>OY284415.1:47786725-53274114 GCA_958301585.1 Merodon equestris | reverse complement strand
AGTTCTAGCCTATAAAGTAAAATCTTGTGTGGTTCCTCCATGGTAACGTAGCTGCCCGAGGTCGCAAAGTTAGCAAGCACAAGAAATTTGAAAATTGTACGTAATTTCACGGTAGTGCTTATGGTCGATCACGTTTCTCAGCTTCAGAGCTACTTTCTTGACTGTATTTTGAGTTAAGCAGTTGGCGCCACTTCAGTTCTAGCCTATAAAGTCAAATGTTGTGTGGTTCCTCCATGGTAACATAGCTGCCCGAGGTCGCAAAGTTAGCAAGTACAAGAAATTTGAAAATTGTATGTAATTTCACGGTAGTGCTTATGGTCGATGCCGTTTCTCAGCTTCAGAGCTACTTTCTTGACTGTATTTTGAGTTAAGCAGTTGGCGCCACTTCAGTTCTAGCCTATAAAGTCAAATGTTGTGTGGTTCCTCCATGGTAACATAGCTGTCCGAGGCCGCAAAGTTAGCAACTACAAGAAATTTGAAAATTGTACGTAATTGCACAGTAGTGCTTATGGTCGATCACGTTTCTCAGCTTCAGAGCTACTTTCTCGACTGGATTTTGAGTTAAGCTGTTGGCGCGACTTCAATTCTAGCCTATAAAGTCAAATCTTGTGTGATTCCTCCATGGTAACATAGCTGCCCGAGACCGCAAAGTTAGCAAGAACAAGAAATTTGAAAATTGTATGTAATTGCACAGTAGTGCTTATGGTCGATGCCGTTTCTCAGCTTCAGAGCTATTTTCTTGACTGTATTTTGAGTTAAGCAGTTGGCGCCACTTCAGTTCTAGCCTATAAAGTCAAATGTTGTGTGGTTCCTCCATGGTAACATAGCTGCCCGAGGCCGCAAAGTTAGCAACTACAAGAAATTTGAAAATTGTACGTAATTGCACAGTAGTGCTTATGGTCGATCCCGTTTCTCAGCTTCAGAGCTACTTTCTTGACTGTATTCTAAGTTAAGCAGTTCGCGCGACTTCAGTTCTAGCCTATAAAGTCAAATGTTGTGTGGTTCCTCCATGGTAACGTAGCTGCCCGAAGTCGCAAAGTTAGCAAGCACAAGAAATTTGAAAATTGTACGTAATTTCACGGTAGTGCTTATGGTCGATGCCGTTTCTCGGCTTCAGAGCTACTTTCGTGACTGTATTTTGAGTTAAGCAGTTGGCGCGGCTTCAGTTCTAGCCTATAAAGTAAAATCTTGTGTGGATCCTTAATGGTAACATAGCTGCCCGAGACCGCAAAGTTAGCAAGAACAAGAAATTTGAAAATTGTATGTAATTGCACAGTAGTGCTTATGGTCGATGCCGTTTCTCGGCTTCAGAGCTACTTTCTTGACTGGATTTTGAGTTAAGCTGTTGGCGCGACTTCAGTTCTAGCCTATAAAGTCAAATGTTTTGTGGTTCCTCCATGGTAACATAGCTGCCCGAGGTCGCAAACTTAGCAAGTACAAGAAATTTGAAAAATGTACGTAATTTCACGGTAGTGCTTATGGCCGATCCCGTTTCTCAGCTTCAGAGCTTTTTTCTTGACTGTATTTTGAGTTAAGCAGTTGGCGCGACTTCAGTTCTAACCTATAAAGTCAAATGTTGTGTGGTTCCTCCATGGTAACATAGCTGCCCGAGGTCGCAAAGTTAGCAAGTACAAGAAATTTGAAAATTGTACGTAATTTCACGGTAGTGCTTATGGTCGATCCCGTTTCTCAGCTTCAGAGCTTTTTTCTTGACTGTATTTTGAGTTAAGCAGATGGCGCGACTTCAGTTCTAGCCTATAAAGTCAAATGTTGTGTGGTTCCTTCATGGTAACATAGCTGCCCGAGGTCGCAAAGTTAGCAAGTACAAGAAATTTGAAAATTGTACGTAATTTCACGGTAGTGCTTATGGTCGATGCCGTTTCTCGGCTTCAGAGCTACTTTCTTGACTGGATTTTGAGTTAAGCTGTTGGCGCGACTTCAGTTCTAGCCTATAAAGTCAAATCTTGTGTGATTCCTCCATGGTAACATAGCTGCCCGAGGTCGCAAAATTAGCAAGTACAAGAAATTTGTAAATTGTACGTAATTTCACGGTAGTGCTTATGGTCGATCCCGTTTCTCGGCTTCAGAGCTACTTTCTTGACCGTATTTTGAGTTAAGCAGTTGGCGCGACTTCAGTTCTAGCCTATAAAGTCAAATGTTGTGTGGTTCCTCCATGGTAACATAGCTGCCCGAGGTCGCAAACTTAGCAAGTACAAGAAATTTGAAAAATGTACGTAATTTCACGGTAGTGCTTATGGCCGATCCCGTTTCTCAGCTTCACAGCTTTTTTCTTGACTGTATTTTGAGTTAAGCAGTTGGCGCGACTTCAGTTCTAGCCTATAAGGTCAAATGTTGTGTGGTTCCTCCATGGTAACATAGCTGCCTGAGGTCGCAAAGTTAGCAAGTACAAGAAATTTGAAAATTGTACGTAATTTCACGGTAGTGCTTATGGTCGATCCCGTTTCTCAGCTTCAGAGCTTTTTTCTTGACTGTATTTTGAGTTAAGCAGTTGGCGCGACTTCAATTCTAGCCTATAAAGTCAAATGTTGTGTGGTTCCTCCATGGTAACATAGCTGCCCGAGGTCGCAAAATTAGCAAGTACAAGAAATTTGAAAATTGTACGTAATTTAACGGTAGTGCTTATGGTCGATGCCGTTTCTCGGCTTCAGAGCTACTTTCGTGACTGTATTTTGAGTTAAGCAGTTGGCGCGACTTCAGTTCTAGCCTATAAAGTCAAATGTTGTGTGGTTCCTCCATGGTAACATAGCTGCCCGAGGTCGCAAACTTAGCAAGTACAAGAAATTTGAAAATTGTACGTAATTTCACGGTAGTGCTTATGGTCGATCCCGTTTCTCGGCTTCAGAGCTACTTTCTTGACTGTATTTTGAGTTAGGCAGTTGGCGCGACTTCAGTTCTAGCCTATAAAGTCAAATCTTGTGTGATTCCTCCATGGTAACATAGCTGCCCGAGGTCGCAAAGTTAGCAAGTACAAGAAATTTGAAAAATGTACGTAATTTCACGGTAGTGCTTATGGCCGATCCCGTTTCTCAGCTTCAGAGCTTTTTTCTTGACTGTATTTTGAGTTAAGCAGTTGGCGCGACTTCAGTTCTAGCCTCTAAAGTCAAATGTTGTGTGGTTCCTCCATGGTAACATAGCTGCCCGAGGTCGCAAAGTTAGCAAGTACAAGAAATTTGAAAATTGTATGTAATTTCACGGTAGTGCTTATGGTCGATCCCGTTTCTCAGCTTCAGAGCTACTTTCTTGACTGTATTTTGAGTTAAGCAGTTGGCGCCACTTCAGTTCTAGCCTATAAAGTCAAATGCTGTGTGGTTCCTCCATGGTAACATAGCTGCCCGAGGTCGCAAAGTTAGCAAGTACAAGAAATTTGAAAATTGTATGTAATTTCACGGTAGTGCTTATGGTCGATCCCGTTTCTCGGCTTCAGAGCTACTTTCTTGAGTGTATTTTGAGTTAAGCAGTTGGCGCGACTTCAGTTCTAGCCTATAAAGTCAAATGTTGTGTGGTTGCTCCATGGTAACATAGCTGCCCGAGGTCGCAAAATTAGCAAGTACAAGAAATTTGAAAATTGTACGTAATTTCACGGTAGTGCTTATGGCCGATCCCGTTTCTCAGCTTCAGAGCTTTTTTCTTGACTGTATTTTGAGTTAAGCAGTTGGCGCGACTTCAGTTCTAGCCTATAAAGTCAAATGTTGTGTGGTTCCTCCATGGTAACATAGCTGCCCGAGGTCGCAAAATTAGCAAGTACAAGAAATTTGTAAATTGTACGTAATTTCACGGTAGTGCTTATGGTCGATCCCGTTTCTCGGCTTCAGAGCTACTTTCTTGACTGTATTTTGAGTTAAGCAGTTGGCGGGACTTCAGTTCTAGCCTATAAAGTCAAATGTTGTGTGGTTCCTCCATGGTAACATAGCTGCCCGAGGTCGCAAAGTTAGCAAGAACAAGAAATTTGAAAATTGTACGTAATTTCACGGTAATGCTTATGGTCGATGCCGTTTCTCGGCTTCAGAGCTACTTTCGTGACTGTATTTTGAGTTAAGCAGTTGGCGCGACTTCAGTTCTAGCCTCTAAAGTCAAATGTTGTGTGGTTCCTCCATGGTAACATAGCTGCCCGAGGTCGCAAAGTTAGCAAGTACAAGAAATTTGAAAATTGTATGTAATTTCACGGTAGTGCTTATGGTCGATCCCGTTTCTCAGCTTCAGAGCTACTTTCTTGACTGTATTTTGAGTTAAGCAGTTGGCGCCACTTCAGTTCTAGCCTATAAAGTCAAATGCTGTGTGGTTCCTCCATGGTAACATAGCTGCCCGAGGTCGCAAAGTTAGCAAGTACAAGAAATTTGAAAATTGTATGTAATTTCACGGTAGTGCTTATGGTCGATCCCGTTTCTCGGCTTCAGAGCTACTTTCTTGAGTGTATTTTGAGTTAAGCAGTTGGCGCGACTTCAGTTCTAGCCTATAAAGTCAAATGTTGTGTGGTTCCTCCATGGTAACATAGCTGCCCGAGGTCGCAAAGTTAGCAAGTACAAGAAATTTGAAAATTGTACGTAATTTCACGGTAGTGCTTATGGCCGATCCCGTTTCTCAGCTTCAGAGCTTTTTTCTTGACTGTATTTTGAGTTAAGCAGTTGGCGCGACTTCAGTTCTAGCCTATAAAGTCAAATGTTGTGTGGTTCCTCCATGGTAACATAGCTGCCCGAGGTCGCAAAATTAGCAAGTACAAGAAATTTGTAAATTGTACGTAATTTCACGGTAGTGCTTATGGTCGATCCCGTTTCTCGGCTTCAGAGCTACTTTCTTGACTGTATTTTGAGTTAAGCAGTTGGCGGGACTTCAGTTCTAGCCTATAAAGTCAAATGTTGTGTGGTTCCTCCATGGTAACATAGCTGCCCGAGGTCGCAAAGTTAGCAAGAACAAGAAATTTGAAAATTGTACGTAATTTCACGGTAATGCTTATGGTCGATGCCGTTTCTCGGCTTCAGAGCTACTTTCGTGACTGTATTTTGAGTTAAGCAGTTGGCGCGACTTCAGTTCTAGCCTATAAAGTAAAATCTTGTGTGGTTCCTCAATGGTAACATAGCTGCCCGAGACCGCAAAGTTAGCAAGAACAAGAAATTTGAAAATTGTATGTAATTGCACAGTAGTGCTTATGGTCGATGCCGTTTCTCGGCTTCAGAGCTACTTTCGTGACTGTATTTTGAGTTAAGCAGTTGGCGCGACTTCAGTTCTAGCCTATAAAGTCAAATGTTGTGTGGTTCCTCCATGGTAACGTAGCTGCCCGAGGTCGCAAAGTTAGCAAGCACAAGAAATTTGAAAATTGTACGTAATTTCACGGTAGTGCTTATGGTCGATGCCGTTTCTCGGCTTCAGAGCTACGTTCGTGACTGTATTTTGAGTTAAGCAGTTGGCGCGACTTCAGTTCTAGCCTATAAAGTAAAATCTTGTGTGGTTCCTCAATGGTAACATAGCTGCCCGAGACCGCAAAGTTAGCAAGAACAAGAAATTTGAAAATTGTATGTAATTGCACAGTAGTGCTTATGGTCGATGCCGTTTCTCGGCTTCAGAGCTACTTTCTTGACTGTATTTTGAGTTAAGCAGTTGGCGCGACTTCAGTTCTAGCCTATAAAGTCAAATGTTGTGTGGTTCCTCCATGGTAACATAGCTGCCCGAGTTCGCAAAGTTAGCAAGCACAAGAAATTTGAAAATTGTACGTAATTTCACGGTAGTGCTTATGGTCGATCCCGTTTCTCAGCTTCAGAGCTACTTTCTTGACTGTATTTTGAGTTAAGCAGTTGCCGCGACTTCAGTTCTAGCCTATAAAGTCAAATGTTGTGTGGTTCCTCCATGGTAACATAGCTGCCCGAGGTCGCAAAGTTAGCAAGTTTCTCAGCTTCAGAGCTTTTTTCTTGACTGTATTTTGAGTTAAGCAGTTGGCGCGACTTCAGTTCTAGCCTATAAAGTCAAATGTTGTGTGGTTCCTCCATGGTAACATAGCTGCCCGAGGTCGCAAAGTTAGCAAGTTTCTCAGCTTCAGAGCTTTTTTCTTGACTGTATTTTGAGTTAAGCAGTTGGCGCGACTTCAGTTCTAGCCTATAAAGTCAAATGTTGTGTGGTTCCTCCATGGTAACATAGCTGCCCGAGGTCGCAAAGTTAGCAAGTACAAGAAATTTGAAAATTGTATGTAATTTCATGGTAGTGCTTATGGTCGATCCCGTTTCTCGGCTTCAGAGCTACTTTCTTGACTGTATTTTGAGTTAAGCAGTTGGCGCGACTTCAGTTCTAGCCTATAAAGTCAAATGTTGTGTGGTTCCTCCATGGTAACATAGCTGCCCGAGGTCGCAAAGTTAGCAAGTACAAGAAATTTGAAAATTGTACGTAATTTCACGGTAGTGCTTATGGCCGATCCCGTTTCTCAGCTTCAGAGCTTTTTTCTTGGCTGTATTTTGAGTTAAGCAGTTGGCGCGACTTCAGTTCTAGCCTATAAAGTCAAATGTTGTGTGGTTCCTCCATGGTAACATAGCTGCCCGAGGTCGCAAATTTAGCAAGTACAAGAAATTTGAAAATTGTACGTAATTTCACGGTAGTGCTTATGGTCGATCCCGTTTCTCGGCTTCAGAGCTACTTTCTTGACTGGATTTTGAGTTAAGCTGTTGGCGCGACTTCAGTTCTAGCCTATAAAGTCAAATCTTGTGTGATTCCTCCATGGTAACATAGCTGCCCGAGGTCGCAAAATTAGCAAGTACAAGAAATTTGTAAATTGTACGTAATTTCACGGTAGTGCTTATGGTCGATCCCGTTTCTCGGTTTCAGAGCTACTTTCTTGACTGGATTTTGAGTTAAGAGAGTTAAGCAGTTGGCGCGACTTCAGTTCTAGCCTATAAAGTCAAATGTTGTGTGGTTCCTCCATGGTAACGTAGCTGCCCGAGGTCGCAAAGTTAGCAAGCACAAGAAATTTGAAAATTGTACGTAATTTCACGGTAGTGCTTATGGTCGATCACGTTTCTCAGCTTCAGAGCTACTTTCTTGACTGTATTTTAAGTTAAACAGTTGGCGGGACTTCAGTTCTAGCCTATAAAGTAAAATCTTGTGTGGTTCCTCAATGGTAACATAGCTGCCCGAGGTCGCAAAGTTAGCAAGTACAAGAAATTTGAAAATTGTATGTAATTTCACGGTAGTGCTTATGGTCGATCCCGTTTCTCAGCTTCAGAGCTACTTTCTTGACTGTATTTTGAGTTAAGCAGTTGGCGCCACTTCAGTTCTAGCCTATAAAGTCAAATGTTGTGTGGTTCCTCCATGGTAACATAGCTGCCCGAGGTCGCAAAGTTAGCAAGTACAAGAAATTTGAAAATTGTATGTAATTTCACGGTAGTGCTTATGGTCGATGCCGTTTCTCAGCTTCAGAGCTACTTTCTTGACTGTATTTTGAGTTAAGCAATTGGCGCCACTTCAGTTCTAGCCTATAAAGTCAAATGTTGTGTGGTTCCTCCATGGTAACATAGCTGCCCGAGGCCGCAAAGTTAGCAACTACAAGAAATTTGAAAATTGTACGTAATTGCACAGTAGTGCTTATGGTCGATCACGTTTCTCAGCTTCAGAGCTACTTTCTTGACTGGATTTTGAGTTAAGCTGTTGGCGCGACTTCAGTTCTAGCCTATAAAGTCAAATCTTGTGTGATTCCTCCATGGTGACATAGCTGCCCGAGGTCGCAAAATTAGCAAGTACAAGAAATTTGAAAATTGTACGTAATTTCACGGTAGTGCTTATGGTCGATGCCGTTTCTCGGCTTCAGAGCTACTTTCTTGACTGTATTTTGAGTTAAGCAGTTGGCGCGACTTCAGTTCTAGCCTATAAAGTCAAATGTTGTGTGGTTCCTCCATGGTAACATAGCTGCCCGAGGTCGCAAAGTTAGCAAGTTTCTCAGCTTCAGAGCTTTTTTCTTGACTGTATTTTGAGTTAAGCAGTTGGCGCGACTTCAGTTCTAGCCTATAAAGTCAAATGTTGTGTGGTTCCTCCATGGTAACATAGCTGCCCGAGGTAGCAAAGTTAGCAAGTACAAGAAATTTGAAAATTGTATGTAATTTCATGGTAGTGCTTATGGTCGATCCCGTTTCTCGGCTTCAGAGCTACTTTCTTGACTGTATTTTGAGTTAAGCAGTTGGCGCGACTTCAGTTCTAGCCTATAAAGTCAAATGTTGTGTGGTTCCTCCATGGTAACATAGCTGCCCGAGGTCGCAAAGTTAGCAAGTACAAGAAATTTGAAAATTGTACGTAATTTCACGGTAGTGCTTATGGCCGATCCCGTTTCTCAGCTTCAGAGCTTTTTTCTTGGCTGTATTTTGAGTTAAGCAGTTGGCGCGACTTCAGTTCTAGCCTATAAAGTCAAATGTTGTGTGGTTCCTCCATGGTAACATAGCTGCCCGAGGTCGCAAATTTAGCAAGTACAAGAAATTTGAAAATTGTACGTAATTTCACGGTAGTGCTTATGGTCGATCCCGTTTCTCGGCTTCAGAGCTACTTTCTTGACTGGATTTTGAGTTAAGCTGTTGGCGCGACTTCAGTTCTAGCCTATAAAGTCAAATCTTGTGTGATTCCTCCATGGTAACATAGCTGCCCGAGGTCGCAAAATTAGCAAGTACAAGAAATTTGTAAATTGTACGTAATTTCACGGTAGTGCTTATGGTCGATCCCGTTTCTCGGTTTCAGAGCTACTTTCTTGACTGGATTTTGAGTTAAGAGAGTTAAGCAGTTGGCGCGACTTCAGTTCTAGCCTATAAAGTCAAATGTTGTGTGGTTCCTCCATGGTAACGTAGCTGCCCGAGGTCGCAAAGTTAGCAAGCACAAGAAATTTGAAAATTGTACGTAATTTCACGGTAGTGCTTATGGTCGATCACGTTTCTCAGCTTCAGAGCTACTTTCTTGACTGTATTTTAAGTTAAACAGTTGGCGGGACTTCAGTTCTAGCCTATAAAGTAAAATCTTGTGTGGTTCCTCAATGGTAACATAGCTGCCCGAGGTCGCAAAGTTAGCAAGTACAAGAAATTTGAAAATTGTATGTAATTTCACGGTAGTGCTTATGGTCGATCCCGTTTCTCAGCTTCAGAGCTACTTTCTTGACTGTATTTTGAGTTAAGCAGTTGGCGCCACTTCAGTTCTAGCCTATAAAGTCAAATGTTGTGTGGTTCCTCCATGGTAACATAGCTGCCCGAGGTCGCAAAGTTAGCAAGTACAAGAAATTTGAAAATTGTATGTAATTTCACGGTAGTGCTTATGGTCGATGCCGTTTCTCAGCTTCAGAGCTACTTTCTTGACTGTATTTTGAGTTAAGCAATTGGCGCCACTTCAGTTCTAGCCTATAAAGTCAAATGTTGTGTGGTTCCTCCATGGTAACATAGCTGCCCGAGGCCGCAAAGTTAGCAACTACAAGAAATTTGAAAATTGTACGTAATTGCACAGTAGTGCTTATGGTCGATCACGTTTCTCAGCTTCAGAGCTACTTTCTTGACTGGATTTTGAGTTAAGCTGTTGGCGCGACTTCAGTTCTAGCCTATAAAGTCAAATCTTGTGTGATTCCTCCATGGTGACATAGCTGCCCGAGGTCGCAAAATTAGCAAGTACAAGAAATTTGAAAATTGTACGTAATTTCACGGTAGTGCTTATGGTCGATGCCGTTTCTCGGCTTCAGAGCTACTTTCTTGACTGTATTTTGAGTTAAGCAGTTGGCGCGACTTCAGTTCTAGCCTATAAAGTAAAATCTTGTGTGGTTCCTCCATGGTAACATAGCTGCCCGAGGCCGCAAAGTTAGCAACTACAAGAAATTTGAAAATTGTACGTAATTGCACAGTAGTGCTTATGGTCGATCCCGTTTCTCAGCTTCAGAGCTACTTTCTTGACTGTATTCTAAGTTAAGCAGTTGGCGCGACTTCAGTTCTAGCCTATAAAGTCAAATGTTGTGTGGTTCCTCCATGGTAACGTAGCTGCCCGAGGTCGCAAAGTTAGCAAGCACAAGAAATTTGAAAATTGTACGTAATTTCACGGTAGTGCTTATGGTCGATGCCGTTTCTCGGCTTCAGAGCTACTTTCGTGACTGTATTTTGAGTTAAGCAGTTGGCGCGACTTCAGTTCTAGCCTATAAAGTAAAATCTTGTGTGGACCCTTAATGGTAACATAGCTGCCCGAGACCGCAAAGTTAGCAAGAACAAGAAATTTGAAAATTGTATGTAATTGCACAGTAGTGCTTATGGTCGATGCCGTTTCTCGGCTTCAGAGCTACTTTCTTGACTGGATTTTGAGTTAAGCTGTTGGCGCGACTTCAGTTCTAGCCTATAAAGTAAAATCTTGTGTGGACCCTTAATGGTAACACAGCTGCCCGAGACCGCAAAGTTAGCAAGAACAAGAAATTTGAAAATTGTATGTAATTGCACAGTAGTGCTTATGGTCGATGCCGTTTCTCGGCTTCAGAGCTACTTTCTTGACTGGATTTTGAGTTAAGCTGTTGGCGCGACTTCAGTTCTAGCCTATAAAGTCAAATCTTGTGTGATTCCTCCATGGTAACATAGCTGCCCGAGGTCGCAAAATTAGCAAGTACAAGAAATTTGTAAATTGTACGTAATTTCACGGTAGTGCTTATGGTCGATCCCGTTTCTCGGCTTCAGAGCTACTTTCTTGACTGTATTTTGAGTTAAGCAGTTGGCGCGACTTCAGTTCTAGCCTATAAAGTCAAATGTTGTGTGGTTCCTCCATGGTAACATAGCTGCCCGAGGTCGCAAACTTAGCAAGTACAAGAAATTTGAAAAATGTACGTAATTTCACGGTAGTGCTTATGGCCGATCCCGTTTCTCAGCTTCCGAGCTTTTTTCTTGACTGTATTTTGAGTTAAGCAGTTGGCGCGACTTCAGTTCTAGCCTATAAAGTCAAATGTTGTGTGGTTCCTCCATGGTAACATAGCTGCCCGAGGTCGCAAAGTTAGCAAGTACAAGAAATTTGAAAATTGTACGTAATTTCACGGTAGTGCTTATGGTCGATCCCGTTTCTCAGCTTCAGAGCTTTTTTCTTGACTGTATTTTGAGTTAAGCAGTTGGCGCGACTTCAGTTCTAGCCTATAAAGTCAAATGTTGTGTGGTTCCTCCATGGTAACATAGCTGCCCGAGGTCGCAAAGTTAGCAAGTACAAGAAATTTGAAAATTGTACGTAATTTCACGGTAGTGCTTATGGTCGATCCCGTTTCTCAGCTTCAGAGCTACTTTCTTGACTGTATTCTAAGTTAAGCAGTTGGCGCGACTTCAGTTCTAGCCTATAAAGTCAAATGTTGTGTGGTTCCTCCATGGTAACGTAGCTGCCCGAGGTCGCAAAGTTAGCAAGCACAAGAAATTTGAAAATTGTACGTAATTTCACGGTAGTGCTTATGGTCGATGCCGTTTCTCGGCTTCAGAGCTACTTTCGTGACTGTATTTTGAGTTAAGCAGTTGGCGCGACTTCAGTTCTAGCCTATAAAGTAAAATCTTGTGTGGACCCTTAATGGTAACATAGCTGCCCGAGACCGCAAAGTTAGCAAGAACAAGAAATTTGAAAATTGTATGTAATTGCACAGTAGTGCTTATGGTCGATGCCGTTTCTCGGCTTCAGAGCTACTTTCTTGACTGGATTTTGAGTTAAGCTGTTGGCGCGACTTCAGTTCTAGCCTATAAAGTAAAATCTTGTGTGGACCCTTAATGGTAACACAGCTGCCCGAGACCGCAAAGTTAGCAAGAACAAGAAATTTGAAAATTGTATGTAATTGCACAGTAGTGCTTATGGTCGATGCCGTTTCTCGGCTTCAGAGCTACTTTCTTGACTGGATTTTGAGTTAAGCTGTTGGCGCGACTTCAGTTCTAGCCTATAAAGTCAAATCTTGTGTGATTCCTCCATGGTAACATAGCTGCCCGAGGTCGCAAAATTAGCAAGTACAAGAAATTTGTAAATTGTACGTAATTTCACGGTAGTGCTTATGGTCGATCCCGTTTCTCGGCTTCAGAGCTACTTTCTTGACTGTATTTTGAGTTAAGCAGTTGGCGCGACTTCAGTTCTAGCCTATAAAGTCAAATGTTGTGTGGTTCCTCCATGGTAACATAGCTGCCCGAGGTCGCAAACTTAGCAAGTACAAGAAATTTGAAAAATGTACGTAATTTCACGGTAGTGCTTATGGCCGATCCCGTTTCTCAGCTTCCGAGCTTTTTTCTTGACTGTATTTTGAGTTAAGCAGTTGGCGCGACTTCAGTTCTAGCCTATAAAGTCAAATGTTGTGTGGTTCCTCCATGGTAACATAGCTGCCCGAGGTCGCAAAGTTAGCAAGTACAAGAAATTTGAAAATTGTACGTAATTTCACGGTAGTGCTTATGGTCGATCCCGTTTCTCAGCTTCAGAGCTTTTTTCTTGACTGTATTTTGAGTTAAGCAGTTGGCGCGACTTCAGTTCTAGCCTATAAAGTCAAATGTTGTGTGGTTCCTCCATGGTAACATAGCTGCCCGAGGTCGCAAAGTTAGCAAGTACAAGAAATTTGAAAATTGTACGTAATTTAACGGTAGTGCTTATGGTCGATGCCGTTTCTCGGCTTCAGAGCTACTTTCGTGACTGTATTTTGAGTTAAGCAGTTGGCGCGACTTCAGTTCTAGCCTATAAAGTCAAATGTTGTGTGGTTCCTCCATGGTAACATAGCTGCCCGAGGTCGCAAAGTTAGCAAGTACAAGAAATTTGAAAATTGTACGTAATTTCACGGTAGTGCTTATGGTCGATCCCGTTTCTCGGCTTCAGAGCTACTTTCTTGACTGTATTTTGAGTTAAGCAGTTGGCGCGACTTTAGTTCTAGCCTATAAAGTCAAATCTTGTGTGATTCCTCCATGGTAACATAGCTGCCCGAGGTCGCAAAATTAGCAAGTACAAGAAATTTGAAAAATGTACGTAATTTCACGGTAGTGCTTATGGCCGATCCCGTTTCTCAGCTTCAGAGCTTTTTTCTTGACTGTATTTTGAGTTAAGGAGTTGGCGCGACTTCAGTTCTAGCCTATAAAGTCAAATGTTGTGTGGTTCCTCCATGGTAACATAGCTGCCCGAGGTCGCAAAGTTAGCAAGTACAAGAAATTTGAAAATTGTACGTAATTTCACGGTAGTGCTTATGGTCGATCCCGTTTCTCGGCTTCAGAGCTACTTTCTTGACTGTATTTTGAGTTAAGCAGTTGGCGCGACTTCAGTTCTAGCCTATAAAGTCAAATGTTGTGTGGTTCCTCCATGGTAACATAGCTGCCCGAGGTCGCAAAGTTAGCAAGTACAAGAAATTTGAAAATTGTATGTAATTTCACGGTAGTGCTTATGGTCGATCCCGTTTCTCGGCTTCAGAGCTACTTTCTTGACTGTATTTTGAGTTAAGCAGTTGGCGCGACTTCAGTTCTAGCCTATAAAGTCAAATGTTGTGTGGTTCCTCCATGGTAACATAGCTGCCCGAGGTCGCAAAGTTAGCAAGTACAAGAAATTTGAAAATTGTACGTAATTTCACGGTAGTGCTTATGGCCGATCCCGTTTCTCAGCTTCAGAGCTTTTTTCTTGACTGTATTTTGAGTTAAGCAGTTGGCGCGACTTCAGTTCTAGCCTATAAAGTCAAATGTTGTGTGGTTCCTCCATGGTAACATAGCTGCCCGAGGTCGCAAAGTTAGCAAGTACAAGAAATTTGAAAATTGTACGTAATTTCACGGTAGTGCTTATGGTCGATGCCGTTTCTGTTCTTCCGAGCTACTTTCGTGACTGTATTTTGAGTTAAGCAGTTGGCGCGACTTCAGTTCTAGCCTATAAAGTCAAATGTTGTGTGGTTCCTCCATGGTAACATAGCTGCCCGAGGTCGCAAAGTTAGCAAGTACAAGAAATTTGAAAATTGTATGTAATTTCACGGTAGTGCTTATGGTCGATCCCGTTTCTCGGCTTCAGAGCTACTTTCTTGACTGTATTTTGAGTTAAGCAGTTGGCGCGACTTCAGTTCTAGCCTATAAAGTCAAATGTTGTGTGGTTCCTCCATGGTAACATAGCTGCCCGAGGTCGCAAAGTTAGCAAGTACAAGAAATTTGAAAATTGTACGTAATTTCACGGTAGTGCTTATGGCCGATCCCGTTTCTCAGCTTCAGAGCTTTTTTCTTGACTGTATTTTGAGTTAAGCAGTTGGCGCGACTTCAGTTCTAGCCTATAAAGTCAAATGTTGTGTGATTCCTCCATGGTAACATAGCTGCCCGAGGTCGCAAAGTTAGCAAATACAAGAAATTTGAAAATTGTACGAAATTTCACGGTAGTGCTTATGGTCGATCCCGTTTCTCGGCTTCAGAGCTACTTTCTTGACTGTATTTTGAGTTAAGCAGTTGGCGCGACTTCAGTTCTAGCCTATAAAGTCAAATCTTGTGTGATTCCTCCATGGTAACATAGCTGCCCGAGGTCGCAAAATTAGCAAGTACAAGAAATTTGAAAAATGTACGTAATTTCACGGTAGTGCTTATGGCCGATCCCGTTTCTCAGCTTCAGAGCTTTTTTCTTGACTGTATTTTGAGTTAAGCAGTTGGCGCGACTTCAGTTCTAGCCTATAAAGTCAAATGTTGTGTGGTTCCTCCATGGTAACATAGCTGCCCGAGGTCGCAAAGTTAGCAAGTACAAGAAATTTGAAAATTGTACGTAATTTCACGGTAGTGCTTATGGTCGATCCCGTTTCTCGGCTTCAGAGCTACTTTCTTGACTGTATTTTGAGTTAAGCAGTTGGCGCGACTTCAGTTCTAGCCTATAAAGTCAAATGTTGTGTGGTTCCTCCATGGTAACATAGCTGCCCGAGGTCGCAAATTTAGCAAGTACAAGAAATTTGAAAAATGTACGTAATTTCACGGTAGTGCTTATGGCCGATCCCGTTTCTCAGCTTCAGAGCTTTTTTCTTGACTGTATTTTGAGGCGAGCAGTTGGCGCGACTTCAGTTCTAGCCTATAAAGTCAAATGTTGTGTGGTTCCTCCATGGTAACATAGCTGCCCGAGGTCGCAAAGTTAGCAAGTACAAGAAATTTGAAAATTGTATGTAATTCCACGGTAGTGCTTATGGTCGATCCCGTTTCTCAGCTTCAGAGCTACTTTCTTGACTGTATTTTGAGTTAAGCAGTTGGCGCCACTTCAGTTCTAGCCTATAAAGTCAAATGTTGTGTGGTTCCTCCATGGTAACATAGCTGCCCGAGGTCGCAAAGTTAGCAAGTACAAGAAATTTGAAAATTGTACGTAATTTCACGGTAGTGCTTATGGCCGATCCCGTTTCTCAGCGTCAGAGCTTTTTTCTTGACTGTATTTTGAGTTAAGCAGTTGGCGCGACTTCAGTTCTAGCCTATAAAGTCAAATGTTGTGTGGTTCCTCCATGGTAACATAGCTGCCCGAGGTCGCAAAATTAGCAAGTACAAGAAATTTGTAAATTGTACGTAATTTCACGGTAGTGCTTATGGTCGATCCCGTTTCTCGGCTTCAGAGCTACTTTCTTGACTGTATTTTGAGTTAAGCAGTTGGCGCGACTTCAGTTCTAACCTATAAAGTCAAATGTTGTGTGGTTCCTCCATGGTAACATAGCTGCCCGAGGTCGCAAAGTTAGCAAGTACAAGAAATTTGAAAATTGTATGTAATTTCACGGTAGTGCTTATGGTCGATCCCGTTTCTCGGCTTCAGAGCTACTTTCTTGACTGTATTTTGAGTTAAGCAGTTGGCGCGACTTCAGTTCTAGCCTATAAAGTCAAATGTTGTGTGGTTCCTCCATGGTAACATAGCTGCCCGAGGTCGCAAAGTTAGCAAGTACAAGAAATTTGAAAATTGTACGTAATTTCACGGTAGTGCTTATGGCCGGTCCCGTTTCTCAGCTTCAGAGCTTTTTTCTTGACTGTATTTTGAGTTAAGCAGTTGGCGCGACTTCAGTTCTAGCCTATAAAGTCAAATGTTGTGTGGTTCCTCCATGGTAACATAGCTGCCCGAGGTCGCAAAGTTAGCAAGTACAAGAAATTTGAAAATTGTACGTAATTTCACGGTAGTGCTTATGGTCGATGCCGTTTCTGTTCTTCAGAGCTACTTTCGTGACTGTATTTTGAGTTAAGCAGTTGGCGCGACTTCAGTTCTAGCCTATCAAGTCAAATGTTGTGCGGTTCCTCCATGGCAACATAGCTGCCCGAGGTCGCAAAGTTAGCAAGTACAAGAAATTTGAAAATTGTATGTAATTTCACGGTAGTGCTTATGGTCGATCCCGTTTCTCGGTTTCAGAGCTACTTTCTTGACTGGATTTTGAGTTAAGCAGTTGGCGCGACTTCAGTTCTAGCCTATAAAGTCAAATGTTGTGTGGTTCCTCCATGGTAACGTAGCTGCCCGAGGTCGCAAAGTTAGCAAGCACAAGAAATTTGAAAATTGTACGTAATTTCACGGTTGTGCTTATGGTCGATCACGTTTCTCAGCTTCAGAGCTACTTTCTTGACTGTATTTTAAGTTAAGCAGTTGGCGGGACTTCAGTTCTAGCCTATAAAGTAAAATCTTGTGTGGTTCCTCAATGGTAACATAGCTGCCCGAGACCGCAAAGTTAGCAAGAACAAGAAATTTGAAAATTGTATGTAATTGCACAGTAGTGCTTATGGTCGATGCCGTTTCTCAGCTTCAGAGCTACTTTCTTGACTGGATTTTGAGTTAAGCTGTTGGCGCGACTTCAGTTCTAGCCTATAAAGTCAAATCTTGTGTGATTCCTCCATGGTAACATAGCTGCCCGAGACCGCAAAGTTAGCAAGAACAAGAAATTTGAAAATTGTATGTAATTGCACAGTAGTGCTTATGGTCGATGCCGTTTCTCGGCTTCAGAGCTACTTTTTTGACTGGATTTTGAGTTAAGCTGTTGGCGCGACTTCAGTTCTAGCCTATAAAGTCAAATCTTGTGTGATTCCTCCATGGTAACATAGCTGCCCGAGGTCGCAAAATTAGCAAGTACAAGAAATTTGTAAATTGTACGTAATTTCACGGTAGTGCTTATGGTCGATCCCGTTTCTCGGCTTCAGAGCTACTTTCTTGACTGTATTTTGAGTTAAGCAGTTGGCGCGACTTCAGTTCTAGCCAATAAAGTCAAATGTTGTGTGGTTCCTCCATGGTAACATAGCTGCCCGAGGTCGCAAAGTTAGCAAGTACAAGAAATTTGAAAAATGTACGTAATTTCACGCTAGTGCTTATGGCCGATCCCGTTTCTCAGCTTCAGAGCTTTTTTCTTGACTGTATTTTGAGTTAAGCAGTTGGCGCGACTTCAGTTCTAGCCTATTAAGTCAAATGTTGTGTGGTTCCTCCATGGTAACATAGCTGCCCGAGGTCGCAAACTTAGCAAGTACAAGAAATTTGAAAATTGTACTTAATTTCACGGTAGTGCTTATGGTCGATCCCGTTTCTCAGCTTCAGAGCTTTTTTCTTGACTGTATTTTGAGTTAAGCAGTTGGCGCGACTTCAGTTCTAGCCTATAAAGTCAAATGTTGTGTGGTTCCTCCATGGTAACATAGCTGCCAGAGGTCGCAAAGTTAGCAAGTACAAGAAATTTGAAAATTGTATGTAATTTCACGGTAGTGCTTATGGTCGATCCCGTTTCTCGGTTTCAGAGCTACTTTCTTGACTGTATTTTGAGTTAAGCAGTTGGCGCGACTTCAGTTCTAGCCTATAAAGTCAAATGTTGAGTGGTTCCTCCATGGTAACATAGCTGCCCGAGATCGCAAAGTTAGCAAGTACAAGAAATTTGAAAATTGTACGTAATTTCGATGCCGTTTCTCGGCTTCAGAGCTACTTTCGTGACTGTATTTTGAGTTAAGCAGTTGGCTCGACTTCAGTTCTAGCCTATAAAGTAAAATCTTGTGTGGTTCCTCAATGGTAACATAGCTGCCCGAGACCGCAAAGTTAGCAAGTACAAGAAATTTGAAAATTGTACGTAATTTCACGGTAGTGCTTATGGTCGATCCCGTTTCTCGGCTTCAGAGCTACTTTCTTGACTGTATTTTGAGTTAAGCAGTTGGCGCGACTTCAGTTCTAGCCTATAAAGTCAAATGTTGTGTGGTTCCTCCATGGTAACATAGCTGCCCGAGGCCGCAAAGTTAGCAAGTACAAGAAATTTGAAAATTGTATGTAATTTCACGGTAGTGCTTATGGTCGATCCCGTTTCTCGGCTTCAGAGCTACTTTCTTGACTGTATTTTAAGTTAAGCAGTTGGCGCGACTTCAGTTCTAGCCTATAAAGTCAAATGTTGTGTGGTTCCTCCATGGTAACATAGCTGCCCGAGGTCGCAAAGTTAGCAAGTACAAGAAATTTGAAAATTGTACGTAATTTCACGGTAGTGCTTATGGTCGATGCCATTTCTCGGCTTCAGAGCTACTTTCGTGACTGCATTTTGAGTTAAGCAGTTGGCGCGACTTCAGTTCTAGGTTATAAAGTAAAATCTTGTGTGGTTCCTCAATGGTAACATAGCTGCCCGAGACCGCAAAGTTAGCAAGTACAAGAAATTTGAAAAATGTAGGTAATTTCACGGTAGTGCTTATGGTCGATCCCGTTTCTCGGCTTCAGAGCTACTTTCTTGACTGGATTTTGTGTTAAGCTGTTGGCGCGACTTCAGTTCTAGCCTATAAAGTCAAATTTGTGTGATTCCTCCATGGTAACATAGCCTCCCGAGGTCGCACAATTAGCAAGTACAAGAAATTTGTAAACTGTACGTAATTTCACGGTAGTGCTTATGGTCGATCCCGTTTCTCGGCTTCAGAGCTACTTTCTTGACTGTATTTTGAGTTAAGCAGTTGGCGCGACTTCAGTTCTAGCCTATAAAGTCAAATGTTGTGTGGTTCCTCCATGGTAACATAGCTGCCCGAGGTCGCAAAGTTAGCAAGTACAAGAAATTTGAAAAATGTACGTAATTTCACGGTAGTGCTTATGGCCGATCCCGTTTCTCAGCTTCAGAGCTTTTTTCTTGACTGTATTTTGAGTTAAGCAGTTGGCGCGACTTCAGTTCTAGCCTATAAAGTCAAATGTTGTGTGGTTCCTCCATGGTAACATAGCTGCCCGAGGTCGCAAAGTTAGCAAGTACAAGAAATTTGTAAATTGTACGTAATTTCACGGTAGTGCTTATGGTCGATCCCGTTTCTCGGCTTCAGAGCTACTTTCTTGACTGTATTTTGAGTTAAGCAGTTGGCGCGACTTCAGTTCTAGCCTATAAAGTCAAATGTTGTGTGGTTCCTCCATGGTAACATAGCTGCCCGAGGTCGCAAAGTTAGCAAGTACAAGAAATTTGAAAAATATACGTAATTTCACGGTAGTGCTTATGGCCGATACCGTTTCTCAGCTTCAGAGCTTTTTTCTTGACTGTATTTTGAGTTAAGCAGTTGGCGCGACTTCAGTTCTAGCCTATAAAGTCAAATGTTGTGTGGTTCCTCCATGGTAACATAGCTGCCCGAGGTCGCAAAGTTAGCAAGTACAAGAAATTTGAAAATTGTATGTAATTTCACGGTAGTGCTTATGGTCGATCCCGTTTCTCAGCTTCAGAGCTACTTTCTTGACTGTATTTTGAGTTAAGCAGTTGGCGCCACTTCAGTTCTAGCCTATAAAGTCAAATGTTGTGTGGTTCCTCCATGGTAACGTAGCTGCCCGAGGTCGCAAAGTTAGCAAGCACAAGAAATTTGAAAATTGTACGTAATTTCACGGTAGTGCTTATGGTCGATCACGTTTCTCAGCTTCAGAGCTACTTTCTTGACTGGATTTTGAGTTAAGCTGTTGGCGCGACTTCAGTTCTAGCCTATAAAGTCAAATCTTGTGTGATTCCTCCATGGTAACATAGCTGCCCGAGGTCGCAAAATTAGCAAGTACAAGAAATTTGTAAATTGTACGTAATTTCACGGTAGTGCTTATGGTCGATCCCGTTTCTCGGTTTCAGAGCTACTTTCTTGACTGGATTTTGAGTTAAGCAGTTGGCGCGACTTCAGTTCTAGCCTATAAAGTCAAATGTTGTGTGGTTCCTCCATGGTAACGTAGCTGCCCGAGGTCGCAAAGTTAGCAAGCACAAGAAATTTGAAAATTGTACGTAATTTCACGGTAGTGCTTATGGTCGATCACGTTTCTCAGCTTCAGAGCTACTTTCTTGACTGTATTTTAAGTTAAGCAGTTGGCGGGACTTCAGTTCTAGCCTATAAAGTAAAATCTTGTGTGGTTCCTCAATGGTAACATAGCTGCCCGAGACCGCAAAGTTAGCAAGAACAAGAAATTTGAAAATTGTATGTAATTGCACAGTAGTGCTTATGGTCGATGCCGTTTCTCAGCTTCAGAGCTACTTTCTTGACTGTATTTTGAGTTAAGCAGTTGGCGCCACATCAGTTCTAGCCTATAAAGTCAAATGTTGTGTGGTTCCTCCATGGTAACATAGCTGCCCGAGGCCGCAAAGTTAGCAACTACAAGAAATTTGAAAATTGTACGTAATTGCACAGTAGTGCTTATGGTCGATCCCGTTTCTCAGCTTCACAGCTACTTTCTTGACTGTATTCTAAGTTAAGCAGTTGGCGCGACTTCAGTTCTAGCCTATAAAGTCAAATGTTGTGTGGTTCCTCCATGGTAACATAGCTGCCCGAGGTCGCAAAGTTAGCAAGTACAAGAAATTTGAAAATTGTACGTAATTGCACAGTAGTGCTTATGGTCGATCACGTTTCTCAGCTTCAGAGCTACTTTCTTGACTGTATTTTAAGTTAAGCAGTTGGCGGGACTTCAGTTTTAGCCTATAAAGTAAAATCTTGTGTGGTTCCTCAATGGTAACATAGCTGCCCGAGACCGCAAAGTTAGCAAGAACAAGAAATTTGAAAATTGTATGTAATTGCACAGTAGTGCTTATGGTCGATCCCGTTTCTCGGCTTCAGAGCTACTTTCTTGACTGTATTTTGAGTTAAGCAGTTGGCGCGACTTCAGTTCTAGCCTATAAAGTCAAATGTTGTGTGGTTCCTCCATGGTAACATAGCTGCCCGAGGTCGCAAAGTTAGCAAGTACAAGAAATTTGAAAATTGTACGTAATTGCACAGTAGTGCTTATGGTCGATCACGTTTCTCAGCTTCAGAGCTACTTTCTTGACTGTATTTTAAGTTAAGCAGTTGGCGGGACTTCAGTTTTAGCCTATAAAGTAAAATCTTGTGTGGTTCCTCAATGGTAACATAGCTGCCCGAGACCGCAAAGTTAGCAAGAACAAGAAATTTGAAAATTGTATGTAATTGCACAGTAGTGCTTATGGTCGATGCCGTTTCTCAGCTTCAGAGCTACTTTCTTGACTGTATTTTGAGTTAAGCAGTTGGCGCCACTTCAGTTCTAGCCTATAAAGTCAAATGTTGTGTGGTTCCTCCATGGTAACATAGCTGCCCGAGGTCGCAAAGTTAGCAAGTACAAGAAATTTGAAAATTGTATGTAATTTCACGGTAGTGCTTATGGTCGATCCCGTTTCTCGGCTTCAGATCTACTTTCTTGACTGTATTTTGAGTTAAGCAGTTGGCGCGACTTCAGTTCTAGCCTATAAACTCAAATGTTGTGTGGTTCCTCCATGGTAACATAGCTGCCCGAGGTCGCAAAGTTAGCAAGTACAAGAAATTTGAAAAATGTACGTAATTTCACGGTAGTGCTTATGGCCGATCCCGTTTCTCAGCTTCAGAGCTTTTTTCTTGACTGTATTTTGAGTTAAGCAGTTGGCGCGACTTCAGTTCTAGCCTATAAAGTCAAATGTTGTGTGGTTCCTCCATGGTAACATAGCTGCCCGAGGTCGCAAAGTTAGCAAGTACAAGAAATTTGAAAATTGTATGTAATTTCACGGTAGTGCTTATGGTCGATCCCGTTTTTCAGCTTCAGAGCTACTTTCTTGACTGTATTTTGAGTTAAGCAGTTGGCGCCACTTCAGTTCTAGCCTATAAAGTCAAATGTTGTGTGGTTCCTCCATGGTAACATAGCTGCCCGAGGTCGCAAAGTTAGCAAGTACAAGAAATTTGTAAATTGTACGTAATGTCACGGTAGTGCTTATGGTCGATCCCGTTTCTCGGCTTCAGAGCTACTTTCTTGACTGGATTTTGAGTTAAGCTGTTGGCGCGACTTCAGTTCTAGCCTATAAAGTCAAATCTTGTGTGATTCCTCCATGGTAACATAGCTGCCCGAGGTCGCAAAATTAGCAAGTACAAGAAATTTGTAAATTGTACGTAATTTCACGGTAGTGCTTATGGTCGATCCCGTTTCTCGGTTTCAGAGCTACTTTCTTGACTGTATTTTGAGTTAAGCAGTTGGCGCCACTTCAGTTCTAGCCTATAAAGTCAAATGTTGTGTGGTTCCTCCATGGTAACATAGCTGCCCGAGGCCGCAAAGTTAGCAACTACAAGAAATTTGAAAATTGTACGTAATTGCACAGTAGTGCTTATGGTCGATCCCGTTTCTCAGCTTCACAGCTACTTTCTTGACTGTATTCTAAGTTAAGCAGTTGGCGCGACTTCAGTTCTAGCCTATAAAGTTAAATGTTGTGTGGTTCCTCCATGGTAACATAGCTGCCCGAGGTCGCAAAGTTAGCAAGTACAAGAAATTTGAAAATTGTACGTAATTGCACAGTAGTGCTTATGGTCGATCACGTTTCTCAGCTTCAGAGCTACTTTCTTGACTGTATTTTAAGTTAAGCAGTTGGCGGGACTTCAGTTCTAGCCTATAAAGTCAAATGTTGTGTGGTTCCTCCATGGTAACGTAGCTGCCCGAGGTCGCAAAATTAGCAAGTACAAGAAATTTGTAAATTGTACGTAATTTCACGGTAGTGTAAATTGTACGTAATTTCACGGTAGTGCTTATGGTCGATCCCGTTTCTCGGTTTCAGAGCTACTTTCTTGACTGTATTTTGAGTTAAGCAGTTGGCGCCACTTCAGCTCTAGCCTATAAAGTCAAATGTTGTGTGGTTCCTCCATGGTAACATAGCTGCCCGAGGCCGCAAAGTTAGCAACTACAAGAAATTTGAAAATTGTACGTAATTGCACAGTAGTGCTTATGGTCGATCCCGTTTCTCAGCTTCACAGCTACTTTCTTGACTGTATTCTAAGTTAAGCAGTTGGCGCGACTTCAGTTCTAGCCTATAAAGTCAAATGTTGTGTGGTTCCTCCATGGTAACGTAGCTGCCCGAGGTCGCAAAGTTAGCAAGCACAAGAAATTTGAAAATTGTACGTAATTTCACGGTAGTGCTTATGGTCGATCACGTTTCTCAGCTTCAGAGCTACTTTCTTGACTGTATTTTAAGTTAAGCAGTTGGCGGGACTTCAGTTCTAGCCTATAAAGTAAAATCTTGTGTGGTTCCTCAATGGTAACATAGCTGCCCGAGACCGCAAAGTTAGCAAGAACAAGAAATTTGAAAATTGTATGTAATTGCACAGTAGTGCTTATGGTCGATGCCGTTTCTCAGCTTCAGAGCTACTTTCTTGACTGTATTTTGAGTTAAGCAGTTGGCGCCACTTCAGTTCTAGCCTATAAAGTCAAATGTTGTGTGGTTCCTCCATGGTAACATAGCTGCCCGAGGCCGCAAAGTTAGCAACTACAAGAAATTTGAAAATTGTACGTAATTGCACAGTAGTGCTTATGGTCGATCCCGTTTCTCAGCTTCACAGCTACTTTCTTGACTGTATTCTAAGTTAAGCAGTTGGCGCGACTTCAGTTCTAGCCTATAAAGTCAAATGTTGTGTGGTTCCTCCATGGTAACATAGCTGCCCGAGGTCGCAAAGTTAGCAAGTACAAGAAATTTGAAAATTGTACGTAATTGCACAGTAGTGCTTATGGTCGATCACGTTTCTCAGCTTCAGAGCTACTTTCTTGACTGTATTTTAAGTTAAGCAGTTGGTGGGACTTCAGTTTTAGCCTATAAAGTAAAATCTTGTGTGGTTCCTCAATGGTAACATAGCTGCCCGAGACCGCAAAGTTAGCAAGAACAAGAAATTTGAAAATTGTATGTAATTGCACAGTAGTGCTTATGGTCGATGCCGTTTCTCAGCTTCAGAGCTACTTTCTTGACTGTATTTTGAGTTAAGCAGTTGGCGCCACTTCAGTTCTAGCCTATAAAGTCAAATGTTGTGTGGTTCCTCCATGGTAACATAGCTGCCCGAGGTCGCAAAGTTAGCAAGTACAAGAAATTTGAAAATTGTATGTAATTTCACGGTAGTGCTTATGGTCGATCCCGTTTCTCGGCTTCAGAGCTACTTTCTTGACTGTATTTTGAGTTAAGCAGTTGGCGCGACTTCAGTTCTAGCCTATAAAGTCAAATGTTGTGTGGTTCCTCCATGGTAACATAGCTGCCCGAGGTCGCAAAGTTAGCAAGTACAAGAAATTTGAAAAATGTACGTAATTTCACGGTAGTGCTTATGGCCGATCCCGTTTCTCAGCTTCAGAGCTTTTTTCTTGACTGTATTTTGAGTTAAGCAATTGGCGCGACTTCAGTTCTAGCCTATAAAGTCAAATGTTGTGTGGTTCCTCCGTGGTAACATAGCTGCCCGAGGTCGCAAAGTTAGCAAGTACAAGAAATTTGTAAATTGTACGTAATTTCACGGTAGTGCTTATGGTCGATCCCGTTTCTCGGCTTCAGAGCTACTTTCTTGACTGGATTTTGAGTTAAGCTGTTGGCGCGACTTCAGTTCTAGCCTATAAAGTCAAATCTTGTGTGATTCCTCCATGGTAACATAGCTGCCCGAGGTCGCAAAATTAGCAAGTACAAGAAATTTGTAAATTGTACGTAATTTCACGGTAGTGCTTATGGTCGATCCCGTTTCTCGGTTTCAGAGCTACTTTCTTGACTGGATTTTGAGTTAAGCAGTTGGCGCCACTTCAGTTCTAGCCTATAAAGTCAAATGTTGTGTGGTTCCTCCATGGTAACATAGCTGCCCGAGGTCGCAAAGTTAGCAAGTACAAGAAATTTGAAAATTGTATGTAATTTCACGGTAGTGCTTATGGTCGATCCCGTTTCTCGGCTCCAGAGCTACTTTCTTGACTGTATTTTGAGTTAAGCAGTTGGCGCGACTTCAGTTCTAGCCTATAAAGTCAAATGTTGTGTGGTTCCTCCATGGTAACATAGCTGCCCGAGGTCGCAAAGTTAGCAAGTACAAGAAATTTGAAAATTGTACGTAATTGCACAGTAGTGCTTATGGTCGATCACGTTTCTCAGCTTCAGAGCTACTTTCTTGACTGTATTTTGAGTTAAGCAGTTGGCGCCACTTCAGTTCTAGCCTATAAAGTCAAATGTTGTGTGGTTCCTCCATGGTAACATAGCTGCCCGAGGTCGCAAAGTTAGCAAGTACAAGAAATTTGAAAATTGTATGTAATTTCACGGTAGTGCTTATGGTCGATCCCGTTTCTCGGCTTCAGAGCTACTTTCTTGACTGTATTTTGAGTTAAGCAGTTGGCGCGACTTCAGTTCTAGTCTATAAAGTCAAATGTTGTGTGGTTCCTCCATGGTAACATAGCTGCCCGAGGTCGCAAAGTTTGCAAGTACAAGAAATTTGAAAAATGTACGTAATTTCACGGTAGTGCTTATGGCCGATCCCGTTTCTCAGCTTCAGAGCTTTTTTCTTGACTGTATTTTGAGTTAAGCAGTTGGCGCGACTTCAGTTCTAGCCTATAAAGTCAAATGTTGTGTGGTTCCTCCATGGTAACATAGCTGCCCGAGGTCGCAAAGTTAGCAAGTAGAAGAAATTTGAAAATTGTATGTAATTTCACGGTAGTGCTTATGGTCGATCCCGTTTCTCAGCTTCAGAGCTACTTTCTTGACTGTATTTTGAGTTAAGCAGTTGGCGCCACTTCAGTTCTAGCCCATAAAGTCAAATGTTGTGTGGTTCCTCCATGGTAACATAGCTGCCCGAGGCCGCAAAGTTAGCAAGTACAAGAAATTTGTAAATTGTACGTAATTTCACGGTAGTGTTTATGGTCGATCCCGTTTCTCGGCTTCAGAGCTACTTTCTTGACTGGATTTTGAGTTAAGCTGTTGGCGCGACTTCAGTTCTAGCCTATAAAGTCAAATCTTGTGTGATTCCTCCATGGTAACATAGCTGCCCGAGGTCGCAAAATTAGCAAGTACAAGAAATTTGTAAATTGTACGTAATTTCACGGTAGTGCTTATGGTCGATCCCGTTTCTCGGTTTCAAAGCTACTTTCTTGACTGGATTTTGAGTTAAGCAGTTGGCGCCACTTCAGTTCTAGCCTATAAAGTCAAATGTTGTGTGGTTCCTCCATGGTAACATAGCTGCCCGAGTTCGCAAAGTTAGCAAGTACAAGAAATTTGAAAATTGTATGTAATTTCACGGTAGTGCTTATGGTCGATCCCGTTTCTCGGCTTCAGAGCTACTTTCTTGACTGTATTTTGAGTTAAGCAGTTGGCGCGACTTCAGTTCTAGCCTATAAAGTCAAATGTTGTGTGGTTCCTCCATGGTAACATAGATGCCCGAATTCGCAAAGTTAGCAAGTACAAGAAATTTGAAAATTGTACGTAATTTCACGGTAGTGCTTATGGTCGATCCCGTTTCTCGGCTTCAGAGCTACTTTCTTGACTGGATTTTGAGTTAAGCTGTTGGCGCGACTTCAGTTCTAGCCTATAAAGTCAAATCTTGTGTGATTCCTCCATGGTAACATAGCTGCCCGAGGTCGCAAAGTTAGCAAGTACAAGAAATTTGTAAATTGTACGTAATTTCACGGTAGTGCTTATGGTCGATCCCGTTTCTCGGCTTCAGAGCTACTTTCTTGACTGGATTTTGAGTTAAGCTGTTGGCGCGACTTCAGTTCTAGCCTATAAAGTCAAATCTTGTGTGATTCCTCCATGGTAACATAGCTGCCCGAGGTCGCAAAATTAGCAAGTACAAGAAATTTGTAAATTGTACGTAATTTCACGGTAGTGCTTATGGTCGATCCCGTTTCTCGGTTTCAGAGCTACTTTCTTGACTGGATTTTGAGTTAAGCAGTTGGTGCGACTTCAGTTCTAGCCTATAAAGTCAAATGTTGTGTGGTTCCTCCATGGTAACGTAGCTGCCCGAGGTCGCAAAGTTAGCAAGCACAAGAAATTTGAAAATTGTATGTAATTTCACGGTAGTGCTTATGGTCGATCACGTTTCTCAGCTTCAGAGCTACTTTCTTGACTGTATTTTAAGTTAAGCAGTTGGCGGGACTTCAGTTCTAGCCTATAAAGTAAAATCTTGTGTGGTTCCTCAATGGTAACATAGCTGCCCGAGACCGCAAAGTTAGCAAGAACAAGAAATTTGAAAATTGTATGTAATTGCACAGTAGTGCTTATGGTCGATGCCGTTTCTCAGCTTCAGAGCTACTTTCTTGACTGTATTTTGAGTTAAGCAGTTGGCGCCACTTCAGTTCTAGCCTATAAAGTCAAATGTTGTGTGGTTCCTCCATGGTAACATAGCTGCCCGAGGCCGCAAAGTTAGCAACTACAAGAAATTTGAAAATTGTACGTAATTGCACAGTAGTGCTTATGGTCGATCCCGTTTCTCAGCTTCAGAGCTACTTTCTTGACTGGATTTTGAGTTAAGCTGTTGGCGCGACTTCAGTTCTAGCCTATAAAGTCAAATCTTGTGTGATTCCTCCATGGTAACATAGCTGCCCGAGACCGCAAAGTTAGCAAGAACAAGAAATTTGAAAATTGTATGTAATTGCACAGTAGTGCTTATGGTCGATGCCGTTTCTCGGCTTCAGAGCTACTTTCTTGACTGTATTTTGAGTTAAGCAGTTGGCGTGACTTCAGTTCTAGCCTATAAAGTCAAATGTTGTGTGGTTCCTCCATGGTAACATAGCTGCCCGAGGTCGCAAAGTTAGCAAGTACAAGAAATTTGAAAAATGTACGTAATTTCACGCTAGTGCTTATGGCCGATCCCGTTTCTCAGCTTCAGAGCTTTTTTCTTGACTGTATTTTGAGTTAAGCAGTTGGCGCGACTTCAGTTCTAGCCTATAAAGTCAAATGTTGTGTGGTTCCTCCATGGTAACATAGCTGCCCGAGGTCGCAAAGTTAGCAAGTACAAGAAATTTGAAAATTGTACTTAATTTCACGGTAGTGCTTATGGTCGATCCCGTTTCTCAGCTTCAGAGCTTTTTTCTTGACTGTATTTTGAGTTAAGCAGTTGGCGCGACTTCAGTTCTAGCCTATAAAGTCAAATGTTGTGTGGTTCCTCCATGGTAACATAGCTGCCAGAGGTCGCAAAGTTAGCAAGTACAAGAAATTTGAAAATTGTATGTAATTTCACGGTAGTGCTTATGGTCGATCCCGTTTCTCGGCTTCAGAGCTACTTTCTTGACTGTATTTTGAGTTAAGCAGTTGGCGCGACTTCAGTTCTAGCCTATAAAGTCAAATGTTGTGTGGTTCCTCCATGGTAACATAGCTGCCCGAGGTCGCAAAGTTAGCAAGTACAAGAAATTTGAAAATTGTACGTAATTTCACGGT
The DNA here is from genome assembly GCA_958301585.1 of Merodon equestris. Classification (NCBI taxonomy): domain Eukaryota; kingdom Metazoa; phylum Arthropoda; class Insecta; order Diptera; family Syrphidae; genus Merodon; species Merodon equestris. The sequence goes on along the minus strand of OY284415.1, from coordinate 53,245,625 downwards.
AGTGCTTATGTTCGATGCCGTTTCTCGGCTTCAGAGCTACTTTCGTGACTGTATTTTGAGTTAAGCAGTTGGCTCGACTTCAGTTCTAGCCTATAAAGTAAAATCTTGTGTGGTTCCTCAATGGTAACATAGCTGCCCGAGACCGCAAAGTTAGCAAGTACAAGAAATTTGAAAATTGTACGTAATTTCACGGTAGTGCTTATGGTCGATCCCGTTTCTCGGCTTCAGAGCTACTTTCTTGACTGTATTTTGAGTTAAGCAGTTGGCGCGACTTCAGTTCTAGCCTATGAAGTCAAATGTTGTGTGGTTCCTCCATGGTAACATAGCTGCCCGAGGCCGCAAAGTTAGCAAGTACAAGAAATTTGAAAATTGTATGTAATTTCACGGTAGTGCTTATGGTCGATCCCGTTTCTCGGCTTCAGAGCTACTTTCGTGACTGTATTTTGAGTTAAGCAGTTGGCGCGACTTCAGTTCTAGCCTATAAAGTAAAATCTTGTGTGGTTCCTCAATGGTAACATAGCTGCCCGAGACCGCAAAGTTAGCAAGTACAAGAAATTTGAAAATTGTACGTAATTTCACGGTAGTGCTTATGGTCGATCCCGTTTCTCGGCTTCAGAGCTACTTTCTTGACTGGATTTTGTGTTAAGCTGTTGGCGCGACTTCAGTTCTAGCCTATAAAGTCAAATTTGTGTGATTCCTCCATGGTAACATAGCTGCCCGAGGTCGCACAATTAGCAAGTACAAGAAATTTGTAAACTGTACGTAATTTCACGGTAGTGCTTATGGTCGATCCCGTTTCTCGGCTTCAGAGCTACTTTCTTGACTGGATTTTGAGTTAAGCTGTTGGCGCGACTTCAGTTCTAGCCTATAAAGTCAAATCTTGTGTGATTCCTCCATGGTAACATAGCTGCCCGAGGTCGCAAAATTAGCAAGTACAAGAAATTTGTAAATTGTACGTAATTTCACGGTAGTGCTTATGGTCGATCCCGTTTCTCGGTTTCAGAGCTACTTTCTTGACTGGATTTTGAGTTAAGCAGTTGGCGCGACTTCAGTTCTAGCCTATAAAGTCAAATGTTGTGTGGTTCCTCCATGGTAACGTAGCTGCCCGAGGTCGCAAAGTTAGCAAGCACAAGAAATTTGAAAATTGTACGTAATTTCACGGTAGTGCTTATGGTCGATCACGTTTCTCAGCTTCAGAGCTACTTTCTTGACTGTATTTTAAGTTAAGCAGTTGGCGCCACTTCAGTTCTAGCCTATAAAGTCAAATGTTGTGTGGTTCCTCCATGGTAACATAGCTGCCCGAGGCCGCAAAGTTAGCAAGAACAAGAAATTTGAAAATTGTATGTAATTGCACAGTAGTGCTTATGGTCGATGCCGTTTCTCAGCTTCAGAGCTACTTTCTTGACTGTATTTTGAGTTAAGCAGTTGGCGCCACTTCAGTTCTAGCCTATAAAGTCAAATGTTGTGTGGTTCCTCCATGGTAACATAGCTGCCCGAGGTCGCAAAGTTAGCAAGTACAAGAAATTTGAAAATTGTATGTAATTTCACGGTAGTGCTTATGGTCGATCCCGTTTCTCGGCTTCAGAGCTACTTTCTTGACTGTATTTTGAGTTAAGCAGTTGGCGCGACTTCAGTTCTAGTCTATAAAGTCAAATGTTGTGTGGTTCCTCCATGGTAACATAGCTGCCCGAGGTCGCAAAGTTAGCAAGTACAAGAAATTTGAAAAATGTACGTAATTTCACGGTAGTGCTTATGGTCGATCACGTTTCTCAGCTTCAGAGCTACTTTCTTGACTGTATTTTAAGTTAAGCAGTTGGCGGGACTTCAGTTCTAGCCTATAAAGTAAAATCTTGTGTGGTTCCTCAATGGTAACATAGCTGCCCGAGACCGCAAAGTTAGCAAGAACAAGAAATTTGAAAATTGTATGTAATTGCACAGTAGTGCTTATGGTCGATGCCGTTTCTCAGCTTCAGAGCTACTTTCTTGACTGTATTTTGAGTTAAGCAGTTGGCGCCACTTCAGTTCTAGCCTATAAAGTCAAATGTTGTGTGGTTCCTCCATGGTAACATAGCTGCCCGAGGTCGCAAAGTTAGCAACTACAAGAAATTTGAAAATTGTATGTAATTTCACGGTAGTGCTTATGGTCGATCCCGTTTCTCGGTTTCAGAGCTACTTTCTTGACTGGATTTTGAGTTAAGCAGTTGGCGCGACTTCAGTTCTAGCCTATAAAGTCAAATGTTGTGTGGTTCCTCCATGGTAACGTAGCTGCCCGAGGTCGCAAATTTAGCAAGCACAAGAAATTTGAAAATTGTACGTAATTTCACGGTTGTGCTTATGGTCGATCACGTTTCTCAGCTTCAGAGCTACTTTCTTGACTGTATTTTAAGTTAAGCAGTTGGCGCGACTTCAGTTTTAGCCTATAAAGTCAAATCTTGTGTGATTCCTCCATGGTAACATAGCTGCCCGAGACCGCAAAGTTAGCAAGAACAAGAAATTTGAAAATTGTACGTAATTTCACGGTAGTGCTTATGGTCGATCCCGTTTCTCGGCTTCAGAGCTACTTTCTTGACTGTATTTTGAGTTAAGCAGTTGGCGCGACTTCAGTTCTAGCCTATAAAGTCAAATGTTGTGTGGTTCCTCCATGGTAACATAGCTGCCCGAGGTCGCAAAGTTAGCAAGTACAAGAAATTTGAAAAATGTACGTAATTTCACGCTAGTGCTTATGGCCGATCCCGTTTCTCAGCTTCAGAGCTTTTTTCTTGACTGTATTTTGAGTTAAGCAGTTGGCGCGACTTCAGTTCTAGCCTATAAAGTCAAATGTTGTGTGGTTCCTCCATGGTAACATAGCTGCCCGAGGTCGCAAAGTTAGCAAGTACAAGAAATTTGAAAATTGTACTTAATTTCACGGTAGTGCTTATGGTCGATCCCGTTTCTCAGCTTCAGAGCTTTTTTCTTGACTGTATTTTGAGTTAAGCAGTTGGCGCGACTTCAGTTCTAGCCTATAAAGTCAAATGTTGTGTGGTTCCTCCATGGTAACATAGCTGCCAGAGGTCGCAAAGTTAGCAAGTACAAGAAATTTGAAAATTGTATGTAATTTCACGGTAGTGCTTATGTTCGATGCCGTTTCTCGGCTTCAGAGCTACTTTCGTGACTGTATTTTGAGTTAAGCAGTTGGCTCGACTTCAGTTCTAGCCTATAAAGTAAAATCTTGTGTGGTTCCTCAATGGTAACATAGCTGCCCGAGACCGCAAAGATAGCAAGTACAAGAAATTTGAAAATTGTACGTAATTTCACGGTAGTGCTTATGGTCGATCCCGTTTCTCGGCTTCAGAGCTACTTTCTTGACTGTATTTTGAGTTAAGCAGTTGGCGCGACTTCAGTTCTAGCCTATAAAGTCAAATGTTGTGTGGTTCCTCCATGGTAACATAGCTGCCCGAGGTCGCAAAGTTAGCAAGTACAAGAAATTTGAAAATTGTACTTAATTTCACGGTAGTGCTTATGGTCGATCCCGTTTCTCAGCTTCAGAGCTTTTTTCTTGACTGTATTTTGAGTTAAGCAGTTGGCGCGACTTCAGTTCTAGCCTATAAAGTCAAATGTTGTGTGGTTCCTCCATGGTAACATAGCTGCCAGAGGTCGCAAAGTTAGCAAGTACAAGAAATTTGAAAATTGTATGTAATTTCACGGTAGTGCTTATGTTCGATGCCGTTTCTCGGCTTCAGAGCTACTTTCGTGACTGTATTTTGAGTTAAGCAGTTGGCTCGACTTCAGTTCTAGCCTATAAAGTAAAATCTTGTGTGGTTCCTCAATGGTAACATAGCTGCCCGAGACCGCAAAGATAGCAAGTACAAGAAATTTGAAAATTGTACGTAATTTCACGGTAGTGCTTATGGTCGATCCCGTTTCTCGGCTTCAGAGCTACTTTCTTGACTGGATTTTGTGTTAAGCTGTTGGCGCGACTTCAGTTCTAGCCTATAAAGTCAAATGTTGTGTGGTTCCTCCATGGTAACATAGCTGCCCGAGGTCGCAAAGTTAGCAAGTACAAGAAATTTGAAAATTGTACGTAATTTCACGGTAGTGCTTATGTTCGATGCCGTTTCTCGGCTTCAGAGCTACTTTCGTGACTGTATTTTGAGTTAAGCAGTTGGCTCGACTTCAGTTCTAGCCTATAAAGTAAAATCTTGTGTGGTTCCTCAATGGTAACATAGCTGCCCGAGACCGCAAAGTTAGCAAGTACAAGAAATTTGAAAATTGTACGTAATTTCACGGTAGTGCTTATGGTCGATCCCGTTTCTCGGCTTCAGAGCTACTTTCTTGACTGGATTTTGTGTTAAGCTGTTGGCGCGACTTCAGTTCTAGCCTATAAAGTCAAATTTGTGTGATTCCTCCATGGTAACATAGCTGCCCGAGGTCGCACAATTAGCAAGTACAAGAAATTTGTAAACTGTACGTAATTTCACGGTAGTGCTTATGTTCGATGCCGTTTCTCGGCTTCAGAGCTACTTTCGTGACTGTATTTTGAGTTAAGCAGTTGGATCGACTTCAGTTCTAGCCTATAAAGTAAAATCTTGTGTGGTTCCTCCATGGTAACATAGCTGCCAGAGGTCGCAAAGTTAGCAAGTACAAGAAATTTGAAAATTGTATGTAATTTCACGGTAGTGCTTATGGTCGATCCCGTTTCTCGGCTTCAGAGCTACTTTCTTGACTGTATTTTGAGTTAAGCAGTTGGCGCGACTTCAGTTCTAGCCTATAAAGTCAAATGTTGTGTGGTTCCTCCATGGTAACATAGCTGCCCGAGGTCGCAAAGTTAGCAAGTACAAGAAATTTGAAAATTGTACGTAATTTCACGGTAGTGCTTATGTTCGATGCCGTTTCTCGGCTTCAGAGCTACTTTCGTGACTGTATTTTGAGTTAAGCAGTTGGCTCGACTTCAGTTCTAGCCTATAAAGTAAAATCTTGTGTGGTTCCTCAATGGTAACATAGCTGCCCGAGACCGCAAAGTTAGCAAGTACAAGAAATTTGAAAATTGTACGTAATTTCACGGTAGTGCTTATGGTCGATCCCGTTTCTCGGCTTCAGAGCTACTTTCTTGACTGTATTTTGAGTTAAGCAGTTGGCGCGACTTCAGTTCTAGCCTATGAAGTCAAATGTTGTGTGGTTCCTCCATGGTAACATAGCTGCCCGAGGCCGCAAAGTTAGCAAGTACAAGAAATTTGAAAATTGTATGTAATTTCACGGTAGTGCTTATGGTCGATCCCGTTTCTCGGCTTCAGAGCTACTTTCGTGACTGTATTTTGAGTTAAGCAGTTGGCGCGACTTCAGTTCTAGCCTATAAAGTAAAATCTTGTGTGGTTCCTCAATGGTAACATAGCTGCCCGAGACCGCAAAGTTAGCAAGTACAAGAAATTTGAAAATTGTACGTAATTTCACGGTAGTGCTTATGGTCGATCCCGTTTCTCGGCTTCAGAGCTACTTTCTTGACTGGATTTTGTGTTAAGCTGTTGGCGCGACTTCAGTTCTAGCCTATAAAGTCAAATTTGTGTGATTCCTCCATGGTAACATAGCTGCCCGAGGTCGCACAATTAGCAAGTACAAGAAATTTGTAAACTGTACGTAATTTCACGGTAGTGCTTATGGTCGATCCCGTTTCTCGGCTTCAGAGCTACTTTCTTGACTGGATTTTGAGTTAAGCTGTTGGCGCGACTTCAGTTCTAGCCTATAAAGTCAAATCTTGTGTGATTCCTCCATGGTAACATAGCTGCCCGAGGTCGCAAAATTAGCAAGTACAAGAAATTTGTAAATTGTACGTAATTTCACGGTAGTGCTTATGGTCGATCCCGTTTCTCGGTTTCAGAGCTACTTTCTTGACTGGATTTTGAGTTAAGCAGTTGGCGCGACTTCAGTTCTAGCCTATAAAGTCAAATGTTGTGTGGTTCCTCCATGGTAACGTAGCTGCCCGAGGTCGCAAAGTTAGCAAGCACAAGAAATTTGAAAATTGTACGTAATTTCACGGTAGTGCTTATGGTCGATCACGTTTCTCAGCTTCAGAGCTACTTTCTTGACTGTATTTTAAGTTAAGCAGTTGGCGCCACTTCAGTTCTAGCCTATAAAGTCAAATGTTGTGTGGTTCCTCCATGGTAACATAGCTGCCCGAGGCCGCAAAGTTAGCAAGAACAAGAAATTTGAAAATTGTATGTAATTGCACAGTAGTGCTTATGGTCGATGCCGTTTCTCAGCTTCAGAGCTACTTTCTTGACTGTATTTTGAGTTAAGCAGTTGGCGCCACTTCAGTTCTAGCCTATAAAGTCAAATGTTGTGTGGTTCCTCCATGGTAACATAGCTGCCCGAGGTCGCAAAGTTAGCAAGTACAAGAAATTTGAAAATTGTATGTAATTTCACGGTAGTGCTTATGGTCGATCCCGTTTCTCGGCTTCAGAGCTACTTTCTTGACTGTATTTTGAGTTAAGCAGTTGGCGCGACTTCAGTTCTAGTCTATAAAGTCAAATGTTGTGTGGTTCCTCCATGGTAACATAGCTGCCCGAGGTCGCAAAGTTAGCAAGTACAAGAAATTTGGAAAATGTACGTAATTTCACGGTAGTGCTTATGGTCGATCACGTTTCTCAGCTTCAGAGCTACTTTCTTGACTGTATTTTAAGTTAAGCAGTTGGCGGGACTTCAGTTCTAGCCTATAAAGTAAAATCTTGTGTGGTTCCTCAATGGTAACATAGCTGCCCGAGACCGCAAAGTTAGCAAGAACAAGAAATTTGAAAATTGTATGTAATTGCACAGTAGTGCTTATGGTCGATGCCGTTTCTCAGCTTCAGAGCTACTTTCTTGACTGTATTTTGAGTTAAGCAGTTGGCGCCACTTCAGTTCTAGCCTATAAAGTCAAATGTTGTGTGGTTCCTCCATGGTAACATAGCTGCCCGAGGTCGCAAAGTTAGCAACTACAAGAAATTTGAAAATTGTATGTAATTTCACGGTAGTGCTTATGGTCGATCCCGTTTCTCGGTTTCAGAGCTACTTTCTTGACTGGATTTTGAGTTAAGCAGTTGGCGCGACTTCAGTTCTAGCCTATAAAGTCAAATGTTGTGTGGTTCCTCCATGGTAACGTAGCTGCCCGAGGTCGCAAATTTAGCAAGCACAAGAAATTTGAAAATTGTACGTAATTTCACGGTTGTGCTTATGGTCGATCACGTTTCTCAGCTTCAGAGCTACTTTCTTGACTGTATTTTAAGTTAAGCAGTTGGCGCGACTTCAGTTTTAGCCTATAAAGTCAAATCTTGTGTGATTCCTCCATGGTAACATAGCTGCCCGAGACCGCAAAGTTAGCAAGAACAAGAAATTTGAAAATTGTACGTAATTTCACGGTAGTGCTTATGGTCGATCCCGTTTCTCGGCTTCAGAGCTACTTTCTTGACTGTATTTTGAGTTAAGCAGTTGGCGCGACTTCAGTTCTAGCCTATAAAGTCAAATGTTGTGTGGTTCCTCCATGGTAACATAGCTGCCCGAGGTCGCAAAGTTAGCAAGTACAAGAAATTTGAAAAATGTACGTAATTTCACGCTAGTGCTTATGGCCGATCCCGTTTCTCAGCTTCAGAGCTTTTTTCTTGACTGTATTTTGAGTTAAGCAGTTGGCGCGACTTCAGTTCTAGCCTATAAAGTCAAATGTTGTGTGGTTCCTCCATGGTAACATAGCTGCCCGAGGTCGCAAAGTTAGCAAGTACAAGAAATTTGAAAATTGTACTTAATTTCACGGTAGTGCTTATGGTCGATCCCGTTTCTCAGCTTCAGAGCTTTTTTCTTGACTGTATTTTGAGTTAAGCAGTTGGCGCGACTTCAGTTCTAGCCTATAAAGTCAAATGTTGTGTGGTTCCTCCATGGTAACATAGCTGCCAGAGGTCGCAAAGTTAGCAAGTACAAGAAATTTGAAAATTGTATGTAATTTCACGGTAGTGCTTATGTTCGATGCCGTTTCTCGGCTTCAGAGCTACTTTCGTGACTGTATTTTGAGTTAAGCAGTTGGCTCGACTTCAGTTCTAGCCTATAAAGTAAAATCTTGTGTGGTTCCTCAATGGTAACATAGCTGCCCGAGACCGCAAAGATAGCAAGTACAAGAAATTTGAAAATTGTACGTAATTTCACGGTAGTGCTTATGGTCGATCCCGTTTCTCGGCTTCAGAGCTACTTTCTTGACTGTATTTTAAGTTAAGCAGTTGGCGCGACTTCAGTTCTAGCCTATAAAGTAAAATGTTGTGTGGTTCCTCCATGGTAACATAGTTGCCCGAGGTCGCAAAGTTAGCAAGTACAAGAAATTTGAAAATTGTACGTAATTTCACGGTAGTGCTTATGGTCGATGCCATTTCTCGGCTTCAGAGCTACTTTCGTGACTGTATTTTGAGTTAAGCAGTTGGCGCGACTTCAGTTCTAGCCTATAAAGTAAAATCTTGTGTGGTTCCTCAATGGTAACATAGCTGCCCGAGACCGCAAAGTTAGCAAGTACAAGAAATTTGAAAATTGTACGTAATTTCACGGTAGTGCTTATGGTCGATCCCGTTTCTCGGCTTCAGAGCTACTTTCTTGACTGGATTTTGTGTTAAGCTGTTGGCGCGACTTCAGTTCTAGCCTATAAAGTCAAATGTTGTGTGGTTCCTCCATGGTAACGTAGCTGCCCGAGGTCGCAAATTTAGCAAGCACAAGAAATTTGAAAATTGTACGTAATTTCACGGTTGTGCTTATGGTCGATCACGTTTCTCAGCTTCAGAGCTACTTTCTTGACTGTATTTTAAGTTAAGCAGTTGGCGGGACTTCAGTTCTAGCCTATAAAGTAAAATCTTGTGTGGTTCCTCAATGGTAACATAGCTGCCCGAGACCGCAAAGTTAGCAAGAACAAGAAATTTGAAAATTGTATGTAATTGCACAGTAGTGCTTATGGTCGATGCCGTTTCTCAGCTTCAGAGCTACTTTCTTGACTGGATTTTGAGTTAAGCTGTTGGCGCGACTTCAGTTCTAGCCTATAAAGTCAAATGTTGTGTGGTTCCTCCATGGTAACGTAGCTGCCCGAGGTCGCAAAGTTAGCAAGCACAAGAAATTTGAAAATTGTACGTAATTTCACGGTAGTGCTTATGGTCGATCACGTTTCTCAGCTTCAGAGCTACTTTCTTGACTGTATTTTAAGTTAAGCAGTTGGCGCCACTTCAGTTCTAGCCTATAAAGTCAAATGTTGTGTGGTTCCTCCATGGTAACATAGCTGCCCGAGGCCGCAAAGTTAGCAAGAACAAGAAATTTGAAAATTGTATGTAATTGCACAGTAGTGCTTATGGTCGATGCCGTTTCTCAGCTTCAGAGCTACTTTCTTGACTGTATTTTGAGTTAAGCAGTTGGCGCCACTTCAGTTCTAGCCTATAAAGTCAAATGTTGTGTGGTTCCTCCATGGTAACATAGCTGCCCGAGGTCGCAAAGTTAGCAAGTACAAGAAATTTGAAAATTGTATGTAATTTCACGGTAGTGCTTATGGTCGATCCCGTTTCTCGGCTTCAGAGCTACTTTCTTGACTGTATTTTGAGTTAAGCAGTTGGCGCGACTTCAGTTCTAGTCTATAAAGTCAAATGTTGTGTGGTTCCTCCATGGTAACATAGCTGCCCGAGGTCGCAAAGTTAGCAAGTACAAGAAATTTGAAAAATGTACGTAATTTCACGGTAGTGCTTATGGTCGATCACGTTTCTCAGCTTCAGAGCTACTTTCTTGACTGTATTTTAAGTTAAGCAGTTGGCGGGACTTCAGTTCTAGCCTATAAAGTAAAATCTTGTGTGGTTCCTCAATGGTAACATAGCTGCCCGAGACCGCAAAGTTAGCAAGAACAAGAAATTTGAAAATTGTATGTAATTTCACGGTAGTGCTTATGGTCGATCCCGTTTCTCGGTTTCAGAGCTACTTTCTTGACTGGATTTTGAGTTAAGCAGTTGGCGCGACTTCAGTTCTAGCCTATAAAGTCAAATGTTGTGTGGTTCCTCCATGGTAACGTAGCTGCCCGAGGTCGCAAATTTAGCAAGCACAAGAAATTTGAAAATTGTACGTAATTTCACGGTTGTGCTTATGGTCGATCACGTTTCTCAGCTTCAGAGCTACTTTCTTGACTGTATTTTAAGTTAAGCAGTTGGCGGGACTTCAGTTCTAGCCTATAAAGTAAAATCTTGTGTGGTTCCTCAATGGTAACATAGCTGCCCGAGACCGCAAAGTTAGCAAGAACAAGAAATTTGAAAATTGTATGTAATTGCACAGTAGTGCTTATGGTCGATGCCGTTTCTCAGCTTCAGAGCTACTTTCTTGAATGGATTTTGAGTTAAGCTGTTGGCGCGACTTCAGTTTTAGCCTATAAAGTCAAATCTTGTGTGATTCCTCCATGGTAACATAGCTGCCCGAGACCGCAAAGTTAGCAAGAACAAGAAATTTGAAAATTGTACGTAATTTCACGGTAGTGCTTATGGTCGATCCCGTTTCTCGGCTTCAGAGCTACTTTCTTGACTGTATTTTGAGTTAAGCAGTTGGCGCGACTTCAGTTCTAGCCTATAAAGTCAAATGTTGTGTGGTTCCTCCATGGTAACATAGCTGCCCGAGGTCGCAAAGTTAGCAAGTACAAGAAATTTGAAAAATGTACGTAATTTCACGCTAGTGCTTATGGCCGATCCCGTTTCTCAGCTTCAGAGCTTTTTTCTTGACTGTATTTTGAGTTAAGCAGTTGGCGCGACTTCAGTTCTAGCCTATAAAGTCAAATGTTGTGTGGTTCCTCCATGGTAACATAGCTGCCCGAGGTCGCAAAGTTAGCAAGTACAAGAAATTTGAAAATTGTACTTAATTTCACGGTAGTGCTTATGGTCGATCCCGTTTCTCAGCTTCAGAGCTTTTTTCTTGACTGTATTTTGAGTTAAGCAGTTGGCGCGACTTCAGTTCTAGCCTATAAAGTCAAATGTTGTGTGGTTCCTCCATGGTAACATAGCTGCCAGAGGTCGCAAAGTTAGCAAGTACAAGAAATTTGAAAATTGTATGTAATTTCACGGTAGTGCTTATGTTCGATGCCGTTTCTCGGCTTCAGAGCTACTTTCGTGACTGTATTTTGAGTTAAGCAGTTGGCTCGACTTCAGTTCTAGCCTATAAAGTAAAATCTTGTGTGGTTCCTCAATGGTAACATAGCTGCCCGAGACCGCAAAGTTAGCAAGTACAAGAAATTTGAAAATTGTACGTAATTTCACGGTAGTGCTTATGGTCGATGCCATTTCTCGGCTTCAGAGCTACTTTCGTGACTGTATTTTGAGTTAAGCAGTTGGCGCGACTTCAGTTCTAGCCTATAAAGTAAAATCTTGTGTGGTTCCTCAATGGTAACATAGCTGCCCGAGACCGCAAAGTTAGCAAGTACAAGAAATTTGAAAATTGTACGTAATTTCACGGTAGTGCTTATGGTCGATCCCGTTTCTCGGCTTCAGAGCTACTTTCTTGACTGGATTTTGTGTTAAGCTGTTGGCGCGACTTCAGTTCTAGCCTATAAAGTCAAATGTTGTGTGGTTCCTCCATGGTAACGTAGCTGCCCGAGGTCGCAAATTTAGCAAGCACAAGAAATTTGAAAATTGTACGTAATTTCACGGTTGTGCTTATGGTCGATCACGTTTCTCAGCTTCAGAGCTACTTTCTTGACTGTATTTTAAGTTAAGCAGTTGGCGGGACTTCAGTTCTAGCCTATAAAGTAAAATCTTGTGTGGTTCCTCAATGGTAACATAGCTGCCCGAGACCGCAAAGTTAGCAAGAACAAGAAATTTGAAAATTGTATGTAATTGCACAGTAGTGCTTATGGTCGATGCCGTTTCTCAGCTTCAGAGCTACTTTCTTGACTGGATTTTGAGTTAAGCTGTTGGCGCGACTTCAGTTCTAGCCTATAAAGTCAAATCTTGTGTGATTCCTCCATGGTAACATAGCTGCCCGAGACCGCAAAGTTAGCAAGAACAAGAAATTTGAAAATTGTACGTATTTTCACGGTAGTGCTTATGGTCGATCCCGTTTCTCGGCTTCAGAGCTACTTTCTTGACTGTATTTTGAGTTAAGCAGTTGGCGCGACTTCAGTTCTAGCCTATAAAGTCAAATGTTGTGTGGTTCCTCCATGGTAACATAGCTGCCCGAGGTCGCAAAGTTAGCAAGTACAAGAAATTTGAAAAATGTACGTAATTTCACGCTAGTGCTTATGGCCGATCCCGTTTCTCAGCTTCAGAGCTTTTTTCTTGACTGTATTTTGAGTTAAGCAGTTGGCGCGACTTCAGTTCTAGCCTATAAAGTCAAATGTTGTGTGGTTCCTCCATGGTAACATAGCTGCCCGAGGTCGCAAAGTTAGCAAGTACAAGAAATTTGAAAATTGTACTTAATTTCACGGTAGTGCTTATGGTCGATCCCGTTTCTCAGCTTCAGAGCTTTTTTCTTGACTGTATTTTGAGTTAAGCAGTTGGCGCGACTTCAGTTCTAGCCTATAAAGTCAAATGTTGTGTGGTTCCTCCATGGTAACATAGCTGCCAGAGGTCGCAAAGTTAGCAAGTACAAGAAATTTGAAAATTGTATGTAATTTCACGGTAGTGCTTATGTTCGATGCCGTTTCTCGGCTTCAGAGCTACTTTCGTGACTGTATTTTGAGTTAAGCAGTTGGCTCGACTTCAGTTCTAGCCTATAAAGTAAAATCTTGTGTGGTTCCTCAATGGTAACATAGCTGCCCGAGACCGCAAAGTTAGCAAGTACAAGAAATTTGAAAATTGTACGTAATTTCACGGTAGTGCTTATGGTCGATCCCGTTTCTCGGCTTCAGAGCTACTTTCTTGACTGTATTTTAAGTTAAGCAGTTGGCGCGACTTCAGTTCTAGCCTATAAAGTCAAATGTTGTGTGGTTGCTCCATGGTAACATAGTTGCCCGAGGTCGCAAAGTTAGCAAGTACAAGAAATTTGAAAATTGTACGTAATTTCACGGTAGTGCTTATGGTCGATGCCATTTCTCGGCTTCAGAGCTACTTTCGTGACTGTATTTTGAGTTAAGCAGTTGGCGCGACTTCAGTTCTAGCCTATAAAGTAAAATCTTGTGTGGTTCCTCAATGGTAACATAGCTGCCCGAGACCGCAAAGTTAGCAAGTACAAGAAATTTGAAAATTGTACGTAATTTCACGGTAGTGCTTATGGTCGATCCCGTTTCTCGGCTTCAGAGCTACTTTCTTGACTGGATTTTGTGTTAAGCTGTTGGCGCGACTTCAGTTCTAGCCTATAAAGTCAAATTTGTGTGATTCCTCCATGGTAACATAGCTGCCCGAGGTCGCACAATTAGCAAGTACAAGAAATTTGTAAACTGTACGTAATTTCACGGTAGTGCTTATGGTCGATCCCGTTTCTCGGCTTCAGAGCTACTTTCTTGACTGGATTTTGAGTTAAGCTGTTGGCGCGACTTCAGTTCTAGCCTATAAAGTCAAATCTTGTGTGATTCCTCCATGGTAACATAGCTGCCCGAGGTCGCAAAATTAGCAAGTACAAGAAATTTGTAAATTGTACGTAATTTCACGGTAGTGCTTATGGTCGATCCCGTTTCTCGGTTTCAGAGCTACTTTCTTGACTGGATTTTGAGTTAAGCAGTTGGCGCGACTTCAGTTCTAGCCTATAAAGTCAAATGTTGTGTGGTTCCTCCATGGTAACGTAGCTGCCCGAGGTCGCAAAGTTAGCAAGCACAAGAAATTTGAAAATTGTACGTAATTTCACGGTAGTGCTTATGGTCGATCACGTTTCTCAGCTTCAGAGCTACATTCTTGACTGTATTTTAAGTTAAGCAGTTGGCGGGACTTCAGTTCTAGCCTATAAAGTAAAATCTTGTGTGGTTCCTCAATGGTAACATAGCTGCCCGAGACCGCAAAGTTAGCGAGAACAAGAAATTTGAAAATTGTATGTAATTGCACAGAAGTGCTTATGGTCGATGCCGTTTCTCAGCTTCAGAGCTACTTTCTTGACTGTATTTTGAGTTAAGCAGTTGGCGCCACTTCAGTTCTAGCCTATAAAGTCAAATGTTGTGTGGTTCCTCCATGGTAACACAGCTGCCCGAGGCCGCAAAGTTAGCAACTACAAGAAATTTGAAAATTGTACGTAATTGCACAGTAGTGCTTATGGTCGATCCCGTTTCTCAGCTTCACAGCTACTTTCTTGACTGTATTCTAAGTTAAGCAGTTGGCGCGACTTCAGTTCTAGCCTATAAAGTCAAATGTTGTGTGGTTCCTCCATGGTAACATAGCTGCCCGAGGTCGCAAAGTTAGCAAGTACAAGAAATTTGAAAATTGTACGTAATTGCACAGTAGTGCTTATGGTCGATCACGTTTCTCAGCTTCAGAGCTACTTTCTTGACTGTATTTTAAGTTAAGCAGTTGGCGGGACTTCAGTTTTAGCCTATAAAGTAAAATCTTGTGTGGTTCCTCAATGGTAACATAGCTGCCCGAGACCGCAAAGTTAGCAAGAACAAGAAATTTGAAAATTGTATGTAATTGCACAGTAGTGCTTATGGTCGATGCCGTTTCTCAGCTTCAGAGCTACTTTCTTGACTGTATTTTGAGTTAAGCAGTTGGCGCCACTTCAGTTCTAGCCTATAAAGTCAAATGTTGTGTGGTTCCTCCATGGTAACATAGCTGCCCGAGGTCGCAAAGTTAGCAAGTACAAGAAATTTGAAAATTGTATGTAATTTCACGGTAGTGCTTATGGTCGATCCCGTTTCTCGGCTCCAGAGCTACTTTCTTGACTGTATTTTGAGTTAAGCAGTTGGCGCGACTTCAGTTCTAGCCTATAAAGTCAAATGTTGTGTGGTTCCTCCATGGTAACATAGCTGCCCGAGGTCGCAAAGTTAGCAAGTACAAGAAATTTGAAAATTGTATGTAATTTCACGGTAGTGCTTATGGTCGATCCCGTTTCTCAGCTTCAGAGCTACTTTCTTGACTGTATTTTGAGTTAAGCAGTTGGCGCCACTTCAGTTCTAGCCTATAAAGTCAAATGTTGTGTTGTTCCTCCATGGTAACATAGCTGCCAGAGGTCGCAAAGTTAGCAAGTACAAGAAATTTGTAAATTGTACGTAATTTCACGGTAGTGCTTATGGTCGATCCCGTTTCTCGGCTTCAGAGCTACTTTCTTGACTGGATTTTGAGTTAAGCTGTTGGCGCGACTTCAGTTCTAGCCTATAAAGTCAAATCTTGTGTGATTCCTCCATGGTAACATAGCTGCCCGAGGTCGCAAAATTAGCAAGTACAAGAAATTTGTAAATTGTACGTAATTTCACGGTAGTGCTTATGGTCGATCCCGTTTCTCGGTTTCAGAGAAACTTTCTTGACTGGATTTTGAGTTAAGCAGTTGGCGCCACTTCAGTTCTAGCCTATAAAGTCAAATGTTGTGTGGTTCCTCCATGGTAACATAGCTGCCCGAGGTCGCAAAGTTAGCAAGTACAAGAAATTTGAAAATTGTATGTAATTTCACGGTAGTGCTTATGGTCGATCCCGTTTCTCGGCTCCAGAGCTACTTTCTTGACTGTATTTTGAGTTAAGCAGTTGGCGCGACTTCAGCTCTAGCCTATAAAGTCAAATGTTGTGTGGTTCCTCCATGGCAACATAGCTGCCCGAGGTCGCAAAGTTAGCAAGTACAAGAAATTTGAAAATTGTACGTAATTGCACAGTAGTGCTTATGGTCGATCACGTTTCTCAGCTTCAGAGCTACTTTCTTGACTGTATTTTGAGTTAAGCAGTTGGCGCCACTTCAGTTCTAGCCTATAAAGTCAAATGTTGTGTGGTTCCTCCATGGTAACATAGCTGCCCGAGGTCGCAAAGTTAGCAAGTACAAGAAATTTGAAAATTGTATGTAATTTCACGGTAGTGCTTATGGTCGATCCCGTTTCTCGGCTTCAGAGCTACTTTCTTGACTGTATTTTGAGTTAAGCAGTTGGCGCGACTTCAGTTCTAGTCTATAAAGTCAAATGTTGTGTGGTTCCTCCATGGTAACATAGCTGCCCGAGGTCGCAAATTTAGCAAGTACAAGAAATTTGAAAAATGTACGTAATTTCACGGTAGTGCTTATGGCCGATCCCGTTTCTCAGCTTCAGAGCTTTTTTCTTGACTGTATTTTGAGTTAAGCAGCTGGCGCGACTTCAGTTCTAGCCTATAAAGTCAAATGTTGTGTGGTTCCTCCATGGTAACATAGCTGCCCGAGGTCGCAAAGTTAGCAAGTAGAAGAAATTTGAAAATTGTATGTAATTTCACGGTAGTGCTTATGGTCGATCCCGTTTCTCAGCTTCAGAGCTACTTTCTTGACTGTATTTTGAGTTAAGCAGTTGGCGCCACTTCAGTTCTAGCCCATAAAGTCAAATGTTGTGTGGTTCCTCCATGGTAACATAGCTGCCCGAGGCCGCAAAGTTAGCAAGTACAAGAAATTTGTAAATTGTACGTAATTTCACGGTAGTGTTTATGGTCGATCCCGTTTCTCGGCTTCAGAGCTACTTTCTTGACTGGATTTTGAGTTAAGCTGTTGGCGCGACTTCAGTTCTAGCCTATAAAGTCAAATCTTGTGTGATTCCTCCATGGTAACATAGCTGCCCGAGGTCGCAAAATTAGCAAGTACAAGAAATTTGTAAATTGTACGTAATTTCACGGTAGTGCTTATGGTCGATCCCGTTTCTCGGTTTCAAAGCTACTTTCTTGACTGGATTTTGAGTTAAGCAGTTGGCGCCACTTCAGTTCTAGCCTATAAAGTCAAATGTTGTGTGGTTCCTCCATGGTAACATAGCTGCCCGAGTTCGCAAAGTTAGCAAGTACAAGAAATTTGAAAATTGTATGTAATTTCACGGTAGTGCTTATGGTCGATCCCGTTTCTCGGCTTCAGAGCTACTTTCTTGACTGTATTTTGAGTTAAGCAGTTGGCGCGACTTCAGTTCTAGCCTATAAAGTCAAATGTTGTGTGGTTCCTCCATGGTAACATAGATGCCCGAGGTCGCAAAGTTAGCAAGTACAAGAAATTTGAAAATTGTACGTAATTTCACGGTAGTGCTTATGGTCGATCCCGTTTCTCGGCTTCAGAGCTACTTTCTTGACTGGATTTTGAGTTAAGCTGTTGGCGCGACTTCAGTTCTAGCCTATAAAGTCAAATCTTGTGTGATTCCTCCATGGTAACATAGCTGCCCGAGGTCGCAAAGTTAGCAAGTACAAGAAATTTGTAAATTGTATGTAATTTCACGGTAGTGCTTATGGTCGATCCCGTTTCTCGGCTTCAGAGCTACTTTCTTGACTGTATTTTGAGTTAAGCAGTTGGCGCGACTTCAGTTCTAGCCTATAAAGTCAAATGTTGTGTGGTTCCTCCATGGTAACATAGCTGCCCGAGGCCGCAAAGTTAGCAAGTACAAGAAATTTGAAAATTGTATGTAATTTCACGGTAGTGCTTATGGCCGATCCCGTTTCTCAGCTTCAGAGCTTTATTCTTGACTGTATTTTGAGTTAAGCAGTTGGCGCGACTTCAGTTCTAGCCTATAAAGTCAAATGTTGTGTGGTTCCTCCATGGTAACATAGCTGCCCGAGGTCGCAAAGTTAGCAAGTACAAGAAATTTGAAAATTGTATGTAATTTCACGGTAGTGCTTATGGTCGATCCCGTTTCTCGGCTTCAGAGCTACTTTCTTGACTGTATTTTGAGTTAAGCAGTTGGCGCGACTTCAGTTCTAGCCTATAAAGTAAAATCTTGTGTGGTTCCTCAATGGTAACATAGCTGCCCGAGACCGCAAAGTTAGCAAGAACAAGAAATTTGAAAATTGTATGTAATTGCACAGTAGTGCTTATGGTCGATGCCGTTTCTCAGCTTCAGAGCTACTTTCTTGACTGTATTTTGAGTTAAGCAGTTGGCGCCACTTCAGTTCTAGCCTATAAAGTCAAATGTTGTGTGGTTCCTCCATGGTAACATAGCTGCCCGAGGCCGCAAAGTTAGCAACTACAAGAAATTTGAAAATTGTACGTAATTGCACAGTAGTGCTTATGGTCGATCCCGTTTCTCAGCTTCAGAGCTACTTTCTTGACTGTATACTAAGTTAAGCAGTTGGCGCGACTTCAGTTCTAGCCTATAAAGTCAAATGTTGTGTGGTTCCTCCATGGTAACATAGCTGCCCGAGGTCGCAAAGTTAGCAAGTACAAGAAATTTGAAAATTGTACGTAATTGCACAGTAGTGCTTATGGTCGATCACGTTTCTCAACTTCAGAGCTACTTTCTTGACTGTATTTTAAGTTAAGCAGTTGGCGGGACTTCAGTTCTAGCCTATAAAGTAAAATCCTGTGTGGTTCCTCAATGGTAACATAGCTGCCCGAGACCGCAAAGTTAGCAAGAACAAGAAATTTGAAAATTGTATGTAATTGCACAGTAGTGCTTATGGTCGATGCCGTTTCTCCGCTTCAGAGCTACTTTCTTGACTGTATTTTGAGTTAAGCAGTTGGCGCGACTTCAGTTCTAGCCTATAAAGTCAAATGTTGTGTGGTTCCTCCATGGTAACATAGCTGCCCGAGGTCGCAAAGTTAGCAAGTACAAGAAATTTGAAAAATGTACGTAATTTCACGGTAGTGCTTATGGCCGATCCCGTTTCTCAGCTTCAGAGCTTTTTTCGTGACTGTATTTTGAGTTAAGCAGTTGGCGCGACTTCAGTTCTAGCCTATAAAGTCAAATGTTGTGTGGTTCCTCCATGGTAACATAGCTGCCCGAGGTCGCAAAGTTAGCAAGTACAAGAAATTTGAAAATTGTATGTAATTTCACGGTAGTGCTTATGGTCGATCCCGTTTCTCAGCTTCAGAGCTACTTTCTTGACTGTATTTTGAGTTAAGCAGTTGGCGCCACTTCAGTTCTAGCCTATGAAGTCAAATGTTGTGTGGTTCCTCCATGGTAACATAGCTGAACGAGGTCGCAAAGTTAGCAAGTACAAGAAATTTGTAAATTGTACGTAATTTCACGGTAGTGCTTATGGTCGATCCCGTTTCTCGGCTTCAGAGCTACTTTCTTGACTGGATTTTGAGTTAAGCTGTTGGCGCGACTTCAGTTCTAGCCTATAAAGTCAAATCTTGTGTGATTCCTCCATGGTAACATAGCTGCCCGAGGTCGCAAAATTAGCAAGTACAAGAAATTTGTAAATTGTACGTAATTTCACGGTAGTGCTTATGGTCGATCCCGTTTCTCGGTTTCAGAGCTACTTTCTTGACTAGATTTTGAGTTAAGCAGTTGGCGCCACTTCAGTTCTAGCCTATAAAGTCAAATGTTGTGTGGTTCCTCCATGGTAACATAGCTGCCCGAGGTCGCAAAGTTAGCAAGTACAAGAAATTTGAAAATTGTATGTAATTTCACGGTAGTGCTTATGGTCGATCCCGTTTCTCGGCTTCAGAGCTACTTTCTTGACTGTATTTTGAGTTAAGCAGTTGGCGCGACTTCAGTTCTAGCCTATAAAGTCAAATGTTGTGTGGTTCCTCCATGGTAACATAGCTGCCCGAGGTCGCAAAGTTAGCAAGTACAAGAAATTTGAAAATTGTACGTAATTTCACGGTAGTGCTTATGGTCGATCCCGTTTCTCGGCTTCAGAGCTACTTTCTTGACTGGATTTTGAGTTAAGCAGTTGGCGCGACTTCAGTTCTAGACTATAAAGTCAAATGTTGTGTGGTTTCTCCATGGTAACATAGCTGCCCGAGGTCGCAAAATTAGCAAGTACAAGAAATTTGAAAATTGTAGGTAATTTCACAGTAGTGCTTATGGTCGATCCCGTTTCTCGGTTTCAGAGCTACTTTCTTGACTAGATTTTGAGTTAAGCAGTTGGCGCCACTTCAGTTCTAGCCTATAAAGTCAAATGTTGTGTGGTTCCTCCATGGTAACATAGCTGCCCGAGGTCGCAAAGTTAGCAAGTACAAGAAATTTGAAAATTGTATGTAATTTCACGGTAGTGCTTATTACCGATCCCGTTTCTCAGCTTCAGAGCTTTTTTCTTGACTGTATTTTGAGTTAAGCAGTTGGCGCGACTTCAGTTCTAGCCTATAAAGTCAAATGTTGTGTGGTTCCTCCATGGTAACATAGCTGCCCGAGGTCGCAAAGTTAGCAAGTACAAGAAATTTGAAAATTGTACGTAATTTCACGGTAGTGCTTATGGTCGATCCCGTTTCTCGGCTTCAGAGCTACTTTCTTGACTGGATTTTGAGTTAAGCAGTTGGCGCGACTTCAGTTCTAGACTATAAAGTCAAATGTTGTGTGGTTTCTCCATGGTAACATAGCTGCCCGAGGTCGCAAAATTAGCAAGTACAAGAAATTTGAAAATTGTAGGTAATTTCACAGTAGTGCTTATGGTCGATCCCGTTTCTCAGCTTCAGAGCTTTTTTCTTGACTGTATTTTGAGTTAAGCAGTTGGCGCGACTTCAGTTCTAGCCTATAAAGTCAAATGTTGTGTGGTTCCTCCATGGTAACATAGCTGCCCGAGGCCGCAAAGTTAGCAACTACAAGAAATTTGAAAATTGTATGTAATTTCACGGTAGTGCTTATGGTCGATCCCGTTTCTCGGCTTCAGAGCTACTTTCTTGACTGGATTTTGAGTTAAGCTGTTGGCGCGACTTCAGTTCTAGCCTATAAAGTCAAATCTTGTGTGATTCCTCCATGGTAACATAGCTGCCCGAGGTCGCAAAGTTAGCAAGTACAAGAAATTTGAAAATTGTATGTAATTTCACGGTAGTGCTTATGGTCGATCCCGTTTCTCGGCTTCAGAGCTACTTTCTTGACTGTATTTTGAGTTAAGCAGTTGGCGCGACTTCAGTTCTAGCCTATAAAGTCAAATGTTGTGTGGTTCCTCCATGGTAACATAGATGCCCGAGGTCGCAAAGTTAGCAAGTACAAGAAATTTGAAAATTGTACGTAATTTCACGGTAGTGCTTATGGTCGATCCCGTTTCTCGGCTTCAGAGCTACTTTCTTGACTGGATTTTGAGTTAAGCTGTTGGCGCGACTTCAGTTCTAGCCTATAAAGTCAAATCTTGTGTGATTCCTCCATGGTAACATAGCTGCCCGAGGTCGCAAAGTTAGCAAGTACAAGAAATTTGTAAATTGTACGTAATTTCACGGTAGTGCTTATGGTCGATCCCGTTTCTCGGCTTCAGAGCTAATTTCTTGACTGTATTTTGAGTTAAGCAGTTGGCGCGACTTCAGTTCTAGCCTATAAAGTCAAATGTTGTGTGGTTTCTCCATGGTAACATAGCTGCCCGAGGCCGCAAAGTTAGCAAGTACAAGAAATTTGAAAATTGTATGCAATTTCACGGTAGTGCTTATTACCGATCCCGTTTCTCAGCTTCAGAGCTTTTTTCTTGACTGTATTTTGAGTTAAGCAGTTGGCGCGACTTCAGTTCTAGCATATAAAGTCAAATGTTGTGTGGTTCCTCCATGGTAACATAGCTGCCCGAGGTCGCAAAGTTAGCAAGTACAAGAAATTTGAAAATTGTACGTAATTTCACGGTAGTGCTTATGGTCGATCCCGTTTCTCGGCTTCAGAGCTACTTTCTTGACTGGATTTTGAGTTAAGCAGTTGGCGCGACTTCAGTTCTAGACTATAAAGTCAAATGTTGTGTGGTTTCTCCATGGTAACATAGCTGCCCGAGGTCGCAAAATTAGCAAGTACAAGAAATTTGAAAATTGTAGGTAATTTCACAGTAGTGCTTATGGTCGATCCCGTTTCTCAGCTTCAGAGCTTTTTTCTTGACTGTATTTTGAGTTAAGCAGTTGGCGCGACTTCAGTTCTAGCCTATAAAGTCAAATGTTGTGTGGTTCCTCCATGGTAACATAGCTGCCCGAGGCCGCAAAGTTAGCAACTACAAGAAATTTGAAAATTGTATGTAATTTCACGGTAGTGCTTATGGTCGATCCCGTTTCTCGGCTTCAGAGCTACTTTCTTGACTGTATTTTGAGTAAAGCAGTTGGCGCGACTTCAGTTCTAGCCTATAAAGTCAAATGTTGTGTGGTTCCTCCATGGTAACATAGCTGCCCGAGGCCGCAAACATAGCAAGTACAAGAAATTTGAAAATTGTATGTAATTTCACGGTAGTGCTTATGGTCGATCCCGTTTCTCGGCTTCAGAGCTACTTTCTTGACTGTATTTTGAGTTAAGCAGTTAGCGCGACTTCAGTTCTAGCCTATAAAGTCAAATGTTGTGTGGTTCCTCCATGGTAACATAGCTGCCCGAGGCCGCAAAGTTAGCAACTACAAGAAATTTGAAAATTGTATGTAATTTCACGGTAGTGCTTATGGTCGATCCCGATTCTCGGCTTCAGAGCTACTTTCTTGACTGTATTTTGAGTTAAGCAGTTGGCGCGACTTCAGTTCTAGCCTATAAAGTCAAATGTTGTGTGGTTCCTCCATGGTAACATAGCTGCCCGAGGCCGCAAAGTTAGCAACTACAAGAAATTTGAAAATTGTATGTAATTTCACGGTAGTGCTTATGGTCGATCCCGTTTCTCAGCTTCAGAGCTTTTTTCTTGACTGTATTTTGAGTTAAGCAGTTGGCGCCACTTCAGTTCTAGCCTATAAAGTCAAATGTTGTGTGGTTCCTCCATGGTAACATAGCTGCCCGAGGTCGCAAACATAGCAAGTACAAGAAATTTGAAAATTGTATGTAATTTCACGGTAGTGCTTATGGTCGATCCCGTTTCTCGGCTTCAGAGCTACTTTCTTGACTGTATTTTGAGTTAAGCAGTTAGCGCGACTTCAGTTCTAGCCTATAAAGTCAAATGTTGTGTGGTTCCTCCATGGTAACATAGCTGCCCGAGGTCGCAAAGTTAGCAAGTACAAGAAATTTGAAAATTGTATGTAATTTCACGGTAGTGCTTATGGTCGATCCCGTTTCTCAGCTTCAGAGCTACTTTCTTGACTGTATTTTGAGTTAAGCAGTTGGCGCCACTTCAGTTCTAGCCTATAAAGTCAAATGTTGTGTGGTTCCTCCATGGTAACATAGCTACCCGAGGTCGCAAAGTTAGCAAGTACAAGAAATTTGAAAATTGTATGTAATTTCACGGTAGTGCTTATGGTCGATCCCGTTTCTCGGCTTCAGAGCTACTTTCTTGACTGTATTTTGAGTTAAGCAGTTGGCGCGACTTCAGTTCTAGCCTATAAAGTCAAATGTTGTGTGGTTCCTCCATGGTAACATAGCTGCCCGAGGTCGCAAAGTTAGCAAGTACAAGAAATTTGAAAATTGTACGTAATTTCACAGTAGTGCTTATGGTCGATGCCGTTTCTCAGCTTCAGGGCTTTTTTCTTGACTGTATTTTGAGTTAAGCAGTTGGCGCGACTTCAGTTCTAGCCTATAAAGTCAAATGTTGTGTGGTTCCTCCATGGTAACATAGCTGCCCGAGGTCGCAAAGTTAGCAAGTACAAGAAATTTGAAAAATGTACGTAATTTCACGGTAGTGCTTATGGCCGATCCCGTTTCTCAGCTTCAGAGCTTTTTTCTTGACTGTATTTTGAGTTAAGCAGTTGGCGCGACTTCAGTTCTAGCCTATAAAGTCAAATGTTGTGTGGTTCGTCCATGGTAACATAGCTGCCCGAGGTCGCAAAGTTAGCAAGTACAAGAAATTTGAAAATTGTACGTAATTTCACGGTAGTGCTTATGGTCGATCCCGTTTCTCAGCTTCAGAGCTTTTTTCTTGACTGTATTTTGAGTTAAGCAGTTGGCGCGACTTCAGTTCTAGCCTATAAAGTCAAATGTTGTGTGGTTCCTCCATGGTAACATAGCTGCCCGAGGCCGCAAAGTTAGCAAGTACAAGAAATTTGAAAATTGTACGTAATTTCACGGTAGTGCTTATGGTCGATCCCGTTTCTCGGCTTCAGAGCTACTTTCTTGACTGTATTTTGAGTTAAGCAGTTGGCGCGACTTCAGTTCTAGCCTATAAAGTCAAATGTTGTGTGGTTCCTCCATGGTAACATAGCTGCCCGAGGTCGCAAAGTTAGCAAGTACAAGAAATTTGAAAATTGTACGTAATTTCACGGTAGTGCTTATGGTCGATCCCGTTTCTCGGCTTCAGAGCTTTTTTCTTGACTGTATTTTGAGTTAAGCAGTTGGCGCGACTTCAGTTCTAGCCTATAAAGTCAAATGTTGTGTGGTTCCTCCATGGTAACATAGCTGCCCGAGGTCGCAAAGTTAGCAAGTACAAGAAATTTTAAAATTGTACGTAATTTCACGGTAGTGCTTATGGTCGATGCCGTTTCTCGGCTTCAGAGCTACTTTCGTGACTGTATTTTGAGTTAAGCAGTTGGCGCGACTTCAGTTCTAGCCTATAAAGTCAAATGTTGTGTGGTTCCTCCATGGTAACATAGCTGCCCGAAGTCGCAAAGTTAGCAAGTACAAGAAATTTGAAAAATGTACGTAATTTCACGGTAGTGCTTCTGGTCGATCCCGTTTCTCGGCTTCAGAGCTACTTTCTTGACTGTATTTTGAGTTAAGCAGTTGGCGCGACTTCAGTTCTAGCCTATAAAGTCAAATGTTGTGTGGTTCCTCCATGGTAACATAGCTGCCCGAGGTCGCAAAGTTAGCAAGTACAAGAAATTTGAAAATTGTACGTAATTTCACGGTAGTGCTTATGGTCGATCCCGTTTCTCGGCTTCAGAGCTACTCTCTTGACTGTATTTTGAGTTAAGCAGTTGGCGCGACTTCAGTTCTAGCCTATAAAGTCAAATGTTGTGTGGTTCCTCCATGGTAACATAGCTGCCCGAGGTCGCAAAGTTAGCAAGTACAAGAAATTTGAAAATTGTACGTAATTTCACGGTAGTGCTTATGGTCGATGCCGTTTCTCGGCTTCAGAGCTACTTTCGTGACTGTATTTTGAGTTAAGCAGTTGGCGCGACTTCAGTTCTAGCCTATAAAGTCAAATGTAGTGTGGTTCCTCCATGGTAACATAGCTGCCCGAGGTCGCAAAGTTAGCAAGTACAAGAAATTTGAAAATTGTACGTAATTTCACGGTAGTGCTTATGGTCGATGCCGTTTCTCGGCTTCAGAGCTACTTTCGTGACTGTATTTTGAGTTAAGCAGTTGGCGCGACTTCAGTTCTAGCCTATAAAGTCAAATGTTGTGTGGTTCCTCCATGGTAACATAGCTGCCCGAGGTCGCAAAGTTAGCAAGTACAAGAAATTTGAAAATTGTACGTAATTTCACGGTAGTGCTTATGGTCGATCCCGTTTCTCGGCTTCAGAGCTACTTTCTTGACTGTATTTTGAGTTAAGCAGTTGGCGCGACTTCAGTTCTAGCCTATAAAGTCAAATGTTGTGTGGTTCCTCCATGGTAACATAGCTGCCCGAGGTCGCAAAGTTAGCAAGTACAAGAAATTTGAAAATTGTACGTAATTTCACGGTAGTGCTTATGGTCGATGCCGTTTCTCGGCTTCAGAGCTACTTTCGTGACTGTATTTTGAGTTAAGCAGTTGGCGCGACTTCAGTTCTAGCCTATAAAGTCAAATGTTGTGTGGTTCCTCCATGGTAACATAGCTGCCCGAGGTCGCAAAGTTAGCAAGTACAAGAAATTTGAAAATTGTACGTAATTTCACGGTAGTGCTTATGGTCGATCCCGTTTCTCGGCTTCAGAGCTTTTTTCTTGACTGTATTTTGAGTTAAGCAGTTGGCGCGACTTCAGTTCTAGCCTATAAAGTCAAATCTTGTGTGATTCCTCCATGGTAACATAGCTGCCCGAGGTCGCAAAATTAGCAAGTACAAGAAATTTGAAAATTGTACGTAATTTCACGGTAGTGCTTATGGTCGATGCCGTTTCTCGGCTTCAGAGCTACTTTCGTGACTGTATTTTGAGTTAAGCAGTTGGCGCGACTTTAGTTCTAGCCTATAAAGTCAAATGTTGTGTGGTTCCTCCATGGTAACATAGCTGCCCGAAGTCGCAAAGTTAGCAAGTACAAGAAATTTGAAAATTGTACGTAATTTCACGGTAGTGCTTATGGTCGATGCCGTTTCTCGGCTTCAGAGCTACTTTCGTGACTGTATTTTGAGTTAAGCAGTTGGCGCGACTTCAGTTCTAGCCTATAAAGTCAAATGTTGTGTGGTTCCTCCATGGTAACATAGCTGCCCGAGGTCGCAAAGTTAGCAAGTACAAGAAATTTGAAAATTGTACGTAATTTCACGGTAGTGCTTATGGTCGATCCCGTTTCTCGGCTTCAGAGCTACTTTCTTGACTGTATTTTGAGTTAAGCAGTTGGCGCGACTTCAGTTCTAGCCTATAAAGTCAAATCTTGTGTGATTCCGCCATGGTAACATAGCTGCCCGAGGTCGCAAAATTAGCAAGTACAAGAAATTTGAAAATTGTACGTAATTTCACGGTAGTGCTTATGGTCGATCCCGTTTCTCGGCTTCAGAGCTACTTTCTTGACTGGATTTTGAGTTACGCAGTTGGCGCCACTTCAGTTCTAGCCTATAAAGTCAAATCTTGTGTGATTCCTCCATGGTAACATAGCTGCCCGAGGTCGCAAAGTTAGCAAGTACAAGAAATTTGAAAATTGTATGTAATTTCACGGTAGTGCTTATGGTCGATCCCGTTTCTCGGCTTCAGAGCTACTTTCTTGACTGTATTTTCAGTTAAGCAGTTGGCGCGACTTCAGTTCTAGCCTATAAAGTCAAATCTTGTGTGATTCCTCCATGGTAACATAGCTGCCCGAGGTCGCAAAGTTAGCAACTACAAGAAATTTGAAAATTGTATGTAATTTCACGGTAGTGCTTATGGTCGATCCCGTTTCTCGGCTTCAGAGCTACTTTCTTGACTGGATTTTGAGTTAAGCAGTTGGCGCGACTTCAGTTCTAGCCTATAAAGTCAAATGTTGTGTGGTTCCTCCATGGTAACATAGCTGCCCGAGGTCGCAAAGTTAGCAAGTACAAGAAATTTGAAAAATGTACGTAATTTCACGGTAGTGCTTATGGTCGATGCCGTTTCTCAGCTTCAGAGCTACTTTCTTGACGGGATTTTGAGTTAAGCTGTTGGCGCGACTTCAGTTCTAGCCTATAAAGTCAAATCTTGTGTGATTCCTCCATGGTAACATAGCTGCCCGAGACCGCAAATTAGCAGGTACAAGAAATTTGAAAATTGTATGTAATTTCACGGTAGTGCTTATGGTCGATCCCGTTTCTCGGCTTCAGAGCTACTTTCTTGATTGTATTTTGAGTTAAGCAGTTGGCGCGACTTCAGTTCTAGCCTATAAAGTCAAATCTTGTGTGATTCCTCCATGGTAACATAGCTGCCCGAGGTCGCAAAGTTAGCAACTACAAGAAATTTGAAAATTGTATGTAATTTCACGGTAGTGCTTATGGTCGATCCCGTTTCTCGGCTTCAGAGCTACTTTCTTGACTGGATTTTGAGTTAAGCAGTTGGCGCGACTTCAGTTCTAGCCTATAAAGTCAAATGTTGTGTGGTTCCTCCATGGTAACATAGCTGCCCGAGGTCGCAAAGTTAGCAAGTACAAGAAATTTGAAAAATGTACGTAATTTCACGGTAGTGCTTATGGTCGATCCCGTTTCTCGGCTTCAGAGCTACTTTCTTGACTGTATTTTGAGTTAAGCAGTTGGCGCGACTTCAGTTCTAGCCTATAAAGTCAAATCTTGTGTGATTCCTCCATGGTAACATAGCTGCCCGAGGTCGCAAAATTAGCAAGAACAAGAAATTTGTAAATTGTACGTAATTTCACGGTAGTACTTATGGTCGATCCCGTTTCTCGGTTTCAGAGCTACTTTCTTGACTGGATTTTGAGTTAAGCTGTTGGCGCGACTTCAGTTCTAGCCTATAAAGTCAAATCTTGTGTGATTCCTCCATGGTAACATAGCTGCCCGAGGTCGCAAAGTTAGCAAGTACAAGAAATTTGAAAATTGTACGTAATTTCACGGTAGTGCTTATGGTCGATCCCGTTTCTCGGCTTCAGAGCTACTTTCTTGACTGGATTTTGAGTTAAGCAGTTGGCGCGACTTCAGTTCTAGCCTATAAAGTCAAATGTTGTGTGGTTCCTCCATGGTAACATAGCTGCCCGAGGTCGCAAATTTAGCAAGTACAAGAAATTTGAAAATTGTATGTAATTTCACGGTAGTGCTTATGGTCGATCCCGCTTCTCGGCTTCAGAGCTACTTTCTTGACTGGATTTTGAGTTAAGCAGTTGGCGCGACTTCAGTTCTAGCCTATAAAGTCAAATGTTGTGTGGTTCCTCCATGGTAACATAGCTGCCCGAGGTCGCAAAGTTAGCAAGTACAAGAAATTTGAAAATTGTACGTAATTTCACGGTAGTGCTTATGGTCGATCCCGTTTCTCGGCTTCAGAGCTACTTTCTTGACTGGATTTTGAGTTAAGCTGTTGGCGCGACTTCAGTTCTAGCCTATAAAGTCAAATGTTGTGTGGTTCCATCATGGTAACATAGCTGCCCGAGACCGCAAAGTTAGCAAGAACAAGAAATTTGAAAATTGTATGTAATTGCACAGTAGTGCTTATGGTCGATGCCGTTTCTCAGCTTCAGAGCTTTTTTCTTGACTGTATTTTGAGTTAAGCAGTTGGCGCGACTTCAGTTCTAGCCTATAAAGTCAAATGTTGTGTGGTTCCTCCATGGTAACATAGCTGCCCGAGGTCGCAAAGTTAGCAAGTACAAGAAATTTGAAAAATGTACGTAATTTCACGGTAGTGCTTATGGCCGATCCCGTTTCTCAGCTTCAGAGCTACTTTCGTGACTGTATTTTGAGTTAAGCAGTTGGCGCGACTTCAGTTCTAGCCTATAAAGTCAAATGTTGTGTGGTTCCTCCATGGTAACATAGCTGCCCGAGGTCGCAAAGTTAGCAAGTACAAGAAATTTGAAAATTGTACGTAATTTCACGGTAGTGCTTATGGTCGATCCCGTTTCTCGGCTTCAGAGCTACTTTCTTGACTGTATTTTGAGTTAAGCAGTTGGCGCGACTTCAGTTCTAGCCTATAAAGTCAAATCTTGTGTGATTCCGCCATGGTAACATAGCTGCCCGAGGTCGCAAAATTAGCAAGTACAAGAAATTTTAAAATTGTACGTAATTTCACGGTAGTGCTTATGGTCGATCCCGTTTTTCGGCTTCAGAGCTACTTTCTTGACTGGATTTTGAGTTACGTAGTTGGCGCCACTTCAGTTCTAGCCTATAAAGTCAAATCTTGTGTGATTCCTCCATGGTAACATAGCTGCCCGAGGTCGCAAAGTTAGCAAGTACAAGAAATTTGAAAATTGTATGTAATTTCACGGTAGTGCTTATGGTCGATCCCGTTTCTCGGCTTCAGAGCTACTTTCTTGACTGTATTTTGAGTTAAGCAGTTGGCGCGACTTCAGTTCTAGCCTATAAAGTCAAATCTTGTGTGATTCCTCCATGGTAACATAGCTGCCCGAGGTCGCAAAGTTAGCAACTACAAGAAATTTGAAAATTGTATGTAATTTCACGGTAGTGCTTATGGTCGATCCCGTTTCTCGGCTTCAGAGCTACTTTCTTGACTGGATTTTGAGTTAAGCAGTTGGCGCGACTTCAGTTCTAGCCTATAAAGTCAAATGTTGTGTGGTTCCTCCATGGTAACATAGCTGCCCGAGGTCGCAAAGTTAGCAAGTACAAGAAATTTGAAAAATGTACGTAATTTCACGGTAGTGCTTATGGTCGATGCCGTTTCTCAGCTTCAGAGCTACTTTCTTGACGGGATTTTGAGTTAAGCTGTTGGCGCGACTTCAGTTCTAGCCTATAAAGTCAAATCTTGTGTGATTCCTCCATGGTAACATAGCTGCCCGAGGCCGCAAAGTTAGCAACTACAAGAAATTTGAAAATTGTATGTAATTTCTCGGTAGTGCTTATGGTCGATCCGGTTTCTCGGCTTCAGAGGTACTTTCTTGACTGTATTTTGAGTTAAGCAGTTGGCGCGACTTCAGTTCTAGCCTATAAAGTCAAATGTTGTGTGGTTCCTCCATGGTAACATAGCTGCCCGAGGTCGCAAAGTTAGCAAGTACAAGAAATTTGAAAATTGTACGTAATTTCACGGTAGTGCTTATGGTCGATCCCGTTTCTCGGCTTCAGAGCTACTTTCCTGACTGTATTTTGAGTTAAGCAGTTGGCGCGACTTCAGTTCTAGCCTATAAAGTCAAATGTTGTGTGGTTTCTCCATATTAACATAGCTGCCCGAGGTCGCAAAGTTAGCAAGTACAAGAAATTTGAAAATTGTACGTAATTTCACGGTAGTGCTTATGGTCGATCCCGTTTCTCGGCTTCAGAGCTACTTTCTTGACTGGATTTTGAGTTAAGCTGTTGGCGCGACTTCAGTTCTAGCCTATTAAGTCAAATGTTGTGTGGTTCCTCCATGGTAACATAGCTGCCCGAGGCCGCAAAGTTAGCAACTACAAGAAATTTGAAAATTGTATGTAATTTCACGGTAGTGCTTATGGTCGATCCCGTTTCTCGGCTTCAGAGCTACTTTCTTGACTGTATTTTGAGTTAAGCAGTTGGCGCGACTTCAGTTCTAGCCTATAAAGTCAAATGTTGTGTGGTTCCTCCATGGTAACATAGCTGCCCGAGGCCGCAAAGTTAGCAACTACAAGAAATTTGAAAATTGTATGTAATTTCACGGTAGTGCTTATGGTCGATCCCGTTTCTCGGCTTCAGAGCTACTTTCTTGACTGTATTTTGAGTTAAGCAGTTGGCGCCACTTCAGTTCTACCCTATAAAGTCAAATGTTGTGTGGTTCCTCCATGGTAACATAGCTGCCCGAAGTCGCAAAGTTAGCAAGTACAAGAAATTTGAAAATTGTACGTAATTTCACAGTAGTGCTTATGGTCGATCCCGTTTCTCAGCTTCAGAGCTTTTTTCTTGACTGTATTTTGAGTTAATCGGTTGGCGCGACTTCAGTTCTAGCCTATAAAGTCAAATGTTGTGTGGTTCCTCCATGGTAACATAGCTGCCCGAGGCCGCAAAGTTAGCAACTACAAGAAATTTGAAAATTGTATGTAATTTCACGGTAGTGCTTATGGTCGATCCCGTTTCTCGGCTTCAGAGCTACTTTCTTGACTGTATTTTGAGTTAAGCAGTTGGCGCGACTTCAGTTCTAGTCTATAAAGTCAAATGTTGTGTGGTTCCTCCATGGTAACATAGCTGCCCGAGGCCGCAAAGTTAGCAACTACAAGAAATTTGAAAATTGTATGTAATTTCACGGTAGTGCTTATGGTCGATCCCGTTTCTCAGTTTCAGAGCTTTTTTCTTGACTGTATTTTGAGTTATGCAGTTGGCGCCACTTCAGTTCTAGCCTATAAAGTGAAATGTTGTGTGGTTCCTCCATGGTAACATAGCTGCCCGAGGTCGCAAAGTTAGCAAGTACAAGAAATTTGAAAATTGTATGTAATTTCACGGTAGTGCTTATGGTCGATCCCGTTTCTCAGCTTCAGAGCTACTTTCTTGACTGTATTTTGAGTTAAGCAGTTGGCGCCACTTCAGTTCTAGCCTATAAAGTCAAATGTTGTGTGGTTCCTCCATGGTAACATAGCTGCCCGAGGTCGCAAAGTTAGCAAGTACAAGAAATTTGAAAATTGTATGTAATTTCACGGTAGTGCTTATGGTCGATCCCGTTTCTCGGCTTCAGAGCTACTTTCTTGACTGTATTTTGAGTTAAGCAGTTGGCGCGACTTCAGTTCTAGCCTATAAAGTCAAATGTTGTGTGGTTCCTCCATGGTAACATAGCTGCCCGAGGTCGCAAAGTTAGCAAGTACAAGAAATTTGAAAATTGTACGTAATTTCACAGTAGTGTTTATGGTCGATGCCGTTTCTCAGCTTCAGGGCTTTTTTCTTGACTGTATTTTGAGTTAAGCAGTTGGCGCGACTTCAGTTCTAGCCTATAAAGTCAAATGTTGTATGGTTCCTCCATGGTAACAAAGCTGCCCGAGGTCGCAAAGTTAGCAAGTACAAGAAGTTTGAAAAATGTACGTAATTTCACGGTAGTGCTTATGGCCGATCCCGTTTCTCAGCTTCAGAGCTTATTTCTTGACTGGATTTTGAGTTAAGCTGTTGGCGCGACTTCAGTTCTAGCCTATAAAGTCAAGTGTTGTGTGGTTCCTACATGGTAACATAGCTGCCCGAGGTCGCAAAGTTAGCAAGTACAAGAAATTTGAAAAATGTACGTAATTTCACGGTAGTGCTTATGGCCGATCCCGTTTGTCAGCTTCGGAGCTTTTTTCTTGACTGTATTTTGAGTTAAGCAGTTGGCGCGACTTCAGCTCTAGCCTATAAAGTCAAATGTTGTGTGGTTCCTCCATGGTAACATAGCTGCCCGAGGTCGCAAAGTTAGCAAGTACAAGAAATTTGAAAATTGTACGTAATTTCACGGTAGTGCTTATGGTCGATCCCGTTTCTCGGCTTCAGAGCTACTTTCTTGACTGGATTTTGAGTTAAGCAGTTGGCGCGACTTCAGTTCTAGCCTATAAAGTCAAATGTTGTGTGGTTCCTCCATGGTAACATAGCTGCCCGAGGTCGCAAAGTTAGCAAGTACAAGAAATTTGAAAATTGTACGTAATTTCACAGTAGTGCTTATGGTCGATCCCGTTTCTCAGCTTCAGAGCTTTTTTCTTGACTGTATTTTGAGTTAAGCAGTTGGCGCGACTTCAGTTCTAGCCTATAAAGTCAAATGTTGTGTGGTTCCTCCATGGTAACATAGCTGCCCGTGGTCGCAAAGTTAGCAAGTACAAGAAATTTGAAAATTGTACGTAATTTCACGGTAGTGCTTATGGTCGATCCCGTTTCTCGGCTTCAGAGCTACTTTCTTGACTGGATTTTGAGTTAAGCAGTTGTCGCGACTTCAGTTCTAGCCTATAAAGTCAAATGTTGTGTGGTTCCTCCATGGTAACATAGCTGCCCGAGGCCGCAAAGTTAGCAACTACAAGAAATTTGAAAATTGTACGTAATTTCACAGTAGTGCTTATGGTCGATCCCGTTTCTCAGCTTCAGAGCTTTTTTCTTGACTGTATTTTGAGTTAAGCAGTTGGCGCGACTTCAGTTCTAGCCTATAAAGTCAAATGTTGTGTGGTTCCTCCATGGTAACATAGCTGCCCGAGGTCGCAAAGTTAGCAAGTACAAGAAATTTGAAAATTGTACGTAATTTCACGGTAGTGCTTATGGTCGATCCCGTTTCTCGGCTTCAGAGCTACTTTCTTGACTGTATTTTGAGTTAAGCAGTTGGCGCGACTTCAGTTCTAGCCTATAAAGTCAAATGTTGTGTGGTTCCTCCATGGTAACATAGCTGCCCGAGGTCGCAAAGTTAGCAAGTACAAGAAATTTGAAAATTGTACGTAATTTCACGGTAGTGCTTATGGTCGATCCCGTTTCTCGGCTTCAGAGCTACTTTATTGACTGGATTTTGAGTTAAGCTGTTGGCGCGACTTCAGTTCTAGCCTATTAAGTCAAATGTTGTGTGGTTCCTCCATGGTAACATAGCTGCCCGAGGCCGCAAAGTTAGCAACTACAAGAAATTTGAAAATTGTATGTAATTTCACGGTAGTGCTTATGGTCGATCCCGTTTCTCGGCTTCAGAGCTACTTTCTTGACTGTATTTTGAGTTAAGCAGTTGGCGCGACTTCAGTTCTAGCCTATAAAGTCAAATGTTGTGTGGTTCCTCCATGGTAACATAGCTGCCCGAGGCCGCAAAGTTAGCAACTACAAGAAATTTGAAAATTGTATGTAATTTCACGGTAGTGCTTATGGTCGATCCCGTTTCTCGGCTTCAGAGCTACTTTCTTGACTGTATTTTGAGTTAAGCAGTTGGCGCCACTTCAGTTCTACCCTATAAAGTCAAATGTTGTGTGGTTCCTCCATGGTAACATAGCTGCCCGAAGTCGCAAAGTTAGCAAGTACAAGAAATTTGAAAATTGTACGTAATTTCACAGTAGTGCTTATGGTCGATCCCGTTTCTCAGCTTCAGAGCTTTTTTCTTGACTGTATTTTGAGTTAATCGGTTGGCGCGACTTCAGTTCTAGCCTATAAAGTCAAATGTTGTGTGGTTCCTCCATGGTAACATAGCTGCCCGAGGCCGCAAAGTTAGCAACTACAAGAAATTTGAAAATTGTATGTAATTTCACGGTAGTGCTTATGGTCGATCCCGTTTCTCGGCTTCAGAGCTACTTTCTTGACTGTATTTTGAGTTAAGCAGTTGGCGCGACTTCAGTTCTAGCCTATAAAGTCAAATGTTGTGTGGTTCCTCCATGGTAACATAGCTGCCCGAGGCCGCAAAGTTAGCAACTACAAGAAATTTGAAAATTGTATGTAATTTCACGGTAGTGCTTATGGTCGATCCCGTTTCTCAGCTTCAGAGCTTTTTTCTTGACTGTATTTTGAGTTAAGCAGTTGGCGCCAATTCAGTTCTAGCCTATAAAGTCAAATGTTGTGTGGTTCCTCCATGGTAACATAGCTGCCCGAGGTCGCAAAGTTAGCAAGTACAAGAAATTTGAAAATTGTATGTAATTTCACGGTAGTGCTTATGGTCGATCCCGTTTCTCAGCTTCAGAGCTACTTTCTTGACTGTATTTTGAGTTAAGCAGTTGGCGCCACTTCAGTTCTAGCCTATAAAGTGAAATGTTGTGTGGTTCCTCCATGGTAACATAGCTGCCCGAGGTCGCAAAGTTAGCAAGTACAAGAAATTTGAAAATTGTATGTAATTTCACGGTAGTGCTTATGGTCGATCCCGTTTCTCGGCTTCAGAGCTACTTTCTTGACTGTATTTTGAGTTAAGCAGTTGGCGCGACTTCAGTTCTAGCCTATAAAGTCAAATGTTGTGTGGTTCCTCCATGGTAACATAGCTGCCCGAGGTCGCAAAGTTAGCAAGTACAAGAAATTTGAAAATTGTACGTAATTTCACAGTAGTGCTTATGGTCGATGCAGTTTCTCAGCTTCAGGGCTTTTTTCTTGACTGTATTTTGAGTTAAGCAGTTGGCGCGACTTCAGTTCTAGCCTATAAAGTCAAATGTTGTGTGGTTCCTCCATGGTAACATAGCTGCCCGAGACCCCAAAGTTAGCAAGAACAAGAAATTTGAAAATTGTATGTAATTGCACAGTAGTGCTTATGGTCGATGCCGTTTCTCAGCTTCAGAGCTACTTTCTTGACTGTATTTTGAGTTAAGCAGTTGGCGCCACTTCAGTTCTAGCCTATAAAGTCAAATGTTGTGTGGTTCCTCCATGGTAACATAGCTGCCCGAGACCCCAAAGTTAGCAAGAACAAGAAATTTGAAAATTGTATGTAATTTCACGGTAGTGCTTATGGTCGAGGTCGCAAAGTTAGCAAGTACAAGAAATTTGAAAATTGTACGTAATTTCACGGTAGTGCTTATGGCCGATCCCGATTCTCAGCTTCAGAGCTACTTTCTTGACTGTATTTTGAGTTAAGCAGTTGGCGCCACTTCAGTTCTCGCCTATAAAGTCAAATGTTGTGTGGTTCCTCCATGGTAACATAGCTGCCCGAGGTCGCAAAGTTAGCAAGTACAAGAAATTTGAAAATTGTATGTAATTTCACGGTAGTGCTTATGGTCGATCCCGTTTCTCGGCTTCAGAGCTACTTTCTTGACTGTATTTTGAGTTAAGCAGTTGGCGCGACTTCAGTTCTAGCCTATAAAGTCAAATGTTGTGTGGTTCCTCCATGGTAACATAGCTGCCCGAGGTCGCAAAGTTAGCAAGTACAAGAAATTTGAAAATTGTACGTAATTTCACGGTAGTGCTTATGGTCGATCCCGTTTCTCGGCTTCAGAGCTACTTTCTTGACTGTATTTTGAGTTAAGCAGGTGGCGCGACTTCAGTTCTAGCCTATAAAGTCAAATGTTGTGTGGTTCCTCCATGGTAACATAGCTGCCCGAGGTCGCCAAGTTAGCAAGTACAAGAAATTTGAAAATTGTACGTAATTTCACGGTAGTGCTTATGGTCGATCCCGTTTCTCGGCTTCAGAGCTACTTTCTTGACTGTATTTTGAGTTAAGCAGTTGGCGCGACTTCAGTTCTAGCATATAAAGTCAAATGTTGTGTGGTTCCTCCATGGTAACATAGCTGCCCGAGGTCGCAAAGTTAGCAAGTACAAGAAATTTGAAAATTGTACGTAATTTCACGGTAGTGCTTATGGCCGATCCCGATTCTCAGCTTCAGAGCTTTTTTCTTGACTGTATTTTGAGTTAAGCAATTGGCGCCACTTCAGTTCTAGCCTATAAAGTCAAATGTTGTGTGGTTCCTCCATGGTAACATAGCTGCCCGAAGTCGCAAAGTTAGCAAGTACAAGAAATTTGAAAATTGTATGTAATTTCACGGTAGTGCTTATGGTCGATCCCGTTTCTCGGCTTCAGAGCTACCTTCTTGACTGTATTTTGAGTTAAGCAGTTGGGGCGACTTCAGTTCTAGCCTATAAAGTCAAATGTTGTGTGGTTCCTCAATGGTAACATAGCTGCCCGAGGTCGCAAAGTTAGCAAGTACAAGAAATTTGAAAATTGTACGTAATTTCACGGTAGTGCTTATGGCCGATCCCGTTTCTTAGCTTCAGAGCTTTTTTCTTGACTGTATTTTGAGTTAAGCAGTTGGCGGGACTTCAGTTCTAGCCTATAAAGTCAAATGTTGTGTGGTTCCTCCATGGTAACATAGCTGCCCGCGGTCGCAAAGTTAGCAAGTACAAGAAATTTGAAAATTGTATGTAATTTCACGGTAGTGCTTATGGTCGATCCCGTTTCTCGGCTTCAGAGCTACTTTCTTGACCGTATTTTGAGTTAAGCAGTTGGCGCGACTTCAGTTCTAGCCTATAAAGTCAAATGTTGTGTGGTTCCTCCATGGTAACATAGCTGCCCGAGGTCGCAAAGTTAGCAAGTACAAGAAATTTGAAAATTGTACGTAGTTTCACGGTAGTGCTTATGGCCGATCCCGATTCTCAGCTTCAGAGCTTTTTTCTTGACTGTATTTTGAGTTAAGCAGTTGGCGCGACTTCAGTTCTAGCCTATAAAGTCAAATGTTGTGTGGTTCCTCCATGGTAACATAGCTGCCCGCGGTCGCAAAATTAGCAAGTACAAGAAATTTGAAAATTGTATGTAATTTCACGGTAGTGCTTATGGTCGATCCCGTTTCTCAGCTTCAGAGCTACTTTCTTGACTGTATTTTGAGTTAAGCAGTTGGCGCCACTTCAGTTCTCGCCTATAAAGTCAAATGTTGTGTGGTTCCTCCATGGTAACATAGCTTCCCGAGGTCGCAAAGTTAGCAAGTACAAGAAATTTGGAAATTGTACGTAATTTTACGGTAGTGCTTATGGCCGATCCCGTTTCTCAGCTTCAGAGCTTTTTTCTTGACTGTATTTTGAGTTAAGCAGTTGGCGCGACTTCAGTTCTAGCCTATAAAGTCAAATGTTGTGTGGTTCCTCCATGGTAACATAGCTGCCCGAGGTCGCAAAGTTAGCAAGTACAAGAAATTTGAAAATTGTACGTAATTTCACGGTAGTGCTTATGGTCGATCCCGTTTCTCGGCTTCAGAGCTACTTTCTTGACTGTATTTTGAGTTAAGCAGTTGGCGCGACTTCAGTTCTAGCCTATAAAGTCAAATGTTGTGTGGTTCCTCCATGGTAACATAGCTGCCCGAGGTCGCAAAGTTAGCAAGTACAAGAAATTTGAAAATTGTATGTAATTTCACGGTAGTGCTTATGGTCGATCCCGTTTCTCGGCTTCAGAGCTACTTTCTTGACTGTATTTTGAGTTAAGCAGTTGGCGCGACTTCAGTTCTAGCCTATAAAGTCAAATGTTGTGTGGTTCCTCCATGGTAACATAGCTGCCCGAGGTCGCAAAGTTAGCAAGTACAAGAAATTTGAAAATTGTACGTAATTTCACGGTAGTGCTTATGGCCGATCCCGATTCTCAGCTAAAGAGCTACTTTCTTGACTGTATTTTGAGTTAAGCAGTTGGCGCGACTTCAGTTCTAGCCTATAAAGTCAAATGTTGTGTGGTTCCTCCATGGTAACATAGCTGCCCGAGGTCGCAAAGTTAGCAAGTACAAGAAATTTGCAAATTGTACGTAATTTCACGGTAGTGCTTATGGTCGATCCCGTTTCTCGGCTTCAGAGCTACTTTCTTGACTGTATTTTGAGTTAAGCAGTTGGCGCGACTTCAGTTCTAGCCTATAAAGTCAAATGTTGTGTGGTTCCTCCATGGTAACATAGCTGCCCGAGGTCGCAAAGTTAGCAAGTACAAGAAATTTGAAAAATGTACGTAATTTCACGGTAGTGCTTATGGTCGATGCCGTTTCTCGGCTTCAGAGCTACTTTCGTGACTGTATTTTGAGTTAAGCAGTTGGCGCGACTTCAGTTCTAGCCTATAAAGTCAAATGTTGTGTGGTTCCTCCATGGTAACATAGCTGCCCGAGGTCGCAAAGTTAGCAAGTACAAGAAATTTGAAAATTGTACGTAATTTCACGGTAGTGCTTATGGTCGATCCCGTTTCTCGGCTTCAGAGCTACTTTCTTGACTGTATTTTGAGTTAAGCAGTTGGCGCGACTTCAGTTCTAGCCTATAAAGTCAAATGTTGTGTGGTTCCTCCCTGGTAACATAGCTGCCCGAGGTCGCAAAGTTAGCAAGTACAAGAAATTTGAAAATTGTACGTAATTTCACGGTAGTGCTTATGGTCGATGCCGTTTCTCGGCTTCAGAGCTACTTTCGTGACTGTATTTTGAGTTAAGCAGTTGGCGCGACTTCAGTTCTAGCCTATAAAGTCAAATGTTGTGTGGTTCCTCCATGGTAACATAGCTGCCCGAGGTCGCAAAGTTAGCAAGTACAAGAAATTTGAAAATTGTACGTAATTTCACGGTAGTGCTTATGGTCGATCCCGTTTCTCGGCTTCAGAGCTACTTTCTTGACTGTATTTTGAGTTAAGCAGTTGGCGCGACTTCAGTTCTAGCCTATAAAGTCAAATCTTGTGTGATTCCGCCATGGTAACATAGCTGCCCGAGGTCGCAAAATTAGCAAGTACAAGAAATTTGAAAATTGTACGTAATTTCACGGTAGTGCTTATGGTCGATCCCGTTTCTCGGCTTCAGAGCTACTTTCTTGACTGGATTTTGAGTTACGCAGTTGGCGCCACTTCAGTTCTAGCCTATAAAGTCAAATCTTGTGTGATTCCTCCATGGTAACATAGCTGCCCGAGGTCGCAAAGTTAGCAAGTACAAGAAATTTGAAAATTGTATGTAATTTCACGGTAGTGCTTATGGTCGATCCCGTTTCTCGGCTTCAGAGCTACTTTCTTGACGGGATTTTGAGTTAAGCTGTTGGCGCGACTTCAGTTCTAGCCTATAAAGTCAAATCTTGTGTGATTCCTCCATGGTAACATAGCTGCCCGAGACCGCAAAGTTAGCAGGTACAAGAAATTTGAAAATTGTATGTAATTTCACGGTAGTGCTTATGGTCGATCCCGTTTCTCGGCTTCAGAGCTACTTTCTTGACTGTATTTTGAGTTAAGCAGTTGGCGCGACTTCAGTTCTAGCCTATAAAGTCAAATCTTGTGTGATTCCTCCATGGTAACATAGCTGCCCGAGGTCGCAAAGTTAGCAACTACAAGAAATTTGAAAATTGTATGTAATTTCACGGTAGTGCTTATGGTCGATCCCGTTTCTCGGCTTCAGAGCTACTTTCTTGACTGTATTCTAAGTTAAGCAATTGGCGCGACTTCAGTTCTAGCCTATAAAGTCAAATGTTGTGTGGTTCCTCAATGGTAACATAGCTGCCCGAGACCGCAAAGTTAGCAAGAACAAGAAATTTGAAAATTGTATGTAATTGCACAGTAGTGCTTATGGTCGATGCCGTTTCTCAGCTTCAGAGCTACTTTCTTGACGGGATTTTGAGTTAAGCTGTTGGCGCGACTTCAGTTCTAGCCTATAAAGTCAAATCTTGTGTGATTCCTCCATGGTAACATAGCTGCCCGAGACCGCAAAGTTAGCAAGAACAAGAAATTTGAGAATTGTATGTAATTGCACGGTAGTGCTTATGGTCGATCCCGTTTCTCGGCTTCAGAGCTACTTTCTTGCTGGATTTTGAGTTAAGCAGTTGGCGCGACTTCAGTTCTAGCCTATAAAGTCAAATGTTGTGTGGTTCCTCCATGGTAACATAGCTGCCCGAGGTCGCAAAGTTAGCAAGTACAAGAAATTTGAAAAATGTACGTAATTTCACGGTAGTGCTTATGGTCGATCCCGTTTCTCAGCTTCAGAGCTTTTTTCTTGACTGTATTTTGAGTTAAGCAGTTGGCGCGACTTCAGTTCTAGCCTATAAAGTCAAATGTTGTGTGGTTCCTCCATGGTAACATAGCTGCCCGAGGTCGCAAAGTTAGCAAGTACAAGAAATTTGAAAATTGTACGTAATTTCACGGTAGTGCTTATGGTCGATCCCGTTTCTCAGCTTCAGAGCTTTTTTCTTGACTGTATTTTGAGTTAAGCAGTTGGCGCGACTTCAGTTCTAGCCTATAAAGTCAAATGTTGTGTGGTTCCTCCATGGTAACATAGCTGCCCGAGGTCGCAAAGTTAGCAAGTACAAGAAATTTGAAAATTGTACGTAATTTCACGGTAGTGCTTATGGTCGATCCCGTTTCTCAGCTTCAGAGCTTTTTTCTTGACTGTATTTTGAGTTAAGCAGTTGGCGCGACTTCAGTTCTAGCCTATAAAGTCAAATGTTGTGTGGTTCCTCCATGGTAACATAGCTGCCCGATGTCGCAAAGTTAGCAAGTACAAGAAATTTGAAAATTGTACGTAATTTCACGGTAGTGCTTATGGTCGATCCCGTTTCTCAGCTTCAGAGCTTTTTTCTTGACTGTATTTTGAGTTAAGCAGTTGGCGCGACTTCAGTTCTAGCCTATAAAGTCAAATCTTGTGTGATTCCTCCATGGTAACATAGCTGCCCGAGGTCGCAAAATTAGCAAGAACAAGAAATTTGTAAATTGTACGTAATTTCACGGTAGTACTTATGGTCGATCCCGTTTCTCGGTTTCAGAGCTACTTTCTTGACTGGATTTTGAGTTAAGCTGTTGGCGCGACTTCAGTTCTAGCCTATAAAGTCAAATCTTGTGTGATTCCTCCATGGTAACATAGCTGCCCGAGGTCGCAAAGTTAGCAAGTACAAGAAATTTGAAAATTGTACGTAATTTCACGGTAGTGCTTATGGTCGATCCCGTTTCTCGGCTTCAGAGCTACTTTCTTGACTGGATTTTGAGTTAAGCAGTTGGCGCGACTTCAGTTCTAGCCTATAAAGTCAAATGTTGTGTGGTTCCTCCATGGTAACATAGCTGCCCGAGGTCGCAAATTTAGCAAGTACAAGAAATTTGAAAATTGTATGTAATTTCACGGTAGTGCTTATGGTCGATCCCGCTTCTCGGCTTCAGAGCTACTTTCTTGACTGGATTTTGAGTTAAGCAGTTGGCGCGACTTCAGTTCTAGCCTATAAAGTCAAATGTTGTGTGGTTCCTCCATGGTAACATAGCTGCCCGAGGTCGCAAAGTTAGCAAGTACAAGAAATTTGAAAATTGTACGTAATTTCACGGTAGTGCTTATGGTCGATCCCGTTTCTCGGCTTCAGAGCTACTTTCTTGACTGGATTTTGAGTTAAGCTGTTGGCGCGACTTCAGTTCTAGCCTATAAAGTCAAATGTTGTGTGGTTCCATCATGGTAACGTAGCTGCCCGAGACCGCAAAGTTAGCAAGAACAAGAAATTTGAAAATTGTATGTAATTGCACAGTAGTGCTTATGGTCGATGCCGTTTCTCAGCTTCAGAGCTTTTTTCTTGACTGTATTTTGAGTTAAGCAGTTGGCGCGACTTCAGTTCTAGCCTATAAAGTCAAATGTTGTGTGGTTCCTCCATGGTAACATAGCTGCCCGAGGTCGCAAAGTTAGCAAGTACAAGAAATTTGAAAATTGTACGTAATTTCACGGTAGTGCTTATGGTCGATCCCGTTTCTCGGCTTCAGAGCTACTTTCTTGACTGTATTTTGAGTTAAGCAGTTGGCGCGACTTCAGTTCTAGCCTATAAAGTCAAATGTTGTGTGGTTCCTCCATGGTAACATAGCTGCCCGAGACCCCAAAGTTAGCAAGAACAAGAAATTTGAAAATTGTATGTAATTTC
Source organism: Merodon equestris (assembly GCA_958301585.1). Lineage (NCBI taxonomy): Eukaryota > Metazoa > Arthropoda > Insecta > Diptera > Syrphidae > Merodon > Merodon equestris. The sequence goes on along the minus strand of OY284415.1, from coordinate 53,203,469 downwards.
ACGGTAGTGCTTATGGTCGATCCCGTTTCTCGGCTTCAGAGCTACTTTCTTGACTGTATTTTGAGTTAAGCAGTTGGGGCGACTTCAGTTCTAGCCTATAAAGTCAAATGTTGTGTGGTTCCTCAATGGTAACATAGCTGCCCGAGGTCGCAAAGTTAGCAAGTACAAGAAATTTGAAAATTGTATGTAATTTCACGGTAGTGCTTATGGTCGATCCCGTTTCTCGGTTTCAGAGCTACTTTCTTGACTGGATTTTGAGTTAAGCAGTTGGCGCGACTTCAGTTCTAGCCTATAAAGTCAAATGTTGTGTGGTTCCCCCATGGTAACATAGCTGCCCGAGGTCCCAAAGTTAGCAAGTACAAGAAATTTGAAAAATGTACGTAATTTCACGGTAGTGCTTATGGCCGATCCCGTTTCTCAGCTTCAGAGCTTTTTTCTTGACTGTATTTTGAGTTAAGCAGTTGGCGGGACTTCAGTTCTAGCCTATAAAGTCAAATGTTGTGTGGTTCCTCCATGGTAACATAGCTGCCCGCGGTCGCAAAGTTAGCAAGTACAAGAAATTTGAAAATTGTATGTAATTTCACGGTAGTGCTTATGGTCGATCCCGTTTCTCAGCTTCAGAGCCACTTTCTTGACTGTATTTTGAGTTAAGCAGTTGGCGCCACTTCAGTTCTCGCCTATAAAGTCAAATGTTGTGTGGTTCCTCCATGGTAACATAGCTGCCCGAGGTCGCAAAGTTAGCAAGTACAAGAAATTTGAAAATTGTATGTAATTTCACGGTAGTGCTTATGGTCGATCCCGTTTCTCGGCTTCAGAGCTACTTTCTTGACTGTATTTTGAGTTAAGCAGTTGGGGCGACTTCAGTTCTAGCCTATAAAGTCAAATGTTGTGTGGTTCCTCAATGGTAACATAGCTGCCCGAGGTCGCAAAGTTAGCAAGTACAAGAAATTTGAAAATTGTATGTAATTTCACGGTAGTGCTTATGGTCGATCCCGTTTCTCGGTTTCAGAGCTACTTTCTTGACTGGATTTTGAGTTAAGCAGTTGGCGCGACTTCAGTTCTAGCCTATAAAGTCAAATGTTGTGTGGTTCCCCCATGGTAACATAGCTGCCCGAGGTCGCAAAGTTAGCAAGTACAAGAAATTTGAAAAATGTACGTAATTTCACGGTAGTGCTTATGGCCGATCCCGTTTCTCAGCTTCAGAGCTTTTTTCTTGACTGTATTTTGAGTTAAGCAGTTGGCGGGACTTCAGTTCTAGCCTATAAAGTCAAATGTTGTGTGGTTCCTCCATGGTAACATAGCTGCCCGCGGTCGCAAAGTTAGCAAGTACAAGAAATTTGAAAATTGTATGTAATTTCACGGTAGTGCTTATGGTCGATCCCGTTTCTCAGCTTCAGAGCTACTTTCTTGACTGTATTTTGAGTTAAGCAGTTGGCGCCACTTCAGTTCTCGCCTATAAAGCCAAATGTTGTGTGGTTCCTCCATGGTAACATAGCTGCCCGAGGTCGCAAAGTTAGCAAGTACAAGAAATTTGGAAATTGTACGTAATTTTACGGTAGTGCTTATGGCCGATCCCGTTTCTCAGCTTCAGAGCTTTTTTGTTGACTGTATTTTGAGTTAAGCAGTTGGCGCGACTTCAGTTCTAGCCTATAAAGTCAAATGTTGTGTGGTTCCTCCATGGTAACATAGCTGCCCGAGGTCGCAAAGTTAGCAAGTACAAGAAATTTGAAAATTGTACGTAATTTCACGGTAGTGCTTATGGTCGATCCCGTTTCTCGGCTTCAGAGCTACTTTCTTGACTGTATTTTGAGTTAAGCAGTTGGCGCGACTTCAGTTCTAGCCTATAAAGTCAAATGTTGTGTGGTTCCTCCATGGTAACATAGCTGCCCGAGACCCCAAAGTTAGCAAGAACAAGAAATTTGAAAATTGTATGTAATTGCACAGTAGTGCTTATGGTCGATGCCGTTTCTCAGCTTCAGAGCTACTTTCTTGACTGTATTTTGAGTTAAGCAATTGGCGCCACTTCAGTTCTAGCCTATAAAGTCAAATGTTGTGTGGTTCCTCCATGGTAACATAGCTGCCCGAAGTCGCAAAGTTAGCAAGTACAAGAAATTTGAAAATTGTATGTAATTTCACGGTAGTGCTTATGGTCGATCCCGTTTCTCGGCTTCAGAGCTACTTTCTTGACTGTATTTTGAGTTAAGCAGTTGGGGCGACTTCAGTTCTAGCCTATAAAGTCAAATGTTGTGTGGTTCCTCAATGGTAACATAGCTGCCCGAGGTCGCAAAGTTAGCAAGTACAAGAAATTTGAAAATTGTATGTAATTTCACGGTAGTGCTTATGGTCGATCCCGTTTCTCGGTTTCAGAGCTACTTTCTTGACTGGATTTTGAGTTAAGCAGTTGGCGCGACTTCAGTTCTAGCCTATAAAGTCAAATGTTGTGTGGTTCCCCCATGGTAACATAGCTGCCCGAGGTCGCAAAGTTAGCAAGTACAAGAAATTTGAAAAATGTACGTAATTTCACGGTAGTGCTTATGGCCGATCCCGTTTCTCAGCTTCAGAGCTTTTTTCTTGACTGTATTTTGAGTTAAGCAGTTGGCGGGACTTCAGTTCTAGCCTATAAAGTCAAATGTTGTGTGGTTCCTCCATGGTAACATAGCTGCCCGCGGTCGCAAAGTTAGCAAGTACAAGAAATTTGAAAATTGTATGTAATTTCACGGTAGTGCTTATGGTCGATCCCGTTTCTCAGCTTCAGAGCTACTTTCTTGACTGTATTTTGAGTTAAGCAGTTGGCGCCACTTCAGTTCTCGCCTATAAAGTCAAATGTTGTGTGGTTCCTCCATGGTAACATAGCTGCCCGAGGTCGCAAAGTTAGCAAGTACAAGAAATTTGGAAATTGTACGTAATTTTACGGTAGTGCTTATGGCCGATCCCGTTTCTCAGCTTCAGAGCTTTTTTCTTGACTGTATTTTGAGTTAAGCAGTTGGCGCGACTTCAGTTCTAGCCTATAAAGTCAAATGTTGTGTGGTTCCTCCATGGTAACATAGCTGCCCGAGGTCGCAAAGTTAGCAAGTACAAGAAATTTGAAAATTGTACGTAATTTCACGGTAGTGCTTATGGTCGATCCCGTTTCTCGGATTCAGAGCTACTTTCTTGACTGTATTTTGAGTTAAGCAGTTGGCGCGACTTCAGTTCTAGCCTATAAAGTCAAATGTTGTGTGGTTCCTCCATGGTAACATAGCTGCCCGAGGTCGCAAAGTTAGCAAGTACAAGAAATTTGAAAATTGTATGTAATTTCACGGTAGTGCTTATGGTCGATCCCGTTTCTCGGCTTCAGAGCTACTTTCTTGACTGTATTTTGAGTTAAGCAGTTGGCGCGACTTCAGTTCTAGCCTATAAAGTCAAATGTTGTGTGGTTCCTCCATGGTAACATAGCTGCCCGAGGTCGCAAAGTTAGCAAGTACAAGAAATTTGAAAATTGTACGTAATTTCACGGTAGTGCTTATGGCCGATCCCGATTCTCAGCTTCAGAGCTACTTTTTTGACTGTATTTTGAGTTAAGCAGTTGGCGCGACTTCAGTTCTAGCCTATAAAGTCAAATGTTGTGTGGTTCCTCCATGGTAACATAGCTGCCCGAGGTCGCAAAGTTAGCAAGTACAAGAAATTTGAAAATTGTACGTAATTTCACGGTAGTGCTTATGGTCGATCCCGTTTCTCGGCTTCAGAGCTACTTTCTTGACTGTATTTTGAGTTAAGCAGTTGGCGCGACTTCAGTTCTAGCCTATAAAGTCAAATGTTGTGTGGTTCCTCCATGGTAACATAGCTGCCCGAGGTCGCAAAGTTAGCAAGTACAAGAAATTTGAAAAATGTACGTAATTTCACGGTAGTGCTTATGGCCGATCCCGTTTCTCAGCTTCAGAGCTTTTTTCTTGACTGTATTTTGAGTTAAGCAGTTGGCGGGACTTCAGTTCTAGCCTATAAAGTCAAATGTTGTGTGGTTCCTCCATGGTAACATAGCTGCCCGCGGTCGCAAAGTTAGCAAGTACAAGAAATTTGAAAATTGTATGTAATTTCACGGTAGTGCTTATGGTCGAGGTCGCAAAGTTAGCAAGTACAAGAAATTTGAAAATTGTACGTAATTTCACGGTAGTGCTTATGGTCGATCCCGTTTCTCGGCTTCAGAGCTACTTTCTTGACTGTATTTTGAGTTAAGCATGTGGCGCGATTTCAGTTCTAGCCTATAAAGTCAAATGTTGTGTGGTTCCTCCATGGTAACATAGCTGCCCGAGGTCGCCAAGTTAGCAAGTACAAGAAATTTGAAAATTGTACGTAATTTCACGGTAGTGCTTATGGTCGATCCCGTTTCTCGGCTTCAGAGCTACTTTCTTGACTGTATTTTGAGTTAAGCAGTTGGCGCGACTTCAGTTCTAGCCTATAAAGTCAAATGTTGTGTGGTTCCTCCATGGTAACATAGCTGCCCGAGGTCGCAAAGTTAGCAAGTACAAGAAATTTGAAAATTGTACGTAATTTCACGGTAGTGCTTATGGCCGATCCCGATTCTCAGCTTCAGAGCTTTTTTCTTGACTGTATTTTGAGTTAAGCAATTGGCGCCACTTCAGTTCTAGCCTATAAAGTCAAATGTTGTGTGGTTTCTCCATGGTAACATAGCTGCCCGAAGTCGCAAAGTTAGCAAGTACAAGAAATTTGAAAATTGTATGTAATTTCACGGTAGTGCTTATGGTCGATCCCGTTTCTCGGCTTCAGAGCTACTTTCTTGACCGTATTTTGAGTTAAGCAGTTGGGGCGACTTCAGTTCTAGCCTATAAAGTCAAATGTTGTGTGGTTCCTCAATGGTAACATAGCTGCCCGAGGTCGCAAAGTTAGCAAGTACAAGAAATTTGAAAATTGTACGTAATTTCACGGTAGTGCTTATGGCCGATCCCGTTTCTTAGCTTCAGAGCTTTTTTCTTGACTGTATTTTGAGTTAAGCAGTTGGCGGGACTTCAGTTCTAGCCTATAAAGTCAAATGTTGTGTGGTTCCTCCATGGTAACATAGCTGCCCGCGGTCGCAAAGTTAGCAAGTACAAGAAATTTGAAAATTGTATGTAATTTCACGGTAGTGCTTATGGTCGATCCCGTTTCTCGGCTTCAGAGCTACTTTCTTGACTGTATTTTGAGTTAAGCAGTTGGCGCGACTTCAGTTCTAGCCTATAAAGTCAAATGTTGTGTGGTTCCTCCATGGTAACATAGCTGCCCGAGGTCGCAAAATTAGCAAGTACAAGAAATTTGAAAATTGTACGTAATTTCACGGTAGTGCTTATGGCCGATCCCGATTCTCAGCTTCAGAGCTTTTTTCTTGACTGTATTTTGAGTTAAGCAGTTGGCGCGACTTCAGTTCTAGCCTATAAAGTCAAATGTTGTGTGGTTCCTCCATGGTAACATAGCTGCCCGAGGTCGCAAAGTTAGCAAGTACAAGAAATTTGGAAATTGTACGTAATTTTACGGTAGTGCTTATGGCCGATCCCGTTTCTCAGCTTCAGAGCTTTTTTTTGACTGTATTTTGAGTTAAGCAGTTGGCGCGACTTCAGTTCTAGCCTATAAAGTCAAATGTTGTGTGGTTCCTCCATGGTAACATAGCTGCCCGAGGTCGCAAAGTTAGCAAGTACAAGAAATTTGAAAATTGTACGTAATTTCACGGTAGTGCTTATGGTCGATCCCGTTTCTCGGCTTCAGAGCTACTTTCTTGACTGTATTTTGAGTTAAGCAGTTGGCGCGACTTCAGTTCTAGCCTATAAAGTCAAATGTTGTGTGGTTCCTCCATGGTAACATAGCTGCCCGAGGTCGCAAAGTTAGCAAGTACAAGAAATTTGAAAATTGTATGTAATTTCACGGTAGTGCTTATGGTCGATCCCGTTTCTCGGCTTCAGAGCTACTTTCTTGACTGTATTTTGAGTTAAGCAGTTGGCGCGACTTCAGTTCTAGCCTATAAAGTCAAATGTTGTGTGGTTCCTCCATGGTAACATAGCTGCCCGAGGTCGCAAAGTTAGCAAGTACAAGAAATTTGAAAATTGTATGTAATTTCACGGTAGTGCTTATGGCCGATCCCGATTCTCAGCTTCAGAGCTACTTTCTTGACTGTATTTTGAGTTAAGCAGTTGGCGCGACTTCAGTTCTAGCCTATAAAGTCAAATGTTGTGTGGTTCCTCCATGGTAACATAGCTGCCCGAGGTCGCAAAGTTAGCAAGTACAAGAAATTTGCAAATTGTACGTAATTTCACGGTAGTGCTTATGGTCGATCCCGTTTCTCGGCTTCAGAGCTACTTTCTTGACTGTATTTTGAGTTAAGCAGTTGGCGCGACTTCAGTTCTAGCCCATAAAGTCAAATGTTGTGTGGTTCCTCCATGGTAACATAGCTGCCCGAGGTCGCAAAGTTAGCAAGTACAAGAAATTTGAAAAATGTACGTAATTTCACGGTAGTGCTTATGGTCGATGCCGTTTCTCGGCTTCAGAGCTACTTTCGTGACTGTATTTTGAGTTAAGCAGTTGGCGCGACTTCAGTTCTAGCCTATAAAGTCAAATGTTGTGTGGTTCCTCCATGGTAACATAGCTGCCCGAGGTCGCAAAGTTAGCAAGTACAAGAAATTTGAAAATTGTACGTAATTTCACGGTAGTGCTTATGGTCGATCCCGTTTCTCGGCTTCAGAGCTACTTTCTTGACTGTATTTTGAGTTAAGCAGTTGGCGCGACTTCAGTTCTAGCCTATAAAGTCAAATGTTGTGTGGTTCCTCCATGGTAACATAGCTGCCCGAGGTCGCAAAGTTAGCAAGTACAAGAAATTTGAAAATTGTACGTAATTTCACGGTAGTGCTTATGGTCGATGCCGTTTCTCGGCTTCAGAGCTACTTTCGTGACTGTATTTTGAGTTAAGCAGTTGGCGCGACTTCAGTTCTAGCCTATAAAGTCAAATGTTGTGTGGTTCCTCCATGGTAACATAGCTGCCCGAGGTCGCAAAGTTAGCAAGTACAAGAAATTTGAAAATTGTACGTAATTTCACGGTAGTGCTTATGGTCGATCCCGTTTCTCGGCTTCAGAGCTACTTTCTTGACTGTATTTTGAGTTAAGCAGTTGGCGCGACTTCAGTTCTAGCCTATAAAGTCAAATCTTGTGTGATTCCGCCATGGTAACATAGCTGCCCGAGGTCGCAAAATTAGCAAGTACAAGAAATTTGAAAATTGTACGTAATTTCACGGTAGTGCTTATGGTCGATCCCGTTTCTCGGCTTCAGAGCTACTTTCTTGACTGGATTTTGAGTTACGCAGTTGGCGCCACTTCAGTTCTAGCCTATAAAGTCAAATCTTGTGTGATTCCTCCATGGTAACATAGCTGCCCGAGGTCGCAAAGTTAGCAAGTACAAGAAATTTGAAAATTGTATGTAATTTCACGGTAGTGCTTATGGTCGATCCCGTTTCTCGGCTTCAGAGCTACTTTCTTGACTGTATTTTGAGTTAAGCAGTTGGCGCGACTTCAGTTCTAGCCTATAAAGTCAAATCTTGTGTGATTCCTCCATGGTAACATAGCTGCCCGAGGTCGCAAAGTTAGCAACTACAAGAAATTTGAAAATTGTATGTAATTTCACGGTAGTGCTTATGGTCGATCCCGTTTCTCGGCTTCAGAGCTACTTTCTTGACTGGATTTTGAGTTAAGCAGTTGGCGCGACTTCAGTTCTAGCCTATAAAGTCAAATGTTGTGTGGTTCCTCCATGGTAACATAGCTGCCCGAGGTCGCAAAGTTAGCAAGTACAAGAAATTTGAAAAATGTACGTAATTTCACGGTAGTGCTTATGGTCGATGCCGTTTCTCAGCTTCAGAGCTACTTTCTTGACGGGATTTTGAGTTAAGCTGTTGGCGCGACTTCAGTTCTAGCCTATAAAGTCAAATCTTGTGTGATTCCTCCATGGTAACATAGCTGCCCGAGACCGCAAAGTTAGCAGGTACAAGAAATTTGAAAATTGTATGTAATTTCACGGTAGTGCTTATGGTCGATCCCGTTTCTCCGCTTCAGAGCTACTTTCTTGACTGTATTTTGAGTTAAGCAGTTGGCGCGACTTCAGTTCTAGCCTATAAAGTCAAATCTTGTGTGATTCCTCCATGGTAACATAGCTGCCCGAGGTCGCAAAGTTAGCAACTACAAGAAATTTGAAAATTGTATGTGATTTCACGGTAGTGCTTATGGTCGATCCCGTTTCTCGGCTTCAGAGCTACTTTCTTGACTGTATTCTAAGTTAAGCAATTGGCGCGACTTCAGTTCTAGCCTATAAAGTCAAATGTTGTGTGGTTCCTCAATGGTAACATAGCTGCCCGAGACCGCAAAGTTAGCAAGAACAAGAAATTTGAAAATTGTATGTAATTGCACAGTAGTGCTTATGGTCGATGCCGTTTCTCAGCTTCAGAGCTACTTTCTTGACGGGATTTTGAGTTAAGCTGTTGGCGCGACTTCAGTTCTAGCCTATAAAGTCAAATCTTGTGTGATTCCTCCATGGTAACATAGCTGCCCGAGACCGCAAAGTTAGCAAGAACAAGAAATTTGAAAATTGTATGTAATTGCACGGTAGTGCTTATGGTCGATCCCGTTTCTCGGCTTCAGAGCTACTTTCTTGACTGGATTTTGAGTTAAGCAGTTGGCGCGACTTCAGTTCTGGCCTATAAAGTCAAATGTTGTGTGGTTCCTCCATGGTAACATAGCTGCCCGAGGTCGCAAAGTTAGCAAGTACAAGAAATTTGAAAAATGTACGTAATTTCACGGTAGTGCTTATGGCCGATCCCGTTTCTCAGCTTCAGAGCTTTTTTCTTGACTGTATTTTGAGTTAAGCAGTTGGCGCGACTTCAGTTCTAGCCTATAAAGTCAAATGTTGTGTGGTTCCTCCATGGTAACATAGCTGCCCGAGGTCGCAAAGTTAGCAAGTACAAGAAATTTGAAAATTGTACGTAATTTCACGGTAGTGCTTATGGTCGATCCCGTTTCTCAGCTTCAGAGCTTTTTTCTTGACTGTATTTTGAGTTAAGCAGTTGGCGCGACTTCAGTTCTAGCCTATAAAGTCAAATCTTGTGTGATTCCTCCATGGTAACATAGCTGCCCGAGGTCGCAAAATTAGCAAGAACAAGAAATTTGTAAATTGTACGTAATTTCACGGTAGTACTTATGGTCGATCCCGTTTCTCGGTTTCAGAGCTACTTTCTTGACTGGATTTTGAGTTAAGCTGTTGGCGCGACTTCAGTTCTAGCCTATAAAGTCAAATCTTGTGTGATTCCTCCATGGTAACATAGCTGCCCGAGGTCGCAAAGTTAGCAAGTACAAGAAATTTGAAAATTGTACGTAATTTCACGGTAGTGCTTATGGTCGATCCCGTTTCTCGGCTTCAGAGCTACTTTCTTGACTGGATTTTGAGTTAAGCAGTTGGCGCGACTTCAGTTCTAGCCTATAAAGTCAAATGTTGTGTGGTTCCTCCATGGTAACATAGCTGCCCGAGGTCGCAATTTTAGCAAGTACAAGAAATTTGAAAATTGTATGTAATTTCACGGTAGTGCTTATGGTCGATCCCGCTTCTCGGCTTCAGAGCTACTTTCTTGACTGGATTTTGAGTTAAGCAGTTGGCGCGACTTCAGTTCTAGCCTATAAAGTCAAATGTTGTGTGGTTCCTCCATGGTAACATAGCTGCCCGAGGTCGCAAAGTTAGCAAGTACAAGAAATTTGAAAATTGTACGTAATTTCACGGTAGTGCTTATGGTCGATCCCGTTTCTCGGCTTCAGAGCTACTTTCTTGACTGGATTTTGAGTTAAGCTGTTGGCGCGACTTCAGTTCTAGCCTATAAAGTCAAATGTTGTGTGGTTCCATCATGGTAACATAGCTGCCCGAGACCGCAAAGTTAGCAAGAACAAGAAATTTGAAAATTGTATGTAATTGCACAGTAGTGCTTATGGTCGATGCTGTTTCTCAGCTTCAGAGCTTTTTTCTTGACTGTATTTTGAGTTAAGCAGTTGGCGCGACTTCAGTTCTAGCCTATAAAGTCAAATGTTGTGTGGTTCCTCCATGGTAACGTAGCTGCCCGAGGTCGCAAAGTTAGCAAGTACAAGAAATTTGAAAAATGTACGTAATTTCACGGTAGTGCTTATGGCCGATCCCGTTTCTCAGCTTCAGAGCTACTTTCGTGACTGTATTTTGAGTTAAGCAGTTGGCGCGACTTCAGTTCTAGCCTATAAAGTCAAATGTTGTGTGGTTCCTCCATGGTAACATAGCTGCCCGAGGTCGCAAAGTTAGCAAGTACAAGAAATTTGAAAATTGTACGTAATTTCACGGTAGTGCTTATGGTCGATCCCGTTTCTCGGCTTCAGAGCTACTTTCTTGACTGTATTTTGAGTTAAGCAGTTGGCGCGACTTCAGTTCTAGCCTATAAAGTCAAATCTTGTGTGATTCCGCCATGGTAACATAGCTGCCCGAGGTCGCAAAATTAGCAAGTACAAGAAATTTGAAAATTGTACGTAATTTCACGGTAGTGCTTATGGTCGATCCCGTTTCTCGGCTTCAGAGCTACTTTCTTGACTGGATTTTGAGTTACGCAGTTGGCGCCACTTCAGTTCTAGCCTATAAAGTCAAATCTTGTGTGATTCCTCCATGGTAACATAGCTGCCCGAGGTCGCAAAGTTAGCAAGTACAAGAAATTTGAAAATTGTATGTAATTTCACGGTAGTGCTTATGGTCGATCCCGTTTCTCGGCTTCAGAGCTACTTTCTTGACTGTATTTTGAGTTAAGCAGTTGGCGCGACTTCAGTTCTAGCCTATAAAGTCAAATCTTGTGTGATTCCTCCATGGTAACATAGCTGCCCGAGGTCGCAAAGTTAGCAACTACAAGAAATTTGAAAATTATATGTAATTTCACGGTAGTGCTTATGGTCGATCCCGTTTCTCGGCTTCAGAGCTACTTTCTTGACTGGATTTTGAGTTAAGCAGTTGGCGCGACTTCAGTTCTAGCCTATAAAGTCAAATGTTGTGTGGTTCCTCCATGGTAACATAGCTGCCCGAGGTCGCAAAGTTAGCAAGTACAAGAAATTTGAAAAATGTACGTAATTTCACGGTAGTGCTTATGGTCGATGCCGTTTCTCAGCTTCAGAGCTACTTTCTTGACGGGATTTTGAGTTAAGCTGTTGGCGCGACTTCAGTTCTAGCCTATAAAGTCAAATCTTGTGTGATTCCTCCATGGTAACATAGCTGCCCGAGACCGCAAAGTTAGCAGGTACAAGAAATTTGAAAATTGTATGTAATTTCACGGTAGTGCTTATGGTCGATCCCGTTTCTCGGCTTCAGAGCTACTTTCTTGACTGTATTTTGAGTTAAGCAGTTGGCGCGACTTCAGTTCTAGCCTATAAAGTCAAATCTTGTGTGATTCCTCCATGGTAACATAGCTGCCCGAGGTCGCAAAGTTAGCAACTACAAGAAATTTGAAAATTGTATGTAATTTCACGGTAGTGCTTATGGTCGATCCCGTTTCTCGGCTTCAGAGCTACTTTCTTGACTGTATTCTAAGTTAAGCAATTGGCGCGACTTCAGTTCTAGCCTATAAAGTCAAATGTTGTGTGGTTCCTCAATGGTAACATAGCTGCCCGAGACCGCAAAGTTAGCAAGAACAAGAAATTTGAAAATTGTATGTAATTGCACAGTAGTGCTTATGGTCGATGCCGTTTCTCAGCTTCAGAGCTACTTTCTTGACGGGATTTTGAGTTAAGCTGTTGGCGCGACTTCAGTTCTAGCCTATAAAGTCAAATCTTGTGTGATTCCTCTATGGTAACATAGCTGCCCGAGACCGCAAAGTTAGCAAGAACAAGAAATTTGAAAATTGTATGTAATTGCACGGTAGTGCTTATGGTCGATCCCGTTTCTCGGCTTCAGAGCTACTTTCTTGACTGGATTTTGAGTTAAGCAGTTGGCGCGACTTCAGTTCTAGCCTATAAAGTCAAATGTTGTGTGGTTCCTCCATGGTAACATAGCTGCCCGAGGTCGCAAAGTTAGCAAGTACAAGAAATTTGAAAAATGTACGTAATTTCACGGTAGTGCTTATGGCCGATCCCGTTTCTCAGCTTCAGAGCTTTTTTCTTGACTGTATTTTGAGTTAAGCAGTTGGCGCGACTTCAGTTCTAGCCTATAAAGTCAAATGTTGTGTGGTTCCTCCATGGTAACATAGCTGCCCGAGGTCGCAAAGTTAGCAAGTACAAGAAATTTGAAAATTGTACGTAATTTCACGGTAGTGCTTATGGTCGATCCCGTTTCTCAGCTTCAGAGCTTTTTTCTTGACTGTATTTTGAGTTAAGCAGTTGGCGCGACTTCAGTTCTAGCCTATAAAGTCAAATCTTGTGTGATTCCTCCATGGTAACATAGCTGCCCGAGGTCGCAAAATTAGCAAGAACAAGAAATTTGTAAATTGTACGTAATTTCACGGTAGTGCTTATGGTCGATCCCGTTTCTCGGTTTCAGAGCTACTTTCTTGACTGCATTTTGAGTTAAGCTGTTGGCGCGACTTCAGTTCTAGCCTATAAAGTCAAATCTTGTGTGATTCCTCCATGGTAACATAGCTGCCCGAGGTCGCAAAGTTAGCAAGTACAAGAAATTTGAAAATTGTACGTAATTTCACGGTAGTGCTTATGGTCGATCCCGTTTCTCGGCTTCAGGGCTACTTTCTTGACTGGATTTTGAGTTAAGCAGTTGGCGCGACTTCAGTTCTAGCCTACAAAGTCAAATGTTGTGTGGTTCCTCCATGGTAACATAGCTGCCCGAGGTCGCAAATTTAGCAAGTACAAGAAATTTGAAAATTGTATGTAATTTCACGGTAGTGCTTATGGTCGATCCCGCTTCTCGGCTTCAGAGCTACTTTCTTGACTGGATTTTGAGTTAAGCAGTTGGCGCGACTTCAGTTCTAGCCTATAAAGTCAAATGTTGTGTGGTTCCTCCATGGTAACATAGCTGCCCGAGGTCGCAAAGTTAGCAAGTACAAGAAATTTGAAAATTGTACGTAATTTCACGGTAGTGCTTATGGTCGATCCCGTTTCTCGGCTTCAGAGCTACTTTCTTGACTGGATTTTGAGTTAAGCTGTTGGCGCGACTTCAGTTCTAGCCTATAAAGTCAAATGTTGTGTGGTTCCATCATGGTAACATAGCTGCCCGAGACCGCAAAGTTAGCAAGAACAAGAAATTTGAAAATTGTATGTAATTGCACAGTAGTGCTTATGGTCGATGCCGTTTCTCAGCTTCAGAGCTACTTTCTTGACTGGATTTTGAGTTAAGCTGTTGGCGCGACTTCAGTTCTAGCCTATAAAGTCAAATGTTGTGTGGTTCCTCCATGGTAACATAGCTGCCCGAGGTCGCAAAATTAGCAAGTACAAGAAATTTGAAAATTGTATGTAATTTCACGGTAGTGCTTATGGTCGATCCCGTTTCTCGGCTTCAGAGCTACTTTCTTGACTGTATTTTGGATTAAGCAGTTGGCGCGACTTCAGTTCTAGCCTATAAAGTCAAATGTTGTGTGGTTCCTCCATGGTAACATAGCTGCCCGAGGTCGCAAAGTTAGCAAGTACAAGAAATTTGAAAAATGTACGTAATTTCACGGTAGTGCTTATGGCCGATCCCGTTTCTCAGCTTCAGAGCTACTTTCTTGACTGTATTTTGAGTTAAGCAGTTGGCGCGACTTCAGTCCTAGCCTATAAAGTCAAATGTTGTGTGGTTCCTCCATGGTAACGTAGCTGCCCGAGGTCGCAAAGTTAGCAAGTACAAGAAATTTGAAAAATGTACGTAATTTCACGGTAGTGCTTATGGCCGATCCCGTTTCTCAGCTTCAGAGCTACTTTCTTGACTGTATTTTGAGTTAAGCAGTTGGCGCGACTTCAGTTCTAGCCTATAAAGTCAAATGTTGTGTGGTTCCTCCATGGTAACATAGCTGCCCGAGGTCGCAAAGTTAGCAAGTACAAGAAATTTGAAAATTGTACGTAATTTCACGGTAGTGCTTATGGTCGATCCCGTTTCTCAGCTTCAGAGCTTTTTTCTTGACTGTATTTTGAGTTAAGCAGTTGGCGCCACTTCAGTTCTAGCCTATAAAGTCAAATGTTGTGTGGTTCCTCCATGGTAACATAGCTGCCCGAGGTCGCAAAGTTAGCAAGTACAAGAAATTTGAAAATTGTACGTAATTTCACAGTAGTGCTTATGGTCGATGCCGTTTCTCAGCTTCAGAGCTTTTTTCTTGACTGTAGTTTGAGTTAAGCAGTTGGCGCGACTTCAGTTCTAGCCTATAAAGTCAAATGTTGTGTGGTTCCTCCATGGTAACATAGCTGCCCGAGGTCGCAAAGTTAGCAAGTACAAGAAATTTGAAAATTGTACGTAATTTCACGGTAGTGCTTATGGTCGATCCCGTTTCTCGGCTTCAGAGCTACTTTCTTGACTGTATTTTGAGTTAAGCAGTTGGCGCGACTTCAGTTCTAGCCTATAAAGTCAAATGTTGTGTGGTTCCTCCATGGGAACATAGCTGCCCGAGGCCGCAAAGTTAGCAAGTACAAGAAATTTGAAAATTGTATGTAATTTCACGGTAGTGCTTATGGTCGATCCCGTTTCTCGGCTTCAGAGCTACTTTCTTGACTGTATTTTGAGTTAAGCAGTTGGCGCGACTTCAGTTCTAGCCTATAAAGTCAAATGTTGTGTGGTTCCTCCATGGTAACATAGCTGCCCGAGGTCGCAAAGTTAGCAAGTACAAGAAATTTGAAAATTGTATGTAATTTCACGGTAGTGCTTATGGTCGATCCCGTTTCTCGGCTTCAGAGCTACTTTCTTGACTGTATTTTGAGTTAAGCGGTTGGCGCGACTTCAGTTCTAGCCTATAAAGTCAAATGTTGTGTAGTTCCTCCATGGTAACATATCTGCCCGAGGTCGCAAAGTTAGCAAGTACAAGAAATTTGAAAATTGTACGTAATTTCACAGTAGTGCTTATGGTCGATGCCGTTTCTCAGATTCAGAGCTTTTTTCTTGACTGTATTTTGAGTTAGGCAGTTGGCGCGACTTCAGTTCTAGCCTATAAAGTCAAATGTTGTGTGGTTCCTCCATGGTAACATAGCTGCCCGAGGTCGCAAATTTAGCAAGTACAAGAAATTTGAAAATTGTATGTAATTTCACGGTAGTGCTTATGGTCGATCCCGTTTCTCGGCTTCAGAGCTACTTTCTTGACTGTATTTTGAGTTAAGCGGTTGGCGCGACTTCAGTTCTAGCCTATAAAGTCAAATGTTGTGTAGTTCCTCCATGGTAACATATCTGCCCGAGGTCGCAAAGTTAGCAAGTACAAGAAATTTGAAAATTGTACGTAATTTCACAGTAGTGCTTATGGTCGATGCCGTTTCTCAGATTCAGAGCTTTTTTCTTGACTGTATTTTGAGTTAAGCGGTTGGCGCGACTTCAGTTCTAGCCTATAAAGTCAAATGTTGTGTGGTTCCTCCATGGTAACATAGCTGCCCGAGGTCGCAAATTTAGCAAGTACAAGAAATTTGAAAATTGTATGTAATTTCACGGTAGTGCTTATGGTCGATCCCGCTTCTCGGCTTCAGAGCTACTTTCTTGACTGGATTTTGAGTTAAGCAGTTGGCGCGACTTCAGTTCTAGCCTATAAAGTCAAATGTTGTGTGGTTCCTCCATGGTAACATAGCTGCCCGAGGTCGCAAAGTTAGCAAGTACAAGAAATTTGAAAATTGTACGTAATTTCACGGTAGTGCTTATGGTCGATCCCGTTTCTCGGCTTCAGAGCTACTTTCTTGACTGGATTTTGAGTTAAGCTGTTGGCGCGACTTCAGTTCTAGCCTATAAAGTCAAATGTTGTGTGGTTCCATCATGGTAACATAGCTGCCCGAGACCGCAAAGTTAGCAAGAACAAGAAATTTGAAAATTGTATGTAATTGCACAGTAGTGCTTATGGTCGATGCCGTTTCTCAGCTTCAGAGCTACTTTCTTGACTGGATTTTGAGTTAAGCTGTTGGCGCGACTTCAGTTCTAGCCTATAAAGTCAAATGTTGTGTGGTTCCTCCATGGTAACATAGCTGCCCGAGGTCGCAAAGTTAGCAAGTACAAGAAATTTGAAAATTGTATGTAATTTCACGGTAGTGCTTATGGTCGATCCCGTTTCTCGGCTTCAGAGCTACTTTCTTGACTGTATTTTGGATTAAGCAGTTGGCGCGACTTCAGTTCTAGCCTATAAAGTCAAATGTTGTGTGGTTCCTCCATGGTAACATAGCTGCCCGAGGTCGCAAAGTTAGCAAGTACAAGAAATTTGAAAAATGTACGTAATTTCACGGTAGTGCTTATGGCCGATCCCGTTTCTCAGCTTCAGAGCTACTTTCTTGACTGTATTTTGAGTTAAGCAGTTGGCGCGACTTCAGTCCTAGCCTATAAAGTCAAATGTTGTGTGGTTCCTCCATGGTAACGTAGCTGCCCGAGGTCGCAAAGTTAGCAAGTACAAGAAATTTGAAAAATGTACGTAATTTCACGGTAGTGCTTATGGCCGATCCCGTTTCTCAGCTTCAGAGCTACTTTCTTGACTGTATTTTGAGTTAAGCAGTTGGCGCGACTTCAGTTCTAGCCTATAAAGTCAAATGTTGTGTGGTTCCTCCATGGTAACATAGCTGCCCGAGGTCGCAAAGTTAGCAAGTACAAGAAATTTGAAAATTGTACGTAATTTCACGGTAGTGCTTATGGTCGATCCCGTTTCTCAGCTTCAGAGCTTTTTTCTTGACTGTATTTTGAGTTAAGCAGTTGGCGCCACTTCAGTTCTAGCCTATAAAGTCAAATGTTGTGTGGTTCCTCCATGGTAACATAGCTGCCCGAGGTCGCAAAGTTAGCAAGTACAAGAAATTTGAAAATTGTACGTAATTTCACAGTAGTGCTTATGGTCGATGCCGTTTCTCAGCTTCAGAGCTTTTTTCTTGACTGTAGTTTGAGTTAAGCAGTTGGCGCGACTTCAGTTCTAGCCTATAAAGTCAAATGTTGTGTGGTTCCTCCATGGTAACATAGCTGCCCGAGGTCGCAAAGTTAGCAAGTACAAGAAATTTGAAAATTGTACGTAATTTCACGGTAGTGCTTATGGTCGATCCCGTTTCTCGGCTTCAGAGCTACTTTCTTGACTGTATTTTGAGTTAAGCAGTTGGCGCGACTTCAGTTCTAGCCTATAAAGTCAAATGTTGTGTGGTTCCTCCATGGGAACATAGCTGCCCGAGGCCGCAAAGTTAGCAAGTACAAGAAATTTGAAAATTGTATGTAATTTCACGGTAGTGCTTATGGTCGATCCCGTTTCTCGGCTTCAGAGCTACTTTCTTGACTGTATTTTGAGTTAAGCAGTTGGCGCGACTTCAGTTCTAGCCTATAAAGTCAAATGTTGTGTGGTTCCTCCATGGTAACATAGCTGCCCGAGGTCGCAAAGTTAGCAAGTACAAGAAATTTGAAAATTGTATGTAATTTCACGGTAGTGCTTATGGTCGATCCCGTTTCTCGGCTTCAGAGCTACTTTCTTGACTGTATTTTGAGTTAAGCGGTTGGCGCGACTTCAGTTCTAGCCTATAAAGTCAAATGTTGTGTAGTTCCTCCATGGTAACATATCTGCCCGAGGTCGCAAAGTTAGCAAGTACAAGAAATTTGAAAATTGTACGTAATTTCACAGTAGTGCTTATGGTCGATGCCGTTTCTCAGATTCAGAGCTTTTTTCTTGACTGTATTTTGAGTTAGGCAGTTGGTGCGACTTCAGTTCTAGCCTATAAAGTCAAATGTTGTGTGGTTCCTCCATGGTAACATATCTGCCCGAGGTCGCAAATTTAGCAAGTACAAGAAATTTGAAAATTGTATGTAATTTCACGGTAGTGCTTATGGTCGATCCCGTTTCTCGGCTTCAGAGCTACTTTCTTGACTGTATTTTGAGTTAAGCAGTTGGCGCGACTTCAGTTCTAGCCTATAAAGTCAAATGTTGTGTGGTTCCTCCATGGTAACATAGCTGCCCGAGGTCGCAAAGTTAGCAAGTACAAGAAATTTGAAAATTGTATGTAATTTCACGGTAGTGTTTATGGTCGATCCCGTTTCTCGGCTTCAGAGCTACTTTCTTGACTGTATTTTGAGTTAAGCAGTTGGCGCGACTTCAGTTCTAGCCTATAAAGTCAAATCTTGTGTGATTCCTCCATGGTAACATAGCTGCCCGAGGTCGCAAAGTTAGCAAGTACAAGAAATTTGAAAATTGTACGTAATTTCACGGTAGTGCTTATGGTCGATCCCGTTTCTCGGCTTCAGGGCTACTTTCTTGACTGGATTTTGAGTTAAGCAGTTGGCGCGACTTCAGTTCTAGCCTACAGAGTCAAATGTTGTGTGGTTCCTCCATGGTAACATAGCTGCCCGAGGTCGCAAATTTAGCAAGTACAAGAAATTTGAAAATTGTATGTAATTTCACGGTAGTGCTTATGGTCGATCCCGCTTCTCGGCTTCAGAGCTACTTTCTTGACTGGATTTTGAGTTAAGCAGTTGGCGCGACTTCAGTTCTAGCCTATAAAGTCAAATGTTGTGTGGTTCCTCCATGGTAACATAGCTGCCCGAGGTCGCAAAGTTAGCAAGTACAAGAAATTTGAAAATTGTACGTAATTTCACGGTAGTGCTTATGGTCGATCCCGTTTCTCGGCTTCAGAGCTACTTTCTTGACTGGATTTTGAGTTAAGCTGTTGGCGCGACTTCAGTTCTAGCCTATAAAGTCAAATGTTGTGTGGTTCCATCATGGTAACATAGCTGCCCGAGACCGCAAAGTTAGCAAGAACAAGAAATTTGAAAATTGTATGTAATTGCACAGTAGTGCTTATGGTCGATGCCGTTTCTCAGCTTCAGAGCTACTTTCTTGACTGGATTTTGAGTTAAGCTGTTGGCGCGACTTCAGTTCTAGCCTATAAAGTCAAATGTTGTGTGGTTCCTCCATGGTAACATAGCTGCCCGAGGTCGCAAAGTTAGCAAGTACAAGAAATTTGAAAATTGTATGTAATTTCACGGTAGTGCTTATGGTCGATCCCGTTTCTCGGCTTCAGAGCTACTTTCTTGACTGTATTTTGGGTTAAGCAGTTGGCGCGACTTCAGTTCTAGCCTATAAAGTCAAATGTTGTGTGGTTCCTCCATGGTAACATAGCTGCCCGAGGTCGCAAAGTTAGCAAGTACAAGAAATTTGAAAAATGTACGTAATTACACGGTAGTGCTTATGGCCGATCCCGTTTCTCAGCTTCAGAGCTACTTTCTTGACTGTATTTTGAGTTAAGCAGTTGGCGCGACTTCAGTCCTAGCCTATAAAGTCAAATGTTGTGTGGTTCCTCCATGGTAACGTAGCTGCCCGAGGTCGCAAAGTTAGCAAGTACAAGAAATTTGAAAAATGTACGTAATTTCACGGTAGTGCTTATGGCCGATCCCGTTTCTCAGCTTCAGAGCTACTTTCTTGACTGTATTTTGAGTTAAGCAGTTGGCGCGACTTCAGTTCTAGCCTATAAAGTCAAATGTTGTGTGGTTCCTCCATGGTAACATAGCTGCCCGAGGTCGCAAAGTTAGCAAGTACAAGAAATTTGAAAATTGTACGTAATTTCACGGTAGTGCTTATGGTCGATCCCGTTTCTCAGCTTCAGAGTTTTTTTCTTGACTGTATTTTGAGTTAAGCAGTTGGCGCCACTTCAGTTCTAGCCTATAAAGTCAAATGTTGTGTGGTTCCTCCATGGTAACATAGCTGCCCGAGGTCGCAAAGTTAGCAAGTACAAGAAATTTGAAAATTGTACGTAATTTCACAGTAGTGCTTATGGTCGATGCCGTTTCTCAGCTTCAGAGCTTTTTTCTTGACTGTATTTTGAGTTAAGCAGTTGGCGCGACTTCAGTTCTAGCCTATAAAGTCAAATGTTGTGTGGTTCCTCCATGGTAACATAGCTGCCCGAGGTCGCAAAGTTAGCAAGTACAAGAAATTTGAAAATTGTACGTAATTTCACGGTAGTGCTTATGGTCGATCCCGTTTCTCAGCTTCAGAGCTTTTTTCTTGACTGTATTTTGAGTTAAGCAGTTGGCGCCACTTCAGTTCTAGCCTATAAAGTCAAATGTTGTGTGGTTCCTCCATGGTAACATAGCTGCCCGAGGTCGCAAAGTTAGCAAGTACAAGAAATTTGAAAATTGTACGTAATTTCACAGTAGTGCTTATGGTCGATGCCGTTTCTCAGCTTCAGAGCTTTTTTCTTGACTGTAGTTTGAGTTAAGCAGTTGGCGCGACTTCAGTTCTAGCCTATAAAGTCAAATGTTGTGTGGTTCCTCCATGGTAACATAGCTGCCCGAGGTCGCAAAATTAGCAAGTACAAGAAATTTGAAAATTGTATGTAATTTCACGGTAGTGCTTATGGTCGATCCCGTTTCTCGGCTTCAGAGCTACTTTCTTGACTGTATTTTGAGTTAAGCAGTTGGCGCGACTTCAGTTCTAGCTTATAAAGTCAAATGTTGTGTGGTTCCTCCATGGGAACATAGCTGCCCGAGGCCGCAAAGTTAGCAAGTACAAGAAATTTGAAAATTGTATGTAATTTCACGGTAGTGCTTATGGTCGATCCCGTTTCTCGGCTTCAGAGCTACTTTCTTGACTGTATTTTGAGTTAAGCAGTTGGCGCGACTTCAGTTCTAGCCTATAAAGTCAAATGTTGTGTGGTTCCTCCATGGTAACATAGCTGCCCGAGGTCGCAAAGTTAGCAAGTACAAGAAATTTGAAAATTGTATGTAATTTCACGGTAGTGCTTATGGTCGATCCCGTTTCTCGGCTTCAGAGCTACTTTCTTGACTGTATTTTGAGTTAAGCGGTTGGCGCGACTTCAGTTCTAGCCTATAAAGTCAAATGTTGTGTAGTTCCTCCATGGTAACATATCTGCCCGAGGTCGCAAAGTTAGCAAGTACAAGAAATTTGAAAATTGTACGTAATTTCACAGTAGTGCTTATGGTCGATGCCGTTTCTCAGATTCAGAGCTTTTTTCTTGACTGTATTTTGAGTTAGGCAGTTGGCGCGACTTCAGTTCTAGCCTATAAAGTCAAATGTTGTGTGGTTCCTCCATGGTAACATATCTGCCCGAGGTCGCAAATTTAGCAAGTACAAGAAATTTGAAAATTGTATGTAATTTCACGGTAGTGCTTATGGTCGATCCCGTTTCTCGGCTTCAGAGCTACTTTCTTGACTGTATTTTGAGTTAAGCAGTTGGCGCGACTTCAGTTCTAGCCTATAAAGTCAAATGTTGTGTGGTTCCTCCATGGTAACATAGCTGCCCGAGGTCGCAAAGTTAGCAAGTACAAGAAATTTGAAAATTGTATGTAATTTCACGGTAGTGTTTATGGTCGATCCCGTTTCTCGGCTTCAGAGCTACTTTCTTGACTGTATTTTGAGTTAAGCAGTTGGCGCGACTTCAGTTCTAGAATATAAAGTCAAATCTTGTGTGATTCCTCCATGGTAACATAGCTGCCCGAGGTCGCAAAGTTAGCAAGTACAAGAAATTTGAAAATTGTACGTAATTTCACGGTAGTGCTTATGGTCGATCCCGTTTCTCGGCTTCAGGGCTACTTTCTTGACTGGATTTTGAGTTAAGCAGTTGGCGCGACTTCAGTTCTAGCCTACAAAGTCAAATGTTGTGTGGTTCCTCCATGGTAACATAGCTGCCCGAGGTCGCAAATTTAGAAAGTACAAGAAATTTGAAAATTGTATGTAATTTCACGGTAGTGCTTATGGTCGATCCCGCTTCTCGGCTTCAGAGCTACTTTCTTGACTGGATTTTGAGTTAAGCAGTTGGCGCGACTTCAGTTCTAGCCTATAAAGTCAAATGTTGTGTGGTTCCTCCATGGTAACATAGCTGCCCGAGGTCGCAAAGTTAGCAAGTACAAGAAATTTGAAAATTGTACGTAATTTCACGGTAGTGCTTATGGTCGATCCCGTTTCTCGGCTTCAGAGCTACTTTCTTGACTGGATTTTGAGTTAAGCTGTTGGCGCGACTTCAGTTCTAGCCTATAAAGTCAAATGTTGTGTGGTTCCATCATGGTAACATAGCTGCCCGAGACCGCAAAGTTAGCAAGAACAAGAAATTTGAAAATTGTATGTAATTGCACAGTAGTGCTTATGGTCGATGCCGTTTCTCAGCTTCAGAGCTACTTTCTTGACTGGATTTTGAGTTAAGCAGTTGGCGCGACTTCAGTTCTAGCCTATAAAGTCAAATGTTGTGTGGTTCCTCCATGGTAACATAGCTGCCCGAGGTCGCAAAGTTAGCAAGTACAAGAAATTTGAAAATTGTATGTAATTTCACGGTAGTGCTTATGGTCGATCCCGTTTCTCGGCTTCAGAGCTACTTTCTTGACTGTATTTTGGGTTAAGCAGTTGGCGCGACTTCAGTTCTAGCCTATAAAGTCAAATGTTGTGTGGTTCCTCCATGGTAACATAGCTGCCCGAGGTCGCAAAGTTAGCAAGTACAAGAAATTTGAAAAATGTACGTAATTTCACGGTAGTGCTTATGGCCGATCCCGTTTCTCAGCTTCAGAGCTACTTTCTTGACTGTATTTTGAGTTAAGCAGTTGGCGCGACTTCAGTCCTAGCCTATAAAGTCAAATGTTGTGTGGTTCCTCCATGGTAACGTAGCTGCCCGAGGTCGCAAAGTTAGCAAGTACAAGAAATTTGAAAAATGTACGTAATTTCACGGTAGTGCTTATGGCCGATCCCGTTTCTCAGCTTCAGAGCTACTTTCTTGACTGTATTTTGAGTTAAGCAGTTGGCGCGACTTCAGTTCTAGCCTATAAAGTCAAATGTTGTGTGGTTCCTCCATGGTAACATAGCTGCCCGAGGTCGCAAAGTTAGCAAGTACAAGAAATTTGAAAATTGTACGTAATTTCACGGTAGTGCTTATGGTCGATCCCGTTTCTCAGCTTCAGAGCTTTTTTCTTGACTGTATTTTGAGTTAAGCAGTTGGCGCCACTTCAGTTCTAGCCTATAAAGTCAAATGTTGTGTGGTTCCTCCATGGTAACATAGCTGCCCGAGGTCGCAAAGTTAGCAAGTACAAGAAATTTGAAAATTGTACGTAATTTCACAGTAGTGCTTATGGTCGATGCCGTTTCTCAGCTTCAGAGCTTTTTTCTTGACTGTATTTTGAGTTAAGCAGTTGGCGCGACTTCAGTTCTAGCCTATAAAGTCAAATGTTGTGTGGTTCCTCCATGGTAACATAGCTGCCCGAGGTCGCAAAGTTAGCAAGTACAAGAAATTTGAAAATTGTACGTAATTTCACGGTAGTGCTTATGGTCGATCCCGTTTCTCGGCTTCAGAGCTACTTTCTTGACTGTATTTTGAGTTAAGCAGTTGGCGCGACTTCAGTTCTAGCCTATAAAGTCAAATGTTGTGTGGTTCCTCCATGGGAACATAGCTGCCCGAGGCCGCAAAGTTAGCAAGTACAAGAAATTTGAAAATTGTATGTAATTTCACGGTAGTGCTTATGGTCGATCCCGTTTCTCGGCTTCAGAGCTACTTTCTTGACTGTATTTTGAGTTAAGCAGTTGGCGCGACTTCAGTTCTAGCCTATAAAGTCAAATGTTGTGTGGTTCCTCCATGGTAACATAGCTGCCCGAGGTCGCAAAGTTAGCAAGTACAAGAAATTTGAAAATTGTATGTAATTTCACGGTAGTGCTTATGGTCGATCCCGTTTCTCGGCTTCAGAGCTACTTTCTTGACTGTATTTTGAGTTAAGCGGTTGGCGCGACTTCAGTTCTAGCCTATAAAGTCAAATGTTGTGTAGTTCCTCCATGGTAACATATCTGCCCGAGGTCGCAAAGTTAGCAAGTACAAGAAATTTGAAAATTGTACGTAATTTCACAGTAGTGCTTATGGTCGATGCCGTTTCTCAGATTCAGAGCTTTTTTCTTGACTGTATTTTGAGTTAGGCAGTTGGCGCGACTTCAGTTCTAGCCTATAAAGTCAAATGTTGTGTGGTTCCTCCATGGTAACATATCTGCCCGAGGTCGCAAATTTAGCAAGTACAAGAAATTTGAAAATTGTATGTAATTTCACGGTAGTGCTTATGGTCGATCCCGTTTCTCGGCTTCAGAGCTACTTTCTTGACTGTATTTTGAGTTAAGCAGTTGGCGCGACTTCAGTTCTAGCCTATAAAGTCAAATGTTGTGTGGTTCCTCCATGGTAACATAGCTGCCCGAGGTCGCAAAGTTAGCAAGTACAAGAAATTTGAAAATTGTATGTAATTTCACGGTAGTGTTTATGGTCGATCCCGTTTCTCGGCTTCAGAGCTACTTTCTTGACTGTATTTTGAGTTAAGCAGTTGGCGCGACTTCAGTTCTAGCCTATAAAGTCAAATGTTGTGTGGTTCCTCCATGGTAACATAGCTGCCCGAGGCCGCAAAGTTAGCAACTACAAGAAATTTGAAAATTGTATGTAATTTCACGGTAGTGCTTATGGTCGATCCCGTTTCTCAGCTTCAGAGCTTTTTTCTTGACTGTATTTTGAGTTAAGCAGTTGGCGCGACTTCAGTTCTAGCCTATAAAGTCAAATGTTGTGTGGTTCCTCCATGGTAACATAGCTGCCCGAGGTCGCAAAGTTAGCAAGTACAAGAAATTTGAAAATTGTATGTAATTTCACGGTAGTGCTTATGGTCGATCCCGTTTCGCGGCTTCAGAGCTACTTTCTTGACTGTATTTTGAGTTAACCAGTTGGCGCGACTTCAGTTCTAGCCTATAAAGTCAAATGTTGTGTGGTTCCTCCATGGTAACATAGCTGCCCGAGGCCGCAAAGTTAGCAGCTACAAGAAATTTGAAAATTGTATGTAATTTCACGGTAGTGTTTATGGTCGATCCCGTTTCTCGGCTTCAGAGCTACTTTCTTGACTGTATTTTGAGTTAAGCAGTTGGCGCGACTTCAGTTCTAGCCTATAAAGTCAAATGTTGTGTGGTTCCTCCATGGTAACATAGCTGCCCGAGGCCGCAAAGTTAGCAACTACAAGAAATTTGAAAATTGTATGTAATTTCACGGTAGTGCTTATGGTCGATCCCGTTTCTCAGCTTCAGAGCTTTTTTCTTGACTGTATTTTGAGTTAAGCAGTTGGCGCGACTTCAGTTCTAGCCTATAAAGTCAAATGTTGTGTGGTTCCTCCATGGTAACATAGCTGCCCGAGGTCGCAAAGTTAGCAAGTACAAGAAATTTGAAAATTGTATGTAATTTCACGGTAGTGCTTATGGTCGATCCCGTTTCGCGGCTTCAGAGCTACTTTCTTGACTGTATTTTGAGCTAAGCAGTTGGCGCCACTTCAGTTCTAGCCTATAAAGTCAAATGTTGTGTGGTTCCTCCATGGTAACATAGCTGCCCAAGGTCGCAAAGTTAGCAAGTACAAGAAATTTGAAAATTGTACGTAATTTCACGGTAGTGCTTATGGTCGATGCCGTTTCTCGGCTTCAGAGCTACTTTCGTGACTGTATTTTGAGTTAAGCTGTTGGCGCGACTTCAGTTCTAGCCTATAAAGTCAAATGTTGTGTGGTTCCTCCATGGTAACATAGCTGCCCGAGGTCGCAAAGTTAGCAAGTACAAGAAATTTGAAAATTGTATGTAATTTCAAGGTAGTGCTTATGGTCGATTACGTTTCTCGGCTTCAGAGCTACTTTCTTGACTGTATTTTGAGTTAAGCAGTTGGCGCGACTTCAGTTCTAGCCTATAAAGTCAAATGTTGTGTGGTTCCTCCATGGTAACATAGCTGCCCGAGGCCGCAAAGTTAGCAAGTACAAGAAATTTGAAAAATGTACGTAATTTCACGGTAGTGCTTATGGCCGATCCCGTTTCTCAGCTTCAGAACTACTTTCTTGACTGTATTCTAAGTTAAGCAGTTGGCGCGACTTCAGTTCTAGCCTATAAACTTAAATGTTGTGTGGTTCCTCCATGGTAACATAGCTGCCCGAGGCCGCAAAGTTAGCAAGTACAAGAAATTTGAAAATTGTATGTAATTTCAAGGTAGTGCTTATAGTCGATCCCGTTTCTCGGCTTCAGAGCTACTTTCTTGACTGTATTTTGAGTTAAGCAGTTGGCGCGACTTCAGTTCTAGCCTATAAAGTAAAATGTTGTGTGGTTCCTCCATGGTAACATAGCTGCCCGAGGCCGCAAAGTTAGCAAGTACAAGGAATTTGAAAATTGTATGTAATTTCAAGGTAGTGCTTATGGTCGATCCCGTTTCTCGGCTTCAGAGCTTCTTTCTTGACTGTATTTTGAGTTAAGCAGTTGGCGCGACTTCAGTTCTAGCCTATAAAGTCAAATGTTGTGTGGTTCCTCCATGGTAACATAGCTGCCCGAGGCCGCAAAGTTAGCAAGTACAAGGTAGTGCTTATGGTCGATCCCGTTTCTCGGCTTCAGAGCTACTTTCTTGACTGGATTTTGAGTTAAGCTGTTGGCGCGACTTCAGTTCTAGCCTATAAAGTCAAATGTTGTGTGGTTCCTCCATGGTAACATAGCTGCCCGAGGCCGCAAAGTTAGCAAGTACAAGAAATTTGAAAATTGTATGTAATTTCACGATAGTGCTTATGGTCGATCCCGTTTCTCGGCTTCAGAGCTACTTTCTTGACTGGATTTTGAGCTAAGCTGTTGGCGCGACTTCAGTTCTAGCCTATAAACTCAAATGTTGTGTGGTTCCTCCATGGTAACATAGCTGCCCGAGGCCGCAAAGTTAGCAAGTACAAGGAATTTGAAAATTGTATGTAATTTCAAGGTAGTGCTTATGGTCGATCCCGTTTCTCGGCTTCAGAGCTTCTTTCTTGACTGTATTTTGAGTTAAGCAGTTGGCGCGACTTCAGTTCTAGCCTATAAAGTCAAATGTTGTGTGGTTCCTCCATGGTAACATAGTTGCCCGAGGCCGCAAAGTTAGCAAGTACAAGAAATTTGAAAATTGTATGTAATTTCACGGTAGTGCTTATGGTCGATCCCGTTTCTCGGCTTCAGAGCTACTTTCTTGACTGTATTTTGAGTTAAGCAGTTGGCGCGACTTCAGTTCTAGCCTATAAAGTCAAATGTTGTGTGGTTCCTCCATGGTAACATAGCTGCCCGAGGTCGCAAAGTTAGCAAGTACAAGAAATTTGAAAATTGTATGTAATTTCACGGTAGTGCTTATGGTCGATCCCGTTTCTCGGCTTCAGAGCTACTTTCTTGACTGTATTTTGAGTTAAGCAGTTGGCGCGACTTCAGTTCTAGCCTATAAAGTCAAATGTTGTGTGGTTCCTCCATGGTAATATAGCTGCCCGAGGTCGCAAAGTTAGCAAGTACAAGAAATTTGAAAAATGTACGTAATTTCACGGTAGTGCTTATGGCCGATCCCGTTTCTCAGCTTCATAGCTACTTTCTTGACTGTATTTTGAGTTAAGCAGTTGGCGCGACTTCAGTTCTAGCCTAAAAAGTCAAATGTTGTGTGGTTCCTCCATGGTAACATAGCTGCCCGAGGTCGCAAAATTAGCAAGTACAAGAAATTTGAAAATTGTATGTAATTTCACGGTAGTGCTTATGGTCGATCCCGTTTCTCGGATTCAGAGCTACTTTCTTGACTGTATTTTGAGTTAAGCAGTTGGCGCGACTTCAGTTCTAGCCTATAAAGTCAAATGTTGTGTGGTTCCTCCATGGTAACATAGCTGCCCGAGGTCGCAAAGTTAGAAAGTACAAGAAATTTGAAAAATGTACGTAATTTCACGGTAGTGCTTATGGCCGATCCCGTTTCTCAGCTTCAGAGCTTTTTTCTTGACTGTATTTTGAGTTAAGCGGTTGGCGCCACTTCAGTTCTAGCCTATAAAGTCAAATGTTGTGTGGTTCCTCCATGGTAACATAGCTGCCCGAGGTCGCAAAGTTAGCAAGTACAAGAAATTTGAAAATTGTATGTAATTTCACGGTAGTGCTTATGGTCGATCCCGTTTCTCGGCTTCAGAGCTACTTTCTTGACTGTATTTTGAGTTAAGCAGTTGGCGCGACTTCAGTTCTAGCCTATAAAGTCAAATGTTGTGTGGTTCCTCCATGGTAATATAGCTGCCCGAGGTCGCAAAGTTAGCAAGTACAAGAAATTTGAAAAATGTACGTAATTTCACGGTAGTGCTTATGGCCGATCCCGTTTCTCAGCTTCATAGCTACTTTCTTGACTGTATTTTGAGTTAAGCAGTTGGCGCGACTTCAGTTCTAGCCTAAAAAGTCAAATGTTGTGTGGTTCCTCCATGGTAACATAGCTGCCCGAGGTCGCAAAGTTAGCAAGTACAAGAAATTTGAAAATTGTATGTAATTTCACGGTAGTGCTTATGGTCGATCCCGTTTCTCGGCTTCAGAGCTACTTTCTTGACTGTATTTTGAGTTAAGCAGTTGGCGCGACTTCAGTTCTAGCCTATAAAGTCAAATGTTGTGTGGTTCCTCCATGGTAACATAGCTGCCCGAGGTCGCAAAGTTAGCAAGTACAAGAAATTTGAAAATTGTACGTAATTTCACGGTAGTGCTTATGGCCGATCCCGTTTCTCAGCTTCAGAGCTTTTTTCTTGACTGTATTTTGAGTTAAGCGGTTGGCGCCACTTCAGTTCTAGCCTATAAAGTCAAATGTTGTGTGGTTCCTCCATGGTAACATAGCTGCCCGAGGTCGCAAAGTTAGCAAGTACAAGAAATTTGAAAAATGTACGTAATTTCACGGTATTGCTTATGGCCGATCCCGTTTCTCAGCTTCAGAGCTACTTTCTTGACTGTATTTTGAGTTAAGCAGTTGGCGCCACTTCAGTTCTAGCCTATAAAGTCAAATGTTGTGTGGTTCCTCCATGGTAACATAGCTGCCCGAGGTCGCAAAGTTAGCAAGTACAAGAAATTTGAAAAATGTACGTAATTTCACAGTAGTGCTTATGGTCGATCCCGTTTCTCGGCTTCAGAGCTACTCTCTTGACTGTATTTTGAGTTAAGCAGTTGGCGCGACTTCAGTTCTAGCCTATAAAGTCAAATGTTGTGTGGTTCCTCCATGGTAACATAGCTGCCCGAGGCCGCAAAGTTAGCAACTACAAGAAATTTGAAAATTGTATGTAATTTCACGGTAGTGCTTATGGTCGATCCCGTTTCTCGGCTTCAGAGCTACTTTCTTGACTGGATTTTAAGTTAAGCTGTTGGCGCGACTTCAGTTCTAGCCTATAAAGTTAAATGTTGTGTGGTTCCTCCATGGTAACATAGCTGCCCGAGGCCGCAAAGTTAGCAAGTACAAGAAATTTGAAAATTGTATGTAATTTCACGATAGTGCTTATGGTCGATCCCGTTTCTCGGCTTCAGAGCTACTTTCTTGACTGGATTTTGAGTTAAGCTGTTGGCGCGACTTCAGTTCTAGCCTATAAAGTCAAATGTTGTGTGGTTCCTCCATGGTAACATAGCTGCCCGAGGTCGCAAAGTTAGCAAGTACAAGAAATTTGAAAAATGTACGTAATTTCACAGTAGTGCTTATGGTCGATCCCGTTTCTCGGCGTCAGAGCTACTTTCTTGACTGTATTTTGAGTTAAGCAGTTGGCGCGACTTCAGTTCTAGCCTATAAAGTCAAATGTTGTGTGGTTCCTCCATGGTAACATAGCTGCCCGAGGTCGCAAAGTTAGCAAGTACAAGAAATTTGAAAAATGTACGTAATTTCACGGTAGTGCTTATGGTCGATCCCGTTTCTCGGCTTCAGAGCTACTTTCTTGACTGTATTTTGAGTTAAGCAGTTGGCACCACTTCAGTTCTAGCCTATAAAGTCAAATGTTGTGTGGTTCCTCCATGGTAACATAGCTGCCCGAGGTCGCAAAGTTAGCAAGTACAAGAAATTATAAAATTGTACGTAATTTCACGGTAGTGCTTATGGTCGATGCCGTTTCTCGGCTTCAGAGCTACTTTCGTGACTGTATTTTGAGTTAAGCAGTTGGCGCGACTTCAGTTCTAGCCTATAAAGTCAAATGTTGTGTGGTTCCTCCATGGTAACATAGCTGCCCGAGGTCGCAAAATTAGCAAGTACAAGAAATTTGTAAATTGTACGTAATTTCACGGTAGTGCTTATGGCCGATCCCGTTTCTCAGCTTCAGAACTACTTTCTTGACTGTATTCTAAGTTAAGCAGTTGGCGCGACTTCAGTTCTAGCCTATAAAGTCAAATGTTGTGTGGTTCCTCCATGGTAACATAGCTGCCCGAGGCCGCAAAGTTAGCAAGTACAAGAAATTTGAAAATTGTATGTAATTTCAAGGTAGTGCTTATGTTCGATCCCGTTTCTCGGCTTCAGAGCTACTTTCTTGACTGTATTTTGAGTTAAGCAGTTGGCGCGACTTCAGTTCTAGCCTATAAAGTCAAATGTTGTGTGGTTCCTCCATGGTAACATAGCTGCCCGAGGCCGCAAAGTTAGCAAGTACAAGAAATTTGAAAATTGTATGTAATTTCACGGTAGTGCTTATGGTCGATGCCGTTTCTCGGCTTCAGAGCTACTTTCGTGACTGTATCTTGAGTTAAGCTGTTGGCGCGACTTCAGTTCTAGCCTATAAAGTCAAATGTTGTGTGGTTCCTCCATGGTAACATAGCTGCCCGAGGTCGCAAAGTTAGCAAGTACAAGAAATTTGAAAATTGTACGTAATTTCACGGTAGTGCTTATGGCCGATCCCGTTTCTCAGCTTCAGAACTACTTTCTTGACTGTATTCTAAGTTAAGCAGTTGGCGCGACTTCAGTTCTAGCCTATAAAGTCAAATGTTGTGTGGTTCCTCCATGGTAACATAGCTGCCCGAGGCCGCAAAGTTAGCAAGTACAAGAAATTTGAAAATTGTATGTAATTTCAAGGTAGTGCTTATGTTCGATCCCGTTTCTCGGCTTCAGAGCTACTTTCTTGACTGTATTTTGAGTTAAGCAGTTGGCGCGACTTCAGTTCTAGCCTATAAAGTCAAATGTTGTGTGGTTCCTCCATGGTAACATAGCTGCCCGAGGCCGCAAAGTTAGCAAG
The DNA here is from genome assembly GCA_958301585.1 of Merodon equestris. NCBI lineage: Eukaryota > Metazoa > Arthropoda > Insecta > Diptera > Syrphidae > Merodon > Merodon equestris. The sequence continues at coordinate 53,172,420 of OY284415.1, read as the reverse complement.
TACAAGAAATTTGAAAATTGTATGTAATTTCACGGTAGTGCTTATGGTCGATCCCGTTTCTCGGCTTCAGAGCTACTTTCTTGACTGTATTTTGAGTTAAGCAGTTGGCGCGACTTCAGTTCTAGCCTATAAAGTCAAATGTTGTGTGGTTCCTCCATGGTAACATAGCTGCCCGAGGTCGCAAAGTTAGCAAGTACAAGAAATTTGAAAAATGTACGTAATTTCACGGTAGTGCTTATGGCCGATCCCGTTTCTCAGCTTCAGAGCTTTTTTCTTGACTGTATTTTGAGTTAAGCAGTTGGCGCGACTTCAGTTCTAGCCTATAAAGTCAAATGTTGTGTGGTTCCTCCATGTTAACATAGCTGCCCGAGGTCGCAAAGTTAGCAAGTACAAGAAATTTGAAAAATGTACGTAATTTCACGGTAGTGCTTATGGCCGATCCCGTTTCTCAGCTTCATAGCTACTTTCTTGACTGTATTTTGAGTTAAGCAGTTGGCGCGACTTCAGTTCTAGCCTATAAAGTCAAATGTTGTGTGGTTCCTCCATGGTAACATAGCTGCCCGAGGTCGCAAAGTTAGCAAGTACAAGAAATTTGAAAATTGTATGTAATTTCACGGTAGTGCTTATGGTCGATCCCGTTTCTCGGCTTCAGAGCTACTTTCTTGACTGTATTTTGAGTTAAGCAGTTGGCGCGACTTCAGTTCTAGCCTATAAAGTAAAATGTTGTGTGGTTCCTCCATGGTAACATAGCTGCCCGAGGTCGCAAAGTTAGCTAGTACAAGAAATTTGAAAATTGTACGTAATTTCACGGTAGTGCTTATGGCCGATCCCGTTTCTCAGCTTCAGAGCTTTTTTCTTGACTGTATTTTGAGTTAAGCGGTTGGCGCCACTTCAGTTCTAGCCTATAAAGTCAAATGTTGTGTGGTTCCTCCATGGTAACATAGCTGCCCGAGGTCGCAAAGTTAGCAAGTACAAGAAATTTGAAAATTGTATGTAATTTCACGGTAGTGCTTATGGTCGATCCCGTTTCTCGGCTTCAGAGCTACTTTCTTGAATGTATTTTGAGTTAAGCAGTTGGCGCGACTTCAGTTCTAGCCTATAAAGTCAAATGTTGTGTGGTTCCTCCATGGTAACATAGCTGCCCGAAGTCGCAAAGTTAGCAAGTACAAGAAATTTGAAAAATGTACGTAATTTCACGGTATTGCTTATGGCCGATCCCGTTTCTCAGCTTCAGAGCTACTTTCTTGACTGTATTTTGAGTTAAGCAGTTGGCGCCACTTCAGTTCTAGCCTATAAAGTCAAATGTTGTGTGGTTCCTCCATGGTAACATAGCTGCCCGAGGTCGCAAAGTTAGCAAGTACAAGAAATTTGAAAAATGTACGTAATTTCACAGTAGTGCTTATGGTCGATCCCGTTTCTCGGCTTCAGAGCTACTTTCTTGACTGTATTTTGAGTTAGGCAGTTGGCGCGACTTCAGTTCTAGCCTATAAAGTCAAATGTTGTGTGGTTCCTCCATGGTAACATAGCTGCCCGAGGCCGCAAAGTTAGCAACTACAAGAAATTTGAAAATTGAATGTAATTTCACGGTAGTGCTTATGGTCGATCCCGTTTCTCGGCTTCAGAGCTACTTTCTTGACTGTATTTTGAGTTAGGCAGTTGGCGCGACTTCAGTTCTAGCCTATAAAGTCAAATGTTGTGTGGTTCCTCCATGGTAACATAGCTGCCCGAGGCCGCAAAGTTAGCAAGTACAAGAAATTTGAAAATTGTATGTAATTTCACGGTAGTGCTTATGGTCGATCCCGTTTCTCGGCTTCAGAGCTACTTTCTTGACTGGATTTTGAGTTAAGCTGTTGGCGCGACTTCAGTTCTAGCCTATAAAGTTAAATGTTGTGTGGTTCCTCCATGGTAACATAGCTGCCCGAGGTCGCAAAATTAGCAAGTACAAGAAATTTGAAAAATGTACGTAATTTCACAGTAGTGCTCATGGTCGATCCCGTTTCTCGGCTTCAGAGCTACTTTCTTGACTGTATTTTGAGTTAAGCAGTTGGCGCGACTTCAGTTCTAGCCTATAAAGTCAAATGTTGTGTGGTTCCTCCATGGTAACATAGCTGCCCGAGGTCGCAAAGTTAGCAAGTACAAGAAATTTGAAAAATGTACGTAATTTCACGGTAGTGCTTACGGTCGATCCCGTTTCTCGGCTTCAGAGCTACTTTCTTGACTGTATTTTGAGTTAAGCAGTTGGCGCGACTTCAGTTCTAGCCTATAAAGTCAAATGTTGTGTGGTTCCTCCATTGTAACATAGCTGCCCGAAGTCGCAAAGTTAGCAAGTACAAGAAATTTGAAAATTGTATGTAATTTCACGGTAGTGCTTATGGTCGATCCCGCTTCTCGGCTTCAAAGCTACTTTCTTGACTGTATTTTGAGTTAAGCAGTTGGCGCGACTTCAGTTCTAGCCTATAAAGTCAAATGTTGTGTGGTTCCTCCATGGTAACATAGCTGCCCGAGGTCGCAAAGTTAGCAACTACAAGAAATTTGAAAATTGTATGTAATTTCACGGTAGTGCTTATAGTCGATCCCGTTTCTCGGCTTCAGAGCTACTTTCTTGACTGGATTTTGAGTTAAGCTGTTGGCGCGACTTCGGTTCTAGAATATAAAGTCAAATGTTGTGTGGTTCCTCCATGGTAACATAGCTGACCGAGGTCGCAAAGTTAGCAAGTACAAGAAATTTGAAAATTGTACGTAATTTCACGGTAGTGCTTATGGTCGATCCCGTTTCTCAGCTTCAGAGCTTTTTTCTTGACTGTATTTTGAGTTAAGCAGTTGGCGCGACTTCAGTTCTAGCCTATAAAGTCAAATGTTGTGTGGTTCCTCCATGGTAACATAGCTGCCCGAGGTCGCAAAGTTAGCAAGTACAAGAAATTTGAAAATTGTACGTAATTTCACGGTAGTGCTTATGGTCGATCCCGTTTCTCGGCTTCAGAGCTACTTTCTTGACTGTATTTTAAGTTAAGCAGTTGGCGGGACTTCAGTTCTAGCCTATAAAGTCAGATGTTGTGTGGTTCCTCCATGGTAACATAGCTGCCCGAGGTCGCAAAGTTAGCAAGTACAAGAAATTTGAAAATTGTACGTAATTTCACGGTAGTGCTTATGGTCGATCCCGTTTCTCGGCTTCAGAGCTACTTTCTTGACTGGATTTTGAGTTAAGCTGTTGGCGCGACTTCGGTTCTAGCCTATAAAGTCAAATGTTGTGTGGTTCCTCCATGGTAACATAGCTGCCCGAGGTCGCAAAGTTAGCAAGTACAAGAAATTTGAAAATTGTACGTAATTTCACGGTAGTGCTTATGGTCGATCCCGTTTCTCAGCTTCAGAGCTTTTTTCTTGACTGTATTTTGAGTTAAGCAGTTGGCGCGACTTCAGTTCTAGCCTATAAAGTCAAATGTTGTGTGGTTCCTCCATGGTAACATAGCTGCCCGAGGTCGCAAAGTTAGCAAGTACAAGAAATTTGAAAATTGTACGTAATTTCACGGTAGTGCTTATGGTCGATCCCGTTTCTCGGCTTCAGAGCTACTTTCTTGACTGGATTTTGAGTTAAGCTGTTGGCGCGACTTCAGTTCTAGCCTATAAAGTCAAATGTTGTGTGGTTCCTCCATGGTAACATAGCTGCCCGAGGCCGCAAAGTGAGCAACTACAAGAAATTTGAAAATTGTACGTAATTTCACGGTATTGCTTATGGTCGATCCCGTTTCTCGGCTTCAGAGCTACTTTCTTGACTGGATTTTGAGTTAAGCTGTTGGCGCGACTTCGGTTCTAGCCTATAAAGTCAAATGTTGTGTGGTTCCTCCATGGTAACATAGCTGCCCGAGGTCGCAAATTTAGCAAGTACAAGAAATTAGAAAATTGTACGTAATTTCACGGTAGTGCTTATGGTCGATCCCGTTTCTCGGCTTCAGAGCTACTTTCTTGACTGGATTTTGAGTTAAGCTGTTGGCGCGACTTCGGTTCTAGCCTGTAAAGTCAAATGTTGTGTGGTTCCTCCATGGTAACATAGCTGCCCGAGGTCGCAAAGTTAGCAAGTACAAGAAATTTGAAAATTGTACGTAATTTCACGGTAGTGCTTATGGTCGATCCCGTTTCTCAGCTTCAGAGCTTTTTTCTTGACTGTATTTTGAGTTAAGCAGTTGGCGCCATTTCAGTTCTAGCCTATAAAGTCAAATGTTGTGTGGTTCCTCTATGGTAACATAGCTGCCCGAGGCCGCAAAGTTAGCAACTACAAGAAATTTGAAAATTGTACGTAATTTCACGGTAGTGCTTATGGTCGATCCCGTTTCTCGGCTTCAGAGCTACTTTCTTGACTGTATTTTGAGTTAAGCAGTTGGCGCGACTTCAGTTCTAGCCTATAAAGTCAAATGTTGTGTGGTTCCTCCATGGTAACATAGCTGCCCGACGTCGCAAAGTTAGCAAGTACAAGAAATTTGAAAATTGTACGTAATTTCACGGTAGTGCTTATGGTCGATCCCGTTTCTCGGCTTCAGAGCTACTTTCTTGACTGGATTTTGAGTTAAGCAGTTGGCGCCACTTCAGTTCTAGCCTATAAAGTCAAATGTTGTGTGGTTCCTCCATGGTAACATAGCTGCCCGAGGTCGCAAAGTTAGCAAGTACAAGAAATTTGAAAAATGTACGTAATTTCACAGTAGTGGTTATGGTCGATCCCGTTTCTCGGCTTCAGAGCTACTTTCTTGACTGTATTTTGAGTTAGGCAGTTGGCGCGACTTCAGTTCTAGCCTATAAAGTCAAATGTTGTGTGGTTCCTCCATGGTAACATAGCTGCCCGAGGCCGCAAAGTTAGCAACTACAAGAAATTTGAAAATTGAATGTAATTTCACGGTAGTGCTTATGGTCGATCCCGTTTCTCGGCTTCAGAGCTACTTTCTTGACTGTATTTTGAGTTAGGCAGTTGGCGCGACTTCAGTTCTAGCCTATAAAGTCAAATGTTGTGTGGTTCCTCCATGGTAACATAGCTGCCCGAGGCCGCAAAGTTAGCAAGTACAAGAAATTTGAAAATTGTATGTAATTTCACGGTAGTGCTTATGGTCGATCCCGTTTCTCGGCTTCAGAGCTACTTTCTTGACTGGATTTTGAGTTAAGCTGTTGGCGCGACTTCAGTTCTAGCCTATAAAGTTAAATGTTGTGTGGTTCCTCCATGGTAACATAGCTGCCCGAGGTCGCAAAATTAGCAAGTACAAGAAATTTGAAAAATGTACGTAATTTCACAGTAGTGCTTATGGTCGATCCCGTTTCTCGGCTTCAGAGCTACTTTCTTGACTGTATTTTGAGTTAAGCAGTTGGCGCGACTTCAGTTCTAGCCTATAAAGTCAAATGTTGTGTGGTTCCTCCATGGTAACATAGCTGCCCGAGGTCGCAAAGTTAGCAAGTACAAGAAATTTGAAAAATGTACGTAATTTCACGGTAGTGCTTACGGTCGATCCCGTTTCTCGGCTTCAGAGCTACTTTCTTGACTGTATTTTGAGTTAAGCAGTTGGCGCGACTTCAGTTCTAGCCTATAAAGTCAAATGTTGTGTGGTTCCTCCATTGTAACATAGCTGCCCGAAGTCGCAAAGTTAGCAAGTACAAGAAATTTGAAAATTGTATGTAATTTCACGGTAGTGCTTATGGTCGATCCCGCTTCTCGGCTTCAAAGCTACTTTCTTGACTGTATTTTGAGTTAAGCAGTTGGCGCGACTTCAGTTCTAGCCTATAAAGTCAAATGTTGTGTGGTTCCTCCATGGTAACATAGCTGCCCGAGGTCGCAAAGTTAGCAACTACAAGAAATTTGAAAATTGTATGTAATTTCACGGTAGTGCTTATAGTCGATCCCGTTTCTCGGCTTCAGAGCTACTTTCTTGACTGGATTTTGAGTTAAGCTGTTGGCGCGACTTCGGTTCTAGAATATAAAGTCAAATGTTGTGTGGTTCCTCCATGGTAACATAGCTGACCGAGGTCGCAAAGTTAGCAAGTACAAGAAATTTGAAAATTGTACGTAATTTCACGGTAGTGCTTATGGTCGATCCCGTTTCTCAGCTTCAGAGCTTTTTTCTTGACTGTATTTTGAGTTAAGCAGTTGGCGCGACTTCAGTTCTAGCCTATAAAGTCAAATGTTGTGTGGTTCCTCCATGGTAACATAGCTGCCCGAGGTCGCAAAGTTAGCAAGTACAAGAAATTTGAAAATTGTACGTAATTTCACGGTAGTGCTTATGGTCGATCCCGTTTCTCGGCTTCAGAGCTACTTTCTTGACTGTATTTTAAGTTAAGCAGTTGGCGGGACTTCAGTTCTAGCCTATAAAGTCAGATGTTGTGTGGTTCCTCCATGGTAACATAGCTGCCCGAGGTCGCAAAGTTAGCAAGTACAAGAAATTTGAAAATTGTACGTAATTTCACGGTAGTGCTTATGGTCGATCCCGTTTCTCGGCTTCAGAGCTACTTTCTTGACTGGATTTTGAGTTAAGCTGTTGGCGCGACTTCGGTTCTAGCCTATAAAGTCAAATGTTGTGTGGTTCCTCCATGGTAACATAGCTGCCCGAGGTCGCAAAGTTAGCAAGTACAAGAAATTTGAAAATTGTACGTAATTTCACGGTAGTGCTTATGGTCGATCCCGTTTCTCAGCTTCAGAGCTTTTTCTTGACTGTATTTTGAGTTAAGCAGTTGGCGCGACTTCAGTTCTAGCCTATAAAGTCAAATGTTGTGTGGTTCCTCCATGGTAACATAGCTGCCCGAGGTCGCAAAGTTAGCAAGTACAAGAAATTTGAAAATTGTACGTAATTTCACGGTAGTGCTTATGGTCGATCCCGTTTCTCGGCTTCAGAGCTACTTTCTTGACTGGATTTTGAGTTAAGCTGTTGGCGCGACTTCAGTTCTAGCCTATAAAGTCAAATGTTGTGTGGTTCCTCCATGGTAACATAGCTGCCCGAGGCCGCAAAGTGAGCAACTACAAGAAATTTGAAAATTGTACGTAATTTCACGGTATTGCTTATGGTCGATCCCGTTTCTCGGCTTCAGAGCTACTTTCTTGACTGGATTTTGAGTTAAGCTGTTGGCGCGACTTCGGTTCTAGCCTATAAAGTCAAATGTTGTGTGGTTCCTCCATGGTAACATAGCTGCCCGAGGTCGCAAATTTAGCAAGTACAAGAAATTAGAAAATTGTACGTAATTTCACGGTAGTGCTTATGGTCGATCCCGTTTCTCGGCTTCAGAGCTACTTTCTTGACTGGATTTTGAGTTAAGCTGTTGGCGCGACTTCGGTTCTAGCCTGTAAAGTCAAATGTTGTGTGGTTCCTCCATGGTAACATAGCTGCCCGAGGTCGCAAAGTTAGCAAGTACAAGAAATTTGAAAATTGTACGTAATTTCACGGTAGTGCTTATGGTCGATCCCGTTTCTCAGCTTCAGAGCTTTTTTCTTGACTGTATTTTGAGTTAAGCAGTTGGCGCCATTTCAGTTCTAGCCTATAAAGTCAAATGTTGTGTGGTTCCTCTATGGTAACATAGCTGCCCGAGGCCGCAAAGTTAGCAACTACAAGAAATTTGAAAATTGTACGTAATTTCACGGTAGTGCTTATGGTCGATCCCGTTTCTCGGCTTCAGAGCTACTTTCTTGACTGTATTTTGAGTTAAGCAGTTGGCGCGACTTCAGTTCTAGCCTATAAAGTCAAATGTTGTGTGGTTCCTCCATGGTAACATAGCTGCCCGACGTCGCAAAGTTAGCAAGTACAAGAAATTTGAAAATTGTACGTAATTTCACGGTAGTGCTTATGGTCGATCCCGTTTCTCGGCTTCAGAGCTACTTTCTTGACTGGATTTTGAGTTAAGCAGTTGGCGCGATTTCAGTTCTAGCCTATAAAGTCAAATGTTGTGTGGTTCCTCCATGGTAACATAGCTGCCCGAGGCCGTAAAGTTAGCAACTACAAGAAATTTGAAAATTGTATGTAATTTCACGGTAGTGCTTATGGTCGATCCCGTTTCTCGGCTTCAGAGCTACTTTCTTGACTGTATTTTGAGTTAAGCAGTTGGCGCGACTTCAGTTCTAGCCTATAAAGTCAAATGTTGTGTGGTTCCTCCATGGTAACATAGCTGCCCGAGGCCGCAAAGTTAGCAAGTACAAGAAATTTGAAAATTGTATGTAATTTCAGGGTAGTGCTTATGGTCGATCCCGTTTCTCGGCTTCAGAGCTACTTTCTTGACTGTATTTTGAGTTAAGCAGTTGGCGCGACTTCAGTTCTAGCCTATAAAGTCAAATGTTGTGTGGTTCCTCCATGGTAACATAGCTGCCCGAGATCGCAAAGTTAGCAAGTACAAGAAATTTGAAAATTGTACGTAATTTCACGGTAGTGCTTATGGTCGATCCCGTTTCTCGGCTTCAGAGCTACTTTCTTGACTGGATTTTGAGTTAAGCTGTTGGCGCGACTTCAGTTCTAGCCTATAAAGTCAAATGTTGTGTGGTTCCTCCATGGTAACATAGCTGCCCGAGGTCGCAAAGTTAGCAAGTACAAGAAATTTGAAAAATGTACGTAATTTCACGGTAGTGCTTATGGCCGATCCCGTTTCTCAGCTTCAGAGCTTTTTTCTTGACTGTATTTTGAGTTAAGCAGTTGGCGCGACTTCAGTTCTAGCCTATAAAGTCAAATCTTGTGTGATTCCTCCATGGTAACATAGCTGCCCGAGGTCGCAAAATTAGCAAGTACAAGAAATTTGTAAATTGTACGTAATTTCACGGTAGTGCTTATGGTCGATCCCGTTTCTCGGCTTCAGAGCTACTTTCTTGACTGTATTTTGAGTTAAGCAGTTGGCGCCACTTCAGTTCTAGCCTATAAAGTCAAATGTTGTGTGGTTCCTCCATGGTAACATAGCTGCCCGAGGTCGCAAAGTTAGCAAGTACAAGAAATTTGAAAATTGTATGTAATTGCACAGTAGTGCTTATGGTCGATGCCGTTTCTCGGCTTCAGAGTTAATTTCTTGACTGGATTTTGAGTTTAGCTGTTGGCGCGACTTCAGTTCTAGCCTATAAAGTCAAATCTTGTGTGATTCCTCCATGGTAACATAGCTGCCCGAGGTCGCAAAATTAGCAACTACAAGAAATTTGTAAATTGTACGTAATTTCACGGTAGTGCTTATGGTCGATCCCGTTTCTCGGCTTCAGAGCTTTTTTCTTGACTGTATTTTGAGTTAAGCAGTTGGCGCGACTTCAGTTCTAGCCTATTAAGTCAAATCTTGTGTGATTCCTCCATGGTAACATAGCTGCCCGAGGTCGCAAAGTTAGCAAGTACAAGAAATTTGAAAATTGTACGTAATTTCACGGTAGTGCTTATGGTCGATCCCGTTTCTCGGCTTCAGAGCTACTTTCTTGACTGGATTTTGAGTTAAGCTGTTGGCGCGACTTCAGTTCTAGCCTATAAAGTCAAATGTTGTGTGATTCCTCCATGGTAACATTGCTGCCCGAGGTCGCAAAGTTAGCAAGTACAAGAAATTCGAAAAATGTACGTAATTTCACGGTATTGCTTATGGCCGATCCCGTTTCTCAGCTTCAGAGCTTTTTTCTTGACTGTATTTTGAGTTAAGCTGTTGGCGCGACTTCAGTTCTAGCCTATAAAGTCAAATGTTGTGTGGTTCCTCCATGGTAACTGTTAAGATTTATATTCTCACGCATTCTACTGCGTTGACACTAATTGTAAGTGTGCGAACGGTCATTACTAGGTCGCTCACGAATATCAGATTCCGAGCGACGGTACTGTCTGTTCCCACACTCGAATTCAATTCATTTGTGAAATTCGAGTGTTTACGAATTTGAGTTTATTCGTGAGCACTCGAGTTCCTATGCAAAAAATTAAAATTTGTCACATTAGTCTTAAGTGAATTATCGGTCAGAGCGGACTCAAAGTAATAAACTGTGTTGTCGTGATTTTATACAATTTTTGTCTCTTATTATCTAACAAAAATTGGCGACCGTGACAGGACTTCTTTTGCTAACGTTTGGCAATACCTGTGAAAATAGTGCAGTGAGATAAAGATAAAAATAAAAAATGTCATCAGTTGAAGAGTACGCAAGCCAACAAGAAAGGGTCGGTGAGGAACTCTGTCGACTGGCGCGCAACTATGGGAAGGATTCAGATCTGAGAAAGACTCCATTATACTTGGCTGAGCGCTTGACAGCGTTGGAAAGTCTCTGGAAAGAATTTGATGACACTGATAGTAAGATTCGGGAAGAATTTCCTGCTGAACTGGAACACCCGTACTTCAAGAAGGACTATTATGAAGCAGTGCGAAAGGTAACGGATCGCATGCGAAGCGATATCGAGCGGCGACTCACACCGCAATCGAAGGATCGGTCAACATTCGAGGAAGATCGGGAAGTATCTGGTGCAGCAAGTGATTCAACCACAATGGGCGCAGCCAAGCAGCAGGGTACTGTTTCCAAGCAGAAACATGCATTACCAACCACTAACCCGCTTCCAACACAGTGTTTGACAGAAGGTCTAATGAAGCATAAGGAAAGGTTCCAATTGCTGATGAACATCCTAAAAAGATCATTGGACAAGTGCGTAGTGGAGGCGGCGGAGGTGCGTACAGAGCATTTTTACCAAATAAAATCAAGAACCATTCAACAGAACTGGGATGAGATAACGTGTCTCTACAGAAAGGTTGAAGAGCAGTTAACCGTTGAAGAACTCGAGTGTTATTTCAGAACACAAGAGCAAGTGGAAGAAGTTCTACTAATCTTGTTTGAAGGTGGGGCTCATGCACATCGTCCACAGCAGACGGAAGCATCGGTTAATCCCACAATGAGACTACCAAAAATAGAACTCCCCAAGTTTGACGGCAGCTATCTTAACTGGCGCCAATTCTACGACCTGTTCAAGCAATTAATTCATGACCAGCCGATACCAGCCGCTCAAAAGCTATACTTTCTGAGAGCCAATGTTACTGGAGAGGCGCACAACCTTATCCAGCATTTCCAAGCTACCAACAGTAACTACGACATTGCTTGGAAAACCCTAGTGGAGCGATACGATAATAACAGGCTGTTGCTTACTGCTCAACTTAACCGGCTTCTTTCGCAACCTATAACAACTGGCACCGCAGCTAGCCTCAGAAAGTTACACGACACCACAAAGGAAAGTATGCAGGCGATTACTAGTTTGGGTTTCAACGTCAGCAGCTGGGACCCACTGGTGGTTCACTTAATGCTGCAGAGAATGGACAAAGACAGCAGAATGCTCTTCGAACAGTCTCTAAGTGACCCAAGGAGCAGCCCCTCCCTAGGAGAGTTCCTAAAATTCGTAGAGCTCAGATTCCAAACCCTGGAGGCCATCAGTAGACCAGGCGAGGGCAGAAAGACGGCCACTGTTGCAACACGCCCAGATTGCATCAATTGCTACGTGTGCAACTCAGGTAAACACAAGATTTTCAGTTGCTCAAACTTTCTTAATCTTTCAGGTGAAGATCGTGAAAGGGCGGTGCGACGACTAGAGCTATGCAGGAACTGCCTGAAACCGGGCCACTTCTCCCAATCATGCCAGTCCCGAGGATGTCAAAATTGTGGCAGCAAACATAACACACTTCTTCATCAAAAGCAGCATCATCAGAAGACAAAATCCAACCGACAGCAAGAACTCACTCAGCAAGCAAGTCATCATCAACAAGTTCAAGAGTCAAGTCAGATGCGGCAACATCAACTCAACAAAAAGGATGACCAAGAACATCAGCCTGGTAAGCCTAATAACGTTAAGGTTTATGCAAGTCAGTCGTCGAGCTATTCTGCCAATGCAGCAATAGGTCGCCAGCCGAGAAACCGTGAAGTTTATCTCGCCACAGCAATCGTCAATGTCATTTCTGCGTGTGGGTCCCGTACTCCTTGCCGTGCCCTATTAGATTCTGGCTCACAACTAAATTCCATAACGGCAAGGTTTGCTCACGAGTTAGGCCATAGGAAGCGTCGAATGGATATACCAATCAGTGGTATAGGAGGTAGGGAATGCAAGGCTGAATACGTCACTAGTGTGACAATTGAATCCAGGACCTCATCATATAGGTCAATAATTGAGGCAAGCATCATGCCTCGTATCAGTGAATACCAACCTACTCAAGAAATAGACATAATGCAGTGGAATTTACCGCCGCATGTGCAACTTGCGGATCCCATGTGTTTCAAGGCCCAACGCATTGATATGCTCTTGGGAGCAGAAGTATTTTTCGACTTGTTCATACCAGGAGATATCCAAATATCAAATAATCTACCAGTCCTACGCAACACGAAATTGGGTTGGATTGTGGCTGGAAGTGCCTCACCGACAAATACCCCAGCTCATTGTCACCTAGCGACAAGGCCCTCATTCGCATCACTGGACAGATTAGTGCGCAAGTTCTGGGAGACGGAGTCGCATGACGACCCCACTAATGTCCTAAGTGAGGAGGAACACCAATGCGAGAGACATTTCACAACGCATACTAAGATCTTACCAGGTGGACGGTTTTCAGTAAGATTGCCTTTCAAACGTGAACCAGATCTCTTACTTGGGGAATCATGGGAGTCAGCAAAAAGGCGATTCTTCTCCTTAGAGAAAAGATTGGAAAAAAATCCAATACGAATCTTTGGGTCATATGAGCCCAGTATCTGCCGAAGAAATTCCAAAAACACACTACTTTATCCCTCATCATTGTATTGTCAAGCCAGAAAGCTCGTCCACCAAGCTTCGAGTGGTGTTTGATGCATCTGCCAAAAGCACTTCCGGGCACTCGCTCAATGATTTATTAATGGTTGGTTCAACAGTCCAACCAGATCTATTTTCCATTATAACTAACTTTCGATTACATAGGTATGTTTTTACTGGAGACATAAGCAAGATGTACCGACAAATATTAGTAGATTCTAAGGATAGAAGGATGCAATTAATCTTGTGGAGATCACAACATGACCACCCATTGCAAACATATCAGCTTAATACTGTAACGTATGGCACAGCATCCGCATCATATCTAGCTACGAAATGTTTGATGAAGTTAGCAGATGATAACAAAGGTGAATACCCCCGTGCTGCCGAGGCATTAAAATCGTGTTTTTACGTGGATGATTGCCTTACGTGCGCAGAGAGTGTAGAAGATGCCGAAAAATTGTTGACTGAAATCCGTCATCTTTTGAAACTGGGAGGCTTCGAGTTAAGAAAGTTTTGCGCCAACCACCCCAGAATACTAGAAAAAATCCCGGAAGAACATAAAGAACAACTTGTTGGGTTTCATCAATCCGAAGTGATTAAAACGTTGGGACTAATTTGGGACCCGTCCTCCGATGCATTTAAGTTTAAGTTTGATTATGAGAGAGTGTACGGACCTGTGTGCAAACGAACTGTACTCGCCGATCTTGCCCGGTTATTTGATCCGTTGGGATTACTTGGACCTGCAATAGTCCTCGGGAAGCTTTTTCTGCAAGAACTTTGGAAAACAAAGTTATCCTGGGATGATCAACTTCCGGAAGAGCAAGCTAATAAATGGCATAAGTACCTGAAAGAATTCTCCACCTTGAACGAGCTAAGCATCCCACGATATGCTTGCCGTCCTTGCAGCGATATTGAACTGCACGCATTTTCGGACAGTAGCCTGAGTGCCTTTGGGGCATGCGTATATCTTAGATCTGTTGATGACAGTGGATGCATCTACTCACAATTGCTATGTTCGAAGTCGAGAATTGGGCCCCTCAAAGCAACATCCATAGCACGATTGGAATTGCAGGGCGCTGTGCTCATGGTGGAACTGGTAACAAGACTACTGCTATTGCTAACTGTTAAAATAAACAAAGTGCGTTATTACACCGACTCCACGACAGTACTAGCATGGATTAGATCACCTTCTTACACATGGGAGACCTACGTCGCTAATAGGGTGGCTAAAATCCAAGCAAACACGGATATACAACAATGGAACTACATAAAGGGAAGCGTCAATCCGGCTGATATGGTCTCTAGAGGGATGGGATTACAAACGCTTCTTAAAACGCCCGCCTGGTTCAATGGTCCTGACTTTCTTTCTGAAGATGAGAGTTTATGGGAAACAATGCAGCATGTTATTCCAGAAGATGTTCCAGAACGTCGTAAGAAGAAGTCCGTTTTAGCAGCGACAACAGTTAGCAACGAAATATTGGTTGAAGAAGTTAATCATAAAAATTCCTTTTTTACATTACAAAAGATATTTGCATACTGTTTTCGATTTTATAGTAATTGCAGAAAGAACAAGTCACTGAGAAATATAGGACAGTTAACAGTGGACGAACTTCACCGTGGGACTAATTTTATTTGGGTATGCGTGCAAAGAAGAGAATTTCCGGATGACTATCGCTCTTTGCAGAAGAATGCAAATGTGCATAAAGGTTCCAACATAGCGTCGTTGTCGCCATTCTTCGATGAAAAAACTAAACTAATTAGAGTGGGTGGAAGGTTAAAAAATTCATCTATTGTAGTTGATGCCAAACATCAGATCTTGCTACCGAAAAATAATTGCATAACAAAACTACTTCTAGCATATTTGCATCAATCACACATGCACGCAGCACCTCGAGCGTTGATTGCAATTTCAAGGCAGAAATATTGGATTCTAAGTGTAGGAAGAATGGCGCGACAAATAGCCTCCAATTGCATAAAATGCTTTCGTTCAAATCCCAGGCCTGTCGCACAAATGATGGGCAACTTGCCGAAGGAGAGCGTCACTCCCTCTCGCCCTTTTTATTACTGTGGAGTGGATTTATGTGGTCCTATAAAAACGCACTATAAGGTCAGAGGTAAGACTCCTACAAAGTCATACCTAGCGATGTTTGTATGCTTTTCGACAAAGGCAGTTCACATAGAAGTGGTGGGCGATCTCTCTGCGGAGGCATTTATCCACGCTTTGAAAAGATTTGTCGGTAGAAGAGGTATATGCCATACCATATTTTGTGACAACGCCACCAATTTTGTGGGCGCAAAAGCCGAACTTATAGACTTAAAAAAAGCGTTTGAATCCGAAAGCCACCAAACGGTTATCAATCGTATGTGTTTGGAAAATGGTATAAATTGGAAATATATTCCGCCGCGTGCACCGCATTTTGGAGGACTTTGGGAGGCTGCAGTTAAGTCCGCAAAGAGGCTGTTAATACGCTTTCTTCGTGAAACATCATTGACATACGAGGAGTTGCTAACAGTGGTTATACAAACAGAAGCGATTTTAAATTCACGCCCTCTCACGCCAATCACATCTGATCCAAATGACTTAGAGGCATTGACACCTGGGCATTTCCTAATCGGAGAACCACTTACAACATTGCCCGAGCCAAACGTTTTGGACAGCAACATTAACAGTGTTAAAAAATTCCGTCAAATACAACACATCCAACAGCATTTCTGGAAAAGATGGTCATGTGAATACTTACATCTCCTACAACAAAGATCGAAATGGACCCAGCCATCACCCAATTTGGTGCCTGGAACGTTGGTGGTACTCAAGGAAGCAAATGTTCCGCCTATGAAATGGAAACTAGGACGTATAGAGGAGGCTATAAAGGGTAATGATGATTTAATTCGGGTGGCCACCGTCAAAACGCAAAACGGCATCTTTAAACGAGCAATACACAACCTGTGCCCGTTACCTATACCAACAGAGACGAATACGGTAAATGGACCAGAAAACTTGAAAACTAACAGCCAAATCACTAAGGGTACTTTCCAAACTAATTGCCTTGAGAAACCAACGCCGAAACGCAAAAAAATTGTAACATCACTGTTGTCGATTGCTCTCATGGTGTGTTTAAGTTTCCCTTCCTCAATAGCTCAAAAAACAGACCGAGTAAAGATAAATCCACTAGATGAAGCGGTTGGTATATATTTCGAAGACATTGGAAAAATACAAACTATTAATAGCTACTGGAATATATACGTATATTATAACCTTACAGCCTATTTGTTGGAATTGCGTGAAATTGAGTCGTGTCTTCAGCGAATAGAAGAATTTTGTGCGCAGGAAAACATTCACAAGGTAAATTGCAAACCAACGATGGATGCAATAACACACAGGTTCACAGCCATAAATCACAACAACGAGATTCTGTACAACTACAATATGGGAGGTCAGGAAAGGACTCGAGTAGTAAGATCCCCTCTGGATATTGTGGGAAAAGTGGCTAATAGCCTATTCGGGGTTCTTGATCAGGATGATGCCAAGCATATTGAGAGTCAAATATACAAGGCCAAGCAAAACCAGCAGCATCTGATGGAACTCATCCAAAAACAAAGTTCCATCGCCGATTCTACGTCAAATCTTCTAAAGCGTAGTGTAATTCAAATTAATCAGCAATCTCAGGCTCTAAATGCCTACTTGGCCAAAATCGCAAACGCAATTCAAGAAAAACAGGTGGAAAATGATGTGAAACAAAATATCGCCTCTCTAACTTCATACTTGATCCTGGCAATTTCAAATCTCGAAAAGATTCAAGAACTACTCTTAGATGTACTTTTAGATTTGAATCATGCAAGGATTAATCCTCAAATAATAACACCTCACCAACTTACCGAACAGATCATGCTAATAAAGGCACATCTACCGCCTACACTAACACCAGCGAAGGGATCAACAATGGACCTGTACAAAATGGCCTCGGTGAAGGGACGAGTTTTGAAAGAGGCGGTTGTTTTTGAAATGCGGCTCCCACTTGCCGATAGCGCGGAATTTCAATTGTTTAATCTACTTCCTATTCCCATTCTACAACAGTCGTATAGTTATCTAGTGGAAACGTCTTCACAATTGTTGGCTATTTCACCAACAAGGGATGAATTCTTTTTGCTCTCCGAATTCGAATTAAGTTTGTGCAAGGAATTATCGTCGCAACATTTTCTCTGTAAAAAAGTACATCCCACTTACACCAAACAAGCTGCCACGAGCAGCTGCGAAATAGCACTGTTGAATCATAAGAACAATGCCCTTCACGAGTGCACGTTAAAAAAAATCCCCGATGGAGATTACTGGAAGGCATTGAAGGGTTCTAATCGGTGGATATTCTCTACAAGATCTCGGGTAACAGGCCATCTAATATGCAACGAAATCACGGAAGGTCTAACGGTGGTCGGAAATGGCTTGCTTGAATTTAAGGAACCTTGTATGCTCAAAATGCCAACCATGTCAGGGGAATATTGGAGTACAATAATACTGTCACCATCAAAAACTCATTCATTCCAAACACCAACATAAGCACTTGGATCCTAAAGCCTTCAAAACCAAGTACCAGTGACCTCCCGCAGATACATGACATTGATGAAGTGGAATTTGTAAAATTAAAGGATCAAATCAACACAGTAATACAGCAGTCCGAGGAACTACCGGAAAAAATTAACTGGCATGACTATCATCACTATGGATTAGGCTATCTATTACTGGCTGGCATGATTGGGGCGGTGGTCATATATTGCTGTCATCGACGACGGAAGCCTAAGCCGGCTCCCAGATCCTCTCGTTTTCAAGTGAATGTCTAGGTCACTATTTTAATTTTAATTTTTTTTTTTCTCTCTCTTTTCTTATTGCTATGATTGTTAATACATTAGTATCTTTCGTTAACACGTTTGTTTAACCTTCATTCAAAGAATATTTAGCCCAAGATAACAATAATAAAGGGTTTTGTTTTAAGTTAGAGGCTAAGAACCCTCTAAGGAGGGGAGTGTGTTAAGATTTATATTCTCACGCATTCTACTGCGTTGACACTAATTGTAAGTGTGCGAACGGTCATTACTAGGTCGCTCACGAATATCAGATTCCGAGCGACGGTACTGTCTGTTCCCACACTCGAATTCAATTCATTTGTGAAATTCGAGTGTTTACGAATTTGAGTTTATTTGTGAGCACTCGAGTTCCTATGCAAAAAATTAAAATTTGTCACATTAGTCTTAAGTGAATTATCGGTCAGAGTGGACTCAAAGTAATAAACTGTGTTGTCGTGAATTTATACAATTTTTGTCTCTTATTATCTAACAGTAACATAGCTGCCCGAGGCCGCAAAGTTAGCAACTACAAGAAATTTGAAAATTGTACGTAATTTCACGGTAGTGCTTATGGTCGATCCCGTTTCTCGGCTTCAGAGCTACTTTCTTGACTGTATTTTGAGTAAAGCAGTTGGCGCGACTTCAGTTCTAGCCTATAAAGTCAAATGTTGTGTGGTTCCTCCATGGTAACATAGCTGCCCGACGTCGCAAAGTTAGCAAGTACAAGAAATTTGAAAATTGTACGTAATTTCACATTAGTGCTTATGGTCGATCCCGTTTCTCGGCTTCAGAGCTACTTTCTTGACTGGATTTTGAGTTAAGCAGTTGGCGCGACATCAGTTCTAGCCTATAAAGTCAAATGTTGTGTGGTTCCTCCATGGTAACATAGCTGCCCGAGGTCGCAAAGTTAGCAAGTACAAGAAATTTGAAAATTGTATGTAATTTCACGGTAGTGCTTATGGTCGATCCCGTTTCTCGGCTTCAGAGCTACTTTCTTGACTGGATTTTGAGTTAAGCAGTTGGCGCGACTTCAGTTCTAGCCTATAAAGTCAAATGTTGTGTGGTTCCTCCATGGTAACGTAGCTGCCCGAGGTCGCAAAGTTAGCAAGCACAAGAAATTTGAAAATTGTACGTAATTTCACGGTAGTGCTTATGGTCGATCACGTTTCTCAGCTTCAGAGCTACTTTCTTGACTGTATTCTAAGTTAAGCAGTTGGCGGGACTTCAGTTCTAGCCTATAAAGTAAAATCTTGTGTGGTTCCTCAATGGTAACATAGCTGCCCGAGACCGCAAAGTTAGCAAGAACAAGAAATTTGAAAATTGTATGTAATTGCACAGTAGTGCTTATGGTCGATGCCGTTTCTCGGCTTCAGAGCTACTTTCTTGACTGGATTTTGAGTTAAGCTGTTGGCGCGACTTCAGTTCTTGCCTATAAAGTGCTTATGGCCGATCCCGTTTCTCAGCTTCAGAGCTTTTTTCTTGACTGTATTTTGAGTTAAGCAGTTGGCGCGACTTCAGTTCTAGCCTATAAAGTCAAATGTTGTGTGGTTCCTCCATGGTAACATAGCTGCCCGAGGTCGCAAAATTAGCAAGTACAAGAAATTTGTAAATTGTACGTAATTTCAAGGTAGTGCTTATGGTCGATCCCGTTTCTCGGCTTCAGAGCTACTTTCTTGACTGTATTTTGAGTTAAGCAGTTGGCGCGACTTCAGTTCTAGCCTATAAAGTAAAATCTTGTGTGGTTCCTCAATGGTAACATAGCTGCCCGAGACCCCAAAGTTAGCAAGAACAAGAAATTTGAAAATTGTATGTAATTGCACAGTAGTGCTTATGCTCGATGCCGTTTCTCGGCTTCAGAGCTACTTTCTTGACTGTATTTTGAGTTAAGCAGTTGGCGCGACTTCAGTTCTAGCCTATAAAGTCAAATGTTGTGTGGTTCCTCCATGGTAACATAGCTGCCCGAGGTCGCAAAGTTAGCAAGTACAAGAAATTTGAAAATTGTACGTAATTTCACGGTAGTGCTTATGGTCGATCCCGTTTCTCGGCTTCAGAGCTACTTTCTTGACTGGATTTTGAGTTAAGCTGTTGGCGCGACTTCAGTTCTAGCCTATAAAGTCAAATGTTGTGTGGTTCCTCCATGGTAACATAGCTGCCCGAGGTCGCAAAGTTAGCAAGTACAAGAAATTTGAAAAATGTACGTAATTTCACGGTAGTGCTTATGGCCGATCCCGTTTCTCAGCTTCAGAGCTTTTTTCTTGACTGTATTTTGAGTTAAGCTGTTGGCGCGACTTCAGTTCTAGCCTACAAAGTCAAATCTTGTGTGATTCCTCCATGGTAACATAGCTGCCCGAGGTCGCAAAATTAGCAAGTACAAGAAATTTGAAAATTGTACGTAATTTCACGGTAGTGCTTATGGTCGATCCCGTTTGTCGGCTTCAGAGCTACTTTCTTGACTGTATTTTGAGTTAAGCAGTTGGCGCGACTTCAGTTCTAGCCTATAAAGTCAAATCTTGTGTGATTCCTCCATGGTAACATAGCTGCCCGAGGTCGCAAAATTAGCAAGTACAAGAAATTTGAAAATTGTACGTAATTTCACGGTAGTGCTTATGGTCGATCCCGTTTCTCGGCTTCAGAGCTACTTTCTTGACTGGATTTTGAGTTAGGCTGTTGGCGCGACTTCAGTTCTAGCCTATAAAGTCAAATCTTGTGTGATTCCTCCATGGTAACATAGCTGCCCGAGGTCGCAAAGTTAGCAAGTACAAGAAATTCGAAAATTGTATGTAATTTCACGGTAGTGCTTATGGTCGATCCCGTTTCTCGGCTTCAGAGCTACTTTCTTGACTGTATTTTGAGTTAAGCAGTTGGCGCGACTTCAGTTCTAGACTATAAAGTCAAATGTTGTGTGGTTCCTCCATGGTAACATAGCTGCCCGAGGTCGCAAAGTTAGCAAGTACAAGAAATTTGAAAATTGTATGTAATTTCACGGTAGTGCTTATGGTCGATCCCGTTTCTCGGCTTCAGAGCTACTTTCTTGACTGTATTTTGAGTTAAGCAGTTGGCGCGACTTCAGTTCTAGCCTATAAAGTCAAATGTTGTGTGGTTCCTCCATGGTAACATAGCTGCCCGAGGTCGCAAAGTTAGCAAGTACAAGAAATTTGAAAAATGTACGTAATTTCACGGTAGTGCTTATGGCCGATCCCGTTTCTCAGCTTCAGAGCTTTTTTCTTGACTGTATTTTGAGTTAAGCTGTTGGCGCGACTTCAGTTCTAGCCTATAAAGTCAAATCTTGTGTGATTCCTCCATGGTAACATAGCTGCCCGAGGTCGCAAAATTAGCAAGTACAAGAAATTTGTAAATTGTACGTAATTTCACGGTAGTGCTTATGGCCGATCCCGTTTCTCAGCTTCAGAGCTTTTTTCTTGACTGTATTTTGAGTTAAGCAGTTGGCGCGACTTCAGTTCTAGCCTATAAAGTCAAATGTTGTGTGGTTCCTCCATGGTAACATAGCTGCCCGAGGTCGCAAAATTAGCAACAAGAAATTTGAAAATTGTATGTAATTGCACAGTAGTGCTTATGGTCGATGCCGTTTCTCAGCTTCAGAGCTACTTTCTTGACTGTATTTTGAGTTAAGCAGTTGGCGCGACTTCAGTTCTAGCCTATAAAGTCAAATGTTGTGTGGTTCCTCCATGGTAACATAGCTGCCCGAGGTCGCAAAGTTAGCAAGTACAAGAAATTTGAAAAATGTACGTAATTTCACGGTAGTGCTTATGGCCGATCCCGTTTCTCAGCTTCAGAGCTTTTTTCTTGACTGTATTTTGAGTTAAGCAGTTGGCGCGACTTCAGTTCTAGCCTATAAAGTCAAATGTTGTGTGGTTTCTCCATGGTAACATAGCTGCCCGAGGTCGCAAAGTTAGCAAGTACAAGAAATTTGAAAATTGTACGTAATTTCACGGTAGTGCTTATGGTCGATCCCGTTTCTCAGCTTCAGAGCTTTTTTCTTGACTGTATTTTGAGTTAGGCAGTTGGCGCGACTTCAGTTCTAGCCTATAAAGTCAAATGTTGTGTGGTTCCTCCATGGTAACATAGCTGCCCGAGGTCGCAAAGTTAGCAAGTACAAGAAATTTGAAAATTGTACGTAATTTCACGGTAGTGCTTATGGTCGATGCCGTTTCTCGGCTTCAGAGCTACTTTCGTGACTGTATTTTGAGTTAAGCAGTTGGGTCGACTTCAGTTCTAGCCTATAAAGTCAAATATTGTGTGGTTCCTCCATGGTAACATAGCTGCCCGAGGTCGCAAAGTTGGCAAGTACAAGAAATTTGAAAAATGTACGTAATTTCACGGTAGTGCTTATGGTCGATCACGTTTCTCAGCTTCAGAGCTACTTTCTTGACTGTATTTTAAGTTAAGCAGTTGGCGGGACTTCAGTTCTAGCCTATAAAGTAAAATGTTGTGTGGTTCCTCCATGGTAACATAGCTGCCGGAGGTCGGAAAGTTGGCAAGTACAAGAAATTTGAAAAATGTACGTAATTTCACGGTAGTGCTTATGGTCGATCACGTTTCTCAGCTTCAGAGCTACTTTCTTGACTGTATTTTAAGTTAAGCAGTTGGCGGGACTTCAGTTCTAGCCTATAAAGTCAAATGTTGTGTGGTTCCTCCATGGTAACATAGCTGCCCGAGGTCGCAAAGTTAGCAAGTACAAGAAATTTGAAAATTGTACGTATTTTCACGGTAGTGCTTATGGTCGATCCCGTTTCTCGGCTTCAGAGCTACTTTCTTGACTGTATTTTGAGTTAACCTGTTGGCGCGACTTCAGTTCTAGCCTATAAAGTCAAATGTTGTGTGGTTCCTCCATGGTAACATAGCTGCCCGAGGTCGCAAAATTAGCAAGTACAAGAAATTTGAAAATTGTATGTAATTGCACAGTAGTGCTTATGGTCGATGCCGTTTCTCGGCTTCAGAGCTACTTTCTTGACTGTATTTTGAGTTAAGCAGTTGGCGCCACTTCAGTTCTAGCCTATAAAGTCAAATGTTGTGTGGTTCCTCCATGGTAACATAGCTGCCCGAGGCCGCAAAGTTAGCAACTACAAGAAATATGAAAATTGTACGTAATTTCACGGTAGTGCTTATGGTCGATCCCGTTTCTCGGCTTCAGAGCTACTTTCTTGACTGTATTTTGAGTTAAGCAGTTGGCGCGACTTCAGTTCTAGAATATAAAGTCAAATGTTGTGTGGTTCCTCCATGGTAACATAGCTGCCCGAGGTCGCAAAGTTAGCAAGTACAAGAAATTTGAAAAATATACGTAATTTCACGGTAGTGCTTATGGCCGATCCCGTTTCTCAGCTTCAGAGCTTTTTTCTTGACTGTATTTTGAGTTAAGCAGTTGGCGCGACTTCAGTTCTAGCCTATAAAGTCAAATGTTGTGTGGTTCCTCCATGGTAACATAGCTGCCCGAGGTCGCAAAGTTAGCAAGTACAAGAAATTTGAAAATTGTACGTAATTTCACGGTAGTGCTTATGGTCGATCCCGTTTCTCAGCTTCAGAGCTTTTTTCTTGACTGTATTTTGAGTTAAGCAGTTGGCGCGACTTCAGTTCTAGCCTATAAAGTCAAATGTTGTGTGGTTCCTCCATGGTAACATAGCTGCCCGAGGTCGCAAAGTTAGCAAGTACAAGAAATTTGAAAATTGTACGTAATTTCACGGTAGTGCTTATGGTCGATGCCGTTTCTCGGCTTCAGAGCTACTTTCGTGACTGTATTTTGAGTTAAGCAGTTGGCGCGACTTCAGTTCTAGCCTATAAAGTCAAATGTTGTGTGGTTCCTCCATGGTAACATAGCTGCCCGAGGTCGCAAAGTTAGCAAGTACAAGAAATTTGAAAAATGTACGTAATTTCACGGTAGTGCTTATGGTCGATCCCGTTTCTCGGCTTCAGAGCTACTTTCTTGACTGTATTTTGAGTTAAGCAGTTGGCGCGACTTCAGTTCTAGCCTATAAAGTCAAATCTTGTGTGATTCCTCCATGGTAACATAGCTGCCCGAGGTCGCAAAATTAGCAAGTACAAGAAATTTGAAAATTGTACGTAATTTCACGGTAGTGCTTATGGTCGATGCCGTTTCTCGGCTTCAGAGCTACTTTCGTGACTGTATTTTGAGTTAAGCAGTTGGCGCGACTTCAGTTCTAGCCTATAAAGTCAAATGTTGTGTGGTTCCTCCATGGTAACATAGCTGCCCGAGGTCGCAAAGTTAGCAAGTACAAGAAATTTGAAAATTGTACGTAATTTCACGGTAGTGCTTATGGTCGATCCCGTTTCTCGGCTTCAGAGCTACTTTCTTGACTGTATTTTGAGTTAAGCAGTTGGGGCGACTTCAGTTCTAGCCTATAAAGTCAAATCTTGTGTGATTCCTCCATGGTAACATAGCTGTCCGAGGTCGCAAAATTAGCAAGTACAAGAAATTTGAAAATTGTACGTAATTTCACGGTAGTGCTTATGGTCGATGCCGTTTCTCGGCTTCAGAGATACTTTCGTGACTATATTTTGAGTTAAGCAGTTGGCGCGACTTCAGTTCTAGCCTATAAAGTCAAATGTTGTGTGGTTCCTCCATGGTAACATAGCTGCCCGAGGTCGCAAAGTTAGCAAGTACAAGAAATTTGAAAATTGTACGTAATTTCACGGTAGTGCTTATGGTCGATGCCGTTTCTCGGCTTCAGAGCTACTTTCGTGACTGTATTTTGAGTTAAGCAGTTGGCGCGACTTCAGTTCAAGCCTATAAAGTAAAATCTTGTGTGGTTCCTCAATGGTAACATAGCTGCCCGAGACCGCAAAGTTAGCAAGAACAAGAAATTTGAAAATTGTATGTAATTGCACAGGTGTTGCTTATGGTCGATGCCGTTTCTCGGCTTCAGAGCTACTTTCTTGACTGGATTTTGAGTTTAGCTGTTGGCGCGACTTCAGTTCTAGCCTATAAAGTCAAATCTTGTGTGATTCCTCCATGGTAACATAGCTGCCCGAGGTCGCAAAGTTAGCAAGTACAAGAAATTTGAAAATTGTACGTAATTTCACGGTAGTGCTTATGGTCGATCCCGTTTCTCGGCTTCAGAGCTACTTTCTTGACTGGATTTTGAGTTAAGCTGTTGGCGCGACTTCAGTTCTAGCCTATAAAGTCAAATCTTGTGTGATTCCTCCATGGTAACATAGCTGCCCGAGGTCGTAAAGTTAGCAAGTACAAGAAATTTGAAAATTGTACGTAATTTCACGGTAGTGCTTATGGTCGATCCCGTTTGTCGGCTTCAGAGCTACTTTCTTGACTTTTTGAGTTAAGCAGTTGGCGCGACTTCAGTTCTAGCCTATAAAGTCAAATGTTGTGTGGTTCCTCCATGGTAACATAGCTGCCCGAGGCCGCAAAGTTAGCAAGTACAAGAAATTTGAAAATTGTATGTAATTTCACGGTAGTGCTTATGGTCGATCCCGTTTCTCGGCTTCAGAGCTACTTTCTTGACTGGATTTTGAATTAAGCTGTTGGCGCGACTTCAGTTCTAGCCTATAAAGTCAAATCTTGTGTGATTCCTCCATGGTAACATAGCTGCCCGAGGTCGTAAAGTTAGCAAGTACAAGAAATTTGAAAATTGTACGTAATTTCACGGTAGTGCTTATGGTCGATCCCGTTTCTCGGCTTCAGAGCTACTTTCTTGACTGTATTTTGAGTTAAGCAGTTGGCGCGACTTCAGTTCTAGCCTATAAAGTCAAATGTTTTGTGGTTCCTCCATGGTAACATAGCTGCCCGAGGTCGCAAAGTTAGCAAGTACAAGAAATTTGAAAAATGTACGTAATTTCACGGTAATGCTTATGGCTGATCCCGTTTCTCAGCTTCAGAGCTTTTTTCTTGACTGTATTTTGAGTTAAGCAGTTGGCGCGACTTCAGTTCTAGCCTATAAAGTCAAATCTTGTGTGATTTCTCCATGGTAACATAGCTGCCCGAGGTCGCAAAATTAGCAAGTACAAGAAATTTGTAAATTGTACGTAATTTCACGTTAGTGCTTATGGTCGATGCCGTTTCTCGGCTTCAGAGCTACTTTCTTGACTGGATTTTGAGTTAAGCTGTTGGCGCGACTTCAGCTCTAGCCTATAAAGTCAAATCTTGTGTGATTCCTCCATGGTAACATAGCTGCCCGAGGTCGCAAAGTTAGCAAGTACAAGAAATTTGAAAATTGTACGTAATTTCACGGCAGTGCTTATGGTCGATCCCGTTTCTCGGCTTCAGAGCTACTTTCTTGACTGGATTTTGAGTTAAGCTGTTGGCGCGACTTCAGTTCTAGCCTATAAAGTCAAATCTTGTGTGATTCCTCCATGGTAACATAGCTGCCCGAGGTCGTAAAGTTAGCAAGTACAAGAAATTTGAAAATTGTACGTAATTTCACGGTAGTGCTTATGGTCGATCCCGTTTCTCGGGTTCAGAGCTACTTTCTTGACTTTTTGAGTTAAGCAGTTGGCGCGACTTCAGTTCTAGCCTATAAAGTCAAATGTTGTGTGGTTCCTCCATGGTAAAATAGCTGCACGAGGTCGCAAAATTACCAAGTACAAGAAATTTGAAAAATGTACGTAATTTCACGGTAGTGCTTATGGCCGATCACGTTTCTCGGCTTCAGAGCTACTTTCTTGACTGTATTTTGAGTTAAGCAGTTGGCGCGACTTCAGTTCTAGCCTATAAAGTCAAATGTTGTGTGGTTCCTCCATGGTAACAAAGCTGCCCGAGGTCGCAAAGTTAGCAAGTACAAGAAATTTGAAAATTGTATGTAATTTCACGGTAGTGCTTATGGTCGATCCCGTTTCTCGGCTTCAGAGCTACTTTCTTGACTGTATTTTGAGTTAAGCAGTTGGCGCGACTTCAGTTCTAGCCTATAAAGTCAAATGTTGTGTGGTTCCTCCATGGTAACATAGCTGCCCGAGGTCGCAAAGTTAGCAAGTACAAGAAATTTGAAAATTGTATGTAATTTCACGGTAGTGCTTATGGTCGATCCCGTTTCTCGGCTTCAGAGCTACTTTCTTGACTGTATTTTGAGTTAAGCAGTTGGCGCCACTTCAGTTCTAGCCTATAAAGTCAAATGTTGTGTGGTTCCTCCATGGTAACATAGCTGCCCGAGGTCGCAAAGTTAGCAAGTACAAGAAATTTGAAAATTGTACGTAATTTCACGGTAGTGCTTATGGTCGATCCCGTTTCTCAGCTTCAGAGCTTTTTTCTTGACTGTATTTTGAGTTAAGCTGTTGGCGCGACTTCAGTTCTAGTCTATAAAGTCAAATCTTGTGTGATTCCTCCATGGTAACATAGCTGCCCGAGGTCGCAAAGTTAGCAAGTACAAGAAATTTGAAAATTGTACGTAATTTCACGGTAGTGCTTATGGTCGATCCCGTTTCTCGGCTTCAGAGCTACTTTCTTGACTGTATTTTGAGTTAAGCAGTTGGCGCGACTTCAGTTCTAGCCTATAAAGTCAAATGTTGTGTGGTTCCTCCATGGTAACAAAGCTGCCCGAGGTCGCAAAGTTAGCAAGTACAAGAAATTTGAAAATTGTATGTAATTTCACGGTAGTGCTTATGGTCGATCCCGTTTCTCGGCTTCAGAGCTACTTTCTTGACTGTATTTTGAGTTAAGCAGTTGGCGCGACTTCAGTTCTAGCCTACAAAGTCAAATGTTGTGTGGTTCCTCCATGGTAACATAGCTGCCCGAGGTCGCAAAGTTAGCAAATACAAGAAATTTGAAAATTGTATGTAATTTCACGGTAGTGCTTATGGTCGATCCCGTTTCTCGGCTTCAGAGCTACTTTCTTGACTGTATTTTGAGTTAAGCAGTTGGCGCCACTTCAGTTCTAGCCTATAAAGTCAAATGTTGTGTGGTTCCTCCATGGTAACATAGCTGCCCGAGGTCGCAAAGTTAGCAAGTACAAGAAATTTGAAAATTGTATGTAATTTCACGGTAGTGCTTATGGTCGATCCCGTTTCTCGGCTTCAGAGCTACTTTCTTGACTGTATTTTGAGTTAAGCAGTTGGCGCCACTTCAGTTCTAGCCTATAAAGTCAAATGTTGTGTGGTTCCTCCATGGTAACATAGCTGCCCGAGGTCGCAAAGTTAGCAAGTACAAGAAATTTGAAAATTGTACGTAATTTCACGGTAGTGCTTATGGTCGATCCCGTTTCTCGGCTTCAGAGCTACTTTCTTGACTGTATTTTGAGTTAAGCAGTTGGCGCCACTTCAGTTCTAGCCTATAAAGTCAAATGTTGGGTGGTTCCTCCATGGTAACATAGCTGCCCGAGGTCGCAAAGTTAGCAAGTACAAGAAATTTGAAAATTGTACGTAATTTCACGGTAGTGCTTATGGCCGATCCCGTTTCTCGGCTTCAGAGCTACTTTCTTGACTGTATTTTGAGTTAAGCAGTTGGCGCGACTTCAGTTCTAGCCTATAAAGTCAAATGTTGTGTGGTTCCTTCATGGTAACATAGCTGCCCGAGACCGCAAAGTTAGCAAGAACAAGAAATTTGAAAATTGTATGTAATTGCACAGTAGTGCTTATGGCCGATCCCGTTTCTCAGCTTCAGAGCTTTTTTCTTGACTGTATTTTGAGTTAAGCTGCTAGCGCGACTTCAGTTCTAGCCTATAAAGTCAAATCTTGTGTGATTCCTCCATGGTAACATAGCTGCCCGAGGTCGCAAAGTTAGCAAGTACAAGAAATTTGAAAAATGTACGTAATTTCACGGTAGTGCTTATGGCCGATCCCGTTTCTCGGCTTCAGAGCTACTTTCTTGACTGTATTTTGAGTTAAGCAGTTGACGCGACTTCAGTTCTAGCCTATAAAGTCAAATGTTGTGTGGTTCCTCCATGGTAACATAGCTGCCCGAGGCCGCAAAGTTAGCAAGTACAAGAAATTTGAAAATTGTATGTAATTTCACGGTAGTGCTTATGGTCGATCCCGTTTCTCGGCTTCAGAGCTACTTTCTTGACTGTATTTTGAGTTAACCAGTTGGCGCGACTTCAGTTCTAGCCTATAAAGTCAAATGTTGTGTGGTTCCTCCATGGTAACATAGCTGCCCGAGGTCGCAAAGTTAGCAAGTACAAGAAATTTGAAAATTGTACGTAATTTCACGTTAGTGCTTATGGTCGATCCCGTTTCTCGGCTTCAGAACTACTTTCTTGACTGTATTTTGAGTTAAGCAGTTGGCGCGACTTCAGTTCTAGCCTATAAAGTCAAATGTTGTGTGGTTCCTCCATGGTAACATAGCTGCCCGAGGTCGCAAAGTTAGCAAGTACAAGAAATTTGAAAAATGTACGTAATTTCACGGTAGTGCTTATGGTCGATCCCGTTTCTCGGCTTCAGAGCTACTTTCTTGACTGTATTTTGAGTTAAGCGGTTGGCGCGACTTCAGTTCTAGCCTATAAAGTCAAATGTTGTGTGGTTCCTCCATGGTAACATAGCTGCCCGAGGTCGCAAAGTTAGCAAGTACAAGAAATTTGAAAATTGTACGTAGTTTCAGGGTAGCGCTTATGGTCGATCCCGTTTCTCGGCTTCAGAGCTACTTTCTTGACTGTATTTTGAGTTAAGCAGTTGGCGCGACTTCAGTTCTAGCCTATAAAGTCAAATCTTGTGTGATTCCTCCATGGTAACATAGCTGCCCGAGGTCGCAAAGTTAGCAGGTACAAGAAATTTGAAAAATGTACGTAATTTCACGGTAGTGCTTATGGCCGATCCCGTTTCTCGGCTTCAGAGCTACTTTCTTGACTGTATTTTGAGTTAAGCAGTTGGCGCGACTTCAGTTCTAGCCTATAAAGTCAAATGTTGTGTGGTTCCTCCATGGTAACATAGCTGCCTGAGGTCGCAAAGTTAGCAAGTACAAGACATTTGAAAATTGTATGTAATTTCACGGTAGTGCTTATGGCCGATCCCGTTTCTCAGCCTCAGAGCTACTTTCTTGACTGTATTTTGAGTTAAGCGGTTGGCGCGACTTCAGTTCTAGCCTATAAAGTCAAATGTTGTGTGGTTCCTCCATGGTAACATAGCTGCCCGAGGTCGCAAAGTTAGCAAGTACAAGAAATTTGAAAATTGTACGTAGTTTCAGGGTAGCGCTTATGGTCGATCCCGTTTCTCGGCTTCAGAGCTACTTTCTTGACTGTATTTTGAGTTAAGCAGTTGGCGCGACTTCAGTTCTAGCCTATAAAGTCAAATCTTGTGTGATTCCTCCATGGTAACATAGCTGCCCGAGGTCGCAAAGTTAGCAGGTACAAGAAATTTGAAAAATGTACGTAATTTCACGGTAGTGCTTATGGCCGATCCCGTTTCTCGGCTTCAGAGCTACTTTCTTGACTGTATTTTGAGTTAAGCAGTTGGCGCGACTTCAGTTCTAGCCTATAAAGTCAAATGTTGTGTGGTTCCTCCATGGTAACATAGCTGCCTGAGGTCGCAAAGTTAGCAAGTACAAGACATTTGAAAATTGTATGTAATTTCACGGTAGTGCTTATGGCCGATCCCGTTTCTCAGCCTCAGAGCTACTTTCTTGACTGTATTTTGAGTTAAGCGGTTGGCGCGACTTCAGTTCTAGCCTATAAAGTCAAATGTTGTGTGGTTCCTCCATGGTAACATAGCTGCCCGAGGTCGCAAAGTTAGCAAGTACAAGAAATTTGAAAATTGTACGTAATTTCACGGTAGTGCTTATGGCCGATCCCGTTTCTCAGCTTCAGAGCTTTTTTCTTGACTGTATTTTGAGTTAAGCAGTTGGCGCGACTTCAGTTCTAGCCTATAAAGTCAAATGTTGTGTGGTTCCTCCATGGTAACATAGCTGCCCGAGGTCGCAAAGTTAGCAAGTACAAGAAATTTGAAAAATGTACGTAATTTCACGGTAGTGCTTATGGTCGATCCCGTTTCTCGGCTTCAGAGCTACTTTCTTGACTGTATTTTGAGTTAAGCAGTTGGCGGGACTTCAGTTCTAGCCTATAAAGTCAAATGTTGTGTGGTTCCTCCATGGTAACATAGCTGCCCGAGGTCGCAAAGTTAGCAAGTACAAGAAATTTGAAAATTGTACGTAATTTCACAGTAGTGCTTATGGTCGATGCCGTTTCTCAGCTTCAGAGCTTTTTTCTTGACTGTATTTTGAGTTAAGCAGTTGGCGCGACTTCAGTTCTAGCCTATAAAGTCAAATGTTGTGTGGTTCCTCCATGGTAACATAGTTGCCCGAGGTCGCAAAGTTAGCAAGTACAAGAAATTTGAAAAATGTACGTAATTTCACGGTAGTGCTTATGGCCGATCCCGTTTCTCAGCTTCAGAGCTTTTTTCTTGACTGTATTTTGAGTTAAGCAGTTGGCGCGACTTCAGTTCTAGCCTATAAAGTCAAATGTTGTGTGGTTCCTCCATGGTAACATAGCTGCCCGAGACCGCAAAGTTAGCAAGTACAAGAAATTTGAAAATTGTACGTAATTTCACAGTAGTGCTTATGGTCGATGCCGTTTCTCAGCTTCAGAGCTTTTTTCTTGACTGTATTTTGAGTTAAGCAGTTGGCGCGACTTCAGTTCTAGCCTATAAAGTCAAATGTTGTGTGGTTCCTCCATGGTAACATAGCTGCCCGAGACCGCAAAGTTAGCAAGAACTAGAAATTTGAAAATTGTATGTAATTGCACAGTAGTGCTTATGGTCGATCCCGTTTCTCGGCTTCAGAGCTACTTTCTTGACTGTATTTTGAGTTAAGCAGTTGGCGCGACTTCAGTTCTAGCCTATAAAGTCAAATGTTGTGTGGTTCCTCCATGGTAACATAGCTGCCTGAGGTCGCAAAGTTAGCAAGTACAAGAAATTTGAAAATTGTACGTAATTTCACGGTAGTGCTTATGGTCGATCCCGTTTCTCGGCTTCAGAGCTACTTTCTTGACTGTATTTTGAGTTAAGCAGTTGGCGCGACTTCAGTTCTAGCCAATAAAGTCAAATGTTGTGTGGTTCCTCCATGGTAACATAGCTGCCCGAGGTCGCAAATTTAGCAACTACAAGAAATTTGAAAAATGTACGTAATTTCACGGTAGTGCTTATGGCCGATCCCGTTTCTCAGCTTCAGAGCTTTTTTCTTGACTGTATTTTGAGTTAAGCTGTTGGCGCGACTTCAGTTCTAGCCTATAAAGTCAAATCTTGTGTGATTCCTCCATGGTAACATAGCTGCCCGAGGTCGCAAATTT
This sequence comes from Merodon equestris, assembly GCA_958301585.1. Classification (NCBI taxonomy): domain Eukaryota; kingdom Metazoa; phylum Arthropoda; class Insecta; order Diptera; family Syrphidae; genus Merodon; species Merodon equestris. Next base: position 53,140,697 of record OY284415.1, on the reverse strand, counting down.
AGCAGGTACAAGAAATTTGAAAAATGTACGTAATTTCACGGTAGTGCTTATGGCCGATCCCGTTTCTCGGCTTCAGAGCTACTTTCTTGACTGTATTTTGAGTTAAGCAGTTGGCGCGACTTCAGTTCTAGCCTATAAAGTCAAATGTTGTGTGGTTCCTCCATGGTAACATAGCTGCCCGAGACCGCAAATTTAGCAAGAACAAGAAATTTGAAAATTGTATGTAATTGCACAGTAGTGCTTATGGTCGATGCCGTTTCTTAGCTTCAGAGCTTTTTTCTTGACTGTATTTTGAGTTAAGCAGTTGGCGCGACTTCAGTTCTAGCCTATAAAGTCAAATGTTGTGTGGTTCCTCCATGGTAACATAGCTGCCCGAGGTCGCAAAGTTAGCAAGTACAAGAAATTTGAAAAATGTACGTAATTTCACGGTAGTGCTTATGGCCGATCCCGTTTCTCAGCTTCAGAGCTTTTTTCTTGACTGTATTTTGAGTTAAGCTGTTGGCGCGACTTCAGTTCTAGCCTATAAAGTCAAATCTTGTGTGATTCCTCCATGGTAACATAGCTGCCCGAGGTCGCAAAGTTAGCAAGTACAAGAAATTTGAAAAATGTACGTAATTTCACGGTAGTGCTTATGGCCGATCCCGTTTCTCGGCTTCAGAGCTACTTTCTTGACTGTATTTTGAGTTAAGCAGTTGGCGCGACTTCAGTTCCAGCCTATAAAGTCAAATGTTGTGTGGTTCCTCCATGGTAACATAGCTGCCCGAGGCCGCAAAGTTAGCAAGTACAAGAAATTTGAAAATTGTATGTAATTTCACGGTAGTGCTTATGGTCGATCCCGTTTCTCGGCTTCAGAGCTACTTTCTTGACTGTATTTTGAGTTAACCAGTTGGCGCGACTTCAGTTCTAGCCTATAAAGTCAAATGTTGTGTGGTTCCTCCATGGTAACATAGCTGCCCGAGGTCGCAAAGTTAGCAAGTACAAGAAATTTGAAAATTGTACGTAATTTCACGGTAGTGCTTATGGTCGATCCCGTTTCTCGGCTTCAGAACTACTTTCTTGACTGTATTTTGAGTTAAGCAGTTGGCGCGACTTCAGTTCTAGCCTATAAAGTCAAATGTTGTGTGGTTCCTCCATGGTAACATAGCTGCCCGAGGTCGCAAAGTTAGCAAGTACAAGAAATTTGAAAATTGTACGTAGTTTCAGGGTAGTGCTTATGGTCGATCCCGTTTCTCGGCTTCAGAGCTACTTTCTTGACTGTATTTTGAGTTAAGCAGTTGGCGCGACTTCAGTTCTAGCCTATAAAGTCAAATGTTGTGTGGTTCCTCCATGGTAACATAGCTGCCCGAGGTCGCAAAGTTAGCAAGTACAAGAAATTTGAAAACTGTATGTAATTTCACGGTAGTGCTTATGGCCGATCCCGTTTCTCAGCTTCAGAGCTACTTTCTTGACTGTGTTTTGAGTTAAGCAGTTGGCGCGACTTCAGTTCTAGCCTATAAAGTCAAATGTTGTGTGGTTCCTCCATGGTAACATAGCTGCCCGAGGTCGCAAAGTTAGCAAGTACAAGAAATTTGAAAATTGTACGTAATTTCACGGTAGTGCTTATGGTCGATCCCGTTTCTCGGCTTCAGAGCTACTTTCTTGACTATATTTAGAGTTAGGCAGTTGGCGCGACTTCAGTTCTAGCCTATAAAGTCAAATGTTGTGTGGTTCCTCCATGGTAACATAGCTGCCCGAGGTCGCAAAGTTAGCAAGTACAAGAAATTTGAAAATTGTACGTAATTTCACAGTAGTGCTTATGGTCGATGCCGTTTCTCAGCTTCAGAGCTTTTTTCTTGACTGTATTTTGAGTTAAGCTGCTGGCGCGACTTCAGCTCTAGCCTATAAAGTCAAATGTTGTGTGGTTCCTCCATGGTAACATAGCTGCCCGAAGTCGCAAAGTTAGCAAGTACAAGAAATTTGAAAAATGTACGTAATTTCACGGTAGTGCTTATGGCCGATCCCGTTTCTCAGCTTCAGAGCTTTTTTCTTGACTGTATTTTGAGTTAAGCTGTTGGCGCGACTTCAGTTCTAGCCTATAAAGTCAAATCTTGTGTGATTCCTCCATGGTAACATAGCTGCCCGAGGTCGCAAAGTTAGCAAGTACAAGAAATTTGAAAAATGTACGTAATTTCACGGTAGTGCTTATGGCCGATCCCGTTTCTCGGCTTCAGAGCTACTTTCTTGACTGTATTTTGAGTTAAGCAGTTGGCGCGACTTCAGTTCTAGCCTATAAAGTCAAATGTTGTGTGGTTCCTCCATGGTAACATAGCTGCCCGAGGCCGCAAAGTTAGCAAGTACAAGAAATTTGAAAATTGTATGTAATTTCACGGTAGTGCTTATGGTCGATCCCGTTTCTCGGCTTCAGAGCTACTTTCTTGACTGTATTTTGAGTTAAGCAGTTGGCGCGACTTCAGTTCTAGCCTACAAAGTCAAATGTTGTGTGGTTCCTCCATGGTAACATAGCTGCCTGAGTACGCAAAGTTAGCAAGTACAAGAAATTTGAAAATTGTACGTAATTTCACGGTAGTGCTTATGGTCGATCCCGTTTCTCGGCTTCAGAGCTACTTTCTTGACTGTATTTTGAGTTAAGCAGTTGGCGCGACTTCAGTTCTAGCCTATAAAGTCAAATGTTGTGTGGTTCCTCCATGGTAACATAGCTGCCCGAGGTCGCAAATTTAGCAAGTACAAGAAATCTGAAAAATGTACGTAATTTCACGGTAGTGCTTATGGCCGATCCCGTTTCTCAGCTTCAGAGCTTTTTTCTTGACTGTATTTTGAGTTAAGCTGTTGGCGCGACTTCAGTTCTAGCCTATAAAGTCAAATCTTGTGTGATTCCTCCATGGTAACATAGCTGCCCGTCGTCGCAAAGTTAGCAAGTACAAGAAATTTGAAAAATGTAAGTAATTTCAGGGTAGTGCTTATGGCCGATCCCGTTTCTCGGCTTCAGAGCTACTTTCTTGACTGTATTTTGAGTTAGGCAGTTGGCGCGACTTCAGTTCTTGCCTATAAAGTCAAATGTTGTGTGGTTCCTCCATGGTAACATAGCTGCCCGAGACCGCAAAGTTAGCAAGAACAAGAAATTTGAAAATTGTATGTAATTGCACAGTAGTGCTTATGGTCGATGCCGTTTCTCAGCTTCAGAGCTTTTTTCTTGACTGTATTTTGAGTTAAGCAGTTGGCGCGACTTCAGTTCTAGCCTATAAAGTCAAATGTTGTGTGGTTCCTCCATGGTAACATAGCTGCCCGAGGTCGCAAAGTTAGCAAGTACAAGATATTTGAAAATTGTATGTAATTTCACGGTAGTGCTTATGGTCGATCCCGTTTCTCGGCTTCAGAGCTACTTTCTTGACTGTATTTTGAGTTAAGCCGTTGGCGCGACTTCAGTTCTAGCCTATAAAGTCAAATGTTGTGTGGTTCCTCCATGGTAACATAGCTGCCCGGGGTCGCAAAGTTAGCAAGTACAAGAAATTTGAAAAATGTAAGTAATTTCACGGTAGTGCTTATGGCCGATCCCGTTTCTCGGCTTCAGAGCTACTTTCTTGACTGTATTTTGAGTTAGGCAGTTGGCGCGACTTCAGTTCTAGCCTATAAAGTCAAATCTTGTGTGATTCCTCCATGGTAACATAGCTGCCCGAGGTCGCAAAGTTAGCAAGTACAAGAAATTTGAAAATTGTACGTAATTTCACGGTAGTGCTTATGGCCGATCCCGTTTCTCGGCTTCAGAGCTACTTTCTTGACTGTATTTTGAGTTAGGCAGTTGGCGCGACTTCAGTTCTAGCCTATAAAGTCAAATGTTGTGTGGTTCCTCCATGGTAACATAGCTGCCCGAGGTCGCAAAGTTAGCAAGTACAAGATATTTGAAAATTGTATGTAATTTCACGGTAGTGCTTATGGTCGATCCCGTTTCTCGGCTTCAGAGCTACTTTCTTGACTGTATTTTGAGTTAAGCCGTTGGCGCGACTTCAGTTCTAGCCTATAAAGTCAAATGTTGTGTGGTTCCTCCATGGTAACATAGCTGCCCGGGGTCGCAAAGTTAGCAAGTACAAGAAATTTGAAAAATGTACGTAATTTCACGGCAGTGCTTATGGCCGATCCCGTTTCTCGGCTTCAGAGCTACTTTCTTGACTGTATTTTGAGTTAAGCAGTTGGCGCGACTTCAGTTCTAGCCTATAAAGTCAAATGTTGTGTGGTTCCTCCATGGTAACATAGCTGACCGAGGCCGCAAAGTTAGCAAGTACAAGAAATTTGAAAATTGTATGTAATTTCACGGTAGTGCTTATGGTCGATCCCGTTTCTCGGCTTCAGAGCTACTTTCTTGACTGTATTTTGAGTTAAGCAGTTGGCGCGACTTCAGTTCTAGCCTATAAAGTCAAATGTTGTGTGGTTCCTCCATGGTAACATAGCTGCCCGAGGCCGCAAAGTTAGCAAGTACAAGAAATTTGAAAATTGTATGTAATTTCACGGTAGTGCTTATGGTCGATCCCGTTTCTCGGCTTCAGAGCTACTTTCTTGACTGTATTTTGAGTTAACCAGTTGGCGCGACTTCAGTTCTAGCCTATAAAGTCAAATGTTGTGTGGTTCCTCCATGGTAACATAGCTGCCCGAGGTCGCAAAGTTAGCAAGTACAAGAAATTTGAAAATTGTACGTAATTTCACGGTAGTGCTTATGGTCGATCCCGTTTCTCGGCTTCAGAACTACTTTCTTGACTGTATTTTGAGTTAAGCAGTTGGCGCGACTTCAGTTCTAGCCTATAAAGTCAAATGTTGTGTGGTTCCTCCATGGTAACATAGCTGCCCGAGGTCGCAAAGTTAGCAAGTACAAGAAATTTGAAAATTGTACGTAGTTTCAGGGTAGTGCTTATGGTCGATCCCGTTTCTCGGCTTCAGAGCTACTTTCTTGACTGTATTTTGAGTTAAGCAGTTGGCGCGACTTCAGTTCTAGCCTATAAAGTCAAATGTTGTGTGGTTCCTCCATGGTAACATAGCTGCCCGAGGTCGCAAAGTTAGCAAGTACAAGAAATTTGAAAACTGTATGTAATTTCACGGTAGTGCTTATGGCCGATCCCGTTTCTCAGCTTCAGAGCTACTTTCTTGACTGTGTTTTGAGTTAAGCAGTTGGCGCGACTTCAGTTCTAGCCTATAAAGTCAAATGTTGTGTGGTTCCTCCATGGTAACATAGCTGCCCGAGGTCGCAAAGTTAGCAAGTACAAGAAATTTGAAAATTGTACGTAATTTCACGGTAGTGCTTATGGTCGATCCCGTTTCTCGGCTTCAGAGCTACTTTCTTGACTATATTTAGAGTTAGGCAGTTGGCGCGACTTCAGTTCTAGCCTATAAAGTCAAATGTTGTGTGGTTCCTCCATGGTAACATAGCTGCCCGAGGTCGCAAAGTTAGCAAGTACAAGAAATTTGAAAATTGTACGTAATTTCACAGTAGTGCTTATGGTCGATGCCGTTTCTCAGCTTCAGAGCTTTTTTCTTGACTGTATTTTGAGTTAAGCTGCTGGCGCGACTTCAGCTCTAGCCTATAAAGTCAAATGTTGTGTGGTTCCTCCATGGTAACATAGCTGCCCGAAGTCGCAAAGTTAGCAAGTACAAGAAATTTGAAAAATGTACGTAATTTCACGGTAGTGCTTATGGCCGATCCCGTTTCTCAGCTTCAGAGCTTTTTTCTTGACTGTATTTTGAGTTAAGCTGTTGGCGCGACTTCAGTTCTAGCCTATAAAGTCAAATCTTGTGTGATTCCTCCATGGTAACATAGCTGCCCGAGGTCGCAAAGTTAGCAAGTACAAGAAATTTGAAAAATGTACGTAATTTCACGGTAGTGCTTATGGCCGATCCCGTTTCTCGGCTTCAGAGCTACTTTCTTGACTGTATTTTGAGTTAAGCAGTTGGCGCGACTTCAGTTCTAGCCTATAAAGTCAAATGTTGTGTGGTTCCTCCATGGTAACATAGCTGCCCGAGGCCGCAAAGTTAGCAAGTACAAGAAATTTGAAAATTGTATGTAATTTCACGGTAGTGCTTATGGTCGATCCCGTTTCTCGGCTTCAGAGCTACTTTCTTGACTGTATTTTGAGTTAAGCAGTTGGCGCGACTTCAGTTCTAGCCTACAAAGTCAAATGTTGTGTGGTTCCTCCATGGTAACATAGCTGCCTGAGTACGCAAAGTTAGCAAGTACAAGAAATTTGAAAATTGTACGTAATTTCACGGTAGTGCTTATGGTCGATCCCGTTTCTCGGCTTCAGAGCTACTTTCTTGACTGTATTTTGAGTTAAGCAGTTGGCGCGACTTCAGTTCTAGCCTATAAAGTCAAATGTTGTGTGGTTCCTCCATGGTAACATAGCTGCCCGAGGTCGCAAATTTAGCAAGTACAAGAAATCTGAAAAATGTACGTAATTTCACGGTAGTGCTTATGGCCGATCCCGTTTCTCAGCTTCAGAGCTTTTTTCTTGACTGTATTTTGAGTTAAGCTGTTGGCGCGACTTCAGTTCTAGCCTATAAAGTCAAATCTTGTGTGATTCCTCCATGGTAACATAGCTGCCCGTCGTCGCAAAGTTAGCAAGTACAAGAAATTTGAAAAATGTAAGTAATTTCAGGGTAGTGCTTATGGCCGATCCCGTTTCTCGGCTTCAGAGCTACTTTCTTGACTGTATTTTGAGTTAGGCAGTTGGCGCGACTTCAGTTCTTGCCTATAAAGTCAAATGTTGTGTGGTTCCTCCATGGTAACATAGCTGCCCGAGACCGCAAAGTTAGCAAGAACAAGAAATTTGAAAATTGTATGTAATTGCACAGTAGTGCTTATGGTCGATGCCGTTTCTCAGCTTCAGAGCTTTTTTCTTGACTGTATTTTGAGTTAAGCAGTTGGCGCGACTTCAGTTCTAGCCTATAAAGTCAAATGTTGTGTGGTTCCTCCATGGTAACATAGCTGCCCGAGGTCGCAAAGTTAGCAAGTACAAGATATTTGAAAATTGTATGTAATTTCACGGTAGTGCTTATGGTCGATCCCGTTTCTCGGCTTCAGAGCTACTTTCTTGACTGTATTTTGAGTTAAGCCGTTGGCGCGACTTCAGTTCTAGCCTATAAAGTCAAATGTTGTGTGGTTCCTCCATGGTAACATAGCTGCCCGGGGTCGCAAAGTTAGCAAGTACAAGAAATTTGAAAAATGTAAGTAATTTCACGGTAGTGCTTATGGCCGATCCCGTTTCTCGGCTTCAGAGCTACTTTCTTGACTGTATTTTGAGTTAGGCAGTTGGCGCGACTTCAGTTCTAGCCTATAAAGTCAAATCTTGTGTGATTCCTCCATGGTAACATAGCTGCCCGAGGTCGCAAAGTTAGCAAGTACAAGAAATTTGAAAAATGTACGTAATTTCACGGCAGTGCTTATGGCCGATCCCGTTTCTCGGCTTCAGAGCTACTTTCTTGACTGTATTTTGAGTTAAGCAGTTGGCGCGACTTCAGTTCTAGCCTATAAAGTCAAATGTTGTGTGGTTCCTCCATGGTAACATAGCTGACCGAGGCCGCAAAGTTAGCAAGTACAAGAAATTTGAAAATTGTATGTAATTTCACGGTAGTGCTTATGGTCGATCCCGTTTCTCGGCTTCAGAGCTACTTTCTTGACTGTATTTTGAGTTAAGCAGTTGGCGCGACTTCAGTTCTAGCCTATAAAGTCAAATGTTGTGTGGTTCCTCCATGGTAACATAGCTGCCCGAGGTCGCAAAGTTAGCAAGTACAAGAAATTTGAAAATTGTACGTAATTTCACGGTAGTGCTTATGGTCGATCCCGTTTCTCGGCTTCAGAGCTACTTTCTTGACTGTATTTTGAGTTAAGCAGTTGGCGCGACTTCAGTTCTAGCCTATAAAGTCAAATGTTGTGTGGTTCCTCCATGGTAACATAGCTGCCCGAGGTCGCAAAGTTAGCAAGTACAAGAAATTTGAAAATTGTACGTAATTTCACGGTAGTGCTTATGGTCGATCCCGTTTCTCGGCTTCAGAGCTACTTTCTTGACTGTATTTTGAGTTAAGCGGTTGGCGCGACTTCAGTTCTAGCCTATAAAGTCAAATGTTGTGTGGTTCCTCCATGGTAACATAGCTGCCCGAGGTCGCAAAGTTAGCAAGTACAAGAAATTTGAAAATTGTACGTAATTTCACGGTAGTGCTTATGGTCGATCCCGTTTCTCGGCTTCAGAGCTACTTTCTTGACTGTATTTTGAGTTAAGCAGTTGGCGCGACTTCAGTTCTAGCCTATAAAGTCAAATGTTGTGTGGTTCCTCCATGGTAACATAGCTGCCCGAGGTCGCAAAGTTAGCAAGTACAAGAAATTTGAAAATTGTACGTAATTTCACAGTAGTGCTTATGGTCGATGCCGTTTCTCAGCTTCAGAGCTTTTTTCTTGACTGTATTTTGAGTTAAGCAGTTGGCGCGACTTCAGTTCTAGCCTATAAAGTCAAATGTTGTGTGGTTCCTCCATGGTAACATAGCTGCCCGAGGTCGCAAAGTTAGCAAGTACAAGAAATTTGAAAAATGTACGTAATTTCACGGTAGTGCTTATGGACGATCCCGTTTCTCAGCTTCAGAGCTTTTTTCTTGACTGTATTTTGAGTTAAGCAGTTGGCGCGACTTCAGTTCTAGCCTATAAAGTCAAATGTTGTGTGGTTCCTCCATGGTAACATAGCTGCCCGAGACCGCAAAGTTAGCAAGTACAAGAAATTTGAAAATTGTACGTAATTTCACAGTAGTGCTTATGGTCGATGCCGTTTCTCAGCTTCAGAGCTTTTTTCTTGACTGTATTTTGAGTTAAGCAGTTGGCGCGACTTCAGTTCTAGCCTATAAAGTCAAATGTTGTGTGGTTCCTCCATGGTAACATAGCTGCCCGAGACCGCAAAATTAGCAAGAACAAGAAATTTGAAAATTGTATGTAATTGCACAGTAGTGCTTATGGTCGATGCCGTTTCTCAGCTTCAGAGCTACTTTCTTGACTGGATTTTGAGTTAAGCTGTTGGCGCGACTTCTATAAAGTCAAATGTTGTGTGGTTCCTCCATGGTAACATAGCTGCCCGAGGTCGCAAAGTTAGCAAGTACAAGAAATTTGAAAAATGTACGTAATTGCACAGTAGTGCTTATGGTCGATCCCGTTTCTCGGCTTCAGAGCTACTTTCTTGACTGGATTTTGAATTAAGCTGTTTGCGCGACTTCTATAAAGTCAAATGTTGTGTGGTTCCTCCATGGTAACATAGCTGCCCGAGGTCGCAAAGTTAGCAAGTACAAGAAATTTGAAAAATGTACGTAATTGCACAGTAGTGCTTATGGTCGATCCCGTTTCTCAGCTTCAGAGCTACTTTCGTGACTGTATTTTGAGTTAAGCAGTTGGCGCGACTTCAGTTCTAGCCTATAAAGTCAAATGTTGTGTGGTTCCTCCATGGTAACATAGCTGCCCGAGGTCGCAAAGTTAGCAAGTACAAGAAATTTGAAAATTGTACGTAATTTCACGGTAGTGCTTATGGTCGATCCCGTTTCTCGGCTTCAGAGCTGCTTTCTTGACTGTATTTTGAGTTAGGCAGTTGGCGCGACTTCAGTTCTAGCCTATAAAGTCAAATGTTGTGTGGTTCCTCCATGGTAACATAGCTGCCCGAGGTCGCAAAGTTAGCAAGTACAAGAAATTTGAAAATTGTACGTAATTTCACAGTAGTGCTTATGGTCGATGCCGTTTCTCAGCTTCAGAGCTACTTTCTTGACTGTATTTTGAGTTAAGCAGTTGGCGCCACTTCAGTTCTAGTCTATAAAGTCAAATGTGGTGTGGTTCCTCCATGGTAACATAGCTGCCCGAGGTCGCAAAGTTAGCAAGTACAAGATATTTGAAAATTGTATGTAATTTCACGGTAGTGCTTATGGTCGATCCCGTTTCTCGGCTTCAGAGCTACTTTCTTGACTGTATTTTGAGTTAAGCCGTTGGCGCGACTTCAGTTCTAGCCTATAAAGTCAAATGTTGTGTGGTTCCTCCATGGTTACATAGCTGCCCGGGGTCGCAAAGTTAGCAAGTACAAGAAATTTGAAAAATGTAAGTAATTTCACGGTAGTGCTTATGGCCGATCCCGTTTCTCGGCTTCAGAGCTACTTTCTTGACTGTATTTTGAGTTAGGCAGTTGGCGCGACTTCAGTTCTAGCCCATAAAGTCAAATCTTGTGTGATTCCTCCATGGCAACATAGCTGCCCGAGGTCGCAAAGTTAGCAAGTACAAGAAATTTGAAAAATGTACGTAATTTCACGGCAGTGCTTATGGCCGATCCCGTTTCTCGGCTTCAGAGCTACTTTCTTGACTGTATTTTGAGTTAAGCAGTTGGCGCGACTTCAGTTCTAGCCTATAAAGTCAAATGTTGTGTGGTTCCTCCATGGTAACATAGCTGACCGAGGCCGCAAAGTTAGCAAGTACAAGAAATTTGAAAATTGTATGTAATTTCACGGTAGTGCTTATGGTCGATCCCGTTTCTCGGCTTCAGAGCTACTTTCTTGACTGTATTTTGAGTTAAGCAGTTGGCGCGACTTCAGTTCTAGCCTATAAAGTCAAATGTTGTGTGGTTCCTCCATGGTAACATAGCTGCCCGAGGTCGCAAAGTTAGCAAGTACAAGAAATTTGAAAATTGTACGTAATTTCACGGTAGTGCTTATGGTCGATCCCGTTTCTCGGCTTCAGAGCTACTTTCTTGACTGTATTTTGAGTTAAGCAGTTGGCGCGACTTCAGTTCTAGCCTATAAAGTCAAATGTTGTGTGGTTCCTCCATGGTAACATAGCTGCCCGAGGTCGCAAAGTTAGCAAGTACAAGAAATTTGAAAATTGTACGTAATTTCACGGTAGTGCTTATGGTCGATCCCGTTTCTCGGCTTCAGAGCTACTTTCTTGACTGTATTTTGAGTTAAGCGGTTGGCGCGACTTCAGTTCTAGCCTATAAAGTCAAATGTTGTGTGGTTCCTCCATGGTAACATAGCTGCCCGAGGTCGCAAAGTTAGCAAGTACAAGAAATTTGAAAATTGTACGTAATTTCACGGTAGTGCTTATGGTCGATCCCGTTTCTCGGCTTCAGAGCTACTTTCTTGACTGTATTTTGAGTTAAGCAGTTGGCGCGACTTCAGTTCTAGCCTATAAAGTCAAATGTTGTGTGGTTCCTCCATGGTAACATAGCTGCCCGAGGTCGCAAAGTTAGCAAGTACAAGAAATTTGAAAATTGTACGTAATTTCACAGTAGTGCTTATGGTCGATGCCGTTTCTCAGCTTCAGAGCTTTTTTCTTGACTGTATTTTGAGTTAAGCAGTTGGCGCGACTTCAGTTCTAGCCTATAAAGTCAAATGTTGTGTGGTTCCTCCATGGTAACATAGCTGCCCGAGGTCGCAAAGTTAGCAAGTACAAGAAATTTGAAAAATGTACGTAATTTCACGGTAGTGCTTATGGACGATCCCGTTTCTCAGCTTCAGAGCTTTTTTCTTGACTGTATTTTGAGTTAAGCAGTTGGCGCGACTTCAGTTCTAGCCTATAAAGTCAAATGTTGTGTGGTTCCTCCATGGTAACATAGCTGCCCGAGACCGCAAAGTTAGCAAGTACAAGAAATTTGAAAATTGTACGTAATTTCACAGTAGTGCTTATGGTCGATGCCGCTTCTCAGCTTCAGAGCTTTTTTCTTGACTGTATTTTGAGTTAAGCAGTTGGCGCGACTTCAGTTCTAGCCTATAAAGTCAAATGTTGTGTGGTTCCTCCATGGTAACATAGCTGCCCGAGACCGCAAAGTTAGCAAGAACAAGAAATTTGAAAATTGTATGTAATTGCACAGTAGTGCTTATGGTCGATGCCGTTTCTCAGCTTCAGAGCTACTTTCTTGACTGGATTTTGAGTTAAGCTGTTGGCGCGACTTCTATAAAGTCAAATGTTGTGTGGTTCCTCCATGGTAACATAGCTGCCCGAGGTCGCAAAGTTAGCAAGTACAAGAAATTTGAAAAATGTACGTAATTGCACAGTAGTGCTTATGGTCGATCCCGTTTCTCGGCTTCAGAGCTACTTTCTTGACTGGATTTTGAGTTAAGCTGTTGGCGCGACTTCTATAAAGTCAAATGTTGTGTGGTTCCTCCATGGTAACATAGCTGCCCGAGGTCGCAAAGTTAGCAAATACAAGAAATTTGAAAAATGTACGTAATTGCACAGTAGTGCTTATGGTCGATCCCGTTTCTCAGCTTCAGAGCTACTTTCGTGACTGTATTTTGAGTTAAGCAGTTGGCGCGACTTCAGTTCTAGCCTATAAAGTCAAATGTTGTGTGGTTCCTCCATGGTAACATAGCTGCCCGAGGTCGCAAAGTTAGCAAGTACAAGAAATTTGAAAATTGTACGTAATTTCACGGTAGTGCTTATGGTCGATCCCGTTTCTCGGCTTCAGAGCTGCTTTCTTGACTGTATTTTGAGTTAGGCAGTTGGCGCGACTTCAGTTCTAGCCTATAAAGTCAAATGTTGTGTGGTTCCTCCATGGTAACATAGCTGCCCGAGGTCGCAAAGTTAGCAAGTACAAGAAATTTGAAAATTGTACGTAATTTCACAGTAGTGCTTATGGTCGATGCCGTTTCTCAGCTTCAGAGCTTTTTTCTTGACTGTATTTTGAGTTAGGCAGTTGGCGCGACTTCAGTTCTAGCCTATAAAGTCAAATGTTGTGTGGTTCCTCCGTGGTAACATAGCTGCCCGAGGTCGCAAATTTAGCAAGTACAAGAAATTTGAAAATTGTACGTAATTTCACAGTAGTGCTTATGGTCGATGCCGTTTCTCAGCTTCAGAGCTTTTTTCTTGACTGTATTTTGAGTTAAGCAGTTGGCGCGACTTCAGTTCTAGCCTATAAAGTCAAATGTTGTGTGGTTCCTCCATGGTAACATAGCTGCCCGAGACCGCAAAATTAGCAAGAACAAGAAATTTGAAAATTGTATGTAATTGCACAGTAGTGCTTATGGTCGATGCCGTTTCTCAGCTTCAGAGCTACTTTCTTGACTGTATTTTGAGTTAAGCAGTTGGCGCCACTTCAGTTCTAGCCTATAAAGTCAAATGTTGTGTGGTTCCTCCATGGTAACATAGCTGCCCGAGGTCGCAAAGTTAGCAAGTACAAGAAATTTGAAAATTGTACGTAATTTCACAGTAGTGCTTATGGTCGATGCCGTTTCTCAGCTTCAGAGCTTTTTTCTTGACTGTATTTTGAGTTAAGCAGTTGGCGCGACTTCAGTTCTAGCCTATAAAGTCAAATGTTGTGTGGTTCCTCCATGGTAACATAGCTGCCCGAGACCGCAAAATTAGCAAGAACAAGAAATTTGAAAATTGTATGTAATTGCACAGTAGTGCTTATGGTCGATGCCGTTTCTCAGCTTCAGAGCTACTTTCTTGACTGTATTTTGAGTTAAGCAGTTGGCGCCACTTCAGTTCTAGCCTATAAAGTCAAATGTTGTGTGGTTCCTCCATGGTAACATAGCTGCCCGAGGTCGCAAAGTTAGCAAGTACAAGAAATTTGAAAATTGTACGTAATTTCACGGTAGTGCTTATGGTCGATCCCGTTTCTCGGCTTCAGAGCTGCTTTCTTGACTGTATTTTGAGTTAGGCAGTTGGCGCGACTTCAGTTCTAGCCTATAAAGTCAAATGTTGTGTGGTTCCTCCATGGTAACATAGCTGCCCGAGGTCGCAAAGTTAGCAAGTACAAGAAATTTGAAAATTGTACGTAATTTCACGGTAGTGCTTATGGTCGATCCCGTTTCTCGGCTTCAGAGCTGCTTTCTTGACTGTATTTTGAGTTAGGCAGTTGGCGCGACTTCAGTTCTAGCCTATAAAGTCAAATGTTGTGTGGTTCCTCCATGGTAACATAGCTGCCCGAGGTCGCAAAGTTAGCAAGTACAAGAAATTTGAAAATTGTACGTAATTTCACAGTAGTGCTTATGGTCGATCCCGTTTCTCGGCTTCAGAGCTACTTTCTTGACTGTATTTTGAGTTAAGCAGTTGGCGCGACTTCAGTTCTAGCCTATAAAGTCAAATGTTGTGTGGTTCCTCCATGGTAACATAGCTGCCCGAGGTCGCAAAGTTAGCAAGTACAAGAAATTTGAAAATTGTACGTAATTTCACAGTAGTGCTTATGGTCGATGCCGTTTCTCAGCTTCAGAGCTTTTTTCTTGACTGTATTTTGAGTTAAGCAGTTGGCGCGACTTCAGTTCTAGCCTATAAAGTCAAATGTTGTGTGGTTCCTCCATGGTAACATAGCTGCCCGAGGTCGCAAAGTTAGCAAGTACAAGGAATTTGAAAAATGTACGTAATTTCACGGTAGTGCTTATGGACGATCCCGTTTCTCAGCTTCAGAGCTTTTTTCTTGACTGTATTTTGAGTTAAGCAGTTGGCGCGACTTCAGTTCTAGCCTATAAAGTCAAATGTTGTGTGGTTCCTCCATGGTAACATAGCTGCCCGAGACCGCAAAGTTAGCAAGTACAAGAAATTTAAAAATTGTACGTAATTTCACAGTAGTGCTTATGGTCGATGCCGTTTCTCAGCTTCAGAGCTTTTTTCTTGACTGTATTTTGAGTTAAGCAGTTGGCGCGACTTCAGTTCTAGCCTATAAAGTCAAATGTTGTGTGGTTCCTCCATGGTAACATAGCTGCCCGAGACCGCAAAATTAGCAAGAACAAGAAATTTGAAAATTGTATGTAATTGCACAGTAGTGCTTATGGTCGATGCCGTTTCTCAGCTTCAGAGCTACTTTCTTGACTGTATTTTGAGTGAAGCAGTTGGCGCCACTTCAGTTCTAGCCTATAAAGTCAAATGTTGTGTGGTTCCTCCATGGTAACATAGCTGCCCGAGGTCGCAAAATTAGCAAGTACAAGAAATTTGTAAATTGTACGTAATTTCACGGTAGTGCTTATGGTCGATCCCGTTTCTCGGCTTCAGAGCTACTTTCTTGACTGTATTTTGAGTTAAGCAGTTGGCGCGACTTCAGTTCTAGCCTATAAAGTAAAATCTTGTGTGGTTCCTCAATGGTAACATAGCTGCCCGAGACCGCAAAGTTAGCAAGAACAAGAAATTTGAAAATTGTATGTAATTGCACAGTAGTGCTTATGGTCGATGCCGTTTCTCAGCTTCAGAGCTACTTTCTTGACTGTATTTTGAGTTAAGCAGTTGGCGCCTCTTCAGTTCTAGCCTATAAAGTCAAATGTTGTGTGGCTCCTCCATGGTAACATAGCTGCCCGAGGTCGCAAAGTTAGCAAGTACAAGAAATTTGAAAAATGTACGTAATTTCACAGTAGTGCTTATGGTCGATCCCGTTTCTCGGCTTCAGAGCTACTTTCTTGACTGTATTTTGAGTTAAGCAGTTGGCGCGACTTCAGTTCTAGCCTATAAAGTCAAATGTTGTGTGGTTCCTCCATGGTAACATAGCTGCCCGAGGCCGCAAAGTTAGCAAGTACAAGAAATTTGAAAATTGTATGTAATTTCACGGTAGTGCTTACGGTCGATCCCGTTTCGCGGCTTCAGAGCTACTTTCTTGACTGTATTTTGAGTTAAGCAGTTGGCGCGACTTCAGTTCTAGCCTATAAAGTCAAATGTTGTGTGGTTCCTCCATGGTAACATAGCTGCCCGAGGTCGCAAAGTTAGCAAGTACAAGAAATTTGAAAATTGTACGTAATTTCACGGTAGTGCTTATGGTCGATCCCGTTTCTCGGCTTCAGAGCTACTTTCTTGACTGTATTTTGAGTTAAGCAGTTGGCGCGACTTCAGTTCTAGCCTATAAAGTCAAATGTTGTGTGGTTCCTCCATGGTAACATAGCTGCCCGAGGTCGCAAAGTTAGCAAGTACAAGAAATTTGAAAATTGTATGTAATTTCACGGTAGTGCTTATGGCCGATCCCGTTTCTCAGCTTCAGAGCTACTTTCTTGACTGCATTTTGAGTTAAGCAGTTGGCGCGACTTCAGTTCTAGCCTATAAAGTCAAATGTTGTGTGGTTGCTCCATGGTAACATAGCTGCCCGAGGCCGCAAAGTTAGCAAGTACAAGAAATTTGAAAATTGTACGTAATTTCACGGTAGTGCTTATGGTCGATCCCGTTTCTCGGCCTCAGATCTACTTTCTTGACTATATTTTGAGTTAAGCAGTTGGCGCGACTTCAGTTCTAGCCTATAAAGTAAAATCTTGTGTGGTTCCTCAATGGTAACATAGCTGCCCGAGACCGCAAAGTGAGCAAGAACAAGAAATTTGAAAATTGTATGTAATTGCACAGTAGTGCTTATGGTCGATGCCGTTTCTCAGCTTCAGAGCTACTTTCTTGACTGTATTTTGAGTTAAGCAGTTGGCGCCTCTTCAGTTCTAGCCTATAAAGTCAAATGTTGTGTGGTTCCTCCATGGTAACATAGCTGCCCGAGGTCGCAAAGTTAGCAAGTACAAGAAATTTGAAAAATGTACGTAATTTCACAGTAGTGCTTATGGTCGATCCCGTTTCTCGGCTTCAGAGCTACTTTCTTGACTGTATTTTGAGTTAAGCAGTTGGCGCGACTTCAGTTCTAGCCTATAAAGTCAAATGTTGTGTGGTTCCTCGATGGTAACATAGCTGCCCGAGGTCGCAAAGTTAGCAAGTACAAGAAATTTGAAAAATGTACGTAATTTCACGGTAGTGCTTATGGCCGATCCCGTTTCTCAGCTTCAGAGCTTTTTTCTTGACTGTATTTTGAGTTAAGCTGTTGGCGCGACTTCAGTTCTAGCCTATAAAGTCAAATCTTGTGTGATTCCTCCATGGTAACATAGCTGCCCGAGGTCGCAAAGTTAGCAAGTACAAGAAATTTGAAAATTGTATGTAATTTCACGGTAGTGCTTTTGGCCGATCCCGTTTCTCAGCTTCAGAGCTTTTTTCTTGACTGTATTTTGAGTTAAGCAGTTGGCGCGACTTCAGTTCTAGCCTATAAAGTCAAATGTTGTGTGGTTCCTCCATGTTAACATAGCTGCCCGAGGTAGCAAAGTTAGCAAGTACAAGAAATTTGAAAATTGTACGTAATTTCACGGTAGTGCTTATGGTCGATCCCGTTTCTCGGCTTCAGAGCTACTTTCTTGACTGTATTTTGAGTTAAGCAGTTGGCGCGACTTCAGTTCTAGCCTATAAAGTAAAATCTTGTGTGGTTCCTCAATGGTAACATAGCTGCCCGAGACCGCAAAGTGAGCAAGAACAAGAAATTTGAAAATTGTATGTAATTGCACAGTAGTGCTTATGGTCGATGCCGTTTCTCAGCTTCAGAGCTACTTTCTTGACTGTATTTTGAGTTAAGCAGTTGGCGCAACTTCAGTTCTAGCCTATAAAGTCAAATGTTGTGTGGTTCCTCCATGGTAACATAGCTGCCCGAAGTCGCAAAGTTAGCAAGTACAAGAAATTTGAAAATTGTACGTAATTTCACGGTAGTGCTTATGGTCGATCCCGTTTCTCGGCTTCAGAGCTACTTTCTTGACTGTATTTTGAGTTAAGCAGTTGGCGCGACTTCAGTTCTAGCCTATAAAGTCAAATGTTGTGTGGTTCCTCCATGGTAACATAGCTGCCCGAGGCCGCAAAGTTAGCAAGTACAAGAAATTTGAAAATTGTACGTAATTTCACGGTAGTGCTTATGGCCGATCCCGTTTCTCAGCTTCAGAGCTTTTTTCTTGACTGTATTTTGAGTTAAGCAGTTGGCGCGACTTCAGTTCTAGCCTATAAAGTCAAATCTTGTGTGATTCCTCCATGGTAACATAGCTGCCCGAGGTCGCAAAGTTAGCAAGTACAAGAAATTTCAAAATTGTATGTAATTTCACGGTAGTGCTTATGGTCGATCCCGTTTCTCGGCTTCAGAGCTACTTTCTTGACTGTATTTTGAGTTAAGCAGCTGGCGCGACTTCAGTTCTAGCCTATAAAGTCAAATGTTGTGTGGTTCCTCCATGGTAACATAGCTGCCCGAGGTCGCAAAGTTAGCAAATACAAGAAATTTGAAAATTGTATGTAATTTCACGGTAGTGCTTATGGTCGATCCCGTTTCTCGGCTTCAGAGCTACTTTCTTGACTGTATTTTGAGTTAAGCAGTTGGCACGACTTCAGTTCTAGCCTATAAAGTCAAATGTTGTGTGGTTCCTCCATGGTAACATAGCTGCCCGAGGTCGCAAAGTTAGCAAGTACAAGAAATTTGAAAAATGTACGTAATTTCACGGTAGTGCTTATGGCCGATCCCGTTTCTCAGCTTCAGAGCTTTTTTCTTGACTGTATTTTGAGTTAAGCTGTTGGCGCGACTTCAGTTCTAGCCTATAAAGTCAAATCTTGTGTGATTCCTCCATGGTAACATAGCTGCCCGAGGTCGCAAAGTTAGCAAGTACAAGAAATTTGAAAAATGTACGTAATTTCACGGTAGTGCTTATGGCCGATCCCGTTTCTCGGCTTCAGAGCTACTTTCTTGACTGTATTTTGAGTTAAGCAGTTGGCGCGACTTCAGTTCTAGCCTATAAAGTCAAATGTTGTGTGGTTCCTCCATGGTAACATAGCTGCCCGAGGCCGCAAAGTTAGCAAGTACAAGAAATTTGAAAATTGTATGTAATTTCACGGTAGTGCTTATGGTCGATCCCGTTTCTCGGCTTCAGAGCTACTTTCTTGACTGTATTTTGAGTTAAGCAGTTGGCGCGACTTCAGTTCTAGCCCATAAAGTCAAATGTTGTGTGGTTCCTCCATGGTGACGTAGCTGCCCGAGGTCGCAAAGTTAGCAAGTACAAGAAATTTGAAAATTGTACGTAATTTCACGGTAGTGCTTATGGTCGATCCCGTTTCTCGGCTTCAGAGCTACTTTCTTGACTGGGTTTTGAGTTAAGCAGTTGGCGCCACTTCAGTTCTAGCCTATAAAGTCAAATGTTGTGTGGTTCCTCCATGGTAACATAGCTGCCCGAGGTCGCAAAGTTAGCAAGTACAAGAAATTTAAAAAATTGTACGTAATTTCACAGTAGTGCTTATGGTCGATGCCGTTTCTCAGCTTCAGAGCTTTTTTCTTGACTGTATTTTGAGTTAAGCAGTTGGCGCGACTTCAGTTCTAGCCTATAAAGTCAAATGTTGTGTGGTTCCTCCATGGTAACATAGCTGCCCGAGGCCGCAAAGTTAGCAAGTACAAGAAATTTGAAAATTGTACGTAATTTCACGGTAGTGCTTATGGTCGATCCCGTTTCTCGGCTTCAGAGCTACTTTCTTGACTGTATTTTGAGTTAAGCAGTTGGCGCGACTTCAGTTCTAGCCTATAAAGTCAAATGTTGTGTGGTTCCTCCATGGTAACATAGCTGCCCGAGGTCGCAAAAGTTAGCAAGTACAAGAAATTTGAAAATTGTACGTAATTTCACAGTAGTGCTTATGGTCGATGCCGTTTCTCGGCTTCAGAGCTACTTTCTTGACTGTATTTTGAGTTAAGCAGTTGGAGCGACTTCAGTTCTAGCCTATAAAGTCAAATGTTGTGTGGTTCCTCCATGGTAACATAGCTGCCCGAGGTCGCAAAATTAGCAAGTACAAGAAATTTGAAAATTGTACGTAATTTCACGGTAGTGCTTATGGTCGATCCCGTTTCTCGGCTTCAGAGCTACTTTCTTGACTGGATTTTGAGTTAAGCAGTTGGCGCCACTTCAGTTCTAGCCTATAAAGTCAAATGTTGTGTGGTTCCTCCATGGTAACATAGCATGGTAACATAGATGGTCGATGCCGTTTCTCAGCTTCAGAGCTTTTTTCTTGACTGTATTTTGAGTTAAGCAGTTGGCGCGACTTCAGTTCTAGCCTATGAAGTCAAATGTTGTGTGGTTCCTCCATGGTAACATAGCTGCCCGAGGTCGCAAAGTTAGCAAGTACAAGAAATTTGAAAAATGTACGTAATTTCACGGTAGTGCTTATGGCCGATGCCGTTTCTCAGCTTCAGAGCTTTTTTCTTGACTGTATTTTGAGTTAAGCTGTTGGCGCGACTTCAGTTCTAGCCTATAAAGTCAAATGTTGTGTGGTTCCTCCATGGTAACATAGCTGCCCGAGGTCGCAAAATTAGCAAGTACAAGAAATTTGAAAATTGTACGTAATTTCACGGTAGTGCTTATGGTCGATCCCGTTTCTCGGCTTCAGAGCTACTTTCTTGACTGGATTTTGAGTTAAGCAGTTGGCGCCACTTCAGTTCTAGCCTATAAAGTCAAATGTTGTGTGGTTCCTCCATGGTAACATAGCATGGTAACATAGATGGTCGATGCCGTTTCTCAGCTTCAGAGCTTTTTTCTTGACTGTATTTTGAGTTAAGCAGTTGGCGCGACTTCAGTTCTAGCCTATGAAGTCAAATGTTGTGTGGTTCCTCCATGGTAACATAGCTGCCCGAGGTCGCAAAGTTAGCAAGTACAAGAAATTTGAAAAATGTACGTAATTTCACGGTAGTGCTTATGGCCGATGCCGTTTCTCAGCTTCAGAGCTTTTTTCTTGACTGTATTTTGAGTTAAGCTGTTGGCGCGACTTCAGTTCTAGCCTATAAAGTAAATGTTGTGTGGTTCCTCCATGGTAACATAGCTGCCCGAGGTCGCAAAGTTAGCAAGTACAAGAAATTTGAAAATTGTACGTAATTTCACAGTAGTGCTTATGGTCGATGCCGTTTCTCGGCTTCAGAGCTACTTTCTTGACTGTATTTTGAGTTAAGCAGTTGGCGCGACTTCAGTTCTAGCCTATAAAGTCAAATGTTGTGTGGTTCCTCCATGGTAACATAGCTGCCCGAGGTCGCAAAGTTAGCAAGTACAAGAAATTTGAAAATTGTATGTAATTTCACGGTAGTGCTTATGGTCGATCCCGTTTCTCGGCTTCAGAGCTACTTTCTTGACTGTATTTTGAGTTAAGCAGTTGGCGCGACTTCAGTTCTAGCCTATAAAGTCTAATGTTGTGTGGTTCCTCCATGGTAACATAGCTGCCCGAGGTCGCAAAGTTAGTAAGTACAAGAAATTTGAAAATTGTATGTAATTTCACGGTAGTGCTTATGGTCGATCCCGTTTCTCGGCTTCAGAGCTACTTTCTTGACTGTATTTTGAGTTAACCAGTTGGCGCGACTTCAGTTCTAGCCTATAAAGTCAAATGTTGTGTGGTTCCTCCATGGTAACATAGCTGCCCGAGGTCGCAAAGTTAGCAAGTACAAGAAATTTGAAAATTGTACGTAATTTCACGGTAGTGCTTATGGTCGATCCCGTTTCTCAACTTCAGAGCTTTTTTCTTGACTGTATTTTGAGTTAAGCAGTTGGCGCGACTTCAGTTCTAGCCTATAAAGTCAAATCTTGTGTGATTCCTCCATGGTAACATAGCTGCCCGAGGCCGCAAAGTTAGCAAGTACAAGAAATTTGAAAATTGTACGTAATTTCACGGTAGTGCTTATGGTCGATCCCGTTTCTCGGCTTCAGAGCTACTTTCTTGACTGTATTTTGAGTTAAGCAGTTGGCGCGACTTCAGTTCTAGCCTATAAAGTCAAATGTTGTGTGGTTCCTCCATGGTAACATAGCTGCCCGAGGCCGCAAAGTTAGCAAGTACAAGAAATTTGAAAATTGTACGTAATTTCACGGTAGTGCTTATGGTCGATCCCGTTTCTCGGCTTCAGAGCTACTTTCTTGACTGGATTTTGAGTTAAGCAGTTGGCGTCAGTTCAGTTCTAGCCTATAAAGTCAAATGTTGTGTGGTTCCTCCATGGTAACATAGCTGCCCGAGGTCGCAAAGTTAGCAAGTACAAGAAATTTGAAAAATGTACGTAATTTCACAGTAGTGCTTATGGTCGATGCCGTTTCTCAGCTTCAGAGCTACTTTCTTGACCGGATTTTGAGTTAAGCTGTTGGTGCGACTTCAGTTCTAGCCTATAAAGTCAAATGTTGTGTGGTTCCTCCATGGTAACATAGCTGCCCGAGGTCGCAAAGTTAGCAAGTACAAGAAATTTGAAAAATGTACGTAATTTTACGGTAGTGCTTATGGCCGATCCCGTTTCTCAGCTTCAGAGCTACTTTCTTGACTGTATTTTGAATTAAGCAGTTGGCGCGACTTCAGTTCTAGCCTATAAAGTCAAATCTTGTGTGGTTCCTCCATGGTAACATAGCTACCCGAGGTCGCAAAGTTAGCAAGTACAAGAAATTTGAAAAATGTATGTAATTTCACGGTAGTGCTTATGGTCGATCCTGTTTCTCGGCTTCAGAGCTTTTTTCTTGACTGTATTTTGAGTTAAGCAGTTGGCGCGACTTCAGTTATAGCCTATAAAGTCAAATCTTGTGTGGTTCCTCCATGGTAACATAGCTGCCCGAGGTCGCAAAGTTAGCAAGTACAAGAAATTTGAAAATTGTATGTAATTTCACGGTAGTGCTTATGGTCGATCCCGTTTCTCGGCTTCAGAGCTACTTTCTTGACCGGATTTTGAGTTAAGCTGTTGGTGCGACTTCAGTTCTAGCCTATAAAGTCAAATGTTGTGTGGTTCCTATATGGTAACATTGCTGCCCGAGGTCGCAAAGTTAGCAAGTACAAGAAATTTGAAAAATGTACGTAATTTCACGGTAGTGCTTATGGCCGATCCCGTTTCTCAGCTTCAGAGCTACTTTCTTGACTGTATTTTGAGTTAAGCAGTTGGCGCGACTTCAGTTCTAGCCTATAAAGTCAAATGTTGTGTGGTTCCTCCATGGTAACATAGCTGCCCGAGGTCGCAAAGTTAGCAGGTACAAGAAATTTGAAAAATGTACGTAATTTCACGGTAGTGCTTATGGCCGATCCCGTTTCTCAGCTTCAGAGCTACTTTCTTGACTGTATTTTGAGTTAAGCAGTTGGCGCGACTTCAGTTCTAGCCTATAAAGTCAAATCTTGTGTGGTTCCTCCATGGTAACATAGCTGCCCGAGGTCGCAAAGTTAGCAAGTACAAGAAATTTGAAAATTGTATGTAATTTCACGGTAGTGCTTATGGTCGATCCCGTTTCTCGGCTTCAGAGCTACTTTCTTGACTGTATTTTGAGTTAAGCAGTTGGCGCGACTTCAGTTCTAGCCTATAAAGTCAAATGTTGTGTGGTTCCTCCATGGTAACATAGCTGCCCGAGGTCGCAAAGTTAGCAAGTACAAGAAATTTGAAAAATGTACGTAATTTCACGGTAGTGCTTATGGCCGATCCCGTTTCTCAGCTTCAGAGCTTTTTTCTTGACTGTATTTTGAGTTAAGCAGTTGGCGCGACTTCAGTTCTAGCCTATAAAGTCAAATGTTGTGTGGTTCCTCCATGGTAACATAGCTGCCCGAGGTCGCAAAGTTAGCAAGTACAAGAAATTTGAAAAATGTACGTAATTTCACGGTAGTGCTTATGGCCGATCCCGTTTCTCAGCTTCAGAGCTTTTTTCTTGACTGTATTTTGAGTTAAGCAGTTGACGCGACTTCAGTTCTAGCCTATAAAGTCAAATGTTGTGTGGTTCCTCCATGGTAACATAGCTGCCCGAGGCCGCAAAGTTAGCAAGTACAAGAAATTTGAAAATAGTACGTAATTTCACGGTAGTGCTTATGGTCGATCCCGTTTCTCGGCTTCAGAGCTACTTTCTTGACTGGATTTTGAGTTAAGCAGTTGGCGCCACTTCAGTTCCAGCCTATAAAGTCAAATGTTGTGTGGTTCCTCCATGGTAACATAGCTGCCCGAGGTCGCAAAGTTAGCAAGTACAAGAAATTGAGTTAAGCTGTTGGCGCGACTTCAGTTCTAGCCTATAAAGTCAAATGTTGTGTGGTTCCTCCATGGTAACATAGCTGCCCGAGGTCGCAAAGTTAGCAAGTACAAGAAATTTGAAAATTGTACGTAATTTCACGGTAGTGCTTATGGTCGATCCCGTTTCTCGGCTTCAGAGCTACTTTCTTGACTGTATTTTGAGTTAAGCAGTTGGCGCGACTTCAGTTCTAGCCTATAAAGTCAAATCTTGTGTGGTTCCTCCATGGTAACATAGCTGCCCGAGGTCGCAAAGTTAGCAAGTACAAGAAATTTGAAAATTGTATGTAATTTCACGGTAGTGCTTATGGTCGATCTCGTTTCTCGGCTTCAGAGCTACTTTCTTGACTGTATTTTGAGTTAAGCAGTTGGCGCGACTTCAGTTCTAGCCTATAAAGTCAAATGTTGTGTGGTTCCTCCATGGTAACATAGCTTCCCGAGGTCGCAAAGTTAGCAAGTACAAGAAATTTGAAAATTGTACGTAATTTCACGGTAGTGCTTATGGTCGATCCCGTTTCTCGGCTTCAGAGCTACTTTCTTGACCGGATTTTGAGTTAAGCTGTTGGTGCGACTTCAGTTCTAGCCTATAAAGTCAAATGTTGTGTGGTTCCTCCATGGTAACATAGCTGCCCGAGGTCGCAAAGTTAGCAAGTACAAGAAATTTGAAAAATGTACGTAATTTCACGGTAGTGCTTATGGCCGATCCCGTTTCTCAGCTTCAGAGCTACTTTCTTGACTGTATTTTGAGTTAAGCAGTTGGCGCGACTTCAGTTCTAGCCTATAAAGTCAAATGTTGTGTGGTTCCTCCATGGTAACATAGCTGCCCGAGGTCGCAAAGTTAGCAAGTACAAGAAATTTGAAAATTGTACGTAATTTCACGGTAGTGCTTATGGTCGATCCCGTTTCTCGGCTTCAGAGCTACTTTCGTGACTGTATTTTGAGTTAAGCAGTTGGCGCGACTTCAGTTCTAGCCTATAAAGTCAAATGTTGTGTGGTTCCTCCATGGTAACATAGCTGCCCGAGGTCGCAAAGTTAGCAAGTACAAGAAATTTGAAAATTGTATGTAATTGCACAGTAGTGCTTATGGTCGATCCCGTTTCTCGGCTTCAGAGCTTTTTCTTGACTGTATTTTGAGTTAAGCAGTTGGCGCGACTTCAGTTCTAGCCTATAAAGTCAAATGTTGTGTGGTGCCTCCATGGTAACAGAGCTGCCCGAGGTCGCAAAGTTAGCAAGTACAAGAAATTTGAAAATTGTATGTAATTGCACAGTAGTGCTTATGGTCGATGGCGTTTCTCGGCTTCAGCGCTACTTTCTTGACTGGATTTTGAGTTAAGCTGTTGGCGCGACTTCAGTTCTAGCCTATAAAGTCAAATGTTGTGTGGTTCCTCCATGGTAACATAGTTGCCCGAGGTCGCAAACTTAGCAAGTACAAGAAATTTGAAAAATGTACGTAATTTCACATTAGTGCTTATGGTCGATGCCGTTTCTCAGCTTCAGAGCTACTTTCTTGACTGTATTTTGAGTTAAGCAGTTGGCGCGACTTCAGTTCTAGCCTATAAAGTCAAATGTTGTGTGGTTCCTCCATGGTAACATAGCTGCCCGAGGTCGCAAAGTTAGCAAGTACAAGAAATTTGAAAATTGTATGTAATTGCACAGTAGTGCTTATGGTCGATGCCGTTTCTCGGCTTCAGAGCTACTTTCTTGACTGGATTTTGAGTTAAGCTGTTGGCGCGACTTCAGTTCTAGCCTATAAAGTCAAATCTTGTGTGATTCCTCCATGGTAACATAGCTGCCCGAGGTCGCAAAATTAGCAACTACAAGAAATTTGTAAATTGTACGTAATTTCACGGTAGTGCTTATGGTCGATCCCGTTTCTCGGCTTCAGAGCTACTTTCGTGACTGTATTTTGAGTTAAGCAGTTGGCGCGACTTCAGTTCTAGCCTATAAAGTCAAATCTTGTGTGATTCCTCCATGGTAACATAACTGCCCGAGGTCGCAAAATTAGCAAGTACAAGAAATTTGTAAATTGTACGTAATTTCACGGTAGTGCTTATGGCCGATCCCGTTTCTCAGCTTCAGAGCTTTTTTCTTGATTGTATTTTGAGTTGAGCAGTTGGCGCGACTTCAGTTCTAGCCTATAAAGTCAAATGTTGTGTGGTTCCTCCATGGTAACATAGCTGCCCGAGGTCGCAAAGTTAGCAAGTACAAGAAATTTGAAAATTGTATGTAATTGCACAGTAGTGCTTATGGCCGATCCCGTTTCTCGGCTTCAGAGCTACTTTCTTGACTGTATTTTGAGTTAAGCAGTTGGCGCGACTTCAGTTCTAGCCTATAAAGTCAAATGTTGTGTGGTTTCTCCATGGTAACATAGCTGCCCGAGGTCGCAAAGTTAGCAAGTACAAGAAATTTGTACGTAATTTCACAGTAGTGCTTATGGTCGATGCCGTTTCTCAGCTTCAGAGCTTTTTTCTTGACTGTATTTTGAGTTAAGCAGTTGGCGCGACTTCAGTTCTAGCCTATAAAGTCAAATGTTGTGTGGTTCCTCCATGGTAACATAGCTGCCCGAGGTCGCAAAGTTAGCAAGTACAAGAAATTTGAAAATTGTACGTAATTTCACGGTAGTGCTTATGGCCGATCCCGTTTCTCAGCTTCAGAGCTACTTTCTTGACTGTATTTTGAGTTAAGCAGTTGGCGCGACTTCAGTTCTAGCCTAAAAAGTCAAATGTTGTGTGGTTCCTCCATGGTAACATAGCTGCCCGAGGCCGCAAAGTTAGCAAGTACAAGAAATTTGTAAATTGTACGTAATTTCACGGTAGTGCTTATGGTCGATCCCGTTTCTCGGCTTCAGAGCTTTTTTCTTGACTGTATTTTGGGCTAAGCAGTTGGCGCGACTTCAGTTCTAGCCTATAAAGTCAAATGTTGTGTGGTTCCTCCATGGTAACATAGCTGCCCGAGGTCGCAAAGTTAGCAAGTACAAGAAATTTGAAAATTGTATGTAATTGCACAGTAGTGCTTATGGTCGATGCCGTTTCTCGGCTTCAGAGCTACTTTCTTGACTGGATTTTGAGTTAAGCTGTTGGCGCGACTTCAGTTCTAGCCTATAAAGTCAAATGTTGTGTGGTTCGTCCATGGTAACATAGCTGCCCGAGGTCGCAAAGTTAGCAAGTACAAGAAATTTGAAAAATGTACGTAATTTCACAGTAGTGCTTATGGTCGATGCCGTTTCTCAGCTTCAGAGCTACTTTCTTGACTGTATTTTGAGTTAAGCAGTTGGCGCGACTTCAGTTCTAGCCTATAAAGTCAAATGTTGTGTGGTTCCTCCATGGTAACATAGCTGCCCGAGGTCGCAAAGTTAGCAAGTACAAGAAATTTGAAAATTGTATGTAATTGCACAGTAGTGCTTATGGTCGATGCCGTTTCTCGGCTTCAGAGCTACTTTCTTGACTGGATTTTGAGTTAAGCTGTTGGCGCGACTTCAGTTCTAGCCTATAAAGTCAAATGTTGTGTGGTTCCTCCATGGTAACATAGCTGCCCGAGGTCGCAAAGTTAGCAAGTACAAGAAATTTGAAAAATGTACGTAATTTCACAGTAGTGCTTATGGTCGATGCCGTTTCTCAGCTTCAGAGCTACTTTCTTGACTGTATTTTGAGTTAAGCAGTTGGCGCGACTTCAGTTCTAGCCTATAAAGTTAAATCTTGTGTGATTCCTCCATGGTAACATAGCTTCCCGAGGTCGCAAAATTAGCAACTACAAGAAATTTGTAAATTGTACGTAATTTCACGGTAGTGCTTATGGTCGATCCCGTTTCTCGGCTTCAGAGCTACTTTCGTGACTGTATTTTGAGTTAAGCAGTTGGCGCGACTTCAGTTCTAGCCTATAAAGTCAAATGTTGTGTGGTTCCTCCATGGTAACATAGCTGCCCGAGGTCGCAAAGTTAGCAAGTACAAGAAATTGAGTTAAGCTGTTGGCGCGACTTCAGTTCTAGCCTATAAAGTCAAATGTTGTGTGGTTCCTCCATGGTAACATAGCTGCCCGAGGTCGCAAAGTTAGCAAGTACAAGAAATTTGAAAATTGTACGTAATTTCACGGTAGTGCTTATGGTCGATCCCGTTTCTCGGCTTCAGAGCTACTTTCTTGACTGTATTTTGAGTTAAGCAGTTGGCGCGACTTCAGTTCTAGCCTATAAAGTCAAATCTTGTGTGGTTCCTCCATGGTAACATAGCTGCCCGAGGTCGCAAAGTTAGCAAGTACAAGAAATTTGAAAATTGTATGTAATTTCACGGTAGTGCTTATGGTCGATCTCGTTTCTCGGCTTCAGAGCTACTTTCTTGACTGTATTTTGAGTTAAGCAGTTGGCGCGACTTCAGTTCTAGCCTATAAAGTCAAATGTTGTGTGGTTCCTCCATGGTAACATAGCTTCCCGAGGTCGCAAAGTTAGCAAGTACAAGAAATTTGAAAATTGTACGTAATTTCACGGTAGTGCTTATGGTCGATCCCGTTTCTCGGCTTCAGAGCTACTTTCTTGACCGGATTTTGAGTTAAGCTGTTGGTGCGACTTCAGTTCTAGCCTATAAAGTCAAATGTTGTGTGGTTCCTCCATGGTAACATAGCTGCCCGAGGTCGCAAAGTTAGCAAGTACAAGAAATTTGAAAAATGTACGTAATTTCACGGTAGTGCTTATGGCCGATCCCGTTTCTCAGCTTCAGAGCTACTTTCTTGACTGTATTTTGAGTTAAGCAGTTGGCGCGACTTCAGTTCTAGCCTATAAAGTCAAATGTTGTGTGGTTCCTCCATGGTAACATAGCTGCCCGAGGTCGCAAAGTTAGCAAGTACAAGAAATTTGAAAATTGTACGTAATTTCACGGTAGTGCTTATGGTCGATCCCGTTTCTCGGCTTCAGAGCTACTTTCGTGACTGTATTTTGAGTTAAGCAGTTGGCGCGACTTCAGTTCTAGCCTATAAAGTCAGATGTTGTGTGGTTCCTCCATGGTAACATAGCTGCCCGAGGTCGCAAAGTTAGCAAGTACAAGAAATTTGAAAATTGTATGTAATTGCACAGTAGTGCTTATGGTCGATCCCGTTTCTCGGCTTCAGAGCTTTTTCTTGACTGTATTTTGAGTTAAGCAGTTGGCGCGACTTCAGTTCTAGCCTATAAAGTCAAATGTTGTGTGGTGCCTCCATGGTAACAGAGCTGCCCGAGGTCGCAAAGTTAGCAAGTACAAGAAATTTGAAAATTGTATGTAATTGCACAGTAGTGCTTATGGTCGATGGCGTTTCTCGGCTTCAGCGCTACTTTCTTGACTGGATTTTGAGTTAAGCTGTTGGCGCGACTTCAGTTCTAGCCTATAAAGTCAAATGTTGTGTGGTTCCTCCATGGTAACATAGTTGCCCGAGGTCGCAAACTTAGCAAGTACAAGAAATTTGAAAAATGTACGTAATTTCACATTAGTGCTTATGGTCGATGCCGTTTCTCAGCTTCAGAGCTACTTTCTTGACTGTATTTTGAGTTAAGCAGTTGGCGCGACTTCAGTTCTAGCCTATAAAGTCAAATGTTGTGTGGTTCCTCCATGGTAACATAGCTGCCCGAGGTCGCAAAGTTAGCAAGTACAAGAAATTTGAAAATTGTATGTAATTGCACAGTAGTGCTTATGGTCGATGCCGTTTCTCGGCTTCAGAGCTACTTTCTTGACTGGATTTTGAGTTAAGCTGTTGGCGCGACTTCAGTTCTAGCCTATAAAGTCAAATGTTGTGTGGTTCCTCCATGGTAACATAGCTGCCCGAGGTCGCAAAGTTAGCAAGTACAAGAAATTTGAAAAATGTACGTAATTTCACAGTAGTGCTTATGGTCGATGCCGTTTCTCAGCTTCAGAGCTACTTTCTTGACTGTATTTTGAGTTAAGCAGTTGGCGCGACTTCAGTTCTAGCCTATAAAGTTAAATCTTGTGTGATTCCTCCATGGTAACATAGCTTCCCGAGGTCGCAAAATTAGCAACTACAAGAAATTTGTAAATTGTACGTAATTTCACGGTAGTGCTTATGGTCGATCCCGTTTCTCGGCTTCAGAGCTACTTTCGTGACTGTATTTTGAGTTAAGCAGTTGGCGCGACTTCAGTTCTAGCCTATAAAGTCAAATGTTGTGTGGTTCCTCCATGGTAACATAGCTGCCCGAGGTCGCAAAGTTAGCAAGTACAAGAAATTGAGTTAAGCTGTTGGCGCGACTTCAGTTCTAGCCTATAAAGTCAAATGTTGTGTGGTTCCTCCATGGTAACATAGCTGCCCGAGGTCGCAAAGTTAGCAAGTACAAGAAATTTGAAAATTGTACGTAATTTCACGGTAGTGCTTATGGTCGATCCCGTTTCTCGGCTTCAGAGCTACTTTCTTGACTGTATTTTGAGTTAAGCAGTTGGCGCGACTTCAGTTCTAGCCTATAAAGTCAAATCTTGTGTGGTTCCTCCATGGTAACATAGCTGCCCGAGGTCGCAAAGTTAGCAAGTACAAGAAATTTGAAAATTGTATGTAATTTCACGGTAGTGCTTATGGTCGATCTCGTTTCTCGGCTTCAGAGCTACTTTCTTGACTGTATTTTGAGTTAAGCAGTTGGCGCGACTTCAGTTCTAGCCTATAAAGTCAAATGTTGTGTGGTTCCTCCATGGTAACATAGCTTCCCGAGGTCGCAAAGTTAGCAAGTACAAGAAATTTGAAAATTGTACGTAATTTCACGGTAGTGCTTATGGTCGATCCCGTTTCTCGGCTTCAGAGCTACTTTCTTGACCGGATTTTGAGTTAAGCTGTTGGTGCGACTTCAGTTCTAGCCTATAAAGTCAAATGTTGTGTGGTTCCTCCATGGTAACATAGCTGCCCGAGGTCGCAAAGTTAGCAAGTACAAGAAATTTGAAAAATGTACGTAATTTCACGGTAGTGCTTATGGCCGATCCCGTTTCTCAGCTTCAGAGCTACTTTCTTGACTGTATTTTGAGTTAAGCAGTTGGCGCGACTTCAGTTCTAGCCTATAAAGTCAAATGTTGTGTGGTTCCTCCATGGTAACATAGCTGCCCGAGGTCGCAAAGTTAGCAAGTACAAGAAATTTGAAAATTGTACGTAATTTCACGGTAGTGCTTATGGTCGATCCCGTTTCTCGGCTTCAGAGCTACTTTCGTGACTGTATTTTGAGTTAAGCAGTTGGCGCGACTTCAGTTCTAGCCTATAAAGTCAGATGTTGTGTGGTTCCTCCATGGTAACATAGCTGCCCGAGGTCGCAAAGTTAGCAAGTACAAGAAATTTGAAAATTGTATGTAATTGCACAGTAGTGCTTATGGTCGATCCCGTTTCTCGGCTTCAGAGCTTTTTCTTGACTGTATTTTGAGTTAAGCAGTTGGCGCGACTTCAGTTCTAGCCTATAAAGTCAAATGTTGTGTGGTGCCTCCATGGTAACAGAGCTGCCCGAGGTCGCAAAGTTAGCAAGTACAAGAAATTTGAAAATTGTATGTAATTGCACAGTAGTGCTTATGGTCGATGGCGTTTCTCGGCTTCAGCGCTACTTTCTTGACTGGATTTTGAGTTAAGCTGTTGGCGCGACTTCAGTTCTAGCCTATAAAGTCAAATGTTGTGTGGTTCCTCCATGGTAACATAGTTGCCCGAGGTCGCAAACTTAGCAAGTACAAGAAATTTGAAAAATGTACGTAATTTCACATTAGTGCTTATGGTCGATGCCGTTTCTCAGCTTCAGAGCTACTTTCTTGACTGTATTTTGAGTTAAGCAGTTGGCGCGACTTCAGTTCTAGCCTATAAAGTCAAATGTTGTGTGGTTCCTCCATGGTAACATAGCTGCCCGAGGTCGCAAAGTTAGCAAGTACAAGAAATTTGAAAATTGTATGTAATTGCACAGTAGTGCTTATGGTCGATGCCGTTTCTCGGCTTCAGAGCTACTTTCTTGACTGGATTTTGAGTTAAGCTGTTGGCGCGACTTCAGTTCTAGCCTATAAAGTCAAATCTTGTGTGATTCCTCCATGGTAACATAGCTGCCCGAGGTCGCAAAATTAGCAACTACAAGAAATTTGTAAATTGTACGTAATTTCACGGTAGTGCTTATGGTCGATCCCGTTTCTCGGCTTCAGAGCTACTTTCGTGACTGTATTTTGAGTTAAGCAGTTGGCGCGACTTCAGTTCTAGCCTATAAAGTCAAATCTTGTGTGATTCCTCCATGGTAACATAACTGCCCGAGGTCGCAAAATTAGCAAGTACAAGAAATTTGTAAATTGTACGTAATTTCACGGTAGTGCTTATGGCCGATCCCGTTTCTCAGCTTCAGAGCTTTTTTCTTGATTGTATTTTGAGTTGAGCAGTTGGCGCGACTTCAGTTCTAGCCTATAAAGTCAAATGTTGTGTGGTTCCTCCATGGTAACATAGCTGCCCGAGGTCGCAAAGTTAGCAAGTACAAGAAATTTGAAAATTGTATGTAATTGCACAGTAGTGCTTATGGCCGATCCCGTTTCTCGGCTTCAGAGCTACTTTCTTGACTGTATTTTGAGTTAAGCAGTTGGCGCGACTTCAGTTCTAGCCTATAAAGTCAAATGTTGTGTGGTTCCTCCATGGTAACATAGCTGCCCGAGGTCGCAAAGTTAGCAAGTACAAGAAATTTGTACGTAATTTCACAGTAGTGCTTATGGTCGATGCCGTTTCTCAGCTTCAGAGCTTTTTTCTTGACTGTATTTTGAGTTAAGCAGTTGGCGCGACTTCAGTTCTAGCCTATAAAGTCAAATGTTGTGTGGTTCCTCCATGGTAACATAGCTGCCCGAGGTCGCAAAGTTAGCAAGTACAAGAAATTTGAAAATTGTACGTAATTTCACGGTAGTGCTTATGGCCGATCCCGTTTCTCAGCTTCAGAGCTACTTTCTTGACTGTATTTTGAGTTAAGCAGTTGGCGCGACTTCAGTTCTAGCCTAAAAAGTCAAATGTTGTGTGGTTCCTCCATGGTAACATAGCTGCCCGAGGCCGCAAAGTTAGCAAGTACAAGAAATTTGTAAATTGTACGTAATTTCACGGTAGTGCTTATGGTCGATCCCGTTTCTCGGCTTCAGAGCTTTTTTCTTGACTGTATTTTGGGCTAAGCAGTTGGCGCGACTTCAGTTCTAGCCTATAAAGTCAAATGTTGTGTGGTTCCTCCATGGTAACATAGCTGCCCGAGGTCGCAAAGTTAGCAAGTACAAGAAATTTGAAAATTGTATGTAATTGCACAGTAGTGCTTATGGTCGATGCCGTTTCTCGGCTTCAGAGCTACTTTCTTGACTGGATTTTGAGTTAAGCTGTTGGCGCGACTTCAGTTCTAGCCTATAAAGTCAAATGTTGTGTGGTTCCTCCATGGTAACATAGCTGCCCGAGGTCGCAAAGTTAGCAAGTACAAGAAATTTGAAAAATGTACGTAATTTCACAGTAGTGCTTATGGTCGATGCCGTTTCTCAGCTTCAGAGCTACTTTCTTGACTGTATTTTGAGTTAAGCAGTTGGCGCGACTTCAGTTCTAGCCTATAAAGTCAAATGTTGTGTGGTTCCTCCATGGTAACATAGCTGCCCGAGGTCGCAAAGTTAGCAAGTACAAGAAATTTGAAAATTGTATGTAATTGCACAGTAGTGCTTATGGTCGATGCCGTTTCTCGGCTTCAGAGCTACTTTCTTGACTGGATTTTGAGTTAAGCTGTTGGCGCGACTTCAGTTCTAGCCTATAAAGTCAAATGTTGTGTGGTTCCTCCATGGTAACATAGCTGCCCGAGGTCGCAAAGTTAGCAAGTACAAGAAATTTGAAAAATGTACGTAATTTCACAGTAGTGCTTATGGTCGATGCCGTTTCTCAGCTTCAGAGCTACTTTCTTGACTGTATTTTGAGTTAAGCAGTTGGCGCGACTTCAGTTCTAGCCTATAAAGTTAAATCTTGTGTGATTCCTCCATGGTAACATAGCTTCCCGAGGTCGCAAAATTAGCAACTACAAGAAATTTGTAAATTGTACGTAATTTCACGGTAGTGCTTATGGTCGATCCCGTTTCTCGGCTTCAGAGCTACTTTCGTGACTGTATTTTGAGTTAAGCAGTTGGCGCGACTTCAGTTCTAGCCTATAAAGTCAAATCTTGTGTGATTCCTCCATGGTAACATAGCTGCCCGAGGTCGCAAAATTAGCAAGTACAAGAAATTTTGTAAATTGTACGTAATTTCACGGTAGTGCTTATGGTCGATCCCGTTTCTCGGCTTCAGAGCTACTTTCGTGACTGTATTTTTGAGTTAAGCAGTTGGCGCGACTTCAGTTCTAGCCTATAAAGTCAAATGTTGTGTGGTTCCTCCATGGTAACATAGCTGCCCGAGGTCGCAAAGTTAGCAAGTACAAGAAATTTGAAAATTGTATGTAATTGCACAGTAGTGCTTATGGTCGATCCCGTTTCTCGGCTTCAGAGCTTTTTCTTGACTGTATTTTGAGTTAAGCAGTTGGCGCGACTTCAGTTCTAGCCTATAAAGTCAAATGTTGTGTGGTGCCTCCATGGTAACAGAGCTGCCCGAGGTCGCAAAGTTAGCAAGTACAAGAAATTTGAAAATTGTATGTAATTGCACAGTAGTGCTTATGGTCGATGGCGTTTCTCGGCTTCAGCGCTACTTTCTTGACTGGATTTTGAGTTAAGCTGTTGGCGCGACTTCAGTTCTAGCCTATAAAGTCAAATGTTGTGTGGTTCCTCCATGGTAACATAGTTGCCCGAGGTCGCAAACTTAGCAAGTACAAGAAATTTGAAAAATGTACGTAATTTCACATTAGTGCTTATGGTCGATGCCGTTTCTCAGCTTCAGAGCTACTTTCTTGACTGTATTTTGAGTTAAGCAGTTGGCGCGACTTCAGTTCTAGCCTATAAAGTCAAATGTTGTGTGGTTCCTCCATGGTAACATAGCTGCCCGAGGTCGCAAAGTTAGCAAGTACAAGAAATTTGAAAATTGTATGTAATTGCACAGTAGTGCTTATGGTCGATGCCGTTTCTCGGCTTCAGAGCTACTTTCTTGACTGGATTTTGAGTTAAGCTGTTGGCGCGACTTCAGTTCTAGCCTATAAAGTCAAATCTTGTGTGATTCCTCCATGGTAACATAGCTGCCCGAGGTCGCAAAATTAGCAACTACAAGAAATTTGTAAATTGTACGTAATTTCACGGTAGTGCTTATGGTCGATCCCGTTTCTCGGCTTCAGAGCTACTTTCGTGACTGTATTTTGAGTTAAGCAGTTGGCGCGACTTCAGTTCTAGCCTATAAAGTCAAATCTTGTGTGATTCCTCCATGGTAACATAACTGCCCGAGGTCGCAAAATTAGCAAGTACAAGAAATTTGTAAATTGTACGTAATTTCACGGTAGTGCTTATGGCCGATCCCGTTTCTCAGCTTCAGAGCTTTTTTCTTGATTGTATTTTGAGTTGAGCAGTTGGCGCGACTTCAGTTCTAGCCTATAAAGTCAAATGTTGTGTGGTTCCTCCATGGTAACATAGCTGCCCGAGGTCGCAAAGTTAGCAAGTACAAGAAATTTGAAAATTGTATGTAATTGCACAGTAGTGCTTATGGCCGATCCCGTTTCTCGGCTTCAGAGCTACTTTCTTGACTGTATTTTGAGTTAAGCAGTTGGCGCGACTTCAGTTCTAGCCTATAAAGTCAAATGTTGTGTGGTTTCTCCATGGTAACATAGCTGCCCGAGGTCGCAAAGTTAGCAAGTACAAGAAATTTGTACGTAATTTCACAGTAGTGCTTATGGTCGATGCCGTTTCTCAGCTTCAGAGCTTTTTTCTTGACTGTATTTTGAGTTAAGCAGTTGGCGCGACTTCAGTTCTAGCCTATAAAGTCAAATGTTGTGTGGTTCCTCCATGGTAACATAGCTGCCCGAGGTCGCAAAGTTAGCAAGTACAAGAAATTTGAAAATTGTACGTAATTTCACGGTAGTGCTTATGGCCGATCCCGTTTCTCAGCTTCAGAGCTACTTTCTTGACTGTATTTTGAGTTAAGCAGTTGGCGCGACTTCAGTTCTAGCCTAAAAAGTCAAATGTTGTGTGGTTCCTCCATGGTAACATAGCTGCCCGAGGCCGCAAAGTTAGCAAGTACAAGAAATTTGTAAATTGTACGTAATTTCACGGTAGTGCTTATGGTCGATCCCGTTTCTCGGCTTCAGAGCTTTTTTCTTGACTGTATTTTGGGCTAAGCAGTTGGCGCGACTTCAGTTCTAGCCTATAAAGTCAAATGTTGTGTGGTTCCTCCATGGTAACATAGCTGCCCGAGGTCGCAAAGTTAGCAAGTACAAGAAATTTGAAAATTGTATGTAATTGCACAGTAGTGCTTATGGTCGATGCCGTTTCTCGGCTTCAGAGCTACTTTCTTGACTGGATTTTGAGTTAAGCTGTTGGCGCGACTTCAGTTCTAGCCTATAAAGTCAAATGTTGTGTGGTTCGTCCATGGTAACATAGCTGCCCGAGGTCGCAAAGTTAGCAAGTACAAGAAATTTGAAAAATGTACGTAATTTCACAGTAGTGCTTATGGTCGATGCCGTTTCTCAGCTTCAGAGCTACTTTCTTGACTGTATTTTGAGTTAAGCAGTTGGCGCGACTTCAGTTCTAGCCTATAAAGTCAAATGTTGTGTGGTTCCTCCATGGTAACATAGCTGCCCGAGGTCGCAAAGTTAGCAAGTACAAGAAATTTGAAAATTGTATGTAATTGCACAGTAGTGCTTATGGTCGATGCCGTTTCTCGGCTTCAGAGCTACTTTCTTGACTGGATTTTGAGTTAAGCTGTTGGCGCGACTTCAGTTCTAGCCTATAAAGTCAAATGTTGTGTGGTTCCTCCATGGTAACATAGCTGCCCGAGGTCGCAAAGTTAGCAAGTACAAGAAATTTGAAAAATGTACGTAATTTCACAGTAGTGCTTATGGTCGATGCCGTTTCTCAGCTTCAGAGCTACTTTCTTGACTGTATTTTGAGTTAAGCAGTTGGCGCGACTTCAGTTCTAGCCTATAAAGTTAAATCTTGTGTGATTCCTCCATGGTAACATAGCTTCCCGAGGTCGCAAAATTAGCAACTACAAGAAATTTGTAAATTGTACGTAATTTCACGGTAGTGCTTATGGTCGATCCCGTTTCTCGGCTTCAGAGCTACTTTCGTGACTGTATTTTGAGTTAAGCAGTTGGCGCGACTTCAGTTCTAGCCTATAAAGTCAAATGTTGTGTGGTTCCTCCATGGTAACATAGCTGCCCGAGGTCGCAAAGTTAGCAAGTACAAGAAATTGAGTTAAGCTGTTGGCGCGACTTCAGTTCTAGCCTATAAAGTCAAATGTTGTGTGGTTCCTCCATGGTAACATAGCTGCCCGAGGTCGCAAAGTTAGCAAGTACAAGAAATTTGAAAATTGTACGTAATTTCACGGTAGTGCTTATGGTCGATCCCGTTTCTCGGCTTCAGAGCTACTTTCTTGACTGTATTTTGAGTTAAGCAGTTGGCGCGACTTCAGTTCTAGCCTATAAAGTCAAATCTTGTGTGGTTCCTCCATGGTAACATAGCTGCCCGAGGTCGCAAAGTTAGCAAGTACAAGAAATTTGAAAATTGTATGTAATTTCACGGTAGTGCTTATGGTCGATCTCGTTTCTCGGCTTCAGAGCTACTTTCTTGACTGTATTTTGAGTTAAGCAGTTGGCGCGACTTCAGTTCTAGCCTATAAAGTCAAATGTTGTGTGGTTCCTCCATGGTAACATAGCTTCCCGAGGTCGCAAAGTTAGCAAGTACAAGAAATTTGAAAATTGTACGTAATTTCACGGTAGTGCTTATGGTCGATCCCGTTTCTCGGCTTCAGAGCTACTTTCTTGACCGGATTTTGAGTTAAGCTGTTGGTGCGACTTCAGTTCTAGCCTATAAAGTCAAATGTTGTGTGGTTCCTCCATGGTAACATAGCTGCCCGAGGTCGCAAAGTTAGCAAGTACAAGAAATTTGAAAAATGTACGTAATTTCACGGTAGTGCTTATGGCCGATCCCGTTTCTCAGCTTCAGAGCTACTTTCTTGACTGTATTTTGAGTTAAGCAGTTGGCGCGACTTCAGTTCTAGCCTATAAAGTCAAATGTTGTGTGGTTCCTCCATGGTAACATAGCTGCCCGAGGTCGCAAAGTTAGCAAGTACAAGAAATTTGAAAATTGTACGTAATTTCACGGTAGTGCTTATGGTCGATCCCGTTTCTCGGCTTCAGAGCTACTTTCGTGACTGTATTTTGAGTTAAGCAGTTGGCGCGACTTCAGTTCTAGCCTATAAAGTCAGATGTTGTGTGGTTCCTCCATGGTAACATAGCTGCCCGAGGTCGCAAAGTTAGCAAGTACAAGAAATTTGAAAATTGTATGTAATTGCACAGTAGTGCTTATGGTCGATCCCGTTTCTCGGCTTCAGAGCTTTTTCTTGACTGTATTTTGAGTTAAGCAGTTGGCGCGACTTCAGTTCTAGCCTATAAAGTCAAATGTTGTGTGGTGCCTCCATGGTAACAGAGCTGCCCGAGGTCGCAAAGTTAGCAAGTACAAGAAATTTGAAAATTGTATGTAATTGCACAGTAGTGCTTATGGTCGATGGCGTTTCTCGGCTTCAGCGCTACTTTCTTGACTGGATTTTGAGTTAAGCTGTTGGCGCGACTTCAGTTCTAGCCTATAAAGTCAAATGTTGTGTGGTTCCTCCATGGTAACATAGTTGCCCGAGGTCGCAAACTTAGCAAGTACAAGAAATTTGAAAAATGTACGTAATTTCACATTAGTGCTTATGGTCGATGCCGTTTCTCAGCTTCAGAGCTACTTTCTTGACTGTATTTTGAGTTAAGCAGTTGGCGCGACTTCAGTTCTAGCCTATAAAGTCAAATGTTGTGTGGTTCCTCCATGGTAACATAGCTGCCCGAGGTCGCAAAGTTAGCAAGTACAAGAAATTTGAAAATTGTATGTAATTGCACAGTAGTGCTTATGGTCGATGCCGTTTCTCGGCTTCAGAGCTACTTTCTTGACTGGATTTTGAGTTAAGCTGTTGGCGCGACTTCAGTTCTAGCCTATAAAGTCAAATGTTGTGTGGTTCCTCCATGGTAACATAGCTGCCCGAGGTCGCAAAGTTAGCAAGTACAAGAAATTTGAAAAATGTACGTAATTTCACAGTAGTGCTTATGGTCGATGCCGTTTCTCAGCTTCAGAGCTACTTTCTTGACTGTATTTTGAGTTAAGCAGTTGGCGCGACTTCAGTTCTAGCCTATAAAGTTAAATCTTGTGTGATTCCTCCATGGTAACATAGCTTCCCGAGGTCGCAAAATTAGCAACTACAAGAAATTTGTAAATTGTACGTAATTTCACGGTAGTGCTTATGGTCGATCCCGTTTCTCGGCTTCAGAGCTACTTTCGTGACTGTATTTTGAGTTAAGCAGTTGGCGCGACTTCAGTTCTAGCCTATAAAGTCAAATGTTGTGTGGTTCCTCCATGGTAACATAGCTGCCCGAGGTCGCAAAGTTAGCAAGTACAAGAAATTGAGTTAAGCTGTTGGCGCGACTTCAGTTCTAGCCTATAAAGTCAAATGTTGTGTGGTTCCTCCATGGTAACATAGCTGCCCGAGGTCGCAAAGTTAGCAAGTACAAGAAATTTGAAAATTGTACGTAATTTCACGGTAGTGCTTATGGTCGATCCCGTTTCTCGGCTTCAGAGCTACTTTCTTGACTGTATTTTGAGTTAAGCAGTTGGCGCGACTTCAGTTCTAGCCTATAAAGTCAAATCTTGTGTGGTTCCTCCATGGTAACATAGCTGCCCGAGGTCGCAAAGTTAGCAAGTACAAGAAATTTGAAAATTGTATGTAATTTCACGGTAGTGCTTATGGTCGATCTCGTTTCTCGGCTTCAGAGCTACTTTCTTGACTGTATTTTGAGTTAAGCAGTTGGCGCGACTTCAGTTCTAGCCTATAAAGTCAAATGTTGTGTGGTTCCTCCATGGTAACATAGCTTCCCGAGGTCGCAAAGTTAGCAAGTACAAGAAATTTGAAAATTGTACGTAATTTCACGGTAGTGCTTATGGTCGATCCCGTTTCTCGGCTTCAGAGCTACTTTCTTGACCGGATTTTGAGTTAAGCTGTTGGTGCGACTTCAGTTCTAGCCTATAAAGTCAAATGTTGTGTGGTTCCTCCATGGTAACATAGCTGCCCGAGGTCGCAAAGTTAGCAAGTACAAGAAATTTGAAAAATGTACGTAATTTCACGGTAGTGCTTATGGCCGATCCCGTTTCTCAGCTTCAGAGCTACTTTCTTGACTGTATTTTGAGTTAAGCAGTTGGCGCGACTTCAGTTCTAGCCTATAAAGTCAAATGTTGTGTGGTTCCTCCATGGTAACATAGCTGCCCGAGGTCGCAAAGTTAGCAAGTACAAGAAATTTGAAAATTGTACGTAATTTCACGGTAGTGCTTATGGTCGATCCCGTTTCTCGGCTTCAGAGCTACTTTCGTGACTGTATTTTGAGTTAAGCAGTTGGCGCGACTTCAGTTCTAGCCTATAAAGTCAGATGTTGTGTGGTTCCTCCATGGTAACATAGCTGCCCGAGGTCGCAAAGTTAGCAAGTACAAGAAATTTGAAAATTGTATGTAATTGCACAGTAGTGCTTATGGTCGATCCCGTTTCTCGGCTTCAGAGCTTTTTCTTGACTGTATTTTGAGTTAAGCAGTTGGCGCGACTTCAGTTCTAGCCTATAAAGTCAAATGTTGTGTGGTGCCTCCATGGTAACAGAGCTGCCCGAGGTCGCAAAGTTAGCAAGTACAAGAAATTTGAAAATTGTATGTAATTGCACAGTAGTGCTTATGGTCGATGGCGTTTCTCGGCTTCAGCGCTACTTTCTTGACTGGATTTTGAGTTAAGCTGTTGGCGCGACTTCAGTTCTAGCCTATAAAGTCAAATGTTGTGTGGTTCCTCCATGGTAACATAGTTGCCCGAGGTCGCAAACTTAGCAAGTACAAGAAATTTGAAAAATGTACGTAATTTCACATTAGTGCTTATGGTCGATGCCGTTTCTCAGCTTCAGAGCTACTTTCTTGACTGTATTTTGAGTTAAGCAGTTGGCGCGACTTCAGTTCTAGCCTATAAAGTCAAATGTTGTGTGGTTCCTCCATGGTAACATAGCTGCCCGAGGTCGCAAAGTTAGCAAGTACAAGAAATTTGAAAATTGTATGTAATTGCACAGTAGTGCTTATGGTCGATGCCGTTTCTCGGCTTCAGAGCTACTTTCTTGACTGGATTTTGAGTTAAGCTGTTGGCGCGACTTCAGTTCTAGCCTATAAAGTCAAATCTTGTGTGATTCCTCCATGGTAACATAGCTGCCCGAGGTCGCAAAATTAGCAACTACAAGAAATTTGTAAATTGTACGTAATTTCACGGTAGTGCTTATGGTCGATCCCGTTTCTCGGCTTCAGAGCTACTTTCGTGACTGTATTTTGAGTTAAGCAGTTGGCGCGACTTCAGTTCTAGCCTATAAAGTCAAATCTTGTGTGATTCCTCCATGGTAACATAACTGCCCGAGGTCGCAAAATTAGCAAGTACAAGAAATTTGTAAATTGTACGTAATTTCACGGTAGTGCTTATGGCCGATCCCGTTTCTCAGCTTCAGAGCTTTTTTCTTGATTGTATTTTGAGTTGAGCAGTTGGCGCGACTTCAGTTCTAGCCTATAAAGTCAAATGTTGTGTGGTTCCTCCATGGTAACATAGCTGCCCGAGGTCGCAAAGTTAGCAAGTACAAGAAATTTGAAAATTGTATGTAATTGCACAGTAGTGCTTATGGCCGATCCCGTTTCTCGGCTTCAGAGCTACTTTCTTGACTGTATTTTGAGTTAAGCAGTTGGCGCGACTTCAGTTCTAGCCTATAAAGTCAAATGTTGTGTGGTTCCTCCATGGTAACATAGCTGCCCGAGGTCGCAAAGTTAGCAAGTACAAGAAATTTGTACGTAATTTCACAGTAGTGCTTATGGTCGATGCCGTTTCTCAGCTTCAGAGCTTTTTTCTTGACTGTATTTTGAGTTAAGCAGTTGGCGCGACTTCAGTTCTAGCCTATAAAGTCAAATGTTGTGTGGTTCCTCCATGGTAACATAGCTGCCCGAGGTCGCAAAGTTAGCAAGTACAAGAAATTTGAAAATTGTACGTAATTTCACGGTAGTGCTTATGGCCGATCCCGTTTCTCAGCTTCAGAGCTACTTTCTTGACTGTATTTTGAGTTAAGCAGTTGGCGCGACTTCAGTTCTAGCCTAAAAAGTCAAATGTTGTGTGGTTCCTCCATGGTAACATAGCTGCCCGAGGCCGCAAAGTTAGCAAGTACAAGAAATTTGTAAATTGTACGTAATTTCACGGTAGTGCTTATGGTCGATCCCGTTTCTCGGCTTCAGAGCTTTTTTCTTGACTGTATTTTGGGCTAAGCAGTTGGCGCGACTTCAGTTCTAGCCTATAAAGTCAAATGTTGTGTGGTTCCTCCATGGTAACATAGCTGCCCGAGGTCGCAAAGTTAGCAAGTACAAGAAATTTGAAAATTGTATGTAATTGCACAGTAGTGCTTATGGTCGATGCCGTTTCTCGGCTTCAGAGCTACTTTCTTGACTGGATTTTGAGTTAAGCTGTTGGCGCGACTTCAGTTCTAGCCTATAAAGTCAAATGTTGTGTGGTTCCTCCATGGTAACATAGCTGCCCGAGGTCGCAAAGTTAGCAAGTACAAGAAATTTGAAAAATGTACGTAATTTCACAGTAGTGCTTATGGTCGATGCCGTTTCTCAGCTTCAGAGCTACTTTCTTGACTGTATTTTGAGTTAAGCAGTTGGCGCGACTTCAGTTCTAGCCTATAAAGTCAAATGTTGTGTGGTTCCTCCATGGTAACATAGCTGCCCGAGGTCGCAAAGTTAGCAAGTACAAGAAATTTGAAAATTGTATGTAATTGCACAGTAGTGCTTATGGTCGATGCCGTTTCTCGGCTTCAGAGCTACTTTCTTGACTGGATTTTGAGTTAAGCTGTTGGCGCGACTTCAGTTCTAGCCTATAAAGTCAAATGTTGTGTGGTTCCTCCATGGTAACATAGCTGCCCGAGGTCGCAAAGTTAGCAAGTACAAGAAATTTGAAAAATGTACGTAATTTCACAGTAGTGCTTATGGTCGATGCCGTTTCTCAGCTTCAGAGCTACTTTCTTGACTGTATTTTGAGTTAAGCAGTTGGCGCGACTTCAGTTCTAGCCTATAAAGTTAAATCTTGTGTGATTCCTCCATGGTAACATAGCTTCCCGAGGTCGCAAAATTAGCAACTACAAGAAATTTGTAAATTGTACGTAATTTCACGGTAGTGCTTATGGTCGATCCCGTTTCTCGGCTTCAGAGC
Source organism: Merodon equestris (assembly GCA_958301585.1). Taxonomy (NCBI): domain Eukaryota; kingdom Metazoa; phylum Arthropoda; class Insecta; order Diptera; family Syrphidae; genus Merodon; species Merodon equestris. The sequence goes on along the minus strand of OY284415.1, from coordinate 53,097,561 downwards.
TACTTTCGTGACTGTATTTTGAGTTAAGCAGTTGGCGCGACTTCAGTTCTAGCCTATAAAGTCAAATCTTGTGTGATTCCTCCATGGTAACATAGCTGCCCGAGGTCGCAAAATTAGCAAGTACAAGAAATTTTGTAAATTGTACGTAATTTCACGGTAGTGCTTATGGTCGATCCCGTTTCTCGGCTTCAGAGCTACTTTCGTGACTGTATTTTGAGTTAAGCAGTTGGCGCGACTTCAGTTCTAGCCTATAAAGTCAAATGTTGTGTGGTTCCTCCATGGTAACATAGCTGCCCGAGGTCGCAAAGTTAGCAAGTACAAGAAATTTGAAAATTGTATGTAATTGCACAGTAGTGCTTATGGTCGATCCCGTTTCTCGGCTTCAGAGCTTTTTCTTGACTGTATTTTGAGTTAAGCAGTTGGCGCGACTTCAGTTCTAGCCTATAAAGTCAAATGTTGTGTGGTGCCTCCATGGTAACAGAGCTGCCCGAGGTCGCAAAGTTAGCAAGTACAAGAAATTTGAAAATTGTATGTAATTGCACAGTAGTGCTTATGGTCGATGCCGTTTCTCGGCTTCAGCGCTACTTTCTTGACTGGATTTTGAGTTAAGCTGTTGGCGCGACTTCAGTTCTAGCCTATAAAGTCAAATGTTGTGTGGTTCCTCCATGGTAACATAGTTGCCCGAGGTCGCAAACTTAGCAAGTACAAGAAATTTGAAAAATGTACGTAATTTCACATTAGTGCTTATGGTCGATGCCGTTTCTCAGCTTCAGAGCTACTTTCTTGACTGTATTTTGAGTTAAGCAGTTGGCGCGACTTCAGTTCTAGCCTATAAAGTCAAATGTTGTGTGGTTCCTCCATGGTAACATAGCTGCCCGAGGTCGCAAAGTTAGCAAGTACAAGAAATTTGAAAATTGTATGTAATTGCACAGTAGTGCTTATGGTCGATGCCGTTTCTCGGCTTCAGAGCTACTTTCTTGACTGGATTTTGAGTTAAGCTGTTGGCGCGACTTCAGTTCTAGCCTATAAAGTCAAATCTTGTGTGATTCCTCCATGGTAACATAGCTGCCCGAGGTCGCAAAATTAGCAACTACAAGAAATTTGTAAATTGTACGTAATTTCACGGTAGTGCTTATGGTCGATCCCGTTTCTCGGCTTCAGAGCTACTTTCGTGACTGTATTTTGAGTTAAGCAGTTGGCGCGACTTCAGTTCTAGCCTATAAAGTCAAATCTTGTGTGATTCCTCCATGGTAACATAGCTGCCCGAGGTCGCAAAGTTAGCAAGTACAAGAAATTTGAAAATTGTATGTAATTGCACAGTAGTGCTTATGGCCGATCCCGTTTCTCGGCTTCAGAGCTACTTTCTTGACTGGATTTTGAGTTAAGCTGTTGGCGCGACTTCAGTTCTAGCCTATAAAGTCAAATGTTGTGTGGTTCCTCCATGGTAACATAGCTGCCCGAGGTCGCAAAGTTAGCAAGTACAAGAAATTTGTACGTAATTTCACAGTAGTGCTTATGGTCGATGCCGTTTCTCAGCTTCAGAGCTTTTTTCTTGACTGTATTTTGAGTTAAGCAGTTGGCGCGACTTCAGTTCTAGCCTATAAAGTCAAATGTTGTGTGGTTCCTCCATGGTAACATAGCTGCCCGAGGTCGCAAAATTAGCAAGTACAAGAAATTTGTAAATTGTACGTAATTTCACGGTAGTGCTTATGGCCGATCCCGTTTCTCAGCTTCAGAGCTTTTTTCTTGATTGTATTTTGAGTTGAGCAGTTGGCGCGACTTCAGTTCTAGCCTATAAAGTCAAATGTTGTGTGGTTCCTCCATGGTAACATAGCTGCCCGAGGTCGCAAAGTTAGCAACTACAAGAAATTTGTAAATTGTACGTAATTTCACGGTAGTGCTTATGGTCGATCCCGTTTCTCGGCTTCAGAGCTACTTTCGTGACTGTATTTTGAGTTAAGCAGTTGGCGCGACTTCAGTTCTAGCCTATAAAGTCAAATCTTGTGTGATTCCTCCATGGTAACATAGCTGCCCGAGGTCGCAAAGTTAGCAAGTACAAGAAATTTGAAAATTGTATGTAATTGCACAGTAGTGCTTATGGCCGATCCCGTTTCTCGGCTTCAGAGCTACTTTCTTGACTGGATTTTGAGTTAAGCTGTTGGCGCGACTTCAGTTCTAGCCTATAAAGTCAAATGTTGTGTGGTTCCTCCATGGTAACATAGCTGCCCGAGGTCGCAAAGTTAGCAAGTACAAGAAATTTGTACGTAATTTCACAGTAGTGCTTATGGTCGATGCCGTTTCTCAGCTTCAGAGCTTTTTTCTTGACTGTATTTTGAGTTAAGCAGTTGGCGCGACTTCAGTTCTAGCCTATAAAGTCAAATGTTGTGTGGTTCCTAAATGGTAACATAGCTGCCCGAGGTCGCAAAATTAGCAAGTACAAGAAATTTGTAAATTGTACGTAATTTCACGGTAGTGCTTATGGCCGATCCCGTTTCTCAGCTTCAGAGCTTTTTTCTTGATTGTATTTTGAGTTGAGCAGTTGGCGCGACTTCAGTTCTAGCCTATAAAGTCAAATGTTGTGTGGTTCCTCCATGGTAACATAGCTGCCCGAGGTCGCAAAGTTAGCAAGTACAAGAAATTTGAAAATTGTATGTAATTGCACAGTAGTGCTTATGGCCGATCCCGTTTCTCGGCTTCAGAGCTACTTTCTTGACTGGATTTTGAGTTAAGCTGTTGGCGCGACTTCAGTTCTAGCCTATAAAGTCAAATGTTGTGTGGTTCCTCCATGGTAACATAGCTGCCCGAGGTCGCAAAGTTAGCAAGTACAAGAAATTTGTACGTAATTTCACAGTAGTGCTTATGGTCGATGCCGTTTCTCAGCTTCAGAGCTTTTTTCTTGACTGTATTTTGAGTTAAGCAGTTGGCGCGACTTCAGTTCTAGCCTATAAAGTCAAATGTTGTGTGGTTCCTCCATGGTAACATAGCTGCCCGAGGTCGCAAAGTTAGCAAGTACAAGAAATTTGAAAATTGTACCTAATTTCACGGTAGTGCTTATGGCCGATCCCGTTTCTCAGCTTCAGAGCTACTTTCTTGACTGTATTTTGAGTTAAGCAGTTGGCGCGACTTCAGTTCTAGCCTAAAAAGTCAAATGTTGTGTGGTTCCTCCATGGTAACATAGCTGCCCGAGGCCGCAAAGTTAGCAAGTACAAGAAATTTGAAAATTGTACGTAATTTCACGGTAGTGCTTATGGTCGATCCCGTTTCTCGGCTTCAGAGCTACTTTCGTGACTGTATTTTGAGTTAAGCAGTTGGCGCGACTTCAGTTCTAGCCTATAAAGTCAAATGTTGTGTGGTTCCTCCATGGTAACATAGCTGCCCGAGGTCGCAAAGTTAGCAAGTACAAGAAATTTGAAAATTGTACCTAATTTCACGGTAGTGCTTATGGCCGATCCCGTTTCTCAGCTTCAGAGCTACTTTCTTGACTGTATTTTGAGTTAAGCAGTTGGCGCGACTTCAGTTCTAGCCTAAAAAGTCAAATGTTGTGTGGTTCCTCCATGGTAACATAGCTGCCCGAGGCCGCAAAGTTAGCAAGTACAAGAAATTTGAAAATTGTACCTAATTTCACGGTAGTGCTTATGGCCGATCCCGTTTCTCAGCTTCAGAGCTACTTTCTTGACTGTATTTTGAGTTAAGCAGTTGGCGCGACTTCAATTCTAGCCTAAAAAGTCAAATGTTGTGTGGTTCCTCCATGGTAACATAGCTGCCCGAGGTCGCAAAGTTAGCAAGTCCAAGAAATTTGAAAATTGTATGTAATTTCACGGTAGTGCTTATGGCCGACCCCGTTTCTCAGCTTCAGAGCTACTTTCTTGACTGTATTTTGAGTTAAGCAGTTGGCGCGACTTCAGTTCTAGCCTATAAAGTCAAATGTTGTGTGGTTCCTCCATGGTAACATAGCTGCCCGAGGTCGCAAAGTTAGCAAGTACAAGAAATTTGAAAATTGTACGTAATTTCACGGTAGTGCTTATGGTCGATGCCGTTTCTCAGCTTCAGAGCTTTTTTCTTGACTGTATTTTGAGTTAAGCAGTTGGCGCGACTTCAGTTCTAGCCTATTAAGTCAAATGTTGTGTGGTTCCTCCATGGTAACATAGCTGCCCGAGGTCGCAAAGTTAGCAAGTACAAGAAATTTGAAAATTGTACGTAATTTCACGGTAGTGCTTATGGTCGATCCCGTTTCTCGGCTTCAGAGCTTCTTTCGTGACTGTATTTTGAGTTAAGCAGTTGGCGCGACTTCAGTTCTAGCCTATAAAGTCAAATGTTGTGTGGTTCCTCCATGGTAACATAGCTGCCCGAGGTCGCAAAGTTAGCAAGTACAAGAAATTTGAAAAATGTACGTAATTTCACAGTAGTGCTTATGGTCGATGCCGTTTCTCAGCTTCAGAGCTACTTTCTTGACTGTATTTTGAGTTAAGCAGTTGGCGCGACTTCAGTTCTAGCCTATAAAGTCAAATGTTGTGTGGTTCCTCCATGGTAACATAGCTGCCCGAGGTCGCAAAGTTAGCAAGTACAAGAAATTTGAAAATTGTATGTAATTTCACGGTAGTGCTTATGGCCGATCCCGTTTCTCAGCTTCAGAGCTACTTTCTTGACTGTATTTTGAGTTAAGCAGTTGGCGCGACTTCAGTTCTAGCCTATAAAGTCAAATGTTGTGTGGTTCCTCCATGGTAACATAGCTGCCCGAGGCCGCAAAGTTAGCAAGTACAAGAAATTTGAAAATTGTACGTAATTTCACGGTAGTGCTTATGGTCGATCCCGTTTCTCGGCTTCAGAGCTACTTTCTTGACTGGATTTTGAGTTAAGCTGTTGGCACGACTTCAGTTCTAGCCTATAAAGTCAAATCTTGTATGATTCCTCCATGGTAACATAGCTGCCCGAGGTCGCAAAGTTAGCAAGTACAAGAAATTTGAAAATTGTACGTAATTTCACGGTAGTGCTTATGGTCGATCCCGTTTCTCGGCTTCAGAGCTACTTTCGTGACTGTATTTTGAGTTAAGCAGTTGGCGCGACTTCAGTTCTAGCCTAAAAAGTCAAATGTTGTGTGGTTCCTCCATGGTAACATAGCTGCCCGAGGTCGCAAAGTTAGCAAGTACAAGAAATTTGAAAATTCTAGGTAATTTCACGGTAGTGCTTATGGTCGATCCCGTTTCTCGGCTTCAGAGCTACTTTCTTGACTGGATTTTGAGTTAGGCAGTTGGCGCGACTTCAGTTCTAGCCTATAAAGTCAAATGTTGTGTGGTTCCTCCATGGTAACATAGCTGCCCGAGGCCGCAAAGTTAGCAAGTACAAGAAATTTGAAAATTGTACGTAATTTCACGGTAGTGCTTATGGTCGATCCCGTTTCTCGGCTTCAGAGCTACTTTCTTGACTGTATTTTGAGTTAAGCAGTTGGCGCGACTTCAGTTCTAGCCTATAAAGTCAAATGTTGTGTGGTTCCTCCATGGTAACATAGCTGCCCGAGGCCGCAAAGTTAGCAAGTACAAGAAATTTGAAAATTGTATGTAATTTCACGGTAGTTCTTATGGTCGATCCCGTTTCTCGGCTTCAGAGCTACCTTCTTGACTGTATTTTAAGTTAAGCAGTTGGCGCGACTTCAGTTCTAGCCTATAAAGTCAAATGTTGTGTGGTTCCTCCATGGTAACATAGCTGCCCGAGGTCGCAAAGTTAGCAAGTACAAGAAATTTGAAAAATGTACGTAATTTCACGGTAGTGCTTATGGCCGATCCCGTTTCTCAGCTTCAGAGCTTTTTTCTTGACTGTATTTTGAGTTAAGCAGTTGGCGCGACTTCAGTTCTAGCCTATAAAGTCAAATGTTGTGTGGTTCCTCCATGGTAACATAGCTGCCCGAGGTCGCAAATTTAGCAAGTACAAGAAATTTGAAAAATGTACGTAATCTCACGGTAGTGCTTATGGTCGATGCCGTTTCTCAGCTTCAGAGCTTTTTTCTTGACTGTATTTTGAGTTAAGCAGTTGGCGCGACTTCAGTTCTAGCCTATTAAGTCAAATGTTGTGTGGTTCCTCCATGGTAACATAGCTGCCCGAGGTCGCAAAGTCAGCAAGTACAAGAAATTTGAAAATTGTACGTAATTTCACGGTAGTGCTTATGGCCGATCCCGTTTCTCGGCTTCAGAGCTACTTTCGTGACTGTATTTTGAGTTAAGCAGTTGGCGCGACTTCAGTTCTAGCCTATAAAGTCAAATGTTGTGTGGTTCCTCCATTGTAACATAGCTGCCCTAGGCCGCAAAGTTAGCAAGTACAAGAAATTTGAAAATTGTACGTAATTTCACGGTAGTGCTTATGGTCGATCCCGTTTCTCGGCTTCAGAGCTACTTTCTTGACTGGATTTTGAGTTAAGCTGTTGGCGCGACTTCAGTTCTAGCCTATAAAGTCAAATGTTGTGTGGTTCCTCCATGGTAACATAGCTGCCCGAGGTCGCAAAGTTAGCAAGTCCAAGAAATTTGAAAATTGTATGTAATTTCACGGTAGTGCTTATGGCCGATCCCGTTTCTCAGCTTCAGAGCTACTTTCTTGACTGTATTTTGAGTTAAGCAGTTGGCGCGACTTCAGTTCTAGCCTATAAAGTCAAATGTTGTGTGGTTCCTCCATGGTAACATAGCTGCCCGAGGTCGCAAAGTTAGCAAGTACAAGAAATTTGAAAATTGTACGTAATTTCACAGTAGTGCTTATGGTCGATGCCGTTTCTCAGCTTCAGAGCTTTTTTCTTGACTGTATTTTGAGTTAAGCAGTTGGCGCGACCTCAGTTCTAGCCTATAAAGTCAAATGTTGTGTGGTTCCTCCATGGTAACATAGCTGCCCGAGGTCGCAAAGTTAGCAAGTACAAGAAATTTGAAAAATGTACGTAATTTCACGGTAGTGCTTATGGCCGATCCCGTTTCTCAGCTTCAGAGCTTTTTTCTTGACTGTATTTTGAGTTAAGCAGTTGGCGCGACTTCAGTTCTAGCCTATAAAGTCAAATGTTGTGTGGTTCCTCCATGGTAACATAGCTGCCCGAGGTCGCAAATTTAGCAAGTACAAGAAATTTGAAAAATGTACGTAATCTCACGGTAGTGCTTATGGTCGATGCCGTTTCTCAGCTTCAGAGCTTTTTTCTTGACTGTATTTTGAGTTAAGCAGTTGGCGCGACTTCAGTTCTAGCCTATTAAGTCAAATGTTGTGTGGTTCCTCCATGGTAACATAGCTGCCCGAGGTCGCAAAGTTAGCAAGTACAAGAAATTTGAAAATTGTATGTAATTTCACGGTAGTTCTTATGGTCGATCCCGTTTCTCGGCTTCAGAGCTACCTTCTTGACTGTATTTTAAGTTAAGCAGTTGGCGCGACTTCAGTTCTAGCCTATAAAGTCAAATGTTGTGTGGTTCCTCCATGGTAACATAGCTGCCCGAGGTCGCAAAGTTAGCAAGTACAAGAAATTTGAAAATTGTACGTAATTTCACGGTAGTGCTTATGGTCGATCCCGTTTCTCGGCTTCAGAGCTACTTTCGTGACTGTATTTTGAGTTAAGCAGTTGGCGCGACTTCAGTTCTAGCCTATAAAGTCAAATGTTGTGTGGTTCCTCCATGGTAACATAGCTGCCCGAGGTCGCAAAGTTAGCAAGTACAAGAAATTTGAAAAATGTACGTAATTTCACGGTAGTGCTTATGGTCGATCCCGTTTCTCGGCTTCAGAGCTACTTTCTTGACTGGATTTTGAGTTAAGCTGTTGGCACGACTTCAGTTCTAGCCTATAAAGTCAAATCTTGTATGATTCCTCCATGGTAACATAGCTGCCCGAGGTCGCAAAGTTAGCAAGTACAAGAAATTTGAAAATTGTACGTAATTTGACGGTAGTGCTTATGGTCGATCCCGTTTCGCGGCTTCAGAGCTACTTTCGTGACTGTATTTTGAGTTAAGCAGTTGGCGCGACTTCAGTTCTAGCCTAAAAAGTCAAATGTTGTGTGGTTCCTCCATGGTAACATAGCTGCCCGAGGCCGCAAAGTTAGCAAGTACAAGAAATTTGAAAATTGTACGTAATTTCACGGTAGTGCTTATGGTCGATCCCGTTTCTCGGCTTCAGAGCTACTTTCTTGACTGTATTTTGAGTTAAGCAGTTGGCGCGACTTCAGTTCTAGCCTATAAAGTCAAATGTTGTGTGGTTCCTCCATGGTAACATAGCTGCCCGAGGTCGCAAAGTTAGCAAGTACAAGAAATTTGAAAAATGTACGTAATTTCACGGTAGTGCTTATGGCCGATCCCGTTTCTCAGCTTCAGAGCTTTTTTCTTGACTGTATTTTGAGTTAAGCAGTTGGCGCGACTTCAGTTCTAGCCTATAAAGTCAAATGTTGTGTGGTTCCTCCATGGTAACATAGCTGCCCGAGGCCGCAAAATTAGCAAGTACAAGAAATTTGAAAATTGTATGTAATTGCACAGTAGTGCTTATGGTCGATGCCGTTTCTCGGCTTCAGAGCTACTTTCTTGACTGGATTTTGAGTTAAGCTGTTGGCGCGACTTCAGTTCTAGCCTATAAAGTCAAATGTTGTGTGGTTCCTCCATGGTAACATAGCTGCCCGAGGTCGCAAAGTTAGCAAGTACAAGAAATTTGAAAAATGTACGTAATTTCACGGTAGTGCTTATGGCCGATCCCGTTTCTCAACTTCAGAGCTTTTTTCTTGACTGTATTTTGAGTTAAGCTGTTGGCGCGACTTCAGTTCTAGCCTATAAAGTCAAATGTTGTGTGATTCCTCCATGGTAACATAGCTGCCCGAGGTCGCAAAATTAGCAAGTACAAGAAATTTGTAAATTGTACGTAATTTCACGGTAGTGCTTATGGTCGATCCCGTTTCTCGGCTTCAGAGCTACTTTCTTGACTGTATTATGAGTTAAGCAGTTGGCGCCACTTCAGTTCTAGCCTATAAAGTCAAATGTTGTGTGGTTCCTCCATGGTAACGTAGCTGCCCGAGGTCGCAAAATTAGCAAGTACAAGAAATTTGAAAATTGTATGTAATTGCACAGTAGTGCTTATGGTCGATGCCGTTTCTCGGCTTCAGAGCTACTTTCTTGACTGGATTTTGAGTTAAGCTGTTGGCGCGACTTCAGTTCTAGCCTATAAAGTCAAATCTTGTGTGATTCCTCCATGGTAACATAGCTGCCCGAGGTCGCAAAATTAGCAACTACAAGAAATTTGTAAATTGTACGTAATTTCACGGTAGTGCTTATGGTCGATCCCGTTTCTCGGCTTCAGAGCTACTTTCGTGACTGTATTTTGAGTTGAGCAGTTGGCGCGACTTCAGTTCTAGCCTATAAAGTCAAATCTTGTGTGATTCCTCCATGGTAACATAGCTGCCCGAGGTCGCAAAATTAGCAAGTACAAGAAATTTGTAAATTGTACGTAATTTCACGGTAGTGCTTATGGCCGATCCCGTTTCTCAGCTTCAGAGCTTTTTTCTTGACTGTATTTTGAGTTAAGCAGTTGGCGCGACTTCAGTTCTAGCCTATAAAGTCAAATGTTGTGTGGTTCCTCCATGGTAACATAGCTGCCCGAGGTCGCAAAGTTAGCAAGTACAAGAAATTTGAAAATTGTACGTAATTTCACAGTAGTGCTTATGGTCGATCCCGTTTCTCAGCTTCAGAGCTTTTTTCTTGACTGTATTTTAGGTTAAGCAAATGGCACGACTTCAGTTCTAGCCTATAAAGTCAAATGTTGTGTGGTTCCTCCATGGTAACATAGCTGCCCGAGGCCGCAAAGTTAGCAACTACAAGAAATTTGAAAATTGTATGTAATTTCACGGTAGTGCTTATGGTCGATCCCGTTTCTCGGCTTCAGAGCTACTTTCTTGACTGTATTTTGAGTTAAGCAGTTGGCGCGACTTCGGTTCTAGCCTATAAAGTCAAATGTTGTGTGGTTCCTCCATGGTAACATAGCTGCCCGAGGTCGCAAAGTTAGCAAGTACAAGAAATTTGAAAATTGTACGTAATTTCACGGTAGTGCTTATGGTCGATCCGGTTTCTCGGCTTCAGAGCTACTTTCTTGACTGGATTTTGAGTTAAGCTGTTGGCGCGACTTCAGTTCTAGCCTATAAAGTCAAATGTTGTGTGGTTCCTCCATGGTAACATAGCTGCCCGAGGTCGCAAAGTTAACAAGTACAAGAAATTTGAAAAATGTACGTAATTTCACGGTAGTGCTTATGGCCGATCCCGTTTCTCAGCTTCAGAGCTTTTTTCTTGACTGTATTTTGAGTTAAGCTGTTGGCGCGACTTCAGTTCTAGCCTATAAAGTCAAATCTTGTGTGATTCCTCCATGGTAACATAGCTGCCCGAGGTCGCAAAATTAGCAAGTACAAGAAATTTGTAAATTGTACGTAATTTCACGGTAGTGCTTATGGTCGATCCCGTTTCTCGGCTTCAGAGCTACTTTCTTGACTGTATTTTGAGTTAAGCAGTTGGCGCCACTTCAGTTCTAGCCTATAAAGTCAAATGTTGTGTGGTTCCTCCATGGTAACATAGCTGCCCGAGGTCGCAAAATTAGCAAGTACAAGAAATTTGAAAATTGTATGTAATTGCACAGTTGTGCTTATGGTCGATGCCGTTTCTCGGCTTCAGAGCTACTTTCTTGACTGGATTTTGAGTTAAGCTGTTGGCGCGACTTCAGTTCTAGCCTATAAAGTCAAATCTTGTGTGATTCCTCCATGGTAACATAGCTGCCCGAGGTCGCAAAATTAGCAACTACAAGAAATTTGTAAATTGTACGTAATTTCACGGTAGTGCTTATGGTCGATCCAGTTTCTCGGCTTCAGAGCTACTTTCGTGACTGTATTTTGAGTTAAGCAGTTGGCGCGACTTCAGTTCTAGCCTATAAAGTCAAATCTTGTGTGATTCCTCCATGGTAACATAGCTGCCCGAGGTCGCAAAATTAGCAAGTACAAGAAATTTGTAAATTGTACGTAATTTCACGGTAGTGCTTATGGCCGATGCCGTTTCTCGGCTTCAGAGCTACTTTCGTGACTGTATTTTGAGTTAAGCAGTTGGCGCGACTTCAGTTCTAGCCTATAAAGTAAAATCTTGTGTGGTTCCTCAATGGTAACATAGCTGCCCGAGACCGCAAAGTTAGCAAGTACAAGAAATTTGAAAATTGTATGTAATTGCACAGTAGTGCTTATGGTCGATGCCGTTTCTCAGCTTCAGAGCTTTTTTCTTGACTGGATTTTGAGTTAAGCTGTTGGCGCGACTTCAGTTCTAGCCTATAAAGTCAAATGTTGTGTGGTTCCTCCATGGTAACATAGCTGCCCGAGGCCGCAAAGTTAGCAAGTACAAGAAATTTGAAAATTGTACGTAATTTCACGGTAGTGCTTATGGTCGATCCCGTTTCTCGGCTTCAGAGCTACTTTCTTGACTGGATTTTGAGTTAAGCAGTTGGCGCGACTTCAGTTCTAGCCTATAAAGTCAAATCTTGTGTGATTCCTCCATGGTAACATAGCTGCCCGAGGTCGCAAAATTAGCAAGTACAAGAAATTTGTAAATTGTACGTAATTTCACGGTAGTGCTTATGGTCGATCCCGTTTCTCGGCTTCAGAGCTACTTTCTTGACTGTATTTTGAGTTAGGCAGTTGGCGCGACTTCAGTTCTAGCCTATAAAGTCAAATGTTGTGTGGTTCCTCCATGGTAACATAGCTGCCCGAGGCCGCAAAGTTAGCATCTACAAGAAATTTGAAAACTGTATGTAATTTCACGGTAGTGCTTATGGTCGATCCCGTTTCTCGGCTTCAGAGCTACTTTCTTGACTGTATTTTGAGTTAAGCAGTTGGCGCGACTTCAGTTCTAGCCTATAAAGTCAAATGTTGTGTGGTTCCTCCATGGTAACATAGCTGCCCGAGGTCGCAAAGTTAGCAAGTACAAGAAATTTGAAAATAGTATGTAATTGCACAGTAGTGCTTATGGCCGATCCCGTTTCTCAGCTTCAGAGCTTTTTTCTTGACTGTATTTTGAGTTAAGCAGTTGGCACGACTTCAGTTCTAGCCTATAAAGTCAAATCTTGTGTGATTCCTCCATGGTAACATAGCTGCCCGAGGTCGCAAAATTAGCAAGTACAAGAAATTTGTAAATTGTACGTAATTTCACGGTAGTGCTTATGGCCGATCCCGTTTCTCAGCTTCAGAGCTTTTTTCTTGATTGTATTTTGAGTTAAGCAGTTGGCGCGACTTCAGTTCTAGCCTATAAAGTCAAATGTTGTGTCGTTCCTCCATGGTAACATAGCTGCCCGAGGTCGCAAAGTTAGCAAGTACAAGAAATTTGAAAATTGTATGTAATTGCACAATAGTGCTTATGGCCGATCCCGTTTCTCGGCTTCAGAGCTACTTTCTTGACTGTATTTTGAGTTAAGCAGTTGGCGCGACTTCAGTTCTAGCCTATAAAGTCAAATGTTGTGTGGTTCCTTCATGGTAACATAGCTGCCCGAGGTCGCAAAGTTAGCAAGTACAAGAAATTTGTACGTAATTTCACAGTAGTGCTTATGGTCGATGCCGTTTCTCAGCTTCAGAGCTTTTTTCTTGACTGTATTTTGAGTTAAGCAGTTGGCGCGACTTCAGTTCTAGCCTATAAAGTCAAATGTTGTGTGGTTCCTCCATGGTAACATAGCTGCCCGAGGTCGCAAAGTTAGCAAGTACAAGAAATTTGAAAATTGTACGTAATTTCACGGTAGTGCTTATGGTCGATGCCGTTTCTCAGCTTCAGAGCTTTTTTCTTGACTGTATTTTGAGTTAAGCAGTTGGCGCGACTTCAGTTCTAGCCTATAAAGTCAAATGTTGTGTGGTTCCTCCATGGTAACATAGCTGCCCGAGGTCGCAAAGTTAGCAAGCACAAGAAATTTGAAAATTGTACGTAATTTCACGGTAGTGCTTATGGCCGATCCCGTTTCTCAGCTTCAGAGCTACTTTCTTGACTGTATTTTGAGTTAAGCAGTTGGCGCGACTTCAGTTCTAGCCTATAAAGTCAAATGTTGTGTGGTTCCTCCATGGTAACATAGCTGCCCGAGGTCGCAAAGTTAGCAAGTACAAGAAATTTGAAAATTGTATGTAATTGCACAGTAGTGCTTATGGTCGATGCCGTTTCTCGGCTTCAGAGCTACTTTCTTGGCTGGATTTTGAGTTAAGCTGTTGGCGCGACTTCAGTTCTAGCCTATAAAGTCAAATGTTGTGTGGTTCCTCCATGGTAACATAGCTGCCCGAGGTCGCAAATTTAGCAAGTACAAGAAATTTGAAAAATGTACGTAATTTCACAGTAGTGCTTATGGTCGATGCCGTTTCTCAGCTTCAGAGCTACTTTCTTGACTGTATTTTGAGTTAAGCAGTTGGCGCGACTTCAGTTCTAGCCTACAAAGTCAAATGTTGTGTGGTTCCTCCATGGTAACATAGCTGCCCGAGGTCGCAAAGTTAGCAAGTACAAGAAATTTGAAAGTTGTATGTAATTGCACAGTAGTGCTTATGGTCGATGCCGTTTCTCGGCTTCAGAGCTACTTTCTTGACTGGATTTTGAGTTAAGCTGTTGGCGCGACTTCAGTTCTAGCCTATAAAGTTAAATCTTGTGTGATTCCTCCATGGTAACATAGCTTCCCGAGGTCGCAAAATTAGCAACTACAAGAAATTTGTAAATTGTACGTAATTTCACGGTACTGCTTATGGTCGATCCCGTTTCTCGGCTTCAGAGCTACTTTCGTGACTGTATTTTGAGTTAAGCAGTTGGCGCGACTTCAGTTCTAGCCTATAAAGTCAAATCTTGTGTGATTCCTCCATGGTAACATAGCTGCCCGAGGTCGCAAAATTAGCAAGTACAAGAAATTTGTAAATTGTACGTAATTTCACGGTAGTGCTTATGGCCGATGCCGTTTCTCGGCTTCAGAGCTACTTTCGTGACTGTATTTTGAGTTAAGCAGTTGGCGCGACATCAGTTCTAGCCTATAAAGTCAAATGTTGTGTGGTGCCTCCATGGTAACAGAGCTGCCCGAGGTCGCAAAGTTAGCAAGTACAAGAAATTTGAAAATTGTATGTAATTGCACAGTAGTGCTTATGGTCGATGCCGTTTCTCGGCTTGAGAGCTACTTTCTTGACTGGATTTTGAGTTAAGCAGTTGGCGCGACTTCAGTTCTAGCCTATAAAGTCAAATGTTGTGTGGTTCCTCCATGGTAACATAGTTGCCCGAGGTCGCAAACTTAGCAAGTACAAGAAATTTGAAAAATGTACGTAATTTCACATTAGTGCTTATGGTCGATGCCGTTTCTCAGCTTCAGAGCTACTTTCTTGACTGTATTTTGAGTTAAGCAGTTGGCGCGACTTCAGTTCTAGCCTATAAAGTCAAATGTTGTGTGGTTCCTCCATGGTAACATAGCTGCCCGAGGTCGCAAAGTTAGCAAGTACAAGAAATTTGAAAATTGTATGTAATTGCACAGTAGTGCTTATGGTCGATGCCGTTTCTCGGCTTCAGAGCTACTTTCTTGACTGGATTTTGAGTTAAGCTGTTGGCGCGACTTCAGTTCTAGCCTATAAAGTCAAATCTTGTGTGATTCCTCCATGGTAACATAGCTGCCCGAGGTCGCAAAATTAGCAACTACAAGAAATTTGTAAATTGTACGTAATTTCACGGTAGTGCTTATGGTCGATCCCGTTTCTCGGCTTCAGAGCTACTTTCGTGACTGTATTTTGAGTTAAGCAGTTGGCGCGACTTCAGTTCTAGCCTATAAAGTCAAATCTTGTGTGATTCCTCCATGGTAACATAGCTGCCCGAGGTCGCAAAATTAGCAAGTACAAGAAATTTGTAAATTGTACGTAATTTCACGGTAGTGCTTATGGCCGATCCCGTTTCTCAGCTTCAGAGCTTTTTTCTTGATTGTATTTTGAGTTAAGCAGTTGGCGCGACCTCAGTTCTAGCCTATAAAGTCAAATGTTGTGTGGTTCCTCCATGGTAACATAGCTGCCCGAGGTCGCAAAGTTAGCAAGTACAAGAAATTTGAAAAATGTACGTAATTTCACGGTAGTGCTTATGGCCGATCCCGTTTCTCAGCTTCAGAGCTTTTTTCTTGACTGTATTTTGAGTTAAGCAGTTGGCGCGACTTCAGTTCTAGCCTATAAAGTCAAATGTTGTGTCGTTCCTCCATGGTAACATAGCTGCCCGAGGTCGCAAAGTTAGCAAGTACAAGAAATTTGAAAATTGTATGTAATTGCACAGTAATGCTTATGGCCGATCCCGTTTCTCGGCTTCAGAGCTACTTTCTTGACTGTATTTTGAGTTAAGCAGTTGGCGCGACTTCAGTTCTAGCCTATAAAGTCAAATGTTGTGTGGTTCCTCCATGGTAACATAGCTGCCCGAGGTCGCAAAGTTAGCAAGTACAAGAAATTTGTACGTAATTTCACAGTAGTGCTTATGGTCGATGCCGTTTCTCAGCTTCAGAGCTTTTTTCTTGACTGTATTTTGAGTTAAGCAGTTGGCGCGACTTCAGTTCTAGCCTATAAAGTCAAATGTTGTGTGGTTCCTCCATGGTAACATAGCTGCCCGAGGTCGCAAAGTTAGCAAGTACAAGAAATTTGAAAATTGTACGTAATTTCACGGTAGTGCTTATGGTCGATGCCGTTTCTCAGCTTCAGAGCTTTTTTCTTGACTGTATTTTGAGTTAAGCAGTTGGCGCGACTTCAGTTCTAGCCTATAAAGTCAAATGTTGTGTGGTTCCTCCATGGTAACATAGCTGCCCGAGGTCGCAAAGTTAGCAAGCACAAGAAATTTGAAAATTGTACGTAATTTCACGGTAGTGCTTATGGCCGATCCCGTTTCTCAGCTTCAGAGCTACTTTCTTGACTGTATTTTGAGTTAAGCAGTTGGCGCGACTTCAGTTCTAGCCTAAAAAGTCAAATGTTGTGTGGTTCCTCCATGGTAACATAGCTGCCCGAGGCCGCAAAGTTAGCAAGTACAAGAAATTTGAAAATTGTACGTAATTTCACGGTAGTGCTTATGGTCGATCCCGTTTCTCGGCTTCAGAGCTACTTTCTTGACTGGATTTTGAGTTAAGCTGTTGGCGCGACTTCAGTTCTAGCCTATAAAGTCAAATGTTGTGTGGTTCCTCCATGGTAACATAGCTGCCCGAGGTCGCAAAGTTAGCAAGTCCAAGAAATTTGAAAATTGTATGTAATTTCACGGTAGTGCTTATGGCCGATCCCGTTTCTCAGCTTCAGAGCTACTTTCTTGACTGTATTTTGAGTTAAGCAGTTGGCGCGACTTCAGTTCTAGCCTATAAAGTCAAATGTTGTGTGGTTCCTCCATGGTAACATAGCTGCCCGAGGTCGCAAAGTTAGCAAGTACAAGAAATTTGAAAATTGTACGTAATTTCACAGTAGTGCTTATGGTCGATGCCGTTTCTCAGCTTCAGAGCTTTTTTCTTGACTGTATTTTGAGTTAAGCAGTTGGCGCGACTTCAGTTCTAGCCTATTAAGTCAAATGTTGTGTGGTTCCTCCATGGTAACATAGCTGCCCGAGGTCGCAAAGTTAGCAAGTACAAGAAATTTGAAAATTGTACGTAATTTCACGGTAGTGCTTATGGTCGATCCCGTTTCTCGGCTTCAGAGCTACTTTCGTGACTGTATTTTGAGTTAAGCTGTTGGCGCGACTTCAGTTCTAGCCTATAAAGTCTAATGTTGTGTGGTTCCTCCATGGTAACATAGCTGCCCGAGGTCGCAAAGTTAGCAAGTACAAGAAATTTGAAAATTGTACGTAATTTCACGGTAGTGCTTATGGTCGATCCCGTTTCTCGGCTTCAGAGCTACTTTCTTGACTGGATTTTGAGTTAAGCTGTTGGCGCGACTTCAGTTCTAGCCTATAAAGTCTAATGTTGTGTGGTTCCTCCATGGTAACATAGCTGCCCGAGGTCGCAAAGTTAGCAAGTACAAGAAATTTGAAAAATGTACGTAATTTCACGGTAGTGCTTATGGCCGATCCCGTTTCTCAGCTTCAGAGCTTTTTTCTTGACTGTATTTTGAGTTAAGCTGTTGGCGCGACTTCAGTTCTAGCCTATAAAGTCAAATCTTGTGTGATTCCTCCATGGTAACATAGCTGCCCGAGGTCGCAAAATTAGCAAGTACAAGAAATTTGTAAATTGTACGTAATTTCACGGTAGTGCTTATGGTCGATCCCGTTTCTCGGCTTCAGAGCTACTTTCTTGACTGTATTTTGAGTTAAGCAGTTGGCGCCACTTCAGTTCTAGCCTATAAAGTCAAATGTTGTGTGGTTCCTCCATGGTAACATAGCTGCCCGAGGTCGCAAAATTAGCAAGTACAAGAAATTTGAAAATTGTATGTAATTGCACAGTTGTGCTTATGGTCGATGCCGTTTCTCGACTTCAGAGCTACTTTCTTGACTGGATTTTGAGTTAAGCTGTTGGCGCGACTTCAGTTCTAGCCTATAAAGTCAAATGTTGTGTGATTCCTCCATGGTAACATAGCTGCCCGAGGTCGCAAAATTAGCAACTACAAGAAATTTGTAAATTGTACGTAATTTCACGGTAGTGCTTATGGTCGATCCAGTTTCTCGGCTTCAGAGCTACTTTCGTGACTGTATTTTGAGTTAAGCAGTTGGCGCGACTTCAGTTCTAGCCTATAAAGTCAAATCTTGTGTGATTCCTCCATGGTAACATAGCTGCCCGAGGTCGCAAAATTAGCAAGTACAAGAAATTTGTAAATTGTACGTAATTTCACGGTAGTGCTTATGGAAGATGCCGTTTCTCGGCTTCAGAGCTACTTTCGTGACTGTATTTTGAGTTAAGCAGTTGGCGCGACTTCAGTTCTAGCCTATAAAGTAAAATCTTGTGTGGTTCCTCAATGGTAACATAGCTGCCCGAGACCGCAAAGTTAGCAAGAACAAGAAATTTGAAAATTGTATGTAATTGCACAGTAGTGCTTATGGTCGATGCCGTTTCTCAGCTTCAGAGCTTTTTTCTTGACTGTATTTTGAGTTAAGCAGTTGGCGCGACTTCAGTTCTAGCCTATAAAGTCAAATCTTGTGTGATTCCTCCATGGTAACATAGCTGCCCGAGGTCGCAAAATTAGCAAGTACAAGAAATTTGTAAATTGTACGTAATTTCACGGTAGTGCTTATGGTCGATGCCGTTTCTCGGCTTCAGAGCTACTTTCGTGACTGTATTTTGAGTTGAGCAGTTGGCGCGACTTCAGTTCTAGCCTATAAAGTCAAATGTTGTGTGGTTCCTCCATGGTAACATAGCTGCCCGAGGTCGCAAAGTTATCAAGTACAAGAAATTTGAAAATTGTATGTAATTGCACAGTAGTGCTTATGGTCGATGCCGTTTCTCGGCTTCAGAGCTACTTTCTTGACTAGATTTTGAGTTTAGCTGTTGGCGCGACTTCAGTTCTAGCCTATAAAGTCAAATGTTGTGTGGTTCCTCCATGGTAACATAGCTGCCCGAGGCCGCAAAGTTAGCAAGTACAAGAAATTTGAAAATTGTACGTAATTTCACGGTAGTGCTTATGGTCGATCCCGTTTCTCGGCTTCAGAGCTACTTTCTTGACTGGATTTTGAGTTAAGCAGTTGGCGCGACTTCAGTTCTAGCCTATAAAGTCAAATCTTGTGTGATTCCTCCATGGTAACATAGCTGCCCGAGGTCGCAAAATTAGCAAGTACAAGAAATTTGTAAATTGTACGTAATTTCACGGTAGTGCTTATGGTCGATCCCGTTTCTCGGCTTCAGAGCTACTTTCTTGACTGTATTTTGAGTTAGGCAGTTGGCGCGACTTCAGTTCTAGCCTATAAAGTCAAATGTTGTGTGGTTCCTCCATGGTAACATAGCTGCCCGAGGCCGCAAAGTTAGCATCTACAAGAAATTTGAAAACTGTATGTAATTTCACGGTAGTGCTTATGGTCGATCCCGTTTCTCGGCTTCAGAGCTACTTTCTTGACTGTATTTTGAGTTAAGCAGTTGGCGCGACTTCAGTTCTAGCCTATAAAGTCAAATGTTGTGTGGTTCCTCCATGGTAACATAGCTGCCCGAGGTCGCAAAGTTAGCAAGTACAAGAAATTTGAAAATAGTATGTAATTGCACAGTAGTGCTTATGGCCGACCCCGTTTCTCAGCTTCAGAGCTTTTTTTCTTGACTGTATTTTTAGTTAAGCAGTTGGCACGACTTCAGTTCTAGCCTATAAAGTCAAATCTTGTGTGATTCCTCCATGGTAACATAGCTGCCCGAGGTCGCAAAATTAGCAACTACAAGAAATTTGTAAATTGTACGTAATTTCACGGTAGTGCTTATGGTCGATCCCGTTTCTCGGCTTCAGAGCTTTTTTCTTGACTGTATTTTGGGCTAAGCAGTTGGCGCGACTTCAGTTCTAGCCTATAAAGTCAAATGTTGTGTGGTTCCTCCATGGTAACATAGCTGCCCGAGGTCGCAAAGTTAGCAAGTACAAGAAATTTGAAAATTGTATGTAATTGCACAGTAGTGCTTATGGTCGATGCCGTTTCTCGGCTTCAGAGCTACTTTCTTGACTGGATTTTGAGTTAAGCTGTTGGCGCGACTTCAGTTCTAGCCTATAAAGTCAAATGTTGTGTGGTTCCTCCATGGTAACATAGCTGCCCGAGGTCGCAAATTTAGCAAGTACAAGAAATTTGAAAAATGTACGTAATTTCACAGTAGTGCTTATGGTCGATGCCGTTTCTCAGCTTCAGAGCTACTTTCTTGACTGTATTTTGAGTTAAGCAGTTGGCGCGACTTCAGTTCTAGCCTACAAAGTCAAATGTTGTGTGGTTCCTCCATGGTAACATAGCTGCCCGAGGTCGCAAAGTTAGCAAGTACAAGAAATTTGAAAGTTGTATGTAATTGCACAGTAGTGCTTATGGTCGATGCCGTTTCTCGGCTTCAGAGCTACTTTCTTGACTGGATTTTGAGTTAAGCTGTTGGCGCGACTTCAGTTCTAGCCTATAAAGTTAAATCTTGTGTGATTCCTCCATGGTAACATAGCTTCCCGAGGTCGCAAAATTAGCAACTACAAGAAATTTGTAAATTGTACGTAATTTCACGGTAGTGCTTATGGTCGATCCCGTTTCTCGGCTTCAGAGCTACTTTCGTGACTGTATTTTGAGTTAAGCAGTTGGCGCGACATCAGTTCTAGCCTATAAAGTCAAATGTTGTGTGGTTCCTCCATGGTAACATAGCTGCCCGAGGTCGCAAAGTTAGCAAGTACAAGAAATTTGAAAATTGTATGTAATTGCACAGTAGTGCTTATGGTCGATCCCGTTTCTCGGCTTCAGAGCTTTTTCTTGACTGTATTTTGAGTTAAGCAGTTGGCGCGACTTCAGTTCTAGCCTATAAAGTCAAATGTTGTGTGGTGCCTCCATGGTAACAGAGCTGCCCGAGGTCGCAAAGTTAGCAAGTACAAGAAATTTGAAAATTGTATGTAATTGCACAGTAGTGCTTATGGTCGATGCCGTTTCTCGGCTTCAGAGCTACTTTCTTGACTGGATTTTGAGTTAAGCTGTTGGCGCGACTTCAGTTCTAGCCTATAAAGTCAAATGTTGTGTGGTTCCTCCATGGTAACATAGTTGCCCGAGGTCGCAAACTTAGCAAGTACAAGAAATTTGAAAAATGTACGTAATTTCACATTAGTGCTTATGGTCGATGCCGTTTCTCAGCTTCAGAGCTACTTTCTTGACTGTATTTTAAGTTAAGCAGTTGGCGCGACTTCAGTTCTAGCCTATAAAGTCAAATGTTGTGTGGTTCCTCCATGGTAACATAGCTGCCCGAGGTCGCAAAGTTAGCAAGTACAAGAAATTTGAAAGTTGTATGTAATTGCACAGTAGTGCTTATGGTCGATGCCGTTTCTCGGCTTCAGAGCTACTTTCTTGACTGGATTTTGAGTTAAGCTGTTGGCGCGACTTCAGTTCTAGCCTATAAAGTTAAATCTTGTGTGATTCCTCCATGGTAACATAGCTTCCCGAGGTCGCAAAATTAGCAACTACAAGAAATTTGTAAATTGTACGTAATTTCACGGTAGTGCTTATGGTCGATCCCGTTTCTCGGCTTCAGAGCTACTTTCGTGACTGTATTTTGAGTTAAGCAGTTGGCGCGACATCAGTTCTAGCCTATAAAGTCAAATGTTGTGTGGTTCCTCCATGGTAACATAGCTGCCCGAGGTCGCAAAGTTAGCAAGTACAAGAAATTTGAAAATTGTATGTAATTGCACAGTAGTGCTTATGGTCGATCCCGTTTCTCGGCTTCAGAGCTTTTTCTTGACTGTATTTTGAGTTAAGCAGTTGGCGCGACTTCAGTTCTAGCCTATAAAGTCAAATGTTGTGTGGTGCCTCCATGGTAACAGAGCTGCCCGAGGTCGCAAAGTTAGCAAGTACAAGAAATTTGAAAATTGTATGTAATTGCACAGTAGTGCTTATGGTCGATGCCGTTTCTCGGCTTCAGAGCTACTTTCTTGACTGGATTTTGAGTTAAGCTGTTGGCGCGACTTCAGTTCTAGCCTATAAAGTCAAATGTTGTGTGGTTCCTCCATGGTAACATAGTTGCCCGAGGTCGCAAACTTAGCAAGTACAAGAAATTTGAAAAATGTACGTAATTTCACATTAGTGCTTATGGTCGATGCCGTTTCTCAGCTTCAGAGCTACTTTCTTGACTGTATTTTGAGTTAAGCAGTTGGCGCGACTTCAGTTCTAGCCTATAAAGTCAAATGTTGTGTGGTTCCTCCATGGTAACATAGCTGCCCGAGGTCGCAAAGTTAGCAAGTACAAGAAATTTGAAAATTGTATGTAATTGCACAGTAGTGCTTATGGTCGATGCCGTTTCTCGGCTTCAGAGCTACTTTCTTGACTGGATTTTGAGTTAAGCTGTTGGCGCGACTTCAGTTCTAGCCTATAAAGTCAAATCTTGTGTGATTCCTCCATGGTAACGTAGCTGCCCGAGGTCGCAAAATTAGCAACTACAAGAAATTTGTAAATTGTACGTAATTTCACGGTAGTGCTTATGGTCGATCCCGTTTCTCGGCTTCAGAGCTACTTTCGTGACTGTATTTTGAGTTAAGCAGTTGGCGCGACTTCAGTTCTAGCCTATAAAGTCAAATCTTGTGTGATTCCTCCATGGTAACATAGCTGCCCGAGGTCGCAAAATTAGCAAGTACAAGAAATTTGTAAATTGTACGTAATTTCACGGTAGTGCTTATGGCCGATCCCGTTTCTCAGCTTCAGAGCTTTTTTCTTGATTGTATTTTGAGTTAAGCAGTTGGCGCGACTTCAGTTCTAGCCTATAAAGTCAAATGTTGTGTGGTTCCTCCATGGTAACATAGCTGCCCGAGGTCGCAAAGTTAGCAAGTACAAGAAATTTGAAAATTGTATGTAATTGCACAGTAGTGCTTATGGCCGATCCCGTTTCTCGGCTTCAGAGCTACTTTCTTGACTGTATTTTGAGTGAAGCAGTTGGCGCGACTTCAGTTCTAGCCTATAAAGTCAAATGTTATGTGGTTCCTCCATGGTAACATAGCTGCCCGAGGTCGCAAAGTTAGCAAGTACAAGAAATTTGTACGTAATTTCACAGTAGTGCTTATGGTCGATGCCGTTTCTCAGCTTCAGAGCTTTTTTCTTGACTGTATTTTGAGTTAAGCAGTTGGCGCGACTTCAGTTCTAGCCTATAAATTCAAATGTTGTGTGGTTCCTCCATGGTAACATAGCTGCCCGAGGTCGCAAAGTTAGCAAGTACAAGAAATTTGAAAATTGTACGTAATTTCACGGTAGTGCTTATGGTCGATGCCGTTTCTCAGCTTCAGAGCTTTTTTCTTCACTGTATTTTGAGTTAAGCAGTTGGCGCGACTTCAGTTCTAGCCTATAAAGTCAAATGTTGTGTGGTTCCTCCATGGTAACATAGCTGCCCGAGGTCGCAAAGTTAGCAAGTACAAGAAATTTGAAAATTGTACGTAATTTCACGGTAGTGCTTATGGCCGATCCCGTTTCTCAGCTTCAGAGCTACTTTCTTGACTGTATTTTGAGTTAAGCAGTTGGCGCGACTTCAGTTCTAGCCTAAAAAGTCAAATGTTGTGTGGTTCCTCCATGGTAACATAGCTGCCCGAGGCCGCAAAGTTAGCAAGTACAAGAAATTTGAAAATTGTACGTAATTTCACGGTAGTGCTTATGGTCGATCCCGTTTCTCGGCTTCAGAGCTACTTTCTTGACTGGATTTTGAGTTAAGCTGTTGGCGCGACTTCAGTTCTAGCCTATAAAGTCAAATGTTGTGTGGTTCCTCCATGGTAACATAGCTGCCCGAGGTCGCAAAGTTAGCAAGTCCAAGAAATTTGAAAATTGTATGTAATTTCACGGTAGTGCTTATGGCCGATCCCGTTTCTCAGCTTCAGAGCTACTTTCTTGACTGTATTTTGAGTTAAGCAGTTGGCGCGACTTCAGTTCTAGCCTATAAAGTCAAATGTTGTGTGGTTCCTCCATGGTAACATAGCTGCCCGAGGTCGCAAAGTTAGCAAGTACAAGAAATTTG
This sequence comes from Merodon equestris, assembly GCA_958301585.1. Taxonomy (NCBI): domain Eukaryota; kingdom Metazoa; phylum Arthropoda; class Insecta; order Diptera; family Syrphidae; genus Merodon; species Merodon equestris. The sequence goes on along the minus strand of OY284415.1, from coordinate 53,073,996 downwards.
AAAATTGTACGTAATTTCACAGTAGTGCTTATGGTCGATGCCGTTTCTCAGCTTCAGAGCTTTTTTCTTGACTGTATTTTGAGTTAAGCAGTTGGCGCGACTTCAGTTCTAGCCTATTAAGTCAAATGTTGTGTGGTTCCTCCATGGTAACATAGCTGCCCGAGGTCGCAAAGTTAGCAAGTACAAGAAATTTGAAAATTGTACGTAATTTCACGGTAGTGCTTATGGTCGATCCCGTTTCTCGGCTTCAGAGCTACTTTCGTGACTGTATTTTGAGTTAAGCTGTTGGCGCGACTTCAGTTCTAGCCTATAAAGTCTAATGTTGTGTGGTTCCTCCATGGTAACATAGCTGCCCGAGGTCGCAAAGTTAGCAAGTACAAGAAATTTGAAAAATGTACGTAATTTCACGGTAGTGCTTATGGCCGATCCCGTTTCTCAGCTTCAGAGCTTTTTTCTTGACTGTATTTTGAGTTAAGCTGTTGGCGCGACTTCAGTTCTAGCCTATAAAGTCAAATGTTGTGTGATTCCTCCATGGTAACATAGCTGCCCGAGGTCGCAAAGTTAGCAAGTACAAGAAATTTGTAAATTGTACGTAATTTCACGGTAGTGCTTATGGTCGATCCCGTTTCTCGGCTTCAGAGCTACTTTCTTGACTGTATTTTGAGTTAAGCAGTTGGCGCCACTTCAGTTCTAGCCTATAAAGTCAAATGTGGTGTGGTTCCTCCATGGTAACATAGCTGCCCGAGGTCGCAAAGTTAGCAAGTACAAGAAATTTGAAAATTGTATGTAATTGCACAGTAGTGCTTATGGTCGATGCCGTTTCTCGGCTTCAGAGCTACTTTCTTGACTGGATTTTGAGTTAAGCTGTTGGCGCGACTTCAGTTCTAGCCTATAAAGTCAAATCTTGTGTGATTCCTCCATGGTAACATAGCTGCCCGAGGTCGCAAAATTAGCAACTACAAGAAATTTGTAAATTGCACGTAATTTCACGGTAGTGCTTATGGTCGATCCCGTTTCTCGGCTTCAGAGCTACTTTCGTGACTGTATTTTGAGTTAAGCAGTTGGCGCGACTTCAGTTCTAGCCTATAAAGTCAAATCTTGTGTGATTCCTCCATGGTAACATAGCTGCCCGAGGTCGCAAAGTTAGCAAGTACAAGAAATTTGAAAATTGTACGTAATTTCACGGTAGTGCTTATGGTCGATCCCGTTTCTCGGCTTCAGAGCTACTTTCTTGACTGGATTTTGAGTTAAGCTGTTGGCGCGACTTCAGTTCTAGCCTATAAAGTCAAATGTTATGTGGTTCCTCCATGGTAACATAGCTGCCCGAGGTCGCAAAGTTAGCAAGTACAAGAAATTTGAAAAATGTACGTAACTTCACGGTAGTGCTTATGGCCGATCCCGTTTCTCAGCTTTTTTCTTGACTGTATTTTGAGTTAAGCAGTTGGCGCGACTTCAGTTCTAGCCTATAAAGTCAAATGTTGTGTGGTTCCTCCATGGTAACATAGCTGCCCGAGGTCGCAAATTTAGCAAGTACAAGAAATTTGAAAAATGTACGTAATCTCACGGTAGTGCTTATGGCCGATCCCGTTTCTCAGCTTCAGAGCTTTTTTCTTGACTGTATTTTGAGTTAAGCAGTTGGCGCGACTTCAGTTCTAGCCTATAAAGTCAAATGTTGTGTGGTTCCTCCATGGTAACATAGCTGCCCGAGGCCGCAAAGTTAGCAAGTACAAGAAATTTGAAAATTGTATGTAATTGCACAGTAGTGCTTATGGTCGATGCCGTTTCTCGGCTTCAGAGCTACTTTCTTGACTGGATTTTGAGTTAACCTGTTGGCGCGACTTCAGTTCTAGCCTATAAAGTCAAATGTTGTGTGGTTCCTCCATGGTAACATAGCTGCCCGAGGTCGCAAAGTTAGCAAGTACAAGAAATTTGAAAAATGTACGTAATTTCACTGTAGTGCTTATGGCCGATCCCGTTTCTCAGCTTCAGAGCTTTTTTCTTGACTGTATTTTGAGTTAAGCTGTTGGCGCGACTTCAGTTCTAGCCTATAAAGTCAAATGTTGTGTGGTTCCTCCATGGTAACATAGCTGCCCGAGGTCGCAAAGTTAGCAAGTACAAGAAATTTGAAAATTGTACGTAATTTCACGGTAGTGCTTATGGTCGATCCCGTTTCTCGGCTTCAGAGCTACTTTCTTGACTGGATTTTGAGTTAAGCTGTTGGCGCGACTTCAGTTCTAGCCTATAAAGTCAAATGTTGTGTGGTTCCTCCATGGTAACATAGCTGCCCGAGGTCGCAAAGTTAGCAAGTACAAGAAATTTGAAAATTGTACGTAATTTCACGGTAGTGCTTATGGTCGATCCCGTTTCTCGGCTTCAGAGCTACTTTCTTGACTGGATTTTGAGTTAAGCTGTTGGCGCGACTTCAGTTCTAGCCTATAAAGTCTAATGTTGTGTGGTTCCTCCATGGTAACATAGCTGCCCGAGGTCGCAAAGTTAGCAAGTACAAGAAATTTGAAAAATGTACGTAATTTCACGGTAGTGCTTATGGCCGATCCCGTTTCTCAGCTTCAGAGCTTTTTTCTTGACTGTATTTTGAGTTAAGCTGTTGGCGCGACTTCAGTTCTAGCCTATAAAGTCAAATGTTGTTTGATTCCTCCATGGTAACATAGCTGCCCGAGGTCGCAAAATTAGCAAGTACAAGAAATTTGTAAATTATACGTAATTTCACGGTAGTGCTTATGGTCGATCCCGTTTCTCGGCTTCAGAGCTACTTTCTTGACTGTATTTTGAGTTAAGCAGTTGGCGCCACTTCAGTTCTAGCCTATAAAGTCAAATGTGGTGTGGTTCCTCCATGGTAACATAGCTGCCCGAGGTCGCAAAGTTAGCAAGTACAAGAAATTTGAAAATTGTATGTAATTGCACAGTAGTGCTTATGGTCGATGCGGTTTCTCGGCTTCAGAACTACTTTCTTGACTGGATTTTGAGTTAAGCTGTTGGCGCGACTTCAGTTCTAGCCTATAAAGTCAAATCTTGTGTGATTCCTCCATGGTAACATAGCTGCCCGAGGTCGCAAAATTAGCAACTACAAGAAATTTGTAAATTGTACGTAATTTCACGGTAGTGCTTATGGTCGATCCCGTTTCTCGGCTTCAGAGCTACTTTCGTGACTGTATTTTGAGTTAAGCAGTTGGCGCGACTTCAGTTCTAGCTTATAAAGTCAAATCTTGTGTGATTCCTCCATGGTAACATAGCTGCCCGAGGTCGCAAAGTTAGCAAGTACAAGAAATTTGAAAATTGTATGTAATTGCACAGTAGTGCTTATGGTCGATGCCGTTTCTCGGCTTCAGAGCTACTTTCTTGACTGGATTTTGAGTTAAGCTGTTGGCGCGACTTCAGTTCTAGCCTATAAAGTCAAATGTTGTGTGGTTCCTCCATGGTAACATAGCTGCCCGAGGTCGCAAAGTTAGCAAGTACAAGAAATTTGAAAAATGTACGTAATTTCACGGTAGTGCTTATGGTCGATCCCGTTTCTCGGCTTCAGAGCTACTTTCTTGACTGGATTTCGAGTTAAGCAGTTGGCGCGACTTCAGTTCTAGCCTATAAAGTCAAATGTTGTGTGGTTCCTCCATGGTAACATAGCTGCCCGAGGTCGCAAAGTTAGCAAGTACAAGAAATTTGAAAAATGTACGTAATTTCACGGTAGTGCTTATGGCCGATCCCGTTTCTCAGCTTCAGAGCTTTTTTCTTGACTGTATTTGGGTTAAGCAGTTGGCGCGACTTCAGTTCTAGCCTATAAAGTCAAATGTTGTGTGGTTCCTCCATGGTAACATAGCTGCCCGAGGTCGCAAATTTAGCAAGTAGAAGAAATTTGAAAAATGTACGTAATCTCACGGTAGTGCTTATGGCCGATCCCGTTTCTCGGCTTCAGAGCTACTTTCTTGACTGGATTTTAAGTTAAGCTGTTGGCGCGACTTCAGTTCTAGCCTATAAAGCCAAATGTGGTGTGGTTCCTCCATGGTAACATAGCTGCCCGAGGTCGCAAAGTTAGCAAGTACAAGAAATTTGAAAAATGTACGTAATTTCACGGTAGTGCTTATGGTCGATCCCGTTTCTCGGCTTCAGAGCTACTTTCTTGACTGGATTTCGAGTTAAGCAGTTGGCGCGACTTCAGTTCTAGCCTATAAAGTCAAATGTTGTGTGGTTCCTCCATGGTAACATAGCTGCCCGAGGTCGCAAAGTTAGCAAGTACAAGAAATTTGAAAAATGTACGTAATTTCACGGTAGTGCTTATGGCCGATCCCGTTTCTCAGCTTCAGAGCTTTTTTCTTGACTGTATTTGGGTTAAGCAGTTGGCGCGACTTCAGTTCTAGCCTATAAAGTCAAATGTTGTGTGGTTCCTCCATGGTAACATAGCTGCCCGAGGTCGCAAATTTAGCAAGTAGAAGAAATTTGAAAAATGTACGTAATCTCACGGTAGTGCTTATGGCCGATCCCGTTTCTCGGCTTCAGAGCTACTTTCTTGACTGGATTTTAAGTTAAGCTGTTGGCGCGACTTCAGTTCTAGCCTATAAAGCCAAATGTGGTGTGGTTCCTCCATGGTAACATAGCTGCCCGAGGTCGCAAAGTTAGCAAGTACAAGAAATTTGAAAATTGTATGTAATTGCACAGTAGTGCTTATGGTCGATGCCGTTTCTCGGCTTCAGAGCTACTTTCTTGACTGGATTTTGAGTTAAGCTGTTGGCGCGACTTCCGTTCTAGCCTATAAAGTCAAATCTTGTGTGATTCCTCCATGGTAACATAGCTGCCCGAGGTCGCAAAATTAGCAACTACAAGAAATTTGTAAATTGTACGTAATTTCACGGTAGTGCTTATGGTCGATCCCGTTTCTCGGCTTCAGAGCTACTTTCGTGACTGTATTTTGAGTTAAGCAGTTGGCGCGACTTCAGTTCTAGCCTATAAAGTCAAATCTTGTGTGATTCCTCCATGGTAACATAGCTGCCCGAGGTCGCAAAGTTAGCAAGTACAAGAAATTTGAAAATTGTACGTAATTTCACGGTAGTGCTTATGGTCGATCCCGTTTCTCGGCTTCAGAGCTACTTTCTTGACTGGATTTTGAGTTAAGCTGTTGGCGCGACTTCAGTTCTAGCCTATAAAGTCAAATGTTGTGTGGTTCCTCCATGGTAACATAGCTGCCCGAGGTCGCAAAATTAGCAACTACAAGAAATTTGTAAATTGTACGTAATTTCACGGTAGTGCTTATGGTCGATCCCGTTTCTCGGCTTCAGAGCTACTTTCGTGACTGTATTTTGAGTTAAGCAGTTGGCGCCACTTCAGTTCTAGCCTATAAAGTCAAATGTGGTGTGGTTCCTCCATGGTAACATAGCTGCCCGAGGTCGCAAAGTTAGCAAGTACAAGAAATTTGAAAATTGTATGTAATTGCACAGTAGTGCTTATGGTCGATGCCGTTTCTCGGCTTCAGAGCTACTTTCTTGACTGGATTTTGAGTTAAGCTGTTGGCGCGACTTCAGTTCTAGCCTATAAAGTCAAATGTTGTGTGGTTCCTCCATGGTAACATAGCTGCCCGAGGTCGCAAAGTTAGCAAGTACAAGAAATTTGAAAAATGTACGTAATTTCACGGTAGTGCTTATGGTCGATCCCGTTTCTCGGCTTCAGAGCTACTTTCTTGACTGGATTTTGAGTTAAGCTGTTGGCGCGACTTCAGTTCTAGCCTATAAAGTCAAATGTTATGTGGTTCCTCCATGGTAACATAGCTGCCCGAGGTCGCAAAGTTAGCAAGTACAAGAAATTTGAAAAATGTACGTAATTTCACGGTAGTGCTTAGGGCCGATCCCGTTTCTCAGCTTCAGAGCTTGTTTCTTGACTGTATTTTGAGTTAAGCAGTTGGCGCGACTTCAGTTCTAGCCTATAAAGTCAAATGTTGTGTGGTTCCTCCATGGTAACATAGCTGCCCGAGGTCGCAAAGTTAGCAAGTACAAGAAATTTGAAAAATGTACGTAATTTCACGGTAGTGCTTATGGCCGATCCCGTTTCTCAGCTTCAGAGCTTTTTTCTTGACTGTATTTGGGTTAAGCAGTTGGCGCGACTTCAGTTCTAGCCTATAAAGTCAAATGTTGTGTGGTTCCTCCATGGTAACATAGCTGCCCGAGGTCGCAAATTTAGCAAGTACAAGAAATTTGAAAAATGTACGTAATCTCACGGTAGTGCTTATGGCCGATCCCGTTTCTCGGCTTCAGAGCTACTTTCTTGACTGGATTTTGAGTTAAGCTGTTGGCGCGACTTCAGTTCTAGCCTATAAAGCCAAATGTGGTGTGGTTCCTCCATGGTAACATAGCTGCCCGAGGTCGCAAAGTTAGCAAGTACAAGAAATTTGAAAATTGTATGTAATTGCACAGTAGTGCTTATGGTCGATGCCGTTTCTCGGCTTCAGAGCTACTTTCTTGACTGGATTTTGAGTTAAGCTGTTGGCGCGACTTCAGTTCTAGCCTATAAAGTCAAATCTTGTGTGATTCCTCCATGGTAACATAGCTGCCCGAGGTCGCAAAATTAGCAACTACAAGAAATTTGTAAATTGTACGTAATTTCACGGTAGTGCTTATGGTCGATCCCGTTTCTCGGCTTCAGAGCTACTTTCGTGACTGTATTTTGAGTTAAGCAGTTGGCGCGACTTCAGTTCTAGCCTATAAAGTCAAATCTTGTGTGATTCCTCCATGGTAACATAGCTGCCCGAGGTCGCAAAGTTAGCAAGTACAAGAAATTTGAAAATTGTACGTAATTTCACGGTAGTGCTTATGGTCGATCCCGTTTCTCGGCTTCAGAGCTACTTTCTTGACTGGATTTTGAGTTAAGCTGTTGGCGCGACTTCAGTTCTAGCCTATAAAGTCAAATCTTGTGTGATTCCTCCATGGTAACATAGCTGCCCGAGGTCGCAAAATTAGCAACTACAAGAAATTTGTAAATTGTACGTAATTTCACGGTAGTGCTTATGGTCGATCCCGTTTCTCGGCTTCAGAGCTACTTTCGTGACTGTATTTTGAGTTAAGCAGTTGGCGCGACTTCAGTTCTAGCCTATAAAGTCAAATCTTGTGTGATTCCTCCATGGTAACATAGCTGCCCGAGGTCGCAAAGTTAGCAAGTACAAGAAATTTGTAAATTGTACGTAATTTCACGGTAGTGCTTATGGTCGATCCCGTTTCTCGGCTTCAGAGCTACTTTCGTGACTGTATTTTGAGTTAAGCAGTTGGCGCGACTTCAGTTCTAGCCTATAAAGTCAAATCTTGTGTGATTCCTCCATGGTAACATAGCTGCCCGAGGTCGCAAATTTAGCAAGTACAAGAAATTTGAAAAATGTACGTAATTTCACGGTAGTGCTTATGGCCGATCCCGTTTCTCAGCTTCAGAGCTTTTTTCTTGACTGTATTTTGAGTTAAGCTGTTGGCGCGACTTCAGTTCTAGCCTATAAAGTCAAATGTTGTGTGGTTCCTCCATGGTAACATAGCTGCCCGAGGTCGCAAAGTTAGCAAGTACAAGAAATTTGAAAATTGTACGTAATTTCACGGTAGTGCTTATGGTCGATCCCGTTTCTCGGCTTCAGAGCTACTTTCTTGACTGGATTTTGAGTTAAGCTGTTGGCGCGACTTCAGTTCTAGCCTATAAAGTCAAATGTTGCGTGGTTCCTCCATGGTAACATAGCTGCCCGAGGTCGCAAAGTTAGCAAGTACAAGAAATTTGAAAATTGTACGTAATTTCACGGTAGTGCTTATGGTCGATCCCGTTTCTCGGCTTCAGAGCTACTTTCTTGACTGGATTTTGAGTTAAGCTGTTGGCGCGACTTCAGTTCTAGCCTATAAAGTCTAATGTTGTGTGGTTCCTCCATGGTAACATAGCTGCCCGAGGTCGCAAAGTTAGCAAGTACAAGAAATTTGAAAAATGTACGTAATTTCACGGTAGTGCTTATGGCCGATCCCGTTTCTCAGCTTCAGAGCTTTTTTCTTGACTGTATTTTGAGTTAAGCTGTTGGCGCGACTTCAGTTCTAGCCTATAAAGTCAAATGTTGTGTGATTCCTCCATGGTAACATAGCTGCCCGAGGTCGCAAATTTAGCAAGTACAAGAAATTTGTAAATTGTACGTAATTTCACGGTAGTGCTTATGGTCGATCCCGTTTCTCGGCTTCAGAGCTACTTTCTTGACTGTATTTTGAGTTAAGCAGTTGGCGCCACTTCAGTTCTAGCCTATAAAGTCAAATGTGGTGTGGTTCCTCCATGGTAACATAGCTGCCCGAGGTCGCAAAGTTAGCAAGTACAAGAAATTTGAAAATTGTATGTAATTGCACAGTAGTGCTTATGGTCGATGCCGTTTCTCGGCTTCAGAGCTACTTTCTTGACTGGATTTTGAGTTAAGCTGTTGGCGCGACTTCAGTTCTAGCCTATAAAGTCAAATCTTGTGTGATTCCTCCATGGTAACATAGCTGCCCGAGGTCGCAAAATTAGCAACTACAAGAAATTTGTAAATTGTACGTAATTTCACGGTAGTGCTTATGGTCGATCCCGTTTCTCGGCTTCAGAGCTACTTTCGTGACTGTATTTTGAGTTAAGCAGTTGGCGCGACTTCAGTTCTAGCCTATAAAGTCAAATGTTGTGTGGTTCCTCCATGGTAACATAGCTGCCCGAGGTCGCAAAGTTAGCAAGTACAAGAAATTTGAAAATTGTACGTAATTTCACGGTAGTGCTTATGGTCGATCCCGTTTCTCAGCTTCAGAGCTTTTTTCTTGACTGTATTTTGAGTTAAGCAGTTGGCGCGACTTCAGTTCTAGCCTATAAAGTCAAATCTTGTGTGATTCCTCCATGGTAACAAAGCTGCCCGAGGTCGCAAAATTAGCAAGTACAAGAAATTTGTAAATTGTACGTAATTTCACGGTAGTGCTTATGGTCGATCCCGTTTCTCGGCTTCAGAGCTACTTTCTTGACTGGATTTTGAGTTAAGCTGTTGGCGCGACTTCAGTTCTAGCCTATAAAGTCAAATGTTGTGTGGTTCCTCCATGGTAACATAGCTGCCCGAGGTCGCAAAATTAGCAACTACAAGAAATTTGTAAATTGTACGTAATTTCACGGTAGTGCTTATGGTCGATCCCGTTTCTCGGCTTCAGAGCTACTTTCGTGACTGTATTTTGAGTTAAGCAGTTGGCGCGACTTCAGTTCTAGCCTATAAAGTCAAATCTTGTGTGATTCCTCCATGGTAACATAGCTGCCCGAGGTCGCAAATTTAGCAAGTACAAGAAATTTGAAAAATGTACGTAATTTCACGGTAGTGCTTATGGTCGATCCCGTTTCTCAGCTTCAGAGCTTTTTTCTTGACTGTATTTGAGTTGGCGCGACTTCAGTTCTAGCCTATAAAGTCAAATGTTGTGTGATTCCTCCATGGTAACATAGCTGCCCGAGGTCGCAAATTTAGCAAGTACAAGAAATTTGTAAATTGTACGTAATTTCACGGTAGTGCTTATGGTCGATCCCGTTTCTCGGCTTCAGAGCTACTTTCTTGACTGTATTTTGAGTTAAGCAGTTGGCGCCACTTCAGTTCTAGCCTATAAAGTCAAATGTGGTGTGGTTCCTCCATGGTAACATAGCTGCCCGAGGTCGCAAAGTCAGTAAGTACAAGAAATTTGAAAATTGTATGTAATTGCACAGTAGTGCTTATGGTCGATGCGGTTTCTCGGCTTCAGAGCTACTTTCTTGACTGGATTTTGAGTTAAGCTGTTGGCGCGACTTCAGTTCTAGCCTATAAAGTCAAATCTTGTGTGATTCCTCCATGGTAACATAGCTGCCCGAGGTCGCAAAATTAGCAACTACAAGAAATTTGTAAATTGTACGTAATTTCACGGTAGTGCTTATGGTCGATCCCGTTTCTCGGCTTCAGAGCTACTTTCGTGACTGTATTTTGAGTTAAGCAGTTGGCGCGACTTCAGTTCTAGCCTATAAAGTCAAATCTTGTGTGATTCCTCCATGGTAACATAGCTGCCCGAGGTCGCAAAGTTAGCAAGTACAAGAAATTTGAAAATTGTATGTAATTGCACAGTAGTGCTTATGGTCGATGCCGTTTCTCGGCTTCAGAGCTACTTTCTTGACTGGATTTTGAGTTAAGCTGTTGGCGCGACTTCAGTTCTAGCCTATAAAGTCAAATGTTGTGTGGTTCCTCCATGGTAACATAGCTGCCCGAGGTCGCAAAGTTAGCAAGTACAAGAAATTTGAAAAATGTACGTAATTTCACGGTAGTGCTTATGGTCGATCCCGTTTCTCGGCTTCAGAGCTACTTTCTTGACTGGATTTTGAGTTAAGCTGTTGGCGCGACTTCAGTTCTCGCCTATAAAGTCAAATGTTATGTGGTTCCTCCATGGTAACATAGCTGCCCGAGGTCGCAAAGTTAGCAAGTACAAGAAATTTGAAAAATGTACGTAATTTCACGGTAGTGCTTAGGGCCGATCCCGTTTCTCAGCTTCAGAGCTTGTTTCTTGACTGTATTTTGAGTTAAGCAGTTGGCGCGACTTCAGTTCTAGCCTATAAAGTCAAATGTTGTGTGGTTCCTCCATGGTAACATAGCTGCCCGAGGTCGCAAAGTTAGCAAGTACAAGAAATTTGAAAAATGTACGTAATTTCACGGTAGTGCTTATGGCCGATCCCGTTTCTCAGCTTCAGAGCTTTTTTCTTGACTGTATTTGGGTTAAGCAGTTGGCGCGACTTCAGTTCTAGCCTATAAAGTCAAATGTTGTGTGGTTCCTCCATGGTAACATAGCTGCCCGAGGTCGCAAATTTAGCAAGTACAAGAAATTTGAAAAATGTACGTAATCTCACGGTAGTGCTTATGGCCGATCCCGTTTCTCGGCTTCAGAGCTACTTTCTTGACTGGATTTTGAGTTAAGCTGTTGGCGCGACTTCAGTTCTAGCCTATAAAGCCAAATGTGGTGTGGTTCCTCCATGGTAACATAGCTGCCCGAGGTCGCAAAGTTAGCAAGTACAAGAAATTTGAAAATTGTATGTAATTGCACAGTAGTGCTTATGGTCGATGCCGTTTCTCGGCTTCAGAGCTACTTTCTTGACTGGATTTTGAGTTAAGCTGTTGGCGCGACTTCAGTTCTAGCCTATAAAGTCAAATCTTGTGTGATTCCTCCATGGTAACATAGCTGCCCGAGGTCGCAAAATTAGCAACTACAAGAAATTTGTAAATTGTACGTAATTTCACGGTAGTGCTTATGGTCGATCCCGTTTCTCGGCTTCAGAGCTACTTTCGTGACTGTATTTTGAGTTAAGCAGTTGGCGCGACTTCAGTTCTAGCCTATAAAGTCAAATCTTGTGTGATTCCTCCATGGTAACACAGCTGCCCGAGGTCGCAAAGTTAGCAAGTACAAGAAATTTGAAAATTGTACGTAATTTCACCGTAGTGCTTATGGTCGATCCCGTTTCTCGGCTTCAGAGCTACTTTCTTGACTGGATTTTGAGTTAAGCTGTTGGCGCGACTTCAGTTCTAGCCTATAAAGTCAAATGTTGTGTGGTTCCTCCATGGTAACATAGCTGCCCGAGGTCGCAAAATTAGCAACTACAAGAAATTTGTAAATTGTACGTAATTTCACGGTAGTGCTTATGGTCGATCCCGTTTCTCGGCTTCAGAGCTACTTTCGTGACTGTATTTTGAGTTAAGCAGTTGGCGCGACTTCAGTTCTAGCCTATAAAGTCAAATCTTGTGTGATTCCTCCATGGTAACATAGCTGCCCGAGGTCGCAAATTTAGCAAGTACAAGAAATTTGAAAAATGTACGTAATTTCACGGTAGTGCTTATGGCCGATCCCGTTTCTCAGCTTCAGAGCTTTTTTCTTGACTGTATTTTGAGTTAAGCTGTTGGCGCGACTTCAGTTCTAGCCTATAAAGTCAAATGTTGTGTGGTTCCTCCATGGTAACATAGCTGCCCGAGGTCGCAAAGTTAGCAAGTACAAGAAATTTGAAAATTGTACGTAATTTCACGGTAGTGCTTATGGTCGATCCCGTTTCTCGGCTTCAGAGCTACTTTCTTGACTGGATTTTGAGTTAAGCTGTTGGCGCGACTTCAGTTCTAGCCTATAAAGTCAAATGTTGTGTGATTCCTCCATGGTAACATAGCTGCCCGAGGTCGCAAAATTAGCAACTACAAGAAATTTGAAAATTGTACGTAATTTCACGGTAGTGCTTATGGTCGATCCCGTTTCTCGGCTTCAGAGCTACTTTCTTGACTGGATTTTGAGTTAAGCTGTTGGCGCGACTTCAGTTCTAGCCTATAAAGTCTAATGTTGTGTGGTTCCTCCATGGTAACATAGCTGCCCGAGGTCGCAAAATTAGCAAGTACAAGAAATTTGAAAAATGTACGTAATTTCACGGTAGTGCTTATGGCCAATCCCGTTTCTCAGCTTCAGAGCTTTTTTCTTGACTGTATTTTGAGTTAAGCTGTTGGCGCGACTTCAGTTCTAGCCTATAAAGTCAAATGTTGTGTGATTCCTCCATGGTAACATAGCTGCCCGAGGTCGCAAATTTAGCAAGTACAAGAAATTTGTAAATTGTACGTAATTTCACGGTAGTGCTTATGGTCGATCCCGATTCTCGGCTTCAGAGCTACTTTCTTGACTGTATTTTGAGTTAAGCAGTTGGCGCCACTTCAGTTCTAGCCTATAAAGTCAAATGTGGTGTGGTTCCTCCATGGTAACATAGCTGCCCGAGGTCGCAAAGTTAGCAAGTACAAGAAATTTGAAAATTGTATGTAATTGCACAGTAGTGCTTATGGTCGATGCCGTTTCTCGGCTTCAGAGCTACTTTCTTGACTGGATTTTGAGTTAAGCTGTTGGCGCGACTTCAGTTCTAGCCTATAAAGTCAAATCTTGTGTGATTCCTCCATGGTAACATAGCTGCCCGAGGTCGCAAAATTAGCAACTACAAGAAATTTGTAAATTGTACGTAATTTCACGGTATTGCTTATGGTCGATCCCGTTTCTCGGCTTCAGAGCTACTTTCGTGACTGTATTTTGAGTTAAGCAGTTGGCGCGACTTCAGTTCTAGCCTATAAAGTCAAATGTTGTGTGGTTCCTCCATGGTAACATAGCTGCCCGAGGTCGCAAAGTTAGCAAGTACAAGAAATTTGAAAATTGTACGTAATTTCACGGTAGTGCTTATGGTCGATCCCGTTTCTCAGCTTCAGAGCTTTTTTCTTGACTGTATTTTGAGTTAAGCAGTTGGCGCGACTTCAGTTCTAGCCTATAAAGTCAAATCTTGTGTGATTCCTCCATGGTAACAAAGCTGCCCGAGGTCGCAAAATTAGCAAGTACAAGAAATTTGTAAATTGTACGTAATTTCACGGTAGTGCTTATGGTCGATCCGGTTTCTCGGCTTCAGAGCTACTTTCTTGACTGTATTTTGAGTTAAGCAGTTGGCGCGACTTCAGTTCTAGCCTATAAAGTCAAATGTTGTGTGGTTCCTCCATGGTAACATAGCTGCCCGAGGGCGCAAAGTTAGCAAGTACAAGAAATTTGAAAATTGTATGTAATTTCACGGTAGTGCTTATGGTCGATCCCGTTTCTCGGCTTCAGAGCTACTTTCTTGACTGTATTTTGAGTTAAGCAGTTGGCGCGACTTCAGTTCTAGCCTATAAAGTCAAATGTTGTGTGGTTCCTCCATGGTAACATAGCTGCCCGAGGTCGCAAAGTTAGCAAGTACAAGAAATTTGAAAATTGTACGTAATTTCACGGTAGTGCTTATGGTCGATCCCGTTTCTCGGCTTCAGAGCTACTTTCTTGACTGGATTTTGAGTTAAGCTGTTGGCGCGACTTCAGTTCTAGCCTATAAAGTCAAATGTTGTGCGGTTCCCCCATGGTAACATAGCTGCCCGAGGCCGCAAAGTTAGCAAGTACAAGAAATTTGAAAATTGTATGTAATTGCACAGTAGTGCTTATGGTCGATGCCGTTTCTCGGCTTCAGAGCTACTTTCTTGACTGGATTTTGAGTTAAGCTGTTGGCGCGACTTCAGTTCTAGCCTATAAAGTCAAATGTTGTGTGGTTCCTCCATGGTAACATAGCTGCCCGAGGTCGCAAAGTTAGCAAGTACAAGAAATTTGAAAATTGTATGTAATTGCACAGTAGTGCTTATGGTCGATGCCGTTTCTCGGCTTCAGAGCTACTTTCTTGACTGGATTTTGAGTTAAGCTGTTGGCGCGACTTCAGTTCTAGCCTATAAAGTCAAATCTTGTGTGATTCCTCCATGGTAACATAGCTGCCCGAGGTCGCAAAATTAGCAACTACAAGAAATTTGTAAATTGTACGTAATTTCACGGTAGTGCTTATGGTCGATCCCGTTTCTCGGCTTCAGAGCTACTTTCGTGACTGTATTTTGAGTTAAGCAGTTGGCGCGACTTCAGTTCTAGCCTATAAAGTCAAATGTTGTGTGGTTCCTCCATGGTAACATAGCTGCCCGAGGTCGCAAAGTTAGCAAGTACAAGAAATTTGAAAATTGTACGTAATTTCACGGTAGTGCTTATGGTCGATCCCGTTTCTCAGCTTCAGAGCTTTTTTCTTGACTGTATTTTGAGTTAAGCAGTTGGCGCGACTTCAGTTCTAGCCTATAAAGTCAAATCTTGTGTGATTCCTCCATGGTAACAAAGCTGCCCGAGGTCGCAAAATTAGCAAGTACAAGAAATTTGTAAATTGTACGTAATTTCACGGTAGTGCTTATGGTCGATCCCGTTTCTCGGCTTCAGAGCTACTTTCTTGACTGTATTTTGAGTTAAGCAGTTGGCGAAACTTCAGTTCTAGCCTATAAAGTCAAATGTTGTGTGGTTCCTCCATGGTAACATAGCTGCCCGAGGGCGCAAAGTTAGCAAGTACAAGAAATTTGAAAATTGTATGTAATTTCACGGTAGTGCTTATGGTCGATCCCGTTTCTCGGCTTCAGAGCTACTTTCTTGACTGTATTTTGAGTTAAGCAGTTGGCGCGACTTCAGTTCTAGCCTATAAAGTCAAATGTTGTGTGGTTCCTCCATGGTAACATAGCTGCCCGAGGTCGCAAAGTTAGCAAGTACAAGAAATTTGAAAATTGTACGTAATTTCACGGTAGTGCTTATGGTCGATCCCGTTTCTCGGCTTCAGAGCTACTTTCTTGACTGGATTTTGAGTTAAGCTGTTGGCGCGACTTCAGTTCTAGCCTATAAAGTCAAATGTTGTGCG
The DNA here is from genome assembly GCA_958301585.1 of Merodon equestris. Taxonomy (NCBI): domain Eukaryota; kingdom Metazoa; phylum Arthropoda; class Insecta; order Diptera; family Syrphidae; genus Merodon; species Merodon equestris. Next base: position 53,058,750 of record OY284415.1, on the reverse strand, counting down.
GTTCCCCCATGGTAACATAGCTGCCCGAGGCCGCAAAGTTAGCAAGTACAAGAAATTTGAAAATTGTATGTAATTGCACAGTAGTGCTTATGGTCGATGCCGTTTCTCGGCTTCAGAGCTACTTTCTTGACTGGATTTTGAGTTAAGCTGTTGGCGCGACTTCAGTTCTAGCCTATAAAGTCAAATGTTGTGTGGTTCCTCCATGGTAACATAGCTGCCCGAGGTCGCAAAGTTAGCAAGTACAAGAAATTTGAAAATTGTATGTAATTGCACAGTAGTGCTTATGGTCGATGCCGTTTCTCGGCTTCAGAGCTACTTTCTTGACTGGATTTTGAGTTAAGCTGTTGGCGCGACTTCAGTTCTAGCCTATAAAGTCAAATCTTGTGTGATTCCTCCATGGTAACATAGCTGCCCGAGGTCGCAAAATTAGCAACTACAAGAAATTTGTAAATTGTACGTAATTTCACGGTAGTGCTTATGGTCGATCCCGTTTCTCGGCTTCAGAGCTACTTTCGTGACTGTATTTTGAGTTAAGCAGTTGGCGCGACTTCAGTTCTAGCCTATAAAGTCAAATCTTGTGTGATTCCTCCATGGTAACATAGCTGCCCGAGGTCGCAAAATTAGCAAGTTCAAGAAATTTGTAAATTGTACGTAATTTCACGGTAGTGCTTATGGCCGATCCCGTTTCTCAGCTTCAGAGCTTTTTTCTTGACTGTATTTTGAGTTAAGCAGTTGGCGCGACTTCAGTTCTAGCCTATAAAGTCAAATGTTGTGTGGTTCCTCCATGGTAACATAGCTGCCCGAGGTCGCAAAGTTAGCAAGTACAAGAAATTTGAAAATTGTACGTAATTTCACGGTAGTGCTTATGGTCGATGCCGTTTCTCGGCTTCAGAACTACTTTCGTGACTGTATTTTGAGTTAAGCAGTTGGCGGGACTTCAGTTCTAGCCTATAAAGTAAAATCTTGTGTGGTTCCTCAATGGTAACATAGCTGCCCGAGACCGCAAAGTTAGCAAGAACAAGAAATTTGAAAATTGTATGTAATTGCACAGTAGTGCTTATGGTCGATGCCGTTTCTCAGCTTCAGAGCTACTTTCTTGACTGTATTTTGAGTTAAGCGGTTGGCGCCACTTCAGTTCTAGCCTATAAAGTCAAATGTTGTGTGGTTCCTCCATGGTAACATAGCTGCCCGAGGTCGCAAAGTTAGCAAGTACAAGAAATTTGAAAATTGTATGTAATTGCACAGTAGTGCTTATGGTCGATGCCGTTTCTCGGCTTCAGAGCTACTTTCTTGACTGGATTTTGAGTTAAGCTGTTGGCACGACTTCAGTTCTAGCCTATAAAGTCAAATCTTGTATGATTCCTCCATGGTAACATAGCTGCCCGAGGTCGCAAAGTTAGCAAGTACAAGAAATTTGAAAATTGTACGTAATTTCACGGTAGTGCTTATGGTCGATCCCGTTTCTCGGCTTCAGAGCTACTTTCTTGACTGTATTTTGAGTTAAGCAGTTGGCGCGACTTCAGTTCTGGCCTATAAAGTCAAATGTTGTGTGGTTCCTCCATGGTAACATAGCTGCCCGAGGCCGCAAAGTTAGCAAGTACAAGAAATTTGAAAATTGTATGTAATTTCACGGTAGTTCTTATGGTCGATCCCGTTTCTCGGCTTCAGAGCTACCTTCTTGACTGTATTTTAAGTTAAGCAGTTGGCGCGACTTCAGTTCTAGCCTATAAAGTCAAATGTTGTGTGGTTCCTCCATGGTAACATAGCTGCCCGAGGTCGCAAAGTTAGCAAGTACAAGAAATTTGAAAAATGTACGTAATTTCACGGTAGTGCTTATGGCCGATCCCGTTTCTCAGCTTCAGAGCTTTTTTCTTGACTGTATTTTGAGTTAAGCAGTTGGCGCGACTTCAGTTCTAGCCTATAAAGTCAAATGTTGTGTGGTTCCTCCATGGTAACATAGCTGCCCGAGGTCGCAAATTTAGCAAGTACAAGAAATTTGAAAAATGTACGTAATCTCACGGTAGTGCTTATGGCCGATCCCGTTTCTCAGCTTCAGAGCTTTTTTCTTGACTGTATTTTGAGTTAAGCAGTTGGCGCGACTTCAGTTCTAGCCTATAAAGTCAAATGTTGTGTGGTTCCTCCATGGTAACATAGCTGCCCGAGGCCGCAAAATTAGCAAGTACAAGAAATTTGAAAATTGTATGTAATTGCACAGTAGTGCTTATGGTCGATGCCGTTTCTCGGCTTCAGAGCTACTTTCTTGACTGGATTTTGAGTTAAGCTGTTGGCGCGACTTCAGTTCTAGCCTATAAAGTCAAATGTTGTGTGGTTCCTCCATGGTAACATAGCTGCCCGAGGTCGCAAAGTTAGCAAGTACAAGAAATTTGAAAAATGTACGTAATTTCACGGTAGTGCTTATGGCCGATCCCGTTTCTCAGCTTCAGAGCTTTTTTCTTGACTGTATTTTGAGTTAAGCTGTTGGCGCGACTTCAGTTCTAGCCTATAAAGTCAAATGTTGTGTGATTCCTCCATGGTAACATAGCTGCCCGAGGTCGCAAAATTAGCAAGTACAAGAAATTTGTAAATTGTACGTAATTTCACGGTAGTGCTTATGGTCGATCCCGTTTCTCGGCTTCAGAGCTACTTTCTTGACTGTATTATGAGTTAAGCAGTTGGCGCCACTTCAGTTCTAGCCTATAAAGTCAAATGTTGTGTGGTTCCTCCATGGTAACATAGCTGCCCGAGGTCGCAAAATTAGCAAGTACAAGAAATTTGAAAATTGTATGTAATTGCACAGTAGTGCTTATGGTCGATGCCGTTTCTCGGCTTCAGAGCTACTTTCTTGACTGGATTTTGAGTTAAGCTGTTGGCGCGACTTCAGTTCTAGCCTATAAAGTCAAATCTTGTGTGATTCCTCCATGGTAACATAGCTGCCCGAGGTCGCAAAATTAGCAACTACAAGAAATTTGTAAATTGTACGTAATTTCACGGTAGTGCTTATGGTCGATCCCGTTTCTCGGCTTCAGAGCTACTTTCGTGACTGTATTTTGAGTTGAGCAGTTGGCGCGACTTCAGTTCTAGCCTATAAAGTCAAATCTTGTGTGATTCCTCCATGGTAACATAGCTGCCCGAGGTCGCAAATTTAGCAAGTACAAGAAATTTGTAAATTGTACGTAATTTCACGGTAGTGCTTATGGCCGATCCCGTTTCTCAGCTTCAGAGCTTTTTTCTTGACTGTATTTTGAGTTAAGCAGTTGGCGCGACTTCAGTTCTAGCCTATAAAGTCAAATGTTGTGTGGTTCCTCCATGGTAACATAGCTGCCCGAGGTCGCAAAGTTAGCAAGTACAAGAAATTTGAAAATTGTACGTAATTTCACAGTAGTGCTTATGGTCGATCCCGTTTCTCAGCTTCAGAGCTTTTTTCTTGACTGTATTTTAGGTTAAGCAGTTGGCACGACTTCAGTTCTAGCCTATAAAGTCAAATGTTGTGTGGTTCCTCCATGGTAACATAGCTGCCCGAGGCCGCAAAATTAGCAACTACAAGAAATTTGAAAATTGTATGTAATTTCACGGTAGTGCTTATGGTCGATCCCGTTTCTCGGCTTCAGAGCTACTTTCTTGACTGTATTTTGAGTTAAGCAGTTGGCGCGACTTCGGTTCTAGCCTATAAAGTCAAATGTTGTGTGGTTCCTCCATGGTAACATAGCTGCCCGAGGTCGCAAAGTTAGCAAGTACAAGAAATTTGAAAAATGTACGTAATTTCACGGTAGTGCTTATGGCCGATCCCGTTTCTCAGCTTCAGAGCTTTTTTCTTGACTGTATTTTGAGTTAAGCTGTTGGCGCGACTTCAGTTCTAGCCTATAAAGTCAAATGTTGTGTGGTTCCTCCATGGTAACATAGCTGCCCGAGGTCGCAAAATTAGCAAGTACAAGAAATTTGAAAATTGTATGTAATTGCACAGTTGTGCTTATGGTCGATGCCGTTTCTCGGCTTCAGAGCTACTTTCTTGACTGGATTTTGAGTTAAGCTGTTGGCGCGACTTCAGTTCTAGCCTATAAAGTCAAATCTTGTGTGATTCCTCCATGGTAACATAGCTGCCCGAGGTCGCAAAATTAGCAACTACAAGAAATTTGTAAATTGTACGTAATTTCACGGTAGTGCTTATGGTCGATCCAGTTTCTCGGCTTCAGAGCTACTTTCGTGACTGTATTTTGAGTTAAGCAGTTGGCGCGACTTCAGTTCTAGCCTATAAAGTCAAATCTTGTGTGATTCCTCCATGGTAACATAGCTGCCCGAGGTCGCAAAATTAGCAAGTACAAGAAATTTGTAAATTGTACGTAATTTCACGGTAGTGCTTATGGCCGATGCCGTTTCTCGGCTTCAGAGCTACTTTCGTGACTGTATTTTGAGTTAAGCAGTTGGCGCGACTTCAGTTCTAGCCTATAAAGTAAAATCTTGTGTGGTTCCTCAATGGTAACATAGCTGCCCGAGACCGCAAAGTTAGCAAGAACAAGAAATTTGAAAATTGTATGTAATTGCACAGTAGTGCTTATGGTCGATGCCGTTTCTCAGCTTCAGAGCTTTTTTCTTGACTGGATTTTGAGTTAAGCTGTTGGCGCGACTTCAGTTCTAGCCTATAAAGTCAAATGTTGTGTGGTTCCTCCATGGTAACATAGCTGCCCGAGGCCGCAAAGTTAGCAAGTACAAGAAATTTGAAAATTGTACGTAATTTCACGGTAGTGCTTATGGTCGATCCCGTTTCTCGGCTTCAGAGCTACTTTCTTGACTGGATTTTGAGTTAAGCAGTTGGCGCGACTTCAGTTCTAGCCTATAAAGTCAAATCTTGTGTGATTCCTCCATGGTAACATAGCTGCCCGAGGTCGCAAAATTAGCAAGTACAAGAAATTTGTAAATTGTACGTAATTTCACGGTAGTGCTTATGGTCGATCCCGTTTCTCGGCTTCAGAGCTACTTTCTTGACTGTATTTTGAGTTAGGCAGTTGGCGCGACTTCAGTTCTAGCCTATAAAGTCAAATGTTGTGTGGTTCCTCCATGGTAACATAGCTGCCCGAGGCCGCAAAGTTAGCATCTACAAGAAATTTGAAAACTGTATGTAATTTCACGGTAGTGCTTATGGTCGATCCCGTTTCTCGGCTTCAGAGCTACTTTCTTGACTGTATTTTGAGTTAAGCAGTTGGCGCGACTTCAGTTCTAGCCTATAAAGTCAAATGTTGTGTGGTTCCTCCATGGTAACATAGCTGCCCGAGGTCGCAAAGTTAGCAAGTACAAGAAATTTGAAAATAGTATGTAATTGCACAGTAGTGCTTATGGCCGATCCCGTTTCTCAGCTTCAGAGCTTTTTTCTTGACTGTATTTTGAGTTAAGCAGTTGGCACGACTTCAGTTCTAGCCTATAAAGTCAAATCTTGTGTGATTCCTCCATGGTAACATAGCTGCCCGAGGTCGCAAAATTAGCAACTACAAGAAATTTGTAAATTGTACGTAATTTCACGGTAGTGCTTATGGTCGATCCCGTTTCTCGGCTTCAGAGCTTTTTTCTTGACTGTATTTTGGGCTAAGCAGTTGGCGCGACTTCAGTTCTAGCCTATAAAGTCAAATGTTGTGTGGTTCCTCCATGGTAACATAGCTGCCCGAGGTCGCAAAGTTAGCAAGTACAAGAAATTTGAAAATTGTATGTAATTGCACAGTAGTGCTTATGGTCGATGCCGTTTCTCGGCTTCAGAGCTACTTTCTTGACTGGATTTTGAGTTAAGCTGTTGGCGCGACTTCAGTTCTAGCCTATAAAGTCAAATGTTGTGTGGTTCCTCCATGGTAACATAGCTGCCCGAGGTCGCAAATTTAGCAAGTACAAGAAATTTGAAAAATGTACGTAATTTCACAGTAGTGCTTATGGTCGATGCCGTTTCTCAGCTTCAGAGCTACTTTCTTGACTGTATTTTGAGTTAAGCAGTTGGCGCGACTTCAGTTCTAGCCTACAAAGTCAAATGTTGTGTGGTTCCTCCATGGTAACATAGCTGCCCGAGGTCGCAAAGTTAGCAAGTACAAGAAATTTGAAAGTTGTATGTAATTGCACAGTAGTGCTTATGGTCGATGCCGTTTCTCGGCTTCAGAGCTACTTTCTTGACTGGATTTTGAGTTAAGCTGTTGGCGCGACTTCAGTTCTAGCCTATAAAGTTAAATCTTGTGTGATTCCTCCATGGTAACATAGCTTCCCGAGGTCGCAAAATTAGCAACTACAAGAAATTTGTAAATTGTACGTAATTTCACGGTAGTGCTTATGGTCGATCCCGTTTCTCGGCTTCAGAGCTACTTTCGTGACTGTATTTTGAGTTAAGCAGTTGGCGCGACTTCAGTTCTAGCCTATAAAGTCAAATCTTGTGTGATTCCTCCATGGTAACATAGCTGCCCGAGGTCGCAAAATTAGCAAGTACAAGAAATTTGTAAATTGTACGTAATTTCACGGTAGTGCTTATGGCCGATGCCGTTTCTCGGCTTCAGAGCTACTTTCGTGACTGTATTTTGAGTTAAGCAGTTGGCGCGACATCAGTTCTAGCCTATAAAGTCAAATGTTGTGCGGTGCCTCCATGGTAACAGAGCTGCCCGAGGTCGCAAAGTTAGCAAGTACAAGAAATTTGAAAATTGTATGTAATTGCACAGTAGTGCTTATGGTCGATGCCGTTTCTCGGCTTCAGAGCTACTTTCTTGACTGGATTTTGAGTTAAGCTGTTGGCGCGACTTCAGTTCTAGCCTATAAAGTCAAATGTTGTGTGGTTCCTCCATGGTAACATAGTTGCCCGAGGTCGCAAACTTAGCAAGTACAAGAAATTTGAAAAATGTACGTAATTTCACATTAGTGCTTATGGTCGATGCCGTTTCTCAGCTTCAGAGCTACTTTCTTGACTGTATTTTGAGTTAAGCAGTTGGCGCGACTTCAGTTCTAGCCTATAAAGTCAAATGTTGTGTGGTTCCTCCATGGTAACATAGCTGCCCGAGGTCGCAAAGTTAGCAAGTACAAGAAATTTGAAAATTGTACGTAATTTCACGGTAGTGCTTATGGTCGATCCCGTTTCTCGGCTTCAGAGCTACTTTCTTGACTGGATTTTGAGTTAAGCTGTTGGCGCGACTTCAGTTCTAGCCTATAAAGTCAAATGTTGTGTGGTTCCTCCATGGTAACATAGCTGCCCGAGGTCGCAAAGTTAGCAAGTACAAGAAATTTGAAAATTGTACGTAATTTCACGGTAGTGCTTATGGTCGATGCGGTTTCTCGGCTTCAGAGCTACTTTCTTGACTGGATTTTGAGTTAAGCTGTTGGCGCGACTTCAGTTCTAGCCTATAAAGTCTAATGTTGTGTGGTTCCTCCATGGTAACATAGCTGCCCGAGGTCGCAAAGTTAGCAAGTACAAGAAATTTGAAAATTGTACGTAATTTCACGGTAGTGCTTATGGTCGATCCCGTTTCTCGGCTTCAGAGCTACTTTCTTGACTGGATTTTGAGTTAAGCTGTTGGCGCGAATTCAGTTCTAGCCTATAAAGTCTAATGTTGTGTGGTTCCTCCATGGTAACATAGCTGCCCGAGGTCGCAAAGTTAGCAAGTACAAGAAATTTGAAAAATGTACGTAATTTCACGGTAGTGCTTATGGCCGATCCCGTTTCTCAGCTTCAGAGCTTTTTTCTTGACTGTATTTTGAGTTAAGCTGTTGGCGCGACTTCAGTTCTAGCCTATAAAGTCAAATGTTGTGTGATTCCTCCATGGTAACATAGCTGCCCGAGGTCGCAAATTTAGCAAGTACAAGAAATTTGTAAATTGTACGTAATTTCACGGTAGTGCTTATGGTCGATCCCGTTTCTCGGCTTCAGAGCTACTTTCTTGACTGTATTTTGAGTTAAGCAGTTGGCGCCACTTCAGTTCTAGCCTATAAAGTCAAATGTGGTGTGGTTCCTCCATGGTAACATAGCTGCCCGAGGTCGCAAAGTTAGCAAGTACAAGAAATTTGAAAATTGTATGTAATTGCACAGTAGTGCTTATGGTCGATGCCGTTTCTCGGCTTCAGAGCTACTTTCTTGACTGGATTTTGAGTTAAGCTGTTGGCGCGACTTCAGTTCTAGCCTATAAAGTCAAATCTTGTGTGATTCCTCCATGGTAACATAGCTGCCCGAGGTCGCAAAATTAGCAACTACAAGAAATTTGTAAATTGTACGTAATTTCACGGTAGTGCTTATGGTCGATCCCGTTTCTCGGCTTCAGAGCTACTTTCGTGACTGTATTTTGAGTTAAGCAGTTGGCGCGACTTCAGTTCTAGCCTATAAAGTCAAATGTTGTGTGGTTCCTCCATGGTAACATAGCTGCCCGAGGTCGCAAAGTTAGCAAGTACAAGAAATTTGAAAATTGTACGTAATTTCACGGTAGTGCTTATGGTCGATCCCGTTTCTCAGCTTCAGAGCTTTTTTTCTTGACTGTATTTTGAGTTAAGCAGTTGGCGCGACTTCAGTTCTAGCCTATAAAGTCAAATCTTGTGTGATTCCTCCATGGTAACAAAGCTGCCCGAGGTCGCAAAATTAGCAAGTACAAGAAATTTGTAAATTGTACGTAATTTCACGGTAGTGCTTATGGTCGATCCCGTTTCTCGGCTTCAGAGCTACTTTCTTGACTGGATTTTGAGTTAAGCTGTTGGCGCGACTTCAGTTCTAGCCTATAAAGTCAAATGTTGTGTGGTTCCTCCATGGTAACATAGCTGCCCGAGGTCGCAAAATTAGCAACTACAAGAAATTTGTAAATTGTACGTAATTTCACGGTAGTGCTTATGGTCGATCCCGTTTCTCGGCTTCAGAGCTACTTTCGTGACTGTATTTTGAGTTAAGCAGTTGGCGCGACTTCAGTTCTAGCCTATAAAGTCAAATCTTGTGTGATTCCTCCATGGTAACATAGCTGCCCGAGGTCGCAAATTTAGCAAGTACAAGAAATTTGAAAAATGTACGTAATTTCACGGTAGTGCTTATGGCCGATCCCGCTTCTCAGCTTCAGAGCTTTTTTCTTGACTGTATTTTGAGTTAAGCTGTTGGCGCGACTTCAGTTCTAGCCTATAAAGTCAAATGTTGTGTGGTTCCTCCATGGTAACATAGCTGCCCGAGGTCGCAAAGTTAGCAAGTACAAGAAATTTGAAAATTGTACGTAATTTCACGGTAGTGCTTATGGTCGATCCCGTTTCTCGGCTTCAGAGCTACTTTCTTGACTGGATTTTGAGTTAAGCTGTTGGCGCGACTTCAGTTCTAGCCTATAAAGTCAAATGTTGTGTGGTTCCTCCATGGTAACATAGCTGCCCGAGGTCGCAAAGTTAGCAAGTACAAGAAATTTGAAAATTGTACGTAATTTCACGGTAGTGCTTATGGTCGATCCCGTTTCTCGGCTTCAGAGCTACTTTCTTGACTGGATTTTGAGTTAAGCTGTTGGCGCGACTTCAGTTCTAGCCTATAAAGTCTAATGTTGTGTGGTTCCTCCATGGTAACATAGCTGCCCGAGGTCGCAAAGTTAGCAAGTACAAGAAATTTGAAAAATGTACGTAATTTCACGGTAGTGCTTATGGCCGATCCCGTTTCTCAGCTTCAGAGCTTTTTTCTTGACTGTATTTTGAGTTAAGCTGTTGGCGCGACTTCAGTTCTAGCCTATAAAGTCAAATGTTGTGTGATTCCTCCATGGTAACATAGCTGCCCGAGGTCGCAAATTTAGCAAGTACAAGAAATTTGTAAATTGTACGTAATTTCACGGTAGTGCTTATGGTCGATCCCGTTTCTCGGCTTCAGAGCTACTTTCTTGACTGTATTTTGAGTTAAGCAGTTGGCGCCACTTCAGTTCTAGCCTATAAAGTCAAATGTGGTGTGGTTCCTCCATGGTAACATAGCTGCCCGAGGTCGCAAAGTTAGCAAGTACAAGAAATTTGAAAATTGTATGTAATTGCACAGTAGTGCTTATGGTCGATGCGGTTTCTCGGCTTCAGAGCTACTTTCTTGACTGGATTTTGAGTTAAGCTGTTGGCGCGACTTCAGTTCTAGCCTATAAAGTCAAATCTTGTGTGATTCCTCCATGGTAACATAGCTGCCCGAGGTCGCAAAATTAGCAACTACAAGAAATTTGTAAATTGTACGTAATTTCACGGTAGTGCTTATGGTCGATCCCGTTTCTCGGCTTCAGAGCTACTTTCGTGACTGTATTTTGAGTTAAGCAGTTGGCGCGACTTCAGTTCTAGCCTATAAAGTCAAATCTTGTGTGATTCATCCATGGTAACATAGCTGCCCGAGGTCGCAAAGTTAGCAAGTACAAGAAATTTGAAAATTGTATGTAATTGCACAGTAGTGCTTATGGTCGATGCCGTTTCTCGGCTTCAGAGCTACTTTCTTGACTGGATTTTGAGTTAAGCTGTTGGCGCGACTTCAGTTCTAGCCTATAAAGTCAAATGTTGTGTGGTTCCTCCATGGTAACATAGCTGCCCGAGGTCGCAAAGTTAGCAAGTACAAGAAATTTGAAAAATGTACGTAATTTCACGGTAGTGCTTATGGTCGATCCCGTTTCTCGGCTTCAGAGCTACTTTCTTGACTGGATTTTGAGTTAAGCTGTTGGCGCGACTTCAGTTCTAGCCTATAAAGTCAAATGTTATGTGGTTCCTCCATGGTAACATAGCTGCCCGAGGTCGCAAAGTTAGCAAGTACAAGAAATTTGAAAAATGTACGTAATTTCACGGTAGTGCTTAGGGCCGATCCCGTTTCTCAGCTTCAGAGCTTTTTTCTTGACTGTATTTGGGTTAAGCAGTTGGCGCGACTTCAGTTCTAGCCTATAAAGTCAAATGTTGTGTGGTTCCTCCATGGTAACATAGCTGCCCGAGGTCGCAAATTTAGCAAGTACAAGAAATTTGAAAAATGTACGTAATCTCACGGTAGTGCTTATGGCCGATCCCGTTTCTCGGCTTCAGAGCTACTTTCTTGACTGGATTTTGAGTTAAGCTGTTGGCGCGACTTCAGTTCTAGCCTATAAAGTCAAATCTTGTGTGATTCCTCCATGGTAACATAGCTGCCCGAGGTCGCAAAATTAGCAACTACAAGAAATTTGTAAATTGTACGTAATTTCACGGTAGTGCTTATGGTCGATCCCGTTTCTCGGCTTCAGAGCTACTTTCGTGACTGTATTTTGAGTTAAGCAGTTGGCGCGACTTCAGTTCTAGCCTATAAAGTCAAATCTTGTGTGATTCCTCCATGGTAACATAGCTGCCCGAGGTCGCAAATTTAGCAAGTACAAGAAATTTGAAAAATGTACGTAATTTCACGGTAGTGCTTATGGCCGATCCCGTTTCTCAGCTTCAGAGCTTTTTTCTTGACTGTATTTTGAGTTAAGCTGTTGGCGCGACTTCAGTTCTAGCCTATAAAGTCAAATGTTGTGTGGTTCCTCCATGGTAACATAGCTGCCCGAGGTCGCAAAGTTAGCAAGTACAAGAAATTTGAAAATTGTATGTAATTGCACAGTAGTGCTTATGGTCGATGCCGTTTCTCGGCTTCAGAGCTACTTTCTTGACTGGATTTTGAGTTAAGCTGTTGGCGCGACTTCAGTTCTAGCCTATAAAGTCAAATCTTGTGTGATTCCTCCATGGTAACATAGCTGCCCGAGGTCGCAAAATTAGCAACTACAAGAAATTTGTAAATTGTACGTAATTTCACGGTAGTGCTTATGGTCGATCCCGTTTCTCGGCTTCAGAGCTACTTTCGTGACTGTATTTTGAGTTAAGCAGTTGGCGCGACTTCAGTTCTAGCCTATAAAGTCAAATCTTGTGTGATTCCTCCATGGTAACATAGCTGCCCGAGGTCGCAAAGTTAGCAAGTACAAGAAATTTGAAAATTGTACGTAATTTCACGGTAGTGCTTATGGTCGATCCCGTTTCTCGGCTTCAGAGCTACTTTCTTGACTGGATTTTGAGTTAAGCTGTTGGCGCGACTTCAGTTCTAGCCTATAAAGTCAAATGTTGTGTGGTTCCTCCATGGTAACATAGCTGCCCGAGGTCGCAAAATTAGCAACTACAAGAAATTTGTAAATTGTACGTAATTTCACGGTAGTGCTTATGGTCGATCCCGTTTCTCGGCTTCAGAGCTACTTTCGTGACTGTATTTTGAGTTAAGCAGTTGGCGCGACTTCAGTTCTAGCCTATAAAGTCAAATGTTGTGTGGTTCCTCCATGGTAACATAGCTGCCCGAGGTCGCAAATTTAGCAAGTACAAGAAATTTGAAAAATGTACGTAATTTCACGGTAGTGCTTATGGCCGATCCCGTTTCTCAGCTTCAGAGCTTTTTTCTTGACTGTATTTTGAGTTAAGCTGTTGGCGCGACTTCAGTTCTAGCCTATAAAGTCAAATGTTGTGTGGTTCCTCCATGGTAACATAGCTGCCCGAGGTCGCAAAGTTAGCAAGTACAAGAAATTTGAAAATTGTACGTAATTTCACGGTAGTGCTTATGGTCGATCCCGTTTCTCGGCTTCAGAGCTACTTTCTTGACTGGATTTTGAGTTAAGCTGTTGGCGCGACTTCAGTTCTAGCCTATAAAGTCAAATGTTGTGTGGTTCCTCCATGGTAACATAGCTGCCCGAGGTCGCAAAGTTAGCAAGTACAAGAAATTTGAAAATTGTACGTAATTTCACGGTAGTGCTTATGGTCGATCCCGTTTCTTGGCTTCAGAGCTACTTTCTTGACTGGATTTTGAGTTAAGCTGTTGGCGCGACTTCAGTTCTAGCCTATAAAGTCTAATGTTGTGTGGTTCCTCCATGGTAACATAGCTGCCCGAGGTCGCAAAGTTAGCAAGTACAAGAAATTTGAAAAATGTACGTAATTTCACGGTAGTGCTTATGGCCAATCCCGTTTCTCAGCTTCAGAGCTTTTTTCTTGACTGTATTTTGAGTTAAGCTGTTGGCGCGACTTCAGTTCTAGCCTATAAAGTCAAATGTTGTGTGATTCCTCCATGGTAACATAGCTGCCCGAGGTCGCAAATTTAGCAAGTACAAGAAATTTGTAAATTGTACGTAATTTCACGGTAGTGCTTATGGTCGATCCCGTTTCTCGGCTTCAGAGCTACTTTCTTGACTGTATTTTGAGTTAAGCAGTTGGCGCCACTTCAGTTCTAGCCTATAAAGTCAAATGTGGTGTGGTTCCTCCATGGTAACATAGCTGCCCGAGGTCGCAAAGTTAGCAAGTACAAGAAATTTGAAAATTGTATGTAATTGCACAGTAGTGCTTATGGTCGATGCCGTTTCTCGGCTTCAGAGCTACTTTCTTGACTGGATTTTGAGTTAAGCTGTTGGCGCGACTTCAGTTCTAGCCTATAAAGTCAAATCTTGTGTGATTCCTCCATGGTAACATAGCTGCCCGAGGTCGCAAAATTAGCAACTACAAGAAATTTGTAAATTGTACGTAATTTCACGGTAGTGCTTATGGTCGATCCCGTTTCTCGGCTTCAGAGCTACTTTCGTGGCTGTATTTTGAGTTAAGCAGTTGGCGCGACTTCAGTTCTAGCCTATAAAGTCAAATGTTGTGTGGTTCCTCCATGGTAACATAGCTGCCCGAGGTCGCAAAGTTAGCAAGTACAAGAAATTTGAAAATTGTACGTAATTTCACGGTAGTGCTTATGGTCGATCCCGTTTCTCAGCTTCAGAGCTTTTTTCTTGACTGTATTTTGAGTTAAGCAGTTGGCGCGACTTCAGTTCTAGCCTATAAAGTCAAATCTTGTGTGATTCCTCCATGGTAACAAAGCTGCCCGAGGTCGCAAAATTAGCAAGTACAAGAAATTTGTAAATTGTACGTAATTTCACGGTAGTGCTTATGGTCGATCCCGTTTCTCGGCTTCAGAGCTACTTTCTTGACTGTATTTTGAGTTAAGCAGTTGGCGCGACTTCAGTTCTAGCCTATAAAGTCAAATGTTGTGTGGTTCCTCCATGGTAACATAGCTGCCCGAGGGCGCAAAGTTAGCAAGTACAAGAAATTTGAAAATTGTATGTAATTTCACGGTAGTGCTTATGGTCGATCCCGTTTCTCGGCTTCAGAGCTACTTTCTTGACTGTATTTTGAGTTAAGCAGTTGGCGCGACTTCAGTTCTAGCCTATAAAGTCAAATGTTGTGTGGTTCCTCCATGGTAACATAGCTGCCCGAGGTCGCAAAGTTAGCAAGTACAAGAAATTTGAAAATTGTACGTAATTTCACGGTAGTGCTTATGGTCGATCCCGTTTCTCGGCTTCAGAGCTACTTTCTTGACTGGATTTTGAGTTAAGCTGTTGGCGCGACTTCAGTTCTAGCCTATAAAGTCAAATGTTGTGCGGTTCCCCCATGGTAACATAGCTGCCCGAGGCCGCAAAGTTAGCAAGTACAAGAAATTTGAAAATTGTATGTAATTGCACAGTAGTGCTTATGGTCGATGCCGTTTCTCGGCTTCAGAGCTACTTTCTTGACTGGATTTTGAGTTAAGCTGTTGGCGCGACTTCAGTTCTAGCCTATAAAGTCAAATGTTGTGTGGTTCCTCCATGGTAACATAGCTGCCCGAGGCCGCAAAGTTAGCAACTACAAGAAATTTGAAAATCGTATGTAATTTCACGGTAGTGCTTATGGTCGATCCCGTTTCTCGGCTTCAGAGCTACTTTCTTGACTGGATTTTGAGTTAAGCTGTTGGCGCGACTTCAGTTCTAGCCTATAAAGTCAAAAGTTGTGTGGTTCCTCCATGGTAACATAGCTGCCCGAGGTCGCAAAGTTAGCAAGTACAAGAAATTTGAAAATTGTATGTAATTGCACAGTATTGCTTATGGTCGATGCCGTTTCTCGGCTTCAGAGCTACTTTCTTGACTGGATTTTGAGTTAAGCTGTTGGCGCGACTTCAGTTCTAGCCTATAAAGTCAAATCTTGTGTGATTCCTCCATGGTAACATAGCTGCCCGAGGTCGCAAAATTAGCAACTACAAGAAATTTGTAAATTGTACGTAATTTCACGGTAGTGCTTATGGTCGATCCCGTTTCTCGGCTTCAGAGCTACTTTCGTGACTGTATTTTGAGTTAAGCAGTTGGCGCGACTTCAGTTCTAGCCTATAAAGTCAAATCTTGTGTGATTCCTCCATGGTAACATAGCTGCCCGAGGTCGCAAAATTAGCAAGTTCAAGAAATTTGTAAATTGTACGTAATTTCACGGTAGTGCTTATGGCCGATCCCGTTTCTCAGCTTCAGAGCTTTTTTCTTGACTGTATTTTGAGTTAAGCAGTTGGCGCGACTTCAGTTCTAGCCTATAAAGTCAAATGTTGTGTGGTTCCTCCATGGTAACATAGCTGCCCGAGGTCGCAAAGTTAGCAAGTACAAGAAATTTGAAAATTGTACGTAATTTCACGGTAGTGCTTATGGTCGATGCCGTTTCTCGGCTTCAGAACTACTTTCGTGACTGTATTTTGAGTTAAGCAGTTGGCGGGACTTCAGTTCTAGCCTATAAAGTAAAATCTTGTGTGGTTCCTCAATGGTAACATAGCTGCCCGAGACCGCAAAGTTAGCAAGAACAAGAAATTTGAAAATTGTATGTAATTGCACAGTAGTGCTTATGGTCGATGCCGTTTCTCAGCTTCAGAGCTACTTTCTTGACTGTATTTTGAGTTAAGCAGTTGGCGCCACTTCAGTTCTAGCCTATAAAGTCAAATGTTGTGTGGTTCCTCCATGGTAACATAGCTGCCCGAGGTCGCAAAGTTAGCAAGTACAAGAAATTTGAAAATTGTATGTAATTGCACAGTAGTGCTTATGGTCGATGCCGTTTCTCGGCTTCAGAGCTACTTTCTTGACTGGATTTTGAGTTAAGCTGTTGGCACGACTTCAGTTCTAGCCTATAAAGTCAAATCTTGTATGATTCCTCCATGGTAACATAGCTGCCCGAGGTCGCAAAGTTAGCAAGTACAAGAAATTTGAAAATTGTACGTAATTTCACGGTAGTGCTTATGGTCGATCCCGTTTCTCGGCTTCAGAGCTACTTTCTTGACTGTATTTTGAGTTAAGCAGTTGGCGCGACTTCAGTTCTGGCCTATAAAGTCAAATGTTGTGTGGTTCCTCCATGGTAACATAGCTGCCCGAGGCCGCAAAGTTAGCAAGTACAAGAAATTTGAAAATTGTATGTAATTTCACGGTAGTTCTTATGGTCGATCCCGTTTCTCGGCTTCAGAGCTACCTTCTTGACTGTATTTTAAGTTAAGCAGTTGGCGCGACTTCAGTTCTAGCCTATAAAGTCAAATGTTGTGTGGTTCCTCCATGGTAACATAGCTGCCCGAGGTCGCAAAGTTAGCAAGTACAAGAAATTTGAAAAATGTACGTAATTTCACGGTAGTGCTTATGGCCGATCCCGTTTCTCAGCTTCAGAGCTTTTTTCTTGACTGTATTTTGAGTTAAGCAGTTGGCGCGACTTCAGTTCTAGCCTATAAAGTCAAATGTTGTGTGGTTCCTCCATGGTAACATAGCTGCCCGAGGCCGCAAAATTAGCAAGTACAAGAAATTTGAAAATTGTATGTAATTGCACAGTAGTGCTTATGGTCGATGCCGTTTCTCGGCTTCAGAGCTACTTTCTTGACTGGATTTTGAGTTAAGCTGTTGGCGCGACTTCAGTTCTAGCCTATAAAGTCAAATGTTGTGTGGTTCCTCCATGGTAACATAGCTGCCCGAGGTCGCAAAGTTAGCAAGTACAAGAAATTTGAAAAATGTACGTAATTTCACGGTAGTGCTTATGGCCGATCCCGTTTCTCAGCTTCAGAGCTTTTTTCTTGACTGTATTTTGAGTTAAGCTGTTGGCGCGACTTCAGTTCTAGCCTATAAAGTCAAATGTTGTGTGATTCCTCCATGGTAACATAGCTGCCCGAGGTCGCAAAATTAGCAAGTACAAGAAATTTGTAAATTGTACGTAATTTCACGGTAGTGCTTATGGTCGATCCCGTTTCTCGGCTTCAGAGCTACTTTCTTGACTGTATTATGAGTTAAGCAGTTGGCGCCACTTCAGTTCTAGCCTATAAAGTCAAATGTTGTGTGGTTCCTCCATGGTAACATAGCTGCCCGAGGTCGCAAAATTAGCAAGTACAAGAAATTTGTAAATTGTACGTAATTTCACGGTAGTGCTTATGGCCGATCCCGTTTCTCAGCTTCAGAGCTTTTTTCTTAACTGTATTTTAGGTTAAGCAGTTGGCACGACTTCAGTTCTAGCCTATAAAGTCAAATGTTGTGTGGTTCCTCCATGGTAACATAGCTGCCCGAGGCCGCAAAGTTAGCAACTACAAGAAATTTGAAAATTGTATGTAATTTCACGGTAGTGCTTATGGTCGATCCCGTTTCTCGGCTTCAGAGCTACTTTCTTGACTGGATTTTGAGTTAAGCTGTTGGCGCGACTTCAGTTCTAGCCTATAAAGTCAAATCTTGTGTGATTCCTCCATGGTAACATAGCTGCCCGAGGCCGCAAAATTAGCAAGTACAAGAAATTTGTAAATTGTACGTAATTTCACGGTAGTGCTTATGGCCGATCCCGTTTCTCAGCTTCAGAGCTTTTTTCTTGACTGTATTTTGAGTTAAGCTGTTGGCGCGACTTCAGTTCTAGCCTATAAAGTCAAATGTTGTGTGATTCCTCCATGGTAACATAGCTGCCCGAGGTCGCAAAATTAGCAAGTACAAGAAATTTGTAAATTGTACGTAATTTCACGGTAGTGCTTATGGCCGATCCCGTTTCTCAGCTTCAGAGCTTTTTTCTTAACTGTATTTTAGGTTAAGCAGTTGGCACGACTTCAG
This sequence comes from Merodon equestris, assembly GCA_958301585.1. Lineage (NCBI taxonomy): Eukaryota > Metazoa > Arthropoda > Insecta > Diptera > Syrphidae > Merodon > Merodon equestris. The sequence goes on along the minus strand of OY284415.1, from coordinate 53,040,931 downwards.
TTCTAGCCTATAAAGTCAAATGTTGTGTGGTTCCTCCATGGTAACATAGCTGCCCGAGGCCGCAAAATTAGCAAGTACAAGAAATTTGAAAATTGTATGTAATTGCACAGTAGTGCTTATGGTCGATGCCGTTTCTCGGCTTCAGAGCTACTTTCTTGACTGGATTTTGAGTTAAGCTGTTGGCGCGACTTCAGTTCTAGCCTATAAAGTCAAATCTTGTGTGATTCCTCCATGGTAACATAGCTGCCCGAGGTCGCAAAATTAGCAACTACAAGAAATTTGTAAATTGTACGTAATTTCACGGTAGTGCTTATGGTCGATCCCGTTTCTCGGCTTCAGAGCTACTTTCGTGACTGTATTTTAAGTTGAGCAGTTGGCGCGACTTCAGTTCTAGCCTATAAAGTCAAATCTTGTGTGATTCCTCCATGGTAACATAGCTGCCCGAGGTCGCAAAATTAGCAAGTACAAGAAATTTGTAAATTGTACGTAATTTCACGGTAGTGCTTATGGCCGATCCCGTTTCTCAGCTTCAGAGCTTTTTTCTTAACTGTATTTTGAGTTAAGCAGTTGGCGCGACTTCAGTTCTAGCCTATAAAGTCAAATGTTGTGTGGTTCCTCCATGGTAACATAGCTGCCCGAGGTCGCAAAGTTAGCAAGTACAAGAAATTTGAAAATTGTACGTAATTTCACAGTAGTGCTTATGGTCGATCCCGTTTCTCAGCTTCAGAGCTTTTTTCTTGACTGTATTTTAGGTTAAGCAGTTGGCACGACTTCAGTTCTAGCCTATAAAGTCAAATGTTGTGTGGTTCCTCCATGGTAACATAGCTGCCCGAGGCCGCAAAGTTAGCAACTACAAGAAATTTGAAAATTGTATGTAATTTCACGGTAGTGCTTATGGTCGATCCCGTTTCTCGGCTTCAGAGCTACTTTCTTGACTGTATTTTGAGTTAAGCAGTTGGCGCGACTTCGGTTCTAGCCTATAAAGTCAAATGTTGTGTGGTTCCTCCATGGTAACATAGCTGCCCGAGGTCGCAAAGTTAGCAAGTACAAGAAATTTGAAAATTGTACGTAATTTCACGGTAGTGCTTATGGTCGATCCGGTTTCTCGGCTTCAGAGCTACTTTCTTGACTGGATTTTGAGTTAAGCTGTTGGCGCGACTTCAGTTCTAGCCTATAAAGTCAAATGTTGTGTGGTTCCTCCATGGTAACATAGCTGCCCGAGGTCGCAAAGTTAGCAAGTACAAGAAATTTGAAAAATGTACGTAATTTCACGGTAGTGCTTATGGCCGATCCCGTTTCTCAGCTTCAGAGCTTTTTTCTTGACTGTATTTTGAGTTAAGCTGTTGGCGCGACTTCAGTTCTAGCCTATAAAGTCAAATCTTGTGTGATTCCTCCATGGTAACATAGCTGCCCGAGGTCGCAAAATTAGCAAGTACAAGAAATTTGTAAATTGTACGTAATTTCACGGTAGTGCTTATGGTCGATCCCGTTTCTCGGCTTCAGAGCTACTTTCTTGACTGTATTTTGAGTTAAGCAGTTGGCGCCACTTCAGTTCTAGCCTATAAAGTCAAATGTTGTGTGGTTCCTCCATGGTAACATAGCTGCCCGAGGTCGCAAAATTAGCAAGTACAAGAAATTTGAAAATTGTATGTAATTGCACAGTTGTGCTTATGGTCGATGCCGTTTCTCGGCTTCAGAGCTACTTTCTTGACTGGATTTTGAGTTAAGCTGTTGGCGCGACTTCAGTTCTAGCCTATAAAGTCAAATCTTGTGTGATTCCTCCATGGTAACATAGCTGCCCGAGGTCGCAAAATTAGCAACTACAAGAAATTTGTAAATTGTACGTAATTTCACGGTAGTGCTTATGGTCGATCCAGTTTCTCGGCTTCAGAGCTACTTTCGTGACTGTATTTTGAGTTAAGCAGTTGGCGCGACTTCAGTTCTAGCCTATAAAGTCAAATCTTGTGTGATTCCTCCATGGTAACATAGCTGCCCGAGGTCGCAAAATTAGCAAGTACAAGAAATTTGTAAATTGTACGTAATTTCACGGTAGTGCTTATGGCCGATGCCGTTTCTCGGCTTCAGAGCTACTTTCGTGACTGTATTTTGAGTTAAGCAGTTGGCGCGACTTCAGTTCTAGCCTATAAAGTAAAATCTTGTGTGGTTCCTCAATGGTAACATAGCTGCCCGAGACCGCAAAGTTAGCAAGAACAAGAAATTTGAAAATTGTATGTAATTGCACAGTAGTGCTTATGGTCGATGCCGTTTCTCAGCTTCAGAGCTTTTTTCTTGACTGGATTTTGAGTTAAGCTGTTGGCGCGACTTCAGTGCTAGCCTATAAAGTCAAATGTTGTGTGGTTCCTCCATGGTAACATAGCTGCCCGAGGCCGCAAAGTTAGCAAGTACAAGAAATTTGAAAATTGTACGTAATTTCACGGTAGTGCTTATGGTCGATCCCGTTTCTCGGCTTCAGAGCTACTTTCTTGACTGGATTTTGAGTTAAGCAGTTGGCGCGACTTCAGTTCTAGCCTATAAAGTCAAATCTTGTGTGATTCCTCCATGGTAACATAGCTGCCCGAGGTCGCAAAATTAGCAAGTACAAGAAATTTGTAAATTGTACGTAATTTCACGGTAGTGCTTATGGTCGATCCCGTTTCTCGGCTTCAGAGCTACTTTCTTGACTGTATTTTGAGTTAGGCAGTTGGCGCGACTTCAGTTCTAGCCTATAATGTCAAATGTTGTGTGGTTCCTCCATGGTAACATAGCTGCCCGAGGCCGCAAAGTTAGCATCTACAAGAAATTTGAAAACTGTATGTAATTTCACGGTAGTGCTTATGGTCGATCCCGTTTCTCGGCTTCAGAGCTACTTTCTTGACTGTATTTTGAGTTAAGCAGTTGGCGCGACTTCAGTTCTAGCCTATAAAGTCAAATGTTGTGTGGTTCCTCCATGGTAACATAGCTGCCCGAGGTCGCAAAGTTAGCAAGTACAAGAAATTTGAAAATAGTATGTAATTGCACAGTAGTGCTTATGGCCGATCCCGTTTCTCAGCTTCAGAGCTTTTTTCTTGACTGTATTTTGAGTTAAGCAGCTGGCACGACTTCAGTTCTAGCCTATAAAGTCAAATCTTGTGTGATTCCTCCATGGTAACATAGCTGCCCGAGGTCGCAAAATTAGCAACTACAAGAAATTTGTAAATTGTACGTAATTTCACGGTAGTGCTTATGGTCGATCCCGTTTCTCGGCTTCAGAGCTTTTTTCTTGACTGTATTTTGGGCTAAGCAGTTGGCGCGACTTCAGTTCTAGCCTATAAAGTCAAATGTTGTGTGGTTCCTCCATGGTAACATAGCTGCCCGAGGTCGCAAAGTTAGCAAGTACAAGAAATTTGAAAATTGTATGTAATTGCACAGTAGTGCTTATGGTCGATGCCGTTTCTCGGCTTCAGAGCTACTTTCTTGACTGGATTTTGAGTTAAGCTGTTGGCGCGACTTCAGTTCTAGCCTATAAAGTCAAATGTTGTGTTGTTCCTCCATGGTAACATAGCTGCCCGAGGTCGCAAATTTAGCAAGTACAAGAAATTTGAAAAATGTACGTAATTTCACAGTAGTGCTTATGGTCGATGCCGTTTCTCAGCTTCAGAGCTACTTTCTTGACTGTATTTTGAGTTAAGCAGTTGGCGCGACTTCAGTTCTAGCCTACAAAGTCAAATGTTGTGTGGTTCCTCCATGGTAACATAGCTGCCCGAGGTCGCAAAGTTAGCAAGTACAAGAAATTTGAAAGTTGTATGTAATTGCACAGTAGTGCTTATGGTCGACGCCGTTTCTCGGCTTCAGAGCTACTTTCTTGACTGGATTTTGAGTTAAGCTGTTGGCGCGACTTCAGTTCTAGCCTATAAAGTTAAATCTTGTGTGATTCCTCCATGGTAACATAGCTTCCCGAGGTCGCAAAATTAGCAACTACAAGAAATTTGTAAATTGTACGTAATTTCACGGTAGTGCTTATGGTCGATCCCGTTTCTCGGCTTCAGAGCTACTTTCGTGACTGTATTTTGAGTTAAGCAGTTGGCGCGACTTCAGTTCTAGCCTATAAAGTCAAATCTTGTGTGATTCCTCCATGGTAACATAGCTGCCCGAGGTCGCAAAATTAGCAAGTACAAGAAATTTGTAAATTGTACGTAATTTCACGGTAGTGCTTATGGCCGATGCCGTTTCTCGGCTTCAGAGCTACTTTCGTGACCGTATTTTGAGTTAAGCAGTTGGCGCGACATCAGTTCTAGCCTATAAAGTCAAATGTTGTGTGGTGCCTCCATGGTAACAGAGCTGCCCGAGGTCGCAAAGTTAGCAAGTACAAGAAATTTGAAAATTGTATGTAATTGCACAGTAGTGCTTATGGTCGATGCCGTTTCTCGGCTTCAGAGCTACTTTCTTGACTGGATTTTGAGTTAAGCTGTTGGCGCGACTTCAGTTCTAGCCTATAAAGTCAAATGTTGTGTGGTTCCTCCATGGTAACATAGTTGTCCGAGGTCGCAAACTTAGCAAGTACAAGAAATTTGAAAAATGTACGTAATTTCACATTAGTGCTTATGGTCGATGCCGTTTCTCAGCTTCAGAGCTACTTTCTTGACTGTATTTTGAGTTAAGCAGTTGGCGCGACTTCAGTTCTAGCCTATAAAGTCAAATGTTGTGTGGTTCCTCCATGGTAACATAGCTGCCCGAGGTCGCAAAGTTAGCAAGTACAAGAAATTTGAAAATTGTATGTAATTGCACAGTAGTGCTTATGGTCGATGCCGTTTCTCGGCTTCAGAGCTACTTTCTTGACTGGATTTTGAGTTAAGCTGTTGGCGCGACTTCAGTTCTAGCCTATAAAGTCAAATCTTGTGTGATTCCTCCATGGTAACATAGCTGCCCGAGGTCGCAAAATTAGCAACTACAAGAAATTTGTAAATTGTACGTAATTTCACGGTAGTGCTTATGGTCGATCCCGTTTCTCGGCTTCAGAGCTACTTTCGTGACTGTATTTTGAGTTAAGCAGTTGGCGCGACTTCAGTTCTAGCCTATAAAGTCAAATCTTGTGTGATTCCTCCATGGTAACATAGCTGCCCGAGGTCGCAAAATTAGCAAGTACAAGAAATTTGTAAATTGTACGTAATTTCACGGTAGTGCTTATGGCCGATCCCGTTTCTCAGCTTCAGAGCTTTTTTCTTGATTGTATTTTGAGTTAAGCAGTTGGCGCGACTTCAGTTCTAGCCTATAAAGTCAAATGTTGTGTGGTTCCTCCATGGTAACATAGCTGCCCGAGGTCGCAAAGTTAGCAAGTACAAGAAATTTGAAAATTGTATGTAATTGCACAGTAGTGCTTATGGTCGATCCCGTTTCTCGGCTTCAGAGCTACTTTCTTGACTGTATTTTGAGTTAAGCAGTTGGCGCGACTTCAGTTCTAGCCTATAAAGTCAAATGTTGTGTGGTTCCTCCATGGTAACATAGCTGCCCGAGGTCGCAAATTTAGCAAGTACAAGAAATTTGTACGTAATTTCACAGTAGTGCTTATGGTCGATGCCGTTTCTCAGCTTCAGAGCTTTTTTCTTGACTGTATTTTGAGTTAAGCAGTTGGCGCGACTTCAGTTCTAGCCTATAAAGTCAAATGTTGTGTGGTTCCTCCATGGTAACATAGCTGCCCGAGGTCGCAAAGTTAGCAAGTACAAGAAATTTGAAAATTGTACGTAATTTCACGGTAGTGCTTATGGTCGATGCCGTTTCTTAGCTTCAGAGCTTTTTTCTTGACTGTATTTTGAGTTAAGCAGTTGGCGCGACTTCAGTTCTAGCCTATAAAGTCAAATGTTGTGTGGTTCCTCCATGGTAACATAGCTGCCCGAGGTGGCAAAGTTAGCAAGCACAAGAAATTTGAAAATTGTACGTAATTTCACGGTAGTGCTTATGGCCGATCCCGTTTCTCAGCTTCAGAGCTACTTTCTTGACTGTATTTTGAGTTAAGCAGTTGGCGCGACTTCAGTTCTAGCCTAAAAAGTCAAATGTTGTGTGGTTCCTCCATGGTAACATAGCTGCCCGAGGCCGCAAAGTTAGCAAGTACAAGAAATTTGAAAATTGTACGTAATTTCACGGTAGTGCTTATGGTCGATCCCGTTTCTCGGCTTCAGAGCTACTTTCTTGACTGGATTTTGAGTTAAGCTGTTGGCGCGACTTCAGTTCTAGCCTATAAAGTCAAATGTTGTGTGGTTCCTCCATGGTAACATAGCTGCCCGAGGTCGCAAAGTTAGCAAGTCCAAGAAATTTGAAAATTGTATGTAATTTCACGGTAGTGCTTATGGCCGATCCCGTTTCTCAGCTTCAGAGCTACTTTCTTGACTGTATTTTGAGTTAAGCAGTTGGCGCGACTTCAGTTCTAGCCTATAAAGTCAAATGTTGTGTGGTTCCTCCATGGTAACATAGCTGCCCGAGGTCGCAAAGTTAGCAAGTACAAGAAATTTGAAAATTGTACGTAATTTCACAGTAGTGCTTATGGTCGATGCCGTTTCTCAGCTTCAGAGCTTTTTTCTTGACTGTATTTTGAGTTAAGCAGTTGGCGCGACTTCAGTTCTAGCCTATTAAGTCAAATGTTGTGTGGTTCCTCCATGGTAACATAGCTGCCCGAGGTCGCAAAGTTAGCAAGTACAAGAAATTTGAAAATTGTACGTAATTTCACGGTAGTGCTTATGGTCGATCCCGTTTCTCGGCTTCAGAGCTACTTTCGTGACTGTATTTTGAGTTAAGCTGTTGGCGCGACTTCAGTTCTAGCCTATAAAGTCTAATGTTGTGTGGTTCCTCCATGGTAACATAGCTGCCCGAGGTCGCAAAGTTAGCAAGTACAAGAAATTTGAAAATTGTACGTAATTTCACGGTAGTGCTTATTGTCGATCCCGTTTCTCGGCTTCAGAGCTACTTTCTTGACTGGATTTTGAGTTAAGCTGTTGGCGCGACTTCAGTTCTAGCCTATAAAGTCTAATGTTGTGTGGTTCCTCCATGGTAACATAGCTGCCCGAGGTCGCAAAGTTAGCAAGTACAAGAAATTTGAAAAATGTACGTAATTTCACGGTAGTGCTTATGGCCGATCCCGTTTCTCAGCTTCAGAGCTTTTTTCTTGACTATATTTTGAGTTAAGCTGTTGGCGCGACTTCAGTTCTAGCCTATAAAGTCAAATGTTGTGTGATTCCTCCATGGTAACATAGCTGCCCGAGGTCGCAAAATTAGCAAGTACAAGAAATTTGTAAATTGTACGTAATTTCACGGTAGTGCTTATGGTCGATCCCGTTTCTCGGCTTCAGAGCTACTTTCTTGACTGTATTTTGAGTTAAGCAGTTGGCGCCACTTCAGTTCTAGCCTATAAAGTCAAATGTGGTGTGGTTCCTCCATGGTAACATAGCTGCCCGAGGTCGCAAAGTTAGCAAGTACAAGAAATTTGAAAATTGTATGTAATTGCACAGTAGTGCTTATGGTCGATGCCGTTTCTCAGCTTCAGAGCTACTTTCTTGACTGTATTTTGAGTTAAGCAGTTGGCGCGACTTCAGTTCTAGCCTATAAAGTCAAATGTTGTGTGGTTCCTCCATGGTAACATAGCTGCCCGAGGTCGCAAAGTTAGCAAGTACAAGAAATTTGAAAATTGTATGTAATTTCACGGTAGTGCTTATGGCTGATCCCGTTTCTCAGCTTCAGAGCTACTTTCTTGACTGTATTTTGAGTTAAGCAGTTGGCGCGACTTCAGTTCTAGCCTATAAAGTCAAATGTTGTGTGGTTCCTCCATGGTAACATAGCTGCCCGAGGCCGCAAAGTTAGCAAGTACAAGAAATTTGAAAATTGTACGTAATTTCACGGTAGTGCTTATGGTCGATCCCGTTTCTCGGCTTCAGAGCTACTTTCTTGACTGGATTTTGAGTTAAGCTGTTGGCACGACTTCAGTTCTAGCCTATAAAGTCAAATCTTGTATGATTCCTCCATGGTAACATAGCTGCCCGAGGTCGCAAAGTTAGCAAGTACAAGAAATTTGAAAATTGTACGTAATTTCACGGTAGTGCTTATGGTCGATCCCGTTTCTCGGCTTCAGAGCTACTTTCGTGACTGTATTTTGAGTTAAGCAGTTGGCGCGACTTCAGTTCTAGCCTAAAAAGTCAAATGTTGTGTGGTTCCTCCATGGTAACATAGCTGCCCGAGGTCGCAAAGTTAGCAAGTACAAGAAATTTGAAAATTCTAGGTAATTTCACGGTAGTGCTTATGGTCGATCCCGTTTCTCGGCTTCAGAGCTACTTTCTTGACTGGATTTTGAGTTAAGCAGTTGGCGCGACTTCAGTTCTAGCCTATAAAGTCAAATGTTGTGTGGTTCCTCCATGGTAACATAGCTGCCCGAGGCCGCAAAGTTAGCAAGTACAAGAAATTTGAAAATTGTACGTAATTTCACGGTAGTGCTTATGGTCGATCCCGTTTCTCGGCTTCAGAGCTACTTTCTTGACTGTATTTTGAGTTAAGCAGTTGGCGCGACTTCAGTTCTAGCCTATAAAGTCAAATGTTGTGTGGTTCCTCCATGGTAACATAGCTGCCCGAGGCCGCAAAGTTAGCAAGTACAAGAAATTTGAAAATTGTATGTAATTTCACGGTAGTTCTTATGGTCGATCCCGTTTCTCGGCTTCAGAGCTACCTTCTTGACTGTATTTTAAGTTAAGCAGTTGGCGCGACTTCAGTTCTAGCCTATAAAGTCAAATGTTGTGTGGTTCCTCCATGGTAACATAGCTGCCCGAGGTCGCAAAGTTAGCAAGTACAAGAAATTTGAAAAATGTACGTAATTTCACGGTAGTGCTTATGGCCGATCCCGTTTCTCAGCTTCAGAGCTTTTTTCTTGACTGTATTTTGAGTTAAGCAGTTGGCGCGACTTCAGTTCTAGCCTATAAAGTCAAATGTTGTGTGGTTCCTCCATGGTAACATAGCTGCCCGAGGTCGCAAATTTAGCAAGTACAAGAAATTTGAAAAATGTACGTAATCTCACGGTAGTGCTTATGGCCGATCCCGTTTCTCAGCTTCAGAGCTTTTTTCTTGACTGTATTTTGAGTTAAGCAGTTGGCGCGACTTCAGTTCTAGCCTATAAAGTCAAATGTTGTGTGGTTCCTCCATGGTAACATAGCTGCCCGAGGCCGCAAAGTTAGCAAGTACAAGAAATTTGAAAATTGTATGTAATTGCACAGTAGTGCTTATGGTCGATCCGGTTTCTCGGCTTCAGAGCTACTTTCTTGACTGGATTTTGAGTTAAGCTGTTGGCGCGACTTCAGTTCTAGCCTATAAAGTCAAATGTTGTGTGGTTCCTCCATGGTAACATAGCTGCCCGAGGTCGCAAAGTTAGCAAGTACAAGAAATTTGAAAAATGTACGTAATTTCACGGTAGTGCTTATGGCCGATCCCGTTTCTCAGCTTCAGAGCTTTTTTCTTGACTGTATTTTGAGTTAAGCTGTTGGCGCGACTTCAGTTCTAGCCTATAAAGTCAAATCTTGTGTGATTCCTCCATGGTAACATAGCTGCCCGAGGTCGCAAAATTAGCAAGTACAAGAAATTTGTAAATTGTACGTAATTTCACGGTAGTGCTTATGGTCGATCCCGTTTCTCGGCTTCAGAGCTACTTTCTTGACTGTATTTTGAGTTAAGCAGTTGGCGCCACTTCAGTTCTAGCCTATAAAGTCAAATGTTGTGTGGTTCCTCCATGGTAACATAGCTGCCCGAGGTCGCAAAATTAGCAAGTACAAGAAATTTGAAAATTGTATGTAATTGCACAGTTGTGCTTATGGTCGATGCCGTTTCTCGGCTTCAGAGCTACTTTCTTGACTGGATTTTGAGTTAAGCTGTTGGCGCGACTTCAGTTCTAGCCTATAAAGTCAAATCTTGTGTGATTCCTCCATGGTAACATAGCTGCCCGAGGTCGCAAAATTAGCAAGTACAAGAAATTTGTAAATTGTACGTAATTTCACGGTAGTGCTTATGGCCGATGCCGTTTCTCGGCTTCAGAGCTACTTTCGTGACTGTATTTTGAGTTAAGCAGTTAGCGCGACTTCAGTTCTAGCCTATAAAGTAAAATCTTGTGTGGTTCCTCAATGGTAACATAGCTGCCCGAGACCGCAAAGTTAGCAAGAACAAGAAATTTGAAAATTGTATGTAATTGCACAGTAGTGCTTATGGTCGATGCCGTTTCTCAGCTTCAGAGCTTTTTTCTTGACTGTATTTTGAGTTAAGCAGTTGGCGCGACTTCAGTTCTAGCCTATAAAGTCAAATCTTGTGTGATTCCTCCATGGTAACATAGCTGCCCGAGGTCGCAAAATTAGCAAGTACAAGAAATTTGTAAATTGTACGTAATTTCACGGTAGTGCTTATGGTCGATGCCGTTTCTCGGCTTCAGAGCTACTTTCGTGACTGTATTTTGAGTTGAGAAGTTGGCGCGACTTCAGTTCTAGCCTATAAAGTCAAATGTTGTGTGGTTCCTCCATGGTAACATAGCTGCCCGAGGTCGCAAAGTTATCAAGTACAAGAAATTTGAAAATTGTATGTAATTGCACAGTAGTGCTTATGGTCGATGCCGTTTCTCGGCTTCAGAGCTACTTTCTTGACTGGATTTTGAGTTAAGCTGTTGGCGCGACTTCAGTTCTAGCCTATAAAGTCAAATGTTGTGTGGTTCCTCCATGGTAACATAGCTGCCCGAGGCCGCAAAGTTAGCAAGTACAAGAAATTTGAAAATTGTACGTAATTTCACGGTAGTGCTTATGGTCGATCCCGTTTCTCGGCTTCAGAGCTACTTTCTTGACTGGATTTTGAGTTAAGCAGTTGGCGCGACTTCAGTTCTAGCCTATAAAGTCAAATCTTGTGTGATTCCTCCATGGTAACATAGCTGCCCGAGGTCGCAAAATTAGCAAGTACAAGAAATTTGTAAATTGTACGTAATTTCACGGTAGTGCTTATGGTCGATCCCGTTTCTCGGCTTCAGAGCTACTTTCTTGACTGTATTTTGAGTTAGGCAGTTGGCGCGACTTCAGTTCTAGCCTATAAAGTCAAATGTTGTGTGGTTCCTCCATGGTAACATAGCTGCCCGAGGCCGCAAAGTTAGCATCTACAAGAAATTTGAAAACTGTATGTAATTTCACGGTAGTGCTTATGGTCGATCCCGTTTCTCGGCTTCAGAGCTACTTTCTTGACTGTATTTTGAGTTAAGCAGTTGGCGCGACTTCAGTTCTAGCCTATAAAGTCAAATGTTGTGTGGTTCCTCCATGGTAACATAGCTGCCCGAGGTCGCAAAGTTAGCAAGTACAAGAAATTTGAAAATAGTATGTAATTGCACAGTAGTGCTTATGGCCGATCCCGTTTCTCAGCTTCAGAGCTTTTTCTTGACTGTATTTTGAGTTAAGCAGTTGGCACGACTTCAGTTCTAGCCTATAAAGTCAAATCTTGTGTGATTCCTCCATGGTAACATAGCTGCCCGAGGTCGCAAAATTAGCAACTACAAGAAATTTGTAAATTGTACGTAATTTCACGGTAGTGCTTATGGTCGATCCCGTTTCTCGGCTTCAGAGCTTTTTTCTTGACTGTATTTTGGGCTAAGCAGTTGGCGCGACTTCAGTTCTAGCCTATAAAGTCAAATGTTGTGTGGTTCCTCCATGGTAACATAGCTGCCCGAGGTCGCAAAGTTAGCAAGTACAAGAAATTTGAAAATTGTATGTAATTGCACAGTAGTGCTTATGGTCGATGCCGTTTCTCGGCTTCAGAGCTACTTTCTTGACTGGATTTTGAGTTAAGCTGTTGGCGCGACTTCAGTTCTAGCCTATAAAGTCAAATGTTGTGTGGTTCCTCCATGGTAACATAGCTGCCCGAGGTCGCAAATTTAGCAAGTACAAGAAATTTGAAAAATGTACGTAATTTCACAGTAGTGCTTATGGTCGATGCCGTTTCTCAGCTTCAGAGCTACTTTCTTGACTGTATTTTGAGTTAAGCAGTTGGCGCGACTTCAGTTCTAGCCTACAAAGTCAAATGTTGTGTGGTTCCTCCATGGTAACATAGCTGCCCGAGGTCGCAAAGTTAGCAAGTACAAGAAATTTGAAAGTTGTATGTAATTGCACAGTAGTGCTTATGGTCGATGCCGTTTCTCGGCTTCAGAGCTACTTTCTTGACTGGATTTTGAGTTAAGCTGTTGGCGCGACTTCAGTTCTAGCCTATAAAGTTAAATCTTGTGTGATTCCTCCATGGTAACATAGCTTCCCGAGGTCGCAAAATTAGCAACTACAAGAAATTTGTAAATTGTACGTAATTTCACGGTAGTGCTTATGGTCGATCCCGTTTCTCGGCTTCAGAGCTACTTTCGTGACTGTATTTTGAGTTAAGCAGTTGGCGCGACTTCAGTTCTAGCCTATAAAGTCAAATCTTGTGTGATTCCTCCATGGTAACATAGCTGCCCGAGGTCGCAAAATTAGCAAGTACAAGAAATTTGTAAATTGTACGTAATTTCACGGTCGTGCTTATGGCCGATGCCGTTTCTCGGCTTCAGAGCTACTTTCGTGACTGTATTTTGAGTTAAGCAGTTGGCGCGACATCAGTTCTAGCCTATAAAGTCAAATGTTGTGTGGTTCCTCCATGGTAACATAGCTGCCCGAGGTCGCAAAGTTAGCAAGTACAAGAAATTTGAAAATTGTATGTAATTGCACAGTAGTGCTTATGGTCGATCCCGTTTCTCGGCTTCAGAGCTTTTTCTTGACTGTATTTTGAGTTAAGCAGTTGGCGCGACTTCAGTTCTAGCCTATAAAGTCAAATGTTGTGTGGTGCCTCCATGGTAACAGAGCTGCCCGAGGTCGCAAAGTTAGCAAGTACAAGAAATTTGAAAATTGTATGTAATTGCACAGTAGTGCTTATGGTCGATCCCGTTTCTCGGCTTCAGAGCTACTTTCTTGACTGGATTTTGAGTTAAGCTGTTGGCGCGACTTCAGTTCTAGCCTATAAAGTCAAATGTTGTGTGGTTCCTCCATGGTAACATAGTTGCCCGAGGTCGCAAACTTAGCAAGTACAAGAAATTTGAAAAATGTACGTAATTTCACATTAGTGCTTATGGTCGATGCCGTTTCTCAGCTTCAGAGCTACTTTCTTGACTGTATTTTGAGTTAAGCAGTTGGCGCGACTTCAGTTCTAGCCTATAAAGTCAAATGTTGTGTGGTTCCTCCATGGTAACATAGCTGCCCGAGGTCGCAAAGTTAGCAAGTACAAGAAATTTGAAAATTGTATGTAATTGCACAGTAGTGCTTATGGTCGATGCCGTTTCTCGGCTTCAGAGCTACTTTCGTGACTGTATTTTGAGTTAAGCAGTTGGCGCGACTTCAGTTCTAGCCTATAAAGTCAAATCTTGTGTGATTCCTCCATGGTAACATAGCTGCCCGAGGTCGCAAAATTAGCAAGTACAAGAAATTTGTAAATTGTACGTAATTTCACGGTAGTGCTTATGGCCGATCCCGTTTCTCAGCTTCAGAGCTTTTTTCTTGATTGTATTTTGAGTTAAGCAGTTGGCGCGACTTCAGTTCTAGCCTATAAAGTCAAATGTTGTGTGGTTCCTCCATGGTAACATAGCTGCCCGAGGTCGCAAAGTTAGCAAGTACAAGAAATTTGAAAATTGTATGTAATTGCACAGTAGTGCTTATGGCCGATCCCGTTTCTCGGCTTCAGAGCTACTGTCTTGACTGTATTTTGAGTGAAGCAGTTGGCGCGACTTCAGTTCTAGCCTATAAAGTCAAATGTTGTGTGGTTCCTCCATGGTAACATAGCTGCCCGAGGTCGCAAAGTTAGCAAGTACAAGAAATTTGTACGTAATTTCACAGTAGTGCTTATGGTCGATGCCGTTTCTCAGCTTCAGAGCTTTTTTCTTGACTGTATTTTGAGTTAAGCAGTTGGCGCGACTTCAGTTCTAGCCTATAAAGTCAAATGTTGTGTGGTTCCTCCATGGTAACATAGCTGCCCGAGGTCGCAAAGTTAGCAAGTACAAGAAATTTGAAAATTGTACGTAATTTCACGGTAGTGCTTATGGTCGATGCCGTTTCTCAGCTTCAGAGCTTTTTTCTTGACTGTATTTTGAGTTAAGCAGTTGGCGCGACTTCAGTTCTAGCCTATAAAGTCAAATGTTGTGTGGTTCCTCCATGGTAACATAGCTGCCCGAGGTCGCAAAGTTAGCAAGTACAAGAAATTTGAAAATTGTACGTAATTTCACGGTAGTGGTTATGGCCGATCCCGTTTCTCAGCTTCAGAGCTACTTTCTTGACTGTATTTTGAGTTAAGCAGTTGGCGCGACTTCAGTTCTAGCCTAAAAAGTCAAATGTTGTGTGGTTCCTCCATGGTAACATAGCTGCCCGAGGCCGCAAAGTTAGCAAGTACAAGAAATTTGAAAATTGTACGTAATTTCACGGTAGTGCTTATGGTCGATCCCGTTTCTCGGCTTCAGAGCTACTTTCTTGACTGGATTTTGAGTTAAGCTGTTGGCGCGACTTCAGTTCTAGCCTATAAAGTCAAATGTTGTGTGGTTCCTCCATGGTAACATAGCTGCCCGAGGTCGCAAAGTTAGCAAGTACAAGAAATTTGAAAATTGTATGTAATTTCACGGTAGTGCTTATGGCCGATCCCGTTTCTCAGCTTCAGAGCTACTTTCTTGACTGTATTTTGAGTTAAGCAGTTGGCGCGACTTCAGTTCTAGCCTATAAAGTCAAATGTTGTGTGGTTCCTCCATGGTAACATAGCTGCCCGAGGTCGCAAAGTTAGCAAGTACAAGAAATTTGAAAATTGTACGTAATTTCACAGTAGTGCTTATGGTCGATGCCGTTTCTCAGCTTCAGAGCTTTTTTCTTGACTGTATTTTGAGTTAAGCAGTTGGCGCGACTTCAGTTCTAGCCTATTAAGTCAAATGTTGTGTGGTTCCTCCATGGTAACATAGCTGCCCGAGGTCGCAAAGTTAGCAAGTACAAGAAATTTGAAAATTGTACGTAATTTCACGGTAGTGCTTATGGTCGATCCCGTTTCTCGGCTTCAGAGCTACTTTCGTGACTGTATTTTGAGTTAAGCTGTTGGCGCGACTTCAGTTCTAGCCTATAAAGTCTAATGTTGTGTGGTTCCTCCATGGTAACATAGCTGCCCGAGGTCGCAAAGTTAGCAAGTACAAGAAATTTGAAAATTGTACGTAATTTCACGGTAGTGCTGTAGTGGTCGATCCCGTTTCTCGGCTTCAGAGCTACTTTCTTGACTGGATTTTGAGTTAAGCTGTTGGCGCGACTTCAGTTCTAGCCTATAAAGTCTAATGTTGTGTGGTTCCTCCATGGTAACATAGCTGCCCGAGGTCGCAAAGTTAGCAAGTACAAGAAATTTGAAAAATGTACGTAATTTCACGGTAGTGCTTATGGCCGATCCCGTTTCTCAGCTTCAGAGCTTTTTTCTTGACTGTATTTTGAGTTAAGCTGTTGGCGCGACTTCAGTTCTAGCCTATAAAGTCAAATGTTGTGTGATTCCTCCATGGTAACATAGCTGCCCGAGGTCGCAAAATTAGCAAGTACAAGAAATTTGTAAATTGTACGTAATTTCACGGTAGTGCTTATGGTCGATCCCGTTTCTCGGCTTCAGAGCTACTTTCTTGACTGTATTTTGAGTTAAGCAGTTGGCGCCACTTCAGTTCTAGCCTATAAAGTCAAATGTGGTGTGGTTCCTCCATGGTAACATAGCTGCCCGAGGTCGCAAAGTTAGCAAGTACAAGAAATTTGAAAATTGTATGTAATTGCACAGTAGTGCTTATGGTCGATGCCGTTTCTCGGCTTCAGAGCTACTTTCTTGACTGGATTTTGAGTTAAGCTGTTGGCGCGACTTCAGTTCTAGCCTATAAAGTCAAATCTTGTGTGATTCCTCCATGGTAACATAGCTGCCCGAGGTCGCAAAATTAGCAACTACAAGAAATTTGTAAATTGTACGTAATTTCACGGTAGTGCTTATGGTCGATCCCGTTTCTCGGCTTCAGAGCTACTTTCGTGACTGTATTTTGAGTTAAGCAGTTGGCGCGACTTCAGTTCTAGCCTATAAAGTCAAATCTTGTGTGATTCCTCCATGGTAACATAGCTGCCCGAGGTCGCAAAGTTAGCAAGTACAAGAAATTTGAAAATTGTACGTAATTTCACGGTAGTGCTTATGGTCGATCCCGTTTCTCGGCTTCAGAGCTACTTTCTTGACTGGATTTTGAGTTAAGCTGTTGGCGCGACTTCAGTTCTAGCCTATAAAGTCAAATGTTATGTGGTTCCTCCATGGTAACATAGCTGCCCGAGGTCGCAAAGTTAGCAAGTACAAGAAATTTGAAAAATGTACGTAATTTCACGGTAGTGCTTAGGGCCGATCCCGTTTCTCAGCTTCAGAGCTTGTTTCTTGACTGTATTTTGAGTTAAGCAGTTGGCGCGACTTCAGTTCTAGCCTATAAAGTCAAATGTTGTGTGGTTCCTCCATGGTAACATAGCTGCCCGAGGTCGCAAAGTTAGCAAGTACAAGAAATTTGAAAAATGTACGTAACTTCACGGTAGTGCTTATGGCCGATCCCGTTTCTCAGCTTCAGAGCTTTTTTCTTGACTGTATTTTGAGTTAAGCAGTTGGCGCGACTTCAGTTCTAGCCTATAAAGTCAAATGTTGTGTGGTTCCTCCATGGTAACATAGCTGCCCGAGGTCGCAAATTTAGCAAGTACAAGAAATTTGAAAAATGTACGTAATCTCACGGTAGTGCTTATGGCCGATCCCGTTTCTCAGCTTCAGAGCTTTTTTCTTGACTGTATTTTGAGTTAAGCAGTTGGCGCGACTTCAGTTCTAGCCTATAAAGTCAAATGTTGTGTGGTTCCTCCATGGTAACATAGCTGCCCGAGGCCGCAAAGTTAGCAAGTACAAGAAATTTGAAAATTGTATGTAATTGCACAGTAGTGCTTATGGTCGATGCCGTTTCTCGGCTTCAGAGCTACTTTCTTGACTGGATTTTGAGTTAACCTGTTGGCGCGACTTCAGTTCTAGCCTATAAAGTCAAATGTTGTGTGGTTCCTCCATGGTAACATAGCTGCCCGAGGTCGCAAAGTTAGCAAGTACAAGAAATTTGAAAAATGTACGTAATTTCACTGTAGTGCTTATGGCCGATCCCGTTTCTCAGCTTCAGAGCTTTTTTCTTGACTGTATTTTGAGTTAAGCTGTTGGCGCGACTTCAGTTCTAGCCTATAAAGTCAAATGTTGTGTGGTTCCTCCATGGTAACATAGCTGCCCGAGGTCGCAAAGTTAGCAAGTACAAGAAATTTGAAAATTGTACGTAATTTCACGGTAGTGCTTATGGTCGATCCCGTTTCTCGGCTTCAGAGCTACTTTCTTGACTGGATTTTGAGTTAAGCTGTTGGCGCGACTTCAGTTCTAGCCTATAAAGTCAAATGTTGTGTGGTTCCTCCATGGTAACATAGCTGCCCGAGGTCGCAAAGTTAGCAAGTACAAGAAATTTGAAAATTGTACGTAATTTCACGGTAGTGCTTATGGTCGATCCCGTTTCTCGGCTTCAGAGCTACTTTCTTGACTGGATTTTGAGTTAAGCTGTTGGCGCGACTTCAGTTCTAGCCTATAAAGTCTAATGTTGTGTGGTTCCTCCATGGTAACATAGCTGCTCGAGGTCGCAAAGTTAGCAAGTACAAGAAATTTGAAAAATGTACGTAATTTCACGGTAGTGCTTATGGCCGATCCCGTTTCTCAGCTTCAGAGCTTTTTTCTTGACTGTATTTTGAGTTAAGCTGTTGGCGCGACTTCAGTTCTAGCCTATAAAGTCAAATGTTGTGTGATTCCTCCATGGTAACATAGCTGCCCGAGGTCGCAAAATTAGCAAGTACAAGAAATTTGTAAATTGTACGTAATTTCACGGTAGTGCTTATGGTCGATCCCGTTTCTCGGCTTCAGAGCTACTTTCTTGACTGTATTTTGAGTTAAGCAGTTGGCGCCACTTCAGTTCTAGCCTATAAAGTCAAATGTGGTGTGGTTCCTCCATGGTAACATAGCTGCCCGAGGTCGCAAAGTTAGCAAGTACAAGAAATTTGAAAATTGTATGTAATTGCACAGTAGTGCTTATGGTCGATGCGGTTTCTCGGCTTCAGAGCTACTTTCTTGACTGGATTTTGAGTTAAGCTGTTGGCGCGACTTCAGTTCTAGCCTATAAAGTCAAATCTTGTGTGATTCCTCCATGGTAACATAGCTGCCCGAGGTCGCAAAATTAGCAACTACAAGAAATTTGTAAATTGTACGTAATTTCACGGTAGTGCTTATGGTCGATCCCGTTTCTCGGCTTCAGAGCTACTTTCGTGACTGTATTTTGAGTTAAGCAGTTGGCGCGACTTCAGTTCTAGCCTATAAAGTCAAATCTTGTGTGATTCCTCCATGGTAACATAGCTGCCCGAGGTCGCAAAGTTAGCAAGTACAAGAAATTTGAAAATTGTATGTAATTGCACAGTAGTGCTTATGGTCGATGCCGTTTCTCGGCTTCAGAGCTACTTTCTTGACTGGATTTTGAGTTAAGCTGTTGGCGCGACTTCAGTTCTAGCCTATAAAGTCAAATGTTGTGTGGTTCCTCCATGGTAACATAGCTGCCCGAGGTCGCAAAGTTAGCAAGTACAAGAAATTTGAAAAATGTACGTAATTTCACGGTAGTGCTTATGGTCGATCCCGTTTCTCGGCTTCAGAGCTACTTTCTTGACTGGATTTTGAGTTAAGCTGTTGGCGCGACTTCAGTTCTAGCCTATAAAGTCAAATGTTATGTGGTTCCTCCATGGTAACATAGCTGCCCGAGGTCGCAAAGTTAGCAAGTACAAGAAATTTGAAAAATGTACGTAATTTCACGGTAGTGCTTAGGGCCGATCCCGTTTCTCAGCTTCAGAGCTTGTTTCTTGACTGTATTTTGAGTTAAGCAGTTGGCGCGACTTCAGTTCTAGCCTATAAAGTCAAATGTTGTGTGGTTCCTCCATGGTAACATAGCTGCCCGAGGTCGCAAAGTTAGCAAGTACAAGAAATTTGAAAAATGTACGTAATTTCACGGTAGTGCTTATGGCCGATCCCGTTTCTCAGCTTCAGAGCTTTTTTCTTGACTGTATTTGGGTTAAGCAGTTGGCGCGACTTCAGTTCTAGCCTATAAAGTCAAATGTTGTGTGGTTCCTCCATGGTAACATAGCTGCCCGAGGTCGCAAATTTAGCAAGTACAAGAAATTTGTAAATTGTACGTAATTTCATGGTAGTGCTTATGGTCGATCCCGTTTCTCGGCTTCAGAGCTACTTTCTTGACTGTATTTTGAGTTAAGCAGTTGGCGCCACTTCAGTTCTAGCCTATAAAGTCAAATGTGGTGTGGTTCCTCCATGGTAACATAGCTGCCCGAGGTCGCAAAGTTAGCAAGTACAAGAAATTTGAAAATTGTATGTAATTGCACAGTAGTGCTTATGGTCGATGCGGTTTCTCGGCTTCAGAGCTACTTTCTTGACTGGATTTTGAGTTAAGCTGTTGGCGCGACTTCAGTTCTAGCCTATAAAGCCAAATGTGGTGTGGTTCCTCCATGGTAACATAGCTGCCCGAGGTCGCAAAGTTAGCAAGTACAAGAAATTTGAAAATTGTATGTAATTGCACAGTAGTGCTTATGGTCGATGCCGTTTCTCGGCTTCAGAGCTACTTTCTTGACTGGATTTTGAGTTAAGCTGTTGGCGCGACTTCAGTTCTAGCCTATAAAGTCAAATCTTGTGTGATTCCTCCATGGTAACATAGCTGCCCGAGGTCGCAAAATTAGCAACTACAAGAAATTTGTAAATTGTACGTAATTTCACGGTAGTGCTTATGGTCGATCCCGTTTCTCGGCTTCAGAGCTACTTTCGTGACTGTATTTTGAGTTAAGCAGTTGGCGCGACTTCAGTTCTAGCCTATAAAGTCAAATCTTGTGTGATTCCTCCATGGTAACATAGCTGCCCGAGGTCGCAAAGTTAGCAAGTACAAGAAATTTGAAAATTGTACGTAATTTCACGGTAGTGCTTATGGTCGATCCCGTTTCTCGGCTTCAGAGCTACTTTCTTGACTGGATTTTGAGTTAAGCTGTTGGCGCGACTTCAGTTCTAGCCTATAAAGTCAAATGTTGTGTGGTTCCTCCATGGTAACATAGCTGCCCGAGGTCGCAAAATTAGCAACTACAAGAAATTTGTAAATTGTACGTAATTTCACGGTAGTGCTTATGGTCGATCCCGTTTCTCGGCTTCAGAGCTACTTTCGTGACTGTATTTTGAGTTAAGCAGTTGGCGCGACTTCAGTTCTAGCCTATAAAGTCAAATCTTGTGTGATTCCTCCATGGTAACATAGCTGCCCGAGGTCGCAAATTTAGCAAGTACAAGAAATTTGAAAAATGTACGTAATTTCACGGTAGTGCTTATGGCCGATCCCGTTTCTCAGCTTCAGAGCTTTTTTCTTGACTGTATTTTGAGTTAAGCTGTTGGCGCGACTTCAGTTCTAGCCTATAAAGTCAAATGTTGTGTGGTTCCTCCATGGTAACATAGCTGCCCGAGGTCGCAAAGTTAGCAAGTACAAGAAATTTGAAAATTGTACGTAATTGCACAGTAGTGCTTATGGTCGATGCCGTTTCTCGGCTTCAGAGCTACTTTCTTGACTGGATTTTGAGTTAAGCTGTTGGCGCGACTTCAGTTCTAGCCTATAAAGTCAAATCTTGTGTGATTCCTCCATGGTAACATAGCTGCCCGAGGTCGCAAAATTAGCAACTACAAGAAATTTGTAAATTGTACGTAATTTCACGGTAGTGCTTATGGTCGATCCCGTTTCTCGGCTTCAGAGCTACTTTCGTGACTGTATTTTGAGTTAAGCAGTTGGCGCGACTTCAGTTCTAGCCTATAAAGTCAAATCTTGTGTGATTCCTCCATGGTA
This sequence comes from Merodon equestris, assembly GCA_958301585.1. Taxonomy (NCBI): domain Eukaryota; kingdom Metazoa; phylum Arthropoda; class Insecta; order Diptera; family Syrphidae; genus Merodon; species Merodon equestris. The sequence continues at coordinate 53,019,951 of OY284415.1, read as the reverse complement.
ACATAGCTGCCCGAGGTCGCAAAATTAGCAAGTACAAGAAATTTGTAAATTGTACGTAATTTCACGGTAGTGCTTATGGCCGATCCCGTTTCTCAGCTTCAGAGCTTTTTTCTTGATTGTATTTTGAGTTAAGCAGTTGGCGCGACTTCAGTTCTAGCCTATAAAGTCAAATGTTGTGTGGTTCCTCCATGGTAACATAGCTGCCCGAGGTCGCAAAGTTAGCAAGTACAAGAAATTTGAAAATTGTATGTAATTGCACAGTAGTGCTTATGGCCGATCCCGTTTCTCGGCTTCAGAGCTACTTTCTTGACTGTATTTTGAGTGAAGCAGTTGGCGCGACTTCAGTTCTAGCCTATAAAGTCAAATGTTGTGTGGTTCCTCCATGGTAACATAGCTGCCCGAGGTCGCAAAGTTAGCAAGTACAAGAAATTTGTACGTAATTTCACAGTAGTGCTTATGGTCGATGCCGTTTCTCAGCTTCAGAGCTTTTTTCTTGACTGTATTTTGAGTTAAGCAGTTGGCGCGACTTCAGTTCTAGCCTATAAAGTCAAATGTTGTGTGGTTCCTCCATGGTAACATAGCTGCCCGAGGTCGCAAAGTTAGCAAGTACAAGAAATTTGAAAATTGTACGTAATTTCACGGTAGTGCTTATGGTCGATGCCGTTTCTCAGCTTCAGAGCTTTTTTCTTGACTGTATTTTGAGTTAAGCAGTTGGCGCGACTTCAGTTCTAGCCTATAAAGTCAAATGTTGTGTGGTTCCTCCATGGTAACATAGCTGCCCGAGGTCGCAAAGTTAGCAAGTACAAGAAATTTGAAAATTGTACGTAATTTCACGGTAGTGCTTATGGCCGATCCCGTTTCTCAGCTTCAGAGCTACTTTCTTGACTGTATTTTGAGTTAAGCAGTTGGCGCGACTTCAGTTCTAGCCTAAAAAGTCAAATGTTGTGTGGTTCCTCCATGGTAACATAGCTGCCCGAGGCCGCAAAGTTAGCAAGTACAAGAAATTTGAAAATTGTACGTAATTTCACGGTAGTGCTTATGGTCGATCCCGTTTCTCGGCTTCAGAGCTACTTTCTTGACTGGATTTTGAGTTAAGCTGTTGGCGCGACTTCAGTTCTAGCCTATAAAGTCAAATGTTGTGTGGTTCCTCCATGGTAACATAGCTGCCCGAGGTCGCAAAGTTAGCAAGTCCAAGAAATTTGAAAATTGTATGTAATTTCACGGTAGTGCTTATGGCCGATCCCGTTTCTCAGCTTCAGAACTACTTTCTTGACTGTATTTTGAGTTAAGCAGTTGGCGCGACTTCAGTTCTAGCCTATAAAGTCAAATGTTGTGTGGTTCCTCCATGGTAACATAGCTGCCCGAGGTCGCAAAGTTAGCAAGTACAAGAAATTTGAAAATTGTACGTAATTTCACAGTAGTGCTTATGGTCGATGCCGTTTCTCAGCTTCAGAGCTTTTTTCTTGACTGTATTTTGAGTTAAGCAGTTGGCGCGACTTCAGTTCTAGCCTATTAAGTCAAATGTTGTGTGGTTCCTCCATGGTAACATAGCTGCCCGAGGTCGCAAAGTTAGCAAGTACAAGAAATTTGAAAATTGTACGTAATTTCACGGTAGTGCTTATGGTCGATCCCGTTTCTCGGCTTCAGAGCTACTTTCGTGACTGTATTTTGAGTTAAGCTGTTGGCGCGACTTCAGTTCTAGCCTATAAAGTCTAATGTTGTGTGGTTCCTCCATGGTAACATAGCTGCCCGAGGTCGCAAAGTTAGCAAGTACAAGAAATTTGAAAATTGTACGTAATTTCACGGTAGTGCTTATGGTCGATCCCGTTTCTCGGCTTCAGAGCTACTTTCTTGACTGGATTTTGAGTTAAGCTGTTGGCGCGACTTCAGTTCTAGCCTATAAAGTCTAATGTTGTGTGGTTCCTCCATGGTAACATAGCTGCCCGAGGTCGCAAAGTTAGCAAGTACAAGAAATTTGAAAAATGTACGTAATTTCACGGTAGTGCTTATGGCCGATCCCGTTTCTCAGCTTCAGAGCTTTTTTCTTGACTGTATTTTGAGTTAAGCTGTTGGCGCGACTTCAGTTCTAGCCTATAAAGTCAAATGTTGTGTGATTCCTCCATGGTAACATAGCTGCCCGAGGTCGCAAAATTAGCAAGTACAAGAAATTTGTAAATTGTACGTAATTTCACGGTAGTGCTTATGGTCGATCCCGTTTCTCGGCTTCAGAGCTACTTTCTTGACTGTATTTTGAGTTAAGCAGTTGGCGCCACTTCAGTTCTAGCCTATAAAGTCAAATGTGGTGTGGTTCCTCCATGGTAACATAGCTGCCCGAGGTCGCAAAGTTAGCAAGTACAAGAAATTTGAAAATTGTATGTAATTGCACAGTAGTGCTTATGGTCGATGCCGTTTCTCGGCTTCAGAGCTACTTTCTTGACTGGATTTTGAGTTAAGCTGTTGGCGCGACTTCAGTTCTAGCCTATAAAGTCAAATCTTGTGTGATTCCTCCATGGTAACATAGCTGCCCGAGGTCGCAAAATTAGCAACTACAAGAAATTTGTAAATTGTACGTAATTTCACGGTAGTGCTTATGGTCGATCCCGTTTCTCGGCTTCAGAGCTACTTTCGTGACTGTATTTTGAGTTAAGCAGTTGGCGCGACTTCAGTTCTAGCCTATAAAGTCAAATCTTGTGTGATTCCTCCATGGTAACATAGCTGCCCGAGGTCGCAAAGTTAGCAAGTACAAGAAATTTGAAAATTGTACGTAATTTCACGGTAGTGCTTATGGTCGATCCCGTTTCTCGGCTTCAGAGCTACTTTCTTGACTGGATTTTGAGTTAAGCTGTTGGCGCGACTTCAGTTCTAGCCTATAAAGTCAAATGTTATGTGGTTCCTCCATGGTAACATAGCTGCCCGAGGTCGCAAAGTTAGCAAGTACAAGAAATTTGAAAAATGTACGTAATTTCACGGTAGTGCTTAGGGCCGATCCCGTTTCTCAGCTTCAGAGCTTGTTTCTTGACTGTATTTTGAGTTAAGCAGTTGGCGCGACTTCAGTTCTAGCCTATAAAGTCAAATGTTGTGTGGTTCCTCCATGGTAACATAGCTGCCCGAGGTCGCAAAGTTAGCAAGTACAAGAAATTTGAAAAATGTACGTAACTTCACGGTAGTGCTTATGGCCGATCCCGTTTCTCAGCTTCAGAGCTTTTTTCTTGACTGTATTTTGAGTTAAGCAGTTGGCGCGACTTCAGTTCTAGCCTATAAAGTCAAATGTTGTGTGGTTCCTCCATGGTAACATAGCTGCCCGAGGTCGCAAATTTAGCAAGTACAAGAAATTTGAAAAATGTACGTAATCTCACGGTAGTGCTTATGGCCGATCCCGTTTCTCAGCTTCAGAGCTTTTTTCTTGACTGTATTTTGAGTTAAGCAGTTGGCGCGACTTCAGTTCTAGCCTATAAAGTCAAATGTTGTGTGGTTCCTCCATGGTAACATAGCTGCCCGAGGCCGCAAAGTTAGCAAGTACAAGAAATTTGAAAATTGTATGTAATTGCACAGTAGTGCTTATGGTCGATGCCGTTTCTCGGCTTCAGAGCTACTTTCTTGACTGGATTTTGAGTTAACCTGTTGGCGCGACTTCAGTTCTAGCCTATAAAGTCAAATGTTGTGTGGTTCCTCCATGGTAACATAGCTGCCCGAGGTCGCAAAGTTAGCAAGTACAAGAAATTTGAAAAATGTACGTAATTTCACTGTAGTGCTTATGGCCGATCCCGTTTCTCAGCTTCAGAGCTTTTTTCTTGACTGTATTTTGAGTTAAGCTGTTGGCGCGACTTCAGTTCTAGCCTATAAAGTCAAATGTTGTGTGGTTCCTCCATGGTAACATAGCTGCCCGAGGTCGCAAAGTTAGCAAGTACAAGAAATTTGAAAATTGTACGTAATTTCACGGTAGTGCTTATGGTCGATCCCGTTTCTCGGCTTCAGAGCTACTTTCTTGACTGGATTTTGAGTTAAGCTGTTGGCGCGACTTCAGTTCTAGCCTATAAAGTCAAATGTTGTGTGGTTCCTCCATGGTAACATAGCTGCCCGAGGTCGCAAAGTTAGCAAGTACAAGAAATTTGAAAATTGTACGTAATTTCACGGTAGTGCTTATGGTCGATCCCGTTTCTCGGCTTCAGAGCTACTTTCTTGACTGGATTTTGAGTTAAGCTGTTGGCGCGACTTCAGTTCTAGCCTATAAAGTCTAATGTTGTGTGGTTCCTCCATGGTAACATAGCTGCTCGAGGTCGCAAAGTTAGCAAGTACAAGAAATTTGAAAAATGTACGTAATTTCACGGTAGTGCTTATGGCCGATCCCGTTTCTCAGCTTCAGAGCTTTTTTCTTGACTGTATTTTGAGTTAAGCTGTTGGCGCGACTTCAGTTCTAGCCTATAAAGTCAAATGTTGTGTGATTCCTCCATGGTAACATAGCTGCCCGAGGTCGCAAAATTAGCAAGTACAAGAAATTTGTAAATTGTACGTAATTTCACGGTAGTGCTTATGGTCGATCCCGTTTCTCGGCTTCAGAGCTACTTTCTTGACTGTATTTTGAGTTAAGCAGTTGGCGCCACTTCAGTTCTAGCCTATAAAGTCAAATGTGGTGTGGTTCCTCCATGGTAACATAGCTGCCCGAGGTCGCAAAGTTAGCAAGTACAAGAAATTTGAAAATTGTATGTAATTGCACAGTAGTGCTTATGGTCGATGCGGTTTCTCGGCTTCAGAGCTACTTTCTTGACTGGATTTTGAGTTAAGCTGTTGGCGCGACTTCAGTTCTAGCCTATAAAGTCAAATCTTGTGTGATTCCTCCATGGTAACATAGCTGCCCGAGGTCGCAAAATTAGCAACTACAAGAAATTTGTAAATTGTACGTAATTTCACGGTAGTGCTTATGGTCGATCCCGTTTCTCGGCTTCAGAGCTACTTTCGTGACTGTATTTTGAGTTAAGCAGTTGGCGCGACTTCAGTTCTAGCCTATAAAGTCAAATCTTGTGTGATTCCTCCATGGTAACATAGCTGCCCGAGGTCGCAAAGTTAGCAAGTACAAGAAATTTGAAAATTGTATGTAATTGCACAGTAGTGCTTATGGTCGATGCCGTTTCTCGGCTTCAGAGCTACTTTCTTGACTGGATTTTGAGTTAAGCTGTTGGCGCGACTTCAGTTCTAGCCTATAAAGTCAAATGTTGTGTGGTTCCTCCATGGTAACATAGCTGCCCGAGGTCGCAAAGTTAGCAAGTACAAGAAATTTGAAAAATGTACGTAATTTCACGGTAGTGCTTATGGTCGATCCCGTTTCTCGGCTTCAGAGCTACTTTCTTGACTGGATTTTGAGTTAAGCTGTTGGCGCGACTTCAGTTCTAGCCTATAAAGTCAAATGTTATGTGGTTCCTCCATGGTAAAATAGCTGCCCGAGGTCGCAAAGTTAGCAAGTACAAGAAATTTGAAAAATGTACGTAATTTCACGGTAGTGCTTAGGGCCGATCCCGTTTCTCAGCTTCAGAGCTTGTTTCTTGACTGTATTTTGAGTTAAGCAGTTGGCGCGACTTCAGTTCTAGCCTATACAGTCAAATGTTGTGTGGTTCCTCCCTGGTAACATAGCTGCCCGAGGTCGCAAAGTTAGCAAGTACAAGAAATTTGAAAAATGTACGTAATTTCACTTTAGTGCTTATGGCCGATCCCGTTTCTCAGCTTCAGAGCTTTTTTCTTGACTGTATTTGGGTTAAGCAGTTGGCGCGACTTCAGTTCTAGCCTATAAAGTCAAATGTTGTGTGGTTCCTCCATGGTAACATAGCTGCCCGAGGTCGCAAAGTTAGCAAGTACAAGAAATTTGAAAATTGTACGTAATTTCACGGTAGTGCTTATGGTCGATCCCGTTTCTCGGCTTCAGAGCTACTTTCTTGACTGGATTTTGAGTTAAGCTGTTGGCGCGACTTCAGTTCTAGCCTATAAAGTCAAATGTTGTGTGGTTCCTCCATGGTAACATAGCTGCCCGAGGTCGCAAAATTAGCAACTACAAGAAATTTGTAAATTGTACGTAATTTCACGGTAGTGCTTATGGTCGATCCCGTTTCTCGGCTTCAGAGCTACTTTCGTGACTGTATTTTGAGTTAAGCAGTTGGCGCGACTTCAGTTCTAGCCTATAAAGTCAAATCTTGTGTGATTCCTCCATGGTAACATAGCTGCCCGAGGTCGCAAATTTAGCAAGTACAAGAAATTTGAAAAATGTACGTAATTTCACGGTAGTGCTTATGGCCGATCCCGTTTCTCAGCTTCAGAGCTTTTTTCTTGACTGTATTTTGAGTTAAGCTGTTGGCGCGACTTCAGTTCTAGCCTATAAAGTCAAATGTTGTGTGGTTCCTCCATGGTAACATAGCTGCCCGAGGTCGCAAAGTTAGCAAGTACAAGAAATTTGAAAATTGTACGTAATTTCACGGTAGTGCTTATGGTCGATCCCGTTTCTCGGCTTCAGAGCTACTTTCTTGACTGGATTTTGAGTTAAGCTGTTGGCGCGACTTCAGTTCTAGCCTATAAAGTCAAATGTTGTGTGGTTCCTCCATGGTAACATAGCTGCCCGAGGTCGCAAAGTTAGCATGTACAAGAAATTTGAAAATTGTACGTAATTTCACGGTAGTGCTTATGGTCGATCCCGTTTCTCGGCTTCAGAGCTACTTTCTTGACTGGATTTTGAGTTAAGCTGTTGGCGCGACTTCAGTTCTAGCCCATAAAGTCTAATGTTGTGTGGTTCCTCCATGGTAACATAGCTGCCCGAGGTCGCAAAGTTAGCAAGTACAAGAAATTTGAAAAATGTACGTAATTTCACGGTAGTGCTTATGGCCGATCCCGTTTCTCAGCTTCAGAGCTTTTTTCTTGACTGTATTTTGAGTTAAGCTGTTGGCGCGACTTCAGTTCTAGCCTATAAAGTCAAATGTTGTGTGATTCCTCCATGGTAACATAGCTGCCCGAGGTCGCAAATTTAGCAAGTACAAGAAATTTGTAAATTGTACGTAATTTCACGGTAGTGCTTATGGTCGATCCCGTTTCTCGGCTTCAGAGCTACTTTCTTGACTGTATTTTGAGTTAAGCAGTTGGCGCCACTTCAGTTCTAGCCTATAAAGTCAAATGTGGTGTGGTTCCTCCATGGTAACATAGCTGCCCGAGGTCGCAAAGTTAGCAAGTACAAGAAATTTGAAAATTGTATGTAATTGCACAGTAGTGCTTATGGTCGATGCCGTTTCTCGGCTTCAGAGCTACTTTCTTGACTGGATTTTGAGTTATGCTGTTGGCGCGACTTCAGTTCTAGCCTATAAAGTCAAATCTTGTGTGATTCCTCCATGGTAACATAGCTGCCCGAGGTCGCAAAATTAGCAACTACAAGAAATTTGTAAATTGTACGTAATTTCACGGTAGTGCTTATGGTCGATCCCGTTTCTCGGCTTCAGAGCTACTTTCGTGACTGTATTTTGAGTTAAGCAGTTGGCGCGACTTCAGTTCTAGCCTATAAAGTCAAATGTTGTGTGGTTCCTCCATGGTAACATAGCTGCCCGAGGTCGCAAAGTTAGCAAGTACAAGAAATTTGAAAATTGTACGTAATTTCACGGTAGTGCTTATGGTCGATCCCGTTTCTCAGCTTCAGAGCTTTTTTCTTGACTGTATTTTGAGTTAAGCAGTTGGCGCGACTTCAGTTCTAGCCTATAAAGTCAAATCTTGTGTGATTCCTCCATGGTAACAAAGCTGCCCGAGGTCGCAAAATTAGCAAGTACAAGAAATTTGTAAATTGTACGTAATTTCACGGTAGTGCTTATGGTCGATCCCGTTTCTCGGCTTCAGAGCTACTTTCTTGACTGGATTTTGAGTTAAGCTGTTGGCGCGACTTCAGTTCTAGCCTATAAAGTCAAATGTTGTGCGGTTCCCCCATGGTAACATAGCTGCCCGAGGCCGCAAAGTTAGCAAGTACAAGAAATTTGAAAATTGTATGTAATTGCACAGTAGTGCTTATGGTCGATGCCGTTTCTCGGCTTCAGAGCTACTTTCTTGACTGGATTTTGAGTTAAGCTGTTGGCGCGACTTCAGTTCTAGCCTATAAAGTCAAATGTTGTGTGGTTCCTCCATGGTAACATAGCTGCCCGAGGCCGCAAAGTTAGCAACTACAAGAAATTTGAAAATCGTATGTAATTTCACGGTAGTGCTTATGGTCGATCCCGTTTCTCGGCTTCAGAGCTACTTTCTTGACTGGATTTTGAGTTAAGCTGTTGGCGCGACTTCAGTTCTAGCCTATAAAGTCAAATGTTGTGTGGTTCCTCCATGGTAACATAGCTGCCCGAGGTCGCAAAGTTAGCAAGTACAAGAAATTTGAAAATTGTATGTAATTGCACAGTAGTGCTTATGGTCGATGCCGTTTCTCGGCTTCAGAGCTACTTTCTTGACTGGATTTTGAGTTAAGCTGTTGGCGCGACTTCAGTTCTAGCCTATAAAGTCAAATCTTGTGTGATTCCTCCATGGTAACATAGCTGCCCGAGGTCGCAAAATTAGCAACTACAAGAAATTTGTAAATTGTACGTAATTTCACGGTAGTGCTTATGGTCGATCCCGTTTCTCGGCTTCAGAGCTACTTTCGTGACTGTATTTTGAGTTAAGCAGTTGGCGCGACTTCAGTTCTAGCCTATAAAGTCAAATCTTGTGTGATTCCTCCATGGTAACATAGCTGCCCGAGGTCGCAAAATTAGCAAGTTCAAGAAATTTGTAAATTGTACGTAATTTCACGGTAGTGCTTATGGCCGATCCCGTTTCTCAGCTTCAGAGCTTTTTTCTTGACCGTATTTTGAGTTAAGCAGTTGGCGCGACTTCAGTTCTAGCCTATAAAGTCAAATGTTGTGTGGTTCCTCCATGGTAACATAGCTGCCCGAGGTCGCAAAGTTAGCAAGTACAAGAAATTTGAAAATTGTACGTAATTTCACGGTAGTGCTTATGGTCGATGCCGTTTCTCGGCTTCAGAACTACTTTCGTGACTGTATTTTGAGTTAAGCAGTTGGCGGGACTTCAGTTCTAGCCTATAAAGTAAAATCTTGTGTGGTTCCTCAATGGTAACATAGCTGCCCGAGACCGCAAAGTTAGCAAGAACAAGAAATTTGAAAATTGTATGTAATTGCACAGTAGTGCTTATGGTCGATGCCGTTTCTCAGCTTCAGAGCTACTTTCTTGACTGTATTTTGAGTTAAGCAGTTGGCGCCACTTCAGTTCTAGCCTATAAAGTCAAATGTTGTGTGGTTCCTCCATGGTAACATAGCTGCCCGAGGTCGCAAAGTTAGCAAGTACAAGAAATTTGAAAATTGTATGTAATTGCACAGTAGTGCTTATGGTCGATGCCGTTTCTCGGCTTCAGAGCTACTTTCTTGACTGGATTTTGAGTTAAGCAGTTGGCGCGACTTCAGTTCTAGCCTATAAAGTCAAATGTTGTGTGGTTCCTCCATGGTAACATAGCTGCCCGAGGCCGCAAAGTTAGCAAGTACAAGAAATTTGAAAATTGTACGTAATTTCACGGTAGTGCTTATGGTCGATCCCGTTTCTCGGCTTCAGAGCTTCTTTCTTGACTGGATTTTGAGTTAAGCTGTTGGCGCGACTTCAGTTCTAGCCTATAAAGTCAAATGTTGTGTGGTTCCTCCATGGTAACATAGCTGCCCGAGGCCGCAAAGTTAGCAACTACAAGAAATTTGAAAATTGTATGTAATTTCACGGTAGTGCTTATGGTCGATCCCGTTTCTCGGCTTCAGAGCTACTTTCTTGACTGTATTTTGAGTTAAGCAGCTGGCGCGACTTCAGTTCTAGCCTATAAAGTCAAATGTTGTGTGGTTCCTCCATGGTAACATAGCTGCCCGAGGCCGCAAAGTTAGCAAGTACAAGAAATTTGAAAATTGTATGTAATTTCACGGTAGTGCTTATGGTCGATCCCGTTTCTCGGCTTCAGAGCTACTTTCTTGACTGTATTTTGAGTTAAGCAGTTGGCGCGACTTCAGTTCTAGCCTATAAAGTCAAATGTTGTGTGGTTCCTCCATGGTAACATAGCTGCCCGAGGTCGCAAAGTTAGCAAGTACAAGAAATTTGAAAATTATACGTAATTTCACGGTAGTGCTTATGGTCGATCCCGTTTCTCGGCTTCAGAGCTACTTTCTTGACTGGATTTTGAGTTAAGCTGTTGGCGCGACTTCAGTTCTAGCCTATAAAGTCAAATGTTGTGTGGTTCCTCCATGGTAACATAGCTGCCCGAGGTCGCAAAGTTAGCAAGTACAAGAAATTTGAAAATTGTACGTAATTTCACGGTAGTACTTATGGTCGATCCCGTTTCTCGGCTTCAGAGCTACTTTCTTGACTGGATTTTGAGTTAAGCTGTTGGCGCGACTTCAGTTCTAGCCTATAAAGTCTAATGTTGTGTGGTTCCTCCATGGTAACATAGCTGCCCGAGGTCGCAAAGTTAGCAAGTACAAGAAATTTGAAAAATGTACGTAATTTCACGGTAGTGCTTATGGCCGATCCCGTTTCTCAGCTTCAGAGCTTTTTTCTTGACTGTATTTTGAGTTAAGCTGTTGGCGCGACTTCAGTTCTAGCCTATAAAGTCAAATGTTGTGTGATTCCTCCATGGTAACATAGCTGCCCGAGGTCGCAAAATTAGCAAGTACAAGAAATTTGTAAATTGTACGTAATTTCACGGTAGTGCTTATGGTCGATCCCGTTTCTCGGCTTCAGAGCTACTTTCTTGACTGTATTTTGAGTTAAGCAGTTGGCGCCGCTTCAGTTCTAGCCTATAAAGTCAAATGTGGTGTGGTTCCTCCATGGTAACATAGCTGCCCGAGGTCGCAAAGTTAGCAAGTACAAGAAATTTGAAAATTGTATGTAATTGCACAGTAGTGCTTATGGTCGATGCCGTTTCTCGGCTTCAGAGCTACTTTCTTGACTGGATTTTGAGTTAAGCTGTTGGCGCGACTTCAGTTCTAGCCTATAAAGTCAAATCTTGTGTGATTCCTCCATGGTAACATAGCTGCCCGAGGTCGCAAAATTAGCAACTACAAGAAATTTGTAAATTGTACGTAATTTCACGGTAGTGCTTATGGTCGATCCCGTTTCTCGGCTTCAGAGCTACTTTCGCGACTGTATTTTGAGTTAAGCAGTTGGCGCGACTTCAGTTCTAGCCTATAAAGTCAAATCTTGTGTGATTCCTCCATGGTAACATAGCTGCCCGAGGTCGCAAAATTAGCAAGTAGAAGAAATTTGTAAATTGTACGTAATTTCACGGTAGTGCTTATGGTCGATCCCGTTTCTCGGCTTCAGAGCTACTTTCTTGACTGGATTTTGAGTTAAGCAGTTGGCGCCACTTCAGTTCTAGCCTATAAAGTCAAATGTTGTGTGGTTCCTCCATGGTAACATAGCTGCCCGAGGTCGCAAAGTTAGCAAGTACAAGAAATTTGAAAAATGTACGTAATTTCACAGTAGTGCTTATGGTCGATGCCGTTTCTCAGCTTCAGAGCTACTTTCTTGACTGTATTTTGAGTTAAGCAGTTGGCGCGACTTCAGTTCTAGCCTATAAAGTCAAATGTTGTGTGGTTCCTCCATGGTAACATAGCTGCCCGAGGTCGCAAAGTTAGCAAGTACAAGAAATTTGAAAATTGTACGTAATTTCACAGTAGTGCTTATGGTCGATGCCGTTTCTCAGCTTCAGAGCTTTTTTCTTGACTGTATTTTGAGTTAAGCAGTTGGCGCGACTTCAGTTCTAGCCTATAAAGTCAAATGTTGTGTGGTTCCTCCATGGTAACATAGCTGCCCGAGGTCGCAAAGTTAGCAAGTACAAGAAATTTGAAAATTGTACGTAATTTCACGGTAGTGCTTATGGTCGATGCCGTTTCTCGGCTTCAGAGCTACTTTCGTGACTGTATTTTGAGTTAAGCAGTTGGCGCGACTTCAGTTCTAGCCTATAAAGTAAAATCTTGTGTGGTTCCTCAATGGTAACATAGCTGCCCGAGACCGCAAAGTTAGCAAGAACAAGAAATTTGAAAATTGTATGTAATTGCACAGTAGTGCTTATGGTCGATGCCGTTTCTCAGCTTCAGAGCTACTTTCTTGACTGTATTTTGAGTTAAGCAGTTGGCGCCACTTCAGTTCTAGCCTATAAAGTCAAATGTTGTGTGGTTCCTCCATGGTAACATAGCTGCCCGAGGTCGCAAAATTAGCAAGTACAAGAAATTTGTAAATTGTACGTAATTTCACGGTTGTGCTTATGGTCGATCCCGTTTCTCAGCTTCAGAGCTACTTTCTTGACTGTATTTTGAGTTAAGCAGTTGGCGCGACTTCAGTTCTAGCCTATAAAGTCAAATGTTGTGTGGTTCCTCCATGGTAACATAGCTGCCCGAGGTCGCAAAGTTAGCAAGTACAAGAAATTTGAAAATTGTACGTAATTTCACAGTAGTGCTTATGGTCGATGCCGTTTCTCAGCTTCAGAGCTTTTTTCTTGACTGTATTTTGAGTTAAGCAGTTGGCGCGACTTCAGTTCTAGCCTATAAAGTCAAATGTTGTGTGGTTCCTCCATGGTAACATAGCTGCCCGAGGTCGCAAAGTTAGCAAGTACAAGAAATTTGAAAATTGTACGTAATTTCACGGTAGTGCTTATGGTCGATGCCGTTTCTCGGCTTCAGAGCTACTTTCGTGACTGTATTTTGAGTTAAGCAGTTGGCGCGACTTCAGTTCTAGCCTATAAAGTAAAATCTTGTGTGGTTCCTCAATGGTAACATAGCTGCCCGAGACCGCAAAGTTAGCAAGAACAAGAAATTTGAAAATTGTATGTAATTGCACAGTAGTGCTTATGGTCGATGCCGTTTCTCAGCTTCAGAGCTACTTTCTTGACTGTATTTTGAGTTAAGCAGTTGGCGCCACTTCAGTTCTAGCCTATAAAGTCAAATGTTGTGTGGTTCCTCCATGGTAACATAGCTGCCCGAGGTCGCAAAGTTAGCAAGTACAAGAAATTTGAAAAATGTACGTAATTTCACAGTAGTGCTTATGGTCGATGCCGTTTCTCAGCTTCAGAGCTACTTTCTTGACTGTATTTTGAGTTAAGCAGTTGGCGCGACTTCAGTTCTAGCCTATAAAGTCAAATGTTGTGTGGTTCCTCCATGGTAACATAGCTGCCCGAGGTCGCAAAGTTAGCAAGTACAAGAAATTTGAAAATTGTACGTAATTTCACAGTAGTGCTTATGGTCGATGCCGTTTCTCAGCTTCAGAGCTTTTTTCTTGACTGTATTTTGAGTTAAGCAGTTGGCGCGACTTCAGTTCTAGCCTATAAAGTCAAATGTTGTGTGGTTCCTCCATGGTAACATAGCTGCCCGAGGTCGCAAAGTTAGCAAGTACAAGAAATTTGAAAATTGTACGTAATTTCACGGTAGTGCTTATGGTCGATGCCGTTTCTCGGCTTCAGAGCTACTTTCGTGACTGTATTTTGAGTTAAGCAGTTGGCGCGACTTCAGTTCTAGCCTATAAAGTAAAATCTTGTGTGGTTCCTCAATGGTAACATAGCTGCCCGAGACCGCAAAGTTAGCAAGAACAAGAAATTTGAAAATTGTATGTAATTGCACAGTAGTGCTTATGGTCGATGCCGTTTCTCAGCTTCAGAGCTACTTTCTTGACTGTATTTTGAGTTAAGCAGTTGGCGCCACTTCAGTTCTAGCCTATAAAGTCAAATGTTGTGTGGTTCCTCCATGGTAACATAGCTGCCCGAGGTCGCAAAGTTAGCAAGTACAAGAAATTTGAAAATTGAACGTAATTTCACGGTAGAGCTTATCGTCGATGCCGTTTCTCAGAGCTACTTTCTTGACTGGATTTTGAGTTAAGCTGTTGGCGCGACTTCAGTTCTAGCCTATAAAGTCAAATGTTGTGTGGTTCCTCCATGGTAACATAGCTGCCCGAGGCCGCAAATTTAGCAAGTACAAGAAATTTGAAAATTGTACGTAATTTCACGGTAGTGCTTATGGTCGATCCCGTTTCTCCGCTTCAGAGCTACTTTCTTGACTGGATTTTGAGTTAAGCTGTTGGCGCGACTTCAGTTCTAGCCTATAAAGTCAAATGTTGTGTGGTTCCTCCATGGTAACATAGCTGCCCGAGGCCGCAAAGTTAGCAACTACAAGAAATTTGAAAATTGTATGTAATTTCACGGTAGTGCTTATGGTCGATCCCGTTTCTCGGCTTCAGAGCTACTTTCTTGACTGTATTTTGAGTTAAGCAGTTGGCGCGACTTCAGTTCTAGCCCATAAAGTCAAATGTTGTGTGGTTCCTCCATGGTAACATAGCTGCCCGAGGCCGCAAAGTTAGCACGTACAAGAAATTTGAAAATTGTATGTAATTTCACGGTAGTGCTTATGGCCGATCCCGTTTCTCAGCTTCAGAGCTTTTTTCTTGACTGTATTTTGAGTTAAGCAGTTGGCGCGACTTCAGTTCTAGCCTATAAAGTCAAATGTTGTGTGGTTCCTCCATGGTAACATAGCTGCCCGAGGTCGCAAAGTTAGCAAGTACAAGAAATTTGAAAATTGTACGTAATTTCACGGTAGTGCTTATGGTCGATCCCGTTTCTCGGCTTCAGAGCTACTTTCTTGACTGGATTTTGAGTTAAGCTGTTGGCGCGACTTCAGTTCTAGCCTATAAAGTCAAATGTTGTGTGGTTCCTCCATGGTAACATAGCTGCCCGAGGTCGCAAAGTTAGCAAGTACAAGAAATTTGAAAAATGTACGTAATTTCACGGTAGTGCTTATGGCCGATCCCGTTTCTCAGCTTCAGAGCTTTTTTCTTGACTGTATTTTGAGTTAAGCAGTTGGCGCGACTTCAGTTCTAGCCTATAAAGTCAAATGTTGTGTGGTTCCTCCATGGTAACATAGCTGCCCGAGGTCGCAAAGTTAGCAAGTACAAGAAATTTGAAAAATGTACGTAATTTCACGGTAGTGCTTAAGGCCGATCCCGTTTCTCAGCTTCAGAGCTTTTTTCTTGACTGTATTTTGAGTTAAGCAGTTGGCGCGACTTCAGTTCTAGCCTATAAAGTCAAATGTTGTGTGGTTCCTCCATGGTAACATAGCTGCCCGAGGCCGCAAAGTTAGCAAATACAAGAAATTTGAAAATTGTACGTAATTTCACGGTAGTGCTTATGGTCGATCCCGTTTCTCGGCTTCAGAGCTACTTTCTTGACTGGATTTTGAGTTAAGCAGTTGGCGCCACTTCAGTTCTAGCCTATAAAGTCAAATGTTGTGTGGTTCCTCCATGGTAACATAGCTGCCCGAGGTCGCAAAGTTAGCAAGTACAAGAAATTTGAAAAATGTACGTAATTTCACAGTAGTGCTTATGGTCGATGCCGTTTCTCAGCTTCAGAGCTACTTTCTTGACTGTATTTTGAGTTAAGCAGTTGGCGCGACTTCAGTTCTAGCCTATAAAGTCAAATGTTGTGTGGTTCCTCCATGGTAACATAGCTGCCCGAGGTCGCAAAGTTAGCAAGTACAAGAAATTTGAAAATTGTACGTAATTTCACAGTAGTGCTTATGGTCGATGCCGTTTCTCAGCTTCAGAGCTTTTTTCTTGACTGTATTTTGAGTTAAGCAGTTGGCGCGACTTCAGTTCTAGCCTATAAAGTCAAATGTTGTGTGGTTCCTCCATGGTAACATAGCTGCCCGAGGTCGCAAAGTTAGCAAGTACAAGAAATTTGAAAATTGTACGTAATTTCACGGTAGTGCTTATGGTCGATGCCGTTTCTCGGCTTCAGAGCTACTTTCGTGACTGTATTTTGAGTTAAGCAGTTGGCGCGACTTCAGTTCTAGCCTATAAAGTAAAATCTTGTGTGGTTCCTCAATGGTAACATAGCTGCCCGAGACCGCAAAGTTAGCAAGAACAAGAAATTTGAAAATTGTATGTAATTGCACAGTAGTGCTTATGGTCGATGCCGTTTCTCAGCTTCAGAGCTACTTTCTTGACTGTATTTTGAGTTAAGCAGTTGGCGCCACTTCAGTTCTAGCCTATAAAGTCAAATGTTGTGTGGTTCCTCCATGGTAACATAGCTGCCCGAGGTCGCAAAATTAGCAAGTACAAGAAATTTGTAAATTGTACGTAATTTCACGGTTGTGCTTATGGTCGATCCCGTTTCTCGGCTTCAGAGCTACTTTCTTGACTGTATTTTGAGTTAAGCAGTTGGCGCGACTTCAGTTCTAGCCTATAAAGTCAAATGTTGTGTGGTTCCTCCATGGTAACATAGCTGCCCGAGGTCGCAAAGTTAGCAAGTACAAGAAATTTGAAAATTGAACGTAATTTCACGGTAGTGCTTATGGTCGATCCCGTTTCTCGGCTTCAGAGCTACTTTCTTGACTGTATTTTGAGTTAAGCAGTTGGCGCCACTTCAGTTCTAGCCTATAAAGTCAAATGTTGTGTGGTTCCTCCATGGTAACATAGCTGCCCGAGGTCGCAAAGTTAGCAAGTACAAGAAATTTGAAAATTGTATGTAATTGCACGGTAGTGCTTATGGTCGATGCCGTTTCTCGGCTTCAGAGCTACTTTCTTGACTGGATTTTGAGTTAAGCTGTTGGCGCGACTTCAGTTCTAGCCTATAAAGTCAAATGTTGTGTGGTTCCTCCATGGTAACATAGCTGCCCGAGGCCGCAAAGTTAGCAAGTACAAGAAATTTGAAAATTGTACGTAATTTCACGGTAGTGCTTATGGTCGATCCCGTTTCTCGGCTTCAGAGCTACTTTCTTGACTGGATTTTGAGTTAAGCAGTTGGCGCCACTTCAGTTCTAGCCTATAAAGTCAAATGTTGTGTGGTTCCTCCATGGTAACATAGCTGCCCGAGGTCGCAAAGTTAGCAAGTACAAGAAATTTGAAAATTGTACGTAATTTCACGGTAGTGCTTATGGTCGATCCCGTTTCTCGGCTTCAGAGCTACTTTCTTGACTGGATTTTGAGTTAAGCTGTTGGCGCGACTTCAGTTCTAGCCTATAAAGTCAAATGTTGTGTGGTTCCTCCATGGTAACATAGCTGCCCGAGGTCGCAAAGTTAGCAAGTACAAGAAATTTGAAAAATGTACGTAATTTCACGGTAGTGCTTATGGCCGATCCCGTTTCTCAGCTTCAGAGCTTTTTTCTTGACTGTATTTTGAGTTAAGCAGTTGGCGCGACTTCAGTTCTAGCCTATAAAGTCAAATGTTGTGTGGTTCCTCCATGGTAACATAGCTGCCCGAGGTCGCAAAGTTAGCAAGTACAAGAAATTTGAAAAATGTACGTAATTTCACGGTAGTGCTTAAGGCCGATCCCGTTTCTCAGCTTCAGAGCTTTTTTCATGACTGTATTTTGAGTTAAGCAGTTGGCGCGACTTCAGTTCTAGCCTATAAAGTCAAATGTTGTGTGGTTCCTCCATGGTAACATAGCTGCCCGAGGCCGCAAAGTTAGCAAATACAAGAAATTTGAAAATTGTACGTAATTTCACGGTAGTGCTTATGGTCGATCCCGTTTCTCGGCTTCAGAGCTACTTTCTTGACTGGATTTTGAGTTAAGCAGTTGGCGCCACTTCAGTTCTAGCCTATAAAGTCAAATGTTGTGTGGTTCCTCCATGGTAACATAGCTGCCCGAGGTCGCAAAGTTAGCAAGTACAAGAAATTTGAAAAATGTACGTAATTTCACGGTAGTGCTTATGGCCGATCCCGTTTCTCAGCTTCAGAGCTTTTTTCTTGACTGTATTTTGAGTTAAGCTGTTGGCGCGACTTCAGTTCTAGCCTATAAAGTCAAATGTTGTGTGATTCCTCCATGGTAACATAGCTGCCCGAGGTCGCAAAATTAGCAAGTACAAGAAATTTGTAAATTGTACGTAATTTCACGGTAGTGCTTATGGTCGATCCCGTTTCTCGGCTTCAGAGCTACTTTCTTGACTGTATTTTGAGTTAAGCAGTTGGCGCCGCTTCAGTTCTAGCCTATAAAGTCAAATGTGGTGTGGTTCCTCCATGGTAACATAGCTGCCCGAGGTCGCAAAGTTAGCAAGTACAAGAAATTTGAAAATTGTATGTAATTGCACAGTAGTGCTTATGGTCGATGCCGTTTCTCGGCTTCAGAGCTACTTTCTTGACTGGATTTTGAGTTAAGCTGTTGGCGCGACTTCAGTTCTAGCCTATAAAGTCAAATCTTGTGTGATTCCTCTATGGTAACATAGCTGCCCGAGGTCGCAAAATTAGCAACTACAAGAAATTTGTAAATTGTACGTAATTTCACGGTAGTGCTTATGGTCGATCCCGTTTCTCGGCTTCAGAGCTACTTTCGCGACTGTATTTTGAGTTAAGCAGTTGGCGCGACTTCAGTTCTAGCCTATAAAGTCAAATCTTGTGTGATTCCTCCATGGTAACATAGCTGCCCGAGGTCGCAAAATTAGCAAGTAGAAGAAATTTGTAAATTGTACGTAATTTCACGGTAGTACTTATGGCCGATCCCGTTTCTCAGCTTCAGAGCTTTTTTCTTGACTGTATTTTGAGTTAAGCAGTTGGCGCGACTTCAGTTCTAGCCTATAAAGTCAAATGTTGTGTGGTTCCTCCATGGTAACATAGCTGCCCCAGGTCGCAAAGTTAGCAAGTACAAGAAATTTGAAAATTGTACGTAATTTCACGGTAGTGCTTATGGTCGATGCCGTTTCTCGGCTTCAGAACTACTTTCGTGACTGTATTTTGAGTTAAGCAGTTGGCGCGACTTCAGTTCTAGCCTATAAAGTAAAATCTTGTGTGGTTCCTCAATGGTAACATAGCTGCCCGAGACCGCAAAGTTAGCAAGAACAAGAAATTTGAAAATTGTATGTAACTGCACAGTAGTGCTTATCGTCGATGCCGTTTCTCAGCTTCAGAGCTACTTTCTTGACTGTATTTTGAGTTAAGCAGTTGGCGCCACTTCAGTTCTAGCCTATAAAGTCAAATGTTGTGTGGTTCCTCCATGGTAACATAGCTGCCCGAGGTCGCAAAGTTAGCAAGTACAAGAAATTTGAAAATTGTATGTAATTGCACAGTAGTGCTTATGGTCGATGCCGTTTCTCGGCTTCAGAGCTACTTTCTTGACTGGATTTTGAGTTAAGCTGTTGGCGCGACTTCAGTTCTAGCCTATAAAGTCAAATGTTGTGTGGTTCCTCCATGGTAACATAGCTGCCCGAGGCCGCAAATTTAGCAAGTACAAGAAATTTGAAAATTGTACGTAATTTCACGGTAGTGCTTATGGTCGATCCCGTTTCTCCGCTTCAGAGCTACTTTCTTGACTGGATTTTGAGTTAAGCTGTTGGCGCGACTTCAGTTCTACCCTATAAAGTCAAATGTTGTGTGGTTCCTCCATGGTAACATAGCTGCCCGAGGCCGCAAAGTTAGCAACTACAAGAAATTTGAAAATTGTATGTAATTTCACGGTAGTGCTTATGGTCGATCCCGTTTCTCGGCTTCAGAGCTACTTTCTTGACTGTATTTTGAGTTAAGCAGTTGGCGCGACTTCAGTTCTAGCCCATAAAGTCAAATGTTGTGTGGTTCCTCCATGGTAACATAGCTGCCCGAGGCCGCAAAGTTAGCACGTACAAGAAATTCGAAAATTGTATGTAATTTCACGGTAGTGCTTATGGTCGATCCCGTTTCTCGGCTTCAGAGCTACTTTCTTGACTGGATTTTGAGTTAAGCTGTTGGCGCGACTTCAGTTCTAGCCTATAAAGTCAAATGTTGTGTGGTTCCTCCATGGTAACATAGCTGCCCGAGGTCGCAAAGTTAGCAAGTACAAGAAATTTGAAAAATGTACGTAATTTCACGGTAGTGCTTATGGCCGATCCCGTTTCTCAGCTTCAGAGCTTTTTTCTTGACTGTATTTTGAGTTAAGCAGTTGGCGCGACTTCAGTTCTAGCCTATAAAGTCAAATGTTGTGTGGTTCCTCCATGGTAACATAGCTGCCCGAGGTCGCAAAGTTAGCAAGTACAAGAAATTTGAAAAATGTACGTAATTTCACGGTAGTGCTTAAGGCCGATCCCGTTTCTCAGCTTCAGGGCTTTTTTCTTGACTGTATTTTGAGTTAAGCAGTTGGCGCGACTTCAGTTCTAGCCTATAAAGTCAAATGTTGTGTGGTTCCTCCATGGTAACATAGCTGCCCGAGGCCGCAAAGTTAGCAAATACAAGAAATTTGAAAATTGTACGTAATTTCACGGTAGTGCTTATGGTCGATCCCGTTTCTCGGCTTCAGAGCTACTTTCTTGACTGGATTTTGAGTTAAGCAGTTGGCGCCACTTCAGTTCTAGCCTATAAAGTCAAATGTTGTGTGGTTCCTCCATGGTAACATAGCTGCCCGAGGTCGCAAAGTTAGCAAGTACAAGAAATTTGAAAAATGTACGTAATTTCACGGTAGTGCTTAAGGCCGATCCCGTTTCTCAGCTTCAGGGCTTTTTTCTTGACTGTATTTTGAGTTAAGCAGTTGGCGCGACTTCAGTTCTAGCCTATAAAGTCAAATGTTGTGTGGTTCCTCCATGGTAACATAGCTGCCCGAGGCCGCAAAGTTAGCAAATACAAGAAATTTGAAAATTGTACGTAATTTCACGGTAGTGCTTATGGTCGATCCCGTTTCTCGGCTTCAGAGCTACTTTCTTGACTGGATTTTGAGTTAAGCAGTTGGCGCCACTTCAGTTCTAGCCTATAAAGTCAAATGTTGTGTGGTTCCTCCATGGTAACATAGCTGCCCGAGGTCGCAAAGTTAGCAAGTACAAGAAATTTGAAAATTGTACGTAATTTCACGGTAGTGCTTATGGTCGATCCCGTTTCTCGGCTTCAGAGCTACTTTCTTGACTGGATTTTGAGTTAAGCTGTTGGCGCGACTTCAGTTCTAGCCTATAAAGTCAAATGTTGTGTGGTTCCTCCATGGTAACATAGCTGCCCGAGGTCGCAAAGTTAGCAAGTACAAGAAATTTGAAAAATGTACGTAATTTCACGGTAGTGCTTATGGCCGATCCCGTTTCTCAGCTTCAGAGCTTTTTTCTTGACTGTATTTTGAGTTAAGCAGTTGGCGCGACTTCAGTTCTAGCCTATAAAGTCAAATGTTGTGTGGTTCCTCCATGGTAACATAGCTGCCCGAGGTCGCAAAGTTAGCAAGTACAAGAAATTTGAAAAATGTACGTAATTTCACGGTAGTGCTTAAGGCCGATCCCGTTTCTCAGCTTCAGAGCTTTTTTCATGACTGTATTTTGAGTTAAGCAGTTGGCGCGACTTCAGTTCTAGCCTATAAAGTCAAATGTTGTGTGGTTCCTCCATGGTAACATAGCTGCCCGAGGCCGCAAAGTTAGCAAATACAAGAAATTTGAAAATTGTACGTAATTTCACGGTAGTGCTTATGGTCGATCCCGTTTCTCGGCTTCAGAGCTACTTTCTTGACTGGATTTTGAGTTAAGCAGTTGGCGCCACTTCAGTTCTAGCCTATAAAGTCAAATGTTGTGTGGTTCCTCCATGGTAACATAGCTGCCCGAGGTCGCAAAGTTAGCAAGTACAAGAAATTTGAAAAATGTACGTAATTTCACGGTAGTGCTTATGGCCGATCCCGTTTCTCAGCTTCAGAGCTTTTTTCTTGACTGTATTTTGAGTTAAGCTGTTGGCGCGACTTCAGTTCTAGCCTATAAAGTCAAATGTTGTGTGATTCCTCCATGGTAACATAGCTGCCCGAGGTCGCAAAATTAGCAAGTACAAGAAATTTGTAAATTGTACGTAATTTCACGGTAGTGCTTATGGTCGATCCCGTTTCTCGGCTTCAGAGCTACTTTCTTGACTGTATTTTGAGTTAAGCAGTTGGCGCCGCTTCAGTTCTAGCCTATAAAGTCAAATGTGGTGTGGTTCCTCCATGGTAACATAGCTGCCCGAGGTCGCAAAGTTAGCAAGTACAAGAAATTTGAAAATTGTATGTAATTGCACAGTAGTGCTTATGGTCGATGCCGTTTCTCGGCTTCAGAGCTACTTTCTTGACTGGATTTTGAGTTAAGCTGTTGGCGCGACTTCAGTTCTAGCCTATAAAGTCAAATCTTGTGTGATTCCTCTATGGTAACATAGCTGCCCGAGGTCGCAAAATTAGCAACTACAAGAAATTTGTAAATTGTACGTAATTTCACGGTAGTGCTTATGGTCGATCCCGTTTCTCGGCTTCAGAGCTACTTTCGCGACTGTATTTTGAGTTAAGCAGTTGGCGCGACTTCAGTTCTAGCCTATAAAGTCAAATCTTGTGTGATTCCTCCATGGTAACATAGCTGCCCGAGGTCGCAAAATTAGCAAGTAGAAGAAATTTGTAAATTGTACGTAATTTCACGGTAGTACTTATGGCCGATCCCGTTTCTCAGCTTCAGAGCTTTTTTCTTGACTGTATTTTGAGTTAAGCAGTTGGCGCGACTTCAGTTCTAGCCTATAAAGTCAAATGTTGTGTGGTTCCTCCATGGTAACATAGCTGCCCCAGGTCGCAAAGTTAGCAAGTACAAGAAATTTGAAAATTGTACGTAATTTCACGGTAGTGCTTATGGTCGATGCCGTTTCTCGGCTTCAGAACTACTTTCGTGACTGTATTTTGAGTTAAGCAGTTGGCGCGACTTCAGTTCTAGCCTATAAAGTAAAATCTTGTGTGGTTCCTCAATGGTAACATAGCTGCCCGAGACCGCAAAGTTAGCAAGAACAAGAAATTTGAAAATTGTATGTAACTGCACAGTAGTGCTTATCGTCGATGCCGTTTCTCAGCTTCAGAGCTACTTTCTTGACTGTATTTTGAGTTAAGCAGTTGGCGCCACTTCAGTTCTAGCCTATAAAGTCAAATGTTGTGTGGTTCCTCCATGGTAACATAGCTGCCCGAGGTCGCAAAGTTAGCAAGTACAAGAAATTTGAAAATTGTATGTAATTGCACAGTAGTGCTTATGGTCGATGCCGTTTCTCGGCTTCAGAGCTACTTTCTTGACTGGATTTTGAGTTAAGCTGTTGGCGCGACTTCAGTTCTAGCCTATAAAGTCAAATGTTGTGTGGTTCCTCCATGGTAACATAGCTGCCCGAGGCCGCAAATTTAGCAAGTACAAGAAATTTGAAAATTGTACGTAATTTCACGGTAGTGCTTATGGTCGATCCCGTTTCTCCGCTTCAGAGCTACTTTCTTGACTGGATTTTGAGTTAAGCTGTTGGCGCGACTTCAGTTCTAGCCTATAAAGTCAAATGTTGTGTGGTTCCTCCATGGTAACATAGCTGCCCGAGGCCGCAAAGTTAGCAACTACAAGAAATTTGAAAATTGTATGTAATTTCACGGTAGTGCTTATGGTCGATCCCGTTTCTCGGCTTCAGAGCTACTTTCTTGACTGTATTTTGAGTTAAGCAGTTGGCGCGACTTCAGTTCTAGCCCATAAAGTCAAATGTTGTGTGGTTCCTCCATGGTAACATAGCTGCCCGAGGCCGCAAAGTTAGCACGTACAAGAAATTCGAAAATTGTATGTAATTTCACGGTAGTGCTTATGGTCGATCCCGTTTCTCGGCTTCAGAGCTACTTTCTTGACTGGATTTTGAGTTAAGCTGTTGGCGCGACTTCAGTTCTAGCCTATAAAGTCAAATGTTGTGTGGTTCCTCCATGGTAACATAGCTGCCCGAGGTCGCAAAGTTAGCAAGTACAAGAAATTTGAAAAATGTACGTAATTTCACGGTAGTGCTTATTGCCGATCCCGTTTCTCAGCTTCAGAGCTTTTTTCTTGACTGTATTTTGAGTTAAGCAGTTGGCGCGACTTCAGTTCTAGCCTATAAAGTCAAATGTTGTGTGGTTCCTCCATGGTAACATAGCTGCCCGAGGTCGCAAAGTTAGCAAGTACAAGAAATTTGAAAAATGTACGTAATTTCACGGTAGTGCTTAAGGCCGATCCCGTTTCTCAGCTTCAGGGTTTTTTTCTTGACTGTATTTTGAGTTAAGCAGTTGGCGCGACTTCAGTTCTAGCCTATAAAGTCAAATGTTGTGTGGTTCCTCCATGGTAACATAGCTGCCCGAGGCCGCAAAGTTAGCAAATACAAGAAATTTGAAAATTGTACGTAATTTCACGGTAGTGCTTATGGTCGATCCCGTTTCTCGGCTTCAGAGCTACTTTCTTGACTGGATTTTGAGTTAAGCAGTTGGCGCCACTTCAGTTCTAGCCTATAAAGTCAAATGTTGTGTGGTTCCTCCATGGTAACATAGCTGCCCGAGGTCGCAAAGTTAGCAAGTACAAGAAATTTGAAAAATGTACGTAATTTCACAGTAGTGCTTATGGTCGATGCCGTTTCTCAGCTTCAGAGCTACTTTCTTGACTGTATTTTGAGTTAAGCAGTTGGCGCGACTTCAGTTCTAGCCTATAAAGTCAAATGTTGTGTGGTTCCTCCATGGTAACATAGCTGCCCGAGGTCGCAAAGTTAGCAAGTACAAGAAATTTGAAAATTGTACGTAATTTCACAGTAGTGCTTATGGTCGATGCCGTTTCTCAGCTTCAGAGCTTTTTTCTTGACTGTATTTTGAGTTAAGCAGTTGGCGCGACTTCAGTTCTAGCCTATAAAGTCAAATGTTGTGTGGTTCCTCCATGGTAACATAGCTGCCCGAGGTCGCAAAGTTAGCAAGTACAAGAAATTTGAAAATTGTACGTAATTTCACGGTAGTGCTTATGGTCGATGCCGTTTCTCGGCTTCAGAGCTACTTTCGTGACTGTATTTTGAGTTAAGCAGTTGGCGCGACTTCAGTTCTAGCCTATAAAGTAAAATCTTGTGTGGTTCCTCAATGGTAACATAGCTGCCCGAGACCGCAAAGTTAGCAAGAACAAGAAATTTGAAAATTGTATGTAATTGCACAGTAGTGCTTATGGTCGATGCCGTTTCTCAGCTTCAGAGCTACTTTCTTGACTGTATTTTGAGTTAAGCAGTTGGCGCCACTTCAGTTCTAGCCTATAAAGTCAAATGTTGTGTGGTTCCTCCATGGTAACATAGCTGCCCGAGGTCGCAAAATTAGCAAGTACAAGAAATTTGTAAATTGTACGTAATTTCACGGTTGTGCTTATGGTCGATCCCGTTTCTCGGCTTCAGAGCTACTTTCTTGACTGTATTTTGAGTTAAGCAGTTGGCGCGACTTCAGTTCTAGCCTATAAAGTCAAATGTTGTGTGGTTCCTCCATGGTAACATAGCGGCCCGAGGTCGCAAAGTTAGCAAGTACAAGAAATTTGAAAATTGAACGTAATTTCACGGTAGTGCTTATGGTCGATCCCGTTTCTCGGCTTCAGAGCTACTTTCTTGACTGTATTTTGAGTTAAGCAGTTGGCGCCACTTCAGTTCTAGCCTATAAAGTCAAATGTTGTGTGGTTCCTCCATGGTAACATAGCTGCCCGAGGTCGCAAAGTTAGCAAGTACAAGAAATTTGAAAATTGTATGTAATTGCACGGTAGTGCTTATGGTCGATGCCGTTTCTCGGCTTCAGAGCTACTTTCTTGACTGGATTTTGAGTTAAGCTGTTGGCGCGACTTCAGTTCTAGCCTATAAAGTCAAATGTTGTGTGGTTCCTCCATGGTAACATAGCTGCCCGAGGCCGCAAAGTTAGCAAGTACAAGAAATTTGAAAATTGTACGTAATTTCACGGTAGTGCTTATGGTCGATCCCGTTTTTCGGCTTCAGAGCTACTTTCTTGACTGGATTTTGAGTTAAGCTGTTGGCGCGACTTTAGTTCTAGCCTATAAAGTCAAATGTCGTGTGGTTCCTCCATGGTAACATGGCTGCCCGAGGCCGCAAAGTTAGCAACAACAAGAAATTTGAAAATTGTATGTAATTTCACGGTAGTGCTTATGGTCGATCCCGTTTCTCGGCTTCAGAGCTACTTTCTTGACTGTATTTTGAGTTAAGCAGTTGGCACGACTTCAGTTCTAGCCTATAAAGTCAAATGTTGTGTGGTTCCTCCATGGTAACATAGCTGCCCGAGGTCGCAAAGTTAGCAAGTACAAGAAATTTGAAAATTGTACGTAATTTCACGGTAGTGCTTATGGTCGATCCCGTTTCTCGGCTTCACGGCTACTTTCTTGACTGGATTTTGAGTTAAGCAGTTGGCGCGACTTCAGTTCTAGCCTATAAAGTCAAATGTTGTGTGGTTCCTCCATGGTAACATAGCTGCCCGAGGTCGCAAAGTTAGCAAGCACAAGAAATTTGAAAATTGTACGTAATTTCACGGTAGTGCTTATGGTCGATGCCGTTTCTCGGCTTCAGAGCTACTATCGTGACTGTATTTTGAGTTAAGCAGTTGGCGCGACTTCAGTTCTAGCCTATAAAGTCAAATGTTGTGTGGTTCCTCCATGGTAACATAGCTGCCCGAGGTCGCAAAATTAGCAAGTACAAGAAATTTGTAAATTGTACGTAATTTCACGGTTGTGCTTATGGTCGATCCCGTTTCTCGGCTTCAGAGCTACTTTCTTGACTGTATTTTGAGTTAAGCAGTTGGCGCGACTTCAGTTCTAGCCTATAAAGTCAAATCTTGTGTGATTCCTCCATGGTAACATAGCTGCCCGAGGTCGCAAAATTAGCAACTACAAGAAATTTGTAAATTGTACGTAATTTTACGGTAGTGCTTATGGTCGATCCCGTTTCTCGGCTTCAGAGCTACTTTCTTGACTGTATTTTGAGTTAAGCAGTTGGTGCGACTTCAGTTCTATCCTATAAAGTCAAATGTTGTGTGGTTCCTCCATGGTAACATAGCTGCCCGAGGTCGCAAAGTTAGCAAGTACAAGAAATTTGAAAATTGTACGTAATTTCACGGTAGTGCTTATGGTCGATCCCGTTTCTCGGCTTCAGAGCTACTTTCTTGACTGTATTTTGAGTTAAGCAGTTGGCGCGACTTCAGTTCTAGCCTATAAAGTCAAATCTTGTGTGATTCCTCGATGGTAACATAGCTGCCCGAGGTCGCAAAATTAGCAACTACAAGAAATTTGTAAATTGTACTTAATTTTACGGTAGTGCTTATGGTCGATCCCGTTTCTCGGCTTCAGAGCTACTTTCTTGACTGGATTTTGAGTTAAGCTGTTGGCGCGACTTCAGTTCTAGCCTATAAAGTCAAATCTTGTGTGATTCCTCCATGGTAACATAGCTGCCCGAGGTCGCAAAATTAGCAAGTACAAGAAATTTGTAAATTGTACGTAATTTCACGGTAGTGCTTATGGTCGATCCCGTTTCTCGGCTTCAGAGCTACTTTCTTGACTGTATTTTGAGTTAAGCAGTTGGCGCGACTTCAGTTCTAGCCTATAAAGTCAAATGTTGTGTGGTTCCTCCATGGTAACATAGCTGCCCGAGGTCGCAAAGTTAGCAAGTACAAGAAATTTGAAAATTGTACGTAATTTCACGGTAGTGCTTATGGTCGATCCCGTTTCTCGGCTTCAGAGCTACTTTCTTGACTGGATTTTGAGTTAAGCAGTTGGCGCGACTTCAGTTCTAGCCTATAAAGTCAAATGTTGTGTGGTTCCTCCATGGTAACATAGCTGCCCGAGGTCGCAAAGTTAGCAAGTACAAGAAATTTGAAAATTGTACGTAATTTCACGGTAGTGCTTATGGTCGATGCCGTTTCTCGGCTTCAGAGCTACTTTCGTGACTGTATTTTGAGTTAAGCAGTTGGCGCGACTTCAGTTCTAGCCTATAAAGTCAAATGTTGTGTGGTTCCTCCATGGTAACATAGCTGCCCGAGGTCGCAAAGTTAGCAAGTACAAGAAATTTGAAAATTGTACGTAATTTCACGGTAGTGCTTATGGTCGATCCCGTTTCTCGGCTTCAGAGGTACTTTCTTGACTGTATTTTGAGTTAAGCAGTTGGCGCGACTTCAGTTCTAGCCTATAAAGTCAAATCTTGTGTGATTCCTAAATGGTAACATAGCTGCCCGAGGTCGCAAAATTAGCAACTACAAGAAATTTGTAAATTGTACGTAATTTTACGGTAGTGCTTATGGTCGATCCCGTTTCTCGGCTTCAGAGCTACTTTCTTGACTGTATTTTGAGTTAAGCAGTTGGTGCGACTTCAGTTCTATCCTATAAAGTCAAATGTTGTGTGGTTCCTCCATGGTAACATAGCTGCCCGAGGTCGCAAATTTAGCAAGTACAAGAAATTTGAAAATTGTACGTAATTTCACGGTAGTGCTAATGGTCGATCCCGTTTCTCGGCTTCAGAACTACTTTCTTGACTGGATTTTGAGTTAAGCTGTTGGCGCGACTTCAGTTCTAGCCTATAAAGTCAAATCTTGTGTGATTCCTCCATGGTAACATAGCTGCCCGAGGTCGCAAAATTAGCAAGTACAAGAAATTTGTAAATTGTACGTAATTTCACGGT
Organism: Merodon equestris; assembly: GCA_958301585.1. Lineage (NCBI taxonomy): Eukaryota > Metazoa > Arthropoda > Insecta > Diptera > Syrphidae > Merodon > Merodon equestris. The sequence continues at coordinate 52,991,573 of OY284415.1, read as the reverse complement.
AGTGCTTATGGTCGATCCCGTTTCTCGGCTTCAGAGCTACTTTCTTGACTGTGTTTTGAGTTAAGCAGTTGGCGCGACTTCAGTTCTAGCCTATAAAGTCAAATGTTGTGTGGTTCCTCCATGGTAACATAGCTGCCCGAGGCCGCAAAGTTAGCAAGTACAAGAAATTTGAAAATTGTATGTAATTTCACGGTAGTGCTTATGGTCGATCCCGTTTCTCGGCTTCAGAGCTACTTTCTTGACTGTATTTTGAGTTAAGCAGTTGGCGCGACTTCAGTTCTAGCCTATAAAGTCAAATGTTGTGTGGTTCCTCCATGGTAACATAGCTGCCCGAGGTCGCAAAGTTAGCATGTACAAGAAATTTGAAAATTGTACGTAATTTCACGGTAGTGCTTATGGTCGATGCCGTTTCTCGGCTTCAGAGCTACTTTCGTGACTGTATTTTGAGTTAAGCAGTTGGCGCGACTTCAGTTCTAGCCTATAAAGTAAAATCTTGTGTGGTTCCTCAATGGTAACATAGCTGCCCGAGACCGCAAAGTTAGCAAGTACAAGAAATTTGAAAATTGTACGTAATTTCACGGTAGTGCTTATGGTCGATCCCGTTTCTCGGCTTCAGAGCTACTTTCTTGACTGGATTTTGAGTTAAGCTGTTGGCGCGACTTCAGTTCTAGCCTATAAAGTCAAATCTTGTGTGATTCCTCCATGGTAACATAGCTGCCCGAGGTCGCAAAATTAGCAAGTACAAGAAATTTGTAAATTGTACGTAATTTCACGGTAGTGCTTATGGTCGATCCCGTTTCTCGGTTTGAGAGCTACTTTCTTGACTGGATTTTGAGTTAAGCAGTTGGCGCGACTTCAGTTCTAGCCTATAAAGTCAAATGTTGTGTGGTTCCTCCATGGTAACGTAGCTGCCCGAGGTCGCAAAGTTAGCAAGCACAAGAAATTTGAAAATTGTACGTAATTTCACGGTAGTGCTTATGGTCGATCACGTTTCTCAGCTTCAGAGCTACTTTCTTGACTGTATTTTAAGTTAAGCAGTTGGCGGGACTTCAGTTCTAGCCTATAAAGTAAAATCTTGTGTGGTTCCTCAATGGTAACATAGCTGCCCGAGGCCGCAAAATTAGCAACTACAAGAAATTTGAAAATTGTACGTAATTGCACAGTAGTGCTTATGGTCGATCCCGTTTCTCAGCTTCAGAGCTACTTTCTTGACTGTATTTTGAGTTAAGCAGTTGGCGCGACTTCAATTCTAGCCTATAAAGTCAAATGTTGTGTGGTTCCTCCATGGTAACATAGCTGCCCGAGGTCGCAAAGTTAGCAAGTACAAGAAATTTGAAAAATGTACGTAATTTCACGGTAGTGCTTATGGTCGATCCCGTTTCTCGGCTTCAGAGCTACTTTCTTGACTGTATTTTGAGTTAAGCTGTTGGCGCCACTTCAGTTCTAGCCTATAAAGTCAAATGTTGTGTGGTTCCTCCATGGTAACGTAGCTGCCCGAGGTCGCAAAGTTAGCAAGAACAAGAAATTTGAAAATTGTATGTAATTGCACAGTAGTGCTTATGGTCGATGCCGTTTCTCAGCTTCACAGCTACTTTCTTGACTGTATTTTGAGTTAAGCAGTTGGCGCCACTTCAGTTCTAGCCTATAAAGTCAAATGTTGTGTGGTTCCTCCATGGTAACATAGCTGCCCGAGGCCGCAAAGTTAGCAACTACAAGAAATTTGAAAATTGTACGTAATTGCACAGTAGTGCTTATGGTCGATCCCGTTTCTCAGCTTCAGAGCTACTTTCTTGACTGTATTTTGAGTTAAGCAGTTGGCGCGACTTCAGTTCTAGCCTATAAAGTCAAATGTTGTGTGGTTCCTCCATGGTAACATAGCTGCCCGAGGTCGCAAAGTTAGCAAGTACAAGAAATTTGAAAAATGTACGTAATTTCACGGTAGTGCTTATGGTCGATCCCGTTTCTCGGCTTCAGAGCTACTTTCTTGACTGTATTTTGAGTTAAGCAGTTGGCGCGACTTCAGTTCTAGCCTATAAAGTCAAATGTTGTGTGGTTCCTCCATGGTAACATAGCTGCCCGAGGTCGCAAAGTTAGCAAGTACAAGAAATTTGAAAATTGTACATAATTTCACGGTAGTGCTTATGGTCGATCCCGTTTCTCGGCTTCAGAGCTACTTTCTTGACTGTATTTTGAGTTAAGCAGTTGGCGCGACTTCAGTTCTAGCCTATAAAGTCAAATGTTGTGTGGTTCCTCCATGGTAACATAGCTGCCCGAGGTCGCAAAGTTAGCAAGTACAAGAAATTTGAAAATTGTACGTAATTTCACGGTAGTGCTTATGGTCGATGCCGTTTCTCGGCTTCAGAGCTACTTTCGTGACTGTATTTTGAGTTAAGCAGTTGGCGCGACTTCAGTTCTAGCCTATAAAGTCAAATGTTGTGTGGTTCCTCCATGGTAACATAGCTGCCCGAGGTCGCAAAGTTAGCAAGTACAAGAAATTTGAAAATTGTACGTAATTTCACGGTAGTGCTTACGGTCGATCCCGTTTCTCGGCTTCAGAGCTACTTTCTTGACTGTATTTTGAGTTAAGCAGTTGGCGCGACTTCAGTTCTAGCCTATAAAGTCAAATCTTGTGTGATTCCTCCATGGTAACATAGCTGCCCGAGGTCGCAAAATTAGCAACTACAAGAAATTTGTAAATTGTACGTAATTTTACGGTAGTGCTTATGGTCGATCCCGTTTCTCGGCTTCAGAGCTACTTTCTTGACTGTATTTTGAGTTAAGCAGTTGGTGCGACTTCAGTTCTAGCCTATAAAGTCAAATGTTGTGTGGTTCCTCCATGGTAACATAGCTGCCCGAATTCGCAAATTTAGCAAGTACAAGAAATTTGAAAATTGTACGTAATTTCACGGTAGTGCTAATGGTCGATCCCGTTTCTCGGCTTCAGAACTACTTTCTTGACTGGATTTTGAGTTAAGCTGTTGGCGCGACTTCAGTTCTAGCCTATAAAGTCAAATCTTGTGTGATTCCTCCATGGTAACATAGCTGCCCGAGGTCGCAAAATTAGCAAGTACAAGAAATTTGTAAATTGTACGTAATTTCACGGTAGTGCTTATGGTCGATGCCGTTTCTCGGCTTCAGAGCTACTTTCGTGACTGTATTTTGAGTTAAGCAGTTGGCGCGACTTCAGTTCTAGCCTATAAAGTAAAATCTTGTGTGGTTCCTCAATGGTAACATAGCTGCCCGAGACCGCAAAGTTAGCAAGTACAAGAAATTTGAAAATTGTACGTAATTTCACGGTAGTGCTTATGGTCGATCCCGTTTCTCGGCTTCAGAGCTACTTTCTTGACTGGATTTTGAGTTAAGCTGTTGGCGCGACTTCAGTTCTAGCCTATAAAGTCAAATCTTGTGTGATTCCTCCATGGTAACATAGCTGCCCGAGGTCGCAAAATTAGCAAGTACAAGAAATTTGTAAATTGTACGTAATTTCACGGTAGTGCTTATGGTCGATTCCGTTTCTCGGTTTGAGAGCTACTTTCTTGACTGGATTTTGAGTTAGCAGTTGGCGCGACTTCAGTTCTAGCCTATAAAGTCAAATGTTGTGTGGTTCCTCCATGGTAACGTAGCTGCCCGAGGTCGCAAAGTTAGCAAGCACAAGAAATTTGAAAATTGTACGTAATTTCACGGTAGTGCTTATGGTCGATCACGTTTCTCAGCTTCAGAGCTACTTTCTTGACTGTATTTTAAGTTAAGCAGTTGGCGGGACTTCAGTTCTAGCCTATAAAGTAAAATCTTGTGTGGTTCCTCAATGGTAACATAGCTGCCCGAGGTCGCAAAGTTAGCAAGAACAAGAAATTTGAAAATTGTATGTAATTGCACAGTAGTGCTTATGGTCGATGCCGTTTCTCAGCTTCACAGCTACTTTCTTGACTGTATTTTGAGTTAAGCAGTTGGCGCCACTTCAGTTCTAGCCTATAAAGTCAAATGTTGTGTGGTTCCTCCATGGTAACATAGCTGCCCGAGGCCGCAAAGTTAGCAACTACAAGAAATTTGAAAATTGTACGTAATTGCACAGTAGTGCTTATGGTCGATCCCGTTTCTCAGCTTCAGAGCTACTTTCTTGACTGTATTTTGAGTTAAGCAGTTGGCGCGACTTCAGTTCTAGCCTATAAAGTAAAATGTTGTGTGGTTCCTCCATGGTAACATAGCTGCCCGAGGTCGCAAAGTTAGCAAGTACAAGAAATTTGAAAATTGTACATAATTTCACGGTAGTGCTTATGGTCGATCCCGTTTCTCGGCTTCAGAGCTACTTTCTTGACTGTATTTTGAGTTAAGCAGTTGGCGCGACTTCAGTTCTAGCCTATAAAGTCAAATCTTGTGTGATTCCTCCATGGTAACATAGCTGCCCGAGGTCGCAAAATTAGCAAGTACAAGAAATTTGTAAATTGTACGTAATTTCACGGTAGTGCTTATGGTCGATCCCGTTTCTCGGTTTGAGAGCTACTTTCTTGACTGGATTTTGAGTTAAGCAGTTGGCGCGACTTCAGTTCTAGCCTATAAAGTCAAATGTTGTGTGGTTCCTCCATGGTAACGTAGCTGCCCGAGGTCGCAAAGTTAGCAAGCACAAGAAATTTGAAAATTGTACGTAATTTCACGGTAGTGCTTATGGTCGATCACGTTTCTCAGCTTCAGAGCTACTTTCTTGACTGTATTTTAAGTTAAGCAGTTGGCGGGACTTCAGTTCTAGCCTATAAAGTAAAATCTTGTGTGGTTCCTCAATGGTAACATAGCTGCCCGAGGCCGCAAAGTTAGCAACTACAAGAAATTTGAAAATTGTACGTAATTGCACAGTAGTGCTTATGGTCGATCCCGTTTCTCAGCTTCAGAGCTACTTTCTTGACTGTATTTTGAGTTAAGCAGTTGGCGCGACTTCAATTCTAGCCTATAAAGTCAAATGTTGTGTGGTTCCTCCATGGTAACATAGCTGCCCGAGGTCGCAAAGTTAGCAAGTACAAGAAATTTGAAAAATGTACGTAATTTCACGGTAGTGCTTATGGTCGATCCCGTTTCTCGGCTTCAGAGCTACTTTCTTGACTGTATTTTGAGTTAAGCTGTTGGCGCCACTTCAGTTCTAGCCTATAAAGTCAAATGTTGTGTGGTTCCTCCATGGTAACGTAGCTGCCCGAGGTCGCAAAGTTAGCAAGAACAAGAAATTTGAAAATTGTATGTAATTGCACAGTAGTGCTTATGGTCGATGCCGTTTCTCAGCTTCACAGCTACTTTCTTGACTGTATTTTGAGTTAAGCAGTTGGCGCCACTTCAGTTCTAGCCTATAAAGTCAAATGTTGTGTGGTTCCTCCATGGTAACATAGCTGCCCGAGGCCGCAAAGTTAGCAACTACAAGAAATTTGAAAAATGTACGTAATTTCACGGTAGTGCTTATGGTCGATCCCGTTTCTCGGCTTCAGAGCTACTTTCTTGACTGTATTTTGAGTTAAGCAGTTGGCGCGACTTCAGTTCTAGCCTATAAAGTCAAATGTTGTGTGGTTCCTCCATGGTAACATAGCTGCCCGAGGTCGCAAAGTTAGCAAGTACAAGAAATTTGAAAATTGTACATAATTTCACGGTAGTGCTTATGGTCGATCCCGTTTCTCGGCTTCAGAGCTACTTTCTTGACTGTATTTTGAGTTAAGCAGTTGGCGCGACTTCAGTTCTAGCCTATAAAGTCAAATGTTGTGTGGTTCCTCCATGGTAACATAGCTGCCCGAGGTCGCAAAGTTAGCAAGTACAAGAAATTTGAAAATTGTACGTAATTTCACGGTAGTGCTTATGGTCGATCCCGTTTCTCGGCTTCAGAGCTACTTCCTTGACTGGATTTTGAGTTAAGCAGTTGGCACGACTTCAGTTCTAGCCTATAAAGTCAAATGTTGTGTGGTTCCTCCATGGTAACATAGCTGCCCGAGGTCGCAAAGTTAGCAAGTACAAGAAATTTGAAAATTGTACGTAATTTCACGGTAGTGCTTATGGTCGATGCCGTTTCTCGGCTTCAGAGCTACTTTCGTGACTGTATTTTGAGTTAAGCAGTTGGCGCGACTTCAGTTCTAGCCTATAAAGTCAAATGTTGTGTGGTTCCTCCATGGTAACATAGCTGCCCGAGGTCGCAAAGTTAGCAAGTACAAGAAATTTGAAAATTGTACGTAATTTCACGGTAGTGCTTACGGTCGATCCCGTTTCTCGGCTTCAGAGCTACTTTCTTGACTGTATTTTGAGTTAAGCAGTTGGCGCGACTTCAGTTCTAGCCTATAAAGTCAAATCTTGTGTGATTCCTCCATGGTAACATAGCTGCCCGAGGTCGCAAAATTAGCAACTACAAGAAATTTGTAAATTGTACGTAATTTTACGGTAGTGCTTATGGTCGATCCTGTTTCTCGGCTTCAGAGCTACTTTCTTGACTGTATTTTGAGTTAAGCAGTTGGTGCGACTTCAGTTCTAGCCTATAAAGTCAAATGTTGTGTGGTTCCTCCATGGTAACATAGCTGCCCGAATTCGCAAATTTAGCAAGTACAAGAAATTTGAAAATTGTACGTAATTTCACGGTAGTGCTAATGGTCGATCCCGTTTCTCGGCTTCAGAACTACTTTCTTGACTGGATTTTGAGTTAAGCTGTTGGCGCGACTTCAGTTCTAGCCTATAAAGTCAAATCTTGTGTGATTCCTCCATGGTAACATAGCTGCCCGAGGTCGCAAAATTAGCAAGTACAAGAAATTTGTAAATTGTACGTAATTTCACGGTAGTGCTTATGGTCGATCCCGTTTCTCGGCTTCAGAGCTACTTTCTTGACTGTATTTTGAGTTAAGCAGTTGGCGCGACTTCAGTTCTAGCCTATAAAGTCAAATGTTGTGTGGTTCCTCCATGGTAACATAGCTGCCCGAGGCCGCAAAGTTAGCAAGTACAAGAAATTTGAAAATTGTATGTAATTTCACGGTAGTGCTTATGGTCGATCCCGTTTCTCGGCTTCAGAGCTACTTTCTTGACTGTATTTTGAGTTAAGCAGTTGGCGCGACTTCAGTTCTAGCCTATAAAGTCAAATGTTGTGTGGTTCCTCCATGGTAACATAGCTGCCCGAGGTCGCAAAGTTAGCATGTACAAGAAATTTGAAAATTGTACGTAATTTCACGGTAGTGCTTATGGTCGATCCCGTTTCTCGGCTTCAGAGCTACTTTCTTGACTGGATTTTGAGTTAAGCTGTTGGCGCGACTTCAGTTCTAGCCTATAAAGTCAAATCTTGTGTGATTCCTCCATGGTAACATAGCTGCCCGAGGTCGCAAAATTAGCAAGTACAAGAAATTTGTAAATTGTACGTAATTTCACGGTAGTGCTTATGGTCGATCCCGTTTCTCGGTTTGAGAGCTACTTTCTTGACTGGATTTTGAGTTAAGCAGTTGGCGCGACTTCAGTTCTAGCCTATAAAGTCAAATGTTGTGTGGTTCCTCCATGGTAACGTAGCTGCCCGAGGTCGCAAAGTTAGCAAGCACAAGAAATTTGAAAATTGTACGTAATTTCACGGTAGTGCTTATGGTCGATCACGTTTCTCAGCTTCAGAGCTACTTTCTTGACTGTATTTTAAGTTAAGCAGTTGGCGGGACTTCAGTTCTAGCCTATAAAGTAAAATCTTGTGTGGTTCCTCAATGGTAACATAGCTGCCCGAGGCCGCAAAGTTAGCAACTACAAGAAATTTGAAAATTGTACGTAATTGCACAGTAGTGCTTATGGTCGATCCCGTTTCTCAGCTTCAGAGCTACTTTCTTGACTGTATTTTGAGTTAAGCAGTTGGCGCGACTTCAATTCTAGCCTATAAAGTCAAATGTTGTGTGGTTCCTCCATGGTAACATAGCTGCCCGAGGTCGCAAAGTTAGCAAGTACAAGAAATTTGAAAAATGTACGTAATTTCACGGTAGTGCTTATGGTCGATCCCGTTTCTCGGCTTCAGAGCTACTTTCTTGACTGTATTTTGAGTTAAGCTGTTGGCGCCACTTCAGTTCTAGCCTATAAAGTCAAATGTTGTGTGGTTCCTCCATGGTAACGTAGCTACCCGAGGTCGCAAAGTTAGCAAGAACAAGAAATTTGAAAATTGTATGTAATTGCACAGTAGTGCTTATGGTCGATGCCGTTTCTCAGCTTCAGAGCTACTTTCTTGACTGTATTTTGAGTTAAGCAGTTGGCGCCACTTCAGTTCTAGCCTATAAAGTCAAATGTTGTGTGGTTCCTCCATGGTAACATAGCTGCCCGAGGCCGCAAAGTTAGCAACTACAAGAAATTTGAAAATTGTACGTAATTGCACAGTAGTGCTTATGGTCGATCCCGTTTCTCAGCTTCAGAGCTACTTTCTTGACTGTATTTTGAGTTAAGCAGTTGGCGCGACTTCAGTTCTAGCCTATAAAGTCAAATGTTGTGTGGTTCCTCCATGGTAACATAGCTGCCCGAGGTCGCAAAGTTAGCAAGTACAAGAAATTTGAAAAATGTACGTAATTTCACGGTAGTGCTTATGGTCGATCCCGTTTCTCGGCTTCAGAGCTACTTTCTTGACTGTATTTTGAGTTAAGCTGTTGGCGCCACTTGAGTTCTAGCCTATAAAGTCAAATGTTGTGTGGTTCCTCCATGGTAACATAGCTGCCCGAGGTCGCAAAGTTAGCAAGTACAAGAAATTTGAAAATTGTATGTAATTTCACGGTAGTGCTTATGGTCGATCCCGTTTCTCGGCTTCAGAGCTACTTTCTTGACTATATTTTGAGTTAAGCAGTTGGCGCGACTTCAGTTCTAGCCTATAAAGTCAAATGTTGTGTGGTTCCTCCATGGTAACATAGCTGCCCGAGGTCGCAAAGTTAGAAATTTGAAAATTGTACGTAATTTCACAGTAGTGCTAATGGTCGATGCCGTTTCTCAGCTTCAGAGCTTTTTTCTTGACTGTATTTTGAGTTAAGCAGTTGGCGCGACTTCAGTTCTAGCCTATAAAGTCAAATGTTGTGTGGTTCATCCATGGTAACATAGCTGCCCGAGGTCGCAAAGTTAGCAAGTACAAGAAATTTGAAAATTGTACGTAATTTCACAGTAGTGCTTATGGTCGATGCCGTTTCTCAGCTTCAGAGCTTTTTTCTTGACTGTATTTTGAGTTAAGCAGTTGGCGCGACTTCAGTTCTAGCCTATAAAGTCAAATGTTGTGTGGTTCCTCCATGGTAACATAGCTGCCCGAGGTCGCAAAGTTAGCAAGTACAAGAAATTTGAAAATTGTACGTAATTTCACGGTAGTGCTTATGGTCGATCCCGTTTCTCGGCTTCAGAGCTACTTTCTTGACAGTATTTTGAGTTAAGCAGTTGGCGCGACTTCAGTTCTAGCCTATAAAGTCAAATCTTGTGTGATTCCTCCATGGTAACATAGCTGCCCGAGGTCGCAAAATTAGCAAGTACAAGAAATTTGAAAATTGTACGTAATTTCACAGTAGTGCTTATGGTCGATGCCGTTTCTCAGCTTCAGAGCTTTTTTCTTGACTGTATTTTGAGTTAAGCAGTTGGCGCGACTTCAGTTCTAGCCTATAAAGTGAAATGTTGTGTGGTTCCTCCATGGTAACATAGCTGCCCGAGGTCGCAAAGTTAGCAAGTACAAGAAATTTGAAAATTGTACGTAATTTCACGGTAGTGCTTATGGTCGATCCCGTTTCTCGGCTTCAGAGCTACTTTCTTGACTGTATTTTGAGTTAAGCAGTTGGCGCGACTTCAGTTCTAGCCTATAAAGTCAAATGTTGTGTGGTTCCTCCATGGTAACATAGCTGCCCGAGGTCGCAAAGTTAGCAAGTACAAGAAATTTGAAAATTGTACGTAATTTCACAGTAGTGCTTATGGTCGATGCCGTTTCTCAGCTTCAGAGCTTTTTTCTTGACTGTATTTTGAGTTAAGCAGTTGGCGCGACTTCAGTTCTAGCCTATAAAGTCAAATGTTGTGTGGTTCCTCCATGGTAACATAGCTGCCCGAGGTCGCAAAGTTAGCAAGTACAAGAAATTTGAAAATTGTACGTAATTTCACGGTAGTGCTTATGGCCGATCCCGTTTCTCAGCTTCAGAGTTTTTTTCTTGACTGTATTTTGAGTTAAGCAGTTGGCGCGACTTCAGTTCTAGCCTATAAAGTCAAATGTTGTGTGGTTCCTCCATGGTAACATAGCTGCCCGAGGCCGCAAAGTTAGCAAGTACAAGAAATTTGAAAATTGTACGTAATTTCACAGTAGTGCTTATGGTCGATGCCGTTTCTCAGCTTCAGAGCTTTTTTCTTGACTGTATTTTGAGTTAAGCAGTTGGCGCGACTTCAGTTCTAGCCTATAAAGTCAAATGTTGTGTGGTTCCTCCATGGTAACATAGCTGCCCGAGGTCGCAACGTTAGCAAGTACAAGAAATTTGAAAATTGTACGTAATTTCACGGTAGTGCTTATGGTCGATCCCGTTTCTCAGCTTCAGAGCTACTTTCTTGACTGTATTTTGAGTTAAGCAGTTGGCGCGACTTCAGTTCTAGCCTATAAAGTCAAATGTTGTGTGGTTCCTCCATGGTAACATAGCTGCCCGAGGTCGCAAAGTTAGCAAGTACAAGAAATTTGAAAATTATACGTAATTTCACGGTAGTGCTTATGGTCGATGCCGTTTCTCGGCTTCAGAGCTACTTTCGTGACTGTATTTTGAGTTAGGCAGTTGGCGCGACTTCAGTTCTAGCCTATAAAGTCAAATGTTGTGTGGTTCCTCCATGGTAACATAGCTACCCGAGGTCGCAAAGTTAGCAAGTACAAGAAATTTGAAAAATGTACGTAATTTCACGGTAGTGCTTATGGTCGATCCCGTTTCTCGGCTTCAGAGCTACTTTCTTGACAGTATTTTGAGTTAAGCAGTTGGCGCGACTTCAGTTCTAGCCTATAAAGTCAAATCTTGTGTGATTCCTCCATGGTAACATAGCTGCCCGAGGTCGCAAAATTAGCAAGTACAAGAAATTTGAAAATTGTACGTAATTTCACGGTAGTGCTTATGGTCGATCCCGTTTCTCAGCTTCAGAGCTTTTTTCTTGACTGTATTTTGAGTTAAGCAGTTGGCGCGACTTCAGTTCTAGCCTATAAAGTCAAATGTTGTGTGGTTCCTCCATGGTAACATAGCTGCCCGAGGTCGCAAATTTAGCAAGTACAAGAAATTTGAAAATTGTATGTAATTTCACGGTAGTGCTTATGGTCGATCCCGTTTCTCAGCTTCAGAGCTTTTTTCTTGACTGTATTTTGAGTTAAGCAGTTGGCGCGCTTCAGTTCTAGCCTATAAAGTCAAATGTTGTGTGGTTCCTCCATGGTAACATAGCTGCCCGAGGCCGCAAAGTTAGCAAGTACAAGAAATTTGAAAATTGTATGTAATTTCACGGTAGTGCTTATGGTCGATCCCGTTTCTCGGCTTCAGAGCTACTTTCTTGACTGGATTTTGAGTTAAGCAGTTGGCGCGACTTCAGTTCTAGCCTATAAAGTCAAATGTTGTGTGGTTCCTCCATGGTAACATAGCTGCCCGAGGTCGCAAAGTTAGCAAGTACAAGAAATTTGAAAATTGTACGTAATTTCACAGTAGTGCTTATGGTCGATGCCGTTTCTCAGCTTCAGAGCTTTTTTCTTGACTGTATTTTGAGTTAAGCAGTTGGCGCGACTTCAGTTCTAGCCTATAAAGTCAAATGTTGTGTGGTTCCTCCATGGTAACATAGCTGCCCGAGGTCGCAAAGTTAGCAAGTACAAGAAATTTGAAAATTGTACGTAATTTCACAGTAGTGCTTATGGTCGATGCCGTTTCTCAGCTTCAGAGTTTTTTTCTTGACTGTATTTTGAGTTAAGCAGTTGGCGCGACTTCAGTTCTAGCCTATAAAGTCAAATGTTGTGTGGTTCCTCCATGGTAACATAGCTGCCCGAGGTCGCAAAGTTAGCAAGTACAAGAAATTTGAAAATTGTACGTAATTTCACGGTAGTGCTTATGGTCGATCCCGTTTCTCGGCTTCAGAGCTACTTTCGTGACTGTATTTTGAGTTAAGCAGTTGGCGCGACTTCAGTTCTAGCCTATAAAGTCAAATGTTGTGTGGTTCCTCCATGGTAACATAGCTGCCCGAGGTCGCAAAGTTAGCAAGTACAAGAAATTTGAAAATTGTACGTAATTTCACGGTAGTGCTTATGGTCGATCCCGTTTCTCAGCTTCAGAGCTTTTTTCTTGACTGTATTTTGAGTTAAGCAGTTGGCGCGACTTCAGTTCTAGCCTATAAAGTCAAATGTTGTGTGATTTCTCCATGGTAACATAGCTGCCCGAGGCCGCAAAGTTAGCAACTACAAGAAATTTGAAAATTGTATGTAATTTCACGGTAGTGCTTATGGTCGATCCCGTTTCTCGGCTTCAGAGCTACTTTCTTGACTGTATTTTGAGTTAAGCAGTTGGCGCGACTTCAGTTCTAGCCTATAAAGTCAAATGTTGTGTGGTTCCTCCATGGTAACATAGCTGCCCGAGGTCGCAAAGTTAGCAAGTACAAGAAATTTGAAAAATGTACGTAATTTCACGGTAGTGCTTATGGCCGATCCCGTTTCTCAGCTTCAGAGCTTTTTTCTTGACTGTATTTTGAGTTAAGCAGTTGGCGCGACTTCAGTTCTAGCCTATAAAGTCAAATCTTGTGTGATTCCTCCATGGTAACATAGCTGCCCGAGGTCGCAAAGTTAGCAAGTACAAGAAATTTGAAAATTGTACGTAATTTCACGGTAGTGCTTATGGTCGATGCCGTTTCTCGGCTTCAGAGCTACTTTCGTGACTGTATTTTGAGTTAAGCAGTTGGCGCGACTTCAGTTCTAGCCTATAAAGTCAAATGTTGTGTGGTTCCTCCATGGTAACATAGCTGCCCGAGGTCGCAAAGTTAGCAAGTACAAGAAATTTGAAAATTGTACGTAATTTCACGGTAGTGCTTATGGTCGATCCCGTTTCTCGGCTTCAGAGCTACTTTCTTGACTGTATTTTGAGTTAAGCAGTTGGCGCCACTTCAGTTCTAGCCTATAAAGTCAAATCTTGTGTGATTCCTCCATGGTAACATAGCTGCCCGAGGTCGCAAAATTAGCAAGTACAAGAAATTTGTAAATTGTACGTAATTTCACGGTAGTGCTTATGGTCGATCCCGTTTCTCGGCTTCAGAGCTACTTTCTTGACTGTATTTTGAGTTAAGCCGTTGGCGCGACTTCAGTTCTAGCCTATAAAGTCAAATGTTGTGTGGTTCCTCCATGGTAACATAGCTGCCCGAGGTCGCAAAGTTAGCTAGTACAAGAAATTTGAAAATTGTACGTAATTTCACGGTAGTGCTTATGGTCGATCCCGTTTCTCGGCTTCAGAGCAACTTTCTTGACTGGATTTTGAGTTAAGCAGTTGGCGCGACTTCAGTTCTAGCCTATAAAGTCAAATCTTGTGTGATTCCTCCATGGTAACATAGCTGCCCGAGGTCGCAAAATTAGCAAGTACAAGAAATTTGTAAACTGTACGTAATTTCACGCTAGTGCTTATGGTCGATCCCGTTTCTCGGCTTCAGAGCTACTTTCTTGACTGTATTTTGAGATAAGCGGTTGGCGCGGCTTCAGTTCTAGCCTATAAAGTCAAATGTTGTGTGGTTCCTCCATGGTAACATAGCTGCCCGAGGTCGCAAAGTTAGCAAGTACAAGAAATTTGAAAAATGTACGTAATTTCACGGTAGTGCTTATGGCCGATCCCGTTTCTCAGCTTCAGAGCTTCTTTCTTGACTGTATTTTGAGTTAAGCAGTTGGCGCGAATTCAGTTCTAGCCTATAAAGTCAAATGTTGTGTGGTTCCTCCATGGTAACATAGCTGCCCGAGGTCGCAAAGTTAGCAAGTACAAGAAATTTGAAAAATGTACGTAATTTCACGGTAGTGCTTATGGCCGATCCCGTTTCTCAGCTTCAGAGCTTTTTTCTTGACTGTATTTTGAGTTAAGCAGTTGGCGCGACTACAGTTCTAGCCTATAAAGTCAAATGTTGTGTGGTTCCTCCATGGTAACATAGCTGCCCGAGGTCGCAAAGTTAGCAAGTACAAGAAATTTGAAAATTGTACGTAATTTCACAGTAGTGCTTATGGTCGATGCCGTTTCTCAGCTTCAGAGCTTTTTTCTTGACTGTATTTTGAGTTAAGCAGTTGGCGCGACTTCAGTTCTAGCCTATAAAGTCAAATGTTGTGTGGTTCCTCCATGGTAACATAGCTGCCCGAGGCCGCAAAGTTAGCAACTACAAGAAATTTGAAAATTGTATGTAATTTCACGGTAGTGCTTATGGTCGATCCCGTTTCTCGGCTTCAGAGCTACTTTCTTGACTGTATTTTGAGTTAAGCAGTTGGCGCGACTTCAGTTCTAGCCTATAAAGTCAAATGTTGTGTGGTTCCTCCATGGTAACATAGCTGCCCGAGGTCGCAAAGTTAGCAAGTACAAGAAATTTGAAAAATGTACGTAATTTCACGGTAGTGCTTATGGCCGATCCCGTTTCTCAGCTTCAGAGCTTTTTTCTTGACTGTATTTTGAGTTAAGCAGTTGGCGCGACTTCAGTTCTAGCCTATAAAGTCAAATGTTGTGTGGTTCCTCCATGGTAACATAGCTGCCCGAGGTCGCAAAATTAGCAAGTACAAGAAATGTGTAAACTGTACGTAATTTCACGCTACTGCTTATGGTCGATCCCGTTTCTCGGCTTCAGAGCTACTTTCTTGACTGTATTTTGAGATAAGCAGTTGGCGCGGCTTCAGTTCTGGCCTATAAAGTCAAATGTTGTGTGGTTCCTACATGGTAACATAGCTGCCCGAGGTCGCAAAGTTAGCAAGTACAAGAAATTTGAAAATTGTACGTAATTTCACAGTAGTGCTTATGGTCGATCCCGTTTCTCGGCTTCAGGGCTACTTTCTTGACTGTATTTTGAGATAGGCAGTTGGCGCGACTTCAGTTCTAGCCTATAAAGTCAAATGTTGTGTGGTTCCTCCATGGTAACATAGCTGCCCGAGGCCGCAAAGTTAGCAACTACAAGAAATTTGAAAATTGTATGTAATTTCACGGTAGTGCTTATGGTCGATCCCGTTTCTCGGCTTCAGAG
The DNA here is from genome assembly GCA_958301585.1 of Merodon equestris. NCBI lineage: Eukaryota > Metazoa > Arthropoda > Insecta > Diptera > Syrphidae > Merodon > Merodon equestris. The sequence continues at coordinate 52,976,417 of OY284415.1, read as the reverse complement.
CTACTTTCTTGACTGTATTTTGAGTTAAGCAGTTGGCGCGACTTCAGTTCTAGCCTATAAAGTCAAATGTTGCGTGGTTCCTCCATGGTAACATAGCTGCCCGAGGTCGCAAAGTTAGCAAGTACAAGAAATTTGAAAAATGTACGTAATTTCACGGTAGTGCTTATGGCCGATCCCGTTTCTCAGCTTCAGAGCTTTTTTCTTGACTGTATTTTGAGTTAAGCAGTTGGCGCGACTTCAGTTCTAGCCTATAAAGTCAAATCTTGTGTGATTCCTCCATGGTAACATAGCTGCCCGAGGTCGCAAAATTAGCAAGTACAAGAAATTTGTAAATTGTACGTAATTTCACGGTAGTGCTTATGGTCGATCCCGTTTCTCGGCTTCAGAGCTACTTTCTTGACTGTATTTTGAGTTAAGCAGTTGGCGCGACTTCAGTTCTAGCCTATAAAGTCAAATGTTGTGTGGTTCCTCCATGGTAACATAGCTGCCCGAGGCCGCAAAGTTAGCAACTACAAGAAATTTGAAAATTGTATGTAATTTCACGGTAGTGCTTATGGTCGATCCCGTTTCTCGGCTTCAGAGCTACTTTCTTGACTGTATTTTGAGTTAAGCAGTTGGCGCGACTTCAGTTCTAGCCTATAAAGTCAAATGTTGTGTGGTTCCTCCATGGTAACATAGCTGCCCGAGGTCGCAAAGTTAGCAAGTACAAGAAATTTGAAAAATGTACGTAATTTCACGGTAGTGCTTATGGCCGATCCCGTTTCTCAGCTTCAGAGCTTTTTTCTTGACTGTATTTTGAGTTAAGCAGTTGGCGCGACTTCAGTTCTAGCCTATAAAGTCAAATCTTGTGTGATTTCTCCATGGTAACATAGCTGCCCGAGGTCGCAAAGTTAGCAAGTACAAGAAATTTGAAAATTGTACGTAATTTCACGGTAGTGCTTATGGTCGATGCCGTTTCTCGGCTTCAGAGCTACTTTCGTGACTGTATTTTGAGTTAAGCAGTTGGCGCGACTTCAGGTCTAGCCTATAAAGTCAAATGTTGTGTGGTTCCTCCATGGTAACATAGCTGCCCGAGGTCGCAAAGTTAGCAAGTACAAGAAATTTGAAAATTGTACGTAATTTCACGGTAGTGCTTATGGTCGATCCCGTTTCTCGGCTTCAGAGCTACTTTCTTGACTGTATTTTGAGTTAAGCAGTTGGCGCCACTTCAGTTCTAGCCTATAAAGTCAAATCTTGTGTGATTCCTCCATGGTAACATAGCTGCCCGAGGTCGCAAAATTAGCAAGTACAAGAAATTTGTAAATTGTACGTAATTTCACGGTAGTGCTTATGGTCGATCCCGTTTCTCGGCTTCAGAGCTACTTTCTTGACTGTATTTTGAGTTAAGCAGTTGGCGCGACTTCAGTTCTAGCCTATAAAGTCAAATGTTGTGTGGTTCCTCCATGGTAACATAGCTGCCCGAGGTCGCAAAGTTAGCTAGTACAAGAAATTTGAAAATTGTACGTAATTTCACGGTAGTGCTTATGGTCGATCCCGTTTCTCGGCTTCAGAGCAACTTTCTTGACTGGATTTTGAGTTAAGCAGTTGGCGCGACTTCAGTTCTAGCCTATAAAGTCAAATCTTGTGTGATTCCTCCATGGTAACATAGCTGCCCGAGGTCGCAAAATTAGCAAGTACAAGAAATTTGTAAACTGTACGTAATTTCACGCTAGTGCTTATGGTCGATCCCGTTTCTCGGCTTCAGAGCTACTTTCTTGACTGTATTTTGAGATAAGCGGTTGGCGCGGCTTCAGTTCTAGCCTATAAAGTCAAATGTTGTGTGGTTCCTCCATGGTAACATAGCTGCCCGAGGTCGCAAAGTTAGCAAGTACAAGAAATTTGAAAAATGTACGTAATTTCACGGTAGTGCTTATGGCCGATCCCGTTTCTCAGCTTCAGAGCTTCTTTCTTGACTGTATTTTGAGTTAATCAGTTGGCGCGAATTCAGTTCTAGCCTATAAAGTCAAATGTTGTGTGGTTCCTCCATGGTAACATAGCTGCCCGAGGTCGCAAAGTTAGCAAGTACAAGAAATTTGAAAATTGTACGTAATTTCACGGTAGTGCTTATGGTCGATGCCGTTTCTCAGCTTCAGAGCTTTTTTCTTGACTGTATTTTGAGTTAAGCAGTTGGCGCGACTTCAGTTCTAGCCTATAAAGTCAAATGTTGTGTGGTTCCTCCATGGTAACATAGCTGCCCGAGGTCGCAAAGTTAGCAAGTACAAGAAATTTGAAAAATGTACGTAATTTCACGGTAGTGCTTATGGCCGATCCCGTTTCTCAGCTTCAGAGCTTCTTTCTTGACTGTATTTTGAGTTAATCAGTTGGCGCGAATTCAGTTCTAGCCTATAAAGTCAAATGTTGTGTGGTTCCTCCATGGTAACATAGCTGCCCGAGGTCGCAAAGTTAGCAAGTACAAGAAATTTGAAAATTGTACGTAATTTCACGGTAGTGCTTATGGTCGATGCCGTTTCTCAGCTTCAGAGCTTTTTTCTTGACTGTATTTTGAGTTAAGCAGTTGGCGCGACTTCAGTTCTAGCCTATAAAGTCAAATGTTGTGTGGTTCCTCCATGGTAACATAGCTGCCCGAGGTCGCAAAGTTAGCAAGTACAAGAAATTTGAAAAATGTACGTAATTTCACGGTAGTGCTTATGGCCGATCCCGTTTCTCAGCTTCAGAGCTTTTTTCTTGACTGTATTTTGAGTTAAGCAGTTGGCGCGACTACAGTTCTAGCCTATAAAGTCAAATGTTGTGTGGTTCCTCCATGGTAACATAGCTGCCCGAGGTCGCAAAGTTAGCAAGTACAAGAAATTTGAAAATTGTACGTAATTTCACAGTAGTGCTTATGGTCGATGCCGTTTCTCAGCTTCAGAGCTTTTTTCTTGTCTGTATTTTGAGTTAAGCAGTTGGCGCGACTTCAGTTCTAGCCTATAAAGTCAAATGTTGTGTGGTTCCTCCATGGTAACATAGCTGCCCGAGGTCGCAAAGTTAGCAAGTACAAGAAATTTGAAAATTGTACGTAACTTCACAGTAGTGCTTATGGTCGATGCCGTTTCTCAGCTTCAGAGATTTTTTCTTGACTGTATTTTGAGTTAAGCAGTTGGCCCCACTTCAGTTCTAGCCTATAAAGTCAAATGTTGTGTGGTTCCTCCATGGTAACATAGCTGCCCGAGGTCGCAAAATTAGCAAGTACAAGAAATTTGTAAACTGTACGTAATTTCACGCTAGTGCTTATGGTCGATCCCGTTTCTCGGCTTCAGAGCTACTTTCTTGACTGTATTTTGAGATAAGCAGTTGGCGCGGCTTCAGTTCTAGCCTATAAAGTCAAATGTTGTGTGGTTCCTCCATGGTAACATAGCTGCCCGAGGTCGCAAAGTTAGCAAGTACAAGAAATTTGAAAATTGTACGTAATTTCACAGTAGTGCTTATGGTCGATCCCGTTTCTCGGCTTCAGAGCTACTTTCTTGACTGTATTTTGAGATAAGCAGTTGGCGCGACTTCAGTTCTAGCCTATAAAGTCAAATGTTGTGTGGTTCCTCCATGGTAACATAGCTGCCCGAGGCCGCAAAGTTAGCAACTACAAGAAATTTGAAAATTGTATGTAATTTCACGGTAGTGCTTATGGTCGATCCCGTTTCTCGGCTTCAGAGCTACTTTCTTGACTGTATTTTGAGTTAAGCAGTTGGCGCGACTTCAGTTCTAGCCTATAAAGTCAAATGTTGCGTGGTTCCTCCATGGTAACATGGCTGCCCGAGGTCGCAAAGTTAGCAAGTACAAGAAATTTGAAAAATGTACGTAATTTCACGGTAGTGCTTATGGCCGATCCCGTTTCTCAGCTTCAGAGCTTTTTTCTTGACTGTATTTTGAGTTAAGCAGTTGGCGCGACTTCAGTTCTAGCCTATAAAGTCAAATGTTGTGTGGTTCCTCCATGGTAACATAGCTGCCCGAGGTCGCAAAGTTAGCAAGTACAAGAAATTTGAAAATTGTACGTAATTTCACAGTAGTGCTTATGGTCGATCCCGTTTCTCGGCTTCAGAGCTACTTTCTTGACTGTATTTTGAGTTAAGCAGTTGGCGCCACTTCAGTTCTAGCCTATAAAGTCAAATCTTGTGTGATTCCTCCATGGTAACATAGCTGCCCGAGGTCGCAAAATTAGCAAGTACAAGAAATTTGTAAATTGTACGTAATTTCACGGTAGTGCTTATGGTCGATCCCGTTTCTCGGCTTCAGAGCTACTTTCTTGACTGTATTTTGAGTTAAGCAGTTGGCGCGACTTCAGTTCTAGCCTATAAAGTCAAATGTTGTGTGGTTCCTCCATGGTAACATAGCTGCCCGAGGTCGCAAAGTTAGCTAGTACAAGAAATTTGAAAATTGTACGTAATTTCACGGTAGTGCTTATGGTCGATCCCGTTTCTCGGCTTCAGAGCAACTTTCTTGACTGGATTTTGAGTTAAGCAGTTGGCGCGACTTCAGTTCTAGCCTATAAAGTCAAATCTTGTGTGATTCCTCCATGGTAACATAGCTGCCCGAGGTCGCAAAATTAGCAAGTACAAGAAATTTGTAAACTGTACGTAATTTCACGCTAGTGCTTATGGTCGATCCCGTTTCTCGGCTTCAGAGCTACTTTCTTGACTGTATTTTGAGATAAGCGGTTGGCGCGGCTTCAGTTCTAGCCTATAAAGTCAAATGTTGTGTGGTTCCTCCATGGTAACATAGCTGCCCGAGGTCGCAAAGTTAGCAAGTACAAGAAATTTGAAAAATGTACGTAATTTCACGGTAGTGCTTATGGCCGATCCCGTTTCTCAGCTTCAGAGCTTCTTTCTTGACTGTATTTTGAGTTAATCAGTTGGCGCGAATTCAGTTCTAGCCTATAAAGTCAAATGTTGTGTGGTTCCTCCATGGTAACATAGCTGCCCGAGGTCGCAAAGTTAGCAAGTACAAGAAATTTGAAAATTGTACGTAATTTCACGGTAGTGCTTATGGTCGATGCCGTTTCTCAGCTTCAGAGCTTTTTTCTTGACTGTATTTTGAGTTAAGCAGTTGGCGCGACTTCAGTTCTAGCCTATAAAGTCAAATGTTGTGTGGTTCCTCCATGGTAACATAGCTGCCCGAGGTCGCAAAGTTAGCAAGTACAAGAAATTTGAAAAATGTACGTAATTTCACGGTAGTGCTTATGGCCGATCCCGTTTCTCAGCTTCAGAGCTTTTTTCTTGACTGTATTTTGAGTTAAGCAGTTGGCGCGACTACAGTTCTAGCCTATAAAGTCAAATGTTGTGTGGTTCCTCCATGGTAACATAGCTGCCCGAGGTCGCAAAGTTAGCAAGTACAAGAAATTTGAAAATTGTACGTAATTTCACAGTAGTGCTTATGGTCGATGCCGTTTCTCAGCTTCAGAGATTTTTTCTTGACTGTATTTTGAGTTAAGCAGTTGGCCCCACTTCAGTTCTAGCCTATAAAGTCAAATGTTGTGTGGTTCCTCCATGGTAACATAGCTGCCCGAGGTCGCAAAATTAGCAAGTACAAGAAATTTGTAAACTGTACGTAATTTCACGCTAGTGCTTATGGTCGATCCCGTTTCTCGGCTTCAGAGCTACTTTCTTGACTGTATTTTGAGATAAGCAGTTGGCGCGGCTTCAGTTCTAGCCTATAAAGTCAAATGTTGTGTGGTTCCTCCATGGTAACATAGCTGCCCGAGGTCGCAAAGTTAGCAAGTACAAGAAATTTGAAAATTGTACGTAATTTCACAGTAGTGCTTATGGTCGATCCCGTTTCTCGGCTTCAGAGCTACTTTCTTGACTGTATTTTGAGATAAGCAGTTGGCGCGACTTCAGTTCTAGCCTATAAAGTCAAATGTTGTGTGGTTCCTCCATGGTAACATAGCTGCCCGAGGCCGCAAAGTTAGCAACTACAAGAAATTTGAAAATTGTATGTAATTTCACGGTAGTGCTTATGGTCGATCCCGTTTCTCGGCTTCAGAGCTACTTTCTTGACTGTATTTTGAGTTAAGCAGTTGGCGCGACTTCAGTTCTAGCCTATAAAGTCAAATGTTGCGTGGTTCCTCCATGGTAACATGGCTGCCCGAGGTCGCAAAGTTAGCAAGTACAAGAAATTTGAAAAATGTACGTAATTTCACGGTAGTGCTTATGGCCGATCCCGTTTCTCAGCTTCAGAGCTTTTTTCTTGACTGTATTTTGAGTTAAGCAGTTGGCGCGACTTCAGTTCTAGCCTATAAAGTCAAATCTTGTGTGATTCCTCCATGGTAACATAGCTGCCCGAGGTCGCAAAATTAGCAAGTACAAGAAATTTGTAAATTGTACGTAATTTCACGGTAGTGCTTATGGTCGATCCCGTTTCTCGGCTTCAGAGCTACTTTCTTGACTGTATTTTGAGTTAAGCAGTTGGCGCGACTTCAGTTCTAGCCTATAAAGTCAAATGTTGTGTAATTCCTCCATGGTAACATAGCTGCCCGAGGCCGCAAAGTTAGCAACTACAAGAAATTTGAAAATTGTATGTAATTTCACGGTAGTGCTTATGGTCGATCCCGTTTCTCGGCTTCAGAGCTACTTTCTTGACTGTATTTTGAGTTAAGCAGTTGGCACGACTTCAGTTCTAGCCTATAAAGTCAAATGTTGTGTGGTTCCTCCATGGTAACATAGCTGCCCGAGGTCGCAAAGTTAGCAAGTACAAGAAATTTGAAAAATGTACGTAATTTCACGGTAGTGCTTATGGCCGATCCCGTTTCTCAGCTTCAGAGCTTTTTTCTTGACTGTATTTTGAGTTAAGCAGTTGGCGCGACTTCAGTTCTAGCCTATAAAGTCAAATCTTGTGTGATTCCTCCATGGTAACATAGCTGCCCGAGGTCGCAAAGTTAGCAAGTACAAGAAATTTGAAAATTGTACGTAATTTCACGGTAGTGCTTATGGTCGATGCCGTTTCTCGGCTTCAGAGCTACTTTCGTGACTGTATTTTGAGTTAAGCAGTTGGCGCGACTTCAGTTCTAGCCTATAAAGTCAAATGTTGTGTGGTTCCTCCATGGTAACATAGCTGCCCGAGGTCGCAAAGTTAGCAAATACAAGAAATTTGAAAATTGTACGTAATTTCACGGTAGTGCTTATGGTCGATCCCGTTTCTCGGCTTCAGAGCTACTTTCTTGACTGTATTTTGAGTTAAGCAGTTGGCGCCACTTCAGTTCTAGCCTATAAAGTCAAATCTTGTGTGATTCCTCCATGGTAACATAGCTGCCCGAGGTCGCAAAATTAGCAAGTACAAGAAATTTGTAAATTGTACGTAATTTCACGGTAGTGCTTATGGTCGATCCCGTTTCTCGGCTTCAGAGCTACTTTCTTGACTGTATTTTGAGTTAAGCAGTTGGCGCGACTTCAGTTCTAGCCTATAAAGTCAAATGTTGTGTGGTTCCTCCATGGTAACATAGCTGCCCGAGGTCGCAAAGTTAGCTAGTACAAGAAATTTGAAAATTGTACGTAATTTCACGGTAGTGCTTATGGTCGATCCCGTTTCTCGGCTTCAGAGCAACTTTCTTGACTGGATTTTGAGTTAAGCAGTTGGCGCGACTTCAGTTCTAGCCTATAAAGTCAAATCTTGTGTGATTCCTCCATGGTAACATAGCTGCCCGAGGTCGCAAAATTAGCAAGTACAAGAAATTTGTAAACTGTACGTAATTTCACGCTAGTGCTTATCTTTGAAAAGAAAATTTGAAAAATGTACGTAATTTCACGGTAGTGCTTATGGCCGATCCCGTTTCTCAGCTTCAGAGCTTTTTTCTTGACTGTATTTTGAGTTAAGCAGTTGGCGCGACTACAGTTCTAGCCTATAAAGTCAAATGTTGTGTGGTTCCTCCATGGTAACATAGCTGCCCGAGGTCGCAAAGTTAGCAAGTACAAGAAATTTGAAAATTGTACGTAATTTCACGGTAGTGTTTATGGTCGATCCCGTTTCTCGGCTTCAGAGCTACTTTCGTGACTGTATTTTGAGTTAAGCAGTTGGCGCGACTTCAGTTCTAGCCTATAAAGTCAAATGTTGTGTGGTTCCTCCATGGTAACATAGCTGCCCGAGGTCGCAAAGTTAGCAAGTACAAGAAATTTGAAAATTGTACGTAATTTCACGGTAGTGCTTATGGTCGATGCCGTTTCTCAGCTTCAGAGCTTTTTTCTTGACTGTATTTTGAGTTAAGCAGTTGGCGCGACTTCAGTTCTAGCCTATAAAGTCAAATGTTGTGTGGTTCCTCCATGGTAACATAGCTGCCCGAGGTCGCAAAGTTAGCAAGTACAAGAAATTTGAAAAATGTACGTAATTTCACGGTAGTGCTTATGGCCGATCCCGTTTCTCAGCTTCAGAGCTTTTTTCTTGACTGTATTTTGAGTTAAGCAGTTGGCGCGACTACAGTTCTAGCCTATAAAGTCAAATGTTGTGTGGTTCCTCCATGGTAACATAGCTGCCCGAGGTCGCAAAGTTAGCAAGTACAAGAAATTTGAAAATTGTACGTAATTTCACAGTAGTGCTTATGGTCGATGCCGTTTCTCAGCTTCAGAGATTTTTTCTTGACTGTATTTTGAGTTAAGCAGTTGGCCCCACTTCAGTTCTAGCCTATAAAGTCAAATGTTGTGTGGTTCCTCCATGGTAACATAGCTGCCCGAGGTCGCAAAATTAGCAAGTACAAGAAATTTGTAAACTGTACGTAATTTCACGCTAGTGCTTATGGTCGATCCCGTTTCTCGGCTTCAGAGCTACTTTCTTGACTGTATTTTGAGATAAGCAGTTGGCGCGGCTTCAGTTCTAGCCTATAAAGTCAAATGTTGTGTGGTTCCTCCATGGTAACATAGCTGCCCGAGGTCGCAAAGTTAGCAAGTACAAGAAATTTGAAAATTGTACGTAATTTCACAGTAGTGCTTATGGTCGATCCCGTTTCTCGGCTTCAGAGCTACTTTCTTGACTGTATTTTGAGATAAGCAGTTGGCGCGACTTCAGTTCTAGCCTATAAAGTCAAATGTTGTGTGGTTCCTCCATGGTAACATAGCTGCCCGAGGCCGCAAAGTTAGCAACTACAAGAAATTTGAAAATTGTATGTAATTTCACGGTAGTGCTTATGGTCGATCCCGTTTCTCGGCTTCAGAGCTACTTTCTTGACTGTATTTTGAGTTAAGCAGTTGGCGCGACTTCAGTTCTAGCCTATAAAGTCAAATGTTGCGTGGTTCCTCCATGGTAACATGGCTGCCCGAGGTCGCAAAGTTAGCAAGTACAAGAAATTTGAAAAATGTACGTAATTTCACGGTAGTGCTTATGGCCGATCCCGTTTCTCAGCTTCAGAGCTTTTTTCTTGACTGTATTTTGAGTTAAGCAGTTGGCGCGACTTCAGTTCTAGCCTATAAAGTCAAATCTTGTGTGATTCCTCCATGGTAACATAGCTGCCCGAGGTCGCAAAATTAGCAAGTACAAGAAATTTGTAAATTGTACGTAATTTCACGGTAGTGCTTATGGTCGATCCCGTTTCTCGGCTTCAGAGCTACTTTCTTGACTGTATTTTGAGTTAAGCAGTTGGCGCGACTTCAGTTCTAGCCTATAAAGTCAAATGTTGTGTAATTCCTCCATGGTAACATAGCTGCCCGAGGCCGCAAAGTTAGCAACTACAAGAAATTTGAAAATTGTATGTAATTTCACGGTAGTGCTTATGGTCGATCCCGTTTCTCGGCTTCAGAGCTACTTTCTTGACTGTATTTTGAGTTAAGCAGTTGGCACGACTTCAGTTCTAGCCTATAAAGTCAAATGTTGTGTGGTTCCTCCATGGTAACATAGCTGCCCGAGGTCGCAAAGTTAGCAAGTACAAGAAATTTGAAAAATGTACGTAATTTCACGGTAGTGCTTATGGCCGATCCCGTTTCTCAGCTTCAGAGCTTTTTTCTTGACTGTATTTTGAGTTAAGCAGTTGGCGCGACTTCAGTTCTAGCCTATAAAGTCAAATCTTGTGTGATTCCTCCATGGTAACATAGCTGCCCGAGGTCGCAAAGTTAGCAAGTACAAGAAATTTGAAAATTGTACGTAATTTCACGGTAGTGCTTATGGTCGATGCCGTTTCTCGGCTTCAGAGCTACTTTCGTGACTGTATTTTGAGTTAAGCAGTTGGCGCGACTTCAGTTCTAGCCTATAAAGTCAAATGTTGTGTGGTTCCTCCATGGTAACATAGCTGCCCGAGGTCGCAAAGTTAGCAAATACAAGAAATTTGAAAATTGTACGTAATTTCACGGTAGTGCTTATGGTCGATCCCGTTTCTCGGCTTCAGAGCTACTTTCTTGACTGTATTTTGAGTTAAGCAGTTGGCGCCACTTCAGTTCTAGCCTATAAAGTCAAATCTTGTGTGATTCCTCCATGGTAACATAGCTGCCCGAGGTCGCAAAATTAGCAAGTACAAGAAATTTGTAAATTGTACGTAATTTCACGGTAGTGCTTATGGTCGATCCCGTTTCTCGGCTTCAGAGCTACTTTCTTGACTGTATTTTGAGTTAAGCAGTTGGCGCGACTTCAGTTCTAGCCTATAAAGTCAAATGTTGTGTGGTTCCTCCATGGTAACATAGCTGCCCGAGGTCGCAAAGTTAGCTAGTACAAGAAATTTGAAAATTGTACGTAATTTCACGGTAGTGCTTATGGTCGATCCCGTTTCTCGGCTTCAGAGCAACTTTCTTGACTGGATTTTGAGTTAAGCAGTTGGCGCGACTTCAGTTCTAGCCTATAAAGTCAAATCTTGTGTGATTCCTCCATGGTAACATAGCTGCCCGAGGTCGCAAAATTAGCAAGTACAAGAAATTTGTAAACTGTACGTAATTTCACGCTAGTGCTTATCTTTGAAAAGAAAATTTGAAAAATGTACGTAATTTCACGGTAGTGCTTATGGCCGATCCCGTTTCTCAGCTTCAGAGCTTTTTTCTTGACTGTATTTTGAGTTAAGCAGTTGGCGCGACTACAGTTCTAGCCTATAAAGTCAAATGTTGTGTGGTTCCTCCATGGTAACATAGCTGCCCGAGGTCGCAAAGTTAGCAAGTACAAGAAATTTGAAAATTGTACGTAATTTCACGGTAGTGTTTATGGTCGATCCCGTTTCTCGGCTTCAGAGCTACTTTCGTGACTGTATTTTGAGTTAAGCAGTTGGCGCGACTTCAGTTCTAGCCTATAAAGTCAAATGTTGTGTGGTTCCTCCATGGTAACATAGCTGCCCGAGGTCGCAAAGTTAGCAAGTACAAGAAATTTGAAAATTGTACGTAATTTCACGGTAGTGCTTATGGTCGATCCCGTTTCTCAGCTTCAGAGCTTTTTTCTTGACTGTATTTTGAGTTAAGCAGTTGGCGCGACTTCAGTTCTAGCCTATAAAGTCAAATCTTGTGTGATTCCTCCATGGTAACATAGCTGCCCGAGGTCGCAAAATTAGCAAGTACAAGAAATTTGTAAATTGTACGTAATTTCACGGTAGTGCAAAACGATCCCGTTTCTCGGCTTCAGAGCTACTTTCTTGACTGTATTTTGAGTTAAGCAGTTGGCGCGACTTCAGTTCTAGCCTATAAAGTCAAATGTTGTGTGGTTCCTCCATGGTAGCATAGCTGCCCGAGGCCGCAAAGTTAGCAACTACAAGAAATTGGAAAATTGTATGTAATTTCACGGTAGTGCTTATGGTCGATCCCGTTTCTCGGCTTCAGAGCTACTTTCTTGACTGTATTTTGAAATAAGCAGTTGGCGCGACTTCAGTTCTAGCCTATAAAGTCAAATGTTGTGTGGTTCCTCCATGGTAACATAGCTGCCCGAGGTCGCAAAGTTAGCAAGTACAAGAAATTTGAAAAATGTACGTAATTTCACGGTAGTGCTTATGGCCGATCCCGTTTCTCAGCTTCAGAGCTTTTTTCTTGACTGTATTTTGAGTTAAGCAGTTGGCGCGACTTCAGTTCCAGCCTATAAAGTCAAATCTTGTGTGGTTCCTCCATGGTAACATAGCTGCCCGAGGCCGCAAAGTTAGCAAGTACAAGAAATTTGAAAATTGTACGTAATTTACCGGTAGTGCTTATGGTCGATGCCGTTTCTCGGCTTCAGAGCTACTTTCGTGACTGTATTTTGAGTTAAGCAGTTGGCGCGACTTCAGTTCTAGCCTATAAAGTCAAATGTTGTGTGGTTCCTCCATGGTAACATAGCTGCCCGAGGTCGCAAAGTTAGCAAGTACAAGAAATTTGAAAATTGTACGTAATTTCACGGTAGTGCTTATGGTCGATCCCGTTTCTCGGCTTCAGAGCTACTTTCTTGACTGTATTTTGAGTTAAGCAGTTGGCGCGACTTCAGTTCTAGCCTAGAAAGTCAAATCTTGTGTGATTCCTCCATGGTAACATAGCTGCCCGAGGTCGCAAAATTAGCAAGTACAAGAAATTTGTAAATTGTACGTAATTTCACGGTAGTGCTTATGGTCGATCCCGTTTCTCGGCTTCAGAGCTACTTTCTTGACTGGATTGTGAGTTAAGCAGTTGGCGCGACTTCAGTTCTAGCCTATAAAGTCAAATCTTGTGTGATTCCTCCATGGTAACATAGCTGCCCGAGGTCGCAAAGTTAGCAAGTACAAGAAATTTGAAAATTGTACGTAATTTCACGGTAGTGCTTATGGTCGATCCCGTTTCTCGGCTTCAGAGCTACTTTCTTGACTGTATTTTGAGTTAAGCAGTTGGCGCGACTTCAGTTCAAGCCTATAAAGTCAAATGTTGTGTGGTTCCTCCATGGTAACATAGCTGCCCGAGGTCGCAAAGTTAACAAGTACAAGAAATTTGAAAATTGTACGTAATTTCACGGTAGTGCTTATGGTCGATCCCGTTTCTCGGCTTCAGAGCTACTTTCTTGACTGTATTTTGAGTTAAGCAGTTGGCGCGACTTCAGTTCTAGCCTATAAAGTCAAATGTTGTGTGGTTCCTCCATGGTAACATAGCTGCCCGAGGTCGCAAAGTTAGCAAGTACAAGAAATTTGAAAATTGTACGTAATTTCACGGTAGTGCTTATGGTCGATCCCGTTTCTCGGCTTCAGAGCTACTTTCTTGACTGTATTTTGAATTAAGCAGTTGGCGCGACTTCAGTTCTAGCCTATAAAGTCAAATGTTGTGTGGTTCCTCCATGGTAACATAGCTGCCCGAGGTCGCAAAGTTAGCAAGTACAAGAAATTTGAAAAATGTACGTAATTTCACGGTAGTGCTTATGGCCGATCCCGTTTCTCAGCTTCAGAGCTTTTTTCTTGACTGTATTTTGAGTTAAGCAGTTGGCGCGACTTCAGTTCTAGCCTATAAAGTCAAATGTTGTGTGGTTCCTCGATGGTAACATAGCTGCCCGAGGTCGCAAAATTAGCAAGTACAAGAAATTTGTAAATTGTACGTAATTTCACGGTAGTGCTTATGGTCGATCCCGTTTCTCGGCTTCAGAGCTACTTTCTTGACTGGATTTTGAGTTAAGCAGTTGGCGCGACTTCAGTTCTAGCCTATAAAGTCAAATGTTGTGTGGTTCCTCCATGGTAACATAGCTGCCCGAGGTCGCAAAGTTAGCAAGTACAAGAAATTTGAAAATTGTATGTAATTTCACGGTAGTGCTTATGGTCGATGCCGTTTCTCAGCTTCAGAGCTTTTTTCTTGACTGTATTTTGAGTTAAGCAGTTGGCGCGACTTCAGTTCTAGAATATAAAGTCAAATGTTGTGTGGTTCCTCCATGGTAACATAGCTGCCCGAGGTCGCAAAGTTAGCAAGTACAAGAAATTTGAAAATTGTACGTAATTTCACGGTAGTGCTTATGGTCGATCCCGTTTCTCGGCTTCAGAGCTACTTTCGTGACTGTATTTTGAGTTAAGCAGTTGGCGCGACTTCAGTTCTAGCCTATAAAGTCAAATGTTGTGTGGTTCCTCCATGGTAACATAGCTGCCCGAGGTCGCAAAGTTAGCAAGTACAAGAAATTTGAAAATTGTACGTAATTTCACGGTAGTGCTTATGGTCGATCCCGTTTCTCAGCTTCAGAGCTTTTTTCTTGACTGTATTTTGAGTTAAGCAGTTGGCGCGACTTCAGTTCTAGCCTATAAAGTCAAATCTTGTGTGATTCCTCCATGGTAACAAAGCTGCCCGAGGTCGCAAAATTAGCAAGTACAAGAAATTTGTAAATTGTACGTAATTTCACGGTAGTGCTTATGGTCGATCCCGTTTCTCGGCTTCAGAGCTACTTTCTTGACTGTATTTTGAGTTAAGCAGTTGGCGCGACTTCAGTTCTAGCCTATAAAGTCAAATGTTGTGTGGTTCCTCCATGGTAACATAGCTGCCCGAGGCCGCAAAGTTAGCAACTACAAGAAATTTGAAAATTGTATGTAATTTCACGGTAGTGCTTATGGTCGATCCCGTTTCTCGGCTTCAGAGCTACTTTCTTGACTGTATTTTGAGTTAAGCAGTTGGCGCGACTTCAGTTCTAGCCTATAAAGTCAAATGTTGTGTGGTTCCTCCATGGTAACATAGCTGCCCGAGGTCGCAAAGTTAGCAAGTACAAGAAATTTGAAAAATGTACGTAATTTCACGGTAGTGCTTATGGCCGATCCCGTTTCTCAGCTTCAGAGCTTTTTTCTTGACTGTATTTTGAGTTAAGCAGTTGGCGCTACTTCAGTTCTAGCCTATAAAGTCAAATCTTGTGTGATTCCTCCATGGTAACATAGCTGCCCGAGGTCGCAAATTTAGCAAGTACAAGAAATTTGAAAATTGTACGTAATTTCACGGTAGTGCTTATGGTCGATGCCGTTTCTCGGCTTCAGAGCTACTTTCGTGACTGTATTTTGAGTTAAGCAGTTGGCGCGACTTCAGTTCTAGCCTATAAAGTCAAATGTTGTGTGGTTCCTCCATGGTAACATAGCTGCCCGAGGTCGCAAAGTTAGCAAGTACAAGAAATTTGAAAATTGTACGTAATTTCACGGTAGTGCTTATGGTCGATCCCGTTTCTCGGCTTCAGAGCTACTTTCTTGACTGTATTTTGAGTTAAGCAGTTGGCGCGACTTCAGTTCTAGCCTATAAAGTCAAATCTTGTGTGATTCCTCCATGGCAACATAGCTGCCCGAGGTCGCAAAATTAGCAAGTACAAGAAATTTGTAAATCGTACGTAATTTCACGGTAGTGCTTATGGTCGATCCCGTTTCTCGGCTTCAGAGCTACTTTCTTGACTGTATTTTGAGTTAAGCAGTTGGCGCGACTTCAGTTCAAGCCTATAAAGTCAAATGTTGTGTGGTTCCTCCATGGTAACATAGCTGCCCGAGGTCGCAAAATTAGCAAGTACAAGAAATTTGAAAATTGTACGTAATTTCACGGTAGTGCTTATGGTCGATCCCGTTTCTCGGCTTCAGAGCTACTTTCTTGACTGGTTTTTGAGTTAAGCAGTTGGCGCGACTTCAGTTCTAGCCTATAAAGTCAAATGTTGTGTGGTTCCTCCATGGTAACATAGCTGCCCGAGGTCGCAAAGTTAGCAAGTACAAGAA
Organism: Merodon equestris; assembly: GCA_958301585.1. Classification (NCBI taxonomy): domain Eukaryota; kingdom Metazoa; phylum Arthropoda; class Insecta; order Diptera; family Syrphidae; genus Merodon; species Merodon equestris. The sequence continues at coordinate 52,960,864 of OY284415.1, read as the reverse complement.
ATTTGAAAATTGTACGTAATTTCACGGTAGTGCTTATGGTCGATGCCGTTTCTCGGCTTCAGAGCTACTTTCGTGACTGTATTTTGAGTTAAGCAGTTGGCGCGACTTCAGTTCTAGCCTATAAAGTCAAATGTTGTGTGGTTCCTCCATGGTAACATAGCTGCCCGAGGTCGCAAAGTTAGCAAGTACAAGAAATTTGAAAATTGTACGTAATTTCACGGTAGTGCTTATGGTCGATCCCGTTTCTCGGCTTCAGAGCTACTTTCTTGACTGTATTTTGAGTTAAGCAGTTGGCGCGACTTCAGTTCTAGCCTATAAAGTCAAATCTTGTGTGATTCCTCCATGGTAACATAGCTGCCCGAGGTCGCAAAATTAGCAACTACAAGAAATTTGTAAATTGTACGTAATTTTACGGTAGTTCTTATGGTCGATCCCGTTTCTCGGCTTCAGAGCTACTTTCTTGACTGTATTTTGAGTTAAGCAGTTGGTGCGACTTCAGTTCTAGCCTATAAAGTCAAATGTTGTGTGGTTCCTCCATGGTAACATAGCTGCCCGAGGTCGCAAATTTAGCAAGTACAAGAAATTTGAAAATTGTACGTAATTTCACGGTAGTGCTTATGGTCGATCCCGTTTCTCGGCTTCAGAACTACTTTCTTGACTGGATTTTGAGTTAAGCAGTTGGCGCGACTTCAGTTCTAGCCTATAAAGTCAAATCTTGTGTGATTCCTCCATGGTAACATAGCTGCCCGAGGTCGCAAAATTAGCAAGTACAAGAAATTTGTAAATTGTACGTAATTTCACGGTAGTGCTTATGGTCGATCCCGTTTCTCGGCTTCAGAGCTACTTTCTTGACTGTATTTTGAGTTAAGCAGTTGGCGCGACTTCAGTTCTAGCCTATAAAGTCAAATGTTGTGTGGTTCCTCCATGGTAACATAGCTGCCCGAGGTCGCAAAGTTAGCAAGTACAAGAAATTTGAAAAATGTACGTAATTTCACGGTAGTGCTTATGGCCGATCCCGTTTCTCAGCTTCAGAGCTACTTTCTTGACTGTATTTTGAGTTAAGCAGTTGGAGCGACTTCAGTTCTAGCCTATAAAGTCAAATGTTGTGTGGTTCCTCCATGGTAACATAGCTGCCCGAGGTCGCAAAGTTAGCAAGTACAAGAAATTTGAAAATTGTACGTAATTTCACGGTAGTGCTTATGGTCGATGCCGTTTCTCAGCTTCAGAGCTTTTTTCTTGACTGTATTTTGAGTTAAGCAGTTGGCGCGACTTCAGTTCTAGCCTATAAAGTCAAATGTTGTGTGGTTCCTCCATGGTAACATAGCTGCCCGAGGTCGCAAAGTTAGCAAGTACAAGAAATTTGAAAAATGTACGTAATTTCACGGTAGTGCTTATGGCCGATCCCATTTCTCAGCTTCAGAGCTTTTTTCTTGACTGTATTTTGAGTTAAGCAGTTGGCGCGACTACAGTTCTAGCCTATAAAGTCAAATGTTGTGTGGTTCCTTCATGGTAACATAGCTGCCCGAGGTCGCAAAGTTAGCAAGTACAAGAAATTTGAAAATTGTACGTAATTTCACAGTAGTGCTTATGGTCGATGCCGTTTCTCAGCTTCAGAGCTTTTTTCTTGACTGTATTTTGAGTTAAGCAGTTGGCGCGACTACAGTTCTAGCCTATAAAGTCAAATGTTGTGTGGTTCCTCCATGGTAACATAGCTGCCCGAGGTCGCAAAGTTAGCAAGTACAAGAAATTTGAAAATTGTACGTAATTTCACAGTAGTGCTTATGGTCGATGCCGTTTCTCAGCTTCAGAGCTTTTTTCTTGACTGTATTTTGAGTTAAGCAGTTGGCGCGACTTCAGTTCTAGCCTATAAAGTCAAATGTTGTGTGGTTCCTCCATGGTAACATAGCTGCCCGAGGTCGCAAAGTTAGCAAGTACAAGAAATTTGAAAATTGTACGTAATTTCACGGTAGTGCTTATGGTCGATCCCGTTTCTCAGCTTCAGAGCTACTTTCGTGACTGTATTTTGAGTTAAGCAGTTGGCGCGACTTCAGTTCTAGCCTATAAAGTCAAATGTTGTGTGGTTCCTCCATGGTAACATAGCTGCCCGAGGTCGCAAAGTTAGCAAGTACAAGAAATTTGAAAATTGTACGTAATTTCACGGTAGTGCTTATGGCCGATCCCGTTTCTCAGCTTCAGAGCTTTTTTCTTGACTGTATTTTGAGTTAAGCAGTTGGCGCGACTTCAGTTCTAGCCTATAAAGTCAAATGTTGTGTGGTTCCTCCATGGTAACATAGCTGCCCGAGGCCGCAAAGTTAGCAAGTACAAGAAATTTGAAAATTGTATGTAATTTCACGGTAGTGCTTATGGTCGATCCCGTTTCTCGGCTTCAGAGCTACTTTCTTGACTGTATTTTGAGTTAAGCAGTTGGCGCGACTTCAGTTCTAGCCTATAAAGTCAAATGTTGTGTGGTTCCTCCATGGTAACATAGCTGCCCGAGGTCGCAAAGTTAGCAAGTACAAGAAATTTGAAAATTGTACGTAATTTCACGGTAGTGCTTATGGTCGATCCCGTTTCTCGGCTTCAGAGCTACTTTCTTGACTGTATTTTGAATTAAGCAGTTGGCGCGACTTCAGTTCTAGCCTATAAAGTCAAATGTTGTGTGGTTCCTCCATGGTAACATAGCTGCCCGAGGTCGCAAAGTTAGCAAGTACAAGAAATTTGAAAATTGTACGTAATTTCACGGTAGTGCTTATGGTCGATCCCGTTTCTCAGCTTCAGAGCTACTTTCGTGACTGTATTTTGAGTTAAGCAGTTGGCGCGACTTCAGTTCTAGCCTATAAAGTCAAATGTTGTGTGGTTCCTCCATGGTAACATAGCTGCCCGAGGTCGCAAAGTTAGCAAGTACAAGAAATTTGAAAATTGTACGTAATTTCACGGTAGTGCTTATGGCCGATCCCGTTTCTCAGCTTCAGAGCTTTTTTCTTGACTGTATTTTGAGTTAAGCAGTTGGCGCGACTTCAGTTCTAGCCTATAAAGTCAAATGTTGTGTGGTTCCTCCATGGTAACATAGCTGCCCGAGGTCGCAAAGTTAGCAAGTACAAGAAATTTGAAAATTGTACGTAATTTCACGGTAGTGCTTATGGTCGATCCCGTTTCTCGGCTTCAGAGCTACTTTCTTGACTGTATTTTGAATTAAGCAGTTGGCGCGACTTCAGTTCTAGCCTATAAAGTCAAATGTTGTGTGGGTCCTCCATGGTAACATAGCTGCCCGAGGTCGCAAAGTTAGCAAGTACAAGAAATTTGAAAAATGTACGTAATTTCACGGTAGTGCTTATGGCCGATCCCGTTTCTCAGCTTCAGAGCTTTTTTCTTGACTGTATTTTGAGTTAAGCAGTTGGCGCGACTTCAGTTCTAGCCTATAAAGTCAAATGTTGTGTGGTTCCTCCATGGTAACATAGCTGCCCGAGGTCGCAAAATTAGCAAGTACAAGAAATTTGTAAATTGTACGTAATTTCACGGTAGTGCTTATGGTCGATCCCGTTTCTCGGCTTCAGAGCTACTTTCTTGACTGGATTTTGAGTTAAGCAGTTGGCGCGACTTCAGTTCTAGCCTACAAAGTCAAATGTTGTGTGGTTCCTCCATGGTAACATAGCTGCCCGAGGTCGCAAAATTAGCAAGTACAAGAAATTTGAAAATTGTATGTAATTTCACGGTAGTGCTTATGGTCGATGCCGTTTCTCAGCTTCAGAGCTTTTTTCTTGACTGTATTTTGAGTTAAGCAGTTGGCGCGACTTCAGTTCTAGCCTATAAAGTCAAATGTTGTGTGGTTCCTCCATGGTAACATAGCTGCCCGAGGTCGCAAAATTAGCAAGTACAAGAAATTTGAAAATTGTACGTAATTTCACGGTAGTGCTTATGGTCGATCCCGTTTCTCGGCTTCTGAGCTACTTTCGTGACTGTATTTTGAGTTAAGCAGTCAGCGCGACTTCAGTTCTAGCCTATAAAGTCAAATGTTGTGTGGTTCCTCCATGGTAACATAGCTGCCCGAGGTCGCAAAGTTAGCAAGTACAAGAAATTTGAAAATTGTACGTAATTTCACGGTAGTGCTTATGGTCGATGCCGTTTCTCAGCTTCAGAGCTTTTTTCTTGACTGTATTTTGAGTTAAGCAGTTGGCGCGACTTCAGTTCTAGCCTATAAAGTCAAATCTTGTGGGATTCCTCCATGGTAACATAGCTGCCCGAGGTCGCAAAATTAGCAAGTACAAGAAATTTGTAAATTGTACGTAATTTCACGGTAGTGCTTATGGTCGATCCCGTTTCTCGGCTTCAGAGCTACTTTCTTGACTGTATTTTGAGTTAAGCAGTTGGCGCGACTTCAGTTCTAGCCTATAAAGTCAAATGTTGTGTGGTTCCTCCATGGTAACATAGCTGCCCGAGGCCGCAAAATTAGCAACTATAAGAAATTTGAAAATTGTATGTAATTTCACGGTAGTGCTTATGGTCGATCCCGTTTCTCGGCTTCAGAGCTACTTTCTTGACTGTATTTTGAGTTAAGCAGTTGGCGCGACTTCAGTTCTAGCCTATAAAGTCAAATGTTGTGTGGTTCCTCCATGGTAACATAGCTGCCCGAGGTCGCAAAGTTAGCAAGTACAAGAAATTTGAAAAATGTACGTAATTTCACGGTAGTGCTTATGGCCGATCCCGTTTCTCAGCTTCAGAGCTTTTTTCTTGACTGTATTTTGAGTTAAGCAGTTGGCGCGACTTCAGTTCTAGCCTATAAAGTCAAATCTTGTGTGATTACTCCATGGTAACATAGCTGCCCGAGGTCGCAAAGTTAGCAAGTACAAGAAATTTGAAAATTGTACGTAATTTCACGGTAGTGCTTATGGTCGATGCCGTTTCTCGGCTTCAGAGCTACTTTCGTGACTGTATTTTGAGTTAAGCAGTTGGCGCGACTTCAGTTCTAGCCTATAAAGTCAAATGTTGTGTGGTTCCTCCATGGTAACATAGCTGCCCGAGGTCGCAAATTTAGCAAGTACAAGAAATTTGAAAATTGTACGTAATTTCACGGTAGTGCTTATGGCCGATCCCGTTTCTCAGCTTCAGAGCTTTTTTCTTGACTGTATTTTGAGTTAAGCAGTTGGCGCGACTTCAGTTCTAGCCTATAAAGTCAAATGTTGTGTGGTTCCTCCATGGTAACATAGCTGCCCGAGGTCGCAAAATTAGCAAGTACAAGAAATTTGAAAATTGTATGTAATTTCACGGTAGTGCTTATGGTCGATCCCGTTTCTCAGCTTCAGAGCTTTTTTCTTGACTGTATTTTGAGTTAAGCAGTTGGCGCGACTTCAGTTCTAGCCTATAAAGTCAAATGTTGTGTGGTTCCTCCATGGTAACATAGCTGCCCGAGGCCGCAAAGTTAGCAAGTACAAGAAATTTGAAAATTGTATGTAATTTCACGGTAGTGCTTATGGTCGATCCCGTTTCTCGGCTTCAGAGCTACTTTCGTGACTGTATTTTGAGTTAAGCAGTTGGCGCGACTTCAGTTCTAGCCTATAAAGTCAAATGTTGTGTGGTTCCTCCATGGTAACATAGCTGCCCGAGGTCGCAAAGTTAGCAAGTACAAGAAATTTGAAAATTGTACGTAATTTCAGGGTAGTGCTTATGGCCGATCCCGTTTCTCAGCTTCAGAGTTTTTTTCTTGACTGTATTTTGAGTTAAGCAGTTGGCGCGACTTCAGTTCTAGCCTATAAAGTCAAATGTTGTGTGGTTCCTCCATGGTAACATAGCTGCCCGAGGTCGCAAAGTTAGCAAGTACAAGAAATTTGAAAAATGTACGTAATTTCACGGTAGTGCTTATGGCCGATCCCGTTTCTCGGCTTCAGAGCTACTTTCTTCACTGGATTTTGAGTTAAGCTGTTGGCGCGACTTCAGTTCTAGCCTATAAAGTCAAATGTTGTGTGGTTCATCCATGGTAACATAGCTGCCCGAGGTCGCAAAGTTAGCAAGTACAAGAAATTTGAAAAATGTACGTAATTTCACGGTAGTGCTTATGGCCGATCCCGTTTCTCAGCTTCAGAGCTTTTTTCTTGACTGTATTTTGAGTTAAGCAGTTGGCGCGACTTCAGTTCTAGCCTATAAAGTCAAATGTTGTGTGGTTCCTCCATGGTAACATAGCTGCCCGAGGTCGCAAAGTTAGCAAGTACAAGAAATTTGAAAATTGTACGTAATTTCACGGTAGTGCTTATGGCCGATCCCGTTTCTCAGCTTCAGAGCTACTTTCTTGACTGTATTTTGAGTTAAGCAGTTGGCGCGACTTCAGTTCTAGCCTATAAGGTCAAATGTTGTGTGGTTCCTCTATGGTAGCATAGCTGCCCGAGGTCGAAAAGTTAGCAAGTACAAGAAATTTGAAAATTGTATGTAATTGCACAGTAGTGCTTATGGCCGATCCCGTTTCTCGGCTTCAGAGCTACTTTCTTGACTGTATTTTGAGTTAAGCAGTTGGCGCGACTTCAGTTCTAGCCTATAAAGTCAAATGTTGTGTGGTTCCTCCATGGTAACATAGCTGCCCGAGGTCGCAAAGTTAGCAAGTACAAGAAATTTGAAAAATGTACGTAATTTCACGGTAGTGCTTATGGCCGATCCCGTTTCTCAGCTTCAGAGCTTTTTTCTTGACTGTATTTTGAGTTAAGCAGTTGGCGCGACTTCAGTTCAAGCCTATAAAGTCAAATGTTGTGTGGTTCCTCCATGGTAACATAGCTGCCCGAGGTCGCAAAGTTAGCAAGTACAAGAAATTTGAAAATTGTACGTAATTTCACGGTAGTGCTTATGGTCGATCCCGTTTCTCGGCTTCAGAGCTACTTTCGTGACTGTATTTTGAGTTAAGCAGTTGGCGCGACTTCAGTTCTAGCCTATAAAGTCAAATGTTGTGTGGTTCCTCCATGGTAACATAGCTGCCCGAGGTCGCAAAGTTAGCAAGTACAAGAAATTTGAAAATTGTACGTAATTTCACGGTAGTGCTTATGGCCGATCCCGTTTCTCAGCTTCAGAGCTTTTTTCTTGACGGTATTTTGAGTTAAGCAGTTGGCGCGACTTCAGTTTTAGCCTATAAAGTCAAATGTTGTGTGGTTCCTCCATGGTAACATAGCTGCCCGAGGTCGCAAAGTTAGCAAGTACAAGAAATTTGAAAAATGTACGTAATTTCACGGTAGTGCTTATGGCCGATCCCGTTTCTCGGCTTCAGAGCTACTTTCTTCACTGGATTTTGAGTTAAGCTGTTGGCGCGACTTCAGTTCTAGCCTATAAAGTCAAATGTTGTGTGGTTCCTCCATGGTAACATAGCTGCCCGAGGTCGCAAAGTAATTTGACGGTAGTGCTTATGGCCGATCCCGTTTCTCAGCTTCAGAGCTTTTTTCTTGACTGTATTTTGAGTTAAGCAGTTACCGCGACTTCAGTTCTAGCCTATAAAGTCAAATGTTGTGTGGTTCCTCCATGGTAACATAGCTGCCCGAGGCCGCAAAGTTAGCAAGTACAAGAAATTTGAAAATTGTATGTAATTTCACTGTAGTGCTTATGGTCGATCCCGTTTCTCGGCTTCAGAGCTACTTTCTTGACTGTATTTTGAGTTAAGCAGTTGGCGCGACTTCAGTTCTAGCCTATAAAGTCAAATGTTGTGTGGTTCCTCCATGGTAACATAGCTGCCCGAGGTCGCAAAGTTAGCAAGTACAAGAAATTTGAAAATTGTACGTAATTTCACGGTAGTGCTTATGGTCGATCCCGCTTCTCGGCTTCAGAGCTACTTTCTTGACTGTATTTTGAATTAAGCAGTTGGCGCGACTTCAGTTCTAGCCTATAAAGTCAAATGTTGTGTGGTTCCTCCATGGTAACATAGCTGCCCGAGGTCGCAAAGTTAGCAAGTACAAGAAATTTGAAAAATGTACGTAATTTCACGGTAGTGCTTATGGCCGATCCCATTTCTCAGCTTCAGAGCTTTTTTCTTGACTGTATTTTGAGTTAAGCAGTTGGCGCGACTACAGTTCTAGCCTATAAAGTCAAATGTTGTGTGGTTCCTCCATGGTAACATAGCTGCCCGAGGTCGCAAAGTTAGCAAGTACAAGAAATTTGAAAATTGTACGTAATTTCACAGTAGTGCTTATGGTCGATGCCGTTTCTCAGCTTCAGAGCTTTTTTCTTGACTGTATTTTGAGTTAAGCAGTTGGCGCGACTTCAGTTCTAGCCTATAAAGTCAAATGTTGTGTGGTTCCTCCATGGTAACATAGCTGCCCGAGGTCGCAAAGTTAGCAAGTACAAGAAATTTGAAAATTGTACGTAATTTCACGGTAGTGCTTATGGTCGATCCCGTTTCTCAGCTTCAGAGCTACTTTCGTGACTGTATTTTGAGTTAAGCAGTTGGCGCGACTTCAGTTCTAGCCTATAAAGTCAAATGTTGTGTGGTTCCTCCATGGTAACATAGCTGCCCGAGGTCGCAAAGTTAGCAAGTACAAGAAATTTGAAAATTGTACGTAATTTCACGGTAGTGCTTATGGCCGATCCCGTTTCTCAGCTTCAGAGCTTTTTTCTGGACTGTATTTTGAGTTAAGCAGTTGGCGCGACTTCAGTTCTAGCCTATAAAGTCAAATGTTGTGTGGTTCCTCCATGGTAACATAGCTGCCCGAGGCCGCAAAGTTAGCAAGTACAAGAAATTTGAAAATTGTATGTAATTTCACTGTAGTGCTTATGGTCGATCCCGTTTCTCGGCTTCAGAGCTACTTTCTTGACTGTATTTTGAGTTAAGCAGTTGGCGCGACTTCAGTTCTAGCCTATAAAGTCAAATGTTGTGTGGTTCCTCCATGGTAACATAGCTGCCCGAGGTCGCAAAGTTAGCAAGTACAAGAAATTTGAAAATTGTACGTAATTTCACGGTAGTGCTTATGGTCGATCCCGCTTCTCGGCTTCAGAGCTACTTTCTTGACTGTATTTTGAATTAAGCAGTTGGCGCGACTTCAGTTCTAGCCTATAAAGTCAAATGTTGTGTGGTTCCTCCATGGGAACATAGCTGCCCGAGGTCGCAAAGTTAGCAAGTACAAGAAATTTGAAAAATGTACGTAATTTCACGGTAGTGCTTATGGCCGATCCCGTTTCTCAGCTTCAGAGCTTTTTTCTTGACTGTATTTTGAGTTAAGCAGTTGGCGCGACTTCAGTTCTAGCCTATAAAGTCAAATCTTGTGTGGTTCCTCCATGGTAACATAGCTGCCCGAGGTCGCAAAATTAGCAAGTACAAGAAATTTGTAAATCGTACGTAATTTCACGGTAGTGCTTATGGTCGATCCCGTTTCTCGGCTTCAGAGCTACTTTCTTGACTGTATTTTGAGTTAAGCAGTTGGCGCGACTTCAGTTCTAGCCTATAAAGTCAAATGTTGTGTGGTTCCTCCATGGTAACATAGCTGCCCGAGGTCGCAAATTAGCAAGTACAAGAAATTTGAAAATTGTACGTAATTTCACGGTAGTGCTTATGGTCGATCCCGTTTCTCGGTTTCAGAGCTACTTTCTTGACTGGATTTTGAGTTAAGCAGTTGGCGCGACTTCAGTTCTAGCCTATAAAGTCAAATGTTGTGTGGTTCCTCCATGGTAACATAGCTGCCCGAGGCCGCAAAGTTAGCAAGTACAAGAAATTTGAAAATTGTATGTAATTTCACGGTAGTGCTTATGGTCGATCCCGTTTCTCGGCTTCAGAGCTACTTTCGTGACTTTATTTTGAGTTAAGCAGTTGGCGCGACTTCAGTTCTAGCCTATAAAGTCAAATGTTGTGTGGTTCCTCTATGGTAGCATAGCTGCCCGAGGTCGAAAAGTTAGCAAGTACAAGAAATTTGAAAATTGTATGTAATTGCACAGTAGTGCTTATGGCCGATCCCGTTTCTCGGCTTCAGAGCTACTTTCTTGACTGTATTTTGAGTTAAGCAGTTGGCGCGACTTCAGTTCTAGCCTATAAAGTCAAATGTTGTGTGGTTCCTCCATGGTAACATAGCTGCCCGAGGTCGCAAAGTTAGCAAGTACAAGAAATTTGAAAAATGTACGTAATTTCACGGTAGTGCTTATGGCCGATCCCGTTTCTCAGCTTCAGAGCTTTTTTCTTGACTGTATTTTGAGTTAAGCAGTTGGCGCGACTTCAGTTCTAGCCTATAAAGTCAAATGTTGTGTGGTTCCTCCATGGTAACATAGCTGCCCGAGGTCGCAAAGTTAGCAAGTACAAGAAATTTGAAAATTGTACGTAATTTCACGGTAGTGCTTATGGTCGATCCCGTTTCTCGGCTTCAGAGCTACTTTCGTGACTGTATTTTGAGTTAAGCAGTTGGCGCGACTTCAGTTCTAGCCTATAAAGTCAAATGTTGTGTGGTTCCTCCATGGTAACATAGCTGCCCGAGGTCGCAAAGTTAGCAAGTACAAGAAATTTGAAAATTGTACGTAATTTCAGGGTAGTGCTTATGGCCGATCCCGTTTCTCAGCTTCAGAGTTTTTTTCTTGACTGTATTTTGAGTTAAGCAGTTGGCGCGACTTCAGTTCTAGCCTATAAAGTCAAATGTTGTGTGGTTCCTCCATGGTAACATAGCTGCCCGAGGTCGCAAAGTTAGCAAGTACAAGAAATTTGAAAAATGTACGTAATTTCACGGTAGTGCTTATGGCCGATCCCGTTTCTCGGCTTCAGAGCTACTTTCTTCACTGGATTTTGAGTTAAGCTGTTGGCGCGACTTCAGTTCTAGCCTATAAAGTCAAATGTTGTGTGGTTCATCCATGGTAACATAGCTGCCCGAGGTCGCAAAGTTAGCAAGTACAAGAAATTTGAAAAATGTACGTAATTTCACGGTAGTGCTTATGGCCGATCCCGTTTCTCAGCTTCAGAGCTTTTTTCTTGACTGTATTTTGAGTTAAGCAGTTGGCGCGACTTCAGTTCTAGCCTATAAAGTCAAATGTTGTGTGGTTCCTCCATGGTAACATAGCTGCCCGAGGTCGCAAAGTTAGCAAGTACAAGAAATTTGAAAATTGTACGTAATTTCACGGTAGTGCTTATGGCCGATCCCGTTTCTCAGCTTCAGAGCTACTTTCTTGACTGTATTTTGAGTTAAGCAGTTGGCGCGACTTCAGTTCTAGCCTATAAGGTCAAATGTTGTGTGGTTCCTCTATGGTAGCATAGCTGCCCGAGGTCGAAAAGTTAGCAAGTACAAGAAATTTGAAAATTGTATGTAATTGCACAGTAGTGCTTATGGCCGATCCCGTTTCTCGGCTTCAGAGCTACTTTCTTGACTGTATTTTGAGTTAAGCAGTTGGCGCGACTTCAGTTCTAGCCTATAAAGTCAAATGTTGTGTGGTTCCTCCATGGTAACATAGCTGCCCGAGGTCGCAAAGTTAGCAAGTACAAGAAATTTGAAAAATGTACGTAATTTCACGGTAGTGCTTATGGCCGATCCCGTTTCTCAGCTTCAGAGCTTTTTTCTTGACTGTATTTTGAGTTAAGCAGTTGGCGCGACTTCAGTTCTAGCCTATAAAGTCAAATGTTGTGTGGTTCCTCCATGGTAACATAGCTGCCCGAGGTCGCAAAGTTAGCAAGTACAAGAAATTTGAAAATTGTACGTAATTTCACGGTAGTGCTTATGGTCGATCCCGTTTCTCGGCTTCAGAGCTACTTTCGTGACTGTATTTTGAGTTAAGCAGTTGGCGCGACTTCAGTTCTAGCCTATAAAGTCAAATGTTGTGTGGTTCCTCCATGGTAACATAGCTGCCCGAGGTCGCAAAGTTAGCAAGTACAAGAAATTTGAAAATTGTACGTAATTTCACGGTAGTGCTTATGGCCGATCCCGTTTCTCAGCTTCAGAGCTTTTTTCTTGACGGTATTTTGAGTTAAGCAGTTGGCGCGACTTCAGTTTTAGCCTATAAAGTCAAATGTTGTGTGGTTCCTCCATGGTAACATAGCTGCCCGAGGTCGCAAAGTTAGCAAGTACAAGAAATTTGAAAAATGTACGTAATTTCACGGTAGTGCTTATGGCCGATCCCGTTTCTCGGCTTCAGAGCTACTTTCTTCACTGGATTTTGAGTTAAGCTGTTGGCGCGACTTCAGTTCTAGCCTATAAAGTCAAATGTTGTGTGGTTCCTCCATGGTAACATAGCTGCCCGAGGTCGCAAAGTAATTTGACGGTAGTGCTTATGGCCGATCCCGTTTCTCAGCTTCAGAGCTTTTTTCTTGACTGTATTTTGAGTTAAGCAGTTACCGCGACTTCAGTTCTAGCCTATAAAGTCAAATGTTGTGTGGTTCCTCCATGGTAACATAGCTGCCCGAGGCCGCAAAGTTAGCAAGTACAAGAAATTTGAAAATTGTATGTAATTTCACTGTAGTGCTTATGGTCGATCCCGTTTCTCGGCTTCAGAGCTACTTTCTTGACTGTATTTTGAGTTAAGCAGTTGGCGCGACTTCAGTTCTAGCCTATAAAGTCAAATGTTGTGTGGTTCCTCCATGGTAACATAGCTGCCCGAGGTCGCAAAGTTAGCAAGTACAAGAAATTTGAAAATTGTACGTAATTTCACGGTAGTGCTTATGGTCGATCCCGCTTCTCGGCTTCAGAGCTACTTTCTTGACTGTATTTTGAATTAAGCAGTTGGCGCGACTTCAGTTCTAGCCTATAAAGTCAAATGTTGTGTGGTTCCTCCATGGTAACATAGCTGCCCGAGGTCGCAAAGTTAGCAAGTACAAGAAATTTGAAAAATGTACGTAATTTCACGGTAGTGCTTATGGCCGATCCCATTTCTCAGCTTCAGAGCTTTTTTCTTGACTGTATTTTGAGTTAAGCAGTTGGCGCGACTACAGTTCTAGCCTATAAAGTCAAATGTTGTGTGGTTCCTCCATGGTAACATAGCTGCCCGAGGTCGCAAAGTTAGCAAGTACAAGGAATTTGAAAATTGTACGTAATTTCACAGTAGTGCTTATGGTCGATGCCGTTTCTCAGCTTCAGAGCTTTTTTCTTGACTGTATTTTGAGTTAAGCAGTTGGCGCGACTTCAGTTCTAGCCTATAAAGTCAAATGTTGTGTGGTTCCTCCATGGTAACATAGCTGCCCGAGGTCGCAAAGTTAGCAAGTACAAGAAATTTGAAAATTGTACGTAATTTCACGGTAGTGCTTATGGTCGATCCCGTTTCTCAGCTTCAGAGCTACTTTCGTGACTGTATTTTGAGTTAAGCAGTTGGCGCGACTTCAGTTCTAGCCTATAAAGTCAAATGTTGTGTGGTTCCTCCATGGTAACATAGCTGCCCGAGGTCGCAAAGTTAGCAAGTACAAGAAATTTGAAAATTGTACGTAATTTCACGGTAGTGCTTATGGCCGATCCCGTTTCTCAGCTTCAGAGCTTTTTTCTGGACTGTATTTTGAGTTAAGCAGTTGGCGCGACTTCAGTTCTAGCCTATAAAGTCAAATGTTGTGTGGTTCCTCCATGGTAACATAGCTGCCCGAGGCCGCAAAGTTAGCAAGTACAAGAAATTTGAAAATTGTATGTAATTTCACTGTAGTGCTTATGGTCGATCCCGTTTCTCGGCTTCAGAGCTACTTTCTTGACTGTATTTTGAGTTAAGCAGTTGGCGCGACTTCAGTTCTAGCCTATAAAGTCAAATGTTATGTGGTTCCTCCATGGTAACATAGCTGCCCGAGGTCGCAAAGTTAGCAAGTACAAGAAATTTGAAAATTGTACGTAATTTCACGGTAGTGCTTATGGTCGATCCCGCTTCTCGGCTTCAGAGCTACTTTCTTGACTGTATTTTGAATTAAGCAGTTGGCGCGACTTCAGTTCTAGCCTATAAAGTCAAATGTTGTGTGGTTCCTCCATGGGAACATAGCTGCCCGAGGTCGCAAAGTTAGCAAGTACAAGAAATTTGAAAAATGTACGTAATTTCACGGTAGTGCTTATGGCCGATCCCGTTTCTCAGCTTCAGAGCTTTTTTCTTGACTGTATTTTGAGTTAAGCAGTTGGCGCGACTTCAGTTCTAGCCTATAAAGTCAAATCTTGTGTGGTTCCTCCATGGTAACATAGCTGCCCGAGGTCGCAAAATTAGCAAGTACAAGAAATTTGTAAATCGTACGTAATTTCACGGTAGTGCTTATGGTCGATCCCGTTTCTCGGCTTCAGAGCTACTTTCTTGACTGTATTTTGAGTTAAGCAGTTGGCGCGACTTCAGTTCTAGCCTATAAAGTCAAATGTTGTGTGGTTCCTCCATGGTAACATAGCTGCCCGAGGTCGCAAATTAGCAAGTACAAGAAATTTGAAAATTGTACGTAATTTCACGGTAGTGCTTATGGTCGATCCCGTTTCTCGGTTTCAGAGCTACTTTCTTGACTGGATTTTGAGTTAAGCAGTTGGCGCGACTTCAGTTCTAGCCTATAAAGTCAAATGTTGTGTGGTTCCTCCATGGTAACATAGCTGCCCGAGGCCGCAAAGTTAGCAAGTACAAGAAATTTGAAAATTGTATGTAATTTCACGGTAGTGCTTATGGTCGATCCCGTTTCTCGGCTTCAGAGCTACTTTCGTGACTTTATTTTGAGTTAAGCAGTTGGCGCGACTTCAGTTCTAGCCTATAAAGTCAAATGTTGTGTGGTTCCTCCATGGTAACATAGCTGCCCGAGGCCGCAAAGTTAGCAAGTACAAGAAATTTGAAAATTGTATGTAATTTCACGGTAGTGCTTATGGTCGATCCCGTTTCTCGGCTTCAGAGCTACTTTCGTGACTGTATTTTGAGTTAAGCAGTTGGCGCGACTTCAGTTCTAGCCTATAAAGTCAAATGTTGTGTGGTTCCTCCATGGTAACATAGCTGCCCGAGGTCGCAAAGTTAGCAAGTACAAGAAATTTGAAAATTGTACGTAATTTCACGGTAGTGCTTATGGCCGATCCCGTTTCTCAGCTTCAGAGCTTTTTTCTTGACTGTATTTTGAGTTAAGCAGTTGGCGCGACTTCAGTTCTAGCCTATAAAGTCAAATGTTGTGTGGTTCCTCTATGGTAACATAGCTGCCCGAGGTCGCAAAGTTAGCAAGTACAAGAAATTTGAAAATTGTACGTAATTTCACGGTAGTGCTTATGGCCGATCCCGTTTCTCAGCTTCAGAGCTTTTTTCTTGACTGTATTTTGAGTTAAGCAGTTGGCGCGACTTCAGTTCTAGCCTATAAAGTCAAATGTTGTGTGGTTCCTCCATGGTAACATAGCTGCCCGAGGCCGCAAAATTAGCAAGTACAAGAAATTTGAAAATTGTATGTAATTTCACGGTAGTGCTTATGGTCGATCCCGTTTCTCAGCTTCAGAGCTTTTTTCTTGACTGTATTTTGAGTTAGGCAGTTGGCGCGACTTCAGTTCTAGCCTATAAAGTCAAATGTTGTGTGGTTCCTCCATGGTAACATAGCTGCCCGAGGCCGCAAAGTTAGCAAGTACAAGAAATTTGAAAATTGTATGTAATTTCACGGTAGTGCTTATGGTCGATCCCGTTTCTCGGCTTCAGAGCTACTTTCGTGACTGTATTTTGAGTTAAGCAGTTGGCGCGACTTTAGTTCTAGCCTATAAAGTCAAATGTTGTGTGGTTCCTCCATGGTAACATAGCTGCCCGAGGTCGCAAAGTTAGCAAGTACAAGAAATTTGAAAATTGTACGTAATTTCACGGTAGTGCTTATGGCCGATCCCGTTTCTCAGCTTCAGAGCTTTTTTCTTGACTGTATTTTGAGTTAAGCAGTTGGCGCGACTTCAGTTCTAGCCTATAAAGTCAAATGTTGTGTGGTTCCTCCATGGTAACATAGCTGCCCGAGGTCGCAAAGTTAGCAAGTACAAGAAATTTGAAAAATGTACGTAATTTCACGGTAGTGCTTATGGCCGATCCCGTTTCTCGGCTTCAGAGCTACTTTCTTCACTGGATTTTGAGTTAAGCTGTTGGCGCGACTTCAGTTCTAGCCTATAAAGTCAAATGTTGTGTGGTTCATCCATGGTAACATAGCTGCCCGAGGTCGCAAAGTTAGCAAGTACAAGAAATTTGAAAAATGTACGTAATTTCACGGTAGTGCTTATGGCCGATCCCGTTTCTCAGCTTCAGAGCTTTTTTCTTGACTGTATTTTGAGTTAAGCAGTTGGCGCGACTTCAGTTCTAGCCTATAAAGTCAAATGTTGTGTGGTTCCTCCATGGTAACATAGCTGCCCGAGGTCGCAAATTTAGCAAGTACAAGAAATTTGAAAATTGTACGTAATTTCACGGTAGTGCTTATGGCCGATCCCGTTTCTCAGCTTCAGAGCTACTTTCTTGACTGTATTTTGAGTTAAGCAGTTGGCGCGACTTCAGTTCTAGCCTATAAGGTCAAATGTTGTGTGGTTCCTCTATGGTAACATAGCTGCCCGAGGTCGCAAAGTTAGCAAGTACAAGAAATTTGAAAATTGTATGTAATTGCACAGTAGTGCTTATGGCCGATCCCGTTTCTCGGCTTCAGAGCTACTTTCTTGACTGTATTTTGAGTTAAGCAGTTGGCGCGACTTCAGTTCTAGCCTATAAAGTCAAATGTTGTGTGGTTCCTCCATGGTAACATAGCTGCCCGAGGTCGCAAAATTAGCAAGTACAAGAAATTTGAAAATTGTATGTAATTTCACGGTAGTGCTTATGGTCGATCCCGTTTCTCAGCTTCAGAGCTTTTTTCTTGACTGTATTTTGAGTTAGGCAGTTGGCGCGACTTCAGTTCTAGCCTATAAAGTCAAATGTTGTGTGGTTCCTCCATGGTAACATAGCTGCCCGAGGCCGCAAAGTTAGCAAGTACAAGAAATTTGAAAATTGTATGTAATTTCACGGTAGTGCTTATGGTCGATCCCGTTTCTCGGCTTCAGAGCTACTTTCGTGACTGTATTTTGAGTTAAACAGTTGGCGCGACTTCAGTTCTAGCCTATAAAGTCAAATGTTGTGTGGTTCCTCCATGGTAACATAGCTGCCCGAGGTCGCAAAGTTAGCAAGTACAAGAAATTTGAAAATTGTACGTAATTTCACGGTAGTGCTTATGGCCGATCCCGTTTCTCAGCTTCAGAGCTTTTTTTCTTGACTGTATTTTGAGTTAAGCAGTTGGCGCGACTTCAGTTCTAGCCTATAAAGTCAAATGTTGTGTGGTTCCTCCATGGTAACATAGCTGCCCGAGGTCGCAAAGTTAGCAAGTACAAGAAATTTGAAAAATGTACGTAATTTCACGGTAGTGCTTATGGCCGATCCCGTTTCTCGGCTTCAGAGCTACTTTCTTCACTGGATTTTGAGTTAAGCTGTTGGCGCGACTTCAGTTCTAGCCTATAAAGTCAAATGTTGTGTGGTTCATCCATGGTAACATAGCTGCCCGAGGTCGCAAAGTTAGCAAGTACAAGAAATTTGAAAAATGTACGTAATTTCACGGTAGTGCTTATGGCCGATCCCGTTTCTCAGCTTCAGAGCTTTTTTCTTGACTGTATTTTGAGTTAAGCAGTTGGCGCGACTTCAGTTCTAGCCTATAAAGTCAAATGTTGTGTGGTTCCTCCATGGTAACATAGCTGCCCGAGGTCGCAAATTTAGCAAGTACAAGAAATTTGAAAATTGTACGTAATTTCACGGTAGTGCTTATGGCCGATCCCGTTTCTCAGCTTCAGAGCTACTTTCTTGACTGTATTTTGAGTTAAGCAGTTGGCGCGACTTCAGTTCTAGCCTATAAGGTCAAATGTTGTGTGGTTCCTCTATGGTAACATAGCTGCCCGAGGTCGCAAAGTTAGCAAGTACAAGAAATTTGAAAATTGTATGTAATTGCACAGTAGTGCTTATGGCCGATCCCGTTTCTCGGCTTCAGAGCTACTTTCTTGACTGTATTTTGAGTTAAGCAGTTGGCGCGACTTCAGTTCTAGCCTATAAAGTCAAATGGTGTGTGGTTCCTCCATGGTAACATAGCTGCCCGAGGTCGCAAAGTTAGCAAGTACAAGAAATTTGAAAAATGTACGTAATTTCACGGTAGTGCTTATGGCCGATCCCGTTTCTCAGCTTCAGAGCTTTTTTCTTGACTGTATTTTGAGTTAAGCAGTTGGCGCGACTTCAGTTCTAGCCTATAAAGTCAAATGTTGTGTGGTTCCTCCATGGTAACATAGCTGCCCGAGGTCGCAAAGTTAGCAAGTACAAGAAATTTGAAAATTGTACGTAATTTCACGGTAGTGCTTATGGTCGATCCCGTTTCTCGGCTTCAGAGCTACTTTCGTGACTGTATTTTGAGTTAAGCAGTTGGCGCGACTTCAGTTCTAGCCTATAAAGTCAAATGTTGTGTGGTTCCTCCATGGTAACATAGCTGCCCGAGGTCGCAAAGTTAGCAAGTACAAGAAATTTGAAAATTGTACGTAATTTCACGGTAGTGCTTATGGCCGATCCCGTTTCTCAGCTTCAGAGCTTTTTTCTTGACGGTATTTTGAGTTAAGCAGTTGGCGCGACTTCAGTTCTAGCCTATAAAGTCAAATGTTGTGTGGTTCCTCCATGGTAACATAGCTGCCCGAGGTCGCAAAGTTAGCAAGTACAAGAAATTTGAAAAATGTACGTAATTTCACGGTAGTGCTTATGGCCGATCCCGTTTCTCGGCTTCAGAGCTACTTTCTTCACTTTATTTTGAGTTAATCTGTTGGCGCGACTTCAGTTCTAGCCTATAAAGTCAAATGTTGTGTGGTTCCTCCATGGTAACATAGCTGCCCGAGGTCGCAAAGTTAGCAAGTACAAGAAATTTGAAAAATGTACGTAATTTCACGGTAGTGCTTATGGCCGATCCCGTTTCTCAGCTTCAGAGCTTTTTTCTTGACTGTATTTTGAGTTAAGCAGTTGGCGCGACTTCAGTTCTAGCCTATAAAGTCAAATGTTGTGTGGTTCCTCCATGGTAACATAGCTGCCCGAGGTCGCAAAGTTAGCAAGTACAAGAAATTTGAAAATTGTACGTAATTTCACGGTAGTGCTTATGGCCGATCCCGTTTCTCAGCTTCAGAGCTACTTTCTTGACTGTATTTTGAGTTAAGCAGTTGGCGCGACTTCAGTTCTAGCCTATAAAGTCAAATGTTGTGTGGTTCCTCCATGGTAACATAGCTGCCCGAGGTCGCAAATTTAGCAAGTACAAGAAATTTGAAAATTGTATGTAATTGCCCAGTAGTGCTTATGGCCGATCCCGTTTCTCGGCTTCAGAGCTACTTTCTTGACTGTATTTTGAGTTAAGCAGTTGGCGCGACTTCAGTTCTAGCCTATAAAGTCAAATGTTGTGTGGTTCCTCCATGGTAACATAGCTGCCCGAGGTCGCAAAGTTAGCAAGTACAAGAAATTTGAAAATTGTATGTAATTGCACAGTAGTGCTTATGGCCGATCCCGTTTCTCGGCTTCAGAGCTACTTTCTTGACTGTATTTTGAGTTAAGCAGTTGGCGCGACTTCAGTTCTAGCCTATAAAGTCAAATGTTGTGTGGTTCCTCCATGGTAACATAGCTGCCCGAGGTCGCAAAGTTAGCAAGTACAAGAAATTTGAAAATTGTATGTAATTGCACAGTAGTGCTTATGGCCGATCCCGTTTCTCGGCTTCAGAGCTACTTTCTTGACTGTATTTTGAGTTAAGCGGTTGGCGCGACTTCAGTTCTAGCCTATAAAGTCAAATGTTGTGTGGTTCCTCCATGGTAACATAGCTGCCCGAGGTCGCAAAGTTAGCAAGTACAAGAAATTTGAAAATTGTATTTAATTTCACGGTAGTGCTTATGGTCGATCCCGTTTCTCAGCTTCAGAGCTTTTTTCTTGACTGTATTTTGAGTTAAGCAGTTGGCGCGACTTCAGTTCTAGCCTATAAAGTCAAATGTTGTGTGGTTCCTCCATGGTAACATAGCTGCCCGAGGCCGCAAAGTTAGCAAGTACAAGAAATTTGAAAATTGTATGTAATTTCACGGTAGTGCTTATGGTCGATCCCGTTTCTCGGCTTCAGAGCTACTTTCGTGACTGTATTTTGAGTTAAGCAGTTGGCGCGACTTCAGTTCTAGCCTATAAAGTCAAATTTTGTGTGGTTCCTCCATGGTAACATAGCTGCCCGAGGTCGCAAAGTTAGCAAGTACAAGAAATTTGAAAATTGTACGTAATTTCACGGTAGTGCTTATGGCCGATCCCGTTTCTCAGCTTCAGAGCTACTTTCTTGACTGTATTTTGAGTTAAGCAGTTGGCGCGACTTCAGTTCTAGCCTATAAAGTCAAATGTTGTGTGGTTCCTCCATGGTAACATAGCTGCCCGAGGTCGCAAAGTTAGCAAGTACAAGAAATTTGAAAATTGTATGTAATTGCACAGTAGTGCTTATGGCCGATCCCGTTTCTCAGCTTCAGAGCTTTTTTCTTGACTGTATGTTGAGTTAAGCAGTTGGCGCGGCTTCAGTTCTAGCCTATAAAGTCAAATGTTGTGTGGTTCCTCCATGGTAACATAGCTGCCCGAGGTCGCAAAGTTAGCAAGTACAAGAAATTTGAAAATTGTACGTAATTTCACGGTAGTGCTTATGGCCGATCCCGTTTCTCAGCTTCAGAGCTACTTTCTTGACTGTATTTTGAGTTAAGCAGTTGGCGCGACTTCAGTTCTAGCCTATAAAGTCAAATGTTGTGTGGTTCCTCCATGGTAACATAGCTGCCCGAGGTCGCAAAGTTAGCAAGTACAAGAAATTTGAAAATTGTATGTAATTGCACAGTAGTGCTTATGGCCGATCCCGTTTCTCGGCTTCAGAGCTACTTTCTTGACTGTATTTTGAGTTAAGCAGTTGGCGCGACTTCAGTTCTAGCCTATAAAGTCAAATGTTGTGTGGTTCCTCCATGGTAACATAGCTGCCCGAGGTCGCAAACTTAGCAAGTACAAGAAATTTGAAAATTGTATGTACATAATTGCACAGTAGTGCTTATGGCCGATCCCGTTTCTCGGCTTCAGAGCTACTTTCTTGACTGTATTTTGAGTTAAGCAGTTGGCGCGACTTCAGTTCTAGCCTATAAAGTCAAATGTTTTGTGGTTCCTCCATGGTAACATAGCTGCCCGAGGTCGCAAATTTAGCAACTACAAGAAATTTGAAAATTGTATGTAATTGCACAGTAGTGCTTATGGCCGATCCCGTTTCTCGGCTTCAGAGCTACTTTCTTGACTGTATTTTGAGTTAAGCAGTTGGCGCGACTTCAGTTCTAGCCTATAAAGTCAAATGTTGTGTGGTTCCTCCATGGTAACATAGCTGCCCGAGGTCGCAAAGTTAGCAAGTACAAGAAATTTGAAAATTGTATGTAATTTCACGGTAGTGCTTATGGCCGATCCCGTTTCTCAGCTTCAGAGCTTTTTTCTTGACTGTATGTTGAGTTAAGCAGTTGGCGCGGCTTCAGTTCTAGCCTATAAAGTCAAATGTTGTGTGGTTCCTCCATGGTAACATAGCTGCCCGAGGTCGCAAAGTTAGCAAGTACAAGAAATTTGAAAATTGTACGTAATTTCATGGTAGTGCTTATGGCCGATCCCGTTTCTCGGCTTCAGAGCTACTTTCGTGACTGTATTTTGAGTTAAGCAGTGGGCGCGACTTCAGTTCTAGCCTATAAAGTCAAATGTTGTGTGGTTCCTCCATGGTAACATAGCTGCCCGAGGTCGCAAAGTTAGCAAGTACAAGAAATTTGAAAATTGTACGTAATTTCACGGTAGTGCTTATGGTCGATCCCGTTTCTCGGCTTCAGAGCTACTTTCTTGACTGTATTTTGAGTTAAGCAGTTGGCGCGACTTCAGTTCTAGCCTATAAAGTCAAATGTTGTGTGGTTCCTCCATGGTAACATAGCTGCCCGAGGTCGCAAAGTTAGCAAGTACAAGAAATTTGAAAAATGTACGTAATTTCACGGTAGTGCTTATGGTCGATCCCGTTTCTCGGCTTCAGAGCTACTTTCTTGACTGTATTTTGAGTTAAGCAGTTGGCGCGACTTCAGTTCTAGCCTATAAAGTCAAATGTTGTGTGGTTCCTCCATGGTAACATAGCTGCCCGAGGTCGCAAAGTTAGCAAGTACAAGAAATTTGAAAAATGTACGTAATTTCACGGTAGTGCTTATGGCCGATCCCGTTTCTCAGCTTCAGAGCTTTTTTCTTGACTGTATTTTGAGTTAAGCAGTTGGCGCGACTTCAGTTCTAGCCTATAAAGTCAAATGTTGTGTGGTTCCTCCATGGTAACATAGCTGCCCGAGGCCGCAAAGTTAGCAAGTACAAGAAATTTGAAAATTGTATGTAATTTCACGGTAGTGCTTATGGTCGATCCCGTTTCTCGGCTTCAGAGCTACTTTCTTGACTGTATTTTGAGTTAAGCAGTTGGCGCGACTTCAGTTCTAGCCTATAAAGTCAAATGTTGTGTGGTTCCTCCATGATAACATAGCTGCCCGAGGTCGCAAAGTTAGCAAGTACAAGAAATTTGAAAATTGTACGTAATTTCACGGTAGTGCTTATGGTCGATCCCGTTTCTCGGCTTCAGAGCTACTTTCTTGACTGGATTTTGAGTTAAGCTGTTGGCGCGACTTCAGTTCTAGCCTATAAAGTCAAATGTTGTGTGGTTCCTCCATGGTAACATAGCTGCCCGAGGTCGCAAAGTTAGCAAGTACAAGAAATTTGGAAATTGTATGCAATTTCACGGTAGTGCTTATGGTCGATGCCGTTTCTCAGCTTGAGAGCTACTTTCTTGACTGGATTTTGAGTTAAGCAGTTGGCGCGACTTCAGTTCTAGCCTATAAAATCAAATGTTGTGTGGTTCCTCCATGATAACATAGCTGCCCGAGGTCGCAAAGTAAGCAAGTACAAGGAATTTGAAAAATGTACGTAATTTCACAGTAGTGCTTATGGTCGATGCCGTTTCTCGGCTTCATAGCTACTTTCTTGACTGTATTTTGAGTTAAGCAGTTGGCGCGACTTCAGTTCTAGCCTATAAAGTCAAATGTTGTGTGGTTCCTCCATGGTAACATAGCTGCCCGAGGTCGCAAAGTTAGCAAGTACAAGAAATTTGAAAATTGTATGTAATTTCACGGTAGTGCTTATGGTCGATCCCGTTTCTCGGTTTCAGAGCTACTTTCTTGACTGGATTTTGAGTTAAGCAGTTGGCGCGACTTCAGTTCTAGCCTATAAAGTCAAATGTTGTGTGGTTCCTCCATGGTAACATAGCTGCCCGAGGTCGCAAAGTTAGCAAGTACAAGAAATTTGAAAATTGTACGTAATTTCACGGTAGTGCTTATGGTCGATGCCGTTTCTCGGCTTCAGAGCTACTTTCGTGACTGTATTTTGAGTTAAGCAGTTGGCGCCACTTCAGTTCTAGCCTATAAAGTCAAATCTTGTGTGATTCCTCCATGGTAACATAGCTGCCCGAGGTCGCAAAGTTAGCAAGTACAAGAAATTTGAAAATTGTACGTAATTTCACGGTAGTGCTTATGGTCGATCCCGTTTCTCGGCTTCAGAGCTACTTTCTTGACTGTATTTTGAGTTAAGCAGTTGGCGCGACTTCAGTTCTAGCCTATAAAGTCAAATGTTGTGTGGTTCCTCCATGGTAACATAGCTGCCCGAGGTCGCAAAGTTAGCAAGTACAAGAAATTTGAAAAATGTACGTAATTTCACGGTAGTGCTTATGGTCGATGCCGTTTCTCTGCTTCAGAGCTACTTTCGTGACTGTATTTTGAGTTAAGCAGTTGGCGCGACTTCAGTTCTAGCCTATAAAGTCAAATGTTGTGTGGTTCCTCCATGGTAACATAGCTGCCCGAGGTCGCAAAGTTAGCAAGTACAAGAAATTTGAAAAATGTACGTAATTTCACGGTAGTACTTATGGTCGATCCCGTTTCTCGGCTTCAGAGCTACTTTCTTGACTGTATTTTGAGTTAAGCAGTTGGCGCGACTTCAGTTCTAGCCTATAAAGTCAAATCTTGTGTGATTCCTCCATGGTAACATAGCTGCCCGAGGTCGCAAAATTAGCAAGTACAAGAAATTTGAAAATTGTACGTAATTTCACGGTAGTGCTTATGGTCGATGCCGTTTCTCGGCTTCAGAGCTACTTTCGTGACTGTATTTTGAGTTAAGCAGTTGGCGCGACTTCAGTTCTAGCCTATAAAGTCAAATGTTGTGTGGTTCCTCCATGGTAACATAGCTGCCCGAGGTCGCAAAGTTAGCAAGTACAAGAAATTTGAAAAATGTACGTAATTGCACAGTAGTGCTTATGGTCGATCCCGTTTCTCAGCTTCAGAGCTACTTTCTTGACTGTATTTTGAGTTAAGCAGTTGGCGCGACTTCAGTTCTAGCCTATAAAGTCAAATGTTGTGTGGTTCCTCCATGGTAACATAGCTGCCCGAGGTCGCAAAGTTAGCAAGTACAAGAAATTTGAAAATTGTACGTAATTTCACGGTAGTGCTTATGGTCGATCCCGTTTCTCGGCTTCAGAGCTACTTTCTTGACTGTATTTTGAGTTAAGCAGTTGGCGCGACTTCAGTTCTAGCCTATAAAGTCAAATGTTGTGTGGTTCCTCCATGGTAACATAGCTGCCCGAGGTCGCAAAGTTAGCAAGTACAAGAAATTTGAAAATTGTACGTAATTTCACGGTAGTGCTTATGGTCGATCCCGTTTCTCGGCTTCAGAGCTACTTTCTTGACTGGATTTTGAGTTAAGCAGTTGGCGCGACTTCAGTTCTAGCCTATAAAGTCAAATGTTGTGTGGTTCCTCCATGGTAACATAGCTGCCCGAGGTCGCAAAGTTAGCAAGTACAAGAAATTTGAAAATTGTACGTAATTTCACGGTAGTGCTTATGGTCGATCCCGTTTCTCGGCTTCAGAGCTACTTTCTTGACTCGATTTTGAGTTAAGCAGTTGGCGCGACTTCAGTTCTAGCCTATAAAGTCAAATGTTGTGTGGTTCCTCCATGGTAACATAGCTGCCCGAGGTCGCAAAGTTAGCAAGTACAAGAAATTTGAAAATTGTACGTAATTTCACGGTAGTGCTTATGGTCGATCCCGTTTCTCGGCTTCAGAGCTACTTTCTTGACTGGATTTTGAGATAGGCTGTTGGCGCGACTTCAGTTCTAGCCTATAAAGTCAAATGTTGTGTGGTTCCTCCATGGTAACATAGCTGCCCGAGGTCGCAAATTTAGCAAGTACAAGAAATTTGAAAAATGTACGTAATTGCACAGTAGTGCTTATGGTCGATCCCGTTTCTCAGCTTCAGAGCTACTTTCTTGACTGTATTTTGAGTTAAGCAGTTGGCGCGACTTCAGTTCTAGCCTATAAAGTCAAATGTTGTGTGGTTCCTCCATGGTAACATAGCTGCCCGAGGTCGCAAAGTTAGCAAGTACAAGAAATTTGAAAATTGTACGTAATTTCACGGTAGTGCTTATGGTCGATGCCGTTTCTCTGCTTCAGAGCTACTTTCGTGACTGTATTTTGAGTTAAGCAGTTGGCGCGACTTCAGTTCTAGCCTATAAAGTCAAATGTTGTGTGGTTCCTCCATGGTAACATAGCTGCCCGAGGTCGCAAAGTTAGCAAGTACAAGAAATTTGAAAAATGTACGTAATTTCACGGTAGTGCTTATGGTCGATCCCGTTTCTCGGCTTCAGAGCTACTTTCTTGACTGTATTTTGAGTTAAGCAGTTGGCGCGACTTCAGTTCTAGCCTATAAAGTCAAATCTTGTGTGATTCCTCCATGGTAACATAGCTGCCCGAGGTCGCAAAATTAGCAAGTACAAGAAATTTGAAAATTGTACGTAATTTCACGGTAGTGCTTATGGTCGATGCCGTTTCTCGGCTTCAGAGCTACTTTCGTGACTGTATTTTGAGTTAAGCAGTTGGCGCGACTTCAGTTCTAGCCTATAAAGTCAAATGTTGTGTGGTTCCTCCATGGTAACATAGCTGCCCGAGGTCGCAAAGTTAGCAAGTACAAGAAATTTGAAAATTGTACGTAATTTCACGGTAGTGCTTATGGTCGATCCCGTTTCTCGGCTTCAGAGCTACTTTCTTGACTGGATTTTGAGTTAAGCTGTTGGCGCGACTTCAGTTCTAGCCTATAAAGTCAAATCTTGTGTGATTCCTCCATGGTAACATAGCTGCCCGAGGTCGCAAAGTTAGCAAGTACAAGAAATTTGAAAATTGTACGTAATTTCACGGTAGTGCTTATGGTCGATCCCGTTTCTCGGCTTCAGAGCTACTTTCGTGACTGTATTTTGAGTTAAGCAGTTGGCGCGACTTCAGTTCTAGCCTATAAAGTCAAATGTTGTGTGGTTCCTCCATGGTAACATAGCTGCCCGAGATCGCAAAGTTAGCAAGTACAAGAAATTTGAAAATTGTACGTAATTTGAAAATTGTACGTAATTTCACGGTAGTGCTTATGGTCGATCCCGTTTCTCGGCTTCAGAGCTACTTTCTTGACTGTATTTTGAGTTAAGCAGTTGGCGCGACTTCAGTTCTAGCCTATAAAGTCAAATCTTGTGTGATTCCTCCATGGTAACATAGCTGCCCGAGGTCGCAAAATTAGCAAGAACAAGAAATTTGAAAATTGTACGTAATTTCACGGTAGTGCTTATGGTCGATCCCGTTTCTCGGCTTCAGAGCTACTTTCTTGACTGTATTTTGAGTTAAGCAGTTGGCGCGACTTCAGTTCTAGCCTATAAAGTCAAATGTTGTGTGGTTCCTCCATGGTAACATAGCTGCCCGAGGCCGCAAAGTTAGCAAGTACAAGAAATTTGAAAATTGTATGTAATTTCACGGTAGTGCTTATGGTCGATCCCGTTTCTCGGCTTCAGAGCTACTTTCTTGACTGTATTTTGAGATAAGCAGTTGGCGCGACTTCAGTTCTAGCCTATAAAGTCAAATGTTGTGTGGTTCCTCCATGGTAACATAGCTGCCCGAGGTCGCAAAGTTAGCAAGTACAAGAAATTTGAAAATTGTATGTAATTTCACGGTAGTGTTTATGGTCGATCCCGTTTCTCGGCTTCAGAGCTACTTTCTTGACTGGATTTTGAGTTAAGCTGTTGGCGCGACTTCAGTTCTAGCCTATAAAGTCAAATGTTGTGTGGTTCCTCCATGGTAACATAGTTGCCCGAGGTCGCAAAATTAGCAAGTACAAGAAATTTGTAAATTGTACGTAATTTCACGGTAGTGCTTATGGTCGATCCCGTTTCTCGGCTTCAGAGCTACTTTCTTGACTGTATTTTGAGTTAAGCAATTGGCGCGACTTCAGTTCTAGCCTATAAAGTCAAATGTTGTGTGGTTCCTCCATGGTAACATAGCTGCCCGAGGTCGCAAAGCTAGCAAGTACAAGAAATTTGAAAATTGTATGTAATTTCACGGTAGTGCTTATGGTCGATGCCGTTTCTCAGCTTCAGAGCTACTTTCTTGACTGTATTTTGAGTTAAGCAGTTGGCGCGACTTCAGTTCTAGCCTATAAAGTCAAATGTTGTGTGGTTCCTCCATGGTAACATAGCTGCCCGAGGTCGCAAAGTTAGCAAGTACAAGAAATTTGAAAAATGTACGTAACTTCACGGTAGTGCTTATGGCCGATCCCGTTTCTCAGCTTCAGAGCTTTTTTCTTGACTGTATTTTAAGTTCTAGCCTATAAAGTCAAATGTTGTGTGGTTCCTCCATGGCAACATAGCTGCCCGAGGTCGCAAAGTTAGCAAGTACAAGAAATTTGAAAAATGTACGTAATTTCACAGTAGTGCTTATGGTCGATGCCGTTTCTCAGTTTCAGAGCTTTTTTCTTGACTGTATTTTGAGTTAAGCAGTTGGCGCGACTTCAGCTCTAGCCTATAAAGTCAAATGTTGTGTGGTTCCTCCATGGTAACATAGCTGCCCGAGGTCGCAAATTTAGCAAGTACAAGAAATTTGAAAAATGTACGTAATTTCACGGTAGTGCTTATGGCCGATCCCGTTTCTCAGTTTCAGAGCTTTTTTCTTGACTGTATTTTGAGTTAGGCTGTTGGCGCGACTTCAGTTCTAGCCTATAAAGTCAAATCTTGTGTGATTCCTCCATGGTAACATAGCTGCCCGAGGTCGCAAAATTAGCAAGTACAAGAAATTTGTAAATTGTACGTAATTTCACGGTAGTGCTTATGGCCGATCCCGTTTCTCAGCTTCAGAGCTTTTTTCTTGACTGTATTTTGAGTTAGGCAGTTGGCGCGACTTCAGTTCTAGCCTATAAAGTCAAATGTTGTGTGGTTCCTCCATGGTAACATAGCTGCCCGAGGTCGCAAAGTTAGCAAGTACAAGAAATTTGAAAATTGTATGTAATTTCACGGTAGTGCTTATGGTCGATCCCGTTTCTCGGCTTCAGAGCTACTTTCTTGACTGTATTTGGAGTTAAGCAGTTGGCGCCACTTCAGTTCTAGCCTATAAAGTCAAATGTTGTGTGGTTCCTCCATGGTAACATAGCTGCCCGAGGTCGCAAAGTTAACAAGTACAAGAAATTTGAAAATTGTACGTAATTTCACAGTAGTGCTTATGGTCGATGCCGTTTCTCGGCTTCAGAGCTACTTTCTTGACTGTATTTTGAGTTAAGCAGTTGGCGCGACTTCAGTTCTAGCCTATAAAGTCAAATGTTGTGTGGTTCCTCCATGGTAACATAGCTGCCCGAGGTCGCAAAGTTAGCAAGTACAAGAAATTTGAAAAATGTACGTAATTTCACAGTAGTGCTTATGGTCGATGCCGTTTCTCAGCTTCAGAGCTTTTTTCTTGACTGTATTTTGAGTTAAGCAGTTGGCGCGACTTCAGTTCTAGCCTATAAAGTCAAATGTTGTGTGGTTCCTCCATGGTAACATAGCTGCCCGAGGCCGCAAAGTTAGCAAGTACAAGAAATTTGAAAATTGTATGTAATTTCACGGTAGTGCTTATGGTCGATCCCGTTTCTCGGCTTCAGAGCTACTTTCTTGACTGTATTTTGAGTTAAGCAGTTGGCGCGACTTCAGTTCTAGCCTATAAAGTCAAATGTTGTGTGGTTCCTCCATGGTAACATAGCTGCCCGAGGTCGCAAAGTTAGCAAGTACAAGAAATTCGAAAATTGTATGTAATTTCACGGTAGTGCTTATGGTCGATCCTGTTTCTCGGCTTCAGAGCTACTTTCTTGACTGGATTTTGAGTTAAGCTGTTGGCGCGACTTCAGTTCTAGCCTATAAAGTCAAATGTTGTGTGGTTCCTCCATGGTAACATAGCTGCCCGAGGTCGCAAAGTTAGCAAGTACAAGAAATTTGAAAATTGTATGTAATTTCACGGTAGTGTTTATGGTCGATCCCGTTTCTCGGCTTCAGAGCTACTTTCTTGACTGGATTTTGAGTTAAGCTGTTGGCGCGACTTCAGTTCTAGCCTATAAAGTCAAATGTTGTGTGGTTCCTCCATGGTAACATAGTTGCCCGAGGTCGCAAAATTAGCAAGTACAAGAAATTTGTAAATTGTACGTAATTTCACGGTAGTGCTTATGGTCGATCCCGTTTCTCGGCTTCAGAGCTACTTTCTTGACTGTATTTTGAGTTAAGCAATTGGCGCGACTTCAGTTCTAGCCTATAAAGTCAAATGTTGTGTGGTTCCTCCATGGTAACATAGCTGCCCGAGGTCGCAAAGCTAGCAAGTACAAGAAATTTGAAAATTGTATGTAATTTCACGGTAGTGCTTATGGTCGATGCCGTTTCTCAGCTTCAGAGCTACTTTCTTGACTGTATTTTGAGTTAAGCAGTTGGCGCGACTTCAGTTCTAGCCTATAAAGTCAAATGTTGTGTGGTTCCTCCATGGTAACATAGCTGCCCGAGGTCGCAAAGTTAGCAAGTACAAGAAATTTGAAAAATGTACGTAACTTCACGGTAGTGCTTATGGCCGATCCCGTTTCTCAGCTTCAGAGCTTTTTTCTTGACTGTATTTTAAGTTCTAGCCTATAAAGTCAAATGTTGTGTGGTTCCTCCATGGCAACATAGCTGCCCGAGGTCGCAAAGTTAGCAAGTACAAGAAATTTGAAAAATGTACGTAATTTCACAGTAGTGCTTATGGTCGATGCCGTTTCTCAGTTTCAGAGCTTTTTTCTTGACTGTATTTTGAGTTAAGCAGTTGGCGCGACTTCAGCTCTAGCCTATAAAGTCAAATGTTGTGTGGTTCCTCCATGGTAACATAGCTGCCCGAGGTCGCAAATTTAGCAAGTACAAGAAATTTGAAAAATGTACGTAATTTCACGGTAGTGCTTATGGCCGATCCCGTTTCTCAGTTTCAGAGCTTTTTTCTTGACTGTATTTTGAGTTAGGCTGTTGGCGCGACTTCAGTTCTAGCCTATAAAGTCAAATCTTGTGTGATTCCTCCATGGTAACATAGCTGCCCGAGGTCGCAAAATTAGCAAGTACAAGAAATTTGTAAATTGTACGTAATTTCACGGTAGTGCTTATGGCCGATCCCGTTTCTCAGCTTCAGAGCTTTTTTCTTGACTGTATTTTGAGTTAGGCAGTTGGCGCGACTTCAGTTCTAGCCTATAAAGTCAAATGTTGTGTGGTTCCTCCATGGTAACATAGCTGCCCGAGGTCGCAAAGTTAGCAAGTACAAGAAATTTGAAAATTGTATGTAATTTCACGGTAGTGCTTATGGTCGATCCCGTTTCTCGGCTTCAGAGCTACTTTCTTGACTGTATTTGGAGTTAAGCAGTTGGCGCCACTTCAGTTCTAGCCTATAAAGTCAAATGTTGTGTGGTTCCTCCATGGTAACATAGCTGCCCGAGGTCGCAAAGTTAACAAGTACAAGAAATTTGAAAATTGTACGTAATTTCACAGTAGTGCTTATGGTCGATGCCGTTTCTCGGCTTCAGAGCTACTTTCTTGACTGTATTTTGAGTTAAGCAGTTGGCGCGACTTCAGTTCTAGCCTATAAAGTCAAATGTTGTGTGGTTCCTCCATGGTAACATAGCTGCCCGAGGTCGCAAAGTTAGCAAGTACAAGAAATTTGAAAAATGTACGTAATTTCACAGTAGTGCTTATGGTCGATGCCGTTTCTCAGCTTCAGAGCTTTTTTCTTGACTGTATTTTGAGTTAAGCAGTTGGCGCGACTTCAGTTCTAGCCTATAAAGTCAAATGTTGTGTGGTTCCTCCATGGTAACATAGCTGCCCGAGGCCGCAAAGTTAGCAAGTACAAGAAATTTGAAAATTGTATGTAATTTCACGGTAGTGCTTATGGTCGATCCCGTTTCTCGGCTTCAGAGCTACTTTCTTGACTGTATTTTGAGTTAAGCAGTTGGCGCGACTTCAGTTCTAGCCTATAAAGTCAAATGTTGTGTGGTTCCTCCATGGTAACATAGCTGCCCGAGGTCGCAAAGTTAGCAAGTACAAGAAATTCGAAAATTGTATGTAATTTCACGGTAGTGCTTATGGTCGATCCTGTTTCTCGGCTTCAGAGCTACTTTCTTGACTGGATTTTGAGTTAAGCTGTTGGCGCGACTTCAGTTCTAGCCTATAAAGTCAAATGTTGTGTGGTTCCTCCATGGTAACATAGCTGCCCGAGGTCGCAAAATTAGCAAGTACAAGAAATTTGTAAATTGTACGTAATTTCACGGTAGTGCTTATGGTCGATCTCGTTTCTCGGCTTCAGAGCTACTTTCTTGACTGTATTTTGAGTTAGGCAGTTGGCGCGACTTCGGTTCTAGCTTATAAAGTAAAATCTTGTGTGGTTCCTCAATGGTAACATAGCTGCCCGAGACCGCAAAGTTAGCAAGAACAAGAAATTTGAAAATTGTATGTAATTGCACAGTAGTGCTTATGGTCGATGCCGTTTCTCAGCTTCAGAGCTACTTTCTTGACTGTATTTTGAGTTAAGCAGTTGGCGCGACTTCAGTTCTAGCCTATAAAGTCAAATGTTGTGTGGTTCCTCCATGGTAACATAGCTGCCCGAGGTCGCAAAGCTAGCAAGTACAAGAAATTTGAAAATTGTATGTAATTTCACGGTAGTGCTTATGGTCGATCCCGTTTCTCAGCTTCAGAGCTACTTTCTTGACTGTATTTTGAGTTAAGCAGTTGGCGCGACTTCAGTTCTAGACTATTAAGTCAAATCTTGTGTGGTTCCTCCATGGTAACATAGCTGCCCGAGGTCGCAAAGTTAGCAAGTACAAGAAATTTGAAAAATGTACGTAATTTCACAGTAGTGCTTATGGTCGATGCCGTTTCTCAGCTTCAGAGCTTTTTTCTTGACTGTATTTTGAGTTAAGCAGTTGGCGCGACTTCAGTTCTAGCCTATAAAGTCAAATGTTGTGTGGTTCCTCCATGGTAACATAGCTGCCCGAGGTCGCAAAGTTAGCAAGTACAAGAAATTCGAAAATTGTATGTAATTTCACGGTAGTGCTTATGGTCGATCCTGTTTCTCGGCTTCAGAGCTACTTTCTTGACTGGATTTTGAGTTAAGCTGTTGGCGCGACTTCAGTTCTAGCCTATAAAGTCAAATGTTGTGTGGTTCCTCCATGGTAACATAGCTGCCCGAGGTCGCAAAATTAGCAAGTACAAGAAATTTGTAAATTGTACGTAATTTCACGGTAGTGCTTATGGCCGATCCCGTTTCTCAGCTTCAGAGCTTTTTTCTTGACTGTATTTTGAGTTAAGCAGTTGGCGCGACTTCAGTTCTAGCCTATAAAGTCAAATGTTGTGTGGTTCCTCCATGGTAACATAGCTGCCCGAGGTCGCAAAGTTAGCAAGTACAAGAAATTTGAAAATTGTATGTAATTTCACGGTAGTGCTTATGGTCGATCCCGTTTCTCGGCTTCAGAGCTACTTTCTTGACTGTATTTTGAGTTAAGCAGTTGGCGCCACTTCAGTTCTAGCCTATAAAGTCAAATGTTGTGTGGTTCCTCTATGGTAACATAGCTGCCCGAGGTCGCAAAGTTAGCAAGTACAAGAAATTTGAAAATTGTATGTAATTTCACGGTAGTGCTTATGGTCTTTGCTGACGATGGGGCCATTATAAGTGATGATCAGGCGTCCCTACAACGAGCACTTGATGTGTGGGTGGACATTTTTGAGGGACACGGGTATCGTATTAGTTCAAAGAAGACAGAGTATCTGTGCTGCCCGTTCTCTGACCCTCATCAGCCTATTCCAGACATTTACTTGAATGGAAGAGTGCTTCCCAAGTGTGAAAAGTTTAAATATCTGGGATCTATGATTAATAGAGAAGCAACTTGTGATGACGACATCAAACATCGCGTAAGCGTAGGGTGGATGAAGTGGCGGGAAAACTCCGCCATCTTCTGTGATCGAAAAATGCCCCCTAAGCTGAAAGGAAGGCTCTACACTTCAGTTGTACTTCCGGCGCTCACATACGGTTCACAATGCTGGACAATGCACAAAAAGTATGAGAGCAAATTAACGGCAACTGAGATGAAGATGCTTCGCATGACAGCGGGAGTAACAAAGCGTGACAGAATTAGAAGTTCAAAGATCCGAGGAAGCCTCCACGTAAAAGAAACCATCACAAGAAATATAGAGCGCGACCGACTCAGTTGGTATTGCCATGTTCAAAGGAGAGATCCTTTGAACCCCGTCCAAAAGGCGTTATCAATCAACATTCCAATTTCAACACGCAAAAAAGGCAGGCCGAAAAACAATTGGTGCAAACAAATGCAAAAACACCAGCATTTGATTGGCCTCAGCGATGAAGTAATCCCAAACCGGGAAGCCTGCCGCTACTTTCTGAGGTCAAACCGGCGGACCCCACAAGCGGACCAGTAGGAATGCAGTTAAGTGGGAAGGTTATGGTCCTACACTTCTGACCATAACGACGCCGGGATAAAAAGGAAAAGAAGAAGAAGAAGAAGTGCTTATGGTCGATCCCGTTTCTCGGCTTCAGAGCTACTTTCTTGACTGTATTTTGAGTTAAGCAGTTGGCGCGACTTCAGTTCTAGCCTATAAAGTCAAATGTTGTGTGGTTCCTCCATGGTAACATAGCTGCCCGAGGCCGCAAAGTTAGCAAGTACAAGAAATTTGAAAATTGTATGTAATTTCACGGTAGTGCTTATGGTCGATCCCGTTTCTCGGCTTCAGAGCTACTTTCTTGACTGTATTTTGAGTTAAGCAGTTGGCGCGACTTCAGTTCTAGCCTATAAAGTCAAATGTTGTGTGGTTCCTCCATGGTAACATAGCTGCCCGAGGTCGCAAAGTTAGCAAGTACAAGAAATTTGAAAATTGTACGTAATTTCACGGTAGTGCTTATGGTCGATCCCGTTTCTCGGCTTCAGAGCTACTTTCTTGACTGGATTTTGAGTTAAGCTGTTGGCGCGACTTCAGTTCTAGCCTATAAAGTCAAATGTTGTGTGGTTCCTCCATGGTAACATAGCTGCCCGAGGTCGCAAAGTTAGCAAGTACAAGAAATTTGAAAATTGTATGTAATTTCACGGTAGTGCTTATGGTCGATGCCGTTTCTCAGCTTGAGAGCTACTTTCTTGACTGGATTTTGAGTTAAGCAGTTGGCGCGACTTCAGTTCTAGCCTATAAAATCAAATGTTGTGTGGTTCCTCCATGATAACATAGCTGCCCGAGGTCGCAAAGTTAGCAAGTACAAGGAATTTGAAAAATGTACGTAATTTCACAGTAGTGCTTATGGTCGATGCCGTTTCTCGGCTTCAGAGCTACTTTCTTGACTGTAATTTGAGTTAAGCAGTTGGCGCGATTTCAGTTCTAGCCTATAAAGTCAAATGTTGTGTGGTTCCTCCATGGTAACATAGCTGCCCGAGGTCGCAAAATTAGCAAGTACAAGAAATTTGAAAATTGTATGTAATTTCACGGTAGTGCTTATGGTCGATCCCGTTTCTCGGTTTCAGAGCTACTTTCTTGACTGGATTTTGAGTTAAGCAGTTGGCGCGACTTCAGTTCTAGCCTATAAAGTCAAATGTTGTGTGGTTCCTCCATGGTAACATAGCTGCCCGAGGTCGCAAAGTTAGCAAGTACAAGAAATTTGAAAATTGTACGTAATTTCACGGTAGTGCTTATGGTCGATGCCGTTTCTCGGCTTCAGAGCTACTTTCGTGACTGTATTTTGAGTTAAGCAGTTGGCCCCACTTCAGTTCTAGCCTATAAAGTCAAATCTTGTGTGATTCCTCCATGGTAACATAGCTGCCCGAGGTCGCAAAGTTAGCAAGTACAAGAAATTTGAAAATTGTACGTAATTTCACGGTAGTGCTTATGGTCGATCCCGTTTCTCGGCTTCAGAGCTACTTTCTTGACTGTATTTTGAGTTAAGCAGTTGGCGCGACTTCAGTTCTAGCCTATAAAGTCAAATGTTGTGTGGTTCCTCCATGGTAACATAGCTGCCCGAGGTCGCAAAGTTAGCAAGTACAAGAAATTTGAAAAATGTACGTAATTTCACGGTAGTGCTTATGGTCGATGCCGTTTCTCTGCTTCAGAGCTACTTTCGTGACTGTATTTTGAGTTAAGCAGTTGGCGCGACTTCAGTTCTAGCCTATAAAGTCAAATGTTGTGTGGTTCCTCCATGGTAACATAGCTGCCCGAGGTCGCAAAGTTAGCAAGTACAAGAAATTTGAAAAATGTACGTAATTTCACGGTAGTACTTATGGTCGATCCCGTTTCTCGGCTTCAGAGCTACTTTCTTGACTGTATTTTGAGTTAAGCAGTTGGCGCGACTTCAGTTCTAGCCTATAAAGTCAAATCTTGTGTGATTCCTCCATGGTAACATAGCTGCCCGAGGTCGCAAAATTAGCAAGTACAAGAAATTTGAAAATTGTACGTAATTTCACGGTAGTGCTTATGGTCGATGCCGTTTCTCGGCTTCAGAGCTACTTTCGTGACTGTATTTTGAGTTAAGCAGTTGGCGCGACTTCAGTTCTAGCCTATAAAGTGAAATGTTGTGTGGTTCCTCCATGGTAACATAGCTGCCCGAGGTCGCAAAGTTAGCAAGTACAAGAAATTTGAAAAATGTACGTAATTGCACAGTAGTGCTTATGGTCGATCCCGTTTCTCAGCTTCAGAGCTACTTTCTTGACTGTATTTTGAGTTAAGCAGTTGGCGCGACTTCAGTTCTAGCCTATAAAGTCAAATGTTGTGTGGTTCCTCCATGGTAACATAGCTGCCCGAGGTCGCAAAGTTAGCAAGTACAAGAAATTTGAAAATTGTACGTAATTTCACGGTAGTGCTTATGGTCGATGCCGTTTCTCAGCTTGAGAGCTACTTTCTTGACTGGATTTTGAGTTAAGCAGTTGGCGCGACTTCAGTTCTAGCCTATAAAGTCAAATGTTGTGTGGTTCCTCCATGGTAACATAGCTGCCCGAGGTCGCAAAGTTAGCAAGTACAAGAAATTTGAAAATTGTATGTAATTTCACGGTAGTGCTTATGGTCGATGCCGTTTCTCAGCTTGAGAGCTACTTTCTTGACTGGATTTTGAGTTAAGCAGTTGGCGCGACTTCAGTTCTAGCCTATAAAATCAAATGTTGTGTGGTTCCTCCATGGTAACATAGCTGCCCGAGGTCGCAAAGTTAGCAAGTACAAGAAATTTGAAAATTGTACGTAATTTCACGGTAGTGCTTATGGTCGATCCCGTTTCTCGGCTTCAGAGCTACTTTCTTGACTGGATTTTGAGTTAAGCTGTTGGCGCGACTTCTATAAAGTCAAATGTTGTGTGGTTCCTCCATGGTAACATAGCTGCCCGAGGTCGCAAAGTTAGCAAGTACAAGAAATTTGAAAAATGTACGTAATTGCACAGTAGTGCTTATGGTCGATCCCGTTTCTCGGCTTCAGAGCTACTTTCTTGACTGGATTTTGAGTTAAGCTGTTGGCGCGACTTCTATAAAGTCAAATGTTGTGTGGTTCCTCCATGGTAACATAGCTGCCCGAGGTCGCAAAGTTAGCAAGTACAAGAAATTTGAAAAATGTACGTAATTGCACAGTAGTGCTTATGGTCGATCCCGTTTCTCAGCTTCAGAGCTACTTTCGTGACTGTATTTTGAGTTAAGCAGTTGGCGCGACTTCAGTTCTAGCCTATAAAGTCAAATGTTGTGTGGTTCCTCCATGGTAACATAGCTGCCCGAGGTCGCAAAGTTAGCAAGTACAAGAAATTTGAAAATTGTACGTAATTTCACGGTAGTGCTTATGGTCGATCCTGTTTCTCGGCGTCAGAGCTACTTTCTTGACTGTATTTTGAGTTAAGCAGTTGGCGCGACTTCAGTTCTAGCCTATAAAGTCAAATCTTGTGTGATTCCTCCATGGTAACATAGCTGCCCGAGGTCGCAAAATTAGCAAGAACAAGAAATTTGAAAATTGTACGTAATTTCACGGTAGTGCTTATGGTCGATGCCGTTTCTCGGCTTCAGAGCTACTTTCGTGACTGTATTTTGAGTTAAGCAGTTGGCGCGACTTCAGTTCTAGCCTATAAAGTCAAATGTTGTGTGGTTCCTCCATGGTAACATAGCTGCCCGAGGTCGCAAAGTTAGCAAGTACAAGAAATTTGAAAATTGTATGTAATTTCACGGTAGTGCTTATGGTCGATCCCGTTTCTCGGCTTCAGAGCTACTTTCTTGACTGTATTTTGAGTTAAGCAGTTGGCGCGACTTCAGTTCTAGCCTATAAAGTCAAATGTTGTGTGGTTCCTCCATGGTAACATAGCTGCCCGAGGTCGCAAAGTTAGCAAGTACAAGAAATTTGAAAATTGTACGTAATTTCACGGTAGTGCTTATGGTCGATGCCGTTTCTCTGCTTCACAGCTACTTTCGTGACTGTATTTTGAGTTAAGCAGTTGGCGCGACTTCAGTTCTAGCCTATAAAGTCAAATGTTGTGTGGTTCCTCCATGGTAACATAGCTGCCCGAGGTCGCAAAGTTAGCAAGTACAAGAAATTTGAAAAATGTACGTAATTTCACGGTAGTGCTTAGGGTCGATCCCGTTTCTCGGCTTCAGAGCTACTTTCTTGACTGTATTTTGAGTTAAGCAGTTGGCGCGACTTCAGTTCTAGCCTATAAAGTCAAATCTTGTGTGATTCCTCCATGGTAACATAGCTGCCCGAGGTCGCAAAGTTAGCAAGTACAAGAAATTTGAAAATTGTACGTAATTTCACGGTAGTGCTTATGGTCGATCCCGTTTCTCGGCTTCAGAGCTACTTTCGTGACTGTATTTTGAGTTAAGCAGTTGGCGCGACTTCAGTTCTAGCCTATAAAGTCAAATGTTGTGTGGTTCCTCCATGGTAACATAGCTGCCCGAGGTCGCAAAGTTAGCAAGTACAAGAAATTTGAAAATTGTACGTAATTTCACGGTAGTGCTTATGGTCGATCCCGTTTCTCGGCTTCAGAGCTACTTTCTTGACTGTATTTTGAGTTAAGCAGTTGGCGCGACTTCAGTTCTAGCCTATAAAGTCAAATCTTGTGTGATTCCTCCATGGTAACATAGCTGCCCGAGGTCGCAAAATTAGCAAGAACAAGAAATTTGAAAATTGTACGTAATTTCACGGTAGTGCTTATGGTCGATCCCGTTTCTCGGCTTCAGAGCTACTTTCTTGACTGTATTTTGAGTTAAGCAGTTGGCGCGACTTCAGTTCTAGCCTATAAAGTCAAATTTTGTGTGGTTCCTCCATGGTAACATAGCTGCCCGAGGTCGCAAAGTTAGCAAGTACAAGAAATTTGAAAATTGTACGTGATTTCACGGTAGTGCTTATGGTCGATCCCGTTTCTCAGCTTCAGAGCTTTTTTCTTGACTGTATTTTGAGTTAAGCAGTTGGCGCGACTTCAGTTCTAGCCTATAAAGTCAAATGTTGTGTGGTTCCTCCATGGTAACATAGCTGCCCGAGGTCGCAAAGTTAGCAAGTACAAGAAATTTGAAAAATGTACGTAATTTCACAGTAGTGCTTATGGTCGATGCCGTTTCTCAGCTTCAGAGCTTTTTTCTTGACTGTATTTTGAGTTAAGCAGTTGGCGCGACTTCAGTTCTAGCCTATAAAGTCAAATGTTGTGTGGTTCCTCCATGGTAACATAGCTGCCCGAGGCCGCAAAGTTAGCAAGTACAAGAAATTTGAAAACTGTATGTAATTTCACGGTAGTGCTTATGGTCGATCCCGTTTCTCGCCTTCAGAGCAACTTTCTTGACTGTATTTTGAGTTAAGCAGTTGGCGCGACTTCAGTTCTAGCCTATAAAGTCAAATGTTGTGTGGTTCCTCCATGGTAACATAGCTGCCCGAGGCCGCAAAGTTAGCAAGTACAAGAAATTTGAAAATTGTATGTAATTTCACGGTAGTGCTTATGGTCGATCCCGTTTCTCGGCTTCAGAGCTACTTTCTTGACTGTATTTTGAGTTAAGCAGTTGGCGCGACTTCAGTTCTAGCCTATAAAGTCAAATGTTGTGTGGTTCCTCCATGGTAACATAGCTGCCCGAGGTCGCAAAGTTAGCAAGTACAAGAAATTTGAAAATTGTATGTAATTTCACGGTAGTGTTTATGGTCGATCCCGTTTCTCGGCTTCAGAGCTACTTTCTTGACTGGATTTTGAGTTAAGCTGTTGGCGCGACTTCAGTTCTAGCCTATAAAGTCAAATGTTGTGTGGTTCCTCCATGGTAACATAGTTGCCCGAGGTCGCAAAATTAGCAAGTACAAGAAATTTGTAAATTGTACGTAATTTCACGGTAGTGCTTATGGTCGATCCCGTTTCTCGGCTTCAGAGCTACTTTCTTGACTGTATTTTGAGTTAAGCAGTTGGCGCGACTTCAGTTCTAGCCTATAAAGTCAAATGTTGTGTGGTTCCTCCATGGTAACATAGCTGCCCGAGGTCGCAAAGTTAGCAAGTACAAGAAATTTGAAAATTGTACGTAATTTCACGGTAGTGCTTATGGTCGATGCCGTTTCTCAGCTTGAGAGCTACTTTCTTGACTGGATTTTGAGTTAAGCAGTTGGCGCGACTTTAGTTCTAGCCTATAAAATCAAATGTTGTGTGGTTCCTCCATGATAACATAGCTGCCCGAGGTCGCAAAGTTAGCAAGTACAAGGAATTTGAAAAATGTACGTAATTTCACAGTAGTGCTTATGGTCGATGCCGTTTCTCGGCTTCAGAGCTACTTTCTTGACTGTATTTTGAGTTAAGCAGTTGGCGCGACTTCAGTTCTAGCCTATAAAGTCAAATGTTGTGTGGTTCCTCCATGGTAACATAGCTGCCCGAGGTCGCAAAGTTAGCAAGTACAAGAAATTTGAAAATTGTATGTAATTTCACGGTAGTGCTTATGGTCGATCCCGTTTCTCGGTTTCAGAGCTACTTTCTTGACTGGATTTTGAGTTAAGCAGTTGGCGCGACTTCAGTTCTAGCCTATAAAGTCAAATGTTGTGTGGTTCCTCCATGGTAACATAGCTGCCCGAGGTCGCAAAGTTAGCAAGTACAAGAAATTTGAAAATTGTACGTAATTTCACGGTAGTGCTTATGGTCGATGCCGTTTCTCGACTTCAGAGCTACTTTCGTGACTGTATTTTGAGTTAAGCAGTTGGCCCCACTTCAGTTCTAGCCTATAAAGTCAAATCTTGTGTGATTCCTCCATGGTAACATAGCTGCCCGAGGTCGCAAAGTTAGCAAGTACAAGAAATTTGAAAATTGTACGTAATTTCACGGTAGTGCTTATGGTCGATCCCGTTTCTCGGCTTCAGAGCTACTTTCTTGACTGTATTTTGAGTTAAGCAGTTGGCGCGACTTCAGTTCTAGATTATAAAGTCAAATGTTGTGTGGTTCCTCCATGGTAACATAGCTGCCCGAGGTCGCAAAGTTAGCAAGTACAAGAAATTTGAAAAATGTACGTAATTTCACGGTAGTGCTTATGGTCGATGCCGTTTCTCTGCTTCAGAGCTACTTTCGTGACTGTATTTTGAGTTAAGCAGTTGGCGCGACTTCAGTTCTAGCCTATAAAGTCAAATGTTGTGTGGTTCCTCCATGGTAACATAGCTGCCCGAGGTCGCAAAGTTAGCAAGTACAAGAAATTTGAAAAATGTACGTAATTTCACGGTAGTACTTATGGTCGATCCCGTTTCTCGGCTTCAGAGCTACTTTCTTGACTGTATTTTGAGTTAAGCAGTTGGCGCGACTTCAGTTCTAGCCTATAAAGTCAAATCTTGTGTGATTCCTCCATGGTAACATAGCTGCCCGAGGTCGCAAAGTTAGCAAGTACAAGAAATTTGAAAAATGTACGTAATTGCACAGTAGTGCTTATGGTCGATCCCGTTTCTCGGCTTCAGAGCTACTTTCTTGACTGGATTTTGAGTTAAGCTGTTGGCGCGACTTCTATAAAGTCAAATGTTGTGTGGTTCCTCCATGGTAACATAGCTGCCCGAGGTCGCAAAGTTAGCAAGTACAAGAAATTTGAAAAATGTACGTAATTGCACAGTAGTGCTTATGGTCGATCCCGTTTCTCAGCTTCAGAGCTACTTTCGTGACTGTATTTTGAGTTAAGCAGTTGGCGCGACTTCAGTTCTAGCCTATAAAGTCAAATGTTGTGTGGTTCCTCCATGGTAACATAGCTGCCCGAGGTCGCAAAGTTAGCAAGTACAAGAAATTTGAAAATTGTACGTAATTTCACGGTAGTGCTTATGGTCGATCCCGTTTCTCGGCGTCAGAGCTACTTTCTTGACTGTATTTTGAGTTAAGCAGTTGGCGCGACTTCAGTTCTAGCCTATAAAGTCAAATCTTGTGTGATTCCTCCATGGTAACATAGCTGCCCGAGGTCGCAAAATTAGCAAGAACAAGAAATTTGAAAATTGTACGTAATTTCACGGTAGTGCTTATGGTCGATGCCGTTTCTCGGCTTCAGAGCTACTTTCGTGACTGTATTTTGAGTTAAGCAGTTGGCGCGACTTCAGTTCTAGCCTATAAAGTCAAATGTTGTGTGGTTCCTCCATGGTAACATAGCTGCCCGAGGTCGCAAAGTTAGCAAGTACAAGAAATTTGAAAATTGTATGTAATTTCACGGTAGTGCTTATGGTCGATCCCGTTTCTCGGCTTCAGAGCTACTTTCTTGACTGTATTTTGAGTTAAGCAGTTGGCGCGACTTCAGTTCTAGCCTATAAAGTCAAATGTTGTGTGGTTCCTCCATGGTAACATAGCTGCCCGAGGTCGCAAAGTTAGCAAGTACAAGAAATTTGAAAATTGTACGTAATTTCACGGTAGTGCTTATGGTCGATGCCGTTTCTCTGCTTCACAGCTACTTTCGTGACTGTATTTTGAGTTAAGCAGTTGGCGCGACTTCAGTTCTAGCCTATAAAGTCAAATGTTGTGTGGTTCCTCCATGGTAACATAGCTGCCCGAGGTCGCAAAGTTAGCAAGTACAAGAAATTTGAAAAATGTACTTAATTTCACGGTAGTGCTTAGGGTCGATCCCGTTTCTCGGCTTCAGAGCTACTTTCTTGACTGTATTTTGAGTTAAGCAGTTGGCGCGACTTCAGTTCTAGCCTATAAAGTCAAATCTTGTGTGATTCCTCCATGGTAACATAGCTGCCCGAGGTCGCAAAATTAGCAAGTACAAGAAATTTGAAAATTGTACGTAATTTCACGGTAGTGCTTATGGTCGATCCCGTTTCTCGGCTTCAGAGCTACTTTCGTGACTGTATTTTGAGTTAAGCAGTTGGCGCGACTTCAGTTCTAGCCTATAAAGTCAAATGTTGTGTGGTTCCTCCATGGTAACATAGCTGCCCGAGGTCGCAAAGTTAGCAAGTACAAGAAATTTGAAAATTGTACGTAATTTCACGGTAGTGCTTATGGTCGATCCCGTTTCTCGGCTTCAGAGCTACTTTCTTGACTGTATTTTGAGTTAAGCAGTTGCGCCAACTGCAGTTCTAGCCTATAAAGTCAAATCTTGTGTGATTCCTCCATGGTAACATAGCTGCCCGAGGTCGCAAAATTAGCAAGAACAAGAAATTTGAAAATTGTACGTAATTTCACGGTAGTGCTTATGGTCGATCCCGTTTCTCGGCTTCAGAGCTACTTTCTTGACTGTATTTTGAGTTAAGCAGTTGGCGCGACTTCAGTTCTAGCCTATAAAGTCAAATTTTGTGTGGTTCCTCCATGGTAACATAGCTGCCCGAGGTCGCAAAGTTAGCAAGTACAAGAAATTTGAAAATTGTACGTGATTTCACGGTAGTGCTTATGGTCGATCCCGTTTCTCAGCTTCAGAGCTTTTTTCTTGACTGTATTTTGAGTCAAGCAGTTGGCGCGACTTCAGTTCTAGCCTATAAAGTCAAATGTTGTGTGGTTCCTCCATGGTAACATAGCTGCCCGAGGTCGCAAAGTTAGCAAGTACAAGAAATTTGAAAAATGTACGTAATTTCACAGTAGTGCTTATGGTCGATGCCGTTTCTCAGCTTCAGAGCTTTTTTCTTGACTGTATTTTGAGTTAAGCAGTTGGCGCGACTTCAGTTCTAGCCTATAAAGTCAAATGTTGTGTGGTTCCTCCATGGTAACATAGCTGCCCGAGGCCGCAAAGTTAGCAAGTACAAGAAATTTGAAAACTGTATGTAATTTCACGGTAGTGCTTATGGTCGATCCCGTTTCTCGCCTTCAGAGCAACTTTCTTGACTGTATTTT
This sequence comes from Merodon equestris, assembly GCA_958301585.1. Lineage (NCBI taxonomy): Eukaryota > Metazoa > Arthropoda > Insecta > Diptera > Syrphidae > Merodon > Merodon equestris. Next base: position 52,917,332 of record OY284415.1, on the reverse strand, counting down.
GAGTTAAGCAGTTGGCGCGACTTCAGTTCTAGCCTATAAAGTCAAATGTTGTGTGGTTCCTCCATGGTAACATAGCTGCCCGAGGCCGCAAAGTTAGCAAGTACAAGAAATTTGAAAATTGTATGTAATTTCACGGTAGTGCTTATGGTCGATCCCGTTTCTCGGCTTCAGAGCTACTTTCTTGACTGTATTTTGAGTTAAGCAGTTGGCGCGACTTCAGTTCTAGCCTATAAAGTCAAATCTTGTGTGATTCCTCCATGGTAACATAGCTGCCCGAGGTCGCAAAGTTAGCAAGTACAAGAAATTTGAAAATTGTACGTAATTTCACGGTAATGCTTATGGTCGATCCCGTTTCTCGGCTTCAGAGCTACTTTCGTGACTGTATTTTGAGTTAAGCAGTTGGCGCGACTTCAGTTCTAGCCTATAAAGTCAAATGTTGTGTGGTTCCTCCATGGTAACATAGCTGCCCGAGGTCGCAAAGTTAGCAAGTACAAGAAATTTGAAAATTGTACGTAATTTCACGGTAGTGCTTATGGTCGATCCCGTTTCTCGGCTTCAGAGCTACTTTCTTGACTGTATTTTGAGTTAAGCAGTTGGCGCGACTTCAGTTCTAGCCTATAAAGTCAAATCTTGTGTGATTCCTCCATGGTAACATAGCTGCCCGAGGTCGCAAAATTAGCAAGAACAAGAAATTTGAAAATTGTACGTAATTTCACGGTAGTGCTTATGGTCGATCCCGTTTCTCGGCTTCAGAGCTACTTTCTTGACTGTATTTTGAGTTAAGCAGTTGGCGCGACTTCAGTTCTAGCCTATAAAGTCAAATTTTGTGTGGTTCCTCCATGGTAACATAGCTGCCCGAGGTCGCAAAGTTAGCAAGTACAAGAAATTTGAAAATTGTACGTGATTTCACGGTAGTGCTTATGGTCGATCCCGTTTCTCAGCTTCAGAGCTTTTTTCTTGACTGTATTTTGAGTTAAGCAGTTGGCGCGACTTCAGTTCTAGCCTATAAAGTCAAATGTTGTGTGGTTCCTCCATGGTAACATAGCTGCCCGAGGTCGCAAAGTTAGCAAGTACAAGAAATTTGAAAAATGTACGTAATTTCACAGTAGTGCTTATGGTCGATGCCGTTTCTCAGCTTCAGAGCTTTTTTCTTGACTGTATTTTGAGTTAAGCAGTTGGCGCGACTTCAGTTCTAGCCTATAAAGTCAAATGTTGTGTGGTTCCTCCATGGTAACATAGCTGCCCGAGGCCGCAAAGTTAGCAAGTACAAGAAATTTGAAAACTGTATGTAATTTCACGGTAGTGCTTATGGTCGATCCCGTTTCTCGCCTTCAGAGCAACTTTCTTGACTGTATTTTGAGTTAAGCAGTTGGCGCGACTTCAGTTCTAGCCTATAAAGTCAAATGTTGTGTGGTTCCTCCATGGTAACATAGCTGCCCGAGGCCGCAAAGTTAGCAAGTACAAGAAATTTGAAAATTGTATGTAATTTCACGGTAGTGCTTATGGTCGATCCCGTTTCTCGGCTTCAGAGCTACTTTCTTGACTGTATTTTGAGTTAAGCAGTTGGCGCGACTTCAGTTCTAGCCTATAAAGTCAAATGTTGTGTGGTTCCTCCATGGTAACATAGCTGCCCGAGGTCGCAAAGTTAGCAAGTACAAGAAATTTGAAAATTGTATGTAATTTCACGGTAGTGTTTATGGTCGATCCCGTTTCTCGGCTTCAGAGCTACTTTCTTGACTGGATTTTGAGTTAAGCTGTTGGCGCGACTTCAGTTCTAGCCTATAAAGTCAAATGTTGTGTGGTTCCTCCATGGTAACATAGTTGCCCGAGGTCGCAAAATTAGCAAGTACAAGAAATTTGTAAATTGTACGTAATTTCACGGTAGTGCTTATGGTCGATCCCGTTTCTCGGCTTCAGAGCTACTTTCTTGACTGTATTTTGAGTTAAGCAGTTGGCGCGACTTCAGTTCTAGCCTATAAAGTCAAATGTTGTGTGGTTCCTCCATGGTAACATAGCTGCCCGAGGTCGCAAAATTAGCAAGTACAAGAAATTTGTAAATTGTACGTAATTTCACGGTAGTGCTTATGGTCGATGCCGTTTCTCAGCTTCAGAGCTTTTTTCTTGACTGTATTTTGAGTTAAGCAGTTGGCGCGACTTCAGTTCTAGCCTATAAAGTCAAATGTTGTGTGGTTCCTCCATGGTAACATAGCTGCCCGAGGCCGCAAAGTTAGCAAGTACAAGAAATTTGAAAACTGTATGTAATTTCACGGTAGTGCTTATGGTCGATCCCGTTTCTCGCCTTCAGAGCAACTTTCTTGACTGTATTTTGAGTTAAGCAGTTGGCGCGACTTCAGTTCTAGCCTATAAAGTCAAATGTTGTGTGGTTCCTCCATGGTAACATAGCTGCCCGAGGCCGCAAAGTTAGCAAGTACAAGAAATTTGAAAATTGTATGTAATTTCACGGTAGTGCTTATGGTCGATCCCGTTTCTCGGCTTCAGAGCTACTTTCTTGACTGTATTTTGAGTTAAGCAGTTGGCGCGACTTCAGTTCTAGCCTATAAAGTCAAATGTTGTGTGGTTCCTCCATGGTAACATAGCTGCCCGAGGTCGCAAAGTTAGCAAGTACAAGAAATTTGAAAAATGTACGTAATTTCACAGTAGTGCTTATGGTCGATGCCGTTTCTCAGCTTCAGAGCTTTTTTCTTGACTGTATTTTGAGTTAAGCAGTTGGCGCGACTTCAGTTCTAGCCTATAAAGTCAAATGTTGTGTGGTTCCTCCATGGTAACATAGCTGTCCGAGGCCGCAAAGTTAGCAAGTACAAGAAATTTGAAAATTGTATGTAATTTCACGGTAGTGCTTATGGTCGATCCCGTTTCTCGGCTTCAGAGCTACTTTCTTGACTGTATTTTGAGTTAAGCAGTTGGCGCGACTTCAGTTCTAGCCTATAAAGTCAAATGTTGTGTGGTTCCTCCATGGTAACATAGCTGCCCGAGGTCGCAAAGTTAGCAAGTACAAGAAATTTGAAAATTGTATGTAATTTCACGGTAGTGCTTATGGTCGATCGCGTTTCTCGGCTTCAGAGCTACTTTCTTGACTGGATTTTGAGTTAAGCTGTTGGCGCGACTTCAGTTCTAGCCTATAAAGTCAAATGTTGTGTGGTTCCTCCATGGTAACATAGCTGCCCGAGGTCGCAAAATTAGCAAGTACAAGAAATTTGTAAATTGTATTTGAGTTAAGCAGTTGGCGCGACTTCAGTTCTAGCCTATAAAGTAAAATCTTGTGTGGTTCCTCAATGGTAACATAGCTGCCCGAGACCGCAAAGTTAGCAAGAACAAGAAATTTGAAAATTGTATGTAATTGCACAGTAGTGCTTATGGTCGATGCCGTTTCTCAGCTTCAGAGCTACTTTCTTGACTGTATTTTGAGTTAGGCAGTTGGCGCGACTTCAGTTCTAGCCTATAAAGTCAAATGTTGTGTGGTTCCTCCATGGTAACATAGCTGCCCGAGGTCGCAAAGTTAGCAAGTACAAGAAATTTGAAAATTGTATGTAATTTCACGGTAGTGCTTATGGTCGATCCCGTTTCTCGGCTTCAGAGCTACTTTCTTGACTCAATTTTGAGTTAAGCAGTTGGCGCCACTTCAGTTCTAGCCTATAAAGTCAAATGTTGTGTGGTGCCTCCATGGTAACATAGCTGCCCGAGGTCGCAAAATTAGCAAGTACAAGAAATTTGTAAATTGTACGTAATTTCACGGTAGTGCTTATGGCCGATCCCGTTTCTCAGCTTCAGAGCTTTTTTCTTGACTGTATTTTGAGTTAGGCAGTTGGCGCGACTTCAGTTCTAGCCTATAAAGTCAAATGTTGTGTGGTTCCTCCATGGTAACATAGCTGCCCGAGGTCGCAAAGTTAGCAAGTACAAGAAATTTGAAAATTGTATGTAATTTCACGGTAGTGCTTATGGTCGATCCCGTTTCTCGGCTTCAGAGCTACTTTCTTGACTCTATTTTGAGTTAAGCAGTTGGCGCCACTTCAGTTCTAGCCTATAAAGTCAAATGTTGTGTGGTTCCTCTATGGTAACATAGCTGCCCGAGGTCGCAAAGTTAGCAAGTACAAGAAATTTGAAAATTGTATGTAATTTCACGGTAGTGCTTATGGTCGATCCCGTTTCTCAGCTTCAGAGCTACTTTCTTGACTGTATTTTGAGTTAAGCAGTTGGCGCCACTTCAGTTCTAGCCTATAAAGTCAAATGTTGTGTGGTTCCTCCATGGTAACATAGCTGCCCGAGGTCGCAAAGTTAGCAAGTACAAGAAATTTGAAAAATGTACGTAATTGCACAGTAGTGCTTATGGTCGATCCCGTTTCTCAGCTTCAGAGCTACTTTCTTGACTGTATTCTAAGTTAAGCAGTTGGCGCGACTTCAGTTCTAGCCTATAAAGTCAAATGTTGTGTGGTGCCTCCATGGTAACATAGCTGCCCGAGGCCGCAAAATTAGCAAGTACAAGAAATTTGAAAATTGTATGTAATTTCACGGTAGTGCTTATGGTCGATCCCGTTTCTCAGCTTCAGAGCTACTTTCTTGACTGTATTTTGAGTTAAGCAGTTGGCGCCACTTCAGTTCTAGCCTATAAAGTCAAATGTTGTGTGGTTCCTCCATGGTAACATAGCTGCCCGAGGTCGCAAAATTAGCAAGTACAAGAAATTTGAAAATTGTACGTAATTTCACGGTAGTGCTTATGGCCGATCCCGTTTCTCAGCTTCAGAGCTTTTTCTTGACTGTATTTTGAGTTAAGCAGTTGGCGCGACTTCAGTTCTAGCCTATAAAGTCAAATGTTGTGTGGTTCCTCCATGGTAACATAGCTGCCCGAGGTCGCAAAGTTAGCAAGTACAAGAAATTTGAAAATTGTACGTAATTTCACAGCAGTGCTTATGGTCGATGCCGTTTCTCAGCTTCAGAGCTTTTTTCTTGACTGTATTTTGAGTTAAGCAGTTGGCGCGACTTCAGTTCTAGCCTATAAAGTCAAATGTTGTGTGGTTCCTCCATGGTAACATAGCTGCCCGAGGTCGCAAAGTTAGCAAGTACAAGAAATTTGAAAATTGTACGTAATTTCACAGTAGTGCTTATGGTCGATGCCGTTTCTCGGCTTCAGAGCTACTTTCTTGACTGTATTTTGAGTTAAGCAGTTGGCGCGACTTCAGTTCTAGCCTATAAAGTCAAATGTTGTGTGGTTCCTCCATGGTAACATAGCTGCCCGAGGTCGCAAAGTTAGCAAGTACAAGAAATTTGAAAAATGTACGTAATTTCACAGTAGTGCTTATGGTCGATGCCGTTTCTCAGCTTCAGAGCTTTTTTCTTGACTGTATTTTGAGTTAAGCAGTTGGCGCGACTTCAGTTCTAGCCTATAAAGTCAAATGTTGTGTGGTTCCTCCATGGTAACATAGCTGCCCGAGGTCGCAAAATTAGCAAGTACAAGAAATTTGAAAAATGTACGTAATTTCACAGTAGTGCTTATGGTCGATGCCGTTTCTCAGCTTCAGAGCTTTTTTCTTGACTGTATTTTGAGTTAAGCAATTGGCGCGACTTCAGCTCTAGCCTATAAAGTCAAATGTTGTGTGGTTCCTCCATGATAACATAGCTGCCCGAGGTCGCAAAGTTAGCAAGTACAAGAAATTTGAAAAATGTACGTAATTTCACGGTAGTGCTTATGGCCGATCCCGTTTCTCAGTTTCAGAGCTTTTTTTCTTGACTGTATTTTGAGTTAAGCTGTTGGCGCGACTTCAGTTCTAGCCTATAAAGTCAAATCTTGTGTGATTCCTCCATGGTAACATAGCTGCCCGAGGTCGCAAAATTAGCAAGTACAAGAAATTTGTAAATTGTACGTAATTTCACGGTAGGTCTTATGGCCGATCCCGTTTCTCAGCTTCAGAGCTTTTTTCTTGACTGTATTTTGAGTTAAGCAGTTGGCGCGACTTCAGTTCTAGCCTATAAAGTTAAATGTTGTGTGGTTCCTCCATGGTAACATAGCTGCCCGAGGTCGCAAAGTTAGCAAGTACAAGAAATTTGAAAATTGTATGTAATTTCACGGTAGTGCTTATGGTCGATCCCGTTTCTGGGCTTCAGAGCTACTTTCTTGACTGTATTTTGAGTTAAGCAGTTGGCGCCACTTCAGTTCTAGCCCATAAAGTCAAATGTTGTGTGGTTCCTCTATGGTAACATAGCTGCCCCAGGTCGCAAAGTTAGCAAGTACAAGAAATTTGAAAATTGTATGTAATTTCACGGTAGTGCTTATCGTCGATCCCGTTTCTCAGCTTCAGAGCTACTTTGTTGACTGTATTTTGAGTTAAGCAGTTGGCGCCACTTCAGTTCTAGCCTATAAAGTCAAATGTTGTGTGGTTCCTCCATGGTAACATAGCTGCCCGAGGTCGCAAAGTTAGCAAGTACAAGAAATTTGAAAAATGTACGTAATTGCACAGTAGTGCTTATGGTCGATCCCGTTTCTCAGCTTCAGAGCTACTTTCTTGACTGTATTCTAAGTTAAGCAGTTGGCGCGACTTCAGTTCTAGTCTATAAAGTCAAATGTTGTGTGGTGCCTCCATGGTAACATAGCTGCCCGAGGCCGCAAAGTTAGCAAGTACAAGAAATTTGAAAATTGTATGTAATTTCACGGTAGTGCTTATGGTCGATCCCGTTTCTCAGCTTCAGAGCTACTTTCTTGACTGTATTTTGAGTTAAGCAGTTGGCGCCACTTCAGTTCTAGCCTATAACGTCAAATGTTGTGTGGTTCCTCCATGGTAACATAGCTGCCCGAGGTCGCAAAGTTAGCAAGTACAAGAAATTTGAAAATTGTACGTAATTTCACGGTAGTGCTTATGGCCGATCCCGTTTCTCAGCTTCAGAGCTTTTTTCTTGACTGTATTTTGAGTTAAGCAGTTGGCGCGACTTCAGTTCTAGGATATAAAGTCAAATGTTGTGTGGTTCCTCCATGGTAACATAGCTGCCCGAGGTCGCAAAATTAGCAAGTACAAAAAATTTGAAAATTGTACGTAATTTCACAGTAGTGCTTATGTTCGATGCCGTTTCTCAGCTTCAGAGCTTTTTTCTTGACTGTATTTTGAGTTAAGCAGTTGGCGCGACTTCAGTTCTAGCCTATAAAGTCAAATGTTGTGTGGTTCCTCCATGGTAACATAGCTGCCCGAGGTCGCAAAGTTAGCAAGTACAAGAAATTTGAAAATTGTACGTAATTTCACAGTAGTGCTTATGGTCGATGCCGTTTCTCGGCTTCAGAGCTACTTTCTTGACTGTATTTTGAGTTAAGCAGTTGGCGCGACTTCAGTTCTGGCCTATAAAGTCAAATGTTGTGTGGTTCCTCCATGGTAAAATAGCTGCCCGAGGTCGCAAAGTTAGCAAGTACAAGAAATTTGAAAAATGTACGTAATTTCACAGTAGTGCTTATGGTCGATGCCGTTTCTCAGCTTCAGAGCTTTTTTCTTGACTGTATTTTGAGTTAAGCAGTTGGCGCGACTTCAGTTCTAGCCTATAAAGTCAAATGTTGTGTGGTTCCTCCATGGTAACATAGCTGCCCGAGGCCGCAAAGTTAGCAAGTACAAGAAATTTGAAAATTGTATGTAATTTCACGGTAGTGCTTATGGTCGATCCCGTTTCTCGGATTCAGAGCTACTTTCTTGACTGTATTTTGAGTTAAGCAGTTGGCGCGACTTCAGTTCTAGCCTATAAAGTCAAATGTTGTGTGGTTCCTCCATGGTAACATAGCTGCCCGAGGCCGCAAAGTTAGCAAGTACAAAAAATTTGAAAATTGTACGTAATTTCACAGTAGTGCTTATGTTCGATGCCGTTTCTCAGCTTCAGAGCTTTTTTCTTGACTGTATTTTGAGTTAAGCAGTTGGCGCGACTTCAGTTCTAGCCTATAAAGTCAAATGTTGTGTGGTTCCTCCATGGTAACATAGCTGCCCGAGGTCGCAAAGTTAGCAAGTACAAGAAATTTGAAAATTGTACGTAATTTCACGGTAGTGCTTATGGCCGATCCCGTTTCTCAGCTTCAGAGCTTTTTTTCTTGACTGTATTTTGAGTTAAGCAGTTGGCGCGACTTCAGTTCTAGCCTATAAAGTCAAATGTTGTGTGGTTCCTCCATGGTAACATAGCTGCCCGAGGTCGCAAATTTAGCAAGTACAAGAAATTTGAAAATTGTACGTAATTTCACAGTAGTGCTTATGGTCGATGCCGTTTCTCGGCTTCAGAGCTACTTTCTTGACTGTATTTTGAGTTAAGCAGTTGGCGCGACTTCAGTTCTAGCCTATAAAGTCAAATGTTGTGTGGTTCCTCCATGGTAACATAGCTGCCCGAGGTCGCAAAGTTAGCAAGTACAAGAAATTTGAAAAATGTACGTAATTTCACAGTAGTGCTTATGGTCGATGCCGTTTCTCAGCTTCAGAGCTTTTTTCTTGACTGTATTTTGAGTTAAGCAGTTGGCGCGACTTCAGTTCTAGCCTATAAAGTCAAATGTTGTGTGGTTCCTCCATGGTAACATAGCTGCCCGAGGTCGCAAAATTAGCAAGTACAAGAAATTTGAAAAATGTACGTAATTTCACAGTAGTGCTTATGGTCGATGCCGTTTCTCAGCTTCAGAGCTTTTTTCTTGACTGTATTTTGAGTTAAGCAATTGGCGCGACTTCAGCTCTAGCCTATAAAGTCAAATGTTGTGTGGTTCCTCCATGATAACATAGCTGCCCGAGGTCGCAAAGTTAGCAAGTACAAGAAATTTGAAAAATGTACGTAATTTCACGGTAGTGCTTATGGCCGATCCCGTTTCTCAGTTTCAGAGCTTTTTTCTTGACTGTATTTTGAGTTAAGCTGTTGGCGCGACTTCAGTTCTAGCCTATAAAGTCAAATCTTGTGTGATTCCTCCATGGTAACATAGCTGCCCGAGGTCGCAAAATTAGCAAGTACAAGAAATTTGAAAATTGTATGTAATTTCACGGTAGTGCTTATGGTCGATCCCGTTTCTGGGCTTCAGAGCTACTTTCTTGACTGTATTTTGAGTTAAGCAGTTGGCGCCACTTCAGTTCTAGCCCATAAAGTCAAATGTTGTGTGGTTCCTCTATGGTAACATAGCTGCCCCAGGTCGCAAAGTTAGCAAGTACAAGAAATTTGAAAAATGTACGTAATTGCACAGTAGTGCTTATGGTCGATCCCGTTTCTCAGCTTCAGAGCTTTTTTCTTGACTGTATTTTGAGTTAAGCAGTTGGCGCGACTTCAGTTCTAGCCTATAAAGTCAAATGTTGTGTGGTTCCTCCATGGTAACATAGCTGCCCGAGGTCGCAAAGTTAGCAAGTACAAGAAATTTGAAAATTGTACGTAATTTCACGGTAGTGCTTATGGCCGATCCCGTTTCTCAGCTTCAGAGCTTTTTTTCTTGACTGTATTTTGAGTTAAGCAGTTGGCGCGACTTCAGTTCTAGCCTATAAAGTCAAATGTTGTGTGGTTCCTCCATGGTAACATAGCTGCCCGAGGTCGCAAAGTTAGCAAGTACAAAAAATTTGAAAATTGTACGTAATTTCACAGTAGTGCTTATGTTCGATGCCGTTTCTCAGCTTCAGAGCTACTTTCTTGACTGTATTTTGAGTTAAGCAGTTGGCGCGACTTCAGTTCTAGCCTATAAAGTCAAATCTTGTGTGATTCCTCCATGGTAACATAGCTGCCCGAGGTCGCAAAATTAGCAAGTACAAGAAATTTGAAAATTGTATGTAATTTCACGGTAGTGCTTATGGTCTTTGCTGACGATGGGGCCATTATAAGTGATGATCAGGCGTCCCTACAACGAGCACTTGATGTGTGGGTGGACATTTTTGAGGGACACGGGTATCGTATTAGTTCAAAGAAGACAGAGTATCTGTGGTGCCCGTTCTCTGACCCTCATCAGCCTATTCCAGACATTTACTTGAATGGAAGAGTGCTTCCCAAGTGTGAAAAGTTTAAATATCTGGGATATATGATTAATAGAGAAGCAACTTGTGATGACGACATCAAACATCGCGTAAGCGTAGGGTGGATGAAGTGGCGGGAAAACTCCGCCATCTTCTGTGATCGAAAAATGCCCCCTAAGCTGAAAGGAAGGCTCTACACTTCAGTTGTACGTCCGGCGCTCACATACGGTTCACAATGCTGGACAATGCACAAAAAGTATGAGAGCAAATTAACGGCAACTGAGATGAAGATGCTTCGCATGACAGCGGGAGTAACAAAGCGTGACAGAATTAGAAGTTCAAAGATCCGAGGAAGCCTCCACGTAAAAGAAACCATCACAAGAAATATAGAGCGCGACCGACTCAGTTGGTATTGCCATGTTCAAAGGAGAGATCCTTTGAACCCCGTCCAAAAGGCGTTATCAATCAACATTCCAATTTCAACACGCAAAAAAGGCAGGCCGAAAAACAATTGGTGCAAACATATGCAAAAACACCAGCATTTGATTGGCCTCAGCGATGAAGTAATCCCAAACCGGGAAGCCTGCCGCTACTTTCTGAGGTCAAACCGGCGGACCCCACAAGCGGACCAGTAGGAATGCAGTTAAGTGGGAAGGTTATGGTCCTACACTTCTGACCATAACGACGCCGGGATAAAAAGGAAAAGAAGAAGAAGAAGAAGTGCTTATGGTCGATCCCGTTTCTCGGCTTCAGAGCTACTTTCTTGACTGTATTTTGAGTTAAGCAGTTGGCGCGACTTCAGTTCTAGCCTATAAAGTCAAATGTTGTGTGGTTCCTCCATGGTAACATAGCTGCCCGAGGCCGCAAAGTTAGCAAGTACAAGAAATTTGAAAATTGTATGTAATTTCACGGTAGTGCTTATGGTCGATCCCGTTTCTCGGCTTCAGAGCTACTTTCTTGACTGTATTTTGAGTTAAGCAGTTGGCGCGACTTCAGTTCTAGCCTATAAAGTCAAATGTTGTGTGGTTCCTCCATGGTAACATAGCTGCCCGAGGTCGCAAAGTTAGCAAGTACAAGAAATTTGAAAATTGTACGTAATTTCACGGTAGTGCTTATGGCCGATCCCGTTTCTCAGCTTCAGAGCTTTTTTCTTGACTGTATTTTGAGTTAAGCAGTTGGCGCGACTTCAGTTCTAGCCTATAAAGTCAAATGTTGTGTGGTTCCTCCATGGTAACATAGCTGCCCGAGGTCGCAAAGTTAGCAAGTACAAAAAATTTGAAAATTGTACGTAATTTCACAGTAGTGCTTATGTTCGATGCCGTTTCTCAGCTTCAGAGCTTTTTTCTTGACTGTATTTTGAGTTAAGCAGTTGGCGCGACTTCAGTTCAAGCCTATAAAGTCAAATGTTGTGTGGTTCCTCCATGGTAACATAGCTGCCCGAGGTCGCAAAGTTAGCAAGTACAAGAAATTTGAAAATTGTACGTAATTTCACGGTAGTGCTTATGGCCGATCCCGTTTCTCAGCTTCAGAGCTTTTTTTCTTGACTGTATTTTGAGTTAAGCAGTTGGCGCGACTTCAGTTCTAGCCTATAAAGTCAAATGTTGTGTGGTTCCTCCATGGTAACATAGCTGCCCGAGGTCGCAAAGTTAGCAAGTACAAAAAATTTGAAAATTGTACGTAATTTCACAGTAGTGCTTATGTTCGATGCCGTTTCTCAGCTTCAGAGCTACTTTCTTGACTGTATTTTGAGTTAAGCAGTTGGCGCGACTTCAGTTCTGGCCTATAAAGTCAAATGTTGTGTGGTTCCTCCATGGTAACATAGCTGCCCGAGGTCGCAAAGTTAGCAAGTACAAAAAATTTGAAAATTGTACGTAATTTCACAGTAGTGCTTATGTTCGATGCCGTTTCTCAGCTTCAGAGCTTTTTTCTTGACTGTATTTTGAGTTAAGCAGTTGGCGCGACTTCAGTTCTAGCCTATAAAGTCAAATGTTGTGTGGTTCCTCCATGGTAACATAGCTGCCCGTGGTCGCAAAGTTAGCAAGTACAAGAAATTTGAAAATTGTACGTAATTTCACAGTAGTGCTTATGGTCGATGCCGATTCTCGGCTTCAGAGCTACTTTCTTGACTGTATTTTGAGTTAAGCAGTTGGCGCGACTTCAGTTCTGGCCTATAAAGTCAAATGTTGTGTGGTTCCTCCATGGTAACATAGCTGCCCGAGGTCGCAAAGTTAGCAAGTACAAGAAATTTGAAAAATGTACGTAATTTCACAGTAGTGCTTATGGTCGATGCCGTTTCTCAGCTTCAGAGCTTTTTTCTTGACTGTATTTTGAGTTAAGCAGTTGGCGCGACTTCAGTTCTAGCCTATAAAGTCAAATGTTGTGTGGTTCCTCCATGGTAACATAGCTGCCCGAGGCCGCAAAGTTAGCAAGTACAAGAAATTTGAAAATTGTATGTAATTTCACGGTAGTGCTTATGGTCGATCCCGTTTCTCGGATTCAGAGCTACTTTCTTGACTGTATTTTGAGTTAAGCAGTTGGCGCGACTTCAGTTCTAGCCTATAAAGTCAAATGTTGTGTGGTTCCTCCATGGTAACATAGCTGCCCGAGGCCGCAAAGTTAGCAAGTACAAGAAATTTGAAAATTGTATGTAATTTCACGGTAGTGCTTATGGTCGATCCCGTTTTTCGGCTTCAGAGCTACTTTCTTGACTGTATTTTGAGTTAAGCAGTTGGCGCGACTTCAGTTCTAGCCTATAAAGTCAAATGTTGTGTGGTTCCTCCATGGTAACATAGCTGCCCGAGGCCGCAAAGTTAGCAAGTACAAGAAATTTGAAAATTATATGTAATTTCACGGTAGTGCTTATGGTCGATCCCGTTTCTCGGCTTCAGAGCTACTTTCTTGACTGTATTTTGAGTTAAGCAGTTGGCGCGACTTCAGTTCTAGCCTATAAAGTCAAATGTTGTGTGGTTCCTCCATGGTAACATAGCTGCCCGAGGTCGCAAAGTTAGCAAGTACAAGAAATTTGAAAATTGTATGTAATTTCACGGTAGTGCTTATGGTCGATCCCGTTTCTCGGCTTCAGAGCTACTTTCTTGACTGGATTTTGAGTTAAGCTGTTGGCGCGACTTCAGTTCTAGCCTATAAAGTCAAATGTTGTGTGGTTCCTCCATGGTAACATAGCTGCCCGAGGTCGCAAAATTAGCAAGTACAAGAAATTTGTAAATTGTACGTAATTTCACGGTAGTGCTTATGGTCGATGCCGTTTCTCGGCTTCAGAGCTACTTTCGTGACTGTATTTTGAGTTAAGCAGTTGGCGCGACTTCAGTTCTAGCCTATAAAGTCAAATGTTGTGTGGTTCCTCCATGGTAACATAGCTGCCCGAGGTCGCAAAGTTAGCAAGTACAAGAAATTTGAAAATTGTACGTAATTTCACGGTAGTGCTTATGGTCGATGCCGTTTCTCTGCTTAAGAGCTACTTTCGTGACTGTATTTTGAGTTAAGCAGTTGGCGCGACTTCAGTTCTAGCCTATAAAGTCAAATGTTGTGTGGTTCCTCCATGGTAACATAGCTGCCCGAGGTCGCAAAGTTAGCAAGTACAAGAAATTTGAAAATTGTATGTAATTTCACGGTAGTGCTTATGGTCGATCCCGTTTCTCGGCTTCAGAGCTACTTTCTTGACTGTATTTTGAGTTAAGCAGTTGGCGCGACTTCAGTTCTAGCCTATAAAGTCAAATGTTGTGTGGTTCCTCCATGGTAACATAGCTGCCCGAGGTCGCAAAGTTAGCAAGTACAAGAAATTTGAAAAATGTACGTAATTTCACGGTAGTGCTTATGGTCGATGCCGTTTCTCTGCTTCAGAGCTACTTTCGTGACTGCATTTTGAGTTAAGCAGTTGGCGCCACTTCAGTTCTAGCCTATAAAGTCAAATGTTGTGTGGTTCCTCCATGGTAACATAGCTGCCCGAGGTCGCAAAGTTAGCAAGTACAAGAAATTTGAAAAATGTACGTAATTTCACGGTAGTGCTTATGGTCGATGCCGTTTCTCTGCTTCAGAGCTACTTTCGTAACTGTATTTTGAGTTAAGCAGTTGGCGCGACTTCAGTTCTAGCCTATAAAGTCAAATCTTGTGTGATTCCTCCATGGTAACATAGCTGCCCGAGGTCGCAAAATTAGCAAGAACAAGAAATTTGAAAATTGTACGTAATTTCACGGTAGTGCTTATGGTCGATGCCGTTTCTCGGCTTCAGAGCTACTTTCGTGACTGTATTTTGAGTTAAGCAGTTGGCGCGACTTCAGTTCTTGCCTATAAAGTCAAATGTTGTGTGGTTCCTCCATGGTAACATAGCTGCCCGAGGTCGCAAAGTTAGCAAGTACAAGAAATTTGAAAATTGTATGTAATTTCACGGTAGTGCTTATGGTCGATGCCGTTTCTCTGCTTCAGAGCTACTTTCTTGACTGTATTTTGAGTTAAGCAGTTGGCGCGACTTCAGTTCTAGCCTATAAAGTCAAATGTTGTGTGGTTCCTTCATGGTAACATAGCCGCACGAGGTCGCAAAGTTAGCAAGTACAAGAAATTTGAAAAATGTACGTAATTTCACGGTAGTGCTTATGGTCGATGCCGTTTCTCTGCTTCAGAGCTACTTTCGTGACTGTATTTTGAGTTAAGCAGTTGGCGCGACTTCAGTTCTTGCCTATAAAGTCAAATGTTGTGTGGTTCCTCCATGGTAACATAGCTGCCCGAGGTCGCAAAGTTAGCAAGTACAAGAAATTTGAAAAATGTACGTAATTTCACGGTAGTGCTTATGGTCGATCCCGTTTCTCGGCTTCAGAGCTACTTTCTTGACTGTATTTTGAGTTAAGCAGTTGGCGCGACTTCAGTTCTAGCCTATAAAGTCAAATGTTGTGTGGTTCCTCCATGGTAACATAGCTGCCCGAGGTCGCAAAGTTAGCAAGTACAAGAAATTTGACAATTGTACGTAATTTCACGGTAGTGCTTATGGTCGATCCCGTTTCTCAGCTTCAGAGCTTTTTTCTTGACTGTATTTTGAGTTAAGCAGTTGGCGCGACTTCAGTTCTAGCCTATAAAGTCAAATGTTGTGTGGTTCCTCCATGGTAACATAGCTGCCCGAGGTCGCAAAGTTAGCAAGTACAAGAAATTTGAAAAATGTACGTAATTTCACAGTAGTGCTTATGGTCGATGCCGTTTCTCAGCTTCAGAGCTTTTTTCTTGACTGTATTTTGAGTTAAGCAGTTGGCGCGACTTCAGTTCTAGCCTATAAAGTCAAATGTTGTGTGGTTCCTCCATGGTAAAATAGCTGCCCGAGGCCGCAAAGTTAGCAAGTACAAGAAATTTGAAAATTGTATGTAATTTCACGGTAGTGCTTATGGTCTTTGCTGACGATGGGGCCATTATAAGTGATGATCAGGCGTCCCTACAACGAGCACTTGATGTGTGGGTGGACATTTTTGAGGGACACGGGTATCGTATTAGTTCAAAGAAGACAGAGTATCTGTGCTGCCCGTTCTCTGACCCTCATCAGCCTATTCCAGACATTTACTTGAATGGAAGAGTGCTTCCCAAGTGTGAAAAGTTTAAATATCTGGGATCTATGATTAATAGAGAAGCAACTTGTGATGACGACATCAAACATCGCGTAAGCGTAGGGTGGATGAAGTGGCGGGAAAACTACGCCATCTTCTGTGATCGAAAAATGCCCCCTAAGCTGAAAGGAAGGCTCTACACTTCAGTTGTACGTCCGGCGCTCACATACGGTTCACAATGCTGGACAATGCACAAAAAGTATGAGAGCAAATTAACGGCAACTGAGATGAAGATGCTTCGCATGACAGCGGGAGTAACAAAGCGTGACAGAATTAGAAGTTCAAAGATCCGAGGAAGCCTCCACGTAAAAGAAACCATCACAAGAAATATAGAGCGCGACCGACTCAGTTGGTATTGCCATGTTCAAAGGAGAGATCCTTTGAACCCCGTCCAAAAGGCGTTATCAATCAACATTCCAATTTCAACACGCAAAAAAGGCAGGCCGAAAAACAATTGGTGCAAACAAATGCAAAAACACCAGCATTTGATTGGCCTCAGCGATGAAGTAATCCCAAACCGGGAAGCCTGCCGCTACTTTCTGAGGTCAAACCGGCGGACCCCACAAGCGGACCAGTAGGAATGCAGTTAAGTGGGAAGGTTATGGTCCTACACTTCTGACCATAACGACGCCGGGATAAAAAGGAAAAGAAGAAGAAGAAGAAGTGCTTATGGTCGATCCCGTTTCTCGGCTTCAGAGCTACTTTCTTGACTGTATTTTGAGTTAAGCAGTTGGCGCGACTTCAGTTCTAGCCTATAAAGTCAAATGTTGTGTGGTTCCTCCATGGTAACATAGCTGCCCGAGGCCGCAAAGTTAGCAAGTACAAGAAATTTGAAAATTGTATGTAATTTCACGGTAGTGCTTATGGTCGATCCCGTTTCTCGGCTTCAGAGCTACTTTCTTGACTGTATTTTGAGTTAAGCAGTTGGCGCGACTTCAGTTCTAGCCTATAAAGTCAAATGTTGTGTGGTTCCTCCATGGTAACATAGCTGCCCGAGGTCGCAAAGTTAGCAAGTACAAGAAATTTGAAAATTGTACGTAATTTCACGGTAGTGCTTATGGCCGATCCCGTTTCTCAGCTTCAGAGCTTTTTTCTTGACTGTATTTTGAGTTAAGCAGTTGGCGCGACTTCAGTTCTAGCCTATAAAGTCAAATGTTGTGTGGTTCCTCCATGGTAACATAGCTGCCCGAGGTCGCAAAGTTAGCAAGTACAAAAAATTTGAAAATTGTACGTAATTTCACAGTAGTGCTTATGTTCGATGCCGTTTCTCAGCTTCAGAGCTTTTTTCTTGACTGTATTTTGAGTTAAGCAGTTGGCGCGACTTCAGTTCTAGCCTATAAAGTCAAATGTTGTGTGGTTCCTCCATGGTAACATAGCTGCCCGAGGTCGCAAAGTTAGCAAGTACAAGAAATTTGAAAATTGTACGTAATTTCACGGTAGTGCTTATGGCCGATCCCGTTTCTCAGCTTCAGAGCTTTTTTTCTTGACTGTATTTTGAGTTAAGCAGTTGGCGCGACTTCAGTTCTAGCCTATAAAGTCAAATGTTGTGTGGTTCCTCCATGGTAACATAGCTGCCCGAGGTCGCAAAGTTAGCAAGTACAAAAAATTTGAAAATTGTACGTAATTTCACAGTAGTGCTTATGTTCGATGCCGTTTCTCAGCTTCAGAGCTACTTTCTTGACTGTATTTTGAGTTAAGCAGTTGGCGCGACTTCAGTTCTGGCCTATAAAGTCAAATGTTGTGTGGTTCCTCCATGGTAACATAGCTGCCCGAGGTCGCAAAGTTAGCAAGTACAAAAAATTTGAAAATTGTACGTAATTTCACAGTAGTGCTTATGTTCGATGCCGTTTCTCAGCTTCAGAGCTTTTTTCTTGACTGTATTTTGAGTTAAGCAGTTGGCGCGACTTCAGTTCTAGCCTATAAAGTCAAATGTTGTGTGGTTCCTCCATGGTAACATAGCTGCCCGAGGTCGCAAAGTTAGCAAGTACAAGAAATTTGAAAATTGTACGTAATTTCACAGTAGTGCTTATGGTCGATGCCGATTCTCGGCTTCAGAGCTACTTTCTTGACTGTATTTTGAGTTAAGCAGTTGGCGCGACTTCAGTTCTGGCCTATAAAGTCAAATGTTGTGTGGTTCCTCCATGGTAACATAGCTGCCCGAGGTCGCAAAGTTAGCAAGTACAAGAAATTTGAAAAATGTACGTAATTTCACAGTAGTGCTTATGGTCGATGCCGTTTCTCAGCTTCAGAGCTTTTTTCTTGACTGTATTTTGAGTTAAGCAGTTGGCGCGACTTCAGTTCTAGCCTATAAAGTCAAATGTTGTGTGGTTCCTCCATGGTAACATAGCTGCCCGAGGCCGCAAAGTTAGCAAGTACAAGAAATTTGAAAATTGTATGTAATTTCACGGTAGTGCTTATGGTCGATCCCGTTTCTCGGATTCAGAGCTACTTTCTTGACTGTATTTTGAGTTAAGCAGTTGGCGCGACTTCAGTTCTAGCCTATAAAGTCAAATGTTGTGTGGTTCCTCCATGGTAACATAGCTGCCCGAGGCCGCAAAGTTAGCAAGTACAAGAAATTTGAAAATTGTATGTAATTTCACGGTAGTGCTTATGGTCGATCCCGTTTCTCGGCTTCAGAGCTACTTTCTTGACTGTATTTTGAGTTAAGCAGTTGGCGCGACTTCAGTTCTAGCCTATAAAGTCAAATGTTGTGTGGTTCCTCCATGGTAACATAGCTGCCCGAGGCCGCAAAGTTAGCAAGTACAAGAAATTTGAAAATTATATGTAATTTCACGGTAGTGCTTATGGTCGATCCCGTTTCTCGGCTTCAGAGCTACTTTCTTGACTGTATTTTGAGTTAAGCAGTTGGCGCGACTTCAGTTCTAGCCTATAAAGTCAAATGTTGTGTGGTTCCTCCATGGTAACATAGCTGCCCGAGGTTGCAAAGTTAGCAAGTACAAGAAATTTGAAAATTGTATGTAATTTCACGGTAGTGCTTATGGTCGATCCCGTTTCTCGGCTTCAGAGCTACTTTCTTGACTGGATTTTGAGTTAAGCTGTTGGCGCGACTCCAGTTCTAGCCTATAAAGTCAAATGTTGTGTGGTTCCTCCATGGTAACATAGCTGCCCGAGGTCGCAAAATTAGCAAGTACAAGAAATTTGTAAATTGTACGTAATTTCACGGTAGTGCTTATGGTCGATGCCGTTTCTCGGCTTCAGAGCTACTTTCGTGACTGTATTTTGAGTTAAGCAGTTGGCGCGACTTCAGTTCTAGCCTATAAAGTCAAATGTTGTGTGGTTCCTCCATGGTAACATAGCTGCCCGAGGTCGCAAAGTTAGCAAGTACAAGAAATTTGAAAATTGTACGTAATTTCACGGTAGTGCTTATGGTCGATGCCGTTTCTCTGCTTAAGAGCTACTTTCGTGACTGTATTTTGAGTTAAGCAGTTGGCGCGACTTCAGTTCTAGCCTATAAAGTCAAATGTTGTGTGGTTCCTCCATGGTAACATAGCTGCCCGAGGTCGCAAAGTTAGCAAGTACAAGAAATTTGAAAATTGTATGTAATTTCACGGTAGTGCTTATGGTCGATCCCGTTTCTCGGCTTCAGAGCTACTTTCTTGACTGTATTTTGAGTTAAGCAGTTGGCGCGACTTCAGTTCTAGCCTATAAAGTCAAATGTTGTGTGGTTCCTCCATGGTAACATAGCTACCCGAGGTCGCAAAGTTAGCAAGTACAAGAAATTTGAAAATTGTACGTAATTTCACGGTAGTGCTTATGGTCGATGCCGTTTCTCTGCTTCAGAGCTACTTTCGTGACTGTATTTTGAGTTAAGCAGTTGGCGCGACTTCAGTTCTAGCCTATAAAGTCAAATGTTGTGTGGTTCCTCCATGGTAACATAGCTGCCCGAGGTCGCAAAGTTAGCAAGTACAAGAAATTTGAAAAATGTACGTAATTTCACGGTAGTGCTTATGGTCGATGCCGTTTCTCTGCTTCACAGCTACTTTCGTGACTGCATTTTGAGTTAAGCAGTTGGCGCCACTTCAGTTCTAGCCTATAAAGTCAAATGTTGTGTGGTTCCTCCATGGTAACATAGCTGCCCGAGGTCGCAAAGTTAGCAAGTACAAGAAATTTGAAAAATGTACGTAATTTCACGGTAGTGCTTATGGTCGATGCAGTTTCTCTGCTTCAGAGCTACTTTCGTAACTGTATTTTGAGTTAAGCAGTTGGCGCGACTTCAGTTCTAGCCTATAAAGTCAAATCTTGTGTGATTCCTCCATGGTAACATAGCTGCCCGAGGTCGCAAAATTAGCAAGAACAAGAAATTTGAAAATTGTACGTAATTTCACGGTAGTGCTTATGGTCGATGCCGTTTCTCGGCTTCAGAGCTACTTTCGTGACTGTATTTTGAGTTAAGCAGTTGGCGCGACTTCAGTTCTTGCCTATAAAGTCAAATGTTGTGTGGTTCCTCCATGGTAACATAGCTGCCCGAGGTCGCAAAGTTAGCAAGTACAAGAAATTTGAAAATTGTATGTAATTTCACGGTAGTGCTTATGGTCGATGCCGTTTCTCTGCTTCAGAGCTACTTTCTTGACTGTATTTTGAGTTAAGCAGTTGGCGCGACTTCAGTTCTAGCCTATAAAGTCAAATGTTGTGTGGTTCCTTCATGGTAACATAGCCGCACGAGGTCGCAAAGTTAGCAAGTACAAGAAATTTGAAAAATGTACGTAATTTCACGGTAGTGCTTATGGTCGATGCCGTTTCTCTGCTTCAGAGCTACTTTCGTGACTGTATTTTGAGTTAAGCAGTTGGCGCGACTTCAGTTCTAGCCTATAAAGTCAAATGTTGTGTGGTTCCTCCATGGTAACATAGCTGCCCGAGGTCGCAAAGTTAGCAAGTACAAGAAATTTGAAAAATGTACGTAATTTCACGGTAGTGCTTATGGTCGATCCCGTTTCTCGGCTTCAGAGCTACTTTCTTGACTGTATTTTGAGTTAAGCAGTTGGCGCGACTTCAGTTCTAGCCTATAAAGTCAAATGTTGTGTGGTTCCTCCATGGTAACATAGCTGCCCGAGGTCGCAAAGTTAGCAAGTACAAGAAATTTGACAATTGTACGTAATTTCACGGTAGTGCTTATGGTCGATCCCGTTTCTCAGCTTCAGAGCTTCTTTCTTGACTGTATTTTGAGTTAAGCAGTTGGCGCGACTTCAGTTCTAGCCTATAAAGTCAAATGTTGTGTGGTTCCTCCATGGTAACATAGCTGCCCGAGGTCGCAAAGTTAGCAAGTACAAGAAATTTGAAAAATGTACGTAATTTCACAGTAGTGCTTATGGTCGATGCCGTTTTTCAGCTTCAGAGCTTTTTCTTGACTGTATTTTGAGTTAAGCAGTTGGCGCGACTTCAGTTCTAGCCTATAAAGTCAAATGTTGTGTGGTTCCTCCATGGTAACATAGCTGCCCGAGGCCGCAAAGTTAGCAAGTACAAGAAATTTGAAAATTGTATGTAATTTCACGGTAGTGCTTATGGTCGATCCCGTTTCTCGGCTTCAGAGCAACTTTCTTGACTGTATTTTGAGTTTAGCAGTTGGCGCGACTTCAGTTCTAGCCTATAAAGTCAAATGTTGTGTGGTTCCTCCATGGTAACATAGCTGCCCGAGGCCGCAAAGTTAGCAAGTACAAGAAATTTGAAAATTGTATGTAATTTCACGGTAGTGCTTATGGTCGATCCCGTTTCTCGGCTTCAGAGCTACTTTCTTGACTGTATTTTGAGTTAAGCAGTTGGCGCGACTTCAGTTCTAGCCTATAAAGTCCAATGTTGTGTGGTTCCTCCATGGTAACATAGCTGCCCGAGGTCGCAAAGTTAGCAAGTACAAGAAATTTGAAAATTGTATGTAATTTCACGGTAGTGTTTATGGTCGATCCCGTTTCTCGGCTTCAGAGCTACTTTCTTGACTGGATTTTGAGTTAAGCTGTTGGCGTGACTTCAGTTCTAGCCTATAAAGTCAAATGTTGTGTGGTTCCTCCATGGTAACATAGCTGCCCGAGGTCGCAAAATTAGCAAGTACAAGAAATTTGTAAATTGTACGTAATTTCACGGTAGTGCTTATGGTCGATCCCGTTTCTCGGCTTCAGAGCTACTTTCTTGACTGTATTTTGAGTTAAGCAGTTGGCGCGACTTCAGTTCTAGCCTATAAAGTAAAATCTTGTGTGGTTCCTCAATGGTAACATAGCTGCCCGAGACCGCAAAGTTAGCAAGAACAAGAAATTTGAAAATTGTATGTAATTGCACAGTAGTGCTTATGGTCGATGCCGTTTCTCAGCTTCAGAGCTACTTTCTTGACTGTATTTTGAGTTAAGCAGTTGGCGCGACTTCAGTTCTAGCCTATAAAGTCAAATGTTGTGTGGTTCCTCCATGGTAACATAGCTGCCCTAGGTCGCAAAGCTAGCAAGTACAAGAAATTTGAAAATTGTATGTATGTAATTTCACGGTAGTGCTTATGGTCGATCCCGTTTCTCAGCTTCAGAGCTACTTTCTTGACTGTATTTTGAGTTAAGCAGTTGGCGCGACTTCAGTTCTAGCCTATAAAGTCAAATGTTGTGTGGTTCCTCCATGGTAACATAGCTGCCCGAGGTCGCAAAGTTAGCAAGTACAAGAAATTTGAAAAATGTACGTAATTTCACGGTAGTGCTTATGGCCGATCCCGTTTCTCAGCTTCAGAGCTTTTTTCTTGACTGTATTTTAAGTTAAGCAGTTGGCGGGACTTCAGTTCTAGTCTATAAAGTAAAATCTTGTGTGGTTCCTCAATGGTAACATAGCTGCCCGAGACCGCAAAGTTAGCAAGAACAAGAAATTTGAAAATTGTATGTAATTGCACAGTAGTGCTTATGGTCGATGCCGTTTCTCAGCTTCAGAGCTACTTTCTTGACTGGATTTTGAGTTAAGCAGTTGGCGCGACTTGAGTTCTAGCCTATAAAGTCAAATGTTGTGTGGTTCCTCCATGGTAACATAGCTGCCCGAGGTCGCAAAATTAGCAAGTACAAGACATTTGTAAATTGTACGTAATTTCACGGTAGTGCTTATGGTCGATCCCGTTTCTCGGCTTCAGAGCTACTTTCTTGACTGTATTTTGAGTTAAGCAGTTGGCGCGACTTCAGTTCTAGCCTATAAAGTCAAATGTTGTGTGGTTCCTCCATGGTAACATAGCTGCCCGAGGTCGCAAAGTTAGCAAGTACAAGAAATTTGAAAATTGTACGTAATTTCACGGTAGTGCTTATGGTCGATCCCGTTTCTCAGCTTCAGAGCTTTTTCTTGACTGTATTTTGAGTAAAGCAGTTGGCGCGACTTCAGTTCTAGCCTATAAAGTCAAATGTTGTGTGGTTCCTCCATGGTAACATAGCTGCCCGAGGTCGCAAAGTTAGCAAGTACAATAAATTTGAAAAATGTACGTAATTTCACAGTAGTGCTTATGGTCGATGCCGTTTCTCAGCTTCAGAGCTTTTTTCTTGACTGTATTTTGAGTTAAGCAGTTGGCGCGACTTCAGCTCTAGCCTATAAAGTCAAATGTTGTGTGGTTCCTCCATGTTAACATAGCTGCCCGAGGTCGCAAAGTTAGCAAGTACAAGAAATTTGAAAAATGTACGTAATTTCACGGTAGTGCTTATGGCCGATCCCGTTTCTCAGTTTCAGAGCTTTTTTCTTGACTGTATTTTGAGTTAAGCTGTTGGCGCGACTTCAGTTCTAGCCTATAAAGTCAAATCTTGTGTGATTCCTCCATGGTAACATAGCTGCCCGAGGTCGCAAAATTAGCAAGTACAAGAAATTTGTAAATTGTACGTAATTTCACGGTAGTGCTTATGGCCGATCCCGTTTCTCAGCTTCAGAGCTTTTTTCTTGACTGTATTTTGAGTTAAGCAGTTGGCGCGACTTCAGTTCTAGCCTATAAAGTCAAATGTTGTGTGGTTCCTCCATGGTAACATAGCTGCCCGAGGTCGCAAATTTAGCAAGTACAAGAAATTTGAAAATTGTATGTAATTTCACGGTAGTGCTTATGGTCGATCCCGTTTCTCGGCTTCAGAGCTACTTTCTTGACTGTATTTTGAGTTAAGCAGTTGGCGCCACTTCAGTTCTAGCCTATAAAGTCAAATGTTGTGTGGTTCCTCTATGGTAACATAGCTGCCCGGGGTCGCAAAGTTAGCAAGTACAAGAAATTTGAAAATTGTATGTAATTTCACGGTAGTGCTTATGGTCGATCCCGTTTCTCAGCTTCAGAGCTACTTTCTTGACTGTATTTTGAGTTAAGCAGTTGGCGCCACTTCAGTTCTAGCCTATAAAGTCAAATGTTGTGTGGTTCCTCCATGGTAACATAGCTGCCCGAGGTCGCAAAGTTAGCAAGTACAAGAAATTTGAAAAATGTACGTAATTGCACAGTAGTGCTTATGGTCGATCCCGTTTCTCAGCTTCAGAGCTACTTTCTTGACTGTTAAGCAGTTGGCGCGACTTCAGTTCTAGCCTATAAAGTCAAAAGTTGTGTGGTGCCTCCATGGTAACATAGCTGCCCGAGGCCGCAAAGTTAGCAAGTACAAGAAATTTGAAAATTGTATGTAATTTCACGGTAGTGCTTATGGTCGATCCCGTTTCTCAGCTTCAGAGCTACTTTCTTGACTGTATTTTGAGTTAAGCAGTTGGCGCCACTTCAGTTCTAGCCTATAAAGTCAAATGTTGTGTGGTTCCTCCATGGTAACATAGCTGCCCGAGGTCGCAAAGTTAGCAAGTACAAGAAATTTGAAAATTGTACGTAATTTCACGGTAGTGCTTATGGCCGATCCCGTTTCTCAGCTTCAGAGCTTTTTTCTTGACTGTATTTTGAGTTAAGCAGTTGGCGCGACTTCAGTTCTAGCCTATAAAGTCAAATGTTGTGTGGTTCCTCCATGGTAACATAGCTGCCCGAGGTCGCAAAGTTAGCAAGTACAAGAAATTTGAAAATTGTACGTAATTTCACAGTAGTGCTTTTGGTCGATGCCGTTTCTCAGCTTCAGAGCTTTTTTCTTGACTGTATTTTGAGTTAAGCAGTTGGCGCGACTTCAGTTCTAGCCTATAAAGTCAAATGTTGTGTGGTTCCTCCATGGTAACATAGCTGCCCGAGGTCGCAAAGTTAGCAAGTACAAGAAATTTGAAAAATGTACGTAATTTCACAGTAGTGCTTATGGTCGATGCCGTTTCTCAGCTTCAGAGCTTTTTTCTTGACTGTATTTTGAGTTAAGCAGTTGGCGCGACTTCAGTTCTAGCCTATAAAGTCAAATGTTGTGTGGTTCCTCCATGGTAACATAGCTGCCCGAGGCCGCAAAGTCAGCAAGTACAAGAAATTTGAAAATTGTATGTAATTTCACGGTAGTGCTTATGGTCGATCCCGTTTCTCGGATTCAGAGCTACTTTCTTGACTGTATTTTGAGTTAAGCAGTTGGCGCGACTTCAGTTCTAGCCTATAAAGTCAAATGTTGTGTGGTTCCTCCATGGTAACATAGCTGCCCGAGGCCGCAAAGTTAGCAAGTACAAGAAATTTGAAAATTGTATGTAATTTCACGGTAGTGCTTATGGTCGATCCCGTTTCTCGGCTTCAGAGCTACTTTCTTGACTGTATTTTGAGTTAAGCAGTTGGCGCGACTTCAGTTCTAGCCTATAAAGTCAAATGTTGTGTGGTTCCTCCATGGTAACATAGCTGCCCGAGGTCGCAAAGTTAGCAAGTACAAGAAATTTGAAAATTGTATGTAATTTCACGGTAGTGCTTATGGTCGATCCCGTTTCTCGGCTTCAGAGCTACTTTCTTGACTGGATTTTGAGTTAAGCTGTTGGCGCGACTTCAGTTCTAGCCTATAAAGTCAAATGTTGTGTGGTTCCTCCATGGTAACATAGCTGCCCGAGGTCGCAAAATTAGCAAGTACAAGAAATTTGTAAATTGTACGTAATTTCACGGTAGTGCTTATGGTCGATCCCGTTTCTCGGCTTCAGAGCTACTTTCTTGACTGTATTTTGAGTTAAGCAGTTGGCGCGACTTCAGTTCTAGCCTATAAAGTAAAATCTTGTGTGGTTCCTCAATGGTAACATAGCTGCCCGAGACCGCAAAGTTAGCAAGAACAAGAAATTTGAAAATTGTATGTAATTGCACAGTAGTGCTTATGGTCGATGCCGTTTCTCAGCTTCAGAGCTACTTTCTTGACTGTATTTTGAGTTAAGCAGTTGGCGCGACTTCAGTTCTAGCCTATAAAGTCAAATGTTGTGTGGTTCCTCCATGGTAACATAGCTGCCCGAGGTCGCAAAGCTAGCAAGTACAAGAAATTTGAAAATTGTATGTAATTTCACGGTAGTGCTTATGGTCGATCCCGTTTCTCAGCTTCAGAGCTACTTTCTTGACTGTATTTTGAGTTAAGCAGTTGGCGCGACTTCAGTTCTAGCCTATAAAGTAAAATCTTGTGTTACCTCAATGGTAACATAGCTGCCCGAGACCGCAAAGTTAGCAAGAACAAGAAATTTGAAAATTGTATGTAATTGCACAGTAGTGCTTATGGTCGATGCCGTTTCTCAGCTTCAGAGCTACTTTCTTGACTGTATTTTGAGTTAAGCAGTTGGCGCGACTTCAGTTCTAGCCTATAAAGTCAAATGTTGTGTGGTTCCTCCATGGTAACATAGCTGCCCGAGGCCGCAAAGTCAGCAAGTAGAAGAAATTTGAAAATTGAATGTAATTTCACGGTAGTGCTTATGGTCGATCCCGTTTCTCGGATTCAGAGCTACTTTCTTGACTGTATTTTGAGTTAAGCAGTTGGCGCGACTTCAGTTCTAGCCTATAAAGTCAAATGTTGTGTGGTTCCTCCATGGTAACATAGCTGCCCGAGGTCGCAAAGTTAGCAAGTACAAGAAATTTGAAAATTGTATGTAATTTCACGGTAGTGTTTATGGTCGATCCCGTTTCTCGGCTTCAGAGCTACTTTCTTGACTGGATTTTGAGTTAAGCTGTTGGCGTGACTTCAGTTCTAGCCTATAAAGTCAAATGTTGTGTGGTTCCTCCATGGTAACATAGCTGCCCGATGTCGCAAAATTAGCAAGTACAAGAAATTTGTAAATTGTACGTAATTTCACGGTAGTGCTTATGGTCGATCCCGTTTCTCGGCTTCAGAGCTACTTTCTTGACTGTATTTTGAGTTAAGCAGTTGGCGCGACTTCAGTTCTAGCCTATAAAGTCAAATGTTGTGTGGTTCCTCCATGGTAACATAGCTGCCCGAGGTCGCAAAGTTAGCAAGTACAAGAAATTTGAAAATTGTACGTAATTTCACGGTAGTGCTTATGGTCGATCCCGTTTCTCAGCTTCAGAGCTTTTTTCTTGACTGTATTTTGAGTTAAGCAGTTGGCGCGACTTCAGTTCTAGCCTATAAAGTCAAATGTTGTGTGGTTCCTCCATGGTAAAATAGCTGCCCGAGGTCGCAAAGTTAGCAAGTACAAGAAATTTGAAAATTGTATGTAATTTCACGGTAGTGCTTATGGTCGATCCCGTTTCTCGGCTTCAGAGCTACTTTCTTGACTGTATTTTGAGTTAAGCAGTTGGCACGACTTCAGTTCTAGCCTATAAAGTCAAATGTTGTGTGGTTCCTCCATGGTAACATAGCTGCCCGAGGTCGCAAAGTTAGCAAGTACAAGAAATTTGAAAAATGTACGTAATTTCACGGTAGTGCTTGTGGCCGATCCCGTTTCTCAGCTTCAGAGCTTTTTTCTTGACTGTATTTTGAGTTAAGCAGTTGGCGCGACTTCAGTTCTAGCCTATAAAGTCAAATGTTGTGTGGTTCCTCAATGGTAACATAGCTGCCCGAGGTCGCAAAGTTAGCAAGTACAAGAAATTTGAAAATTGTACGTAATTTCACGGTAGTGCTTATGGTCGATCCCGTTTCTCAGCTTCAGAGCTTTTTTCTTGACTGTATTTTGAGTTAAGCAGTTGGCGCGACTTCAGTTCTAGCCTATAAAGTCAAATGTTGTGTGGTTCCTCCATGGTAACATAGCTGCCCGAGGTCGCAAATTTAGCAAGTACATGAAATTTGAAAAATGTACGTAATTTCACGGTAGTGCTTATGGTCGATCCCGTTTCTCGGCTTCAGAGCTACTTTCTTGACTGTATTTTGAGTTAAGCAGTTGGCGCGACTTCAGTTCTAGCCTATAAAGTCAAATGTTGTGTGGTTCCTCCATGGTAACATAGCTGCCCGAGGTCGCAAAGTTAGCAAGTACAAGAAATTTGAAAACTGTACGTAATTTCACGGTAGTGCTTATGGTCGATCACGTTTCTCGGTTTCAGAGCTACTTTCTTGACTGTATTTTGAGTTAAGCAGTTGGCGCGACTTCAGTTCTAGCCTATAAAGTCAAATGTTGTGTGGTTCCTTCATGGTAACATAGCTGCCCGAGGTCGCAAAGTTAGCAAGTACAAGAAATTTGAAAAATGTACGTAATTTCACGGTAGTGCTTATGGTCGATCCCGTTTCTCGGCTTCAGAGCTACTTTCTTGAGTGTATTTTAAGTTAAGCAGTTGGCGGGACTTCAGTTCTAGCCTATAAAGTAAAATCTTGTGTGGTTCCTCAATGGTAACATAGCTGCCCGAGACCGCAAAGTTAGCAAGAACAAGAAATTTGAAAATTGTATGTAATTGCACAGTAGTGCTTATGGTCGATGCCGTTTCTCAGCTTCAGAGCCACTTTCTTGACTGGATTTTGAGTTAAGCTGTTGGCGCGACTTCAGTTCTAGATTATAAAGTCAAATCTTGTGTGATTCCTCCATGATAACATAGCTGCCCGAGACCGCAAAGTTAGCAAGAACAAGAAATTTAAAAATTGTATGTAATTGCACAGTAATGCTTATGGTCGATGCCGTTTCTCGGCTTCAGACCTACCTTCTTGACTGTATTTTGAGTTAAGCAGTTGGCGCGACTTCAGTTCTAGCCTATAAAGTCAAATGTTGTGTGGTTCCTCCATGGTAACATAGCTGCCCGAGGTCGCAAAGTTAGCAAGTACAAGAAATTTGAAAATTGTACGTAATTTCACAGTAGTGCTTATGGTCGATGCCGTTTCTCAGCTTCAGAGCTTTTTTCTTGACTGTATTTTGAGTTAGGCAGTTGGCGCGACTTCAGTTCTAGCCTATAAAGTCAAATGTTGTGTGGTTCCTCCATGGTAACATAGCTGCCCGAGGTCGCAAAGTTAGCAAGTACAAGAAATTTGAAAATTGTACGTAATTTCACGGTAGTGCTTATGGTCGATCCCGTTTCTCGGCTTCAGAGCTACTTTCTTGACTGGATTTTGAGTTAACCAGTTACCGCGACTTCAGTTCTAGCCTATAAAGTCAAATGTTGTGTGGTTCCTCCATGGTAACATAGCTGCCCGAGGTCGCAAAGTTAGCAAGTACAAGAAATTTGAAAATTGTACGTAATTTCACGGTAGTGCTTATGGTCGATCCCGTTTCTCGGCTTCAGAGCTACTTTCTTGACTGGATTTTGAGTTAAGCTGTTGGCGCGACTTCAGTTCTAGCCTATAAAGTCAAATGTTGTGTGGTTCCTCCATGGTAACATAGCTGCCCGAGGTCGCAAAGTTAGCAAGTACAAGAAATTTGAAAATTGTACGTAATTTCACAGTAGTGCTTATGGTCGATGCCGTTTCTCAGCTTCAGAGCTTTTTTCTTGACTGTATTTTGGGTTAAGCAGTTGGCGCGACTTCAGTTCTAGCCTATAAAGTCAAATGTTGTGTGGTTCCTCCATGGTAACATAGCTGCCCGAGGCCGCAAAGTTAGCAAGTACAAGAAATTTGAAAATTGTACGTAATTTCACGGTAGTGCTTATGGTCGATCCCGTTTCTCGGCTTCAGGGCTACTTTCTTGACTGGATTTTGAGTTAAGCTGTTGGCGCGACTTCAGTTCTAGCCTATAAAGTCAAATCTTGTGTGATTCCTCCATGGTAACATAGCTGCCCGAGGTCGCAAAGTTAGCAAGTACAAGAAATTTGAAAATTGTACGTAATTTCACGGTAGTGCTTATGGTCGATCCCGTTTCTCGGCTTCAGAGCTACTTTCTTGACTGGATTTTGAGTTGAGCTGTTGGCGCGACTTCAGTTCTAGCCTATAAAGTCAAATGTTGTGTGGTTCCTCCATGGTAACATAGCTGCCCGAGGCCGCAAAGTTAGCAAGTACAAGAAATTTGAAAATTGTACGTAATTTCACGGTAGTGCTTATGGTCGATGCC
This sequence comes from Merodon equestris, assembly GCA_958301585.1. Taxonomy (NCBI): domain Eukaryota; kingdom Metazoa; phylum Arthropoda; class Insecta; order Diptera; family Syrphidae; genus Merodon; species Merodon equestris. The sequence goes on along the minus strand of OY284415.1, from coordinate 52,887,541 downwards.
GTTTCTCGGCTTCAGAGCTACTTTCGTGACTGTATTTTGAGTTAAGCAGTTGGCGCGACTTCAGTTCTAGCCTATAAAGTCAAATGTTGTGTGGTTCCTCCATGGTAACGTAGCTGCCCGAGGTCGCAAAGTTAGCAAGCACAAGAAATTTGAAAATTGTACGTAATTTCACGGTAGTGCTTATGGTCGATCACGTTTCTCAGCTTCAGAGCTACTTTCTTGACTGTATTTTAAGTTAAGCAGTTGGCGGGACTACAGTTCTAGCCTATAAAGTAAAATCTTGTGTGGTTCCTCAATGGTAACATAGCTGCCCGAGACCGCAAAGTTAGCAAGAACAAGAAATTTGAAAAATGTACGTAATTTCACGGTAGTGCTTATGGCCGATCCCGTTTCTCAGCTTCAGAGCTTTTTTCTTGACTGTATTTTGAGTTAAGCAGTTGGCGCGACTTCAGTTCTAGCCTATAAAGTCAAATGTTGTGAGGTTCCTCCATGGTAACATAGCTGCCCGAGGTCGCAAAGTTAGCAAGTACAAGAAATTTGAAAAATGTACGTAATTTCACGGTAGTGCTTATGGCCGATCCCGTTTCTCAGCTTCAGAGCTTTTTTCTTGACTGTATTTTGAGTTAAGCAGTTGGCGCGACTTCAGTTCTAGCCTATAAAGTCAAATGTTGTGTGGTTCCTCCATGGTAACATAGCTGCCCGAGGTCGCAAAGTTAGCAAGTACAAGAAATTTGAAAATTGTACGTAATTTCACGGTAGTGCTTATGGTCGATCCCGTTTCTCAGCTTCAGAGCTTTTTTCTTGACTGTATTTTGAGTTAAGCAGTTGGCGCGACTTCAGTTCTAGCCTATAAAGTCAAATCTTGTGTGATTCCTCCATGGTAACATAGCTGCCCGAGGTCGCAAAATTAGCAAGTACAAGAAATTTGAAAATTGTACGTAATTTCACGGTAGTGCTTATGGTCGATCCCGTTTCTCGGCTTCAGAGCTACTTTCTTGACTGGATTTTGAGTTAAGCTGTTGGCGCGACTTCAGTTCTAGCCTATAAAGTCAAATCTTGTGTGATTCCTCCGTGGTAACATAGCATCCCGAGGTCGCAAAGTTAGCAAGTACAAGAAATTTGAAAATTGTATGTAATTTCACGGTAGTGCTTATGGTCGATCCCGTTTCTCGGCTTCAGAGCTACTTTCTTGACTGTATTTTGAGCTAAGCAGTTGGCGCGACTTCAGTTCAAGCCTATAAAGTCAAATGTTGTGTGGTTCCTCCATGGTAACATAGCTGCCCGAGACCGCAAAATTAGCACGAACAAGAAATTTGAAAATTGTATGTAATTGCACAGTAGTGCTTATGGTCGATCCCGTTTCTCGGCTTCAGAGCTACTTTCTTGACTGTATTTTGAGTTAAGCAGTTGGCGCGACTTCAGTTCTAGCCTATAAAGTCAAATGTTGTGTGGTTCCTCCATGGTAACATAGCTGCCCGAGGCCGCAAAGTTAGCAATTACAAGAAATTTGAAAATTGTATGTAATTTCACGGTAGTGCTTATGGTCGATCCCGTTTCTCGGCTTCAGAGCTACTTTCTTGACTGTATTTTGCGTTAAGCGGTTGGCGCGACTTCAGTTCTAGCCTATAAAGTCAAATGTTGTATGGTTCCTCCATGGTAACATAGCTGCCCGAGGTCGCAAAGTTAGCAAGTACAAGAAATTTGAAAAATGTACGTAATTTCACGGTAGTGCTTATGGCCGATCCCGTTTCTCAGCTTCAGAGCTTTTTTCTTGACTGTATTTTGAGTTAAGCTGTTGGCGCGACTTCAGTTCTAGCCTATAAAGTCAAATCTTGTGTGATTCCTCCATGGTAACATAGCTGCCCGAGGTCGCAAAGTTAGCAAGTACAAGAAATTTGAAAATTGTACGTAATTTCACGGTAGTGCTTATGGTCGATCCCGTTTCTCGGTTTCAGAGCTTTTTTCTTGACTGTATTTTGAGTTAAGCAGTTGGCGCGACTTCAGTTCTAGCCTATAAAGTCAAATGTTGTGTGGTTCCTCCATGGTAAAATAGCTGCCCGAGGTCGCAAAGTTAGCAAGTACAAGAAATTTGAAAATTGTACGTAATTTCACGGTAGTGCTTATGGTCGATCCCGTTTCTCAGCTTCAGAGCTCTTTTCTTGACTGTATTTTGAGTTAAGCAGTTGGCGCGACTTCAGTTCTAGCCTATAAAGTCAAATGTTGTGTGGTTCCTCCATGGTAACATAGCTGCCCGAGGTCGCAAATTTAGCAAGTACAAGAAATTTGAAAAATGTACGTAATTTCACGGTAGTGCTTATGGTCGATCCCGTTTCTCAGCTTCAGAGCTTTTTTCTTGACTGTATTTTGAGTTAAGCAGTTGGCGCGACTTCAGTTCTAGCCTATAAAGTCAAATGTTGTGTGGTTCCTCCATGGTAACATAGCTGCCCGAGACCGCAAAATTAGCACGAACAAGAAATTTGAAAATTGTATGTAATTGCACAGTAGTGCTTATGGTCGATCCCGTTTCTCGGCTTCAGAGCTACTTTCTTGACTGTATTTTGAGTTAAGCAGTTGGCGCGACTTCAGTTCTAGCCTATAAAGTCAAATGTTGTGTGGTTCCTCCATGGTAACATAGCTGCCCGAGGCCGCAAAGTTAGCAACTACAAGAAATTTGAAAATTGTATGTAATTTCACGGTAGTGCTTATGGTCGATCCCGTTTCTCGGCTTCAGAGCTACTTTCTTGACTGTATTTTGCGTTAAGCGGTTGGCGCGACTTCAGTTCTAGCCTATAAAGTCAAATGTTGTATGGTTCCTCCATGGTAACATAGCTGCCCGAGGTCGCAAAGTTAGCAAGTACAAGAAATTTGAAAAATGTACGTAATTTCACGGTAGTGCTTATGGCCGATCCCGTTTCTCAGCTTCAGAGCTTTTTTCTTGACTGTATTTTGAGTTAAGCTGTTGGCGCGACTTCAGTTCTAGCCTATAAAGTCAAATCTTGTGTGATTCCTCCATGGTAACATAGCTGCCCGAGGTCGCAAAGTTAGCAAGTACAAGAAATTTGAAAATTGTACGTAATTTCACGGTAGTGCTTATGGTCGATCCCGTTTCTCGGTTTCAGAGCTTTTTTCTTGACTGTATTTTGAGTTAAGCAGTTGGCGCGACTTCAGTTCTAGCCTATAAAGTCAAATGTTGTGTGGTTCCTCCATGGTAAAATAGCTGCCCGAGGTCGCAAAGTTAGCAAGTACAAGAAATTTGAAAATTGTACGTAATTTCACGGTAGTGCTTATGGTCGATCCCGTTTCTCAGCTTCAGAGCTCTTTTCTTGACTGTATTTTGAGTTAAGCAGTTGGCGCGACTTCAGTTCTAGCCTATAAAGTCAAATGTTGTGTGGTTCCTCCATGGTAACATAGCTGCCCGAGGTCGCAAATTTAGCAAGTACAAGAAATTTGAAAAATGTACGTAATTTCACGGTAGTGCTTATGGTCGATCCCGTTTCTCAGCTTCAGAGCTTTTTTCTTGACTGTATTTTGAGTTAAGCAGTTGGCGCGACTTCAGTTCTAGCCTATAAAGTCAAATGTTGTGTGGTTCCTCAATGGTAACATAGCTGCCCGAGGTCGCAAAGTTAGCAAGTACAAGAAATTTGAAAAATGTACGTAATTTCACGGTAGTGCTTATGGTCGATCCCGTTTCTCAGCTTCAGAGCTTTTTTCTTGACTGTATTTTGAGTTAAGCAGTTGGCGCGACTTCAGTTCTAGCCTATAAAGTCAAATGTTGTGTGGTTCCTCAATGGTAACATAGCTGCCCGAGGTCGCAAAATTAGCAAGTACAAGAAATTTGAAAATTGTATGTAATTTCACGGTAGTGCTTATGGCCGATCCCGTTTCTCAGCTTCAGAGCTTTTTTCTTGACTGTATTTTGAGTTAAGCAGTTGGCGCGACTTTAGTTCTAGCCTATAAAGTCAAATGTTGTGTGGTTCCTCCATGATAACATAGCTGCCCGAGGTCGCAAAGTTAGCAAGTACAAGAAATTTGAAAAATGTACGTAATTTCACGGTAGTGCTTATGGCCGATCCCGTTTCTCAGCTTCAGAGCTTTTTTCTTGCCTGTATTTTGAGTTAAGCAGTTGGCGCGACTTCAGTTCTAGCCTATAAAGTCAAATGTTGTGTGGTTCCTCAATGGTAACATAGCTGCCCGAGGTCGCAAAGTTAGCAAGTACAAGAAATTTGAAAATTGTACGTAATTTCACGGTAGTGCTTATGGTCGATCCCGTTTCTCAGCTTCAGAGCTTTTTTCTTGACTGTATTTTGAGTTAAGCAGTTGGCGCGACTTCAGTTCTAGCCTATAAAGTCAAATGTTGTGTGGTTCCTCAATAGTAACATAGCTGCCCGAGGTCGCAAAGTTAGCAAGTACAAGAAATTTGGAAAATGTACGTAATTTCACGGTAGTGCTTATGGCCGATCCCGTTTCTCAGCTTCAGAGCTTTTTTCTTGCCTGTATTTTGAGTTAAGCAGTTGGCGCGACTTCAGTTCTAGCCTATAAAGTCAAATGTTGTGTGGTTCCTCAATGGTAACATAGCTGCCCGAGGTCGCAAAGTTAGCAAGTACAAGAAATTTGAAAATTGTACGTAATTTCACGGTAGTGCTTATGGTCGATCCCGTTTCTCGGCTTCAGAACTACTTTCTTGACTGTATTTTGAGTTAAGCAGTTGGCGCGACTTCAGTTCTAGCCTATAAAGTCAAATGTTGTGTGGTTCCTCCATGGTAACATAGCTGCCCGAGGTCGCAAAGTTAGCAAGTACAAGAAATTTGAAAATTGTACGTAATTTCACGGTAGTGCTTATGGTCGATCCCGTTTCTCGGTTTCAGAGCTACTTTCTTGACTGGATTTTGAGTTAAGCAGTTGGCGCGACTTCAGTTCTAGCCTATAAAGTCAAATGTTGTGTGGTTCCTCCATGGTAACGTAGCTGCCCGAGGTCGCAAAGTTAGCAAGCACAAGAAATTTGAAAATTGTACGTAATTTCACGGTAGTGCTTATGGTCGATCACGTTTCTCAGCTTCAGAGCTACTTTCTTGACTGTATTTTAAGTTAAGCAGTTGGCGGGACTTCAGTTCTAGCCTATAAAGTAAAATCTTGTGTGGTTCCTCAATGGTAACATAGCTGCCCGAGACCGCAAAGTTAGCAAGAACAAGAAATTTGAAAATTGTATGTAATTGCACAGTAGTGCTTATGGTCGATGCCGTTTCTCAGCTTCAGAGCTACTTTCTTGACTGGATTTTGAGTTAAGCTGTTGGCGCGACTTCAGTTCTAGATTATAAAGTCAAATCTTGTGTGATTCCTCCATGGTAACATAGCTGCCCGAGACCGCAAAGTTAGCAAGAACAAGAAATTTGAAAATTGTATGTAATTGCACAGTAATGCTTATGGTCGATGCCGTTTCTCGGCTTCAGACCTACCTTCTTGACTGTATTTTGAGTTAAGCAGTTGGCGCGACTTCAGTTCTAGCCTATAAAGTCAAATGTTGTGTGGTTCCTCCATGGTAACATAGCTGCCCGAGGTCGCAAAATTAGCAAGTACAAGAAATTTGAAAAATGTACGTAATTTCACGGTAGTGCTTATGGCCGATCCCGTTTCTCAGCTTCAGAGCTTTTTTCTTGACTGTATTTTGAGTTAAGCAGTTGGCGCGACTTTAGTTCTAGCCTATAAAGTCAAATGTTGTGTGGTTCCTCCATGGTAACATAGCTGCCCGAGGTCGCAAAGTTAGCAAGTACAAGAAATTTGAAAATTGTACGTAATTTCACAGTAGTGCTTATGGTCGATGCCGTTTCTCAGCTTCAGAGCTTTTTTCTTGACTGTATTTTGAGTTAAGCAGTTGGCGCGACTTCAGTTCTAGCCTATAAAGTCAAATGTTGTGTGGTTCCTCCATGGTAACATAGCTGCCCGAGGTCGCAAAGTTAGCAAGTACAAGAAATTTGAAAATTGTACGTAATTTCACAGTAGTGCTTATGGTCGATGCCGTTTCTCAGCTTCAGAGCTTTTTTCTTGACTGTATTTTGAGTTAGGCAGTTGGCGCGACTTCAGTTCTAGCCTATAAAGTCAAATGTTGTGTGGTTCCTCCATGGTAACATAGCTGCCCGAGGTCGCAAAGTTAGCAAGTACAAGAAATTTGAAAATTGTACGTAATTTCACGGTAGTGCTTATGGTCGATCCCGTTTCTCGGCTTCAGAGCTACTTTCTTGACTGGATTTTGAGTTAAGCAGTTGGCGCGACTTCAGTTCTAGCCTATAAAGTCAAATGTTGTGTGGTTCCTCCATGGTAACATAGCTGCCCGAGGTCGCAAAGTTAGCAAGTACAAGAAATTTGAAAATTGTACGTAATTTCACGGTAGTGCTTATGGTCGATCCCGTTTCTCGGCTTCAGAGCTACTTTCTTGACTGGATTTTGAGTTAAGCTGTTGGCGCGACTTCAGTTCTAGCCTATAAAGTCAAATGTTGTGTGGTTCCTCCATGGTAACATAGCTGCCCGAGGTCGCAAAGTTAGCAAGTACAAGAAATTTGAAAATTGTACGTAATTTCACAGTAGTGCTTATGGTCGATGCCGTTTCTCAGCTTCAGAGCTTTTTTCTTGACTGTATTTTGGGTTAAGCAGTTGGCGCGACTTCAGTTCTAGCCTATAAAGTCAAATGTTGTGTGGTTCCTCCATGGTAACATAGCTGCCCGAGGCCGCAAAGTTAGCAAGTACAAGAAATTTGAAAATTGTACGTAATTTCACGGTAGTGCTTATGGTCGATCCCGTTTCTCGGCTTCAGGGCTACTTTCTTGACTGGATTTTGAGTTTAGCTGTTGGCGCGACTTCAGTTCTAGCCTATAAAGTCAAATCTTGTGTGATTCCTCCATGGTAACATAGCTGCCCGAGGTCGCAAAGTTAGCAAGTACAAGAAATTTGAAAATTGTACGTAATTTCACGGTAGTGCTTATGGTCGATCCCGTTTCTCGGCTTCAGAGCTACTTTCTTGACTGGATTTTGAGTTAAGCTGTTGGCGCGACTTCAGTTCTAGCCTATAAAGTCAAATGTTGTGTGGTCCCTCCATGGTAACATAGCTGCCCGAGGCCGCAAAGTTAGCAAGTACAAGAAATTTGAAAATTGTACGTAATTTCACGGTAGTGCTTATGGTTGATGCCGTTTCTCGGCTTCAGAGCTACTTTCGTGACTGTATTTTGAGTTAAGCAGTTGGCGCGACTTCAGTTCTAGCCTATAAAGTCAAATGTTGTGTGGTTCCTCCATGGTAACGTAGCTGCCCGAGGTCGCAAATTTAGCAAGCACAAGAAATTTGAAAATTGTACGTAATTTCACGGTAGTGCTTATGGTCGATCACGTTTCTCAGTTTCAGAGCTACTTTCTTGACTGTATTTTAAGTTAAGCAGTTGGCGGGACTACAGTTCTAGCCTATAAAGTAAAATCTTGTGTGGTTCCTCAATGGTAACATAGCTGGCCGAGACCGCAAAGTTAGCAAGAACAAGAAATTTGAAAAATGTACGTAATTTCACGGTAGTGCTTATGGTCGATGCCGTTTCTCAGCTTCAGACCTACCTTCTTGACTGTATTTTGAGTTAAGCAGTTGGCGCGACTTCAGTTCTAGCCTATAAAGTCAAATGTTGTGTGGTTCCTCCATGGTAACATAGCTGCCCGAGGTCGCAAAATTAGCAAGTACAAGAAATTTGAAAAATGTACGTAATTTCACGGTAGTGCTTATGGCCGATCCCGTTTCTCAGCTTCAGAGCTTTTTTCTTGACTGTATTTTGAGTTAAGCAGTTGGCGCGACTTTAGTTCTAGCCTATAAAGTCAAATGTTGTGTGGTTCCTCCATGGTAACATAGCTGCCCGAGGTCGCAAAGTAAGCAAGTACAAGAAATTTGAAAATTGTACGTAATTTCACAGTAGTGCTTATGGTCGATGCCGTTTCTCAGCTTCAGAGCTTTTTTCTTGGCTGTATTTTGGGTTAAGCAGTTGGCGCGACTTCAGTTCTAGCCTATAAAGTCAAATGTTGTGTGGTTCCTCCATGGTAACATAGCTGCCCGAGGTCGCAAAATTAGCAAGTACAAGAAATTTGAAAAATGTACGTAATTTCACGGTAGTGCTTATGGCCGATCCCGTTTCTCAGCTTCAGAGCTTTTTTCTTGACTGTATTTTGAGTTAAGCAGTTGGCGCGACTTTAGTTCTAGCCTATAAAGTAAAATCTTGTGTGGTTCCTCAATGGTAACATAGCTGCCCGAGACCGCAAAGTTAGCAAGAACAAGAAATTTGAAAATTGTATGTAATTGCACAGTAGTGCTTATGGTCGATGCCGTTTCTCAGCTTCAGACCTACCTTCTTGACTGTATTTTGAGTTAAGCAGTTGGCGCGACTTCAGTTCTAGCCTATAAAGTCAAATGTTGTGTGGTTCCTCCATGGTAACATAGCTGCCCGAGGTCGCAAAATTAGCAAGTACAAGAAATTTGAAAAATGTACGTAATTTCACGGTAGTGCTTATGGCCGATCCCGTTTCTCAGCTTCAGAGCTTTTTTCTTGACTGTATTTTGAGTTAAGCAGTTGGCGCGACTTTAGTTCTAGCCTATAAAGTCAAATGTTGTGTGGATCCTCATTGGTAACATAGCTGCCCGAGGTCGCAAAGTTAGCAAGTACAAGAAATTTGAAAATTGTACGTAATTTCACAGTAGTGCTTATGGTCGATGCCGTTTCTCAGCTTCAGAGCTTTTTTCTTGACTGTATTTTGAGTTAAGCAGTTGGCGCGGCTTCAGTTCTAGCCTATAAAGTCAAATGTTGTGTGGTTCCTCCATGGTAACATAGCTGCCCGAGGTCGCAAAGTTAGCAAGTACAAGAAATTTGAAAATTGTACGTAATTTCACAGTAGTGCTTATGGTCGATGCCGTTTCTCAGCTTCAGAGCTTTTTTCTTGACTGTATTTTGAGTTAGGCAGTTGGCGCGACTTCAGTTCTAGCCTATAAAGTCAAATGTTGTGTGGTTCCTCCATGGTAACATAGCTGCCCGAGGTCGCAAAGTTAGCAAGTACAAGAAATTTGAAAATTGTACGTAATTTCACGGTAGTGCTTATGGTCGATCCCGTTTCTCGGCTTCAGAGCTACTTTCTTGACTGGATTTTGAGTTAAGCAGTTGGCGCGACTTCAGTTCTAGCCTATAAAGTCAAATGTTGTGTGGTTCCTCCATGGTAACATAGCTGCCCGAGGTCGCAAAGTTAGCAAGTACAAGAAATTTGAAAATTGTACGTAATTTCACGGTAGTGCTTATGGTCGATCCCGTTTCTCGGCTTCAGAGCTACTTTCTTGACTGGATTTTGAGTTAAGCTGTTGGCGCGACTTCAGTTCTAGCCTATAAAGTCAAATGTTGTGTGGTTCCTCCATGGTAACATAGCTGCCCGAGGTCGCAAAGTTAGCAAGTACAAGAAATTTGAAAATTGTACGTAATTTCACAGTAGTGCTTATGGTCGATGCCGTTTCTCAGCTTCAGAGCTTTTTTCTTGACTGTATTTTGGGTTAAGCAGTTGGCGCGACTTCAGTTCTAGCCTATAAAGTCAAATGTTGTGTGGTTCCTCCATGGTAACATAGCTGCCCGAGGCCGCAAAGTTAGCAAGTACAAGAAATTTGAAAATTGTACGTAATTTCACGGTAGTGCTTATGGTCGATCCCGTTTCTCGGCTTCAGGGCTACTTTCTTGACTGGATTTTGAGTTAAGCTGTTGGCGCGACTTCAGTTCTAGCCTATAAAGTCAAATCTTGTGTGATTCCTCCATGGTAACATAGCTGCCCGAGGTCGCAAAGTTAGCAAGTACAAGAAATTTGAAAATTGTACGTAATTTCACGGTAGTGCTTATGGTCGATCCCGTTTCTCGGCTTCAGAGCTACTTTCTTGACTGGATTTTGAGTTAAGCTGTTGGCGCGACTTCAGTTCTAGCCTATAAAGTCAAATGTTGTGTGGTTCCTCCATGGTAACATAGCTGCCCGAGGCCGCAAAGTTAGCAAGTACAAGAAATTTGAAAATTGTACGTAATTTCACGGTAGTGCTTATGGTTGATGCCGTTTCTCGGCTTCAGAGCTACTTTCGTGACTGTATTTTGAGTTAAGCAGTTGGCGCGACTTCAGTTCTAGCCTATAAAGTCAAATGTTGTGTGGTTCCTCCATGGTAACGTAGCTGCCCGAGGTCGCAAAGTTAGCAAGCACAAGAAATTTGAAAATTGTACGTAATTTCACGGTAGTGCTTATGGTCGATCACGTTTCTCAGCTTCAGAGCTACTTTCTTGACTGTATTTTAAGTTAAGCAGTTGGCGGGACTACAGTTCTAGCCTATAAAGTAAAATCTTGTGTGGTTCCTCAATGGTAACATAGCTGGCCGAGACCGCAAAGTTAGCAAGAACAAGAAATTTGAAAAATGTACGTAATTTCACGGTAGTGCTTATGGCCGATCCCGTTTCTCAGCTTCAGAGCTTTTTTCTTGACTGTATTTTGAGTTAAGCAGTTGGCGCGACTTCAGTTCTAGCCTATAAAGTCAAATGTTGTGAGGTTCCTCCATGGTAACATAGCTGCCCGAGGTCGCAAAGTTAGCAAGTACAAGAAATTTGAAAAATGTACGTAATTTCACGGTAGTGCTTATGGCCGATCCCGTTTCTCAGCTTCAGAGCTTTTTTCTTGACTGTATTTTGAGTTAAGCAGTTGGCGCGACTTCAGTTCTAGCCTATAAAGTCAAATGTTGTGTGGTTCCTCCATGGTAACATAGCTGCCCGAGGTCGCAAAGTTAGCAAGTACAAGAAATTTGAAAATTGTACGTAATTTCACGGTAGTGCTTATGGTCGATCCCGTTTCTCAGCTTCAGAGCTTTTTTCTTGACTGTATTTTGAGTTAAGCAGTTGGCGCGACTTCAGTTCTAGCCTATAAAGTCAAATCTTGTGTGATTCCTCCATGGTAACATAGCTGCCCGAGGTCGCAAAATTAGCAAGTACAAGAAATTTGAAAATTGTACGTAATTTCACGGTAGTGCTTATGGTCGATCCCGTTCCTCGGCTTCAGAGCTACTTTCTTGACTGGATTTTGAGTTAAGCTGTTGGCGCGACTTCAGTTCTAGCCTATAAAGTCAAATCTTGTGTGATTCCTCCATGGTAACATAGCTGCCCGAGGTCGCAAAGTTAGCAAGTACAAGAAATTTGAAAATTGTATGTAATTTCACGGTAGTGCTTATGGTCGATCCCGTTTCTCGGCTTCAGAGCTACTTTCTTGACTGTATTTTGAGCTAAGCAGTTGGCGCGACTTCAGTTCTAGCCTATAAAGTCAAATGTTGTGTGGTTCCTCCATGGTAACATAGCTGCCCGAGACCGCAAAATTAGCAAGAACAAGAAATTTGAAAATTGTATGTAATTGCACAGTAGTGCTTATGGTCGATGCCGTTTCTCAGCTTCAGAGCTACTTTCTTGACTGGATTTTGAGTTAAGCTGTTGGCGCGACTTCAGTTCTAGCCTAAAAAGTCAAATGTTGTGTGGTTCCTCCATGGTAACATAGCTGCCCGAGGTCGCAAAGTTAGCAAGTACAAGAAATTTGAAAAATGTACGTAATTGCACAGTAGAGCTTATGGTCGATCCCGTTTCTCAGCTTCAGAGCTACTTTCTTGACTGTATTTTGAGTTAAGCAGTTAGCGCGACTTCAGTTCTAGCCTATAAAGTCAAATCTTGTGTGATTCCTCCATGGTAACATAGCTGCCCGAGGTCGCAAAATTAGCAAGTACAAGAAATTTGTAAATTGTACGTAATTTCACGGTAGTGCTTATGGTCGATCCCGTTTCTCGGCTTCAGAGCTACTTTCTTGACTGTATTTTGAGTTAAGCAGTTGGCGCCACTTCAGTTCTAGCCTATAAAGTCAAATGTTGTGTGGCTCCTCCATGGTAACATAGCTGCCCGAGGTCGCAAAGTTAGCAAGTACAAGAAATTTGAAAATTGTACGTAATTTCACAGTAGTGCTTATGGTCGATGCCGTTTCTCGGCTTCAGAGCTACTTTCTTGACTGTATTTTGAGTTAAGCAGTTGGCGCGACTTCAGTTCTAGCCTATAAAGTCAAATGTTGTGTGGTTCCTCCATGGTAACATAGCTGCCCGAGGTCGCAAAGTTAGCAAGTACAAGAAATTTGAAAAATGTACGTAATTTCACAGTAGTGCTTATGGTCGATGCCGTTTCTCAGCTTCAGAGCTTTTTTCTTGACTGTATTTTGAGTTAAGCAGTTGGCGCGACTTTAGTTCTAGCCTATAAAGTCAAATGTTGTGTGGTTCCTCCATGGTAACATAGCTGCCCGAGGCCGCAAAGTTAGCAAGTACAAGAAATTTGAAAATTGTATGTAATTTCACGGTAGTGCTTATGGTCGCTCCCGTTTCTCGGCTTCAGAGCTACTTTCTTGACTGTATTTTGAGTTAAGCAGTTGGCGCGACTTCAGTTCTAGCCTATAAAGTCAAATGTTGTATGGTTCCTCCATGGTAACATAGCTGCCCGAGGTCGCAAAGTTAGCAAGTACAAGAAATTTGAAAAATGTACGTAATTTCACGGTAGTGCTTATGGCCGATCCCGTTTCTCAGCTTCAGAGCTTTTTTCTTGACTGTATTTTGAGTTAAGCTGTTGGCGCGACTTCAGTTCTAGCCTATAAAGTCAAATCTTGTGTGATTTCTCCATGGTAACATAGCTGCCCGAGGTCGCAAAATTAGCAAGTACAAGAAATTTGTAAATTGTACGTAATTTCACGGTAGTGCTTATGGCCGATCCCGTTTCTCAGCTTCAGAGCTTTTTTCTTGACTGTATTTTGAGTTAAGCAGTTGGCGCGACTTCAGTTCTAGCCCATAAAGTCAAATGTTGTGTGGTTCCTCCATGGTAACATAGCTGCCCAAGGTCGCAAAGTTAGCAAGTACAAGAAATTTGAAAATTGTATGTAATTTCACGGTAGTGCTTATGGTCGATCCCGTTTCTCGGCTTCAGAGCTACTTTCTTGACTGTATTTTGAGTTAAGCAGTTGGCGCCACTTCAGTTCTAGCCTATAAAGTCAAATGTTGTGTGGTTCCTCCATGGTAACATAGCTGCCCGAGGTCGCAAAGTTAGCAAGTACAAGAAATTTGAAAATTGTATGTAATTTCACGGTAGTGCTTATGGTCGATCCCGTTTCTCAGCTTCAGAGCTACTTTCTTGACTGTATTTTGAGTTAAGCAGTTGGCGCCACTTCACCTCTAGCCTATAAAGTCAAATGTTGTGTGGTTCCTCCATGGTAACATAGCTGCCCGAGGTCGCAAAGTTAGCAAGTACAAGAAATTTGAAAAATGTACGTAATTGCACAGTAGTGCTTATGGTCGATCCCGTTTCTCAGCTTCAGAGCTACTTTCTTGACTGTATTTTGAGTTAAGCAGTTGGCGCCACTTCAGTTCTAGCCTATAAAGTCAAATGTTGTGTGGTTCCTCCATGGTAACATAGCTGCCCGAGGTCGCAAAGTTAGCGAGTACAAGAAATTTGAAAATTGTACGTAATTTCACGGTAGTGCTTATGGTCGATCCCGTTTCTCGGCTTCAGAGCTACTTTCTTGACTGGATTTTGAGTTAAGCTGTTGGCGCGACTTCAGTTCTAGCCTATAAAGTCAAATGTTGTGTGGTTCCTCCATGGTAACATAGCTGCCCGAGGTCGCAAAGTTAGCAAGTACAAGAAATTTGAAAAATGTACGTAATTTCACGGTAGTGCTTATGGCCGATCCCGTTTCTCATCTTCAGAGCTTTTTTCTTGACTGTATTTTGAGTTAAGCTGTTGGCGCAACTTCAGTTCTAGCCTATAAAGTCAAATCTTGTGTGATTCCTCCATGGTAACATAGCTGCCCGAGGTCGCAAAATTAGCAAGTACAAGAAATTTGTAAATTGTACGTAATTTCACGGTAGTGCTTATGGTCGATCCCGTTTCTCGGCTTCAGAGCTACTTTCTTGACTGTATTTTGAGTTAAGCAGTTGGCGCCACTTCAGTTCTAGCCTATAAAATCAAATGTTGTGTGGTTCCTCCATGGTAACATAGCTGCCCGAGGTCGCAAAGTTAGCAAGTACAAGAAATTTGAAAATTGTATGTAATTTCACGGTAGTGCTTATGGCCGATCCCGTTTCTCAGCTTCAGAGCTTTTTTCTTGACTGTATTTTGAGTTAAGCAGTTGGCGCGACTTCAGTTCTAGCCTATAAAGTCAAATCTTGTGTGATTCCTCCATGGTAACATAGCTGCCCGAGGTCGCAAAATTAGCAAGTACAAGAAATTTGTAAATTGTACTTAATTTCACGGTAGTGCTTATGGTCGATCCCCTTTCTCAGCTTCAGAGCTTTTTTCTTGACTGTGTTTTGAGTTAAGCAGTTGGCGCCACTTCATTTCTAGCCTATAAAGTCAAATGTTGTGTGGTTCCTCCATGGTAACATAGCTGCCCGAGGTCGCAAAGTTAGCAAGTACAAGAAATTTGAAAAATGTACGTAATTTCACGGTAGTGCTTATGGTCGATCCCGTTTCTCGGCTTCAGAGCTACTTTCTTGACTGTATTTTGAGTTAAGCAGTTGGCGCCACTTCAGTTCTAGCCTATAAAATCAAATGTTGTGTGGTTCCTCCATGGTAACATAGCTGCCCGAGGCCGCAAAGTTAGCAAGTACAAGAAATTTGAAAATTGTATGTAATTTCACGGTAGTGCTTATGGTCGATCCCGTTTCTCGGCTTCAGAGCTACTTTCTTGACTGTATTTTGAGTTAAGCAGTTGGCGCCACTTCAGTTCTAGCCTATAAAGTCAAATGTTGTGTGGTTCCTCCATGGTAACATAGCTGCCCGAGGTCGCAAAGTTAGCAAGCACAAGAAATTTGAAAATTGTACGTAATTTCACGGTAGTGCTTATGGTCGATGCCGTTTCTCGGCTTCAGAGCTACTTTCGTGACTGTATTTTGAGTTAAGCAGTTGGCGGGACTTCAGTTCTAGCCTATAAAGTCAAATGTTGTGTGGTTCCTCCATGGTAACATAGCTGCCCGAGGTCGCAAAGTTAGCAAGTACAAGAAATTTGAAAAATGTACGTAATTTCACAGTAGTGCTTATGGTCGATCCCGTTTCTCGGCTTCAGAGCTACTTTCTTGACTGTATTTTGAGTTAAGCAGTTGGCGCGACTTCAGTTCTAGCCTATAAAGTCAAATGTTGTGTGGTTCCTCCATGGTAACATAGCTGCCCGAGGCCGCAAAGTTAGCAACTACAAGAAATTTGAAAATTGTATGTAATTTCACGGTAGTGCCTAGGGTCGATCCCGTTTCTCGGCTTCAGAGCTACTTTCTTGACTGTATTTTGAGTTAAGCAGTTGGCGCGACTTCAGTTCTAGCCTATAAAGTCAAATGTTGTGTGGTTCCTCCATGGTAACATAGCTGCCCGAGGTCGCAAAGTTAGCAAGTACAAGAAATTTGAAAATTGTATGTAATTTCACGGTAGTGCTTATGGTCGATCCCGTTTCTCGGCTTCGGAGCTACTTTCTTGACTGTATTTTGAGTTAAGCAGTTGGCGCCACTTCAGTTCTAGCCTATAAAGTCAAATGTTGTGTGGTTCCTCCATGGTAACATAGCTGCCCGAGGTCGCAAAGTTAGCAAGTACAAGAAATTTGAAAATTGTATGTAATTTCACGGTAGTGCTTATGGTCGATCCCGTTTCTCGGCTTCAGAACTACTTTCTTGACTGTATTTTGAGTTAGGCAGTTGGCACCACTTCAGTTCTAGCCTATAAAGTCAAATGTTGTGTGGTTCCTCCATGGTAACATAGCTGCCCGAGGTCGCAAAGTTAGCAAGTACAAGAAATTTGAAAATTGTATGTAATTTCACGGTAGTGCTTATGGTCGATCCCGTTTCTCGGCTTCAGAGCTACTTTCTTGACTGTATTTTGAGTTAAGCAGTTGGCGCCACTTCAGTTCTAGCCTATAAAGTCAAATGTTGTGTGGTTCCTCCATGGTAACATAGCTGCCCGAGGTCGCAAAGTTAGCAAGTACAAGAAATTTGAAAAATGTACGTAATTTCACAGTAGTGCTTATGGTCGATGCCGTTTCTCAGCTTCAGAGCTACTTTCTTGACTGTATTTTGAGTTAAGCAGTTGGCGCCACTTCAGTTCTAGCCTATAAAGTCAAATGTTGTGTGGTTCCTCCATGGTAACATAGCTGCCCGAGGTCGCAAAGTTAGCAAGTACAAGAAATTTGAAAATTGTACGTAATTTCACGGTAGTGCTTATGGTCGATCCCGTTTCTCGGCTTCAGAGCTACTTTCTTGACTGGATTTTGAGTTAAGCAGTTGGCGCGACTTCAGTTCTAGCCTATAAAGTCAAATGTTGTGTGGTTCCTCCATGGTAACATAGCTGCCCGAGGTCGCAAAGTTAGCAAGTACAAGAAATTTGAAAAATGTACGTAATTTCACGGTAGTGCTTATGGCCGATCCCGTTTCTCAGCTTCAGAGCTTTTTTCTTGACTGTATTTTGAGTTAAGCTGTTGGCGCGACTTTAGTTCTAGCCTATAAAGTCAAATCTTGTGTGATTCCTCCATGGTAACATAGCTGCCCGAGGTCGCAAAATTAGCAAGTACAAGAAATTTGTAAATTGTACGTAATTTCACGGTAGTGCTTATGGTCGATCCCGTTTCTCGGCTTCAGAGCTACTTTCTTGACTGTATTTTGAGTTAAGCAGTTGGCGCCACTTCAGTTCTAGCCTATAAAGTCAAATGTTGTGTGGTTCCTCCATGGTAACATAGCTGCCCGAGGTCGCAAAGTTAGCAAGTACAAGAAATTTGAAAATTGTACGTAATTTCACAGTAGTGCTTATGGTCGATGCCGTTTCTCGGCTTCAGAGCTACTTTCTTGACTGTATTTTGAGTTAAGCAGTTGGCGCGACTTCAGTTCTAGCCTATAAAGTCAAATGTTGTGTGGTTCCTCCATGGTAACATAGCTGCCCGAGGTCGCAAAGTTAGCAAGTACAAGAAATTTGAAAATTGTATGTAATTTCACGGTAGTGCTTATGGTCGATCCCGTTTCTCGGCTTCAGAGCTACTTTCTTGACTGTATTTTGAGTTAGGCAGTTGGCACCACTTCAGTTCTAGCCTATAAAGTCAAATGTTGTGTGGTTCCTCCATGGTAACATAGCTGCCCGAGGTCGCAAAGTTAGCAAGTACAAGAAATTTGAAAATTGTATGTAATTTCACGGTAGTGCTTATGGTCGATCCCGTTTCTCGGCTTCAGAGCTACTTTCTTGACTGTATTTTGAGTTAAGCAGTTGGCGCGACTTCAGTTCTAGCCTATAAAGTCAAATGTTGTGTGGTTCCTCCATGGTAACATAGCTGCCCGAGGTCGCAAAGTTAGCAAGTACAAGAAATTTGAAAAATGTACGTAATTTCACGGTAGTGGTTATGGCCGATCCCGTTTCTCAGCTTCAGAGCTTTTTTCTTGACTGTATTTTGAGTTAAGCAGTTGGCGCGACTTCAGTTCTAGCCTATAAAGTCAAATGTTGTGTGGTTCCTCCATGGTAACATAGCTGCCCGAGGTCGCAAAGTTAGCAAGTACAAGAAATTTGAAAAATGTACGTAATTTCACGGTAGTGCTTATGGCCGATCCCGTTTCTCAGCTTCAGAGCTTTTTTCTTGACTGTATTTTGAGTTAAGCAGTTGGCGCGACTTCAGTTCTAGCCTATAAAGTCAAATGTTGTGTGGTTCCTCCATGGTGACATAGCTGCCCGAGGTCGCAAAGTTAGCAAGTACAAGAAATTTGAAAATTGTATGTAATTTCACGGTAGTGCTTATGGTCGATCCCGTTTCTCGGCTTAAGAGCTACTTTCTTGACTGTATTTTGAGTTAAGCAGTTGGCGCCACTTCAGTTCTAGCCTATAAAGTCAAATGTTGTGTGGTTCCTCCATGGTAACATAGCTGCCCGAGGTCGCAAAGTTAGCAAGTACAAGAAATTTGAAAATTGAATGTAATTTCACAGTAGTGCTTATGGTCGATCCCGTTTCTCGGCTTCAGAGCTACTTTCTTGACTGTATTTTGAGTTAAGCAGTTGGCGCGACTTCAGTTCTAGGCTATAAAGTCAAATGTTGTGTGGTTCCTCCATGGTAACATAGCTGCCCGAGGCCGCAAAGTTAGCGAGTACAAGAAATTTGAAAATTGTACGTAATTTCACGGTAGTGCTTATGGTCGATCCCGTTTCTCGGCTTCAGAGCTACTTTCTTGACTGGATTTTGAGTTAAGCTGTTGGCGCGACTTCAGTTCTAGCCTATAAAGTCAAATGTTGTGTGGTTCCTCCATGGTAACATAGCTGCCCGAGGTCGCAAAGTTAGCGAGTACAAGAAATTTGAAAATTGTACGTAATTTCACGGTAGTGCTTATGGTCGATCCCGTTTCTCGGCTTCAGAGCTACTTTCTTGACTGGATTTTGAGTTAAGCTGTTGGCGCGACTTCAGTTCTAGAGTATAAAGTCAAATGTTGTGTGGTTCCTCCATGGTAACATAGCTGCCCGAGGTCGCAAAGTTAGCAAGTACAAGAAATTTGAAAAATGTACGTAATTTCACGGTAGTGCTTATGGCCGATCCCGTTTCTCAGCTTCAGAGCTTTTTTCTTGACTGTATTTTGAGTTAAGCTGTTGGCGCAACTTCAGTTCTAGCCTATAAAGTCAAATCTTGTGTGATTCCTCCATGGTAACATAGCTGCCCGAGGTCGCAAAATTAGCAAGTACAAGAAATTTGTAAATTGTACGTAATTTCACGGTAGTGCTTATGGTCGATCCCGTTTCTCGGCTTCAGAGCTACTTTCTTGACTGTATTTTGAGTTAAGCAGTTGGCGCCACTTCAGTTCTAGCCTATAAAATCAAATGTTGTGTGGTTCCTCCATGGTAACATAGCTGCCCGAGGTCGCAAAGTTAGCAAGTACAAGAAATTTGAAAATTGTATGTAATTTCACGGTAGTGCTTAGGGCCGATCCCGTTTCTCAGCTTCAGAGCTTTTTTCTTGACTGTATTTTGAGTTAAGCAGTTGGCGCGACTTCAGTTCTAGCCTATAAAGTCAAATCTTGTGTGATTCCTCCATGGTAACATAGCTGCCCGAGGTCGCAAAATTAGCAAGTACAAGAAATTTGTAAATTGTACTTAATTTCACGGTAGTGCTTATGGTCGATCCCCTTTCTCAGCTTCAGAGCTTTTTTCTTGACTGTATTTTGAGTTAAGCAGTTGGCGCGACTTCAGTTCTAGCCTATAAAGTCAAATGTTGTGTGGTTCCTCCATGGTAACATAGCTGCCCGAGGCCGCAAAGTTAGCAAGTACAAGAAATTTGAAAATTGTATGTAATTTCACGGTAGTGCTTATGGTCGATCCCGTTTCTCGGCTTCAGAGCTACTTTCTTGACTGTATTTTGAGTTAAGCAGTTGGCGCCACTTCAGTTCTAGCCTATAAAGTCAAATGTTGTGTGGTTCCTCCATGGTAACATAGCTGCCCGAGGTCGCAAAGCTAGCAAGCACAAGAAATTAGAAAATTGTACGTAATTTCACGGTAGTGCTTATGGTCGATGCCGTTTCTCGGCTTCAGAGCTACTTTCGTGACTGTATTTTGAGTTAAGCAGTTGGCGCGACTTCAGTTCTAGAGTATAAAGTCAAATGTTGTGTGGTTCCTCCATGGTAACATAGCTGCCCGAGGTCGCAAAGTTAGCAAGTACAAGAAATTTGAAAAATGTACGTAATTTCACAGTAGTGCTTATGGTCGATCCCGTTTCTCGGCTTCAGAGCTACTTTCTTGACTGTATTTTGAGTTAAGCAGTTGGCGCGACTTCAGTTCTAGCCTATAAAGTCAAATGTTGTGTGGTTCCTCCATGGTAACATAGCTGCCCGAGGCCGCAAAGTTAGCAACTACAAGAAATTTGAAAATTGTATGTAATTTCACGGTAGTGCCTATGGTCGATCCCGTTTCTCGGCTTCAGAGCTACTTTCTTGACTGTATTTTGAGTTAAGCAGTTGGCGCGACTTCAGTTCTAGCCTATAAAGTCAAATGTTGTGTGGTTCCTCCATGGTAACATAGCTGCCCGAGGTCGCAAAGTTAGCAAGTACAAGAAATTTGAAAATTGTATGTAATTTCACGGTAGTGCTTATGGTCGATCCCGTTTCTCGGCTTCGGAGCTACTTTCTTGACTGTATTTTGAGTTAAGCAGTTGGCGCCACTTCAGTTCTAGCCTATAAAGTCAAATGTTGTGTGGTTCCTCCATGGTAACATAGCTGCCCGAGGTCGCAAAGTTAGCAAGTACAAGAAATTTGAAAATTGTATGTAATTTCACGGTAGTGCTTATGGTCGATCCCGTTTCTCGGCTTCAGAGCTACTTTCTTGACTGTATTTTGAGTTAGGCAGTTGGCACCACTTCAGTTCTAGCCTATAAAGTCAAATGTTGTGTGGTTCCTCCATGGTAACATAGCTGCCCGAGGTCGCAAAGTTAGCAAGTACAAGAAATTTGAAAATTGTATGTAATTTCACGGTAGTGCTTATGGTCGATCCCGTTTCTCGGCTTCAGAGCTACTTTCTTGACTGTATTTTGAGTTAAGCAGTTGGCGCGACTTCAGTTCTAGCCTATAAAGTCAAATGTTGTGTGGTTCCTCCATGGTAACATAGCTGCCCGAGGTCGCAAAGTTAGCAAGTACAAGAAATTTGAAAAATGTACGTAATTTCACAGTATTGCTTATGGTCGATGCCGTTTCTCAGCTTCAGAGCTACTTTCTTGACTGTATTTTGAGTTAAGCAGTTGGCGCCACTTCAGTTCTAGCCTATAAAGTCAAATGTTGTGTGGTTCCTCCATGGTAACATAGCTGCCCGAGGTCGCAAAGTTAGCAAGTACAAGAAATTTGAAAATTGTACGTAATTTCACGGTAGTGCTTATGGTCGATCCCGTTTCTCGGCTTCAGAGCTACTTTCTTGACTGGATTTTGAGTTAAGCAGTTGGCGCGACTTCAGTTCTAGCCTATAAAGTCAAATGTTGTGTGGTTCCTCCATGGTAACATAGCTGCCCGAGGTCGCAAAGTTAGCAAGTACAAGAAATTTGAAAAATGTACGTAATTTCACGGTAGTGCTTATGGCCGATCCCGTTTCTCAGCTTCAGAGCTTTTTTCTTGACTGTATTTTGAGTTAAGCTGTTGGCGCGACTTTAGTTCTAGCCTATAAAGTCAAATCTTGTGTGATTCCTCCATGGTAACATAGCTGCCCGAGGTCGCAAAATTAGCAAGTACAAGAAATTTGTAAATTGTACGTAATTTCACGGTAGTGCTTATGGTCGATCCCGTTTCTCGGCTTCAGAGCTACTTTCTTGACTGTATTTTGAGTTAAGCAGTTGGCGCCACTTCAGTTCTAGCCTATAAAGTCAAATGTTGTGTGGTTCCTCCATGGTAACATAGCTGCCCGAGGTCGCAAAGTTAGCAAGTACAAGAAATTTGAAAATTGTACGTAATTTCACAGTAGTGCTTATGGTCGATGCCGTTTCTCGGCTTCAGAGCTACTTTCTTGACTGTATTTTGAGTTAAGCAGTTGGCGCGACTTCAGTTCTAGCCTATAAAGTCAAATGTTGTGTGGTTCCTCCATGGTAACATAGCTGCCCGAGGCCGCAAAGTTAGCAAGTACAAGAAATTTGAAAATTGTATGTAATTTCACGGTAGTGCTTATGGTCGATCCCGTTTCTCGGCTTCAGAGCTACTTTCTTGACTGTATTTTGAGTTAAGCAGTTGGCGCGACTTCAGTTCTAGCCTATAAAGTCAAATGTTGTGTGGTTCCCTAAAGGTAACATAGCTGCCCGAGGTCGCAAAGTTAGAAAGTACAAGAAATTTGAAAAATGTACGTAATTTCACGGTAGTGCTTATGGCCGATCCCGTTTCTCAGCGTCAGAGCTTTTTTGTTGACTGTATTTTGAGTTAAGCTGTTGGCGCGACTTCAGTTCTAGCCTATAAAGTCAAATCTTGTGTGATTCCTCCATGGTAACATAGCTGCCCGAGGTCGCAAAATTAGCAAGTACAAGAAATTTGTAAATTGTACGTAATTTCACGGTAATGCTTATGGCCGATCCCGTTTCTCAGCGTCAGAGCTTTTTTCTTGACTGTATTTTGAGTTAAGCAGTTGGCGCGACTTCAGTTCTAGCCTATAAAGTCAAATGTTGTGTGGTTCCTCCATGGTAACATAGCTGCCCGAGGTCGCAAAGTTAGCAAGTACAAGAAATTTGAAAATTGTATGTAATTTCACGGTAGTGCTTATGGTCGATCCCGTTTCTCGGCTTCAGAGCTACTTTCTTGACTGTATTTTGAGTTAAGCAGTTGGCGCCACTTCAGTTCTAGCCTATAAAGTCAAATGTTGTGTGGTTCCTCCATGGTAACATAGCTGCCCGAGGTCGCAAAATTAGCAAGTACAAGAAATTTGAAAATTGTATGTAATTTCACGGTAGTGCTTATGGTCGATCCCGTTTCTCAGCTTCAGAGCTACTTTCTTGACTGTATTTTGAGTTAAGCAGTTGGCGCCACTTCAGTTCTAGCCTATAAAGTCAAATGTTGTGTGGTTCCTCCATGGTAACATAGCTGCCCGAGGTCGCAAAGTTAGCAAGTACAAGAAATTTGAAAAATGTACGTAATTGCACAGTAGTGCTTATGGTCGATCCCGTTTCTCAGCTTCAGAGCTACTTTCTTGACTGTATTCTAAGTTAAGCAGTTGGCGCGACTTCAGTTCTAGCCTATAAAGTCAAATGTTGTGTGGTTCCTCCATGGTAACATAGCTGCCCGAGGCCGCAAAGTTAGCAAGTACAAGAAATTTGAAAATTGTATGTAATTTCACGGTAGTGCTTATGGTCGATCCCGTTTCTCGGCTTCAGAGCTACTTTCTTGACTGTATTTTGAGTTAAGCAGTTGGCGCGACTTCAGTTCTAGCTTATAAAGTCAAATGTTGTGTGGTTCCTCCATGGTAACATAGCTGCCCGAGGCCGCAAAGTTAGCAAGTACAAGAAATTTGAAAATTGTATGTAATTTCACGGTAGTGCTTATGGTCGATCCCGTTTCTCGGCTTCAGAGCTACTTTCTTGACTGTATTTTGAGTTAAGCAGTTACCGCGACTTCAGTTCTAGCCTATAAAGTCAAATGTTGTGTGGTTCCTCCATGGTAACATAGCTGCCCGAGGCCGCAAAGTTAGCAAGTACAAGAAATTTGAAAATTGTATGTTATTTTACGGTAGTGCTTATGGTCGATCCCGTTTCTCGGCTTCAGAGCTACTTTCTTGACTGTATTTTGAGTTAAGCAGTTGGCGCGACTTCAGTTCTAGCCTATTAAGTCAAATGTTGTGTGGTTCCTCCATGGTAACATAGCTGCCCGAGGCCGCAAAGTTAGCAAGTACAAGAAATTTGAAAATTGTATGTAATTTCACGGTAGTGCTTATGGTCGATCCCGTTTCTCGGCTTCAGAGCTACTTTCTTGACTGTATTTTGAGTTAAGCAGTTGGCGCGACTTCAGTTCTAGCCTATAAAGTCAAATGTTGTGTGGTTCCTCCATGGTAACATAGCTGCCCGAGGTCGCAAAGTTAGCAAGTACAAGAAATTTGAAAATTGTATGTAATTTCACGGTAGTGCTTATGGTCGATCCCGTTTCTCAGCTTCAGAGCTACTTTCTTGACTGTATTTTGAGTTAAGCAGTTGGCGCCACTTCAGTTCTAGCCTATAAAGTCAAATGTTGTGTAGTTCCTCCATGGTAACATAGCTGCCCGAGGTCGCAAAGTTAGCAAGTACAAGAAATTTGATTAATGTACGTAATTGCACAGTAGTGCTTATGGTCGATCCCGTTTCTCAGCTTCAGAGCTACTTTCTTGACTGTATTCTAAGTTAAGCAGTTGGCGCGACTTCAGTTCTAGCCTATAAAGTCAAATGTTGTGTGGTTCCTCCATGGTAACATAGCTGCCCGAGGCCGCAAAGTTAGCAAGTATAAGAAATTTGAAAATTGTATGTAATTTCACGGTAGTGCTTATGGTCGGTCCCGTTTCTCGGCTTCAGAGCTACTTTCTTGACTGTATTTTGAGTTAAGCAGTTGGCGCGACTTCAGTTCTAGCCTATAAAGTCAAATGTTGTGTGGTTCCTCCATGGTAACATAGCTGCCCGAGGCCGCAAAGTTAGCAAGTACAAGAAATTTGAAAATTGTATGTAATTTCACGGTAGTGCTTATGGTCGATGCCGTTTCTCGGCTTCAGAGCTACTTTCTTGACTGTATTTTGAGTTAAGCAGTTGGCGCGACTTCAGTTCTAGCCTATAAAGTCAAATGTTGTGTGGTTCCTCCATGGTAACATAGCTGCCCGAGGCCGCAAAGTTAGCAAGTACAAGAAATTTGAAAATTGTATGTAATTTCACGGTAGTGCTTATGGTCGATCGCGTTTCTCGGCTTCAGAGCTACTTTCTTGACTGTATTTTGAGTTAAGCAGTTGGCGCGACTTCAGTTCTAGCCTATAAAGTCAAATGTTGTGTGGTTCCTCCATGGTAACATAGCTGCCCGAGGCCGCAAAGTTAGCAAGTACAAGAAATTTGAAAATTGTACGTAATTTCACGGTAGTGCTTATGGTCGATCCCGTTTCTCGGCTTCAGAGCTACTTTCTTGACTGTATTTTGAGTTAAGCAGTTGGCGCGACTTCAGTTCTAGCCTATAAAGTCAAATGTTGTGTGGTTCCTCCATGGTAACATAGCTGCCCGAGGTCGCAAAATTAGCAAGTACAAGAAATTTGAAAATTGTACGTAATTTCACGGTAGTGCTTATGGTCGATCCCGTTTCTCTGCTTCAGAGCTACTTTCTTGACTGGATTTTGAGTTAAGCAGTTGGCGCCACTTCAGTTCTAGCCTATAAAGTCAAATGTTGTGTGGTTCCTCCATGGTAACATAGCTGCCCGAGGCCGCAAAGTTAGCAAGTACAAGAAATTTGAAAATTGTATGTAATTTCACGGTAGTGCTTATGGTCGATCCCGTTTCTCGGCTTCAGAGCTACTTTCTTGACTGTATTTTGAGTTAAGCAGTTGGCGCGACTTCAGTTCTAGCCTATAAAGTCAAATGTTGTGTGGTTCCCTAAAGGTAACATAGCTGCCCGAGGTCGCAAAGTTAGAAAGTACAAGAAATTTGAAAAATGTACGTAATTTCACGGTAGTGCTTATGGCCGATCCCGTTTCTCAGCGTCAGAGCTTTTTTCTTGACTGTATTTTGAGTTAAGCTGTTGGCGCGACTTCAGTTCTAGCCTATAAAGTCAAATCTTGTGTGATTCCTCCATGGTAACATAGCTGCCCGAGGTCGCAAAATTAGCAAGTACAAGAAATTTGTAAATTGTACGTAATTTCACGGTAGTGCTTATGGCCGATCCCGTTTCTCAGCGTCAGAGCTTTTTTCTTGACTGTATTTTGAGTTAAGCAGTTGGCGCGACTTCAGTTCTAGCCTATAAAGTCAAATGTTGTGTGGTTCCTCCATGGTAACATAGCTGCCCGAGGTCGCAAAGTTAGCAAGTACAAGAAATTTGAAAATTGTATGTAATTTCACGGTAGTGCTTATGGTCGATCCCGTTTCTCGGCTTCAGAGCTACTTTCTTGACTGTATTTTGAGTTAAGCAGTTGGCGCGACTTCAGTTCTAGCCTATAAAGTCAAATGTTGTGTGGTTCCTCCATGGTAACATAGCTGCCCGAGGCCGCAAAGTTAGCAAGTACAAGAAATTTGAAAATTGTATGTAATTTCACGGTAGTGCTTATGGTCGATCCCGTTTCTCGGCTTCAGAGCTACTTTCTTGACTGTATTTTGAGTTAAGCAGTTACCGCGACTTCAGTTCTAGCCTATAAAGTCAAATGTTGTGTGGTTCCTCCATGGTAACATAGCTGCCCGAGGCCGCAAAGTTAGCAAGTACAAGAAATTTGAAAATTGTATGTTATTTTACGGTAGTGCTTATGGTCGATCCCGTTTCTCAGCTTCAGAGCTACTTTCTTGACTGTATTCTAAGTTAAGCAGTTGGCGCGACTTCAGTTCTAGCCTATAAAGTCAAATGTTGTGTGGTTCCTCCATGGTAACATAGCTGCCCGAGGCCGCAAAGTTAGCAAGTATAAGAAATTTGAAAATTGTATGTAATTTCACGGTAGTGCTTATGGTCGGTCCCGTTTCTCGGCTTCAGAGCTACTTTCTTGACTGTATTTTGAGTTAAGCAGTTGGCGCGACTTCAGTTCTAGCCTATAAAGTCAAATGTTGTGTAGTTCCTCCATGGTAACATAGCTGCCCGAGGTCGCAAAGTTAGCAAGTACAAGAAATTTGATTAATGTACGTAATTGCACAGTAGTGCTTATGGTCGATCCCGTTTCTCAGCTTCAGAGCTACTTTCTTGACTGTATTCTAAGTTAAGCAGTTGGCGCGACTTCAGTTCTAGCCTATAAAGTCAAATGTTGTGTGGTTCCTCCATGGTAACATAGCTGCCCGAGGCCGCAAAGTTAGCAAGTATAAGAAATTTGAAAATTGTATGTAATTTCACGGTAGTGCTTATGGTCGGTCCCGTTTCTCGGCTTCAGAGCTACTTTCTTGACTGTATTTTGAGTTAAGCAGTTGGCGCGACTTCAGTTCTAGCCTATAAAGTCAAATGTTGTGTGGTTCCTCCATGGTAACATAGCTGCCCGAGGCCGCAAAGTTAGCAAGTACAAGAAATTTGAAAATTGTATGTAATTTCACGGTAGTGCTTATGGTCGATGCCGTTTCTCGGCTTCAGAGCTACTTTCTTGACTGTATTTTGAGTTAAGCAGTTGGCGCGACTTCAGTTCTAGCCTATAAAGTCAAATGTTGTGTGGTTCCTCCATGGTAACATAGCTGCCCGAGGCCGCAAAGTTAGCAAGTACAAGAAATTTGAAAATTGTATGTAATTTCACGGTAGTGCTTATGGTCGATCGCGTTTCTCGGCTTCAGAGCTACTTTCTTGACTGTATTTTGAGTTAAGCAGTTGGCGCGACTTCAGTTCTAGCCTATAAAGTCAAATGTTGTGTGGTTCCTCCATGGTAACATAGCTGCCCGAGGCCGCAAAGTTAGCAAGTACAAGAAATTTGAAAATTGTACGTAATTTCACGGTAGTGCTTATGGTCGATCCCGTTTCTCGGCTTCAGAGCTACTTTCTTGACTGTATTTTGAGTTAAGCAGTTGGCGCGACTTCAGTTCTAGCCTATAAAGTCAAATGTTGTGTGGTTCCTCCATGGTAACATAGCTGCCCGAGGTCGCAAAATTAGCAAGTACAAGAAATTTGAAAATTGTACGTAATTTCACGGTAGTGCTTATGGTCGATCCCGTTTCTCTGCTTCAGAGCTACTTTCTTGACTGGATTTTGAGTTAAGCAGTTGGCGCCACTTCAGTTCTAGCCTATAAAGTCAAATGTTGTGTGGTTCCTCCATGGTAACATAGCTGCCCGAGGCCGCAAAGTTAGCAAGTACAAGAAATTTGAAAATTGTATGTAATTTCACGGTAGTGCTTATGGTCGATCCCGTTTCTCGGCTTCAGAGCTACTTTCTTGACTGTATTTTGAGTTAAGCAGTTGGCGCGACTTCAGTTCTAGCCTATAAAGTCAAATGTTGTGTGGTTCCCTAAAGGTAACATAGCTGCCCGAGGTCGCAAAGTTAGAAAGTACAAGAAATTTGAAAAATGTACGTAATTTCACGGTAGTGCTTATGGCCGATCCCGTTTCTCAGCGTCAGAGCTTTTTTCTTGACTGTATTTTGAGTTAAGCTGTTGGCGCGACTTCAGTTCTAGCCTATAAAGTCAAATCTTGTGTGATTCCTCCATGGTAACATAGCTGCCCGAGGTCGCAAAATTAGCAAGTACAAGAAATTTGTAAATTGTACGTAATTTCACGGTAGTGCTTATGGCCGATCCCGTTTCTCAGCGTCAGAGCTTTTTTCTTGACTGTATTTTGAGTTAAGCAGTTGGCGCGACTTCAGTTCTAGCCTATAAAGTCAAATGTTGTGTGGTTCCTCCATGGTAACATAGCTGCCCGAGGTCGCAAAGTTAGCAAGTACAAGAAATTTGAAAATTGTATGTAATTTCACGGTAGTGCTTATGGTCGATCCCGTTTCTCGGCTTCAGAGCTACTTTCTTGACTGTATTTTGAGTTAAGCAGTTGGCGCCACTTCAGTTCTAGCCTATAAAGTCAAATGTTGTGTGGTTCCTCCATGGTAACATAGCTGCCCGAGGTCGCAAAATTAGCAAGTACAAGAAATTTGAAAATTGTATGTAATTTCACGGTAGTGCTTATGGTCGATCCCGTTTCTCAGCTTCAGAGCTACTTTCTTGACTGTATTTTGAGTTAAGCAGTTGGCGCCACTTCAGTTCTAGCCTATAAAGTCAAATGTTGTGTGGTTCCTCCATGGTAACATAGCTGCCCGAGGTCGCAAAGTTAGCAAGTACAAGAAATTTGAAAAATGTACGTAATTGCACAGTAGTGCTTATGGTCGATCCCGTTTCTCAGCTTCAGAGCTACTTTCTTGACTGTATTCTAAGTTAAGCAGTTGGCGCGACTTCAGTTCTAGCCTATAAAGTCAAATGTTGTGTGGTTCCTCCATGGTAACATAGCTGCCCGAGGCCGCAAAGTTAGCAAGTACAAGAAATTTGAAAATTGTATGTAATTTCACGGTAGTGCTTATGGTCGATCCCGTTTCTCGGCTTCAGAGCTACTTTCTTGACTGTATTTTGAGTTAAGCAGTTGGCGCGACGTCAGTTCTAGCTTATAAAGTCAAATGTTGTGTGGTTCCTCCATGGTAACATAGCTGCCCGAGGCCGCAAAGTTAGCAAGTACAAGAAATTTGAAAATTGTATGTAATTTCACGGTAGTGCTTATGGTCGATCCCGTTTCTCGGCTTCAGAGCTACTTTCTTGACTGTATTTTGAGTTAAGCAGTTACCGCGACTTCAGTTCTAGCCTATAAAGTCAAATGTTGTGTGGTTCCTCCATGGTAACATAGCTGCCCGAGGCCGCAAAGTTAGCAAGTACAAGAAATTTGAAAATTGTATGTAATTTTACGGTAGTGCTTATGGTCGATCCCGTTTCTCGGCTTCAGAGCTACTTTCTTGACTGTATTTTGAGTTAAGCAGTTGGCGCGACTTCAGTTCTAGCCTATAAAGTCAAATGTTGTGTGGTTCCTCCATGGTAACATAGCTGCCCGAGGCCGCAAAGTTAGCAAGTACAAGAAATTTGAAAATTGTATGTAATTTCACGGTAGTGCTTATGGTCGATCCCGTTTCTCGGCTTCAGAGCTACTTTCTTGACTGTATTTTGAGTTAAGCAGTTGGCGCGACTTCAGTTCTAGCCTATAAAGTCAAATGTTGTGTGGTTCCTCCATGGTAACATAGCTGCCCGAGGTCGCAAAGTTAGCAAGTACAAGAAATTTGAAAATTGTATGTAATTTCACGGTAGTGCTTATGGTCGATCCCGTTTCTCAGCTTCAGAGCTACTTTCTTGACTGTATTTTGAGTTAAGCAGTTGGCGCCACTTCAGTTCTAGCCTATAAAGTCAAATGTTGTGTGGTTCCTCCATGGTAACATAGCTGCCCGAGGTCGCAAAGTTAGCAAGTACAAGAAATTTGATTAATGTACGTAATTGCACAGTAGTGCTTATGGTCGATCCCGTTTCTCAGCTTCAGAGCTACTTTCTTGACTGTATTCTAAGTTAAGCAGTTGGCGCGACTTCAGTTCTAGCCTATAAAGTCAAATGTTGTGTGGTTCCTCCATGGTAACATAGCTGCCCGAGGCCGCAAAGTTAGCAAGTACAAGAAATTTGAAAATTGTATGTAATTTCACGGTAGTGCTTATGGTCGGTCCCGTTTCTCGGCTTCAGAGCTACTTTCTTGACTGTATTTTGAGTTAAGCAGTTGGCGCGACTTCAGTTCTAGCCTATAAAGTCAAATGTTGTGTGGTTCCTCCATGGTAACATAGCTGCCCGAGGCCGCAAAGTTAGCAAGTACAAGAAATTTGAAAATTGTATGTAATTTCACGGTAGTGCTTATGGTCGATGCCGTTTCTCGGCTTCAGAACTACTTTCTTGACTATATTTTGAGTTAAGCAGTTGGCGCGACTTCAGTTCTAGCCTATAAAGTCAAATTTTGTGTGGTTCCTCCATGGTAACATAGCTGCCCGAGGCCGCAAAGTTAGCAAGTACAAGAAATTTGAAAATTGTATGTAATTTCACGGTAGTGCTTATGGTCGATCGCGTTTCTCGGCTTCAGAGCTACTTTCTTGACTGTATTTTGAGTTAAGCAGTTGGCGCGACTTCAGTTCTAGCCTATAAAGTCAAATGTTGTGTGGTTCCTCCATGGTAACATAGCTGCCCGAGGCCGCAAAGTTAGCAAGTACAAGAAATTTGAAAATTGTACGTAATTTCACGGTAGTGCTTATGGTCGATCCCGTTTCTCGGCTTCAGAGCTACTTTCTTGACTGTATTTTGAGTTAAGCAGTTGGCGCGACTTCAGTTCTAGCCTATAAAGTCAAATGTTGTGTGGTTCCTCCATGGTAACATAGCTGCCCGAGGTCGCAAAATTAGCAAGTACAAGAAATTTGAAAATTGTACGTAATTTCACGGTAGTGCTTATGGTCGATCCCGTTTCTCTGCTTCAGAGCTACTTTCTTGACTGGATTTTGAGTTAAGCAGTTGGCGCCACTTCAGTTCTAGCCTATAAAGTCAAATGTTTTGTGGTTCCTCCATGGTAACATAGCTGCCCGAGGCCGCAAAGTTAGCAAGTACAAGAAATTTGAAAATTGTATGTAATTTCACGGTAGTGCTTATGGTCGATCCCGTTTCTCGGCTTCAGAGCTACTTTCTTGACTGTATTTTGAGTTAAGCTGTTGGCGCGAATTCAGTTCTAGCCTATAAAGTCAAATCTTGTGTGATTTCTCCATGGTAACATAGCTGCCCGAGCTCGCAAAATTAGCAAGTACAAGAAATTTGTAAATTGTACGTAATTTCACGGTAGTGCTTATGGTCGATCCCGTTTCTCAGCTTCAGAGCTTTTTTCTTGACTGTATTTTGAGTTAAGCAGTTGGCGCGACTTCAGTTCTAGTCTATAAAGTCAAATGTTGTGTGGTTCCTCCATGGTAACATAGCTGCCCGAGGTCGCAAAGTTAGCAAGTACAAGAAATTTGAAAATTGTACGTAATTTCACAGTAGTGCTTATGGTCGATGCCGTTTCTCAGCTTCAGAGCTTTTTTCTTGACTGTATTTTGAGTTAAGCAGTTGGCGCGACTTCAGTTCTAGCCTATAAAGTCAAATGTTGTGTGGTTCCTCCATGGTAACATAGCTGCCCGAGGTCGCAAAGTTAGCAAGTACAAGAAATTTGAAAATTGTACGTAATTTCACAGTAGTGCTTATGGTCGATGCCGTTTCTCAGCTTCAGAGCTTTTTTCTTGACTGTATTTTGAGTTAAGCAGTTGGCGCGACTTCAGTTCTAGCCTATAAAGTCAAATGTTGTGTGGTTCCTCCATGGTAACATAGCTGCCCGAGGTCGCAAAGTTAGCAAGTACAAGAAATTTGAAAAATGTATGTAATTTCACGGTAGTGCTTATGGTCGATCCCGTTTCTCAGCTTCAGAGCTACTTTCTTGACTGTATTTTGAGTAAAGCAGTTGGCGCCACTTCAGTTCTAGCCTATAAAGTCAAATGTTGTGTGGTTCCTCCATGGTAACATAGCTGCCCGAGGTCGCAAAGTTAGCAAGTACAAGAAATTTGAAAATTGTATGTAATTTCACGGTAGTGCTTATGGCCGATCCCGTTTCTCAGCTTCAGAGCTACTTTCTTGACTGTATTTTGAGTTAAGCAGTTGGCGCGACTTCAGTTCTAGCCTATAAAGTCAAATGTTGTGTGGTTCCTCCATGGTAACATAGCTGCCCGAGGCCGCAAAGTTAGCAAGTACAAGAAATTTGAAAATTGTACGTAATTTCACGGTATTGCTCATGGTCGATCCCGTTTCTCGGCTTCAGAGCTACTTTCTTGACTGTATTTTGAGTTAAGCAGTTGGCGCGACTTCAGTTCTAGCCTATAAAGTCAAATGTTGTGTGGTTCCTCCATGGTAACATAGCTGCCCGAGGTCGCAAAGTTAGCAAGTACAAGAAATTTGAAAATTGTACGTAATTTCACGGTAGTGCTTATGGTCGATCCCGTTTCTCTGCTTCAGAGCTACTTTCTTGACTGGATTTTGAGTTAAGCAGTTGGCGCGACTTCAGTTCTAGCCTATAAAGTTAAATGTTGTGTGGTTCCTCCATGGTAACATAGCTGCCCGAGGCCGCAAAGTTAGCAACTACAAGAAATTTGAAAATTGTATGTAATTTCACGGTAGTGCTTATGGTCGATCCCGTTTCTCGGCTTCAGAGCTACTTTCTTGACTGTATTTTGAGTTAAGCTGTTGGCGCGACTTCAGTTCTAGCCTATAAAGTCAAATGTTGTGTGGTTCCTCCATGGTAACATAGCTGCCCAAGGTCGCAAAGTTAGCAAGTACAAGAAATTTGAAAATTGTACGTAATTTCACGGTAGTGCTTATGGTCGATCCCGTTTCTCGGCTTCAGAGCTACTTTCTTGACTGTATTTTGAGTTAAGCTGTTGGCGCGACTTCAGTTCTAGCCTATAAAGTCAAATGTTGTGTGGTTCCTCCATGGTAACATAGCTGCCCGAGGTCGCAAAGTTAGCAAGTACAAGAAATTTGAAAATTGTACGTAATTTCACGGTAGTGCTTATGGTCGATCCCGTTTCTCGGCTTCAGAGCTACTTTCGTGACTGTATTTTGAGTTAAGCAGTTGGCGCGACTTCAGTTCTAGCCTATAAAGTCAAATGTTGTGTGGTTCCTCCATGGTAACATAGCTGCCCGAGGTCGCAAAGTTAGCAAGTACAAGAAATTTGAAAATTGTACGTAATTTCACGGTAGTGCTTATGGTCGATCCCGTTTCTCGGCTTCAGAGCTACTTTCTTGACTGTATTTTGAGTTAAGCTGTTGGCGCGACTTCAGTTCTAGCCTATAAAGTCAAATCTTGTGTGATTCCTCCATGGTAACATAGCTGCCCGAGGTCGCAAAGTTAGCAAGTACAAGAAATTTGAAAAATGTATGTAATTTCACGGTAGTGCTTATGGTCGATCCCGTTTCTCAGCTTCAGAGCTACTTTCTTGACTGTATTTTGAGTGAAGCAGTTGGCGCCACTTCAGTTCTAGCCTATAAAGTCAAATGTTGTGTGGTTCCTCCATGGTAACATAGCTGCCCGAGGTCGCAAAGTTAGCAAGTACAAGAAATTTGAAAATTGTACGTAATTTCACGGTAGTGCTTATGGTCGATCCCGTTTCTCGGCTTCAGACCTACTTTCTTGATTGGATTTTCAGTTAAGCTGTTGGCGCGACTTCAGTTCTAGCCTATAAAGTCAAATCTTGTGTGATTCCTCCATGGTAACATAGCTGCCCGAGGTCGCAAAGTTAGCAAGCACAAGAAATTTGAAAAATGTACGTAATTTCACGGTAGTGCTTATGGCCGATCCCGTTTCTCAGCTTCAGAGCTTTTTTCTTGACTGTATTTTGAGTTAAGCTGTTGGCGCGACTTCAGTTCTAGCCTATAAAGTCAAATGTTGTGTGGTTCCTCCATGGTAACATAGCTGCCCGAGGTCGCAAAATTAGCAAGTACAAGAAATTTGAAAATTGTATGTATTTTCACGGTAGTGCTTATGGTCGATCCCGTTTCTCAGCTTCAGAGCTACTTTCTTGACTGTATTTTGAGTTAAGCAGTTGGCGCGACTTCAGTTCTAGCCTATAAAGTTAAATGTTGTGTGGTTCCTCCATGGTAACATAGCTGCCCGAGGCCGCAAATTTAGCAACTACAAGAAATTTGAAAATTGTATGTAATTTCACGGTAGTGCTTATGGTCGATCCCGTTTCTCGGCTTCAGAGCTACTTTCTTGACTGTATTTTGAGTTAAGCTGTTGGCGCGACTTCAGTTCTAGCCTATAAAGTCAAATGTTGTGTGGTTCCTCCATGGTAACATAGCTGCCCAAGGTCGCAAAGTTAGCAAGTACAAGAAATTTGACAATTGTACGTAATTTCACGGTAGTGCTTATGGTCGATCCCGTTTCTCGGCTTCAGAGCTACTTTCTTGACTGTATTTTGAGTTAAGCTGTTGGCGCGACTTCAGTTCTAGCCTATAAAGTCAAATGTTGTGTGGTTCCTCCATGGTAACATAGCTGCCCGAGGTCGCAAAGTTAGCAAGTACAAGAAATTTGAAAATTGTACGTAATTTCACGGTAGTGCTTATGGTCGATCCCGTTTCTCGGCTTCAGAGCTACTTTCGTGACTGTATTTTGAGTTAAGCAGTTGGCGCGACTTCAGTTCTAGCCTATAAAGTCAAATGTTGTGTGGTTCCTCCATGGTAACATAGCTGCCCGAGGTCGCAAATTTAGCAAGTACAAGAAATTTGAAAATTGTACGTAATTTCACGGTAGTGCTTATGGTCGATCCCGTTTCTCGGCTTCAGAGCTACTTTCTTGACTGTATTTTGAGTTAAGCTGTTGGCGCGACTTCAGTTCTAGCCTACAAAGTCAAATCTTGTGTGATTCCTCCATGGTAACATAGCTGCCCGAGGTCGCAAAGTTAGCAAGTACAAGAAATTTGAAAAATGTATGTAATTTCACGGTAGTGCTTATGGTCGATCCCGTTTCTCAGCTTCAGAGCTACTTTCTTGACTGTATTTTGAGTGAAGCAGTTGGCGCCACTTCAGTTCTAGCCTATAAAGTCAAATGTTGTGTGGTTCCTCCATGGTAACATAGCTGCCCGAGGTCGCAAAGTTAGCAAGTACAAGAAATTTGAAAATTGTACGTAATTTCACGGTAGTGCTTATGGTCGATCCCGTTTCTCGGCTTCAGAGCTACTTTCTTGATTGGATTTTGAGTTAAGCTGTTGGCGCGACTTCAGTTCTAGCCTATAAAGTCAAATCTTGTGTGATTCCTCCATGGTAACATAGCTGCCCGAGGTCGCAAAGTTAGCAAGCACAAGAAATTTGAAAAATGTACGTAATTTCACGGTAGTGCTTATGGCCGATCCCGTTTCTCAGCTTCAGAGCTTTTTTCTTGACTGTATTTTGAGTTAAGCTGTTGGCGCGACTTCAGTTCTAGCCTATAAAGTCAAATGTTGTGTGGTTCCTCCATGGTAACATAGCTGCCCGAGGTCGCAAAATTAGCAAGTACAAGAAATTTGAAAATTGTATGTAATTTCACGGTAGTGCTTATGGTCGATCCCGTTTCTCAGCTTCAGAGCTACTTTCTTGACTGTATTTTGAGTTAAGCAGTTGGCGCCACTTCAGTTCTAGCCTATAAAGTCAAATGTTGTGTGGTTCCTCCATGGTAACATAGCTGCCCGAGGTCGCAAAGTTAGCAAGTACAAGAAATTTGAAAATTGTATGTAATTTCACGGTAGTGCTTATGGTCGATCCCGTTTCTCAGCTTCAGAGCTACTTTCTTGACTGTATTTTGAGTTAAGCAGTTGGCGCCATTTCAGTTCTAGCCTACAAAGTCAAATGTTGTGTGGTTCCTCCATGGTAACATAGCTGCCCGAGGTCGCAAAGTTAGCAAGTACAAGAAATTTGAAAAATGTACGTAATTGCACAGTAGTGCTTATGGTCGATCCCGTTTCTCAGCTTGAGAGCTACTTTCTTGACTGTATTTTGAGTTAAGCAGTTGGCGCCATTTCAGTTCTAGCCTACAAAGTCAAATGTTGTGTGGTTCCTCCATGGTAACATAGCTGCCCGAGGTCGCAAAGTTAGCAAGTACAAGAAATTTGAAAATTGTATGTAATTTCACGGTAGTGCTTATGGTCGATCGCGTTTCTCGGCTTCAGAGCTACTTTCTTGACTGTATTTTGAGTTAAGCAGTTGGCGCGACTTCAGTTCTAGCCTATAAAGTCAAATGTTGTGTGGTTCCTCCATGGTAACATAGCTGCCCGAGGCCGCAAAGTTAGCAAGTACAAGAAATTTGAAAATTGTACGTAATTTCACGGTAGTGCTTATGGTCGATCCCGTTTCTCGGCTTCAGAGCTACTTTCTTGACTGTATTTTGAGTTAAGCAGTTGGCGCGACTTCAGTTCTAGCCTATAAAGTCAAATGTTGTGTGGTTCCTCCATGGTAACATAGCTGCCCGAGGTCGCAAAGTTAGCAAGTACAAGAAATTTGAAAATTGTACGTAATTTCACGGTAGTGCTTATGGTCGATCCCGTTTCTCTGCTTCAGAGCTACTTTCTTGACTGGATTTTGAGTTAAGCAGTTGGCGCCACTTCAGTTCTAGCCTATAAAGTCAAATGTTGTGTGGTTCCTCCATGGTAACATAGCTGCCCGAGGCCGCAAAGTTAGCAACTACAAGAAATTTGAAAATTGTATGTAATTTCACGGTAGTGCTTATGGTCGATCCCGTTTCTCGGCTTCAGAGCTACTTTCTTGACTGTATTTTGAGTTAAGCTGTTGGCGCGACTTCAGTTCTAGCCTATAAAGTCAAATCTTGTGTGATTCCTCCATGGTAACATAGCTGCCCGAGCTCGCAAAATTAGCAAGTACAAGAAATTTGTAAATTGTACGTAATTTCACGGTAGTGCTTATGGTCGATCCCGTTTCTCAGCTTCAGAGCTTTTTTCTTGACTGTATTTTGAGTTAAGCAGTTGGCGCGACTTCAGTTCTAGCCTATAAAGTCAAATGTTGTGTGGTTCCTCCATGGTAACATAGCTGCCCGAGGTCGCAAAGTTAGCAAGTACAAGAAATTTGAAAATTGTACGTAATTTCACAGTAGTGCTTATGGTCGATGCCGTTTCTCAGCTTCAGAGCTTTTTTCTTGACTGTATTTTGAGTTAAGCAGTTGGCGCGACTTCAGTTCTAGCCTATAAAGTCAAATGTTGTGTGGTTCCTCCATGGTAACATAGCTGCCCGAGGTCGCAAAGTTAGCAAGTACAAGAAATTTGAAAATTGTACGTAATTTCACAGTAGTGCTTATGGTCGATGCCGTTTCTCAGCTTCAGAGCTTTTTTCTTGACTGTATTTTGAGTTAAGCAGTTGGCGCGACTTCAGTTCTAGCCTATAAAGTCAAATGTTGTGTGGTTCCTCCATGGTAACATAGCTGCCCGAGGTCGCAAAGTTAGCAAGTACAAGAAATTTGAAAAATGTATGTAATTTCACGGTAGTGCTTATGGTCGATCCCGTTTCTCAGCTTCAGAGCTACTTTCTTGACTGTATTTTGAGTAAAGCAGTTGGCGCCACTTCAGTTCTAGCCTATAAAGTCAAATGTTGTGTGGTTCCTCCATGGTAACATAGCTGCCCGAGGTCGCAAAGTTAGCAAGTACAAGAAATTTGAAAATTGTATGTAATTTCACGGTAGTGCTTATGGCCGATCCCGTTTCTCAGCTTCAGAGCTACTTTCTTGACTGTATTTTGAGTTAAGCAGTTGGCGCGACTTCAGTTCTAGCCTATAAAGTCAAATGTTGTGTGGTTCCTCCATGGTAACATAGCTGCCCGAGGCCGCAAAGTTAGCAAGTACAAGAAATTTGAAAATTGTACGTAATTTCACGGTATTGCTCATGGTCGATCCCGTTTCTCGGCTTCAGAGCTACTTTCTTGACTGTATTTTGAGTTAAGCAGTTGGCGCGACTTCAGTTCTAGCCTATAAAGTCAAATGTTGTGTGGTTCCTCCATGGTAACATAGCTGCCCGAGGTCGCAAAGTTGGCAAGTACAAGAAATTTGAAAATTGTACGTAATTTCACGGTAGTGCTTATGGTCGATCCCGTTTCTCTGCTTCAGAGCTACTTTCTTGACTGGATTTTGAGTTAAGCAGTTGGCGCGACTTCAGTTCTAGCCTATAAAGTTAAATGTTGTGTGGTTCCTCCATGGTAACATAGCTGCCCGAGGCCGCAAAGTTAGCAACTACAAGAAATTTGAAAATTGTATGTAATTTCACGGTAGTGCTTATGGTCGATCCCGTTTTTCGGCTTCAGAGCTACTTTCTTGACTGTATTTTGAGTTAAGCTGTTGGCGCGACTTCAGTTCTAGCCTATAAAGTCAAATGTTGTGTGGTTCCTCCATGGTAACATAGCTGCCCAAGGTCGCAAAGTTAGCAAGTACAAGAAATTTGAAAATTGTACGTAATTTCACGGTAGTGCTTATGGTCGATCCCGTTTCTCGGCTTCAGAGCTACTTTCTTGACTGTATTTTGAGTTAAGCTGTTGGCGCGACTTCAGTTCTAGCCTATAAAGTCAAATGTTGTGTGGTTCCTCCATGGTAACATAGCTGCCCGAGGTCGCAAAGTTAGCAAGAACAAGAAATTTGAAAATTGTACGTAATTTCACGGTAGTGCTTATGGTCGATCCCGTTTCTCGGCTTCAGAGCTACTTTCGTGACTGTATTTTGAGTTAAGCAGTTGGCGCGACTTCAGTTCTAGCCTATAAAGTCAAATTTTGTGTGGTTCCTCCATGGTAACATAGCTGCCCGAGGTCGCAAAGTTAGCAAGTACAAGAAATTTGAAAATTGTACGTAATTTCACGGTAGTGCTTATGGTCGATCCCGTTTCTCAGCTTCAGAGCTACTTTCTTGACTGTATTTTGAGTGAAGCAGTTGGCGCCACTTCAGTTCTAGCCTATAAAGTCAAATGTTGTGTGGTTCCTCCATGGTAACATAGCTGCCCGAGGTCGCAAAGTTAGCAAGTACAAGAAATTTGAAAATTGTACGTAATTTCACGGTAGTGCTTATGGTCGATCCCGTTTCTCGGCTTCAGAGCTACTTTCTTGATTGGATTTTGAGTTAAGCTGTTGGCGCGACTTCAGTTCTAGCCTATAAAGTCAAATCTTGTGTGATTCCTCCATGGTAACATAGCTGCCCGAGGTCGCAAAGTTAGCAAGCACAAGAAATTTGAAAAATGTACGTAATTTCACGGTAGTGCTTATGGCCGATCCCGTTTCTCAGCTTCAGAGCTTTTTTCTTGACTGTATTTTGAGTTAAGCTGTTGGCGCGACTTCAGTTCTAGCCTATAAAGTCAAATGTTGTGTGGTTCCTCCATGGTAACATAGCTGCCCGAGGTCGCAAAATTAGCAAGTACAAGAAATTTGAAAATTGTATGTAATTTCACGGTAGTGCTTATGGTCGATCCCGTTTCTCAGCTTCAGAGCTACTTTCTTGACTGTATTTTGAGTTAAGCAGTTGGCGCCACTTCAGTTCTAGCCTATAAAGTCAAATGTTGTGTGGTTCCTCCATGGTAACATAGCTGCCCGAGGTCGCAAAGTTAGCAAGTACAAGAAATTTGAAAATTGTATGTAATTTCACGGTAGTGCTTATGGTCGATCCCGTTTCTCAGCTTCAGAGCTACTTTCTTGACTGTATTTTGAGTTAAGCAGTTGGCGCCATTTCAGTTCTAGCCTACAAAGTCAAATGTTGTGTGGTTCCTCCATGGTAACATAGCTGCCCGAGGTCGCAAAGTTAGCAAGTACAAGAAATTTGAAAAATGTACGTAATTGCACAGTAGTGCTTATGGTCGATCCCGTTTCTCAGCTTCAGAGCTACTTTCTTGACTGTATTCTAAGTTAAGCAGTTGGCGCGACTTCAGTTCTAGCCTATAAAGTCAAATGTTGTGTGGTTCCTCCATGGTAACATAGCTGCCCGAGGCCGCAAAGTTAGCAAGTACAAGAAATTTGAAAATTGTACGTAATTTCACGGTATTGCTTATGGTCGATCCCGTTTCTCGGCTTCAGAGCTATTTTCTTGACTGTATTTTGAGTTAAGCAGTTGAGTTGGCGCGACTTCAGTTCTAGCCTATAAAGTCAAATGTTGTGTGGTTCCTCCATGGTAACATAGCTGCCCGAGGTCGCAAAGTTAGCAAGTACAAGAAATTTGAAAATTGTACGTAATTTCACGGTAGTGCTTATGGTCGATCCCGTTTCTCTGCTTCAGAGCTACTTTCTTGACTGGATTTTGAGTTAAGCAGTTGGCGCCACTTCAGTTCTAGCCTATAAAGTCAAATGTTGTATGGTTCCTCCATGGTAACATAGCTGCCCGAGGCCGCAAAGTTAGCAACTACAAGAAATTTGAAAATTGTATGTAATTTCACGGTAGTGCTTATGGTCGATCCCGTTTCTCGGCTTCAGAGCTACTTTCTTGACTGTATTTTGAGTTAAGCTGTTGGCGCGACTTCAGTTCTAGCCTATAAAGTCAAATCTTGTGTGATTCCTCCATGGTAACATAGCTGCCCGAGCTCGCAAAATTAGCAATTACAAGAAATTTGTAAATTGTACGTAATTTCACGGTAGTGCTTATGGTCGATCCCGTTTCTCAGCTTCAGAGCTTTTTTCTTGACTGTATTTTGAGTTAAGCAGTTGGCGCGACTTCAGTTCTAGCCTATAAAGTCAAATGTTGTGTGGTTCCTCCATGGTAACATAGCTGCCCGAGGTCGCAAAGTTAGCAAGTACAAGAAATTTGAAAATTGTACGTAATTTCACGGTAGTGCTTATGGTCGATCCCGTTTCTCGGCTTCAGAGCTACTTTCGTGACTGTATTTTGAGTTAAGCAGTTGGCGCGACTTCAGTTCTAGCCTATAAAGTCAAATGTTGTGTGGTTCCTCCATGGTAACATAGCTGCCCGAGGTCGCAAAGTTAGCAAGTACAAGAAATTTGAAAATTGTACGTAATTTCACGGTAGTGCTTATGGTCGACCCCGTTTCTCGGCTTCAGAGCTACTTTCTTGACTGTATTTTGAGTTAAGCTGTTGGCGCGACTTCAGTTCTAGCCTATAAAGTCAAATGTTGTGTGGTTCCTCCATGGTAACATAGCTGCCCGAGGTCGCAAAGTTAGCAAGTACAAGAAATTTGAAAATTGTATGTAATTTCACGGTAGTGCTTATGGCCTATCCCGTTTCTCAGCTTCAGAGCTACTTTCTTGACTGTATTTTGAGTTAAGCAGTTGGCGCGACTTCAGTTCTAGCTTATAAAGTCAAATGTTGTGTGGTTCCTCCATGGTAACATAGCTGCCCGAGGTCGCAAAGTTGGCAAGTACAAGAAATTTGAAAATTGTACGTAATTTCACGGTAGTGCTTATGGCCGATCCCGTTTCTCAGCTTCAGAGCTACTTTCTTGACTGTATTTTGAGTTAAGCAGTTGGCGCGACTTCAGTTCTAGCCTATAAAGTCAAATGTTGTGTGGTTCCTCCATGGTAACATAGCTGCCCGAGGCCGCAAAGTTAGCAAGTACAAGAAATTTGAAAATTGTACGTAATTTCACGGTATTGCTCATGGTCGATCCCGTTTCTCGGCTTCAGAGCTACTTTCTTGACTGTATTTTGAGTTAAGCAGTTGGCGCGACTTCAGTTCTAGCCTATAAAGTCAAATGTTGTGTGGTTCCTCCATGGTAACATAGCTGCCCGAGGTCGCAAAGTTGGCAAGTACAAGAAATTTGAAAATTGTACGTAATTTCACGGTAGTGCTTATGGTCGATCCCGTTTCTCTGCTTCAGAGCTACTTTCTTGACTGGATTTTGAGTTAAGCAGTTGGCGCGACTTCAGTTCTAGCCTATAAAGTTAAATGTTGTGTGGTTCCTCCATGGTAACATAGCTGCCCGAGGCCGCAAAGTTAGCAACTACAAGAAATTTGAAAATTGTATGTAATTTCACGGTAGTGCTTATGGTCGATCCCGTTTTTCGGCTTCAGAGCTACTTTCTTGACTGTATTTTGAGTTAAGCTGTTGGCGCGACTTCAGTTCTAGCCTATAAAGTCAAATGTTGTGTGGTTCCTCCATGGTAACATAGCTGCCCAAGGTCGCAAAGTTAGCAAGTACAAGAAATTTGAAAATTGTACGTAATTTCACGGTAGTGCTTATGGTCGATCCCGTTTCTCGGCTTCAGAGCTACTTTCTTGACTGTATTTTGAGTTAAGCTGTTGGCGCGACTTCAGTTCTAGCCTATAAAGTCAAATGTTGTGTGGTTCCTCCATGGTAACATAGCTGCCCGAGGTCGCAAAGTTAGCAAGTACAAGAAATTTGAAAATTGTACGTAATTTCACGGTAGTGCTTATGGTCGATCCCGTTTCTCGGCTTCAGAGCTACTTTCGTGACTGTATTTTGAGTTAAGCAGTTGGCGCGACTTCAGTTCTAGCCTATAAAGTCAAATTTTGTGTGGTTCCTCCATGGTAACATAGCTGCCCGAGGTCGCAA
Source organism: Merodon equestris (assembly GCA_958301585.1). Classification (NCBI taxonomy): domain Eukaryota; kingdom Metazoa; phylum Arthropoda; class Insecta; order Diptera; family Syrphidae; genus Merodon; species Merodon equestris. The sequence goes on along the minus strand of OY284415.1, from coordinate 52,845,309 downwards.
AGTTAGCAAGTACAAGAAATTTGAAAATTGTACGTAATTTCACGGTAGTGCTTATGGTCGATCCCGTTTCTCAGCTTCAGAGCTACTTTCTTGACTGTATTTTGAGTGAAGCAGTTGGCGCCACTTCAGTTCTAGCCTATAAAGTCAAATGTTGTGTGGTTCCTCCATGGTAACATAGCTGCCCGAGGTCGCAAAGTTAGCAAGTACAAGAAATTTGAAAATTGTACGTAATTTCACGGTAGTGCTTATGGTCGATCCCGTTTCTCGGCTTCAGAGCTACTTTCTTGATTGGATTTTGAGTTAAGCTGTTGGCGCGACTTCAGTTCTAGCCTATAAAGTCAAATCTTGTGTGATTCCTCCATGGTAACATAGCTGCCCGAGGTCGCAAAGTTAGCAAGCACAAGAAATTTGAAAAATGTACGTAATTTCACGGTAGTGCTTATGGCCGATCCCGTTTCTCAGCTTCAGAGCTTTTTTCTTGACTGTATTTTGAGTTAAGCTGTTGGCGCGACTTCAGTTCTAGCCTATAAAGTCAAATGTTGTGTGGTTCCTCCATGGTAACATAGCTGCCCGAGGTCGCAAAATTAGCAAGTACAAGAAATTTGAAAATTGTATGTAATTTCACGGTAGTGCTTATGGTCGATCCCGTTTCTCAGCTTCAGAGCTACTTTCTTGACTGTATTTTGAGTTAAGCAGTTGGCGCCACTTCAGTTCTAGCCTATAAAGTCAAATGTTGTGTGGTTCCTCCATGGTAACATAGCTGCCCGAGGTCGCAAAGTTAGCAAGTACAAGAAATTTGAAAATTGTATGTAATTTCACGGTAGTGCTTATGGTCGATCCCGTTTCTCAGCTTCAGAGCTACTTTCTTGACTGTATTTTGAGTTAAGCAGTTGGCGCCATTTCAGTTCTAGCCTACAAAGTCAAATGTTGTGTGGTTCCTCCATGGTAACATAGCTGCCCGAGGTCGCAAAGTTAGCAAGTACAAGAAATTTGAAAAATGTACGTAATTGCACAGTAGTGCTTATGGTCGATCCCGTTTCTCAGCTTCAGAGCTACTTTCTTGACTGTATTCTAAGTTAAGCAGTTGGCGCGACTTCAGTTCTAGCCTATAAAGTCAAATGTTGTGTGGTTCCTCCATGGTAACATAGCTGCCCGAGGCCGCAAAGTTAGCAAGTACAAGAAATTTGAAAATTGTACGTAATTTCACGGTATTGCTTATGGTCGATCCCGTTTCTCGGCTTCAGAGCTATTTTCTTGACTGTATTTTGAGTTAAGCAGTTGAGTTGGCGCGACTTCAGTTCTAGCCTATAAAGTCAAATGTTGTGTGGTTCCTCCATGGTAACATAGCTGCCCGAGGTCGCAAAGTTAGCAAGTACAAGAAATTTGAAAATTGTACGTAATTTCACGGTAGTGCTTATGGTCGATCCCGTTTCTCTGCTTCAGAGCTACTTTCTTGACTGGATTTTGAGTTAAGCAGTTGGCGCCACTTCAGTTCTAGCCTATAAAGTCAAATGTTGTATGGTTCCTCCATGGTAACATAGCTGCCCGAGGCCGCAAAGTTAGCAACTACAAGAAATTTGAAAATTGTATGTAATTTCACGGTAGTGCTTATGGTCGATCCCGTTTCTCGGCTTCAGAGCTACTTTCTTGACTGTATTTTGAGTTAAGCTGTTGGCGCGACTTCAGTTCTAGCCTATAAAGTCAAATCTTGTGTGATTCCTCCATGGTAACATAGCTGCCCGAGCTCGCAAAATTAGCAATTACAAGAAATTTGTAAATTGTACGTAATTTCACGGTAGTGCTTATGGTCGATCCCGTTTCTCAGCTTCAGAGCTTTTTTCTTGACTGTATTTTGAGTTAAGCAGTTGGCGCGACTTCAGTTCTAGCCTATAAAGTCAAATGTTGTGTGGTTCCTCCATGGTAACATAGCTGCCCGAGGTCGCAAAGTTAGCAAGTACAAGAAATTTGAAAATTGTACGTAATTTCACGGTAGTGCTTATGGTCGATCCCGTTTCTCGGCTTCAGAGCTACTTTCGTGACTGTATTTTGAGTTAAGCAGTTGGCGCGACTTCAGTTCTAGCCTATAAAGTCAAATGTTGTGTGGTTCCTCCATGGTAACATAGCTGCCCGAGGTCGCAAAGTTAGCAAGTACAAGAAATTTGAAAATTGTACGTAATTTCACGGTAGTGCTTATGGTCGACCCCGTTTCTCGGCTTCAGAGCTACTTTCTTGACTGTATTTTGAGTTAAGCTGTTGGCGCGACTTCAGTTCTAGCCTATAAAGTCAAATGTTGTGTGGTTCCTCCATGGTAACATAGCTGCCCGAGGTCGCAAAGTTAGCAAGTACAAGAAATTTGAAAATTGTATGTAATTTCACGGTAGTGCTTATGGCCTATCCCGTTTCTCAGCTTCAGAGCTACTTTCTTGACTGTATTTTGAGTTAAGCAGTTGGCGCGACTTCAGTTCTAGCTTATAAAGTCAAATGTTGTGTGGTTCCTCCATGGTAACATAGCTGCCCGAGGTCGCAAAGTTGGCAAGTACAAGAAATTTGAAAATTGTACGTAATTTCACGGTAGTGCTTATGGTCGATCCCGTTTCTCGGCTTCAGAGCTACTTTCTTGACTGGATTTTGAGTTAAGCTGTTGGCGCGACTTCAGTTCTAGCCTATAAAGTCAAATCTTGTGTGATTCCTCCATGGTAACATAGCTGCCCGAGGTCGCAAAGTTAGCAAGTACAAGAAATTTGAAAAATGTACGTAATTTCACGGTAGTGCTTATGGCCAATCCCGTTTCTCAGCTTCAGAGCTTTTTTCTTGACTGTATTTTGAGTTAAGCTGTTGGCGCGACTTCAGTTCTAGCCTATAAAGTCAAATGTTGTGTGGTTCCTCCATGGTAACATAGCTGCCCGAGGTCGCAAAGTTAGCAAGTACAGGAAATTTGAAAATTGTATGTAATTTCACGGTAGTGCTTATGGTCGATCCCGTTTCTCAGCTTCAGAGCTACTTTCTTGACTGTATTTTGAGTTAAGCAGTTGGCGCCACTTCAGTTCTAGCCTATAAAGTCAAATGTTGTGTGGTTCCTCCATGGTAACATAGCTGCCCGAGGTCGCAAAGTTAGCAAGTACAAGAAATTTGAAAATTGTATGTAATTTCACGGTAGTGCTTATGGTCGATCCCGTTTCTCAGCTTCAGAGCTACTTTCTTGACTGTATTTTGAGTTAAGCAGTTGGCGCCACTTCAGTTCTAGCCTATAAAGTCAAATGTTGTGTGGTTCCTCCATGGTAACATAGCTGCCCGAGGTCGCAAAGTTAGCAAGTACAAGAAATTTGAAAAATGTACGTAATTGCACAGTAGTGCTTATGGTCGATCCCGTTTCTCAGCTTCAGAGCTACTTTCTTGACTGTATTCTAGGTTAAGCAGTTGGCGCGACTTCAGTTCTAGCCTATAAAGTAAAATGTTGTGTGGTTCCTCCATGGTAACATAGCTGCCCGAGGCCGCAAAATTAGCAAGTACAAGAAATTTGAAAATTGTATGTAATTTCACGGTAGTGCTTATGGTCGATCCCGTTTCTCGGCTTCAGAGCTACTTTCTTGACTGTATTTTGAGTTAAGCAGTTGGCGCCACTTCAGTTCTAGCCTATAAAGTCAAATGTTGTGTGGTTCCTCCATGGTAACATAGCTGCCCGAGGTCGCAAAGTTAGCAAGTACAAGAAATTTGAAAATTGTATGTAATTTCACGGTAGTGCTTATGGCCGATCCCGTTTCTCAGCTTCAGAGCTACTTTCTTGACTGTATTTTGAGTTAAGCTGTTGGCGCGACTTCAGTTCTAGCCTATAAAGTCAAATGTTGTGTGGTTCCTCCATGGTAACATAGCTGCCCGAGGTCGCAAAGTTAGCAAGTACAGGAAATTTGAAAATTGTATGTAATTTCACGGTAGTGCTTATGGTCGATCCCGTTTCTCAGCTTCAGAGCTACTTTCTTGACTGTATTTTGAGTTAAGCAGTTGGCGCCACTTCAGTTCTAGCCTATAAAGTCAAATGTTGTGTGGTTCCTCCATGGTAACATAGCTGCCCGAGGTCGCAAAATTAGCAAGTACAAGAAATTTGAAAATTGTATGTAATTTCACGGTAGTGCTTATGGTCGATCCCGTTTCTCAGCTTCAGAGCTACTTTCTTGACTGTATTTTGAGTTAAGCAGTTGGCGCCACTTCAGTTCTAGCCAATAAAGTCAAATGTTGTGTGGTTCCTCCATGGTAACATAGCTGCCCGAGGTCGCAAAGTTAGCAAGTACAAGAAATTTGAAAAATGTACGTAATTGCACAGTAGTGCTTATGGTCGATCCCGTTTCTCAGCTTCAGAGCTACTTTCTTGACTGTATTTTGAGTTAAGCAGTTGGCGCCACTTCAGTTCTAGCCAATAAAGTCAAATGTTGTGTGGTTCCTCCATGGTAACATAGCTGCCCGAGGTCGCAAAGTTAGCAAGTACAAGAAATTTGAAAAATGTACGTAATTGCACAGTAGTGCTTATGGTCGATCCCGTTTCTCAGCTTCAGAGCTACTTTCTTGACTGTATTTTGAGTTAAGCAGTTGGCGCCACTTCAGTTCTAGCCTATAAAGTCAAATGTTGTGTGGTTCCTCCATGGTAACATAGCTGCCCGAGGTCGCAAAGTTAGCAAGTACAGGAAATTTGAAAATTGTATGTAATTTCACGGTAGTGCTTATGGTCGATCCCGTTTCTCAGCTTCAGAGCTACTTTCTTGACTGTATTTTGAGTTAAGCAGTTGGCGCCGCTTCAGTTCTAGCCTATAAAGTCAAATGTTGTGTGGTTCCTCCATGGTAACATAGCTGCCCGAGGTCGCAAAGTTAGCAAGTACAAGAAATTTGAAAATTGTATGTAATTTCACGGTAGTGCTTATGGTCGATCCCGTTTCTCAGCTTCAGAGCTACTTTCTTGACTGTATTTTGAGTTAAGCAGTTGGCGCCACTTCAGTTCTAGCCTATAAAGTCAAATGTTGTGTGGTTCCTCCATGGTAACATAGCTGCCCGAGGTCGCAAAGTTAGCAAGTACAAGAAATTTGAAAAATGTACGTAATTGCACAGTAGTGCTTATGGTCGATCCCGTTTCTCAGCTTCAGAGCTACTTTCTTGACTGTATTCTAGGTTAAGCAGTTGGCGCGACTTCAGTTCTAGCCTATAAAGTCAAATGTTGTGTGGTTCCTCCATGGTAACATAGCTGCCCGAGGCCGCAAAGTTAGCAAGTACAAGAAATTTGAAAATTGTATGTAATTTCACGGTAGTGCTTATGGTCGATCGCGTTTCTCGGCTTCAGAGCTACTTTCTTGACTGTATTTTGAGTTAAGCAGTTGGCGCGACTTCAGTTCTAGCCTATAAAGTCAAATGTTGTGTGGTTCCTCCATGGTAACATAGCTGCCCGAGGCCGCAAAGTTAGCAAGTACAAGAAATTTGAAAATTGTACGTAATTTCACGGTAGTGCTTATGGTCGATCCCGTTTCTCGGCTTCAGAGCTACTTTCTTGACTGTATTTTGAGTTAAGCAGTTGGCGCGACTTCAGTTCTAGCCTATAAAGTCAAATGTTGTGTGGTTCCTCCATGGTAACATAGCTGCCCGAGGTCGCAAAGTTAGCAAGTACAAGAAATTTGAAAATTGTACGTAATTTCACGGTAGTGCTTATGGTCGATCCCGTTTCTCTGCTTCAGAGCTACTTTCTTGACTGGATTTTGAGTTAAGCAGTTGGCGCCACTTCAGTTCTAGCCTATAAAGTCAAATGTTGTGTGGTTCCTCCATGGTAACATAGCTGCCCGAGGCCGCAAAGTTAGCAACTACAAGAAATTTGAAAATTGTATGTAATTTCACGGTAGTGCTTATGGTCGATCCCGTTTCTCGGCTTCAGAGCTACTTTCTTGACTGTATTTTGAGTTAAGCTGTTGGCGCGACTTCAGTTCTAGCCTATAAAGTCAAATCTTGTGTGATTCCTCCATGGTAACATAGCTGCCCGAGCTCGCAAAATTAGCAAGTACAAGAAATTTGTAAATTGTACGTAATTTCACGGTAGTGCTTATGGTCGATCCCGTTTCTCAGCTTCAGAGCTTTTTTCTTGACTGTATTTTGAGTTAAGCAGTTGGCGCGACTTCAGTTCTAGCCTATAAAGTCAAATGTTGTGTGGTTCCTCCATGGTAACATAGCTGCCCGAGGTCGCAAAGTTAGCAAGTACAAGAAATTTGAAAATTGTACGTAATTTCACAGTAGTGCTTATGGTCGATGCCGTTTCTCAGCTTCAGAGCTTTTTTCTTGACTGTATTTTGAGTTAAGCAGTTGGCGCGACTTCAGTTCTAGCCTATAAAGTCAAATGTTGTGTGGTTCCTCCATGGTAACATAGCTGCCCGAGGTCGCAAAGTTAGCAAGTACAAGAAATTTGAAAATTGTACGTAATTTCACAGTAGTGCTTATGGTCGATGCCGTTTCTCAGCTTCAGAGCTTTTTTCTTGACTGTATTTTGAGTTAAGCAGTTGGCGCGACTTCAGTTCTAGCCTATAAAGTCAAATGTTGTGTGGTTCCTCCATGGTAACATAGCTGCCCGAGGTCGCAAAGTTAGCAAGTACAAGAAATTTGAAAAATGTATGTAATTTCACGGTAGTGCTTATGGTCGATCCCGTTTCTCAGCTTCAGAGCTACTTTCTTGACTGTATTTTGAGTAAAGCAGTTGGCGCCACTTCAGTTCTAGCCTATAAAGTCAAATGTTGTGTGGTTCCTCCATGGTAACATAGCTGCCCGAGGTCGCAAAGTTAGCAAGTACAAGAAATTTGAAAATTGTATGTAATTTCACGGTAGTGCTTATGGCCGATCCCGTTTCTCAGCTTCAGAGCTACTTTCTTGACTGTATTTTGAGTTAAGCAGTTGGCGCGACTTCAGTTCTAGCCTATAAAGTCAAATGTTGTGTGGTTCCTCCATGGTAACATAGCTGCCCGAGGCCGCAAAGTTAGCAAGTACAAGAAATTTGAAAATTGTACGTAATTTCACGGTATTGCTCATGGTCGATCCCGTTTCTCGGCTTCAGAGCTACTTTCTTGACTGTATTTTGAGTTAAGCAGTTGGCGCGACTTCAGTTCTAGCCTATAAAGTCAAATGTTGTGTGGTTCCTCCATGGTAACATAGCTGCCCGAGGTCGCAAAGTTGGCAAGTACAAGAAATTTGAAAATTGTACGTAATTTCACGGTAGTGCTTATGGTCGATCCCGTTTCTCTGCTTCAGAGCTACTTTCTTGACTGGATTTTGAGTTAAGCAGTTGGCGCGACTTCAGTTCTAGCCTATAAAGTTAAATGTTGTGTGGTTCCTCCATGGTAACATAGCTGCCCGAGGCCGCAAAGTTAGCAACTACAAGAAATTTGAAAATTGTATGTAATTTCACGGTAGTGCTTATGGTCGATCCCGTTTTTCGGCTTCAGAGCTACTTTCTTGACTGTATTTTGAGTTAAGCTGTTGGCGCGACTTCAGTTCTAGCCTATAAAGTCAAATGTTGTGTGGTTCCTCCATGGTAACATAGCTGCCCAAGGTCGCAAAGTTAGCAAGTACAAGAAATTTGAAAATTGTACGTAATTTCACGGTAGTGCTTATGGTCGATCCCGTTTCTCGGCTTCAGAGCTACTTTCTTGACTGTATTTTGAGTTAAGCTGTTGGCGCGACTTCAGTTCTAGCCTATAAAGTCAAATGTTGTGTGGTTCCTCCATGGTAACATAGCTGCCCGAGGTCGCAAAGTTAGCAAGTACAAGAAATTTGAAAATTGTACGTAATTTCACGGTAGTGCTTATGGTCGATCCCGTTTCTCGGCTTCAGAGCTACTTTCGTGACTGTATTTTGAGTTAAGCAGTTGGCGCGACTTCAGTTCTAGCCTATAAAGTCAAATTTTGTGTGGTTCCTCCATGGTAACATAGCTGCCCGAGGTCGCAAAGTTAGCAAGTACAAGAAATTTGAAAATTGTACGTAATTTCACGGTAGTGCTTATGGTCGATCCCGTTTCTCAGCTTCAGAGCTACTTTCTTGACTGTATTTTGAGTGAAGCAGTTGGCGCCACTTCAGTTCTAGCCTATAAAGTCAAATGTTGTGTGGTTCCTCCATGGTAACATAGCTGCCCGAGGTCGCAAAGTTAGCAAGTACAAGAAATTTGAAAATTGTACGTAATTTCACGGTAGTGCTTATGGTCGATCCCGTTTCTCGGCTTCAGAGCTACTTTCTTGATTGGATTTTGAGTTAAGCTGTTGGCGCGACTTCAGTTCTAGCCTATAAAGTCAAATCTTGTGTGATTCCTCCATGGTAACATAGCTGCCCGAGGTCGCAAAGTTAGCAAGCACAAGAAATTTGAAAAATGTACGTAATTTCACGGTAGTGCTTATGGCCGATCCCGTTTCTCAGCTTCAGAGCTTTTTTCTTGACTGTATTTTGAGTTAAGCTGTTGGCGCGACTTCAGTTCTAGCCTATAAAGTCAAATGTTGTGTGGTTCCTCCATGGTAACATAGCTGCCCGAGGTCGCAAAATTAGCAAGTACAAGAAATTTGAAAATTGTATGTAATTTCACGGTAGTGCTTATGGTCGATCCCGTTTCTCAGCTTCAGAGCTACTTTCTTGACTGTATTTTGAGTTAAGCAGTTGGCGCCACTTCAGTTCTAGCCTATAAAGTCAAATGTTGTGTGGTTCCTCCATGGTAACATAGCTGCCCGAGGTCGCAAAGTTAGCAAGTACAAGAAATTTGAAAATTGTATGTAATTTCACGGTAGTGCTTATGGTCGATCCCGTTTCTCAGCTTCAGAGCTACTTTCTTGACTGTATTTTGAGTTAAGCAGTTGGCGCCATTTCAGTTCTAGCCTACAAAGTCAAATGTTGTGTGGTTCCTCCATGGTAACATAGCTGCCCGAGGTCGCAAAGTTAGCAAGTACAAGAAATTTGAAAAATGTACGTAATTGCACAGTAGTGCTTATGGTCGATCCCGTTTCTCAGCTTCAGAGCTACTTTCTTGACTGTATTCTAAGTTAAGCAGTTGGCGCGACTTCAGTTCTAGCCTATAAAGTCAAATGTTGTGTGGTTCCTCCATGGTAACATAGCTGCCCGAGGCCGCAAAGTTAGCAAGTACAAGAAATTTGAAAATTGTACGTAATTTCACGGTATTGCTTATGGTCGATCCCGTTTCTCGGCTTCAGAGCTATTTTCTTGACTGTATTTTGAGTTAAGCAGTTGAGTTGGCGCGACTTCAGTTCTAGCCTATAAAGTCAAATGTTGTGTGGTTCCTCCATGGTAACATAGCTGCCCGAGGTCGCAAAGTTAGCAAGTACAAGAAATTTGAAAATTGTACGTAATTTCACGGTAGTGCATATGGTCGATCCCGTTTCTCTGCTTCAGAGCTACTTTCTTGACTGGATTTTGAGTTAAGCAGTTGGCGCCACTTCAGTTCTAGCCTATAAAGTCAAATGTTGTATGGTTCCTCCATGGTAACATAGCTGCCCGAGGCCGCAAAGTTAGCAACTACAAGAAATTTGAAAATTGTATGTAATTTCACGGTAGTGCTTATGGTCGATCCCGTTTCTCGGCTTCAGAGCTACTTTCTTGACTGTATTTTGAGTTAAGCTGTTGGCGCGACTTCAGTTCTAGCCTATAAAGTCAAATCTTGTGTGATTCCTCCATGGTAACATAGCTGCCCGAGCTCGCAAAATTAGCAATTACAAGAAATTTGTAAATTGTACGTAATTTCACGGTAGTGCTTATGGTCGATCCCGTTTCTCAGCTTCAGAGCTTTTTTCTTGACTGTATTTTGAGTTAAGCAGTTGGCGCGACTTCAGTTCTAGCCTATAAAGTCAAATGTTGTGTGGTTCCTCCATGGTAACATAGCTGCCCGAGGTCGCAAAGTTAGCAAGTACAAGAAATTTGAAAATTGTACGTAATTTCACGGTAGTGCTTATGGTCGATCCCGTTTCTCGGCTTCAGAGCTACTTTCGTGACTGTATTTTGAGTTAAGCAGTTGGCGCGACTTCAGTTCTAGCCTATAAAGTCAAATGTTGTGTGGTTCCTCCATGGTAACATAGCTGCCCGAGGTCGCAAAGTTAGCAAGTACAAGAAATTTGAAAATTGTACGTAATTTCACGGTAGTGCTTATGGTCGACCCCGTTTCTCGGCTTCAGAGCTACTTTCTTGACTGTATTTTGAGTTAAGCTGTTGGCGCGACTTCAGTTCTAGCCTATAAAGTCAAATGTTGTGTGGTTCCTCCATGGTAACATAGCTGCCCGAGGTCGCAAAGTTAGCAAGTACAAGAAATTTGAAAATTGTATGTAATTTCACGGTAGTGTTTATGGCCTATCCCGTTTCTCAGCTTCAGAGCTACTTTCTTGACTGTATTTTGAGTTAAGCAGTTGGCGCGACTTTAGTTCTAGCTTATAAAGTCAAATGTTGTGTGGTTCCTCCATGGTAACATAGCTGCCCGAGGTCGCAAAGTTGGCAAGTACAAGAAATTTGAAAATTGTACGTAATTTCACGGTAGTGCTTATGGTCGATCCCGTTTCTCGGCTTCAGAGCTACTTTCTTGACTGGATTTTGAGTTAAGCTGTTGGCGCGACTTCAGTTCTAGCCTATAAAGTCAAATCTTGTGTGATTCCTCCATGGTAACATAGCTGCCCGAGGTCGCAAAGTTAGCAAGTACAAGAAATTTGAAAAATGTACGTAATTTCACGGTAGTGCTTATGGCCAATCCCGTTTCTCAGCTTCAGAGCTTTTTTCTTGACTGTATTTTGAGTTAAGCTGTTGGCGCGACTTCAGTTCTAGCCTATAAAGTCAAATGTTGTGTGGTTCCTCCATGGTAACATAGCTGCCCGAGGTCGCAAAGTTAGCAAGTACAGGAAATTTGAAAATTGTATGTAATTTCACGGTAGTGCTTATGGTCGATCCCGTTTCTCAGCTTCAGAGCTACTTTCTTGACTGTATTTTGAGTTAAGCAGTTGGCGCCACTTCAGTTCTAGCCTATAAAGTCAAATGTTGTGTGGTTCCTCCATGGTAACATAGCTGCCCGAGGTCGCAAAGTTAGCAAGTACAAGAAATTTGAAAATTGTATGTAATTTCACGGTAGTGCTTATGGTCGATCCCGTTTCTCAGCTTCAGAGCTACTTTCTTGACTGTATTTTGAGTTAAGCAGTTGGCGCCACTTCAGTTCTAGCCTATAAAGTCAAATGTTGTGTGGTTCCTCCATGGTAACATAGCTGCCCGAGGTCGCAAAGTTAGCAAGTACAAGAAATTTGAAAAATGTACGTAATTGCACAGTAGTGCTTATGGTCGATCCCGTTTCTCAGCTTCAGAGCTACTTTCTTGACTGTATTCTAGGTTAAGCAGTTGGCGCGACTTCAGTTCTAGCCTATAAAGTAAAATGTTGTGTGGTTCCTCCATGGTAACATAGCTGCCCGAGGCCGCAAAATTAGCAAGTACAAGAAATTTGAAAATTGTATGTAATTTCACGGTAGTGCTTATGGTCGATCCCGTTTCTCGGCTTCAGAGCTACTTTCTTGACTGTATTTTGAGTTAAGCAGTTGGCGCCACTTCAGTTCTAGCCTATAAAGTCAAATGTTGTGTGGTTCCTCCATGGTAACATAGCTGCCCGAGGTCGCAAAGTTAGCAAGTACAAGAAATTTGAAAATTGTATGTAATTTCACGGTAGTGCTTATGGTCGATCCCGTTTCTCAGCTTCAGAGCTACTTTCTTGACTGTATTTTGAGTTAAGCTGTTGGCGCGACTTCAGTTCTAGCCTATAAAGTCAAATGTTGTGTGGTTCCTCCATGGTAACATAGCTGCCCGAGGTCGCAAAGTTAGCAAGTACAGGAAATTTGAAAATTGTATGTAATTTCACGGTAGTGCTTATGGTCGATCCCGTTTCTCAGCTTCAGAGCTACTTTCTTGACTGTATTTTGAGTTAAGCAGTTGGCGCCACTTCAGTTCTAGCCTATAAAGTCAAATGTTGTGTGGTTCCTCCATGGTAACATAGCTGCCCGAGGTCGCAAAATTAGCAAGTACAAGAAATTTGAAAATTGTATGTAATTTCACGGTAGTGCTTATGGTCGATCCCGTTTCTCAGCTTCAGAGCTACTTTCTTGACTGTATTTTGAGTTAAGCAGTTGGCGCCACTTCAGTTCTAGCCAATAAAGTCAAATGTTGTGTGGTTCCTCCATGGTAACATAGCTGCCCGAGGTCGCAAAGTTAGCAAGTACAAGAAATTTGAAAAATGTACGTAATTGCACAGTAGTGCTTATGGTCGATCCCGTTTCTCAGCTTCAGAGCTACTTTCTTGACTGTATTTTGAGTTAAGCAGTTGGCGCCACTTCAGTTCTAGCCAATAAAGTCAAATGTTGTGTGGTTCCTCCATGGTAACATAGCTGCCCGAGGTCGCAAAGTTAGCAAGTACAAGAAATTTGAAAAATGTACGTAATTGCACAGTAGTGCTTATGGTCGATCCCGTTTCTCAGCTTCAGAGCTACTTTCTTGACTGTATTTTGAGTTAAGCAGTTGGCGCCACTTCAGTTCTAGCCTATAAAGTCAAATGTTGTGTGGTTCCTCCATGGTAACATAGCTGCCCGAGGTCGCAAAGTTAGCAAGTACAGGAAATTTGAAAATTGTATGTAATTTCACGGTAGTGCTTATGGTCGATCCCGTTTCTCAGCTTCAGAGCTACTTTCTTGACTGTATTTTGAGTTAAGCAGTTGGCGCCACTTCAGTTCTAGCCTATAAAGTCAAATGTTGTGTGGTTCCTCCATGGTAACGTAGCTGCCCGAGGTCGCAAAGTTAGCAAGTACAAGAAATTTGAAAATTGTATGTAATTTCACGGTAGTGCTTATGGTCGATCCCGTTTCTCAGCTTCAGAGCTACTTTCTTGACTGTATTTTGAGTTAAGCAGTTGGCGCCACTTCAGTTCTAGCCTATAAAGTCAAATGTTGTGTGGTTCCTCCATGGTAACATAGCTGCCCGAGGTCGCAAAGTTAGCAAGTACAAGAAATTTGAAAAATGTACGTAATTGCACAGTAGTGCTTATGGTCGATCCCGTTTCTCAGCTTCAGAGCTACTTTCTTGACTGTATTCTAGGTTAAGCAGTTGGCGCGACTTCAGTTCTAGCCTATAAAGTCAAATGTTGTGTGGTTCCTCCATGGTAACATAGCTGCCCGAGGCCGCAAAGTTAGCAAGTACAAGAAATTTGAAAATTGTATGTAATTTCACGGTAGTGCTTATGGTCGATCCCGTTTCTCGGCTTCAGAGCTACTTTCTTGACTGTATTTTGAGTTAAGCAGTTGGCGCCACTTCAGTTCTAGCCTATAAAGTCAAATGTTGTGTGGTTCCTCCATGGTAACATAGCTGCCCGAGGTCGCAAAGTTAGCAAGTACAAGAAATTTGAAAATTGTATGTAATTTCACGGTAGTGCTTATGGCCGATCCCGTTTCTCAGCTTCAGAGCTACTTTCTTGACTGTATTTTGAGTTAAGGTGTTGGCGCGACTTCAGTTCTAGCCTATAAAGTCAAATGTTGTGTGGTTCCTCCATGGTAACATAGCTGCCCGAGGTCGCAAAGTTAGCAAGTACAGGAAATTTGAAAATTGTATGTAATTTCACGGTAGTGCTTATGGTCGATCCCGTTTCTCAGCTTCAGAGCTACTTTCTTGACTGTATTTTGAGTTAAGCAGTTGGCGCCACTTCAGTTCTAGCCTATAAAGTCAAATGTTGTGTGGTTCCTCCATGGTAACATAGCTGCCCGAGGCCGCAAAGTTAGCAAGTACAAGAAATTTGAAAATTGTACGTAATTTCACGGTATTGCTTATGGTCGATCCCGTTTCTCGGCTTCAGAGCTATTTTCTTGACTGTATTTTGAGTTAAGCAGTTGAGTTGGCGCGACTTCAGTTCTAGCCTATAAAGTCAAATGTTGTGTGGTTCCTCCATGGTAACATAGCTGCCCGAGGTCGCAAAGTTAGCAAGTACAAGAAATTTGAAAATTGTACGTAATTTCACGGTAGTGCTTATGGTCGATCCCGTTTCTCTGCTTCAGAGCTACTTTCTTGACTGGATTTTGAGTTAAGCAGTTGGCGCCACTTCAGTTCTAGCCTATAAAGTCAAATGTTGTATGGTTCCTCCATGGTAACATAGCTGCCCGAGGCCGCAAAGTTAGCAACTACAAGAAATTTGAAAATTGTATGTAATTTCACGGTAGTGCTTATGGTCGATCCCGTTTCTCGGCTTCAGAGCTACTTTCTTGACTGTATTTTGAGTTAAGCTGTTGGCGCGACTTCAGTTCTAGCCTATAAAGTCAAATCTTGTGTGATTCCTCCATGGTAACATAGCTGCCCGAGCTCGCAAAATTAGCAATTACAAGAAATTTGTAAATTGTACGTAATTTCACGGTAGTGCTTATGGTCGATCCCGTTTCTCGGCTTCAGAGCTACTTTCTTGACTGTATTTTGAGTTAAGCTGTTGGCGCGACTTCAGTTCTAGCCTATAAAGTCAAATGTTGTGTGGTTCCTCCATGGTAACATAGCTGCCCGAGGTCGCAAAGTTAGCAAGTACAAGAAATTTGAAAATTGTACGTAATTTCACGGTAGTGCTTATGGTCGATCCCGTTTCTCGGCTTCAGAGCTACTTTCGTGACTGTATTTTGAGTTAAGCAGTTGGCGCGACTTCAGTTCTAGCCTATAAAGTCAAATGTTGTGTGGTTCCTCCATGGTAACATAGCTGCCCGAGGTCGCAAAGTTAGCAAGTACAAGAAATTTGAAAATTGTACGTAATTTCACGGTAGTGCTTATGGTCGATCCCGTTTCTCGGCTTCAGAGCTACTTTCTTGACTGTATTTTGAGTTAAGCTGTTGGCGCGACTTCAGTTCTAGCCTATAAAGTCAAATGTTGTGTGGTTCCTCCATGGTAACATAGCTGCCCGAGGTCGCAAAGTTAGCAAGTACAAGAAATTTGAAAATTGTACGTAATTTCACGGTAGTGCTTATGGTCGATCCCGTTTCTCGGCTTCAGACCTACTTTCTTGATTGGATTTTGAGTTAAGCTGTTGGCGCGACTTCAGTTCTAGCCTATAAAGTCAAATCTTGTGTGATTCCTCCATGGTAACATAGCTGCCCGAGGTCGCAAAGTTAGCAAGCACAAGAAATTTGAAAAATGTACGTAATTTCACGGTAGTGCTTATGGCCGATCCCGTTTCTCAGCTTCAGAGCTTTTTTCTTGACTGTATTTTGAGTTAAGCTGTTGGCGCGACTTCAGTTCTAGCCTATAAAGTCAAATGTTGTGTGGTTCCTCCATGGTAACATAGCTGCCCGAGGTCGCAAAATTAGCAAGTACAAGAAATTTGAAAATTGTATGTATTTTCACGGTAGTGCTTATGGTCGATCCCGTTTCTCAGCTTCAGAGCTACTTTCTTGACTGTATTTTGAGTTAAGCAGTTGGCGCGACTTCAGTTCTAGCCTATAAAGTTAAATGTTGTGTGGTTCCTCCATGGTAACATAGCTGCCCGAGGCCGCAAATTTAGCAACTACAAGAAATTTGAAAATTGTATGTAATTTCACGGTAGTGCTTATGGTCGATCCCGTTTCTCGGCTTCAGAGCTACTTTCTTGACTGTATTTTGAGTTAAGCTGTTGGCGCGACTTCAGTTCTAGCCTATAAAGTCAAATGTTGTGTGGTTCCTCCATGGTAACATAGCTGCCCAAGGTCGCAAAGTTAGCAAGTACAAGAAATTTGACAATTGTACGTAATTTCACGGTAGTGCTTATGGTCGATCCCGTTTCTCGGCTTCAGAGCTACTTTCTTGACTGTATTTTGAGTTAAGCTGTTGGCGCGACTTCAGTTCTAGCCTATAAAGTCAAATGTTGTGTGGTTCCTCCATGGTAACATAGCTGCCCGAGGTCGCAAAGTTAGCAAGTACAAGAAATTTGAAAATTGTACGTAATTTCACGGTAGTGCTTATGGTCGATCCCGTTTCTCGGCTTCAGAGCTACTTTCGTGACTGTATTTTGAGTTAAGCAGTTGGCGCGACTTCAGTTCTAGCCTATAAAGTCAAATGTTGTGTGGTTCCTCCATGGTAACATAGCTGCCCGAGGTCGCAAATTTAGCAAGTACAAGAAATTTGAAAATTGTACGTAATTTCACGGTAGTGCTTATGGTCGATCCCGTTTCTCGGCTTCAGAGCTACTTTCTTGACTGTATTTTGAGTTAAGCTGTTGGCGCGACTTCAGTTCTAGCCTACAAAGTCAAATCTTGTGTGATTCCTCCATGGTAACATAGCTGCCCGAGGTCGCAAAGTTAGCAAGTACAAGAAATTTGAAAAATGTATGTAATTTCACGGTAGTGCTTATGGTCGATCCCGTTTCTCAGCTTCAGAGCTACTTTCTTGACTGTATTTTGAGTGAAGCAGTTGGCGCCACTTCAGTTCTAGCCTATAAAGTCAAATGTTGTGTGGTTCCTCCATGGTAACATAGCTGCCCGAGGTCGCAAAGTTAGCAAGTACAAGAAATTTGAAAATTGTACGTAATTTCACGGTAGTGCTTATGGTCGATCCCGTTTCTCGGCTTCAGAGCTACTTTCTTGATTGGATTTTGAGTTAAGCTGTTGGCGCGACTTCAGTTCTAGCCTATAAAGTCAAATCTTGTGTGATTCCTCCATGGTAACATAGCTGCCCGAGGTCGCAAAGTTAGCAAGCACAAGAAATTTGAAAAATGTACGTAATTTCACGGTAGTGCTTATGGCCGATCCCGTTTCTCAGCTTCAGAGCTTTTTTCTTGACTGTATTTTGAGTTAAGCTGTTGGCGCGACTTCAGTTCTAGCCTATAAAGTTAAATGTTGTGTGGTTCCTCCATGGTAACATAGCTGCCCGAGGCCGCAAATTTAGCAACTACAAGAAATTTGAAAATTGTATGTAATTTCACGGTAGTGCTTATGGTCGATCCCGTTTCTCGGCTTCAGAGCTACTTTCTTGACTGTATTTTGAGTTAAGCTGTTGGCGCGACTTCAGTTCTAGCCTATAAAGTCAAATGTTGTGTGGTTCCTCCATGGTAACATAGCTGCCCAAGGTCGCAAAGTTAGCAAGTACAAGAAATTTGACAATTGTACGTAATTTCACGGTAGTGCTTATGGTCGATCCCGTTTCTCGGCTTCAGAGCTACTTTCTTGACTGTATTTTGAGTTAAGCTGTTGGCGCGACTTCAGTTCTAGCCTATAAAGTCAAATGTTGTGTGGTTCCTCCATGGTAACATAGCTGCCCGAGGTCGCAAAGTTAGCAAGTACAAGAAATTTGAAAATTGTACGTAATTTCACGGTAGTGCTTATGGTCGATCCCGTTTCTCGGCTTCAGAGCTACTTTCGTGACTGTATTTTGAGTTAAGCAGTTGGCGCGACTTCAGTTCTAGCCTATAAAGTCAAATGTTGTGTGGTTCCTCCATGGTAACATAGCTGCCCGAGGTCGCAAAATTAGCAAGTACAAGAAATTTGAAAATTGTATGTAATTTCACGGTAGTGCTTATGGTCGATCCCGTTTCTCAGCTTCAGAGCTACTTTCTTGACTGTATTTTGAGTTAAGCAGTTGGCGCCACTTCAGTTCTAGCCTATAAAGTCAAATGTTGTGTGGTTCCTCCATGGTAACATAGCTGCCCGAGGTCGCAAAGTTAGCAAGTACAAGAAATTTGAAAATTGTATGTAATTTCACGGTAGTGCTTATGGTCGATCCCGTTTCTCAGCTTCAGAGCTACTTTCTTGACTGTATTTTGAGTTAAGCAGTTGGCGCCATTTCAGTTCTAGCCTACAAAGTCAAATGTTGTGTGGTTCCTCCATGGTAACATAGCTGCCCGAGGTCGCAAAGTTAGCAAGTACAAGAAATTTGAAAAATGTACGTAATTGCACAGTAGTGCTTATGGTCGATCCCGTTTCTCAGCTTCAGAGCTACTTTCTTGACTGTATTTTGAGTTAAGCAGTTGGCGCCATTTCAGTTCTAGCCTACAAAGTCAAATGTTGTGTGGTTCCTCCATGGTAACATAGCTGCCCGAGGTCGCAAAGTTAGCAAGTACAAGAAATTTGAAAATTGTATGTAATTTCACGGTAGTGCTTATGGTCGATCGCGTTTCTCGGCTTCAGAGCTACTTTCTTGACTGTATTTTGAGTTAAGCAGTTGGCGCGACTTCAGTTCTAGCCTATAAAGTCAAATGTTGTGTGGTTCCTCCATGGTAACATAGCTGCCCGAGGCCGCAAAGTTAGCAAGTACAAGAAATTTGAAAATTGTACGTAATTTCACGGTAGTGCTTATGGTCGATCCCGTTTCTCGGCTTCAGAGCTACTTTCTTGACTGTATTTTGAGTTAAGCAGTTGGCGCGACTTCAGATCTAGCCTATAAAGTCAAATGTTGTGTGGTTCCTCCATGGTAACATAGCTGCCCGAGGTCGCAAAGTTAGCAAGTACAAGAAATTTGAAAATTGTACGTAATTTCACGGTAGTGCTTATGGTCGATCCCGTTTCTCTGCTTCAGAGCTACTTTCTTGACTGGATTTTGAGTTAAGCAGTTGGCGCCACTTCAGTTCTAGCCTATAAAGTCAAATGTTGTGTGGTTCCTCCATGGTAACATAGCTGCCCGAGGCCGCAAAGTTAGCAACTACAAGAAATTTGAAAATTGTATGTAATTTCACGGTAGTGCTTATGGTCGATCCCGTTTCTCGGCTTCAGAGCTACTTTCTTGACTGTATTTTGAGTTAAGCTGTTGGCGCGACTTCAGTTCTAGCCTATAAAGTCAAATCTTGTGTGATTCCTCCATGGTAACATAGCTGCCCGAGCTCACAAAATTAGCAAGTACAAGAAATTTGTAAATTGTACGTAATTTCACGGTAGTGCTTATGGTCGATCCCGTTTCTCAGCTTCAGAGCTTTTTTCTTGACTGTATTTTGAGTTAAGCAGTTGGCGCGACTTCAGTTCTAGCCTATAAAGTCAAATGTTGTGTGGTTCCTCCATGGTAACATAGCTGCCCGAGGTCGCAAAGTTAGCAAGTACAAGAAATTTGAAAATTGTACGTAATTTCACAGTAGTGCTTATGGTCGATGCCGTTTCTCAGCTTCAGAGCTTTTTTCTTGACTGTATTTTGAGTTAAGCAGTTGGCGCGACTTCAGTTCTAGCCTATAAAGTCAAATGTTGTGTGGTTCCTCCATGGTAACATAGCTGCCCGAGGTCGCAAAGTTAGCAAGTACAAGAAATTTGAAAATTGTACGTAATTTCACAGTAGTGCTTATGGTCGATGCCGTTTCTCAGCTTCAGAGCTTTTTTCTTGACTGTATTTTGAGTTAAGCAGTTGGCGCGACTTCAGTTCTAGCCTATAAAGTCAAATGTTGTGTGGTTCCTCCATGGTAACATAGCTGCCCGAGGTCGCAAAGTTAGCAAGTACAAGAAATTTGAAAAATGTATGTAATTTCACGGTAGTGCTTATGGTCGATCCCGTTTCTCAGCTTCAGAGCTACTTTCTTGACTGTATTTTGAGTAAAGCAGTTGGCGCCACTTCAGTTCTAGCCTATAAAGTCAAATGTTGTGTGGTTCCTCCATGGTAACATAGCTGCCCGAGGTCGCAAAGTTAGCAAGTACAAGAAATTTGAAAATTGTATGTAATTTCACGGTAGTGCTTATGGCCGATCCCGTTTCTCAGCTTCAGAGCTACTTTCTTGACTGTATTTTGAGTTAAGCAGTTGGCGCGACTTCAGTTCTAGCCTATAAAGTCAAATGTTGTGTGGTTCCTCCATGGTAACATAGCTGCCCGAGGCCGCAAAGTTAGCAACTACAAGAAATTTGAAAATTGTATGTAATTTCACGGTAGTGCTTATGGTCGATCCCGTTTTTCGGCTTCAGAGCTACTTTCTTGACTGTATTTTGAGTTAAGCTGTTGGCGCGACTTCAGTTCTAGCCTATAAAGTCAAATGTTGTGTGGTTCCTCCATGGTAACATAGCTGCCCAAGGTCGCAAAGTTAGCAAGTACAAGAAATTTGAAAATTGTACGTAATTTCACGGTAGTGCTTATGGTCGATCCCGTTTCTCGGCTTCAGAGCTACTTTCTTGACTGTATTTTGAGTTAAGCTGTTGGCGCGACTTCAGTTCTAGCCTATAAAGTCAAATGTTGTGTGGTTCCTCCATGGTAACATAGCTGCCCGAGGTCGCAAAGTTAGCAAGTACAAGAAATTTGAAAATTGTACGTAATTTCACGGTAGTGCTTATGGTCGATCCCGTTTCTCGGCTTCAGAGCTACTTTCGTGACTGTATTTTGAGTTAAGCAGTTGGCGCGACTTCAGTTCTAGCCTATAAAGTCAAATTTTGTGTGGTTCCTCCATGGTAACATAGCTGCCCGAGGTCGCAAAGTTAGCAAGTACAAGAAATTTGAAAATTGTACGTAATTTCACGGTAGTGCTTATGGTCGATCCCGTTTCTCAGCTTCAGAGCTACTTTCTTGACTGTATTTTGAGTGAAGCAGTTGGCGCCACTTCAGTTCTAGCCTATAAAGTCAAATGTTGTGTGGTTCCTCCATGGTAACATAGCTGCCCGAGGTCGCAAAGTTAGCAAGTACAAGAAATTTGAAAATTGTACGTAATTTCACGGTAGTGCTTATGGTCGATCCCGTTTCTCGGCTTCAGAGCTACTTTCTTGATTGGATTTTGAGTTAAGCTGTTGGCGCGACTTCAGTTCTAGCCTATAAAGTCAAATCTTGTGTGATTCCTCCATGGTAACATAGCTGCCCGAGGTCGCAAAGTTAGCAAGCACAAGAAATTTGAAAAATGTACGTAATTTCACGGTAGTGCTTATGGCCGATCCCGTTTCTCAGCTTCAGAGCTTTTTTCTTGACTGTATTTTGAGTTAAGCTGTTGGCGCGACTTCAGTTCTAGCCTATAAAGTCAAATGTTGTGTGGTTCCTCCATGGTAACATAGCTGCCCGAGGTCGCAAAATTAGCAAGTACAAGAAATTTGAAAATTGTATGTAATTTCACGGTAGTGCTTATGGTCGATCCCGTTTCTCAGCTTCAGAGCTACTTTCTTGACTGTATTTTGAGTTAAGCAGTTGGCGCCACTTCAGTTCTAGCCTATAAAGTCAAATGTTGTGTGGTTCCTCCATGGTAACATAGCTGCCCGAGTTCGCAAAGTTAGCAAGTACAAGAAATTTGAAAATTGTATGTAATTTCACGGTAGTGCTTATGGTCGATCCCGTTTCTCAGCTTCAGAGCTACTTTCTTGACTGTATTTTGAGTTAAGCAGTTGGTGCCATTTCAGTTCTAGCCTACAAAGTCAAATGTTGTGTGGTTCCTCCATGGTAACATAGCTGCCCGAGGTCGCAAAGTTAGCAAGTACAAGAAATTTGAAAAATGTACGTAATTGCACAGTAGTGCTTATGGTCGATCCCGTTTCTCAGCTTCAGAGCTACTTTCTTGACTGTATTCTAAGTTAAGCAGTTGGCGCGACTTCAGTTCTAGCCTATAAAGTCAAATGTTGTGTGGTTCCTCCATGGTAACATAGCTGCCCGAGGCCGCAAAGTTAGCAAGTACAAGAAATTTGAAAATTGTACGTAATTTCACGGTATTGCTTATGGTCGATCCCGTTTCTCGGCTTCAGAGCTATTTTCTTGACTGTATTTTGAGTTAAGCAGTTGAGTTGGCGCGACTTCAGTTCTAGCCTATAAAGTCAAATGTTGTGTGGTTCCTCCATGGTAACATAGCTGCCCGAGGTCGCAAAGTTAGCAAGTACAAGAAATTTGAAAATTGTACGTAATTTCACGGTAGTGCTTATGGTCGATCCCGTTTCTCTGCTTCAGAGCTACTTTCTTGACTGGATTTTGAGTTAAGCAGTTGGCGCCACTTCAGTTCTAGCCTATAAAGTCAAATGTTGTATGGTTCCTCCATGGTAACATAGCTGCCCGAGGCCGCAAAGTTAGCAACTACAAGAAATTTGAAAATTGTATGTAATTTCACGGTAGTGCTTATGGTCGATCCCGTTTCTCGGCTTCAGAGCTACTTTCTTGACTGTATTTTGAGTTAAGCTGTTGGCGCGACTTCAGTTCTAGCCTATAAAGTCAAATCTTGTGTGATTCCTCCATGGTAACATAGCTGCCCGAGCTCGCAAAATTAGCAATTACAAGAAATTTGTAAATTGTACGTAATTTCACGGTAGTGCTTATGGTCGATCCCGTTTCTCAGCTTCAGAGCTTTTTTCTTGAATGTATTTTGAGTTAAGCAGTTGGCGCGACTTCAGTTCTAGCCTATAAAGTCAAATGTTGTGTGGTTCCTCCATGGTAACATAGCTGCCCGAGGTCGCAAAGTTAGCAAGTACAAGAAATTTGAAAATTGTACGTAATTTCACGGTAGTGCTTATGGTCGATCCCGTTTCTCGGCTTCAGAGCTACTTTCGTGACTGTATTTTGAGTTAAGCAGTTGGCGCGACTTCAGTTCTAGCCTATAAAGTCAAATGTTGTGTGGTTCCTCCATGGTAACATAGCTGCCCGAGGTCGCAAAGTTAGCAAGTACAAGAAATTTGAAAATTGTACGTAATTTCACGGTAGTGCTTATGGTCGACCCCGTTTCTCGGCTTCAGAGCTACTTTCTTGACTGTATTTTGAGTTAAGCTGTTGGCGCGACTTCAGTTCTAGCCTATAAAGTCAAATGTTGTGTGGTTCCTCCATGGTAACATAGCTGCCCGAGGTCGCAAAGTTAGCAAGTACAAGAAATTTGAAAATTGTATGTAATTTCACGGTAGTGCTTATGGCCTATCCCGTTTCTCAGCTTCAGAGCTACTTTCTTGACTGTATTTTGAGTTAAGCAGTTGGCGCGACTTCAGTTCTAGCTTATAAAGTCAAATGTTGTGTGGTTCCTCCATGGTAACATAGCTGCCCGAGGTCGCAAAGTTGGCAAGTACAAGAAATTTGAAAATTGTACGTAATTTCACGGTAGTGCTTATGGTCGATCCCGTTTCTCGGCTTCAGAGCTACTTTCTTGACTGGATTTTGAGTTAAGCTGTTGGCGCGACTTCAGTTCTAGCCTATAAAGTCAAATCTTGTGTGATTCCTCCATGGTAACATAGCTGCCCGAGGTCGCAAAGTTAGCAAGTACAAGAAATTTGAAAAATGTACGTAATTTCACGGTAGTGCTTATGGCCAATCCCGTTTCTCAGCTTCAGAGCTTTTTTCTTGACTGTATTTTGAGTTAAGCTGTTGGCGCGACTTCAGTTCTAGCCTATAAAGTCAAATGTTGTGTGGTTCCTCCATGGTAACATAGCTGCCCGAGGTCGCAAAGTTAGCAAGTACAGGAAATTTGAAAATTGTATGTAATTTCACGGTAGTGCTTATGGTCGATCCCGTTTCTCAGCTTCAGAGCTACTTTCTTGACTGTATTTTGAGTTAAGCAGTTGGCGCCACTTCAGTTCTAGCCTATAAAGTCAAATGTTGTGTGGTTCCTCCATGGTAACATAGCTGCCCGAGGTCGCAAAGTTAGCAAGTACAAGAAATTTGAAAATTGTATGTAATTTCACGGTAGTGCTTATGGTCGATCCCGTTTCTCAGCTTCAGAGCTACTTTCTTGACTGTATTTTGAGTTAAGCAGTTGGCGCCACTTCAGTTCTAGCCTATAAAGTCAAATGTTGTGTGGTTCCTCCATGGTAACATAGCTGCCCGAGGTCGCAAAGTTAGCAAGTACAAGAAATTTGAAAAATGTACGTAATTGCACAGTAGTGCTTATGGTCGATCCCGTTTCTCAGCTTCAGAGCTACTTTCTTGACTGTATTCTAGGTTAAGCAGTTGGCGCGACTTCAGTTCTAGCCTATAAAGTCAAATGTTGTGTGGTTCCTCCATGGTAACATAGCTGCCCGAGGCCGCAAAATTAGCAAGTACAAGAAATTTGAAAATTGTATGTAATTTCACGGTAGTGCTTATGGTCGATCCCGTTTCTCGGCTTCAGAGCTACTTTCTTGACTGTATTTTGAGTTAAGCAGTTGGCGCCACTTCAGTTCTAGCCTATAAAGTCAAATGTTGTGTGGTTCCTCCATGGTAACATAGCTGCCCGAGGTCGCAAAGTTAGCAAGTACAAGAAATTTGAAAATTGTATGTAATTTCACGGTAGTGCTTATGGCCGATCCCGTTTCTCAGCTTCAGAGCTACTTTCTTGACTGTATTTTGAGTTAAGCTGTTGGCGCGACTTCAGTTCTAGCCTATAAAGTCAAATGTTGTGTGGTTCCTCCATGGTAACATAGCTGCCCGAGGTCGCAAAGTTAGCAAGTACAGGAAATTTGAAAATTGTATGTAATTTCACGGTAGTGCTTATGGTCGATCCCGTTTCTCAGCTTCAGAGCTACTTTCTTGACTGTATTTTGAGTTAAGCAGTTGGCGCCACTTCAGTTCTAGCCTATAAAGTCAAATGTTGTGTGGTTCCTCCATGGTAACATAGCTGCCCGAGGTCGCAAAATTAGCAAGTACAAGAAATTTGAAAATTGTATGTAATTTCACGGTAGTGCTTATGGTCGATCCCGTTTCTCAGCTTCAGAGCTACTTTCTTGACTGTATTTTGAGTTAAGCAGTTGGCGCCACTTCAGTTCTAGCCAATAAAGTCAAATGTTGTGTGGTTCCTCCATGGTAACATAGCTGCCCGAGGTCGCAAAGTTAGCAAGTACAAGAAATTTGAAAAATGTACGTAATTGCACAGTAGTGCTTATGGTCGATCCCGTTTCTCAGCTTCAGAGCTACTTTCTTGACTGTATTTTGAGTTAAGCAGTTGGCGCCACTTCAGTTCTAGCCAATAAAGTCAAATGTTGTGTGGTTCCTCCATGGTAACATAGCTGCCCGAGGTCGCAAAGTTAGCAAGTACAAGAAATTTGAAAAATGTACGTAATTGCACAGTAGTGCTTATGGTCGATCCCGTTTCTCAGCTTCAGAGCTACTTTCTTGACTGTATTTTGAGTTAAGCAGTTGGCGCCACTTCAGTTCTAGCCTATAAAGTCAAATGTTGTGTGGTTCCTCCATGGTAACATAGCTGCCCGAGGTCGCAAAGTTAGCAAGTACAGGAAATTTGAAAATTGTATGTAATTTCACGGTAGTGCTTATGGTCGATCCCGTTTCTCAGCTTCAGAGCTACTTTCTTGACTGTATTTTGAGTTAAGCAGTTGGCGCCACTTCAGTTCTAGCCTATAAAGTCAAATGTTGTGTGGTTCCTCCATGGTAACATAGCTGCCCGAGGTCGCAAAGTTAGCAAGTACAAGAAATTTGAAAATTGTATGTAATTTCACGGTAGTGCTTATGGTCGATCCCGTTTCTCAGCTTCAGAGCTACTTTCTTGACTGTATTTTGAGTTAAGCAGTTGGCGCCACTTCAGTTCTAGCCTATAAAGTCAAATGTTGTGTGGTTCCTCCATGGTAACATAGCTGCCCGAGGTCGCAAAGTTAGCAAGTACAAGAAATTTGAAAAATGTACGTAATTGCACAGTAGTGCTTATGGTCGATCCCGTTTCTCAGCTTCAGAGCTACTTTCTTGACTGTATTCTAGGTTAAGTAGTTGGCGCGACTTCAGTTCTAGCCTATAAAGTCAAATGTTGTGTGGTTCCTCCATGGTAACATAGCTGCCCGAGGCCGCAAAGTTAGCAAGTACAAGAAATTTGAAAATTGTATGTAATTTCACGGTAGTGCTTATGGTCGATCCCGTTTCTCGGCTTCAGAGCTACTTTCTTGACTGTATTTTGAGTTAAGCAGTTGGCGCCACTTCAGTTCTAGCCTATAAAGTCAAATGTTGTGTGGTTCCTCCATGGTAACATAGCTGCCCGAGGTCGCAAAGTTAGCAAGTACAAGAAATTTGAAAATTGTATGTAATTTCACGGTAGTGCTTATGGCCGATCCCGTTTCTCAGCTTCAGAGCTACTTTCTTGACTGTATTTTGAGTTAAGGTGTAGGCGCGACTTCAGTTCTAGCCTATAAAGTCAAATGTTGTGTGGTTCCTCCATGGTAACATAGCTGCCCGAGGTCGCAAAGTTAGCAAGTACAGGAAATTTGAAAATTGTATGTAATTTCACGGTAGTGCTTATGGTCGATCCCGTTTCTCAGCTTCAGAGCTACTTTCTTGACTGTATTTTGAGTTAAGCAGTTGGCGCCACTTCAGTTCTAGCCTATAAAGTCAAATGTTGTGTGGTTCCTCCATGGTAACATAGCTGCCCGAGGCCGCAATGTTAGCAAGTACAAGAAATTTGAAAATTGTACGTAATTTCACGGTATTGCTTATGGTCGATCCCGTTTCTCGGCTTCAGAGCTATTTTCTTGACTGTATTTTGAGTTAAGCAGTTGAGTTGGCGCGACTTCAGTTCTAGCCTATAAAGTCAAATGTTGTGTGGTTCCTCCATGGTAACATAGCTGCCCGAGGTCGCAAAGTTAGCAAGTACAAGAAATTTGAAAATTGTACGTAATTTCACGGTAGTGCTTATGGTCGATCCCGTTTCTCTGCTTCAGAGCTACTTTCTTGACTGGATTTTGAGTTAAGCAGTTGGCGCCACTTCAGTTCTAGCCTATAAAGTCAAATGTTGTATGGTTCCTCCATGGTAACATAGCTGCCCGAGGCCGCAAAGTTAGCAACTACAAGAAATTTGAAAATTGTATGTAATTTCACGGTAGTGCTTATGGTCGATCCCGTTTCTCGGCTTCAGAGCTACTTTCTTGACTGTATTTTGAGTTAAGCTGTTGGCGCGACTTCAGTTCTAGCCTATAAAGTCAAATCTTGTGTGATTCCTCGATGGTAACATAGCTGCCCGAGCTCGCAAAATTAGCAATTACAAGAAATTTGTAAATTGTACGTAATTTCACGGTAGTGCTTATGGTCGATCCCGTTTCTCAGCTTCAGAGCTTTTTTCTTGACTGTATTTTGAGTTAAGCAGTTGGCGCGACTTCAGTTCTAGCCTATAAAGTCAAATGTTGTGTGGTTCCTCCATGGTAACATAGCTGCCCGAGGTCGCAAAGTTAGCAAGTACAAGAAATTTGAAAATTGTACGTAATTTCACGGTAGTGCTTATGGTCGATGCCGTTTCTCGGCTTCAGAGCTACTTTCGTGACTGTATTTTGAGTTAAGCAGTTGGCGCGACTTCAGTTCTAGCCTATAAAGTCAAATGTTGTGTGGTTCCTCCATGGTGACATAGCTGCCCGAGGTCGCAAAGTTAGCAAGTACAAGAAATTTGAAAATTGTACGTAATTTCACGGTAGTGCTTATGGTCGACCCCGTTTCTCGGCTTCAGAGCTACTTTCTTGACTGTATTTTGAGTTAAGCTGTTGGCGCGACTTCAGTTCTAGCCTATAAAGTCAAATGTTGTGTGGTTCCTCCATGGTAACATAGCTGCCCGAGGTCGCAAAGTTAGCAAGTACAAGAAATTTGAAAATTGTATGTAATTTCACGGTAGTGCTTATGGCCTATCCCGTTTCTCAGCTTCAGAGCTACTTTCTTGACTGTATTTTGAGTTAAGCAGTTGGCGCGACTTCAGTTCTAGCTTATAAAGTCAAATGTTGTGTGGTTCCTCCATGGTAACATAGCTGCCCGAGGTCGCAAAGTTGGCAAGTACAAGAAATTTGAAAATTGTACGTAATTTCACGGTAGTGCTTATGGTCGATCCCGTTTCTCGGCTTCAGAGCTACTTTCTTGACTGGATTTTGAGTTAAGCTGTTGGCGCGACTTCAGTTCTAGCCTATAAAGTCAAATCTTGTGTGATTCCTCCATGGTAACATAGCTGCCCGAGGTCGCAAAGTTAGCAAGTACAAGAAATTTGAAAAATGTACGTAATTTCACGGTAGTGCTTATGGCCAATCCCGTTTCTCAGCTTCAGAGCTTTTTTCTTGACTGTATTTTGAGTTAAGCTGTTGGCGCGACTTCAGTTCTAGCCTATAAAGTCAAATGTTGTGTGGTTCCTCCATGGTAACATAGCTGCCCGAGGTCGCAAAGTTAGCAAGTACAGGAAATTTGAAAATTGTATGTAATTTCACGGTAGTGCTTATGGTCGATCCCGTTTCTCAGCTTCAGAGCTACTTTCTTGACTGTATTTTGAGTTAAGCAGTTGGCGCCACTTCAGTTCTAGCCTATAAAGTCAAATGTTGTGTGGTTCCTCCATGGTAACATAGCTGCCCGAGGTCGCAAAGTTAGCAAGTACAAGAAATTTGAAAATTGTATGTAATTTCACGGTAGTGCTTATGGTCGATCCCGTTTCTCAGCTTCAGAGCTACTTTCTTGACTGTATTTTGAGTTAAGCAGTTGGCGCCACTTCAGTTCTAGCCTATAAAGTCAAATGTTGTGTGGTTCCTCCATGGTAACATAGCTGCCCGAGGTCGCAAAGTTAGCAAGTACAAGAAATTTGAAAAATGTACGTAATTGCACAGTAGTGCTTATGGTCGATCCCGTTTCTCAGCTTCAGAGCTACTTTCTTGACTGTATTCTAGGTTAAGCAGTTGGCGCGACTTCAGTTCTAGCCTATAAAGTCAAATGTTGTGTGGTTCCTCCATGGTAACATAGCTGCCCGAGGCCGCAAAATTAGCAAGTACAAGAAATTTGAAAATTGTATGTAATTTCACGGTAGTGCTTATGGTCGATCCCGTTTCTCGGCTTCAGAGCTACTTTCTTGACTGTATTTTGAGTTAAGCAGTTGGCGCCACTTCAGTTCTAGCCTATAAAGTCAAATGTTGTGTGGTTCCTCCATGGTAACATAGCTGCCCGAGGTCGCAAAGTTAGCAAGTACAAGAAATTTGAAAATTGTATGTAATTTCACGGTAGTGCTTATGGCCGATCCCGTTTCTCAGCTTCAGAGCTACTTTCTTGACTGTATTTTGAGTTAAGCTGTTGGCGCGACTTCAGTTCTAGCCTATAAAGTCAAATGTTGTGTGGTTCCTCCATGGTAACATAGCTGCCCGAGGTCGCAAAGTTAGCAAGTACAGGAAATTTGAAAATTGTATGTAATTTCACGGTAGTGCTTATGGTCGATCCCGTTTCTCAGCTTCAGAGCTACTTTCTTGACTGTATTTTGAGTTAAGCAGTTGGCGCCACTTCAGTTCTAGCCTATAAAGTCAAATGTTGTGTGGTTCCTCCATGGTAACATAGCTGCCCGAGGTCGCAAAATTAGCAAGTACAAGAAATTTGAAAATTGTATGTAATTTCACGGTAGTGCTTATGGTCGATCCCGTTTCTCAGCTTCAGAGCTACTTTCTTGACTGTATTTTGAGTTAAGCAGTTGGCGCCACTTCAGTTCTAGCCAATAAAGTCAAATGTTGTGTGGTTCCTCCATGGTAACATAGCTGCCCGAGGTCGCAAAGTTAGCAAGTACAAGAAATTTGAAAAATGTACGTAATTGCACAGTAGTGCTTATGGTCGATCCCGTTTCTCAGCTTCAGAGCTACTTTCTTGACTGTATTTTGAGTTAAGCAGTTGGCGCCACTTCAGTTCTAGCCAATAAAGTCAAATGTTGTGTGGTTCCTCCATGGTAACATAGCTGCCCGAGGTCGCAAAGTTAGCAAGTACAAGAAATTTGAAAAATGTACGTAATTGCACAGTAGTGCTTATGGTCGATCCCGTTTCTCAGCTTCAGAGCTACTTTCTTGACTGTATTTTGAGTTAAGCAGTTGGCGCCACTTCAGTTCTAGCCTATAAAGTCAAATGTTGTGTGGTTCCTCCATGGTAACATAGCTGCCCGAGGTCGCAAAGTTAGCAAGTACAGGAAATTTGAAAATTGTATGTAATTTCACGGTAGTGCTTATGGTCGATCCCGTTTCTCAGCTTCAGAGCTACTTTCTTGACTGTATTTTGAGTTAAGCAGTTGGCGCCACTTCAGTTCTAGCCTATAAAGTCAAATGTTGTGTGGTTCCTCCATGGTAACATAGCTGCCCGAGGTCGCAAAGTTAGCAAGTACAAGAAATTTGAAAATTGTATGTAATTTCACGGTAGTGCTTATGGTCGATCCCGTTTCTCAGCTTCAGAGCTACTTTCTTGACTGTATTTTGAGTTAAGCAGTTGGCGCCACTTCAGTTCTAGCCTATAAAGTCAAATGTTGTGTGGTTCCTCCATGGTAACATAGCTGCCCGAGGTCGCAAAGTTAGCAAGTACAAGAAATTTGAAAAATGTACGTAATTGCACAGTAGTGCTTATGGTCGATCCCGTTTCTCAGCTTCAGAGCTACTTTCTTGACTGTATTCTAGGTTAAGCAGTTGGCGCGACTTCAGTTCTAGCCTATAAAGTCAAATGTTGTGTGGTTCCTCCATGGTAACATAGCTGCCCGAGGCCGCAAAGTTAGCAAGTACAAGAAATTTGAAAATTGTATGTAATTTCACGGTAGTGCTTATGGTCGATCCCGTTTCTCGGCTTCAGAGCTACTTTCTTGACTGTATTTTGAGTTAAGCAGTTGGCGCCACTTCAGTTCTAGCCTATAAAGTCAAATGTTGTGTGGTTCCTCCATGGTAACATAGCTGCCCGAGGTCGCAAAGTTAGCAAGTACAAGAAATTTGAAAATTGTATGTAATTTCACGGTAGTGCTTATGGCCGATCCCGTTTCTCAGCTTCAGAGCTACTTTCTTGACTGTATTTTGAGTTAAGGTGTTGGCGCGACTTCAGTTCTAGCCTATAAAGTCAAATGTTGTGTGGTTCCTCCATGGTAACATAGCTGCCCGAGGTCGCAAAGTTAGCAAGTACAGGAAATTTGAAAATTGTATGTAATTTCACGGTAGTGCTTATGGTCGATCCCGTTTCTCAGCTTCAGAGCTACTTTCTTGACTGTATTTTGAGTTAAGCAGTTGGCGCCACTTCAGTTCTAGCCTATAAAGTCAAATGTTGTGTGGTTCCTCCATGGTAACATAGCTGCCCGAGGTCGCAAAATTAGCAAGTACAAGAAATTTGAAAATTGTATGTAATTTCACGGTAGTGCTTATGGTCGATCCCGTTTCTCAGCTTCAGAGCTACTTTCTTGACTGTATTTTGAGTTAAGCAGTTGGCGCCACTTCAGTTCTAGCCAATAAAGTCAAATGTTGTGTGGTTCCTCCATGGTAACATAGCTGCCCGAGGTCGCAAAGTTAGCAAGTACAAGAAATTTGAAAAATGTACGTAATTGCACAGTAGTGCTTATGGTCGATCCCGTTTCTCAGCTTCAGAGCTACTTTCTTGACTGTATTCTAGGTTAAGCAGTTGGCGCGACTTCAGTTCTAGCCTATAAAGTCAAATGTTGTGTGGTTCCTCCATGGTAACATAGCTGCCCGAGGTCGCAAAGTTAGCAAGTACAAGAAATTTGAAAATTGTACGTAATTTCACGGTAGTGCTTATGGTCGATCCCGTTTCTCGGCTTCAGAGCTACTTTCGTGACTGTATTTTGAGTTAAGCAGTTGGCGCGACTTCAGTTCTAGCCTATAAAGTCAAATGTTGTGTGGTTCCTCCATGGTGACATAGCTGCCCGAGGTCGCAAAGTTAGCAAGTACAAGAAATTTGAAAATTGTACGTAATTTCACGGTAGTGCTTATGGTCGACCCCGTTTCTCGGCTTCAGAGCTACTTTCTTGACTGTATTTTGAGTTAAGCTGTTGGCGCGACTTCAGTTCTAGCCTATAAAGTCAAATGTTGTGTGGTTCCTCCATGGTAACATAGCTGCCCGAGGTCGCAAAGTTAGCAAGTACAAGAAATTTGAAAATTGTATGTAATTTCACGGTAGTGCTTATGGCCTATCCCGTTTCTCAGCTTCAGAGCTACTTTCTTGACTGTATTTTGAGTTAAGCAGTTGGCGCGACTTCAGTTCTAGCTTATAAAGTCAAATGTTGTGTGGTTCCTCCATGGTAACATAGCTGCCCGAGGTCGCAAAGTTGGCAAGTACAAGAAATTTGAAAATTGTACGTAATTTCACGGTAGTGCTTATGGTCGATCCCGTTTCTCGGCTTCAGAGCTACTTTCTTGACTGGATTTTGAGTTAAGCTGTTGGCGCGACTTCAGTTCTAGCCTATAAAGTCAAATCTTGTGTGATTCCTCCATGGTAACATAGCTGCCCGAGGTCGCAAAGTTAGCAAGTACAAGAAATTTGAAAAATGTACGTAATTTCACGGTAGTGCTTATGGCCAATCCCGTTTCTCAGCTTCAGAGCTTTTTTCTTGACTGTATTTTGAGTTAAGCTGTTGGCGCGACTTCAGTTCTAGCCTATAAAGTCAAATGTTGTGTGGTTCCTCCATGGTAACATAGCTGCCCGAGGTCGCAAAGTTAGCAAGTACAGGAAATTTGAAAATTGTATGTAATTTCACGGTAGTGCTTATGGTCGATCCCGTTTCTCAGCTTCAGAGCTACTTTCTTGACTGTATTTTGAGTTAAGCAGTTGGCGCCACTTCAGTTCTAGCCTATAAAGTCAAATGTTGTGTGGTTCCTCCATGGTAACATAGCTGCCCGAGGTCGCAAAGTTAGCAAGTACAAGAAATTTGAAAATTGTATGTAATTTCACGGTAGTGCTTATGGTCGATCCCGTTTCTCAGCTTCAGAGCTACTTTCTTGACTGTATTTTGAGTTAAGCAGTTGGCGCCACTTCAGTTCTAGCCTATAAAGTCAAATGTTGTGTGGTTCCTCCATGGTAACATAGCTGCCCGAGGTCGCAAAGTTAGCAAGTACAAGAAATTTGAAAAATGTACGTAATTGCACAGTAGTGCTTATGGTCGATCCCGTTTCTCAGCTTCAGAGCTACTTTCTTGACTGTATTCTAGGTTAAGCAGTTGGCGCGACTTCAGTTCTAGCCTATAAAGTCAAATGTTGTGTGGTTCCTCCATGGTAACATAGCTGCCCGAGGCCGCAAAATTAGCAAGTACAAGAAATTTGAAAATTGTATGTAATTTCACGGTAGTGCTTATGGTCGATCCCGTTTCTCGGCTTCAGAGCTACTTTCTTGACTGTATTTTGAGTTAAGCAGTTGGCGCCACTTCAGTTCTAGCCTATAAAGTCAAATGTTGTGTGGTTCCTCCATGGTAACATAGCTGCCCGAGGTCGCAAAGTTAGCAAGTACAAGAAATTTGAAAATTGTATGTAATTTCACGGTAGTGCTTATGGCCGATCCCGTTTCTCAGCTTCAGAGCTACTTTCTTGACT
This sequence comes from Merodon equestris, assembly GCA_958301585.1. Lineage (NCBI taxonomy): Eukaryota > Metazoa > Arthropoda > Insecta > Diptera > Syrphidae > Merodon > Merodon equestris. Next base: position 52,812,208 of record OY284415.1, on the reverse strand, counting down.
GTATTTTGAGTTAAGCTGTTGGCGCGACTTCAGTTCTAGCCTATAAAGTCAAATGTTGTGTGGTTCCTCCATGGTAACATAGCTGCCCGAGGTCGCAAAGTTAGCAAGTACAGGAAATTTGAAAATTGTATGTAATTTCACGGTAGTGCTTATGGTCGATCCCGTTTCTCAGCTTCAGAGCTACTTTCTTGACTGTATTTTGAGTTAAGCAGTTGGCGCCACTTCAGTTCTAGCCTATAAAGTCAAATGTTGTGTGGTTCCTCCATGGTAACATAGCTGCCCGAGGTCGCAAAATTAGCAAGTACAAGAAATTTGAAAATTGTATGTAATTTCACGGTAGTGCTTATGGTCGATCCCGTTTCTCAGCTTCAGAGCTACTTTCTTGACTGTATTTTGAGTTAAGCAGTTGGCGCCACTTCAGTTCTAGCCAATAAAGTCAAATGTTGTGTGGTTCCTCCATGGTAACATAGCTGCCCGAGGTCGCAAAGTTAGCAAGTACAAGAAATTTGAAAAATGTACGTAATTGCACAGTAGTGCTTATGGTCGATCCCGTTTCTCAGCTTCAGAGCTACTTTCTTGACTGTATTTTGAGTTAAGCAGTTGGCGCCACTTCAGTTCTAGCCAATAAAGTCAAATGTTGTGTGGTTCCTCCATGGTAACATAGCTGCCCGAGGTCGCAAAGTTAGCAAGTACAAGAAATTTGAAAAATGTACGTAATTGCACAGTAGTGCTTATGGTCGATCCCGTTTCTCAGCTTCAGAGCTACTTTCTTGACTGTATTTTGAGTTAAGCAGTTGGCGCCACTTCAGTTCTAGCCTATAAAGTCAAATGTTGTGTGGTTCCTCCATGGTAACATAGCTGCCCGAGGTCGCAAAGTTAGCAAGTACAGGAAATTTGAAAATTGTATGTAATTTCACGGTAGTGCTTATAGTCGATCCCGTTTCTCAGCTTCAGAGCTACTTTCTTGACTGTATTTTGAGTTAAGCAGTTGGCGCCACTTCAGTTCTAGCCTATAAAGTCAAATGTTGTGTGGTTCCTCCATGGTAACATAGCTGCCCGAGGTCGCAAAGTTAGCAAGTACAAGAAATTTGAAAATTGTATGTAATTTCACGGTAGTGCTTATGGTCGATCCCGTTTCTCAGCTTCAGAGCTACTTTCTTGACTGTATTTTGAGTTAAGCAGTTGGCGCCACTTCAGTTCTAGCCTATAAAGTCAAATGTTGTGTGGTTCCTCCATGGTAACATAGCTGCCCGAGGTCGCAAAGTTAGCAAGTACAAGAAATTTGAAAAATGTACGTAATTGCACAGTAGTGCTTATGGTCGATCCCGTTTCTCAGCTTCAGAGCTACTTTCTTGACTGTATTCTAGGTTAAGCAGTTGGCGCGACTTCAGTTCTAGCCTATAAAGTCAAATGTTGTGTGGTTCCTCCATGGTAACATAGCTGCCCGAGGCCGCAAAGTTAGCAAGTACAAGAAATTTGAAAATTGTATGTAATTTCACGGTAGTGCTTATGGTCGATCCCGTTTCTCGGCTTCAGAGCTACTTTCTTGACTGTATTTTGAGTTAAGCAGTTGGCGCCACTTCAGTTCTAGCCTATAAAGTCAAATGTTGTGTGGTTCCTCCATGGTAACATAGCTGCCCGAGGTCGCAAAGTTAGCAAGTACAAGAAATTTGAAAATTGTATGTAATTTCACGGTAGTGCTTATGGCCGATCCCGTTTCTCAGCTTCAGAGCTACTTTCTTGACTGTATTTTGAGTTAAGGTGTTGGCGCGACTTCAGTTCTAGCCTATAAAGTCAAATGTTGTGTGGTTCCTCCATGGTAACATAGCTGCCCGAGGTCGCAAAGTTAGCAAGTACAGGAAATTTGAAAATTGTATGTAATTTCACGGTAGTGCTTATGGTCGATCCCGTTTCTCAGCTTCAGAGCTACTTTCTTGACTGTATTTTGAGTTAAGCAGTTGGCGCCACTTCAGTTCTAGCCTATAAAGTCAAATGTTGTGTGGTTCCTCCATGGTAACATAGCTGCCCGAGGTCGCAAAATTAGCAAGTACAAGAAATTTGAAAATTGTATGTAATTTCACGGTAGTGCTTATGGTCGATCCCGTTTCTCAGCTTCAGAGCTACTTTCTTGACTGTATTTTGAGTTAAGCAGTTGGCGCCACTTCAGTTCTAGCCAATAAAGTCAAATGTTGTGTGGTTCCTCCATGGTAACATAGCTGCCCGAGGTCGCAAAGTTAGCAAGTACAAGAAATTTGAAAAATGTACGTAATTGCACAGTAGTGCTTATGGTCGATCCCGTTTCTCAGCTTCAGAGCTACTTTCTTGACTGTATTCTAGGTTAAGCAGTTGGCGCGACTTCAGTTCTAGCCTATAAAGTCAAATGTTGTGTGGTTCCTCCATGGTAACATAACTGCCCGAGGCCGCAAAGTTAGCAAGTACAAGAAATTTGAAAATTGTATGTAATTTCACGGTAGTGCTTATGGTCGATCCCGTTTCTCGGCTTCAGAGCTACTTTCTTGACTGTATTTTGAGTTAAGCAGTTGGCGCCACTTCAGTTCTAGCCTATAAAGTCAAATGTTGTGTGGTTCCTCCATGGTAACATAGCTGCCCGAGGTCGCAAAGTTAGCAAGTACAAGAAATTTGAAAATTGTATGTAATTTCACGGTAGTGCTTATGGTCGATCCCGTTTCTCAGCTTCAGAGCTACTTTCTTGACTGTATTTTGAGTTAAGCAGTTGGCGCCACTTCAGTTCTAGCCTATAAAGTCAAATGTTGTGTGGTTCCTCCATGGTAACATAGCTGCCCGAGGTCGCAAAGTTAGCAAGTACAAGAAATTTGAAAATTGTATGTAATTTCACGGTAGTGCTTATGGTCGATCCCGTTTCTCAGCTTCAGAGCTACTTTCTTGACTGTATTTTGAGTTAAGCAGTTGGCGCCACTTCAGTTCTAGCCTATAAAGTCAAATGTTGTGTGGTTCCTCCATGGTAACATAGCTGCCCGAGGTCGCAAAGTTAGCAAGTACAAGAAATTTGAAAATTGTATGTAATTTCACGGTAGTGCTTATGGCCGATCCCGTTTCTCAGCTTCAGAGCTACTTTCTTGACTGTATTTTGAGTTAAGCTGTTGGCGCGACTTCAGTTCTAGCCTATAAAGTCAAATGTTGTGTGGTTCCTCCATGGTAACATAGCTGCCCGAGGTCGCAAAGTTAGCAAGTACAGGAAATTTGAAAATTGTATGTAATTTCACGGTAGTGCTTATGGTCGATCCCGTTTCTCAGCTTCAGAGCTACTTTCTTGACTGTATTTTGAGTTAAGCAGTTGGCGCCACTTCAGTTCTAGCCTATAAAGTCAAATGTTGTGTGGTTCCTCCATGGTAACATAGCTGCCCGAGGTCGCAAAATTAGCAAGTACAAGAAATTTGAAAATTGTATGTAATTTCACGGTAGTGCTTATGGTCGATCCCGTTTCTCAGCTTCAGAGCTACTTTCTTGACTGTATTTTGAGTTAAGCAGTTGGCGCCACTTCAGTTCTAGCCAATAAAGTCAAATGTTGTGTGGTTCCTCCATGGTAACATAGCTGCCCGAGGTCGCAAAGTTAGCAAGTACAAGAAATTTGAAAAATGTACGTAATTGCACAGTAGTCCTTATGGTCGATCCCGTTTCTCAGCTTCAGAGCTACTTTCTTGACTGTATTCTAGGTTAAGCAGTTGGCGCGACTTCAGTTCTAGCCTATAAAGTCAAATGTTGTGTGGTTCCTCCATGGTAACATAACTGCCCGAGGCCGCAAAGTTAGCAAGTACAAGAAATTTGAAAATTGTATGTAATTTCACGGTAGTGCTTATGGTCGATCCCGTTTCTCGGCTTCAGAGCTACTTTCTTGACTGTATTTTGAGTTAAGCAGTTACCGCGACTTCAGTTCTAGCCTATAAAGTCAAATGTTGTGTGGTTCCTCCATGGTAACATAGCTGCCCGAGGCCGCAAAGTTAGCAAGTACAAGAAATTTGAAAATTGTATGTAATTTTACGGTAGTGCTTATGGTCGATCCCGTTTCTCGGCTTCAGAGCTACTTTCTTGACTGTATTTTGAGTTAAGCAGTTGGCGCGACTTCAGTTCTAGCCTATAAAGTCAAATGTTGTGTGGTTCCTCCATGGTAACATAGCTGCCCGAGGCCGCAAAGTTAGCAAGTACAAGAAATTTGAAAATTGTATGTAATTTCACGGTAGTGCTTATGGTCGATCCCGTTTCTCGGCTTCAGAGCTACTTTCTTGACTGTATTTTGAGTTAAGCAGTTGGCGCGACTTCAGTTCTAGCCTATAAAGTCAAATGTTGTGTGGTTCCTCCATGGTAACATAGCTGCCCGAGGTCGCAAAGTTAGCAAGTACAAGAAATTTGAAAATTGTATGTAATTTCACGGTAGTGCTTATGGTCGATCCCGTTTCTCAGCTTCAGAGCTACTTTCTTGACTGTATTTTGAGTTAAGCAGTTGGCGCCACTTCAGTTCTAGCCTATAAAGTCAAATGTTGTGTGGTTCCTCCATGGTAACATAGCTGCCCGAGGTCGCAAAGTTAGCAAGTACAAGAAATTTGATTAATGTACGTAATTGCACAGTAGTGCTTATGGTCGATCCCGTTTCTCAGCTTCAGAGCTACTTTCTTGACTGTATTCTAAGTTAAGCAGTTGGCGCGACTTCAGTTCTAGCCTATAAAGTCAAATGTTGTGTGGTTCCTCCATGGTAACATAGCTGCCCGAGGCCGCAAAGTTAGCAAGTACAAGAAATTTGAAAATTGTATGTAATTTCACGGTAGTGCTTATGGTCGATCCCGTTTCTCGGCTTCAGAGCTACTTTCTTGACTGTATTTTGAGTTAAGCAGTTACCGCGACTTCAGTTCTAGCCTATAAAGTCAAATGTTGTGTGGTTCCTCCATGGTAACATAGCTGCCCGAGGCCGCAAAGTTAGCAAGTACAAGAAATTTGAAAATTGTATGTAATTTTACGGTAGTGCTTATGGTCGATCCCGTTTCTCGGCTTCAGAGCTACTTTCTTGACTGTATTTTGAGTTAAGCAGTTGGCGCCACTTCAGTTCTAGCCTATAAAGTCAAATGTTGTGTGGTTCCTCCATGGTAACATAGCTGCCCGAGGTCGCAAAGTTAGCAAGCACAAGAAATTTGAAAATTGTACGTAATTTCACGGTAGTGCTTATGGTCGATGCCGTTTCTCGGCTTCAGAGCTACTTTCGTGACTGTATTTTGAGTTAAGCAGTTGGCGCGACTTCAGTTCTAGCCTATAAAGTCAAATGTTGTGTGGTTCCTCCATGGTAACATAGCTGCCCGAGGTCGCAAAGTTAGCAAGTACAAGAAATTTGAAAAATGTACGTAATTTCACAGTAGTGCTTATGGTCGATCCCGTTTCTCGGCTTCAGAGCAACTTTCTTGACTGTATTTTGAGTTAAGCAGTTGGCGCGACTTCAGTTCTAGCCTATAAAGTCAAATGTTGTGTGGTTCCTCCATGGTAACATAGCTGCCCGAGGCCGCAAAGTTAGCAACTACAAGAAATTTGAAAATTGTATGTAATTTCACGGTAGTGCCTATGGTCGATCCCGTTTCTCGGCTTCAGAGCTACTTTCTTGACTGTATTTTGAGTTAAGCAGTTGGCGCGACTTCAGTTCTAGCCTATAAAGTCAAATGTTGTGTGGTTCCTCCATGGTAACATAGCTGCCCGAGGTCGCAAAGTTAGCAAGTACAAGAAATTTGAAAATTGTATGTAATTTCACGGTAGTGCTTATGGTCGATCCCGTTTCTCGGCTTCGGAGCTACTTTCTTGACTGTATTTTGAGTTAAGCAGTTGGCGCCACTTCAGTTCTAGCCTATAAAGTCAAATGTTGTGTGGTTCCTCCATGGTAACATAGCTGCCCGAGGTCGCAAAGTTAGCAAGTACAAGAAATTTGAAAATTGTATGTAATTTCACGGTAGTGCTTATGGTCGATCCCGTTTCTCGGCTTCAGAGCTACTTTCTTGACTGTATTTTGAGTTAGGCAGTTGGCACCACTTCAGTTCTAGCCTATAAAGTCAAATGTTGTGTGGTTCCTCCATGGTAACATAGCTGCCCGAGGTCGCAAAGTTAGCAAGTACAAGAAATTTGAAAATTGTATGTAATTTCACGGTAGTGCTTATGGTCGATCCCGTTTCTCAGCTTCAGAGCTACTTTCTTGACTGTATTTTGAGTTAAGCAGTTGGCGCCACTTCAGTTCTAGCCTATAAAGTCAAATGTTGTGTGGTTCCTCCATGGTAACATAGCTGCCCGAGGTCGCAAAATTAGCAAGTACAAGAAATTTGAAAATTGTATGTAATTTCACGGTAGTGCTTATGGTCGATCCCGTTTCTCAGCTTCAGAGCTACTTTCTTGACTGTATTTTGAGTTAAGCAGTTGGCGCCACTTCAGTTGTAGCCTATAAAGTCAAATGTTGTGTGGTTCCTCCATGGTAACATAGCTGCCCGAGGTCGCAAAGTTAGCAAGTACAAGAAATTTGAAAAATGTACGTAATTGCACAGTAGTGCTTATGGTCGATCCCGTTTCTCAGCTTCAGAGCTACTTTCTTGACTGTATTCTAGGTTAAGCAGTTGGCGCGACTTCAGTTCTAGCCTATAAAGTCAAATGTTGTGTGGTTCCTCCATGGTAACATAGCTGCCCGAGGCCGCAAAGTTAGCAAGTACAAGAAATTTGAAAATTGTATGTAATTTCACGGTAGTGCTTATGGTCGATCCCGTTTCTCGGCTTCAGAGCTACTTTCTTGACTGTATTTTGAGTTAAGCAGTTGGCGCCACTTCAGTTCTAGCCTATAAAGTCAAATGTTGTGTGGTTCCTCCATGGTAACATAGCTGCCCGAGGTCGCAAAGTTAGCAAGTACAAGAAATTTGAAAATTGTATGTAATTTCACGGTAGTGCTTATGGCCGATCCCGTTTCTCAGCTTCAGAGCTACTTTCTTGACTGTATTTTGAGTTAAGGTGTTGGCGCGACTTCAGTTCTAGCCTATAAAGTCAAATGTTGTGTGGTTCCTCCATGGTAACATAGCTGCCCGAGGTCGCAAAGTTAGCAAGTACAGGAAATTTGAAAATTGTATGTAATTTCACGGTAGTGCTTATGGTCGATCCCGTTTCTCAGCTTCAGAGCTACTTTCTTGACTGTATTTTGAGTTAAGCAGTTGGCGCCACTTCAGTTCTAGCCTATAAAGTCAAATGTTGTGTGGTTCCTCCATGGTAACATAGCTGCCCGAGGTCGCAAAATTAGCAAGTACAAGAAATTTGAAAATTGTATGTAATTTCACGGTAGTGCTTATGGTCGATCCCGTTTCTCAGCTTCAGAGCTACTTTCTTGACTGTATTTTGAGTTAAGCAGTTGGCGCCACTTCAGTTCTAGCCAATAAAGTCAAATGTTGTGTGGTTCCTCCATGGTAACATAGCTGCCCGAGGTCGCAAAGTTAGCAAGTACAAGAAATTTGAAAAATGTACGTAATTGCACAGTAGTGCTTATGGTCGATCCCGTTTCTCAGCTTCAGAGCTACTTTCTTGACTGTATTCTAGGTTAAGCAGTTGGCGCGACTTCAGTTCTAGCCTATAAAGTCAAATGTTGTGTGGTTCCTCCATGGTAACATAACTGCCCGAGGCCGCAAAGTTAGCAAGTACAAGAAATTTGAAAATTGTATGTAATTTCACGGTAGTGCTTATGGTCGATCCCGTTTCTCGGCTTCAGAGCTACTTTCTTGACTGTATTTTGAGTTAAGCAGTTGGCGCCACTTCAGTTCTAGCCTATAAAGTCAAATGTTGTGTGGTTCCTCCATGGTAACATAGCTGCCCGAGGTCGCAAAGTTAGCAAGTACAAGAAATTTGAAAATTGTATGTAATTTCACGGTAGTGCTTATGGTCGATCCCGTTTCTCAGCTTCAGAGCTACTTTCTTGACTGTATTTTGAGTTAAGCAGTTGGCGCCACTTCAGTTCTAGCCTATAAAGTCAAATGTTGTGTGGTTCCTCCATGGTAACATAGCTGCCCGAGGTCGCAAAGTTAGCAAGTACAAGAAATTTGAAAATTGTATGTAATTTCACGGTAGTGCTTATGGTCGATCCCGTTTCTCAGCTTCAGAGCTACTTTCTTGACTGTATTTTGAGTTAAGCAGTTGGCGCCACTTCAGTTCTAGCCTATAAAGTCAAATGTTGTGTGGTTCCTCCATGGTAACATAGCTGCCCGAGGTCGCAAAGTTAGCAAGTACAAGAAATTTGAAAATTGTATGTAATTTCACGGTAGTGCTTATGGCCGATCCCGTTTCTCAGCTTCAGAGCTACTTTCTTGACTGTATTTTGAGTTAAGCTGTTGGCGCGACTTCAGTTCTAGCCTATAAAGTCAAATGTTGTGTGGTTCCTCCATGGTAACATAGCTGCCCGAGGTCGCAAAGTTAGCAAGTACAGGAAATTTGAAAATTGTATGTAATTTCACGGTAGTGCTTATGGTCGATCCCGTTTCTCAGCTTCAGAGCTACTTTCTTGACTGTATTTTGAGTTAAGCAGTTGGCGCCACTTCAGTTCTAGCCTATAAAGTCAAATGTTGTGTGGTTCCTCCATGGTAACATAGCTGCCCGAGGTCGCAAAGTTAGCAAGTACAAGAAATTTGATTAATGTACGTAATTGCACAGTAGTGCTTATGGTCGATCCAGTTTCTCAGCTTCAGAGCTACTTTCTTGACTGTATTCTAAGTTAAGCAGTTGGCGCGACTTCAGTTCTAGCCTATAAAGTCAAATGTTGTGTGGTTCCTCCATGGTAACATAGCTGCCCGAGGCCGCAAAGTTAGCAAGCACAAGAAATTTGAAAATTGTACGTAATTTCACGGTAGTGCTTATGGTCGATGCCGTTTCTCGGCTTCAGAGCTACTTTCGTGACTGTATTTTGAGTTAAGCAGTTACCGCGACTTCAGTTCTAGCCTATAAAGTCAAATGTTGTGTGGTTCCTCCATGGTAACATAGCTGCCCGAGGCCGCAAAGTTAGCAAGTACAAGAAATTTGAAAATTGTATGTAATTTTACGGTAGTGCTTATGGTCGATCCCGTTTCTCGGCTTCAGAGCTACTTTCTTGACTGTATTTTGAGTTAAGCAGTTGGCGCCACTTCAGTTCTAGCCTATAAAGTCAAATGTTGTGTGGTTCCTCCATGGTAACATAGCTGCCCGAGGTCGCAAAGTTAGCAAGCACAAGAAATTTGAAAATTGTACGTAATTTCACGGTAGTGCTTATGGTCGATGCCGTTTCTCGGCTTCAGAGCTACTTTCGTGACTGTATTTTGAGTTAAGCAGTTGGCGCGACTTCAGTTCTAGCCTATAAAGTCAAATGTTGTGTGGTTCCTCCATGGTAACATAGCTGCCCGAGGTCGCAAAGTTAGCAAGTACAAGAAATTTGAAAAATGTACGTAATTTCACAGTAGTGCTTATGGTCGATCCCGTTTCTCGGCTTCAGAGCAACTTTCTTGACTGTATTTTGAGTTAAGCAGTTGGCGCGACTTCAGTTCTAGCCTATAAAGTCAAATGTTGTGTGGTTCCTCCATGGTAACATAGCTGCCCGAGGCCGCAAAGTTAGCAACTACAAGAAATTTGAAAATTGTATGTAATTTCACGGTAGTGCCTATGGTCGATCCCGTTTCTCGGCTTCAGAGCTACTTTCTTGACTGTATTTTGAGTTAAGCAGTTGGCGCGACTTCAGTTCTAGCCTATAAAGTCAAATGTTGTGTGGCTCCTCCATGGTAACATAGCTGCCCGAGGTCGCAAAGTTAGCAAGTACAAGAAATTTGAAAATTGTATGTAATTTCACGGTAGTGCTTATGGTCGATCCCGTTTCTCGGCTTCGGAGCTACTTTCTTGACTGTATTTTGAGTTAAGCAGTTGGCGCCACTTCAGTTCTAGCCTATAAAGTCAAATGTTGTGTGGTTCCTCCATGGTAACATAGCTGCCCGAGGTCGCAAAGTTAGCAAGTACAAGAAATTTGAAAATTGTATGTAATTTCACGGTAGTGCTTATGGTCGATCCCGTTTCTCGGCTTCAGAGCTACTTTCTTGACTGTATTTTGAGTTAGGCAGTTGGCACCACTTCAGTTCTAGCCTATAAAGTCAAATGTTGTGTGGTTCCTCCATGGTAACATAGCTGCCCGAGGTCGCAAAGTTAGCAAGTACAAGAAATTTGAAAAATGTACGTAATTGCACAGTAGTCCTTATGGTCGATCCCGTTTCTCAGCTTCAGAGCTACTTTCTTGACTGTATTCTAGGTTAAGCAGTTGGCGCGACTTCAGTTCTAGCCTATAAAGTCAAATGTTGTGTGGTTCCTCCATGGTAACATAACTGCCCGAGGCCGCAAAGTTAGCAAGTACAAGAAATTTGAAAATTGTATGTAATTTCACGGTAGTGCTTATGGTCGATCCCGTTTCTCGGCTTCAGAGCTACTTTCTTGACTGTATTTTGAGTTAAGCAGTTACCGCGACTTCAGTTCTAGCCTATAAAGTCAAATGTTGTGTGGTTCCTCCATGGTAACATAGCTGCCCGAGGCCGCAAAGTTAGCAAGTACAAGAAATTTGAAAATTGTATGTAATTTTACGGTAGTGCTTATGGTCGATCCCGTTTCTCGGCTTCAGAGCTACTTTCTTGACTGTATTTTGAGTTAAGCAGTTGGCGCGACTTCAGTTCTAGCCTATAAAGTCAAATGTTGTGTGGTTCCTCCATGGTAACATAGCTGCCCGAGGCCGCAAAGTTAGCAAGTACAAGAAATTTGAAAATTGTATGTAATTTCACGGTAGTGCTTATGGTCGATCCCGTTTCTCGGCTTCAGAGCTACTTTCTTGACTGTATTTTGAGTTAAGCAGTTGGCGCGACTTCAGTTCTAGAATATAAAGTCAAATGTTGTGTGGTTCCTCCATGGTAACATAGCTGCCCGAGGTCGCAAAGTTAGCAAGTACAAGAAATTTGAAAATTGTATGTAACTTCACGGTAGTGCTTATGGTCGATCCCGTTTCTCAGCTTCAGAGCTACTTTCTTGACTGTATTTTGAGTTAAGCAGTTGGCGCCACTTCAGTTCTAGCCTATAAAGTCAAATGTTGTGTGGTTCCTCCATGGTAACATAGCTGCCCGAGGTCGCAAAGTTAGCAAGTACAAGAAATTTGATTAATGTACGTAATTGCACAGTAGTGCTTATGGTCGATCCCGTTTCTCAGCTTCAGAGCTACTTTCTTGACTGTATTCTAAGTTAAGCAGTTGGCGCGACTTCAGTTCTAGCCTATAAAGTCAAATGTTGTGTGGTTCCTCCATGGTAACATAGCTGCCCGAGGCCGCAAAGTTAGCAAGTACAAGAAATTTGATTAATGTACGTAATTGCACAGTAGTGCTTATGGTCGATCCCGTTTCTCAGCTTCAGAGCTACTTTCTTGACTGTATTCTAAGTTAAGCAGTTGGCGCGACTTCAGTTCTAGCCTATAAAGTCAAATGTTGTGTGGTTCCTCCATGGTAACATAGCTGCCCGAGGCCGCAAAGTTAGCAAGTACAAGAAATTTGAAAATTGTATGTAATTTCACGGTAGTGCTTATGGTCGATCCCGTTTCTCGGCTTCAGAGCTACTTTCTTGACTGTATTTTGAGTTAAGCAGTTACCGCGACTTCAGTTCTAGCCTATAAAGTCAAATGTTGTGTGGTTCCTCCATGGTAACATAGCTGCCCGAGGCCGCAAAGTTAGCAAGTACAAGAAATTTGAAAATTGTATGTAATTTTACGGTAGTGCTTATGGTCGATCCCGTTTCTCGGCTTCAGAGCTACTTTCTTGACTGTATTTTGAGTTAAGCAGTTGGCGCCACTTCAGTTCTAGCCTATAAAGTCAAATGTTGTGTGGTTCCTCCATGGTAACATAGCTGCCCGAGGTCGCAAAGTTAGCAAGCACAAGAAATTTGAAAATTGTACGTAATTTCACGGTAGTGCTTATGGTCGATGCCGTTTCTCGGCTTCAGAGCTACTTTCGTGACTGTATTTTGAGTTAAGCAGTTGGCGCGACTTCAGTTCTAGCCCATAAAGTCAAATGTTGTGTGGTTCCTCCATGGTAACATAGCTGCCCGAGGTCGCAAAGTTAGCAAGTACAAGAAATTTGAAAAATGTACGTAATTTCACAGTAGTGCTTATGGTCGATCCCGTTTCTCGGCTTCAGAGCAACTTTCTTGACTGTATTTTGAGTTAAGCAGTTGGCGCGACTTCAGTTCTAGCCTATAAAGTCAAATGTTGTGTGGTTCCTCCATGGTAACATAGCTGCCCGAGGCCGCAAAGTTAGCAACTACAAGAAATTTGAAAATTGTATGTAATTTCACGGTAGTGCCTATGGTCGATCCCGTTTCTCGGCTTCAGAGCTACTTTCTTGACTGTATTTTGAGTTAAGCAGTTGGCGCGACTTCAGTTCTAGCCTATAAAGTCAAATGTTGTGTGGTTCCTCCATGGTAACATAGCTGCCCGAGGTCGCAAAGTTAGCAAGTACAAGAAATTTGAAAATTGTATGTAATTTCACGGTAGTGCTTATGGTCGATCCCGTTTCTCGGCTTCGGAGCTACTTTCTTGACTGTATTTTGAGTTAAGCAGTTGGCGCCACTTCAGTTCTAGCCTATAAAGTCAAATGTTGTGTGGTTCCTCCATGGTAACATAGCTGCCCGAGGTCGCAAAGTTAGCAAGTACAAGAAATTTGAAAATTGTATGTAATTTCACGGTAGTGCTTATGGTCGATCCCGTTTCTCGGCTTCAGAGCTACTTTCTTGACTGTATTTTGAGTTAGGCAGTTGGCACCACTTCAGTTCTAGCCTATAAAGTCAAATGTTGTGTGGTTCCTCCATGGTAACATAGCTGCCCGAGGTCGCAAAGTTAGCAAGTACAAGAAATTTGAAAATTGTATGTAATTTCACGGTAGTGCTTATGGTCGATCCCGTTTCTCGGCTTCAGAGCTACTTTCTTGACTGTATTTTGAGTTAAGCAGTTGGCGCGACTTCAGTTCAAGCCTATAAAGTCAAATGTTGTGTGGTTCCTCCATGGTAACATAGCTGCCCGAGGTCGCAAAGTTAGCAAGTACAAGAAATTTGAAAAATGTACGTAATTTCACAGTAGTGCTTATGGTCGATGCCGTTTCTCAGCTTCAGAGCTACTTTCTTGACTGTATTTTGAGTTAAGCAGTTGGCGCCACTTCAGTTCTAGCCTATAAAGTCAAATGTTGTGTGGTTCCTCCATGGTAACATAGCTGCCCGAGGTCGCAAAGTTAGCAAGTACAAGAAATTTGAAAATTGTACGTAATTTCACGGTAGTGCTTATGGTCGATCCCGTTTCTCGGCTTCAGAGCTACTTTCTTGACTGGATTTTGAGTTAAGCAGTTGGCGCGCCTTCAGTTCTAGCCTATAAAGTCAAATGTTGTGTGGTTCCTCCATGGTAACATAGCTGCCCGAGGTCGCAAAGTTAGCAAGTACAAGAAATTTGAAAAATGTACGTAATTTCACGGTAGTGCTTATGGCCGATCCCGTTTCTCAGCTTCAGAGCTTTTTTCTTGACTGTATTTTGAGTTAAGCTGTTGGCGCGACTTTAGTTCTAGCCTATAAAGTCAAATCTTGTGTGATTCCTCCATGGTAACATAGCTGCCCGAGGTCGCAAAATTAGCAAGTACAAGAAATTTGTAAATTGTACGTAATTTCACGGTAGTGCTTATGGTCGATCCCGTTTCTCGGCTTCAGAGCTACTTTCTTGACTGTATTTTGAGTTAAGCAGTTGGCGCCACTTCAGTTCTAGCCTATAAAGTCAAATGTTGTGTGGTTCCTCCATGGTAACATAGCTGCCCGAGGTCGCAAAGTTAGCAAGTACAAGAAATTTGAAAATTGTACGTAATTTCACAGTAGTGCTTATGGTCGATGCCGTTTCTCGGCTTCAGAGCTACTTTCTTGACTGTATTTTGAGTTAAGCAGTTGGCGCGACTTCAGTTCTAGCCTATAAAGTCAAATGTTGTGTGGTTCCTCCATGGTAACATAGCTGCCCGAGGCCGCAAAGTTAGCAAGTACAAGAAATTTGAAAATTGTATGTAATTTCACGGTAGTGCTTATGGTCGATCCCGTTTCTCGGCTTCAGAGCTACTTTCTTGACTGTATTTTGAGTTAAGCAGTTGGCGCGACTTCAGTTCTAGCCTATAAAGTCAAATGTTGTGTGGTTCCCTAAAGGTAACATAGCTGCCCGAGGTCGCAAAGTTAGAAAGTACAAGAAATTTGAAAAATGTACGTAATTTCACGGTAGTGCTTATGGCCGATCCCGTTTCTCAGCGTCAGAGCTTTTTTCTTGACTGTATTTTGAGTTAAGCAGTTGGCGCGACTTCAGTTCTAGCCTATAAAGTCAAATGTTGTGTGGTTCCTCCATGGTAACATAGCTGCCCGAGGTCGCAAAGTTAGCAAGTACAAGAAATTTGTAAATTGTACGTAATTTCACGGTAGTGCTTATGGCCGATCCCGTTTCTCAGCGTCAGAGCTTTTTTCTTGACTGTATTTTGAGTTAAGCAGTTGGCGCGACTTCAGTTCTAGCCTATAAAGTCAAATGTTGTGTGGTTCCTCCATGGTAACATAGCTGCCCGAGGTCGCAAAGTTAGCAAGTACAAGAAATTTGAAAAATGTACGTAATTTCACAGTAGTGCTTATGGTCGATGCCGTTTCTCAGCTTCAGAGCTACTTTCTTGACTGTATTTTGAGTTAAGCAGTTGGCGCGACTTCAGTTCTAGCCTATAAAGTCAAATGTTGTGTGGTTCCCTAAAGGTAACATAGCTGCCCGAGGTCGCAAAGTTAGAAAGTACAAGAAATTTGAAAAATGTACGTAATTTCACGGTAGTGCTTATGGCCGATCCCGTTTCTCGGCTTCAGAGCTACTTTCTTGACTGTATTTTGAGTTAAGCAGTTGGCGCGACTTCAGTTCTAGCCTATAAAGTCAAATCTTGTGTGATTCCTCCATGGTAACATAGCTGCCCGAGGTCGCAAAATTAGCAAGTACAAGAAATTTGTAAATTGTACGTAATTTCACGGTAGTGCTTATGGCCGATCCCGTTTCTCAGCGTCAGAGCTTTTTTCTTGACTGTATTTTGAGTTAAGCAGTTGGCGCGACTTCAGTTCTAGCCTATAAAGTCAAATGTTGTGTGGTTCCTCCATGGTAACATAGCTGCCCGAGGTCGCAAAGTTAGCAAGTACAAGAAATTTGAAAATTGTATGTAATTTCACGGTAGTGCTTATGGTCGATCCCGTTTCTCGGCTTCAGAGCTACTTTCTTGACTGTATTTTGAGTTAAGCAGTTGGCGCCACTTCAGTTCTAGCCTATAAAGTCAAATGTTGTGTGGTTCCTCCATGGTAACATAGCTGCCCGAGGTCGCAAAATTAGCAAGTACAAGAAATTTGAAAATTGTATGTAATTTCACGGTAGTGTTTATGGTCGATCCCGTTTCTCAGCTTCAGAGCTACTTTCTTGACTGTATTTTGAGTTAAGCAGTTGGCGCCACTTCAGTTCTAGCCTATAAAGTCAAATGTTGTGTGGTTCCTCCATGGTAACATAGCTGCCCGAGGTCGCAAAGTTAGCAAGTACAAGAAATTTGAAAAATGTACGTAATTGCACAGTAGTGCTTATGGTCGATCCCGTTTCTCAGCTTCAGAGCTACTTTCTTGACTGTATTCTAAGTTAAGCAGTTGGCGCGACTTCAGTTCTAGCCTATAAAGTCAAATGTTGTGTGGTTCCTCCATGGTAACATAGCTGCCCGAGGCCGCAAAGTTAGCAAGTACAAGAAATTTGAAAATTGTATGTAATTTCACGGTAGTGCTTATGGTCGATCCCGTTTCTCGGCTTCAGAGCTACTTTCTTGACTGTATTTTGAGTTAAGCAGTTACCGCGACTTCAGTTCTAGCCTATAAAGTCAAATGTTGTGTGGTTCCTCCATGGTAACATAGCTGCCCGAGGCCGCAAAGTTAGCAAGTACAAGAAATTTGAAAATTGTATGTAATTTTACGGTAGTGCTTATGGTCGATCCCGTTTCTCGGCTTCAGAGCTACTTTCTTGACTGTATTTTGAGTTAAGCAGTTGGCGCGACTTCAGTTCTAGCCTATAAAGTCAAATGTTGTGTGGTTCCTCCATGGTAACATAGCTGCCCGAGGTCGCAAAATTAGCAAGTACAAGAAATTTGAAAATTGTATGTAATTTCACGGTAGTGCTTATGGTCGATCCCGTTTCTCAGCTTCAGAGCTACTTTCTTGACTGTATTTTGAGTTAAGCAGTTGGCGCCACTTCAGTTCTAGCCTATAAAGTCAAATGTTGTGTAGTTCCTCCATGGTAACATAGCTGCCCGAGGTCGCAAAGTTAGCAAGTACAAGAAATTTGATTAATGTACGTAATTGCACAGTAGTGCTTATGGTCGATCCCGTTTCTCAGCTTCAGAGCTACTTTCTTGACTGTATTCTAAGTTAAGCAGTTGGCGCGACTTCAGTTCTAGCCTATAAAGTCAAATGTTGTGTGGTTCCTCCATGGTAACATAGCTGCCCGAGGCCGCAAAGTTAGCAAGTACAAGAAATTTGAAAATTGTATGTAATTTCACGGTAGTGCTTATGGTCGATCCCGTTTCTCGGCTTCGGAGCTACTTTCTTGACTGTATTTTGAGTTAAGCAGTTGGCGCCACTTCAGTTCTAGCCTATAAAGTCAAATGTTGTGTGGTTCCTCCATGGTAACATAGCTGCCCGAGGTCGCAAAGTTAGCAAGTACAAGAAATTTGAAAATTGTATGTAATTTCACGGTAGTGCTTATGGTCGATCCCGTTTCTCGGCTTCAGAGCTACTTTCTTGACTGTATTTTGAGTTAGGCAGTTGGCACCACTTCAGTTCTAGCCTATAAAGTCAAATGTTGTGTGGTTCCTCCATGGTAACATAGCTGCCCGAGGTCGCAAAGTTAGCAAGTACAAGAAATTTGAAAATTGTATGTAATTTCACGGTAGTGCTTATGGTCGATCCCGTTTCTCGGCTTCAGAGCTACTTTCTTGACTGTATTTTGAGTTAAGCAGTTGGCGCGACTTCAGTTCTAGCCTATAAAGTCAAATGTTGTGTGGTTCCTCCATGGTAACATAGCTGCCCGAGGTCGCAAAGTTAGCAAGTACAAGAAATTTGAAAAATGTACGTAATTTCACAGTAGTGCTTATGGTCGATGCCGTTTCTCAGCTTCAGAGCTACTTTCTTGACTGTATTTTGAGTTAAGCAGTTGGCGCCACTTCAGTTCTAGCCTATAAAGTCAAATGTTGTGTGGTTCCTCCATGGTAACATAGCTGCCCGAGGTCGCAAAGTTAGCAAGTACAAGAAATTTGAAAATTGTACGTAATTTCACGGTAGTGCTTATGGTCGATCCCGTTTCTCGGCTTCAGAGCTACTTTCTTGACTGGATTTTGAGTTAAGCAGTTGGCGCGCCTTCAGTTCTAGCCTATAAAGTCAAATGTTGTGTGGTTCCTCCATGGTAACATAGCTGCCCGAGGTCGCAAAGTTAGCAAGTACAAGAAATTTGAAAAATGTACGTAATTTCACGGTAGTGCTTATGGCCGATCCCGTTTCTCAGCTTCAGAGCTTTTTTCTTGACTGTATTTTGAGTTAAGCTGTTGGCGCGACTTTAGTTCTAGCCTATAAAGTCAAATCTTGTGTGATTCCTCCATGGTAACATAGCTGCCCGAGGTCGCAAAATTAGCAAGTACAAGAAATTTGTAAATTGTACGTAATTTCACGGTAGTGCTTATGGTCGATCCCGTTTCTCGGCTTCAGAGCTACTTTCTTGACTGTATTTTGAGTTAAGCAGTTGGCGCCACTTCAGTTCTAGCCTATAAAGTCAAATGTTGTGTGGTTCCTCCATGGTAACATAGCTGCCCGAGGTCGCAAAGTTAGCAAGTACAAGAAATTTGAAAATTGTACGTAATTTCACAGTAGTGCTTATGGTCGATGCCGTTTCTCGGCTTCAGAGCTACTTTCTTGACTGTATTTTGAGTTAAGCAGTTGGCGCGACTTCAGTTCTAGCCTATAAAGTCAAATGTTGTGTGGTTCCTCCATGGTAACATAGCTGCCCGAGGCCGCAAAGTTAGCAAGTACAAGAAATTTGAAAATTGTATGTAATTTCACGGTAGTGCTTATGGTCGATCCCGTTTCTCGGCTTCAGAGCTACTTTCTTGACTGTATTTTGAGTTAAGCAGTTGGCGCGACTTCAGTTCTAGCCTATAAAGTCAAATGTTGTGTGGTTCCCTAAAGGTAACATAGCTGCCCGAGGTCGCAAAGTTAGAAAGTACAAGAAATTTGAAAAATGTACGTAATTTCACGGTAGTGCTTATGGCCGATCCCGTTTCTCAGCGTCAGAGCTTTTTTCTTGACTGTATTTTGAGTTAAGCAGTTGGCGCGACTTCAGTTCTAGCCTATAAAGTCAAATGTTGTGTGGTTCCTCCATGGTAACATAGCTGCCCGAGGTCGCAAAGTTAGCAAGTACAAGAAATTTGTAAATTGTACGTAATTTCACGGTAGTGCTTATGGCCGATCCCGTTTCTCAGCGTCAGAGCTTTTTTCTTGACTGTATTTTGAGTTAAGCAGTTGGCGCGACTTCAGTTCTAGCCTATAAAGTCAAATGTTGTGTGGTTCCTCCATGGTAACATAGCTGCCCGAGGTCGCAAAGTTAGCAAGTACAAGAAATTTGAAAAATGTATGTAATTTCACAGTAGTGCTTATGGTCGATGCCGTTTCTCAGCTTCAGAGCTACTTTCTTGACTGTATTTTGAGTTAAGCAGTTGGCGCGACTTCAGTTCTAGCCTATAAAGTCAAATGTTGTGTGGTTCCCTAAAGGTAACATAGCTGCCCGAGGTCGCAAAGTTAGAAAGTACAAGAAATTTGAAAAATGTACGTAATTTCACGGTAGTGCTTATGGCCGATCCCGTTTCTCGGCTTCAGAGCTACTTTCTTGACTGTATTTTGAGTTAAGCAGTTGGCGCGACTTCAGTTCTAGCCTATAAAGTCAAATCTTGTGTGATTCCTCCATGGTAACATAGCTGCCCGAGGTCGCAAAATTAGCAAGTACAAGAAATTTGTAAATTGTACGTAATTTCACGGTAGTGCTTATGGCCGATCCCGTTTCTCAGCGTCAGAGCTTTTTTCTTGACTGTATTTTGAGTTAAGCAGTTGGCGCGACTTCAGTTCTAGCCTATAAAGTCAAATGTTGTGTGGTTCCTCCATGGTAACATAGCTGCCCGAGGTCGCAAAGTTAGCAAGTACAAGAAATTTGAAAATTGTATGTAATTTCACGGTAGTGCTTATGGTCGATCCCGTTTCTCGGCTTCAGAGCTACTTTCTTGACTGTATTTTGAGTTAAGCAGTTGGCGCCACTTCAGTTCTAGCCTATAAAGTCAAATGTTGTGTGGTTCCTCCATGGTAACATAGCTGCCCGAGGTCGCAAAATTAGCAAGTACAAGAAATTTGAAAATTGTATGTAATTTCACGGTAGTGCTTATGGTCGATCCCGTTTCTCAGCTTCAGAGCTACTTTCTTGACTGTATTTTGAGTTAAGCAGTTGGCGCCACTTCAGTTCTAGCCTATAAAGTCAAATGTTGTGTGGTTCCTCCATGGTAACATAGCTGCCCGAGGTCGCAAAGTTAGCAAGTACAAGAAATTTGAAAAATGTACGTAATTGCACAGTAGTGCTTATGGTCGATCCCGTTTCTCAGCTTCAGAGCTACTTTCTTGACTGTATTCTAAGTTAAGCAGTTGGCGCGACTTCAGTTCTAGCCTATAAAGTCAAATGTTGTGTGGTTCCTCCATGGTAACATAGCTGCCCGAGGCCGCAAAGTTAGCAAGTACAAGAAATTTGAAAATTGTATGTAATTTCACGGTAGTGCTTATGGTCGATCCCGTTTCTCGGCTTCAGAGCTACTTTCTTGACTGTATTTTGAGTTAAGCAGTTACCGCGACTTCAGTTCTAGCCTATAAAGTCAAATGTTGTGTGGTTCCTCCATGGTAACATAGCTGCCCGAGGCCGCAAAGTTAGCAAGTACAAGAAATTTGAAAATTGTATGTAATTTTACGGTAGTGCTTATGGTCGATCCCGTTTCTCGGCTTCAGAGCTACTTTCTTGACTGTATTTTGAGTTAAGCAGTTGGCGCGACTTCAGTTCTAGCCTATTAAGTCAAATGTTGTGTGGTTCCTCCATGGTAACATAGCTGCCCGAGGCCGCAAAGTTAGCAAGTACAAGAAATTTGAAAATTGTATGTAATTTCACGGTAGTGCTTATGGTCGATCCCGTTTCTCGGCTTCAGAGCTACTTTCTTGACTGTATTTTGAGTTAAGCAGTTGGCGCGACTTCAGTTCTAGCCTATAAAGTCAAATGTTGTGTGGTTCCTCCATGGTAACATAGCTGCCCGAGGTCGCAAAGTTAGCAAGTACAAGAAATTTGAAAATTGTATGTAATTTCACGGTAGTGCTTATGGTCGATCCCGTTTCTCAGCTTCAGAGCTACTTTCTTGACTGTATTTTGAGTTAAGCAGTTGGCGCCACTTCAGTTCTAGCCTATAAAGTCAAATGTTGTGTAGTTCCTCCATGGTAACATAGCTGCCCGAGGTCGCAAAGTTAGCAAGTACAAGAAATTTGATTAATGTACGTAATTGCACAGTAGTGCTTATGGTCGATCCCGTTTCTCAGCTTCAGAGCTACTTTCTTGACTGTATTCTAAGTTAAGCAGTTGGCGCGACTTCAGTTCTAGCCTATAAAGTCAAATGTTGTGTGGTTCCTCCATGGTAACATAGCTGCCCGAGGCCGCAAAGTTAGCAAGTACAAGAAATTTGAAAATTGTATGTAATTTCACGGTAGTGCTTATGGTCGGTCCCGTTTCTCGGCTTCAGAGCTACTTTCTTGACTGTATTTTGAGTTAAGCAGTTGGCGCGACTTCAGTTCTAGCCTATAAAGTCAAATGTTGTGTGGTTCCTCCATGGTAACATAGCTGCCCGAGGCCGCAAAGTTAGCAAGTACAAGAAATTTGAAAATTGTATGTAATTTCACGGTAGTGCTTATGGTCGATGCCGTTTCTCGGCTTCAGAGCTACTTTCTTGACTGTATTTTGAGTTAAGCAGTTGGCGCGACTTCAGTTCTAGCCTATAAAGTCAAATTTTGTGTGGTTCCTCCATGGTAACATAGCTGCCCGAGGCCGCAAAGTTAGCAAGTACAAGAAATTTGAAAATTGTATGTAATTTCACGGTAGTGCTTATGGTCGATCGCGTTTCTCGGCTTCAGAGCTACTTTCTTGACTGTATTTTGAGTTAAGCAAGTGGCGCGACTTCAGTTCTAGCCTATAAAGTCAAATGTTGTGTGGTTCCTCCATGGTAACATAGCTGCCCGAGGCCGCAAAGTTAGCAAGTACAAGAAATTTGAAAATTGTACGTAATTTCACGGTAGTGCTTATGGTCGATCCCGTTTCTCGGCTTCAGAGCTACTTTCTTGACTGTATTTTGAGTTAAGCAGTTGGCGCGACTTCAGTTCTAGCCTATAAAGTCAAATGTTGTGTGGTTCCTCCACGGTAACATAGCTGCCCGAGGTCGCAAAATTAGCAAGTACAAGAAATTTGAAAATTGTACGTAATTTCACGGTAGTGCTTATGGTCGATCCCGTTTCTCTGCTTCAGAGCTACTTTCTTGACTGGATTTTGAGTTAAGCAGTTGGCGCCACTTCAGCTCTAGCCTATAAAGTCAAATGTTGTGTGGTTCCTCCATGGTAACATAGCTGCCCGAGGCCGCAAAGTTAGCAAGTACAAGAAATTTGAAAATTGTATGTAATTTCACGGTAGTGCTTATGGTCGATCCCGTTTCTCGGCTTCAGAGCTACTTTCTTGACTGTATTTTGAGTTAAGCAGTTGGCGCGACTTCAGTTCTAGCCTATAAAGTCAAATGTTGTGTGGTTCCCTAAAGGTAACATAGCTGCCCGAGGTCGCAAAGTTAGAAAGTACAAGAAATTTGAAAAATGTACGTAATTTCACGGTAGTGCTTATGGCCGATCCCGTTTCTCAGCGTCAGAGCTTTTTTCTTGACTGTATTTTGAGCTAAGCTGTTGGCGCGACTTCAGTTCTAGCCTATAAAGTCAAATCTTGTGTGATTCCTCCATGGTAACATAGCTGCCCGAGGTCGCAAAATTAGCAAGTACAAGAAATTTGTAAATTGTACGTAATTTCACGGTAGTGCTTATGGCCGATCCCGTTTCTCAGCGTCAGAGCTTTTTTCTTGACTGTATTTTGAGTTAAGCAGTTGGCGCGACTTCAGTTCTAGCCTATAAAGTCAAATGTTGTGTGGTTCCTCCATGGTAACATAGCTGCCCGAGGTCGCAAAGTTAGCAAGTACAAGAAATTTGAAAATTGTATGTAATTTCACGGTAGTGCTTATGGTCGATCCCGTTTCTCGGCTTCAGAGCTACTTTCTTGACTGTATTTTGAGTTAAGCAGTTGGCGCCACTTCAGTTCTAGCCTATAAAGTCAAATGTTGTGTGGTTCCTCCATGGTAACATAGCTGCCCGAGGTCGCAAAATTAGCAAGTACAAGAAATTTGAAAATTGTATGTAATTTCACGGTAGTGCTTATGGTCGATCCCGTTTCTCAGCTTCAGAGCTACTTTCTTGACTGTATTTTGAGTTAAGCAGTTGGCGCCACTTCAGTTCTAGCCTATAAAGTCAAATGTTGTGTGGTTCCTCCATGGTAACATAGCTGCCCGAGGTCGCAAAGTTAGCAAGTACAAGAAATTTGAAAAATGTACGTAATTGCACAGTAGTGCTTATGGTCGATCCCGTTTCTCAGCTTCAGAGCTACTTTCTTGACTGTATTCTAAGTTAAGCAGTTGGCGCGACTTCAGTTCTAGCCTATAAAGTCAAATGTTGTGTGGTTCCTCCATGGTAACATAGCTGCCCGAGGCCGCAAAGTTAGCAAGTACAAGAAATTTGAAAATTGTATGTAATTTCACGGTAGTGCTTATGGTCGATCCCGTTTCTCGGCTTCAGAGCTACTTTCTTGACTGTATTTTGAGTTAAGCAGTTGGCGCGACTTCAGTTCTAGCTTATAAAGTCAAATGTTGTGTGGTTCCTCCATGGTAACATAGCTGCCCGAGGCCGCAAAGTTAGCAAGTACAAGAAATTTGAAAATTGTATGTAATTTCACGGTAGTGCTTATGGTCGATCCCGTTTCTCGGCTTCAGAGCTACTTTCTTGACTGTATTTTGAGTTAAGCAGTTACCGCGACTTCAGTTCTAGCCTATAAAGTCAAATGTTGTGTGGTTCCTCCATGGTAACATAGCTGCCCGAGGCCGCAAAGTTAGCAAGTACAAGAAATTTGAAAATTGTATGTAATTTTACGGTAGTGCTTATGGTCGATCCCGTTTCTCGGCTTCAGAGCTACTTTCTTGACTGTATTTTGAGTTAAGCAGTTGGCGCGACTTCAGTTCTAGCCTATAAAGTCAAATGTTGTGTGGTTCCTCCATGGTAACATAGCTGCCCGAGGCCGCAAAGTTAGCAAGTACAAGAAATTTGAAAATTGTATGTAATTTCACGGTAGTGCTTATGGTCGATCCCGTTTCTCGGCTTCAGAGCTACTTTCTTGACTGTATTTTGAGTTAAGCAGCTGGCGCGACTTCAGTTCTAGCCTATAAAGTCAAATGTTGTGTGGTTCCTCCATGGTAACATAGCTGCCCGAGGTCGCAAAGTTAGCAAGTACAAGAAATTTGAAAATTGTATGTAATTTCACGGTAGTGCTTATGGTCGATCCCGTTTCTCAGCTTCAGAGCTACTTTCTTGAGTGTATTTTGAGTTAAGCAGTTGGCGCCACTTCAGTTCTAGCCTATAAAGTCAAATGTTGTGTGGTTCCTCCATGGTAACATAGCTGCCCGAGGTCGCAAAGTTAGCAAGTACAAGAAATTTGATTAATGTACGTAATTGCACAGTAGTGCTTATGGTCGATCCCGTTTCTCAGCTTCAGAGCTACTTTCTTGACTGTATTCTAAGTTAAGCAGTTGGCGCGACTTCAGTTCTAGCCTATAAAGTCAAATGTTGTGTGGTTCCTCCATGGTAACATAGCTGCCCGAGGCCGCAAAGTTAGCAAGTACAAGAAATTTGAAAATTGTATGTAATTTCACGGTAGTGCTTATGGTCGATGCCGTTTCTCGGCTTCAGAGCTACTTTCTTGACTGTATTTTGAGTTAAGCAGTTGGCGCGACTTCAGTTCTAGCCTATAAAGTCAAATTTTGTGTGGTTCCTCCATGGTAACATAGCTGCCCGAGGCCGCAAAGTTAGCAAGTACAAGAAATTTGAAAATTGTATGTAATTTCACGGTAGTGCTTATGGTCGATCGCGTTTCTCGGCTTCAGAGCTACTTTCTTGACTGTATTTTGAGTTAAGCAGTTGGCGCGACTTCAGTTCTAGCCTATAAAGTCAAATGTTGTGTGGTTCCTCCATGGTAACATAGCTGCCCGAGGCCGCAAAGTTAGCAAGTACAAGAAATTTGAAAATTGTACGTAATTTCACGGTAGTGCTTATGGTCGATCCCGTTTCTCGGCTTCAGAGCTACTTTCTTGACTGTATTTTGAGTTAAGCAGTTGGCGCGACTTCAGTTCTAGCCTATAAAGTCAAATGTTGTGTGGTTCCTCCATGGTAACATAGCTGCCCGAGGTCGCAAAATTAGCAAGTACAAGAAATTTGAAAATTGTACGTAATTTCACGGTAGTGCTTATGGTCGATCCCGTTTCTCTGCTTCAGAGCTACTTTCTTGACTGGATTTTGAGTTAAGCAGTTGGCGCCACTTCAGTTCTAGCCTATAAAGTCAAATGTTGTGTGGTTCCTCCATGGTAACATAGCTGCCCGAGGCCGCAAAGTTAGCAAGTACAAGAAATTTGAAAATTGTATGTAATTTCACGGTAGTGCTTATGGTCGATCCCGTTTCTCGGCTTCAGAGCTACTTTCTTGACTGTATTTTGAGTTAAGCTGTTGGCGCGACTTCAGTTCTAGCCTATAAAGTCAAATCTTGTGTGATTCCTCCATGGTAACATAGCTGCCCGAGCTCGCAAAATTAGCAAGTACAAGAAATTTGTAAATTGTACGTAATTTCACGGTAGTGCTTATGGTCGATCCCGTTTCTCAGCTTCAGAGCTTTTTTCTTGACTGTATTTTGAGTTAAGCAGTTGGCGCGACTTCAGTTCTAGCCTATAAAGTCAAATGTTGTGTGGTTCCTCCATGGTAACATAGCTGCCCGAGGTCGCAAAGTTAGCAAGTACAAGAAATTTGAAAATTGTACGTAATTTCACAGTAGTGCTTATGGTCGATGCCGTTTCTCAGCTTCAGAGCTTTTTTCTTGACTGTATTTTGAGTTAAGCAGTTGGCGCGACTTCAGTTCTAGCCTATAAAGTCAAATGTTGTGTGGTTCCTCCATGGTAACATAGCTGCCCGAGGTCGCAAAGTTAGCAAGTACAAGAAATTTGAAAATTGTACGTAATTTCACAGTAGTGCTTATGGTCGATGCCGTTTCTCAGCTTCAGAGCTTTTTTCTTGACTGTATTTTGAGTTAAGCAGTTGGCGCGACTTCAGTTCTAGCCTATAAAGTCAAATGTTGTGTGGTTCCTCCATGGTAACATAGCTGCCCGAGGTCGCAAAGTTAGCAAGTACAAGAAATTTGAAAAATGTATGTAATTTCACGGTAGTGCTTATGGTCGATCCCGTTTCTCAGCTTCAGAGCTACTTTCTTGACTGTATTTTGAGTAAAGCAGTTGGCGCCACTTCAGTTCTAGCCTATAAAGTCAAATGTTGTGTGGTTCCTCCATGGTAACATAGCTGCCCGAGGTCGCAAAGTTAGCAAGTACAAGAAATTTGAAAATTGTACGTAATTTCACGGTAGTGCTTATGGTCGATCCCGTTTCTCGGCTTCAGAGCTACTTTCTTGATTGGATTTTGAGTTAAGCTGTTGGCGCGACTTCAGTTCTAGCCTATAAAGTCAAATCTTGTGTGATTCCTCCATGGTAACATAGCTGCCCGAGGTCGCAAAGTTAGCAAGCACAAGAAATTTGAAAAATGTACGTAATTTCACGGTAGTGCTTATGGCCGATCCCGTTTCTCAGCTTCAGAGCTTTTTTCTTGACTGTATTTTGAGTTAAGCTGTTGGCGCGACTTCAGTTCTAGCCTATAAAGTCAAATGTTGTGTGGTTCCTCCATGGTAACATAGCTGCCCGAGGTCGCAAAATTAGCAAGTACAAGAAATTTGAAAATTGTATGTAATTTCACGGTAGTGCTTATGGTCGATCCCGTTTCTCAGCTTCAGAGCTACTTTCTTGACTGTATTTTGAGTTAAGCAGTTGGCGCCACTTCAGTTCTAGCCTATAAAGTCAAATGTTGTGTGGTTCCTCCATGGTAACATAGCTGCCCGAGGTCGCAAAGTTAGCAAGTACAAGAAATTTGAAAATTGTATGTAATTTCACGGTAGTGCTTATGGTCGATCCCGTTTCTCAGCTTCAGAGCTACTTTCTTGACTGTATTTTGAGTTAAGCAGTTGGCGCCATTTCAGTTCTAGCCTACAAAGTCAAATGTTGTGTGGTTCCTCCTTGGTAACATAGCTGCCCGAGGTCGCAAAGTTAGCAAGTACAAGAAATTTGAAAAATGTACGTAATTGCACAGTAGTGCTTATGGTCGATCCCGTTTCTCAGCTTCAGAGCTACTTTCTTGACTGTATTTTGAGTTAAGCAGTTGGCGCCATTTCAGTTCTAGCCTACAAAGTCAAATGTTGTGTGGTTCCTCCATGGTAACATAGCTGCCCGAGGTCGCAAAGTTAGCAAGTACAAGAAATTTGAAAATTGTATGTAATTTCACGGTAGTGCTTATGGTCGATCGCGTTTCTCGGCTTCAGAGCTACTTTCTTGACTGTATTTTGAGTTAAGCAGTTGGCGCGACTTCAGTTCTAGCCTATAAAGTCAAATGTTGTGTGGTTCCTCCATGGTAACATAGCTGCCCGAGGCCGCAAAGTTAGCAAGTACAAGAAATTTGAAAATTGTACGTAATTTCAAGGTAGTGCTTATGGTCGATCCCGTTTCTCGGCTTCAGAGCTACTTTCTTGACTGTATTTTGAGTTAAGCAGTTGGCGCGACTTCAGTTCTAGCCTATAAAGTCAAATGTTGTGTGGTTCCTCCATGGTAACATAGCTGCCCGAGGTCGCAAAGTTAGCAAGTACAAGAAATTTGAAAATTGTACGTAATTTCACGGTAGTGCTTATGGTCGATCCCGTTTTTCGGCTTCAGAGCTACTTTCTTGACTGTATTTTGAGTTAAGCTGTTGGCGCGACTTCAGTTCTAGCCTATAAAGTCAAATCTTGTGTGATTCCTCCATGGTAACATAGCTGCCCGAGCTCGCAAAATTAGCAAGTACAAGAAATTTGTAAATTGTACGTAATTTCACGGTAGTGCTTATGGTCGATCCCGTTTCTCAGCTTCAGAGCTTTTTTCTTGACTGTATTTTGAGCCTATAAAGTCAAATGTTGTGTGGTTCCTCCATGGTAACATAGCTGCCCGAGGTCGCAAAGTTAGCAAGTACAAGAAATTTGAAAATTGTACGTAATTTCACGGTAGTGCTTATGGTCGATCCCATTTCTCGGCTTCAGAGCTACTTTCGTGACTGTATTTTGAGTTAAGCAGTTGGCGCGACTTCAGTTCTAGCCTATAAAGTCAAATTTTGTGTGGTTCCTCCATGGTAACATAGCTGCCCGAGGTCGCAAAGTTAGCAAGTACAAGAAATTTGAAAATTGTACGTAATTTCACGGTAGTGCTTATGGTCGATCCCGTTTCTCGGCTTCAGAGCTACTTTCTTGACTGTATTTTGAGTTAAGCTGTTGGCGCGACTTCAGTTCTAGCCTATAAAGTCAAATCTTGTGTGATTCCTCCATGGTAACATAGCTGCCCGAGGTCGCAAAGTTAGCAAGTACAAGAAATTTGAAAAATGTATGTAATTTCACGGTAGTGCTTATGGTCGATCCCGTTTCTCAGCTTCAGAGCTACTTTCTTGACTGTATTTTGAGTGAAGCAGTTGGCGCCACTTCAGTTCTAGCCTATAAAGTCAAATGTTGTGTGGTTCCTCCATGGTAACATAGCTGCCCGAGGTCGCAAAGTTAGCAAGTACAAGAAATTTGAAAATTGTACGTAATTTCACGGTAGTGCTTATGGTCGATCCCGTTTCTCGGCTTCAGAGCTACTTTCTTGATTGGATTTTGAGTTAAGCTGTTGGTGCGACTTCAGTTCTAGCCTATAAAGTCAAATCTTGTGTGATTCCTCCATGGTAACATAGCTGCCCGAGGTCGCAAAGTTAGCAAGCACAAGAAATTTGAAAAATGTACGTAATTTCACGGTAGTGCTTATGGCCGATCCCGTTTCTCAGCTTCAGAGCTTTTTTCTTGACTGTATTTTGAGTTAAGCTGTTGGCGCGACTTCAGTTCTAGCCTATAAAGTCAAATGTTGTGTGGTTCCTCCATGGTAACATAGCTGCCCGAGGTCGCAAAATTAGCAAGTACAAGAAATTTGAAAATTGTATGTAATTTCACGGTAGTGCTTATGGTCGATCCCGTTTCTCAGCTTCAGAGCTACTTTCTTGACTGTATTTTGAGTTAAGCAGTTGGCGCCACTTCAGTTCTAGCCTATAAAGTCAAATGTTGTGTGGTTCCTCCATGGTAACATAGCTGCCCGAGGTCGCAAAGTTAGCAAGTACAAGAAATTTGAAAATTGTATGTAATTTCACGGTAGTGCTTATGGTCGATCCCGTTTCTCAGCTTCAGAGCTACTTTCTTGACTGTATTTTGAGTTAAGCAGTTGGCGCCATTTCAGTTCTAGCCTACAAAGTCAAATGTTGTGTGGTTCCTCCATGGTAACATAGCTGCCCGAGGTCGCAAAGTTAGCAAGTACAAGAAATTTGAAAAATGTACGTAATTGCACAGTAGTGCTTATGGTCGATCCCGTTTCTCAGCTTCAGAGCTACTTTCTTGACTGTATTCTAAGTTAAGCAGTTGGCGCGACTTCAGTTCTAGCCTATAAAGTCAAATGTTGTGTGGTTCCTCCATGGTAACATAGCTGCCCGAGGCCGCAAAGTTAGCAAGTACAAGAAATTTGAAAATTGTACGTAATTTCACGGTATTGCTTATGGTCGATCCCGTTTCTCGGCTTCAGAGCTACTTTCTTGACTGTATTTTGAGTTAAGCAGTTGAGTTGGCGCGACTTCAGTTCTAGCCTATAAAGTCAAATGTTGTGTGGTTCCTCCATGGTAACATAGCTGCCCGAGGTCGCAAAGTTAGCAAGTACAAGAAATTTGAAAATTGTACGTAATTTCACGGTAGTGCTTATGGTCGATCCCGTTTCTCTGCTTCAGAGCTACTTTCTTGACTGGATTTTGAGTTAA
Organism: Merodon equestris; assembly: GCA_958301585.1. Lineage (NCBI taxonomy): Eukaryota > Metazoa > Arthropoda > Insecta > Diptera > Syrphidae > Merodon > Merodon equestris. The sequence continues at coordinate 52,782,730 of OY284415.1, read as the reverse complement.
GCAGTTGGCGCCACTTCAGTTCTAGCCTATAAAGTCAAATGTTGTATGGTTCCTCCATGGTAACATAGCTGCCCGAGGCCGCAAAGTTAGCAACTACAAGAAATTTGAAAATTGTATGTAATTTCACGGTAGTGCTTATGGTCGATCCCGTTTCTCGGCTTCAGAGCTACTTTCTTGACTGTATTTTGAGTTAAGCTGTTGGCGCGACTTCAGTTCTAGCCTATAAAGTCAAATCTTGTGTGATTCCTCCATGGTAACATAGCTGCCCGAGCTCGCAAAATTAGCAAGTACAAGAAATTTGAAAAATGTACGTAATTTCACGGTAGTGCTTATGGCCAATCCCGTTTCTCAGCTTCAGAGCTTTTTTCTTGACTGTATTTTGAGTTAAGCTGTTGGCGCGACTTCAGTTCTAGCCTATAAAGTCAAATGTTGTGTGGTTCCTCCATGGTAACATAGCTGCCCGAGGTCGCAAAGTTAGCAAGTACAGGAAATTTGAAAATTGTATGTAATTTCACGGTAGTGCTTATGGTCGATCCCGTTTCTCAGCTTCAGAGCTACTTTCTTGACTGTATTTTGAGTTAAGCAGTTGGCGCCACTTCAGTTCTAGCCTATAAAGTCAAATGTTGTGTGGTTCCTCCATGGTAACATAGCTGCCCGAGGTCGCAAAGTTAGCAAGTACAAGAAATTTGAAAATTGTATGTAATTTCACGGTAGTGCTTATGGTCGATCCCGTTTCTCAGCTTCAGAGCTACTTTCTTGACTGTATTTTGAGTTAAGCAGTTGGCGCCACTTCAGTTGTAGCCTATAAAGTCAAATGTTGTGTGGTTCCTCCATGGTAACATAGCTGCCCGAGGTCGCAAAGTTAGCAAGTACAAGAAATTTGAAAAATGTACGTAATTGCACAGTAGTGCTTATGGTCGATCCCGTTTCTCAGCTTCAGAGCTACTTTCTTGACTGTATTCTAGGTTAAGCAGTTGGCGCGACTTCAGTTCTAGCCTATAAAGTCAAATGTTGTGTGGTTCCTCCATGGTAACATAGCTGCCCGAGGCCGCAAAGTTAGCAAGTACAAGAAATTTGAAAATTGTATGTAATTTCACGGTAGTGCTTATGGTCGATCCCGTTTCTCGGCTTCAGAGCTACTTTCTTGACTGTATTTTGAGTTAAGCAGTTGGCGCCACTTCAGTTCTAGCCTATAAAGTCAAATGTTGTGTGGTTCCTCCATGGTAACATAGCTGCCCGAGGTCGCAAAGTTAGCAAGTACAAGAAATTTGAAAATTGTATGTAATTTCACGGTAGTGCTTATGGCCGATCCCGTTTCTCAGCTTCAGAGCTACTTTCTTGACTGTATTTTGAGTTAAGCTGTTGGCGCGACTTCAGTTCTAGCCTATAAAGTCAAATGTTGTGTGGTTCCTCCATGGTAACATAGCTGCCCGAGGTCGCAAAGTTAGCAAGTACAGGAAATTTGAAAATTGTATGTAATTTCACGGTAGTGCTTATGGTCGATCCCGTTTCTCAGCTTCAGAGCTACTTTCTTGACTGTATTTTGAGTTAAGCAGTTGGCGCCACTTCAGTTCTAGCCTATAAAGTCAAATGTTGTGTGGTTCCTCCATGGTAACATAGCTGCCCGAGGTCGCAAAATTAGCAAGTACAAGAAATTTGAAAATTGTATGTAATTTCACGGTAGTGCTTATGGTCGATCCCGTTTCTCAGCTTCAGAGCTACTTTCTTGACTGTATTTTGAGTTAAGCAGTTGGCGCCACTTCAGTTCTAGCCAATAAAGTCAAATGTTGTGTGGTTCCTCCATGGTAACATAGCTGCCCGAGGTCGCAAAGTTAGCAAGTACAAGAAATTTGAAAAATGTACGTAATTGCACAGTAGTGCTTATGGTCGATCCCGTTTCTCAGCTTCAGAGCTACTTTCTTGACTGTATTCTAGGTTAAGCAGTTGGCGCGACTTCAGTTCTAGCCTATAAAGTCAAATGTTGTGTGGTTCCTCCATGGTAACATAACTGCCCGAGGCCGCAAAGTTAGCAAGTACAAGAAATTTGAAAATTGTATGTAATTTCACGGTAGTGCTTATGGTCGATCCCGTTTCTCGGCTTCAGAGCTACTTTCTTGACTGTATTTTGAGTTAAGCAGTTGGCGCCACTTCAGTTCTAGCCTATAAAGACAAATGTTGTGTGGTTCCTCCATGGTAACATAGCTGCCCGAGGTCGCAAAGTTAGCAAGTACAAGAAATTTGAAAATTGTATGTAATTTCACGGTAGTGCTTATGGTCGATCGCGTTTCTCAGCTTCAGAGCTACTTTCTTGACTGTATTTTGAGTTAAGCAGTTGGCGCCACTTCAGTTCTAGCCTATAAAGTCAAATGTTGTGTGGTTCCTCCATGGTAACATAGCTGCCCGAGGTCGCAAAGTTAGCAAGTACAAGAAATTTGAAAATTGTATGTAATTTCACGGTAGTGCTTATGGTCGATCCCGTTTCTCAGCTTCAGAGCTACTTTCTTGACTGTATTTTGAGTTAAGCGGTTGGCGCCACTTCAGTTCTAGCCTATAAAGTCAAATGTTGTGTGGTTCCTCCATGGTAACATAGCTGCCCGAGGTCGCAAAGTTAGCAAGTACAAGAAATTTGAAAATTGTATGTAATTTCACGGTAGTGCTTATGGCCGATCCCGTTTCTCAGCTTCAGAGCTACTTTCTTGACTGTATTTTGAGTTAAGCTGTTGGCGCGACTTCAGTTCTAGCCTATAAAGTCAAATGTTGTGTGGTTCCTCCATGGTAACATAGCTGCCCGAGGTCGCAAAGTTAGCAAGTACAGGAAATTTGAAAATTGTATGTAATTTCACGGTAGTGCTTATGGTCGATCCCGTTTCTCAGCTTCAGAGCTACTTTCTTGACTGTATTTTGAGTTAAGCAGTTGGCGCCACTTCAGTTCTAGCCTATAAAGTCAAATGTTGTGTGGTTCCTCCATGGTAACATAGCTGCCCGAGGTCGCAAAATTAGCAAGTACAAGAAATTTGAAAATTGTATGTAATTTCACGGTAGTGCTTATGGTCGATCCCGTTTCTCAGCTTCAGAGCTACTTTCTTGACTGTATTTTGAGTTAAGCAGTTGGCGCCACTTCAGTTCTAGCCAATAAAGTCAAATGTTGTGTGGTTCCTCCATGGTAACATAGCTGCCCGAGGTCGCAAAGTTAGCAAGTACAAGAAATTTGAAAAATGTACGTAATTGCACAGTAGTGTTTATGGTCGATCCCGTTTCTCAGCTTCAGAGCTACTTTCTTGACTGTATTCTAGGTTAAGCAGTTGGCGCGACTTCAGTTCTAGCCTATAAAGTCAAATGTTGTGTGGTTCCTCCATGGTAACATAACTGCCCGAGGCCGCAAAGTTAGCAAGTACAAGAAATTTGAAAATTGTATGTAATTTCACGGTAGTGCTTATGGTCGATCCCGTTTCTCGGCTTCAGAGCTACTTTCTTGACTGTATTTTGAGTTAAGCAGTTGGCGCCACTTCAGTTCTAGCCTATAAAGTCAAATGTTGTGTGGTTCCTCCATGGTAACATAGCTGCCCGAGGTCGCAAAGTTAGCAAGTACAAGAAATTTGAAAATTGTATGTAATTTCACGGTAGTGCTTATGGTCGATCCCGTTTCTCAGCTTCAGAGCTACTTTCTTGACTGTATTTTGAGTTAAGCTTTTGGCGCCACTTCAGTTCTAGCCTATAAAGTCAAATGTTGTGTGGTTCCTCCATGGTAACATAGCTGCCCGAGGTCGCAAAGTTAGCAAGTACAAGAAATTTGAAAATTGTATGTAATTTCACGGTAGTGCTTATGGCCGATCCCGTTTCTCAGCTTCAGAGCTACTTTCTTGACTGTATTTTGAGTCAAGCAGTTGGCGCGACTTCAGTTCGAGCCTATAAAGTCAAATGTTGTGTGGTTCCTCCATGGTAACATAGCTGCCCGAGGTCGCAAAGTTAGCAAGTACAAGAAATTTGAAAATTGTATGTAATTGCACAGTAGTGCTTATGGTCGATCCCGTTTCTCGGCTTCAGAGCTTCTTTTTTGACTGTATTTTGAGTTAAGCTGTTGGCGCGACTTCAGTTCCAGCCTATAAAGTCAAATGTTGTGTGGTTCCTCCATGGTAACATAGCTGCCCGAGGCCGCAAAGTTAGCAAGTACAAGAAATTTGAAAATTGTACGTAATTTCACGGTATTGCTTATGGTCGATCCCGTTTCTCAGCTTCAGAGCTACTTTCTTGACTGTATTTTGAGTTAAGCAGTTGGCGCGACTTCAGTTCTAGCCTATAAAGTCAAATGTTGTGTGGTTCCTCCATGGTAACATAGCTGCCCGAGGTCGCAAAGTTAGCAAGTACAAGAAATTTGAAAATTGTACGTAATTTCACGGTAGTGCTTATGGTCGATCCCGTTTCTCGGCTTCAGAGCTACTTTCGTGACTGTATTTTGAGTTAAGCAGTTGGCGCGACTTCAGTTCTAGCCTATAAAGTCAAATGTTGTGTGGTTTCTCCATGGTAGCATAGCTGCCCGAGGTCGCAAAGTTAGCAAGTACAAGAAATTTGAAAATTGTACGTAATTTCACGGTAGTGCTTATGGTCGATCCCGTTTCTCGGCTTCAGAGCTACTTTCTTGACTGTATTTTGAGTTAAGCTGTTGGCGCGACTTCAGTTCTAAGCTATAAAGTCAAATGTTGTGTGGTTCCTCCATGGTAACATAGCTGCCCGAGGTCGCAAAGTTAGCAAGTACAAGAAATTTGAAAATTGTACGTAATTTCACGGTAGTGCTTATGGTCGATCCCGTTTCTCGGCTTCAGAGCTACTTTCTTGACTGTATTTTGAGTTAAGCTGTTGGCGCGACTTCAGTTCTAGCCTATAAAGTCAAATGTTGTGTGGTTCCGCCATGGTAACATAGCTGCCCGAGGTCGCAAAGTTAGCAAGTACAAGAAATTTGAAAATTGTACGTAATTTCACGGTAGTGCTTATGGTCGATCCCGTTTCTCGGCTTCAGAGCTACTTTCGTGACTGTATTTTGAGTTAAGCAGTTGGCGCGACTTCAGTTCTAGCCTATAAAGTCAAATGTTGTGTGGTTCCTCCATAGTAACATAGCTGCCCGAGGTCGCAAAGTTAGCAAGTACAAGAAATTTGAAAATTGTACGTAATTTCACGGTAGTGCTTATGGTCGATCCCGTTTCTCGGCTTCAGAGCTACTTTCTTGACTGTATTTTGAGTTAAGCTGTTGGCGCGACTTCAGTTCTAGCCTATAAAGTCAAATCTTGTGTGATTCCTCCATGGTAACATAGCTGCCCGAGGTCGCAAAGTTAGCAAGTACAAGAAATTTGAAAAATGTATGTAATTTCACGGTAGTGCTTATGGTCGATCCCGTTTCTCAGCTTCAGAGCTACTTTCTTGACTGTATTTTGAGTGAAGCAGTTGGCGCCACTTCAGTTCTAGCCTATAAAGTCAAATGTTGTGTGGTTGCTCCATGGTAACATAGCTGCCCGAGGTCCCAAAGTTAGCAAGTACAAGAAATTTGAAAATTGTATGTAATTTCACGGTAGTGCTTATGGCCGATCCCGTTTCTCAGCTTCAGAGCTACTTTCTTGACTGTATTTTGAGTTAAGCAGTTGGCGCGACTTCAGTTCTAGCATATAAAGTCAAATGTTGTGTGGTTCCTCCATGGTAACATAGCTGCCCGACGTCGGAAAGTTAGCAAGTACAAGAAATTTGAAAATTGTACGTAATTTCACGGTAGTGCTTATGGTCGATCCCGTTTCTCGGCTTCAGAGCTACTTTCTTGACTGGATTTTGAGTTAAGCTGTTGGCGCGACTTCAGTTCTAGCCTATAAAGTCAAATCTTGTGTGATTCCTCCATGGTAACATAGCTGCCCGAGGTCGCAAAGTTAGCAAGTACAAGAAATTTGAAAAATGTACGTAATTTCGCGGTAGTGCTTATGGCCAATCCCGTTTCTCAGCTTCAGAGCTTTTTTCTTGACTGTATTTTGAGTTAAACTGTTGGCGCGACTTCAGTTCTAGCCTATAAAGTCAAATGTTGTGTGGTTCCTCCATGGTAACATAGCTGCCCGAGGTCGCAAAGTTAGCAAGTACAAGAAATTTGAAAATTGTATGTAATTTCACGGTAGTGCTTATGGTCGATCCCGTTTCTCAGCTTCAGAGCTACTTTCTTGACTGTATTTTGAGTTAAGCAGTTGGCGCCACTTTAGTTCTAGCCTATAAAGTCAAATGTTGTGTGGTTCCTCCATGGTAACATAGCTGCCCGAGGTCGCAAATTTAGCAAGTACAAGAAATTTGAAAATTGTATGTAATTTCACGGTAGTGCTTATGGTCGATCCCGTTTCTCAGCTTCAGAGCTACTTTCTTGACTGTATTTTGAGTTAAGCAGTTGGCGCCACTTCAGTTCTAGCCTATAAAGTCAAATGTTGTGTGGTTCCTCCATGGTAACATAGCTGCCCGAGGTCGCAAAGTTAGCAAGTACAAGAAATTTGAAAAATGTACGTAATTTCACGGTAGTGCTTATGGTCAATCCCGTTTCTCAGCTTCAGAGCTTTTTTCTTGACTGTATTTTGAGTTAAGCTGTTGGCGCGACTTCAGTTCTAGCCTATAAAGTCAAATGTTGTGTGGTTCCTCCATGGTAACATAGCTGCCCGAGGTCGCAAAGTTAGCAAGTACAAGAAATTTGAAAATTGTATGTAATTTCACGGTAGTGCTTATGGTCGATCCCGTTTCTCAGCTTCAGAGCTACTTTCTTGACTGTATTTTGAGTTAAGCAGTTGGCGCCACTTCAGTTCTAGCCTATAAAGTCAAATGTTGTGTGGTTCCTCCATGGTAACATAGCTGCCCGAGGTCGCAAAGTTAGCAAGTACAAGAAATTTGAAAAATGTACGTAATTGCACAGTAGTGCTTATGGTCGATCCCGTTTCTCAGCTTCAGAGCTACTTTCTTGACTGTATTCTAGGTTAAGCAGTTGGCGCGACTTCAGTTCTAGCCTATAAAGTCAAATGTTGTGTGGTTCCTCCATGGTAACATAGCTGCCCGAGGTCGCAAAGTTAGCAAGTACAAGAAATTTGAAAATTGTGCGTAATTTCACGGTAGTGCTTATGGTCGATCCCGTTTCTCGGCTTCAGAGCTACTTTCTTGACTGTATTTTGAGTTAAGCTGTTGGCGCGACTTCAGTTCTAGCCTATAAAGTCAAATCTTGTGTGATTCCTCCATGGTAACATAGCTGCCCGAGCTCGCAAAATTAGCAAGTACAAGAAATTTGTAAATTGTACGTAATTTCACGGTAGTGCTTATGGTCGATCCCGTTTCTCAGCTTCAGAGCTTTTTTCTTGACTGTATTTTGAGTTAAGCAGTTGGCCCGACTTCAGTTCTAGCCTATAAAGTCAAATGTTGTGTGGTTCCTCCATGGTAACATAGCTGCCCGAGGTCGCAAAGTTAGCAAGTACAAGAAATTTGAAAATTGTACGTAATTTCACAGTAGTGCTTATGGTCGATGCCGTTTCTCAGCTTCAGAGCTTTTTTCTTGACTGTATTTTGAGTTAAGCAGTTGGCGCGACTTCAGTTCTAGCCTATAAAGTCAAATGTTGTGTGGTTCCTCCATGGTAACATAGCTGCCCGAGGTCGCAAAGTTAGCAAGTACAAGAAATTTGAAAATTGTACGTAATTTCACGGTAGTGCTTATGGTCGATCCCGTTTCTCGGCTTCAGAGCTACTTTCTTGACTGTATTTTGAGTTAAGCTGTTGGCGCGACTTCAGTTCTAGCCTATAAAGTCAAATCTTGTGTGATTCCTCCATGGTAACATAGCTGCCCGAGGTCGCAAAGTTAGCAAGTACAAGAAATTTGAAAATTGTACGTAATTTCACGGTAGTGCTTATGGTCGATCCCGTTTCTCGGCTTCAGAGCTACTTTCTTGACTGTATTTTGAGTTAAGCTGTTGGCGCGACTTCAGTTCTAGCCTATAAAGTCAAATCTTGTGTGATTCCTCCATGGTAACATAGCTGCCCGAGCTCGCAAAATTAGGAAGTACAAGAAATTTGTAAATTGTACGTAATTTCACGGTAGTGCTTATGGTCGATCCCGTTTCTCAGCTTCAGAGCTACTTTCTTGACTGTATTTTGAGTTAAGCAGTTGGCGCCACTTCAGTTCTAGCCTATAAAGTCAAATGTTGTGTGGTTCCTCCATGGTAACATAGCTGCCCGAGGTCGCAAAGTTAGCAAGTACAAGAAATTTGAAAAATGTACGTAATTGCACAGTAGTGCTTATGGTCGATCCCGTTTCTCAGCTTCAGAGCTACTTTCTTGACTGTATTCTAGGTTAAGCAGTTGGCGCGACTTCAGTTCTAGCCTATAAAGTCAAATGTTGTGTGGTTCCTCCATGGTAACATAGCTGCCCGAGGTCGCAAAGTTAGCAAGTACAAGAAATTTGAAAATTGTACGTAATTTCACGGTAGTGCTTATGGTCGATCCCGTTTCTCGGCTTCAGAGCTACTTTCTTGACTGTATTTTGAGTTAAGCAGTTGGCGCGACTTCAGTTCTAGCCTATAAAGTCAAATGTTGTGTGGTTCCTCCATGGTAACATAGCTGCCCGAGGTCGCAAAGTTAGCAAGTACAAGAAATTTGAAAATTGTACGTAATTTCACAGTAGTGCTTATGGTCGATGCCGTTTCTCAGCTTCAGAGCTTTTTTCTTGACTGTATTTTGAGTTAAGCAGTTGGCGCGACTTCAGTTCTAGCCTATAAAGTCAAATGTTGTGTGGTTCCTCCATGGTAACATAGCTGCCCGAGGTCGCAAAGTTAGCAAGTACAAGAAATTTGAAAATTGTACGTAATTTCACGGTAGTGCTTATGGTCGATCCCGTTTCTCGGCTTCAGAGCTACTTTCGTGACTGTATTTTGAGTTAAGCAGTTGGCGCGACTTCAGTTCTAGCCTATAAAGTCAAATGTTGTGTGGTTCCTCCATGGTAACATAGCTGCCCGAGGTCGCAAAGTTAGCAAGTACAAGAAATTTGAAAATTGTATGTAATTTCACGGTAGTGCTTATGGTCGATCCCGTTTCTCAGCTTCAGAGCTACTTTCTTGACTGTATTTTGAGTTAAGCAGTTGGCGCCACTTTAGTTCTAGCCTATAAAGTCAAATGTTGTGTGGTTCCTCCATGGTAACATAGCTGCCCGAGGTCGCAAATTTAGCAAGTACAAGAAATTTGAAAATTGTATGTAATTTCACGGTAGTGCTTATGGTCGATCCCGTTTCTCAGCTTCAGAGCTACTTTCTTGACTGTATTTTGAGTTAAGCAGTTGGCGCCACTTCAGTTCTAGCCTATAAAGTCAAATGTTGTGTGGTTCCTCCATGGTAACATAGCTGCCCGAGGTCGCAAAGTTAGCAAGTACAAGAAATTTGAAAAATGTACGTAATTTCACGGTAGTGCTTATGGTCAATCCCGTTTCTCAGCTTCAGAGCTTTTTTCTTGACTGTATTTTGAGTTAAGCTGTTGGCGCGACTTCAGTTCTAGCCTATAAAGTCAAATGTTGTGTGGTTCCTCCATGGTAACATAGCTGCCCGAGGTCGCAAAGTTAGCAAGTACAAGAAATTTGAAAATTGTATGTAATTTCACGGTAGTGCTTATGGTCGATCCCGTTTCTCAGCTTCAGAGCTACTTTCTTGACTGTATTTTGAGTTAAGCAGTTGGCGCCACTTCAGTTCTAGCCTATAAAGTCAAATGTTGTGTGGTTCCTCCATGGTAACATAGCTGCCCGAGGTCGCAAAGTTAGCAAGTACAAGAAATTTGAAAAATTTACGTAATTGCACAGTAGTGCTTATGGTCGATCCCGTTTCTCAGCTTCAGAGCTACTTTCTTGACTGTATTCTAGGTTAAGCAGTTGGCGCGACTTCAGTTCTAGCCTATAAAGTCAAATGTTGTGTCTTTCCTCCATGGTAACATAGCTGCCCGAGGTCGCAAAGTTAGCAAGTACAAGAAATTTGAAAATTGTACGTAATTTCACGGTAGTGCTTATGGTCGATCCCGTTTCTCGGCTTCAGAGCTACTTTCTTGACTGTATTTTGAGTTAAGCTGTTGGCGCGACTTCAGTTCTAGCCTATAAAGTCAAATCTTGTGTGATTCCTCCATGGTAACATAGCTGCCCGAGCTCGCAAAATTAGCAAGTACAAGAAATTTGTAAATTGTACGTAATTTCACGGTAGTGCTTATGGTCGATCCGGTTTCTCAGCTTCAGAGCTTTTTTCTTGACTGTATTTTGAGTTAAGCAGTTGGCGCGACTTCAGTTCTAGCCTATAAAGTCAAATGTTGTGTGGTTCCTCCATGGTAACATAGCTGCCCGAGGTCGCAAAGTTAGCAAGTACAAGAAATTTGAAAATTGTACGTAATTTCACGGTAGTGCTTATGGTCGATCCCGTTTCTCGGCTTCAGAGCTACTTTCTTGACTGTATTTTGAGTTAAGCTGTTGGCGCGACTTCAGTTCTAGCCTATAAAGTCAAATCTTGTGTGATTCCTCCATGGTAACATAGCTGCCCGAGGTCGCAAAGTCGTTTCTCAGCTTCAGAGCTACTTTCTTGACTGTATTTTGAGTTAAGCAGTTGGCGCGACTTCAGTTCTAGCCTATAAAGTCAAATGTTGTGTGGTTCCTCCATGGTAACATAGCTGCCCGAGGTCGCAAAGTTAGCAAGTACAAGAAATTTGAAAATTGTACGTAATTTCACGGTAGTGCTTATGGTCGATCCCGTTTCTCGGCTTCAGAGCTACTGTCTTGACTGGATTTTGAGTTAAGCTGTTGGCGCGACTTCAGTTCTAGCCTATAAAGTCAAATCTTATGTGATTCCTCCATGGTAACATAGCTGCCCGAGGTCGCAAAGTTAGCAAGTACAAGAAATTTGAAAAATGTACGTAATTTCACGGTAGTGCTTATGGCCAATCCCGTTTCTCAGCTTCAGAGCTTTTTTCCTGACTGTATTTTGAGTTAAGCTGCTGGCGCGACTTCAGTTCTAGCCTATAAAGTCAAATGTTGTGTGGTTCCTCCATGGTAACATAGCTGCCCGAGGTCGCAAAGTTAGCAAGTACAGGAAATTTGAAAATTGTATGTAATTTCACGGTAGTGCTTATGGTCGATCCCGTTTCTCAGCTTCAGAGCTACTTTCTTGACTGTATTTTGAGTTAAGCAGTTGGCGCCACTTCAGTTCTAGCCTATAAAGTCAAATGTTGTGTGGTTCCTCCATGGTAACATAGCTGCCCGAGGTCGCAAAGTTAGCAAGTACAAGAAATTTGAAAAATGTACGTAATTGCACAGTAGTGCTTATGGTCGATCCCGTTTCTCAGCTTCAGAGCTACTTTCTTGACTGTATTCTAGGTTAAGCAGTTGGCGCGACTTCAGTTCTAGCCTATAAAGTCAAATGTTGTGTGGTTCCTCCATGGTAACATAGCTGCCCGAGGTCGCAAAGTTAGCAAGTACAAGAAATTTGAAAATTGTACGTAATTTCACGGTAGTGCTTATGGTCGATCCCGTTTCTCGGCTTCAGAGCTACTTTCTTGACTGTATTTTGAGTTAAGCTGTTGGCGCGACTTCAGTTCTAGCCTATAAAGTCAAATCTTGTGTGATTCCTCCATGGTAACATAGCTGCCCGAGCTCGCAAAATTAGCAAGTACAAGAAATTTGTAAATTGTACGTAATTTCACGGTAGTGCTTATGGTCGATCCCGTTTCTCAGCTTCAGAGCTTTTTTCTTGACTGTATTTTGAGTTAAGCAGTTGGCGCGACTTCAGTTCTAGCCTATAAAGTCAAATGTTGTGTGGTTCCTCCATGGTAACATAGCTGCCCGAGGTCGCAAAGTTAGCAAGTACAAGAAATTTGAAAATTGTACGTAATTTCACAGTAGTGCTTATGGTCGATGCCGTTTCTCAGCTTCAGAGCTTTTTTCTTGACTGTATTTTGAGTTAAGCAGTTGGCGCGACTTCAGTTCTAGCCTATAAAGTCAAATGTTGTGTGGTTCCTCCATGGTAACATAGCTGCCCGAGGTCGCAAAGTTAGCAAGTACAAGAAATTTGAAAATTGTACGTAATTTCACGGTAGTGCTTATGGTCGATCCCGTTTCTCGGCTTCAGAGCTACTTTCGTGACTGTATTTTGAGTTAAGCAGTTGGCGCGACTTCAGTTCTAGCCTATAAAGTCAAATGTTGTGTGGTTCCTCCATGGTAACATAGCTGCCCGAGGTCGCAAAGTTAGCAAGTACAAGAAATTTGAAAATTGTACGTAATTTCACGGTAGTGCTTATGGTCGATCCCGTTTCTCGGCTTCAGAGCTACTTTCTTGACTGTATTTTGAGTTAAGCTGTTGGCGCGACTTCAGTTCTAGCCTATAAAGTCAAATCTTGTGTGATTCCTCCATGGTAACATAGCTGCCCGAGGTCGCAAAGTTAGCAAGTACAAGAAATTTGAAAAATGTATGTAATTTCACGGTAGTGCTTATGGTCGATCCCGTTTCTCAGCTTCAGAGCTACTTTCTTGACTGTATTTTGAGTGAAGCAGTTGGCGCCACTTCAGTTCTAGCCTATAAAGTCAAATGTTGTGTGGTTCCTCCATGGTAACATAGCTGCCCGAGGTCGCAAAGTTAGCAAGTACAAGAAATTTGAAAATTGTATGTAATTTCACGGTAGTGCTTATGGCCGATCCCGTTTCTCAGCTTCAGAGCTACTTTTTTGACTGTATTTTGAGTTAAGCAGTTGGCGCGACTTCAGTTCTAGCCTATAAAGTCAAATGTTGTGTGGTTCCTCCATGGTAACATAGCTGCCCGAGGTCGCAAAGTTAGCAAGTACAAGAAATTTGAAAAATGTATGTAATTTCACGGTAGTGCTTATGGTCGATCCCGTTTCTCAGCTTCAGAGCTACTTTCTTGACTGTATTTTGAGCGAAGCAGTTGGCGCCACTTCAGTTCTAGCCTATAAAGTCAAATGTTGTGTGGTTCCTCCATGGTAACATAGCTGCCCGAGGTCGCAAAGTTAGCAAGTACAGGAAATTTGAAAATTGTATGTAATTTCACGGTAGTGCTTATGGTCGATCCCGTTTCTCAGCTTCAGAGCTTCTTTCTTGACTGTATTTTGAGTTAAGCAGTTGGCGCCACTTCAGTTCTAGCCTATAAAGTCAAATGTTGTGTGGTTCCTCCATGGTAACATAGCTGCCCGAGGTCGCAAAGTTAGCAAGTACAAGAAATTTGAAAATTGTATGTAATTTCACGGTAGTGCTTATGGTCGATCCCGTTTCTCAGCTTCAGAGCTACTTTCTTGACTGTATTTTGAGTTAAGCAGTTGGCGCCACTTCAGTTCTAGCCTATAAAGTCAAATGTTGTGTGGTTCCTCCATGGTAACATAGCTGCCCGAGGTCGCAAAGTTAGCAAGTACAAGAAATTTGAAAAATGTACGTAATTGCACAGTAGTGCTTATGGTCGATCCCGTTTCTCAGCTTCAGAGCTACTTTCTTGACTGTATTCTAGGTTAAGCAGTTGGCGCGACTTCAGTTCTAGCCTATAAAGTCAAATGTTGTGTGGTTCCTCCATGGTAACATAGCTGCCCGAGGTCGCAAAGTTAGCAAGTACAAGAAATTTGAAAATTGTACGTAATTTCACGGTAGTGCTTATGGTCGATCCCGTTTCTCGGCTTCAGAGCTACTTTCTTGACTGTATTTTGAGTTAAGCTGTTGGCGCGACTTCAGTTCTAGCCTATAAAGTCAAATCTTGTGTGATTCCTCCATGGTAACATAGCTGCCCGAGGTCGCAAAGTTAGCAAGTACAAGAAATTTGAAAAATGTACGTAATTTCACGGTAGTGCTTATGGTCGATCCCGTTTCTCAGCTTCAGAGCTTTTTTCTTGACTGTATTTTGAGTTAAGCAGTTGGCGCGACTTCAGTTCTAGCCTATAAAGTCAAATGTTGTGTGGTTCCTCCATGGTAACATAGCTGCCCGAGGTCGCAAAGTTAGCAAGTACAAGAAATTTGAAAATTGTACGTAATTTCACAGTAGTGCTTATGGTCGATGCCGTTTCTCAGCTTCAGAGCTTTTTTCTTGACTGTATTTTGAGTTAAGCAGTTGGCGCGACTTCAGTTCTAGCCTATAAAGTCAAATGTTGTGTGGTTCCTCCATGGTAACATAGCTGCCCGAGGTCGCAAAGTTAGCAAGTACAAGAAATTTGAAAATTGTACGTAATTTCACGGTAGTGCTTATGGTCGATCCCGTTTCTCGGCTTCAGAGCTACTTTCGTGACTGTATTTTGAGTTAAGCAGTTGGCGCGACTTCAGTTCTAGCCTATAAAGTCAAATGTTGTGTGGTTCCTCCATGGTAACATAGCTGCCCGAGGTCGCAAAGTTAGCAAGTACAAGAAATTTGAAAATTGTACGTAATTTCACGGTAGTGCTTATGGTCGATCCCGTTTCTCGGCTTCAGAGCTACTTTCTTGACTGTATTTTGAGTTAAGCTGTTGGCGCGACTTCAGTTCTAGCCTATAAAGTCAAATCTTGTGTGATTCCTCCATGGTAACATAGCTGCCCGAGGTCGCAAAGTTAGCAAGTACAAGAAATTTGAAAAATGTATGTAATTTCACGGTAGTGCTTATGGTCGATCCCGTTTCTCAGCTTCAGAGCTACTTTCTTGACTGTATTTTGAGTGAAGCAGTTGGCGCCACTTCAGTTCTAGCCTATAAAGTCAAATGTTGTGTGGTTCCTCCATGGTAACATAGCTGCCCGAGGTCGCAAAGTTAGCAAGTACAAGAAATTTGAAAATTGTATGTAATTTCACGGTAGTGCTTATGGCCGATCCCGTTTCTCAGCTTCAGAGCTACTTTCTTGACTGTATTTTGAGTTAAGCAGTTGGCGCGACTTCAGTTCTAGCCTATAAAGTCAAATGTTGTGTGGTTCCTCCATGGTAACATAGCTGCCCGAGGTCGCAAAGTTAGCAAGTACAAGAAATTTGAAAATTGTACGTAATTTCACGGTAGTGCTTATGGTCGATCCCGTTTCTCGGCTTCAGAGCTACTTTCTTGACTGGATTTTGAGTTAAGCTGTTGGCGCGACTTCAGTTCTAGCCTATAAAGTCAAATGTTGTGTGGTTCCTCCATGGTAACATAGCTGCCCGAGGTCGCAAAGTTAGCAAGTACAAGAAATTTGAAAATTGTACGTAATTTCACGGTAGTGCTTATGGTCGATCCCGTTTCTCGGCTTCAGAGCTACTTTCTTGACTGGATTTTGAGTTAAGCTGTTGGCGCGACTTCAGTTCTAGCCTATAAAGTCAAATCTTATGTGATTCCTCCATGGTAACATAGCTGCCCGAGGTCGCAAAGTTAGCAAGTACAAGAAATTTGAAAAATGTACGTAATTTCACGGTAGTGCTTATGGTCGATCCCGTTTCTCAGCTTCAGAGCTTTTTTCTTGACTGTATTTTGAGTTAAGCAGTTGGCGCGACTTCAGTTCTAGCCTATAAAGTCAAATGTTGTGTGGTTCCTCCATGGTAACATAGCTGCCCGAGGTCGCAAAGTTAGCAAGTACAAGAAATTTGAAAAATGTACGTAATTTCACGGTAGTGCTTATGGTCAATCCCGTTTCTCAGCTTCAGAGCTTTTTTCTTGACTGTATTTTGAGTTAAGCTGTTGGCGCGACTTCAGTTCTAGCCTATAAAGTCAAATGTTGTGTGGTTCCTCCATGGTAACATAGCTGCCCGAGGTCGCAAAGTTAGCAAGTACAAGAAATTTGAAAATTGTATGTAATTTCACGGTAGTGCTTATGGTCGATCCCGTTTCTCAGCTTCAGAGCTACTTTCTTGACTGTATTTTGAGTTAAGCAGTTGGCGCCACTTTAGTTCTAGCCTATAAAGTCAAATGTTGTGTGGTTCCTCCATGGTAACATAGCTGCCCGAGGTCGCAAATTTAGCAAGTACAAGAAATTTGAAAATTGTATGTAATTTCACGGTAGTGCTTATGGTCGATCCCGTTTCTCAGCTTCAGAGCTACTTTCTTGACTGTATTTTGAGTTAAGCAGTTGGCGCCACTTCAGTTCTAGCCTATAAAGTCAAATGTTGTGTGGTTCCTCCATGGTAACATAGCTGCCCGAGGTCGCAAAGTTAGCAAGTACAAGAAATTTGAAAAATGTACGTAATTTCACGGTAGTGCTTATGGTCAATCCCGTTTCTCAGCTTCAGAGCTTTTTTCTTGACTGTATTTTGAGTTAAGCTGTTGGCGCGACTTCAGTTCTAGCCTATAAAGTCAAATGTTGTGTGGTTCCTCCATGGTAACATAGCTGCCCGAGGTCGCAAAGTTAGCAAGTACAAGAAATTTGAAAATTGTATGTAATTTCACGGTAGTGCTTATGGTCGATCCCGTTTCTCAGCTTCAGAGCTACTTTCTTGACTGTATTTTGAGTTAAGCAGTTGGCGCCACTTCAGTTCTAGCCTATAAAGTCAAATGTTGTGTGGTTCCTCCATGGTAACATAGCTGCCCGAGGTCGCAAAGTTAGCAAGTACAAGAAATTTGAAAAATGTACGTAATTGCACAGTAGTGCTTATGCTCGATCCCGTTTCTCAGCTTCAGAGCTACTTTCTTGACTGTATTCTAGGTTAAGCAGTTGGCGCGACTTCAGTTCTAGCCTATAAAGTCAAATGTTGTGTCTTTCCTCCATGGTAACATAGCTGCCCGAGGTCGCAAAGTTAGCAAGTACAAGAAATTTGAAAATTGTACGTAATTTCACGGTAGTGCTTATGGTCGATCCCGTTTCTCGGCTTCAGAGCTACTTTCTTGACTGTATTTTGAGTTAAGCTGTTGGCGCGACTTCAGTTCTAGCCTATAAAGTCAAATCTTGTGTGATTCCTCCATGGTAACATAGCTGCCCGAGCTCGCAAAATTAGCAAGTACAAGAAATTTGTAAATTGTACGTAATTTCACGGTAGTGCTTATGGTCGATCCCGTTTCTCAGCTTCAGAGCTTTTTTCTTGACTGTATTTTGAGTTAAGCAGTTGGCGCGACTTCAGTTCTAGCCTATAAAGTCAAATGTTGTGTGGTTCCTCCATGGTAACATAGCTGCCCGAGGTCGCAAAGTTAGCAAGTACAAGAAATTTGAAAATTGTACGTAATTTCACAGTAGTGCTTATGGTCGATGCCGTTTCTCAGCTTCAGAGCTTTTTTCTTGACTGTATTTTGAGTTAAGCAGTTGGCGCGACTTCAGTTCTAGCCTGTAAAGTCAAATGTTGTGTGGTTCCTCCATGGTAACATAGCTGCCCGAGGTCGCAAAGTTAGCAAGTACAAGAAATTTGAAAATTGTACGTAATTTCACGGTAGTGCTTATGGTCGATCCCGTTTCTCGGCTTCAGAGCTACTTTCGTGACTGTATTTTGAGTTAAGCAGTTGGCGCGACTTCAGTTCTAGCCTATAAAGTCAAATGTTGTGTGGTTCCTCCATGGTAACATAGCTGCCCGAAGTCGCAAAGTTAGCAAGTACAAGAAATTTGAAAATTGTACGTAATTTCACGGTAGTGCTTATGGTCGATCCCGTTTCTCGGCTTCAGAGCTACTTTCTTGACTGTATTTTGAGTTAAGCTGTTGGCGCGACTTCAGTTCTAGCCTATAAAGTCAAATCTTGTGTGATTCCTCCATGGTAACATAGCTGCCCGAGGTCGCAAAGTCGTTTCTCAGCTTCAGAGCTACTTTCTTGACTGTATTTTGAGTTAAGCAGTTGGCGCGACTTCAGTTCTAGCCTATAAAGTCAAATGTTGTGTGGTTCCTCCATGGTAACATAGCTGCCCGAGGTCGCAAAGTTAGCAAGTACAAGAAATTTGAAAATTGTACGTAATTTCACGGTAGTGCTTATGGTCGATCCCGTTTCTCGGCTTCAGAGCTACTTTCTTGACTGGATTTTGAGTTAAGCTGTTGGCGCGACTTCAGTTCTAGCCTATAAAGTCAAATCTTATGTGATTCCTCCATGGTAACATAGCTGCCCGAGGTCGCAAAGTTAGCAAGTACAAGAAATTTGAAAAATGTACGTAATTTCACGGTAGTGCTTATGGCCAATCCCGTTTCTCAGCTTCAGAGCTTTTTTCTTGACTGTATTTTGAGTTAAGCTGTTGGCGCGACTTCAGTTCTAGCCTATAAAGTCAAATGTTGTGTGGTTCCTCCATGGTAACATAGCTGCCCGAGGTCGCAAAGTTAGCAAGTACAGGAAATTTGAAAATTGTATGTAATTTCACGGTAGTGCTTATGGTCGATCCCGTTTCTCAGCTTCAGAGCTACTTTCTTGACTGTATTTTGAGTTAAGCAGTTGGCGCCACTTCAGTTCTAGCCTATAAAGTCAAATGTTGTGTAGTTCCTCCATGGTAACATAGCTGCCCGAGGTCGCAAAGTTAGCAAGTACAATAAATTTGAAAATTGTACGTAATTTCACGGTAGTGCTTATGGTCGATCCCGTTTCTCGGCTTCTGAGCTACTTTCGTGACTGTATTTTGAGTTAAGCAGTCAGCGCGACTTCAGTTCTAGCCTATAAAGTCAAATGTTGTGTGGTTCCTCCATGGTAACATAGCTGCCCGAGGTCGCAAAGTTAGCAAGTACAAGAAATTTGAAAATTGTACGTAATTTCACGGTAGTGCTTATGGTCGATCCCGTTTCTCGGCTTCAGAGCTACTTTCTTGACTGGATTTTGAGTTAAGCTGTTGGCGCGACTTCAGTTCTAGCCTATAAAGTCAAATGTTGTGTGGTTCCTCCATGGTAACATAGCTGCCCGAGGTCGCAAAGTTAGCAAGTACAAGAAATTTGAAAATTGTACGTAATTTCACGGTAGTGCTTATGGTCGATCCCGTTTCTCGGCTTCAGAGCTACTTTCTTGACTGGATTTTGAGTTAAGCTGTTGGCGCGACTTCAGTTCTAGCCTATAAAGTCAAATCTTATGTGATTCCTCCATGGTAACATAGCTGCCCGAGGTCGCAAAGTTAGCAAGTACAAGAAATTTGAAAAATGTACGTAATTTCACGGTAGTGCTTATGGTCGATCCCGTTTCTCAGCTTCAGAGCTTTTTTCTTGACTTTTTTTTGAGTTAAGCAGTTGGCGCGACTTCAGTTCTAGCCTATAAAGTCAAATGTTGTGTGGTTCCTCCATGGTAACATAGCTGCCCGAGGTCGCAAAGTTAGCAAGTACAAGAAATTTGAAAAATGTACGTAATTTCACGGTAGTGCTTATGGTCAATCCCGTTTCTCAGCTTCAGAGCTTTTTTCTTGACTGTATTTTGAGTTAAGCTGTTGGCGCGACTTCAGTTCTAGCCTATAAAGTCAAATGTTGTGTGGTTCCTCCATGGTAACATAGCTGCCCGAGGTCGCAAAGTTAGCAAGTACAAGAAATTTGAAAATTGTATGTAATTTCACGGTAGTGCTTATGGTCGATCCCGTTTCTCAGCTTCAGAGCTACTTTCTTGACTGTATTTTGAGTTAAGCAGTTGGCGCCACTTTAGTTCTAGCCTATAAAGTCAAATGTTGTGTGGTTCCTCCATGGTAACATAGCTGCCCGAGGTCGCAAATTTAGCAAGTACAAGAAATTTGAAAATTGTATGTAATTTCACGGTAGTGCTTATGGTCGATCCCGTTTCTCAGCTTCAGAGCTACTTTCTTGACTGTATTTTGAGTTAAGCAGTTGGCGCCACTTCAGTTCTAGCCTATAAAGTCAAATGTTGTGTGGTTCCTCCATGGTAACATAGCTGCCCGAGGTCGCAAAGTTAGCAAGTACAAGAAATTTGAAAAATGTACGTAATTTCACGGTAGTGCTTATGGTCAATCCCGTTTCTCAGCTTCAGAGCTTTTTTCTTGACTGTATTTTGAGTTAAGCTGTTGGCGCGACTTCAGTTCTAGCCTATAAAGTCAAATGTTGTGTGGTTCCTCCATGGTAACATAGCTGCCCGAGGTCGCAAAGTTAGCAAGTACAAGAAATTTGAAAATTGTATGTAATTTCACGGTAGTGCTTATGGTCGATCCCGTTTCTCAGCTTCAGAGCTACTTTCTTGACTGTATTTTGAGTTAAGCAGTTGGCGCCACTTCAGTTCTAGCCTATAAAGTCAAATGTTGTGTGGTTCCTCCATGGTAACATAGCTGCCCGAGGTCGCAAAGTTAGCAAGTACAAGAAATTTGAAAAATGTACGTAATTGCACAGTAGTGCTTATGGTCGATCCCGTTTCTCAGCTTCAGAGCTACTTTCTTGACTGTATTCTAGGTTAAGCAGTTGGCGCGACTTCAGTTCTAGCCTATAAAGTCAAATGTTGTCTCTTTCCTCCATGGTAACATAGCTGCCCGAGGTCGCAAAGTTAGCAAGTACAAGAAATTTGAAAATTGTACGTAATTTCACGGTAGTGCTTATGGTCGATCCCGTTTCTCGGCTTCAGAGCTACTTTCTTGACTGTATTTTGAGTTAAGCTGTTGGCGCGACTTCAGTTCTAGCCTATAAAGTCAAATCTTGTGTGATTCCTCCATGGTAACATAGCTGCCCGAGCTCGCAAAATTAGCAAGTACAAGAAATTTGTAAATTGTACGTAATTTCACGGTAGTGCTTATGGTCGATCCCGTTTCTCAGCTTCAGAGCTTTTTTCTTGACTGTATTTTGAGTTAAGCAGTTGGCGCGACTTCAGTTCTAGCCTATAAAGTCAAATGTTGTGTGGTTCCTCCATGGTAACATAGCTGCCCGAGGTCGCAAAGTTAGCAAGTACAAGAAATTTGAAAATTGTACGTAATTTCACAGTAGTGCTTATGGTCGATGCCGTTTCTCAGCTTCAGAGCTTTTTTCT
This sequence comes from Merodon equestris, assembly GCA_958301585.1. Classification (NCBI taxonomy): domain Eukaryota; kingdom Metazoa; phylum Arthropoda; class Insecta; order Diptera; family Syrphidae; genus Merodon; species Merodon equestris. Next base: position 52,761,919 of record OY284415.1, on the reverse strand, counting down.
TGACTGTATTTTGAGTTAAGCAGTTGGCGCGACTTCAGTTCTAGCCTGTAAAGTCAAATGTTGTGTGGTTCCTCCATGGTAACATAGCTGCCCGAGGTCGCAAAGTTAGCAAGTACAAGAAATTTGAAAATTGTACGTAATTTCACGGTAGTGCTTATGGTCGATCCCGTTTCTCGGCTTCAGAGCTACTTTCGTGACTGTATTTTGAGTTAAGCAGTTGGCGCGACTTCAGTTCTAGCCTATAAAGTCAAATGTTGTGTGGTTCCTCCATGGTAACATAGCTGCCCGAAGTCGCAAAGTTAGCAAGTACAAGAAATTTGAAAATTGTACGTAATTTCACGGTAGTGCTTATGGTCGATCCCGTTTCTCGGCTTCAGAGCTACTTTCTTGACTGTATTTTGAGTTAAGCTGTTGGCGCGACTTCAGTTCTAGCCTATAAAGTCAAATCTTGTGTGATTCCTCCATGGTAACATAGCTGCCCGAGCTCGCAAAATTAGCAAGTACAAGAAATTTGTAAATTGTACGTAATTTCACGGTAGTGCTTATGGTCGATCCCGTTTCTCGGCTTCAGAGCTACTTTCTTGACTGGATTTTGAGTTAAGCTGTTGGCGCGACTTCAGTTCTAGCCTATAAAGTCAAATCTTATGTGATTCCTCCATGGTAACATAGCTGCCCGAGGTCGCAAAGTTAGCAAGTACAAGAAATTTGAAAAATGTACGTAATTTCACGGTAGTGCTTATGGCCAATCCCGTTTCTCAGCTTCAGAGCTTTTTTCTTGACTGTATTTTGAGTTAAGCTGTTGGCGCGACTTCAGTTCTAGCCTATAAAGTCAAATGTTGTGTGGTTCCTCCATGGTAACATAGCTGCCCGAGGTCGCAAAGTTAGCAAGTACAGGAAATTTGAAAATTGTATGTAATTTCACGGTAGTGCTTATGGTCGATCCCGTTTCTCAGCTTCAGAGCTACTTTCTTGACTGTATTTTGAGTTAAGCAGTTGGCGCCACTTCAGTTCTAGCCTATAAAGTCAAATGTTGTGTGGTTCCTCCATGGTAACATAGCTGCCCGAGGTCGCAAAGTTAGCAAGTACAAGAAATTTGAAAATTGTATGTAATTTCACGGTAGTGCTTATGGTCGATCCCGTTTCTCAGCTTCAGAGCTACTTTCTTGACTGTATTTTGAGTTAAGCAGTTGGCGCCACTTCAGTTCTAGCCTATAAAGTCAAATGTTGTGTGGTTCCTCCATGGTAACATAGCTGCCCGAGGTCGCAAAGTTAGCAAGTACAAGAAATTTGAAAAATGTACGTAATTGCACAGTAGTGCTTATGGTCGATCCCGTTTCTCAGCTTCAGAGCTACTTTCTTGACTGTATTCTAGGTTAAGCAGTTGGCGCGACTTCAGTTCTAGCCTATAAAGTCAAATGTTGTGTGGTTCCTCCATGGTACCATAGCTGCCCGAGGTCGCAAAGTTAGCAAGTACAAGAAATTTGAAAATTGTACGTAATTTCACGGTAGTGCTTATGGTCGATCCCGTTTCTCGGCTTCAGAGCTACTTTCTTGACTGTATTTTGAGTTAAGCTGTTGGCGCGACTTCAGTTCTAGCCTATAAAGTCAAATCTTGTGTGATTCCTCCATGGTAACATAGCTGCCCGAGCTCGCAAAATTAGCAAGTACAAGAAATTTGTAAATTGTACGTAATTTCACGGTAGTGCTTATGGTCGATCCCGTTTCTCAGCTTCAGAGCTTTTTTCTTGACTGTATTTTGAGTTAAGCAGTTGGCGCGACTTCAGTTCTAGCCTATAAAGTCAAATGTTGTGTGGTTCCTCCATGGTAACATAGCTGCCCGAGGTCGCAAAGTTAGCAAGTACAAGAAATTTGAAAATTGTACGTAATTTCACAGTAGTGCTTATGGTCGATGCCGTTTCTCAGCTTCAGAGCTTTTTTCTTGACTGTATTTTGAGTTAAGCAGTTGGCGCGACTTCAGTTCTAGCCTATAAAGTCAAATGTTGTGTGGTTCCTCCATGGTAACATAGCTGCCCGAGGTCGCAAAGTTAGCAAGTACAAGAAATTTGAAAATTGTACGTAATTTCACGGTAGTGCTTATGGTCGATCCCGTTTCTCGGCTTCAGAGCTACTTTCGTGACTGTATTTTGAGTTAAGCAGTTGGCGCGACTTCAGTTCTAGCCTATAAAGTCAAATGTTGTGTGGTTCCTCCATGGTAACATAGCTGCCCGAGGTCGCAAAGTTAGCAAGTACAAGAAATTTGAAAATTGTACGTAATTTCACGGTAGTGCTTATGGTCGATCCCGTTTCTCGGCTTCAGAGCTACTTTCTTGACTGTATTTTGAGTTAAGCTGTTGGCGCGACTTCAGTTCTAGCCTATAAAGTCAAATCTTGTGTGATTCCTCCATGGTAACATAGCTGCCCGAGGTCGCAAAGTTAGCAAGTACAAGAAATTTGAAAAATGTATGTAATTTCACGGTAGTGCTTATGGTCGATCCCGTTTCTCAGCTTCAGAGCTACTTTCTTGACTGTATTTTGAGTGAAGCAGTTGGCGCCACTTCAGTTCTAGCCTATAAAGTCAAATGTTGTGTGGTTCCTCCATGGTAACATAGCTGCCCGAGGTCGCAAAGTTAGCAAGTACAAGAAATTTGAAAATTGTATGTAATTTCACGGTAGTGCTTATGGCCGATCCCGTTTCTCAGCTTCAGAGCTACTTTCTTGACTGTATTTTGAGTTAAGCAGTTGGCGCGACTTCAGTTCTAGCCTATAAAGTCAAATGTTGTGTGGTTCCTCCATGGTAACATAGCTGCCCGAGGTCGCAAAGTTAGCAAGTACAAGAAATTTGAAAAATGTATGTAATTTCACGGTAGTGCTTATGGTCGATCCCGTTTCTCAGCTTCAGAGCTACTTTCTTGACTGTATTTTGAGTGAAGCAGTTGGCGCCACTTCAGTTCTAGCCTACAAAGTCAAATGTTGTGTGGTTCCTCCATGGTAACATAGCTGCCCGAGGTCGCAAAGTTAGCAAGTACAGGAAATTTGAAAATTGTATGTAATTTCACGGTAGTGCTTATGGTCGATCCCGTTTCTCAGCTTCAGAGCTACTTTCTTGACTGTATTTTGAGTTAAGCAGTTGGCGCCACTTCAGTTCTAGCCTATAAAGTCAAATGTTGTGTGGTTCCTCCATGGTAACATAGCTGCCCGAGGTCGCAAAGTTAGCAAGTACAAGAAATTTGAAAAATGTACGTAATTGCACAGTAGTGCTTATGGTCGATCCCGTTTCTCAGCTTCAGAGCTACTTTCTTGACTGTATTCTAGGTTAAGCAGTTGGCGCGACTTCAGTTCTAGCCTATAAAGTCAAATGTTGTGTGGTTCCTCCATGGTAACATAGCTGCCCGAGGTCGCAAAGTTAGCAAGTACAAGAAATTTGAAAATTGTACGTAATTTCACGGTAGTGCTTATGGTCGATCCCGTTTCTCGGCTTCAGAGCTACTTTCTTGACTGTATTTTGAGTTAAGCTGTTGGCGCGACTTCAGTTCTAGCCTATAAAGTCAAATCTTGTGTGATTCCTCCATGGTAACATAGCTGCCCGAGCTCGCAAAATTAGCAAGTACAAGAAATTTGTAAATTGTACGTAATTTCACGGTAGTGCTTATGGTCGATCCCGTTTCTCAGCTTCAGAGCTTTTTTCTTGACTGTATTTTGAGTTAAGCAGTTGGCGCGACTTCAGTTCTAGCCTATAAAGTCAAATGTTGTGTGGTTCCTCCATGGTAACATAGCTGCCCGAGGTCGCAAAGTTAGCAAGTACAAGAAATTTGAAAATTGTACGTAATTTCACAGTAGTGCTTATGGTCGATGCCGTTTCTCAGCTTCAGAGCTTTTTTCTTGACTGTATTTTGAGTTAAGCAGTTGGCGCGACTTCAGTTCTAGCCTATAAAATCAAATGTTGTGTGGTTCCTCCATGGTAACATAGCTGCCCGAGGTCGCAAAGTTAGCAAGTACAAGAAATTTGAAAATTGTACGTAATTTCACGGTAGTGCTTATGGTCGATCCCGTTTCTCGGCTTCAGAGCTACTTTCGTGACTGTATTTTGAGTTAAGCAGTTGGCGCGACTTCAGTTCTAGCCTATAAAGTCAAATGTTGTGTGGTTCCTCCATGGTAACATAGCTGCCCGAGGTCGCAAAGTTAGCAAGTACAAGAAATTTGAAAATTGTACGTAATTTCACGGTAGTGCTTATGGTCGATCCCGTTTCTCGGCTTCAGAGCTACTGTCTTGACTGTATTTTGAGTTAAGCTGTTGGCGCGACTTCAGTTCTAGCCTATAAAGTCAAATGTTGTGTGGTTCCTCCATGGTAACATAGCTGCCCGAGGTCGCAAAGTTAGCAAGTACAAGAAATTTGAAAATTGTATGTAATTTCACGGTAGTGCTTATGGCCGATCCCGTTTCTCAGCTTCAGAGCTACTTTCTTGACTGTATTTTGAGTTAAGCAGTTGGCGCGACTTCAGTTCTAGCCTATAAAGTCAAATGTTGTGTGGTTCCTCCATGGTAACATAGCTGCCCGAGGTCGCAAAGTTAGCAAGTACAAGAAATTTGAAAAATGTATGTAATTTCACGGTAGTGCTTATGGTCGATCCCGTTTCTCAGCTTCAGAGCTACTTTCTTGACTGTATTTTGAGTGAAGCAGTTGGCGCCACTTCAGTTCTAGCCTACAAAGTCAAATGTTGTGTGGTTCCTCCATGGTAACATAGCTGCCCGAGGTCGCAAAGTTAGCAAGTACAGGAAATTTGAAAATTGTATGTAATTTCACGGTAGTGCTTATGGTCGATCCCGTTTCTCAGCTTCAGAGCTACTTTCTTGACTGTATTTTGAGTTAAGCAGTTGGCGCCACTTCAGTTCTAGCCTATAAAGTCAAATGTTGTGTGGTTCCTCCATGGTAACATAGCTGCCCGAGGTCGCAAAGTTAGCAAGTACAAGAAATTTGAAAAATGTACGTAATTGCACAGTAGTGCTTATGGTCGATCCCGTTTCTCAGCTTCAGAGCTACTTTCTTGACTGTATTCTAGGTTAAGCAGTTGGCGCGACTTCAGTTCTAGCCTATAAAGTCAAATGTTGTGTGGTTCCTCCATGGTAACATAGCTGCCCGAGGTCGCAAAGTTAGCAAGTACAAGAAATTTGAAAATTGTACGTAATTTCACGGTAGTGCTTATGGTCGATCCCGTTTCTCGGCTTCAGAGCTACTTTCTTGACTGTATTTTGAGTTAAGCTGTTGGCGCGACTTCAGTTCTAGCCTATAAAGTCAAATCTTGTGTGATTCCTCCATGGTAACATAGCTGCCCGAGCTCGCAAAATTAGCAAGTACAAGAAATTTGTAAATTGTACGTAATTTCACGGTAGTGCTTATGGTCGATCCCGTTTCTCAGCTTCAGAGCTTTTTTCTTGACTGTATTTTGAGTTAAGCAGTTGGCGCGACTTCAGTTCTAGCCTATAAAGTCAAATGTTGTGTGGTTCCTCCATGGTAACATAGCTGCCCGAGGTCGCAAAGTTAGCAAGTACAAGAAATTTGAAAATTGTACGTAATTTCACAGTAGTGCTTATGGTCGATGCCGTTTCTCAGCTTCAGAGCTTTTTTCTTGACTGTATTTTGAGTTAACCCTCTAACGGTCAAAATCGCAATTTTGACGCAAAAGAGTCGGGAATTTTTTTTCTGCTAAATAATGGGCTAAGAAATCATAATTTGAAATCAGAATTCGAAAATATTTTTTTGATGGACCTCCAAGGACAAAATAGGTAAGGCTGCCTCAGGGCAGCTATGACCGTTTAAGTCAAAGTTTTTCTCCCGCCATTTATCTTTGATTTCATTGTTTCACCTCTTGATTAAATATAATCGCAGATTTAAGAGGTAAATAAAAGTAAAATGTTAAATCTATCGAGCTTTTTTATTGTTTTTATTGAAAGAGGAAGATAATAAATAGTAGAAAATGAAAGAGAGGATTACTTTCGATAGTGGTAATCATAGAAACAGTTTTTGGCGTAAGAGCAGCATAGATGGAGGTCACATTTCTGGCAAATACATTGTGTTTGCGATGTTTTGCACAATTTGCATTTCTTTTTGCCACCGTTTTTACTCAGCCATACTGGAATGTGGTCACAGCCATCGAAACGTATATCTTGTACAGGATGTTTCGCTTTTTTACCAATCCCAGAAGTACTCGGTTGAGAAACGTTCGATTCTCGGGGAACTGTTAATGGTCGTCCAACTTTACGTTTTTCACTGCACATAATAAGAGCCGCAGCTATTTCTTCTCTAAATTCTGGTAATTTCAGCAATTTCTCATCTTCAGTAGAATCATTACATTTATCGGCATGTATGCGACGGTATAGGATGTATGCATTCGTCGATGCCATGTCTATAAAATGATAGAACAAACGCATCATTGGATTCCGAGTCTTCGTTCGAATATGGTAGCGACCCATAAGACCATCCATAAGATCCACACCGCCCATATGACTGTTATATTCGCGTATGATCTGCGGGCAATCAACTTCAATAAATTGCTTCTGTTTTCGATCATAACGAGCGGCCTTTGGTGTTTGTTTGTTTGGATTTGCTTTAGCAAATGGTTCGACACCGACGTAAGTTGATGCCAATCGCACGCTCTTACTATCTTTCCATAAAACCGTGCTAATGTCGACGCCATACGCAGGAGCAACATATTCGGTTGAATAGCCTCTTGGTTTATCCTGTATATCCTTGTCCAGGGGAAGTTTGCAATTAGGAATTCGGTTTGCGCGCATTGTGCCCAAGCTATAAATTCCTCTTGAACGCAAATAAACCAATAAAGGCAACGAAGTATAAAAATTGTCGAAGTAGACAATATGATGCACGAAATTCGGTATTGATTCCGTTAAACGTACAACGACATTCGAAGTTGCACCAAGGTCGGGTGTTCCAGGTAAAACACAATTATCGCCTGCACCGTTGTAAATTTCGAAACGATAAGCGAAACCGTGGGAGTCACACAACACGAACAATTTTATTCCCCATTTATGAGGCTTATTTGGCATATATTGCCGAAGATGGTGCTTTATTTTTGTGCTGCACATCTGCTCGTCAACGCACAGTCGAGATGTTTTAGGAATAGAATCAAATTGAACGTTTAATTCACTCGCTAATTTCCGAATCCGAAACAACCGGTCATATCCGGGCGCACCTCTTCTTATCCGCTCCGTTTCGTCTTGAAATGATAAATATTTTTTTATCATTTTAAATCTTCTGATCGGCATAGTATTTTGAATAGGCAAGAATGCATTTTTGCCCCAATAGCTCTCCAAATTCGGATACCGATACACAGACATGAACATCAATATACCGATGTAGTGATGAACTTCGAACGAATCGGTGCTGAAAACTGTGTTTATGCTTTCCTGAAAGGCTGCTCTATTTGTTTCTTGAACAATCATATCGATTATTTTGTCCGTGAAGAAGTACTTAAAAAGTTTCAGCGGTGTATCCAGCATTTTGAAACTTGAAGGCAGCTGCGAATTACCCCGAAAAGCTACTTCGTTAACATGTAGCCGCATCGATCTCTTTACCCATATCATTTTTGAAAATTCCGCTGAGTCTTTTCTGATTTCACGTATGTCTGAAAAATGAAGAGAAATACATAGTCGAATTTTTAATTAAATTGCTAATAGTTTATTTGAATTGTCAATAATACCTGAACCAGTGAAACCAACAGCAGAAGGCTCAGCATCAGGACCACTATCCTCAACTGAAGGAAGAGGAGACTGGGCTCTTTTTTGTGGTTTGAAACGAGATGAAGTCGACGCTAATATTTCCGTTGGTTCACCTGCCTCTACTGTTTCAACGAGCGTTGATAAAGCCGTAATAGGTAAATCATCAGCTTGAATGAAACTGCCACTCGTTTCTCCTGCATTCATTTCTTTGGCCTGCGAAATGCATAGTTCATTTTCAGCCGATATTTCATCAGAAATATAGTCTGGATTGAATTCTTCTCCACTGCTGAGATCACCGTCATCGTCTTCGTCCGTGTCAAGAGACTTCATGAACTCTCTCAATTTTTCATCGTCTACATCGGATAGTTTGAAACGTTTACTTGTATTACCCTCTTTATTTTTCATTTTAATCTAAATTATAGGCGAAACGATGCAAACAATGATAAATGGCGGGAAAAAAAATGTTAGCGTAAACGGTCATGGCTGCCCTGAGGCCGCCTTCGTATTTCGTTTGTCAAGCACGACATTTTCATTTGTATTTATTATTTCTTTTCTTATTATGAAAGTACATGAATTTATGTACTTACTGTAAAATTCCGGACTCTTTCCAATAACTGGAAATATTCTATTTCTTTATGAGTTTTTTTTTTTTACGAGCACTAATTTTTGTTGTTCACACACTGATTTTTCACATACAAGTGACCACTAAAACTAGACAAAACTTCGCAGTGAGCTGAAACGTAGTTCAAAACTTCGCTGGTAGTTTGATTGAAGGCACGCGAAACCGTTATAAAAATACAAAAATTCGCAGATGGAATAAATGAGCAGTAGGCGATGGCTGCCCTGAGGCAGCCTTAAACGATAGAGGGTTAAGCAGTTGGCGCGACTTCAGTTCTAGCCTATAAAGTCAAATGTTGTGTGGTTCCTCCATGGTAACATAGCTGCCCGAGGTCGCAAAGTTAGCAAGTACAAGAAATTTGAAAATTGTACGTAATTTCACGGTAGTGCTTATGGTCGATCCCGTTTCTCGGCTTCAGAGCTACTTTCGTGACTGTATTTTGAGTTAAGCAGTTGGCGCGACTTCAGTTCTAGCCTATAAAGTCAAATGTTGTGTGGTTCCTCCATGGTAACATAGCTGCCCGAGGTCGCAAAGTTAGCAAGTACAAGAAATTTGAAAATTGTACGTAATTTCACGGTAGTGCTTATGGTCGATCCCGTTTCTCGGCTTCAGAGCTACTGTCTTGACTGTATTTTGAGTTAAGCTGTTGGCGCGACTTCAGTTCTAGCCTATAAAGTCAAATCTTGTGTGATTCCTCCATGGTAACATAGCTGCCCGAGGTCGCAAAGTTAGCAAGTACAAGAAATTTGAAAAATGTATGTAATTTCACGGTAGTGCTTATGGTCGATCCCGTTTCTCAGCTTCAGAGCTACTTTCTTGACTGTATTTTGAGTGAAGCAGTTGGCGCCACTTCAGTTCTAGCCTATAAAGTCAAATGTTGTGTGGTTCCTCCATGGTAACATAGCTGCCCGAGGTCGCAAAGTTAGCAAGTACAAGAAATTTGAAAATTGTATGTAATTTCACGGTAGTGCTTATGGCCGATCCCGTTTCTCAGCTTCAGAGCTACTTTCTTGACTGTATTTTGAGTTAAGCAGTTGGCGCGGCTTCAGTTCTAGCCTATAAAGTCAAATGTTGTGTGGTTCCTCCATGGTAACATAGCTGCCCGAGGTCGCAAAGTTAGCAAGTACAAGAAATTTGAAAATTGTACGTAATTTCACGGTAGTGCTTATGGTCGATCCCGTTTCTCGGCTTCAGAGCTACTTTCTTGACTGGATTTTGAGTTAAGCTGTTGGCGCGACTTCAGTTCTAGCCTATAAAGTCAAATCTTGTGTGATTCCTCCATGGTAACATAGCTGCCCGAGGTCGCAAAGTTAGCAAGTACAAGAAATTTGAAAAATGTACGTAATTTCACGGTAGTGCTTATGGCCAATCCCGTTTCTCAGCTTCAGAGCTTTTTTCTTGACTGTATTTTGAGTTAAGCTGTTGGCGCGACTTCAGTTCTAGCCTATAAAGTCAAATGTTGTGTGGTTCCTCCATGGTAACATAGCTGCCCGAGGTCGCAAAGTTAGCAAGTACAGGAAATTTGAAAATTGTATGTAATTTCACGGTAGTGCTTATGGTCGATCCCGTTTCTCAGCTTCAGAGCTACTTTCTTGACTGTATTTTAAGTTAAGCAGTTGGCGCCACTTCAGTTCTAGCCTATAAAGTCAAATGTTGTGTGGTTCCTCCATGGTAACATAGCTGCCCGAGGTCGCAAAGTTAGCAAGTACAAGAAATTTGAAAATTGTATGTAATTTCACGGTAGTGCTTATGGTCGATCCCGTTTCTCAGCTTCAGAGCTACTTTCTTGACTGTATTTTGAGTTAAGCAGTTGGCGCCACTTCAGTTCTAGCCTATAAAGTCAAATGTTGTGTGGTTCCTCCATGGTAACATAGCTGCCCGAGGTCGCAAAGTTAGCAAGTACAAGAAATTTGAAAAATGTACGTAATTGCACAGTAGTGCTTATGGTCGATCCCGTTTCTCAGCTTCAGAGCTACTTTCTTGACTGTATTCTAGGTTAAGCAGTTGGCGCGACTTCAGTTCTAGCCTATAAAGTCAAATGTTGTGTGGTTCCTCCATGGTAACATAGCTGCCCGAGGCCGCAAAGTTAGCAAGTACAAGAAATTTGAAAATTGTATGTAATTTCACGGTAGTGCTTATGGTCGATCCCGTTTCTCGGCTTCAGAGCTACTTTCTTGACTCTATTTTGAGTTAAGCAGTTGGCGCCACTTCAGTTCTAGCCTATAAAGTCAAATGTTGTGTGGTTCCTCCATGGTAACATAGCTGCCCGAGGTCGCAAAGTTAGCAAGTATAAGAAATTTGAAAATTGTATGTAATTTCACGGTAGTGCTTATGGTCGATCCCGTTTCTCAGCTTCAGAGCTACTTTCTTGACTGTATTTTGAGTTAAGCAGTTGGCGCCACTTCAGTTCTAGCCTATAAAGTCAAATGTTGTGTGGTTCCTCCATGGTAACATAGCTGCCCGAGGTCGCAAAGTTAGCAAGTACAAGAAATTTGAAAATTGTATGTAATTTCACGGTAGTGCTTATGACCGATCCCGTTTCTCAGCTTCAGAGCTACTTTCTTGACTGTATTTTGAGTCAAGCAGTTGGCGCGACTTCAGTTCGAGCCTATAAAGTCAAATGTTGTGTGGTTCCTCCATGGTAACATAGCTGCCCGAGGTCGCAAAGTTAGCAAGTACAAGAAATTTGAAAATTGTATGTAATTGCACAGTAGTGCTTATGGTCGATCCCGTTTCTCGGCTTCAGAGCTACTTTCTTGACTGTATTTTGAGTTAAGCAGTTGGCGCGACTTCAGTTTTAGCCTATAAAGTCAAATGTTGAGTGGTTCCTCCATGGTAACATAGCTGCCCGAGGCCGCAAAGTTAGCAAGTACAAGAAATTTGAAAATTGTACGTAATTTCACGGTATTGCTTATGGTCGATCCCGTTTCTCGGCTTCAGAGCTACTTTCTTGACTGTATTTTGAGTTAAGCAGTTGGCGCGACTTCAGTTCTAGCCTATAAAGTCAAATGTTGTGTGGTTCCTCCATGGTAACATAGCTGCCCGAGGTCGCAAAGTTAGCAAGTACAAGAAATTTGAAAATTGTACGTAATTTCACGGTAGTGCTTATGGTCGATCCCGTTTCTCTGCTTCAGAGCTACTTTCTTGACTGGATTTTGAGTTAAGCAGTTGGCGCGACTTCAGTTCTAGCCTATAAAGTTAAATGTTGTGTGGTTCCTCCATGGTAACATAGCTGCCCGAGGCCGCAAAGTTAGCAACTACAAGAAATTTGAAAATTGTATGTAATTTCACGGTAGTGCTTATGGTCGATCCCGTTTCTCGGCTTCAGAGCTACTTTCTTGACTGTATTTTGAGTTAAGCTGTTGGCGCGACTTCAGTTCTAGCCTATAAAGTCAAATCTTGTGTGATTCCCCCATGGTAACATAGCTGGACGAGGTCGCAAAGTTAGCAAGTACAAGAAATTTGAAAAATGTACGTAATTTCACGGTAGTGCTTATGGCCGATCCGGTTTCTCAGCTTCAGAGCTTTTTTCTTGACTGTATTTTGAGTTAAGCAGTTGGCGCGACTTCAGTTCTAGCCTATAAAGTCAAATCTTGTTTGATTCCTCCATGGTAACATAGCTGCCCGAGGTCGCACAATTAGCAAGTACAAGAAATTTGAAAATTGTACGTAATTTCACGGTAGTGCTTATGGTCGATCCCGTTTCTCGGCTTCAGAGCTACTTTCTTGACTGGATTTTGAGTTAAGCAGTTGGCGCGACTTCAGTTCTAGCCTATAAAGTCAAATGTTGTGTGGTTCCTCCATGGTAACATAGCTGCCCGAGGCCGCAAAGTTAGCAAGTACAAGAAATGTGAAAATTGTATGTAATTTCACGGTAGTGCTTATGGTCGATCCCGTTTCTCGGCTTCAGAGCTACTTTCTTGACTCTATTTTGAGTTGAGCAGTTGGCGCCACTTCAGTTCTAGCCTATAAAGTCAAATGTTGTGTGGTTCCTCCATGGTAACATAGCTGCCCGAGGTCGCAAAGTTAGCAAGTACAAGAAATTTGAAAATTGTATGTAATTTCACGGTAGTGCTTATGGTCGATCCCGTTTCTCAGCTTCAGAGCTACTTTCTTAACTGTATTTTGAGTTAAGCAGTTGGCGCGACTTCAGTTCTAGCCTATAAAGTCAAATGTTGTGTGGTTCCTCCATGGTAACATAGCTGCCCGAGGTCGCAAAGTTAGCAAGTACAAGAAATTTGAAAATTGTATGTAATTTCACGGTAGTGCTTATGGCCGATCCCGTTTCTCAGCTTCAGAGCTACTTTCTTGACTGTATTTTGAGTCAAGCAGTTGGCGCGACTTCAGTTCGAGCCTATAAAGTCAAATGTTGTGTGGTTCCTCCATGGTAACATAGCTGCCCGAGGTCGCAAAGTTAGCAAGTACAAGAAATTTGAAAATTGTATGTAATTGCACAGTAGTGCTTATGGTCGATCCCGTTTCTCGGCTTCAGAGCTACTTTCTTGACTGTATTTTGAGTTAAGCAGTTGGCGCGACTTCAGTTCTAGCCTATAAAGTCAAATGTTGTGTGGTTCCTCCATGGTAACATAGCTGCCCGAGGCCGCAAAGTTAGCAAGTACAAGAAATTTGAAAATTGTACGTAATTTCACGGTATTGCTTATGGTCGATCCCGTTTCTCGGCTTCAGAGCTACTTTCTTGACTGTATTTTGAGTTAAGCAGTTGGCGCGACTTCAGTTCTAGCCTATAAAGTCAAATGTTTTGTGGTTCCTCCATGGTAACATAGCTGCCCGAGGTCGCAAAGTTAGCAAGTACAAGAAATTTGAAAATTGTACGTAATTTCACGGTAGTGCTTATGGTCGATCCCGTTTCTCTGCTTCAGAGCCACTTTCTTGACTGGATTTTGAGTTAAGCAGTTGGCGCGACTTCAGTTCTAGCCTATAAAGTTAAATGTTGTGTGGTTCCTCCATGGTAACATAGCTGCCCGAGGCCGCAAAGTTAGCAACTACAAGAAATTTGAAAATTGTATGTAATTTCACGGTAGTGCTTATGGTCGATCCCGTTTCTCGGCTTCAGAGCTACTTTCTTGACTGTATTTTGAGTTAAGCAGTTGGCGCGACTTCAGTTCTAGCCTATAAAGTCAAATCTTGTGTGATTCCTCCATGGTAACATAGCTGCCCGAGGTCGCAAAATTAGCAAGTACTAGAAATTTGTAAATTGTACGTAATTTCACGGTAGTGCTTATGGTCGATCCCGTTTCTCAGCTTCAGAGCTTTTTTCTTGACTGTATTTTGAGTTAAGCAGTTGGCGCGACTTCAGTTCTAGCCTATAAAGTCAAATGTTGTGTGGTTCCTCCATGGTAACATAGCTGCCCGAGGTCGCAAATTTAGCAAGTACAAGAAATTTGAAAATTGTACGTAATTTCACAGTAGTGCTTATGGTCGATGCCGTTTCTCAGCTTCAGAGCTTTTTTCTTGACTGTATTTTGAGTTAGGCAGTTGGCGCGACTTCAGTTCTAGCCTATAAAGTCAAATGTTGTGTGGTTCCTCCATGGTAACATAGCTGCCCGAGGTCGCAAAGTTAGCAAGTACAAGAAATTTGAAAATTGTACGTAATTTCACGGTAGTGCTTATGGTCGATCCCGTTTCTCGGCTTCACAGCTACTTTCTTGACTGTATTTTGAGTTAAGCTGTTGGCCCGACTTCAGTTCTAGCGTATAAAGTCAAATGTTGTGTGGTTCCTCCATGGTAACATAGCTGCCCGAGGTCGCAAAGTTAGCAAGTACAAGAAATTTGAAAATTGTACGTAATTTCACGGTAGTGCTTATGGTCGATCCCGTTTCTCGGCTTCAGAGCTACTTTCTTGACTGTATTTTGAGTTAAGCTGTTGGCGCGACTTCAGTTCTAGCCTATAAAGTCAAATGTTGTGTGGTTCCTCCATGGTAACATAGCTGCCCGAGGTCGCAAAGTTAGCAAGTACAAGAAATTTTAAAATTGTACGTAATTTCACGGTAGTGCTTATGGTCGATCCCGTTTCTCGGCTTCAGAGCTACTTTCGTGACTGTATTTTGAGTTAAGCAGTTGGCGCGACTTCAGTTCTAGCCTATAAAGTCAAATGTTGTGTGGTTCCTCCATGGTAACATAGCTGCCCGAGGTCGCAAAGTTAGCAAGTACAAGAAATTTGAAAATTGTACGTAATTTCACGGTAGTGCTTATGGTCGATCCCGTTTCTCGGCTTCAGAGCTACTTTCTTGACTGTATTTTGAGTTAGCTGTTGGCGCGACTTCAGTTCTAGCCTATAAAGTCAAATCTTGTGTGATTCCTCCATGGTAACATAGCTGCCCGAGGTCGCAAAGTTAGCAAGTACAAGAAATTTGAAAAATGTATGTAATTTCACGGTAGTGCTTATGGTCGATCCCGTTTCTCAGCTTCAGAGCTACTTTCTTGACTGTATTTTGAGTGAAGCAGTTGGCGCCACTTCAGTTCTAGCCTATAAAGTCAAATGTTGTGTGGTTCCTCCATGGTAACATAGCTGCCCGAGGTCGCAAAGTTAGCAAGTACAAGAAATTTGAAAATTGTATGTAATTTCACGGTAGTGCTTATGGCCGATCCCGTTTCTCAGCTTCAGAGCTACTTTCTTGACTGTATTTTGAGTTAAGCAGTTGGCGCGACTTCAGTTCTAGCCTATAAAGTCAAATGTTGTGTGGTTCCTCCATGGTAACATAGCTGCCCGACGTCGCAAAATTAGCAAGTACAAGAAATTTGAAAATTGTACGTAATTTCACGGTAGTGCTTATGGTCGATCCCGTTTCTCGGCTTCAGAGCTACTTTCTTGACTGGATTTTGAGTTAAGCTGTTGGCGCGACTTCAGTTCTAGCCTATAAAGTCAAATCTTGTGTGACTCCTCCATGGTAACATAGCTGCCCGAGGTCGCAAAGTTAGCAAGTACAAGAAATTTGAAAAATGTACATAATTTCACGGTAGTGCTTATGGCCAATCCCGTTTCTCAGCTTCAGAGCTTTTTTCTTGACTGTATTTTGAGTTAAGCTGTTGGCGCGAATTCAGTTCTAGCCTATAAAGTCAAATGTTGTGTGGTTCCTCCATGGTAACATAGCTGCCCGAGGTCGCAAAGTTAGCAAGTACAAGAAATTTGAAAATTGTATGTAATTTCACGGTAGTGCTTATGGTCGATCCCGTTTCTCAGCTTCAGAGCTACTTTCTTGACTGTATTTTGAGTTAAGCAGTTGGCGCCACTTCAGTTCTAGCCTATAAAGTCAAATGTTGTGTGGTTCCTCCATGGTAACATAGCTGCCCGAGGTCGCAAAGTTAGCAAGTACAAGAAATTTGAAAATTATGTGTAATTTCACGGTAGTGCTTATGGTCGATCCCGTTTCTCAGCTTCAGAGCTACTTTCTTGACTGTATTTTGAGTTAAGCAGTTGGCGCCACTGAAGTTCTAGCCTATAAAGTCAAATGTTGTGTGGTTCCTCCATGGTAACATAGCTGCCCGAGGTCGCAAAGTTAGCAAGTACAAGAAATTTGAAAAATGTACGTAATTTCACGGTAGTGCTTATGGCCAATCCCGCTTCTCAGCTTCAGAGCTTTTTTCTTGACTGTATTTCGAGTTAAGCTGTTGGCGCGACTTCAGTTCTAGCCTGTAAAGTCAAATGTTGTGTTTTTCCTCCATGGTAACATAGCTGCCCGAGGTCGTAAAGTTAGCAAGTACAAGAAATTTGAAAATTGTATGTAATTTCACGGTAGTGCTTATGGTCGATCCCGTTTCTCAGCTTCAGAGCTACTTTCTTGACTGTATTTTGAGTTAAGCAGTTGGCGCCACTTCAGTTCTAGCCTATAAAGTCAAATGTTGTGTGGTTCCTCCATGGTAACATAGCTGCCCGAGGTCGCAAAGTTAGCAAGTACAAGAAATTTGAAAAATGTACGTAATTGCACAGTAGTGCTTATGGTCGATCCCGTTTCTCAGCTTCAGAGCTACTTTCTTGACTGTATTCTAGGTTAAGCAGTTGGCGCGACTTCAGTTCTAGCCTATAAAGTCAAATGTTGTGTGGTTCCTCCATGGTAACATAGCTGCCCGAGGTCGCAAAGTTAGCAAGTACAAGAAATTTGTAAATTGTATGTAATTTCACGGTAGTGCTTATGGTCGATCCCGTTTCTCAGCTTCAGAGCTACTTTCTTGACTGTATTTTGAGTTAAGCAGTTGGCGCGACTTCAGTTCTAGCCTATAAAGTCAAATGTTGTGTGGTTCCTCCATGGTAACATAGCTGCCCGAGGTCGCAAAGTTAGCAAGTACAAGAAATTTGAAAATTGTACGTAATTTCACGGTAGTGCTTATGGTCGATCCCGTTTCTCTGCTTCAGAGCTACTTTCTTGACTGGATTTTGAGTTAAGCAGTTGGCGCGACTTCAGTTCTAGCCTATAAAGTTAAATGTTGTGTGGTTCCTCCATGGTAACATAGCTGCCCGAGGTCGCAAAATTAGCAAGTACAAGAAATTTGTAAATTGTACGTAATTTCACGGTAGTGCTTATGGTCGATCCCGTTTCTCAGCTTCAGAGCTTTTTTCTTGACTGTATTTTGAGTTAAGCAGTTGGCGCGACTTCAGTTCTAGCCTATAAAGTCAAATGTTGTGTGGTTCCTCCATGGTAACATAGCTGCCCGAGGTCGCAAAGTTAGCAAGTACAAGAAATTTGAAAATTGTACGTAATTTCACAGTAGTGCTTATGGTCGATGCCGTTTCTCAGCTTCAGAGCTTTTTTCTTGACTGTATTTTGAGTTAAGCAGTTGGCGCGACTTCAGTTCTAGCCTATAAAGTCAAATGTTGTGTGGTTCCTCCATGGTAACATAGCTGCCCGAGGTCGCAAAGTTAGCAAGTACAAGAAATTTGAAAATTGTACGTAATTTCACGGTAGTGCTTATGGTCGATCCCGTTTCTCGGCTTCAGAGCTACTTTCGTGACTGTATTTTGAGTTAAGCAGTTGGCGCGACTTCAGTTCTAGCCTATAAAGTCAAATGTTGTGTGGTTCCTCCATGGTAACATAGCTGCCCGAGGTCGCAAAATTAGCAAGTACAAGAAATTTGTAAATTGTACGTAATTTCACGGTAGTGCTTATGGTCGATCCCGTTTCTCGGCTTCAGAGCTACTTTCTTGACTGTATTTTGAGTTAAGCAGTTGGCGCCACTTCAGTTCTAGCCTATAAAGTCAAATGTTGTGTGGTTCCTCCATGGTAACATAGCTGCCCGAGGTCGCAAAGTTAGCAAGTACAAGAAATTTGAAAATTGTATGTAATTTCACGGTAGTGCTTATGGTCGATCCCGTTTCTCGGCTTCAGA
Organism: Merodon equestris; assembly: GCA_958301585.1. Classification (NCBI taxonomy): domain Eukaryota; kingdom Metazoa; phylum Arthropoda; class Insecta; order Diptera; family Syrphidae; genus Merodon; species Merodon equestris. The sequence continues at coordinate 52,744,226 of OY284415.1, read as the reverse complement.
GCTACTTTCTTGACTGTATTTTTAGTTAAGCAGTTGGCGCGACTTCAGTTCTAGCCTATAAAGTCAAATGTTGTGTGGTTCCTCCATGGTAACATAGCTGCCCGAGGTCGCAAAGTTAGCAAGTACAAGAAATTTGAAAATTGTACGTAATTTCACGGTAGTGCTTATGGTCGATCCCGTTTCTCTGCTTCAGAGCTACTTTCTTGACTGTATTTTGAGTTAAGCAGTTGGCGCGACTTCAGTTCTAGCCTATAAAGTCAAATCTTGTGTGATTCCTCCATGGTAACATAGCTGCCCGAGGTCGCAAAATTAGCAAGTACAAGAAATTTGTAAATTGTACGTAATTTCACGTTAGTGCTTATGGTCGATCCCGTTTCTCAGCTTCAGAGCTTTTTTCTTGACTGTATTTTGAGTTAAGCAGTTGGCGCGACTTCAGTTCTAGCCTATAAAGTCAAATGTTGTGTGGTTCCTCCATGGTAACATAGCTGCCCGAGGTCGCAAAGTTAGCAAGTACAAGAAATTTGAAAATTGTACGTAATTTCACAGTAGTGCTTATGGTCGATGCCGTTTCTCAGCTTCAGAGCTTTTTTCTTGACTGTATTTTGAGTTAAGCAGTTGGCGCGACTTCAGTTCTAGCCTATAAAGTCAAATCTTGTGTGATTCCTCCATGGTAACATAGCTGCCCGAGGTCGCAAAGTTAGCAAGTACAAGAACTTTGAAAAATGTACGTAATTTCACGGTAGTGCTTATGGACAATCCCGTTTCTCAGCTTCAGAGCTTTTTTCTTGACTGTATTTTGAGTTAAGCTGTTGGCGCGAATTCAGTTCTAGCCTATAAAGTCAAATGTTGTGTGGTTCCTCCATGGTAACATAGCTGCCCGAGGTCGCAAAGTTAGCAAGTACAAGAAATTTGAAAATTGTATGTAATTTCACGGTAGTGCTTATGGTCGATCCCGTTTCTCAGCTTCAGAGCTACTTTCTTGACTGTATTTTGAGTTAAGCAGTTGGCGCCACTTCAGTTCTAGCCTATAAAGTCAAATGTTGTGTGGTTCCTCCATGGTAACATAGCTGCCCGAGGTCGCAAAGTTAGCAAGTACAAGAAATTTGAAAAATGTACGTAATTTCACGGTAGTGCTTATGGCCAATCCCGCTTCTCAGCTTCAGAGCTTTTTTCTTGACTGTATTTCGAGTTAAGCTGTTGGCGCGACTTCAGTTCTAGCCTATAAAGTCAAATGTTGTGTGGTTCCTCCATGGTAACATAGCTGCCCGAGGTCGCAAAGTTAGCAAGTACAAGAAATTTGAAAATTGTATGTAATTTCACGGTAGTGCTTATGGTCGATCCCGTTTCTCAGCTTCAGAGCTACTTTCTTGACTGTATTTTGAGTTAAGCAGTTGGCGCCACTTCAGTTCTAGCCTATAAAGTCAAATGTTGTGTGGTTCCTCCATGGTAACATAGCTGCCCGAGGTCGCAAAGTTAGCAAGTACAAGAAATTTGAAAAATGTACGTAATTGCACAGTAGTGCTTATGGTCGATCCCGTTTCTCAGCTTCAGAGCTACTTTCTTGACTGTATTCTAGGTTAAGCAGTTGGCGCGACTTCAGTTCTAGCCTATAAAGTCAAATGTTGTGTGGTTCCTCCATGGTAACATAGCTGCCCGAGGTCGCAAAGTTAGCAAGTACAAGAAATTTGTAAATTGTATGTAATTTCACGGTAGTGCTTATGGTCGATCCCGTTTCTCAGCTTCAGAGCTACTTTCTTGACTGTATTTTGAGTTAAGCAGTTGGCGCGACTTCAGTTCTAGCCTATAAAGTCAAATGTTGTGTGGTTCCTCCATGGTAACATAGCTGCCCGAGGTCGCAAAGTTAGCAAGTACAAGAAATTTGAAAATTGTACGTAATTTCACGGTAGTGCTTATGGTCGATCCCGTTTCTCTGCTTCAGAGCTACTTTCTTGACTGGATTTTGAGTTAAGCAGTTGGCGCGACTTCAGTTCTAGCCTATAAAGTTAAATGTTGTGTGGTTCCTCCATGGTAACATAGCTGCCCGAGGTCGCAAAATTAGCAAGTACAAGAAATTTGTAAATTGTACGTAATTTCACGGTAGTGCTTATGGTCGATCCCGTTTCTCAGCTTCAGAGCTTTTTTCTTGACTGTATTTTGAGTTAAGCAGTTGGCGCGACTTCAGTTCTAGCCTATAAAGTCAAATGTTGTGTGGTTCCTCCATGGTAACATAGCTGCCCGAGGTCGCAAAGTTAGCAAGTACAAGAAATTTGAAAATTGTACGTAATTTCACAGTAGTGCTTATGGTCGATGCCGTTTCTCAGCTTCAGAGCTTTTTTCTTGACTGTATTTTGAGTTAAGCAGTTGGCGCGACTTCAGTTCTAGCCTATAAAGTCCAATGTTGTGTGGTTCCTCCATGGTAACATAGCTGCCCGAGGTCGCAAAGTTAGCAAGTACAAGAAATTTGAAAATTGTACGTAATTTCACGGTAGTGCTTATGGTCGATCCCGTTTCTCGGCTTCAGAGCTACTTTCGTGACTGTATTTTGAGTTAAGCAGTTGGCGCGACTTCAGTTCTAGCCTATAAAGTCAAATGTTGTGTGGTTCCTCCATGGTAACATAGCTGCCCGAGGTCGCAAAATTAGCAAGTACAAGAAATTTGTAAATTGTACGTAATTTCACGGTAGTGCTTATGGTCGATCCCGTTTCTCGGCTTCAGAGCTACTTTCTTGACTGTATTTTGAGTTAAGCAGTTGGCGCCACTTCAGTTCTAGCCTATAAAGTCAAATGTTGTGTGGTTCCTCCATGGTAACATAGCTGCCCGAGGTCGCAAAGTTAGCAAGTACAAGAAATTTGAAAATTGTATGTAATTTCACGGTAGTGCTTATGGTCGATCCCGTTTCTCGGCTTCAGAGCTACTTTCTTGACTGTATTTTTAGTTAAGCAGTTGGCGCGACTTCAGTTCTAGCCTATAAAGTCAAATGTTGTTTGGTTCCTCCATGGTAACATAGCTGCCCGAGGTCGCAAAGTTAGCAAGTACAAGAAATTTGAAAATTGTACGTAATTTCACGGTAGTGCTTATGGTCGATCCCGTTTCTCTGCTTCAGAGCTTCTTTCTTGACTGTATTTTAAGTTAAGCAGTTGGCGCGACTTCAGTTCTAGCCTATAAAGTCAAATGTTGTGTGGTTCCTCCATGGTAACATAGCTGCCCGAGGTCGCAAAGTTAGCAAGTACAAGAAATTTGAAAATTGTACGTAATTTCACGGTAGTGCTTATGGTCGATCCCGTTTCTCGGCTTCAGAGCTACTTTCGTGACTGTATTTTGAGTTAAGCAGTTGGCGCGACTTCAGTTCTAGCCTATAAAGTCAAATGTTGTGTGGTTCCTCCATGGTAACATAGCTGCCCGAGGTCGCAAAATTAGCAAGTACAAGAAATTTGTAAATTGTACGTAATTTCACGGTAGTGCTTATGGTCGATCCCGTTTCTCGGCTTCAGAGCTACTTTCTTGACTGTATTTTGAGTTAAGCAGTTGGCGCCACTTCAGTTCTAGCCTATAAAGTCAAATGTTGTGTGGTTCCTCCATGGTAACATAGCTGCCCGAGGTCGCAAAGTTAGCAAGTACAAGAAATTTGAAAATTGTATGTAATTTCACGGTAGTGCTTATGGTCGATCCCGTTTCTCGGCTTCAGAGCTACTTTCTTGACTGTATTTTTAGTTAAGCAGTTGGCGCGACTTCAGTTCTAGCCTATAAAGTCAAATGTTGTGTGGTTCCTCCATGGTAACATAGCTGCCCGAGGTCGCAAAGTTAGCAAGTACAAGAAATTTGAAAATTGTACGTAATTTCACGGTAGTGCTTATGGTCGATCCCGTTTCTCTGCTTCAGAGCTTCTTTCTTGACTGTATTTTAAGTTAAGCAGTTGGCGCGACTTCAGTTCTAGCCTATAAAGTCAAATCTTGTGTGATTCCTCCATGGTAACATAGCTGCCCGAGGTCGCAAAATTAGCAAGTACAAGAAATTTGTAAATTGTACGTAATTTCACGGTAGTGCTTATGGTCGATCCCGTTTCTCAGCTTCAGAGCTTTTTTCTTGACTGTATTTTGAGTTAAGCAGTTGGCGCGACTTCAGTTCTAGCCTATAAAGTCAAATGTTGTGTGGTTCCTCCATGGTAACATAGCTGCCCGAGGTCGCAAAGTTAGCAAGTACAAGAAATTTGAAAATTGTACGTAATTTCACGGTAGTGCTTATGGTCGATCCCGTTTCTCGGCTTCAGAGCTTTTTTCTTGACTGTATTTTGAGTTAAGCAGTTGGCGCGACTTCAGTTCTAGCCTATAAAGTCAAATGTTGTGTGGTTCCTCCATGGTAACATAGCTGCCCGAGGTCGCAAAGTTAGCAAGTACAAGAAATTTGAAAATTGTACGTAATTTCACGGTAGTGCTTATGGTCGATCCCGTTTCTCGGCTTCAGAGCTTTTTTCTTGACTGTATTTTGAGTTAAGCAGTTGGCGCGACTTCAGTTCTAGCCTATAAAGTCAAATGTTGTGTGGTTCCTCCATGGTAACATAGCTGCCCGAGGTCGCAAAGTTAGCAAGTACAAGAAATTTGAAAATTGTACGTAATTTCACGGTAGTGCTTATGGTCGATCCCGTTTCTCGGCTTCAGAGCTACTTTCGTGACTGTATTTTGAGTTAAGCAGTTGGCGCGACTTCAGTTCTAGCCTATAAAGTCAAATGTTGTGTGGTTCCTCCATGGTAACATAGCTGCCCGAGGTCGCAAAGTTAGCAAGTACAAGAAATTTGAAAATTGTACGTAATTTCACAGTAGTGCTTATGGTCGATGCCGTTTCTCAGCTTCAGAGCTTTTTTCTTGACTGTATTTTGAGTTAAGCAGTTGGCGCGACTTCAGTTCTAGCCTATAAAGTCAAATGTTGTGTGGTTCCTCCATGGTAACATAGCTGCCCGAGGTCGCAAAGTTAGCAAGTACAAGAAATTTGAAAATTGTACGTAATTTCACGGTAGTGCTTATGGTCGATCCCGTTTCTCGGCTTCAGAGCTACTTTCGTGACTGTATTTTGAGTTAAGCAGTTGGCGCGACTTCAGTTCTAGCCTATAAAGTCAAATGTTGTGTGGTTCCTCCATGGTAACATAGCTGCCCGAGGTCGCAAAATTAGCAAGTACAAGAAATTTGTAAATTGTACGTAATTTCACGGTAGTGCTTATGGTCGATCCCGTTTCTCGGCTTCAGAGCTACTTTCTTGACTGTATTTTGAGTTAAGCAGTTGGCGCCACTTCAGTTCTAGCCTATAAAGTCAAATGTTGTGTGGTTCCTCCATGGTAACATAGCTGCCCGAGGTCGCAAAGTTAGCAAGTACAAGAAATTTGAAAATTGTATGTAATTTCACGGTAGTGCTTATGGTCGATCCCGTTTCTCGGCTTCAGAGCTACTTTCTTGACTGTATTTTTAGTTAAGCAGTTGGCGCGACTTCAGTTCTAGCCTATAAAGTCAAATGTTGTGTGGTTCCTCCATGGTAACATAGCTGCCCGAGGTCGCAAAGTTAGCAAGTACAAGAAATTTGAAAATTGTACGTAATTTCACGGTAGTGCTTATGGTCGATCCCGTTTCTCTGCTTCAGAGCTTCTTTCTTGACTGTATTTTAAGTTAAGCAGTTGGCGCGACTTCAGTTCTAGCCTATAAAGTCAAATCTTGTGTGATTCCTCCATGGTAACATAGCTGCCCGAGGTCGCAAAATTAGCAAGTACAAGAAATTTGTAAATTGTACGTAATTTCACGGTAGTGCTTATGGTCGATCCCGTTTCTCAGCTTCAGAGCTTTTTTCTTGACTGTATTTTGAGTTAAGCAGTTGGCGCGACTTCAGTTCTAGCCTATAAAGTCAAATGTTGTGTGGTTCCTCCATGGTAACATAGCTGCCCGAGGTCGCAAAGTTAGCAAGTACAAGAAATTTGAAAATTGTACGTAATTTCACGGTAGTGCTTATGGTCGATCCCGTTTCTCGGCTTCAGAGCTTTTTTCTTGACTGTATTTTGAGTTAAGCAGTTGGCGCGACTTCAGTTCTAGCCTATAAAGTCAAATGTTGTGTGGTTCCTCCATGGTAACATAGCTGCCCGAGGTCGCAAAGTTAGCAAGTACAAGAAATTTGAAAATTGTACGTAATTTCACGGTAGTGCTTATGGTCGATCCCGTTTCTCGGTTTCAGAGCTACTTTCGTGACTGTATTTTGAGTTAAGCAGTTGGCGCGACTTCAGTTCTAGCCTATAAAGTCAAATGTTGTGTGGTTCCTCCATGGTAACATAGCTGCCCGAGGTCGCAAAGTTAGCAAGTACAAGAAATTTGAAAATTGTACGTAATTTCACAGTAGTGCTTATGGTCGATGCCGTTTCTCAGCTTCAGAGCTTTTTTCTTGACTGTATTTTGAGTTAAGCAGTTGGCGCGACTTCAGTTCTAGCCTATAAAGTCAAATGTTGTGTGGTTCCTCCATGGTAACATAGCTGCCCGAGGTCGCAAAGTTAGCAAGTACAAGAAATTTGAAAATTGTACGTAATTTCACGGTAGTGCTTATGGTCGATCCCGTTTCTCGGCTTCAGAGCTACTTTCGTGACTGTATTTTGAGTTAAGCAGTTGGCGCGACTTCAGTTCTAGCCTATAAAGTCAAATGTTGTGTGGTTCCTCCATGGTAACATAGCTGCCCGAGGTCGCAAAATTAGCAAGTACAAGAAATTTGTAAATTGTACGTAATTTCACGGTAGTGCTTATGGTCGATCCCGTTTCTCGGCTTCAGAGCTACTTTCTTGACTGTATTTTGAGTTAAGCAGTTGGCGCCACTTCAGTTCTAGCCTATAAAGTCAAATGTTGTGTGGTTCCTCCATGGTAACATAGCTGCCCGAGGTCGCAAAGTTAGCAAGTACAAGAAATTTGAAAATTGTATGTAATTTCACGGTAGTGCTTATGGTCGATCCCGTTTCTCGGCTTCAGAGCTACTTTCTTGACTGTATTTTTAGTTAAGCAGTTGGCGCGACTTCAGTTCTAGCCTATAAAGTCAAATGTTGTGTGGTTCCTCCATGGTAACATAGCTGCCCGAGGTCGCAAAGTTAGCAAGTACAAGAAATTTGAAAATTGTACGTAATTTCACGGTAGTGCTTATGGTCGATCCCGTTTCTCGGCTTCAGAGCTACTTTCTTGACTGTATTTTGAGTTAAGCAGTTGGCGCGACTTCAGTTCTAGCCTATAAAGTCAAATGTTGTGTGGTTCCTCCATGGTAACATAGCTGCCCGAGGTCGCAAAGTTAGCAAGTACCAGAAATTTGAAAAATGTAAGTAATTTCACAGTAGTGCTTATGGTCGATGCCGTTTCTCGGCTTCAGAGCTACTTTCTTGACTGTATTTCGAGTTAAGCAGTTGGCGCGACTTCAGTTCTAGCCTATAAAGTCAAATGTTGTGTGGTTCCTCCATGGTAACATAGCTGCCCGAGGTCGCAAAGTTAGCAAGTACAAGAAATTTGAAAATTGTACGTAATTTCACGGTAGTGCTTATGGTCGATCCCGTTTCTCGGCTTCAGAGCTACTTTCTTGACTAGATTTTGAGTTAAGCTGTTGGCGCGACTTCAGTTCTAGCCTATAAAGTCAAATCTTGTGTCATTCCTCCATGCTAACATAGCTGCCCGAGGTCGCAAAATTAGCAAGTACAAGAAATTTGTAAATTGTACGTAATTTCACGGTAGTGCTTATGGTCGATCCCGTTTCTCGGCTTCAGAGCTACTTTCTTGACTGTATTTTGAGTTAAGCAGTTGGCGCGACTTCAGTTCTAGCCTATAAAGTCAAATGTTGTGTGGTTCCTCCATGGTAACATAGCTGCCCGAGGTCGCAAAGTTAGCAAGTACAAGAAATTTGAAAATTGTATGTAATTTCACGGTAGTGCTTATGGTCGATCCCGTTTCTCGGCTTCAGAGCTACTTTCTTGACTGTATTTTGAGTTAAGCAGTTGGCGCGACTTCAGTTCTACCCTATAAAGTCAAATGTTGTGTGGTTCCTCCATGGTAACATAGCTGCCCGAGGTCGCGAAGTTAGCAAGTACAAGAAATTTGAAAAATGTACGTAATTTCACAGTAGTGCTTATGGTCGATGCCGTTTCTCGGCTTCAGAGCTACCTTCTTGACTGTATTTTGAGTTAAGCAGTTGGCGCGACTTCAGTTCTAGCCTATAAAGTCAAATGTTGTGTGGTTCCTCCATGGTAACATAGCTGCCCGAGGTCGCAAAATTAGCAAGTACAAGAAATTTGTAAATTGTACGTAATTTCACGGTAGTGCTTATGGTCGATCCCGTTTCTCGGCTTCAGAGCTACTTTGTTGACTGTATTTTGAGTTAAGCAGTTGGCGCGACTTCAGTTCTAGCCTATAAAGTCAAATGTTGTGTGGTTCCTCCATGGTAACATAGCTGCCCGAGGTCGCAAAGTTAGCAAGTACAAGAAATTTGAAAATTGTACGTAATTTCACGGTAGTGCTTATGGTCGATCCCGTTTCTCGGCTTCAGAGCTACTTTCTTGACTGTATTTTGAGTTAAGCAGTTGGCGCGACTTCAGTTCTAGCCTATAAAGTCAAATGTTGTGTGGTTCCTCCATGGTAACATAGCTGCCCGAGGTCGCAAAGTTAGCAAGTACAAGAAATTTGAAAAATGTACGTAATTTCACAGTAGTGCTTATGGTCGATGCCGTTTCTCGGCTTCAGAGCTACTTTCTTGACTGTATTTTGAGTTAAGCAGTTGGCGCGACTTCAGTTCTAGCCTATAAAGTCAAATGTTGTGTGGTTCCTCCATGGTAACATAGCTGCCCGAGGTCGCAAAGTTAGCAAGTACAAGAAATTTAAAAATTGTACGTAATTTCACGGTAGTGCTTATGGTCGATCCCGTTTCTCGGCTTCAGAGCTACTTTCTTGACTGTATTTTGAGTCAAGCAGTTGGCGCGACTTCAGTTCTAGCCTATAAAGTCAAATGTTGTGTGGTTCCTCCATGGTAACATAGCTGCCCGAGGTCGCAAAGTTAGCAAGTACAAGAAATTTTAAAAATGTACGTAATTTCACAGTAGTGCTTATGGTCGATGCCGTTTCTCGGCTTCAGAGCTACTTTCTTGACTGGATTTTGAGTTAAGCTGTTGGCGCGACTTCAGTTCTAGCCTATAAAGTCAAACCTTGTGTGATTCCTCCATGGTAACATAGCTGCCCGAGGTCGCAAAATTAGCAAGTACAAGAAATTTGTAAATTGTACGTAATTTCACGGTAGTGCTTATGGTCGATCCCGTTTCTCGGCTTCAGAGCTACTTTCTTGACTGTATTTTGAGTTAAGCAGTTGGCGCCACTTCAGTTCTAGCCTATAAAGTCAAATGTTGTGTGGTTCCTCCATGGTAACATAGCTGCCCGAGGTCGCAAAGTTAGCAAGTACAAGAAATTTGAAAATTGTATGAAATTTCACGGTAGTGCTTATGGTCGATCCCGTTTCTCGGCTTCAGAGCTACTTTCTTGACTGTATTTTGAGTTAAGCAGTTGGCGCGACTTCAGTTCTAGCCTATAAAGTCAAATGTTGTGTGGTTCCTCCATGGTAACATAGCTGCCCGAGACCGCAAAGTTAGCAAGAACAAGAAATTTGAAAATTGTATGTAATTGCACAGTAGTGCTTATGGTCGATGCCGTTTCTCAGCTTCAGAGCTACTTTCTTGACTGTATTTTGAGTTAAGCAGTTGGCGCGACTTCAGTTCTAGCCTATAAAGTCAAATGTTGTGTGGTTCCTCCATGGTAACATAGCTGCCCGAGGCCGCAAATTTAGCAACTACAAGAAATTTGAAAATTGTACGTAATTTCACGGTAGTGCTTATGGTCGATCCCGTTTCTCTACTACTACTGTGCAATTACATACAATTTTCAAATTTCTTGTTCTTGCTAACTTTGCGGTCTCGGGCAGCTATGTTACCATTGAGGAACCACACAAGATTTTACTTTATAGGCTAGAACTGAAGTCGCGCCAACTGCTTAACTTAAAATACAGTCAAGAAAGTAGCTCTGAAGCTGAGAAACGGGATCGACCATAAGCACTACTGTGCAATTACGTACAATTTTCCAATTTCTTGTACTTGCTAACTTTGCGGCCTCGGGCAGCTATGTTACCATGGAGGAACCACACAAGATTTGACTTTATAGGCTAGAACTGAAGTCGCGCCAACTGCTTAACTCAAAATACAGTCAAGAAAGTAGCTCTGAAGCCGAGAAACGGCATCGACCATAAGCACTACCGTGAAATTACGTACAATTTTCAAATTTCTTGTACTTGCTAACTTTGCGACCTCGGGCAGCTATTTTACCATGGAGGAATCACACAACATTTGACTTTATAGGCTAGAACTGAAGTCGCGCCAACTGCTTAACTCAAAATACAGTCAAGAAAGTAGCTCTGAAGCCGATAAACGGGATCGACCATAAGCACTACCGTGAAATTACGTACAATTTTCAAATTTCTTGTACTTGCTAACTTTGCGGCCTCGGGCAGCTATGTTACCATGGAGGAACCACACAACATTTGACTTTATAGGCTAGAACTGAAGTCGCGCCAACTGCCTAACTCAAAATCCAGTCAAGAAAGTAGCTCTGAAGCCGAGAAACGGGATCGACCATAAGCACTACCGTGAAATTACATACAATTTTCAAATTTCTTGTACTTGCTAACTTTGCGACCTCGGGCAGCTATGTTACCATGGAGGAACCACACAACATTTGACTTTATAGGCTAGAACTGAAGTCGCGCCAACTGCTTAACTCAAAATACAGTCAAGAAAGTAGCTCTGAAGCCGAGAAACGGGATCGACCATAAGCACTACCGTGAAATTACGTACAATTTTCAAATTTCTTGTACTTGCTAACTTTGCGGCCTCGGGCAGCTATGTTACCATCGAGGAACCACACAACATTTGACTTTATAGGCTAGAACTGAAGTCGTGCCAACTGCTTAACTCAAAATACAGTCAAGAAAAAAGCTCTGAAGCTGAGAAACGGGATCGTCCATAAGCACTACCGTGAAATTACGTACAATTTACAAATTTCTTGTACTTGCTAATTTTGCGACCTCGGGCAGCTATGTTACCATGGAGGAATCACACAAGATTTGACTTTATAGGCTAGAACTGAAGTCGCGCCAACAGCTTAACTCAAAATCCAGTCAAGAAGGTAGCTCTGAAGCCGAGAAACGGGATCGACCATAAGCACTACCGTGAAATTACGTACAATTTTCAAATTTCTTGTACTTGCTAACTTTGCGACCTCGGGCAGCTATGTTACCATGGAGGAGCCACACAACATTTGACTTTATAGGCTAGAACTGAAGTCGCCCCAACTGCTTAACTCAAAATACAGTCAAGAAAAAAGCTATGAAGCTGAGAAACGGGATCGGCCATAAGCACTACCGTGAAATTACGTACAATTTTCAAATTTCTTGTACTTGCTAACTTTGCGACCTCGGGCAGCCATGTTACCATGGAGGAACCACACAACATTTGACTTTATACGCTAGAACTGAAGTCGCGCCAACTGCTTAGCTCAAAATACAGTATTAAGTTAAGCTCAAAATACGGTCAAGAAAGTAGATCTGAAGCCGAGAAACGGGATCGACCATAAGTACTACTGTGCAATTACGTACAATTTTCAAATTTCTTGTACTTGCTAACTTTGCGGCCTCGGGCAGCTATGTTACCATGGAGGAACCACACAAGATTTGACTTTATAGGCTAGAACTGAAGTCGCGGCAACTGCATAACTCAAAATACAATCAAGAAAGTAGCTCTGAAGCCGGGAAACGGGATCGACCATAAGCACTACCGTGAAATTACGTACAATTTTCAAATTTCTTGTACTTGTTAAGTTTGCGACCTCGGGCAGCTATGTTACCATTGAGGAACCACACAAGATTTTACTTTATAGGCTAGAACTGAAGTCCCGCCAACTGCTTAACTTAAAATACAGTCAAGAAAGTAGCTCTGAAGCTGAGAAACGTGATCGACCATAAGCACTACTGTGCAATTACGTAAAATTTTCAAATTTCTTGTACTTGCTAACTTTGCGACCTCGGGCAGCTATGTTACCATGGAGGAACCACACAACATTTGACTTTATAGGCTAGAACTGAAGTCGTGCCAACTGCTTAACTTAAAATACAGTCAGGAAAGTAGCTCTGAAGCTGAGAAACGGGATCGACCATAAGCACTACTGTGCAATTACGTACAATTTTCCAATTTCTTGTACTTGCTAACTTTGCGGCCTCGGGCAGCTATGTTACCATGGAGGAACCACACAAGATTTGACTTTATAGGCTAGAACTGAAGTCGCGCCAACTGCTTAACCCAAAATCCAGTCAAGAAAGTAGCTCTGAAGCCGAGAAACGGGATCGACCATAAGCACTACCGTGAAATTACGTACAATTTTCAAATTTCTTGTACTTGCTGACTTTGCGACCTCGGGCAGCTATGTTACCATGGAGGAATCACACAAGATTTGACTTTATAGGCTAGAACTGAAGTCGCGCCAACAGCTTAACTCAAAATCCAGTCAAGAAAGTAGCTCTGAAGCCGAGAAACGGGATCGACCATAAGCACTACCGTGAAATTACGTACAATTTTCAAATTTCTTGTACTTGCTAACTTTGCGACCTCGGGCAGCTATGTTACCATGGAGGAACCACACAACATTTGACTTTATAGGCTAGAACTGAAGTCGCGCCAACTGCTTAACTCAAAATACAGTCAAGAAAGTAGCTCTGAAGCCGAGAAACGGCATCGACCATAAGCACTACCGTGAAATTACGTACAATTTTCAAATTTCTTGTACTTGCTAAATTTGCGACCTCGGGCAGCTATTTTACCATGGAGGAATCACACAACATTTGACTTTATAGGCTAGAACTGAAGCCGCGCCAACAGCTTAACTCAAAATCCAGTCAAGAAAGTAGCTCTGAAGCCGAGAAACGGGATCGACCATAAGCACTACCGTGAAATTACGTACAATTTTCAAATTTCTTGTACTTGCTAACTTTGCGACCTCGGGCAGCTATGTTACCATGGAGGAACCACACAACATTTGACTTTATAGGCTAGAACTGAAGTCGCGCCAACTGCTTAACTCAAAATACAGTCAAGAAAGTAGCTCTGAAGTCGAGAAACGGGATCGACCATAAGCACTACCGTGAAATTACGTACAATTTTCAAATTTCTTGTACTTGCTAACTTTGCGGCCTCGGGCAGCTATGTTACCATGGAGGAACCACACAACATTTGACCTTATAGGCTAGAACTGAAGTCGCGCCAACTGCCTAACTCAAAATCCAGTCAAGAAAGTAGCTCTGAAGCCGAGAAACGGGATCGACCATAAGCACTACCGTGAAATTACGTACAATTTTCAAATTTCTTGTACTTGCTAAATTTGCGACCTCGGGCAGCTATGTTACCATGGAGGAATCACACAAGATTTGACTTTATAGGCTAGAACTGAATTCGCGCCAACAGCTTAACTCAAAATCCAGTCAAGAAAGTAGCTCTGAAGCCGAGAAACGGGATCGACCATAAGCACTACCGTGAAATTACGTACAATTTTCAAATTTCTTGTACTTGCTAACTTTGTGGCCTCGGGCAGCTATGTTACCATGGAGGAACCACACAACATTTGACTTTATAGGCTAGAACTGAAGTCGCGCTAACTGCTTAACTCAAAATACAGTCAAGAAAGTAGCTCTGAAGCCGAGAAACGGGATCGACCATAAGCACTACCGTGAAATTACGTACAATTTTCAAATTTCTTGTACTTGCTAAATTTGCGACCTCGGGCAGCTATGTTACCATGGAGGAACCACACAACATTTGACTTTATAGGCTAGAACTGAAGTCGCGCTAACTGCTTAACTCAAAATACAGTCAAGAAAGTAGCTCTGAAGCCGAGAAACGGTATCGGCCATAAGCACTACCGTGAAATTACGTACAATTTTCAAATTTCTTGTACTTGCTAACTTTGCGGCCTCGGGCAGCTATGTTACCATGGAAGAACCACACAACATTTGACTTTATAGGCTAGAACTGAAGTCGCGCCAACTGCCTAACTCAAAATCCAGCCAAGAAAGTAGCTCTGAAGCCTACTATCTACTATCTTGACTTGATTTTGAGTTAAGCAGTTGGCGCGACTTCAGTTCTAGCCTATAAAGTCAAATGTTGTGTGGTTCCTCCATGGTAACATAGCTGCCCGAGGTCGCAAAGTTAGCAAATACAAGAAATTTGAAAATTGTACGTAATTTCACGGTAGTGCTTATGGTCGATCCCGTTTCTCTGCTTCAGAGCTACTTTCTTGACTGTATTTTGAGTTAAGCAGTTGGCGCGACTTCAGTTCTAGCCTATAAAGTCAAATCTTGTGTGATTCCTCCATGGTAACATAGCTGCCCGAGGTCGCAAAATTAGCAAGTACAAGAAATTTGTAAATTGTACGTAATTTCACGGTAGTGCTTATGGTCGATCCCGTTTCTCAGCTTCAGAGCTTTTTTCTTGACTGTATTTTGAGTTAAGCAGTTGGCGCGACTTCAGTTCTAGCCTATAAAGTCAAATGTTGTGTGGTTCCTCCATGGTAACATAGCTGCCCGAGGTCGCAAAGTTAGCAAGTACAAGAAATTTGAAAATTGTACGTAATTTCACAGTAGTGCTTATGGTCGATGCCGTTTCTCAGCTTCAGAGCTTTTTTCTTGACTGTATTTTGAGTTAAGCAGTTGGCGCGACTTCAGTTCTAGCCTATAAAGTCAAATGTTGTGTGGTTCCTCCATGGTAACATAGCTGCCCGAGGTCGCAAAGTTAGCAAGTACAAGAAATTTGAAAATTGTACGTAATTTCACGGTAGTGCTTATGGTCGATCCCGTTTCTCGGCTTCAGAGCTACTTTCGTGACTGTATTTTGAGTTAAGCAGTTGGCGCGACTTCAGTTCTAGCCTATAAAGTCAAATGTTGTGTGGTTCCTCCATGGTAACATAGCTGCCCGAGGTCGCAAAATTAGCAAGTACAAGAAATTTGTAAATTGTACGTAATTTCACGGTAGTGCTTATGGTCGATCCCGTTTCTCGGCTTCAGAGCTACTTTCTTGACTGTATTTTGAGTTAAGCAGTTGGCGCCACTTCAGTTCTAGCCTATAAAGTCAAATGTTGTGTGGTTCCTCCATGGTAACATAGCTGCCCGAGGTCGCAAAGTTAGCAAGTACAAGAAATTTGAAAATTGTATGTAATTTCACGGTAGTGCTTATGGTCGATCCCGTTTCTCGGCTTCAGAGCTACTTTCTTGACTGTATTTTTAGTTAAGCAGTTGGCGCGACTTCAGTTCTAGCCTATAAAGTCAAATGTTGTGTGGTTCCTCCATGGTAACATAGCTGCCCGAGGTCGCAAAGTTAGCAAGTACAAGAAATTTGAAAATTGTACGTAATTTCACGGTAGTGCTTATGGTCGATCCCGTTTCTCGGCTTCAGAGCTACTTTCTTGACTGTATTTTGAGTTAAGCAGTTGGCGCGACTTCAGTTCTAGCCTATAAAGTCAAATGTTGTGTGGTTCCTCCATGGTAACATAGCTGCCCGAGGTCGCAAAGTTAGCAAGTACAAGAAATTTGAAAAATGTAAGTAATTTCACAGTAGTGCTTATGGTCGATGCCGTTTCTCGGCTTCAGAGCTACTTTCTTGACTGTATTTTGAGTTAAGCTGTTGGCGCGACTTCAGTTCTAGCCTATAAAGTCAAATCTTGTGTCATTACTCCATGGTAACATAGCTGCCCGAGGTCGCAAAGTTAGCAAGTACAAGAAATTTGAAAATTGTACGTAATTTCACGGTAGTGCTTATGGTCGATCCCGTTTCTCGGCTTCAGAGCTACTTTCTTGACTGTATTTTGAGTTAAGCAGTTGGCGCGACTTCAGTTCTAGCCTATAAAGTCAAATGTTGTGTGGTTCTTCCATGGTAACATAGCTGCCCGAGGTCGCAAAGTTAGCAAGTACAAGAAATTTGAAAATTGTACGTAATTTCACGGTAGTGCTTATGGTCGATCCCGTTTCTCGGCTTCAGAGCTACTTTCTTGACTGGATTTTGAGTTAAGCTGTTGGCGCGACTTCAGTTCTAGCCTATAAAGTCAAATCTTGTGTCATTACTCCATGGTAGTACAAGAAATTTGAAAATTGTACGTAATTTCACGGTAGTGCTTATGGTCGATCCCGTTTCTCGGCTTCAGAGCTACTTTCTTGACCGTATTTTGAGTTAAGCAGTTGGCGCGACTTCAGTTCTAGCCTATAAAGTCAAATGTTGTGTGGTTCCTCCATGGTAACATAGCTGCCCGAGGTCGCAAAGTTAGCAAGTACAAGAAATTTGAAAATTGTACGTAATTTCACAGTAGTGCTTATGGTCGATGCCGTTTCTCAGCTTCAGAGCTTTTTTCTTGACTGTATTTTGAGTTAAGCAGTTGGCGCGACTTCAGTTCTAGCCTATAAAGTCAAATCTTGTGTGATTCCTCCATGGTAACATAGCTGCCCGAGGTCGCAAAATTAGCAAGTACAAGAAATTTGTAAATTGTACGTAATTTCACGGTAGTGCTTATGGTCGATCCCGTTTCTCGGCTTCAGAGCTACTTTCTTGACTGTATTTTGAGTTAAGCAGTTGGCGCGACTTCAGTTCTAGCCTATAAAGTCAAATGTTGTGTGGTTCCTCCATGGTAACATAGCTGCCCGAGGTCGCAAAGTTAGCAAGTACAAGAAATTTGAAAATTGTACGTAATTTCACGGTAGTGCTTATGGTCGATCCCGTTTCTCTGCTTCAGAGCTACTTTCTTGACTGTATTTTGAGTTAAGCAGTTGGCGCGACTTCAGTTCTAGCCTATAAAGTCAAATCTTGTGTGATTCCTCCATGGTAACATAGCTGCCCGAGGTCGCAAAATTAGCAAGTACAAGAAATTTGTAAATTGTACGTAATTTCACGGTAGTGCTTATGGTCGATCCCGTTTCTCAGCTTCAGAGCTTTTTTCTTGACTGTATTTTGAGTTAAGCAGTTGGCGCGACTTCAGTTCTAGCCTATAAAGTCAAATGTTGTGTGGTTCCTCCATGGTAACATAGCTGCCCGAGGTCGCAAAGTTAGCAAGTACAAGAAATTTGAAAATTGTACGTAATTTCACAGTAGTGCTTATGGTCGATGCCGTTTCTCAGCTTCAGAGCTTTTTTCTTGACTGTATTTTGAGTTAAGCAGTTGGCGCGACTTCAGTTCTAGCCTATAAAGTCAAATGTTGTGTGGTTCCTCCATGGTAACATAGCTGCCCGAGGTCGCAAAGTTAGCAAGTACAAGAAATTTGAAAATTGTACGTAATTTCACGGTAGTGCTTATGGTCGATCCCGTTTCTCGGCTTCAGAGCTACTTTCGTGACTGTATTTTGAGTTAAGCAGTTGGCGCGACTTCAGTTCTAGCCTATAAAGTCAAATGTTGTGTGGTTCCTCCATGGTAACATAGCTGCCCGAGGTCGCAAAATTAGCAAGTACAAGAAATTTGTAAATTGTACGTAATTTCACGGTAGTGCTTATGGTCGATCCCGTTTCTCGGCTTCAGAGCTACTTTCTTGACTGGATTTTGAGTTAGGCAGTTGGCGCCACTTCAGTTCTAGCCTATAAAGTCAAATGTTGTGTGGTTCCTCCATGGTAACATAGCTGCCCGAGGTCGCAAAGTTAGCAAGTACAAGAAATTTGAAAATTGTATGTAATTTCACGGTAGTGCTTATGGTCGATCCCGTTTCTCGGCTTCAGAGCTACTTTCTTGACTGTATTTTTAGTTAAGCAGTTGGCGCGACTTCAGTTCTAGCCTATAAAGTCAAATGTTGTGTGGTTCCTCCATGGTAACATAGCTGCCCGAGGTCGCAAAGTTAGCAAGTACAAGAAATTTGAAAATTGTACGTAATTTCACGGTAGTGCTTATGGTCGATCCCGTTTCTCGGCTTCAGAGCTACTTTCTTGACTGTATTTTGAGTTAAGCAGTTGGCGCGACTTCAGTTCTAGCCTATAAAGTCAAATGTTGTGTGGTTCCTCCATGGTAACATAGCTGCCCGAGGTCGCAAAGTTAGCAAGTACAAGAAATTTGAAAAATGTAAGTAATTTCACAGTAGTGCTTATGGTCGATGCCGTTTCTCGGCTTCAGAGCTACTTTCTTGACCGTATTTTGAGTTAAGCAGTTGGCGCGACTTCAGTTCTAGCCTATAAAGTCAAATGTTGTGTGGTTCTTCCATGGTAACATAGCTGCCCGAGGTCGCAAAGTTAGCAAGTACAAGAAATTTGAAAATTGTACGTAATTTCACGGTAGTGCTTATGGTCGATCCCGTTTCTCGGCTTCAGAGCTACTTTCTTGACTGGATTTTGAGTTAAGCTGTTGGCGCGACTTCAGTTCTAGCCTATAAAGTCAAATCTTGTGTCATTACTCCATGGTAACATAGCTGCCCGAGGTCGCAAAATTAGCAAGTACAAGAAATTTGTAAATTGTACGTAATTTCACGGTAGTGCTTATGGTCGATCCCGTTTCTCGGCTTCAGAGCTACTTTCTTGACTGTATTTTGAGTTAAGCAGTTGGCGCGACTTCAGTTCTAGCCTATAAAGTCAAATGTTGTGTGGTTCTTCCATGGTAACATAGCTGCCCGAGGTCGCAAAGTTAGCAAGTACAAGAAATTTGAAAATTGTACGTAATTTCACGGTAGTGCTCCAGCCAAGAAAGTAGCTCTGAAGCCTACTATCTACTATCTTGACTTGATTTTGAGTTAAGCAGTTGGCGCGACTTCAGTTCTAGCCTATAAAGTCAAATGTTGTGTGGTTCCTCCATGGTAACATAGCTGCCCGAGGTCGCAAAGTTAGCAAGTACAAGAAATTTGAAAATTGTACGTAATTTCACGGTAGTGCTTATGGTCGATCCCGTTTCTCTGCTTCAGAGCTACTTTCTTGACTGTATTTTGAGTTAAGCAGTTGGCGCGACTTCAGTTCTAGCCTATAAAGTCAAATCTTGTGTGATTCCTCCATGGTAACATAGCTGCCCGAGGTCGCAAACTTAGCAAGTACAAGAAATTTGTAAATTGTACGTAATTTCACGGTAGTGCTTATGGTCGATCCCGTTTCTCAGCTTCAGAGCTTTTTTCTTGACTGTATTTTGAGTTAAGCAGTTGGCGCGACTTCAGTTCTAGCCTATAAAGTCAAATGTTGTGTGGTTCCTCCATGGTAACATAGCTGCCCGAGGTCGCAAAGTTAGCAAGTACAAGAAATTTGAAAATTGTACGTAATTTCACAGTAGTGCTTATGGTCGATGCCGTTTCTCAGCTTCAGAGCTTTTTTCTTGACTGTATTTTGAGTTAAGCAGTTGGCGCGACTTCAGTTCTAGCCTATAAAGTCAAATGTTGTGTGGTTCTTCCATGGTAACATAGCTGCCCGAGGTCGCAAAGTTAGCAAGTACAAGAAATTTGAAAATTGTACGTAATTTCACGGTAGTGCTTATGGTCGATCCCGTTTCTCGGCTTCAGAGCTACTTTCTTGACTGGATTTTGAGTTAAGCTGTTGGCGTGACTTCAGTTCTAGCTTATAAAGTCAAATCTTGTGTCATTCCTCCATGGTAACATAGCTGCCCGAGGTCGCAAAATTAGCAAGTACAAGAAATTTGTAAATTGTACGTAATTTCACGGTAGTGCTTATGGTCGATCCCGTTTCTCGGCTTCAGAGCTACTTTCTTGACTGTATTTTGAGTTAAGCAGTTGGCGCGACTTCAGTTCTAGCCTATAAAGTCAAATGTTGTGTGGTTCCTCCATGGTAACATAGCTGCCCGAGGTCGCAAAGTTAGCAAGTACAAGAAATTTGAAAATTGTATGTAATTTCACGGTAGTGCTTATGGTCGATCCCGTTTCTCGGCTTCAGAGCTACCTTCTTGACTGTATTTTGAGTTAAGCAGTTGGCGCGACTTCAGTTCTAGCCTATAAAGTCAAATGTTGTGTGGTTCCTCCATGGTAACATAGCTGCCCGAGGTCGCAAAGTTAGCAAGTACAAGAAATTTGAAAAATGTACGTAATTTCACGGTAGTGCTTATGGCCGATCCCGTTTCTCAGCTTCAGAGCTTTTTTCTTGACTGTATTTTGAGTTAAGCAGTTGGCGCGACTTCAGTTCTAGCCTATAAAGTCAAATGTTGTGTGGTTCCTCCATGGTAACATAGCTGCCCGAGGTCGCAAAATTAGCAAGTACAAGAAATTTGTAAATTGTACGTAATTTCACGGTAGTGCTTATGGTCGATCCCGTTTCTCGGCTTCAGAGCTACTTTGTTGACTGTATTTTGAGTTAAGCAGTTGGCGCGACTTCAGTTCTAGCCTATAAAGTCAAATGTTGTGTGGTTCCTCCCTGGTAACATAGCTGCCCGAGGTCGCAAAGTTAGCAAGTACAAGAAATTTGAAAATTGTACGTAATTTCACGGTAGTGCTTATGGTCGATCCCGTTTCTCGGCTTCAGAGCTACTTTCTTGACTGTATTTTGAGTTAAGCAGTTGGCGCGACTTCAGTTCTAGCCTATAAAGTCAAATGTTGTGTGGTTCCTCCATGGTAACATAGCTGCCCGAGGTCGCAAAGTTAGCAAGTACAAGAAATTTGAAAAATGTACGTAATTTCACAGTAGTGCTTATGGTCGATGCCGTTTCTCGGCTTCAGAGCTACTTTCTTGACTGTATTTTGAGTTAAGCAGTTGGCGCGACTTCAGTTCTAGCCTATAAAGTCAAATGTTGTGTGGTTCCTCCATGGTAACATAGCTGCCCGAGGTCGCAAAGTTAGCAAGTACAAGAAATTTAAAAATTGTACGTAATTTCACGGTAGTGCTTATGGTCGATCCCATTTCTCGGCTTCAGAGCTACTTTCTTGACTGGATTTTGAGTTAAGCTGTTGGCGCGACTTCAGTTCTAGCCTATAAAGTCAAACCTTGTGTGATTCCTCCATGGTAACATAGCTGCCCGAGGTCGCAAAATTAGCAAGTACAAGAAATTTGTAAATTGTACGTAATTTCACGGTAGTGCTTATGGTCGATCCCGTTTCTCGGCTTCAGAGCTACTTTCTTGACTGTATTTTGAGTTAAGCAGTTGGCGCCACTTCAGTTCTAGCCTATAAAGTCAAATGTTGTGTGGTTCCTCCATGGTAACATAGCTGCCCGAGACCGCAAAGTTAGCAAGAACAAGAAATTTGAAAATTGTATGTAATTGCACAGTAGTGCTTATGGTCGATGCCGTTTCTCAGCTTCAGAGCTACTTTCTTGACTGTATTTTGAGTTAAGCAGTTGGCGCGACTTCAGTTCTAGCCTATAAAGTCAAATGTTGTGTGGTTCCTCCATGGTAACATAGCTGCCCGAGGCCGCAAATTTAGCAAGTACAAGAAATTTGTAAATTGTACGTAATTTCACGGTAGTGCTTATGGTCGATCCCGTTTCTCGGTTTCAGAGCTACTTTCTTGACTTGATTTTGAGTTAAGCAGTTGGCGCGACTTCAGTTCTAGCCTATAAAGTCAAATGTTGTGTGGTTCCTCCATGGTAACGTAGCTGCCCGAGGTCGCAAAGTTAGCAAGTACAAGAAATTTGAAAATTGTACGTAATTGCACAGTAGTGCTTATGGCCGATCCCGTTTCTCAGCTTCAGAGCTTTTTTCTTGACTGTATTTTGAGTTAAGCAGTTGGCGCGACTTCAGTTCTAGCCTATAAAGTCAAATGTTGTGTGGTTCCTCCATGGTAACATAGCTGCCCGAGGTCGCAAAGTTAGCAAGTACAAGAAATTTGAAAATTGTACGTAATTTCACGGTAGTGCTTATGGTCGATCCCGTTTCTCTACTACTACTGTGCAATTACATACAATTTTCAAATTTCTTGTTCTTGCTAACTTTGCGGTCTCGGGCAGCTATGTTACCATTGAGGAACCACACAAGATTTTACTTTATAGGCTAGAACTGAAGTCGCGCCAACTGCTTAACTTAAAATACAGTCAAGAAAGTAGCTCTGAAGCTGAGAAACGGGATCGACCATAAGCACTACTGTGCAATTACGTACAATTTTCCAATTTCTTGTACTTGCTAACTTTGCGGCCTCGGGCAGCTATGTTACCATGGAGGAACCACACAAGATTTGACTTTATAGGCTAGAACTGAAGTCGCGCCAACTGCTTAACTCAAAATACAGTCAAGAAAGTAGCTCTGAAGCCGAGAAACGGCATCGACCATAAGCACTACCGTGAAATTACGTACAATTTTCAAATTTCTTGTACTTGCTAACTTTGCGACCTCGGGCAGCTATTTTACCATGGAGGAATCACACAACATTTGACTTTATAGGCTAGAACTGAAGTCGCGCCAACTGCTTAACTCAAAATACAGTCAAGAAAGTAGCTCTGAAGCCGATAAACGGGATCGACCATAAGCACTACCGTGAAATTACGTACAATTTTCAAATTTCTTGTACTTGCTAACTTTGCGGCCTCGGGCAGCTATGTTACCATGGAGGAACCACACAACATTTGACTTTATAGGCTAGAACTGAAGTCGCGCCAACTGCCTAACTCAAAATCCAGTCAAGAAAGTAGCTCTGAAGCCGAGAAACGGGATCGACCATAAGCACTACCGTGAAATTACGTACAATTTTCAAATTTCTTGTACTTGCTAACTTTGCGACCTCGGGCAGCTATGTTACCATGGAGGAACCACACAACATTTGACTTTATAGGCTAGAACTGAAGTCGCGCCAACTGCTTAACTCAAAATACAGTCAAGAAAGTAGCTCTGAAGCCGAGAAACGGGATCGACCATAAGCACTACCGTGAAATTACGTACAATTTTCAAATTTCTTGTACTTGCTAACTTTGCGGCCTCGGGCAGCTATGTTACCATTAAGGAACCACACAACATTTGACTTTATAGGCTAGAACTGAAGTCGCGCCAACTGCCTAACTCAAAATCCAGTCAAGAAAGTAGCTCTAAAGCCGAGAAACGGGATCGACCATAAGCACTACCGTGAAATTACGTACAATTTTCAAATTTCTTGTACTTGCTAACTTTGCGACCTCGGGCAGCTATGTTACCATGGAGGAACCACACAACATTTGACTTTATAGGCTAGAACTGAAGTCGCGCCAACTGCTTAACTCAAAATACAGTCAAGAAAAAAGCTCTGAAGCTGAGAAACGGGATCGGCCATAAGCACTACTGTGCAATTACGTACAATTTTCAAATTTCTTGTACTTGCTAACTTTGCGACCTCGGGCAGCTACGTTACCATGGAGGAACCACACAACATTTGACTTTATAGGCTAGAACTGAAGTCGCGCCAACTGCTTAACTCAAAATCCAGTCAAGAAAGTAGCTCTGAAACCGAGAAACGGGATCGACCATAAGCACTACCGTGAAATTACGTACAATTTACAAATTTCTTGTACTTGCTAATTTTGCGACCTCGGGCAGCTATGTTACCATGGAGGAATCACACAAGATTTGACTTTATAGGCTAGAACTGAAGTCGCGCCAACAGCTTAACTCAAAATCCAGTCAAGAAGGTAGCTCTGAAGCCGAGAAACGGGATCGACCATAAGCACTACCGTGAAATTACGTACAATTTTCAAATTTCTTGTACTTGCTAACTTTGCGACCTCGGGCAGCTATGTTACCATGGAGGAGCCACACAACATTTGACTTTATAGGCTAGAACTGAAGTCGCCCCAACTGCTTAACTCAAAATACAGTCAAGAAAAATGCTATGAAGCTGAGAAACGGGATCGGCCATAAGCACTACCGTGAAATTACGTACAATTTTCAAATTTCTTGTACTTGCTAACTTTGCGACCTCGGGCAGCCATGTTACCATGGAGGAACCACACAACATTTGACTTTATACGCTAGAACTGAAGTCGCGCCAACTGCTTAACTCAAAATACAGTATTAAGTTAAGCTCAAAATACGGTCAAGAAAGTAGATCTGAAGCCGAGAAACGGGATCGACCATAAGTACTACTGTGCAATTACGTACAATTTTCAAATTTCTTGTACTTGCTAACTTTGCGGCCTCGGGCAGCTATGTTACCATGGAGGAACCACACAAGATTTGACTTTATAGGCTAGAACTGAAGTCGCGGCAACTGCATAACTCAAAATACAATCAAGAAAGTAGCTCTGAAGCCGGGAAACGGGATCGACCATAAGCACTACCGTGAAATTACGTACAATTTTCAAATTTCTTGTACTTGCTAAGTTTGCGACCTCGGGCAGCTATGTTACCATTGAGGAACCACACAAGATTTTACTTTATAGGCTAGAACTGAAGTCCCGCCAACTGCTTAACTTAAAATACAGTCAAGAAAGTAGCTCTGAAGCTGAGAAACGTGATCGACCATAAGCACTACTGTGCAATTACGTAAAATTTTCAAATTTCTTGTACTTGCTAACTTTGCGGCCTCGGGCAGCTATGTTACCATGGAGGAACCACACAAGATTTGACTTTATAGGCTAGAACTGAAGTCGCGCCAACAGCTTAACTCAAAATCCAGTCAAGAAAGTAGCTCTGAAGCCGAGAAACGGGATCGACCATAAGCACTACCGTGAAATTACGTACAATTTTCAAATTTCTTGTACTTGCTAACTTTGCGACCTCGGGCAGCTATGTTACCATGGAGGAACCACACAACATTTGACTTTATAGGCTAGAACTGAAGTCGCGCCAACTGCTTAACTCAAAATACAGTCAAGAAAAAAGCTCTGAAGCCGAGAAACGGTATCGGCCATAAGCACTACCGTGAAATTACGTACAATTTTCAAATTTCTTGTACTTGCTAACTTTGCGGCCTCGGGCAGCTATGTTACCATGGAAGAACCACACAACATTTGACTTTATAGGCTAGAACTGAAGTCGAGAACTGATTTTGAGCTTTAGCTCTGAAGCCTACTATCTACTATCTTGACTTGATTTTGAGTTAAGCAGTTGGCGCGACTTCAGTTCTAGCCTATAAAGTCAAATGTTGTGTGGTTCCTCCATGGTAACGTAGCTGCCCGAGGTCGCAAAGTTAGCAAGTACAAGAAATTTGAAAATTGTACGTAATTGCACAGTAGTGCTTATGGCCGATCCCGTTTCTCAGCTTCAGAGCTTTTTTCTTGACTGTATTTTGAGTTAAGCAGTTGGCGCGACTTCAGTTCTAGCCTATAAAGTCAAATGTTGTGTGGTTCCTCCATGGTAACATAGCTGCCCGAGGTCGCAAAGTTAGCAAGTACAAGAAAT
Source organism: Merodon equestris (assembly GCA_958301585.1). Taxonomy (NCBI): domain Eukaryota; kingdom Metazoa; phylum Arthropoda; class Insecta; order Diptera; family Syrphidae; genus Merodon; species Merodon equestris. The sequence continues at coordinate 52,718,917 of OY284415.1, read as the reverse complement.
TTGAAAATTGTACGTAATTTCACGGTAGTGCTTATGGTCGATGCCGTTTCTCGGTTTCAGAGCTACTTTCTTGACTGTATTTTGAGTTAAGCAGTTGGCGCGACTTCAGTTCTAGCCTATAAAGTCAAATGTTGTGTGGTTCCTCCATGGTAACATAGCTGCCCGAGGTCGCAAAGTTAGCAAGTACAAGAAATTTGAAAATTGTACGTAATTTCACGGTAGTGCTTATGGTCGATCCCGTTTCTCGGCTTCAGAGCTACTTTCTTGACTGGATTTTGAGTTAAGCTGTTGGCGCGACTTCAGTTCTAGCCTATAAAGTCAAATCTTGTGTGATTCCTCCATGGTAACATAGCTGCCCGAGGTCGCAAAGTCAGCAAGTACAAGAAATTTGAAAATTGTACGTAATTTCACGGTAGTGCTTATGGTCGATCCCGTTTCTCGGCTTCAGAGCTACTTTCTTGACTGGATTTTGGGTTAAGCAGTTGGCGCGACTTCAGTTCTAGCCTATAAAGTCAAATCTTGTGTGGTTCCTCCATGGTAACATAGCTGCCCGAGGCCGCAAAGTTAGCAAGTACAAGAAATTGGAAAATTGTACGTAATTGCACAGTAGTGCTTATGGTCGATCCCGTTTCTCAGCTTCAGAGCTACTTTCCTGACTGTATTTTAAGTTAAGCAGTTGGCACGACTTCAGTTCTAGCCTATAAAGTCAAATGTTGTGTGGTTCCTCCATGGTAACATAGCTGCCCGAGGTCGCAAAATTAGCAAGTACAAGAAATTTGTAAATTGTACGTAATTTCACAGTAGTGCTTATGGTCGATCCCGTTTCTCGGTTTCAGAGCTACTTTCTTGACTGGATTTTGAGTTAAGCAGTTGGCGCGACTTCAGTTCTAGCCTATAAAGTCAAATGTTGTGTGGTTCCTCCATGGTAACGTAGCTGCCCGAGGTCGCAAAATTAGCAAGTACAAGAAATTTGAAAATTTTACGTAATTTCACGGTAGTGCTTATGGTCGATGCCGTTTCTCGGCTTCAGAGCTACTTTCTTGACTGGATTTTGAGTTAAGCAGTTGGCGCGACTTCAGTTCTAGCCTATAAAGTCAGATGTTGTGTGGTTCCTCCATGGTAACGTAGCTGCCCGAGGTCGCAAAATTAGCAAGTACAAGAAATTTGTAAATTGTACGTAATTTCACGGTAGTGCTTATGGTCGATCCCGTTTCTCGGTTTCAGAGCTACTTTCTTGACTGGATTTTGAGTTAAGCAGTTGGCGCGACTTCAGTTCTAGCCTATAAAGTCAAATGTTGTGTGGTTCCTCCATGGTAACGTAGCTGCCCGAGGTCGCAAAGTTAGCAAGTACAAGAAATTTGAAAATTGTACGTAATTGCACAGTAGTGCTTATGGCCGATCCCGTTTCTCAGCTTCAGAGCTTTTTTCTTGACTGTATTTTGAGTTAAGCAGTTGGCGCGACTTCAGTTCTAGCCTATAAAGTCAAATGTTGTGTGGTTCCTCCATGGTAACATAGCTGCCCGAGGTCGCAAAGTTAGCAAGTACAAGAAATTTGAAAATTGTACGTAATTTCACGGTAGTGCTTATGGTCGATCCCGTTTCTCTACTACTACTGTGCAATTACATACAATTTTCAAATTTCTTGTTCTTGCTAACTTTGCGGTCTCGGGCAGCTATGTTACCATGGAGGAACCACACAACATTTGACTTTATAGGCTAGAACTGAAGTCGCGCCAACTGCTTAACTCAAAATCCAGTCAAGAAAGTAGCTCTGAAGCCGAGAAACGGGATCGACCATAAGCACTACCGTGAAATTACGTACAATTTTCAAATTTCTTGTACTTGCTAAATTTGCGACCTCGGGCAGCTATGTTACCATGGAGGAACCACACAACATTTGACTTTATAGGCTAGAACTGAAGTCGCGCTAACTGCTTAACTCAAAATACAGTCAAGAAAGTAGCTCTGAAGCCGAGAAACGGTATCGGCCATAAGCACTACCGTGAAATTACGTACAATTTTCAAATTTCTTGTACTTGCTAACTTTGCGGCCTCGGGCAGCTATGTTACCATGCAAGAACCACACAACATTTGACTTTATAGGCTAGAACTGAAGTCGCGCCAACTGCCTAACTCAAAATCCAGCCAAGAAAGTAGCTCTGAAGCCTACTATCTACTATCTTGACTTGATTTTGAGTTAAGCAGTTGGCGCGACTTCAGTTCTAGCCTATAAAGTCAAATGTTGTGTGGTTCCTCCATGGTAACGTAGCTGCCCGAGGTCGCAAAGTTAGCAAGTACAAGAAATTTGAAAATTGTACGTAATTGCACAGTAGTGCTTATGGCCGATCCCGTTTCTCAGCTTCAGAGCTTTTTTCTTGACTGTATTTTGAGTTAAGCAGTTGGCGCGACTTCAGTTCTAGCCTATAAAGTCAAATGTTGTGTGGTTCCTCCATGGTAACATAGCTGCCCGAGGTCGCAAAGTTAGCAAGTACAAGAAATTTGAAAATTGTACGTAATTTCACGGTAGTGCTTATGGCCGATACCGTTTCTCAGCTTCAGAGCTTTTTTCTTGACTGTATTTTGAGTTAAGCAGTTGGCGCGACTTCAGTTCTAGCCTATAAAGTCAAATGTTGTGTGGTTCCTCCATGGTAACATAGCTGCCCGAACCCGCAAAGTTAGCAAGTACAAGAAATTTGTAAATTGTACGTAATTTCACGGTAGTGCTTATGGTCGATCCCGTTTCTCGGTTTCAGAGCTACTTTCTTGACTGGATTTTGAGTTAAGCAGTTGGCGCGACTTCAGTTCTAGCCTATAAAGTCAAATGTTGTGTGGTTCCTCCATGGTAACATAGCTGCCCGAGGTCGCAAAGTTAGCAAGTACAAGAAATTTGAAAATTGTACGTAATTTCACGGTAGTGCTTATGGTCGATGCCGTTTCTCGGTTTCAGAGCTACTTTCTTGACTGTATTTTGAGTTAAGCAGTTGGCGCGACTTCAGTTCTAGCCTATAAAGTCAAATGTTGTGTGGTTCCTCCATGGTAACATAGCTGCCCGAGGTCGCAAAGTTAGCAAGTACAAGAAATTTGAAAATTGTACGTAATTTCACGGTAGTGCTTATGGTCGATCCCGTTTCTCGGCTTCAGAGCTACTTTCTTGACTGGATTTTGAGTTAAGCTGTTGGCGCGACTTCAGTTCTAGCCTATAAAGTCAAATCTTGTGTGATTCCTCCATGGTAACATAGCTGCCCGAGGTCGCAAAGTCAGCAAGTACAAGAAATTTGAAAATTGTACGTAATTTCACGGTAGTGCTTATGGTCGATCCCGTTTCTCGGCTTCAGAGCTACTTTCTTGACTGGATTTTGGGTTAAGCAGTTGGCGCGACTTCAGTTCTAGCCTATAAAGTCAAATCTTGTGTGGTTCCTCCATGGTAACATAGCTGCCCGAGGCCGCAAAGTTAGCAAGTACAAGAAATTGGAAAATTGTACGTAATTGCACAGTAGTGCTTATGGTCGATCCCGTTTCTCAGCTTCAGAGCTACTTTCCTGACTGTATTTTAAGTTAAGCAGTTGGCACGACTTCAGTTCTAGCCTATAAAGTCAAATGTTGTGTGGTTCCTCCATGGTAACATAGCTGCCCGAGGTCGCAAAATTAGCAAGTACAAGAAATTTGTAAATTGTACGTAATTTCACAGTAGTGCTTATGGTCGATCCCGTTTCTCGGTTTCAGAGCTACTTTCTTGACTGGATTTTGAGTTAAGCAGTTGGCGCGACTTCAGTTCTAGCCTATAAAGTCAAATGTTGTGTGGTTCCTCCATGGTAACGTAGCTGCCCGAGGTCGCAAAATTAGCAAGTACAAGAAATTTGAAAATTTTACGTAATTTCACGGTAGTGCTTATGGTCGATGCCGTTTCTCGGCTTCAGAGCTACTTTCTTGACTGGATTTTGAGTTAAGCAGTTGGCGCGACTTCAGTTCTAGCCTATAAAGTCAGATGTTGTGTGGTTCCTCCATGGTAACGTAGCTGCCCGAGGTCGCAAAATTAGCAAGTACAAGAAATTTGTAAATTGTACGTAATTTCACGGTAGTGCTTATGGTCGATCCCGTTTCTCGGTTTCAGAGCTACTTTCTTGACTGGATTTTGAGTTAAGCAGTTGGCGCGACTTCAGTTCTAGCCTATAAAGTCAAATGTTGTGTGGTTCCTCCATGGTAACGTAGCTGCCCGAGGTCGCAAAGTTAGCAAGTACAAGAAATTTGAAAATTGTACGTAATTGCACAGTAGTGCTTATGGCCGATCCCGTTTCTCAGCTTCAGAGCTTTTTTCTTGACTGTATTTTGAGTTAAGCAGTTGGCGCGACTTCAGTTCTAGCCTATAAAGTCAAATGTTGTGTGGTTCCTCCATGGTAACATAGCTGCCCGAGGTCGCAAAGTTAGCAAGTACAAGAAATTTGAAAATTGTACGTAATTTCACGGTAGTGCTTATGGCCGATACCGTTTCTCGGCTTCAGAGCTTTTTTCTTGACTGTATTTTGAGTTAAGCAGTTGGCGCGACTTCAGTTCTAGCCTATAAAGTCAAATGTTGTGTGGTTCCTCCATGGTAACATAGCTGCCCGAGCCCACAAATTTAGCAAGTACAAGAAATTTGAAAATTGTACGTAATTTCACGGTAGTGCTTATGGTCGATGCCGTTTCTCGGCTTCAGAGCTACTTTCTTGACTGGATTTTGAGTTAAGCAGTTGGCGCGACTTCAGTTCTAGCCTATAAAGTCAAATGTTGTGTGGTTCCTCCATGGTAACATAGCTGCCCGAGGCGGCAAAATTAGCAAGTACAAGAAACTTGAAAATTGTACGTAATTTCACGGTAGTGCTTATGGTCGATCCCGTTTCTCGGCTTCAGAGCTACTTTCTTGACTGTATTTTGAGTTAAGCAGTTGGCGCGACTTCAGTTCTAGCCTATAAAGTCAAATGTTGTGTGGTTCCTCCATGGTAACGTAGCTGCCCGAGGTCGCAAAGTTAGCAAGTACAAGAAATTTGAAAATTGTACGTAATTGCACAGTAGTGCTTATGGCCGATCCCGTTTCTCAGCTTCAGAGCTTTTTTCTTGACTGTATTTTGAGTTAAGCAGTTGGCGCGACTTCAGTTCTAGCCTATAAAGTCAAATGTTGTGTGGTTCCTCCATGGTAACATAGCTGCCCGAGGTCGCAAAGTTAGCAAGTACAAGAAATTTGAAAATTGTACGTAATTTCACGGTAGTGCTTATGGTCGATGCCGTTTCTCGGCTTCAGAGCTACTTTCTTGACTGTATTTTGAGTTAAGCAGTTGGCGCGACTTCAGTTCTAGCCTATAAAGTCAAATGTTGTGTGGTTCCTCCATGGTAACATAGCTGCCCGAGGTCGCAAAGTTAGCAAGTACAAGAAATTTGAAAATTGTACGTAATTTCACGGTAGTGCTTATGGTCGATCCCGTTTCTCGGCTTCAGAGCTACTTTCTTGACTGGATTTTGAGTTAAGCTGTTGGCGCGACTTCAGTTCTAGCCTATAAAGTCAAATCTTGTGTGATTCCTCCATGGTAACATAGCTGCCCGAGGTCGCAAAGTCAGCAAGTACAAGAAATTTGAAAATTGTACGTAATTTCACGGTAGTGCTTATGGTCGATCCCGTTTCTCGGCTTCAGAGCTACTTTCTTGACTGGATTTTGGGTTAAGCAGTTGGCGCGACTTCAGTTCTAGCCTATAAAGTCAAATGTTGTGTGGTTCCTCCATGGTAACGTAGCTGCCCGAGGTCGCAAAGTTAGCAAGTACAAGAAATTTGAAAATTGTACGTAATTGCACAGTAGTGCTTATGGCCGATCCCGTTTCTCAGCTTCAGAGCTTTTTTCTTGACTGTATTTTGAGTTAAGCAGTTGGCGCGACTTCAGTTCTAGCCTATAAAGTCAAATGTTGTGTGGTTCCTCCATGGTAACATAGCTGCCCGAGGTCGCAAAGTTAGCAAGTACAAGAAATTTGAAAATTGTACGTAATTTCACGGTAGTGCTTATGGTCGATGCCGTTTCTCGGCTTCAGAGCTACTTTCTTGACTGGATTTTGAGTTAAGCAGTTGGCGCGACTTCAGTTCTAGCCTATAAAGTCAAATGTTGTTTGGTTCCTCCATGGTAACATAGCTGCCCGAGGCGGCAAAATTAGCAAGTACAAGAAACTTGAAAATTGTACGTAATTTCACGGTAGTGCTTATGGTCGATCCCGTTTCTCGGCTTCAGAGCTACTTTCTTGACTGTATTTTGAGTTAAGCAGTTGGCGCGACTTCAGTTCTAGCCTATAAAGTCAAATGTTGTGTGGTTCCTCCATGGTAACGTAGCTGCCCGAGGTCGCAAAGTTAGCAAGTACAAGAAATTTGAAAATTGTACGTAATTTCACGGTAGTGCTTATGGTCGATCCCGTTTCTCGGCTTCAGAGCTACTTTCTTGACTGGATTTTGGGTTAAGCAGTCGGCGCGACTTCAGTTCTAGCCTATAAAGTCAAATCTTGTGTGGTTCCTCCATGGTAACATAGCTGCCCGAGGTCGCAAAGTTAGCAAGTACAAGAAATTTGAAAATTGTACGTAATTTCACGGTAGTGCTTATGGCCGATACCGTTTCTCGGCTTCAGAGCTTTTTTCTTGACTGTATTTTGAGTTAAGCAGTTGGCGCGACTTCAGTTCTAGCCTATAAAGTCAAATGTTGTGTGGTTCCTCCATGGTAACATAGCTGCCCGAGGTCGCAAAGTTAGCAAGTACAAGAAATTTGAAAATTGTACGTAATTTCACGGTAGTGCTTATGGTCGATCCCGTTTCTCGGCTTCAGAGCTACTTTCTTGACTGGATTTTGAGTTAAGCTGTTGGCGCGACTTCAGTTCTAGCCTATTAAGTCAAATCTTGTGTGATTCCTCCATGGTAACATAGCTGCCCGAGGTCGCAAAGTCAGCAAGTACAAGAAATTTGAAAATTGTACGTAATTTCACGGTAGTGCTTATGGTCGATCCCGTTTCTCGGCTTCAGAGCTACTTTCTTGACTGGATTTTGGGTTAAGCAGTTGGCGCGACTTCAGTTCTAGCCTATAAAGTCAAATCTTGTGTGGTTCCTCCATGGTAACATAGCTGCCCGAGGCCGCAAAGTTAGCAAGTACAAGAAATTGGAAAATTGTACGTAATTGCACAGTAGTGCTTATGGTCGATCCCGTTTCTCAGCTTCAGAGCTACTTTCCTGACTGTATTTTAAGTTAAGCAGTTGGCACGACTTCAGTTCTAGCCTATAAAGTCAAATGTTGTGTGGTTCCTCCATGGTAACATAGCTGCCCGAGGTCGCAAAATTAGCAAGTACAAGAAATTTGTAAATTGTACGTAATTTCACGGTAGTGCTTATGGTCGATCCCGTTTCTCGGTTTCAGAGCTACTTTCTTGACTGGATTTTGAGTTAAGCAGTTGGCGCGACTTCAGTTCTAGCCTATAAAGTCAAATGTTGTGTGGTTCCTCCATGGTAACGTAGCTGCCCGAGGTCGCAAAATTAGCAAGTACAAGAAATTTGAAAATTTTACGTAATTTCACGGTAGTGCTTATGGTCGATGCCGTTTCTCGGCTTCAGAGCTACTTTCTTGACTGGATTTTGAGTTAAGCAGTTGGCGCGACTTCAGTTCTAGCCTATAAAGTCAAATGTTGTGTGGTTCCTCCATGGTAACGTAGCTGCCCGAGGTCGCAAAATTAGCAAGTACAAGAAATTTGTAAATTGTACGTAATTTCACGGTAGTGCTTATGGTCGATCCCGTTTCTCGGTTTCAGAGCTACTTTCTTGACTGGATTTTGAGTTAAGCAGTTGGCGCGACTTCAGTTCTAGCCTATAAAGTCAAATGTTGTGTGGTTCCTCCATGGTAACGTAGCTGCCCGAGGTCGCAAAGTTAGCAAGTACAAGAAATTTGAAAATTGTACGTAATTGCACAGTAGTGCTTATGGCCGATCCCGTTTCTCAGCTTCAGAGCTTTTTTCTTGACTGTATTTTGAGTTAAGCAGTTGGCGCGACTTCAGTTCTAGCCTATAAAGTCAAATGTTGTGTGGTTCCTCCATGGTAACATAGCTGCCCGAGGTCGCAAAGTTAGCAAGTACAAGAAATTTGAAAATTGTACGTAATTTCACGGTAGTGCTTATGGTCGATCCCGTTTCTCTACTACTACTGTGCAATTACATACAATTTTCAAATTTCTTGTTCTTGCTAACTTTGCGGTCTCGGGCAGCTATGTTACCATGGAGGAACCACACAACATTTGACTTTATAGGCTAGAACTGAAGTCGCGCTAACTGCTTAACTCAAAATACAGTCAAGAAAGTAGCTCTGAAGCCGAGAAACGGGATCGACCATAAGCACTACCGTGAAATTACGTACAATTTTCAAATTTCTTGTACTTGCTAAATTTGCGACCTCGGGCAGCTATGTTACCATGGAGGAACCACACAACATTTGACTTTATAGGCTAGAACTGAAGTCGCGCTAACTGCTTAACTCAAAATACAGTCAAGAAAGTAGCTCTGAAGCCGAGAAACGGTATCGGCCATAAGCACTACCGTGAAATTACGTACAATTTTCAAATTTCTTGTACTTGCTAACTTTGCGGCCTCGGGCAGCTATGTTACCATGGAAGAACCACACAACATTTGACTTTATAGGCTAGAACTGAAGTCGCGCCAACTGCCTAACTCAAAATCCAGCCAAGAAAGTAGCTCTGAAGCCTACTATCTACTATCTTGACTTGATTTTGAGTTAAGCAGTTGGCGCGACTTCAGTTCTAGCCTATAAAGTCAAATGTTGTGTGGTTCCTCCATGGTAACGTAGCTGCCCGAGGTCGCAAAGTTAGCAAGTACAAGAAATTTGAAAATTGTACGTAATTGCACAGTAGTGCTTATGGCCGATCCCGTTTCTCAGCTTCAGAGCTTTTTTCTTGACTGTATTTTGAGTTAAGCAGTTGGCGCGACTTCAGTTCTAGCCTATAAAGTCAAATGTTGTGTGGTTCCTCCATGGTAACATAGCTGCCCGAGGTCGCAAAGTTAGCAAGTACAAGAAATTTGAAAATTGTACGTAATTTCACGGTAGTGCTTATGGTCGATGCCGTTTCTCGGCTTCAGAGCTACTTTCTTGACTGTATTTTGAGTTAAGCAGTTGGCGCGACTTCAGTTCTAGCCTATAAAGTCAAATCTTGTGTGATTCCTCCATGGTAACGTAGCTGCCCGAGGTCGCAAAATTAGCAAGTACAAGAAATTTGAAAATTTTACGTAATTTCACGGTAGTGCTTATGGTCGATGCCGTTTCTCGGCTTCAGAGCTACTTTCTTGACTGTATTTTGAGTTAAGCACTTGGCGCGACTTCAGTTCTAGCCTATAAAGTCAAATGTTGTGTGGTTCCTCCATGGTAACATAGCTGCCCGAGGCCGCAAAGTTAGCAAGTACAAGAAATTTGAAAATTGTACGTAATTTCACGGTAGTGCTTATGGTCGATCCCGTTTCTCGGCTTCAGAGCTACTTTCTTGACTGTATTTTGAGTTTAGCAGTTGGCGCCACTTCAGTTCTAGCCTATAAAGTCAAATGTTGTGTGGTTCCTCCATGGTAACATAGCTGCCCGAGGTCGCAAAGTTAGCAAGTACAAGAAATTTGAAAATTGTATGTAATTTCACGGTAGTGCTTATGGTCGATCCCGTTTCTCGGCTTCAGAGCTACTTTCTTGACTGTATTTTGAGTTAAGCAGTTGGCGCGACTTCAGTTCTAGCCTATAAAGTCAAATGTTGTGTGATTCCTCCATGGTAACATAGCTGCCCGAGGTCGCAAAGTTAGCAAGTACAAGAAATTTGAAAATTGTACGTAATTTCACGGTAGTGCTTATGGCCGATCCCGTTTCTCAGCTTCAGAGCTTTTTTCTTGACTGTATTTTGAGTTAAGCAGTTGGCGCGACTTCAGTTCTAGCCTATAAAGTCAAATGTTGTGTGGTTCCTCCATGGTAACATAGCTGACCGAGGTCGCAAAGTTAGCAAATACAAGAAATTTGAAAATTGTACGTAATTTCACGGTAGTGCTTATGGTCGATCCCGTTTCTCGGCTTCAGAGCTACTTTCTTGACTGGATTTTGAGTAAAGCTGTTGGCGCGACTTCAGTTCTAGCCTATAAAGTCAAATCTTGTGTGATTCCTCCATGGTAACATAGCTGCCCGAGGTCGCAAAATTAGCAAGTACAAGAAATTTGTAAATTGTACGTAATTTCACGGTAGTGCTTATGGTCGATCCCGTTTCTCGGTTTCAGAGCTACTTTCTTGACTGGATTTTGAGTTAAGCAGTTGGCGCGACTTCAGTTCTAGCCTATAAAGTCAAATGTTGTGTGGTTCCTCCATGGTAACGTAGCTGCCCGAGGTCGCAAAATTAGCAAGTACAAGAAATTTGAAAATTGTACGTAATTGCACAGTAGTGCTTACCGCCGATCCCGTTTCTCAGCTTCAGAGCATTTTTCTTGACTGTATTTTGAGTTAAGCAGTTGGCGCGACTTCAGTTCTAGCCTATAAAGTCAAATGTTGTGTGGTTCCTCCATGGTAACATAGCTGCCCGAGGTCGCAAAGTTAGCAAGTACAAGAAATTTGAAAATTGTACGTAATTTCACGGTAGTGCTTATGGCCGATACCGTTTCTCGGCTTCAGAGCTTTTTTCTTGACTGTATTTTGAGTTAAGCAGTTGGCGCGACTTCAGTTCTAGCCTATAAAGTCAAATGTTGTGTGGTTCCTCCATGGTAACATAGCTGCCCGAGGCCACAAAGTTAGCAAGTACAAGAAATTTGAAAATTGTACGTAATTTCACGGTAGTGCTTATGGTCGATGCCGTTTCTCGGCTTCAGAGCTACTTTCTTGACTGGATTTTGAGTTAAGCAGTTGGCGCGACTTCAGTTCTAGCCTATAAAGTCAAATGTTGTGTGGTTCCTCCATGGTAACATAGCTGCCCGAGGCGGCAAAATTAGCAAGTACAAGAAACTTGAAAATTGTACGTAATTTCACGGTAGTGCTTATGGTCGATCCCGTTTCTCGGCTTCAGAGCTACTTTGTTGACTGTATTTTGAGTTAAGCAGTTGGCGCGACTTCAGTTCTAGCCTATAAAGTCAAATGTTGTGTGGCTCCTCCATGGTAACATAGCTGCCCGAGGTCGCAAAGTTAGCAAGTACAAGAAATTTGAAAATTGTACGTAATTTCACGGTAGTGCTTATGGTCGATCCCGTTTCTCGGCTTCAGAGCTACTTTCTTGACTGGATTTTGAGTTAAGCTGTTGGCGCGACTTCAGTTCTAGCCTATAAAGTCAAATCTTGTGTGATTCCTCCATGGTAACATAGCTGCCCGAGGTCGCAAAATTAGCAAGTACAAGAAATTTGTAAATTGTACGTAATTTCACGGTAGTGCTTATGGTCGATCCCGTTTCTCGGTTTCAGAGCTACTATCTTGACTTGATTTTGAGTTAAGCAATTGGCGCGACTTCAGTTCTAGCCTATAAAGTCAAATGTTGTGTGGTTCATCCATGGTAACGTAGCTGCCCGAGGTCGCAAAGTTAGCAAGTACAAGAAATTTGAAAATTGTACGTAATTGCACAGTAGTGCTTATGGCCGATCCCGTTTCTCAGCTTCAGAGCTTTTTTCTTGACTGTATTTTGAGTTAAGCAGTTGGCGCGACTTCAGTTCTAGCCTATAAAGTCAAATGTTGTGTGGTTCCTTCTCCATGGTAACATAGCTGCCCGAGGTCGCAAAGTTAGCAAGTACAAGAAATTTGAAAATTGTACGTAATTTCACGGTAGTGCTTATGGCCGATACCGTTTCTCAGCTTCAGAGCTTTTTTCTTGACTGTATTATGAGTTAAGCAGTTGGCGCGACTTCAGTTCTAGCCTATAAAGTCAAATGTTGTGTGGTTCCTCTATGGTAACATAGCTGCCCGAGGCCGCAAAATTAGCAAGTACAAGAAACTTGAAAATTGTACGTAATTTCACGGTAGTGCTTATGGTCGATCCCGTTTCTCGGCTTTAGAGCTACTTTCTTGACTGGATTTTGAGTTAGGCGGTTGGCGCGACTTCAGTTCTAGCCTATAAAGTCAAATGTTGTGTGGTTCCTCCATGGCAACATAGCTGCCCGAGGCCGCAAAGTTAGCAAGTACAAGAAATTTGAAAATTGTACGTAATTTCACGGTAGTGCTTATGGTCGATCCCGTTTCTCGGCTTCAGAGGTACTTTCTTGACTGGATTTTGAGTTAAGCTGTTGGCGCGACTTCAGTTCTAGCCTATAAAGTCAAATCTTGTGTGATTCCTCCATGGTAAAATAGCTGCCCGAGGTCGCAAAGTTAGCAAGTACAAGAAATTTGAAAATTGTAGGTAATTTCACGGTAGTGCTTATGGTCGATGCCGTTTCTCGGCTTCAGAGCTACTTTCTTGACTGTATTTTGAGTTAAGCAGTTGGCGCGACTTCAGTTCTAGCTTATAAAGTCAAATCTTGTGTGGTTCCTCTATGGTAACATAGCTGCCCGAGGCCGCAAAGTTAGCAAGTACAAGAAATTGGAAAATTGTACGTAATTGCACAGTAGTGCTTATGGTCGATCCCGTTTCTCAGCTTCAGAGCTACTTTCTTAACTGTATTTTAAGTTAAGCAGTTGGCGCGACTTCAGTTCTAGCCTATAAAGTCAAATGTTGTGTGGCTCCTCCATGGTAACATAGCTGCCCGAGGTCGCAAAGTTAGCAAGTACAAGAAATTTGTAAATTGTACGTAATTTCACGGTAGTGCTTATGGTCGATCCCGTTTCTCGGTTTCAGAGCTACTATCTTGACTTGATTTTGAGTTAAGCAGTTGGCGCGACTTCAGTTCTAGCCTATAAAGTCAAATGTTGTGTGGTTCCTCCATGGTAACGTAGCTGCCCGAGGTCGCAAAGTTAGCAAGTACAAGAAATTTGAAAATTGTACGTAATTTCACGGTAGTGCTTATGGTCGATGCCGTTTCTCGGCTTCAGAGCTACTTTCTTGACTGGATTTTGAGTTAAGCAGTTGGCGCGACTTCAGTTCTAGCCTATAAAGTCAAATGTTGTGTGGTTCCTCCATGGTAACATAGCTGCCCGAGGCGGCAAAATTAGCAAGTACAAGAAACTTGAAAATTGTACGTAATTTCACGGTAGTGCTTATGGTCGATCCCGTTTCTCGGCTTCAGAGCTACTTTCTTGACTGTATTTTGAGTTAAGCAGTTGGCGCGACTTCAGTTCTAGCCTATAAAGTCAAATGTTGTGTGGCTCCTCCATGGTAACATAGCTGCCCGAGGTCGCAAAGTTAGCAAGTACAAGAAATTTGAAAATTGTACGTAATTTCACGGTAGTGCTTATGGTCGATCCCGTTTCTCGGCTTCAGAGCTACTTTCTTGACTGGATTTTGAGTTAAGCTGTTGGCGCGACTTCAGTTCTAGCCTATAAAGTCAAATCTTGTGTGATTCCTCCATGGTAACATAGCTGCCCGAGGTCGCAAAATTAGCAAGTACAAGAAATTTGTAAATTGTACGTAATTTCACGGTAGTGCTTATGGTCGATCCCGTTTCTCGGTTTCAGAGCTACTATCTTGACTTGATTTTGAGTTAAGCAGTTGGCGCGACTTCAGTTCTAGCCTATAAAGTCAAATGTTGTGTGGTTCCTCCATGGTAACGTAGCTGCCCGAGGTCGCAAAGTTAGCAAGTACAAGAAATTTGAAAATTGTACGTAATTGCACAGTAGTGCTTATGGCCGATCCCGTTTCTCAGCTTCAGAGCTTTTTTCTTGACTGTATTTTGAGTTAAGCAGTTGGCGCGACTTCAGTTCTAGCCTATAAAGTCAAATGTTGTGTGGTTCCTCCATGGTAACATAGCTGCCCGAGGTCGCAAAGTTAGCAAGTACAAGAAATTTGAAAATTGTACGTAATTTCACGGTAGTGCTTATGGCCGATACCGTTTCTCAGCTTCAGAGCTTTTTTCTTGACTGTATTATGAGTTAAGCAGTTGGCGCGACTTCAGTTCTAGCCTATAAAGTCAAATGTTGTGTGGTTCCTCTATGGTAACATAGCTGCCCGAGGCCGCAAAATTAGCAAGTACAAGAAACTTGAAAATTGTACGTAATTTCACGGTAGTGCTTATGGTCGATCCCGTTTCTCGGCTTTAGAGCTACTTTCTTGACTGGATTTTGAGTTAGGCGGTTGGCGCGACTTCAGTTCTAGCCTATAAAGTCAAATGTTGTGTGGTTCCTCCATGGCAACATAGCTGCCCGAGGCCGCAAAGTTAGCAAGTACAAGAAATTTGAAAATTGTACGTAATTTCACGGTAGTGCTTATGGTCGATCCCGTTTCTCGGCTTCAGAGGTACTTTCTTGACTGGATTTTGAGTTAAGCTGTTGGCGCGACTTCAGTTCTAGCCTATAAAGTCAAATCTTGTGTGATTCCTCCATGGTAAAATAGCTGCCCGAGGTCGCAAAGTTAGCAAGTACAAGAAATTTGAAAATTGTAGGTAATTTCACGGTAGTGCTTATGGTCGATGCCGTTTCTCGGCTTCAGAGCTACTTTCTTGACTGTATTTTGAGTTAAGCAGTTGGCGCGACTTCAGTTCTAGCTTATAAAGTCAAATCTTGTGTGGTTCCTCTATGGTAACATAGCTGCCCGAGGCCGCAAAGTTAGCAAGTACAAGAAATTGGAAAATTGTACGTAATTGCACAGTAGTGCTTATGGTCGATCCCGTTTCTCAGCTTCAGAGCTACTTTCTTAACTGTATTTTAAGTTAAGCAGTTGGCGCGACTTCAGTTCTAGCCTATAAAGTAAAATCTTGTGTGGTTCCTCAATGGTAACATAGCTGCCCGAGACCGCAAAGTTAGCAAGAACAAGAAATTTGAAAATTGTATGTAATTGCACAGTAGTGCTTATGGTCGATGCCGTTTCTCAGCTTCAGAGCTACTTTCTTGACTGTATTTTGAGTTAAGCAGTTGGCGCCACTTCAGTTCTAGCCTATAAAGTCAAACGTTGTGTGGTTCCTCCATGGTAACATAGCTGCCCGAGGTCGCAAAGTTAGCAAGTACAAGAAATTTGAAAATTGTATGTAATTTCACGGTAGTGCTTATGGTCGATCCCGTTTCTCGGCTTCAGAGCTACTTTCTTGACTGTATTTTGAGTTAAGCAGTTGGCGCGACTTCAGTTCTAGCCTATAAAGTCAAATGTTGTGTGATTCCTCCATGGTAACATAGCTGCCCGAGGTCGCAAAGTTAGCAAGTACAAGAAATTTGAAAATTGTACGTAATTTCACGGTAGTGCTTATGGTCGATCCCGTTTCTCGGCTTCAGAGCTACTTTCTTGACTGTATTTTGAGTTAAGCAGTTGGCGCGACTTCAGTTCTAGCCTATAAAGTCAAATGTTGTGTGGTTCCTCCATGGTAACATAGCTGCCCGAGGTCGCAAAGTTAGCAAGTACAAGAAATTTGAAAATTGTACGTAATTTCACGGTAGTGCTTATGGCCGATACCGTTTCTCAGCTTCAGAGCTTTTTTCTTGACTGTATTTTGAGTTAAGCAGTTGGCGCGACTTCAGTTCTAGCCTAAAAAGTCAAATGTTGTGTGGTTCCTCCATGGTAACATAGCTGACCGAGGTCGCAAAGTTAGCAAGTACAAGAAATTTGAAAATTGTACGTAATTTCACGGTAGTGCTTATGGTCGATCCCGTTTCTCGGCTTCAGAGCTACTTTCTTGACTGGATTTTGAGTAAAGCTGTTGGCGCGACTTCAGTTTTAGCCTATAAAGTCAAATCTTGTGTGATTCCTCCATGGTAACATAGCTGCCCGAGGCCGCAAAATTAGCAAGTACAAGAAATTTGTAAATTGTACGTAATTTCACGGTAGTGCTTATGGTCGATCCCGTTTCTCGGTTTCAGAGCTACTTTCTTGACTGGATTTTGAGTTAAGCAGTTGGCGCGACTTCAGTTCTTGGATCGACCATAAGCACTACCGTGAAATTACGTACAATTTTCAAGTTTCTTGTACTTGCTAATTTTGCGGCCTCGGGCAGCTATGTTACCATAGAGGAACCACACAACATTTGACTTTATAGGCTAGAACTGAAGTCGCGCCAACTGCTTAACTCATAATACAGTCAAGAAAAAAGCTCTGAAGCTGAGAAACGGTATCGGCCATAAGCACTACCGTGAAATTACGTACAATTTTCAAGTTTCTTGTACTTGCTAATTTTGCCGCCTCGGGCAGCTATGTTACCATGGAGGAACCGCACAACATTTGACTTTATAGGCTAGAACTGAAGTCGCGCCAACTGCTTAACTCAAAATCCAGTCTAGAAAGTAGCTCTGAAGCCGAGAAACGGCATCGACCATAAGCACTACCGTGAAATTACGTACAATTTTCATATTTCTTGTACTTGCTAACTTTGTGGCCTCGGGCAGCTATGTTACCATGGAGGAACCACACAACATTTGACTTTATAGGCTAGAACTGAAGTCGCGCCAACTGCTTAACTCAAAATCCAGTCAAGAAAGTAGCTCTGAAGCCGAGAAACGGCATCGACCATAAGCACTACCGTGAAATTACGTACAATTTTCAAATTTCTTGTACTTGCTAACTTTGCGACCTCGGGCAGCTATGTTACCATGGAGGAATCACACAACATTTGACTTTATAGGCTAGAACTGAAGTCGCGCCAACTGCTTAACTCAAAATACAGTCAAGAAAGTAGCTCTGAAGCCGAGAAACGGGATCGACCATAAGCACTACCGTGAAATTACATACAATTTTCAAATTTCTTGTACTTGCTAACTTTGCGACCTCGGGCAGCTATGTTACCATGGAGGAACCACACAACGTTTGACTTTATAGGCTAGAACTGAAGTGGCGCCAACTGCTTAACTCAAAATACAGTCAAGAAAGTAGCTCTGAAGCTGAGAAACGGCATCGACCATAAGCACTACTGTGCAATTACATACAATTTTCAAATTTCTTGTTCTTGCTAACTTTGCGGTCTCGGGCAGCTATGTTACCATTGAGGAACCACACAAGATTTTACTTTATAGGCTAGAACTGAAGTCGCGCCAACTGCTTAACTTAAAATACAGTTAAGAAAGTAGCTCTGAAGCTGAGAAACGGGATCGACCATAAGCACTACTGTGCAATTACGTACAATTTTCCAATTTCTTGTACTTGCTAACTTTGCGGCCTCGGGCAGCTATGTTACCATAGAGGAACCACACAAGATTTGACTTTATAAGCTAGAACTGAAGTCGCGCCAACTGCTTAACTCAAAATACAGTCAAGAAAGTAGCTCTGAAGCCGAGAAACGGCATCGACCATAAGCACTACCGTGAAATTACCTACAATTTTCAAATTTCTTGTACTTGCTAACTTTGCGACCTCGGGCAGCTATTTTACCATGGAGGAATCACACAAGATTTGACTTTATAGGCTAGAACTGAAGTCGCGCCAACAGCTTAACTCAAAATCCAGTCAAGAAAGTACCTCTGAAGCCGAGAAACGGGATCGACCATAAGCACTACCGTGAAATTACGTACAATTTTCAAATTTCTTGTACTTGCTAACTTTGCGGCCTCGGGCAGCTATGTTGCCATGGAGGAACCACACAACATTTGACTTTATAGGCTAGAACTGAAGTCGCGCCAACCGCCTAACTCAAAATCCATTCAAGAAAGTAGCTCTAAAGCCGAGAAACGGGATCGACCATAAGCACTACCGTGAAATTACGTACAATTTTCAAGTTTCTTGTACTTGCTAATTTTGCGGCCTCGGGCAGCTATGTTACCATAGAGGAACCACACAACATTTGACTTCATAGGCTAGAACTGAAGTCGCGCCAACTGCTTAACTCATAATACAGTCAAGAAAAAAGCTCTGAAGCTGAGAAACGGTATCGGCCATAAGCACTACCGTGAAATTACGTACAATTTTCAAATTTCTTGTACTTGCTAACTTTGCGACCTCGGGCAGCTATGTTACCATGGAGGAACCACACAACATTTGACTTTATAGGCTAGAACTGAAGTCGCGCCAACTGCTTAACTCAAAATACAGTCAAGAAAAAAGCTCTGAAGCTGAGAAACGGGATCGGCCATAAGCACTACTGTGCAATTACGTACAATTTTCAAATTTCTTGTACTTGCTAACTTTGCGACCTCGGGCAGCTACGTTACCATGGAGGAACCACACAACATTTGACTTTATAGGCTAGAACTGAAGTCGCGCCAACTGCTTAACTCAAAATCAAGTCAAGATAGTAGCTCTGAAACCGAGAAACGGGATCGACCATAAGCACTACCGTGAAATTACGTACAATTTACAAATTTCTTGTACTTGCTAATTTTGCGACCTCGGGCAGCTATGTTACCATGGAGGAATCACACAAGATTTGACTTTATAGGCTAGAACTGAAGTCGCGCCAACAGCTTAACTCAAAATCCAGTCAAGAAAGTAGCTCTGAAGCCGAGAAACGGGATCGACCATAAGCACTACTGTGAAATTACGTACAATTTTCAAATTTCTTGTACTTGCTAACTTTGCGACCTCGGGCAGCTATGTTACCATGGAGGAGCCACACAACATTTGACTTTATAGGCTAGAACTGAAGTCGCGCCAACTGCCTAACTCAAAATCCAGTCAAGAAAGTAGCTCTGAAGCCGAGAAACGGCATCGACCATAAGCACTACCGTGAAATTACGTACAATTTTCAAATTTCTTGTACTTGCTAACTTTGTGGCCTCGGGCAGCTATGTTACCATGGAGGAACCACACAACATTTGACTTTATAGGCTAGAACTGAAGTCGCGCCAACTGCTTAACTCAAAATACAGTCAAGAAAAAAGCTCTGAAGCCGAGAAACGGTATCGGCCATAAGCACTACCGTGAAATTACGTACAATTTTCAAATTTCTTGTACTTGCTAAATTTGCGACCTCGGGCAGCTATGTTACCATGGAGGAGCCACACAACATTTGACTTTATAGGCTAGAACTGAAGTCGCGCCAACTGCTTAACTCAAAATCCAGTCAAGAAAAAAGCTCTGAAGCTGAGAAACGGGATCGGCCATAAGCACTACCGTGAAATTACGTACAATTTTCAAATTTCTTGTACTTGCTAACTTTGCGACCTCGGGCAGCTATGTTACCATAGAGGAACCACACAACATTTGACTTTATAGGCTAGAACTGAAGTCGCGCCAACTGCTTAACTCAAAATACAGTCAAGAAAAAAGCTCTGAAGCTGAGAAACGGTATCGGCCATAAGCACTACCGTGAAATTACGTACAATTTTCAAATTTCTTGTACTTGCTAACTTTGAGCCCTCGGGCAGCTATGTTACCATGGAGGAACCACACAACATTTGACTTTATAGGCTAGAACTGAAGTCGCGCCAACTGCTTAACTCAAAATACAGTCAAGAAAAAAGCTCTGAAGCTGAGAAACGGGATCGGCCATAAGCACTACTGTGCAATTACGTACAATTTTCAAATTTCTTGTACTTGCTAACTTTGCGACCTCGGGCAGCTACGTTACCATGGAGGAACCACACAACATTTGACTTTATAGGCTAGAACTGAAGTCGCGCCAACAGCTTAACTCAAAATCCAGTCAAGAGAGTAGCTCTGAAGCCGAGAAACGGGATCGACCATAAGCACTACCGTGAAATTACGTACAATTTTCAAATTTCTTGTACTTGCTAACTTCGCGACCTCGGGCAGCTAAGTTACCATGGAGGAGCCACACAACATTTGACTTTATAGGCTAGAACTGAAGTCGCGCCAACTGCTTAACTCAAAATACAGTCAAGAAAGTAGCTCTGAAGCCGAGAAACGGGATCGACCATAAGCACTACCGTGAAATTACGTACAATTTTCAAGTTTCTTGTACTTGCTAATTTTGCCGCCTCGGGCAGCTATGTTACCATGGAGAAACCACACAACATTTGACTTTATAGGCTAGAACTGAAGTCGCGCCAACTGCTTAACTCAAAATTAAGTCAAGAAAGTAGCTCTGAAGCCGAGAAACGGCATCGACCATAAGCACTACCGTGAAATTACGTACAATTTTCAAATTTCTTGTACTTGCTAACTTTGTGGCCTCGGGCAGCTATGTTACCATGGCGGAACCACACAACATTTGACTTTATAGGCTAGAACTGAAGTCGCGCCAACTGCTTAACTCAAAATACAGTCAAGAAAAAAGCTCTGAAGCCGAGAAACGGTATCGGCCATAAGCACTACCGTGAAATTACGTACAATTTTCAAATTTCTTGTACTTGCTAACTTTGCGACCTCGGGCAGCTATGTTACCATAAAGGAACCACACAACATTTGACTTTATAGGCTAGAACTGAAGTCGCGCCAACTGCTTAACTCAAAATACAGTCAAGAAAAAAGCTCTGAAGCTGAGAAACGGGATCGGCGATAAGCACTACTGTGCAATTACGTACAATTTTCAAATTTCTTGTACTTGCTAATTTTGCGACCTCGGGCAGCTACGTTACCATGGAGGAACCACACAACATTTGACTTTATAGGCTAGAACTGAAGTCGCGCCAACTGCTTAACTCAAAATCCAGTCAAGAAAGTAGCTCTGAAACCGAGAAACGGGATCGACCATAAGCACTACCGTGAAATTACGTACAATTTACAAATTTCTTGTACTTGCTAATTTTGCGACCTCGGGCAGCTATGTTACCATGGAGGAATCACACAAGATTTGACTTTATAGGCTAGAACTGAAGTCGCGCCAACAGCTTTACTCAAAATCCAGTCAAGAAAGTAGCTCTGAAGCCGAGAAACGGGATCGACCATAAGCAGTACCGTGAAATTACGTACAATTTTCAAATTTCTTGTATTTGCTAACTTTGCGACCTCGGTCAGCTATGTTACCATGGAGGAACCACACAACATTTGACTTTATAGGCTAGAACTGAAGTCGCGCCAACTGCTTAACTCAAAATACAGTCAAGAAAAAAGCTCTGAAGCTGAGAAACGGGATCGGCCATAAGCACTACCGTGAAATTACGTACAATTTTCAAATTTCTTGTACTTGCTAACTTTGCGACCTCGGGCAGCTATGTTACCATGGAGGACTCACACAACATTTGACTTTATAGGCTAGAACTGAAGTCGCGCCAACTGCTTAACTCAAAATACAGTCAAGAAAGTAGCTCTGAAGCCGAGAAACGGGATCGACCATAAGCACTACCGTGAAATTACATACAATTTTCAAATTTCTTGTACTTGCTAACTTTGCGACCTCGGGCAGCTATGTTACCATGGAGGAACCACACAACATTTGACTTTATAGGCTAGAACTGAAGTGGCGCCAACTGCTTAACTCAAAATACAGTCAAGAAAGTAGCTCTGAAGCTGAGAAACGGCATCGACCATAAGCACTACTGTGCAATTACATACAATTTTCAAATTTCTTGTTCTTGCTAACTTTGCGGTCTCGGGCAGCTATGTTACCATTGAGGAACCACACAAGATTTTACTTTATAGGCTAGAACTGAAGTCGCGCCAACTGCTTAACTTAAAATACAGTTAAGAAAGTAGCTCTGAAACTGAGAAACGGGATCGACCATAAGCACTACTGTGCAATTACGTACAATTTTCCAATTTCTTGTACTTGCTAACTTTGCGGCCTCGGGCAGCTATGTTACCATGGAGGAACCACACAAGATTTGACTTTATAGGCTAGAACTGAAGTCGCGCCAACTGCTTAACTCAAAATACAGTCAAGAAAGTAGCTCTGAAGCCGAGAAACGGCATCGACCATAAGCACTACCGTGAAATTACGTACAATTTTCAAATTTCTTGTACTTGCTAACTTTGCGACCTCGGGCAGCTATTTTACCATGGAGGAATCACACAAGATTTGACTTTATAGGCTAGAACTGAAGTCGCGCCAACAGCTTAACTCAAAATCCAGTCAAGAAAGTAGCTCTGAAGCCGAGAAACGGGATCGACCATAAGCACTACCGTGAAATTACGTACAATTTTCAAATTTCTTGTACTTGCTAACTTTGCGGCCTCGGGCAGCTATGTTACCATGGAGGAACCACACAATATTTGACTTTATAGGCTAGAACTGAAGTCGTGCCAACTGCCTAACTCAAAATCCAGTCAAGAAAGTAGCTCTAAAGCCGAGAAACGGGATCGACCATAAGCACTACCGTGAAATTACGTACAATTTTCAAGTTTCTTGTACTTGCTAATTTTGCGGCCTCGGGCAGCTATGTTACCATAGGGGAACCACACAACATTTGACTTTATAGGCTAGAACTGAAGTCGCGCCAACTGCTTAACTCAAAATACAGTCAAGAAAAAAGCTCTGAAGCTGAGAAACGGTATCGGCCATAAGCACTACCGTGAAATTACGTACAATTTTCAAATTTCTTGTACTTGCTAACTTTGCGACCTCGGGCAGCTACGTTACCATGGAGGAACCACACAACATTTGATTTTATAGGCTAGAACTAAAGTCGCGCCAACTGTTTAACTCAAAATCAAGTCAAGATAATAGCTCTGAAACCGAGAAACGGGATCGACCATAAGCACTACCGTGAAATTACGTACAATTTTCAAATTTCTTGTACTTGCTAACTTTGCGACCTCGGGCAGCTATGTTACCATGGAGAAACCACACAACATTTGACTTTATAGGCTAGAACTGAAGTGGCGCCAACTGCTTAACTCAAAATACAGTCAAGAAAGTAGCTCTGAAGCTGAGAAACGGGATTGACCATAAGCACTACTGTGCAATTACGTACAATTTTCCAATTTCTTGTACTTGCTAACTTTGCGGCCTCGGGCAGCTATGTTACCATGGAGGAACCACACAAGATTTGACTTTATAGACTAGAACTGTAGCTCTGAAGCCGAGAAACGGGATCGACCATAAGCACTACCGTGAAATTACGTACAATTTTCAAATTTCTTGTACTTGCTGACTTTGCGACCTCGGGCAGCTATGTTACCATGGAGGAATCACACAAGATTTGACTTTATAGGCTAGAACTGAAGTCGCGCCAACTGCTTAACTCAAAATACAGTCAAGAAAGTAGCTCTGGAGCTGAGAAACGGGATCGACCATAAGCACTACTGTGCAATTACGTACAATTTTCAAATTTCTTGTACTTGCTAACTTTGCGACCTCGGGCAGCTATGTTACCATGGAGGAACCACACAACATTTGACTTTATAGGCTAGAACTGAAGTCGCGCCAACTGCTTAACCCAAAATCCAGTCAAGAAAGTAGCTCTGAAGCCGAGAAACGGGATCGACCATAAGCACTACCGTGAAATTACGTACAATTTTCAAATTTCTTGTACTTGCTGACTTTGCGACCTCGGGCAGCTATGTTACCATG
The DNA here is from genome assembly GCA_958301585.1 of Merodon equestris. NCBI lineage: Eukaryota > Metazoa > Arthropoda > Insecta > Diptera > Syrphidae > Merodon > Merodon equestris. The sequence continues at coordinate 52,695,514 of OY284415.1, read as the reverse complement.
GAGGAATCACACAAGATTTGACTTTATAGGCTAGAACTGAAGTCGCGCCAACTGCTTAACTCAAAATACAGTCAAGAAAGTAGCTCTGGAGCTGAGAAACGGGATCGACCATAAGCACTACTGTGCAATTACGTACAATTTTCAAATTTCTTGTACTTGCTAATTTTGCGGCCTCGGGCAGCTATGTTTCCATGGAGGAACCGCACAAGATTTGACTTTATAGGCTAGAACTGAAGTCGCGCCAACTGCTTTACTCAAAATACAGTCAAGAAAGTAGCTCTGAAGCCGAGAAACGGGATCGACCATAAGCACTACCGTGAAATTACGTACAATTTTCAAATTTCTTGTACTTGCTAAATTTGCGACTTCGGGCAGCTATGTTACCATGGAGGAATCAGACAAAATTTGACTTTATAAGCTAGAACTGAAGTCGCACCAACTGTTAAGCTCAAAATACGGTCAAATAAGTACTACTGTGCAATTACGTACAATTTTCAAATTTCTTGTACTTGCTAACTTTGCGGCCTCGGGCAGCTATGTTACCATGGAGGAACCACACAACATTTGACTTTATAGGCTAGAACTGAAGTCGCGGCAACTGCATAACTCAAAATACAATCAAGAAAGTAGCTCTGAAGCCGGGAAACGGGATCGACCAAAAGCACTACCGTGAAATTACGTACAATTTTCAAATTTCTTGTACTTGCTAAGTTTGCGACCTCGGGCAGCTATGTTACTACGGAGGAATCACACAAGATTTGACTTTATAGGCTAGAACTGAAGTCGCGCCAACTGCTTAACTCAAAATCCAGTCAAGAAAGTAGCTCTGAAGCCGAGAAACGGGATCGACCTTAAGCACTACCGTGAAATTACGTACAATTTTCAAATCTTGTACTTGCTAACTTTGCGGCCTCGGGCAGCTATGTTACCATGGAGGAACCAGACAACATTTGACTTTATAGGCTAGAACTGAAGTCGCGCCAACTGCTTAACCCAAAATCCAGTTAAGAAAGTAGCTCTGAAGCCGAGAAACTGGATCGACCATAAGCACTACCGTGAAATTACGTACAATTTTCAAATTTCTTGTACTTGCTAACTTTGCGACCTCGGGCAGCTATGTTACCATGGAGGAACCACACAAGATTTGACCTTATAGGCTAGAACTGAAGTCGCACCAACTGTTAAGTTCAAAATACGGTCAAATAAGTACTACTGTGCAATTACGTACAATTTTCAAATTTCTTGTACTTGCTAACTTTGCGACCTCGGGCAGCTATGTTACCATGGAGGAACCACACAAGATTTGACTTTATAGGCTAGAACTGAAGTCGCACCAACTGCTTAACTCAAAATCCAGTCAAGAAAGTAGCTCTGAAGCCGAGAATCGGGATCGACCATAAGCACTACCGTGAAATTACATACAATTTTCAAATTTCTTGTATTTGCTAACTTTGCGACCTCGGGCAGCTATGTTACCATGGAGAAACCACACGAGATTTGACTTTATAGGCTAGAACTGAAGTCGCGCCAACTGCTTAACCCAAAATCCAGTCAAGAAAGTAGCTCTGAAGCCGAGAAACGGGATCGACCATAAGCACTACCGTGAAATTACGTACAATTTTCAAATTTCTTGTACTTGCTAACTTTGCGACCTCGGGCAGCTATGTTACCATGGAGGAACCACACAAGATTTGACTTTATAGGCTAGAACTGAAGTCGCACCAACTGTTAAGCTCAAAATACGGTCAAATAAGTACTACTGTGCAATTACGTACAATTTTCAAATTTCTTGTACTTGCTAACTTTGCGACCTCGGGCAGCTATGTTACCATGGAGGAACCACACAAGATTTGACTTTATAGGCTAGAACTGAAGTCGCGCCAACTGCTTAACTCAAAATACAGTCAAGAAAGTAGCTCTGAAGCCGAGAAACGGGATCGACCATAAGCACTACCGTGAAATTACATAAATTTTCAAATTTCTTGTACTTGCTAACTTTGCGACCTCGGGCAGCTATGTTACCATGGAGGAACCACACAAGATTTGACTTTATAGGCTAGAACTGAAGTCGCGGCAACTGCATAACTCAAAATACAATCGAGAAAGTAGCTCTGAAGCCGGGAAACGGGATCGACCATAAGCACTACCGTGAAATTACGTACAATTTTCAAATTTCTTGTACTTGCTAAGTTTGCGACCTCGGGCAGCTATGTTACTATGGAGGAATCACACAAGATTTGACTTTATAGGCTAGAACTGAAGTCGCGCCAACTGCTTAACCCAAAATCCAGTCAGGAAAGTAGCTCTGAAGCCGAGAAACGGGATCGACCTTAAGCACTACCGTGAAATTACGTACAATTTTCAAATCTTGTACTTGCTAACTTTGCGGCCTCGGGCAGCTATGTTACCATGGAGGAACCACACAACATTTGACTTTATAGGCTAGAACTGAAGTCGCGCCAACTGCTTAACTCAAAATCCAGTCAAGAAAGTAGCTCTGAAGCCGAAAATCGGGATCGACCTTAAGCACTACCGTGAAATTACGTACAATTTTCAAATCTTGTACTTGCTAACTTTGCGGCCTCGGGCAGCTATGTTACCATGGAGGAACCACACAACATTTGACTTTATAGGCTAGAACTGAAGTCGCGCCAACTGCTTAACCCAAAATCCAGTCAGGAAAGTAGCTCTGAAGCCGAGAAACGGGATCGACCTTAAGCACTACCGTGAAATTACGTACAATTTTCAAATCTTGTACTTGCTAACTTTGCGGCCTCGGGCAGCTATGTTACCATGGAGGAACCACACAACATTTGACTTTATAGGCTAGAACTGAAGTCGCGCCAACTGCTTAACTCAAAATCCAGTCAAGAAAGTAGCTCTGAAGCCGAGAAACGGGATCGACCATAAGCACTACCGTGAAATTACGTACAATTTTCAAATTTCTTGTACTTGCTAAGTTTGCGACCTCGGGCAGCTATGTTACTATGGAGGAATCACACAAGATTTGACTTTATAGGCTAGAACTGAAGTCGCGCCAACTGCTTAACCCAAAATACAGTCAAGAAAGTAGCTCTGAAGCTGAGAAACGGGATCGACCATAAGCACTACTGTGCAATTACGTACAATTTTCCAATTTCTTGTACTTGCTAACTTTGCGGCCTCGGGCAGCTATGTTACCATGGAGGAAACACACAAGATTTGACTTTATAGGCTAGAACTGAAGTCGCACCAACTGTTAAGCTCAAAATACGGTCAAATAAGTACTACTGTGCAATTACGTACAATTTTCAAATTTCTTGTACTTGCTAACTTTGCGACCTCGGGCAGCTATGTTACCATGGAGGAACCACACAAGATTTGACTTTATAGGCTAGAACTGAAGTCGCACCAACTGCTTAACTCAAAATCCAGTCAAGAAAGTAGCTCTGAAGCCGAGAATCGGGATCGACCATAAGCACTACCGTGAAATTACATACAATTTTCAAATTTCTTATACTTGCTAACTTTGCGACCTCGGGCAGCTATGTTACCATGGAGGGACCACACAAGATTTGACTTTATAGGCTAGAACTGAAGTCGCGCCAACTGCTTAACTCAAAATACAGTCAAGAAAGTAGCTCTGAAGCTGAGAAACGGGATCGACCATAAGCACTACTGTGCAATTACGTACAATTTTCCAATTTCTTGTACTTGCTAACTTTGCGGCCTCGGGCAGCTATGTTACCATGGAGGAACCACACAAGATTTGACTTTATAGGCTAGAACTGAAGTCGCGGCAACTGCATAACTCAAAATACAATCAAGAAAGTAGCTCTGAAGCCGGGAAACGGGATCGACCATAAGCACTACCGTGAAATTACGTACAATTTTCAAATTTCTTGTACTTGCTAAGTTTGCGACCTCGGGCAGCTATGTTACTATGGAGGAATCACACAAGATTTGACTTTATAGGCTAGAACTGAAGTCGCGCCAACTGCTTAACTCAAAATCCAGTCAAGAAAGTAGCTCTGAAGCCGAGAAACGGGATCGACCTTAAGCACTACCGTGAAATTACGTACAATTTTCAAATCTTGTACTTGCTAACTTTGCGGCCTCGGGCAGCTATGTTACCATGGAGGAACCACACAACATTTGACTTTATAGGCTAGAACTGAAGTCGCACCAACTGTTAAGCTCAAAATACGGTCAAATAAGTACTACTGTGCAATTACGTACAATTTTCAAATTTCTTGTACTTGCTAACTTTGCGACCTCGGGCAGCTATGTTACCATGGAGGAACCACACAAGATTTGACTTTATAGGCTAGAACTGAAGTCGCACCAACTGTTAAGCTCAAAATACGGTCAAATAAGTACTACTGTGCAATTACGTACAATTTTCAAATTTCTTGTACTTGCTAACTTTGCGACCTCGGGCAGCTATGTTACCATGGAGGAACCACACAAGATTTGACTTTATAGGCTAGAACTGAAGTCGCACCAACTGCTTAACTCAAAATCCAGTCAAGAAAGTAGCTCTGAAGCCGAGAATCGGGATCGACCATAAGCACTACCGTGAAATTACATACAATTTTCAAATTTCTTGTACTTGCTAACTTTGCGACCTCGGGCAGCTATGTTACCATGGAGGAACCACACAAGATTTGACTTTATAGGCTAGAACTGAAGTCGCGCCAACTGCTTAACTCAAAATACAGTCAAGAAAGTAGCTCTGAAGCTGAGAAACGGGATCGACCATAAGCACTACCGTGAAATTACGTACAATTTTCAAATCTTGTACTTGCTAACTTTGCGGCCTCGGGCAGCTATGTTACCATGGAGGAACCACACAAGATTTGACTTTATAGGCTAGAACTGAAGTCGCGCCAACTGCTTAACTCAAAATACAGTCAAGAAAGTAGCTCTGAAGCTGAGAAACGGGATCGACCATAAGCACTACTGTGCAATTACGTACAATTTTCAAATCTTGTACTTGCTAACTTTGCGGCCTCGGGCAGCTATGTTACCATGGAGGAACCACACAAGATTTGACTTTATAGGCTAGAACTGAAGTCGCGCCAACTGCTTAACTCAAAATACAGTCAAGAAAGTAGCTCTGAAGCTGAGAAACGGGATCGACCATAAGCACTACCGTGAAATTACGTACAATTTTCAAATCTTGTACTTGCTAACTTTGCGGCCTCGGGCAGCTATGTTACCATGGAGGAACCACACAAGATTTGACTTTATAGGCTAGAACTGAAGTCGCGCCAACTGCTTAACCCAAAATCCAGTCAAGAAAGTAGCTCTGAAGCCGAGAAACGGGATCGACCATAAGCACTACCGTGAAATTACGTACAATTTTCAAATTTCTTGTACTTGCTAACTTTGCGACCTCGGGCAGCTATGTTACCATGGAGGAACCACACAAGATTTGACTTTATAGGCTAGAACTGAAGTCGCACCAACTGTTAAGCTCAAAATACAGTCAAATAAGTACTACTGTGCAATTACGTACAATTTTCAAATTTCTTGTACTTGCTAACTTTGCGACCTCGGGCAGCTATGTTACCATGGAGGAACCACACAAGATTTGACTTTATAGGCTAGAACTGAAGTCGCACCAACTGCTTAACTCAAAATCCAGTCAAGAAAGTAGCTCTGAAGCCGAGAATCGGGATCGACCATAAGCACTACCGTGAAATTACATACAATTTTCAAATTTCTTGTACTTGCTAACTTTGCGACCTCGGGCAGCTATGTTACCATGGAGGAACCACACAAGATTTGACTTTATAGGCTAGAACTGAAGTCGCGCCAACTGCTTAACTCAAAATACAGTCAAGAAAGTAGCTCTGAAGCTGAGAAACGGGATCGACCATAAGCACTACTGTGCAATTACGTACAATTTTCCAATTTCTTGTACTTGCTAACTTTGCGGCCTCGGGCAGCTATGTTACCATGGAGGAATCACACAAGATTTGACTTTATAGGCTAGAACTGAAGTCGCGCCAACTGCTTAACTCAAAATCCAGTCAAGAAAGTAGCTCTGAAGCCGAGAAACGGGATCGACCTTAAGCACTACCGTGAAATTACGTACAATTTTCAAATCTTGTACTTGCTAACTTTGCGGCCTCGGGCAACTATGTTACCATGGAGGAACCACACAACCTTTGACTTTATAGGCTAGAACTGAAGTCGCGCCAACTGCTTAACCCAAAATCCAGTCAGGAAAGTAGCTCTGAAGCCGAGAAACGGGATCGACCATAAGCACTACCGTGAAATTACGTACAATTTTCAAATTTCTTGTACTTGCTAACTTTGCGACCTCGGGCAGCTATGTTACCATGGAGGAACCACACAAGATTTGACTTTGTAGGCTAGAACTGAAGTCGCACCAACTGTTAAGCTCAAAATACGGTCAAATAAGTACTACTGTGCAATTACGTACAATTTTCAAATTTCTTGTACTTGCTAACTTTGCGACCTCGGGCAGCTATGTTACCATGGAGGAACCACACAAGATTTGACTTTATAGGCTAGAACTGAAGTCGCGCCAACTGCTTAACTGAAAATACAGTCAAGAAAGTAGCTCTGAAGCTGAGAAACGGGATCGACCATAAGCACTACTGTGCAATTACGTACAATTTTCAAATCTTGTACTTGCTAACTTTGCGGCCTCGGGCAGCTATGTTACCATGGAGGAACCACACAAGATTTGACTTTATAGGCTAGAACTGAAGTCGCGCCAACTGCTTAACTCAAAATACAGTCAAGAAAGTAGCTCTGAAGCTGAGAAACGGGATCGACCATAAGCACTACTGTGCAATTACGTACAATTTTCAAATCTTGTACTTGCTAACTTTGCGGCCTCGGGCAGCTATGTTACCATGGAGGAACCACACAAGATTTGACTTTATAGGCTAGAACTGAAGTCGCGCCAACTGCTTAACTCAAAATACAGTCAAGAAAGTAGCTCTGAAGCTGAGAAACGGGATCGACCATAAGCACTACCGTGAAATTACGTACAATTTTCAAATCTTGTACTTGCTAACTTTGCGGCCTCGGGCAGCTATGTTACCATGGAGGAACCACACAAGATTTGACTTTATAGGCTAGAACTGAAGTCGCGCCAACTGCTTAACCCAAAATCCAGTCAAGAAAGTAGCTCTGAAGCCGAGAAACGGGATCGACCATAAGCACTACCGTGAAATTACGTACAATTTTCAAATTTCTTGTATTTGCTAACTTTGCGACCTCGGTCAGCTATGTTACCATGGAGGAACCACACAACATTTGACTTTATAGGCTAGAACTGAAGTCGCGCCAACTGCTTAACTCAAAATACAGTCAAGAAAAAAGCTCTGAAGCTGAGAAACGGGATCGGCCATAAGCACTACCGTGAAATTACGTACAATTTTCAAATTTCTTGTACTTGCTAACTTTGCGACCTCGGGCAGCTATGTTACCATGGAGGACTCACACAACATTTGACTTTATAGGCTAGAACTGAAGTCGCGCCAACTGCTTAACTCAAAATACAGTCAAGAAAGTAGCTCTGAAGCCGAGAAACGGGATCGACCATAAGCACTACCGTGAAATTACATACAATTTTCAAATTTCTTGTACTTGCTAACTTTGCGACCTCGGGCAGCTATGTTACCATGGAGGAACCACACAACATTTGACTTTATAGGCTAGAACTGAAGTGGCGCCAACTGCTTAACTCAAAATACAGTCAAGAAAGTAGCTCTGAAGCTGAGAAACGGCATCGACCATAAGCACTACTGTGCAATTACATACAATTTTCAAATTTCTTGTTCTTGCTAACTTTGCGGTCTCGGGCAGCTATGTTACCATTGAGGAACCACACAAGATTTTACTTTATAGGCTAGAACTGAAGTCGCGCCAACTGCTTAACTTAAAATACAGTTAAGAAAGTAGCTCTGAAACTGAGAAACGGGATCGACCATAAGCACTACTGTGCAATTACGTACAATTTTCCAATTTCTTGTACTTGCTAACTTTGCGGCCTCGGGCAGCTATGTTACCATGGAGGAACCACACAAGATTTGACTTTATAGGCTAGAACTGAAGTCGCGCCAACTGCTTAACTCAAAATACAGTCAAGAAAGTAGCTCTGAAGCCGAGAAACGGCATCGACCATAAGCACTACCGTGAAATTACGTACAATTTTCAAATTTCTTGTACTTGCTAACTTTGCGACCTCGGGCAGCTATTTTACCATGGAGGAATCACACAAGATTTGACTTTATAGGCTAGAACTGAAGTCGCGCCAACAGCTTAACTCAAAATCCAGTCAAGAAAGTAGCTCTGAAGCCGAGAAACGGGATCGACCATAAGCACTACCGTGAAATTACGTACAATTTTCAAATTTCTTGTACTTGCTAACTTTGCGGCCTCGGGCAGCTATGTTACCATGGAGGAACCACACAATATTTGACTTTATAGGCTAGAACTGAAGTCGTGCCAACTGCCTAACTCAAAATCCAGTCAAGAAAGTAGCTCTAAAGCCGAGAAACGGGATCGACCATAAGCACTACCGTGAAATTACGTACAATTTTCAAGTTTCTTGTACTTGCTAATTTTGCGGCCTCGGGCAGCTATGTTACCATAGGGGAACCACACAACATTTGACTTTATAGGCTAGAACTGAAGTCGCGCCAACTGCTTAACTCAAAATACAGTCAAGAAAAAAGCTCTGAAGCTGAGAAACGGTATCGGCCATAAGCACTACCGTGAAATTACGTACAATTTTCAAATTTCTTGTACTTGCTAACTTTGCGACCTCGGGCAGCTACGTTACCATGGAGGAACCACACAACATTTGATTTTATAGGCTAGAACTGAAGTCGCGCCAACTGTTTAACTCAAAATCAAGTCAAGATAATAGCTCTGAAACCGAGAAACGGGATCGACCATAAGCACTACCGTGAAATTACGTACAATTTTCAAATTTCTTGTACTTGCTAACTTTGCGACCTCGGGCAGCTATGTTACCATGGAGAAACCACACAACATTTGACTTTATAGGCTAGAACTGAAGTGGCGCCAACTGCTTAACTCAAAATACAGTCAAGAAAGTAGCTCTGAAGCTGAGAAACGGGATTGACCATAAGCACTACTGTGCAATTACGTACAATTTTCCAATTTCTTGTACTTGCTAACTTTGCGGCCTCGGGCAGCTATGTTACCATGGAGGAACCACACAAGATTTGACTTTATAGACTAGAACTGTAGCTCTGAAGCCGAGAAACGGGATCGACCATAAGCACTACCGTGAAATTACGTACAATTTTCAAATTTCTTGTACTTGCTGACTTTGCGACCTCGGGCAGCTATGTTACCATGGAGGAATCACACAAGATTTGACTTTATAGGCTAGAACTGAAGTCGCGCCAACTGCTTAACTCAAAATACAGTCAAGAAAGTAGCTCTGGAGCTGAGAAACGGGATCGACCATAAGCACTACTGTGCAATTACGTACAATTTTCAAATTTCTTGTACTTGCTAACTTTGCGACCTCGGGCAGCTATGTTACCATGGAGGAACCACACAACATTTGACTTTATAGGCTAGAACTGAAGTCGCGCCAACTGCTTAACCCAAAATCCAGTCAAGAAAGTAGCTCTGAAGCCGAGAAACGGGATCGACCATAAGCACTACCGTGAAATTACGTACAATTTTCAAATTTCTTGTACTTGCTGACTTTGCGACCTCGGGCAGCTATGTTACCATGGAGGAATCACACAAGATTTGACTTTATAGGCTAGAACTGAAGTCGCGCCAACTGCTTAACTCAAAATACAGTCAAGAAAGTAGCTCTGGAGCTGAGAAACGGGATCGACCATAAGCACTACTGTGCAATTACGTACAATTTTCAAATTTCTTGTACTTGCTAATTTTGCGGCCTCGGGCAGCTATGTTTCCATGGAGGAACCGCACAAGATTTGACTTTATAGGCTAGAACTGAAGTCGCGCCAACTGCTTTACTCAAAATACAGTCAAGAAAGTAGCTCTGAAGCCGAGAAACGGGATCGACCATAAGCACTACCGTGAAATTACGTACAATTTTCAAATTTCTTGTACTTGCTAAATTTGCGACTTCGGGCAGCTATGTTACCATGGAGGAATCAGACAAAATTTGACTTTATAAGCTAGAACTGAAGTCGCACCAACTGTTAAGCTCAAAATACGGTCAAATAAGTACTACTGTGCAATTACGTACAATTTTCAAATTTCTTGTACTTGCTAACTTTGCGGCCTCGGGCAGCTATGTTACCATGGAGGAACCACACAACATTTGACTTTATAGGCTAGAACTGAAGTCGCGGCAACTGCATAACTCAAAATACAATCAAGAAAGTAGCTCTGAAGCCGGGAATCGGGATCGACCAAAAGCACTACCGTGAAATTACGTACAATTTTCAAATTTCTTGTACTTGCTAAGTTTGCGACCTCGGGCAGCTATGTTACTATGGAGGAATCACACAAGATTTGACTTTATAGGCTAGAACTGAAGTCGCGCCAACTGCTTAACTCAAAATCCAGTCAAGAAAGTAGCTCTGAAGCCGAGAAACGGGATCGACCATAAGCACTACCGTGAAATTACATACAATTTTCAAATTTCTTATACTTGCTAACTTTGCGACCTCGGGCAGCTATGTTACCATGGAGGGACCACACAAGATTTGACTTTATAGGCTAGAACTGAAGTCGCGCCAACTGCTTAACTCAAAATACAGTCAAGAAAGTAGCTCTGAAGCTGAGAAACGGGATCGACCATAAGCACTACTGTGCAATTACGTACAATTTTCCAATTTCTTGTACTTGCTAACTTTGCGGCCTCGGGCAGCTATGTTACCATGGAGGAACCACACAAGATTTGACTTTATAGGCTAGAACTGAAGTCGCGGCAACTGCATAACTCAAAATACAATCAAGAAAGTAGCTCTGAAGCCGGGAAACGGGATCGACCATAAGCACTACCGTGAAATTACGTACAATTTTCAAATTTCTTGTACTTGCTAAGTTTGCGACCTCGGGCAGCTATGTTACTATGGAGGAATCACACAAGATTTGACTTTATAGGCTAGAACTGAAGTCGCGCCAACTGCTTAACTCAAAATCCAGTCAAGAAAGTAGCTCTGAAGCCGAGAAACGGGATCGACCTTAAGCACTACCGTGAAATTACGTACAATTTTCAAATCTTGTACTTGCTAACTTTGCGGCCTCGGGCAGCTATGTTACCATGGAGGAACCACACAACATTTGACTTTATAGGCTAGAACTGAAGTCGCACCAACTGTTAAGCTCAAAATACGGTCAAATAAGTACTACTGTGCAATTACGTACAATTTTCAAATTTCTTGTACTTGCTAACTTTGCGACCTCGGGCAGCTATGTTACCATGGAGGAACCACACAAGATTTGACTTTATAGGCTAGAACTGAAGTCGCACCAACTGTTAAGCTCAAAATACGGTCAAATAAGTACTACTGTGCAATTACGTACAATTTTCAAATTTCTTGTACTTGCTAACTTTGCGACCTCGGGCAGCTATGTTACCATGGAGGAACCACACAAGATTTGACTTTATAGGCTAGAACTGAAGTCGCACCAACTGCTTAACTCAAAATCCAGTCAAGAAAGTAGCTCTGAAGCCGAGAATCGGGATCGACCATAAGCACTACCGTGAAATTACATACAATTTTCAAATTTCTTGTACTTGCTAACTTTGCGACCTCGCGCAGCTATGTTACCATGGAGGAACCACACAAGATTTGACTTTATAGGCTAGAACTGAAGTCGCGCCAACTGCTTAACTCAAAATACAGTCAAGAAAGTAGCTCTGAAGCTGAGAAACGGGATCGACCATAAGCACTACCGTGAAATTACGTACAATTTTCAAATCTTGTACTTGCTAACTTTGCGGCCTCGGGCAGCTATGTTACCATGGAGGAACCACACAAGATTTGACTTTATAGGCTAGAACTGAAGTCGCGCCAACTGCTTAACTCAAAATACAGTCAAGAAAGTAGCTCTGAAGCTGAGAAACGGGATCGACCATAAGCACTACTGTGCAATTACGTACAATTTTCAAATCTTGTACTTGCTAACTTTGCGGCCTCGGGCAGCTATGTTACCATGGAGGAACCACACAAGATTTGACTTTATAGGCTAGAACTGAAGTCGCGCCAACTGCTTAACTCAAAATACAGTCAAGAAAGTAGCTCTGAAGCTGAGAAACGGGATCGACCATAAGCACTACCGTGAAATTACGTACAATTTTCAAATCTTGTACTTGCTAACTTTGCGGCCTCGGGCAGCTATGTTACCATGGAGGAACCACACAAGATTTGACTTTATAGGCTAGAACTGAAGTCGCGCCAACTGCTTAACCCAAAATCCAGTCAAGAAAGTAGCTCTGAAGCCGAGAAACGGGATCGACCATAAGCACTACCGTGAAATTACGTACAATTTTCAAATTTCTTGTACTTGCTAACTTTGCGACCTCGGGCAGCTATGTTACCATGGAGGAACCACACAAGATTTGACTTTATAGGCTAGAACTGAAGTCGCACCAACTGTTAAGCTCAAAATACAGTCAAATAAGTACTACTGTGCAATTACGTACAATTTTCAAATTTCTTGTACTTGCTAACTTTGCGACCTCGGGCAGCTATGTTACCATGGAGGAACCACACAAGATTTGACTTTATAGGCTAGAACTGAAGTCGCACCAACTGCTTAACTCAAAATCCAGTCAAGAAAGTAGCTCTGAAGCCGAGAATCGGGATCGACCATAAGCACTACCGTGAAATTACATACAATTTTCAAATTTCTTGTACTTGCTAACTTTGCGACCTCGGGCAGCTATGTTACCATGGAGGAACCACACAAGATTTGACTTTATAGGCTAGAACTGAAGTCGCGCCAACTGCTTAACTCAAAATACAGTCAAGAAAGTAGCTCTGAAGCTGAGAAACGGGATCGACCATAAGCACTACTGTGCAATTACGTACAATTTTCCAATTTCTTGTACTTGCTAACTTTGCGGCCTCGGGCAGCTATGTTACCATGGAGGAATCACACAAGATTTGACTTTATAGGCTAGAACTGAAGTCGCGCCAACTGCTTAACTCAAAATCCAGTCAAGAAAGTAGCTCTGAAGCCGAGAAACGGGATCGACCTTAAGCACTACCGTGAAATTACGTACAATTTTCAAATCTTGTACTTGCTAACTTTGCGGCCTCGGGCAACTATGTTACCATGGAGGAACCACACAACCTTTGACTTTATAGGCTAGAACTGAAGTCGCGCCAACTGCTTAACCCAAAATCCAGTCAGGAAAGTAGCTCTGAAGCCGAGAAACGGGATCGACCATAAGCACTACCGTGAAATTACGTACAATTTTCAAATTTCTTGTACTTGCTAACTTTGCGACCTCGGGCAGCTATGTTACCATGGAGGAACCACACAAGATTTGACTTTGTAGGCTAGAACTGAAGTCGCACCAACTGTTAAGCTCAAAATACGGTCAAATAAGTACTACTGTGCAATTACGTACAATTTTCAAATTTCTTGTACTTGCTAACTTTGCGACCTCGGGCAGCTATGTTACCATGGAGGAACCACACAAGATTTGACTTTATAGGCTAGAACTGAAGTCGCGCCAACTGCTTAACTGAAAATACAGTCAAGAAAGTAGCTCTGAAGCTGAGAAACGGGATCGACCATAAGCACTACTGTGCAATTACGTACAATTTTCAAATCTTGTACTTGCTAACTTTGCGGCCTCGGGCAGCTATGTTACCATGGAGGAACCACACAAGATTTGACTTTATAGGCTAGAACTGAAGTCGCGCCAACTGCTTAACTCAAAATACAGTCAAGAAAGTAGCTCTGAAGCTGAGAAACGGGATCGACCATAAGCACTACTGTGCAATTACGTACAATTTTCAAATCTTGTACTTGCTAACTTTGCGGCCTCGGGCAGCTATGTTACCATGGAGGAACCACACAAGATTTGACTTTATAGGCTAGAACTGAAGTCGCGCCAACTGCTTAACTCAAAATACAGTCAAGAAAGTAGCTCTGAAGCTGAGAAACGGGATCGACCATAAGCACTACCGTGAAATTACGTACAATTTTCAAATCTTGTACTTGCTAACTTTGCGGCCTCGGGCAGCTATGTTACCATGGAGGAACCACACAAGATTTGACTTTATAGGCTAGAACTGAAGTCGCGCCAACTGCTTAACCCAAAATCCAGTCAAGAAAGTAGCTCTGAAGCCGAGAAACGGGATCGACCATAAGCACTACCGTGAAATTACGTACAATTTTCAAATTTCTTGTATTTGCTAACTTTGCGACCTCGGTCAGCTATGTTACCATGGAGGAACCACACAACATTTGACTTTATAGGCTAGAACTGAAGTCGCGCCAACTGCTTAACTCAAAATACAGTCAAGAAAAAAGCTCTGAAGCTGAGAAACGGGATCGGCCATAAGCACTACCGTGAAATTACGTACAATTTTCAAATTTCTTGTACTTGCTAACTTTGCGACCTCGGGCAGCTATGTTACCATGGAGGACTCACACAACATTTGACTTTATAGGCTAGAACTGAAGTCGCGCCAACTGCTTAACTCAAAATACAGTCAAGAAAGTAGCTCTGAAGCCGAGAAACGGGATCGACCATAAGCACTACCGTGAAATTACATACAATTTTCAAATTTCTTGTACTTGCTAACTTTGCGACCTCGGGCAGCTATGTTACCATGGAGGAACCACACAACATTTGACTTTATAGGCTAGAACTGAAGTGGCGCCAACTGCTTAACTCAAAATACAGTCAAGAAAGTAGCTCTGAAGCTGAGAAACGGCATCGACCATAAGCACTACTGTGCAATTACATACAATTTTCAAATTTCTTGTTCTTGCTAACTTTGCGGTCTCGGGCAGCTATGTTACCATTGAGGAACCACACAAGATTTTACTTTATAGGCTAGAACTGAAGTCGCGCCAACTGCTTAACTTAAAATACAGTTAAGAAAGTAGCTCTGAAACTGAGAAACGGGATCGACCATAAGCACTACTGTGCAATTACGTACAATTTTCCAATTTCTTGTACTTGCTAACTTTGCGGCCTCGGGCAGCTATGTTACCATGGAGGAACCACACAAGATTTGACTTTATAGGCTAGAACTGAAGTCGCGCCAACTGCTTAACCCAAAATACAGTCAAGAAAGTAGCTCTGAAGCCGAGAAACGGCATCGACCATAAGCACTACCGTGAAATTACGTACAATTTTCAAATTTCTTGTACTTGCTAACTTTGCGACCTCGGGCAGCTATTTTACCATGGAGGAATCACACAAGATTTGACTTTATAGGCTAGAACTGAAGTCGCGCCAACAGCTTAACTCAAAATCCAGTCAAGAAAGTAGCTCTGAAGCCGAGAAACGGGATCGACCATAAGCACTACCGTGAAATTACGTACAATTTTCAAGTTTCTTGTACTTGCTAATTTTGCGGCCTCGGGCAGCTATGTTACCATAGGGGAACCACACAACATTTGACTTTATAGGCTAGAACTGAAGTCGCGCCAACTGCTTAACTCAAAATACAGTCAAGAAAAAAGCTCTGAAGCTGAGAAACGGTATCGGCCATAAGCACTACCGTGAAATTACGTACAATTTTCAAATTTCTTGTACTTGCTAACTTTGCGACCTCGGGCAGCTACGTTACCATGGAGGAACCACACAACATTTGATTTTATAGGCTAGAACTGAAGTCGCGCCAACTGTTTAACTCAAAATCAAGTCAAGATAATAGCTCTGAAACCGAGAAACGGGATCGACCATAAGCACTACCGTGAAATTACGTACAATTTTCAAATTTCTTGTACTTGCTAACTTTGCGACCTCGGGCAGCTATGTTACCATGGAGAAACCACACAACATTTGACTTTATAGGCTAGAACTGAAGTGGCGCCAACTGCTTAACTCAAAATACAGTCAAGAAAGTAGCTCTGAAGCTGAGAAACGGGATTGACCATAAGCACTACTGTGCAATTACGTACAATTTTCCAATTTCTTGTACTTGCTAACTTTGCGGCCTCGGGCAGCTATGTTACCATGGAGGAACCACACAAGATTTGACTTTATAGACTAGAACTGTAGCTCTGAAGCCGAGAAACGGGATCGACCATAAGCACTACCGTGAAATTACGTACAATTTTCAAATTTCTTGTACTTGCTGACTTTGCGACCTCGGGCAGCTATGTTACCATGGAGGAATCACACAAGATTTGACTTTATAGGCTAGAACTGAAGTCGCGCCAACTGCTTAACTCAAAATACAGTCAAGAAAGTAGCTCTGTAGCTGAGAAACGGGATCGACCATAAGCACTACTGTGCAATTACGTACAATTTTCAAATTTCTTGTACTTGCTAACTTTGCGACCTCGGGCAGCTATGTTACCATGGAGGAACCACACAACATTTGACTTTATAGGCTAGAACTGAAGTCGCGCCAACTGCTTAACCCAAAATCCAGTCAAGAAAGTAGCTCTGAAGCCGAGAAACGGGATCGACCATAAGCACTACCGTGAAATTACGTACAATTTTCAAATTTCTTGTACTTGCTGACTTTGCGACCTCGGGCAGCTATGTTACCATGGAGGAATCACACAAGATTTGACTTTATAGGCTAGAACTGAAGTCGCGCCAACTGCTTAACTCAAAATACAGTCAAGAAAGTAGCTCTGGAGCTGAGAAACGGGATCGACCATAAGCACTACTGTGCAATTACGTACAATTTTCAAATTTCTTGTACTTGCTAATTTTGCGGCCTCGGGCAGCTATGTTTCCATGGAGGAACCGCACAAGATTTGACTTTATAGGCTAGAACTGAAGTCGCGCCAACTGCTTTACTCAAAATACAGTCAAGAAAGTAGCTCTGAAGCCGAGAAACGGGATCGACCATAAGCACTACCGTGAAATTACGTACAATTTTCAAATTTCTTGTACTTGCTAAATTTGCGACTTCGGGCAGCTATGTTACCATGGAGGAATCAGACAAAATTTGACTTTATAAGCTAGAACTGAAGTCGCACCAACTGTTAAGCTCAAAATACGGTCAAATAAGTACTACTGTGCAATTACGTACAATTTTCAAATTTCTTGTACTTGCTAACTTTGCGGCCTCGGGCAGCTATGTTACCATGGAGGAACCACACAACATTTGACTTTATAGGCTAGAACTGAAGTCGCGGCAACTGCATAACTCAAAATACAATCAAGAAAGTAGCTCTGAAGCTGGGAATCGGGATCGACCAAAAGCACTACCGTGAAATTACGTACAATTTTCAAATTTCTTGTACTTGCTAAGTTTGCGACCTCGGGCAGCTATGTTACTATGGAGGAATCACACAAGATTTGACTTTATAGGCTAGAACTGAAGTCGCGCCAACTGCTTAACTCAAAATCCAGTCAAGAAAGTAGCTCTGAAGCCGAGAAACGGGATCGACCTTAAGCACTACCGTGAAATTACGTACAATTTTCAAATCTTGTACTTGCTAACTTTGCGGCCTCGGGCAGCTATGTTACCATGGAGGAACCAGACAACATTTGACTTTATAGGCTAGAACTGAAGTCGCGCCAACTGCTTAACCCAAAATCCAGTTAAGAAAGTAGCTCTGAAGCCGAGAAACGGGATCGACCTTAAGCACTACCGTGAAATTACGTACAATTTTCAAATCTTGTACTTGCTAAATTTGCGGCCTCGGGCAGCTATGTTACCATGGAGGAACCACACAACATTTGACTTTATAGGCTAGAACTGAAGTCGCGCCAACTGCTTAACCCAAAATCCAGTTAAGAAAGTAGCTCTGAAGCCGAGAAACGGGATCGACCTTAAGCACTACCGTGAAATTACGTACAATTTTCAAATTTCTTGTACTTGCTAACTTTGCGACCTCGGGCAGCTATGTTACCATGGAGGAACCACACAAGATTTGACCTTATAGGCTAGAACTGAAGTCGCACCAACTGTTAAGTTCAAAATACGGTCAAATAAGTACTACTGTGCAATTACGTACAATTTTCAAATTTCTTGTACTTGCTAACTTTGCGACCTCGGGCAGCTATGTTACCATGGAGGAACCACACGAGATTTGACTTTATAGGCTAGAACTGAAGTCGCGCCAACTGCTTAACCCAAAATCCAGTCAAGAAAGTAGCTCTGAAGCCGAGAAACGGGATCGACCATAAGCACTACCGTGAAATTACGTACAATTTTCAAATTTCTTGTACTTGCTAACTTTGCGACCTCGGGCAGCTATGTTACCATGGAGGAACCACACAAGATTTGACTTTATAGGCTAGAACTGAAGTCGCACCAACTGTTAAGCTCAAAATACGGTCAAATAAGTACTACTGTGCAATTACGTACAATTTTCAAATTTCTTGTACTTGCTAACTTTGCGACCTCGGGCAGCTATGTTACCATGGAGGAACCACACAAGATTTGACTTTATAGGCTAGAACTGAAGTCGCGCCAACTGCTTAACTCAAAATACAGTCAAGAAAGTAGCTCTGAAGCCGAGAAACGGGATCGACCATAAGCACTACCGTGAAATTACATAAATTTTCAAATTTCTTGTACTTGCTAACTTTGCGACCTCGGGCAGCTATGTTACCATGGAGGAACCACACAAGATTTGACTTTATAGGCTAGAACTGAAGTCGCGGCAACTGCATAACTCAAAATACAATCGAGAAAGTAGCTCTGAAGCCGGGAAACGGGATCGACCATAAGCACTACCGTGAAATTACGTACAATTTTCAAATTTCTTGTACTTGCTAAGTTTGCGACCTCGGGCAGCTATGTTACTATGGAGGAATCACACAAGATTTGACTTTATAGGCTAGAACTGAAGTCGCGCCAACTGCTTAACCCAAAATCCAGTCAGGAAAGTAGCTCTGAAGCCGAGAAACGGGATCGACCTTAAGCACTACCGTGAAATTACGTACAATTTTCAAATCTTGTACTTGCTAAATTTGCGGCCTCGGGCAGCTATGTTACCATGGAGGAACCACACAACATTTGACTTTATAGGCTAGAACTGAAGTCGCGCCAACTGCTTAACTCAAAATCCAGTCAAGAAAGTAGCTCTGAAGCCGAGAATCGGGATCGACCATAAGCACTACTGTGCAATTACGTACAATTTTCCAATTTCTTGTACTTGCTAACTTTGCGGCCTCGGGCAGCTATGTTACCATGGAGGAAACACACAAGATTTGACTTTATAGGCTAGAACTGAAGTCACACCAACTGTTAAGCTCAAAATACGGTCAAATAAGTACTACTGTGCAATTACGTACAATTTTCAAATTTCTTGTACTTGCTAACTTTGCGACCTCGGGCAGCTATGTTACCATGGAGGAACCACACAAGATTTGACTTTATAGGCTAGAACTGAAGTCGCACCAACTGCTTAACTCAAAATCCAGTCAAGAAAGTAGCTCTGAAGCCGAGAATCGGGATCGACCATAAGCACTACCGTGAAATTACATACAATTTTCAAATTTCTTATACTTGCTAACTTTGCGACCTCGGGCAGCTATGTTACCATGGAGGGACCACACAAGATTTGACTTTATAGGCTAGAACTGAAGTCGCGCCAACTGCTTAACTCAAAATACAGTCAAGAAAGTAGCTCTGAAGCTGAGAAACGGGATCGACCATAAGCACTACTGTGCAATTACGTACAATTTTCCAATTTCTTGTACTTGCTAACTTTGCGGCCTCGGGCAGCTATGTTACCATGGAGGAATCACACAAGATTTGACTTTATAGGCTAGAACTGAAGTCGCGCCAACTGCTTAACTCAAAATCCAGTCAAGAAAGTAGCTCTGAAGCCGAGAAACGGGATCGACCTTAAGCACTACCGTGAAATTACGTACAATTTTCAAATCTTGTACTTGCTAACTTTGCGGCCTCGGGCAGCTATGTTACCATGGAGGAACCACACAACATTTGACTTTATAGGCTAGAACTGAAGTCGCACCAACTGTTAAGCTCAAAATACGGTCAAATAAGTACTACTGTGCAATTAAGTACAATTTTCAAATTTCTTGTACTTGCTAACTTTGCGACCTCGGGCAGCTATGTTACCATGGAGGAACCACACAAGATTTGACTTTATAGGCTAGAACTGAAGTCGCACCAACTGTTAAGCTCAAAATACGGTCAAATAAGTACTACTGTGCAATTACGTACAATTTTCCAATTTCTTGTACTTGCTAACTTTGCGACCTCGGGCAGCTATGTTACCATGGAGGAACCACACAAGATTTGACTTTATAGGCTAGAACTGAAGTCGCACCAACTGCTTAACTCAAAATCCAGTCAAGAAAGTAGCTCTGAAGCCGAGAATCGGGATCGACCATAAGCACTACCGTGAAATTACATACAATTTTCAAATTTCTTGTACTTGCTAACTTTGCGACCTCGGGCAGCTATGTTACCATGGAGGAACCACACAAGATTTGACTTTATAGGCTAGAACTGAAGTCGCGCCAACTGCTTAACTCAAAATACAGTCAAGAAAGTAGCTCTGAAGCTGAGAAACGGGATCGACCATAAGCACTACCGTGAAATTACGTACAATTTTCAAATCTTGTACTTGCTAACTTTGCGGCCTCGGGCAGCTATGTTACCATGGAGGAACCACACAAGATTTGACTTTATAGGCTAGAACTGAAGTCGCGCCAACTGCTTAACTCAAAATACAGTCAAGAAAGTAGCTCTGAAGCTGAGAAACGGGATCGACCATAAGCACTACTGTGCAATTACGTACAATTTTCAAATCTTGTACTTGCTAACTTTGCGGCTTCGGGCAGCTATGTTACCATGGAGGAACCACACAAGATTTGACTTTATAGGCTAGAACTGAAGTCGCGCCAACTGCTTAACTCAAAATACAGTCAAGAAAGTAGCTCTGAAGCTGAGAAACGGGATCGACCATAAGCACTACCGTGAAATTACGTACAATTTTCAAATCTTGTACTTGCTAACTTTGCGGCCTCGGGCAGCTATGTTACCATGGAGGAACCACACAAGATTTGACTTTATAGGCTAGAACTGAAGTCGCGCCAACTGCTTAACCCAAAATCCAGTCAAGAAAGTAGCTCTGAAGCCGAGAAACGGGATCGACCATAAGCACTACCGTGAAATTACGTACAATTTTCAAATTTCTTGTACTTGCTAACTTTGCGACCTCGGGCAGCTATGTTACCATGGAGGAACCACACAAGATTTGACTTTATAGGCTAGAACTGAAGTCGCACCAACTGTTAAGCTCAAAATACAGTCAAATAAGTACTACTGTGCAATTACGTACAATTTTCAAATTTCTTGTACTTGCTAACTTTGCGACCTCGGGCAGCTATGTTACCATGGAGGAACCACACAAGATTTGACTTTATAGGCTAGAACTGAAGTCGCACCAACTGCTTAACTCAAAATCCAGTCAAGAAAGTAGCTCTGAAGCCGAGAATCGGGATCGACCATAAGCACTACCGTGAAATTACATACAATTTTCAAATTTCTTGTACTTGCTAACTTTGCGACCTCGGGCAGCTATGTTACCATGGAGGAACCACACAAGATTTGACTTTATAGGCTAGAACTGAAGTCGCGCCAACTGCTTAACTCAAAATACAGTCAAGAAAGTAGCTCTGAAGCTGAGAAACGGGATCGACCATAAGCACTACTGTGCAATTACGTACAATTTTCCAATTTCTTGTACTTGCTAACTTTGCGGCCTCGGGCAGCTATGTTACCATGGAGGAATCACACAAGATTTGACTTTATAGGCTAGAACTGAAGTCGCGCCAACTGCTTAACTCAAAATCCAGTCAAGAAAGTAGCTCTGAAGCCGAGAAACGGGATCGACCTTAAGCACTACCGTGAAATTACGTACAATTTTCAAATCTTGTACTTGCTAACTTTGCGGCCTCGGGCAACTATGTTACCATGGAGGAACCACACAACCTTTGACTTTATAGGCTAGAACTGAAGTCGCGCCAACTGCTTAACCCAAAATCCAGTCAGGAAAGTAGCTCTGAAGCCGAGAAACGGGATCGACCATAAGCACTACCGTGAAATTACGTACAATTTTCAAATTTCTTGTACTTGCTAACTTTGCGACCTCGGGCAGCTATGTTACCATGGAGGAACCACACAAGATTTGACTTTGTAGGCTAGAACTGAAGTCGCATGAACTGTTAAGCTCAAAATACGGTCAAATAAGTACTACTGTGCAATTACGTACAATTTTCAAATTTCTTGTACTTGCTAACTTTGCGACCTCGGGCAGCTATGTTACCATGGAGGAACCACACAAGATTTGACTTTATAGGCTAGAACTGAAGTCGCACCAACTGCTTAACTTAAAATCCAGTCAAGAAAGTAGCTCTGAAGCCGAGAATCGGGATCGACCATAAGCACTACCGTGAAATTACATACAATTTTCAAATTTCTTGTACTTGCTAACTTTGCGACCTCGGGCAGCTATGTTACCATGGAGGAACCACACAAGATTTGACTTTATAGGCTAGAACTGAAGTCGCGCCAACTGCTTAACTCAAAATACAGTCAAGAAAGTAGCTCTGAAGCTGAGAAACGGGATCGACCATAAGCACTACCGTGAAATTACGTACAATTTTCAAATCTTGTACTTGCTAACTTTGCGGCCTCGGGCAGCTATGTTACCATGGAGGAACCACACAAGATTTGACTTTATAGGCTAGAACTGAAGTCGCGCCAACTGCTTAACTGAAAATACAGTCAAGAAAGTAGCTCTGAAGCTGAGAAACGGGATCGACCATAAGCACTACTGTGCAATTACGTACAATTTTCAAATCTTGTACTTGCTAACTTTGCGGCCTCGGGCAGCTATGTTACCATGGAGGAACCACACAAGATTTGACTTTATAGGCTAGAACTGAAGTCGCGCCAACTGCTTAACTCAAAATACAGTCAAGAAAGTAGCTCTGAAGCTGAGAAACGGGATCGACCATAAGCACTACCGTGAAATTACGTACAATTTTCAAATCTTGTACTTGCTAACTTTGCGGCCTCGGGCAGCTATGTTACCATGGAGGAACCACACAAGATTTGACTTTATAGGCTAGAACTGAAGTCGCGCCAACTGCTTAACCCAAAATCCAGTCAAGAAAGTAGCTCTGAAGCCGAGAAACGGGATCGACCATAAGCACTACCGTGAAATTACGTACAATTTTCAAATTTCTTGTACTTGCTAACTTTGCACAGTAGTGCTTATGGTCGATCCCGTTTCTCAGCTTCAGAGCTACTTTCTTGACTGTATTTTGAGTTAAGCAGTTGGCGCGACTTCAGTTCTAGCCTATAAAGTCAAATCTTGTGTGGTTCCTCCATGGTAACATAGCTGCCCGAGGTCGCAAAGTTAGCAAGTACAAGAAATTTGAAAATTGTATGTAATTTCACGGTAGTGCTTATGGTCGATCCCGATTCTCGGCTTCAGAGCTACTTTCTTGACTGGATTTTGAGTTAAGCAGTTGGTGCGACTTCAGTTCTAGCCTATAAAGTCAAATCTTGTGTGGTTCCTCCATGGTAACATAGCTGCCCGAGGTCGCAAAGTTAGCAAGTACAAGAAATTTGAAAATTGTATGTAATTTCACGGTAGTGCTTATGGTCGATCCCGTTTCTCGGCTTCAGAGCTACTTTCTTGACTGTATTTTGAGTAAAGCAGTTGGCGCGACTTCAGTTCTAGCCTATAAAGTCAAATCTTGTGCGGTTCCTCCATGGAAACATAGCTGCCCGAGGCCGCAAAATTAGCAAGTACAAGAAATTTGAAAATTGTACGTAATTGCACAGTAGTGCTTATGGTCGATCCCGTTTCTCAGCTCCAGAGCTACTTTCTTGACTGTATTTTGAGTTAAGCAGTTGGCGCGACTTCAGTTCTAGCCTATAAAGTCAAATCTTGTGTGATTCCTCCATGGTAACATAGCTGGCCGAGGTCGCAAAGTCAGCAAGTACAAGAAATTTGAAAATTGTACGTAATTGCACAGTAGTGCTTATCGTCGATTCCGTTTCTCAGCTTCAGAGCTACTTTCTTGACTGTATTTTAAGTTAAGCAGTTGGCGCGACTTCAGTTCTAGCCTATAAAGTCAAATCTTGTGTGGTTCCTCCATGGTAACATAGCTGCCCGAGGCCGCAAAGTTAGCAAGTACAACTACTGTGCAATTACGTACAATTTTCAAATTTCTTGTACTTGCTAACTTTGCGGCCTCGGGCAGCTATGTTACCATGGAGGAACCACACAAGATTTGACTTTATAGGCTAGAACTGAAGTCGCGCCAACTGCTTAACCCAAAATCCAGTCAAGAAAGTAGCTCTGAAGCCGAGAAACGGGATCGACCATAAGCACTACCGTGAAATTACGTACAATTTTCAAATTTCTTGTACTTGCTAACTTTGCAACCTCGGGCAGCTATGTTACCATGGAGGAACCACACAACATTTGACTTTATAGGCTAGAACTGAAGTCGCGCCAACTGCTTAACTCAAAATACAGTCAAGAAAGTAGCTCTGAAGCTGAGAAACGGGATCGACCATAAGCACTACTGTGCAATTACGTACAATTTTCCAATTTCTTGTACTTGCTAACTTTGCGGCCTCGGGCAGCTATGTTACCATGGAGGAACCACACAAGATTTGACTTTATAGGCTAGAACTGAAGTCGCGCCAACTGCTTAACCCAAAATCCAGTCAAGAAAGTAGCTCTGAAGCCGAGAAACGGGATCGACCATAAGCACTACCGTGAAATTACGTACAATTTTCAAATTTCTTGTACTTGCTGACTTTGCGACCTCGGCCAGCTATGTTACCATGGAGGAATCACACAAGATTTGACTTTATAGGCTAGAACTGAAGTCGCGCCAACTGCTTAACTCAAAATACAGTCAAGAAAGTAGCTCTGGAGCTGAGAAACGGGATCGACCATAAGCACTACTGTGCAATTACGTACAATTTTCAAATTTCTTGTACTTGCTAATTTTGCGGCCTCGGGCAGCTATGTTTCCATGGAGGAACCGCACAAGATTTGACTTTATAGGCTAGAACTGAAGTCGCGCCAACTGCTTTACTCAAAATACAGTCAAGAAAGTAGCTCTGAAGCCGAGAAACGGGATCGACCATAAGCACTACCGTGAAATTACATACAATTTTCAAATTTCTTGTACTTGCTAACTTTGCGACCTCGGGCAGCTATGTTACCATGGAGGAACCGCACAAGATTTGACTTTATAGGCTAGAACTGAAGTCGCGCCAACTGCTTAACTCAAAATACAGTCAAGAAAATAGCTCTGAAGCCGAGAAACGGGATCGACCATAAGCACTACTGTGCAATTACGTACAATTTTCCAATTTCTTGTACTTGCTAACTTTGCGGCCTCGGGCAGCTATGTTACCATGGAGGAACCACACAAGATTTGACTTTATAGGCTAGAACTGAAGTCGCGCCAACTGCTTAACCCAAAATCCAGTCAAGAAAGTAGCTCTGAAGCCGAGAAACGGGATCGACCATAAGCACTACCGTGAAATTACGTACAATTTTCAAATTTCTTGTACTTGCTGACTTTGCGACCTCGGGCAGCTATGTTACCATGGAGCAATCACACAAGATTTGACTTTATAGGCTAGAACTGAAGTCGCGCCAACTGCTTAACTCAAAATCCAGTCAAGAAAGTAGCTCTGAAGCCGAGAATCGGGATCGACCATAAGCACTACTGTGCAATTACGTACAATTTTCCAATTTCTTGTACTTGCTAACTTTGCGGCCTCGGGCAGCTATGTTACCATGGAGGAAACACACAAGATTTGACTTTATAGGCTAGAACTGAAGTCACACCAACTGTTAAGCTCAAAATACGGTCAAATAAGTACTACTGTGCAATTACGTACAATTTTCAAATTTCTTGTACTTGCTAACTTTGCGACCTCGGGCAGCTATGTTACCATGGAGGAACCACACAAGATTTGACTTTATAGGCTAGAACTGAAGTCGCACCAACTGCTTAACTCAAAATCCAGTCAAGAAAGTAGCTCTGAAGCCGAGAATCGGGATCGACCATAAGCACTACCGTGAAATTACATACAATTTTCAAATTTCTT
Organism: Merodon equestris; assembly: GCA_958301585.1. Classification (NCBI taxonomy): domain Eukaryota; kingdom Metazoa; phylum Arthropoda; class Insecta; order Diptera; family Syrphidae; genus Merodon; species Merodon equestris. The sequence continues at coordinate 52,669,286 of OY284415.1, read as the reverse complement.
ATACTTGCTAACTTTGCGACCTCGGGCAGCTATGTTACCATGGAGGGACCACACAAGATTTGACTTTATAGGCTAGAACTGAAGTCGCGCCAACTGCTTAACTCAAAATACAGTCAAGAAAGTAGCTCTGAAGCTGAGAAACGGGATCGACCATAAGCACTACTGTGCAATTACGTACAATTTTCCAATTTCTTGTACTTGCTAACTTTGCGGCCTCGGGCAGCTATGTTACCATGGAGGAATCACACAAGATTTGACTTTATAGGCTAGAACTGAAGTCGCGCCAACTGCTTAACTCAAAATCCAGTCAAGAAAGTAGCTCTGAAGCCGAGAAACGGGATCGACCTTAAGCACTACCGTGAAATTACGTACAATTTTCAAATCTTGTACTTGCTAACTTTGCGGCCTCGGGCAGCTATGTTACCATGGAGGAACCACACAACATTTGACTTTATAGGCTAGAACTGAAGTCGCACCAACTGTTAAGCTCAAAATACGGTCAAATAAGTACTACTGTGCAATTAAGTACAATTTTCAAATTTCTTGTACTTGCTAACTTTGCGACCTCGGGCAGCTATGTTACCATGGAGGAACCACACAAGATTTGACTTTATAGGCTAGAACTGAAGTCGCACCAACTGTTAAGCTCAAAATACGGTCAAATAAGTACTACTGTGCAATTACGTACAATTTTCCAATTTCTTGTACTTGCTAACTTTGCGACCTCGGGCAGCTATGTTACCATGGAGGAACCACACAAGATTTGACTTTATAGGCTAGAACTGAAGTCGCACCAACTGCTTAACTCAAAATCCAGTCAAGAAAGTAGCTCTGAAGCCGAGAATCGGGATCGACCATAAGCACTACCGTGAAATTACATACAATTTTCAAATTTCTTGTACTTGCTAACTTTGCGACCTCGGGCAGCTATGTTACCATGGAGGAACCACACAAGATTTGACTTTATAGGCTAGAACTGAAGTCGCGCCAACTGCTTAACTCAAAATACAGTCAAGAAAGTAGCTCTGAAGCTGAGAAACGGGATCGACCATAAGCACTACCGTGAAATTACGTACAATTTTCAAATCTTGTACTTGCTAACTTTGCGGCCTCGGGCAGCTATGTTACCATGGAGGAACCACACAAGATTTGACTTTATAGGCTAGAACTGAAGTCGCGCCAACTGCTTAACTCAAAATACAGTCAAGAAAGTAGCTCTGAAGCTGAGAAACGGGATCGACCATAAGCACTACTGTGCAATTACGTACAATTTTCAAATCTTGTACTTGCTAACTTTGCGGCTTCGGGCAGCTATGTTACCATGGAGGAACCACACAAGATTTGACTTTATAGGCTAGAACTGAAGTCGCGCCAACTGCTTAACTCAAAATACAGTCAAGAAAGTAGCTCTGAAGCTGAGAAACGGGATCGACCATAAGCACTACCGTGAAATTACGTACAATTTTCAAATCTTGTACTTGCTAACTTTGCGGCCTCGGGCAGCTATGTTACCATGGAGGAACCACACAAGATTTGACTTTATAGGCTAGAACTGAAGTCGCGCCAACTGCTTAACCCAAAATCCAGTCAAGAAAGTAGCTCTGAAGCCGAGAAACGGGATCGACCATAAGCACTACCGTGAAATTACGTACAATTTTCAAATTTCTTGTACTTGCTAACTTTGCGACCTCGGGCAGCTATGTTACCATGGAGGAACCACACAAGATTTGACTTTATAGGCTAGAACTGAAGTCGCACCAACTGTTAAGCTCAAAATACAGTCAAATAAGTACTACTGTGCAATTACGTACAATTTTCAAATTTCTTGTACTTGCTAACTTTGCGACCTCGGGCAGCTATGTTACCATGGAGGAACCACACAAGATTTGACTTTATAGGCTAGAACTGAAGTCGCACCAACTGCTTAACTCAAAATCCAGTCAAGAAAGTAGCTCTGAAGCCGAGAATCGGGATCGACCATAAGCACTACCGTGAAATTACATACAATTTTCAAATTTCTTGTACTTGCTAACTTTGCGACCTCGGGCAGCTATGTTACCATGGAGGAACCACACAAGATTTGACTTTATAGGCTAGAACTGAAGTCGCGCCAACTGCTTAACTCAAAATACAGTCAAGAAAGTAGCTCTGAAGCTGAGAAACGGGATCGACCATAAGCACTACTGTGCAATTACGTACAATTTTCCAATTTCTTGTACTTGCTAACTTTGCGGCCTCGGGCAGCTATGTTACCATGGAGGAATCACACAAGATTTGACTTTATAGGCTAGAACTGAAGTCGCGCCAACTGCTTAACTCAAAATCCAGTCAAGAAAGTAGCTCTGAAGCCGAGAAACGGGATCGACCTTAAGCACTACCGTGAAATTACGTACAATTTTCAAATCTTGTACTTGCTAACTTTGCGGCCTCGGGCAACTATGTTACCATGGAGGAACCACACAACCTTTGACTTTATAGGCTAGAACTGAAGTCGCGCCAACTGCTTAACCCAAAATCCAGTCAGGAAAGTAGCTCTGAAGCCGAGAAACGGGATCGACCATAAGCACTACCGTGAAATTACGTACAATTTTCAAATTTCTTGTACTTGCTAACTTTGCGACCTCGGGCAGCTATGTTACCATGGAGGAACCACACAAGATTTGACTTTGTAGGCTAGAACTGAAGTCGCATGAACTGTTAAGCTCAAAATACGGTCAAATAAGTACTACTGTGCAATTACGTACAATTTTCAAATTTCTTGTACTTGCTAACTTTGCGACCTCGGGCAGCTATGTTACCATGGAGGAACCACACAAGATTTGACTTTATAGGCTAGAACTGAAGTCGCACCAACTGCTTAACTTAAAATCCAGTCAAGAAAGTAGCTCTGAAGCCGAGAATCGGGATCGACCATAAGCACTACCGTGAAATTACATACAATTTTCAAATTTCTTGTACTTGCTAACTTTGCGACCTCGGGCAGCTATGTTACCATGGAGGAACCACACAAGATTTGACTTTATAGGCTAGAACTGAAGTCGCGCCAACTGCTTAACTCAAAATACAGTCAAGAAAGTAGCTCTGAAGCTGAGAAACGGGATCGACCATAAGCACTACCGTGAAATTACGTACAATTTTCAAATCTTGTACTTGCTAACTTTGCGGCCTCGGGCAGCTATGTTACCATGGAGGAACCACACAAGATTTGACTTTATAGGCTAGAACTGAAGTCGCGCCAACTGCTTAACTGAAAATACAGTCAAGAAAGTAGCTCTGAAGCTGAGAAACGGGATCGACCATAAGCACTACTGTGCAATTACGTACAATTTTCAAATCTTGTACTTGCTAACTTTGCGGCCTCGGGCAGCTATGTTACCATGGAGGAACCACACAAGATTTGACTTTATAGGCTAGAACTGAAGTCGCGCCAACTGCTTAACTCAAAATACAGTCAAGAAAGTAGCTCTGAAGCTGAGAAACGGGATCGACCATAAGCACTACCGTGAAATTACGTACAATTTTCAAATCTTGTACTTGCTAACTTTGCGGCCTCGGGCAGCTATGTTACCATGGAGGAACCACACAAGATTTGACTTTATAGGCTAGAACTGAAGTCGCGCCAACTGCTTAACCCAAAATCCAGTCAAGAAAGTAGCTCTGAAGCCGAGAAACGGGATCGACCATAAGCACTACCGTGAAATTACGTACAATTTTCAAATTTCTTGTACTTGCTAACTTTGCGACCTCGGGCAGCTATGTTACCATGGAGGAACCACACAAGATTTGACTTTATAGGCTAGAACTGAAGTCGCACCAACTGTTAAGCTCAAAATACGGTCAAATAAGTACTACTGTGCAATTACGTACAATTTTCAAATTTCTTGTACTTGCTAACTTTGCGACCTCGGGCAGCTATGTTACCATGGAGGAACCACACAAGATTTGACTTTATAGGCTAGAACTGAAGTCGCACCAACTGCTTAACTCAAAATCCAGTCAAGAAAGTAGCTCTGAAGCCGAGAATCGGGATCGACCATAAGCACTACCGTGAAATTACATACAATTTTCAAATTTCTTGTACTTGCTAACTTTGCGACCTCGGGCAGCTATGTTACCATGGAGGAACCACACAAGATTTGACTTTATAGGCTAGAACTGAAGTCGCGCCAACTGCTTAACTCAAAATACAGTCAAGAAAGTAGCTCTGAAGCTGAGAAACGGGATCGACCATAAGCACTACTGTGCAATTACGTACAATTTTCCAATTTCTTGTACTTGCTAACTTTGCGGCCTCGGGCAGCTATGTTACCATGGAGGAACCACACAAGATTTGACTTTATAGGCTAGAACTGAAGTCGCGCCAACTGCTTAACTTAAAATACAGTCAAGAAAGTAGCTCTGAAGCTGAGAAACGGAATCGACCATAAGCACTACTGTGCAATTACGTACAATTTTCAAATTTCTTGTACTTCCTAACTTTGCGACCTCGGGCAGCTATGTTACCATGGAGGAACCACACAACATTTGACTTTATAGGCTAGAACTGAAGTCGCGCCAACTGCTTAACTTAAAATACAGTCAAGAAAGTAGCTCTGAAGCTGAGAAACGGGATCGACCATAAGCACTACTGTGCAATTACGTACAATTTTCAAATTTCTTGTACTTGCTAACTTTGCGGCCTCGGGCAGCTATGTTACCATGGAGGAACCACACAAGATTTGACTTTATAGGCTAGAACTGAAGTCGCGCCAACTGCTTAACCCAAAATCCAGTCAAGAAAGTAGCTCTGAAGCCGAGAAACGGGATCGACCATAAGCACTACCGTGAAATTACGTACAATTTTCAAATTTCTTGTACTTGCTAACTTTGCAACCTCGGGCAGCTATGTTACCATGGAGGAACCACACAACATTTGACTTTATAGGCTAGAACTGAAGTCGCGCCAACTGCTTAACTCAAAATACAGTCAAGAAAGTAGCTCTGAAGCTGAGAAACGGGATCGACCATAAGCACTACTGTGCAATTACGTACAATTTTCCAATTTCTTGTACTTGCTAACTTTGCGGCCTCGGGCAGCTATGTTACCATGGAGGAACCACACAAGATTTGACTTTATAGGCTAGAACTGAAGTCGCGCCAACTGCTTAACCCAAAATCCAGTCAAGAAAGTAGCTCTGAAGCCGAGAAACGGGATCGACCATAAGCACTACCGTGAAATTACGTACAATTTTCAAATTTCTTGTACTTGCTGACTTTGCGACCTCGGCCAGCTATGTTACCATGGAGGAATCACACAAGATTTGACTTTATAGGCTAGAACTGAAGTCGCGCCAACTGCTTAACTCAAAATACAGTCAAGAAAGTAGCTCTGGAGCTGAGAAACGGGATCGACCATAAGCACTACTGTGCAATTACGTACAATTTTCAAATTTCTTGTACTTGCTAATTTTGCGGCCTCGGGCAGCTATGTTTCCATGGAGGAACCGCACAAGATTTGACTTTATAGGCTAGAACTGAAGTCGCGCCAACTGCTTTACTCAAAATACAGTCAAGAAAGTAGCTCTGAAGCCGAGAAACGGGATCGACCATAAGCACTACCGTGAAATTACATACAATTTTCAAATTTCTTGTACTTGCTAACTTTGCGACCTCGGGCAGCTATGTTACCATGGAGGAACCGCACAAGATTTGACTTTATAGGCTAGAACTGAAGTCGCGCCAACTGCTTAACTCAAAATACAGTCAAGAAAATAGCTCTGAAGCCGAGAAACGGGATCGACCATAAGCACTACTGTGCAATTACGTACAATTTTCCAATTTCTTGTACTTGCTAACTTTGCGGCCTCGGGCAGCTATGTTACCATGGAGGAACCACACAAGATTTGACTTTATAGGCTAGAACTGAAGTCGCGCCAACTGCTTAACCCAAAATCCAGTCAAGAAAGTAGCTCTGAAGCCGAGAAACGGGATCGACCATAAGCACTACCGTGAAATTACGTACAATTTTCAAATTTCTTGTACTTGCTGACTTTGCGACCTCGGGCAGCTATGTTACCATGGAGCAATCACACAAGATTTGACTTTATAGGCTAGAACTGAAGTCGCGCCAACTGCTTAACTTAAAATACAGTCAAGAAAGTAGCTCTGAAGCTGAGAAACGGAATCGACCATAAGCACTACCGTGAAATTACGTACAATTTTCAAATTTCTTGTACTTGCTAACTTTGCGACCTCGGGCAGCTATGTTACCATGGAGGAACCACACAAGATTTGACTTTATAGGCTAGAACTGAAGTCGCACCAACTGTTAAGCTCAAAATACGGTCAAATAAGTACTACTGTGCAATTACGTACAATTTTCAAATTTCTTGTACTTGCTAACTTTGCGACCTCGGGCAGCTATGTTACCATGGAGGAACCACACAAGATTTGACTTTATAGGCTAGAACTGAAGTCGCGCCAACTGCTTAACTCAAAATACAGTCAAGAAAGTAGCTCTGAAGCTGAGAAACGGGATCGACCATAAGCACTACTGTGCAATTACGTACAATTTTCCAATTTCTTGTACTTGCTAACTTTGCGACCTCGGGCAGCTATGTTACCATGGAGGAACCACACAAGATTTGACTTTATAGGCTAGAACTGAAGTCGCACCAACTGTTAAGCTCAAAATACGGTCAAATAAGTACTACTGTGCAATTACGTACAATTTTCAAATTTCTTGTACTTGCTAACTTTGCGACCTCGGGCAGCTATGTTACCATGGAGGAACCACACAAGATTTGACTTTATAGGCTAGAACTGAAGTCGCACCAACTGCTTAACTCAAAATCCAGTCAAGAAAGTAGCTCTGAAGCCGAGAATCGGGATCGACCATAAGCACTACCGTGAAATTACATACAATTTTCAAATTTCTTGTACTTGCTAACTTTGCGACCTCGGGCAGCTATGTTACCATGGAGGAACCACACAAGATTTGACTTTATAGGCTAGAACTGAAGTCGCGCCAACTGCTTAACTCAAAATACAGTCAAGAAAGTAGCTCTGAAGCTGAGAAACGGGATCGACCATAAGCACTACTGTGCAATTACGTACAATTTTCCAATTTCTTGTACTTGCTAACTTTGCGGCCTCGGGCAGCTATGTTACCATGGAGGAACCACACAAGATTTGACTTTATAGGCTAGAACTGAAGTCGCGCCAACTGCTTAACTTAAAATACAGTCAAGAAAGTAGCTCTGAAGCTGAGAAACGGAATCGACGATAAGCACTACTGTGCAATTACGTACAATTTTCAAATTTCTTGTACTTGCTGACTTTGCGACCTCGGCCAGCTATGTTACCATGGAGGAATCACACAAGATTTGACTTTATAGGCTAGAACTGAAGTCGCGCCAACTGCTTAACTCAAAATACAGTCAAGAAAGTAGCTCTGGAGCTGAGAAACGGGATCGACCATAAGCACTACTGTGCAATTACGTACAATTTTCAAATTTCTTGTACTTGCTAATTTTGCGGCCTCGGGCAGCTATGTTTCCATGGAGGAACCGCACAAGATTTGACTTTATAGGCTAGAACTGAAGTCGCGCCAACTGCTTTACTCAAAATACAGTCAAGAAAGTAGCTCTGAAGCCGAGAAACGGGATCGACCATAAGCACTACCGTGAAATTACATACAATTTTCAAATTTCTTGTACTTGCTAACTTTGCGACCTCGGGCAGCTATGTTACCATGGAGGAACCGCACAAGATTTGACTTTATAGGCTAGAACTGAAGTCGCGCCAACTGCTTAACTCAAAATACAGTCAAGAAAGTAGCTCTGAAGCCGAGAAACGGGATCGACCATAAGCACTACTGTGCAATTACGTACAATTTTCCAATTTCTTGTACTTGCTAACTTTGCGGCCTCGGGCAGCTATGTTACCATGGAGGAACCACACAAGATTTGACTTTATAGGCTAGAACTGAAGTCGCGCCAACTGCTTAACCCAAAATCCAGTCAAGAAAGTAGCTCTGAAGCCGAGAAACGGGATCGACCATAAGCACTACCGTGAAATTACGTACAATTTTCAAATTTCTTGTACTTGCTGACTTTGCGACCTCGGGCAGCTATGTTACCATGGAGCAATCACACAAGATTTGACTTTATAGGCTAGAACTGAAGTCGCGCCAACTGCTTAACTCAAAATACAGTCAAGAAAGTAGCTCTGGAGCTGACAATCGGGATCGACCATAAGCACTACCGTGAAATTACATACAATTTTCAAATTTCTTGTACTTGCTAACTTTGCGACCTCGGGCAGCTATGTTACCATGGAGGAACCGCACAAGATTTGACTTTATAGGCTAGAACTGAAGTCGCGCCAACTGCTTAACTCAAAATACAGTCAAGAAAATAGCTCTGAAGCCGAGAAACGGGATCGACCATAAGCACTACTGTGCAATTACGTACAATTTTCCAATTTCTTGTACTTGCTAACTTTGCGGCCTCGGGCAGCTATGTTACCATGGAGGAACCACACAAGATTTGACTTTATAGGCTAGAACTGAAGTCGCGCCAACTGCTTAACCCAAAATCCAGTCAAGAAAGTAGCTCTGAAGCCGAGAAACGGGATCGACCATAAGCACTACCGTGAAATTACGTACAATTTTCAAATTTCTTGTACTTGCTGACTTTGCGACCTCGGGCAGCTATGTTACCATGGAGCAATCACACAAGATTTGACTTTATAGGCTAGAACTGAAGTCGCGCCAACTGCTTAACTTAAAATACAGTCAAGAAAGTAGCTCTGAAGCTGAGAAACGGAATCGACGATAAGCACTACTGTGCAATTACGTACAATTTTCAAATTTCTTGTACTTGCTGACTTTGCGACCTCGGCCAGCTATGTTACCATGGAGGAATCACACAAGATTTGACTTTATAGGCTAGAACTGAAGTCGCGCCAACTGCTTAACCCAAAATCCAGTCAAGAAAGTAGCTCTGAAGCCGAGAAACGGGATCGACCATAAGCACTACCGTGAAATTACGTACAATTTTCAAATTTCTTGTACTTGCTAACTTTGCGACCTCGGGCAGCTATGTTACCATGGAGGAACCAAACAAGATTTGACTTTATAGGCTAGAACTGAAGTCGCACCAACTGTTAAGCTCAAAATACGGTCAAATAAGTACTACTGTGCAATTACGTACAATTTTCAAATTTCTTGTACTTGCTAACTTTGCGACCTCGGGCAGCTATGTTACCATGGAGGAACCACACAAGATTTGACTTTATAGGCTAGAACTGAAGTCGCACCAACTGCTTAACTCAAAATCCAGTCAAGAAAGTAGCTCTGAAGCCGAGAATCGGGATCGACCATAAGCACTACCGTGAAATTACATACAATTTTCAAATTTCTTGTACTTGCTAACTTTGCGACCTCGGGCAGCTATGTTACCATGGAGGAACCACACAAGATTTGACTTTATAGGCTAGAACTGAAGTCGCGCCAACTGCTTAACTCAAAATACAGTCAAGAAAGTAGCTCTGAAGCTGAGAAACGGGATCGACCATAAGCACTACTGTGCAATTACGTACAATTTTCCAATTTCTTGTACTTGCTAACTTTGCGGCCTCGGGCAGCTATGTTACCATGGAGGAACCACACAAGATTTGACTTTATAGGCTAGAACTGAAGTCGCGCCAACTGCTTAACTTAAAATACAGTCAAGAAAGTAGCTCTGAAGCTGAGAAACGGAATCGACGATAAGCACTACTGTGCAATTACGTACAATTTTCAAATTTCTTGTACTTGCTGACTTTGCGACCTCGGCCAGCTATGTTACCATGGAGGAATCACACAAGATTTGACTTTATAGGCTAGAACTGAAGTCGCGCCAACTGCTTAACTCAAAATACAGTCAAGAAAGTAGCTCTGGAGCTGAGAAACGGGATCGACCATAAGCACTACTGTGCAATTACGTACAATTTTCAAATTTCTTGTACTTGCTAATTTTGCGGCCTCGGGCAGCTATGTTTCCATGGAGGAACCGCACAAGATTTGACTTTATAGGCTAGAACTGAAGTCGCGCCAACTGCTTTACTCAAAATACAGTCAAGAAAGTAGCTCTGAAGCCGAGAAACGGGATCGACCATAAGCACTACCGTGAAATTACATACAATTTTCAAATTTCTTGTACTTGCTAACTTTGCGACCTCGGGCAGCTATGTTACCATGGAGGAACCGCACAAGATTTGACTTTATAGGCTAGAACTGAAGTCGCGCCAACTGCTTAACTCAAAATACAGTCAAGAAAGTAGCTCTGAAGCCGAGAAACGGGATCGACCATAAGCACTACTGTGCAATTACGTACAATTTTCCAATTTCTTGTACTTGCTAACTTTGCGGCCTCGGGCAGCTATGTTACCATGGAGGAACCACACAAGATTTGACTTTATAGGCTAGAACTGAAGTCGCGCCAACTGCTTAACCCAAAATCCAGTCAAGAAAGTAGCTCTGGAGCTGAGAAACGGGATCGACCATAAGCACTACTGTGCAATTACGTACAATTTTCAAATTTCTTGTACTTGCTAATTTTGCGGCCTCGGGCAGCTATGTTTCCATGGAGGAACCGCACAAGATTTGACTTTATAGGCTAGAACTGAAGTCGCGCCAACTGCTTTACTCAAAATACAGTCAAGAAAGTAGCTCTGAAGCCGAGAAACGGGATCGACCATAAGCACTACCGTGAAATTACATACAATTTTCAAATTTCTTGTACTTGCTAACTTTGCGACCTCGGGCAGCTATGTTACCATGGAGGAACCGCACAAGATTTGACTTTATAGGCTAGAACTGAAGTCGCGCCAACTGCTTAACTCAAAATACAGTCAAGAAAATAGCTCTGAAGCCGAGAAACGGGATCGACCATAAGCACTACTGTGCAATTACGTACAATTTTCCAATTTCTTGTACTTGCTAACTTTGCGGCCTCGGGCAGCTATGTTACCATGGAGGAACCACACAAGATTTGACTTTATAGGCTAGAACTGAAGTCGCGCCAACTGCTTAACCCAAAATCCAGTCAAGAAAGTAGCTCTGAAGCCGAGAAACGGGATCGACCATAAGCACTACTGTGCAATTACGTACAATTTTCCAATTTCTTGTACTTGCTAACTTTGCGGCCTCGGGCAGCTATGTTACCATGGAGGAACCGCACAAGATTTGACTTTATAGGCTAGAACTGAAGTCGCGCCAACTGCTTAACTCAAAATACAGTCAAGAAAATAGCTCTGAAGCCGAGAAACGGGATCGACCATAAGCACTACCGTGAAATTACATACAATTTTCAAATTTCTTGTACTTGCTAACTTTGCGACCTCGGGCAGCTATGTTACCATGGAGGAACCGCACAAGATTTGACTTTATAGGCTAGAACTGAAGTCGCGCCAACTGCTTTACTCAAAATACAGTCAAGAAAGTAGCTCTGAAGCCGAGAAACGGGATCGACCATAAGCACTACCGTGAAATTACATACAATTTTCAAATTTCTTGTACTTGCTAACTTTGCGACCTCGGGCAGCTATGTTACCATGGAGGAACCGCACAAGATTTGACTTTATAGGCTAGAACTGAAGTCGCGCCAACTGCTTTACTCAAAATACAGTCAAGAAAGTAGCTCTGAAGCCGAGAAACGGGATCGACCATAAGCACTACCGTGAAATTACATACAATTTTCAAATTTCTTGTACTTGCTAACTTTGCGACCTCGGGCAGCTATGTTACCATGGAGGAACCGCACAAGATTTGACTTTATAGGCTAGAACTGAAGTCGCGCCAACTGCTTTACTCAAAATACAGTCAAGAAAGTAGCTCTGAAGCCGAGAAACGGGATCGACCATAAGCACTACCGTGAAATTACATACAATTTTCAAATTTCTTGTACTTGCTAACTTTGCGACCTCGGGCAGCTATGTTACCATGGAGGAACCGCACAAGATTTGACTTTATAGGCTAGAACTGAAGTCGCGCCAACTGCTTTACTCAAAATACAGTCAAGAAAGTAGCTCTGAAGCCGAGAAACGGGATCGACCATAAGCACTACCGTGAAATTACATACAATTTTCAAATTTCTTGTACTTGCTAACTTTGCGACCTCGGGCAGCTATGTTACCATGGAGGAACCGCACAAGATTTGACTTTATAGGCTAGAACTGAAGTCGCGCCAACTGCTTAACTCAAAATACAGTCAAGAAAATAGCTCTGAAGCCGAGAAACGGGATCGACCATAAGCACTACTGTGCAATTACGTACAATTTTCCAATTTCTTGTACTTGCTAACTTTGCGGCCTCGGGCAGCTATGTTACCATGGAGGAACCACACAAGATTTGACTTTATAGGCTAGAACTGAAGTCGCGCCAACTGCTTAACCCAAAATCCAGTCAAGAAAGTAGCTCTGAAGCCGAGAAACGGGATCGACCATAAGCACTACCGTGAAATTACGTACAATTTTCAAATTTCTTGTACTTGCTGACTTTGCGACCTCGGGCAGCTATGTTACCATGGAGCAATCACACAAGATTTGACTTTATAGGCTAGAACTGAAGTCGCGCCAACTGCTTAACTTAAAATACAGTCAAGAAAGTAGCTCTGAAGCTGAGAAACGGAATCGACGATAAGCACTACTGTGCAATTACGTACAATTTTCAAATTTCTTGTACTTGCTGACTTTGCGACCTCGGCCAGCTATGTTACCATGGAGGAATCACACAAGATTTGACTTTATAGGCTAGAACTGAAGTCGCGCCAACTGCTTAACCCAAAATCCAGTCAAGAAAGTAGCTCTGAAGCCGAGAAACGGGATCGACCATAAGCACTACCGTGAAATTACGTACAATTTTCAAATTTCTTGTACTTGCTAACTTTGCGACCTCGGGCAGCTATGTTACCATGGAGGAACCACACAAGATTTGACTTTATAGGCTAGAACTGAAGTCGCACCAACTGTTAAGCTCAAAATACGGTCAAATAAGTACTACTGTGCAATTACGTACAATTTTCAAATTTCTTGTACTTGCTAACTTTGCGACCTCGGGCAGCTATGTTACCATGGAGGAACCACACAAGATTTGACTTTATAGGCTAGAACTGAAGTCGCACCAACTGCTTAACTCAAAATCCAGTCAAGAAAGTAGCTCTGAAGCCGAGAATCGGGATCGACCATAAGCACTACCGTGAAATTACATACAATTTTCAAATTTCTTGTACTTGCTAACTTTGCGACCTCGGGCAGCTATGTTACCATGGAGGAACCACACAAGATTTGACTTTATAGGCTAGAACTGAAGTCGCGCCAACTGCTTAACTCAAAATACAGTCAAGAAAGTAGCTCTGAAGCTGAGAAACGGGATCGACCATAAGCACTACTGTGCAATTACGTACAATTTTCCAATTTCTTGTACTTGCTAACTTTGCGGCCTCGGGCAGCTATGTTACCATGGAGGAACCACACAAGATTTGACTTTATAGGCTAGAACTGAAGTCGCGCCAACTGCTTAACTTAAAATACAGTCAAGAAAGTAGCTCTGAAGCTGAGAAACGGAATCGACGATAAGCACTACTGTGCAATTACGTACAATTTTCAAATTTCTTGTACTTGCTGACTTTGCGACCTCGGCCAGCTATGTTACCATGGAGGAATCACACAAGATTTGACTTTATAGGCTAGAACTGAAGTCGCGCCAACTGCTTAACTCAAAATACAGTCAAGAAAGTAGCTCTGGAGCTGAGAAACGGGATCGACCATAAGCACTACTGTGCAATTACGTACAATTTTCAAATTTCTTGTACTTGCTAACTTTGCGACCTCGGGCAGCTATGTTACCATGGAGGAACCACACAAGATTTGACTTTATAGGCTAGAACTGAAGTCGCACCAACTGCTTAACTCAAAATCCAGTCAAGAAAGTAGCTCTGAAGCCGAGAATCGGGATCGACCATAAGCACTACCGTGAAATTACATACAATTTTCAAATTTCTTGTACTTGCTAACTTTGCGACCTCGGGCAGCTATGTTACCATGGAGGAACCACACAAGATTTGACTTTATAGGCTAGAACTGAAGTCGCGCCAACTGCTTAACTCAAAATACAGTCAAGAAAGTAGCTCTGAAGCTGAGAAACGGGATCGACCATAAGCACTACTGTGCAATTACGTACAATTTTCCAATTTCTTGTACTTGCTAACTTTGCGGCCTCGGGCAGCTATGTTACCATGGAGGAACCACAAAAGATTTGACTTTATAGGCTAGAACTGAAGTCGCGCCAACTGCTTAACTTAAAATACAGTCAAGAAAGTAGCTCTGAAGCTGAGAAACGGAATCGACGATAAGCACTACTGTGCAATTACGTACAATTTTCAAATTTCTTGTACTTGCTGACTTTGCGACCTCGGCCAGCTATGTTACCATGGAGGAATCACACAAGATTTGACTTTATAGGCTAGAACTGAAGTCGCGCCAACTGCTTAACTCAAAATACAGTCAAGAAAGTAGCTCTGGAGCTGAGAAACGGGATCGACCATAAGCACTACTGTGCAATTACGTACAATTTTCAAATTTCTTGTACTTGCTAATTTTGCGGCCTCGGGCAGCTATGTTTCCATGAAGGAACCGCACAAGATTTGACTTTATAGGCTAGAACTGAAGTCGCGCCAACTGCTTTACTCAAAATACAGTCAAGAAAGTAGCTCTGAAGCCGAGAAACGGGATCGACCATAAGCACTACCGTGAAATTACATACAATTTTCAAATTTCTTGTACTTGCTAACTTTGCGACCTCGGGCAGCTATGTTACCATGGAGGAACCGCACAAGATTTGACTTTATAGGCTAGAACTGAAGTCGCGCCAACTGCTTAACTCAAAATACAGTCAAGAAAGTAGCTCTGAAGCCGAGAAACGGGATCGACCATAAGCACTACTGTGCAATTACGTACAATTTTCCAATTTCTTGTACTTGCTAACTTTGCGGCCTCGGGCAGCTATGTTACCATGGAGGAACCACACAAGATTTGACTTTATAGGCTAGAACTGAAGTCGCGCCAACTGCTTAACCCAAAATCCAGTCAAGAAAGTAGCTCTGAAGCCGAGAAACGGGATCGACCATAAGCACTACCGTGAAATTACGTACAATTTTCAAATTTCTTGTACTTGCTAACTTTGCGGCCTCGGGCAGCTATGTTACCATGGAGGAACCACACAAGATTTGACTTTATAGGCTAGAACTGAAGTCGCGCCAACTGCTTAACCCAAAATCCAGTCAAGAAAGTAGCTCTGAAGCCGAGAAACGGGATCGACCATAAGCACTACCGTGAAATTAGGTACAATTTTCAAATTTCTTGTACTTGCTGACTTTGCGACCTCGGCCAGCTATGTTACCATGGAGGAATCACACAAGATTTGACTTTATAGGCTAGAACTGAAGTCGCGCCAACTGCTTAACTCAAAATACAGTCAAGAAAGTAGCTCTGGAGCTGAGAAACGGGATCGACCATAAGCACTACTGTGCAATTACGTACAATTTTCAAATTTCTTGTACTTGCTAATTTTGCGGCCTCGGGCAGCTATGTTTCCATGGAGGAACCGCACAAGATTTGACTTTATAGGCTAGAACTGAAGTCGCGCCAACTGCTTTACTCAAAATACAGTCAAGAAAGTAGCTCTGAAGCCGAGAAACGGGATCGACCATAAGCACTACCGTGAAATTACATACAATTTTCAAATTTCTTGTACTTGCTAACTTTGCGACCTCGGGCAGCTATGTTACCATGGAGGAACCGCACAAGATTTGACTTTATAGGCTAGAACTGAAGTCGCGCCAACTGCTTAACTCAAAATACAGTCAAGAAAATAGCTCTGAAGCCGAGAAACGGGATCGACCATAAGCACTACTGTGCAATTACGTACAATTTTCCAATTTCTTGTACTTGCTAACTTTGCGGCCTCGGGCAGCTATGTTACCATGGAGGAACCACACAAGATTTGACTTTATAGGCTAGAACTGAAGTCGCGCCAACTGCTTAACCCAAAATACAGTCAAGAAAGTAGCTCTGAAGCTGAGAAACGGGATCGACCATAAGCACTACTGTGCAATTACGTACAATTTTCCAATTTCTTGTACTTGCTAACTTTGCGGCCTCGGGCAGCTATGTTACCATGGAGGAACCACACAAGATTTGACTTTATAGGCTAGAACTGAAGTCGCGCCAACTGCTTAACTTAAAATACAGTCAAGAAAGTAGCTCTGAAGCTGAGAAACGGAATCGACGATAAGCACTACTGTGCAATTACGTACAATTTTCAAATTTCTTGTACTTGCTGACTTTGCGACCTCGGCCAGCTATGTTACCATGGAGGAATCACACAAGATTTGACTTTATAGGCTAGAACTGAAGTCGCGCCAACTGCTTAACTTAAAATACAGTCAAGAAAGTAGCTCTGAAGCTGAGAAACGGAATCGACGATAAGCACTACTGTGCAATTACGTACAATTTTCAAATTTCTTGTACTTGCTGACTTTGCGACCTCGGCCAGCTATGTTACCATGGAGGAATCACACAAGATTTGACTTTATAGGCTAGAACTGAAGTCGCGCCAACTGCTTAACTCAAAATACAGTCAAGAAAGTAGCTCTGGAGCTGAGAAACGGGATCGACCATAAGCACTACTGTGCAATTACGTACAATTTTCAAATTTCTTGTACTTGCTAACTTTGCGACCTCGGGCAGCTATGTTACCATGGAGGAACCACACAAGATTTGACTTTATAGGCTAGAACTGAAGTCGCACCAACTGCTTAACTCAAAATCCAGTCAAGAAAGTAGCTCTGAAGCCGAGAATCGGGATCGACCATAAGCACTACCGTGAAATTACATACAATTTTCAAATTTCTTGTACTTGCTAACTTTGCGACCTCGGGCAGCTATGTTACCATGGAGGAACCACACAAGATTTGACTTTATAGGCTAGAACTGAAGTCGCGCCAACTGCTTAACTCAAAATACAGTCAAGAAAGTAGCTCTGAAGCTGAGAAACGGGATCGACCATAAGCACTACTGTGCAATTACGTACAATTTTCCAATTTCTTGTACTTGCTAACTTTGCGGCCTCGGGCAGCTATGTTACCATGGAGGAACCACACAAGATTTGACTTTATAGGCTAGAACTGAAGTCGCACCAACTGTTAAGCTCAAAATACGGTCAAATAAGTACTACTGTGCAATTACGTACAATTTTCAAATTTCTTGTACTTGCTAACTTTGCGACCTCGGGCAGCTATGTTACCATGGAGGAACCACACAAGATTTGACTTTATAGGCTAGAACTGAAGTCGCACCAACTGCTTAACTCAAAATCCAGTCAAGAAAGTAGCTCTGAAGCCGAGAATCGGGATCGACCATAAGCACTACCGTGAAATTACATACAATTTTCAAATTTCTTGTACTTGCTAACTTTGCGACCTCGGGCAGCTATGTTACCATGGAGGAACCACACAAGATTTGACTTTATAGGCTAGAACTGAAGTCGCACCAACTGTTAAGCTCAAAATACGGTCAAATAAGCACTACTGTGCAATTACGTACAATTTTCAAATTTCTTGTACTTGCTGACTTTGCGACCTCAGCCAGCTATGTTACCATGGAGGAATCACACAAGATTTGACTTTATAGGCTAGAACTGAAGTCGCGCCAACTGCTTAACCCAAAATCCAGTCAAGAAAGTAGCTCTGAAGCCGAGAAACGGGATCGACCATAAGCACTACCGTGAAATTACGTACAATTTTCAAATTTCTTGTACTTGCTAACTTTGCGACCTCGGGCAGCTATGTTACCATGGAGGAACCACACAAGATTTGACTTTATAGGCTAGAACTGAAGTCGCACCAACTGTTAAGCTCAAAATACGGTCAAATAAGCACTACTGTGCAATTACGTACAATTTTCAAATTTCTTGTACTTGCTAACTTTGCGACCTCGGGCAGCTATGTTACCATGGAGGAACCACACAAGATTTGACTTTATAGGCTAGAACTGAAGTCGCACCAACTGCTTAACTCAAAATCCAGTCAAGAAAGTAGCTCTGAAGCCGAGAATCGGGATCGACCATAAGCACTACCGTGAAATTACATACAATTTTCAAATTTCTTGTACTTGCTAACTTTGCGACCTCGGGCAGCTATGTTACCATGGAGGAACCACACAAGATTTGACTTTATAGGCTAGAACTGAAGTCGCGCCAACTGCTTAACTCAAAATACAGTCAAGAAAGTAGCTCTGAAGCTGAGAAACGGGATCGACCATAAGCACTACTGTGCAATTACGTACAATTTTCCAATTTCTTGTACTTGCTAACTTTGCGGCCTCGGGCAGCTATGTTACCATGGAGGAACCACACAAGATTTGACTTTATTGGCTAGAACTGAAGTCGCGCCAACTGCTTAACTTAAAATACAGTCAAGAAAGTAGCTCTGAAGCTGAGAAACGGAATCGACGATAAGCACTACTGTGCAATTACGTACAATTTTCAAATTTCTTGTACTTGCTGACTTTGCGACCTCGGCCAGCTATGTTACCATGGAGGAATCACACAAGATTTGACTTTATAGGCTAGAACTGAAGTCGCGCCAACTGCTTAACTCAAAATACAGTCAAGAAAGTAGCTCTGGAGCTGAGAAACGGGATCGACCATAAGCACTACTGTGCAATTACGTACAATTTTCAAATTTCTTGTACTTGCTAATTTTGCGGCCTCGGGCAGCTATGTTTCCATGGAGGAACCGCACAAGATTTGACTTTATAGGCTAGAACTGAAGTCGCGCCAACTGCTTTACTCAAAATACAGTCAAGAAAGTAGCTCTGAAGCCGAGAAACGGGATCGACCATAAGCACTACCGTGAAATTACATACAATTTTCAAATTTCTTGTACTTGCTAACTTTGCGACCTCGGGCAGCTATGTTACCATGGAGGAACCGCACAAGATTTGACTTTATAGGCTAGAACTGAAGTCGCGCCAACTGCTTAACTCAAAATACAGTCAAGAAAGTAGCTCTGAAGCCGAGAAACGGGATCGACCATAAGCACTACTGTGCAATTACGTACAATTTTCCAATTTCTTGTACTTGCTAACTTTGCGGCCTCGGGCAGCTATGTTACCATGGAGGAACCACACAAGATTTGACTTTATAGGCTAGAACTGAAGTCGCGCCAACTGCTTAACCCAAAATCCAGTCAAGAAAGTAGCTCTGAAGCCGAGAAACGGGATCGACCATAAGCACTACCGTGAAATTACGTACAATTTTCAAATTTCTTGTACTTGCTAACTTTGCGGCCTCGGGCAGCTATGTTACCATGGAGGAACCACACAAGATTTGACTTTATAGGCTAGAACTGAAGTCGCGCCAACTGCTTAACCCAAAATCCAGTCAAGAAAGTAGCTCTGAAGCCGAGAAACGGGATCGACCATAAGCACTACCGTGAAATTACGTACAATTTTCAAATTTCTTGTACTTGCTGACTTTGCGACCTCGGCCAGCTATGTTACCATGGAGGAATCACACAAGATTTGACTTTATAGGCTAGAACTGAAGTCGCGCCAACTGCTTAACTCAAAATACAGTCAAGAAAGTAGCTCTGGAGCTGAGAAACGGGATCGACCATAAGCACTACTGTGCAATTACGTACAATTTTCAAATTTCTTGTACTTGCTAATTTTGCGGCCTCGGGCAGCTATGTTTCCATGGAGGAACCGCACAAGATTTGACTTTATAGGCTAGAACTGAAGTCGCGCCAACTGCTTTACTCAAAATACAGTCAAGAAAGTAGCTCTGAAGCCGAGAAACGGGATCGACCATAAGCACTACCGTGAAATTACATACAATTTTCAAATTTCTTGTACTTGCTAACTTTGCGACCTCGGGCAGCTATGTTACCATGGAGGAACCGCACAAGATTTGACTTTATAGGCTAGAACTGAAGTCGCGCCAACTGCTTAACTCAAAATACAGTCAAGAAAATAGCTCTGAAGCCGAGAAACGGGATCGACCATAAGCACTACTGTGCAATTACGTACAATTTTCCAATTTCTTGTACTTGCTAACTTTGCGGCCTCGGGCAGCTATGTTACCATGGAGGAACCACACAAGATTTGACTTTATAGGCTAGAACTGAAGTCGCGCCAACTGCTTAACCCAAAATCCAGTCAAGAAAGTAGCTCTGAAGCCGAGAAACGGGATCGACCATAAGCACTACCGTGAAATTACGTACAATTTTCAAATTTCTTGTACTTGCTGACTTTGCGACCTCGGGCAGCTATGTTACCATGGAGCAATCACACAAGATTTGACTTTATAGGCTAGAACTGAAGTCGCGCCAACTGCTTAACTTAAAATACAGTCAAGAAAGTAGCTCTGAAGCTGAGAAACGGAATCGACGATAAGCACTACTGTGCAATTACGTACAATTTTCAAATTTCTTGTACTTGCTGACTTTGCGACCTCGGCCAGCTATGTTACCATGGAGGAATCACACAAGATTTGACTTTATAGGCTAGAACTGAAGTCGCGCCAACTGCTTAACCCAAAATCCAGTCAAGAAAGTAGCTCTGAAGCCGAGAAACGGGATCGACCATAAGCACTACCGTGAAATTACGTACAATTTTCAAATTTCTTGTACTTGCTAACTTTGCGACCTCGGGCAGCTATGTTACCATGGAGGAACCACACAAGATTTGACTTTATAGGCTAGAACTGAAGTCGCACCAACTGTTAAGCTCAAAATACGGTCAAATAAGTACTACTGTGCAATTACGTACAATTTTCAAATTTCTTGTACTTGCTAACTTTGCGACCTCGGGCAGCTATGTTACCATGGAGGAACCACACAAGATTTGACTTTATAGGCTAGAACTGAAGTCGCACCAACTGCTTAACTCAAAATCCAGTCAAGAAAGTAGCTCTGAAGCCGAGAATCGGGATCGACCATAAGCACTACCGTGAAATTACATACAATTTTCAAATTTCTTGTACTTGCTAACTTTGCGACCTCGGGCAGCTATGTTACCATGGAGGAACCACACAAGATTTGACTTTATAGGCTAGAACTGAAGTCGCGCCAACTGCTTAACTCAAAATACAGTCAAGAAAGTAGCTCTGAAGCTGAGAAACGGGATCGACCATAAGCACTACTGTGCAATTACGTACAATTTTCCAATTTCTTGTACTTGCTAACTTTGCGGCCTCGGGCAGCTATGTTACCATGGAGGAACCACACAAGATTTGACTTTATAGGCTAGAACTGAAGTCGCGCCAACTGCTTAACTTAAAATACAGTCAAGAAAGTAGCTCTGAAGCTGAGAAACGGAATCGACGATAAGCACTACTGTGCAATTACGTACAATTTTCAAATTTCTTGTACTTGCTGACTTTGCGACCTCGGCCAGCTATGTTACCATGGAGGAATCACACAAGATTTGACTTTATAGGCTAGAACTGAAGTCGCGCCAACTGCTTAACTCAAAATACAGTCAAGAAAGTAGCTCTGGAGCTGAGAAACGGGATCGACCATAAGCACTACTGTGCAATTACGTACAATTTTCAAATTTCTTGTACTTGCTAATTTTGCGGCCTCGGGCAGCTATGTTTCCATGGAGGAACCGCACAAGATTTGACTTTATAGGCTAGAACTGAAGTCGCGCCAACTGCTTTACTCAAAATACAGTCAAGAAAGTAGCTCTGAAGCCGAGAAACGGGATCGACCATAAGCACTACCGTGAAATTACATACAATTTTCAAATTTCTTGTACTTGCTAACTTTGCGACCTCGGGCAGCTATGTTACCATGGAGGAACCGCACAAGATTTGACTTTATAGGCTAGAACTGAAGTCGCGCCAACTGCTTAACTCAAAATACAGTCAAGAAAGTAGCTCTGAAGCCGAGAAACGGGATCGACCATAAGCACTACTGTGCAATTACGTACAATTTTCCAATTTCTTGTACTTGCTAACTTTGCGGCCTCGGGCAGCTATGTTACCATGGAGGAACCACACAAGATTTGACTTTATAGGCTAGAACTGAAGTCGCGCCAACTGCTTAACCCAAAATCCAGTCAAGAAAGTAGCTCTGAAGCCGAGAAACGGGATCGACCATAAGCACTACCGTGAAATTACGTACAATTTTCAAATTTCTTGTACTTGCTGACTTTGCGACCTCGGGCAGCTATGTTACCATGGAGCAATCACACAAGATTTGACTTTATAGGCTAGAACTGAAGTCGCGCCAACTGCTTAACTCAAAATACAGTCAAGAAAGTAGCTCTGGAGCTGACAATCGGGATCGACCATAAGCACTACCGTGAAATTACATACAATTTTCAAATTTCTTGTACTTGCTAACTTTGCGACCTCGGGCAGCTATGTTACCATGGAGGAACCACACAAGATTTGACTTTATAGGCTAGAACTGAAGTCGCGCCAACTGCTTAACTCAAAATACAGTCAAGAAAGTAGCTCTGAAGCTGAGAAACGGGATCGACCATAAGCACTACTGTGCAATTACGTACAATTTTCCAATTTCTTGTACTTGCTAACTTTGCGGCCTCGGGCAGCTATGTTACCATGGAGGAACCACACAAGATTTGACTTTATAGGCTAGAACTGAAGTCGCGCCAACTGCTTAACTTAAAATACAGTCAAGAAAGTAGCTCTGAAGCTGAGAAACGGAATCGACGATAAGCACTACTGTGCAATTACGTACAATTTTCAAATTTCTTGTACTTCCTAACTTTGCGACCTCGGGCAGCTATGTTACCATGGAGGAACCACACAACATTTGACTTTATAGGCTAGAACTGAAGTCGCGCCAACTGCTTAACTTAAAATACAGTCAAGAAAGTAGCTCTGAAGCTGAGAAACGGGATCGACCATAAGCACTACTGTGCAATTACGTACAATTTTCAAATTTCTTGTACTTGCTAACTTTGCGGCCTCGGGCAGCTATGTTACCATGGAGGAACCACACAAGATTTGACTTTATAGGCTAGAACTGAAGTCGCGCCAACTGCTTAACCCAAAATCCAGTCAAGAAAGTAGCTCTGAAGCCGAGAAACGGGATCGACCATAAGCACTACCGTGAAATTACGTACAATTTTCAAATTTCTTGTACTTGCTAACTTTGCGACCTCGGGCAGCTATGTTACCATGGAGGAACCACACAACATTTGACTTTATAGGCTAGAACTGAAGTCGCGCCAACTGCTTAACTCAAAATACAGTCAAGAAAAAAGCTCTGAAGCTGAGAAACGGTATCGGCCATAAGCACTACCGTGAAATTACGTACAATTTTCAAATTTCTTGTACTTGCTAACTTTGCGACCTCGGGCAGCTATGTTACCATGGAGGAACCACACAGCATTTGACTTTATAGGCTAGAACTGAAGTCGCGCCAACTGCTTAACTCAAAATACAGTCAAGAAAGTAGCTCTGAAGCTGAGAAACGGGATCGACCATAAGCACTACTGTGCAATTACGTACAATTTTCCAATTTCTTGTACTTGCTAACTTTGCGGCCTCGGGCAGCTATGTTACCATGGAGGAACCACACAAGATTTGACTTTATAGGCTAGAACTGAAGTCGCGCCAACTGCTTAACCCAAAATCCAGTCAAGAAAGTAGCTCTGAAGCCGAGAAACGGGATCGACCATAAGCACTACCGTGAAATTACGTACAATTTTCAAATTTCTTGTACTTGCTGACTTTGCGACCTCGGCCAGCTATGTTACCATGGAGGAATCACACAAGATTTGACTTTATAGGCTAGAACTGAAGTCGCGCCAACTGCTTAACTCAAAATACAGTCAAGAAAGTAGCTCTCGAGCTGAGAAACGGGATCGACCATAAGCACTACTGTGCAATTACGTACAATTTTCAAATTTCTTGTACTTGCTAATTTTGCGGCCTCGGGCAGCTATGTTTCCATGGAGGAACCGCACAAGATTTGACTTTATAGGCTAGAACTGAAGTCGCGCCAACTGCTTTACTCAAAATACAGTCAAGAAAGTAGCTCTGAAGCCGAGAAACGGGATCGACCATAAGCACTACCGTGAAATTACATACAATTTTCAAATTTCTTGTACTTGCTAACTTTGCGACCTCGGGCAGCTATGTTACCATGGAGGAACCGCACAAGATTTGACTTTATAGGCTAGAACTGAAGTCGCGCCAACTGCTTAACTCAAAATACAGTCAAGAAAGTAGCTCTGAAGCCGAGAAACGGGATCGACCATAAGCACTACTGTGCAATTACGTACAATTTTCCAATTTCTTGTACTTGCTAACTTTGCGGCCTCGGGCAGCTATGTTACCATGGAGGAACCACACAAGATTTGACTTTATAGGCTAGAACTGAAGTCGCGCCAACTGCTTAACCCAAAATCCAGTCAAGAAAGTAGCTCTGAAGCCGAGAAACGGGATCGACCATAAGCACTACCGTGAAATTACGTACAATTTTCAAATTTCTTGTACTTGCTGACTTTGCGACCTCGGGCAGCTATGTTACCATGGAGCAATCACACAAGATTTGACTTTATAGGCTAGAACTGAAGTCGCGCCAACTGCTTAACTCAAAATACAGTCAAGAAAGTAGCTCTGGAGCTGACAAACGGGATCGACCATAAGCACTACTGTGCAATTACGTACAATTTTCAAATTTCTTGTACTTGCTAATTTTGCGGCCTCGGGCAGCTATGTTTCCATGGAGGAACCGCACAAGATTTGACTTTATAGGCTAGAACTGAAGTCGCGGCAACTGCATAACTCAAAATACAATCAAGAAAGTAGATCTGAAGCCGGGAAACGGGATCGACCATAAGCACTACCGTGAAATTACGTACAATTTTCAAATCTTGTACTTGCTAACTTTGCGGCCTCGGGCAGCTATGTTACCATGGAGGAACCACACAACATTTGACTTTATAGGCTAGAACTGAAGTCGCACCAACTGTTAAGCTCAAAATACGGTCAAATAAGTACTACTGTGCAATTACGTACAATTTTCAAATTTCTTGTACTTGCTAACTTTGCGACCTCGGGCAGCTATGTTACCATGGAGGAATCACACAAGATTTGACTTTATAGGCTAGAACTGAAGTCGCACCAACTGTTAAGCTCAAAATACGGTCAAATAAGTACTACTGTGCAATTACGTACAATTTTCAAATTTCTTGTACTTGCTAACTTTGCGAATTCGGGCAGCTATGTTACCATGGAGGAATCACACAAGATTTGACTTTATAGGCTAGAACTGAAGTCGCACCAACTGCTTAACTCAAAATCCAGTCAAGAAAGTAGCTCTGAAGCCGAGAATCGGGATCGACCATAAGCACTACCGTGAAATTACATACAATTTTCAAATTTCTTGTACTTGCTAACTTTGCGACCTCGGGCAGCTATGTTACCATGGAGGAACCACACAAGATTTGACTTTATAGGCTAGAACTGAAGTCGCGCCAACTGCTTAACTCAAAATACAGTCAAGAAAGTAGCTCTGAAGCTGAGAAACGGGATCGACCATAAGCACTACTGTGCAATTACGTACAATTTTCCAATTTCTTGTACTTGCTAACTTTGCGGCCTCGGGCAGCTATGTTACCATGGAGGAATCACACAAGATTTGACTTTATAGGCTAGAACTGAAGTCGCACCAACTGCTTAACTCAAAATCCAGTCAAGAAAGTAGCTCTGAAGCCGAGAATCGGGATCGACCATAAGCACTACCGTGAAATTACATACAATTTTCAAATTTCTTGTACTTGCTAACTTTGCGACCTCGGGCAGCTATCTTACCATGGAGGAACCACACAAGATTTGACTTTATAGGCTAGAACTGAAGTCGCGCCAACTGCTTAACTCAAAATACAGTCAAGAAAGTAGCTCTGAAGCCGAGAAACGAGATCGACCATAAGCACTACCGTGAAATTACATAAATTTTCAAATTTCTTGTACTTGCTAACTTTGCGACCTCGAACAGCTATGTTACTATGGAGGAACCACACAAGATTTTACTTTATAGGCTAGAACTGAAGTCCCGCCAACTGCTCAACTTAAAATACAGTCAAGAAAGTAGGTCTGAAGCTGAGAAACGGAATCGACCATATGCACTACTGTGCAATTACGTACAATTTTCAAATTTCTTGTACTTCCTAACTTTGCGACCTCGGGCAGCTATGTTACCATGGAGGAATCACACAACATTTGACTTTATAGGCTAGAACTGAAGTCGCGCCAACTGCTTAACTTAAAATACAGTCAAGAAAGTAGCTCTGAAGCTGAGAAACGGGATCGACCATAAGCACTACTGTGCAATTACGTACAATTTTCAAATTTCTTGTACTTGCTAAATTTGCGACCACGGGCAGCTATGTTACCATGGAGGAACCACACAACATTTGACTTTATAGGCTAGAACTGAAGTCGCGCCAACTACTTAACCCAAAATCCAGTCAAGAAAGTAGCTCTGAAGCCGAGAAACGGGATCGACCATAAGCACTACCGTGAAATTACGTACAATTTTCAAATTTCTTGTACTTGCTAACTTTGCGACCTCGGGCAGCTATGTTACCATATAGGAACCACACAAGATTTGACTTTATAGGCTAGAACTGAAGTCGCACCAACTGTTAAGCTCAAAATACGGTCAAATAAGTACTACTGTGCAATTACGTACAATTTTCAAATTTCTTGTACTTGCTAATTTTGCGACCTCGGGCAGCTATGTTACCATGGAGGAACCACACAAGATTTGACTTTATAGGCTAGAACTGAAGTCGCACCAACTGCTTAACTCAAAATCCAGTCAAGAAAGTAGCTCTGAAGCCGAGAATCGGGATCGACCATAAGCACTACCGTGAAATTACATACAATTTTCAAATTTCTTGTACTTGCTAACTTTGCGACCTCGGGCAGCTATGTTACCATGGAGGAACCACACAAGATTTGACTTTATAGGCTAGAACTGAAGTCGCGCCAACTGCTTAACTCAAAATACAGTCAAGAAAGTAGCTCTGAAGCTGAGAAACGGGATCGACCATAAGCACTACTGTGCAATTACGTACAATTTTCCAATTTCTTGTACTTGCTAACTTTGCGGCCTCGGGCAGCTATGTTACCATGGAGGAACCACACAAGATTTGACTTTATAGGCTAGAACTGAAGTCGCGCCAACTGCTTAACTTAAAATACAGTCAAGAAAGTATCTCTGAAGCTGAGAAACGGAATCGACCATAAGCACTACTGTGCAATTACGTACAATTTTCAAATTTCTTGTACTTGCTAACTTTGCGGCCTCGGGCAGCTATGTTACCATGGAGGAACCACACAAGATTTGACTTTATAGGCTAGAACTGAAGTCGCGCCAACTGCTTAACCCAAAATCCAGTCAAGAAAGTAGCTTTGAAGCCCAGAAACGGGATCGACCATAAGCACTACTGTGCAATTACGTACAATTTTCAAATTTCTTGTACTTGCTAACTTTGCGGCCTCGGGCAGCTATGTTACCATGGAGGAACCACACAAGATTTGACTTTATAGGCTAGAACTGAAGTCGCGGCAACTGCATAACTCAAAATACAATCAAGAAAGTAGCTCTGAAGCCGGGGAACGGGATCGACCATAAGCACTACCGTGAAATTACGTACAATTTTCAAATTTCTTGTACTTGCTAAGTTTGCGACCTCGGGCAGCTATGTTACTATGGAGGAATCACATAAGATTTGACTTTATAGGCTAGAACTGAAGTCGCGCCAACTGCTTAACTCAAAATCCAGTCAAGAAAGTAGCTCTGAAGCCGAGAAACGGGATCGACCTTAAGCACTACCGTGAAATTACGTACAATTTTCAAATCTTGTACTTGCTAACTTTGCGGCCTCGGGCAGCTATGTTACCATGGAGGAACCACACAACATTTGACTTTATAGGCTAGAACTGAAGTCGCGCCAACTGCTTAACTCAAAATCCAGTCAAGAAAGTAGCTCTGAAGCCGAGAAACGGGATCGACCATAAGCACTACCGTGAAATTACGTACAATTTTCAAATTTCTTGTACTTGCTAACTTTGCGACCTCGGGCAGCTATGTTACCATGGAGGAACCACACAAGATTTGACTTTATAGGCTAGAACTGAAGTCGCACCAACTGTTAAGCTCAAAATACGGTCAAATAAGTACTACTGTGCAATTACGTGCAATTTTCAAATCTTGTACTTGCTAACTTTGCGGCCTCGGGCAGCTATGTTACCATGGAGGAACCACACAAGATTTGACTTTATAGGCTAGAACTGAAGTCGCGCCAACTGCTTAACTCAAAATACAGTCAAGAAAGTAGCTCTGAAGCTGAGAAACGGGATCGACCATAAGCACTACTGTGCAATTACGTACAATTTTCAAATCTTGTACTTGCTAACTTTGCGGCCTCGGGCAGCTATGTTACCATGGAGGAACCACACAAGATTTGACTTTATAGGCTAGAACTGAAGTCGCACCAACTGCTTAACTCAAAATCCAGTCAAGAAAGTAGCTCTGAAGCCGAGAATCGGGATCGACCATAAGCACTACCGTGAAATTACATACAATTTTCAAATTTCTTGTACTTGCTAACTTTGCGACCTCGGGCAGCTATGTTACCATGGAGGAACGACACAAGATTTGACTTTATAGGCTAGAACTGAAGTCGCACCAACTGCTTAACTCAAAATCCAGTCAAGAAAGTAGCTCTGAAGCCGAGAATCGGGATCGACCATAAGCACTACCGTGAAATTACATACAATTTTCAAATTTCTTGTACTTGCTAACTTTGCGACCTCGGGCAGCTATGTTACCATGGAGGAACCACACAAGATTTGACTTTATAGGCTAGAACTGAAGTCGCGCCAACTGCTTAACTCAAAATACAGTCAAGAAAGTAGCTCTGAAGCTGAGAAACGGGATCGACCATAAGCACTACCGTGAAATTACGTACAATTTTCAAATCTTGTACTTGCTAACTTTGCGGCCTCGGGCAGCTATGTTACCATGGAGGAACCACACAAGATTTGACTTTATAGGCTAGAACTGAAGTCGCGCCAACTGCTTAACTCAAAATACGGTCAAGAAAGTAGCTCTGAAGCTGAGAAACGGGATCGACCATAAGCACTACTGTGCAATTACGTACAATTTTCAAATCTTGTACTTGCTAACTTTGCGGCCTCACGCAGCTATGTTACCATTGAGGAACCACACAAGATTTGACTTTATAGGCTAGAACTGAAGTCGCGCCAACTGCTTAACTCAAAATACAGTCAAGAAAGTAGCTCTGAAGCCGAGAAACGGGATCGACCATAAGCACTACCGTGAAATTACGTACAATTTTCAAATCTTGTACTTGCTAACTTTGCGGCCTCGGGCAGCTATGTTACCATGGAGGAACCACACAAGATTTGACTTTATAGGCTAGAACTGAAGTCGCGCCAACTGCTTAACCCAAAATCCAGTCAAGAAAGTAGCTCTGAAGCCGAGAAACGGGA
Source organism: Merodon equestris (assembly GCA_958301585.1). NCBI lineage: Eukaryota > Metazoa > Arthropoda > Insecta > Diptera > Syrphidae > Merodon > Merodon equestris. The sequence goes on along the minus strand of OY284415.1, from coordinate 52,639,696 downwards.
TCGACCATAAGCACTACCGTGAAATTACGTACAATTTTCAAATTTCTTGTACTTGCTAACTTTGCGACCTCGGGCAGCTATGTTACCATGGAGGAACCACACAAGATTTGACTTTATAGGCTAGAACTGAAGTCGCACCAACTGTTAAGCTCAAAATACGGTCAAATAAGTACTACTGTGCAATTACGTACAATTTTCAAATTTCTTGTACTTGCTAACTTTGCGACCTCGGGCAGCTATGTTACCATGGAGGAACCACACAAGATTTGACTTTATAGGCTAGAACTGAAGTCGCGCCAACTGCTTAACCCAAAATCCAGTCAAGAAAGTAGCTCTGAAGCCGAGAAACGGGATCGACCATAAGCACTACCGTGAAATTACGTACAATTTTCAAATTTCTTGTACTTGCTAACTTTGCGACCTCGGGCAGCTATGTTACCATGGAGGAATCACACAAGATTTGACTTTATAGGCTAGAACTGAAGTCACGCCAACAGCTAAACTCAAAATCCAGTCAAGAAAGTAGCTCTGAAGCCGAGAAACGGGATCGACCATAAGCACTACCGTGAAATTACGTACAATTTTCAAATTTCTTGTACTTGCTAACTTTGCGGCCTCGGGCAGTTATGTTACCATGGAGGAACCACACAACATTTGACTTTATAAGCTAGAACTGAAGTCGCGCCAACTGCTTGACTCAAAATCCAGTCAAGAAAGTAGCTCTGAAGCCGAGAAACGGGATCGACCATAAGCACTACCGTGAAATTACGTACAATTTTCAAATTTCTTGTACTTGCTAAATTTGCGACCTCGGGCAGCTATGTTACCATGGAGGAACCACACAAGATTTGACTTTATAGGCTAGAACTGAAGTGGCGCCAACTGCTTAACTCAAAATACAGTCAAGAAAGTAGCTCTGAAGCTGAGAAACGGCATCGACCATAAGCACTACTGTGCAATTACGTACAATTTTCAAATTTCTTGTACTTCCTAACTTTGCGACCTCGGGCAGCTATGTTACCATGGAGGAACCACAGAACATTTGACTTTATAGGCTAGAACTGAAGTCGCGCCAACTGCTTAACTTAAAATACAGTCAAGAAAGTAGCTCTGAAGCTGAGAAACGGGATCGACCATAAGCACTACTGTGCAATTACGTACAATTTTCAAATTTATTGTACTTGCTAAATTTGCGACCTCGGGCAGATATGTTACCATGGAGGAATCACACAAGATTTGACTTTATAGGCTAGAACTGAAGTCACGCCAACAGCTAAACTCAAAATCCAGTCAAGAAAGTAGCTCTGAAGCCGAGAAACGGGATCGACCATAAGCACTACCGTGAAATTACGTACAATTTTCAAATTTCTTGTACTGGCTAACTTTGCGGCCTCGGGCAGCTATGTTACCATGGAGGAACCACACAACATTTGACTTTATAGGCTAGAACTGAAGTCGCGCCAACTGCTTGACTCAAAATCCAGTCAAGAAAGTAGCTCTGAAGCCGAGAAACGGGATCGACCATAAGCACTACCGTGAAATTACGTACAATTTTCAAATTTCTTGTACTTGCTAAATTTGCGACCTCGGGCAGCTATGTTACCATGGAGGAACCACACAAGATTTGACTTTATAGGCTAGAACTGAAGTGGCGCCAACTGCTTAACTCAAAATACAGTCAAGAAAGTAGCTCTGAAGCTGAGAAACGGCATCGACCATAAGCACTACTGTGCAATTACGTACAATTTTCAAATTTCTTGTTCTTGCTAACTTTGCGGTCTCGGGCAGCTATGTTACCATTGAGGAACCACACAAGATTTTACTTTATAGGCTAGAACTGAAGTCCCGCCAACTGCTTAACTTAAAATATAGTCAAGAAAGTAGCTCTGAAGCTGAGAAACGGGATCGACCATAAGCACTACTGTGCAATTACGTACAATTTTCAAATTTCTTGTACTTGCTAACTTTGCGGCCTCGGGCAGCTATGTTACCATGGAGGAACCACACAACATTTGACTTTATAGGCTAGAACTGAAGTCGCGCCAACTGCTTAACTCAAAATACAGTCAAGAAAGTAGCTCTGAAGCCGAGAAACGGGATCGACCATAAGCACTACCGTGAAATTACATACAATTTTCAAATTTCTTGTACTTGCTAACTTTGCGACCTCGGGCAGCTATGTTACCATGGAGGAACCACACAACATTTGACTTTATAGGCTAGAACTGAAGTCGCGCCAACTGCTTAACTCAAAATACAGTCAAGAAAGTAGCTCTGAAGCCGAGAAACGGGATCGACCATAAGCACTACTGTGCAATTACGTACAATTTTCAAATTTCTAGTTCTTGCTAACTTTGCGGTCTCGGGCAGCTATGTTACCATTGAGGAACCACACAAGATTTTACTTTATAGGCTAGAACTGAAGTCCCGCCAACTGCTTAACTTCAAATACAGTCAAGAAAGTAGCTCTGAAGCTGAGAAACGGGATCGACCATAAGCACTACTGTGCAATAACGTACAATTTTCAAATTTCTTGTACTTGCTAACTTTGCGGCCTCGGGCAGCTATGTTACCATGGAGGAACCACACAACATTTGACTTTATAGGCTAGAACTGAAGTCGCGCCAACTGCTTAACTCAAAATACAGTCAAGAAAGTAGCTCTGAAGCCGAGAAACGGGATCGACCATAAGCACTACCGTGAAATTACATACAATTTTCAAATTTCTTGTACTTGCTAACTTTGCGACCTCGGGCAGCTATGTTACCATGGAGGAACCACACAAGATTTTACTTTATAGGCTAGAACTGAAGTCCCGCCAACTGCTTAACTTAAAATACAGTCAAGAAAGTAGCTCTGAAGCTGAGAAACGGAATCGACCATAAGCACTACTGTGCAATTAGGTACAATTTTCAAATTTCTTGTACTTCCTAACTTTGCGACCTCGGGCAGCTATGTTACCATGGAGGAACCACACAACATTTGACTTTATAGGCTAGAACTGAAGTCGCGCCAACTGCTTAACTTAAAATACAGTCAAGAAAGTAGCTCTGAAGCTGAGAAACGGCATCGACCATAAGCACTACTGTGCAATTACGTACAATTTTCAAATTTCTTGTACTTGCTAAATTTGCGACCTCGGGCAGATATGTTACCATGGAGGAATCACACAAGATTTGACTTTATAGGCTAGAACTGAAGTCGCGCCAACAGCTTAACTCAAAATCCAGTCAAGAAAGTAGCTCTGAAGCCGAGAAACGGGATCGACCATAAGCACTACCGTGAAATTACGTACAATTTTCAAATTTCTTGTACTTGCTAACTTTGCGGCCTCGGGCAGCTATGTTACCATGGAGGAACCACACAACATTTGACTTTATAGGCTAGAACTGAAGTCGCGCCAACTGCTTAACTTAAAATACAGTCAAGAAAGTAGCTCTGAAGCCGAGAAACGGGATCGACCATAAGCACTACCGTGAAATTACATACAATTTTCAAATTTCTTGTACTTGCTAACTTTGCGACCTCGGGCAGCTATGTTACCATGGAGGAACCACACAAGATTTTACTTTATAGGCTAGAACTGAAGTCCCGCCAACTGCTTAACTTAAAATACAGTCAAGAAAGTAGCTCTGAAGCTGAGAAACGGAATCGACCATAAGCACTACTGTGCAATTAGGTACAATTTTCAAATTTCTTGTACTTCCTAACTTTGCGACCTCGGGCAGCTATGTTACCATGGAGGAACCACACAACATTTGACTTTATAGGCTAGAACTGAAGTCGCGCCAACTGCTTAACTTAAAATACAGTCAAGAAAGTAGCTCTGAAGCTGAGAAACGGCATCGACCATAAGCACTACTGTGCAATTACGTACAATTTTCAAATTTCTTGTACTTGCTAAATTTGCGACCTCGGGCAGCTATGTTACCATGGAGGAACCACACAACATTTGACTTTATAGGCTAGAACTGAAGTCGCGCCAACTGCTTGACTCAAAATCCAGTCAAGAAAGTAGCTCTGAAGCCGAGAAACGGGATCGACAATAAGCACTACCGTGAAATTACGTACAATTTTCAAATTTCTTGTACTTGCTAACTTTGCGGCCTCGGGCAGCTATGTTACCATGGAGGAACCACACAACATTTGACTTTATAGGCTAGAACTGAAGTCGCGCCAACTGCTTAACTTAAAATACAGTCAAGAAAGTAGCTCTGAAGCTGAAAAACGGGATCGACCATAAGCACTACTGTGCAATTACGTACAATTTTCAAATTTCTTGATCTTGCTAACTTTGCGGTCTCGGGCAGCTATGTTACCATTGAGGAACCACACAAGATTTTACTTTATAGGCTAGAACTGAAGTCCCGCCAACTGCTTAACTTAAAATACAGTCAAGAAAGTAGCTCTGAAGCTGAGAAACGGGATCGACCATAAGCACTACCGTGCAATTACGTACAATTTTCAAATTTCTTGTACTTGCTAACTTTGCGGCCTCGGGCAGCTATGTTACCATGGAGGAACCACACAACATTTGACTTTATAGGCTAGAACTGAAGTCGCGCCAACTGCTTAACTCAAAATACAGTCAAGAAAGTAGCTCTGAAGCCGAGAAACGGGATCGACCATTAGCACTACCGTGAAATTACATACAATTTTCAAATTTCTTGTACTTGCTAACTTTGCGACCTCGGGCAGCTATGTTACCATGGAGGAACCACACAACATTTGACTTTATAGGCTAGAACTGAAGTCGCGCCAACTGCTTAACTCAAAATACAGTCAAGAAAGTAGCTCTGAAGCTGAGAAACGGGATCGACCATAAGCACTACTGTGCAATTACGTACAATTTTCAAATTTCTAGTTCTTGCTAACTTTGCGGCCTCGGGCAGCTATGTTACCAGGGAGGAACCACACGAGATTTGACTTTATAGGCTAGAACTGAAGTCGCGCCAACTGCTTAACTCAAAATACAGTAAAGAAAATAGCTCTGAAGCCGAGAAACGGGATCGACCATAAGCACTACCGTGCAATTACGTGCAATTTTCAAATTTCTTGTTCTTGCTAACTTTGCGGTCTCGGGCAGCTATGTTACCATTGAGGAACCACACAAGATTTTACTTTATAGGCTAGAACTGAAGTCCCGCCAACTGCTTAACTTAAAATACAGTAAAGAAAGTAGCTCTGAAGCTGAGAAACGGGATCGACCATAAGCACTACTGTGCAATTACGTACAATTTTCAAATTTCTTGTACTTGCTAACTTTGCGACCTCGGGCAGCTATGTTACCATGGAGGAACCACACAACATTTGACTTTATAGGCTAGAACTGAAGTCGCGCCAACTGCTTAACTTAAAATAGAGTCAAGAAAGTAGCTCTGAAGCTGAGAAACGGGATCGACCATAAGCACTACTGTGCAATTACGTACAATTTTCAAATTTCTTGTACTTGCTAACTTTGCGGCCTCGGGCAGCTATGTTACCATGGAGGAACCACACAAGATTTGACTTTATAGGCTAGAACTGAAGTCGCGCCAACTGCTTAACTCAAAATACAGTCAAGAAAGTAGCTCTGAAGCCGAGAAACGGGATCGACCATAAGCACTACCGTGAAATTACATACAATTTTCAAATTTCTTGTACTTGCTAACTTTGCGACCTCGGGCAGCTATGTTACCATGGAGGAACCACACAACATTTGACTTTATAGGCTAGAACTGAAGTCGCGCCAACTGCTTAACTCAAAATACAGTCAAGAAAGTAACTCTGAAGCTGAGAAACGGCATCGACCATAAGCACTACTGTGCAATTACGTACAATTTTCAAATTTCTAGTTCTTGCTAACTTTGCGGCCTCGGGCAGCTATGTTACCATGGAGGAACCACACGAGATTTGACTTTATAGGCTAGAACTGAAGTCGCGCCAACTGCTTAACTCAAAATAGAGTAAAGAAAGTAGCTCTGAAGCCGAGAAACGGGATCGACCATAAGCACTACCGTGAAATTACGTACAATTTTCAAATTTCTTGTACTTGCTAAATTTGCGACCTCGGGCAGCTATGTTACCATGGAGGAATCACACAAGATTTGACTTTATGGGCTAGAACTGAAGTCGCACCAACTGTTAAGCTCAAAATACAGTCAAGAAAGTAGCTCTGAAGCCGAGAAACGGGATCGACCATAAGCACTACCGTGAAATTACGTACAATTTTCAAATTTCTTGTACTTGCTAACTTTGCGGCCTCGGGCAGCTATGTTACCATGGAGGAACCACACAAGATTTGACTTTATAGGCTAGAACTGAAGTCGCGCCAACTGCATAACTCAAAATACAATCAAGAAAGTAGCTCTGAAGCCGGGAAACGGGATCGACCATAAGCACTACCGTGAAATTACGTACAATTTTCAAATTTCTTGTACTTGCTAACTTTTCGACCTCGGGCAGCTATATTACCATGGAGGAATCACACAAGATTTGACTTTATAGGCTAGAACTGAAGTCGCGCCAACTGCTTAACTCAAAATCCAGTTAAGAAAGTAGCTCTGAAGCCGAGAAACGGGATCGACCATAAGCACTACCGTGAAATTGCGTACAATTTTCAAATTTCTTGTACTTGCTAACTTTGCGGCCTCGGGCAGCTATGTTTCCATGGAGGAACCACACAACATTTAACTTTATAGGCTAGAACTGAAGTCGCGCCAACTGCTTAACTCAAAATCCAGTCAAGAAAGTAGCTCTGAAGCCGAGAAACGGGATCGACCATAAGCACTACCGTGAAATTACGTACAATTTTCAAATTTCTTGTACTTGCTAACTTTGCGGCCTCGGGCAGCTATGTTACCATGGAGGAACCACACAAGATTTGACTTTGTAGGCTAGAACTGAAGTCGCGCCAACTGCATAACTCAAAATACAATCAAGAAAGTAGCTCTGAAGCCGGGAAACGGGATCGACCATAAGCACTACCGTGAAATTACGTACAATTTTCAAATTTCTTGTACTTGCTAACTTTTCGACCTCGGGCAGCTATGTTACCATGGAGGAATCACACAAGATTTGACTTTATAGGCTAGAACTGAAGTCGCACCAACTGCTTAACTCAAAATCCAGTCAAGAAAGTAGCTCTGAAGCCGAGAATCGGGATCGACCATAAGCACTACCGTGAAATTGCGTACAATTTTCAAATTTCTTGTACTTGCTAACTTTGCGGCCTCGGGCAGCTATGTTTCCATGGAGGAACCACACAACATTTAACTTTATAGGCTAGAACTGAAGTCGCGCCAACTGCTTAACTCAAAATCCAGTCAAGAAAGTAGCTCTGAAGCCGAGAAACGGGATCGACCATAAGCACTACCGTGAAATTGCGTACAATTTTCAAATTTCTTGTACTTGCTAACTTTGCGGCCTCGGGCAGCTATGTTTCCATGGAGGAACCACACAACATTTAACTTTATAGGCTAGAACTGAAGTCACGCCAACTGCTTAACTCAAAATACAATCAAGAAAGTAGCTCTGAAGCCGAGAAACGGGATCGACCATAAGCACTACTGTGCAATTACGTACAATTTTCAAATTTCTAGTTCTTGCTAACTTTGCGGTCTCGGGCAGCTATGTTACCATGGAGGAACCACACAACATTTGACTTTATAGGCTAGAACTGAAGTCGCGCCAACTGCTTAACCCAAAATCCAGTCAAGAAAGTAGCTCTGAAGCCGAGAAACGGGATCGACCATAAGCACTACCGTGAAATTACGTACAATTTTCAAATTTCTTGTACTTGCTAACTTTGCGACCTCGGGCAGCTATGTTACCATATAGGAACCACACAAGATTTGACTTTATAGGCTAGAACTGAAGTCGCACCAACTGTTAAGCTCAAAATACGGTCAAATAAGCACTACCGTGAAATTACGTACAATTTTCAAATTTCTTGTACTTGCTAAATTTGCGACCTCGGGCAGCTATGTTACCATGGAGGAACCACACAAGATTTGACTTTATAGGCTAGAACTGAAGTGGCGCCAACTGCTTAACTCAAAATACAGTCAAGAAAGTAGCTCTGAAGCTGAGAAACGGCATCGACCATAAGCACTACTGTGCAATTACGTACAATTTTCAAATTTCTTGTTCTTGCTAACTTTGCGGTCTCGGGCAGCTATGTTACCATTGAGGAACCACACAAGATTTTACTTTATAGGCTAGAACTGAAGTCCCGCCAACTGCTTAACTTAAAATATAGTCAAGAAAGTAGCTCTGAAGCTGAGAAACGGGATCGACCATAAGCACTACTGTGCAATTACGTACAATTTTCAAATTTCTTGTACTTGCTAACTTTGCGGCCTCGGGCAGCTATGTTACCATGGAGGAACCACACAACATTTGACTTTATAGGCTAGAACTGAAGTCGCGCCAACTGTTTAACTCAAAATACAGTCAAGAAAGTAGCTCTGAAGCCGAGAAACGGGATCGACCATAAGCACTACCGTGAAATTACATACAATTTTCAAATTTCTTGTACTTGCTAACTTTGCGACCTCGGGCAGCTATGTTACCATGGAGGAACCACACAACATTTGACTTTATAGGCTAGAACTGAAGTCGCGCCAACTGCTTAACTCAAAATACAGTCAAGAAAGTAGCTCTGAAGCCGAGAAACGGGATCGACCATAAGCACTACTGTGCAATTACGTACAATTTTCAAATTTCTAGTTCTTGCTAACTTTGCGGTCTCGGGCAGCTATGTTACCATTGAGGAACCACACAAGATTTTACTTTATAGGCTAGAACTGAAGTCCCGCCAACTGCTTAACTTCAAATACAGTCAAGAAAGTAGCACTGAAGCTGAGAAACGGGATCGACCATAAGCACTACTGTGCAATAACGTACAATTTTCAAATTTCTTGTACTTGCTAACTTTGCGGCCTCGGGCAGCTATGTTACCATGGAGGAACCACACAACATTTGACTTTATAGGCTAGAACTGAAGTCGCGCCAACTGCTTAACTCAAAATACAGTCAAGAAAGTAGCTCTGAAGCCGAGAAACGGGATCGACCATAAGCACTACCGTGAAATTACATACAATTTTCAAATTTCTTGTACTTGCTAACTTTGCGACCTCGGGCAGCTATGTTACCATGGAGGAACCACACAAGATTTTACTTTATAGGCTAGAACTGAAGTCCCGCCAACTGCTTAACTTAAAATACAGTCAAGAAAGTAGCTCTGAAGCTGAGAAACGGAATCGACCATAAGCACTACTGTGCAATTAGGTACAATTTTCAAATTTCTTGTACTTCCTAACTTTGCGACCTCGGGCAGCTATGTTACCATGGAGGAACCACACAACATTTGACTTTATAGGCTAGAACTGAAGTCGCGCCAACTGCTTAACTTAAAATACAGTCAAGAAAGTAGCTCTGAAGCTGAGAAACGGCATCGACCATAAGCACTACTGTGCAATTACGTACAATTTTCAAATTTCTTGTACTTGCTAACTTTGCGGCCTCGGGCAGCTATGTTACCATGGAGGAACCACACAACATTTGACTTTATAGGCTAGAACTGAAGTCGCGCCAACTGCTTAACTTAAAATACAGTCAAGAAAGTAGCTCTGAAGCCGAGAAACGGGATCGACCATAAGCACTACCGTGAAATTACATACAATTTTCAAATTTCTTGTACTTGCTAACTTTGCGACCTCGGGCAGCTATGTTACCATGGAGGAACCACACAAGATTTTACTTTATAGGCTAGAACTGAAGTCCCGCCAACTGCTTAACTTAAAATACAGTCAAGAAAGTAGCTCTGAAGCTGAGAAACGGAATCGACCATAAGCACTACTGTGCAATTAGGTACAATTTTCAAATTTCTTGTACTTCCTAACTTTGCGACCTCGGGCAGCTATGTTACCATGGAGGAACCACACAACATTTGACTTTATAGGCTAGAACTGAAGTCGCGCCAACTGCTTAACTTAAAATACAGTCAAGAAAGTAGCTCTGAAGCTGAGAAACGGCATCGACCATAAGCACTACTGTGCAATTACGTACAATTTTCAAATTTCTTGTACTTGCTAAATTTGCGACCTCGGGCAGCTATGTTACCATGGAGGAACCACACAACATTTGACTTTATAGGCTAGAACTGAAGTCGCGCCAACTGCTTGACTCAAAATCCAGTCAAGAAAGTAGCTCTGAAGCCGAGAAACGGGATCGACCATAAGCACTACCGTGAAATTACGTACAATTTTCAAATTTCTTGTACTTGCTAACTTTGCGGCCTCGGGCAGCTATGTTACCATGGAGGAACCACACAACATTTGACTTTATAGGCTAGAACTGAAGTCGCGCCAACTGCTTAACTTAAAATACAGTCAAGAAAGTAGCTCTGAAGCTGAAAAACGGGATCGACCATAAGCACTACTGTGCAATTACGTACAATTTTCAAATTTCTTGTTCTTGCTAACTTTGCGGTCTCGGGCAGCTATGTTACCATTGAGGAACCACACAAGATTTTACTTTATAGGCTAGAACTGAAGTCCCGCCAACTGCTTAACTTAAAATACAGTCAAGAAAGTAGCTCTGAAGCTGAGAAACGGGATCGACCATAAGCACTACTGTGCAATTACGTACAATTTTCAAATTTCTTGTACTTGCTAACTTTGCGGCCTCGGGCAGCTATGTTACCATGGAGGAACCACACAACATTTGACTTTATAGGCTAGAACTGAAGTCGCGCCAACTGCTTAACTCAAAATACAGTCAAGAAAGTAGCTCTGAAGCCGAGAAACGGGATCGACCATTAGCACTACCGTGAAATTACATACAATTTTCAAATTTCTTGTACTTGCTAACTTTGCGACCTCGGGCAGCTATGTTACCATGGAGGAACCACACAACATTTGATTTTATAGGCTAGAACTGAAGTCGCGCCAACTGCTTAACTTAAAATACAGTCAAGAAAGTAGCTCTGAAGCTGAGAAACGGGATCGACCATAAGCACTACTGTGCAATTACGTACAATTTTCAAATTTCTTGTACTTGCTAACTTTGCGGCCTCGGGCAGCTATGTTACCATGGAGGAACCACACAAGATTTGACTTTATAGGCTAGAACTGAAGTCGCGCCAACTGCTTAACTCAAAATACAGTCAAGAAAGTAGCTCTGAAGCCGAGAAACGGGATCGACCATAAGCACTACCGTGAAATTACATACAATTCTCAAATTTCTTGTACTTGCTAACTTTGCGACCTCGGGCAGCTATGTTACCATGGAGGAACCACACAACATTTGACTTTATAGGCTAGAACTGAAGTCGCGCCAACTGCTTAACTCAAAATACAGTCAAGAAAGTAGCTCTGAAGCTGAGAAACGGCATCGACCATAAGCACTACTGTGCAATTACGTACAATTTTCAAATTTCTAGTTCTTGCTAACTTTGCGGCCTCGGGCAGCTATGTTACCATGGAGGAACCACACGAGATTTGACTTTATAGGCTAGAACTGAAGTCGCGCCAACTGCTTAACTCAAAATACAGTAAAGAAAGTAGCTCTGAAGCCGAGAAACGGGATCGACCATAAGCACTACCGTGAAATTACGTACAATTTTCAAATTTCTTGTACTTGCTAAATTTGCGACCTCGGGCAGCTATGTTACCATGGAGGAATCACACAAGATTTGACTTTATAGGCTAGAACTGAAGTCGCACCAACTGTTAAGCTCAAAATACAGTCAAGAAAGAAGCTCTGAAGCCGAGAAACGGGATCGACCATAAGCACTACCGTGAAATTACGTACAATTTTCAAATTTCTTCTACTTGCTAACTTTGCGGCCTCGGGCAGCTATGTTACCATGGAGGAACCACACAAGATTTGACTTTATAGGCTAGAACTGAAGTCGCGCCAACTGCATAACTCAAAATACAATCAAGAAAGTAGCTCTGAAGCCGGGAAACGGGATCGACCATAAGCACTACCGTGAAATTACGTACAATTTTCAAATTTCTTGTACTTGCTAACTTTTCGACCTCGGGCAGCTATATTACCATGGAGGAATCACACAAGATTTGACTTTATAGGCTAGAACTGAAGTCGCGCCAACTGCTTAACTCAAAATCCAGTCAAGAAAGTAGCTCTGAAGCCGAGAAACGGGATCGACCATAAGCACTACCGTGAAATTGCGTACAATTTTCAAATTTCTTGTACTTGCTAACTTTGCGGCCTCGGGCAGCTATGTTTCCATGGAGGAACCACACAACATTTAACTTTATAGGCTAGAACTGAAGTCACGCCAACTGCTTAACTCAAAATACAATCAAGAAAGTAGCTCTGAAGCTGAGAAACGGGATCGACCATAAGCACTACCGTGAAATTACGTACAATTTTCAAATTTCTTGTACTTGCTAAATTTGCGACCTCGGGCAGCTATGTTACCATGGAGGAATCACACAACATTTGACTTTATAGGCTAGAACTGAAGTCGCACCAACTGTTAAGCTCAAAATACTGTCAAGAAAGTAGCTCGGAAGCTGGGAAACGGGATCGACCATAAACACTACCGTGAAATTACGTACAATTTTCAAATTTCTTGTACTTGCTAAATTTGCGACCTCGGGCAGCTATGTTACCATGGAGGAACCACACAACATTTGACTTTATAGGCTAGAACTGAAGTCGCGCCAACTGCTTAACTCAAAATACAGTCAAGAAAGTAGCTCTGAAGCCGAGAAACGGGATCGACCATAAGCACTACCGTGAAATTACGTACAATTTTCAAATTTCTTGTACTTGCTAATTTTGCGACCTCGGGCAGCTATGTTACCATGGAGGAACCACACAACATTTGACTTTATAGGCTAGAACTGAAGTCGCGCCAACTGCTTAACTCAAAATACAGTCAAGAAAGTAGCTCTGAAGCTGAGAAACCGCATCGACCATAAGCACTACTGTGCAATTTCGTACAATTTTCAAATTTCTAGTTCTTGCTAACTTTGCGGCCTCGGGCAGCTATGTTACCATGGAGGAACCACACGAGATTTGGCTTTATAGGCTAGAACTGAAGTCGCGCCAACTGCTTAACTCAAAATACAGTAAAGAAAGTAGCTCTGAAGCCGAGAAACGGGATCGACCATAAGCACTGCCGTGAAATTACGTACAATTTTCAAATTTCTTGTACTTGCTAACTTTGCGACCTCGGGCAGCTATGTTACCATGGAGGAACCACACAACATTTGACTTTATAGGCTAGAACTGAAGTCGCGCCAACTGCTTAACTCAAAATACAGTCAAGAAAGTAGCTCTGAAGCTGAGAAACGGCATCGACCATAAGCACTACTGTGCAATTACGTACAATTTTCAAATTTCTAGTTCTTGCTAACTTTGCGGCCTCGGGCAGCTATGTTACCATGGAGGAACCACACGAGATTTGACTCTATAGGCTAGAACTGAAGTCGCGCCAACTGCTTAGCTCAAAATACAGTAAAGAAAGTAGCTCTGAAGCCGAGAAACGGGATCGACCATAAGCACTACCGTGAAATTACGTATAATTTTCAAATTTCTTGTACTTGCTAAATTTGCGACCTCGGGCAGCTATATTACCATGGAGGAACCACACGAGATTTGACTTTATAGGCTAGAACTGAAGTCGCGCCAACTGCTTAACTCAAAATACAGTAAAGAAAGTAGCTCTGAAGCCGAGAAACGGGATCGACCATAAGCACTACCGTGAAATTACGTACAATTTTCAAATTTCTAGTTCTTGCTAAGTTTGCGGTCTCGGGCAGCTATGTTACCATCGAGGAACCACACAAGATTTTACTTTATAGGCTAGAACTGAAGTCCCGCCAACTGCTTAACTTAAAATACAGTCAAGAAAGTAGCTCTGAAGCTGAGAAACGGGATCGACCATAAGCACTACTGTGCAATTACGTACAATTTTCAAATTTCTTGTACTTGCTAACTTTGCGGCCTCGGGCAGCTATGTTACCATTGAGGAACCACACAAGATTTTACTTTATAGGCTAGAACTGAAATCCCGCCAACTGCTTAACTTAAAATACAGTCAAGAAAGTAGCTCTGAAGCTGAGAAACGGGATCGACCATAAGCACTACTGTGCAATTACGTACAATTTTCAAATTTCTTGTACTTGCTAACTTTGCGGCCTCGGGCAGCTATGTTACCATGGAGGAACCACACAACATTTGACTTTATAGGCTAGAACTGAAGTCGCGCCAACTGCTTAACTCAAAATACAGTCAAGAAAGTAGCTCTGAAGCCGAGAAACGGGATCGACCATTAGCACTACCGTGAAACTACATACAATTTTCAAATTTCTTGTACTTGCTAACTTTGCGACCTCGGGCAGCTATGTTACCATGGAGGAACCACACAACATTTGACTTTATAGGCTAGAACTGAAGTCGCGCCAGCTGCTTAACTCAAAATACAGTCAAGAAAGTAGCTCTGAAGCTGAGAAACGGCATCGACCATAAGCACTACTGTGCAATTACGTACAATTTTCAAATTTCTAGTTCTTGCTAACTTTGCGGCCTCGGGCAGCTATGTTACCATGGAGGAACCACACGAGATTTGACTTTATAGGCTAGAACTGAAGTCGCGCCAACTGCTTAACTCAAAATACAGTAAAGAAAATAGCTCTGAAGCCGAGAAACGGGATCGACCATAAGCACTACCGTGCAATTACGTACAATTTTCAAATTTCTTGTTCTTGATAACTTTGCGGTCTCGGGCAGCTATGTTACCATTGAGGAACCACACACGATTTTACTTTATAGGCTAGAACTGAAGTCCCGCCAACTGCTTAACTTAAAATACAGTCAAGAAAGTAGCTCTGAAGCTGAGAAACGGGATCGACCATAAGCACTACTGTGCAATTACGTACAATTTTCAAATTTCTTGTACTTGCTAACTTTGCGACCTCGGGCAGCTATGTTACCATGGAGGAACCACACAACATTTGACTTTATAGGCTAGAACTGAAGTCGCGCCAACTGCTTAACTTAAAATACAGTCAAGAAAGTAGCTCTGAAGCTGAGAAACGGGATCGACCATAAGCACTACTGTGCAATTACGTACAATTTTCAAATTTCTTGTACTTGCTAACTTTGCGGCCTCGGGCAGCTATGTTACCATGGAGGAACCACACAAGATTTGACTTTATAGGCTAGAACTGAAGTCGCGCCAACTGCTTAACTCAAAATACAGTCAAGAAAGTAGCTCTGAAGCCGAGAAACGGGATCGACCATAAGCACTACCGTGAAATTACATACAATTTTCAAATTTCTTGTACTTGCTAACTTTGCGACCTCGGGCAGCTATGTTACCATGGAGGAACCACACAACATTTGACTTTATAGGCTAGAACTGAAGTCGCGCCAACTGCTTAACTCAAAATACAGTCAAGAAAGTAGCTCTGAAGCTGAGAAACGGCATCGACCATAAGCACTACTGTGCAATTACGTACAATTTTCAAATTTCTAGTTCTTGCTAACTTTGCTGCCTCGGGCAGCTATGTTACCATGGAGGAACCACACGAGATTTGACTTTATAGGCTAGAACTGAAGTCGCGCCAACTGCTTAACTCAAAATACAGTAAAGAAAGTAGCTCTGAAGCCGAGAAACGGGATCGACCATAAGCACTACCGTGAAATTACGTACAATTTTCAAATTTCTTGTACTTGCTAAATTTGCGACCTCGGGCAGCTATGTTACCATGGAGGAATCACACAAGATTTGACTTTATAGGCTAGAACTGAAGTCGCACCAACTGTTAAGCTCAAAATACAGTCAAGAAAGTAGCTCTGAAGCCGAGAAACGGGATCGACCATAAGCACTACCGTGAAATTACGTACAATTTTCAAATTTCTTGTACTTGCTAACTTTGCGGCCTCGGGCAGCTATGTTACCATGGAGGAACCACACAAGATTTGACTTTATAGGCTAGAACTGAAGTCGCGCCAACTGCATAACTCAAAATACAATCAAGAAAGTAGCTCTGAAGCCGGGAAACGGGATCGACCATAAGCACTACCGTGAAATTACGTACAATTTTCAAATTTCTTGTACTTGCTAACTTTTCGACCTCGGGCAGCTATATTACCATCTAGGAATCACACAAGATTTGACTTTATAGGCTAGAACTGAAGTCGTGCCAACTGCTTAACTCAAAATCCAGTCAAGAAAGTAGCTCTGAAGCCGAGAAACGGGATCGACCATAAGCACTACCGTGAAATTGCGTACAATTTTCAAATTTCTTGTACTTGCTAAATTTGCGACCTCGGGCAGCTATGTTACCATGGAGGAATCACACAACATTTGACTTTATAGGCTAGAACTGAAGTCGCACCAACTGTTAAGCTCAAAATACTGTCAAGAAAGTAGCTCTGAAGCTGGGAAACGGGATCGACCATAAACACTACCGTGAAATTACGTACAATTTTCAAATTTCTTGTACTTGCTAAATTTGCGACCTCGGGCAGCTATGTTACCATGGAGGAATCACACAAGATTTGACGTTATAGGCTAGAACTGAAGTCGCGCCAACTGCTTAACTCAAAATAGAGTCAAGAAAGTAGCTCTGAAGCCGAGAAACGGGATCGACCATAAGCACTACCGTGAAATTACGTACAATTTTCAAATTTCTTGTACTTGCTAACTTTGCGACCTCGGGCAGCTATGTTACCATGGAGGAACCACACAACATTTGACTTTATAGGCTAGAACTGAAGTCGCGCCAACTGCTTAACTCAAAATACAGTCAAGAAAGTAGCTCTGAAGCTGAGAAACCGCATCGACCATAAGCACTACTGTGCAATTTCGTACAATTTTCAAATTTCTAGTTCTTGCTAACTTTGCGGCCTCGGGTAGCTATGTTACCATGGAGGAACCACACGAGATTTGACTTTATAGGCTAGAACTGAAGTCGCGCCAACTGCTTAACTCAAAATACAGTAAAGAAAGTAGCTCTGAAGCCGAGAAACGGGATCGACCATAAGCACTGCCGTGAAATTACGTACAATTTTCAAATTTCTTGTACTTGCTAACTTTGCGACCTCGGGCAGCTATGTTACCATGGAGGAACCACACAACATTTGACTTTATAGGCTAGAACTGAAGTCGCGCCAACTGCTTAACTCAAAATACAGTCAAGAAAGTAGCTCTGAAGCTGAGAAACGGCATCGACCATAAGCACAACTGTGCAATTACGTACAATTTTCAAATTTCTAGTTCTTGCTAACTTTGCGGCCTCGGGCAGCTATGTTACCATGGAGGAACCACACGATATTTGACTTTATAGGCTAGAACTGAAGTCGCGCCAACTGCTTAGCTCAAAATACAGTAAAGAAAGTAGCTCTGAAGCCGAGAAACGGGATCGACCATAAGCACTACCGTGAAATTACGTACAATTTTCAAATTTCTTGTACTTGCTAAATTTGCGACCTCGGGCAGCTATATTACCATGGAGGAACCACACAACTCAAAATACAGTAAAGAAATTAGCTCTGAAGCCGAGAAACGGGATCGACCATAAGCACTACCGTGAAATTACGTACAATTTTCAAATTTCTTGTACTTGCTAAATTTGCGACTTCGGGCAGCTATGTTACCATGGAGGAACCACACAACATTTGACTTTATAGGCTAGAACTGAAGTCGCGCCAACTGCTTAACTTAAAATACAGTCAAGAAAGTAGCTCTGAAACTGAGAAACGGGATCGACCATAAGCACTACTGTGCAATTACGTACAATTTTCAACTTTCTTGTACTTGCTAACTTTGCGGCCTCGGGCAGCTATGTTACCATGGAGGAACCACACAAGATTTGACTTTATAGGCTAGAACTGAAGTCGCGCCAACTGCTTAACTCAAAATACAGTCAAGAAAGTAGCTCTGAAGCCGAGAAACGGGATCGACCATAAGCACTACCGTGAAATTACATACAATTTTCAAATTTCTTGTACTTGCTAACTTTGCGACCTCGGGCAGCTATGTTACCATGGAGGAACCACACGAGATTTGACTTTATAGGCTAGAACTGAAGTCGCGCCAACTGCTTAACTCAAAATACAGTAAAGAAATTAGCTCTGAAGCCGAGAAACGGGATCGACCATAAGCACTACCGTGAAATTACGTACAATTTTCAAATTTCTTGTACTTGCTAAATTTGCGACTTCGGGCAGCTATGTTACCATGGAGGAACCACACAACATTTGACTTTATAGGCTAGAACTGAAGTCGCGCCAACTGCTTAACTTAAAATACAGTCAAGAAAGTAGCTCTGAAACTGAGAAACGGGATCGACCATAAGCACTACTGTGCAATTACGTACAATTTTCAACTTTCTTGTACTTGCTAACTTTGCGGCCTCGGGCAGCTATGTTACCATGGAGGAACCACACAAGATTTGACTTTATAGGCTAGAACTGAAGTCGCGCCAACTGCTTAACTCAAAATACAGTCAAGAAAGTAGCTCTGAAGCCGAGAAACGGGATCGACCATAAGCACTACCGTGAAATTACATACAATTTTCAAATTTCTTGTACTTGCTAACTTTGCGACCTCGGGCAGCTATGTTACCATGGAGGAACCACACGAGATTTGACTTTATAGGCTAGAACTGAAGTCGCGCCAACTGCTTAACTCAAAATACAGTAAAGAAATTAGCTCTGAAGCCGAGAAACGGGATCGACCATAAGCACTACCGTGAAATTACGTACAATTTTCAAATTTCTTGTACTTGCTAAATTTGCGACTTCGGGCAGCTATGTTACCATGGAGGAACCACACAACATTTGACTTTATAGGCTAGAACTGAAGTCGCGCCAACTGCTTAACTTAAAATACAGTCAAGAAAGTAGCTCTGAAACTGAGAAACGGGATCGACCATAAGCACTACTGTGCAATTACGTACAATTTTCAACTTTCTTGTACTTGCTAACTTTGCGGCCTCGGGCAGCTATGTTACCATGGAGGAACCACACAAGATTTGACTTTATAGGCTAGAACTGAAGTCGCGCCAACTGCTTAACTTAAAATACAGTCAAGAAAGTAGCTCTGAAACTGAGAAACGGGATCGACCATAAGCACTACTGTGCAATTACGTACAATTTTCAACTTTCTTGTACTTGCTAACTTTGCGGCCTCGGGCAGCTATGTTACCATGGAGGAACCACACAAGATTTGACTTTATAGGCTAGAACTGAAGTCGCGCCAACTGCTTAACTCAAAATACAGTCAAGAAAGTAGCTCTGAAGCCGAGAAACGGGATCGACCATAAGCACTACCGTGAAATTACATACAATTTTCAAATTTCTTGTACTTGCTAAATTTGCGACCTCGGGCAGCTATGTTACCATGGAGGAACCACACGAGATTTGACTTTATAGGCTAGAACTGAAGTCGCGCCAACTGCTTAACCCAAAATCCAGTCAAGAAAGTAGCTCTGAAGCCGAGAAACGGGATCGACCATAAGCACTACCGTGAAATTACGTACAATTTTCAAATTTCTTGTACTTGCTAACTTTGCGACCTCGGGCAGCTATGTTACTATGGAGGAACCACACAAGATTTCACTTTATAGGCTAGAACTGAAGTCGCGCCAACTGCTTAACCCAAAATCCAGTCAAGAAAGTAGCTCTGAAGCCGAGAAACGGGATCGACCATAAGCACTACCGTGAAATTACGTACAATTTTCAAATTTCTTGTACTTGCTAAGTTTGCGACCTCGGGCAGCTATGTTACTATGGAGGAATCACACAAGATTTGACTTTATAGGCTAGAACTGAAGTCGCGCCAACTGCTTAACTCAAAATCCAGTCAAGAAAGTAGCTCTGAAGCCGAGAAACGGGATCGACCTTAAGCACTACCGTGAAATTACGTACAATTTCCAAATCTTGTACTTGCTAACTTTGCGGCCTCGGGCAGCTATGTTACCATGGAGGAACCACACAACATTTGACTTTATAGGCTAGAACTGAAGTCGCGCCAACTGCTTAACCCAAAATCCAGTCAAGAAAGTAGCTCTGAAGCCGAGAAACGGGATCGACCATAAGCACTACCGTGAAATTACGTACAATTTTCAAATTTCTTGTACTTGCTAACTTTGCGACCTCGGGCAGCTATGTTACCATGGAGGAACCACACAAGATTTTACTTTATAGGCTAGAACTGAAGTCGCGCCAACTGCTTAACTCAAAATACAATCAAGAAAGTAGCTCTGAAGCCGAGAAACGGGATCGACCATAAGCACTACCGTGAAATTACATACAATTTTCAAATTTCTTGTACTTGCTAACTTTGCGACCTCGGGCAGCTATGTTACCATGGAGGAACCACACAAGATTTGACTTTATAAGCTAGAACTGAAGTCGCGCCAACTGCTTAACTCAAAATACAGTCAAGAAAGTAGCTCTGAAGCCGAGAAAGGGGATCTACCATAAGCACTACCGTGAAATTACATAAATTTTCAAATTTCTTGTACTTGCTAACTTTGCGACCTCGGGCAGCTATGTTACCATGGAGGAACCACACAAGATTTTACTTTATAGGCTAGAACTGAAGTCCCGCCAACTGCTTAACTTAAAATACAGTCAAGAAAGTAGCTCTGAAGCTGAGAAACGGAATCGACCATAAGCACTACTGTGCAATTACGTACAATTTTCAAATTTCTTGTACTTCCTAACTTTGCGACCTCGGGCAGCTATGTTACCATATAGGAACCACACAACATTTGACTTTATAGGCTAGAATTGAAGTCGCGCCAACTGCTTAACTCAAAATACAGTCAAGAAAGTAGCTCTGAAGCTGAGAAACGGGATCGACCATAAGCACTACCGTGAAATTACGTACAATTTTCAAATTTCTTGTACTTGCTAACTTTGCGGCCTCGGGCAGCTATGTTACCATGGAGGAACCACACAACATTTGACTTTATATTCTAGAACTGAAGTTGCGCCAACTGCTTGACTCAAAATCCAGTCAAGAAAGTAGCTCTGAAGCCGAGAAACGGGATCGACCATAAGCACTACCGTGAAATTACGTACAATTTTCAAATTTCTTGTACTTGCTAACTTTGCGACCTCGGGCAGCTATGTTACCATGGAGGAACCACACAACATTTGACTTTATAGGCTAGAACTGAAGTGGCGCCAACTGCTTAACTCAAAATACAGTCAAGAAAGTAGCTCTGAAGCTGAGAAACGGCATCGACCATAAGCACTACTGTGCAATTACGTACAATTTTCAAATTTCTTGTTCTTGCTAACTTTGCGGTCTCGGGCAGCTATGTTACCATTGAGGAACCACACAAGATTTTACTTTATAGGCTAGAACTGAAGTCCCGCCAACTGCTTAACTTAAAATACAGTCAAGAAAGTAGCTCTGAAGCTGAGAATCGGGATCGACCATAAGCACTACTGTGCAATTACGTACAATTTTCAAATTTATTGTACTTGCTAACTTTGCGGCCTCGGGCAGCTATGTTACCATGGAGGAACCACACAACATTTGACTTTATAGGCTAGAACTGAAGTCGCGCCAACTGCTTAACTCAAAATACAGTCAAGAAAGTAGCTCTGAAGCCGAGAAACGGGATCGACCATAAGCACTACCGTGAAATTACATACAATTTTCAAATTTCTTGTACTTGCTAACTTTGCGACCTCGGGCAGCTATGTTACCATGGAGGAACCACACAACATTTGACTTTATAGGCTAGAACTGAAGTCGCGCCAACTGCTTAACTCAAAATACAGTCAAGAAAGTAGCTCTGAAGCCGAGAAACGGGATCGACCATAAGCACTACTGTGCAATTACGTACAATTTTCAAATTTCTAGTTCTTGCTAACTTTGCGGTCTCGGGCAGCTATGTTACCATTGAGGAACCACACAAGATTTTACTTTATAGGCTAGAACTGAAGTCCCGCCAACTGCTTAACTTCAAATACAGTCAAGAAAGTAGCTCTGAAGCTGAGAAACGGGATCGACCATAAGCACTACTGTGCAATTACGTACAATTTTCAAATTTCTTGTACTTGCTAAATTTGCGGCCTCGGGCAGCTATGTTACCATGGAGGAACCACACAACATTTGACTTTATAGGCTAGAACTGAAGTCGCGCCAACTGCTTAACTCAAAATACAGTCAAGAAAGTAGCTCTGAAGCCGAGAAACGGGATCGACCATAAGCACTACCGTGAAATTACATACAATTTTCAAATTTCTTGTACTTGCTAACTTTGCGACCTCGGGCAGCTATGTTACCATGGAGGAACCACACAAGATTTTACTTTATAGGCTAGAACTGAAGTCCCGCCAACTGCTTAACTTAAAATACAGTCAAGAAAGTAGCTCTGAAGCTGAGAAACGGAATCGACCATAAGCACTACTGTGCAATTAGGTACAATTTTCAAATTTCTTGTACTTCCTAACTTTGCGACCTCGGGCAGCTATGTTACCATGGAGGAACCACACAACATTTGACTTTATAGGCTAGAACTGAAGTCGCGCCAACTGCTTAACTTAAAATACAGTCAAGAAAGTAGCTCTGAAGCTGAGAAACGGCATCGACCATAAGCACTACTGTGCAATTACGTACAATTTTCAAATTTCTTGTACTTGCTAAATTTGCGACCTCGGGCAGCTATGTTACCATGGAGGAACCACACAACATTTGACTTTATAGGCTAGAACTGAAGTCGCGCCAACTGCCTAACTCAAAATACAGTCAAGAAAGTAGCTCTGGAGCCGAGAAACGGGATCGACCATAAGAAATTACTACCGTGAAATTACATACATTTCCTTCCACCCTCACTACCTATCCTTTCCCATTCCAATATTGTTCTTTTTTTTGTTTTTTTTCTTTCTTATTTTATTTTTTATTTTTAATTCCATTGTTTTTTTCTTTCGTCTTCCTCCTATTTTAACTACGTTTTTTTTTTTCCAATGTACAATGTAACAACTGAGACATAAATCCTAGTTTGTACAAATTTAATAAGTGTAAGCTTAATTGTACAAAATTATTATCTATATATATATAAATACAATTTTCAAATTTCTTGTACTTGCTAACTTTGCGACCTCGGGCAGCTATGTTACCGTGGAGGAACCACACAACATTTGACTTTATAGGCTAGAACTGAAGTCGCGCCAACTGCTTAACTCAAAATACAGTCAAGAAAGTAGCTCTGAAGCCGAGAAACGGGATCGACCATAAGCACTACTGTGCAATTACGTACAATTTTCAAATTTCTAGTTCTTGCTAACTTTGCGGTCTCGGGCAGCTATGTTACCATTGAGGAACCACACAAGATTTTACTTTATAGGCTAGAACTGAAGTCGCGCCAACTGCTTAACTCAAAATACAGTCAAGAAAGTAGCTCTGAAGCCGAGAAACGGGATCGACCATAAGCACTACTGTGCAATTACGTACAATTTTCAAATTTCTAGTTCTTGCTAACTTTGCGGTCTCGGGCAGCTATGTTACCATTGAGGAACCACACAAGATTTTACTTTATAGGCTAGAACTGAAGTCCCGCCAACTGCTTAACTTCAAATACAGTCAAGAAAGTAGCTCTGAAGCTGAGAAACGGGATAGACCATAAGCACTACTGTGCAATTACGTACAATTTTCAAATTTCTTGTACTTGCTAAATTTGCGGCCTCGGGCAGCTATGTTACCATGGAGGAACCGCACAACATTTGACTTTATAGGCTAGAACTGAAGTCGCGCCAACTGCTTAACTCAAAATACAGTCAAGAAAGTAGCTCTGAAACCGAGAAACGGGATCGACCATAAGCACTACCGTGAAATTACATACAATTTTCAAATTTCTTGTACTTGCTAACTTTGCGACCTCGGGCAGCTATGTTACCATGGAGGAACCACACAAGATTTTACTTTATAGGCTAGAACTGAAGTCCCGCCAACTGCTTAACTTAAAATACAGTCAAGAAAGTAGCTCTGAAGCTGAGAAACGGAATCGACCATAAGCACTACTGTGCAATTAGGTACAATTTTCAAATTTCTTGTACTTCCTAACTTTGCGACCTCGGGCAGCTATGTTACCATGGAGGGACCACACAACATTTGACTTTATAGGCTAGAACTGAAGTCGCGCCAACTGCTTAACTTAAAATACAGTCAAGAAAGTAGCTCTGAAGCTGAGAAACGGGATCGACCATAAGCACTACCGTGAAATTACGTACAATTTTCAAATTTCTTGTACTTGCTAACTTTGCGGCCTCGGGCAGCTATGTTACCATGGAGGAACCACACAACATTTGACTTTATAGGCTAGAACTGAAGTCGCGCCAACTGCTTGACTCAAAATCCAGTCAAGAAAGTAGCTCTGAAGCCGAGAAACGGGATCGACCATAAGCACTACTGTGCAATTATGTACAATTTTCAAATTTCTTGTACTTGCTAACTTTGCGGCCTCGGGCAGCTATGTTACCATGGAGGAACCACACAACATTTGACTTTATAGGCTAGAACTGAAGTCGCGCCAACTGCTTAACTTAAAATACAGTCAAGAAAGTAGCTCTGAAGCTGAGAAACGGGATCGACCATAAGCACTACTGTGCAATTACGTACAATTTTCAAATTTCTTGTTCTTGCCAACTTTGCGATCTCGGGCAGCTATGTTACCATTGAGGAACCACACAAGATTTTACTTTATAGGCTAGAACTGAAGTCCCGCCAACTGCTTAACTTAAAATACAGTCAAGAAAGTAGCTCTGAAGCTGAGAAACGGGATCGACCATAAGCACTACTGTGCAATTACGTACAATTTTCAAATTTCTTGTACTTGCTAACTTTGCGGCCTCGGGCAGCTATGTTACCATGGAGGAACCACACAACATTTGACTTTATAGGCTAGAACTGAAGTCGCGCCAACTGCTTAACTCAAAATACAGTCAAGAAAGTAGCTCTGAAGCCGAGAAACGGGATCGACCATAAGCACTACCGTGAAATTACATACAATTTTCAAATTTCTTGTACTTGCTAACTTTGCGACCTCGGGCAGCTATGTTACCATGGAGGAACCACACAACATTTGACTTTATAGGCTAGAACTGAAGTCGCGCCCACTGCTTAACTCAAAATACAGTCAAGAAAGTAGCTCTGAAGCTGAGAAACGGCATCGACCATAAGCACTACTGTGCAATTACGTACAATTTTCAAATTTCTAGTTCTTGCTAACTTTGCGGCCTCGTGCAGCTATGTTACCATGGAGGAACCACACGAGATTGGACTTTATAGGCTAGACATGAAGTCGCGCCAACTGCTTAACTCAAAATACACTAAAGAAAGTAGCTCTGAAGCCGAGAAACGGGATCGACCATAAGCACTACCGTGCAATTACGTACAATTTTCAAATTTCTTGTTCTTGCTAACTTTGCGGTCTCGGGCAGCTATGTTACCATTGAGGAACCACACAAGATTTTACTTTATAGGCTAGAACTGAAGTCCCGCCAGCTGCTTAACTTAAAATACAGTCAAGAAAGTAGCTCTGAAGCTGAGAAACGGGATCGACCATAAGCACTACTGTGCAATTACGTACAATTTTCAAATTTCTTGTACTTGCTAACTTTGCGACCTCGGGCAGCTATGTTACCATGGAGGAACCACACAACATTTGACTTTATAGGCTAGAACTGAAGTCGCGCCAACTGCTCAACTTAAAATACAGTCAAGAAAGTAGCTCTGAAGCTGAGAAACGGGATCGACCATAAGCACTACTGTGCAATTACGTACAATTTTCAAATTTCTTGTACTTGCTAACTTTGCGGCCTCGGGCAGCTATGTTACTATGGAGGAACCACACAAGATTTGACTTTATAGGCTAGAACTGAAGTCGCGCCAACTGCTTAACTCAAAATACAGTCAAGAAAGTAGCTCTGAAGCCGAGAAACGGGATCGACCATAAGCACTACCGTGAAATTACATACAATTTCCAAATTTCTTGTACTTGCTAACTTTGCGACCTCGGGCAGCTATGTTACCATGGAGGAACCACACAACATTTGACTTTATAGGGTAGAACTGAAGTCGCGCCAACTGCTTAACTCAAAATACAGTCAAGAAAGTAGCTCTGAAGCTGAGAAACGGCATCGACCATAAGCACTACTGTGCAATTACGTACAATTTTCAAATTTCTAGTTCTTGCTAACTTTGCGGCCTCGGGCAGCTATGTTACCATGGAGGAACCACACGAGATTTGACTTTATAGGCTAGAACTGAAGTCGCGCCAACTGCTTAACTCAAAATACAGTAAAGAAAGTAGCTCTGAAGCCGAGAAACGGGATCGACCATAAGCACTACCGTGAAATTACGTACAATTTTCAAATTTCTTGTACTTGCTAAATTTGCGACCTCGGGCAGCTATGTTACCATGGAGGAATCACACAAGATTTGACTTTATAGGCTAGAACTGAAGTCGCACCAACTGTTAAGCTCAAAATACAGTCAAGAAAGTAGCTCTGAAGCCGAGAAACGGGATCGACCATAAGCACTACCATGAAATTACGTACAATTTTCAAATTTCTTGTACTTGCTAACTTTGCGGCCTCGGGCAGCTATGTTACCATGGAGGAACCACACAAGATTTGACTTTATAATCTAGAACTGAAGTCGCGCCAACTGCATAACTCAAAATACAATCAAGAAAGTAGCTCTGAAGCCGGGAAACGGGATCGACCATAAGCACTACCGTGAAATTACGTACAATTTTCAAATTTCTTGTACTTGCTAACTTTTCGACCTCGGGCAGCTATATTACCATGGAGGAATCACACAAGATTTGACTTTATAGACTAGAACTGAAGTCGCGCCAACTGCTTAACTCAAAATCCAGTCAAGAAAGTAGCTCTGAAGCCGAGAAACGGGATCGACCATAAGCACTACCGTGAAATTGCGTACAATTTTCAAATTTCTTGTACTTGCTAACTTTGCGGCCTCGGGCAGCTATGTTTCCATGGAGGAACCACACAACATTTGACTTTATAGGCTAGAACTGAAGTCACGCCAACTGCTTAACTCAAAATACAGTCAAGAAAGTAGCTCTGAAGCCGAGAAACGGGATCGACCATAAGCACTACCGTGAAATTACGTACAATTTTCAAATTTCTTGTACTTGCTAAATTTGCGACCTCGGGCAGCTATGTTACCATGGAGGAATCACACAACATTTGACTTTATAGGCTAGAACTGAAGTCGCACCAACTGTTAAGCTCAAAATACTGTCAAGAAAGTAGCTCTGAAGCTGGGAAACGGGATCGACCATAAACACTACCGTGAAATTACGTACAATTTTCAAATTTCTTGTACTTGCTAAATTTGCGACCTCGGGCAGCTATGTTACCATGGAGGAATCACACAAGATTTGACTTTATAGGCTAGAACTGAAGTCGCGCCAACTGCTTAACTCAAAATACAGTCAAGAAAGTAGCTCTGAAGCCGAGAAACGGGATCGACCATAAGCACTACCGTGAAATTACGTACAATTTTCAAATTTCTTGTACTTGCTAACTTTGCGACCTCGGGCAGCTATGTTACCATGGAGGAACCACACAACATTTGACTTTATAGGCTAGAACTGAAGTCGCGCCAACTGCTTAACTCAAAATACAGTCAAGAAAGTAGCTCTGAAGCTGAGAAACCGCATCGACCATAAGCACTACTGTGCAATTTCGTACAATTTTCAAATTTCTAGTTCTTGCTAACTTTGCGGCCTCGGGCAGCTATGTTACCATGGAGGAACCACACGAGATTTGACTTTATAGGCTAGAACTGAAGTCGCGCCAACTGCTTAACTCAAAATACAGTAAAGAAAGTAGCTCTGAAGCCGAGAAACGGGATCGACCATAAGCACTGCCGTGAAATTACGTACAATTTTCAAATTTCTTGTACTTGCTAACTTTGCGACCTCGGGCAGCTATGTTACCATGGAGGAACCACACAACATTTGACTTTATAGGCTAGAACTGAAGTCGCGCCAACTGCTTAACTCAAAATACAGTCAAGAAAGTAGCTCTGAAGCTGAGAAACGGCATCGACCATAAGCACTACTGTGCAATTACGTACAATTTTCAAATTTCTAGTTCTTGCTAACTTTGCGGCCTCGGGCAGCTATGTTACCATGGAGGAACCACACGAGATTTGACTTTATAGGCTAGAACTGAAGTCGCGCCAACTGCTTAACTCAAAATACAGTAAAGAAAGTAGCTCTGAAGCCGAGAAACGGGATCGACCATAAGCACTACCGTGAAATTACGTACAATTTTCAAATTTCTTGTACTTGCTAAATTTGCGACCTCGGGCAGCTATATTACCATGGAGGAATCACACAAGATTTGACTTTATAGGCTAGAACTGAAGTCGCACCAACTGTTAAGCTCAAAATACAGTCAAGAAAGTAGCTCTGAAGCCGAGAAACGGGATCGACCATAAGCACTACCGTGAAATCATAAGCACTACCGTGAAATTACGTACAATTTTCAAATTTCTTGTACTTGCTAACTTTGCGACCTCGGGCAGCTATGTTACCATGGAGGAACCACACAACATTTGACTTTATAGGCTAGAACTGAAGTCGCGCCAACTGCTTAACTCAAAATCCAGTCAAGAAAGTAGCTCTGAAGCCGAGAAACGGGATCGACCTTAAGCACTACCGTGAAATTACGTACAATTTCCAAATCTTGTACTTGCTAACTTTGCGGCCTCGGGCAGCTATGTTACCATGGAGGAACCACACAACATTTGACTTTATAGGCTAGAACTGAAGTCGCGCCAACTGCTTAACCCAAAATCCAGTCAAGAAAGTAACTCTGAAGCCGAGAAACGGGATCGACCATAAGCACTACCGTGAAATCATAAGCACTACCGTGAAATTACGTACAATTTTCAAATTTCTTGTACTTGCTAACTTTGCGACCTCGGGCAGCTATGTTACCATGGAGGAACCACACAACATTTGACTTTATAGGCTAGAACTGAAGTCGCGCCAACTGCTTAACTCAAAATCCAGTCAAGAAAGTAGCTCTGAAGCCGAGAAACGGGATCGACCTTAAGCACTACCGTGAAATTACGTACAATTTCCAAATCTTGTACTTGCTAACTTTGCGGCCTCGGGCAGCTATGTTACCATGGAGGAACCACACAACATTTGACTTTATAGGCTAGAACTGAAGTCGCGCCAACTGCTTAACCCAAAATCCAGTCAAGAAAGTAGCTCTGAAGCCGAGAAACGGGATCGACCATAAGCACTACCGTGAAATTACGTACAATTTTCAAATTTCTTGTACTTGCTAACTTTGCGACCTCGGGCAGCTATGTTACCATGGAGGAACCACACAAGATTTTACTTTATAGGCTAGAACTGAAGTCGCACCAACTGCTTAACTCAAAATACAATCAAGAAAGTAGCTCTGAAGCCGAGAAACGGGATCGACCATAAGCACTACCGTGAAATTACATACAATTTTCAAATTTCTTGTACTTGCTAACTTTGCGACCTCGGGCAGCTATGTTACCATGGAGGAACCACACAAGATTTGACTTTATAAGCTAGAACTGAAGTCGCGCCAACTGCTTAACTCAAAATACAGTCAAGAAAGTAGCTCTGAAGCCGAGAAACGGGATCGACCATAAGCACTACCGTGAAATTACATAAATTTTCAAATTTCATGTACTTGCTAACTTTGCGACCTCGGGCAGCTATGTTACCATGGAGGAACCACACAAGATTTTACTTTATAGGCTAGAACTGAAGTCGCACCAACTGTTAAGCTCAAAATACAGTCAAGAAAGTAGCTCTGAAGCCGAGAAACGGGATCGACCATAAGCACTACCGTGAAATTACGTACAATTTTCAAATTTCTTGTACTTGCTAACTTTGCGACCTCGGGCAGCTATGTTACCATGGAGGAACCACACAACATTTGACTTTATAGGCTAGAACTGAAGTCGCGCCAACTGCTTAACTCAAAATACAGTCAAGAAAGTAGCTCTGAAGCTGAGAAAAAGCATCGACCATAAGCACTACTGTGCAATTTCGTACAATTTTCAAATTTCTAGTTCTTGCTAACTTTGCGGCCTCGGGCAGCTATGTTACCATGGAGGAACCACACGAGATTTGACTTTATAGGCTAGAACTGAAGTCGCGCCAACTGCTTAACTCAAAATACAGTAAAGAAAGTAGCTCTGAAGCCGAGAAACGGGATCGACCATAAGCACTGCCGTGAAATTACGTACAATTTTCAAATTTCTTGTACTTGCTAACTTTGCGACCTCGGGCAGCTATGTTACCATGGAGGAACCACACAACATTTGACTTTATAGGCTAGAACTGAAGTCGCGCCAACTGCTTAACTCAAAATACAGTCAAGAAAGTAGCTCTGAAGCTGAGAAACGGCATCGACCATAAGCACTACTGTGCAATTACGTACAATTTTCAAATTTCTAGTTCTTGCTAACTTTGCGGCCTCGGGCAGCTATGTTACCATGGAGGAACCACACGAGATTTGACTTTATAGGCTAGAACTGAAGTCGCGCCAACTGCTTAACTCAAAATACAGTAAAGAAAGTAGCTCTGAAGCCGAGAAACGGGATCGACCATAAGCACTACCGTGAAATTACGTACAATTTTCAAATTTCTTGTACTTGCTAAATTTGCGACCTCGGGCAGCTATATTACCATGGAGGAATCACACAAGATTTGACTTTATAGGCTAGAACTGAAGTCGCACCAACTGTTAAGCTCAAAATACAGTCAAGAAAGTAGCTCTGAAGCCGAGAAACGGGATCGACCATAAGCACTACCGTGAAATCATAAGCACTACCGTGAAATTACGTACAATTTTCAAATTTCTTGTACTTGCTAACTTTGCGACCTCGGGCAGCTATGTTACCATGGAGGAACCACACAACATTTGACTTTATAGGCTAGAACTGAAGTCGCGCCAACTGCTTAACTCAAAATCCAGTCAAGAAAGTAGCTCTGAAGCCGAGAAACGGGATCGACCTTAAGCACTACCGTGAAATTACGTACAATTTCCAAATCTTGTACTTGCTAACTTTGCGGCCTCGGGCAGCTATGTTACCATGGAGGAACCACACAACATTTGACTTTATAGGCTAGAACTGAAGTCGCGCCAACTGCTTAACCCAAAATCCAGTCAAGAAAGTAACTCTGAAGCCGAGAAACGGGATCGACCATAAGCACTACCGTGAAATCATAAGCACTACCGTGAAATTACGTACAATTTTCAAATTTCTTGTACTTGCTAACTTTGCGACCTCGGGCAGCTATGTTACCATGGAGGAACCACACAACATTTGACTTTATAGGCTAGAACTGAAGTCGCGCCAACTGCTTAACTCAAAATCCAGTCAAGAAAGTAGCTCTGAAGCCGAGAAACGGGATCGACCTTAAGCACTACCGTGAAATTACGTACAATTTCCAAATCTTGTACTTGCTAACTTTGCGGCCTCGGGCAGCTATGTTACCATGGAGGAACCACACAACATTTGACTTTATAGGCTAGAACTGAAGTCGCGCCAACTGCTTAACCCAAAATCCAGTCAAGAAAGTAGCTCTGAAGCCGAGAAACGGGATCGACCATAAGCACTACCGTGAAATTACGTACAATTTTCAAATTTCTTGTACTTGCTAACTTTGCGACCTCGGGCAGCTATGTTACCATGGAGGAACCACACAAGATTTTACTTTATAGGCTAGAACTGAAGTCGCACCAACTGCTTAACTCAAAATACAATCAAGAAAGTAGCTCTGAAGCCGAGAAACGGGATCGACCATAAGCACTACCGTGAAATTACATACAATTTTCAAATTTCTTGTACTTGCTAACTTTGCGACCTCGGGCAGCTATGTTACCATGGAGGAACCACACAAGATTTGACTTTATAAGCTAGAACTGAAGTCGCGCCAACTGCTTAACTCAAAATACAGTCAAGAAAGTAGCTCTGAAGCCGAGAAACGGGATCGACCATAAGCACTACCGTGAAATTACATAAATTTTCAAATTTCATGTACTTGCTAACTTTGCGACCTCGGGCAGCTATGTTACCATGGAGGAACCACACAAGATTTTACTTTATAGGCTAGAACTGAAGTCCCGCCAACTGCTTAACTTAAAATACAGTCAAGAAAGTAGCTCTGAAGCTGAGAAACGGAATCGACCATAAGCACTACTGTGCAATTACGTACAATTTTCAAATTTCTTGTACTTCCTAACTTTGCGACCTCGGGCAGCTATGTTACCATGGAGGAACCACACAACATTTGACTTTATAGGCTAGAATTGAAGTCGCGCCAACTGCTTAACTTAAAATACAGTCAAGAAAGTAGCTCTGAAGCTGAGAAACGGGATCGACCATAAGCACTACCGTGAAATTACGTACAATTTTCAAATTTCTTGTACTTGCTAACTTTGCGGCCTCGGGCAGCTATGTTACCATGGAGGAACCACACAACATTTGACTTTATAGGCTAGAACTGAAGTCGCGCCAACTGCTTGACTCAAAATCCAGTCAAGAAAGTAGCTCTGAAGCCGAGAAACGGGATCGACCATAAGCACTACCGTGAAATTACGTACAATTTTCAAATTTCTTGTACTTGCTAACTTTGCGACCTCGGGCAGCTATGTTACCATGGAGGAACCACACAACATTTGACTTTATAGGCTAGAACTGAAGTGGCGCCAACTGCTTAACTCAAAATACAGTCAAGAAAGAAGCTCTGAAGCTGAGAAACGGCATCGACCATAAGCACTACTGTGCAATTACGTACAATTTTCAAATTTCTTGTTCTTGCTAACTTTGCGGTCTCGGGCAGCTATGTTACCATTGAGGAACCACACAAGATTTTACTTTATAGGCTAGAACTGAAGTCCCGCCAACTGCTTAACTTAAAATACAGTCAAGAAAGTAGCTCTGAAGCTGAGAAACGGGATCGACCATAAGCACTACTGTGCAATTACGTACAATTTTCAAATTTATTGTACTTGCTAACTTTGCGGCCTCGGGCAGCTATGTTACCATGGATTAACCACACAACATTTGACTTTATAGGCTAGAACTGAAGTCGCGCCAACTGCTTAACTCAAAATACAGTCAAGAAAGTAGCTCTGAAGCCGAGAAACGGGATCGACCATAAGCACTACCGTGAAATTACATACAATTTTCAAATTTCTTGTACTTGCTAACTTTGCGACCTCGGGCAGCTACGTTACCATGGAGGAACCACACAACATTTGACTTTATAGGCTAGAACTGAAGTCGCGCCAACTGCTTAACTCAAAATACAGTCAAGAAAGTAGCTCTGAAGCCGAGAAACGGGATCGACCATAAGCACTACTGTGCAATTACGTACAATTTTCAAATTTCTAGTTCTTGCTAACTTTGCGGTCTCGGGCAGCTATGTTACCATTGAGGAACCACACAAGATTTTACTTTATAGGCTAGAACTGAAGTCCCGCCAACTGCTTAACTTCAAATACAGTCAAGAAAGTAGCTCTGAAGCTGAGAAACGGGATCGACCATAAGCACTACTGTGCAATTACGTACAATTTTCAAATTTCTTGTACTTGCTAAATTTGCGGCCTCGGGCAGCTATGTTACCATGGAGGAACCACACAACATTTGACTTTATAGGCTAGAACTGAAGTCGCGCCAACTGCTTAACTCAAAATACAGTCAAGAAAGTAGCTCTGAAGCCGAGAAACGGGATCGACCATAAGCACTACCGTGAAATTACATACAATTTTCAAATTTCTTGTACTTGCTAACTTTGCGACCTCGGGCAGCTATGTTACCATGGAGGAACCACACAAGATTTTACTTTATAGGCTAGAACTGAAGTCCCGCCAACTGCTTAACTTAAAATACAGTCAAGAAAGTAGCTCTGAAGCTCTGAAGCTGAGAAACGGAATCGACCATAAGCACTACTGTGCAATTAGGTACAATTTTCAAATTTCTTGTACTTCCTAACTTTGCGACCTCGGGCAGCTATGTTACCATGGAGGAACCACACAACATTTGACTTTATAGGCTAGAACTGAAGTCGCGCCAACTGCTTAACTTAAAATACAGTCAAGAAAGTAGCTCTGAAGCTGAGAAACGGCATCGACCATAAGCACTACTGTGCAATTACGTACAATTTTCAAATTTCTTGTACTTGCTAAATTTGCGACCTCGGGCAGATATGTTACCATGGAGGAATCACACAAGATTTGACTTTATAGGCTAGAACTGAAGTCGCGCCAACAGCTTAACTCAAAATCCAGTCAAGAAAGTAGCTCTGAAGCCGAGAAACGGGATCGACCATAAGCACTACCGTGAAATTACGTACAATTTTCAAATTTCTTGTACTTGCTAACTTTGCGGTCTCGGGCAGCTATGTTACCATTGAGGAACCACACAAGATTATACTTTATAGGCTAGAACTGAAGTCCCGCCAACTGCTTAACTTAAAATACAGTCAAGAAAGTAGCTCTGAAGCTGAGAAACGGGATCGACCATAAGCACTACTGTGCAATTACGTACAATTTTCAAATTTCTTGTACTTGCTAACTTTGCGGCCTCGGGCAGCTATGTTACCATGGAGGAACCACACAACATTTGACTTTATAGGCTAGAACTGAAGTCGCGCCAACTGCCTAACTCAAAATACAGTCAAGAAAGTAGCTCTGGAGCCGAGAAACGGGATCGACCATAAGAAATTACTACCGTGAAATTACATACAATTTTCAAATTTCTTGTACTTGCTAACTTTGCGACCTCGGGCAGCTATGTTACCATGGAGGAACCACACAACATTTGACTTTATAGGCTAGAACTGAAGTCGCGCCAACTGCTTAACTCAAAATACAGTCAAGAAAGTAGCTCTGAAGCCGAGAAACGGGATCGACCATAAGCACTACTGTGCAATTACGTACAATTTTCAAATTTCTAGTTCTTGCTAACTTTGCGGTCTCGGGCAGCTATGTTACCATTGAGGAACCACACAAGATTTTACTTTATAGGCTAGAACTGAAGTCGCGCCAACTGCTTAGCTCAAAATACAGTCAAGAAAGTAGCTCTGAAGCCGAGAAACGGGATCGACCATAAGCACTACTGTGCAATTACGCACAATTTTCAAATTTCTAGTTCTTGCTAACTTTGCGGTCTCGGGCAGCTATGTTACCATTGAGGAACCACACAAGATTTTACTTTATAGGCTAGAACTGAAGTCCCGCCAACTGCTTAACTTCAAATACAGTCAAGAAAGTAGCTCTGAAGCTGAGAAACGGGATCGACCATAAGCACTACTGTGCAATTACGTACAATTTTCAAATTTCTTGTACTTGCTAAATTTGCGGCCTCGGGCAGCTATGTTACCATGGAGGAACCACACAACATTTGACTTTATAGGCTAGAACTGAAGTCGCGCCAACTGCTTAACTCAAAATACAGTCAAGAAAGTAGCTCTGAAGCCGAGAAACGGGATCGACCATAAGCACTACCGTGAAATTACATACAATTTTCAAATTTCTTGTACTTGCTAACTTTGCGACCTCGGGCAGCTATGTTACCATGGAGGAACCACACAAGATTTTACTTTATAGGCTAGAACTGAAGTCCCGCCAACTGCTTAACTTAAAATACAGTCAAGAAAGTAGCTCTGAAGCTGAGAAACGGAATCGACCATAAGCACTACTGTGCAATTAGGTACAATTTTCAAATTTCTTGTACTTCCTAACTTTGCGACCTCGGGCAGCTATGTTACCATGGAGGGACCACACAACATTTGACTTTATAGGCTAGAACTGAAGTCGCGCCAACTGCTTAACTTAAAATACAGTCAAGAAAGTAGCTCTGAAGCTGAGAAACGGCATCGACCATAAGCACTACTGTGCAATTACGTACAATTTTCAAATTTCTTGTACTTGCTAAATTTGCGACCTCGGGCAGATATGTTACCATGGAGGAATCACACAAGATTTGACTTTATAAGCTAGAACTGAAGTCGCACCAACAGCTTAACTCAAAATCCAGTCAAGAAAGTAGCTCTGAAGCTGAGAAACGGGATCGACCATAAGCACTACCGTGAAATTACGTACAATTTTCAAATTTCTTGTACTTGCTAACTTTGCGGCCTCGGGCAGCTATGTTACCATGGAGGAACCACACAACATTTGACTTTATAGGCTAGAACTGAAGTCGCGCCAACTGCTTGACTCAAAATCCAGTCAAGAAAGTAGCTCTGAAGCCGAGAAACGGGATCGACCATAAGCACTACTGTGCAATTACGTACAATTTTCAAATTTCTTGTACTTGCTAACTTTGCGGCCTCGGGCAGCTATGTTACCATGGAGGAACCACACAACATTTGACTTTATAGGCTAGAACTGAAGTCGCGCCAACTGCTTAACTTAAAATACAGTCAAGAAAGTAGCTCTGAAGCTGAGAAACGGGATCGACCATAAGCACTACTGTGCAATTACGTACAATTTTCAAATTTCTTGTTCTTGCCAACTTTGCGATCTCGGGCAGCTATGTTACCATTGAGGAACCACACAAGATTTTACTTTATAGGCTAGAACTGAAGTCCCGCCAACTGCTTAACTTAAAATACAGTCAAGAAAGTAGCTCTGAAGCTGAGAAACGGGATCGACCATAAGCACTACTGTGCAATTACGTACAATTTTCAAATTTCTTGTACTTGCTAACTTTGCGGCCTCGGGCAGCTATGTTACCATGGAGGAACCACACAACATTTGACTTTATAGGCTAGAACTGAAGTCGCGCCAACTGTTTAACTCAAAATACAGTCAAGAAAGTAGCTCTGAAGCCGAGAAACGGGATCGACCATAAGCACTACCGTGAAATTACATACAATTTTCAAATTTCTTGTACTTGCTAACTTTGCGACCTCGGGCAGCTATGTTACCATGGAGGAACCACACAACATTTGACTTTATAGGCTAGAACTGTAGTCGCGCCAACTGCTTAACTCAAAATACAGTCAAGAAAGTAGCTCTGAAGCTGAGAAACGGCATCGACCATAAGCACTACTGTGCAATTACGTACAATTTTCAAATTTCTAGTTCTTGCTAACTTTGCGGCCTCGGGCAGCTATGTTACCATGGAGGAACCACACAACATTTGACTTTATAGGCTAGAACTGAAGTCGCGCCAACTGCTTAACTCAAAATACACTAAAGAAAGTAGCTCTGAAGCCGAGAAACGGGATCGACCATAAGCACTACCGTGCAATTACGTACAATTTTCAAATTTCTTGTTCTTGCTAACTTTGCGGTCTCGGGCAGCTATGTTACCATTGAGGAACCACACAAGATTTTACTTTATAGGCTAGAACTGAAGTCCCGCCAGCTGCTTAACTTAAAATACAGTCAAGAAAGTAGCTCTGAAGCTGAGAAACGGGATCGACCATAAGCACTACTGTGCAATTACGTACAATTTTCAAATTTCTTGTACTTGCTAACTTTGCGACCTCGGGCAGCTATGTTACCATGGAGGAACCACACAACATTTGACTTTATAGGCTAGAACTAAAGTCGCGCCAACTGCTCAACTTAAAATACAGTCAAGAAAGTAGCTCTGAAGCTGAGAAACGGGATCGACCATAAGCACTACTGTGCAATTACGTACAATTTTCAAATTTCTTGTACTTGCTAACTTTGCGGCCTCGGGCAGCTATGTTACCATGGAGGAACCACACAAGATTTGACTTTATAGGCTAGAACTGAAGTCGCGCCAACTGCTTAACTCAAAATACAGTCAAGAAAGTAGCTCTGAAGCCGAGAAACGGGATCGACCATAAGCACTACCGTGAAATTACATACAATTTCCAAATTTCTTGTACTTGCTAACTTTGCGACCTCGGGCAGCTATGTTACCATGGAGGAACCACACAACATTTGACTTTATAGGGTAGAACTGAAGTCTGGCCAACTGCTTAACTTAAAATACAGTCAAGAAAGTAGCTCTGAAGCTGAGAAACGGCATCGACCATAAGCAGCTATGTTACCATGGAGGAACCACACAAGATTTGACTTTATAATCTAGAACTGAAGTCGCGCCAACTGCATAACTCAAAATACAATCAAGAAAGTAGCTCTGAAGCCGGGAAACGGGATCGACCATAAGCACTACCGTGAAATTACGTACAATTTTCAAATTTCTTGTACTTGCTAACTTTTCGACCTCGGGCAGCTATATTACCATGGAGGAATCACACAAGATTTGACTTTATAGACTAGAACTGAAGTCGCGCCAACTGCTTAACTCAAAATCCAGTCAAGAAAGTAGCTCTGAAGCCGAGAAACGGGATCGACCATAAGCACTACCGTGAAATTGCGTACAATTTTCAAATTTCTTGTACTTGCTAACTTTGCGGCCTCGGGCAGCTATGTTTCCATGGAGGAACCACACAACATTTGACTTTATAGGCTAGAACTGAAGTCACGCCAACTGCTTAACTCAAAATACAGTCAAGAAAGTAGCTCTGAAGCCGAGAAACGGGATCGACCATAAGCACTACCGTGAAATTACGTACAATTTTCAAATTTCTTGTACTTGCTAAATTTGCGACCTCGGGCAGCTATGTTACCATGGAGGAATCACACAACATTTGACTTTATAGGCTAGAACTGAAGTCGCACCAACTGTTAAGCTCAAAATACTGTCAAGAAAGTAGCTCTGAAGCTGGGAAACGGGATCGACCATAAACACTACCGTGAAATTACGTACAATTTTCAAATTTCTTGTACTTGCTAAATTTGCGACCTCGGGCAGCTATGTTACCATGGAGGAATCACACAAGATTTGACTTTATAGGCTAGAACTGAAGTCGCGCCAACTGCTTAACTCAAAATACAGTCAAGAAAGTAGCTCTGAAGCCGAGAAACGGGATCGACCATAAGCACTACCGTGAAATTACGTACAATTTTCAAATTTCTTGTACTTGCTAACTTTGCGACCTCGGGCAGCTATGTTACCATGGAGGAACCACACAACATTTGACTTTATAGGCTAGAACTGAAGTCGCGCCAACTGCTTAACTCAAAATACAGTCAAGAAAGTAGCTCTGAAGCTGAGAAACCGCATCGACCATAAGCACTACTGTGCAATTTCGTACAATTTTCAAATTTCTAGTTCTTGCTAACTTTGCGGCCTCGGGCAGCTATGTTACCATGGAGGAACCACACGAGATTTGACTTTATAGGCTAGAACTGAAGTCGCGCCAACTGCTTAACTCAAAATACAGTAAAGAAAGTAGCTCTGAAGCCGAGAAACGGGATCGACCATAAGCACTGCCGTGAAATTACGTACAATTTTCAAATTTCTTGTACTTGCTAACTTTGCGACCTCGGGCAGCTATGTTACCATGGAGGAACCACACAACATTTGACTTTATAGGCTAGAACTGAAGTCGCGCCAACTGCTTAACTCAAAATACAGTCAAGAAAGTAGCTCTGAAGCTGAGAAACGGCATCGACCATAAGCACTACTGTGCAATTACGTACAATTTTCAAATTTCTAGTTCTTGCTAACTTTGCGGCCTCGGGCAGCTATGTTACCATGGAGGAACCACACGAGATTTGACTTTATAGGCTAGAACTGAAGTCGCGCCAACTGCTTAACTCAAAATACAGTAAAGAAAGTAGCTCTGAAGCCGAGAAACGGGATCGACCATAAGCACTACCGTGAAATTACGTACAATTTTCAAATTTCTTGTACTTGCTAAATTTGCGACCTCGGGCAGCTATATTACCATGGAGGAATCACACAAGATTTGACTTTATAGGCTAGAACTGAAGTCGCACCAACTGTTAAGCTCAAAATACAGTCAAGAAAGTAGCTCTGAAGCCGAGAAACGGGATCGACCATAAGCACTACCGTGAAATCATAAGCACTACCGTGAAATTACGTACAATTTTCAAATTTCTTGTACTTGCTAACTTTGCGACCTCGGGCAGCTATGTTACCATGGAGGAACCACACAACATTTGACTTTATAGGCTAGAACTGAAGTCGCGCCAACTGCTTAACTCAAAATCCAGTCAAGAAAGTAGCTCTGAAGCCGAGAAACGGGATCGACCTTAAGCACTACCGTGAAATTACGTACAATTTCCAAATCTTGTACTTGCTAACTTTGCGGCCTCGGGCAGCTATGTTACCATGGAGGAACCACACAACATTTGACTTTATAGGCTAGAACTGAAGTCGCGCCAACTGCTTAACCCAAAATCCAGTCAAGAAAGTAACTCTGAAGCCGAGAAACGGGATCGACCATAAGCACTACCGTGAAATCATAAGCACTACCGTGAAATTACGTACAATTTTCAAATTTCTTGTACTTGCTAACTTTGCGACCTCGGGCAGCTATGTTACCATGGAGGAACCACACAACATTTGACTTTATAGGCTAGAACTGAAGTCGCGCCAACTGCTTAACTCAAAATCCAGTCAAGAAAGTAGCTCTGAAGCCGAGAAACGGGATCGACCTTAAGCACTACCGTGAAATTACGTACAATTTCCAAATCTTGTACTTGCTAACTTTGCGGCCTCGGGCAGCTATGTTACCATGGAGGAACCACACAACATTTGACTTTATAGGCTAGAACTGAAGTCGCGCCAACTGCTTAACCCAAAATCCAGTCAAGAAAGTAGCTCTGAAGCCGAGAAACGGGATCGACCATAAGCACTACCGTGAAATTACGTACAATTTTCAAATTTCTTGTACTTGCTAACTTTGCGACCTCGGGCAGCTATGTTACCATGGAGGAACCACACAAGATTTTACTTTATAGGCTAGAACTGAAGTCGCACCAACTGCTTAACTCAAAATACAATCAAGAAAGTAGCTCTGAAGCCGAGAAACGGGATCGACCATAAGCACTACCGTGAAATTACATACAATTTTCAAATTTCTTGTACTTGCTAACTTTGCGACCTCGGGCAGCTATGTTACCATGGAGGAACCACACAAGATTTGACTTTATAAGCTAGAACTGAAGTCGCGCCAACTGCTTAACTCAAAATACAGTCAAGAAAGTAGCTCTGAAGCCGAGAAACGGGATCGACCATAAGCACTACCGTGAAATTACATAAATTTTCAAATTTCATGTACTTGCTAACTTTGCGACCTCGGGCAGCTATGTTACCATGGAGGAACCACACAAGATTTTACTTTATAGGCTAGAACTGAAGTCCCGCCAACTGCTTAACTTAAAATACAGTCAAGAAAGTAGCTCTGAAGCTGAGAAACGGAATCGACCATAAGCACTACTGTGCAATTACGTACAATTTTCAAATTTCTTGTACTTCCTAACTTTGCGACCTCGGGCAGCTATGTTACCATGGAGGAACCACACAACATTTGACTTTATAGGCTAGAATTGAAGTCGCGCCAACTGCTTAACTTAAAATACAGTCAAGAAAGTAGCTCTGAAGCTGAGAAACGGGATCGACCATAAGCACTACCGTGAAATTACGTACAATTTTCAAATTTCTTGTACTTGCTAACTTTGCGGCCTCGGGCAGCTATGTTACCATGGAGGAACCACACAACATTTGACTTTATAGGCTAGAACTGAAGTCGCGCCAACTGCTTGACTCAAAATCCAGTCAAGAAAGTAGCTCTGAAGCCGAGAAACGGGATCGACCATAAGCACTACCGTGAAATTACGTACAATTTTCAAATTTCTTGTACTTGCTAACTTTGCGACCTCGGGCAGCTATGTTACCATGGAGGAACCACACAACATTTGACTTTATAGGCTAGAACTGAAGTGGCGCCAACTGCTTAACTCAAAATACAGTCAAGAAAGAAGCTCTGAAGCTGAGAAACGGCATCGACCATAAGCACTACTGTGCAATTACGTACAATTTTCAAATTTCTTGTTCTTGCTAACTTTGCGGTCTCGGGCAGCTATGTTACCATTGAGGAACCACACAAGATTTTACTTTATAGGCTAGAACTGAAGTCCCGCCAACTGCTTAACTTAAAATACAGTCAAGAAAGTAGCTCTGAAGCTGAGAAACGGGATCGACCATAAGCACTACTGTGCAATTACGTACAATTTTCAAATTTATTGTACTTGCTAACTTTGCGGCCTCGGGCAGCTATGTTACCATGGAGGAACCACACAACATTTGACTTTATAGGCTAGAACTGAAGTCGCGCCAACTGCTTAACTCAAAATACAGTCAAGAAAGTAGCTCTGAAGCCGAGAAACGGGATCGACCATAAGCACTACCGTGAAATTACATACAATTTTCAAATTTCTTGTACTTGCTAACTTTGCGACCTCGGGCAGCTACGTTACCATGGAGGAACCACACAACATTTGACTTTATAGGCTAGAACTGAAGTCGCGCCAACTGCTTAACTCAAAATACAGTCAAGAAAGTAGCTCTGAAGCCGAGAAACGGGATCGACCATAAGCACTACTGTGCAATTACGTACAATTTTCAAATTTCTAGTTCTTGCTAATTTTGCGGTCTCGGGCAGCTATGTTACCATTGAGGAACCACACAAGATTTTACTTTATAGGCTAGAACTGAAGTCCCGCCAACTGCTTAACTTCAAATACAGTCAAGAAAGTAGCTCTGAAGCTGAGAAACGGGATCGACCATAAGCACTACTGTGCAATTACGTACAATTTTCAAATTTCTTGTACTTGCTAAATTTGCGGCCTCGGGCAGCTATGTTACCATGGAGGAACCACACAACATTTGACTTTATAGGCTAGAACTGAAGTCGCGCCAACTGCTTAACTCAAAATACAGTCAAGAAAGTAGCTCTGAAGCCGAGAAACGGGATCGACCATAAGCACTACCGTGAAATTACATACAATTTTCAAATTTCTTGTACTTGCTAACTTTGCGACCTCGGGCAGCTATGTTACCATGGAGGAACCACACAAGATTTTACTTTATAGGCTAGAACTGAAGTCCCGCCAACTGCTTAACTTAAAATACAGTCAAGAAAGTAGCTCTGAAGCTCTGAAGCTGAGAAACGGAATCGACCATAAGCACTACTGTGCAATTAGGTACAATTTTCAAATTTCTTGTACTTCCTAACTTTGCGACCTCGGGCAGCTATGTTACCATGGAGGAACCACACAACATTTGACTTTATAGGCTAGAACTGA
The DNA here is from genome assembly GCA_958301585.1 of Merodon equestris. Lineage (NCBI taxonomy): Eukaryota > Metazoa > Arthropoda > Insecta > Diptera > Syrphidae > Merodon > Merodon equestris. The sequence continues at coordinate 52,596,496 of OY284415.1, read as the reverse complement.
AGTCGCGCCAACTGCTTAACTTAAAATACAGTCAAGAAAGTAGCTCTGAAGCTGAGAAACGGCATCGACCATAAGCACTACTGTGCAATTACGTACAATTTTCAAATTTCTTGTACTTGCTAAATTTGCGACCTCGGGCAGATATGTTACCATGGAGGAATCACACAAGATTTGACTTTATAGGCTAGAACTGAAGTCGCGCCAACAGCTTAACTCAAAATCCAGTCAAGAAAGTAGCTCTGAAGCCGAGAAACGGGATCGACCATAAGCACTACCGTGAAATTACGTACAATTTTCAAATTTCTTGTACTTGCTAACTTTGCGGTCTCGGGCAGCTATGTTACCATTGAGGAACCACACAAGATTTTACTTTATAGGCTAGAACTGAAGTCCCGCCAACTGCTTAACTTAAAATACAGTCAAGAAAGTAGCTCTGAAGCTGAGAAACGGGATCGACCATAAGCACTACTGTGCAATTACGTACAATTTTCAAATTTCTTGTACTTGCTAACTTTGCGGCCTCGGGCAGCTATGTTACCATGGAGGAACCACACAACATTTGACTTTATAGGCTAGAACTGAAGTGGCGCCAACTGCCTAACTCAAAATACAGTCAAGAAAGTAGCTCTGGAGCCGAGAAACGGGATCGACCATAAGAAATTACTACCGTGAAATTACATACAATTTTCAAATTTCTTGTACTTGCTAACTTTGCGACCTCGGGCAGCTATGTTACCATGGAGGAACCACACAACATTTGACTTTATAGGCTAGAACTGAAGTCGCGCCAACTGCTTAACTCAAAATACAGTCAAGAAAGTAGCTCTGAAGCCGAGAAACGGGATCGACCATAAGCACTACTGTGCAATTACGTACAATTTTCAAATTTCTAGTTCTTGCTAACTTTGCGGTCTCGGGCAGCTATGTTACCATTGAGGAACCACACAAGATTTTACTTTATAGGCTAGAACTGAAGTCGCGCCAACTGCTTAGCTCAAAATACAGTCAAGAAAGTAGCTCTGAAGCCGAGAAACGGGATCGACCATAAGCACTACTGTGCAATTACGCACAATTTTCAAATTTCTAGTTCTTGCTAACTTTGCGGTCTCGGGCAGCTATGTTACCATTGAGGAACCACACAAGATTTTACTTTATAGGCTAGAACTGAAGTCCCGCCAACTGCTTAACTTCAAATACAGTCAAGAAAGTAGCTCTGAAGCTGAGAAACGGGATCGACCATAAGCACTACTGTGCAATTACGTACAATTTTCAAATTTCTTGTACTTGCTAAATTTGCGGCCTCGGGCAGCTATGTTACCATGGAGGAACCACACAACATTTGACTTTATAGGCTAGAACTGAAGTCGCGCCAACTGCTTAACTCAAAATACAGTCAAGAAAGTAGCTCTGAAGCCGAGAAACGGGATCGACCATAAGCACTACCGTGAAATTACATACAATTTTCAAATTTCTTGTACTTGCTAACTTTGCGACCTCGGGCAGCTATGTTACCATGGAGGAACCACACAAGATTTTACTTTATAGGCTAGAACTGAAGTCCCGCCAACTGCTTAACTTAAAATACAGTCAAGAAAGTAGCTCTGAAGCTGAGAAACGGAATCGACCATAAGCACTACTGTGCAATTAGGTACAATTTTCAAATTTCTTGTACTTCCTAACTTTGCGACCTCGGGCAGCTATGTTACCATGGAGGGACCACACAACATTTGACTTTATAGGCTAGAACTGAAGTCGCGCCAACTGCTTAACTTAAAATACAGTCAAGAAAGTAGCTCTGAAGCTGAGAAACGGCATCGACCATAAGCACTACTGTGCAATTACGTACAATTTTCAAATTTCTTGTACTTGCTAAATTTGCGACCTCGGGCAGATATGTTACCATGGAGGAATCACACAAGATTTGACTTTATAAGCTAGAACTGAAGTCGCACCAACAGCTTAACTCAAAATCCAGTCAAGAAAGTAGCTCTGAAGCTGAGAAACGGGATCGACCATAAGCACTACCGTGAAATTACGTACAATTTTCAAATTTCTTGTACTTGCTAACTTTGCGGCCTCGGGCAGCTATGTTACCATGGAGGAACCACACAACATTTGACTTTATAGGCTAGAACTGAAGTCGCGCCAACTGCTTGACTCAAAATCCAGTCAAGAAAGTAGCTCTGAAGCCGAGAAACGGGATCGACCATAAGCACTACTGTGCAATTACGTACAATTTTCAAATTTCTTGTACTTGCTAACTTTGCGGCCTCGGGCAGCTATGTTACCATGGAGGAACCACACAACATTTGACTTTATAGGCTAGAACTGAAGTCGCGCCAACTGCTTAACTTAAAATACAGTCAAGAAAGTAGCTCTGAAGCTGAGAAACGGGATCGACCATAAGCACTACTGTGCAATTACGTACAATTTTCAAATTTCTTGTTCTTGCCAACTTTGCGATCTCGGGCAGCTATGTTACCATTGAGGAACCACACAAGATTTTACTTTATAGGCTAGAACTGAAGTCCCGCCAACTGCTTAACTTAAAATACAGTCAAGAAAGTAGCTCTGAAGCTGAGAAACGGGATCGACCATAAGCACTACTGTGCAATTACGTACAATTTTCAAATTTCTTGTACTTGCTAACTTTGCGGCCTCGGGCAGCTATGTTACCATGGAGGAACCACACAACATTTGACTTTATAGGCTAGAACTGAAGTCGCGCCAACTGTTTAACTCAAAATACAGTCAAGAAAGTAGCTCTGAAGCCGAGAAACGGGATCGACCATAAGCACTACCGTGAAATTACATACAATTTTCAAATTTCTTGTACTTGCTAACTTTGCGACCTCGGGCAGCTATGTTACCATGGAGGAACCACACAACATTTGACTTTATAGGCTAGAACTGTAGTCGCGCCAACTGCTTAACTCAAAATACAGTCAAGAAAGTAGCTCTGAAGCTGAGAAACGGCATCGACCATAAGCACTACTGTGCAATTACGTACAATTTTCAAATTTCTAGTTCTTGCTAACTTTGCGGCCTCGGGCAGCTATGTTACCATGGAGGAACCACACAACATTTGACTTTATAGGCTAGAACTGAAGTCGCGCCAACTGCTTAACTCAAAATACACTAAAGAAAGTAGCTCTGAAGCCGAGAAACGGGATCGACCATAAGCACTACCGTGCAATTACGTACAATTTTCAAATTTCTTGTTCTTGCTAACTTTGCGGTCTCGGGCAGCTATGTTACCATTGAGGAACCACACAAGATTTTACTTTATAGGCTAGAACTGAAGTCCCGCCAGCTGCTTAACTTAAAATACAGTCAAGAAAGTAGCTCTGAAGCTGAGAAACGGGATCGACCATAAGCACTACTGTGCAATTACGTACAATTTTCAAATTTCTTGTACTTGCTAACTTTGCGACCTCGGGCAGCTATGTTACCATGGAGGAACCACACAACATTTGACTTTATAGGCTAGAACTAAAGTCGCGCCAACTGCTCAACTTAAAATACAGTCAAGAAAGTAGCTCTGAAGCTGAGAAACGGGATCGACCATAAGCACTACTGTGCAATTACGTACAATTTTCAAATTTCTTGTACTTGCTAACTTTGCGGCCTCGGGCAGCTATGTTACCATGGAGGAACCACACAAGATTTGACTTTATAGGCTAGAACTGAAGTCGCGCCAACTGCTTAACTCAAAATACAGTCAAGAAAGTAGCTCTGAAGCCGAGAAACGGGATCGACCATAAGCACTACCGTGAAATTACATACAATTTCCAAATTTCTTGTACTTGCTAACTTTGCGACCTCGGGCAGCTATGTTACCATGGAGGAACCACACAACATTTGACTTTATAGGGTAGAACTGAAGTCTGGCCAACTGCTTAACTTAAAATACAGTCAAGAAAGTAGCTCTGAAGCTGAGAAACGGCATCGACCATAAGCACTACTGTGCAATTACGTACAATTTTCAAATTTCTAGTTCTTGCTAACTTTGCGGCCTCGGGCAGCTATGTTACCATGGAGGAACCACACGAGATTTGACTTTATAGGCTAGAACTGAAGTCGCGCCAACTGCTTAACTCAAAATACAGTAAAGAAAGTAGCTCTGAAGCCGAGAAACGGGATCGACCATAAGCACTACCGTGAAATTACGTACAATTTTCAAATTTCTTGTACTTGCTAAATTTGCGACCTCGGGCAGCTATGTTACCATGGAGGAATCACACAAGATTTGACTTTATAGGCTAGAACTGAAGTCGCACCAACTGTTAAGCTCAAAATACAGTCAAGAAAGTAGCTCTGAAGCCGAGAAACGGGATCGACCATAAGCACTACCATGAAATTACGTACAATTTTCAAATTTCTTGTACTTGCTAACTTTGCGGCCTCGGGCAGCTATGTTACCATGGAGGAACCACACAAGATTTGACTTTATAATCTAGAACTGAAGTCGCGCCAACTGCATAACTCAAAATACAATCAAGAAAGTAGCTCTGAAGCCGGGAAACGGGATCGACCATAAGCACTACCGTGAAATTACGTACAATTTTCAAATTTCTTGTACTTGCTAACTTTTCGACCTCGGGCAGCTATATTACCATGGAGGAATCACACAAGATTTGACTTTATAGACTAGAACTGAAGTCGCGCCAACTGCTTAACTCAAAATCCAGTCAAGAAAGTAGCTCTGAAGCCGAGAAACGGGATCGACCATAAGCACTACCGTGAAATTGCGTACAATTTTCAAATTTCTTGTACTTGCTAACTTTGCGGCCTCGGGCAGCTATGTTTCCATGGAGGAACGACACAACATTTGACTTTATAGGCTAGAACTGAAGTCACGCCAACTGCTTAACTCAAAATACAGTCAAGAAAGTAGCTCTGAAGCCGAGAAACGGGATCGACCATAAGCACTACCGTGAAATTACGTACAATTTTCAAATTTCTTGTACTTGCTAAATTTGCGACCTCGGGCAGCTATGTTACCATGGAGGAATCACACAACATTTGACTTTATAGGCTAGAACTGAAGTCGCACCAACTGTTAAGCTCAAAATACTGTCAAGAAAGTAGCTCTGAAGCTGGGAAACGGGATCGACCATAAACACTACCGTGAAATTACGTACAATTTTCAAATTTCTTGTACTTGCTAAATTTGCGACCTCGGGCAGCTATGTTACCATGGAGGAATCACACAAGATTTGACTTTATAGGCTAGAACTGAAGTCGCGCCAACTGCTTAACTCAAAATACAGTCAAGAAAGTAGCTCTGAAGCCGAGAAACGGGATCGACCATAAGCACTACCGTGAAATTACGTACAATTTTCAAATTTCTTGTACTTGCTAACTTTGCGACCTCGGGCAGCTATGTTACCATGGAGGAACCACACAACATTTGACTTTATAGGCTAGAACTGAAGTCGCGCCAACTGCTTAACTCAAAATACAGTCAAGAAAGTAGCTCTGAAGCTGAGAAACCGCATCGACCATAAGCACTACTGTGCAATTTCGTACAATTTTCAAATTTCTAGTTCTTGCTAACTTTGCGGCCTCGGGCAGCTATGTTACCATGGAGGAACCACACGAGATTTGACTTTATAGGCTAGAACTGAAGTCGCGCCAACTGCTTAACTCAAAATACAGTAAAGAAAGTAGCTCTGAAGCCGAGAAACGGGATCGACCATAAGCACTGCCGTGAAATTACGTACAATTTTCAAATTTCTTGTACTTGCTAACTTTGCGACCTCGGGCAGCTATGTTACCATGGAGGAACCACACAACATTTGACTTTATAGGCTAGAACTGAAGTCGCGCCAACTGCTTAACTCAAAATACAGTCAAGAAAGTAGCTCTGAAGCTGAGAAACGGCATCGACCATAAGCACTACTGTGCAATTACGTACAATTTTCAAATTTCTAGTTCTTGCTAACTTTGCGGCCTCGGGCAGTATTGTTACCATGGAGGAACCACACGAGATTTGACTTTATAGGCTAGAACTGAAGTCGCGCCAACTGCTTAACTCAAAATACAGTAAAGAAAGTAGCTCTGAAGCCGAGAAACGGGATCGACCATAAGCACTACCGTGAAATTACGTACAATTTTTCTTGTACTTGCTAAATTTGCGACCTCGGGCAGCTATATTACCATGGAGGAATCACACAAGATTTGACTTTATAGGCTAGAACTGAAGTCGCACCAACTGTTAAGCTCAAAATACAGTCAAGAAAGTAGCTCTGAAGCCGAGAAACGGGATCGACCATAAGCACTACCGTGAAATTACGTACAATTTTCAAATTTCTTGTACTTGCTAACTTTTCGACCTCGGGCAGCTATATTACCATGGAGGAATCACACAAGATTTGACTTTATAGGCTAGAACTGAAGTCGCGCCAACTGCTTAACTCAAAATCCAGTCAAGAAAGTAACTCTGAAGCCGAGAAACGGGATCGACCATAAGCACTACCGTGAAATCATAAGCACTACCGTGAAATTACGTACAATTTTCAAATTTCTTGTACTTGCTAAATTTGCGACCTCGGGCAGCTATGTTACCATGGAGGAACCACACAACATTTGACTTTATAGGCTAGAACTGAAGTCGCGCCAACTGCTTAACTCAAAATCCAGTCAAGAAAGTAGCTCTGAAGCCGAGAAACGGGATCGACCTTAAGCACTACCGTGAAATTACGTACAATTTCCAAATCTTGTACTTGCTAACTTTGCGGCCTCGGGCAGCTATGTTACCATGGAGGAACCACACAACATTTGACTTTATAGGCTAGAACTGAAGTCGCGCCAACTGCTTAACCCAAAATCCAGTCAAGAAAGTAGCTCTGAAGCCGAGAAACGGGATCGACCATAAGCACTACCGTGAAATTACGTACAATTTTCAAATTTCTTGTACTTGCTAACTTTGCGACCTCGGGCAGCTATGTTACCATGGAGGAACCACACAAGATTTTACTTTATAGGCTAGAACTGAAGTCGCACCAACTGCTTAACTCAAAATACAATCAAGAAAGTAGCTCTGAAGCCGAGAAACGGGATCGACCATAAGCACTACCGTGAAATTACATACAATTTTCAAATTTCTTGTACTTGCTAACTTTGCGACCTCGGGCAGCTATGTTACCATGGAGGAACCACACAAGATTTGACTTTATAAGCTAGAACTGAAGTCGCGCCAACTGCTTAACTCAAAATACGGTCACGAAAGTAGCTCTGAAGCCGAGAAACGGGATCGACCATAAGCACTACCGTGAAATTACATAAATTTTCAAATTTCTTGTACTTGCTAACTTTGCGACCTCGGGCAGCTATGTTACCATGGAGGAACCACACAAGATTTTACTTTATAGGCTAGAACTGAAGTCCCGCCAACTGCTTAACTTAAAATACAGTCAAGAAAGTAGCTCTGAAGCTGAGAAACGGAATCGACCATAAGCACTACTGTGCAATTACGTACAATTTTCAAATTTCTTGTACTTCCTAACTTTGCGACCTCGGGCAGCTATGTTACCATGGAGGAACCACACAACATTTGACTTTATAGGCTAGAATTGAAGTCGCGCCAACTGCTTAACTTAAAATACAGTCAAGAAAGTAGCTCTGAAGCTGAGAAACGGGATCGACCATAAGCACTACCGTGAAATTACGTACAATTTTCAAATTTCTTGTACTTGCTAACTTTGCGGCCTCGGGCAGCTATGTTACCATGGAGGAACCACACAACATTTGACTTTATAGGCTAGAACTGAAGTCGCGCCAACTGCTTGACTCAAAATCCAGTCAAGAAAGTAGCTCTGAAGCCGAGAAACGGGATCGACCATAAGCACTACCGTGAAATTACGTACAATTTTCAAATTTCTTGTACTTGCTAACTTTGCGACCTCGGGAAGCTATGTTACCATGGAGGAACCACACAACATTTGACTTTATAGGCTAGAACTGAAGTGGCGCCAACTGCTTAACTCAAAATACAGTCAAGAAAGTAGCTCTGAAGCTGAGAAACGGCATCGACCATAAGCACTACTGTGCAATTACGTACAATTTTCAAATTTCTTGTTCTTGCTAACTTTGCGGTCTCGGGCAGCTATGTTACCATTGAGGAACCACACAAGATTTTACTTTATAGGCTAGAACTGAAGTCCCGCCAACTGCTTAACTTAAAATACAGTCAAGAAAGTAGCTCTGAAGCTGAGAAACGGGATCGACCATAAGCACTACTGTGCAATTACGTACAATTTTCAAATTTATTGTACTTGCTAACTTTGCGGCCTCGGGCAGCTATGTTACCATGGAGGAACCACACAACATTTGACTTTATAGGCTAGAACTGAAGTCGCGCCAACTGCTTAACTCAAAATACAGTCAAGAAAGTAGCTCTGAAGCCGAGAAACGGGATCGACCATAAGCACTACCGTGAAATTACATACAATTTTCAAATTTCTTGTACTTGCTAACTTTGCGACCTCGGGCAGCTATGTTACCATGGAGGAACCACACAACATTTGACTTTATAGGCTAGAACTGAAGTCGCGCCAACTGCTTAACTCAAAATACAGTCAAGAAAGTAGCTCTGAAGCCGAGAAAGGGGATCGACCATAAGCACTACTGTGCAATTACGTACAATTTTCAAATTTCTAGTTCTTGCTAACTTTGCGGTCTCGGGCAGCTATGTTACCATTGAGGAACCACACAAGATTTTACTTTATAGGCTAGAACTGAAGTCCCGCCAACTGCTTAACTTCAAATACAGTCAAGAAAGTAGCTCTGAAGCTGAGAAACGGGATCGACCATAAGCACTACTGTGCAATTACGTACAATTTTCAAATTTCTTGTACTTGCTAAATTTGCGGCCTCGGGCAGCTATGTTACCATGGAGGAACCACACAACATTTGACTTTATAGGCTAGAACTGAAGTCGCGCCAACTGCTTAACTCAAAATACAGTCAAGAAAGTAGCTCTGAAGCCGAGAAACGGGATCGACCATAAGCACTACCGTGAAATTACATACAATTTTCAAATTTCTTGTACTTGCTAACTTTGCGACCTCGGGCAGCTATGTTACCATGGAGGAACCACACAAGATTTTACTTTATAGGCTAGAACTGAAGTCCCGCCAACTGCTTAACTTAAAATACAGTCAAGAAAGTAGCTCTGAAGCTCTGAAGCTGAGAAACGGAATCGACCATAAGCACTACTGTGCAATTAGGTACAATTTTCAAATTTCTTGTACTTCCTAACTTTGCGACCTCGGGCAGCTATGTTACCATGGAGGAACCACACAACATTTGACTTTATAGGCTAGAACTGAAGTCGCGCCAACTGCTTAACTTAAAATACAGTCAAGAAAGTAGCTCTGAAGCTGAGAAACGGCATCGACCATAAGCACTACTGTGCAATTACGTACAATTTTCAAATTTCTTGTACTTGCTAAATTTGCGACCTCGGGCAGATATGTTACCATGGAGGAATCACACAAGATTTGACTTTATAGGCTAGAACTGAAGTCGCGCCAGCAGCTTAACTCAAAATCCAGTCAAGAAAGTAGCTCTGAAGCCGAGAAACGGGATCGACCATAAGCACTACCGTGAAATTACGTACAATTTTCAAATTTCTTGTACTTGCTAACTTTGCGGTCTCGGGCAGCTATGTTACCATTGAGGAACCACACAAGATTTTACTTTATAGGCTAGAACTGAAGTCCCGCCAACTGCTTAACTTAAAATACAGTCAAGAAAGTAGCTCTGAAGCTGAGAAACGGGATCGACCATAAGCACTACTGTGCAATTACGTACAATTTTCAAATTTCTTGTACTTGCTAACTTTGCGGCCTCGGGCAGCTATGTTACCATGGAGGAACCACACAACATTTGACTTTATAGGCTAGAACTGAAGTCGCGCCAACTGCCTAACTCAAAATACAGTCAAGAAAGTAGCTCTGGATCCGAGAAACGGGATCGACCATAAGAAATTACTACCGTGAAATTACATACAATTTTCAAATTTCTTGTACTTGCTAACTTTGCGACCTCGGGCAGCTATGTTACCATGGAGGAACCACACAACATTTGACTTTATAGGCTAGAACTGAAGTCGCGCCAACTGCTTAACTCAAAATACAGTCAAGAAAGTAGCTCTGGAGCCGAGAAACGGGATCGACCATAAGCACTACTGTGCAATTACGTACAATTTTCAAATTTCTAGTTCTTGCTAACTTTGCGGTCTCGGGCAGCTATGTTACCATTGAGGAACCACACAAGATTTTACTTTATAGGCTAGAACTGAAGTCGCGCCAACTGCTTAACTCAAAATACAGTCAAGAAAGTAGCTCTGAAGCCGAGAAACGGGATCGACCATAAGCACTACTGTGCAATTACGCACAATTTTCAAATTTCTAGTTCTTGCTAACTTTGCGGTCTCGGGCAGCTATGTTACCATTGAGGAACCACACAAGATTTTACTTTATAGGCTAGAACTGAAGTCCCGCCAACTGCTTAACTTCAAATACAGTCAAGAAAGTAGCTCTGAAGCTGAGAAACGGGATCGACCATAAGCACTACTGTGCAATTACGTACAATTTTCAAATTTCTTGTACTTCCTAACTTTGCGACCTCGGGCAGCTATGTTACCATGGAGGAACCACACAACATTTGACTTTATAGGCTAGAACTGAAGTCGCGCCAACTGCTTAACTCAAAATACAGTCAAGAAAGTAGCTCTGAAGCCGAGAAACGGGATCGACCATAAGCACTACCGTGAAATTACATACAATTTTCAAATTTCTTGTACTTGCTAACTTTGCGACCTCGGGCAGCTATGTTACCATGGAGGAACCACACAAGATTTTACTTTATAGGCTAGAACTGAAGTCCCGCCAACTGCTTAACTTAAAATACAGTCAAGAAAGTAGCTCTGAAGCTGAGAAACGGAATCGACCATAAGCACTACTGTGCAATTAGGTACAATTTTCAAATTTCTTGTACTTCCTAACTTTGCGACCTCGGGCAGCTATGTTACCATGGAGGGACCACACAACATTTGACTTTATAGGCTAGAACTGAAGTCGCGCCAACTGCTTAACTTAAAATACAGTCAAGAAAGTAGCTCTGAAGCTGAGAAACGGCATCGACCATAAGCACTACTGTACAATTACGTACAATTTTCAAATTTCTTGTACTTGCTAAATTTGCGACCTCGGGCAGATATGTTACCATGGAGGAATCACACAAGATTTGACTTTATAGGCTAGAACTGAAGTCGCACCAACAGCTTAACTCAAAATCCAGTCAAGAAAGTAGCTCTGAAGCTGAGAAACGGGATCGACCATAAGCACTACCGTGAAATTACGTACAATTTTCAAATTTCTTGTACTTGCTAACTTTGCGGCCTCGGGCAGCTATGTTACCATGGAGGAACCACACAACATTTGACTTTATAGGCTAGAACTGAAGTCGCGCCAACTGCTTGACTCAAAATCCAGTCAAGAAAGTAGCTCTGAAGCCGAGAAACGGGATCGACCATAAGCACTACTGTGCAATTACGTACAATTTTCAAATTTCTTGTACTTGCTAACTTTGCGGCCTCGGGCAGCTATGTTACCATGGAGGAACCACACAACATTTGACTTTATAGGCCAGAACTGAAGTCGCGCCAACTGCTTAACTTAAAATACAGTCAAGAAAGTAGCTCTGAAGCTGAGAAACGGGATCGACCATAAGCACTACTGTGCAATTACGTACAATTTTCAAATTTCTTGTTCTTGCCAACTTTGCGATCTCGGGCAGCTATGTTACCATTGAGGAACCACACAAGATTTTACTTTATAGGCTAGAACTGAAGTCCCGCCAACTGCTTAACTTAAAATACAGTAAAGAAAGTAGCTCTGAAGCTGAGAAACGGGATCGACCATAAGCACTACTGTGCAATTACGTACAATTTTCAAATTTCTTGTACTTGCTAACTTTGCGGCCTCGGGCAGCTATGTTACCATGGAGGAACCACACAACATTTGACTTTATAGGCTAGAACTGAAGTCGCGCCAACTGTTTAACTCAAAATACAGTCAAGAAAGTAGCTCTGAAGCCGAGAAACGGGATCGACCATAAGCACTACCGTGAAATTACATACAATTTTCAAATTTCTTGTACTTGCTAACTTTGCGGCCTCGGGCAGCTATGTTACCATGGAGGAACCACACAACATTTAACTTTATAGGCTAGAACTGAAGTCGCGCCAACTGCTCAACTTAAAATACAGTCAAGAAAGTAGCTCTGAAGCTGAGAAACGGGATCGACCATAGCACTACTGTGCAATTACGTACAATTTTCAAATTTCTTGTACTTGCTAACTTTGCGGCCTCGGGCAGCTATGTTACCATGGAGGAACCACACAAGATTTGACTTTATAGGCTAGAACTGAAGTCGCGCCAACTGCTTAACTCAAAATACAGTCAAGAAAGTAGCTCTGAAGCCGAGAAACGGGATCGACCATAAGCACTACCGTGAAATTACATACAATTTCCAAATTTCTTGTACTTGCTAACTTTGCGACCTCGGGCAGCTATGTTACCATGGAGGAACCACACAACATTTGACTTTATAGGGTAGAACTGAAGTCGCGCCAACTGCTTAACTTAAAATACAGTCAAGAAAGTAGCTCTGAAGCTGAGAAACGGCATCGACCATAAGCACTACTGTGCAATTACGTACAATTTTCAAATTTCTAGTTCTTGCTAACTTTGCGGCCTCGGGCAGCTATGTTACCATGGAGGAACCACACGAGATTTGACTTTATAGGCTAGAACTGAAGTCGCGCCAACTGCTTAACTCAAAATACAGTAAAGAAAGTAGCTCTGAAGCCGAGAAACGGGATCGACCATAAGCACTACCGTGAAATTACGTACAATTTTCAAATTTCTTGTACTTGCTAAATTTGCGACCTCGGGCAGCTATGTTACCATGGAGGAATCACACAAGATTTGACTTTATAGGCTAGAACTGAAGTCGCACCAACTGTTAAGCTCAAAATACAGTCAAGAAAGTAGCTCTGAAGCCGAGAAACGGGATCGACCATAAGCACTACCATGAAATTACGTACAATTTTCAAATTTCTTGTACTTGCTAACTTTGCGGCCTCGGGCAGCTATGTTACCATGGAGGAACCACACAAGATTTGACTTTATAATCTAGAACTGAAGTCGCGCCAACTGCATAACTCAAAATACAATCAAGAAAGTAGCTCTGAAGCCGGGAAACGGGATCGACCATAAGCACTACCGTGAAATTACGTACAATTTTCAAATTTCTTGTACTTGCTAACTTTTCGACCTCGGGCAGCTATATTACCATGGAGGAATCACACAAGATTTGACTTTATAGACTAGAACTGAAGTCGCGCCAACTGCTTAACTCAAAATCCAGTCAAGAAAGTAGCTCTGAAGCCGAGAAACGGGATCGACCATAAGCACTACCGTGAAATTGCGTACAATTTTCAAATTTCTTGTACTTGCTAACTTTGCGGCCTCGGGCAGCTATGTTTCCATGTAGGAACGACACAACATTTGACTTTATAGGCTAGAACTGAAGTCACGCCAACTGCTTAACTCAAAATACAGTCAAGAACGTAGCTCTGAAGCCGAGAAACGGGATCGACCATAAGCACTACCGTGAAATTACGTACAATTTTCAAATTTCTTGTACTTGCTAAATTTGCGACCTCGGGCAGCTATGTTACCATGGAGGAATCACACAACATTTGACTTTATAGGCTAGAACTGAAGTCGCACCAACTGTTAAGCTCAAAATACTGTCAAGAAAGTAGCTCTGAAGCTGGGAAACGGGATCGACCATAAACACTACCGTGAAATTACGTACAATTTTCAAATTTCTTGTACTTGCTAAATTTGCGACCTCGGGCAGCTATGTTACCATGGAGGAATCACACAAGATTTGACTTTATAGGCTAGAACTGAAGTCGCGCCAACTGCTTAACTCAAAATACAGTCAAGAAAGTAGCTCTGAAGCCGAGAAACGGGATCGACCATAAGCACTACCGTGAAATTACGTACAATTTTCAAATTTCTTGTACTTGCTAACTTTGCGACCTCGGGCAGCTATGTTACCATGGAGGAACCACACAACATTTGACTTTATAGGCTAGAACTGAAGTCGCGCCAACTGCTTAACTCAAAATACAGTCAAGAAAGTAGCTCTGAAGCTGAGAAACCGCATCGACCATAAGCACTACTGTGCAATTTCGTACAATTTTCAAATTTCTAGTTCTTGCTAACTTTGCGGCCTCGGGCAGCTATGTTACCATGGAGGAACCACACGAGATTTGACTTTATAGGCTAGAACTGAAGTCGCGCCAACTGCTTAACTCAAAATACAGTAAAGAAAGTAGCTCTGAAGCCGAGAAACGGGATCGACCATAAGCACTGCCGTGAAATTACGTACAATTTTCAAATTTCTTGTACTTGCTAACTTTGCGACCTCGGGCAGCTATGTTACCATGGAGGAACCACACAACATTTGACTTTATAGGCTAGAACTGAAGTCGCGCCAACTGCTTAACTCAAAATACAGTCAAGAAAGTAGCTCTGAAGCCGAGAAACGGGATCGACCATAAGCACTACTGTGCAATTACGTACAATTTTCAAATTTCTAGTTCTTGCTAACTTTGCGGTCTCGGGCAGCTATGTTACCATTGAGGAACCACACAAGATTTTACTTTATAGGCTAGAACTGAAGTCGCGCCAACTGCTTAACTCAAAATACAGTCAAGAAAGTAGCTCTGAAGCCGAGAAACGGGATCGACCATAAGCACTACTGTGCAATTACGCACAATTTTCAAATTTCTAGTTCTTGCTAACTTTGCGGTCTCGGGCAGCTATGTTACCATTGAGGAACCACACAAGATTTTACTTTATAGGCTAGAACTGAAGTCCCGCCAACTGCTTAACTTCAAATACAGTCAAGAAAGTAGCTCTGAAGCTGAGAAACGGGATCGACCATAAGCACTACTGTGCAATTACGTACAATTTTCAAATTTCTTGTACTTGCTAAATTTGCGGCCTCGGGCAGCTATGTTACCATGGAGGAACCACACAACATTTGACTTTATAGGCTAGAACTGAAGTCGCGCCAACTGCTTAACTCAAAATACAGTCAAGAAAGTAGCTCTGAAGCCGAGAAACGGGATCGACCATAAGCACTACCGTGAAATTACATACAATTTTCAAATTTCTTGTACTTGCTAACTTTGCGACCTCGGGCAGCTATGTTACCATGGAGGAACCACACAAGATTTTACTTTATAGGCTAGAACTGAAGTCCCGCCAACTGCTTAACTTAAAATACAGTCAAGAAAGTAGCTCTGAAGCTGAGAAACGGAATCGACCATAAGCACTACTGTGCAATTAGGTACAATTTTCAAATTTCTTGTACTTCCTAACTTTGCGACCTCGGGCAGCTATGTTACCATGGAGGAATCACACAAGATTTGACTTTATAGGCTAGAACTGAAGTCGCACCAACAGCTTAACTCAAAATCCAGTCAAGAAAGTAGCTCTGAAGCTGAGAAACGGGATCGACCATAAGCACTACCGTGAAATTACGTACAATTTTCAAATTTCTTGTACTTGCTAACTTTGCGGCCTCGGGCAGCTATGTTACCATGGAGGAACCACACAACATTTGACTTTATAGGCTAGAACTGAAGTCGCGCCAACTGCTTGACTCAAAATCCAGTCAAGAAAGTAGCTCTGAAGCTGAGAAACGGGATCGACCATAAGCACTACCGTGAAATTACGTACAATTTTCAAATTTCTTGTACTTGCTAACTTTGCGGCCTCGGGCAGCTATGTTACCATGGAGGAACCACACAACATTTGACTTTATAGGCTAGAACTGAAGTCGCGCCAACTGCTTGACTCAAAATCCAGTCAAGAAAGTAGCTCTGAAGCCGAGAAACGGGATCGACCATAAGCACTACTGTGCAATTACGTACAATTTTCAAATTTCTTGTACTTGCTAACTTTGCGGCCTCGGGCAGCTATGTTACCATGGAGGAACCACACAACATTTGACTTTATAGGCCAGAACTGAAGTCGCGCCAACTGCTTAACTTAAAATACAGTCAAGAAAGTAGCTCTGAAGCTGAGAAACGGGATCGACCATAAGCACTACTGTGCAATTACGTACAATTTTCAAATTTCTTGTTCTTGCCAACTTTGCGTACTCGGGCAGCTATGTTACCATTGAGGAACCACACAAGATTTTACTTTATAGGCTAGAACTGAAGTCCCGCCAACTGCTTAACTTAAAATACAGTAAAGAAAGTAGCTCTGAAGCTGAGAAACGGGATCGACCATAAGCACTACTGTGCAATTACGTACAATTTTCAAATTTCTTGTACTTGCTAACTTTGCGGCCTCGGGCAGCTATGTTACCATGGAGGAACCACACAACATTTGACTTTATAGGCTAGAACTGAAGTCGCGCCAACTGTTTAACTCAAAATACAGTCAAGAAAGTAGCTCTGAAGCCGAGAAACGGGATCGACCATAAGCACTACCGTGAAATTACATACAATTTTCAAATTTCTTGTACTTGCTAACTTTGCGGCCTCGGGCAGCTATGTTACCATGGAGGAACCACACAACATTTGACTTTATAGGCTAGAACTGAAGTCGCGCCAACTGCTCAACTTAAAATACAGTCAAGAAAGTAGCTCTGAAGCTGAGAAACGGGATCGACCATAAGCACTACTGTGCAATTACGTACAATTTTCAAATTTCTTGTACTTGCTAACTTTGCGGCCTCGGGCAGCTATGTTACCATGGAGGAACCACACAAGATTTGACTTTATAGGCTAGAACTGAAGTCGCGCCAACTGCTTAACTCAAAATACAGTCAAGAAAGTAGCTCTGAAGCCGAGAAACGGGATCGACCATAAGCACTACCGTGAAATTACATACAATTTCCAAATTTCTTGTACTTGCTAACTTTGCGACCTCGGGCAGCTATGTTACCATGGAGGAACCACACAACATTTGACTTTATAGGGTAGAACTGAAGTCGCGCCAACTGCTTAACTTAAAATACAGTCAAGAAAGTAGCTCTGAAGCTGAGAAACGGCATCGACCATAAGCACTACTGTGCAATTACGTACAATTTTCAAATTTCTAGTTCTTGCTAACTTTGCGGCCTCGGGCAGCTATGTTACCATGGAGGAACCACACGAGATTTGACTTTATAGGCTAGAACTGAAGTCGCGCCAACTGCTTAACTCAAAATACAGTAAAGAAAGTAGCTCTGAAGCCGAGAAACGGGATCGACCATAAGCACTACCGTGAAATTACGTACAATTTTCAAATTTCTTGTACTTGCTAAATTTGCGACCTCGGGCAGCTATGTTACCATGGAGGAATCACACAAGATTTGACTTTATAGGCTAGAACTGAAGTCGCACCAACTGTTAAGCTCAAAATACAGTCAAGAAAGTAGCTCTGAAGCCGAGAAACGGGATCGACCATAAGCACTACCATGAAATTACGTACAATTTTCAAATTTCTTGTACTTGCTAACTTTGCGGCCTCGGGCAGCTATGTTACCATGGAGGAACCACACAAGATTTGACTTTATAATCTAGAACTGAAGTCGCGCCAACTGCATAACTCAAAATACAATCAAGAAAGTAGCTCTGAAGCCGGGAAACGGGATCGACCATAAGCACTACCGTGAAATTACGTACAATTTTCAAATTTCTTGTACTTGCTAACTTTTCGACCTCGGGCAGCTATATTACCATGGAGGAATCACACAAGATTTGACTTTATAGACTAGAACTGAAGTCGCGCCAACTGCTTAACTCAAAATCCAGTCAAGAAAGTAGCTCTGAAGCCGAGAAACGGGATCGACCATAAGCACTACCGTGAAATTGCGTACAATTTTCAAATTTCTTGTACTTGCTAACTTTGCGGCCTCGGGCAGCTATGTTTCCATGTAGGAACGACACAACATTTGACTTTATAGGCTAGAACTGAAGTCACGCCAACTGCTTAACTCAAAATACAGTCAAGAAAGTAGCTCTGAAGCCGAGAAACGGGATCGACCATAAGCACTACCGTGAAATTACGTACAATTTTCAAATTTCTTGTACTTGCTAAATTTGCGACCTCGGGCAGCTATGTTACCATGGAGGAATCACACAACATTTGACTTTATGGGCTAGAACTGAAGTCGCACCAACTGTTAAGCTCAAAATACTGTCAAGAAAGTAGCTCTGAAGCTGGGAAACGGGATCGACCATAAACACTACCGTGAAATTACGTACAATTTTCAAATTTCTTGTACTTGCTAAATTTGCGACCTCGGGCAGCTATGTTACCATGGAGGAATCACACAAGATTTGACTTTATAGGCTAGAACTGAAGTCGCGCCAACTGCTTAACTCAAAATACAGTCAAGAAAGTAGCTCTGAAGCCGAGAAACGGGATCGACCATAAGCACTACCGTGAAATTACGGACAATTTTCAAATTTCTTGTACTTGCTAACTTTGCGACCTCGGGCAGCTATGTTACCATGGAGGAACCACACAACATTTGACTTTATAGGCTAGAACTGAAGTCGCGCCAACTGCTTAACTCAAAATACAGTCAAGAAAGTAGCTCTGAAGCTGAGAAACCGCATCGACCATAAGCACTACTGTGCAATTTCGTACAATTTTCAAATTTCTAGTTCTTGCTAACTTTGCGGCCTCGGGCAGCTATGTTACCATGGAGGAACCACACGAGATTTGACTTTATAGGCTAGAACTGAAGTCGCGCCAACTGCTTAACTCAAAATACAGTAAAGAAAGTAGCTCTGAAGCCGAGAAACGGGATCGACCATAAGCACTGCCGTGAAATTACGTACAATTTTCAAATTTCTTGTACTTGCTAACTTTGCCACCTCGGGCAGCTATGTTACCATGGAGGAACCACACAACATTTGACTTTATAGGCTAGAACTGAAGTCGCGCCAACTGCTTAACTCAAAATACAGTCAAGAAAGTAGCTCTGAAGCTGAGAAACGGCATCGACCATAAGCACTACTGTGCAATTACGTACAATTTTCAAATTTCTAGTTCTTGCTAATTTTGCGGCCTCGGGCAGCTATGTTACCATGGAGGAACCACACGAGATTTGACTTTATAGGCTAGAACTGAAGTCGCGCCAACTGCTTAACTCAAAATACAGTAAAGAAAGTAGCTCTGAAGCCGAGAAACGGGATCGACCATAAGCACTACCGTGAAATTACGTACAATTTTCAAATTTCTTGTACTTGCTAAATTTGCGACCTCGGGCAGCTATATTACCATGGAGGAATCACACAAGATTTGACTTTATAGGCTAGAACTGAAGTCGCACCAACTGTTAAGCTCAAAATACAGTCAAGAAAGTAGCTCTGAAGCCGAGAAACGGGATCGACCATAAGCACTACCGTGAAATTACGTACAATTTTCAAATTTCTTGTACTTGCTAACTTTTCGACCTCGGGCAGCTATATTACCATGGAGGAATCACACAAGATTTGACTTTATAGGCTAGAACTGAAGTCGCGCCAACTGCTTAACTCAAAATCCAGTCAAGAAAGTAACTCTGAAGCCGAGAAACGGGATCGACCATAAGCACTACCGTGAAATCATAAGCACTACCGTGAAATTACGTACAATTTTCAAATTTCTTGTACTTGCTAACTTTGCGACCTCGGGCAGCTATGTTACCATGGAGGAACCACACAACATTTGACTTTATAGGCTAGAACTGAAGTCGCGCCAACTGCTTAACTCAAAATCCAGTCAAGAAAGTAGCTCTGAAGCCGAGAAACGGGATCGACCTTAAGCACTACCGTGAAATTACGTACAATTTCCAAATCTTGTACTTGCTAACTTTGCGGCCTCGGGCAGCTATGTTACCATGGAGGAACCACACAACATTTGACTTTATAGGCTAGAACTGAAGTCGCGCCAACTGCTTAACCCAAAATCCAGTCAAGAAAGTAGCTCTGAAGCCGAGAAACGGGATCGACCATAAGCACTACCGTGAAATTACGTACAATTTTCAAATTTCTTGTACTTGCTAACTTTGCGACCTCGGGCAGCTATGTTACCATGGAGGAACCAGACAAGATTTTACTTTATAGGCTAGAACTGAAGTCGCACCAACTGCTTAACTCAAAATACAATCAAGAAAGTAGCTCTGAAGCCGAGAAACGGGATCGACCATAAGCACTACCGTGAAATTACATACAATTTTCAAATTTCTTGTACTTGCTAACTTTGCGACCTCGGGCAGCTATGTTACCATGGAGGAACCACACAAGATTTGACTTTATAAGCTAGAACTGAAGTCGCGCCAACTGCTTAACTCAAAATACAGTCAAGAAAGTAGCTCTGAAGCCGAGAAACGGGATCGACCATAAGCACTACCGTGAAATTACATAAATTTTCAAATTTCTTGTACTTGCTAACTTTGCGACCTCGGGCAGCTATGTTACCATGGAGGAACCACACAAGATTTTACTTTATAGGCTAGAACTGAAGTCCCGCCAACTGCTTAACTTAAAATACAGTCAAGAAAGTAGCTCTGAAGCTGAGAAACGGAATCGACCATAAGCACTACTGTGCAATTACGTACAATTTTCAAATTTCTTGTACTTCCTAACTTTGCGACCTCGGGCAGCTATGTTACCATGGAGGAACCACACAACATTTGACTTTATAGGCTAGAATTGAAGTCGCGCCAACTGCTTAACTTAAAATACAGTCAAGAAAGTAGCTCTGAAGCTGAGAAACGGGATCGACCATAAGCACTACCGTGAAATTACGTACAATTTTCAAATTTCTTGTACTTGCTAACTTTGCGGCCTCGGGCAGCTATGTTACCATGGAGGAACCACACAACATTTGACTTTATAGGCTAGAACTGAAGTCGCGCCAACTGCTTGACTCAAAATCCAGTCAAGAAAGTGGCTCTGAAGCCGAGAAACGGGATCGACCATAAGCACTACCGTGAAATTACGTACAATTTTCAAATTTCTTGTACTTGCTAACTTTGCGACCTCGGGAAGCTATGTTACCATGGAGGAACCACACAACATTTGACTTTATAGGCTAGAACTGAAGTGGCGCCAACTGCTTAACTCAAAATACAGTCAAGAAAGTAGCTCTGAAGCTGAGAAACGGCATCGACCATAAGCACTGCTGTGCAATTACGTACAATTTTCAAATTTCTTGTTCTTGCTAACTTTGCGGTCTCGGGCAGCTATGTTACCATTGAGGAACCACACAAGATTTTACTTTATAGGCTAGAACTGAAGTCCCGCCAACTGCTTAACTTAAAATACAGTCAAGAAAGTAGCTCTGAAGCTGAGAAACGGGATCGACCATAAGCACTACTGTGCAATTACGTACAATTTTCAAATTTATTGTACTTGCTAACTTTGCGGCCTCGGGCAGCTATGTTACCATGGAGGAACCACACAACATTTGACTTTATAGGCTAGAACTGAAGTCGCGCCAACTGCTTAACTCAAAATACAGTCAAGAAAGTAGCTCTGAAGCCGAGAAACGGGATCGACCATAAGCACTACCGTGAAATTACATACAATTTTCAAATTTCTTGTACTTGCTAACTTTGCGACCTCGGGCAGCTATGTTACCATGGAGGAACCACACAACATTTGACTTTATAGGCTAGAACTGAAGTCGCGCCAACTGCTTAACTCAAAATACAGTCAAGAAAGTAGCTCTGAAGCCGAGAAACGGGATCGACCATAAGCACTACTGTGCAATTACGTACAATTTTCAAATTTCTAGTTCTTGCTAACTTTGCGGTCTCGGGCAGCTATGTTACCATTGAGGAACCACACAAGATTTTACTTTATAGGCTAGAACTGAAGTCCCGCCAACTGCTTAACTTCAAATACAGTCAAGAAAGTAGCTCTGAAGCTGAGAAACGGGATCGACCATAAGCACTACTGTGCAATTACGTACAATTTTCAAATTTCTTGTACTTGCTAAATTTGCGGCCTCGGGCAGCTATGTTACCATGGAGGAACCACACAACATTTGACTTTATAGGCTAGAACTGAAGTCGCGCCAACTGCTTAACTCAAAATACAGTCAAGAAAGTAGCTCTGAAGCCGAGAAACGGGATCGACCATAAGCACTACCGTGAAATTACATACAATTTTCAAATTTCTTGTACTTGCTAACTTTGCGACCTCGGGCAGCTATGTTACCATGGAGGAACCACACAAGATTTTACTTTATAGGCTAGAACTGAAGTCCCGCCAACTGCTTAACTTAAAATACAGTCAAGAAAGTAGCTCTGAAGCTCTGAAGCTGAGAAACGGAATCGACCATAAGCACTACTGTGCAATTAGGTACAATTTTCAAATTTCTTGTACTTCCTAACTTTGCGACCTCGGGCAGCTATGTTACCATGGAGGAACCACACAACATTTGACTTTATAGGCTAGAACTGAAGTCGCGCCAACTGCCTAACTTAAAATACAGTCAAGAAAGTAGCTCTGAAGCTGAGAAACGGCATCGACCATAAGCACTACTGTGCAATTACGTACAATTTTCAAATTTCTTGTACTTGCTAAATTTGCGACCTCGGGCAGATATGTTACCATGGAGGAATCACACAAGATTTGACTTTATAGGCTAGAACTGAAGTCGCGCCAACAGCTTAACTCAAAATCCAGTCAAGAAAGTAGCTCTGAAGCCGAGAAACGGGATCGACCATAAGCACTACCGTGAAATTACGTACAATTTTCAAATTTCTTGTACTTGCTAACTTTGCGGTCTCGGGCAGCTATGTTACCATTGAGGAACCACACAAGATTTTACTTTATAGGCTAGAACTGAAGTCCCGCTAACTGCTTAACTTAAAATACAGTCAAGAAAGTAGCTCTGAAGCTGAGAAACGGGATCGACCATAAGCACTACTGTGCAATTACGTACAATTTTCAAATTTCTTGTACTTGCTAACTTTGCGGCCTCGGGCAGCTATGTTACCATTGAGGAACCACACAAGATTTTACTTTATAGGCTAGAACTGAAGTCGCGCCAACTGCTTAACTCAAAATACAGTCAAGAAAGTAGCTCTGGAGCCGAGAAACGGGATCGACCATAAGCACTACTGTGCAATTACGTACAATTTTCAAATTTCTAGTTCTTGCTAACTTTGCGGTCTCGGGCAGCTATGTTACCATTGAGGAACCACACAAGATTTTACTTTATAGGCTAGAACTGAAGTCGCGCCAACTGCTTAACTCAAAATACAGTCAAGAAAGTAGCTCTGAAGCCGAGAAACGGGATCGACCATAAGCACTACTGTGCAATTACGCACAATTTTCAAATTTCTAGTTCTTGCTAATTTTGCGGTCTCGGGCAGCTATGTTACCATTGAGGAACCACACAAGATTTTACTTTATAGGCTAGAACTGAAGTCCCGCCAACTGCTTAACTTCAAATACAGTCAAGAAAGTAGCTCTGAAGCTGAGAAACGGGATCGACCATAAGCACTACTGTGCAATTACGTACAATTTTCAAATTTCTTGTACTTGCTAAATTTGCGGCCTCGGGCAGCTATGTTACCATGGAGGAACCACACAACATTTGACTTTATAGGCTAGAACTGAAGTCGCGCCAACTGCTTAACTCAAAATACAGTCAAGAAAGTAGCTCTGAAGCCGAGAAACGGGATCGACCATAAGCACTACCGTGAAATTACATACAATTTTCAAATTTCTTGTACTTGCTAACTTTGCGACCTCGGGCAGCTATGTTACCATGGAGGAACCACACAAGATTTTACTTTATAGGCTAGAACTGAAGTCCCGCCAACTGCTTAACTTAAAATACAGTCAAGAAAGTAGCTCTGAAGCTGAGAAACGGAATCGACCATAAGCACTACTGTGCAATTAGGTACAATTTTCAAATTTCTTGTACTTCCTAACTTTGCGACCTCGGGCAGCTATGTTACCATGGAGGGACCACACAACATTTGACTTTATAGGCTAGAACTGAAGTCGCGCCAACTGCTTAACTCAAAATACAGTCAAGAAAGTAGCTCTGAAGCCGAGAAACGGGATCGACCATAAGCACTACCGTGAAATTACATACAATTTTCAAATTTCTTGTACTTGCTAACTTTGCGACCTCGGGCAGCTATGTTACCATGGAGGAACCACACAAGATTTTACTTTATAGGCTAGAACTGAAGTCCCGCCAACTGCTTAACTTAAAATACAGTCAAGAAAGTAGCTCTGAAGCTCTGAAGCTGAGAAACGGAATCGACCATAAGCACTACTGTGCAATTAGGTACAATTTTCAAATTTCTTGTACTTCCTAACTTTGCGACCTCGGGCAGCTATGTTACCATGGAGGAACCACACAACATTTGACTTTATAGGCTAGAACTGAAGTCGCGCCAACTGCTTAACTTAAAATACAGTCAAGAAAGTAGCTCTGAAGCTGAGAAACGGCATCGACCATAAGCACTACTGTGCAATTACGTACAATTTTCAAATTTCTTGTACTTGCTAAATTTGCGACCTCGGGCAGATATGTTACCATGGAGGAATCACACAAGATTTGACTTTATAGGCTAGAACTGAAGTCGCGCCAACAGCTTAACTCAAAATCCAGTCAAGAAAGTAGCTCTGAAGCCGAGAAACGGGATCGACCATAAGCACTACCGTGAAATTACGTACAATTTTCAAATTTCTTGTACTTGCTAACTTTGCGGTCTCGGGCAGCTATGTTACCATTGAGGAACCACACAAGATTTTACTTTATAGGCTAGAACTGAAGTCCCGCCAACTGCTTAACTTAAAATACAGTCAAGAAAGTAGCTCTGAAGCTGAGAAACGGGATCGACCATAAGCACTACTGTGCAATTACGTACAATTTTCAAATTTCTTGTACTTGCTAACTTTGCGGCCTCGGGCAGCTATGTTACCATTGAGGAACCACACAAGATTTTACTTTATAGGCTAGAACTGAAGTCGCGCCAACTGCTTAACTCAAAATACAGTCAAGAAAGTAGCTCTGGAGCCGAGAAACGGGATCGACCATAAGCACTACTGTGCAATTACGTACAATTTTCAAATTTCTAGTTCTTGCTAACTTTGCGGTCTCGGGCAGCTATGTTACCATTGAGGAACCACACAAGATTTTACTTTATAGGCTAGAACTGAAGTCGCGCCAACTGCTTAACTCAAAATACAGTCAAGAAAGTAGCTCTGAAGCCGAGAAACGGGATCGACCATAAGCACTACTGTGCAATTACGCACAATTTTCAAATTTCTAGTTCTTGCTAATTTTGCGGTCTCGGGCAGCTATGTTACCATTGAGGAACCACACAAGATTTTACTTTATAGGCTAGAACTGAAGTCCCGCCAACTGCTTAACTTCAAATACAGTCAAGAAAGTAGCTCTGAAGCTGAGAAACGGGATCGACCATAAGCACTACTGTGCAATTACGTACAATTTTCAAATTTCTTGTACTTGCTAAATTTGCGGCCTCGGGCAGCTATGTTACCATGGAGGAACCACACAACATTTGACTTTATAGGCTAGAACTGAAGTCGCGCCAACTGCTTAACTCAAAATACAGTCAAGAAAGTAGCTCTGAAGCCGAGAAACGGGATCGACCATAAGCACTACCGTGAAATTACATACAATTTTCAAATTTCTTGTACTTGCTAACTTTGCGACCTCGGGCAGCTATGTTACCATGGAGGGACCACACAACATTTGACTTTATAGGCTAGAACTGAAGTCGCGCCAACTGCTTAACTTAAAATACAGTCAAGAAAGTAGCTCTGAAGCTGAGAAACGGCATCGACCATAAGCACTACTGTGCAATTACGTACAATTTTCAAATTTCTTGTACTTGCTAAATTTGCGACCTCGGGCAGATATGTTACCATGGAGGAATCACACAAGATTTGACTTTATAGGCTAGAACTGAAGTCGCACCAACAGCTTAACTCAAAATCCAGTCAAGAAAGTAGCTCTGAAGCTGAGAAACGGGATCGACCATAAGCACTACCGTGAAATTACGTACAATTTTCAAATTTCTTGTACTTGCTAACTTTGCGGCCTCGGGCAGCTATGTTACCATGGAGGAACCACACAACATTTGACTTTATAGGCTAGAACTGAAGTCGCGCCAACTGCTTGACTCAAAATCCAGTCAAGAAAGTAGCTCTGAAGCCGAGAAACGGGATCGACCATAAGCACTACTGTGCAATTACGTACAATTTTCAAATTTCTTGTACTTGCTAACTTTGCGGCCTCGGGCAGCTATGTTACCATGGAGGAACCACACAACATTTGACTTTATAGGCTAGAACTGAAGTCGCGCCAACTGCTTAACTTAAAATACAGTCAAGAAAGTAGCTCTGAAGCTGAGAAACGGGATCGACCATAAGCACTACTGTGCAATTACGTACAATTTTCAAATTTCTTGTTCTTGCCAACTTTGCGATCTCGGGCAGCTATGTTACCATTGAGGAACCACACAAGATTTTACTTTATAGGCTAGAACTGAAGTCCCGCCAACTGCTTAACTTAAAATACAGTCAAGAAAGTAGCTCTGAAGCTGAGAAACGGGATCGACCATAAGCACTACTGTGCAATTACGTACAATTTTCAAATTTCTTGTACTTGCTAACTTTGCGGCCTCGGGCAGCTATGTTACCATGGAGGAACCACACAACATTTGACTTTATAGGCTAGAACTGAAGTCGCGCCAACTGTTTAACTCAAAATACAGTCAAGAAAGTAGCTCTGAAGCCGAGAAACGGGATCGACCATAAGCACTACCGTGAAATTACATACAATTTTCAAATTTCTTGTACTTGCTAACTTTGCGACCTCGGGCAGCTATGTTACCATGGAGGAACCACACAACATTTGACTTTATAGGCTAGAACTGAAGTCGCGCCAACTGCTTAACTCAAAATACAGTCAAGAAAGTAGCTCTGAAGCTGAGAAACGGCATCGACCATAAGCACTACTGTGCAATTACGTACAATTTTCAAATTTCTAGTTCTTGCTAACTTTGCGGCCTCGGGCAGCTATGTTACCATGGAGGAACCACACGAGATTTGACTTTATAGGCTAGAACTGAAGTCGCGCCAACTGCATAACTCAAAATACACTAAAGAAAGTAGCTCTGAAGCCGAGAAACGGGATCGACCATAAGCACTACCGTGCAATTACGTACAATTTTCAAATTTCTTGTTCTTGCTAACTTTGCGGTCTCGGGCAGCTATGTTACCATTGAGGAACCACACAAGATTTTACTTTATAGGCTAGAACTGAAGTCCCGCCAGCTGCTTAACTTAAAATACAGTCAAGAAAGTAGCTCTGAAGCTGAGAAACGGGATCGACCATAAGCACTACTGTGCAATTACGTACAATTTTCAAATTTCTTGTACTTGCTAACTTTGCGACCTCGGGCAGCTATGTTACCATAGAGGAACCACACAACATTTGACTTTATAGGCTAGAACTGAAGTCGCGCCAACTGCTCAACTTAAAATACAGTCAAGAAAGTAGCTCTGAAGCTGAGAAACGGGATCGACCATAAGCACTACTGTGCAATTACGTACAATTTTCAAATTTCTTGTACTTGCTAAATTTGCGACCTCGGGCAGCTATGTTACCATGGAGGAATCACACAAGATTTGACTTTATAGGCTAGAACTGAAGTCGCGCCAACTGCTTAACTCAAAATACAGTCAAGAAAGTAGCTCTGAAGCCGAGAAACGGGATCGACCATAAGCACTACCGTGAAATTACGTACAATTTTCAAATTTCTTGTACTTGCTAACTTTGCGACCTCGGGCAGCTATGTTACCATGGAGGAACCACACAACATTTAACTTTATAGGCTAGAACTGAAGTCGCACCAACTGTTAAGCTCAAAATACAGTCAAGAAAGTAGCTCTGAAGCCGAGAAACGGGATCGACCATAAGCACTACCATGAAATTACGTACAATTTTCAAATTTCTTGTACTTGCTAACTTTGCGGCCTCGGGCAGCTATGTTACCATGGAGGAACCACACAAGATTTGACTTTATAATCTAGAACTGAAGTAGCGCCAACTGCATAACTCAAAATACAATCAAGAAAGTAGCTCTGAAGCCGGGAAACGGGATCGACCATAAGCACTACCGTGAAATTACGTACAATTTTCAAATTTCTTGTACTTGCTAACTTTTCGACCTCGGGCAGCTATATTACCATGGAGGAATCACACAAGATTTGACTTTATAGACTAGAACTGAAGTCGCGCCAACTGCTTAACTCAAAATCCAGTCAAGAAAGTAGCTCTGAAGCCGAGAAACGGGATCGACCATAAGCACTACCGTGAAATTGCGTACAATTTTCAAATTTCTTGTACTTGCTAAATTTGCGGCCTCGGGCAGCTATGTTTCCATGGAGGAACCACACAACATTTGACTTTATAGGCTAGAACTGAAGTCACGCCAACTGCTTAACTCAAAATACAGTCAAGAAAGTAGCTCTGAAGCCGAGAAACGGGGTCGACCATAAGCACTACCGTGAAATTACGTACAATTTTCAAATTTCTTGTACTTGCTAAATTTGCGACCTCGACCAGCTATGTTACCATGGAGGAATCACACAACATTTGACTTTATAGGCTAGAACTGAAGTCGCACCAACTGTTAAGCTCAAAATACTGTCAAGAAAGTAGCTCTGAAGCTGGGAAACGGGATCGACCATAAACACTACCGTGAAATTACGTACAATTTTCAAATTTCTTGTACTTGCTAAATTTGCGACCTCGGGCAGCTATGTTACCATGGAGGAATCACACAAGATTTGACTTTATAGGCTAGAACTGAAGTCGCGCCAACTGCTTAACTCAAAATACAGTCAAGAAAGTAGCTCTGAAGCCGAGAAACGGGATCGACCATAAGCACTACCGTGAAATTACGTACAATTTTCAAATTTCTTGTACTTGCTAACTTTGCGACCTCGGGCAGCTATGTTACCATGGAGGAACCACACAACATTTGACTTTATAGGCTAGAACTGAAGTCGCGCCAACTGCTTAACTCAAAATACAGTCAAGAAAGTAGCTCTGAAGCTGAGAAACCGCATCGACCATAAGCACTACTGTGCAATTTCGTACAATTTTCAAATTTCTAGTTCTTGCTAACTTTGCGGCCTCGGGCAGCTATGTTACCATGGAGGAACTACACGAGATTTGACTTTATAGGCTAGAACTGAAGTCGCGCCAACTGCTTAACTCAAAATACAGTAAAGAAAGTAGCTCTGAAGCCGAGAAACGGGATCGACCATAAGCACTGCCGTGAAATTACGTACAATTTTCAAATTTCTTGTACTTGCTAACTTTGCGACCTCGGGCAGCTATGTTACCATGGAGGAACCACACAACATTTGACTTTATAGGCTAGAACTGAAGTCGCGCCAACTGCTTAACTCAAAATACAGTCAAGAAAAAAGCTCTGAAGCTGAGAAACTTCATCGACCATAAGCACTACTGTGCAATTACGTACAATTTTCAAATTTCTAGTTCTTGCTAACTTTGCGGCCTCGGGCAGCTATGTTACCATGGAGGAATCACACAAGATTTGACTTTATAGGCTAGAACTGAAGTCGCACCAACTGTTAAGCTCAAAATACAGTCAAGAAAGTAGCTCTGAAGCCGAGAAACGGGATCGACCATAAGCACTACCGTGAAATTACGTACAATTTTCAAATTTCTTGTACTTGCTAACTTTTCGACCTCGGGCAGCTATATTACCATGGAGGAATCACACAAGATTTGACTTTATAGGCTAGAACTGAAGTCGCGCCAACTGCTTAACTCAAAATCCAGTCAAGAAAGTAACTCTGAAGCCGAGAAACGGGATCGACCATAAGCACTACCGTGAAATCATAAGCACTACCGTGAAATTACGTACAATTTTCAAATTTCTTGTACTTGCTAACTTTGCGACCTCGGGCAGCTATGTTACCATGGAGGAACCACACAACATTTGACTTTATAGGCTAGAACTGAAGTCGCGCCAACTGCTTTACTCAAAATACAGTCAAGAAAGTAGCTCTGAAGCCGAGAAACGGGATCGACCATAAGCACTACCGTGCAATTACGTACAATTTTCAAATTTCTTGTTCTTGCTAACTTTGCGGTCTCGGGCAGCTATGTTACCATTGAGGAACCACACAAGATTTTACTTTATAGGCTAGAAATGAAGTCCCGCCAACTGCTTAACTTAAAATACAGTCAAGAAAGTAGCTCTGAAGCTGAGAAACGGGATCGACCATAAGCACTACTGTGCAATTACGTACAATTTTCAAATTTCTTGTACTTGCTAACTTTGCGACCTCGGGCAGCTATGTTACCATGGAGTAACCACACAACATTTGACTTTATAGGCTAGAACTGAAGTCGCGCCAACTGCTTAACTTAAAATACAGTCAAGAAAGTAGCTCTGAAGCTGAGAAACGGGATCGACCATAAGCACTACTGTGCAATTACGTACAATTTTCAAATTTCTTGTACTTGCTAACTTTGCGGCCTCGGGCAGCTATGTTACCATGGAGGAACCACACAAGATTTGACTTTATAGGCTAGAACTGAAGTCGCGCCAACTGCATAACTCAAAATACACTAAAGAAAGTAGCTCTGAAGCCGAGAAACGGGATCGACCATAAGCACTACCGTGCAATTACGTACAATTTTCAAATTTCTTGTTCTTGCTAACTTTGCGGTCTCGGGCAGCTATGTTACCATTGAGGAACCACACAAGATTTGACTTTATAGGCTAGAACTGAAGTCGCGCCAACTGCATAACTCAAAATACACTAAAGAAAGTAGCTCTGAAGCCGAGAAACGGGATCGACCATAAGCACTACCGTGCAATTACGTACAATTTTCAAATTTCTTGTACTTGCTAACTTTGCGGCCTCGGGCAGCTATGTTACCATGGAGGAACCACACAAGATTTGACTTTATAGGCTAGAACTGAAGTCGCGCCAACTGCATAACTCAAAATACACTAAAGAAAGTAGCTCTGAAGCCGAGAAACGGGATCGACCATAAGCACTACCGTGCAATTACGTACAATTTTCAAATTTCTTGTACTTGCTAACTTTGCGGCCTCGGGCAGCTATGTTACCATGGAGGAACCACACAACATTTGACTTTATAGGCTAGAACTGAAGTCGCGCCAACTGCTTAACTTAAAATACAGTCAAGAAAGTAGCTCTGAAGCTGAGAAACGGGATCGACCATAAGCACTACTGTGCAATTACGTACAATTTTCAAATTTCTTGTTCTTGCCAACTTTGCGATCTCGGGCAGCTATGTTACCATTGAGGAACCACACAAGATTTTACTTTATAGGCTAGAACTGAAGTCCCGCCAACTGCTTAACTTAAAATACAGTCAAGAAAGTAGCTCTGAAGCTGAGAAACGGGATCGACCATAAGCACTACTGTGCAATTACGTACAATTTTCAAATTTCTTGTACTTGCTAACTTTGCGGCCTCGGGCAGCTATGTTACCATGGAGGAACCACACAACATTTGACTTTATAGGCTAGAACTGAAGTCGCGCCAACTGTTTAACTCAAAATACAGTCAAGAAAGTAGCTCTGAAGCCGAGAAACGGGATCGACCATAAGCACTACCGTGAAATTACATACAATTTTCAAATTTCTTGTACTTGCTAACTTTGCGACCTCGGGCAGCTATGTTACCATGGAGGAACCACACAACATTTGACTTTATAGGCTAGAACTGAAGTCGCGCCAACTGCTTAACTCAAAATACAGTCAAGAAAGTAGCTCTGAAGCTGAGAAACGGCATCGACCATAAGCACTACTGTGCAATTACGTACAATTTTCAAATTTCTAGTTCTTGCTAACTTTGCGGCCTCGGGCAGCTATGTTACCATGGAGGAACCACACGAGATTTGACTTTATAGGCTAGAACTGAAGTCGCGCCAACTGCATAACTCAAAATACACTAAAGAAAGTAGCTCTGAAGCCGAGAAACGGGATCGACCATAAGCACTACCGTGCAATTACGTACAATTTTCAAATTTCTTGTTCTTGCTAACTTTGCGGTCTCGGGCAGCTATGTTACCATTGAGGAACCACACAAGATTTTACTTTATAGGCTAGAACTGAAGTCCCGCCAGCTGCTTAACTTAAAATACAGTCAAGAAAGTAGCTCTGAAGCTGAGAAACGGGATCGACCATAAGCACTACTGTGCAATTACGTACAATTTTCAAATTTCTTGTACTTGCTAACTTTGCGACCTCGGGCAGCTATGTTACCATAGAGGAACCACACAACATTTGACTTTATAGGCTAGAACTGAAGTCGCGCCAACTGCTCAACTTAAAATACAGTCAAGAAAGTAGCTCTGAAGCTGAGAAACGGGATCGACCATAAGCACTACTGTGCAATTACGTACAATTTTCAAATTTCTTGTACTTGCTAAATTTGCGACCTCGGGCAGCTATGTTACCATGGAGGAATCACACAAGATTTGACTTTATAGGCTAGAACTGAAGTCGCGCCAACTGCTTAACTCAAAATACAGTCAAGAAAGTAGCTCTGAAGCCGAGAAACGGGATCGACCATAAGCACTACCGTGAAATTACGTACAATTTTCAAATTTCTTGTACTTGCTAACTTTGCGACCTCGGGCAGCTATGTTACCATGGAGGAACCACACAACATTTAACTTTATAGGCTAGAACTGAAGTCGCACCAACTGTTAAGCTCAAAATACAGTCAAGAAAGTAGCTCTGAAGCCGAGAAACGGGATCGACCATAAGCACTACCATGAAATTACGTACAATTTTCAAATTTCTTGTACTTGCTAACTTTGCGGCCTCGGGCAGCTATGTTACCATGGAGGAACCACACAAGATTTGACTTTATAATCTAGAACTGAAGTAGCGCCAACTGCATAACTCAAAATACAATCAAGAAAGTAGCTCTGAAGCCGGGAAACGGGATCGACCATAAGCACTACCGTGAAATTACGTACAATTTTCAAATTTCTTGTACTTGCTAACTTTTCGACCTCGGGCAGCTATATTACCATGGAGGAATCACACAAGATTTGACTTTATAGACTAGAACTGAAGTCGCGCCAACTGCTTAACTCAAAATCCAGTCAAGAAAGTAGCTCTGAAGCCGAGAAACGGGATCGACCATAAGCACTACCGTGAAATTGCGTACAATTTTCAAATTTCTTGTACTTGCTAAATTTGCGGCCTCGGGCAGCTATGTTTCCATGGAGGAACCACACAACATTTGACTTTATAGGCTACAACTGAAGTCACGCCAACTGCTTAACTCAAAATACAGTCAAGAAAGTAGCTCTGAAGCCGAGAAACGGGGTCGACCATAAGCACTACCGTGAAATTACGTACAATTTTCAAATTTCTTGTACTTGCTAAATTTGCGACCTCGACCAGCTATGTTACCATGGAGGAATCACACAACATTTGACTTTATAGGCTAGAACTGAAGTCGCACCAACTGTTAAGCTCAAAATACTGTCAAGAAAGTAGCTCTGAAGCTGGGAAACGGGATCGACCATAAACACTACCGTGAAATTACGTACAATTTTCAAATTTCTTGTACTTGCTAAATTTGCGACCTCGGGCAGCTATGTTACCATGGAGGAATCACACAAGATTTGACTTTATAGGCTAGAACTGAAGTCGCGCCAACTGCTTAACTCAAAATACAGTCAAGAAAGTAGCTCTGAAGCCGAGAAACGGGATCGACCATAAGCACTACCGTGAAATTACGTACAATTTTCAAATTTCTTGTACTTGCTAACTTTGCGACCTCGGGCAGCTATGTTACCATGGAGGAACCACACAACATTTGACTTTATAGGCTAGAACTGAAGTCGCGCCAACTGCTTAACTCAAAATACAGTCAAGAAAGTAGCTCTGAAGCTGAGAAACCGCATCGACCATAAGCACTACTGTGCAATTTCGTACAATTTTCAAATTTCTAGTTCTTGCTAACTTTGCGGCCTCGGGCAGCTATGTTACCATGGAGGAACTACACGAGATTTGACTTTATAGGCTAGAACTGAAGTCGCGCCAACTGCTTAACTCAAAATACAGTAAAGAAAGTAGCTCTGAAGCCGAGAAACGGGATCGACCATAAGCACTGCCGTGAAATTACGTACAATTTTCAAATTTCTTGTACTTGCTAACTTTGCGACCTCGGGCAGCTATGTTACCATGGAGGAACCACACAACATTTGACTTTATAGGCTAGAACTGAAGTCGCGCCAACTGCTTAACTCAAAATACAGTCAAGAAAAAAGCTCTGAAGCTGAGAAACTTCATCGACCATAAGCACTACTGTGCAATTACGTACAATTTTCAAATTTCTAGTTCTTGCTAACTTTGCGGCCTCGGGCAGCTATGTTACCATGGAGGAATCACACAAGATTTGACTTTATAGGCTAGAACTGAAGTCGCACCAACTGTTAAGCTCAAAATACAGTCAAGAAAGTAGCTCTGAAGCCGAGAAACGGGATCGACCATAAGCACTACCGTGAAATTACGTACAATTTTCAAATTTCTTGTACTTGCTAACTTTTCGACCTCGGGCAGCTATATTACCATGGAGGAATCACACAAGATTTGACTTTATAGGCTAGAACTGAAGTCGCGCCAACTGCTTAACTCAAAATCCAGTCAAGAAAGTAACTCTGAAGCCGAGAAACGGGATCGACCATAAGCACTACCGTGAAATCATAAGCACTACCGTGAAATTACGTACAATTTTCAAATTTCTTGTACTTGCTAACTTTGCGACCTCGGGCAGCTATGTTACCATGGAGGAACCACACAACATTTGACTTTATAGGCTAGAACTGAAGTCGCGCCAACTGCTTTACTCAAAATACAGTCAAGAAAGTAGCTCTGAAGCCGAGAAACGGGATCGACCATAAGCACTACCGTGCAATTACGTACAATTTTCAAATTTCTTGTTCTTGCTAACTTTGCGGTCTCGGGCAGCTATGTTACCATTGAGGAACCACACAAGATTTTACTTTATAGGCTAGAAATGAAGTCCCGCCAACTGCTTAACTTAAAATACAGTCAAGAAAGTAGCTCTGAAGCTGAGAAACGGGATCGACCATAAGCACTACTGTGCAATTACGTACAATTTTCAAATTTCTTGTACTTGCTAACTTTGCGACCTCGGGCAGCTATGTTACCATGGAGTAACCACACAACATTTGACTTTATAGGCTAGAACTGAAGTCGCGCCAACTGCTTAACTTAAAATACAGTCAAGAAAGTAGCTCTGAAGCTGAGAAACGGGATCGACCATAAGCACTACTGTGCAATTACGTACAATTTTCAAATTTCTTGTACTTGCTAACTTTGCGGCCTCGGGCAGCTATGTTACCATGGAGGAACCACACAAGATTTGACTTTATAGGCTAGAACTGAAGTCGCGCCAACTGCTTAACTCAAAATACAGTCAAGAAAGTAGCTCTGAAGCCGAGAAACGGGATCGACCATAAGCACTACCGTGAAATTACATACAATTTTCAAATTTCTTGTACTTGCTAACTTTGCGACCTCGGGCAGCTATGTTACCATGGAGGAACCACACAACATTTGACTTTATAGGCTAGAACTGAAGTCGCACCAACTGCTTAACTCAAAATACAGTAAAGAAAGTAGCTCTGAAGCCGAGAAACGGGATCGACCATAAGCACTACCGTGAAATTACGTACAATTTTCAAATTTCTTGTACTTGCTAAATTTGCGACCTCGGGCAGCTATGTTACCATGGAGGAATCACACAAGATTTGACTTTATAGGCTAGAACTGAAGTCGCGCCAACTGCTTAACTCAAAATACAGTCAAGAAAGTAGCTCTGAAGCCGAGAAACGGGATCGACCATAAGCACTACCGTGAAATTACGTACAATTTTCAAATTTCTTGTACTTGCTAACTTTGCAGCCTCGGGCAGCTATGTTACCATGGAGGAACCACACAAGATTTGACTTTATAGGCTAGAACTGAAGTCGCGCCAACTGCTTAACTCAAAATACAGTTAAGAAAGTAGCTCTGAAGCCGGGAAACGGGATCGACCATAAGCACTACCGTGAAATTACGTACAATTTTCAAATTTCTTGTACTTGCTAACTTTGCGACCTCGGGCAGCTATGTTACCATGGAGGAACCACACAACATTTGACTTTATAGGCTAGAACTGAAGTCGCGCCAACTGCTTAACTCAAAATACAGTCAAGAAAAAAGCTCTGAAGCTGAGAAACTTCATCGACCATAAGCACTACTGTGCAATTACGTACAATTTTCAAATTTCTAGTTCTTGCTAACTTTGCGGCCTCGGGCAGCTATGTTACCATGGAGGAATCACACAAGATTTGACTTTATAGGCTAGAACTGAAGTCGCACCAACTGTTAAGCTCAAAATACAGTCAAGAAAGTAGCTCTGAAGCCGAGAAACGGGATCGACCATAAGCACTACCGTGAAATTACGTACAATTTTCAAATTTCTTGTACTTGCTAACTTTTCGACCTCGGGCAGCTATATTACCATGGAGGAATCACACAAGATTTGACTTTATAGGCTAGAACTGAAGTCGCGCCAACTGCTTAACTCAAAATCCAGTCAAGAAAGTAACTCTGAAGCCGAGAAACGGGATCGACCATAAGCACTACCGTGAAATCATAAGCACTACCGTGAAATTACGTACAATTTTCAAATTTCTTGTACTTGCTAACTTTGCGACCTCGGGCAGCTATGTTACCATGGAGGAACCACACAACATTTGACTTTATAGGCTAGAACTGAAGTCGCGCCAACTGCTTTACTCAAAATACAGTCAAGAAAGTAGCTCTGAAGCCGAGAAACGGGATCGACCATAAGCACTACCGTGCAATTACGTACAATTTTCAAATTTCTTGTTCTTGCTAACTTTGCGGTCTCGGGCAGCTATGTTACCATTGAGGAACCACACAAGATTTTACTTTATAGGCTAGAAATGAAGTCCCGCCAACTGCTTAACTTAAAATACAGTCAAGAAAGTAGCTCTGAAGCTGAGAAACGGGATCGACCATAAGCACTACTGTGCAATTACGTACAATTTTCAAATTTCTTGTACTTGCTAACTTTGCGACCTCGGGCAGCTATGTTACCATGGAGTAACCACACAACATTTGACTTTATAGGCTAGAACTGAAGTCGCGCCAACTGCTTAACTTAAAATACAGTCAAGAAAGTAGCTCTGAAGCTGAGAAACGGGATCGACCATAAGCACTACTGTGCAATTACGTACAATTTTCAAATTTCTTGTACTTGCTAACTTTGCGGCCTCGGGCAGCTATGTTACCATGGAGGAACCACACAAGATTTGACTTTATAGGCTAGAACTGAAGTCGCGCCAACTGCTTAACTCAAAATACAGTCAAGAAAGTAGCTCTGAAGCCGAGAAACGGGATCGACCATAAGCACTACCGTGAAATTACATACAATTTTCAAATTTCTTGTACTTGCTAACTTTGCGACCTCGGGCAGCTATGTTACCATGGAGGAACCACACAACATTTGACTTTATAGGCTAGAACTGAAGTCGCACCAACTGCTTAACTCAAAATACAGTAAAGAAAGTAGCTCTGAAGCCGAGAAACGGGATCGACCATAAGCACTACCGTGAAATTACGTACAATTTTCAAATTTCTTGTACTTGCTAAATTTGCGACCTCGGGCAGCTATGTTACCATGGAGGAATCACACAAGATTTGACTTTATAGGCTAGAACTGAAGTCGCGCCAACTGCTTAACTCAAAATACAGTCAAGAAAGTAGCTCTGAAGCCGAGAAACGGGATCGACCATAAGCACTACCGTGAAATTACGTACAATTTTCAAATTTCTTGTACTTGCTAACTTTGCAGCCTCGGGCAGCTATGTTACCATGGAGGAACCACACAAGATTTGACTTTATAGGCTAGAACTGAAGTCGCGCCAACTGCTTAACTCAAAATACAGTTAAGAAAGTAGCTCTGAAGCCGGGAAACGGGATCGACCATAAGCACTACCGTGAAATTACGTACAATTTTCAAATTTCTTGTACTTGCTAACTTTTCGACCTCGGGCAGCTATATTACCATGGAGGAATCACACAAGATTTGACTTTATAGGCTAGAACTGAAGTCGCGCCAACTGCTTAACTCAAAATCCAGTCAAGAAAGTAGCTCTGAAGCCGAGAAACGGGATCGACCATAAGCACTACCGTGAAATTGCGTACAATTTTCAAATTTCTTGTACTTGCTAACTTTGCGGCCTCGGGCAGCTATGTTTCCATGGAAGAACCACACAACATTTGACTTTATAGGCTAGAACTGAAGTCACGCCAACTGCTTAACTCAAAATACAGTCAAGAAAGTAGCTCTGAAGCCGAGAAACGGGATCGACCATAAGCACTACCGTGAAATTACGTACAATTTTCAAATTTCTTGTACTTGCTAAATTTGCGACCTCGGGCAGCTATGTTACGATGGAGGAACCACACAAGATTTGACTTTATAGGCTAGAACTGAAGTCGCGCCAACTGCTTAACTCAAAATACAGTAAAGAAAGTAGCTCTGAAGCCGAGAAACGGGATCGACCATAAGCACTACCGTGAAATTACGTACAATTTTCAAATTTCTTGTACTTGCTAAATTTGCGACCTCGGGCAGCTATATTACCATGGAGGAATCACACAAGATTAGACTTTATAGGCTAGAACTGAAGTCGCGCCAACTGTTAAGCTCAAAATACAGTCAAGAAAGTAGCTCTGAAGCCGAGAAACGGGATCGACCATAAGCACTACCGTGAAATTACGTACAATTTTCAAATTTCTTGTACTTGCTAACTTTTCGACCTCGGGCAGCTATATTACCATGGAGGAATCGCACAAGATTTGACTTTATAGGCTAGAACTGAAGTCGCGCCAACTGCTTAACTCAAAATCCAGTCAAGAAAGTAACTCTGAAGCCGAGA
Organism: Merodon equestris; assembly: GCA_958301585.1. Taxonomy (NCBI): domain Eukaryota; kingdom Metazoa; phylum Arthropoda; class Insecta; order Diptera; family Syrphidae; genus Merodon; species Merodon equestris. Next base: position 52,557,326 of record OY284415.1, on the reverse strand, counting down.
AACGGGATCGACCATAAGCACTACCGTGAAATCATAAGCACTACCGTGCAATTACGTACAATTTTCAAATTTCTTGTACTTGCTAACTTTGCGACCTCGGGCAGCTATGTTACCATGGAGGAACCACACAACATTTGACTTTATAGGCTAGAACTGAAGTCGCGCCAACTGCTTTACTCAAAATACAGTCAAGAAAGTAGCTCTGAAGCCGAGAAACGGGATCGACCATAAGCACTACCGTGCAATTACGTACAATTTTCAAATTTCTTGTACTTGCTAACTTTGCGACCTCGGGCAGCTATGTTACCATGGAGGAACCACACAACATTTGACTTTATAGGCTAGAACTGAAGTCGCGCCAACTGCTCAACTTAAAATACAGTCAAGAAAGTAGCTCTGAAGCTGAGAAACGGGATCGACCATAAGCACTACTGTGCAATTACGTACAATTTTCAAATTTCTTGTACTTGCTAAATTTGCGACCTCGGGCAGCTATGTTACCATGGAGGAATCACACAAGATTTGACTTTATAGGCTAGAACTGAAGTCGCGCCAACTGCTTAACTCAAAATACAGTCAAGAAAGTAGCTCTGAAGCCGAGAAACGGGATCGACCATAAGCACTACCGTGAAATTACGTACAATTTTCAAATTTCTTGTACTTGCTAACTTTGCGACCTCGGGCAGCTATGTTACCATGGAGGAACCACACAACATTTAACTTTATAGGCTAGAACTGAAGTCGCACCAACTGTTAAGCTCAAAATACAGTCAAGAAAGTAGCTCTGAAGCCGAGAAACGGGATCGACCATAAGCACTACCATGAAATTACGTACAATTTTCAAATTTCTTGTACTTGCTAACTTTGCGGCCTCGGGCAGCTATGTTACCATGGAGGAACCACACAAGATTTGACTTTATAATCTAGAACTGAAGTAGCGCCAACTGCATAACTCAAAATACAATCAAGAAAGTAGCTCTGAAGCCGGGAAACGGGATCGACCATAAGCACTACCGTGAAATTACGTACAATTTTCAAATTTCTTGTACTTGCTAACTTTTCGACCTCGGGCAGCTATATTACCATGGAGGAATCACACAAGATTTGACTTTATAGACTAGAACTGAAGTCGCGCCAACTGCTTAACTCAAAATCCAGTCAAGAAAGTAGCTCTGAAGCCGAGAAACGGGATCGACCATAAGCACTACCGTGAAATTGCGTACAATTTTCAAATTTCTTGTACTTGCTAAATTTGCGGCCTCGGGCAGCTATGTTTCCATGGAGGAACCACACAACATTTGACTTTATAGGCTAGAACTGAAGTCACGCCAACTGCTTAACTCAAAATACAGTCAAGAAAGTAGCTCTGAAGCCGAGAAACGGGGTCGACCATAAGCACTACCGTGAAATTACGTACAATTTTCAAATTTCTTGTACTTGCTAAATTTGCGACCTCGACCAGCTATGTTACCATGGAGGAATCACACAACATTTGACTTTATAGGCTAGAACTGAAGTCGCACCAACTGTTAAGCTCAAAATACTGTCAAGAAAGTAGCTCTGAAGCTGGGAAACGGGATCGACCATAAACACTACCGTGAAATTACGTACAATTTTCAAATTTCTTGTACTTGCTAAATTTGCGACCTCGGGCAGCTATGTTACCATGGAGGAATCACACAAGATTTGACTTTATAGGCTAGAACTGAAGTCGCGCCAACTGCTTAACTCAAAATACAGTCAAGAAAGTAGCTCTGAAGCCGAGAAACGGGATCGACCATAAGCACTACCGTGAAATTACGTACAATTTTCAAATTTCTTGTACTTGCTAACTTTGCGACCTCGGGCAGCTATGTTACCATGGAGGAACCACACAACATTTGACTTTATAGGCTAGAACTGAAGTCGCGCCAACTGCTTAACTCAAAATACAGTCAAGAAAGTAGCTCTGAAGCTGAGAAACCGCATCGACCATAAGCACTACTGTGCAATTTCGTACAATTTTCAAATTTCTAGTTCTTGCTAACTTTGCGGCCTCGGGCAGCTATGTTACCATGGAGGAACTACACGAGATTTGACTTTATAGGCTAGAACTGAAGTCGCGCCAACTGCTTAACTCAAAATACAGTAAAGAAAGTAGCTCTGAAGCCGAGAAACGGGATCGACCATAAGCACTGCCGTGAAATTACGTACAATTTTCAAATTTCTTGTACTTGCTAACTTTGCGACCTCGGGCAGCTATGTTACCATGGAGGAACCACACAACATTTGACTTTATAGGCTAGAACTGAAGTCGCGCCAACTGCTTAACTCAAAATACAGTCAAGAAAAAAGCTCTGAAGCTGAGAAACGGCATCGACCATAAGCACTACTGTGCAATTACGTACAATTTTCAAATTTCTAGTTCTTGCTAACTTTGCGGCCTCGGGCAGCTATGTTACCATGGAGGAATCACACAAGATTTGACTTTATAGGCTAGAACTGAAGTCGCACCAACTGTTAAGCTCAAAATACAGTCAAGAAAGTAGCTCTGAAGCCGAGAAACGGGATCGACCATAAGCACTACCGTGAAATTACGTACAATTTTCAAATTTCTTGTACTTGCTAACTTTTCGACCTCGGGCAGCTATATTACCATGGAGGAATCACACAAGATTTGACTTTATAGGCTAGAACTGAAGTCGCGCCAACTGCTTAACTCAAAATCCAGTCAAGAAAGTAACTCTGAAGCCGAGAAACGGGATCGACCATAAGCACTACCGTGAAATTACGTACAATTTTCAAATTTCTTGTACTTGCTAAATTTGCGACCTCGGGCAGCTATGTTACCATGGAGGAATCACACAAGATTTGACTTTATAGGCTAGAACTGAAGTCGCGCCAACTGCTTAACTCAAAATACAGTCAAGAAAGTAGCTCTGAAGCCGACAAACGGGATCGACCATAAGCACTACCGTGAAATTACGTACAATTTTCAAATTTCTTGTACTTGCTAACTTTGCAGCCTCGGGCAGCTATGTTACCATGGAGGAACCACACAAGATTTGACTTTATAGGCTAGAACTGAAGTCGCGCCAACTGCTTAACTCAAAATACAGTCAAGAAAGTAGCTCTGAAGCCGGGAAACGGGATCGACCATAAGCACTACCGTGAAATTACGTACAATTTTCAAATTTCTTGTACTTGCTAACTTTTCGACCTCGGGCAGCTATATTACCATGGAGGAATCACACAAGATTTGACTTTATAGGCTAGAACTGAAGTCGCGCCAACTGCTTAACTCAAAATCCAGTCAAGAAAGTAGCTCTGAAGCCGAGAAACGGGATCGACCATAAGCACTACCGTGAAATTGCGTACAATTTTCAAATTTCTTGTACTTGCTAACTTTGCGGCCTCGGGCAGCTATGTTTCCATGGAAGAACCACACAACATTTGACTTTATAGGCTAGAACTGAAGTCACGCCAACTGCTTAACTCAAAATACAGTCAAGAAAGTAGCTCTGAAGCCGAGAAACGGGATCGACCATAAGCACTACCGTGAAATTACGTACAATTTTCAAATTTCTTGTACTTGCTAAATTTGCGACCTCGGGCAGCTATGTTACCATGGAGGAACCACACAAGATTTGACTTTATAGGCTAGAACTGAAGTCGCGCCAACTGCTTAACTCAAAATACAGTAAAGAAAGTAGCTCTGAAGCCGAGAAACGGGATCGACCATAAGCACTACCGTGAAATTACGTACAATTTTCAAATTTCTTGTACTTGCTAAATTTGCGACCTCGGGCAGCTATATTACCATGGAGGAATCACACAAGATTAGACTTTATAGGCTAGAACTGAAGTCGCGCCAACTGTTAAGCTCAAAATACAGAAAGTAGCTCTGAAGCCGAGAAACGGGATCGACCATAAGCACTACCGTGAAATTACGTACAATTTTCAAATTTCTTGTACTTGCTAACTTTTCGACCTCGGGCAGCTATATTACCATGGAGGAATCGCACAAGATTTGACTTTATAGGCTAGAACTGAAGTCGCGCCAACTGCTTAACTCAAAATCCAGTCAAGAAAGTAACTCTGAAGCCGAGAAACGGGATCGACCATAAGCACTACCGTGAAATCATAAGCACTACCGTGAAATTACGTACAATTTTCAAATTTCTTGTACTTGCTAATTTTGCGACCTCGGGCAGCTATGTTACCATGGAGGAACCACACAACATTTGACTTTATAGGCTAGAACTGAAGTCGCGCCAACTGCTTAACTTAAAATACAGTCAAGAAAGTAGCTCTGAAGCTGAGAAACGGGATCGACCATAAGCACTACTGTGCAATTACGTACAATTTTCAAATTTCTTGTACTTGCTAATTTTGCGACCTCGGGCAGCTATGTTACCATGGAGGAACCACACAACATTTGACTTTATAGGCTAGAACTGAAGTCGCGCCAACTGCTTAACTTAAAATACAGTCAAGAAAGTAGCTCTGAAGCTGAGAAACGGGATCGACCATAAGCACTACTGTGCAATTACGTACAATTTTCAAATTTCTTGTACTTGCTAACTTTTCGACCTCGGGCAGCTATATTACCATGGAGGAATCACACAAGATTTGACTTTATAGGCTAGAACTGAAGTCGCGCCAACTGCTTAACTCAAAATACAGTCAAGAAAGTAGCTCTGAAGCCGAGAAACGGGATCGACCATAAGCACTACCGTGAAATTACATACAATTTTCAAATTTCTTGTACTTGCTAACTTTGCGACCTCGGGCAGCTATGTTACCATGGAGGAACCACACAACATTTGACTTTATAGGCTAGAACTGAAGTCGCGCCAACTGCTTAACTCAAAATACAGTAAAGAAAGTAGCTCTGAAGCCGAGAAACGGGATCGACCATAAGCACTACCGTGAAATTACGTACAATTTTCAAATTTCTTGTACTTGCTAAATTTGCGACCTCGGGCAGCTATGTTACCATGGAGGAATCACACAAGATTTGACTTTATAGGCTAGAACTGAAGTCGCGCCAACTGCTTAACTCAAAATACAGTCAAGAAAGTAGCTCTGAAGCCGAGAAACGGGATCGACCATAAGCACTACCGTGAAATTACGTACAATTTTCAAATTTCTTGTACTTGCTAACTTTGCGGCCTCGGGCAGCTATGTTACCATGGAGGAACTACACGAGATTTGACTTTATAGGCTAGAACTGAAGTCGCGCCAACTGCTTAACTCAAAATACAGTAAAGAAAGTAGCTCTGAAGCCGAGAAACGGGATCGACCATAAGCACTGCCGTGAAATTACGTACAATTTTCAAATTTCTTGTACTTGCTAACTTTGCGACCTCGGGCAGCTATGTTACCATGGAGGAACCACACAACATTTGACTTTATAGGCTAGAACTGAAGTCGCGCCAACTGCTTAACTCAAAATACAGTCAAGAAAAAAGCTCTGAAGCTGAGAAACGGCATCGACCATAAGCACTACTGTGCAATTACGTACAATTTTCAAATTTCTAGTTCTTGCTAACTTTGCGGCCTCGGGCAGCTATGTTACCATGGAGGAATCACACAAGATTTGACTTTATAGGCTAGAACTGAAGTCGCACCAACTGTTAAGCTCAAAATACAGTCAAGAAAGTAGCTCTGAAGCCGAGAAACGGGATCGACCATAAGCACTACCGTGAAATTACGTACAATTTTCAAATTTCTTGTACTTGCTAACTTTTCGACCTCGGGCAGCTATATTACCATGGAGGAATCACACAAGATTTGACTTTATAGGCTAGAACTGAAGTCGCGCCAACTGCTTAACTCAAAATCCAGTCAAGAAAGTAACTCTGAAGCCGAGAAACGGGATCGACCATAAGCACTACCGTGAAATTACGTACAATTTTCAAATTTCTTGTACTTGCTAAATTTGCGACCTCGGGCAGCTATGTTACCATGGAGGAATCACACAAGATTTGACTTTATAGGCTAGAACTGAAGTCGCGCCAACTGCTTAACTCAAAATACAGTCAAGAAAGTAGCTCTGAAGCCGAGAAACGGGATCGACCATAAGCACTACCGTGAAATTACGTACAATTTTCAAATTTCTTGTACTTGCTAACTTTGCAGCCTCGGGCAGCTATGTTACCATGGAGGAACCACACAAGATTTGACTTTATAGGCTAGAACTGAAGTCGCGCCAACTGCTTAACTCAAAATACAGTCAAGAAAGTAGCTCTGAAGCCGGGAAACGGGATCGACCATAAGCACTACCGTGAAATTACGTACAATTTTCAAATTTCTTGTACTTGCTAACTTTTCGACCTCGGGCAGCTATATTACCATGGAGGAATCACACAAGATTTGACTTTATAGGCTAGAACTGAAGTCGCGCCAACTGCTTAACTCAAAATCCAGTCAAGAAAGTAGCTCTGAAGCCGAGAAACGGGATCGACCATAAGCACTACCGTGAAATTGCGTACAATTTTCAAATTTCTTGTACTTGCTAACTTTGCGGCCTCGGGCAGCTATGTTTCCATGGAAGAACCACACAACATTTGACTTTATAGGCTAGAACTGAAGTCACGCCAACTGCTTAACTCAAAATACAGTCAAGAAAGTAGCTCTGAAGCCGAGAAACGGGATCGACCATAAGCACTACCGTGAAATTACGTACAATTTTCAAATTTCTTGTACTTGCTAAATTTGCGACCTCGGGCAGCTATGTTACCATGGAGGAACCACACAAGATTTGACTTTATAGGCTAGAACTGAAGTCGCGCCAACTGCTTAACTCAAAATCCAGTCAAGAAAGTAGCTCTGAAGCCGAGAAACGGGATCGACCATAAGCACTACCGTGAAATTGCGTACAATTTTCAAATTTCTTGTACTTGCTAAATTTGCGACCTCGGGCAGCTATATTACCATGGAGGAATCACACAAGATTAGACTTTATAGGCTAGAACTGAAGTCGCGCCAACTGTTAAGCTCAAAATACAGTCAAGAAAGTAGCTCTGAAGCCGAGAAACGGGATCGACCATAAGCACTACCGTGAAATTACGTACAATTTTCAAATTTCTTGTACTTGCTAACTTTTCGACCTCGGGCAGCTATATTACCATGGAGGAATCGCACAAGATTTGACTTTATAGGCTAGAACTGAAGTCGCGCCAACTGCTTAACTCAAAATCCAGTCAAGAAAGTAACTCTGAAGCCGAGAAACGGGATCGACCATAAGCACTACCGTGAAATCATAAGCACTACCGTGAAATTACGTACAATTTTCAAATTTCTTGTACTTGCTAACTTTGCGACCTCGGGCAGCTATGTTACCATGGAGGAACCACACAACATTTGACTTTATAGGCTAGAACTGAAGTCGCGCCAACTGCTTTACTCAAAATACAGTCAAGAAAGTAGCTCTGAAGCCGAGAAACGGGATCGACCATAAGCACTACCGTGCAATAACGTACAATTTTCAAATTTCTTGTTCTTGCTAAATTTGCGGTCTCGGGCAGCTATGTTACCATTGAGGAACCACACAAGATTTTACTTTATAGGCTAGAACTGAAGTCCCGCCAACTGCTTAACTTAAAATACAGTCAAGAAAGTAGCTCTGAATCTGAGAAACGGGATCGACCATAAGCACTACTGTGCAATTACGTACAATTTTCAAATTTCTTGTACTTGCTAACTTTGCGACCTCGGGCAGCTATGTTACCATGGAGGAACCACACAACATTTGACTTTATAGGCTAGAACTGAAGTCGCGCCAACTGCTTAACTTAAAATACAGTCAAGAAAGTAGCTCTGAAGCTGAGAAACGGGATCGACCATAAGCACTACTGTGCAATTACGTACAATTTTCAAATTTCTTGTACTTGCTAACTTTGCGGCCTCGGGCAGCTATGTTACCATGGAGGAACCACACAAGATTTGACTTTATAGGCTAGAACTGAAGTCGCGCCAACTGCTTAACTCAAAATACAGTCAAGAAAGTAGCTCTGAAGCCGAGAAACGGGATCGACCATAAGCACTACCGTGAAATTACATACAATTTTCAAATTTCTTGTACTTGCTAACTTTGCGACCTCGGGCAGCTATGTTACCATGGAGGAACCACACAACATTTGACTTTATAGGCTAGAACTGAAGTCGCGCCAACTGCTTAACTCAAAATACAGTAAAGAAAGTAGCTCTGAAGCCGAGAAACGGGATCGACCATAAGCACTACCGTGAAATTACGTACAATTTTCAAATTTCTTGTACTTGCTAAATTTGCGACCTCGGGCAGCTATGTTACCATGGAGGAATCACACAAGATTTGACTTTATAGGCTAGAACTGAAGTCGCGCCAACTGCTTAACTCAAAATACAGTCAAGAAAGTAGCTCTGAAGCCGAGAAACGGGATCGACCATAAGCACTACCGTGAAATTACGTACAATTTTCAAATTTCTTGTACTTGCTAACTTTGCGGCCTCGGGCAGCTATGTTACCATGGAGGAACCACACAAGATTTGACTTTATAGGCTAGAATTGAAGTCGCGCCAACTGCTTAACTCAAAATACAGTCAAGAAAGTAGCTCTGAAGCCGGGAAACGGGATCGACCATAAGCACTACCGTGAAATTACGTACAATTTTCAAATTTCTTGTACTTGCTAACTTTTCGACCTCGGGCAGCTATATTACCATGGAGGAATCACACAAGATTTGACTTTATAGGCTAGAACTGAAGTCGCGCCAACTGCTTAACTCAAAATCCAGTCAAGAAAGTAGCTCTGAAGCCGAGAAACGGGATCGACCATAAGCACTACCGTGAAATTGCGTACAATTTTCAAATTTCTTGTACTTGCTAACTTTGCGGCCTCGGGGAGCTATGTTTCCATGGAGGAACCACACAACATTTGACTTTATAGGCTAGAACTGAAGTCACGCCAACTGCTTAACTCAAAATACAGTCAAGAAAGTAGCTCTGAAGCCGAGAAACGGGATCGACCATAAGCACTACCGTGAAATTACGTACAATTTTCAAATTTCTTGTACTTGCTAAATTTGCGACCTCGGGCAGCTATGTTACCATGGAGGAATCACACAACATTTGACTTTATAGGCTAGAACTGAAGTCGCACCAACTGTTAAGCTCAAAATACTGTCAAGAAAGTAGCTCTGAAGCTGGGAAACGGGATCGACCATAAACACTACCGTGAAATTACGTACAATTTTCAAATTTCTTGTACTTGCTAAATTTGCGACCTCGGGCAGCTATGTTACCATGGAGGAATCACACAAGATTTGACTTTATAGGCTAGAACTGAAGTCGCGCCAACTGCTTAACTCAAAATACAGTCAAGAAAGTAGCTCTGAAGCCGAGAGACGGGATCGACCATAAGCACTACCGTGAAATTACGTACAATTTTCAAATTTCTTGTACTTGCTAACTTTGCGACCTCGGGCAGCTATGTTACCATGGAGGAACCACACAACATTTGACTTTATAGGCTAGAACTGAAGTCGCGCCAACTGCTTAACTCAAAATACAGTCAAGAAAGTAGCTCTGAAGCTGAGAAACCGCATCGACCATAAGCACTACTGTGCAATTTCGTACAATTTTCAAATTTCTAGTTCTTGCTAACTTTGCGGCCTCGGGCAGCTATGTTACCATGGAGGAACCACACGAGATTTGACTTTATAGGCTAGAACTGAAGTCGCGCCAACTGCTTAGCTCAAAATACAGTAAAGAAAGTAGCTCTGAAGCCGAGAAACGGGATCGACCATAAGCACTACCGTGAAATTACGTACAATTTTCAAATTTCTTGTACTTGCTAAATTTGCGACCTCGGGCAGCTATATTACCATGGAGGAACCACACGAGATTTGACTTTATAGGCTAGAACTGAAGTCGCGCCAACTGCTTAACTCAAAATACAGTAAAGAAAGTAGCTCTGAAGCCGAGAAACGGGATCGACCATAAGCACTACCGTGAAATTACGTACAATTTTCAAATTTCTAGTTCTTGCTAACTTTGCGGTCTCGGGCAGCTATGTTACCATTGAGGAACCACACAAGATTTTACTTTATAGGCTAGAACTGAAGTCCCGCCAACTGCTTAACTTAAAATACAGTCAAGAAAGTAGCTCTGAAGCTGAGAAACGGGATCGACCATAAGCACTACCGTGAAATTACGTACAATTTTCAAATTTCTAGTTCTTGCTAACTTTGCGGTCTCGGGCAGCTATGTTACCATTGAGGAACCACACAAGATTTTACTTTATAGGCTAGAACTGAAATCCCGCCAACTGCTTAACTTAAAATACAGTCAAGAAAGTAGCTCTGAAGCTGAGAAACGGGATCGACCATAAGCACTACTGTGCAATTACGTACAATTTTCAAATTTCTTGTACTTGCTAACTTTGCGACCTCGGGCAGCTATGTTACCATGGAGGAACCACACAAGATTTTACTTTATAGGCTAGAACTGAAGTCCCGCCAACTGCTTAACTTAAAATACAGTAAAGAAAGTAGCTCTGAAGCCGAGAAACGGGATCGACCATAAGCACTACCGTGAAATTACGTACAATTTTCAAATTTCTAGTTCTTGCTAACTTTGCGGTCTCGGGCAGCTATGTTACCATTGAGGAACCACACAAGATTTTACTTTATAGGCTAGAACTGAAGTCCCGCCAACTGCTTAACTTAAAATACAGTCAAGAAAGTAGCTCTGAAGCTGAGAAACGGGATCGACCATAAGCACTACTATGCAATTACGTACAATTTTCAAATTTCTTGTACTTGCTAACTTTGCGGCCTCGGGCAGCTATGTTACCATGGAGGAACCACACGAGATTTGACTTTATAGGCTAGAACTGAAGTCGCGCCAACTGCTTAACTCAAAATACAGTAAAGAAAGTAGCTCTGAAGCCGAGAAACGGGATCGACCATAAGCACTACCGTGAAATTACGTACAATTTTCAAATTTCTAGTTCTTGCTAACTTTGCGGTCTCGGGCAGCTATGTTACCATTGAGGAACCACACAAGATTTTACTTTATAGGCTAGAACTGAAGTCCCGCCAACTGCTTAACTTAAAATACAGTAAAGAAAGTAGCTCTGAAGCCGAGAAACGGGATCGACCATAAGCACTACCGTGAAATTACGTACAATTTTCAAATTTCTAGTTCTTGCTAACTTTGCGGTCTCGGGCAGCTATGTTACCATTGAGGAACCACACAAGATTTTACTTTATAGGCTAGAACTGAAGTCCCGCCAACTGCTTAACTTAAAATACAGTCAAGAAAGTAGCTCTGAAGCTGAGAAACGGGATCGACCATAAGCACTACTATGCAATTACGTACAATTTTCAAATTTCTTGTACTTGCTAACTTTTCGACCTCGGGCAGCTATATTACCATGGAGGAATCACACAAGATTTGACTTTATAGGGTAGAACTGAAGTCGCGCCAACTGCTTAACTCAAAATCCAGTCAAGAAAGTAGCTCTGAAGCCGACAAACGGGATCGACCATAAGCACTACCGTGAAATTGCGTACAATTTTCAAATTTCTTGTACTTGCTAACTTTGCGGCCTCGGGCAGCTATGTTTCCATGGAGGAACCACACAACATTTGACTTTATAGGCTAGAACTGAAGTCACGCCAACTGCTTAACTCAAAATACAGTCAAGAAAGTAGCTCTGAAGCCGAGAAACGGGATCGACCGTAAGCACTACCGTGAAATTACGTACAATTTTCAAATTTCTTGTACTTGCTAAATTTGCGACCTCGGGCAGCTATGTTACCATGGAGGAATCACACAAGATTTGACTTTATAGGCTAGAACTGAAGTCGCGCCAACTGCTTAACTCAAAATACAGTCAAGAAAGTAGCTCTGAAGCCGAGAAACGGGATCGACCATAAGCACTACCGTGATATTACGTACAATTTTCAAATTTCTTGTACTTGCTAACTTTGCGACCTCGGGCAGCTATGTTACCATGGAGGAACCACACAACATTTGACTTTATAGGCTAGAACTGAAGTCGCGCCAACTGCTTAACTCAAAATACAGTCAAGAAAGTAGCTCTGAAGCTGAGAAACCGCATCGACCATAAGCACTACTGTGCAATTTCGTACAATTTTCAAATTTCTAGTTCTTGCTAACTTTGCGGCCTCGGGCAGCTATGTTACCATGGAGGAACCACACGAGATTTGACTTTATAGGCTAGAACTGAAGTCGCGCCAACTGCTTAGCTCAAAATACAGTAAAGAAAGTAGCTCTGAAGCCGAGAAACGGGATCGACCATAAGCACTACCGTGAAATTACGTACAATTTTCAAATTTCTTGTACTTGCTAAATTTGCGACCTCGGGCAGCTATATTACCATGGAGGAACCACACGAGATTTGACTTTATAGGCTAGAACTGAAGTCGCGCCAACTGCTTAACTCAAAATACAGTAAAGAAAGTAGCTCTGAAGCCGAGAAACGGGATCGACCATAAGCACTACCGTGAAATTACGTACAATTTTCAAATTTCTAGTTCTTGCTAACTTTGCGGTCTCGGGCAGCTATGTTACCATTGAGGAACCACACAAGATTTTACTTTATAGGCTAGAACTGAAGTCACGCCAACTGCTTAACTCAAAATACAGTCAAGAAAGTAGCTCTGAAGCCGAGAAACGGGATCGACCATAATCACTACCGTGAAATTACGTACAATTTTCAAATTTCTTGTACTTGCTAAATTTGCGACCTCGGGCAGCTATGTTACCATGGAGGAATCACACAAGATTTGACTTTATAGGCTAGAACTGAAGTCGCACCAACTGTTAAGCTCAAAATACAGTCAAGAAAGTAGCTCTGAAGCCGAGAAACGGGATCGACCATAAGCACTACCGTGAAATTACGTACAATTTTCAAATTTCTTGTACTTGCTAACTTTGCGACCTCGGGCAGCTATGTTACCATGGAGGAACCACACAACATTTGACTTTATAGGCTAGAACTGAAGTCGCGCCAACTGCTTAACTCAAAATACAGTCAAGAAAGTAGCTCTGAAGCTGAGAAACCGCATCGACCATAAGCACTACTGTGCAATTTCGTACAATTTTCAAATTTCTAGTTCTTGCTAACTTTGCGGCCTCGGGCAGCTATGTTACCATGGAGGAACCATACAACATTTGACTTTATAGGCTAGAACTGAAGTCGCACCAACTGTTAAGCTCAAAATACTGTCAAGAAAGTAGCTCTGAAGCCGGGAAACGGGATCGACCATAAGCACTACCGTGAAATTACGTACAATTTTCAAATTTCTTGTACTTGCTAACTTTTCGACCTCGGGCAGCTATATTACCATGGAGGAATCACACAAGATTTGACTTTATAGGCTAGAACTGAAGTCGCGCCAACTGCCTAACTCAAAATCCAGTCAAGAAAGTAGCTCTGAAGCCGAGAAACGGGATCGACCATAAGCACTACCGTGAAATTGCGTTCAATTTTCAAATTTCTTGTACTTGCTAACTTTGCGGCCTCGGGCAGCTATGTTTCCATGGAAGAACCACACAACATTTGACTTTATAGGCTAGAACTGAAGTCACGCCAACTGCTTAACTCAAAATACAGTCAAGAAAGTAGCTCTGAAGCCGAGAAACGGGATCGACCATAAGCACTACCGTGAAATTACGTACAATTTTCAAATTTCTTGTACTTGCTAAATTTGCGACCTCGGGCAGCTATGTTACCATGGAGGAACCACACAAGATTTGACTTTATAGGCTAGAACTGAAGTCGCGCCAACTGCTTAACTCAAAATACAGTAAAGAAAGTAGCTCTGAAGCCGAGAAACGGGATCGACCATAAGCACTACCGTGAAATTACGTACAATTTTCAAATTTCTTGTACTTGCTAAATTTGCGACCTCGGGCAGCTATATTACCATGGAGGAATCACACAAGATTTGACTTTATAGGCTAGAACTGAAGTCGCACCAACTGTTAAGCTCAAAATACAGTCAAGAAAGTAGCTCTGAAGCCGAGAAACGGGATCGACCATAAGCACTACCGTGAAATTACGTACAATTTTCAAATTTCTTGTACTTGCTAAATTTGCGACCTCGGGCAGCTATATTACCATGGAGGAATCACACAAGATTTGACTTTATAGGCTAGAACTGAAGTCGCACCAACTGTTAAGCTCAAAATACAGTCAAGAAAGTAGCTCTGAAGCCGAGAAACGGGATCGACCATAAGCACTACCGTGAAATTACGTACAATTTTCAAATTTCTTGTACTTGCTAACTTTTCGACCTCGGGCAGCTATATTACCATGGAGGAATCACACAAGATTTGACTTTATAGGCTAGAACTGAAGTCGCGCCAACTGCTTAACTCAAAATCCAGTCAAGAAAGTAACTCTGAAGCCGAGAAACGGGATCGACCATAAGCACTACCGTGAAATCATAAGCACTACCGTGAAATTACGTACAATTTCCAAATTTCTTGTACTTGCTAAATTTGCGACCTCGGGCAGCTATATTACCATGGAGGAATCACACAAGATTTGACTTTATAGGCTAGAACTGAAGTCGCACCAACTGTTAAGCTCAAAATACAGTCAAGAAAGTAGCTCTGAAGCCGAGAAACGGGATCGACCATAAGCACTACCGTGAAATTACGTACAATTTTCAAATTTCTTGTACTTGCTAACTTTTCGACCTCGGGCAGCTATATTACCATGGAGGAATCACACAAGATTTGACTTTATAGGCTAGAACTGAATCGCGCCAACTGCTTAACTCAAAATCCAGTCAAGAAAGTAACTCTGAAGCCGAGAAACGGGATCGACCATAAGCACTACCGTGAAATCATAAGCACTACCGTGAAATTACGTACAATTTTCAAATTTCTTGTACTTGCTAACTTTGCGACCTCGGGCAGCTATGTTACCATGGAGGAACCACACAACATTTGACTTTATAGGCTAGAACTGAAGTCGCGCCAACTGCTTTACTCAAAATACAGTCAAGAAAGTAGCTCTGAAGCCGAGAAACGGGATCGACCATAAGCACTACCGTGCAATTACGTACAATTTTCAAATTTCTTGTTCTTGCTAACTTTGCGGTCTCGGGCAGCTATGTTACCATTGAGGAACCACACAAGATTTTACTTTATAGGCTAGAACTGAAGTCCCGCCAACTGCTTAACTTAAAATACAGTCAAGAAAGTAGCTCTGAATCTGAGAAACGGGATCGACCATAAGCACTACTGTGCAATTACGTACAATTTTCAAATTTCTTGTACTTGCTAACTTTGCGACCTCGGGCAGCTATGTTACCATGGAGGAACCACACAACATTTGACTTTATAGGCTAGAACTGAAGTCGCGCCAACTGCTTAACTTAAAATACAGTCAAGAAAGTAGCTCTGAAGCTGAGAAACGGGATCGACCATAAGCACTACTGTGCAATTACGTACAATTTTCAAATTTCTTGTACTTGCTAACTTTGCGGCCTCGGGCAGCTATGTTACCATGGAGGAACCACACAAGATTTGACTTTATAGGCTAGAACTGAAGTCGCGCCAACTGCTTAACTCAAAATACAGTCAAGAAAGTAGCTCTGAAGCCGAGAAACGGGATCGACCATAAGCACTACCGTGAAATTACATACAATTTTCAAATTTCTTGTACTTGCTAACTTTGCGACCTCGGGCAGCTATGTTACCATGGAGGAACCACACAACATTTGACTTTATAGGCTAGAACTGAAGTCGCGCCAACTGCTTAACTCAAAATACAGTAAAGAAAGTAGCTCTGAAGCCGAGAAACGGGATCGACCATAAGCACTACCGTGAAATTACGTACAATTTTCAAATTTCTTGTACTTGCTAAATTTGCGACCTCGGGCAGCTATGTTACCATGGAGGAATCACACAAGATTTGACTTTATAGGCTAGAACTGAAGTCGCGCCAACTGCTTAACTCAAAATACAGTCAAGAAAGTAGCTCTGAAGCCGAGAAACGGGATCGACCATAAGCACTCCCGTGAAATTACGTACAATTTTCAAATTTCTTGTACTTGCTAACTTTGCGGCCTCGGGCAGCTATGTTACCATGGAGGAACCACACAAGATTTGACTTTATAGGCTAGAACTGAAGTCGCGCCAACTGCTTAACTCAAAATACAGTCAAGAAAGTAGCTCTGAAGCCGGGAAACGGGATCGACCATAAGCACTACCGTGAAATTACGTACAATTTTCAAATTTCTTGTACTTGCTAACTTTTCGACCTCGGGCAGCTATATTACCATGGAGGAATCACACAAGATTTGACTTTATAGGCTAGAACTGAAGTCGCGCCAACTGCTTAACTCAAAATCCAGTCAAGAAAGTAGCTCTGAAGCCGAGAAACGGGATCGACCATAAGCACTACCGTGAAATTGCGTACAATTTTCAAATTTCTTGTACTTGCTAACTTTGCGGCCTCGGGCAGCTATGTTTCCATGGAGGAACCACACAACATTTGACTTTATAGGCTAGAACTGAAGTCAACTGCTTAACTCAAAATACAGTCAAGAAAGTAGCTCTGAAGCCGAGAAACGGGATCGACCATAAGCACTACCGTGAAATTACGTACAATTTTCAAATTTCTTGTACTTGCTAAATTTGCGACCTCGGGCAGCTATGTTACCATGGAGGAATCACACAACATTTGACTTTATAGGCTAGAACTGAAGTCGCACCAACTGTTA
The DNA here is from genome assembly GCA_958301585.1 of Merodon equestris. Lineage (NCBI taxonomy): Eukaryota > Metazoa > Arthropoda > Insecta > Diptera > Syrphidae > Merodon > Merodon equestris. The sequence continues at coordinate 52,540,593 of OY284415.1, read as the reverse complement.
AGCTCAAAATACTGTCAAGAAAGTAGCTCTGAAGCTGGGAAACGGGATCGACCATAGACACTACCGTGAAATTACGTACAATTTTCAAATTTCTTGTACTTGCTAAATTTGCGACCTCGGGCAGCTATGTTACCATGGAGGAATCACACAAGATTTGACTTTATAGGCTAGAACTGAAGTCGCGCCAACTGCTTAACTCAAAATACAGTCAAGAAAGTAGCTCTGAAGCCGAGAAACGGGATCGACCATAAGCTCTACCGTGAAATTACGTACAATTTTCAAATTTCTTGTACTTGCTAACTTTGCGACCTCGGGCAGCTATGTTACCATGGAGGAACCACACAACATTTGACTTTATAGGCTAGAACTGAAGTCGCGCCAACTGTTTAACTCAAAATACAGTCAAGAAAGTAGCTCTGAAGCTGAGAAACCGCATCGACCATAAGCACTACTGTGCAATTTCGTACAATTTTCAAATTTCTAGTTCTTGCTAACTTTGCGGCCTCGGGCAGCTATGTTACCATGGAGGAACCACACGAGATTTGACTTTATAGGCTAGAACTGAAGTCGCGCCAACTGCTTAGCTCAAAATACAGTAAAGAAAGTAGCTCTGAAGCCGAGAAACGGGATCGACCATAAGCACTACCGTGAAATTACGTACAATTTTCAAGTATCTTGTACTTGCTAAATTTGCGACCTCGGGCAGCTATGTTACCATGGAGGAACCACACAAGATTTTACTTTATAGGCTAGAACTGAAGTCCCGCCAACTGCTTAACTTAAAATACAGTAAAGAAAGTAGCTCTGAAGCCGAGAAACGGGATCGACCGTAAGCACTACCGTGAAATTACGTACAATTTTCAAATTTCTAGTTCTTGCTAACTTTGCGGTCTCGGGCAGCTATGTTACCATTGAGGAACCACACAAGATTTTACTTTATAGGCTAGAACTGAAGTCCCGCCAACTGCTTAACTTAAAATACAGTCAAGAAAGTAGCTCTGAAGCTGAGAAACGGGATCGACCATAAGCACTACTATGCAATTACGTACAATTTTCAAATTTCTTGTACTTGCTAACTTTGCGGCCTCGGGCAGCTATGTTACCATGGAGGAACCACACGAGATTTGACTTTATAGGCTAGAACTGAAGTCGCGCCAACTGCTTAACTCAAAATACAGTAAAGAAAGTAGCTCTGAAGCCGAGAAACGGGATCGACCATAAGCACTACCGTGAAATTACGTACAATTTTCAAATTTCTAGTTCTTGCTAACTTTGCGGTCTCGGGCAGCTATGTTACCATTGAGGAACCACACAAGATTTTACTTTATAGGCTAGAACTGAAGTCCCGCCAACTGCTTAACTTAAAATACAGTAAAGAAAGTAGCTCTGAAGCCGAGAAACGGGATCGACCGTAAGCACTACCGTGAAATTACGTACAATTTTCAAATTTCTAGTTCTTGCTAACTTTGCGGTCTCGGGCAGCTATGTTACCATTGAGGAACCACACAAGATTTTACTTTATAGGCTAGAACTGAAGTCCCGCCAACTGCTTAACTTAAAATACAGTAAAGAAAGTAGCTCTGAAGCCGAGAAACGGGATCGACCGTAAGCACTACCGTGAAATTACGTACAATTTTCAAATTTCTAGTTCTTGCTAACTTTGCGGTCTCGGGCAGCTATGTTACCATTGAGGAACCACACAAGATTTTACTTTATAGGCTAGAACTGAAGTCCCGCCAACTGCTTAACTTAAAATACAGTCAAGAAAGTAGCTCTGAAGCTGAGAAACGGGATCGACCATAAGCACTACTATGCAATTACGTACAATTTTCAAATTTCTTGTACTTGCTAACTTTGCGGCCTCGGGCAGCTATGTTACCATGGAGGAACCACACGAGATTTGACTTTATAGGCTAGAACTGAAGTCGCGCCAACTGCTTAACTCAAAATACAGTAAAGAAAGTAGCTCTGAAGCCGAGAAACGGGATCGACCATAAGCACTACCGTGAAATTACGTACAATTTTCAAATTTCTAGTTCTTGCTAACTTTGCGGTCTCGGGCAGCTATGTTACCATTGAGGAACCACACAAGATTTTACTTTATAGGCTAGAACTGAAGTCCCGCCAACTGCTTAACTTAAAATACAGTAAAGAAAGTAGCTCTGAAGCCGAGAAACGGGATCGACCATAAGCACTACTGTGCAATTACGTACAATTTTCAAATTTCTAGTTCTTGCTAACTTTGCGGTCTCGGGCAGCTATGTTACCATTGAGGAACCACACAAGATTTTACTTTATAGGCTAGAACTGAAGTCCCGCCAACTGCTTAACTTAAAATACAGTCAAGAAAGTAGCTCTGAAGCTGAGAAACGGGATCGACCATAAGCACTACTATGCAATTACGTACAATTTTCAAATTTCTTGTACTTGCTAACTTTTCGACCTCGGGCAGCTATATTACCATGGAGGAATCACACAAGATTTGACTTTATAGGCTAGAACTGAAGTCGCGCCAACTGCTTAACTCAAAATCCAGTCAAGAAAGTAGCTCTGAAGCCGAGAAACGGAATCGACCATAAGCACTACCGTGAAATTGCGTACAATTTTCAAATTTCTTGTACTTGCTAACTTTGCGGCCTCGGGCAGCTATGTTTCCATGGAGGAACCACACAACATTTGACTTTATAGGCTAGAACTGAAGTCACGCCAACTGCTTAACTCAAAATACAGTCAAGAAAGTAGCTCTGAAGCCGAGAAACGGGATCGACCATAAGCACTACCGTGAAATTACGTACAATTTTCAAATTTCTTGTACTTGCTAAATTTGCGACCTCGGGCAGCTATATTACCATGGAGGAATCACACAAGATTTGACTTTATAGGCTAGAACTGAAGTCGCACCAACTGTTAAGCTCAAAATACAGTCAAGAAAGTAGCTCTGAAGCCGAGAAACGGGATCGACCATAAGCACTACCGTGAAATTACGTACAATTTTCAAATTTCTTGTACTTGCTAACTTTTCGACCTCGGGCAGCTATATTACCATGGAGGAATCACACAAGATTTGACTTTATAGGCTAGAACTGAATCGCGCCAACTGCTTAACTCAAAATCCAGTCAAGAAAGTAACTCTGAAGCCGAGAAACGGGATCGACCATAAGCACTACCGTGAAATCATAAGCACTACCGTGAAATTACGTACAATTTTCAAATTTCTTGTACTTGCTAACTTTGCGACCTCGGGCAGCTATGTTACCATGGAGGAACCACACAACATTTGACTTTATAGGCTAGAACTGAAGTCGCGCCAACTGCTTTACTCAAAATACAGTCAAGAAAGTAGCTCTGAAGCCGAGAAACGGGATCGACCATAAGCACTACCGTGCAATTACGTACAATTTTCAAATTTCTTGTTCTTGCTAACTTTGCGGTCTCGGGCAGCTATGTTACCATTGAGGAACCACACAAGATTTTACTTTATAGGCTAGAACTGAAGTCCCGCCAACTGCTTAACTTAAAATACAGTCAAGAAAGTAGCTCTGAATCTGAGAAACGGGATCGACCATAAGCACTACTGTGCAATTACGTACAATTTTCAAATTTCTTGTACTTGCTAACTTTGCGACCTCGGGCAGCTATGTTACCATGGAGGAACCACACAACATTTGACTTTATAGGCTAGAACTGAAGTCGCGCCAACTGCTTAACTTAAAATACAGTCAAGAAAGTAGCTCTGAAGCTGAGAAACGGGATCGACCATAAGCACTACTGTGCAATTACGTACAATTTTCAAATTTCTTGTACTTGCTAACTTTGCGGCCTCGGGCAGCTATGTTACCATGGAGGAACCACACAAGATTTGACTTTATAGGCTAGAACTGAAGTCGCGCCAACTGCTTAACTCAAAATACAGTCAAGAAAGTAGCTCTGAAGCCGAGAAACGGGATCGACCATAAGCACTACCGTGAAATTACATACAATTTTCAAATTTCTTGTACTTGCTAACTTTGCGACCTCGGGCAGCTATGTTACCATGGAGGAACCACACAACATTTGACTTTATAGGCTAGAACTGAAGTCGCGCCAACTGCTTAACTCAAAATACAGTAAAGAAAGTAGCTCTGAAGCCGAGAAACGGGATCGACCATAAGCACTACCGTGAAATTACGTACAATTTTCAAATTTCTTGTACTTGCTAAATTTGCGACCTCGGGCAGCTATGTTACCATGGAGGAATCACACAAGATTTGACTTTATAGGCTAGAACTGAAGTCGCGCCAACTGCTTAACTCAAAATACAGTCAAGAAAGTAGCTCTGAAGCCGAGAAACGGGATCGACCATAAGCACTCCCGTGAAATTACGTACAATTTTCAAATTTCTTGTACTTGCTAACTTTGCGGCCTCGGGCAGCTATGTTACCATGGAGGAACCACACAAGATTTGACTTTATAGGCTAGAACTGAAGTCGCGCCAACTGCTTAACTCAAAATACAGTCAAGAAAGTAGCTCTGAAGCCGGGAAACGGGATCGACCATAAGCACTACCGTGAAATTACGTACAATTTTCAAATTTCTTGTACTTGCTAACTTTTCGACCTCGGGCAGCTATATTACCATGGAGGAATCACACAAGATTTGACTTTATAGGCTAGAACTGAAGTCGCGCCAACTGCTTAACTCAAAATCCAGTCAAGAAAGTAGCTCTGAAGCCGAGAAACGGGATCGACCATAAGCACTACCGTGAAATTGCGTACAATTTTCAAATTTCTTGTACTTGCTAACTTTGCGGCCTCGGGCAGCTATGTTTCCATGGAGGAACCACACAACATTTGACTTTATAGGCTAGAACTGAAGTCACGCCAACTGCTTAACTCAAAATACAGTCAAGAAAGTAGCTCTGAAGCCGAGAAACGGGATCGACCATAAGCACTACCGTGAAATTACGTACAATTTTCAAATTTCTTGTACTTGCTAAATTTGCGACCTCGGGCAGCTATGTTACCATGGAGGAATCACACAACATTTGACTTTATAGGCTAGAACTGAAGTCGCACCAACTGTTAAGCTCAAAATACTGTCAAGAAAGTAGCTCTGAAGCTGGGAAACGGGATCGACCATAGACACTACCGTGAAATTACGTACAATTTTCAAATTTCTTGTACTTGCTAAATTTGCGACCTCGGGCAGCTATGTTACCATGGAGGAATCACACAAGATTTGACTTTATAGGCTAGAACTGAAGTCGCGCCAACTGCTTAACTCAAAATACAGTCAAGAAAGTAGCTCTGAAGCCGAGAAACGGGATCGACCATAAGCTCTACCGTGAAATTACGTACAATTTTCAAATTTCTTGTACTTGCTAACTTTGCGACCTCGGGCAGCTATGTTACCATGGAGGAACCACACAACATTTGACTTTATAGGCTAGAACTGAAGTCGCGCCAACTGTTTAACTCAAAATACAGTCAAGAAAGTAGCTCTGAAGCTGAGAAACCGCATCGACCATAAGCACTACTGTGCAATTTCGTACAATTTTCAAATTTCTAGTTCTTGCTAACTTTGCGGCCTCGGGCAGCTATGTTACCATGGAGGAACCACACGAGATTTGACTTTATAGGCTAGAACTGAAGTCGCGCCAACTGCTTAGCTCAAAATACAGTAAAGAAAGTAGCTCTGAAGCCGAGAAACGGGATCGACCATAAGCACTACCGTGAAATTACGTACAATTTTCAAGTATCTTGTACTTGCTAAATTTGCGACCTCGGGCAGCTATGTTACCATGGAGGAACCACACAAGATTTTACTTTATAGGCTAGAACTGAAGTCCCGCCAACTGCTTAACTTAAAATACAGTAAAGAAAGTAGCTCTGAAGCCGAGAAACGGGATCGACCGTAAGCACTACCGTGAAATTACGTACAATTTTCAAATTTCTAGTTCTTGCTAACTTTGCGGTCTCGGGCAGCTATGTTACCATTGAGGAACCACACAAGATTTTACTTTATAGGCTAGAACTGAAGTCCCGCCAACTGCTTAACTTAAAATACAGTCAAGAAAGTAGCTCTGAAGCTGAGAAACGGGATCGACCATAAGCACTACTATGCAATTACGTACAATTTTCAAATTTCTTGTACTTGCTAACTTTGCGGCCTCGGGCAGCTATGTTACCATGGAGGAACCACACGAGATTTGACTTTATAGGCTAGAACTGAAGTCGCGCCAACTGCTTAACTCAAAATACAGTAAAGAAAGTAGCTCTGAAGCCGAGAAACGGGATCGACCATAAGCACTACCGTGAAATTACGTACAATTTTCAAATTTCTAGTTCTTGCTAACTTTGCGGTCTCGGGCAGCTATGTTACCATTGAGGAACCACACAAGATTTTACTTTATAGGCTAGAACTGAAGTCCCGCCAACTGCTTAACTTAAAATACAGTAAAGAAAGTAGCTCTGAAGCCGAGAAACGGGATCGACCGTAAGCACTACCGTGAAATTACGTACAATTTTCAAATTTCTAGTTCTTGCTAACTTTGCGGTCTCGGGCAGATATGTTACCATTGAGGAACCACACAAGATTTTACTTTATAGGCTAGAACTGAAGTCCCGCCAACTGCTTAACTTAAAATACAGTAAAGAAAGTAGCTCTGAAGCCGAGAAACGGGATCGACCATAAGCACTACTGTGCAATTACGTACAATTTTCAAATTTCTAGTTCTTGCTAACTTTGCGGTCTCGGGCAGCTATGTTACCATTGAGGAACCACACAAGATTTTACTTTATAGGCTAGAACTGAAGTCCCGCCAACTGCTTAACTTAAAATACAGTCAAGAAAGTAGCTCTGAAGCTGAGAAACGGGATCGACCATAAGCACTACTATGCAATTACGTACAATTTTCAAATTTCTTGTACTTGCTAACTTTTCGACCTCGGGCAGCTATATTACCATGGAGGAATCACACAAGATTTGACTTTATAGGCTAGAACTGAAGTCGCGCCAACTGCTTAACTCAAAATCCAGTCAAGAAAGTAGCTCTGAAGCCGAGAAACGGAATCGACCATAAGCACTACCGTGAAATTGCGTACAATTTTCAAATTTCTTGTACTTGCTAACTTTGCGGCCTCGGGCAGCTATGTTTCCATGGAGGAACCACACAACATTTGACTTTATAGGCTAGAACTGAAGTCACGCCAACTGCTTAACTCAAAATACAGTCAAGAAAGTAGCTCTGAAGCCGAGAAACGGGATCGACCATAAGCACTACCGTGAAATTACGTACAATTTTCAAATTTCTTGTACTTGCTAAATTTGCGACCTCGGGCAGCTATGTTACCATGGAGGAATCACACAACATTTGACTTTATAGGCTAGAACTGAAGTCGCACCAACTGTTAAGCTCAAAATACTGTCAAGAAAGTAGCTCTGAAGCTGGGAAACGGGATCGACCATAAACACTACCGTGAAATTACGTACAATTTTCAAATTTCTTGTACTTGCTAAATTTGCGACCTCGGGCAGCTATGTTACCATGGAGGAATCACACAAGATTTGACTTTATAGGCTAGAACTGAAGTCGCGCCAACTGCTTAACTCAAAATACAGTCAAGAAAGTAGCTCTGAAGCCGAGAAACGGGATCGACCATAAGCACTACCGTGAAATTACGTACAATTTTCAAATTTCTTGTACTTGCTAACTTTGCGACCTCGGGCAGCTATGTTACCATGGAGGAACCACACAACATTTGACTTTATAGGCTAGAACTGAAGTCGCGCCAACTGCTTAACTCAAAATACAGTCAAGAAAGTAGCTCTGAAGCTGAGAAACCGCATCGACCATAAGCACTACTGTGCAATTTCGTACAATTTTCAAATTTCTAGTTCTTGCTAAATTTGCGACCTCGGGCAGCTATGTTACCATGGAGGAATCACACAACATTTGACTTTATAGGCTAGAACTGAAGTCGCGCCAACTGCTTAGCTCAAAATACAGTAAAGAAAGTAGCTCTGAAGCCGAGAAACGGGATCGACCATAAGCACTACCGTGAAATTACGTACAATTTTCAAATTTCTTGTACTTGCTAAATTTGCGACCTCGGGCAGCTATATTACCATGGAGGAACCACACGAGATTTGACTTTATAGGCTAGAACTGAAGTCGCGCCAACTGCTTAACTCAAAATACAGTAAAGAAAGTAGCTCTGAAGCCGAGAAACGGGATCGACCATAAGCACTACCGTGAAATTACGTACAATTTTCAAATTTCTAGTTCTTGCTAACTTTGCGGTCTCGGGCAGCTATGTTACCATTGAGGAACCACACAAGATTTTACTTTATAGGCTAGAACTGAAGTCTCGCCAACTGCTTAACTTAAAATACAGTCAAGAAAGTAGCTCTGAAGCTGAGAAACGGGATCGACCATAAGCACTACTATGCAATTACGTACAATTTTCAAATTTCTTGTACTTGCTAACTTTGCGGCCTCGGGCAGCTATGTTACCATTGAGGAACCACACAAGATTTTACTTTATAGGCTAGAACTGAAATCCCGCCAACTGCTTAACTTAAAATACAGTCAAGAAAGTAGCTCTGAAGCTGAGAAACGGGATCGACCATAAGCACTACTGTGCAATTACGTACAATTTTCAAATTTCTTGTACTTGCTAACTTTGCGACCTCGGGCAGCTATGTTACCATGGAGGAACCACACAACATTTGACTTTATAGGCTAGAACTGAAGTCGCGCCAACTGCTTAACTTAAAATACAGTCAAGAAAGTAGCTCTGAAGCTGAGAAACGGGATCGACCATAAGCACTACTGTGCAATTACGTACAATTTTCAAATTTCTTGTACTTGCTAACTTTGCGGCCTCGGGCAGCTATGTTACCATGGAGGAACCACACAAGATTTGACTTTATAGGCTAGAACTGAAGTCGCGCCAACTGCTTAACTCAAAATACAGTCAAGAAAGTAGCTCTGAAGCCGAGAAACGGGATCGACCATAAGCACTACCGTGAAATTACATACAATTTTCAAATTTCTTGTACTTGCTAACTTTGCGACCTCGGGCAGCTATGTTACCATGGAGGAACCGCACAAGATTTGACTTTATAGGCTAGAACTGAAGTCGCGCCAACTGCTTAACTCAAAATACAGTCAAGAAAGTAGCTCTGAAGCTGAGAAACGGCATCGACCGTAAGCACTACTGTGCAATTACGTACAATTTTCAAATTTCTAGTTCTTGCTAACTTTGCGGGGTCGGGCAGCTATGTTACCATGGAGGAACCACACGAGATTTCACTTTATAGGCCAGAACTGAAGTCGCGCCAACTGCTTAACTCAAAATACAGTAAAGAAAGTAGCTCTGAAGCCGAGAAACGGGATCGACCATAAGCACTACCGTGAAATTACGTACAATTTTCAAATTTCTTGTACTTGCTAAATTTGCGACTTCGGGCAGCTATGTTACCATGGAGGAATCACACAAAATTTGACTTTATAAGCTAGAACTGAAGTCGCACCAACTGTTAAGCTCAAAATACGGTCAAATAAGTACTACTGTGCAATTACGTACAATTTTCAAATTTCTTGTACTTGCTAAGTTTGCGGCCTCGGGCAGCTATGTTACCATGGAGGAACCACACAAGATTTGACTTTATAGGCTAGAACTGAAGTCGCGGCAACTGCATAACTCAAAATACAATCAAGAAAGTAGCTCTGAAGCCGGGAAACGGGATCGACCATAAGCACTACCGTGAAATTACGTACAATTTTCAAATTTCTTGTACTTGCTAAGTTTGCGACCTCGGGCAGCTATGTTACTATGGAGGAATCACACAAGATTTGACTTTATAGGCTAGAACTGAAGTCGCGCCAACTGCTTAACTCAAAATCCAGTCAAGAAAGTAGCTCTGAAGCCGAGAAACGTGATCGACCTTAAGCACTACCGTGAAATTACGTACAATTTTCAAATCTTGTACTTGCTAACTTTGCGGCCTCGGGCAGCTATGTTACCATGGAGGAACCACACAACATTTGACTTTATAGGCTAGAACTGAAGTCGCGCCAACTGCTTAACCCAAAATCCAGTCAAGAAAGTAGCTCTGAAGCCGAGAAACGGGATCGACCATAAGCACTACCGTGAAATTACGTACAATTTTCAAATTTCTTGTACTTGCTAACTTCGCGACCTCGGGCAGCTATGTTACCATGGAGGAACCACACAAGATTTTACTTTATAGGCTAGAACTGAAGTCGCACCAACTGCTTAACTCAAAACACAATCAAGAAAGTAGCTCTGAAGCCGAGAAACGGGATCGACCATAAGCACTACCGTGAAATTACATACAATTTTCAAATTTCTTGTACTTGCTAACTTTGCGACCTCGGGCAGCTATGTTACCATGGAGGAACCACACAAGATTTGACTTTATAGGCTAGAACTGAAGTCGCGCCAACTGCTTAACTCAAAATACAGTCAAGAAAGTAGCTCTGAAGCCGAGAAACGGGATCGACCATAAGCACTACCGTGAAATTACATAAATTTTCAAATTTCTTGTACTTGCTAACTTTGCGACCCCGGGCAGCTATGTTACCATGGAGGAACCACACAAGATTTTCTTTTATAGGCTAGAACTGAAGTCCCGCCAACTGCTTAACTTAAAATACAGTCAAGAAAGTAGCTCTGAAGCTGAGAAACGGAATCGACCATAAGCACTACTGTGCAATTACGTACAATTTTCAAATTTCTTGTACTCCCTAACTTTGCGACCTCTGGCAGCTATGTTACCATGGAGGAACCACACAACATTTGAATTTATAGGCTAGAATTGAAGTCGCGCCAACTGCTTAACTTAAAATACAGTCAAGAAAGTAGCTCTGAAGCTGAGAAACGGGATCGACCATAAGCACTACCGTGAAATTACGTACAATTTTCAAATTTCTTGTACTTGCTAACTTTGCGGCCTCGGGCAGCTATGTTACCATGGAGGAACCACACAACATTTGACTTTATAGGCTAGAACTGAAGTCGCGCCAACTGCTTGACTCAAAATCCAGTCAAGAAAGTAGCTCTGAAGCCGAGAAACGGGATCGACCATAAGCACTACCGTGAAATTACGTACAATTTTCAAATTTCTTGTACTTGCTAACTTTGCGACCTCGGGCAGCTATGTTACCATGGAGGAACCACACAAGATTTGACTTTATAGGCTAGAACTGAAGTGGCGCCAACTGCTTAACTCAAAATACAGTCAAGAAAGTAGCTCTGAAGCTGAGAAACGGCATCGACCATAAGCACTACTGTGCAATTACGTACAATTTTCAAATTTCTTGTTCTTGCTAACTTTGCGGTCTCGGGCAGCTATGTTACCATTGAGGAACCACACAAGATTTTACTTTATAGGCTAGAACTGAAGTCCCGCCAACTGCTTAACTTAAAATACAGTCAAGAAAGTAGCTCTGAAGCTGAGAAACGGGATCGACCATAAGCACTACTGTGCAATTACGTACAATTTTCAAATTTATTGTACTTGCTAACTTTGCGGCCTCGGGCAGCTATGTTACCATGGAGGAACCACACAACATTTGACTTTATAGGCTAGAACTGAAGTCGCGCCAACTGCTTAACTCAAAATACAGTCAAGAAAGTAGCTCTGAAGCCGAGAAACGGGATCGACCATAAGCACTACCGTGAAATTACATACAATTTTCAAATTTCTTGTACTTGCTAACTTTGCGACCTCGGGCAGCTATGTTACCATGGAGGAACCACACAACATTTGACTTTATAGGCTAGAACTGAAGTCGCGCCAACTGCTTAACTCAAAATACAGTCAAGAAAGTAGCTCTGAAGCCGAGAAACGGGATCGACCATAAGCACTACTGTGCAATTACGTACAATTTTCAAATTTCTAGTTCTTGCTAACTTTGCGGTCTCGGGCAGCTATGTTACCATTGAGGAACCACACAAGATTTTACTTTATAGGCTAGAACTGAAGTCCCGCCAACTGCTTAACTTCAAATACAGTCAAGAAAGTAGCTCTGAAGCTGAGAAACGGGATCGACCATAAGCACTACTGTGCAATTACGTACAATTTTCAAATTTCTTGTACTTGCTAAATTTGCGGCCTCGGGCAGCTATGTTACCATGGAGGAACCACACAACATTTGACTTTATAGGCTAGAACTGAAGTCGCGCCAACTGCTTAACTCAAAATACAGTCAAGAAGTAGCTCTGAAGCCGAGAAACGGGATCGACCATAAGCACTACCGTGAAATTACATACAATTTTCAAATTTCTTGTACTTGCTAACTTTGCGACCTCGGGCAGCTATGTTACCATGGAGGAACCACACAAGATTTTACTTTATAGGCTAGAACTGAAGTCCCGCCAACTGCTTAACTTAAAATACAGTCAAGAAAGTAGCTCTGAAGCTGAGAAACGGAATCGACCATAAGCACTACTGTGCAATTAGGTACAATTTTCAAATTTCTTGTACTTCCTAACTTTGCGACCTCGGGCAGCTATGTTACCATGGAGGAACCACACAACATTTGACTTTATAGGCTAGAACTGAAGTCGCGCCAACTGCTTAACTTAAAATACAGTCAAGAAAGTAGCTCTGAAGCTGAGAAACGGCATCGACCATAAGCACTACTGTGCAATTACGTACAATTTTCAAATTTCTTGTACTTGCTAAATTTGCGACCTCGGGCAGATATGTTACCATGGAGGAATCACACAAGATTTGACTTTATAGGCTAGAACTGAAGTCGCGCCAACAGCTTAACTCAAAATCCAGTCAAGAAAGTAGCTCTGAAGCCGAGAAACGGGATCGACCATAAGCACTACCGTGAAATTACGTACAATTTTCAAATTTCTTGTACTTGCTAACTTTGCGGTCTCGGGCAGCTATGTTACCATTGAGGAACCACACAAGATTTTACTTTATAGGCTAGAACTGAAGTCCCGCCAACTGCTTAACTTAAAATACAGTCAAGAAAGTAGCTCTGAAGCTGAGAAACGGGATCGACCATAAGCACTACTGTGCAATTACGTACAATTTTCAAATTTCTTGTACTTGCTAACTTTGCGGCCTCGGGCAGCTATGTTACCATGGAGGAACCACACAACATTTGACTTTATAGGCTAGAACTGAAGTCGCGCCAACTGCTTAACTCAAAATACAGTCAAGAAAGTAGCTCTGGAGCCGAGAAACGGGATCGACCATAAGAAATTACTACCGTGAAATTACATACAATTTTCAAATTTCTTGTACTTGCTAAATTTGCGACCTCGGGCAGCTATGTTACCATGGAGGAACCACACAACATTTGACTTTATAGGCTAGAACTGAAGTCGCGCCAACTGCTTAACTCAAAATACAGTCAAGGAAGTAGCTCTGAAGCCGAGAAACGGGATCGACCATAAGCACTACCGTGAAATTACATACAATTTTCAAATTTCTTGTACTTGCTAACTTTGCGACCTCGGGCAGCTATGTTACCATGGAGGAACCACACAACATTTGACTTTATAGGCTAGAACTGAAGTCGCGCCAACTGCTTAACTCAAAATACAGTCAAGGAAGTAGCTCTGAAGCCGAGAAACGGGATCGACCATAAGCACTACCGTGAAATTACATACAATTTTCAAATTTCTTGTACTTGCTAACTTTGCGACCTCGGGCAGCTATGTTACCATGGAGGAACCACACAACATTTGACTTTATAGGCTAGAACTGAAGTCGCACCAACTGCTTAACTCAAAATACAATCAAGAAAGTAGCTCTGAAGCCGAGAAACGGGATCGACCATAAGCACTACCGTGAAATTACATACAATTTTCAAATTTCTTGTACTTGCTAAATTTGCGACCTCGGGCAGATATGTTACCATGGAGGAATCACACAAGATTTGACTTTATAGGCTAGAACTGAAGTCGCGCCAACAGCTTAACTCAAAATCCAGTCAAGAAAGTAGCTCTGAAGCCGAGAAACGGGATCGACCATAAGCACTACCGTGAAATTACGTACAATTTTCAAATTTCTTGTACTTGCTAACTTTGCGGTCTCGGGCAGCTATGTTACCATTGAGGAACCACACAAGATTTTACTTTATAGGCTAGAACTGAAGTCCCGCCAACTGCTTAACTTAAAATACAGTCAAGAAAGTAGCTCTGAAGCTGAGAAACGGGATCGACCATAAGCACTACTGTGCAATTACGTACAATTTTCAAATTTCTTGTACTTGCTAACTTTGCGGCCTCGGGCAGCTATGTTACCATGGAGGAACCACACAACATTTGACTTTATAGGCTAGAACTGAAGTCGCGCCAACTGCTTAACTCAAAATACAGTCAAGAAAGTAGCTCTGGAGCCGAGAAACGGGATCGACCATAAGAAATTACTACCGTGAAATTACATACAATTTTCAAATTTCTTGTACTTGCTAAATTTGCGACCTCGGGCAGCTATGTTACCATGGAGGAACCACACAACATTTGACTTTATAGGCTAGAACTGAAGTCGCGCCAACTGCTTAACTCAAAATACAGTCAAGGAAGTAGCTCTGAAGCCGAGAAACGGGATCGACCATAAGCACTACCGTGAAATTACATACAATTTTCAAATTTCTTGTACTTGCTAACTTTGCGACCTCGGGCAGCTATGTTACCATGGAGGAACCACACAACATTTGACTTTATAGGCTAGAACTGAAGTCGCGCCAACTGCTTAACTCAAAATACAGTCAAGAAAGTAGCTCTGAAGCCGAGAAACGGGATCGACCATAAGCACTACTGTGCAATTACGTACAATTTTCAAATTTCTAGTTCTTGCTAACTTTGCGGTCTCGGGCAGCTATGTTACCATTGAGGAACCACACAAGATTTTACTTTATAGGCTAGAACTGAAGTCCCGCCAACTGCTTAACTTCAAATACAGTCAAGAAAGTAGCTCTGAAGCTGAGAAACGGGATCGACCATAAGCACTACTGTGCAATTACGTACAATTTTCAAATTTCTTGTACTTGCTAAATTTGCGGCCTCGGGCAGCTATGTTACCATGGAGGAACCACACAACATTTGACTTTATAGGCTAGAACTGAAGTCGCGCCAACTGCTTAACTCAAAATACAGTCAAGAAAGTAGCTCTGAAGCCGAGAAACGGGATCGACCATAAGCACTACCGTGAAATTACATACAATTTTCAAATTTCTTGTAGTTGCTAACTTTGCGACCTCGGGCAGCTATGTTACCATGGAGGAACCACACAAGATTTTACTTTATAGGCTAGAACTGAAGTCCCGCCAACTGCTTAACTTAAAATACAGTCAAGAAAGTAGCTCTGAAGCTGAGAAACGGAATCGACCATAAGCACTACTGTGCAATTAGGTACAATTTTCAAATTTCTTGTACTTCCTAACTTTGCGACCTCGGGCAGCTATGTTACCATGGAGGAACCACACAACATTTGACTTTATAGGCTAGAACTGAAGTCGCGCCAACTGCTTAACTTAAAATACAGTCAAGAAAGTAGCTCTGAAGCTGAGAAACGGCATCGACCATAAGCACTACTGTGCAATTACGTACAATTTTCAAATTTCTTGTACTTGCTAACTTTGCGGCCTCGGGCAGCTATGTTACCATGGAGGAACCACACAACATTTGACTTTATAGGCTAGAACTGAAGTCGCGCCAACAGCTTAACTCAAAATCCAGTCAAGAAAGTAGCTCTGAAGCCGAGAAACGGGATCGACCATAAGCACTACCGTGAAATTACGTACAATTTTCAAATTTCTTGTACTTGCTAACTTTGCGGTCTCGGGCAGCTATGTTACCATTGAGGAACCACACAAGATTTTACTTTATAGGCTAGAACTGAAGTCCCGCCAACTGCTTAACTTAAAATACAGTCAAGAAAGTAGCTCTGAAGCTGAGAAACGGGATCGACCATAAGCACTACTGTGCAATTACGTACAATTTTCAAATTTCTTGTACTTGCTAACTTTGCGGCCTCGGGCAGCTATGTTACCATGGAGGAACCACACAACATTTGACTTTATAGGCTAGAACTGAAGTCGCGCCAACTGCTTAACTCAAAATACAGTCAAGAAAGTAGCTCTGGAGCCGAGAAACGGGATCGACCATAAGAAATTACTACCGTGAAATTACATACAATTTTCAAATTTCTTGTACTTGCTAAATTTGCGACCTCGGGCAGCTATGTTACCATGGAGGAACCACACAACATTTGACTTTATAGGCTAGAACTGAAGTCGCGCCAACTGCTTAACTCAAAATACAGTCAAGGAAGTAGCTCTGAAGCCGAGAAACGGGATCGACCATAAGCACTACCGTGAAATTACATACAATTTTTAAATTTCTTGTACTTGCTAACTTTGCGACCTCGGGCAGCTATGTTACCATGGAGGAACCACACAACATTTGACTTTATAGGCTAGAACTGAAGTCGCGCCAACTGCTTAACTCAAAATACAGTCAAGGAAGTAGCTCTGAAGCCGAGAAAAGGGATCGACCATAAGCACTAACGTGAAATTACATACAATTTTCAAATTTCTTGTACTTGCTAACTTTGCGACCTCGGGCAGCTATGTTACCATGGAGGAACCACACAACATTTGACTTTATAGGCTAGAACTGAAGTCGCACCAACTGCTTAACTCAAAATACAATCAAGAAAGTAGCTCTGAAGCCGAGAAACGGGATCGACCATAAGCACTACCGTGAAATTACATACAATTTTCAAATTTCTTGTACTTGCTAAATTTGCGACCTCGGGCAGATATGTTACCATGGAGGAATCACACAAGATTTGACTTTATAGGCTAGAACTGAAGTCGCGCAAACAGCTTAACTCAAAATCCAGTCAAGAAAGTAGCTCTGAAGCCGAGAAACGGGATCGACCATAAGCACTACCGTGAAATTACGTACAATTTTCAAATTTCTTGTACTTGCTAACTTTGCGGTCTCGGGCAGCTATGTTACCATTGAGGAACCACACAAGATTTTACTTTATAGGCTAGAACTGAAGTCCCGCCAACTGCTTAACTTAAAATACAGTCAAGAAAGTAGCTCGGAAGCTGAGAAACGGGATCGACCATAAGCACTACTGTGCAATTACGTACAATTTTCAAATTTCTTGTACTTGCTAACTTTGCGGCCTCGGGCAGCTATGTTACCATGGAGGAACCACACAACATTTGACTTTATAGGCTAGAACTGAAGTCGCGCCAACTGCTTAACTCAAAATACAGTCAAGAAAGTAGCTCTGGAGCCGAGAAACGGGATCGACCATAAGAAATTACTACCGTGAAATTACATACAATTTTCAAATTTCTTGTACTTGCTAACTTTGCGACCTCGGGCAGCTATGTTACCATGGAGGAACCACACAACATTTGACTTTATAGGCTAGGACTGAAGTCACGCCAACTGCTTAACTCAAAATACAGTCAAGAAAGTAGCTCTGAAGCCGAGAAACGGGATCGACCATAAGCACTACTGTGCAATTACGTACAATTTTCAAATTTCTAGTTCTTGCTAACTTTGCGGTCTCGGGCAGCTATGTTACCATTGAGGAACCACACAAGATTTTACTTTATAGGCTAGAACTGAAGTCCCGCCAACTGCTTAACTTCAAATACAGTCAAGAAAGTAGCTCTGAAGCTGAGAAACGGGATCGACCATAAGCACTACTGTGCAATTACGTACAATTTTCAAATTTCTTGTACTTGCTAACTTTGCGGCCTCGGGCAGCTATGTTACCATGGAGGAACCACACAACATTTGACTTTATAGGCTAGAACTGAAGTCGCGCCAACTGCTTAACTCAAAATACAGTCAAGAAAGTAGCTCTGGAGCCGAGAAACGGGATCGACCATAAGAAATTACTACCGTGAAATTACATACAATTTTCAAATTTCTTGTACTTGCTAACTTTGCGACCTCGGGCAGCTATGTTACCATGGAGGAACCACACAACATTTGACTTTATAGGCTAGGACTGAAGTCGCGCCAACTGCTTAACTCAAAATACAGTCAAGAAAGTAGCTCTGAAGCCGAGAAACGGGATCGACCATAAGCACTACTGTGCAATTACGTACAATTTTCAAATTTCTAGTTCTTGCTAACTTTGCGGTCTCGGGCAGCTATGTTACCATTGAGGAACCACACAAGATTTTACTTTATAGGCTAGAACTGAAGTCCCGCCAACTGCTTAACTTCAAATACAGTCAAGAAAGTAGCTCTGAAGCTGAGAAACGGGATCGACCATAAGCACTACTGTGTAATTACGTACAATTTTCAAATTTCTTGTACTTGCTAACTTTGCGGCCTCGGGCAGCTATGTTACCATGGAGGAACCACACAACATTTGACTTTATAGGCTAGAACTGAAGTCGCGCCAACTGCTTAACTCAAAATACAGTCAAGGAAGTAGCTCTGAAGCCGAGAAACGGGATCGACCATAAGCACTACCGTGAAATTACATACAATTTTCAAATTTCTTGTACTTGCTAACTTTGCGACCTCGGGCAGCTATGTTACCATGGAGGAACCACACGAGATTTGACTTTATAGGCTAGAACTGAAGTCGCGCCAACTGCTTAACTCAAAATACAGTCAAGAAAGTAGCTCTGAAGCCGAGAAACGGGATCGACCATAAGCACTACTGTGCAATTACGTACAATTTTCAAATTTCTAGTTCTTGCTAACTTTGCGGTCTCGGGCAGCTATGTTACCATTGAGGAACCACACAAGATTTTACTTTATAGGCTAGAACTGAAGTCCCGCCAACTGCTTAACTTAAAATACAGTCAAGAAAGTAGCTCTGAAGCTGAGAAACGGGATCGACCATAAGCACTACTGTGCAATTACGTACAATTTTCAAATTTCTTGTACTTGCTAACTTTGCGACCTCGGGCAGCTATGTTACCATGGAGGAACCACACAACATTTGACTTTATAGGCTAGAACTGAAGTCGCGCCAACTGCTTAACTTAAAATACAGTCAAGAAAGTAGCTCTGAAGCTGAGAAACGGGATCGACCATAAGCACTACTGTGCAATTACGTACAATTTTCAAATTTCTTGTTCTTGCTAACTTTGCGGTCTCGGGCAGCTATGTTACCATTGAGGAACCACACAAGATTTTACTTTATAGGCTAGAACTGAAGTCCCGCCAACTGCTTAACTTAAAATACAGTCAAGAAAGTAGCTCTGAAGCTGAGAAACGGGATCGACCATAAGCACTACTGTGCAATTACGTACAATTTTCAAATTTCTTGTACTCGCTAACTTTGCGGCCTCGGGCAACTATGTTACCATGGAGGAACCACACAACATTTGACTTTATAGGCTAGAACTGAAGTCGCGCCAACTGCTTAACTCAAAATACAGTCAAGAAAGTAGCTCTGAAGCCGAGAAACGGGATCGACCATAAGCACTACCGTGAAATTACATACAATTTTCAAATTTCTTGTACTTGCTAACTTTGCGACCTCGGGCAGCTATGTTACCATGGAGGAACCACACAACATTTGACTTTATAGGCTAGAACTGAAGTCGCGCCAACTGCTTAACTCAAAATACAGTCAAGAAAGTAGCTCTGAAGCTGAGAAACGGCATCGACCATAAGCACTACTGTGCAATTACGTACAATTTTCAAATTTCTTGTACTTGCTAACTTTTCGACCTCGGGCAGCTATATTACCATGGAGGAATCACACAAGATTTGACTTTATAGGCTAGAACTGAAGTCGCGCCAACTGCTTAACTCAAAATCCAGTCAAGAAAGTAGCTCTGAAGCCGAGAAACGGGATCGACCCTAAGCACTACCGTGAAATTGCGTACAATTTTCAAATTTCTTGTACTTGCTAACTTTGCGGCCTCGGGCAGCTGTGTTACCATGGAGGAACCACACAACATTTGACTTTATAGGCTAGAACTGAAGTCCCGCCAACTGCTTAACTTAAAATACAGTCAAGAAAGTAGCTCTGAAGCTGAGAAACGGGATCGACCATAAGCACTACTATGCAATTACGTACAATTTTCAAATTTCTTGTACTTGCTAACTTTGCGGCCTCGGGCAGCTATGTTACCATGGAGGAACCACACGAGATTTGACTTTATAGGCTAGAACTGAAGTCGCGCCAACTGCTTAACTCAAAATACAGTAAAGAAAGTAGCTCTGAAGCCGAGAAACGGGATCGACCATAAGCACTACCGTGAAATTACGTACAATTTTCAAATTTCTAGTTCTTGCTAACTTTGCGGTCTCGGGCAGCTATGTTACCATTGAGGAACCACACAAGATTTTACTTTATAGGCTAGAACTGAAGTCCCGCCAACTGCTTAACTTAAAATACAGTAAAGAAAGTAGCTCTGAAGCCGAGAAACGGGATCGACCATAAGCACTACCGTGAAATTACGTACAATTTTCAAATTTCTAGTTCTTGCTAACTTTGCGGTCTCGGGGAGCTATGTTACCATTGAGGAACCACACAAGATTTTACTTTATAGGCTAGAACTGAAGTCCCGCCAACTGCTTAACTTAAAATACAGTCAAGAAAGTAGCTCTGAAGCTGAGAAACGGGATCGACCATAAGCACTACTATGCAATTACGTACAATTTTCAAATTTCTTGTACTTGCTAACTTTTCGACCTCGGGCAGCTATATTACCATGGAGGAATCACACAAGATTTGACTTTATAGGCTAGAACTGAAGTCGCGCCAACTGCTTAACTCAAAATCCAGTCAAGAAAGTAGCTCTGAAGCCGAGAAACGGGATCGACCATAAGCACTACCGTGAAATTGCGTACAATTTTCAAATTTCTTGTACTTGCTAACTTTGCGGCCTCGGGCAGCTATGTTTCCATGGAGGAACCACACAACATTTGACTTTATAGGCTAGAACTGAAGTCGCACCATCTGTTAAGCTCAAAATACAGTCAAGAAAGTAGCTCTGAAGCCGAGAAACGGGATCGACCATAAGCACTACCGTGAAATTACGTACAATTTTCAAATTTCTTGTACTTGCTAACTTTGCGGCCTCGGGCAGCTATGTTACCATGGAGGAACCACACAAGATTTGACTTTATAGGCTAGAACTGAAGTCGCGCCAACTGCATAACTCAAAAAACAATCAAGAAAGTAGCTCTGAAGCCGGGAAACGGGATCGACCATAAGCACTACCGTGAAATTACGTACAATTTTCAAATTTCTTGTACTTGCTAACTTTTCGACCTTGGGCAGCTATATTACCATGGAGGAATCACACAAGATTTGACTTTATAGGCTAGAACTGAAGTCGCGCCAACTGCTTAACTCAAAATCCAGTCAAGAAAGTAACTCTGAAGCCGAGAAACGGGATCGACCATAAGCACTACCGTGAAATTACGTACAATTTTCAAATTTCTTGTACTTGCTAACTTTGCGGCCTCGGGCAGCTATGTTTCCATGGAGGAACCACACAACATTTGACTTTATAGGCTAGAACTGAAGTCGCGCCAACTGCTTAACTCAAAATACAGTCAAGAAAGTAGCTCTGAAGCCGAGAAACGGGATCGACCATAAGCACTACTGTGCAATTACGTACAATTTTCAAATTTCGAGTTCTTGCTAACTTTGCGGTCTCGGGCAGCTATGTTACCATTGAGGAACCACACAAAATTTTACTTTATAGGCTAGAACTGAAGTCCCGCCAACTGCTTAACTTCAAATACAGTCAAGAAAGTAGCTCTGAAGCTGAGAAACGGGATCGACCATAAGCACTACTGTGCAATTACGTACAATTTTCAAATTTCTTGTACTTGCTAAATTTGCGGCCTCGGGCAGCTATGTTACCATGGAGGAACCACACAACATTTGACTTTATAGGCTAGAACTGAAGTCGCGCCAACTGCTTAACTCAAAATACAGTCAAGAAAGTAGCTCTGAAGCCGAGAAACGGGATCGACCATAAGCACTACCGTGAAATTACATACAATTTTCAAATTTCTTGTACTTGCTAACTTTGCGACCTCGGGCAGCTATGTTACCATGGAGGAACCACACAAGATTTTACTTTATAGGCTAGAACTGAAGTCCCGCCAACTGCTTAACTTAAAATACAGTCAAGAAAGTAGCTCTGAAGCTGAGAAACGGAATCGACCATAAGCACTACTGTGCAATTAGGTACAATTTTCAAATTTCTTGTACTTCCTAACTTTGCGACCTCGGGCAGCTATGTTACCATGGAGGAACCACACAACATTTGACTTTATAGGCTAGAACTGAAGTCGCGCCAACTGCTTAACTTAAAATACAGTCAAGAAAGTAGCTCTGAAGCTGAGAAACGGCATCGACCATAAGCACTACTGTGCAATTACGTACAATTTTCAAATTTCTTGTACTTGCTAAATTTGCGACCTCGGGCAGATATGTTACCATGGAGGAATCACACAAGATTTGACTTTATAGGCTAGAACTGAAGTCGCGCCAACAGCTTAACTCAAAATCCAGTCAAGAAAGTAGCTCTGAAGCCGAGAAACGGGATCGACCATAAGCACTACCGTGAAATTACGTACAATTTTCAAATTTCTTGTACTTGCTAACTTTGCGGTCTCGGGCAGCTATGTTACCATTGAGGAACCACACAAGATTTTACTTTATAGGCTAGAACTGAAGTCCCGCCAACTGCTTAACTTAAAATACAGTCAAGAAAGTAGCTCTGAAGCTGAGAAACGGGATCGACCATAAGCACTACTGTGCAATTACGTACAATTTTCAAATTTCTTGTACTTGCTAACTTTGCGGCCTCGGGCAGCTATGTTACCATGGAGGAACCACACAACATTTGACTTTATAGGCTAGAACTGAAGTCGCGCCAACTGCTTAACTCAAAATACAGTCAAGAAAGTAGCTCTGGAGCCGAGAAACGGGATCGACCATAAGAAATTACTACCGTGAAATTACATACAATTTTCAAATTTCTTGTACTTGCTAACTTTGCGACCTCGGGCAGCTATGTTACCATGGAGGAACCACACAACATTTGACTTTATAGGCTAGGACTGAAGTCGCGCCAACTGCTTAACTCAAAATACAGTCAAGAAAGTAGCTCTGAAGCCGAGAAACGGGATCGACCATAAGCACTACTGTGCAATTACGTACAATTTTCAAATTTCTAGTTCTTGCTAACTTTGCGGTCTCGGGCAGCTATGTTACCATTGAGGAACCACACAAGATTTTACTTTATAGGCTAGAACTGAAGTCCCGCCAACTGCTTAACTTCAAATACAGTCAAGAAAGTAGCTCTGAAGCTGAGAAACGGGATCGACCATAAGCACTACTGTGTAATTACGTACAATTTTCAAATTTCTTGTACTTGCTAACTTTGCGGCCTCGGGCAGCTATGTTACCATGGAGGAACCACACAACATTTGACTTTATAGGCTAGAACTGAAGTCGCGCCAACTGCTTAACTCAAAATACAGTCAAGGAAGTAGCTCTGAAGCCGAGAAACGGGATCGACCATAAGCACTACCGTGAAATTACATACAATTTTCAAATTTCTTGTACTTGCTAACTTTGCGACCTCGGGCAGCTATGTTACCATGGAGGAACCACACGAGATTTGACTTTATAGGCTAGAACTGAAGTCGCGCCAACTGCTTAACTCAAAATACAGTCAAGAAAGTAGCTCTGAAGCCGAGAAACGGGATCGACCATAAGCACTACTGTGCAATTACGTACAATTTTCAAATTTCTAGTTCTTGCTAACTTTGCGGTCTCGGGCAGCTATGTTACCATTGAGGAACCACACAAGATTTTACTTTATAGGCTAGAACTGAAGTCCCGCCAACTGCTTAACTTAAAATACAGTCAAGAAAGTAGCTCTGAAGCTGAGAAACGGGATCGACCATAAGCACTACTGTGCAATTACGTACAATTTTCAAATTTCTTGTACTTGCTAACTTTGCGACCTCGGGCAGCTATGTTACCATGGAGGAACCACACAACATTTGACTTTATAGGCTAGAACTGAAGTCGCGCCAACTGCTTAACTTAAAATACAGTCAAGAAAGTAGCTCTGAAGCTGAGAAACGGGATCGACCATAAGCACTACTGTGCAATTACGTACAATTTTCAAATTTCTTGTACTTGCTAACTTTGCGGCCTCGGGCAGCTATGTTACCATGGAGGAACCACACAACATTTGACTTTATAGGCTAGAACTGAAGTCGCGCCAACTGCTTAACTCAAAATACAGTCAAGAAAGTAGCTCTGAAGCCGAGAAACGGGATCGACCATAAGCACTACTGTGCAATTACGTACAATTTTCAAATTTCTAGTTCTTGCTAACTTTGCGGTCTCGGGCAGCTATGTTACCATTGAGGAACCACACAAGATTTTACTTTATAGGCTAGAACTGAAGTCCCGCCAACTGCTTAACTTAAAATACAGTCAGGAAAGTAGCTCTGAAGCTGAGAAACGGGATCGACCATAAGCACTACTGTGCAATTACGTACAATTTTCAAATTTCTTGTACTTGCTAACTTTGCGGCCTCGGGCAACTATGTTACCATGGAGGAACCACACAACATTTGACTTTATAGGCTAGAACTGAAGTCGCGCCAACTGCTTAACTCAAAATACAGTCAAGAAAGTAGCTCTGAAGCCGAGAAACGGGATCGACCATAAGCACTACTATGCAATTACGTACAATTTTCAAATTTCTTGTATTTGCTAACTTTGCGGCCTCGGGCAGCTATGTTACCATGGAGGAACCACACGAGATTTGACTTTATAGGCTAGAACTGAAGTCGCGCCAACTGCTTAACTCAAAATACAGTAAAGAAAGTAGCTCTGAAGCCGAGAAACGGGATCGACCATAAGCACTACCGTGAAATTACGTACAATTTTCAAATTTCTAGTTCTTGCTAACTTTGCGGTCTCGGGCAGCTATGTTACCATTGAGGAACCACACAAGATTTTACTTTATAGGCTAGAACTGAAGTCCCGCCAACTGCTTAACTTAAAATACAGTAAAGAAAGTAGCTCTGAAGCCGAGAAACGGGATCGACCATAAGCACTACCGTGAAATTACGTACAATTTTCAAATTTCTAGTTCTTGCTAACTTTGCGGTCTCGGGGAGCTATGTTACCATTGAGGAACCACACAAGATTTTACTTTATAGGCTAGAACTGAAGTCCCGCCAACTGCTTAACTTAAAATACAGTCAAGAAAGTAGCTCTGAAGCTGAGAAACGGGATCGACCATAAGCACTACTATGCAATTACGTACAATTTTCAAATTTCTTGTACTTGCTAACTTTTCGACCTCGGGCAGCTATATTACCATGGAGGAATCACACAAGATTTGACTTTATAGGCTAGAACTGAAGTCGCGCCAACTGCTTAACTCAAAATCCAGTCAAGAAAGTAGCTCTGAAGCCGAGAAACGGGATCGACCATAAGCACTACCGTGAAATTGCGTACAATTTTCAAATTTCTTGTACTTGCTAACTTTGCGGCCTCGGGCAGCTATGTTTCCATGGAGGAACCACACAACATTTGACTTTATAGGCTAGAACTGAAGTCGCACCATCTGTTAAGCTCAAAATACAGTCAAGAAAGTAGCTCTGAAGCCGAGAAACGGGATCGACCATAAGCACTACCGTGAAATTACGTACAATTTTCAAATTTCTTGTACTTGCTAACTTTGCGGCCTCGGGCAGCTATGTTACCATGGAGGAACCACACAAGATTTGACTTTATAGGCTAGAACTGAAGTCGCGCCAACTGCATAACTCAAAATACAATCAAGAAAGTAGCTCTGAAGCCGGGAAACGGGATCGACCATAAGCACTACCGTGAAATTACGTACAATTTTCAAATTTCTTGTACTTGCTAACTTTTCGACCTTGGGCAGCTATATTACCATGGAGGAATCACACAAGATTTGACTTTATAGGCTAGAACTGAAGTCGCGCCAACTGCTTAACTCAAAATCCAGTCAAGAAAGTAACTCTGAAGCCGAGAAACGGGATCGACCATAAGCACTACCGTGAAATTACGTACAATTTTCAAATTTCTTGTACTTGCTAACTTTGCGGCCTCGGGCAGCTATGTTTCCATGGAGGAACCACACAACATTTGACTTTATAGGCTAGAACTGAAGTCGCGCCAACTGCTTAACTCAAAATACAGTCAAGAAAGTAGCTCTGAAGCCGAGAAACGGGATCGACCATAAGCACTACTGTGCAATTACGTACAATTTTCAAATTTCTAGTTCTTGCTAACTTTGCGGTCTCGGGCAGCTATGTTACCATTGAGGAACCACACAAAATTTTACTTTATAGGCTAGAACTGAAGTCCCGCCAACTGCTTAACTTCAAATACAGTCAAGAAAGTAGCTCTGAAGCTGAGAAACGGGATCGACCATAAGCACTACTGTGCAATTACGTACAATTTTCAAATTTCTTGTACTTGCTAAATTTGCGGCCTCGGGCAGCTATGTTACCATGGAGGAACCACACAACATTTGACTTTATAGGCTAGAACTGAAGTCGCGCCAACTGCTTAACTCAAAATACAGTCAAGAAAGTAGCTCTGAAGCCGAGAAACGGGATCGACCATAAGCACTACCGTGAAATTACATACAATTTTCAAATTTCTTGTACTTGCTAACTTTGCGACCTCGGGCAGCTATGTTACCATGGAGGAACCACACAAGATTTTACTTTATAGGCTAGAACTGAAGTCCCGCCAACTGCTTAACTTAAAATACAGTCAAGAAAGTAGCTCTGAAGCTGAGAAACGGAATCGACCATAAGCACTACTGTGCAATTAGGTACAATTTTCAAATTTCTTGTACTTCCTAACTTTGCGACCTCGGGCAGCTATGTTACCATGGAGGAACCACACAACATTTGACTTTATAGGCTAGAACTGAAGTCGCGCCAACTGCTTAACTTAAAATACAGTCAAGAAAGTAGCTCTGAAGCTGAGAAACGGCATCGACCATAAGCACTACTGTGCAATTACGTACAATTTTCAAATTTCTTGTACTTGCTAAATTTGCGACCTCGGGCAGATATGTTACCATGGAGGAATCACACAAGATTTGACTTTATAGGCTAGAACTGAAGTCGCGCCAACAGCTTAACTCAAAATCCAGTCAAGAAAGTAGCTCTGAAGCCGAGAAACGGGATCGACCATAAGCACTACCGTGAAATTACGTACAATTTTCAAATTTCTTGTACTTGCTAACTTTGCGGTCTCGGGCAGCTATGTTACCATTGAGGAACCACACAAGATTTTACTTTATAGGCTAGAACTGAAGTCCCGCCAACTGCTTAACTTAAAATACAGTCAAGAAAGTAGCTCTGAAGCTGAGAAACGGGATCGACCATAAGCACTACTGTGCAATTACGTACAATTTTCAAATTTCTTGTACTTGCTAACTTTGCGGCCTCGGGCAGCTATGTTACCATGGAGGAACCACACAACATTTGACTTTATAGGCTAGAACTGAAGTCGCGCCAACTGCTTAACTCAAAATACAGTCAAGAAAGTAGCTCTGGAGCCGAGAAACGGGATCGACCATAAGAAATTACTACCGTGAAATTACATACAATTTTCAAATTTCTTGTACTTGCTAACTTTGCGACCTCGGGCAGCTATGTTACCATGGAGGAACCACACAACATTTGACTTTATAGGCTAGGACTGAAGTCGCGCCAACTGCTTAACTCAAAATACAGTCAAGAAAGTAGCTCTGAAGCCGAGAAACGGGATCGACCATAAGCACTACTGTGCAATTACGTACAATTTTCAAATTTCTAGTTCTTGCTAACTTTGCGGTCTCGGGCAGCTATGTTACCATTGAGGAACCGCACAAGATTTTACTTTATAGGCTAGAACTGAAGTCCCGCCAACTGCTTAACTTCAAATACAGTCAAGAAAGTAGCTCTGAAGCTGAGAAACGGGATCGACCATAAGCACTACTGTGTAATTACGTACAATTTTCAAATTTCTTGTACTTGCTAACTTTGCGGCCTCGGGCAGCTATGTTACCATGGAGGAACCACACAACATTTGACTTTATAGGCTAGAACTGAAGTCGCGCCAACTGCTTAACTCAAAATACAGTCAAGGAAGTAGCTCTGAAGCCGAGAAACGGGATCGACCATAAGCACTACCGTGAAATTACATACAATTTTCAAATTTCTTGTACTTGCTAACTTACCGACCTCGGGCAGCTATGTTACCATGGAGGAACCACACGAGATTTGACTTTATAGGCTAGAACTGAAGTCGCGCCAACTGCTTAACTCAAAATACAGTCAAGAAAGTAGCTCTGAAGCCGAGAAACGGGATCGACCATAAGCACTACTGTGCAATTACGTACAATTTTCAAATTTCTAGTTCTTGCTAACTTTGCGGTCTCGGGCAGCTATGTTACCATTGAGGAACCACACAAGATTTTACTTTATAGGCTAGAACTGAAGTCCCGCCAACTGCTTAACTTAAAATACAGTCAAGAAAGTAGCTCTGAAGCTGAGAAACGGGATCGACCATAAGCACTACTGTGCAATTACGTACAATTTTCAAATTTCTTGTACTTGCTAACTTTGCGACCTCGGGCAGCTATGTTACCATGGAGGAACCACACAACATTTGACTTTATAGGCTAGAACTGAAGTCGCGCCAACTGCTTAACTTAAAATACAGTCAAGAAAGTAGCTCTGAAGCTGAGAAACGGGATCGACCATAAGCACTACTGTGCAATTACGTACAATTTTCAAATTTCTTGTACTTGCTAACTTTGCGGCCTCGGGCAGCTATGTTACCATGGAGGAACCACACAACATTTGACTTTATAGGCTAGAACTGAAGTCGCGCCAACTGCTTAACTCAAAATACAGTCAAGAAAGTAGCTCTGAAGCCGAGAAACGGGATCGACCATAAGCACTACTGTGCAATTACGTACAATTTTCAAATTTCTAGTTCTTGCTAACTTTGCGGTCTCGGGCAGCTATGTTACCATTGAGGAACCACACAAGATTTTACTTTATAGGCTAGAACTGAAGTCCCGCCAACTGCTTAACTTAAAATACAGTCAAGAAAGTAGCTCTGAAGCTGAGAAACGGGATCGACCATAAGCACTACTGTGCAATTACGTACAATTTTCAAATTTCTTGTACTTGCTAACTTTGCGGCCTCGGGCAACTATGTTACCATGGAGGAACCACACAACATTTGACTTTATAGGCTAGAACTGAAGTCGCGCCAACTGCTTAACTCAAAATACAGTCAAGAAAGTAGCTCTGAAGCCGAGAAACGGGATCGACCATAAGCACTACCGTGAAATTACATACAATTTTCAAATATCTTGTACTTGCTAACTTTGCGACCTCGGGCAGCTATGTTACCATGGAGGAACCACACAACATTTGACTTTATAGGCTAGAACTGAAGTCGCGCCAACTGCTTAACTCAAAATACAGTCAAGAAAGTAGCTCTGAAGCTGAGAAACGGCATCGACCATAAGCACTACTGTGCAATTACGTACAATTTTCAAATTTCTAGTTCTTGCTAACTTTGCGGCCTCGGGCAGCTATGTTACCATGGAGGAACCACACGAGATTTGACTTTATAGGCTAGAACTGAAGTCCCGCCAGCTGCTTAACTTAAAATACAGTCAAGAAAGTAGCTCTGAAGCCGGGAAACGGGATCGACCATAAGCACTACCGTGAAATTACGTACAATTTTCAAATTTCTTGTTCTTGCTAACTTTGCGGTCTCGGGCAGCTATGTTACCATTGAGGAACCACACAAGATTTTACTTTATAGACTAGAACTGAAGTCGCGCCAACTGCTTAACTCAAAATCCAGTCAAGAAAGTAGCTCTGAAGCCGAGAAACGGGATCAACCATAAGCACTACCGTGAAATTGCGTACAATTTTCAAATTTCTTGTACTTGCTAACTTTTCGACCTTGGGCAGCTATATTACCATGGAGGAATCACACAAGATTTGACTTTATAGGCTAGAACTGAAGTCGCGCCAACTGCTTAACTTAAAATACAGTCAAGAAAGTAGCTCTGAAGCTGAGAAACGGGATCGACCATAAGCACTACTGTGCAATTTCGTACAATTTTCAAATTTCTGGTTCTTGCTAACTTTGCGGCCTCGGGCAGCTATGTTACCATGGAGGAACCACACGAGATTTGACTTTATAGGCTAGAACTGAAGTCGCGCCAACTGCTTAACTCAAAATACAGTAAAGAAAGTACCTCTGAAGCCGAGAAACGGGATCGACCATAAGCACTGCCGTGAAATTACGTACAATTTTCAAATTTCTTGTACTTGCTAACTTTGCGACCTCGGGCAGCTATGTTACCATGGAGGAACCACACAACATTTGACTTTATAGGCTAGAACTGAAGTCGCGCCAACTGCTTAACTCAAAATACAGTCAAGAAAGTAGCTCTGAAGCTGAGAAACGGCATCGACCATAAGCACTACTGTGCAATTACGTACAATTTTCAAATTTCTAGTTCTTGCTAACTTTGCGGCCTCGGGCAGCTATGTTACCATGGAGGAACCACACGAGATTTGACTTTATAGGCTAGAACTGAAGTCGCGCCAACTGCTTAACTCAAAATACAGTAAAGAAAGTAGCTCTGAAGCCGAGAAACGGGATCGACCATAAGCTTTACCGTGAAATTACGTACAATTTTCAAATTTCTTGTACTTGCTAAATTTGCGACCTCGGGCAGCTATATTACCATGGAGGAATCACACAAGATTTGACTTTATAGGCTAGAACTGAAGTCGCACCAACTGTTAAGCTCAAAATACAGTCAAGAAAGTAGCTCTGAAGCCGAGAAACGGGATCGACCATAAGCACTACCGTGAAATTACGTACAATTTTCAAATTTCTTGTACTTGCTAACTTTGCGGCCTCGGGCAGCTATGTTACCATGGAGGAACCACACAAGATTTGACTTTATAGGCTAGAACTGGAGTCGCGCCAACTGCATAACTCAAAATACAATCAAGAAAGTAGCTCTGAAGCCGGGAAACGGGATCGACCATAAGCACTACCGTGAAATTACGTACAATTTTCAAATTTCTTGTACTTGCTAACTTTTCGACCTTGGGCAGCTATATTACCATGGAGGAATCACACAAGATTTGACTTTATAGGCTAGAACTGAAGTCGCGCCAACTGCTTAACTCAAAATCCAGTCAAGAGAGTAACTCTGAAGCCGAGAAACGGGATCGACCATAAGCACTACCGTGAAATTACGTACAATTTTCAAATTTCTTGTACTTGCTAACTTTCGGCCTCGGGCAGCTATGTT
This sequence comes from Merodon equestris, assembly GCA_958301585.1. Lineage (NCBI taxonomy): Eukaryota > Metazoa > Arthropoda > Insecta > Diptera > Syrphidae > Merodon > Merodon equestris. Next base: position 52,509,221 of record OY284415.1, on the reverse strand, counting down.
TCCATGGAGGAACCACACAACATTTGACTTTATAGGCTAGAACTGAAGTCACGCCAACTGCTTAACTCAAAATACAGTCAAGAAAGTAGCTCTGAAGCCGAGAAACGTTATCGACCATAAGCACTACCGTGAAATCATAAGCACTACCGTGAAATTACGTACAATTTTCAAATTTCTTGTACTTGCTAACTTTGCGACCTCGGGCAGCTATGTTTCCATGGAGGAACCACACAACATTTGACTTTATAAGCTAGAACTGAAGTCGCGCCAACTGCTTAACTTAAAATACAGTCAAGAAAGTAGCTCTGAAGCTGAGAAACGGGATCGACCATAAGCACTACTGTGCAATTACGTACAATTTTCAAATTTCTTGTACTTGCTAATATTGCGGTCTCGGGCAGCTATGTTACCATGGAGGAACCACACAAGATTTGACTTTATAGGCTAGAACCTAAGTCGCGCCAACTGCTTAACTTAAAATACAGTCAAGAAAGTAGCTCTGAAGCCGAGAAACGGGATCGACCATAAGCATTACCGTGAAATTACATACAATTTTCAAATTTCTTGTACTTGCTAAGTTTGCGACCTCGGGCAGCTATGTTACCATGGAGGAACCACACAACATTTGACTTTATAGGCTAGAACTGAAGTCGCACCAACCGTTAAGCTCAAAATACAGTCAAGAAAGTAGCTCTGAAGCCGAGAATCGGGATCGACCATAAGTACTACTGTGCAATTACGTACAATTTTCAAATTTCTTGTACTTGCTAAATTTGCGGCCTCGGGCAGCTATGTTACCATGGAGGAACCACACAAGATTTGACTTTATAGGCTAGAACTGAAGTCGCACCAACTGCTTAACTCAAAATACAGTCACGAAAGTAGCTCTGAAGCCGAGAAACGGGATCGACCATAAGCACTACCGTGAAATTACGTACAATTTTCAAATGTCTTGTACTTGCTAACTTTGCGACCTCGGGCAGCTATGTTACCATGGAGGAACCACACAAGATTTGACTTTATAGGCTAGAACTGAAGTCGCGCCAACTGCTTAACTCAAAATCCAGTCAAGAAAGTAGCTCTGAAGCCGAGAAACGGGATCGACCATAAGCACTACTGTGCAATTACGTACAATTTTCAAATTTCTTGTACTTGCTAAATTTGCGACCTCGGGCAGCTATGTTACCATGGAGGAACCACACAACATTTGACTTTATAGGCTAGAACTGAAGTCGCGCCAACTGCTTAACTCAAAATACAGTCAAGAAAGTAGCTCTGGAGCCGAGAAACGGGATCGAACATAAGAAATTACTACCGTGAAATTACATACAATTTTCAAATTTCTTGTACTTGCTAACTTTGCGACCTCGGGCAGCTATGTTACCATGGAGGAACCACACAACATTTGACTTTGTAGGCTAGGACTGAAGTCGCGCCAACTGCTTAACTCAAAATACAGTCAAGAAAGTAGCTCTGAAGCCGAGAAACGGGATCGACCATAAGCACTACTGTGCAATTACGTACAATTTTCAAATTTCTAGTTCTTGCTAACTTTGCGGTCTCGGGCAGCTATGTTACCATTGAGGAACCACACAAGATTTTACTTTATAGGCTAGAACTGAAGTCCCGCCAACTGCTTAACTTCAAATACAGTCAAGAAAGTAGCTCTGAAGCTGAGAAACGGGATCGACCATAAGCACTACTGTGCAATTACGTACAATTTTCAAATTTCTTGTACTTGCTAACTTTGCGGCCTCGGGCAGCTATGTTACCATGGAGGAACCACACAACATTTGACTTTATAGGCTAGAACTGAAGTCGCGCCAACTGCTTAACTCAAAATACAGTCAAGGAAGTAGCTCTGAAGCCGAGAAACGGGATCGACCATAAGCACTACCGTGAAATTACATACAATTTTCAAATTTCTTGTGCTTGCTAACTTTGCGACCTCGGGCAGCTATGTTACCATGGAGGAACCACACAACATTTGACTTTATAGGCTAGAACTGAAGTCGCGCCAACTGCTTAACTCAAAATACAGTCAAGAAAGTAGCTCTGAAGCCGAGAAACGGGATCGACCATAAGCACTACTGTGCAATTACGTACAATTTTCAAATTTCTAGTTCTTGCTAACTTTGCGGTCTCGGGCAGCTATGTTACCATTGAGGAACCACACAAGATTTTACTTTATAGGCTAGAACTGAAGTCCCGCCAACTGCTTAACTTAAAATACAGTCAAGAAAGTAGCTCTGAAGCTGAGAAACGGGATCGACCATAAGCACTACTGTGCAATTACGTACAATTTTCAAATTTCTTGTACTTGCTAACTTTGCGGCCTCGGGCAGCTATGTTACCATGGAGGAACCACACAACATTTGACTTTATAGGCTAGAACTGAAGTCGCGCCAACTGCTTAACTTAAAATACAGTCAAGAAAGTAGCTCTGAAGCTGAGAAACGGGATCGACCATAAGCACTACTGTGCAATTACGTACAATTTTCAAATTTCTTGTTCTTGCTAACTTTGCGGTCTCGGGCAGCTATGTTACCATTGAGGAACCACACAAGATTTTACTTTATAGGCTAGAACTGAAGTCCCGCCAACTGCTTAACTTAAAATACAGTCAAGAAAGTAGCTCTGAAGCTGAGAAACGGGATCGACCATAAGCACTACTGTGCAATTACGTACAATTTTCAAATTTCTTGTACTTGCTAACTTTGCGGCCTCGGGCAGCTATGTTACCATGGAGGAACCACACGAGATTTGACTTTATAGGCTAGAACTGAAGTCGCGCCAACTGCTTAACCCAAAATACAGTAAAGAAAGTAGCTCTGAAGCCGAGAAACGGGATCGACCATAAGCACTACCGTGCAATTACGTACAATTTTCAAATTTCTTGTTCTTGCTAACTTTGCGGTCTCGGGCAGCTATGTTACCATTGAGGAACCACACAAGATTTTACTTTATAGGCTAGAACTGAAGTCCCGCCAGCTGCTTAACTTAAAATACAGTCAAGAAAGTAGCTCTGAAGCCGGGAAACGGGATCGACCATAAGCACTACCGTGAAATTACGTACAATTTTCAAATTTCTTGTACTTGCTAATTTTTCGACCTCGGGCAGCTATATTACCATGGAGGAATCACACAAGATTTGACTTTATAGACTAGAACTGAAGTCGCGCCAACTGCTTAACTCAAAATCCAGTCAAGAAAGTAGCTCTGAAGCCGAGAAACGGGATCGACCATAAGCACTACCGTGAAATTGCGTACAATTTTCAAATTTCTTGTACTTGCTAACTTTGCGGCCTCGGGCAGCTATGTTTCCATGGAGGAACCACACAACATTTGACTTTATAGACTAGAACTGAAGTCACGCCAACTGCTTAACTCAAAATACAGTCAAGAAAGTAGCTCTGAAGCTGAGAAACCGCATCGACCATAAGCACTACTGTGCAATTTCGTACAATTTTCAAATTTCTAGTTCTTGCTAAATTTGCGGCCTCGGGCAGCTATGTTACCATGGAGGAACCACACGAGATTTGACTTTATAGGCTAGAACTGAAGTCGCGCCAACTGCTTAACTCAAAATACAGTAAAGAAAGTACCTCTGAAGCCGAGAAACGGGATCGACCATAAGCACTGCCGTGAAATTACGTACAATTTTCAAATTTCTTGTACTTGCTAACTTTGCGACCTCGGGCAGCTATGTTACCATGGAGGAACCACACAACATTTGACTTTATAGGCTAGAACTGAAGTCGCGCCAACTGCTTAACTCAAAATACAGTCAAGAAAGTAGCTCTGAAGCTGAGAAACGGCATCGACCATAAGCACTACTGTGCAATTACGTACAATTTTCAAATTTCTAGTTCTTGCTAACTTTGCGGCCTCGGGCAGCTATGTTACCATGGAGGAACCACACGAGATTTGACTTTATAGGCTAGAACTGAAGTCGCGCCAACTGCTTAACTCAAAATACAGTAAAGAAAGTAGCTCTGAAGCCGAGAAACGGGATCGACCATAAGCACTACCGTGAAATTACGTACAATTTTCAAATTTCTTGTACTTGCTAAATTTGCGACCTCGGGCAGCTATATTACCATGGAGGAATCACACAAGATTTGACTTTATAGGCTAGAACTGAAGTCGCACCAACTGTTAAGCTCAAAATATAGTCAAGAAAGTAGCTCTGAAGCCGCGAAACGGGATCGACCATAAGCACTCCTGTGAAATCATAAGCACTACCGTGAAATTACGTACAATTTTCAAATTTCTTGTACTTGCTAACTTTTCGACCTTGGGCAGCTATATTACCATGGAGGAATCACACAAGATTTGACTTTATAGGCTAGAACTGAAGTCGCGCCAACTGCTTAACTCAAAATCCAGTCAAGAAAGTAACTCTGAAGCCGAGAAACGGGATCGACCATAAGCACTACCGTGAAATTACGTACAATTTTCAAATTTCTTGTACTTGCTAACTTTGCGGCCTCGGGCAGCTATGTTTCCATGGAGGAACCACACAACATTTGACTTTATAGGCTAGAACTGAAGTCACGCCAACTGCTTAACTCAAAATACAGTCAAGAAAGTAGCTCTGAAGCCGAGAAACGGGATCGACCATAAGCACTACTGTGAAATCATAAGCACTACCGTGAAATTACGTACAATTTTCAAATTTCTTGTACTTGCTAACTTTGCGACCTCGGGCAGCTATGTTACCATGGAGGAACCACACAACATTTGACTTTATAGGCTAGAACTGAAGTCGCGCCAACTGCTTAACTTAAAATACAGTCAAGAAAGTAGCTCTGAAGCTGAGAAACGGGATCGACCATAAGCACTACTGTGCAATTACGTACAATTTTCAAATTTCTTGTACTTGCTAACATTGCGGTCTCGGGCAGCTATGTTACCATGGAGGAACCACACAAGATTTGACTTTATAGGCTAGAACTTAAGTCGCGCCAACTGCTTAACTCAAAATACAGTCAAGAAAGTAGCTCTGAAGCCGAGAAACGGGATCGACCATAAGCATTACCGTGAAATTACATACAATTTTCAAATTTCTTGTACTTGCTAAGTTTGCGACCTCGGGCAGCTATGTTACCATGGAGGAACCACACAACATTTGACTTTATAGGCTAGAACTGAAGTCGCACCAACCGTTAAGCTCAAAATACAGTCAAGAAAGTAGCTCTGAAGCCGAGAATCGGGATCGACCATAAGTACTACTGTGCAATTACGTACAATTTTCAAATTTCTTGTACTTGCTAAATTTGCGGCCTCGGGCAGCTATGTTACCATGGAGGAACCACACAAGATTTGACTTTATAGGCTAGAACTGAAGTCGCACCAACTGCTTAACTCAAAATACAGTCACGAAAGTAGCTCTGAAGCCGAGAAACGGCATCGACCATAAGCACTACCGTGAAATTACGTACAATTTTCAAATGTCTTGTACTTGCTAACTTTGCGACCTCGGGAAGCTATGTTACCATGGAGGAACCACACAAGATTTGACTTTATAGGCTAGAACTGAAGTCGCGCCAACTGCTTAACTCAAAATCCAGTCAAGAAAGTAGCTCTGAAGCCGAGAAACGGGATCGACCATAAGCACTACCGTGAAATCATAAGCACTACCGTGAAATTACTTACAATTTTCAAATTTCTTGTACTTGCTAACTTTGCGACCCCGGGCAGCTATGTTACCATGGAGGAACAACACAACATTTGACTTTATAGGCTAGAACTGAAATCGCGCCAACTGCTTAACTTAAAATACAGTCAAGAAAGTAGCTCTGAAGCTGAGAAACGGGATCGACCATAAGCACTACTGTGCAATTACGTACAATTTTCAAATTTCTTGTACTTGCTAACATTGCGGTCTCGGGCAGCTATGTTACCATGGAGGAACCACACAAGATTTGACTTTATAGGCTAGAACTTAAGTCGCGCCAACTCCTTAACTCAAAATACAGTCAAGAAAGTAGCTCTGAAGCCGAGAAACGGGATCGACCATAAGCATTACCGTGAAATTACATACAATTTTCAAATTTCTTGTACTTGCTAAGTTTGCGACCTCGGGCAGCTATGTTACCATGGAGGAACCACACAACATTTGACTTTATAGGCTAGAACTGAAGTCGCGCCAACTGCATAACTCAAAATACAATCAAGAAAGTAGCTCTGAAGCCGGGAAACGGGATCGACCATAAGCACTACCGTGAAATTACGTACAATTTTCAAATTTCTTGTACTTGCTAACTTTTCGACCTTGGGCAGCTATATTACCATGGAGGAATCACACAAGATTTGACTTTATAGGCTAGAACTGAAGTCGCGCCAACTGCTTAACTCAAAATCCAGTCAAGAAAGTAACTCTGAAGCCGAGAAACGGGATCGACCATAAGCACTACCGTGAAATTACGTACAATTTTCAAATTTCTTGTACTTGCTAACTTTGCGGCCTCGGGCAGCTATGTTTCCATGGAGGAACCACACAACATTTGACTTTATAGGCTAGAACTGAAGTCACGCCAACTGCTTAACTCAAAATACAGTCAAGAAAGTAGCTCTGAAGCCGAGAAACGGGATCGACCATAAGCACTACTGTGAAATCATAAGCACTACCGTGAAATTACGTACAATTTTCAAATTTCTTGTACTTGCTAACTTTGCGACCTCGGGCAGCTATGTTACCATGGAGGAACCACACAACATTTGACTTTATAGGCTAGAACTGAAGTCGCGCCAACTGCTTAACTTAAAATACAGTCAAGAAAGTAGCTCTGAAGCTGAGAAACGGGATCGACCATAAGCACTACTGTGCAATTACGTACAAATTTCAAATTTCTTGTACTTGCTAACATTGCGGTCTCGGGCAGCTATGTTACCATGGAGGAACCACACAAGATTTGACTTTATAGGCTAGAACTTAAGTCGCGCAAACTGCTTAACTCAAAATACAGTCAAGAAAGTAGCTCTGAAGCCGAGAAACGGGATCGACCATAAGCATTACCGTGAAATTACATACAATTTTCAAATTTCTTGTACTTGCTAAGTTTGCGACCTCGGGCAGCTATGTTACCATGGAGGAACCACACAACATTTGACTTTATAGGCTAGAACTGAAGTCGCACCAACCGTTAAGCTCAAAATACAGTCAAGAAAGTAGCTCTGAAGCCGAGAATCGGGATCGACCATAAGTACTACTGTGCAATTACGTACAATTTTCAAATTTCTTGTACTTGCTAAATTTGCGGCCTCGGGCAGCTATGTTACCATGGAGGAACCACACAAGATTTGACTTTATAGGCTAGAACTGAAGTCGCGCCAACTGCTTAACTCAAAATCCAGTCAAGAAAGTAGCTCTGAAGCCGAGAAACGGGATCGACCATAAGCACTACCGTGAAATCATAAGCACTACCGTGAAATTACTTACAATTTTCAAATTTCTTGTACTTGCTAACTTTGCGACCTCGGGCAGCTATGTTACCATGGAGGAACCACACAACATTTGACTTTATAGGCTAGAACTGAAGTCGCGCCAACTGCTTAACTTAAAATACAGTCAAGAAAGTAGCTCTGAAGCTGAGAAACGGGATCGACCATAAGCACTACTGTGCAATTACGTACAATTTTCAAATTTCTTGTACTTGCTAACATTGCGGTCTCGGGCAGCTATGTTACCATGGAGGAACCACACAAGATTTGACTTTATAGGCTAGAACTTAAGTCGCGCCAACTCCTTAACTCAAAATACAGTCAAGAAAGTAGCTCTGAAGCCGAGAAACGGGATCGACCATAAGCATTACCGTGAAATTACATACAATTTTCAAATTTCTTGTACTTGCTAAGTTTGCGACCTCGGGCAGCTATGTTACCATGGAGGAACCACACAACATTTGACTTTATAGGCTAGAACTGAAGTCGCACCAACTGTTAAGCTCAAAATACAGTCAAGAAAGTAGCTCTGAAGCCGAGAATCGGGATCGACCATAAGTACTACTGTGCAATTACGTACAATTTTCAAATTTCTTGTACTTGCTAAATTTGCGGCCTCGGGCAGCTATGTTACCATGGAGGAACCACACAAGATTTGACTTTATAGGCTAGAACTGAAGTCGCACCAACCGCTTAGCTCAAAATACAGTCACGAAAGTAGCTCTGAAGCCGAGAAACGGCATCGACCATAAGCACTACCGTGAAATTACGTACAATTTTCAAATTTCTTGTACTTGCTAACTTTGCGACCTCGGGCAGCTATGTTACTGTATTTATATTTTCAAATTTCTTGTTCTTGCTAACTTTGCGGTCTCGGGCAGCTAGGTTTCCTTGGGGGAACCACACAACATTTGACTTTATAGGCTAGAACTGAAGTCGCGCCAACTGCTTAACTCAAAATACAGTCAAGAAAGTAGCTCTGAAGCCGAGAAACGGGATCGACCATAAGCACTACTGTGCAATTTCGTACAATTTTCAAATTTCTTGTACTTGCTAACTTTGCGACCTCGGGCAGCTATGTTACCATGGAGGAACCACACGAGATTTGACTTTATAGGCTAGAACTGAAGTCGCGCCAACTGCTTAACTCAAAATACAGTAAAGAAAGTAGCTCTGAAGCCGAGAAACGGGATCGACCATAAGCACTGCCGTGAAATTACGTACAATTTTCAAATTTCTTGTACTTGCTAACTTTGCGACCTCGGGCAGCTATGTTACCATGGAGGAACCACACAACATTTGACTTTATAGGCTAGAACTGAAGTCGCGCCAACTGCTTAACGCAAAATACAGTCAAGAAAGTAGCTCTGAAGCCGAGAAACGGGATCGACCATAAGCACTACCGTGAAATTACGTACAATTTTCAAATTTCTTGTACTTGCTAACTTTGCGACCTCGGGCAGCTATGTTACCATGGAGGAACCACACAACATTTGACTTTATAGGCTAGAACTGAAGTCGCGCCAACTGCTTAACTCAAAATACAGTCAAGAAAGTAGCTCTGAAGCTGAGAAACCGCATCGACCATAAGCACTACTGTGCAATTTCGTACAATTTTCAAATTTCTAGTTCTTGCTAACTTTGCGGCCTCGGGCAGCTATGTTACCATGGAGGAGCCACACGAGATTTGACTTTATAGGCTAGAACTGAAGTCGCGCCAACTGCTTAACTCAAAATACAGTAAAGAAAGTAGCTCTGAAGCCGAGAAACGGGATCGACCATAAGCACTGCCGTGAAATTACGTACAATTTTCAAATTTCTTGTACTTGCTAACTTTGCGACCTCGGGCAGCTATGTTACCATGGAGGAACCACACAACATTTGACTTTATAGGCTAGAACTGAAGTCGCGCCAACTGCTTAACTCAAAATACAGTCAAGAAAGTAGCTCTAAAGCTGAGAAACGGCATCGACCATAAGCACTACTGTGCAATTACGTACAATTTTCAAATTTCTAGTTCTTGCTAACTTTGCGGCCTCGGGCAGCTATGTTACCATGGAGGAACCACACGAGATTTGACTTTATAGGCTAGAACTGAAGTCGCACCAACTGTTAAGCTCAAAATACAGTCAAGAAAGTAGCTCTGAAGCCGAGAAACGGGATCGACCATAAGCACTACCGTGAAATTACGTACAATTTTCAAATTTCTTGTACTTGCTAACTTTGCGGCCTCGGGCAGCTATGTTACCATGGAGGAACCACTCAAGATTTGACTTTATAGGCTAGAACTGAAGTCGCGCCAACTGCATAACTCAAAATACAATCAAGAAAGTAGCTCTGAAGCCGGGAAACGGGATCGACCATAAGCACTACCGTGAAATTACGTACAATTTTCAAATTTCTTGTACTTGCTAACTTTTCGACCTCGGGCAGCTATATTACCATGGAGGAATCACACAAGATTTGACTTTGTAGGCTAGAACTGAAGTCGCGCCAACTGCTTAACTCAAAATCCAGTCAAGAAAGTAGCTCTGAAGCCGAGAAACGGGATCGACCATAAGCACTACCGTGAAATTACGTACAATTTTCAAATTTCGTGTACTTGCTAACTTTGCGGCCTCGGGCAGCTATGTTTCCATGGAGGAACCACACAACATTTGACTTTATAGGCTAGAACTGAAGTCACGCCAACTGCTTAACTCAAAATACAGTCAAGAAAGTATCTCTGAAGCCGAGAAACGGGATCGACCATAAGCACTACCGTGAAATCATAAGCACTACCGTGAAATTACGTACAATTTTCAAATTTCTTGTACTTGCTAACTTTGCGACCTCGGGCAGCTATGTTACCATGGAGGAACCACACAACATTTGACTTTATAGGCTAGAACTGAAGTCGCGCCAACTGCTTAACTTAAAATACAGTCAAGAAAGTAGCTCTGAAGCTGAGAAACGGGATCGACCATAAGCACTACTGTGCAATTACGTACAATTTTCAAATTTCTTGTACTTGCTAACATTGCGGTCTCGGGCAGCTATGTTACCATGGAGGAACCACACAAGATTTGACTTTATTGGCTAGAACTTAAGTCGCGCCAACTGCTTAACTCAAAATACAGTCAAGAAAGTAGCTCTGAACCCGAGAAACGGGATCGACCATAAGCATTACCGTGAAATTACATACAATTTTCAAATTTCTTGTACTTGCTAAGTTTGCGACCTCGGGCAGCTATGTTACCATGGAGGAACCACACAACATTTGACTTTATAGGCTAGAACTGAAGTCGGACCAACTGTTAAGCTCAAAATACAGTCAAGAAAGTAGCTCTGAAGCCGAGAATCGGGATCGACCATAAGTACTACTGTGCAATTACGTACAATTTTCAAATTTCTTGTACTTGCTAAATTTGCGGCCTCGGGCAGCTATGTTACCATGGAGGAACCACACAAGATTTGACTTTATAGGCTAGAACTGAAGTCGCACCAACCGCTTAGCTCAAAATACAATCACGAAAGTAGCTCTGAAGCCGAGAAACGGCATCGACCATAAGCACTACCGTGAAATTACGTACAATTTTCAAATGTCTTGTACTTGCTAACTTTGCGACCTCGGGCAGCTATGTTACCATGGAGGAACCACACAAGATTTGACTTTATAGGCTAGAACTGAAGTCGCGCCAACTGCTTAACTCAAAATCCAGTCAAGAAAGTAGCTCTGAAGCCGAGAAACGGGATCGACCATAAGCACTACCGTGAAATCATAAGTACTACCGTGAAATTACGTACAATTTTCAAATTTCTTGTACTTGCTAACTTTGCGACCTCGGGCAGCTATGTTACCACGGAGGAACCACACAACATTTGACTTTATAGGCTAGAACTGAAGTCGCGCCAACTGCTTAACTTAAAATACAGTCAAGAAAGTAGCTCTGAAGCTGAGAAACGGGATCGACCATAAGCACTACTGTGCAATTACGTACAATTTTCAAATTTCTTGTACTTGCTAACATTGCGGTCTCGGGCAGCTATGTTACCATGGAGGAACCACACAACATTTGACTTTATAGGCTAGAACTTAAGTCGCGCCAACTGCTTAACTCAAAATACAGTCAAGAAAGTAGCTCTGAAGCCGAGAAACGGGATCGACCATAAGCATTACCGTGAAATTACATACAATTTTCAAATTTCTTGTACTTGCTAAGTTTGCGACCTCGGGCAGCTATGTTACCATGGAGGAACCACACAACATTTGACTTTATAGGCTAGAACTGAAGTCGCACCAACTGTTAAGCTCAAAATACAGTCAAGAAAGTAGCTCTGAAGCCGAGAATCGGGATCGACCATAAGTACTACTGTGCAATTACGTACAATTTTCAAATTTCTTGTACTTGCTAAATTTGCGGCCTCGGGCAGCTATGTTACCATGGAGGAACCACACAAGATTTGACTTTATAGGCTAGAACTGAAGTCGCACCAACCGCTTAGCTCAAAATACAGTCACGAAAGTAGCTCTGAAGCCGAGAAACGGCATCGACCATAAGCACTACCGTGAAATTACGTACAATTTTCAAATTTCTTGTACTTGCTAACTTTGCGACCTCGGGCAGCTATGTTACCATGGAGGAATCACACAAGATTTGACTTTATAGGCTAGAACTGAAGTCGCGCCAACAGCTTAACTCAAAATCCAGTCAAGAAAGTAGCTCTGAAGCCGAGAAACGGGATCAACCATAAGCACTACCGTGAAATTACGTACAATTTTCAAATTTCTTGTACTTGCTAACTTTACGACCTCGGGCAGCTATGTTACCATGGAGGAACCACACAACATTTGACTTTATAGGCTAGAACTGAAGTCGCGCCAACTGCTTAACTCAAAATACAGTCAAGAAAGTAGCTCTGAAGCTGAGAAACGGGATCGACCATAAGCACTACTGTGCAATTACGTACAATTTTCAAATTTTTTGTTCTTGCTAACTTTGCGGTCTCGGGCAGCTAGGTTTCCATGGGGGAACCACACAACATTTGACTTTATAGGCTAGAACTGAAGTCGCGCCAACTGCTTAACTCAAAATACAATCAAGAAAGTAGCTCTGAAGCCGAGAAACGGGATCGACCATAAGCACTACCGTGAAATTACATACAATTTTCAAATTTCTTGTACTTGCTAACTTTGCGACCTCGGGCAGCTATGTTACCATGGAGGAACCACACAACATTTGACTTTATAGGCTAGAACTGAAGTCGCGCCAACAGCTTAACTCAAAATCCAGTCAAGAAAGTAGCTCTGAAGCCGAGAAACGGGATCGACCATAAGCACTACCGTGAAATTACGTACAATTTTCAAATTTCGTGTACTTGCTAACTTTGCGACCTCGGGCAGCTATGTTACCATGGAGGAACCACACAACATTTGACTTTATAGGCTAGAACTGAAGTCGCGCCAACTGCTTAACTCAAAATACAGTCAAGAAAGTAGCTCTGAAGCCGAGAAACGGGATCGACCATAAGCACTACCGTGAAATTACGTACAATTTTCAAATTTCTTGTACTTGCTAACTTTGCGGCCTCGGGCAGCTATGTTACCATGGAGGAACCACACAACATTTGACTTTATAGGCTAGAACTGAAGTCGCGCCAACTGCTTAACTCAAAATACAGTAAAGAAAGTAGCTCTGAAGCCGAGAAACGGGATCGACCATAAGCACTACCGTGAAATCATAAGCACTACCGTGAAATTACGTACAATTTTCAAATTTCTTGTACTTGCTAACTTTGCGACCTCGGGCAGCTATGTTACCATGGAGGAACCACACAACATTTGACTTTATAGGCTAGAACTGAAGTCGCGCCAACTGCTTAACTCAAAATACAGTAAAGAAAGTAGCTCTGAAGCCGAGAAACGGGATCGACCATAAGCACTACCGTGAAATCATAAGCACTACCGTGAAATTACGTACAATTTTCAAATTTCTTGTACTTGCTAACTTTGCGACCTCGGGCAGCTATGTTACCATGGAGGAACCACACAACATTTGACTTTATAGGCTAGAACTGAAGTCGCGCCAACTGCTTAACTTAAAATACAGTCAAGAAAGTAGCTCTGAAGCTGAGAAACGGGATCGACCATAAGCACTACTGTGCAATTACGTACAATTTTCAAATTTCTTGTACTTGCTAACATTGCGGTCTCGGGCAGCTATGTTACCATGGAGGAACCACACAAGATTTGACTTTATAGGCTAGAACTTAAGTCGCGCCAACTGCTTAACTAAATTAAGCACTACCGTGAAATTACGTACAATTTTCAAATTTCTTGTACTTGCTAACTTTGCGGCCTCGGGCAGCTATGTTACCATGGAGGAACCACACAACATTTGACTTTATAGGCTAGAACTGAAGTCGCGCCAACTGCTTAACTCAAAATACAGTATAGAAAGTAGCTCTGAAGCCGAGAAACTGGATCGACCATAAGCACTACTGTGAAATTACGTACAATTTTCAAATTTCTTGTATTTGCTAACTTTGCGACCTCGGGCAGCTATGTTACCATGGAGGAATCACACAAGGTTTGACTTTATAAGCTAGAACTGAAGTCGCGCCAACTGCTTAACTCAAAATACAGACAAGAAAGTAGCTCTGAAGCCGAGAAACGGGATCGACCATAAGCACTACCGTGAAAATACGTACAATTTTCAAATTTCTTGTACTTGCTAACTTTGCGGCCTCGGGCAGCTATGTTACCATGGAGCAACCACACAACATTTGACTTTATAGGCTAGAACTGAAGTCGCGCCAACTGCTTAACTCAAAATCCAGTCAAGAAAGTAGCTCTGAAGCCGAGAAACGGGATCGACCATAAGCACTACCGTGAAAATACGTACAATTTTCAAATTTCTTGTACTTGCTAACTTTGCGTCCTCGGGCAGCTATGTTACCATGGAGGAACCACACAACATTTGACTTTATAGGCTAGAACTTAAGTCGCGCCAACTGCTTAACTCAAAATCCAGTCAAGAAAGTAGCTCTGAAGCCGAGAAACGGGATCGACCATAAGCACTACCGTGAAATTACGTACAATTTTCAAATTTCTTGTACTTGCTAACTTTGCGACCTCGGGCAGCTATGTTGCCATGGAGGAACCACACAAGATTCGACTTTATAGGCTAGAACTAGAGTCGCGCCAACTGCTTAACTCAAAATCCAGTCAAGAAAGTAGCTCTGAAACCGAGAAACGGGATCGACCATAAGCACTACCGTGAAATTACGTACAATTTTCAAATTTCTTGTACTTGCTAAATTTGCGACCTCGGGCAGCTACGTTACCATGGAGGAACCACACAGCATTTGACTTTATAGGCTAGAACTGAAGTCGCGCCAACTGCTTAACTCAAAATACAGTCAAGAAAGTAGCTCTGAAGCCGAGAAACGGGATCGACCATAAGCACTACCGTGAAAATACGTACAATTTTCAAATTTCTTGTACTTGCTAATTTTGCGGCCTCGGGCAGCTATGTTACCATGGGGGAACCACACAACATTTGACTTTATAGGCTAGAACTGAAGTCGCGCCAACTGCTTAACTCAAAATCCAGTCAAGAAAGTAGCTCTGAAGCCGAGAAACGGGATCGACCATAAGCACTACCGTGAAATTACGTACAATTTTCAAATTTCTTGTACTTGCTAACTTTGCGACCTCGGGCAGCTATGTTACCATGGAGAAACCACACAAGATTTGACTTTATAGGTTAGAACTGAAGTCGCGCCAACTGCTTAACTCAAAATCCAGTCAAGAAAGTAGCTCTGAAACCGAGAAACGGGATCGACCATAAGCACTACTACAAGATTTGACTTTATAGGCTAGAACTGACGTCGCGCCAACTGCTTAACTCAAAATCTAGTCAAGAAAGTAGCTCTGAAACCGAGAAACGGGATCGACCATAAGCACTACCGTGAAATTACGTACAATTTTCAAATTTCTTGTACTTGCTAAATTTGCGACCTCGGGCAGCTACGTTACCATGGAGGAAGCACACAACATTTGACTTTATAGGCTAGAACTGAAGTCGCGCCAACTGCTTAACTCAAAATACAGTCAAGAAAGTAGCTCTGAAACCGAGAAACGGGATCGACCATAAGCACTACCGTGAAATTACGTACAATTTTCAAATTTCTTGTACTTGCTAAATTTGCGACCTCGGGCAGCTACGTTACCATGGAGGAACCACACAACATTTGACTTTATAGGCTAGAACTGAAGTCGCGCCAACTGCTTAACTCAAAATACAGTCAAGAAAGTAGCTCTGAAGCCGAGAAACGGGATCGACCATAAGCACTACCGTGAAAATACGTACAATTTTCAAATTTCTTGTACTTGCTAACTTTGCGGCCTCGGGCAGCTATGTTACCATGGAGGAACCACACAACATTTGACTTTATAGGCTAGAACTGAAGTCGCGCCAACTGCTTAACTCAAAATACAGTCAAGAAAGTAGCTCTGAAGCCGAGAAACGGGATCGACCATAAGCACTACCGTGAAATTACGTACAATTTTCAAATTTCTTGTACTTGCTAAATTTGCGACCTCGGGCAGCTACGTTACCATGGAGGAACTACACAACATTTGACTTTATAGGCTAGAACTGAAGTCGCGCCAACTGCTTAACTCAAAATACAGTCAAGAAAGTAGCTCTGAAGCCGAGAAACGGGATCGACCATAAGCACTACCGTGAAATTACGTACAATTTTCAAATTTCTTGTACTTGCTAACTTTGCGGCCTCGGGCAGCTATGTTACCATGGAGGAACCACACAAGATTTGACTTTATAGGCTAGAACTGAAGTCGCGCCAACTGCATAACTCAAAATACAATCAAGAAAGTAGCTCTGAAGCCGGGAAACGGGATCGACCATAAGCACTACCGTGAAATTACGTACAATTTTCAAATTTCTTGTACTTGCTAACTTTTCGACCTTGGGCAGCTATATTACCATGGAGGAATCACACAAGATTTGACTTTATAGGCTAGAACTGAAGTCGCGCCAACTGCTTAACTCAAAATCCAGTCAAGAAAGTAACTCTGAAGCCGAGAAACGGGATCGACCATAAGCACTACCGTGAAATTACGTACAATTTTCAAATTTCTTGTACTTGCTAACTTTGCGGCCTCGGGCAGCTATGTTTCCATGGAGGAACCACACAACATTTGACTTTATAGGCTAGAACTGAAGTCACGCCAACTGCTTAACTCAAAATACAGTCAAGAAAGTAGCTCTGAAGCCGAGAAACGGGATCGACCATAAGCACTACTGTGAAATCATAAGCACTACCGTGAAATTACGTACAATTTTCAAATTTCTTGTACTTGCTAACTTTGCGACCTCGGGCAGCTATGTTACCATGGAGGAACCACACAACATTTGACTTTATAGGCTAGAACTGAAGTCGCGCAAACTGCTTAACTTAAAATACAGTCAAGAAAGTAGCTCTGAAGCTGAGAAACGGGATCGACCATAAGCACTACTGTGCAATTACGTACAATTTTCAAATTTCTTGTACTTGCTAACATTGCGGTCTCGGGCAGCTATGTTACCATGGAGGAACCACACAAGATTTGACTTTATAGGCTAGAACTTAAGTCGCGCCAACTGCTTAACTCAAAATACAGTCAAGAAAGTAGCTCTGAAGCCGAGAAACGGGATCGACCATAAGCATTACCGTGAAATTACATACAATTTTCAAATTTCTTGTACTTGCTAAGTTTGCGACCTCGGGCAGCTATGTTACCATGGAGGAACCACACAACATTTGACTTTATAGGCTAGAACTGAAGTCGCACCAACCGTTAAGCTCAAAATACAGTCAAGAAAGTAGCTCTGAAGCCGAGAATCGGGATCGACCATAAGTACTACTGTGCAATTACGTACAATTTTCAAATTTCTTGTACTTGCTAAATTTGCGGCCTCGGGCAGCTATGTTACCATGGAGGAACCACACAAGATTTGACTTTATAGGCTAGAACTGAAGTCGCGCCAACTGCTTAACTCAAAATCCAGTCAAGAAAGTAGCTCTGAAGCCGAGAAACGGGATCGACCATAAGCACTACCGTGAAATCATAAGCACTACCGTGAAATTACTTACAATTTTCAAATTTCTTGTACTTGCTAACTTTGCGACCTCGGGCAGCTATGTTACCATGGAGGAACCACACAACATTTGACTTTATAGGCTAGAACTGAAGTCGCGCCAACTGCTTAACTTAAAATACAGTCAAGAAAGTAGCTCTGAAGCTGAGAAACGGGATCGACCATAAGCACTACTGTGCAATTACGTACAATTTTCAAATTTCTTGTACTTGCTAACATTGCGGTCTCGGGCAGGGCAGCTATGTAACCATGGAGGAACCACACAAGATTTGACTTTATAGGCTAGAACTTAAGTCGCGCCAACTCCTTAACTCAAAATACAGTCAAGAAAGTAGCTCTGAAGCCGAGAAACGGGATCGACCATAAGCATTACCGTGAAATTACATACAATTTTCAAATTTCTTGTACTTGCTAAGTTTGCGACCTCGGGCAGCTATGTTACCATGGAGGAACCACACAACATTTGACTTTATAGGCTAGAACTGAAGTCGCACCAACTGTTAAGCTCAAAATACAGTCAAGAAAGTAGCTCTGAAGCCGAGAATCGGGATCGACCATAAGTACTACTGTGCAATTACGTACAATTTTCAAATTTCTTGTACTTGCTAAATTTGCGGCCTCGGGCAGCTATGTTACCATGGAGGAACCACACAAGATTTGACTTTATAGGCTAGAACTGAAGTCGCACCAACCGCTTAGCTCAAAATACAGTCACGAAAGAAGCTCTGAAGCCGAGAAACGGCATCGACCATAAGCACTACCGTGAAATTACGTACAATTTTCAAATTTCTTGTACTTGCTAACTTTGCGACCTCGGGCAGCTATGTTACCATGGAGGAATCACACAAGATTTGACTTTATAGGCTAGAACTGAAGTCGCGCCAACAGCTTAACTCAAAATCCAGTCAAGAAAG
Source organism: Merodon equestris (assembly GCA_958301585.1). Lineage (NCBI taxonomy): Eukaryota > Metazoa > Arthropoda > Insecta > Diptera > Syrphidae > Merodon > Merodon equestris. The sequence goes on along the minus strand of OY284415.1, from coordinate 52,490,716 downwards.
TAGCTCTTAAGCCGAGAAACGGGATCAACCATAAGCACTACCGTGAAATTACGTACAATTTTCAAATTTCTTGTACTTGCTAAATTTACGACCTCGGGCAGCTATGTTACCATGGAGGAACCACACAACATTTGACTTTATAGGCTAGAACTGAAGTCGCGCCAACTGCTTAACTCAAAATACAGTCAAGAAAGTAGCTCTGAAGCCGAGAAACGGGATCGACCATAAGCACTACTGTGCAATTACGTACAATTTTCAAATTTCTTGTACTTGCTAACTTTGCGACCTCGGGCAGCTATGTTACCATGGAGGAACCACACAAGATTTGACTTTATAACCTAGAACTGAAGTCGCACCAACCGCTTAGCTCAAAATACAGTCACGAAAGTAGCTCTGAAGCCGAAAAACGGCATCGACCATAAGCACTACCGTGAAATTACGTACAATTTTCAAATTTCTTGTACTTGCTAACTTTGCGACCTCGGGCAGCTATGTTACTGTATTTATATTTTCAAATTTCTTGTTCTTGCTAACTTTGCGGTCTCGGGCAGCTAGGTTTCCTTGGGGGAACCACACAACATTTGACTTTATAGGCTAGAACTGAAGTCGCGCCAACTGCTTAACTCAAAATACAGTCAAGAAAGTAGCTCTGAAGCCGAGAAACGGGATCGACCATAAGCACTACTGTGCAATTTCGTACAATTTTCAAATTTCTTGTACTTGCTAACTTTGCGACCTCGGGCAGCTATGTTACCATGGAGGAACCACACGAGATTTGACTTTATAGGCTAGAACTGAAGTCGCGCCAACTGCTTAACTCAAAATACAGTAAAGAAAGTAGCTCTGAAGCCGAGAAACGGGATCGACCATAAGCACTGCCGTGAAATTACGTACAATTTTCAAATTTCTTGTACTTGCTAACTTTGCGACCTCGGGCAGCTATGTTACCATGGAGGAACCACACAACATTTGACTTTATAGGCTAGAACTGAAGTCGCGCCAACTGCTTAACTCAAAATACAGTCAAGAAAGTAGCTCTGAAGCCGAGAAACGGGATCGACCATAAGCACTACCGTGAAATTACGTACAATTTTCAAATTTCTTGTACTTGCTAAATTTGCGACCTCGGGCAGCTATGTTACCATGGAGGAACCACACAACATTTGACTTTATAGGCTAGAACTGAAGTCGCGCCAACTGCTTAACTCAAAATACAGTCAAGAAAGTAGCTCTGAAGCTGAGAAACCGCATCGACCATAAGCACTACTGTGCAATTTCGTACAATTTTCAAATTTCTAGTTCTTGCTAACTTTGCGGCCTCGGGCAGCTATGTTACCATGGAGGAACCACACGAGATTTGACTTTATAGGCTAGAACTGAAGTCGCGCCAACTGCTTAACTCAAAATACAGTAAAGAAAGTAGCTCTGAAGCCGAGAAACGGGATCGACCATAAGCACTGCCGTGAAATTACGTACAATTTTCAAATTTCTTGTACTTGCTAACTTTGCGACCTCGGGCAGCTATGTTACCATGGAGGAACCACACAACATTTGACTTTATAGGCTAGAACTGAAGTCGCGCCAACTGCTTAACTCAAAATACAGTCAAGAAAGTAGCTCTAAAGCTGAGAAACGGCATCGACCATAAGCACTACTGTGCAATTACGTACAATTTTCAAATTTCTAGTTCTTGCTAACTTTGCGGCCTCGGGCAGCTATGTTACCATGGAGGAACCACACGAGATTTGACTTTATAGGCTAGAACTGAAGTCGCACCAACTGTTAAGCTCAAAATACAGTCAAGAAAGTAGCTCTGAAGCCGAGAAACGGGATCGACCATAAGCACTACCGTGAAATTACGTACAATTTTCAAATTTCTTGTACTTGCTAACTTTGCGGCCTCGGGCAGCTATGTTACCATGGAGGAACCACACAAGATTTGACTTTATAGGCTAGAACTGAAGTCGCGCCAACTGCATAACTCAAAATACAATCAAGAAAGTAGCTCTGAAGCCGGGAAACGGGATCGACCATAAGCACTACCGTGAAATTACGTACAATTTTCAAATTTCTTGTACTTGCTAACTTTTCGACCTCGGGCAGCTATATTACCATGGAGGAATCACACAAGATTTGACTTTGTAGGCTAGAACTGAAGTCGCGCCAACTGCTTAACTCAAAATCCAGTCATGAAAGTAGCTCTGAAGCCGAGAAACGGGATCGACCATAAGCACTACCGTGAAATTACGTACAATTTTCAAATTTCGTGTACTTGCTAACTTTGCGGCCTCGGGCAGCTATGTTTCCATGGAGGAACCACACAACATTTGACTTTATAGGCTAGAACTGAAGTCACGCCAACTGCTTAACTCAAAATACAGTCAAGAAAGTATCTCTGAAGCCGAGAAACGGGATCGACCATAAGCACTACCGTGAAATCATAAGCACTACCGTGAAATTACGTACAATTTTCAAATTTCTTGTACTTGCTAACTTTGCGACCTCGGGCAGCTATGTTACCATGGAGGAACCACACAACATTTGACTTTATAGGCTAGAACTGAAGTCGCGCCAACTGCTTAACTTAAAATACAGTCAAGAAAGTAGCTCTGAAGCTGAGAAACGGGATCGACCATAAGCACTACTGTGCAATTACGTACAATTTTCAAATTTCTTGTACTTGCTAACATTGCGGTCTCGGGCAGCTATGTTACCATGGAGGAACCACACAAGATTTGACTTTATAGGCTAGAACTTAAGTCGCGCCAACTGCTTAACTCAAAATACAGTCAAGAAAGTAGCTCTGAAGCCGAGAAACGGGATCGACCATAAGCATTACCGTGAAATTACATACAATTTTCAAATTTCTTGTACTTGCTAAGTTTGCGACCTCGGGCAGCTATGTTACCATGGAGGAACCACACAACATTTGACTTTATAGGCTAGAACTGAAGTCGGACCAACTGTTAAGCTCAAAATACAGTCAAGAAAGTAGCTCTGAAGCCGAGAATCGGGATCGACCATAAGTACTACTGTGCAATTACGTACAATTTTCAAATTTCTTGTACTTGCTAAATTTGCGGCCTCGGGCAGCTATGTTACCATGGAGGAACCACACAAGATTTGACTTTATAGGCTAGAACTGAAGTCGCACCAACCGCTTAGCTCAAAATACAATCACGAAAGTAGCTCTGAAGCCGAGAAACGGGATCGACCATAAGCACTACCGTGAAATCATAAGTACTACCGTGAAATTACGTACAATTTTCAAATTTCTTGTACTTGCTAACTTTGCGACCTCGGGCAGCTATGTTACCATGGAGGAACCACACAACATTTGACTTTATAGGCTAGAACTGAAGTCGCGCCAACTGCTTAACTTAAAATACAGTCAAGAAAGTAGCTCTGAAGCTGAGAAACGGGATCGACCATAAGCACTACTGTGCAATTACGTACAATTTTCAAATTTCTTGTACTTGCTAACATTGCGGTCTCGGGCAGCTATGTTACCATGGAGGAACCACACAAGATTTGACTTTATAGGCTAGAACTTAAGTCGCGCCAACTGCTTAACTCAAAATACAGTCAAGAAAGTAGCTCTGAAGCCGAGAAACGGGATCGACCATAAGCATTACCGTGAAATTACATACAATTTTCAAATTTCTTGTACTTCCTAAGTTTGCGACCTCGGGCAGCTATGTTACCATGGAGGAACCACACAACATTTGACTTTATAGGCTAGAACTGAAGTCGCACCAACTGTTAAGCTCAAAATACAGTCAAGAAAATAGCTCTGAAGCCGAGAATCGGGATCGACCATAAGTACTACTGTGCAATTACGTACAATTTTCAAATTTCTTGTACTTGCTAAATTTGCGGCCTCGGGCAGCTATGTTACCATGGAGGAACCACACAAGATTTGACTTTATAGGCTAGAACTGAAGTCGCACCAACCGCTTAGCTCAAAATACAGTCACGAAAGTAGCTCTGAAGCCGAGAAACGGCATCGACCATAAGCACTACCGTGAAATTACGTACAATTTTCAAATTTCTTGTACTTGCTAACTTTGCGACCTCGGGCAGCTATGTTACCATGGAGGAATCACACAAGATTTGACTTTATAGGCTAGAACTGAAGTCGCGCCAACAGCTTAACTCAAAATCCAGTCAAGAAAGTAGCTCTGAAGCCGAGAAACGGGATCAACCATAAGCACTACCGTGAAATTACGTACAATTTTCAAATTTCTTGTACTTGCTAACTTTACGACCTCGGGCAGCTATGTTACCATGGAGGAACCACACAACATTTGACTTTATAGGCTACAACTGAAGTCGCGCCAACTGCTTAACTCAAAATACAGTCAAGAAAGTAGCTCTGAAGCCGAGAAACGGGATCGACCATAAGCACTACTGTGCAATTACGTACAATTTTCAAATTTTTTGTTCTTGCTAACTTTGCGGTCTCGGGCAGCTAGGTTTCCATGGGGGAACCACACAACATTTGACTTTATAGGCTAGAACTGAAGTCGCGCCAACTGCTTAACTCAAAATACAGTCAAGAAAGTAGCTCTGAAGCCGAGAAACGGGATCGACCATAAGCACTACCGTGAAATTACATACAATTTTCAAATTTCTTGTACTTGCTAACTTTGCGACCTCGGGCAGCTATGTTACCATGGAGGAACCACACAACATTTGACTTTATAGGCTAGAACTGAAGTCGCGCCAACAGCTTAACTCAAAATCCAGTCAAGAAAGTAGCTCTGAAGCCGAGAAACGGGATCGACCATAAGCACTACCGTGAAATTACGTACAATTTTCAAATTTCGTGTACTTGCTAACTTTGCGACCTCGGGCAGCTATGTTACCATGGAGGAACCACACAACATTTGACTTTATAGGCTAGAACTGAAGTCGCGCCAGCTGCTTAACTCAAAATACAGTCAAGAAAAAAGCTCTGAAGCTGAGAAATGGGATCGGCCATAAGCACTACCGTGAAATTACGTACAATTTTCAAATTTCTTGTACTTGCTAACTTTGCGACCTCGGGCAGCTATGTTACCATGGAGGAATCACACAAGATTTGACTTTATAGGCTAGAACTGAAGTCGCACCAACTGTTAAGCTCAAAATACAGTCAAGAAAGTAGCTCTGAAGCCGAGAATCGGGATCGACCATAAGTACTACTGTGCAATTACGTACAATTTTCAAATTTCTTGTACTTGCTAAATTTGCGGCCTCGGGCAGCTATGTTACCATGGAGGAACCACACAAGATTTGACTTTATAGGCTAGAACTGAAGTCGCACCAACCGCTTAGCTCAAAATACAGTCACGAAAGTAGCTCTGAAGCCGAGAAACGGCATCGACCATAAGCACTACCGTGAAATTACGTACAATTTTCAAATTTCTTGTACTTGCTAACTTTGCGACCTCGGGCAGCTATGTTACCATGGAGGAATCACACAAGATTTGACTTTATAGGCTAGAACTGAAGTCGCGCCAACAGCTTAACTCAAAATCCAGTCAAGAAAGTAGCTCTGAAGCCGAGAAACGGGATCAACCATAAGCACTACCGTGAAATTACGTACAATTTTCAAATTTCTTGTACTTGCTAACTTTACGACCTCGGGCAGCTATGTTACCATGGAGGAACCACACAACATTTGACTTTATAGGCTACAACTGAAGTCGCGCCAACTGCTTAACTCAAAATACAGTCAAGAAAGTAGCTCTGAAGCCGAGAAACGGGATCGACCATAAGCACTACTGTGCAATTACGTACAATTTTCAAATTTTTTGTTCTTGCTAACTTTGCGGTCTCGGGCAGCTAGGTTTCCATGGGGGAACCACACAACATTTGACTTTATAGGCTAGAACTGAAGTCGCGCCAACTGCTTAACTCAAAATACAGTCAAGAAAGTAGCTCTGAAGCCGAGAAACGGGATCGACCATAAGCACTACCGTGAAATTACATACAATTTTCAAATTTCTTGTACTTGCTAACTTTGCGACCTCGGGCAGCTATGTTACCATGGAGGAACCACACAACATTTGACTTTATAGGCTAGAACTGAAGTCGCGCCAACAGCTTAACTCAAAATCCAGTCAAGAAAGTAGCTCTGAAGCCGAGAAACGGGATCGACCATAAGCACTACCGTGAAATTACGTACAATTTTCAAATTTCGTGTACTTGCTAACTTTGCGACCTCGGGCAGCTATGTTACCATGGAGGAACCACACAACATTTGACTTTATAGGCTAGAACTGAAGTCGCGCCAGCTGCTTAACTCAAAATACAGTCAAGAAAAAAGCTCTGAAGCTGAGAAACGGGATCGGCCATAAGCACTACCGTGAAATTACGTACAATTTTCAAATTTCTTGTACTTGCTAACTTTGCGACCTCGGGCAGCTATGTTACCATGGAGGAATCACACAAGATTTGACTTTATAGGCTAGAACTGAAGTCGCGCCAACTGCTTAACTCAAAATACAGTCAAGAAAGTAGCTCTGAAGCCGAGAAACGGGATCGACCATAAGCACTACCGTGAAATTACGTACAATTTTCAAATTTCTTGTACTTGCTAACTTGCGGCCTCGGGCAGCTATGTTACCATGGAGGAACCACACAACATTTGACTTTATAGGCTAGAACTGAAGTCGCGCCAACTGCTTAACTCAAAATACAGTAAAGAAAGTAGCTCTGAAGCCGAGAAACGGGATCGACCATAAGCACTACCGTGAAATCATAAGCACTACCGTGAAATTACGTACAATTTTCAAATTTCTTGTACTTGCTAACTTTGCGACCTCGGGCAGCTATGTTACCATGGAGGAACCACACAACATTTGACTTTATAGGCTAGAACTGAAGTCGCGCCAACTGCTTAACTTAAAATACAGTCAAGAAAGTAGCTCTGAAGCTGAGAAACGGGATCGACCATAAGCACTACTGTGCAATTACGTACAATTTTCAAATTTCTTGTACTTGCTAACATTGCGGTCTCGGGCAGCTATGTTACCATGGAGGAACCACACAAGATTTGACTTTATAGGCTAGAACTTAAGTCGCGCCAACTGCTTAACTAAATTAAGCACTACCGTGAAATTACGTACAATTTTCAAATTTCTTGTACTTGCTAACTTTGCGGCCTCGGGCAGCTATGTTACCATGGAGGAACCACACAACATTTGACTTTATAGGCTAGAACTGAAGTCGCGCTAACTGCTTAACTCAAAATACAGTCAAGAAAGTAGCTCTGAAGCCGAGAAACGGGATCGACCATAAGCACTACCGTGAAAATACGTACAATTTTCAAATTTCTTGTACTTGCTAACTTTGCGGCCTCGGGCAGCTATGTTACCATGGAGGAACCACACAACATTTGACTTTATAGGCTAGAACTGAAGTCGCGCCAACTGCATAACTCAAAATCCAGTCACGAAAGTAGCTCTGAAGCCGAGAATCGGGATCGACCATAAGCACTACCGTGAAATTACGTACAATTTTCAAATTTCTTGTACTTGCTAAATTTGCGACCTCGGGCAGCTATGTTACCATGGAGGAACCACACAAGATTTGACTTTATAGGCTAGAACTGAAGTCGAGCCAACTGCTTAACTCAAAATCCAGTCAAGAAAGTAGCTCTGAAACCGAGAAACGGGATCAACCATAAGCACTACCGTGAAATTACTTACAATTTTCAAATTTCTTGTACTTGCTAAATTTGCGACCTCGGGCAGCTACGTTACCATGGAGGAACCACACAACATTTGACTTTATAGGCTAGAACTGAAGTCGCGCCAACTGCTTAACTCAAAATACAGTCAAGAAAGTAGCTCTGAAGCCGAGAAACGGGATCGACCATAAGCACTACTGTGCAATTACGTACAATTTTCAAATTTCTTGTTCTTGCTAAATTTGCGGTCTCGGGCAGCTACGTTACCATGGAGGAATCACACAAGATTTGACTTTATAGGCTAGAACTGAAGTCGCGCCAACTGCTTAACTCAAAATACGGCCAAGAAAAAAGCTCTGAAGCTGAGAAACGGGATCGGCCATAAGCACTACTGTGCAATTACGTACAATTTTCAAATTTCTTGTACTTGCTAAATTTGCGACCTCGGGCAGCTACGTTACCATGGAGGAACCACACAACATTTGACTTTATAGGCTAGAACTGAAGTCGCGCCAACTGCTTAACTCAAAATCCAGTCAAGAAAGTAGTTCTGAAACCGAGAAACGGGATCGACCATAGGCACTACCGTGAAATTACGTACAATTTTCAAATTTCTTGTACTTGCTAACTTTGCGACCTCGGGCAGCTACGTTACCATGGAGGAATCGCATTAGATTTGACTTTATAGGCTAGAACTGAAGTCGCGCCAACTGCTTAACTCAAAATACAGTCAAGAAAGTAGCTCTGAAGCCGAGAAACGGGATCCACCATAAGCACTACCGTGAAATTACGTACAATTTTCAAATTTCTTGTACTTTGCTAACTTTGCGGCCTCGGGCAGCTATGTTACCATGGAGGAACCACACAACATTTGACTTTATAGGCTAGAACTGAAGTCGCGCCAACTGCTTAACTCAAAATCCAGTCAAGAAAGTAGCTCTGAAACCGAGAAACGGGATCGACCATAAGCACTACCGTGAAATTACGTACAGTTTTCAAATTTCTTGTACTTGCTAACTTTGCGACCTCGGGCAGCTATGTTACCATGGAGGAATCGCACAAGATTTGACTTTATAGGCTAGAACTGAAGTCGCGCCAACTGCTTAACTCAAAATACAGTCAAGAAAGTAGCTCTGAAGCCGAGAAACGGGATCGACCATAAGCACTACCGTGAAATTACGTACAATTTTCAAATTTCTTGTACTTGCTAACTTTGCGGCCTCGGGCAGCTATGTCACCATGGAGGAACCACACAACATTTGACTTTATAGGCTAGAACTGAAGTCGCGCCAACTGCTTAACTCAAAATACAGTCAAGAAAGTAGCTCTGAAGCCGAGAAACGGGATCGACCATAAGCACTACCGTGAAAATACGTACAATTTTCAAATTTCTTGTACTTGCTAACTTTGCGGCCTCGGGCAGCTATGTTACCATGGAGGAACCACACAACATTTGACTTTATAGGCTAGAACTGAAGTCGCGCCAACTGCTTAACTCAAAATACAGTCAAGAAAGTAGCTCTGAAGCCGCGAAACGGGATCGACCATAAGCACTACCGTGAAATTACGTACAATTTTCAAATTTCTTGTACTTGCTAACTTTGCGACCTCGGGCAGCTACGTTACCATGGAGGAACTACACAACATTTGACTTTATAGGCTAGAACTGAAGTCGCGCCAACTGCTTAACTCAAAATACAGTCAAGAAAGTAGCTCTGAAACCGAGAAACGGGATCGACCATAAGCACTACCGTGAAATTACGCACAATTTTCAAATTTCTTGTACTTGCTAAATTTGCGACCTCGGGCAGCTACGTTACCATGGAGGAACCACACAACATTTGACTTTATAGGCTAGAACTGAAGTCGCGCCAACTGCTTAACTCAAAATCCAGTCAAGAAAGTAGCTCTGAAACCGAGAAACGGGATCGACCATAAGCACTACCGTGAAATTACGTACAATTTTCAAATTTCTTGTACTTGCTAACTTTGCGACCTCGGGCAGCTATGTTACCATGGAGGAACCACACAAGATTTGACTTTATAGGCTAGAACTGAAGTCGCGCCAACTGCTTAACTCAAAATCCGGTCAAGAAAGTAGCTCTGAAACCGAGAAACGGGATCGACCATAAGCACTACCGTGAAATTACGTACAATTTTCAAATTTCTTGTACTTGCTAAATTTGCGACCTCGGGCAGCTACGTTACCATGGAGGAACCACACATCATTTGACTTAATAGGCTAGAACTGAAGTCGCGCCAACTGCTTAACTCAAAATACAGTCAAGAAAGTAGCTCTGAAGCCGAGAAACGGGATCGACCATAAGCACTACTGTGCAATTACGTACAATTTTCAAATTTCTTGTTCTTGCTAACTTTGCGTCCTCGGGCAGCTATGTTACCATGGAGGAATCACACAAGATTTGACTTTATAGGCTAGAACTGAAGTCGCGCCAACTGCTTAACTCAAAATCCAGTCAAGAAAGTAGCTCTGAAGCCGAGAAACGGGATCGACCTTAAGCACTACCGTGAAATTACGTACAATTTTCAAATTTCTTGTACTTTGCTAACTTTGCGGCCTCGGGCAGCTATGTTACCATGGAGGAACCACACAACATTTGACTTTATAGGCTAGAACTGAAGTCGCGCCAACTGCTTAACTCAAAATACAGTAAAGAAAGTAGCTCTGAAGCCGAGAAACGGGATCGACCATAAGCACTACTGTGAAATTACGTACAATTTTCAAATTTCTTGTATTTGCTAACTTTGCGACCTCGGGCAGCTATGTTACCATATAGGAACCACACAACATTTGACTTTATAGGCTAGAACTGAAGTCGCGCCAACGGCTTAACTCAAAATACAGTCAAGAAATTAGCTCTGAAGCCGAGAAACGGGATCGACCACAAGCACTACCGTGAAATTACGTACAATTTTCAAATTTCTTGTACTTGGTAACTTTGCGACCTCGGGAAGCTATGTTACCATGGAGGAACCACACAACATTTGACTTTATAGGCTAGAACTGAAGTCGCGGCAACTGCTTAACTCAAAATACAGTTAAGAAAGTAGCTCCGAAGCTGAGAAACGGGATCGACCATAAGCACTACTGTGCAATTACGTACAATTTTCAAATTTCTTGTACTTGCTAACTTTGCGACCTCGGGCAGCTATGTTACCATGGAGGAATCACAGAACATTTGACTTTATAGGCTAGAACTGAAGTCGCGCCAACTGCTTAACCCAAAATACAGTCAAGGAAGTAGCTCTGAAGCTGAGAAACGAGATCGACCATAAGCACTACTGTGCAATTACGTACAATTTTCAAATTTCTTGTACTTGCTAACTTTGCGGCCTCGGGCAGCTATGTTACCATGGAGGAACCACACAACATTTGGCTTTATAGGCTAGAACTGAAGTCGCGCCAACTGCTTAACTCAAAATCCAGTCAAGAAAGTAGTTCTGAAACCGAGAAACGGGATCGACCATAGGCACTACCGTGAAATTACGTACAATTTTCAAATTTCTTGTACTTGCTAACTTTGCGACCTCGGGCAGCTATGTTACCATGGAGGAACCACACAAGATTTGACTTTATAGGCTAGAACTGAAGTCGCGCCAACTGCTTAACTCAAAATCCAGTCAAGAAAGTAGCTCTGAAGCCGAGAAACGGGATCGACCATAAGCACTACCGTGAAATTACATACAATTTTCAAATTTCTTGTACTTGCTAACTTTGCGACCTCGGGCAGCTACGTTACCATGGAGGAACTACACAACATTTGACTTTATAGGCTAGAACTGAAGTCGCGCCAGCTGCTTAACTCAAAATACAGTCAAGAAAAAAGCTCTGAAGCTGAGAAACGGGATCGGCCATAAGCACTACCGTGAAATTACGTACAATTTTCAAATTTCTTGTACTTGCTAACTTTGCGACCTCGGCCAGCTATGTTACCATGGAGGAATCACACAAGATTTGACTTTATAGGCTAGAACTGAAGTCGCGCCAACTGCTTAACTCAAAATACAGTCAAGAAAGTAGCTCTGAAGCCGAGAAACGGGATCGACCATAAGCACTACCGTGAAATTACGTACAATTTTCAAATTTCTTGTACTTGCTAACTTGCGGCCTCGGGCAGCTATGTTACCATGGAGGAACCACACAACATTTGACTTTATAGGCTAGAACTGAAGTCGCGCCAACTGCTTAACTCAAAATACAGTAAAGAAAGTAGCTCTGAAGCCGAGAAACGGGATCGACCATAAGCACTACCGTGAAATCATAAGCACTACCGTGAAATTACGTACAATTTTCAAATTTCTTGTACTTGCTAACTTTGCGACCTCGGGCAGCTATGTTACCATGGAGGAACCACACAACATTTGACTTTATAGGCTAGAACTGAAGTCGCGCCAACTGCTTAACTTAAAATACAGTCAAGAAAGTAGCTCTGAAGCTGAGAAACGGGATCGACCATAAGCACTACTGTGCAATTACGTACAATTTTCAAATTTCTTGTACTTGCTAACATTGCGGTCTCGGGCAGCTATGTTACCATGGAGGAACCACACAAGATTTGACTTTATAGGCTAGAACTTAAGTCGCGCCAACTGCTTAACTAAATTAAGCACTACCGTGAAATTACGTACAATTTTCAAATTTCTTGTACTTGCTAACTTTGCGGCCTCGGGCAGCTATGTTACCATGGAGGAACCACACAACATTTGACTTTATAGGCTAGAACTGAAGTCGCGCTAACTGCTTAACTCAAAATACAGTCAAGAAAGTAGCTCTGAAGCCGAGAAACGGGATCGACCATAAGCACTACCGTGAAAATACGTACAATTTTCAAATTTCTTGTACTTGCTAACTTTGCGGCCTCGGGCAGCTATGTTACCATGGAGGAACCACACAACATTTGACTTTATAGGCTAGAACTGAAGTCGCGCCAACTGCATAACTCAAAATCCAGTCACGAAAGTAGCTCTGAAGCCGAGAATCGGGATCGACCATAAGCACTACCGTGAAATTACGTACAATTTTCAAATTTCTTGTACTTGCTAAATTTGCGACCTCGGGCAGCTATGTTACCATGGAGGAACCACACAAGATTTGACTTTATAGGCTAGAACTGAAGTCGAGCCAACTGCTTAACTCAAAATCCAGTCAAGAAAGTAGCTCTGAAACCGAGAAACGGGATCAACCATAAGCACTACCGTGAAATTACGTACAATTTTCAAATTTCTTGTACTTGCTAAATTTGCGACCTCGGGCAGCTACGTTACCATGGAGGAACCACACAACATTTGACTTTATAGGCTAGAACTGAAGTCGCGCCAACTGCTTAACTCAAAATACAGTCAAGAAAGTAGCTCTGAAGCCGAGAAACGGGATCGACCATAAGCACTACTGTGCAATTACGTACAATTTTCAAATTTCTTGTTCTTGCTAAATTTGCGGTCTCGGGCAGCTACGTTACCATGGAGGAATCACACAAGATTTGACTTTATAGGCTAGAACTGAAGTCGCGCCAACTGCTTAACTCAAAATACGGCCAAGAAAAAAGCTCTGAAGCTGAGAAACGGGATCGGCCATAAGCACTACTGTGCAATTACGTACAATTTTCAAATTTCTTGTACTTGCTAAATTTGCGACCTCGGGCAGCTACGTTACCATGGAGGAACCACACAACATTTGACTTTATAGGCTAGAACTGAAGTCGCGCCAACTGCTTAACTCAAAATCCAGTCAAGAAAGTAGTTCTGAAACCGAGAAACGGGATCGACCATAGGCACTACCGTGAAATTACGTACAATTTTCAAATTTCTTGTACTTGCTAACTTTGCGACCTCGGGCAGCTATGTTACCATGGAGGAATCGCATTAGATTTGACTTTATAGGCTAGAACTGAAGTCGCGCCAACTGCTTAACTCAAAATACAGTCAAGAAAGTAGCTCTGAAGCCGAGAAACGGGATCCACCATAAGCACTACTGTGCAATTACGTACAATTTTCAAATTTCTTGTTCTTGCTAAATTTGCGGTCTCGGGCAGCTACGTTACCATGGAGGAATCACACAAGATTTGACTTTATAGGCTAGAACTGAAGTCGCGCCAACTGCTTAACTCAAAATACGGCCAAGAAAAAAGCTCTGAAGCTGAGAAACGGGATCGACCATAAGCACTACCGTGAAATTACGTACAATTTTCAAATTTCTTGTACTTGCTAACTTTGCGACCTCGGGCAGCTACGTTACCATGGAGGAACTACACAACATTTGACTTTATAGGCTAGAACTGAAGTCGCGCCAACTGCTTAACTCAAAATACAGTCAAGAAAGTAGCTCTGAAACCGAGAAACGGGATCGACCATAAGCACTACCGTGAAATTACGCACAATTTTCAAATTTCTTGTACTTGCTAAATTTGCGACCTCGGGCAGCTACGTTACCATGGAGGAACCACACAACATTTGACTTTATAGGCTAGAACTGAAGTCGCGCCAACTGCTTAACTCAAAATCCAGTCAAGAAAGTAGCTCTGAAACCGAGAAACGGGATCGACCATAAGCACTACCGTGAAATTACGTACAATTTTCAAATTTCTTGTACTTGCTAACTTTGCGACCTCGGGCAGCTATGTTACCATGGAGGAACCACACAAGATTTGACTTTATAGGCTAGAACTGAAGTCGCGCCAACTGCTTAACTCAAAATCCGGTCAAGAAAGTAGCTCTGAAACCGAGAAACGGGATCGACCATAAGCACTACCGTGAAATTACGTACAATTTTCAAATTTCTTGTACTTGCTAAATTTGCGACCTCGGGCAGCTACGTTACCATGGAGGAACCACACATCATTTGACTTAATAGGCTAGAACTGAAGTCGCGCCAACTGCTTAACTCAAAATACAGTCAAGAAAGTAGCTCTGAAGCCGAGAAACGGGATCGACCATAAGCACTACTGTGCAATTACGTACAATTTTCAAATTTCTTGTTCTTGCTAACTTTGCGTCCTCGGGCAGCTATGTTACCATGGAGGAATCACACAAGATTTGACTTTATAGGCTAGAACTGAAGTCGCGCCAACTGCTTAACTCAAAATCCAGTCAAGAAAGTAGCTCTGAAGCCGAGAAACGGGATCGACCTTAAGCACTACCGTGAAATTACGTACAATTTTCAAATTTCTTGTACTTTGCTAACTTTGCGGCCTCGGGCAGCTATGTTACCATGGAGGAACCACACAACATTTGACTTTATAGGCTAGAACTGAAGTCGCGCCAACTGCTTAACTCAAAATACAGTAAAGAAAGTAGCTCTGAAGCCGAGAAACGGGATCGACCATAAGCACTACTGTGAAATTACGTACAATTTTCAAATTTCTTGTATTTGCTAACTTTGCGACCTCGGGCAGCTATGTTACCATATAGGAACCACACAACATTTGACTTTATAGGCTAGAACTGAAGTCGCGCCAACGGCTTAACTCAAAATACAGTCAAGAAATTAGCTCTGAAGCCGAGAAACGGGATCGACCACAAGCACTACCGTGAAATTACGTACAATTTTCAAATTTCTTGTACTTGGTAACTTTGCGACCTCGGGCAGCTATGTTACCATGGAGGAACCACACAACATTTGACTTTATAGGCTAGAACTGAAGTCGCGGCAACTGCTTAACTCAAAATACAGTTAAGAAAGTAGCTCCGAAGCTGAGAAACGGGATCGACCATAAGCACTACTGTGCAATTACGGACAATTTTCAAATTTCTTGTACTTGCTAACTTTGCGACCTCGGGCAGCTATGTTACCATGGAGGAATCACAGAACATTTGACTTTATAGGCTAGAACTGAAGTCGCGCCAACTGCTTAACCCAAAATACAGTCAAGGAAGTAGCTCTGAAGCTGAGAAACGAGATCGACCATAAGCACTACTGTGCAATTACGTACAATTTTCAAATTTCTTGTACTTGCTAACTTTGCGGCCTCGGGCAGCTATGTTACCATGGAGGAACCACACAACATTTGGCTTTATAGGCTAGAACTGAAGTCGCGCCAACTGCTTAACTCAAAATCCAGTCAAGAAAGTAGCTCTGAAGCCGAGAAACGGGATCGACCATAAGCACTACCGTGAAATTACGTACAATTTTCAAATTTCTTGTACTTGCTAACTTTGCGACCTCGGGCAGCTATGTTACCATGGAGGAACCACACAAGATTTGACTTTATAGGCTAGAACTGAAGTCGCGCCAACTGCTTAACTCAAAATCCAGTCAAGAAAGTAGCTCTGAAGCCGAGAAACGGGATCGACCATAAGCACTACCGTGAAATTACATACAATTTTCAAATTTCTTGTACTTGCTAACTTTGCGACCTCGGGCAGCTATGTTACCATGGAGGAACCACACAACATTTGACTTTATAGGCTAGAACTGAAGTCGCGCCAACTGCTTAACTCAAAATACAATCAAGAAAGTAGTTCTGAAGCCGGGAAACGGGATCGACCATAAGCACTACCGTGAAATTACGTACAATTTTCAAATTTCTTGTACTTGCTAACTTTGCGACCTCGGACAGCTATGTTACCATGGAGGAATCACACAAGATTTGACTCTATAGGCTAGAACTGAAGTCGCGCCAACTGCTTAACTCAAAATACAGTCAAGAAAGTAGCTCTGAAGCTGAGAAACGAGATCGACCATAAGCACTACTGTGCAATTACGTACAATTTTCAAATTTCTTGTACTTGCTAACTTTGCGGCCTCGGGCAGCTATGTTACCATGGAGGAACCACACAACATTTGACTTTATAGGCTAGAACTGAAGTCGCGCCAACTGCTTAACTCAAAATCCAGTCAAGAAAGTAGCTCTGAAGCCGAGAAACGGGATCGACCATAAGCACTACCGTGAAATTACATACAATTTTCAAATTTCTTGTACTTGCTAACTTTGCGACCTCGGGCAGCTGTGTTACCATGGAGGAACCACACAACATTTGAGTTTATAGGCCAGAACTGAAGTCGCGCCAACTGCTTAACTCAAAATCCAGTCAAGAAAGTAGCTCTGAAGCCGAAAAACGGGATCGACCATAAGCACTACTGTGCAATTACGTACAATTTTCAAATTTCTTGTACTTGCTAACTTTGCGACCTCGGGCAGCTATGTTACCATGGAGGAACCACACAACATTTGACTTTATAGGCTAGAACTGAAGTCGCGCCAACGGCTTAACTCAAAATACAGTCAAGAAAGTAGCTCTGAAGCCGAGAAACGGGATCGACCACAAGCACTACCGTGAAATTACGTACAATTTTCAAATTTCTTGTACTTGGTAACTTTGCGACCTCGGGCAGCTATGTTACCATGGAGGAACCACACAACATTTGACTTTATAGGCTAGAACTGAAGTCGCGGCAACTGCTTAACTCAAAATACAGTTAAGAAAGTAGCTCCGAAGCTGAGAAACGGGATCGACCATAAGCACTACTGTGCAATTACGTACAATTTTCAAATTTCTTGTACTTGCTAACTTTGCGACCTCGGGCAGCTATGTTACCATGGAGGAATCACAGAACATTTGACTTTATAGGCTAGAACTGAAGTCGCGCCAACTGCTTAACCCAAAATACAGTCAAGGAAGTAGCTCTGAAGCTGAGAAACGAGATCGACCATAAGCAATACTGTGCAATTACGTACAATTTTCAAATTTCTTGTACTTGCTAACTTTGCGGCCTCGGGCAGCTATGTTACCATGGAGGAACCACACAACATTTGGCTTTATAGGCTAGAACTGAAGTCGCGCCAACTGCTTAACTCAAAATCCAGTCAAGAAAGTAGCTCTGAAGCCGAGAAACGGGATCGACCATAAGCACTACCGTGAAATTACGTACAATTTTCAAATTTCTTGTACTTGCTAACTTTGCGACCTCGGGCAGCTATGTTACCATGGAGGAACCACACAAGATTTGACTTTATAGGCTAGAACTGAAGTCGCGCCAACTGCTTAACTCAAAATCCAGTCAAGAAAGTAGCTCTGAAGCCGAGAAACGGGATCGACCATAAGCACTACCGTGAAATTACATACAATTTTCAAATTTCTTGTACTTGCTAACTTTGCGACCTCGGGCAGCTATGTTACCATGGAGGAACCACACAACATTTGACTTTATAGGCCAGAACTGAAGTCGCGCCAACTGCTTAACTCAAAATACAATCAAGAAAGTAGTTCTGAAGCCGGGAAACGGGATCGACCATAAGCACTACCGTGAAATTACGTACAATTTTCAAATTTCTTGTACTTGCTAACTTTGCGACCTCGGGCAGCTATGTTACCATGGAGGAATCACACAAGATTTGACTTTATAGGCTAGAACTGAAGTCGCGCCAACTGCTTAACTCAAAATACAGTCAAGAAAGTAGCTCTGAAGCTGAGAAACGAGATCGACCATAAGCACTACTGTGCAATTACGTACAATTTTCAAATTTCTTGTACTTGCTAACTTTGCGGCCTCGGGCAGCTATGTTACCATGGAGGAACCACACAACATTTGACTTTATAGGCTAGAACTGAAGTCGCGCCAACTGCTTAACTCAAAATCCAGTCAAGAAAGTAGCTCTGAAGCCGAGAAACGGGATCGACCATAAGCACTACCGTGAAATTACATACAATTTTCAAATTTCTTGTACTTGCTAACTTTGCGGCCTCGGGCAGCTGTGTTACCATGGAGGAACCACACAACATTTGACTTTATAGGCTAGAACTGAAGTCGCGCCAACTGCTTAACTCAAAATCCAGTCAAGAAAGTAGCTCTGAAGCCGAGAAACGGGATCGACCATAAGCACTACTGTGCAATTACGTACAATTTTCAAATTTCTTGTACTTGCTAACTTTGCGACCTCGGGCAGCTATGTTACCATGGAAGAACCACACAACATTTGACTTTATAGGCTAGAACTGAAGTCGCGCCAACTGCTTAACTCAAAATACAGTAAAGGTAGTAGCTCTGAAGCTGAAAAACGGCATCGACCTTAAGCACTACCGTGAAATTACGTACAATTTTCAAATTTCTTGTACTTGCTAATTTTGCGACCTCGGGCAGCTATGTTACCATGGAGGAACCACACAACATTTGACTTTATAGCTTAGAACTGAAGTTGCGCCATCTGCTTAACTGAAAATACAGTCAAGAAAGTAGCCCTGAAGCTGAGAAACGGGATCGACCATAAGCACTACTGTGCAATTACGTACAATTTTCAAATTTCTTGTACTTGCTAACTTTGCGACCTCGGGCAGCTATGTTACCATGGAGGAACCACACAACATTTGACTTTATAGGCTAGAACTGAAGTCGCGCCAACTGCTTAGCTCAAAATCCAGTCAAGAAAGTAGCTCTGAAGCCGAAAAACGGGATCGACCATAAGCACTACCGTGAAATTACGTACAATTTTCAAATTTCTTGTACTTGCTAACTTTGCGACCTCGGGCAGCTACGTTACCATGGAGGAACCACACAACATTTGACTTTATAGGCTAGAACTGAAGTCGCGCCAACTGCTTAACTCAAAATACAGTCAAGAAAGTAGCTCTGAAGCGGAGAAACGGGATCGACCATAAGCACTACTGTGCAATTACGTACAATTCTCAAATTTCTTGTTCTTGCTAACTTTGCGGTCTCGGGCAGCTACGTTACCATGGAGGAATCACACAAGATTTGACTTTATAGGCTAGAACTGAAGTCGCGCCAACTGCTTAACTCAAAATACAGTCAAGAAAAAAGCTCTGAAGCTGAGAAACGGGATCGGCCATAAGCACTACTGTGCAATTACGTACAATTTTCAAATTTCTTGTACTTGCTAAATTTGCGACCTCGGGCAGCTATGTTACCATGGAGGAACCACACAACATTTGACTTTATAGGCTAGAACTGAAGTCGCGCCAACGGCTTAACTCAAAATACAGTCAAGAAAGTAGCTCTGAAGCCGAGAAACGGGATCGACCACAAGCACTACCGTGAAATTACGTACAATTTTCAAATTTCTTGTACTTGCTAAATTTGCGACCTCGGGCAGCTACGTTACCATGGAGGAAGCACACAACATTTGACTTTATAGGCTAGAACTGAAGTCGCGCCAACTGCTTAACTCAAAATACAGTCAAGAAAGTAGCTCTGAAACCGAGAAACGGGATCGACCATAAGCACTACCGTGAAATTACGTACAATTTTCAAATTTCTTGTACTTGCTAAATTTGCGACCTCGGGCAGCTACGTTACCATGGAGGAACCACACAACATTTGACTTTATAGGCTAGAACTGAAGTCGCGCTAACTGCTTAACTCAAAATACAGTCAAGAAAGTAGCTCTGAAGCCGAGAAACGGGATCGACCATAAGCACTACCGTGAAAATACGTACAATTTTCAAATTTCTTGTACTTGCTAACTTTGCGGCCTCGGGCAGCTATGTTACCATGGAGGAACCACACAACATTTGACTTTATAGGCTAGAACTGAAGTCGCGCCAACTGCATAACTCAAAATCCAGTCACGAAAGTAGCTCTGAAGCCGAGAATCGGGATCGACCATAAGCACTACCGTGAAATTACGTACAATTTTCAAATTTCTTGTACTTGCTAAATTTGCGACCTCGGGCAGCTATGTTACCATGGAGGAACCACACAAGATTTGACTTTATAGGCTAGAACTGAAGTCGAGCCAACTGCTTAACTCAAAATCCAGTCAAGAAAGTAGCTCTGAAACCGAGAAACGGGATCAACCATAAGCACTACCGTGAAATTACGTACAATTTTCAAATTTCTTGTACTTGCTAAATTTGCGACCTCGGGCAGCTACGTTACCATGGAGGAACCACACAACATTTGACTTTATAGGCTAGAACTGAAGTCGCGCCAACTGCTTAACTCAAAATACAGTCAAGAAAGTAGCTCTGAAGCCGAGAAACGGGATCGACCATAAGCACTACTGTGCAATTACGTACAATTTTCAAATTTCTTGTTCTTGCTAAATTTGCGGTCTCGGGCAGCTACGTTACCATGGAGGAATCACACAAGATTTGACTTTATAGGCTATAACTGAAGTCGCGCCAACTGCTTAACTCAAAATACAGCCAAGAAAAAAGCTCTGAAGCTGAGAAACGGGATCGGCCATAAGCACTACTGTGCAATTACGTACAATTTTCAAATTTCTTGTACTTGCTAAATTTGCGACCTCGGGCAGCTACGTTACCATGGAGGAACCACACAACATTTGACTTTATAGGCTAGAACTGAAGTCGCGCCAACTGCTTAACTCAAAATCCAGTCAAGAAAGTAGTTCTGAAACCGAGAAACGGGATCGACCATAAGCACTACCGTGAAAATACGTATAATTTTCAAATTTCTTGTACTTGCTAACTTTGCGGCCTCGGGCAGCTATGTTACCATGGAGGAACCACACAACATTTGACTTTATAGGCTAGAACTGAAGTCGCGCCAACTGCTTAACTCAAAATACAGTCAAGAAAGTAGCTCTGAAGCCGCGAAACGGGATCGACCATAAGCACTACTGTGCAATTACGTACAATTTTCAAATTTCTTGTTCTTGCTAACTTTGCGTCCTCGGGCAGCTATGTTACCATGGAGGAATCACACAAGATTTGACTTTATAGGCTAGAACTGAAGTCGCGCCAACTGCTTAACTCAAAATCCAGTCAAGAAAGTAGCTCTGAAGCCGAGAAACGGGATCGACCTTAAGCACTACCGTGAAATTACGTACAATTTTCAAATTTCTTGTACTTTGCTAACTTTGCGGCCTCGGGTAGCTATGTTACCATGGAGGAACCACACAACATTTGACTTTATAGGCTAGAACTGAAGTCGCGCCAACTGCTTAACTCAAAATACAGTAAAGAAAGTAGCTCTGAAGCCGAGAAACGGGATCGACCATAAGCACTACTGTGAAATTACGTACAATTTTCAAATTTCTTGTATTTGCTAACTTTGCGACCTCGGGCAGCTATGTTACCATGGAGGAACCACACAACATTTGACTTTATAGGCTAGAACTGAAGTCGCGCCAACGGCTTAACTCAAAATACAGTCAAGAAAGTAGCTCTGAAGCCGAGGAACGGGATCGACCACAAGCACTACCGTGAAATTACGTACAATTTTCAAATTTCTTGTACTTGGTAACTTTGCGACCTCGGGCAGCTATGTTACCATGGAGGAACCACACAACATTTGACTTTATAGGCTAGAACTGAAGTCGCGGCAACTGCTTAACTCAAAATACAGTTAAGAAAGTAGCTCCGAAGCTGAGAAACGGGATCGAACATAAGCACTACTGTGCAATTACGTACAATTTTCAAATTTCTTGTACTTGCTAACTTTGCGACCTCGGGCAGCTATGTTACCATGGAGGAATCACAGAACATTTGGCTTTATAGGCTAGAACTGAAGTCGCGCCAACTGCTTAACTCAAAATCCAGTCAAGAAAGTAGCTCTGAAGCCGAGAAACGGGATCGACCATAAGCACTACCGTGAAATTACGTACAATTTTCAAATTTCTTGTACTTGCTAACTTTGCGACCTCGGGCAGCTATGTTACCATGGAGGAACCACACAAGATTTGACTTTATAGGCTAGAACTGAAGTCGCGCCAACTGCTTAACTCAAAATCCAGTCAAGAAAGTAGCTCTGAAGCCGAGAAACGGGATCGACCATAAGCACTACCGTGAAATTACATACAATTTTCAAATTTCTTGTACTTGCTAACTTTGCGACCTCGGGCAGCTATGTTACCATGGAGGAACCACACAACATTTGACTTTATAGGCTAGAACTGAAGTCGCGCCAACTGCTTAACTCAAAATACAATCAAGAAAGTAGTTCTGAAGCCGGGAAACGGGATCGACCATAAGCACTACCGTGAAATACTTACTTACTAACTTTGCGACCTCGGGCAGCTATGTTACCATGGAGGAATCACAGAACATTTGACTTTATAGGCTAGAACTGAAGTCGCGCCAACTGCTTAACCCAAAATACAGTCAAGGAAGTAGCTCTGAAGCTGAGAAACGAGATCGACCATAAGCAATACTGTGCAATTACGTACAATTTTCAAATTTCTTGTACTTGCTAACTTTGCGGCCTCGGGCAGCTATGTTACCATGGAGGAACCACACAACATTTGGCTTTATAGGCTAGAACTGAAGTCGCGCCAACTGCTTAACTCAAAATCCAGTCAAGAAAGTAGCTCTGAAGCCGAGAAACGGGATCGACCATAAGCACTACCGTGAAATTACGTACAATTTTCAAATTTCTTGTACTTGCTAACTTTGCGACCTCGGGCAGCTATGTTACCATGGAGGAACCACACAAGATTTGACTTTATAGGCTAGAACTGAAGTCGCGCCAACTGCTTAACTCAAAATCCAGTCAAGAAAGTAGCTCTGAAGCCGAGAAACGGGATCGACCATAAGCACTACCGTGAAATTACATACAATTTTCAAATTTCTTGTACTTGCTAACTTTGCGACCTCGGGCAGCTATGTTACCATGGAGGAACCACACAACATTTGACTTTATAGGCTAGAACTGAAGTCGCGCCAACTGCTTAACTCAAAATACAATCAAGAAAGTAGTTCTGAAGCCGGGAAACGGGATCGACCATAAGCACTACCGTGAAATTACGTACAATTTTCAAATTTCTTGTACTTGCTAAGTTTGCGACCTCGGGCAGCTATGTTACCATGGAGGAATCACACAAGATTTGACTTTATAGGCTAGAACTGAAGTCGCGCCAACTGCTTAACTCAAAAGCCAGTCAAGAAAGTAGCTCTGAAGCCGAGAAACGGGATCGACCACAAGCACTACCGTGAAATTACGTACAATTTTCAAATTTCTTGTACTTGGTAACTTTGCGACCTCGGGCAGCTATGTTACCATGGAGGAACCACACAACATTTGACTTTATAGGCTAGAACTGAAGTCGCGGCAACTGCTTAACTCAAAATACAGTCAAGAAAGTAGCTCTGAAGCCGAGAAACGGGATCGACCATAAGCACTACCGTGAAAATACGTACAATTTTCAAATTTCTTGTACTTGCTAACTTTGCGGCCTCGGGCAGCTATGTTACCATGGAGGAACCACACAACATTTGACTTTATAGGCTAGAACTGAAGTCGCGCCAACTGCATAACTCAAAATCCAGTCACGAAAGTAGCTCTGAAGCCGAGAATCGGGATCGACCATAAGCACTACCGTGAAATTACGTACAATTTTCAAATTTCTTGTATTTGCTAAATTTGCGACCTCGGGCAGCTATGTTACCATGGAGGAACCACACAAGATTTGACTTTATAGGCTAGAACTGAAGTCGAGCCAACTGCTTAACTCAAAATCCAGTCAAGAAAGTAGCTCTGAAACCGAGAAACGGGATCAACCATAAGCACTACCGTGAAATTACGTACAATTTTCAAATTTCTTGTACTTGCTAAATTTGCGACCTCGGGCAGCTACGTTACCATGGAGGAACCACACAACATTTGACTTTATAGGCTAGAACTGAAGTCGCGCCAACTGCTTAACTCAAAATACAGTCAAGAAAGTAGCTCTGAAGCCGAGAAACGGGATCGACCATAAGCACTACTGTGCAATTACGTACAATTTTCAAATTTCTTGTTCTTGCTAAATTTGCGGTCTCGGGCAGCTACGTTACCATGGAGGAATCACACAAGATTTGACTTTATAGGCTAGAACTGAAGTCGCGCCAACTGCTTAACTCAAAATACAGCCAAGAAAAAAGCTCTGAAGCTGAGAAACGGGATCGGCCATAAGCACTACTGTGCAATTACGTACAATTTTCAAATTTCTTGTACTTGCTAAATTTGCGACCTCGGGCAGCTACGTTACCATGGAGGAACCACACAACATTTGACTTTATAGGCTAGAACTGAAGTCGCGCCAACTGCTTAACTCAAAATCCAGTCAAGAAAGTAGTTCTGAAACCGAGAAACGGGATCGACCATAAGCACTACCGTGAAAATACGTATAATTTTCAAATTTCTTGTACTTGCTAACTTTGCGGCCTCGGGCAGCTATGTTACCATGGAGGAACCACACAACATTTGACTTTATAGGCTAGAACTGAAGTCGCGCCAACTGCTTAACTCAAAATCCAGTCAAGAAAGTAGCTCTGAAGCCGAGAAACGGGATCGACCATAAGCACTACCGTGAAATTACATACAATTTTCAAATTTCTTGTACTTGCTAACTTTGCGACCTCGGGCAGCTGTGTTACCATGGAGGAACCACACAACATTTGACTTTATAGGCTAGAACTGAAGTCGCGCCAACTGCCTAACTCAAAATCCAGTCAAGAAAGTAGCTCTGAAGCCGAAAAACGGGATCGACCATAAGCACTACTGTGCAATTACGTACAATTTTCAAATTTCTTGTACTTGCTAACTTTGCGACCTCGGGCAGCTATGTTACCATGGAGGAACCACACAACATTTG
This sequence comes from Merodon equestris, assembly GCA_958301585.1. Taxonomy (NCBI): domain Eukaryota; kingdom Metazoa; phylum Arthropoda; class Insecta; order Diptera; family Syrphidae; genus Merodon; species Merodon equestris. Next base: position 52,465,525 of record OY284415.1, on the reverse strand, counting down.
ACTTTATAGGCTAGAACTGAAGTCGCGCCAACGGCTTAACTCAAAATACAGTCAAGAAAGTAGCTCTGAAGCCGAGAAACGGGATCGACCACAAGCACTACCGTGAAATTACGTACAATTTTCAAATTTCTTGTACTTGGTAACTTTGCGACCTCGGGCAGCTATGTTACCATGGAGGAACCACACAACATTTTACTTTATAGGCTAGAACTGAAGTCGCTGCAACTGCTTAACTCAAAATACAGTTAAGAAAGTAGCTCCGAAGCTGAGAAACGGGATCGACCATAAGCACTACTGTGCAATTACGTACAATTTTCAAATTTCTTGTACTTACTAACTTTGCGACCTCGGGCAGCTATGTTACCATGGAGGAATCACAGAACATTTGACTTTATAGGCTAGAACTGAAGTCGCGCCAACTGCTTAACCCAAAATACAGTCAAGGAAGTAGCTCTGAAGCTGAGAAACGAGATCGACCATAAGCAATACTGTGCAATTACGTACAATTTTCAAATTTCTTGTACTTGCTAACTTTGCGGCCTCGGGCAGCTATGTTACCATGGAGGAACCACACAACATTTGGCTTTATAGGCTAGAACTGAAGTCGCGCCAACTGCTTAACTCAAAATCCAGTCAAGAAAGTAGCTCTGAAGCCGAGAAACGGGATCGACCATAAGCACTACCGTGAAATTACGTACAATTTTCAAATTTCTTGTACTTGCTAACTTTGCGACCTCGGGCAGCTATGTTACCATGGAGGAACCACACAAGATTTGACTTTATAGGCTAGAACTGAAGTCGCGCCAACTGCTTAACTCAAAATCCAGTCAAGAAAGTAGCTCTGAAGCCGAGAAACGGGATCGACCATAAGCACTACCGTGAAATTACATACAATTTTCAAATTTCTTGTACTTGCTAACTTTGCGACCTCGGGCAGCTATGTTACCATGGAGGAACCACACAACATTTGACTTTATATTCTAGAACTGAAGTCGCGCCAACTGCTTAACTCAAAATACAATCAAGAAAGTAGTTCTGAAGCCGGGAAACGGGATCGACCATAAGCACTACCGTGAAATTACGTACAATTTTCAAATTTCTTGTACTTGCTAAGTTTGCGACCTCGGGCAGCTATGTTACCATGGAGGAATCACACAAGATTTGACTTTATAGGCTAGAACTGAAGTCGCGCCAACTGCTTAACTCAAAATACAGTCAAGAAAGTAGCTCTGAAGCTGAGAAACGAGATCGACCATAAGCACTACTGTGCAATTACGTACAATTTTCAAATTTCTTGTACTTGCTAACTTTGCGGCCTCGGGCAGCTATGTTACCATGGAGGAACCACACAACATTTGACTTTATAGGCTAGAACTGAAGTCGCGCCAACTGCTTAACTCAAAATCCAGTCAAGAAAGTAGCTCTGAAGCCGAGAAACGGGATCGACCATAAGCACTACCGTGAAATTACATACAATTTTCAAATTTCTTGTACTTGCTAACTTTGCGGCCTCGGGCAGCTGTGTTACCATGGAGGAACCACACAACATTTGACTTTATAGGCTAGAACTGAAGTCGCGCCAACTGCTTAACTCAAAATCCAGTCAAGAAAGTAGCTCTGAAGCCGAGAAACGGGATCGACCATAAGCACTACTGTGCAATTACGTACAATTTTCAAATTTCTTGTACTTGCTAACTTTGCGACCTCGGGCAGCTATGTTACCATGGAAGAACCACACAACATTTGACTTTATAGGCTAGAACTGAAGTCGCGCCAACTGCTTAACTCAAAATACAGTAAAGGTAGTAGCTCTGAAGCTGAAAAACGGCATCGACCTTAAGCACTACCGTGAAATTACGTACAATTTTCAAATTTCTTGTACTTGCTAATTTTGCGACCTCGGGCAGCTATGTTACCATGGAGGAACCACACAACATTTGACTTTATAGCTTAGAACTGAAGTTGCGCCATCTGCTTAACTGAAAATACAGTCAAGAAAGTAGCCCTGAAGCTGAGAAACGGGATCGACCATAAGCACTACTGTGCAATTACGTACAATTTTCAAATTTCTTGTACTTGCTAACTTTGCGACCTCGGGCAGCTATGTTACCATGGAGGAACCACACAACATTTGACTTTATAGGCTAGAACTGAAGTCGCGCCAACTGCTTAACTCAAAATCCAGTCAAGAAAGTAGCTCTGAAGCCGAAAAACGGGATCGACCATAAGCACTACCGTGAAATTACGTACAATTTTCAAATTTCTTGTACTTGCTAACTTTGCGACCTCGGGCAGCTACGTTACCATGGAGGAACCACACAACATTTGACTTTATAGGCTAGAACTGAAGTCGCGCCAACTGCTTAACTCAAAATACAGTCAAGAAAGTAGCTCTGAAGCGGAGAAACGGGATCGACCATAAGCACTACTGTGCAATTACGTACAATTTTCAAATTTCTTGTTCTTTCTAACTTTGCGGTCTCGGGCAGCTACGTTACCATGGAGGAATCACACAAGATTTGACTTTATAGGCTAGAACTGAAGTCGCGCCAACTGCTTAACTCAAAATACAGTCAAGAAAAAAGCTCTGAAGCTGAGAAACGGGATCGGCCATAAGCACTACTGTGCAATTACGTACAATTTTCAAATTTCTTGTACTTGCTAAATTTGCGACCTCGGGCAGCTACGTTACCATGGAGGAACCACACAACATTTGACTTTATAGGCTAGAACTGAAGTCGCGCCAACTGCTTAACTCAAAATCCAGTCAGGAAAGTAGCTCTGAAACCGAGAAATGGGATCGACCATAAGCACTACCGTGAAATTACGTACAATTTTCAAATTTCTTGTACTTGCTAACTTTGCGACCTCGGGCAGCTATGTTACCATGGAGGAATCGCACAAGATTTGACTTTATAGGCTAGAACTGAAGTCGCGCCAACTGCTTAACTCAAAATACAGTCAAGAGAGTAGCTCTGAAGCCGAGAAACGGGATCGACCATAAGCACTACCGTGAAATTACCTACAATTTTCAAATTTATTGTACTTTGCTAACTTTGCGGCCTCGGGCAGCTACGTTACCATGGAGGAACCACACAACATTTGACTTTATAGGCTAGAACTGAAGTCGCGCCAACTGCTTAACTCAAAATACAGTAAAGAAAGTAGCTCTGAAGCCGAGAAACGGGATCGACCATAAGCACTACCGTGAAATTACGTACAATTTTCAAATTTCTTGTATTTGCTAACTTTGCGACCTCGGGCAGCTATGTTACTATGGAGGAACCACACAACATTTGACTTTATAGGCTAGAACTGAAGTCGCGCCAACTGCTTAACTCAAAATACAGTCAAGAAAGTAGCTCTGAAGCCGAGAAACGGGATCGACCATAAGCACTACCGTGAAATTAATTTCTTGTACTTGCTAACTTTGCGGCCTCGGGCAGCTATGTTACCATGGAGGAACCACACAACATTTGACTTTATAGGCTAGAACTGAAGTTGCGCCAACTGCTTAACTCAAAATCCGTGAAATTACGTACAATTTTCAAATTTCTTGTACTTGCTAACTTTGCGACCTCGGGCAGCTATGTTACCATGGAGGAATCGCACAAGATTTGACTTTATAGGCTAGAACTGAAGTCGCGCCAACTGCTTAACTCAAAATACAGTCAAGAAAGTAGCTCTGAAGCCGAGAAACGGGATCGACCATAAGCACTACCGTGAAATTACCTACAATTTTCAAATTTCTTGTACTTTGCTAACTTTGCGGCCTCGGGCAGCTACGTTACCATGGAGGAACCACACAACATTTGACTTTATAGGCTAGAACTGAAGTCGCGCCAACTGCTTAACTCAAAATCCAGTCAAGAAAGTAGCTCTGAAGCCGAGAAACGGGATCGACCATAAGCACTACCGTGAAATTACGTACAATTTTCAAATTTCTTGTACTTTGCTAACTTTGCGGCCTCGGGCAGCTATGTTACCATGGAGGAACCACACAACATTTGACTTTATAGGCTAGAACTGAAGTCGCGCCAACGGCTTAACTCAAAATACAGTCAAGAAAGTAGCTCTGAAGCCGAGAAACGGGATCGACCATAAGCACTACCGTGAAATTACCTACAATTTTCAAATTTCTTGTACTTTGCTAACTTTGCGGCCTCGGGCAGCTACGTTACCATGGAGGAACCACACAACATTTGACTTTATAGGCTAGAACTGAAGTCGCGCCAACTGCTTAACTCAAAATACAGTTAAGAAAGTAGCTCCGAAGCTGAGAAACGGGATCGACCATAAGCACTACTGTGCAATTACGTACAATTTTCAAATTTCTTGTACTTGCTAACTTTGCGACCTCGGGCAGCTATGTTACCATGGAGGAATCACACAACATTTGACTTTATAGGCTAGAACTGAAGTCGCGCCAACTGCTTAACTCAAAATACAGTTAAGCAAGTAGCTCCGAAGCTGAGAAACGGGATCGACCATAAGCACTACTGTGCAATTACGTACAATTTTCAAATTTCTTGTACTTGCTAATTTTGCGGCCTCGGGCAGCTATGTTACCATGGAGGAACCACACAACATTTAGCTTTATAGGCTAGAACTGAAGTCGCGCCAACTGCTTAACTCAAAATCCAGTCAAGAAAGTAGCTCTGAAGCCGAGAAACGGGATCGACCATAAGCACTACCGTGAATTTACGTACAATTTTCAAATTTCTTGTACTTGCTAACTTTGCGACCTCGGGCAGCTATGTTACCATGGAGGAACCACACAAGATTTCACTTTATAGGCTAGAACTGAAGTCGCGCCAACTGCTTAACTCAAAATCCAGTCAAGAAAGTAGCTCTGAAGCCGAGAAACGGGATCGACCATAAGCACTACCGTGAAATTACATACAATTTTCAAATTTCTTGTACTTGCTAACTTTGCGACCTCGGGCAGCTATGTTACCATGGAGGAACCACACAACATTTGACTTTATAGGCTAGAACTGAAGTCGCGCCAACTGCTTAACTCAAAATACAATCAAGAAAGTAGTTCTGAAGCCGGGAAACGGGATCGACCATAAGCACTACCGTGAAATTACGTACAATTTTCAAATTTCTTGTACTTGCTAACTTTGCGACCTCGGGCAGCTATGTTACCATGGAGGAATCACACAAGATTTGACTTTATAGGCTAGAACTGAAGTCGCGCCAACTGCTTAACTCAAAATACAGTCAAGAAAGTAGATCTGAAGCTGAGAAACTAGATCGACCATAAGAACTACTGTGCAATTACGTACAATTTTCAAATTTCTTGTACTTGCTAACTTTGCGGCCTCGGGCAGCTATGTTACCATGGAGGAACCACACAACATTTGACTTTATAGGCTAGAACTGAAGTCGCGCCAACTGCTTAGCTCAAAATCCAGTCAAGAAAGTAGCTCTGAAGCCGAGAAACGGGATCGACCATAAGCACTACCGTGAAATTACATACAATTTTCAAATTTCCTGTACTTGCTAACTTTGCGGCCTCGGGCAGCTATGTTACCATGGAGGAACCACACAACATTTGACTTTATAGGCTAGAACTGAAGTCGCGCCAACTGCTTAACTCAAAATCCAGTCAAGAAAGTAGCTCTGAAGCTGAGAAACTAGATCGACCATAAGAACTACTGTGCAATTACGTACAATTTTCAAATTTCTTGTACTTGCTAATTTTGCGGCCTCGGGCAGCTATGTTACCATGGAGGAACCACACAACATTTGACTTTATAGGCTAGAACTGAAGTCGCGCCAACTGCTTAACTCAAAATCCAGTCAAGAAAGTAGCTCTGAAGCCGAGAAACGGGATCGACCATAAGCACTACTGTGCAATTACGTACAATTTTCAAATTTCTTGTATTTGCTAACTTTGCGACCTCGGGCAGCTATGTTACCATGGAGGAACCACACAACATTTGACTTTATAGGCTAGAACTGAAGTCGCGCCAACTGCTTAACTCAAAATACAGTCAAGAAAGTAGCTCTGAAGCCGAGAAACGGGATCGACCATAAGCACTACCGTGAAATTACGTACAATTTTCAAATTTCTTGTACTTGCTAACTTTGCGACCTCGGGCAGCTATGTTACCATGGAAGAACCACACAACATTTGACTTTATAGGCTAGAACTGAAGTCGCGCCAACTGCTTAACTCAAAATACAGTAAAGGTAGTAGCTCTGAAGCTGTAAAACGGCATCGACCATAAGCACTACCGTAAAATTACGTACAATTTTCAAATTTCTTGTACTTGCTAACTTTGCGACCTCGGGCAGCTATGTTACCATGGAGGAACCACACAACATTTGACTTTATAGGCTAGAACTGAAGTCGCGCCAACTGCTTAACTCAAAATCCAGTCAAGAAAGTAGCTCTGAAGCCGAGAAACGGGATCGACCATAAGCACTACCGTGAAATTACGTACAATTTTCAAATTTCTTGTACTTTGCTAACTTTGCGGCCTCGGGCAGCTATGTTACCATGGAGGAACCACACAACATTTGACTTTATAGGCTAGAACTGAAGTCGCGCCAACAGTTAAGCTCAAAATACAGTTAAGAAAGTAGCTCTGAAGCCAAGAAACGGGATCGACCATAAGCACTACCGTGAAATTACGTACAATTTTCAAATTTCTTGTACTTGCTAACTTTGCGACCTCGGGCAGCTACATTACCATGGAGGAACCACACAACATTTGACTTTATAGGCTAGAACTGAAGTCGCGCCAACGGCTTAACTCAAAACACAGTCAAGAAAGTAGCTCTGAAGCCGAGAAACGGGATCGACCATAAGCACTACCGTGAAAATACGTACAATTTTCAAATTTCTTGTACTTGCTAACTTTGCGGCCTCGGGCAGCTATGTTACCATGGAGGAACCACACAACATTTGACTTTATAGGCTAGAACTGAAGTCGCGCCAACTGCTTAACTCAAAATCCAGTCAAGAAAGTAGCTCTGAAACCGAGAAACGGGATCGACCATAAGCACTACCGTGAAATTACGTACAATTTTCAAATTTCTTGTACTTGCCAACTTTGCGACCTCGGGCAGCTATGTTACCATGGAGGAACCACACAAGATTTGACTTTATAGGCTAGAACTGAAGTCGCGCCAACTGCTTAACTCAAAATCCAGTCAAGAAAGTAGCTCTGAAACCGAGAAACGGGATCGACCATAAGCACTACCGTGATATTACGTACAATTTTCAAATTTCTTGTACTTGCTAAATTTGCGACTTCGGGCAGCTACGTTACCATGGAGGAACCACACAAGATTTGACTTTATAGGCTAGAACTGAAGTCGCGCCAACTGCTTAACTCAAAATACAGTCAAGAAAAAAGCTCTGAAGCTGAGAAACGGGATCGGCCATAAGCACTACTGTGCAATTACGTACAATTTTCAAATTTCTTGTACTTGCTAAATTTGCGACCTCGGGCAGCTACGTTACCATGGAGGAACCACACAACATTTGACTTTATAGGCTAGAACTGAAGTCAAGAAAGTAGCTCTGAAACCGAGAAACGGGATCGACCATAAGTACTACCGTGAAATTACGTACAATTTTCAAATTTCTTGTACTTGCTAACTTTGCGACCTCGGGCAGCTATGTTACCATGGAGGAATCGCACAAGATTTGACTTTATAGGCTAGAACTGAAGTCGCGCCAACTGCTTAACTCAAAACACAGTCAAGAAAGTAGCTCTGAAGCCGAGAAACGGGATCGACCATAAGCACTACCGTGAAATTACCTACAATTTTCAAATTTCTTGTACTTTGCTAACTTTGCGGCCTCGGGCAGCTACGTTACCATGGAGGAACCACACAACATTTGACTTTATAGGCTAGAACTGAAGTCGCGCCAACTGCTTAACTCAAAATACAGTCAAGAAAGTAGCTCTGAAGCCGAGAAACGGGATCGACCATAAGCACTACCGTGAAATTACGTACAATTTTTAAATTTCTTGTACTTGCTAACTTTGCGGCCTCGGGCAGCTATGTTACCATGGAGGAACCACACAACATTTGACTTTATAGGCTAGAACTGAAGTCGCGCCAACTGCTTAACTCAAAATCCGTGAAATTACGTACAATTTTCAAATTTCTTGTACTTGCTAACTTTGCGACCTCGGGCAGCTATGTTACCATGGAGGAATCGCACAAGATTTGACTTTATAGGCTAGAACTGAAGTCGCGCCAACTGCTTAACTCAAAATACAGTCAAGAAAGTAGCTCTGAAGCCGAGAAACGGGATCGACCATAAGCACTACCGTGAAATTACATACAATTTTCAAATTTCTTGTACTTGCTAACTTTGCGACCTCGGGCAGCTATGTTACCATGGAGGAACCACACAACATTTGACTTTATAGGCTAGAACTGAAGTCGCGCCAACTGCTTAACTCAAAATACAGTCAAGAAAGTAGCTCTGAAGCCGAGAAACGGGATCGACCATAAGCACTACTGTGCAATTACGTACAATTTTAAAATTTCTTGTTCTTGCTAACTTTGCGGTCTCGGGCAGCTACGTTACCATGGAGGAATCACACAAGATTTGACTTTATAGGCTAGAACTGAAGTCGCGCCAACTGCTTAACTCAAAATACAGTCAAGAAAAAAGCTCTGAAGCTGAGAAACGGGATCGGCCATAAGCACTACTGTGCAATTACGTACAATTTTCAAATTTCTTGTACTTGCTAAATTTGCGACCTCGGGCAGCTACGTTACCATGGAGGAACCACACAACATTTGACTTTATAGGCTAGAACTGAAGTCGCGCCAACTGCTTAACTCAAAATCCGTGAAATTACGTACAATTTTCAAATTTCTTGTACTTGCTAACTTTGCGACCTCGGGCAGCTATGTTACCATGGAGGAATCGCACAAGATTTGACTTTATAGGCTAGAACTGAAGTCGCGCCAACTGCTTAACTCAAAATACAGTCAAGAAAGTAGCTCTGAAGCCGAGAAACGGGATCGACCATAAGCACTACCGTGAAATTACATACAATTTTCAAATTTCTTGTACTTGCTAACTTTGCGACCTCGGGCAGCTATGTTACCATGGAGGAACCACACAACATTTGACTTTATAGGCTAGAACTGAAGTCGCGCCAACTGCTTAACTCAAAATACAATAAAGAAAGTAGTTCTGAAGCCGGGAAACGGGATCGACCATAAGCACTACCGTGAAATTACGTACAATTTTCAAATTTCTTGTACTTGCTAACTTTGCGACCTCGGGCAGCTATGTTACCATGGAGGAATCACACAAGATTTGACTTTATAGGCTAGAACTGAAGTCGCGCCAACTGCTTAACTCAAAATACAGTCAAGAAAGTAGCTCTGAAGCTGAGAAACTAGATCGACCATAAGAACTACTGTGCAATTACGTACAATTTTCAAATTTCTTGTACTTGCTAACTTTGCGGCCTCGGGCAGCTATGTTACCATGGAGGAACCACACAACATTTGACTTTATAGGCTAGAACTGAAGTCGCGCCAACTGCTTAACTCAAAATCCAGTCAAGAAAGTAGCTCTGAAGCCGAGAAACGGGATCGACCATAAGCACTACCGTGAAATTACATACAATTTTCAAATTTCCTGTACTTGCTAACTTTGCGGCCTCGGGCAGCTATGTTACCATGGAGGAACCACACAACATTTGACTTTATAGGCTAGAACTGAAGTCGCGCCAACTGCTTAACTCAAAATCCAGTCAAGAAAGTAGCTCTGAAGCCGAGAAACGGGATCGACCATAAGCACTACCGTGAAATTACATACAATTTTCAAATTTCCTGTACTTGCTAACTTTGCGGCCTCGGGCAGCTATGTTACCATGGAGGAACCACACAACATTTGACTTTATAGGCTAGAACTGAAGTCGCGCCAACTGCTTAACTCAAAATCCAGTCAAGAAAGTAGCTCTGAAGCCGAGAAACGGGATCGACCATAAGCACTACTGTGCAATTACGTACAATTTTCAAATTTCTTGTACTTGCTAACTTTGCGACCTCGGGCAGCTATGTTACCATGGAAGAACCACACAACATTTGACTTTATAGGCTAGAACTGAAGTCGCGCCAACTGCTTAACTCAAAATACAATAAAGAAAGTAGTTCTGAAGCCGGGAAACGGGATCGACCATAAGCACTACCGTGAAATTACGTACAATTTTCAAATTTCTTGTACTTGCTAACTTTGCGACCTCGGGCAGCTATGTTACCATGGAGGAATCACACAAGATTTGACTTTATAGGCTAGAACTGAAGTCGCGCCAACTGCTTAACTCAAAATACAGTCAAGAAAGTAGCTCTGAAGCTGAGAAACTAGATCGACCATAAGAACTACTGTGCAATTACGTACAATTTTCAAATTTCTTGTACTTGCTAACTTTGCATCCTCGGGCAGCTATGTTACCATGGAGGAACCACACAACATTTGACTTTATAGGCTAGAACTGAAGTCGCGCCAACTGCTTAACTCAAAATCCAGTCAAGAAAGTAGCTCTGAAGCCGAGAAACGGGATCGACCATAAGCACTACCGTGAAATTACATACAATTTTCAAATTTCCTGTACTTGCTAACTTTGCGGCCTCGGGCAGCTATGTTACCATGGAGGAATCACACAAGATTTGACTTTATAGGCTAGAACTGAAGTCGCGCCAACTGCTTAACTCAAAATACAGTCAAGAAAGTAGCTCTGAAGCTGAGAAACTAGATCGACCATAAGAACTACTGTGCAATTACGTACAATTTTCAAATTTCTTGTACTTGCTAACTTTGCGGCCTCGGGCAGCTATGTTACCATGGAGGAACCACACAACATTTGACTTTATAGGCTAGAACTGAAGTCGCGCCAACTGCTTAACTCAAAATCCAGTCAAGAAAGTAGCTCTGAAGCCGAGAAACGGGATCGACCATAAGCACTACCGTGAAATTACATACAATTTTCAAATTTCCTGTACTTGCTAACTTTGCGGCCTCGGGCAGCTATGTTACCATGGAGGAACCACACAACATTTGACTTTATAGGCTAGAACTGAAGTCGCGCCAACTGCTTAACTCAAAATCCAGTCAAGAAAGTAGCTCTGAAGCCGAGAAACGGGATCGACCATAAGCACTACTGTGCAATTACGTACAATTTTCAAATTTCTTGTACTTGCTAACTTTGCGACCTCGGGCAGCTATGTTACCATGGAAGAACCACACAACATTTGACTTTATAGGCTAGAACTGAAGTCGCGCCAACTGCTTAACTCAAAATACAGTAAAGGTAGTAGCTCTGAAGCTGTAAAACGGCATCGACCATAAGCACTACCGTAAAATTACGTACAATTTTCAAATTTCTTGTACTTGCTAACTTTGCGACCTCGGGCAGCTATGTTACCATGGAGGAACCACACAACATTTGACTTTATAGGCTAGAACTGAAGTCGCGCCAACTGCTTAACTCAAAATCCAGTCAAGAAAGTAGCTCTGAAGCCGAGAAACGGGATCGACCATAAGCACTACCGTGAAATTACGTACAATTTTCAAATTTCTTGTACTTTGCTAACTTTGCGGCCTCGGGCAGCTATGTTACCATGGAGGAACCACACAACATTTGACTTTATAGGCTAGAACTGAAGTCGCGCCAACAGTTAAGCTCAAAATACAGTTAAGAAAGTAGCTCTGAAGCCAAGAAACGGGATCGATCATAAGCACTACCGTGAAATTACGTACAATTTTCAAATTTCTTGTACTTGCTAACTTTGCGACCTCGGGCAGCTACATTACCATGGAGGAACCACACAACATTTGACTTTATAGGCTAGAACTGAAGTCGCGCCAACGGCTTAACTCAAAACACAGTCAAGAAAGTAGCTCTGAAGCCGAGAAACGGGATCGACCATAAGCACTACCGTGAAAATACGTACAATTTTCAAATTTCTTGTACTTGCTAACTTTGCGGCCTCGGGCAGCTATGTTACCATGGAGGAACCACACAACATTTGACTTTATAGGCTAGAACTGAAGTCGCGCCAACTGCTTAACTCAAAATCCAGTCAAGAAAGTAGCTCTGAAACCGAGAAACGGGATCGACCATAAGCACTACCGTGAAATTACGTACAATTTTCAAATTTCTTGTACTTGCTAACTTTGCGACCTCGGGCAGCTATGTTACCATGGAGGAACCACACAAGATTTGACTTTATAGGCTAGAACTGAAGTCGCGCCAACTGCTTAACTCAAAATCCAGTCAAGAAAGTAGCTCTGAAACCGAGAAACGGGATCGACCATAAGCACTACTGTGCAATTACGTACAATTTTAAAATTTCTTGTTCTTGCTAACTTTGCGGTCTCGGGCAGCTACGTTACCATGGAGGAATCACACAAGATTTGACTTTATAGGCTAGAACTGAAGTCGCGCCAACTGCTTAACTCAAAATACAGTCAAGAAAAAAGCTCTGAAGCTGAGAAACGGGATCGGCCATAAGCACTACTGTGCAATTACGTACAATTTTCAAATTTCTTGTACTTGCTAAATTTGCGACCTCGGGCAGCTACGTTACCATGGAGGAACCACACAACATTTGACTTTATAGGCTAGAACTGAAGTCAAGAAAGTAGCTCTGAAACCGAGAAACGGGATCGACCATAAGCACTACCGTGAAATTACGTACAATTTTCAAATTTCTTGTACTTGCTAACTTTGCGACCTCGGGCAGCTATGTTACCATGGAGGAATCGCACAAGATTTGACTTTATAGGCTATAACTGAAGTCGCGCCAACTGCTTAACTCAAAATACAGTCAAGAAAGTAGCTCTGAAGCCGAGAAACGGGATCGACCATAAGCACTACCGTAAAATTACCTACAATTTTCAAATTTCTTGTACTTTGCTAACTTTGCGGCCTCGGGCAGCTACGTTACCATGGGGGAACCACACAACATTTGACTTTATAGGCTAGAACTGAAGTCGCGCCAACTGCTTAACTCAAAATACAGTAAAGAAAGTAGCTCTGAAGCCGAGAAACGGGATCGACCATAAGCACTACCGTGAAATTACGTACAATTTTCAAATTTCTTGTATTTGCTAACTTTGCGACCTCGGGCAGCTATGTTACCATGGAGGAACCACACAACATTTGACTTTATAGGCTAGAACTGAAGTCGCGCCAACTGCTTAACTCAAAATACAGTCAAGAAAGTAGCTCTGAAGCCGAGAAACGGGATCGACCATAAGCACTACCGTGAAATTACGTACAATTTTCAAATTTCTTGTACTTGCTAACTTTGCGGCCTCGGGCAGCTATGTTACCATGGAGGAACCACACAACATTTGACTTTATAGGCTAGAACTGAAGTCGCGCCAACTGCTTAACTCAAAATCCGTGAAATTACGTACAATTTTCAAATTTCTTGTACTTGCTAACTTTGCGACCTCGGGCAGCTATGTTACCATGAAGGAATCGCACAAGATTTGACTTTATAGGCTAGAACTGAAGTCGCGCCAACTGCTTAACTCAAAATACAGTCAAGAAAGTAGCTCTGAAGCCGAGAAACGGGATCGACCATAAGCACTACCGTGAAATTACCTACAATTTTCAAATTTCTTGTACTTTGCTAACTTTGCGGCCTCGGGCAGCTACGTTACCATGGAGGAACCACACAACATTTGACTTTATAGGCTAGAACTGAAGTCGCGCCAACTGCTTAACTCAAAATACAGTAAAGAAAGTAGCTCTGAAGCCGAGAAACGGGATCGACCATAAGCACTACTGTGAAATTACGTACAATTTTCAAATTTCTTGTATTTGCTAACTTTGCGACCTCGGGCAGCTATGTTACCATGGAGGAACCACACAACATTTGACTTTATAGGCTAGAACTGAAGTCGCGCCAACGGCTTAACTCAAAACACAGTCAAGAAAGTAGCTCTGAAGCCGAGAAACGGGATCGACCATAAGCACTACCGTGAAATTACGTACAATTTTCAAATTTCTTGTACTTGCTAACTTTGCGGCCTCGGGCAGCTATGTTACCATGGAGGAACCACACAACATTTGACTTTATAGGCTAGAACTGAAGTCGCGCCAACTGCTTAACTCAAAATACAGTCAAGAAAAAAGCTCTGAAGCTGAGAAACGGGATCGGCCATAAACACTACTGTGCAATTTCGTACAATTTTCAAATTTCTTGTACTTGCTAAATTTGCGACCTCGGGCAGCTACGTTACCATGGAAGAACCACACAACATTTGACTTTATAGGCTAGAACTGAAGTCGCGCCAACTGCTTAACTCAAGATACAGTCAAGAAAGTAGCTCTGAAGCCGAGAAACGGGATCGACCATAAGTACTACTGTGCAATTGCGTACAATTTTAAAATTTCTTGTACTTGCTAACTTTGCGGCCTCGGGCAGCTATGTTACCATGGAGGAACCACACAACGTTTGACTTTATAGGCTAGAACTGAAGTCGCGCCAACTGCTTAACTCAAAATACAGTAAAAAAAGTAGCTCTGAAGCCGAGAAACGGGATCGATAATAAGTACTACTGTGCAATTACGTACAATTTTCAAATTTCTTGTACTTGCTAACTTTGCGGCCTCGGGCAGCTATGTGACCATGGAGGAACCACACAAGATTTGACTTTATAGGCTAGAACTGAAGTCGCGCCAACAGCATAACTCAAAATACAATCAAGAAAGTAGCTATGAAGCCGGGAAACGGGATCGACCATAAGCACTACCGTGAAATTACGTACGATTTTCAAATTTCTTGTACTTGCTAACTTTGCGACCTCGGGCAGCTATGTTACCATGGAGGAATCACACAAGATTTGACTTTATAGGCTAGAACTGAAGTCGCGCCAACTGCTTAACTCAAAATCCAGTCAAGGAAGTGGCTCTGAAGCCGAGAAACGGGATCGACCATAAGCACTACCGTGAAAATACGTACAATTTTCAAATTTCTTGTACTTGCTAACTTTGCGGCCTCGGGCAGCTATGTTACCATGGAGGAACCACACAACATTTGACTTTATAGGCTAGAACTGAAGTCGCGCCAACTGCTTAACTCAAAATCCAGTCAAGAAAGTAGCTCTGAAGCCGAGAAACGGGATCGACCATAAGCACTACCGTGAAATTACGTACAATTTTCAAATTTCTTGTACTTTGCTAACTTTGCGGCCTCGGGCAGCTATGTTACCATGGAGGAACCACACAACATTTGACTTTATAGGCTAGAACTGAAGTCGCGCCAACTGCTTAACTCAAAATACAGTAAAGAAAGTAGCTCTGAAGCCGAGAAACGGGATCGACCATAAGCAGTACTGTGAAATTACGTACAATTTTCAAATTTCTTGTATTTGCTAACTTTGCGACCTCGGGCAGCTATGTTACCATGGAGGAACCACACAACATTTGACTTTATAGGCTAGAACTGAAGTCGCGCCAACGGCTTAACTCAAAATACAGTCAAGAAAGTAGCTCTGAAGCCGAGAAACGGGATCGACCACAAGCACTACCGTGAAATTACGTACAATTTTCAAATTTCTTGTACTTGCTAACTTTGCGACCTCGGGCAGCTATGTTACCATGGAGAAACCACACAACATTTGACTTAGTAGGCTAGAACTGAAGTCGCGGCAACTGCTTAACTCAAAATACAGTAAAGAAAGTAGCTCTGAAGCTGAGAAACGGGATCGACCATAAGCACTACTGTGCAATTACGTACAATTTTCAAATTTCTTGTACTTGCTAACTTTGCGACCTCGGGCAGCTATGTTACCATGGAGGAATCACACAACATTTGACTTTATAGGCTAGAACTGAAGTCGCGCCAACTGCTTAACCCAAAATACAGTCAAGGAAGTAGCTCTGAAGCTGAGAAACGAGATCGACCATAAGCACTACTGTGCAATTACGTACAATTTTCAAATTTCTTGTACTTGCTAACTTTGCGGCCTCGGGCAGCTATGTTACCATGGAGGAACCACACAACATTTGGCTTTATAGGCTAGAACTGAAGTCGCGCCAACTGCTTAACTCAAAATCCAGTCAAGAAAGTAGCTCTGAAGCCGAGAAACGGGATCGACCATAAGCACTACCGTGAAATTACGTACAATTTTCAAATTTCTTGTACTTGCTAACTTTGCGACCTCGGGCAGCTATGTTACCAGGGAGGAATCACACAAGATTTGACTTTATAGGCTAGAACTGAAGTCGCGCCAACTGCTTAACTCAAAATACAGTCAAGAAAGTAGCTCTGAAGCTGAGAAACGAGATCGACCATAAGCACTACTGTGCAATTACGTACAATTTTCAAATTTCTTGTACTTGCTAACTTTGCGGCCTCGGGCAGCTATGTTACCATGGAGGAACCACACAACATTTGACTTTATAGGCTAGAACTGAAGTCGCGCCAACTGCTTAACTCAAAATCCAGTCAAGAAAGTAGCTCTGAAGCCGAGAAACGGGATCGACCATAAGCACTACCGTGAAATTACATACAATTTTCAAATTTCTTGTACTTGCTAACTTTGCGGCCTCGGGCAGCTATGTTACCATGGAGGAACCACACAACATTTGACTTTATAGGCTAGAACTGAAGTCGCGCCAACTGCTTAACTCAAAATCCAGTCAAGAAAGTAGCTCTGAAGCCGAGAAACGGGATCGACCACAAGCACTACCGTGAAATTACGTACAATTTTCAAATTTCTTGTACTTGCTAACTTTGCGACCTCGGGCAGCTATGTTACCATGGAGGAACCACACAACATTTGACTTTATAGGCTAGAACTGAAGTCGCGGCAACTGCTTAACTCAAAATACAGTTAAGAAAGTAGCTCCGAAGCTGAGAAACGGGATCGACCATAAGCACTACCGTGGAATTACGTACAATTTTCTAATTTCTTGTACTTGCTAACTTTGCGACATCGGGCACCTATGTTACCATGGAGGAATCACACAAGATTTGACTTTATAGGCTAGAACTGAAGTCGCGCCAACGGCTTAACTCAAAATACAGTCAAGAAAGTAGCTCTGAAGCCGAGAAACGGCATCGACCATAAGCACTACCGTGAAATTACTTACAATTTTCAAATTAATTGTACTTGCTAACTTTGCGACCTCGGGGAGCTATGTTACCATGGAGGAATCACACAAGATTTGACTTAATAGGCTAGAACTGAAGTCGCGCCAACGGCTTAACTCAAAATACAGTCAAGAAAGTAGCTCTGAAGCTGAGAAACGGGATCGACCATAAGCACTACTGTGCAATTACGTACAATTTTCAAATTTCTTGTACTTGCTAATTTTGCGACCTCGGGCAGCTACGTTACCATGGAGGAATCACACAAGATTTGACTTTATAGGCTAGAACTGAAGTCGCGCCAACGGCTTAACTCAAAATACAGTCAAGAAAGTAGCTCTGAAGCTGAGAAACGGGATCGACCATAAGCACTACTGTGCAATTACGTACAATTTTCAAATTTCTTGTACTTGCTAACTTTGCGACCTCGGGCAGCTACGTTACCCTGGAGGAACCACACAACATTTGACTTTATAGGCTAGAACTGAAGTGGCGCCAACTGCTTAACTCAAAATACAGTCAAGAAAGTAGCTCTGAAGCCAAGAAACGGGATCGACCATAAGCGCTACCGTGAAATTACGTACAATTTTCTAATTTCTTGTACTTGCTTTCTTTGCGACCTCGGGCAGCTACATTACCATGGAGAAACCACACAAGATTTGACTTTATAGGCTAGAACTGAAGTCGCGCCAACTGCTTAACTCAAAATACAGTCAAGAAAGTAGCTCTGAAGCCAAGAAACGGGATCGACCATAAGCGCTACCGTGGAATTACGTACAATTTTCTAATTTCTTGTACTTGCTAACTTTGCGACATCGGGCACCTATGTTACCATGGAGGAATCACACAACATTTGACTTTATAGGCTAGAACTGAAGTCGCGCCAACGGCTTAACTCAAAATGCAGTCAAGAAAGTAGCTCTGAAGCCGAGAAACGGCATCGACCATAAGCACTACCGTGAAATTACTTACAATTTTCAAATTAATTGTACTTGCTAACTTTGCGACCTCGGGGAGCTATGTTACCATGGAGGAATCACACAAGATTTGACTTTATAGGCTACAACTGAAGCCGCGCCAACGGCTTAACTCAAAATACAGTCAAGAAAGTAGCTCTGAAGCCGAGAAACGGCATCGACCATAAGCACTACCGTGAAATTACTTACAATTTTCAAATTTCTTGTACTTGCTAACTTTGCGACCTCGGGCAGCTACGATACCATGGAGGAACCACACAACATTTGACTTTATAGGCTAGAACTGAAGTCGCGCCAACTGCTTAACTCAAAATACAGTCAAGAAAGTAGCTCTGAAGCCGAGAAACGGGATCGACCATAAGCACTACTGTGAAACTACGTACAATTTTCAAATTTCTTGTACTTGCTAACTTTGCGGCCTCGGGCAGCTATGTTACCATGGAGGAACCACACAAGATTTGACTTCATAAGCTAGAACTGAAGTCGCGCCGACTGCTTAACTCAAAATACAGTAAAGGTAGTAGCTCTGAAGCTGAAAAACGGCATCGACCATAAGCACTACTGTGCAATTAGGTACAATTTTCAAATTTCTTGTACTTGCTAACTTTGCGACCTCGGGCAGCTACGTTACCCTGGAGGAACCACACAACATTTGACTTTATAGGCTAGAACTGAAGTCGCGCCAACGGCTTAACTCAAAATACAGTCAAGAAAGTAGCTCTGAAGCCGAGAAACGGCATCGACCATAAGCACTACCGTGAAATTACGTACAATTTTCAAATTTCTTGTACTTGCTAATTTTGCGACCTCGGGCAGCTATGTTACCATGGAGGAATCACACAAGATTTGACTTTATAACCTAGAACTGAAGTCGCGCCAACTGCTTAACTCAAAATACAGTCAAGAAAGTAGCTCTGAAGCCGAGAAACGGCATCGACCATAAGCACTACCGTGAAATTACGTACAATTTTCAAATTTCTTGTACTTGCTAACCTTGCGACCTCGGGCAGCTATGTTACCATGGAGGAACCACACAACATTTGACTTTATAGGCTAGAACTGAAGTTGCGCCATCTGCTTAACTGAAAATACAGTCAAGAAAGTAGCCCTGAAGCTGAGAAACGGGATCGACCATAAGCACTACTGTGCAATAATGTACAATTTTCAAATTTCTTGTACTTGCTAACTTTGCGACCTCGGGCAGCTATGTTACCATGGAGAAACCACACAACATTTGACTTTATAGGCTAGAACTGAAGTCGCGCCAACTGCTTAACTCAAAATACAGTCAAGAAAGTAGCTCTGAAGCCGAGAAACGGGATCGACCATAAGCACTACTGTGCAATTACGTACAATTTTCAAATTTCTTGTACTTGCTAACTTTGAGACCTCGGGCAGCTACGATACCATGGAGGAACCACACACCATTTGACTTCATAAGCTAGAACTGAAGTCGCGCCAACTGCTTAATTTAAAATACAGTCACGGAAGTAGCTCTGAAGCCGAGAAACGGCATCGACCATAAGCACTACCGTGAAATTACTTACAATTTTCAAATTTCTTGTACTTGCTAACTTTGCGACCTCGGGCAGCTACGATACCATGGAGGAACCACACAACATTTGACTTTATAGGCTAGAACTGAAGTCGCGCCAACTGCTTAACTCAAAATACAGTCAAGAAACAAGCTCTGAAGCTGAGAAACGGGAGCGACCATAAGCACTACCGTGAAATTACGTACAATTTTCAAATTTCTTGTACTTGCTAACTTTGCGACCTCGGGCACCTATGTTACCATGGAGGAACCACACAACATTTGACTTTATAGGCTAGAACTGAAGTTGCGCCATCTGCTTAACTGAAAATACAGTCAAGAAAGTAGCTCTGAAGCCGGGAAACGGGATCGACCATAAGCACTACCGTGAAATTACGTACAATTTTCAAATTTCTTGTACTTGCAAACTTTGCGACCTCGGGCAGCTATGTTACCATGGAGGAATCACACAAGATTTGACTTTATAGGCTAGAACTGAAGTCGCGCCAACTGCTTAACTCAAAATACAATCAAGAAAGTAGCTCTGAAGCCGGGAAACGGGATCGACCATAAGCACTACCGTGAAATTACTTACAATTTTCAAATTAATTGTACTTGCTAACTTTGCGACCTCGGGGAGCTATGTTACCATGGAGGAATCACACAAGATTTGACTTTATAGGCTAGAACTGAAGTCGCGCCAACGGCTTAACTCAAAATACAGTCAAGAAAGTAGCTCTGAAGCCGAGAAACGGCATCGACCATAAGCACTACCGTGAAATTACGTACAATTTTCAAATTTCTTGTACTTGCTAACTTTGCGACCTCGGGCAGCTATGTTACCATGGAGGAACCACACAACATTTGACTTTATAGGCTAGAACTGAAGTCGCGCCAACTGCTTAACTCAAAATACAATCAAGAAAGTAGCTCTGAAGCCGGGAAACGGGATCGACCATAAGCACTACCGTGAAATTACGTACAATTTTCAAATTTCTTGTACTTGCAAACTTTGCGACCTCGGGCAGCTATGTTACCATGGAGGAATCACACAAGATTTGACTTTATAGGCTAGAACTGAAGTCGCGCCAACTGCTTAACTCAAAATACAATCAAGAAAGTAGCTCTGAAGCCGGGAAACGGGATCGACCATAAGCACTACCGTGAAATTACTTACAATTTTCAAATTAATTGTACTTGCTAACTTTGCGACCTCGGGGAGCTATGTTACCATGGAGGAATCACACAAGATTTGACTTTATAGGCTAGAACTGAAGTCGCGCCAACGGCTTAACTCAAAATACAGTCAAGAAAGTAGCTCTGAAGCCGAGAAACGGCATCGACCATAAGCACTACCGTGAAATTACGTACAATTTTCAAATTTCTTGTACTTGCTAACTTTGCGACCTCGGGCAGCTATGTTACCATGGAGGAACCACACAACATTTGACTTTATAGGCTAGAACTGAAGTTGCGCCATCTGCTTAACTGAAAATACAGTCAAGAAAGTACCCCTGAAGCTGAGAAACGGGATCGACCATAAGCATTACTGTGCAATTAGGTACAATTTTCAAATTTCCTGTACTTGCTAACTTTGCGACCTCGGGCAGCTACGTTACCCTGGAGGAACCACACAACATTTGACTTTATAGGCTAGAACTGAAGTCGCGCCAACTGCTTAACTCAAAATACAGTCAAGAAAGTAGCTCTGAAGCCAAGAAACGGGATCGACCATAAGCGCTACCGTGAAATTACGTACAATTTTCTAATTTCTTGTACTTGCTAACTTTGCGACCTCGGGCAGCTATGTTACCAGGGAGGAATCACACAAGATTTGACTTTATAGGCTAGAACTGAAGTCGCGCCAACTGCTTAACTCAAAATACAGTCAAGAAAGTAGCTCTGAAGCTGAGAAACGAGATCGACCATAAGCACTACTGTGCAATTACGTACAATTTTCAAATTTCTTGTACTTGCTAACTTTGCGGCCTCGGGCAGCTATGTTACCATGGAGGAACCACACAACATTTGACTTTATAGGCTAGAACTGAAGTCGCGCCAACTGCTTAACTCAAAATCCAGTCAAGAAAGTAGCTCTGAAGCTGAGAAACGAGATCGACCATAAGCACTACTGTGCAATTACGTACAATTTTCAAATTTCTTGTACTTGCTAACTTTGCGGCCTCGGGCAGCTATGTTACCATGGAGGAACCACACAACATTTGACTTTATAGGCTAGAACTGAAGTTGCGCCATCTGCTTAACTGAAAATACAGTCAAGAAAGTAGCCCTGAAGTTGAGAAACGGGATCGACCATAAGCACTACTGTGCAATAATGTACAATTTTCAAATTTCTTGTACTTGCTAACTTTGCGACCTCGGGCAGCTATGTTACCATGGAGGAACCACACAACATCTGACTTTATAGGCTAGAACTGAAGTCGCGCCAACTGCTTAACTCAAAATCCAGTCAAGAAAGTAGCTCTGAAGCCGAGAAACGGGATCGACCATAAGCACTACCGTGAAATTACGTACAATTTTCAAATTTCTTGTACTTTGCTAACTTTGCGGCCTCGGGCAGCTATGTTACCATGGAGGAACCACACAACATTTGACTTTATAGGCTAGAACTGAAGTCGCGCCAACAGTTAAGCTCAAAATACAGTTAAGAAAGTAGCTCTGAAGCCAAGAAACGGGATCGACCATAAGCACTACCGTGAAATTACGTACAATTTTCAAATTTCTTGTACTTGCTAACTTTGCGACCTCGGGCAGCTACATTACCATGGAGGAACCACACAACATTTGACTTTATAGGCTAGAACTGAAGTCGCGCCAACGGCTTAACTCAAAACACAGTCAAGAAAGTAGCTCTGAAGCCGAGAAACGGGATCGACCATAAGCACTACCGTGAAAATACGTACAATTTTCAAATTTCTTGTACTTGCTAACTTTGCGGCCTCGGGCAGCTATGTTACCATGGAGGAACCACACAACATTTGACTTTATAGGCTAGAACTGAAGTCGCGCCAACTGCTTAACTCAAAATCCAGTCAAGAAAGTAGCTCTGAAACCGAGAAACGGGATCGACCATAAGCACTACGGTGAAATTACGTACAATTTTCAAATTTCTTGTACTTGCTAACTTTGCGACCTCGGGCAGCTATGTTACCATGGAGGAACCACACAAGATTTGACTTTATAGGCTAGAACTGAAGTCGTGCCAACTGCTTAACTCAAAATCCAGTCAAGAAAGTAGCTCTGAAACCGAGAAACGGGATCGACCATAAGCACTACCGTAAAATTACGTACAATTTTCAAATTTCTTGTACTTGCTAAATTTGCGACCTCGGGCAGCTACGTTACCATGGAGGAACCACACAACATTTGACTTTATAGGCTAGAACTGAAGTCGCGCCAACTGCTTAACTCAAAATACAGTCAAGAAAGTAGCTCTGAAGCCGAGAAACGGGATCGACCATAAGCACTACCGTGAAATTACGTACAATTTTCAAATTTCTTGTACTTGCTAACTTTGCGACCTCGGGCAGCTATGTTACCATGGAGGAATCGCACAAGATTTGACTTTATAGGCTAGAACTGAAGTCGCGCCAACTGCTTAACTCAAAATACAGTCAAGAAAGTAGCTCTGAAGCCGAGAAACGGGATCGACCATAAGCACTACCGTGAAATTACCTACAATTTTCAAATTTCTTGTACTTTGCTAACTTTGCGGCCTCGGGCAGCTACGTTACCATGGAGGAACCACACAACATTTGACTTTATAGGCTAGAACTGAAGTCGCGCCAACTGCTTAACTCAAAATACAGTTAAGAAAGTAGCTCTGAAGCCAAGAAACGGGATCGACCATAAGCACTACCGTGAAATTACGTACAATTTTCAAATTTCTTGTACTTGCTAACTTTGCGACCTCGGGCAGCTACATTACCATGGAGGAACCACACAACATTTGACTTTATAGGCTAGAACTGAAGTCGCGCCAACGGCTTAACTCAAAACACAGTCAAGAAAGTAGCTCTGAAGCCGAGAAACGGGATCGACCATAAGCACTACCGTGAAAATACGTACAATTTTCAAATTTCTTGTACTTGCTAACTTTGCGGCCTCGGGCAGCTATGTTACCATGGAGGAACCACACAACATTTGACTTTATAGGCTAGAACTGAAGTCGCGCCAACTGCTTAACTCAAAATCCAGTCAAGAAAGTAGCTCTGAAACCAAGAAACGGGATCGACCATAAGCACTACCGTGAAATTACGTACAATTTTCAAATTTCTTGTACTTGCTAACTTTGCGACCTCGGGCAGCTATGTTACCATGGAGGAACCACACAAGATTTGACTTTATAGGCTAGAACTGAAGTCGCGCCAACTGCTTAACTCAAAATCCAGTCAAGAAAGTAGCTCTGAAACCGAGAAACGGGATCGACCATAAGCACTACCGTGAAATTACGTACAATTTTCAAATTTCTTGTACTTGCTAAATTTGCGACCTCGGGCAGCTACGTTACCATGGAGGAACCACACAACATTTGACTTTATAGGCTAGAACTGAAGTCGCGCCAACTGCTTAACTCAAAATACAGTCAAGAAAGTAGCTCTGAAGCCGAGAAACGGGATCGACCATAAGCACTACTGTGCAATTACGTACAATTTTAAAATTTCTTGTTCTTGCTAACTTTGCGGTCTCGGGCAGCTACGTTACCATGGAGGAATCACACAAGATTTGACTTTATAGGCTAGAACTGAAGTCGCGCCAACTGCTTAACTCAAAATACAGTAAAGAAAGTAGCTCTGAAGCTGAGAAACGGGATCGGCCATAAGCACTACTGTGCAATTACGTACAATTTTCAAATTTCTTGTACTTGCTAAATTTGCGACCTCGGGCAGCTACGTTACCATGGAGGAACCACACAACATTTGACTTTATAGGCTAGAACTGAAGTCAAGAAAGTAGCTCTGAAACCGAGAAACGGGATCGACCATAAGCACTACCGTGAAATTACGTACAATTTTCAAATTTCTTGTACTTGCTAACTTTGCGACCTCGGGCAGCTATGTTACCATGGAGGAATCGCACAAGATTTGACTTTATAGGCTAGAACTGAAGTCGGGCCAACTGCTTAACTCAAAATACAGTCAAGAAAGTAGCTCTGAAGCCGAGAAACGGGATCGACCATAAGCACTACCGTGAAATTACCTACAATTTTCAAATTTCTTGTACTTTGCTAACTTTGCGGCCTCGGGCAGCTACGTTACCATGGAGGAACCACACAACATTTGACTTTATAGGCTAGAACTGAAGTCGCGCCAACTGCTTAACTCAAAATACAGTCAAGAAAGTAGCTCTGAAGCCGAGAAACGGGATCGACCATAAGCACTACCGTGAAATTACGTACAATTTTCAAATTTCTTGTACTTGCTAACTTTGCGGCCTCGGGCAGCTATGTTACCATGGAGGAACCACACAACATTTGACTTTATAGGCTAGAACTGAAGTCGCGCCAACTGCTTAACTCAAAATCCGTGAAATTACGTACAATTTTCAAATTTCTTGTACTTGCTAACTTTGCGACCTCGGGCAGCTATGTTACCATGGAGGAATCGCACAAGATTTGACTTTATAGGCTAGAACTGAAGTCGCGCCAACTGCTTAACTCAAAATACAGTCCAGAAAGTAGCTCTGAAGCCGAGAAACGGGATCGACCATAAGCACTACCGTGAAATTACCTACAATTTTCAAATTTCTTGTACTTTGCTAACTTTGCGGCCTCGGGCAGCTACGTTACCATGGAGGAACCACACAACATTTGACTTTATAGGCTAGAACTGAAGTCGCGCCAACTGCTTAACTCAAAATACAGTAAAGAAAGTAGCTCTGAAGCCGAGAAACGGGATCGACCATAAGCACTACTGTGAAATTACGTACAATTTTCAAATTTCTTGTATTTGCTAACTTTGCGACCTCGGGCAGCTATGTTACCATGGAGGAACCACACAACATTTGACTTTATAGGCTAGAACTGAAGTCGCGCCAACTGCTTAACTCAAAATACAGTCAAGAAAGTAGCTCTGAAGCCGAGAAACGGGATCGACCATAAGCACTACCGTGAAATTACGTACAATTTTCAAATTTCTTGTACTTGCTAACTTTGCGGCCTCGGGCAGCTATGTTACCATGGAGGAACCACACAACATTTGACTTTATAGGCTAGAACTGAAGTCGCGCCAACTGCTCAACTCAAAATACAGTCAAGAAAAAAGCTCTGAAGCTGAGAAACGGGATCGGCCATAAGCACTACTGTGCAATTTCGTACAATTTTCAAATTTCTTGTACTTGCTAAATTTGCGACCTCGGGCAGCTACGTTACCATGGAAGAACCACACAACATTTGACTTTATAGGCTAGAACTGAAGTCGCGCCAACTGCTTAACTCAAGATACAGTCAAGAAAGTAGCTCTGAAGCCGAGAAACGGGATCGACCATAAGTACTACTGTGCAATTGCGTACAATTTTCAAATTTCTTGTACTTGCTAACTTTGCGGCCTCGGGCAGCTATGTTACCATGGAGGAACCACACAACATTTGACTTTATAGGCTAGAACTGAAGTCGCGCCAACTGCTTAACTCAAAATACAGTAAAGAAAGTAGCTCTGAAGCCGAGAAACGGGATCGACCATAAGCACTACCGTGAAAATACGTACAATTTTCAAATTTCTTGTACTTGCTAAATTTGCGGCCTCGGGCAGCTACGTTACCATGGAAGAACCACACAACATTTGACTTTATAGGCTAGAACTGAAGTCGCGCCAACAGCATAACTCAAAATACAATCAAGAAAGTAGCTCTGAAGCCGGGAAACGGGATCGACCATAAGCACTACCGTGAAATTACGTACGATTTTCAAATTTCTTGTACTTGCTAACTTTGCGACCTCGGGCAGCTATGTTACCATGGAGGAATCACACAAGATTTGACTTTATAGGCTAGAACTGAAGTCGCGCCAACTGCTTAACTCAAAATCCAGTCAAGGAAGTAGCTCTGAAGCCGAGAAACGGGATCGACCATAAGCACTACCGTGAAAATACGTACAATTTTCAAATTTCTTGTACTTGCTAACTTTGCGGCCTCGGGCAGCTATGTTACCATGGAGGAACCACACAACATTTGACTTTATAGGCTAGAACTGAAGTCGCGCCAACTGCTTAACTCAAAATCCAGTAAAGAAAGTAGCTCTGAAGCCGAGAAACGGGATCGACCATAAGCACTACCGTGAAAATACGTACAATTTTCAAATTTCTTGTACTTGCTAAATTTGCGGCCTCGGGCAGCTATGTTACCATGGAGGAACCACACAACATTTGACTTTATAGGCTAGAACTGAAGTCGCGCCAACTGCTTAACTCAAAATCCAGTCAAGAAAGTAGCTCTGAAGCCGAGAAACGGGATCGACCATAAGCACTACCGTGAAATTACGTACAATTTTCAAATTTCTTGTACTTTGCTAAATTTGCGGCCTCGGGCAGCTATGTTACCATGGAGGAACCACACAACATTTGACTTTATAGGCTAGAACTGAAGTCGCGCCAACTGCTTAACTCAAAATACAGTAAAGAAAGTAGCTCTGAAGCTGAGAAACGGGATCGACCATAAGCACTACTGTGCAATTACGTACAATTTTCAAATTTCTTGTACTTGCTAACTTTGCGACCTCGGGCAGCTATGTTACCATGGAGGAATCACACAACATTTGACTTTATAGGCTAGAACTGAAGTCGCGCCAACTGCTTAACCCAAAATACAGTCAAGGAAGTAGCTCTGAAGCTGAGAAACGAGATCGAACATAAGCACTACTGTGCAATTACGTACAATTTTCAAATTTCTTGTACTTGCTAACTTTGCGGCCTCGGGCAGCTATGTTACCATGGAGGAACCACACAACATTTGGCTTTATAGGCTAGAACTGAAGTCGCGCCAACTGCTTAACTCAAAATCCAGTCAAGAAAGTAGCTCTGAAGCCGAGAAACGGGATCGACCATAAGCACTACCGTGAAATTACGTACAATTTTCAAATTTCTTGTACTTGCTAACTTTGCGACCTCGGGCAGCTATGTTACCATGGAGGAACCACACAAGATTTCACTTTATACGCTAGAACTGAAGTCGCGCCAACTGCTTAACTCAAAATCCAGTAAAGAAAGTGGCTCTGAAGCCGAGAAACGGGATCGACCATAAGCACTACCGTGAAATTACATACAATTTTCAAATTTCTTGTACTTGCTAACTTTGCGACCTCGGGCAGCTATGTTACCATGGAGGAACCACACAACATTTGACTTTATAGGCTAGAACTGAAGTCGCGCCAACCGCTTAACTCAAAATACGATCAAGAAAGTAGTTCTGAAGCCGGGAAACGGGATCGACCATAAGCACTACCGTGAAATTACGTACAATTTTCAAATTTCTTGTACTTGCTAACTTTGCGACCTCGGGCAGCTATGTTACCAGGGAGGAATCACACAAGATTTGACTTTATAGGCTAGAACTGAAGTCGCGCCAACTGCTTAACTCAAAATACAGTCAAGAAAGTAGCTCTGAAGCTGAGAAACGAGATCGACCATAAGCACTACTGTGCAATTACGTACAATTTTCAAATTTCTTGTACTTGCTAACTTTGCGGCCTCGGGCAGCTATGTTACCATGGAGGAACCACACAACATTTGACTTTATAGGCTAGAACTGAAGTCGCGCCAACTGCTTAACTCAAAATCCAGTCAAGAAAGTAGCTCTGAAGCCGAGAAACGGGATCGACCATAAGCACTACCGTGAAATTACATACAATTTTCAAATTTCTTGTACTTGCTAACTTTGCGGCCTCGGGCAGCTATGTTACCATGGAGGAACCACACAACATTTGACTTTATAGGCTAGAACTGAAGTCGCGCCAACTGCTTAACTCAAAATCCAGTTAAGAAAGTAGCTCCGAAGCTGAGAAACGGGATCGACCATAAGCACTACTGTACAATTACGTACAATTTTCAAATTTCTTGTACTTGCTAATTTTGCGACCTCGGGCAGCTACGTTACCATGGAGGAATCACACAAGATTTGACTTTATAGGCTAGAACTGAAGTCGCGCCAACGGCTTAACTCAAAATACAGTCAAGAAAGTAGCTCTGAAGCTGAGAAACGGGATCGACCATAAGCACTACTGTGCAATTACGTACAATTTTCAAATTTCTTGTACTTGCTAACTTTGCGACCTCGGGCAGCTACGTTACCCTGGAGGAACCACACAACATTTGACTTTATAGGCTAGAACTGAAGTGGCGCCAACTGCTTAACTCAAAATACAGTCAAGAAAGTAGCTCTGAAGCCAAGAAACGGGATCGACCATAAGCGCTACCGTGAAATTACGTACAATTTTCTAATTTCTTGTACTTGCTTTCTTTGCGACCTCGGGCAGCTACATTACCATGGAGAAACCACACAAGATTTGACTTTATAGGCTAGAACTGAAGTCGCGCCAACTGCTTAACTCAAAATACAGTCAAGAAAGTAGCTCTGAAGCCAAGAAACGGGATCGACCATAAGCGCTACCGTGGAATTACGTACAATTTTCTAATTTCTTGTACTTGCTAACTTTGCGACATCGGGCACCTATGTTACCATGGAGGAATCACACAAGATTTGACTTTATAGGCTAGAACTGAAGTCGCGCCAACGGCTTAACTCAAAATACAGTCAAGAAAGTAGCTCTGAAGCCGAGAAACGGCATCGACCATAAGCACTACCGTGAAATTACTTACAATTTTCAAATTAATTGTACTTGCTAACTTTGCGACCTCGGGGAGCTATGTTACCATGGAGGAATCACACAAGATTTGACTTTATAGGCTAGAACTGAAGCCGCGCCAACGGCTTAACTCAAAATACAGTCAAGAAAGTAGCTCTGAAGCCGAGAAACGGCATCGACCATAAGCACTACCGTGAAATTACTTACAATTTTCAAATTTCTTGTACTTGCTAACTTTGCGACCTCGGGCAGCTACGATACCATGGAGGAACCACACAACATTTGACTTTATAGGCTAGAACTGAAGTCGCGCCAACTGCTTAACTCAAAATACAGTCAAGAAAGTAGCTCTGAAGCCGAGAAACGGGATCGACCATAAGCACTACTGTGAAATTACGTACAATTTTCAAATTTCTTGTACTTGCTAACTTTGCGGCCTCGGGCAGCTATGTTACCATGGAGGAACCACACAAGATTTGACTTCATAAGTTAGAACTGAAGTCGCGCCAACTGCTTAACTCAAAATACAGTAAAGGTAGTAGCTCTGAAGCTGAAAAACGGCATCGACCATAAGCACTACTGTGCAATTAGGTACAATTTTCAAATTTCTTGTACTTGCTAACTTTGCGACCTCGGGCAGCTACGTTACCCTGGAGGAACCACACAACATTTGACTTTATAGGCTAGAACTGAAGTCGCGCCAACTGGTTAACTCAAAATACAGTCAAGAAAGTAGCTCTGAAGCCAAGAAACGGGATCGACCATAAGCGCTACCGTGAAATTACGTACAATTTTCTAATTTCTTGTACTTGCTAACTTTGCGACATCGGGCACCTATGTTACCATGGAGGAATCACACAACATTTGACTTTATAGGCTAGAACTGAAGTCGCGCCAACTGCTTAACTCAAAATACAGTCACGGAAGTAGCTCTGAAGCCGAGAAACGGCATCGACCATAAGCACTACCGTGAAATTACGTACAATTTTCAAATTTCTTGTACTTGCTAACTTTGCGGGGTCGGGCAGCTATGTTACCATGGAGGAATCACACAACATTTGACTTTATAGGCTAGAACTGAAGTTGCGCCATCTGTTTAACTGAAAATACAGTCAAGAAAGTAGCCCTGAAGCTGAGAAACGGGATCGACCATAAGCACTACTGTGCAATAATGTACAATTTTCAAATTTCTTGTACTTGCTAACTTTGCGACCTCGGGCAGCTATGTTACCATGGAGGAACCACACAACATTTGACTTTATAGGCTAGAACTGAAGTCGCGCCAACTGCTTAACTCAAAATACAATCAAGAAAGTAGCTCTGAAGCCGGGAAACGGGATCGACCATAAGCACTACCGTGAAATTACGTACAATTTTCAAATTTCTTGTACTTGCTAACTTTGCGACATCGGGCAGCTATGTTACCATGGAGGAATCACACAAGATTTGACTTTATAGGCTAGAACTGAAGTCGCGCCAACTGCTTAACTCAAAATACAATCAAGAAAGTAGCTCTGAAGCCGGGAAACGGGATCGACCATAAGCACTATCGTGAAATTACTTACAATTTTCAAATTAATTGTACTTGCTAACTTTGCGACCTCGGGCAGCTATGTTACCATGGAGGAACCACACAACATTTGACTTTATAGGCTAGAACTGAAGTTGCGCCATCTGCTTAACTGAAAATACAGTCAAGAAAGTACCCCTGAAGCTGAGAAACGGGATCGACCATAAGCACTACTGTGCAATAATGTACTTTTTCAAATTTCTTGTACTTGCTAACTTTGCGACCTCGGGGAGCTATGTTACCATGGAGGAATCACACAAGATTTGACTTTATAGGCTAGAACTGAAGTCGCGCCAACTGCTTAACTCAAAATACAGTCACGGAAGTAGCTCTGAAGCCGAGAAACGGCATCGACCATAAGCACTACCGTGCAATTAGGTACAATTTTCAAATTTCTTGTACTTGCTAACTTTGCGACCTCGGGCAGCTACGTTACCCTGGAGGAACCACACAACATTTGACTTTATAGGCCAGAACTGAAGTCGCGCCAACTGCTTAACTCAAAATACAGTCAAGAAAGTAGCTCTGAAGCCAAGAAACGGGATCGACCATAAGCGCTACCGTGAAATTACGTACAATTTTCTTATTTCTTGTACTTGCTAACTTTGCGACATCGGGCACCTATGTTACCATGGAGGAATCACACAACATTTGACTTTATAGGCTAGAACTGAAGTCGCGCCAACTGCTTAACTCAAAATACAGTCACGGAAGTAGCTCTGAAGCCGAGAAACGGCATCGACCATAAGCACTACCGTGAAATTACGTACAATTTTCAAATTTCTTGTACTTGCTAACTTTGCGGGGTCGGGCAGCTATGTTACCATGGAGGAACCATACAACATTTGACTTTATAGGCTAGAACTGAAGTCGCGCCAACTGCTTAACTCAAAATACAATCAAGAAACAAGCTCTGAAGCTGAGAAACGGGAGCGACCATAAGCACTACCGTGAAATTACTTACAATTTTCAAATTAATTGTACTTGCTAACTTTGCGACCTCGGGCAGCTATGTTACCATGGAGGAACCACACAACATTTGACTTTATAGGCTAGAACTGAAGTTGCGCCATCTGCTTAACTGAAAATACAGTCAAGAAAGTACCCCTGAAGCTGAGAAACGGGATCGACCATAAGCACTACTGTGCAATAATGTACTTTTTCAAATTTCTTGTACTTGCTAACTTTGCGACCTCGGGGAGCTATGTTACCATGGAGGAATCACACAAGATTTGACTTTATAGGCTAGAACTGAAGTCGCGCCAAGGGCTTAACTCAAAATACAGTCAAGAAAGTAGCTCTGAAGCCAAGAAACGGGATCGACCATAAGCACTACTGTGCAATAATGTACTTTTTCAAATTTCTTGTACTTGCTAACTTTGCGACCTCGGGGAGCTATGTTACCATGCAGGAATCACACAAGATTTGACTTTATAGGCTAGAACTGAAGTCGCGCCAACGGCTTAACTCAAAATACAGTCAAGAAAGTAGCTCTGAAGCCAAGAAACGGGATCGACCATAAGCGCTACCGTGAAATTACGTACAATTTTCAAATTTCTTGTACTTGCTAACTTTGCGGGGTCGGGCAGCTATGTTACCATGGAGGAACCATACAACATTTGACTTTATAGGCTAGAACTGAAGTCGCGCCAACTGCTTAACTCAAAATACAGTCAAGAAACAAGCTCTGAAGCTGAGAAACGGGATCGACCATAAGCACTACTGTGCAATAATGTACTTTTTCAAATTTCTTGTACTTGCTAACTTTGCGACCTCGGGGAGCTATGTTACCATGGAGGAATCACACAAGATTTGACTTTATAGGCTAGAACTGAAGTCGCGCCAACGGCTTAACTCAAAATACAGTCAAGAAAGTAGCTCTGAAGCCGAGAAACGGCATCGACCATAAACACTACCGTGAAATTACGTACAATTTTCAAATTTCTTGTACTTGCTAACTTTGCGACCTCGGGCAGCTATGTTACCATGGAGGAACCACACAACATTTGACTTTATAGGCTAGAACTGAAGTTGCGCCATCTGCCTAACTGAAAATACAGTCAAGAAAGTACCCCTGAAGCTGAGAAACGGGATCGACCATAAGCACTACTGTGCAATTACGTACAATTTTCAAATTTCTTGTACTTGCTAACTTTGCGGGGTCGGGCAGCTATGTTACCATGGAGGAACCACACAACATTTGACTTTATAGGCTAGAACTGAAGTTGCGCCATCTGCTTAACTGAAAATACAGTCAAGAAAGTAGCTCTGAAGCTGAAAAACGGCATCGACCATAAGCACTACTGTGCAATTAGGTACAATTTTCAAATTTCTTGTGCTTGCTAATTTTGCGACCTCGGGCAGCTACGTTACCATGGAGGAATCACACAAGATTTGACTTTATAGGCTAGAACTGAAGTCGCGCCAACGGCTTAACTCAAAATACAGTCAAGAAAGTGGCTCTGAAGCTGAGAAACGGGATCGACCATAAGCACTACTGTGCAATTACGTACAATTTTCAAATTTCTTGTACTTGCTAACTTTGCGACCTCGGGCAGCTACGTTACCCTGGAGGAACCACACAACATTTGACTTTATAGGCTAGAACTGAAGTGGCGCCAACTGCTTAACTCAAAATACAGTCAAGAAAGTAGCTCTGAAGCCAAGAAACGGGATCGACCATAAGCGCTACCGTGAAATTACGTACAATTTTCTAATTTCTTGTACTTGCTTTCTTTGCGACCTCGGGCAGCTACATTACCATGGAGAAACCACACAAGATTTGACTTTATAGGCTAGAACTGAAGTCGCGCCAACTGCTTAACTCAAAATACAGTCAAGAAAGTAGCTCTGAAGCCAAGAAACGGGATCGACCATAAGCGCTACCGTGGAATTACGTACAATTTTCTAATTTCTTGTACTTGCTAACTTTGCGACATCGGGCACCTATGTTACCATGGAGGAATCACACAAGATTTGACTTTATAGGCTAGAACTGAAGTCGCGCCAACGGCTTAACTCAAAATACAGTCAAGAAAGTAGCTCTGAAGCCGAGAAACGGCATCGACCATAAGCACTACCGTGAAATTACTTACAATTTTCAAATTAATTGTACTTGCTAACTTTGCGACCTCGGGGAGCTATGTTACCATGGAGGAATCACACAAGATTTGACTTTATAGGCTAGAACTGAAGCCGCGCCAACGGCTTAACTCAAAATACAGTCAAGAAAGTAGCTCTGAAGCCGAGAAACGGCATCGACCATAAGCACTACCGTGAAATTACTTACAATTTTCAAATTTCTTGTACTTGCTAACTTTGCGACCTCGGGCAGCTACGATACCATGGAGGAACCACACAACATTTGACTTTATAGGCTAGAACTGAAGTCGCGCCAACTGCTTAACTCAAAATACAGTCAAGAAAGTAGCTCTGAAGCCGAGAAACGGGATCGACCATAAGCACTACTGTGAAATTACGTACAATTTTCAAATTTCTTGTACTTGCTAACTTTGCGGCCTCGGGCAGCTATGTTACCATGGAGGAACCACACAAGATTTGACTTCATAAGCTAGAACTGAAGTCGCGCCAACTGCTTAACTCAAAATACAGTAAAGGTAGTAGCTCTGAAGCTGAAAAACGGCATCGACCATAAGCACTACTGTGCAATTAGGTACAATTTTCAAATTTCTTGTACTTGCTAACTTTGCGACCTCGGGCAGCTACGTTACCCTGGAGGAACCACACAACATTTGACTTTATAGGCTAGAACTGAAGTCGCGCCAATTGGTTAACTCAAAATACAGTCAAGAAAGTAGCTCTGAAGCCAAGAAACGGGATCGACCATAAGCGCTACCGTGAAATTACGTACAATTTTCTAATTTCTTGTACTTGCTAACTTTGCGACCTCGGGCAGCTACGTTACCCTGGAGGAACCACACAACATTTGACTTTATAGGCTAGAACTGAAGTCGCGCCAACTGCTTAACTCAAAATACAGTCACGGAAGTAGCTCTGAAGCCGAGAAACGGCATCGACCATAAGCACTACCGTGAAATTACGTACAATTTTCAAATTTCTTGTACTTGCTAACTTTGCGGGGTCGGGCAGCTATGTTACCATGGAGGAACCACACAACATTTGACTTTATAGGCTAGAACTGAAGTTGCGCCATCTGTTTAACTGAAAATACAGTCAAGAAAGTAGCCCTGAAGCTGAGAAACGGGATCGACCATAAGCACTACTGTGCAATAATGTACAATTTTCAAATTTCTTGTACTTGCTAACTTTGCGACCTCGGGCAGCTATGTTACCATGGAGGAACCACACAACATTTGACTTTATAGGCTAGAACTGAAGTCGCGCCAACTGCTTAACTCAAAATACAATCAAGAAAGTAGCTCTGAAGCCGGGAAACGGGATCGACCATAAGCACTACCGTGAAATTACGTACAATTTTCAAATTTCTTGTACTTGCTAACTTTGCGACATCGGGCAGCTATGTTACCATGGAGGAATCACACAAGATTTGACTTTATAGGCTAGAACTGAAGTCGCGCCAACTGCTTAACTCAAAATACAATCAAGAAAGTAGCTCTGAAGCCGGGAAACGGGATCGACCATAAGCACTATCGTGAAATTACTTACAATTTTCAAATTAATTGTACTTGCTAACTTTGCGACCTCGGGGAGCTATGTTACCATGGAGGAATCACACAAGATTTGACTTTATAGGCTAGAACTGAAGTCGCGCCAACGGCTTAACTCAAAATACAGTCAAGAAAGTAGCTCTGAAGCCGAGAAACGGCATCGACCATAAGCACTACCGTGAAATTACGTACAATTTTCAAATTTCTTGTACTTGCTAACTTTGCGACCTCGGGCAGCTATGTTACCATGGAGGAATCACACAACATTTGACTTTATAGGCTAGAACTGAAGTCGCGCCAACTGCTTAACTCAAAATACAGTCAAGAAAGTAGCTCTGAAGCCAAGAAACGGGATCGACCATAAGCGCTACCGTGAAATTACGTACAATTTTCTAATTTCTTGTACTTGCTAACTTTGCGACATCGGGCACCTATGTTACCATGGAGGAATCACACAACATTTGACTTTATAGGCTAGAACTGAAGTCGCGCCAACTGCTTAACTCAAAATACAGTCACGGAAGTAGCTCTGAAGCCGAGAAACGGCATCGACCATAAGCACTACCGTGCAATTAGGTACAATTTTCAAATTTCTTGTACTTGCTAACTTTGCGACCTCGGGCAGCTACGTTACCCTGGAGGAACCACACAACATTTGACTTTATAGGCCAGAACTGAAGTCGCGCCAACTGCTTAACTCAAAATACAGTCAAGAAAGTAGCTCTGAAGCCAAGAAACGGGATCGACCATAAGCGCTACCGTGAAATTACGTACAATTTTCTTATTTCTTGTACTTGCTAACTTTGCGACATCGGGCACCTATGTTACCATGGAGGAATCACACAACATTTGACTTTATAGGCTAGAACTGAAGTCGCGCCAACTGCTTAACTCAAAATACAGTCACGGAAGTAGCTCTGAAGCCGAGAAACGGCATCGACCATAAGCACTACCGTGAAATTACGTACAATTTTCAAATTTCTTGTACTTGCTAACTTTGCGGGGTCGGGCAGCTATGTTACCATGGAGGAACCATACAACATTTGACTTTATAGGCTAGAACTGAAGTCGCGCCAACTGCTTAACTCAAAATACAATCAAGAAACAAGCTCTGAAGCTGAGAAACGGGAGCGACCATAAGCACTACCGTGAAATTACTTACAATTTTCAAATTAATTGTACTTGCTAACTTTGCGACCTCGGGCAGCTATGTTACCATGGAGGAACCACACAACATTTGACTTTATAGGCTAGAACTGAAGTTGCGCCATCTGCTTAACTGAAAATACAGTCAAGAAAGTACCCCTGAAGCTGAGAAACGGGATCGACCATAAGCACTACTGTGCAATAATGTACTTTTTCAAATTTCTTGTACTTGCTAACTTTGCGACCTCGGGGAGCTATGTTACCATGGAGGAATCACACAAGATTTGACTTTATAGGCTAGAACTGAAGTCGCGCCAACGGCTTAACTCAAAATACAGTCAAGAAAGTAGCTCTGAAGCCAAGAAACGGGATCGACCATAAGCACTACTGTGCAATAATGTACTTTTTCAAATTTCTTGTACTTGCTAACTTTGCGACCTCGGGGAGCTATGTTACCATGCAGGAATCACACAAGATTTGACTTTATAGGCTAGAACTGAAGTCGCGCCAACGGCTTAACTCAAAATACAGTCAAGAAAGTAGCTCTGAAGCCAAGAAACGGGATCGACCATAAGCGCTACCGTGAAATTACGTACAATTTTCAAATTTCTTGTACTTGCTAACTTTGCGGGGTCGGGCAGCTATGTTACCATGGAGGAACCACACAACATTTGACTTTATAGGCTAGAACTGAAGTCGCGCCAACTGCTTAACTCAAAATACAGTCAAGAAACAAGCTCTGAAGCTGAGAAACGGGAGCGACCATAAGCACTACCGTGAAATTATGTACAATTTTCAAATTTCTTGTACTTGCTAACTTTGCGATCTCGGGCAGCTATGTTACCATGGAGGAACCACACAACATTTGACTTTATAGGCTAGAACTGAAGTTGCGCCATCTGCTTAACTGAAAATACAGTCAAGAAAGTAGCCCTGAAGCTGAGAAACGGGATCGACCATAAGCACTACTGTGCAATAATGTACTTTTTCAAATTTCTTGTACTTGCTAACTTTGCGACCTCGGGGAGCTATGTTACCATGGAGGAATCACACAAGATTTGACTTTATAGGCTAGAACTGAAGTCGCGCCAACGGCTTAACTCAAAATACAGTCAAGAAAGTAGCTCTGAAGCCGAGAAACGGCATCGACCATAAACACTACCGTGAAATTACGTACAATTTTCAAATTTCTTGTACTTGCTAACTTTGCGACCTCGGGCAGCTATGTTACCATGGAGGAACCACACAACATTTGACTTTATAGGCTAGAACTGAAGTTGCGCCATCTGCTTAACTGAAAATACAGTCAAGAAAGTACCCCTGAAGCTGAGAAACGGGATCGACCATAAGCACTACTGTGCAATTACGTACAATTTTCAAATTTCTTGTACTTGCTAACTTTGCGGGGTCGGGCAGCTATGTTACCATGGAGGAACCACACAACATTTGACTTTATAGGCTAGAACTGAAGTTGCGCCATCTGCTTAACTGAAAATACAGTCAAGAAAGTAGCTCTGAAGCTGAAAAACGGCATCGACCATAAGCACTACTGTGCAATTAGGTACAATTTTCAAATTTCTTGTGCTTGCTAACTTTGCGGGGTCGGGCAGCTATGTTACCATGGAGGAACCACACAACATTTGACTTTATAGGCTAGAACTGAAGTCGCGCCAACTGCTTAACTCAAAATACAGTCACGGAAGTAGCTCTGAAGCCGAGAAACGGCATCGATCATAAGCACTACCGTGCAATTAGGTACAATTTTCAAATTTCTTGTACTTGCTAACTTTGCGACCTCGGGCAGCTACGTTACCCTGGAGGAACCACACAACATTTGACTTTATAGGCCAGAACTGAAGTCGCGCCAACTGCTTAACTCAAAATACAGTCAAGAAAGTAGCTCTGAAGCCAAGAAACGGGATCGACCATAAGCGCTACCGTGAAATTACGTACAATTTTCTTATTTCTTGTACTTGCTAACTTTGCGACATCGGGCACCTATGTTACCATGGAGGAATCACACAACATTTGACTTTATAGGCTAGAACTGAAGTCGCGCCAACTGCTTAACTCAAAATACAGTCACGGAAGTAGCTCTGAAGCCGAGAAACGGCATCGACCATAAGCACTACCGTGAAATTACGTACAATTTTCAAATTTCTTGTACTTGCTAACTTTGCGGGGTCGGGCAGCTATGTTACCATGGAGGAACCATACAACATTTGACTTTATAGGCTAGAACTGAAGTCGCGCCAACTGCTTAACTCAAAATACAATCAAGAAACAAGCTCTGAAGCTGAGAAACGGGAGCGACCATAAGCACTACCGTGAAATTACTTACAATTTTCAAATTAATTGTACTTGCTAACTTTGCGACCTCGGGCAGCTATGTTACCATGGAGGAACCACACAACATTTGACTTTATAGGCTAGAACTGAAGTTGCGCCATCTGCTTAACTGAAAATACAGTCAAGAAAGTACCCCTGAAGCTGAGAAACGGGATCGACCATAAGCACTACTGTGCAATAATGTACTTTTTCAAATTTCTTGTACTTGCTAACTTTGCGACCTCGGGGAGCTATGTTACCATGGAGGAATCACACAAGATTTGACTTTATAGGCTAGAACTGAAGTCGCGCCAACGGCTTAACTCAAAATACAGTCAAGAAAGTAGCTCTGAAGCCAAGAAACGGGATCGACCATAAGCACTACTGTGCAATAATGTACTTTTTCAAATTTCTTGTACTTGCTAACTTTGCGACCTCGGGGAGCTATGTTACCATGCAGGAATCACACAAGATTTGACTTTATAGGCTAGAACTGAAGTCGCGCCAACGGCTTAACTCAAAATACAGTCAAGAAAGTAGCTCTGAAGCCAAGAAACGGGATCGACCATAAGCGCTACCGTGAAATTACGTACAATTTTCAAATTTCTTGTACTTGCTAACTTTGCGGGGTCGGGCAGCTATGTTACCATGGAGGAACCACACAACATTTGACTTTATAGGCTAGAACTGAAGTCGCGCCAACTGCTTAACTCAAAATACAGTCAAGAAACAAGCTCTGAAGCTGAGAAACGGGAGCGACCATAAGCACTACCGTGAAATTATGTACAATTTTCAAATTTCTTGTACTTGCTAACTTTGCGATCTCGGGCAGCTATGTTACCATGGAGGAACCACACAACATTTGACTTTATAGGCTAGAACTGAAGTTGCGCCATCTGCTTAACTGAAAATACAGTCAAGAAAGTAGCCCTGAAGCTGAGAAACGGGATCGACCATAAGCACTACTGTGCAATAATGTACTTTTTCAAATTTCTTGTACTTGCTAACTTTGCGACCTCGGGGAGCTATGTTACCATGGAGGAATCACACAAGATTTGACTTTATAGGCTAGAACTGAAGTCGCGCCAACGGCTTAACTCAAAATACAGTCAAGAAAGTAGCTCTGAAGCCGAGAAACGGCATCGACCATAAACACTACCGTGAAATTACGTACAATTTTCAAATTTCTTGTACTTGCTAACTTTGCGACCTCGGGCAGCTATGTTACCATGGAGGAACCACACAACATTTGACTTTATAGGCTAGAACTGAAGTTGCGCCATCTGCTTAACTGAAAATACAGTCAAGAAAGTACCCCTGAAGCTGAGAAACGGGATCGACCATAAGCACTACTGTGCAATTACGTACAATTTTCAAATTTCTTGTACTTGCTAACTTTGCGGGGTCGGGCAGCTATGTTACCATGGAGGAACCACACAACATTTGACTTTATAGGCTAGAACTGAAGTTGCGCCATCTGCTTAACTGAAAATACAGTCAAGAAAGTAGCTCTGAAGCTGAAAAACGGCATCGACCATAAGCACTACTGTGCAATTAGGTACAATTTTCAAATTTCTTGTGCTTGCTAACTTTGCGGGGTCGGGCAGCTATGTTACCATGGAGGAACCACACAACATTTGACTTTATAGGCTAGAACTGAAGTCGCGCCAACTGCTTAACTCAAAATACAGTAAAGGTAGTAGCTCTGAAGCTGAAAAACGGCATCGACCATAAGCACTACTGTGCAATTAGGTACAATTTTCAAATTTCTTGTACTTGCTAACTTTGCGACCTCGGGCAGCTACGTTACCCTGGAGGAACCACACAACATTTGACTTTATAGGCTAGAACTGAAGTCGCGCCAACTGCTTAACTCAAAATACAGTCAAGAAAGTAGCTCTGAAGCCAAGAAACGGGATCGACCATAAGCGCTACCGTGAAATTACGTACAATTTTCTAATTTCTTGTACTTGCTAACTTTGCGACATCGGGCAGCTATGTTACCATGGAGGAACCACACAACATTTGACTTTATAGGCTAGAACTGAAGTTGCGCCAACTGCTTAACTCAAAATACAGTCAAGAAACAAGCTCTGAAGCTGAGAAACGGGAGCGACCATAAGCACTACCGTGAAATTACGTACAATTTTCAAATTTCTTGTACTTGCTAACTTTGCGACCTCGGGCAGCTATGTTACCATGGAGGAACCACACAACATTTGACTTTATAGGCGAGAACTGAAGTTGCGCCATCTGCTTAACTGAAAATACAGTCAAGAAAGTAGCTCTGAAGCTGAAAAACGGCATCGACCATAAGCACTACTGTGCAATTAGGTACAATTTTCAAATTTCTTGTGCTTGCTAACTTTGCGGGGTCGGGCAGCTATGTTACCATGGAGGAACCACACAACATTTGACTTTATAGGCTAGAACTGAAGTCGCGCCAACTGCTTAACTCAAAATACAGTAAAGGTAGTAGCTCTGAAGCTGAAAAACGGCATCGACCATAAGCACTACTGTGCAATTAGGTACAATTTTCAAATTTCTTGTACTTGCTAACTTTGCGACCTCGGGCAGCTACGTTACCCTGGAGGAACCACACAACATTTGACTTTATAGGCTAGAACTGAAGTCGCGCCAACTGCTTAACTCAAAATACAGTCAAGAAAGTAGCTCTGAAGCTGAAAAACGGCATCGACCATAAGCACTACTGTGCAATTAGGTACAATTTTCAAATTTCTTGTGCTTGCTAACTTTGCGGGGTCGGGCAGCTATGTTACCATGGAGGAACCACACAACATTTAACTTTATAGGCGAGAACTGAAGTCGCGCCAACTGCTTAACTCAAAATACAGTCAAGAAACAAGCTCTGAAGCTAAGAAACGGGAGCGACCATAAGCACTACCGTGAAATTACGTACAATTTTCAAATTTCTTGTACTTGCTAACTTTGCGACCTCGGGCAGCTATGTTACCATGGAGGAACCACACAACATTTGACTTTATAGGCTAGAACTGAAGTCGCGCCAACGGCTTAACTCAAAATACAGTCAAGAAAGTAGCCCTGAAGCCAAGAAACGGGATCGACCATAAGCGCTACCGTGAAATTACGTACAATTTTCTAATTTCTTGTACTTGCTAACTTTGCGACATCGGGCAGCTATGTTACCATGGAGGAACCACACAACATTTGACTTTATAGGCTAGAACTGAAGTTGCGCCATCTGCTTAACTGAAAATACAGTCAAGAAAGTAGCTCTGAAGCTGAAAAACGGCATCGACCATAAGCACTACTGTGCAATTAGGTACAATTTTCAAATTTCTTGTACTTGCTAACTTTGCGACCTCGGGCAGCTACGTTACCCTGGAGGAACCACACAACATTTGACTTTATAGGCTAGAACTGAAGTCGCGCCAACTGCTTAACTCAAAATACAGTCAAGAAAGTAGCTCTGAAGCCAAGAAACGGGATCGACCATAAGCGCTACCGTGAAATTACGTACAATTTTCTAATTTCTTGTACTTGCTAACTTTGCGACATCGGGCAGCTATGTTACCATGGAGGAACCACACAACATTTGACTTTATAGGCTAGAACTGAAGTTGCGCCAACTGCTTAACTCAAAATACAGTCAAGAAACAAGCTCTGAAGCTGAGAAACGGGAGCGACCATAAGCACTACCGTGAAATTACGTACAATTTTCAAATTTCTTGTACTTGCTAACTTTGCGACCTCGGGCAGCTATGTTACCATGGAGGAACCACACAACATTTGACTTTATAGGCGAGAACTGAAGTCGCGCCAACTGCTTAACTCAAAATACAGTCAAGAAACAAACTCTGAAGCTGAGAAACGGGAGCGACCATAAGCACTACCGTGAAATTACGTACAATTTTCAAATTTCTTGTACTTGCTAACTTTGCGACCTCGGGCAGCTATGTTACCATGGAGGAACCACACAACATTTGACTTTATAGGCTAGAACTGAAGTCGCGCCAACGGCTTAACTCAAAATACAGTCAAGAAAGTAGCCCTGAAGCCAAGAAACTTGATCGACCATAAGCGCTACTGTGCAATTACGTACAATTTTCAAATTTCTTGTACTTGCTAACTTTGCGACCTCGGGCAGCTACGTTACCATGGAGGAACCACACAACATTTGACTCTATAGGCTAGAACTGAAGTTGCGCCATCTGCTTAACTGAAAATACAGTCAAGAAAGTAGCCCTGAAGCTGAGAAACGGGATCGACCATAAGCACTACTGTGCAATAATGTACAATTTTCAAATTTCTTGTACTTGCTAACTTTGCGACCTCGGGCAGCTATGTTACCATGGAGGAACCACACAACATTTGACTTTATAGGCTAGAACTGAAGTCGCGCCAACTGCTTAACTCAAAATACAATCAAGAAAGTAGCTCTGAAGCCGGGAAACGGGATCGACCATAAGCACTACCGTGAAATTACGTACAATTTTCAAATTTCTTGTACTTGCTAACTTTGCGACCTCGGGCAGCTATGTTACCATCTAGGAATCACACAAGATTTGACTTTATAGGCTAGAACTGAAGTCGCGCCAACTGCTTAACTCAAAATACAATCAAGAAAGTAGCTCTGAAGCCGGGAAACGGGATCGACCATAAGCACTACCGTGAAATTACGTACAATTTTCAAATTTCTTGTACTTGCTAACTTTGCGACCTCGGGCAGCTATGTTACCATGGAGGAACCACACAACATTTGACTTTATAGGCTAGAACTGAAGTCGCGCCAACGGCTTAACTCAAAATACAGTCAAGAAAGTAGCTCTGAAGCCGAGAAACGGGATCGACCACAAGCACTACCGTGAAATTACGTACAATTTTCAAATTTCTTGTACTTGCTAACTTTGCGACCTCGGGCAGCTATGTTACCATCTAGGAACCACACAACATTTGACTTTATAGGCTAGAACTGAAGTTGCGCCATCTGCTTAACTGAAAATACAGTCAAGAAAGTAGCCCTGAAGCTGAGAAACGGGATCGACCATAAGCACTACTGTGCAATAATGTACAATTTTCAAATTTCTTGTACTTGCTAACTTTGCGACCTCGGGCAGCTATGTTACCATGGAGGAACCACACAACATTTGACTTTATAGGCTAGAACTGAAGTCGCGCCAACTGCTTAACTCAAAATACAATCAAGAAAGTAGCTCTGAAGCCGGGAAACGGGATCGACCATAAGCACTACCGTGAAATTACGTACAATTTTCAAATTTCTTGTACTTGCTAACTTTGCGACCTCGGGCAGCTATGTTACCATCTAGGAATCACACAAGATTTGACTCTATAGGCTAGAACTGAAGTTGCGCCATCTGCTTAACTGAAAATACAGTCAAGAAAGTAGCCCTGAAGCTGAGAAACGGGAGCGACCATAAGCACTACCGTGAAATTACGTACAATTTTCAAATTTCTTGTACTTGCTAACTTTGCGACCTCGGGCAGCTATGTTACCATGGAGGAACCACACAACATTTGACTTTATAGGCTAGAACTGAAGTCGCGCCAACGGCTTAACTCAAAATACAGTCAAGAAAGTAGCTCTGAAGCCGAGAAACGGGATCGACCACAAGCACTACC
Organism: Merodon equestris; assembly: GCA_958301585.1. Lineage (NCBI taxonomy): Eukaryota > Metazoa > Arthropoda > Insecta > Diptera > Syrphidae > Merodon > Merodon equestris. Next base: position 52,420,776 of record OY284415.1, on the reverse strand, counting down.
GTGAAATTACGTACAATTTTCAAATTTCTTGTACTTGCTAACTTTGCGACCTCAGGCAGCTATGTTACCATGGAGGAACCACACAACATTTGACTTTATAGGCTAGAACTGAAGTCGCGGCAACTGCTTAACTCAAAATACAGTTAAGAAAGTAGCTCCGAAGCCGAGAATCTGGATCGACCATAAGCACTACTGTGCAATTACGTACAATTTTCAAATTTCTTGTACTTGCTAACTTTGCGACCTCGGGCAGCTACGTTACCATGGAGGAACCACACAACATTTGACTCTATAGGCTAGAACTGAAGTTGCGCCATCTGCTTAACTGAAAATACAGTCAAGAAAGTAGCCCTGAAGCTGAGAAACGGGATCGACCATAAGCACTACTGTGCAATAATGTACAATTTTCAAATTTCTTGTACTTGCTAACTTTGCGACCTCGGGCAGCTATGTTACCATGGAGGAACCACACAACATTTGACTTTATAGGCTAGAACTGAAGTCGCGCCAACTGCTTAACTCAAAATACAATCAAGAAAGTAGCTCTGAAGCCGGGAAACGGGATCGACCATAAGCACTACCGTGAAATTACGTACAATTTTCAAATTTCTTGTACTTGCTAACTTTGCGACCTCGGGCAGCTATGTTACCATCTAGGAATCACACAAGATTTGACTTTATAGGCTAGAACTGAAGTCGCGCCAACTGCTTAACTCAAAATACAATCAAGAAAGTAGCTCTGAAGCCGGGAAACGGGATCGACCATAAGCACTACCGTGAAATTACTTACAATTTTCAAATTAATTGTACTTGCTAACTTTGCGACCTCGGGGAGCTATGTTACCATGGAGGAATCACACAAGATTTGACTTTATAGGCTAGAACTGAAGTCACGCCAACGGCTTAACTCAAAATACAGTCAAGAAAGTAGCTCTGAAGCCGAGAAACGGCATCGACCATAAGCACTACCGTGAAATTACGTACAATTTTCAAATTTCTTGTACTTGCTAACTTTGCGACCTCGGGCAGCTATGTTACCATGGAGGAACCACACAACATTTGACTTTATAGGCTAGAATTGAAGTTGCGCCATCTGCTTAACTGAAAATACAGTCAAGAAAGTAGCCCTGAAGCTGAGAAACGGGATCGACCATAAGCACTACTGTGCAATTACGTACAATTTTCAAATTTCTTTTACTTGCTAACTTTGCGACCTCGGGCAGCTATGTTACCATGGAGGAACCACACAACATTTGACTTTATAGGCTAGAACTGAAGTCGCGCCAACTGCTTAACTCAAAATACAGTCACGGAAGTAGCTCTGAAGCCGAGAAACGGCATCGACCATAAGCACTACCGTGAAATTACGTACAATTTTCAAATTTCTTGTACTTGCTAACTTTGCGACCTCGGGCAGCTATGTTACCATGGAGAAACCACACAACATTTGACTTTATAGGCTAGAACTGAAGTCGCGCCAACTGCTTAACTCAAAATCAAGTCAAGAAAGTAGCTCTGAAGCCGAGAAACGGGATCGACCATAAGCACTACCGTGAAATTACGTACAATTTTCTAATTTCTTGTACTTGCTAACTTTGCGACATCGGGCGCCTATGTTACCATGGAGGAATCACACAACATTTGACTTTATAGGCTAGAACTGAAGTCGCGCCAACTGCTTAACTCAAAATACAGTCACGGAAGTAGCTCTGAAGCCGAGAAACGGCATCGACCATAAGCACTACCGTGCAATTAGGTACAATTTTCAAATTTCTTGTACTTGCTAACTTTGCGACCTCGGGCAGCTACGTTACCCTGGAGGAACCACACAACATTTGACTTTATAGGCTAGAACTGAAGTTGCGCCATCTGCTTAACTGAAAATACAGTCAAGAAAGTACAACTGAATCTGAGAAACGGGATCGACCATAAGCACTACTGTGCAATTACGTACAATTTTCAAATTTCTTGTACTTGCTAACTTTGCGACCTCGGGCAGCTATGTTACCATGGAGGAACCACACAACATTTGACTTTATAGGCTAGAACTGAAGTCGCGCCAACTGCTTAACTCAAAATACAATAAAGGTAGTAGCTCTGAAGCTGAAAAACGGCATCGACCATAAGCACTACTGTGCAATTAGGTACAATTTTCAAATTTCTTGTACTTGCTAACTTTGCGACCTCGGGCAGCTACGTTACCCTGGAGGAACCACACAACATTTGACTTTATAGGCTAGAACTGAAGTCGCGCCAACTGCTTAACTCAAAATACAGTCAAGAAAGTAGCTCTGAAGCCAAGAAACGGGATCGACCATAAGCGCTACCGTGAAATTACGTACAATTTTCTAATTTCTTGTACTTGCTAACTTTGCGACATCGGGCAGCTATGTTACCATGGAGGAACCACACAACATTTGACTTTATAGGCTAGAACTGAAGTTGCGCCATCTGCTTAACTGAAAATACAGTCAAGAAAGTAGCTCTGAAGCTGAAAAACGGCATCGACCATAAGCACTACTGTGCAATTAGGTACAATTTTCAAATTTCTTGTGCTTGCTAACTTTGCGGGGTCGGGCAGCTATGTTACCATGGAGGAACCACACAACATTTGACTTTATAGGCGAGAACTGAAGTCGCGCCAACTGCTTAACTCAAAATACAGTCAAGAAACAAGCTCTGAAGCTGAGAAACGGGAGCGACCATAAGCACTACCGTGAAATTACGTACAATTTTCAAATTTCTTGTACTTGCTAACTTTGCGACCTCGGGCAGCTATGTTACCATGGAGGAACCACACAACATTTGACTTTATAGGCTAGAACTGAAGTTGCGCCATCTGCTTAACTGAAAATACAGTCAAGAAAGTAGCCCTGAAGCTGAGAAACGGGATCGACCATAAGCACTACTGTGCAATAATGTACAATTTTCAAATTTCTTGTACTTGCTAACTTTGCGACCTCGGGCAGCTATGTTACCATGGAGGAACCACACAACATTTGACTTTATAGGCTAGAACTGAAGTCGCGCCAACTGCTTAACTCAAAATACAATCAAGAAAGTAGCTCTGAAGCCGGGAAACGGGATCGACCATAAGCACTACCGTGAAATTACTTACAATTTTCAAATTAATTGTACTTGCTAACTTTGCGACCTCGGGGAGCTATGTTACCATGGAGGAATCACATAAGATTTGACTTTATAGGCTAGAACTGAAGTCGCGCCAACGGCTTAACTCAAAATACAGTCAAGAAAAAAGCTCTGAAGCCGAGAAACGGCATCGACCATAAGCACTACCGTGAAATTACGTACAATTTTCAAATTTCTTGTACTTGCTAACTTTGCGACCTCGGGCAGCTATGTTACCATGGAGGAACCACACAACATTTAACTTTATAGGCTAGAATTGAAGTTGCGCCATCTGCTTAACTGAAAATACAGTCGAGAAAGTAGCCCTGAAGCTGAGAAACGGGATCGACCATAAGCACTACTGTGCAATTACGTACAATTTTCAAATTTCTTTTACTTGCTAACTTTGCGACCTCGGGCAGCTATGTTACCATGGAGGAACCACACAACATTTGACTTTATAGGCTAGAACTGAAGTCGCGCCAACCGCTTAACTCAAAATACAATCAAGAAAGTAGCCCTGAAGCCGGGAAACGGGATCGACCATAAGCACTACCGTGAAATTACGTACAATTTTCAAATTTCTTGTACTTGCTAATTTTGCGACCTCGGGCAGCTATGTTACCATGGAGGAATCACACAACATTTGACTTTATAGGCTAGAACTGAAGTCGCGCCAACTGCTTAACTCAAAATCAAGTCAAGAAAGTAGCTCTGAAGCCGAGAAACGGGATCGACCATAAGCACTACCGTGAAATTACGTACAATTTACAAATTTCTTGTACTTGCTAACTTTGCGGCCTCGGGCAGCTATGTTACCATGGAGAAACCACACAACATTTGACTTTATAGGCTAGAACTGAAGTCGCGCCAACTGCTTAACTCAAAATACAGTCAAGAAAAAAGCTCTGAAGCCGAGAAACGGGATCGACCATAAGCACTACCGTGAAATTACATACATTTTTCAAATTTCTTGTACTTGCTAACTTTGCGACCTCGGGCAGCTACGTTACCATGGAGGAATCACACAAGATTTGACTTTATAGGCTAGAACCGAAGTCGCGCCAACGGCTTAACTCAAAATACAGTCAAGAAAGTAGACCTGAAGCCGAGAAACGGGATCGACCACAAGCACTACCGTGAAATTACGTACAATTTTCAAATTTCTTGTACTTGCTAACTTTGCGACCTCGGGCAGCTACGTTACCATGGAGGAATCACACAAGATTTGACTTTATAGGCTAGAACTGAAGTCGCGCCAACGGCTTAACTCAAAATACAGTCAAGAAAGTAGCTCTGAAGCCGAGAAACGGGATCGATCACAAGCACTACCGTGAAATTACGTACAATTTTCAAATTTCTTGTACTTGCTAATTTTGCGACCTCGGGTAGCTTTGTTACCATGGAGGAACCACACAAGATTTGACTTTATAGGCTAGAACTGAAGTCGCGCCAACGGCTTAACTCAAAATACAGTCAAGAAAGTAGCTCTGAAGCCGAGAAACGGGATCGATCACAAGCACTACCGTGAAATTACGTACAATTTTCAAATTTCTTGTACTTGCTAACTTTGCGACCTCGGGCAGCTATGTTACCATGGAGGAATCACACAACATTTGACTTTATAGGCTAGAACCGAAGTCGCGCCAACGGCTTAACTCAAAATACAGTCAAGAAAGTAGACCTGAAGCCGAGAAACGGGATCGACCACAAGCACTACCGTGAAATTACGTACAATTTTCAAATTTCTTGTACTTGCTAACTTTGCGACCTCGGGCAGCTACGTTACCATGGAGGAATCACACAAGATTTGACTTTATAGGCTAGAACTGAAGTCGCGCCAACTGCTTAACTCAAAATACAATCAAGAAAGTAGCCCTGAAGCCGGGAAACGGGATCGACCATAAGCACTACCGTGAAATTACGTACAATTTTCAAATTTCTTGTACTTGCTAACTTTGCGACCTCGGGCAGCTATGTTACCATGGAGGAATCACACAACATTTGACTTTATAGGCTAGAACTGAAGTCGCGCCAACTGCTTAACTCAAAATCAAGTCAAGAAAGTAGCTCTGAAGCCGAGAAACGGGATCGACCATAAGCACTACCGTGAAATTACGTACAATTTTCTAATTTCTTGTACTTGCTAACTTTGCGACATCGGGCGCCTATGTTACCATGGAGGAATCACACAACATTTGACTTTATAGGCTAGAACTGAAGTCGCGCCAACTGCTTAACTCAAAATACAGTCACGGAAGTAGCTCTGAAGCCGAGAAACGGCATCGACCATAAGCACTACCGTGCAATTAGGTACAATTTTCAAATTTCTTGTACTTGCTAACTTTGCGACCTCGGGCAGCTACGTTACCCTGGAGGAACCACACAACATTTGACTTTATAGGCTAGAACTGAAGTTGCGCCATCTGCTTAACTGAAAATACAGTCAAGAAAGTACAACTGAAGCTGAGAAACGGGATCGACCATAAGCACTACTGTGCAATTACGTACAATTTTCAAATTTCTTGTACTTGCTAACTTTGCGACCTCGGGCAGCTATGTTACCATGGAGGAACCACACAACATTTGACTTTATAGGCTAGAACTGAAGTCGCGCCAACTGCTTAACTCAAAATACAGTAAAGGTAGTAGCTCTGAAGCTGAAAAACGGCATCGACCATAAGCACTACTGTGCAATTAGGTACAATTTTCAAATTTCTTGTACTTGCTAACTTTGCGACCTCGGGCAGCTACGTTACCCTGGAGGAACCACACAACATTTGACTTTATAGGCTAGAACTGAAGTCGCGCCAACTGCTTAACTCAAAATACAGTCAAGAAAGTAGCTCTGAAGCCAAGAAACGGGATCGACCATAAGCGCTACCGTGAAATTACGTACAATTTTCTAATTTCTTGTACTTGCTAACTTTGCGACATCGGGCAGCTATGTTACCATGGAGGAACCACACAACATTTGACTTTATAGGCTAGAACTGAAGTTGCGCCATCTGCTTAACTGAAAATACAGTCAAGAAAGTAGCTCTGAAGCTGAAAAACGGCATCGACCATAAGCACTACTGTGCAATTAGGTACAATTTTCAAATTTCTTGTGCTTGCTAACTTTGCGGGGTCGGGCAGCTATGTTACCATGGAGGAACCACACAACATTTGACTTTATAGGCGAGAACTGAAGTCGCGCCAACTGCTTAACTCAAAATACAGTCAAGAAACAAGCTCTGAAGCTGAGAAACGGGAGCGACCATAAGCACTACCGTGAAATTACGTACAATTTTCAAATTTCTTGTACTTGCTAACTTTGCGACCTCGGGCAGCTATGTTACCATGGAGGAACCACACAACATTTGACTTTATAGGCTAGAACTGAAGTTGCGCCATCTGCTTAACTGAAAATACAGTCAAGAAAGTAGCCCTGAAGCTGAGAAACGGGATCGACCATAAGCACTACTGTGCAATAATGTACAATTTTCAAATTTCTTGTACTTGCTAACTTTGCGACCTCGGGCAGCTATGTTACCATGGAGGAACCACACAACATTTGACTTTATAGGCTAGAACTGAAGTCGCGCCAACTGCTTAACTCAAAATACAATCAAGAAAGTAGCTCTGAAGCCGGGAAACGGGATCGACCATAAGCACTACCGTGAAATTACTTACAATTTTCAAATTAATTGTACTTGCTAACTTTGCGACCTCGGGGAGCTATGTTACCATGGAGGAATCACACAAGATTTGACTTTATAGGCTAGAACTGAAGTCGCGCCAACGGCTTAACTCAAAATACAGTCAAGAAAGTAGCTCTGAAGCCGAGAAACGGCATCGACCATAAGCACTACCGTGAAATTACGTACAATTTTCAAATTTCTTGTACTTGCTAACTTTGCGACCTCGGGCAGCTATGTTACCATGGAGGAACCACACAACATTTAACTTTATAGGCTAGAATTGAAGTTGCGCCATCTGCTTAACTGAAAATACAGTCAAGAAAGTAGCCCTGAAGCTGAGAAACGGGATCGACCATAAGCACTACTGTGCAATTACGTACAATTTTCAAATTTCTTTTACTTGCTAACTTTGCGACCTCGGGCAGCTATGTTACCATGGAGGAACCACACAACATTTGACTTTATAGGCTAGAACTGAAGTCGCGCCAACCGCTTAACTCAAAATACAATCAAGAAAGTAGCCCTGAAGCCGGGAAACGGGATCGACCATAAGCACTACCGTGAAATTACGTACAATTTTCAAATTTCTTGTACTTGCTAATTTTGCGACCTCGGGCAGCTATGTTACCATGGAGGAATCACACAACATTTGACTTTATAGGCTAGAACTGAAGTCGCGCCAACTGCTTAACTCAAAATCAAGTCAAGAAAGTAGCTCTGAAGCCGAGAAACGGGATCGACCATAAGCACTACCGTGAAATTACGTACAATTTACAAATTTCTTGTACTTGCTAACTTTGCGGCCTCGGGCAGCTATGTTACCATGGAGAAACCACACAACATTTGACTTTATAGGCTAGAACTGAAGTCGCGCCAACTGCTTAACTCAAAATACAGTCAAGAAAAAAGCTCTGAAGCCGAGAAACGGGATCGACCATAAGCACTACCGTGAAATTACATACATTTTTCAAATTTCTTGTACTTGCTAACTTTGCGACCTCGGGCAGCTACGTTACCATGGAGGAATCACACAAGATTTGACTTTATAGGCTAGAACCGAAGTCGCGCCAACGGCTTAACTCAAAATACAGTCAAGAAAGTAGACCTGAAGCCGAGAAACGGGATCGACCACAAGCACTACCGTGAAATTACGTACAATTTTCAAATTTCTTGTACTTGCTAACTTTGCGACCTCGGGCAGCTACGTTACCATGGAGGAATCACACAAGATTTGACTTTATAGGCTAGAACTGAAGTCGCGCCAACGGCTTAACTCAAAATACAGTCAAGAAAGTAGCTCTGAAGCCGAGAAACGGGATCGATCACAAGCACTACCGTGAAATTACGTACAATTTTCAAATTTCTTGTACTTGCTAATTTTGCGACCTCGGGTAGCTTTGTTACCATGGAGGAACCACACAAGATTTGACTTTATAGGCTAGAACTGAAGTCGCGCCAACGGCTTAACTCAAAATACAGTCAAGAAAGTAGCTCTGAAGCCGAGAAACGGGATCGATCACAAGCACTACCGTGAAATTACGTACAATTTTCAAATTTCTTGTACTTGCTAATTTTGCGACCTCGGGCAGCTATGTTACCATGGAGGAATCACACAACATTTGACTTTATAGGCTAGAACCGAAGTCGCGCCAACGGCTTAACTCAAAATACAGTCAAGAAAGTAGACCTGAAGCCGAGAAACGGGATCGACCACAAGCACTACCGTGAAATTACGTACAATTTTCAAATTTCTTGTACTTGCTAACTTTGCGACCTCGGGCAGCTACGTTACCATGGAGGAATCACACAAGATTTGACTTTATAGGCTAGAACTGAAGTCGCGCCAACGGCTTAACTCAAAATACAGTCAAGAAAGTAGCTCTGAAGCCGAGAAACGGGATCGATCACAAGCACTACCGTGAAATTACGTACAATTTTCAAATTTCTTGTACTTGCTAATTTTGCGACCTCGGGTAGCTTTGTTACCATGGAGGAACCACACAAGATTTGACTTTATAGGCTAGAACTGAAGTCGCGCCAACGGCTTAACTCAAAATACAGTCAAGAAAGTAGCTCTGAAGCCGAGAAACGGGATCGACCACAAGCACTACCGTGAAATTACGTACAATTTTCAAATTTCTTGTACTTGCTAACTTTGCGACCTCAGGCAGCTATGTTACCATGGAGGAACCACACAACATTTGACTTTATAGGCTAGAACTGAAGTAGCGGCAACTGCTTAACTCAAAATACAGTTAAGAAAGTAGCTCCGAAGCCGAGAAACTGGATCGACCATAAGCACTACTGTGCAATTACGTACAATTTTCAAATTTCTTGTACTTGCTAACTTTGCGACGTCGGGCAGCTACGTTACCATGGAGGAATCACACAAGATTTGACTTTATAGGCTAGAACTGAAGTCGCGCCAACGGCTTAACTTAAAATACAGTCAAGAAAGTAGCTCTGAAGCCGAGAAACGGGATCGATCATAAGCACTACCGTGAAATTACGTACAATTTTCAAATTTCTTGTACTTGCTAACTTTGCGACCTCGGGCAGCTATGTTACCATGGAGGAACCACACAACATTTGACTTTATAGGCTAGAACTGAAGTCGCGGCAACTGCTTAACTCAAAATACAGTTAAGAAAGTAGCTCCGAAGCCGAGAAACGGGATCGACCATAAGCACTACTGTGCAATTACGTACAATTTTCAAATTTCTTGTACTTGCTAACTTTGCGACCTCGGGCAGCTATGTTACCATGGAGGAATCACACAACATTTGACTTTATAGGCTAGAACTGAAGTCGCGCCAACTGCTTAACTCAAAATACAGTCAAGAAAGTAGCACTGAAGCTGAGAAACGGGATCGACCATAAGCACTACTGTGCAATTACGTACAATTTTCAAATTTCTTGTACTTGCTAATTTTGCGACCTCGGGCAGCTACGTTACCATGGAGGAACCACACAACATTTGACTTTATAGGCTAGAACTGAAGTGGCGCCAACGGCTTAACTCAAAATACAGTCAAGAAAGTAGCTCTGAAGCTGAGAAACGGGATCGACCATAAGCACTACTGTGCAATTACGTACAATTTTCAAATTTCTTGTACTTGCTAACTTTGCGACCTCGGGCAGCTACGTTACCCTGGAGGAACCACACAACATTTGACTTTATAGGCTAGAACTGAAGTCGCGCCAACTGCTTAACTCAAAATACAGTCAAGAAAGTAGCTCTGAAGCCAAGAAACGGGATCGACCATAAGCGCTACCGTGAAATTACGTACAATTTTCTAATTTCTTGTACTTGCTTACTTTGCGACCTCGGGCAGCTACATTACCATGGAGAAACCACACAACATTTGACTTTATAGGCTAGAACTGAAGTCGCGCCAACTGCTGAACTCAAAATACAGTCAAGAAAGTAGCTCTGAAGCCGAAGAACGGGATCGACCACAAGCACTACCGTGAAATTACGTACAATTTTCTAATTTCTTGTACTTGCTAACTTTGCGACATCGGGCACCTATGTTACCATGGAGGAATCACACAAGATTTGACTTTATAGGCTAGAACTGAAGTCGCGCCAACGGCTTAACTCAAAATACAGTCAAGAAAGTAGCTCTGAAGCCGAGAAACGGCATCGACCATAAGCACTACCGTGAAATTACTTACAATTTTCAAATTACTTGTACTTGCTAACTTTGCGACCTCGGGTAGCTTTGTTACCATGGAGGAACCACACAAGATTTGACTTTATAGGCTAGAACTGAAGTCGCGCCAACCGTTTAGCTCAAAATACAGTCAAGAAAGTAGCTCTGAAGCCGAGAAACGGGATCGACCATAAGCACTACTGTGCAATTACGTACAATTTTCAAATTTCTTGTACTTGCTAACTTTGCGACCTCGGGCAGCTACATTACCATGGAGAAACCACACAACATTTGACTTTATAGGCTAGAACTGAAGTCGCGCCAACTGCTTAACTCAAAATACAGTCAAGAAAGTAGCTCTGAAGCCAAGAAACTTGATCGACCATAAGCGCTACCGTGAAATTACGTACAATTTTCTAATTTCTTGTACTTGCTAACTTTGCGACCTCAGGCAGCTATGTTACCATGGAGGAACCACACAACATTTGACTTTATAGGCTAGAACTGAAGTAGCGGCAACTGCTTAACTCAAAATACAGTTAAGAAAGTAGCTCTGAAGCCGAGAAACGGGATCGACCACAAGCACTACCGTGAAATTACGTACAATTTTCAAATTTCTTGTACTTGCTAACTTTGCGACCTCAGGCAGCTATGTTACCATGGAGGAACCACACAACATTTGACTTTATAGGCTAGAACTGAAGTAGCGGCAACTGCTTAACTCAAAATCCAGTCAAGAAAGTAGCTCTGAAGCCGAGAAACGGGATCGACCATAAGCACTACCGTGAAATTACGTACAATTTTCAAATTTCTTGTACTTTGCTAACTTTGCGGCCTCGGGCAGCTATGTTACCATGGAGGAACCACACAACATTTGACTTTATAGGCTAGAACTGAAGTCAAGAAAGTAGCTCTGAAACCGAGAAACGGGATCGACCATAAGCACTACCGTGAAATTACGTACAATTTTCAAATTTCTTGTACTTGCTAACTTTGCGACCTCGGGCAGCTATGTTACCATGGAGGAATCGCACAAGATTTGACTTTATAGGCTAGAACTGAAGTCGGGCCAACTGCTTAACTCAAAATACAGTCAAGAAAGTAGCTCTGAAGCCAAGAAACTTGATCGACCATAAGCGCTACCGTGAAATTACGTACAATTTTCTAATTTCTTGTACTTGCTAACTTTGCGACCTCAGGCAGCTATGTTACCATGGAGGAACCACACAACATTTGACTTTATAGGCTAGAACTGAAGTAGCGGCAACTGCTTAACTCAAAATCCAGTCAAGAAAGTAGCTCTGAAGCCGAGAAACGGGATCGACCATAAGCACTACCGTGAAATTACGTACAATTTTCAAATTTCTTGTACTTTGCTAACTTTGCGGCCTCGGGCAGCTATGTTACCATGGAGGAACCACACAACATTTGACTTTATAGGCTAGAACTGAAGTCGCGCCAACAGTTAAGCTCAAAATACAGTTAAGAAAGTAGCTCTGAAGCCAAGAAACGGGATCGACCATAAGCACTACCGTGAAATTACGTACAATTTTCAAATTTCTTGTACTTGCTAACTTTGCGACCTCGGGCAGCTACATTACCATGGAGGAACCACACAACATTTGACTTTATAGGCTAGAACTGAAGTCGCGCCAACGGCTTAACTCAAAACACAGTCAAGAAAGTAGCTCTGAAGCCGAGAAACGGGATCGACCATAAGCACTACCGTGAAAATACGTACAATTTTCAAATTTCTTGTACTTGCTAACTTTGCGGCCTCGGGCAGCTATGTTACCATGGAGGAACCACACAACATTTGACTTTATAGGCTAGAACTGAAGTCGCGCCAACTGCTTAACTCAAAATCCAGTCAAGAAAGTAGCTCTGAAACCGAGAAACGGGATCGACCATAAGCACTACGGTGAAATTACGTACAATTTTCAAATTTCTTGTACTTGCTAACTTTGCGACCTCGGGCAGCTATGTTACCATGGAGGAACCACACAAGATTTGACTTTATAGGCTAGAACTGAAGTCGTGCCAACTGCTTAACTCAAAATCCAGTCAAGAAAGTAGCTCTGAAACCGAGAAACGGGATCGACCATAAGCACTACCGTAAAATTACGTACAATTTTCAAATTTCTTGTACTTGCTAAATTTGCGACCTCGGGCAGCTACGTTACCATGGAGGAACCACACAACATTTGACTTTATAGGCTAGAACTGAAGTCGCGCCAACTGCTTAACTCAAAATACAGTCAAGAAAGTAGCTCTGAAGCCGAGAAACGGGATCGACCATAAGCACTACCGTGAAATTACGTACAATTTTCAAATTTCTTGTACTTGCTAACTTTGCGACCTCGGGCAGCTATGTTACCATGGAGGAATCGCACAAGATTTGACTTTATAGGCTAGAACTGAAGTCGCGCCAACTGCTTAACTCAAAATACAGTCAAGAAAGTAGCTCTGAAGCCGAGAAACGGGATCGACCATAAGCACTACCGTGAAATTACCTACAATTTTCAAATTTCTTGTACTTTGCTAACTTTGCGGCCTCGGGCAGCTACGTTACCATGGAGGAACCACACAACATTTGACTTTATAGGCTAGAACTGAAGTCGCGCCAACTGCTTAACTCAAAATACAGTTAAGAAAGTAGCTCTGAAGCCAAGAAACGGGATCGACCATAAGCACTACCGTGAAATTACGTACAATTTTCAAATTTCTTGTACTTGCTAACTTTGCGACCTCGGGCAGCTACATTACCATGGAGGAACCACACAACATTTGACTTTATAGGCTAGAACTGAAGTCGCGCCAACGGCTTAACTCAAAACACAGTCAAGAAAGTAGCTCTGAAGCCGAGAAACGGGATCGACCATAAGCACTACCGTGAAAATACGTACAATTTTCAAATTTCTTGTACTTGCTAACTTTGCGGCCTCGGGCAGCTATGTTACCATGGAGGAACCACACAACATTTGACTTTATAGGCTAGAACTGAAGTCGCGCCAACTGCTTAACTCAAAATCCAGTCAAGAAAGTAGCTCTGAAACCAAGAAACGGGATCGACCATAAGCACTACCGTGAAATTACGTACAATTTTCAAATTTCTTGTACTTGCTAACTTTGCGACCTCGGGCAGCTATGTTACCATGGAGGAACCACACAAGATTTGACTTTATAGGCTAGAACTGAAGTCGCGCCAACTGCTTAACTCAAAATCCAGTCAAGAAAGTAGCTCTGAAACCGAGAAACGGGATCGACCATAAGCACTACCGTGAAATTACGTACAATTTTCAAATTTCTTGTACTTGCTAAATTTGCGACCTCGGGCAGCTACGTTACCATGGAGGAACCACACAACATTTGACTTTATAGGCTAGAACTGAAGTCGCGCCAACTGCTTAACTCAAAATACAGTCAAGAAAGTAGCTCTGAAGCCGAGAAACGGGATCGACCATAAGCACTACTGTGCAATTACGTACAATTTTAAAATTTCTTGTTCTTGCTAACTTTGCGGTCTCGGGCAGCTACGTTACCATGGAGGAATCACACAAGATTTGACTTTATAGGCTAGAACTGAAGTCGCGCCAACTGCTTAACTCAAAATACAGTAAAGAAAGTAGCTCTGAAGCTGAGAAACGGGATCGGCCATAAGCACTACTGTGCAATTACGTACAATTTTCAAATTTCTTGTACTTGCTAAATTTGCGACCTCGGGCAGCTACGTTACCATGGAGGAACCACACAACATTTGACTTTATAGGCTAGAACTGAAGTCAAGAAAGTAGCTCTGAAACCGAGAAACGGGATCGACCATAAGCACTACCGTGAAATTACGTACAATTTTCAAATTTCTTGTACTTGCTAACTTTGCGACCTCGGGCAGCTATGTTACCATGGAGGAATCGCACAAGATTTGACTTTATAGGCTAGAACTGAAGTCGGGCCAACTGCTTAACTCAAAATACAGTCAAGAAAGTAGCTCTGAAGCCGAGAAACGGGATCGACCATAAGCACTACCGTGAAATTACCTACAATTTTCAAATTTCTTGTACTTTGCTAACTTTGCGGCCTCGGGCAGCTACGTTACCATGGAGGAACCACACAACATTTGACTTTATAGGCTAGAACTGAAGTCGCGCCAACTGCTTAACTCAAAATACAGTCAAGAAAGTAGCTCTGAAGCCGAGAAACGGGATCGACCATAAGCACTACCGTGAAATTACGTACAATTTTCAAATTTCTTGTACTTGCTAACTTTGCGGCCTCGGGCAGCTATGTTACCATGGAGGAACCACACAACATTTGACTTTATAGGCTAGAACTGAAGTCGCGCCAACTGCTTAACTCAAAATCCGTGAAATTACGTACAATTTTCAAATTTCTTGTACTTGCTAACTTTGCGACCTCGGGCAGCTATGTTACCATGGAGGAATCGCACAAGATTTGACTTTATAGGCTAGAACTGAAGTCGCGCCAACTGCTTAACTCAAAATACAGTCCAGAAAGTAGCTCTGAAGCCGAGAAACGGGATCGACCATAAGCACTACCGTGAAATTACCTACAATTTTCAAATTTCTTGTACTTTGCTAACTTTGCGGCCTCGGGCAGCTACGTTACCATGGAGGAACCACACAACATTTGACTTTATAGGCTAGAACTGAAGTCGCGCCAACTGCTTAACTCAAAATACAGTAAAGAAAGTAGCTCTGAAGCCGAGAAACGGGATCGACCATAAGCACTACTGTGAAATTACGTACAATTTTCAAATTTCTTGTATTTGCTAACTTTGCGACCTCGGGCAGCTATGTTACCATGGAGGAACCACACAACATTTGACTTTATAGGCTAGAACTGAAGTCGCGCCAACTGCTTAACTCAAAATACAGTCAAGAAAGTAGCTCTGAAGCCGAGAAACGGGATCGACCATAAGCACTACCGTGAAATTACGTACAATTTTCAAATTTCTTGTACTTGCTAACTTTGCGGCCTCGGGCAGCTATGTTACCATGGAGGAACCACACAACATTTGACTTTATAGGCTAGAACTGAAGTCGCGCCAACTGCTCAACTCAAAATACAGTCAAGAAAAAAGCTCTGAAGCTGAGAAACGGGATCGGCCATAAGCACTACTGTGCAATTTCGTACAATTTTCAAATTTCTTGTACTTGCTAAATTTGCGACCTCGGGCAGCTACGTTACCATGGAAGAACCACACAACATTTGACTTTATAGGCTAGAACTGAAGTCGCGCCAACTGCTTAACTCAAGATACAGTCAAGAAAGTAGCTCTGAAGCCGAGAAACGGGATCGACCATAAGTACTACTGTGCAATTGCGTACAATTTTCAAATTTCTTGTACTTGCTAACTTTGCGGCCTCGGGCAGCTATGTTACCATGGAGGAACCACACAACATTTGACTTTATAGGCTAGAACTGAAGTCGCGCCAACTGCTTAACTCAAAATACAGTAAAGAAAGTAGCTCTGAAGCCGAGAAACGGGATCGACCATAAGCACTACCGTGAAAATACGTACAATTTTCAAATTTCTTGTACTTGCTAAATTTGCGGCCTCGGGCAGCTACGTTACCATGGAAGAACCACACAACATTTGACTTTATAGGCTAGAACTGAAGTCGCGCCAACAGCATAACTCAAAATACAATCAAGAAAGTAGCTCTGAAGCCGGGAAACGGGATCGACCATAAGCACTACCGTGAAATTACGTACGATTTTCAAATTTCTTGTACTTGCTAACTTTGCGACCTCGGGCAGCTATGTTACCATGGAGGAATCACACAAGATTTGACTTTATAGGCTAGAACTGAAGTCGCGCCAACTGCTTAACTCAAAATCCAGTCAAGGAAGTAGCTCTGAAGCCGAGAAACGGGATCGACCATAAGCACTACCGTGAAAATACGTACAATTTTCAAATTTCTTGTACTTGCTAACTTTGCGGCCTCGGGCAGCTATGTTACCATGGAGGAACCACACAACATTTGACTTTATAGGCTAGAACTGAAGTCGCGCCAACTGCTTAACTCAAAATCCAGTAAAGAAAGTAGCTCTGAAGCCGAGAAACGGGATCGACCATAAGCACTACCGTGAAAATACGTACAATTTTCAAATTTCTTGTACTTGCTAAATTTGCGGCCTCGGGCAGCTATGTTACCATGGAGGAACCACACAACATTTGACTTTATAGGCTAGAACTGAAGTCGCGCCAACTGCTTAACTCAAAATCCAGTCAAGAAAGTAGCTCTGAAGCCGAGAAACGGGATCGACCATAAGCACTACCGTGAAATTACGTACAATTTTCAAATTTCTTGTACTTTGCTAAATTTGCGGCCTCGGGCAGCTATGTTACCATGGAGGAACCACACAACATTTGACTTTATAGGCTAGAACTGAAGTCGCGCCAACTGCTTAACTCAAAATACAGTAAAGAAAGTAGCTCTGAAGCTGAGAAACGGGATCGACCATAAGCACTACTGTGCAATTACGTACAATTTTCAAATTTCTTGTACTTGCTAACTTTGCGACCTCGGGCAGCTATGTTACCATGGAGGAATCACACAACATTTGACTTTATAGGCTAGAACTGAAGTCGCGCCAACTGCTTAACCCAAAATACAGTCAAGGAAGTAGCTCTGAAGCTGAGAAACGAGATCGAACATAAGCACTACTGTGCAATTACGTACAATTTTCAAATTTCTTGTACTTGCTAACTTTGCGGCCTCGGGCAGCTATGTTACCATGGAGGAACCACACAACATTTGGCTTTATAGGCTAGAACTGAAGTCGCGCCAACTGCTTAACTCAAAATCCAGTCAAGAAAGTAGCTCTGAAGCCGAGAAACGGGATCGACCATAAGCACTACCGTGAAATTACGTACAATTTTCAAATTTCTTGTACTTGCTAACTTTGCGACCTCGGGCAGCTATGTTACCATGGAGGAACCACACAAGATTTCACTTTATACGCTAGAACTGAAGTCGCGCCAACTGCTTAACTCAAAATCCAGTAAAGAAAGTGGCTCTGAAGCCGAGAAACGGGATCGACCATAAGCACTACCGTGAAATTACATACAATTTTCAAATTTCTTGTACTTGCTAACTTTGCGACCTCGGGCAGCTATGTTACCATGGAGGAACCACACAACATTTGACTTTATAGGCTAGAACTGAAGTCGCGCCAACCGCTTAACTCAAAATACGATCAAGAAAGTAGTTCTGAAGCCGGGAAACGGGATCGACCATAAGCACTACCGTGAAATTACGTACAATTTTCAAATTTCTTGTACTTGCTAACTTTGCGACCTCGGGCAGCTATGTTACCAGGGAGGAATCACACAAGATTTGACTTTATAGGCTAGAACTGAAGTCGCGCCAACTGCTTAACTCAAAATACAGTCAAGAAAGTAGCTCTGAAGCTGAGAAACGAGATCGACCATAAGCACTACTGTGCAATTACGTACAATTTTCAAATTTCTTGTACTTGCTAACTTTGCGGCCTCGGGCAGCTATGTTACCATGGAGGAACCACACAACATTTGACTTTATAGGCTAGAACTGAAGTCGCGCCAACTGCTTAACTCAAAATCCAGTCAAGAAAGTAGCTCTGAAGCCGAGAAACGGGATCGACCATAAGCACTACCGTGAAATTACATACAATTTTCAAATTTCTTGTACTTGCTAACTTTGCGGCCTCGGGCAGCTATGTTACCATGGAGGAACCACACAACATTTGACTTTATAGGCTAGAACTGAAGTCGCGCCAACTGCTTAACTCAAAATCCAGTTAAGAAAGTAGCTCCGAAGCTGAGAAACGGGATCGACCATAAGCACTACTGTACAATTACGTACAATTTTCAAATTTCTTGTACTTGCTAATTTTGCGACCTCGGGCAGCTACGTTACCATGGAGGAATCACACAAGATTTGACTTTATAGGCTAGAACTGAAGTCGCGCCAACGGCTTAACTCAAAATACAGTCAAGAAAGTAGCTCTGAAGCTGAGAAACGGGATCGACCATAAGCACTACTGTGCAATTACGTACAATTTTCAAATTTCTTGTACTTGCTAACTTTGCGACCTCGGGCAGCTACGTTACCCTGGAGGAACCACACAACATTTGACTTTATAGGCTAGAACTGAAGTGGCGCCAACTGCTTAACTCAAAATACAGTCAAGAAAGTAGCTCTGAAGCCAAGAAACGGGATCGACCATAAGCGCTACCGTGAAATTACGTACAATTTTCTAATTTCTTGTACTTGCTTTCTTTGCGACCTCGGGCAGCTACATTACCATGGAGAAACCACACAAGATTTGACTTTATAGGCTAGAACTGAAGTCGCGCCAACTGCTTAACTCAAAATACAGTCAAGAAAGTAGCTCTGAAGCCAAGAAACGGGATCGACCATAAGCGCTACCGTGGAATTACGTACAATTTTCTAATTTCTTGTACTTGCTAACTTTGCGACATCGGGCACCTATGTTACCATGGAGGAATCACACAAGATTTGACTTTATAGGCTAGAACTGAAGTCGCGCCAACGGCTTAACTCAAAATACAGTCAAGAAAGTAGCTCTGAAGCCGAGAAACGGCATCGACCATAAGCACTACCGTGAAATTACTTACAATTTTCAAATTAATTGTACTTGCTAACTTTGCGACCTCGGGGAGCTATGTTACCATGGAGGAATCACACAAGATTTGACTTTATAGGCTAGAACTGAAGCCGCGCCAACGGCTTAACTCAAAATACAGTCAAGAAAGTAGCTCTGAAGCCGAGAAACGGCATCGACCATAAGCACTACCGTGAAATTACTTACAATTTTCAAATTTCTTGTACTTGCTAACTTTGCGACCTCGGGCAGCTACGATACCATGGAGGAACCACACAACATTTGACTTTATAGGCTAGAACTGAAGTCGCGCCAACTGCTTAACTCAAAATACAGTCAAGAAAGTAGCTCTGAAGCCGAGAAACGGGATCGACCATAAGCACTACTGTGAAATTACGTACAATTTTCAAATTTCTTGTACTTGCTAACTTTGCGGCCTCGGGCAGCTATGTTACCATGGAGGAACCACACAAGATTTGACTTCATAAGTTAGAACTGAAGTCGCGCCAACTGCTTAACTCAAAATACAGTAAAGGTAGTAGCTCTGAAGCTGAAAAACGGCATCGACCATAAGCACTACTGTGCAATTAGGTACAATTTTCAAATTTCTTGTACTTGCTAACTTTGCGACCTCGGGCAGCTACGTTACCCTGGAGGAACCACACAACATTTGACTTTATAGGCTAGAACTGAAGTCGCGCCAACTGGTTAACTCAAAATACAGTCAAGAAAGTAGCTCTGAAGCCAAGAAACGGGATCGACCATAAGCGCTACCGTGAAATTACGTACAATTTTCTAATTTCTTGTACTTGCTAACTTTGCGACATCGGGCACCTATGTTACCATGGAGGAATCACACAACATTTGACTTTATAGGCTAGAACTGAAGTCGCGCCAACTGCTTAACTCAAAATACAGTCACGGAAGTAGCTCTGAAGCCGAGAAACGGCATCGACCATAAGCACTACCGTGAAATTACGTACAATTTTCAAATTTCTTGTACTTGCTAACTTTGCGGGGTCGGGCAGCTATGTTACCATGGAGGAATCACACAACATTTGACTTTATAGGCTAGAACTGAAGTTGCGCCATCTGTTTAACTGAAAATACAGTCAAGAAAGTAGCCCTGAAGCTGAGAAACGGGATCGACCATAAGCACTACTGTGCAATAATGTACAATTTTCAAATTTCTTGTACTTGCTAACTTTGCGACCTCGGGCAGCTATGTTACCATGGAGGAACCACACAACATTTGACTTTATAGGCTAGAACTGAAGTCGCGCCAACTGCTTAACTCAAAATACAATCAAGAAAGTAGCTCTGAAGCCGGGAAACGGGATCGACCATAAGCACTACCGTGAAATTACGTACAATTTTCAAATTTCTTGTACTTGCTAACTTTGCGACATCGGGCAGCTATGTTACCATGGAGGAATCACACAAGATTTGACTTTATAGGCTAGAACTGAAGTCGCGCCAACTGCTTAACTCAAAATACAATCAAGAAAGTAGCTCTGAAGCCGGGAAACGGGATCGACCATAAGCACTATCGTGAAATTACTTACAATTTTCAAATTAATTGTACTTGCTAACTTTGCGACCTCGGGCAGCTATGTTACCATGGAGGAACCACACAACATTTGACTTTATAGGCTAGAACTGAAGTTGCGCCATCTGCTTAACTGAAAATACAGTCAAGAAAGTACCCCTGAAGCTGAGAAACGGGATCGACCATAAGCACTACTGTGCAATAATGTACTTTTTCAAATTTCTTGTACTTGCTAACTTTGCGACCTCGGGGAGCTATGTTACCATGGAGGAATCACACAAGATTTGACTTTATAGGCTAGAACTGAAGTCGCGCCAACTGCTTAACTCAAAATACAGTCACGGAAGTAGCTCTGAAGCCGAGAAACGGCATCGACCATAAGCACTACCGTGCAATTAGGTACAATTTTCAAATTTCTTGTACTTGCTAACTTTGCGACCTCGGGCAGCTACGTTACCCTGGAGGAACCACACAACATTTGACTTTATAGGCCAGAACTGAAGTCGCGCCAACTGCTTAACTCAAAATACAGTCAAGAAAGTAGCTCTGAAGCCAAGAAACGGGATCGACCATAAGCGCTACCGTGAAATTACGTACAATTTTCTTATTTCTTGTACTTGCTAACTTTGCGACATCGGGCACCTATGTTACCATGGAGGAATCACACAACATTTGACTTTATAGGCTAGAACTGAAGTCGCGCCAACTGCTTAACTCAAAATACAGTCACGGAAGTAGCTCTGAAGCCGAGAAACGGCATCGACCATAAGCACTACCGTGAAATTACGTACAATTTTCAAATTTCTTGTACTTGCTAACTTTGCGGGGTCGGGCAGCTATGTTACCATGGAGGAACCATACAACATTTGACTTTATAGGCTAGAACTGAAGTCGCGCCAACTGCTTAACTCAAAATACAATCAAGAAACAAGCTCTGAAGCTGAGAAACGGGAGCGACCATAAGCACTACCGTGAAATTACTTACAATTTTCAAATTAATTGTACTTGCTAACTTTGCGACCTCGGGCAGCTATGTTACCATGGAGGAACCACACAACATTTGACTTTATAGGCTAGAACTGAAGTTGCGCCATCTGCTTAACTGAAAATACAGTCAAGAAAGTACCCCTGAAGCTGAGAAACGGGATCGACCATAAGCACTACTGTGCAATAATGTACTTTTTCAAATTTCTTGTACTTGCTAACTTTGCGACCTCGGGGAGCTATGTTACCATGGAGGAATCACACAAGATTTGACTTTATAGGCTAGAACTGAAGTCGCGCCAAGGGCTTAACTCAAAATACAGTCAAGAAAGTAGCTCTGAAGCCAAGAAACGGGATCGACCATAAGCACTACTGTGCAATAATGTACTTTTTCAAATTTCTTGTACTTGCTAACTTTGCGACCTCGGGGAGCTATGTTACCATGCAGGAATCACACAAGATTTGACTTTATAGGCTAGAACTGAAGTCGCGCCAACGGCTTAACTCAAAATACAGTCAAGAAAGTAGCTCTGAAGCCAAGAAACGGGATCGACCATAAGCGCTACCGTGAAATTACGTACAATTTTCAAATTTCTTGTACTTGCTAACTTTGCGGGGTCGGGCAGCTATGTTACCATGGAGGAACCATACAACATTTGACTTTATAGGCTAGAACTGAAGTCGCGCCAACTGCTTAACTCAAAATACAGTCAAGAAACAAGCTCTGAAGCTGAGAAACGGGATCGACCATAAGCACTACTGTGCAATAATGTACTTTTTCAAATTTCTTGTACTTGCTAACTTTGCGACCTCGGGGAGCTATGTTACCATGGAGGAATCACACAAGATTTGACTTTATAGGCTAGAACTGAAGTCGCGCCAACGGCTTAACTCAAAATACAGTCAAGAAAGTAGCTCTGAAGCCGAGAAACGGCATCGACCATAAACACTACCGTGAAATTACGTACAATTTTCAAATTTCTTGTACTTGCTAACTTTGCGACCTCGGGCAGCTATGTTACCATGGAGGAACCACACAACATTTGACTTTATAGGCTAGAACTGAAGTTGCGCCATCTGCCTAACTGAAAATACAGTCAAGAAAGTACCCCTGAAGCTGAGAAACGGGATCGACCATAAGCACTACTGTGCAATTACGTACAATTTTCAAATTTCTTGTACTTGCTAACTTTGCGGGGTCGGGCAGCTATGTTACCATGGAGGAACCACACAACATTTGACTTTATAGGCTAGAACTGAAGTTGCGCCATCTGCTTAACTGAAAATACAGTCAAGAAAGTAGCTCTGAAGCTGAAAAACGGCATCGACCATAAGCACTACTGTGCAATTAGGTACAATTTTCAAATTTCTTGTGCTTGCTAATTTTGCGACCTCGGGCAGCTACGTTACCATGGAGGAATCACACAAGATTTGACTTTATAGGCTAGAACTGAAGTCGCGCCAACGGCTTAACTCAAAATACAGTCAAGAAAGTAGCTCTGAAGCTGAGAAACGGGATCGACCATAAGCACTACTGTGCAATTACGTACAATTTTCAAATTTCTTGTACTTGCTAACTTTGCGACCTCGGGCAGCTACGTTACCCTGGAGGAACCACACAACATTTGACTTTATAGGCTAGAACTGAAGTGGCGCCAACTGCTTAACTCAAAATACAGTCAAGAAAGTAGCTCTGAAGCCAAGAAACGGGATCGACCATAAGCGCTACCGTGAAATTACGTACAATTTTCTAATTTCTTGTACTTGCTTTCTTTGCGACCTCGGGCAGCTACATTACCATGGAGAAACCACACAAGATTTGACTTTATAGGCTAGAACTGAAGTCGCGCCAACTGCTTAACTCAAAATACAGTCAAGAAAGTAGCTCTGAAGCCAAGAAACGGGATCGACCATAAGCGCTACCGTGGAATTACGTACAATTTTCTAATTTCTTGTACTTGCTAACTTTGCGACATCGGGCACCTATGTTACCATGGAGGAATCACACAAGATTTGACTTTATAGGCTAGAACTGAAGTCGCGCCAACGGCTTAACTCAAAATACAGTCAAGAAAGTAGCTCTGAAGCCGAGAAACGGCATCGACCATAAGCACTACCGTGAAATTACTTACAATTTTCAAATTAATTGTACTTGCTAACTTTGCGACCTCGGGGAGCTATGTTACCATGGAGGAATCACACAAGATTTGACTTTATAGGCTAGAACTGAAGCCGCGCCAACGGCTTAACTCAAAATACAGTCAAGAAAGTAGCTCTGAAGCCGAGAAACGGCATCGACCATAAGCACTACCGTGAAATTACTTACAATTTTCAAATTTCTTGTACTTGCTAACTTTGCGACCTCGGGCAGCTACGATACCATGGAGGAACCACACAACATTTGACTTTATAGGCTAGAACTGAAGTCGCGCCAACTGCTTAACTCAAAATACAGTCAAGAAAGTAGCTCTGAAGCCGAGAAACGGGATCGACCATAAGCACTACTGTGAAATTACGTACAATTTTCAAATTTCTTGTACTTGCTAACTTTGCGGCCTCGGGCAGCTATGTTACCATGGAGGAACCACACAAGATTTGACTTCATAAGCTAGAACTGAAGTCGCGCCAACTGCTTAACTCAAAATACAGTAAAGGTAGTAGCTCTGAAGCTGAAAAACGGCATCGACCATAAGCACTACTGTGCAATTAGGTACAATTTTCAAATTTCTTGTACTTGCTAACTTTGCGACCTCGGGCAGCTACGTTACCCTGGAGGAACCACACAACATTTGACTTTATAGGCTAGAACTGAAGTCGCGCCAATTGGTTAACTCAAAATACAGTCAAGAAAGTAGCTCTGAAGCCAAGAAACGGGATCGACCATAAGCGCTACCGTGAAATTACGTACAATTTTCTAATTTCTTGTACTTGCTAACTTTGCGACCTCGGGCAGCTACGTTACCCTGGAGGAACCACACAACATTTGACTTTATAGGCTAGAACTGAAGTCGCGCCAACTGCTTAACTCAAAATACAGTCACGGAAGTAGCTCTGAAGCCGAGAAACGGCATCGACCATAAGCACTACCGTGAAATTACGTACAATTTTCAAATTTCTTGTACTTGCTAACTTTGCGGGGTCGGGCAGCTATGTTACCATGGAGGAACCACACAACATTTGACTTTATAGGCTAGAACTGAAGTTGCGCCATCTGTTTAACTGAAAATACAGTCAAGAAAGTAGCCCTGAAGCTGAGAAACGGGATCGACCATAAGCACTACTGTGCAATAATGTACAATTTTCAAATTTCTTGTACTTGCTAACTTTGCGACCTCGGGCAGCTATGTTACCATGGAGGAACCACACAACATTTGACTTTATAGGCTAGAACTGAAGTCGCGCCAACTGCTTAACTCAAAATACAATCAAGAAAGTAGCTCTGAAGCCGGGAAACGGGATCGACCATAAGCACTACCGTGAAATTACGTACAATTTTCAAATTTCTTGTACTTGCTAACTTTGCGACATCGGGCAGCTATGTTACCATGGAGGAATCACACAAGATTTGACTTTATAGGCTAGAACTGAAGTCGCGCCAACTGCTTAACTCAAAATACAATCAAGAAAGTAGCTCTGAAGCCGGGAAACGGGATCGACCATAAGCACTATCGTGAAATTACTTACAATTTTCAAATTAATTGTACTTGCTAACTTTGCGACCTCGGGGAGCTATGTTACCATGGAGGAATCACACAAGATTTGACTTTATAGGCTAGAACTGAAGTCGCGCCAACGGCTTAACTCAAAATACAGTCAAGAAAGTAGCTCTGAAGCCGAGAAACGGCATCGACCATAAGCACTACCGTGAAATTACGTACAATTTTCAAATTTCTTGTACTTGCTAACTTTGCGACCTCGGGCAGCTATGTTACCATGGAGGAATCACACAACATTTGACTTTATAGGCTAGAACTGAAGTCGCGCCAACTGCTTAACTCAAAATACAGTCAAGAAAGTAGCTCTGAAGCCAAGAAA
This sequence comes from Merodon equestris, assembly GCA_958301585.1. Lineage (NCBI taxonomy): Eukaryota > Metazoa > Arthropoda > Insecta > Diptera > Syrphidae > Merodon > Merodon equestris. The sequence continues at coordinate 52,395,106 of OY284415.1, read as the reverse complement.
CGGGATCGACCATAAGCGCTACCGTGAAATTACGTACAATTTTCTAATTTCTTGTACTTGCTAACTTTGCGACATCGGGCACCTATGTTACCATGGAGGAATCACACAACATTTGACTTTATAGGCTAGAACTGAAGTCGCGCCAACTGCTTAACTCAAAATACAGTCACGGAAGTAGCTCTGAAGCCGAGAAACGGCATCGACCATAAGCACTACCGTGCAATTAGGTACAATTTTCAAATTTCTTGTACTTGCTAACTTTGCGACCTCGGGCAGCTACGTTACCCTGGAGGAACCACACAACATTTGACTTTATAGGCCAGAACTGAAGTCGCGCCAACTGCTTAACTCAAAATACAGTCAAGAAAGTAGCTCTGAAGCCAAGAAACGGGATCGACCATAAGCGCTACCGTGAAATTACGTACAATTTTCTTATTTCTTGTACTTGCTAACTTTGCGACATCGGGCACCTATGTTACCATGGAGGAATCACACAACATTTGACTTTATAGGCTAGAACTGAAGTCGCGCCAACTGCTTAACTCAAAATACAGTCACGGAAGTAGCTCTGAAGCCGAGAAACGGCATCGACCATAAGCACTACCGTGAAATTACGTACAATTTTCAAATTTCTTGTACTTGCTAACTTTGCGGGGTCGGGCAGCTATGTTACCATGGAGGAACCATACAACATTTGACTTTATAGGCTAGAACTGAAGTCGCGCCAACTGCTTAACTCAAAATACAATCAAGAAACAAGCTCTGAAGCTGAGAAACGGGAGCGACCATAAGCACTACCGTGAAATTACTTACAATTTTCAAATTAATTGTACTTGCTAACTTTGCGACCTCGGGCAGCTATGTTACCATGGAGGAACCACACAACATTTGACTTTATAGGCTAGAACTGAAGTTGCGCCATCTGCTTAACTGAAAATACAGTCAAGAAAGTACCCCTGAAGCTGAGAAACGGGATCGACCATAAGCACTACTGTGCAATAATGTACTTTTTCAAATTTCTTGTACTTGCTAACTTTGCGACCTCGGGGAGCTATGTTACCATGGAGGAATCACACAAGATTTGACTTTATAGGCTAGAACTGAAGTCGCGCCAACGGCTTAACTCAAAATACAGTCAAGAAAGTAGCTCTGAAGCCAAGAAACGGGATCGACCATAAGCACTACTGTGCAATAATGTACTTTTTCAAATTTCTTGTACTTGCTAACTTTGCGACCTCGGGGAGCTATGTTACCATGCAGGAATCACACAAGATTTGACTTTATAGGCTAGAACTGAAGTCGCGCCAACGGCTTAACTCAAAATACAGTCAAGAAAGTAGCTCTGAAGCCAAGAAACGGGATCGACCATAAGCGCTACCGTGAAATTACGTACAATTTTCAAATTTCTTGTACTTGCTAACTTTGCGGGGTCGGGCAGCTATGTTACCATGGAGGAACCACACAACATTTGACTTTATAGGCTAGAACTGAAGTCGCGCCAACTGCTTAACTCAAAATACAGTCAAGAAACAAGCTCTGAAGCTGAGAAACGGGAGCGACCATAAGCACTACCGTGAAATTATGTACAATTTTCAAATTTCTTGTACTTGCTAACTTTGCGATCTCGGGCAGCTATGTTACCATGGAGGAACCACACAACATTTGACTTTATAGGCTAGAACTGAAGTTGCGCCATCTGCTTAACTGAAAATACAGTCAAGAAAGTAGCCCTGAAGCTGAGAAACGGGATCGACCATAAGCACTACTGTGCAATAATGTACTTTTTCAAATTTCTTGTACTTGCTAACTTTGCGACCTCGGGGAGCTATGTTACCATGGAGGAATCACACAAGATTTGACTTTATAGGCTAGAACTGAAGTCGCGCCAACGGCTTAACTCAAAATACAGTCAAGAAAGTAGCTCTGAAGCCGAGAAACGGCATCGACCATAAACACTACCGTGAAATTACGTACAATTTTCAAATTTCTTGTACTTGCTAACTTTGCGACCTCGGGCAGCTATGTTACCATGGAGGAACCACACAACATTTGACTTTATAGGCTAGAACTGAAGTTGCGCCATCTGCTTAACTGAAAATACAGTCAAGAAAGTACCCCTGAAGCTGAGAAACGGGATCGACCATAAGCACTACTGTGCAATTACGTACAATTTTCAAATTTCTTGTACTTGCTAACTTTGCGGGGTCGGGCAGCTATGTTACCATGGAGGAACCACACAACATTTGACTTTATAGGCTAGAACTGAAGTTGCGCCATCTGCTTAACTGAAAATACAGTCAAGAAAGTAGCTCTGAAGCTGAAAAACGGCATCGACCATAAGCACTACTGTGCAATTAGGTACAATTTTCAAATTTCTTGTGCTTGCTAACTTTGCGGGGTCGGGCAGCTATGTTACCATGGAGGAACCACACAACATTTGACTTTATAGGCTAGAACTGAAGTCGCGCCAACTGCTTAACTCAAAATACAGTCACGGAAGTAGCTCTGAAGCCGAGAAACGGCATCGATCATAAGCACTACCGTGCAATTAGGTACAATTTTCAAATTTCTTGTACTTGCTAACTTTGCGACCTCGGGCAGCTACGTTACCCTGGAGGAACCACACAACATTTGACTTTATAGGCCAGAACTGAAGTCGCGCCAACTGCTTAACTCAAAATACAGTCAAGAAAGTAGCTCTGAAGCCAAGAAACGGGATCGACCATAAGCGCTACCGTGAAATTACGTACAATTTTCTTATTTCTTGTACTTGCTAACTTTGCGACATCGGGCACCTATGTTACCATGGAGGAATCACACAACATTTGACTTTATAGGCTAGAACTGAAGTCGCGCCAACTGCTTAACTCAAAATACAGTCACGGAAGTAGCTCTGAAGCCGAGAAACGGCATCGACCATAAGCACTACCGTGAAATTACGTACAATTTTCAAATTTCTTGTACTTGCTAACTTTGCGGGGTCGGGCAGCTATGTTACCATGGAGGAACCATACAACATTTGACTTTATAGGCTAGAACTGAAGTCGCGCCAACTGCTTAACTCAAAATACAATCAAGAAACAAGCTCTGAAGCTGAGAAACGGGAGCGACCATAAGCACTACCGTGAAATTACTTACAATTTTCAAATTAATTGTACTTGCTAACTTTGCGACCTCGGGCAGCTATGTTACCATGGAGGAACCACACAACATTTGACTTTATAGGCTAGAACTGAAGTTGCGCCATCTGCTTAACTGAAAATACAGTCAAGAAAGTACCCCTGAAGCTGAGAAACGGGATCGACCATAAGCACTACTGTGCAATAATGTACTTTTTCAAATTTCTTGTACTTGCTAACTTTGCGACCTCGGGGAGCTATGTTACCATGGAGGAATCACACAAGATTTGACTTTATAGGCTAGAACTGAAGTCGCGCCAACGGCTTAACTCAAAATACAGTCAAGAAAGTAGCTCTGAAGCCAAGAAACGGGATCGACCATAAGCACTACTGTGCAATAATGTACTTTTTCAAATTTCTTGTACTTGCTAACTTTGCGACCTCGGGGAGCTATGTTACCATGCAGGAATCACACAAGATTTGACTTTATAGGCTAGAACTGAAGTCGCGCCAACGGCTTAACTCAAAATACAGTCAAGAAAGTAGCTCTGAAGCCAAGAAACGGGATCGACCATAAGCGCTACCGTGAAATTACGTACAATTTTCAAATTTCTTGTACTTGCTAACTTTGCGGGGTCGGGCAGCTATGTTACCATGGAGGAACCACACAACATTTGACTTTATAGGCTAGAACTGAAGTCGCGCCAACTGCTTAACTCAAAATACAGTCAAGAAACAAGCTCTGAAGCTGAGAAACGGGAGCGACCATAAGCACTACCGTGAAATTATGTACAATTTTCAAATTTCTTGTACTTGCTAACTTTGCGATCTCGGGCAGCTATGTTACCATGGAGGAACCACACAACATTTGACTTTATAGGCTAGAACTGAAGTTGCGCCATCTGCTTAACTGAAAATACAGTCAAGAAAGTAGCCCTGAAGCTGAGAAACGGGATCGACCATAAGCACTACTGTGCAATAATGTACTTTTTCAAATTTCTTGTACTTGCTAACTTTGCGACCTCGGGGAGCTATGTTACCATGGAGGAATCACACAAGATTTGACTTTATAGGCTAGAACTGAAGTCGCGCCAACGGCTTAACTCAAAATACAGTCAAGAAAGTAGCTCTGAAGCCGAGAAACGGCATCGACCATAAACACTACCGTGAAATTACGTACAATTTTCAAATTTCTTGTACTTGCTAACTTTGCGACCTCGGGCAGCTATGTTACCATGGAGGAACCACACAACATTTGACTTTATAGGCTAGAACTGAAGTTGCGCCATCTGCTTAACTGAAAATACAGTCAAGAAAGTACCCCTGAAGCTGAGAAACGGGATCGACCATAAGCACTACTGTGCAATTACGTACAATTTTCAAATTTCTTGTACTTGCTAACTTTGCGGGGTCGGGCAGCTATGTTACCATGGAGGAACCACACAACATTTGACTTTATAGGCTAGAACTGAAGTTGCGCCATCTGCTTAACTGAAAATACAGTCAAGAAAGTAGCTCTGAAGCTGAAAAACGGCATCGACCATAAGCACTACTGTGCAATTAGGTACAATTTTCAAATTTCTTGTGCTTGCTAACTTTGCGGGGTCGGGCAGCTATGTTACCATGGAGGAACCACACAACATTTGACTTTATAGGCTAGAACTGAAGTCGCGCCAACTGCTTAACTCAAAATACAGTAAAGGTAGTAGCTCTGAAGCTGAAAAACGGCATCGACCATAAGCACTACTGTGCAATTAGGTACAATTTTCAAATTTCTTGTACTTGCTAACTTTGCGACCTCGGGCAGCTACGTTACCCTGGAGGAACCACACAACATTTGACTTTATAGGCTAGAACTGAAGTCGCGCCAACTGCTTAACTCAAAATACAGTCAAGAAAGTAGCTCTGAAGCCAAGAAACGGGATCGACCATAAGCGCTACCGTGAAATTACGTACAATTTTCTAATTTCTTGTACTTGCTAACTTTGCGACATCGGGCAGCTATGTTACCATGGAGGAACCACACAACATTTGACTTTATAGGCTAGAACTGAAGTTGCGCCAACTGCTTAACTCAAAATACAGTCAAGAAACAAGCTCTGAAGCTGAGAAACGGGAGCGACCATAAGCACTACCGTGAAATTACGTACAATTTTCAAATTTCTTGTACTTGCTAACTTTGCGACCTCGGGCAGCTATGTTACCATGGAGGAACCACACAACATTTGACTTTATAGGCGAGAACTGAAGTTGCGCCATCTGCTTAACTGAAAATACAGTCAAGAAAGTAGCTCTGAAGCTGAAAAACGGCATCGACCATAAGCACTACTGTGCAATTAGGTACAATTTTCAAATTTCTTGTGCTTGCTAACTTTGCGGGGTCGGGCAGCTATGTTACCATGGAGGAACCACACAACATTTGACTTTATAGGCTAGAACTGAAGTCGCGCCAACTGCTTAACTCAAAATACAGTAAAGGTAGTAGCTCTGAAGCTGAAAAACGGCATCGACCATAAGCACTACTGTGCAATTAGGTACAATTTTCAAATTTCTTGTACTTGCTAACTTTGCGACCTCGGGCAGCTACGTTACCCTGGAGGAACCACACAACATTTGACTTTATAGGCTAGAACTGAAGTCGCGCCAACTGCTTAACTCAAAATACAGTCAAGAAAGTAGCTCTGAAGCTGAAAAACGGCATCGACCATAAGCACTACTGTGCAATTAGGTACAATTTTCAAATTTCTTGTGCTTGCTAACTTTGCGGGGTCGGGCAGCTATGTTACCATGGAGGAACCACACAACATTTAACTTTATAGGCGAGAACTGAAGTCGCGCCAACTGCTTAACTCAAAATACAGTCAAGAAACAAGCTCTGAAGCTAAGAAACGGGAGCGACCATAAGCACTACCGTGAAATTACGTACAATTTTCAAATTTCTTGTACTTGCTAACTTTGCGACCTCGGGCAGCTATGTTACCATGGAGGAACCACACAACATTTGACTTTATAGGCTAGAACTGAAGTCGCGCCAACGGCTTAACTCAAAATACAGTCAAGAAAGTAGCCCTGAAGCCAAGAAACGGGATCGACCATAAGCGCTACCGTGAAATTACGTACAATTTTCTAATTTCTTGTACTTGCTAACTTTGCGACATCGGGCAGCTATGTTACCATGGAGGAACCACACAACATTTGACTTTATAGGCTAGAACTGAAGTTGCGCCATCTGCTTAACTGAAAATACAGTCAAGAAAGTAGCTCTGAAGCTGAAAAACGGCATCGACCATAAGCACTACTGTGCAATTAGGTACAATTTTCAAATTTCTTGTACTTGCTAACTTTGCGACCTCGGGCAGCTACGTTACCCTGGAGGAACCACACAACATTTGACTTTATAGGCTAGAACTGAAGTCGCGCCAACTGCTTAACTCAAAATACAGTCAAGAAAGTAGCTCTGAAGCCAAGAAACGGGATCGACCATAAGCGCTACCGTGAAATTACGTACAATTTTCTAATTTCTTGTACTTGCTAACTTTGCGACATCGGGCAGCTATGTTACCATGGAGGAACCACACAACATTTGACTTTATAGGCTAGAACTGAAGTTGCGCCAACTGCTTAACTCAAAATACAGTCAAGAAACAAGCTCTGAAGCTGAGAAACGGGAGCGACCATAAGCACTACCGTGAAATTACGTACAATTTTCAAATTTCTTGTACTTGCTAACTTTGCGACCTCGGGCAGCTATGTTACCATGGAGGAACCACACAACATTTGACTTTATAGGCGAGAACTGAAGTCGCGCCAACTGCTTAACTCAAAATACAGTCAAGAAACAAACTCTGAAGCTGAGAAACGGGAGCGACCATAAGCACTACCGTGAAATTACGTACAATTTTCAAATTTCTTGTACTTGCTAACTTTGCGACCTCGGGCAGCTATGTTACCATGGAGGAACCACACAACATTTGACTTTATAGGCTAGAACTGAAGTCGCGCCAACGGCTTAACTCAAAATACAGTCAAGAAAGTAGCCCTGAAGCCAAGAAACTTGATCGACCATAAGCGCTACCGTGAAATTACGTACAATTTTCTAATTTCTTGTACTTGCTAACTTTGCGACATCGGGCAGCTATGTTACCATGGAGGAATCACACAACATTTGACTTTATAGGCTAGAACTGAAGTCGCGCCAACTGCTTAACTCAAAATCAAGTCAAGAAAGTAGCTCTGAAGCCGAGAAACGGGATCGACCACAAGCACTACCGTGAAATTACGTACAATTTTCAAATTTCTTGTACTTGCTAACTTTGCGACCTCAGGCAGCTATGTTACCATGGAGGAACCACACAACATTTGACTTTATAGGCTAGAACTGAAGTCGCGGCAACTGCTTAACTCAAAATACAGTTAAGAAAGTAGCTCCGAAGCCGAGAATCTGGATCGACCATAAGCACTACTGTGCAATTACGTACAATTTTCAAATTTCTTGTACTTGCTAACTTTGCGACCTCGGGCAGCTACGTTACCATGGAGGAACCACACAACATTTGACTCTATAGGCTAGAACTGAAGTTGCGCCATCTGCTTAACTGAAAATACAGTCAAGAAAGTAGCCCTGAAGCTGAGAAACGGGATCGACCATAAGCACTACTGTGCAATAATGTACAATTTTCAAATTTCTTGTACTTGCTAACTTTGCGACCTCGGGCAGCTATGTTACCATGGAGGAACCACACAACATTTGACTTTATAGGCTAGAACTGAAGTCGCGCCAACTGCTTAACTCAAAATACAATCAAGAAAGTAGCTCTGAAGCCGGGAAACGGGATCGACCATAAGCACTACCGTGAAATTACGTACAATTTTCAAATTTCTTGTACTTGCTAACTTTGCGACCTCGGGCAGCTATGTTACCATCTAGGAATCACACAAGATTTGACTTTATAGGCTAGAACTGAAGTCGCGCCAACTGCTTAACTCAAAATACAATCAAGAAAGTAGCTCTGAAGCCGGGAAACGGGATCGACCATAAGCACTACCGTGAAATTACTTACAATTTTCAAATTAATTGTACTTGCTAACTTTGCGACCTCGGGGAGCTATGTTACCATGGAGGAATCACACAAGATTTGACTTTATAGGCTAGAACTGAAGTCACGCCAACGGCTTAACTCAAAATACAGTCAAGAAAGTAGCTCTGAAGCCGAGAAACGGCATCGACCATAAGCACTACCGTGAAATTACGTACAATTTTCAAATTTCTTGTACTTGCTAACTTTGCGACCTCGGGCAGCTATGTTACCATGGAGGAACCACACAACATTTGACTTTATAGGCTAGAATTGAAGTTGCGCCATCTGCTTAACTGAAAATACAGTCAAGAAAGTAGCCCTGAAGCTGAGAAACGGGATCGACCATAAGCACTACTGTGCAATTACGTACAATTTTCAAATTTCTTTTACTTGCTAACTTTGCGACCTCGGGCAGCTATGTTACCATGGAGGAACCACACAACATTTGACTTTATAGGCTAGAACTGAAGTCGCGCCAACTGCTTAACTCAAAATACAGTCACGGAAGTAGCTCTGAAGCCGAGAAACGGCATCGACCATAAGCACTACCGTGAAATTACGTACAATTTTCAAATTTCTTGTACTTGCTAACTTTGCGACCTCGGGCAGCTATGTTACCATGGAGAAACCACACAACATTTGACTTTATAGGCTAGAACTGAAGTCGCGCCAACTGCTTAACTCAAAATCAAGTCAAGAAAGTAGCTCTGAAGCCGAGAAACGGGATCGACCATAAGCACTACCGTGAAATTACGTACAATTTTCTAATTTCTTGTACTTGCTAACTTTGCGACATCGGGCGCCTATGTTACCATGGAGGAATCACACAACATTTGACTTTATAGGCTAGAACTGAAGTCGCGCCAACTGCTTAACTCAAAATACAGTCACGGAAGTAGCTCTGAAGCCGAGAAACGGCATCGACCATAAGCACTACCGTGCAATTAGGTACAATTTTCAAATTTCTTGTACTTGCTAACTTTGCGACCTCGGGCAGCTACGTTACCCTGGAGGAACCACACAACATTTGACTTTATAGGCTAGAACTGAAGTTGCGCCATCTGCTTAACTGAAAATACAGTCAAGAAAGTACAACTGAATCTGAGAAACGGGATCGACCATAAGCACTACTGTGCAATTACGTACAATTTTCAAATTTCTTGTACTTGCTAACTTTGCGACCTCGGGCAGCTATGTTACCATGGAGGAACCACACAACATTTGACTTTATAGGCTAGAACTGAAGTCGCGCCAACTGCTTAACTCAAAATACAATAAAGGTAGTAGCTCTGAAGCTGAAAAACGGCATCGACCATAAGCACTACTGTGCAATTAGGTACAATTTTCAAATTTCTTGTACTTGCTAACTTTGCGACCTCGGGCAGCTACGTTACCCTGGAGGAACCACACAACATTTGACTTTATAGGCTAGAACTGAAGTCGCGCCAACTGCTTAACTCAAAATACAGTCAAGAAAGTAGCTCTGAAGCCAAGAAACGGGATCGACCATAAGCGCTACCGTGAAATTACGTACAATTTTCTAATTTCTTGTACTTGCTAACTTTGCGACATCGGGCAGCTATGTTACCATGGAGGAACCACACAACATTTGACTTTATAGGCTAGAACTGAAGTTGCGCCATCTGCTTAACTGAAAATACAGTCAAGAAAGTAGCTCTGAAGCTGAAAAACGGCATCGACCATAAGCACTACTGTGCAATTAGGTACAATTTTCAAATTTCTTGTGCTTGCTAACTTTGCGGGGTCGGGCAGCTATGTTACCATGGAGGAACCACACAACATTTGACTTTATAGGCGAGAACTGAAGTCGCGCCAACTGCTTAACTCAAAATACAGTCAAGAAACAAGCTCTGAAGCTGAGAAACGGGAGCGACCATAAGCACTACCGTGAAATTACGTACAATTTTCAAATTTCTTGTACTTGCTAACTTTGCGACCTCGGGCAGCTATGTTACCATGGAGGAACCACACAACATTTGACTTTATAGGCTAGAACTGAAGTTGCGCCATCTGCTTAACTGAAAATACAGTCAAGAAAGTAGCCCTGAAGCTGAGAAACGGGATCGACCATAAGCACTACTGTGCAATAATGTACAATTTTCAAATTTCTTGTACTTGCTAACTTTGCGACCTCGGGCAGCTATGTTACCATGGAGGAACCACACAACATTTGACTTTATAGGCTAGAACTGAAGTCGCGCCAACTGCTTAACTCAAAATACAATCAAGAAAGTAGCTCTGAAGCCGGGAAACGGGATCGACCATAAGCACTACCGTGAAATTACTTACAATTTTCAAATTAATTGTACTTGCTAACTTTGCGACCTCGGGGAGCTATGTTACCATGGAGGAATCACATAAGATTTGACTTTATAGGCTAGAACTGAAGTCGCGCCAACGGCTTAACTCAAAATACAGTCAAGAAAAAAGCTCTGAAGCCGAGAAACGGCATCGACCATAAGCACTACCGTGAAATTACGTACAATTTTCAAATTTCTTGTACTTGCTAACTTTGCGACCTCGGGCAGCTATGTTACCATGGAGGAACCACACAACATTTAACTTTATAGGCTAGAATTGAAGTTGCGCCATCTGCTTAACTGAAAATACAGTCGAGAAAGTAGCCCTGAAGCTGAGAAACGGGATCGACCATAAGCACTACTGTGCAATTACGTACAATTTTCAAATTTCTTTTACTTGCTAACTTTGCGACCTCGGGCAGCTATGTTACCATGGAGGAACCACACAACATTTGACTTTATAGGCTAGAACTGAAGTCGCGCCAACCGCTTAACTCAAAATACAATCAAGAAAGTAGCCCTGAAGCCGGGAAACGGGATCGACCATAAGCACTACCGTGAAATTACGTACAATTTTCAAATTTCTTGTACTTGCTAATTTTGCGACCTCGGGCAGCTATGTTACCATGGAGGAATCACACAACATTTGACTTTATAGGCTAGAACTGAAGTCGCGCCAACTGCTTAACTCAAAATCAAGTCAAGAAAGTAGCTCTGAAGCCGAGAAACGGGATCGACCATAAGCACTACCGTGAAATTACGTACAATTTACAAATTTCTTGTACTTGCTAACTTTGCGGCCTCGGGCAGCTATGTTACCATGGAGAAACCACACAACATTTGACTTTATAGGCTAGAACTGAAGTCGCGCCAACTGCTTAACTCAAAATACAGTCAAGAAAAAAGCTCTGAAGCCGAGAAACGGGATCGACCATAAGCACTACCGTGAAATTACATACATTTTTCAAATTTCTTGTACTTGCTAACTTTGCGACCTCGGGCAGCTACGTTACCATGGAGGAATCACACAAGATTTGACTTTATAGGCTAGAACCGAAGTCGCGCCAACGGCTTAACTCAAAATACAGTCAAGAAAGTAGACCTGAAGCCGAGAAACGGGATCGACCACAAGCACTACCGTGAAATTACGTACAATTTTCAAATTTCTTGTACTTGCTAACTTTGCGACCTCGGGCAGCTACGTTACCATGGAGGAATCACACAAGATTTGACTTTATAGGCTAGAACTGAAGTCGCGCCAACGGCTTAACTCAAAATACAGTCAAGAAAGTAGCTCTGAAGCCGAGAAACGGGATCGATCACAAGCACTACCGTGAAATTACGTACAATTTTCAAATTTCTTGTACTTGCTAATTTTGCGACCTCGGGTAGCTTTGTTACCATGGAGGAACCACACAAGATTTGACTTTATAGGCTAGAACTGAAGTCGCGCCAACGGCTTAACTCAAAATACAGTCAAGAAAGTAGCTCTGAAGCCGAGAAACGGGATCGATCACAAGCACTACCGTGAAATTACGTACAATTTTCAAATTTCTTGTACTTGCTAACTTTGCGACCTCGGGCAGCTATGTTACCATGGAGGAATCACACAACATTTGACTTTATAGGCTAGAACCGAAGTCGCGCCAACGGCTTAACTCAAAATACAGTCAAGAAAGTAGACCTGAAGCCGAGAAACGGGATCGACCACAAGCACTACCGTGAAATTACGTACAATTTTCAAATTTCTTGTACTTGCTAACTTTGCGACCTCGGGCAGCTACGTTACCATGGAGGAATCACACAAGATTTGACTTTATAGGCTAGAACTGAAGTCGCGCCAACTGCTTAACTCAAAATACAATCAAGAAAGTAGCCCTGAAGCCGGGAAACGGGATCGACCATAAGCACTACCGTGAAATTACGTACAATTTTCAAATTTCTTGTACTTGCTAACTTTGCGACCTCGGGCAGCTATGTTACCATGGAGGAATCACACAACATTTGACTTTATAGGCTAGAACTGAAGTCGCGCCAACTGCTTAACTCAAAATCAAGTCAAGAAAGTAGCTCTGAAGCCGAGAAACGGGATCGACCATAAGCACTACCGTGAAATTACGTACAATTTTCTAATTTCTTGTACTTGCTAACTTTGCGACATCGGGCGCCTATGTTACCATGGAGGAATCACACAACATTTGACTTTATAGGCTAGAACTGAAGTCGCGCCAACTGCTTAACTCAAAATACAGTCACGGAAGTAGCTCTGAAGCCGAGAAACGGCATCGACCATAAGCACTACCGTGCAATTAGGTACAATTTTCAAATTTCTTGTACTTGCTAACTTTGCGACCTCGGGCAGCTACGTTACCCTGGAGGAACCACACAACATTTGACTTTATAGGCTAGAACTGAAGTTGCGCCATCTGCTTAACTGAAAATACAGTCAAGAAAGTACAACTGAAGCTGAGAAACGGGATCGACCATAAGCACTACTGTGCAATTACGTACAATTTTCAAATTTCTTGTACTTGCTAACTTTGCGACCTCGGGCAGCTATGTTACCATGGAGGAACCACACAACATTTGACTTTATAGGCTAGAACTGAAGTCGCGCCAACTGCTTAACTCAAAATACAGTAAAGGTAGTAGCTCTGAAGCTGAAAAACGGCATCGACCATAAGCACTACTGTGCAATTAGGTACAATTTTCAAATTTCTTGTACTTGCTAACTTTGCGACCTCGGGCAGCTACGTTACCCTGGAGGAACCACACAACATTTGACTTTATAGGCTAGAACTGAAGTCGCGCCAACTGCTTAACTCAAAATACAGTCAAGAAAGTAGCTCTGAAGCCAAGAAACGGGATCGACCATAAGCGCTACCGTGAAATTACGTACAATTTTCTAATTTCTTGTACTTGCTAACTTTGCGACATCGGGCAGCTATGTTACCATGGAGGAACCACACAACATTTGACTTTATAGGCTAGAACTGAAGTTGCGCCATCTGCTTAACTGAAAATACAGTCAAGAAAGTAGCTCTGAAGCTGAAAAACGGCATCGACCATAAGCACTACTGTGCAATTAGGTACAATTTTCAAATTTCTTGTGCTTGCTAACTTTGCGGGGTCGGGCAGCTATGTTACCATGGAGGAACCACACAACATTTGACTTTATAGGCGAGAACTGAAGTCGCGCCAACTGCTTAACTCAAAATACAGTCAAGAAACAAGCTCTGAAGCTGAGAAACGGGAGCGACCATAAGCACTACCGTGAAATTACGTACAATTTTCAAATTTCTTGTACTTGCTAACTTTGCGACCTCGGGCAGCTATGTTACCATGGAGGAACCACACAACATTTGACTTTATAGGCTAGAACTGAAGTTGCGCCATCTGCTTAACTGAAAATACAGTCAAGAAAGTAGCCCTGAAGCTGAGAAACGGGATCGACCATAAGCACTACTGTGCAATAATGTACAATTTTCAAATTTCTTGTACTTGCTAACTTTGCGACCTCGGGCAGCTATGTTACCATGGAGGAACCACACAACATTTGACTTTATAGGCTAGAACTGAAGTCGCGCCAACTGCTTAACTCAAAATACAATCAAGAAAGTAGCTCTGAAGCCGGGAAACGGGATCGACCATAAGCACTACCGTGAAATTACTTACAATTTTCAAATTAATTGTACTTGCTAACTTTGCGACCTCGGGGAGCTATGTTACCATGGAGGAATCACACAAGATTTGACTTTATAGGCTAGAACTGAAGTCGCGCCAACGGCTTAACTCAAAATACAGTCAAGAAAGTAGCTCTGAAGCCGAGAAACGGCATCGACCATAAGCACTACCGTGAAATTACGTACAATTTTCAAATTTCTTGTACTTGCTAACTTTGCGACCTCGGGCAGCTATGTTACCATGGAGGAACCACACAACATTTAACTTTATAGGCTAGAATTGAAGTTGCGCCATCTGCTTAACTGAAAATACAGTCAAGAAAGTAGCCCTGAAGCTGAGAAACGGGATCGACCATAAGCACTACTGTGCAATTACGTACAATTTTCAAATTTCTTTTACTTGCTAACTTTGCGACCTCGGGCAGCTATGTTACCATGGAGGAACCACACAACATTTGACTTTATAGGCTAGAACTGAAGTCGCGCCAACCGCTTAACTCAAAATACAATCAAGAAAGTAGCCCTGAAGCCGGGAAACGGGATCGACCATAAGCACTACCGTGAAATTACGTACAATTTTCAAATTTCTTGTACTTGCTAATTTTGCGACCTCGGGCAGCTATGTTACCATGGAGGAATCACACAACATTTGACTTTATAGGCTAGAACTGAAGTCGCGCCAACTGCTTAACTCAAAATCAAGTCAAGAAAGTAGCTCTGAAGCCGAGAAACGGGATCGACCATAAGCACTACCGTGAAATTACGTACAATTTACAAATTTCTTGTACTTGCTAACTTTGCGGCCTCGGGCAGCTATGTTACCATGGAGAAACCACACAACATTTGACTTTATAGGCTAGAACTGAAGTCGCGCCAACTGCTTAACTCAAAATACAGTCAAGAAAAAAGCTCTGAAGCCGAGAAACGGGATCGACCATAAGCACTACCGTGAAATTACATACATTTTTCAAATTTCTTGTACTTGCTAACTTTGCGACCTCGGGCAGCTACGTTACCATGGAGGAATCACACAAGATTTGACTTTATAGGCTAGAACCGAAGTCGCGCCAACGGCTTAACTCAAAATACAGTCAAGAAAGTAGACCTGAAGCCGAGAAACGGGATCGACCACAAGCACTACCGTGAAATTACGTACAATTTTCAAATTTCTTGTACTTGCTAACTTTGCGACCTCGGGCAGCTACGTTACCATGGAGGAATCACACAAGATTTGACTTTATAGGCTAGAACTGAAGTCGCGCCAACGGCTTAACTCAAAATACAGTCAAGAAAGTAGCTCTGAAGCCGAGAAACGGGATCGATCACAAGCACTACCGTGAAATTACGTACAATTTTCAAATTTCTTGTACTTGCTAATTTTGCGACCTCGGGTAGCTTTGTTACCATGGAGGAACCACACAAGATTTGACTTTATAGGCTAGAACTGAAGTCGCGCCAACGGCTTAACTCAAAATACAGTCAAGAAAGTAGCTCTGAAGCCGAGAAACGGGATCGATCACAAGCACTACCGTGAAATTACGTACAATTTTCAAATTTCTTGTACTTGCTAATTTTGCGACCTCGGGCAGCTATGTTACCATGGAGGAATCACACAACATTTGACTTTATAGGCTAGAACCGAAGTCGCGCCAACGGCTTAACTCAAAATACAGTCAAGAAAGTAGACCTGAAGCCGAGAAACGGGATCGACCACAAGCACTACCGTGAAATTACGTACAATTTTCAAATTTCTTGTACTTGCTAACTTTGCGACCTCGGGCAGCTACGTTACCATGGAGGAATCACACAAGATTTGACTTTATAGGCTAGAACTGAAGTCGCGCCAACGGCTTAACTCAAAATACAGTCAAGAAAGTAGCTCTGAAGCCGAGAAACGGGATCGATCACAAGCACTACCGTGAAATTACGTACAATTTTCAAATTTCTTGTACTTGCTAATTTTGCGACCTCGGGTAGCTTTGTTACCATGGAGGAACCACACAAGATTTGACTTTATAGGCTAGAACTGAAGTCGCGCCAACGGCTTAACTCAAAATACAGTCAAGAAAGTAGCTCTGAAGCCGAGAAACGGGATCGACCACAAGCACTACCGTGAAATTACGTACAATTTTCAAATTTCTTGTACTTGCTAACTTTGCGACCTCAGGCAGCTATGTTACCATGGAGGAACCACACAACATTTGACTTTATAGGCTAGAACTGAAGTAGCGGCAACTGCTTAACTCAAAATACAGTTAAGAAAGTAGCTCCGAAGCCGAGAAACTGGATCGACCATAAGCACTACTGTGCAATTACGTACAATTTTCAAATTTCTTGTACTTGCTAACTTTGCGACGTCGGGCAGCTACGTTACCATGGAGGAATCACACAAGATTTGACTTTATAGGCTAGAACTGAAGTCGCGCCAACGGCTTAACTTAAAATACAGTCAAGAAAGTAGCTCTGAAGCCGAGAAACGGGATCGATCATAAGCACTACCGTGAAATTACGTACAATTTTCAAATTTCTTGTACTTGCTAACTTTGCGACCTCGGGCAGCTATGTTACCATGGAGGAACCACACAACATTTGACTTTATAGGCTAGAACTGAAGTCGCGGCAACTGCTTAACTCAAAATACAGTTAAGAAAGTAGCTCCGAAGCCGAGAAACGGGATCGACCATAAGCACTACTGTGCAATTACGTACAATTTTCAAATTTCTTGTACTTGCTAACTTTGCGACCTCGGGCAGCTATGTTACCATGGAGGAATCACACAACATTTGACTTTATAGGCTAGAACTGAAGTCGCGCCAACTGCTTAACTCAAAATACAGTCAAGAAAGTAGCACTGAAGCTGAGAAACGGGATCGACCATAAGCACTACTGTGCAATTACGTACAATTTTCAAATTTCTTGTACTTGCTAATTTTGCGACCTCGGGCAGCTACGTTACCATGGAGGAACCACACAACATTTGACTTTATAGGCTAGAACTGAAGTGGCGCCAACGGCTTAACTCAAAATACAGTCAAGAAAGTAGCTCTGAAGCTGAGAAACGGGATCGACCATAAGCACTACTGTGCAATTACGTACAATTTTCAAATTTCTTGTACTTGCTAACTTTGCGACCTCGGGCAGCTACGTTACCCTGGAGGAACCACACAACATTTGACTTTATAGGCTAGAACTGAAGTCGCGCCAACTGCTTAACTCAAAATACAGTCAAGAAAGTAGCTCTGAAGCCAAGAAACGGGATCGACCATAAGCGCTACCGTGAAATTACGTACAATTTTCTAATTTCTTGTACTTGCTTACTTTGCGACCTCGGGCAGCTACATTACCATGGAGAAACCACACAACATTTGACTTTATAGGCTAGAACTGAAGTCGCGCCAACTGCTGAACTCAAAATACAGTCAAGAAAGTAGCTCTGAAGCCGAAGAACGGGATCGACCACAAGCACTACCGTGAAATTACGTACAATTTTCTAATTTCTTGTACTTGCTAACTTTGCGACATCGGGCACCTATGTTACCATGGAGGAATCACACAAGATTTGACTTTATAGGCTAGAACTGAAGTCGCGCCAACGGCTTAACTCAAAATACAGTCAAGAAAGTAGCTCTGAAGCCGAGAAACGGCATCGACCATAAGCACTACCGTGAAATTACTTACAATTTTCAAATTACTTGTACTTGCTAACTTTGCGACCTCGGGTAGCTTTGTTACCATGGAGGAACCACACAAGATTTGACTTTATAGGCTAGAACTGAAGTCGCGCCAACCGTTTAGCTCAAAATACAGTCAAGAAAGTAGCTCTGAAGCCGAGAAACGGGATCGACCATAAGCACTACTGTGCAATTACGTACAATTTTCAAATTTCTTGTACTTGCTAACTTTGCGACCTCGGGCAGCTACATTACCATGGAGAAACCACACAACATTTGACTTTATAGGCTAGAACTGAAGTCGCGCCAACTGCTTAACTCAAAATACAGTCAAGAAAGTAGCTCTGAAGCCAAGAAACTTGATCGACCATAAGCGCTACCGTGAAATTACGTACAATTTTCTAATTTCTTGTACTTGCTAACTTTGCGACCTCAGGCAGCTATGTTACCATGGAGGAACCACACAACATTTGACTTTATAGGCTAGAACTGAAGTAGCGGCAACTGCTTAACTCAAAATACAGTTAAGAAAGTAGCTCTGAAGCCGAGAAACGGGATCGACCACAAGCACTACCGTGAAATTACGTACAATTTTCAAATTTCTTGTACTTGCTAACTTTGCGACCTCAGGCAGCTATGTTACCATGGAGGAACCACACAACATTTGACTTTATAGGCTAGAACTGAAGTAGCGGCAACTGCTTAACTCAAAATACAGTTAAGAAAGTAGCTCCGAAGCCGAGAAACTGGATCGACCATAAGCACTACTGTGCAATTACGTACAATTTTCAAATTTCTTGTACTTGCTAACTTTGCGACCTCGGGCAGCTACGTTACCATGGAGGAATCACACAAGATTTGACTTTATAGGCTAGAACTGAAGTCGCGCCAACGGCTTAACTCAAAATACAGTCAAGAAAGTAGCTCTGAAGCCGAGAAACGGGATCGATCATAAGCACTACCGTGAAATTACGTACAATTTTCAAATTTCTTGTACTTGCTAACTTTGCGACCTCGGGCAGCTATGTTACCATGGAGGAAAAACACAACATTTGACTTTATAGGCTAGAACTGAAGTCGCGGCAACTGCTTAACTCAAAATACAGTTAAGAAAGTAGCTCCGAAGCCGAGAAACGGGATCGACCATAAGCACTACTGTGCAATTACGTACAATTTTCAAATTTCTTGTACTTGCTAACTTTGCGACCTCGGGCAGCTATGTTACCATGGAGGAATCACACAACATTTGACTTTGTAGGCTAGAACTGAAGTCGCGCCAACTGCTTAACTCAAAATACAGTCAAGAAAGTAGCACTGAAGCTGAGAAACGGGATCGACCATAAGCACTACTGTGCAATTACGTACAATTTTCAAATTTCTTGTACTTGCTAATTTTGCGACCTCGGGCAGCTACGTTACCATGGAGGAACCACACAACATTTGACTTTATAGGCTAGAACTGAAGTGGCGCCAACGGCTTAACTCAAAATACAGTCAAGAAAGTAGCTCTGAAGCTGAGAAACGGGATCGACCATAAGCACTACTGTGCAATTACGTACAATTTTCAAATTTCTTGTACTTGCTAACTTTGCGACCTCGGGCAGCTACGTTACCCTGGAGGAACCATACAACATTTGACTTTATAGGCTAGAACTGAAGTCGCGCCAACTGCTTAACTCAAAATACAGTCAAGAAAGTAGCTCTGAAGCCAAGAAACGGGATCGACCATAAGCGCTACCGTGAAATTACGTACAATTTTCTAATTTCTTGTACTTGCTTACTTTGCGACCTCGGGCAGCTACATTACCATGGAGAAACCACACAACATTTGACTTTATAGGCTAGAACTGAAGTCGCGCCAACTGCTGAACTCAAAATACAGTCAAGAAAGTAGCTCTGAAGCCGAAGAACGGGATCGACCACAAGCACTACCGTGAAATTACGTACAATTTTCTAATTTCTTGTACTTGCTAACTTTGCGACATCGGGCACCTATGTTACCATGGAGGAATCACACAAGATTTGACTTTATAGGCTAGAACTGAAGTCGCGCCAACGGCTTAACTCAAAATACAGTCAAGAAAGTAGCTCTGAAGCCGAGAAACGGCATCGACCATAAGCACTACCGTGAAATTACTTACAATTTTCAAATTACTTGTACTTGCTAACTTTGCGACCTCGGGTAGCTTTGTTACCATGGAGGAACCACACAAGATTTGACTTTATAGGCTAGAACTGAAGTCGCGCCAACCGTTTAGCTCAAAATACAGTCAAGAAAGTAGCTCTGAAGCCGAGAAACGGGATCGACCATAAGCACTACTGTGCAATTACGTACAATTTTCAAATTTCTTGTACTTGCTAATTTTGCGACCTCGGGCAGCTAGATTACCATGGAGAAACCACACAACATTTGACTTTATAGGCTAGAACTGAAGTCGCGCCAACTGCTTAACTCAAAATACAGTCAAGAAAGTAGCTCTGAAGCCAAGAAACTTGATCGACCATAAGCGCTACCGTGAAATTACGTACAATTTTCTAATTTCTTGTACTTGCTAACTTTGCGACCTCGGGTAGCTTTGTTACCATGGAGGAACCACACAACATTTGACTTTATAGGAGAACTGAAGTCGCGCCAACTGCTTAACTCAAAACACAGTCAAGAAAGTAGCTCTGAAGCTGAGAAACGGGATCGACCATAAGCACTACTGTGCAATTACGTACAATTTTCAAATTTCTTGTACTTGCTAACTTTGCGACCTCGGGCAGCTACGTTATCCTGGAGGAACCACACAACATTTGACTTTATAGGCTAGAACTGAAGTCGCGCCAACTGCTTAACTCAAAATACAGTCAAGAAAGTAGCTCTGAAGCCAAGAAACGGGATCGACCACAAGCGCTACCGTGAAATTACGTACAATTTTCTAATTTCTTGTACTTGCTAACTTTGCGACCTCGGGCAGCTACATTACCATGGAGAAACCACACAACATTTGACTTTATAGGCTACAACTGAAGTCGCTCCAATTGCTTAACTCAAAATATAGTCAAGAAAGTAGCTCTGAAGCCGAGAAACGGGATCGGCCATAAGCACTACCGTGAAATTACGTACAATTTTCTAATTTCTTGTACTTGCTAACTTCGCGACATCGGGCACCTATGTTACCATGGAGGAATCACACAAGATTTGACTTTATAGGCTAGAACTGAATTCGCGCCAACGGCTTAACTCAAAATACAGTCAAGAAAGTAGCTCTGAAGCCGAGAAACGGCATCGACCATAAGCACTACCGTGAAATTACTTACAATTTTCAAATTACTTGTACTTGCTAACTTTGCGACCTCGGGGAGCTATGTTACCATGGAGGAATCACACAAGATTTGACTTTATAGGCTAGAACTGAAGTCGCGCCAACGGCTTAACTCAAAATACAGTCAAGAAAGTAGCTCTGAAGCCGAGAAACGGCATCGACCATAAGCACTACCGTGAAATTACTTACAATTTTCAAATTACTTGTACTTGCTAACTTTGCGACCTCGGGCAGCTATGTTACCATATAGGAATCACACAAGATTTGACTTTATAGGCTAGAACTGAAGTCGCGCCAACCGTTTAGCTCAAAATACAATCAAGAAAGTAGCTCTGAAGCCGGGACACGGGATCGACCATAAGCACTACTGTGCAATTACGTACAATTTTCAAATTTCTTGTACTTGCTAATTTTGCGACCTCGGGCAGCTACGTTACCATGGAGGAACCACACAACTTTTGACTTTATAGGCTAGAACTGAAGTCGCGCCTACTGTTTAGCTCAAAATACAGTCAAGAAAGTAGCTCTGAAGCCGAGAAACGGGATCGACCATAAGCACTACTGTGCAATTACGTACAATTTCCAAATTTCTTGTACTTGCTAACTTTGCGACCTCGGGCAGCTACGATACCATGGAGGAACCACACAACATTTGACTTCATAGGCTAGAACTGAAGTCGCGCCAACTGCTGAACTCAAAATACAGTCAAGAAAGTAGCTCTGAAGCCAAGAAACGGGATCGACCATAAGCGCTACCGTGAAATTACGTACAAATTTCTAATTTCTTGTACTTGCTAACTTTGCGACCTCGGGCAGCTACGTTACCATGGAGGAACCACACAACATTTGACTTTATAGGCTAGAACTGAAGTCGCGCCTACTGTTTAGCTCAAAATACAGTCAAGAAAGTAGCTCTGAAGCCGAGAAACGGGATCGACCATAAGCACTACTGTGCAATTACGTACAATTTTCAAATTTCTTGTACTTGCTAACTTTGCGACCTCGGGCAGCTACGATACCATGGAGGAACCACACAACATTTGACTTTATAGGCTAAAACTGAAGTCGCGCCAACTGCTTAACTCAAAATACAGTCAAGAAAGTACCTCTGAAGCCAAGAAACGGGATCGACCATAAGCGCTACCGTGAAATTACGTACAATTTTCTAATTTCTTGTACTTGCTAACTTTGCGACCTCGGGCAGCTATGTTACCATGGAGGAATCACACAAGATTTGACTTTATAGGCTAGAACTGAAGTCGCGCCAACCGTTTAGCTCAAAATACAGTCAAGAAAGTAGCTCTGAAGCCGAGAAACGGGATCGACCATAAGCACTACCGTGAAATTACGTACAATTTTCAAATTTCTTGTACTTGCTAACTTTGCGGCCTCGGGCAGCTATGTTACCATGGAGGAACCACACAAGATTTGACTTCATAAGCTAGAACTGAAGTCGCGCCAACCACTTAACTCAAAATACAGTCAGGAAAGTAGCTCTGAAGCCGAGAAACGGCATCGACCATAAGCACTACCGTGAAATTACGTACAATTTTCAAATTTCTTATACTTGCTAACTTTGCGACCTCGGGCAGCTATGTTACCATGGAGGAACCACACAACATTTGACTTTATAGGCTAGAACTGAAGTCGCGCCAACTGCTTAGCTCAAAATACAGTCAAGAAAGTAGCTCTGAAGCTGAGAATCGGGATCGACCATAAGCATTACTGTGCAATTACGTACAATTTTTAAATTTCTTGTACTTGGTAACTTTGCGACCTCGGGCAGCTACGTTACCAGGGAGGAACCACACAACATTTGACTTTATAGGCTAGAACTGAAGTCGATCCAACTGCTTAACTCAAAATACAGTCAAGAAACAAGCTCTGAAGCTGAGAAACGGGAGCGACCATAAGCACTACTGTGCAGTTGCGTACAATTTTCAAATTTCTTGTACTTGCTAATTTTGCGACCTCGGGCAGCTATGTTACCATGGAGGAATCACACAAGATTTGACTTTATAGGCTAGAACTGAAGTCGCGCCAACCGTTTAGCTCAAAATACAATCAAGAAAGTAGCTCTGAAGCCGGGACACGGGATCGACCATAAGCACTACTGTGCAATTACGTACAATTTTCAAATTTCTTGTACTTGCTAACTTTGCGACCTCGGGCAGCTATGTTACCATGGAGGAACCACACAACATTTGACTTTATAGGCTAGAACTGAAGTCGCGCCAACTGCTGAACTCAAAATACAGTCAAGAAAGTAGCTCTGAAGCCGAAAAACGGGATCGACCACAAGCACTACCGTGAAATTACGTACAATTTTCAAATTTCTTGTACTAGCTAACTTTGCGGCCTCGGGCAGCTATGTTACCATGGAGGAACCACACAAGATTTGACTTCATAAGCTAGAACTGAAGTCGCGCCAACTGCTTAACTCAAAATACAGTTAAGAAAGTAGCTCTGAAGCCGAGAAACGGCATCGACCATAAGCACTACCGTGAAATTACGTACAATTTTCAAATTTCTTATACTTGCTAACTTTGCAACCTCGGGCAGCTATGTTACCATGGAGGAACCACACAACATTTGACTTTATAGGCTAGAACTGAAGTCGCGCCAACTGCTTAGCTCAAAATACAGTCAAGAAAGTAGCTCTGAAGCTGAGAATCGGGATCGACCATAAGCATTACTGTGCAATTACGTACAATTTTTAAATTTCTTGTACTTGGTAACTTTGCGACCTCGGGCAGCTACGTTACCATGGAGGAACCACACAACATTTGACTTTATAGGCTAGAACTGAAGTCGATCCAACTGCTTAGCTCAATATACAGTCAAGAAACAAGCTCTGAAGCTGAGAAACGGGAGCGACCATAAGCACTACTGTGCAATTGCGTACAATTTTCAAATTTCTTGTACTTGCTAATTTTGCGACCTCGGGCAGCTACGTTACCATGGAGGAACCACACAACATTTGACTTTATAGGCTAGAACTGAAGTCGCGCCAACTGCTTAACTTAAAATACAGTCAAGAAAGTAGCTCTGAAGCTGAGAAACGGCATCGACCATAAGCACTACTGTGCAATTACATACAATTTTCAAATTTCTTGTACTTGCTAACTTTGCGGCCTCGGGCAGCTATGTTACCATGGAGGAACCACACAAGATTTGACTTTATAGGCTAGAACTGAAGTCGCGCCAATTGCTTAACTCAAAATACAGTCAAGAAAGTAGCTCTGAAGCCGAGAAACGGGATCGACCATAAGCACTACCGTGAAATTACGTACAATTTTCAAATTTCTTGTACTTGCTAACTTTGCGACCTCGGCCAGCTACGTTACCATGGAGGAACCACACAACATTTGACTTTATAGGCTAGAACTGAAGTCGCGCCAACTGCTCAACTCAAAATACAGTCAAGAAAGTAGCTCTGAAGCCGAGAAACGGCATCGACCATAAGCACTACCGTGAAATTACTTACAATTTTCAAATTACTTGTACTTGCTAACTTTGCGACCTCGGGGAGCTATGTTACCATGGAGGAATCACACAAGATTTGACTTTATAGGCTAGAACTGAAGTCGCGCCAACCGTTTAGCTCAAAATACAATCAAGAAAGTAGCTCTGAAGCCGGGACACGGGATCGACCATAAGCACTACTGTGCAATTACGTACAATTTTCAAATTTCTTGTACTTACTAATTTTGCGACCTCGGGCAGCTACGTTACCATGGAGGAACCACACAACTTTTGACTTTATAGGCTAGAACTGAAGTCGCGCCTACTGTTTAGCTCAAAATACAGTCAAGAAAGTAGCTCTGAAGCCGAGAAACGGGATCGACCATAAGCACTACTGTGCAATTACGTACAATTTCCAAATTTCTTGTACTTGCTAACTTTGCGACCTCGGGCAGCTACGATACCATGGAGGAACCACACAACATTTGACTTTATAGGCTAGAACTGAAGTCGCGCCAACTGCTTAACTCAGAATACAGTCAAGAAAGTAGCTCTGAAGCCAAGAAACGGGATCGACCATAAGCACTACTGTGCAATTACGTACAATTTTCAAATTTCTTGTACATGCTAACTTTGCGACCTCGGGCAGCTACATTACCATGGAGAAACCAAACAACATTTGACTTTATAGGCTAGAACTGAAGTCGCGCCAACGGCTGAACTCAAAATACAGTCAAGAAAGTAGCTCTGAAGCCGAGAAACGGCATCGACCATAAGCACTACCGTGAAATTACTTACAATTTTCAAATTACTTGTACTTGCTAACTTTTGCGACCTCGGGCAGCTATGTTACCATGGAGGAATCACACAAGATTTGACTTTATAGGCTAGAACTGAAGTCGCGCCAACCGTTTAGCTCAAAATACAATCAAGAAAGTAGCTCTGAAGCCGGGACACGGGATCGACCATAAGCACTACTGTGCAATTACGTACAATTTTCAAATTTCTTGTACTTGCTAATTTTGCGACCTCGGGCAGCTACGTTACCATGGAGGAACCACACAACTTTTGACTTTATAGGCTAGAACTGAAGTCGCGCCTACTGTTTAGCTCAAAATACAGTCAAGAAAGTAGCTCTGAAGCCGAGAAACGGGATCGACCATAAGCATTACCGTGAAATTACTTACAATTTTCAAATTACTTGTACTTGCTAACTTTGCGACCTCGGGGAGCTATGTTACCATGGAGGAATCACACAAGATTTGACTTTATAGGCTAGAACTGAAGTCGCGCCAACGGCTTAACTCAAAATACAGTCAAGAAAGTAGCTCTGAAGCCGAGAAACGGCATCGACCATAAGCACTACCGTGAAATTACGTACAATTTTCTAATTTCTTGTACTTGCTAACTTTGCGACATCGGGCACCTATGTTACCATGGAGGAATCACACAAGATTTGACTTTATAGGCTAGAACTGAAGTCGCGCCAACGGCTTAACTCAAAATACAGTCAAGAAAGTAGCTCTGTGCAATTACGTACAATTTTCAAATTTCTTGTACTTGCTAACTTTGCGACCTCGGGCAGCTACGATACCATGGAGGAACCACACAACATTTGACTTAATAGGCTAGAACTGAAGTCGCTCCAATTGCTTAACTCAAAATACAGTCAAGAAAGTAACTCTGAAGCTGAGAAACGGGATCGACCATAAGCATTACTGTGCAATTACGTACAATTTTTAAATTTCTTGTACTTGCTAACTTCGCGACATCGGGCACCTATGTTACCATGGAGGAATCACACAAGATTTGACTTTATAGGCTAGAACTGAAGTCGCGCCCACGGCTTAACTCAAAATAAGTCAAGAAAGTAGCTCTGAAGCCGAGAAACGGGATCGGCCATAAGCACTACCGTGAAATTACGTACAATTTTCTAATTTCTTGTACTTGCTAACTTCGCGACATCGGGCACCTATTACCATGGAGGAATCACACAAGATTTGACTTTATAGGCTAGAACTGAAGTCGCGCCAACGGCTTAACTCAAAATACAGTCAAGAAAGTAGCTCTGAAGCCGAGAAACGGCATCGACCATAAGCACTACCGTGAAATTACTTACAATTTTCAAATTACTTGTACTTGCTAACTTTGCGACCTCGGGGAGCTATGTTACCATGGAGGAATCACACAAGATTTGACTTTATAGGCTAGAACTGAAGTCGCGCCAACGGCTTAACTCAAAATACAGTCAAGAAAGTAGCTCTGAAGCCGAGAAACGGCATCGACCATAAGCACTACCGTGAAATTACTTACAATTTTCAAATTACTTGTACTTGCTAACTTTGCGACCTCGGGGAGCTATGTTACCATGGAGGAATCACACAAGATTTGACTTTATAGGCTAGAACTGAAGTCGCGCCAACGGCTTAACTCAAAATACAGTCAAGAAAGTAGCTCTGAAGCCGAGAAACGGCATCGACCATAAGCACTACCGTGAAATTACTTTCAATTTTCAAATTACTTGTACTTGCTAACTTTGCGACCTCGGGCAGCTATGTTACCATGGAGGAATCACACAAGATTTGACTTTATAGGCTAGAACTGAAGTCGCGCCAACGGCTTAGCTCAAAATACAGTCAAGAAAGTAGCTCTGAAGCCGAAAAACGGGATCGACCACAAGCACTACCGTGAAATTACGTACAATTTTCAAATTTCTTGTACTTGCTAACTTTGCGACCTCGGGCAGCTATGTTACCATGGAGGAATCACACAAGGTTTGACTTTATAGGCTAGAACTGAAGTCGCGCCAACCGTTAAGCTCAAAATACAGTCAAGAAAGTAGCTCTGAAGCCGAGAAACGGGATCGACCATAAGCGCTACCGTGAAATTACGTACAATTTTCTAATTTCTTGTACTTGCTAACTTTGCGACCTCGGGCAGCTACATTACCATGGAGAAACCACACAACATTTGACTTTATAGGCTAAAACTGAAGTCGCGCCAACTGCTTAACTCAAAATACAGTCAAGAAAGTAGCTCTGAAGCCAAGAAACGGGATCGACCATAAGCGCTACCGTGAAATTACGTACAATTTTCTAATTTCTTGTACTTGCTAACTTTGCGACCTCGGGCAGCTATGTTACCATGGAGGAACCACACAACATTCGACTTTATAGGCTAGAACTGAAGTCGCTCCAATTGCTTAACTCAAAATACAGTCAAGAAAGTAGCTCTGAAGCCGAGAAACGGGATCGGCCATAAGCACTACCGTGAAATTACGTACAATTTTCTAATTTCTTGTA
The DNA here is from genome assembly GCA_958301585.1 of Merodon equestris. Lineage (NCBI taxonomy): Eukaryota > Metazoa > Arthropoda > Insecta > Diptera > Syrphidae > Merodon > Merodon equestris. The sequence continues at coordinate 52,367,159 of OY284415.1, read as the reverse complement.
CTTGCTAACTTTGCGACATCGGGCACCTATGTTACCATGGAGGAATCACACAAGATTTGACTTTATATTCTAGAACTGAAGTCGCGCCAACGGCTTAACTCAAAATACAGTCAAGAAAGTAGTTCTGAAGCCGAGAAACGGGATCGACCATAAGCACTACTGTGCAATTACGTACAATTTTCAAATTTCTTGTACTTGCTAACTTTGCGACCTCGGGCAGCTACGATACCATGGAGGAACCACACAACATTTGACTTTATAGGCTAGAACTGAAGTCGCGCCAACTGCTGAACTCAAAATACAGTCAAGAAAGTAGCTCTGAAGCCGAGAAACGGGATCGACCACAAGCACTACCGTGAAATTACGTACAATTTTCAAATTTCTTGTACTTGCTAACTTTGCGACCTCGGGCAGCTATGTTACCATGGAGGAATCACACAAGATTTGACTTTATAGGCTAGAACTGAAGTCGCGCCAACCGTTTAGCTCAGAATACAGTCAAGAAAGTAGCTCTGAAGCCGAGAAACGGGATCGACCACAAGCACTACCGTGAAATTACGTACAATTTTCAAATTTCTTGTACTTGCTAACTTTGCGACCTCGGGCAGCTATGTTACCATGGAGGAACCACACAACATTTGACTTTATAGGCTAGAACTGAAGTCGCGCCAACTGCTTAGCTCAAAATACAGTCAAGAAAGTAGCTCTGAAGCTGAGAATCGGGATCGACCATAAGCATTACTGTGCAATTACGTACAATTTTTAAATTTCTTGTACTTGGTAACTTTGCGACCTCGGGCAGCTACGTTACCAGGGAGGAACCACACAACACTTGACTTTATAGGCTAGAACTGAAGTCGATCCAACTGCTTAACTCAAAATACAGTCAAGAAACAAGCTCTGAAGCTGAGAAACGGGAGCGACCATAAGCACTACTGTGCAATTGCGTACAATTTTCAAATTTCTTGTACTTGCTAATTTTGCGACCTCGGGCAGCTATGTTACCATGGAGGAATCACACAAGATTTGACTTTATAGGCTAGAACTGAAGTCGCGCCAACCGTTTAGCTCAAAATACAATCAAGAAAGTAGCTCTGAAGCCGGGACACGGGATCGACCATAAGCACTACTGTGCAATTACGTACAATTTTCAAATTTCTTGTACTTGCTAACTTTGCGACCTCGGGCAGCTACGATACCATGGAGGAACCACACAACATTTGACTTTATAGGCTAGAACTGAAGTCGCGCCAACTGCGGAACTCAAAATACAGTCAAGAAAGTAGCTCTGAAGCCGAAAAACGGGATCGACCACAAGCACTACCGTGAAATTACGTACAATTTTCAAATTTCTTGTACTTGCTAACTTTGCGGCCTCGGGCAGCTATGTTACCATGGAGGAACCACACAAGATTTGACTTCATAAGCTAGAACTGAAGTCGCGCCAACTGCTTAACTCAAAATACAGTCAAGAAAGTAGCTCTGAAGCCGAGAAACGGCATCGACCATAAGCACTACCGTGAAATTACGTACAATTTTCAAATTTCTTATACTTGCTAACTTTGCGACCTCGGGCAGCTATGTTACCATGGAGGAACCACACAACATTTGACTTTATAGGCTAGAACTGAAGTCGCGCCAACTGCTTAGCTCAAAATACAGTCAAGAAAGTAGCTCTGAAGCTGAGAATCGGGATCGACCATAAGCATTACTGTGCAATTACGTACAATTTTTAAATTTCTTGTACTTGGTAACTTTGCGACCTCGGGCAGCTACGTTACCATGGAGGAACCACGCAACATTTGACTTTATAGGCTAGAACTGAAGTCGATCCAACTGCTTAACTCAAAATACAGTCAAGAAACAAGCTCTGAAGCTGAGAAACGAGAGCGACCATAAGCACTACTGTGCAATTGCGTACAATTTTCAAATTTCTTGTACTTGCTAATTTTGCGACCTCGGGCAGCTACGTTACCATGGAGGAACCACACAACATTTGACTTTATAGGCTAGAACTGAAGTCGCGCCAACTGCTTAACTTAAAATACAGTCAAGAAAGTAGCTCTGAAGCTGAGAAACGGCATCGACCATAAGCACTACTGTGCAATTACATACAATTTTCAAATTTCTTGTACTTGCTAACTTTGCGGCCTCGGGCAGCTATGTTACCATGGAGGAACCACACAAGGTTTGACTTTATAGGCTAGAACTGAAGTCGCGCCAATTGCTTAACTCAAAATACAGTCAAGAAAGTAGCTCTGAAGCCGAGAAACGGGATCGACCATAAGCACTACCGTGAAATTACGTACAATTTTCAAATTTCTTGTACTTGCTAAATTTGCGACCTCGGGCAGCTATGTTACCATGGAGGAATTACACAAGATTTGACTTTATAGGCTAGAACTGAAGTCGCGCCAACTGTTTAGCTCAAAATACAGTCAAGAAAGTAGCTCTGAAGCCGAGAAACGGGATCGAACATAAGCACTACTGTGCAATTACGTACAATTTTCAAATTTCTTGTACTTGCTAACTTTGCGACCTCGGGCAGCTACGTTACAATGGAGGAACCACACAACATTTGACTTTATAGGCTAGAACTGAAGTCGCGCCAACTGCTCAACTCAAAATACAGTCAAGAAAGTAGCTCTGAAGCCGAGAAACGGGATCGACCATAAGCACTACCGTGAAATTACGTACAATTTTCAAATTTCTTGTACTTGCTAACTTTGCGACCTCGGGCAGCTATGTTACCATGGAGGAATCACACAACATTTGACTTTATAGGCTAGAACTGAAGTCGCGCCAACCGTTTAGCTCAAAATACAGTCAAGAAAGTAGCTCTGAAGCCGAGAAACGGGATCGACCATAAGCACTACCGTGAAATTACGTACAATTTTCAAATTTCTTGTACTTGCTAATTTTGCGACCTCGGGCAGCTACGTTACCATGGAGGAACCACACAACATTTGACTTTATAGGCTAGAACTGAAGTCGCGCCAACGGCTTAACTCAAAATACAGTCAAGAAGGTAGGTCTGAAGCTGAGAAACGGGATCGACCATAAGCACTACTGTGCAATTACATACAATTTTCAAATTTCTTGTACTTGCTAACTTTGCGACCTCGGGCAGCTACGTTACCATGGAGGAACCACACAACATTTGACTTTATATTCTAGAACTGAAGTCGCCCCAACTGTTCAGCTCAAAATACAGTCAAGAAAGTAGCTCTGAAGCCGAGAAACGGCATCGACCATAAGCACTACCGTGAAATTACGTACAATTTTCAAATTTCTTGTTCTTGCTAACTTTGCGACCTCGGGCAGCTATGTTACCATGGAGGAACCACACAACATTTGACTTTATAGGCTAGAACTGAAGTCGCGCCAACTGCTTAACTCAAAATACAGTCAAGAAAGTAGCTCTGGAGCCGAGAAACGGGATCGACCATAAGAAATTACTACCGTGAAATTACATACAATTTTCAAATTTCTTGTACTTGCTAACTTTGCGACCTCGGGCAGCTATGTTACCATGGAGGAACCACACAACATTTGACTTTATAGGCTAGAACTGAAGTCGCGCCAACTGCTCAACTCAAAATACAGTCAAGAAAGTAGCTCTGAAGCCGAGAAACGGGATCGACCATAAGCACTACTGTGCAATTACATACAATTTTCAAATTTCTTGTACTTGCTAACTTTGCGACCTCGGGCAGCTATGTTACCAGGGAGGAATCACACAAGATTTGACTTTAGAGGCTAGAACTGAAGTCGCGCCAACGGCTTAACTCAAAATACAGTCAAGAAGGTGGGTCTGAAGCTGAGAAACGGGATCGACCATAAGCACTACCGTGAAATTACGTACAATTTTCAAATTTCTTGTACTTGCTAAATTTGCGACCTCGGGCAGCTATGTTACCATGGAGGAATCACACAAGATTTGACTTTAGAGGCTAGAACTGAAGTCGCGCCAACCGTTTAGCTCAAAATACAGTCAAGAAAGTAGCTCTGAAGCCGAGAAACGGCATCGACCATAAGCACTACCGTGAAATTACGTACAATTTTCAAATTTCTTGTTCTTGCTAACTTTGCGACCTCGGGCAGCTATGTTACCATGGAGGATCCACACAACATTTGACTTTATAGGCTAGAACTGAAGTCGCGCCAACTGCTTAACTCAAAATACAGTCAAGAAAGTAGCTCTGGAGCCGAGAAACGGGATCGACCATAAGAAATTACTACCGTGAAATTACATACAATTTTCAAATTTCTTGTACTTGCTAACTTTGCGACCTCGGGCAGCTACGTTACCATGGAGGAACCACACAACATTTGACTTTATATTCTAGAACTGAAGTCGCCCCAACTGTTCAGCTCAAAATACAGTCAAGAAAGTAGCTCTGAAGCCGAGAAACGGGATCGACCATAAGCACTACCGTGAAATTACGTACAATTTTCAAATTTCTTGTACTTGCTAATTTTGCGACCTCGGGCAGCTACGTTACCATGGAGGATCCACACAACATTTGACTTTATAGGCTAGAACTGAAGTCGCTCCAACTGCTTAACTCAAAATACAGTCAAGAAAGTAGCTCTGAAGCCGAGAAACGGGATCGACCATAAGCACTACTGTGCAATTACGTACAATTTTCAAATTTCTTGTACTTGCTAAATTTGCGACCTCGGCCAGCTACGTTACCATGGAGGAACCACACAACATTTGACTTTATAGGCTAGAACTGAAGTCGCGCCAACTGCTCAACTCAAAATACAGTCAAGAAAGTAGCTCTGAAGCCGAGAAACGGGATCGACCATAAGCACTACTGTGCAATTACATACAATTTTCAAATTTCTTGTACTTGCTAACTTTGCGACCTCGGGCAGCTACGTTACCATGGAGGAACCACACAACATTTGACTTTATATTCTAGAACTGAAGTCGCGCCAACTGTTTAGCTCAAAATACAGTCAAGAAAGTAGCTCTGAAGCCGAGAAACGGCATCGACCATAAGCACTACCGTGAAATTACGTACAATTTTCAAATTTCTCGTACTTGCTAACTTTGCGACCTCGGGCAGCTATGTTACCATGGAGGAACCACACAGCATTTGACTTTATAGGCTAGAACTGAAGTCGCTCCAACTCCTTTACTCAAAATACAGTCAAGAAAGTAGCTCTGAAGCTGAGAAACGGGAGCGACCATAAGCACTACTGTGCAATTACGTAGAATTTTCAAATTTCTTGTACTTGCTAACTTTGCGACCTCGGGCAGCTATGTTACCATGGAGGAATCACACAAGATTTGACTTTGTAGGCTAGAACTGAAGTCGCGCCAACTGTTTAGCTCAAAATACAGTCAAGAAAGTAGCTCTGAAGCTGAGAAACGGGATCGACCATAAGCACTACCGTGAAATTACGTACAATTTTCAAATTTCTTGTACTTGCTAAATTTGCGACCTCGGGCAGCTATGTTACCAGGGAGGAATCACACAAGATTTGACTTTAGAGGCTAGAACTGAAGTCGCGCCAACTGCTTAACTCAAAATACAGTCAAGAAAGTAGCTCTGAAGCTAAGAAACGGGATCGACCATAAGCACTACCGTGAAATTACGTACAATTTTCAAATTTCTTGTACTTGCTAAATTTGCGACCTCGGGCAGCTATGTTACCATGGAGGAATCACACAAGATTTGACTTTAGAGGCTAGAACTGAAGTCGCGCCAACCGTTTAGCTCAAAATACAGTCAAGAAAGTAGCTCTGAAGCCGAGAAACGGCATCGACCATAAGCACTACCGTGAAATTACGTACAATTTTCAAATTTCTTGTTCTTGCTAACTTTGCGACCTCGGGCAGCTATGTTACCATGGAGGATCCACACAACATTTGACTTTATAGGCTAGAACTGAAGTCGCTCCAACTGCTTAACTCAAAATACAGTCAAGAAAGTAGCTCTGAAGCCGAGAAACGGGATCGACCATAAGCACTACTGTGCAATTACATACAATTTTCAAATTTCTTGTACTTGCTAACTTTGCGACCTCGGGCAGCTATGTTACCAGGGAGGAATCACACAAGATTTGACTTTAGAGGCTAGAACTGAAGTCGCGCCAACGGCTTAACTCAAAATACAGTCAAGAAGGTGGGTCTGAAGCTGAGAAACGGGATCGACCATAAGCACTACTGTGCAATTACATACAATTTTCAAATTTCTTGTACTTGCTAACTTTGCGACCTCGGGCAGCTACGTTACCATGGAGGAACCACACAACATTTGACTTTATATTCTAGAACTGAAGTCGCGCCAACTGTTCAGCTCAAAATACAGTCAAGAAAGTAGCTCTGAAGCCGAGAAACGGCATCGACCATAAGCACTACCGTGAAATTACGTACAATTTTCAAATTTCTTGTTCTTGCTAACTTTGCGACCTCGGGCAGCTATGTTACCATGGAGGATCCACACAACATTTGACTTTATAGGCTAGAACTGAAGTCGCTCCAACTGCTTAACTCAAAATACAGTCAAGAAAGTAGCTCTGAAGCCGAGAAACGGGATCGACCATAAGCACTACTGTGCAATTACGTACAATTTTCAAATTTCTTGTACTTGCTAACTTTGCGACCTCGGCCAGCTACGTTACCATGGAGGAACCACACAACATTTGACTTTATAGGCTAGAACTGAAGTCGCGCCAACTGCTCAACTCAAAATACAGTCAAGAAAGTAGCTCTGAAGCCGAGAAACGGGATCGACCATAAGCACTACTGTGCAATTACATACAATTTTCAAATTTCTTGTACTTGCTAACTTTGCGACCTCGGGCAGCTACGTTACCATGGAGGAACCACACAACATTTGACTTTATATTTTAGAACTGAAGTCGCGCCAATTGCTTAACTCAAAATACAGTCAAGAAAGTAGCTCTGAAGCCGAGAAACGGCATCGACCATAAGCACTACCGTGAAATTACGTACAATTTTCAAATTTCTTGTACTTGCTAACTTTGCGACCTCGGGCAGCTATGTTACCATGGAGGAATCACACAAGATTTGACTTTGTAGGCTAGAACTGAAGTCGCGCCAACTGTTTAGCTCAAAATACAGTCAAGAAAGTAGCTCTGAAGCTGAGAAACGGGATCGACCATAAGCACTACCGTGAAATTACGTACAATTTTCAAATTTCTTGTACTTGCTAAATTTGCGACCTCGGGCAGCTATGTTACCAGGGAGGAATCACACAAGATTTGACTTTAGAGGCTAGAACTGAAGTCGCGCCAACCGCTTAACTCAAAATACAGTCAAGAAAGTAGCTCTGAAGCTGAGAAACGGGATCGACCATAAGCACTACCGTGAAATTACGTACAATTTTCAAATTTCTTGTACTTGCTAAATTTGCGACCTCGGGCAGCTATGTTACCATGGAGGAATCACACAAGATTTGACTTTAGAGGCTAGAACTGAAGTCGCGCCAACCGTTTAGCTCAAAATACAGTCAAGAAAGTAGCTCTGAAGCCGAGAAACGGGATCGACCATAAGCGCTACCGTGAAATTACGTACAATTTTCTAATTTCTTGTACTTGCTAACTTTGCGACCTCATGCAGCTACATTACCATGGAGAAACCACACAACATTTGACTTTATAGGCTAAAACTGAAGTCGCGCCAACTGCTTAACTCAAAATACAGTCAAGAAAGTAGCTCTGAAGCCAAGAAACGGGATCGACCATAAGCGCTACCGTGAAATTACGTACAATTTTCTAATTTCTTGTACTTGCTAACTTTGCGACCTCGGGCAGCTATGTTACCATGGAGGAATCACACAAGATTTGACTTTATAGGCTAGAACTGAAGTCGCGCCAACCGTTTAGCTCAGAATACAGTCAAGAAAGTAGCTCTGAAGCCGAGAAACGGGATCGACCATAAGCACTACCGTGAAATTACGTACAATTTTCAAATTTCTTGTACTTGCTAACTTTGCGGCCTCGGGCAGCTATGTTACCATGGAGGAACCACACAAGATTTGACTTCATAAGCTAGAACTGAAGTCGCGAAAACTGCTTAACTCAAAATACAGTCAAGAAAGTAGCTCTGAAGCCGAGAAACGGCATCGACCATAAGCACTACCGTGAAATTACGTACAATTTTCAAATTTCTTATACTTGCTAACTTTGCGACCTCGGGCAGCTATGTTACCATGGAGGAACCACACAACATTTGACTTTATATGCTAGAACTGAAGTCGCGCCAACTGCTTAGCTCAAAATACAGTCAAGAAAGTAGCTCTGAAGCTGAGAATCGGGATCGACCATAAGCATTACTGTGCAATTACGTACAATTTTTAAATTTCTTGTACTTGGTAACTTTGCGACCTCGGGCAGCTACGTTACCAGGGAGGAACCACACAACATTTGACTTTATAGGCTAGAACTGAAGTCGATCCAACTGCTTAACTCAAAATACAGTCAAGAAACAAGCTCTGAAGCTGAGAAACGGGAGCGACCATAAGCACTACTGTGCAATTGCGTACAATTTTCAAATTTCTTGTACTTGCTAATTTTGCGACCTCGGGCAGCTATGTTACCATGGAGGAATCACACAAGATTTGACTTTATAGGCTAGAACTGAAGTCGCGCCAATTGCTTAACTCAAAATACAGTCAAGAAAGTAGCTCTGAAGCCGAGAAACGGGATCGACCATAAGCACTACTGTGCAATTACGTACAATTTTCAAATTTCTTGTACTTGCTAACTTTGCGACCTCGGGCAGCTACTATACCATGGAGGAACCACACAACATTTGACTTTATAGGCTAGAACTGAAGTCGCGCCAACTGCGGAACTCAAAATACAGTCAAGAAAGTAGCTCTGAAGCCGAAAAACGGGATCGACCACAAGCACTACCGTGAAATTACGTACAATTTTCAAATTTCTTGTACTTGCTAACTTTGCGGCCTCGGGCAGCTATGTTACCATGGAGGAACCATACAAGATTTGACTTCATAAGCTAGAACTGAAGTCGCACCAACTGCTTAACTCAAAATACAGTCAAGAAAGTAACTCTGAAGCCGAGAAACGGCATCGACCATAAGCACTACCGTGAAATTACGTACAATTTTCAAATTTCTTATACTTGCTAACTTTGCGACCTCGGGCAGCTATGTTACCATGGAGGAACCACACAACATTTGACTTTATAGGCTAGAACTGAAGTCGCGCCAACTGCTTAGCTCAAAATACAGTCAAGAAAGTAGCTCTGAAGCTGAGAATCGGGATCGAACATAAGCATTACTGTGCAATTACGTACAATTTTTAAATTTCTTGTACTTGGTAACTTTGCGACCTCGGGCAGCTACGTTACCATGGAGGAACCACACAACATTTGACTTTATAGGCTAGAACTGAAGTCGATCCAACTGCTTAACTCAAAATACAGTCAAGAAACAAGCTCTGAAGCTGAGAAACGGGAGCGACCATAAGCACTACTGTGCAATTGCGTACAATTTTCAAATTTCTTGTACTTGCTAATTTTGCGACCTCGGGCAGCTACGTTACCATGGAGGAACCACACAACATTTGACTTTATAGGCTAGAACTGAAGTCGCGCCAACTGCTTAACTTAAAATACAGTCAAGAAAGTAGCTCTGAAGCTGAGAAACGGCATCGACCATAAGCACTACTGTGCAATTACATACAATTTTCAAATTTCTTGTACTTGCTAACTTTGCGGCCTCGGGCAGCTATGTTACCATGGAGGAACCACACAAGATTTGACTTTATAGGCTAGAACTGAAGTCGCGCCAATTGCTTAACTCAAAATACAGTCAAGAAAGTAGCTCTGAAGCCGAGAAACGGGATCGACCATAAGCACTACCGTGAAATTACGTACAATTTTCAAATTTCTTGTACTTGCTAAATTTGCGACCTCGGGCAGCTATGTTACCATGGAGGAATTACACAAGATTTGACTTTATAGGCTAGAACTGAAGTCGCGCCAACTGTTTAGCTCAAAATACAGTCAAGAAAGTAGCTCTGAAGCCGAGAAACGGGATCGAACATAAGCACTACTGTGCAATTACGTACAATTTTCAAATTTCTTGTACTTGCTAACTTTGCGACCTCGGGCAGCTACGTTACCATGGAGGAACCACACAACATTTGACTTTATAGGCTAGAACTGAAGTCGCGCCAACTGCTCAACTCAAAATACAGTCAAGAAAGTAGCTCTGAAGCCGAGAAACGGGATCGACCATAAGCACTACCGTGAAATTACGTACAATTTTCAAATTTCTTGTACTTGCTAACTTTGCGACCTCGGGCAGCTATGTTACCATGGAGGAATCACACAAGATTTGACTTTATAGGCTAGAACTGAAGTCGCGCCAACCGTTTAGCTCAAAATACAGTCAAGAAAGTAGCTCTGAAGCCGAGAAACGGGATCGACCATAAGCACTACCGTGAAATTACGTACAATTTTCAAATTTCTTGTACTTGCTAATTTTGCGACCTCGGGCAGCTACGTTACCATGGAGGAACCACACAACATTTGACTTTATAGGCTAGAACTGAAGTCGCGCCAACGGCTTAACTCAAAATACAGTCAAGAAGGTAGGTCTGAAGCTGAGAAACGGGATCGACCATAAGCACTACTGTGCAATTACATACAATTTTCAAATTTCTTGTACTTGCTAACTTTGCGACCTCGGGCAGCTACGTTACCATGGAGGAACCACACAACATTTGACTTTATAGGCTAGAACTGAAGTCGCACCAATTGCTTAACTCAAAATACAGTCAAGAAAGTAGCTCTGAAGCCGAGAAACGGGATCGACCATAAGCACTACCGTGAAATTACGTACAATTTTCAAATTTCTTGTACTTGCTAATTTTGCGACCTCGGGCAGCTATGTTACCATGGAGGAACCACACAACATTTGACTTTATAGGCTAGAACTGAAGTCGCGCCAACTGCTTAACTCAAAATACAGTCAAGAAAGAAGCTCTGAAGCTGAGAAACGGGATCGACCATAAGCACTACTGTGCAATTACGTAGAATTTTCAAATTTCTTGTTCTTGCTGATTTTGCGACCTCGGGCAGCTACGTTACCATAGAGGAACCACACAACATTTGACTTTATAGGCTAGAACTGAAGTCGCGCCAACTGCTCAACTCAAAATACAGTCAAGAAAGTAGCTCTGAAGCCGAGAAACGGGATCGACCATAAGCACTACCGTGAAATTACGTACATTTTTCAAATTTCTTGTACTTGCTAACTTTGCCACCTCGGGCAGCTATGTTACCATGGAGGAATCACGCAAGATTTGACTTTATAGGCTAGAACTGAAGTCGCGCCAACTGATTAACTCAAAATACAGTCAAGAAAGTAGCTCTGAAGCCGAGAAACGGGATCGACCATAAGCACTACCGTGATATTACGCACAATTTTCAAATTTCTTGTACTTGCTAACTTTGCGACCTCGGGCAGCTATGTTACCATGGAGGAACCACGCAACATTTGACTTTATAGGCTAGAACTGAAGTCGCGCCGACTGCTTAACTCAGAATACAGTCAAGAAAGTAGCTCTGAAGCTGAGAAACGGGAGCGACCATAAGCACTACTGTGCAATTACGTAGAATTTTCAAATTTCTTGTACTTGCTAACTTTGCCACCTCGGGCAGCTATATTACCATGGAGGAACCACACAAGATTTGACTTTATAGGCTAGAACTGAAGTCGCGCCAATTGCTACACTCAAAATACAGTCAAGAAAGTAGCTCTGAAGCCGAGAAACGGCATCGACCATAAGCACTACCGTGAAATTACGTACAATTTTCAAATTTCTTGTACTTGCTAACTTTGCGACCTCGGGCAGCTATGTTACCATGGAGGAATCACACAAGATTTGACTTTGTAGGCTAGAACTGAAGTCGCGCCAACTGTTTAGCTCAAAATACAGTCAAGAAAGTAGCTCTGAAGCTGAGAAACGGGATCGACCATAAGCACTACCGTGAAATTACGTACAATTTTCAAATTTCTTGTACTTGCTAAATTTGCGACCTCGGGCAGCTATGTTACCATGGAGGAATCACACAAGATTTGACTTTAGAGGCTAGAACTGAAGTCGCGCCAACTGCTTAACTCAAAATACAGTCAAGAAAGTAGCTCTGAAGCTGAGAAACGGGATCGACCATAAGCACTACCGTGAAATTACGTACAATTTTCAAATTTCTTGTACTTGCTAAATTTGCGACCTCGGGCAGCTATGTTACCATGGAGGAATCACACAAGATTTGACTTTAGAGGCTAGAACTGAAGTCGCGCCAACCGTTTAGCTCAAAATACAGTCAAGAAAGTAGCTCTGAAGCCGAGAAACGGGATCGACCATAAGCGCTGCCGTGAAATTACGTACAATTTTCTAATTTCTTGTACTTGCTAACTTTGCGACCTCACGCAGCTACATTACCATGGAGAAACCACACAACATTTGACTTTATAGGCTAAAACTGAAGTCGCGCCAACTGCTTAACTCAAAATACAGTCAAGAAAGTAGCTCTGAAGCCAAGAAACGGGATCGACCATAAGCGCTACCGTGAAATTACGTACAATTTTCTAATTTCTTGTACTTGCTAACTTTGCGACCTCGGGCAGCCAGCTTACCATGGAGGAACCACACAACATTCGACTTTATAGGCTAGAACTGAAGTCGCTCCAATTGCTTAACTCAAAATACAGTCAAGAAAGTAGCTCTGAAGCCGAGAAACGGGATCGACCATAAGCACTACCGTGAAATTACGTACAATTTTCAAATTTCTTGTACTTGCTAATTTTGCGACCTCGGGCAGCTATGTTACCATGGAGGAACCACACAACATTTGACTTTATAGGCTAGAACTGAAGTCGCGCCAACTGCTTAGCTCAAAATACAGTCAAGAAAGTAGCTCTGAAGCTGAGAATCGGGATCGACCATAAGCATTACTGTGCAATTACGTACAATTTTTAAATTTCTTGTACTTGGTAACTTTGCGACCTCGGGCAGCTATGTTACCATGGAGGAACCACACAACATTTGACTTTATAGGCTAGAACTGAAGTCGCTCCAATTGCTTAACTCAAAATACAGTCAAGAAAGTAGCTCTGAAGCCGAGAAACGGGATCGGCCATAAGCACTACCGTGAAATTACGTACAATTTTCTAATTTCTTGTACTTGCTAACTTTGCGACATCGGGCACCTATGTTACCATGGAGGAATCACACAAGATTTGACTTTATAGGCTAGAACTGAAGTCGCGCCAACGGCTTAACTCAAAATACAGTCAAGAAAGTAGCTCTGAAGCCGAGAAACGGGATCGACCATAAGCACTACTGTGCAATTACGTACAATTTTCAAATTTCTTGTACTTGCTAACTTTGCGACCTCGGGCAGCTACGATACCATGGAGGAACCACACAACATTTGACTTTATAGGCTAGAACTGAAGTCGCGCCAACTGCTGAACTCAAAATACAGTCAAGAAAGTAGCTCTGAAGCCGAAAAACGGGATCGACCACAAGCACTACCGTGAAATTACGTACAATTTTCAAATTTCTTGTACTTGCTAACTTTGCGACCTGGGGCAGCTATGTTACCATGGAGGAATCACACAAGATTTGACTTTATAGGCTAGAACTGAAGTCGCGCCAACCGTTTAGCTCAGAATACAGTCAAGAAAGTAGCTCTGAAGCCGAGAAACGGGATCGACCATAAGCACTACCGTGAAATTACGTACAATTTTCAAATTTCTTGTACTTGCTAACTTTGCGGCCTCGGGCAGCTATGTTACCATGGAGGAACCACACAAGATTTGACTTCATAAGCTAGAACTGAAGTCGCGCCAACTGCTTAACTCAAAATACAGTCAAGAAAGTAGCTCTGAAGCCGAGAAACGGCATCGACCATAAGCACTACCGTGAAATTACGTACAATTTTCAAATTTCTTATACTTGCTAAATTTGCGACCTCGGGCAGCTATGTTACCATGGAGGAACCACACAACATTTGACTTTATAGGCTAGAACTGAAGTCGCGCCAACTGCTTAGCTCAAAATACAGTCAAGAAAGTAGCTCTGAAGCTGAGAATCGGGATCGACCATAAGCATTACTGTGCAATTACGTACAATTTTTAAATTTCTTGTACTTGGTAACTTTGCGACCTCGGGCAGCTACGTTACCAGGGAGGAACCACACAACATTTGACTTTATAGGCTAGAACTGAAGTCGATCCAACTGCTTAACTCAAAATACAGTCAAGAAACAAGCTCTGAAGCTGAGAAACGGGAGCGACCATAAGCACTACTGTGCAATTGCGTACAATTTTCAAATTTCTTGTACTTGCTAATTTTGCGACCTCGGGCAGCTATGTTACCATGGAGGAATCACACAAGATTTGACTTTATAGGCTAGAACTGAAGTCGCGCCAACCGTTTAGCTCAAAATACAATCAAGAAAGTAGCTCTGAAGCCGGGACACGGGATCGACCATAAGCACTACTGTGCAATTACGTACAATTTTCAAATTTCTTGTACTTGCTAACTTTGCGACCTCGGGCAGCTACGATACCATGGAGGAACCACACAACATTTGACTTTATAGGCTAGAACTGAAGTCGCGCCAACTGCGGAACTCAAAATACAGTCAAGAAAGTAGCTCTGAAGCCGAAAAACGGGATCGACCACAAGCACTACTGTGAAATTACGTACAATTTTCAAATTTCTTGTACTTGCTAACTTTGCGGCCTCGGGCAGCTATGTTACCATGGAGGAACCACACAAGATTTGACTTCATAAGCTAGAACTGAAGTCGCGCCAACTGCTTAACTCAAAATACAGTCAAGAAAGTAGCTCTGAAGCCGAGAAACGGCATCGACCATAAGCACTACCGTGAAATTACGTACAATTTTCAAATTTCTTATACTTGCTAACTTTGCGACCTCGGGCAGCTATGTTACCATGGAGGAACCACACAACATTTGACTTTATAGGCTAGAACTGAAGTCGCGCCAACTGCTTAGCTCAAAATACAGTCAAGAAAGTAGCTCTGAAGCTGAGAATCGGGATCGACCATAAGCATTACTGTGCAATTACGTACAATTTTTAAATTTCTTGTGCTTGGTAACTTTGCGACCTCGGGCAGCTACGTTACCATGGAGGAACCACACAACATTTGACTTTATAGGCTAGAACTGAAGTCGATCCAACTGCTTAACTCAAAATACAGTCAAGAAACAAGCTCTGAAGCTGAGAAACGGGAGCGACCATAAGCACTACTGTGCAATTGCGTACAATTTTCAAATTTCTTGTACTTGCTAATTTTGCGACCTCGGGCAGCTACGTTACCATGGAGGAACCACACAACATTTGACTTTATAGGCTAGAACTGAAGTCGCGCCAACTGCTTAACTTAAAATACAGTCAAGAAAGTAGCTCTGAAGCTGAGAAACGGCATCGACCATAAGCACTACTGTGCAATTACATACAATTTTCAAATTTCTTGTACTTGCTAACTTTGCGGCCTCGGGCAGCTATGTTACCATGGAGGAACCACACAAGATTTGACTTTATAGGCTACAACTGAAGTCGCGCCAATTGCTTAACTCAAAATACAGTCAAGAAAGTAGCTCTGAAGCCGAGAAACGGGATCGACCATAAGCACTACCGTGAAATTACGTACAATTTTCAAATTTCTTGTACTTGCTAAATTTGCGACCTCGGGCAGCTATGTTACCATGGAGGAATTACACAAGATTTGACTTTATAGGCTAGAACTGAAGTCGCGCCAACTGTTTAGCTCAAAATACAGTCAAGAAAGTAGCTCTGAAGCCGAGAAACGGGATCGAACATAAGCACTACTGTGCAATTACGTACAATTTTCAAATTTCTTGTACTTGCTAACTTTGCGACCTCGGGCAGCTACGTTACCATGGAGCAACCACACAACATTTGACTTTATAGGCTAGAACTGAAGTCGCGCCAACTGCTCAACTCAAAATACACTCAAGAAAGTAGCTCTGAAGCCGAGAAACGGGATCGACCATAAGCACTACCGTGAAATTACGTACAATTTTCAAATTTCTTGTACTTGCTAACTTTGCGACCTCGGGCAGCTATGTTACCATGGAGGAATCACACAAGATTTGACTTTATAGGCTAGAACTGAAGTCGCGCCAACCGTTTAGCTCAAAATACAGTCAAGAAAGTAGCTCTGAAGCCAAGAAACGGGATCGACCATAAGCACTACCGTGAAATTACGTACAATTTTCAAATTTCTTGTACTTGCTAATTTTGCGACCTCGGGCAGCTACGTTACCATGGAGGAACCACACAACATTTGACTTTATAGGCTAGAACTGAAGTCGCGCCAACGGCTTAACTCAAAATACAGTCAAGAAGGTAGGTCTGAAGCTGAGAAACGGGATCGACCATAAGCACTACTGTGCAATTACATACAATTTTCAAATTTCTTGTACTTGCTAACTTTGCGACCTCGGGCAGCTACGTTACCATGGAGGAACCACACAACATTTGACTTTATATTCTAGAACTGAAGTCGCGCCAACTGTTCAGCTCAAAATACAGTCAAGAAAGTAGCTCTGAAGCCGAGAAACGGCATCGACCATAAGCACGTACAATTTTCAAATTTCTTGTTCTTGCTAACTTTGCGACCTCGGGCAGCTATTTTACCATGGAGGATCCACACAACATTTGACTTTATAGGCTAGAACTGAAGTCGCTCCAACTGCTTAACTCAAAATACAGTCAAGAAAGTAGCTCTGAAGCCGAGAAACGGGATCGACCATAAGCACTACTGTGCAATTACGTACAATTTTCAAATTTCTTGTACTTGCTAACTTTGCGACCTCGGCCAGCTACGTTACCATGGAGGAACCACACAACATTTGACTTTATAGGCTAGAACTGAAGTCGCGCCAACTGCTCAACTCAAAATACAGTCAAGAAAGTAGCTCTGAAGCCGAGAAACGGGATCGACCATAAGCACTACTGTGCAATTCAATTACATACAATTTTCAAATTTCTTGTACTTGCTAACTTTGCGACCTCGGGCAGCTACGTTACCATGGAGGAACCACACAACATTTGACTTTATATTCTAGAACTGAAGTCGCGCCAACTGTTTAGCTCAAAATACAGTCAAGAAAGTAGCTCTGAAGCCGAGAAACGGCATCGACCATAAGCACTACCGTGAAATTACGTAGAATTTTCAAATTTCTTGTTCTTGCTGATTTTGCGACCTCGGGCAGCTACGTTACCATAGAGGAACCACACAACATTTGACTTTATAGGCTAGAACTGAAGTCGCGCCAACTGATTAACTCAAAATACAGTCAAGAAAGTAGCTCTGAAGCCGAGAAACGGGATCGACCATAAGCACTACCGTGATATTACGCACAATTTTCAAATTTCTTGTACTTGCTAACTTTGCGACCTCGGGCAGCTATGTTACCATGGAGGAACCACGCAACATTTGACTTTATAGGCTAGAACTGAAGTCGCGCCGACTGCTTAACTCAGAATACAGTCAAGAAAGTAGCTCTGAAGCTGAGAAACGGGAGCGACCATAAGCACTACTGTGCAATTACGTAGAATTTTCAAATTTCTTGTACTTGCTAACTTTGCCACCTCGGGCAGCTATGTTACCATGGAGAAACCACACAAGATTTGACTTTATAGGCTAGAACTGAAGTCGCGCCAATTGCTTAACTCAAAATACAGTCAAGAAAGTAGCTCTGAAGCCGAGAAACGGCATCGACCATAAGCACTACCGTGAAATTACGTACAATTTTCAAATTTCTTGTACTTGCTAACTTTGCGACTTCGGGCAGCTATGTTACCATGGAGGAATCACACAAGATTTGACTTTGTAGGCTAGAACTGAAGTCGCGCCGACTGTTTAGCTCAAAATACAGTCAAGAAAGTAGCTCTGAAGCTGAGAAACGGGATCGACCATAAGCACTACCGTGAAATTACGTACAATTTTCAAATTTCTTGTACTTGCTAAATTTGCGACCTCGGGCAGCTATGTTACCATGGAGGAATCACACAAGATTTGACTTTAGAGGCTAGAACTGAAGTCGCGCCAACCGTTTAGCTCAAAATACAGTCAAGAAAGTAGCTCTGAAGCCGAGAAACGGGATCGACCATAAGCGCTACCGTGAAATTACGTACAATTTTCTAATTTCTTGTACTTGCTAACTTTGCGACCTCATGCAGCTACATTACCATGGAGAAACCACACAACATTTGACTTTATAGGCTAAAACTGAAGTCGCGCCAACTGCTTAACTCAAAATACAGTCAAGAAAGTAGCTCTGAAGCCAAGAAACGGGATCGACCATAAGCGCTACCGTGAAATTACGTACAATTTTCTAATTTCTTGTACTTGCTAACTTTGCGACCTCGGGCAGCTATGTTACCATGGAGGAACCACACAACATTCGACTTTATAGGCTAGAACTGAAGTCGCTCCAATTGCTTAACTCAAAATACAGTCAAGAAAGTAGCTCTGAAGCCGAGAAACGGGATCGGCCATAAGCACTACCGTGAAATTACGTACAATTTTCTAATTTCTTGTACTTGCTAACTTTGCGACCTCGGGCAGCTACGTTACCATGGAGGAACCATACAACATTTGACTTTATAGGCTAGAACTGAAGTCGATCCAACTGCTTAACTCAAAATACAGTCAAGAAACAAGCTCTGAAGCTGAGAAACGGGAGCGACCATAAGCACTACTGTGCAATTGCGTACAATTTTCAAATTTCTTGTACTTGCTAATTTTGCGACCTCGGGCAGCTATGTTACCATGGAGGAATCACACAAGATTTGACTTTATAGGCTAGAACTGAAGTCGCGCCAACCGTTTAGCTCAAAATACAATCAAGAAAGTAGCTCTGAAGCCGGGACACGGGATCGACCATAAGCACTACTGTGCAATTACGTACAATTTTCAAATTTCTTGTACTTGCTAACTTTGCGGCCTCGGGCAGCTATGTTACCATGGAGGAACCACACAAGATTTGACTTCATAAGCTAGAACTGAAGTCGCGCCAACTGCTTAACTCAAAATACAGTCAAGAAAGTAGCTCTGAAGCCGAGAAACGGCATCGACCATAAGCACTACCGTGAAATTACGTACAATTTTCAAATTTCTTATACTTGCTAACTTTGCGACCTCGGGCAGCTATGTTACCATGGAGGAACCACACAACATTTGACTTTATAGGCTAGAACTGAAGTCGCGCCAACTGCTTAGCTCAAAATACAGTCAAGAAAGTAGCTCTGAAGCTGAGAATCGGGATCGACCATAAGCATTACTGTGCAATTACGTACAATTTTTAAATTTCTTGTACTTGGTAACTTTGCGACCTCGGGCAGCTACGTTACCAGGGAGGAACCACACAACATTTGACTTTATAGGCTAGAACTGAAGTCGATCCAACTGCTTAACTCAAAATACAGTCAAGAAACAAGCTCTGAAGCTGAGAAACGGGAGCGACCATAAGCACTACTGTGCAATTGCGTACAATTTTCAAATTTCTTGTACTTGCTAATTTTGCGACCTCGGGCAGCTATGTTACCATGGAGGAATCACACAAGATTTGACTTTATAGGCTAGAACTGAAGTCGCGCCAACCGTTTAGCTCAAAATACAATCAAGAAAGTAGCTCTGAAGCCGGGACACGGGATCGACCATAAGCACTACTGTGCAATTACGTACAATTTTCAAATTTCTTGTACTTGCTAACTTTGCGGCCTCGGGCAGCTATGTTACCATGGAGGAACCACACAAGATTTGACTTCATAAGCTAGAACTGAAGTCGCGCCAACTGCTTAACTCAAAATACAGTCAAGAAAGTAGCTCTGAAGCCAAGAAACGGGATCGACCATAAGCACTACCGTGAAATTACGTACAATTTTCAAATTTCTTGTACTTGCTAATTTTGCGACCTCGGGCAGCTACGTTACCATGGAGGAACCACACAACATTTGACTTTATAGGCTAGAACTGAAGTCGCGCCAACGGCTTAACTCAAAATACAGTCAAGAAGGTAGGTCTGAAGCTGAGAAACGGGATCGACCATAAGCACTACTGTGCAATTACATACAATTTTCAAATTTCTTGTACTTGCTAACTTTGCGACCTCGGGCAGCTACGTTACCATGGAGGAACCACACAACATTTGACTTTATATTCTAGAACTGAAGTCGCGCCAACTGTTCAGCTCAAAATACAGTCAAGAAAGTAGCTCTGAAGCCGAGAAACGGCATCGACCATAAGCACGTACAATTTTCAAATTTCTTGTTCTTGCTAACTTTGCGACCTCGGGCAGCTATGTTACCATGGAGGATCCACACAACATTTGACTTTATAGGCTAGAACTGAAGTCGCTCCAACTGCTTAACTCAAAATACAGTCAAGAAAGTAGCTCTGAAGCCGAGAAACGGGATCGACCATAAGCACTACTGTGCAATTACGTACAATTTTCAAATTTCTTGTACTTGCTAACTTTGCGACCTCGGCCAGCTACGTTACCATGGAGGAACCAC
Source organism: Merodon equestris (assembly GCA_958301585.1). Lineage (NCBI taxonomy): Eukaryota > Metazoa > Arthropoda > Insecta > Diptera > Syrphidae > Merodon > Merodon equestris. Next base: position 52,346,561 of record OY284415.1, on the reverse strand, counting down.
ACAACATTTGACTTTATAGGCTAGAACTGAAGTCGCGCCAACTGCTCAACTCAAAATACAGTCAAGAAAGTAGCTCTGAAGCCGAGAAACGGGATCGACCATAAGCACTACTGTGCAATTCAATTACATACAATTTTCAAATTTCTTGTACTTGCTAACTTTGCGACCTCGGGCAGCTACGTTACCATGGAGGAACCACACAACATTTGACTTTATATTCTAGAACTGAAGTCGCGCCAACTGTTTAGCTCAAAATACAGTCAAGAAAGTAGCTCTGAAGCCGAGAAACGGCATCGACCATAAGCACTACCGTGAAATTACGTAGAATTTTCAAATTTCTTGTTCTTGCTGATTTTGCGACCTCGGGCAGCTACGTTACCATAGAGGAACCACACAACATTTGACTTTATAGGCTAGAACTGAAGTCGCGCCAACTGATTAACTCAAAATACAGTCAAGAAAGTAGCTCTGAAGCCGAGAAACGGGATCGACCATAAGCACTACCGTGATATTACGCACAATTTTCAAATTTCTTGTACTTGCTAACTTTGCGACCTCGGGCAGCTATGTTACCATGGAGGAACCACGCAACATTTGACTTTATAGGCTAGAACTGAAGTCGCGCCGACTGCTTAACTCAGAATACAGTCAAGAAAGTAGCTCTGAAGCTGAAAAACGGGAGCGACCATAAGCACTACTGTGCAATTACGTAGAATTTTCAAATTTCTTGTACTTGCTAACTTTGCCACCTCGGGCAGCTATGTTACCATGGAGAAACCACACAAGATTTGACTTTATAGGCTAGAACTGAAGTCGCGCCAATTGCTTAACTCAAAATACAGTCAAGAAAGTAGCTCTGAAGCCGAGAAACGGCATCGACCATAAGCACTACCGTGAAATTACGTACAATTTTCAAATTTCTTGTACTTGCTAACTTTGCGACTTCGGGCAGCTATGTTACCATGGAGGAATCACACAAGATTTGACTTTGTAGGCTAGAACTGAAGTCGCGCCGACTGTTTAGCTCAAAATACAGTCAAGAAAGTAGCTCTGAAGCTGAGAAACGGGATCGACCATAAGCACTACCGTGAAATTACGTACAATTTTCAAATTTCTTGTACTTGCTAAATTTGCGACCTCGGGCAGCTATGTTACCATGGAGGAATCACACAAGATTTGACTTTAGAGGCTAGAACTGAAGTCGCGCCAACCGTTTAGCTCAAAATACAGTCAAGAAAGTAGCTCTGAAGCCGAGAAACGGGATCGACCATAAGCGCTACCGTGAAATTACGTACAATTTTCTAATTTCTTGTACTTGCTAACTTTGCGACCTCATGCAGCTACATTACCATGGAGAAACCACACAACATTTGACTTTATAGGCTAAAACTGAAGTCGCGCCAACTGCTTAACTCAAAATACAGTCAAGAAAGTAGCTCTGAAGCCAAGAAACGGGATCGACCATAAGCGCTACCGTGAAATTACGTACAATTTTCTAATTTCTTGTACTTGCTAACTTTGCGACCTCGGGCAGCTATGTTACCATGGAGGAACCACACAACATTCGACTTTATAGGCTAGAACTGAAGTCGCTCCAATTGCTTAACTCAAAATACAGTCAAGAAAGTAGCTCTGAAGCCGAGAAACGGGATCGGCCATAAGCACTACCGTGAAATTACGTACAATTTTCTAATTTCTTGTACTTGCTAACTTTGCGACCTCGGGCAGCTACGTTACCATGGAGGAACCATACAACATTTGACTTTATAGGCTAGAACTGAAGTCGATCCAACTGCTTAACTCAAAATACAGTCAAGAAACAAGCTCTGAAGCTGAGAAACGGGAGCGACCATAAGCACTACTGTGCAATTGCGTACAATTTTCAAATTTCTTGTACTTGCTAATTTTGCGACCTCGGGCAGCTATGTTACCATGGAGGAATCACACAAGATTTGACTTTATAGGCTAGAACTGAAGTCGCGCCAACCGTTTAGCTCAAAATACAATCAAGAAAGTAGCTCTGAAGCCGGGACACGGGATCGACCATAAGCACTACTGTGCAATTACGTACAATTTTCAAATTTCTTGTACTTGCTAACTTTGCGGCCTCGGGCAGCTATGTTACCATGGAGGAACCACACAAGATTTGACTTCATAAGCTAGAACTGAAGTCGCGCCAACTGCTTAACTCAAAATACAGTCAAGAAAGTAGCTCTGAAGCCGAGAAACGGCATCGACCATAAGCACTACCGTGAAATTACGTACAATTTTCAAATTTCTTATACTTGCTAACTTTGCGACCTCGGGCAGCTATGTTACCATGGAGGAACCACACAACATTTGACTTTATAGGCTAGAACTGAAGTCGCGCCAACTGCTTAGCTCAAAATACAGTCAAGAAAGTAGCTCTGAAGCTGAGAATCGGGATCGACCATAAGCATTACTGTGCAATTACGTACAATTTTTAAATTTCTTGTACTTGGTAACTTTGCGACCTCGGGCAGCTACGTTACCAGGGAGGAACCACACAACATTTGACTTTATAGGCTAGAACTGAAGTCGATCCAACTGCTTAACTCAAAATACAGTCAAGAAACAAGCTCTGAAGCTGAGAAACGGGAGCGACCATAAGCACTACTGTGCAATTGCGTACAATTTTCAAATTTCTTGTACTTGCTAATTTTGCGACCTCGGGCAGCTATGTTACCATGGAGGAATCACACAAGATTTGACTTTATAGGCTAGAACTGAAGTCGCGCCAACCGTTTAGCTCAAAATACAATCAAGAAAGTAGCTCTGAAGCCGGGACACGGGATCGACCATAAGCACTACTGTGCAATTACGTACAATTTTCAAATTTCTTGTACTTGCTAACTTTGCGACCTCGGGCAGCTACGATACCATGGAGGAACCACACAACATTTGACTTTATAGGCTAGAACTGAAGTCGCGCCAACTGCGGAACTCAAAATACAGTCAAGAAAGTAGCTCTGAAGCCGAAAAACGGGATCGACCACAAGCACTACCGTGAAATTACGTACAATTTTCAAATTTCTTGTACTTGCTAACTTTGCGGCCTCGGGCAGCTATGTTACCATGGAGGAACCACACAAGATTTGACTTCATAAGCTAGAACTGAAGTCGCGCCAACTGCTTAACTCAAAATACAGTCAAGAAAGTAGCTCTGAAGCCGAGAAACGGCATCGACCATAAGCACTACCGTGAAATTACGTACAATTTTCAAATTTCTTATACTTGCTAACTTTGCGACCTCGGGCAGCTATGTTACCATGGAGGAACCACACAACATTTGACTTTATAGGCTAGAACTGAAGTCGCGCCAACTGCTTAGCTCAAAATACAGTCAAGAAAGTAGCTCTGAAGCTGAGAATCGGGATCGACCATAAGCATTACTGTGCAATTACGTACAATTTTTAAATTTCTTGTGCTTGGTAACTTTGCGACCTCGGGCAGCTACGTTACCATGGAGGAACCACACAACATTTGACTTTATAGGCTAGAACTGAAGTCGATCCAACTGCTTAACTCAAAATACAGTCAAGAAACAAGCTCTGAAGCTGAGAAACGGGAGCGACCATAAGCACTACTGTGCAATTGCGTACAATTTTCAAATTTCTTGTACTTGCTAATTTTGCGACCTCGGGCAGCTACGTTACCATGGAGGAACCACACAACATTTGACTTTATAGGCTAGAACTGAAGTCGCGCCAACTGCTTAACTTAAAATACAGTCAAGAAAGTAGCTCTGAAGCTGAGAAACGGCATCGACCATAAGCACTACTGTGCAATTACATACAATTTTCAAATTTCTTGTACTTGCTAACTTTGCGGCCTCGGGCAGCTATGTTACCATGGAGGAACCACACAAGATTTGACTTTATAGGCTACAACTGAAGTCGCGCCAATTGCTTAACTCAAAATACAGTCAAGAAAGTAGCTCTGAAGCCGAGAAACGGGATCGACCATAAGCACTACCGTGAAATTACGTACAATTTTCAAATTTCTTGTACTTGCTAAATTTGCGACCTCGGGCAGCTATGTTACCATGGAGGAATTACACAAGATTTGACTTTATAGGCTAGAACTGAAGTCGCGCCAACTGTTTAGCTCAAAATACAGTCAAGAAAGTAGCTCTGAAGCCGAGAAACGGGATCGAACATAAGCACTACTGTGCAATTACGTACAATTTTCAAATTTCTTGTACTTGCTAACTTTGCGACCTCGGGCAGCTACGTTACCATGGAGCAACCACACAACATTTGACTTTATAGGCTAGAACTGAAGTCGCGCCAACTGCTCAACTCAAAATACAGTCAAGAAAGTAGCTCTGAAGCCGAGAAACGGGATCGACCATAAGCACTACCGTGAAATTACGTACAATTTTCAAATTTCTTGTACTTGCTAACTTTGCGACCTCGGGCAGCTATGTTACCATGGAGGAATCACACAAGATTTGACTTTATAGGCTAGAACTGAAGTCGCGCAAACTGTTTAGCTCAAAATAGAGTCAAGAAAGTAGCTCTGAAGCCGAGAAACGGGATCGACCACAAGCACTACCGTGAAATTACGTACAATTTTCAAATTTCTTGTACTTGCTAACTTTGCGACCTCGGGCAGCTATGTTACCATGGAGGAACCACACAACATTTGACTTTATAGGCTAGAACTTAAGTCGCGCCAACTGCTGAACTCAAAATACAGTCAAGAAAGTAGCTCTGAAGCCGAAAAACGGGATCGACCACAAGCACTACCGTGAAATTACGTACAATTTTCAAATTTCTTGTACTTGCTAACTTTGCGACCTCGGGCAGCTATGTTACCATGGAGGAATCACACAAGATTTGACTTTATAGGCTAGAACTGAAGTCGCGCCAACCGTTTAGCTCAAAATACAGTCAAGAAAGTAGCTCTGAAGCCGAGAAACGGGATCGACCATAAGCGCTACCGTGAAATTACGTACAATTTTCTAATTTCTTGTACTTGCTAACTTTGCGACCTCGGGCAGCTACATTACCATGGAGAAACCACACAACATTTGACTTTATAGGCTAGAACTGAAGTCGCGCCAACTGCTTAACTCAAAATACAGTCAAGAAAGTAGCTCTGAAGCCAAGAAACGGGATCGACCATAAGCGCTACCGTGAAATTACGTACAGTTTTCTAATTTCTTGTACTTGCTAACTTTGCGACCTCGGGCAGCTATGTTACCATGGAGGAACCACACAACATTCGACTTTATAGGCTAGAACTGAAGTCGCTCCAATTGCTTAACTCAAAATACAGTCAAGAAAGTAGCTCTGAAGCCGAGAAACGGGATCGGCCATAAGCACTACCGTGAAATTACGTACAATTTTCTAATTTCTTGTACTTGCTAACTTTGCGACATCGGGCACCTATGTTACCATGGAGGAATCACACAAGATTTGACTTTATAGGCTAGAACTGAAGTCGCGCCAACCGTTTAGCTCAAAATACAATCAAGAAAGTAGCTCTGAAGCCGGGACACGGGATCGACCATAAGCACTACTGTGCAATTACGTACAATTTTCAAATTTCTTGTACTTGCTAACTTTGCGACCTCGGGCAGCTATGTTACCATGGAGGAATCACACAAGATTTGACTTAAGAGGCTAGAACTGAAGTCGCGCCAACTGTTTAGCTCAAAATACAGTCAAGAAAGTAGCTCTGAAGCCGAGAAACGGGATCGACCATAAGCACTACTGTGCAATTACGTACAATTTTCAAATTTCTTGTACTTGCTAACTTTGCGACCTCGGGCAGCTACGATACCATGGAGGAACCACACAACATTTGACTTGATAGGCTAGAACTGAAGTCGCGCCAACTGCTGAACTCAAAATACAGTCAAGAAAGTAGCTCTGAAGCCGAAAAACGGGATCGACCACAAGCACTACCGTGAAATTACGTACAATTTTCAAATTTCTTGTACTTGCTAACTTTGCGACCTCGGGCAGCTATGTTACCATGGAGGAATCACACAAGATTTGACTTTATAGGCTAGAACTGAAGTCGCGCCAACCGTTTAGCTCAAAATACAGTCAAGAAAGTAGCTCTGAAGCCGAGAAACGGGATCGACCATAAGCACTACCGTGAAATTACGTACAATTTTCAAATTTCTTGTACTTGCTAACTTTGCGACCTCGGGCAGCTATGTTACCATGGAGGAACCACACAACATTTGACTTTATAGGCTAGAACTGAAGTCGCGCCAACTGCTAAGCTCAAAATACAGTCAAGAAAGTAGCTCTGAAGCTGAGAAACGGGATCGACCATAAGCATTACTGTGCAATTACGTACAATTTTTAAATTTCTTGTACTTGGTAACTTTGCGAACTCGGGCAGCTACGTTACTATGGAGGAACCACACAACATTTGACTTTATAGGCTAGAACTGAAGTCGATCCAACTGCTTAACTCAAAATACAGTCAAGAAACAAGCTCTGAAGCTGAGAAACGGGAGCGACCATAAGCACTACTGTGCAATTGCGTACAATTTTCAAATTTCTTGTACTTGCTAATTTTGCGACCTCGGGCAGCTACGTTACCATGGAGGAACCACACAACATTTGACTTTATAGGCTAGAACTGATGTCGCGCCAACTGCTTAACTCAAAATACAGTCAAGAAGGTAGGTCTGAAGCTGAGAAACGGGATCGACCATAAGCAGTACTGTGCAATTACGTACAATTTTCAAATTTCTTGTACTTGCTAAATTTGCGACCTCGGGCAGCTACGTTACCATGGAGGAACCACACAACATTTGACTTTATATTCTAGAACTGAAGTCGCGCCAACTGTTTAGCTCAAAATACAGTCAAGAAAGTAGCTCTGAAGCCGAGAAACGGCATCGACCATAAGCACTACCGTGAAATTACGTACAATTTTCAAATTTCTCGTACTTGCTAATTTTGCGACCTCGGGCAGCTATGTTACCATGGAGGAACCACACAACATTTGACTTTATAGGCTAGAACTGAAGTCGCTCCAACTGCTTAACTCAAAATACAGTCAAGAAACAAGCTCTGAAGCTGAGAATTGGGAGCGACCATAAGCACTACTGTGCAATTGCGTACAATTTTCAAATTTCTTGTACTTGCTAATTTTGCTACATCGGGCAGCTACGTTACCATGGAGGAACCACACAACATTTGACTTTATAGGCTAGAACTGAAGTCGCACCAATTGCTTAACTCAAAATACAGTCAAGAAAGTAGCTCTGAAGCCGAGAAACGGGATCGACCATAAGCACTACCGTGAAATTACGTACAATTTTCAAATTTCTTGTACTTGCTAATTTTTCGACCTCGGGCAGCTATGTTACCATGGAGGAACCACACAACATTTGACTTTATAGGCTAGAACTGAAGTCGCGCCAACTGCTTAACTCAAAATACAGTCAAGAAAGAAGCTCTGATGCTGAGAAACGGGATCGACCATAAGCACTACTGTGCAAATACGTACAATTTTCAAATTTCTTGTAGTTGCTAACTTTGCGACCTCGGGCAGCTACGTTACCATGGAGGAATCACACAAGATTTGACTTTATAGGCTAGAACTGAAGTCGCGCCAACTGCTTAACTCAAAACACAGTCAAGAAAGTAGCTCTGACGCTGAGAAACGGGATCGACCATAAGCACTACTGTGCAATTACGTACAATTTTCAAATTTCTTGTACTTGCTAACTTTGCGACCTCGGGCAGCTATGTTACCATGGAGGAATCACACAAGATTTGACTTAAGAGGCTAGAACTGAAGTCGCGCCAACCGTTTAGCTCAAAATACAATCAAGAAAGTAGCTCTGAAGCCGGGACACGGGATCGACCATAAGCACTACTGTGCAATTACGTACAATTTTCAAATTTCTTGTACTTGCTAACTTTGCGACCTCGGGCAGCTATGTTACCATGGAGGAATCACACAAGATTTGACTTAAGAGGCTAGAACTGAAGTCGCGCCAACTGTTTAGCTCAAAATACAGTCAAGAAAGTAGCTCTGAAGCCGAGAAACGGGATCGACCATAAGCACTACTGTGCAATTACGTACAATTTTCAAATTTCTTGTACTTGCTAACTTTGCGACCTCGGGCAGCTACGATACCATGGAGGAACCACACAACATTTGACTTGATAGGCTAGAACTGAAGTCGCGCCAACTGCTGAACTCAAAATACAGTCAAGAAAGTAGCTCTGAAGCCGAAAAACGGGATCGACCACAAGCACTACCGTGAAATTACGTACAATTTTCAAATTTCTTGTACTTGCTAACTTTGCGACCTCGGGCAGCTATGTTACCATGGAGGAATCACACAAGATTTGACTTTATAGGCTAGAACTGAAGTCGCGCCAACCGTTTAGCTCAAAATACAGTCAAGAAAGTAGCTCTGAAGCCGAGAAACGGGATCGACCATAAGCACTACCGTGAAATTACGTACAATTTTCAAATTTCTTGTACTTGCTAACTTTGCGACCTCGGGCAGCTATGTTACCATGGAGGAACCACACAACATTTGACTTTATAGGCTAGAACTGAAGTCGCGCCAACTGCTAAGCTCAAAATACAGTCAAGAAAGTAGCTCTGAAGCTGAGAAACGGGATCGACCATAAGCATTACTGTGCAATTACGTACAATTTTTAAATTTCTTGTACTTGGTAACTTTGCGAACTCGGGCAGCTACGTTACTATGGAGGAACCACACAACATTTGACTTTATAGGCTAGAACTGAAGTCGATCCAACTGCTTAACTCAAAATACAGTCAAGAAACAAGCTCTGAAGCTGAGAAACGGGAGCGACCATAAGCACTACTGTGCAATTGCGTACAATTTTCAAATTTCTTGTACTTGCTAATTTTGCGACCTCGGGCAGCTACGTTACCATGGAGGAACCACACAACATTTGACTTTATAGGCTAGAACTGATGTCGCGCCAACTGCTTAACTCAAAATACAGTCAAGAAGGTAGGTCTGAAGCTGAGAAACGGGATCGACCATAAGCAGTACTGTGCAATTACGTACAATTTTCAAATTTCTTGTACTTGCTAAATTTGCGACCTCGGGCAGCTACGTTACCATGGAGGAACCACACAACATTTGACTTTATATTCTAGAACTGAAGTCGCGCCAACTGTTTAGCTCAAAATACAGTCAAGAAAGTAGCTCTGAAGCCGAGAAACGGCATCGACCATAAGCACTACCGTGAAATTACGTACAATTTTCAAATTTCTCGTACTTGCTAATTTTGCGACCTCGGGCAGCTATGTTACCATGGAGGAACCACACAACATTTGACTTTATAGGCTAGAACTGAAGTCGCTCCAACTGCTTAACTCAAAATACAGTCAAGAAACAAGCTCTGAAGCTGAGAATTGGGAGCGACCATAAGCACTACTGTGCAATTGCGTACAATTTTCAAATTTCTTGTACTTGCTAATTTTGCTACATCGGGCAGCTACGTTACCATGGAGGAACCACACAACATTTGACTTTATAGGCTAGAACTGAAGTCGCACCAATTGCTTAACTCAAAATACAGTCAAGAAAGTAGCTCTGAAGCCGAGAAACGGGATCGACCATAAGCACTACCGTGAAATTACGTACAATTTTCAAATTTCTTGTACTTGCTAATTTTTCGACCTCGGGCAGCTATGTTACCATGGAGGAACCACACAACATTTGACTTTATAGGCTAGAACTGAAGTCGCGCCAACTGCTTAACTCAAAATACAGTCAAGAAAGAAGCTCTGATGCTGAGAAACGGGATCGACCATAAGCACTACTGTGCAAATACGTACAATTTTCAAATTTCTTGTAGTTGCTAACTTTGCGACCTCGGGCAGCTACGTTACCATGGAGGAATCACACAAGATTTGACTTTATAGGCTAGAACTGAAGTCGCGCCAACTGCTTAACTCAAAACACAGTCAAGAAAGTAGCTCTGACGCTGAGAAACGGGATCGACCATAAGCACTACTGTGCAATTACGTACAATTTTCAAATTTCTTGTACTAGCTGACTTTGCGACCTCGGGCAGCTACGTTACCATGGAGGAACCACACAATATTTGACTTTATAGGCTAGAACTGAAGTCGCGCCAACTGCTCAACTCAAAATACAGTCAAGAAAGTAGCTCTGAAGCCGAGAAACGGGATCGACCATAAGCACTACCGTGAAATTACGTACATTTTTCAAATTTCTTGTACTTGCTAACTTTGCCACCTCGGGCAGCTATGTATGTTACCATGGAGGAATCACGCAAGATTTCACTTTATAGGCTAGAACTGAAGTCGCGCCAACTGATTAACTCAAAATACAGTCAAGAAAGTAGCTCTGAAGCCGAGAAACGGGATCGACCATAAGCACTACCGTGATATTACGCACAATTTTCAAATTTCTTGTACTTGCTAACTTTGCGACCTCGGGCAGCTATGTTACCATGGAGGAACCACACAACATTTGACTTTATAGGCTAGAACTGAAGTCGCCAACTGCTTAACTCAGAATACAGTCAAGAAAGTAGCTCTGAAGCCGAGAAACGGGATCGACCATAAGCACTACCGTGAAATTACGTACAATTTTCAAATTTCTTGTACTTGCTAATTTTGCGACCTCGGGCAGCTACGTTACCATGGAGGAACCACACAACATTTGACTTTATAGGCTAGAACTGAAGTCGCGCCAACTGCTTAACTCAAAATACAGTCAAGAAGGTAGGTCTGAAGCTGAGAAACGGGATCGACCATAAGCACTACTGTGCAATTACGTACAATTTTCAAATTTCTTGTACTTGCCAACTTTGCGACCTCGGGCAGCTACGTTACCATGGAGGAACCACACAACATTTGACTTTATATTCTAGAACTGAAGTCGCGCCAACTGTTTAGCTCAAAATACAGTCAAGAAAGTAGCTCTGAAGCCGAGAAACGGCATCGACCATAAGCACTACCGTGAAATTACGTACAATTTTCAAATTTCTTGTACTTGCTAACTTTGCGACCTCGGGCAGCTATGTTACCATGGAGTAACCACAAAACATTTGACTTTAAAGGCTAGAACTGAAGTCGCTCCAACTGCTTAACTCAAAATACAGTCAAGAAACAAGCTCTGAAGCTGAGAATTGGGAGCGACCATAAGTACTACTGTGCAATTGCGTACAATTTTCAAATTTCTTGTACTTGCTAAATTTGCTACCTCGGGCAGCTACGTTACCATGGAGGAACCACACAACATTTGACTTTATAGGCTAGAACTGAAGTCGCACCAATTGCTTAACTCAAAATACAGTCAAGAAAGTAGCTCTGAAGCCGAGAAACGGGATCGACCATAAGCACTACCGTGAAATTACGTACAATTTTCAAATTTCTTGTACTTGCTAATTTTGCGACCTCGGGCAGCTATGTTACCATGAAGGAACCACACAACATTTTACTTTATAGGCTAGAACTGAAGTCGCGCCAACTGCTTAACTCAAAATACAGTCAAAAAAGAAGCTCTGAAGCTGAGAAACGGGATCGACCATAAGCACTACTGTGCAATTACGTACAATTTTCAAATTTCTTGTACTTGCTAACTTTGCGACCTCGGGCAGCTACGTTACCATGAAGGAATCACACAAGATTTGACTTTATAGACTAGAATTGAAGTCGCGCCAATTGCTCAACTCAAAATACAGTCAAGAAAGTAGCTCTGAAGCCGAGAAACGGGATCGACCATAAGCACTACCGTGAAATTACGTACATTTTTCAAATTTCTTGTACTTGCTAACTCTGCCACCTCGGGCAGCTATGTTACCATGGAGGAATCACGCAAGATTTGACTTTATAGGCTAGAACTGAAGTCGCGCCAACTGATTAACGCAAAATACAGTCAAGAAAGTAGCTCTGAAGCCGAGAAACGGGATCGACCATAAGCACTACCGTGATATTACGCACAATTTTCAAATTTCTTGTACTTGCTAACTTTGCGACCTCGGGCAGCTATGTTACCATGGAGGAACCACACAACATCTGACTTTATAGGCTAGAACTGAAGTCGCGCCAACTGCTTAACTCAGAATACAGTCAAGAAAGTAGCTCTGAAGCCGAGAAACGGGATCGACCATAAGCACTACTGTGCAATTACGTAGAATTTTCAAATTTCTTGTACTTGCTGACTTTGCGACCTCGGGCAGCTACGTTACCACGGAGGAATCACGCAAGATTTGACTTTATAGGCTAGAACTGAAGTCGCGCCAACTGATTAACTCAAAATACAGGCAAGAAAGTAGCTCTGAAGCCGAGAAACGGGATCGAACATAAGCACTACCGTGATATTACGCACAATTTTCAAATTTCTTGTACTTGCTAACTTTGCGACCTCGGGCAGCTATGTTACCATGGAGGAACCACACAACATTTGACTTTATAGGCTAGAACTGAAGTCGCTCCAACTGCTTAACTCAAAATACAGTCAAGAAACAAGCTCTGAAGCTGAGAATTGGGAGCGACCATAAGCACTACTGTGCAATTACTTGCTAACTTTGCGACCTCGGGCAGCTACGTTACCATAGAGGAACCACACAACATTTGACTTTATAGGCTAGAACTGAAGTCGCGCCCACTGCTTAACTCAAAATACAGTCAAGAAAGTAGCTCTGAAGCCGAGAAACGGGATCGACCATAAGCACTACCGTGAAATTACGTACAATTTTCAAATTTCTTGTACTTGCTAACTTTGCGACCTCGGGCAGCTATGTTACCATGGAGGAACCACACAACATTTGACTTTATAGGCTAGAACTGAAGTCACGCCAACTGCTTAGCTCAAAATACAGTCAAGAAAGTAGCTCTGAAGCTGAGAAACGGGATCGACCATAAGCATTACTGTGCAATTACGTACAATTTTTAAATTTCTTGTACTTGGTAACTTTGCGACCTCGGGCAGCTACGTTACTATGGAGGAACCACACAACATTTGACTTTATAGGCTAGAACTGAAGTCGATCCAACTGCTTAACTCAAAATACAGTCAAGAAACAAGCTCTGAAGCTGAGAAACGGGAGCGACCATAAGCAATACTGTGCAATTGCGTACAATTTTCAAATTTCTTGTACTTGCTAATTTTGCGACCTCGGGCAGCTACGTTACCATGGAGGAGCCACACAACATTTGACTTTATAGGCTAGAACTGAAGTCGCGCCAACTGCTTAACTCAAAATACAGTCAAGAAGGTAGGTCTGAAGCTGAGAAACGGGATCGACCATAAGCACTACTGTGCAATTACGTACAATTTTCAAATTTCTTGTACTTGCTAACTTTGCGACCTCGGGCAGCTACGTTACCATGGAGGAACCACACAACATTTGACTTTATATTCTAGAACTGAAGTCGCGCCAACTGTTTAGCTCAAAATACAGTCAAGAAAGTAGCTCTGAAGCCGAGAAACGGCATCGACCATAAGCACTACCGTGAAATTACGTATAATTTTCAAATTTCTCGTACTTGCTAATTTTGCGACCTCGGGCAGCTATGTTACCATGGAGGAACCACACAACATTTGACTTTATAGGCTAGAACTGAAGTCGCTCCAACTGCTTAACTCAAAATACAGTCAAGAAACAAGCTCTGAAGCTGAGAATTGGGAGCGACCATAAGCACTACTGTGCAATTACATACAATTTTCAAATTTCTTGTACTTGCTAACTTTGCGGCCTCGGGCAGCTATGTTACCATGGAGGAACCACACAAGATTTGACTTTATAGGCTAGAACTGAAGTCGCGCCAATTGCTTAACTCAAAATACAGTCAAGAAAGTAGCTCTGAAGCCGAGAAACGGGATCGACCGTAAGCACTACCGTGAAATTACGTACAATTTTCAAATTTCTTGTACTTGCTAACTTTGCGACCTCGGGCAGCTATGTTACCATGGAGGAATCACACAAGATTTGACTTTATAGGCTAGAACTGAAGTCGCGCCAACTGTTTAGCTCAAAATACAGTCAAGAAAGTAGCTCTGAAGCTGAGAAACGGGATCGACCATAAGCACTACCGTGAAATTACGTACAATTTTCAAATTTCTTGTACTTGCTAATTTTGCGACCTCGGGCAGCTATGTTACCATGGAGGAATCACACAAGATTTGACTTTAGAGGCTAGAACTGAAGTCGCGCCAACTGTTTAGCTCAAAATACAGTCAAGAAAGTAGCTCTGAAGCCGAGAAACGGGATCGACCATAAGCACTACTGTGCAATTACGTACAATTTTCAAATTTCTTGTACTTGCTAACTTTGCGACCTCGGGCAGCTACGTTACCATGGAGGAACCACACAACATTTGACTTTATATTCTAGAACTGAAGTCGCGCCAACCGTTTAGCTCAAAATACAGTCAAGAAAGTAGCTCTGAAGCCGAGAAACGGGATCGACCATAAGCACTACCGTGAAATTACGTACAATTTTCAAATTTCTTGTACTTACTAATTTTGCGACCTCGGGCAGCTACGTTACCATGGAGGAACCACACAACATTTGACTTTATAGGCTAGAACTGAAGTCGCGCCAACTGCTTAACTCAAAATACAGTCAAGAAGGTAGGTCTGAAGCTGAGAAACGGGATCGAACATAAGCACTACTGTGCAATTGCATACAATTTTCAAATTTCTTGTACTTGCTAAATTTGCGACCTCGGGCAGCTACGTTACCATTGAGGAACCACAAAACATTTGACTTTATATTCTAGAACTGAAGTCGCGCCAACTGTTTAGCTCAAAATACAGTCAAGAAAGTAGCTCTGAAGCCGAGAAACGGGATCGACCATAAGCACTACTGTGCAATTACGTACAATTTTCAAATTTCTTGTACTTGCTAACTTTGCGACCTCGGGCAGCTACGTTACCATGGAGGAACCACACAACATTTGACTTTATATTCTAGAACTGAAGTCGCGCCAACCGTTTAGCTCAAAATACAGTCAAGAAAGTAGCTCTGAAGCCGAGAAACGGGATCGACCATAAGCACTACCGTGAAATTACGTACAATTTTCAAATTTCTTGTACTTACTAATTTTGCGACCTCGGGCAGCTACGTTACCATGGAGGAACCACACAACATTTGACTTTATAGGCTAGAACTGAAGTCGCGCCAACTGCTTAACTCAAAATACAGTCAAGAAGGTAGGTCTGAAGCTGAGAAACGGGATCGAACATAAGCACTACTGTGCAATTGCATACAATTTTCAAATTTCTTGTACTTGCTAAATTTGCGACCTCGGGCAGCTACGTTACCATGGAGGAACCACAAAACATTTGACTTTATATTCTAGAACTGAAGTCGCGCCAACTGTTTAGCTCAAAATACAGTCAAGAAAGTAGCTCTGAAGCCGAGAAACGGGATCGACCATAAGCACTACCGTGAAATTGCGTACAATTTTCAAATTTCTTGTACTTGCTAACTTTGCGACCTCGGGCAGCTATGTTACCATGGAGGAACCACACAACATTTGACTTTATAGGCTAGAACTGAAGTCGATCCAACTGCTTAACTCAAAATACAGTCAAGAAACAAGCTCTGAAGCTGAGAAACGGAATCGACCATAAGCACTACCGTGAAATTACGTACAATTTTCAAATTTCTTGTACTTGCTAACTTTGCGACCTCGGGCAGCTATGTTACCATGGAGGAATCACACAAGATTTGACTTTATAGGCTAGAACTGAAGTCGCGCCAACCGTTTAGCTCAAAATACAGTCAAGAAAGTAGCTCTGAAGCCGAGAAACGGGATCGACCATAAGCTCTACCGTGAAATTACGTACAATTTTCAAATTTCTTGTACTTACTAATTTTGCGACCTCGGGCAGCTACGTTACCATGGAGGAACCACACAACATTTGACTTTATAGGCTAGAACTGAAGTCGCGCCAACTGCTTAACTCAAAATACAGTCAAGAAGGTAGGTCTGAAGCTGAGAAACGGGATCGAACATAAGCACTACTGTGCAATTGCATACAATTTTCAAATTTCTTGTACTTGCTAAATTTGCGACCTCGGGCAGCTACGTTACCATGGAGGAACCACAAAACATTTGACTTTATATTCTAGAACTGAAGTCGCGCCAACTGTTTAGCTCAAAATACAGTCAAGAAAGTAGCTCTGAAGCCGAGAAACGGCATCGACCATAAGCACTACCGTGAAATTACGTACAATTTTCAAATTTCTTGTACTTGCTAACTTTGCGACCTCGGGCAGCTATGTTACCATGGAGGAATCACACAAGATTTGACTTTATAGGCTAGAACTGAAGTCGCGCCAACCGTTTAGCTCAAAATACAGTCAAGAAAGTAGCTCTGAAGCCGAGAAACGGGATCGACCATAAGCACTACCGTGAAATTACGTACAATTTTCAAATTTCTTGTACTTGCTAACTTTGCTACCTCGGGCAGCTACGTTACCATAGAGGAACCACACAACATTTGACTTTATAGGCTAGAACTGAAGTCGCGCCCACTGCTTAACTCAAAATACAGTCAAGAAAGTAGCTCTGAAGCCGAGAAACGGGATCGACCATAAGCACTACCGTGAAATTACGTACAATTTTCAAATTTCTTGTACTTACTAATTTTGCGACCTCGGGCAGCTACGTTACCATGGAGGAACCACACAACATTTGACTTTATATTCTAGAACTGAAGTCGCGCCAACTGCTTAACTCAAAATACAGTCAAGAAGGTAGGTCTGAAGCTGAGAAACGGGATCGAACATAAGCACTACTGTGCAATTGCATACAATTTTCAAATTTCTTGTACTTGCTAAATTTGCGACCTCGGGCAGCTACGTTACCATGGAGGAACCACAAAACATTTGACTTTATATTCTAGAACTGAAGTCGCGCCAACTGTTTAGCTCAAAATACAGTCAAGAAAGTAGCTCTGAAGCCGAGAAACGGCATCGACCATAAGCACTACCGTGAAATTACGTACAATTTTCAAATTTCTTGTACTTGCTAACTTTGCGACCTCGGGCAGCTATGTTACCATGGAGGAACCACACAACATCTGACTTTATAGGCTAGAACTGAAGTCGCGCCAACTGCTTAACTCAGAATACAGTCAAGAAAGTAGCTCTGAAGCCGAGAAACGGGATCGACCATAAGCACTACTGTGCAATTACGTAGAATTTTCAAATTTCTTGTACTTGCTGACTTTGCGACCTCGGGCAGCTACGTTACCATGGAGGAATCACGCAAGATTTGACTTTATAGGCTAGAACTGAAGTCGCGCCAACTGATTAACTCAAAATACAGGCAAGAAAGTAGCTCTGAAGCCGAGAAACGGGATCGAACATAAGCACTACCGTGATATTACGCACAATTTTCAAATTTCTTGTACTTGCTAACTTTGCGACCTCGGGCAGCTATGTTACCATGGAGGAACCACACAACATTTGACTTTATAGGCTAGAACTGAAGTCGCTCCAACTGCTTAACTCAAAATACAGTCAAGAAACAAGCTCTGAAGCTGAGAATTGGGAGCGACCATAAGCACTACTGTGCAATTACTTGCTAACTTTGCGACCTCGGGCAGCTACGTTACCATAGAGGAACCACACAACATTTGACTTTATAGGCTAGAACTGAAGTCGCGCCCACTGCTTAACTCAAAATACAGTCAAGAAAGTAGCTCTGAAGCCGAGAAACGGGATCGACCATAAGCACTACCGTGAAATTACGTACAATTTTCAAATTTCTTGTACTTGCTAACTTTGCGACCTCGGGCAGCTATGTTACCATGGAGGAACCACACAACATTTGACTTTATAGGCTAGAACTGAAGTCACGCCAACTGCTTAGCTCAAAATACAGTCAAGAAAGTAGCTCTGAAGCTGAGAAACGGGATCGACCATAAGCATTACTGTGCAATTACGTACAATTTTTAAATTTCTTGTACTTGGTAACTTTGCGACCTCGGGCAGCTACGTTACTATGGAGGAACCACACAACATTTGACTTTATAGGCTAGAACTGAAGTCGATCCAACTGCTTAACTCAAAATACAGTCAAGAAACAAGCTCTGAAGCTGAGAAACGGGAGCGACCATAAGCAATACTGTGCAATTGCGTACAATTTTCAAATTTCTTGTACTTGCTAATTTTGCGACCTCGGGCAGCTACGTTACCATGGAGGAGCCACACAACATTTGACTTTATAGGCTAGAACTGAAGTCGCGCCAACTGCTTAACTCAAAATACAGTCAAGAAGGTAGGTCTGAAGCTGAGAAACGGGATCGACCATAAGCACTACTGTGCAATTACGTACAATTTTCAAATTTCTTGTACTTGCTAACTTTGCGACCTCGGGCAGCTACGTTACCATGGAGGAACCACACAACATTTGACTTTATATTCTAGAACTGAAGTCGCGCCAACTGTTTAGCTCAAAATACAGTCAAGAAAGTAGCTCTGAAGCCGAGAAACGGCATCGACCATAAGCACTACCGTGAAATTACGTATAATTTTCAAATTTCTCGTACTTGCTAATTTTGCGACCTCGGGCAGCTATGTTACCATGGAGGAACCACACAACATTTGACTTTATAGGCTAGAACTGAAGTCGCTCCAACTGCTTAACTCAAAATACAGTCAAGAAACAAGCTCTGAAGCTGAGAATTGGGAGCGACCATAAGCACTACTGTGCAATTACATACAATTTTCAAATTTCTTGTACTTGCTAACTTTGCGGCCTCGGGCAGCTATGTTACCATGGAGGAACCACACAAGATTTGACTTTATAGGCTAGAACTGAAGTCGCGCCAATTGCTTAACTCAAAATACAGTCAAGAAAGTAGCTCTGAAGCCGAGAAACGGGATCGACCGTAAGCACTACCGTGAAATTACGTACAATTTTCAAATTTCTTGTACTTGCTAACTTTGCGACCTCGGGCAGCTATGTTACCATGGAGGAATCACACAAGATTTGACTTTATAGGCTAGAACTGAAGTCGCGCCAACTGTTTAGCTCAAAATACAGTCAAGAAAGTAGCTCTGAAGCTGAGAAACGGGATCGACCATAAGCACTACCGTGAAATTACGTACAATTTTCAAATTTCTTGTACTTGCTAATTTTGCGACCTCGGGCAGCTACGTTACCATTGAGGAACCACAAAACATTTGACTTTATATTCTAGAACTGAAGTCGCGCCAACTGTTTAGCTCAAAATACAGTCAAGAAAGTAGCTCTGAAGCCGAGAAACGGGATCGACCATAAGCACTACTGTGCAATTACGTACAATTTTCAAATTTCTTGTACTTGCTAACTTTGCGACCTCGGGCAGCTACGTTACCATGGAGGAACCACACAACATTTGACTTTATATTCTAGAACTGAAGTCGCGCCAACCGTTTAGCTCAAAATACAGTCAAGAAAGTAGCTCTGAAGCCGAGAAACGGGATCGACCATAAGCACTACCGTGAAATTACGTACAATTTTCAAATTTCTTGTACTTACTAATTTTGCGACCTCGGGCAGCTACGTTACCATGGAGGAACCACACAACATTTGACTTTATAGGCTAGAACTGAAGTCGCGCCAACTGCTTAACTCAAAATACAGTCAAGAAGGTAGGTCTGAAGCTGAGAAACGGGATCGAACATAAGCACTACTGTGCAATTGCATACAATTTTCAAATTTCTTGTACTTGCTAAATTTGCGACCTCGGGCAGCTACGTTACCATGGAGGAACCACAAAACATTTGACTTTATATTCTAGAACTGAAGTCGCGCCAACTGTTTAGCTCAAAATACAGTCAAGAAAGTAGCTCTGAAGCCGAGAAACGGGATCGACCATAAGCACTACCGTGAAATTGCGTACAATTTTCAAATTTCTTGTACTTGCTAACTTTGCGACCTCGGGCAGCTATGTTACCATGGAGGAACCACACAACATTTGACTTTATAGGCTAGAACTGAAGTCGATCCAACTGCTTAACTCAAAATACAGTCAAGAAACAAGCTCTGAAGCTGAGAAACGGAATCGACCATAAGCACTACCGTGAAATTACGTACAATTTTCAAATTTCTTGTACTTGCTAACTTTGCGACCTCGGGCAGCTATGTTACCATGGAGGAATCACACAAGATTTGACTTTATAGGCTAGAACTGAAGTCGCGCCAACCGTTTAGCTCAAAATACAGTCAAGAAAGTAGCTCTGAAGCCGAGAAACGGGATCGACCATAAGCTCTACCGTGAAATTACGTACAATTTTCAAATTTCTTGTACTTACTAATTTTGCGACCTCGGGCAGCTACGTTACCATGGAGGAACCACACAACATTTGACTTTATAGGCTAGAACTGAAGTCGCGCCAACTGCTTAACTCAAAATACAGTCAAGAAGGTAGGTCTGAAGCTGAGAAACGGGATCGAACATAAGCACTACTGTGCAATTGCATACAATTTTCAAATTTCTTGTACTTGCTAAATTTGCGACCTCGGGCAGCTACGTTACCATGGAGGAACCACAAAACATTTGACTTTATATTCTAGAACTGAAGTCGCGCCAACTGTTTAGCTCAAAATACAGTCAAGAAAGTAGCTCTGAAGCCGAGAAACGGCATCGACCATAAGCACTACCGTGAAATTACGTACAATTTTCAAATTTCTTGTACTTGCTAACTTTGCGACCTCGGGCAGCTATGTTACCATGGAGGAACCACACAACATTTGACTTTATAGGCTAGAACTGAAGTCGCTCCAAATGCTTAACTCAAAATACAGTCAAGAAACAAGCTCTGAAGCTGAGAATTGGGAGCGACCATAAGCACTACTGTGCAATTGCGTACAATTTTCAAATTTCTTGTACTTGCTAATTTTGCTACCTCGGGCAGCTACGTTACCATAGAGGAACCACACAACATTTGACTTTATAGGCTAGAACTGAAGTCGCGCCCACTGCTTAGCTCAAAATACAGTCAAGAAAGTAGCTCTGAAGCCGAGAAACGGGATCGACCATAAGCACTACCGTGAAATTACGTACAATTTTCAAATTTCTTGTACTTGCTAACTTTGCGACCTCGGGCAGCTATGTTACCATGGAGGAACCACACAACATTTGACTTTATAGGCTAGAACTGAAGTCGCGCCAACTGTTTAGCTCAAAATACAGTCAAGAAAGTAGCTCTGAAGCTGAGAATCGGGATCGACCATAAGCATTACTGTGCAATAACGTACAATTTTTAAATTTCTTGTACTTGGTAACTTTGCGACCTCGGGCAGCTACGTTACCATGGAGGAACCACACAACATTTGACTTTATAGGCTAGAACTGAAGTCGCGCCAACTGCTTAACTCAAAATACAGTCAAGAAGGTAGGTCTGAAGCTGAGAAACGGGATCGACCATAAGCACTACTGTGCAATTACGTACAATTTTCAAATTTCTTGTACTTGCTAACTTTGCGACCTCGGGCAGCTACGTTACCATGGAGGAACCACACAACATTTGACTTTATAGGCTAGAACTGAAGTCGCGCCAACTGCTTAACTCAAAATACAGTCAAGAAGGTAGGTCTGAAGCTGAGAAACGGGATCGACCATAAGCACTACTGTGCAATTACGTACAATTTTCAAATTTCTTGTACTTGCTAACTTTGCGACCTCGGGCAGCTACATTACCATGGAGGAACCACACAACATTTGACTTTATATTCTAGAACTGAAGTCGCGCCAACTGTTTAGCTCAAAATACAGTCAAGAAAGTAGCTCTGAAGCCGAGAAACGGCATCGACCATAAGCACTACCGTGAAATTACGTACAATTTTCAAATTTCTTGTACTTGCTAATTTTGCGACCTCGGGCAGCTATGTTACCATGGAGGAACCACACAACATTTGACTTTATAGGCTAGAACTGAAGTCGCTCCAACTGCTTAACTCAAAATACAGTCAAGAAACAAGCTCTGAAGCTGAGAATTGGGAGCGACCATAAGCACTATTGTGCAATTGCGTACAATTTTCAAATTTCTTGTACTTGCTAATTTTGCTACCTCGGGCAGCTACGTTACCATGGAGGAACCACACAACATTTGACTTTATAGGCTAGAACTGAAGTCGCACCAATTGCTTAACTCAAAATACAGTCAAGAAAGTAGCTCTGAAGCTGAGAAACGGGATCGACCATAAGCACTACCGTGAAATTACGTACAATTTTCAAATTTCTTGTACTTGCTAATTTTGCGACCTCGGGCAGCTATGTTACCATGGAGGAACCACACAACATTTGACTTTATAGGCTAGAACTGAAGTCGCGCCGACTGCTTAACTCAAAATACAGTCAAGAAAGAAGCTCTGAAGCTGAGTAACGGGATCGACCATAAGCACTACTGTGCAATTACGTACAATTTTCAAATTTCTTGTACTTGCTAACTTTGCGACCTCGGGCAGCTACGTTACCATGGAGGAATCACACAAGATTTGACTTTATAGGCTAGAACTGAAGTCGCGCCAACTGCTTAACTCAAAACACAGTCAAGAAAGTAGCTCTGAAGCTGAGAAACGGGATCGACCATAAGCACTCCTGTGCAATTACGTACAATTTTCAAATTTCTTGTACTTGCTGACTTTGCGACCTCGGGCAGCTACGTTACCATGGAGGAACCACACAACATTTGACTTTATAGGCTAGAACTGAAGTCGCGCCAACTGCTCAACTCAAAATACAGTCAAGAAAGTAGCTCTGAATCCGAGAAACGGGATCGACCATAAGCACTACTGTGCAATTACGTACAATTTTCAAATTTCTTGTACTTGCTGACTTTGCGACCTCGGGCAGCTACGTTACCATGGAGGAACCACACAACATTTGACTTTATAGGCTAGAACTGAAGTCGCGCCAACTGCTCAACTCAAAATACAGTCAAGAAAGTAGCTCTGAAGCCGAGAAACGGGATCGACCATAAGCACTACCGTGAAATTACGTACATTTTTCAAATTTCTTGTACTTGCTAACTTTGCCACCTCGGGCAGCTATGTATGTTACCATGGAGGAATCACGCAAGATTTCACTTTATAGGCTAGAACTGAAGTCGCGCCAACTGATTAACTCAAAATACAGTCAAGAAAGTAGCTCTGAAGCCGAGAAACGGGATCGACCATAAGCACTACCGTGATATTACGCACAATTTTCAAATTTCTTGTACTTGCTAACTTTGCGACCTCGGGCAGCTATGTTACCATGGAGGAACCACACAACATTTGACTTTATAGGCTAGAACTGAAGTCGCTCCAACTGCTTAACTCAAAATACAGTCAAGAAACAAGCTCTGAAGCTGAGAATTGGGAGCGACCATAAGCACTATTGTGCAATTGCGTACAATTTTCAAATTTCTTGTACTTGCTAATTTTGCTACCTCGGGCAGCTACGTTACCATGGAGGAACCACACAACATTTGACTTTATATTCTAGAACTGAAGTCGCGCCAACTGTTTAGCTCAAAATACAGTCAAGAAAGTAGCTCTGAAGCCGAGAAACGGCATCGACCATAAGCACTACCGTGAAATTACGTACAATTTTCAAATTTCTTGTACTTGCTAATTTTGCGACCTCGGGCAGCTACGTTACCATGGAGGAACCACACAACATTTGACTTTATAGGCTAGAACTGAAGTCGCGCCAACTGCTTAACTCAAAATACAGTCAAGAAGGTAGGTCTGAAGCTGAGAAACGGGATCGACCATAAGCACTACTGTGCAATTACGTACAATTTTCAAATTTCTTGTACTTGCTAACTTTGCGACCTCGGGCAGCTACGTTACCATGGAGGAACCACACAACATTTGACTTTATATTCTAGAACTGAAGTCGCGCCAACTGTTTAGCTCAAAATACAGTCAAGAAAGTAGCTCTGAAGCCGAGAAACGGCATCGACCATAAGCACTACCGTGAAATTACGTACAATTTTCAAATTTCTTGTACTTGCTAATTTTGCGACCTCGGGCAGCTATGTTACCATGGAGGAACCACACAACATTTGACTTTATAGGCTAGAACTGAAGTCGCTCCAACTGCTTAACTCAAAATACAGTCAAGAAACAAGCTCTGAAGCTGAGAATTGGGAGCGACCATAAGCACTATTGTGCAATTGCGTACAATTTTCAAATTTCTTGTACTTGCTAATTTTGCTACCTCGGGCAGCTACGTTACCATGGAGGAACCACACAACATTTGACTTTATAGGCTAGAACTGAAGTCGCACCAATTGCTTAACTCAAAATACAGTCAAGAAAGTAGCTCTGAAGCTGAGAAACGGGATCGACCATAAGCACTACCGTGAAATTACGTACAATTTTCAAATTTCTTGTACTTGCTAATTTTGCGACCTCGGGCAGCTATGTTACCATGGAGGAACCACACAACATTTGACTTTATAGGCTAGAACTGAAGTCGCTCCAACTGCTTAACTCAAAATACAGTCAAGAAACAAGCTCTGAAGCTGAGAATTGGGAGCGACCATAAGCACTACTGTGCAATTACGTACAATTTTCAAATTTCTTGTACTTGCTAACTTTGCGACCTCGGGCAGCTATGTTACCATGGAGTAACCACAAAACATTTGACTTTAAAGGCTAGAACTGAAGTCGCGCCAACTGTTTAGCTCAAAATACAGTCAAGAAAGTAGCTCTGAAGCCGAGAAACGGCATCGACCATAAGCACTACCGTGAAATTACGTACAATTTTCAAATTTCTTGTACTTGCTAATTTTGCGACCTCGGGCAGCTATGTTACCATGGAGGAACCACACAACATTTGACTTTATAGGCTAGAACTGAAGTCGCTCCAACTGCTTAACTCAAAATACAGTCAAGAAACAAGCTCTGAAGCTGAGAATTGGGAGCGACCATAAGTACTACTGTGCAATTGCGTACAATTTTCAAATTTCTTGTACTTGCTAAATTTGCTACCTCGGGCAGCTACGTTACCATGGAGGAACCACACAACATTTGACTTTATAGGCTAGAACTGAAGTCGCACCAATTGCTTAACTCAAAATACAGTCAAGAAAGTAGCTCTGAAGCCGAGAAACGGGATCGACCATAAGCACTACCGTGAAATTACGTACAATTTTCAAATTTCTTGTACTTGCTAATTTTGCGACCTCGGGCAGCTATGTTACCATGAAGGAACCACACAACATTTTACTTTATAGGCTAGAACTGAAGTCGCGCCAACTGCTTAACTCAAAATACAGTCAAAAAAGAAGCTCTGAAGCTGAGAAACGGGATCGACCATAAGCACTACTGTGCAATTACGTACAATTTTCAAATTTCTTGTACTTGCTAACTTTGCGACCTCGGGCAGCTATGTTACCATGGAGGAACCACACAACATTTGACTTTATAGGCTAGAACTGAAGTCGCGCCGACTGCTTAACTCAAAATACAGTCAAGAAAGAAGCTCTGAAGCTGAGAAACGGGATCGACCATAAGCACTACCGTGAAATTACGTACAATTTTCAAATTTCTTGTACTTGCTAATTTTGCGACCTCGGGCAGCTATGTTACCATGGAGGAACCACACAACATTTGACTTTATAGGCTAGAACTGAAGTCGCTCCAACTGCTTAACTCAAAATACAGTCAAGAAACAAGCTCTGAAGCTGAGAATTGGGAGCGACCATAAGCACTATTGTGCAATTGCGTACAATTTTCAAATTTCTTGTACTTGCTAATTTTGCTACCTCGGGCAGCTACGTTACCATGGAGGAACCACACAACATTTGACTTTATAGGCTAGAACTGAAGTCGCACCAATTGCTTAACTCAAAATACAGTCAAGAAAGTAGCTCTGAAGCTGAGAAACGGGATCGACCATAAGCACTACCGTGAAATTACGTACAATTTTCAAATTTCTTGTACTTGCTAATTTTGCGACCTCGGGCAGCTATGTTACCATGAAGGAACCACACAACATTTTACTTTATAGGCTAGAACTGAAGTCGCGCCAACTGCTTAACTCAAAATACAGTCAAAAAAGAAGCTCTGAAGCTGAGAAACGGGATCGACCATAAGCACTACTGTGCAATTACGTACAATTTTCAAATTTCTTGTACTTGCTAACTTTGCGACCTCGGGCAGCTACGTTACCATGGAGGAACCACACAACATTTGACTTTATATTCTAGAACTGAAGTCGCGCCAACTGTTTAGCTCAAAATACAGTCAAGAAAGTAGCTCTGAAGCCGAGAAACGGCATCGACCATAAGCACTACCGTGAAATTACGTACAATTTTCAAATTTCTTGTACTTGCTAATTTTGCGACCTCGGGCAGCTATGTTACCATGGAGGAACCACACAACATTTGACTTTATAGGCTAGAACTGAAGTCGCTCCAACTGCTTAACTCAAAATACAGTCAAGAAACAAGCTCTGAAGCTGAGAATTGGGAGCGACCATAAGCACTATTGTGCAATTGCGTACAATTTTCAAATTTCTTGTACTTGCTAATTTTGCTACCTCGGGCAGCTACGTTACCATGGAGGAACCACACAACATTTGACTTTATAGGCTAGAACTGAAGTCGCACCAATTGCTTAACTCAAAATACAGTCAAGAAAGTAGCTCTGAAGCTGAGAAACGGGATCGACCATAAGCACTACCGTGAAATTACGTACAATTTTCAAATTTCTTGTACTTGCTAATTTTGCGACCTCGGGCAGCTATGTTACCATGGAGGAACCACACAACGTTTGACTTTATAGGCTAGAACTGAAGTCGCGCCGACTGCTTAACTCAAAATACAGTCAAGAAAGAAGCTCTGAAGCTGAGAAACGGGATCGACCATAAGCACTACTGTGCAATTACGTACAATTTTCAAATTTCTTGTACTTGCTAACTTTGCGACCTCGGGCAGCTACGTTACCATGGAGGAATCACACAAGATTTGACTTTATAGGCTAGAACTGAAGTCGCGCCAACTGCTTAACTCAAAACACAGTCAAGAAAGTAGCTCTGAAGCTGAGAAACGGGATCGACCATAAGCACTACTGTGCAATTACGTACAATTTTCAAATTTCTTGTACTTGCTGACTTTGCGACCTCGGGCAGCTACGTTACCATGGAGGAACCACACAACATTTGACTTTATAGGCTAGAACTGAAGTCGCGCCAACTGCTCAACTCAAAATACAGTCAAGAAAGTAGCTCTGAATCCGAGAAACGGGATCGACCATAAGCACTACTGTGCAATTACGTACAATTTTCAAATTTCTTGAACTTGCTGACTTTGCGACCTCGGGCAGCTACGTTACCATGGAGGAACCACACAACATTTGACTTTATAGGCTAGAACTGAAGTCGCGCCAACTGCTCAACTCAAAATACAGTCAAGAAAGTAGCTCTGAAGCCGAGAAACGGGATCGACCATAAGCACTACCGTGAAATTACGTACATTTTTCAAATTTCTTGTACTTGCTAACTTTGCCACCTCGGGCAGCTATGTATGTTACCATGGAGGAATCACGCAAGATTTCACTTTATAGGCTAGAACTGAAGTCGCGCCAACTGATTAACTCAAAATACAGTCAAGAAAGTAGCTCTGAAGCCGAGAAACGGGATCGACCATAAGCACTACCGTGATATTACGCACAATTTTCAAATTTCTTGTACTTGCTAAGTTTGCGACCTCGGGCAGCTACGTTACCATGGAGGAACCACACAACATTTGACTTTATAGGCTAGAACTGAAGTCGCGCCAACTGCTTAACTCAAAATACAGTCAAGAAGGTAGGTCTGAAGCTGAGAAACGGGATCGACCATAAGCACTACTGTGCAATTACGTACAATTTTCAAATTTCTTGTACTTGCTAACTTTGCGACCTCGGGCAGCTACGTTACCATGGAGGAACCACACAACATTTGACTTTATATTCTAGAACTGAAGTCGCGCCAACTGTTTAGCTCAAAATACAGTCAAGAAAGTAGCTCTGAAGCCGAGAAACGGCATCGACCATAAGCACTACCGTGAAATTACGTACAATTTTCAAATTTCTTGTACTTGCTAACTTTGCGACCTCGGGCAGCTATGTTACCATGGAGTAACCACAAAACATTTGACTTTAAAGGCTAGAACTGAAGTCGCTCCAACTGCTTAACTTAAAATACAGTCAAGAAACAAGCTCTGAAGCTGAGAATTGGGAGCGACCATAAGTACTACTGTGCAATTGCGTACAATTTTCAAATTTCTTGTACTTGCTAAATTTGCTACCTCGGGCAGCTACGTTACCATGGAGGAACCACACAACATTTGACTTTATAGGCTAGAACTGAAGTCGCACCAATTGCTTAACTCAAAATACAGTCAAGAAAGTAGCTCTGAAGCCGAGAAACGGGATCGACCATAAGCACTACCGTGAAATTACGTACAATTTTCAAATTTCTTGTACTTGCTAATTTTGCGACCTCGGGCAGCTACGTTACCATGGAGGAACCACACAACATTTGACTTTATAGGCTAGAACTGAAGTCGCGCCAACTGCTTAACTCAAAATACAGTCAAGAAGGTAGGTCTGAAGCTGAGAAACGGGATCGACCATAAGCACTACTGTGCAATTACGTACAATTTTCAAATTTCTTGTACTTGCTAACTTTGCGACCTCGGGCAGCTACGTTACCATGAAGGAATCACACAAGATTTGACTTTATAGACTAGAATTGAAGTCGCGCCAATTGCTCAACTCAAAATACAGTCAAGAAAGTAGCTCTGAAGCCGAGAAACGGGATCGACCATAAGCACTACCGTGAAATTACGTACATTTTTCAAATTTCTTGTACTTGCTAACTCTGCCACCTCGGGCAGCTATGTTACCATGGAGGAATCACGCAAGATTTGACTTTATAGGCTAGAACTGAAGTCGCGCCAACTGATTAACGCAAAATACAGTCAAGAAAGTAGCTCTGAAGCCGAGAAACGGGATCGACCATAAGCACTACCGTGATATTACGCACAATTTTCAAATTTCTTGTACTTGCTAACTTTGCGACCTCGGGCAGCTATGTTACCATGGAGGAACCACACAACATCTGACTTTATAGGCTAGAACTGAAGTCGCGCCAACTGCTTAACTCAGAATACAGTCAAGAAAGTAGCTCTGAAGCCGAGAAACGGGATCGACCATAAGCACTACTGTGCAATTACGTAGAATTTTCAAATTTCTTGTACTTGCTGACTTTGCGACCTCGGGCAGCTACGTTACCATGGAGGAATCACACAAGATTTGACTTTATAGGCTAGAACTGAAGTCGCGCCAACTGCTTAACTCAAAACACAGTCAAGAAAGTAGCTCTGAAGCTGAGAAACGGGATCGACCATAAGCACTACTGTGCAATTACGTACAATTTTCAAATTTCTTGTACTTGCTGACTTTGCGACCTCGGGCAGCTACGTTACCATGGAGGAACCACACAACATTTGACTTTATAGGCTAGAACTGAAGTCGCGCCAACTGCTCAACTCAAAATACAGTCAAGAAAGTAGCTCTGAATCCGAGAAACGGGATCGACCATAAGCACTACTGTGCAATTACGTACAATTTTCAAATTTCTTGTACTTGCTGACTTTGCGACCTCGGGCAGCTACGTTACCATGGAGGAACCACACAACATTTGACTTTATATTCTAGAACTGAAGTCGCGCCAACTGTTTAGCTCAAAATACAGTCAAGAAAGTAGCTCTGAAGCCGAGAAACGGCATCGACCATAAGCACTACTGTGCAATTACGTACAATTTTCAAATTTCTTGTACTTGCTAACTTTGCGACCTCGGGCAGCTATGTATGTTACCATGGAGGAATCACGCAAGATTTCACTTTATAGGCTAGAACTGAAGTCGCGCCAACTGATTAACTCAAAATACAGTCAAGAAAGTAGCTCTGAAGCCGAGAAACGGGATCGACCATAAGCACTACCGTGATATTACGCACAATTTTCAAATTTCTTGTACTTGCTAACTTTGCGACCTCGGGCAGCTATGTTACCATGGAGGAACCACACAACATTTGACTTTATAGGCTAGAACTGAAGTCGCCAACTGCTTAACTCAGAATACAGTCAAGAAAGTAGCTCTGAAGCCGAGAAACGGGATCGACCATAAGCACTGCCGTGAAATTACGTACAATTTTCAAATTTCTTGTACTTGCTAATTTTGCGACCTCGGGCAGCTACGTTACCATGGAGGAACCACACAACATTTGACTTTATAGGCTAGAACTGAAGTCGCGCCAACTGCTTAACTCAAAATACAGTCAAGAAGGTAGGTCTGAAGCTGAGAAACGGGATCGACCATAAGCACTACTGTGCAATTACGTACAATTTTCAAATTTCTTGTACTTGCTAAATTTGCGACCTCGGGCAGCTACGTTACCATGGAGGAACCACACAACATTTGACTTTATATTCTAGAACTGAAGTCGCGCCAACTGTTTAGCTCAAAATACAGTCAAGAAAGTAGCTCTGAAGCCGAGAAACGGCATCGACCATAAGCACTACTGTGCAATTACGTACAATTTTCAAATTTCTTGTACTTGCTAACTTTGCGACCTCGGGCAGCTACGTTACCATGGAGGAACCACACAACATTTGACTTTATAGGCTAGAACTGAAGTCGCGCCAACTGCTCAACTCAAAATACAGTCAAGAAAGTAGCTCTGAATCCGAGAAACGGGATCGACCAT
The DNA here is from genome assembly GCA_958301585.1 of Merodon equestris. NCBI lineage: Eukaryota > Metazoa > Arthropoda > Insecta > Diptera > Syrphidae > Merodon > Merodon equestris. Next base: position 52,315,838 of record OY284415.1, on the reverse strand, counting down.
AAGTACTACTGTGCAATTGCGTACAATTTTCAAATTTCTTGTACTTGCTAAATTTGCTACCTCGGGCAGCTACGTTACCATGGAGGAACCACACAACATTTGACTTTATAGGCTAGAACTGAAGTCGCACCAATTGCTTAACTCAAAATACAGTCAAGAAAGTAGCTCTGAAGCCGAGAAACGGGATCGACCATAAGCACTACCGTGAAATTACGTACAATTTTCAAATTTCTTGTACTTGCTAATTTTGCGACCTCGGGCAGCTACGTTACCATGGAGGAACCACACAACATTTGACTTTATAGGCTAGAACTGAAGTCGCGCCAACTGCTTAACTCAAAATACAGTCAAGAAGGTAGGTCTGAAGCTGAGAAACGGGATCGACCATAAGCACTACTGTGCAATTACGTACAATTTTCAAATTTCTTGTACTTGCTAACTTTGCGACCTCGGGCAGCTACGTTACCATGAAGGAATCACACAAGATTTGACTTTATAGACTAGAATTGAAGTCGCGCCAATTGCTCAACTCAAAATACAGTCAAGAAAGTAGCTCTGAAGCCGAGAAACGGGATCGACCATAAGCACTACCGTGATATTACGCACAATTTTCAAATTTCTTGTACTTGCTAACTTTGCGACCTCGGGCAGCTATGTTACCATGGAGGAACCACACAACATCTGACTTTATAGGCTAGAACTGAAGTCGCGCCAACTGCTTAACTCAGAATACAGTCAAGAAAGTAGCTCTGAAGCCGAGAAACGGGATCGACCATAAGCACTACTGTGCAATTACGTAGAATTTTCAAATTTCTTGTACTTGCTGACTTTGCGACCTCGGGCAGCTACGTTACCATGGAGGAATCACGCAAGATTTGACTTTATAGGCTAGAACTGAAGTCGCGCCAACTGATTAACTCAAAATACAGGCAAGAAAGTAGCTCTGAAGCCGAGAAACGGGATCGAACATAAGCACTACCGTGATATTACGCACAATTTTCAAATTTCTTGTACTTGCTAACTTTGCGACCTCGGGCAGCTATGTTACCATGGAGGAACCACACAACATTTGACTTTATAGGCTAGAACTGAAGTCGCTCCAACTGCTTAACTCAAAATACAGTCAAGAAACAAGCTCTGAAGCTGAGAATTGGGAGCGACCATAAGCACTACTGTGCAATTACTTGCTAACTTTGCGACCTCGGGCAGCTACGTTACCATAGAGGAACCACACAACATTTGACTTTATAGGCTAGAACTGAAGTCGCGCCCACTGCTTAACTCAAAATACAGTCAAGAAAGTAGCTCTGAAGCCGAGAAACGGGATCGACCATAAGCACTACCGTGAAATTACGTACAATTTTCAAATTTCTTGTACTTGCTAACTTTGCGACCTCGGGCAGCTATGTTACCATGGAGGAACCACACAACATTTGACTTTATAGGCTAGAACTGAAGTCACGCCAACTGCTTAGCTCAAAATACAGTCAAGAAAGTAGCTCTGAAGCTGAGAAACGGGATCGACCATAAGCATTACTGTGCAATTACGTACAATTTTTAAATTTCTTGTACTTGGTAACTTTGCGACCTCGGGCAGCTACGTTACTATGGAGGAACCACACAACATTTGACTTTATAGGCTAGAACTGAAGTCGATCCAACTGCTTAACTCAAAATACAGTCAAGAAACAAGCTCTGAAGCTGAGAAACGGGAGCGACCATAAGCAATACTGTGCAATTGCGTACAATTTTCAAATTTCTTGTACTTGCTAATTTTGCGACCTCGGGCAGCTACGTTACCATGGAGGAGCCACACAACATTTGACTTTATAGGCTAGAACTGAAGTCGCGCCAACTGCTTAACTCAAAATACAGTCAAGAAGGTAGGTCTGAAGCTGAGAAACGGGATCGACCATAAGCACTACTGTGCAATTACGTACAATTTTCAAATTTCTTGTACTTGCTAACTTTGCGACCTCGGGCAGCTACGTTACCATGGAGGAACCACACAACATTTGACTTTATATTCTAGAACTGAAGTCGCGCCAACTGTTTAGCTCAAAATACAGTCAAGAAAGTAGCTCTGAAGCTGAGAAACGGGATCGACCATAAGCACTACCGTGAAATTACGTACAATTTTCAAATTTCTTGTACTTGCTAACTTTGCGACCTCGGACAGCTACGTTACTATGGAGGAACCACACAACATTTGACTTTATAGGCTAGAACTGAAGTCGATCCAACTGCTTAACTCAAAATACAGTCAAGAAACAAGCTCTGAAGCTGAGAAACGGGAGCGACCATAAGCAATACTGTGCAATTGCGTACAATTTTCAAATTTCTTGTACTTGCTAATTTTGCGACCTCGGGCAGCTACGTTACCATGGAGGAGCCACACAACATTTGACTTTATAGGCTAGAACTGAAGTCGCGCCAACTGCTTAACTCAAAATACAGTCAAGAAGGTAGGTCTGAAGCTGAGAAACGGGATCGACCATAAGCACTACCGTGAAATTACGTACAATTTTCAAATTTCTTGTACTTGCTAACTTTGCGACCTCGGGCAGCTATGTTACCATGGAGGAATCACACAAGATTTGACTTTATAGGCTAGAACTGAAGTCGCGCCAACTGTTTAGCTCAAAATACAGTCAAGAAAGTAGCTCTGAAGCTGAGAAACGGGATCGACCATAAGCACTACCGTGAAATTACGTACAATTTTCAAATTTCTTGTACTTGCTAACTTTGCGACCTCGGACAGCTACGTTACCATGGAGGAACCACACAACATTTGACTTTATATTCTAGAACTGAAGTCGCGCCAACCGTTTAGCTCAAAATACAGTCAAGAAAGTAGCTCTGAAGCCGAGAAACGGGATCGACCATAAGCACTACCGTGAAATTACGTACAATTTTCAAATTTCTTGTACTTACTAATTTTGCGACCTCGGGCAGCTACGTTACCATGGAGGAACCACACAACATTTGACTTTATAGGCTAGAACTGAAGTCGCGCCAACTGCTTAACTCAAAATACAGTCAAGAAGGTAGGTCTGAAGCTGAGAAACGGGATCGAACATAAGCACTACTGTGCAATTGCATACAATTTTCAAATTTCTTGTACTTGCTAAATTTGCGACCTCGGGCAGCTACGTTACCATGGAGGAACCACAAAACATTTGACTTTATATTCTAGAACTGAAGTCGCGCCAACTGTTTAGCTCAAAATACAGTCAAGAAAGTAGCTCTGAAACCGAGAAACGGGATCGACCATAAGCACTACTGTGCAATTACGTACAATTTTCAAATTTCTTGTACTTGCTAACTTTGCGACCTCGGGCAGCTACGTTACCATGGAGGAACCACACAACATTTGACTTTATATTCTAGAACTGAAGTCGCGCCAACCGTTTAGCTCAAAATACAGTCAAGAAAGTAGCTCTGAAGCCGAGAAACGGGATCGACCATAAGCACTACCGTGAAATTACGTACAATTTTCAAATTTCTTGTACTTACTAATTTTGCGACCTCGGGCAGCTACGTTACCATGGAGGAACCACACAACATTTGACTTTATAGGCTAGAACTGAAGTCGCGCCAACTGCTTAACTCAAAATACAGTCAAGAAGGTAGGTCTGAAGCTGAGAAACGGGATCGAACATAAGCACTACTGTGCAATTGCATACAATTTTCAAATTTCTTGTACTTGCTAAATTTGCGACCTCGGGCAGCTACGTTACCATGGAGGAACCACAAAACATTTGACTTTATATTCTAGAACTGAAGTCGCGCCAACTGTTTAGCTCAAAATACAGTCAAGAAAGTAGCTCTGAAGCCGAGAAACGGGATCGACCATAAGCACTACCGTGAAATTACGTACAATTTTCAAATTTCTTGTACTTGCTAACTTTGCGACCTCGGGCAGCTACGTTACCATGGAGGAACCACACAACATTTGACTTTATATTCTAGAACTGAAGTCGCGCCAACTGTTTAGCTCAAAATACAGTCAAGAAAGTAGCTCTGAAGCCGAGAAACGGCATCGACCATAAGCACTACCGTGAAATTACGTATAATTTTCAAATTTCTCGTACTTGCTAATTTTGCGACCTCGGGCAGCTATGTTACCATGGAGGAACCACACAACATTTGACTTTATAGGCTAGAACTGAAGTCGCTCCAACTGCTTAACTCAAAATACAGTCAAGAAACAAGCTCTGAAGCTGAGAATTGGGAGCGACCATAAGCACTACTGTGCAATTACATACAATTTTCAAATTTCTTGTACTTGCTAACTTTGCGGCCTCGGGCAGCTATGTTACCATGGAGGAACCACACAAGATTTGACTTTATAGGCTAGAACTGAAGTCGCGCCAATTGCTTAACTCAAAATACAGTCAAGAAAGTAGCTCTGAAGCCGAGAAACGGGATCGACCGTAAGCACTACCGTGAAATTACGTACAATTTTCAAATTTCTTGTACTTGCTAACTTTGCGACCTCGGGCAGCTATGTTACCATGGAGGAATCACACAAGATTTGACTTTATAGGCTAGAACTGAAGTCGCGCCAACTGTTTAGCTCAAAATACAGTCAAGAAAGTAGCTCTGAAGCTGAGAAACGGGATCGACCATAAGCACTACCGTGAAATTACGTACAATTTTCAAATTTCTTGTACTTGCTAACTTTGCGACCTCGGACAGCTACGTTACCATGGAGGAACCACACAACATTTGACTTTATATTCTAGAACTGAAGTCGCGCCAACCGTTTAGCTCAAAATACAGTCAAGAAAGTAGCTCTGAAGCCGAGAAACGGGATCGACCATAAGCACTACCGTGAAATTACGTACAATTTTCAAATTTCTTGTACTTACTAATTTTGCGACCTCGGGCAGCTACGTTACCATGGAGGAACCACACAACATTTGACTTTATAGGCTAGAACTGAAGTCGCGCCAACTGCTTAACTCAAAATACAGTCAAGAAGGTAGGTCTGAAGCTGAGAAACGGGATCGAACATAAGCACTACTGTGCAATTGCATACAATTTTCAAATTTCTTGTACTTGCTAACTTTGCGACCTCGGGCAGCTATGTTACCATGGAGGAATCACACAAGATTTGACTTTATAGGCTAGAACTGAAGTCGCGCCAACCGTTTAGCTCAAAATACAGTCAAGAAAGTAGCTCTGAAGCCGAGAAACGGGATCGACCATAAGCACTACCGTGAAATTACGTACAATTTTCAAATTTCTTGTACTTACTAATTTTGCGACCTCGGGCAGCTACGTTACCATGGAGGAACCACACAACATTTGACTTTATAGGCTAGAACTGAAGTCGCGCCAACTGCTTAACTCAAAATACAGTCAAGAAGGTAGGTCTGAAGCTGAGAAACGGGATCGAACATAAGCACTACTGTGCAATTGCATACAATTTTCAAATTTCTTGTACTTGCTAAATTTGCGACCTCGGGCAGCTACGTTACCATGGAGGAACCACAAAACATTTGACTTTATATTCTAGAACTGAAGTCGCGCCAACTGTTTAGCTCAAAATACAGTCAAGAAAGTAGCTCTGAAGCCGAGAAACGGCATCGACCATAAGCACTACCGTGAAATTACGTATAATTTTCAAATTTCTCGTACTTGCTAATTTTGCGACCTCGGGCAGCTATGTTACCATGGAGGAACCACACAACATTTGACTTTATAGGCTAGAACTGAAGTCGCTCCAACTGCTTAACTCAAAATACGGTCAAGAAACAAGCTCTGAAGCTGAGAATTGGGAGCGACCATAAGCACTACTGTGCAATTACATACAATTTTCAAATTTCTTGTACTTGCTAACTTTGCGGCCTCGGGCAGCTATGTTACCATGGAGGAACCACACAAGATTTGACTTTATAGGCTAGAACTGAAGTCGCGCCAATTGCTTAACTCAAAATACAGTCAAGAAAGTAGCTCTGAAGCCGAGAAACGGGATCGACCGTAAGCACTACCGTGAAATTACGTACAATTTTCAAATTTCTTGTACTTGCTAACTTTGCGACCTCGGGCAGCTATGTTACCATGGAGGAATCACACAAGATTTGACTTTATAGGCTAGAACTGAAGTCGCGCCAACTGTTTAGCTCAAAATACAGTCAAGAAAGTAGCTCTGAAGCTGAGAAACGGGATCGACCATAAGCACTACCGTGAAATTACGTACAATTTTCAAATTTCTTGTACTTGCTAACTTTGCGACCTCGGACAGCTACGTTACCATGGAGGAACCACACAACATTTGACTTTATATTCTAGAACTGAAGTCGCGCCAACCGTTTAGCTCAAAATACAGTCAAGAAAGTAGCTCTGAAGCCGAGAAACGGGATCGACCATAAGCACTACCGTGAAATTACGTACAATTTTCAAATTTCTTGTACTTACTAATTTTGCGACCTCGGGCAGCTACGTTACCATGGAGGAACCACACAACATTTGACTTTATAGGCTAGAACTGAAGTCGCGCCAACTGCTTAACTCAAAATACAGTCAAGAAGGTAGGTCTGAAGCTGAGAAACGGGATCGAACATAAGCACTACTGTGCAATTGCATACAATTTTCAAATTTCTTGTACTTGCTAAATTTGCGACCTCGGGCAGCTACGTTACCATGGAGGAACCACAAAACATTTGACTTTATATTCTAGAACTGAAGTCGCGCCAACTGTTTAGCTCAAAATACAGTCAAGAAAGTAGCTCTGAAACCGAGAAACGGGATCGACCATAAGCACTACTGTGCAATTACGTACAATTTTCAAATTTCTTGTACTTGCTAACTTTGCGACCTCGGGCAGCTACGTTACCATGGAGGAACCACACAACATTTGACTTTATATTCTAGAACTGAAGTCGCGCCAACCGTTTAGCTCAAAATACAGTCAAGAAAGTAGCTCTGAAGCCGAGAAACGGGATCGACCATAAGCACTACCGTGAAATTACGTACAATTTTCAAATTTCTTGTACTTACTAATTTTGCGACCTCGGGCAGCTACGTTACCATGGAGGAACCACACAACATTTGACTTTATAGGCTAGAACTGAAGTCGCGCCAACTGCTTAACTCAAAATACAGTCAAGAAGGTAGGTCTGAAGCTGAGAAACGGGATCGAACATAAGCACTACTGTGCAATTGCATACAATTTTCAAATTTCTTGTACTTGCTAAATTTGCGACCTCGGGCAGCTACGTTACCATGGAGGAACCACAAAACATTTGACTTTATATTCTAGAACTGAAGTCGCGCCAACTGTTTAGCTCAAAATACAGTCAAGAAAGTAGCTCTGAAGCCGAGAAACGGGATCGACCATAAGCACTACCGTGAAATTACGTACAATTTTCAAATTTCTTGTACTTGCTAACTTTGCGACCTCGGGCAGCTATGTTACCATGGAGGAATCACACAAGATTTGACTTTATAGGCTAGAACTGAAGTCGCGCCAACCGTTTAGCTCAAAATACAGTCAAGAAAGTAGCTCTGAAGCCGAGAAACGGGATCGACCATAAGCACTACCGTGAAATTACGTACAATTTTCAAATTTCTTGTACTTGCTAACTTTGCGACCTCGGGCAGCTACGTTACCATGGAGGAACCACACAACATTTGACTTTATATTCTAGAACTGAAGTCGCGCCAACCGTTTAGCTCAAAATACAGTCAAGAAAGTAGCTCTGAAGCCGAGAAACGGGATCGACCATAAGCACTACCGTGAAATTACGTACAATTTTCAAATTTCTTGTACTTACTAATTTTGCGACCTCGGGCAGCTACGTTACCATGGAGGAACCACACAACATTTGACTTTATAGGCTAGAACTGAAGTCGCGCCAACTGCTTAACTCAAAATACAGTCAAGAAGGTAGGTCTGAAGCTGAGAAACGGGATCGAACATAAGCACTACTGTGCAATTGCATACAATTTTCAAATTTCTTGTACTTGCTAAATTTGCGACCTCGGGCAGCTACGTTACCATGGAGGAACCACAAAACATTTGACTTTATATTCTAGAACTGAAGTCGCGCCAACTGTTTAGCTCAAAATACAGTCAAGAAAGTAGCTCTGAAGCCGAGAAACGGGATCGACCATAAGCACTACCGTGAAATTACGTACAATTTTCAAATTTCTTGTACTTGCTAACTTTGCGACCTCGGGCAGCTATGTTACCATGGAGGAATCACACAAGATTTGACTTTATAGGCTAGAACTGAAGTCGCGCCAACCGTTTAGCTCAAAATACAGTCAAGAAAGTAGCTCTGAAGCCGAGAAACGGGATCGACCATAAGCTCTACCGTGAAATTACGTACAATTTTCAAATTTCTTGTACTTACTAATTTTGCGACCTCGGGCAGCTACGTTACCATGGAGGAACCACACAACATTTGACTTTATAGGCTAGAACTGAAGTCGCGCCAACTGCTTAACTCAAAATACAGTCAAGAAGGTAGGTCTGAAGCTGAGAAACGGGATCGAACATAAGCACTACTGTGCAATTGCATACAATTTTCAAATTTCTTGTACTTGCTAAATTTGCGACCTCGGGCAGCTACGTTACCATGGAGGAACCACAAAACATTTGACTTTATATTCTAGAACTGAAGTCGCGCCAACTGTTTAGCTCAAAATACAGTCAAGAAAGTAGCTCTGAAGCCGAGAAACGGCATCGACCATAAGCACTACCGTGAAATTACGTACAATTTTCAAATTTCTTGTACTTGCTAACTTTGCGACCTCGGGCAGCTATGTTACCATGGAGGAACCACAAAACATTTGACTTTATATTCTAGAACTGAAGTCGCGCCAACTGTTTAGCTCAAAATACAGTCAAGAAACAAGCTCTGAAGCTGAGAAACGGGAGCGACCATAAGCAATACTGTGCAATTGCGTACAATTTTCAAATTTCTTGTACTTGCTAATTTTGCGACCTCGGGCAGCTACGTTACCATGGAGGAGCCACACAACATTTGACTTTATAGGCTAGAACTGAAGTCGCGCCAACTGCTTAACTCAAAATACAGTCAAGAAGGTAGGTCTGAAGCTGAGAAACGGGATCGACCATAAGCACTACTGTGCAATTACGTACAATTTTCAAATTTCTTGTACTTGCTAACTTTGCGACCTCGGGCAGCTATGTTACCATGGAGGAATCACACAAGATTTGACTTTATAGGCTAGAACTGAAGTCGCGCCAACCGTTTAGCTCAAAATACAGTCAAGAAAGTAGCTCTGAAGCCGAGAAACGGGATCGACCATAAGCTCTACCGTGAAATTACGTACAATTTTCAAATTTCTTGTACTTACTAATTTTGCGACCTCGGGCAGCTACGTTACCATGGAGGAACCACACAACATTTGACTTTATAGGCTAGAACTGAAGTCGCGCCAACTGCTTAACTCAAAATACAGTCAAGAAGGTAGGTCTGAAGCTGAGAAACGGGATCGAACATAAGCACTACTGTGCAATTGCATACAATTTTCAAATTTCTTGTACTTGCTAAATTTGCGACCTCGGGCAGCTACGTTACCATGGAGGAACCACAAAACATTTGACTTTATATTCTAGAACTGAAGTCGCGCCAACTGTTTAGCTCAAAATACAGTCAAGAAAGTAGCTCTGAAGCCGAGAAACGGCATCGACCATAAGCACTACCGTGAAATTACGTACAATTTTCAAATTTCTTGTACTTGCTAACTTTGCGACCTCGGGCAGCTATGTTACCATGGAGGAATCACACAAGATTTGACTTTATAGGCTAGAACTGAAGTCGCGCCAACCGTTTAGCTCAAAATACAGTCAAGAAAGTAGCTCTGAAGCCGAGAAACGGGATCGACCATAAGCACTACCGTGAAATTACGTACAATTTTCAAATTTCTTGTACTTGCTAACTTTGCTACCTCGGGCAGCTACGTTACCATAGAGGAACCACACAACATTTGACTTTATAGGCTAGAACTGAAGTCGCGCCCACTGCTTAACTCAAAATACAGTCAAGAAAGTAGCTCTGAAGCCGAGAAACGGGATCGACCATAAGCACTACCGTGAAATTACGTACAATTTTCAAATTTCTTGTACTTACTAATTTTGCGACCTCGGGCAGCTACGTTACCATGGAGGAACCACACAACATTTGACTTTATAGGCTAGAACTGAAGTCGCGCCAACTGCTTAACTCAAAATACAGTCAAGAAGGTAGGTCTGAAGCTGAGAAACGGGATCGAACATAAGCACTACTGTGCAATTGCATACAATTTTCAAATTTCTTGTACTTGCTAAATTTGCGACCTCGGGCAGCTACGTTACCATGGAAGAACCACAAAACATTTGACTTTATATTCTAGAACTGAAGTCGCGCCAACTGTTTAGCTCAAAATACAGTCAAGAAAGTAGCTCTGAAGCCGAGAAACGGCATCGACCATAAGCACTACCGTGAAATTACGTACAATTTTCAAATTTCTTGTACTTGCTAACTTTGCGACCTCGGGCAGCTATGTTACCATGGAGGAACCACACAACATTTGACTTTATAGGCTAGAACTGAAGTCGCTCCAAATGCTTAACTCAAAATACAGTCAAGAAACAAGCTCTGAAGCTGAGAATTGGGAGCGACCATAAGCACTACTGTGCAATTGCGTACAATTTTCAAATTTCTTGTACTTGCTAATTTTGCTACCTCGGGCAGCTACGTTACCATAGAGGAACCACACAACATTTGACTTTATAGGCTAGAACTGAAGTCGCGCCCACTGCTTAGCTCAAAATACAGTCAAGAAAGTAGCTCTGAAGCCGAGAAACGGGATCGACCATAAGCACTACCGTGAAATTACGTACAATTTTCAAATTTCTTGTACTTGCTAAATTTGCGACCTCGGGCAGCTATGTTACCATGGAGGAACCACACAACATTTGACTTTATAGGCTAGAACTGAAGTCGCGCCAACTGTTTAGCTCAAAATACAGTCAAGAAAGTAGCTCTGAAGCTGAGAATCGGGATCGACCATAAGCATTACTGTGCAATAACGTACAATTTTTAAATTTCTTGTACTTGGTAACTTTGCGACCTCGGGCAGCTACGTTACCATGGAGGAACCACACAACATTTGACTTTATAGGCTAGAACTGAAGTCGCGCCAACTGCTTAACTCAAAATACAGTCAAGAAGGTAGGTCTGAAGCTGAGAAACGGGATCGACCATAAGCACTACTGTGCAATTACGTACAATTTTCAAATTTCTTGTACTTGCTAACTTTGCGACCTCGGGCAGCTACGTTACCATGGAGGAACCACACAACATTTGACTTTATAGGCTAGAACTGAAGTCGCGCCAACTGCTTAACTCAAAATACAGTCAAGAAGGTAGGTCTGAAGCTGAGAAACGGGATCGACCATAAGCACTACTGTGCAATTACGTACAATTTTCAAATTTCTTGTACTTGCTAACTTTGCGACCTCGGGCAGCTACATTACCATGGAGGAACCACACAACATTTGACTTTATATTCTAGAACTGAAGTCGCGCCAACTGTTTAGCTCAAAATACAGTCAAGAAAGTAGCTCTGAAGCCGAGAAACGGCATCGACCATAAGCACTACCGTGAAATTACGTACAATTTTCAAATTTCTTGTACTTGCTAATTTTGCGACCTCGGGCAGCTATGTTACCATGGAGGAACCACACAACATTTGACTTTATAGGCTAGAACTGAAGTCGCTCCAACTGCTTAACTCAAAATACAGTCAAGAAACAAGCTCTGAAGCTGAGAATTGGGAGCGACCATAAGCACTATTGTGCAATTGCGTACAATTTTCAAATTTCTTGTACTTGCTAAATTTGCGACCTCGGGCAGCTACGTTACCATGGAAGAACCACAAAACATTTGACTTTATATTCTAGAACTGAAGTCGCGCCAACTGTTTAGCTCAAAATACAGTCAAGAAAGTAGCTCTGAAGCCGAGAAACGGCATCGACCATAAGCACTACCGTGAAATTACGTACAATTTTCAAATTTCTTGTACTTGCTAACTTTGCGACCTCGGGCAGCTATGTTACCATGGAGGAACCACACAACATTTGACTTTATAGGCTAGAACTGAAGTCGCTCCAAATGCTTAACTCAAAATACAGTCAAGAAACAAGCTCTGAAGCTGAGAATTGGGAGCGACCATAAGCACTACTGTGCAATTGCGTACAATTTTCAAATTTCTTGTACTTGCTAATTTTGCTACCTCGGGCAGCTACGTTACCATAGAGGAACCACACAACATTTGACTTTATAGGCTAGAACTGAAGTCGCGCCCACTGCTTAGCTCAAAATACAGTCAAGAAAGTAGCTCTGAAGCCGAGAAACGGGATCGACCATAAGCACTACCGTGAAATTACGTACAATTTTCAAATTTCTTGTACTTGCTAAATTTGCGACCTCGGGCAGCTATGTTACCATGGAGGAACCACACAACATTTGACTTTATAGGCTAGAACTGAAGTCGCGCCAACTGTTTAGCTCAAAATACAGTCAAGAAAGTAGCTCTGAAGCTGAGAATCGGGATCGACCATAAGCATTACTGTGCAATAACGTACAATTTTTAAATTTCTTGTACTTGGTAACTTTGCGACCTCGGGCAGCTACGTTACCATGGAGGAACCACACAACATTTGACTTTATAGGCTAGAACTGAAGTCGCGCCAACTGCTTAACTCAAAATACAGTCAAGAAGGTAGGTCTGAAGCTGAGAAACGGGATCGACCATAAGCACTACTGTGCAATTACGTACAATTTTCAAATTTCTTGTACTTGCTAACTTTGCGACCTCGGGCAGCTACGTTACCATGGAGGAACCACACAACATTTGACTTTATAGGCTAGAACTGAAGTCGCGCCAACTGCTTAACTCAAAATACAGTCAAGAAGGTAGGTCTGAAGCTGAGAAACGGGATCGACCATAAGCACTACTGTGCAATTACGTACAATTTTCAAATTTCTTGTACTTGCTAACTTTGCGACCTCGGGCAGCTACATTACCATGGAGGAACCACACAACATTTGACTTTATATTCTAGAACTGAAGTCGCGCCAACTGTTTAGCTCAAAATACAGTCAAGAAAGTAGCTCTGAAGCCGAGAAACGGCATCGACCATAAGCACTACCGTGAAATTACGTACAATTTTCAAATTTCTTGTACTTGCTAATTTTGCGACCTCGGGCAGCTATGTTACCATGGAGGAACCACACAACATTTGACTTTATAGGCTAGAACTGAAGTCGCTCCAACTGCTTAACTCAAAATACAGTCAAGAAACAAGCTCTGAAGCTGAGAATTGGGAGCGACCATAAGCACTATTGTGCAATTGCGTACAATTTTCAAATTTCTTGTACTTGCTAATTTTGCTACCTCGGGCAGCTACGTTACCATGGAGGAACCACACAACATTTGACTTTATAGGCTAGAACTGAAGTCGCACCAATTGCTTAACTCAAAATACAGTCAAGAAAGTAGCTCTGAAGCTGAGAAACGGGATCGACCATAAGCACTACCGTGAAATTACGTACAATTTTCAAATTTCTTGTACTTGCTAATTTTGCGACCTCGGGCAGCTATGTTACCATGGAGGAACCACACAACATTTGACTTTATAGGCTAGAACTGAAGTCGCGCCGACTGCTTAACTCAAAATACAGTCAAGAAAGAAGCTCTGAAGCTGAGTAACGGGATCGACCATAAGCACTACTGTGCAATTACGTACAATTTTCAAATTTCTTGTACTTGCTAACTTTGCGACCTCGGGCAGCTACGTTACCATGGAGGAATCACACAAGATTTGACTTTATAGGCTAGAACTGAAGTCGCGCCAACTGCTTAACTCAAAACACAGTCAAGAAAGTAGCTCTGAAGCTGAGAAACGGGATCGACCATAAGCACTACTGTGCAATTACGTACAATTTTCAAATTTCTTGTACTTGCTGACTTTGCGACCTCGGGCAGCTACGTTACCATGGAGGAACCACACAACATTTGACTTTATAGGCTAGAACTGAAGTCGCGCCAACTGCTCAACTCAAAATACAGTCAAGAAAGTAGCTCTGAATCCGAGAAACGGGATCGACCATAAGCACTACTGTGCAATTACGTACAATTTTCAAATTTCTTGTACTTGCTGACTTTGCGACCTCGGGCAGCTACGTTACCATTAAGGAACCACACAACATTTGACTTTATAGGCTAGAACTGAAGTCGCGCCAACTGCTCAACTCAAAATACAGTCAAGAAAGTAGCTCTGAAGCCGAGAAACGGGATCGACCATAAGCACTACCGTGAAATTACGTACATTTTTCAAATTTCTTGTACTTGCTAACTTTGCCACCTCGGGCAGCTATGTATGTTACCATGGAGGAATCACGCAAGATTTCACTTTATAGGCTAGAACTGAAGTCGCGCCAACTGATTAACTCAGAATACAGTCAAGAAAGTAGCTCTGAAGCCGAGAAACGGGATCGACCATAAGCACTACCGTGAAATTACGTACAATTTTCAAATTTCTTGTACTTGCTAATTTTGCGACCTCGGGCAGCTACGTTACCATGGAGGAACCACACAACATTTGACTTTATAGGCTAGAACTGAAGTCGCGCCAACTGCTTAACTCAAAATACAGTCAAGAAGGTAGGTCTGAAGCTGAGAAACGGGATCGACCATAAGCACTACTGTGCAATTACGTACAATTTTCAAATTTCTTGTACTTGCTAACTTTGCGACCTCGGGCAGCTACGTTACCATGGAGGAACCACACAACATTTGACTTTATATTCTAGAACTGAAGTCGCGCCAACTGTTTAGCTCAAAATACAGTCAAGAAAGTAGCTCTGAAGCCGAGAAACGGCATCGACCATAAGCACTACCGTGAAATTACGTACAATTTTCAAATTTCTTGTACTTGCTAACTTTGCGACCTCGGGCAGCTATGTTACCATGGAGTAACCACAAAACATTTGACTTTAAAGGCTAGAACTGAAGTCGCTCCAACTGCTTAACTTAAAATACAGTCAAGAAACAAGCTCTGAAGCTGAGAATTGGGAGCGACCATAAGTACTACTGTGCAATTGCGTACAATTTTCAAATTTCTTGTACTTGCTAAATTTGCTACCTCGGGCAGCTACGTTACCATGGAGGAACCACACAACATTTGACTTTATAGGCTAGAACTGAAGTCGCACCAATTGCTTAACTCAAAATACAGTCAAGAAAGTAGCTCTGAAGCCGAGAAACGGGATCGACCATAAGCACTACCGTGAAATTACGTACAATTTTCAAATTTCTTGTACTTGCTAATTTTGCGACCTCGGGCAGCTATGTTACCATGAAGGAACCACACAACATTTTACTTTATAGGCTAGAACTGAAGTCGCGCCAACTGCTTAACTCAAAATACAGTCAAAAAAGAAGCTCTGAAGCTGAGAAACGGGATCGACCATAAGCACTACTGTGCAATTACGTACAATTTTCAAATTTCTTGTACTTGCTAACTTTGCGACCTCGGGCAGCTATGTTACCATGGAGGAACCACACAACATTTGACTTTATAGGCTAGAACTGAAGTCGCGCCGACTGCTTAACTCAAAATACAGTCAAGAAAGAAGCTCTGAAGCTGAGAAACGGGATCGACCATAAGCACTACCGTGAAATTACGTACAATTTTCAAATTTCTTGTACTTGCTAATTTTGCGACCTCGGGCAGCTATGTTACCATGGAGGAACCACACAACATTTGACTTTATAGGCTAGAACTGAAGTCGCTCCAACTGCTTAACTCAAAATACAGTCAAGAAACAAGCTCTGAAGCTGAGAATTGGGAGCGACCATAAGCACTATTGTGCAATTGCGTACAATTTTCAAATTTCTTGTACTTGCTAATTTTGCTACCTCGGGCAGCTACGTTACCATGGAGGAACCACACAACATTTGACTTTATAGGCTAGAACTGAAGTCGCACCAATTGCTTAACTCAAAATACAGTCAAGAAAGTAGCTCTGAAGCTGAGAAACGGGATCGACCATAAGCACTACCGTGAAATTACGTACAATTTTCAAATTTCTTGTACTTGCTAATTTTGCGACCTCGGGCAGCTATGTTACCATGAAGGAACCACACAACATTTTACTTTATAGGCTAGAACTGAAGTCGCGCCAACTGCTTAACTCAAAATACAGTCAAAAAAGAAGCTCTGAAGCTGAGAAACGGGATCGACCATAAGCACTACTGTGCAATTACGTACAATTTTCAAATTTCTTGTACTTGCTAACTTTGCGACCTCGGGCAGCTACGTTACCATGGAGGAACCACACAACATTTGACTTTATATTCTAGAACTGAAGTCGCGCCAACTGTTTAGCTCAAAATACAGTCAAGAAAGTAGCTCTGAAGCCGAGAAACGGCATCGACCATAAGCACTACCGTGAAATTACGTACAATTTTCAAATTTCTTGTACTTGCTAATTTTGCGACCTCGGGCAGCTATCTTACCATGGAGGAACCACACAACATTTGACTTTATAGGCTAGAACTGAAGTCGCTCCATCTGCTTAACTCAAAATACAGTCAAGAAACAAGCTCTGAAGCTGAGAATTGGGAGCGACCATAAGCACTATTGTGCAATTGCGTACAATTTTCAAATTTCTTGTACTTGCTAATTTTGCTACCTCGGGCAGCTACGTTACCATGGAGGAACCACACAACATTTGACTTTATAGGCTAGAACTGAAGTCGCACCAATTGCTTAACTCAAAATACAGTCAAGAAAGTAGCTCTGAAGCTGAGAAACGGGATCGACCATAAGCACTACCGTGAAATTACGTACAATTTTCAAATTTCTTGTACTTGCTAATTTTGCGACCTCGGGCAGCTATGTTACCATGGAGGAACCACACAACGTTTGACTTTATAGGCTAGAACTGAAGTCGCGCCGACTGCTTAACTCAAAATACAGTCAAGAAAGAAGCTCTGAAGCTGAGAAACGGGATCGACCATAAGCACTACTGTGCAATTACGTACAATTTTCAAATTTCTTGTACTTGCTAACTTTGCGACCTCGGGCAGCTACGTTACCATGGAGGAATCACACAAGATTTGACTTTATAGGCTAGAACTGAAGTCGCGCCAACTGCTTAACTCAAAACACAGTCAAGAAAGTAGCTCTGAAGCTGAGAAACGGGATCGACCATAAGCACTACTGTGCAATTACGTACAATTTTCAAATTTCTTGTACTTGCTGACTTTGCGACCTCGGGCAGCTACGTTACCATGGAGGAACCACACAACATTTGACTTTATAGGCTAGAACTGAAATCGCGCCAACTGCTCAACTCAAAATACAGTCAAGAAAGTAGCTCTGAATCCGAGAAACGGGATCGACCATAAGCACTACTGTGCAATTACGTACAATTTTCAAATTTCTTGTACTTGCTGACTTTGCGACCTCGGGCAGCTACGTTACCATGGAGGAACCACACAACATTTGACTTTATAGGCTAGAACTGAAGTCGCGCCAACTGCTCAACTCAAAATACAGTCAAGAAAGTAGCTCTGAAGCCGAGAAACGGGATCGACCATAAGCACTACCGTGAAATTACGTACATTTTTCAAATTTCTTGTACTTGCTAACTTTGCCACCTCGGGCAGCTATGTATGTTACCATGGAGGAATCACGCAAGATTTCACTTTATAGGCTAGAACTGAAGTCGCGCCAACTGATTAACTCAAAATACAGTCAAGAAAGTAGCTCTGAAGCCGAGAAACGGGATCGACCATAAGCACTACCGTGATATTACGCACAATTTTCAAATTTCTTGTACTTGCTAACTTTGCGACCTCGGGCAGCTATGTTACCATGGAGGAACCACACAACATTTGACTTTATAGGCTAGAACTGAAGTCGCCAACTGCTTAACTCAGAATACAGTCAAGAAAGTAGCTCTGAAGCCGAGAAACGGGATCGACCATAAGCACTACCGTGAAATTACGTACAATTTTCAAATTTCTTGTACTTGCTAATTTTGCGACCTCGGGCAGCTACGTTACCATGGAGGAACCACACAACATTTGACTTTATAGGCTAGAACTGAAGTCGCGCCAACTGCTTAACTCAAAATACAGTCAAGAAGGTAGGTCTGAAGCTGAGAAACGGGATCGACCATAAGCACTACTGTGCAATTACGTACAATTTTCAAATTTCTTGTACTTGCTAACTTTGCGACCTCGGGCAGCTACGTTACCATGGAGGAACCACACAACATTTGACTTTATATTCTAGAACTGAAGTCGCGCCAACTGTTTAGCTCAAAATACAGTCAAGAAAGTAGCTCTGAAGCCGAGAAACGGCATCGACCATAAGCACTACCGTGAAATTACGTACAATTTTCAAATTTCTTGTACTTGCTAACTTTGCGACCTCGGGCAGCTATGTTACCATGGAGTAACCACAAAACATTTGACTTTAAAGGCTAGAACTGAAGTCGCTCCAACTGCTTAACTTAAAATACAGTCAAGAAACAAGCTCTGAAGCTGAGAATTGGGAGCGACCATAAGTACTACTGTGCAATTGCGTACAATTTTCAAATTTCTTGTACTTGCTAAATTTGCTACCTCGGGCAGCTACGTTACCATGGAGGAACCACACAACATTTGACTTTATAGGCTAGAACTGAAGTCGCACCAATTGCTTAACTCAAAATACAGTCAAGAAAGTAGCTCTGAAGCCGAGAAACGGGATCGACCATAAGCACTACCGTGAAATTACGTACAATTTTCAAATTTCTTGTACTTGCTAATTTTGCGACCTCGGGCAGCTACGTTACCATGGAGGAACCACACAACATTTGACTTTATAGGCTAGAACTGAAGTCGCGCCAACTGCTTAACTCAAAATACAGTCAAGAAGGTAGGTCTGAAGCTGAGAAACGGGATCGACCATAAGCACTACTGTGCAATTACGTACAATTTTCAAATTTCTTGTACTTGCTAACTTTGCGACCTCGGGCAGCTACGTTACCATGAAGGAATCACACAAGATTTGACTTTATAGACTAGAATTGAAGTCGCGCCAATTGCTCAACTCAAAATACAGTCAAGAAAGTAGCTCTGAAGCCGAGAAACGGGATCGACCATAAGCACTACCGTGAAATTACGTACATTTTTCAAATTTCTTGTACTTGCTAACTTTGCGACCTCGGGCAGCTATGTTACCATGGAGGAACCACACAACATTTGACTTTATAGGCTAGAACTGCAGTCGCTCCAACTGCTTAACTCAAAATACAGTCAAGAAACAAGCTCTGAAGCTGAGAATTGGGAGCGACCATAAGCACTACTGTGCAATTACTTGCTAACTTTGCGACCTCGGGCAGCTACGTTACCATAGAGGAACCACACAACATTTGACTTTATAGGCTAGAACTGAAGTCGCGCCGACTGCTTAACTCAAAATACAGTCAAGAAAGTAGCTCTGAAGCCGAGAAACGGGATCGACCATAAGCACTACCGTGAAATTACGTACAATTTTCAAATTTCTTGTACTTGCTAACTTTGCGACCTCGGGCAGCTATGTTACCATGGAGGAACCACACAACATCTGACTTTATAGGCTAGAACTGAAGTCGCGCCAACTGCTTAACTCAGAATACAGTCAAGAAAGTAGCTCTGAAGCCGAGAAACGGGATCGACCATAAGCACTACTGTGCAATTACGTAGAATTTTCAAATTTCTTGTACTTGCTGACTTTGCGACCTCGGGCAGCTACGTTACCATGGAGGAATCACGCAAGATTTGACTTTATAGGCTAGAACTGAAGTCGCGCCAACTGATTAACTCAAAATACAGGCAAGAAAGTAGCTCTGAAGCCGAGAAACGGGATCGAACATAAGCACTACCGTGATATTACGCACAATTTTCAAATTTCTTGTACTTGCTAACTTTGCGACCTCGGGCAGCTATGTTACCATGGAGGAACCACACAACATTTGACTTTATAGGCTAGAACTGAAGTCGCTCCAACTGCTTAACTCAAAATACAGTCAAGAAACAAGCTCTGAAGCTGAGAATTGGGAGCGACCATAAGCACTACTGTGCAATTACTTGCTAACTTTGCGACCTCGGGCAGCTACGTTACCATAGAGGAACCACACAACATTTGACTTTATAGGCTAGAACTGAAGTCGCGCCGACTGCTTAACTCAAAATACAGTCAAGAAAGTAGCTCTGAAGCCGAGAAACGGGATCGACCATAAGCACTACCGTGAAATTACGTACAATTTTCAAATTTCTTGTACTTGCTAATTTTGCGACCTCGGGCAGCTACGTTACCATGGAGGAACCACACAACATTTGACTTTATAGGCTAGAACTGAAGTCGCGCCAACTGCTTAACTCAAAATACAGTCAAGAAGGTAGGTCTGAAGCTGAGAAACGGGATCGACCATAAGCACTACTGTGCAATTGCGTACAATTTTCAAATTTCTTGTACTTGCTAAATTTGCTACCTCGGGCAGCTACGTTACCATGGAGGAACCACACAACATTTGACTTTATAGGCTAGAACTGAAGTCGCTCCAACTGCTTAACTCAAAATACAGTCAAGAAAGAAGCTCTGAAGCTGAGAAACGGGATCGACCATAAGCACTACTGTGCAATTACGTACAATTTTCAAATTTCTTGTACTTGCTAACTTTGCGACCTCGGGCAGCTATGTTACCATGGAGGAACCACACAACATTTGACTTTATAGGCTAGAACTGAAGTCGCGCCAACTGATTAACTCAAAATACAGGCAAGAAAGTAGCTCTGAAGCCGAGAAACGGGATCGAACATAAGCACTACCGTGATATTACGCACAATTTTCAAATTTCTTGTACTTGCTAACTTTGCGACCTCGGGCAGCTATGTTACCATGGAGGAACCACACAACATTTGACTTTATAGGCTAGAACTGAAGTCGCTCCAACTGCTTAACTCAAAATACAGTCAAGAAACAAGCTCTGAAGCTGAGAATTGGGAGCGACCATAAGCACTACTGTGCAATTACTTGCTAACTTTGCGACCTCGGGCAGCTACGTTACCATAGAGGAACCACACAACATTTGACTTTATAGGCTAGAACTGAAGTCGCGCCGACTGCTTAACTCAAAATACAGTCAAGAAAGTAGCTCTGAAGCCGAGAAACGGGATCGACCATAAGCACTACCGTGAAATTACGTACAATTTTCAAATTTCTTGTACTTGCTAATTTTGCGACCTCGGGCAGCTACGTTACCATGGAGGAACCACACAACATTTGACTTTATAGGCTAGAACTGAAGTCGCGCCAACTGCTTAACTCAAAATACAGTCAAGAAGGTAGGTCTGAAGCTGAGAAACGGGATCGACCATAAGCACTACCGTGAAATTACGTACAATTTTCAAATTTCTTGTACTTGCTAATTTTGCGACCTCGGGCAGCTATGTTACCATGGAGGAACCACACAACATTTGACTTTATAGGCTAGAACTGAAGTCGCTCCAACTGCTTAACTCAAAATACAGTCAAGAAACAAGCTCTGAAGCTGAGAATTGGGAGCGACCATAAGCACTATTGTGCAATTGCGTACAATTTTCAAATTTCTTGTACTTGCTAATTTTGCTACCTCGGGCAGCTACGTTACCATGGAGGAACCACACAACATTTGACTTTATAGGCTAGAACTGAAGTCGCACCAATTGCTTAACTCAAAATACAGTCAAGAAAGTAGCTCTGAAGCTGAGAAACGGGATCGACCATAAGCACTACCGTGAAATTACGTACAATTTTCAAATTTCTTGTACTTGCTAATTTTGCGACCTCGGGCAGCTATGTTACCATGGAGGAACCACACAACGTTTGACTTTATAGGCTAGAACTGAAGTCGCGCCGACTGCTTAACTCAAAATACAGTCAAGAAAGAAGCTCTGAAGCTGAGAAACGGGATCGACCATAAGCACTACTGTGCAATTACGTACAATTTTCAAATTTCTTGTACTTGCTAACTTTGCGACCTCGGGCAGCTACGTTACCATGGAGGAATCACACAAGATTTGACTTTATAGGCTAGAACTGAAGTCGCGCCAACTGCTTAACTCAAAACACAGTCAAGAAAGTAGCTCTGAAGCTGAGAAACGGGATCGACCATAAGCACTACTGTGCAATTACGTACAATTTTCAAATTTCTTGTACTTGCTGACTTTGCGACCTCGGGCAGCTACGTTACCATGGAGGAACCACACAACATTTGACTTTATAGGCTAGAACTGAAGTCGCGCCAACTGCTCAACTCAAAATACAGTCAAGAAAGTAGCTCTGAATCCGAGAAACGGGATCGACCATAAGCACTACTGTGCAATTACGTACAATTTTCAAATTTCTTGTACTTGCTGACTTTGCGACCTCGGGCAGCTACGTTACCATGGAGGAACCACACAACATTTGACTTTATAGGCTAGAACTGAAGTCGCGCCAACTGCTCAACTCAAAATACAGTCAAGAAAGTAGCTCTGAAGCCGAGAAACGGGATCGACCATAAGCACTACCGTGAAATTACGTACATTTTTCAAATTTCTTGTACTTGCTAACTTTGCCACCTCGGGCAGCTATGTATGTTACCATGGAGGAATCACGCAAGATTTCACTTTATAGGCTAGAACTGAAGTCGCGCCAACTGATTAACTCAAAATACAGTCAAGAAAGTAGCTCTGAAGCCGAGAAACGGGATCGACCATAAGCACTACCGTGATATTACGCACAATTTTCAAATTTCTTGTACTTGCTAACTTTGCGACCTCGGGCAGCTATGTTACCATGGAGGAACCACACAACATTTGACTTTATAGGCTAGAACTGAAGTCGCCAACTGCTTAACTCAGAATACAGTCAAGAAAGTAGCTCTGAAGCCGAGAAACGGGATCGACCATAAGCACTACCGTGAAATTACGTACAATTTTCAAATTTCTTGTACTTGCTAATTTTGCGACCTCGGGCAGCTACGTTACCATGGAGGAACCACACAACATTTGACTTTATAGGCTAGAACTGAAGTCGCGCCAACTGCTTAACTCAAAATACAGTCAAGAAAGTAGCTCTGAAGCCGAGAAACGGCATCGACCATAAGCACTACCGTGAAATTACGTACAATTTTCAAATTTCTTGTACTTGCTAACTTTGCGACCTCGGGCAGCTATGTTACCATGGAGTAACCACAAAACATTTGACTTTAAAGGCTAGAACTGAAGTCGCTCCAACTGCTTAACTTAAAATACAGTCAAGAAACAAGCTCTGAAGCTGAGAATTGGGAGCGACCATAAGTACTACTGTGCAATTGCGTACAATTTTCAAATTTCTTGTACTTGCTAAATTTGCTACCTCGGGCAGCTACGTTACCATGGAGGAACCACACAACATTTGACTTTATAGGCTAGAACTGAAGTCGCACCAATTGCTTAACTCAAAATACAGTCAAGAAAGTAGCTCTGAAGCCGAGAAACGGGATCGACCATAAGCACTACCGTGAAATTACGTACAATTTTCAAATTTCTTGTACTTGCTAATTTTGCGACCTCGGGCAGCTACGTTACCATGGAGGAACCACACAACATTTGACTTTATAGGCTAGAACTGAAGTCGCGCCAACTGCTTAACTCAAAATACAGTCAAGAAGGTAGGTCTGAAGCTGAGAAACGGGATCGACCATAAGCACTACTGTGCAATTACGTACAATTTTCAAATTTCTTGTACTTGCTAACTTTGCGACCTCGGGCAGCTACGTTACCATGAAGGAATCACACAAGATTTGACTTTATAGACTAGAATTGAAGTCGCGCCAATTGCTCAACTCAAAATACAGTCAAGAAAGTAGCTCTGAAGCCGAGAAACGGGATCGACCATAAGCACTACCGTGAAATTACGTACATTTTTCAAATTTCTTGTACTTGCTAACTTTGCGACCTCGGGCAGCTATGTTACCATGGAGGAACCACACAACATTTGACTTTATAGGCTAGAACTGCAGTCGCTCCAACTGCTTAACTCAAAATACAGTCAAGAAACAAGCTCTGAAGCTGAGAATTGGGAGCGACCATAAGCACTACTGTGCAATTACTTGCTAACTTTGCGACCTCGGGCAGCTACGTTACCATAGAGGAACCACACAACATTTGACTTTATAGGCTAGAACTGAAGTCGCGCCGACTGCTTAACTCAAAATACAGTCAAGAAAGTAGCTCTGAAGCCGAGAAACGGGATCGACCATAAGCACTACCGTGAAATTACGTACAATTTTCAAATTTCTTGTACTTGCTAACTTTGCGACCTCGGGCAGCTATGTTACCATGGAGGAACCACACAACATCTGACTTTATAGGCTAGAACTGAAGTCGCGCCAACTGCTTAACTCAGAATACAGTCAAGAAAGTAGCTCTGAAGCCGAGAAACGGGATCGACCATAAGCACTACTGTGCAATTACGTAGAATTTTCAAATTTCTTGTACTTGCTGACTTTGCGACCTCGGGCAGCTACGTTACCATGGAGGAATCACGCAAGATTTGACTTTATAGGCTAGAACTGAAGTCGCGCCAACTGATTAACTCAAAATACAGGCAAGAAAGTAGCTCTGAAGCCGAGAAACGGGATCGAACATAAGCACTACCGTGATATTACGCACAATTTTCAAATTTCTTGTACTTGCTAACTTTGCGACCTCGGGCAGCTATGTTACCATGGAGGAACCACACAACATTTGACTTTATAGGCTAGAACTGAAGTCGCTCCAACTGCTTAACTCAAAATACAGTCAAGAAACAAGCTCTGAAGCTGAGAATTGGGAGCGACCATAAGCACTACTGTGCAATTACTTGCTAACTTTGCGACCTCGGGCAGCTACGTTACCATAGAGGAACCACACAACATTTGACTTTATAGGCTAGAACTGAAGTCGCGCCGACTGCTTAACTCAAAATACAGTCAAGAAAGTAGCTCTGAAGCCGAGAAACGGGATCGACCATAAGCACTACCGTGAAATTACGTACAATTTTCAAATTTCTTGTACTTGCTAATTTTGCGACCTCGGGCAGCTACGTTACCATGGAGGAACCACACAACATTTGACTTTATAGGCTAGAACTGAAGTCGCGCCAACTGCTTAACTCAAAATACAGTCAAGAAGGTAGGTCTGAAGCTGAGAAACGGGATCGACCATAAGCACTACTGTGCAATTGCGTACAATTTTCAAATTTCTTGTACTTGCTAAATTTGCTACCTCGGGCAGCTACGTTACCATGGAGGAACCACACAACATTTGACTTTATAGGCTAGAACTGAAGTCGCACCAATTGCTTAACTCAAAATACAGTCAAGAAAGTAGCTCTGAAGCCGAGAAACGGGATCGACCATAAGCACTACCGTGAAATTACGTACAATTTTCAAATTTCTTGTACTTGCTAACTTTGCGACCTCGGGCAGCTATGTTACCATGGAGGAACCACACAACATCTGACTTTATAGGCTAGAACTGAAGTCGCGCCAACTGCTTAACTCAGAATACAGTCAAGAAAGTAGCTCTGAAGCCGAGAAACGGGATCGACCATAAGCACTACTGTGCAATTACGTAGAATTTTCAAATTTCTTGTACTTGCTGACTTTGCGACCTCGGGCAGCTACGTTACCATGGAGGAATCACGCAAGATTTGACTTTATAGGCTAGAACTGAAGTCGCGCCAACTGATTAACTCAAAATACAGGCAAGAAAGTAGCTCTGAAGCCGAGAAACGGGATCGAACATAAGCACTACCGTGATATTACGCACAATTTTCAAATTTCTTGTACTTGCTAACTTTGCGACCTCGGGCAGCTATGTTACCATGGAGGAACCACACAACATTTGACTTTATAGGCTAGAACTGAAGTCGCTCCAACTGCTTAACTCAAAATACAGTCAAGAAACAAGCTCTGAAGCTGAGAATTGGGAGCGACCATAAGCACTACTGTGCAATTACTTGCTAACTTTGCGACCTCGGGCAGCTACGTTACCATAGAGGAACCACACAACATTTGACTTTATAGGCTAGAACTGAAGTCGCGCCCACTGCTTAACTCAAAATACAGTCAAGAAAGTAGCTCTGAAGCCGAGAAACGGGATCGACCATAAGCACTACCGTGAAATTACGTACAATTTTCAAATTTCTTGTACTTGCTAACTTTGCGACCTCGGGCAGCTATGTTACCATGGAGGAACCACACAACATTTGACTTTATATCCTAGAACTGAAGTCACGCCAACTGCTTAGCTCAAAATACAGTCAAGAAAGTAGCTCTGAAGCTGAGAAACGGGATCGACCATAAGCATTACTGTGCAATTACGTACAATTTTTAAATTTCTCGTACTTGCTAATTTTGCGACCTCGGGCAGCTATGTTACCATGGAGGAACCACACAACATTTGACTTTATAGGCTAGAACTGAAGTCGCTCCAACTGCTTAACTCAAAATACAGTCAAGAAACAAGCTCTGAAGCTGAGAATTGGGAGCGACCATAAGCACTACTGTGCAATTACATACAATTTTCAAATTTCTTGTACTTGCTAACTTTGCGACCTCGGGCAGCTATGTTACCATGGAGGAATCACACAAGATTTGACTTTATAGGCTAGAACTGAAGTCGCGCCAACTGTTTAGCTCAAAATACAGTCAAGAAAGTAGCTCTGAAGCTGAGAAACGGGATCGACCATAAGCACTACCGTGAAATTACGTACAATTTTCAAATTTCTTGTACTTGCTAACTTTGCGACCTCGGACAGCTACGTTACCATGGAGGAACCACACAACATTTGACTTTATATTCTAGAACTGAAGTCGCGCCAACCGTTTAGCTCAAAATACAGTCAAGAAAGTAGCTCTGAAGCCGAGAAACGGGATCGACCATAAGCACTACCGTGAAATTACGTACAATTTTCAAATTTCTTGTACTTACTAATTTTGCGACCTCGGGCAGCTACGTTACCATTAAGGAACCACACAACATTTGACTTTATAGGCTAGAACTGAAGTCGCGCCAACTGCTTAACTCAAAATACAGTCAAGAAGGTAGGTCTGAAGCTGAGAAACGGGATCGAACATAAGCACTACTGTGCAATTGCATACAATTTTCAAATTTCTTGTACTTGCTAAATTTGCGACCTCGGGCAGCTACGTTACCATGGAGGAACCACAAAACATTTGACTTTATATTCTAGAACTGAAGTCGCGCCAACTGTTTAGCTCAAAATACAGTCAAGAAAGTAGCTCTGAAACCGAGAAACGGGATCGACCATAAGCACTACTGTGCAAATACGTACAATTTTCAAATTTCTTGTACTTGCTAACTTTGCGACCTCGGGCAGCTACGTTACCATGGAGGAACCACACAACATTTGACTTTATATTCTAGAACTGAAGTCGCGCCAACCGTTTAGCTCAAAATACAGTCAAGAAAGTAGCTCTGAAGCCGAGAAACGGGATCGACCATAAGCACTACCGTGAAATTACGTACAATTTTCAAATTTCTTGTACTTACTAATTTTGCGACCTCGGGCAGCTACGTTACCATGGAGGAACCACACAACATTTGACTTTATAGGCTAGAACTGAAGTCGCGCCAACTGCTTAACTCAAAATACAGTCAAGAAGGTAGGTCTGAAGCTGAGAAACGGGATCGAACATAAGCACTACTGTGCAATTGCATACAATTTTCAAATTTCTTGTACTTGCTAAATTTGCGACCTCGGGCAGCTACGTTACCATGGAGGAACCACAAAACATTTGACTTTATATTCTAGAACTGAAGTCGCGCCAACTGTTTAGCTCAAAATACAGTCAAGAAAGTAGCTCTGAAGCCGAGAAACGGGATCGACCATAAGCACTACCGTGAAATTGCGTACAATTTTCAAATTTCTTGTACTTGCTAACTTTGCGACCTCGGGCAGCTATGTTACCATGGAGGAACCACACAACATTTGACTTTATAGGCTAGAACTGAAGTCGATCCAACTGCTTAACTCAAAATACAGTCAAGAAACAAGCTCTGAAGCTGAGAAACGGAATCGACCATAAGCACTACCGTGAAATTACGTACAATTTTCAAATTTCTTGTACTTGCTAACTTTGCGACCTCGGGCAGCTATGTTACCATGGAGGAATCACACAAGATTTGACTTTATAGGCTAGAACTGAAGTCGCGCCAACCGTTTAGCTCAAAATACAGTCAAGAAAGTAGCTCTGAAGCCGAGAAACGGGATCGACCATAAGCTCTACCGTGAAATTACGTACAATTTTCAAATTTCTTGTACTTACTAATTTTGCGACCTCGGGCAGCTACGTTACTATGGAGGAACCACACAACATTTGACTTTATAGGCTAGAACTGAAGTCGCGCCAACTGCCTAACTCAAAATACAGTCAAGAAGGTAGGTCTGAAGCTGAGAAACGGGATCGAACATAAGCACTACTGTGCAATTGCATACAATTTTCAAATTTCTTGTACTTGCTAAATTTGCGACCTCGGGCAGCTACGTTACCATGGAGGAACCACAAAACATTTGACTTTATATTCTAGAACTGAAGTCGCGCCAACTGTTTAGCTCAAAATACAGTCAAGAAAGTAGCTCTGAAGCCGAGAAACGGCATCGACCATAAGCACTACCGTGAAATTACGTACAATTTTCAAATTTCTTGTACTTGCTAACTTTGCGACCTCGGGCAGCTATGTTACCATGGAGGAATCACACAAGATTTGACTTTATAGGCTAGAACTGAAGTCGCGCCAACCGTTTAGCTCAAAATACAGTCAAGAAAGTAGCTCTGAAGCCGAGAAACGGGATCGACCATAAGCACTACCGTGAAATTACGTACAATTTTCAAATTTCTTGTACTTGCTAACTTTGCTACCTCGGGCAGCTACGTTACCATAGAGGAACCACACAACATTTGACTTTATAGGCTAGAACTGAAGTCGCGCCCACTGCTTAACTCAAAATACAGTCAAGAAAGTAGCTCTGAAGCCGAGAAACGGGATCGACCATAAGCACTACCGTGAAATTACGTACAATTTTCAAATTTCTTGTACTTACTAATTTTGCGACCTCGAGCAGCTACGTTACCATGGAGGAACCACACAACATTTGACTTTATAGGCTAGAACTGAAGTCGCGCCAACTGCTTAACTCAAAATACAGTCAAGAAGGTAGGTCTGAAGCTGAGAAACGGGATCGAACATAAGCACTACTGTGCAATTGCATACAATTTTCAAATTTCTTGTACTTGCTAAATTTGCGACCTCGGGCAGCTACGTTACCATGGAAGAACCACAAAACATTTGACTTTATATTCTAGAACTGAAGTCGCGCCAACTGTTTAGCTCAAAATACAGTCAAGAAAGTAGCTCTGAAGCCGAGAAACGGCATCGACCATAAGCACTACCGTGAAATTACGTACAATTTTCAAATTTCTTGTACTTGCTAACTTTGCGACCTCGGGCAGCTATGTTACCATGGAGGAACCACACAACATTTGACTTTATAGGCTAGAACTGAAGTCGCTCCAAATGCTTAACTCAAAATACAGTCAAGAAACAAGCTCTAAAGCTGAGAATTGGGAGCGACCATAAGCACTACTGTGCAATTGCGTACAATTTTCAAATTTCTTGTACTTGCTAATTTTGCTACCTCGGGCAGCTACGTTACCATAGAGGAACCACACAACATTTGACTTTATAGGCTAGAACTGAAGTCGCGCCCACTGCTTAACTCAAAATACAGTCAAGAAAGTAGCTCTGAAGCCGAGAAACGGGATCGACCATAAGCACTACCGTGAAATTACGTACAATTTTCAAATTTCTTGTACTTGCTAACTTTGCGACCTCGGGCAGCTATGTTACCATGGAGGAACCACACAACATTTGACTTTATAGGCTAGAACTGAAGTCGCGCCAACTGTTTAGCTCAAAATACAGTCAAGAAAGTAGCTCTGAAGCTGAGAATCGGGATCGACCATAAGCATTACTGTGCAATAACGTACAATTTTTAAATTTCTTGTACTTGGTAACTTTGCGACCTCGGGCAGCTACGTTACCATGGAGGAACCACACAACATTTGACTTTATAGGCTAGAACTGAAGTCGCGCCAACTGCTTAACTCAAAATACAGTCAAGAAGGTAGGTCTGAAGCTGAGAAACGGGATCGACCATAAGCACTACTGTGCAATTACGTACAATTTTCAAATTTCTTGTACTTGCTAACTTTGCGACCTCGGGCAGCTACGTTACCATGGAGGAACCACACAACATTTGACTTTATAGGCTAGAACTGAAGTCGCGCCAACTGCTTAACTCAAAATACAGTCAAGAAGGTAGGTCTGAAGCTGAGAAACGGGATCGACCATAAGCACTACTGTGCAATTACGTACAATTTTCAAATTTCTTGTACTTGCTAACTTTGCGACCTCGGGCAGCTACGTTACCATGGAGGAACCACACAACATTTCACTTTATATTCTAGAACTGAAGTCGCGCCAACTGTTTAGCTCAAAATACAGTCAAGAAAGTAGGTCTGAAGCCGAGAAACGGCATCGACCATAAGCACTACCGTGAAATTACGTACAATTTTCAAATTTCTTGTACTTGCTAATTTTGCTACCTCGGGCAGCTACGTTACCATGGAGGAACCACACAACATTTGACTTTATAGGCTAGAACTGAAGTCGCGCCAACTGCTTAACTCAAAATACAGTCAAGAAAGAAGCTCTGAAGCTGAGAAACGGGATCGACCATAAGCACTACTGTGCAATTGCGTACAATTTTCAAATTTCTTGTACTTGCTAATTTTGCTACCTCGGGCAGCTACGTTACCATGGAGGAACCACACAACATTTGACTTTATAGGCTAGAACTGAAGTCGCGCCAACTGATTAACTCAAAACACAGTCAAGAAAGTAGCTCTAAAGCCGAGAAACGGGATCGACCATAAGCACTACCGTGAAATTACGTACAATTTTCAAATTTCTTGTACTTGCTAATTTTGCGACCTCGGGCAGCTATGTTACCATGGAGGAACCACACAACATTTGACTTTATAGGCTAGAACTGAAGTCGCGCCAACTGCTTAACTCAAAATACAGTCAAGAAAGAAGCTCTGAAGCTGAGAAACGGGAGCGACCATAAGCACTACTGTGCAATTACATACAATTTTCAAATTTCTTGTACTTGCTAACTTTGCGACCTCGGGCAGCTACGTTACCATGGAGGAACCACACAACATTTGACTTTATAGGCTAGAACTGAAGTCGCGCCAACTGCTCAACTCAAAATACAGTCAAGAAAGTAGCTCTGAAGCCGAGAAACGGGATCGACCATAAGCACTACCGTGAAATTACGTACATTTTTCAAATTTCTTGTACTTGCTAACTTTGCCACCTCGGGCAGCTATGTTACCATGGAGGAATCACACAAGATTTGACTCTATAGGCTAGAACTGAAGTCGCGCCAACCGTTTAGCTCAAAATACAGTCAAGAAAGTAGCTCTCAAGCCGAGAAACGGGATCGACCATAAGCACTACCGTGAAATTACGTACAATTTTCAAATTTCTTGTACTTGCTAACTTTGCGGCCTCGGGCAGCTATGTTACCATGGAAGAACCACACAACATTTGACTTTATAGGCTAGAACTGAAGTCGCGACAACTGCTTAACTCAGAATACAGTCAAGAAAGTAGCTCTGAAGCCGAGAAACGGGATCGACCATAAGCACTACTGTGCAATTACGTAGAATTTTCAAATTTCTTGTACTTGCTAACTTTGCGACCTCGGGCAGCTACGTTACCATGGAGGAACCACACAAGATTTGACTTTATAGGCTAGAACTGAAGTCGCGCCAATTGCTTAACTCAAAATACAGTCAAGAAAGTAGCTCTGAAGCCGAGAAACGGCATCGACCATAAGCACTACCGTGAAATTACGTACAATTTTCAAATTTCTTGTACTTGCTAACTTTGCGACCTCGGGCAGCTATGTTACCATGGAGGAATCACACAAGATTTGACTTTAGAGGCTAGAACTGAAGTCGCGCCAACTGTTTAGCTCAAAATACAGTCAAGAAAGTGGCTCTGAAGCCGAGAAACGGGATCGACCATAAGCACTACTGTGCAATTACGTACAATTTTCAAATTTCTTGTACTTGCTAACTTTGCGACCTCGGGCAGCTACGATACCATGGAGGAACCACACAACATTTGACTTTATAGGCTAGAACTGAAGTCGCGCCAACTGCTGAACTCAAAATACAGTCAAGAAAGTAGCTCTGAAGCCGAAAAATGGGATCGACCACAAGCACTACCCTGAAATTACGTACAATTTTCAAATTTCTTGTACTTGCTAACTTTGCGATCTCTGGCAGCTATGTTACCATGGAGGAATCACACAAGATTTGACTTTATAGGCTAGAACTGAAGTCGCGCCAACCGTTTAGCTCAAAATACAGTCAAGAAAGTAGCTCTGAAGCCGAGAAACGGGATCGACCATAAGCACTACCGTGAAATTACCTACAATTTTCAAATTTCTTGTACTTGCTAACTTTTGAACCACACAAGATTTGACTTCATAAGCTAGAACTGAAGTCGCGCCAACTGCTTAACTCAAAATACAGTCAAGAAAGTAGCTCTGAAGCCGAGAAACGGCATCGACCATAAGCACTACCGTGAAATTACGTACAATTTTCAAATTTCTTATACTTGCTAACTTTGCGACCTCGGGCAGCTACGTTACCATGGAGGAACCACACAACATTTGACTTTATAGGCTAGAACTGAAGTCGCGCCAACTGCTTAACTCAAAATACAGTCAAGAAAGTGGCTCTGAAGTCGAGAAACGGGATCGATCATAAGCACTACCGTGAAATTACGTACAATTTTCAAATTTATTGTACTTGCTAACTTTGCCACCTCGGGCAGCTATGTTACCATGGAGGAATCACACAAGATTTGACTTTATAGGCTAGAACTGAAGTCGCGCCAACTGTTTAGCTCAAAATACAGTCAAGAAAGTGGCTCTGAAGCCGAGAAACGGGATCAGCCATAAGCACTACTGTGCAATTACTTGCTAACTTTGCGACCTCGGGCAGCTACGTTACCATAGAGGAACCACACAACATTTGACTTTATAGGCTAGAACTGAAGTCGCGCCCACTGCTTAACTCAAAATACAGTCAAGAAAGTAGCTCTGAAGCCGAGAAACGGGATCGACCATAAGCACTACCGTGAAATTACGTACAATTTTCAAATTTCTTGTACTTGCTAACTTTGCGACCTCGGGCAGCTATGTTACCATGGAGGAACCACACCACATTTGACTTTATAGGCTAGAACTGAAGTCGCGCCAACTGTTTAGCTCAAAATACAGTCAAGAAAGTAGCTCTGAAGCTGAGAAACGGGATCGACCATAAGCATTACTGTGCAATTACGTACAATTTTTAAATTTCTTGTACTTGGTAACTTTGCGACCACGGGCAACTACGTTACCATGGAGGAACCACACAACATTTGACTTTATAGGCTAGAACTGAAGTCGATCCAACTGCTTAACTTAAAATACAGTCAAGAAAGTAGCTCTGAAGCCGAGAAACGGGATCGACCATAAGCACTACTGTGCAATTACGTACAATTTTCAAATTTCTTGTACTTGCTAATTTTGCTACCTCGGGCAGCTACGTTACCATGGAGGAACCACACAACATTTGACTTTATAGGCTAGAACTGAAGTCGCGCCAACTGATTAACTCAAAACACAGTCAAGAAAGTAGCTCTAAAGCCGAGAAACGGGATCGACCATAAGCACTACCGTGAAATTACGTACAATTTTCAAATTTCTTGTACTTGCTAATTTTGCGACCTCGGGCAGCTACGTTACCATAGAGGAACCACACAACATTTGACTTTATAGGCTAGAACTGAAGTCGCGCCCACTGCTTAACTCAAAATACAGTCAAGAAAGTAGCTCTGAAGCCGAGAAACGGAATCGACCATAAGCACTACCGTGAAATTACGTACAATTTTCAAATTTCTTGTACTTGCTAACTTTGCGACCTCGGGCAGCTATGTTACCATGGAGGAATCACACAAGATTTGACTTTATAGGCTAGAACTGAAGTCGCGCCAACCGTTTAGCTCAAAATACAGTCAAGAAAGTAGCTCTGAAGCCGAGAAACGGGATCGACCATAAGCACTACCGTGAAATTACGTACAATTTTCAAATTTCTTGTACTTACTAATTTTGCGACCTCGGGCAGCTACGTTACCATGGAGGAACCACACAACATTTGACTTTATAGGCTAGAACTGAAGTCGCGCCAACTGCTTAACTCAAAATACAGTC
This sequence comes from Merodon equestris, assembly GCA_958301585.1. Lineage (NCBI taxonomy): Eukaryota > Metazoa > Arthropoda > Insecta > Diptera > Syrphidae > Merodon > Merodon equestris. The sequence goes on along the minus strand of OY284415.1, from coordinate 52,281,364 downwards.
AAGAAGGTAGGTCTGAAGCTGAGAAACGGGATCGAACATAAGCACTACTGTGCAATTGCATACAATTTTCAAATTTCTTGTACTTGCTAAATTTGCGACCTCGGGCAGCTACGTTACCATGGAGGAACCACAAAACATTTGACTTTATATTCTAGAACTGAAGTCGCGCCAACTGTTTAGCTCAAAATACAGTCAAGAAAGTAGCTCTGAAGCCGAGAAACGGCATCGACCATAAGCACTACCGTGAAATTACGTACAATTTTCAAATTTCTTGTACTTGCTAATTTTGCGACCTCGGGCAGCTATGTTACCATGGAGGAATCACGCAAGATTTGACTTTATAGGCTAGAACTGAAGTCGCGCCAACCGTTTAGCTCAAAATACAGTCAAGAAAGTAGCTCTGAAGCCGAGAAACGGGATCGACCATAAGCACTACCGTGAAATTACGTACAATTTTCAAATTTCTTGTACTTGCTAACTTTGCTACCTCGGGCAGCTACGTTACCATAGAGGAACCACACAACATTTGACTTTATAGGCTAGAACTGAAGTCGCGCCCACTGCTTAACTCAAAATACAGTCAAGAAAGTAGCTCTGAAGCCGAGAAACGGGATCGACCATAAGCACTACCGTGAAATTACGTACAATTTTCAAATTTCTTGTACTTACTAATTTTGCGACCTCGGGCAGCTACGTTACCATGGAGGAACCACACAACATTTGACTTTATAGGCTAGAACTGAAGTCGCGCCAACTGCTTAACTCAAAATACAGTCAAGAAGGTAGGTCTGAAGCTGAGAAACGGGATCGAACATAAGCACTACTGTGCAATTGCATACAATTTTCAAATTTCTTGTACTTGCTAAATTTGCGACCTCGGGCAGCTACGTTACCATGGAAGAACCACAAAACATTTGACTTTATATTCTAGAACTGAAGTCGCGCCAACTGTTTAGCTCAAAATACAGTCAAGAAAGTAGCTCTGAAGCCGAGAAACGGCATCGACCATAAGCACTACCGTGAAATTACGTACAATTTTCAAATTTCCTGTACTTGCTAACTTTGCGACCTCGGGCAGCTATGTTACCATGGAGGAACCACACAACATTTGACTTTATAGGCTAGAACTGAAGTCGCTCCAAATGCTTAACTCAAAATACAGTCAAGAAACAAGCTCTGAAGCTGAGAATTGGGAGCGACCATAAGCACTACTGTGCAATTGCGTACAATTTTCAAATTTCTTGTACTTGCTAATTTTGCTACCTCGGGCAGCTACGTTACCATAGAGGAACCACACAACATTTGACTTTATAGGCTAGAACTGAAGTCGCGCCCACTGCTTAACTCAAAATACAGTCAAGAAAGTAGCTCTGAAGCCGAGAAACGGGATCGACCATAAGCACTACCGTGAAATTACGTACAATTTTCAAATTTCTTGTACTTGCTAACTTTGCGACCTCGGGCAGCTATGTTACCATGGAGGAACCACACAACATTTGACTTTATAGGCTAGAACTGAAGTCGCGCCAACTGTTTAGCTCAAAATACAGTCAAGAAAGTAGCTCTGAAGCTGAGAATCGGGATCGACCATAAGCATTACTGTGCAATAACGTACAATTTTTAAATTTCTTGTACTTGGTAACTTTGCGACCTCGGGCAGCTACGTTACCATGGAGGAACCACACAACATTTGACTTTATAGGCTAGAACTGAAGTCGCGCCAACTGCTTAACTCAAAATACAGTCAAGAAGGTAGGTCTGAAGCTGAGAAACGGGATCGACCATAAGCACTACTGTGCAATTACGTACAATTTTCAAATTTCTTGTACTTGCTAACTTTGCGACCTCGGGCAGCTACGTTACCATGGAGGAACCACACAACATTTGACTTTATAGGCTAGAACTGAAGTCGCGCCAACTGCTTAACTCAAAATACAGTCAAGAAGGTAGGTCTGAAGCTGAGAAACGGGATCGACCATAAGCACTACTGTGCAATTACGTACAATTTTCAAATTTCTTGTACTTGCTAACTTTGCGACCTCGGGCAGCTACGTTACCATGGAGGAACCACACAACATTTGACTTTATATTCTAGAACTGAAGTCGCGCCAACTGTTTAGCTCAAAATACAGTCAAGAAAGTAGCTCTGAAGCCGAGAAACGGCATCGACCATAAGCACTACCGTGAAATTACGTACAATTTTCAAATTTCTTGTACTTGCTAATTTTGCGACCTCGGGCAGCTACGTTACCATGGAGGAACCACACAACATTTGACTTTATAGGCTAGAACTGAAGTCGCGCCAACTGGTCAACTCAAAATACAGTCAAGAAAGTAGCTCTGAATCCGAGAAACGGGATCGACCATAAGCACTACCGTGAAATTACGTACATTTTTCAAATTTCTTGTACTTGCTAACTTTGCCACCTCGGGCAGCTATGTTACCATGGAGGAATCACGCAAGATTTGACTATATAGGCTAGAACTGAAGTCGCGCCAACTGATTAACTCAAAATACAGTCAAGAAAGTAGCTCTGAAGCCGAGAAACGGGATCGACCATAAGCACTACCGTGATATTACGCACAATTTTCAAATTTCTTGTACTTGCTAACTTTGCGACCTCGGGCAGCTATGTTACCATGGAGGAATCACACAAGATTTGATTTTGTAGGCTAGAACTGAAGTCGCGCCAACTGCTTAACTCAAAACACAGTCAAGAAAGTAGCTCTGACGCTGAGAAACGGGATCGACCATAAGCACTACTGTGCAATTGCGTACAATTTTCAAATTTCTTGTACTTGCTAATTTTGCTACCTCGGGCAGCTACGTTACCATGGAGGAACCACACAACATTTGACTTTATAGGCTAGAACTGAAGTCGCGCCAACTGCTTAACTCAAAATACAGTCAAGAAAGAAGCTCTGAAGCTGAGAAACGGGATCGACCATAAGCACTACTGTGCAATTGCGTACAATTTTCAAATTTCTTGTACTTGCTAATTTTGCTACCTCGGGCAGCTACGTTACCATGGAGGAACCACACAACATTTGACTTTATAGGCTAGAACTGAAGTCGCGCCAACTGATTAACTCAAAACACAGTCAAGAAAGTAGCTCTAAAGCCGAGAAACGGGATCGACCATAAGCACTACCGTGAAATTACGTACAATTTTCAAATTTCTTGTACTTGCTAATTTTGCGACCTCGGGCAGCTATGTTACCATGGAGGAACCACACAACATTTGACTTTATAGGCTAGAACTGAAGTCGCGCCAACTGCTTAACTCAAAATACAGTCAAGAAAGAAGCTCTGAAGCTGAGAAACGGGAGCGACCATAAGCACTACTGTGCAATTACATACAATTTTCAAATTTCTTGTACTTGCTAACTTTGCGACCTCGGGCAGCTACGTTACCATGGAGGAACCACACAACATTTGACTTTATAGGCTAGAACTGAAGTCGCGCCAACTGCTCAACTCAAAATACAGTCAAGAAAGTAGCTCTGAAGCCGAGAAACGGGATCGACCATAAGCACTACCGTGAAATTACGTACATTTTTCAAATTTCTTGTACTTGCTAACTTTGCCACCTCGGGCAGCTATGTTACCATGGAGGAATCACACAAGATTTGACTCTATAGGCTAGAACTGAAGTCGCGCCAACCGTTTAGCTCAAAATACAGTCAAGAAAGTAGCTCTCAAGCCGAGAAACGGGATCGACCATAAGCACTACCGTGAAATTACGTACAATTTTCAAATTTCTTGTACTTGCTAACTTTGCGGCCCTGGGCAGCTATGTTACCATGGAAGAACCACACAACATTTGACTTTATAGGCTAGAACTGAAGTCGCGACAACTGCTTAACTCAGAATACAGTCAAGAAAGTAGCTCTGAAGCCGAGAAACGGGATCGACCATAAGCACTACTGTGCAATTACGTAGAATTTTCAAATTTCTTGTACTTGCTAACTTTGCGACCTCGGGCAGCTACGTTACCATGGAGGAACCACACAAGATTTGACTTTATAGGCTAGAACTGAAGTCGCGCCAATTGCTTAACTCAAAATACAGTCAAGAAAGTAGCTCTGAAGCCGAGAAACGGCATCGACCATAAGCACTACCGTGAAATTACGTACAATTTTCAAATTTCTTGTACTTGCTAACTTTGCGACCTCGGGCAGCTATGTTACCATGGAGGAATCACACAAGATTTGACTTTAGAGGCTAGAACTGAAGTCGCGCCAACTGTTTAGCTCAAAATACAGTCAAGAAAGTAGCTCTGAAGCCGAGAAACGGGATCGACCATAAGCACTACTGTGCAATTACGTACAATTTTCAAATTTCTTGTACTTGCTAACTTTGCGACCTCGGGCAGCTACGATACCATGGAGGAACCACACAACATTTGACTTTATAGGCTAGAACTGAAGTCGCGCCAACTGCTGAACTCAAAATACAGTCAAGAAAGTAGCTCTGAAGCCGAAAAATGGGATCGACCACAAGCACTACCCTGAAATTACGTACAATTTTCAAATTTCTTGTACTTGCTAACTTTGCGATCTCTGGCAGCTATGTTGCCATGGAGGAATCACACAAGATTTGACTTTATAGGCTAGAACTGAAGTCGCGCCAACCGTTTAGCTCAAAATACAGTCAAGAAAGTAGCTCTGAAGCCGAGAAACGGGATCGACCATAAGCACTACCGTGAAATTACGTACAATTTTCAAATTTCTTGTACTTGCTAACTTTGCGGCCTCGGGCAGCTATGTTACCATGGAGGAACCACACAAGATTTCACTTCATAAGCTAGAACTGAAGTCGCGCCAACTGCTTAACTCAAAATACAGTCAAGAAAGTAGCTCTGAAGCCGAGAAACGGCATCGACCATAAGCACTACCGTGAAATTACGTACAATTTTCAAATTTCTTATACTTGCTAACTTTGCGACCTCGGGCAGCTACGTTACCATGGAGGAACCACACAACATTTGACTTTATAGGCTAGAACTGAAGTCGCGCCAACTGCTTAACTCAAAATACAGTCAAGAAAGTGGCTCTGAAGCCGAGAAACGGGATCGATCATAAGCACTACCGTGAAATTACGTACAATTTTCAAATTTATTGTACTTGCTAACTTTGCCACCTCGGGCAGCTATGTTACCATGGAGGAATCACACAAGATTTGACTTTATAGGCTAGAACTGAAGTCGCGCCAACTGTTTAGCTCAAAATACAGTCAAGAAAGTAGCTCTGAAGCCGAGAAACGGGATCAGCCATAAGCACTACTGTGCAATTACTTGCTAACTTTGCGACCTCGGGCAGCTACGTTACCATAGAGGAACCACACAACATTTGACTTTATAGGCTAGAACTGAAGTCGCGCCCACTGCTTAACTCAAAATACAGTCAAGAAAGTAGCTCTGAAGCCGAGAAACGGGATCGACCATAAGCACTACCGTGAAATTACGTACAATTTTCAAATTTCTTGTACTTGCTAACTTTGCGACCTCGGGCAGCTATGTTACCATGGAGGAACCACACCACATTTGACTTTATAGGCTAGAACTGAAGTCGCGCCAACTGTTTAGCTCAAAATACAGTCAAGAAAGTAGCTCTGAAGCTGAGAAACGGGATCGACCATAAGCATTACTGTGCAATTACGTACAATTTTTAAATTTCTTGTACTTGGTAACTTTGCGACCACGGGCAACTACGTTACCATGGAGGAACCACACAACATTTGACTTTATATTCTAGAACTGAAGTCGCGCCAACTGTTTAGCTCAAAATACAGTCAAGAAAGTAGCTCTGAAGCCGAGAAACGGCATCGACCATAAGCATTACCGTGAAATTACGTACAATTTTCAAATTTCTTGTACTTGCTAACTTTGCGACCTCGGGCAGCTACGTTACCATGGAGGAACCACACAACATTTGACTTTATAGGCTAGAACTGAAATCGCGCCAACTGCTTAACTCAAAATACAGTCAAGAAGGTAGGTCTGAAGCTGAGAAACGGGATCGACCATAAGCACTACTGTGCAATTACGTACAATTTTCAAATTTCTTGTACTTGCTAACTTTGCGACCTCGGGCAGCTACGTTACCATGGAGGAACCACACAACATTTGACTTTATATTCTAGAACTGAAGTCGCGCCAACTGTTTAGCTCAAAATACAGTCAAGAAAGTAGCTCTGAAGCCGAGAAACGGCATCGACCATAAGCATTACCGTGAAATTACGTACAATTTTCAAATTTCTTGTACTTGCTAATTTTGCGACCTCGGGCAGCTATGTTACCATGGAGGAACCACACAACATTTGACTTTATATTCTAGAACTGAAGTCGCGCCAACTGTTTAGCTCAAAATAGAGTCAAGAAAGTAGCTCTGAAGCCGAGAAACGGCATCGACCATAAGCACTACTGTGCAATTACGTACAATTTTCAAATTTCTTGTACTTGCTAACTTTGCGACCTCGGGCAGCTACGTTACCATGGAGGAACCACACAACATTTGACTTTATATTCTAGAACTGAAGTCGCGCCAACTGTTTAGCTCAAAATACAGTCAAGAAAGTAGCTCTGAAGCCGAGAAACGGCATCGACCATAAGCACTACCGTGAAATTACGTACAATTTTCAAAATTCTTGTACTTGCTAACTTTGCGACCTCGGGCAGCTATGTTACCATGGAGGAACCACACAACATTTGACTTTATAGGCTAGAACTGAAGTCGCGCCAACTGCTTAACTCAAAATACAGTCAAGAAAGAAGCTCTGAAGCTGAGAAACGGGATCGACCATAAGCACTACTGTGCAGTTACGTAGAATTTTCAAATTTCTTGTACTTGCTAACTTTGCCACCTCGGGCAGCTATGTTACCATGGAGGAACCACACAAGATTTGACTTTATAGGCTAGAACTGAAGTCGCGCCAATTGCTTAACTCAAAATACAGTCAAGAAAGTAGCTCTGAAGCCGAGAAACGGCATCGACCTAAAGCACTACCGTGAAATTACGTACAATTTTCAAAATTCTTGTACTTGCTAACTTTGCGACCTCGGGCAGCTATGTTACCATGGAGGAACCACACAACATTTGACTTTATAGGCTAGAACTGAAGTCGCTTTAACTGCTTAACTCAAAATACAGTCAAGAAACAAGCTCTGAAGCTGAGAATTGGGAGCGACCATAAGCACTACTGTGCAATTGCGTACAATTTTCAAATTTCTTGTACTTGCTAATTTTGCTACCTCGGGCAGCTACGTTACCATGGAGGAACCACACAACATTTGACTTTATAGGCTAGAAATGAAGTCGCGCCAACTGCTTAACTCAAAATACAGTCAAGAAAGAAGCTCTGAAGCTGAGAAACGGGATCGACCATAAGCACTACTGTGCAATTACGTACAATTTTCAAATTTCTTGTACTTGCTAACTTTGCGACCTCGGGCAGCTACGTTACCATGGAGGAATCACACAAGATTTGACTTTATAGGCTAGAACTGAAGTCGCGCCAACTGCTCAACTCAAAATACAGTCAAGAAAGTAGCTCTGAAGCCGAGAAACGGGATCGACCATAAGCACTACCGTGAAATTACGTACATTTTTCAAATTTCTTGTACTTGCTAACTTTGCCACCTCGGGCAGCTATGTTACCATGGAGGAATCACGCAAGATTTGACTTTATAGGCTAGAACTGAAGTCGCGCCAACTGATTAACTCAAAATACAGTCAAGAAAGTAGCTCTGAAGCCGAGAAACGGGATCGACCATAAGCACTAGCGTGATATTACGCACAATTTTCAAATTTCTTGTACTTGCTAACTTTGCGACCTCGGGCAGCTATGTTACCATGGAGGAACCACACAACATCAGACTTTATAGGCTAGAACTGAAGTCGCGCCAACTGCTTAACTCAGAATACAGTCAAGAAAGTAGCTCTGAAGCCGAGAAACGGGATAGACCATAAGCACTACTGTGCAATTACGTAGAATTTTCAAATTTCTTGTACTTGCTAACTTTGCCACCTCGGGCAGCTATGTTACCATGGAGGAACCACACAAGATTTGACTTTATAGGCTAGATCTGAAGTCGCGCCAACTGTTTAGCTCAAAATACAGTCAAGAAAGTAGCTCTGAAGCCGAGAAACGGCATCGACCATAAGCACTACCGTGAAATTACGTACAATTTTCAAATTTCTTGTACTTGCTAACTTTGCGACCTCGGGCAGCTATGTTACCATGGAGGAATCACACAAGATTTGACTTTATAGGCTAGAACTGAAGTCGCGCCAACCGTTTAGCTCAAAATACAGTCACGAAAGTAGCTCTGAATCCGAGAAACGGGATCGACCATAAGCACTACCGTGAAATTACGTACAATTTTCAAATTTCTTGTACTTGCTAATTTTGCGACCTCGGGCAGCTACGTTACCATGGAGGAACCACACAAAATTTGACTTTATAGGCTAGAACTGAAGTCGCGCCAACTGCTTAACTTAAAATACAGTCAAGAAAGTAGCTCTGAAGCTGAGAAACGGCATCGACCATAAGCACTACTGTGCAATTGCGTACAATTTTCAAATTTCTTGTACTTGCTAATTTTGCTACCTCGGGCAGCTACGTTACCATGGAGGAACCACACAACATTTGACTTTATAGGCTAGAACTGAAGTCGCACCAATTGCTTAACTCAAAATACAGTCAAGAAAGTAGCTCTGAAGCCGCGAAACGGGATCGACCATAAGCACTACCGTGAAATTACGTACAATTTTCAAATTTCTTGTACTTGCTAATTTTGCGACCTCGGGCAGCTATGTTACCATGGAGGAACCACACAACATTTGACTTTATAGGCTAGAAATGAAGTCGCGCCAACTGCTTAACTCAAAATACAGTCAAGAAAGAAGCTCTGAAGCTGAGAAACGGGATCGACCATAAGCACTACTGTGCAATTACGTACAATTTTCAAATTTCTTGTACTTGCTAACTTTGCGACCTCGGGCAGCTACGTTACCATGGAGGAATCACACAAGATTTGACTTTATAGGCTAGAACTGAAGTCGCGCCAACTGCTCAACTCAAAATACAGTCAAGAAAGTAGCTCTGAAGCCGAGAAACGGGATCGACCAGAAGCACTACCGTGAAATTACGTACATTTTTCAAATTTCTTGTACTTGCTAACTTTGCCACCTCGGGCAGCTATGTTACCATGGAGGAATCACACAAGATTTGACTTTATAGGCTAGAACTGAAGTCGCGCCAACTGATTAACTCAAAATACAGTCAAGAAAGTAGCTCTGAAGCCGAGAAACGGGATCGACCATAAGCACTAGCGTGATATTACGCACAATTTTCAAATTTCTTGTACTTGCTAACTTTGCGACCTCGGGCAGCTATGTTACCATGGAGGAACCACACAACATCAGACTTTATAGGCTAGAACTGAAGTCGCGCCAACTGCTTAACTCAGAATACAGTCAAGAAAGTAGCTCTGAAGCCGAGAAACGGGATAGACCATAAGCACTACTGTGCAATTACGTAGAATTTTCAAATTTCTTGTACTTGCTAACTTTGCCACCTCGGGCAGCTATGTTACCATGGAGGAACCACACAAGATTTGACTTTATAGGCTAGATCTGAAGTCGCGCCAACTGTTTAGCTCAAAATACAGTCAAGAAAGTAGCTCTGAAGCCGAGAAACGGCATCGACCATAAGCACTACCGTGAAATTACGTACAATTTTCAAATTTCTTGTACTTGCTAACTTTGCGACCTCGGGCAGCTATGTTACCATGGAGGAATCACACAAGATTTGATTTTATAGGCTAGAACTGAAGTCGCGCCAACCGTTTAGCTCAAAATACAGTCACGAAAGTAGCTCTGAATCCGAGAAACGGGATCGACCATAAGCACTACCGTGAAATTACGTACAATTTTCAAATTTCTTGTACTTGCTAATTTTGCGACCTCGGGCAGCTACGTTACCATGGAGGAACCACACAAAATTTGACTTTATAGGCTAGAACTGAAGTCGCGCCAACTGCTTAACTTAAAATACAGTCAAGAAAGTAGCTCTGAAGCTGAGAAACGGCATCGAGCATAAGCACTACTGTGCAATTACATACAATTTTCAAATTTCTTGTACTTGCTAACTTTGCGGCCTCGGGCAGCTATGTTACCATGGAGGAACCACACAAGATTTGACTTTATAGGCTAGAACTGAAGTCGCGCCAATTGCTTAACTCAAAATACAGTCAAGAAAGTAGCTCTGAAGCCGAGAAACGGGATCGACCATAAGCACTACCGTGAAATTACGTACAATTTTCAAATTTCTTGTACTTGCTAACTTTGCGACCTCGGGCAGCTATGTTACCATGGAGGAATCACACAAGATTTGACTTTATAGGCTAGAACTGAAGTCGCGCCAACTGTTTAGCTCAAAATACAGTCAAGAAAGTAGCTCTGAAGCCGAGAAACGGGATCGACCATAAGCACTACCGTGAAATTACGTACAATTTTCAAATTTCTTGTACTTGCTAACTTTGCGACCTCGGGCAGCTATGTTACCATGGAGGAATCACACAAGATTTGACTTTATAGGCTAGAACTGAAGTCGCGCCAACCGTTTAGCTCAAAATACAGTCAAGAAAGTAGCTCTGAAGCCGAGAAACGGGATCGGCCATAAGCACTACCGTGAAATTACGTACAATTTTCAAATTTCTTGTACTTGCTAATTTTGCGACCTCGGGCAGCTACGTTACCATGGAGGAACCACACAACATTTGACTTTATAGGCTAGAACTGAAGTCGCGCCAACGGCTTAACTCAAAATACAGTCAAGAAGGTAGGTCTGAAGCTGAGAAACGGGATCGACCATAAGCACTACTGTGCAATTACATACAATTTTCAAATTTCTTGTACTTGCTAACTTTGCGACCTCGGGCAGCTACGTTACCATGGAGGAACCACACAACATTTGACTTTGTATTCTAGAACTGAAGTCGCGCCAACTGTTCAGCTCAAAATACAGTCAAGAAAGTGGCTCTTAAGCCGAGAAACGGCATCGACCATAAGCACTACCGTGAAATTACGTACAATTTTCAAATTTCTTGTACTTGCTAACTTTGCGACCTCGGGCAGCTATGTTACCATGGAGGATCCACACAACATTTGACTTTATAGGCTAGAACTGAAGTCGCTCCAACTGCTTAACTCAAAATACAGTCAAGAAAGTAGCTCTGAAGCCGAGAAACGGGATCGACCATAAGCACTACTGTGCAATTACGTACAATTTTCAAATTTCTTGTACTTGCTAACTTTGCGACCTCGGCCAGCTACGTTACCATGGAGGAACCACACAACATTTGACTTTATAGGCTAGAACTGAAGTCGCGCCAACTGCTCAACTCAAAATACAGTCAAGAAAGTAGCTCTGAAGCCGAGAAACGGGATCGACCATAAGCACTACCGTGAAATTACGTACAATTTTCAAATTTCTTGTACTTGCTAATTTTGCGACCTCGGGCAGCTATGTTACCATGGAGGAACCACACAACATTTGACTTTATAGGCTAGAACTGAAGTCGCGCCAACTGCTTAACTCAAAATACAGTCAAGAAAGAAGCTCTGAAGCTGAGAAACGGGATCGACCATAAGCACTACTGTGCAATTACGTACAATTTTCAAATTTCTTGTACTTGCTAACTTTGCGACCTCGGGCAGCTACGTTACCATGGAGGAATCACACAAGATTTGACTTTATAGGCTAGAACTGAAGTCGCGCCAACTGCTTAACTCAAAACACAGTCAAGAAAGTAGCTCTAAAGCCGAGAAACGGGATCGACCATAAGCACTACCGTGAAATTACGTACAATTTTCAAATTTCTTGTACTTGCTAATTTTGCGACCTCGGGCAGCTATGTTACCATGGAGGAACCACACAACATTTGACTTTATAGGCTAGAACTGAAGTCGCGCCAACTGCTTAACTCAGAATACAGTCAAGAAAGTAGCTCTGAAGCCGAGAAACGGGATCGACCATAAGCACTACTGTGCAATTACGTAGAATTTTCAAATTTCTTGTACTTGCTAATTTTGCGACCTCGGGCAGCTACGTTACCATGGAGAAACCACACAAGATTTGACTTTATAGGCTAGAACTGAAGTCGCGCCAATTGCTTAACTCAAAATACAGTCAAGAAAGTAGCTCTGAAGCCGAGAAACGGCATCGACCATAAGCACTACCGTGAAATTACGTACAATTTTCAAATTTCTTGTACTTGCTAACTTTGCGACCTCGGGCAGCTATGTTACCATGGAGGAATCACACAAGATTTGACTTTGTAGGCTAGAACTGAAGTCGCGCCAACCGCTTAGCTCAAAATACAATCAAGAACGTAGCTCTGAAGCCGGGACACGGGATCGACCATAAGCACTACTGTGCAATTACGTACAATTTTCAAATTTCTTGTACTTGCTAACTTTGCGACCTCGGGCAGCTATGTTACCATGGAGGAATCACACAAGATTTGACTTTAGAGGCTAGAACTGAAGTCGCGAAAACTGTTTAGCTCAAAATACAGTCAAGAAAGTAGCTCTGAAGCCGAGAAACGGGATCGACCATAAGCACTACTGTGCAATTAAGTACAATTTTCAAATTTCTTGTCCTTGCTAACTTTGCGACCTCGGGCAGCTACGATACCATGGAGGAACCACACAACATTTGACTTTATAGGCTAGAACTGAAGTCGCGCCAATTGCTGAACTCAAAATACAGTCAAGAAAGTAGCTCTGAAGCCGAAAAATGGGATCGACCACAAGCACTACCGTGAAATTACGTACAATTTTCAAATTTCTTGTACTTGCTAACTTTGCGATCTCGGGCAGCTATGTTACCATGGAGGAATCACACAAGATTTGACTTTATAGGCTAGAACTGAAGTCGCGCCAACCGTTTAGCTCAAAATACAGTCAAGAAAGTAGCTCTCAAGCCGAGAAACGGGATCGACCATAAGCACTACCGTGAAATTACGTACAATTTTCAAATTTCTTGTACTTGCTAACTTTGCGGCCTCGGGCAGCTATGTTACCATGGAGGAACCACACAACATTTGACTTTATAGGCTAGAACTGAAGTCGCGACAACTGCTTAACTCAGAATACAGTCAAGAAAGTAGCTCTGAAGCCGAGAAACGGGATCGACCATAAGCACTACTGTGCAATTACGTAGAATTTTCAAATTTCTTGTACTTGCTAACTTTGCGACCTCGGGCAGCTACGTTACCATGGAGGAACCACACAAGATTTGACTTTATAGGCTAGAACTGAAGTCGCGCCAATTGCTTAACTCAAAATACAGTCAAGAAAGTAGCTCTGAAGCCGAGAAACGGCATCGACCATAAGCACTACCGTGAAATTACGTACAATTTTCAAATTTCTTGTACTTGCTAATTTTGCGACCTCGGGCAGCTATGTTACCATGGAGGAATCACACAAGATTTGACTTTAGAGGCTAGAACTGAAGTCGCGCCAACTGTTTAGCTCAAAATACAGTCAAGAAAGTAGCTCTGAAGCCGAGAAACGGGATCGACCATAAGCACTACTGTGCAATTACGTACAATTTTCAAATTTCTTGTACTTGCTAACTTTGCGACCTCGGGCAGCTACGATACCATGGAGGAACCACACAACATTTGACTTTATAGGCTAGAACTGAAGTCGCGCCAACTGCTGAACTCAAAATACAGTCAAGAAAGTAGCTCTGAAGCCGAAAAATGGGATCGACCACAAGCACTACCGTGAAATTACGTACAATTTTCAAATTTCTTGTACTTGCTAACTTTGCGATCTCGGGCAGCTATGTTACCATGGAGGAATCACACAAGATTTGACTTTATAGGCTAGAACTGAAGTCGCGCCAACCGTTTAGCTCAAAATACAGTCAAGAAAGTAGCTCTGAAGCCGAGAAACGGGATCGACCATAAGCACTACCGTGAAATTACGTACAATTTTCAAATTTCTTATACTTGCTAACTTTGCGGCCTCGGGCAGCTATGTTACCATGGAGGAACCACACAAGATTTGACTTCACAAGCTAGAACTGAAGTCGCGCCAACTGCTTAACTCAAAATACAGTCAAGAAAGTAGCTCTGAAGCCGAGAAACGGCATCGACCATAAGCACTACCGTGAAATTACGCACAATTTTCAAATTTCTTGTACTTGCTAACTTTGCGACCTCGGGCAGCTATGTTACCATGGAGGAACCACACAACATTTGACTTTATAGGCTAGAACTGAAGTCGCGCCAACTGCTTAACTCAAAACACAGTCAAGAAAGTAGCTCTGAAGCTGAGAAGCGGGATCGAACATAAGCACTACCGTAAAATTACGTACAATTTTCAAATTTCTTGTACTTGCTAACTTTGCGACCTCGGGCAGCTTTGTTACCATGGAGGAATCACACAAAATTTGACTTTATAGGCTAGAACTGAAGTCGCGCCAACTGTTTAGGTCAAAATACAGTCAAGAAAGTAGCTCTGAAGCCGAGAAACGGGATCGACCATAAGCACTACTGTGCAATTACGTACAATTTTCAAATTTCTTGTACTTGCTAACTTTGCGACCTCGGGCAGCTACGTTACCATGGAGGAACCACACAACATTTGACTTTATAGGCTAGAACTGAAGTCGCGCCAACTGTTTAGCTTAAAATACAGTCAAGAAAGTAGCCCTGAAGCCGAGAAACGGGATCGACCCTAAGCACTACCGTGAAATTACGTACATTTTTCAAATTTCTTGTACTTGCTAACTTTGCGGCCTCGGGCAGCTATGTTACCATGGAGGAACCACACAAGATTTGACTTCATAAGCTAGAACTGAAGTCGCGCCAACTGCTTAACTCAAAATACAGTCAAGAAAGTAGCTCCGAAGCCGAGAAACGGCATCGACCATAAGCACTACCGTGAAATTACGTACAATTTTCAAATTTCTTGTACTTGCTAACTTTGCCACCTCGGGCAGCTATGTTACCATGGAGGAATCACACAAGATTTGCCTTTATAGGCTAGAACTGAAGTCGCGCCAACTGTTTAGCTCAAAATACAGTCAAGAAAGTAGCTCTGAAGCCGAGATACGGGATCGACCATAAGCACTACTGTGCAATTACTTGCTAACTTTGCGACCTCGGGCAGCTACGTTACCATGGAGGAACCACACAACATTTGACTTTATAGGCTAGAACTGAAGTCGCGCCCACTGCTTAACTCAAAATACAGTCAAGAAAGTAGCTCTGAAGCCAAAAAACGGGATCGACCATAAGCACTACTGTGCAATTACGTACAATTTTCAAATTTCTTGTACTTGCTGACTTTGCCACCTCGGGCAGCTATGTTACCATGTAGGAATCACACAAGATTTGCCTTTGTAGGCTAGAACTGAAGTCGCACCAACTGTTTAGCTCAAAATACAGTCAAGAAAGTAGCTCTGAAGCCGAGAAACGGGATCGACCATAAGCACTACCGTGAAATTACGTACAATTTTCAAATTTCTTGTACTTGCTAACTTTGCCACGGCAGCTATGTTACCATGGAGGAATCACACAAGATTTGCCTTTATAGGCTAGAACTGAAGTCGCGCTAACTGTTTAGCTCAAAATACAGTCAAGAAAGTAGCTCTGAAGCCGAGAAACGGGATCGACCATAAGCACTACCGTGAAATTACGTACAATTTTCAAATTTCTTGTACTTGCTAACTTTGCCACCTCGGGCAGCTATGTTACCATGGAGGAATCACACAAGATTTGCCTTTATAGGCTAGAACTGAAGTCGCGCCAACTGTTTAGCTCAAAATACAGTCAAGAAAGTAGCTCTGAAGCCGAGAAACGGGATCGACCATAAGCACTACTGTGCAATTACTTGCTAACTTTGCGACCTCGGGCAGCTACGTTACCATGGAGGAACCACACAACATTTGACTTTATAGGCTAGAACTGAAGTCGCGCCAACTGCTTAACTCAAAATACAGTCAAGAAAGTAGCTCTGTAGCCGAAAAACGGGATCGACCATAAGCACTACTGTGCAATTACGTACAATTTTCAAATTTCTTGTACTTGCTAACTTTGCGACCTCGGGCAGCTACGTTACCATGGAGGAACCACACAACATTTGACTTTATAGGCTAGAACTGAAGTCGCGCCAACTGCTTAACTCAAAATACAGTCAAGAAAGTAGCTCTGAAGCCGAGAAACGGGATCGACCATAAGCACTACCGTGAAATTACGTACAATTTTCAAATTTCTTGTACTTGCTAACTTTGCGACCTCGGGCAGCTACGTTACCATGGAGGAACCACACAACATTTGACTTTATAGGCTAGAACTGAAGTCGCGCCAACTGCTTGACTCAAAATACAGTCAAGAAAGTAGCTCTGAAGCCGGGAAACGGGATCGATCGTATAGATCAAGTTCAAAAATTGAGGTAATCAATTCAAGGTTGCAATGTGACTTCGAATATATTAAGATATATTGTGATGATGCGAATAACCTAATAATAAGTAATAATGTCTGTAAGTCTGAGAATAGTACGTTAGAATGCTAGAAGCATTCGTAATAAATTTATTGAATTCCTATCAAGACAATGCTTACGAATTACGACATTACGCTATCCAGTAATATATATAAGTGCTATCATCTTGATCGGGCTTCTTCGAGAGGCGATGGGGTAGCGATTCTTGTTAAAAACACAATTAAATACAACATACTACCTAGCTTAACCCATTAAAGGCTACCCATAGATCGGCTCGTACGATTTTGATGAAATTTTGAAATACATATGTGCCCTGGGGACCATAGAAGTTTATATATAAAAACAAAAAAAAATTACCCTCGCACACACCTGACATATGACCTGGGTATTTAAATACCCGACAGGCATTGGTGTTATGTTTTCACGTTTACTCAAAAAAAAAAAAAAAAGACATCGTTGGCTGCTTTATTGATATGCTAGTGTGAATACGCGCCTTTATTCGAACATTTTTCGTAATTCTATCTACCGTTTATCATGGCACGCTTAGTTATAATGAGTTCTTCGGCTAATCCGAAGAAATCCGCTGGAAAATGTGTATTCAAGAATGCAATAGACAACAAATCAGTTTATTGGTGCTCGTTACGGATTGTAAATGCTAAAACTTGAAAAAGCAAACGCGCGCTGCTGTATTCTAGTGTTAAAAAAGTGTTTTTGGGTTATTTGGATTCGGAATGATTCGTCGACAGAAAGTCCTTACTGCTGCCGAGCTGCAAGCTATTTTGGATAATTGGTCTGATGGAAATATTGATGGAAAAGAGAACTTAGGCCAACACGCAGACGCCGCCAACATTATCATAATGCCGCCCGATGCCGCCGATGCTATTGGTGACAATGAGGAATTAGACGACAATGCTCAATTGTTGCATGATGAACCGGAACTGCCGCTTGAGATTGCTGGCCAATTCGAAATTGAATGCATTTACGATGATACAAACGAGCACATGCTATCGGGCTGTGAGGATGATGATACGTATGCCGAAAAAGAACATAATACGCCGATGACATCAACGTCTAGTGCTCATGGGCGTAAAACAACACCGAAATCAGGGAAGCCACAGAAACGTGTCCGAATCAATGAAGGAATGAAACCAAAATGGTCTAGGAGGCAAAATTATCAATTTGATAAGATTCCAAACCATGATACATCCACTTCATACAAAACAGATTGGCACCATGAATCCTATTGATCTTTGGGAAATGTTCATCGGTGACGAGGTGTTGAACCTTTTGGTCACTTCTACCAACCAATATGCTGCGGCCAACAATTGTCCATCATTCGTTACATCAATTAGCGAAATGAAAACATTTTTGGGCGTGTTGTATTGTATATAACCGGTTACCACACGTTGCCGCAAATACAAAGTTATTGGTCAAATAAAGAGTCATTGGGATGTGCACTGATAAAAGAATGCATTTCGAGTTACAGATTCAGACGAATCAAACAATTCTTTCACGTGTGCAACAACTCAGCATTAGATCCGAAAAACAAATTTGCAAAAGTCGCGCCATTGAACGATTTATTGAATAAGAAATTCCTTCAATTCGGTATATTCTCTCACAACCTTTCGATTGATGAATAAATGATCGCTTATTACGGCCGGCATTCGTGCAAAATGTTCATAAAAGGAAAACCCATTCGATTCGGGTACAAGTATTGGTGTTTGGCGTCGACAGAAGGCTATTTGTACCATTTCATTCCATACGCTGGTGCATCGGAACAGGAGGACCCAGGATTCGGGCTGGGAGAAAGGGTTGTCCTATCGCTTTTATCGCATCTGGAGGACCGAGCCAAGCACACTCTGACGTTTGACAACTTTTTATTAGTCATAAACTAATGACTCGTTTGTCAAACGATGGATTCTTCGCCTTGGGAACTGTTCGTGATAATCGAACCAACCATGATGATTATCAAGGAAATTCGAAAGAAGCCCCGCGGGACGTCTGACTTTTGTTTCGATATGAACAATTTTATACTTGCGATTCGTTGGAACAATAATGCGGTAAGTTATACACATTTCGTTCATTGGTTCATTCTTATCTTTTTGTCCATCTTTCACATCTTCTTCATTCATTCTTATCTTTTCAGGTCGTGACGTTACTATCAAATTTCATGAGTCATACGCCAATGGCTCGCGCGAAACGGTACGATCGAAAGCAACGGAAAATGGTTATGATTGAACAGCCCTATTTGATCAACCAATACAATCATCGCATGGGAGGTGTGAACCTTTTTGACAACGCCATCAACAATTACCGCATTCGGATTCGGGGAAAGAAGTGGTATTGGCCATTAATAACAAATGCGTTCGATGCGGCTATGGTCAATGCCTGGAAGTTGCATTGTCTTTGTCGCAGTTATGACAAGAAGCCACCGATGTCTCAATACGAATTCCGAGTGGAGATTTGCGAATCGATTATGGTCAAGTCCAATTATCATCATCCGGGTAGATTGATGGTTTCCGATGCACAATTGGCAATACGTTACGATCGTACCGATCATTTCATTGGAAAACTCAATACTCGTCGCCGTTGTAAGCAATGCGGTGGCAAGACTGAATACGGTTGTTTGAAGTGCCAGGCGAACTTGCACCCTGCTCCTTGCTTTCTGGATTACCACAACGGTGTTGCCCCAGATCAGAAGAAGATTGCTAAGTTCCAATAATAAATAACCAGTATAATTTCTCAATAAAAAAAAAATCCTATATAAATGGGCCTTTAATTCACTCCAAATGAAACTTTTCAATATAGCAAACAAATTTGTTAATAGTACACACCCACGGCTGTTGGGTATTTAAATACCCATTGTCATTAGACAAGGTGTGACAGCCAGGTGTGTTGATATATCTGACATATTAATGCCCCTTTGCAATATCGATATTGGCAGGTATCCGCTAAGGATACGTTTTTTTTTTGTTTTTCCCAATTCACTAGGGCAGCACTTTTCTTGAGCATTTTCCGTGAAAAAAAAAAAACGGCGAAACTTACCTGTAAAAATCGATAAGTAAGCTGTGAAAAATTACACGGTTTTATTTTATTTTTTTTCGTAATTAATTTGTATTTTTCTTATTTTAAAATTAAAGCTAAAACTAAACTAAACCTATCTGCCACCCTAGTCAGCCTTAGCCTGCCCTTACCTACTCTAACCTAACCTACCTTAGTCTATGTAAGCCTGCCATTGGCATGTGGCAAGCTTTGCCTTAAAGAGGCTGACCTATCAAAGTTAACCACTACGCAGTCCGCTCCAGCCTCCAAAAGCGTTGATGCTGTCGGACGACGTCTCCCCGATCTTGGTGCGACACTGATCTAGTAAACCTGAGGCGCTCGGGCTCGCGGAGCGCAACATCACGTTCGTAGAGGAGCCGCCGCTCCACAGACTTACGGGCCACGTGGAAGATTAGCGAAACCGCCAATTCATCCTGGATCAGCCCACATTGATCTAAATAGAGGAATGCCTCTGGGGGGACAAAGCCGCTAAGGCGAACTTTCTCGTGGTACATGTAATTAGGGAAGTAAGCCCCGGAGATTAAGTTATTGACCGAAGTCATTGTCCTCGCAACGTGACCCCGGATCAGTTTTATTAGAAAATTATCCACCCGTACAATTCTGGCCCTATTGTATAGGATCTCGTTCGGGTAAAATTTCGTGTACTCAGATTCGGCTGTCCTATATGTATAACCCAAGACAACTTCTGAGACATTGTCTCTCAAACACCCGAATCCTTTCCATTAAGCTAGCTCTCACATTGAACCACACGGGACATCCGTAGGCAATCATGGGCCTGATTAAGGCCATGTAGCAAATTACATTCACTCTCGAATCAAGTTGGTTGCTATGAAACAGCCATCTTGTAAGAGCAAAAGCGCCCCGGGCCCTCGCCAGAGCAGCATCTATATGTTTGTCAGAATATAGATACTGGTCTAGCAAGATCCCAAGGTATTTGACTACATTTTGTTTCGCCAGTGGGCGCCCGTCCGGTCCAAGAATTGAGAACCCGCGCCAATTTTTCCTAGTGTCTCGGGAGGCCCTAGATAATGGCGTTCTGAACAAAATAGTTTCTGATTTCTGGCAGTTGATTTTCAACTTCCAGTCATCACAATACTGCTGAATTTTTTCGAAGTCACGCTGCAAGAGAGTGACAATGACGTCGATCGTTGGACCTGATCTGTACGCGATTAAATCGTCCGCATACGCTATTGAATGGTGAAGAGAAGCTATCAAATCACTGAAGTAAATGTTGAACAGGATCGGCGAGTGCACCGTACCCTGTTGCAGTCCGTTGTTAATACCAAATGTTTGGGTAGAAGTCACGTTGGCAATTTTCACTACGAACTTTCTACCTGTTAACATGTCAAAAATCATATATAGCAGTGGTTTACTTATGCCCAGCCGACTGAGCTTGTAATAAAGACTTTCTAACCATACGGTGTCGAAAGCTTTCTCCAAGTCAATCAGACAGGCACCCTGCATTGGTTCTTGCATTTGTTCCACTGGATATCCGACACTAGTTTCGACGCCCCATGAATAGTGTTATGCCCCGCTCTGAAACCGAACTGGTTCTCCGGAATGATTTTATTGTCCTTAACAAATTTAGACAGGGCTCTATGGACCACCTTCTCGAAGACCTTGCTAACACTTGGAAGGAGACTTATCGACCGAAGATTTGATGGGTTAGAGGTATCTTTACCTCTCTTGGGAATTGGTTGCACCACCGCTGTCTTCCAACCCACTGGATAATATGCATTATTCAGTGCATTGTTGAACAGTATGGTGTACATCTCTACAGCCAATGGTGGGAGATGTCTGAGCACAACATTAGATATTCCGTCGACTCCCGCGGATTTTTTTCTCTTCAGTGACTCGAAAATCATCTGGAGATCCCCCGTCGAAATAAACAGGGTATTCGCCCCTTCATTGGTGACGGCATTGTAAGCCAAGGTAAAGCCAAGGTTCTCTGATTGCCAATGATCGAAATCATTTCTAAGGTAGGAGTGATGAAGCAGGACTCTGTTCTCCAGGTCGTAGTTCGGGCGAATACTATCATTCACCTTGTATACTTCCTGGAAGACAGCTCCTACTATCGCCACCTTCTCCTGAGGATCCTCGATCACGAAGAAATCATCATCCAAGACGGCGCTCTCTGGATCGATGCTAACTGTTCGTAGAAATCATTCATTGTCTGACGTTCTCGAAAGCTTCAGATCCTGAATGTCATTCTGATTGTTTCTCCGAAATATCTGGGGGCACGGCAGTGCCCCCGCCAAGTCGAGCAAAAAAGCGGCACGGCCGTACCATCCTTTTCTCGAAGCAGTTCGGGCCATTTTCGACCCCCTATAACTTCGTTGTGGATAAAACTAGAAGCCTGAATTTTCAGTAACCAAGCAGGCATCGCATAGACACGGTATATTTCAAATTTCACTAAATTTGAACCAGTAGTTTAAGAATTATAACTAGCCAAAGTTTCTTAATTCTGTCACTCACTCACTCACTCACTGACCGATCATCAAAACTCTAGGGCACTTCTAGCAGACATAGAAGCTTGAATTATTAATGTCCATCGCATTAAAATACAATGTATCTCACAAATTACACATATTATATTAAATTAGATTGTTTAGTGCGATTGCCAAGTCAATTTATTTATTCAAAACATAAAAGATTTTTAATATTAATATGGTCACTATAAGATGTTGTTAGGTTAGCTAATTACGTAATAACTTAAGACAGAAGGTCCCTTAAATAGCGACTGAATAAATTAACCGACTTGGTATTATATAGATCTCACAACTTTTTACGGTAGAAGAACTGAGTTGCGAGACTTGGTTTTTTTTACAAGTTATGTTTTTGATGGCTTTTATTTATTTGCGGGAACATACTCGCGCTGTTGGAATTTACAGCACGAATTCTGTTGTTCCAATACAAACTTACAGAAATTCTGTAAGTTTTCTTGATTAACTGTTGTATATTTTTTATCAGTGACTTCAGTGTCCTGACCTCCGAGTTTTGTCTGTCGGTAAACCGCCTGTACAAGAGTTTGAGTCTTGTTAGGAGTCTACTTTTGTGTCTGTGCAGTGCGTCGATTGTCGCGTTGCGGTATATGTTCGAGGTATCGTAGGGTGTTTGGCGAGGTATCGTATTGTCCGTCGTCTGCTTAATTTTATCATCCATTTGTTTGAGGTACCTGTCAATCTCACTGTTTGACAGGTTCCTATTGGATGGTGGGAAGGAACCACTCAAGGTGAGCGATCTCGTCAGGGAATTGGCAAAGCGCGGCCAACGCGCCCTACTGTAATCGTAGGGATGCGTTTGCCATATCCGCGAATTCATCCGGTAGTGTGATCACGGCACTAAGTCCGCAATGGTCACTGTCGTATACAAAGGTCCGTAGACAGTTAGTAGACCCATCGTTCGTGTCAGCTAGTCTCAGTCGAGAGTCAAGCAGCATGAGATCCAGATAAGAGCCGCTCCTAGGATACGACGGACTATCCTTTGTGAGTAACTTGAGTCTCTACTCTATGTTCCGCAAAACCCACCAATGGCTTAGTAGGCTTCCCCTAGTGTTGTTTCCCCAGTCGCTATGTTTGGCATTCAAATCGCCTGTCAGAATGTAGTAGTTTTCCACCAAGTTTAAGTGCAGAGATCGGAAAAGTGTCTCGAGCTCCGCAATGAAAATATTGGATTGAGGTGCTTCAGGTGCATAGGCAGCTATAATGTACATTTTCTTTCCATTTCGGAGAGGAATGCACACAATACAGGCCTCTAGCACCTGGAACCTCCGCACTTCACCACTATATATAATTTTATGTTTAAAAGTGTTTTTGATGAAGATCGCAACTCTCCCGCCTCGTGTGGCGTTGGGTCGGTCCCTTCGAATTGTTTTATAAGAATTGTGCCGGATAGTACATCGGCTTTTCAACAGATTGAAAAGTACGGCTCTTCGCTCAATCCTACTCAATGAATTCACATTCACCGACAGGATCTTTAAGGGACTCTCTACCAACGTACCCATTACGATTGTAGTAGCGCTAGGCCCGGCAGAAGCGAGTAGATTCTGTCCACTCGGGTGGCCTGCTCATGGATCGGCTGTTGGAGCTGGCCGATCTGTCCTTGGATGGCGAGCACGATCGAACGCAAGTCCACCTCGGCCTCCAATGCCTTAGAAACAGGCACCGGCGCTTTGGGCACAGCCATGTGTTTTTGTACCGTCGGCGTAGGTCATTTGGGGTGTGACGGCTGGTGTTTCTAAGCGACCCGAGGGACGTCTCCCCTCAGACTTCTGCTTACGAGCCAGATTTGTTTTTCTAATATCTTGGAACCCCGATAATTTGCAGGGTGTCCACGGTTCCTACAGAGCACGCACTCGGAATCCGTTGTAAATGAAACAAAATGATCAGCAAATGGATTATATGTGAAAACTTGGATTTACTCTTTCAAGAATTTGGTGCCAACAGAACCACAGAACTAGAAAACAATTTTTTCAGCTCAGATGACTCTGTTCGCGATCCTAATTTCGAGCTTTTGGACATGGACGTATCTGAAGATTGTTCGGATGAAGAACTTTTGAATATGGGCAAGCAACTTCAAGCAAATGTAGCTGCTGCAAGAAAGTGTAGTGTAGTAGCTGTCGACAAAATGGCAAAGTAAAAATAAATTTTGAAAATCAAAAGGAAATTTTCAAATCTTTTTGGTCGTTGGGAACATTAATTCAAAGAGTTCTTTTCATCGGTGGTTTGATAGAAATTGAAGACAAAAAGTCACAGACATTAAAGAAAAGCGAAACTAGTCCCCGAAACCGATAGCATCACATTAAATATTTTATAAACATAAATGCAGAGAAAGTTCGTGTTTGCCAAAAATGTTTCAAGCAATGCTTCAATGAAACTGAAAGCTTTTTGAAATCAGTTGCACAAAAAAAAATTGGAGCAACCAAACAAACCTTTTAAAGAAAATCGTAGTTCCGGTGGAGGAAGTAACAAAATATCTGAAGAAGTGGTTCAACTCATTAAGACCCATATAAACAGCTTTCCTGCATACGAAAGTTATTATGCAATGCGTGATACGTCTTAAATTGTTGTCCTCAGATATATTATATCTAGTAAAAACTAATTTTATTATATAAGTGGTTTCATTTTTTCTTTTAAAAGATTCATTTAATAATTTGAATGAATTTCGTAACAGATATTTACATAAATATTGACTCCTTAAATGTATCGTAACTACGTTCAAAGCGTGGTGTGTTTTTTCGAAAAAACCCTGTGCATAGCATAAACGATCATTTTTATGCATTTAAATTTTTTTTGTTATGGCAGCAAGTGAAAAAATGAATTATTTTGCGCCTTTTATTTCTATGGGTATGAACATTAAATTCAAAAAGCCCAACATCGACACTTGTAACAGATATGACACATTCAAAACAAAATTGGAGATTGGAAAACGTGAAGATGCTGAAGAGCTTGCAACCCTTCAAGGTAAATTGGACCCTCATCATTACATGACGGAATTAACATACGACTCTAAATGGGAAGATAAAATCTCCGGAATTCCGTACGCCTTTAACAAACGGCACTTTTCCACAAATACCCCGTATTGCCTCATGTGGCACGAGGGTATGGCTAAGCTAAGAGGCAATGAAATTGCATCATGTTTAATGAAGCATATACAAAATGTTATCGCTCACAATCAAGTAAGTTATTTGGTTTTTTACAGTGACTCTTACAGCGGACAAAATAAGAACTCATATGTAAGCACTACATTTCTAACTTAATTGCTAAACAACAACATGATCGAAACTATTGATCATAAATTCCTCCAGCCTGGTCACACTCACATGGAATGTGACGTTGATCACGCTCTCATTGAAAGGAAAACAAAAAAAAAAAGTCCGAATTCACCATCCCCACGACTGGTATAATTTTGCAACATTTCCCAATAGCCTGGAAAAAAGCTAAGGTTATTCCTATTTCAAAGTCTGGGAAACCAGCACACAGTTCTCTGAGCTTTAGACCGATCAGTCTATTGAGTTCGATAGGTACAGTTTTTGAAAGTCTCATCAACTACAACTTCAGACCGTTGAGTTTGGGTGGGCGTGGTGCAATGTTAATCATCGCCGAGTGTTGAGCTAAAGGTCTGATCTGTGCAACAACATCAGCTGTGAATGAGAGATCATCAAAAAAGTGCTGACGAAAGCATAACACTCGCAGTATAAGATCACTCCAGGATTCATACTTTGTGTGTGCATTTCCAATACAACACCTTTACAGCATTGAAACAAAATAGTTACTGTGAACTACAACGAATGCGACAAATTCGGTCGAATCTCTCAAAAAATCTTATCTAGGACAACAACCCCCCAGAGAGTTGTGCACGCACATCTTCAACACAAACCATCTGCACCCCGTCCAAATTTTGTGACAAACACCATAAGAGCGTACTCTTGAACCTGCACGATCCCTATAAAAAAAATCTAAAATCACTTTGAGGCATAGCCAACCTCATTGTGTTTAAGATTCGAATTAGATTATGTTTAAGATTAGACTAAGGTAGGAAGAAAAAAAATTAAATTAATTTAGGCTCTTTGCTTCAATTTTCGCTTAAAATTTGACTTTGAAATTAATAAACTTGAAAATGAATCCAATAAATTTTGGCCGAAAATCCCACATCGACTAAGAGTACCTGCACAGGTCCGACAAGGTACGTTAAACATTCACATATTTTTAAACCAGACTTAAACATTTTCTAGGAAATAAGACCAGAAGAAGACCAATAAAAGATTGATCAGAAAAAGGTCTGTGTTTATGCACACAACCTTTCAGATATGTGTCGGAAAGTCATCGAAATTTTATTTTTAGGATTCGATAGAATCCAGTCCTGCAAGAAATATAATGTCAGTTTATAATGCTAGAATCCAGGACATATACTGAAATGAAAATTATATAACTTTCCATTGTAAGTATATTTTGTTCAAATTAACTTAAGGAACGACAAAGTGGATGACCTTACATGTTAGCTGGGCTATCCGACAATTTTCATCAATCACTCAAGGATTTGCCCCTTTCTCAGAACTAGTTTTGATGCATAGGCTGTAGCTAAAGTCACCTAATCAGGTCGTTCTTATTCTTGATAGAGCTGGTGTGATGAAAAGGTAAATAAACATTAATATACCTTTTTTTTCAAATTTAGGAATTTCCTTTCGGAAACATAGTTACGTGTTTATTCTTAAAAGTATTTTTCATCGCTAGCTACAACTTTTAGTCATGTCTCTGACAGTATACAAATTCCATGTTGCACAAACTCCACGTCTCTAAAGGTGACCCACGAATCGATTCAATATTTGACTTCTTTGACAGATCGAAAGCGCTATTGGTCAGGCCATGCGTCATCAACCAGAATTAGTAGTCAGAAGTGGTGATGTCTGAAATAAACAGTTGGTACAATAGGACGTCCCATTTTAGTTATTCCAGAAACATTTAAAGATCTGCGCCACTTGTGGCTGAGAGTGGCCATTTTTTCTACGGTGCTCCGCTCAAACGCATTGCTGATGTTCGATAGCGAGCACCTGTGATATCTTCACCTTACAGTTTACCACGCCAAACTGGTCTTAGTAAAGCATGAAGTTCGGTTAATGGATGTTCACCATGACAGTCGATGTTGATGCATAACAGCAGAGTCCCCACAGTTTTTTTTCGCCCTAAGGTATTAAAATTGATCCAGTTTTCATCGCTAATCACTGAACGATTCCATTCTTGTTGTTGGAGCAGCAATCGCTCGTCAAACATCTCCTATATAGGTATGAGTTGTTCAAATTTCTTATTTTGAGATTATATTTTGTTCAGCACATACTGCTAGCGCCATCTATTGGGGAACGCAATAACCGAAAATGAACATCGCTGCAGTTTGCCTGATAACTAACCTTTAGTTTAACAGTTTAATATTCACAATAACTTTCTAATGTTAAGGTTTAAACATCAGCATAATTTAATTCGTGGCCTTGCTTGTACCTTTTTTACTTGATGTTTTCTTCTTAATTAACTAAATCCCGCTTTACGTCCACACAACAGTCGCTTTCCATGTCCTTCCAACCCAAGGGGATGAAGCTTTTATGCAAAGTGGACACGATTCCGCTCGGTTGCGGTTGGACAAAACCTTGTTGTTGTAACTAATCCGAGAGAGCGTAAAAAATACGGACTTTTTCAAAGTGACATATAAATAGCGGTTTGTGTGATATGTTAACGAGACGAATGGGGTAACTTATTTTCTGCGTGACCTAGTTAAAGGTAAACCCTAAAACAACCGCAGCGGGCAAAGTGAACGATTCGAAATGACTAGGGAGTTTCAACATGCCTTCGAAGGGCCTGTGGCGTACACTAAATGGTATTTAATATCAAACTGAGAAACATGCATTTGTGGCAAGAAAACAAATTAAGTCACACAGCTATCAACAGTCTCATCAATTGGCCAAAGAAATTGCCAAACGATCCCTATGCGGTCTAATGTCCTTTTTTTCTGCTTCAGCTCCTGCTTCCCATTCACTTTGGTTCCATTTCACAATGCAATAACAGAGTCGAATAATGTGTCACCATGTGTGGCGCCAATTGGAGTACAATTTGATTCCCAGCAGATTGTCCTCATTTCCCTTTTTTTCTGCGAAACAATCCTGAATATGGACATCGGTATTTCGGTATTTTTTTAGGTATTGAGAAGATACTATGAGTATTTGCGGACATGTGACTCTGAGGACTCATTTGCATTTGTGTTGATTCGTTGTGGCCGAACGTTTATTGTCACTTCTAGCTCCCCAGCGATTTCAAAGTTTGTGAAAACGTTTGTTAATTGATAGTTTCCTATTTGAATTGATTGCAAGCAATACTCCTAGCCCCCAGAGGACTTTTTGAGGATTGTTTATTATACCGAACAAGAAGAACGATATATTGTATAAATTTTCGATAAATTAGGAAATGACTTAAAGTTTATTGAGGTTCGTGGTGACCGGATGGATAGAAAGATGTCAAATTAGACAGATGTATAATCATGTTACCAAAACCCTAACCTGGAGCTTCTTCATATGGCAGAGACAGGGTTATGTTTCTCAATAGCTTCCGGAACACAACTAAACAGCAATGGTAAAGAATGATTTAACGTTTGGTTTATTCACTATGTCGTTGATGTTTGTAACTAATGAGCCAAGGTAGACGGAATCTCTGTCATTTTGACCAAGGTTTCGGTAGTGCGCGTCTGTACTTTATTTAAGCCTCGTTTATAGGCAAACTAATGCTCACAATCACTTCTTCAAATCACATCAATCAAAGAAAAAGGTGTCTCTAGTGTTAGTAAATAAGTTTTGCACAACCTCTTTGGAGATGTTGCTAAAGGTATCACACGATGACCTATCACCCAGTCTGTTATCCTCAGACAACGAAGGTCTACAGTTCTACGCATGTATTAGCGCAGCCAGTGACACATTACGGATATGAAACTTCGTCTCCGACTAAGAATGAGGAAAGTAGAGTAGTTTTTATATGATTTGAAAAAGTTAGAGAATCGTTCAACTAAATACAGGGTCCGCCATCTAACGTTTTTTTTTTTCAAGTAGTGCTTATTTCGTGAATGGTAACACTTAGCTCATGTCTGATTTGACAGATAATTAGTTTTATCTTTCCGCTGAACGAATATGGTTGTGTATACGCTTGAACAACGCTTCGCTAAGTGGGCCTGCGATCGACTTACAGAAGATGCCGATTTTGCCAAAAAAATCATCTTTTCAGATGAAGCTCATTTTGATCTTGGCGGGTATGTAAACAAGCAAAATTGTCGCATTTGGGGCACAGAAAACCCGCACGCATACATTGAAAAGCCGGTGCACTCAAAACGAGCCACTGTTTGGTGCGGATTTTGGTCCAGAAACATAATTGGACCATTTTTCTTCGAAAATGAGCAAGGAGTGGCCGTTACAGTCAATGGCGATCGTTATCGGGCCATGTTGAACGAATTTTTGTTCACAAAAATTGAAGAGGAGGATATTGGCAACATTTGGTTTCAACAGGAAGGCGCTACGTGCCACACAGCCGAAGCTACACTCGATGTTTTGCGCCCTGTTTTTGAAGATCGCATTATCAGCCGCAGAGCTGATGTCGTTTGGCCACCTCGGAGCTGCGATTTGACACCGTTGGACTATTATTTGTGGGATGCCGTCAAAGATAAGTGTTACGCCGACAAGCCAGAGACAATTGACGCTTTAAAGGACAATATTCGTGAAGCCATTGGTGAAATACAGCTGCACACAATCGATAATGTGCAAAAATTGGACCGATCGTGTAGGCTACTGCATGGCCAGCCGAGGCAGCCAATTGAATGAAATTATTTTCCATTATTAACCGGAAGGATTGTGCTTTCAAATAAAAAAAGAAATTTGAGAAAATATTCAGTAGCTTTTTTTATAGCATTTTCAAAAAAAAAAAAAATTATTTGGCGGACCCTTTATATCAAGCTGAAAGAATATTGAGATAAGAAAACTCTGAAAAAAACCTGTTTTCTTGCGTACTAAACATACAGCTCATCTACGAGGATTAGGTTAGGTCAGATTACGTGGTTTCCAATGACCCGATTCCTTAAGTCGCAGCGCCGATTTCTTTGGCTTTTCCTTGCATCGTTTCGAGGGATACAGTGGAGGTTATTTGCAGCGCCCCTATTATAGCGATGCACGCCATGCTTTGAATGCTTTTTTGATGTGTTTTCGACATTCAATTTCCAGTTGATCTTCGTGTCGAATATAACGCCAAAGTATTTTTCATAGAGTTTTTGTGGAGGGATTTGAAGAATCTGCCATTTTCTTGTGAATAAAACTAGCTCCGTTTTGAGGGGATTTATTCCAAGTTCTCTGCCTTATTTGCCAGTTTTCCTATGCCTGTTACAATCAAATCTCTGATTGTTGGGAGGTGTTTCCTGCTGATTGCTAGTGCAATATCGTCTGCATACGCAATGACTTTGTACTCGCTGCCCTCCAGGGATAGCAATATTTCATTCACATCCAGCAACCACAATTGCGGCGATAGTACTCCTCCTTGTGGTGTGCCACGTTTTAAGGCACTTTTTGTGTGGTAGCAGCTAAATTTCGAATGAATCAACCTGCATTTGTTTGATCCGAAGTGTTATATTAATATGAACCTCTAGTTTGCATAATGCATTGATGACGGCTAGTGGTTTTATGTTATTGAAAGCTCCTTGAACATCGGGAAAGGCAATCATGGTGAATTCTTTGTTGATTTTTCAACGGTTCCAACTATCATGTATAGAGCTGTCTACCGATTTCGCCTTTCTATAAGCATGTTGCGATTTCAAAAGTTCAAAAGCATACTTTTTTGTAGGTTTTCGCGAATGTATAGGTCCACCAGTTTCTCTAGAAAGAAATAGAGACTGATAGGTCTGTAGTCTTTTGCAGTTGTGCGGAAGGTTTTTCTTGCATTTACTATAAATGTAACATTTACTTCACTCCATGATAGTGGCATGTAACCCCAATCCAGACTGGATGGGAATAGTACTACTAGCCTTGGACTTTTTTTTCTCGAAAGATATTTATTTATTCGTCAATACATTTTTTCCTTCAAAGTAAATCCCTTTAGAAACAAAAGACTTGCATTAGCGCCTTTTGCAATCCTCGAAGCACGTCTGATATGTACTTTTTGGTATAAAGTAGCCAGTGATGAGGTCTTAATCTCTTCAATCGTGGCAAATCTGGGGCCTTTATCGACCTTTTAATTTTTGGGGAAAAAAGAAAAAAAGTCGCTGAGGGGTAAATCCGGTAAATATTGTAGCTGAGGCATGAATACGGCATTTTGTGATGCAACAGCCATGCACGTTTTCTTTGTATTATTTCACAAAAGCGGCATATAACTTCAAGTTAAGATTCCTTCTGGGCCCAGAACAAGAACTTATGATGATGAAGTCGACACTCTAATCGAAGGAAACGGTGAGCAAATCTTTTACATTGAACTGAACTTGGCGTTCCCTTTTTCGGTCTTGGCCCTTCTGGTCGCTTTCATTGGGCCTTAGTTTCGACTTCATAACCGGATACCCATATACCTCCACCAATGATGATTCCTTTCAACAAATCCGGATCATCATTCAGTCCATTCAACTGTTCCTCATTGATGTTTATGCGACGGTTCTCTGGCAAATTTATCAATTTCGGGGCAAACTTTGCTGACACACGTTTCATGCCCAAAATATCTGAAAAAATGTGATGTCATAAGTCAACCGGAATGCCAATTTCCTCAGCAACTTCTCTGACGATTCTCCGTAAAAATTTTCTTCACCGCTTCAACGTTTTCATCCGTTGTTGACGTGCTAGACCATCTAAGGCGGGTATCGTTATAACATATTTTCGGCCTTCTGTAACGAGCTTATACCACTTATAAACAATTTTATTTTTTGCTCGCCAAGCTTATCGTGCGCTACGCTACATTCTACGGTCGACATAATCGTCCAACTGAGCCAGTTATTTGGGACACGATGAATGGAACAGTGGGAAGAGAAGAAGTTATGGCCGTTGTGGAGCAAAGTGTGGAGGAGAATCCGAATGAGTCGATTCGCTGTTGTGCACAGCAATTGGAGCTATGCCCATTGCATATCCACTTTGTGGAAGATTTTACGAGTTCTATGCTTAAAAGCTTATAAGATCCAGCTTGAGCAAGAGTTGAAGCCGCGTGACCATTATGCGCGTCGTAGGTTCGGCGAATGAGCCGAAAACATGATTCAGCTTGATCCTCATTTTCAATGCAAAATTTTTTTCCCCAATGAGGCGGCCTATTTTGTGTTAAATGGATATGTAAACAAGTAAAAGAGCCAGATTTGCAGTGGAGCAGAGAAGCCTTTATCGAGACGCCCCTACAACAATTGAAAATCACTGTTTGGTGTGCTTTATCGGCTGGTGGAATCTGTCCAGAATATTCGATGGAGAGCGCTATAGAAATATGATTTATGACTACTTCGTTCGTCAGCTGAATGGCATTGATGTGACAGATCTTTAGTTTGAAGAAGATGGCGGAACATGTCACATGACGTGCGAAAACATCAATTTATTGTGGGAAACATTTCCTGAGCGTATATTTTCGTGTAATGAACCTATAAACTGGGCCCCACGATCTTGTGATCTCACACCTTTAGAGTTATTTCTTTGGTTTTATGTGAAGTCACTGGTCTATGCCGATAAACCAGAGACGTTGGACGATTTGGAAGTCAACATTTGACATGTTATTACTGATATACGGCTCCAGTTGCTCGATAAAGTTGTGGAAAATATGACTTCACGATTGTGCTTCCTTCGAGCTAGCTTTAGCACGCATATGCCCAAAATCATATTTGATCAATAATGGCATAAAATTAAAGAAAGGTAATATCATAAACATTGACATTAACTTCAAGTATTTTATTTTATATTGAATTTGTATAGCTCTAAAACAACACCCTTTAATTAGCTCGCGAAAATGACAAAGTGTCTTTAACAAACCTTGTACATATATGTTTACCTTAAAATCTGTGATTTTACAATATCCATTCGCGCCATATGAGCCCTTTATGAATGATATGATCATCCATCAAACTATAAAAAACTTCGTGGAAGGTGGCTTTCTTACAGAAGTTTTAAGGCTTCAATCTGAGAGTGTTGAAGAAGATTCCTGCTATCAATTTTACACTATATCCAGAGGTTAGCCGATTTTTTGACCTCACATCAAAGATATGGATATGAAGGACGTGCGATTTCAACAAGACCGGATTTCACGCAATACGAACCGTTTTGGCCATATTGCCAAAAATATATTTTGCACAGTTATTTCGCGTTTTGGTCGTTGAATTTGTCACCGTTGATTTTTTTCTATGAGGCTATACAAAAGATTATGTTTATGCATAAGTTATATGCACATCTCTGCATATAACCGTACGCCACATCACCTACAATAAAAAGCTTCTGTCAGTGCCAAAATTAATACATCATGTTCCTGCCAAATCACAGTGAGACGATTTTGTTTATCACCATCTATGCAAATTACTGACAAGGTACAGCGGCAAAAGGTAGGCCTGGGAGGTCTTGTTCGCACCAGAAGAAAACTTGGAGATGGCTTAGCCTAAGCTCACTCTTATACAAGCTGTGTCCTGAAAAGTTCTTATTGTCTGAAGTGGGGAAAAAAGTAACTTAAAATCTATCAATTGCTTTTGTTATTTCATAGTTAACTATAACTCATACAATCCGCAAGGACTTGACTCTTTGTTCGAGTGTTCCTCAAGTTTTGTGTCAAAAAGCCATAGAAAAGAACCTAGAAAGCATCGGGTGTTGCAAAAACTCCCTTGGAGGACATTCGGATGATATTATATTTTCTCACTAATGGTTGGGTCTAAGGACGACATTGAAATAAAAATTGGCTAGAAACCAGAGTCACAAATTTTATTTATTCAAATTCACTTTCAGAAACACAAATTGGATGGTCCTTTGTTAATAAGCGGCTTGAGAGCACCTTAAGTACAATCTAGAAAATGAATTGATATGCTTCAGTTATTTTTATCACTCTTGTTATCAGAACCAGTCATTTGATGTTATCATAACCAATAATAAGCCTACTCCACGTCCGGGACTTGATGGAGACAACTTGACATTCCCACGTTTTCAAAGTAAACGTAAATAGCAAATAGCTATTACTGACTTCCTTCTGAAAACATCCAACGCGTTTAGTAGTACAATAAATAATTGCCTCTTTCCATTGTGAGACACATGGGTAATCCACTAAATCCATTTTATTAACGCAGCAATCGCTGATAATGGCTAAATAAACACATCCAATGATCTATTTGAGCTTGCTATACAAACGCAGTTGTCAATACGTCTACGTTCTAGTGCTGATAGTATGGTTCCACTGGTTAATGGGCGAGTATTCAACATTATTATTATGGTGAAATATGTATTTATTGTATACACGGAAGCTTCAATTATCAATATTTAATGTGGTCGTCTAACTCTGTCTTTTGAGTAACATGTGAGTCGAATGACATTACGATTACTGCTCTCAAGTAAACTAAATAGAAATGAATGCATACTTCAATGCTTGATGTCGGCTCACAGGATAAAACCATTCATTTTGTTTGATACTTTGGGGGTGAATTATAAAGACACCCATCATTTTCAACCAATAATTTAACGAAGGTCATTGGCCAAACCAAAGTTTCTACTTCGAGAAAGTGTTTTTGGTCATAAAAGCAGATTCGCTCAAGAGGGTGAAAATAAGCTTAGGATCAAAGGATTGAATGGAGCACTATCATGAGTACATTTCAAATGCAATGGGTCTTCATATCACTTAATAAATAGCTTTTTTGAGTTTCTTCCGGATGCTTTATTTCCCAGGATGTACATATAATCGAAGCTTTTTACAAAACTTGCGACCAAAAAAGCTTTAATGCAAAAACAAATATTGCGTCATGACCTAAAGAAAACTGTTTCCTTTTTGGTAAAAGTACAATAATTTAACCCAATTTCTGAATGTAGGGCAATGGAATTTTTTTAAGAGAATAGGGCTTCATCAGCTTTCTCTCATTTGCCCTCTACAAGAACTTTTGGTTAAAGTATCCCAAGCTTATTGAAAGTTTAACATTTTTTCGAAAAAGCTTTAAAAAAGTCTTCATAGCTTGAGGATTTTTATGGTTTTTTATGGTTTTCTATACATTATGAAGCCTTTTTTAAAAATGACGGTTAGCGTGCAATTGTTATCTGACAGTTAGAAATATTCAATTCGAGCTTTTTATAATATGTGATTCTTTAAGGGTTTTGTTTTCAATCGTCAAGAAAAAGTACAGGAAAATTGCAAACCTGGATAAAATTTGTACTTTAGTTAATAAATCAATATTTGCCATTTATATATTTAAAGAATGCATTCTGTAAATGGTGACCAGGACTACGTTTTAAGTGGTCCATAAGAGAGAGTCCGATTTTGAGTGACATTTTCAAGCATATTGGCTGGTATCTCGCTAATAACACTTGTAATGTTCTCTTCCAAATATGCTACTGGTGCTGGCTTGTCGGCATAGGCGTGTGATTTAACGTATCTTCCTAAAAAAGTTCAAAGGCGCCAAATCGTATCTTCAAACCGGCATATTAACGGATCCAAAATGAGAGACATATTACCCCCATTTCTTTTAGATTTCTTTGTAATAAAATGGCAATACTAACTTCGTATGCTTAGGTTAAACACATGTCAAAAGTTGCACACTAATTGCCAAAAATAAAACACTGAAAAACCAAACAAAATTAAAATCACCATCTTGAAAAAGAAACGAAAATGCATAAAAGAGTGAACTAATCACGAATTTTAACTTGAAAAAACACTTTGTGGGCAACATGTCCTCTCTGCAAAGATCCTCTGTAGATAGTTTCTAGCTAAGGAAACTCCCACTATCGCCAGAACAGAATTCTGGCCGCCTCGTCCCTTCTTTTATGAGTAAGCATAGTTCATACATGACTTTACCTTGAGCAACAGGGATATGTGATTGTTGGGTCAACGTTATCTTATCCGCACAGGGGGAATGGCGCTCCTTTTTGTCGACTGAGCTATAGACAAAACTGAACTGAAACGCCTGAAGACTGACGTTAATGTCAATTTGTACAAAGTGAGTTCTTTTCAGACTCAAACAGAGCAAAGCACCACCATCAGTGACTTAGGTTCGCTATATATGAGAGAAGTGGAACATTGTTATTACCCAATTTTAACTACAGGGTGGCAGAAAAACCGTTTTTCATTTACACCATAACCGAACCCGGTAACTTCAAGGGGCAACATTTTAGCATGTTTATTTAGAATATTTTAGATGCAGTTAGGGTTAACTGGTTTGGGTACTTCTGTTTTATATTATCTGCTTTCCGTATCTTGTTAGTCTGTCTAGTTTGGCCTTGTTCTTTGAATATACTTCATACACATTCCAGCTTATGCTTTCAAATAAAATTCAAATTCAATTGACGACTTAAAAGTTTTCTTTTTTTTATTTCATTCTTATTGGCATGATGCCCATTATACTTAATGCTGCCCTTACCAAGGCTTACGCCATTGGGCAGAGCACCTGTTGCCGATTAAAATTCGAGGTCAACGCTAGTCTTGCAGGTAACGACAATTCCAGTTATCCAGCATACACCCTGATATTGCTCAACAGTGTTTATACAAGGCCAATAAGAGAAAGAGATTTCAAACAGCACGCTTAAGTGGCTGCTAACAATCAGACGAAAATAAGTCGGAAACTGGGTTACTACGTCGCCAAACTAGTTAAAAAAAACAAAAAGGTTTTGACCATTTAACATCCTTTTAGCTCGTTCCAGCACTTTCCTTTCTATTCAATTATCAAGCGGCCTCAGTCGAAAAAAACAATCCTCCATTATGCGCGACTTGCAGGTGCTGATTTCACACAAATCAATTGGCAAGCGGCAAATCGACCGAATTCTCTTTATTCCCTGTTATACGAATTGAATGCCTGTTGCTCGTAAGTACCCAAATTGGGGTTTTCTATAGACGCTTTCATGATACTTGACCCGTAACAACCGCCTCAAAGCACACAACTTGTGGGTCTTGATGAAAACCATGTTTTCGAGTAAAGGCCGAAAGAAATACTCGAATGTATGCCATGTGGCGACCGGGATAAGTTGAGCTTCATGGCTAAATCGCGTTTTCTTCTTTATTCTCTGGGATGAATACTCCTCGGACGTACGTAACTAATTACCCCTTGCTGAAATATGAAATTAATGAAGTTCAACAACTTCATGGAACTTTTTCACCAACACTCGCGGGAATACTTTTCCGAAAGATTATATGTATTTCTCGCCAGAGCTTTAGAGAACGACTTTAAACTACTGCACCCGGGCAACAGAGCAGGTTATTGTTCCATAAATCCATCAAAGAAAATGGGAAAAAGCGAGTAATTTTTTTGCAGTCCTTCTCATTCTAAATGCGCTGTATGGAAAGTACTCATAAGTCAAATGTGGTCAAGCGTGAGAGGCTGGTAAGGGAATGAAGGAAACCATTCCCACCACCAGGACCACGGGCGGAAGCTCATTAATCTGTCCACAAATTACAAGACAATTAGTTATGCCATAAAGCACACGGCATTTTAGTGGCCACTCTGATTTCGGCTTAATTGAAACACCCGCCAGCACCCGCCGATCTGAATGTACAATTTCATTCGGTCTCGTTGGCCGAAATGGCTACCAATGGAAACCAAAAACGCGCTGATGTTGTTGTCTTTGTTTAAATTAAAATGAAGTTGTATTGCCACTGTAGTTTCAGCCGAATTTTCAAGGCGCTAGAAGAAAGTCTGTATCGCATTTAATAGCTTATAAGATGCTCTAAAAGTTGATGGTATCGCTGCACCGATAGGTGTAAAGACTCCGAAGATATTGACATTTTAATTTTTTTTATAGTAGTAAGCAACTCCAGAAAATATCTTTTTCTTAGGTTTTGACTTATTTTTGCCGAATTTTTGAGACGCTAAAAGAAACTCTGTATCGCATTTAACACATTCGCGGACAAGACGGCACATGCCGTCAATGGTTAAGGAAAGTAACGGGTCATGACGGGATATGCCGTCAAAGAATTTTAGGTCTGTTATGACAAGACGGGATACCCCGACCATGTTCCAGCATTATTTCTCCCACCGGCGTCCAATTTTCACTTCACTGTGACCTGCGGAATCATTTTTATCTTCTTTACAAGACTTGCACAACTTGTTGCATTTCGCACGATCAAGTCGTCATATGCCGTCAGTTTTCAGTGCATTTAATTAGAATGTCCCCAGACAACGGTCGCATTTGAGTGCTCTTATAGAAATAGTGCAAAATAAGGTAAGTGATGCACATCTCATCGAATTAAAACATAATAATACATAATAATCCAAAAATTATACAATATTTTACACATTTGTACATCGCTTGAATATGGACCGTTAAAGTAAAGAAAGGGAGAACGTTTTGAAACTACATATTTAGTGAAATTTCGGATGATTCCAATGAGGAATTTGAACATGATCCGTTTAGCAACGATGGGACATTCGGCGACGATCCTGATTATCAACCGGAACAGGATGATCAATTAGATGAGTCTCCAGAGACTTCACCAGAGGCAAGCCTGCAAGTAACTTGCGATGATCAAGTTATTGGAGATGACCAGCACAACACCGTGGCAGAACCTGACGATTAAATCATTCAAGAATATCCTGAAGGATCAGATAGCGATAGCTTTTCTGACTTAGACTCGGAAGACGAGGGATCGGGAAGTGATTCAGAAACCGAAATAGATGGCGAACGGTTTGAAAATACCAAGGAAATACTTCAGTTCAATTTCGATGCAGGGATTAGTGGAGTGCAGATGAACTTGGATGAAAAATGTACTTCCCTTTACGTTTTCCGCCAAATATTTGGATCGAATATAGTTGATAAAATTGTGAGTTCGACAAATGCTTATGGAGAAAAACTTTGCTCAAGCCATGGTCGTAAAACCGGGCATGCACGTTTTGCTATTTTTAAGGCAACACATTCCGAAGAGATGTTTAATTTCCTTGGCCTTTGCTTGCTTCAAGCACAAGTCAAACCGCCAAAGATTCGTGATCTCTTTTCTAATGACCCGTTATATTATCATCCAATATTTCAGTATTCAATGACTGACCGGCGATTTGAACAACTATTAAGATGCTTCAGCTGCTCTGCTGAGGCAGGTGACGGAACTAAATTAAGGAAAATCCAATCGTTGATGAAGCATTTTTTGGAAAGTTTTCAAAAAGCCTACTACCCTGAGGAACATACGAGTATTGCGTTGGATGAGTCTCTTCTTTTGTTCAGAGGACGACTTAGTTTCAGGCAGTGTATTAAAGGAAAGAGAGTGAGATATGGGATAAGGCTTTACGAGCTTACAACGAGTGACGGGTACGTTTTAAATGTCGAAATCTACCAAGGGAAGGCTGTCAATAAGAAATCATCAAAAGTTGGTGATATAGTTACTCGCCTTATTTCTCCATATCTCTACAGAGGCTACCATCTTACTATGGATAATTTCTACAATAGTATTGGTCTCTCTAAAACTTTGTTGACTCAAAGGACACATACTACCGGAACGTTACGCACCAATCGGAAAGGAACCTCCAGTAAACTTACACGAGGAGAACATGTGTGGCTACGTCAAGGTCAGGTATATGTACCGAAATGGCGCGATAGACATGACGTACTTTGCATTACAACTGCGAACCATTCTGTACTTATCTCAACTTCCAACCGATATGGACATTCTAAGGAAAAGCCCAAGGAAATCGATGTTTATAATCGCTACATGTCTGGGATAGATAGACCGGATCAAATGACATCGTACTATTCCTCACCAAGGAAAACTATTCGTTGGTATAAGAAAGTGATGTTCCACATGCTAGATGTTACGGTCTGGAATTCATTTTACATATACAAAATAAAAACTGATGATACGAAATTGGAATTTATTCAATTTAGAAATAGTCTCAACAAATCTTTAATACACCTGCCAGATAGCATAAAGATTGGAAGATCACTGTTTGTGCCGTGTCATGATCATGAAGGAAATAGATCACCCGTTTCTTAACCAAATCGACCATTAACTTCAAAAGGCGGTTCAATTGATAGTTCTCGTGCACACTTCATTGAAAGAATTCCATTTGAAACTAACCGAAAGAGGACAGTTGTTTATAAGAGATGCATGTAACAAGTCAAAGATGAGGAAGGAAACCTCATATCGGTGCAAAAACTGTCCTGACAATGTGGCTCTTTGTCCTGGAAAATGCTTCGAAGACTACCACTCTTCTTGAATACATAAAGTTTCTCAAGTTACAAAACAAAGTGATGTAAATATTTTCCTTTTTGTTGTTTTCATTTTCATACCTGAATGTATTTTTATTTGTTTATTGAATTCGGTAAATTGAATTGTTTCTAAGGTTTTATTTTTGTTCTGTTTTCCTTAAATAATATATTCATTTATGTCTAAACCAAGCGTTTTTTTTATGTAATTCACAACTTCCTTATAGCTGGATATGCCATCTTGTCAATTTACATACGTTTTTTCCTTCGATGGGTCATGACGGCTATAGCCGACATGTCGGGTTATCCCTAAATAATTTCATTATTTAGGTCCAATCCCGGATAAAATATCTCTAAAAATGTCTGAGAAAAGCGTGTGTTATTCTAGCGTTCCCCACCGAGAATCATGTGTCCGCGAACGTGTTAATAGCTTATAAGCTGCTCTAAAAGACGGTGGTATCGCTGCATCGATAGGTGCCGTGAAATAACGCCGAATTCTCGAATTCGGCCTTATTTTACTTTATGAAAGCGAAATAGCGCCGAATTTTGGAATCTCAATGACAAAGTGAAATAACGCCGAACATTGCTTGCGAAATAAAGCCGAATTCAGAGAGAAGGCAAAAGGGGAGTACATACATATTAAAAGATTTTCGGATATATTTCAGTAAACAGTGGATAGAAAGGGTAAGAAATAGTTTTTCGTATTTATGTTAATGAAAATTTGCGCGAATTTCGAACTTTTATTTTCTCTAATTATAAATTCTTAAATAAATAGAATGGCCGAAAACTTTTACTATACTCATGCGAAAACATAACTATTGCAGGCAAATTGTTCAAAGTACCACCAAAATATATTGTTAAACTCTCATACTCGAGGCATTTATTTCTTAAACGTTGTTCTGTTATAAGTTATTAACATAGGTTACCATATGGACAACTCAAAATTAATTAAATAACTAAAATTGTATTAATTAAAATAAAATGAAAACGAAATCTTGAATATGTTTGAAATATGTGTGAATCCATTCAACGGCACATTTTCAGGGGTGCAAATCAGAAAACAGGAATCTTTATCTGAATGTCTTTATGAATTAAAAGCGAAATAAGGCCGATTCGACTCTGTCAAAGTGAAATAAGACCGAACATGAAAATTCGGCGTCATTTCACGGCACCGTTAACTACTATATAAAATATAAAATGTCAATATCTCTGGAACCTTTTAACGTATCAATGTAGAAATACCACCGTCTTGTAGGGAATCTCATAGGCTATAAGGTACAGTACTGAATCACCTTAACGTTTTCAGAAATTCTGCATAAACAGGTAAAAACCTAAGAAAAGAACATTTTCAGTGTATGCTAACTGCTAAATAAAATATCAATATCTCTGGCATCCTTACACGCATCGACGTAGAAATAGCACCGTCTTGTAGAGCATCTTATAAGCTATAAGGTGCAGTACAGAATCACCTTAACGTTTTCAGAAATTCTGCATAAACAGGTAAAAACCTAAGAAAAGAACATTTTCAGTGTATGCTAACTGCTAAATAAAATATCAATATCTCTGGCATCCTTACACGCATCGACGTAGAAATAGCACCGTCTTGTAGAGCATCTTATAAGCTATAAGGTGCAGTACAGAATCACCTTAACGTTTTCAGAAATTCTGCATTAACAGGTAAAAACCTAAGAAAAGAACATTTTTTAGAGTATGCTAACTGCTAAATAAAATATCAATATCTCTGGCACCCTTACACGTATCAACGTAGAAATACCACCGTATTGTAGAGCACCTTATAGGCTATAAGGTGCAGTACAGAATCACCTTAACGCTTTCAGAAATTCTGCATAAACAGGTAAAAACCTAAGAAAAGAACATTTTCAGAGTATGCTAACTGCTAAATAAAATATCAATATCTCTGGCACCCTTACACGCATCAACGTAGAAATAGCACCGTCTTGTAGAGCATCTTATAAGCTATAAGGTGCAGTACAGAATCACCTTAACGCTTTCAGAAATTCTGCATAAACAGGTAAAAACCTAAGAAAAGAACATTTTCAGAGTATGCTAACTGCTAAATAAAATATCAATATCTCTGGCACCCTTACACGCATCAACGTAGAAATAGCACCATCTTGTAGAGCATCTTATAAGCTATAAGGTGCAGTACAGAATCACCTTAACGTTTTCAGAAATTCTGCATAAACAGGTAAAAATCTAAGAAAAGAACATTTTTTAGAGTATGCTAACTGCTAAATAAAATATCAATATCTCTGGCACCCTTACACGTATCAACGTAGAAATACCACCGTATTGTAGAGCACCTTATGGGCTATAAGGTGCAGTACAGAATCACCTTAACGCTTTCAGAAATTCTGCATAAACAGGTAAAAACCTAAGAAAAGAGCATTTTTTAGAGTATGCTAACTGCTAAATAAAATATCAATATCTCTGGCACCCTTACACGCATCAACGTAGAAATAGCACCATCTTGTAGAGCATCTTATAAGCTATAAGGTGCAGTACAGAATCACCTTAACGTTTTCAGAAATTCTGCATAAACAGGTAAAAACCTAAGAAAAGAACATTTTTTAGAGTATGCTAACTGCTAAATAAAATATCAATATCTCTGGCACCCTTACACGTATCAACGTAGAAATACCACCGTATTGTAGAGCACCTTATGAGCTATAAGGTGCAGTACAGAATCACCTTAACGCTTTCAGAAATTCTGCATAAACAGGAAAAAACCTAAGAAAAGAGCATTTTTTAGAGTATGCCAACTGCTAAATAAAATATCAATATCTCTGGCACCCTTACACGTATCAACGTAGAAATACCACCGTATTGTAGAGCACCTTATAGGCTATAAGGTGCAGTACAGAATCACCTTAACGCTTTCAGAAATTCTGCATAAACAGGTAAAAACCTAAGAAAAGAGCATTTTTTAGAGTATGCTAACTGCTAGATAAAATATCAATATCTCTGGCACCCTTACACGCATCAACGTAGAAATAGCACCGTCTTGTAGAGCATCTTATAAGCTATAAGGTGCAGTACAGAATCACCTTAACGTTTTCAGAAATTCTGCATAAACAGGTAAAAACCTAAGAAAAGAACATTTTTTGGAGTATGCTAACTGCTAAATAAAATATCAATATCTCTGGCACCCTTACACGCATCAACGTAGAAATAGCACCGTCTTGTAGAGCATCTTATAAGCTATAAGGTGCAGTACAGAATCACCTTAACGTTTTCAGAAATTCTGCATAAACAGGTAAAAACCTAAGAAAAGAACATTTTTTAGAGTATGCTAACTGCTAAATAAAATATCAATATCTCTGGCACCCTTACTACTCGTGCAGGGACGGGTTAAGAATATCCCTGCAGCGATACCTATCGCTTGTCGTAAAAGGCGACTAA
Organism: Merodon equestris; assembly: GCA_958301585.1. Lineage (NCBI taxonomy): Eukaryota > Metazoa > Arthropoda > Insecta > Diptera > Syrphidae > Merodon > Merodon equestris. The sequence goes on along the minus strand of OY284415.1, from coordinate 52,237,530 downwards.
ACAAAGGTAAACAAAACTCACATCTAGGCAATTTAGAAAACACCAAGGTGAGCCTAGGGACACATATACCACCATTAAACTGCCCCACAAGTGTGCATGCAAATCAGTGGGTTGACGCGACTGGAGATCACCGGTGTTGTAAGAGTAAGATCAATCAAAAAATAAAAAAATAAAAAATCTGGAGCATGCCCGTGTCAAAAAGGAAGGGAAGAATGAAAACGGTCAAACCGTAGCATTATGGAAAAGAACGCTAAAAGGAAAAGCACTACCCCGCCAGGCACTACTAATGGTCGTGATCCTGGGACGAGCAGCAATGCCCGGGTCAGAGCTATAGGATTTCCGGGGGATAGCAAAGTAATGCAACGGCGTAAGCCACATTTAAGAGTCGCGAGTTGGAACGTTGGAAGCATGAGTGGGCGCAGCTATGAGCTTGAAGAAATGATGGTTAGAAGGCGAGTAGGCATCCTGTGCGTACAAGAGACGAAATGGCGAAACACCGGTAATCGGGCACGTTTCTTGGACGTTAAAACAAAAGCCTACAAGATGTTTTACTATGGATTGGAACAAGGAAAAAACGGAATCGCCATCATCCTTGCGGCAGAGTTACTTGGCAACGTCTAAACCATTTCAAAGTCCAGTGACCGTTTGATGGCTCTCAAATTGGTGATGCATGGTGAGGTGTGGAACATCGTAAGCGCATATGCCCCTCAAGTAGGATGCGAACAAAAAGAAAAAGATGCATTCTGGCTAGATTTCCACAACCTTGTCAAAATCATCCCAAAGGAAGAGCTTTTGTTTGTTGGGGGAGATTTAAACGGACATGTCGGGAAGACAAGCGAAGACTATGAAGGCTACCACGGAGGGCTGGGATACGGCACCAGGAACTCTTCAGGTGAAGATATCCTAAACATGTGCAAGTCGTACGGTCTTATAGTGCTAAATACCATGTTCGTCAAACAAAGCCGGCACCTGATCACGTATAGCAGCGGCGGAAATGAAACTCAAATAGACTATCATTTGGTATCCAGTTTCATGAAGCCACGAGCTAAAGATTGCAAAGTGATCCTGGGAGACGCGATCGCCCCTCAACACCGTCTCCTCCTGACTGAATTTTTTATGGATGCGAGAAAGAAGTCAAAGCAGCAAACGAAGGTGTCTGAGAGAATCAAGTGGTATAAGCTGGATAAAGGAAAAGGCGAAGCTTTTATTACCATCATGGAAAACTACCTCTCTTCCATTATCGATGAGGTCGGTAATGAGGAGTGCAGAGCACAAGACATGTGGGATTCCCTACAACAATCTGGCCTGGAGAAAGCCAAATCACTGCTCCGAACATCTAAAGGCCCCTGCCAACACGCAAAAGAAACCTGGTGGTGGACAGACGAAGCCAAAGCAGTGATACACGAAAAGAAAATGGCTTTCCAAGCTTGGTCAAAGTGCTCTTCTACTAATAGAGAGGAAAAAGCTCGCCGTGAAAAGGTATATAGATGTTGCAAAGGTATCGCGAAGAAAAAATGCGCCGAATTCAAAGCGAAAAGCATGGAAGGCCTCTATCAGGAGTTGGAAGAAATATCGTCTTCCGCGTCTGACAGGAACCAGGCTACCCAGCAGCTTCGACAAAGCAATTTGAACAAAGGAGCAAATATCTTTAAGATAGCCGCCCAGAGAAGAAGAAATGCTCAGGAGATTCGTTTCCCAAAGTTTATTAACAATGCTGAAGGCCAACTCCTTGTGGAAGACGAAAAAATTCTCCACAGATGGCGACAGTATTGCGAGAAACTTCTGAACGAACAGTTTCCCCGAGTGTACTTTCCAAGAGCCGCCCCGAATCATGCCGAAATATCCGACATCACAGTCGAAGAAGTTCGGTACGCGGTTAAAAACTCCAAGAAAAGAAAAGCTGTTGGGCCGGACGGGATACCCTCTGAGTTCTGGAAAAAGATGGGAGACATCGGGTCTAGATGGCTCATGGTTCTTATCTCTAAACTTATGAGAGGCGACACTATGCCTAATCAATGGAGGGAAAGCTATCTTCTTCCATTGCACAAAGGAAAGGGTGATACGCGAAATTGTGATAACTACCGTTCTGTCAAGCTGATGTCGCACACCATGAAGATCGTTGAACGGGTATTAGATAGCCGACTGCGGAAAATAATACGACTATCTGATGACCAGTGCGGGTTTGTCTCGGGTAAATCAACAACAGATGCAATCCAAAGTATAAGGATCATGATGGAAAAGCATCGTGATTCTTCAAAGGACTTGCATATGGTGTTGGTTGATTTCGAGAAGGCCTTTGACCGGCAACCAAGAGATCTTTTATGGGTAGCGCTAAGACAAAAAGGAGTTCCAGAAACCTACGTGCGAGTAATTATGGACATGTACGAGAGAGCAACGACAAGAGTAAGATGCACCGCAGGAGTCACCGAAGAGTTCGCAATCAAAGTCGGTGTACACCAAGGGAGCGTCCTCAGCCCACTGCTTTTTATAGCAGTCCTTGATTGCTTGCTTGAAGGAAAAGTGACGGACCCCAATGTGCACCAGCTATTCTTTGCTGACGATGGGGCCATTATAAGTGATGATCAGGCGTCCCTACAACGAGCACTTGATGTGTGGGTGGACATTTTTGAGGGACACGGGTATCGTATTAGTTCAAAGAAGACAGAGTATCTGTGCTGCCCGTTCTCTGACCCTCATCAGCCTATTCCAGACATTTACTTGAATGGAAGAGTGCTTCCCAAGTGTGAAAAGTTTAAATATCTGGGATCTATGATTAATAGAGAAGCAACTTGTGATGACGACATCAAACATCGCGTAAGCGTAGGGTGGATGAAGTGGCGGGAAAACTCCGCCATCTTCTGTGATCGAAAAATGCCCCCTAAGCTGAAAGGAAGGCTCTACACTTCAGTTGTACGTCCGGCGCTCACATACGGTTCACAATGCTGGACAATGCACAAAAAGTATGAGAGCAAATTAACGGCAACTGAGATGAAGATGCTTCGCATGACAGCGGGAGTAACAAAGCGTGACAGAATTAGAAGTTCAAAGATCCGAGGAAGCCTCCACGTAAAAGAAACCATCACAAGAAATATAGAGCGCGACCGACTCAGTTGGTATTGCCATGTTCAAAGGAGAGATCCTTTGAACCCCGTCCAAAAGGCGTTATCAATCAACATTCCAATTTCAACACGCAAAAAAGGCAGGCCGAAAAACAATTGGTGCAAACAAATGCAAAAACACCAGCATTTGATTGGCCTCAGCGATGAAGTAATCCCAAACCGGGAAGCCTGCCGCTACTTTCTGAGGTCAAACCGGCGGACCCCACAAGCGGACCAGTAGGAATGCAGTTAAGTGGGAAGGTTATGGTCCTACACTTCTGACCATAACGACGCCGGGATAAAAAGGAAAAGAAGAAGATCTCTGGCACCCTTACACGTATCAACGTAGAAATACCACCGTATTGTAGAGCACCTTATGGGCTATAAGGTGCAGTACAGAATCACCTTAACGCTTTCAGAAATTCTGCATAAACAGGTAAAAACCTAGGAAAAGAGCATTTTTTAGAGTATGCTAACTGCTAAATAAAATATCAATATCTCTGGCACCCTTACACGCATCAACGTAGAAATAGCGCCGTCTTGTAGAGCATCTTATAAGCTATAAGGTGCAGTACAGAATCACCTTAACGTTTTCAGAAATTCTGCATAAACAGGTAAAAACCTAAGAAAAGAACATTTTTTAGGGTATGCTAACTGCTAAATAAAATATCAATATCTCTGGCACCCTTACACGCATCAACGTAGAAATAGCACCGTCTTGTAGAGCATCTTATAAGCTATAAGGTGCAGTACAGAATCACCTTAACGCTTTCAGAAATTCTGCATAAACAGGTAAAAACCTAAGAAAAGAACATTTTTTAGTGTATGCTAACTGCTAAATAAAATATCAATATCTCTGGCACCCTTACACGCATCAACGTAGAAATAGCACTGTCTTGTAGAGCATCTTATAAGCTATAAGGTGCAGTACAGAATCACCTTAACGTTTTCAGAAATTCTGCATTAACAGGTAAAAACCTAAGAAAAGAACATTTTTTAGAGTATGCTAACTGCTAAATAAAATATCAATATCTCTGGCACCCTTACACGTATCAACGTAGAAATACCACCGTATTGTAGAGCACCTTATAGGCTATAAGGTGCAGTACAGAATCGCCTTAACGCTTTCAGAAATTCTGCATAAACAGGTAAAAACCTAAGAAAATAACATTTTTTAGAGTATGCTAACTGCTAAATAAAATATCAATATCTCTGGCACCCTTACACGTATCAACGTAGAAATACCACCGTATTGTAGAGCACCTTATAGGCTATAAGGTGCAGTACAGAATCACCTTAACGCTTTCAGAAATTCTGCATAAACAGGTAAAAACCTAAGAAAAGAACATTTTCAGAGTATGCTAACTGCTAAATAAAATATCAATATCTCTGGCACCCTTACACGCATCAACGTAGAAATAGCACCATCTTGTAGAGCATCTTATAAGCTATAAGGTGCAGTACAGAATCACCTTAACGTTTTCAGAAATTCTGCATAAACAGGTAAAAACCTAAGAAAAGAACATTTTTTAGAGTATGCTAACTGCTAAATAAAATATCAATATCTCTGGCACCCTTACACGTATCAACGTAGAAATACCACCGTATTGTAGAGCACCTTATGAGCTATAAGGTGCAGTACAGAATCACCTTAACGCTTTCAGAAATTCTGCATAAACAGGAAAAAACCTAAGAAAAGAGCATTTTTTAGAGTATGCCAACTGCTAAATAAAATATCAATATCTCTGGCACCCTTACACGTATCAACGTAGAAATAGCACCGTCTTGTAGAGCATCTTATAAGCTATTAGGTGCAGTACAGAATCACCTTAACGTTTTCAGAAATTCTGCATAAACAGGTAAAAACCTAAGAAAAGAACATTTTTTAGAGTATGCTAACTGCTAAATAAAATATCAATATCTCTGGCACCCTTACACGCATCAACGTAGAAATAGCACCGTCTTGTAGGGAATCTCATAGACTATAAGGTGCAGTACAGGATCACCTTAACGTTTTCAGAAATTCTGCACAAACAGGTAAAAACCTAAGAAAAGAACATTTTTTAGAGTATGCTAACTGCTAAATAAAATATCAATATCTCTGGCACCCTTACACGCATCAACGTAGAAATAGCACCGTATTGTAGAGCACCTTATAGGCTATAAGGTGCAGTACAGAATCACCTTAACGCTTTCAGAAATTCTGCATAAACAGGTAAAAACCTAAGAAAAGAGCATTTTTTAGAGTATGCTAACTGCTAGATAAAATATCAATATCTCTGGCACCCTTACACGCATCAACGTAGAAATAGCACCGTCTTGTAGAGCATCTTATAAGCTATAAGGTGCAGTACAGAATCACCTTAACGCTTTCAGAAATTCTGCATAAACAGGTAAAAACCTAAGAAAAGAGCATTTTTTAGAGTATGCTAACTGCTAAATAAAATATCAATATCTCTGGCACCCTTACACGCATCAACGTAGAAATAGCACCGTCTTGTAGAGCATCTTATAAGCTATAAGGTGCAGTACAGAATCACCTTAACGTTTTCAGAAATTCTGCATAAACAGGTAAAAACCTAAGAAAAGAACATTTTTTAGAGTATGCTAACTGCTAAATAAAATATCAATATCTCTGGCACCCTTACACGCATCAACGTAGAAATAGCACCGTCTTGTAGGGAATCTCATAGACTATAAGGTGCAGTACAGAATCACCTTAACGTTTTCAGAAATTCTGCACAAACAGGTAAAAACCTAAGAAAAGAACATTTTTTAGAGTATGCTAACTGCTAAATAAAATATCAATATCTCTGGCACCCTTACACGCATCAACGTAGAAATAGCACCGTCTTGTAGGGAATCTCATAGACTATAAGGTGCAGTACAGAATCACCTTAACGTTTTCAGAAATTCTGCACAAACAGGTAAAAACCTAAGACAAGAACATTTTTTAGAGTATGCTAACTGCTAAATAAAATATCAATATCTCTGGCACCCTTACACGTATCAACGTAGAAATACCACCGTATTGTAGAGCACCTTATAGGCTATAAGGTGCAGTACAGAATCACCTTAACGCTTTCAGAAATTCTGCATAAACAGGTAAAAACCTAAGAAAAGAACATTTTCAGAGTATGCTAACTGCTAAATAAAATATCAATATCTCTGGCACCCTTACACGCATCAACGTAGAAATAGCACCATCTTGTAGAGCATCTTATAAGCTATAAGGTGCAGTACAGAATCACCTTAACGTTTTCAGAAATTCTGCATAAACAGGTAAAAACCTAAGAAAAGAACATTTTTTAGAGTATGCTAACTGCTAAATAAAATATCAATATCTCTGGCACCCTTACACGCATCAACGTAGAAATAGCACCGTCTTGTAGGGAATCTCATAGACTATAAGGTGCAGTACAGGATCACCTTAACGTTTTCAGAAATTCTGCACAAACAGGTAAAAACCTAAGAAAAGAACATTTTTTAGAGTATGCTAACTGCTAAATAAAATATCAATATCTCTGGCACCCTTACACGCATCAACGTAGAAATAGCACCGTATTGTAGAGCACCTTATAGGCTATAAGGTGCAGTACAGAATCACCTTAACGCTTTCAGAAATTCTGCATAAACAGGTAAAAACCTAAGAAAAGAGCATTTTTTAGAGTATGCTAACTGCTAGATAAAATATCAATATCTCTGGCACGCTTACACGCATCAACGTAGAAATAGCACCGTCTTGTAGAGCATCTTATAAGCTATAAGGTGCAGTACAGAATCACCTTAACGCTTTCAGAAATTCTGCATAAACAGGTAAAAACCTAAGAAAAGAGCATTTTTTAGAGTATGCTAACTGCTAAATAAAATATCAATATCTCTGGCACCCTTACACGCATCAACGTAGAAATAGCACCGTCTTGTAGAGCATCTTATAAGCTATAAGGTGCAGTACAGAATCACCTTAACGTTTTCAGAAATTCTGCATAAACAGGTAAAAACCTAAGAAAAGAACATTTTTTAGAGTATGCTAACTGCTAAATAAAATATCAATATCTCTGGCACCCTTACACGCATCAACGTAGAAATAGCACCGTCTTGTAGGGAATCTCATAGACTATAAGGTGCAGTACAGAATCACCTTAACGTTTTCAGAAATTCTGCACAAACAGGTAAAAACCTAAGAAAAGAACATTTTTTAGAGTATGCTAACTGCTAAATAAAATATCAATATCTCTGGCACCCTTACACGCATCAACGTAGAAATAGCACCGTCTTGTAGGGAATCTCATAGACTATAAGGTGCAGTACAGAATCACCTTAACGTTTTCAGAAATTCTGCACAAACAGGTAAAAACCTAAGACAAGAACATTTTTTGGAGTATGCTAACTGCTAAATAAAATATCAATATCTCTGGCACCCTTACACGCATCAACGTAGAAATAGCACCGTATTGTAGAGCACCTTATGAGCTATAAGGTGCAGTACAGAATCACCTTAACGCTTTCAGAAATTCTGCATAAACAGGAAAAAACCTAAGAAAAGAGCATTTTTTAGAGTATGCCAACTGCTAAATAAAATATCAATATCTCTGGCACCCTTACACGTATCAACGTAGAAATAGCACCGTCTTGTAGAGCATCTTATAAGCTATTAGGTGCAGTACAGAATCACCTTAACGTTTTCAGAAATTCTGCATAAACAGGTAAAAACCTAAGAAAAGAACATTTTTTAGAGTATGCTAACTGCTAAATAAAATATCAATATCTCTGGCACCCTTACACGCATCAACGTAGAAATAGCACCGTCTTGTAGGGAATCTCATAGACTATAAGGTGCAGTACAGGATCACCTTAACGTTTTCAGAAATTCTGCACAAACAGGTAAAAACCTAAGAAAAGAACATTTTTTAGAGTATGCTAACTGCTAAATAAAATATCAATATCTCTGGCACCCTTACACGCATCAACGTAGAAATAGCACCGTATTGTAGAGCACCTTATAGGCTATAAGGTGCAGTACAGAATCACCTTAACGCTTTCAGAAATTCTGCATAAACAGGTAAAAACCTAAGAAAAGAGCATTTTTTAGAGTATGCTAACTGCTAGATAAAATATCAATATCTCTGGCACCCTTACACGCATCAACGTAGAAATAGCACCGTCTTGTAGAGCATCTTATAAGCTATAAGGTGCAGTACAGAATCACCTTAACGCTTTCAGAAATTCTGCATAAACAGGTAAAAACCTAAGAAAAGAGCATTTTTTAGAGTATGCTAACTGCTAAATAAAATATCAATATCTCTGGCACCCTTACACGCATCAACGTAGAAATAGCACCGTCTTGTAGAGCATCTTATAAGCTATAAGGTGCAGTACAGAATCACCTTAACGTTTTCAGAAATTCTGCATAAACAGGTAAAAACCTAAGAAAAGAACATTTTTTAGAGTATGCTAACTGCTAAATAAAATATCAATATCTCTGGCACCCTTACACGCATCAACGTAGAAATAGCACCGTCTTGTAGGGAATCTCATAGACTATAAGGTGCAGTACAGAATCACCTTAACGTTTTCAGAAATTCTGCACAAACAGGTAAAAACCTAAGAAAAGAACATTTTTTAGAGTATGCTAACTGCTAAATAAAATATCAATATCTCTGGCACCCTTACACGCATCAACGTAGAAATAGCACCGTCTTGTAGGGAATCTCATAGACTATAAGGTGCAGTACAGAATCACCTTAACGTTTTCAGAAATTCTGCACAAACAGGTAAAAACCTAAGACAAGAACATTTTTTAGAGTATGCTAACTGCTAAATAAAATATCAATATCTCTGGCACCCTTACACGTATCAACGTAGAAATACCACCGTATTGTAGAGCACCTTATAGGCTATAAGGTGCAGTACAGAATCACCTTAACGCTTTCAGAAATTCTGCATAAACAGGTAAAAACCTAAGAAAAGAACATTTTCAGAGTATGCTAACTGCTAAATAAAATATCAATATCTCTGGCACCCTTACACGCATCAACGTAGAAATAGCACCATCTTGTAGAGCATCTTATAAGCTATAAGGTGCAGTACAGAATCACCTTAACGTTTTCAGAAATTCTGCATAAACAGGTAAAAACCTAAGAAAAGAACATTTTTTAGAGTATGCTAACTGCTAAATAAAATATCAATATCTCTGGCACCCTTACACGTATCAACGTAGAAATACCACCGTATTGTAGAGCACCTTATGAGCTATAAGGTGCAGTACAGAATCACCTTAACGCTTTCAGAAATTCTGCATAAACAGGAAAAAACCTAAGAAAAGAGCATTTTTTAGAGTATGCCAACTGCTAAATAAAATATCAATATCTCTGGCACCCTTACACGTATCAACGTAGAAATACCACCGTATTGTAGAGCACCTTATAGGCTATAAGGTGCAGTACAGAATCACCTTAACGCTTTCAGAAATTCTGCATAAACAGGTAAAAACCTAAGAAAAGAGCATTTTTTAGAGTATGCTAAATGCTAGATAAAATATCAATATCTCTGGCACCCTTACACGCATCAACAAAGAAATAGCACCGTCTTGTAGGGAATCTCATAGACTATAAGGTGCAGTACAGAATCACCTTAACGTTTTCAGAAATTCTGCACAAACAGGTAAAAACCTATAATATCTTATCCACGTCACTTGCCAATTGAATCGCCTGTTCAGTATCTTCGGCACTCGTTAGATAATCATCGACGTAAAAATCTCGCAAAATACTCGTGAGAGCATTCGAAGCTCGGAAGTCGTCAATGCACTGCTGCATTGCTCGAATAGCCGAAGCCATGCCGTAGGTTATTGTGGTCAATTGATAGGTGCGAATCGGTTCATCAATTATTTCGCGCGATAGGATCTGCTGCCAACGTTGGTGACATTCATCGATTCGAACTTGCCGAAACATCTTTTCTATGTCTGCGGAGAGGGCCACTGGAAAACTGCGAAATCGAAAAATGATCGTCACGAGCAATTCCTATATGAGCGGTCCACTCAATTGTGTCTCATTCAAAGAAACCCCATTTGATGTCTTCGCCGATGCATTGAAAACGACCCGAAATTTTGACAATACAGTATGATGCGGTATAAGGTAGCGTTTTGATTGTTCATACGGCAAGTTCGAAACATCCTTCATATGCCCCAAAGCAATGTATTCTTGCATGAACGCTACGTATTTCGCCTTAAGCTCCATATTATTCGCCAATTTACGCTCCAATTGGTAAAATTGACGTAGTGCCAGTGGATGAGAGTTGCCAAGGGAAGGTGCATCCGGACGAAATGGGATTTGTACTACGTAACAGCCATCGGAATCGAAAACGACGATGCGTAGCCAGGAACAGATTCTCGCAGATATCGTTCTCTGCATCCGTTGTCGGATTGTCTGCGTCCACTTCAAATATACGAGCCATGGCCAAGTCAAGACGTTCGTCGCCATCGCCAATGTTGCTATGAACGATCTGTAATGACCGGATGGATGATGCCAATGAGTTGTTGATTGTGGCTAGCCCAAAGACCACCCAGCCCAGCGAAGTTGATTGTGCAAAAGGTTCATTCCCTGAACCACGTACGATGCCTTCTTGAATAATGTCACCCCATACATCAGCGCCCACCAACGCATCGATTCGGCCCGGCTGACCAAATGACGGATCCGCCAAAGCCAAAGTGTGTAGATGCTGCCAACAAGACGGCGCAATGTCAGCTATCGGAGTCGGTGTAGTCATTGATGTAAGCAACTAGAAATTTACATCGATGCCAAATGTGCCGTCGCACGACGCCAAACTGATTATAGCATGGCCACGGGTATGTGTTACTGCCGAGCCAACACCTTCAACTATGATCGCTCCGGGCCCCCTGCAAATAGCCAACTGATTGAAAAAGCTATATCCCATAAAACTGACCTGACTGCCCGGATCGCAAATGATCTGGCAGCGATGTGTAGAGCCATAGCCACCCTTCACGTGAATTGTCAACAAAACCAATTTATCGCCAATTGTCTTAGCCGTCGATGGTAGTCAGGATGTGTGATTCTGTGGTGGTTGAGTTGATAGTGATGCAGACATTGGAGCAGCAGTGGATGTTGTTTCCGCGATTGGTGTAGTGCCAGAAGAGTTGACGCGACACAGCAATATGTGATGTGTGACGTCCCTTGTTAGATCCCTTGAGCCTTTGGAATCGTTCTGTCACGGGTAAGGCCACTAATGCAAGACATCGGCTAATGCGATGAGTTTTCTCATTGCAAAACTCACAGTTGCCAGGAGTCGTCGCAGCCAAGTTCGTTTTCACCAATCGGAGTGGATGAGTTGGAATGGTTGCATTCCTCACTTGTTGATCACTGTTGTAAATTGTATTCAGCCGAAGGGCATCCGACGTGAAAGTATGAACTCGTTTCTCCACAAAGACCAGTAATTCCTGGGGCTTCGGGATGTCATTTGAGGTTTAACTCATCCCCCATGCTGACAATTTTGATGCCACGATGGGTACAGCCAATGCATCCCATTTATCCACAGGTAGCTCCATAGCGACTAATGCGCGAAAGGACTCCCTAACGGTATGAAGAGCAACGATGAAGAAGACTCACTCACACTAAATCTGGATATATGGATTTCCGCCAACTGTTTGGGATTGTCGTAACGTGTCTTTAAGGCTTTCCACACTTCTTTGTATCCACCAGTGTACATCCCGTCAACCAACGCTACTGCATCCCCCTGAACTGCTTCTCGCAATTTCCCAAGCTTGTATGCTTCCGGATATTCTTGATTATGTACCAGCGTTTCGAAAGCATCCTTAAATCCCAACCAATTTTGTATCGTGCCATCGAACTTCGGAACTGACAATGGATCTAATTTTAGACCCATTGTAGTTGAACGAACCGAGCGTTGTGAAGCAGTATCGTCCGCGGCAGATAGCAACCGGTGCAATCTAGCCATAGCCATGTTGAACTGCACCTCAACTTCCTCCCATAGCTTGGTGTAGGGTTCCATATCATATATCAATAAAAAACAAGATAAAGTTAAAACGCAATTCTTTATTTGATCTGGGAATGACGCAATGCCAAGCCAACCATCAACAACGAGCACACAACAAAGAATGAATAGATCTGAGTGTAGTTTCTGTCCTGTCAACAAAATGGTGCTGCCAATCCAATGCGGCAAGATCGGTGTTGCCACATCAGTATACTCTCATACAGCCAATATTATAAATTCTAATATTTTATCCATAAATGAACTATGTAGATGTTATAATTAATAAAAGATGATAATGTTTATGGAATATCAGATAATTGTAAGAGAATTGACGAAATTTCCTTATGTAAGAGATCAAGTCTCATAGAAATAAGTAACGATAAGTGTATAATTATAAACAGCCAACACATCCCCCAAGTGGAAGAGATATCAGCAGGACTCATCATACTCAACCAGTTCAACGGCACGATAGAAGTCCACAATAAAACCCAAGCACTAAAAGGAACGTATGCCATCAAGTTCACCAATGACACAATAACCATCAACGATCAACAGTATGTTTCACAAGAATTAGTACACATCCAAGCTTTACCACCTACATTAAATCCTGCATCCGAAAACTCAGCAATAGAGGAAGTTCTTTCACTGGAACTAATGAAGGGACTGCATACAAAAAACATGCAACACCTTACCCAAATCCAAACAGAGAAGAACAAGCACCAAATAGCAACATACGCCATTCTGACAATAGCTGTGTTAGGATACCATAGAAGACGCGCAACTCCTCTAGTTACCCAGTACCAACATCACCTGTGGTCGCAATAACAAGCCAAAACGACATCTGTTATCCAGCATCCCCTAGCATTTACAACATCCCTCTCGCATAAAGTTCGCGAGGGCGCATCATTCTAAGGAATGATTCCCACAGAAGCATACGTTCCCACAACATACGATGTCTCTATCAACAGAATAAGCTGACGCACTGTCTGGGCTAAACGACACCGCTACATTCCATCACGTACGGCAGGTGTAATACGAGTTCACTTGTGAGAACACTCCGCCACCGGATGACTTGCATTGCACTAGCTTTAGTATTTAGGGTATAAATAAGTCAGATTGTATGTTAGTTTTAAGTTGACTTTACTCGAAATCCCCGTTCCGAAAATAAACTTTTTTTAAAAACCCAAAAATAATAATAATAGTTTAACTTATAGTCTACCAGACGATTGATGCGGGCTATTCGTCTATATATACATATATATCATATATGTATGTATATTCATCTGTCTGGTATATACATATATTATACAGGGTGTCCCACGAGCAGTGTGCCAAAAAGCTAGAGCTTCTGGTCAAGACAAGAAAAAAATCGTATGGGAGATGGGTCTATCCCCCCCCCCCCCCCGTTTAGCCGGGAGGGGCAATTTTCTGACAAATTGACTTAATTTGGAAAAAAAATTATTAAAAATCAACAGCTACATCCACAATGCCGTGATATACTTTTTTGTAAAGCCAGAAACCTCTTCTTGTTTTAAAATGAAGCTGTTTTAAGCAATAGTTTTTGAGAAATTAATTTTCAAACTCAAAATTTTGAAAAAAAAATTTCGAACTAATTTTTTTTTTAAAATTCAATTCTCTTATTAGTTTTTAGTTAAAAAAAGAAAACCGGGTGCAAAAATGTCTTGTAGTTTTTGAGAAATTAAAAAAAAAACGCGAACCACTTTTTTCTAAGTAAAACCTTTTTTTTGGTTTTAACGCGGCTGGACTTGTAGGCAAATTAATGTATGAAACATTGACCTCTTTTTTATTATTTTTAAAAAATTCGGAGTTTTATGAGGATACAATAAAGTGACACAGTATTGGAATAACCCTGGATTAATTCTTTTTTTTTCATTGATAATGCCTGAAAACTGACCTCCCATTTTTTGAAAAAAAAAAAAAAATTAGTACTTAATTACATACAATTTTGGAAAAAAATAGTTCGAAATTTTTTTTTTAATTTTTTTTTTTCAAAATTTTGAGTTTGAAAATTAATTTCTCAAAAACAGTTCCATAAAACAGCTTTATTTAAAAACAAGATGAAAGAAGAGGTTTCTGGCTTTACAAAAAAGTATAACACGGCATTGTGGATGTAACTGTTGATTTTTAATAATTTTTTTTCCAAATTAAGTCATTTTTTTAGAAAATTGCCCCTCCCGGCTAAAGGCGGGGAATAGACCCCCCCCCCCTCCCATACGATTTTTTTCTTGTCTTGACCAGACCTACACGCTCTAGCTTTTTGGCACACTGCTCGTGGGACACCCTGTATATATACTCACATCAACGATTGGGTCTTTAATGCCCAAGATCGTAGATGGAGGGAATATCCTGGATATCCAGCATGACTAAGCGCGTATGCCCTGATGTCTGCAAAAACTCCGCAACATTCTTCGCATTACGAGCCATATCACAACTTTGCTAAGCATCTCTTCATGCTTGATCGGTGCTGCATGTTACGAGGAAAATTACTTTCTCTGCGATTGTCCCACCTTCGCACGCGAATTAAATCGGGTGTCGTGCGGCTTGCCTTTTTAAAAAGAAACAAAGCTGAGTTACCTCTTTAGAGCGCTTTTTATTGACTGCTAATCTATTTTACATTTTTAGTTTTCGTTGCTTCGCCAGTGCAGCGGCGAACTGCTGACCTAGCTCAGTGTCAGACGCTGACACAGCCAAGAGGTTATTCGCTGGTCGATTTCCAAGTATCGACGATGGCGTTGTATCCGGCCTAAGGTATTGGCGAAACATCCTGTATGTTTCCCGGAATTACTGTATGAAATCTGAGTCAGCCGCTGGGTTCAAAGTAACCTCTCCCGTGCACGGTGGCGCATCCTTGGGGTGGTAGTGCCGAATCTCTTACCTCAACATCACTGAAGTTCCTCCTCACTTTTCTCTGTAGAAATGGACGGGTGGATACCAGTCAGTTATAGCCAGACAATTATCCCTCTAAGTATGCAATGCTTTTTAGTACAGTCTGTTAATCAGATGTTACTGCAATGGTATCACATGGTTTGTGACTTGACTATATTGGCGACCAACGTCGTTTGTATCGTGTCGTGTGGATAGAATTTCTGATTTGTTCCAGCCTACGCATGTGGATTGTGGAAACAGTTTGCTATGATATTTCAAAGGGTTTTTTTGTGATTATTCCTAGAATAATGTCCTTGAAAGGCGCCACCTCGCCCCTCATCATAAAATCTCGTTTCAAAAATACGAATCAATATGTTCCTGTAATTTGGAGAGCTGTTAACTCTTGTTCTAAATTTTGGAATGAGGTAAGTGAGTAGGTTGGGTAGTAGTGTACAATTAGCTCTTAGGCGCTAACCTAAGGGATGTGAAGGGGCATGTTCAGTTAAATCCAGCCTGTGTCTTAAGAAAACTGCCAAGCTAAAGTTGGCTACCTCTGAAAGGTCATCAGAGAAGTATTTGCCAAAGGCGCTGAATGTGCGATTTGCCAATGCTGGGCATTCGCAGAGAAAATGGTGCAGAGTTTCCACCGGCAGCGTAAATTCCTATAAGCCAATTGCCCTTACTCACCACCACGATTCTAACTATTTTGGAGCAGTGTCTATTAAAGAGATCATTTTCTTTCGTTTTTTGAATAGGAGGGGCAAATTTTTCTTGATGTCCTGTATCTAGTTGATTTATCCCACCTACAATTGACCGTGTTGGAAAAGTATTTCAGGATGTTGCCTTTGAGAAGGTTCAGCTACAAGCCCACAGTTCCAAGTAGGGGAGTTTGAGGTGGTCCCAAGCTTGGCTAACACATGGACTGTCTCATTTCCCTCTATTTTCTTTATCCAGTCAGCTCGTTTAATTTCTTTTCTGTTTAGAGCAAGTGTTTTAATAGAGGTTAACGGATCGCCAGCACTTCAGCTTGAAAGATGCTCGAGTGACCAGGGGGACGGAATGAATTTGATATATTTATACCGCGTTGTGGCTTGGGTCCATCGGTGAAAATCAAAAGTTGGAAAGGTATGTTGAGACGAGGTACTGCTTTTTCAAATAATATTTCCATAAATACCCAGAGCGACAAGGCAATCTGTCTATAGTTATTGGACGAACTTCTTTCCGGTGATGCCCTTGATGCTTGAGGAGCAGCAGATGTACCTGGTTTTTTAAGCCCATTCTTACTATAAAAATTCAAAAGCACCAATTATCTGTTTCAATTGGGACAAGAAAACGACTTCGTCATTTCAATGGAATAATAATTGTTTTAATTGTAAAAAAATCAAAATAGCAACCATAAAGCATTAAATCCGATAAAAACCTTTGTAATAATGCTCTTTTCCTTTAACTCAATATCTCATACCTTAAAACATTACAATTCTAGATACTAGAACTAACAATAAATCTAAATTAAACATTAAAGCAACTAAACTAAATCTATCTCCCTTTGTCCTATTTAAACTGACTTAATTAGATGATCCTGCTTCTCGTGGATCTTGTTGCTGGGCATACTACAGCTTGTGGCCGATAGATTCGCCGCACGGCGGTCCTTCTCCAGCTCCGAAAGGCATTCTCTGAAGCCCAGTAAAAATTCATCGGCATTCTCCATGTTGAATACCATTGGAGGCTTTAGCTTGATGACATTATCCCGAGGTCCATCGGAACTCACAAGGATCTTGTGGACCGTCTTCATTCGATTCACAACAAAATGAGCTTCATCGGTTGCGGCCTCACGACTGGCTTTATTCTTCACCAGCTCAATGCCAATAAAGAGTCCCATACCGCGAACATCGCCAATGCAATCAAACTCATAGCTTAATTCCTTGCATTGCTTCAAGAGATATTCGCCGACCTTGTAGGCGTTTTCTTGTAGCTCCTCTTCTTCGATGACGCTCATTACTGCGTTAGCGATGGCACACGATACTGGATTGCCTCCATAAGTATTGAAATAGCACACCCCTGTGGCAGCAAAAGAATCGGCGATTTCCTGAGTAGTCACAACTGCACCGACCGGGTGTCCATTACCCATCGGCTTGGCCACAGTCACGATATCTGGGACAACGTTCTGCATCTCAAAAGCCCAATAATGACTGCCAACCCTACCGAATCCGACTTGTACCTCATCGGCAATGCACACTCCCCCGGCAGCTCGAACGCTCGAGAATACCTTCTGGAAATAGCCGTTTGGTGGTATGATCTGGCCACCACAACTTTGCAAGCTCTCAGCTATAAACGCGGCTACACCTTTACCCTTTGATTTTAAATTCTCGATAACATCGTCGACTTCCTTGGCATAGATTGATCCCATGTCCTTATTGGGGTAGTTTTTATCGAGATACTTGCCACCATAGGTATCCGGACAAGCGACTACGTGGACGAAATCTGGTTTCTTGTCACCTCCGGGCTGATTGAACTTGTACGGAGATATCTCCATCACCGACTGTAGATGACCATGATAAGCGCTACAAACAGAAGAAATTCCTATTAAAGCAGTCAGGAACAAAAACGATCAAATATGCGACTTACTGGTCCAAAGTGATGACATCCTGTCGCTTGGTATGATTCCGAGCCAGCCTCAATGCTAAATCATTTGCTTCCGAACCAGAGTTCACAAAGAAGCATACCGACAACTTGGCAGGCATTTTATTTGTCAAATTCTTTGCACACTGCACCAGTTCGTCGTGCAAGAATCGATTATTCGTCGACAACGAAGCCATTTGTAGGCATCCGGCTCTAACTACCTTTGGATGGCAATGACCCACTAAAAAGACAGAAAAACAAAATATATAAACGCCCAAGTCGAAATAGATATGAGTGTCATGAAATACATGTGTCACTACAGGCTATCGTATCAAGTGTTTAATACAACTCCACCCTCTCACGCGTGATCTTTATACCATGAAGCACGAGACTGGCTGTTTCATACTCGCAAAGGGTCTTATCGCCGTGTGTTTCTACGATTGACAAACTATGGAAAACTTTTTGATGAACTCGCGGTATCTGGAGAGGCTAATCAAGTCATAAGCATATAATGAACAAGTGTTTGTTTGCTTAATCGTATTTGTTTTGAGGAAGCATACGTCGGCTTATCGTCACGTTGTTATGGAATTTTAAAACGTGCAAGTCTGGAATTTGACATTTTATTAATAGACTTGATCGAGAATGTGGTGATTTATAATAGGTGTCTATGAATTATAGGCATAAAAGGGTTGAATAAGATCCAAGAAAAGCAAACAAAAGATTGAATCCGGATTATTGGATAGAAGGATTTGTATTTCACCCAATTGTCAATGTGACCTGAGGGGTTTGTGTCTCAGACGAACCCTATACTTCTTCGTTTCTTTATTTGCATTCAGTTTGTAATTCATAGTAAACTATGCATTTTGGAGTTCTATTTCAATGATGCGAGCAGAATTTGAACGGGTGGAAGGACATGGCGTTACAAACTCATTAAATGGATTTGAGCATAAATGCAGAGACTTAGACACGTTTGAATTCGATTTATTTGTGGAACGGAAGCTGGTCCAAAAGTGCGTACCATTACCGATTTACGCAAGACGCGAAAACACTAATTTTACTTCTAACCTTGATACAAGTATATTAAAGGCTAGGTTATCGCTAGTAATTATCACAAACTTATAAGGGTTGATCCCAGGCATTCTTCCAGCAATCTGAATCAGCGTAACTACCGATTCCCAATTTTGATTTGACCACTGACATCACACTATCCTCCCCATGCCAGGTTTGCCTTATCAGGGTACGTAGAAAGGTCGGCTGCACTTGCTTCTGTTTTTCGATTCATCTTATCGCCTGTTTATTTTAAATTTACATTGCTGACAGATTCCACTTGACTGCACCGCTAATTTGCAAAATGTCACGAATTATTACAGCGTCAATTCCTGTTTGCTTAAGTCCAATTCACCCCTGATTGGGGTACTGGAAATTGCATGCATTTAGAAAACGAATATTGTAGCAATCAGAATAATGAGCTACCTACACCCTCGAATTCAATTTATTCAATTGTGTTATGTAACTAGACTTTGAGTCAACAAGCTCGAATGTAGACAAACAACAAATACGGACTATATTTGACCGAGATTACCCTGAAAATTGGAGCCATCTTCGCACTATCGCTGTTCACGTGAACGCCGGCCAGGCACGTTTTTTTCCACTTCATGTGTTCCAGTTTTCATAGAACAATGTGTACATACAAGTGGCCGTAGCGTGAGTGCGGGATTACTCACAAACAACGTTGTGTACGCATGGTTGAATGGCCTCGCGAGTCGCTATGCGTTATCAGTTCGTTGTTTTGTGCACTCAATTTGACTTGTTTAATGGCTATGGCTGGGAGGCGCGGCCTGAGGTGGCGAATCGGAGCCATTCCACATGGTAACAATCACGTGAAGTTCACGAGAGTGATTCCTGATTCAAAACGATTAATCAGACCAATGTTTATGGGCGAATGGTATAATGTTGTGTGCGTATGGTATGTCTTTATGGCGTCTTGACTTTTAGATTGACTTATTGACTTATCTCATTCAAAGCACAATGTGACTTCTAAGTTCGCAAATAGAAGTGCGATGTTGATATTTTCACAACAGCATTGACGTCAGACTTAGTTTATGCGATCATAAATGAGATAAACTTAGGCAATGTGACTATTTAAAAGTATTTTTGGACTCTATTCAGAATTGGATGTAACGGCAGAGGTTATTCAAGTTTAAATTTAAAATTTGAATGAATTTCCTGAGGCTCTCAAACTGTATTTAGTTTATGCACGCTCTCGTTTATTTTTATTTTTCTTTAATTAAATGTGGTGACCTAGCTTTGGACACAAACGCGAAAAAAAAGGCCTACTGCATATAGAACCTTTTAAAAGATGCTCAGCACAGAGTAGAATGTATTTCATTCAATTTTGGCTGTATTAATTCAGGAATCTGAGTTTAACAAACATCTTTCTCCTAAGTGAGTAGATAAATTGATGGGCGTTCTGTCATGGGACTTCAAACTTCGAACGTTCAACTAAAATAGGATTTACGCATATTATATATAGATTTCACTGAATAGGCTTTGCATAAAAAGTATTGGACGAAGTCTTTTTACTGATGTGACTGTGAGATTGGTGGTAGGGGGTTTAACCTTCAAAATGCAACAAGCATAAATCTCCATCTACCACTGAACCTGTACCGAGCGTTATAATTTACCACTCGCCAGCGCTAGGTCAAATTTCAGCAAAAAGGCACTGAGAGGCAACTAACGATTTTTCCGCCAATGGAAATTTTTTATAGGGTTCGCGCAGTTTGAAAAGTACGATCTTATGGTATTTGTCACACAACCTGGACGAGGTGCCGATAGTTTGTGTCGATGTTCGTTCCATGTCTTTAAGACAATTATATTGGAAATGCGCACACAGAGTATGGATTTGTGACTAGGTGCAAGCTTAAAAGCCAGCAAATGAACAGCAGCACGCCATCAGATTTTCTGTGGAAATAGAGATATCGGGTACGGGGAAGTTAGACATGACCCACCAAGTATCCAAGGATGAATCACAAGCTGAACTTTTCTTAAGTAGAAACAACGTGCAACGGTGCATAATGTGCTGAAATCTTGACTGTCAGGTACAGTTTACTTGGAAGTGTTAAGAGGATTGAAAAGAAGAGTCAATCGGGTGAAGCCGGATATCGTGAGAAATGGGAAATTGCATCACGACAATGCACCCAGCCACGCCTACTTTAAAGTGACCGATTCCTTCCGCAACACGGAATCACAACGTTTTCCCAGCACGCTTTCAGTACCAATTTTGCCGCAAAAGACTTTTTTGTTCTTTCCCAAGAACGAAATGTTCCCTCAAAAGAAGCCACCATCAGATGTTGAATGCCGTCAAAAAGCTTGCACGCGTACCCTTAAAGACTCTGGGATCCGCTTACCAGGGACACTTCGAATAAAATGGCAAAAGTGTATCGACGTTCAATAGACGTATTTTGAGAAATTTTGTGGTTTGAAGCAATATCGGAAAACAAATTGTTTTCCGAAACTTTTCCCAAAACTTATTATATAAACTCTATTTTTAAAATATAATCTTTATTATAAAGTTGCTTGAGAAAACTCCCTAGCCCAGTAATTGTCTATTCTTGTGTTGACATGATACTGGGCAGTCTATCTTATGATTTTTATTCCAGGTTACACTATCGCATTAGACGTCTTTCTACATCCCTTTTCAGAAGAATAAAAAATTCACAATGGTCGGCCGCAATCGATATGAATTGTAGCCACAGTTTCCTAATGTTAAAAAGGCACTTTCGTGGAATCCCTAAGAGTACACTACTTAACTCTACACTTAAAGCAAGGACCACACTGAAATCTTTTTTAAAGGTAACGCTTTTTCTAACAGAGTTCTTTCAAGTCCTATTTGTGCCGTAGTTATATCAGATTTACTGTGGTAAAGTACCCTTTATATCGACAACTGAAGCCGACTTATGTATATGTAAGGGCGTTCGCGACAGTCAGAAACAAGTTCATTTTCTCTGATCTTTGCATACGTAAAAATCGCGCACGATTCTTTCAGCAATCTTATATTTATATTCAATCGTAAGATATTAAATACCGAATAAAAGTATTGAAAATAACTCAAGATCACCTAGAAGAGTGATTACAAGCAAAAAGTGGTTTTATCCAATTGCAGTGTTTAATCAAAGGAAACTTATTGAAGAGAACCAGAACTACCTGTATAATGCTACGAGAGAAGTTGAAGGCAAAAAAGTAGTCAATAGTCCTGTGAACCAGAATTTCGAAAACTTATGAGTAGACCAGTGCTATACTGAGGATGATGGATCCTAGGAAGACCTAATGCTTCATCATATGGTGCAGTTATTCGTAGATATTGGAATTTGTAGGAATTGAAAGAAAACCGTTGCCGAGATTGAAGGTATAACGTCATCCAATAAGGGGTGTCATTTTATAGATGGCTGTTTTTTTTTTTTAACCTAAAGTACAAACTCTAAGACTAGAAATGGAATACGATTCTTGCCAAACTTCTGCCTATAAGTAGTCATGCATTTAGTTAAATATTTTATCACAATTCCGTATAACTGAGGTTGAATTTTTGCATTCCACTTTGCCTTCATTCAATCCAAAGGAAAAACTCTAATAGTATTAACGGCATTCGAAAAAATCACGCATTCATTAAATTTGCCATGGCACATTACCTATTCCAGGCAAAGGAAATTCCGTGGCGCACTCTATTGAGCAAAACTGTCACACCAGAACCATTTTTGAAAATATGGTCCACTGACACCACCCACCCAAAAAGAGCACAAAACTGTTCTTTCCTGGATTTGCGAAACAACCAGAAAAATGGAAATGAGCCTCATCGCTTGGATCAATTTTGTGTAAAAAAATCATGATCTTGTCCATTAATCTCCAGCACCCAATCGATTAAATGGTTTTTTGCAATATCTTTGCAATGTTGTGTAAAATGATTTCGGATAGGAACAATAAGGGCATGTCGAAATAGGCATATAAAGGGCTTATCAATTGGTGCGGCCTGTAGCGACCATGTTGTTTTATTGCAAGTTACACGATTAAATAGCACGTCATATTGATAAAATTTTATTATCAAAATGAGTGTTCGTTGATGCAAACTTTGTGGGCATTGTGACCATTTTTCGCTATCAAATTTGAACCGACCGTTTCAGTAATCAATCAGCCAACATACGTAGGTCGAAGAAACGCAAGATCGCCTGAGAGCAGTCGGTCTGTGAAAGCGTAAAGCAGAATCCGAGGCAGTCGATTCCTCGCCGTACACAAGTCGTCGACCTTTGGCAGACATCAACTTGGCGAATTTTGCGTCGGGACTTGGGCCTACACCCGTACAAGATCCAACTGACACAGGAACTCAAAGTTCACGACCACAAACAATGCCGTTTATTCGCTGACTGAGCTTCGGAGCTTTTGGAAGTGGACCACAAATTTGGCCGAACAAGCAAATTGCCGTATATGAGACGACACCAATCCACATGAGGCTCACCAGGTGACAATGCATCCTTAAAAAATACTGTTTGGTCTGGGTTTTGGGATGGTGGAGTCATTGCTCCGTACTTTTTCGAAAACAACGAAGATTTGGCAAGGATGTCAATGGCAAACTCTACAGAACGACGATAATCAATTTCTTATGGTCCTAATTGAACCATATGGACCCAGACGATATGTGGTTCGAGCAGGGAGCGCTACGTGTCACACAGGATGCCACGATTGACATTCTACATGAACGATTTGAGGGTAAAGTTATCTCTCGCAGAGGTTACGCGAATTTGCCATCAAGGTCAATCAAGACCTACGGTTTGACGTGTTAAACTTTTATTATAGGGTTTCTTGAAGTCTTAGGTCTATGTGAATATAGCACAGGCCGTCGCTCAAAGTCAGCCGGATCTATGCGGAAGAGCCATAGAAAATTGATCTACTTGGATCCATGCCACCGAAAGAAGTCGATGCAGGCATTTGAACGATGTCATATAGCATACACGGGCATTTCAAATAATAAAAGAATTTTGTTAATACCTCACACACAGCTTGTTTTATTCCATTTCAACATCTACCCGCCCCAATTGGAGACGATAATAACCAAAAATAGATAAAGCGAAACACTTCGGGTTGTTTTCACCGTTCGTTATAGACTTTTCACTATTTCAGTACGTCGTATGTACTGTGTCTATTCATATTTAATAACCTCGTGCCTTTGACTTATTAGAAGTCATCGCGGTGATAGTTGAATGTTGGCAGATCAAGAATAGCGTGAAATTTAAAATGACACTTTTAGGTAAATGAACCTTTTTATAGGATTAGAGAAACGAATGCTCGCCTCTGGAAATCTACAGATCATTGAGCTGGCTAAATAGTGCTGACAACCTCTGTATTCTAAAAACATTTCGAACGAGTATCTACTTTAAGCCAATTCGAAAGAAAGTATTCAAATCATAGACATTTATTATTATGATTCAATTATGGTTTTCGTCCTTCACAGTGAAGGTCAATAAAACGGAATGCCAACCCTTGACTCAGTAAGAATATCAAAGTTCATTGACGTGGATTCATCAAGATCCAATCGTCGTAACCTAAGTTCGAACAAATCTGCAATCTCTGGCCGAAAAAAAATACTAATCTTCTCAAAAAAGCATTGAATAATAAAGTCAAAAATGTCAGACAAAGCAAGATTGCGACTTGTCGCTGATGGGGACAATTCGGCACATAATCAGGACTAACCTATCATAAAGATTACTAAATTTTGTATGGGGACTGAATTTAGCTTTGAAATGATATTTATAAACAAGAAACATGTACTTACCATGTGCAACATTGTTGATACAGTCTAAGTAACGTGTGCCCTGCTCGTCGAACATATACTGGCCTTGACCACGGACTATCTTGAGTGGGTCCGTACGATAGAAAAGCTGACATGCTTTGCTGGAATGATCGTGACAAAATAAATAAATTTTTTTCAAATACAATATAAATACAGAAAGTGATTGTTGATAGTGTTAAGTATAAAATATTAGTCATGATTGCTTAGGGGAGTCAGATTACAGTGGAAAACTGTTTACGTAGGAATTCCCTTTTGTATCGGAGTAAACAATGAATTTAAGCTGGTTGGATGAAACTATGAAATGTTGTTGTTTTCTCTTTTGCCAGAGTTAACACTTAATTAGTATCTGATTTCAAGATACAAAGCTGACCTTGTTGTACATTGCATTTAAGGTCTTTACACTAAGTGCCTTAAATCACTTTTAGCGCAACGGAAGCAACTTATTAGCATTACATAAAGCAAAGATAACAAATAAAAATCTCGTAGTTTGAAATTTATGAAGGTTGACAAGTGTGCATTTA
This sequence comes from Merodon equestris, assembly GCA_958301585.1. Taxonomy (NCBI): domain Eukaryota; kingdom Metazoa; phylum Arthropoda; class Insecta; order Diptera; family Syrphidae; genus Merodon; species Merodon equestris. The sequence continues at coordinate 52,212,562 of OY284415.1, read as the reverse complement.
ATGACTTCCTTCAACGCGAAATGTATATTGCTACTGCCAACAATTCACGATTTATTCAAAGCACCTTTGAGCAGTTTTTCTAATTTTAAAATAGCAAACAAACGCTTGCTCAGCTGTTTGGCGTCCCCAAACCAAAAAAAAAAAAAACACAAACAAAAGGAGAGAGGAAGAGAGCGACCTTTATCAAGGCGGCCTATTGACCTTGACAACAAAAATTCAATGTTAGGGCGCAAGACGCAACCACCAAGGACACCCAAGGACTACGAGTGCTTGGAAACGAGGATAATATTTGTAGGAGGCATGTCAGTGGGGATTATCTCAAGTGGTACTTACCCGATGTGCTTGTTTCGTAATTTAATAGTTTCGGATTTGCACAACTGCTCGGTGGCAACGTTGTCCAACAACTCACGTGCGTACGGCATTCTAATTCGGGATGACTTTTTGGTAACTATATAATCAGCACTCCACGTCCAAGGACAAAACAAGTGGCGAAAAATAAAACCAAACTGCACTTGATGGAGGCAGAATTAACGCAATGAGTACAACTCCACACGACAAGGTGTCTGCAACGACTGCTCTAGTGCCTTTGGTTTCGCGGTGCGAAGGAATAAAACAACTGAGTGACTGGCGACTTGCCCTGGGATTCGGTACTTCAATAGACTGTCGCTTATCACGCGTCAGCCTGGGTAGTACTTTACAAGTGTCGTACTGGTTGCCCGATACATTGCCTTTTATGCTAAGCACGTTTATTGATAAACAGAATGGCTATCAATGTATGCGTGTGTGTACGGGCAATATGCGGTTGAATGCGCAAATGAATGGCTAATCAAAGAAGCGACGGAAGCGCGGTCGGTAGGGGGCAGGTTGGAACGAAGCTTTTCTTTGCTGAAGATGTTTTGATGCTGTTGCCTGTTGTTATGGAAACAGGGTTGCCATGTTCCCATACAAAGGTTGAATAAAAATATTGATGTTAAAAATACAATTATAAAGATAAAAAAATATTTATTGCAATAGAATGTGTAACGAACACTCTTCTTATCTATAATCAGTTTAGTTTATAGTGTGGTAATAAACACTATTACTTTTATTACTGCACAATTGGAGTCGCAGTTGCAAAGGCCATCCCAGAGATCTCGTTCAGATAATCTTGTTCACTAAATCTTAGACTTATTCATGTTTTTCTTTATTCCTTTTTTGATCATTTTTAATTCATTTTTATTGATGTTATTATATTATTCCCTCCGTCGTTCGGGCGCCTTGTCGGGGCGGCTTAAGAGGGCAATTCCTGGAACTAAGACACGAAGAACCCGAATGTATGGATAAACCAATGGTTATAAGTACTCCAGGTGGCAGCCATAATAGCGGAAATCCACCCGCGATCTATTCAATCGCCGCCGGGCAAAGATTCTGGAAGCACCACCATTCATTTGAAACTGTCCGGCAGCTCGGAACGACTCCAGTTGCTGCGGCTCACTGGCCGGACTGAGAATGATTGGTACAACCAACGGAAGCGACACCGACGATGGCACGGGACGAGAAACCGCTAAGGTTGAAATAGTCCCAGAATTTGGCTAAGTGCCAAAAAAGAAAGAAAGAGAGACGTGCCCGCAAATCGTGCAAATATATGCATGACATGGCAGAAGGCACGATGGCACGTCAGGAGAGGGCAAACCTCTGGGGAATGCAATTAAGAGGGTTAGGTCATCCCATCCGACCCTCTCTTTGGCCCTTCTCGGCGGTGTAGATTTAAGAACAATTATTGGCATTATAAATAATAGTAAATAAAATGACCAAGAACAAATTGTAGTTTTAATTTCGACGAGACTTTTTACAGTGAGCTATGCTTGCTTAGGTTCTAAGGTACAATATTTCATTTCGAGCAGAAGGGGTCTACCTATTACATGTGTAAGAAACAGTTGCAGCTATTTGCGGTTTTTAAAGTTATAAGATATAATGTCATAAAACCTCCCACAGTGTATATTCCAGAGAAGTTTATAATCGTGTGTCACAAACATTATGTTTTTTTTTTTTTTTGTTTCTTATTGAAGTGTTTATATTATGAAGCAAACATGTTCGGACAAAGCACTTTGCAAGTTACTCACGCGCTATCCTATTACCAAGAGAGATGTCAATATACATATTGATAGCCAATCAACTATCAAAGCTCTTGACTCTCACTCCATAAAATCCAAATTAGTTGCACAGTGTAAGGATATAATCAGCTGTGCAGGAGACTATTTCAACATTACTCTCATTTGGGTTCCTGGCCACAGCAAAATACAGGGAAACGAAAAGGCTGACGCTTTAGCAAGGCATGGCTCTTCCCTCGATTGTTCTTTGGCGGAGGCTGTACTCCCCCCCATCAGACTGGTCAAGGCAAACCTTCTACAACACTTTCTCTCGAGGGCGAACTCCAGATGGTGCAGTCTTAGCAACTGCGTCATATCAAGGAAAACATGGCCCACCTATAACAGGAAAAGAACCCTCGACCTAACTAACAGACCCCGACAAGAGATTGCCAGAATTGTAGCCATCTGTACTGGCCACTGGCCTGTCGGTACCCACGCTGCTAAGTTAGGCATCCCATTCAACACCTACTGCCGAAGTTGCAAGAATCCACTGGAAAAGGAAACTCTCACCCATTTCCTGTGTGAATGTCCGGCTCTAGCTAGAACCAGACAGCGCCTACTCGGCAAAATCTCCTTCGACGACCTATCAGAATTCAGGGAAATAGGATTCTGCAATATCATCAAATTCCTTAATTCCACAGGATGGATATGAAACTCTAATAATAGCACAATAGGTCACTGAGTGGTGGCATCAAAACGGCGCATACGCGCTAATTGGGCCTGGCATCTTGATATCAGGCGGCCACTCCTACCTACCTACCTATTGAAGTGTTATAGAATTGACAACATTCCTTATACGGGGTTGCGCAAAGGAACCTGACACATTTGTTTTGTGAATTGACAAAAGCACTAAAAGACCTAAATGAGAAAAATTAACAAGCAATAAAAAGTAGAAGAATGAAGGTTTAAAATTGTTTATTTTTTGAAAACAATATTTGACAAATGATTTTCGAGCCGTTTTACAAAATTATTGGCCACTTTTTTCAACGTTTCAGCCTCAATTGCCGCGATTTCATGGCGAATGTTGGCCCGCAGGTCGTCCAAGGTCCTTGGCTTGTTGACGTAAACTTTACTTTTTAAATAGCCCCATAAATAGAAATCGCAGCTCGATAAATCTGGCGATCGCGGTGGCCAAGCAAAGTTCGTGTTTCTGGAGATTATTCTGTTACCGAAGTTTTTTTTCAACAATGCCAACGTTTCTCGCGAGGTATGGCATGTGGCCCCATCCTGCTGGAACCACGTTCGTCTAAGGTGACGTTTTCGTTTCAATTCGGGTAAAAAAAACGTCCGCAGCATGTCAGTATAGCGCTCTGAATTAATCGTGCCATCGAAAAAGAACGGTCCGATAACGACCCACTCCGCTACCGCGAACCAAACATTCACTCTCAACGAATGGAGGGGCTTCTCCACAACCTGTAACGGATTCGCCTCGGCATAATAACGACAATTCTGTTTGTTTACTGCTTCGTCGAGGTGGAAGTGTGCTTCATCGCTCATCATTATGTTGCTTAGAGAAATTTCGCCACTGCCTAACATTTCAAGCATCTTATTCGTGAACGATAAACGAGCTCCATAACCCGCAGGTTTCAACTGTTGGGTGACGACGATCTTATATGGATGAAATGACAACTCTTCCTTGACTATTCGATGAAAAGAACGACGTGAAATTTCAAGAGCAGCCGCATGTTTCTTACCCGAACGCAAGGGACTCTTCACAAGAGCGGAGCGAACTCGTTCAACATTCTCTGGTGTACGGACAGTTCGTTGGTGGCCCGGAGGTTTTATTTTGGTTACAGACCCCGTTTTTATAAAAAAATTTAACCACAATTTCACTGTATTACGCGAAGGCACCGGCATTTTTGGATTTAACTTAAAATGTTTTTTAAACTCACGAATAGTTTTCACGTAGGACTGATTCTTTAAAAACTCGTTATAAATAAAAACGCGGTGCGTGACACTCCAGTGCTCCATTATGGAAAACTACTAGATGAAAATAAACCTTCACTCATCTGCTTTCTGATGGCGTATTTGGTTTCTCCCTCCCTCGTTCGGTTCCAATGCCACCCGTGAACAAAATGTGTCAGGTTCCTTTGCGCAACCCTGTACTACAACTAGTCAACACTAACGAATAGTTTACATTTGTTATATATTACATTACATTATATACAATATACAATAGATATACATTAACGATGGTCTAAAGAATTTTCCAATCCCTACGTCACTCGGTCTCTTTACATAACCTTTGTTCGCCCTATTCTCGAATACGCGTCTCAAGTGTGGTCTCCTTACTATCATTCACACATTTCCAGAATTGAGAGTGTCCAACGTCGTTTTCTCCGTTTTGCTCTTCGCGGCTTACCCTGGGACAATCCTCTAATCCTACCTCCCTATCAAGACCACCTAAAACTTATTAATTTGAACTCGCTGGAAGAACGAAGAAGGATATCCGCCATCCTTTTTATCCACCGACTCCTCTCAGGTACCATCGACTGCGCGTCCCTTTATAACTCTATCTTTTTTATAACTAACCCTCGTAATACACGAAATCCACTTCTCTTCTATGTACCCACCTCTCGTACCTTTTTTTTTTGTTATGTAAATTCATTTTTATTTATAGTTTCTTAGATCTATCTTATCCTAGACCAAAATGCTTAAAACTAGCTTAACTATTCTTACAATGTATAATTGTAACATATGCCTTTCGACTAATATATAAATAACTTACAATTAACATTATTATGATTAACTTAAGCTAAGAAAAATTTGTTTTTCAAAAACTTGGCATATGATCATTTTATATTTATATAAGACTTAAACCTAACTAAACATATCTTATTCTAACTTAACTAATATGTATATATTGTATATATACATATATATATGTAAATATATACTTTATATATATTTTATACTAGTTGACCCGGCGAACTTTGTTCCGCCTTAGAGGCAATAAGTAAGCAGATTTTGGATTTTATTAAGTTCAATTTTTTATTTGGCAATACAAATAAAAAAATCAAGTATTTTAAAGATCATTTTTTTTTCATGTATTTTATTGTATAGGTTGCACTCTTCAGTTAAGCACCTTGTGATACACGACATTTTTTGTTTTATTATCATGCGCAAGAACAAACAACGCAGATGGTCTTCCGACCCGTGAACATGCCACATATAATTGGCCATGGGAAAAACATGGATTTTCCAGATTCAGACCACAAACTTTCAAGGATTGGCCTTGTGATTTGTTAATGGTCATGGCGAATGCAAGACGGATCGGAAATTGAAGTCTTTTAAACTCAAACGGCATATCGGTTGGGATCATAGGGATCCTCGGAATGAGAACTTCCTCACCTTCGAATTTTCCTTTGAGTATCGTCGCGTAAATCACATTGTTCATCAATTTACTTACCACCAAACGCGTACCGTTGCACAGTTTTGGTTGGTTTATGTTTCGAAGTATGATTACTACGGAGCCAACCTTTAGGCGTAAATTGTGCGGTGGTAAGCCAGGCACATCCAAGGAGTTTAAAAATTCAATTGGATAGTTGGTGGCTTCATTTTCATTTGTTACACAGTCAATAGATTTTAATGAATGCATTGTTCCAATGATCTCATTCTGAATTATGTAGTTTAGATCATCTACATCTTTATTCTTAGCCGCTAAAATTGCTCGCTCACTCAACCATTCATTATTTTTGTAGTTAGTAATGATGTTTGGGAATACTTTGTTGATGAGTTCGTCTTTCGATGAGACAAAGTTGCAGAAATTCTGAGGAAATGAAATCAATCCGCTCGATTCGTCGACAGGTATTCGACCATTACCGATAGTCAGCAATTGCTCAGAGAAATCTTCAGCAGATGTATCATTAAGCAATGCAACTCTCATGTTTGTTGTTAGCTGAAGTTTCTTCACATAACGCCATAGATTCGATGATTTGAGGCAAGCGTTTATTTCGTCGGCAGCCGTTGATCTTGGAAGTACTGGCAGTGTTTGGCGGAAATCGCCAGACAGTAAAATCATTGCGCCTCCAAAACATCTCGAGTCATTACGTAAATCTTTTAATGTTCGGTTAAGTGCTTCTAATGCACGTTTATGCGCCATTGTGCATTCGTCCCAGATGATGATTTTCGATGCTGATAAAACTTTGGCCATTGCAGAGTTTTTTGCAATATTACATGTTGGTTCTTCAATAGCGGACCCCACAAGCGGACCAGTAGGAATGCAGTTAAGTGGGAAGGTTATGGTCCTACACTTCTGACCATAACGACGCCGGGATAAAAAGGAAAAGAAGAAGAAGAAGGTTCTTCAATAGTTTGCAGATTTAACGGCAATTTTAATGCTGAATGAGCCGTACGGCATCCTTCTAACAATGTGGCTGCTATTCCAGAAGAAGCAACTGCAGCCGCAATGTTGGATCTCGCACGAACAGTGGCTAAAACTACTGAAATGAGGAATGTCTTACCAGTTCCACCAGGGGCATCCAGGAAATATAGACCACCATTTCCATTATCAATTGCCTTCATTAATGTATCATAAACGTCCTTTTGTTGGGGATTCAACATGGGTACATTCGTTTGAACTACTAAATCTAATTCCTGGTGATCATATTCACGTTCCCGTTCCAATTCTCGATTAAATGCGTCATTAATTTCACGATTTGGCGCTGGCATTCCTAACCTGACTAATAAGCTACCGCACATGAGGTAACACATGTCTTCAATCAAGAGTAAAGCCCGATTATGTATCTCCTCATTCATCTGAAGATCTGGATTTCTGGAACTGACACGAATTTGATGTAAAATATGTTCTGACATATTATCCTTGTATTTGTGCCACAGGTTAGATGGGTTCGATGGAAAGCATATCGAAATTATGATAGCAAATAATGTTCGTATCTTACTTGGAGATGCAGGGATAATGGCTTCAACGATTGTCGTATCCCAATGGGTATCGTTTTCTAGTAAATTGAGTTCTTCACATGCAGAACGATATGTTGGGAATATTATACCATTAACAGTCCGTAGTGACTCAAATGACGTTGGCCCACGCACATTTATCAACAACAACCGCAAATAGAAGCATTCATCATTCTTTGGATGAACTGTATACATACGACCAAGAGCATCAGTAGAACGCACATCCGGATAACCAGGAACCGCATCGCCTTGCTTCCGTCGTTGAAAATTCTTCGATGAAGCATTCCTAGTGTAATAACGTGGCATCTCCGAGTAAAGTAAAGTTCGTGCAAACGGATCGCTTTGGCAGATCGCAAAGAAACTGGTCAATGTTGTTGCTGGAGGTGTTTCAGCACGTTGAACAACATTCGAAGCCGTGAAATATACTCGTTGACCATTATCCAGATGCACCGCCAAATGCACAACAGTAGGATGACGTTCGTGAATAAGGAATGCGAATATACGCCAAAATCGCTTCATTACAGTTCACGTAACGACCAACTTGATAGCGCGCAATTTCATCGTTGGTATTGGAGGATTGGATGCCAAAACTGCCATATCGCTGCCTTTCGTGACATATTTGCAAATGTATTTTATGGACTTTACTGAATTGCAATACTCAACATTGCAATGTGTCTTGAACGTTTTGGAAATAAGTGGCGAATATGGAACAATCCAACTGTTGTCGACAACGAAATCCATTATTTTCACTTTCGTTGTGATAGTTCGACCGTTATCATCGGGTGATCGACGCCGATAAAGTGGATAACCATCGTTGCCAGTGACGGTCTCCGTCGTTAATTTCCGTGGATATCGTTTGGAACACTTGCCGTCGACCATGCAAGGTGATTGGGGATTGATAGCGCCACACGGTCCATGAATCATATTTGTAATTACAACATCATGTAGAACTGTATCGGCTTCGTAATCGGGAATCTCGGCACATATGATATCATCTATTTGGTCTGGTTGAATTCTGTCCACTAACCAAATAAGAATGTGTGCGTGCGGCAGCCCTCGTTTTTGCCATTCGATTGAATACATCCAGCATCGAGTATCTCCAAAGACGCGTTGTTTAACAATGTAGTTCATCAAGGACCGCATGTTTTGCCTGAATACACGTGCTGTGATGTCGTGTCGATCACTTGATGTTTGTCCGGGAAGCAGCAATTGAGCAATTTCTATCCATTTTGGATTACAGGTAAAAGTAATAAAGAGATCTGGCCGACCGTAATGACGAACATATGTCATTGCATCTTGCGCATATTCATGCATATGACGTGGACTACCTATGTACGTCGCCGGCAGAATAGTTAATCGACCAATATTAGCTGCATTTCTTTCAGTACCATTTGCATCTCGTAAATGGATATACTCCTCAGAACGCAGTTTGGCTTGGTTCAACCTAATGAAAGTTAAACGCTCCGTTTCTATTTTGACGTACATGTCGACGCAATACTGCTGAAACAATCGACGAAACCGCAGCAAATAATTGTCAGCATTTTGACGAATCATCAAACGATATGCGTAATAATATAGAGCTAACTTTCTTTGTAGTTTCTTCACCTGAAATTAAAAGAGTAGATTTAGTATTTCGTATGTAAATTTTTAGCAGGGTGAAGATAAATGATTTTAGATCGGTTGCCAGTCATTTGTCAAATTTTATCTATACTATCAACCCCTTATATTTTTCTGGTAATAAGCAGTGTAATTTGTCTTTTATTGTAAACCAAAACCAAACAATGTAACCAATAGACAATGTACCATATGTCACGTTGAACTATGATATTGATACTCACCATTCAATGGATTTATCATTTTGATATTAAAATAATATCCATCTTCTCCTTGCCAAAACATCAGCGGGTATTGCAATGTGTCATATGAACGATGTGTTTCAGATATTTGTTGCAGTTGCCCAGTATCCCGACGTGTAAGCACAATATCGCGTGTTTCAAAGTTTTCACCAACAATCAGGATGGCAACTTCATCTATTGTTGGAGCGTTAAATGTGCGTTCGTGTGTTCCAGATGGTCGTTTATCTGCTCTGATCACGACTTTGTAGTCATCATTTGGCATGCGCTCCAAAGCACTCTTGAACAGCCTGACCAACGCATGATGTTCATGAAGTAGTTGCTGCAGATCTTGAAGAATTGCTCTTTTCATTGCAGCATTGATCTCTTGACGTCGATCAAGTTGGTCTTCCATGTTGCCCATGAAGTATATTTGTAAAAATTTATGTTGTGCATCTTCGAGAGGTTGCAATGATCCAATTCGATGGTGAATCTGTCCTTGTATCTACAAAATAAAAAGCAAAGTCAGTATTACTGATTTATAAACAAAAAGCAAACATAATACGTAGGAATAAGTATAGTAAGTTATTCTTCTACTATATTGTGTGTAAGTACAAAACTAAATAAATAAATACCTTGAATGTCGGATTGAATCCTCGTTCTTCGATAATGTCTGCGCCAAATGAGGTCATTTGGAAACAACCATTGTATTTTTGAGTGTTTGCAAGAAAATGACGTGATTCGGGTGTTTCGCCACAAAGCAGTGAATGCAATGGCTCAGGTGGCGGAGTCAATAATGGCAATTTCAATTTTCCACTAAGGCAGCACAATCCGGGCGTTTCTCCGGAAAACTTCAATGCGCCACAATACTCGCAAACAACGTCCATTGGCCCAATGCAAACGCTAGGATGCAAGCAGTAATCAGTGCTGCAATCGTATCGAAACGCTGCTCGATTCAAATCAGCACTTGATAAATCTCTTCTTGTGCGTCGAAAATGATCTACTTGTTGATCTCTGTTGTTCGCTCGACGATTTCGCATTGCCATTTCACGGGCTGCCTCGCTTTGCTCTTGTGATTGAGAAGCACGAAGTCGAGCCATATTAACGCGGCGCTCTTCACGGGCAATTTCTTGTTTTTCTTCAGTCCTTTCATTCGCAATGTTTCGTATCCTTCTTGCATTACGGCTTTGTCGGGAAAGATTCGATCGTCTTGGTCGCGGCATTCTTAATGATGATTCAAATAGAATACAAATTACTGATGATTATTGATTTCTGACAAAATTTATAATTATCAAATTTTCAACCATACTTAACCATAGACAAAATTATGTTTAGCTGTCATTTGCGTTTTGTTATTCCATGTCAGATGCGTTTTTGTTATACCACGTTTTATAGTGACTTGTATTCTCTTTGACGTTTTATGTCACGTCACACGGGAACGCGGTCGAACGGGATAAAAAGTATCCTATATCCGTCTCCTGGTTCTAAGCTACCTGCCCACCAATTTTCAGCGAAATCGGTTCAGCCGTTCTTGAGTTATAAATAGTGTAACTAACACGACTTTCTTTTATATATATATGTAGATATACAATATATAAATATATATATTTTTTTTTTTTTAATTTTTATACGTAGTCCGCCAACATCAATGCTTTTGGTGGCTGGGGGAAGCTGCGTCAGTGGACACTTCAATGGCTTCAGCCTCTTCAAGGCAGGGCTTGTCTAACACCAATGGCAGGCTTACATAGGCTAGGTTAGGGTAGGGTAGGTTAGGGTAGGATAAAACACCTCTCGTACCTCCTATGGCTCCAATGAACCTATCTCCCGTATGCTGCGGAATGTTAATGCGAAAAACTGTTTCGACTTTAACATCAGCATTCCTTGTCTAAAACTCCGTCTCAATCGCCATCTTTCTTAGTTTCCTAGATTGTAAATTAAATTAAGTATGTAGCTTGAATTAAGCACAATAAAATGGGAGTATAGCCCCCATCAAAATCAAATATATTTTACATTGAACGCTTATTTTACATTTCTGTTGTATCTTCTAGATAACATTGTTCCCAGTTTAATTCGCTTTAGTCTTCGAGTAATCCCAGTTGTATCGCAAAGATTTGCTGCTTCCTGGTTAATATGTGGTTCAAGGCTGCTGCAAATTCACGGATCGTCTCTTCTACAGATTTAAGCTTAAGGTCGCGATGTAAGTCGTAGTTTCTGACATACCATGGAGCATTTACTAAACATCTTAAGACTTTGTTTTGGAAGTGTTGAATTATTTCTATGTTATTTTTAGCAGCACACCCCCAGAGTTGAATGCCGTATGTCCATATAGGTCGTAATGTTTGTTTATATATAAGAAGTTTGTTATGTATTGATAGAATAGATTTTCTGCCAATCAGCCAATCGAGTTTTCTCAGCTTCATATTAAGCTCTTCTCTTTTCTTTTTCATATGTTCTTTCCGTCGTAATTTAGCGTCCAGGTTCATTCCTAAGTACTTTGCTGTATTGAAATTAGGAATTTGTATCCCATTAACAATAATTGGAATATGTTGAATCTTTTTGTTAGTGAAATTAACATGTATGGATTTCATGCTATTTCGCTTTAAGCTCCATTTTTTAGTCCAATCAGATATAGTATTTACAGCATTCTGTAGGGTTTGAGGTGATTCTACTTCATTTTTTCCAACTGAGAGAATGGCAGTGTCATTAGCAAACGTTGCAAGTGTGCAATTCGAAAAGGTTGGCATGCCACTTAGTATATTTGTGGTGTTCGGGGAAACGGAAACACAATCTTTTCGTTATTCAATATTTATTTTTCAATCTCACAACTCAACTTAACTATTTCTACTTCTTAACTTCTACCTCTCCTTACAACGTCCACTTAACGACTCACTCCTTTTCTCGTTTTCTATATGTGCGTCCTCTCCGCATACTCATTTAAGTGTATGTCGATACTCAAACGCGTATGCGTATTGTCTCTGTCTCGTCTGCGTCGTATGGTGTGTGGTCTGTGCTATGTGCTATTGTTTATGTCGTATGTCGTTGCTTTATGTTAGTGTCTGTGTCACATGTCGTTGCTTCTATCCCACATACATATATGTACATTTTTGGGTCTAGTATGCTTCCTTGGGAACACCAGCTATGATAGCTTTCAACGCAGAATAGGCATCTTCTTGTTTTACTCGGAAATATCTATCAGTGAGAGAAGATTCTAGAATTGTTGAATACTCTCGAGGAAAAAGAGTTTTGAGCTTATAGAGTAGGCCCTCATGCCATACAGGAAAAACACGTACAGGAAAATTGTAGAACATATCATTTTATTTTCAAGGGCTTTTTCAACAATGTTGGTGATTCTATGTACCTACTCGATAGTAGAATGTCGGTCTCTAAAGACAAATTGATGAGATGGAATTATATTCTCGCTGTTTATATGTAAATGGCTTAAGCCTCGTTAGCAGGACCTTTTCGAATATTTTTGACAAAATTGGCAGTAAGGAGAGTGGCCTGTGGGATGACATTTCGTACGAATCTTTACCTGGCTTGGGAATCATTATAACCTCTGGAACCTTCCAGTAGCAGGGGATATGCTTCAGGCGCAAACAAGCATTTAGAAATTTTGTTGATTTAGACTAAGCTCTAGGCGGTAGGTGTTGTAATAGCTTAGCAGTAATAAGATCATAACCAAGGTGTAACTGAAGGAGTGTCCACGGATTGTTGCTCCATTTCCGTCCATATTACTACATGTTGTGTCTCATTGGGTTGAAATACATTCGTCAGATACTCGGCGAATGCTTCTGCTTTCTCGGTTGCTTTTGGCCCATGAATTATTTAATTTAATCGGTGGGTTGTGTTGAATAGGACGTTTATGATTTTTGATTATTTTCCACAATGAGTATTCGGTCGAATTGTCGGCTGTTAATTGGCATAATTTTCGGTTAATTGGGAGCTAATCATTTCTGTAAGCTTGTTTAATTTAGCCTTGTACAATGGGTATCTTGATTGTTGCCATTTTTTCCTCTAATTTTCTCTTCTCGGATATTAAGTTAAGTATTGGTTTCGGAGAACTATACCCGATTTCTTTCTTTTTTATCTGAGGAGTACTTTTCCAAGCGGCTTTTTGTATTTGTTCCGTAAAATCCAATACTTTATCTTCTAGTTGAATTTTATTACAAAGCACTGTGTTAAAGTTAAAATTCTGATCTAATATTGCTTGGAAGTAATTCCAATCTGTAAATTTATTTACAAGGTAAGAGTTTGTATTTTTCATGTTTACCCTATTCCCCCCGTTTGACTTAATTTGGAAAAAAAATTATTAAAAATCAACAGCTACATCCACAATGCCGTGATAAACTTTTTTATAAAGCTAGAAATCTCTTCTTTCACCTTGTTTTTAAGCGAAGCTATTTTAAGGAATAGTTTTTGAGAAATTAATTTTTAAACTCAAAATTTTGAAAAAAATAATGAAAAAAAAAATTCGAACTACATACTCGTATGTATTTTTTTTCAAAATTGTATGTAATTAAGTACTAATTTTCTTGCAAAAATTCAATTCTCTTATTAGTTTTTAGTTAAAAACAGAAAACCACTTTTTTCTAAGTAAAACCTTTTTTTTGGTTTTAACGCGGCTGGACTTGTAGGCAAATTAATGTATGAAACATTGACCTCTTTTTTATTTTTTTAAAAAATTCGGAGTTTTATTATAATAAATTTTCAATATGATCCCCATTTTTTAGAAGGCAAAGATTATATCTCCTTCTAATGCTGCACATAAGTCTATGCTTAACAAATTTCCCTGCAATTTGACTCCGGCGACTTCAATCCGTTCTTTCAGTTGTTCCAAAGATACTATTTCCACTTCGTGAACATAATTCTTCATGAATCCCCACACATAAAAATCTAGAGGAGTTAAATCTGGTGATCTAGGTGGCCATTCCGTGTGGCCCCTTCTTCCGATCCAACGATCACTAAAATGATCATCCAGCCAGTTTCTAACCCGTAAGCTGTAGTGTGCTGGTGCTTCATCTTGCTGGTAGATTAAATTATCTGCTATGGCCAAAGGAACGTTGTCCATCAAATCGGGCAAAAGGTCTCGTAGGAACTGCTGGTATGATTCTCCATTAATAACGGCATTCAAAAACCGGGGCCCGATTACAGTTTGTCCAACAATATCAAGCCAAACATTACAGCTAAAGCGGTGTTGTGATTTATTTTGTTTTTTGTTGTGTGGATTGGTGCTACTCCAATGATGCAAATTGTGGAAGTTAGTAACCCCATCTCTAGTAAACTGTGCTTCATCCGTCCAGAATATCCTTGCAAAATAGTTTCGTTCAGTTTCATCTAGAAGCAGGAATGATCGACAAAATTCTGCTCTCAAAAATTTGTCGTTTGAAGTGAGTTCCTGAACTGGCCTAAAATGGTACGGGTGTAAGTTTTTGGTATGAAGCACTCTCCTTACTCTAGATTTGGACACTCCAAGCATAATAGCTACCCTCCTTGTACTAAGGAAGGGGTTAACTCGGACCAAATCCAAAATTCTTTCATCTAAGGTTCCTGATCCATCTGTAACTGATCTTTCGCTTCTTCGATGCTCTAGCACTCCGTGCTCTCGCAGACATCGGTGAATTCTTGAAAACATGCTACGACTGGGACACCTCCGATTGGGATATCTTTCGGCGTAGAGTCTTTCGGCTTCACGATCTCGACCATTAATACTAATTTGCCTATAAGTCCAGCCGCGTTAAAACCAAAAAAAAAGGTTTTTCTTAGAAAAAAGTGGTTCGGGTTTTTTTTTTTAATTTCTCAAAAACTACAAGACATTTTTGCATCCGGTTTTCTATTTTTATTTAAAAACTAATAAGAGAATTGATATTTTGAAAAAAAAAAAATAGTACTTAATTACATACAATTTTGAAAAAAAAATAGTTCGAAATTTTTTTTTTCATTTTTTTTTTCAAAATTTTGAGTTTGAAAATTAATTTCTCAAAAACTATTCCTTAAAACAGCTTCGTTTCAAAACAGGATGAAAGAAAAGGTTTCTGGCTTTACAAAAAAGTATATCACGGTATTGTGGATGTAACTGTTGATTTTTAATAATTTTTTTTTCCAAATTAAGTCAATTTTTTAGAAAATTGCCCCTCCCGGCTAAACGGGGGGAATAGACCCCCTCTCCCATACGATTTTTTTCTTGTCTTGATCAGATCTACACGCTCTAGCTTTTGGGCACACTGCTCGTGGGACACCCTGTATAATATAAATACACTTCTACACTGCAAAATAATCTTTGAACCACCTCATATAAGGAAAGACATACCCCAATGTATGTCTTTGTTGTTCTTGTTGTTCTCTAGTTCTAGAGAGAACATTGATAGAGGTTCTCTAGTACGTTTTTTTGTTAGGCTGTAAATGTTCGTTACGGTGTGTCCTTTTTCAGCAAGTTCATTTTTTATTGCTTCTTTGTCAGTAGAGGGGTGCATGTTTTTTAGGATGACCTTGAAGCCTCTTTGATCTTTAGGTTTGTACGTATAGTACCTCGTGTTTTTTTGCTGTAGCATCCTTAAGATCGTTGTATAGTGCACCGAATCTGTTGGTTGTATCTTAACCTCTTCGTCTTGGAGAATCCGCATGAAGTAGTGATTCTGCGCTACTTCATTTGGGGCGTTTGTCAATACACCTATTGTTTTTACTCCTTGGACAAATATTGGAGGGGGTTTGGTGACTTTTGGTGGCTTTTCTGTAGCGGGTTTCTTTGGAGAGGAAGGGAGGTTTTGGCTGTCTTCATCGGGTGAAAGGAGGGCAAATCTGTTTTGTGTGTTATTGTTTATGTCGTTATGTCTGCTGTGATAGTTTGGTTAAGAGGCAACAGCTCAGCTCTCGAGTGGGTGAAGTCCATCCCTGGAATGTTTTGATGGTCAAATTAATGTTATTATGAAGAACCCATTTCTCATCATAGATTAGGTTAGGTTAAAGAAGGGGAGTGTGATGGCTGAGCATCACTTCCACTCGGAGGCCAAACGGCCCATTGTGATTCCCTTCATTTGTGGAGTATACATATAATTAACCTGTCCTATTACGTGGTGGCTGAAACCACCCTGTGCTCTTTATGAATTTTAGAATATCCGATTTATCTGCATTTGCTGGATCCCGAGTTCCATTTCCGGAGCATTGCTCCGATGGAACAGTGTCCTGTGATCACTCCGACGAGCATACGGATCGAGTTTGGGTCCAGCGCCAAGAGCTTCTTTGTTTTTCCGGTATTGAGCTCTGGCCACGATGATCTTGTCATGTGGCTGCCGTTTCTTGTAAGCCAGAACGAGTTGGCTTCTTTTATAATTGTGTCATTTATGATCCGGTATATTGCGCTGATTGGTGGTCCGCTTTGCTGATGTCCATTTGGGACCCTTGCTTGGCCAATTCGTCCGCTTTTTCGTTCCCTGCGATTGAGCTGTGACCCGAGACCCAGCAGAGTTTGACTTTATGGTGTCTGATGGACTTCAGTGAGTCGCGGCATTTCATGACAGCATTTGATCTCACTGTACAGGATCCTGTTGACTTCAGTGCAGCCTGGCTGTCTACAAAGATAGTGATATCCAATGGTGGGATATCGGTTACTTGTAGGTGTTTGGCTGCTTTCTCTATTGCTAGGATTTCTGCTTGAAAGATCAGGGAGTCTAAACGATTCCTGTTTGTGCAGGGTATAGGCCCCAGTGCCTGTGTCCATTTTCGATCCGTCGGTGAAGAGGGTAATCTCGTGGTCATTGATCACGGCGTTTGATAGCCACTCTTTTCTCTCGGGGAAACACGTTATACATCATCGACAAAAGGGTGTAATAAAACTTTGAGCTTGGCATTACTCTGAAATATCGGGAAAAATAATCCAGCGGCATCTTCTTTGGTTTACCTTGATGCAATAATTACTACCAGCTTCCTTTGATAGTCGAATATGTTGTATTTATTCATTGCAGTATTTATCACAGACCATCTTTTACTACCCAGCAGGCCGCTCTGGCCGCTTCCATTGAAACCTCCAACCTTAACCTCTGTTTCTAAACAGCGATAAACTTGTCAAACGACTGTCGGATATGAAAAGCACCGATGCCGCTTTTTACCTGCACATGACTGTCAGGTATCCATAAATATTTTCATTTTACAGTTAATTATAAAATGCATGAGGGAAATGACGGAAGTACTGTATCTTTATACTGCTAGTTCAGAAAGTGTTGCGCTGCCACGTGAGGCATTTTCTTGTCGTTTTTTTCTTTGAAAGTCTTTTAATGAATCGTAATGACAAAATCTTAGTCTAACGGCAAATAATTAACTAGAACTTGCATATAGGCCATTATAGGAGTGTTGTTTCTATCGTTTCAGCTCATTGAGTGCGGATCAATTTCAATTTCAGTCACGAAAGTGATTTTTTCACTACTTCGAATCTAGACATGCTACATTGGCCACAGAGGACAGTATAAAACATGTTGACCACGGCGGAAATCCACATAAGCTAAGGTTAAACCACTTAAAAAAGACAGCTTATAACATCTTAATATCTACTTTGGACTAGACATTCTTTATTTTCCAACGTAGGTGAGTGGTCTTAGATCAAGATCGGTCCTTCGTGCTACCACTCTTTTTTATAAGGTTCGTGCAGGTTCAAGAGTATACGATCTTATGGTGTTTGTCACACAACCTGGACGGGGTGCAGATGGTTTGTGTCGACGATGTTTGTTCGGAGTGGTTGTCCTAGATAGGATTTTTTGAGAGGTTCGGCTAATTTTGTCGCGTTGATTGTAGTTCACAGTAACTCGTTTGTTTCCATGTCCCTAAGGTGTTATATTGGAAATGTACATTCATAGTAAAAACTTTGAAGTGAACTTACACTGCGAGTGTTATACCTTCGTCGCATTTTTTCATCATCTCTTATTCACAACTGATGTTGTTGCACAATTTTTCTGTGTTAGAATTGTCCTTGGCTATGGACAGACTTGAACCATTGCTCCGCGACCACCCCCAAAGTCGGCTTGGTCATCACTATTCTTGGAACCATTTTGAGTGCTGAATAAAATATTTTGTAGATCTCCGTTTCGGATAGATCCGTTTTTTCACTAAAAAAATATTCTCCCAGAAATCGTCTTCTTGAAGAGGCTAGGGCATGGCAATTACATCGGAAATGGGATGGAGATTCTTCCTCTCCCTCATCATGACACCTACTGCAGTAGTCGTTATATGGCAGTCTTAATTTTGCGCAATATTTTCCTAAAGCGCAATGTTCTATTAGGACTCCGATTAGGCTGCTTATAATTTACCAGAGTATTTTTAGCAGGCTTGTGGTTTTACGTTGACAATACCTGGGCCAGGTTTGTCACGTAGTTACATGTTTCAAGGTCACGCCTTCTCTCATTTCTCTGTCTCAAAATGTGGTACCTATTTTGGCTAGTTCGTCTGCTTCACAATTACTTGGTATATCAATATGATCAAATACCCAGCACAAGGTTACAGCGCATCTGCTCGATATCTCATTTAGAGACGTGCGGCAGTACCTGATCAATTTTGAATTTATTATTGGTGATTCGAGTGCTTTTATTGCCGTTTGGCTATCTGCATAGATGACGATGTCGCTGTTGTTTATCGATCTCACGGATAGCCAGCTGGCAGCCTCACGAATTGCCGTTAGTGCAGCTTGGAATATGCTAGAGTGGTACGGTAGTGTACACGATTGGCTAATTTTCAACGTACGTGCATAGACATCGGCACCCAGACCATTGCCTGTCCTGGACCCGCCAGTGCAGTGCCTTTTCTTGGAAATTCGTTTTCCTTCCATTGTCGTTGGTTGGAAATTGTTGTTTTATAAAGAAGCTTGAAATCTAGGGTCGGGACTAAGTAGTCCGTGACTTCACTTAGATCATTGCTTTGGCGTAGAATACCAGCGTTCCCTATTTCGGAAAACTTCCAAAAAGCCGATTCCTTAAGTCGCAGCGCCAATTTCTTTGTCTTTTCCTTGCCAAAAAGATCCAAGGGAGTAGGTGAAGCATCGTTTCGAGGGCTGCAGTGGGTGTTGTTCGTAGTGCCCCTGTTATAGCGATGCACGACAACCTTTGAACTCTGTTTAATAGTTTTCAATAGTTAGATCTGCACAGTGCCGACCACCAGACTAAGCAACCGTACATTAGTATTGGTCTAACAGCCGCGGTATACATCCAGTGTATAACATTAGGTTTGTTATCCCATCTGGTGCCCCAGACTTTATTGCAGGTGTATAGAGCAGCTGTTTCTTTTTTATGCGTTCTTTCGCATTAAATTTGCAATTGACCTTCCTGTCGAGTATCACAGCAAGGTACTTGTCTTGCTCTGCGAATCTTAGGTAAGTCCCAATGAGTTTTGGTGGAGTGATTCTGCCGGAATCTGCCGTTTTCTTGTTAATAAAACTAGCTCCGCTTTGCAGGGATTTATTCCAAAGCCCGTAATTCTCTGCCCAATTGCCCAGTTTGCCTAGGACTGTTTACATCAAATCTCGGATTGTAGGGAGATGTTTCCCGATGATTGCGCGATATCATACAAATGCACATTCTCTCTGTTTTTCGGTAAAACAACACGTCTTCTGCGGCTATGCAAGAATAGACCCATTTTTAGGCATTTTCATAAGAATGGAAATGCTGCTCAGCCAGGCCATTTACTGACTTTATTTTATTTGTCAAATGTCTAGCAACAAGTTATAAAAAAAATAATTGGAAATGACCCCCATTTGCCTTGAAGCGCGGTCTGAGATGCACTAGCCTATCATCAATCGCTTTACTCATTCATTGAAAAGTAGTAGACACGGACTCCCTTGAAAGACTTAACACTTCGATGATGAAAAGGGCAAACCACAACTTGTTATCCAAAGGGTTAAGGTCCAAACTAGCATCTGTCCAATCACCCGGTGATATCAAATTGGATACATTTTCTAGTCACTCTTGAAGGCTTTTCGTCTTGTGGGCTGGAGCAGAATTTTATTGGAATGTCCAATGCTTGTTTGTGAACATTGTTCGGCGTAGAGGCTTAAAAACAGTGATTTGATAAGCTTTCGTCGAACCCTTGACTCCTTATCCACAAAATGGTAGTTCACTCCCCACAATTCCGTTACATTTGTAGGATGGTGACCATGGTGACCTCTTTTAATTCTTGGAATAAGTTCTGAAGTTGCGTTTCATACCCGAGCATACACTCAATCATTTTGTTTATTCGGAAGTTTCTTCGACGGTAAACATTTTATCGTTTTTAACTGAGTGTTTACTTCAAAACTTAACAATAGAGCAGGTGTTCAGTGTGTCTTTTGGAGGCATTAAGTCTCAACTTTTATCTGATGATGCGAGGTGGATTTTTGCGAAATATACATTTTCCGCAAGAAGATTTTCTGCTTTCTCAGTGGTTTGCGTCTGATTCGAACCTAATCGACTTTGATGGCCCGGAGTCCTCACAGTGCTTGGACGGAACTTTGACGGTCACATACTCCATCAGTATCCCCGAACAATTACGATAAAAAAACAGCGAGTGATTTCAAGCGGTCGCTTGAATCAATCAAATATCACCAGTAAATACCGCGTGGCTAGCTTGGCCTCGCGCTACTCTCAACCATCCGCTATCAGACTCGGGACAGTACCCAGAAGGAACTGGCGGATACTGTCAACGCGACCGTGTCGATAAGACGACAAGGACAAGTGTCCCGAGCGTCATGGCCGAGAAGACCAGAGTAGTGAATCGTTGCACCGTGAGTATGCGCCGACAACAACAAATTTATATGACGAAGCTGGACCTTTTAGCCCGGCCCGAAAAGCTCATTACAAAATGTGTTTAAAATAGGGCTATGATTTTACGGGTAGACAATTTCCTGAGAAAGCTGATTCTAGGTCATGTTGCAAGAGCAATGACTTCGGTCAATAGCCTGATCGGCTGAGGAGACATATTATAAGGCAGATATCGGTAACGTCTCTGTCATGATCATGACGACGACGATAACGATGATTATGTCCGTTCTTCTTCTAAGATGGCGCTATAGTCCGGTGTGAACCTGGGCGTCAACCAACAAACGTCTCCAGTTGGCACGATCTTTTGCCATTAGTTTCCAATGCCGCACTCCAAGTTCCACCTATGTGCGCCACCTTAGATTCAGTCGTCCTCTGCTGCGTCGTCCCTCAGGGTTGGATTCGAAGACTCTTCGGGCCAGAGTGGTGTTGTTCATTCGCTCTACATGTCCTAGCCATCTTAGACGTTGGATCCGTAGTGCGTCTAAACGCAGAATTTTCCTCTCGAAGCGACCAAGGACATCCTCATCCATTTTCGTTAAGGTCCAGGTCAAGGACAGGGATGATCAGTGATTTATATGAGTATAATACTACCTTGGTTTTTCGAGAGGGGGTTCTACTTCTCAATTGCCTCTTGAGCCCAAGGAAGCAACAGTTGGCAAGAGTTACTCTTCGTTTCATCTCAGCGTTGGTGTTGTTGTCGCTGGTCACTAGTGAGCCAAAGAAGACAAAGTCCTTGATCACTTCAAGGCTACAAACCATCCATTGTGACGTCCTGGCCAGAACGTCGGTGTTGAGCGTCTTTTTTGGATGACAGCATTTGGTTTTACCCTCGTACACCGAAAGACCCATTTTGACCACGTATCAATGCTCTTGAACACTTCATTGACGTCTCGCAGAGCTTGCCCAATTATGTACGTCAATCTCATCGGCGTACGCAAGCAATTGCGCAGACTTGCGTCATGCTGTACAATCGGGCGAGTTTGGCAGAGATGTTAAAACTAGACACGGCTACGGTACAGCACACTGTCATATGCGGCTCTAAAATCGACAAAAGATGGTGTGTGTCGATTTTGAATTCTTATTCAAGATCTGCCACAGTGTGAAAAATTAGTCTATTCGGATTTACCTGGCTTGAAACCACACTAGTAGGAACCTATCAGATTATTCACAAAGGCTTTCAGGCGTTCGCACAGTACGGTAGAGAAGAGGTTAAGGAGACTTATTCCTCTATAGTTGACGCAGTTATAGGGTCTCCTTTCTTATGGAGCATGCCTTTCTCCGACCATATTTTACAGATGAGCTGGTGCATGCGCCCTACCACCTCATCTCCAGCCGCTTTAAATAGCTCAGCAGACAGGCGGTCTGCATCCGTGACTTTGTTAGTTTTAAGCTTCGAAATAACAAGCTTAATTTCAACTAGGTCAGGCGGTGTATTTTCATCCGTTGCGAATGAATCATTCTGCCTGACAGCGGTACCAGATCTATCATCGCCGCTATACAGTCTACAGAAATAGTTTTTCCATATTCTCAGCATCGACTGTGACTCTACTACTTCCGTCCGTCTTCATCCCTACAGGCTTCTGCTTTGGCTTTATAGTTATTCCTGTGGTAGCATCTCTCCATCTCCTCGATCTCACGTTTTTGCTCGTGCTCTTTTTTCCTTTTTTTAAAAGTGTGTGTTCCTCTCTCCTTTTCTGCTCGTAAAGCTCACGAGCGGCTCTCTTCCGTCTATGTAGCATGGCTTTGTATGCGGTTTGTTTGGCTACATGGGCTTGTTTGCATTGCTCATCAAACCAGGGGTTTCTAGCTGGTGACGGTTTGAAACCCAGCACATCAGAGGCAGCGTCTCTGATGGCGCGCTGGCAATGCTTCCACTGTTGTTCTGTGGATTATGCCGGTGTCACCGGACTTTGCGAGAGATTGAGGGAAACTCGATCGGCGAAGATCCTAGCGGTCTCCTGCGATTGTAGCTTTCCGATGTCAAACTCTTGTTGTCTTGCTCGATTCCGTAACATCCTTGTTATCCTCATTCGTACCTAGCCTACAACAAGGTAGTGATCCGAGTCGATGTTGGCTCCTAGGAATGTTCGTACATCTAGGATGCTGGGGGAGTATCTGGCGCCGATCGCAATATGATCAATCTGGTTGATGGTCGATTGATCTGATGACCGCCAAGTTCCTTTATGGATGTTGAGATGAGGGAATCATGTGCTTGTTACAAGGAGGTTGCGCCCTGCTAGAAAGTCAAGTAGCCTGAGTCCGTTGTCGATGTGGTGTTATGTATCATGTATTCCTATGATCGACTTAAATATGTCTTCTTTGCCCAGTTTTGCGTTAAAATCCTCTAGTACAATTTTGGTGTCATAGGGCATGACACATATTAGGCTTATATTCCCGAGGATGCCTTTGATGCGGATTGTTATGAGGCATTCGCTTACATGTCGGAAGCTTAAGACTTTTTGTCGGAGTCTTCCTCGAATAATAAATCGGCATCCGGATAGGCGTTGTTTTTTCCCTTGTAGCAGTTATCGTAATAGATCCATTCCATCTTACTTCTTGGAGTGCGGTAATATCTGCTTTGTAGCAGTCGAGGTTTTTTTACAGCACATGATCTGTTAAGGGACCGCACATTCCAAGTGATGATTCGCAGATCTTTTCGTTTATATGAGTCGTCAACATTGTATCCGTCCGTACCCGTTGTTGCTTCGTAACAAGATTTGTTTACCGCGTAGAGATGTACACCCTAAGCACAATCCATAACTTGGAAGGCAAGGTTCGCTGCACACATTGGTTCACTATCCGGCCAGCTATCCAAAGGAGGCTAGAGAAGAATTGAGCAGGGACAGAAATCGAAGCTGGCGTTTACCATGCTTTGCTCTGTTTACTTGCTCCTTCACTCCACATTTTCCAGTTGCAAGCGCTAAAAGAGTGTGTAGAGTACGAGGGTATTTATTACGTTTGGCTGTTAAAAATAACCTACAAATAGAGGGTACCTAAAGGGGACTAAAGATTATAAATTTATTTTTGCTAAGAATCATTTTATTAAACATAACCAGGCACTGCGATGCTGATTGGGCTTCAAACATTGAACACAGGAGGTCATGTACAGGCTATATATTTATGTTCCAGGGTGCCGCTATATCATGAAGTTCGAAGTGGCAGCAGACGATGACTCTATCAACCATGGAGGCGGAATACATGTCGCTGACTAGTGCGACACAGCAAGCAGTTTGGCGGAAGCAATTGGAAGACGAGTTATGGCTCCATTTAGGGAAAGTTCCAATTACTCTGTTTTGTGACAACCTGAGCGCAATCAAGCTTACTTCAATAGATTCTTTTCAAGCTCGTAGCATGCATATCGATGTGAGGGTTCACTTTCTCCGTGATAAAATAGCTGACAAGAAGATAGAAGTCAAATTTGTGGAACTTATGAGATGATAGCGGATATCTTGACCAAGGCTATTTTTAAACCAAAGCACGAACAAGTAGGTTAGGTTAGGTTAGGTTAGAGAAGGAGAGTGTGATGGTTAAACATCACTTCCACTCGGAGGCCAAGAAGCCCATTGTGATTCCCTTCATTTGTGTGGGTACATATAAAATTAACCTGTCCTATCACGTGGTGGCTGAAACCACCCCGTGCTCTTAATGAATTTTGGAAGATTCGATATACGAGTATCTGCATTAGCCACGTCCGCAATCTCTGTAAAAAATCTTTGGCCTAGCGACACTAGGCGTCGATTCTGGAGAGCTGGGCAGTGGCAAAGCAGATGTTGGATCGTCTCAGTTTCTTCCTCATCGCCGCAGCTCCGGCAGAGATCGCTGGATCGCGAGTCCCATTTCCGGAGCATTGCTCCAATGGGACAGTGTCCTGTTATCACTCCGACGAGCATACGGATCGAGTTACGGTTCAGCGCCAGGAGCTTCTTTGTTTTTCCGATATTGAGCTCTGGCCACGATGCTCTTGTCGTGTAGCTGTCGTTTCTTGTAAGCCAAGACGAGTTGGCCTCTTTGATGATTATGTCGTTTATGATCCGGTATAATGCGCTGATCGGTGGTTGCAATGACGTGTCCGCTTCGCTGATGTCCATTTCAGAACCTTGCCTGGCCAGTTCGTCTGCTCTTTCGTTCCCTGCGATTGAGCTGTGACCCGGGACCCAGCAGAGTTTAACTTTGTGGTGTCTGATGAACTTCAGTGATTCGCGACATTTCTTGATAGCCTTTGATCTCGTTATACAGGATTCTATTGACTTCAGTGCAGCCTGGCTACGAAGATAGTGATATCCAATGGTGGGATATCGGCTACCTGTAGGTGTTTGGCTGCTTTCTCTATTGCCAGGATTTCTGCTTGGAACACGCTGCCCAAATCAGGGAGTCTGAAGTTTCGTGAATTTGTGAGTCCTCTGATGTATAGGTCAAGGAGTCTCTCCAAGGTTTTTAATAGAAATGACGAGAAACTAATTGGCCTATAGTCCTTTGCGGCAGTATGGGATGGTTTACCTTCCTTAGGTATGAAAATTACCTTTCCACTGTGTTGGAATGTACCCCGCGCGCAGGCAATTGGAAAAAACGCTTACGAGATGGGGTACAGTGTGGGTCTGTGTTTTTTGAAGCATCGCTGGCAAGATATCGTCCGGGCCCGGAGATTTAAATGGTTTGAACGAATTTATTGCCCATGATACTTTATCCGTTGTGATAATCTTGTTTATTACTTCTTCGGTTGTGTGAACCGTAGTAACCGTCGTCTCGAAGGAGACTGTGGTTTCAGGGGTTTTACAGCCTGGGAAGTGGGTTTCAGTCAGCAGTTCTAGGGATTCCTGACTGGATTCTGTCCAAGAACCATCTGGTTTAAGGATGAATCCCGGGACGCAGGGGTCCTTGGATAGGATCTTCCTGAGCCTTGCGTCTTCGTTGAGATCCTCTATTGATTCGCAGAACTCCCGCCAGGATTTAGATTTTGCTGCTCTTGTTTTGCTCTTGTATTCGTTGAAGCTGGATTTGTAATTATCCCAGTCTTCGGTTCTGTGTGAGATCTTTGCTCTGTTGAATAGAGTTCGGGTCCTGGTCCTGAGTTGCTTTAGCTCTGTGATCCACCAGACTGCGCTGGTCTTCTTGCGAGCACGTTGCAAAGGACCGGATTTGTTGAAAGCCGCTTTCAGAATTCTCACAAGATTTTCGACTGAATTCTCAATGTAAGTTGGATCAGGATTAGTGATGGCTTGTGGCGGTACTAACCTGTTGGCAACTAGGTTTGAGAAAAGATTCCAGTCTGTCTTCTGAGGGTTTCTGAAAGGTTTCGGTTTTTCTTTATTAACGTTAAGGTTGAAGAGTATCCGGCTGTGGTCTGAAAAGAACAGTTAGTGGACACTCTCCAATTCTCTACTCGGATGTAGTCAGACTCCCTTAGTAAAGTGAAGTCAATTACCTCTTCCCTAATCCGATTGCGAAACATGGGTGTATTATCTTTGTTGCAAATTTTGAGGTTGGTGGAGATAATGAAATCGAAAATGGACTCACCCCTTTTATTGATGTCGCTGCCTCCCCATTGAGTGTGGTGTCCGTTGGCGTCGCAGCCTATCAATAGACACAGTCCGCGTGACTTGGCGTGTCGCACAAGTGCTCGGACTGCGTCTGGAGATGGATCCTCTTCATCGTATGGCAAGTATGCGGACGATAGGAGCAAAATTGATTAGTCCTGTTGTTCGTATGTTACCACCATGAGGTCTCCATTGCTGTATGTACCTAGGAGAAAAATGTTTAAGTATCACTTGGCGACTATACAGGTTCGTAGCTTACCTTCGGTATGTGGATAGTATATATTATACTCCTTAGACCTTAATCCCTGAATTTTGTTCCTAAGGAGCCAAGGTTCTTGGATTAAGGCTTTATCCACATCTTCCTGCAACATGTACCTATACATCATCAAGTCGTCGGTGGCTGCTTTGCAGTGGTGCAAATTAGCAGCCTCCTTTGACTTGCCGCGTTCATGGGGGAGCCTTATCAAGTTCCCAGCCCGAACTTGATGCTGCCAGATCTGCTGCGGATGTGGTCGAGTGACTTTTGGTCAATGGTAACCATGAGGTCCTTTCCCACTCCGTTCTTACTCTTGGCTGAAGAAATTATTCTCCAGCTGAGAGTGTCAAGCTCTTTATTCTGCTTGTCAATTAGCTTCAATATGGATTCGTCCTTTTCGGGAACCGGTGGAGGGATCCATATTGAAGCCAACGTGCGAAGCGGAAGCATCGTGCGAGGGATAACCTCGAGTTTAGCGTTCTGCCAGATTTCGCCGCATTTGTCGATTGTGCGCTTTAAGAAGTCTAGGGACCTCTGATTGTCACAACCGACGACTTTGACTCCTTTCTGCCAGCCTGCTCCGTCGAAGTTGATCTCATCGCTGCTATCTGCGATAAGCATCGCGAACAAGTAAAATGGGTTTGCATTTAAGAGAGGATGATGGTAATAAATGCTAAATCAATCAGAACTACTCACCTACACTAATTTTTATGAATTAAAAAAGCAAACTTATATAATTTTCTTTTATTCAATTCACTCTATTTTATACCTTAAATGCCTTTTGTAATAGAGTCCTTTCTCGAATATTCATTCAGTTTCATTAATGACTGCTTTCCTTTTCACAGAGACTTGACCCCCTTTGGGTTGTTAACTCATATTCAACCCAATAACATAGTCTTATCATCCCGGTAAATTACGGAGGGAAAAAACTGACACAGAAATAGCAATGGGAAAGGCATGAACTATTACTGGGCTATGAATGTTAGGAATGCTAGCGTGGTTTAAGCTGGTTGAATGATCCCGTAGCAAGGAAACACGCCCTTTTCTCAGTTTCTTACTTTTGTTTATTTTTCGTTAATGTTTTATGTATATTTATATTTAATATGTATATATATAATTTTTATTTATATATTTATTTTAATTCGAAAAAGTTACACCGAAAAAACAATATATTTTACTTGTATATGTATATATATATCTTTTCTTCTTTTCTCAATATTTATGTATAATATATATATGTAAAGGGAGAGTATTTCATTTGTTTTGTTTTAATTTCTAAGTGTGTTTTTCCATGTTCTTTAAAATGCCCATTTTATTAATTTTTTTTTCTTGTTATTTATAGTTTTCATGAAAATTAAAAGAACACTTTTGCGTTTAATTTTGTTTTTAATTTTTTGTCAACACAACTTTTTGTTTTTTTTAAATTGCAAATAATTCATTTACGCTACATTAGTTTATTTTTAGCTCTTAGAAGTTAAATAAATTAGTGTTTTCCTGTGTTTTTGTTTTCTCCTTTTTTTATATCATTGTTGAATGAGTGAATTAGTTTCATTTATTTTTAATATAAGCTGTCAAGTAGCTGTATATCTGTTTCTATTACAAGAGAGTGCGCTAGCACTTTCGAAATCAAAATAGAACATTCATTCATCGGTTTTCAATCAATCTATACGTTTATGAATATTATTAAGATTGCGTTGTTTATTAATATTTTATATTTTGAATATAAATATATTGTAAGTAGTTGCTGATACATAATTAAATGTAACGCTTTATACAACATGTTTATAATTTTTTTTTTCTTGTTTTAATTACGAATATGCTTGTTTCTTTTAAGAAACAATTGTTGAGTAAACAGAAATATCCAGATTTAGGTGATGTAGAACATTTATCCAGCTGCCAATTGATCGCTCTTAATGTACGAGGGACTTTTAACATTGAATCGAAATGATAGCAAAATTGAATGCTGGATTTTGATACAACGAAACTGGCAGTGTTCTTAAAGTATATTCAAACCAAAGAGAGGATATTTGCTTATGGTATTTCTATAATTTTATACCGTGTTCGGATATCGGATAAGTTTTACGCACTAAGTATTTGGATATTTTAATACATACGAATATGTGTGGTTGAAATTATTTAGTTAATACAATAGTACACGTCGCAGTTGACTTAGTTCTAAAATTGCTTATATTTTTAACAATTATCTACCTTAGATGTAGTATTTATAAGTAAGTAAAGTATATTAAGAATTTTGCCAAAAAAAATAAAACAGGTTGAAAATGTTCGTTTTTTTTACAATATGTACAGAAATGATGTCCTTTTTCGAATAAGTACTAACTTTAGTACAAAATATATAAAAATTAGATTTTTTTCCACTTATTTCCGCCAAACTTGTTATTGACAATTATTTAATTTTTTTCACTTTTTTTTTCGTTTTTTACAAAATATACATTGCGATGAATCTATGTTATGAGCATATATTTTTATTCAATATATGTATGTTTTCTTGAGAGCCTGCTGAATGGGATGTCAAGGTTCGGTATAAAAATGTACATTCCAATCCTTGTTGATGGCTCTCTATTTGAATGTACAACACCTCTGTCAAAGTGATGCTTAGACATGAACAATAGTTACTAACCTAACGATCTAATCCGGCGCGGACTGATTTTTTGCCACATTCACAATAAATATCTGATTCAAGTTAGTTATTTTTATATGAATTTATTATATAGATTTGAATGCAGATGTTTCACTGAGACGTGCCTCGGGACACTCAGCGAGTTTAAGATAGAATACAAGAACACAATGCGAGTTAAGTACAATCACGCAAAAGTCTATAAGCCTACCATAAAACAAGTGCTGTTGAAATGAAAAGAATTATTGTTTATATTTACTTTCCACTGTTATATAACCTCTTAATCTTAACAATTATCTTCAGGAAATATGTCTATTAGTTTATATACATGTTCCAAGCTCAATGGACGATTGGCTGTTATAATTTAACTAACATCGCCTTTATAATCGATCAAAATCATACCTAAACTACGCTTACTCCTACGAATATATTTTAGTCCGAACTCAATTTAAATCGTTACAACTTGCTTACGCTCTACATTTAAATATTTCTTATACTAATTCATATCCACTATAACGCCATAAGCTGCTGTATATATAATCTTTATTGAAATACTATTTTTTTTACAGAAAAGAATCTTGTTAAAAAACAAATTCACTATATTACCAAATAAAAAATAAAATGCTAACGTCCTAGATAATTAATTTTGAGACTTATATTTATTTATGCTTAACAATTAACTTTTTTCCGCTGAGTTGTGTTTTCTTTAAAAATTATTTTTGGTTTACTCTGTGCTATAACTATAATACTTCATGTTTGAAATACACATGGATGTAGGCATAAATATATTTACAAATTCTTAAATGACATTTCATAAACTTTTTTTTTAAATAGATTTGCATAAATAAAATTGTAGTCTTTGAAATGTTTTATGAGCTCATGTTTAACGAATAAAAAAAAATAAAACAAATATGTTTGGAAGGATAGAAATGGGATCTTAGCTGGCAGTATTCTTTTATTTGATATATTGTAGCGTGACAGCAGGTCACTTAATAGCATTTGTTGTCAATGAAGGGTTTCAATAAATTGATGTTGGATAAACCGTGCCTAGCTCTTGATCCGAAAAAAATGTTTTTATTATCGTCATACCGATTCCGAAAGGTTAGTGCAAAATAGAGATGGTATTCACCATCAGGACGCCAATGAGAAGCGGCTCGTTTGCGACGGGTGCGTCGATGGTGCTCATAAGCTCATTCGTTTTAGCACCGCAATCACGGGCTGGGATCTCACCGATGCTACTAACAGCACTCCGATTACACTGCGTTACAAATGAAAAAAAAAATTTAGTACCCGCTTTGAAATGTCATGTTTTCTTATTTATACCCGTCGTTTATTAAACATACATATACATTTTCTTTCCATCACGTCTCATTTTTCTTCCGTAAGAATGTGCCAAATCAAGTATAGTTGTTTTATCAATTAGGTAAAAAAAAATGAAAAAAAAAATTCTCTTACAAAATTTAAATACAAAATATCGTGAAACTTTAACTTTTTCTTTTTTGCTTCGAATGATCTTCCCGTTTTAAACGCCAACAGTAATCACCTAGCATTCTTTACATCCTGGTGGAATCTCTCACCCTGCTCATCACTGACCGCACCAAGATTAGATGGAAAGAAAGAAAAATGAGAATGAAGAAAATGAATTTTTAATGACATTCTGCATCCCAATTTTTCGTATCCTTTTAACATGTCGTTAACTAGCTGTCCCGCATTTTCGGCTCTGTGGTTCTCTAAAAAGCCTTTTATAACTGCTTTCAGTGATAACCACCAATCAAGTTCCTTGTTAGTATGCTTTTTGTCAAAATTTAGATCTTTGATTAATGTGCATATTTGTAGTCCCACAAATATTCCTTCTATATACTGTCTTTAAATATAAAAAGCCGTCTTCCTCTTTATTCATAGCCTTGACATAATTATTCATCAAACCGAGTTTTATGTGGAGTGATGGTAAAATTACATTTTTAGGATCTATCAATGGTTTATGTTTTACATTAGATTTTCCGCAAACAAACTCTGACCTTTCTGGCCATACTTTTGTAGTATAGTGCTTTTCTGTGGGTCTGCAGTCCCACATACAAAGAAAACAACAGTATTTAGTAAATCCGCCCAGTAAAATGAACAAAATAGCTATAACTTTGAGATCAGCGCATACTTTGCAGCTGTAATCTTTGTATTTTATTAAATTTCATATTGAATTCATATTATCATGTTTCTTTTAAAACAATTGAATATGCTATTGGTACTGACGCAAATTTGTTGCCATTGTGCAGCAATATCGCCTTTAAACTTGTTTTTGAACGATCAATAAATAAACGCCAGTCTTGTGTTTCGTAAGGAATGTTCAACTCACTCATCATCAAGTTTCTATATCGTAACAGTAACATATGTTTTCAAAATTTGAATAAAATAAAGCCAGTTCTTTGTTACGTTTTCTTTATGCAGGTATATTTGTGCTAGGAGCCAAC
The DNA here is from genome assembly GCA_958301585.1 of Merodon equestris. Taxonomy (NCBI): domain Eukaryota; kingdom Metazoa; phylum Arthropoda; class Insecta; order Diptera; family Syrphidae; genus Merodon; species Merodon equestris. The sequence goes on along the minus strand of OY284415.1, from coordinate 52,181,023 downwards.
AAATTCCACTCTTTTAATCTAGATCCTAGTAATTCTTAGGCTTGCTTAATTGATAAATCTAAGTCTCGTATCAAATCATTCCATTTTGATTTATCAGATGTGGACGGCCAAGAGAACTTGTTGAAGGTAAAAACTCAGGATCTTCGTTGCTTCCGTCATTATATTCGAGAACATTTGGCAAATCTGGCTCTTCTGAAATCTCAATTTCATTTTTGGAGGGAGGTAAGGGAGGAGGCATTTCTTCACTGTGACGTCCTGGTTTCGACATTGAAGGAACGCCAGGATACTTGATGTTGTGCTTGATTTTCTTTGTAAAACCACATATGTATGTCAGTCATGCAAAAGTAGCAATCATTAAAATGATTACTAGGTTCACGCCATAAGGCTGGAACGGCAAATGGCATTGACGTCTTGTTCCCATTTAACCAATATATGAGAGTAGCATACCACCAAACGCAAAAAAAAAACGTTGGTATCCATGGTTTATCTTGTTTAATAGCCAAAATAGAGTAAATATGCACTTCTCACTTTTTCGGAAACATTTTTTGTTTGTGATTTCACAATATACTGTCCGCAAACGCAACAAAACTTATTTGGTGCATTTAAGCTGTTGCGACGACCACTTAGTCCAGTATTTATATTGGATTTTCAAATAAATATATACAAAGATGTTGATGTTATCGAAGAGAAACGATTACTAAGCAAAACAAAACAATAAAAAAGTACAATGCATCGAAAACGGTAAACGGTTTCTTTTACACCTAAACTGAGCGTAGTAGAAATAATAATTGACATATACCTCGAAAACTAGACGTGATGGATACCACATATGTTTGAAACATTTAATCTATGATTCATTCCATATTCATTCCAGCTAACAGTTAAGAGGGTACCAAAATCGTGTAACGCAGTGTTATTATTGGTACGTTACTTCGGTGAAGTCCTCCTCCCTCCTTAGTTCCTAAGTTAGTTTCGGTTTAGCTAGGGGATTTTTTGAAGGAAAGGCGCGTCATCGTGCCTAGATGAGCCTGAGAACTAGTCAGTTCGAACCTGTTAACCTTGATGAGGTCTCTAGCATGCAGAGTGAGCGAGTGAGTGACTGGGCCAATGGGTGACCACTCAGAACGCAACACACAAGTACTAGCCAACCTGATTATAAAGGGTTCTACAATTTTTTCAGTTACAGTTGCGAAATCTCCAGTTGTACGATTGAACAGTATGTCCAAATGACAAACCTTTTTTTTTTATTTATCAAAATGAGTATTCATTGCGCGTTACAGTAAACGTGGTAGCCCTTCATAGTTGACTCCCTAACTCTTCGGTAAGCCAACATTTGTATGTCAAAGGAATGCAAGACCGGCCGAAATCATCGCCACGATCCGTGAAATTGTACCACAGAACCAGAGGCAGTCGATTCTCCGCCGTGCACAAGTATTCGGCCTTCGCAGATTTCAACTTGGCGAATTTTGCGTCGAGACTTGGAACTACCCATACAATATCCAACTGACCCAAGAGCTCACAGACAACGACAAGACAAAGAGGACCCCAATTTGGCGAAAAATCATCTTCAGTGACGGGACGCATTTTCGAATGAATTGCTGTGGTAACAAGCAAAATTGCCGTATATGGGACCAAACCAACCCACACGAGATTCACCAGCTGACAATGCACCCTCAAAAAGTTAATGTTTTGTGTGGACTTTGGGCCGGTGGCGTCATTGGTCCGTACCTTTTCGAAAACGACGTTAGTAAGGCGGTCCCCGTCAATGGCGAACACTACAATTTCTTATGGCCGAAATTGAACCACATGAACCTAGACTGCAGGGCGGTGGTACGTGCCACACAGCTGCCACCAAGGTCATGCAATTGGATATAATACATAGCCGCATACATGGGCTTTTCAAATAATAATTAATAATAATGTTAATACATCATACACAGCTTATTTAATTCCATTTCAACATCTACCCGCCCCTATTGAAGAACCCTCTATTTAAGATTAAAATTAAACCTAACTTTAGGTTAAGTAAACTTTAAGGTTAAGTAAAAAAATGAATCTAGGCCCTTAACAAACTTTTCCTAGAAGATTAAATTTTGAAATGTTGTAAGAGGTGGTAAACGGCTTACAAGGGCCTCGTAGGGGTAACATATCCGACGTGGGTTAGCTCGCAAAATAGCGAGTAGAAGCCACTACCGCGCAACTACCAGCTCTGTTAGCAAGTCGTATTTTAACTTCCTCGAGGTGCCACCTGGGGATTTCTATGTGAAATTGAGAACGAAAGAGGATGAATGTCGAGTTTCCTGCGCCATAAAACAGGTTTATTGTCGGTTTAGCTATAGCCCGGCAAGCCATAACTGGGAACAAACCAATACGCAAAAAAAAAAACTGATACAAGCCTCTGATACAAAATATTCACTGATGACGACCCAATAAATAAACATAAAAACAAAAACAATAAAAGCGAAAAGAAAAATGATATTCGACTTTGTATGGTTTGTGTAATGTTAGGTCCCTCAACAGACGACGTGCTGCCGAACAACTTGAATGCTATGAGCCATATATTGCCCAAACCAAGTGAGATAGATAGACCAGGCAAAAAACGGAAGGAAAACTGCGACATCTACTGCGGCGACTGGTATAAGGATAAAAGGCAACGCTTATTCGGATGGGGATTTGTTGTTAGATGCAGACATAGGTAAAACGCCTTAGGGTTCCGACATGTAAGCGCACGCCTTATAACAATTCGCATAAAGGCTCAATTCACCAACATCAGCTTACTTTGCGCTCACGGCCCACCGAGGACAAGGATAATGCCACAAAATACGACTTCTACGATTTCCTATATCCCAACTACGACGTTAAAATTATGTTTTGACACAAGCATAGCCTACACAACACCACATCCGAAAATGGATTTAGGCTGATAGACTTCGCAACGGGGCGAAATCTTCCCGTTGCTAGCACGCGTTTCCCATACCTCAATATCCACAAGAGGACCTACCGATCTCCGTTTCAATCAACCGTCAAGCAGATTGGCCCAACTGCAATTGATGGCAGACATGCACCCGATATTCTGGATGTACGAACTTTCCGAAAAATCGAGTAAGGCCAGCGGCATATATAGGTAACGTCGTAATGCTACAAACGCAAGAGATCGCCAGAGCCTATGCCAAACGCGTCTCCCTCAAGCTCACGGAAAACCTTCCATGACCTTCTGAGGTACTGGGATTCAAAACGCCGCCAACAAGAAACCCATAGTTTGACGACGAGTGTAGGAGGGCAAACGGAGCCAAGCAGCAAGCCTATCAAGCGGCGCTGTACAAAAGGACAAGGGCGTCTCGTGAGCATTACGAGTAGAAGAGGAAGGAAGAGCATAAGCTTACGATCAAAGAGATGGAAAGATGTTATCGCAGGAATAACGTTCGGAGGTTTTATCAACGAACAAAGCAAACATGCCAGAGATATAAAGCCAGAACGAAAGCCTGCAGGGACGTACACGGAAACCTAGTAGTAGATCCACAGTTTTATATAACGGAGATGACGAAATAGATTCAGGCAGAATGACCCATTTACAATGGATGACGATAGCGGAGAATTCCACCCCCTGACCTGGACGAAGCTAGGAATGCTTTTTTAAACGTAAGTCCAATAAAACTGCTTGAGTAGAGGGACTACCAGTCAAACTCTTTAAGGTAACTGGAGATGACCTTTCTGGGAGTATGGACAAAGGTAATGCATGCCCGACGAATGGAATCTTAAGTGGTATTATGAGCTGCTGAGAAGTTTTGAAACAATCAATGGACCTCTTTGCCAACAACAATTAATGCGTTCGAACCAAGCAATAAAGAAAATGAGAGACTAGGCACGACAAATAGATTTTCCATCACGACCTCGACCACATGCTGTGCAATGCGTCAAAACTTTCTTGGATAATACCGGATGAGATGTTTTGCCCCACCCGCCATATGGTCCAGATCATCCGATTACCACTTCACTTCACTTCACTTCAATCGAAGGTATCGAAGATTGGCTCGATTCATTCTTGGGCTGAAAAAGTGAAGAGGTTTTTTTGGGCCGAAATCTATGAGTTACCAGGAAAACCTAAAAAAGTCCTAGCTAGCGATGGAGAATACCTTGAATGATTTATTTTGTATCAAAATTATTTTAAAAAAGCTTTTTTCACCGAAAAATTCTTTAAAATTACTGATACACCGATAAAAATGGAAACATTTTGAGTAAAAAATATAGAGTAGCCCTCTAAAGTTCTTTGTAATCAACAGTCAATAGGGAAAGTGTTTTCTGACTCCCAAAACTATATAGATTCAACACCCAAGCGCATAATATGATTGATTTTAGTTGCAGCGTCTATGTTATTATCTCTGTTTAAAAGTGGCGCCCAGGCAGCTGCCTCAGATGATATCTTAATTTTTTTAATGCAACGTGAATTATAACAAACAAGGCTAACAATTAAGTATTTGTTCTAAGGTTCAGGGATAGTCGATATTGCTTACAACAAAGACAACGTTTTAGTCATGCTACCAACGACGTTGATTTAAATGAAAAAAATTCAAGCCGATGACTAACGGGTTTTCTACAAAAAGTGAAAATTACTGGAAAAGTTAGTAAATTAAAAATCTATTTGTCTGACACGCAGATAATGAGTTTTTGTTAATAGCAAAAAAGGCAATGCATCTACTCCTGAACGTAACAAGAAGTTATTAGCTTTTCCCTCTCCAGAGATTGGCGTCCGCAAGCTTGCAATAACCAGTAGTCACTTAGAAGCAGTGGAGTTGAGTTGTCATTTAAACAGAAATAGGCCAGAAGTGCTGCCCAAGGAATTTTAAAATTTTCAAGAAATGTTTAACCAAGCTTTTGTCCCTGACTATGACGGCGTGTTAGGTAAACCACCCAATATAAAATGCCTTGGATAGAATATTGACGACCACGTTCATTATTTGTTCCAGAAAAACCAAACCTAAAGAAGGAATCATTATCTGAGACCTCTACTGCCCATACGATAGATGAAGCCCTTACGCTGACTGGAATCGGAACCTTTCACTATTTCCTGCAAGTCACCTGTGGAATCTGTCTCATGTCAGCCGTGGTCGAAGTAATGGGCGTGAGCATCATTATGCCCTACATAAACCAAAGTATTCCGTCGACAATCACAGAAAAAGGTTTACTTGCATCCGCCAGCTTTATTGGATCAGTACTCAGCTCACATGCCGTGGGTTTCTTGTCGGATACATGGGGGCGGACTAAAATGCTACGAATCACTCTATCCATAGGACTTCTAACAAGCGTTGTTGCTGCTTTCTCCGCAGATGTTTGGATGCTCTTCACGTTCAGATTTCTCACCGGATTGGTAATTTCCTCTCAGCAAGGTTCGATCTATAATTTTCTAGGTGAGTTCCATAGCAACAAGACACGTGCGAAATATGTCACCATGATGTCGATGTTCATCCAGATCGGGATGATTTTTATGCCAGGTGAGGTGCTTCTAAAAAAGTAGCCCTGTCCGTGTTCATATACATCTAAAATGTATGTTTAGCTCTAGGTAAAGTCATTCTACCCTTCGAAGTGGATTCAACCGTATTTGGAATGAAATTGGATACATGGCGCATATTACTGCTCACTAACTGCTCCTTACGGCTCATGGCCTTGGCGGGGTTTCTCGTCCTGCCTGAGACACCAAGGTATCTCATTACACACGGACACGTCGGAGAAGCATTGGTAGTATTAAGAAAAATGTTCTCAAAGAACCTAAGGAAAATGGAATGTGACTATCCCGTGAAGAACATTTCCAACGAAGTAATGAGCAGTCATCTATCAAAAGCGTCGGGATTCAAGGATACCCTAAGCTTGATGTGGAAGCAAACAACCCCGTTATTCCACAAATCCAGAATCTTGTATACAAGCAGCTTAAGTATAGTCCTGTTCATGGTATCCATGGTTGGACATGGCACTATGATGTGGTAAGACTTTAGGAATGATCCTGAGTTCTAGGACTGATCAACTTATCAGCTTTCATCTATGTAGGCTCCCGACAATCATAGCACAAATGTTACGCAAACCAACCAACGATCGGACGACATGTGAATTGATGGAAAGAACACAACACAAATCAGCCAACGCAACTGAGACCGAAGCACATTCTGACCATGACATCGCCATCGACCCTAGGGTGTTTACAGTCCTAATCATAATAGGGGCTATACTAACCGTGTTGTACTTTATATTCTCCTGCATCGTTGATGTCGTTGGACAAAGGAAACTGATGTGTATGTAGCGAATTTCATAAAACAAACTCGATTTACCTTCTAATCATTTCTAGTCATTTGGATCGTCCTGTCAGGATGCAGCTTCTTGGCCCTTAAATGGGTGACTGATTTCGTATGGACAATGGTGCTTTTCACGCTTGCTACGAACATAACGAATTGTATCGGCATTGCGAGTACGATTGCCTTGAATTTCTTTCCGGGCAATGTCAGCGCAATGGGAATGTGCTTGATAATGATGATCGCTAGGATCGGGTCGGTTGTGGGCAGCAATATTTTTGGGGCATTAATTTATGGAAGTTGCCATGCAATGGCATACATCTATTTCGCATTGTGTATAATGATTGCGGCTTTACTTCTCGCCTTGCCAAGGGATCGTGCAGGCGAGAAAAAGGCTGATTCGAGTGATTGATGAATAAAGTGTTGTTCGAAGTCTTGGTTTGTTGTTTATGATAACTACGCCGCACAAGGCATATACAGAATTTGGTGTTGGGGTTCGTTGATACGAGTCATCCAACTTGGGGTCCGATGTTCATTGCCCTGTTTTAACTACATACGTCAAACCGAACTGTCATATGCGAGTGTGTATGTTTTGTAAGAAGTTTGCCATTTCACAATATAAGCTGTGGTCAAATTGTAAAAACTTACTGCAATAATAGTACCAAATCATGGTACGTCTGAGCATTCTGTAGACAAAACTGTAATAAACTGAGAAATTTAAAGAGACCAGCTCTGTTACAGAAGTTTTAAGGCCAATCCATCATCGAAATGTACGTTCTGCTGAAAATATGGCTGTTGTTAGTGAAAAAAACATCCAAATTTATTAATTTTACGCCGAGCACAGCATTTGGATAGGAAGATCAACTCGCTCAAGAATTTAAGCCAGCTGAGCGCGAAATGCATAGAACCTGCGCCGATCGGCTGCTCAAAAATCAACGTTTAGATGACCAATTTTCATACAAAATTCGGTGCCACCGTCACCGTGTATTCCATTCATTTTGGCCAAATGTTAACCCACTTTTTTGACTTCAAATCGAAGATACGGATGTGCAACACTTGTTTTCAACAAGATAGTGCTACATCTCATACAACACAATACATTTTAGATTAAGTGTAAAAAAAAAAATGTCTGGGGGAATTATTTCGCATTTTGTCAATGTGGGCCAGCCACCAAAATTCTATGACTTTTCGCCGTAGGATTTCTAGGGCTATATGGAATATCGCATTAGTGTACATAATCCGCAAACTCTTGATACTTTAAAAACGAATATTCGACATGTTATGGCCGTATCATTGCCCCATATGGATCGAATAGTCATCAAAAATTACTTTGTCAATATCAAGCCCTGAAAGAACTCCCGTGGCAGATATTTGATGGATATTATATTTCATTCATAATGACAAGATTCAAGCAGTATATTGAAATAGAAACTTGATCGTAATTTAATCCATAAATATATTTTAATCAAATTTACTTTTGGAACCACGAGCTGGATCACCCTGATAAAACGACTTCGTTAAATGTGCGTCTCATCAAACAGAAATAACATGGCATCTATGTCATTATTTAAAAAAAAAAGTGATTAACCAACATAGCACTTGTAAGCTAATTTCAACCTATATTTCAACCATAGGCGTTCGAGGCTATAGTAACTGACGTGCGTATAGTCAGCATTATTCAAAAAACAATTTAAAGTTGAACATTTAGTGGAGGTTTGAGGAAGCTGGAGACTAGCACCAAACGTCGTTCCCTATATTGGTTTGGGCGAAAAGTATTAAGAGATATCTGTCACCATTCTGGATTATTTACGTTAGGTTGAGTACCCAAAGACACTCAATGTTTGGCTAAAAATTTGATGGACCAAATCAGCATATGTTGAGGGTTACTGAAACGAAACGAAATAAGCAAATTTTGGTCGATAAAAAGTGGGTAAAAGAACACCGTTAAAAAAACAGCAAGGAAAAAGCGAGGTGAAACGACTTCGACGCCAGTTTGGAGCCTTGTATTGATCGTTCCAGGAAGCTTGCGAGAAACGGGTGAAAAAGTAAAGCAAATGCTTGGGAAATGAATTTAAGATTGTTCAACTAAATGCTGACAGTTTTTTTCAAATCTTGTTTTATAGACATTCCACTTCGGAACCATATACATATTTGGGCCAAATAAAACCCATCGTTATCACATCAAGGAGTTACATGACGACCGTAACGTATTTTTAAAATTTAAATTGTTTGTACGTTACAAATTGAACTTTTTCATGTTTCGTTAAGTCAACTACGACACTGATGGAATGTCAAAACATGCAAGGGAAGACTCCTCATCAGTGGTGCTACAATGGAGCTCTACTTTATCCCATTGACACATCAGCAAAATTAAAAATTAACGGAGAAACGGCAAAGCGTTCGCCTTACGAAAGAAATACGAAAGAGAAACTTGAAAAAGATCCAGGCTTCGCATGAGGTTGCATGTGATAGCACTCACCTCACGGGATTTAAAGTGAGGCTGCATGTGATAGCCGAAGTGGAATATGAAAGACAAAAAGGACAAGCAACAGAAAAAACAAGAGAAACACAAAATCATGCGAAAAATTTCGGTAAAATATTTATAGCATCGTTAAGCAGATTATAGACTCACTTTTATAGTGGTCCACCACGAAAGATTAATTGTGGAGAATAGAAAACGATTGTAAGACAAATTAAAAAAGCAAAAAGAAAACATCTACGAGTAAGGTGACAGCGAAGATAACAGAAGAGAGCGAGAAGGATGTAGTAAGCCGTGCGCAGGGCCCTACATCATGCTCGTCATAACTCCAGATAGGTGAGAAAAGGTTGAGGCTAATATTCTCTTCTGAGATGAGAGTAAATTTAATTCAAGGTTTTTCAATAGTCTTTTCAATATCCTTAAACTTATTTTATGATCAATCAATCTTAAAACAACAGCCAATGTTAACCTTTTATCATGGTGAGGCACAGGAACGAGCACTGTTTGGAAATGATTAAAAATGACTATCGAAGCTCTGAGTCAGTGGTCGCAACTTTGAGAACGCTTAGTCCAATTTTCAGCCGTCATAATCATCAGATTGTACGTGTCATAGTGGATAAATTCGAGTCGAGGTCAATATGGTTTCTGGATCCTCGTCAAGACACACAACAGGCGCCGAAGATATAAGGGGAGTAAGGAAGAGGAGGTACCGGCGCAGAATGGTTCTAAATGCTTTTGGAAAGTAATATGTGAGAAATATTGAGCTGGTAAGGGCATTCCATATTCGTGTGGTTCGACTAAAAACGAATCTCTAGATTTAACTATACGTACGAAGAGAGGCTTAAGGGTAAGTTGATGTGCACTCCTGACGAGCCACGTTTTGCAGTTGAATTCTCGAAGGGGAGAACTGCAATTGGCTAACTCGTGCAAATACTTTGTTTTCTAGAAAAAGACCGCCAGTGAGGTTGCGCTGTAGATGGGAAGACAATACAAAGATGACCTCGAAGAGGTGGAACGAAACAGTGAAACATGGAAGGAACGCACTCGTGACAGGAAGGCCTGGCGAAGGATTGTCAATGACGGTCTGGACTTTCGAGTTCCAAATGGCCGGTAATAATACTTTTTTTTTTGTTTGCTATTATTAAGTCCAATAGATGTCATAGAAACTAATAAGGAAACAAGACAGATAGAGGCAGTATGGTCAATAATAAAAAGTGTTGTAAAGGAAGCAATGGAGAGCAAGCTAGGCTGTTGTAAAGCCCATAAAGTAAAGCTTTGGTTCGACAAAGAATGCGAGGTAAAAATAAAAGCCCATAATGTTCTAAGACTTCAAGCCCTGGAAAATAGCGAAGTGGTCACCCATATAGTAAAATATCTAACTCTACTAAAGAAAATCAGCCATCTTCTCCGGAATAAAAACGGGAACGGCAAAGGAAAAAGTTTGCAAAAATTCAGGAAAAATATGCAGCTAATAACACGAGAGCTATGTATGCAGGGCTAAATGGTATACGAAAAAGGGCTTCAAGCTAGGTCAGAATTTATCCGCAACGATAATGGGAAACTCATTTCGAAAGAGTTGCAGCCTTGAATGTACATGCGGTCATGAGACCGAGCAGCAATGGTAAACCGTGTTATCTACACATCAAAGGCTCAGGTAGAGCGGCCAACCAATGAGGAAGTAAAAGAAGAAATATAAGACATCGGCTTAAGAATAAGCAGGAATAAAATATGCTGGAGAAAAATTAACAGAGAACTTACATGGGCTCATTACAACTATATGGAACAATGAAACCTTCCCCGAGGAATGGAAAAACTCGGTCATTATTTTATTTGAGTTGTTACGTATGTAACTGACTGACATCATACAGGAGGAATCGCCCGACGGGTTAGAAAAGAAATGGGAAATGGTACACAAACTATAGATTATGAACAGGCATATGGCTCTATAAGTCGATCGAGAATGTATCACTTATCACTTCCCTGTAAGGCTGGGAATTCCGAAAAAGTTGGTGAAATTGATACGAGTATGCCCAAAGGGAGGCGAGAGACGAGTTAAAGTAGGAAATGTCTTATCTTAAACAAAGAGATGCCTTGTCACCACTTCTTTTTAATTCGGTGATGGACTTCCTAATGAGATCCTTTCAAAAAAAAGGAGAGGGAATTATCCTTAATGAAATCACATTCGTTCTGGCTTATGCTGACGATCTGGACTTGCCGGGAGATGGAGGGAGCAATTAAAAGAGATGTGAAAAGTCTAATAATGGCAGGAAAGGAAGTAGACTTAGAAGAAAATAAAGGGAAAACCAAATATATTGAAACCGACCGACTCGGATCGATCCAAGCCTCGCCTGTACTTGATAAACCCTTTGAGAAAGTGGATAAATTCATATAACTGGGTACCGTATTGGCTGTCAAAAACGACATAAAGATCGAAATAAATAAAAGGATGCTGCCCATATGGGTCATTTGTAGGGAAGGAATTATTGAAATCGCAATGTTAAAATCCGCATTTTTAAAACCATAATATTGCCAGCCAGGACCCTTAACGGATGTGAAACCTAATCTCTGACTAAGGAGATAAATAGATTTCTAGTCTTTGGAAATAAGATCTTAAGGAGAATATATGGTCAAAAACAAGACAAAGAAACAAGCGAATGGAAAAAACTATACAATCAAGAACTCGAGCAGCTCTGTTCTGCCTCAACACGAACATGGAACGAATAGACAGTGGATGAACAATCAAACGAATAATGAGTGGAAAGTCCGTAAGAAAGAAAGAGACCGCCAGGAAGACCGTGTCGTAGATTAAAGGACAACAACAGAACAGCAAAGTATGGAGGGAACACGCTTACGCTAGGCTAGGCGAAGGGTGGTCAACGAGGCTCTGAACAAATAGCCGTTAATAATAAAAATAAAATAAAATAGACGACACCGGACAAGTCTTACGCGCCGCAAAGCTCCCGGGTTATCTTTCAATTTTTTTTACACAGAATCTTTGGCCCTTCTAAAAGCAACAAAAATTGCTAGCTCTGTCCACAGATATTCTCTCTACATCATAAAAATTCAACCTAAATTAAAAATTATCTGAGTACCTGGACATGCGGGTATAAAACGATGCGAAGAATGCATCCTCGGGATCAAGTCTGACAACATGCTTCTCCCCCAAAAAAAAAAAATTCAATAAATTCGTACACTCCCAATGGGAACGCAAAAGAAACGAAGCAAGGAACCACTACATCGACCACTATTCGAACATCAACTCGAATGCCGTCCCAACCGTTTATCCTTCAAACACAACACATTTGATGAATAAGTACTTCCTCAGACTCCGACTTGAACACACTCCAGCAACCCACGGCCATCTTTGTGCCGAGATTGGTGTGCTCGAAAATCGCGAAAATCCGGGAGAACGCCTCGGGAACAGCGATTTTTAATACGATCTTCGCTCAAAAATCGCAAGAAAACGTAGTTTTGGAACGAAATCATAGTTTGCTTCTGAGTTGCTGAACGATGGAGGAAAAAACTTCTTCAAGAAGAAGACTTAGGAAAGTTGGACCTAAAGGATGCAAAGCAAGGAAGAAGCCGTGGCGAAAAAATATGTACATTTCACTAAAGAAGATAAACTGTGGTCAGATGAATCTAACTTTGAGGTACTTTTTATTTATGAATCACTTTTAAATTGAACATCAAAAGTTTTAAAAAAATTTATAAAATTGATGTTCTCTAGACGAATTTATAATGTTCAGATATTTGGACCCCTGGTGTCACCTTTGTGAGACGAAGGATTGGAGAAGAGTACAACCCAGAATGCGTGGTACCTACTATTAAGCACAGTGGAGGCAGTATATTGATCTGAGGATGCATGGCTGCCAGCTGTGTGGGTGAAATGCATGTGTGTGATGATCGGATGGACTCTCGCAAGTACATAAATGTGTTGGAAAATGTACTTCAACTTTCCTTTTCCAACATTTTCGGAGACACCAACATGCAAAATGTCAAATTCCAACAAGGCAATGCACCCGCCACAAATCAGCCCTAACTATCAGGTAGTTTGAGTGGCCCGCGTAATCCCCGGATCTAAAACCCTATAGAACGTCTATGAGTTATTCTGAAACGTAGGATTCAGAAACACTCAATTTCATCAAAAGAAACACTCAAGAATGTGTTAAAGCAAGAGTGGAGTAAAATTTCTTCTGAAGAGTGTCGCAAGCTAGTAAGACTAAAGGCGGTTAAACAAAATATTAATAATCTATAATGAAATTATTTTTTTAACATACGAGTACCTATTTCCTTTAATTTTTAATAGGGTCATTGGCAAGCACAGTCTACACAACACCACATCCAAAATTGGATTCAGGCTGATAGACTGGATGTACGAACTTTCCGAGGAGCGAACATCGACTCGGACCACTATCTTGTGGCAGCCAGCTTGCGACAAGCCAATATGCCTTGGCTCAGAAAAATCGAGTAAGGCCTGCGGCATATAACGTTGCAATGCTGCATTCGCATGAGACCGCCAGAGCATATGCCGATCGCATCTCCCTCAGGCTCTCGGAAAATCCTCCAACACCTGCTCAATCCTTAAAGTGATGCCTCTAGGGTACTAGGTTTCAGAACGCTACCAACAAGAAACTCATGGTTTGACGACGAGTGTAGGAGGGTACATGCAGCCAAGCAGCAAGCCTATCAAACGGCGCTGCACAGAAGGACAAGAGCTACTCGTGAGCTGTAGGAGCAGAAGAGGAGGGAGGAGCATAAGCTTCTCAGAAGAAAAAAAAGAGAGCATGAGAAGCTCGCGATCGAAGAGATGGAGAGATGATACTATCACAGGAATGACTTTTGGAGGTTTTATCGACGAATAAAACAAGCTTGCTAAGGGTATAAAACCAGAACGAAAGCCTGCAGGGACGAAAATAGAGACCTAGTAGTAGATTCACAGTCGGTACTAAAAATTTGGAAAGAGCACTTCTGCGGACTATATAAGGGCGATTGCGAAATAGATTCAAGCAGAATGACCCATTCACAACGGACGATGATAGCAGAGAATTCCGTCCCCCTGATCTGGACGAAGGTAGGAATGCTTTTTCTAAACTTAAGTCCAATAAAGCTGCTGGAGCAGACGGACTACCAGCCGAGCACTTTAAAGCAGCTGGAGATGGTTGGGAGTATGCACCAGCCCATCTGCAAGATATGGTTAGAGGAATGCATGCCCGATGAATGGAATCTTAGTATCGTTTGCCCGATCCACGAGAAAGGGGACCCCTTTGTCTGCGCCAGTTACAGGGGAATAAGCCCGGGACGTCCATCATCGATCAAATATTCACACTACAGCAGATCCTGGAAAAAGCCAACGAATTCCAAATCGACGCACACCATCTATTTGTCGACTTTAAGCCCGCGTGCATAGAGATGAGCTATACAGCGCCATGTCTAGTTTTGACATCCCTGCCAAACTCGTCAGGTAGTGCAGGATGACATTGCAGAATTCTCGCTGCTCCATCAGGGTCGAAAGCGAGCTAACCGAGTCCTTTAATGGCATAAAAGGTTTTAGGCAGGGCGCCACGCTATCGTGACTTTTTCAACAGCGTTCTTGAAAGAATCGTGCAAAACTCACTGGTCAACACGAGGGGCACGATCTTTTTCAAGTGCGTACAACTGCTCGCTTATGCCGACGACATTGACATAATTGGTCGAACTCAGCGAGATGTCAATGAGGCATTTACGCGCATTAAAATGGAAGCGGTTAAGATGGGACTAGCGGTAAATGAGAGCAAGACGAAATATATGCTGTCGTCGAAAAAGGACACCATCGACCAGAACGCGCATAATTTCGAAGTAGTCAAGGACTTCGTCTACCTTGGCTCCGCAGTGACATGCAGCAATGACATCAGTGCCGAATACAAGCGTAGAATAACTCTTGCCAACCGCTGTTTCTTTGGGCTCGGGAGGCATTTGAGGAGCAGAGCCCTCTCTCGGAAAACAAAGGTGACCATATACAAGACCCTTATCATCCCGGTCTTGCTTTGTGGCGCAGAGGCACAGACCTTATCGAAAGCGGATGAGGAGGCTCTAGGTCGTTTTGAGAGAAAAATTCTGCGCTCGATCTTCGGTCCGGTCTGCTTAAATGGGGAATGGAGGAGAAGACTGAACAGTGAATTGTACGGGCTGTACAGCGACACGGCGTCTACGGAACCAACGCCTAGGCCATGTAGAGGGCATGGACACCACAGCTCTGGCCCGAAAAGTCTTTGAAGCCAAACCTAAGGGGCGGCGCGGTCGAGGACGGCCGAATTTAAGGTGGCGCAGGCAAGTGAAAAGAGATCTCAACCAACTAGGCGTGTGGCCAGCAATCTCCGGCCCAGGCTAGCCACGAGCTGTAGCGCCAAAGAAGAAGAAAAAGATTTCCATTCATTTCATTAAACTTTTTTGTTTTTTGAACATATAACGAATTTTAAAAGTGTGCCTAATACATTTGGCAAAGGCTACATTTAGAATCAAACCCCTTACAATAGATTGTCCAACAATAAACCAACTGTGTACAAACCTTTCCAGCAAAAACCTCATTATTTTGTGAATAAATGCTTTCGTTCTGTGCTCTATAAGTTATAACCATTGCGTTGAAAACTAACAAAAATTCAATTGAAGATTATTCGGTGTGTTGACAATGATTTTGAAATTACTTCAACTAATTTAAGCTCCAATTTCACCAAATGTCAATTTGTTTATAGTTAATTCCACCAATATGGACGGGTTTTGCGAATGCTGAACGCACCCACTCCGATAACCTATAATCTATTTTTAAATCAGAAAAATATTTCGTTCGAGAGAATTTTTTTCACTGAACTTTTTTCCCATTTATAGTACCAATGCAAATAAGCAGAAAATGGACATAATTAAGCAAATAATTTTATGTTGTAGCAGCGTATTTCTACAATCTCCAACAGATGGCAAATGTAATTTCCTGAAAACCAATTCACCATGCGCGTTCGCCTGCACACTTGGTGCGTTCACAATACAATTTGAAATGCAACGAATAGTCGCTCGATAGTTAGCTTATAACCGATAAACTAATTAGAGGTTACGGATCAGAAAGGTCTTTGAACAAAATTATAAACAAAAAAATAAAAAAAAAAATTGGAATAAAAACAAAAATATTCGATCTCCTCCAGTGTAGTCTACCTCTTTATTTCTTAAAACTACAATGAATATGAAAACAATATAATAATGAACGCGTATGTGTACAGAAATGAAATGAAAAATTATAAAAAAAAAAATATTTATGCTTTTATACAAGTAAAAATAGGTGTAAAATGGTAAATGATCATATTAAATAGTACTTTATCTAATCTAAATGTTAACGTGTATAAAATACAAACGAAAAGAAAATACTTAGTATTCTAAAAAAAAAATTTTTTTTTATAATAAACTAAACTTTCTAAAAACTTAAAATACATAACTTTAATATAGAATATTATGTAAATTAATAATAAATTTAAATTAAGAAAAAAATAAAAACTAAATCGTACGAATTTTCTCTACTTTTGAACACATTTTGTTTTTCTTCATTTTTTTTTTTGAGTTTTTCTTCTTTTTTCTGTTCCTATTAAACTTAGGAAATAATCATTTTATTATAAAAAAAATTATATTTATATATAAAATATAGTTTTTCATTTATATAAATGTATTTATTTCGTTTGAAGATAAATTCAGTCTACAAAAACAAAAACAGAAAAATGTATTTATAATTTGAAAACAACGGGATCAATAACTTAAGCTTTGTAGAAACATAAATAGGGACAAGCTGCTTGATGGGCTCTGTTTCTTTTTTTTTTTTTTAATTTAATAGAGGGTCGCTTCGAGCTTGTACAGAGATTTTAGCAATAGGTAAAGTGAAAAGTAAAAAAAAAAAATAACAAAAAATATTTTGAGACGATGAATAAGAAATGATGCACGCCCTTAGCGCGTTTGCATTTATACAAGAATTAAAGAGAGAATTTCCTTCTGAAGGATAACGAACTCAACTCAAAACATTATTAAGGGTAACACAGAACTATGATACAATTGGGTTTTCACGCATTTACTGCGTGTTTACCCACGGACTCACCAGCTGGAATCATTTCTGCGACGAGAAGAGCGACGGCGGTGGCGTTGTTGGTCTCAAGTGGCCGAGACTATGAACGACATGCTGCTGGTGCGGCTGGTGAGTGTGTTGTTGAAGATGGTGCTGTTGCTGGTGGAGCTGGAGCTGGTGATGATGATAGTCCGAGTGAGATGGCTGCGATTGAGCCTGTTGGGCTGGTGGTGGTGGTGGTGGTGGATGAGCAGTTAAACAGTTCACTGTAAAGTTACTGAAATCGACCACAATTGGAGCAGCAGCTATTACGTTAAGATTTTGATTAGGTGCTGGACCTCCGGTCGCAGCAATGGTGAGCATGGCTGTGGGATACACCTGCTGCTGTTGCGGCGGAGTCGACTGTTGACCAGCCGTTGTAACTGAAGACGGCATATTCAGAGGAATGTGCTTTGGAGCCATTGTGTGATGTACCTGCTGTTGGGCTGCTGACGTGACGACTGGGGGAGGCTGTTGAGTTAGTAACTCGAGTCCAGTATGATGGTGTATCTGATGGTGTGACTGTGGAACATGATGATGATGGGGCAGTTGATGCGGATGCGAAGAATGCTGGTGTAGATGATGGAACTGCTGAGTCACCTGCTGGTGATGATGTTGAACCGTCGTCGTCTGTTGCCGATGTTTAGGTGGCTGCTGATCTTGCTGTTGCTGTTGCTGCTTAGTGTGGTGATGATGATGATGGTGGTGATGATGATGACTGCTAGATGAGCCGATTACCGTCATTGAACTTTGGCTACCACTGCTCGCTGACGAGGTGGATGTAGTACCGCTGCCCATTGATGCCGCCGAGTTCGAAGCAACATACTGCTGATGTTGAAACGGTTGATGATGATGGCTTCCATGACGTTGAATGTAGATAGAACTACTCGAAGTGGTCGAGGCTGATGATGTAACCTGACTGAGATTTGGAGATGCCGCAGTCGCTGCTATCGTTCGTGAGGTCGATGGTGCAATCATTACCGAACTTGCGGGCGACTCTGACGGGGACGGTGTCGATGATGATGACCGGTCGTGGCTTATAGTCGGCGTGGATGTTTCTGAATCAGCTAGTAGTGAGGTGAGAGACGATGCATTGCTTTTGACATTATGTACTTCGGAACTGGCCGAGTCAAGTCTTTGTCATTTGGAATTGCTTTGGAGTGCGGCATTTATCTGCGTCCAGAGATCTTTTTTGCACGACTTGGATCTGGAATTAGATTCAGAAATTGTTATATTTATGGACGAAGGAGAAAAAACGTACCTTTTGATTGATTGTAACCAATCCTTGAACTGTGCACTGCCTTCGGGCGTTATTTGGAACGCTGCACGCGCCGCTAATATAATACTGGCAAAGTCCTCATAGTCTGCCTGAGTTAGATGATATAACTTCTGATGAATGCATTGGATGTACCTGTGGAGTACGAGATTCATGAAGCTCGCGGCAATGGGCAACTATAAGGCTTGGGCTTACATTTGTTGACATTTCTGGACAAGTGGTGTTAGAGCAGAGCGCAAGTGCTGCATCACTAATTGATGGTTATTTCTGCCCAGATAGTGCGCTGATTCTATGGCTACGTTATGCAGCACGAATGGACTAACGATGGAATTTACAGCACAGACACAAAACTGATGTAAATATTGTGTGCCGAGCTTCTTCGAGATGCGAAGAAGCCATTTGACATCTTCTCCGTATGGTGGATTCCGGGCGTACTTTGCCTGTGGCCGATCGTCATGTACTCTACGAGCGAGTGTCTCCATGGCTAACATACCAACATTGTAAGCAGCGAGCAGATACCGTAACTGAGTCGGACTATAACGAAGAAGAGATAATAATTGAATAATTCTGTTCGGTTGATTGTAACTCACGTGAACTGATGTGGATGTCTCTGCCGCACTTGCGGTTGTGGTTGCGTCTGCTGTACGAAGGGATACTGCTGCTGTCGCATGCCATTACCTGGTTGTGATGCCTGTGGCGGAGGTTGTCCTATTGACATCGGTTGTCCATAGTACTGTGGCGGAGCTGGGTTTGCCGTATTCACTTGAACAGGCGTTTGCACTGCGGCATATTGTGGTGTGCCAGGAGGACCCGGATATCCAGCGCCAGGTGGTACCTGTGGATGCGGTTGCATCGACTGGAACGAGCCTGGTGGTACACCATACGCTGTAGGTTGAGCTCCTGCTTGTGGCTGCTGCTGGTACGCCAAACGAGGCGGGGCTGTTGAAATATACATTTGCATTTGATTTGGCGTATACTGCAAATTGTGATGGTGATAGATGCCCTGCCAAAAGCTGTAGGGTGTGTAGGGAGTGATGCCAATTGGTGCCAAGGGTGTGGTGACTCCCTGTTGGAACGGTGGAGCCGTTGTTACAACTACCTGTTGATTTTGGGCTGCCTGAGAGGCTTGCGGTTGTTGCATTGGAGCTTCTGCCGATTCTATTAATGCACTCAAGCTGACGGAATGATCAATGTCATTCGCGTCATGATCCTGCTCACTGTTCGGAGTATTTCTGATGTATAGTTCGTACCAGTAGTGAGCTACTTGGAAAAGGACTTCTGGATACACTCCCCCACCCTTTGCTGCGTTTTCTACTGTTATACAGGCTCGCTCAAGCATCTGATCACTTTGTTCCTTGCACTGCAAGATCGCACGTTGAATTTCATTGGGGTTCAAAGCAGCCGCGTGTGGTAGAACTGATAACGCCAGCTCGGCCGCTGGGTAAACGGTTGTGGTGTCCCAGCCTCGTGAAGCCCGATCTGCCATGCTAGCAGCTTCTGGGGGCGTGAGATGTCCTTCCCATGTGTCGATCAGGAATGAAATTGCTGGCGCACCGATCTCCATAGCTTGTCCAATGATCCAGGATACGTGCGACGAATAAGTGCGTGACAACCAGTTGGGACTAACGCAGTTATGTAGACCAAGGGCATAGAGACCCAACTGGAATGCGCACATGTGGAGAGCACGATGCGGCCCGTGATGATTGTGATTTGTTGTCGCTTGAGTAAAGAGTGATGTTGAGCTTGTGCCGCCAGCCTTAGTTAATACGTTCTTGGCTAATTCGAACATGAAATGAGCGCTCGCCTCCGATGGCTGATTTGGTATGGACGGATAGGCGCGCTTGCCCTTATATCGCAAATCTTTGCTTCGACTGCTTTGTCCGGGGCCACCACTACCGCCCACATTGCTGCTATTTCCAATAGCCTGGCTAGGTGATGCACCAGCATGGTTATTTTGCCCGGAACAAACGTTCAATGCTCCCATATTTACTTCCAGCTCTGCACTGGTACTGCTATGCGGCCGACTATTGTCGGATGATGGGAATCCAGGTGAGTCGGTGTAACTAGATGCGGCAGCAACATGCGCATTGATTTGTTCCTGTTCGTCACGGCGTACTTGTGAAGTAGGTGTTCGCACTGGAGGATTATTCGAATAGTAGGCGGGCAAAAGAGGTGTTTTCAACAGAATATGTATATCGCGATCCAGCAGTTTGTCCATGATCTTTGCAATCTTTCGCGGTTCGTCTTTATAGTAGGACAACAGTGTTAATGCCAATTCTCCACGCTGTCGGCGTGTTCCCTCGCAAAGAAGTGGATGCTCCGCTTCCGAAACGTTGGCTTTCAGTCCTAACGCTGCAACGGCCGCTTCGAATCCTAAATTTTCGTCCGTTGGTATCCGATACGATGCGCTCATAGCTTTATTGCGATTTTCTTTGCCAAACACCGAGGGCATTACCAGGGCATCGAATATAAAACTAGCCAGATTGATTGGAAGTAGCGCTTCGCCTCGAGATTTTAGGGTTCCATTCTTAAATTGTTCGGCTCTCTCGCGTATCACCTTCAGCTTCGGCTGGTTTAGGTGAATTTTCTTCAGGAGAGCTAACAGGTCTGCTTCTTGATTTGCCAATTTCACTTCTAACGGCTTCGTGCTGGCCGGAGGGCGCGGCATTTCCAGGGCAAACAGGCAGATCCTGAATGCGTTATGATAGTGTTCCGAATTTTCTGAAAGTACGGTGCAGAGGAAAGCACATTTAGAGAGCGTTGCAGACGCCAGCACGCTAAGTTGATGTGAAATCGGATTGATATTGTGCTTTTTGCCTTTGCGCTTGGGCGGCGGCGGAAGTTCAACCATCAAATTCGGTGGATTAGCTAGCATTTCCTCTGCGAGGCGAACTGCAAGAATACAAGCTTCGCGCCCATGTCCGTGCGCGTGAAGTCCTTCTGCTCGTGCCAGGAGAATATCCCAGGCGTCTTCTGTTGGCCGCACATTTGAGAAGATCTGAGGCTTCTCTACCCCCAGTTGGGTTTGTATGGATTTACTGCTTCCAGCCGCTGGACTGTTTACTACTGCTGCCGCGGAGGCAGCATAAACTGACGGCGGCGTCGATTTGATCGGTTGGCATTCCGGTGTGATGAACTCATCACTCGAGCTTGAAAACGATTCATCCTTGGAAACTCTACGAGGTTCCACGACTGCTTCGTCGATTTCGGGCTCAACGGCCGCTATGGCCGGTGGTTGCGGGGTGCCAGGCGGGGGAACAGGTATTTCATTTGTTTTCGCGCCCAACATTGATGACGATGACGACGAAGCTGATGAAAGTGACGATGTGTGCCTAGTTCCAGCACTTCCACTCGCACTCTCGGCGAAATTTCCTAAATATTTCAATTGTTCGCCAGCTGCCACCAAATTCACACTCTCAAGAGGAGAAGATAGCTCTAAGCTGTTCTGTGAATCCGTTTCGCTGGTTGTTGTTGGTGGTTTACTCTGTGCCTCTGTCGGTTGTAGAGTGCGTCCGCCTTCATTGTTGCCGCTGCTGTCGCCGCCAAAATCTTCGTTCTCGCAGAAACCTTCACTACTAGCGCTCGAACGATTTCCATCGCCTGATTTCACACCTCCTCCACTGACCAATGCGGCTCCAACATTTACACCGCTGCCGCTAACCATTGCCGAGCACGCTCCTGATCCAGAACCGACAATTGCCTGATGGTGCACTCGTACGGGCACACTTTCGCTACTTGAATTGCTTGAATTGTTGCTGCTCGAAATGTAAAAACGATCGCGAAATGGATTCCCGTATCGGTTCTTTGCGTGTACCAAATGCATGCCATGATGATCGGATGCCGTGCTAATGTAGTTGTAGTGTTTGTTGTTGGCCATGACCGCTTGCGTGGCATTCAATTGATGACTATTCGCTGTTGGGTCGCCATTTTTCGAATCCGTATGCTTGAAACACGTAAATGGCGAGTAATAAATCGGATTAGTGTCCTGCGTGTGTGTCACTCCAGGAATTGGATACTCCTCCCAGTCGAGGTAGCATGCCTCAATAGCCGGCTTAAAGCCAACGAACATTTCAGCATCGGTTCTGCGTACAGTAAATCTTTGTGAATAACTTTATTACAAAATTTTGGAAAACCAAAAAAAAATTTCTAAACAAAAATAAACTAAAAATGAAGAAATCCTAGACTTACCTTGAGTTCTGTTGATGTTTGCTGCTGTACGACGAGGGGAGCATACGACATTTGACAACGCGATCAAGGATCTTCAAGTGCCAATCTGTGAACTGTGCATGCAACATATCTCGTTCGTCTGGTGCCAGGCCGGGATTCAAAGCCGCCAATCGCCAGAGAACCACGATCTCATCGCAAAGCGACGCACAAGCATGCTGTGAGGCATTTGAATTGCTGTGTGTATTGCTGTGTTTGCCGCCGTTGTAGCCATGCGAGCCCATCATCATCGACAATTTCGTTTGAAACCACCAGATCAAGATTTGATCACATGCCATACACTCTTCGGTGATGATCTCGAGCAATCGTACAGCATTGCGATCGCACCGACGATACATCTCACGTACGATTGAGAGTAGATTCCACATGCCTTCCGGTTCTCTTCCGCGCAACGGACGCAGTAAGGAACTCCATTCGGCAGCGGCCGGTGGGGCGGAGTTTGTTAAATAATTTACATCACTGTCGCGAGGAAATCAAAATAAATTAGAATTCACAACGACGGGTTGAAAGGACGGAAGGAAGCTCTCACCTAAATACAATTGGCGCTGGTAGGCAGAACTTG
The DNA here is from genome assembly GCA_958301585.1 of Merodon equestris. Classification (NCBI taxonomy): domain Eukaryota; kingdom Metazoa; phylum Arthropoda; class Insecta; order Diptera; family Syrphidae; genus Merodon; species Merodon equestris. The sequence continues at coordinate 52,158,094 of OY284415.1, read as the reverse complement.
ATCAGTATGCGGTTGATATTCTCATGCAAAGTTTTTTCATCCAAGTACCAACTTGTCTGATCATTTACTGATGCTCCAGCTGTGGGATCCGGTGCTCCGCAAACAGTATTGATAGCCGTGGGTTGCGCGCTAAGGAGTTCGTCCAGCAAACGCTGCGCTGTCGGCAGAATCTGTTGCGGCAGCTCGCTTATAAGATATTGCGCGAATTTCTGCAATTGATCTCGCTGTAGGCGTGTAAGAGATTCCGAGACCGGTGCTCGCAGGGTGACTTCATTTGGCTATGAATGGGATGAGTTTAATCTACATAAACCATACCCTGAATGCTTGCAACTTACACAATGTATCCGATGTAGACACACGGCGACTACGTGGGAACACCAGTACGCAGATGACGAGCATGTACAGTTGCAGGACGATATCCGTCGTCGATCAAACGTTACGGCTACATTAAAGTGATTCATCAACTGACTGGACACCACTACGGATGCTGAGAGATGAAAACCTACGAAAAAATGAAAATTCATAGCAAACGTTCGAGCAGGAATTTGAGTAATCATACCGATTTGAAGAGGATCTTTAACTGCATGATTTCGGAATAGTTGATCTCCGCGATGGAACTCGTCTGCGGAACTGTTTGCTAAACATGAGTACAAGCGAATGTCTTCTTCGTTATCGGGAAAGCTCCAGAATGCTATGCGTAGCTGGAGTTGTTCCGGAACCGGTGGATACACGTGTTCGACCAATTCGAACGGTATATGGGAGGCGACACATTTGGCAGCTAGTTCGGTTAAAGATGAAACTTCTGCAAAAAAGAAAATAAGAAGGAGGCGTAAGAAGATGGAAGCAGATGGCGTTCTAAGAGCTGGATGATAGGATGAAAAACACCTTTATGATGCATACCTATGACATTCGAGTCACAGAATCTGTCGTTTACGACGGGAAAGTCAAGTTTTCTGGTATCATAACGCTTCGCTTATCGCCTCGTTTGTATTGTGTGCTTATGTGGCTGTCGCACTTGCCTGCGGTACAGAAGATACACGGCACGACTTGGCCTTTTCCGGCATTAGGCTTGACCTACCCACTTACGATTACCCCACATCATTGCACGACGTACATATATCATAACAGCAAAGTGTGCAACATGCAAATTCGCTACACTATACGCCAGATATGGCCTGTTCGTCAGAGCGGCAAACTAGCATCGGCTACGGCAACAGCTACACTTGTAGCTGTGTGTGGTTTTCTTTTTTCTTTGTTATGTCCTCATCATCACATCCAACTGCTGTTGCTGTTGCCGCCATCGCCGCGTTATCATCGTCATCGTCACAAATCGGTGGGGAGTCGGTCGTGGAGAGTCGACTCGAACGCCGTCCGATGGACATGAACAAATACACCTTATCCATCCATCGTAGTTGCCGTCTTTCGGTCTGCGTCCGCCGTTTGGCCATATCAGCTAGCGCTCTGAATGTTTTGTTTTCCTTTTCATTTTATCGCACCTTTTTTTCCATTTTTTTGTTTTGCTTGCTCTGTTGGTTCGTTGTTCCTTCCTACAGTCATCATCACACTCGACTCGTCGTTTTCTTTTGTTACTTTGGAAGCCATTGGTATGCTTTCATGCGAAAAAGGCCAACGATTTTGTCGAAGAAGTGTGCTGCTGCTGCTCCATATGTACATTACATATAGCCTCTTTCCGTCACGCGTCCCTTAGCTATTTGCAGCACGCAATCTTCATGTTTTTGGATTCCTTTTCATTCCTCCAATGCACAGTGCTTAGGGTTGGGGTTGGCTTTTATTTCATTTTTTTTCCCACTCTCTCTCTTCCTTTTTATCTTACGTGTGCATGATTTGGTTAGGTCAGGGTTTTGCCTCACTGTTAGCGCAACAAGACCAACGGGTCCCGTTTCATGCAGTGTGTACGCGGGCGGGGAGGCAGATCAACTGTGTCCACGATGTAGTATGAACGATGCACATGTGTAACTCCTTTTCCGACTTTGTTTTGTTGGAATCGTGTTAAAGTGCGAATCTTGTGTCCGAGTTAAGCATACATACGGGGCAGAACTACTAGACCGTTGCTCTGGTGCAGAGCGGGTATGAAATGTTGACTTTCTGACTTATGACACGGCTAGTTTAGTAGTTATGGTTTCAAATTACAATCCTGTAATAGCAGTGATTTCAAATTAACTTATTTACTAACGTCAGGAACGATTTCTTGCGTGTTTGTAATGCTACTTGAACGTTTCTAATACGTCTTTGTATGTAAGGAATGAGAAGTTCGAATAACGAAGCAACAGAGGGTAATGATTAATATCTTTGCTTTACTTAAGCACCTTTAAAACCAATAAAACCCAGCTAATAACCTCAACTGCAGAAAGGATGCTAAAAAACTTTTCTATTTGAAACTTCAATAGAATTGAAAGTTGAGTTGAACTATATTTCAGGAGTAAGTTGAGCTAATGAATATTCAAACTGACATTTCTGAACTTCCATTTTAATGGTACATCAGATAATCCGATATACTTTTCTATTTTAACTGAAAATATGTACCTTTGAGGCAACGTGTTCCCTATCTATCCCTATTATAAAGCAACCGAACACCTACTCCCCATCCGTCAATTTAAGTAAAAATATATTTCTGTATCTCCACTTGATGCACATCTATTTCGAATCATCCCCTAAATTTAATCAAACACAAGTCACGGATGTTCACACACATACACACCCACATGTCGTATATAATCTGCACTAGGACTCCATTAGGAGGATTTGTATTCAAAGCTAACCAATTATCCCTGGCCAGTAGATAACACACTCAATATCAAAGAGAAAAAAAAAAGGGGAAAATAAAAAGAACACTAAAGGTTCTACCGAGATTTGAACTCGGATCGCTGGATTCAAAGTCCAGAGTGCTAACCATTACACCATAGAACCGTCTTGACGACACCGTGTCAAAAACGAAACATGACACATGCCATTATCCCTCTCGGTCTCTGCATCCACAACCCACTTTATCGATGTATAACAACAATTGACTGCTTTCACTTTCCTCAAGTTCGAGCGGAAGAGCCATGGAAGAAATCACGCAAAGTGTAGAGCAATAGCGAGCAGCTCGTTTATGTGTATTTTAACGGACAAATGTCTGCCAATTCGGTTTTACTCTTTCGAAAATATTAATACCGCATGGCCGACTTGTACGTCAATGCATATTAGTCCATTAAAATTTCCCTTTTTTGTTCGGGTTTTTTTTTTATTTTGTTTCGTCTTTCTCTGGTTTAGGCAAATGGTGGAGTTTCAATTGACCGTGGTTGTTTGCGAAACAATAAAGTCGGATGATTTGCCCTTGTTACGTTAATGTTTGGCGACAATACAACACTTTTTCCCGACATCTCGGAGAAAACGGGAAATAACAACTAATAAAAAGAGATATTGTAGGTAGAGGGCCAATTTCCCTTCATTACTCTTAATGAACTGCCTACATAGTACATATACAGTGTCGGCCTAACAATAGCACGAAAATTGTTAACCTTGAGTAGATTCAAATGAATTTCATACTAGTTCATAACACTGGAAAACAAATGATGCTATTTACACAGCAAGTACAAATAGAACAGCGATTCATTGGAAACAGCTTCGACAAAACTGAAGAACTTTTCAAATTCTGTTCTTAAAGTTTTTTGTTTTATAATTTTTTTTTGGCAAAGACGTTTTTTTCATCTCTTTGATATCGACTCAATCGAATCGTTAATAATTTTCTGGGGGATACTTTTCGAGGCCATTTCTATTTGAATAAAAATCGAGCGATCTCTAATCCTTCATGGTGATTGCGCTGGCAACTTCAAAACGTTGACTTGAGTTTTTTAAAACCCATTTCGCGGAATACTTTGGATGGTTATCTTGTTGATAAATGGTGTCCAGCGGAACATTTTCAAGTTTGAAATAAAAAAAAAATAAAAACTGAAGATTTTAGGTAATACGCGTACCTTATTTTGGGAAAATGTACAATCATGTTGCGGATTTTTTTTTTAATTATATCTTTTAAATGACGCTCGTTTCATTCCAAGCACCCTTGCAGCCAGACCCTCATATTTGTAATAACGCGTGAACAAAGAGCTGGTTCAATGGCAGCAGTTTCGCGGCGTGCTGTCTTGATTCCGCACCCTTAACGGTAATCATAACCCTTTTGCGCGCGCAAATTATATAAAAAAAAATATTCTACTGAATGTTATTGTAAACGCTTGACTTCAGGAATCTTCTTCTTAGAGGGCGCTGCAGTCCGGTGTGTACCTGGGCCTCAACCAACAAGCGTCTCCAATTGGCACGCTTTTTGTTTTACCAGTAGTTTCCAGTGCCGCACTCCCAGTTGGTTAAGGTCCTCTTTCACCACCTTAGATTCAGTCGCCCTCTGCTGTGTCGCCCCTCAGGGTTGGATTCCAAGACTCTTCGAGCCGGAGCTGTGCTGCCCATTCGCTCTACATCATCTCAGACGTTGGATCTGGAGACGTGGCACTAGGCCTATGTCATTGTACAGGCCGTACAATTCGTCGTTGTATCTTCTCCTCAATTCTCCGTTTATAGTAAAGGGTCCGCCATCTAACGTTTTTTTTTTCAAGTAGTGCTTATTTCGTGAATGGTAACACTTAGCTCATGTCTGATTTGACAGATAATTAGTTTTATCCTTCCGCTGAACGAATATGGTTGTGTATACGCTTGAACAACGCTTCGCTAAGTGGGCCTGCGATCGACTTACAGAAGATGCCGATTTTGCCAAAAAAAATCATCTTTTCAGATGAAGCTCATTTTGATCTTGGCGGGTATGTAAACAAGCAAAATTGTCGCATTTGGGGCACAGAAAACCCGCACGCATACATTGAAAAGCCGGTGCACCCAAAACGAGGCACTGTTTGGTGCGGATTTTGGTCCAGAGGCATAATTGGGCCATTTTTCTTCGAAAATGAGCAAGGAGTGACCGTTACAGTCAATGGCGATCGTTATCGGGCCATGTTGAACGAATTTTTGTTCACAAAAATTGAAGAGGAGGATATTGGCAACATTTGGTTTCAACAGAACGGCGCTACGTGCCACACAGCCGAAGCTACACTCGATGTTTTGCGCCCTGTTTTTGAAGATCGCATTATCAGCCGCAGAGCTGATGTCGTTTGGCCACCTCGGAGCTGCGATTTGACACCGTTGGACTATTATTTGTGGGGTGCCGTCAAAGATAAGTGTTACGCCGACAAGCCAGAGACAATTGACGCTTTAAAGGACAATATTCGTGAAGCCATTGGTGAAATACAGCTGCACACAATCGATAATGTGCTTAAAAATTGGACCGATCGTGTAGGCTACTGCATTGCCAGCCGAGGCAGCCATTTGAATGAAATTATTTTCCATTATTAACCGGAAGGATTGTACTTTCAAATAAAAAAAGAAATTTGAGAAAATATTCAGTAGTTTTTTTTATAGCATTTTCAAAAAAAAAAAAAATTATTTGGCGGACCCTTTATTAGTACTTTCTGGCATAGCCATTGTTTTTTATGACCGAGATACATCGATGTTGCATTGAGTCCACCAAATTGCGGCACCTCTCGTCTGGTACAACTTGCCATGAGTCTTGCACTACCTCCCACAATTCTTTGGCATTCTTCGGTTTTCGCTCATTTTTAACATCTCCCAACAAGTTTTCGATGGGGTTAAGGTCAGGCGATTGTGCGGGCCACTCCATTACAGATATTCTTTTCTCCTCAAACCATGACTTTATTCGTTTCGCCGTATGTTTTGGGTCGTTGTCGTGTTGGTAGACCCAAACTAACGGCATTTCCTCTTCGGCATACGGCAGCATGACCTCGTCGAGAATTTTTAAATATTCTGCAGCGTCCATTATGCCTTTGATAGGATATATAGGACCAACCCCGTAGTATGAGAAGCACGCCCATATCATGAGCTTTGCACCTCCATATTTAACTGTCTTAACTGTGTACCGAGGATCGTGTGCCGCATTTAGAGGTCTTATTATATACTCCCGACGACCCTTGGACCCAAAAAGAACGACTTTGCTCACATCGCTCCAGAGAATATTCCTCCATTTCTCCTTTGGCCACTCCTGATCCGCTTTTGCGAATTCCAATCTTCTTGCCACATGTTTTTTTTGTCAAAAGTGGTACTTTGCGAGGACTTCGAGCTGGTAAATTAGCTTCAAGCAGGCGTCTTCTTACCGTAACAGCGCTCACAGAGAGTTGGAGTTCGTCTTTTATTTTGCTGGAGCTTATTGACGGAGTCTGCTTTCCCAACTGTATGATCTTCCGGTCAGTTCTCTTAGAGGTCATTCTTTTAGGACCGCGAGTTTCGGGCTTATTTTGCCATTTTAAGGCATTACTCACCATTTTAGCGGAACATCCTATGATATTCTGGATGCACTGGTTAGTTTTCCCCTCGCTTCGTAATTTTTTTATTAAATTTCGCATTTCTCCTGGGCAATGCTTTGATCGGCCCATTTTGCTTATTAAAATAATGCTAAACTAAGTAAAAATGAAGTAACACAAAGGAAATAAATAATTACTCACAAGAAAAAAATAAACAATTTTTTTTTAAATCTTTTATTGATCACAACACGGACACTGCTATTATTATGAACAGTCGTCAACCACAGCCTTTCAACGAATGTGTTTTAAAAAAAAAAGGAAGGATATGCATTTATGAAAACCATAAACCTCTCATACGATAGCTGAGGTCCCGTTAGATGGAAAACCCTAATTCAAAGTTCTGCGAAAAGCAGGTCATAAACAAAAAAATTGTTATTTTTTAAGGCTGTGTGAGCACCGCTATTTTCGTGAACACAACTTCTCAATTGCCTCTTGAGCCCAAAGAAGCAGCGGTTTGCGAGATTTATTCTGCGTTCGATCTCAGCATTGGTGTTGTTGTCCAAGTAAACGAAGTTCTGGACCACTTCACATTTGTAGCTATCAATCTGGCCAAGACGTCGGTGTTGTGCTTCTTTTTTGGATGACAGCATACGAGGGTGGTCCGATAAGTACTTAGATAGTACAGATGTCGCCAGTATCGCAAGAGCAACTTACTATAGTGTAGTTCTTTCTAGTAGACGACCACTGTCGAAATTTCAGCCGGATCGGACTCGTAGTTTTGTTTGGCCCGCGTGTGGAAGCGAGAGTGTCCGCGGATTTTAGAAAAAATGGAAAAAGAGCAATATCGGTCGGTGATTCGATTCTTGTTTTTGGAAGGGAAATCGCGCAGCGAAATCAAAGAGCGTTTGGATGCTGTGTACGGTGACTCTTCTCCTTCGATGGCGACCATCAAAAATTGGTTTAACGAGTTTCAACGTGGTCGCACGTCGGTTTTCGATGAGCCACGTCCAGGTGCCCCGAAAACGGCTACGACGGAGGATAACGTGACAGAAATCCACGATCTCATATTGGCAGACCGCCGATTGAAGGTGCGCGAGATAGCTTGGACAGTAGGCATTTCAAAAGATTGCGTGGGTCATATCCTGCATGAAATTTTGGGAATGAGAAAGCTGTCGGCGCGATGGGTGCCGCGTTTGCTCACTCCGGGCAACAAGCGCAACCGTGAGACCACTTCAGAGCAGTGTTTGACGCTGTTTAAGCGCAATCCGAAGGAGTTTCTGCGTCGTTTCGTGACATTCGACGAAACATGGATCCACTGGTACACACCAGAGACTAAGGAACAGTCGAAACAGTGGACTTCACCCGGCGAACGTGCTCCGAAGAAGGCGAAGACTGTCCCATCGGCCGGAAAGGTGATGGCCACCGTTTTCTGGGATTCACAAGGTGTGATCCACTTCGACTACCTGGAGAAGGGCAAAAGGTCACAGTGCTGTACTACGCCAAATTATTGGGCCGATTCGACGCCGAATTGAAGAAAAAACGGCCCCACTTGGCGAAGAAAAAAGTGCTCTTCCACCATGATAACGTACCGGCTCACATCTCCGCCCTCGCCACGGCCAAATTGGTCGAATTGGGCTACGAACTGCTGCCCCATCCACCGTATTCTCCAGATTTGGCCCCGTGCGACTTCTTTTTGTTTCCAAACTTGAAAAAGTCACTCGCCGGGCAGAAATTTCAGTCGAATGAGGAGGTCATCGTCGCCAGAGAGGCCTATTTTGCAGACCTCGAGAAAACGTATTTTTCAGACGGGTTAAAGAAGTTGGAGCATCGCTGGGTCAAGTGTATCGAGCTGAAAGGAGACTATATTGAAAAATAAATCGCCATTTATACTTATCCATAAGTACTTATTGGACCACCCTGGTATATTTGGTTATACCCTCGCTCACCGAAAGACCCATTATCATTGACCCACGTATCAATGCTCTTGAACACTTCATTGACGTCTCGCTGAGCTCGCCTAATTACCTCAATCTCATCTGAAAGCAATTGCTTTCATACGAAAGCAATAGCGCAGACTTGAAATAGATCGTACCTCTATGTTAGCCAGTGAGTCTCACATGATCATTTCAAGCAAGATGTTGAAAAAGTTATATGACAGTGCGTCACCTTGCCTAATCCTTTTTTAACATCGGAGGTCTCGGTTAATTCGCTACGGACCTTAATGGAGTAGCGAGAATTCTCCATTGTCATCCTGCACAATCGGACGATTTTGGCAGGGATGTTAAAACTAGACATGGCTCGGTATAGCTCGTCCCTATGCACACTGTCATATGCGGCTCTAAAATCGACAAAAGATGGTGTGTGTCGATTTGAAATTCTTGGGTCTTCTCCAAGATCTGCCGCAGTGTGAAAATTTGGTCTATTGTGGATTTTCCTGGCCTGAAATCACACTTCACACAGTACAGCAAAGAAGATCTTGTGCGCGATGTTAGGGAGACTTATTAGGTGTGCAACTAAGTTCTCGCTGTTTATCAAGAGATGGCTCCAGTAGAAAGTGCTGGTCGATTATGACGTATCCAAAACGTTATAAACCAAGCTAAGACATATGGATAAGAGACGTTGAGCGTCGTTTTTTCGCCTGTGATCAACTGCTCCAGCGGCAAAAAAGGGAGGGTTTTCTTCATCGCATTGTTGCGGGTAATGAAAAATGGATTCATTACAGCAACCTAAAGAGAAAAAAATCATGGATCAGAGCGGTATTATCTATTATGAGCTGTTGAAACCAAACGAAACTATCACTAGGGAATGGTATCGAACTTAATTGATGCGATTGAGCCGAGCATTCACTGAAAAGCGGCCACAATACGAGCAGAGGCACGAAAAAGTGATTCTACAGGATGACAACGTTCGGCCTCACGTTGCCAAACCCGTTAATGGGAAGTCCTACCCCACCCGCCATATTCCCCAGATATTGTGCCGTCCGATTATCACTTCGATGGCACATGGTCTGGCTGATCAGCAGTTTCATTCATATGAAGACATCTCAAAATGGCTTGATTCGTGGATAGCCTCAAAAGACGAGCACTTCTACCGTGACGGTATGCGAGCTCTGCCTGAAATATGGGAAAAACTTATCGCTAGCGATGGATATACCGGACTTTGGGAGAAATTGAGGGAAACTCGATCGGCGAAGCGATTTCCTACGGTTATAGCTTTCCGACGTCAAACCCTTATTGTCTTGCTCGACTTCGTAGCATACTTGATATCCTCATTCGTACCTTGGCTACCAGGTTGTGATCCGATTCGATGTTGACTCCTTGGAAGGTTAGTACAGGAGGAGTGTCTGGCGTCGATCGCAACGTGATCAATCTGGTTGATGACCGCCATTGGGCGTTCGTTAGGTCCAGGAGATCATACAAGTCATCCTTGAGTGTATCATCTTTCAGGTATACCCCCACAAGAAAAAGTAGCATGGTTTGAGGTCTGGAAAGCGAGGTGGCCAGGATATGTCTCCATACTTGTTGATCAATTTATTCGGAAAAATAGCCCTCAGTTCCCCATCGATATTCTAGCCGTGTGTGGCGTAGCATTCTGTGCCCGGGGAACCGCTGCAGTTGCAGCAACAGAATCTGGTTCATCATTCGGCAATACACTTCAGTAGTGACTGTCTCTTGTTGGTTAAAAAAATAACGGCCAATTATCCCGCCGGCAGAAATGGCACACCATACCAAGTAACACAAGTTCCGTCGATATGAAAACGTGCTTCATCACTGTGCTGTTGCCAAGCGTTCATGCTGTTCGGAAACGTTTGAGCATTGTTCTTGTGAAGGTTTCTCGCAAAGGATGGGTGAGTGGGTTGAACGCATGTAGCTTGTGGATAGCGGCTCGACAAGCCATTTTTACAAGGTGGGGCAAAATTAAACATCCAATTCTGTTTTTGAATTACTTTTTTAATAAATAAAAAAAATTATTTTGAGTGATGGAAATTTTTATTTGGACCTTTATATTTATTTGGAAAATATGATATCCGTCAAGTGGCTGCCGCCAGTGTCGGTACACATTTGTACCCGTTTTATCGCATTTTCCATGACTGTTCGCATTCCGAATATTCGAATATTCTCCTTAAGGGCTCGATCGTCTGAGGCATGTTGGCATGAGCCCGCGACTTCAAGTAGCTTCGAAGAAAGGAGTCCGGGATGGTTAAATCGATCATATCAAATCGCCAAAACGGGAGATTGCGCGATCAAGAAACGCTTCCTTCACAATATTATTGTAGCTCGTTCCAGTCTGTTCTAGTAGAATAGCTAAGCGCCAGAATATTGCCCAGTTGGCGCGACACGATTATGAAATCGAAGTCGAAATTCACGCTGCGCTAACACCACCGACCGATTATTGGTCAAAAAAATCGACACAATTATTCCACGCTCTTGAGGAGTATAGCCGTCCATTGACTCTCTGTTCACAGCTGTCTAGTTCACAAATGTCAAATATGATTGACGTACGACGCCATTTGTAAAAATTATAACATCTGCATTTTTCTGTCTTCGAATGCCATTTTATTCATTCAATTGTAACAGTAATATGTCATTATGTCATTTGTGCCTGAATTAAAAATTAATTTTTTTATTTCGATAAGTCCAACCACTGCTGCTGGTGATAGAATGATATGTGAAGTGAAGTATATGTTTTCCTTGAGTAAAGCAAAGAAAAAGTTTTGGGGCAAATAAAATATATGAGTTGTGGGCTATTGTGACGCCCACGAAGGATTTTACGAGAAAGAAGTAAAAGCCCGTAAGGCTTCAAGCCCTGGGAAATAGTGCAGAAATCACGCGTTCAAGATATTAGACCCTAGGAAAGGAGTCGGTCATCTCCTTCGGGATAAAAAAAAAAGAAAATGGCAAAGAAAAAATGTTTTTTAACTTTCATGAAGAATGCACGAGAGCAATGTAGGTATAAACGCTGTTCGAAAAAGATACCAACCAAAATAGGAACTCATTTCAGACAAAAAGGGTTACAGCAGAGTGGGGGAGATATTTCGATGAACTGCTTAATGAAGCATTGGAAGTGAAAACAATAGATATTCAGGTACAACAGCCAAACATCTAGGAAAAAACAGAGGCAATCGATGGGTTTAAGAATAACAAGACTGCAGGAGTACAATAAACCAGAGAGAAATTAACAGGGAAGTTACATGGGCTTATTACAACTATATGAAACATTGAAACTATCTCGAACGCATCGAATGGGTCATCATTTCCGTATTTAAGGGGGTATTCTAGTGTAGAATTTTGAAAAAAATCATTCATTCAATCAGACATTCAAGGATTTTTCAAAATTCCTATTATTTCATGAGCGGACCCCACAAGCGGACCAGTAGGAATGCAGTTAAGTGGGAAGGTTATGGTCCTACACTTCTGACCATAACGACGCCGGGATAAAAAGGAAAAGAAGAAGAAGATTTCATGAGTTATAGCCGTTTCAGTGACGTGGCATCGGTTCCTGTCCTACCGCTACAAGTTAACAAAATACGGTAGGCGTTCCCGAGTGCCTACTTATGAATGTCCCTTTCTATTGTATAGTATCCCTTTTAAATCTATATTAATTGAAGGACATAGAAACTTGTTTTATTGGCATATTCTCCTTTTAGTTTCATTTTAAGTTAGTTTTGAGCCAACCTTCGTACCGAGTGCAAGTGCTAACTCTGACAACGTGTTTAAAATTTTTCAAGTGAAAATTATTTTATAAATTGCGAGTTGTGGATTTATTTACAGTATAATGGATAGAAAATCTTCAAAATTCAATTCTGCACGGCCATGCAGATCAAGAAAGAGGACATTTTCCGTTAATCAATTTACTGTAGAAGAAGAAACCAGTTTCACTAGTGCATCTGCAGCAAAATTAAAACATTCGCAGGATGAGGAAGTTGTAATTACTAACAATTACGGTTATTGTATCAGAAATCAATGGAAGACGGCACTATTGACGAATTTTACCACAAAAATCCTCCTCTAAATGACACCGTTTTACAAGTAATAAAACCAATTTATGAACATTTATCAGCTGATTCTTTATTGGAACGATGTTTGGGTTCTGAAACCCAAAATAATAACGAATCTTTGAATTCGTTAATTTGGACTTTTGCTCCGAAGCACATTCACGCTGGATCGAAGACAATTCAAATTGCCACTTTCTTCGCAGTTAGTATTTTTAATGAAGGTTTTATACCCATATTAAAAATCTTAGATGTTATGGGAATCACGATTGGCCCAGAAGCTAGTGCTTTTGCAGCGAGACGGGACGAAGCGCGTATCGAGCGCTCGGAACTCCGGACTTCAGAGGCGTCAAAGGAGGGTAGAACTGCTCGATTGGAAGAGAGAAACGCAGAAAATTGTTTTTTCCAAGTCGAGGAAGGTCCGATGTTTGAAGCAGGAATGACAGATTAAATAAATGTAAGCCTAAAATATCATTTCATGACTTAGACTGCGAAATACTTGACGCGAAACTTTAAACTCGTATTTCACGGAACTGTCTTTTTCAAAACGATACCCATGATTTCTCAAGTTCTACTGGACCGATTAACTTGAAATTTTTTGAGAGTCTTCTTTATACACTTGCCTTCGGCCGTATCTTTTTTTTTTTTTTTCTTTCAGTCGTTCAATCGTGGGTATGACCACGTGCCAATTTTTTTGAGACCCCCCACTTCATCAGTTGCTCATTTTTTGAATTTTTAACTTTTTTTATTTTTTAATTTTTTTCTGTATTTTTGTAATGTTAATAAATAACCCATAAAAAAATGGATGTAAAAATATCGATTGTCTTTTTTCTACAGCACTTCAAAAATCTCCTAAAATTCACTCCTCTACAGTAGAATACCCCCTTAAAAAGGATGATCGAACACAGTGCAACAATCACACTGTTTTCCCAGTTTTATCTATACCTTTAAACCATTTGGAGCTGATAATAGTTCTTCGGATCCTGTTTTGCGTACGCTGGATTACTTGAATGTTTAAGATTTTTGACGTTCCCTACAGTTGTAGTCCGTATGTCCAGATAAGTGTTATCATGGTTTTGTACATGAGAAGTTTACTATCTATTGATGGCCTGGAGTTTTTACTTTGTCTTTTATTTGGTAAAGTAGTGGCCCCAATACACTATCCTGGGGAACGCCATACAATATGCAGTATGGAGTATTCGTCCTCGTATTTTACATAAATATGCCGTTTGTCAAGGTAGCTCTTTAATAGCAGGTAAAAGTCTAGCTTTGTTGAGTTTATAAAGCAGTCCCAGACTTTATCAAAAGCCTTAGATACGTCAAGAAATACTGTTGAGACTTGTGCGTTTATTGTACAGTCAAGTGACGTTTATCGAATATTGGTTGTAGCCTTTTGTGTAGGATTTTCTCCATGAGCTTCGACAACAGGCATATTGGGCGGTAGTTACATGCTTTTGTTATGTCTTTTCCTGGTTTCGGGATGGCGTGTACTTCAGCTACCTTCCTAGTTTTTGAGAAGTATTTTGTTCGAAATGTGGCGTTAAATATGTTTCTAATATAAATAATTCCATAATCAGGCAATTACTTTAGGATTTTTCCGCCTATCAGATCATAACCTGGACTTTTATTAGGTCTTAGTTATGTCTTATCTGAAAACTAATATTTCTTTTAGTCGTCGGTGTGTTTGGGATGGTTTCGTTTGTCTTTTTACTTTGTGAAGATGGCAAAGACTGCCTCTAGTTTTGCAGCTTTCTCTGTGTTGGTCTTAGACTGTTTTGTTTTCGTTTAGTATTGGTGGTTTATGTGAAGTGATTATTTTAGGTATTTTATAGCTTTCCAAAAAGAATTATTTGTTTGGAAGGTCGGTGTCAAGTTTGGCAAATAGTTGTCAAGACCTTTGATTTTGTAATCTCTTGCGGCAGTTCCTTTAGTTCTTTTATGGTCTTCAGGGGATCCATTCGGTTGCCATAGTTTGCTGGTAGAACCCTCTGTTGTTAGTTAGCTTGGTAGTTTTAGTCACCTAGGTGATAGTCGTGGTTGAATGGGAGTTCGAGGCAAGTTTTTTCGGCTAAGCTTGTACACTTCGTGTATACAGATGTCTATGAGAATAAGTTTCTTGTATGTCTGCGGGCCAGTATGTTAGTTCCCTTATGCTGAAGAAATTTGTGTTTAGTTTGTTATTGGAGAACTCCAGTCTGTGTTCTTTGCACTAAAGTCAGCTATTAATGTAGTTTTTGTATTGGTTTGTCGATATTTCGAATCTGGACGGACAGTAAAGTGCCGAGATTGTTAGCTATCTACCAGGGGTATAAGTTGAAACTTGCCGGTTTTTCTGGTAGATGTCGCAAGCTAAGTCATTTTTTTCTTTTGACATAAGCTTCAAAAATACTCAAGTCTCATTCCATCAAAATAATAGCGTCATGGTTGTTTACCTCAATGAATATGGCGAGCTTCGTTCCAAATAAAGAGCATTTGCGGCATTCGTTTCTTTTCTTATTTCATCAAGAGACAAAAGCAACTGAAGCTCATGAAGCTTTGCGGGTAAAATCCTATGGTGAACATGCTCTAATGATTATAACATGTGGGACATGGTTTCGTCAATTTAAAAGTGGTGATTTCGGTTTGATAGACAATTAACATTCCTATTCAGCGAAAAGATTTAAAGACGAGGAATTGCAGGCGTTATTGGATGAAGACTCAGCCCAATCGCAAGAGAAATTGGCAAAAACACTAAATGTGTCCCGAGCAGCAATTTGCCAACCTTTTAAAGCCAGGGAAAGATCCAGAAGTGTAAGAAATGGGTACCACACGAATTGAGCGATAGGCAGATGGAATATCGAAAAACTGTTTCTGAAATGCTGCTTCATCGGTTCGAAAGGAAGTCTTTTTTGCATCGGATTGTCAGGGTGACGAGAAATGGATTTATTTTGAGAACCCGAAGTGAAAATAAGCTGGGCTTTCAACGGATGAAGTCAGCTCATCGACATTATTTTGATTAATTTTTGAAAACAATATCAATTAAATGACCGCGTTTATTGCCGATGCAAAAATGGGCTCGTTTTCGCGCATTCTCCATGACATTTTCGAGCATTTCGAAAATTTCTGGGATTTCCGCACGAATGTTTCTTTTGAGCTATTCTATTGTCTCGGGCCGTTAGCATACACCTTGCTTTTCAAGTATCCCCAAAGAAAAAAGTTTGTAGAAGTCAATTTTTGACACCAATCTTCCAGGGAACTTCTTACGCAGAAGGTTCATTGTTTTGTCCGCATGTCCCGCCGTCTTGTTGAAACCAAAAGTGAAATAAGCATTTTTTACGCATTTCTGAGGACCACATAATGGGCCAACATCCACCGATATCGATCGCCACCCACTGTATCGCCGACTTTGAAGAAATACGATCCAGTGATGGTTTTAGCGCATACACCGGCCCAAACAGTAACTTTTTGAACATATAGCGGCTCTTCGTGAATAATGTGAGGATTTTTGGTGCCCCAGAAGCGACAATTTTGTTTATTAACTGAGCCGGAGAGCGTAAAATGTGCCTCATCGGTTATCAAAATTTGCTGCCAGAACTCCGGCTTAGCATTAATCATTGCAACGACATTTTGTGCGTATGCCAAGCGCCGTGGCTTATCTTATGGCAAAATTCTTTGAGTTATCTGCACTTTGTATGGAAATAAGTGAAGATCATCCTTTAAAATTCTCCGCAAAGTGGTCCCACTGATGCCTAACTGCTGCGAACGGCGCCGATATGACAAACTTGGGTCTTCTTGAACACTGGCCTTCACAGACTGAATAGATGAGTTTGAACGCCGCGGACGTGGCCTAGGTTGCTCACGAGAGCTTGCCACAGAACCAGAATGAAAAAAATCGAGGCCCAACGACGAATTGTACCTTTTTTGGGCGCAACACAATCACGATATTTTACACGATACGCACGTTGAGTTAGCACAATCGAGCGTTAATTTTTAATGAACATTTAAACTATTTCTGCGCGTTCTTTTGGTGTGAAGCGATTCATGGTTAAAATTTCACTGAATTGACGTTTCCAAAATGCTATGACATATGAAAATCGGTCAACAATTGTTGAAGTTATTCGAAGACCCATATGAGATGGCGCACCCCGTAATAAAATAATAAAGTAATTTATTCTTTAGAATGGGTGTAGCAGAGCAAGAGGCGAATTTGTAAGCCATTTTTAGTTATGATTTAGATTCAAGTGAACTGTCTAATAGTGAGGACGAAGACTGAGTTCCGCAGCCTATTTCAGAACGACGGTGAAATTGAATATTGAACATACATTGTAATTATAACTTACTCTAGGATCAGTAAGCGGCAGTTTTAATTCGAAGGATAAAGCCGCATGGGAAGAAACGCCACCACATGAACATCAAACTGGAGTTCCCAATGTTCTACGTCAGCGAAATTGACCTCATCGCAGCACAGAAACTTTGTCAATTAGCGAAACATTTTAAAAAAATGTACAGAAAATATGGTAGACATCATTGTTCGATACACCAATAAGAAAGCTTCGTCTACCTAAGCAAATTACAATGCAGATCATCCACATTCGCAGCCACAATGGAAGGCTATAACGATACCGGAAATTTATTCGTTCATTGCTGTTTTGATTTGTGCTGGTGCGAACAACTCTAATGCCGACCATAGTTCTGATGTGTGGCATTCCAACTCATATCCACTGTATCGCGCGACAATGGGACTCAACATCCCACAACATCATGCGTTTCCTAAGATTTGACGACAACAATACTCGCAGTCAACGCAAGAAAGAAGATAAGCCAGCCCCAATTCGTGATTTGTGGACGAATGTTTAATGCAAATTTATCCCAAATGTTTACCCAATATTTGCCTTCAAAGTCGGCTAGGTAGGTAGGTAGGAGTGGCCGCCTGATATCGAGATGCCAGGCCCAATTAGCGCTTATGCGCCGTTTTGATGCCACCACTCAGTGACCTAGTGTGCTATTATTGGAGTTTCATATCCATCCTGTGGAATTAAGGAATTTGATGATATTACAGAATCCTATTTCCCTGAATTCTGATAGGTCGTCGAAGGAGATTTTGCCGAGTAGGCGCTGTCTGGTTCTAGCTAGAGCCGGACATTCACACAGGAAATGGGTGAGAGTTTCCTTTTCCAGTGGGTTCTTGCAACTTCGGCAGTAGGTGTTGAATGGGATGCCTAACTTAGCAGCGTGGGTACCGACAGGCCAGTGGCCAGTACAGATGGCTACAATTCTGGCAATCTCTTGTCGGGGTCCGTTAGTTAGGTCGAGGGTTCTTTTCCTGTTATAGGAGGGCCATGTTTTCCTTGATATGATGCAGTTGCTAAGACTGCACCATCTGGAGTTCGCCCTCGAGAGAAAGTGTTGTAGAAGGTTTGCCTTGACCAGTCTGATGGGGGGGGAGTACTGCCTCCGCCAAAGAACAGTCGAGGGAAGAGCCGTGCCTTGCTAAAGCGTCAGCCTTTTCGTTTCCCTCTATTTTGCTGTGGCCAGGAACCCAAATGAGAGTAATGTTGAAATAGTCTCCTGCACAGCTCATTTCATCCTTACACTGTGCAACTAATTTGGATTTTATGGAGTGAGAGTCGAGAGCTTTGATAGCTGATTGGCTATCAATATATATATTGACATCTCTCTTGGTAATAGGATAGCGCGTGAGTAACTTGCAAGTTTCCTTAATCGCCAGTATTTCCGCTTGGAACACGCTGGCCGAGTCTGGAAGTCGCAACGATTTGGAGATATTCAGTTCCGCTGAGAAGATACCCGAGCCAACCCCACACTCCATTTTCGAACCGTCGGTGAAAAAAGCTACCTGATGGTCCTCAGAGTGCAGTCCCTGTTTCCATGCCATCCTGGATGGGAAGTGGACATGGGCGGCTTTATTTGGGTTGTGTATGGGTGTCGTGAAATCGGTTGCAGTCGTGGCCAGGTCACTAGGTAATAGGTCCAGCACCTTGCTATGACCGTAGGGTTTAGATGACCAGAACCCAGATTCTCTAAGTCTAATGGCGCTACAGGCTGCATTATATCTGATGAAGAGGTCCAGAGGGAGGAGGTTTAGGAGTACGTTAAGTGCCTCGGTCGGAGTAGACCGAAGGGCAACGGTTCAAAGTCGGCTAAGAAGGGTATCAAAATATAGTGGATTTCCGATGCTGAAAACATACAGATTACATGGAAAAAAATCAGGAAGAGAGAGTGGTAAAAGAATTAGCGTCTCCGTACCGAGGAAGTGGAGGAAATATCTGCATGAATAATTTTTCTACACCTTTACCCATTGCAAAGCACTGGCCATCGTGGAATCTTACCATTGTTGGCAAAAGAATAAACCATATATACCAAGTATCATGGCATCAAATAAATCACGAGCGCAATACTCAACAGCTTTTGGCTTTCATGAAAAAGTAACGATGTGCTGTTACGTTCCGAAAACAATAAAGCGGTAATTCTTATATCGACAATGCATTCGGATATGGCCGTAGGTGACGATGTAACGAAAAACTTGAAATTATCAATTATATTATAATAAATATAAAACTGGCGTCGACACTATGGACCAAATGCTCAGAAGGTACATATACAAATCAGCGGCGCTGTTCAAGATGGCCAATGGCAATGTTCTTCAACTTATTGAACATCTCTTCACTCGCGGCATACACAATTTATTAGGAAAATAATAGAATGATTAAGAAAAAAAACAGCGGAACGACGTCTTTTTATGCGCAAACTAAGTGAAGAACTTGCCAAGCCAATGACTGAAGAACGCATGACGAATCCTCAAGTGATGCGCACTTATGCAACAAAAATTGCTGTTCAAAATATGATAGGTCGTAAATTAACACCAGTAACAGGTCCACCGGTAAGAGAGTCACGGGATCCTTCTCATATTTGTTATCTATTAACCATAAAAAGACGAAGAAAAACGCGAAAGAGCTGCAACGAATTTCAACGGATCAGACCTCGACCTTTTCAAATTGATGGTCTTGCAGAGCAACGCTTCACCAATTTTCAAAGTCTAAAAATGGCTCGTCGAATGGTTGGCCTTGAAAGAGAAAATTTACAATAATTTGCCTGAAAGAAGTGCGAAATGTGTAGAATCAAAAGTCTATACTTAGAATAAAAAAAAAATCGAGATTCCCTTGAAAATTTTGTAACGAAAAAACCTGTAAGTTTCAGCTTACACCTTTGATATGCGTCTTCAATTGGTATGATCGTCGCTTGTATATGTTCGGATTTGAAGGCTGCAAGATCTATTAGTTTAATGTCCTGCCTTATTATAATTGCTGTACGATAATGGGCTTTGTCGTCGGGATGATTCATTTGATACATACAGTGTCGGAAAAAAGTTTGGAAACATAGTCTAGAGATTCACAATCTCAGTTCTAACGTAAAATCGTTTAAACTTACGTTGATCAAACTTGGCATAAGGATACATTTTAATATTGTTTTTTAAATTTTAAAAGAACATTGGTGTACGGCAACTGGAAAAAAATATTTACCAAGAATTGAGACAAGACCTTGTAAAACTTACGGAGAAAAGTATGAAAACATGTAGTTTTTCATGAAATTATTGTATATTTTTCAATAATAGCAAGTGTTTTTCTTAATATTTAGTGCTTCCCCCTTTTGCTTTGATAACTGCTCTACATCTTCTTTCCATAGAATCCACTAACTTCTCACAATATGTAACTGGGATGTTCTGCCATTCATACGCAATTTCCTCATAGAGCGCATTCTTGTTAGAATTTTTTTTAGTTCGAAGCTGTCTTTTTACGTATTCCCACAAGTGCTCTATTGGATTAAGATCCGGGGACTGAGATGGCCATTCCAAAACATTAACTTTTCCTGTTGGAACCAATTTTTTACTTACCTGGACGAATGCTTCGGATCGTTGTCTTGCTGAAAAATCCACCTAATTGGCATTTCTTCTTCAGCATATGGAAGCATAATGTTTTCTAATATTGCCAAGTAACGATGCCGATCCATTATTCCATCTATGCGAACAATTGCCCCAACTCCAGATCGTGAAAAACATGCCCAGACCATGACCGAACCTCCACCATGCTTTACGGTTGGCAATTGATACTTTACATTATACCTTTCACCCTTTGGTCGCCTCACATAATGTTTGCCATCGCTGTAGACTGTATTCCATTTCCTTGGAGTCCAAAAAACATGATCCTTAGAAAAATTGAGCCTCTTTACCATATTCACTTTAGATAAAAGTGGCTTCTTCAAATGAGATCTTCCGAATAGTCCACTTTCTCTCAATCTATTCCTTATTGTGCGATCGGTTACTTCCGCAATCCCTTTTTCCTTTAATTCGACGTTGATTTCAGTTGCCGGTTTTCTCCGGACTTTTTTTCGATATCCTTTGAATTATGCGATCGGTGGTGATTGTTGTTTTTCTCGGCCTGCCTGATTTGGGTGCACACTCGATCGTCCCTCGCTGCTGGAAGTTTTTTATGATTTTTGAAATTGTCCCTCTTGGTATACTCAAATCGCGTGAAATCTGTATTTGTTTTATACCATTATTGTGCATCGTCACTATCTTTTCCTTCAAATCCGTTGAGTACAATTTGCACTTGGGTATTCTGATAATTTTTTATTATAGATATATGTATGTATTTCAGGTTAAAATTGAAGTTTTACGCAACAGCTAATTCTCAGAGATCTTGTCTTCATTTAAAAGAGTTCAAATTGAAATTTTGACAGCAAACACTGTTATGTTTCCATATTTTTTTCCGCGAGTGATACCAAGTGTAGTGGATAAAATTGAATCACTTTTTCTTAGTACTGCCGTATATCAATATTTTTTTTAAAGATTAATTAAAGAATGACAGTGTATTTTCGTACGAAATTTCAAACCTAAAAACTAAGTATATTTTTCAATAGAGCTAAAAGTATAAGTTTTTTTAACATGTTTCCAAACTTTTTTCCGGCACGGTATTATAGTCTGGTATTTTAAAGTAATTTGTATTTGTAAAGTGGCCTCTCTTATGGTGTTTGTCACACAACCTGGACGGGGTGTAGGTGGTTTGTGTCGAAGATGTTCGTGAACTACTTTCCGGGGGTGGTTGTCCTAGATATAATTTTTTGAGAGATTTGAGTGAATTTGTCGCGTTAGTTGTAGTTCACCGTAACTCTTTTGTTTCCATGTCATTAAGTTGTTATATTGGAAATGCACACACAAAGTATGAATTTTGAAGTGATCGTTCATTTGCCAAGAGTTGAAAACTACAGATACGATGCTTTGAATTAGTGAAGACTTTCAGGAAGGTTTGTAAGTTTTATACCTAACCTGGAACAGCTAAAAGACGTTAGAAAAACGTCCGGCGTTTGCTCGTGCTTTTCTGTGTACCTCACGTAGAGGAACTCACTAACCGCAAAAACTATTTCTTTTCTGTAAGCCATACAACGATGATTGATGCCCAGTTCCTGCACATCACCCATTCGTCATTCAAAATCGTCATTACTCAGAGTAAATGTACAGACCAACTTGACATTGTTCACAGATTCAAAAAGTTGTTATTCATTTGCGTGCGACCAATAATTGTTACTTCATTTCCCGTCGTTCGTTCGACTTCTGACGTCGAAGTCTCTATTAATTAGCTTATCTCTAACACAAGGGTGTTCTAATTTAAGAATGCCCTGAGTCAGCGTACGATATAATTGAGAATGCGCGCAATGATGTTTTCCAACTGTGACTGTTGATTTACTGAGAGACCTCTACCCTTCAATTCAGGCAATTACATTGCAAATGCATTTATTCGGCTTGCCGACCTTAGATCACACTTCTTAGTTACAAACTCGAGTACATATAGTACCAGATACCAATGTAATTCCTTTTTGTTGCGTTTTTATTTCGAGTCAAAGTCACGATAATTAAGACGCGAAAGTGGAGCATTTTTTGTAGGTGCCTTCCACATGCTTAGCCTCGCTCCTTATGCGGAAGCAATTACCGCCTTGACAATTTCCAACTGCACAACAAAGGGTAAGCACCTTTCGACCACTCAGCTGTAAGACCCCATCGTCATTTACATAAACATTGTCCTTTCCTTCGAAGAGTATTTTTCATTTCGTATCGAAGAAAATCCAAAAACAAGCGGCAAAAGCGAAACGAGACATTTTATCTCTGCAATTATAAGCCATTTGTTTAGCTCCCTCCCATCAATCATAATTTTTTTTTCGCTTTCGGTTTTTCTTTTTCTGAAATCGAATTTATAAGGATGCACTAAGCACTCGCAACCACTTGCTGGTAGGCATAACATGCTGGAGACTATGTAGGTAGTGTGGTAAGCGAATCATGAAACCAACGGAAAAGAAAAAAACTTGAAACACTTTACAACCCTAATGTCAATTGTTGTGTTGTGTTGCGTTGTTTTTGTTTTCAATGGTTTCCTTCTTCGTTTTCATCGAGAGCTAGAGGAATGAATCGAGTCAAATCCTTGGTAAGGTTCCTTGACTTTTGTTCCCTTGTTCGTTTCGATTGTAAACAAAACAAAAACTCGACCGAGACCAACAACCTGGATCGACTCTTCTCCCTTTCTCTCTCTCTCGTTGTTCGCCTGTTACTCCTTGGTTTATTTCTTTGTGCATAATATTCCTGGAAAACACACAAGACAAAAGCCAAAGTTGATATTAAAGCGAAAATGCAAGAAACCAGTTTTAGAAATTAACTCATGATGGGGAGCGAACGAAAACGGTCGTCTGTTGTTTATTGTTAATGTTGCCTGTACCCAGAGAATATCGAGAAAGTCGATGCAATAGGCGATTATTGCATTTATGAACGTTTTTGTGCGTCAGAATTCAATGAAATTCGCCCATGGTAAATGCATGCATCGTTTGTAGGCCATTATCAGACGTCTAGGAGTTGTATATCATTTAACCCAGCTAGACGGGCTGTTGACCTCTAACATGATGAAGCACTCACACGGATAAAATGCCAAATGGATTAGCAGTAACGATGTCAGTGCGGAGGTTAAGAGCCAAGTAATTTAAAGAATCTTGCCTCTGTGGCTCTATGCAAGGCCCCCTTCAACCTAGGCTTGCTATATGGCACCAAAGCAAGTAGCTTATCAAATGTTGATGAAACTGATATCGGTGGCAAGACGTATGGTCATGCCCATTGTGTATTGATTTTAACGCCATAGCGTACTATGAACTTTTGCAACTGCAACACTAGACATGAAACCGATGTGCAGCCTACGGGTTCATATTCACTAGTCAGGGCTCCGTGTCACCTATTTCTGCTCACAACTGTGAAAAGTGAAATAGGAACACAATCAATATAAAGTGCGGCGCACTAATAGCGAACTGAGGTCTCGATTCAAGTCCAATTCGGATTGAAGCCAGCCACATTATGTCGACCACAGCTCCGGGCCGAAAAGCCTTCAAATCCACACCCATTATGGTATTTAGGTATGAAGTTAAGCTAATATTGAATGCAAATCAAAGGGTCAGCATTAATAGAAGCCACTTAATTGAACCGTACTCGTTGGCGACGACTAAAGTAGGAAAGTCATCCATGTAGTTCCATATTGCCAACAAGTAAAACACATAATCTGTCTAACCATGAGAGAAAATATTTGCCCAATTTCCAGTTCATCTCCTTGCGCATAAGCGCCACCTTATTACATCCGGATTATACATGAATCCAATTAAGAGCAAGGGAACACAAAAGCTTAGCTAAAAATCCAAAGAATAAGTAATTTTCTTAGAACTCACCTGCATCACCGGTTCTCTTTGAGAGTCCGGGCTGACTGAATAGGGTAGAACCCCAGCTACCGTTTGTGTTGTTGGGAAATAGCCTCTTCCAGCCTCGCCAATTGTTGCATATGGATTCCGGTTCCGAACTCCAACTGCATAGTGAATCCTCTTCAAAACGATCAGAATCATCGAAACTATAACGATCGATGTCCTCTTGATTCCAGTCTCCTACGGCTCCTGCTGCGCCAACAGCAGCGGCAGCACCAGCAGCAGCACCACCACCACCACCACCAGCGGCTTGTTCATTATTGGCTTGATTGTTATTGTTGTTATTATTGTTGCTGTTGTGATTATTTGCTCTGTGTTGTTGACCTCCACTGGCGTTGGGTGCAGCGGCCACCGCGACTGCATCGCCAGCATTAGCATTACCGCTTCCATTGCCACTTGCTGCGGCAGCACTTCCACTACCACCTGCAACAGCGGGGTTCGGATGACCACCTCCCCCACTACCGTTGCCTACACCGTTCGCCAGTTTTACAGCGAAATCTTTACAAATGCCTTAAAAATGTCTTAAGCGGCAAAAAACAATTATTAACACAAACAGGAATCAAACGAAAATCAAAAGCAAAGGAACTATTTTGATTTGTTTGTTTGGAAAAAGGGGGGATAACTGAGAATCATACAAGAAATTCTCCAATTTCTATTCCACCACGACCACCGACGACAACGACGGCGTACACGACACCAATGCCACCGTTACACCACGCGTCGAAGACAAAGGATTCGTGTTTGACTCCTTCGTTCGTACACGGACGACCGGGGACCCGAAGGGCCCGTCGGTCGGACTGTCGGTTGATTTCTCGCAATACTCCACACACCACACCAGGGGATGGATTGTGTTTTAATTTTTTTATTTTCCTTTTTTCTTGCTTTGAATTTTCACTTTTCCCCAGAATGGTGCCGCATTTGGGAGGTAGTAGTTTGGTAAGTAGGCAAACGATTCTGCTTATGCTTCCTCCGCTGCTCGCACTCGGGTGTGTGTGCGTGTGAATACCGTGTTAGTGTGCATACGCGTGTGCGCGAGTATTTGTATCTCGCCGTGTATACATATGCTTTTCAGTGTCTTCTTCAAGTTCTGCTTTTTCTTCTTGAATCTTTTTTTTTTTTCGACTCAGCCGTTTGAACCAAGAAACACTTGATCAGCTGGTGAACGGACGCACTTTGTATTGGTTTCGCTCCTGGTTTGGTTTGTCTCTTGCCTTTTCGAAGTGGAAACAAAGAATAATGTGCTGGTGCAGCAAGCAAAGTTCTCAGGAATGCTCCGGGCACACACACGAATATGGTATGTCGGGGGAGCAGGCAACAACGAAGGAAAACGATGAAAATTTATACACACAGCAAACAAACAAACAGCACAACAGCGGCCAGCCGTTGTTCCTCCTCTCGCCTACACCACTGCTTCACTTGTAACTCCTTGGTTCGATTAGTCCACAAATGGCTGCAATTTACTTCTCCAATTATTATTTAATTCACTACACACTTTACTTCACAGTCTTAAAGTCCTTACTGTCTTTGTTTTCAATCACCACCATTGCAGCCAGCGACGAGTGGGACTTTGTATGGGCATTTTTCACGAATTTCTATGACCACGCACTCGATGTGTCTCGAAATAATTGCTGGATCCGAAAATGAAGATGTACAGTGCACGGATGGGGGTCGTTTTCGCCCCAAAATATTGCCTTTCTCGAGCCTTTTGCTTTTTTTCTTCACTTTTTTTTTTTCTTTACTTTTCCTTCTTGGGGGAGACGAACAGAGGATTGCTTTGTTAGGTTTCGTTGGGGAAATTTGATCGTTTCAATTACGCGTAGGGCTTGAAATAGTTGTCCGAAATAAAGTCAATGATGTCGAAAAGGTTTTGGTAGAGGTTTTCGGGAATTAAATGTTGTTTCACGTTCAATGAACACGAAAAATTATTAGTGCTTACTCCCCGTCGAAGAAGATAACAACAAATATGGCGACACACAATGCGAGAATGATGTGAAAACGGGTCCTCTTGGGCATTTTCTTTTATTCGTTTGAGGTATTTTTATGGATCGGGACGATTTGGGAATGTCGTTAGGAATGGGACGGGAAGTAAAAGTGAAATTATACAATTTTGAAGATGCCACCGCCAGCTGATTGTCGTGCGGGCTGTGTTCGTACGGTCGATGGAAATTATTGGGTTTTATATTTGTTATTCAAAGGGAATTGGTTTTTATTTTTATTTTTTTATTGACTTGTCTGATATTTTTTTAAATTAAGTGTAGTCGGTGGAGCCGATGAAGATGCAAGCAAATCTCAATCAAGTCACTGACGCTGTCGGACGGGATGAAATTGGAATTCTAATCAATATTCCTCGCAAATTAGCAGGACCTTTCCCTAATATTATCTAGTATGGCGATCCCAATCGGTGAAGGTACCTTGTTGGATCACAGGTCCCCAAACAAGATTTCTTCATTCTCTCCGAAAATTATTTTAAGCTTCTGAGTGGTGCACGATCCCATATCGATTGATAAAATATTAAAATATGACATAATAGTCCATTGACCAATCGATCCTCAACCATACCATCATCAGTCTCGATCACTCTTTGAGTATTTATTGTTTCTCTTTATATTCAAAATGATCAACTTTGGGATTGCCATCGATGCTACTGCACGACCGTAGCGCTCTTACGATTTCTTCGCTTCAGGTTATCATATTGGATGTACGTCCAGTCACAGTACGATACAGAAAACCGCGCGTGAAAAAACTCTGATCCAACGTTTCCCGATTATTTTCGAAGCTTCTGTGAGATGAGAAATGGCTTGTTGAGTTACAGCCAAGGAATGGAATTTGAGAACATTTTTTGCGTCTGACATGGATGTTGACCTACCAATTCCCCGCATTGGGTACCATCAAACTTTTGCACTGGTTAAGGTAAGGGCGCGCCTTATCTTTCACGCCGTGAACTTTTGCAAAATTGAAATTATTCATGACACATTCTTCCAATCCTTTTACACTCCTCAGCCGCAGATTTCTTGTAGTTGAAGACGAAAGCCAAAACTTCCCGCAATCTGACGCCCGAAAATTGACATACAGGGCCAGATACAAATTTCTTTTTAAAAATGCAATAAAATGAATAAAACTAAATCTTATGACTTTATTAGTAAGAACAGACATTCACAACGTCGTTCGAGTGGCTGCCTCGGCTGCCTCAGTAGCGCATTATGTCACCCCAATTTTCCAAGACCTAGTTGATGGTTTCGGACTGTAGCTCACAGATTGCTTGGATGATGTTGGCCCTAATTGCTTGAATCGTTTCCGGATTGTTGGTATAACATCGGTCTTCCACGGCTTCCCACAAAAAGAAAAAGCCCAAAGGGGTCAAATCGCATCCTCGAGGCGGCCAATTGATTTCGCCAAGACGGCTGATAACACGATTTGTGAATTTAGTGCGCAAAAGATCGATAGTGGCATGGGCTATGTGGCATCTTGCATGAACCAGAGGCCGTCCAAATCTATGTTTTAAATTTTATTTAAAAAAAGGTCGGTTCGCATGACTCTGTAACGCCCACCGTTGACCGAAACGTTATCGCCAGCCTGATTTTCAAAGAAAAATGGTCCAGTGATGCCACCACTCCACAATCCGCACCAAACTGTCACTCTCTGTGGATGCTTTGGCTTCTCGACAATAACATGCGGGTTTTCCGAGCTCCAGATACAGCAGTTTTTTTAACGCAGCCGCAGAGATGAAAATGTGCCTTGTCAGAAAAATGATTTTTCGCTCCTATAAGCCCCAAACTGCGAAGCGATAACGAAGCGGATGGTCGCGCGCCTTCAATTGCTGAGTCTTTGTGCGGAATTCTCCTCAGGCTAGTGCGTGAAATGTTAAGCTGTTGAGATGGATGGCGAGTCGATGTTCGTGGATTGAATCTCACACTCTCGGCCACAACAGCCACATTCTCATCTCTGCGCACCGTACAGGAATCATGAGTGTTGTCCACTAGCATACCAATCTCTCGAACTTTTTGCACAAACTTGCGTACAGCAGTTGCGGTGGATTCTTCATTTCGGCCAAAACTTCTATTTAAAAGGGCTAAACAGCACTCACTTTGGAAACAAGTTTTCAATATTTCCCAACGTTGTTCAAGCGTAAAGCGACTCATTCCGTTCCGCGGAGGTATGATAAGATTTCTAGCTGTCAGTGTCAAAATAACGTATGATTTAAAAGAAAAACCACTAGATGGCCCACCCTTTATTCACTCACAGAAGATATATGACTCCGATAATAAACCACAAAAAAATTGTTGTTGACAAATGTTCAAACTTATGATGTCATATTTCTGCCCAGTATTAGCATAGTGGCGCTTGGCTTTGTTTGCTCGGCAGAAGATATACTAAAATTTGAACGATACAAAGAAGATTAGCACGGCCCATCACGAGGACGACACAAAAAATCGTGAAGCGTTCCACAAAATCGTGAAGCGTTCCACAAAATCGTGAAGCGTTCCACATTGTTGATAAAGAACGCCGTGGCGTAGTGGGTAAGTTGTCAGCTACTGACGTGCGATGAGCGAGTTCGGTTCCTGATGACACTAACGCCATCGAATGTTTATTTTGTGGCTTCTCTCCTCGGCGGGGTACTGGCACAACCCTCCGTAGTACACTTGCCTTAAGTTGTAAGTAAAGTTGTAAGTCCTGTTCACTTATGTGAAAAACAAATTGCACACAACAAAAGTGAATGAAGCATGGCTCTGGCTTTCTTGAGCTGTAATACCATCCATGGTGTCTCTCTGGCAGTATTTAGCTCCAACAGATAGCAAGAGCTTTCAATAAAAGAAAAGAAAAAACAAAAGCTAGCGCCATCTATTGAAAAACGGTGAATATCTACTTTTTTTTGTAATGACAGCTAAATTGACAGTTCGCGGATGATTTGCATTCATTTCGGCTTGTCCTTTTTTTTATAATATAATGAATTTTGCCATGGTTGAAAGGAATTCCCACTAACATGATGACTTAACGTCCAAGATCAACCACAAAATTTTATCGTTTTCACACCAAGCTTATTCTAATTGACACGTTATCATGGTTTCGTACGAATGCCGTTCACGGTATATAAACGATGGGGCATCGGTCGAATTGGGTCGCTTTAAAAAGTGTTAGCAGAAACATTATAGGTAACGATCTTCTACGATTGAGATTATGCCAATGACAGCCCGCGTTGGAAGTGAAGAACCTCCATAAATCAGAACTACCAGCCAATAATTACCGACACTTTTGTCCCCAAAATTTAATGACAAAAATACATAACATAATCGGTCAAAACATGTTAATTCAATCTGGCCCATGGATTCAAAACCTTTGAGCTATTTTCTGTGGGTATATATGAAGTCACTAGTCTCCGTCAAGAAATCAGGGACGATGGATGAATATTTGGGTTCCTCGCAGAAATAGTCGACAATTTATATCCCAAATTGTTTTTTGTTTGACTCATCTAGGAATGTCTGAAATATCTGAACATAGCTTCCTCTCATTAATTTTATTTAGTTTTTTACTAAAATAAATTTTCAACATTTTTTTGTTACAATAAATGTAACGTATACCAAGACTCCTCTTCATTCCCAAGATTTCGAATAAATTTTATAGCAGAACAGTCAATATCCAACCATTCTAGCAGTTTTTTGACAGTTGTGACATTACTGGACCGCCGCACTTTCTTTCTCACGTATCCGGTTAACGCCATAGGACTGTGTTTTTCAAAAGGTCTTTAATTTTTGATTTTTTCCCCTATAATCCGTTCATAATTTCTTGAAATATTTGTGTAAATCGATTTTTCAACTTTCGCAATAGCGGAATTTAAAATCACATCAATGAATTCATTCGTTTTCGTATCGATGTTTATGAATTAAAATTCCGCTCAAAACAATTCATTCAGTGTGTGACGGTGATTCTCATTTTGTATACATACATTTCAGAAATCCATAAATATGCCACCAAGGAAAAATAAAACCCAGAAAGAAGAAGTCCAAGTGTCGCTTGGACCGCAAGTGCGCGATGGTGAGCTTGTGTTTGGCGTCGCTCATATTTATGCCAGTTTCAACGATACATTCGTTCATGTAACTGATTTATCCGGCCGTGAAACTATTGCCCGTGTTACTGGTGGCATGAAAGTGAAGGCTGATCGTGATGAGGCTTCGCCCTACGCTGCTATGTTGGCCGCTCAGGTGGGTTCTCTTCTGTTATTCTACATGATGGATGACGTGACATTTGTTTTTTTTTTGTTTTTTCTAGGATGTCGCTGAAAAATGCAAATCTCTGGGTATAACAGCGTTGCACATTAAGCTCCGTGCCACTGGTGGTAATAAGACAAAAACTCCAGGACCTGGTGCACAGTCGGCTCTTCGTGCCCTGGCTCGTTCGTCGATGAAGATTGGCCGCATTGAGGATGTGACTCCGATTCCTTCAGATTCCACACGCAGGAAGGGTGGTCGCCGCGGTCGTCGTTTGTAGATTGTATGCTGGATCATCATTTCGTATCTTGGAGTCTTGTTTGGTTGACCATTTAAAGGCGGAGGACGAAATGTGGATTTTTTTATTAATATAAACAAAGATGAAAAGAAAACAACAAGAAACAAGTGTTTTAAATGGCTCCTGGGAATCTAAGTAAAAGCATGGAGTTTGGTGGTCGTTATAGGTGAGTAAAAAGCACCGCCAGTGCGACAGCTCCAGGATGTAAAAAGTACTACAGGCTCGTACTAACGTACAGTTCTCCCTGTCCTCGGGGTAAACAGAAATCGGTACAAACTCGATTGTCACCGAAACAAAGCCGTTTTTATTAGGACAATAATAACAAACGATTTTCTTCGCTTCGGGGTTAGTTTAATTTCGATTAACTTTTAGCTTGTGGTAACTAAGTGGTTACAATGCGCGAGATAGAGTAGAAACAAATCACAGAAATGAATACAAATTGAATAAATATTAAATGATCCTTGGGACTCCGTGCACTTAAGCTTCGGGGGCAATCTCCCCAACCTTGACGAAGACTTTAGAGAACAAAGTATGCTTTTGCGGTTCCTTCTTCTCCGGAGTGTTAGTGACTGTGTTCACGTAGGTATACTGCATCAGGAATCCGACAGAGACTGCATCGCCCGGCTGTAATGTTGGATCAGGAGTGAAGTTCAGCTTGATGGAGACCTTGTTCGATTTTCTCCAGACAACGAACCTGCCAAAGACACATTTAACATAACTAACACTCGCAGGTGATTAGGACTACTTACTTGGGTTCCTCACGCTGGTCCTGAATGTCTTCGTCGAACTCGGTTGAGTCGTCCCTTTGATTGAGTATGAATGGTGAGTCTAGCATCTCCAATTGGGCGTTTGTTTGATCTTTAACAAAGCGTGGTTCTTCGTTGAGCGAAGTCTGCCTCGAGAGTACTACTCCGGGAGTTGATGTAGCAGCAGACATAGTCATTTGTTGTTCAAATGCTGTTCGGGCCATTTCGAGCATTTGCAATTCACCTTGCTCCGTGGGAAGGTCCATGATTGTGATGGTCATATCGTGCATGGTTGGATTAGTTAGCTTAAGAATGAGTTGACCGGGAGTTCCGGGCTTAAGCGGTTGCTCAGAAGAAACGAGTAGAACGTCTGGGACATGGTAATTGGCAAACAATTGAATGCGATACTTGATCGAGCCGGGATGGTATTCGGGTTTGATCACATTGTGCTCGCATTGACGGCAACGTAATGATCGTTTGATCCATAAGCACTTGCGTTGCGGGTAGAGCTTGTTCACGGTAAATGGTTGATCCGCCGGTTGCCCATGACGCTGCTGGATGGTAGTCACTATAAAAGGCAATCAAGTATATTTGGTCGTTAAACTAGGTGCGGCATACCATTTTTAATGTTGATCTTTTGAGTAAATATCGATGGGTTAAGATCGTCGACGTCATCAGTAGCGGCCGATGGGCTTATTTGAATCGGTTTCGATTTTTGGGGATTCTTGTCGGGCCATCCCATCTGACGACGAATGATTGCTACGGTCAAACCTGTGCGGTCCTAAAATCGAATATTTCAAAACCAATGCATTATGTGGCCGATTAAACAACTCACGGTTAAGGTGGGAAACTTATGAGCCTTTGGAGTCTTCCTACGATTATACTCTTGTTTCTCCTGCTTTTCTTGCAGCACTACGGCTTGATAGTATTCGAGAAGCGCATCGAAGCGTGTTTGATGGGCATATTCATTATCCGGCCATGCGCCTGTTGCAACCGTTTGATCGGGAATTCCGACATCGCGTGATGTCCACCGGCAGGCCAGGCACGAGAGATAGTACATCTTTTTGGTAATGGCCTTTGAATCACCCTCGCCTTCCTTTGGGGGATCTTCGGTCTTCCTACAAGTCGAAAGTCCATTTATACGAATACACAATTCATCTCGCTACCTACCTTGGAACAACAACCGTGGTGGCTCTAGCCGAGAGCGTATGCTGACAACATGGACAGTTGAAGCAATTCGTGCAGCGATTTTTCATACGTCTCGCCTCTGACGATGGGATATTCTCCAAACAATTGGAACAAAAATGGGAATCCACCTGCAAAATAGAACAATGAAATATAAAACTTTTACTGAAATGGAAACAATATTACTCACTTCGTGGCAGACGCAGAAACCACACCTCAATTTGAGGCAATGCCTGCAGAAATATAGTTTCATTATGGGATTTAATATGCCGCAAGAGCAGGCGAATTTCACTACACTATCTTGCATAAAGTTTGCCATCGTTGAAGTGGGGAAAAATCAGCGAGAAAATCTAGGAAAAGTTAGATGCAAAATTTCACTTCACTAGATGACATCAATAAATCGAATTGAACTGGATTGAAGAACGTTGAATGCGTTGGTCTCTGTTTCTCGTAGTCGGTTTACCTTTTCGGACTGTCAAGGGTGGTTGTCAATTGGTAGTAATGAGAATGTTACATATACATCAGAAATGAGCATGTTGCATTGAAATATTTTCTTGTTAAAAAAAGGTTTTACAAATAAAAAAGTAAATTAACAAGGGATGCAAGGCGATGCAAGGCTTGCAAATAATTAAACTATTAAACCGTTTCATTGATATTTTGTTGAAATTCATCACGTTCATTGATTCTGGGATGGTGTCAAGTTTGGTATTTTTTGTTCAGCAATATTTCTTTGCTTAAGAGGTTTTTTCGTTGATTTCAAAACTTTTAAGTCACTGTGGCCTTCGATTGTCATCAAGTTAGAACCAACGAATTTTATTGATGTGTAAACATCTTAGGTCTCGGTATGGGCGAAATGACCGTCACGCGTATCGAATCGAACCAAGTATTAGTACTACGTCAGTGTGCGTAGGCTGAGTAGGTATAAATACAAGTCTATTGTCTGTGATTCATCTATGCCTAGTGCTGCCACACTGCATACTTACACACGAACGCTATAGAGTGCGCATCGAACGCACTGACGTACTGTACTAACACTTATAACATGGACTTTGGACTGGAACTGGTACTCCTAACCTGTCCAAACGTCGACCGTGCGAACATGACGCACAGACGCAACTAACACTTGTAACTTGGAGTGAGACATCACCACGCGATTTAGTTGTGTTGATTTCGATCAGTTCAGACACATTTTAGCTGCAGTTTTGTAATTTATATATCATATATAAAAAAAGTGATTTTGAAAACAATAAGTGGTTTTGTATGTGAGAAAATTACGTGATTTTGCTCATTTTCAACACTCAGTTTCGATTCGGCGGGAAAAAATTACGTGATTTTGCTCATCATAAGTGCAACTGCACTTACCTCAAACCAATCAAACGAAGACGCTACAGAAATAATATCTGAAACTATGAGAAGAGCTCGAGATCGCAGAAGGATGGATGAAGCAGATGAAATTACAGAGCAAATGAGTCCAGGTGGTCAATCAGCCCTGGTGACAGCAAGTCCAGAACCAGTTGAACTCACACCAAACCACGAAGCAGAAGAACATATAACACAACAGCAAAGTTTCAACCTACTGTTAGATATAGTCATCATTCAAGAAACGCTACAGCCCATGCAAAATTCAAAGAAATGTTTTAGGCAATCATTTTGGAGCTACATGTAGTGTCTGTGATAGATTGTGGTACGAAAAAAATCTTAAAACTGTACCGAATAATTCGTTCACTATTCTCACAGCTGAGTTTCCTGACATCGATTTAAACGCAGCGCGAGTCTGCCTTAGGTGTCACGCTTCCTTGCGGAAAGAGAGAATTCCGAACTTTTCAACATCACACGGATTTAAATATCTTCCTCACCCACACGATTTACCAGAGTTAGATTTGATCACTGAACAATTGGTATCCCCGCTCCTTCCGTTTATGCAAATCAGGAGACTTAGGCACGGACAAGGTCAATATGGGATTTTAGGTCAAGTTGTGAATGTACCAGTTTCAGTTAACAATATGGTTACTTGTCTCCCACGAGAACTCGATGACGACTTATGTTCATATTAAACGCAGAAAAATTCATAAGTCAAGTTACCTGATTGGCTTTGTTAAAAAAACGCATTATCAAGCCGTGGCTCCAGTTCTTGATAGAGACACCACTCTATAAATTCTATAACATAAAGATGAACGATTCCCTCTTCGTACCGAACACAGCACCAGCTCATTCCACCGAAGAATTAAGTGAAGTAATCGATATTGAAGATAGTCTGCACGCTCAACAACAAACGCGTTTATGGAATGAAGATAGATATTTAAGAATAGCTACAGGAGAACACGAAGTGCCCGTTAGTGTACTTTTTGATGAACACTGCGAAGAAATGGCGTTTCCTTCAATTTATCTCGGTCAAATTCGTGTCTTAAAGGAAGGACTGACTGTAACGCCATTCATGAGTGAACTGTGAAGAGCGGATAGACGTGGTGTGACTCCTCAGCACTTGCTATACATGGCAATGAAAATTTTACGTATCCGAACACGCGATGCAATAACTGTTGCCTTCAAATTCATTGGAAAAAATACAAAACTCACTCGAGCTCAAGTAGAATCAGCAGATTTCATTGATGGATGTCTTGAAACTAACTTGGCTTTTCTACGATCGATAACAAACTCCACTTGTTACTGGGCTCAACGTAAACTCGATCTTTTTGCGATGCTTCGTCAGCTTGGAAAAACGACGTTCTTTTTGACTTTAAGCGCCAATGAAATTGGTTGGCCAAAATTAATGAAGCTGTTGTATAAACTCAGAAACAATGGAGCAGATATTGATACGGAAGAACTTGAAAATATGCAATTCAACTTAAAAGCTGCACTCATCAATGAAGATCCTGTCACCTGTGCTATCGACTTTAATAAACTTGTGCAGTCCGTTTGGCCAACACTATGTGAAGCACTATTTCAAAAGAATAGAATTTCAACACCGAGGCAGTCCGCATGCTCATATACTGTTGTGGCTAAATTAATCTCCAACCGATGCTCTGGGATAGGAAAAGGCTCAGGCTGAGGCTTTGATTGACCAACTAGTGTCTATATCTCCTAATGAGGCATCAGGCTTTGCAAAACTTCAACGACATAAACACACGTTTACCTGTTATAAACAGAATTCAACCTCTTGTCGTTTCGAAGCGCCGTTCTTGCCGTCTCGATCAACACACATACTTGAGCCGAGGCCACATACTGACATACATACGTCGCGCACCATATTCGATTATTTACAAGCGAATCCGGAAAGCACTTGAAGAGAACGATTATCCTGATTTGAACACCTTCTTGCTAGAGCACAAAATAAATTCATATGCTATGTACCTAGACTCCTCCCTTCCCCGGGTATCCCCTCCATTTCCCCTTCCCTTCCCCTGGGCTGGACTAAGGTGTAAACCGTACCGTGCCGAGAGCCCGCCAGGCTGGGGGCCCAGTCTAAATAATAGCCCAGTCGCTAACGGTGTATCCAGGATACCTGGCGCCCTCCTGGTATACTGCGAGGCTCTGTACAGGTCGACCACCCATTCCTGCGCGACTCGTGGGATCACATATGGACAAAAACAGATAAAAATAGTAAAGTGCATCCTCTGAAGAGGCAAACAGCGCAGGTTGCCACCGCCGAAGGCGCGATCGATACAGACAGCGTAACCGGGGCTCTCCTTCAGAGACTACAGATTGGTACCGCTACCGACGATGAATCCTTGGCTTCATCACAGGTAAGCACCACCATGCAAGTGGACTCTGAAACTGAGGCCCAGCTGCTGGAAGAAAAGGTCGCCCCTAAGGCCACAGGCAAACCTGTAGAAACGAGCAAGGTAAAAACACCGGCTCAAAAAGCAAAGAGTAGCTATAAGAGGTCGGTGCAGTATATCAGGAAAATGAACGCAAGAGAACCCTCAACGCTCTCCGAGCGCGAAAAACTCCTGGTCAAGAAGCACAAGAAAGAGGTAGCCAAATTCGAGAAGAAATCGAAGATTACATCCGACAATTGGCTAACGGTTGAAGCCAAAATATTGGAAGCGATGCTTGTCGCGGATAGCAGCGATGAGATTAACTTCGATGGAGCAGGCTGGCAGAAAGGAGTCAAAGTCGTCGATTGTGACAATCAGAGGTCCCTAGACTTCTTAAAGCGCACAATCGACAATTGCGGCGAAATCTGGCAGAACGCTAAACTCGAGGTTACCCCTCGTTCGATGCTTCCGCTCCGCACATTGGCTTCAATATGGATCCCTCCACCGGTTCCCGAAAAGGACGAATCCTATAGCCTTAATCCAAGAACCTTGGCTCCTTAGGAACAAAATTCGGGGATTAAGGTCTAAGGAGTATAATTTATACTATCCACATACCGAAGGTAAGCTACGAACCTGTAGGTACGTACAGCAACGGAGACCTCACGGTGGTAACGTACGAACAACAGGACAAATCAATTTTGCTCCTATCGTCCGCATACTTACCATACGATGAGGAGGATCCACCTTCATACGCAGTCCGAACACTCGTGCGACACGCCAAGTCACGCGGACTGTGTCTATTGATAGGCTGCGACGCCAACGGACACCACACTCAATGGGGAAGCAGCGACATCAATAAAAGGGGTGAGTCCATTTTCGATTTCATTATCTCCACCAACCTCAATATTTGCACCCACGTTTCGCAACCGGGTTAGGGAAGAGGTAATTGACCTCACTTTACTAAGTGAGTCCGTCTCCATCCGAGTAGAGGATTGGAGAGTGTCCACTAACTGTTCCTTCTCGGACCACAGCCGAATAGGTACTCTTCAACCTTAACGTCATTAAAGAAAAACCGAAACCTTTCAGAAACCCTCAGAAGACAGACTGGAATCTTTTCTCAAACCTAGTTGCCAACAGGTTAGAACCGCCACAAGACACCACGAATCCTGATCCAATTTACATTGAGAATTCAGTCGAAAATCTTGTGAGAATTCAGAAAACGGCTGTCAACAAATCCTGTCCTTTGCAGCGTGCTCGCAGGAAGACCAGCGCAGTCTGGTAAAATCTAAATTCTGGCGGGAGTTCTGCGAATCAATAGATTAACGATGGCGCAAGCCTCAGGAAGATCCTATCCAAGGACCCGGGATTCATCCTTAAACCAGATGGTTTTTGGACAGAATCCAGTCGGGAATCTCTAGCACTGCTGACTGAAACCCACTTCCCAGGCTGTAAAACCCCTGAAACCACAGTCTCCTTCGAGACGACGGTTCCTACGGTTCACACAACCGAAGAAGTGATAAACAGGATTATCACAGCGGATAAAGTATCATGGGCAATAAATTCGTTCAAACCCTTGAAATAAATCCCCAGACCACCGAACTGGTCTTGTTCACCAGGAAAAGGAAAATTCGGATATTTGCACCCCCAAAGTTAGAAGGCACTCCACTCAGACTCAAAGCGGAGCTAAATATCGAGGCATCATTCTTGACTCCAAACTCTCCTGGAAAAGGAACTTGGAGGAAATTATGAAAAAAGGATTGAACGCTTTTTATGCATGCAAAAAGACCTTCGGAAAAAGATGGGGCTTGCAACCGTACATCATTAATTGGATGTACACAGCAATCATCAGACCCATTTTAAC
Organism: Merodon equestris; assembly: GCA_958301585.1. Lineage (NCBI taxonomy): Eukaryota > Metazoa > Arthropoda > Insecta > Diptera > Syrphidae > Merodon > Merodon equestris. Next base: position 52,119,923 of record OY284415.1, on the reverse strand, counting down.
TTATGGGGCCCTAGTCTGGTGGACTGCTAGCAGTACGAAAAGCTATATGAACATGTTCAACAAAGTACAAAGGTCAGCCGCTGTTTGTACAACGGGAGCCATGAGAAGCACGCCGCAAGCAGGGTTGGACATGATTCTTCATCTCCTCCCCCTGGATCTATTCATAAAAGGCTACGCTGCAAAGAGCGCTCACAGACTAAGAGAGTCCTCTCTGTGGAAGCAAGCCAACTATGGACATGCGGCCATACTTAAGATAATAGACGAACTGGGAAGGAAACATGGTTTTAGTAGCCTCGCAGCTACGACCGACTATATTCCCTCCCAAAATGACTTCTCTCTCAGTATACCTATCCTTTTCCCCGACAGAGAAGAGTGGCTATCAAACGCCGTAATCAACGACCATGAGATCAGCCTCTTCACCGACGGATCGAAAATGGACACAGGCACTGGGGCCGGGTTCTACTCTGATACCCTCCACAAACAGGAATCATTCAGACTCCCTGATCTGTGCAGCGTGTTCCAAGCAGAAATCCTGGCAATAGAGAAAGCAGCCAAACACCTACAGGTAGCCGATATCTCACCATCTGATATCACCATCTTCGTAGACAGCCAGGCTGCACTGAAGTCAATAGAATCCTGTATAACGAGATCAAAGGCTGTCAAGAAATGTCGCGACTCACTGAAGTCCATCAGACACCATAAAGTTAAACTCTGCTGGGTCCCGGGCCACAGCTCAATCGCAGGGAACGAAAGAGCAGACGAACTGGCCAGGCAAGGTTCTGAAATGGACATCAGCGAAGCGGACACGTCATTGCAACCACCGATCAGCGCATTATACCGGATCATAAACGACACAATCATCAAAGAGGCCAACTCGTCTTGGCTTACAAGAAACGACAGCTACACGACAAGATCATCGTGGCCAGAGCTCAATGTCGGGTAAACAAAGAAGCTCCTGGCGCTGGACCGTAACTCGATCCGTATGCTCGTCGGAGTGATCACAGGACACTGTCCCATTGGAGCAATGCTCCGGAGATGGGACTCGGGATCCAGCGATCTCTGCCGGAGCTGCGGCGATGAGGAAGAAACTGAGACGATCCAACATCTGCTTTGCCATTGTCCAGCTCTCCAGAATCAACGCCTAGTGTCGCTAGGCCAAAGATTCTTTACAGAGATTGCAGATGTGGCTAATGCAGATATATCGGATCTTCTAAAATTCATAAAGAGCACGGGGTGGTTTCAGCCACCACGTGATAGGACAGGTTAATTTTATGTGTACCCACGCAAACGAAGGGGATCACAATGGGCCTCTTGGCCTCCGAGTGGAAGTGATATAACCAAAAATACGTTGAGTGAGGATAGTGGTTTGTTTTGGTCCAAAGAAGAGATCACTATAAATTTCGGATGATTGTAAGTGACTGACAATAAGGTACTTTCACTAGGGGTTGGTGAAAGACATTTTTTTATTTATTTCTTAATGATACCAGGCTTATCAGTTTCGAGAAGTTCAAAGTAATTGCCCGGAGGCACACGTGGCCGTGGGGCGATGACTAATAATGTATGTTTTTGTCACACTCACTCACTCGCGCCTACGTTCGACAAAAAACAAAGAAAGATAAGCGAATAGTAAGACGAAAGAGAGGTTTTCGCGGGAACTTTGGGAAATCATTAACGAGCCGGAAAAACGATCACGTCTCAAAGAATTTTTTTGTGACCAGCGGCTTTTTTGAATGACTTTTAATTCTTTTAAGACGATCGGTGATTCCCCTTTTTTTCAACTGAAAGTTGATCTATAGAAAACTCGTCTTGAAAAGGGAATGATATGAAGAGAAAGATCCATAACCATATAAATGAACGAAGATTCTAGTTAGCTAGCTAATCTTGCTTAAAAGCTATGGGTTACACTATAATTGGAGTAATTCGTTAAATCTTCATTGCTTTATGGCTTTTCTTCAACAGTATTTTGCGTTACGGCTCTTGAAGCCACAGCCAAACTTCTTTCATTCACTTATGTTGTGTACGATTTGTTTTTCACACAAGTGAACGGGACCTACAGTTTAATGCCAACTCTGAACGGTGAGAGCCGAGAAGCTTTTTCAAGGCAAATGTACTAGGAGGGGTTTTGAAATAAACATTCGATGGCGTTGGAGTTATCGAACTCCACGCCACGGCGCTCTTAGTGGATTTATTGGATTTATTTCAATATTACTATTATTATTCGATTTTATGTGAAGGCTATCTAGCAAGATGCCAGCAACGATCGGGATAACCGTGAACTAATGAATGCAGCCAGCGCCCTAAGCAAGAGGGCGTAATATCAGCCCGGCAAATTCAGGGGGACGAACGTCAACTCTGACTAGCAGCTTGTTTCAGAGCTCAATTATCCAATGTCCGAAAGTCGCGCAAACACACCAAAGTCTGCTTTGACATTGGACACCTGAATACACCAGAAGTTATCAGAGGCTGGGGGAAAGACTCTCCAATATGCCTACGTCAAACGAAGTTGTCAACAATATGTGGTTGCACTACCGCTCAGCTGTCCAGGAAATAGCCGAGACTACGTTAGGCTACTGACCACCGAAGTCAAGAAAGAAAAAAAAGTATGTAACAAGAGAGCCGTGATATGATGGCCCAACCGACAAGGCATACCGGAAAGGGCTATAACGGAAAGCGGTAGCAGCGCATGAAAATTTCTGCGCCAGAAGAGAGGGGGAGAAGAAAATACCAACACTAAAGGAAAGGAATACCCAGCTTCCTAGCACAACGATATCGAAGAGTCCCGCGATCGACATAAAATAAGGTCCTTTTACAAAAAAAAAAAAAACCAAAATTGTGGTAACAAGTTACAGAAAGGGCATACAAGCTCTGCAGGAAATGGCGGCTGCTTAACGATCAGGGAATAGAGAGAGTGATAGATAGTGAAGAAATCCCAACTTCAGGAGATGAAGGAGTCTTCCCATCCAACAGAAGAAGTCCGCACAGCAATCAAAAAGCTGAAGAATAACACTCAGGCTCGGATGGTCTCCAATCAGAGCTTTTCAAGGCTGGCGGCGATATGTTGGTAGGAAGTATGCACTGGATCATCAGCAGAATTTGGGAAGGTGAAGGCAAGCCCGACAACTGGAATAACAGCAATATTTGCCCCATCCTCTAAAAAGCTGATCCTACCTCTTGCGCCAACTATCGAGGTATATCCCTGCTAGACGTTGCTTACAAGATCATATCCAACGTACTGTGTAAACGTCTAAGGTCTTTTTGCACCGCACAAATCGCCACCTACCACTGCGGCTTCCGGCCCGGTAAATCAACTATAAACCAAATTTGTACACTAAGGCAAATCGTTGAAAAGACCAGCGAGTTTCAAATCGATACGCACCATTTTTTTATCGATTTCAAAGTCGCATGCGACAGCATTCATCGCACAGAACCCTTCAATGTGATGGCCGAATTTGAGATCCCGGGAAAATGATCCAGTTGTATCGCACTACGCTTGAAAAAACGCGATGCATTATCGCGTGGTCCTAACGAAGCTGAGGGTAGATGAAGCTCAGTCCTATCTAAAGTTCATGCGATTTGCTATCGGTTTTGTCATCTTTACTTTTTGTGGGGTTTGAACATATGTAATTAAAGCTTGTGTTATTGAGAGTACCTTTGACGTTTACATGTCGAAAACCTAAGATTTTTGCACGAGTCTCCTCTAAAAGTCTTCGCAATTTTATGGTACAAATAGAGTTCTTAATTCCAAATGCCCAGAAATTATGTTTTTGTAGTAATTGCAATTTAAATTCAAGGCTCTTTACTTCAAGATCTAGAAGCAATTATAACTTTCGACCCTAACGATGAAGATATACTTTAGGGCAAATTCTCCTGATTTTTTTACGCTATTTACAGCAATCACCGATGAGCAATATTTAATTAAAGTTGTCAATTTAGTACGCTCTTATTATTTTTTTCTCAAATCTGGATTTTTTAATAATTCCCCAATCTAGTACACTTGCGTATCAGCGAAAGTCATATGTCAGCAGAACGCTGAATAACAGTTTCACCCTCTCAATCTAAGGTGACAGCTGATTTCGGTTTGAATACGAATTTTCAAATTCGATCCGCAAAAATATTGAAGCAAGGAAAAAACTCAATAAAACCGTTCATACCTTATTTCCTTCGTGTATAGTAAACGTTAGTCCCGTGCTCCCGTGAATGTCCAATGTCCGAAGCAATGTCAAATGAAGTGGAAACTGTGGGAAATCTCATCGATCTCAGCATTGAAGGTGATATATCCTCGCCGATTACAACTGCCCATCCGTCCAACACGAATACACCATCGGTTCCACAGCTGATTCCATTGATTCCCATTGCATTCAATTCAAATGAGAGCCTGGATAACAATCCATTCGACTGTATTCAAAATCAGGCAGACCGTCCAGACGATCCATTTGAAATTATCTCCCGCGAGGCATCGTTCCAACCGGCTGTTGTGAATGGCTCTGTTAAAGCCGAAGTGAGTACCGGGAACCTTCTATGGATCAGTGACGAGAGTATTAAAGTGGACGACCCACCACCGATTCCAAACATTCTTCCAGAATTCAGTAAACTTCAAGTGCCTTCGGCGAGGTTTAGTGAACCAATATGTTCCGTTTCAAGCATCGAATCAGCATCCTGCTCACCTTGCGAAGATAGTGCGTTCACGTCCGGTAATGATAGTTCCAAGACGGTGAATAAAGCCTTCATCACGGACAACACGATCAACACGAGCATATCGGAGAACAGTAGAACTCAAAGTATTATGAACAAAGGATTCATTGGATCATGTAGCTCTTTAGATGTAAGTCGTTCGTCTGGTAACTCAACGCCGGAATGTGCCGCGTCGGGAGAAAATACAGATAGTTCGGGAAAAGTCCGATCGCAAAAGGCAACTGATGCCAGAAAGCGTCTCTTGAAAATCAGTTTAACAAACTCTACACAAAATTCGCCATTGCCACGGCGTCCTTTGGACGAGGATCATGGCAGTCCTCTATCCTCGGTATATTCAGAGGCTGAGAACATTGCCGATCGTTTCACTCGATTTGCGGTCGAATCAGCAAAATCGTTCGACGACTCCTGCGATGATCTGATGTCCATAAAACCAAACTGGATCGATTCGGAGACCGATATCGATAGTGACCTGGAAATGATGAAAATCCCGATTTTACAAGAGATCCCCTCACCTGTCGTGCCTAATGAACCAACGCATTGGAATAACGACATAATAGAAGAAAAGCACCACATTCCGGTGTTGTGCAAGAATTCACCGGATTTGGAAGCGCTCAAAGAAAAGGTGCAACAGCACAAAGCCGAAAGTAATAACAATAATCAAGAAATCAGCGCATTGATAGCAAATCTCAAACAAGTGATCAAGGACAGCGTGAATGACGCCAAGAAAGCAGAAGCTAACGTGTTGCTTGAGAGCTTGAGCAAGTTGGTAAACGACAAGAAACCGATTGGTAAGACTTGGAATTCATTTTCCCTTTGCATTTCTGAAGTTTCCGTTTACAGAAGAAAAGGAAAAGATGGATACATTGACCCCTCCACAGCCGATCGTTCGCCAGGGTACCTTCGATATCGACCTTAAAGAAAATGAAGAACGTGAAAAAGACAAAGAAAACTCCCGCTCCGAGACGCATTCGAGTGCAGAACCACCAGCTCAACACGACGACGTATTTGATAAATCCTCAGAAGGGAATATTTCAGGCGGCACGCATTCCATTCTCTCACCCGATCCTCCGCAACCGGAAGTGTCTGATATCATGGAACAGATCGGGCGCCTATTGGCTAATCAAAGTGTTAACGTAGTCCAAGCGAATCTTGGGGTTTCCGGGAATGGTACTACAAATCCAACATACATTGTCGTCATGAATACGCCGATTCAAACCAAGCACCGTCCGTCCATTGATCCATCCGAATATATAAACGATGGCTCTCCTGAGCTGAATTACAATCAAACTCGTCGTCGCAGCCAATCACTGAGCATTCACGACAAGGACAAACATTTCGCAGTTCCAGGCATCGTACAGAGCCCGCAACGAAATGAATGCAAGACACCGGCACGTGGATCGATGATGCGAAGAAATTCATTTTCAAATGCAATGCCAAGTACTCCCAGCACTCAGTCCGGACGTCGACCGGCCTATGGCGCTGGTTGTGCATCGGAAACGATCGCAAAAGCTGGACACATGCAACGCCGCTCAATGGCGCTTGCGACACATCACGAAAAACAACACATGCCTCAGCCACATCCCACAATGCAGATGGGTGGACTCAATTTCAATGCAAAAAAACTTAAATTCAAACAATCAACCGAATCGATCGTGAAAGCCAGCGGTCCGATGAAAGCTACAATTCCCGTCAAGAAGGTGGCTCCCCTGATTGTCACTACGAACGTCGATTCACCAGTTGAGGAGAGCAATAGCAACTTTCGATCAGCCACAAGCACGCCGAACGTTCAGTTGGCACCATCAAAAGGCTATCCCAGTGCCTGTTCAACGCCTATGATCGAAGCGTCGCCGATCAAAAGGAGTGGAGTCATGAAATCAAGATATTCCTTTGTCTCGGCAGCTCCAACGCCAAAATCATCAACTTTATCAACGTCTTCAAATCAGGGTCGTCGGCGAACCATAAGCGAACTCAGATCACCTAAGAAAACCAGCGATAGATCCAGCGTATCCGGCATCTCCAAACCAGGTGTAAAAACAGTCAAGCTCCCGCAGGATTTCTCAAAATCCCTCAACAAAATGGCACCGACAACTTCGAGAGGCGTGAGTTACCAGGTTTTTTTATGTTTCTCCGTGTGCTAAATATTTTCGTTTTCTAGGTACTTCGAGTGACAAAGCCCTCTTCAGCTACAAGTGCAGCCAAGAAAGACAAGGAAAACAAAACTCCAAAGCCGGGGGTTTGAGAATACTGCTCACGGTTCACCTCCACCTATTCTGTTGATATCTTAAGTTTATTCAAAAGTTGTTCCTTTTACAAGGGCCTAGTTGATTTTGGTCATTCCCCCCATGTAATTCCATCCTGATTCCCGTTCGTTGATCCTCTTCTACATATTTATTTTCTCTTTGATCTTTTTTTTTCGTTTAGAAATAAAAAAGAAATGATTTCCTAAGAAGGAGACCTTTATACACTTATCATCTAGACTAGTAACAGCTTACTTAAAATGAAGCACTATGTATCGATTTCCTTCGGAATAAGTAGAGCTAGAAATCCACAAACAATAAGGCCGCCGGCAGATATATAAAATGTCAGCTGACAGTAGGTCTCCAAGAGTAGTCCAATGGCATAGGAGCCGAAAACACCGCCCATGCGTCCGACCATCATAGAAAGAGAAAGAGTTAATCCCCTGCCGTGGGGGTAAGACTATTATTTGATGCAGTCATTTATAATTAAAACTCACCGCAAATGCGTGGGGTACAACTCGGTAGTAATCCCACCGACGACACATCCTACTATTCCACTACCGATAAAGACCACAAACATACACAAGGCTGCAACGTGATTGCTTATGAGGACGGTCAATACTCCGCAAATTCCGAACACGACGAACACCATAACTGCAATGAAATTATATTCATCGGCTTATTCTAGCACCGTTAGAAGACGCTTTACAAATATAGGCTCTCCTAACCCGAACGCCAATAAACCCGGTTACCATAAATCCCAATAAGAAGACCACTTCGACCGCGAGCAGATATAAGAACGTACGGTCGTTGTACCCTTCGCATGATGTCCTCTGGAACCATACACACGTTAAGTCTTTCCGAATAATCAAGATAAAAACCACTTGCCCTATGCTCTTCAGCAAAAATGCTTGATCTTCTGAGCTCTATGATGTCGCAAATGTAGGTATTGTTAGCCGGATGCTCCTGCATGAATTCTACTACGTTGTTTGTAACATCAATAAACCATATGTACACTCCATGTGTGATGAGGAGCACCCAGAATTGAATGATGCAAATTAACATAAACGTCAGACAAAAGCGCTTCTGAAATAGGGGTGCAGTCTGCGACCAAATCCTTCGAACAACGAACTTGAAGAAGTTCACATTTTTACTTGGAGCATTCCTGGGCTCACGTAGTATTGTGTCCTTGTCCGGAATAATCCCATCGATCTAATGAGTAGTCAACAGCATGTATAACATAGACCCGTGCAACAAAAGCCTTCAAACCTTCATTGGTTCCTGTCCACAATTATTCCATTTTTGCATTGTCCTTATTACTTCAATGGCTTCCTTCTCCTTACCAGCAGACAGAAGAAATTTTGGGCTTTCCGGATAGATCAGAACACCAATGCCAGCCAACAGGCCGGGTATTCCATTAAAGAGTAGAAACAATCGCCACGGTTTAAATGTGATAAATCCCAATGGAATTGTCCAGTTCTGTCGCAGAGTAGCCCATGCTACCGCAAGCATACACGTTGAGCCCAGCGCGTAAGCCACATAAAAACACGACTTTGCCGTTGATCGTGTTCTTTCGACATGGAACTCATCAATATACGCGTAAACCGCTGCCGATGAACCTGAAATCCTATCGCAAAATTCCATTATATTCAGCTCTACTTGCCGAGTGTGTAGTTTATCTCACAGTAATCCATTGATGAACCTCAATACGAGTAAGATCCAAAACCGATCAGCCAACGAGGACAAGAGGGTTACAAAAAAACTGCCAAACAACGTGGGTAACATCACAGCTCGCCGGCCTTTGGTGTCACCTAAGTAGCCCCACATATACGAAGAAGTAATAATGCCAACATATCCAATAGCACCTAATAAGCCCTTATCGGAAGTAGTCAGATCGAGATCGCATTGCGCCAATGGTAGGATAAAGCCCGTTCCGGATGTTTCATATAAGACACTCGTTAGCACAAGTCCACCGATGATGATGAGAATGCAATTGAATTTTCCCAGCTCTAAAGTAAACGAGAGTCCCAAGAACGTGTGCAATTGTGAAACAACGATTTTACTTGCTCTGTCCAGGGCCTCGGAGAGTGATATTATTTCCATACTTCCTCCGTTCTAGCTGCTAGATAGTTAACGACTGAAAATCTCGAGAAATCTGGACGAGAATCAATCATGTCCCAGCAACATAGTAGGGTACATGGGCATCGAATAGGAATTTCAAGCACACGACAAAATATTTGATAAACGAGTGTATCTTCAAGTGATGAAATTAGGGTGATTCGTTGTTCTGGTCAACTTTTTCTAATACGCCGTTTATATTTTTTTCACCGTGAAAAAATAAGTTCATAGCAACTAATTAGGTGATTTTATGTAACGAAAACACGAAACCGCGCAAAATCTAGATTAATAGGTCAGACTAGAACAGTAAATAGTCTAGTTAGCAAACTACGTTGCATAGGCGTGGCGAGGTTGGACGCTATACCATTCAGCTCGACGACACTTTCCGAAATTCCAAATTCACTATTTAATTGAACGAGAACTGGATTCGAGTAGCAGATGCACACTATCCCTTGTGTTACTTGTGGTTTTTTATGCAGTTACTACCAATCATATATGCCCGAAGGATCTGAACCTGTCAATCATAAAGCGTGATTGAGGGCACTATATACCGAAGCTTGGAGACGTCTGCCATCACGTTGGCACCATTGGAATAGGAATAGGGTAATAGGGTAATAGCCCCCTCACGATGGCACTGTTTGCCATGAAGTCTTCATTGAACCTGGTAAAACCAAGATTCTCGGATCGCCAATGATCGAAATCATTTCGAATGTAGAAGTGATGAAGCAGGTCACTTCTCGTTCAGTAGGCTGTGCGAATAAAGCAAAAGTTGAAATTCGAAAATTAAATTTGAAAATTTGAAAAATAAAAATAAATTTGTTTAAAAAAAAAAAAAAGTTGCTGATCACAAACCGCGGTGCCGTGTGTGCGTGAATAATCGTGTGAGGTTGTCAAAATTCCACGTTGAACCCCCCAGTGGGTGTGCTTGAACTTTTGTTTGTGTCCTGCTACTCAGCTCAACAGCAGTAGCAGGAAAAATGTCAAAGGACGTCGGGAGAAATCCCGTTCGTCTAACAGAGTCAGAGTCGGATGATCTGTCCGACTTCGCAATTCCGTCCGCCGTTTCGATATCCGACACGATAAAAAAACGGAGGAAACTCACGCCGCGGAGTAATTTACTTAAACGCCCCTCCCTCTCCACTTCGACGGAAAAACTGCGAGTCGAAACGAGGGTAGGGGCGTCATCAAAATTCAAAGGAGTGCAGCAACTTCTCCCCGTGGAAAGTGACGTTGCCCACCTCTCTGGAGTACGCTACACGGGAGAGAACAATTCCTTCGCCGCCCTTTCAAGTTCGGTTGTGGAGGAGGAACAGAACAAACTTGAAATTGAAGAGCGTACTCTACGAAAGAGGAGGAGCATGTTGCAGCCACCCAACTACAACCACAACAATCAACTTAACAAAAGCAGTCGCAACAGAAGCAGCCGCAACTGAAGCAGCCGCAGCAAAAGCAGCCTCAACAAAAGAAGCCGCAGCAAAAGCAGTCGCAACAGAAGAAGTCACATCAGAAACACCAGCAAAAACAGCTGCCGCAGCAACAGCCGCAGCAACAACAACGTCCTACTATAGACAAGGTACCACCCATCTTTACTCATACCAAGGCCCTACGCGAGACCATAGATCTGTGTAAGTATGTAATTGGTGTTGGTAACTTTATATTTAAAGGTAGAGGCGAAAACCGCTATGCTATCCAGTGCACCACACTGGAGCAGTATAAGCGAGTTAAGGATCTTTTAAAGGAGACCACGACGGAGTTTTTCTCCCTTACCCCCAAGGCCGAGAGGCTGCGGTCGATGCTCCTCAAAGGTGTACACTCGATCAATGACCCCGAGGAAATGCTCTTAGAGCTCAAAGAGTTCGAGAGCGACGACCTCAAATTCGTGGGGGTCAAGACGTTTACTACGGCGCGAGCCAAAAGGGAGAACCGGGTATTGCCCTTCTTCTTGGTCCAGCTCGCACCCAACAGCAAGTTGGAGAAGCTAAGGTCTATTACTTCTTTAGCTTACCAACGTGTAACATGAGAAACATTAAAAAGGCAATGAAACATTGTGCAATGTATCCGCAGCCAAAGGTTCGGGCACGCCGCGTCGAACTGCGAAATGCAGCCTCGATGTGTTAAGTGTGCAAAGGAATGCGATCTGACCGTGGACACCCTGCAAACTATCGGGGATGTCCTAAGTTCCAAGATATAAAAAAACAAATCTAGCTCGTAGGCAGAAGTCTGAGGGGAGACGTTCTTCGGGTCGCATAGAAACACCAGCCGTCACACCCCAAATGACCTACGCCCAAATGGCGGCAGGTCTGGGGCCGACGGTACAAAAACACACGGCTGTGTCCAAAGCCCCGGTGCCTGTTTCTAAGGCATCGGAGGCCGAGGTGGACTTGCGTTCGATCCTGCTCGCCATCCAAGGGCAGATCGGCTAGCTCCAACAGCAGATCAATGAGACGGCGACCCGAGTGCACAGAATCTACTCGCTTCTGCCGGGCCTAGCGCAACTACAATCGTAATGGGTACGCTGGTAGAGAGTCCCTTAAAGATCCTGTCGGTGAATGTGAATTCATTGATTAGGATTGAGCGAAGACCGTACTTTTCAATCTGTTGCATGACGAAAGCCCCGATGTACTTTTGGTTAGCGAAACAAAGCTAAACCAGAAGCACAAAATCCGGCACAGTTCTTATAAAATAATTCGAAGGGACCGACCCAACGCCACACGAGGTTGAGGAGTTGCGATCTTCATCAAAAACACTTTTAAACATAAAATTATATATAGTGGTGAAGTGCGGAGGTTCCAGGTGCTAGAGGCCTGTATTGTGTGCATTCCTCTCCGAAATGGAAAGAAAATGTACATTATAGCTGCCTATGCACCTGAAGCACCTCAATCCAATATTTTCATTGCGGAGCTCGAGACACTTTTCCGATCTCTGCACTTAAACTTGGTGGAAAACTACTACATTCTGACCGGCGATTTGAATGCCAAACAAAGTGACTGGGGAAACAACATACCCAATACTAGGGGAAGCCTACTAAGCCATTGGTGGGTTTTGCGGAACATAGAGTACAGGCTCAAGTTACTCGCAACGGATAGTCCGTCGTATCCTAGGAGGGGCTCTTATCTGGATCTCATGCTGCTTGACTCTCGACTGAGACTAGCTGACACGAACGAAGGGTCAACAAACTGTCTACGGACCTTTGTATACGACAGTGACCATTGCGGACTTAGTGCCGTGATCACACTACCGGACGAATTCGCGGATATGGCAAACGCACCCCTACGATTACAGTAGGCCGCGTTGGCCGCGCTTGCCAATTCCCTGACGAAATCGCTCAGCTTGAGTGGTTCCTTCCCACCATACAATAGGAACCTGTCAAACAGCGAGATTGACAGGTACCTCAAAAAAATGGATCATAAAATTAAGCAGACGACGGACAGTACGATACCTCGCCAAACACCCTACGATACCTCGAACATATACCGCAACGCGACAATCGACGCACTGCACAGACAAAAAAGTAGACTCCTAACAAGACTCAAACTCTTGTACAGGCGGTGTACCGACAGACAAAACTCGGAGGTCAGGACACTGAAGTCACTGATTAAAAATCACCAACAGTTGATCAGAGAGAATTACAGAATATCTGTAAGTTTGTATTGGAACAACAGAATTCGTGCTGTAAATTCCAACAGCGCGAATATGTTGCCGCAAATAAATAAAATATTTCGGAGAAACAATCAGAATGACATTCAGGATCTGAAGCTTTCGAGAACGTCAGACAATGAACGCTTGCTACGAACAGTTAGCATCGATCCAGAGAGCGCCGTCTTGGATCGAGGATCCTCAGGAGAAGGTGGCGATAGTAGGAGCTGTCTTCCAGGAAGTATACAAGGTGAATGATAGTATTCGCCCGAACCACGACCTGGAGAACAGAGTCCTGCGTCATGACTCCTACCTTAGAAATGATTTCGATCATTGGCGATCAGAGAACATTGATTTTACCAGGTTCAATGACGATTTCATGGCGAATAATGCCGTCACCAATGAAGGGGCGAATACCCTGTTTATTTCGACGGGGGATCTCCAGATGATATTCGAGTCACTGAAGAGAAAAAATCCGCGGGAATTGATGGAATATCTAATGTTGTACTCAGACATCTCCCACCACTGGCTGTAGAGATGTACACCATAGTGTTCAACAATGCACTGAATAATGCATATTATCCAGTGGGTTGGAAGACAGCGGTGGTGCAACCAATTCCCAAGAGGGGTAAAGATACCTCTAACCCATCAAATCTTCGGTCGATAAGTCTCCTTCCAAGTGTTAGCAAGGTCTTCGAGAAGGTGGTCCATAGAGCCCTGTCTAAATTTGTTGAGGACAATAAAATCATTCCGGAGAACCAGTTCGGTTTCAGAGCGGGGCATAACACTATTCATGCCGCGTCGAAACTCGTGTCGGATATCCAGTGGAACAAATGCAAGAACCAATGCAGGGTGCCTGTCTGATTGACTTGGAGAAAGCTTTCGAAACCGTAGAATTAGAAGGTCTTTATTACAATCTCAGTCGGCTGGGCATAAGTAAACCACTGCTATATATGATTTTTGACATGTTAACAGGTAGAAAGTTCGTAGTGAAAATTGCCAACGTGACTTCTACCCAAACATTTGATATTAACAACGGACTGCAACAGGGTACGGTGCACTCGCCGATCCTGTTCAACATTTACTTCAGTGATTTGATAGCTTCTCTTCACCATTCAATAGCGTATGCGGACGATTTAATCGCGTACAGATCAGGTCCAACGATCGACGTCATTGTCACTCTCTTGCAACGTGACTTAGAAAAAATTCAGCAGTATTGTGATGACTGGAAGTTGAAAATCAACTGCCAGAAATCAGAAACTATTTTATTCAGAACGCCTTTGGCCAGGGCCTCCCGAGACACTAGAAAAAATTGGCGCGGGTTCTCAATTCTCGGACCGAACGGGCGCCCATTGGCGAAACAAAATGTAGTCAAATACCTTGGGATCTGGCTAGACCAGTATCTATATTCTGACAAACATAAAGATGCTGCTCTGGCGAGGGCCCGGGGCGCTTTTGCTCTTACAAGATGGATGTTTCATAGCAATCAACTTGATTCGAGAGTGAAGGTAATTTGCTACATGGCCTTAATCAGGCCCATGATTGCCTATGGATGTCCCGTGTGGTTCAATGTGAGAGCTAGCTTAATGGAAAGGATTCGGGTGTTTGAGAGACAATGTCTCAGAACTTGTCTTGGATTATATAGGACACCCGAATCTGAGTACCCGAAATTTTACCCGAACGAGGTCCTATACAATAGGGCCAGGATTGTACGGGTGGATAATTTTCTAATAAAACTGATCCGGGGTCACGTTGCGAGGACAATGACTTCGGTCAATAACTTGATCTCCGGGGCTTACTTCCCTAATTACATGTACCACGAGAAAGTTCGCCTTAGCGGCTTTGTCCCCCCAGAGGCATTCCTCTATTTAGATCAATGTGGGCTGATCCAGGATGAATTGGCGGTTCCGCTAATCTTCCACGTGGCCCGTAAGTCTGTGGAGCGGCGGCTCCTCTACGAACGTGATGTTGCGCTCCGCGAGCCCGAGCGCCTCAGGTTTAGTAGATCGGTGTCGCACCAAGATCGGGGAGACGTCGTCCGACAGCATCAACGCTTTCGGTGGCTGGAGCGGACTGCATAGTGGTTAACTTTGATAGGTCAGCCTCTTTAAGGCAAAGCTTGCCACATGCCAATGGCATGCTTACATAGACTAAGGTAGGTTAGGTTAGAGTAGGTAAGGGCAGGCTAAGGCAGGCTAGAGTGGCAGTTAGGTTTAGTTTAGTTTCATTCATTTCACTGTCGTTACAATGGTCCGTAGACAGCTAGTAAACCATTTGTTCGCGTTAGCCAGACTCAATCGAAAGTCTATGCGAGTAACTTGAGTCTGTACTCTATGCTCTGCAAAATCCGTCAATGGCTCCCCCAAATGTTGGGTATGTTGCTTTCCCAATCACTATGTTTGTTTAAATCGCCGGCCAGAATTCAATTTCTACCGAGTTCAAGCGCAGAGATCGAAAGAGTGTCTCGAGGTCTGCGATAAAAAATATTCGGTTAAGGTAAATATTCGGTCTCTCCATTACGGAGAGAAATGGGCACAATGCAGACTTTTAGCATCTGGAATTTCCGCACTTCATTGCTATATATAATTTTGTGATTTATATTATTTTTTATAAAGATCGCAACTCCCCCGCCTTGAGTAGCGTTGGGTCGGTCTCTTCTAATTATTCTGTAAGAACTCTGCCGGATTTTGTGCTTCTGGTTTAGCTTTGTTTCGCTTATCAAGAGTACATCGGGGTTTTCCTCCTGCAACAGGTTAAAAAGTAGAGCTCGTCGGTCCCTTATCAGTGAATTTACATTCAACGACAGGATCTTCAAGGGCCTCTCTACCAGCGCACCCATCATGACCTTAGGTGCGCTAGACCCGGCAGAAGCGAGCAGATACTATCTACTCGGGTCGCCCCAGTTGTTGGAGCTGCCCAATCTGCCCTTGGATTGCGAGCATGATCGAACAGACATCCATCTCGGCCCCTGGTGCCTTAGAGACAGACATTGGGGCTTTAGGAACAGCCATGTGTTTTAGGAACAGCCAAGGGCTTTAGGAACAGCCACGGGCTTTAGGAACAGCCATGGGCTTTTGTACCGTCCTTCCCGAGCCTGCCGCCATTTGGGCGTAGCGACCCGAGGGACGCTTATCCTCGACTTTCTACTTACGAGCCAGGTTTTCTTTCTTGATGTCGTGGAACTTAGGACATCCCCGATAGTTTGCAGGGTGTCCTCGGTTCCTACACAAGATACACTCGAGCTGCTCTCTGTCCGCCACGGTCAAGGTCGCATTCTTCGTTTTTGTGGTTCTTTGCACACTTAACACATCGAGGCTGCATTTCGCAGTTCGACGCGGCGTGCCCAAACGTTTGGCAGCGCATACATTGCAAAATGGTGTCTGCTTTAATTTTTCCCACGTGATAGTCTGGGACGCTAAGTCCCTAGCCTCTCCAGCTTGCTGCTGGGCGTGAGCTGCACCAAGAAGAAGGAAATTACTAGCTTCTCCCGTCCGGAGCTCACCGTGGAGAATGGCCTAATCGCGACGAATATGAGGTCGAACTCTCTGAGCTCTGAGCTCTGAGAGCATTTCCTCGGCGTCTGTTATCGACTCCACGCCTTTGACGAGAATCGTCTGCAATCTCTCGGCCTTCGGTGTGAAGGACTCCTTCGTGGACTCCTTTTAATACGCTTATTCTGCTCCAATGTCTTGCACTTAACAGCAAAGCGTTTTTGGCCTAAACATTTGAATTGAAAATTACCTACACCAATAGCTTACAGAGATCGATGATGTATCGTAGGGCCGTGGTATAGGTGAAGATGGATGGCACTTTCTCCTTTTTAGGACATTGTTGCTGCTTCTATTGTTGCGGTTGTAGTTGTTGCTGCTGCTTCTGTTGCTGTGGCTGTTGTTGTTGCAGCTTTTGCTGTGGAAGGGCTGTTGCCTTCTCTCTTTCCTTCTTTTGTATCTCCTTGAGCTTATCGACTACGGCCTGCAGCTGTGCGCGTAGGATGCGTTCCTCCTGCTCAAGTTTGCTACGCACTTCCTCCGTAGCCGACCTTGAAAGGGCGGTGAAGGGATTGTTGTCCCCCGTGTAATGGCCTTCCCTACCATCGGAGAGGTAGACAATATCCGCTTCCACGGGGATCACGGGTTTTAATTGTTGTTTTTGTGATTGCCCAGCTGCTTCGGTCGTCGATGGTGATGATGATGGCGCCCTTTTCTCGCTTCAACCTGCAGCTTGTCGACCGAAGTAGTGAGGGAGGGCGCTTAATCAAATTGGACCTTGGGTTGACCCTCCTGCGCCTCTTCATGACGGCGACCAGTTTTGCGAAATCGGATGATAAATCCGATTTCCCCCGACATTTCCTTCTGCTACTTCTAGCTTAATTCAGAAGCAGTAGAAAGAAAACTGAAGAAAAAAGCGACAAACAAACCGAAAACTGCCCTTGCGCTCAGAGATTAGATCTCTTCGCAGAAGGTATTATAAGAACCATTTTTCTATACTTATTCCAGTCACCTTCCGAATACGATTCGAAGACATTGGAACTCAACATTCCAACAGGGAATCAATCGCACTCTCGCAAAGTAATACCTTCACTGTGGATGCTATTCCCTTGCCTAACAATCCATTCTGAAAGGGCATACTCTCAAGGTTCCATCAAGTTCCCTCAACTCAAGAGACCATATACCATAGTATGGTGACTTGCTGGAATATCCAGTGTCTTGGAAAAAAGCAAAAATGTATTTCTACTGCACAGAGGCAATGAAATAAGAGTCAAAAACTGAATTGCAAAAACATTACTGACTATTAGGAAAACCAAATGTCCGACCCTTATTTAAGCAAGGCAGTTTCTGAATCTGAAAATCTAAGCTTAACCTAAGCTCCTTTTTGCCCTTATGTAGTGATAGTACTTACGCCATAAGGACAACGAGCAAGTGGATAAGCTTACTGGACGTGGATCGTCATATCTGGGGCTTCACGCTCTTTTTGTTAAAATCCCCATGTTCCCCCCAATTTCCAATTTTTGAGCTCTAACTGCAAAGAAAAATGTGGCGAAACCGGGCAATTCCAAGGTGATTTAAATAAATACTCTTTTATATTGCATTTGCTCTACTCTCCCGAAGATTTGACAGCGTAGGTTGACCATGATTATTTACTTGACAAATTGGATGAAACACCTAACCGTGATCAAGATCACCCAGCTGAAAGTCAAAGGACTTACTAAGGGTTAAAGTTTTAGGGTCTTGAAGCTACCCGATAAATGGAACCTCAATATCATTGACCTGAACTTTTGTTTTTGTCAGTTATTGAGGGATAAATCTTTGGAAATATGTTATGAGGTCTTTTTTCTTTATTGCATACATGGCTGAATTAGTTTGTAAATAAGCTGAAGTACAGATCGAGCCGGCGAGATCCATATCGATCAAATTTTCACAGCGCGGCAGATCTTGAAGAGGAATCAGGACTCCAGAATGCTCCACCTATTTGTCAACCTCTGTAAGTTATATTGACGTCAATGTGGTGATGAGGTACAGGGCCACTATTGTTAATCTCTGTATCTTTGGAGCCAATTTAGTAAGATATTCCTCTCTGAAACCACGAAAAAGTATGTTGACTTTAGATAATTTCGTTTCGAAAGAAAAGTCCTGAGTACCAGCATTGACCTTACGCCCCTTGTATTTATGGACTCAATTCTGAAGATGCCTAGGTAAATAGTTTGAGGAGCGTTTGATACATTCGATGGACACTTTATTAAGTAAATTGTAACATTTTATTTATTTTTTTAATGTACATAATTACTTAATGATTAGGGACATTACTGAGTCTGGAACTGCTTCGGTATAAGTAAAGCAAGAAATCCACAGACGATGAGGCCGCCACCAGACACATAAAACGCGAGCTCGCAATAATTAGCCAAAAGCATTCCAATAGTGTAAGATCCAAACACGCCTCCCATGCGTCCGATCATCATGGAGATGCACAGAGCCAGGCCCCTGTCATAGAAGCAAATATTGCTACTAATGTTCGTAAAACTTACCAAGCTAAGGGTAATTACCTCAAATGCGTTGGATACAGCTCAGATGTAGCCCCACCGAGGACCTGTTCCGCTGCCCCACAACCAAAAACAAGCACGAACATACACAAGGCTGCAATAAGGTTATTTAAGCTGGCAATTAATACTCCACAAACTCCGAACAGGATGAGCACGACAGCTGTAAGAAAAAGCTTCTTAATGACTTATCGTATTCGAAGAGCAGTCTTACAGATGATGTAGACCTTCTTAATCCGGTCGCCGATGATTGCGATTATAACAAACTCCGTACAGAACAGTATCTCCACACTGAAGAGGTAAAAAAAGCTGCGGTCGTTTAGTCTATCACACGGCACTTCCTGAAATCACACGAACTATGAATTCCAAGATGTTCTCAGGGATGTTCACATACTCCGTATTCACCAGCGCGCTCCTTGAACTCGGCCACCTCACAAATATAAGTTTTATTGTGCGGGTGCTGTTTCATGAACTCGACCACGTTATCCGTAATGTCGGGAAACCACACGTACAAACCGTGCATAATTATAAAGATCCAGAATTGGATGACACAAATCAGAACAGATGTCCTTCGGAAGCGATGCTGGAAGAGTGGTGTAGTCTGCGCCCACATCCTTCGTGTGAGTGACACGATCAAGTTAGACTTATCAATCGACTTGTCTTCGGTCTCGCGTATCTCTGTGTCCTTGTCTGGAGTGATCCCGTCGATCTATTGTCGATTGAAACTACAGGTTTAAGGAGAGTCATCAAAGAAATTCGTTCCTACCTGTACTACTTCATTGCTATGGTCATTCCATAGCTGAACCATTTTTATAGCTTTAATTGCTTTCTTCTCCTCCCCGATCGATACGAGGAATTTTGGGCTTTCCGGACAGAAGAACAAGCCAATTCCGGCCAATAGCCCGGGTATTCCACCGATAAGTAGATATAATCGCCAGGGCTTATACGTGATGAATCCCAATGGAAGCGACCAGCTTTGCCTCAGAATTGCCCAAGCCACTAATGGCATACTCATTGTCCCAAGCGAGTATACCACATAGAACCACGTCATCACTCTCGATCGCATCCGATCGACATGGAATTCATCGATATACGCGTAAATCGTCGCAGAGGAGGCTGAGACCCTATTGAAAAATCATGTTATATTCCGGTATCTATAGAGACAAGCCAACTTACTTACATCAACCCATTGAGGAATCTTAGTACAAGTAAGATCCAAAACTGATCAGCAAATGAGGACAGAAGAGTCGTGACGAAAGCACACAAGAGTGTCGGCAACATTACCGCTCGTCTGCCTTTAGTGTCAGCCAAGAAGCCCCAGAGATGGGAAGATAAAATGATGCCGAGAAAACTGATGGCACCCAGTATACCCTTATCGGACGTAGACAGGTCGAGATCACATTGCGCCAGGGGTAGAATGAAGCCGATGCCAGATGTTTCGTATAAAACATTGGTCAGCGTTAGCCCAGCGATGATGATGAGAAAGAAATTAAATCGCCCAAGTTCTGGAACAAAAAATTGTTACGATCAATATGAATTTATAAAGAGCACCTTAATTACTTAGTTTTCCGAGGGCTTCGGATAGCGAGAGGATCTCCATTGACAGGTCTTCTGCATTGGCTGCAGACTAGCAAGTGACTAAAGTCTCGCTGTAAACATTGCTCCGTCTCTGCAATCGCAGGGTGTGTGTGCATAAATGGACAGCACATAGCACATAAAACGAATCAAGTAAACTATATTGGAATAGCTTTAAGCTAGAGGGACAGAAACTTCATGTAAGCGGAGGCCAACTATTTTAGCACATTTTCATTTCCCGAGATGCCTACTCGTAGAGAATCGTATTCTCTGTTGATTCTATTTTTAGATCCAATGATGTTTGTTTGTACTTAACCGATTGAGTATTTCCAATACAGCGAGTTATCTTACATCGCTGACTTGCCCCCATCATCGAACAGCTTTCGAATTAATTACATCAATGTTCATACGCAAAGAGCGCTTGGATCAGAAGAGCTCCAACTTGTTGATGTATAATCATTAAACTGGAAGTTCATTGCGCAGAAATAAAATATTATAAAAACTGGTTTCTCAAGGTATAAAAGGTAGCAATAGTCCGGGCGGCTGGCATGATATACTCGCAAACTCGAGTATTCGAAGCAGAGAAAACGTCTCACACAGTACGACCGCCACTTTCCATCACACTACTTTGCAATTTATGCTCTGCTTTCCATGTTTGCTGGTTCGACATTAGGTTATGCGTTTCGTTCTATGGGACGCGAAGTTTGGGCTTGGCTGTTATCGGTTCTCTCTAACTATTTCCACCTATTGAAGTTTCTTTATCATTATTTTTGCAACATGGCCTACCGCCTTACAGTTTTTGCTTGAAGTTACCGTATGGTTCACAACGTTCTATAACCGGGGGTAGTGGAAAATACTCTTCTCTGGCCTTTTCGTAGAAGATTCCTTGAGAACTATTTTAAAGCAACCATGTCCTAGGAGATGACTTAAGTAGAAAACTGCTTCCAGTATACTCGGTATATATTGATAGATCCACCTTCTCTTTGTAGACTTTTTCCGTCTCTCCTGTCATGTTCCAACTAAAGAACTAGACTTCTTCATTTTATGGATAAAGGGGCACTCGCCTTTGCAGCTTCGTCGAACGTTCATTCATGGTCTTGCTGCTAATAATCTGAGAAATGAGATTGCCTACTCGTACTAGTACTGCTTTTTTTCTTTCTATGATTAACGACCTCTAGCAAAACGCCTGCCACCGTTGGCACTTTTTGAATACACTCGTTATGTAGCATGTAGAGGACCATGTTTCTACCCAGAGTTTCATCAAAACAACAACTTCAATATCAATTTTCAACTCTTCGAAACCTATCACACATTCAATAAGACAGGTCCTAATACTGATCCATGCGGAACTCCGTCAGATCTATGCTATAGCCTTACCCCATCATCATCATCATCGTAGGGCAATAGTTTAAGAGCCATATTTTATCCAACGATATTCGTTGAAAGTCTCCAGTATGCAGAACTGAATACATTTTTGACCCCCAACCTTAAGGCACCATTAAGCACCCCTTCTCTATCTTCTGTTGTGAATAGCTTCTTCTAGGGATAGTAACCCTTTTTTTTTGTTGGAGGCTTCTACTATATGCTTGAGCACTCAGACACAAGTACTGGTCCATTGTACTACCAGACAGACACCTTGTCTTTATTGTATTTTCCCCGTTGTCCGGAGAAAAGTGAGACTGAAGCCCCAGTGATGTTGAGCTAAGATATTCTGCACCCACCACGTCGGCCCCAAAGGTGGCGGGACAGTCGCAGAGAAAGTGTTCCGCTATGTCATCCTCCTCGCAACATGCAGCACAGGTAGGCGTCTCACTGATGCCAAGCACGTAGAGATGCTTGGCAAAAGTGTAATGGCCCGTAATGACGCCCGTTAGCCTTCTGCAGTCATTTCTCCTTAAGGATAAGAAGAATGTTGCGGACTTTTTGCAGACGTCAGGGCGTACGCGCTTAGTCATCCTGCATCCTGGATATTCCCTCCATCTGTGACTGTATACGTTAAAGACCCAGTCATTGATGTCAGATTTGACCGTGGAAGCAGGTAGACCTAAGGCGGGTTCAGGTCCTGAGAAACTCTCCTCTGAGCCTCTTCTAGCGAGTTCATCGGAGATCTCGTTTCCTGGGATTCCAGAGTGACCTGGAACCCATACAAGCCTAAGTGAATTTAGTCTTCCGACTTTGTTCAAAAAGGTCTTGAGTTCATGCACTAGTTTGGAGTTGGATAGAGGATTGGACACCGCTTTGAGTGTAGCTTGGCTGTCACTGCAGACACATATGCTCTTTCCCCTCCATCTGTGTTTCACAACATAGTGCATGACCATTAGGATTGCGTAAATCTCCGCCTGGAAGACAGACGCATATTTTCCTAACGAGTAGTGCAGTCGAATGTTTTCGCGCTCAAAGAAAACTCCAGCGCCGGATCCCTGCCCAATCCTGGAGCTATCTGTGAAGATGCGAAGACATTCTATTCCAGGTTCAGTGTCTGGCCAAAGCCGGTCCTGACGCCACGGAAATGTGACTGTGTAGTTACATCGCAGTAGGATGGCAGGTGTCATTGCGTCAGAAGGCATATCCATGAGACAGGGGTCGTAGGATATTTCTCACGCAAGTATACTTTCACTCCAATGCGAATTGTACCAAAGACCATTCCTCTTTAGGCGAGAAATAGTTTTCAGTGCACACCCTCTGATATATATGTCAAGGGGTGGAAGATTCATCATAGCATCTAGAGCAGCTCCCGGTGTGCTGGGGAAAGCCCCCGTGCAACTGAGGCAGACCGCTCTTTGGAGTTTGGTGAGTGAAGCCACAACGTGTTTTCGTGTCAGCCTGCTCCACCAAACAACCGATGCATATGAGATTATCGGTCTTACCATTGCCGTGTAGATCCAAAGGACCTTTTTCGGCGATAAGCCCCATGTTTTGCCAAAGGCACCTTTGCATTGCCAGAAAGCTGACAGCGCTTTGGTGGTTTTGGACTCAACATGTTTTGACCAAAGAAGTTTGTTGTCTAGAATGACTCCCAGATACTTAGCTTCCTTGGATATCGGGATGGGAATGCCTTTTAGCACCAGCTGAGTAATGCCAGTTGTTTTCCTCCTTCTCGTGAAGAGAACGACATCGGTCTTAAGAGGATTAACCGACAGCCCATTTCTCGTGCACCAGTCTTCGATCACGTCTAGCGCCGCCTGCGCTATGAGACTGACATTCGTTAAACATGAGCCGACAGAGAGAACAGCAACATCATCCGCATAGGCCTGGGCATAGATTCCAGAGGCATTGAGAGCATCTAGCAGAGAGTCGACCACCATGCACCATAATAGCGGAGACAAGACGCCACCTTGCGGGCAGCCCCTGTTTACTCCAGACTTGACACATTGTTCGACGCCTGTATCAGCGATCAATGTCCTGTGCACAAGCATTGCTTTGATCCACAAAACCAGTGCTTCATCTACGCCATGCCGTCTGGCAGCGTTACACATGCTGTCGAAAGTAGCGTTATCAAAAGCTCCCTCAATGTCGACGAAAACGCCTAGTACGTACTCTTTCCTTTCGAGAGCGCATTCAATTCTCCCAACTAGGTTTTGAAGCGCAGTCTCGCAGGATTTTCCGCGCTGATAAGCATGTTGCATGTCCGACAGAGGATGCATTCGAAGGGCAACTTTGCGCACGTGCAACTCTACTAGTCTTTCCATGCTTTTCAGCAGGAATGATGTTAGACTTATTGGTCTAAAACTCTTGGCGTGCGAGTTTCGCACTTCAATTGGAATTCGATGTATCTATGATCTGACAGCGTAACATCTGGTGAGACTCTCCAGTTAGTGATGGCCTTCACATGCCTGTTAGATAGGGTTAGGTCAATCACTTCCTGTCGTCTCGCCGTCACAAAGGTTGGTTGAGAGCCAACATTGTTGATGAAAAGGTCAGACGAAAGAATGAAGTTTAAAAGATGGTCTCCTCTCCGATTGCATTTGCTGCTGCCCCAAACTGTATTTTGAGCGTTAGCATCGTAACAGATGATGAGTCCAATCCTTCTGGCTTCACAGTATTCTACGAGTTCGGAAACCGCCTTAGGTGGCGGGGGTAGTACCGAGTCTTAGAGGAAGTAAGCAGACGCCACGACGAAGTGTTCAATTTCTCCGTGCGCTTTGTAGCTAACTTTCGCAGCCACCAGATCTTGACCACAGAATTGACCAAGTTTGGTTGCCGATAGCGTGTTCGATATGATGAGGCAGACCCTGGGCCTTTCGGATCGCTATAGTAACCCTTTAGTGTTAATTCCTAAATTTAAATTACTGGCTCGAATCTCCTTTGACTTTATCAATAAGGTTTCATTTACACGGTACACGGCCTAACGTGTTTTGTGTAATATTATTTTAACATGTAATTAACCTTGTTCTGCTCATCTGATTATAAATTATTATCTTTGGAATTGCAAGCATACGAGCCTAATTATAGGGTTGAGACACTTTCTGTGACACTGTTACTTAGCTGATAATTTATACGAAAGCATTTGAGGAGATCGTGACTCCACTCCACGAGGGTAAATCGTATTTAATAGATAAAGCCTGATAACCAGAACACGTTATTCAATAATTTCCGTAACCTAGAGCTAAAGTGTGCCGCATTGTATGTATTTGTGATTAAAAATCAACAGAGGAAATGATCATTTTCAAGTGTTATATCAAAACGAAAATTTAAACATGATTATATCTAGGCTGAGGTGTAGGGAATTAGCCATTTGCACCTACCTAGCTACCTACGTCTACGTCTGATTGACCGTTGGCGGTGAGAGAGTCATGTCTTAATCAACGTTATGAAACGTGGACATAAGTCTAGCGACTGTCGAGATAGGCGACGGCTTCTTTGTGGTCGAGAATCTAAAGGAGAAAGTTAATTCCATCGATGCTTTTTCAAACTCATTTTTAGTTTTAAATTCATTTTTATTAAACTTTGCTTACGCTAGACAAAAACGCTTAAAACAAGCTTAACTATTGTTGAGAATTTTATTGCACTATTATTATTTAAAATTGTAACGACCCTGGCGGCAGTATAAGGCTTACGAAATATAAAGGGAAACTGGCCTAAGAGAGCTGTCAGATTGAGCGGAATAACGCCATTTTTTTTAACCTTTGCTTCCGTTTCCTTGGATCTGAAGCCCAAGCTGCCGCCACAAGTCTGCCAAAATCAGAATAAACGTCACCCAGTAAATCGAAATCGAGTTTAGTTTGCTGAGAAGTGTTCGTTCTTGATCGTCTTGCCAAGTTGGCTGCTTCTGATCTGGTTTTCCCGGAATACAGATTGCTGCCGCGCATTCCTACTCAAGAATATACATAGTCGCCGCCTGCTGCCGTGCACAATTTGCCGTGGAGTATTCCACATCCAGTAAAAAAGAGGTAAATATCAATCGAAGTGAAGGTGAATCATCGCCGCTCGCTGCCAGCAACGAGTCAATGCCAGACAGGCTTAAAGTTCGGAAAAGTTCTCGACTGGCAAAGGCCACACCATTAATAGGATAGCGCCTGCTTAGCATTCCGGGAATAAGTGAAGAAGACAGCGATAACGAAAAAAGCAACTTGGACGAAAACAGACGAAAACGCCAATGGAAGAAATCAACAGACAGTTGTGCGAGCTACGTGCATCTTCTTCTTTTCCTTTTTATCCCGGCGTCGTTATGGTCAGAAGTGTAGGACCATAACCTTCCCACTTAACTGCATTCCTACTGGTCCGCTTGTGGGGTCCGCCGTGCGAGCTACGTGCATAATGCAGCAAAAGAGAAGGCATAACGTCAGTGCCTTCAGGAACTGCTTAGCCAAAGTCAAGCTGCCAACTCTGCCAACGCCCGCATAATATATCCGCCAACAGAAACTGCCACCTGTTCAAGGGAGAATTCTCACTCCATCGATAGTGTTCTGGCATCGCTTTCCAACCCTAACGTAAGTACGAGTACAACCGCCGCAGAAGTAATAACGTGTACTGGAACTGAATCAACACAGTATATAAACGCACCCGGATCTATGTTTCTGCCACGACGCCCACAAGTCACGGTCGCAAGCCACAGCACCGACGATAACGTAGTGCCAGAGTGCCAATAGATGTTGCCATGCAATCGGTCGGCTGTTCGCGATCCGCCATTCCCATCATCGACTCAAAGAGTATACCAGCATAACACCATGGAAAGTCGAAAGTTAATCGACCGGAGGGTTGGTTGGCTACTAACAGCGCTTTTGGAGTCCACAGCGATAATGAATCACTCGAATGTAGATAACATGTTCCAATTGCAGAAATCTTGAAAGGGAGCTATGTACATGAGAAGCCGTCGAGTCTCTGTTGATTCACCCAAACAACGTAGATTGTGTGATGTCTGCACTTGAGTTCAACTTCGGTCGACCCGATTGCTTAGTCCGAAGTCAGCTAAATAAGATAAGGGAAATTCAGCCAATCCCAGAAGCTAAATTAGAGCTGCTTATACCACTGCGACAAAGGTTCAGAATCTTGTAACGTTCCTTGAGTCGAGTGGGCGCAGCATAGCATCATCATCCAGCCATACCCAAACACTTCGACTAGTGACTGAGCGGAGTAGCTGGAAATCGAATCCGAAGAACGTTTTACATGCCATAGAGCAACGCAAGGCAGCCAACAAGTGACTATATTACGGAATAAGAGCACATCCAGTAGATTGTGACAGCTTCAACAAATTGCAGGTTCCAGGCATGTAGAAATTAGTGTGGATCAAAGGTTATATCATATGTGGATCAATAGGTAATATAGGTTGTCTGAAATATGGCCATCGTTCAAGATTCTGCAAGTCATCAAAGAAAATGCATGAAGACCACGCGTTATCGACTGCACCGCGTCTTGATGCAGAAACGCCGGAAACGTTTATTCTGAGCTGTAATGCTGTTAAGAAAGAAAAAAATGTAGCCTGAGTAGGGTCAGTCAGACACTACAGCGAAGACGTCGTAATACAGGAGTACGCTTTTTTGGACGAGGGACCTTCGGTGACATTATGAGTTCAAGTCCATCAAATCGACTGGGTTTAAGGGGTCATACAAGGGACCTCACATTGTGGTGGTTCGGAGAAGGAACTTCGTCGAGAAAGTCCTACGTAGTCGATCTTCAAATCAGTGCCGACAAGAAGGGCTCTAAACGGTATGAAGGGCGTGTAGACAGTGGACGACTTGAACTTACCTGTGCAGATATTGAGTAATGTTGATCTGCAACAAAGCCAACGTATGTTGTGCCATTACGAACCATTAAATCGCCGAACGAGGGCTTGATCCTTGTAGAAACCAAGTTCGGTGGGTTCGTATACGGGAAGTCTGGGAGATAAGCTGTCGGCGAGGAGTTTGTTCTGCAAACAAAGCCAAATCGCTCAAGAGGGATAGGCACATTGGATAGGGCTGTCGAGCAGTACCTGTCAATGGAGAACTTGGAAGTGAGGAAACCAACGAAGATACCGAAAATGCCTGTGTGCGCAGCAGACGACAGAGCAATGCGAAAAGAAGACGTGTTCGAGGTTCCTAATAGCTACGAGAGGGCCCAACTTCGTCTTCAGGGTTTGGAGAGGAGATTCAAGAGGAATCCAGAGCTCCCGGCGAGCTATCGAGACGTTATCGCAGCCTATATTAAAAAAGGATACGCTGGGAAGTTGGTGAACGCCGAAGCGAAAACAAAGGAACAAGGGAACACTTTGGGGTCAAGAATCCGAGCAAGCCCCGAAAAATCCGCCTGGTTAACAAGGTGTCTTTGAACTCGTTGCTGATAAAAGGACCTCATGACCGCCCAGACTGCCAGATGACTAGCTGCCGTGCATTTCATTTTCGGATGAGGCCTATATCCGTTACGGGTGATATAAAAGAGATGTATCACCAGATGGCTCGAAGACCAAGACTTGCAACGTTTTCTGCAACCTGAATGCCTTCAGATTACGTCGATAGCTTCAACAACATTAAAGCAGCGACCGCAGTCACTAAAGCTGTGGTCCTCATCCATGCCGAAGGGGTTTCATTTTGAGAGTCTTCAGATCAAATTTAATTGTATTGCAAGCCGTTGCAGAACTTTACCCAGCGGGATGGAATTGTGAACATGGATATCGAAACAGTGTTGGAGAAGGTTCTAGGAATGTGCTGGAGCCCGGATAAAGATTTCCGAAAGACAACAAGGAAGTTGTGGCAGATAACAAGGGCCCTACCAAACGAGAGCTTTTGCGCATAGCGATGTCCATCTTTGCTCCGTTTGGTATGATTGCAAATTTCACCATTTATGCTAAGCTATTGCTGCGTTCAGTGGGGAAAAGTGCTTTCACTTGGGATGAGAGGATTCCCGATGAGATCGTTGGCGACAGTGGAAGTCGAACTTTCTGGCCTTATTGCAGCTGAGTGTGTCCAGATGTTACTCATGCTCGTCGGCAAGAAATAGAACTGTTCTTCATATTTTCGTCGATGCCAGTGAAGGGGCCTTTAGCGCTGTGTGTCTGTGTGGTTCGATTGTAGGAAAACAAAATGTCCCCTGCAAAAGCTGATCTCACGTCTCGATCTGTCAGCAGCCGTCCTGGGTATCATGCTACAATTGGACGATCGAGTTTTCTGGAGCGACTCCAAGACAGTTATTAACTGGATCCGTTCGGAGCCACGGCGGCAGAAACTGTTGGTGGCGTTTCACGTAGCTGAGGTGCTTGAGAGTAGTAATGCGAGGCAGGGGCATTGGGTGTCGTCGAAGCTTAATCCCGCAGATGAAGCCACGCCGAGGTTTGAGACTGACAACAAATGGCTGAGGGGTCTATTGTTTCTCATGCTCTCCGAGGAGGACATCCGGAGGAGATGGCATCATCAACGATCACGTGTGCGAGAAGAGGTACGTCCGAGGTTTCTCCTGCGCAGGAAGTAATGCAACCTTTGATATATCGATAATTTCCAAATACTCAAAGATGACGAGAACGGTGGCCTGGCTGCCCAGATTTGTGCGACTTCTACGTCAGAAATCGGCCGGAAGAGGAGAACTTACAGTCACGGAGATTGATGAAGCTGAACGAATATTGTGCCTCCAATCGCAGATGGATGCCTATATGCGGGATTCGCTCGCAAAGTAAGGCGATGGAAAGCAGTAGCATTTTTAAATTGACACCGTACATCGATAATGATTGCCTGCTCCGTGTGCATGGAGCTACACAGCTACAACTATACCCTTTGACTTTGACGAGATCCCTGATAAACCACTATCATCGCCTTCAGCACCATCAAAACACTTACGTTCGGCTGTTCGAAGAACAAAATTCGAATGTTCGTACTGCCGTGTACGAGATGCACAACCGATGCCACCGCTCATGGGACAACTGCCAAAGCATCGCGTTACGCCCGATATATGCCACAGTCAGAGGTCGCAGGGAAAAGCGGTGGGATGCCCTTTTCATCTGCTTGACGGCTAGAGTAATACACCTTGAAGTCACAATCCAGTGTATCAGGAATTTTGTGAACAGACGAGCCGCTCCTAAGTTAAGTTTATTGGCGCCAGAAATGAATTGGCGACTGTCGAGATCTTTGACAACGACGTGATGAAGACGGAATTGTGTTCGAAAGGCATCGAGTGGGTTTTCAATTGCCCGTTGAGCCCAGCCTCTAGAGGATGTTGGGAACGGCTCGTGCGCACGGTCAAGAGAATGCTCATCTCATCACTCATCGAGATGGCTCCGAGAGTAGAAACCCTGCAGAGCGCCCTAATCGAAGCGGAAAATAACAGTAAACAGCCGTCCGCGTACCAATCTGCCGGTGACGCCTGAGGAGGTGGAACCCTTGATCACTTCTATGGTGTGAGTCCAATTCAGACCCCAGGTTCAGAGGACAATGGCGAATAAGTCAACAAATAAAGGACCGTTTCTGGAAGAGATGGGTGCGGGAGTACTTGCCGATACTCATACGAAGATGCAAGTGGTTCGAGCGAATTCCAAGGAAGAAGATCTAGTGCTCATATGTGTCGCCGAAGTTCCAAGAAGTAAGTGGGCACGAGGGAGAATCGACGGTATTCCCGGGGAAAGACAACCAGGTCCGTTCAACCGAGGTAAGAACATCTGTTGGAGTTCTCTGAAGACCAGCTGCCAATCTGGCGGTTTTGGACATTGGTGAGGCTTCGGTCAATGACCAGGGCGCCTCATGAGGGGCAAGATGTTGAGAATTTTATTGCACTATTATAATTTAAAGTTGTTTCATTATATGGTTTCATATCCTCAAAATTGACGGTTGGTGAATTGGGTTTATTCGTCATTACGGTTCATGTATTTGATGGGATATATAATAATACTAAATATATTATAATACATGTTTATAATTCACATTCACTTCTCGCAAGTTTGCATATATGTGATATGCGTACGGACAGAAGGACAGCCAGATATGTACAGACAGATAGATAGGAAAGCCTTTGTCTGCCTCAGCTTTACAAAGTAGAAGACTGAAAGAAGCGGGAGTTTTGAATAAAAATAGTGTGAAATGTGAAGTATTGCTTTCGATCAGTCTGCTTTGAGTATAACTAAGATTTTAGTGTAGAATAAGCATCTCAAGAAGACCGCAGACATTGAAGATGCTTAATGCTATTCCAATAATGTTCCAGATGGGCTTGGCTTAGGGATAGCGTTGATTATTTTACACCCTGCGTTCGGATTTGGTAAAAGAGGTTTCTTTTGCCTGTAGGATATATTGCCTAAATATGATCGATTTTCTATATTTAAAAGACTTGTGTTTAAACGATTTTTATAAAACATTTATTTCTTATTAAAATTGGCTAACTAATTGTAACTTAATCTAAAATCAGTCTAAAGCTTTAAGGCCACTTTCCTCGTCTTCCCTTCGGCTCTGTTGCTTTGGTATGAAAAAGGCAAGTCCACCGCAAAGTATTAAAGCAATTGCCGAAATGTAAAATGTCGACTCGCAATGATTTTCGAGCAGCAGACCAACAATATTAGCGCCAACGACGCTTCCTAAGCGGCCAAACATCAACGATATGCATATCGCCATTCCTCTGTTAAGGTGAAACGAAGTCATTAGTGAGAGGGTCAGAGGAGTGTTAAGACAGTCAAGCTTACCTAAGATGCGTTGGATAGAGTTCCACTGTTGCAGCACCAAGAACATTAATACCCACTCCTGATAGGAAGAGAAGTACGTAGAGGTATACCGAAATCGATGGATTGTTGACGTGGATTGATGCAATTCCGCAGGCGCCGAAGAATACCAGGACGACGACTATACCAAAGAGAATATATATCACAATTACGAAGAGCTATTGAAGCAAGGGAACTTACACAAAATAGGAATCTTGCCGACTCTGTTGATGATCACACCGATGATAGCAAATCCAGAGGCATACAGGATTTCCATGACCAACGAGTACAAAAATGTCGGGTCCTCCAACTTGTCCATACATTGCATGGTCTAAATAAAACAAAGGTTAGTTACTGCATCGAGTTATAGAGAGACGATCTGACTTACCCCATCTTCATTGTAGGTTGAAGCATGCTTAGCATAAACCACTTCACAGATCAGCGTTTTGTTGCCAGGATTTTGTGACATGAATTCAACTATGCTGTTTGTGATGTGAGGGAACCACATGTACATTCCATTAGTGGTCACATACAACCAGAACTGGATGGTGCAGATAATCACAGTTGCACGACGGTATCTGTTTTCGAAGAGTGGCATCGTTTGATCCCACATTGTGCGTAGGAATGCGGTCACAAAGTTGGTGTTTCTCTTCGAGGTTTCTTCTATCTTTCGCACAGTTGTATCCTCCTCTGGAATGATACCATGGATCTAAAAGGATAACACAATATAGCCTTAAAGTGTACATTACAAGAGAAATCATTCAATGCTTACCACAAGTTCGGTCTTGGTTCCAACATTCCATCGGTGCATTGTCCTTAGAACTTCAATAGCTTCCTTATCCTTCCCGATGGACAGCAAAAACTTTGGACTCTCTGGTAGGATCAGCATAAAGAGGCCACATATGAATCCAGGGATACCACAAACGACCATGAATAGCCGCCATGGTTTATAGGTGATTCCTAATAGAGGCATTGGCAGAGCCCATTCTTGATTAATGACCATCCAAGCGATCAGTGGCAGTATCATGGCGCCGATGGCGAAAATGAATGAAGACCCCATCATAGCTCTCGCTCTCGTTCGGTCGGTATGGAATTCACCTAAATAGGCGTAGATTGTCGCCGATCCCCCCGAAACGCTAAAGAAAAATAGAGAATCAGCCAAGGAAGCAAAATATATAGAACTTTCAAACTTACAAGAACCCATTGATGAATCTCAGGAGTACCAGCACCCAGAAGCGGTGGGAGAAAGAAGACAAGACAGTGACCAGAAAGGTGATCAAGAGAGTTGGCATGATTACCTTTCGTCTGCCTTTTGTGTCGGCCAGAAAGCCCCATAAGTGCGAGCTTACTATGATACCGGCGAATCCAATGGCACTTAGGATGCCTTTATGTTGATTCGTGAGTTGCAGGTCACAATGTGAGATTGGAAGGATGAAGCCGATCGATGCTGTTTCAAGGAGCACGTTTGCTAATACAAGGCCAGCCGTGATGATTAAAAAATAATTGAACATTCCATATTCTAAAGAAAGGTGTGCTGTTAACGTTTAGTCAGGAGGAGAACTTGAATTGGACTTACTTGTTTTTTCCAGGGCCTCCGTGAATGGTATCGCACCTTTGCCGGCCTTCTGTTCATTAGCGACGGGTAATACTGTAAGCGAGGAAGTCAATTAGAATAGGGTTCTTACAGGTGAAGGAATGTGTACTTAAAGGAGTTCGACAAGGCTCGACCGAAGAGTCAGTGGAGAAAAAACAAATGCAGTTGGAATATAGTATATTTACAAACATTTTATTTCTAAGCTTTTAAGATAATACATTACAAAAGGAGACCTCCATGCGCAAGACGGAGATGTTCTTAAGAAACCGCTTCGCATGTCTTCGAATCCAAGTTTTCACCTGTTGACAACTTGTCGACTTATGCTTCCCAAGCAACTGATATACGAGTGCTTAATCATGGCAAAAGAGAGCAAAAGATTTTATTATTTTACCTTTTATAAAAAATAGTACACAAGGGTTGTAATAAGAGTGGATGGTAAAGGACTAACGAAGGCCT
Source organism: Merodon equestris (assembly GCA_958301585.1). Taxonomy (NCBI): domain Eukaryota; kingdom Metazoa; phylum Arthropoda; class Insecta; order Diptera; family Syrphidae; genus Merodon; species Merodon equestris. The sequence goes on along the minus strand of OY284415.1, from coordinate 52,086,495 downwards.
CGAAAGGGTGCACCTATCCAACGGACTTTTCTGAGCCTGGAATCTGGTTTAGTTGGTTGGGCTACGGTCTAGTAAGCCGTAAATGAAAAGAAAAACAACTTCAGAAACAATGACTAGACTCGTATAGAAGGAACGGACTCTGGACTACGGTGTCTGGTGTAAGATTGATTCCGCGCACTAACAAGGGTAAAACCGCGATCTTCTTAATATGAGCTACGATCAATGTTTTAGCTATGAACCCAAAGTTGTGCTAGGAAGAATGTAACACGAAGCTCTACAAGAAACCCATGCTAAAAAAAGGACGCGAATTCCCTATCTTAACATTCATATGTATGTACGAGGGTGGTCCGATAAGTACTTAGCCTCACCTCCAGATGGCGCCAGCATCGTAAGAGCAACTTACTATCGTGTAGTACATTCTAGTAGACGGCTACTGTCGGCGGCTACTGTCGACGGCTACTGTCGACGGCTACTGTCGACGGCTAGTGTCGACGGCTACTTTCGACGGCTACTGTCGGCGGCTACTGTTTCAGCCGGATCGGACTCGTAGTTTTCTTTTGACCGCGTCTGGAAGCGGGAGTGTCCGCGGATTTTAGAAAAAAATTGAAAAAGAGCAATATCGGTCGGTGATTCGATTCTTGTTTTTGGAAGGGAAATCGCGCAGCGAAATCAAAGAGCGTTTAAATGCTGTGTACGGTAACTCTTCTCCTTCGATGGCGACCATCAAAAATTGGTTTACCGAGTTTCAACGTGGTCGCACGTCGGTTTTTAATGAGCCACGTCCAGGTGCCCCAAAAACGGCTACCACGAAGGCTAACGTGACAAAAATTCACGATCTCGTATTGGTCGACATTTATTGGTAGGCATTTCAAAAAATCGCGTGGGTCATATCCTGCATGAAATTTTGGGCATGAGAAAGCTGTCGGCGCGATGGGTGCCGCGTTTGCTCACTCCGGACAACAAGCGCAACCGTGGGCCCACTTCAAAGCCGTGTTTGACGCTGTTTAAGCGCAATCCGAAGGAATTTCTGCGTCGTTTCGTGACAGTCGACGAAGCATGAATCCATTGGTACACACCAGAGACCAGGGAACAGTCGAAACAGTAGACTTCACCCGGCGAACGTGCTCCGAAGAAGGCGAAGACTGTCCCATCGGCCGGAAAGGTGATGGCCACCATTTTCTGGGATTCACAAGGTGTGACCCACATCGACTACCTGGAGAAGGGCAAAACGGTCACAGTGCTGTACTATGCCAAATTATTGGGCCGATTCGACGCCGAATTGAAGAAAAAACGGCCCCACTCGGCGAAGAAAAAAGTGCTCTTCCACCATGATAACGCACCGCAACTCCGCTCTTGCCACGGCCAAATTGGTCGAATTGGGCTACGAACTGCTGCCCCATCCACCATATTCTCCAGATTTGGCCGCGTACAACTTCTTTTTGTTTCCAAACTTGAAAAAGGAGTCCTACTTTGCAGACCTCGAGAAAACGTATTTTTAGACGGGTTAAAGAAGTTGGAGCATCGCTGGGTCAAGTGTATCGAGCTAAAAGGAGACTATAATGAAAAATTAATCGCCATTTTTCCAAAATTTTTGTTTTTCTTTTATAGGCTAAGTACTTATCCGACCACCCTCGTATATGGATCTGGTGGTCATTGGATCATTTGACCGTCAACCAGGTTGAGCACATGTCATCGGCGTCAGGCACTTTTCCACTCCAGCTATTCTGTGTGTTCGAAATTTCAGAGACCTCAGACCACCATCTTGTTGCAGCCAAGACTATCGACATTTTATGTGTCGATTGTAGTTCGAGCTTTCCGAAAATCCTGCATTGAGGAAACAATAAAGACAAAAGTGCCATCTCTAAGAAACCCCTGGTTTGGCGACTAAAGCATGAGGCACCGAAATGGAAGCATCAAGTCTGTGCTGCATTGTAAAATAAGGGAATGAACATAATACTCGTATTCTCAGAAAATAAAGAAAGTCTTCATCTTTGCTCTCGTCTCTTCCTGTTACGCGGGGTCGGTTTTCTTAATTTTTCGACGCCATTCACTTCGATAATAAGCATCATCATCTGTAAAGCTAAGCTTTTGCATGTTCTTTTGGGCATTTGTCCATCTCTTCTTTGTAGCCATGGAAAGGCATTTTTTCATTCACGATATGTTCATCGAGTCTGCGCATAGCATGTCCGTACCACCTTAGAATGGACTCTGTAATCAAGGAGACTTAATGCGCTTCCCTGATGAACTCCTACCTTGATATCTAGGCCCTCTGACAGACCGGCTGAACTTCTTACACCGGTTTGCATATTATGGTACATCGCCATAATGAGTATTATATAGTGTTCAGGGACTTTTCAAGCTCTTACAGCTGGCCATATTAAAGTCCTCGATCGGAAGCCTTTTCAAGATCTATAAATACCACGACCAGTCTGATTGCATGGACAGCGCTTTATGTTCCCTTCTGAGAGTTAAAATCGTGCAACAACATTAGTTAGTTAGTATGAACTATAACCAACGCAACAAATTCAGCCGAATCTCTCGAATCCTATCTAGGACAACCACCCCCGGAGAGTAATGAACGAACATTTTCGACACAAACCATCTGCGCGTCCTGTTCAAGTTGTTTGACAAACATTATAAGAACGTAACTCTTTACTCTGTGCGAACTCTATAAAAAAACAGAAGGTTTCAGGGACGTTCACTTGGAACTCGTTCCTAGATTTTGAGGGTATGTGATGTGAATTTTATACCTTGATAATTTGCATAATCTCGAACATCTTCTTTGCCTTGTAGAACAGAAGTATGCTCTTTCTCCAAGCATCTGGAATCTTTTCACTATTCAGGGTGTTATTGAACAACTTACAGAACTATGCCTTTCCGACTCTTATAGAGATTCAAGAGTTCAGCTAGGCTAACACCTTTATGGTTCTTAATTTTGAATATGGCTCTTCTAACTTCTGTAAGACTCTACTTCTGCTTGTCTAGGAAACTCTGAATTCATCAGTTCCTGGTAGTACTCGCACCAACTTTTTTATATGTCCTTATCGTTTCAAAGTAGTGTTTAACTATTTTGTATATCTCATTATCGGTGGCGAGTTTTAAGCGATGATAAAGATTTAGATCAGCTACTGTTCTTCTTGCGGTCCTATTTGCCTCCTTGTTTATATCTTTATCTTGATCGGAGCCTGTTCCTTGTCAAATTTTAAACAAGCATTTCTTTTCAGCAACCCTTCTCTTGATGTAGTCGTTCCACCCTTTAGTATGTTTTGCATTGTGCAAGGGTCCTTTGCTTATCCCTAACTCACGTTTTGTTATGGTGCTTTGGTAGGTATTGGTTGGAGGAATAATGGAATCTCAAGAAGAGATACCCTTCTGATTGCACGAAGAAGTGGGGAAATAAAATCTTTACACGAGCGACTAAAATCGTTTGTTAATAACCTGCTCGGTCTACAGCCTGGGACGTCCACCATCGACCAAAGATTCGCATTATGGCAGTTTCTGGACAAAAGCCGCATACGACAGCATGTTAGAGACGATCTATACAGTACCATCTCCAGCTTTGATATCCCAGCCAAATTCACCAGCTTTTGTTGAAGGCTCCATAAGACTTAGTAGATGGCTAAACAACATTTCAAATGTCAAAAAAGGCTGAGATAAGGCGAGGTGCTCTCGTGTGATTTTTTTATTATTGCGATTGAAAAAAACTGCTAGCTTACGCGGATAACATTGATTGATGGATGGATGGATGGCCGATCTGCCTAAGAATCACTTTTCCTATCTGCTGTTACTTTGGACTCAGGATCTCAAAAGCCAAAGTGACTTTGTTCAAACAAGACTCTTATCATTCCAGTCCTGCTATATGAGCCAGAAACATGGACCTCATGAAAGAAGGATCAAGGAGCTCTTGATCTTTTCGAGGAGAAAACGAATCTGCGTGTGATTTTCAATCCACCTGTGAAAATGGGCAAATGTAGGAGGAGGTACAACCAAGAACTACAGTTGGCAACGTTGGCTTAACGAGAGTATAAACGCCACCGCTCCAGTCCGAAGAGCTTTTGAGTCCAGGATCACATCTAAAGTAGTAAAAGGGATTTTAACCAACCGGGTTCACGAAACTGGACTTTGCAAAACCTAGCCAGCTGATATCGTAATATCATATCGAAGGCGTGTTGAAAAGGACGAGTAAGACCACACCAAAGGTAACCAAAATGTTATGGAATCCATGCACGACAAATAACGTCAGTTAGACAATAATTAGTCAACAATGTTACGTTAATGTCAAACGCTTTGTTTCTTACCTTCCATAAGGCGGTTAGCAACGATTGAAATCTTGAACTTGGCAGTTTAAAGAACAAAGGAAACTTAATCTTAATGTTGGTTACAAATAGATTTCACGGTAATTGTTTAAGAAATCTTAAATGAGCTTCCCAAACATCTAATAATAGTGAGATAAACAATTTAAAATACAAATAGAGTCTTAGGGAATTATATAGAGGACGAGCCCAGTTTCTTGGTGACGTGAACCTGTTTATAGAAAGAATTTACTGCCAGATAAGAGGCTAAGAGATAAATGAAGACTAGGAAGTTTATTACAATAGTTACGAAGAGGAGGGCATGTGTCTACATACGTAAATGCTTCTAAGGCTGTCTACTGTTGCCAACCGTCATCAGCTGTTCTGTGGGATCCGGAATAGGTTTTTCACTCCACCAAGATATAGCAATGGAGCATGATGGATTTGTGATATTTGTGACATTAGTTTGTGAAAATAAATGTTTAGGTTTAGGCAGACCTTGCCTTAAGAATACTTTTTTTCAACTCAAGAAAGCCTGTATAAATCGCGTTTAAAAGCAAATTACAAAAGGTGTCCAATATGCAGACTCAATGGTTGACGTAAATTTTGGTGGACCTAGATACGTATCGAAATAACAACAAACCAAGCACTGAATCGTGAAGAAGCAATGAAAAATCAATTTGCCACCTCTGGGCTCGGTCCTCCTCACTCTACACACTATGCTTATTCTAGATTTTTCAAATATAAAAAGCCATTTACCCATTTTGCGTTTGTCAATTATATTCAATTCCAATAAATGTTTTCACAACTCGTTCTTCTATTTCGCCTTATTCAACGCGACAACTCATTGCTTAACCACATGCAGCCTTGTCCACTTCCACTGAGCTGAGCAATACTAAAAAGCTACCTCTGCAACCGCTCCTTTTATCCCAACTTGTATCAAATGACTTCATTTCATACATTTGCGACTGCGATTTTATCTCTGCAATAAACGGGATCTTTCAGACACCGGTCTGCCTCCTCAGCTGTATATTTTCAAACTAACAACTCGCGGGTACGCCTTGTAAATCATCTACAATTCTGTTATTAAATATTTGCCAGTGGATAGACATTAGCTTTTCATGTTATGGGTGATGCTTTTGCATGCGCTGGAGAGGCTTTTAAAGTCTAAATATAAAATTTGTTTGTTTGAAACGCGACGAAAGGTGATTTAGATTGTTTTGAGAAGTTTCAAGAAAAATCACGAGAAAATGACGTACCAAAGGTGGAATGGCTCGAGCTGGTGGTTTTATAGGGTTCGGGGGTGTAGCTTCATTTCAAGATGCGAAGATACACGCCAGGCAATGGTTGTTGGCCTTGATTAGATAGTAGGTAATAAATTAGGAATGCACTTGAGAGATTACGGGTTGAGAAATTACGTTAATTAAATGGAGGGCGTTTGCGAGCAAAGGTTATTGTGACGATCCTCTGATTTAAAGCCTTAAACGTTACAATACGATTTATACCAAGATGATGATAAATATAGTTCAACTACATATAGTCCAATCTCTCGCTCATGGGGTTCAAAAATGTTTACTGTAAATAAACAAATTAATTTTTATTGTTATAAAATTCTGTAACTAAATAACGTGGAATTAGCCTATTCAATGGCGGCACAATGGCGGTATTTAAATGTATTATAGTGCAGAGTTTTTCAGTAGGGACATAACAATTTTGTATTTGAATATAATCGCATTTTTGTACTCCTTTTATGATCTGTTCTTCTTCTTTTCCTTTTTTCCGGCGTCGTTATGGTCAGAAGTGTAGGACCATAACCTTTCCACTTAACTGCATTCCTACTGGTCCGCTTGTGGGGTCCGCCGGTTTGACCTCAGAAAGTAGCCGCAGGCTTCCCGGTTTGGGATTACTTCATCGCTGAGGCCAATCAAATGCTGGTGTTTTTGCATTTGTTTGCACCAATTGTTTTTCGGCCTGCCTTTATTGCGTGTTGAAATTGGAACGTTGATTGATAACGCCTTTTGGACGGGGTTCAAAGGATCTCTCCTTTGAACATGGCAATACCAACTGAGTCGGTCGCGCTCTATCTTTCTTGTGATGGTTTCTTTTACGTGGAGGCTTCCTCGGATCTTTGAACTTCTAATTCTGTCACGCGTTGTTACTCCCGCTGTCATGCGAAGCATCTTCATCTCAGCTGCCGTTAATTTGCTCTCATACTTTATGTGCATTGTCCAGCATTGTGAACCGTATGCGCCGGACGTACAACTGAAGTGTAGAGCCTTCCTTTCAGCTTAGGGGGCATTTTTCGATCACAGAAGATGGCGGAGTTTTCCCGCCACTTCATCCACCCTACGCTTACGCGATGTTTGATGTCATCATCACAAGTTGCTTCTCTATTAATCATATATCCCAGATATTTAAACTTTTCACACTTGGGAAGTACTCTTCCATTCAAGTAAATGTCTGGAATAGGCTGATGAGGGTCAGAGAACGAGCAGCACAGATACTCTGTCTTTTTTGAACTAATACGATACCCGTGTCCCTCAAAAATGTTCACCCACACATCAAGTGCTCGTTGTAGGGACGCCTGATCATCACATATAATGGCTCCATCGTCAGCAAAGAATAGCTGGTGCACATTGGGGTCCGTCACTTTTCCTTCAAGCAAGCAATCAAGGACTGCTATAAAAAGCAGTGGGCTGAGGACGCTCCCTTGGTGTACACCGACTTTGATTGCGAACTTTTCGGTGACTCCTGCGGTGCATCTTACTCTTGTCGTTGCTCTCTTGTACATGTCCATGATCACTCGCACGTGGGTTTCTGGAACTCCTTTTTGTCTTAGCGCTACCCATAAAATATCTCTTGGTTGCCGGTCAAAGGCCTTCTCGAAATCAACCAACACCATATGCAAGTCCTTTGAAGAACCACGATGCTTTTCCATCATGATCCTTATACTTTGGATTGCATCTGTTGTTGATTTACCCGAGACAAACCCGCACTGGTCATCAGATAGTCGTATTATATTCCGCAGTCGGCCATCTAATACCCGTTCAACGATCTTAATGGTGTGCGACATCAGCTTGAGAGAACGGTAGTTATCACAATTTCGCGTATCACCCTTTCCTTTGTGCAATGGAAGAAGATAGCTTTCCCTCCATTGATTAGGCATAGTGTCGCCTCTCATAAGTTTGGAGATAAGAACCATGAGCCATCTAGACCCGATGTCTCCCATCTTTTTCCAGAACTCAGAGGGTATCCCGTCCGGCCCAACAGCTTTTCTTTTCTTGGAGTGTTTAACCGCGTACCGAACTTCTTCGACTGTGATGTCGGATATTTCGGCATGATTCGGGGCGGCTCTTGGAAAGTACACTCGGGGAAACTGTTCGTTCAGAAGTTTCTCGCAATACTGTCGCCATCTGTGGAGAATTTTTTCGTCTTCCACAAGGAGTTGGCCTTCAGCATTGTTAATAAACTTTGGGAAACGAATCTCCTGAGCATTTCTTCTTCTCTGGGCGGCTATCTTAAAGGTATTTGCTCCTTTGTTTAAATTGCTTTGTCGAAGCTCCTGGGTAGCCTGGTTCCTGTCAGACGCGGAAGGCGATATTTCTTCCAACTCCTGATAGAGGCCTTCCATGCTTTTCGCTTTGAATTCGGCGCATTTTTTCTTCGCGATACCTTTGCAACATCTATATACCTTTACACGGCGAGCTTTTTCCTCTCTATTAGTAGAAGAGCACTTTGGCCAAGCTTGGAAAGCCATTTTCTTTTCGTGTATCACTGCTTTGGCTTCGTCTGTCCACCACCAGGTTTCTTTTGTGTGTTGGCAGGGGCCTTTAGATGTTCCGAGCAGTGATTTGGCTTTCTCCAGGCCAGATTGTTGTAGGGAATTCCACATGTCTTGTGCTCTGCACTCCTCATTACCGACCTCATCGATAATGGAAGAGAGGTAGTTTTTCATGTTGGTAATAAAAGCTTCGCCTTTTTCTTTATCCAGCTTATACCACTTGATTCTCTCTGACACCTTCGTTTGCTGCTTTGACTTCTTACTCGCCTCCATAAAAAATTCAGTCAGGAGGCGACGGTGTTGAGGGGCGATCGCGTCTCCCAGGATCACTTTGCAATCTTTAACTCGTGGCTTCATGAAAATGGATACCAAATGATAGTCTATTTGAGTTTCATTTCCGCTGCTGCTATAAGTGATCAGGTGCCGGCTTTGTTTGACGAACATGGTATTTAGCACTATAAGACCGTACGACTTGCACATGTTTAGGATATCTTCACCTGAAGAGTTCCTGGTGCCGTATCCCAGCCCTCCGTGGTAGCCTTCATAGTCTTCGCTTGTCTTCCCGACATGTCCGTTTAAATCTCCCCCAACAAACAAAAGCTCTTCCTTTGGGATGATTTTGACAAGGTTGTGGAAATCTAGCCAGAATGCATCTTTTTCTTTTTGTTCGCATCCCACTTGAGGGGCATATGCGCTTAGGATGTTCCACACCTCACCATGCATCACCCATTTGAGAGTCATCAAACTGTCACTGGACTTTTAAATGGTTAAGACGTTGCCAAGTAGCTCTGGCGCAAGGATGATGGCGATTCCGTTTTTTCCTTGGTCCAATCCATAGTAAAACATCTTGTAGGCTTTTGTTTTAACGTCCAAGAAACGTGCCCGATTACCGGTGTTTCGCCATTTCGTCTCTTGTACGCACAGGATGTCTACTCGCCTTCTAACCATCATTTCTTCAAGCTCATAGCTGCGACCACTCATGCATCCAACGTTCCAACTCGCGACTCTTAAGTGTGGCTTACGCCGTTGCATTACTTTGCTATCCCCCGGAAATTCTATAGCTCTGACCCGAGCATTGCTGCTCGTCCCAGGATCACGACGAATTTCGAGGCAAGTCTACTACCGCGAAATACGAACCTCTCCTGTCGTCTTCAAAATTCAACACAGTAGATCAGTGAAGTGCAAAAAAAAACGAAGCACAAACGGCCAGTCTCCTCTTTGCCCGTTCCTCACTAGCTACTGTTGTGCATTCTCGGTTGAAATACCCGTTAGATATATTCATACGGGTTGGGCAATGACTGAGAGTGCATAACATCTGACGTGGCGGATTTAGGAGTGCAAATTTGTTTGTGGACCAACGCAAATTGGTGTGTAGGCATGTATGTGTTACATAGACAACTTCTTTAGGAATTTTAACTAGTCACTATGCTTCCTCCAAAGTAGCGGCATCCACGTTACTGATGCGATCACGAAAATACTTCTGCTGGGTATAAAATCCTTCATTCCACATAGAGTGAAGGGTATCAAACCGAGCTGTAAAGATACCATCTGATTGAGAAACCTGAGTTTCCGGACTTACAGAGCCAACCCGTCTGAGGAAAACCGGAATAAGTTTAAACGAATCAGAAATGACTGCAATGCATTGATTTGTGTTGTCAAATTCTCCCATGTCCAAAAGTTGAGGCAAAAAATTGGTAAATTGTCTCAAAGGCAGCAAAAACTTTTGATCATTTGTGAGAAACGTAAAGAATTCTGCGTCGTCGTCAATCACTACGATCATATACAATGACATCCCAGCTGTCAGCTCTTTAGACCAAGCCAATCTCCTCAGTCTCCTGGCCGCACATTTTGCAGCCAGCTCAATGTTCCCAGAATGCACTTTGTCAGCGCAGATTGCCAACACTGCGAGGATCATCTACTGGAGCTAGTTTCAGCAACAGGCTTTTGTATTCAGGCGAAGAGGTCTGCTTTGATGAATGGTACCTTCGTGGTGAGCTGTTCCTCACAGCAGACATCTGCCTGGATCAGGAGCATGGTGCCGAAAAATCCCCTCCCCCCTGGGAACTAGTACTTATCAAGTAGTTAGTCTCCCGAAGTTAACGCGCGCCATCTGCTGGATTCCGGGAAAACCCAGAAAAAAGCTGAAAGTGCTGACGCGACTACGTGCGCAGAACCCGGGACTCGACACGAGGGCCTGGACAGTCTATTCCTACAAGGAGAAAAAGAACTCTCTGAAAAAAGAGGGCTTCACTCTGGTAGTGGGAATGGACAATGGCTCTGTTGAGGCCCTGAAAACCGCGTACGACTCACGTATCTACTTCGGCCTTGGTAGGATTGTATTCCATTTTGATGTCAAGTAGTCGAAGGATGGAACGTGTTCCGCAGTATGAATCTATGATTTTTACCTACAGCATTGCAAGGCTGCTACTGCTCTTCTAAGTAACAAAATTGCATGCAGTAGTACAAATCATCACAATGTATCCATTCAGGAACCATGGGTGTGGAACAAACGCCTGTGTGGTCTTGGTGGTATATGTGATGCTACAATCCTTTATGATGAGCGATCCGAAAGGCCCAGGGTCTGCCTCATCATATCAAACACGCTATCGGCAACCAAACTTGGTCATTCTGTGGTCAAGATCTGGTGGTCAAGATCTGTGGCTGCGAAAGTTAGCTACAAAGCGCACGGAGAAATTGAACACTTCGTCGTGGCGTCTGCTTACTTCCTCTACGACGTGGTACTACCCTCGCCACCTAAGGCGGTTTCCGAACTCGTAGAGTACTGTGAAGCCAGAAGGATTGGACTCATCATCTGTTACGATGCTAACGCTCAAAATACAGTTTGGGGCAGCAGCAAATGCAACCGGAGAGGAGACCATCTTTTAAACTTCATTCTTTCGTCTGACCTTTTCATCAACAATGTTGGCTCTCAACCAACCTTTGTGACGGCGAGACGACAGGAAGTGATTGACCTAACCCTATCTAACAGGCATGTGAAGGCCATCGCTAACTGGAAAGTCTCACCAGATGTTACGCTGTCAGACCATAGATACATCGAATTCCAATTGAAGTGCGGGATCTCCCCCTCGCAGCCCAAGCGGATTCCGAGAAACACAGACTGGGTGCGATTTAGGGAGGAGCTTGAGAAATCCACTCAAGCCCCGCCTAAACTCAAAACAAATCAATCGGTGGAGGATGCCGTTTATAACCTGAACAGCGCCATCACCAAATGTTTTGAACTCACATGTCCTGTCAAAAAACCTCCCAACAGGAAGCCGGTTCGCTGGTGGAACGCTGAGCTCCAATGTCTTCGTAGGGAAGCCAGAAGTCTCCTGAACAGATCGCTTAAATCGAACTCGGAAGATGACTGGAATAAATATCGATCGAAGCAGAACGAATATAAGAAGCTTATTCGAAAATCGAAGAATGATTCCTATAAGTCCTTCTGCGAAGAGATCAAATCCCTGAGCGCGACCAGCAAGTTGGTTAAAGTCCTCAAACGACAAAATCGACAAAGCTGGATGTACTCAAAAAGTCTGATGGTACCTTCACCGAGTCTGAAGCAGAAACTCTCAGTTTACTGTTTCAGACCCATTTTCCGGGAAATCAGACTGTCATCGGCTCGTTGCACACTCCCTCATTGGATACTGCGGCTGTAGCGATGAAAACAACTCGGCGTAGCTGGTATGTTGCGTCACGCGTGGCAACTACTGAGGCCATTGAATTTGTTGTGGCATCCTTCGATGGCTTTAAGTCGCCGGGCACTGATGGGATATACCCCGTTATGCTGCAAAAATGTATAAGACAGCTGCTTCCTACACTGAAAAGAATTTTCACAGCTAGCCTGGCACTTGCCTATATATCTATTCCTTGGCGCGCGGTGAAAGTGGTCTTTATTCCCAAAATAGGGAAAGAAGATTACTCGCTAGCCAAGAGTTTTAGACCAATAAGTCTAACATCATTCCTGCTGAAAAGCATGGAAAGATTAGTAGAGTTGCACGTGCGCAAAGTTGCCCTTCGAATGCATCATCTGTCGGACATGCAACATGCTTATCAGGGCGAAAAATCCTGCGAGACTGCGCTTCAAAACCTAGTTGGGAGAATTGAATGCGCTCTCGAAAGGAAAGAGTACGTACTAGGCATTTTCGTCGACATTAAGGGAGCTTTCGACAGCATGTGCACTGGTTTTGTGGATCAAAGCAATGCTTGTGCACAGGACATTGATCGCTGATACAGGCGTCGAACAATGTGTCAAGTCTGGAGTAAACAGGGGCTGCCCGCAAGGTGGCGTCTTGTCTCCGCTGTTATGGTGCATGGTGGTCGACTCTCTGCTAAATGCTCTCAATGCCTCTGGAATCTATGCCCAGGCCTATGCGGATGATGTTGCTGTTCTCTCTGTCGGCTCATGTTTAACGAATGTCAGTCTCATAGCGCAGGCGGCGCTAGACGTGATCGAAGACTGGTGCACGAGAAATGGGCTGTCGGTTAATCCTCTTAAGATCGATGTCGTTCTCTTCACGAGAAGGAGGAAAACAACTGGCATTACTCAGCTGGTGCTAAAAGGCATTCCCATCCCGATATCCAAGGAAGCTAAGTATCTGGGAGTCATTCTAGACAACAAACTTCTTTGGTCAAAACATGTTGAGTTCAAAACCACCAAAGCACTGTCAGCTTTCTGGCAATGCAAAGGTGCCTTTGGCAAAACATGGGGCTTATCGCCGAAAAAGGTCTTTTGGATCTACACGGCAATGGTAAGACCGATAGTCTCATATGCATCGGTTGATTGGTGGAGCAGGCTAACACGCAAACACGCTGTGGCTTCACTCACCAAACTCCAAAGAGCGGTCTGTCTCAGCTGCACGGGGGCTTTCCCCGGCACACCGGGAGCTGCTCTAGATGCTATTATGAATCTTCCACCCCTTGACATATATATCAGAGGGTGTGCACTGAAAACTATTTCTCGCCTAAAGAGGAATGGTCTTTGGTACAACTCGCATTGGAGTGAGAGTGTACTTGCGGGAGAAATATCCTACGACCCCTGTCATGGATATGCCTTCTGACGCAATGATACCTGCCATCCTACTGCGCTGTAACGACAAAGTCACATTTCCGTGGCGTCAGGACTGGCTTTGGCCAGACACTGAACCTGGAATAGAATGTCTTCGCATCTTCACAGATGGCTCCAGGACTGGGCAGGGATCCGGTGCTGGAGTTTTCTTTGAGCGCGAAAACATTCGACTGCACTACTCGTTAGGAAAATATGCGTCTGTCTTCCAGGCGGAGATTTACGCAATCCTAATGGCCATGCACTATGTTGTGAAACACAGATGGAGGGGAAAGAGCATATGTGTCTGCAGTGACAGCCAAGCTGCACTCAAAGCTGTGTCCAATCCTCTATCCAACTCCAAACTAGTGCATGAACTCAAGACCTTTTTGAACAAAGTCGGAAGACTAAATTCACTTAGGCTTGTATGGGTTCCAGGTCACTCTGGAATCCCAGGAAACGAGATCTCCGATGAAATCGCTAGAAGAGGCTCAGAGGAGAGTTTCTCAGGACCTGAACCCGCCTTAGGTCTACCTGCTTCCACGGTCAAATCTGACATCAATGACTGGGTCTTTAACGTACACAGTCGCAGATGGAGGGAATATCCAGGATGCAGGATGACTAAGCGCGTACGCCCTGACGTCTGCAAAAAGTCCGCAACATTCTTCTTATCCTTAACGAGAAATGACTGCAGAAGGCTAACGGGCGTCATTACGGGCCATTCCACTTTTGCCAAGCATCTCTACGTGCTTGGCATCAGTGAGACGCCTACCTGTGCTGCATGTTGCGAGGAAGATGACACAGCGGAACACTTTCTCTGCGACTGTCCCGCCACCTTTGGGGCCGACGTGGTGGGTGCAGAATATCTTAGCTCAACATCACTGGGGCTTCAGTCTCACTTTTCTCCGGACAACGGGGAAAATACAATAAAGTGTCTGTCTGGTAGTACAATGGACCAGTACTTGCGTCTGAGTGCTCCAGCAGATAGTAGAAGCCTCCAACAAAAAAAAAAAAAAAACCCCTTGTCCACGCATCAGTTTCTAAATATTCTTATACAGCAGTCTCAATTTTGGTTTTGCATTGTTCTTAACCCTTAAAGGCCTGATTTTTTTTTTGAGCTAAAAAAAAATAATGTTATAAAAATCGCGTTTCTGAACAACTTTTGTTCTACGACTTTGTTCATAGGTTTTGTTTACCTGTGCTAGGAAAGAAAAACCCGGTTGGTTCTTTGAGGAACCACTAGGCACCCGGAGATCAAACATTTTATAGGTGTATTTTCCATCAAAGATTTTTTTTTTTAACAAAAATCAACATACTTTATTCAGAAAATTCAGAAAAGTTACAAAAAAATAAATAATTAATAACAACAAAATATCACCAATGGCATGTATTGTTTCATGTAGTGTTTAATCTTTGTTGCACAAATTTGCTCATCAACACACAATCTAGCTCATTTTGGTACTTTTTGAAAATGTCGGTTCAATGCAGTGATGATCGGACGTATTTTGTACAGACGATCGTAACCTGGATCATGTTGTGGTATGGGTCCATACATTCGAACTGCTTCTTCAGCACGATTACGTCTACGACTGCGCGCATCTTCGGATAATGTTGATGGCTGGTGATCAGATGCCGAAGTCTGTTGATCAGATGTTGATTGCTGATGATCTGATGTCGACGGCGAATTTTGTCATGACGATTTCGAGTCATGCAATCCATTATTGGTTTGAAACCATAGTTACTCCAATATGATCGAACGCTCGGATACTTGAACACCGACATGTAGTAGTTGATTCCCACGAATCGTTTGATTTCATCTGGTGTGGTATTCAGTGGTTTTTCAACGTTTCGTTGCACTGCGTACAAGTTGCTCTGTTCGACAATATTTTAAATAATATCGTTGGACATGAAAAACGAAAAAAACTGAAGCGGTGAGTTCAATGCCAATATCTCCGGTGTCAAAGCGTCATCGCCTCGAAATGTCACACAATTCGAATATAATTGAAGATGTCTTTTACACCACAATGGTTTCTTAAAAACATCAGAATCTTTTTCAATCGAAACGCCTTCAAACATTGTCGCATATTCTCTCCATCGGGAACGATCACCACCAATAACTGCGTCTTCGGCATTACTTATTTCGACATAGCTTAAATCGACTGCTGCATTGTTCTGAACATCTGCTACTTCCATCGCTTCGTTTTTACCATGTAAATGTCCTATTTGCTCGTCATCCTCAAAATGTTCGATACGGAAAGCAGCATCAAAATCGAAATCTGGGTCATAATCACTGTCGTCAGAAGCAAAGTCACCATCATCTTCACTTTCCGACCACGCAACCGAATTGACAAACTCGGAAAGCTCTTCTTCTGTTCTAAAATCACGAATCCTATGCGACATTCTAATCAACAAACTGAAAAAAAAACCATAACGAAAACGATACTATATAATTTTATATTTGGGAAATTTCGAACTCCCGGTGCCTGACGGTTCCGTAAGGGACCAACCAGAAATTTGAAAAAATCGACTTAAATAAAAGAAAATAATTATTTCATATACTTACAATAGCTTCTAGGCACTATAACGATCAAGGAAATATTTTTTTAAACTTAAATTTTTACGTATTTAAACACAAAAATATTTTTTTTAAAGTACACAATTTCGCAAAAGTTTTTTTTTTTAGAGGTTGTTACACTATACTGAACATACACGAGTCAAATAAATTCGGTTTCAAGTGGCGATCGGCGCAAATGGTAGCGATTGTATTAAGAAATATTTTTAAATTGTCGGGGGGAAGTTTAAAAAAAAAATGGTTTAACAAAGTTGTAATTATATTTGGTTGGTTCCTGGCGGTACCAGTGGGATATTAAGGGTTAAGATCCGGAGGCCATGCGATAATATTTGAGATAACAGCTAATGAATTCAGTCCCTGCAGGCTCTTGCAACGGAAGTGGCTCCGTCCTGCCTTATGCCATACTCGGTAAGTACTGTGCGTATCCAACAACTGCGACGTCGCATCATTGAAGTGTCATTATCGTAACTTGCAATATTAGCAAAAAGCTATTTCTCTTTTTTGTAGACTCTTCCTTGTGGAAAATTCTGTTCTATCCTATAAATTAAAAAAAAGTTCGATATTTCAAAGACTATCCTGTAACCATGTTGGACGAGTCGTTCGTGAATTAAATAATGTACAAAATTAAATAATGTATTCCGTGGCAGCCACTTGAATGAAGTTAAATCACTTTTCAGTTGGTCACGAATTTCATTAACTAATGTTCAAAGGTACGAGTATTATACAAAGAGAACTTGTCAGACGGGGGTGATTAAAACTGTTGCCACTGAACTTATTTTTTTAATAATAAAAATCTTGCCATCATTAATTTGATTAAAACTTATAATCAATGTTGAAATATTTCCCATTAGACCCTTGCATGTCGTTAGTACATACTAATAAACTTATTTATATGGTTTCCTTAATGGTCAATTTACCTTATAACTCTCATTCAGCAAACTAATTACGATAATTGCCATAATTTCCTTTAAATAATTACATATTTTCATAAGCATTGGCAACGCTGAGAATTTACTTGGAACATGACAGCCGGAAACACTGTACATTTTTCATTGCATACTTTCAGAGTACTTCTGAATTCTGCGCGACTTTGCAGCATGTTGTCATACGGCTAGCAACATACTTCCCACCCACCACTAAAGACCCATCGCGTCGCGAACGCAGATTGACCTTCATCTCCTGACGATTTGGTTATGTTTCATGCGGATGTTTTGAAAAATCAAAAATATATTAAAAAGTAAACAAAACGTTGAAAATATATTTTGCGTATAACCAAATTGGTTCACAGTCTGTAACGAATTTAGCAAGTGGATTCTAAGTTGGATTCATGCGCTCGTATCGCAGATGATTGCTTGAAAAAGAGCAGAAAGCTTTTGTTTGCGGTTATATCTGATTGGCAAAGTGACAAACGGACACGGTATATTTGTAATGTCACGAAATAAATGAATTCAACGGTATTTTATCAAAACTTTCGAGACTAACGAACTCTAGTATAACACTTATAGACGAACATAGACACTAGATGTCGTAGTTTATATAAAGTAAGTTTTTTTTGTGCGCTCCCCCTTGACTACACGCCAATTACGACGTCTTCTACCGTAGAGCTCGTGTGGAAAAATACCACACAAAACACCATCGTTTTGAAAATGATTTACATCTGCATTGAGTATTCAAATTCCTTGTAATTACATAGATTAGAAGTAAGATTGGCAGTTTGCAAGGGCTCTGACAGCTAAAAAAACAACATTTTGAAGCAAAATCATCATCCGTTGAGATTTAATTTAATTCATTGTTGTTTGACATACGACAAGCTGTCTTAATCAACTTGAATGGTGTATAATCGGATTTTAACCGGAAAATAATGCTGGAAAATAACTGCCACAAATAATCGATAACAAATAAGTAGAGTTAAACGCTTGTGGTTTAAAATAAATTATTCTTGACGTAAAACAAGATTATTAAGGAGGCTAGAGACGTGATCGATGTGTTCAAGTAATTGAACAAGTACTCCGGCATCATTACTGCGCAGTGTGTTATCTAAATGGAAAAAACCAAAAAAATGTATTAGTTGGGAAATCCGCCGTTTTCCAATAGATGGCGCTGGAGGTAGATCTGAAATGTCACATGGTAAGCTGGGGCATCTGTTAACAACTCATCTTTACCCTCAAATGTTTTTTGGGCGATAAAACGACGACATTCGAACCAAATCAACATCATTTTGTGGGATTCCAGAAATGAATGATGAGACATCTGAAGGGTGGGCCATCTAATTTTTTTTTTGTTTTTAATCATAGGTTATTTTGACACTGACAGCTGTTTCCCGCTCGAAAGAAAGTCAGCGTCATACCTCCGCGGAACGAAATGAGTCGCTTTACGCTTGAACAACGTTGGGAAATATTGAAAACTTATTTCCAAAGTGAGTGCTGTTTAGCCCTTTTAAATAGAAGTTTTGGCCTAAATGAAGCTTCCACCGCAACTGCTATATGCAAGTTTGTGCAAAAAGTTCCTGAGATTGATATGCTAGTGGACAACACTCATGGTCCCCATCGTCGTACGGTGCGCACAGATGAGAATGTGGCTGCATTTCACGCACTAGCCTGAGAAGAGTTCTGCACAAAGATCTCAGATTATTCGCATACAAGGTCCAATTGACTCAGCAATTGAAGACGCGCGACCATTTTGGGCCTTAGAGCAGCTTGAATTGTACAACGATTTTGGCGAAAAATTATCTTTTCTGACGAGGCGCATTTTCATCTCGGCCACTACGTTAACAAACAAAACTCGGAAAATCCGCACTTTATTGTCGAGAAGCCAATGCATCCACAGAGAGGGACAGTTTGGTGCGGATTGTGGAGTGGTGGCAGCATTGAACCATTTTTCTTCGAAAATGAGGCTGGTAACAACGTTTCGGTCAATGGTGGGCGTTACAGAGTCATTTTAACCGACTTTGTTTTTTTACTGAAATTGAAGACATGGATTTGGACGATCTCTGGTTCATGCAGTATGGCGCGCCATGGCACACAGCCCATGCCACCGATCATTCTTTTGCGCATCAAATTCCCAAATCGTGGAATCAGCCGTCTTGGCGATGTCAATCGGCCGCCTCGGAGCTGCGATTTTAAACTTTTTTTGTGGGGAATCGTAAAGGATCGATGTTATGCCAACAATCCGGAAACGATTCAAGCACTTAAGGCCTATATCATCCAGGCAATTCGTGAGCTACAGCCCAAAACCATCAACAAGTTCTTGGAAAATTGGGGTGACAGAATGCGCTACTGTGAAGCCAGCCGAAGCAGCTACTTGAACGATGTTTTATTTCATGGATCCATATTATGACAATTCAAATCAAAAGAAATTGTGAGGACAACCGGCTATGCTAAATATCCCAGGATTGAAATTCGTGCTGTGTATTTGGTTGGACCAGGTATGGTATATTATGAATTCATTCAACTGGGTACAACTATTACAGGAGCTGGCTACTAAAAACATGCCATGCAATTGAAAAGAACATTGAAAGAGTACCCACAGTAAAACATGTTACGTGCAAAATGCGCACAAAAACCTTTAGCCCTGCATTCCTCGCGTCCTACTTTTTTCCTCGTTCGATACCTTCAGGCGAAAGGAACAGTTTCCATGGCATTGCTTGGTCTAATCTCCTTAAATTGCATCAATAAGAATAGTCCCTTAAACACGGCCTAACCGAGGGATAGGACCGCTGATTTTTGTAACAAATGAATGCGGTCGATGAACCCAAGAATAGCCATTTACTATGTCAATGTGCATGTAAGCTCGAACGATTACCGGTTGGACAGGATACGACATAAAGGCGGGCAATACAACGAAGACTTACAACGAGGGACACGGTGGAGACGTGCACAAGAACCAAAGGACTTTATACACCGGGAAGTACAATGTGGCGCAAAATTAATCACCCTATCGGAAGATGTTATAATTTTTGCAAATGACGTCGTACGTCAATCATACTTGGCGGATGTGATCTTAGTGATGATGCCCGCTTTGGACGCCCTAGCCCGTCAACAAGGAATGAAAACGTTGAACCAATGAAGAATATGATTATGGAAGGACGTGGAATCACTAGCAGAGATATTGCTGAGGATATTGGCATATCGGTTGGCTTAGGCTATGAATTCTTTCAGATATTTTGGGCATGAAACGTGTGTCAGCAAATTTTGTTCCGAAATTGCTAAATTTAGACCGTCACATGAGCATCGCTCATAAGTTGTTGAATGAAGTCAATAATGATCCAGATTTGCTTAAAGGGGTCATGACTTGCTACAAAACATGGGTTTATGGTGAGGACGTCGAAACCAAACCCCAATTATCTTAATGCAAGCGACCAGAAGAACCAATACCAAAAAAGCCAGCCATGTTCCGTCAAACTGGAGGGTTTTGCTCACTGTTTTTACAATGGCGTGGTTCATCATGAGCTCTTGCCGGAAGGTCGCAAAGTCAATAAGAAAAATTACCTTGAAGTTATGCGCCGTTTGCTGAAGCAATACAAAGAAAACGTCGGGATTTGTGGGAACACAATTCATGATTCGGGGGTGATCGTGGTGCAATGGTAATCATCACCGACTATTGAGCCGAAGGTCTGTAGTTCAAGTCCGTCTATAGTCAAGAACAATTCCTATACGGAACAACTGTGCAACAAGATCAGTTGTGAATGAGAGATAATCAAAAAGTGCTGACGAAGGCATAACACTCGCAGCATAAGATCACTTCAATATTCATACTCTGTGTGTGCATTTCCAATATAACACCTTAATGACATGGAAACGAAAGAATTACTGTGAACTACAACCAACGCAAATTTAGTCGAATCCTTCGAATCCTATCTAGGGCAACCACCCCCGGAGAGTAGTGAACGAACATCTTCGACACAAACCATCCGCACCCCGTCCAGGTTGTGTGACAAACACCATAAGAGCCAGCACTCTTGCACCTGCACGAATTATATAAAAAAAAAATCGATGCTTTGCGTAATTATTTGGCCAAAAACACGTCTCAACTATCGTATTCACCGGACTTGACTATTTTCTCTTCGCAAAACTGTAAAGGACCATGAAAGGATGGAGATTTGCCATGATTGAGGAGATAAAGACCGCATCGCTGGAAGAGTTTAAGACTCTAACTTAAAGCACATATCAGATGTGTTTCGGGGATTGGAAAAAGTGTAGGCGCAAGTGTATTATATCAGAGGGGACATAAAGGGTGTCTCAGTAAGAGAGCACTTTTTAAAATTGGAATATTTTTTTTTCATGCAAGTGGAAACTCTGAAATTTGACAGCTGTCACCTCTGTTTATTCCGATTATTAAAATTGCAGCGCTTTTCGAAAGAACAACGCGTTATAAATGTGAAAACTCATTACAAAAATGGAGAAAGTTCCGCTGAAACCGCTCGCAAACTTCGCCAAATGTTCAGCCGAGAAAGTGCACCTAATGTGTCAACCATTCGAAGAGTGGTCAAAAAATTTGAAGAAACTGGGTCAATTATGGATAATAAGAATCCTTTGCGTCAACGTACCGGTCGGTCTCTTGAAAACATTGCTGCTGTAAACGAGAGTGTCGCCGAAAACCCGAAAACATCAATTCGACATCGTTCTCAACAACTGCAAATTTCACGAAGTATTACGCAGCGAATTTTGACTGAAGACCTCCACCTTCATGCGTACAAGATTCAGTTAACTCAGGAGCTCAAACCAGCAGACCACGGAAAGCGCCGGCAATTTGTTCAATAGGTAATGGAGCAAAGTGAAGTCGATGCCAATTTTTCGAAAAAAGTCATTTTCTCCGATGAAGCTCATTTCCATATGAATGGCTTCGTGAATACACAAAATTGTCGAATTTGGGACTCAGAAAATCCTCATGCAATCCATGAGAAACAAATGCACCCACAACGAGTAACTGTATGGTGCGGATTTTGGTCAGGCGGCGTGATTGGACCTTACTTTCTTGAAAATGAAGCCGAAATTGCAGTGACTGTGAACGGCATTCGTTACAGGAATATGATAACGGACTTCTTGTGGCCTCAACTGGACCGCATGAATCTGGACAACATGCATGAAACAATCGACTTATTGCAGCAACGATTTCCAGAACACATTATCTCACGAAATTCTGATGTCAACTGGCCACCAAGATCGTGCGATTTAACGCCGTGCGATTTTTTTCTTTGGGGTTTTGTGAAATCTCGGGTTTATGCGAAAAAACCCGAAACAATTCCTGAGCTCAAATCGGAAATCCAACGCGTCATCGGTGAGATACAGCCACATCTCTGTGCAAAAGTCATCGAAAATTTCATGAAAAAAGTAATGGCCTGTCATCGGAGCCGTGGGGGTCATTTGCCGGATATTTTATTCCATACTTAATCGGAACATGTCTTCTTTACAATGCAATAAAAATATCACAACTCTGTCATAAAATACTTATTTTTATTTTAAAATGAAAAAGTGCACTCTTACTGAGACACCCTTTATTTGTTTTTGGGAGGGATATATTTAAAGGGGACAAAATAAAGGATAATCCAAACGTAATGATAATCGGTTATTTCCACTCTGCAAAAATCAAAAAAAAATTGTTTTGCTTGCTTCTATATCCACTAGGTAGTAGGTTAGCGTAAAAAAATCACATTCCTCGTGAAAAAATGTCGAAAATGTCGTGTTGGCAAATCGAAGAGTGACCATCTGGCACATAACTGAGGTCACACACATGAGGGATCATATGGCAGCATTCAAAGAATCCTTGCGAACGAATTGCATATAAAAAAGGTTTCTGCGCGTTAGTTACCGAGAATATTAACCAACGAGCAGAAGAAAGAAAAACGAGTCAAGGAATCTCGTGAAGCTCCAAGCAAATCAGGAAATGTCTTTGTTATGTTTCGAGAATAGGATCTACCATTTTGATCCTGAAACCAAAGAACAAACGATGACTTGGAAGCGAGCCTCCTCACAGACGCCAAAGAAATTCAAAGTGTCAAGCTCGGCGGGAAAGCTTATGGCATATGTTTTTTATATATGTACTCGTATATGTAATTATGGTCACAATTTCAGGATCTTACTATGCACACAAAATAAAAAGATTGTGGGAGGTCATTTACGAAACAAGTCGCCATACTGCGAGCTGGGGCGCTGTTTCACCAAGGCAACTCACTGGCACACAAAGCCGCAGTTACGAATATGATGGCTGCCCGCCCTCTCGCTTGAGCACCCGCCCTATTCGCAGGATCTAGATCCCTTTCCTCGGCTCAAGGAACACATCTAAGGCAAGAAATTTGAAGACGATAGGGAGTTGAGTCATTTTGGAAAGGTCAAGACAAAGAATTTTGTTCTGGGTTTAGGAAAACGATGGCCTAAATGTATTGACTTGTTAATTTAGGTTAGGTTAGGTTTGAGAAGGGGAGTGTGATGGTTAGACATCACTTCCACTCGGATGCCAAGAGGCCCATTGTGCTTCCCTTCGTTTGTGTGGGTACACATAAAATTAACCTGTCCTATCATGTGGTGGCTGAAACCACCCCGTGCTCTTGATGAATCTTAGAAGATCCGATATATCTGCATTAGCCACGTCCGCAATCTCTGTAAAGAATCTTTGGCCTAGCGACACTAGGCGTCGATTCTGGAGAGCTGGACAGTGGCAAAGCAGATGTTGGATCGTCTCAGTTTCTTCCTCATCGCCGCAGCTCCGGCAGAGATCGTTGGATCCCGAGTCCCATCTCCGGAGCATTGCTCCAATGGGACAGTGTCCTGTGATCACTCCGACGAGCATACGGATCGAGTTACGGTCCAACGCCAGGAGCTTCCTTGTTTTTCCGACATTGAGCTCTGGCCATGATGATCTTGTCGTGTAGCTGTCGTTTCTTGTAAGCCAAGACGAGTTGGCCTCTTTGATGATTGTGTCGCTTATGATCCGGTATAATGCGCTGATCGGTGGTTGCAATGACGTGTCCGCTTCGCTGATGTCCATTTCAGAACCTTGCCTGGCCAGTTCGTCTGCTCTTTCGTTCCCTGCGATTGAGCTGTGGCCCGGTACCCAGCAGAGTTTAACTTTATGGTGTCTGATGGACTTCAGTGAGTCGCGACATTTCTTGACAGCCTTTGATCTCGTTATACAGGATTCTATTGACTTCAGTGCAGCCTGGCTGTCTACGAAGATGGTGATATCAGATGGTGGGATATCGGCTACCTGTAGGTGTTTGGCTGCTTTCTCTATTGCCAGGATTTCTGCTTGAAACACGCTGCACAGATCAGGGAGTCTGAATGATTCCTGTTTGTGGAGGGTATCAGAGTAGAACCCGGCCCCAGTGCCTGTGTCCATTTTCGATCCGTCGGTGAAGAGGGTGATCTCATGGTCGTTGATTAGGGCGTTTGATAGCCACTCTTCTCTGTCGGGGAAAAGGATAGGTTTACTGATTTACTGAGAGAGATGTCATTTTGGGGGGGAATGTAGTCGGTCGTAGCTGCGAGGCTACTAAAACCATGTTTCCTTCCCAGTTCGTCTATTATCTTAAGTATGGCCGCATGTCCATAGTTGGCTTGCTTCCACAGAGAGGACTCTCTTAGTCTGTGAGCGCTCTTTGCAGCGTAGCCTTTTATGAATAGATCCAGGGGGAGGAGATGAAGAATCATGTCCAACCCTGCTTGCGGCGTGCTTCTCATGGCTCCCGTTGTACAAACAGCGGCTGACCTTTGTACTTTGTTGAGCATGTTCATATAGCTTTTTGTGCTGCTAGCAGTCCACCAGACTAGGGCCCCATAAGTTAAAATGGGTCTGATGATTGCTGTGTACATCCAATGAATGATGTACGGTTGCAAGCCCCATCTTTTTCCGAAGGTCTTTTTGCATGCATAAAAAGCGTTCAATCCTTTTTTCATCCTTTCCTCCAGGAGAGCTTAGAGTCAAGAATGATGCCTAGATATTTTGCTTCCGCTTTGAGTTTGAGTGGAGTGCCCTCTAACTTTGGGGGAGCAAATATCGGAATTTTCCTTTCCCTGGTGAACAAAACCAGCTCGGTTTTCTGGGGGTTTATTCTCAGACCGTTCTGTCTTGCCCACGAGGAGAGTTCACTCAGCGCAGATTCCATTAGTTCACTTAAAATTGGTAGAAATTTACCTTTTATCAATATAACCAGGTCATCCGCGTACGCTATGATCTCTGTGATTTTTTTCCATAAAGAATTTGAGGATCTTGTTGACTGTAAGAAGCCACAGTAGGGGGGAAAGAACTCCTCCTTGTGGTGTGCCTCTAGTTGTCATTTTCCTTATAGAACTTATAGACTTGTTAATTTAATTTAATTTTAATTTTGGTGGGGGCAATACCCCAATTTATTGCGCTTAATTCAAGCTACATACTTAATTTAGCTTACCATCTAGGAAACTAAGAAAGAGGGCGATTGAGTTTTAGACAAGGAGTGCTGATGTTGAAGTCGAAACAGTTTTTCGTATTAGCATTCCGCAGCATATGGGCTCATTAGGTTCATATAGGTTCATTGGAGCCATAGAGGTACGGTACGCTGATAGATAGAAGAGAGGTGTATTTCTATATAACGAGGGTTAGTGTTGAAAAAGATAGAGTTGTATAGGGTTGCCCAGTTAATGGTACCTGAGAGGAGTCGATGGATGAAAATGATGTCAGATATCCTTCTTCGTTCTTCTAGCGAGTTCAAGTTAATGAATTTTAGGCGGTCTTGATAGGGAGGTAGGACAGAGGATTGTTCCAGGGTAGGCCAAGAAAAGCAAAACGGAGAAAACGACGTTGGATACTCTCGATCCTGGAAATGTGTGTATGATGGTAAGGAGATCACACTTGAGAGGCGTATTCCAGAATAGGGCGAACAAAGGTTATGTAGAGAGACCGAGTGACGTAGAGATTGGGAAACTCTTCAGACCATCGTTTCACGAAGAAGAGTGCAGAATTGGCCTTAAGACTTATATCGCTGATATATTCAAGGAAATTGAGTTCCTGGTCGCCTAATATGCCAAGATCGCGGATCACCTGAAAGGTAGAAAGGGGTTGATTATGGAGAAAGTAGAGGCGGGAGGGAGATTTAATACGCTTGCGGGACAAAGTAATAGATTGACACTTGCTAATGTTAAGGTCCAGGCAGTTCTTGGAGCACCACGAAGAAAAACTGTTGAGGTCCGATTGAATAAGACAAGAGTCATGTTCTGATGAAATGATCTTGACGATCTTAGCGTCCTCGATTTTTAGAGAGATATGGGAATGTTTGATAACCATTTCAATATCGTAAATGGAAAGAATAAAAATAAGCGGACCTAAATGACTGCCTTGGGTGATATCGGAGGAAATGGCTAGAGAGGGCAGATCTAAAACGAACGCTGTAGTAGCGATTTTCCAGGTAAGAGGATTTCCTTTTTAATACGATGGGTTCAAAGCCAAGGGAAGACAGTTTGAAGAGTATGTGAAATTTTATCAAAGGCCTTACTGAAGTCAGTTGATATAACATCGACTTCCTTGCCATTTACTAAAGCTGAAAGGGTGAAGGATAAGAATTCAATAAGGTTTGTGATTGTAGACCTACCTTTCTTTGGGGGAGATTAAAGACTAACATTAACTTAAATTATCATACAAAATACTTTCGAAGATTTTATATGTGACAGTTTGGCAATGGGACGGTAGTTGTTAATTCCATTCTTCCGACCCTTTTTGTGTATAGGTGTTATAAAAGAGGTTTTCCATATCCGGGAAAATTCACCTTGAGAAAGGGATAGGCTGAAGATTTTTGAAAGAGGTAGAGAAAGGGAGGGAGAGAGCGCGTGGCGCAGTGGGTCGTGTGTCAGCCTCTGACGCCCGATAAGCGAGTTCGGATCCCGATAACACCAACGTCATCGAATGTTCATTACGCGGCTTCTCTCCTCGGCGGGGTACTGGCACAACCCTCCGTAGTACATGCGGCGCTCGCCATTCGAAATCGGCATTAATTTGTAGGTCCCGTTCACTTGTGTGAAAAACAAATCGCACACAACATAGGTGAATGAGAGAAACTTGGCTCTGGCTCTCCGTGAGCTGTAACGCCATCTAAGAAGAAGAAGATAACGGGAGGAGGAACATTTTTTTTAAAAATATGGCAGAGAGGCCGTCGGGGGGTCGACATTACGAGAGAGAAATGGTCCAAAAGAGAATTTTGGTAAGTAGAAGAAATAAGTAGGATCGGTTGCAAAGAAGTCATGGATGAAAGATTGATTGAAAAAGGTGGCAAAATGGAGACTATGTAAAGGGTCCGCCATCTAACTTTTTTTTTTTCAAGTAGTGCTTATTTCGTGAATGGTAACAGTTAGCTCATGTCTGATTTGACAGATAATTAGTTTTATCCTTCGGCTGAACGAATATGGTTGTGTATATGCTTGAACAACGCTTCGCTAAGTGGGCCTGCGATCGACTTACAGAAGATGCCGATTTTGCCAAAAAAATCATCTTTTCAGATGAAGCTCATTTTGATCTTGGCGGGTATGTAAACAAGCAAAATTGTCGCATTTGGGGCACAGAAAACCCGCACGCATACATTGAAAAGCCGGTGCACCCAAAACGAGCCACTGTTTGGTGCGGATTTTGGTCCAGAGGCATAATTGGGCCATTTTTCTTCGAAAATGAGCAAGGAGTGGCCGTTACAGTCAATGGCGATCGTTATCGGGCCATGTTGAACGAATTTTTGTTCACAAAAATTGAAGAGGAGGATATTGGCAACATTTGGTTTCAACAGAACGGCGCTACGTGCCACACAGCCGAAGCTACACACGATGTTTTGCGCACTGTTTTTGAAGATCGCATTATCAGCCGCAGAGCTGATGTCGTTTGGCCACCTCGGAGCTGCGATTTGACACCGTTGGACTATTATTTGTGGGGTGCCGTCAAAGATAAGTGTTACGCCGACAAGCCAGAGACAATTGACGCTTTAAAGGACAATATTCGTGAAGCCATTGGTGAAATACAGCTGCACACAATCGATAATGTGCTTAAAAATTGGACCGATCGTGTAGGCTACTGCATGGCCAGCCGAGGCAGCCATTTGAATGAAATTATTTTCCATTATTAACCGGAAGGATTGTACTTTCAAATAAAAAAAGAAATTTCAGAAAATATTCAGTAGTTTTTTTTATAGCATTTTCAAAAAAAAAAAAATTATTTGGCGGACCCTTTAGAACAGCTAATCATTTTTTAAACTGTAATCATCCTGTTTCATTTTCATTATCATTACTTTTGGATCATCCCTCGTAGATATTGATGAATAAATAATTTCACCTTATTTTTTTAACAAACCTAGTATGTAGAGTAATTACAGAAATCTGCATTCCTTCAGGTAGAAACAAATAAGTTATAAAGGAAAAAAGCTGGCCACCTTTAGCGATTCTAATTATGTGCACGCCACTGTATGTCGCTATCTCAATGGAGTGGCCTCTAAACGGCCATCGACGTCTCCGACAGCAGCGTTGTCTGCGCGTACATTGTCCAGCAACTATTGCAGTGCATGGCCTCCACACTCTATCTCTGAATCGCGTTTTTACTTCGAAATTGTCTAGTGTCTAGTCTGTCAAGTTAAATTCACTTTATAACTTCGGCTTAGTTCTTCGTCTGAATAATACCGGATTTTTCTAAATCGAAGGCGTACTGCGTACACTATGTTTTCACGCTTGTCAATGTTTCCTGGATTAGATAATAATAATAATCACAAAGTACTGCGTGTGAGCCAGACAGAACGTGTGGCAAGTGTGCCATATCGCCCTCCATGGCTACCGCAACAAAGACCCAACCACACGTGTGGTTATCACCTTGTTTTCAATCAAATAAGATAACATACCGTCGAGAAAAACAACACGCGATTGCATATATTCAGGAATTTTTGCCAATTGAATTGCTGAAGAGAAAACAAGCGAAATCTCCTCTCTCAATTTGAAAAAAAAAAACACAGAACAGAAACACACTCGCGGGCACTTTCGGTACAGACTGTACATAGACTGCATCGGGTAGTAGATGACACACCATGGAAGGTTGCAACCATGTTGGATCGTATGTGGATAGTATGCGACTTTGTTGCAAGTGGCGAAAAAAAAGTTGTCACGAAAAAAAGGACTTTAATGGCGGAAAGTTCACGAAAAAGCCGCCGGTCGAGCATTGTTTTCAAAAAAAAAGTCGTTTATTCAAATCGATCGCACTTACACTGAATTTTAGCGGCATTTTCGAGCAGATTCCTGTCGTCCTTAACCATGGTCGCGTAACTGATTTTATATACTCACGGATCACTGAGTACTAAATACTGAATACTGTGTGCACTTTGGTGAAAGTATTTTATACACTTTTGTAGTTCCGCTTTATCCAAATGGATGGATACAGCAAGATTTTTACGAACACATTTTTTTTATTTAAATTTTTATAAAAACCACAAACAAAACGAAAGGAAAACTATTTTAGTTGAATGTCGCGGTGGGGGCAGTGGGTGTAGCTTGCGATTTTCGCGTCGCCCAAAGTTAACTCTTACTGCGGGAAGTTAGCTGGTGCGGTGAGATGTATATTGGCGCTTAATCAACGCAGAACACTTAACGAATCTCTCGTACAACTACACACGCTCGCGAACGACTGGCGACACTCACGGATTCTTGCTTCGTCAAGGGGAGGCATTCGGTCATGTTGGGGCTTTTCTGATAGTCGCTTTCCGTTTCACACACATCGACTTGGGTAAACACGTGCTGCGTGCTGTTCCTCCTCGGCTCGCACATGCTTTGTCGCTGTGCGTTATTCAAGAAAAAAAAAGTTTAGCTCAGCTGTGAACGGCACAGCTATTGCGCGGGGAGTAGGTGTGAGACACTCGCTTAGCTTTTATTTACTCGAGTGACGTAGCAGGTTGACGTTGAATATATACTTGATGTTGTGCTTGGGACTACTTGCCAGTTGGACTTTGTAGCTTGTGCTTGAATTCGATCGGTTCAAGTTCAACGTACATTCAAACATATGTATGTTCTGAGTTTCGTGTGACAGATTCCGATGGCATCTGTGATTGCTGTGAAACGGAAGCCGACAGACGGAGTGAATTTGGAAATCATGTCGTAAACCGACGATTGTGTTACTAACATCGATTTCGAGGTCTATTTTTGATATTGACTCGCCAATCGATGATGGGTGGCTGGTATGGGGGTTCGAGTGAATTCGAATAGCATGTAATCAAAGACGCGTGCCACATTGCCACGGCGTATACGTAACTATTTGATTAATTTATTGTGCTCCAATTTGTTCGTCTGTACTCGATGTTTTAATACTAATTGGGAACAACAAATGAATCATGGACAATATGATTTGTTTACGTTTTTGTGTGTGCTTTGGCATAAATCAGTACAGTCTCGTGGAAGACTATAGACAAAGCTTCATACCTTCGCGTATTTGCTGTTCTTGTTTTGATAATTGTCATTCCCAAGACGTGATTTCATATCCCTGTGTACATACCCATACATCAGATTATGCTAGTAAAGCTTTCGTAAATTGTTCAGTCGCGAAATGCGTGCTATATTGTACGTTTTCTACTTGGCTAGAATAAAGTTGAATCAAAATAAGAATTTGGCTTCAACCGGATCAAAGTCAACTTTTTCAAAAGAGCTTGTCTCCCAATAACAACAATTAGCGAGAAACTAATTTTTTTTGTTATGCTCACTTTCTATATTACTTGCCAAAAAATAGGTTCACCCTTGGCATTTCAAATGTAGTCAGGAAAGTGTGTTCTTATCTCCATAGACATGTCGTGGACAGTTTTGGTGATGATTAGAAATCTAAGCTAAATCTTAAGTGCTAGCGAGAGGGGTGCAAGTACTAGCATTATACAGGGTAATCCAAATCGTGCATCAGATTTAACATCCCTGTTTTAACCACATGCGTCAAACCGAACTGCCATCCGAAACTGTACATGTTTAGATTAAGGATTGCCGATTCGCAATAACCGCTGAACATTTTAAAATTTTGAAAACTTGCTACAAAAACAGTGATTCCGTAGTAGGTACGTTTCGGGCATCAGGAGCAAATGACGGTCGATATAATCGTCCATCTAAGCGTACCTTCAATACAAATTCGAAGAGACTGGCTGAGTTACAGACGTCTTAAAGCAAATCCGTTGTCGAAATGCACGATCTGCGGTAAATATGGCTGTTGATAGTAAACATGTTGGGAGTAACTGTCACCGTCAATTCTCATTTCTATATCCAAAAATTAATTGGCCTCAAATGTGGATGTGGAAGACATATGGTTCCAACAAAACGGAGCCACATCTCACACAACAATACCCGGTTTGGCTTTGTTGCAAGGAAAATTCCCTGAACAAGCTATATATTTCCCGTTTTGGTGATGTTAAATGGCCACCAAGATCGTTTTATTTGTTGCCGTTGGATTATAACTCTAAATGACCAATTTTGTTAATTTGGTGTTTGGCTATTTCTTCTTCTTCTTCGGCGTTAAAGCTCGTGGCGAGCCTGGGCCTCCTTCAAAAAGTCTCTCCAACTGGCACAATCTTTCTCCAGCAGTCTCTAGTTGGTTGAGATTTCCTTCCACATGCATGCGCCACCCTAAATTCGGCCGTCCTCGACCACGTCGCCCCTCAGGGTTGGATTCAAAGACTTTTCGGGCCGGACCTGCGGTGTCCATGCATGGCCTACTTGGCCTAGCCATCCTAGGCATTGGATCCGTAGACAATTAATTTACTGTTCAATCTTCTCCTCCATTCCCAATTTACGCAGACCGGACCGATGATCGAGCGCAGAATTTTTCTCTCAAAACGACCTAGAGCCTCCTCATCCGCTTTCGATAAGGTCCATGCCTCGGCGCCATAAAACAGGACCGGGATGATAACAGTCTTATATATGGTTACCTTGGCTTTCCGAGAGGGGGCTCTGCTTCTCAATTTCCTCCCGAGCCCAAAGAAACAGCGGTTGGCAAGAGTTATTCTGCGCTTGATTTCGGCACTGATGTGCATACCACTGCATAGCACTGCGGAGCCAAGGTAGAAAAAGTCCTTGACTACCTCGAAATTATGCCTGCCAATATGTGCGCCCTGGTCAAGACGCCGATCCTTACTCGACGACAGCATATATTTCGTCTTGCTTTCATTTACCGCCAGTCCCATCTTAGCCGCTTCCATGTCAATGCTCGTAAATTCCTCATTGACATCTCGCTGAGTTCGACCAATTATGTCAATGTCTTCCGCATAAGTGAGCAGTTGTACGGACTTGAAAAAGATCGTGCCCCTCGTGTTGACCAGTGAGTTTTGCACGATTCTTTCAAGGACAATGTTGAAAAAGTCACACGATGGCGTGTCGCCCTGTCTAAAACCTTTTTTTGACGTTAAAGGACACCGTATGAGGCCTTAAAGTCGACAAAAAGATGGTGTGTGTCGATCTGGAATTCGTTGGTGGACTTCCGGGGCTTGAAACCACACTGATATGGACCAATCACTTCCAACCAGGTCATCTCCAACTGCTTTAAAGAGCTCGGCAGGTAATCCGTCTGCTATAGCACCTTTATTGGACTTAAGCTTAGAAAAAGCATTCCTAACTTCATCCAGATCAGGGGGACGAAATTCTCTGCTATCATCGTCCATTGTAAATTAGGTCATCCTGCCTGCGGAATCTATTTCGTCATCGCCATTATACAGTCCACAGAAGTATTCTTTCGGAATTCTTAATACCGACTGCGAATGTACCAAAGGGTGTTTCAGTAAGAGTGCACTTTTTAAAATTGGAATATTTTTTTTTCATGCAAGTGGCAACTCTGAAATTTGACAGCTGTTACCTCTGATTATTCCGATTATTAAAAATTGAGCGCTTTTCGAAAGAACAACGCGTTATAAATGTGAAAACTCATTACAAAAATGGAGAAAGTTACGCTGAAACCGCTCGCCAAATTTTCAGCCGAGAAAGTGCACCTAATGTGTCAACCATTCGAAGAGTGGTCAAAAAATTTGAAGAAACTGGGTCAATTATGGATAATAAGAATCCTTTGCGTCAACTTACCGGTCGGTCTCTTGAAAACATTGCTGTTGTAAACGAGAGTGTCGCCGAAAACCCGAAAACATCGTTCTCAACAACTGCAAATTTCACGAAGCACTACGCAGCGAATTTTGACTAAAGACCTCCACCTTCATACGTACAAGATTCAGTTAACTCAGGAGCTCAAACCAGCAGACCACGGAAAGCGCCGGCAATTCGTTCAATAGGTAATGGAGCAAAGTGAAGTCGATGCCAATTTTTCGAAAAAAAGTCATTTTCTCCGATGAAGCGCATTTCCATATACACAAAATTGTCGAATTTGGGACTCAGAAAATCCTCATGCAATCCATGAGAAACAAATGCACCCACAACGAGTAACTGTCTGGTGCGGATTTTGGTCAGGCGGCGTGATTGGACCTTACTTTCTTGAAAATGAAGCCGAAATTGCAGTGACTGTGAACGGCATTCGTTACAGGAATATGATAACGGACTTCTTGTGGCCTCAACTGGACGGCATGAATCTGGACAACATGTGGTTTCAGCAGGACGGCGCAACCTGCCACACCGCGCATGAAACAATCGACTTATTGCAGCAACGGTTTCCAGAACACATTATCTCAGGAAATTCTTATGTCAACTGGCCACCAAGATCGTGCGATTTAACGCCGTGCGATTTTTTTCTTTGGGGTTTTGTGAAATCTCGGGTTTATGCGAATAAACCCGAAACAATTTCTGAGCTCAAATCGGAAATCCAACGCGTCATCGGTGAGATACAGCCACATCTCTGTGCAAAAGTCATCGAAAATTTCATGAAAAAAGTAATGGCCTGTCATCGGAGCCGTGGGGGTCATTTGTCGGATATTTTATTCCATACTTAATCGGAACATGTCTTCTTTACAATGCAATAAAAATATCACAACTCTGTCATAAAATACTTGTTTTTATTTTAAAATGAAAAAGTGCACTATTACTGAGACACCGTTTACTAGGTCTCCATTTTCGTCACTGTAGGCTTCCGTTCGGGTTTTATACCCATGGCAAGCTTGTTTCATTCGTCGATAAAAATTCCGAAAGTCATTCCTGCGAGCTTCTCATGATCTCTTTTTTTTTCTTCTGAGAAGCTATGCTCCTCCTTCCCCTTTTGCTCATGAGCTGTAGGAGCTTTATGAGTGTTTGGTTATTGCCATATACATACATACATATATGCATGTTGAAAAATTATCGAAAATTAGCTTACCAGTGTCAGAATTAAGTCCTACGATAAATTCCCGTGGAAGACAAGCGACGAACCCTGCCAATACGCCATGGTTTAGTAGCTCCTGACACCGAGGGGACGGGATCGAATTCCAGAATTGTCATTTAGAGTCATGAAACTTATACTTCGCGGTATATCTAACCAGAAAGTTACTGACAAAAATCGTTCAAATATTCTTGTCAACAAAAGCTTCGATGAACTTGGCCGCTTAAAGGTTGTACATTCGAGTTTCGAATATTTATTTTTTTTGTTATGTTGGTTCACACGTTCCCTACCATATGTTGAGAGTTATTTTCGGTATTTGATTTATTTTCCACGGATATACGGGTAAATATTAGACGTGTTTTGGAGGCTTGGCGTTTTTGAAAGTGTATGATAGCATTCGCCCGAACCACGACCTGGAGACCAGAAACCTGCTTCATCACTTTGATCACTTGATCACTGGAAGATCAGAAAACTTTGCTTTTATCAGGTTCAGCAATGATTTAGTGGCAAACAATGCCGTCGACAGTGAGGGACGGACATCTTTCTATGGAAGAACTCCAGATGATAACGTGAATGTTGCGCCTAGGCACCTCCGACCAATCGCCGTAGAGATGTACTTTAGTTTGGTTTGGGCTGATTCGCTAATATTTCATGTGGGTCGCAATTCCGTGGAACGGCACCTTCTCTCGACGGACTCGATGTCGCGGTCTGCGAGCTCGGTTTCAACATCATCGCTTTTTGTGGCTCGAGAGGACTTCGTCAACAGACACCTCGCCTGCTTAACATCAATGGCAGGTTTTAGGATAGAATAGGTTAAAGTAGAAGAATAGTTTTAGGTCTAGGCAGGATTAAGTTTTTGTTTTTTCAAAACAAAAGCGTTCGTATGCTAAGTTTTTTAAATAAAACAAATTTTTTTAGCTTTAGATATCATAAGATAAATTGTATTTTTATACATAGTAGTCGAATTCGTTACTAATGCTATTGGCCTTATAACCCAACCAGAAGTTGTAAATGACCTTAATTCTGATCACATGCCTGTTCTATGTAAACTTCGCTGGTCAGGAGAAAAACAACAGCATTACGTTCAAGATTTGAACAGGGCAAATTGGCCTCGTTTCCGGTCGGAAGTTAATACTATGTTGCAATATTCTGCAGTAGAAGAAGTAAAGAAAATATCGATACTATATTGAATCATTTCTCGTCAACCATATTGAACGCAGACGAAAACAGCATTCCAAAGAAAATTGGAAGAGTCGCTTCCATTAAAATTCCTCCTCATATTTTGGAACTCATAAAGATAAGAAACCTTTATAGGAAAAGGTGGCAGCGATATCGAGATCCCTTTTATAAATATGAGGTATCAAAATTAAATAAACTTATTTCGCAAAATATATGGCTTAATCGCAATAAAGAGTGGAATAAGAAATTAAGCAACCTCCAAAAGAACGCAAAACCATTTTGGAATATTGTGAAGGTAGTTAATAATAGGAAACGACAGTTGCCATATTTAAAGGATTCTACAAACACCTATTTTTCAGATGTTGATAAAGCAAATGTACTGGCCATGAATTTTGCAAGCATCCACAATGTTGCAAGAAATTTAGGTGATAGGGAAACAGAAAATATTATTAACACAACAGTAGAAACATATTTTTCGAATAGAGCTCAACAAAGACCTCGAGCAAATCTAGTCACTGACAGGGATATACAGTACATCGTTGACGATTTAAGAATTAGAAAAGCAAATGGTTTTGATTGCATTCGAAACATATATATAAAGCAATTACCAAAGCTTGGAATAAAATATCTCACATATATTGTCAATGCCTGCCTAAAAATAGGGTATTTTCCTGATGCATGGAAGTTAGCCAAAATTGTACGGTTTTTAAAATTGGTAAGCCACCTGATAGCCCTGAAAGTTATAGGCCAATAAGTTTGCTCAGTGGCCTCAGTAAAATATTAGAGAAAGTCCTTAAGGAACAAAGGCTTAGACATATCTGCGATAACAACATCTATCCCAATGAACAATTTGGCTTTAGACAATACCACAATACATCTCATCAGTTACTGAGAATATGCAACCATGTAAAAGCAAATCGCTCTGTAGGAAAATCAACAGGAATGGTGCTATTGGACATCGAAAAGGCCTTCGATACTGTTTGGCATAACGGTCTTATATACAAAATGATTAACTTTAATTTCCCGTTCCATATCTGCGAAATAGTTAGAAGCTTTTTATCCAATCGTCGTTTTAAAGTTTAAGTTAATTGTGGTGTTTCCAACATAATAACGTACAATAGTGGTGTCCCCCAAGGTTCTGTAATTGGTCCAATCTTATATAATATTTATACTTCGGATTTCCCTGTATTAACCAACTGTGATGCAGCTATTTTTGCGGATGATACTGCAATATTTTCATCGCATACGTTCGCTTCAAACATTGAGAGCGATCTTAAAAATGCGATGCAAGTATTAAAGGCATATTATTCAAAGTGGAAGATAAAACTAAACGAAAACAAAATGCAAGCTATCTTTTTCACAAGAAAAAGAAAACATTGTTTTCTACCTTCCACTCAATTACAATTTAATGAAGTGAGCATCCCTTGGGAGTCCTGTGTTAAATATTTAGGAATCTTTCTTGACACAAAACTGATTTTTAATGACCACATAAATAGAACGATTAAGAAAATGGGACTTGCCATAAAAATGTTGTATCCTTTTATCTGTAGAAAATCCTCACTATCAATAGATAACAAAATAATAATTTACAAAGTGATTTTTCAAGCGATTCTTCTATATGGTTGCCAAGTCTGGGGTGATTGTGCAAAGTGCCATATAAAGAAATTGCAAGTATGTCAAAATAAGGTTTTAAAAATGATGCTTAATTTGCCATGGCATCACTCTACCCTAGATCTGCACAAAAAAGTGAATGTTGAACTGATCCATGAAAGGATTGAAAAACTTAAAACTAGATTTGTAGAACGATGTAGTTTTGCTGACAACCCCTTAGTAGAAGTGATAATTAAATTGTTTTACTTCCGCTGTTATTTATTTATTTATATTCTTGCTTGTTTACTTTGTTAAGTTTATTTATATTTTTGTTACTTTTCGTTTAATTAGTTTATTTATTTATTTAGTTAAGTACCTATTTATTTATTTAAACTTATATTATTATTTATTTATTTAATTAATTATTTTCATTTATTTATTTATTTATTTTTTTTTTTTTGTTTTTTGTTTTTTTTTTTTTTTGGTTGTATAGAAGGTTTTTGTCGTATTTTACTTCTGAAGCATATTGTTATTTTGTCTTTTGGTTTTTTTCCTTCATTCAAAATATCAAAAATTTTCAGTGGAAAGATATAACTTAATTATCAAATCCCTGTGTTGTAAAATGTGCGGTAGCAAACCATTGTAAATTTTACATACGAAATAAATATCTATCTATCTATCTACATAGTAGTCGAAGGGCTTAGGCTTAACTTGTACAATATTATTTTGGGCCAGTAAGATATTTAAATTTCCACGTGCAGGGACGGGTTAAGAATATCCCTGCAGCGATACCTATCGCTTGTCGTAAAAGGCGACTAAACAAAGGTAAACAAAAATCACATCTAGGCAATTTAGCAAACACCAAGGTGAGCCTAGGGACACATATACCACCATTAAACTGCCCCACAAGTGTGCATGCAAATCAGTGGGTTGACACGACTGGAGATCACCGGTGTTGTAAGAGTAAGATCAATCAAAAAAAAAAAAAAAAAATCTGGAGCATGCCCGTGTCAAAAAGGAAGGGAAGAAAGAAAACGGTCAAACCGTAGCATTATGGAAAAGAACGCTAAAAGGAAAAGCACTACCCCGCCAGGCACTACTAATGGTCGTGATCCTGGGACGAGCAGCAATGCTCGGGTCAGAGCTATAGGATTTCCGGGGGATAGCAAAGTAATGCAACGGCGTAAGCCACATTTAAGAGTCGCGAGTTGGAACATTGGAAGCATGAGTGGGCGCAGCTATAAGCTTGAAGAAATGATGGTTAGAAGGCGAGTAGACATCCTGTGCGTACAAGAGACGAAATGGCGAAACACCGGTAATCGGGCACGTTTCTTGGACGTTAAAACAAAAGCCTATAAGATGTTTTACTATGGATTGGAACAAGGAAAAAACGGAATCGCCATCATCCTTGCGGCAGAGTTACTTGGCAACGTCTTAACCATTTCAAAGTCCAGTGACCGTTTGATGGCTCTCAAATTGGTGATGCATGGTGAGGTGTGGAACATCGTAAGCGCATATGCCCCTCAAGTAGGATGCGAGCAAAAAGAAAAAGATGCATTCTGGCTAGATTTCCACAACCTTGTCAAAATCATCCCAAAGGAAGAGCTTTTGTTTGTTGGGGGAGATTTGAACGGACATGTCGGGAAGACAAGCGAAGACTATGAAGGCTACCACGGAGGGCTGGGATACGGCACCAGGAACTCTTCAGGTGAAGATATCCTAAACATGTGCAAGTCGTACGGTCTTATAGTGCTAAATACCATGTTCGTCAAACAAAGCCGGCACCTGATCACTTATAGCAGCAGCGGAAATGAAACTCAAATAGACTATCATTTGGTATCCATTTTCATGAAGCCACGAGTTAAAGATTGCAAAGTGATCCTGGGAGACGCGATCGCCCCTCAACACCGTCGCCTCCTGACTGAATTTTTTATGGAGGCGAGTAAGAAGTCAAAGCAGCAAA
Source organism: Merodon equestris (assembly GCA_958301585.1). NCBI lineage: Eukaryota > Metazoa > Arthropoda > Insecta > Diptera > Syrphidae > Merodon > Merodon equestris. The sequence goes on along the minus strand of OY284415.1, from coordinate 52,047,840 downwards.
CGAAGGTGTCAGAGAGAATCAAGTGGTATAAGCTGGATAAAGAAAAAGGCGAAGCTTTTATTACCAACATGAAAAACTACCTCTCTTCCATTATCGATGAGGTCGGTAATGAGGAGTGCAGAGCACAAGACATGTGGGATTCCCTACAACAATCTGGCCTGGAGAAAGCCAAATCACTGCTCCGAACATCTAAAGGCCCCTGCCAACACGCAAAAGAAACCTGGTGGTGGACAGACGAAGCCAAAGCAGTGATACACGAAAAGAAAATGGCTTTCCAAGCTTGGTCAAAGTGCTCTTCTACTAATAGAGAGGAAAAAGCTCGCCGTGAAAAGGTATATAGATGTTGCAAAGGTATCGCGAAGAAAAAATGCGCCGAATTCAAAGCGAAAAGCATGGAAGGCCTCTATCAGGAGTTGGAAGAAATATCGTCTTCCGCGTCTGACAGGAACCAGGCTACCCAGCAGCTTCGACAAAGCAATTTGAACAAAGGAGCAAATATCTTTAAGATAGCCGCCCAGAGAAGAAGAAATGCTCAGGAGATTCGTTTCCCAAAGTTTATTAACAATGCTGAAGGCCAACTCCTTGTGGAAGACGAAAAAATTCTCCACAGATGGCGACAGTATTGCGAGAAACTTCTGAACGAACAGTTTCCCCGAGTGTACTTTCCAAGAGCCGCCCCGAATCATGCCGAAATATCCGACATCACAGTCGAAGAAGTTCGGTACGCGGTTAAAAACTCCAAGAAAAGAAAAGCTGTTGGGCCGGACGGGATACCCTCTGAGTTCTGGAAAAAGATTGGAGACATCGGGTCTAGATGGCTCATGGTTCTTATCTCTAAACTTATGAGAGGCGACACTATGCCTAATCAATGGAGGGAAAGCTATCTTCTTCCATTGCACAAAGGAAAGGGTGATACGCGAAATTGTGATAACTACCGTTCTGTCAAGCTGATGTCGCACACCATGAAGATCGTTGAACGGGTATTAGATAGCCGACTGCGGAAAATAATACGACTATCTGATGACCAGTGCGGGTTTGTCTCGGGTAAATCAACAACAGATGCAATCCAAAGTATAAGGATCATGATGGAAAAGCATCGTGATTCTTCAAAGGACTTGCATATGGTGTTGGTTGATTTCGAGAAGGCCTTTGACCGGCAACCAAGAGATCTTTTATGGGTAGCGCTAAGACAAAAAGGAGTTCCAGAAACCTACGTGCGAGTGATTATGGACATGTACGAGAGAGCAACGACAAGAGTAAGATGCACCGCAGGAGTCACCGAAGAGTTCGCAATCAAAGTCGCTGTACACCAAGGGAGCGTCCTCAGCCCACTGCTTTTTATAGCAGTCCTTGATTGCTTGCTTGAAGGAAAAGTGACGGACCCCAATGTGCACCAGCTATTCTTTGCTGACGATGGGGCCATTATAAGTGATGATCAGGCGTCCCTACAACGAGCACTTGATGTGTGGGTGGACATTTTTGAGGAACACGGGTATCGTATTAGTTCAAAGAAGACAGAGTATCTGTGCTGCCCGTTCTCTGACCCTCATCAGCCTATTCCAGACATTTACTTGAATGGAAGAGTGCTTCCCAAGTGTGAAAAGTTTAAATATCTGGGATCTATGATTAATAGAGAAGCAACTTGTGATGACGACATCAAACATCGCGTAAGCGTAGGGTGGATGAAGTGGCGGGAAAACTCCGCCATCTTCTGTGATCGAAAAATGCCCCCTAAGCTGAAAGGAAGGCTCTACACTTCAGTTGTACGTCCGGCGCTCACATACGGTTCACAATGCTGGACAATGCACAAAAAGTATGAGAGCAAATTAACGGCAACTGAGATGAAGATGCTTCGCATGACAGCGGGAGTAACAAAGCGTGACAGAATTAGAAGTTCAAAGATCCGAGGAAGCCTCCACGTAAAAGAAACCATCACAAGAAAGATAGAGCGCGACCGACTCAGTTGGTATTCCATGTTCAAAGGAGAGATCCTTTGAACCCCGTCCAAAAGGCGTTATCAATCAACGTTCCAATTTCAACACGCAAAAAAGGAAGGCCGAAAAACAATTGGTGCAAACAAATGCAAAAACACCAGCATTTGATTGGCCTCAGCGATGAAGTAATCCCAAACCGGGAAGCCTGCCGCTACTTTCTGAGGTCAAACCGGCGGACCCCACAAGCGGACCAGTAGGAATGCAGTTAAGTGGGAAGGTTATGGTCCTACACTTCTGACCATAACAACGCCGGAAAAAGGAAAAGAAGAAGACCTCAAGAAACAAAAACGCCGCACCCTAAATATCTTATGATTTGATAACTTCCTTCGCTCTACATGGCGAGCATTTTTTAAATAGACGAATCACGGATATTATGTTACGAAAGCACTGTAATTTCAAATTAAGGTTAACGAGGCGACTTGGAAACGAATAAACGACACAGTAGGATCAGATTTTGGAGCGCCTGACTCTGAAAAATCGGTTCTCAAAAATCAAGGAATTGAGAAAACAATTAAGCGACAGATGTTCTATTAGCAACAGCATGCAACGTTGACTAAATGAAGGAAAGGTAAGGTAATGAAGGAAAAAAGATTTATGACGCACATACAGAACCTGGAAATAGACTTTTAGTGGTTGAAAAAGGTCAAAATAAATCCAAACTTAATTTGAAAAGAAGAGTGAAGGAGCAATATTCAGACCAATGTTTGCTTCCCACCATTAACTATTCACCATATGTTATGACCTGGGGATATACATATAACAAATTTGAGTCTTTGCCTTATTTAGCTTTTGGACGGTGTCGTAGATGCAGCGAAATACAAAGAAATCATTGCTGATGATGTAAATCCTAGAATAGAGGAGTTATACTGGTACATTCCAAATCATATATTTAAGAAAATATTTCCGAAAGTAAAAATGAATTTTGAAATAAAATTTCAACTCAAAATCACTTTTCAAAATTGCTTTCTTTCAATAGGTATCCCACTGCGAGGCGGATTTTTGTCTTGAACTTTAAAATGACCCGAATATAGCCCTGACTTCAACACATATAATAGCGAGCTTGTGGTCGATTATGGGTTAGAAAGCACGCAACTGGACTAAATATATAATAACAGAGGAAACCCAAAAAATTAAAACTCTATACCACGAAAGTCCAAGCGGTCGTACCATAAACGTTAAAAGCGGTGCTACAAAGTACTGAGAAAAATTAAAAATTTAAAGGGAAATCCCCTTAGAAAGGACTTATTAGTATTGTTCAATGTCCTTTTACTTTTTAAAACTTTGTTTGTTAGCGTCAACCTGCTCTTGCGCTGTTGTCGTTTTTATTGGAAATTCGGACAAAAATAGGTAGATAGTGTTAGAAAGCAGTGTAAGATTTAACTTTCTGTGAAATACAATATGTTTTAGAAAAGATGTGTAAGTGCGAGGTTTTTTGGCACGCGATATACCTGAACATCAATTCAATTCTTTCATTCAGATAGTAAAATTGATTGGTCAATACGAGAAAAAGCTTTGGAATATACAATAAGACCCACAATTCCGATTGAATTCGATTGCAAATGCGCAAATTCATAGTTATTGTAGTAACTGCAGATTCAAACTAAGTTTATGACGAAATTCCGATTACTATTTGATTAACACAACCTTTTCAAGAAAATTGGAAAACAGAATAATCTGATTGTCTTTAATTCGATTTTTCAGAATTGTCGATGGCTAGAAATATAAAAGTTAAAAATATACATGTGGAAATGAGCGGAAACCAAACAACAACGATACAATGGAATTTTAATTGTGGATAATTGGTTACAATATTAGAGAATAAAAAAAATTATGCTTTGTCGAGAGATCTTACGGACGACGTCAGGTTCCTTCCAAGTTCACGTTGCGACTACCCCCTACTCTATCTCCTCTTCTTTTTCTTTCCGAGTAGTGTTGCCGTTTGAGTCGTCGCTGGTCGTCAGACTAGTATTGCCATCTACATACATATACGTAATATTACGCATTATGAGCACCAGTCGGGTTTTCAAAACGAAAACGTTCATTAGAGTCCTCTAAATTTGGCGGAAATATAGGCAGAGTTGAAGAGAGAGGTCCCAAAATAGAGTTAATTGTAAGGGGTTTTCCAAAAACGACTTGACAACTTTTTTTTTAATTAAAACGCAAACCATTTGAGACATTTCAAAAACTATCTGCTTGAAGTACAATCAAAACATTTATGAATGAAACTCGACTTCGTTCATATGGCCACCGCGAGCACGTTGGCAGTGGTCGATTCGTTGGACCCAATTTTCGATGACTCGGCCACACATTTCAGCCGAAACGGCCGCTATTTCGCGTTCAATGTTGGCTCTGAGCTCTTCCAACGTCGTCGGCTTGTTGACATAAACCAATGACTTAACGTAGCCCCAAAGAAAATAGTCTAGAGGCGTTAAATCGCACGAACGAGGCGGCCAATCGACTGGCCCATTTCTTGAGATAACACGCTCATCAAACTTACTCTTCAATAAATCGATTGTAACGTGTGCTGTGTGGCTTGTGGCACCATCCTGTTGAAACCACATGTCGTCCAAGTCGGTAATCATGGCGCGATAACGCTGGCCATTCACAGTAACGTGACGATCGTTATCGTTGACGAAAAAATATGGCCCAATAACGCCGCCGGCATGCAAACCGCACCAAACAGTTATTTTTTGTGGATGAAGTGGTGATTCATGAAGCACATGTGGATTTTCAACCGACCAATAATGCATATTTTGCTTATTGACGAACCCATCGAGCCAAAAATGAGCTCCGTCACTGAAAATGATTTTGCGATGAAACTCATCATCTTGGCGCATCTTCTCCAGAGCCCAATCCGAGAACGTATGTCACTTCAAATGGTCCATCGGCTTCAATTCTTTAGTCAGCTTGAACTTGTATGGATGTAAACCAACATCCTTACGCAAAATACGCCATAACGTGGTCTGAGCGATGCCCAATTCTTGAGAATGCCGTGGAATTGACTGATTTGGATCGTTTGCTACGGACGCCTGAACGGCAGCGATATTTTCGACACTTCGACCAACCCGTTGTCTCACTGACACGGCAACATCACACAACGAATATGTAGACTCAGATTTTTGCACTAAGCTTGTTATTGCCTGTCTACTAGGGCGAGAATTACGACCGAAAATTGGAGTTAACGCTCTTAAAGCTGCGGTCACCGACTCCGAATTTCGGTAGAAAATTTTTATAATTTGCAGACGTTGCTTGTTCGTGTACTTTACCGTGATGAAAATGTTGAGTTTACTGAATAAATTGACAATGACAGTTCGATAATTAGTGAAAGGGTGCGTTCACAAATTAAATTTAAAGCTGTCAAGTCCCCATTGGAAAACCCTATATTTGGGTCAAGGCAATATTCAGCTTTGCAACTAGTTTATTCCGAGCAATACTGGTGCCTATTGTAGTCAGAGAAATTCTTTTTCAAAACCTTAAAAAACGTTTTCTTAACTTCATGGATATTAAAAAATTCAGACGTTTATGCCTGTCCTGAGGAGGAATGTAATTTAAGAGTAAAAACTTTCGAGCGAACCACTTTAATATACAACAGTTTGTTTGCCTTCGCTGAAATATCAAGTGGCATTTCTAAACCCCACAAATAATAGTCCAACGGTGTCAAATCGCAGCTCCAAGGTGGCCAAACGACATCAGCTCTGCGGTTGATAATGCGATCTTCAAAAACAGGGCGCAAAACATCGAGTGTAGCTTCGGCTGTGTGGCATGTAGCGCCTTCCTGTTGAAACCAAATGTTGCCAATATCCTCCTCTTCTCTTGTGAACAAAAATTCGTTCAACATGGCCCGATAACGATCGCCATTGACTGTAACGGCCACTCCTTGCTCATTTTCGAAGAAAAATGGTCCAATTATGCCTCTGGACCAAAATCCGCACCAAACAGTGACTCGTTTTGGATGCACCGGCTTTTCAATGTATGCGTGCGGGTTTTCTGTGCCCCAAATGCGACAATTTTGCTTGTTTACAGACCCGCCAAGATCAAAATGAGCTTCATCTGAAAAGATGATTTTTTGGCAAAATCGGCATCTTCTGTAAGTCGATCGCAGGCCCACTTAGCGAAGCGAAAACGATGGATGGTCAGTTGGCTTCAACTCCTGAACCAATTGGACTTTGTATGGCGTCATTTTTTTTTTTTTTTTTTTTTTTTTTTTTCAATTCATTTTTATTTCATATTAAAGCTTAAAACTAGCTTAACTATCTTAACAAATGTAACTATCTTACTGACCCTAGGCGGACACTCTAAAACAAACAGAACAATTGAAACATACTTATGTCTTTCGACGTCTACATGAATTTACTATTAACATTATTATAACTAACTTAAGCTAAGAAAAATGTTTTTTTTTATTAAAAAAACTTAGCATATGATCATTTGTTTTTTCAATATTTTATATAAAACTTAAAACTACCTTAAACTAATTAAACCTAACTAAACCTATCTTATTCTAACTTAACTAAAATATATATACACAAATATACAGGGTGTCCCACGAGCAGTGTGCCAAAAAGCTAGAGCGTGTAGGTCTGGTCAAGACAAGAAAAAAATCGTATGGGAGGGGGGGGTCTATTCCCCCCCGTTTAGCCGGGAGGGGCAATTTTCTAAAAAATTGACTTAATTTGGAAAATAAATTATTAAAAATCAACAGTTACAGCCACAATGCCGTGATATACTTTTTTGAAAAGCCAGAAACCTCTTCTTTCGTCCTGTTTTTAAACGAAGCTGTTTTAGGGAATAGTTTTTGAGAAATTAATTTTCAAACTCAAAATTTTGGAAAAAAAATGAAAAAAAAATGTTCGAACTATTTTTTTTCAAAATTTTATGTAATTAAGTGGTAATCTTTTTTCAAACATTCAATTCTCTTATTAGTTTTTAGTTAAAAACAGAAAACCGGATGCAAATATGTCTTGTAGTTTTTGAGAAATTAAAAAAAAACCCGAACCACTTTTTTCTAAGAAAAACCTTTTTTTTGGTTTTAATGATTGAAACATTGCCCTCTTTTTTATTATTTTTAAAAAATTCGGAGTTTTATGAGGATACAATAAAGTGACATAGTATTGGAATAACCCTGGATTAATCCTTTCTTTTCATTGATAACCCCTGAAAACTGACCTGACAATTTCGTCTGGGTCCACCCGCCGCCAATGAGTTCTACCCGCTAGGACCTTAAGACAATAAAACCGCAATTTTTCTTTATTGAAAAACAAAATATTTGCAACCCAAATGTAAATAAAAGGCATCGCATTTTTAATAAAAAACCATTTCCAAATTGGACGTTAACTCATCAACACATTACGATGTCAAACTCATACTCTCGAGAAGAATTAACGGACATGCACTTCTGCTACGGTTTAGCTAATGGTCGAGATCGTGAAGCCGAAAGACTCTACGCTGAAAGATATCCCAATCGGAGGTGTCCCAGTCGTAGCATGTTTTCAAGAATCCACCGACGTCTGCGAGAGCACGGAGTGCTAGAGCATCGAAGAAGCGAAAGATCAGTTACAGATGGATCAGGAAGCTTAGATGAAAGAATTTTGGATTTGGTCCGACGTAATCCCTCCCTTAGTACAAGGAGGATAGCTATTATGCTTGGAGTGCCCAAATCTAGAGTATGGAGAGTGCTTCATACCGAAAACTTACATCCGTACCATTTTAGGCCAGTTCAGGAACTCACCTCAAACGACAAGTTTTTCAGAGCAGAATTTTGTCGATCAATACTGCTTCGAGATGAAACTGAACGAAACTATTTTGCAAGGATATTCTGGACGGCTGAAGCACAGTTTACCAGAGATGGGGTTACTAACTTCCACAATTTGCATCATTGGAGTAGCACCAATCCACACAACAAAAAACAAAATAAATCACAACACCGATTTAGCTGTAATGTTTGGCTTGGTATTGTTGGACAAACTGTAATCGGGCCCCGGTTTTTGAATGCCGTTATTAATGGAGAATCGTACCTGCAGTTCGTACGAGACCTTTTGCCCGATTCGATGGACAACGTTCCTTTGGCCATAGCAGATAATTTAATCTACCAGCAAGATGGAGCACCAGCACACTACAGCTTACGGGTTAGAAACTGGCTGGATGATCATTTTAGTGACCGTTGGATCGGGAGAAGGGGCCCTACGGAATGGCCACCTAGATCACCAGATTTAACTCCTCTAGATTTTTATGTGTGGGGATTCATGAAGAATTATGTTTACGAAGTGGAAATAGTATCTTTGGAACAACTGAAAGAACGGATTGAAGTCGCTGGAGTCAAATTGCAGGAAAATTTGTTAAGCATAGACTTATGTGCAGCCATTAGAAGGAGATATAATCTTTGCCTTCTAAAAAATGGGGATCATATTGAAAATTTATTATAATAAAACTCCGATTTTTTTAAAAATAATAAAAAGGAGGTCAATGTTGCATACATCAATTTGCCTACAAGTCCAGCCGCGTTAAAACCAAAAAAAAGGGTTTTCTTAGAAAAAAGTGGTTCGGGTTTTTTTTTAATTTCTCAAAAACTACAAGACATTTTTGCATCCGGTTTTCTGTTTTTAACTAAAAACTAATAAGAGAATTGAATGTTTGAAAAAAGATTACCACTTAATTACATAAAATTTTGAAAAAAAATAGTTCGAACATTTTTTTTTCATTTTTTTTCCAAAATTTTGAGTTTGAAAATTAATTTCTCAAAAACTATTCCCTAAAACAGCTTCATTTAAAAACAGGACGAAAGAAGAGGTTTCTGGCTTTTCAAAAAAGTATATCACGGCATTGTGGCTTTAACTGTTGATTTTTAATAATTTTTTTTCCAAATTAAGTCAATTTTTTAGAAAATTGCCCCTCCCGGCTAAACGGGGGGGAATAGACCCCCCCCTCCCATACGATTTTTTTCTTGTCTTGACCAGACCTACACGCTCTAGCTTTTTGGCACACTGCTCGTGGGACACCCTGTATACATTATATATATTTTATATATATATCTTTTTTTTTGTTTTTATTTTTATTTTTTTTTTGTTTTAAGTTTTATTCTTTTTTTGTGATTTTTCATTTTGTTTTTTTTTTTTTTTTTGTCGTTTTTGCCCTAGCCTACCCTAACCTACCCTACCCTACCTTACCCTACCCTAGCCTATGTAAGCCTGCCATTGGTGTTAGGCAGGCCTTGCCTTGAAGAGGCTGCTCCTATCAAGGTGTCCGTTGACGGAGTTCTCTCCAGCCACCAAAAGCGTTGATGCTGGCGGACTACGTCTCCTCGATCCCGGCGTGAGACCGATCTACAAAACCTGAGGCGCTCGGGCTCACGGAGCGCGACATCGGGTTCGTAGAGGAATCGCCGCTCCACGGAATTGCGACCCACGTGGAAGATTAGCGGTAACGCCAATCTGTCCTGGATCAGCCCACATCTATCTAGATAGAGGAATGCTTCTGGCGGGACAAAGCCGTTAAGGCGCACTCTCTCATGATATAGATCATTGGGGTAGTAAGCCCCGAAGATCAGGCTATTGACCGAAGTCATTGCTCTTGCAACGTGGCTTCGAATCAGTTTGATCAGAAAATTATCTATCCGTACAATCCTGGCCCTATTGTATAGGACCTCGTTCGGGTAAAATTTCGTGTACTCAGATTCGGGAGTCCTATGTAGCCCGAGACAAGTCCTAAGACATTGTCTCTCAAACACCCGAATCCTTTCCATCAAGCTGGCTCTCACATTGAACCAGACGGGACATCCATAGGCAACCATGGGCCTGATTAAGGCCATGTAGCAGATTACTTTCACCCTGGAATCAAGTTGGCTGCTATGAAACAGCCAACTTGTCAGAGCGAAAGCGCCCCGGGCCCTTGCCAGAGCAGCATCTACATTGTATGGCGTCATACAAAGGTCTTTATGCAAAATTCGTCTCAATGATGTCTCCGAAATGTTCAATTGTTGAGAACGACGGTGAATTGATGTTGATGGCGCTTCACGCACACTTTCTGCCGCAGCAATATTCTCGGGTGTACGCACTGTTTTTGGCTTTTCACGCTTTGGTTTATCGATGAGGATGCCAGTTTCTTTCACTTTTTTCACAAGATAACGAACATACGGAGCTGACGGTGCTTCTCTTCTTCCAAAATCCGTACGCAATTTTCGCACACATTCTGCAACATTACCATGATTTTCAAAGTAATGTCGCAATATTAACAAAAAGTTGTTCAAGCGTATACACAACCATATTCGTTCAGCGGAAGGATAAAACTAATTATCTGTCAAATCAGACATGAGCTAAGTGGTACCATTCACGAAATAAGTACTACTTGAAAAAAAAAAACGTTAGATGGCGGACCCTTTAGATGCTACTCTGGCGAGGGCCCGCGGTTTTGCTCTTACAAGATGGCTGTTTCATAGCAGTTATAGTTCGTATAGTTCGCCTTAGCGGCTTTGTCCCCCCCAGAGGCATTCCTCTATTTAGATCAATGTGGGCTGATCCAGGATGAATTGGCGGTTCCGCTAATCTTCCACGTGGCCCGTAAGTCTGTGGAGCGGCGGCTCCTCTACGAACGTGATGTTGCGCTCCGTGGGCCCGAGCGCCTCAGGTTTGGTAGATCAGTGTCGCACCAAGATCGGGGAGACGTCGTCCGACTTTTGGTGGCTGTAGCAAACTGCGTAGTGTTAACTTTGATCAGCCTCTTTAAGACAAAGCTTGCCACATGCCAATGGCAGGCTTACATAGACTAAGGTAGGTTAGGTTAGAGTAGGTAAGGGCAGGCTAGGGTGGCAGGTAGGTTAAGTTTAGTTTTAGCTTTAATTAAAAAAAAAAGACAATTACGAAAACCAAATAAAATATATATTTTAGTTAAGGTAGGGTTAAGTTATTCTTAGTTTTAAGTTTCTTTGTTAAAAAAAAATTATCTGATACCAAGTTTTTTTTAAATATCACTTTTCTTGGCCTAAGTTGTTTATTTATTTTAATTATTACAAGTAAATACAAGTAAATCGTAAGGCCGAAAGGCATAGTCTTAAGTTGTTCTATTTGCTTTAGAGTGTATGTATAGGGCCAGTAAGGTATTTTATGTCAGATGTTATTTAAGCTAGTTTTAAGCATTTTTGTCTAATATAAGTGAGTTCTAAAAATATAATTTGCATTAATATACATTGATGAATAAATAAATAAAAGAAATGCTCCAAACAGTGCATTTTTCAGCTCTTGTATTCCCTTCCGCTTTCCTTCCACGAATAGACAAATCCCAAATCATCAAATCTTTATTAACACTGACGGAGACAGCAGCTATATTTTCCTCTACGCATAAGTGCAAGTGGCTTGCTGTCCAATAGCGCGAAATTGGTGTGAAATTTGGACACTTCGGCTTGAGTTGCTTACTCAGTGGTCGATTATGTTCTAAGTGCGACAAAAAATGTTCACAGAGCAAAAACTTCGATAATAAAATTTAATGATTTGCGAGTATTGTTGAAGTTTCTCTATAATAAAATGGCAATACTAGCTTAGTGTGCTTAATCTTAACAAATGTCACGAATCATACGTGAGCTATCAAAAATATGACACAAAAATACCAAATGGCAAGAAAATCGCTTTTTGTAACCCATGGCCGAATTTAAATTTGGTGATTCTAGGTCAGAGGTAGTTGTTGTATAGCAAAAGCCCCTCATTGATCTCAATTGTTTTAAGATAGTATTGTATTTCGTAGGTCTGTGAAAATACTCAGAAGGGACTGGCTATGCATTTGCTCCTTTGTGGGATATAAAACTTTAACCTAAATTATGTCCCAAACGCTCTCTTATTTTACATCGTTACGAAAGAGCTATAATAGAATAATAAGCATATTGGTCGTATTGCAAGAGATACTATTCATATTGTACAAATATGTAATGACCGGAATCGGTCGACTCTACGTATTAATTAATGCCAAACGTACATGACTCTCAGTCAAAATACCGAGTGCTAATTAATTATTTATTTTTCATGATAATTCGGCTCAGGGGCAAATTTAAATATACACCCAGCACCATTTGAATTTAGATGGTAATTAGAGTCGACATAATGTGAATGGGACTCGGTTAATAGCTAGTATCTACCATATCAGTGACAGACGAGAGCGGCTGTTTTCATCGGTGGAAGTCTTGATTTATAATTGCAGCTTTGAATATGATTGATGATTGGATATTGCTGTCAGAAAGAAGGCTTTTTTTAGATGTGACATGACTGATGAATTCTTATCGAGCTTCATTAGGGTAAAGGGTATACCATTCCAAATTATAAATTGGGTTCAACGTATGCGATTTTGAAAATAATTGTTCTCAAAAACTAGTCTTCAATACAACAAATCGGTCCCGAGGGCCTAAAGAAGGCAGATGTTGTAGTAATTCCACTATTTATTAAAAAAAAAAAACAAGAACAAATTACCTTTACAGGAAGTAAAGCAATAAATATCGAATGTGAGCCGTTTACGCAATAAGAAGCACTAGCTTCCACTAGGCCAAATGCCTTGAGTTTGATGACAGATTTTCTTATCCGATTCTGAGAATTGTTGTTATTCGTTTCCTTGTTGTGTATATCGTATCATCATCGTCATATCCAAGAATAAATTCCTAAAGCTCTTTGCTTTATATGCGCATTTTTCGCATACCATCGACATCGACTTTGTCTTGACGCCCCATATTTGAAACATCAAAACAAATAAACAAGCTTGTAAGTTGAGAATCAAGTGCGAGTACGTTTACCCGAACTATGGTCGACCATGAAATTAAAAAAAATAACACCCAACTGACATGCATGTTTACTACTAGTCTACAGATTAAGCCTTTGAACCCCATGTTACGATGTTTGCTCGTCACTCATAAAGCATGGATGTAAGCATGCTGTCTCGTCGGGAATACAACAAGCTTTATTTGTCCGTCATATTATGCCTATATCTAGTATGTTAGTTATTGTGAGCAAATCACGCATGGAGTTAGTTGCGAGCTGAATTTTTCAGTTCTAACCGGTGGTTTGCCTATTCCTGTGCGGCTTGGAACTTTATCGCATACCCGCCCGTTGCTTACCAGTCTCGTCTGGAATTTTGAGGTCATACTGAAAGCTCTTTCAACGATGAAATGACAAATACACATACCCCGTCTGTACAGAACCAATAATACACTCGCACAAAATTTAACGAAAAGAAATGAACTACTCTCTCTCGAGAATGGCGCACAACCACATGGATAGATAGGGAAATAATTCCCTTAGCAGCAAAACAGCCCGTCGATGTATACTATAAAGTTTTCATGATTGAAGAACGTGCTTACGAATGAGTGATGTCAGCTATAGTCCTTGACTAGGATAAGGGCAGTCGTAAATCCGCCGCTCCTAGTAGCGATTTACTGGCATTCACCATGAGGCAATTTAGAAAATGCCTTATGCGGAGGATGGACTTCTATGAATTAAAAATTGCAAAAAAAGAAATAGAAAAAGCTTTTGGAAGATTTTCAAGAAATGAGTATCTACTATGTTACTCGTACATACATACGTTCGGTTGACATTGAAAGTTAATGCCAAAATGTATGAATCCGACCAACAGGCGTCTGCGAGTCGTTTTCACTTTCAATCAAGAAAAAAACTGCTCGTCGCTTCCCTCCGATTGATTTCACTTCGGCAGTATACTATTGCAATTTCCTGTTTCCCCTTGGGACAGTGTCATAAATGGAGATCGACGTCATATTTCGTTTAGGAGAACAATATGCCAGTTGTTTGGAAATGGAAAAGCGAAAAGTTGTGTAACGAACCAATTATTCGTAATCGCTATTCTGTAGGCGGTTAAAAGCGGTTAAAACCGAACCGAGCCACGTGCTTAAGGCATATTTAATGAGATACTTTAGATTTGCCTTCCTATGGTTCGTTGGATAATCGATGTTCTATGCTTTTGAGTCGTTCTCTTTTTTTTTTGTTCATACAATACAAAATGTAGTTCGGATATTGTAAATTGATCCAATTAAAAATGAGGGCTAAATGATCATTATTTAGACCGATAAGACCGATCAGTGCTGGCATCATTTATGATTGTTACAATTTTGTGTTCCAATTTTCATTTGTGTGAATAATTTGCTGAAATTGATAAAACAAAAATAATAGTCGGTTACAGACAATGATTTTTCCTGTGGAAATAGAATCCCCTTAGTAGCTTACTCCTATAGCAGTTCTCTGTCATTTGATACACGCTGCCGGAGTGGGTTCGTTGATCGTTGTTATTTGAAAGGTTGAAGTGACAGAGGGCTAAAAGGCCAACCATAATAGACGAGCATATGCCAGCTGACGGTAATGTCTTATTACATGAAAAGCATATGATATGCCCACAATGGGAAGATACGACGTTTCCTTAAATGTTCGTTAACTGATGCGAGCAGACGGAAGGTCTTCTTGAAAGAAGACGGAATTTTTGACAAGTGACATTTGAGGTTAGGAAAGAGCAAAAAGATAAAATAAATATGGAATACGAGTTTGTTAACAAGTTGATTTCACTTGTGCAGGACAATAAGTTTCTCTATGATAAAGCAGATGGCTTTTATTTCAATAAAAAGGAAAAAGCCAAAGCCACACCGAAAATAAACAAATCGAATGAAAACAATTTGACAGTTCCTTTCCTTCTGCTTGCATCTGTTCATTGTGGGTAATCTTGATTTTTCGTTGAAACAGAGGGGAGAATTTCGTTCGGATCTGACATAAGCTTCTGCTTGCTTCTGCCTATTATGGGCAGTGTTGGGACTTAACATTTTCAAAGTGTGGTAGATCCAGAAAAAAAAAGCGTGGTAGATTTAATTCCATGGAAATAAAATAGCAAAGTAAACTTTATACAACAAAAACAAATATATATTTCATTACTATAACCTCAAATACATATATCAGTTCATTAAGAGAAAAACTAAGAAAAAACTTAACAAAAACTTCACTTAAAAATACATTAAAGCATGTAACTGACTACTCGGATGGTAAAGGCTAACAAAGGCCTCGTAGGGGTAACATTTATCCGACGAATGTTAGTTCCACAAAAAACGAGAAGAGCCACCGCACAAGAACACCTTGCGGCCCTGTTAGCAAGTCCTTTCTCCACCTCCTCGTGGTGCCATCTGGAGACTCCCTTTGGGAGTTACTAACGGAGAAGGGCCTATGGCCAGTATCCTGCGCCAGAAAACAGGATTAGTCGGTTGGGCTATGGTCTAGTGAGCTGTACCTGTAAAAAAATTACTCAATACGAACCAACCTCGGATAATGATGGATACACTGTTGACGACCCCGGCAAACGTATAATTAAGGACTATGAACTTCGGATCTGCACGTGGAATGTGAGGTCCCTTAACAGACCACGTGCAGGTGATGAACTCGCGGAGGCCCTTGACTGTTACAAAGCAGACATTATCGCAATCCAGGAAGTGCGGTGGAATGGGCCGGGCAAAATGAGGATGAAAAACTGCGATCTCTACTACGGCGATTGCTACAGAGGGGGAAGGCAGCGCTTATTTGGATGTGGATTTGTTGTTCGAGGAAGACTAGGGCAAAAAGTCTTGAGCTTCAAATTCATAAGCGAGCGCCTCATAACAATCTGCATCAAGGCTAAATTCGGTAACATTAGCTTGATTTGCGCCCACGCTCCGACTGAAGACAGAGATGACAACAGCAAAGATGACATCTATGATCTCCTAGAAAGAACATACGACCGATGTCCCAGCTACGACACGAAGATCGTTCTAGGAGATTTTAGTGTACAGCTGGGAAAAGAAGAAATCTTTGCTAGAGTCATTGGAAAACACAGCCTGCACGACAACACATCCGGGAACGGACTCAGGCTCGTGGACTTCGCCTCGGGGCGGAACCTCTCTGTACTGAGTACGCGGTTCCCATACCTCAACATCCATAAAGGGACCTGGCGGGCCCCTGATCAATCAACCGTCATCCAGATTGATCACATTGCGATTGACGTCAGACACCCCTCCAGTATTCTCGATGTCCGAACGTTCCGAGGAGCCAACATTGACTCGGATCATTACCTTGTTGTAGCCAAGATAAGAACACGGATATCAAAACAACAAGGGAGTCGAGAAAGAACACTACGGTTTGACGTCAGAAAGCTACAGTCGCAAACGATCGAAGCCATCAAGGAAGCTGCCACTGATGTGCTGGGTTTTACAACACCACCCAGGAAAAAACCCATGGTTGGACGACGAGTGCAGACAATGCAATGCTGCATCGAACAACGAGAGCTGTTCGTGAGCTCTACGAACAGAAGAGGACGGAACAGAACCGGCTTCTCAAAAAGAAAAAGAAAGAGCATGAGAAGCGCGCGGTCGAAGAGATGGAAAGGTGCTACAGCAGGAATGAAGCCCGAAAGTTTTACCAGAAACTAAAACAATTATCCAGTGGATATAAATTTCGGACTGAAGCCTATCGGGACGAAAATGGACAACTGGTAGTAGAATCGCAGTCGATGCTGAGAATTTGGAAGGATCATTTCTGCAGACTATTAAACGGCGACGAGGACCTAAATACCGCTCTCAGGCAGAATGTTTCACTCAATTTGGACGACGATACACAAGAATTCCGTCCCCCCGACTTTGACGAAGTCAAGATAGCAATATCGAGACTTAAGTCAAACAAAGCTGCTGGAGCGGAAGGATTGTCCTGTCTGTTTAAAGCAGCTGGGGATGATTTGGTAGGGAGGATGCACCAGCTCATCTGTAAGATATGGTCGGAGGAAAGCATGCCCGATGAGTGGAATCTCAGTGTCGTTTGCCCGATCCACAAGAAAGGCGACCCCTTTCACTGCAGCAACTACAGAGGAATAAGTCTCCTTAACATCGCCTACAAGATCTTCTCTGCCGTTTTGTTTGAACGCCTGAAACCGTTTGTCAACAAAACCTGATAGGTCCACAATAGACCAAATGTTCACACTGCGGCAGGTCCTGGAAAAGACCCAAGAGATGCAGATCGATACTCACCACCTATTCGTCGACTTCAAGGCCGCATATGGCAGCGTGCATAGAGACGAGCTATACAAAGCCATGTCTACTTTTGACATTTCTACCGAACTCGTCAGATTGTGTAGGATGACGATGGAGAATTCTCGCTGCTCCATCAAGGTCGACAACGAACTTACCGAGACCTTTAATGTCAAAAAACGTTCTAGGCAAGGCGACGCGCTGTCTGTGACTTCTTCAACTTAATACTCGAGAAGATCGTGCGAAACTCACAAGTCACCACCAGAGGCACGATCTTCCAGAAGTCCGTTCAACTGCTGGCTTACGCGGATGATATTGACGTGATTGGTCGAACACAGCGAGTCGTCAATGAGGCGTTTGCTGGCATTGAAGCGGAGGCAGCTAAAATGAGTCTAGTGGTAAATGAGGGCAAAACGAAGTATATGTCGTCATCAAGAAAGGACACACAAAATCGACGTCTCGGACAGAGCGTCACAATGGGCAACATGAACTTCGAGGTAGTCAAGGACTTCGTCTACCAAAGCTGTTGTTTGTTTTTTGGTTTCGCGTCGGCTACATATTCTTCAACGTAACACTATAAATTTTCGGTGAAATTCAAGTTAGGGGACTGTGATGGCTACTCCAAGACCTGAATCCCTTTAACACGAAACCAATATTTTTCCCTCTTGCTGGTATTTATTCTGTCGTTGTCATGTTGACATAACTTCATTTAGTATTTTAATGATAGATGTTGATTCATACCACCGTCTGTGATAAGAGAAGCATACCAAACCATTATTTTAGCTGCACCATCTTTAATAATTTTTTTGTTTGTATTGAGGTAAATATTCTGGGTTGGGCGATGTACGTCAGTTTGGGAACTAATTCCACCAAAGCAGCGACTTTGCTTTCATCCGACCAAAGAATATTACGCCACTTTATAACAGGCCAATATTGGTCTTATATGGGGTCTGTAAGTGCTTCTTTGTCAAGAGCGGGCTTCGAGCGCCCGCTTGTATTTCCATGTACGATTTTACCATTGTACAGCAAGAATATAATATCAAGTTGTGCTATAAGTAGACAAAACTGATGTGTGAATTCGACACTTATTGAGGAGATGACTGGCATTCGTTTTAGTGTGGTCCATCACAGTCTTACCGAGGATTTGGGTAAGAGAAAAATCTGCGCCCGATTTGAAGACACGAAATCTGCCAAAAATTGATCCTACATTCCTAACATCTGGCGACGAAACGTGGTGCTTCCAATCGGAGTCACTCACCGAAGAAAGGTCGTACCAAGACGATGATTAAAGTTTTTTTCGACTTCAAGGGCAGATTGTAAATGCTCAACATTATTTGGCAGTTGATTTGATATTTCACTAAGAAAGTGGAAAATAGATTTCGCGTTTTTGAATACCAGATATAAATGAAAATTGATGAAAAACCAGATGAATGGAGGAAACTACACAATCAAGTTCCTCGTCCCAACTCTAACCGAGTAATAAAATCGCTAAGAATACGTTGGGCAGCATACGTAGAAGGAAAGGATATAAGACGACTAAAAGTAGACAAGATTAATGAGTGGAAAACCCTAGAGAAAAAGACGGCCAGGAAGGTTGTGCCAAAGATGGGAGGACAATGGGAGGAGGTCCATCCTGGACCTAGAAGAGATGAAACAGAACAGAGAAAAATTAAAGGAACACACTGGTGATGGGGAGGCTTGGCGAAGTGTTGTCAACGACCAGACGCTCCAAATTTTGACCTGAAATGAGTAAAAAAGCAATATGTGAATGTATTTTTGATTTAAATCTTTTAAATGTAAAAATTTAATTTAAAAAAAAAATTATAAAGAGAGTAGGTTTTAACGTCCTGAGCGAAATGTGGCCGGATTTTGATCCAAGTCGGCGTCGTCAAGCTATTACATCGGATCGCTTCTTGTCTTCCACTTCAAAATCACCACAATTGAAACAACGCCTAAGAAAGTTCCCTTACCATGGAACGCGTGTAATGTTATCTATTTTCCTAAACCGAAAAAAGAAATGAGGATAAGCTGTCCTATCACGTGGTGGCTAAAATCACCCCGGACTCTTTATGAATTTTAGAACATCCGATATATCTGCATTTGCTACGTCCGCAATCTCTGTAAAGAATATTTGGCCCAGCGAAGCTAGGCACCGATTCTGGAGAGCTGGGCAGTGGCAAAGCAGATTTTGGATCGTCTCGGCTTCTTTCTCATCGCCGCAGCTCCGGCAGAGATCGCTGGATCCCGAGTTCCATTTCCGGAGAATTGCTCCGATGGGACAGTGTCTTGTAATCACTCCGACGGGCGTACGGATCGAGTTTCGGTCCAGCGCCACGAGCTTCTTCGTTTTTCCGATATTAAGCTCTGGCCTGATCTTGTCGTGTGGCTATCGTTTCTTGTAAGCCAAGACGAATTGGTTTCTTTTATGATTGTGTCATTTATGACCCTGATCGGTGGGTGCAATGACGTGTCCGCTTCGCTGATGTCTATTTCAGACAATTGCCTGGCCAATTCGTCCGCTCTTTCGTTCTCTGCGACTGAGCTGTGACCCGGGACCTAGCAGAGTTTGACTTTGTGGCGTCTGATCGACTTCAGTGAGTCGCGACATTTCATGACAGCCTTTGATCGTGTTGCACAGGATCCTATTGACTTCAGTGAAGCCTGGCTGTCTACGAAGATAGTGCAATCCGATGGTGGGATATCGGTTACTTGTATGTGTTTGGCTTCTTACTCTATTGCTAGGATTTCTGCTTGAAAGACGTTGTACAAATCAGGGAGTCTAAATGATTCCCGTTTGTACAAGGTATCAGAGTAGAACCCGGCCCCAGTGCCTGTGTCTATTTTCGAACCGTCGATGTAGAGGGTAATCTCGTAGTCGTTGATAACGGCGTTTGATAGCCACTCTTCTCTGACGGGGAAAAGGATTGATATTCTGAGAGAGAAGTCATTTTGGGGGGAAACATAGTCGGTCATAGCTGCGAGGCTACTAAAACCATGTTTCTTTCCCAGATCATCTATTATTCTGAGTATGGCCGCATATCCATAGTTTCCACAAAGAGGAAAGTCTGAGAGCGCTTTTTGCAGCGCAGCCTTTTATGAATAAATCCATAGGAAGAAGATGAAGTATCATGTCCAACCCGGCTTGAGGCGTGCTTCTCCTAGCTCCTGTGACAAACAGCGGCTGCTTGTAGCAGTCCACCAGACTAGGGCCCCATAAGTTATAATGGGTCTGATGATTGCTGTGTACATCCAATGAATGATGTACGGTTGCAAGCCCCATCTTTTTGCATGCATAAAAAGCATTCAATCCTTTTTTGAACCTTTCTTCCAAGTTTTTCAGGAAAGTTTGGAGTCAAGAATAATGTCTAGATACTTGGCTTCCGCTTTGAGTTTGAGTCGAGTACCCTCTTACTTTGGGGAAGCAAATATCGGGATTTTCCTTTTCCTGGTGAACAAGATCAGTTCGGTTTTCTGGGGGTTTATTCTCAGACCGTTCTGTCTTGCCCACGAGGAGAGTTCCTTCAACGCAGATTCCATTAGTTCACTGATAGTTGGTAGAAATTTACCTTTTGTCAAGATAACTATGTCATCCGCGTATGCTATTGTCTTTGTGCCTTTCTCCATGAAGATTTTAAGGATTTTGTTGACTGTAAGAAGCCACAGTAAGGGGGAGAGAACTCCTCCCTGTGGTCTGCCTCTAGTTGCCACTTTCCTTATAGAGCTGTGTCCAATGTCTGCATTGATAATTCTGTTATTTAACATATTTTCAATCCAGATTACAATGTATTTGTCTACTTTTATGTCCTCTAGAGTTGTTTTTACATTGTTGAAGGCCGTCTCTATATCGAGGAAGGGTGCTATTGTAAATTCTTATAAATTCAATCAGCAATCAATTTCACGCACAACACTATGTAGAGCACTTTCCACTGATCTGCGTTTAAGGTAAGCGTGTTGAGTGTTGCATAAGTTGGGTGAGTTGATGAGTCCTCTGATGTATAGGTCAAGGAGTCTCTCCGAGGTTTTTAATAGAAACGACGAGAGACTAATTGGCCTATAGTCCTTTGCGGCAGTATGGGATGGTTTACCTGTCTTAGGTATGAAAATTACCTTTCCACTGTGTTGGAATGTACCCCGCGCGCAGGCAATTGGAAAAAAATGCTTACGAGATGGGGTACAGTGTGGGTCTGTGTTTTTTGAAGCATCGCTGGCAAGATATCGTCCGGCCCCGGAGATTTAAAGGGTTTGAACGAATTTATTGCCCATGATACTTTATCCGTTGTGATAATCTTGTTTATTACTTCTACGGTTGTGTAAACCGTAGGAACCGTCGTCTCGAAGGAGACTGTGGTTTCAGGGGTTTTACAGCCTGGTAAGTGGGTTTCAGTCAGCAGTGCTAGAGATTCCCGACTGGATTCTGTCCAAGAACCATCTGGTTTAAGAATGAATCCCGGGACGCAGGGGTCCTTGGATAGGATCTTCTGAACCTTGCGGCTTCGTTGAGATCCTCTATTGATTCGCAGAACTCCCGCCAGGATTTAGACTTTGCTGCTCTTGTTTTGCTCTTGTATTCGTTGAAGCTGGATTTGTAATTATTCCAGTCTTCGGTTCTTTTTGAGATCTTTGCTCTATTGAATAGAGTTCGGGTCCTGGTCCTGAGTTGCTTTAGCCCTGTGGTCCACCAGACTGCGCTGGTCTTCTTGCGAGCACGTTGCAAAGGACAGGATTTGTTGAAACAGATTTGTTAAAAAGACTTAAATGCATTGCCCAATATCGGTGGGCAATGAATTGAATTGTTGCATCCTGAATTGTTGCACATTCGTCTATTGGGTCCATAAGCCGCTTCAATGTTCAGTATGAACGATGCTCGTTCTAAGAGTATATCAAAAAAAAATTAACATGGAGCATATAGAGCTCAAGACATACGAGAATTCTAACACATATTTGAGATAAAAGTGTTAGAGAAAATTTAGAAAATCATAGTTGGTATAATATATGCACTTGGCTCAATCCAGTATTGGATTTTTAACAGCAGAAATTTAAGGATTCTTTTCAATAAAGGCACAGAATATTTTCTTTTGTACTCATAGTCGATGCTTAGAATACACAAAAAACCATTTCGGCAGACTGTTCAAATCCAGCTGCCAAGCAAAACGAACCATTTACACTGGATGAAGCCGAGAGAGAATTCCATCCAACTTAAACGAGTTGAAGAAGACTGAAGTCTAACTAAACTGCTGGCGTAGGCAGACTCATTACTAACCTCATTAGAGTAGCTGAAGATGAGTTGGAAATATTTAACAAATAACTTGTCAAAGAATTTTATCCCAGGATGATTAGGCTTGGATCCGGACTTACTAACAGTTAGTAAAACTATTATAGCCAAAGAAAAAAATGCAAACCTTTCAAATAAATTCACGGACTGGTTTAATTTTAAACATATTGTATAAGACAAGACGCTTGGAATACGAAGCTTATGGGTTCATCAAACTAATCCAACATGCTGCCTGGAATTGTTAACCTCCATTCAAGAGAAAAACGATCGGAACTATCAGCTGATAAGAGTACAGACAATTGATTATTAAAAAAAATACAAAATAAAATCATATTCCGCGAATTAGATGCGATAACGGGCAATGGGCGAATTTTTAATTTAATTTAATTTTTCGTGGTGGCGATCGCCCCCATTTATTGGGCTTAATTCAAGCTAGCTTAATCTAATCTTAACCTAATCTCCCTTACTAGCTAGGGAGAACGGGAGAGAGGGGAGGGTGGTTAAAAAGGCGGATTTTTAGGCATCGAGTGCTGAGGTTGAAATCGAAGTAAGGATTCGAATTAACACTTCCCAGCATACGAGAAATAGGTTCATTGGAGCCATAGGCAGTACGGGGGGTGGGTAGATGGAAGAGACGGGGATTTCGTACATTGCGGGGGTTAGTGTTGATATTTTGCTCAAAGCGGAAGCAAAATATCTAGGCATCATTCTTGACTCTAAGCTCTCCTGGAACCTGGAGGAAAGGATGAAAAAAGGATTGAATGCTTTTTATGCATGCAAAAAGACCTTTGGCAAAAGATGAGGCTTGCAACCGTACATTATTCATTGGATGTACACAGCAATCATCAGACCCATTTTAACTTATGGGGCCCTAGTCTGGTAGACTGCTAGCAGCACAAAAAGCTATATAAACATGCTCAACAAAGTACAAAGGTCAGCCGCTGTTTGTACAACGGGAGCCATGAGAAGCACCCCGCAAGCAGGGTTGGACATGATTCTTCATCTCCTACCCCTAGATCTATTCATAAAAGGCTACGCTGCAAGGAGCGCTCTCAGACTAAGGGAGTCCTCTCTGTGGAAGCAAGCCAACTATGGACATGCGGCCATACTCATTATAATAGACACTGGGGCCGGGTTCTACTCTGATACCCAACACAAACAGGAATCATTCAGACTCCCTGATCTGTGCAGCGTGTTTCAAGCAGAAATCCTGGCAATAGAGAAAGCAGCCAAACACATACAAGTAACCGATATCCCACCATCGGATTGCACTATCTTCGTAGACAGCCAGGCTGCATTGAAGTCAATAGAATCCTGTATAACGAGATCAAAGGCTCTCATGAAATGTCGCAACTCACTGAAGTCCATCAGACACCATAAAGTTAAACTCTGCTGGGTCCCGGGCCACAGCTCAATCGCAGGGAACGAAAGAGCAGACGAATTGGCCAGGCAATGGACATCAGCGAAGCGGACACGAAGCGGCAACCACCGATCAGCGCATTATACCGGATCATAAACGACACAATCGTCTTGGCTTATAAGAGACGACAGCTACACGACAAGATCATAGTGGCCAGAGCTCAATATCGGAAAAACAAAGAAGCTCCTGGCGCTGGACCGTAACTCGATCCGTATGCTCGTCGGAGTGATCACAGGACACTGTCCCATTGAATCAATGCTTCGGAAATGGGACTCGGGATCCAGCGATCTCTGCCGGAGCTGCGGCGATGAAGAAGAAACTGAGACGATCCAACATCTGCTTTGCCACTGTCCAGCTCTCCAGAATCGACGCCTAGTGTCGCTAGGCCAAAGATTCTTTACAGAAATTGCGGACGTGGCTAATGCAGATATATCGGATCTTCTAAGATTCATCAAGAGCACGGGGTGGTTTCAGCCACCACTTGATAGGACAGGTTAATTTTATGTACCCACACAAACGAAGGGAATCACAATGGGCGTCTTGGCCTCCGAGTGGAAGTGATGTCTAACCATCACACTCCCCTTCTCAAACCTATAGAGGGTCGCGCAGTCAATGGTACCTGAAAGGAGCCGATGGATGAAAAGAATGTCAAATACAGTTCTTCTTTCTTCCAACGGGTTCATCTTGATTAGTTTAAGGCGGTCTAGGTAGGGTGGTAAAATCAAAGGATTGCCCCAGGGGAGACCTCGAAGAGCAAAACGTAGGAATCGGCGTTGGATGCTCTCGATTCTAGAAATGTGGGTTTGTTGGTAAGGAGACCACACTTGAGAGGCGTATTCAAGAAGGGGCCGGACAAAGGTTACGTAAAGAGATCGGGTAACGTAAGGGTCCGAGAATTCTTTAGACCATCGCTTCACGAAACCGAGTGCAGAATTGGCTTTAAGGATTATCTCATCGATGTGTGCGCGAAAATTTAGCTCCTGGTCACATAATATGCCAAGATCGCGAATGACTTGTACCGTGGAGGTTTGATTCGTTTATGTGAAAAGGTAATTGATTGGCATTTGGAAATATTAAGCTCTAAGCAATTTTTGGAACACCAGATGGAAAAACTATTGAGATCAGATTGAATAAGGGAAGAGTCATGACTGGAGGAAATGGTCTTGAAGAACTTGGTGTCGTCGGCGTATAATGAGATGTGGGAGTGTTTGATCACCATTTTAAGATCGTTTATGGAAAGAACGAAAAGAAATGGACCTAAGGGGCTGCCTTGGGGGACGCCGGAGAAAGCTAAAAAGGCATATCTAAAACGAACACTGTAATAGCGATTTTCCAGGTAAGAAGATATCCACTTCAAAGAAATGGGGTCGAAGCCAAGGGAGGACAATTTGAAGAGTATCAGTCTGTGGGAGATTTTATCGAAAGCTTTACTGAAATCGGTTGAGATAACGTCGACTTCTTTGCCGTTCTCTAAGGCTGATAGGGTAAAGGACACAAATTCAACAAGGTTAGTAGTTGTGGATCTGCATTTGAGGAAACCGTGTTGTCTAGGGGAGATTAAAGACTTGCAGCGAAAACTTAGGGTTTCGTACAAGATACTCTCGAAGAGTTTGGGTATATGTGACAGTTTGGCAATGGGACGATAGTTGTTAACAACGTTCTTCGGACCTTTTTTGTGTATAGGGGTGATAAATGAGGTTTTCCATAAGCGGGGGAATTCACCCGGGCGAGAGATGGTTGAGAAGCATTTTTTTAGAAATATGGCAGGGAGACCGTCGGGTCCAGGAGTGAATTCATCGTTAAGTAGATTTAATTTGTTTTCGATGACATGAGAATCGACTGTGTGTGGAAGAAATGGTCCAAGGGAAAAATTCGGTAGATAATCAAAGTATGAGAAGTCTGGAGCAAACGAGTCGTCGGCGAAAGACTGTTTAAAAAAGGTGGCGAAAAAGATAATATTGGGGCCATTCGAGGTTTGATCGTGGAAGGAGAGAGAGGTTGAAAGAAGGAAAGGAGGAGGTGAAGATGGAAGTTATCGATGGTTGAAAGGGAAAGGGGGCAAAGTGAAACAGAAGAGTTGAGAGGATCGGTTGTGAATATGAGGTCGAGTTGTCTACCCATGTAGTTTAGGACGCCACTAACTTGGCTAAGGTTTGAATCTGTTAGGCGACCCAAGAAAAGACATTCTTTGGCAGTAGTGGGATTGGTGGCAGTGTAAAACGATTGATCGTCTGATTGGGTCCATTTAAGATGAGGAAGGTTGAAGTCACCGAAAACAAGGATTTCATCTTGAGGGTTTCTTCAATCGGTTATTTGGTCGATTGTGTTGATGGCGAGTTGATAGGAATCCATAGGTTGTGAGGGCAATATGTAGAAACAAATGACGTATAGTGTCTTCTGGGGTAGAGCAATCTTAATTGAAACAAAGTCGAGAAGTGGAGAGGATGATACTGCAATAAGGGAAGAGCCAATTGTATTAAGGACGGCAAGTAGAACGCCTCGACAAGGGCAACCGTCAGTGGGTCGGCTGAGTTCGTCATCGCGATAAACATTAAAATTTGATGGGAACAGTTCGAGGTTACTTATGCTGGGGATCAGGTTCGTTTCAGTCAACGCGAAGACATCAAAGGGCAAAGTATGTGATTGTTTGATTGTTGCAGGATAGCTTGGGTTTTCGAGCGGAGACACTCTTACATTTTGATAATAAATAGTGAGAGGGAGGTTTTTGCAGAGGGTGTGGGTGACAGGGGGATGACGACAATTAGGAACGAAAAAACCTATCATGGTCAGCTCGGCTACGCTGGAGGTGCGGTATCCGCTTTGAGTGTATATATTGCCGGAAAGTTTCGAGATCATTTGAGACTTTTTGAGGCGAAAAGTAATGACGAAAAATCCACACGTTGCAAACCAACGAGTATTTAAATGTCTCTGAAAATCGTAGGTCTCCGATGCTTCTGCTTACCTTGTGCGAGCTAAAGCACGAAATTATACACCTAGACGAAAAAGCTTTTGATTTGGTCACTGTGGAAGTCCTGTAACAACTACCAAAAAAGAGTTAGTTGAACTCTTACAGCTGGTGAACAAAAATATTAGTCTTGTTCCCAGCGTTTAGAAAGTAACTGATTTGATCATGATTCCTTAACTAGTGTAGATAAGAACCCCATGAGATATCATCACATAGGCCAATGTCTCCAATTCGTTCGATCTCAAAATTGTTTGAAAAATTTTTAAGCATCAAGAATTATAGAATCAAGAAACCTCATCCCAAGTCATTAGTTTGAATTTCGAACACAGAATTACAAACGAAATCGAAAGAACAAGAAGGTTGTAGCACAGGCTTTCGACAGAGTGTGCTATGAAGGTCATCTCAACAGTACTTCCTCCTAGAATCATATTTAATATCGCATTACTTTCAGACAGAACAAGAAAATTCTAATTTAGTGCATATCAATGCCGGAGTTCCTCAAGGAAGTTTTCTCGGGCCTTTGCTAGAGCTCCTCTATACCAAGAATTTACTAACAATATTCTACACTAAGAATGTAATCTTTGCCGAGTGCACGGCGTTACTAGCAGTGGGATGCATAACACTGGATTCATCTCAAAAACTAGAAACGGCTACAGACCAAATAGACTGCCTTGGTCTTCCCTATAGTTATATCAAGCACAACAATGTCATATGCCAATACAATAAAATATTTAGTTATGGCTTTAGACCTAGAAAGAAATCACGAAAAATAGAAATGAAATTCACCTAAAAGCAATGTGGAATCATGGCGCTCGATTTTGGGGATGTTCTAGCCAAGCCAATATAAAATCCACTTTAGGCCAAAGCATTCTGCTTGTGATGACTGCAAAGTCCATATCGCCAGATCTTGTCAGATAATCGGAAACTGGGAGACTAACCGCAAACAACAACGATTGAAAAGAGGCTCTCGGGGCGAGCTTATGAAAAATATTGAATACAAGAAAAAGTTTTTCGAATTCCTTCCAAGCTCGTCAGCTTGTACAAGATGAAACTGGAGAATTCTCGCTTCTTCAGTAACATTGCTAATCGCGACTTATCAGGACGACGCATTGTTACGTAATTTCTTTTACAACATTCTCGAACATATCGGATGGAATTCCCTGGCCAATCCGGGGAGCAGTTCAAGATATTGACGCAATTGGATTAACGCAGGGAGACGTTGGTGAATTTCTTCGAAGCATTGAAGAACGAGAATGCTGAGATCAGTAGCAGAATAACACTAGCCAACGCAACGGCTGCTTTTCTGCGCTCAAGAGTCAGCTGAGAAGTAAAGCCTTCTCGAAAAACCATACTTAAAAAACTTTGATGACTGCATCATCTCCTTCACGGCTTGACATTACTGAAGGTGGATGAAAAGCCTTTTAGGGATTTCAGAGGCCAAATACGTGTCCAATCCATGATCACATTTGTGTTAACGGAGAGTGGAGAAGAAGATTGTAGGTTTCGGAGGGTAAAGATGGCTAGATGGGGTTTTTCAGATGTGCTAAGCTAGGGTATTGTTTCCCCAGTCACGTTGCTCCCGGCGAAGCGAATAAAACTAACTACTGTATGAGCTGTACTTCCATCGGTTTAATCAGGCTACGGCTGCGGATCTAGCGACTGAAGCGGCTGGATAATCTAAAGCGAATGTAGCCATGGCTCCGGTTTAATACGTCGTGGGGCATACAGGTGGAAATGGATCTCAACCAACTCGGAGTGAAGCACTAGAGACATTTAGGTATAGATCGTTTTGACTGGAGAAGCTTGTTGTATAAGGTCTAGGTTTACCCTGATCTGCGCCTTTTACAGACGGTTTGCTGTAAAGTGTAGGTTTGAATTTCGACAAATCAATTTTATAAACTTGATAATTCTGTACAATACTCGTAGCCTACCATATAAAATTTGGTACTTTATTGGCTTAATGTGAGATAAGAAAAAAAATAGATTAAGGAGAGGGTGAACGGCGGCGGTAGATGACATTTCTAAAATTGGGTTTGGTGTAGGTGTAGAACGAAAAGGGTGGAGTTCGCCTCGCGCAATATTGATTTATGGCACCCCTAGTTCGAGGGAGTTAATGTGGGAGGGAGCAAGCACAGAAGGTTTCGGCAATATGGGGCAGACAATATTACTAGTAAGTATGCCTGCGGCCTTGCGTCCCTTATTGTGGTTGTAGGTTAATTAGTTTTAGGCGATAGGAATCAGGCCAGGGAAGACCTATACCGAACAGCCTCGATGCGCCCAATGAGGATACCATTAAAGGGGAAATCGAAAGTACTGTGTAAGAATCTCGTAATGTGAGGATTAAAAATGAATGTAAGGAAGGAAATTAACTCTAACTAAATAAACTATGTATAACGTTGGTTCTTGGAGCTGGAGGGAAGCCCTTACGGGAGTAAGTGATACTTTCACATTTGGTGTAATTGAGCACGAGATGGTTTTGTGGTGTCAAAAATAGTTAACCTGTTTATGTCGGATTGAAGGGAGTAGGAATTGACTTGACATACTCGTATGCTCTGAGATGTCCATATCATCAGTGTATACGGAAAGTGATGACGTAGTTAGGATAAATATCAGTGGGCCGACGTGGCTGCCTTGGGGGACTCCGAAGGCGGCATTAATTGAATCAGAAATAGAAAGGGCTGACGGTCTAGGAAGCGTTTGATCCATAGAATAAAACTGGAGGGGAAAACAAAGCAGTGAATTTAAGAAGTTATATGTGAGATTTTGTCGAAGGCCTTGCTGAAGTTTGCCGATTTTTTGCCTTCCTCAACTACAAACAATGATTGAGAGACAAACTTAATTAGGTGAATGGAATAATGTGTTAGAAACCCATCTTGATTTGGAGAGAAGATGGGCTTGGAGTGAAAGGTAGGTAGGTAGGTAGGAGTGGCCGCCTGATATAAAGATGCCAGGCCCAATTAGCGCTTATGCGCCGTTTTGATGCCACCACTCAGTGACCTAGTGTGCTATTATTAGAGTTTCATATCCATCCTGTGGAATTAAGGAATTTGATGAGCCGGACATTCACACAGGAAATGGGTGAGAGTTTCCTTTTCCAGTGGGTTCTTGCAACTTCGGCAGTAGGTGTTGAATGGGATGCCTAACTTAGCAGCGTGGGTACCGACAGGCCAGTGGCCAGTACAGATGGCTACAATTCTGGCAATCTCTTGTCGGGGTCTGTTAGTTAGGTCGAGGGTTCTTTTCCTGTTATAGGAGGGCTATGTTTTCCTTGATATGACAGTTGCTAAGACTGCACCATCTGGAGTTCGCCCTCGAGAGAAAGTGTTGTAGAAGATTTGCCTTGACTGATGGGGGGGAGTACTGCCTCCGCCAAATAACAGTCGAGGGAAGAGCCGTGCCTTGCTAGAGCGTCAGCCTTTTCACTAGGTAATAGGTCCAGCACCTTGCTATGACCGTAGGGTTTAGATGACCAGAACCCAGATTCTCTGAGTCTAATGGCGCTACAGGCTGCATTATATCTGATGAAGAGGTCCAGAGGGAGGAGGTTAAGGAGTACGTTAAGTGCCTCGGTCGGAGTAGACCGAAGGGCACCGGTTACCCCGATACTGGCCGATCTCTGTACTCGGCTTATTTTTTGATGTTGTATGCCTTACTTAGGGCAGGCCACCATACGAGCGCTCCGTAGGTGAGGATGGGGCGGATGACAGCCGTGTACATCCACAGCACCATTTTGGGTCGGAGTCCCCAGCTTTTGCCGAAGGTTCTGCTACAGGCATAGAAAGCGACACATGCTTTCCGTACCCGATGTTCAATGTTCATCTTCCAACTGAGCTTGGGGTCTAGGATAATTCCTAGGTATCTAGCCTCGGAAGA
Source organism: Merodon equestris (assembly GCA_958301585.1). Classification (NCBI taxonomy): domain Eukaryota; kingdom Metazoa; phylum Arthropoda; class Insecta; order Diptera; family Syrphidae; genus Merodon; species Merodon equestris. Next base: position 52,017,309 of record OY284415.1, on the reverse strand, counting down.
CAAGGAGAGTGACTGGTTGTTGAGTCGAGGGAGATTAAAGGCCGGTATCTTATATTTGGTGGTAAACAGCATCAGTTCTGTTTTACTTGGATTGACGCTTAGGCCGCATCCTGAGGCCCAGGCGCTTAGCTTTGTCAGAGCTCTCTCTGAGATTTCGCTAATTACCGAGGGAAACATTCCCGATACTAGGATGACCACGTCGTCAGCATAAGCAACCGCCTTTATTCCGATTCTCTCGAATTCTTTCAAAATTTTATCGATAACCAAGAGCCATAGTAGAGGCGATATTTTCCCACCTTGGGGTGTGCCTCTATCTACGGTCTTAACTATAGTGGTGTTGCCCATCTGGGCCTTAATGATCCTAGTTCTGAGCATGGATATGATCCATCTGCTAACAAGTCCCTCTACCCCTGCCGTGGTGAGGGCTTCTTGGATCGATTCAGTGTGAACGTTGTTGAAAGCACCTTCTATATCTATGAAGGTAGGTAAGGTTTGGAGTGAAAGAATCGTATGCGATATTCTCCAAGAATTTGGGAATGCACGAGAGTTTAGTAATACTTGGACACCTCACTTTTTCCTCCTTTTTGGTGAATTCGGATAACGTAAGCATTTTCCCAAAGCTGAGGAAGAGTCGCAATGAAATGAAAGAGAAGCTTTGAAAGGTAGAAACAGATGGATGGTCGTCAGCACCGTACGTGTAGTCTTTTTTTAAGTTACGTATTTTATCGATAACTAAGACGTCTGACTCCAGAGACGTCTGACTCCAGAGACGTCTGACTCCAGAGACGTCTGACTCCAGAGACGTCTGACTCCAGAGACGTCTGACTCCAGAGACGTCTGACTCCAGAGACGTCTGACTCCAGAGACGTCTGACTCCAGAGACGTCTGACTCCAGAGACGTCTGACTCCAGAGACGTCTGACTCCAGAGACGTCTGACTCCAGAGACGTCTGACTCCAGAGACGTCTGACTCCAGAGACGTCTGACTCCAGAGACGTCTGACTCCAGAGACGTCTGACTCCAGAGACGTCTGACTCCAGAGACGTCTGACTCCAGAGACGTCTGACTCCAGAGACGTCTGACTCCAGAGACGTCTGACTCCAGAGACGTCTGACTCCAGAGACGTCTGACTCCAGAGACGTCTGACTCCAGAGACGTCTGACTCCAGAGACGTCTGACTCCAGAGACGTCTGACTCCAGAGACGTCTGACTCCAGAGACGTCCGAGGGCAGTTTTTCATTATAACGAAAGTAGTCATGATCAGGCTAAAGCTTCTGTTAGGTGAATGACTGGTTGATGAAATGGGCAAACAAGTTGGAAGCTATTTTTGGATCATGTTACAATGCGACTCAGTTGCAGCATTCAACGTAGCTTCAACGCTTATCTCTAACTAAAAACACAAACAAAATGAAATTCAACGATTAAGTATTACGTGACATTTTCTGAACTTTTCGAAGGCAATATATAATAAAGATCGTTAAGTAGACATTTATCTGCTTTAAATGAACAGCATTTGTGTGACTTTTATGTTTAAATACGTTTCGTCGAACTTTACGATCTCAAGCCGTAATGTTCTTTTGTTTTATATCTAACCCAACTTGAAAGGAATGAAAATCATCTTATTTAAAATTAAATTTATTTATTAACTTAATAACTATCAAAAAAAAAGGACAAAAAACAATATTAATTACTAAAAAAAAACAAATTCGGTTCAGTTTTTTGCGTTACATTTTCATATACATATAAACGGCAATTCTCAGGTAAGATATCAGACTTTGAAGCGTAAATAGAAAGAGCAAGTGCTAAGGTCAATATTTTCTTCAGTTCCCCGTCATTGAGATAAGGCTGATGCGGCGTGATGAATCAGTTCCGCCTTTTACTGGTTTTGGAATGAGAAATCCCAGACAGCCGGTGAGAATCAGAGAAATTCCCGATGCGAAGAAGGCGCTCTCGCAGTTGTGGTTGATCAGTACGCCCATCACATTGGCACCTACCACGCTTCCGAGACGGCCCATCATCAGAGAGATGCAGATTGCCATAGCTCTATTGGTGAGAAACATTGGAAATCAATTGAAAATCAAGGGTGTAGGTATACATGGTACTTGCCTCAATCTTGTGGGATAGAGATCAACTGTCGCAGCGCTCAGGACATTGATCCCCAGTCCGCAAAGAAGGAGAATCAGATATAAGTATATCGCGATCATAGGCTGGGTCACGTAGATCGCGATGATCCCGCATATTCCGCACGAACCCAGGATTGTAACTACAGAGGGAAACTTGGCATCAGACATTGATCAAGGAATAGAGCGTTTATGACTTACACAAAATCCAGACCTTCCCCACATTGTTGATGATCGCACCTATGAAGGCAAAACCCACGGCATAGAACACCTCCAGTGTCAACGAATGTTGGTATGTTGAGATCTCGAGCTTGTCCTTGCATATCTCCTCGCCCGGACCGTTCTGATTCAGGAACATACTCTGCTGCTTCGCGTGAACTATATCGCAAATGTAAGTTCGATTGCCTGGATTCTCCTTTATAAATTCAGCAACATTATTGAGGATATGTGGGAACCACATGTACATTCCATTCGAGGTGACGAAGATCCAAAACTGAATCGAGCAAATTAAGACAGTCTTTCGTATGTATTCCCTATTGAAGAGCGGCTGCGTTTGTGCCCACATGGACTTGAAGAGAGCTGTAATTGGGTTACTCTTGGTTGGAATTTTCTTCGGTTTCATTGAACTATCCAGATCTTCCAGGACATGGGATATCTATGAGTAATGAAATTAGTGTTGTTCAAGGGTATAAAGTGAGTTTGCTTACCTTATATTCCTCCTTAGCCCGTCCGGTATTCCAGCGAAACATAGTACGCAGAATATCTACAGTAGCCTCCTCCTTTCCTTGTGATAATAGGAACTTTGGACTTTCGGGAATCTTAAAGAGGCATAAGCCACAGATGAATCCGGGTATACCACAAACCACCATGAAGAGTCTCCATGGCTTGTAGACTATCGCCAGAAATGGAATATAAAATCTCCACTCCTGATTGATGACTAACCAAGCGATTGCTGGCATTAAGACAGCGCCAACTCCGAATATGAATGCGGCTCCCATGATAGCCCTGGACCTGGTTTTCTCGGTATGGAATTCACCCAGGTAGGCGTAGATAGTCGCTGAGCCACCGGAAATGCTATACAAATATTGTCATTAAGTAAGGAGCGAAAGAAAAATAAATTGTTAAAATCCATACCAAAATCCATTGAGATATCTGAGCACGACCAGAGCCCAGAAGTTGTTCGTAAAACTCGAAAGGAATGTAAACCCGAATCCGATTAATAGAGTCGGTCTGATGATACGCCTTCTCCCCGTGGTGTCAGCGAGGAATCCCCACAGATGTGACGTTGTGATTATCCCCACGAATCCAATAGCACTTAGGACACCCTTCTCTTGGATAGTCAAATGTAGATCACACTGCGATACGGGTAAGACGAAACTTATGCCCAGGGTTTCCAGTAAGACATTGGATAGAATCAACCCGGAAATGAGGATCATGCAGTAGTTGAATTTCCCAAATTCTGAAAAGATACGTTCATCATACAACACGGAAGTGAAGATATCGTGATCATGCCTCAAGCAAGCATGACTGTGTAAATCAGACGCCTAACCTCTGTCACGAAAAGATAAGAGGATCAAGTCTTCCACAAGGCCAAAGTCAAGGCCCTGATATACCCCTACTGACTAAAGCGATTTATGGTTCGGCTATAACACGTGCAGCCATGTTGTTAATGTTATCATGAGACAGTCGAGCGACTAACCGTTTAACCAAACAATTGTTCTCTACGGATTAAGCCCGGTTACCGATAAATATTTGAACTTCGTGCCTTGGAGATGTAAATTAAATGGAAAATCTGCTCGTAATGGAATTTTTTCACAACCAAATTGCACGTACGGGTTTTTTAAGGGTTGGGAAATTGCAAATTAATCGTGAATATGAGTTTGCGGTGAAAGCAACTAGTCACGAATGAAAATTAATTCTTAGTAGGCAATCAAACGATCAAAACAAAATTATCTTTCCGTCTGGCGTTCATTCATTTATTACAACATTCGCGTCGACAGCTTTTCTATTAAACCTTAATTGAAGACGCGACGCACATGAATAGAAAATAAACTTTACTTACTGGTCGCCTGCAAGGCATCTTCGAAGTATTCAGCATCTTTTGCCGGTCGGGGTTGGCCGGCAATGACATCAGTTCCCAAAGTTATTGACACTCCAGCTGTGCTGCCGCCCTCCACTGTGGCTATCGATGATGTCGAATCTGTAAGTTAGATTATATCATTAGATGGGTTGGTTATAAAACTCGTTTATGAGCAGCATGTGCTCAACGCCTATGTCAGCTTTCAATAAATTACAATTCAAATAGTCGCGCATGGACCGAGTTCGAGCCGCGACAATGGGGTTCAATAAACACGTTTTCAACGGCAGAGTTATGCAAATGTTTTATTGAATAATAGAAATAGCGGTGTTAGTTGGTCACACTTTTGCGATAGATTGGGGCACGTGAGCTCGCAATTGATTGGGAGGAGAATTCTGGAACTCGTTGATCGTTGATCGAACTCTCGCATCGGTGATAATGAGCAGCTGGTATTTCTGAAGTTGAGATTTCTTAATTTGCACGATTGAGGCAAATACGTCGATTGTAGGATCAGCTACGATAAATACTGAGGGAAGGAAATGTTTATATAAACTGAATCCAATCGGCAAAGCATATTTTATGAGCTAATACTAAAAATAGGAGACTTTAATGGGAATCTACATCATACCATATATTGTAAGGCACAGTCTCTCGTCTACGATACAGGCAGAAAACAACGATTAAGATTTGTTTGTCTGTTGTTATCGTTTTTATTTATCAGTCATTACTCGGCGGCACGAAATTCTAAATGAAAGGGAATATGTGATAAAGAGTATTGCAGCGTTTTGGGCTCAACTAAAAATGTATTCTACTACATTTATCCAACTCGGTGGTTAAAAATTTGAAAAGAAATTTAATTTAACGGCCAGTATAGGTCTTTCCACATACAATATTTCTCAACTTGCTTTCTTGTTTCGGGAGGATATTCCTCAGACATTTTTGAATTACTTAAACCCAGTAACATCTGAGTATATGTTGCATACGATCGGATAGCTACCATTTGCGATAGACGTGGTTTGCTCTTCACAGTCGCCTCTTTGCGACGACCGGTTCGGTAATCAATTGTAAGATCGGCCGAGAACATAGCCGCCGTCCGTGAAAGGGTTCTGCAGAACCCGAGGTAGTCGATTCCTCGTCGTCCAAAAGAACTCGGCGTTTCGCAGACTTCAACTTGGCGAATTTTGCATCGGAACTTGGACCTACACCCATATAATATCTATAATATCTCATGACCATATACAACGCCATTTGTTCACTGACTGGGCTCCGGAGCGTTTGGAGAAGGCCCCCAATTTTGATCGAAAAATCGAAAAGGAGCGTTTATGGATGAATGGCTGTGTTAACAAGTAAATTTGCCGTATATGGGAAGACACCAACCCACACGAGGTTCACCTGGTGACAATCTATCCTCAAAAAGGTAGCGTTTGATGTGGGTTTTTGGCCGGCGGCATCATTGGTCCGTACTTTTTCTAAAACGACGTCGGTGAGGCGGTCAACCTCAATGGCGATCGCTACAGAACGATGGTGACCAATTTCTTATAGCCCAAATTGAATTATATGGACCTAGACGACATGTGGTTACAGCAAAATCGCGCTGCGTACCACACAGTGGACGCCACGATTGACGTTCTACATAAACGATTTAAGGGTAGGTTTACCTCTCGCGACGTGAAAAAGGTCGTGCGATTTGTCCCCTCTAGGCCTTTTCTGGTAGGTTTACCTGAAGTCGCAGGTCTATGCGAATAAACTAAAACCGACCGATGGCCTTAAGATGAACTTAACACGGACCATCGCCCAAATTCAGCGATAGAATCATTGACAATTGGACCACTCGGATCCGTAAGAAGCCGAGGTGGGCATTTGAATGATGTTATATTTCATATATAATGGCATACATAGGCCTTTCAAATAAAGAAAGAATTTTGTTAATACATCATACACAGCTTGTTTTATTCCATTTTAACATCTACCCGCCCTTATTGAAAAACTGTTTATATTAAACTTCTGAAAATTTGACGGGAATATCAATTGCAGAGTGGATATAATGTTTTCAGGAAAGGCTTGTAGGACCTAGTGTCATGGCAGCATCACAGGAAAAAGAATGTTTTTAATATTGGAATTGAGGACAATTAAGGACAGTTTTTATGACCAACCAAGCGCTGTCGCTAATGATACATTGGATAGAGACATCATTGGTGATGTGTAGACTACATCCTACTACTACCCAGATGGACACTGGGTATGGATAAAGAAGACTTCGGCGATCTTATTGATAACGACGGATTATTTGAAAATGTATACAACACTAACCAACTCGTGCAGGGACGGGTTAAGAATATCCCTGCAGCGATACCTATCGCTTGTCGTAAAAGGCGACTAAACAAAGGTAAACAAAACTCACATCTAGGCAATTTAGAAAACACCAAGGTGAGCCTAGGGACACATATACCACCATTAAACTGCCCCACAAGTGTGCATGCAAATCAGTGGGTTGACACGACTGGAGATCACCGGTGTTGTAAGAGTAAGATCAATCAAAAAATAAAAAATCTGGAGCATGCCCGTGTCAAAAAGGAAGGGAAGAATGAAAACGGTCAAACCGTAGCATTATGGAAAAGAACGCTAAAAGGAAAAGCACTACCCCGCCAGGGACTACTAATGGTCGTGATCCTGGGACGAGCAGCAATGCTCGGGTCAGAGCTATAGGATTTCCGGGGGATAGCAAAGTAATGCAACGGCGTAAGCCACATTTAAGAGTCGCGAGTTGGAACGTTGGAAGCATGAGTGGGCGCAGCTATGAGCTTGAAGAAATGATGGTTAGAAGGCGAGTAGACATCCTGTGCGTATAAGAGACGAAATGGCGAAACACCGGTAATCGGGCACGTTTCTTGGACGTTAAAACAAAAGCCTACAAGATGTTTTACTATGGATTGGAACAAGGAAAAAACGGAATCGCCATCATCCTTGCGGCAGAGTTACTTGGCAACGTCTTAACCATTTCAAAGTCCAGTGACCGTTTGATGGCTCTCAAATTGGTGATGCATGGTGAGGTGTGGAACATCGTAAGCGCATATGCCCCTCAAGTAGGATGCGAACAAAAAGAAAAAGATGCATTCTGGCTAGATTTCCACAACCTTGTCAAAATCATCCCAAAGGAAGAGCTTTTGTTTGTTGGGGGAGATTTAAACGGACATGTCGGGAAGACAAGCGAAGACTATGAAGGCTACCACGGAGGGCTGGGATACGGCACCAGGAACTCTTCAGGTGAAGATATCCTAAACATGTGCAAGTCGTACGGTCTTATAGTGCTAAATACCATGTTCGTCAAACAAAGCCGGCACCTGATCACTTATAGCAGCGGCGGAAATGAAACTCAAATAGACTATCATTTGGTATCCAGTTTCATGAAGCCACGAGCTAAAGATTGCAAAGTGATCCTGGGAGACGCGATCGCCCCTCAACACCGTCTCCTCCTGACTGAATTTTTTATGGATGCGAGAAAGAAGTCAAAGCAGCAAACGAAGGTGTCTGAGAGAATCAAGTGGTATAAGCTGGATAAAGGAAAAGGCGAAGCTTTTATTACCATCATGGAAAACTACCTCTCTGCCATTATCGATGAGGTCGGTAATGAGGAGTGCAGAGCACAAGACATGTGGGATTCCCTACAACAATCTGGCCTGGAGAAAGCCAAATCACTGCTCGGAACATCTAAAGGCCTCTGCCAACACGCAAAAGAAACCTGGTGGTGGACAGACGAAGCCAAAGCAGTGATACACGAAAAGAAAATGGCTTTCCAAGCTTGGTCAAAGTGCTCTTCTACTAATAGAGAGGAAAAAGCTCGCCGTGAAAAGGTATATAGATGTTGCAAAGGTATCGCGAAGAAAAAATGCGCCGAATTCAAAGCGAAAAGCATGGAAGGCCTCTATCAGGAGTTGGAAGAAATATCGTCTTCCGCGTCTGACAGGAACCAGGCTACCCAGGAGCTTCGACAAAACAATTTGAACAAAGGAGCAAATATCTTTAAGATAGCCGCCCAGAGAAGAAGAAATGCTCAGGAGATTCGTTTCCCAAAGTTTATTAACAATGCTGAAGGCCAACTCCTTGTGGAAGACGAAAAAATTCTCCACAGATGGCGACAGTATTGCGAGGAACTTCTGAACGAACAGTTTCCCCGAGTGTACTTTCCAAGAGCCGCCCCGAATCATGCCGAAATATCCGACATCACAGTCGAAGAAATTCGGTACGCGGTTAAAAACTCCAAGAAAAGAAAAGCTGTTGGGCCGGACGGGATACCCTCTGAGTTCTGGAAAAAGATGGGAGACATCGGGTCTAGATGGCTCATGGTTCTTATCTCCAAACTTATGAGAGGCGACACTATGCCTAATCAATGGAGGGAAAGCTATCTTCTTCCTTTGCACAAAGGAAAGGGTGATATGCGAAATTGTGATAACTACCGTTCTGTCAAGCTGATGTCGCACACCATGAAGATCGTTGAACGGGTATTAGATAGCCGACTGCGGAAAAAAATACGACTATCTGATGACCAGTGCGGGTTTGTCTCGGGTAAATCAACAACAGATGCAATCCAAAGTATAAGGATCATGATGGAAAAGCATCGTGATTCTTCAAAGGACTTGCATATGGTGTTGGTTGATTTCGAGAAGGCCTTTGACCGGCAACCAAGAGATCTTTTATGGGTAGCGCTAAGACAAAAAGGAGTTCCAGAAACCTACGTGCGAGTGATTATGGACATGTACGAGAGAGCAACGACAAGAGTAAGATGCACCGCAGGAGTCACCGAAGAGTTCGCAATCAAAGTCGCTGTACACCAAGGGAGCGTCCTCAGCCCACTGCTTTTTATAGCAGTCCTTGATTGCTTGCTTGAAGGAAAAGTGACGGACCCCAATGTGCACCAGCTATTCTTTGCTGACGATGGGGCCATTATAAGTGATGATCAGGCGTCCCTACAACGAGCACTTGATGTGTGGGTGGACATTTTTGAGGAACACGGGTATCGTATTAGTTCAAAGAAGACAGAGTATCTGTGCTGCCCGTTCTCTGACCCTCATCAGCCTATTCCAGACATTTACTTGAATGGAAGAGTGCTTCCCAAGTGTGAAAAGTTTAAATATCTGGGATCTATGATTAATAGAGAAGCAACTTGTGATGATGACATCAAACATCGCGTAAGCGTAGGGTGGATGAAGTGGCGGGAAAACTCCGCCATCTTCTGTGATCGAAAAATGCCCCCTAAGCTGAAAGGAAGGCTCTACACTTCAGTTGTACGTCCGGCGCTCACATACGGTTCACAATGCTGGACAATGCACAAAAAGTATGAGAGCAAATTAACGGCAACTGAGATGAAGATGCTTCGCATGACAGCGGGAGTAACAAAGCGTGACAGAATTAGAAGTTCAAAGATCCGAGGAAGCCTCCACGTAAAAGAAACCATCACAAGAAATATAGAGCGCGACCGACTCAGTTGGTATTGCCATGTTCAAAGGAGAGATCCTTTGAACCCCGTCCAAAAGGCGTTATCAATCAACATTCCAATTTCAACACGCAAAAAAGGCAGGCCGAAAAACAATTGGTGCAAACAAATGCAAAAACACCAGCATTTGATTGGCCTCAGCGATGAAGTAATCCCAAACCGGGAAGCCTGCCGCTACTTTCTGAGGTCAAACCGGCGGACCCCACAAGCGGACCAGTAGGAATGCAGTTAAGTGGGAAGGTTATGGTCCTACACTTCTGACCATAACGACGCCGGGATAAAAAGGAAAAGAAGAAGTATACAACACTAACCACTGATCGGAGGCACCACCATATCTGATCACAAATCTTGCCACACAGTCAATTGAGTGTCATTCTTCATTATTTTATGAATGTCTGAAACTGACTGAAAGGAGATATGAGGGATGGATCCTCGCCTTTATCTCAAGCTAAGTTCGTGCTACAATAATTAAAAAACTCCGAAGCATCACTAGAATGTCTACATATGCGATAACATCGATTGACTTAAAACCACGTCAGTGCGTGATCATTTAAATTGACATGCTCCTGTTTACGGTGAAAGGTATCCATCTCACTCATAAGCAATCGGAAGGTTTGCAAGATTTCGTGATGACCGTGAAGGCCTTGAAGACGACGAGCCCTCACCGAACCCGAGAACCTCGAGGAAGAAAGAGGACATTGAGGAAATCGGAAAAATTCTGCGCCCTGGCTATGGGTCCGCGAGACTTATTGAGGAGATGACTGGGATTCCTAACAGTGTAGTCCATCGCATTCATCAAGGATTTAGGTAAGAGAAAAATCTGCGGACAATTTAAAGACATGAAATCTGCCAAAACAAATATCCTTCATTCATATTATCTGTCATAACAGGGCATGAAATGTAGGAGCCACTCATCAAAAGACAGAGCGCGACGTGGAAATCACCAGATGAGCCGAAACACAATAAAGTCTAGTCACCTAAAAATAGGTGATTGTTCTTTTTACCCAACTTTAAAGTACATTTTCGATGGTTTGAAGCCCTATTTCACGAATAGCATGATAATCATTGGGCTTCAGTGCCTGACGTCAAATTGCGACCTCGTAATGGGATGTGAAATCACTATAGATAAAAGTGCCCCACGTTGCTGACTTGAACAATTCGTATACTTTACATGTATCTCTCAGGCATGTGCCTATATACTACACAGCCACATCCTGCTCTTCTCAGCCACTCTGTGCTGGCTCTGCCGCTGCCCTTGAGTCTCGCCTCTCCGTAGCTAAGCTTACATGTTTCTTACTAGTGCGCAGGTAGTATTCTTCAGATTTCACCATTCGTCTAATTAGAGAAACTGGTTTCGATAGAGTACCACGCCAATCCATGAAACGTGTACAATCGAAGATCGCAAGCCTCACGTCATGCCTCAGGCTTGGGCACTCTGTGTAATAAGGGGAGTTACCGGAGCCAAATCGGTATAAATATGTATTTGCGGTAGGAGCTGTAGTTTGTTGCTTTCAGTTTATCCAACCATCAATTAAGGGAATCAAAGTCCATCTACGCTTAGCGGCTTTATTCCACAGAGTTTTCCATAAAGCCATTGAGAGTGTCCTTTCTTCTTCTTGATTCTACTTAGTGTGTCAACTTCAGTTGTCCCCCGTAATAAATTCTCCTCATCTCTTCCGCGAGCATATCAATGAGGATCACTCCAGTAATAACAAATGCGGCTTTATCCGATATCATCCGGTAACTGCTTACTGTCTTTAGCGCTCAAAGCCGATATACTGATGACTGTTTTCGGCAATTGCTATTCTTCGGATAGCTTCTGACCAGACTGTTGTAGAGCTGACCACTCTAGATAGTGGGAGCCACCCACGTTTGATACTTGCATTTGTAGCAATGACAATTTTTTCTAGTCCACATGTGTTTAAAAACGCAGTCCGCAATAGAGCAGTACAATAAATCAGCGCTTCCTTTGATCGGATATTATGGTTTCCGACCCGGACATATTCCACAGTTTTTCTACTCGTGATAAAAAAACGCCTCCGTTTTGTGGTCATCCAGTTCGAGTCTTGCAGATTGAAACCACTTTGGGAAGAACTTGAATGTTCTTTGCACCATAACTATAGAATATTGATCCCCTGTGGTAGACTTAGTCGCAGGAGGCCATCGTACATAAACTTCAAGAGGTTGGGATCCAACATGATATCTTGAGGTACTCCGCGGGGACGTTGTGATATTTACCTTCATATTCTGTGTTACATCTTAACGACCTGTTGATTCTCTTCACCGAGGAGAGAAGCTACGAAATAAACATTCGATGGAGTTGCTGCTATCGGGATCCAATCGCTCGAGTTAAACAGCTGTTTCCAAAATAATTGAACTGAGTGTGCAAATTATCGATACAAAATCAAAATTATGCTTTGCTGTTGCCATCTTTATCTTCGAAGAAAAGTAAACCAAAGACGCCGCCATGGGAGATGGTAGATGGTTTTTGTTGCATGACAATGCGCCGTCGCACAAAGCCCTGATTGAAGGCGAATTATAGGCAAAAAAAAAAAAAACGTGAAAACCCTCGACAACCCCCATTCTTACCTGATCTAGCGGTGTCCGACATCTCAAATTAGCGTTACGATTCCTATCACCCTAAAGGTTTCGATCGACATTCTGAAAGCTATTCCGTCCCTCGAGTATCAAACACGCTTGGACAGATTTTATGATAGCTTTCAACGCTGACTCGGAGGGAGGAAAGAAATCCAATGGAAGGCGTCTTCTTCTTTTCCTTAGAGCAGTCTCGTCAAAAGTGGGCTAAACTGTATATTTTAAGCAACAATATCTTCTGATCTTCTGGATCCAAGCCTGGGTCTACTGAGTCGTCGATTGCCTGCAGATGCCAAAATAGCTCGATACAGAGCAAAGAAGAGTGCCGTCTGGATCTTCTCTTGTCGACCACATCAACATCGAGGAGTGCGATCGAGAATACAGCCAGAGACGAGTAGATCATCACTACTATTTTCAAAAGCTTAATCAAGACATCATTGATCAGCTTTCATAGCATCAGCGCAAAATGCTGCTCATCTGCCTTGAGTCGAGGATAATTATTATCAGCGCCTCTCTGAGCCATGTTCTTCGTAAAAGCAGAGAATCGTCTGCACATCGATATGAATTTTTAAGAGTTATGAACTAACTTCCATATCAAAATGCTTAAAGCCTACAATACCTTTTCACTTATCGCACAAGAAAAAAAGTAAAGAACAGCCTAACAAGTCGAGTTATATAGACGAGAAATCAAGCACTCTTTTCCCCTAGAAATGAGGGACCTTATAGTCATCAAAAGATTAGTGACATGCGAGTAATATCCCACATGGCGATATCTTACGATGATGCATATTCCCAACAGGTCCACATCATCAGACGTACTCATAGTATTCCGGGGTTTTGATGACATTTCGACATTGAATTTGAATGAAAGGTGCCAACCTGTGATCGTAAAGTGACTAATCTCTCCCTACTTATTCATTTTTATCACAAGCCCACATATGAATAAGCCTTGTCTCCTTCCTGGGTAGCAGTCCTACGTACTAGATAGACGGTGATAATGCCGATTATGACGTAATTTGGAGTCTGACTAAATTCGAACATCATCGTCCTTAAAAGTCGAAATTTGTTATTTTAGCAATTGAAGTCGATTAAGCTTTCAAGTCTTAAAATATGACGGGCAAACGGAAGGTAAGATTGAAGAGTCTTAGAGGGGGATCTAGCATGTACCACGTCGTAAGATGATTCTTTCAATAAGGATACTCAATTTTTAAATGTAAATAAAACAAGCTGTGTGAGATACTATACATGAAAGATAAAAAAGTTCACGGTGCTTGGTGACACGTCTTCGGAAGGTTCAATAACTTGGTCCTATAAATCTGGCAGAATTTACTGGTGGACATTAATTATTTTGAGGGCGTCATGTGGTTTAGGATAGTTCCAATGGAAAGTTGATGATAAAGGCGTTATATCGCAACATTGCGCGATGTATGGATCACTCGTAGGGAATGTCCATCGTGGAGCTAGGTGGGACGTAGCACCACATGTGGCCAGTATTCGTATAGGCTACGATAATTGACTCAATATCGATCTATAGCCCTCGCCGGTGACGCATATGGCACTACCAGTTTTGTTTTAAAACAACGAACTAAGAACTGATATCCCGCCAGACCGAAATCCGCACCAAATAGTCACTCCCCGTGGATTGGTATCGTCCCAAATCTGACAATTTGGTATGTTCACACTATTTCATCCAAAAAATGGACTTTGATCATGAAATTTTTTTTTTCATGGACCCTAATCCTGGCGCAAAATTTGCTTTTGATGTGGCCGAAAAAACAAGTTGTTGTGAACGGCAAGAAATTATGTTAAATGCTTCGGGTTTTTCTGTACACTCATCCACGCGGCAGTGATGTTGTCTTTAGACTTTGTGTTTCGGTGACGTATGGATGTTGACTGGTTATTTACCGAACCGGTTGACTTGAATTTGGCCACCACGCATCAAATAATTGAGTCAACAGAACGATTGTGAAGTAAATAGAATTCATGCAATGCGCGGAACGTTTGTTGATTTTCAATAAATAAAAAGCTGATGACTGGCACACGTTGCTCAACACAACACAAATTTGATGATGCTACTTTGACGATTCGAGGTCTTAGGTCCACCAGAAGGTATATGAATGTGAGCTAAAGAATGTGCAGACGATATGAATTACCCATAAACCATGGATGGATAGCTTCTAATATGTCACAATAGCAATAAGATGAAGAGGCGTTCACGTGACTATAGTTGTAGATAACTCTGGTAAACCCAATTAAGAAGATAACTCGTATTATAGCTAGTGACGGAGTTTAAACACCTATTTCACGTGCGACTTATTGTTTCACTTTTTACTTCGCCGAACTCCGTAGATGGGGAAGTTTTCAGGAAAATCACCGCGAATCACTCAATTGTTTTCAAATTGTCTAGACATATTTCGGCATTACCCGAGCCACGTGATCTCAAAATTATTTAGAAATCATTTAATCAGTGAAACTTGTTCTATACTGACTGTGATTAATAGTTTTACTTGTTGATTCTTTATCTACGCTCTAGCATCTGTTTAATTTCTTTCCAACTGTCTCAAATTACTTTTTATGTGTTTTGGTTACTTTCTAGCAGAGCTTATAATTTATTTTGAATTGTTGTTATCTCAGTCGTTGAATGTTTATTTCTTACATTTTCTATCAGTTTTGTTTTTTTCTGCCACCTATACACTCAACTCAAATAGAATGTTTCTCTGACTGCAAATGCGCTCGTAATAATTGGGAGGTGGAAGAAAATATTGTTTTATAGAAATATTATTATAGAAGGTCGTTTCTTGAACCGACAAACTCAAGAGCATCGAATTTATTACTTAAATAAAATATAATAAGTTGAAAATAAAATATAGCAATTGTAATATCAAATGTCGTACTAAATGTGCTAGGTGTGTTCAAAAAATACCGGGAATTTTTATTTATTCATCTACGTCAACACTATTTAATTCAAGTAGTTCCCATTAGAAGTTACAGAATAGAAGTCTACAAAATAAAACGAACACACACCAACAATCTTGGATTGGGGAACAGTGTGTTGGAGTTGGGGAACAATTTACAATAGAAGTCATGATTCGATAAAGAAAGAATTGGGCGGCAGAGCGCTTTGGCATCCCAAAATTCCCCAAAATTATTTCTGGCTTATTGGGAATGGCGGTCCTTTTAAGGACATTCGACTGAGACATTGAATCTGAATATTCAAGCAGGCAGTCTTGATCAAGCAGAGCATTATTCAATAACCTGCCTTCCAAAGAAATATCCGCTCTTATCAAAAGTTACAGAAGAATAAGTTACACTATCTTCTTCTTTTCCTTTTTCCGGCGTTGTTATGGTCAGAAGTGTAGGACCATAACCTTCCCACTTAACTGCATTCCTACTGGTCCGCTTGTGGGGTCCGCCGGTTTGACACTATAAGCCAACTATAGTTGTACATGCCTTATGACCGTCTGGTACATAGTCCAAAATTGCAATGTAACGTTTACCTAGGTATTTGACGTTAAAAAATGGAACTGGGAGCATTAAAATCGCCGATATTATTCACAAACTTATGCAGACGACTTGGTTGTGTACAGATCAGGTCTAAAAATCGAGATAAATTAAATACAAATTGAAAATAAATTTTCAGAAGTTGGAAAAAGTCGAAGTTATTAGTTTACACGGACAGTCACTAGGTTGCAAAAATTTACGAAGGTATTTGGGTATTTGGTTGAATAAGTTAACGCATTTAAAAACAAAAGGTTTTGCCCTTACAAAGAAGCTGTTTTAAAGTGGACAAGCTTAATGCAAGGGTGAAGCTATAGCGTATGGTTGCCCTTACTTTGGATGTTTGCGAGGTCTTACCTCAAAGCATATCCTAATTTGTATCGAACTCCCAAATTGGAGTAAACACACTTCTATAGTAATAAGATGAGAAAATTCGGGGCCCATTGCGAGAGCAATGACTTCAAAGAACAATTATTTTCTGGCCCCATCTACTCCAACTCTCAATATCATAAAAACGCACGCCTTAAGGCTTAACGACTTCATTTCTCTCGAAGACATTTCCACATCTTGATCGAATCGGTCTGATCCCAGATAGGTGTGCAGTTCCACTAATTTACCACGTCGCCCGCCCCGATAATGAGCTAGAAAACGATTGGACCAAGACATCGCACGAACACAAAGCTTTGTGGAATACCTTCGATTTAGAAAAGATGGAAAGACCACTTCGTTAGACTATATAACGGTAATTATAGTCCATATACTTCTGTCAGGCAGAATCAACAATGGACGAAATCAAGAGGGAATTCCGTTCATCCAACTTAGATGAAGTTAGGATAGCGATATCAAAGCCGAAGTCTAAAAAGTTGCTTGCATAGGCGGACTGTATCCTGAGCTTTTTGGAGCAGCTAGCAGCTAGCATCTTTTGCACGCTCCACCTCCATCACAGGAATCAAAATTTTCCTAAGTATTGCAGTACGACAGATCTTGGAGAAGGCTCATGATTTGAGGTCGACATACGCCACCTCTTTGTCGACTTTAAAGGCGCATATGACAGAGTCAATAGACATATCGAGTCATGTCTCGTTCCTCTGCTAAGCCCGAGAGGCTGGCTGATGACAATGAATAATAATCTCTGTTCCATCAGGATGCATAATGAACTGAACCACACATTGGTTATTTAAAAAGGGCCAAGACAGGAATTATCATACAATTTCTTTAACACCACTGTCCAATACGAGAGGCACTATCTATAGGGTCCGCCAAATAACTTTTTTTTTTTTGAAAATGCTATAAAAAAAACTACTGAATATTTTCTCAAATTTCTTTTTTTATTTGAAAGTACAATCCTTCCAGTTAATAATGGAAAATAATTTCATTCAAATGGCTGCCTCGGCTGGCCATGCAGTAGCCTACACGATCGGTCCAATTTTTAAGCAAATTATCGATTGTGTGCAGCTGTATTTCACCAATGGCTTCACGAATATTGTCCTTTAAAGCGTCAATTGTCTCTGGCTTGTCGGCGTAACACTTATCTTTGACGGCACCCCACAAATAATAGTCCAACGGTGTCAAATCGCAGCTCCGAGGTGGCCAAACGACATCAGCTCTGCGGCTGATAATGCGATCTTCAAAAACAGGGCGCAAAACATCGAGTGTACCTTCGGCTGTGTGGCACGTAGCGCCTTTCTGTTGAAACCAAATGTTGCCAATATCCTCCTCTTCAATTTTTGTGAACAAAAATTCGTTCAACATGGCCCGATAACGATCGCCATTGACTGTAACGGCCACTCCTTGCTCATTTTCGAAGAAAAATGGCCCAATTATGCCTCTGGACCAAAATCCGCACCAAACAGTGGCTCGTTTTGAGTGCACCGGCTTTTCAATGTATGCGTGCGGGTTTTCTGTGCCCCAAATGCGACAATTTTGCTTGTTTACATACCCGCCAAAATCAAAATGAGCTTCATCTGAAAAGATGATTTTTTTGGCAAAATCGGCATCTTCTGTAAGTCGATCGCAGGCCCACTTAGCGAAGCGTTGTTCAAGCGTATACACAACCATATTCGTTCAGCGGAAGGATAAAACTAATTATCTGTCAAATCAGACATGAGCTAAGTGTTACCATTCACGAAATAAGCACTACTTGAAAAAAAAAAGTTAGATGGCGGACCCTTTAGTTCAGGACTGCATAATTGTTTGCATACGCAGATGATATAGATGCAGTTGAATGAGCACAGCGAGTCGCCAATGATGTGCTTGAGAGCGGTAAAGTGTAAGATCGTCAAAGAAAAATACGCAAAACACCAAAGTTTTTGCCAGATCGCAGCTATAGCCTCAAGGTACTGAGGATGCATAACTTACAAGAGTGCTGCACTTCTCAGAACCATACTTTAAATATGTTCATGGCATTGCTTTATCTAATTTATTTCGTGTCCAACATGTCAGCATACGGGCTGTTAAAAAAAGCAGCATTTGCAGGTAGTCTTGCTTTTTTGTTTTTTTTTCCCATTGCAAAAAAATCATCGAATATCATCGGAAGTTTACGAAAAATTCTGTCGTTGAGAACATGCGAGTTCTGGTTTTGACACCCAAGCAAGGAACGGCATGATCAAGTGAAGAAGTTTTGGAGGCGTTACTCATTCCAAACGCTAAATCGTTGGGAGTAACACAACCAGCAATTTCCATTACCTGAAAGCATTGAGATTCACATAAAATCAAGCAAACTGGGTGCCATATATGGGTTGAAGCCTCGCCACGTCGAAAGGAGACTATGCATGACGTAAGGACCGGCCAACCCGACACTTCGACTGCGTAGCTGCGAAGGGGATGTTGTGTTGTTGGTGGCACCAGAAAAAAGTGATTAACTACGTCCTGTTAAATACTAGCAGACAAACCACCAGAATATGCGTCTAGGCACGAGTGAATAATTTTCCATCAAGACAATGTGACTATCGGCGCCATCCGAAAAGACGTGACATACCCACCACATGTTCAGACGAAAGCGAGATAACAAGCGCTGAAACCCAACAAGACTCCCGGACCAAACAACATAAATCCGTAATTGCTTAAAGCTGACTCCCTGGTGAGTGCTGAAATTCTGCTCCTTCTCCTGAAAGTCATATATCTAGAAGGATCTGAGGATGGCCGGCCTAATCCGGCATCGATCATATCAACACTGCAAACAATTGTGGAGCAGTCTGTCGAGTACTCTACCTCCACTACCACTCCACCTTTGCTTCATCGACTTCGAGAAGAAGTTCGACACTCTTAGACATGAAGCAATATGGAGGGCTCTATCATGCAAAGGAGTACCTGAAGAAATTATAAATCTTATAAAAGAAATGTATGCCCAGCGCCGTGTAAGACACGAAAATATTCTAAGCAACGGTATTCAAGTGCGGACTGGAGTTAGGCGTTTTATCGCCGCTTTTATTCAACCTGGTTTTAGACTTCACAATGCGGCAAGCATCTGTGAAAAACAAAAGCATATCCTGGGGCATAGGGAGCAGCCTTAAGGACCTGGAATATGAACATATAATGTCCATGATGGTAGCGGTTAGCCATCTTGCAGCACAAGCGGGCCTAAAAATCAACGTCGCAAAAACAAGGTGGTGTACATCAACACCAACGAATCGCACAACTTTCAGATCTGCGGTAGTGGACGAATTTTGTTGATCTCGGTAGCATCATTATTGAAAAAGGCGGCTCAGCAGCTGGCAGACGAAATCGAATATCAAGGGGTCACGTTACGTTTCTTTTATTCCCTGGCCCGACACCATCACAAATGTTGAACTATGGGATTCGATGGGGCATGTACACATCCACCCTGAAATTGGTCACCGCAAGTGGAAGTAGAGCTCCGCAGGCTACATGCCGAGTTTATTAATTTCAAAAGTTTTACAATATTTACATTTACCTATTACCCACGAAGCTTATTGCTTATCTGTAGGTGGTTGAATTTTCAAATGGTTTTTGAATTGATTGGGTGTTTAGTCTACGAGTAGTTGCAATGTTGTGTTGTTTCCATAAAAAGTTAACTTAACAAAAAGAATTTTTCATTAAAAAAGGGGGATGATCAGAGAATTAACATAACTAATAGTGAGATAATAGGCCCTAAAACAGATCCCTGTGGAACCCCCATGTTTGTTTATTTTAATGACCTAATAAAATCTTTGATTTTGACCATTTGTTTTCGTTTTGATAAGTAGAAACTAAAACAGTCCAAAATAAATCCTCTAAAGCTCGCATGATATAACTCAGCTAATAACAGGGGATGGTCCATAGAATTAAATGCCTTGGCAGTATCTACAAAAAGCGCTGCAGATGTTTAAGATAAGCCATGACATCACTGCTGAAAAACATTCAAAAAAAATTGTTCCTACTAAAAAACGAAAGAATTCTAGACTTCATATCCCTTTTAGGTATATAATTGTTGATCGTCAGAGTATCAGCTGCTTTTATGTACTGGCAACAGTGATTCAGGAAACTCTGCTTAACATCTACATACTTCACGACGGAGCTGAAAACTAAATCAAAAGAAAACGAACTAGTTGGTTTGCCGCATAATAAGTTTAAGAAACTCAAGTCCCTTAAATTCTTTACCAAAAAAATGTGTTTTATTGTAGGGTCTACTGTACTAAATGAATGTAATTCACAAGAAGGAAGATCAACATTCAAGAATTCGTGGGATTGCTAGATTGAGTAAACTAATTTTGCAAAACTAAGAATTCATGAAAACAAATAAATCACACACAACCATTAGTTATCATCCGAAAGTTCTAGGGCAACGACCATATATCACAACATCACGCACATCGCAGTTGGATAAACATGTAAAATAATATTTTCAATGAAATAACCACAAAGAGCGGTTCCAAGAAATACAAAGAAAAACAATCAAGACTTCGACAGCCTTGCCGATGACGATTTTTGATTCAATAACGTAATTTGTAAAAGAACGCATAACAAGGCACCAAGTCGAAATAAAACCAAAGTTGGTCAACGAAATTTAGTGGCAATATGAAGAATTCTTGACAGAAAACGGCGATTCCAGGGGGGTTTAGGCAATCACAATTTACGCGTAATATAACTATTTGATCGTTATGCGGTTTTGTATTTCAATTCACACAACGGGCAAAGTAAACAAACACTTCTTGCGATTCTAAAAAACATTCCATGAAAAGACTGGGGAAAACAGAGGACACCGAATAAAATAAATTATGCTAAGCCACATCCGTCGTGTAATAACACTTGACATACTATCACTCACAGGCAGGAAAATGTCGTGCTTTTGGGCAATATTAAAATAATAAAATAAAATTAATTAATTAACCCACCTTGGGAGTCGTCGCTTTTCTCTC
The DNA here is from genome assembly GCA_958301585.1 of Merodon equestris. Classification (NCBI taxonomy): domain Eukaryota; kingdom Metazoa; phylum Arthropoda; class Insecta; order Diptera; family Syrphidae; genus Merodon; species Merodon equestris. The sequence goes on along the minus strand of OY284415.1, from coordinate 51,996,172 downwards.
GATACTCGCACATTGTAGGTACTTTGTAAAAAATAAAACACAAAAAAATATATATACGCGAAAGCAACTAAATCTTAAACTGATTCTGTAGGTCAAACTGAAAATCAGACTTTCAAATCCAAAACGAAGGAAATAAAATATAAATCGAAACAAAAAAAACGCTCAATTGTCACTACAGCACACACACTTCACATGTCCGACCGAAGAGAACAGAGCAGTCTTCGCGAAACTTAAAAACAAAAAACCCAGAAAGCAATAGGCTTAAAGATCTCCCTTTAACTGATCACGAACGGTCGCAATGTTCGCGTTTTATATCACCTTCCATCGAACCAATACAATCGTCGACGGCTTACGGCCAGGGGATGAAACACAATAACACTTGATCACATTTACGCGTATTCCAATACGATTTGAAGCCGATACACTTGTATCGCTCGAATGCTCTAGGAACCAATAATGATTGCAACCCCTACCAAGGAACAGATATGTGCGAGTATGTAGCCATAGCCATCGAATACAATTAACCAACACCAACTGGCTGTACAATTAGAACAATCTATGGCACTGTTGCTTCGCTTCTCTTTGGCGTAAATACATATAGTTCGCTTCATAAAAGAAGAGGCGACGCGTGGAAATCCTTAAACAAATAAATTTAAACGAATACAAACAACTAAAAGCAGGAGTGGTACGAGTATCAATATTTACAAAACAAAAACCATCTCAAACCGAGCAAATGCAAATTCAAATTTAACCAAATCCTGCTCCTGCCGTTCCACTCTGCACTCCCGCGGCCACGTCATTGCGCCTGAAACCAAACTCGCTGTGTTTCATTTACACCCCTAATTACCCCAAGATACTCGTACGTATCCACATATCGCGCACTACAGTACAGTGCGAGAGTACGACGTGCCCCACACGGGGTTCGTTTGCGAGTGTATGCGATTGGAATGGAAAAATAGATGAATTTGTATCTACGAAGATGTGTTTAATTATATCTGATGTCTGGCGATTTGTTCGGTGACTTTATTTGTTACTAAGAGGTCTAGTCATTTGAGGAGACATCTGGGCTTTACTGTGCTACCGGAATGCGCGGCAACTTTCGTCGGGCGTGCGTACGCATGTATCGCATGCAGTTGATTCGATGGTGTTCTTTGTTGATTTTTCGCTGAAAGGAGAAAATATTGTACAATAACGGTTTGTTTGTTTATTAGAACTTGGTATATGCTATTGTCTTCAATTCTTTAAATATTAAGCTTAGAAACGGTGTTAACGGCGTGACATGGAGACAGTAATTGATATAGCAGTTGGTAGTCGTGTTTGGATGATTCATGCGAATTGGGTAAGGTTATGGCCACAGTTTGGACGTAAAGTAACCCGAGACCAAGATACATTCAAAAAAAATTGTTTTTTAAAGACAAATTTGAATTTTTTGAAGCCAAGAGTGCGGTTTGGGAGGCACTCAGGACCATTCTGTACTAGGCCAGCAGATGATTAAGGACCATGCGATTGCCCTAACGTAGAACGGAAATATTTTGATAGAACTATGGATCGCATTCTACACTGAAACAGGTAAATTTCGAGTGGCAATCAAGCCCCTACATTATGTTGACTATAGATCTAAGAAGGAATAGGAAGGATAGAATAGGATTACGATTCAGGCTATATAAAATGTCGATAAGACCTATACATGTTCTAAACAGGTTTAAACCTCATCAGAGGGGGGCACTTCTATACATTCCCCACTTGAGAAGGTCCACTTAAGGAGGAAGCTTTCTAATATTTTTTCTCGAAAAATGTCCGTACTCTACGCATAATCCTACCTACCTAGTCGATTGTGTGTTTATTTTTTTTTTTTTAATTTCTGCTCAGTAGAGAGAGTTTCAACCTCTGTTTTGACGCCGATGACATTGTGATCGAATCCTGACAACAGCCAAATTATATTTCCCGCTATTTCCCTTCCGCGGAGTACTTAGATACAAACACACAGAAGAAAACATGGCTGGGAAAAACTTTTCATAGCAAAACCACAAGTCAGTCTTGCCTTTAGGTTTTTAGCGGAGACGTACTGGATCCCCTTTTTTTTCATTGAGATGTAAAGCCTCTAAAACTTCTTGAAAAGCGGGTTCATCTCTTTAACAAAATTGTTTGTTGACACCTTAACCTAAGGGTTCAGTGATCTTCCAAAGAAAATACTCTAGGTATAAGTAGATCCTAATTGCAGGCTTAAAAGCTGTCAGCTGCCTCAGCAGTAGAAGGAGGCGAAGAAAGGTAGGATGATGACGATCAAATTAGTATCAAGAAGGCATATATTGAAGAGGCAATTATTGGCCATTGACTTGATGACTCATAGTGGAAAGTTGGGAGCACACTAGTACCTTCTTTGACCAATTAAAAATGCTACATCGAAGAGCCGAACATAATGGGAAATACCTTTATATCCTAACTGGAGATGCAAAGTTCAAAATTAGAACAAAATTATGTACGACATTGGTCGACCAATTTTTCTTTCAGGTTTCTGCTCTCACTGGGTACGTGAAAGAGTGGGATCACAACTTGGCCTCTGATGTCAATAATATGAATTCGAACACCGGTATACCTAGTCTACTTAACAAAATTGTATTTTGCGAGGATCCCGTCGGTCATGTGTCTGTCTGGCAGTGCAATGGACAATTGTTGTGTCTGAGCGCTCCAGCGGGATACGGAAACCGTAGTGAGGAACTTAATTTCTCATTTAAAGCGGAATTTAATTAAAACCTTTTAATCAAAAAGACGACCTTTATATTATAATGATCATTTTGGGTTGATCATGGTTTTATAAAGGACCATGGTTCTCAGTGTTACCACTTACTTTCACAATGGTTTGTTGGGCTCTAATTGATTGGTTCCCCTCTTTTTAAGGACATTAGATATGAATATCGACAGTTTTCCAGTGTCAGAGATATAAATCTCTTCGACATAACTGCTGCCATGTTATTGTTGGACATTCTATAAGCCAGTAAAACCGTCTCCGAGTCCCCCACACTATGATTCACCCTCGTCTGAACTAGATCTAAGCTTTTATTATAAATGTAATCAATTCTCTATCCGCCTACCTGCTAATTCAATATTGTTTTGAACATCCAATCCTCAGCCGGACAATCATCCATCCACACTCCGAGTAATTACCCGTACATACGGTTGTTCTCACAAGTATTGAGATGCCATCCGGCAGGCGAGCGCCCCATCTCAATTGAAGGTGTCAATTGGTTCGAGTTGATATTTCAATTTATTGAATACTCGAGATCATATGAGACATGTGTCAACTGTAGTATTGGCATTTCTTATTAATATCATAGTTCATAAATCTCGATCTATGTACAAACGCTTGATGATGTTACACAATTGCAACATAGCCTCCATTGAAGTGAGGTTGGAAACGTGAAGAAAAATTTAGAATTTAACGGATGCTTTTCTCCTTTCGACCGCGACTGTATGGGGTAAGCATCCGGTTCAATTTGAATAATTATTTTATGATATAAACAAGACCTACCTCACGTTGGTTGCGCTCATTTCTGAATGAAATGATTAAAAATAAAATAAAAAGGAAACGAGCGAAAAGAGTAAATAAAACGAGTAAATTCTGCACTTTCGTTCCAAATAAAACTGGCAGGTTGATTTCTAATTCTTATCATTTTTTTTATGAAACTGCCGCCATGCGGAGTAGGCAATGATGAGTTGGCTATCTTCGCCACACAGATGCACGTAATGTGATTGTACAGTGTAAACATATCATACGAGATTATATTGAATTATTACTTAGTGCTAATCACGTATTTATTTTTGAACAAAAATTTGTTAATTTTATACACTATACGATACACTTATACTCGGTCGCGCTGCGCAATATTTTTTGTGTCCGTTTCAGGTTCTTTGAGACTTTTATCTAGTATATTTGCATGGGGATGCTTCGGGGGATGTTGAGTGATGACTGCGCTAGAACCTTGAACCGAGAATATCCTCGAATGATGGGTTTGTTTACATTCACTTTTCGCTTGTATTGAATTTCGGATATACGGTCTAGGGGCATCCGTCCTAACACAGAGAACCTCCCAAATATTTGAGAAGACTTATACGACTGTCAAAAGTCATAAGTGCGATTTGACTAAATCTCAGTATTTCATGCTGGCAATGTTGATAATACTTACACGTATGCCCAGGTTTGTAGTGTGATTGTTGTCAGGTGCCTTAGTTAGTTGTTTATTTGTTTTACGCCCAGTTCCTATTTTAGTTCTTTTTTATGTTAGCGAGATAAAAGATCAAGTCGTGACGGCCGGACGATATGCCTGAACCGTGCAACAGTGTGTCTTGTTTTGCACACCAGTGTATTGAGTTAAGCTATTTTATGATGACTATTCGAAAGACTAGTTTGTTGACTTAACTTAGGGTATTTTTATATTGTTTTCTGAGAAATATGTACCGTTCGTTGCCTTCATATGTAGCTCAACTGCGATTACGAGCTGTCGGCATATCTATGATTCTCAGATGATCTATGAATGACGTGCACTTATTCATGAAGCTACAAGCAAGTATGTAGTCTTACAGAACATTCCAGGCTCTTCTTTTATATCTTTCACATTTTGAATGGCTTGCAAATCGTAATTTGGCAATAACTATTTGGGTTTTGTTTTTGAAGCAAACGCGGCACCCAACGCGCGGACAGCCTAGCACGTTCTCCTAGCACCACTTGGTGAACTTTAGCGATGTTTTCGTCAGTTGTTGCAGTTTTTGACGGCTCGAATGTTCATCGTCTCCCAAGCTCTCACGGCCAAACCCATACAGCCATACACTGAGTCCAACTCATCTTTAATTTGCATTTTCATAAAAACACTTTTTTTTTTTTCCAGCGTCCAAAATCACTGAAATTTTGGTGAAGTCGGAAACTTTTCAGACTACCCTCGTATTGCAGCAACACTATTACGTGGTATTTGAATCACAACTTTAAAGGGTGCTTTTTAGGATGCTTGGTTTTTCTATGTTCTATTTTGAACAGCTCGTGACATGTTTAAAGGCAAACACGCTCAGTTAATATTGCCATTTTAGCATGGAAAGAATTATTCCTGAATAATATTCAGAGATTATTGAATTTTATTATCAAAATTCATGCTCTAAATATGGAAAAAATTGTTCGCCCACTTCGACGATTTTACGGTCATCATAATCGATCTATTGATTAAGCAATTCAAGTAAGCTGTCTCTTAAAGTCTTTAGCTCTTCCTGCGATGCGGTCTCTATCTCCTCAATCGTGGCAAATCTCCGTCTTTTTATGGGTCTTTTCAGTTTCGATAAAAAAGTCGCAGAGGGCCAAGTTCGGCGAATACGGTAGCTGAGGAATGATTACGGTCAGAAACGCTCAAACAACGGTGAATGAGCAGGTGCATTATCGTGATGCAACAAGCATGCATTTTTTCACAAATCCCGACATTTTCTTCTTCACGCAAACGGCGCATAGCTTCAAGGTAATATTCCTGGCAAGAACTCATGATGAACTATGTCAATGTGATCGAAAAAACTTGAGCAAAACGTTCACATTCGACCGAACTTGACATACTTTTTCTGATTTTGACTCTTCCGGTTCTTCCATTAGGATGATAGGAGTTCGATTTTGATGATCCTTTTGAGTCAATCCGTTCCACCTTTCATATCATTCAACAGCTTATGAGCGATGCTCATGCGACGGTTCTTATGGTCAAAATTCAGCAATTTCCGGACAAACTACGCTGACACACATTTCATGCCCAGAATATAAGAAAAAATGTCATGGTACCTATAAGCCAATTGAAATGATAGAAAATCACATTGTTTGTTCAAAAAGTAACCGGAATTGATTATTTTGCAGACTATGTTATACCATTTGTTCTGTCGGTAAAGACGACTGAAACATGCGAAATTAAAATATTCTGTGACCTAATTGTGCTAGAACTAAAATTGAACGAATATGTGGTAAGTAAGCCTCGAAAAGATGGAGTAAGTTCTGCTTTCTTATCGAAAAATTGTCTTCACCGACGAAGCTCATTTTTGGTTGAATGGGTATTTTAATAAGCAAAACTGTGAGAACAACGTTATGTTCAATCACCCCCACTAACGTTCAATTCCGATTTTTTTTTGCACACAATGCACGAGCTGAACCTGGTCATGTGGCTCTAGCAAAACGGCGCTGCCACATGCCATACAGTGCGCGAATTGATTGACCAATTAAGAGTTGAGTTCAATGAGTTATTCATCTCTGATTTTGGATCAATGAATTGGCTGGCTAGATCGTGTCTCTAGACCATTTTTCATGGGGTTGGGTAAGTCAATTGTAGCCTTGGAAGACTAGACGCTACACGTGTTATTCGCGAGATACCAAGCAATAACCTAGTTTACTTCCCGCTGCCTTCTTTATAGCACTTTTTATTGTTGAGCTTCCCATGCCATCTATTGTAGTAGGACGAACCGGTTATTAATTTAATCCTGGTATTGATGCTGATGACGTTGATTTTTCTTATACATTCCGCTTCTATGAATTTGGATTCGGTTTTAATTTTGGCAATGAATAGGATGTGGGCTGAATCGCAATCCGCTCCTCTGTACGTTGGTATGTCTTCTGTCTATAAGAAAATTATCAATTTGGTTGCGCGTTCCTCTATCCTGTGATATCAGTGCAGCCTTGCGTCTTCCTTTGCGTTTGAATTGCGTCGTAGTTTTCACGATCATATTTTTGAACTGGCGAAATTTATTGTCCTAAGGCCATTTCCGTTCGATGAGACATGGAGACTTTCTTCTCCTATTGTTAACCTACATACCGGTTCTTTTCCTTTTTTTTTTCTTTGAAGTCTCCGAGTACCATTACGAAATTTCATTCATTCATTCATTATTTTATAATGAATGCCGTTTATGTCGAAGAATCGAACTTCTTGTACTGTTGGGAAAGCACCCGATCACAAGCTGCGTACGTTCTACGAGTCTATCTACATATTTCTTTTCATGGATGTTCTCCCTTGGATAGTTCCTACCCCCGATTCGATCGGGGCACAATTTTAGCTCTGGAATATTTCATCCAAGGAAGGCCAGCCATATTAAACGATTTTTGATGTTGTTTTCAATGTGGTGTTGTTATGATGTATTGGTGTATACGTAGTGATGTGAGTGTGGGTAAGGCAGAATCATCAGCTATGTCCCTGGAAGTATTAAGCAAAAGGAAACTCGAATAGTAGTAGTAAATAGCTTCCTTCTATACTTCTTCCTTCCTTCATTCCAAAAATGCAGATGCAACGTGCTTACGGAATTTTCAAACCGTGGTTTTTGTTATTATTCTCATCCAGTCTAGATTGGCGCTAAATACCACTATCCTGGAGCGAATTAAATGTTACATTAAAACCGGGAAAACCTCCCACACAACTGCAAAAGGCTACTGACCTATCAGTCTCTCTTCCTTTCTTCTTAAGACGCTGGACAGACTGGTGGACGTGTACATTCCCGAAAACCTACAAAAAAGCATGCTTTCGAAATCGCAACATGCTTATTGTAAGGGGAAATTAGTCTACACAGCTCTATGCGCGATGGTTGGAACCGTTGAAAAATCACTTTCCAATAAAGAATTCATCATGGTTGTCTTCCTCGATATTAAAGGAGCTTTCAAGAACATAAAAGCACTAGCCATCACCAATGCATTAAGCAAACGTGAGGCCACCGACTGGCCGTCTGTGAGATCGAAGAACAATAGAGACATCGTCATCTACACGATAAAAGCACTCGAATCACCAAAAATAAGAATAAAATTGGTCAGGCACTGCCGCACGTATCTACACATAAATGAGATATCAAGCAGATGCGCTGTAACGTTGAGCTGGGTAACTGGGCATAGTGATATATGTATATAACAGGTTGAGCCAAAATAGGCACCATACTGGAGCTCTCGACTGTTAAAGGGGAAATCCACCCACCAATGGAAACGCAAAAATATAACATCTCAAAACAAGCACTGCAAATGGCAAATGAGAGATGGCGTGACCCTGAAACAAGTACGCGAGACAAACATGGCCCAGGTATTGTCAACGTAAAGCCACAAGCCTGCTAAAAATACGCAGGCAGTTTATAAGCATTATAAGCCCCATTAGTCGCCCCTTACGACTGGCTCTTCGAACCACGGTTATACACGTATTCTAACGTATTCTGTCCCGCAGGGGGAACTGGAAACCATATTTACAGAAATATGTAAAAGCACACATTTCACATGATCGACAAAAACACTATCGAAAGAAGAAGAACCACTTGACTATACGCGATCAGTGGTTTCGGATTGTATTATAATACCCGAAAAACATTTTTATCATGCAGAAGGACCCTAATCAGTGGTGAATAATTTAACTGATCGCCAAAATAAAATAGGGGCACGGAAATACTAAAAAAAAATTAACCACTAACCATCAAATTTGATTTGAAAATCATTTTCCCTTTATTAGCCTAAAAGTAAGCAACGCTTAGGTGTTCAAGACAAACTCAAAGCAAAAAAAGTCACTCGATCGCGATCGTTTCGAAGCAGAATGAAATTCTCATTTGCGGCGCTTACCGGCGTTGGTATTTAAATACGATGGGTACGCGTCGATTTGCTTTTGAGAAGTTGTTAACGAAATAAAAATAAAATTAAAAATTTTAAGTAACCCCCGGCAAAAAAAAAATTCCAAAAAGTAAAAAAATTATTTTTTTTTCTCTCGGCCTTTTGACTTCATTAAAAGAACCTATTAATATTTTTAAGATGACGTCGCCGCGTCGGGGGACCGAGAGAAAAAAAATTATTTTTTTACTTTTTGGAGTTTTTTTTTTGCCGGGGGTTACTTAAAATTTTTAATTTTATTTTTATTTCATTCTTTTTAAACTACTCGCCCTAATTCCGATAGGTACGAGTAACTACTTAAATTACATTTTTCGTAATACTCTACCGCATACAAACCCATATATAATTTACCATATTCAGCATGACTCATTCCCGTTATATTACACATGTGTGTCAAATATGTAATCTACGACGGAACTGTGTCTATTTTTTTATAATTTTTAAAGCAAGTACAGCACCTTAACTCTAAACAGAACTAGTTAAGACGAATGTAATGAGCCCATACTTAATAGGTTTACTAATAGGCAATCGTCTCCTACCTTCGAGTTCCATCATCAGAGTACCAGCTCAGTAGTACCAGCATACATGGGTGGTTCAAATGTTAGGTCGCAGATATGTTTGAAAGTAATGTAAGTTCCCATTGTGTCTAAGATCTAGAGTTGCGCAAAATAGTTCCAACCCCGGAACGAACATGGAACGTTTCCTTTCCCAGTCGGAACTAGTTCCGGGAACTATCTCCTCGGAACTACATCGGAACTCTCGGAACTGTCGGAACTATTGGGCCTGCACACACGGGAGTAATTTTATCAGGAGTAAAACTGGTGTAATGCTCTGCTCTATGCTTACACGGAATGAATTAATCCAACTGAAAAAAATGTATATGTGAACCTCGTTTCATTGTGTTAGTGTTTTCTCGTCTTTCTGACATTTCATTTGACAGAGATATTTCGCAAAAGACGTCTCCTCTCCATTTGGTTTATACAGTGTTCACTGCTTGAAGGGCGAATTACGATTGAGACGCAACACGAGACAAAAAACGTGCCGACTCGAAAAGTAAAGAGTTGTGTATGTATTAGTTTTGCGCTCTCTTCAACCACTCGATACGCGGTTGAAGATTTTACTCCATTTCATACTTCATACTTCAGCTCCCTCTCCCATAAATCAATTTTCAGCCGGTTGGATTACTCCCGTGTGTGCAGGCCCATTAGTATGACAAGGGAGATCCATATCCGATCCTTCATACCTAATTCGTTCACGAAACACGGAACGAATTGCCTGTATGAGTATGATTGCGCACATTATTGTTTGATCACTCTTCTGCTATTCCAGTTCCAGTGTGTGAGTGTGCATAAACTGTTCGAGCTTATCGCTACATCAATGTATACAATATTTATTCACATTTTGCTTTTGGTTGTCTACTACGTACTATAAGACATGTTCGATTGCATTTATCATTCTTTTCGTTTTGTATGTGATTACAACATAGTCATACGACCGCGTCGTTCGGACGTTCGGCTGAGTTGTATAATATGTATGAACGCCGCTATTGATGAATTTCTAGGTTGAATGGAACTATGGACATCGTTCAGTTTGAGGAACGATCGGAAATGTTTCCGACTGAGGACATAGTTCCTGGAACTATACATGTCCTGAACTACCCAACTCTACGAAGATCCCTACCACAGCTAACAAAAAGTGGTAATAACCTTGAAACGCCTGAACAGATCTTCATAAATTGTAGCTAAGAACTATCTCGATCACGGTAGCTTTCAAACAAAAAAAAATCATCAAAATCGGTCCATTCGTTCAGGAGCTACGACAGACACACAGACAAACTGACACGTCAAACTTATAACACCATTCTTTTTGTGTCGGGGGTTATTTAGGACACGATTGTTATAAAAGAAAAGACGAAAAATTCCAACTTAAATTGTACAATTTTTATTTTATGGATCGATTGATGTGCTTCTAATGGTGGTTTAGACGAGAGAGCGAGCAATGGCGCAAAAAAGCGAGACCAGCGTTCCCCTTACCCATGTAGGCAACTTCATTGTAGTCGCAGTAGTCCTGACATCTATGGGTAAATGGAACGCTGGAAACGAATTTTTAGGTCAATGTTACATTTTACAATTTCAACAATCATTATTATTTACAACATGGAAATTCATATGTTCATGGACTAATAATACTATCGAATTCAACGTTAAACATAATGATAGATAGATAAGATAGATAATTATAATACAGAAAGGATGATAATAAATTATTCAAAATAATCTTCAACACACCGCCTCCCCTGAAGGAATTTCAGGAACAAGGCAACAAGGCAAGCTTTGTAATAGGCCGTTTGTATATTGCGTCGTTGCAGCGAACAGAGACGACTCGCACCAGACCATCTTGACCAGGATGAACCTCTGTGATACGTCCTAGGGACCACTTAGACGGGGGCGAATTCGGCTCCTTTATGACGACGATATCATCAACCTTAAAGTTTCGTGTCACCTGCTGCCACTTCGGACGATGTTGAAGTGAAGTTACATAGTCGGACTGATAGCGACGCCAAAATCCTTGAACCATATTTTGAACAAGTTCCCAACGACCCAATCGATTTGTTGAAATTTCCGAATAATTTGGCTCCGGTATGGCGGTATGCGGTCTACCTATTAGAAAATGAGAAGGCGTTAATGGATTTAGGTCAGTATCCGAAATAGTAGAAAGAGGTCTTGAATTCAGCAGGGCTTCGATTTGGGACAGGAGAGTCGACATTTCCTCAAAGGTTAAGATGTTATTTCCTAACACACGACGGAGATGTTGCTTGATACACTTCACCCCCGCTTCCCAAAGTCCACCGAAATGTGGACTGTGTGGTGGAATAAACTCCCATTTTACATATATTGTCGCCGGCTAAGGTTGATACAACTCTCTCGTTGTGCTCCCGGGAACGCACTAACTGGAACCACTCGGACAATATCCGAGATGCTCCTTGGAAATTTGTTCCGTTATCCGAATAGATAATACTGCATTTTCCACGTCTTGCATTAAACCTTTGCAACGCAGCTAAAAATGCATCGGTGGATAAGTCGCTGACCACCTCCAAATGAAGCGCCCTGGTAGCCAGGCAGACGAAGAAGATATATCCTTTTACCAGTTTAGGTTTCCTTCCCTTTGATAGTCGAAGCATGATTGGTCCAGCGTAGTCGCAGCCAGTTTGGTCAAAGGCATACGATGGAGAGAGCCTTGACGCCGGAAGATTACCCATGAGTTGTGTTGAAGTTTTCTGTCGTAAACGAAACTGGAAAACTATTTTTCGAATTAAGTTTCTGCTACCAAGTACCCAAAATTGTTGTCGAATTAGAGAAAATAAATTGGATACGCCAGCATGAAGGTATTTTGTATGCAATTCTAATATGATGGAATATGTAATTGAATGATTTTTAGGTAGAATAATAGGGTGTTTTGTACTAAATGGTACATTTACAGCATTGGCTATTCGTCCTCCCACCCTCAGTAAACCGAACTCATCAAGAAAAGGCGACAAGGATGATAGTTTTGACCGATTCGAAACGTAATGGTTGCATTTAAGAGCGTTTATATCTTCTTTAAATTCTCTCTGGGCGTAACTTAAGCAGTATTGCTTCGAAGTTGGGAGTTCCGAGGACGAGATAAACGTTGTGTTGCGGGCTTTGGAATGAAGTCTACAATTTTTAACAAATCGAAAGATGTATGCTACAATACGAACGAGTCGGGTCCACGAGGATATCTTAGTAGATAGATTGTCCATGAAGTGGGGTGCAGTAGTAGTCATGTGAACAGCTGCTGAGGACTTTTTTATCTCCGGTACCTCCTCCAGATCGTCTTCGACTACAACGGGCCAGTCTTTGAAATCCCTCGAAATCCATGACGGTCCTTTCCATCATATTTCTAATGACGACAATTCACTAGGCGGGATTCCCCTCGAGGCACAATCGGCAGGGTTCTCTTCCGAAGAAATGTGGTTCCAAGTTGAACGAGGAAGGACATCAAGAATTTCGGACGTACGATTTCCAACAAAGGTGCTCCATCTACGAGGTGGTGAAGCAAGCCATGCCAAAACGACTTTAGAGTCACAAAATGCAACTATGGTTCGAGGTCTGGAGTCTAAGGACGAGCTGACTGAATTGAACCAAACGACTTAAAAGATCAGTGCACCACACAATTCGAGGCGTGGGATAGATAATTGCTTGACCGGTGCAACACGAGTTTTTGCAGCCACAAGTTGAACATCCATTTGGTTATCCTCGGAGACGCTACGCATATAAACGACGGCGGAATATGCTTTTTCGGATGCATCCGAAAACCCAATTAGGTCAAAGTGACGGGTATCCAGGGTACACCTACGCGTGATCTCGATCCCTTCGAAGGTATGTAAGTGCTGTCGGTATTGGATCCACTGATCGGCTACTTCTTTTGGCAATGGATCATCCCAATTTAGTTTAGAAAACAGAAAGGTTGATAATAAATTATTCAAAATAATCTTCAACAGGGGTTAATTAGGAAAAAAGAAATGAGAATCATTCTTTACTACCATAATGAAGTGAGATTTCAAACCGCAACATGCATGCAAGTGGCATGCGTTGCGAATGGCATTGTCGGCAGTGATCGAATTTCGAACAAACCGGCCTATTTGTGGAACGGTATGAACTCCTATGCATCCTGGACTCAATTAAAAAAAAATAAAAATTCGCCGGGAATATAGTCGTTTTAAGCAATAAATATTCTCTCCACGCTGTTCAACAACGTTCATCGGAAAACAGTGCTGGTCCACGCTATCTTTAAACGGGATACAGATAGAACAAATCCTGCTAACTTTCGATTAATTAATTTACTTCCGAATGTTAGCAAAAGGTTTTTGAAAAAAATAGTAAACAAGGCTCTAATCAAGTGGATGGAGGAAAAGAAAATAATACCGGGTAACGAGCTTGGTTTTGAGGCGTAACATGATAATATTTACGTTGCGTCAAAACTGGTTTCCGACATTCAGTGAAATAATGCGCAAAACCAATGTCGACCTTAAAAAGGCTCTCGACATCGTCTGTTGTTGAGAAGTACGACACCATGGCAACACTGCTGTTTGTCAACAACATGTCAGTTGTTCTTTTTTTATGTGACGTTTTATGAACTAGGAAGATTCTGGAAATAAAAAACGCGGTTGATAACCAGTTTAGAGAACCTTCGCATTTTTTATCTTTTCACATTTTAAACATCGGCATCCCTTGCGGGGAACCTGATTCTTCCGCGTAATATTTAAATTGTAAAGTGCTCCTTGAGAACAATGGCGCTGGCCAAAGAGGAATCTGTAGCGAAACTAATTTCTAACTTCTCAGCTAACTCATAGAAGACTGGGAAGGCAAAGTAAACAAAAGGATACTTTGTGGGCAGGAGGAAGCTACTGGAAGGTTACTGGACCAAGTTCAACGAGACGCATGACGATCTTTTATCAATTGAGGTAACCGCAGACAACGAAAAAGATCTTCAAAGACTTCTGTCGGATGAGCGATTAACAAAAATCGAATCTGCGTACTGCGAAGCCCTGGGAGAACTTAACGACATAATCGACGAGTTATCCATATCCGTCACTGCGCACGACACGTTGAGTCAGTCAACATCAAACCACACAGCTATAAGCGGAGGGAATAACAGCAAATCCATTTTGCCACCAATTCAATTGCCCACTTTCAGCGGATCGTTTGACGAGTGGTTGACTTTTGAAGACATGTTTACCAGCTGTGTTATGAATGATACGTCACTCTCTGATGTTCAACGTATACATTTCCTCAATTGTAGTCTTCGTGGCAGTGCTGCGAGTCTACTAAAAAATATTCGGAATAGTGGGAATAATTTTCAGTTCGCATGGGATATCTTAAAAGGACGTTATGACAACAAACGCAAGCTTGTTAAACAGTATCTTCGTGATATTGTGAATATACCGAATATAGTCCAAGAATCAGCAGTGGATTTACGTCAGATCCTCGATGGAATCACTGAAGCCGTTCGCGCTCTACAGCAATTAGGGCGACCAACTGACAATTGGGACGACTGGCTGATTCTACATGTGACGGAAAAACTGGATCCTGTCATCATTAAAGATTGGGAAATGTCACTCGCAAGCCCAAGTTCTATTCCCACGTACGCAGAGCTGGATAAGTTTTTGAAAAATCGACTACAAGGGCTTAATGCCATGGCCGAATGCTCTTTGCCGGAGCAGAAGGATCACAACCGAAAGCAGCAAACCAAGGTACAACCAGTCATCAAACAAATGTTACCCGATGTTCAAATTGTTCTGGTAAGCACATGCCAATGTTTTGTTCCCAGTTCAAAAGTCAAACACCAACGCAAAGGCTGACATTCGTGACAAGAGCAAAACTGTGCAAGAATTGTTTAAAGGCTGGACATGGAGATCTGCAATGCCCATCGGAATACACCTGTTTGAGATGTCACCAAAAACATCACACAAATCATACATGGACTACAAACATCCGTCTACCCCGTCACTCCTCCCATCCAATCCAAAGTCAAGCTAGATCCGGTTTTTTTGGCTACAGCTCAAATCAGCGTACGATCTGCTAATGGTTATCAGCTAAAACTTCGAGCTCTGTTGGACAGCGGATCACATGTGTCGTTTATTAGTGAGTATGCAGTTCAAAAACTTCATCTTCGACGAACGCGACTCCTTATACCAGTGACTGGAATAGGACTGTCCAGTGTTGGCCACTCAACAGATCTGGTTGATATCTCTATAAGCTATATCAAAGACCCGGATTTTAACATTAACTGCAGAGCATTAATTTTACCACGTTTGGGCCACCTTATGCCGACTCTTCGCATTGATCCACAATCTTTTGCTGAATTTCTAGATCTTGATCTGGCTGATCCAAAGTTACACGAGCCTGGGTCTATAGATGTCATTTTGGGAGCTGACCTGTACGGCTCACTTCTATGTGGTGAAATTCTGCCATCATCTGATGGTGCTACCGTGGCCCAGCGTACTCACTTAGTGTGGGTTGTTTTCGGCCGCTTGTTAGAAACTGCACCTCGAAAGTTAGTCACAAAATTTAGTGCATTTTCTCAGACTGAGCTCGCTAATTTAGTTCAGGACTTGTGCAAATTCAACGAGCACGAGGACGTGAAATCTTCTTGCAAGATGACACAAGACGAACTCTTTAGCGAAGAATTATTTAAATAAACAGTACAACGGACCAGTTCTGGACGCTACGTCATCAAGTACCCGTTTAAAGATTCCATCGACCGAACCACCCTTGTGGAGTCTAAAGCTGACGCCTACAGGCTTTTTCAACATCAACTGCACCGACTAGTCAAGGATCCAAGAATGAGAACAATGTACGAGGATTTTATGTCGGAATACTTGCACCTTGGACACATGGAACCTGTTCATGAGGACGTTTCACCCCAACAAGTTTGCTATATTCCACATCGTGGCGTTTACAAGCAATCAAGTTCGACAACGAAGTTAAGAACCGTCTTCAACGCATCAAGAAAGTACAAATCAAATTAACGATTGTCTCCACGTAGGTCCGAAACTCCAGAGCGACCTGTCTGCGGTAATTTTAAAATGGCGTACTCATCGAATTGGCTTCATGGCAGATATCGAAAAATGCTTTAGACAAATACTTGTGCAGCGGGAGGATGCTGACATGCAGCGTATTATTTAGAAGGACAAGAAGGGTTATCCAGCGGTCTACCGATTGCTAACTGTCACCTATGGCTTAAACTGTTCTCCGTACCAGACAATTAAGGTTTTCCATACCTTAGCCGATGATGAGGGTGCGGAGTTTCCACAAGGACCTTAGCCCTCCGGGAGGCATTCTACATGGACAAATGTCTTCATGAAACTGATTCGGTAGAGGCTGCTCAGCAACTGTTACGACGAGGAGGTTTCGTGTTGCGAAAGTGGAACTCAAATTCTACTGAGTTTCTGCAAGGAATCCGCATGAACGATCAGACCGACATTTGTTGTGAGCTCAATTTAAACCGGGAAACAAAGGCTACTGGTTTTGTCAGATCGACTGTATTGGCTATAAGGTGAACGTAACGGAAGTTACAACGACTATAACAAAACGCCAACAACTGTCGGATGTAGCCAAAATGTATGATCCAACATGTCTCCTGGACCCGATCGTGATTACAGGTAAAATCATATGTCAACAGCTTTGGCTATCTGGTATCTCCTGGAATGAGCCACTTCCTGAATCCCATCAGCAGAATTGGATCAGGTTTCGAAAGGAGCTTCCTTTGATAGAATACATCAAAGTTGCTAGGTGGATTTACTCATCGCCAGAAGCCAGCAACTACCAGCTACATGTTTTTTCGGATGCGTCTACATCTGCCTATGCCGCTGTTGCCTACCTGCGAATCAAAACATAGAATGGTGAATGTAAAGTGTCGATACTTATGGCCAAAACTAAAGTAGCTCCGCTAAAGAAAGTCACTGTTCCATGTTTAGAACTCAACGGAGCACTTCTTGCGTCACAAGTAACCGCCAAGGTCCTGGACACCTTACAATGGCCGTCTTTAAACACTTATTGCTGGTCGGACTCAAGGACGACTTTAAGCTGGATTCGATCAAATCCTGGGAAACATAAACTGTACGTGGCCAACCGGGTCGCTAGAATCCAAGAATTAACATCAATTGACTGCTGGAGGTTGTGCCAAGCAACCCGGCTGACATAGCGTCTCGTGGCATATACCCTTCCCAACTATGGGAACTTGACATCTGGTGGTCTGGCCCAACATGGCTACAGAAAGATGAAAGTGAATGGCCGAAACAAAGTTGTATGCTGAGTGACGAACTTGAGGTAACAGTACTTCTTGTTACTCAAAGTCCCTTCAAATTGGAGGATGCGGGAGCCATGGGCCTACTCCACAAATACTCCAACATCCTTAATTGGAATTACACGCTGGTGCTTTCGTTTTATTGATGCCAGATTAAAACGACCACACCCTACAATATCTTGGTGTTCAGCTTCTGAGCGACGACGGGCCTTAGAGTTATGGATAAGCTTTATTCAAAAGGGGCATTTTGCTAATGAAATTTCTTGTCTCTTTCATGGCAAACCTCTTAGTTCAAAAAGCAAGCTGCTTAAGCTGAATCCAATCATCGACGATAGTGGTATGTATCATGCGATTAAATGGCCGATTGAAAAATGCATTACTGCCTTTGTCTGAACGATTTCCTATCATTTTGCCGAAGGAAAGTCGACTCTGTACGCTGCTTATTGCCCATGGGCATGACTCTACTTTGCATGGTGGAACACAAACCACTCTTAATTCCATCCGAAGGCGCTATTGGATAATTGATGGACGCTCTTCAGTACAGAAGTACATTCGTCGATGTGTGGCATGTGTCCGTCAAAAACAACAAACTTCAACCCAAATTATGGGAAGTCTTCCAACTCCACGCTGTACAGCTGCAATTTCGTTCAAGCACTGCGGGTTAGACTATGGTGGACCGTATCCGAGGTCATCGTATTTACAAGGGATGGGTCGCGGTCTTTGTCTGTCTCAGCACACGAGCTATTCACCTTGAACTCGTGAGCGACATGACTACTGAGACAGTGGTTGCAGCTTTGCGGCGCTTCTTTGCTCAACGCGGGTACAGCTCTGACATCTATAGTGATTATGCAACCACGTTTGCTGGCGCCAATGCAGTTTTAAAGGAAGACTTCGCAGCCTATCAGAAGCAGTTGAAGGAAGGTGCTCGATCCGCGGCTTGCCATGGTGTATCATGGCCTTTTATTCCTGGCTCGCCAAACTTTGGAGGTATATGGGGGGCTGGCATCAAGAGCATGAAACACCAGCTGAAACGAACCATCGGGGAAGCAACGTTGACCATCGAGGAGTTTTACACCGTTCCCAAGCAAATTGAAGCTGTGCTTAATTCGAGACCTCTGTCAGCTTCGTCAGATGACCCACAGACTTAGCAGCTTTGACCCCTGGGCACTTCTTGGTGGGCGGTCCCATCACTGCCATTCCGGAACCAAGCTTGCTTGACACCAAGACAAACAGACTAACACGATGGAGGCAGCTTCAGCAAATGCAGCAGGATTTCTGGAAGAGGTGGAGCTGTGAATATTTACATGAGCTTCAGGTAAGAAGCAAGTGGAAACAAACCAAAACCAACATCAAGTGGGCGAAATAAAAAAATTATCTTTTCACATTTTAAACACCTATAGAAGGTCTGTTCTACAAGCTTGGTAGGCTAGTCTCTACAACTCTGTCTCTATCAACACTAAGCCATGTCCCTACGCATGGCTCCGAATTGGTACTTGTAGCAAATAAGGACGTTGGTTGTCGTCCCAAAACCCAACCCCTTGCGGGAAGGCCCGCCGTGGAATTAAGCTAACAATGCAGGTGTCCACGTAAAGCAATTTGACGGAATCTGCCTATGGCTCCAAAGAACCCATTTCTCGCATGCTAGGAAGTGTTAATTCGAATCCTTAATACGATTTCAACCTCAGCACTCCATGCCTAAAAATCGGTCTTTTTAATTGCCCATCTCTCCCGTTCTTCTTAGCTTAAAAGTTAGACTAAGTGAGATTAGATTAAGTTAGCTTAAATTAAGCTCAATAAATGGGGGTGTTTGACGCCCCCCCCCCCCCCCTCCCATTTGTCCCCCGTTTGAATAGGGCCTCAAGGGATCCCAGAAAGAACTGGAGGAAATTCGCGGTCAATAGGTAACAAGGCAACCACTCCTCAGTTCGTCAGTTAGATAAGAGTTAGCCAGGGGCGCGTCATCATGCTTAGATGAGTCTGAGAACTGACTCAGACCTGTTAGCTTTGGTAAAGTATCGAACATGCAGAGTGAGCGAGATGGCGAAGCCCAGTCGAAGAGAAATGGTTTTTGGAACAATTCGCATTGGAGTGATAGTGTATTTGGCGAGATGTATCCTACGACCCCGGCGTTGGGACTTTTGTGAACGGGGAAACGTTCGACTGTACTTTTCGTTTGGAAAATATGCGTCAGACATCAATCAGAGATATATGTACGTAATTCTAATGGCTATGCGCTATATTGTGAAGCAAAAGTGGAAGCATACGCGGCTTCAGTGACAGCCAAGCTGCAATCAAAGCTCTATCCAACCCTTTAACCAGCTTCAAATTAGTGCATGAACTCAAGATTTTTTGTCGTCGGAAGACTAAATTCACTTAGGCTTGTATAGATCCCAGGTCACTCTGGGATCCCGGGAAATGAGATCTCTGATGAGCTCGCTAAAATGGGCTCAGAGGAGAGTTTCTCAGGACTCGAGCCCGCTGATGCCGATTCGCCTAGAAAATTGCGATTCTATGACTAGCTACGTAACTCAGCTAGTGGAAATTGTAAAGAAATTATGCGGCACTGGTTTTGACATAAGCGATTAATGGATTGATTCTTTATTGCTTGCAGGTTTGCCGGATAAATTCGCACATTGGATTACAAATGTTTCTTATCAGCAATCTATAAAATAAATAGTAGTTGCAAATAAATGTAAGATACCCGATTCATGTTCAGGGGATGTACAAATAACAACTTTTACTGAAAAGTGCTCTTATGATATTCCTGTCAAAAGTGTGTAACTACAAATTTGTTATCAGTCAGCCAGTTGATTTGGAATGAAAACAAGGTATCGTTTAAAAGAATGGTTGTTGTTGTGTACAATCGACAGAATGAATTAGTGGCTTCAGCTGTTTTAATAGATGGAGTTTACCGACTGAACACAACTAAGAACGAAAATGAATGCTTATTAGTTGGATCGAATGTTTCTGGTGATGTGTGGCATGGAAGACTGGGACATATAAATAGCAATGACATGAATAAGATGAAGAATGGCGCAGTAGAGGGTTTATCATATGCGGACAATATCAATATTGAAAAATTTAATTGTACAGTATGCTGTGAAGGAAAACAATCCCGGCTGCCTTTTTCCGATATTGGTAGAAGAAGTACAGACGTATTAGAAATTGTGCATGCAGATCTATGCGGCCCAATGGAGGTTAAATCTATCAATGGATCCAGATTTTTTCTTCTTCTAGTCGATGACTGTAGTCGAATGTCATTTGGTTTCTTTCTCAAATCAAAATCGAATGCACTTTACTACTTCAAACAGTTCTTAACCATGACGGAAATTCAAAAGGGCAAGCGCATTAAAGTTCTAAGGACTGATAATGGTGGTGAGTTTTGTGATAATGATTTTGAAGAATTTCTGAGAAATACTGGTATAGTGCATCAGAAGACCAACCCGTACGCACCAGAACAAAATGGTTTATGTGAAAGGCTCAATCGTACCTTAGTGGAAAAGGCCAGGTGTTTATTATTTGATGCTAATCTTAAAAATAAGTTTTGGGCTGAAGCTGTTAATACGTCGGCTTATACAGGGTGTCCCACGAGCAGTGTGCCAAAAAGCTAGAGCGTGTAGGTCTGGAAAAAAAATTATTAAAAATCAACAGTTCCATCCACAATGCCGTGATATACTTTTTTGTAAAGCCAGAAACCTTTTCTTTGGTCTTTTTTTTAAACGAAGTTGTTTAAAGGAATAGTTTTTGAGAAATTAATTTTCAAACTCAAAATTTTGAAGAAAAAAATTAAAAAAAAAAAATTCGAACTATTTTTTTTTCAAAAATTCAATTTTCTTATTAGTTTTTAGTTAAAAGCGGAAAACCAGATGCAAAAATGTCTTGTAGTTTTTGAGAAATTAAAAAAAAACCCGAACCACTTTTTTCTAAGAAAAACCTTTTTTTTGGTTTCAACCCGGCTGGACTTATAGGGAAAATTAATGTATGAAAGATTGACCTCTGTTCAATTATTTCTAAAAGTTCGGAGTTTTATTATAATAAATTTTCAATATGATCCACATTTTTTAGAAGGCAAAGATTATATCTCCTTCTAATGGCTGCACATAAGTCTATGCGTGACAAATTTTTCTGCAATTTGACTCCAGCGACTTCAATCCGTTCTTTCAGTTGTTCCAAAGATACTATTTCCACTTCGTAAACATAATTCTTCATGAATCCCCACACATAAAAATCTAGAGGAGTTAAATCTGGTGATCTAGGTGGCCATTCCGTGGGGCCCCTTCTTCCGATCCAACGGTCACTAAAATGATCATCCAGCCAGTTTCTAACCCGTAAGCTGTAGTGTCCTGGTGCTCCATCTTGCTGGTAGATTAAATTATCTGCTAAGGCCAAAGGAACGTTGTCCATCAAATCGGGCAAAAGGTCTCGTTGGAACTTCAGGTATGATTCTCCATTAATAACGGCATTCAAAAACCAGGGCCCGATTACAGTTTGTCCAACAATACCAAGCCAAACATTACAGCTAAAGCGGTGTTGTGATTTATTTAGTTTTTTGTTGTGTGGATTGGTGCTACTCCAATGATGCAAATTGTGGAAGTTAGTAACCCCATCTCTGGTAAACTGTGCTTCATCCGTCCAGAATATCCTTGCAAAATAGTTTCGTTCAGTTTCGAAGCAGTAATGATCGACAAAATTCTGCTCTCAAAAACTTGTCGTTTGAGGTGAGTTCCTAAACTGGCCTAAAATGGTACGGGTGTAAGTTTTCGGTATGAAGCACTCTCCATACTCTAGATTTGGGCACTCCAAGCATAATAGCTATCCTCCTTGTACTAAGGGAGGGATTACGTCGGACCAAATCCAAAATTCTTTCATCTAAGATTCCTGATCCATCTGTAACTGATCTCTCGCTTCTTCGATGCTCTAGCACTCCGTGCTCTCGCAGACGTCGGTGGATTCTTGAAAACATGCTACGACTGGGACACCTCCGATTGGGATATCTTTCAGCGTAGAGTCTTTCGGCTTCACGATCTCGACCATTAGCTAAACCGTAGCAGAAGTGAATGTCCGTTAATTCTTCTCGAGAGTATGAGTTTGACATCGTAATGTGTTGATGAGTTAACATCCAATTTCGAAATTGCTTTTTATTAAAAATGCGATGCCTTTTATTTACAGTTGGGTTGCAAATATTTTGTTTTTCAATCAAGAAAAATTGCGGTTTTATTGTCTTAAGGTCCTAGCGGGTAGAACCCATCGGCGGCGGGCGGACCCAGACGAAAATGGGAGGTCAGTTTTCAGGCGTTATCAATGAAAAAAAAGGATTAATCCAGGGTTATTCCAATACTGTGTCACTTTATTGTATCCTTATAAAACCCCGAATTGTTTAAAAATAATAAAAAAGAGGGCAATGTTTCAATCATTAATTTGCCTACAAGTCCAGCCGCGTTGAAACCAAAAAAAAGGTTTTTCTTAGAAAAAAGTGGTTCGGGTTTTTTTTTAATTTCTCAAAAACTACAAGACATTTTTGCATCCGGTTTTCTGTTTTTAACTAAAAACTAATAAGAGAATTGAATTTTTGAAAAAAAATTAGTACTTAATTTTTTTTTTTTTTTAATTTTTTTTTTCAAAATTTTGAGTTTGAAAATTAATTTCTCAAAAACTGTTTTTTAAAACAGCTTCGTTTAAAAACAAGATGAAAGAAGAGGTTTCTGGCTTTACAAAAAAGTATATCACGGCATTGTGGATTTAACTGTTGATTTTTAATAATTTTTTTTCCAAATTAAGTCAATTTTTTAGAAAATTGCGGGAATAGACCCCCCCTCCCGTACGATTTTTTTCTTGTTTGACCAGACCTACACGCTCTAGCTTTTTGGCACACTGCTCGTGGGACACCCTGTATAAGAAATAGATGTGTAGCGTCAGGACTAAAAAATAAAACACCTTATGAGCTTTGGACAGGTTATAAACCGGATGTTAGCAACTTTCGAATATTCGGTAGCCTAGTAATGGTACACGTACCCAAACAAAAACGATTGAAATTCGATAAAAAATCAACAACATCGACAACATATTAGTTGGTTATTCAGAGAATGTTAAAGGGCATCGTGTTTAACAACAACACTGTAGTAACAAGTAGAGATGCCATCGTGATCGAAAGTTCCAGACAAGGCTATGACGATTGGAAGGAATCCACGAGTAATTCAAATGACGATAAGATGATAACGTTAGAAGAACCAGACGATAAGGAGAAATATGCAGGTTCAATGGAGGAAAGCAAATCCGAGTGCATGGAGGCATCTTTAAAAGACAAGATTATGAATCGCCTGAAGAACACCTAAAAAGTGCGACAAGACCAGTTAGGTTAAAACGTAAACCTGAACGTTTTGGTGTAGCTAACCTGTCTGTTACCACTAGCGATGTGGCATTGGGTTTAATTTCTTTCAACGAAGCCATGAACGGACCAGAAAAAGGCCATTGGAAGCATGCTATGGAAGAAGAGCTCAAATCGTTTGAGCACAACGACGCGTGGGAGTTTGTGGATGCTCCAGAAAATGCAACTGTGGTGCAAAGCAAATGGGTTTTCAAGAATAAGACTGATGAGAACAACAATATCTGTTATATAGCAAGACTGGTAGCCAAGGGATTTACGCAAAAGCCAGGTATAGATTATGACGAAACTTTTTCACCGGTAGTTAGGTTTTCAACTTTAAGATTATTATTTGCTTTGTCTCTTCCAATGAACTTGGATGTTATTCATTTAGACGTAAAGACTGCTTTTTTAAACGGCTTTCTTGAAGAAGATGTTTATATGTCCAAGCATATAGGTCTTGCACCTGGTGATGTTAATGATAAAAAAGTTTTGAAACTAAAAAAGGCTATATATGGACTCAAACAGTCTTCTAGAGCTTGGTATAAAAGAGTAGGTGATTGTTTAACGAAGTTAGGGCTTACAAAATCTAAATTAGAACCTTGTTTGTTGACTAAAATTAAAAAAAGAAACTAGCATTATAGTAGCGTTATATGTTGATGATTTAAAAGTAATTTAAAAGATGTATTGAATTTAAAATTTTGTATAAAAGATTTGGAGAAAGTAAAACAATGTCTTGGAATGAGGGTAAACATAGACAAAAAGCTTGGTATTATTACACTTGATCAAAAACAATATATTAAAGAATTGTTAAATAAATTTAATATGATAGAATGTAAGAAAGCTGACACTCCAATGGAGGTAAAGACCGTTCTTGAAAAAAATAGTGCTTGCAATTTTCAACTGCCATATCAACAATTTATTGGTAGTCTTATGTATTTAGTAGACATAGACCTGATATTGCGTACTCAGTTAGCTTTTTAAGTCAATTCAATAACTGTTACAATGACATTCATTGGAAATGTGCCAAACGAATTTTGAGATATTTAAGCAAAACTATGGATTATGGAATAAAATATATAAACGGGAAAGCAGAACTAGAAGGTTTTGTTGATGCCGATTGGGCAAGTAATTTAATAGATCGAAGATCATATACTGGATTTTGCTTTAACCCTTATCCTGTATTCAAAATTGAAGACAATCGGGTCGAAATTGCCCAAACACACCTTTCATATGAGTTATTTCGCTTATTTGTGAATATATTTATCTGAAATTTCTTGACTTTTATTTTTTTAAGCAAATGAACAGAACTATAAAAAAATGTATAACATTTGTTAATTTATAAGATTTTATGATTTTTTTTTTAAATAACGTTGTATTTGTGAGTCAAAATTGCCCAATATATTTTTTCCAACAAACGTTGACTGGGACACCCTATTTTCTTCGAAATGTAATATTATCTACAAATGTAGGCGTATATGTATGTATGTGTATATACTTACTCCTGTCGACCCACTCGAGCACACTTTTTTTTTCTAAGAACGTAACGGTAACATTTGCACAGCAAATAAAGCTGAATGTGCTTCACATCACAGCAAAGAAGTGTTGTTCACGCGTAGATCATTGGATATACAAATATTTATGTACTAAATACTAAATATTATGTTCAAAAAAAACGTTTGAACCACGTGTAACCAAATGATTTCTAGTTATCTTTCATAGAATTCATATGGCCGGATTGAGTCGATATTCACCCCTATTACGTTTGTCGGTTTCGACTCTCAATCGACTTTGTTTCGACCGACTCGCAATGTAGCAAATTCCATTTGTCGGATTTGCATTTTGTAGTAGATAAGAACATATTTTCGACTTCGACTGGTATTCTGTTTGTCGCCTAGCGGGCGGATAAATGCCATTTCAAGTCGATAACAAAAATGTGAACGACTGATCGCGCGTAAAGAAAGTAAGTAAACCGTTTGATTATTAACAGGTACATTTTATATACATATTTGTACATTCTTATTGATCTGGAATTGTCGACAGTAAAAAAAAATGAAAATAACAAATAAAAGGCAGTTTGAGGTTTTGATTGCATTTATGCAAGAAAAGCCTCACCTTGCAAGGGGCTTTTCGAGATCGGTAAATAAAGTCTATACAAAAGGTGAGTGGAGTTCGCTTGCTGTTAAATTAAACAGTTTAGGTCATCAAGAGATGGTGACGGTTGGCAAAAGGTTTGTATGAAGTTTTTAATAAAGTTGAAATTGAAAATATATCATAGGTGTGGAGCGACTTCAAGTATAAAACAAAAAAGAAGGTGGTCAGAAATAACCAAAAAAAAACAAGCAACCAACACTGATTTATTTATTTTCAACTCTAACACAAACTATTCTTTCACACAACACGAAATTTCGCTTGTGAGCTGTCAGAAAAGAAAAAATTGTACTGACAGCCGAAAAAAAAATCTAGTACATGTCTAGTCGGTCGAATGAACTACGGAATCTAGATTTTCCATCGACCCGACTCGACATCCGACTCAAGTCGTTTTCGACTCCCGACAAACGTAATAGGGGTGATTATTGTAAAGATGACAAACATTTAAGGTTTGAAGTGTTTTGTTTTTTTTGTCTATGATGTTTTTTTATATCAATATACCTATATTTGTTTTTAGGAAAGAGTCTACATATTTAAACAAAGGTAAACAAAAATCACATCTAGGCAATTTAGAAAACACCAAGGTGAGCCTAGGGACACATATACCACCATTAAACTGCCCCACAAGTGTGCATGCAAATCAGACAACGACTGAAGAACACCGGTGTTGTAAGAGTAAGACCAAAAAAAATAAAAAATCTGGAGCATGCCCGTGTCAAACGGTCAAACCGTAGCATTATGAAAAAGAACGCTAAAAGGAAAAGCACTACCCCGCCAGGCACTACTAATGGTCGTGATCCTGGGACGAACAGCAATGCTCTAGTCAGAGCTATAGGATTTCCGGGGGATAGCAAAATAATGCAACGGCGTAAGCCACACTTAAGAGTGGCCAGTTGGAACATTGGAAGCATGAGTGGTCGCAGCTATGACCTTGAAGAAATTATGGTTAGAAGGCGAGTAGACATCCTGTGCGTACAAGAGACGAAATGGCGAAACACCGGTAATCGGGCACGTTTCTTGGACGTTAAAACAAAAGCCTACAAGATGTTTTAATATGGATTGGACCAAGGAAAAAACGGAATCGCCATCATCCTTGCGCCAGAGCTACTTGGCAACGTCTTAACCATTTAAAAGTCCAGTGACAGTTTGATGACTCTCAAATGGGTGATGCATGGTGAGGTGTGGAACATCGTAAGCGCATATGCCCCTCAAGTGGGCTGCGAACAAAAAGAAAAAGATGCATTCTGGCTAGATTTCCACAACCTTGTCAAAATCATCCCAAAGGAAGAGCTTTTGTTTGTTGGGGGAGATTTAAACGGACATGTCGCAAAGACAAGCGAAGACTATGAAGGCTACCACGGAGGGCTGGGATACGGCACCAGGAACTATTCAGGTGAAGATATCCTAAACATGTGCAAGTCGTACGGTCTTATAGTGCTAAATACCATGTTCGTCAAACAAAGCCGGCACCTGATCACTTATAGCAGCGGCGGAAATGAAACTCAAATAGACTATCATTTGGTATCCAGTTTCATGAAGCCACGAGCTAAAGATTGCAAAGTGATCCTGGGAGACGCGATCGCCCCTCAACACCGTCTCCTCCTGACTGAATTTTTTATGGATGCGAGAAAGAAGTCAAAGCAGCAAACGAAGGTGTCTGAGAGTATCAAGTGGTATAAGCTGGATAAAGGAAAAGGCGAAACTTTTATTACCATCATGAAAAACTACCTCTCTTCCATTATCGATGAGGTCGGTAATGAGGAGTGCAGAGCACAAGACATGTGGGATTCCCTACAACAATCTGGCCTGGAGAAAGCCAAATCACTGCTCGGAACATCTAAAGGCCCCTGCCAACACGCAAAAGAAACCTGGTGGTGGACAGACGAAGCCAAAGCAGTGATACACGAAAAGAAAATGGCTTTCCAAGCTTGCTCAAAGTGCTCTTCTACTAATAGAGAGGAAAAAGCTCGCCGTGAAAAGGTATATAGATATTGCAAAGGTATCGCGAAGAAAAAGTGCGCCGAATTCAAAGCGAAAAGCATGGAAGGCCTCTATCAGGAGTTGGAAGAAATATCGTCTTCCGCGTCTGACAGGAACCAGGCTACCCAGGAGCTTCGACAAAGCAATTTAAACAAAGGAGCAAATACCTTTAAGATAGCCGCCCAGAGAAGAAGAAATGCTCAGGAGATTCGTTTCCCAAAGTTTATTAACAATGCTGAAGGCCAACTCCTTGTGGAAGACGAAAAAATTCTCCACAGATGGCGACAGTATTGCGAGAAACTTCTGAACGAACAGTTTCCCCGAGTGTACTTTCCAAGAGCCGCCCCGAATCATGCCGAAATATCCGACATCACAGTCGAAGAAGTTCGGTACGCGGTTAAAAACTCCAAGAAAAGAAAAGCTGTTGGGCCGGACGGGATACCCTCTGAGTTCTGGAAAAAGATGGGAGACATCGAGTCTAGATGGCTCATGGTTCTTATCTCCAAATTTATGAGAGGCGACACTATGCCTAATCAATGGAGGGAAAGCTATCTTTTTCCTTTGCACAAAGGAAAGGGTGATACGCGAAATTGTGATAACTACCGTTCTGTCAAGCTGATGTCGCACACCATGAAGATCGTTGAACGGGTATTTGATAGCCGACTGCGGAAAATAATACGACTATCTGATGACCAGTGCGGGTTTGTCTCGGGTAAATCAACAACAGATGCAATCCAAAGTATAAGGGTCATGATGGAAAAGCATCGTGATTCTTCAAAGGACTTGCAAATGGTGTTGGTTGATTTCGAGAAGGCCTTTGACCGGCAACCAAGAGATCTTTTATGGGTAGCGCTAAGACAAAAAGGAGTTCCAGAAACTTACGTGCGAGTGATTATGGACATGTACGAGAGAGCAACGACAAGAGTAAGATGCACCGCAGGAGTCACCGAAGAGTTCGCAATCAAAGTCGGTGTACACCAAGGGAGCGTCCTCAGCCCACTGCTTTTTATAGCAGTCCTTGATTGCTTGCTTGAAGGAAAAGTGACGGACCCCAATGTGCACCAGCTATTCTTTGCTGACGATGGGGCCATTATAAGTGATGATCAGGCGTCCCTACAACGAGCACTTGATGTGTGGGTGGACATTTTTGAGGAACACGGGTATCGTATTAGTTCAAAGAAGACAGAGTATCTGTGCTGCCCGTTCTCTGACCCTCATCAGCCTATTCCAGACATTTACTTGAATGGAAGAGTGCTTCCCAAGTGTGAAAAGTTTAAATATCTGGGATCTATGATTAATAAAGAAGGAACTTGTGATGACGACATCAACCATCGCGTAAGCGTAGAAAAGCGGGAAAACTCCGCCACCTTCTGTGATCGAAAAATGCTCCATATGCTGAAAGAAAGGCTCTACACTTCAGTTGTACGTCCGGCGCTCACATACGGTGCACAATGCTGGACAATGCACAAAAAGTATGAGAGAAAATTAACGGCAGCTGAGATGAAGATGCTTCGCATGACAGCGGGAGTAACAAAGCGTGACAGAATTAGAAGTTCAAAGATCCGAGGAAGCCTAAACGTAAAAGAAACCATCACAAGAAAGATAGAGCGCGACCGACTCAGTTGGTATTGCCATGTTCAAAGGAGAGATCCTTTGAACCTCGTCCAAAAGGCGATATCAATCAACGTTCCAATTTCAACACGCAAAAAAGGCAGGCCGAAAAACAATTGGTGCAAACAAATGCAAAAACACCAGCATTTGATTGGCCTCAGCGATGAAGTAATCCCAAACAGGGAAGCCTGCCGCTACTTTCTGAGGGCAAACCGGCGGACCCCACAAGCGGACCAGTAGGAATGTAGTTAAGTGGAAAGGTTATGGTCCTACACTTCTGACCATAACAACGCCGGAAAAAAGGAAAAGAAGAAGAAGAAGCTCTGTCAGCAGTCCGCCAAATTATTCCAAGGCCAAAGGTCTCTTAAAAACCGTAGAATATGGCGAGGGATTATTTATAATTTTCAAGCTGGGTGTCCGAAATTCTCGCCTGTCGTTGTCGTTGTACCCTTTGACAGACAACTGTACACCGCTCGGAAGTCAGGGCACTAAAGTCACTGATTAAAAATCTCCAACAATTGATCGAGAAAAATTCAGAGTATCTGTAAGTTTGTGTGGGATAAACAGAATTCGTGCTGTAAAATCCAATATCGCTAATATATGGGGACAATGAACGCCTCTTGCGAACAATCAGCAGCGATCCAGAGAGTGCTGTCCTGGATGACGACTTTTTCCTGATCAAGGATCTTCAGGAGAACTGGGGTAAGTAGGAGCTGTCTTCCAGGAATTGTACAAGATGCATGGTAGCATTCGTCCGAACAGAGCCCACTTGTACCGTAGAAATGTATCGATCGTTGGCGAGGGGGCTAACAACATGTTCCTTTCGACGGAAGATCTCCAGTTGATCTTTGACTCATTGGAGAGAAAAAAAATCCGCAGGAACCGACGGTATATCCCCACCAATGGCCGTAGAGAGTGACACCATCCTGTTCAAGAATGTACTGAATAATGCATATTATACGGTGCATTGCTTTGTTGCAACTAACCCAAATCTCCGGTCGATAAGTGTCCTTCGAGTATCAGCAAAGTCTTCAAGAAGGTAGTCCATAAAGCTCTGTCTAAATAGGACTACAAAATCATTCCAGATAACCAATTCGGTTTCAGAGCAGAGCATGACTCGTATCGGATACTCAATGTAAGAATCAACGCACATGTGCCTGTCTGATTGACTTTAAAAAGCTTTCGACACCGTATGGTTAGAAGATCTTAACTACTCGCTCAGCTGGTCATAAGTAAACCACTGCTGTATATGATTTTTGACATGTTAACCGGTAGTAAGGCATTTTAACAAAGCTAGTTTAGCTTTGGTCCCCTCGTCATTCTACAGCGTACGTGGATGATTTCATCGCGTACAGGTCAGGTCCAACAATTGACCTCAGTCATACTCCACAGAGTGACTTCGAAAAAACGTTTGTCTAGAGTCTCCCGGGATATTAGAAAAAATTGGCGCAGATTCTCAAATTTTGGACCGGCCAAGTGTCTGTTGTCAGATACCTTAACGAGATCAGTATTTGTTGAACGATGTCACTTCCGTCGTAACACGCGCCCTTCATTAATTGGTGCGCTTATGTATTTGTCCTTTTCTAGTTCCAAATTCTTTGGTCCCAAGGTCGGGCATTTCCGGAAATCAAATAAAAAAAATCTGTCTACTGAGAAATCGGCACGTGGTTTTATTCTTTCGCTTGAAGTTGGATTTAGAGTTTCTACTTTTTTTTCTACGACGATCGACTAACGCGTAAACATTTGGGCCTAACGAGCGCGGATCTATGAACCTCGTATCGTAAAATATTAATTCGTTTAATTATAATACATTCATATTCGTATAAGACAGGTGTTTAGATATGGCATTTTGGATAACGTTTATTATTAACATCTGGATTTTTTGGCTCGACTGTTGCTTGTTTCGTGCATGGTTCTATTTGACTACTTTCCCCTTCCTCACTTACGGTTATAAATTTAGGCTCATTGTATGATCTTCGCAAGTGTTCAGTATTGCGTCGGATGATGTTATTATTTTCTGTGCGTACGACGTACGATCTAGGAGCTTCACATCTGGCCTCAACCCTATCAGGTTCCCACATACATTTACTTCTGTAAACAACATTATCCCCTGGGCTAAGTTTTAATTCCTTTCGATTTGCTGTTTTGTCGAAATGTTTGCTTATCTATTAAACGCTTTATCTGTTCTTCAGTGTGATTGCCTACCAGCTTGGGTTGCAATAAGTTCTTACTGACTGGGAGGGTCGTTCGCAAAACTCTACTCATTAGTAATTGTGATGGTGTTACATCAAAATGTGCAAGCTTAGTACTACGGTATTCCAATAAAGTGAGATGTAGGTCTCCACCACTATCCAAACATTTTCTAAAGATCGTTTTGGCCAGGTGAACGGCTTTCTCGGCTTGGCTGTTGAATTTGGGATAAAATGGGCTAGAGTATATGAATTTGAATGCCCACTTTTTTGCGAACTGTCTACACTCAAATTTTTTTTTTTTTTATTGAAACGTTATAGATAGTGAACATTTCATTACACTGCAACTAGTATGAACTAACGAGCAATTTTCATCTAATCAATAAATGTAGTATCTTGAGTGTAAGTATAAAGTTAATTTTTTTAGTAAATTTTAGTTAGATATGATTTATCCAGAAGGGTGTAATATCTAAGGTGACTGATACCATAACTCGTGTGGTTTAGTACGTTTGAGTCTTCGGGTCAATCCATTGCTGTCACTTAACCTTGCTGTCTCAGCTTTGTGAAGTGCGTTCTTGCGTATTTAGAGATTGTCGTCTCTACAGTATCTAGTTTAAGATCGCGTTGTAAGTCCGTATTCCTTACATACCATGGAGCTCTGACAATGTCCCTGACGACTTTATTTTGAAATCTTTGTATGATGGCAATATTTGATTGGGAAGTACATCCCCATAGCTGGATACCGTATGCCCATACTGGTTTTAATATCTGTTTATATATTAAAAGTTTATTATGGAGTGATAGGCGCGAATTTCTACCAATGAGCCATCTGAGTTTTCTTAGTTTGATGTTAAGCTCTTTTCTTCTTTTCTTTTCTTCTTCACGTGCTCCTTCCATCTTAGTTTAGCATCTAAGTTCATTCCTAGATACTTAGCTGTGTTTGAGTAAGGAACTTGAGCATCTGAAATAAATATTGGCTTGTGGGTAATTTTTTTGTTGGTGAAATCAACGTGGACGGATTTTGAGCTGTTTAGGTGAATACGATTTTTTTTGGTCCAGTTGAGAACTTCATTTACAGCACCTTGTAGGGTTTCTGTTGATTTGCTTTCGTTTTTTGCAACTGTAAGTATAGCTGTATCATCAGCAAATGTAGCTATTGTCACAGAATAAATAGTATACAGAAGTCGCATCTCGGCCTGCGATGATTTTTCACTTTATGGTGCGGGCGGAACAACTGAAAGGAAGATCAAGCAACGAGAGAGCAAGCATGATCAGAGAGTAACAACCAGAGAGCAGCCACGATCAGAGAGAATCAACGAGAGAGCAATCTTAAAATGTTTATGTGTGTGTGTGTATTGTGTTGCTATCCAACGTCGTGAATGCACGTGGTGTTGACAAAATTTTGTTTCAAGTTTTAGATTTCTATATTTAGTTTTCTTCAGTTGAAAGTTGCGCTTGGTATTCGTACCCGTACTTTTTCGATGCAAACTAAAAGGACCGGGTAACACCAATTAACGTTATTCCATTATTTGGAATTTTTGTGCAAATTTCAATCTGATATATGTAGGGAAGAATAACCCAGAAACTTTAGTACGACAGGATTTTAAGTTTGCGGGCTTTAGTAAAAAAAATTTTTCTCTGAAGCCCACGAGCAATGCTTCCTCAAGAGTACTAAGATCATGAAGTCCAATATTATTTCCTTATGATCAGAACATGTGGAAAACCATTGCGGTGTGGCATTTTTGCATTTGGATTTTATCAAGTTTTTTATACCAACAGTTTGTGGTTGTGTGTCGAAAATATTGCTAAACACTGTAATATGTTTCTTGCTAATTTCCAACTAAATTTGTGAAGGAGCAACGAGGTTACCAAAATCTTTAAGAGAATTGTAATTTTTATGAAATATGAAAAGTTCACTAGGAACTGTTAATACTTCGTCTTCATTTCTCAATATAGAAACACAAATATCGCAGTTAATTTTCGGTATCATTTTGTAGACGATATAACCTATGAAGTATCTTAAAGACGCCAAATCGATACTAAATTCCGAACAATTCTGAAAGTCATCATTTAATACGAAATCATCAATGATTTCTATGTTAATATCTATTTCAGAGTTTTCGTTTCGACTGAGTTCTTCATTATTTGTATCAGCTAAGTCCATATTTGACAAAATATTTGAAAGCGTTTCAAATGTGGTATCACTCAGCTCTTCACAGTTACTATAAGAACTCAACTGCACTATATTTGCAGACATTAAGCGTGCTAATAAAGTGTTTATATCAGCAACTGAGGGGTTAATATTATTTCCACCCTTTTGTCTTAGAACCGAGAACATATTTTCGAGCTTATCTTGGTTTAATGCTCTTGTCATTAAAAAAAATATTTGGGATTTTTTTTGAAATAGCTCGTCTACTAATTGTAATACAGCGTTTAAGGTAAATTTCATTCCATCTAAAAAAAATCATTTTTCGTTTTTGTCAACAAATGAGATTTCATTGAGGTATTCAAGGAAGAATTTTATATATACGTGTGATGGACTGTTAAGTTGAACTGCAGACTTATAACAATTCTTTGAAGATAGCGAACCACTATTTAGGCAGTCAAATATTTTGTCAATATTTCCTATGAAGCATGCCGTAGATAAACAAACTTCTTTTGAGCAACTTTTAAAGCCTACTGTCTCAATAACAGTTTTAATTGCTGCTTGAACAGTCCTACTAAAAATTTGGGTGGCTAGTTTTACTTTCATTTTTTCGAAAGAGTTCGGAAATATGTGCTGGCTTGTAAGTTTAAAACACATTTTTGTATTAGATTTGCATTCCATTTCCCATAGTTCCTTAACTACTTTAAAACTAGCAACTCCATTTGGTGTTGTAAGGTCACATTGAAGCCAAACATTTCTTAATGATTTGATTAGATATGGAAAATCATATACACAGAAAATTTTACTACCATTATACATAAAATAGGGCTTTTCTAAAGTAGCTCCCAATTCCAAGAAACACTTCCTGTTAGAGGACCCTTGGTCACAAATTACAACTTTAACTATGATGCCAAAACTGTTCAAAATTGCTAAATTTCGTAATATTATCTTTTTTAGTAAATCGGCAGAAAGTCCATTTTTTGAAACAAAGTAATTAAATGTAAGCGCCAGTTGGAAAACATTGATTTAATCATAAAAACGCACAATTGTTTACCAATCTGGTTCGTTCTTTCAACCCCATTTTCCTCAAATCCATCCACTAAATCTAATTTGGAATTGTATCGCAATTCCCTTCTAATCGCCATTTCATCCATCAGCAGAATCATATTATTCTTTTCGTACTTGTTCAAATCTAAGCACTTCTTTTTTATTAACTCTAAACCGTTATTTTTAAAACCTGGTTGTAGGGAATTTACAGGGGCCCATCGATAAACAGTAGAGATATGTGGCAAATTTAGATGCAATTTATTCTTCAAAAATTGGTACGTTGACTGTGAGACATAATAAATGTTTTGAACCAAATCTTTTACATCTTGCTTATATTCTTTAGGTCGTGGACTAAGAAGAAGTTTGCAAAATGTTTTTGACTCCTTGCTTATTTGAAAAGAGTCGATGGTTTGAAATATGCTTGATTTTGTTGCTATTTGTTTGCGGCTTCGGAGATTTTTATATTTTGCTACCATGTCGTAATATTTTTTTCTGTAAAAATGAGCTGATTTCAGATATTTTTCACAGTCATCACAACATCCATCTACGGAGTCACTTGTTCGGCTCTTTTTAGCTGGACAATCAAGCTCCAACGACTTGTAATCTTCCTCAATAACTTCTAAGTTAAATACCGGAACAGTTCCGAATTTCAACTTTTTTTTACCAATGTCAGAACTTGAGAAGTGATTGGCGCAAATCAACAATTTTTTTGTGTAATCTTTTGTTGGAATATTACATTTTTCTCGCAAAATTTGACCCATAGCTGAGTCATAGGGAGGAAACTTAAACATTCTTATCTTTTCACCATATCGCCTAGATTTACCGCATGTTTTTATGCAGCATCGAATGCCGGACTTTTGGAAAATTTTACCAACAGCCGGTACAGAATCCATTTTTCCTATTCAAAATCGTATGACAACCCCTCAACAATCAATATATGTATAATAATAAGTCCAAAGAATAATCCAAATCGTATGCAAAGTTGTCAACAATTATAAAAGCAACAATTCAAAATCAAAAATAGAGTTAAATATCAAAATACAAAGTAAAAATGGAGTCGATATATAAGCGCAGAAAAACACAACCATTCGCATGAAAGTACAATTCCCGAGTGATTTCGAATCCAATCCCCACAATCGAAAACAAGAGAAGCAATACAGCACCATGCAAGCTTACGATAGAAGAAGCTATCAATGCATACACACGCACACACACTTGCATACACATCGTAAGCTGCTTTGCTCTCGTAAAAACAAAACCACCGAAAACGCACATGCTACTCTCTTTCGCTCGCACCAGCTTCTCAATTTTTTTGTATACTCTCTTGCATGTTCTCATGCTTGTACTCTCTGTTCAATAGGGTGCCAATATTGGAACCCTAGAACAAAATTTGCTTTGTATGAGATGCAACTTCTGTATACTATTTATTCTGTGCTATTGTGCAACTTGAAAGTGTTGGCAAGTCATTAGTGAATAGAAGGTATAACACTGAGCCTAGGATACTTCCCTGTGGAATCCCAGCATTAATTTTTTTTCAGTTGAGAATATGAATTACTTTGTTTAATTCTAAAATATCTATTTGAAAGGTACGATTTTAGGAAGTCTGTGTATTTCTTGGGAAAGAGTGATTTCAGTTTTTGTAGGAGACCTTCATGTCAGACTTTATCGAATGCCTTTGCCACATCCAAAAATATAGCTGAGCATACCGTTTTTTTCCTCCAGAGGTTTTTCGATGATGTCGGTAAATCGATGTACCTGTTCTATGGTAGAATGTCTGTTTCTGAAACCAAATTGATGCATTGGAATCATATCTTGACCAGTAATAAAAGGAGTTAGCCTCTTTAGAAAAACCTTTTCTAATACCTTAGATAAAATTGGTAAAAGAGAGATGGGCCTGTAGGATGATGGTTCGTGAAGATCCTTACCTGGTTTGGGTATCATTATGACATCTGCTACTTTCCAATAACAGGGAACATGGTTTAGGTTGAAGCATGCGTTTATTAAAATTGCCATTTTAATCAAAGCTCTTGGTGGTAGCTTCTGTAAGACTTCGGTAGTTATTAAGTCGAAGCCAGGTGATTTTTTCCGTTTCAGTTGGTATTTAATAATCTGATTGATTTCATTAGGTGTGACGAAAGGAATTTTTTCGTTCGGTTGCTGCACTTCTGGCCATGTTTCATTAGTTTGCGATTCGTTGGGTTGAAAATTGCCCATTAGATACTCGGCGAATATGTCAGCCTTTTCGCCATTAGTCCTAGCCCAGGTGCTGTTTGATTTTAAAGGTGGGTTCTGTTGTGTGGGACGTTTTAAGTATTTAATGGATTTCCAGGGGGAGTATTCTGTTTTTTTATCGGCTGTAAGTTCACTTACAAATCGGTGAAATGATTGGTTTTGGAACTCCTTTAGTTGGCGTCTTATCAATTCAGTTAGTCTATTGAGTTGTGACTTGTAGAACGGGTATCTCGTTTGTTGCCATTTTTTCCTAATCTTTCTCTTTTCAGCTATTTTTTTTTTTTTTTTTTTGTTGGAGGCTTCTACTATCTGCTGGAGCACTCAGACACAAGTACTGGTCCATTGTACTACCAGACAGACACCTTGTCTTTATTGTATTTTCCCCGTTGTCCGGAGAAAAGTGAGGAGGGGCTTCAGTGATGTTGAGCTAAGAGATTCGGCACCCACCACGTCGGCCCCAAGGGTGCGCCACCGTGCACGAGCGAAGGCGGGACAGTCGCAGAGAAAGTGTTCCGCTGTGTCGTCCTCCTCGCAACAAGCAGCACAGGTAGGCGTCTCACTGATGCCAAGCACGTAAAGATGCCTGGCAAAAGTGTAATAGTGCCCGTAATGACGCCCGTTAGCCTTCTGCAGTCATTTCTTCTTAAGGATAAGAAGAATGTTGCGGACTTTTTACAGACGTCAGGGCGTACGCGCTTAGTCATCCTGCATCCTGGATATTCCTTCCATCTGCGACTGTGTACGTTAAAGACCCAGTCATTGATGTCAGATTTAACCGTTGAAGCTGGTAGACCTAAGGCGGGTTCAGGCCCTGAGAAACTCTCCTCTGAGCCTTTTCTAGCGAGTTCATCGGAGATCTCGTTTCCTGGGATTCCAGAGTGACCTGGAATCCATACAAGCCTAAGTGAAATAAGTCTTCCGACTTTGTTCAAGAAGGTCTTGAGTTCATGCACTAGTTTGGAGTTGGACAGAGGATTGGATACAGCTTTGAGTGCAGCTTGGCTGTCACTGCAGACACATATGCTCTTTCCCCTCCATCTGTGTTTCACAATATAGTGCATGGCCATTAGGATTGCGTAAATCTCCGCCTGGAAGACAGACGCATATTTTCCTAACGAGTAGTGCAGTCGAATGTTTTCGCGCTCAAAGAAAACTCAAGCGCCGGATCCCTGCCCAGTCCTGGAGCCATCTGTGAAGATGCGAAGACATTCTATTCCAGGTTCAGTGTCTGGCCAAAGCCAGTCCTGACGCCACGGAAATGTGACTGTGTAGTTACAGCGCAATAGGATGGCAGGTGTCATTGCGTCAGAAGGCATATCCATGAGACAGGGGTCGTAGGATATTTCTCCCGCAAGTACACTTTCACTCCAATGCGAATTGTACCAAAGACCATTCCTCTTTAGGCGAGAAATAGTTTTCAGTGCACACCCTCTGATATACATATATGTCAAGGGGTGGAAGATTCATCATAGCATCTAGAGCAGCTCCCGGTGTGCTGGGGAAAGCCCCCGTGCAGCTGAGACAGACCGCTCTTTGGAGTTTGGTGAGTGAAGCCACAGCCAGAACCGATGCATATGAGATTATCGGTCTTACCATTGCCGTGTAGATCCAAAGGACCTTTTTCGGCGATAAGCCCCATGTTTTGCCAAAGGCACCTTTGCATTGCCAGAAAGCTGACAGCGCTTTGGTGGTTTTGGACTCAACATGTTTTGACCAGAGAAGTTTGTTATCTAGAATGACTCCCAGATACTTAGCTTCCTTGGATATAGGGATGGGAATACCTTTTAGCACCAGCTGAGCAATGCCAGTTGTTTTCCTCCTTCTCGTGAAGAGAACGACATCGGTCTTAAGAGGATTAACCGACAGCCCATTTCTCGTGCACCAGTCATCGATCACGTTTAGCGCCGCCTGCGCTTTGAGACAGACATTCGCTAAACATGAGCCGACAGAGAGAACAGCAACATCATCCGCATAGGCCTGGGCATAGATTCCAGAGGCTTTGAGAGCATCTAGCAGAGAGTCGACCACCATGCACCATAACAGCGGAGACAAGACGCCACCTTGCGGGCAGCCCCTGTTTACTCCAGACTTGACACATTGTTCGACGCCTGTATCAGCGATCAATGTCCTGTGTACAAGCATTGCTTTGATCCACAAAACCAGTGCTTCATCTACGCCATGCCGTCTGGCAGCGTTACACATGCTGTCGAAAGTAGCGTTATCAAAAGCTCCCTCAATGTCGACGAAAATGCGTAGTACGTACTCTTTCCTTTCGAGAGCGCATTCAATTCTCCCAACTAGGTTTTGAAGCGCAGTCTCGCAGGATTTTCCGCGCTGATAAGCATGTTGCATGTCCGACAGAGGATGCATTCGAAGGACGACTTTGCGCACGTGCAACTCTACTAATCTTTCCATGCTTTTCAGCAGGAATGATGTTAGACTTATTGGTCTGAAACTCTTGGCTAGTGAGTAATCCTCTTTTCCTATTTTGGGAATAAAGACCACTTTCACCGCGCGCCAAGGGATAGGTATGTAGGCAAGTGCCAGGCTAGCAGTGAAAATTCTTTTCAGAGTAGGAAGCAGCTGTCTTATACCTTTTTGCAGCATAACGGGGTATATCCCATCAGTGCCCGGCGACTTAAAGCCATCGAAGGATGCCACAGCAAATTCAATGGCCTCAGTAGTTGCCACGCGTGACGCAACATACCAGCTACGCCGAGTTGTTTTCATCGCTACAGCCGCAGTATCCAATGAGGGAGTGTGCAACGAGCCGATGACAGTCTGATTTCCCAGAAAATGGGTCTGAAACAGTAAACTAAGAGTTTCTGCTTTAGACTCGGTAAAGGTACCATCAGACTTTTTGAGTACATCCAGCCTTGTCGTTCTCCTCGTTTGAGGACTTTAACCAACTTGCTGGTCGCGCTCAGGGATTTGTCTTCGCAGAAGGACTTATAGGAATCATTCTTCGATTTTCGAATAAGCTTCTTATATTCGTTCTGCTTCGATCGATATTTATTCCAGTCATCTTCCGAGTTCGATCTTTTCAGCTATTAGTTTCATAGTTAGTCTTGGGTACTTAACTTCAATTGGCTTTTTACTGACAAGAGGGGTACTTTTCCAGGCTGCATTTTTTATTTGTTCAGTGAAACTTACTACTTCGCTTTCTAGTTCGCTTTTAGTAGTTACTACTTTGTCAAATTTTAAATTTCGATCCAAAAGAACTTTGAAATATTGCCAATCTGTATGCTTGTTGGTGAGGTGTAAATTTGGGTTTTCCTTAACGCATTCGCTAAGATACAAATATATTGGAGAGTGGTCAGAATTCAAATCTCTTCCCTCTTCTATCACAAGGAAGTTTTTTGATACTTGTGTAATTACAAAAAAGTCAATTAGGTCTGGTGTACCAGTGTACCAGTGGAGATGAAATCACATCCCTTCTTTTGAATTGCTTTTAGTAACCGGGCGTGAGGAATTAGTTTGTGTGGTTCGTTTGAGGCTCGAAATTGTTCACAAGTCCGACACCTGTTGATCATGTTCTCTATGTCCCTGTCCATGTAGGGCCAGTAAAATAGGGTCTTAGCCCGTGCAATAGTTTTGGTTATACCAAAATGCGATTCGTGTAATGCGTTTAAAGTATGGGCTATGAGTGCTTTTGGAACGAAAATTCTTTCAT
The DNA here is from genome assembly GCA_958301585.1 of Merodon equestris. NCBI lineage: Eukaryota > Metazoa > Arthropoda > Insecta > Diptera > Syrphidae > Merodon > Merodon equestris. Next base: position 51,955,321 of record OY284415.1, on the reverse strand, counting down.
CATAGAAAACAAGACCGTTGTCTTCGTAAATTCTATCCTTAATGTTCCAGAAAAATCTAAGATTGTTAAGGACCCTGTCTTTAGATACTGGCGAGCCCTGCTTATAATACTGTATCAGGCTTATTAATGTGTCATCGTTTCTCGTCCCTTGCTTGCACAACTCCCTACTCCTAGTCCCCAAGCTAACTGAATGTATAAATTCGGTTCCAATTTCATCCAGGTTAACATAGTTATCTGTGCCTACACTTCGTGATAGCAAGTCGGCTATGTGCAGACTTTTTCCGGGTACATAACGTATATCTAAATCATACATACATTGATAGCTTAATTTTCATTCTCTGTAATCGTGTAGAATAATTACTTCCTAGTCGCTTCTTTGCGGCTTGTGCACGATTACTGGACGGCCATATATATATTCATTAAACTTCTTACAAGCAAGGACTATACCTAGCATCTCCTTTTCTATTTGAGCATAGCGGGATTCGGCGTCATACAAACTTATTGATGCATAGCAAATAGGTTTTCCTGCCTGTAGGAGGCAACAACCTAATCCGTCCTTGGAAGTATCCGACTGTGTTAATGTAGGCCTCCTTTCAGTTCGGTTTCCGGAAAGGAAAGAGCGTTGAAGACGCATGGACTTTTGTTAAGTCCCACGTCAACGACGCGAACAACAGGTTCAAGTATATCTTGGGCGTCTTTATTGATTTTAAAGGCCACTTTGATTACTTGACCTGGGATAGGGTGCTAGCTAGGCTACAGGAACTAGGCTGCCGGGAAATTAGTCTCTGGAACAGCTATTTCTCCGGTAGGAGAGCCTTTGTTTCCAATACGAACGAATCAGTGTGACTGTTGAGCGTGGGTGTCCCCAGGGATCCATTTGCGGTCCATTTAAATGGAACCTCATGATGGATCCCCTGCTAGAAACGCTAAGCACACACTCTAAGTGTTGTGCATATGCAGACGACCTGCTCATTCTCCTTGAGGCTCAGTCCAGAGCAGAGCTGGAAAGGAAGGCTGAGCGGGTTCTCCCTGTCGTCTACGACTGGGGCATAAGCGTGGGAGTAAGTGTGTCCGAGGAAAAGACTGTTTCAATGTTGCTTAAGGACAACTTCGCAAACAGTCGACATCCGACGATACGAATGAATGGGTATGTGACAGAAGTCAAATATCTTGGTATCACAGTGGGTGAGAGGATGAGGTTCATGCCTCATCTTGTGAATCTGGGTGACCGTATGTGTAGCGTAGTTGAGCAAATTAGGCGAATAATTAGAACGGACTGGGGCCTGAGCAGGCGTGCTGTTCGTACCATATACACCGGTCTCCTGGTTGCTTGTACAACCTTTGGAGCATCGGTGTGGTACGATTCAGTCATGTCTGTATCGGGCCGAAATTGCGTACAGCAATGCCAGAGGAAGGCACTTCTAGCCTGTTTGCCTGTGTGTCGGACAGTTTCCACTGCCGCATTACAGGTCCTCCTGGGAGTCCCTCCTCTTGATCTTGAGATCATCAAAAGAGGAATTGCCTTCAAGGTTAAAAGGGGCTTTCAGTTAACCACTAGAGGCTGGTTATTTGGCAGGTCGATGGAAGGACTATCGGCTGGGGAGCGTAAGGCCCTGCTTGACGGCTGCGTTCTATCTGAGTGGCAGACCGGATGGGATGAAGCCCAAACGGGTAGGGTCACATATCGTTTCCTAGAGGATGTCTCCTTCATGAACAGGAATCCGGAACTGAGTTTTGGCCTCAGTCTCGGTTTCCTCCTGACGGGGCATGGGTCCATGAATGCGTTTCTGCATAGGATGCGTCTCAGTCAGGAGGCCGGTTGTAGGTGTGGTTCTCCTTTCGAGGATTGGGTACATGTTCTGTGCGTGTGCCCATTATATACAGACCTTAGGTACGAGGGCGAAGTGTCTGATGTGAGCGGTGTCTTCACTACACCGTCACACATTGATAGGATGCGTTCTTACGCATATTCAGTGTTCGCTAGGCGGAGGGCTAGGAGGAACTAAACTACCTCCTGCCCCCATTCCATTTTTCCCATCTTCCCAACCCAATTCACCTCCCATTCCCACCCCCTTCCTCATTCCCTTCATCTCCTTCTCCTTCCCCTTCCCCTTCCCTCCTTCTCCAATTGGCTACCAGTCCAGGGTGTAGGGCACCCCAACTGGAGTAACCCTTTAGGGTTGCGAGGCTCGACCGGAAGCCTAATTCTGGTACCACGGGTGACAGGATCCCCCGGGACATTAATGTCAGATATATCAATGACAGTCCCGGCCTGTCTTGCGGTAGGCCCCCTTGTGGGAGTATCGTGATGGTTGTGGTTGTCCCAAATCGCGGGAAATTTGTTGCTTGCAACAGGGTGCCATGACCCGTAGATCGGAAGAGGTTTTAGATAGTAGCCAACTTGATTCCAGAGTGTGGGTAATCTGCCACATGGTCCATGGACGTCCCGATGTCTGGTTCAATGTGAGACCATGTCTAATAGAAATGACTCAGACGCTTGAGAGACTTGTCTCGGGTTACATAGGACACCCGAATCTGAGGACACGAAATTTGACCTGAACGAGGTCCTATACAGTAGGATCTTACGAGTGAACAATTTTCCGATAAAGAATCAGATCTCTGGGGCTTACTATTCCAATAATTCGTATCATGAGAGGGTGCGCCTAAAGGGCTTTGTTTGTCTAGAAGTATTGTTCAATTTCGATAAAAACGGGCAGTTCCAGCTAATCTTCCACGTATCCCGCAATACCATGAAACACGATGTAGCGCTTTGCCAGCCGGAGCCCTTTGGTTCAGAATAGCCGTGTCATACCGAGATAAGGAAGACATTGTACGACAACAATAACCCTTTTGATGGCTGAAGAAAGTTCCGTCGTCGACTCCTAATCATTCAGCCTCATCAAAGCAAAGCCGGCTCAACACAATGGCTAGTTTACTCGTAGATAGGTTAGGTTAGGTGTTTATGGTTCATGTATTTTATTTACTGTAGCTTAAGTCGGTTTAGGGGGGTGGTCATGGTGCAATGGTAATGTAATCATCACCGACTGTTGAGCGGAAGGTCTGTAGTTCAAGTCTGTCCAGTGTCCATATAACCAAGAACAATTCCTATACGGAAAAACTGTGCGACAACATCAGTTGTGAACGAAGGCATTAAACACTCGCAGCATTAGTAAGATCTTTTCAAAATTCACACTCTGTGTGTGCAATTCCAATATAACACATTAATGGCATGGAAACAAAACAGTTACTGTGAACTACAACCAAAGTGACAAATTTAGCCGAATCTTTCATCCTATCTAGGACAACCACCCCCGGAGAGTAGGAACGAACATCTTCGACTCAAACCATCTGCACCCCGTCCAGGTTGTGTAACAAACACCATAAGAGCGTACACTCTTGAACCTGCAAAAAAAAAATTTAGACGTAATTAAAAAAAAGCACAAAGCTGTTAAGATGTTAAGTTTTTTCTTTTCTAATTTGCCTTCATTCATTCATTCATTTTATTTAAATTTAAGTTAAAGGAACATGCTGTTTATTTTAAAATGTCGGCACAAGGCCGCTAATGTAATTTTAATTAATTATGATCGCCAAGCTTAAGCATTTTTGTTAGTTAGATTTAAGAAAAAAAAAATGTATTGACTAAAAAACTCAAAAAAGTGCTTAACAACATTCGCGTTACTAAAAAATAATAACACTTGTCTAGTAAGTCGAGAAAAAGGTCTGCCAAAAATAAAACATATACAAATCTGATTGTATTTGGTAAAAATCAAAAAGAATTCTGAACATGCAATGCCTTAAATTAACTGACACCTCCAACACGATTCCAATAAGAGAACTTTCGCTCACTTAGTAATCCACTCAACATGGCAGTACTGCGCAATTGTCAACTTCACACTCTCCACTGTCATAATTTTCACTTCTTCCCAATCAGTAGTGTTTGCAAGCGCCATGTCTATTAAAATTTTTATACAATCAATAAGCGAATAAGAAAATATGTTTCCAACACCGAAACAGTGAATTTAATATGCAGTTCAATCGGAGAATGTTAGTATTCATAAATAATCTAATTCAAAATTATTTTCGAAAACTGATCGGATCGAGTATATGTGTGAAAAATTCTCCCAAGTGAAAAAGCGCTAGGATTAATCCAGATATGTGTGTGTTTCGGCCTGGTAACTCATCGGAACGGTAGTTTCCTCAATAAATTCTTTTTTTTTTGTTGAATTCGTTTTGCTGCTCTGCCTTTCGAATTTATTTCCATTACAACGCCGTGCTGTAGTGCCGCCGTGCTATGTGGAGTTGAGTCGTGTAGTAGTTTTAAAAAGAACCAAATTCATTTTTTTTGCACGAGAGTTTTCCGTCTGTGGTTTTTCTTTTTTCATCTCAATTCCTGTTTTACATATATATTTCTGTCTGCAGTGCAAAAAAAAAAAAAACAAAACAAAAAAGGAAGAAGTGAAATTGTATTCCAGTAAGAGCCTTTTTTTAAATTAGAAATTAATTTTTAATTTGTTTAATAGACGATTGTAATAGACCCTTTTGCCCATCCTATTGCAATCGAATTCGAGTTTCTAACGAGTGAGTGGGGTGGAGAGTGTGGAGCGTGTGTCGTGTGTCTGAATCGTGAAGACATGGGGAAAGTTCCTGTTTCCTCTACATCGCCGCTACCGTGCGTCACTACTAGTAACGAGTACGTAGCATGAATATCGAAGAAATCGTCATTTTCACCTTAGCAATAAAAGGATTTTCCCCACTCCCCAATTACAACAAGTAAATATTAATGAAAAAAAAATTGAGATAAAATAAAAATGGATGTGATTAACGCAGTCCTAGTTCGAATGGCTGTGGTAATTTGCATTGCAGGAGAATGTCTTCATCTATTGGTCGTCTATTCGTCTACTCTCCTATTTCTCTCTATCCGCACAGCACACATTCAAGCATTGGCCAAGACCGCACAACCGAAGACAACCACGACGAGTTAATTAAAACAAACATATTTTAGGTCTTTTTTTTTTTTTGTAAAGAAAACAGAAAAAACAAGAAACGGCGGAAGAAAATCGTAAAAAAAGTGTTGATTTGTTGTGTTTTGCAATGCGGCGAGTCACTTTTCCCCCCTATTATGGCGTTTTTGATGCATTTTTTGTATTTTTATTTTCGTGCTCGAAAACAGTGAGTGCGAAAATATTCAAACACCCAAACACTAGTGTGCCTGCTGCCCACACGCCATATACTGCGATGCTCTAGCTATTATCATTCTCGTTTGGTGATTAACCAAGATATGGATTAGTCATTCGCCCTACGCATATCATTAACACAATCGTCGTCATTTCGATATTGCTTTGTTATTGAATGAGATTTGGTCAAAACATGTCACCCGTTACTTAATTATTCAAGAACAACCTGCTCGCATGGGACCGTTTGGACGTCGATGATACATTAGCAGGCGTTCGTGTTTTATCATCGATATTAGATTACCAGTGTCGCACCTACAGCCGACCTATTATAATTCGAGTATAAGGTTCGCCTGTTCCATGGGTATATGAATAGAACCGGGGAGTTTTGTCAGCAATTAGTTTGTTTCCGCGTTGCCTGCTCGGATACCTTTCCTCCTTGTTCTATTTCCATATGAATGACCTCTTTGTTTACAAATGATGCTTACTACACGTAGACATACAATATTGAATCGAAATATTCCGAAATATGGCGCGCGAACACTCGAGTAGAGGTCATCAATTGAATTTTATTGTATCATACCCAATGGGGAGTGGTTTGTATGAGTGATTTCGCAGTGCCTAGCTTAGGTCAGTTACCGTGTCTGCAGCCTACCCACACGGCGTTATCAAATTCCATTAAGAATTCAATAAATATCAATGCAACTGAGTCAAGGTCGTGTTGCTGCGAGATAGTGGTGATCTAATCAGCATTTACATTTCGTAAACAAATTCGTATTAACTCGCCCTTAACTTGACTTAATGCCGGCTGTTTCGATCGATCTCGTTGCACACTCTTTCCATTGGATTTCGCAACTTCCGCAGATTCTTATACATAATCGTATGCGCCCACCCGAGGACACAGATTATTAATTACACTTTCTCCCAAATAAAAAAAAAACAAAACAAACGATTGCATTGTCACAAAGAAAAAACCGAAAAAGTTGATCATGAATCAGATATGATTTAACTTGGGTCGAAATCTCTCGACGAAACGCTTGCTTCGAAGTGACGAAATAAGGCCAATGGTTTATGTAATCATTTTTAGGCTGCGATTACTCCCTCGGAAGCCATAGTTGATGGCGTAAGATATTGTATGTTATATTGAATTCGAGAAATGATCTTGAATTGAATGCGTCAGCTTGTTATCGCACTAACGGCGTCAACGCTGAAAGTGTTCCAAGTGAGTCAAAGTGGGGTTGTGTGCTATGTATCTATTGCAGAAAAATGAAGATATGACCACTCGTTCCTACTGCAGGGCGTATTTAAAGACGAAGATTTATTCTAATTATAGCCAAGAATATGCGTGGTCATTCCCTTCTGTTGCTCAGATTTATTTTGATTTGAATTGTAATTTGTTTCCAGTGGTATTTCCTGTAGAGCCAGCAAGGCTGATTAAGGGTTTCGGAAAGTCCACCAAAGAGTCATGCACTGAGCTCTGATGGTAGAGAGTCGCCTGAAGCCTGGTCCCTGGAGCTTGGGGAAAACGACTATTTGTCCAACCCGTACCTAAGAACAGGCGGATTTTCTTCCTCCTCCCTGGATTTCATAGGAAAAGTTTATTAAAGGATTAATGTTTTTCTTGTCCTAACGCTGCTTAGTTCTAGTCTTAAATATAATCACATTGACTAGCATTCGTGTGTTTCGTTCCGAGTGGTCACCTTTCTAATTGCGTCTTTCAGCGACTCGCTTCGCGATCTCGCTCACTCTGGATGTCCAAGAACTCAAATTCTCAAACTCATCTAAGCATGACGTCGCGCCCAGTTTTAACTAACTTACGAACAAAGGAATGAGGAGGATCTCACCGGAGTAACACACCGCGCTACGCGACAACCACCAATAACCGGCGTGCTGTTTAGCAACATCGGCGAGATCCCAGTCCGCCATTGCGGTAGTTACTAAAACGAATGAGCTCATGAGCACTGCCAGCTCACCCACCGCGAATGAGGCGATAGTCCCTGGCGCCCCGGTGGTAAATTATCGGGATATCATCTCTATGTTGCACTGACCTTGCGGAATCAATATCGAGAAGTGCTTCTGGGGGAATAAACCTCGATCGGAGTGCGCTCTCGTGATATTTATAAAGGGTTTTCCAATGGGGACTTGACAGCTTTGAATTTAATTTGTGAACGCACCCTTTCACTAATCACCGAACTGTCATTGTCAATTTATTCAGTAAACTCAACATTTTCATCATGGTAAAGTACACGAACAGGCAACGTCTGCAAATTATAAAAATTTTCTACCGAAATTCGGAGTCGGTGATAGCAACTTTAAGAGCGTTAACTCCAATATTCTGTCTTAATTCTTGCCCTAGTAGACAGGCAATAACAAGCTTAAAGCAAAAATTTGAGTCTACATATTCGTTGTGTGATGTTGCCGTGTCAGTGAGACAACGGGTTGGTCGAAGTGTCGAAAATATCGCTGCCGTTCAGGCGTCCGTAGCAAACGATCCAAATCAGTCAATTCCACGGCGTTCTCAAGAATTGGGCATCGCTCAGACCACATTATGGCGTATTTTGCGTAAGGATCTTGGTTTACACCCATACAAGATCAAGCTGACTCAAGAATTGAAGCGGTTGGACCATTTGAAGCGACGATGGGCTCTGGAGAAGGTGCGCCAAGATGATAAATTTCATCGCAAAATCATCTTCAGAGACTCTCATTTTTGGCTCGATGGGTTCGTCAATAAGCAAAATATGCGTTATTGGTCGGGTGAAAATCCACATGTGCTTCATGAATCACCACTTCATCCACAAAAAAATAACTGTTTGGTGCAGTTTGGATGCCGGCGACGTTATTGGGCCATATTTTTTTGTCGACGATAACGATCGTCACGTTACTGTGAATGGCCAGCATTATCGCGCCATGATTACCGATTATTTTTGGCTCGAATTGGAAGATATGGACTTGGACGACATGTGGTTTCAACAGGATGGTGCCACAAGCCACACAGCACACGTTACAATCGATTTATTGAAGTGTAAGTTTGATGAGCGTGTTATCTCAAGAAATGGTCCAGTCGATTGGCCGCCTCGTTCGTGCGATTGAACGCCTCTAGACTATTTTCTTTGGGGCTACGTTAAGTCATTGGTTTTTGCCGACGACGTTGGAAGAGCTCAGAGCCAACATTGAACGCGAAGTAGCGGCCGTTTCGGCTGAAATGTGTGCCCGGGTCATCGAAAATTGGGTCCAACGAATCGACCACTGCAAACGTGCTCGCGGTGGCCATATAAACGAAGTCGAGTTCCATTCATAAATGTTTTGATTGTACTTCAAGCCGATAATAAAGTTTTTGAAATATCTCAAATGGTTTGCGTTTTATTTAAAAAAAAAGTTGTCAAGTCCTTTTTGGAAAACCCTATACTTGGGGTAGTAAGTCCCGGTTATGTTCGTTAGTCATTGTCCTTGCGATGTGCTTGCGGGTCATTCTAACAAGATTCTGTTAAGGCCTCCTCCTAATTAGGCTAATACTTATTAGACTGGGACTCTGGCGTTCTGTACATTCTAAAAGCGACCCTGGGGCACTGCCTCTAGAATATACGATTTTTTTCCATATGTTCTTAGAGATTCGGCACACTACGTCGGTCCCAATGGGACGCCAACATGCGCGAGTTAAGGTGGAACAGTCGCAAAGAAATTGTTCTGCTCTGTCAGCGTCCTCACAACATGCAGCACAGATAGGCGTCTCAGAGATGCCAAGCAAACAGAAGTGCTTAGCAAAAATATAATGACGCCCGCAAGTTTTCTACAATCAATTCTCCTTAAGGATAAGAAGAATAGTGCGGATTTCTTGCAGGCATCAAGGCGTACGCGTTTAGTCATTCTGCATCTACCCATTTACGATTTGACCCTGGAAGGAGTTAGACCTAAAGCGGGTTCAAGTCCTGAGAAACTCTCCTCTGACCCCATTCTAGCGCATTCATCAGAGATCTCATTTTCCAGAGTGAGCTGAGACCCATGCAAGCCTCTGACTTTGTTCAAAAAGGTCTTGAGTTCATGCCTAATTTGGAGCTGGTTAAAGGGTTGCACAAAGCTTTGACGGCACCTTGGCTTTCACTGCAGACGCATATGCTTTTTCTCTTCCACAAGTGCTTCACAACATATTGCATGGCCATATCTCGCGCAAGTAGATTGTCACTCCAATGCGAATTGTACCAAAAACCATTTCTCTTGAGGCATGACATTTCAGTGAGCACCCTCTGATAAATATATCAAGGGGTGTTAGGTTCATCATAGCATCTATAGCAGTCCCCGGCGTGCTAGAGGAAGCCCCTGCACAGCGAGACAAAGCACCTTTTGGAGATTGGTGAAAGAGGCTACGACGTGTTTGCGGGTCAGCCTGTTCCACCAAACAACCGATACATATGAGATAATCGGTCTTAACATCGATAAGCCCCATGTTTTGCCAAAAGCCCATTTGCATTACCACTTTAGTGGTTTTTGCTTTGATCAAAGAAGCTTGGTATTTAAGATAACTTCCAGGTACTCAGCTTCCTTGGATATCGGGATAGGAATGTCTTTTAGCAACAGCTGAGTCATGTCAGTATTTTCCTCCTTCTCGTGAAGAGAACGACATCAGTCTTAAGAGGATTAACCGACAGCCCATTACTCGTGCCACCTTCGCTTTATGACAGACAGTGGCTAAACATGACAGAAAGAACGACAATATCATCCGCATAGGCCTGAACATAGATTCCAGAGGCATTGAGAGCAGAGAGTCGACCACCATGCACCATAACAGCGGATACAGGACGCCACCTTACGGGCAGCCCCTGTTTACGCCAGATTTGACAGATTGTTCGAGGCCTGCCTCAGCGATCAGTGTTCTGTCCACAAGCATTGCTTTGATCCACAAAACCAGTACGCCATGCTGTCGAAAGCTGCGTTATAAAAAGCTCCCTCAATGTCGACGAAAATGCCCGGCATTTACTCTTTCCTTTCGAATGCGCATTAAACTCTCAAATCTAGGTTTTGGAGCGCCTTCGAGCAGGATTTCCCATAAGCATGCTACATCTCCGAGAGAGGATGCGTTTGAAGGGCAGCTTTGCGCACATGCAACTCTTCTAGTCTCTGTATGTTTTTCAGCAAGAAGGATGTTGGACTAATTAGACTGATTATGAAATATAGATACTGCCAGATATCTAACTACGTTTCTCACCGCCTATGGTTGTCCAATGTTGCCAATGATCGCGAGTTTCCTCCAGTTTTTTTGGTATCTCTTGAGGACCTATAAAATGTAGTCCCAAACTGGACCTAATATGTAGGCTACTAAATCATTTGAATGGCTGAGAAAATCTATAAGATCGCTAGTTAAATAGGAGAGCTCACTGCTTCCTATGGCAAGCCGCTTTTAATATCAGAGGTCCTGCTCCAAGTAACTTTGCCAGATTGAACCACAAACTTCTTTCCGAGAGTCATTACGTAAATCGTATAAAGAAGGTGATTTGGCATGCCTAGCCTGGTGAGCTTGTAGAACAGACCTGCTAACCACGCGATGTTGAAAGCCTTTTTAATGTCGACCTGTTCGCTTAATGTCCGAAACGAGTTTTGAGGGAGCGTGAACAGTATTACGCCTTGCCTTAAAACCAAACTGGTTGTCTGCGATTATTTTCTGTTCCTCAACCTCAGTTTGCTACTTTTTCAAAAACCTTGCTAACATTCGAAAGAAAACTAATTAATCGGAGATTAGCAGGGTCTGTATTCCGTTTAGGGAAAGGGTGGATCACAGCTGTTTTACAATGCCCTGAGTATGAATGTTAATCAGATCGTTGTTAGACTATCTACTGCATCAATTAGCAGGTATCTTAAAACGACGTTTGGGATACCATCTATTCTCGACGACTTTTTATTTTTAAATCAGTCCAGGTTGCACAGGAGTTCATCCCTTCCCAAACAAACCGGCAAAAATTCTGTCTTTGTCGACAATGCCATTCGCAAGGTTTTTTTCTTGGATACGTCATCGGCTATTCTCTATTTCTGCACGAAGCTGTGACTGATGAAATACCGCATTTTCAAGCTCGTGATTAAAGTGAGCAGAGCTGTTCACCGATCGAATTGACTTTCTTCTGTGAATACTCGACCACAAAAACCCGCCGCCAGTATCGACACTCCTTGGACAAATGCCCGCGTTCCGCAGTATCGCTGTGTTCTCTGTCATGGACTTAAGGGTTTACGTTATGGAAAACTCTACTTTTACCTCTGTGACGCGTATCGATTTGTCGATTTGACTGTTGGTCTGAGCTATCCGAGGGATAGTTGTTACCCTTGATATTCGTAAATCGACACCGTTTGACAGCGTTCAACATGAAGGACCGACTCATCTTCTTCAGTGGATTCAACAGAAGTGCGGATGGATCCAAGTCTGAGCTCCATACTCTTTCCCATTTTTATAAATGACCTCCTTTCTTCTTATGTTTGCTGACGACAGTTATCTTAGCTTTACATATTATTTTCCAGATTCCCTGCATTTCGTGAGGAATTTAGAACTTTTTTTCAAAGTTTGGGCTTTAACGGCCTGAGCAACATGTGACCGAGCGTTGTCGTGCTGCAAGATAACATTCTTCTTCCTTTAATGCCCAGTTGTAACGCACTCGTTTTTTTTTGTTAGCGAGCTCCTGTCATAGTTTCACCCGGTTGCAACATATCATAATATATGGTACCGAGCTGAGCTGATCCCATCAAATACACAGCATGAGCTCTAATCCATTAGTGTTTGGCTTGACTGTCTATGTTGACGCAAGGCCGAGGCGCCCCTATGATTTCTTTCGCCTTGGGTTCTCGTAATGGATTCACTTTTCATCGCCAATCACACTACGATAAAAAGAAAAAAACTTTCTTGCCACTGGAGTAGCAATTTGTTCGTTAAAAATGCTGTTCCATGGCTCCCCGCTCTAACTCTTATGGCATCCGATTTCATTGTTTTTTTCCCAAGATTTTCAGAAGATGGAAAATGGCTTGTTGAGTTACGGCCGATTGTTCGGCATGTCCTAGTGGCATTTGACATTGATCTTCCCCAGTAATGCTCTGCGTCAAACTTTTTCACGGATCTGAGATGCTCCTTATTTTCCATGTTGAAATCACCACCTCTGTAGCCTTAAAACCATTACCGAAACCTTCTTTTGCTAATGGAAGTCTCATCGTAGATTTCTACAATTTTCCAAATAACGCATGCAATTAGCACAATCTACCGGACAACGTGAGACTTGAAAGAGCAAGATTTGGGGAATATGGATTGAGTTGAAGGATTTTGAATTTAATTTTCACAATCGGATGATGTTTTCATGATAACAGATGGACAAAACCAGGCGTTATTTGTTTGTTGGCAGTTATTGTTTAGCCAAGTGAAGGAAGCTCGCATCATAGGATGCAAGCCCTGTCGTGTATCCATTTTCGTTGCATATTGTTTTACAAGTACTCTAGAGGTCTTCTGTTAAGACTCAATGTCTGGTATAATCAGGGAGCTGAGGCCCAGCTTTTCTTTCTATCCATCAAGGAATGTGTTAAGTTTGGGCGTGAATAAAAGTTTCTGTAAATCGCGAAATGCTGTTGAATCGCATCAGTTGCGTTATTTTCACAAAGGCTCAGAATGTGGTTGATCGTTCAAGTTAATGATTCCGAAAACTGGCAACCCACTTTTTACTGTCTAAGGGTAGAAGCACCATAGCTCAGAGGTTGGTGGATTGTCTTCTGATGCCGATCACATAGGGTTTGAACCCCGGATAAAAATTATAAGAAGGGACTAAATTTTTTTGTTGCAGTTCCAAAATTCATAACGCTCAGCATAACATGGCGAATGTGTAGCATTTTAGTTTGGAGAACAAATTAACTTAACGAGGTCCACTAATATATCTTCTGGGGCCGAGTATGCAACTAGAATACAACAAGCCTTTAAAACAAAAACTGGGCACCTCATACAGTAAACTTCCCGCCACGTGAAAGCTCTTGTAAAAATCTACAACATTTAAACACGTTTCACACCTAAGGCGTAATAGGCAGGAAAGGGTCGTCAAAGTGTTATGTTATAGGCAACTCTAAGACGACGAATTCCCAAATTTCATATTCCAATGCTTTTTTCCAACTTTATATCTAGACTACACTAGACTTTATGGCGGAAATCATTGCGATTGTGTCGACTAGAGCCTCTACCAACATGCTTCGCCAGCCAGCTCGACCAAAAGTCAGCCTCGTTGTCAGTTGGATAAACACAGGTTGAGGAACCCTTTTTACATAATCGCGCCATCTGATATAAATTTGGTGCGATGTTCTTTTATCTTGGATTGAAAGACCATTAGCCTTCTATGCATCCCACATGTCCCAACCATCGTAGTCATTATACTATACATATGTATATGCTTGACAAACACATGATATACGAGGGTGGTCCGGTAAGTACTTAGCCTCACCACAGATGGCGCCAGTATCGCAAGAGCAACTTACTATCGTGTAGTACATTCTAGTAGACGGCCACTGTCGAAATTTCAGCCGGATCGGACTCGAATTTTTGTTTTGATCGCGTGTGGAAGCGGGAGTGTCCGCGGATTTAAAAAATATATAAAAAGAGCAATATCGGTAGGTGATTCGATTCTTGCTTTTGGAAGGGAAATCGCGCAGCGAAATTAAAGAGCGTTTGGATGCTGTGTACGGTGACTCTTCTCCTTCGATGGCGACCATCAAAAATTGGTTTAACAAGTTTCAACGTGGTCGCACGTCGGTTTTTGATAAGCCACGTCCAGGTGCCCCGAAAACGGCTACCACGTAGGATAACCTGACAAAAATCTACGATCTCGTATTGGCAGACCGCCGATTGAAGGTGCGCGAGATAGCTGAGACAATAGGCATTTCAAAAGATCGCGTGGGTCATATCCTGCATGAAATTTTGGGCATGAGAAAGCAGTGTTTGACGCTGTTTAAGCGCAATCCGAAGGAGTTTCCGCGTCGTTTCGTGACGGTCAACGAAACATGGATCCACTGGTACACACTAGAGACCAAGGAACAGTCGAAACAGTGGACTTCACCCGGCGAACGTGCTCCGAAGAAGGCGAAGACTGTCCCATCGGCCGGAAAGGTGATGGCCACCATTTTCTGGGATTCACAAGGTGTGATCCACATCGACTACCTGGAGAAGGGCAAAACGGTCACAGGGCTGTATTATGCCAAATTATTGAGCCGATTCGACGCCGAATTGAAGAAAAAACGGCTACACTTGGCGAAGAAAAAGTGCTCTTCCACCATGATAACGCACCGGCTCACACCTCCGCCCTCGCCACGGCCAAATTGGCCGAATTGAGCTACGAACTGCTGCCCCATCCACCGTATTCTCCAAATTTGGCCCCGTGCGACTTCTTTTTGTTTCCAAACTTGAAAAAGTCACTCGCCGGGCAGAAATTTCAGTCGAATGAGGAGGTCATTGCCGCCACGGAGGCCTACTTTGTAGACCTCGAGAAAACGTATTTTTCAGACGGATTAAAGATGTTGAAGCATCGCTGGGTCAAGTGTATCGAGCTAAAAAGAGACTATATTGAAAAATAAATCGCCATTTCTCCAAAATTTTTGTTTTTCTTTTGTAGGCTAAGTACTTATCGGACCATCCTCGTATATCTAACTATGGTCAATCCATTCCTCAATTAAAGACAGTGCCACAGAGCATCTGATGAGCCTGCCCCTCAAAACTTCATGAGATTGTCTATACGTTAAAATAAAGTCTATACTTATGCTCAACTCAATTTTGCCTGAGTTAACCTGCTCCCTTGATCCAGGAAACGGCAATTGACGAGAAATTTTTCTTTTCGTCGATGATGTTGTTGATATTGATTTAAAAGCCGAAATCAAGTCGAACTACCTCGAAATATCAGTTGCTATCGAAACGTTTCGAGAAATTGGTCAATGGGGCTTGGCCTCTTTGTGCGACAGAATTTTTTCCATTCAGTTCTAGACTTTTTGCATATTTAAAGTGTGCAAACAATTCGGCTTGAGCTCGCCGACTTCATCCAGTGATATCGATTTCGTCTACGTAAGCTAGGGTCATCCAGTAAAAAGTATGATTTTAAACCAATAGAAAAGGCAAAATTTTGATAAAAAAGTCGTGATATTTATTATTTTAGTCTAAAGTACACGTTTTGGAATAAACGATGGAATAAAGTGCCTACAAATAGTCATATTTTTGATGAACTTTATCATCATTTTAGCATAGTTACAATATTTTCTTTTAGAGCACGAATTATTTTTTAGCGTAGCTCCAAAGTAAAAAGTTCAACGTTATATCGCATAAGCTCGAGGGTCAATTGAAGTCTCCATTTCGAGAACTCACATGTTAAAGGGATTTTTCACTCAAAAAAGCAATTGTTTTAGCAGTTGTGTAGCATCTAGCGCCTCCTTGCAAAGAATACCAAAGGGATTGATAATCAGTTCGCATAAAATCAAAAGCTAGTTGAAAACATTTCAACATGCCCATCCACGTCCCTCACTGATGAAAATATTGTGTTGGTAGATTGAAAAGTGACCATCAAATATAAAGCTGTGATTACTGGGATCTCATATGGCAGCTTTCAAAGAATCCTTTCGAAGGCATTTTTATGTGAAATTTTTGAGGTCGCATTGGGTACCGAATGTAAACCGACGAGCAAAAGAAAAAAAAATTTCGAGGGCGAATCTTGAGAAGTTCTAGGCGGATCAGGAAATGACGGGTACGGAATTTGGACTTGCCTTTTTGGCCTCCCATCGAAGATGTGGATGGGGAAGGCATGTATTTTCTCACACTACAGTACCCGTTTTGGCTTTATTGCAAAAATCAGGGATGTGTTCTGGCCATATCGTGATCGTGTGTTTTGTAATTTTTGAGACCTTTTAAATTAATTATTTATTTATTCAAGCCTAATGCAAACAAATAAGAACTTAAATTAAGGCTAAGACTGTAAACAAAGAGACAGAGAGGTTTGTAAGTCGAAATTGTTACTGGTAATATTAGCATCCTGGTAATAAGCTTGGTGTGAAGATAGTTGTTTCGATGAGGAAGTTAACGAATTGATGATACTGATCCAAGTATTGAGGTTGCACCGATGAGTATTTGACATGTTAAAGGTATTAGCCCATAAAAGACTGCGAAGGGCAAAACGCAAAAAATTTACGTTGAATCGATTGAATCTCTTTCTTTTCGTCTTCTACCTTTCAAAGCTGGGGTAGGGAAGACTTATGCAAAGGCTTTCCTGTCTGCCCGTCCATCCGTAACCAAACTCGCCGAGTTGCTATAAGTCTGAAACTTGACTGTGTTATAGAGTACATGATTCTGAGCTCATGCGACCGGTTTTAGAGCCTTAGCTACTGTGGTTCCTGAGATCCAGGTAAAAATTAACAAAATTCAAGGTAGAGACCTGGAATTGTATTTTGGCTCCGACGACCTGATCCCATCTTGTTGGGTTTAAATTATGGTGGCTTAGTGACATTGATGATTTACGAACCCTTATGAAGAGTTGGCTTTGCTTATAATGCGATCGACTTGGGCATGGAAGTCAAGCTCCCTATCGCAAATGATCAAGATCGCTAAACAAAATTCGCTTATGAAAATTGGGATCAACGGCAATCTTGTTTTGGGCCCAGCCGTGGCGGTCATATGCCAGAGATTATATTTCAATTGTTATATTGTCAGAAGATTATCTTTCTAATAAAGTCAATTTCATGTCAATTTAAAAAAATCATCTTTGTTTTATTCCATTTCAAAGTTCTATACCTCTATAAAAAACACCCTTTAGAACGAAAGCAGATCCTGCTGCAGAGCAAAAAGGCCTTCTCATCATATGTATTTGCTACTTCTTAACATCGTGAACAGTTAAAGAAAAAATATTGGGACAAGATGACTGCATTGTGCGACACCCGAGCTGGCGTTAATGTGGGTGGGCAGAGATTTTGTATTAGCACTATTTTAACCAGGAAAGGAACAAGTGCTTTTAGCTTCGGATAAATGATTTGACCATAAAAGGCTTTGCTGTAATCGGTGGTGATAACATCAACTTCTTTATATTCCTCTAGCGCTAGTTTTCGGTGAGGTTGATTTGCTCCTCAAAAACCCGTGTTTTTTTAACGTTATCTTTAGTAAAGGACGTGGATGTTCTGCCCAACTTAAACCCCTTAGGAATATGGAGGAGCAAACTTCCCCAATGTTTTCACCAAGTGGCTGATCGTATCCAAATGAATGTAACTTCTTGGAATCGTGCCCTATTTATATGATTTGTTACGCTAACCAAGCAAGCAAAAATTAGATTTTTTATGCGGACTGGAAATAACTGATTATCATTACTTTTGGATCATCCCATCGTATTGACATTATAACTACGTCATTGCTAGTAAATTTTATCGAGCAATTCAAAGAAGCTATCTCCAGTAATTTATGAGAGGCGGATGTTTTGTACCATCCAATTCGCCATTAGGTGTGCAATTTTGTTAAGAATGAATCTGATTATTCGCCATCTGCCACATTGATTTAGCACCTAACGAACAATTTACGGCACGTCGATTTTGTAATCTTTATTTGGTCTTTACTATTTTTTTCTTGGGACACATATGTTGTTGATCATTGAAATTTGCCCTAAGGTGGAGTATAAGTACAAGCAAGTCAAGGTAATTTTGCAATTGTACTCGTACCCAGTATATGTATAAGAAAACAGCCGTAAAGCATGATAAGAAATAAGTTATATTATCGATAACAAGCAATTCGCCATCGTTCTTATTGAATATGAATTATTGAGTAATTTAGCCAGCATTTTGATTACAAGGCGACGTAAGTCGTACAACCCGACCTTCGTGTCGTACATGTTTATTTGCATTTTAGTATGCCGTGTCGCTGATCCAAACAAAACTTCCTTCCCTCGCTTTGACGTGAGCACATCATTGTTTTTGCATCGTTAAAGCTTGAAACACGATTTTGATGTATGGTTTCGCGATCTCATCACTGCATAATGCGGCAGGGGGCATCAAGCTAACGCTATTTATTTGAACGCATCATACATGTGTTGTCTTCGGGCAGAATTAGATTCGAATAAATGTGATTTCCGGTGGGCGTACTCGTAATTGGGTTTGATTTTCTATTTCGATTTCGATTTTCATTCCACCCAACTAGTCGTGTTTGTTATTCCGCATGTTTATTTGCTTTTAAAGCATTTTATCTCTCCCCGTCTGTTATTGCAAAGTTAAACAGTCGAGATAAAATATTTCCCTGACACATTCACATAGCCAGATAACAAGTTTTATGTTGTTTGCTACTTGCGCCCTGTACGTAATGTAATAATGCGCAAGAAGATGATGCAGAAAGGGAGAACCTTACAAGATATGTATGTAAAATAGGAAGAGGAAGGGAACAAGCGAGTCTCCTTGAGGAAGCAACGTATAAAAAGGGTATAACCACTTCAAAAGTCACCGACTCGACTATCGTCAGCATCATTGGCAGTAGTAGCACTCAGTAGTACCGGTAGTCAGTCTCGATGGAAAGCGGTAGCACAGGAGAGACCAAAAGAAAATTGTAATAAATGTAATAATAAAATAATAATATGAAGAGCTGAAAAGCTGTGCCGTATTAGCAGTGTTCTTGCATAAATATCGATCGATCGGAGTAGAGGCAGACCGCGCGTGTGCTGGTGTTTGTGGCTCTGGTGCTGTTGGCACAGTGGGTCCTTGAACCGACTTTAATATGAATGAATAATAAAGGCTACAGCGGCAGTAGCAGAAGTAAAGGCAAAGACAGCATAAATGTCAACTTGTCTGTTGGCAGCAGCCAGCCAGGGTTGCTGATGAATTTTGATTGTTTTTTATAAACGAGTAGTCTTGCCTCTGTGCTCTGTGTTCTGTGTGTTGTATGCATACGCATATGGAACAGAAAAATAAAATAAAATTAATCAAAATGTATAAATCACTTCAACAAATGTTGCTTTTGTTTTCGCCCCACTTTGTTGCGGGGTGTGCTAATCGAAGCCACCGTGACCCTTTGTTGCCTGTCATACGATTGTTTTCCTTTCTTTAATTTTTTATTGGAACATGCGCTTTGATTGAGCTTAAGGGTACTTGTCGAACGCGCTGCCCTCATCACTTTATGTGAATTTGAGTCATGATGCAGCAAATGAATGATCAAGTGGATTCTAATTACTTGGAACTACTATACTCACTCTGACACTGACAGTAAGCTCTCTGGCGTGGGAGCATTTCTATATTGTTGCCTCACAGACTGCGTGTGAATCTTCAAAAGCAATTTCGTTTTTTTGCCGTTCATTAATTTATTTTTGTCACAAATGCCGTACAAGCCTCCCAATGTATGTATGTATGTCTTCGCACACGGCCTCGGATTTTGAGTTTGCTCCATTTCATACAGTCGGTGTACATGCTCATATGTTTAGAGCGCAATCGAGGCATTGCCCTTGTAACGCGTTGATAAAGGAAATAAAGGTATAAGAAGCAAAATGTGAATTATCTTATGAGTATGATGAGCTCATACGTCATTCTCAACACCTACGTGTCAAGCGTGCTATTCTGCTTGATGATCTTGTACGATCTTCTCAGAATACCTACGGATTTGTTTGATTTGAGTTTTTCTTTGTATTGTTCAAGGAACAGTGCGCTGATTTATGTGACGTTTGGAAATTTTCTAATTTTCTTTTCTTTTTTCGAATGATATGTTCGCATGTCGTTCCAACGATCTAGGGTGGCGTGCGTGACTGTGGAAGTGTGCGAGCTCCTACCCGACACGTGGCAATTATAATTTATATCAAAGTTGTTTTCGACTCTTATTCCCGCGAGAGGGAGGGATGAAACGATCGTATTTTCATGCTTGTTGGGCCATATGATTGGGGTTGCTTATTGGAAAGTTATCATGCGGAGTAGACCTTATGTAATCACATCAGCGGCCTAAATAAATGCTTAACTATTTAGCCTAAAACCTCGAACTGTGGTGAATTTTGGAAATCATTACTGGCGGTATGTCAGCAAAGAGCAAACAAGTTATTAAAAAATGGATTTTGCCTCCCCATGCCATGGATTGATCATGGTTGACCCGGGATCTTGGAATAAGATATTCCTAAAAATAGCAGCCATTTGGTGTCTGGAATGTCTGGAAGTGTCATTCATGGTGCTATGGATAACGTATGGGCTTCCAATCTTGGCTACTGGTACGCACGTCAGACTGAATAAACTCCTTGGTGACTGCGATCATTGTTTTCGGTTTAGATTCGGCACACACTACGCCGGCCCTAAGGGTGCGCCACCATGCACGAGCGAAGGCGGGACAGTCGCAGAGAAAGTGTTCTGCTCTGTCAACCTCCTCGCAACATGCAGCGCAGGTAGACGTCTCACTGATTCTAAGCACGCAGAGATGCTTAGCAGAAGCTTAAAGATCCGTAATGACGCTCGCAAGTCTTCTGCAATCAATTCTCCTTAAGGATGAGATGAATTTTGCGGATTTTTTTGGCATACAACAGAGCGTACGCGCATCCTGGATATTCCCTCCATCTACGATTTTGTACGTTAAAGACCCAATCGTTGATGTAGGATTTGACCGTTGAAGGAGTTAGGCCTAAAGCGGGTTCAAGTCCTCGCTCTCCTCTGAGATCATTCTAGCGCATTCACCAGAGATCCAATTTCTTGGCATCCCAGTGTGACCTGGGACCCATACAAGCCTCCGACTTTGTTCAAAAAGATCTTAAATTCCTGTACTAATTTGGAGCTGGTAAGAAATTTGAATGCAACTTGGCTGTCACTGCAGACTTCTCATTTCTCATTTGTGCTCATATTTTCCTTAAGAAAGGTGCAGTCGGACGTTTTCGCGTTCAAAAAAAAGCCCCAGCGTCGGATCCCCGCCGAGACCTGGGGCCATCTGTAAAAATGGGAAGACAGTCCTTTCGAGGGTCAGTATCTGGCCAAAGCCCGTTCTGACGCCATGGAAATTTGAGTGTGAAATTATAACGCAATAGGAATGCGTCGTAAGGCATATCCATGAGAGGGGTCGTAGGATACACTCGCGCAAGTACACTGTCATTCCAGTGCGAGTTGCACCAAAAACCATTTCTCTTTAGTCGAGACATGGCTTTCAGTCTCCACCCTATGATAAATATATCAAGGGGTAGAATGTTCATAACAGCACCTAGAGCAGCGGCCGACGTGCTGGGGAAAGCCGAGACAAAGGTTTGGTGAGTGAAGCCACAGCGTGTTTGCATGTTAGCCTATTCCACCAGACAACCGATGCATATAAGATTATCGATCGTGTAGTTCTAGAGGATCTTTTTCGGCGCTAAGCCTCATGTTTTGGCAAAAAGCTTACGGCGCCTTGGTGGTTTTTGACTCAACATACCTTGACCAACGAAGTTTGCAATCTAAGATGACTCCCAGGTACTCAGCTTCCGTGGACATTGGGATGAAAGTGTCTTTTAGCACTTGCTGAGTCATGCCAGTATTTTTCTTCCTTCTCGTGAACACATCAGTCTTAAGAGAATTAACAGACAGTCCATTACTCGTGCACCCATCATCGATCACGTTACAAACAGTCGCTAAACATGAACCGACAGAGAGAACGGCAACATCGTTTGCATAGGCCTAGGCAGAGATTCCAGAGTTATTGAAGACATCGAGCAGAGAGCCTCCTTGCTGTTATGGTTTTTTCTCTTGGTAAATAAAGTATTGCATTCGGCAGCGTTCCGATTCAGGTAGAATAAAAAGACGGAGGTGTCCTACATTTGGTTTCCGTGGTGGACGTCGTGCATTGGTAATCAGCACCGACTGGTGAGCCGAAGGTCTGTAGTTCAAGTCCGTTCATATTCAAAAACAATTCCTATACGGAAAAACTGTGCAACAACATCATTTATATGATCACTTCAAAATTCATACTTTGTGCGTGCATTTCCAATATAACACCTTAATGACAGGGGAAACAAAAAAGTTACTGAGAACTACAACCAACGCGACAAATTTAGTCGAATCTCTCAAAAAATCCTATCTAGGACAACCACATCCGGAGAATAGTGAACGAACATCTTCGACACAAATATCTGCACTCGGTTCAGATTGTGTGACAAACAACATAAGAGCGTACCTACACTCTTGAACTTGCACGAATTATAGAAAAAGAAAATGGACCAGATAGATAAATGATGAAAAGAATACCATTTGCAGCCTTTTTATTATTTCTTGCCATGAGCTAGCCTAAATCAGACATCAGCTAGAGCTCGTTTCTTAAATCACGGTATTCCCACTTGTGAAAACTAAAAAAAAATGTATAGTAAGCCTGCACGACTTTACTCTAGTTTCATCAATTTCCAAGGCAATATAGACCGACTATGTACACTCAGTGGTATTCCCACATATATCCCACTATCAGTTGAATCATTTATTTAATTGACATTTCGCTGCTGGTCATGTTTTGATTAATTTCTTTTAAATAAATTAAACGACATTCTTGTTCACATTCTAGTTTACCCATTCAATGATCAAAGTCTATGGAACCGTCCTACTATTCGTGAGCTTATTTCTTGTTTTCCTCCCCTTCTGCCTTGTTCATACAATCTGCACTCGTTTATCGATACTAGGAAAAGTATCCGAATGACTTGTCTCTCGGTCGTATAATGTGATCGATTCTTCTGTTTTTAGCTGGTGTCTGGATGGTGCAAGTTAGTTGCAAAATGATAGGAATCTTATCTACCGACGAGGCTCTAGCAATTTACTTCTAAAATTAATGATTTGCTCATTTCGCAAATAGTTGAGGTAATAGCTTATACGCGCTCGTTCGTGAGTGGCGACAGTTTCCTGCTGACTATTGCATCTTAAGCTTACGTATCATATGAACAAAACTTATAAGCTTTTGTACCAGTTTCTTGTCACTTGTATGTAAAGCTTATGCAATACCTTTTCCAAACCCCAACAATTTTTGAGAAATCGTTCATTCTTTCTGCTCTTATGCATGGGAAACGAAGACCCTGTTCTATCTTTTTTGAGAAAAAGAAAAAGGTCAAACGAGACTGTCGTTCTTATTGACAAACTGTTGCAATGAAGTGTGAAAGGTGCCTTCGGTGAATACAACAGCTGCTATTTCGAGCGTTTTTGCGAAATGATTAGTGGAAACAGTGTATACCGTTAAATAAAAAACAAAAATACAGTGAGCAAGACCTTCACATTCGACGTCTTACTTATTTTCTTAGACGAGGCTACATATGAGAATGAACCTAGGCCTCACTATCTGACACATCCTTTAGACAGCCTCTTTCAGTGCCGTAGCTGGATCAGAAACCGTTTTCCTCCTGTGTGAGAACACTGGACCGGAACGGTGACATCCATTCGCTCTATATTGCCCAACAACCCACATGTCCTTGATTATAACTTGTCTTCCACTTTTCGCTAACACAAATAGGACCACAAATTGGTCAGAGCCTCTTCATCCACCTTCGAAATTTTGCAAGCCTTTGAGAAGGCGTGGTTTTTCGAGAAAAAGCTCTACTCCTCAGTTGCTTCTTAGATACTAGGAAACAGCAATTGGCAAAAGTTCTTCAGCGTCTGATCCCAGCGCTGGTATGCTGATTGTAACTCGTGAGCTAAGGTACACGAAATCCTTGTTTTCCAGACGATTTCATGGCAATCCTTGATGGATTTTTAGTTCATGCTGCTGTTCGACACCATTTTCGAGTCTTGACACATTGTAAATCGTGTAAAGTCCAGCTTGGAAGACGTAAACATAGTACAGGGTAGGCCATTTAAAGTTGACCTATCTGGCAATGCTGTGACTTTTTACAGCGCTGACAATCGACTAATGTCATACCGCGTTGGAAGCGTCATTCGAAGACAATTTACACCATGGAACAGTACACTCGCTGGAACGCGCTGAAATTGTTCAGCTTTACATTCAAAATAACTTCTCAATTGTGTTAACTCAACGTGCGTTTCGTAAAAAAAATAAAGTGAAAAATGCCCCAGTTAAGAACACAATTAAGTATTTATACGCAAAATTTGTGAACACGGTAATCTTAGTAATGCCAGTCATGCATCCAGACAACGAACAAGTCGTTCCGATGAAAATATCGAAGCCGTACGAGCCAGTATTGAGGAGACTCCAATGACATGGAGTTATCGCCGCTCTCAGGAATTAGACATCTCCGACGCATAATTCATAGCGATTTGAAGATGTTTCCGTACAAAATTCAAATGGCACAAAAACTAAACCCAGCTGATTATCCGCGACGCCTTAATTTTGGCAAATGAGCCATCGAAATGACTGAAACGAACTTGACTTTTGGCGAAAATTCACCATGTCAGACGAGGCACATTTCTCGTTGAATGGAGGCGTAAACAAGCAAAATTGTCGATTTTATGCCACCGAAAATCCTCAATTAATTGAAGAACAGCCTTTTTACGATCAAAAAGTAACAGTTTGGTGCGGTGTTTGCGCGAATATGATCATCGGACCGTATTTTTTTCGAAGACGATGATGGAGCCACGACAACAGTCAATGGTGAGCGTTATCGAGCCATGATAACGGATTTTGTGATGCCCATTATTCGTGAAAATGACATGGATGACTTCTGGTTTCAACAGGACGGGGCTACATGCCATACAGCTCGACCAACAATCAATTTATTGCGACCATTGTTTCCCGGGCGATTGATATCGAAAAATTGTGATTTTGACTGGCCACCGATATCACCAGACTTTTATTTGTGGGGTTATTTGAAATCCAAGGTATACGCTAATAAGCCAAAGACCTTAGCTCAACTGAAAGCCAACATTCGACATGAAATAGCCGCCATATCGTCCGAAACATTGGCCAAAATCATGGAAAATGCCGAAAAAAGAATGCATTTGGCTGTCAAAGCTAAAGGTGCCCATTTACGCGATCTAATTTTTAAAAATTAGCTGGAACAAATCTCCTTGGACCAAAATAAATTATTTTTGAAATGGATAAACATTTTTTTTTGTTCTTTTTTTTTCAGAAACAAATGGGTCAACTTTAAATGGCCTACCCTGTACATTCGAAGTTTCATGCGAGGGCCGAAAAAATATAAGTACATGATACGCACGCATGTGAAAGCATGTGTTTAGTTTGACCTAACGCTGCACTCTTAGCACGGTCTCTTCTCTGTACGCTTTAACATAGTAGTATACTCGTAGTACAGTGTCTTTTTTCTGTCAAAAAATGATCAATTTGATTGCGAGTTAGGTTAGGTTAGGTGATTCCCTCCGTAAAAAGCGGTGGGGATCACTTAGACCAAAATCGGTCCATTGTGCTACCACTAGGGTCGGCTTGGTCACCGCTAGTCTTGGAACCATTTTGAGTGATGAATAAAATCCATCTTTTGTAAATCTCCTTTTAGTTCATTAAAGTAATATTCTTTCAGAAAACGTCTTTTTGAGGAGGCTAGGGTCCAGGCAACAGCATAGGAGATGGGATGGAGGTTCTTCATCATGACACCTACTGCAGTAGTCGTTATATGGCAGTCCTAATCTAGCGGCAAGTTTTCCTAAAGTGCAATGTCCTGTTAGGACTCCGATTATCTGCATGCTTATTTTAAGCAGGCTTATGGTTTTACGTTAACAATACCTGGGCTAAGTTTGTCTTACGTAGTTGCATGTTTCAAGGTCACACCATCTCTCTTTTGCCTGTTGCAGTGCTTGTTTCCAGATTTTATATTTTTACGTTTCCATTGGTGGGTGGATTTGGCCTTTAACAGTCGAGAGCTCCAGTGTGGTGCCTATTTTGTCTAGTTTGTCTGCTTCACAACTACCTGGTATATCTATGCCCGGGTACCCAGCACAACGTTACAGCACATCTCGTGATGCAGTGCCTGGCCAATTTTGATCTTATCATTGGTGATTCGAGTGCTTTTATTGCCGCTTAGTTATCTATGTAAATGACGATGCCTATTGTTAATCGATCTCACAGACATATCCAGTTGGCGGCGTTACGAACTGCCGTAAGTCCATCTTGAAATATGCTATAGTGGTTCGGTAGTCTACAGGATTGGCTGATTTTTAAGGTCGGTGCATATAGGCACCGGTACCCACACCATTATCTATCCTAGACCCGTCTGCGTAAATTTCCAGTGCAGTACCTTTCCTTGGAAATTCTTTGTCGTCGGTCGGGAATTGTTGTTTTATAAAAATTTGGAAGTATAGGGTCGGGATTAAGTAGTCCTTGACTTCACTTAGATTATTGCTTTGACGTAGAATACCAGTGTGTCCTATTCCGAAAACTTACAACATGCTGATTCCTTAAGTCGCAACACCGATTTATTTGCCTTTTCCTTGCCAAAAAGATCCAAGGGGAGTAGGGGTTGTTCGCAGTGCGCACGTCAACCTTTGAACTCTACTTAGAAGTTTTCAATAGTTTGCACAGTGTCGGCCATCAGACTAAGCAGCCGTACATAAGTATATGTCTAACAAACGCCCTATACAGTCAGTGTGTAATATGGGGTTTGATACCACATCTGGTGCCCAAGGTTTTTTGCAGGTGTATAGCGCAGTTGTTGCTTTTTGATGAGTTCTTCCGCATTCAATTTCCAGTTTAGCTTCCTATCGAGTATCACGCCAAGGTATTTGGCGTCCTCTGCGAATTGAGTTTTGAGTGATTTTTCGTTTTCTTGTGAATAAAACTAGGTCCGTTTTGGAGGGATTTATTTCAAGCCCGCGATTCTACCTGTTTTCATCAAATCTCTGATTGTTGGGAGATGTTTCCCGCTGATTGCTAGTGCAGTATCGTCTGCATACGCAATGACTCTCTTGCGTTTGACTATAGTGGTTTTGGCGATCATATTTCTTGAGCTGGGGAAACTCATTGTCATTAGACCATATCGTTTGATAGACTTTCTTCTTCTGTTGTTAATTTTTGCGCTGAAATCCCCGAGTACAATTTTCACTCGAAGGATGAGAAATTATCAAATGTTTCATCCATTGTTTCATAAACGCGTACTTTGCCTCTTCGTCCTTATCTTCCGTAGGGCAGTGTACGTCCAGAGGAACAAGTCTATAGCGGGGACCTCGGATTTTGACAATCGACATTCGGTTGTCGTAAAATATTACGTCCATTACGTTCTGCACAATTTTGTTGCTGACGAAGAATCCTTTTTCAAGATTGTGGCAAACGAAAGTAAACCCTTCACCTTTTTTAATAGAATATTGCAGCAATTATGGTGAAAGCGCAAAATGCTTTTTTGGTTGTTATTATCACTGCTTAATAGGCCACTTTACTGCTTCCACCTACATTTATATAACAATTTCCCATTTGGCAATTTTCCGCATCAACATCAACTTGCCTCACTCACTTCCCGTTCTTACATAACTCGAGACGTATAACAAAAATCCGAATAACAACAATAATTGCAGAATGTCAAAAGGTAAGACTCTTGCAATCAAAGCGGAAAATCGAGGAGAAAAAGAAAAAAATGAGGAGAAAACCGTTCCAGGTCAATGACTCGCCACATAGGTCACACTACATTTCAGTTATCTATCTGTCATTCCTTCATTCCGAAGTTAATTAGAAGATCATCATGATCTTGCCCATTCGGCATCGTAGTCTATAATTTAATAAGCTACAATCGAAATAATAACAATAATAATCGGACTCGTACCCTGAGAATTACACAAGTTCCATGATAATCATCGTCGTTCACGAGAAGTGAGCGCATAACAAATTGGAAAACATAGACAACCCAACTGAGTAGCACCGAAGCGGGGAAAGGATGGAGAAAAAAAAAGTATTTTTATTCGCAATGAGCAGTGAATTTTTCATAGATTAAACTGACCAGTCTCCAGCACGAACCCATCCCCTGCCAGATGGAATTTATTCATTAGAACGTACATATGTACATATATGAACTGACCGCAAAACGCAAACTGACATTGCCGCCGCATTCAGTCTTAACCAAAGCCTCGCTAGCTACTCTCAATCACATAACCAGAAAAAAAAAACAAGCAAACAACTCGGAGTTAAATATGAAAAGTTTTTTCAAATCCATTTTACGGTTATGGCACTCAATGAGCTTGCCAGAGCTAACTTTTGTTTTTATTCGACTTCCCAATACCCTAGACGTAGACGAATGTGATTACAATTACATCGTTTATTTACAATTTTTGTTATTGTTAGGCGATTAGTGTGTGATTCCACTTCCTATCAAGCCGTTGCTCTGAAAAATTGGAGACGAAGTCTAATGGAAATTCCAATTCCGAAAAATGTTGACCCCAAACTGATCGGAATGAAGAAATTTTTTCATTGATGACCACTGTCACCATCGACACGCTCGTATCACTCGTCATGTGGCGGTTTGAATGCTGCGTGTGAGCGATGAATGCGCGACTTATTAGTCCGCATATGACTATGAGGCACTCGTGCATATCACATAGCATATCTATTGTATGTCGTGCCTAAGCGAATTAGATCACTATCGTGCGGTGGGAATGATAAGGCAACCGAGCACTTAAGAGTTCTTAGTTTCCTTTTATGTATTTATTTTCCCTCACTGTCCTATCCCCTTCTCAGTTGTTCTTTGTGCCCGTAGCGCCTTTTAAATGTATGCGATGAGTGCAGAAGGTGAAATTGATTAGGGTAGGCTTTAAGTGAAGAATAAATGGTTTTGAATTAAAGTCATTTGCATTTTGGGGCGTTTGTCATATTGTTCTTTAGTGCACTTGCATGGGCGAATAGGGTTTAGGGTGGGAAAGTTAACATCGATTCTTGAAGCTCATAGACGAAAATAGGACTTAATTGGTTTGCTTTCTTTTTTGCCAGTGAATTTCGGTAGAAATTGCAAATAAAACTTAATTGAGGCAAATTCTTTTGGTCGGCCAAGATCTGATGAGACCGAAATGTTGTTTTCATTTCGGCTTTATGAACCTTTTCTCTTCAGAGATTTTTTGCCTCATTTTCTTTTTTTGTGTGAAAGCTGTTATTGTTACGTTTAGTTGGCCTTGTTTGCGCAGTTTTGTGTTTTTGTCTTTCTTTTCTGGATTTGTTGACTTTGCACAACTGTTTCTCGTTATTTTTCTTCAGTTTGCGTTTAATCTGCTTTGTCATGAAGAGTTTAGTTTAGTCTCGCGGCTCGTACGGGATTAGAGTCTTATATAATGTACACACAGTAGTAAGACTAGTTAACACCCTGATTTGGCCTGACTTCTGGTGTAATTAATAATGATTACGGCTTTTTGTACTGTTGGCGGAGGATTACATGGGGCAACGTCGGTGAACATGTCAACTTGTTTGAGCCAGGTGCGAATCCTAATGGAATTTTGAATTTTTCTTGTAATCTGTCCTATTTTACGATGTCATGATCTCCATCAGACTTTAATGTCTACACACCATACCACGTGGTGTACCATAAAAGCACGATCGTTAAGTTTTATTTTAGTTTTAAATTAATTTTTATTCTTTAATTTTAATTTTTATTATAATTCTGTTTAAATCTAACATAAAAAAAGCCTCAATATATACTGTGACTTACTGGTCCTTTGTTCGCACTCTAATATAGTTATTTCAATTTCGTAAGATTATATTTCAAAATTTGATTTTCTAGGATTTTTTAAATCCTAAACCTCAACCTACATTGCTTAATTCTAGTCTTAAATATGACTTGGGATGCAAGGCGATGCGCGGCTTGCAAATAATTGAGCTGAGCGAGCATCCATATTAAACCATTTTATTTATATTTTTTTTAAACTCATCACTTTCATTGAGTCTGGTAATGTGTGTGGAGTGATACTGATGGTGTAAGTCACTGTGGCCATGAGATTAGAATTTCATCAAGTTAGAACCAAAGAATTTGTTTGTGACCCAGCGACTTAAAATTTGATTTTTTTTGGAATGACTTATAATTTTGTTAAGATGATCGGTGATTTTTTTTTTTCAACTGAACGATGATCTAAATCCAAGTAATATTTTATTGAATGTGTGACATCGTACGGTCTTCTAAGTGCATCTTTTCAATAGTAACCTTTACATAATTGCTTTTTCACTTGTAAACTTCGTTTTTTTTTTCGGGTGGTGGTACACATTTTAAGATTTTCTCTTGATACATCATATTCACAATTTTTGCTTGTCGTCATCTAAGCAAGGTAATATTGGTATATTGGGGGTACAAATTAATTCGGTCCGTTTTCAAAAGATGGCGCCACCTGCAAGTTGTGGCTGATCTTGGAAGCGATTACCTACTTCATTGGAAAGGTGTGACATTTGTCAACAATAATTAGTGTGCATCAGCGTTTGTTTCTGACAACAACATTGTTTTTTGCCGCTTCGAAAATGTCCGGATTTGTCTTAAATAAACAACATTTGCGGGAAGTTTTGATTTTCTTTTTTAATTGGAAGAAAAGTGCAGCTGAAGCCAATCGAATGCTTGTAGGAGTTTATGGTGAATCTGCTCCGACCGATAAATCATACAGAGAGTGGTTTCGACGCTTCAAAAGTGGTGATTTTAGCGTCGAAGACAAAGAGCGTATTGGCCAGCCCAAAAAGTGTGAAGATGAGGAATTGGAAGCTTTACTGGATCAAGATCCGTGCCAAACGCAAAGTGAACTCGCAGAATCGTTGGGAGTGACTCAGCAAACAATTAACGTTCGGTTAAAGAAATTTGGATTTATTCAAAAGCAAGGAAATTGGGTGCCGTACGAGTTGAAACCGAGAGATGTCGAAAGACATCAAAGCAAGGAATTTTTGCACCGGATCGTGACTGGAGATGAAAAGTGGATATACTACGATAACCCCAAGAAGAAAAAATAATATGCAAAGCCTGGTGAACCCATTCCATCATCGTCTACATCGACGCCAAAGAAAAACATCCACGGTTCAAAGGTCATATGGTGGTACCAGACGGGTGTGGTGTACTATGAGCTGCTAAAACCAGGCGAAACCATTGATGGGAAATGTTATCGACTACAACTAATGCGTTTGAGCAGTGCATTGCGTGAAAAACGGTCAGAAACGACCGAAAGGCATGACAAGGTGATTTTGCAACATGATAACGTGGCTGTAGCGATCAAAAACTACCTGGAAACGCTGAAATGGGAGGTCTTACCCCACCCGCCGTATTCTCCAGACCTTGCTCCTTCCGGCTACTGGCTTTTTCGACGGATGCAAAACGATTTGGGGGGTCGGCGGTTCGGGTCTTTTGAAGAAATCGAAGAATGGCTCAATGATTGGATCGATGCCAGAGAGGACTCATTTTTTAGAGATGGTATTCGAAAATTACCAAAGAGGTGACTGACAATACTTTGAGTGATGTATTTTTTACGTTTTTTCAATAAAAAAAAAATATTTTGAACACAAAAAAAACGTACCGAATTAATTTGTACTCCCAATATACAGGGTGTTCCACGAGCAGTGTGCCAAAAAGCTAGAGCGTGTAGGTCTGGTCAAGACAAGAAAAAAATCGTATGGGAGGGGGGGGGGGTCTATTCCCCCCCGTTTAGTCGGGAGGGTAAATTTTCTAAAAAATTGACTTAATTTGGAAAAAAAAATATTAAAAATTAACAGTTACATCCACAATGCCGTGATATACTTTTTTGTAAAGCCAGAAACCTCTTCTTTCATCTTGTTTTTAATCGAATCTGTTTTAAGGAATAGTTTTTGAGAAATTAATTTTCAAACTCAAAATTTTGAAAAAAAAAAATTTCGAACTATTTTTTTTTCAAAATTGTATGTAATTAAGTACTATTTTTTTTTTTTCAAAAATTCAATTCTCTTATTAGTTTCTAGTTAAAAACAAAAAACCGGATGCAAAAATGTCTTGTAGTTTTTGAGAAATTAAAAAAAAAAACCGAACCATTTTTTTTCCAAGAAAAACTTGTTGGCAAATCAATGTATGAAACATTGACCTCTTTATTATTATTTTTAAAAAATTCGGAGTTTTATGAGGATAGAATAAAGTGACACAGTATTGGAATAACCCTGGATTAATCCTTTTTTTTTTCATTGATAACGCCTGAAAACTGACCTCCCAATTTCGTCTGGGTCCGCCCGCCGCCGATGGGTTCTACCCGCTACGACCTCTGCTGTTGTAGAGCACGCACATGAGCTGGTTCCTATCTTCTTCTCTAGAATTCCTTAACGTATATAACGCATCTTTACTACATATTGCAGTTAGCTATGGCATGACCCAACCTCAGACCACGCATATGTACGTTGAACTACACTCGACACTCTTTAATATCTCCCAATGCACGGTTTAATAGATCAAGAATTGAATTTGTCGCAGTCTATCAAATTTATTATTGGGTGTAAGTTGCTTCAAATAGGTTCTTAGCCCTAGCCTCGCCGTGGTAAGGGAGAAAAAAGTTAATTTGGATGGCCCTGATAGCTTTCAGTATTACTTTCACGATTTAAGAAAATCGAAGATGTTCCTGTCACGTCATCACACTGCTGTTGGTTCCGTCATGGTAAGGGCTGCAATTTTATTTCATGGCCCAATAGATCTGGTTGTCTTAGATCAGAGGATTATATCGAGCTTCTTGAAACGCAGACAATAATTTCCACCAAATGTTTAATGGTTTTTTCGGATTTTCGAGCAGGATAACGCAGCCATTTATAGAGCAGCATGTGTAAAACAATGTGGAAGTTTGGAATTGACCGCCTCTTTCTCCCGTTCGAAACTTTATTGAAAATTTTTGGGGATGGCTGTTGCGGAAGGTTTATTCAGGAGGAAGACAATTTGAAAATAGGGAAAGTCTTATCAAGGCCACTGAAGACACTTTTGAAACAATTTCGATAAGTTATTTAAAAAAAAATTATATCGATCGTTAGAAAGGTTTTTCTTCTATTTTTAAAGATGATGGTTAAAATAGGGGAGAAACCGAAAATGGCGATTTTCCTTTATACGAGTACGTCCTTAAATTTTTATTTATAGCGAAAATAAAAGTTTTAACAATGGCTCCGAAGAAATACTACCCATGCTTTATGATTTGGGTAATCAAGTGTCGTATGTCGTGTGTATATTCCAGTACGCTGGAGATTATTTAAAATGTCAATATCTCAAAAACCGTACAGTGGATCGACTTAGCAAGACCACTATCTTGAAGAGCATCTAATAACCTTCAATCTTCGCCTTGCCCAAGGCGAAGCGGGCATTATGGTATTCCTCCGTAGTCTTTTTACATAGAAATTCATTACATGGTAACTTACATAACCTAGTACTATCCTTTAAAAAAGCACGATCGTCTTGAAGGGTCGTTGAAATTCGCATCTAAATCAATTGATTTACGAGGCAACTGAAAAAACACCTCCCACTCACTCTCTTTTTTCCTTGAAAATGTTTTTCACCACCTTTCTCCGCTAGAATAAGGCAAAAACAAATAACAAAGTAAATAAAGTCAAACCAGCCACACGGCACGTTTGCCACTCACAGCTATATCACGACTGTTGTAACTTGAAACTATAGTATCACGAAGTTATTGGGACTTATTACCCACTATTCTTAATTGCAGGTGCCAATGCTAGCTTGCGGCAATTGAAACTCCGTTGCCCATTGTTATTACAATTCAGTTAGTACTGCGACCGCACAATTTCGAAAGCAATGACTGTAATCACATACCGCCAAAGGGACCTACTAACCTACTGTCTGGCAACGTGGTCGGGGTATAAGGTCACCTACCACACATGTTCGCTATGACTCAGTCGGCTTGCCTGACCGAATTGGAAAATGAACAAAAAGTAAAATCCTTTAATCTTTCTTTTCTCTTCTTTTCAGCCCAAGGACGAAGCCCCAATAGAAATGTGATAAAAATGCATAAATAGGAATAACTAAACTACTAATAAACGACATTCAGCAGGCAATCCATTCAAACCGACGACAAACGGAAGACGCAAACATTTTTACATTTATACAAAATGCTGCACAATTCAAATATCCAACCGAAAGTGGTGGTGATAACGCGTGAACCGAATCAGGGTTTTGGTTTTACGCTTCGCCACTTTATAGCCTATCCGCCCGAACCGTCATCCTGGCCGGTAATTTAACATAATAATGACAGATATTCCGATTTTATTTTTATTCATTAATTTCAGGCCATGGAATCAATATTCATTCAAGAGGTGCATGCAAATGGGCCAGCTCGTTCGGCTGGCCTACAAATCGGTGATCGTGTGCTAATGGTCAACGATGAACCGATAGCCGGTATCGCATACGCTGATGTAGTTCTTATGATTAAGCGAACGAAAGCAGTTCTAACCCTTCATGTTGTACCCAAGGAATGCGACGTCTTGCAGATGGTAATGGTCATCTTATGTTTAAAGAAAAAACATCTCTCATCAGACTTATGTTCTTTGTAGCACTATAAAATAGCCCATACACCCGAGACGAATCGCTTAACCAAGCCTGCTGCTATTGTTTTGCCTGGAAGTGCTAATTCATCCTCGGCACCGCATAAATACTTCCACCAACAACAGATGATCTCATATCCCATTGGTTCTCATCACTTTAGACAGAATACAAAATCAATATTAAGCAGTGATAATTATACTGATCTGAGCGGCCGTTTTAGTCCGTCGCCTTTATTTGGGAGTTGTGCATTTCCACGGTAAGTACTTGGGAACCTGATCTATTTTATAGGGATTCTAGTTTTTCACTACCACCTGGTCGATTATCAGTTGTCCATCATAAAGTCAATTAGAGTCATGGAATGCTTGAAAGTTGATGAATTATATACTCGTGATTCGTTTTGTCTAAGGCGTAGCGTCGAAAGCCCTAAAATCGATCAATTCTTGTCATGATATGCCCTTAGTTCTCCTGTTTAAACAAGGGAATCGGTTGGGTAGACTCATCGATACTGCATTTCACCAAAATTGGCTTAAAATAGTACTGCCTTCAAAGATGACAGTTGCTTAAGAGCTCTTTTTTAACGTCAATCCCTATCATATATGATACTGGTTAGTAAATGCTTAGGCTCCGCTTCGCAATGGATCATACCTCCAACCTTATAGCGCTGTTGTTACTAGTTGAACATGTTTAATCCAACCTACACAGCTCATAATCAAGTGAATTTGTTTAAGCATCTTCATGCCAAAGTGACAGGATGATGTCACCGTGATACCTGTTGTTGTCCGTTTCACTAACGCCTATCATCCGTCATCATCAGTCAGCAGTGCCCTGTTTAGGATTAAGTAATTCATTCGCCGAAATATTCTTCTTTTTTTTTTCTACTCAAAGCAACTTTGTGATTTGAAGGTAATTTTAGATCAGGCATGCCCGACAAATTGGACGAGTATAACAGATTATGACTAATTGAGAATTGTTTCTCCCAGAAGGTCATTGGTGGCTGACGTGAATTGTTACCAACTTCACGTCTCGGTGTCTGCCAAACTACGAATGACAGCGCCTTTAAAAGTTGTTGACAAGCGTGTGTGAGGATTTATTGTATCCCGTTCTTAGTTTTCGTTAGAATTCGGAATTCAGGGAATTAAGTGTTATTGCCCTTTTTGCATGGAAATCACGACAGCTATTCTTCGTAAGCTGGCACATTTGATAGTGAACAAACAGGGCTATAAAGTCAGAGCAGAAGCCTGTAGGAATGAAGACGGCCAACTAGTAGTAGAGTCACAAAAGAATATGGAAAGACCACTTCTGTAGACTGTACAACGGTGTGGATAGATCTGATACCCATGTCAGGCCGAAAAAGATGGAAGAGACTTCCGTCCACCCGACCTAGATGAAATTAAGCATAAAACTAATAAATCCGCGGGTGCAGATGGCCTGTCTGCCGAGCTATTTAAAGCGGTAGGAGATTAACTGGTAGGGCGCATGGACTACAGGAGGTACTCGATAACATTGTTAGAGCTCGGATTGCTGGCTATTTCCTCCTTAACAGAGATTGCAACATCCGCCCGCACGACTCGCGACACGATTGCGCATATAAATCAATACCTTAACAGCGCAACAACCGCATTTTGAAAACAGGGTGTAAGTCAAGTGGACAAGATTTGGTGGCGGCCCGAGTAAGCTACAAAGCGCACGGAGGAATTGAACATTTCGTCGTTTCGTCTGCTTACTTTCCCTACGACTCAGTACTACTTCCGCCACTGAAGTTTCAGAACTCGTAGAATACTGTGTAGTCAGAAAGATTGGTCTTATCATTTGTTGCGGTGCTAATACACTGTTTGGGCCAGCAAGGCGTCCTGTCCCCGCTGTTATGGTGCATGGTGATCGACTCTGCTCGATGCTTTCAATGCCGCTAGAATCTATGGCCAGGCCTATGCAAA
The DNA here is from genome assembly GCA_958301585.1 of Merodon equestris. NCBI lineage: Eukaryota > Metazoa > Arthropoda > Insecta > Diptera > Syrphidae > Merodon > Merodon equestris. The sequence continues at coordinate 51,918,922 of OY284415.1, read as the reverse complement.
TGATATTGCCGCTCTCTATATCAGGTCATGGTTAGCAACTATCTGTGGTGAAGCACAGGCGGCACTACTAATGGTTAATTCTCTTAAGACAGATGTCGCTCTCTTCACGAGAAGGTGGAAAAGACTGGCAAATACTGGCTGGTGCTAAAAGACATTATTCAACGAAGCTAAGTAACTGTGAGGCATCTAATATAGCAAGCTTTTTTGGTCAAAGCATTTTGAGTCAAAAACGCTGTCATGGGGCTCATCGCCGACAAAGGTTCTTCGGATCTACACGGTAATGATATAACCAATAATCTCATATGCATCGGTTGTCTGGTAGAACAGGCTTACACGCAAACACGTCGTAGCCCCTTTCGTCAAACCCCAAAGAGCGATTTGTCTAAGCTGTACGGGTGCTTTCCCGGGCGCTGCTCTAGATGCTTAGATGAACCTTCCACCCCTCGATATATTTATCAAAGGGTTCGCCATGTCTCGCCTCAAGAGAAATGGTTCAAGGGTACAACTCGCATTGGAATGACAGTGTACTTGCGCAAGAAATATCCTACCACACCTGTATCATGGATATGCCTAATGACGCAATGATATCTGCCATCCTATTGCGCTATAAATTACTAGTCAAATTTCCATGGCGTCAGGTCTGGATCTGTTCAGGAAAGGACTGTCTTCGCATTTTTGCAGTTGGCTCCAGATCTGGGCGGAGGTCCGGCCCTGGGGTGTTCTTTGATCGCGAAAACTTCCGACTGCACCTTTCGTTAGGAAAGTATACGTCTGTCTTTCAATCATAAATATACGCAATATGGCCATGTTGTGAAGCACATGTGGAAGTGAAAACAAATGCGTCTGTAGTGACAGCCAAGCTGCACTCCAAGCTGTGTCCAACCCTTCAACCAGCTCCAAACTAGTGCATGAACTCAAGACTTTTTGAACAAAGTCAGAAGACTACATGCACTAAGGGTCCCATGTCACTCTGGTATCCGAGTAAATGAGATATCTGATGAACTCGCTCAGGGGAGAGTTTCTCAGGACCTGAACCCGGTTTAGGTCTATCTGCTTTCACGATCAATTCTTACATCAACGATTGGGTCTTTAACGCAAAAAATCGTAGATGGAGGGAATACCCGGCATGCAAGTTAACTAAACGCGTACGCCCTAATGTCTGCAAGAAATCCGCAATATTCTTCTTATTCTCAAGGTCAATGTATTGCAGAAGACTTACGGACTCTTGTTGGAGGATGACAGAGCAGTTTCTCTGCGACTGTCCCGCCTTCGCTCGCGCACGATGGCGACGTTGTGTTTGCCAAACCCCTTAGCTCTACATCACTTAAGTACTTCCTCATTCTTCTCCGGACGGACGGGGGAGTAAGGTGTCGGTCTGTCAGGACAATGGGTCAGTATTTGCGTCTGAGTAACGTTCTGATAACAGAAGCCTCAAACAAAAAAAAACAAAAGGGGGTTTGTTGCAGGCAAATCGAAATCGTCGGTGACTTTTTTTAGGCTAGGATGTTAGTTTTGAGGTCCTGGATTATTGGCATATACTTTACTTTTCAAACAACTCCACAGAAAAAAGTCTAAAGGTGTCAAGCCGCATAAGGTCGGAGACTAATCAACATTTCCTCTAACCGAAATAATGCGGTCTTCATATTTCGTTCGCTATAAATTGACAGCTTAATGGTTTGTTTAAAAGGTAGTGGATCGTTCAGACCCATAGAATTTTAGAGATGAAAGTTTGTCAACATGTTGCGATAATGTTATCCATTCAATTATACTTCCAGCCCCAATCGCCAACCCGTAATCCGCACTTCCCAGTGATTTCTTTTTGAATGAATGGGCATTTCATAAATCTCGTGTGGGCTTCCCGGTCCACGGATAAAACAATTCACTTTATCCATCCAAAAAGTTGAGTCAGTGATGCAACATCCAAGGAATCGACGACGATGTGGATGGTCTAAAGGTTTTATTTTGTAAGTAACTGGGATAGTCGTGCGAATGTAAATCAGCCTTTTAGATTAGCTCGTCCCGAACACCTTCGCTCGCAGCCGTGAAATTTTGTAGAGTAGGTCCTGTCCGAGCATATTGATATTATTGATAGTTTCGTCAAAACACTTCACCATTATATGAATTCCGGATTCACTATTGTGATTATGCGAATTACCCATTTTCGTAATAAATTTGGATAACAAAAATCCATTGTTGCATGGGGACTCCATGACTAAAATTGCAAAACCTATGCTTGATACCTGTCAAAAAAATCAACCAAATAGAATTCAGTTTTAACTTACCCTAGACCTTAAGATTAACCTTATAAAGGAGACGCCGCTTCACGGAATTCGGTACTACATGGAAGGTTAGCGGATCAGCCCACATTGATCCATATAGAGGAATGCCTCTGGGGAGGCAAAGCCGCTAAGGTGCACTTGCTCGTGGTGCAGGCAGTTGGGGTAGTAAGCTCTGGCGATCAGGTTATTGACCGAAGTCATTGCTCTTGCCACGTGACCTCGGATCAGGTTAATCAGAAAATTATCCACCCGTATAATCCTGGCCCTATTGTATAGAATTCGGGTAAAATATCGTGTACCCGGATTTCGGTGTCCTATATAACCCAGGCAAGCCATTGTCTCTCAAACACCCGAAGTCTTTCTTTTAAGCAACCTCCCACATTGAACTACACGGGACATCCATGGGCAATCATGAGCCTGATTAAGATCATGTAGCAGATTATCTTCACTCTGGAATCAACTTGGTTGCTATGAAACAGCCGCCTGGTCAGGGCGAAGGGCGAAGTTGCAAGAGAATGACAATGACATCGATTGTTGGACCTGATCTGTACGCGATTAAATCGTCCGCATAAGTAATTGAATGTTTCGACGCGGCATGAATAGTGTTATGTTCCGCTCTGAAACCGAATTGGTTATCCGGAATGATTTTATTGTCCTCAACCCATTCAGAGACCATCTTCTTGAAGACCATGCTGAATTCTTACCCACTGGAGGAGACTTATCGACCGAAGATTTGTCAGGTTAGTGGTATACTTACCGTCTTGAGGATTGGTAGCACCACCGAAGTCTTCCAGTGCACTGGATTTACTATATGCATTATTAAATAGGATGACGTGCACCTCTACAGCCACTGGTGGAAGGTGCGATTTGACAATCATCAGGAGATTCCCCCTGGGGGAATATAGCAACTGGGCTATAGCGGCACGTACGGTTTCCATGGAGATCGTGGGCGCTGCTCTGGTAAATGCTGTTTTAGGACTTTCCAACTTTCTGTGAGGAGTCTTGCTGACCATGTTCTCCAATTCTGACCACATACCATAATCCAGTGGATTCAGATCTGGACTCCCCGACGGCCAATCTTCTGCTATAAATATATATAAAGCCAGCTATATTGACTCTGAGCCACTCCTGTGTGGTTTTGGCTTTGTGCGCTGGAGCAGAGCCCTGTTGGAAGATCCATTTGTGTCCATTGAAAAGGGTATTGGTCAAACCCTTCACAACACCCTCTAGCATATCTTCTTGGTAAACCTTTGCACCAGTTTTTACGCCCTTGTCACAGAAATGGAGGGATGTGACACCATGGTGAGAGACCCTCCACCAAACCATTACGGGAACAGGATGATGGCCACGTTGAACCTTTGGAATAATTTTTTTCGCTTCCTTGGATGAAGTGGCATAAATCTTTTCGTTTTGTTTGTAGAAAACTTGTTCCACGGTAAAAATTTTCTCGTTTTCATGGCCATTGTCCGCGTGCCACTGCAAAAGTCGCTTGCACCTTTCCAGCCTATTTTTTTTTAATTAAGGAGTTAGAAGAGGACCCATGGACCGACGATAGGCTTTCATATGCAGATCATTCTGAATCAGCCTAGACATGGGTCTGGTTGATATATCAAATTCCTTGAACATGATCTTCTGCTTCTTAAGGGGATTTCTCCGAATTCGTTCACGTACTGCCTTTACTACCGCACTCGTACGGACTACGCGCGGGCGATCACTTCTTGGCCTGACCTCTACTCCAGACAATTCGCCGAAGCGAGCAATAGCCCGATAAACGAATATTCTTGATATTTCGACTGGTTTTAGCAACTCGAAAATTTGACCAGTACTCTTTCCGCACTTATACAACGCTATTACCGCGACTTGATTCTCTTTTACGCCCCACTCCATGTTAATAGTTCGCAAACTGAAACCTAACTGACTAGTATTCTTCACTGATCAGTGCATGTGTTCTGAAAAAAAAGTTAACGGTTCTATTCCCGGGAAAAGTTTTGAACGATAAGCGCTGGAAATTGTGCAACAGAACTTATGGCAGGACAAGGTACTTTTCTGTCTGTACAGTGCGTCGATTGTCGTGTTTCGGTACACGCTTAATATTATCCATTTGTATGAGGTACCTGTCAATCTCGTATTTTGACAGGTTCCTATTGGACAGAGAAAAGGAGACGTTCGAAATCTGCGCTCCCGTCATGAAATTGGCATACCGTGGCCAGCGCGCCCTAATATACTCCTAATCGTAGGGGTGCGCTTGGACATACTCTGTCATCTCCACGAACTCGTAGGGTTCTGTGATCACGGCACACAGTCCGCAATGCTCACTGTCGTATACAATAATCCATACACAGCTAGTAGACCATTTGTTCGTGTGAGCCAGACTCAATCGAAGGCTATGCGAGTAAGTTGAGTTGGTACTCTAAGCTCTGCAAAATTCGTCAATAGCTCCCTCTAGTGTTGGGTATGTTACTTCCCCAATCACTGTGTTTGGCGTTAAAATCGCCAGCCAGAAGGTAAAAGTCTTTTACCGGGTTCAAACGCAGAGATTCAAAAAGTGTCTCAAGCTCTGCGACGGAGATATTGGTTTGAGGTGTTTCGGGTGCATAGGCTGCTAAAATGAAATTTCTCTGTCCACTACGGAGAGGAATGCACACAACGCAGACTTCTAGCATCTGGAACCTCCGCATTTCACAGCTATATATGATTTTATGTTCAAAGTGTGGCCTCGAGTGGCGTCGGTTCGGTCTCTTCGAATTACGATATGAGAACTGTGCCGGATTTGTGCTTTTGATTTATCTTTGTTTCGCTAACGAAAAGTACTTCTGGGCTTTCATCCTGCAACAGGTTAAGAAGTACTGCTCTTCGCTCGTTCCTAATCATTGAATTGATTTTCACCGACAGGATCTTCAAGGCACTCTCTACCGGCATACCCATTATGACCTTAGAAGCGCTAGGCCCGACAGAAGCAAGCAGATCCCATATACTCGGGTCGCATGCTCACGGATCTGTTGTTGGAGTCGATCAATCTGCCCTTGGATAGCGATCAAGAACAGACATCTACCTCGGCGTCCGGTGCCTTAGAGACAAGCACTGCGGCTTTAGGAACAGCCATTGACTTTTGTATCGTCTTTCCCGAACCTACCGCCATTTGGGGGTAGGTCAACTGGGGTATGTCCGCTTGTCTTTGGAAGTGTTCTTTCTTGATGTCCTGGAACCTTGGATATCCCCGATAACTTGCAGGGTGTCCCCGGTTTCTACATAAGACACATTGGACCTGCAACTTTGTCTTTTCCAAACTCGTACTCCTCGTTCTTGTAGTTCTTTGCACACTTAACGCATCGAGGCTGCGTTTCGCAGTTCGACGCGGCCTAAACCGTTGGCACGCCTCTTTATTACGGAGAGGAATGCACACAATGCAGGCCTCGAGCACTTAGAACCTCCGTATTTCACCGCTAGATATGATTTCAAGTTTGAAATTATTTTTAATGAAGATCATAACTCCCTCGTCATATATCAAATCCTTTTGATACTAAATGCTCCATTACACTCTTGTCGAGCCGGATCGTTCCACATTGGTCTTACATAGGTGCTCTCTGATATACAAAAAAAAGTCAGTCGTCCTTCACCTAGCCTCACCCGGAAATATACGAGTTGATTTGTTTTCGAACCTCGCGGAGTCCTTATCTTCGAATCTTTATCTTTGAATCAACAAAGCGGCCTTTGACACGGCAATATCAAGGTATTTAGTTTCAATAACAAATAAATAAACGAAATTTGCAAAACTCTCCAAAATTAATACGCCGATCTAGCACAGTTCGAGATTAGGTTTTTGTAAACCCAAACGCCAGTGAGCTAATATTGTCCCATTAACGCGTGACGCCTTCTTATCAGTGTTGTGAGTTATGACTTTGTTTTTGGATGCTATGGTATGCAAATTGATAGCCAAATAAACAAAATCACTGCGTAGATTTCTGGATTTCCCAGCAGAGCACTTGAAACAATTTGTATTTTTTTTAATTTTTTTTTATTGGAACCACCCCTTTTATCCATAAACCAGAAAGGAGGACAGTAAGAACCGCACTCTTTAAGGTCACTCCTTACACTATGGCATACATACATACATGTAGACCATCCCATATTCAGTCATCGTTAGTATTTTGATTTCAAGGCCGTTGTTATCATCATTCGATACGACACAGGAACACAATGTTGCCACTTGTCTGTCGTTAATATGAAATCGATGAATCGATGGGGATAGTAATAGTGATAGTTGACTAGTGATGCTACGGTTACCACAACCTGCACTTCTCGATTTCATTCGTCCGAATGTCATTTGTTTCGCCGCGCGTCTAATTACACACTGCTTCTGAATGAATCATCATCATCCACACATTGCTATTGACACTCTGACGATTTACATATTCCATTCACTTCCACTTCCTCGGAATAGATTATTAGAAGTCCGGGCAGTTAAGTTTTCTGTTTTGCAACTTGAAAGCCGCAAGTTTAGTTGTTTGGCCTCAGCTAGCCTCTTGTCATATTTGCTAATTCAATTTTCGAAATTCCTCGCGGCTAAGCTTGACTCGCGCGGATACACATGTGTGTAAGTGCAATTTCTCTGGAATACATTTTGCTTTAGTGCTAGTGTTGTTCAAATGCAAATCTTGGGATATTTGTGTGTTTGGACAGGTTTGGGTGTGTTGACGACTATATTTCGCGTCGTCGTATTTAGCAGCAACAACTGGCGGTTAGTCGTAGCAGTGACAGAGCTTAACCATTGTGGATTGAAAGATCTTTATTGCTATACAAAACGAAACTAGCCAGTAGAGCCGGTAATGTTGCTGCCCACTGTCTCTACTACCAGGCTGACTATCGGCTGGGATTGGGACACGTAGGGAAGTGAATATATAAGAAAAATGAAAAGAAAAAGTCTGAAAGTCTGAAGGAGACTACTTCGCTTTGTATCGCGCTCTACTGTGCCTTCTCCTCAATTATTAATTTCAATTTTTGATTGATATGATGTGGAGAGATGTGGATGACGATGATGTTGTGTAGAAGACGAGGACGACGGCACACAACGACGACGATCATCATCATCGTCGCAATGATAGTAGTTAAACGCAGCAATAAAGTAGCTTCTTTCTTAGCTTGGCGAAAATTCTTTTTTTTTTCCTTTCTGTGTGCCGTCTTTTGATACTAATATTATAATATTGTACCTACTCGGAGGCTATATAGTATAAACGACAACGAGTGGCAGACGACATCAATGACGAGGGTGAAACCCACAGTGTAGACAAACGTCGACGACAACAACAACGTTCTCGGGCTACGATTGATAACACACGAAACGCTCGATGCGACCAATGTCGAACGAGTACCGCCGCTCTCGTTCATCGTCTCACATTGGGTGCTGCTAATGGTTGTGTTTTTTTTTTCTGTTGTCTCCAGTAAAATGCACTTTTTTTAATTCGTGTAACTAATAACTAGTAACTACAGCGTTAAAATTGCACTGATTTGTCCCCCCCCCCCAGCACTTGAAGCAGCCCCACCCACATCCATCCGCGTCGAAACGATTCGATTTTAAGTTCGATTTACACGTGATATTATTAATCGATAATTGTAATTAGTGATTAACGCATGTAGTCGATATATTTACACCTCCACGACCAAAAAAATCGAGTGTCTTGTGTTCATTCACTTTTCGAACAAATATTGTCAGTGAGTTCCAGTTGATAAGAGTTGTACGTCACCGCACAGCGGTAGATAAATTGATTGTGTCTTGCCTTACGTCAAGGTGAAATAAAATTTGGATTTAATGAGAAGGAATTCGGGAGATGTACAACGGTAAGAACGCTGCTCTTGAAATTGATAGCTACACAGCGAATGAATAAATGTATTGTCATGTGTGAGACGCGATTAGACGCTGATTTACGCTCTGTGGTGCTCCGCTGCTTGATGGTTCTGTGTAAAATATTGATGGTATGGCGACAAGTAAGTTGTGCGGACTGTGGAGCGAGCCGTCAACCTTTAATTAAGTGTGTGCTTCCCTTTTGTGGGTGAATTGTAATTTTATTGCTTTTCACTTTTTTTTTTCTCTCCATTCTTTTTGTTATGGGTTCTATGTCTTTTGTTGTATACTTTGTGACGCTTTATGTAACACTTTGAATATGTACGAGTGCAAATGGGGAAACGCTTCACGCTCGGCGGGAGGGGTATACAGAATTGAGAGACAGTAGTGAACGGAATTTTTTGTGCAGGTACCACATCCAATTCGCAAAGATGAATTTTGTATGTTATGATACCAAGGTCGTGGGTTAAAAAGCCTCCACAAAAGTTTGTCCTTTTTGAGTCTGAGTTTTTCCTCTAAAGGGCGTCCGTAAATACTGTAAATATGCCTTCTTTTGACATCTTCTTCTTCTTCTTCTTCTTCTTCTTCTTTTCCTTTTTATCCCGGCGTCGATATGAACAGAAGTGTAGGACCATAACCTTCCCACTTAACTGCATTCCTACTGGTCCGCTTGTGGGGTCCGCCGGTTTGACCTCAGAAAGTAGCGGCAGGCTTCCCGGTTTGGGATTACTTCATCGCTGAGGCCAATCAAATGCTGGTGTTTTTGCATTTGTTTGCACCAATTGTTTTTCGGCCTGTCTTTTTTTTTTTTTGACACGGGCATGCTCCAGATTTTTTTTTGTTTGATCTTACTCTTACAACACCGGTGATCTCCAGTCGTGTAAACCCACTGATTTGCATGTACACTTGTGGGGCAGTTTAATGGTGGTATATGTGTCCCTAGGCTCACCTTGGTGTTTTCTAAATTGCCTAGATGTGATTTTTGTTTACCTTTGTTTTAGTCGCCTTTTACGACAAGCGAGAGGTATCTCTGCAGGGATATTCTTAACCCGTCCCTGCACGGAGACTCTTTATGTCTTTTGACATAAATTTTCCTTCCGTAACTAATTGCAGCATTTGCCAATTATTCTAATCACTTACTCGTGACGTCGCTATTGTCGTAAAGACCCAAGTCGCCGGGCTCAGAAGAGTCTAACTTGGTGAAAAAAAAAAAACAACTGGCTATGCCGGCCGGAAATGGTGCTTATCTTGTGCCTCCATTGGCATTGATTTTGGACGTATTCAACAATATTTCGTCGACTCTTAATAGGCTTAGTTCATGATTCGTTAATAGCTTGTCTGTTTCCAATTTTTTTTTTTTTTTAGATTGAATTTTCCAGACTTGTTCAAAAAGTACCGGGAATTCTGCCATTTCTCGAGTGGTATTAATTCAATATGGGAGATTTTTTCGTTGTTGACTTGGTAAACATGTCTGAAAAACTAGAAAACCCGCTGATTGGTCTGGTGCAAACTATCAAAGTGATAACGAGTATTTCGGTACGATCGCCGATTATTTGTTTTTAAAGTGGATCAGAGAATCAAGTGCGTCATACGAGTGGTTTACGCATTTCCAGGGATTCCGGACGCCCAAGCTTGTCTATAATCCATGGAAATGTGAAAAAGTATACGAAATTACAAACGATCGTCGAAGGTAGGGGTTTCGCCGATCGGAAGAAGCGGTTACAAATTCTTTTTTTTTTTTGTTTTTTAATTGAATATAAGCGTTTCTTTTTGCAACAAAGTGACAGGCTTTAATTAATAGCCAACAGCAATGCCATCTCTTAATCATCTAGTGAACTTTAAAGGCACACCTTTAGTCTATATTCACACAGAATTTCGAAACGGTTCCATTGTTCAGTTAATAGTTATGGCATTATAACGAAACCTCGATTGCGTTAGTCTGTCAACTGTGAAGCAAAGAGCGAATAAAACTGCTCAGGAAACACTCGAATCAATAAAAAATGTTTAAGATGACCAGTATATCTCGTGCACAATCATTCCGCTGCTGGATTTCGTGACGGTCGTAAAGACCTTGAAGATGACGAACGTCCACCGAAGTCGAAAACCTCGAGTTATGTAAATATGAGAAAATCACAAAAACTCTGCGCTCAGACCATTGTGTGTCCCCGAGAATTATTGAGGTAATGACTGCCATTCCTAAGAGTGTGGTCCTTCATATTCTTACCGAGGATTTGGGAAAGAGAAAGACTCGTGCGCGATTTGTTCCACATTATCTCATGGAGCGGCAAAAAGACATCAGAGTAAGTCAAGACTCTGCATTCATGTCATCTATCGTAACGCGATGCTTCCAATACTCTACCAAAAGGTAGAGCATGAAAGTTACCAAATGAGACAAAAGAAGCTCATCGTGGCGGTTCGGATGAGACTACAAAGAAGGATGCCGGAGATGAACAGCGTTTTAAGGAATATTTGAAGAAGGTCTCGTTGGAATTAGTCCCCAAATGGTCATCGAGTAGCCGCAGCAAGGTACCACAGGAATAAACAAAGCAAACAGAAGTTTATGGAGAAGATTGCAAAAGATATGGATGGAAAGCTGTTTGCGAGCAATCGAAAATTGGTCAGAAAAACAACACACAGCTCATTCGAAAATTTAAAGAAGGGCCCAAAAACCCTTAATTTTAAGCGAAACCATAAAGGTTCGCAGGAGGCAACGAAATATCAATAAAGAATTCTAAGAATCGCTCAAGAAACAGGCGATGGAGAAGAAACCCGAAATGGCTCCGGCTCGAGGCAGAGCAAGAGTGCATTACGAATCAAGTCCAATGCACAAGACTGACTTCCTCACTGCCATCAATGAGCACAAACGAGCCGAACAAAATGAATTTGAATTGTTGGAGAGTAAAGTGAAACAGGATACATGTGATGCGGAGATCAAGGCACAAATTGAAAAGGAATAAGAGATGCTTAAACGCAAGAGAGAAATTCTGCAAAAGAATGCTTTGGAAGCTATGATTGGTGGAGCAAGGAAAGGCTAGCAGGTTTTCCTTTCTTTTAATTGTTTCGGTTTTCTTCGGTTGCCCCTGTAGTAGCATCGACTCTGTCGATGGTAAGTTTTTATCGATTTACGAAGGTAATCCCAAGATCGATACCCAAAAGCCAAAACGCCAACGAATGCAAAACGACTTGACCATATGGGCATGGGCACACAGCGAACAGTCACTCTGAATGCCATTAACGCGAGGCCAAAGAAGATTCAATTGCAGTTCACGGCTCAGGAGCAAGAGAAGGTTCAACGCACACGACAACAGAAACTAGCATGCATCCAAGAGTACTTCCCTGAATTGAACGCCGTCAGGGACCACAAACAACGCGCTTCAATATAGCAATACGTTTCAAGAACCTCGAAGTGAATGCGATCTTCGAGCAAAAGGTGAAAGAAGACAAAATGAAAAAGACGCAGGAGGTTTGCAAATCGCGGTGAAGAATGCAATGGTGTTCAAGCCGAGGAGATGGAGCATGATAAGTGTTCAAAAAGTCAGTTTTTTTTTTTTCTTTGGAGGCTTCTGTTATCTGTTGGAGAACGCAGAAACAGATACTGGTCCATTGTACTGACAGACAGACACTTTAGATGGTGTTACAGCTCATGAAGAGCCGGAGCCAAGCTTCTTTTATTCACTTATGTTGTATGCGATTTGTTTTCCACACAAGTGAACGGATCTAAATCTTAATGCTGATTACGAACGGCAAGAGCCGAGAAGCTTTTAAGTACCCCGCCGAGGAGAGAAGCCGCGAAATAATCATTTGATGGCGTAGGTGTTATCGGGATCCAAACTCGCTCATCATGCGTCAGCGGTCGACACTACGAAGCAGTCAGTCGTCAGTCAGTTATGAACTCTATCTGTTCCTAAAGTTTTTTTTTTTTGTTTTTATATACAGGGTGTCCCACGAGCAGTGTGTCAAAAAGCTAGAGCGTGTAGGTCTGGTCAAGACAAGAAAAAAATCGTACGTTTAGCCGGGAGGGGCAATTTTCTAAAAAATTGATTTAATTTGGAAAAAAAATTATTAAAAATCAACAGTTACAATACCGTGATATACTTTTTTGTAAAGCCAGAAACCTCTTCTTTCATCTTGTCTCTAAACGAAGCTGTTTTAAGGAATAGTTTTTGAGAAAATAATTTTCAAACTAAAAATTTTGAAAAAAAAATGGAAAAAAAATTTTTTCGAACTATTTTTTTTCAAAATTTTATGTAATTAAGTACTAATTTTTTTTTTTTAAATTCAATTCTCGTATTAGTTTTTAGTTAAAAACAGAAAACCGGATGCAAAAATGTCCTGTAGTTTTTGAGAAATTAAAGAAAAAACCCGAACCACTTTTTTCCACGAAAAACCTTTTTTATGGTTTTAACGCGGCTGGACTTGTAGGCAAATTAATGTATGAAACATTGACCTCTTTTTTATTATTTTTAAAAAAATTCGGAGTTTTATTATAATAAATTTTCAATATGATCCCCGTTTTTTAGAAGGCAAAGATTATATCTCCTTCTAATGGCTGCACTTGTCTATGCTTGACACATTTTCCTGCAATTTGACTCCAGCGACTTCAATCCGTTCTTTCAGTTGTTCCAAAGATACTATTTCCACTTCGTGAACATAATTCTTCATGAATCCCCACACATAAAAATCTAGAGGAGTTAAATCTGGTGATCTAGGTGGCCATTCCGTGGGGCCCCTTCTTCCGATCCAACGGTCACTAAAATGATCATCCAGCCAGTTTCTAACCCGTAAGCTGTAGTGTGCTGGTGCTCCATCTTGCTGGTAGATTAAATTATCTGCTAAGGCCAAAGGAACGTTGTCCATCAAATCGGGCAAAAGGTCTCGTTGGAACTTCAGGTATGATTCTCCATTAATAACGGCATTCAAAAACCAGGGCCCGATTACAGTTTGTCCAACAATACCAAGCCAAACATTACAGCTAAAGCGGTGTTGTGATTTATTTTGTTTTTTGTTGTGTGGATTGGTGCTACTCGAATGATGCAAATTGTGGAAGTTAGTAACCCCATCTCTGGTAAAATGTGCTTCATCCGTCCAGAATATCCTTGCACAATAGTTTCGTTCAGTTTCATCTCGAAGCAGTAATGATCGACAAAATTCTGCTCCCAAAAACTTGTCGTTTGAGGTGAGTTCCTGAAGTGGCCTAAAATGGTAAGGGTGTAAATTTTCGGTATAAAGCACTCTCCATACTCTAGATTTGGGCACTCCAAGCTATCCTGCTTGTACTAAGGGAGGGATTACGTCGGACCAAATCCAAAATTCTTTCATCAAGATTCCTGATCCATCTGTAACTGATCTTTCGCTGTCGGTGGATTCTTGCAAACATGCTACGACTGGGACACCTCCGATTGGGATATCTTTCAGCGTAGAGTCTTTCGGCTTCACGATCTCGACCATTAGCTAAACCGTAGCAGAAGTGCATGTCCGTTAATTCATCTCGAGAGTATGAGTTTGACATCGTAATGTGTTGATGAGTTAACATCCAATTTGAAAATGGAAATATTTTGTTTTTCAATGAAGAAAAATTGCGGTTTTATTGTCTTAAGGTCCTAGCCTAGAACCCATCGGCGGCGGGCGGACCCAGACGAAATTGGCAGGTCAGTTTTCAGGAGTATCAATGAAAAAAAAGGATTAATCCAGGGTTATTCCAATACTGTGTCACTTTATTGTATCCTTATAAAACACCGAATTGTTTAAAAATAATAAAAAAGAGGGCAATGTTTCATACATTAATTTGCCTACAAGTCCAGCCGCGTTAAAACCAAAAAAAAAAGGGTTTTCTTAGAAAAACTTGGTTCGGGTTTTTTTTTAATTTCTCAAAAACTACAAGACATTTTTGCATCCGGTTTTCTGTTTTTAACTAAAAACTAATAAGAGAATTGAATTTTTGAAAAAAAAATTAGTACTTAATTACATACAATTTTGAAAAAAAAATAGTTCAAAATTTTTTTTTTTCATTTTTTTTTCAAAATTTTGAGTTTGAAAATTAATTTCTCAAAAACTATTCCTTAAAACAGCTTCGTTTAGAAACAAGACGAAAGAAGAGGTTTCTGGCTTAACAAATAAGTATATCACGGCATTCTGGATTTAACTGTTGATTTTTAATAATTTTTTTTCCAAATTAAATCAATTTTTTAGAAAATTGCCCCTCCCGGCTAAACGGGGGGGGAATAGACCCCCCCTCCCGTACGATTTTTTTCTTGTCTTGACCAGACCTACACGCTCTAGCTTTTTGGCACACTGATCGTGGGACACTCTGTATATGTATACATAATTCGGGCAGGTTCAAGAGTGTACGCTCTTATGGTGTTTGTCACAACCTGGACGGGGTGCAGATGGTTTGTGCCGAAGATGTTCATTCGCTACTCTCCGGGGGTGGTTGTCCTACATAGAATTTGAGAGATTCGACTGAATTTGCGTTGGTTTTGGTTCAAAGTAACTCTTTTGCTTCCATGTCATTAAGGTGTTATATTGGAAATGCACACACAGAGTATAAATTTTGACGTGATTTTATGCTGTGAGTGTTATGCCTTCATCAGCTCTTTTTGATCATCTCTCATTCACAACTGATGTTGTTGCGCAGTTTTTCCGTATAGGAACTATTCTTGACTATGGACGCTATGGACGGACTTGAACTACAGACCTTCGGATCAACAGTCGGTGATGATTACCATTACACCCCGACCACCCGCGTCGAACAATATAAGAAGTGGAATGGCAGAGGAGTTAACAGAAGGTGTCTGCCGCATTTGGAAACGCAATTATGTATTGGTTTTTAACTATCACCTACGCCTGGTTGCAAGAAGGATGTAATTGTCTCGACCAGCGGCACGCCTTGAATGAGTTAAAGGATCTGAATCCATACTCGCCACGTTGCCAATGAACGACTATGGATCACCGAGTTGTTTTGTCTTTTGTTCCTTTAAATTATTCAAAATAAACTTTTGACTTTTAACTTATTTTCGCTCATTTGTATCATCTGAGTAGTGATTGGAAGACGGAAGAGTCGGATTTCATAATAGAATCGTCGGGGATCTACATTGAAATGTGTTAATCGTATCATATGTACTTACTTGAGCATCAGTATATACCCACCTCTTGCTCAGCTGCTTTGCTTGAAGGGTATTTCCTGTCTCGGGCGATTATCTCTGCCCGCTCCTTTACTGTGGCCTCGAACACGAGTGTAACATTTTGTTCGCTGTCGTAGGTTAACAAAAATATGAGAAAACTCATCAGCTCTGGTTTCACTCCAGCCCCACAATACTAAGAAAGTTTGAATGATGAGGGGTCGAATTTAGACGATGCTCACTTCCGTTCAGAAGGCAGTTTTAAGGATATTCCACCCCTCGAGTATCACACATGAGTTTTAATAGTTTTATGATCGCATACAACGCTTTATTGACTCGAAGCGCAAACCGTCTTTTTCCTTTCTTTAGAACAATCTCATCGGAAATGTGACCGACTGTGTTGTTTGGGAGACATCGCTATTCCTGTCATAGAGAACTAACCGCTCTACTGTGTTATTTTTCTGTTTAGACCGCAAATAATTGTCTTGTTATCCTGTCCTGAGTGAATCCTCATAAGCGCCATTAATAAAACAATAGAATTAGCTCAATTTAATCTCTTACATCACGAGTTTAAGATAATCTTGCAGTTCTACACGCAGTTTACTTTAAACAAGTGCTTCCCTTCGTTTATTGCTCCCATAAACACTAGAAAATAAAGTCTCCCAAATCCCTAGTCCTCACTGAAGCTAAGATTGTGATACTGCGATGCAACGTGATCGCTCCAGTTGTGTAATATTATGCAAACTATAAACACACTGCTCGGTAATGTCGAGCTGATAAGGTTTTATGATACGAAATTTAATATCTTCTCGAGATGCAATTTCAAATCCTTCGACTATTACGATAGTCATCAGTCATTTGTTCGAATTCAGCTACTGCCCATAAAAATGAGTAATCCCCCCGGGGAAAGGCATTCATAACCCGCACGCGTTCTGATATCACATACTACCCTGGCCACTACTGTAGCCAGACTACCATCAGCATTCGATGTGGTCTCGGTTTTCTTTTCTGTTTTAATTTAATTTTGAGACATTCATACTGTTGCAACGTTACATTATGAATGATTGATATAACAATGGAAGTGCGATGATGGCATTCCATTCCGGACGCCATTACATGTTTGATTTAAATAATTTTTGTTTTCTATTCACCTTTCCCTTCCCCCTCCCGTCCACGCCCACACGCACGCACTCATCGCGTCTGATGTAACGATTTTTCAATAGAATAGTTAAATTAGTCAAAAGCGAAAAACAGAAAAAACAACTTTCGCAATGCTGCCGCGTCTGATTCCGTTGACGAATGTACACATATACCCGAGTGGAGTAATTAAAAATACTCATGCGTACTCAGAAGTGCTCCTTTTTTGGGGCAACAAACCAAACAACGACCGTACACAGCGTTCGGCTTGGTTACAAAAAAAACATTCCATGCACCCGAATCGAATATTATAATCAACGTCACCTTTTGTCTCATCATCATCATCATCATCAGCGCTGGCAACGATCAAACACATTTTATTCGTATGAATGTATGAAAATCCGCTTCACTAGTCAGGTACGAAAATCAGTGTCGAAAATTGCTCACGCTGGGGCGATCATATCGCCGCGCCTTGTGTATGAAAGTGGGGAATTGTACGGAATCGAAATAGAAGGGAAAATGGTGATCATGACTCCTTTGAATGCGGTTCTCAGTTGCTTCTGTCACATGTGCAACTTGCCTTGCAGCAGGCAAGCCTTTTTGTTTTTTTTTTTCATACCTCTATCTATAGGAAACGACAGTAAATTTACAAAATGACTTTGTTTTCTTGCAGCTCGAAAGCCTCACCCAACCCACCAGTATTACCGCGAAATGCTGTCGACAATGACCAGATGATACGACTGCGCGAAAGCATCAAACAGAAAGAGGAATTCCTCAAATCGCCACTGCCGCACGCGCAATCGAATTTTTTCCAAACCCAACAGCAGCCTATGCCAATGACGGCCATCAAACTAATGTCGGCTCGTGATCCAATCAAGAGTGGCATAGGAAAAACATCGCCAGCGCCGATAACGCGTGAACTTCTACCGGCTAGTTGTGATATGCAAACGTTCTTCGCGAAAAATCTACCGCCTACGTTGGCGGATAGTATGCGAAGTAATATACGTAATATCGGCGCCGTAAATCTGGTGAAAAATTCGCGCCAAAGGAGCATTTCGAGTGCGGGCAGCAGTGGCAGCATGAGCATGACGAGCAGTAGTAGCAGTTCGATGAAGGATAAATATCACACGAAACTTGAATGCTTTGAATCACTGCCGGAAGAAGGAGTTACCAATCAAGTGTTAGTAGCAATCTTCTCTGAATTTTGTTTTCAGTTTTATGGAGTTTTTGTTTTATGCATAGGTTTGAGAGCAAGATGGTTTCAAATAGAGCAAAAGGATTTGATCCATTCAAGCAATTGACTATTAATACTTCGCTAGACCCGGGTTTATATAACAAGCCTGTGATCTACGATACGGTGGCTCAGTGTGTGGTAGACGGTCAGCAGAGTAGTAGGATGGAAATTCATAAAGCAAATGTGGTGTCAGCAGGCCTGGATGTGTACCAAGTACCATCAAGTGAGTTGAAAACGTCATCATTCTCGTCGATTTAATTTGATATCTTTTCCTAGAATACTCCACAAAAACTGAAGATAATTACCGCAGTTGCGATACCAAGCAGATTCTGGCGGACATTTCCGAAGTGAACAACATTCAACCCAGAGCAGGTACAACCGAAACTCTCCACTCCACTCGGCCGAATTTTGATTAATAAAATATTTTTTTCGACTTATTAACAGCAATGCCCGAGGTCATTCGACGGTATAAGCCCATAACAATCGATGACAACAAGCCTATGCGGAGGATATCATACCTGAGGGCGACCAACAACGAGAACGAGTACAGTTCAGACGTGCCGACAAGTGAGATTTCAGATGCGGATAGTAAGCGCACATCTGTAAATAGTGAAATACGCGATAGGTAGGTTGATACCTTGTTAGTCATTGCTTATATGTATCTAATATGGTGATTCCTTCCGTTTACAGCATTCACATAGAAAGTATTCCTGAGATCAATGGGAAAGTTGAGACGAAGGATGCGGCTACGGAAAT
The DNA here is from genome assembly GCA_958301585.1 of Merodon equestris. Classification (NCBI taxonomy): domain Eukaryota; kingdom Metazoa; phylum Arthropoda; class Insecta; order Diptera; family Syrphidae; genus Merodon; species Merodon equestris. The sequence continues at coordinate 51,900,559 of OY284415.1, read as the reverse complement.
GGAAGTTTTTGAAACTGAAATGGAAGTTAAGTCGCCTTGCATTTATGGAAAGGTAAGTCGAAGAGCAAAAAGCCCACAAAAGCACTGTAAAAAGAATAAACAAAAAGAAAAACTAAACGCTCGTTTGATGAAATCATTGGAATTTCAATCAAACTCAGAACGACGCGTTTCGTGGCGACTATCCTCGACATATGAATAATTATTTTTACGAATGTTTCGAATGTTTATGTTGTTGTTCACGTTTGTGTCCCCAGCGTGTCTCGGAGTACCGTTCTTGGAAGCAGGTCAAAATTGAAATCAAGGGCGACATCCTGAAAATATACCCAGGACGCAGTTCTAAATCCGAAAGCAATGTAAGTTCTCTCGCTGCTCGCCCTTCCTCCCTCTCTCTCTTCATGTCTAGACATAATCCGTGTTTGATTGATCTTCCAGGTGATAGAACTCGATTGTAGAAATTTCAACATTCTCGATGAATCGGTTGACAAGAAGAAGTACATGTTCCGTCTTCAATCAAAGCCACTCATACAAAACAACCTGACGACATCGTCGTCGTCCTCGTCTTCGGCATCAGTGCCAGCATCTGGTAATGCGGCAACCAATTCTGATATGCTATTCGATGACAGTCAGGAGAAGCTTTCCTCGTCATCGTCGACGGCAACAAACAATTCCGAACACACAGAGATTGTGTTCAAGACCAAGAGTGCTACGGAGATGAAACGCATTTTCAGTTTACTCCAAGAGAAGTGTAATTTGAACAATAGCGACACCGTAAGCCCAAACCATTCCATTTCCTATTCCTTTCTACATATTCATCGTTTTATTCGTTTAAGGATCTCCAAGAGAAAAAAATCGCAGAACCGCAAAAGATTGCAGCGACCACTACCATGCCAACAATTACATACTGTGATGATAACGTACAACAAGAGTATTCACCTCAAAGTTCAACGTCACGCATTGGCGATTTCGAAACCGAATCGATATCACCGGTGATGAAATCACGAAAAGCACAACACAAGAATCTACCGGACAAGGATCTCGGATCGCCAAAGGCGAAAAACTGGAAAGATTTGCTCTTTCGACGAAATCACGGCACTAGCGCTGATATCTCACCATCGACTTTGGCGTCTAGTTCCAAAACGACTGGTTCGATTGGAGTGCCTTTGAAAACATGTCCAATGGTAAGCTTAATTCTCCAATCTTCATCTGATCTAATGATTTTGTTTATTGCAGTCAAAAGACAACGAATATGTTCCACTTATCGTGGACATTTGCACAAACATCGTCGAGACAAAGGGTCTCGGTGTAGTTGGTATTTATAGAATTCCCGGCAATAAAGCCGCCATTTCCGATCTGAAGGATGAAGTTAACAAAACCGATTTCTCATGGGATCGTTGCAACACCGACGTCAGGTGGGAGGACGTCAACGTGGTGTCCAGCCTTTTGAAATTGTTCATTCGGAGCCTACCTGAGGCTTTGTTGCCAAACAATTTTTACAATAATTTCATCGAAGCCGACAAGAAGATCGGTGAGGCGCGACTGCGTGAATTAAAGGATCTATTGCGATCGCTGCCACGTCATTCCCACGAAACCATGAAGCACTTGATTCGGCATTTAAGTCGTGTCAGCAAGAACTGTCATGTGAATTTGATGGAACCGAAGAATTTGGCCATCATTTTCGGCCCGTCGATAATTCGAACGCCGAACGAAACCCTAGAGATTGCAGTCAAGGATATGAAACATCAATGCAGGATTGTAGAGCTCCTGGTGACACAGGTAAGAAAATGATAAAGCATAAACCAAACGAATGGTACAAAATCATGATTTCTCTTTCAGTACGACTATTTCTTTGAGGACGGCGAATTACCTGATATCGAAACCAATACTGTCAGCATAACGTCATCATCAACATCATCCTCCCATCAGGACCAAACTACCCTTCTACTCGATAATGTTTCGAAGATTGAGCGTCTAGCGGACCGGGAATCGCTTACATCCAGATTCATTCCACACTTGCGACGTCGGACGCACTCCAAACGAAGTGCCGTCAGTTCCGATACATATTCCGGAGAGAGTGTCTTGGTAAGTACCACCAGCGGAACAGCATTTCCCATTAAAAACGGTATCGGGATAAAATTTCGTGTCCACTTTCAGTCATTAGAGTATAACAACAAAAAACCATCCGACTCGCCTCCTGCTGCCACAACACCAACCTCGAAAGAACAGGACACTATCGAGAACACCAGCAGTAGCAAGGAACGCAGTAGTGTGGACATTTCCATCCTAACTGACGAAGAATCGAGTAACAGCCGCGTCAGCGACAGTGGTACGTATACTCGTAAGATGTTCATCCATTTGAAGACTATGTGCGATATTTGATTTTCTGTGACATTTTCAAGGTTCCATGTCGTTGACAACCATCACAGACACACTAGATTCGAAACTTCGTAACCTGCGCAGCGGCTCCGAGTCGAACGACGAGAATGGCAGTCCGAATCGTCAGCGTGACACCGTCGGACGACGTCATAATTTTTGCCAGCCACTAATCCTCTACGAGAACATTCCCTATGCCGACGAGTCACCCGAACGACTTCATCACAATGAAATGCCCAACTTTAAGGGCTTCAACTCTCAACGAACTGCAATTGTTCGTGATTTTTCGAAGAATTTTCGAAAAAACGAAACACCCTGCTCGGATGATTCCGAGGGATCAACAACCAGCGATCCGAAAGATCGATCGTTGTTTTTTCCCGGTCGTTGTAAGAAACGACGCGATCACCGGCTCTTTCGTTCTGCCTCCTTCAATTGCCGAAACTACTCCAACCGAAATGCGGGCGGAGGAACAGCAGCCAACAATGCCGCCAACATTGGAGGAGGAGCACCCGGCACAATAGGCTGCAATAATTCCGCACTGACTAAAGATGAAAAGACTGATATGAATTTAACGAAGAAGCGACAAATCCAGAACAAACAGAATCGCTCAATCAAACGACGCCACACGGTGGGTGGACCGCACGATTATACCAATAACACCAACAACATTGGCGATCACTATCTAGAAGTAGGAATTCGAATAAAGAACATCAACCGACGATACTGATTGTTATCGTTGACGTCCAATCGTCATCCCGCGAGGACACAATAGCAGCACACACACACACACACACACACACACATTTTACACGAGACGAATACAAACCAGAGGAGCAACAATTTATATAGTTTTTTACAGCATACATACGATACATATATATTTTTTAATCTATACACTCACATATATCCTTAGAAATAGATCGCAGCTCGCATAAACTTTTTTTTTTTTCTTTCGGCGTTTGAATAGTTTCAGTTTAGCAAACGACTTTCAATTGCATGCACACCGAACCGCGAATAGAAGAGAAAAACATACATACGCACCTGTACATGAGCATAGTATTTATATAAGCAAGTATATATCCAATATATATTGATAGAAAATAGTGCATAAATACGTGTATTGATTATTTGGTTTAAACTTCGCCAGAGATCGACATCTACGAATGAGTGGAGAGTTTTGCTACCACAGCAGCAATATTGCAATGAAAATAATTTAAAAAGAAGCAGATTTGAATGCTTTTTACGTTACGTATACAGATGTAGGTATATTTTTTAAAATGTTAATTTTACACAATTCTTTCTGATTTCTGCTTGATAATTTTATTATTTTTAATTGTACTAAGCATTAATTAATATAAATTATATATAAATAGTATGTGTATACAACGGCGCTGTATATGGTGAGAGGAGGAGGTATGAGTTAGTAGGAGCGAACCGCCGAACCTTTGCTGAGTCGAAGGCTTGAACAGTTTTATTGTGTATTTAATTATTCTTATATATACGAGAGTAATGGGAAGATGAACGCGGAAAACAGACATGTAGACGTAGAAGCTAATGAGAAAACAAGTTTATATAAATAAATAAATAAATATTGATAATAAATCTACAGAATAATGAAAACTGGAAAAAAAGGAAGGATATGAAGCAGTTTTACTTGTGGTTGAAGGGTGGGTCATCGTCTGATTTCTCACCTTCCAAATTGCCCTGTTCAATATCTTTCAAAGTTTAATGTTTTATCGGAAGGGGCACAGTTAATCACAAAAGTAAGTAGACACTTGCACCCTGGCCAAAAAAAAAACGCCGAACTATAAATATTTTTAAAACACGCTTTATTTCTTTCGCCTCACCTCTTCCCGTTTTTTTTTTTTGTGTTGGGAGCTTCAAATGATTCGGATTCAAATGCTGGTTCATTGTACTACAAGACAGACACCTTTCTTTCTCGGAACATGCAGCATTGGTAGGCGTTTCATAGGCGAGTTGAAAATCACAATCGAGAACTCGAGGACCTTTATTCAAGTCTTGGGCAATGTCTGAGAAATTAAATCGCGAACAATCAGATGAGCACGAATGGACAGTCAAAAGTATAGTGAGTGAAGAATCCTAGGGAAAAGGCAATCGGGAAGGTCGCCCGTAGATTTAGATGAGAGGACAATATAAGGGTGAACCTAGAAGAGATGGAACAAAACAGCGAAACATAGAAGGAAATCAGTCAATACAGAGAGGATTGGCGAATGGTTGCGAACAAGGCTCTGAGCTTCCAAGTTGCAAATGTCCGGTAATGAGTTCTCGCTCCTTTTAAAATGAAAATAAAGCGGTTGAAGATTAATTCTTTAATTAAAGTAAGTCATAAAAAACATGTCACTCAAATAGTCTCATCGCTGGCTACGACTAGTTCTCCTATCTTTCTGGAAACATACGAGTACATATGAATTCCAAGTTGGAAAAACAACGTCTTTTGAGGCCATCCAAGAATTGACTCGAAGCAGAGCTAGGTTCGGCACATACACTTCGGCCTCGAGCCCTCGCTCGAGCAGACAGTTGCAGAGAAAGTGCTCTGCTATGTCATCCTCCTCGCAATTGCAGCACAGGCAGGCGTCTCACTGATGCCAAGCACGCAGAGATGCGAAGATAACATCAAAGCGTCGTTTTGCATCCTGAATATTCCCTCCATCTACGATTTTGTGCATTTAAGGTCCAATCGTTGATGCAGGATTTGACCGTGGAAGCAGGTAGACCTAAGCCAGGTTCAGCTCCTGAGAAACTTACATCTGGGCCCATTCTAGCGAGTACATTAGAAATCTTGTTTGGCATCTTGGCACTACTAATGGTCGTGATCCTGGGACGAGCAGCAATGCTCGGGTCAGAGCTATAGGATTTCCGGGGGATAGCAAAGTAATGCAACGGCGTAAGCCACATTTAAGAGTCACGAGTTGGAACGTTGGAAGCATGAGTGGGCGCAGCTATGAGCTTGAAGAAATGATGGTTAGAAGGCGAGTAGACATCCTGTGCGTACAAGAGACGAAATGGCGAAACACCGGTAATCGGGCACGTTTCTTGGACGTTAAAACAAAAGCTTACAAGATGTTTTACTATGGATTGGAACAAGGAAAAAACGGAATCGCCATCATCCTTGCGGCAGAGTTACTTGGCAACGTCTTAACCATTTCAAAGTCCAGTGACCGTTTGATGGCTCTCAAATTGGTGAGGTGTGGAACATCGTAAGCGCATATGCCCCTCAAGTAGGATGCGAACAAAAAGAAAAAGATGCATTCTGGCTAGATTTCCACAACCTTGTCAAAATCATCCCAAAGGAAGAGCTTTTGTTTGTTGGAGGAGATTTAAACGGACATGTCGGGAAGACAAGCGAAGACTATGAAGACTACCACGCAGGGCTGGGATACGGCACCAGGAACTCTTCAGGTGAAGATATCCTAAACATGTGCAAGTCGTACGGTCTTATAGTGCTAAATACCATGTTCGTCAAACAAAGCCGGCACCTGATCACTTATAGCAGCGGCGGAAATGAAACTCAAATAGACTATAATTTGGTATCCAGTTTCATGAAGCCACGAGCTAAAGATTGCAAAGTGATCCTGGGAGACGCTGAAGTTTATTAACAGAAGTTTATTAACAATGCTGAAGGCCAACTCCTTGTGGAAGACGAAAAAATTCTCCACAGATGGCGACAGTATTGTGAGGAACTTCTGAACGAACAGTTTCCCCGAGTGTACTTTCCAAGAGCCGCCCCGAATCATGCCGAAATATCCGACATCACAGTCGAAGAAGTTCGGTACGCGGTTAAAAACTCCAAGAAAAGAAAGGCTGTTGGGCCGGACGGGATACCCTCTGAGTTCTGGAAAAAGATGGGAGACATCGGGTCTAGATGGCTCATGGTTCTTATCTCCAAACTTATGAGAGGCGACACTATGCCTAATCAATGGAGGGAAAGCTATCTTCTTCCTTTGCACAAAGAAAAGGGTGATACGCGAAATTGTGATAACTACCGTTCTGTCAAGCTGATGTCGCACACCATGAAGATCGTTGAACGGGTATTAGATAGCCGACTGCGGAAAAAAATACGACTATCTGATGACCAGTGCGGGTTTGTCTCGGGTAAATCAACAACAGATGCAATCCAAAGTATAAGGATCATGATGGAAAAGCATCGTGATTCTTCAAAGGACTTGCATATGGTGTTAGTTGATTTCGAGAAGGCCTTTGACCGGCAACCAAGAGATCTTTTATGGGTAGCGCTAAGACAAAAAGGAGTTCCAGAAACCTACGTGCGAGTGATTATGGACATGTACGAGAGAGCAACGACAAGAGTAAGATGCACCGCAGGAGTCACCGAAGAGTTCGCAATAAAAGTCGGTGTACACCAAGGGAGCGTCCTCAGCCCACTGCTTTTTTTAGCAGTCCTTGATTGCTTGCTTGAAGGAAAAGTGACAGACCCCAATGTGCACCAGCTATTCTTTGCTGACGATGGGGCCATTATAAGTGATGATCAGGCGTCCCTACAACGAGCACTTGATATGTGGGTGGACATTTTTGAGGGACACGGGTATCGTATTAGTTCAAAGAAGACAGAGTATCTGTGCTGCCCGTTCTCTGACCCTCATCAGCCTATTCCAGACATTTACTTGAATGGAAGAGTGCTTCCCAAGTGTGAAAAGTTTAAATATCTGGGATCTATGATTAATAAAGAAGCATCTTGTGATGACGACATCAACCATCGCGTAAGCGTAGGGTGGATGAAGTGGCGGAAAAACTCCGCCATCTTCTGTGATCGAAAAATGCCCCCTAAGCTGAAAGGAAGGCTCTACACTTCAGTTGTACGTCCGGCGCTCACAAACGGTTCACAATGCTGGACAATGCACAAAAAGTATGAGAGCAAATTAACGGCAGCTGAGATGAAGATGCTTCGCATGACAGCGGGAGTAACAAAGCGTAACAGAATTAGAAGTTCAAAGATCCGAGGAAGCCTCCACGTAAAAGAAACCATCACAAGAAAGATAGAGCGCGACCGACTCAGTTGGTATTGCCATGTTCAAAGGAGAGATCCTTTGAACCCCGTCCAAAAGGCGATATCAATCAACGATCCAATTTCAACACGCAAAAAAGGCAGGCCGAAAAACAATTGGTGCAAACAAATGCAAAAACAACAGCATTTGATTGGCCTCAGCGATGAAGTAATCCCAAACCGGGAAGCCTGCCGCTACTTTCTGAGGTCAAACCGGCGGACCCCACAAGCGGACCAGTAGGAATGCAGTTAAGTGGGAAGGTTATGGTCCTACACTTCTGACCATAACAACGCCGGAGAAAAAAAAAAAAAGGAAAAGAAGAAGAAGAAGACATTAGAAATCTTGTTTCCTGGAATCCGAGAGTAACTTGGGACCCATACAAGCTTCAGTGAACTTAGACTTCCGAATTTGTTCAAAAAGCTCTTGGTCGGTGGCAGCTTTGAGTGCAACTTGGCAGTCACTCTAGACTCATACTTTTTCCCTTCCACTTGTGCTTCACAACATAGTGCATGGCCATTAGGATTGCGTATATCTATGATTGAAAGACAAAGGAGGATTTTCTAACGAAAAGTGCTGTCGAACGTTTTCGCGTTCAAAGAAAACCCCATCGCCGAACCTCTGCCCAGACCTGAAGCCATCTGTAAAAATGCGAAGACTGTTCTTTCCTGGACAGAGCCATGTAAATTTGACTAGGAATTTATAGCGCAATAGGATGGCAGATATCATTGGGTCAGAAGGCAAATCCACGAGACGGGGGTCGTAGGATATTTTTCGCGCAAGTAGGTACACTGCCATTCAAATCCGAGTTGTACCAAAAACCATTTCTCTTGATGCGAGACATGGCTTTCAGTGCCAACCCTCTGATAAATATGTATACGAGGGTTGCTATTTATATTTTGAGCCTAATAATGAAAAGACAGTAAATTATTACCAAAAATGGCCTTATTGTTTTTCGAAGTATTCTTCGTGATGATCAATACACTTTTGCAAGCGCTCGAATCAATTTTCGTAACACTTTCCACTCCGATCGAGGTACCGGTTCTTTTCTATTTGGACCACTCCAACAGAATCGCTCCAAAAAGAGTGCAAATGATGTAATAATCCTTCCTAAGTGCAATGGAGGACATTTGGGGGTGGGAAAAGACAAGAAAAAAATTTTCAAAAAATTCTAAAAAAAATATTTTGGATTTTTTATTTTGATGTACGGCTCTAGTATTCTAGTATTCATTCATATCAGTAGGGGCAATTTTCAGCAGATGATTATTCCACTTATTAGGTCTGTTCCCGTACTTTTTGGACAGAAATTCACAAATTCTTTTGGAAATATTTCTAAAAAAAAATTATGTTTAAAAAATTTTTTTTTGCGTTTCCCCTGCCATAACCCAGCAAAGGTCTCAGCATAGTTCAATCGATTATAGGGTACTGTAGATGAAGAGTATTGATGACATAGGCGCCTGCCTGACGATCAGCACCTACCCCGAGCGGAGCAACGAAGTTGCGTGAGCGTGACCTGCCGCATATGAAAAGAGAGTTTAAATCCCTTAATCCCGCGCAGCGGGCCGCCCGGGTACTGTTAATTTAGAAAATTGTTGATATTATTACTATTTTGGTGGAGTGGTCCAAATAGAAAACACCCGAGGTACCTCCCAAACATAGGTTTTAAATACATCAACGGCTTCTTCATGCGCTGCAATTTATTCTTGGTAGAATAATAAAAAAAATAAGTAATTTGGTGCCAAATCAGGGCTACTTATGTGGAGGATAACCCATCAATTCGACATTTTGACCAATCAAATAGGTTGTGTTTCAGTCGAGATGTGAGAGCTTGCATTGTCATGATGAAGGATGATCCTTCGTTGGCGCTTCTTTTTTCGTATTTCACCAAACACATCTGACAACCATTTAGAATTCACCGTTCTACGTTGCTCTAACGGCACGGTTACTACATGTCCAGTTATTCCGAAGAAACGGGCGATCATTTGTTTCTAAGTGCTTCGCGCAAGAATCACTTGTCGGATTTGGCCCACCTTGGAAGGCCCATGAAGTGGATTGCTGTTTTGTTTCGGGCTCTTACGCATAGATCCAAGATTCGTCACCTGTGTAGATGTTATACACAGCTTTTGATGCGCCGGGATTGTATTTCTTGAGGAGTTCTTGCAAATTGTGCTGAAATGATAAACGTCAGTTGGCGCCATTGAACGCTTAGTGTTGCCAAGGCTCAAAATATAAACAGCTGAGACAAACCGCTTTGGGAGTTTGATGAAAGAGGCCTGTTTGCCTGTTCTACCAGACAACCGATGCATGTGTGACTATCGGCCTTATCATTGCCGTGTAGATACGGGGGACCTTTTTCGGCGATAAACCCCATATTTTGCCAAAGGCAATTTTGCATTGCCAAAAAGCTGACAGCACTTTTGACTCAACATGCTTTGACCAAAGAAGCTTGCTATTTAAGACGACTTCCAGGTACTTAGCTTACTTGGATATCGGAATGAGAATGTTTTTTTAGCACCAGCTGAGTCTTGCCAATATTTTCCCTCCATCTCGTGAAGAGAACGAATTCAGTTTTAAGAGGATTAACCGATAGCCCATTACTCGTGCACCAGTCGCATCTTGCGCTGGCTGTGCTTTAAGGTAGACAGTCGCCGACATGAACCGACAGAAAGAACGGCAACATCGTCCGCATAAGCCCTGATCTAGATTCGATTCCAGAGGCATTGAGAGCATCGAGGAGAGAGTCGACCATCATGCACCATAACAGCGGAGACAAGACGCCAATTTGCAGGCAGCCTCTGTTTACGTAAGATTTAACACATTGTTCGATCAAAATCAAATCATTGCTTTGATCCACAATCCCAGTGCTTCCTCTACGCTATGCCGTCTAATAGCGTTACCAGTGCTATCGAAAGTTGCGTTATCAAAGTCTTGTACCATAGCAGGGTACATCCTATCAGTGCCTGGTGACTTAAAGCCATCAAAGATACCACGGCAAATTCTATGACCTCAGTCGTTGCCACGCTTGACGGAATACACCAGCTACGCCGAGTGGTTTTCATCATTTCAGTCGCAGTTACCGTTGAAGGAATATGACAGTCTAATTTCCCGGGAAATGGGTCTGAAGGCTTTATCCAGCTTGCTGGTGGCGCTCAGAGATCTGATCTCTTCACAGAAGGTCTTATAAGAACCATTCTTCAATGCTTATTCCAGTCATCTTTCAAGTTCGATTCAAAGACATTGGAGCTACTGGAGCTGGAGTGCTTGTCTGGTCGTCTTTGAAAAGGCCTTCGAAATCGTATGTTTACAAGCTCATCAGGCTAGGTATGTCAAAAGCCTTCAATACATAATGTACCTAATGACTAAGGGAATGAAGTATGTTGTTAAATACGGCAACGTTACTACAAGCAGGATTTTCGACATTAACTCTCCGATACTGTTCAACATCTACACAAGCGACCGTATAGGTTTTCTCAACCATTCAATAGTGTATGCAGATGATTTAGTAGCGTATAGATCAGGTCCAAAAATTGAGGTCATCAATGCAATGCTGCAGACTTCGATCATATTTAGAGATATTGCGATGATTGGACGTAACCAACGCGGTTACTATATTGCAATAGGCATGCAGACACTTGTATGCTGGAGCTAGGAAAGCCTTCGGTATGACAAGGTGTCTGTTTCACAACAGTCAACTTGGTCGCAGGGTAAAAATCACGGCCCTAATAAGGTCAATCATCGCGTATGGCTGTCCGGTGTTGTTTAATGTAACGCTATCGTATGTGCAGAATATTCATGTGCTCGGGAGGGTCTGTCTTAGAATGTACAAAACGCCAGTTCATTGATTATTACCCTAATAAGGTCCTGTACGACGGAGCAGGCCTAAAAAGAATCGAAAATTTTCTTGTTAAAATGGCCCGAAGTAACATCGCAAGGCCAATTATTGATATCACGAAGCACACTCCAATCGGGCTCTATTCCCCCAGAAACATTTCTCCATATTGATTCCGAAAGCTAAATGTAAAATAACGATGACATCCCGGTAATTTACCACGGCACTGGGAGCCAGGGACAAACGGGTCATACGTGACGAGTACACTGACGGTGCTCATAAACTCATACTTTATAGTACCCCAAAGACGAATAGGATGTCGCCGATTTTGCTAAATATCACTCTGATTTTTAGTAGTTGTCGAATGAAAACGCTTCCCAGAGCGGTGCGTTACTCCGGTGAGATCCTCCTCACTTCTTAGTTCGTAAGTCAGTTTAGAGTTAACTAGAGGATCTTTTGGAAGCTGAGCGCATCATCATACTTAGATTATCCTGAAAGCTGACTGAGGCCTGCAAACTTTGGTGAGGTCTTAAACATGCGGAGAAAGCGAGATGACGAAGCGCAGTCACTGAAAGACGCGATCAGGAGAGGAGGGTGACGACTCAGAACGAAACATACGAGTGCTAGTAGCCCTGGTTGTAGGGTTAGTTAAGCCTTAGGAAAAAAATGGGAACTAAAAATTCCTCAAATATAGTCATACCGAAATTTACGAGTAGACACGTTTAAGTCACAAGGCGTTAAGAATTAAGAAATAAAGCTAGACGTAGAGTGCCCAAACAGGGCTAGTAAAAAAATACTACTGGCAAAAACTAAGGTGAATTTTGTTATAAAATGGAAAATCTTTATTTATTCTTGTAAATCAATTTCATCGCTTTCAAAGTCTCATCTCCAGTAATCATGCATTTCATCTTGTCCTGAAAGTCAGAAAGCATTTCTTCACAGACTTCAATGCGTCGCTTTTTTTCAAAAAAATTTAGCATTTTTAGCACAAATGGTCTTTGAATATGGTTTTTACTGATCCTTCGTCTATTCCAATCATATCAGTAAGATCTCTAACAGTCAATCGACGATTTTAAACCACTAATTCTTTGATTTGATTGACGTGTTTCTTATCAGTTGATGTTGATGGTCGTCCGGGGCGTTCCAAGTCATCAACACGTTCTCTGCCTTCTTTGAAGTCTTTGTACCACTTATAAATATTTTTCTGTGACATGGTCAAATCACCGAAGGCCTTCTGCAACATCCTGAACGTTTCCGCAGCCGGAATTTCATTCCGCAAACAAAATTTAATGGCACTTCTTTGCTCAACAAAATCAGACATTATAAAAATCGAAGAAATTACTTTTAGTCGTCTAGAAAACACAAGCGAAACTATGTAAAAAATAATGACATTGACATGAAATTCGGCACAGATGTCAGTAACAGTAGTAGGAACATAAAAAAAAGAGTTTGCCCGCATTGGTTAGCTCGCGAATTTTAAATTGAAAATTCATCTTAGTTTTTTCCCACAGTAGTATGTATATAGATATTTTTAAGTTATATTTATAGATTTTTGTTTAGTAAATAAGAATAGAATAATCAAAGAAATACGCAAATAAATAAAAGAATAAAGTTCAGCGGAAAAATCAGCATTCGTATGAAATTAACAGAATTTTTAAATTATTTAAAAATAACGTCTCAATTTAATTCAAATTTTCTCTCCCAACATTCACTTATTGAATCTGGCAATGATGTTATAGTTTTATGGTGAATAAGTATGGTAAATGTCACCGGCTGTCACATTTGTTAAACCAACGCTTAACTGGATTTCTGTTGCTAAGAGTATTTCTTCCACTGAAATTGTAGTAAATTAAAATCAGAAATGTCTACAGATAACGATAAGACCGCACGAATGCCATGGTAACTTATATCATTTCCGAATATTGCTCTCTAGTAATGGTATGACATAAACAGGGTTGAGAAATATCGGCCGTCCAAGCTGGACGATCTCATATCCCACGATGAAATCATCTCAACAAGTAGGTTTCGATGCTTCCAACCCAGTTCAAATTACTCTTTGTTTTCACTACACAGTCAACAGGTTCATCAATCAGAACCAACTTCCACATTTATTGTTCTACGGCCCGCCCGGTACGGGAAAAACCAGTACAATTCTCGCATGCGCCAAGCAACTATACACGCCGGCACAATTCAAATCGATGGTCTTAGAATTGAATGCCTCAGATGATCGCGGTATTAACATAGTCCGTGGACAGATCCTCAATTTCGCTTCAACTCGTACGATTTTCAGTGGAACTTTTAAACTCATTATATTGGATGAAGCAGATGCCATGACAAATGATGCACAGAATGCCCTTCGACGAAGTAAGTAACCTCAACAGCTTGGCGAAAATATCATAAACCGTCCAAATTGCTTGTAGTTATTGAAAAGTACACGGAAAATGTTCGTTTCTGTGTGATTTGCAACTATTTGAGTAAAATCATTCCCGCAGTCCAGTCGCGATGCACTAGGTTCCGTTTCGCGCCACTCAACCCGGAACAGATCTTACCGCGACTGGACAAGATCATCGAAGCCGAGGGGTAAGTTCTCATTAGTTGCAAATAACAGCGAACGAGAGAAAAAAAAATTTACTTAGCTTGTCAGTGACAGAAGATGGGAAGGAGGCACTGATGACACTATCCAAGGGTGATATGCGAAAGGTCCTCAATGTTCTTCAAAGTACATCGATGGCTTTTGATGTCGTCAACGAGGAAAACGTCTACACTTGCGTAGGTCATCCGTTAAGGACTGATATCGAGAAGATCCTTCATACATTGCTAGCCACGCAAAGTTTCGAGGCAACTTATGAGGGTGAGTATGATAACTCTCCAAGAATCAACTTTGATCTACCGCGATTGTTTTTATTCCAGAGATCCAGAGAATCAAATCAGTTAAGGGGCTCGCACTGGAGGATATCATCACCGAACTTCATCTATTTGTCATGAGAGGTGAGGATAACATTTGATTACTTCGGAAATACTGATTTTTTTCGTCGCAGTTGAGCTACCGATGAGTGTCATGAACAAGATCGTGATCAAAATGGCTGACATAGAAGAGAGATTGGCCAAGGGGTGCGATGAAGGAACACAGATAACTTCCCTGATTGCTGCATTTTTCCTCTGCCGCGATATGGTCACGCTGGAGTCGTGAAACGTCAACAGCACAGGAATCGAGTCTAATACATTTAATAAATAATTATTTGAATCTGGATGCAGAGTACGTTGTTTATTAACCAATCTTCCATCTGCATTGAATTAAATCGAAGGGGATTCCGCGAATTGATATACCACCTGATGCGCTTCATCGAAAACTGGATTCGTTTGTGTCCGCACTTTCTCAATCCATTCAGCGATTTTTGGATACCTAGCACCGATGTTATAGCCAGTCATCTCTATGAATAGTAAGAAAAATTTCATTAGGATGTGTATGTCGCGATTTTGGAATATTATCGTACTTGATTGCTGCAGTTCACTTACGCCGAATATATCGGCTACAGTCATCTTATCGCCCGCTACAAACTCAGATGTCTCCAGCCAAGTGTTCTCTAAAATATCCAACTGTTTTTCAAACCTTTCCCTAAACACATTCAGTTTGCCCTCTGGTGTCTGATTTCCCGTCATTAGGGGCTCGACAAATTTGAAACGAAAATACACGAATCCTTCCCTGCGAATTGGCAAGTGCTGCCAGTCAAGAAACTCATCGACTCGGGCACATTCCTTAGCTTCAGTAGGGTAGAGATGTTTTGGCACTCTTCCAGTTGAATGGAGATACCTTAAGATGGCTATGGATTCGGCTAGCTTGAAGTCGCCTTCGACAATGCAGGGCAGTTTCTGAAACCGATTGACTTTCTTGAACTCCTTCGAAGTGTTTTCAGCTGTAAATAACGATCTCAAGTAAATAAGTCGGTATAAAGAAGTTGTTTCAGAACCTTTCATTAGAGACACAGGAATAGCTTCAAATGGAATTCGGCTTAGCTTCATGATAATGTACAATGCTCTGGACGGCTGTGATAGGAAATCAAAGTAAAATTTCAACAAGTTTGCCATCGCGATGAACGTACTCCGATCGCATTTGTCAAACTACTGCATTTATTGCTTAGCATTCTTGACGTAAAAAATGAAAAAGCTCAATGGACCGTTTGAAAAAGCACACTCGCCATCGGAGCAAAGTATCATAGATAGTGCGTGATAAAAGCTTTTCGAGTGGGCAATGAAAAAAAAAACGACGCGACACTGTCGTTTATTTACTTTTATTTCTCTCGAATTATCTAAACAGATGTGTCCATCCCCTTATACTTCCTTTGCGCTATCTTGTACAAAATCTTGTGAGTGTCATCAAAATCGGGACCGGTTCCCTGCCGAACATTCTCCACCCACTCCACCATTTTAGGATATTTGGCACTAAGATCGTAGTGCGACAATTCTAGAAAGAGAGACAAAGAACTAAATTGGTGCCATTCGATCAAAACTACTTTTTTACTTGTATGTTCAACTTCGCACACTCCCATAATGTCCGCGACACTAAGCTGATTTCCGGCCACAAATTTCGAGGACGCCAACCAAGTGTTTTCAACCATTTCGAAGACCTTTTCCATGTCTTCCTTAGCTTTTCTCACTTCGGCTTTGGGCGTTGGGTTGCCACTCAAAATCGGGAATAACCAACTCAAGCGAAAGAAATTAATAACTCCACTTCGCAGACCATGCTGCCACTCAAGGAACGCATCGATCTCAGCTCGTTTTTTCACGTCACTTGTATAGAGATTCGCTGATATTCGATTTGTCGCGGAGAGGTACCTGCCAAATGATCAAATTATTAAGAAACCAATAAACGCATTATATGAACGGGTACCTTAAAATCGCTACCGATTCGGCTAGCTTAAGGTCACCCTCTATGATGCACGGTACTGTCCGAAGACGGTTTATGTTCTTGAACTCACATCGCAAGGTTTCGTCTGAAAAGAGAACATGAGTTGCACGCTGTTTATAGAATTCAAATTACCTTTGTACTCTTTCTCAACGCAACTTGAACTCTGATAAACGGTGCTCCACTTTGTTTCAAAGCTATATGCACAGCCCTGCATGGCGAGGATAAAAAGGCAAGGTACAAACGGAGACCGGCAGACATAATGCGTGAGAATGCCTGGCAGCAGAAACCAGAACCAGGTGCTTTCTGCCTGGCAGTTCACTACTATTGCGGCTGAAAAGTGATCCGCGAATCATTCACAGTATTTCGTGAGTTATGATACAGAATAAATAGTATACAGAAATTGCATCTCATACAAAGCAAATTTTGTTCTAGGGTTCCAATATTGGCACCCTATTGAACAGAGAGTACAAGCATGAGAACATGCAAGAGAGTATACAAAAAAATTGAGAAGCTGGTGCGAGCGAAAGAGAGTAGCATGTGCGTTTTCGGTGGTTTTGTTTGTACGAGAGCAAAGCAGCTTACGATGTGTATGCAAGTGTGTGTGCGTGTGTATGCATTGATAGCTTCTTCTATCGTAAGCTTGCATGGTGTTGTATTGCTTCTCTTGTTTTCGATTGTGTGGATTGGATTCGAAATCACTTGGGAATTGTACTTTCATGCGAATGGTTGTGTTTTCCTGCGCTTATATATCGACTCCATTTTTACTTTGTATTTTGATATTTAACTCTATTTTTGATTTTGAATTGTTGCTTTTATAATTGTTGACAACTTTGCATACGATTTGGATTATTCTTTGGACTTATTATTATATATTGATTGTTGAGGGGTTGTCATACGATTTTCATACACACATAAACATTTTAAGATTGCTCTCTCGTTGATTCTCTCTGATCGTGGCTGCTCTCTGGTTGTTACTCTCTGATCATGCTTGCTCTCTCGTTGCTTGATCTTCCCTTCAGTTGTTCCGCCCGCACCATAAAGTGAAAAATCATCGCAGGCCGAGATGCGTCTTCTGTATACTATTTATTCTGTGGTTATGATTAGGATGAAGGCCAATGCGTCATAGGCGTGTGTTCTTCGCGCACTTTATCAGTAACTTTAAAAAGCTCGAGTCCAATGGAAGTAGATAATTGGGATTTCTCTTGCCATAAAGAGGAAATAATTCGAAAAAAGTACTCTTAAGAGAACAGAATAGAGCAGCGATACCTAAAAAAGCTGTTTCAAATCAGACTTTTGTACCTATATTTCCACACATGAAACGAAAACGAAATCAAAAAACAACTTGCGGAAAGGGAACGACGCACGCTGGTCGATTTAGTACAACACATAAGTAAAAAAAAAAATGTTGTAACTGTAAAAAAAAAATCCGCTAGACTTAAAGCCAAACACCCAAATAACAAGAAAGAACCAACAAATGAAATAAAGTTCCGTTACATTATCAATGAGAAGCATCTCAATGCAATGTATAGAGCTTTGCTCACTCTCAATTTGGCCTTTCGTGCGTTTACAAGTGTTTATAAAGTGTTCTAGTGAAAAATAGTGAGATAATTATTTGTAGCAAATATGTCAGTGTATGCTGTTGGTAAGTATTTTTAAATTCAGACTATTTCTATCAAAAAAAAAAAATTGCCTCTGGCATTATGAGCTAAATGAAGGAGTACATCTTTTATTGTGACAGGCTAACTTTTCTTTCATATATCGGTCAATACTAAAAAAGTGCGATACAGTGACATCGTGAATTTTTTTTCATTTAAAGATCTTATCAACACCTTTAAAAGAATGCTTAATTAAAGTGCCGAAACTCAGCGCAACATTCTTTTTTCTTCTCCTACAGGTATCAACCCGCCCTTTCCAGGGCGACAATTCCCTTTGCGTAAAGAAGTTATTTACATTTACATTTCATCTTTTTAGGAAATATAAGGAAAAAAAATGTCACCAGAACGATTTTTAAAATCGGAAGGGCTTTGGCTGCAAAAAGAATTCCTGATTCCGTTGCCTGAAATTCATGTGCCAACAACTTCCTGGCAAGGAAGACTAGAAAAGGAATTTCATGACTGTGGCAATAGGGCGAAAAAAAGAAAAATTCAAACCATTATGGAAAGATCGACCGAGGAATTATATTTTGCTGTTGAGTCGAAACTCCGAATGGAAGGAAATCGGTCTAAAGCCGAAGTCGTTAAAAAGATTGTCGAGTGTTCTCCCAAAACTTTAAAAAAGATGAAGAAACCTTAAACTCAGAATTCACTCAAACCTTATACATCTGAAGAAGCTCTAGCTCTTATAACCGATTTAAAACTTATAAAACACCAATATCAGCAACTTCAAAAAAGTGCAAAAGCAAGGAATGCTAACATTTACCCAACCTACGATTCTATTTTAGAAATAAAGCAAGAGTGTTATCCAACAAGTAATTTTTTGACTACATCCGAAACCTCATGTGAAATTAAACTACAGCCGTTGTTGGACTTGACACTTCAACATTTGCCCACTGCACACTTTGAAAGTTTTGAAAACGAGTTGAAAAAGGTGATAGCTTAGTATGTTCTTGGAAATGGGGATGTGATGGTAGTGGATGGTCACTCGCGTTCTAAGCAAAACTTTTTAATAAATCCTGAAGCGAGTGATTCTGATATTGTGCTTACTTGCATAGAACCGCTAGAAATAAAAAAGACTGATTCTGGAACTGAAAGTATTTGGATTAATTCAAAAACATCTTCTCCAAGATACTGCCGTCCAGTTCGTTTCGAATTCACAAAGGAAAATATTGGGACAATAACAAGAGAGTTTAACCGTATGGAAGCCGAAAAAAATTGTCTAGAAGCCACAAGAGTAACTTTTAACGACAAAACGGTTTTATTCAATCATACTTTTTTAAAATGATGGTCGATGGCAAAACATGTAATGCTGTAATGGAGAACAGGGCAAGCTCAGTTTGCTAAATATGCAAAGCATCTTCTAAGGATATGAATAATATTGAACTTTGCTTACGAAAACCTCCTGACACCACTGCCTATTCATTAGGCTTACAAAGTCTTCATGCACACATAAGATTTATGGAAGCACTCTTACATGTTTCTTATAAAATTGAAAATGAAAGCTGGCAATCAAGAGGATCTGAGAGAAATTTTTAGTTAAGAATAGAAAAGAATTCCTACAAATTTTAAAAAGAAATTGGGAATCTTTGTAGATTTTCCAAAACAAGGTGGAGGAAATACTAATGACAGCAATACGGCCCGATAGTTTTTTAAGAATCCTGCAAAAACCGCTGATATATTAGGCTTAGACCCAAATCTGGTAGAACGATTTGCAATTGTTTTAAAGACATTAACATCAGGTCTGAAAATAGATACAAACAAATTCCGCAGTTACTGTTTGGACACAGCTAAATTATTTGTTTCCAAATATAATTGGTACAAAATGCCTGTTAGCGTCCACAAAATTCTGATACATGGTGCTGACATCATTGCCAATTTTACAATTCCTATCGGACAGCTTTCGGAAGATATTTTAGAAGCCCGTCAAAAAGATTATAAAATCTTTCGAAGCGGGTTTTCAAGAAAGATGTCCCGAATCGCAACAAATACCGATGTACTCCATTCGATGTTGATATTTTCTGATCCACAAATAAGTGAATTGCGACATCTTCCAACCCGAAAACACCAATTACCAATCCCTGAAGTCATGGAAATGATTTTTAATTAATTATTAAACACAATGCTAACACATAATAGCAAAAAAAAATTAATCCGAATTAAGTCCAGCTAGCAACTATAAATCGACCACTGTGCGACGTAAAGAACATCTATAACCTGACAAAAAAAAACGCTCTCGAGAGCCTCATATTCCTATTAGAATTCGAGAATAACTAGATATATACCGCGTACATAAGCTCCTGCGTTGAAAAGGAACTTTTGAACCGTATCTTAAAAGAAGAAACATACCCCAATGTAGTAACTGCCAAATATACGGCCACACACGAAATTACTGTTCGTTTTCGTCAGCATGTGTAAAATGTATTAGAGACCACAAACCCACCGACTGGTGGTACAATATTTAATGACTCTTCCGCATTAGTCCCGCTGAACTTGAGCCATGGCCTGTGTTATCTTAACCTTAAGGGCATCGGTCGGTTGTGGTTTATTCGCATAGAGCTCCGACTTCAGGAAAGCCCACAAGAAAAAGGAGAGCAGGGTCAAATCGCATGACTTTAGTAGCCAATACACGTCACCTCCGCGAGAGATATCCTTACCCTCAAATCGTTTATGCTGAACGTCCATCGTGGCGTCCGCTGTGTGACACAGTGCGCCATCCTGCTGGAATCACAACTCGTCTAGTTCCATATGGTTAAAATGGAATTGTTATCGAGCCAAACTAATCATAAAACCATAAATGAATTTGCTTGTGCTTCCAGCCTAAGTCCACTGCGATGTTGTTCGACAATGCTCCGCTTTTTTTATCATCCCTGTATTCCGATGACTTTACTGACGGTTTTGGATTTAGCGGCCTTTTGATCATCTTTTTGGCGGTCGCCTTGTGGTCAGAGATACATGGCAGTGGACTTAGCGCTGGAAAGCAGGGGATTACTAAGGTTTTATATTTTTGTTTATTTTATTTTTCATTTGTTAATTTTTTGTAGAAAATAAAATCATTCGTGAATTGGAGTTTGGATTTTTATTCTTCGATTTTATTCTGCCGTCGGCTAGCCTGCTATCATAACATTATTTTATTTTAACTCCATTGGTTATTTTGCGTATCTGGAAGTCACTGCAATGGTTGGAAAGCAACACAGTTGTAGTGCACCCAAATGCCGCAGGGCAGATGATGAACTGATGGTTTCCTGCGATCGTTGCAAGCGGTGGTGGCATTATTTGTGTGCTGAATTCGACCCGAGTATGTACGATACTATCACTCCATTATTTTGTAGTGGTAGTAACTGAAGAAATGTCGGCAAAAATAACTGCGAATGAGCACGGCGATGACGAAATTCATGAAACCTATGAAGTGGATGACCAGCCAGCGTCAGCGGGGCAGGGTGACACAGGGAGCTCCATCACCTTTCTCATAGAAGCCGCCGCAGTAGCTCAAGCAGCTGTACTGGAAAAGGATCGCGAGCTTACGGCAATGAAGCTAGAAATGGAGAAGTTGAAATTGAAACTTGCCACAGTTTCCCCACCAATAGAGCATCAAGCTTCCGGATCGGATTTTTCGAAATGTCCGAGATTGGACGATAATTCGGAGCTGTTAAAAAGATTCAAGAAAACCATCAGGCGTTCTTACAGCATCTCGGTCAGCCTAAGGTATCCACACCGCTTCCCAAAATCTCGGACAGACGTCCTAGTTCTGCAGCATCTTCGTTTCAAGAAGGAGATATGGCGAGTTTGCTAACCATATTGAACAGGAGTAACGTCCATGAACTTCCATCCTTCTCAAGAGCTGACAAAAGAGAATGGCCATATTTCGAGGAGGTTTTCAAGTCGACCACGATTGAGGGCAGATTTAGTGGAAAGAAAAATGTATCTCGGTTGCGGAAAGCTCTCAAGGGCGAAGCCTATCAACTGGTAAGCGACCGTTTAAAGTACTCGTCAGACGCCGATAGTATTATATTATAGATGCACTTAGAGCTATCTTTGGCCGGCACGATGTTCTTGTGCATGATTTGACTGCGGACTTGTTGAATCTCTCATCGCTTACTTCGAAGTGCGATCCCAAGATCCAAGTGTGGGCAGTGAAACTGAATGGGTTTGTGGCTGACTTAAAGTCTATGCAACGAGAAGAGGATCTCAACAACGGATATGTTTTGACTTGTCTGGTCTATAAGTTGGGTGCTGGACTTTATTAGGAATGGACAAAGAGGAAGCCGGCTAATCCTCGCGCAAACTTTATTGATCTCGCAGATTTTCTTACAGTAAAGCTTATCGATCTACCACCTGAGCTATCAAAGCATGGGGAGCTAGCCGACCTTAAGAAATCTTCAAGATTTCCGAAGGCTGTTCGTCGAGTTTTAATACACCAACCAGTGTTGCCGAAAGTTGATATCACCGTTTGTGTAAATTGTGGCCGAAAACATGCTCTGAGTGGGCCTACACACACGGGAGTAATTTTATCAGGAGTAAAACTGGTGTAATGCTCTGCTCTAAGCTTACACGGAATGAATTAATCCAACTGAAAAAAATGTATATGTGAACCTCGTTTCATTGTGTTAGTGTTTTCTCGTCTTTCTGACATTTCATTTGACAGAGATATTTCCCAAAAGACGTCTCCTCGCAACACGAGACAAAAAACGTGCTGACTCGAAAAGTAAAGAATTGTGTATGTATTAGTTTTGCGCTCTCTTCAACCACTCGATACGCGGTTGAAGATTTTACTCCGTTTCATACTTCACACTTCAGCTCCCTCTCCCATAAACTCAATTTTCAGCCGGTTGGATTACTCCCGTGTATGCAGGCCCAGTGAGTGTCCAGAGTTTAAAAGATTGACGGTTCATCAAAGACTAGCATACGTCAAGGATAAACGAATATGTTTTCGCTGCTTAGTTCCTTCGAAACATGACTGGAGAGCATGTCGTCAAAGAAAGACATGTGGCACGGATAGCTGTAATGCTCATCATCAACCTTTGCTTCACCAAGCGCCGGCAACTATTACGCCAGGATTGAACAACGCTGCAACTGCTTTCATTCCTCAAGCGCAATTTCATTCTTCGCATGTGGGAACGAATTTTTCCGGTATGTTCAAGATAGCCCCAGTCTGAATCTATGGGAAAGGTGAAAGGTTTGTGGACACGTATGCGTTTCTCGATGACGGCTCGTCCCTATCCATGGTGGAGAAAGATCTTTTCGATGAGCTTGGTCTTCAAGGTATTCCGGAGGAGCTCACCCTTCAATGGACGAAAGGAGTTTCTCGACACGAGAATTCTATGCGGTGCGGACTACGTTAACTGTGTCAGGCGTGCACAACCGAAAGTGTTATATGTTAACAGGCGTGTATACCTTCGACAATTTGGAACTGCCTTATCAGTCAATCGATGTCGAAATGCTGAAGAGATCGTACAGTCATTTGCGAGGTCTTCCGCTATCAAACTTGGTGAACGCTAAGCCGAAGTTACTTGTTGGGTTGGATCAAGCCAAATTCTTATGTGGCCGTGGCCAACGGCATGGTAAAGAAGAGGAACCATTTGCCATCAAGACCCTCCTAGGATGGGTCGTTTATGGAAAATCAGCTCCAACTTTGAATGCATCGGGTCTCAATGGAGCAGTCAAACCTTCGATGCATTTTCTGTTCCATGATACGATAACATCTGAGGATGAATTGCATGAGCTAGTGAAACATCATTTCACCACGGAGAATTTTGGGGTCATGGCACCCAAGAACAATTTAGAAAGCCAGGAAGTACGTCGAGCAGTTGATGTCATGCGCCGCACTTTAAATCAAGTACGGAACTGCTACGAGATTGGCTTGTTATGGAAGACAAATGGAGTTAAACTTCCCGATAGCTACCCTATGGCTTTGAATCGGCTTATAGGCTTGGAGCGATCGTTAAAGAAAAAGCCTCACCTGATGGAGTGGAAAAACAACCATATGAAGGAGTTTGTCTCAAAGGGTTATGCAAGGATCGCATCAAAGGAAGAGTTGCAAAAGCCGTGGTCAAGAGTGTGGAGAACCCGAATAAATGTCCTCCAAACGGCCATCGCCGATGTGGATGCTAAGGTGAACGAGGTTTCACTCAACACATATCTGCTTAAAGGCCCAGACAATCTAGTTCCCCTGCACGCTGGTCTCTTCAAGTTTCGTGAACGAGCGGTGGCAGTTAATGCTGATGTGAAGGAAATGTTTCACAGGATCTTGAAAGAGGATCAGCAGTGCCAACGAATCCTATGGAGAGATGGTGATAGTAGCAAGGAGCCTGATGTTTACATAATGGAAGTAATGATGTTTGGACCGAGGTATTCCCCTACGTGTTCTCAGTTTGTTAAGAACCACCACGCAGAATTGTTTAGGGAAGAATGTCCGGAAGCAGTAGATGGGTTAACCAAGCGTATATACGTTGATGACTATTTCAACAGCCATAATCCGGTGGAGGAAGCCGTGTCTGTGACTCCGGATGCAATTCGAATCTCTAAGTCAATGAATTTCGATCTTACGGGTGTGCAGTCAAACAGCAATGAGTTTCTCCGGTTAACTTCAAGAAGCCATGTTAACCCCTCGCTAGTTGGCATCGATCCGAATAGCTGCGAATCATTCGTTTCCAAGGTCCTAAGAATGTCTTGGCACCCGTCTTCGGATTACTTCACTTACAAGCTATCTTTCGATTACGCTCCAGAGAAGATAATGCTAACCGACGCCATTATAACTAAGCGGGAAATGCTGAGAACGGTGGTGAGGATTTTTGACCCGCATGGACTCGTGTCCTTTTATATCATTCGTGGCCGGATCATTCTGCAAGAAGTCTTTAGGGAAAGCTTTGACTGGGACGAACCAGTGTCGCGTGACTTAAAGATCGTTTGGGGGGAGTTTCTCAGGGAACTCAGAAATATTGAAAACATCAAGATTGCGCGCAGGTACGTCTCTTGGAATCCAGATGAATCTACGATCAGCTTGGTAATTTTTGTGGACGCCTCGGAAAAGGCGTTTGCTGCAGTGGCTTTTCTGCGCTTCGAATGTGCTGGGGACGTGGAGATTGTCAGTGCCAAGGCTAGAGTTACAAGCGGCTGTTCTCGGTGTTCGGTTGGCAACGACTGTAAACAATACATCTACATGAAACCCTTTTCTTCTCGGACTCCATGACTGTCCTTTCGTGGATTAACTCCAAAAAATTCAAGTTCTCGTAATTTGTAGCTGTGCGTGTGGAAGAAATTCTGGACTCTTCTTCACCACGCCAATGGTTTCATGTGAAGTCTGGAGATAACGTTGCTGACGACGCGACAAGGTGGAACGATTTATCGCTGGAGAATGTGAAGTCGAGATGGTTTACCAGACCTGATTTTCTGCGGTTACCAAAAGATGTTTGGCCTGTAACGCCTGGAAAGAATCTAGAGGAACCGTTGCGTACCGAAGGGTTAGTTAGAAATACAGTTTCGCTCCACATGAAAGAAAGACCAGTTTCTTATACCGTCTATAATGAGCTCGCACCCAGAGTTCGTGCACGTTGGTCATCGTCTGTGAGAGTGATTGCCTATCTACTGCGTTTGAAGGACTGCCTACGCAGAAAACCTATAGTTAAGAAGCCGTTCATCACACCGGACGAATACCTGCGGGCTGAAAATTGGTTGTTTAGGAAAATCCAAATGGATGCTTTTCCTGTAGAGATAGCGGCTCTAAAAACAAAACAAGTGATAGCAGCTTCTAGTACGATTTTCAACTTCTCACCGTTTCTTGATGGGGAAGGTACTATTCGAATGAGTTCACGAGCTCAAAGGGCAGTGATCCAGCAATTTTACCTAAGAGTCATTCTCTAGTCGATCTACTCATCATCCATCATCATGAGACAAATCTCCATATGGGAACTGCAACTGTCATCTCAGACATCCGAGAGCGGGCATGGATCATAAGCATACGAGTAGCTGTGGAATCAGTGAGAGCAAAGTGCAATATGTGTAAGCTGCGTAAGACGAAGCCTGTGATGCCGACTATGGGTCAACTGCCTGAAGCACGTTTAGCCTTCCACTTAAGACCGTTCACCCATGTAGGCGTGGATTGTTTTGGGCCAATGTTAGTCAAGTTTGGCAGAGGTACAGTGAAGCGGTATGGAATGGTCTTCACATGTCTCACATTCCGCGCAGTTCAAATCGAGCTCCTTAATGACCTCAGTTTGGATCAATGCACAATGGTTTTGCGCCGCTTTATTGTCACACGTGTCGTCACTCGTTACCTTTATAGTGACAATGGATTGAACTTTGTCGGGACCAAGAATCAGTGGACAAAGATGTCAAGGAGATGGAGATCGGTCTCAGTGAGTATGCGGCTAAATACGAAGCTGTTTTGTGGGGGTTTATTCCAGCATATTCGCCATGGATGGGAGAACCATGGGAACGGCTTATCCAGTCTGTGAAGGGTAGTATTGATTTTGCGCTTAGGGGCATGGTCTCTCGGGAAGACGTCTTGCGAAATGCATTAATGGAGGCCCAAGGTCAGATTAACCGTCGTCCACTTACTCACATTCCTGTCGATACAGAAGATCCAAAGCCATTAGCCCCAGGAATATTTTCTGAAATGGATATATACTCGTATAACAAGCTTTATAACCGACGTGCCCAGCATCTGACGAATTTACTGGTAAGACGTTGGTATGGGGAGTACCTTCCAGAAATAACTAGGCGCACTAAATGGCACAAGGTTTCAAAGGCAGTATCAGTGGGAGATATCGTTATTATCATTGATCCTACGAAGATTCGCTCGGCCTGGGAATTGGGATAGGTGGTAAACACGTATGCTGGTCCCGACAATCTTGTTCGAACTGTGGATGTCCAAGTGTCAAATGGGTCAATTAAGAGGAAAAGGTCTGTAGGTAGGCTCGCTGTCCTAGACTTGGAGTCTTCAACCAGGGTTTCATAAAACCATAAATGAATTTGCTTGTGCTTCCAGCCTAAGTCCACTGCGATGCTCTTCGACAATGCTCCGCTTTTTTTTATCATCCCTGTATTCCGATGACTTTACTGACGGTTTTGGATTTAGCGGCCTTTTGATTCATTTTTTGGCGGTCGCCTCGTGGACAGTGATACATGGCAGTGGACTTAGCGCTGGAAAGCGGGGGATTACTAAGGTTTTATATTTTTGTTTATTTTATTTTTCATTTGTTAATTTTTAGATTAACATTTTTTAGTAGAAAATAAAATCATTCGTGAATTGGAGTTTGGATTTTTATTCTTCGATTTTAATCTCCCGTCGGCTAGCCTGCTGTCATAACATGAATAATTAACCATATGGTCAAAATTACGCCAAAAGTTGAAATCTGCGAAAGGAAGAGTTCTTGTGCACGGTGAGGAATCGACTGCCTCGGGTTGTGCTACACTTTCACGGACCGCGGCATTGTACTCGGCCGATCTCGCATTCCTTTCACGTACAAATGTTGGCTGAAAGTTTACCGAATCATCTCAAATTAGGCCACCAAACGTTGAAGAGTCGACTGTGAAGGGCAATCACGTGGCCCATGGACGGCACAGGCCGCTAAAATCTACCCGCGCAAATGAAAAACCGTTTAGATGGTAGTAGTTAGTAGTTAGTGACACTATATCTACAAGATGGTTGTGCTGCTGAGTCGATAGGTGTAAGGGCGCTAGAGATATTGACATTTTACATTGCAGTCAGCGTCCACGAGCAGATGCCCTTTTTTAGATTTTGATCTATTTATTCCGAATTTCTGGGACAATCGAGGTGACTCTTAATCGGACCTAACAGCTTATAAGATGCTCTACAAGATGGTTGTGTTGCTGAATCGATAGGTGTAAGGGCGCCAGAGATATTGACATTTTACATTGTAGTTAGCGTGCATGAGCAGATGCTCTTTTTTTATATTTTGACCTATTTATTCCGAATTTCTGGGACAATCGATGTGACTCTTAATCGGACTTAACAGCTTATAAGATGCTCTACAAGACGGTAGTATTGCTGAGTCGATAGGTGTAAGGGCGCCAGAGATATTGACAATTTACGTTGTAGTTAGCGTACACGAGCAGATGCCCTTTTTTATATTTCGACCTATTTATTCCGAATTTCTGGGACAATCGAGGTGACTCTTATTCGGACCTAACAGCTTATAAGATGCTCTACAAGACGGTAGTATTGCTGAGTCGATAGGTGTAAGGGGGCCAGAGATATTGACATTTTACATTGCAGTAAGCGTCCACGAGCAGATATCCTTTTTTAGACTTTGACCTAATTTTTCCGAATTTCTGGGACAATCGAGGTGACTCTTAATCGGACCTAACAGCTTATAAGATGCTCTAATTGTGTTGCTGAATCGATACGTGTAAGGGCAGGGATATTGACAATTTACGTTGTAGTTAGCGTCCACGTGCAGATGCCCTTTTTTAGACTTTGACCTATTTATCGAATTTCTGGGACAATCTGCTCTACAAGAAGGTTATATATGTACATACATATACGAAATGCCAGATCGCAACTCTCCCGGCTCGTATGGCGTTGGATCGGTCTCTTCAAATTACTTTTTAAGAACTGTGCTGGATTTTATACGAGGGTTGCGTTTTAAGTTTTTACAAAAAGTGAAACAGAAACGAACAAGTTCGAAACAAAGTGTTTTATTGCTCTTCGAAATATTCGCCCTTAAGGTCTATACATTTTTGCTCAAACCAATTCTGGAAACATTTTTTTCACTCTGAAACTGATATCGTAGAAACATGGTTTTGAGAGTCTTCAACAGCTTCTTGAGGTGATGAAAATCGCTGTCCGCGCATCTTTTGTTTGACTTTCAGGACCATACGAATATATCCAAGTTTCGTCTCCTGTAACAATGTTGTATACGATTTTTGAACGTCGAATTTTTTCAACATTTCCTGACACCAATCAACACGACCCTTTTTTTGCGCTTCGGTCAAATTATGCGGAATCCATCTGGAACATATCTTTCTCACACCTAAATGTTCATGCAAAATCGATTGTAGTACAGTCTGCGATATCCTAAAAGACGCCTCTATCTGTCTGTAAGTCACATGCCGATCTTCTCGGAATGACAACCGATTTTGGCCGACCTTCTCGACATTCAACACTGACGGACGCACGACCATGACGAAATTCTGCAAACCAATTGCAAACAGTCTTCTCTGATGGTGCTTTATTACCAAAAGTTGCACGAAGCGATTCTATGCATTGTTGTTGAGTAAGGCCTTTTTTAAAATCATAAAAAATCATCCAACGTAAGCCTTCACGGGTGGTTTCCATTTTTGCACAAACTTGATTCTTTTAAACGTTGAATATCAACAACTTATTCAGTCAATTTCTAAATTGCCACTGGCTTCGCAATAACAAAATCAATGTTCACAAATACAGTGGTGCCACAACTCATTAACGCTACCTATTGTTCGATTGTAAAAACTTAAACGGCAACCCTCGTAATGCACCTGAAGCAATGATCACTGTTGCTAGTGCGTACTTTTTTAGCCAAAAACAATAACGTTACATGTCTCAGTCGCCGTACTTACGGGACCCTTGTGATTTTTTCTCTTCCCAAAACTGAAACGGCCCCCTAAAAGACGGAGATTTGCCATGATTGAAGAGATAAAGACCACATCGCTGAAAAAGCTCCATGCTGTGCCAAAAAGCGGATGTCAGAACTGCTTCGAGGATTGAAAAAAGACCTGGCGCAAGTGTCTTATATCTGTGGGGATTAATTAGATATTGTTCTTCTTCTACTTTTCCTTTTTTCCGGCGTCGTTATGGTCAGAAGTGTAGGACCATAACCTTCCCACTTAACTGCATTCCTACTGGTCCGCTTGTGGGGTCCGCCGGTTTGACCTCAGAAAGTAGCGGCAGGCTTCCCGGTTTGGGATTACTTCATCGCTGAGGCCAATCAAATGCTGGTGTTTTTGCATTTGTTTGCACCAATTGTTTTTCGGCCTGCCTTTTTTGCGTGTTGAAATTGGATCGTTGATTGATATCGCCTTTTGGACGGGGTTCAAAGGTCCTTTGAACATGGCAATACCAACTGAGTCGGTCGCGCTCTATCTTTCTTGTGATGGTTTCTTTTACGTTTAGGCTTCCTCGGATCTTTGAACTTCTAATTCTGTCACGCTTTGTTACTCCTTCTTTGTTACAACTGAAATGTAGAGCCTTCGTTTCAGCTTAGGGGGCATTTTTCGATCACAGAAGCTGGCGGAGTTTTCCCGACGTGGGAAGCACTCTTCCATTCAAGTCTGGAATAGGCTGATGAGGGTCATAGAACGGGCAGCACAGATACTCTGTCTTCTTTGAACTAATACGATACCCGTGTCCCTCAAAAATGTCCACCCACACATCAAGTGCTCGTTGTAGGGACGCCTGATCATCACTTATAATGGCTCCATCCTCAGCAAAGAATAGCTGGTGCACATTGGGGTCCGTCACTTTTCCTTCAAGCAAGCAATCAAGGACTGCTATAAAGAGCAGTGGGCTGAGGAAGCTCCCTTGGTGTACACCGACTTTGATTGCGAACTCTTCGGTGACTCTTACTCTTGTCGTTGCTCTCTTGTACATGTCCATGATCACTCGCACGTAGGTTTCTGGAACTCCTTTTTGTCTTAGCGCTACCCATAAAAGACCTCTTGGTTGCCGGTCAAAGGCCTTCTCGAAATCAACCAACACCATATGCAAGTCCTTTGAAGAATCACGATGCTTTTCCATCATGACCCTTATATGTACTTTGGATTGCATCTGTCGTTGATTTACCCGAGACAAACCCGCACTGGTCATCAGATAGTCGTATTATTTTCCGCAGTCGGCTATCTAATACCCGTTCAACGATCTTCATGGTGTGCGACATCAGCTTGACAGAACGGTAGTTATCACAATTTCGCGTATCACCCTTTCCTTTGTGCAAAGGAAAAAGATAGCTTTCCCTCCATTGATTAGGCATAGTGTCGCCTCTCATAAGTTTAGAGATAAGAACCATGAGCCATCTAGACCCGATGTCTCCCATCTTTTTCCAGAACTCAGAGGGTATCCCGTCCGGCCCAACAGCTTTTCTTTTCTTGGAGTTTTTAACCGCGTACCGAACTTCTTCGACTGTGATGTCGGATATTTCGGCATGATTCGGGGCGGCTCTTGGAAAGTACACTCGGGGAAACTGTTCGTTCAGAAGTTCCTCGCAATACTGTCGCCATCTGTGGAGAATTTTTTCGTCTTCCACAAGGAGTTGGCCTTCAGCATTGTTAATAAACTTTGGGAACCGCATCTCCTGAGCATTTCTTCTTCTCTGGGCGGCTATCTTAAAGATATTTGCTCCTTTGTTCAAATTGTTTTGTCGCAGCTCCTGGGTAGCCTGGTTCCTGTCAGACGCGGAAGACGATATTTCTTCCAACTCCTGATAGAGGCATTCCATGTTTTTCGCTTTGAGTTCGGCGCATTTTTTCTTCGCGATACCTTTGCAACATACCTTTTCACGGCGAGCTTTTTCTTCTCTATTAGTAGAAGAGCACTTTGACCAAGCTTGGAAAGCCCTTTTCTTTTCGTGTATCACTGCTTTGGCTTCGTCTGTCCACCACCAGGTTTCTTTTGCGTGTTGGCAGGGCCTTTAGATGTTCCGAGCAGTGACTTGGCTTTCTCCAGGCCAGATTGTTGTAGGGAATCCCACATGTCTTGTGCTCTGCACTCCTCATTACCGACCTCATCGATAATGGAAGAGAGGTAGTTTTTCATGTTGGTAATAATAGCTTCGCCTTTTCCTTTATCCAGCTTATACCACTTGATGCTCTCAGACACCTTCGTTTGCTGCTTTGACTTCTTTCTCGCATCCATAAAAAAATCAGTCGGGAGGAGACGGTGTTGAGGGGCGATCGCGTCTCCCAGGAACACTTTGCAATCTTTAGCTCGTGGCTTAATGAAACTGGATACCAAATGATAGTCTATTTGAGTTTCATTTCCGCCGCTGCTATAAGTGATCAGGTGCCGGCTTTGTTTGACGAACATGGTATTTAGCACTATAAGACCGTACGACTTGCACATGTTTAGGATATCTTCACCTGAAGAGTTCCTGGTGCCGTATCCCAGCCCTCCGTGGTAGCCTTCATAGTGTTCGCTTGTCTTCCCGACATGTCCGTTTAAATCTCCCCCAACAAACAAAAGCTCTTCCTTTGGGATGATTTTGACAAGGTTGTGGAAATCTAGCCAGAATGCATCTTTTTCTTTTTGTTCGCATCCTACTTGAGGGGCATATGCGCTTACGATGTTCCACACCTCACCATGCATCACCAATTTGAGAGCCATCAAACGGTCACTGGACTTTGAAATGGTTAAGACGTTGTCAAGAAGCTCTGCCGCAAGGATGATGGCGATTCCGTTTTTTTCTTGTTCCAATCCATAGTAAAACATCTTGTAGGCTTTTGTTTTAACGTCCAAGAAACGTGCCCGATTACCGGTGTTTCGCCATTTCGTCTCTTGTACGCACAGGATGTCTACTCGCCTTCTAACCATCATTTCTTCAAGCTCATAGCTGCGACCACTCATGCTTCCAACGTTCGAACTCGCGACTCTTAAGTGTGGCTTACGACGTTGCATTACTTTGCTATCCCCCGGAAATCCTATAGCTCTGACTCGAGCATTGCTGCTCGTCCCAGGATCACGACCATTAGTAGTGCCTGGCGGGGTAGTGCTTTTCCTTTTAGCGTTCTTTTCCATAATGCTTCGGTTTGACCGTTTTTTTTTGACACGGGCATGCTCCAGATTTTTTTTTGATCTTACTCTTACAACACCGGTAATCTCCAGTCGTGTCAACCCACTGATTTGCATGCACACTTGTGGGGCAGTTTAATGGTGGTATATGTATGTGTCCCTAGGCTCACCTTGGTGTTTTCTAAATTGCCTAGATGTGTAATTAGATATTGTTGAATAAATAAATATTTTTCGAAAACAATTAAAAGTCACATTATTGTTATAACAAAGGTTTGAATGTATACGTACGTGATTTATCTGGTTTGCGGAACGGTTTTAATCTCTAGCGTGCTCTTTGAAAAAAGCTCTTAGGAGTCGGGTTGCGGTGGGTAGCATATCTCCAAGATGTTTTCTCTTGGATTTTGTAAGCTCCAGTTTATAAGAGCAATGCTCCCATGTAGCCTTATTGAACAAAGTTCGAGATGGGAGTTCCTCCGTGTATCTGTGTTTTTTTTTATTTTGGGAACTCAGCTATTTTTACATCCTCAGATCGACTATGTCGAGCGCTCTATTACAATGCAGGAAACTCCACATGACTGGACCAAAGGTCAATGTATTGACCTACAAACGATACAATCAGTTTTTTTGTTTTTCTATTAATTACCGCAATTACCGCACAAATGATAGTATTTTGTAAACAAGATTATCTACTTTGTGATAAAGAATATTGCATGACCAGCACTTTGTTAAAGCTTTAAAAAGCTCGAGCCAGTTGGGGGTAGATGATCGCATCATATAGAGTTTCACGTTTAGTGTTGCTTTCGCTAGCTGTCACTTTGGGGTTCACTGGGTAGAATCCGCAGAACGAATCATAAGTTAGGCGTGGGTGGTCTCTAAAACCATTGGAACTTAACGCCTGAGCATAGTTACAGAAGAAATAGTGCAGCAAAATGAGTAAACCCATCTCTTTCTACTACGATCTTCTGTCGCAACCCTCGCGGGCCTTGTGGATTATACTCAAAATCAGCGGAACACCATTCGAAGCCCATACCGTAGCGCTTGGGAAAGGTAAAACAAGGCACTAATCTGAAGTATTTCTATATATCTTATCAGTTAATGTTTTTTTTGTTTTTTGTTTCCAGGCGAGCACTTAACGGAAGAGTATAAAAAGAACATCAACCGTTTTCAAAAGGTTCCATGCATAAACGACAATGGCTTTAAACTAGCCGAGAGCATTGCGATTCTAAGGTTTGTCATACCATAGTAATGCATTCATCTATCACCGCTCTCTGATTTCAGGTACCTGAGTAATAAAGGACAAATCTCGCCCGCACTTTATCCCAATGATCCAAAGCGCCGAGCTCGTGTGGATGAGTTTTTGGAATGGCAGCATTTGACCATACGTTTTGGATGCTCATCATATTTCCTAACAAAGTATTTGGTACCCAAGATGACGGGCCGCGATCCAACTCCAGAAAAAATCGCAAAGGTCCAGAAAAATATGGAACAACAGTTAGACATCTTTGAAAACGTGTGGTTAGAAAATTCAACTTTTTTGGCATGGAACAGATTGACAGCTGCCGATATCTTCGCAGCATGTGAGCTCGAACAGACTAGTAAGTCGCATGGGGTTCATTCAAAGTTGTTATTAACTTGCGGATTTCTTTTATAGGAATGGCTGGTTATGATGTCTGTGATAAATATCCACGCATTAAGGCCTGGTTAGACAGGGTCAGGAGCGACACTAAGAGCTATTACGGTCCAGCGCATGTGTTTGTGGACAAACTTGCTGGCACAGAGTCGAAACTGTAGACATTGAATTATTATTAGTTGTTTAATGGATCAGAAACCTTGGAACATATAAACATATGGGGCTGTGAGTCTGTTTTACTTCGATTTCTTTCAAAATACATTTATTCAAAAACCACTGTAAAGAATTCATTTACTAAACGGCAACTGGAAAAAGTCAACTTCCTCCTTGATGATTTCCTTTATTTCTCTTTGCAACAACTCATGTAACGATTCACCAGAGTGCTTATATATCCACTTGCCCTTGACCGTGTCGGGACCGACATAATCGTACCGTTTCGGACCGCTAGTTGGCGAACTCAGCCAAATTTGTTTATTGGGACTTTGTCGATTGATCACGTATGTTCCAAATTTCTCCCCAAGTTTGACGGTGAGCACGCCGTCCTAAAAAAAAAAAGGCAAATTTATTAACCAAAATACGATGGCCAGCCGATTCGAACTTACTCCATAGGTTACATCAGTAGAACCTGGGTCCGGAGATTGGTCCACGATTTCCTCAAAGTATTCACATAACGAGTCTAACGTTTCTGTGCAGACTTTGTCATATGAAACAGCGTCCAAGATGATCGTATCGGGTTCTTTCTTGGTGGAGAAATTGTGCAATAAGAATGACGTTCCTAAAAGTTAAGAGAATATGTAAAACTGATTGTTTCATTAATGCAGCTTACTTTACTCACCTGTTTTAGGATGACATTGTGTTGTTATGAAAGAATTCTGTGCAATTCTTCGAAATAATCGCAGGGTGCAAGTGAACGACATAACTTATTTGTAGTTGCCTTCCTCTCAGTCTGTCAATTGTCAGTTTTGACAGTTAAGAATTGGAATAACTGCAGTATGCAGTTTCGTCGGTACAAAACAAAACAGGTGTGCTGGAATTTGCCGGTAAGAAATCGTATCGGAATTTGTTGAATTACTTTTCGTCAAGTATTGTAGTAGATTTAAATGAGTTGAAAAATAGCAAAAGTCTCGACGACTTTTAAAGACAAAAAATATATATTGGCTGTAAATCGGCTTTATAAAAATGAAAAGATCAATGTAACTCTATCGCAAAGGGATAAATTGCTCAGCAAAATTTACCATTTTGAGATATAAGAGTTAAAATAGGAATGACACAAATACGGGTCCATTGTAAAGCCAGACAGATACTTAAATTTTTATTTACTCATGTTGTGTGCGATATGTTTTTCCACACAAGTTCCACCCAAAGCTTAATGCCCATTCCGAACGGCGGGAGCCGAGAATATTTTTCAAGGCAAATGTACAACGTCGGGTTTTGCCAGTACCCCGCGGCGGAGGGAAGCCGCTTAATAAACATTAGATGCCGTTGGTGTTATCGGGATCCGAAGTCGTTCATCACGCGTCAGCGGCCGACATACTACCTACTGCGCAACGGCAGTATATCTTACATAATTTTCTCAGATCTCACAGACGCTCATTAATTCCATATAAAAAACTGTCAGAATTTAATATAAATTATTGAAATTGTTTTTTGATAAACACACACGTGTTAAAGGTAATATTCCAATAAAAGCAAATAAAAACGGCTTTAATCCTAATTAAAAGCATGCTGGATTAAAGCCGTTTGACCTACCTAAATGATGACGATTGGGACACACCACTCAATTTAATTTCAGTTTTTATTTGGAAACAATAAATTTAATTTTAAATTGGTTTGTTTTATTAAAATTATTTCACCTAGTACGTTCTTCCATCGTCGACAATCATCTGTTACAAAAATTCCGATAAGTCGTATGAGATTCAAAATAATTTAACGAACACCGGTCAAATGGAAACCGACACTATTTCGTTAAGGAGCTTTTTTTGTAATGAGGTGTCACTTGATTTGTCTAAAAAGTACTTTCCTTGGTTTCTGTGTTAAGTGAAATCGCGTTAAACAGAGAATTTCTGCCAATTACTAGTTCATCTTTCTATTTTGGTTTACGTTGTGCATAAATAAACAATTGCAGTCAATCAATAGCACGTCTGAAAAGAACAATATTTTTTGTGTCGTGTGACAAGGTGGAAAACTGGTCATTTTCAAGTCTTCCCTCGGTTTTTTTTTCTTTTTTTTTTTGGTGCAAAGAAGCGATAAATTATAATCGTGCCCCTCTATCGGAATTTGATCCGAGTTCGAGAAGTACCCGCATTCGTTGGAGGTGAGTTTTTAGTTAAAAGTAGTCTCATTCTAACAATTATAGGGGTACGTGTTATAATTTGCCGGGTTCAGAGGTTCGTGGAAGTGACGATAAATGACTACGGGAGCATCTCAAGGTCTTGATCCATGAGTCACTCCAGAGATTTTTATATGCTCATTAATTTTACTGAATGCGATTTTATGGCCCGTTTTTTAGAGGAAAGGAAAGGAAAATATATGTTCTCGTCTCGTTTTACTTATCGTTGGAAGTTGCATCGAATTCGGTGAAAGAAGTTTGCAATTCGGAGAACGACGCGTCGTCACGCATGTCGGCGACGGCAGTGGCCGCCATTTATCCTCAGCATTCTGCTCAGTTGTGTGGTTGCAAAACAAAGTAATCCATCGTCGTGAAGAATTTTATTAATTTTCCTTCATTGTTGCGTGTTGTCAACATGTCGCATGCCAAATAAAGAGAGTCTTCACGAATACGACCACAGACATAGTATGCTTTCGAACATTTTGAAACAGATCAAACTGCTGGAGTCATCGCGCTCATGGCTAAGCGTTGTACAGAGTGATCCCCACACTCTGACGATCATGTCAAATGTTGCTTGCATGTGTGCTCGCTCGTGCACGGCCTGTTATGATTATGACACAGGTAGTCGTGGAGTAACTGCTCCAGTATACGACTATGTCTATGAGTGGTTGCTTATAATTGTTTTTGTATGCAAAAAAGCACAATTTTTTGATGTTTGGATTCATTCGATCTATTCCCCTTGGCGAGAAGTGAAACTGTTCAAAGTGGAGCAGGGTTGTTAGGGAGGTGAATTATAGATTTAATTTCATATTTTCATAAATCTTGCCATTTCCATTCGAAATTGTTTTGCCAAGCACCTCTTCTGCGTAGAAATTCATACGCAGAAAAGCCATAAACTATCTAGTGGTTAATATTTCCAATTAAACAAACTGATTATCACTCGATTGATCAAACCCGCATGTGCGTCAATGTTGGGCTGTAATTCTGTTTATGATTCAATAACATAGTTCATCGGCAAAAAAATGTTTGCTAATTAAATACATATCGCTACCACTGCTTGACTATCGACAACCTTGTCCTGTTTTGCCTCGCTCTGCCCTGCATTGACAAGAGGTTAATTATCCATTTCCACTAGTAATCGCTGAGGTTTAGTGCCGAAACCTTTCGCCCGAAACAAATTGTTGAATCACCTCTAACCTCGTTTGATATCTCAGTACTCTCCACGAACGACACTATTATATCATGTCGAATTGGTTTTACCATTTTTATCTTATCTCAAGAATGTTGTCTAATATGAGAGACGAGGCCTCATCGTGGCACCAATTGGCATGCTTAAACCTTTTTTTTTTTAATATGTTTGAAAGACAAAAACTAAAACCGCGCCCAAGATCCATTACTCATCCCTGGTTGATGAAGTTATAGAGAAGTGGCCCAGCTTGATAATGGGGAATATACGATTATTTGGTCGATGGTCGTATGTCATCCATCTCTTATCGCTCTGATGTTAGTCCAGAGATCGCCATCGTCTAGCGCCACAGTTGCTATTATTTCTCTTCTTTTCAATGGCCCTAAATATATGTTCGCTCTCGTTGTAACGCATACAATAACACGGGTGGTTCTGTATATTGAGTATTTCAAAATCTCTTGTCGGAGCTTTTTCTTTTTTTTTTGTTTTATTTGATTTTATTGTAGTTTTCTGGATAATGGGGCGGGGGAGCGTCTGACGGAAAGTACTTGGGAGGTTGGAAGATCACTAGCGCTGTGTAAAATGGAGAAAAAAACAGCAATCATCGGCGGCTCTTACTCGCAACGCCAACAGCAGTTTCAGTTTCTTTTCTGCCTCGCGCACAGTCAGTCTTCTACGTCCGCTGTGTTGTGTAGTCGACCAAGTGGGATTGTGACAAAAGAAGAAGAAAAAGATATATACACATATATGTACGTATGTATGTATTGTTTTTGAAAACGTTATAAACTACAAACTCGTTGTACTTGTTTCCGCCGCCGTGTTGTGTGCGCTGCTTCTCTCTATCTCTCCGCCACACGTTTGTCCTCTTCGCACTGTGCTCCACTTCGTGCCCCCAAGTCTTTACGTCGCCGTGTACTTAACCAACCAACGAGTAGGGAGTGAGAGAAAAATCTTGCTTATATGTACGAGTACGAGTATTGTCGTTACAAGTATTGTGCACAAATAGCAAATTGTTTGTTTGCTTAACAAGTTTTATTAATTTTTTGTTTTTTTTTTTATTTTCGTTTACGCGTTTCATAAACATTGTGAGTTTTTTTTATTTGTCAAATTCAAAGCGAAAGGGAAAAAAAAAGAAAGTAAAGAACCAATTACTGCCACAGAATCTTATCTTATCGAACACGAAATTGCCGTTGGAGTCTAGAGTTATTTAACCGAAGAGAAATAATAAATACGAGAGGTGGGTAGCCAGCGCTAGCAAGCAACAAGTTTACTTAACCTTTTCAGTGTTTGGCTGACTTATCAATGTTTTTTTAATAATACACATGACACTATTGCCTTGATTGCTCAGTTTTACTTGTATTCTTCATACCTGTTGCTTGGCTGATATGGTTTCAGACCTCTAATTGATTTCGAGATTCCTGATAATATATTCCAATGTATGTATGTATGTGCTGCCTACATACTATATACCTATACGCATTTATGTGCTCTATTGTGCGGTACCTTACCTGTTCTACAGCTCCCTGTTAGAGCGAGATCGAATTACGAACGAAAAGATGGCAAAGAAAGGAAGTAAAAAAAAAATTATCAAATTTAAAGAGAGAAGAAAAAAAAATTATGGAAAAATTCTTAGTCGGCGAAAAAGTTGCCTTCGTGGTGTGATAGGTCGATCGTAGACGCTTGCCACTGTCAGTTGTTGCGGTTCTTGTTTTATTTTTCTAATTGGAATTCCATTTCTGTGTAAGTTAATTGGAGTGCGTGTGCTTTACCGATCTTTTCTCGAGTTGCGTTGTGTAAGCGATTTTCAATCTTTCTGCATCATTCTCGTGGTGGTATTTTCCTCTAAGCTTGGAAGCTGAAGAGAACGAGACCGAGACCAAGAGAATGAGAGTGATTGTGTGTAATGTGCTTGCATTCACCTATTATTGACGTTACCCCGTGGATGACTCTTGTAACCACTGTGGTTATACTGGTGATAATGATAGTTGCCTGACTGTACGATCGAGTCGATGATACTTTGTTGTTTTTTTTTTTTTTACTTCAAAATGACATACTTTCTATAAATTGCTTAAGTTTTTCTTTTGATTACTGCAGTTTGTTGCGTTGCAACAAGCCTATTGAGAGTATATTGTGTTGTTCGGTTTTGGGGACACACAGTTCCAGGATTTTGCTTAGAGGAGGCTTTTTCTTTTACACTTGATAGTATTTTTATGAGCGATTCTGCGTGTGTTAATAATTTGTCCAATTGAACTCAATTGAGAGGCCGATTGTTACACTATTTTGTGTTTTGTATATCAAAATATTTGAAAATTTCAAAGTTTTAGGAAAATTTATTAATTCCGTGTCAGAGATCGGGGGCGATGCTAAGACCCTGTAGGCGTACCCCCGGGATTGGAGTTGAAGATTATGAGTAATAAACAGATGAATCATTTGGTGAGTGAATAATTAGTGTGCGGCGAGTAAATTCAGTTTGAATTCGATTACTCAGCGTCTCGGGTTTTTTGAATAACTTCAGTGGCAGCTTAACATGAAGTGTTTGTTGTTAAAAGCAAATAGGTATACCTACAATAATTATTCATTTCTGAGTACTGTTTGGGAAATATTCTAAAGCTACATGGATTTTATCTGTTGACTTGAACCTTTCAAGGTTGCTTTACTAATAAACTGTTCATAAGAAACATTACCTTTCACGGATTCTAAACTTATGTAGGTTCAAAGGGAAAATAGTGGCGTTGTAAGAGTCAAAATGAAGTTTTACGTGCTCAAAAATCATGAAAATGTTTATTTTGAAACTCACAATATTTCAATAATGCCTTCTACAGGGCTCTCTAACCCCTTTTGAAGTAATTTTTCTCAACACCAATGACCGAATGACTTGCGATCTCTCAAGCCTTGACCTAGTGATGTCATGCTACATACACGCATTCGTTCAGAGTGAAATAAAACAAATTTTTACTTGAATTACTTATTAGGAGATTATTTTCCTATGAATAGAAAAATTATCCACAAATTCGTAAAACTTTGCCTGACGATAAGAAAAACGCCGTTTTATGACTTAAAATAAATTTATATTCAAAGTGGTGACTAGGTGGTTCGAACAGCAAAATGTGTCGGTTTTGCCATGGCCCTCACAATCGCCTGATCTAAATCCTATTGAAAATCTATGGAAAGATTTGAAAATAGTGTTTCAAGCAAAAAAAAAAACATCTAATAAGCAGGCATTGTGGAGGGAAAATCAAGAAGCATGGTATGCTATACCCGTTGAATGATGTCGAAAACTTATCGATTCTATGCCAAGGAGATGTGAGGCGGTTCTAAAAAACAAAGGTCACGCAACTAAATATTGAAGTTATCAGGTAGCCCTCAACTCAAAATTTTGATAAGATAGCCCAATTTACTGATTTTATTCTTATTTTATATATAGATAGGTGCCACACTCTTATTTTTTTGTCCAGTTTCTATAACCCCTTAAAAACTTATATAAGATCTGTTTCTTACATATGTATTTGTTTAAGCGCAAAGTGTATTTTCTAATGTGAAATAATGTTTATTTAAAACTATATGTACATTTTTTGGCGATACCTACTAAAATATAAACCTTATATTGAAAAAATCAAGAAGAAAAGTTTCACTCTTATTATTTTATCCACCACTGTATGTAATCTCGTTGAACTTCAATACACTTGTTGCAGTGCTCTTCTAATTTATGGATTCCATACCTGAATTGAGACTCTGGAAGACTGTGGACATACACTTCCACGGTGGCTATTATCTCTTCGTTTTATGAAAATCTTTGTCCCCGCATGTG
This sequence comes from Merodon equestris, assembly GCA_958301585.1. Lineage (NCBI taxonomy): Eukaryota > Metazoa > Arthropoda > Insecta > Diptera > Syrphidae > Merodon > Merodon equestris. Next base: position 51,859,109 of record OY284415.1, on the reverse strand, counting down.
TCACGAATAAGAAAGAAAAAATGTTAAAAAGAGTAACAGGTTGTATGAACCCTGGTTCTTTGGCTTGGAAAGAATCTTTCAATTGGCCCGGGTAGATTTTGACGGCCTGTCCATGTTGTTTTGGTGACACCTGTCAAATCTATAGCATTTTTGGTTGAATGGCTGTGTTAATAAGCCAAATAGCAGTATATGGAACGACACCAACACACACGAGGTTCACCAGGTGACAATGAGCCGGCGGCATCATTTTTCGTAAACGACGTTGGTTAGATGGTCACCGTCAATGGCGAGTGCTACAGAACGACGATAGCCAGTTTCTTATATTCCAAATTAAACCATATGGCCCTAGACGACATGCAGTTCCAGTAGAACGGCGCAACATGCCATACACTGAACGCCACGATTGACATTCGGTGTGAACGATTTGAGGGTATAAGGTTATCTCTCGCCGAGGTGACGTGAATTGGCCACCAAGGTCATGCGACTTGACCCCGCTAGACTTTTTCTTTTGGAGTTTCCAGAAGTCTCACTCTTAAGGTGAACATAACACAGGCCATCGCAAAAATTCAGTCGGATCTATGCGTAAGAGTCATTGAATATTAATCCGTGCCACCGTAAGAAGCCAAAAAGCCGAGGGAGACATTTGAACGAGGGCATACTCCATATATAATGGCATACCTGGGCCTTTCAAATAAAATACCTCATACACAGCTTGTTTTATTCCATTTCGACATCTACCCGTCCTTATTGACAAACCCTTTAAACAAGCAATTTTGCTATGTTTACTCGCGTTGATGTACGTTTTGAACGTTCTTCACGTGGATCATCTTCAAGACTTGTAATGCCTACTTTTAAATGCAGCAACCCATCTTTCTACTGTTCGAATAAAAGGTGAAGAGTTTTTATGCACTTTCAACCATCATTCATGAATCTGTCTTGATGCTACACCTTCCAAAAAGTGTGTGTTTCGAATTGGGTTCTTGGTTAGATAGAAGCTAAACATAACTTTTTTCTATCCGATACGATGACGCGGAGCTTTATAAATACCCTTTCGGGAACCATAATCTTTCATATTGCTGATTCACGTCTTTTTTTTGAGCAAAATATAGTCCTCTTACAATCTATGAAGGTTGATCCAAAAGTAATGATAATGGTTATAAATATGATTTATTTTTCTACATAGTCTTCTAACAAATCAACATTAAGTCTATCTTTTTCCTAAATTTTCCTGATGTCCGTTCACTACTCTCCGGGGGTGGTTGTCCTAGATAGGATTTGAGAGATTCGACTGAATTTGCGTCAGTTGTAGTTCACTTCGCTATCGTCTTCAAATTTCTTGCCTCAGATATGTTCCTTGAGCCGAGGAAATAGTCAGAAGTTACTGGCAGCTAGATCTGGCGAATAGGGAGGGTGTTCGAGCAGTTCGAATCCCGTTTTATGAATGGCAGCCATCGCAACTGCGGCTTAATGACCTGGTGCGTTATCTTGGTAAAACAACATTTCAGCTCGCAGTTTGCGGCGTCTTTTTTCTTTAATGGCCTTCCGCAATCTTATTTGTGGCTCCCTTTTCCAAATATTCCATCGCAATTATTTATTCAGCGTCAAAAAAAAAAAATGGATGACGTAACCTTTCCCTCAGTTAGGCTCACTCCCAACTAATCGACTGTTGTTTGGTTTCAGGATCAAAATGGAGGTCTCATCCATAGTCACATCGTAGTTTTCCCATCGCTAACGCATTCTTGCGTACAGGTGCGTTGTCCTGATGAAAGATGATTAACAGATGCCTTTCGCATCCCAAAACGATGGCCCTGACTTTTCCGGCGGACGCGAGTGACTTCGCGTTGTTTGGCGCTGAACCACCACCACCCACTGCTTAGACTGTGTAGGGGTGAACCCATGATGACAATTCATTGCACAAAATCAGTCGAATCCCTATAGAGTCGGTCTAAAGATTGCTTCGAGAAGCAAATGCACAAACATTTGCTTTTGTTCGGCATACAACAAATGCGGTTTCTATGTATCTTGCGCAGAGCTTTCGCTTCCCTTATTCTTTCCGCAAGATGTTTCGCATCCTTGCTTCCGATATTCCCACAGCCTCAGTTATCTCATTCACTTTCACTCGCCTATCGTCCAAGACAATATCATGCACTTTTTCGATGGTTTGCGGTGTGGTTGCGAATTTTGGCCGTCCTTCTCATGGGTCTTATTCAAATGATGTGCGACCACGTTTAAATTCGGCTGCTCACTTTTTAACGGTTGATATCGAATGATCAGAGTTCCCGTGAGCTTCTGTCAATTTCGGATGAATTTCCTCAGGAGTTAATCCATCCCAAAAAAAAAATAAATATGGCCGCACGGTATTCAAGTTTATCCATTAGTTTAACACGCAAGAAGTCTACTGCTGAAATTCATGTAAATAAATTACTTGAAAGAATGAGTTGAGACCAGTCATGCGAACTACTCACATGTGGCCGAGAACTTTTCACCTTACCCTCGTATTTACCGCTCTCTCATCATCATATTAGAAAAACACCAGGAGTTTTTTTTTTTTTACAAGTCTCACTGCATGCATCCATTGGCTCCGGAATCAGAGATGGGCCTTGGGATCGTGGTTTTTCAGCCATCTTTCGCACCACGTAATCACGGAAGGCTCTCTCGTAAGAATTTGATTTAGCACTGCTCTTTGAGTGGCCTGGGCCTTCGTATTGATAGTTGTTGACAGTGACCACTGCCGTAAAACCTCCCTCTAAGTTCGCGTTAATGATGAAATTCCCGATTTGAATAAATACCCTTAATTTCGTAGAGTGCAATTAGAGCGTTCTTGGATATGATAATCTTGCATAAATGACGATTCTGACGTATTTTCCTCTCTCAAGCACTCACTGGATAAATGAAAAACAACAAAAGACAACGGGGAGTAAAGGATCCTATATAAGAGCTTTTCTGATGCCTTTTTCGGATTCCTCCGAAAATGGTCTTAAAGAATGGCTTGCGGCGGCGACTACTGCCATTTTCAACAACCCTCCCTGAAGACTGACTGCCCACAGCAGTTGCCTCTGATTCCTTAGTCATTCAATCATCTCCAACTTCCATGATTTGGGACACTTCCTCTCCCTCAATCGGCTCGGCCTCAGGTTGGGTTTCTTGATCAGAGTTTAGTTGTATAAAATCCTTTTTTAAAATCGATTTAATCGGCTTGGCTGTTGGTATAGACTGCCCAGCTTGAGTCGCCTGGGCTTTGACCTGGCGTTGCATTCTTACAATAAAACCAAAACGGTTGGTCTTGTGTGAGATTTGGCACCGTCTTGTTGAAATAACATGTCTTCTATCCATATCATTGAAAATTTGGTTAACTTTCGGCTATAGAGATGAGAATTGGCGGTGGCGATTACACCTTCACTTCAATATCTTCACTAAAGGCAGCATGTGGTTATCAATAGGAATAGGAATTAATGATTCTGTAACAGAGTCTATCTCTATCTCAAAGGCGAAGCTTTTATTACCAACATGAAAAACTAACTCTTTTCCATTATCGATGAGGTCGGTAATGAGGAGTGCAGAGCACAAGACATGTGGTATTCCCTACAATAATCTGGCCTGGAGAAAGCCAAATCACTGCTCGGAACATCTAAAGGCCCCTGCCAACACGAAAAAGATACCTGGTGTGGACAGACGAAGCCAAAGCAGTGATACACGAAAAGAAAATGGCTTTCCAAGCTTGCTCAAAGTGCTCTTCTACTAATAGAGAGGAAAAAGCTCGCCGTGAAAAGGTATATAGATGTTGCAAAGGTATCGCGAAGAAAAAGTGCGCCGAATTCAAAGCGAAAAGCATGGAAGGCCTCTATCAGGAGTTGGAAGAAATATCGTCTTCCGCGTCTGACAGGAACCAGGCTACCCAGGAGCTTCGACAAAACAATTTGAACAAAGGAGCAAATATCTTTAAGATAGCCGCCCAGAGAAGAAGAAATGCTCAGGAGATTCGTTTCCCAAAGTTTATTAACAATGCTGAAGGCCAACTCCTTGTGGAAGACGAAAAAATTCTCCACAGATGGCGACAGTATTGCGAGGAACTTCTGAACGAACAGTTTCCCCGAGTGTACTTTCCAAGAGCCGCCCCGAATCATGCCGAAATATCCGACATCACAGTCGAAGAAGTTCGGTACGCGGTTAAAAACTCCAAGAAAAGAAATGCTGTTGGGCCGGACTGGATACCCTCTGAGTTCTGGAAAAAGATGGGAGACATCGGGTCTAGATGGCTCATGGTTCTTATCTCCAAACTTATGAGAGGCGACACTGTGCCTAATCAATGGAGGGAAAGCTATCTTCTTCCTTTGCACAAAGGAAAGGGTGATACGCGAAATTGTGATAACTACCGTTCTGTCAAGCTGATGTCGCACACCATGAAGATCGTTGACCGGGTATTAGATAGCCGACTGCGGAAAATAATACGACTATCTGACGACCAGTGCCGGTTTGTCTCGGGTAAATCAACGACAGATGCAATCCAAAGTATAAGGGTCATGATGGAAAAGCATCGTGATTCTTCAAAGGACTTGCATATGTTGTTGGTTGATTTCGAGAAGGCCTTTGACCGGCAACCAATAGATCTTTTATGGGTAGCGCTAAGACAACAAGCAGTTCCAGAAGCCTACGTGCGAGTGATCATGGACATGTACAAGAGAGCAACGACAAGAGTAAGATGAACCGCAGGAGTCACCGAAGAGTTCGCAATCAAAGTCGGTGTACACCAAGGGAGCGTCCTCAGCCCACTGCTCTTTATGGCAGTCCTTGATTGCTTGCTTGAAGGAAAAGTGACGGACCCCAATATGCACCAGCTATTCTTTGCTGACGATGGAGCCATTATAAGTGATGATCAGGCGTCCCTACAACGAGCACTTGATGTATGGGTGGACATTTTTGAGGGACACGGGTATAGTATTAGTTCAAAGAAGACAGAGTATCTGTGCTGCCCGTTCTCTGACCCTCATCAGCCTATTCCAGACATTTACTTGAATGGAAAAGTGCTTCCCAAGTGTGAAAAGTTGAAATATCTGGGATCTATGATTAATAAAGAAGCAACTTGTGATGACGACATCAACCACCGCGTAAGCGTAGGGTGGATGAAGTGGCGGGAAAACTCCGCCATATTCTGTGATCGAAAAATGCCCCCTAAGCTGGAAGGAAGGCTCTACACTTCAGTTGTACGTCCGGCGCTCACATACGGTTCACAATGCTGGACAATGCACAAAAAGTATGAGAGCAAATTAACGGCAGCTGAGATGAAGATGCTTCGCATGACAGCGGGAGTAACAAAGCGTGACAGAATTAGAAGTTCAAAGATCCGAGGAAGCCTCCACGTAAAAGAAACCATCACAAGAAAGATAGAGCGCGACCGACTCAGTTGGTATTGCCATGTTCAAAGGAGAGATCCTTTGAACCCCGTCCGAAAGGCAATATCAATCAACATTCCAATTTCAACACGCAAAAAAGGCAGGCCGAAAAACAATTGGTGCGAACAAATGCAAAAACACCAGCATTTGATTGGCCTCAGCGATGAAGTAATCCCAAACCGGGAAGCCTGCCGCTACTTTCTGAGGTCAAACCGGCGGACCCCACAAGCGGACCAGTAGGAATGCAGTTAAGTGGGAAGGTTAGGGTCCTACACTTCTGACCATAACGACGCCGGAAAAAAGGAAAAGAAGAAGAAGTAACAGAGTCTATCTGTTCGAATTTATATACAGTTTTGTCCTATAGTCGACTTAGATGGACGATTATGTCGACCCTAATCTAAGCTCCTGCTACAGAATCACTCTTTTTGTAATAAGTTTTCACAATTTAACCACGTTCAGTTATTCTTAAACGACCCATATCGGAAAATGGTAAACCTCAAACTAAACATCTGTGTTCTCGGATGACAAATCAGTTTGATATATGTGATTGGAACAGGGGGGGGTACATTGGAACCACGAATTGGATCACCCCATATATGTCAAGTATATGATCTCTCTGATACTTGACAAAGGAGAAAAGCCGGTGCGTCGGGCAATTTAAAAATTAAAACTAAAATTACAATCAGGAAAAATTTTCCCGAAGTGGAGTAATACAAACGTGAAAATAAAATTCCTGTTATTTTTTGAACATGTGTATGATATCTGCTACTGCACGTCAAACTGATTGAATACTTTTGTGCAGCATTAAAGGTACACTAGGTAAGTGTACATATAAACACAAAGAACATAAGTCGGGTTATATGAACGTAAGGCCTTTTAATTTTCTACTCGCCATAAAATCACATTTTAATAAAATCGATCGATGCTCCAATCACAACAAATAAAAACGCAGAATATCTTAAAAATATTTGAAATCGTGTGCAAATTCCCGATAATTAAATAAACACCACAACCGGAAACAATTTTCCGTTTTTTGTTGTTGTTTATCATTTATTTCCAAGAACTTATTGTTTAGCAAAATTTGACGCTCCTATCTGTTATGTAATCCTGGTTTGACAAGAAGTGACTGATTTTTTCCTATTCTATTCTTAACAATCGGTTTTATTCATGTTTCACGTAACGAATTCACAAAAAGAATCGAGCTCTGATGCAGCGCAAAAACGCAATTTTAACACGCAATGCTGAGGGTATATACTCACTCACATACACACATGCTTCTCGATTTAATGGTTTCAAGGTAGAATGATACAATAAAAACGGTAATGAGCTTATTTGACGACGAAATTTGTTAGCCAAAGCAAATATGTAGCTCCGAAAATTCGAAACCAGATAAACCCATTTGATTATGTGAACAACTAAAATAAAACCATGAACCCTGACATCCCAAGAACTCTATGATCGCGAACCTGGCCTAAATGTGACATAAGAAGTAAAACAATATCATTATGAATCAGTCACGTCTGTCTATTCAAGGATTCGTTTACCTTATCTCTGTCGCAACACTCAGCTTCTAGATTACTTCATCGAATATTCTACGAGCGTAATCAGTGAACGCAGCTGCTATCTGATTACTTCATAAGAAAGTCAACAATGCTATTGAATAGAACGAAAATAATTCCCCCGACATCTTATACGTGCTTTTCCAGCGAAACAGAAAACGGAAAATACACAAAAATGGAAGAAAATCATACCTAATTACGAGACCAAATAAAAAGCAGCAAAAAACCGATACAATGTTTACGACAATTTTTATTTTAAACACCAGCTTGAGGGGTAATTAAATGGAAATTGCCAGAAACATTGAAGGTTTGTGTTTAACGTACTCGTATGCCAAAACACACGCCGACTACGACTGACGTCTGTGGAATAACCACTATAAAGGTGCATATCGATTGGATTGCGGTTATTCTCATGAACATGTTCGTTTTTTTGATAATGTCTTGAAGGTAATAAAAAAAAATGTTCGTGATAAAAAAAAGAATGAATCGTGGCACGGTACTTACCACACCGAACATTGAGTATAAATCTTCTGGAATCAATCCGCATTAAATCTGTCACTGTACAAGTAAGAGCGATTTATAAATCGGGGTTTTAATTATCACTGTTATTCTGGAGCACATTATGCGGATTCAGATAAAATAGTCGCCTTATGTCGTGATTCATGCGTACTGCTAGTGCTAAGCGAAGCAATAATAAAGCGTGATGGAAATGGTGAGAAAAAAGTACGCAGACAACAAAAAGCCAATTGAGAGGGAAACGTTACAGACCTCCGGCAAATTGGTCGATTCAAATACCCCTGATGACATAATTCCGGTTAGGTTCAGACTCTTTTTCTATTGATTAATTTTTTTTTCTATCGGAGTAGCGAATGAATGATGCCGAGTTGGTTACTATGCGATTCGGATGAGTCGAGAAGTATGTACATTTCAGTTCGAGTAACATGTGCTGGATTTTTCGATGATGAGTTGAGTTTTATTTCGGTTTTTATATTTCTTGTTCTTATTCAGTTTAAATCTAACTTAAAAATATGGTAATATTCAATGTGTCTTACTGACCCTGTGTGGGCGCTCTAAGTCTAACTTTATTTCTTAACCACTAATGGCTTTCGGCTTAGACCTCTATTCTATCTTCGTATGAATACATTTCAGAATTGGATTTTTTAGATTATTTTTTTCTTTTATTCTAATCCTACCCTAAGCTGGTTGATTCTAGTCTTAAATATAATCAGGTTGCCTAGCACTCATGCGTTTCGTTTCGAGTGGTTACCCTTTTCATTGGATCTTTCAGCGATTGAGCTTCGCCATCTCGTTCAGTCTGCGTGCCCGATTCCTCACCCAGACTAACCGGCCTTAGTCAGTTGTTAGGCTCACCCTGTAGTTTTTGAATGATGAATTTGCATACTTCCATTAGACAACTTAGCTTGCCTTCTCTTTTTTTCCATATTCCGCTGGTTTAATGGTCATGGTTGTGAAGCCTCGAAAAATGAAGAAGACATTAAGAAAGTCCGAAAAATTCTGCGCTTTGACCGTTGGGTCCACGAGACCTATTGAGGAGATGACTGGCATTCCTAAGAATGTTGTCCATCGCATTCTCACCGAAGATTTGGGAAAAGGAAAGATTTGCGCGCGAGGATCAAAAAGACATGACAGTGTGTCTTTGCAAAGACAATCTGCCAAAGAAAAAAAAAATCCGCCTTATGTGGCGACGAAATGTGGTTTTTAGCTCAAGCAAGACAAGTGCCTTTGTATTTATTGAAATAAAGATATGTCAAGCCAGATACCAAGGTTTCCAACAGCGTTTCTCACCGCTAATGGTTTTTCATGTTGCCCAATGGTCGCGAATTTCCTGCAGTTCTTTCTGGTATCCCTTGAGGAAGCCTTAAACAATATCGTTTCCGACTTTTGGAGGTTAATTTTTAACTTGAAATTATCAAAATGTATCTTAATATGATCGAAGTCACACCTCTGCTGATTGTTAATAAATCATCTGCCTACGCTAATGAGTGGCTGAGAAAACCTGTAAAATCCTAAAGAATCTGCTCGAAGTAACGTCGTCACATTTAAAAACAAACTTATTTCTCATAGTGATTGGGTAAATCATGTATAGATGTATATATAGCTTGTATAGGGTCCGCCAAATAACTTTTTTTTTTTTTTGAAAATGCTATAAAAAAAACTACTGAATATTTTCTCAAATTTCTTTTTTTATTTGAAAGTACAATCCTTCCGGTTAATAATGGAAAATAATTTCATTCAAATGGCTGCCTCGGCTGGCCATGCAGTAGCCTACACGATCGGTCCAATTTTTAAGCACATTATCGATTGTGTGCAGCTGTATTTCACCAATGGCTTCACGAATATTGTCCTTTAAAGCGTCAATTGTCTCTGGCTTGTCGACGTAACACATCTTTGACGGCACCCCACAAATAATAGTCCAACGGTGTCAAATCGCAGCTCCGAGGTGGCCAAACGACATCAGCTCTGCGGCTGATAATGCGATCTTCAAAAACAGGGCGCAAAACATCGAGTGTAGCTTCGGCTGTGTGGCACGTAGCGCCTTCCTATTGAAACCAAATGTTGCCAATATCCTCCTCTTCAATTTTGGTAAACAAAAATTCGTTCAACATGGCCCGATAACGATCGCCATTGACTGTAACGGCCACTCCTTGCTCATTTTCGAAGAAAAATGGTCCAATTATGCCCCTGGACCAAAATCCGCACCAAACAGTGGCTCGTTTTGGGTGCACCGGCTTTTCAATGTATGCGTGCGGGTTTTCTGTGCTCCAAATGCGACAATTTTGCTTGTTTACATACCCGCCAAGATCAAAATGAGCTTCATCTGAAAAGAGGTTTTTTTTGGCAAAATCGGCATCTTCTGTAAGTCGATCGCAGCCCCACTTAGCGAAGCGTTGTTCAAGCGTATACACAACCATATTCGTTCAGCGGAAGGATAAAACTAATTATCTGTCAAATCAGACATGAGCTAAGTGTTACCATTCACGAAATAAGCACTACTTGAAAAAAAAAACGTTAGATGGCGGACCCTTTAGAATAGAACTCCTAACTATACGATGTCGAAGGCCTTTTTAAAGTCGACCAGACATGCTTTTTTGTGAACAGGAGCTTTAGTAGTACTAAGAGATTCGGCGCTCACCACTTCGTGACCGTGCGTGAACGAAGGCGGAACAGTCGCAAAGAAACTGTTCTAAAGCGGGTTCAGGTCCCGGGAAACTATCATTTATCTATTCTAGCGCGTTCGTCAGAAATCGCATTCCCTGGCATCCTAGATTGACCTGAGTGAATTTAGTCTTGAGTTCATGCACTAATTTGAAGCTGGTTAAGAGGTGGGATACAGCTTTGAGTGCAGCTTGGCTATCACTGCAGACGCATAAGCTTTTTCCTTTCCACTTGTGCTTCACAACATAGTGCGTGGTCACATATATCTCTGATGTCATTGCATCGGTGGTCATGAGGCCGGGGTCATATGATATTTCTCGCCCAAGTACACTGTCACTCCAGTGCGAGCTGTTCCAAAAGCCATTACTTTAAGAGGCGAGACATGGCTCTGATAAAAATGTCAAGAGGTGGAAGATTCATCATAACATTTAGAGCAGCGCCCGTCGTGCTGGGGCCCCATACAGGTGAGGCAAACTGCTCTTTGAAGTCTGGTGAGAGGCTACGTCGTGTTTGAGTATTAACCTTTCCCACCAGGCAGCCGATGTTTATGAGATTATCGGTCTTATCATTGCCATGTACCCGGAGGGCCTTTATTGGGGATAAGCCTCATGTTTTGCTAAAAAGCTGACACCGCTTTGGTGGTTATTGACTCAACGTACTTTGACCAAAGAAGCTTGCTCTCTAAGATGACTCCCAAGTGCTTAGCTTCCTTGGATATCGGCATGGGAATGTCTTTTATCACGAGCTGAGTCATGTCAGTATTTTTCGCCCTTCTCGTGAAGAGAACGACGTCAGTCTTAAGAGGATTAACCGATGGACCATTACTCGTGCACCAGTCATCGATCACATCTAGCACCGCTTGTGCTTAAAGACAGACAGTCGCTAAACATGAGCCGACAGAGAGAATGGAAACAGCATCAAGCAGAGAGTTGACCACCATGCACGATAACAGTGGAGACAGGACGCCACCTTGTGGGCAGCTCCTGTTTACGCCAGATTTGACACGTTTTTCAAAGCCTTCATCAGCGATCAGTGCCCTGTCGACAAGCATCGCTTTGATCCACAAAACCAGTTCTTCATCTATGTCATGTCGTCTAACAGCGTTGCACATGCTGTCGAAAGTTGGGTTATCAAAAGCTCCCTCAATGTCGACGAAAATGCCCAGTACTCTTTCCTTTCGAGTGCGCATTCAGTTACCCTAAGTAGGTCTTGAAGCCAATTCTCGAAGGATTTTTCGCGCTGATAAGCATGTTGCACGGATCCGCACGTGCAAATCTACTATTCTCTCCATGCTTTTCTGTTTGAATGATGTTATACAAGCAGTCGAACATTTGTTTTTTGCCTCATCCCACTGAATGTCGGGAACCAGTTTTGGCGCAGCGTGATCAATATCATGCCTCGCCTTAAAACCAAACTGGTTGTCCGGTACTATGTTCTTTTCCTCGACCCATTCAGAAGCACGCTAATAGATCGGATCTTTATCCCGTTTAGGAATAGAGTGGACCACTGGTGTTCTCCAACGCGCTGGATAACGAATATTATTCCGAGTGTTGTTAAACAGCGTGGTGAAAATATCTACTAATCCAATTAGCAGGTGTCTTAAAATGGCGTTTGAAATACCATCTATCCCCGAAGACCTTTTATTTTTAAGTGAGTCCAGGATGCACAAATAAACCGGTAGAAATTCGGTCATTGACGATTGGCATATTCGCAAGTTTTATTTCTTATGTGTGCTAGCATGTATACGATTAGACTTTATTGAGCTTATGTCTTCATAGTAATGACCTAGATTATATGGACTCGAACCTGAGAAAATCATAAATTTGCTCTTATCTAGATCGCTCACCTCTCTTATGCCATGCTGTTCATGAATGATATCAAAATTCTATCAATTATAGCGTCAATTAAACACATAGAAAAAGTCTTCATACAACTTATGTATACCATACCTCCTACGGACAATTGCTCTATCTCAAACCAGCCTTGATTGTAGTCATTAAGCAATAAATCATATTTTGAAGTCACCTGCATTTTCACTCACCACAATACGAATTGCTCCGAGACAAGTGAACGGCTTATGTAACGCCATACGTGTGCTTCCTAATCTAACTCTTAAATCTAAAAATAGCAAATGATTTCATCAACTCGATTCTATCTCTAAGCTTGTGCTCTCCAGATTTGCTTATGATTTGCACAAACATTCTGAGATAAAAAAAAAATTATAAAGTAAAATTGAAAATGCAAATATTTATCTGCTAGCTGCCGCAATAAAAATGAAAAAAAAAAAACGAAATTTCTGCTTATTTTCACCGTGAAAAAAGGTATAGGAAAAAACTGAGGACATTAAACTACCTACGGTATGCGTGTGTTAAATAAGTTTCCGTTTCACTGTCGGTCACCTGAGACGTATACGTAACTTTTTTTTTTTTTTTTTTTTTCGTTTTCCATTTCTTCATCAGATAACCGAACCACATGTATCCACGTTCGAAATCCCACTTAGAAGCTGAAGTAGGAGGAAAATCAAAATGTGTAAATCACGCGATTTCTAAGCTCTTTAAAGAAAAAGATTCACTTCGGTATGATGAATTATACGAGCCACTTGACTGATATGCGGTATTACGTAACGTCAGGTAAAGACATTATACTCTAAGCGAAGTCATTAAGCGATAATATGTGGTATGTGAGCTTCTGAAGTAATTAAATCCAGCAAGTTGTTAATTTCTTGACTTTAATTACATTCTGATCAAAGTTCAAGGTATATTCAGGGGAAGGTTGGGGAAAGATAGCTATTTGGACCAGAAAGTTTTGAAATGAAAAGAAATCTCAGTTCGATTGGGCGAAAAGGAAGTTGGTTTCAATTTCATATCAACTACCTTGGGGAGGGAACCACTTCTCCTTATAATCAACTTATAAGATCATTATCAGGCCCGATTGATCAATTAAGTGATACTACATCGGAGTGGAATTTTAATAGCAAATTTACGACATGTAGACGTGTCATACTTACATATGCACCATATATGGGCAATTTGCTTGTGGTCATTTAGGGCTAGATGAAAGTGAATCAGTCATGGCGATGATTACGGCATTTCACTTGCACATGTAACTCGATTATGACAGTCGCAAACCACGTAATTCACATTACCTAGAATGAGTCATGAAGGCAAGGACAACTATACCATAGGAATGCCGCAGAGACCTTGAAATGCAGGGAATTGTTATTATGGCGCAAAATTAATCATCCAATTGTTATTATGGCGCAAAATTAATCATCCAATTTTGTCCTCGTCTTCTTCGTTGTTGAGATTAAGGACGGCTTCAGAGTAATTCACATGCGACTGACGGTCAGCAGGCTTTAACTGATGCAGTGTTTGCACTTTGTATTGTGTAAGCCTTTCACTAAAATTCGTTGTTGATCGGTCTGGTGATGCCCAATTGCGTGCCCGTCGTCTGGTTGATGCCGCGAAATTCTCGGCCGAACTACCAGTCCGGTGGCGGCCACGCCCTGCATGGTCTATTCGAATCGAGTAGCTAAGCGCCAGTTTGAGCAGTTGGCGCGACACCATTAGGAAATCGACATAATTGAAATATATTGACCGCAACAGGGGACTGTAACAAAACATTTGTGCATGTAATTTTGGACGGTAACGTACCTGCAAGTAGATAATGGAGAAAAGCTTGAACTTCAATGCATGTTAGTCGGCCACAGGGTAACCAACTTACACAAAAAAAAAAGTTTTGATATTGAAAACAAAGGACGCTCTTGCGCACTGGAAAAGTTTGAAGACGAGAAATTTGAGGTACTACCCCAAGAGGACTCATTACAAGTAGATAACATCACGACTCGAAACGATTGAAAGCATTTGAAATGATTCAGAAGCAAAGACATTGGGTTATGTACGAGTTGAAGTCGTCGAACGTCGTTTTTTTTTTCACTTTTGAAGTGCTGCTTTAAGGGTGGAAAAGGAAAGGTTTTGCATAATGAAAAGTGGATATTCTACGATAACCTTAAGTGAAAGAGATCTTGGGTAAGCCCGGACAAGATTGAACGCCGAAGTTTCTGTTTTGCATTTGGTAGAATCAGCTGGGTATTGCCTACGAGGGTAAGGTGCACGGTTTTCGGTCGGACAATGAAACATCACGTTTTTCAGTTAAGAAATGATTTTATTTTTCTACATAATTTCCATTGATTTCAACGCACTTGGTTCAACGTTTCTCCAACATCAGTATTCCTTGCTCCAAATCAGAGTCTGGAATGCTGTGAAATTAATCTTATTTTCTAAGCGTCCATTTCTTCAAGTTTGGGAATAGAAGTCTGAGGTTGCCAAATCAGTAAAATAAGGACCAAAATCCCGCAGTTATGATTTTTTCTTGTTCATGGCAGGCTTCTTCTCGCGAATTTTGGCTTCCAGCCTGTATTTGTTCTGCCTCTTGCAAGGTAATTAATTAAAGGTGCGATTGCGTTCGCTTTCTTTGTAGCTTAACCACTGGCTTCAGCCCACTGTTTAGACTGCTTGTTCGTTTCTGGCGTGTAGTGGTGGACCCATGATGATAAATCTCAGCAACACTATCTCTGTGTTAGGCCGATAACTTTTCACTGCTTAAACAAACCATGGAGTCATCTTTAACGAACAGCTTGCGTGGGCGGATCACATCATCAACCTGATAAGTAGTTTACAACGTCTTGTACTACGATACTCGTCAATGCTCGTCACGTCGTTACTGATTTCTATTTTAATGTACGCACTTCCAGTCTTGCAATCTCGATAGTCAGAGCTCAAGCACGCTTCTTCTTCTTCTTAGATGGCGTTACAGCTCATGGAGAGCCAGAGCCTAGCTTCTCTCATTCACTTATATTGTGTGCGATTTGTTTTTCATACAAGTGAACGGGACCTACAGTTTATAGCCGATTCCGAACGGCGAGAGTCGAGAAGCTTTTTCGAGGCAAGTGTACTACGGGGACCAGTTCCCCGCCGAGGAGAGAAGCCGCGTAATAAACATTCGATGGCGTTGGTGTTATCGGGATCCGAACTCGCTCATCGTGCGTCAGAGGCCGACACACTACCCACTGCGCCACGGCTCTCGTCGCTTAATTTACAGCTTACGACGACGGCATCACATCTTGTCATTCGCTAAAATCCTGCTTGGCATGGACTTTCAAATCTTTCTTAAGTTTAGGATACTAAAATTCCTTTTCAGGCCTAAACATTAATATTACCTAGTTTTGGTGACAAAAAAAAACAGTTTTTTACTAACGTATTGAGGCTACGAAACTCACTTCCAGTTAACACGAGAGATTCCCATAGCATCGGCGACTTAGGCAACATTTTAACACTTCTCATCTAGGGTGTTCTTGGTTCTTTTTTTGTATATGTTACAAATTACATATCTGTTTTCCGTACGCACTTCCAAAAATAAGGCTCGATTCTTGGATACCCTCAAGAGAGGTGTTGTTTTTCCGACGAGGAATATCAATAAAACAACAACTTTTAAGCAAATTTCAACTTTATTCATTAGCATGGCTTCAAAATGCCCTTCAGTTTCGACAATCACTTCTACGTAGGAGCTAGTTCTATTTCCCTGGAGTAGTGTCGGTCTACAAACTGGTAGAAGTTCTGGAAGTAACATACATCCGGAGAATTCGGACGATAGAAAGCATTTACTCCAATTTTTCCAATGTTGCCTACGACTTGGGACACGGTGCATAGTGTAAAGAGCTCTTGTATATTCTTCATTTGGGATCGTTCGGAATCGTTTTTTTTTTTTAATTTCTAAATACTCCAGTAATTTGATTCTGAAGTATAGTGATGGATCCATATTTCAGCCATTGTCATATACTGTTGAAACAGTTCCAAACAGCTCTCTCACACTGCCTTTTGATATCTTTAAGTTGTCAAATATCTCACGCAACTTCAGTTTACGATCAGCCTCTTTGAGCGATCAAAGCGTTCAACATCACCATTACTTGTACGGCCGCATTTGAAATCGACGAACCACATCTCTACTTATCACTTGCCTCAATGGAGCATAGTCCGAATTCATCAAGCTTTGCTTGAACGGTATTTTTTCCCATCAGAAAACAAAACTTTATCAACACACGAAATTCAGATTTCTCCACTGATCTGAATATCACAAAAATATAACTGTAAGTTGTGGACTTGTCAAATTGTCATACAATTTTGACACATATCATTTGAAGGTTGGCCTTCGTAATGGATTTCTCAATAGTGGCGCCATCTTTATGCAGTCCTACGAACTTACTGAGTAATATGTTATTCGCAATGCGTAGGAGACTTATTAGGCATAGTAAACATAGATAGAAGGAGCCCCTTTCCAATGGACCATTCATCAGTCATGTTTTCCCCTGAACATGCATATCTTGGCTGAGCATGTTCACCAACTCATAAACAATTACATATTTTAAATAGTGCGATACGCAGTGCGTCTGCTTTAACAGCTTTCATAGACTTCAGCTTCAATAAAGCTGTCTTAACTTCATGTAAGGCGGATAAAGGGAATTGCCGCGGTGTCTATTGAGGAGGTCCTTCGTTTTGTTTTTCGAACAAGAGGGCCAGGTTTTTCTCGTTTAATTTCTTTCTTGCATTAATCTACCAGTGTAGAGAAGGTAGCAGACGACATAGCCTGGCTGTCGCTTCAAATAGCGGTGGATGTGTAATTGGGGCTGCACTGAGTATTTTGCACGCTTCTTCAGCTTGAAAGATGCTCGAGTGATATGCCCGGTACTACACCGTGCTCCAGCTTCGAGCCATTTGTGAAAATCCATTCTTCTCTGGAAGAAAAATGAGAGTGTATCACACTATTGAAATCGAGGGAAGGTGTGATGTAGTGCGTAGCAAGCGAGGTCAAATTCGTAGGCAGAAGTGATAGCTCTGCCGTGGCCATAGGGTCTGGGTTGGCAAGAAGCCCACTTCCTTAAGTTTGATGGTACCGCACGTCGGCGTGTATGTGAAGGTTCACGGACAGGATATGCTTCGGAGGGGCATGTTCTCATGGCTTCCTCGGTTCCGGTTCCTGCTGATATTTGGATCTTATTAAGTTTGTTGAGCTACCGTCATAGAGTTGCCTGGTGTGGTGCATATTTGTTGGTGTAGACTTTCGCTGTAGTATTGCTCGTTTTACTTCTTGGTAAAAGTCATGCCTAAAGCAGCTACTTTTGCTTCTCGTGCTTTATATTTCCTTCTCAGAAGTGCATGCTCCTTACTTCGGTTCGGATAGGTCATGAGTAGCTCTCGTTTATTGATGCATCGTGGCCGTTCTCTGTCTCTTCAAAGAGGATGCCCTAGAAAACCAAGGCTTCATCGCTAATAATTTTTTTTACAACGCCTCTGTTGCCATCCCTTAGTTTGTGTAGATTGTATCTAGAGATTGTTGAGAGAACTTGAGAGAGACATAATCAGCAAAAGTCGCGGCGATTTTTTGCGACTGCATTTCCTCGGCAAATTTTAGTGATATTTCTCGAACCCACGAATTCCGCAACCGTATCTTGCCCGTAACAAGGTAAAGGTCCGAGTCGGTATTAGCTCACTGACCGCCAGGTCTATGGATGTTAAGAAGATTTTCTGACGTCGTGACGTATAGGCGTATTGTCCCTACCCAACTTCGTAATAAATTCTACTTTTAAATTTTGTCTTCATGCCTGGGACACTGAGCTTATATATGTATGCTCTGGTAAGGAGAACGTAAGTTTATGTTTCTGAGAGCTTATGTATATGAGGCATTCGATCGCATAAGGGAAGCTTAACATTTGTGCCTAAGTCTTCTTGGGATAACTAATCCGCATCCAAATAGGTTTTGTTCTTCCTCTCTGTAGCATTATTCGTATCGTGTGATTAACACTAGAAAGACCGAAACTTAGTATATACCTATATTGCCCAAAAGCAGTCAAAATGACTGCATTGTGAAAGAATAACTAATATGTAAAGAAATTTGTTTAAAATGAATTTTTAATATTTTGTATATTATTTACAGTTATATTACAAATTATTAGTACATATTAGCAATAAAAAAAATTACTTCATTTAGAAAAAAAAAATAATTTATGCATTCTTATTTGCACATTTTAAGCAAATGAAAGTGGATGTACATATGTATACATCTTCCGCAAACATATTTTTGACATTTTTCACATATATTATTTGTTTTGTTGTTGTGGCAAAGTCGTACTTGACAAATTTTTCGTTTGTTGGAATGGGTTGCATTTGAAAATGTTGCAGTTGATCTTTGTGGGTCTTCATGTTCTGACAAATTTTTTTGTTTTGCAGCTCTGTATTCGGTGGAAAGCTGTTCTGCTAATTGAAACAAGAACTCTTTTGGTTGTATTTGTATTCCCGTCGTTTCTTTGTAAAGGGCCCAAGCATTTATAGCAGCCAAATCTAAAATATTGAAAAATATTTGAAGAGGCCATCTACGAGAACTAGCTTTTACTGTATACTTTCTGGCCATTTGATCTGTCATATCAACTCCACATTTTGTGCTGTTATAAAATTGTATGGATTCCGGTAACATTTTTTTATTACTTTTATCAAGTTTCACAAATTTATGTTTAGAACTTAGAACAGCTACTC
Organism: Merodon equestris; assembly: GCA_958301585.1. Classification (NCBI taxonomy): domain Eukaryota; kingdom Metazoa; phylum Arthropoda; class Insecta; order Diptera; family Syrphidae; genus Merodon; species Merodon equestris. The sequence goes on along the minus strand of OY284415.1, from coordinate 51,840,398 downwards.
TTTTATTTGGTTTGCTTTTATATATTGTAAGAACACAATTCTCTGATTTACATATATAGCAGAGTGGAAAAACGAGGCATGTTATCCTTCGTTTGTTTGGCTGCTTTGGGTAGTTCTCTTTTGTTTCCTCTAATAGTTCCAACTAGAGTTCTTTTCTTGGCCAATAATTTTGTCGCGAGTGATATGCTAGTGAAAAAGTTATCGGTCGTGATATTTCTTCCACAGCTTGTATATGGCTCGACAAATTTCAGAACAACGTGTTCACTGAGAAGCATTGACGATGATCGTTGTTCATCTTTCCTCAAATAAGGAAAACCATTCAAAACATATTTGCTACTAACATCTGATGCAAGCCAGGATTTGATGCCGAATTTGTTGGGTTTTTTTAGGCATATACTGTGTAAACCTGCACCTGGCCTTGGACGCAAATAATTGCTCATCAACTGTTATATTTTGCCCTGGTTGATAGCAAACTTGACTATTTTCAATGAACTTGTCCCATATTTCCGAAACCAAGACAAATTTATTTGTTTGTAGGCGCCTACTTCTTTCGGTTCTTTTATCAAAACGAATAAATCGTAAGATTTGTTTGAACTTTTCTCTGGCCATAGTTTTTCTAAAAAATTCAGGACCCCACTTTGCTGACCATAAATAACTCAGTTTTAAATTTTTTGCCTCGTAGGCTCCACGGGCATATAAAATCCCAATAAATGCACGAATACCTTCGTCAAATTTTGACCATACAGTACCATCGGCAGCTGTTTCGGTCTCCGAAAAGGTATTTTCAGTTTCTTCATCAGAGTCTGAATTATTTAGCACCCTACACCTTTTCCTGGGCATATTGATGACACTTTCATATTCATCATTGGTGATCGATTCTTCATCGGTATCTTGAGTGTCAGATGTTTCACTTTGAATATAATCCGCTTCATCTTCAGATGATAGTTCAGAATTTGTTGCATCTGATTCTATATCGGAGCACTCTTCACTTATGTTCGTTAGCTTTTCCAATAATTCACTTCTATTCGACATTTCTTTCATGAATTTAAAGCGCAAAAAAATAAAATAAACAATTTGTTAGAACAAGTATCACTACATAAAGATTCGAATAACAAGAACAACTTTAGCTTATTGAGCAACTGCAACTTATAAGGTATACTGCCAAATCGCCAATTTATCATATGGCGTCAATCGAAAAAAAATGAAAACTGTTATTTCAATAGATAACCGAACATTTACTCAATTCGATCATAGGAGTCATTTGATTATTTTAATTTTCCAAAGCAGTCAAAATGACTGCTTTTGGGCAATATAGGTATACTACACATATATATAACGGAAATGAAGGAGGGGGAGTTAATTCCAATTATTAATACACGCATTTTTATGTTATACAAAAAGTCACAAAATTCTAAGAAATTGTGTTATCATATACTTTATTATTTTTCTAATTGAAATTAAAAAGCAGTCAAAATGACTTCCTTGGGCAATCTAGTGTTAAAGTCCTTAACAGTGTGCCCACATCGAGGTCATCAATTTATTTGAAATATTTTGATTATTTTTTCAAGCATTTGTGATAAGCCATCAAAACAAATTCCATTTAATTTCTATCGATGAACGCTATTTCTCTCCTAATTTGTACAAGTACGTCACTAGTCTTGAAGTCTAAAGTCACTCGGGCTCGCAATAAATTCGCTGACGTTATTGCGTCAACGACCTACGCATTTGTCACAGGTAACGATTAAAAGGAAACCTACGTCATAATCTGTTTAGAACAAACCTTGTCTTGACATGTAAAAGCGATTTAATCATTGCTTTCATGCCCCAGTTCGTTCCCCGTTCGTCCTCATATAGATGATTCCAAGTCAAGAGGTTAATTTATGGTACTCTATCCAAGTCATAAATTATCGGAATGAATTGCATCCGACAAAAAGTGAGCAACTCTTCCGAACTAATAAAATTTTATATCGTTCCGATGTGCAACGATGAAATGAATTTATGACACTAGAATCATAAGTAGAACGAAATACGAGTAGACATTGACCTCGTTTCAGAAGTCTGGAATATCGACATATGTGTGCCTTCAAATTCGTGCGTAAAGAAGTGCATCCGCGCAATTCGAGAGATATCAGTTGGAAACGAGGAAAACAACAGCCATATGAAAGTTGGATATATCGATTACTTATCCTCCAATTAATAGTGCGAATTCGATAGATTCATCTAGTAGTGTGGCAGCAGACACAAGTGTAACATAGCTACACGTACGTCGGTTGGCTTGATCAACTGGTTTTTGCTAAGAGAGCAGACGACCAGGAAACACGCGAATGAGGGGACAGAAGAAAAGGTTTACTCAGCACGACTTTCTTTCAACTCGAGCTCGAGCTGATGTCTTTGAAAACAACGAGTGAAAGAAGTTGGTCACTCATTTATAACCTCCTGATGGCGCTCTTTCTCTATTTACTTATTCCCATCACAGAGATGGAGGTTGCAAACAAGCACAGACCGCATAAAGCCGATTGCCGAGGTGGACTATTCGTATCTACTGCATGTATGTATGTACCAGTTTATGCTGCTGCTATGCATACCCATCTGGGTTGTTGTGCGATTGATGTATGTATGTATGTCAAGTTTATTTGTGCAAATTCATCACAACAGTGTGAGAGAATCAATTCAGAAAACTGGAAAAAGTACATTACCAGCCATTTTACCAAAGACGTAGATGCAATTGGCCAAAACCAGATGTACACTGCTATTTTCCAATCCCTCCTCCTGCCCACCCGCTCGCCCGATTTCTATTCATTGCCAAATAAATTCAATTCCGACGTCCATGGGTGCTCACTTTAAATTCTGATTTTCCAAACAACATGTTTCTCTGCACCTTTGTCAATACCAAATCAGCGTCCGTCTACGCCTCTTCTCTGTTATTTATAAATATTCAGTTCAAGAAGGTTAGTCGGCGGCTCAGCACCTGTTGGCCTGCACTGATAACAACTCTCCGTCTTCCGTTTTGACTTTGAGTAAAAATAGAAAATAGAAAGCGGGCAGTAGTGCAGTGCGTGCATCTCGTACTTGTTTGTTGGCCAGCTACCGCGCTCGGTCTTGTACCATTTCGATAAAGGTCAGAGTCATTAGATTAAAAATAGATTCGCATTCGCTCGTGTACAAGCATTCATTCATAAGTTTTTTTTTGTTTTTTTTGGCTTTCATCTAATCGCCGCTTCGTTGAATAATTGCTGATGTTTGAGGTAACATGTGCTCAGCAAGGGTGCGCTAGTACAAGCGTGTCCAACAATTGAGCGGAAAGCATCCAATTCAAACGGCGTCCGTCTGTTATTCGGGGGAATATACATATTTATGTTTTGCCAAAAAATAAATAAATGTGCCAAAAAGAGTAGCGATGATGCTATAGCTTACGCGGCATAACGGAAATGCTTATTTGTGTGAGAGATTTGTGATGTAATAGCCTTGTCTAGAAGCCTCATGACACACTCGCTCGTTGAGTAGCGGTTGCTGCCTCGATTTTTTTTTTTCCCGAACAATCACATGGAACTGAAGCTAATTAACCATTTGAGACTAGTTTCTTTTTCATTCCTCGTCATTCTCTGGCATGAGAGGCGATAAGAAGTGTTTACTTATGTTTAATAATTTTAGAGACCTTGAATTTCGTGGATAGCGTTAAATATTTTCGCAAATATTTGCCATTTCATCCGCCTACTTCGACATAAAAGGAGAATCTCTGAACACAATCTTATGCAACCATGACGGTGGTTTGCTCTATGCCGTCACTTCAAACCGATCAGTGGCGTGTGTGTAAAAATTGTTCACATACTCTCTCTCGCTGAATCTAAAACTCAAAGCGTTATCGTTTGCAATTTGCATATATTACCAACTACTCCTTATCCGCACTTTTATTGTTCCCTCTGTTTCTGCTTCTTCTTGTGTGTTGTTTCGCAACCTTTACACGTTTTTCTCCTCTATAGACATAGTCATAGGTTTAACACTATGTACGAGTTGGTAAAGCCGTACAATTGAAGAGTTGTAATTCTCGTCCGTTAAATCACGGTTTATGACAGGTTAATTTGCGGAAACAAGTTACAATTAACAGTTTCCATTTGAGACTTCACACCAAGGTGGAGAGTAGCCATTGCAGAGTGAATCAAATGCTGAGAAACTGCTGTACGATCGATTCCAACAATAGAGTGACCAAGTCAAGTATTTGATAAGCATGAGTGAGGAATGACACATTTGGAAACTTTTCAAATGCGATTCGAGTAAATGGTTTCTTGTGAATTATCTTGTGAATTATTTTGATTAAAGCAGTACATACTTAAATGATTATCAGGGTGTAGCTTCAAGATAAGGTCTTCGGCTCGTTGCAGCCTAACCTTGATTGTAGTGGCCGCTGGCAACTGCCATCGAATTAATTTTATCTTTTATAAGAATATTTCTTATCGGCACCAATCCAATCGTGTGCACCTGCAATTACTGTTTCATCTTCTGTAGACTTGGAAACCACCATACAACAAACGCTAAATGAACTTCGCACAATTTTCTCTTTTCTGCGGTTCTAACTTTCAAATGGATTGGAACGTCAGGGACATTATGTCAGTGCCATTTTGTATGCATCACTTTTTTTAATCCAGCAACAAGTCATCCACGTACCTTACTTTTGCTTTGAAGTGTCAACTGTCGAAAAAAGCATACCTTAGTTCTCTGTATAAACATCTTACCATTCCTAATAGTGTGGTCAATCGCATTCTTTCCCAGGATTTAGGGAAGAGAAAGATCTTCGCGTGATTTGTTCCACATTCTCTCAGAGTATTTCACAGTAAAGACATGCCATCTATCGTGATGAAACGCTGCGGCTCCAATACGAGACTCACCAAAAGGCAGGGCGCGACATGAAAGTCACCAGATGAACCGAAAGATGAAAGTCAGGGAGATGCTCAGTGTTTTCTTCGATTCCAAGGGCATTGTATATAGGGATTTATTAGATGAGGCCAGATTGTGAATGCACTCCAAAGTCCAAAAATCAACACAACGCCCGACCAACTGCCATACTCGCTTGATCTAGCAGCGTGCCGCTTTTGGTCGTTTTGGTCATATCTTTAACCTAAATTAAGATTGAAGGGGGGCACCTACAGTACGATTCTCACTAACCAGAAGGTTTCAACCGACATTATCCTCAAAGCTATTCCGGCCTTCGAGTATCAGACATGCTTCGCCAATCTTTTATGATCGCCTACAACGCTGTATTGACTCGGAAGGGGATTGTTTTGAACAAACATTAGGTTTAGTAAGAAAACATCGATTATTTTTACGTACATGAATTTGGAGATTTTATTTATTGTAGTATAGTTAAAATGGTCCGATTTAGGTCAAATATGCGTCGTTTTGTTCGATAGTTAGCTGCCACTTTGAAGTAAATCCATTGTCTTTCTTATAGAAACCCTGGGACAGTCCTTGGAAACTAAAACCGTTGTTTTTCACAAGCCTGTATTGAGACGAGTTTTTCACCAGCAAAATCGTTCGCACAAATCACTTGGTACTAGGTCCGGAAGAATCTCAAAACCAAACTCTCCTTGCATCTGGCACTATCGTTATGTGTGACCTGGCGTTATCCTGATGGAACACAATTCCTCTCCTATTGGTCAAAACTGGCTGCTTTTGGGCGATTGCTTCCCTCAGACGCCCCAAATGCTGATAGTTTTTTTTTTTTATAATTCGTGCAGGTTCAAGAGTACGCTCTTATGATGTTTGCCACACAACCTGGATTGGATGCAGATGATTTGTGTCGAAATGTTCGTTCACTACTCTCCGGGGGTGGTTGTCCTAGATAGGATTTGAGAAATTCGACTGAATTTGCGTTGGTTTTATAGTTCACAGTAACTCTTTTGTTTCTATGTCATTAAGGTGTTATATTGGAAACAGACCTTCGGCTCAGTAGTCGGTGATGATTACCATTGCACCACGACCATCACGTTGATAGTGCAGGTCCGAATTAAGCATTTTGTCATAACGGAACAGCTCATAGAGATGACGCCAATGGTCGTCGATCGAAATCGCGATTCGACCACGATCGTGTTAAGGCACCCAGCCTTATTCAAATGGTTTCAAACGATTTTTTGTGCCATGTTTAGCTCCTGGGCAATCGGAACTGTGCCTACAAGATGATCAGACTTGATCATTTCAAAGATTTTATCGACATACATATTCGGTAATTGGCCATCCAGAGCATAGTGCATTTTTAACCACGAAAATACCAAAAATAATGATTTGGACCTCTAAGGTAGACGGAAGAGAGAAGCTCATTACAAGTAGATGGCACGGCAATATCGAAACAATTGAAAGCATTAGGAATGATTCAGAAGTAAGGACATTAGGTTATGTGCGAGTTGAAGCCGAGAGACATCGAACGTTGTTTTTCACTTTTAGAGTGCTGCCTTAAGGGCGGAAAGGAAAGGTTTTTTGCAAAGTGCCCTGACCAGCAATGAAACAATGAAAAGTGGATAACTGTAAGCGTGATTAACAAGGTGATTCGGAGGCCGAACTTGAATTATTGCTTCAAGGGCAAAGAAGGGAAGGTTTTTTTTGTGGTATCATGACTGGCTATTAAAAGTGAGTTCTGTACAATAACCCTAAGCGCAACAGGTCGGGAGTTAATCTCGACTACACGTCAGGCAAAAATTAATGATTCTAAGGTTCTGTTTTGCATTTGGTGGAATCAGCAAGGCGAAATTCATTGTATCCGAAAAATTGCCTGAAATCCATAGATTTCAACTGATTGAAGTTTGAAAGAAAAACTAGCAGGGACACAACAAGGTGGTTTTGCTTCATGTCAACACTCGGCCATATGTTGCAAAGTCGGCTATCACATGCGGCCTCACGACTCACTTCCCATCTCCTCTTTCAATTTAAATTCCGTGAGCCGAGCGCCTACTTTTTTTTTCATTATCAAGTTGTCTCCGTGAGATAAAGTAGAGTTCTACGCATTTTCTGCAAGCAACATCCGACATGATTGCGTCCATTCCCCACAAAGTACGGAAAGAAATGAAATGGAAATGAAAAATAACGAACAACGAGAAAGAGAAACGTCAATGTGAAGGCCCCGGCCCATAGAATCCGTCGATCCGTCACTCCGTTGATTTCAACTGAGTGAAAAGTAGAATATACACATTCTTATGGGAGGTGGCCCATAGCCGACGGATGTATGAACTTCAACGGACAAAGTAGAGCTACTTTCTACTTTTCGCTCCGTTATGAGCTCATACATTCACATATTGGAGCTTACACATTTACATTCTGAGGTTCACGCATGCACGAATTGAGAGTAAGCACGTTCATTGGTGGATGCACTGAGAGAATGCTTGGGAACTCTCTCGTACTGAGAGAAACTTCAAATTCGGTTGACATTCAAAGTACGATTCGTTTGGTGAGGGTCGTTTAGTGTGCGAGAAGTGAACATTATTCTACGAAAAAAATGTTATAAAATGTTCGAGGAAGAACTGATTGAGGCGATCAAAGGCCATCCGTGCCATTCATTTTATAACTCAGATGAACGCACTCCATCAATTAATAAATGTCATCGACAACTGTCAACGGATTGACGGATTCTATGGGCCGATGCTTGCCTGCTCTATCCGCCAATACGTTTTCACTCAGTTGAAATCAACGGAGTGACGGATTTACGGATTCTATGGGCCGGGGCCTTGAGTCGTGAAGAATTTCGCCCGCGACTCACCGGGAATTAAATTCTCCATCTCATTCGCACTCATCTCCTTTCTCTTTTAATCTTATGTGAGTTGTGAGTCGTGAGGCCGCATGTGATAGCCGACAAAGTCGTGTTCACCAGATATTGTCCATTGAAGCGTCGAAATTCTCCGGATGGACTCTGCAAAAGTTTGAAGAAAATCCTGAATTTCATAGAAAAATCATTTTAAGCAATGAATCTGATTTTGCTTAATGGCTTTTTTTTGTAAGCTAATTATGCCTTATTGGACAGCAACAACCTCAAAAATGAGTCACCGTGTGGTGTGATTGTACCGTGTCAATGAAAATGATCGCCATGTTATGGTCAATGAAGTTCATTAACGTGCCATGTTGGAAGACCAGAATGATGCCACACAGCTGGTCGAATGATTGATCTATTGAAGGGGTAATTCAATAATGGTGTAATCTCGCTTCAAAAGACCTGCAGTTTTTCAAACACGGAATTCGTATTCTGCCAGAAAAAACGGCGAAAGTAGTGGCTAGCGATGGAGCAGTACTTTAAGTGATATGTTTCTTACGATCAGCGAGAACTTATTCAAGTTCAGAAGTTCAAAGAGTAGGTTAAAAGCTTATTTTATGTTTCCAATCAATTTGTAATAGATCCGATTGTTATTTTGTGAAAGTGAGAGGAGCGAACTGATTTAAGCGCAGATCTTAGGATACTTAGTTACTTACAATAGGTGGCGCTACAGTCCGGTGTGAACCTGGGCCTCAACCGACAAGCGTCTCCAGTTGGCACGATCTTTTGCCATTTGCTCTTTTGTTGTTTCCAGTGCCATACTGCCATTTGGTTAACGTCCCCTTCCACCTGTGTGCGCCACCTTAAATTCGTTCGTCCTCTGCTGCTGTCCCTCGAGTTTGAATTCAAAGAATCTTTGGGCCGGAGCTGTTTTGTCCATCTGCTCAACATGGCCCAGCCATCTTAGACGTTGGATCCGAAGACCTCGTATTAAACCGACGTCGCTGTACAGCCCGTTCGTCGTTGTATCTTCTCATTTTCCTCTCAAAACAACCAAGGGCATCCTCATCCGTTTTCGTTAAGGTCTAGACCTCTGGCCCGTAAAGGAGGACCGGGATCAATGAGTTACCTATGAGCTACCTAGGTTTTCAAAAGAAGACTCCAATTCTTCATTGCCCTCTTGAGCGTTTGATCGCAGCGCTGGTGTTGTTGTCGCCGGTCACTGGTGAGCCCAGGTAGACGAAATCCTTGACCACTCCGAATTTGTAGCTGCCAATTGTGATGTTCTGGTCAAGACGTCGGTGTTGTGCGTCTTTTTTGGATGACAGCCCTTTCAGCGTCTTTCTCTCATTTAGCGAACTGCGCAGACTTGAAATAGATCGTACCTCTTGTGTTGGCCAGTGAGTCTCGTATGATCTTTCCAAGCATGATGATGAAAAAGTTACATGACGGTGCGTCACCTTGTCTAAATCCTTTTTCAACATTAAATGTCTCAGTTAGTTAGCTACCGACCTTAACGGAGCAGCGAGAATCCTCCATTGTCATACTAACGAGTTTGGGAGGGATGTCAAAACTAGACATGGCGCTGTATAGGTCGTCTTTATGTACGCTATCGTATGCGGCCTTAAAGTTGCCAAATATATGGTGAGTGTTGATTTAGAATTCTTTGGTCTTGTTCAAGATTACCTGGCCTGAAACCATACTGATCAGATTCTCGATAAAGGATTTCAGACATTCACACAGTATGGCAAATAAGATATTATATGCGACGCTAAAGAGACTTATTCCCCTATAGTTGGCGCAGTTATAGGGGTCTCCTTTCTTATGTTGGGATGTCTCGCTAAAAACAGAAGAAGTTGACAAGCGGTTGGAAGAAGATTTTTCATCCGTTAATGGTAAAGCATGTTGTAACTACTCCAATCTCGTTGAACAAAGTTTGATATATTGCGTTTCAGGACACTGGGGAACAATGCTCGCAGTCCACATAATCTTCCACTTTTCAAGAAATTGAAAGTTTGCGAGAGAACATTTGTCATGGTCGCCGGGTAAGAACAAAATTGTTCTGCAGCAATCTCAGCAGTGGAATACAAAAACATGGTCGATATATGGTGGTTTCTTAATATGGATATGCTTTCCCTACTATGGCGTTGGTCCAATGAAATGGCACTAACCCGAAACACGCCAGACAAATAGCTTAGTAATGGTCTCGGGACAGTACGACCGATGTCATGGGTTGGCCCTCTCAATCTCATATTGGCTGATAGATAACAAGAAAGATGTTTACCTATAAAAAGCAACGAGTTGTTGTGTGCGGTAGCTAAGCAGTCTTGGAGTTTAGAATCACGAGCATCTTTAGCGGCTTAGTTTCCTATTTCACAACATACCATACTGACATAGAAAATACAATGCTCTTCAGCCGATCATAGCTTATACTCATCAATTTTGACTGTGAATATTCGCCCGAAGGCCTAAAAATAACAAGTATCACCTCAACCTCATTCACAAACCACGACTCGACACAACAATCACTCTGTCCGCTTGCCTACACCCACCCACGTACAGTGTACACAAGTGCCAATGAATTATGATGTAATGGCATATTATCGAGATTTCCCAGACATTGCCTATCGTCATTATACATTTCTGACTATTACCTAACGTCTTTCGCTTTGACTAATCTCTGCAGTTGTTGGAATGCTTCCTGAATTAGATCATTTCGGGCCTACTATCGTAGTCTTTTGGTATTGAATTACTTCAGTTCTTATTGATTTTTTAACACGATAAAGGCTGATAAGGAGCTTGCAATATATTGTCTATGTATTATGCCACGCGTATACTCGTGTGGATCGAATAGAAAAACGGGGTCTCTAGTACCCACTGTTATATTTGTTTCCGGCGTTTTGTCAGTTTGTTGTATGGACTCATCGAAACAGTTTCATTACCTTAATGACAACAAGCCAGACTGCTTGTCTATCATCCGCGCTACCGTAAGCAAGTTTGTTTAACTCGAGAAATGCCACTCAACTATCTCAAGTGATTTTAATCACAGCAGTGTGCTTCAAGCCGAGTATGTTCTCGAATTTCCATCCAATTATGTATAATTATGTGCAGCACTCGTATACCGGAAAATGAGAAATAAGCCTTGTTAGGGGTTCGGTGAATATATATTATCGAATTACTGCCAAATATCCCTCTCGAGGTAGAAAACACCTGATGGACATAACACTGCAATGATGCCTAGGTACTAGGATTTTAAACACCCGTTTCCATCAATTGATCGATTGTCTTGCCTACTCAACCCAGGATATGACATGTACACTCTGACGTTTGTTCTATAGCTTGGTTACGACACGTACCTAATTAGATCCAAGCCAGTAATTTTACTTAATTGTTATCTTATCTTTAAAAAAAAAAAAACGATAAAGCATCAAAACGTTTGACTAAAAAGAGAAGCATGAATTAATGTTTGTTAAACAAACATAACTCGCATAATGGGTACAGAGTCGAGCTGTGTATTAAACGCTTAGTATTCAGAAGGTGCTCGGTACTCCGTCTGGTGGGTAGTTATTTTTGGAAGCTTACCGAAATCTAGTTGAATTTATTGTTTCAGTAATCGTTTACGGTGTTCGTATCGGTTGTTTGCTGTTGTTGTCATGGAAGAGCATGCCCTGCATTGATAACGATATTAACTTTTTACTAAAAGCGAATGCAAACTAAACCAGAGCAGAGTGGATTCAAGATTGTGATACCGAAACTGATTGTGTGATGAATTATTTTGTTGGTCTTTTAATATAAAGAAAAAGTAAAGTGCTTTGCATTTTGGCAGTAAATTATCTACATATTAATGAGGTTCTAAGGCTATCTATTGTTTGCATATCCGCATTGTTGATTGTTTTGGGTGTGATCGGGGAAGCGTTCATTAATTTAATCAATTTCGACCGTCTTGCATATTTGATTTAAAATCTTTTATATACAGGGTCATCCAATTTGTGTTTTCCGTAAAGCAAAATTAAATAAAACTATTTTTTGATCTACATTTCGATCAAATTTTTATTTCCATGTGTTGTTTGGATGTTACCATTTTCCAAATGGAAAATAATATTATTCAATTATCCTCCACGGAGGTTCTTGTAGGACTCGATTTTGGCAAGGTAATTTTCGATGACTCCTTGACTCATATCGGGTAATAACTCGGCCATAACGTGACGAATATTCCTTTTCAAAGTGTTGGAAGGTTGCGGATTGTGTGCATAAAGGCGATCTTTTGCATAGCCCCTCAGAAAGGAATTCAACACTAGCGAATTGTACGAGCTTGGTGAATAGTCCATGTAGTAACTGCGAGCTAGGTCTGGCGAATAGGGTTAGAGCAATGGCAGCCATCGCAACTGCGGCTTTGTGGGCTGATGCGTTATTTTGGTGAAACAGCACTTCACCTCGCAGTTGCCGCGTCTTTTTCTATAACGACCTCTTTTTTTGGTCTGTGTAGTAAGATCTCAAAATAGTGTGGCTCTCTATTTCAAATATTCCACCATAATTATACCTTCAACGTCCCAAAAAACGTTGGCGTCGATGAGGAGGCTCGCTTCCAAGTCGTCGATTGTTGTATGGTTTCAGTATCGAATTGGTGCATCCAGGTCTCGTCCATGGTCACAAAACATTTCCTTATTTGCTTGGAACTTCTCGTGATTCACCCTCGAAATGTTGGCTCACTTTTCATATGCAATTCGTTTGCAAAGACTTCGAACGCTGCCATATGAGATCCTTGTGACCTCAGTTATAGGCCTGATGGTCGCACTTTGACCTGCCAACATAACCTGCCAAATTCGCGTCCTTCGTGATGTTCATCTTCTGGATGTCTGTTAAACTCCTTGGCCTACATTGTGGAATATGGAGGGGCAGAGTCCCCCAATGTTTTCACCAAGTCGATGTGTATGTAGTTTTTTTTTCCCAAGCAGAGGTGTTTGGTATTAGCTCTAATTTCATTTTTCTCCATTTTGATGTTATCCCTTCGACAGTTCGTATTCAAATGAATATGCCTCCTGGGAATCGTGGTCTATTTATGATTTTTACGAGTATAAGCAATTAAATAAAATTGGAAATACCTGATTATCATTACTTTTGGATCACCTCTCGCATATGGATGCCAAAGCATAAATGGGCTGAGACATGGTTTTTTTTTTGCGAAGAGTGCAGATGCAACGTATTCGTCAATGTGGAGTACAGAATCCATCCTGCTTCTTGGCTTCTTACCATGGTTTGGATTAATGCGATTTTTATTTATCATCCATTTTCAAAGAAGTCCAATACTTTATTTAAGTATGAAAGCAGGGATTTGTATCTGTTGTTCTGTTGTAAGGTTTTAGAATCGGAACGGTGCCAACAGTTTTCCATGTTTGTGGTAACAGAGATTATGTTGAGTAAACTTAGGCCTCTTCGCTTTGCGATCAATGGGGCGTCTTTTAGGATGGGCAGGACACCCGATTGTAGCCTTCCCTTCATCGTGCTTAGGCAACTGTCTAGCTCGATCGCGTTAATTACTTTTGCCATTAAATTTGCTATGGAGTTCATGGTTTCTATATTGTTGCTTACCCGGCTGCGAGGAAGCCGGGTGGACAATTTGGAAAAAAGTAGCCGGACCAGGTTGTGTAAGGGTCGGTGATTGTTTCAGACTCAATAACGTCTTGTCAGGGTTTAAATACCATTCCACAAACGTTTGCTGGCTGGACCTGGGCTTATACTGGCTGTGCATTTTTTGGAAGCCTTTTTTTTACAGAGATTTTACGCTTTTCTTCGAAATGATGTGTTCGTTTTGTGGTAACTAACTAGGTCAGTTTCAGTGGGGAATTTTTTGAATAGCTTCCAGAGGGTTTGTTTATTTGTTCTCAAGGTATTTAACTCACAATATTACCATAGGTCATATGATTTATGTAAAGTATTCTTGATTGGGAAATAGAGGGGTTAGCAGCAATACGAAGGTGATCTGAATAGTTCCCGACCTCAACGTGAAGATAGCAGCACTCGTCAATAAAAGCTAGTGAATGTAGTTGTGTATCTTTTGACAGTTACTCACCAAAATTTCAGCCATTTTGGACGCGTAGTTTTTATTTGACAGTCGTTTGAGTGAGTCGATATCAGTGTCATTAAATTTTTGTGTTTGAAATCAAAGATTAGTTGGATCCCGTACATGGAGACTGTGCACCATGATTAAACACAGTGAAATTGTGGGCAGCTGAATTGAAACGTGGCCGTGAGATCTTGGGAGACGATGTACGTTCGGGACGTCCAAAAACGGCAACAACTAACGATAACATCGCTAAAGTCCACCAACTGGTGCTAGGCGACCGCCGAATTAAAGTGAGGGAGATAGCAGAGGCTATGAAAAATTACGAGTTTGACACATATTAAATCAAGATTTAGGGATGAGAAAGCTCTCCGCGCTTTGGGTGCCACGATTGCTCACGTTAGACTAAAAACGTGTTCGAATAAACATTTCCAACGCTCTGTTGGTGCAGTTTAGGCGCAATAAATCCGAGTTTTGGTACCGATTAATTACTGTCGATGAAACTTGGATACATTATGCAAAAATACAGTCAAAACAATGGACTGCAAAAAGGGAATCGGCTTCAAGAAAAGCTTTCGGCTGGGAAAGTGATGGCGACAGGTTTTTGGAGTTGTCAGGGAGTTATCTTAATCGATACTGCATACTACGCATCATTAGTTGACCAACTGACGGCCGCATTCGCAGAAAAAGAAAATCCTGTTTCACAAAGACAGCGCGCCCTCTCACACCTAAGCCGTTGCCATGGCGAATATCAACGAATTACGGTTGAATTGCTTGACCGTCCGCCTTATACACCAGATCTAGCCATAATCGAATTCTTTTTGTTCCCTAATCTAAAAATTGCGCTCGGAGGACAGAGATTTTCGTCAAATAATGAGGCAATCACCTTCGTGAATAGTTATTTTGCAGAGAAAAACGCCAAGTACTATTTGGACGGGTTAGAGAAATGGGAGCATCGCTGGGAGAAGTGTGTAAAATTACAAGGAGACTATGTAGAAAAATAGAGAAAGAGATTTAAGAAAATATGTCTTGCATCATCTTTGTTAGGTCGGAAGCTTTTCAGACCCTCAATTTTAGTTATATAACTGCTGACTTATACATATGTATGTGCCTGGATATTCAACTTTGTCTGACAGTCTATTATGGGCACCATTTAGGGTGTCGGGGCAAGGGCGCTATTTTTGTCCAAGGGAAATTCCTTTAGCAAAGGCAGCTTAGAGTTTGTTTTTTATCTTCTGTTTAGACTGGTTTATCAAACTAGTCAGTGATTAGAAACCTAACAATTCTTTACAATACATCCAACAAGTAAGCTTACAGCGGAAAATCCATTCACCAGGAATTAACTTAGATTGATTTTGATTAGCAACATTATGGGGTACCTGTTTTACATATTTGTTTATGCTATGAAGGTTGTTTAGTTTGTAAACCTTAGAATATTTTTAAGAACCAGTATGCTGGTGAATAGCATAACTCTTTTACGTTTTTTCATCAGACTCGATATAAATTTGGAAAATTTGCAACCGTTGACCCATTCTCTTTTCTTTTCCCACCATCGCCGAAAGCAACTAAATCACGCCAACAAACTAACTTTTAATAATTTTCTTCGACGTTCATCAATGCCATCCCTCAGTGCCAGCCGACGACATTCGTTTTCGTTTCATTTGTATTTTGTATATTTTCTATATTCGTCTTACCCGTACTTCACGTCATGCTGCTTGTACTTGAACTCGACAGGCAATCATTAAAAAAAAAGAAAAAAAAACGAAATAAATCCATAAAATTATTTTTGAACAACGCAAATGCATATTGTGTCGTTACGGATGCTCGATGTTGTCGTCTCCTCAAACTGGTCTGTACCTACAGGCTATTGCGGTTAACCACTTGCCAAAAATTTCACCTCAAAACGCAATTCAAATCAAATCTCGAACATCGTCACCTGAATATAGCAGTAGCACTTGTGCAAATTTCGCGAATATTCTCGACATACTCATTGTTGTCGATTGATGTATACCTGCCGCCACACTGCATGTGACCCGGTACACCTAGATTCAAGGAGTGTGTGGTTGTTCTTTTGGATATCAAATCCATACAAAACAACTGTGTACTCGTTGAGTCTTCTTTTTTCCCAAAACAATTGAGAATATCTCTCTAAAAACAGGCTTCGACTAATGATGTCATTCCCACAGCAACACCGGCACCACTAGAGTGAACGCCACTCATCGCGATGTGTGAGGTCATGTGTGCTTTTAAGTATTCACCTGTGTTGTACTCCATTTGTATTGTGCTTGCAATCAGTCGGGTTCGATGAATTTCTATGTAAGCAATCGATTTATTACATGGAATTCGCAGATATTATAGCAACAAAACATCGAACAACTTAAACTTGACACAAATTACGTACGTTTTCAACAATTCGCACGGCGCGTAACTAACATCACAATATCAAGAAAGGAAGCGATGGAAAAAGGAAAAAATAAACATTAAGATGCGATGGAATTTTCGTAAACAAAGGAGTGGCAGTGAAATTTTGCCTTGAAATTCAAAAAAACGAAAGGAATTCGTATAACCAAAAATCAGGCAGACGACATCCGAAGGTGAAAAGGGGAACGTCACTATCCATGGTGTAGCAAGGGTTCAGGAAGAAAACAAATCAATTGTCGCGACTGTGACTTATTTTCAATTTTCACGAAGGCAGCAATCAGTTGGCGTCAACATCAGTTCGAATTGCATTTTCAGTCGCGTGCAATATATAAAAAGCCAAGAATAGAAATAGAGACGAAGCGAACGAAAGAACTGGATTCCAGAGCCTGTTACAGCCATAATGCAGCTGGTTTTTAGTGTTTGCCTAACAGTTCTATTTTATGGTAGTTCTGATGAGCAATTGTAAAGCGAATTGTGCGGCAATGTGCCAGCCGGTGTCAGGCGGTACTGTTTGATACACTGTCTACATGACTGCCCTGGTGAGGCGCTGTTATAGTTGAACTTTAAGGTCATTCGGAGTTGTGCCTTTATAAGGAGACTTCTAGGTTCTGCCGTGCCTAGGATTCACATATTGTTTCCAGATATGAGTATATTGTTTTCATGGTCTTTTAAAGGTTCTAAAAATGGGCATACAGCGATCACAGACGTCTAATTCAGGATTCACACTCCTCTGAGTCTATTAAACGACTATATTGATCGACTCACTAACCATTTCCTACTTTCTAATAGTTATACTACACGAGGCTGGAAAATCAACCATTAAAATACGATTAATTTCTGTCAATTAAATAATTTTGAGCAAACAGTGTGCCAAAAGGAAGTCCCAAAGTCCGGATAAAATACATCCAACAGTCGGCATATCAACATTTTATTTATTTTTTACTTTTTGATATCCGAAGGGAGACGCGACAACAAGACGTAATCGCAGCTTTTTATAGAAATGCTCTTATAACCCAATCTCTACGTGTTGGTATAGTGTGCCGCTGGTGATTCATAGGACAAACAAAATACTCGATTCAGGTTATTTGCTTCCACCTCCGCCCGATGTATGACGATGAAGCTTTATCACTTTTGCTTGTTGTTTTTTTTTCTCGCCTCCATCCTGTGTTTATTGGAAAATGTTTTTTTTTTTTTTTTTACAACTCAATCACTGTGCCAGGGTAGGCTCTTTTTGACTTATGTATTATAAGAATGCTTGAGTAGGTCTGACAGCACATCAATACACGATGATGAGCAAAATCGTCTTTGCATTAAGTCACCTTCAAAACTGAAGACATCACACCGAGCCGTGTTGGCTTAGACACGAGTAAGTGTTCGTATTTACCTGTACCGCTGGTCGTATCGTTGTGTCAGTAGTTTATCCCATGAAACGCGGTCATACATTAGTAATGTAAGGCATTTGCTGTGTAGTCCGCACACAGATGGTTGATGAACAGGTTTTTTTGTTAAAAATGGTAAACAAGCAAAGAGAATTGAACAGAAACCGGCTTCTTCCCAAATTAGGCGTTATACTCGTAGTTCATAAGATGAGTGTATAAATGCAATTTTACCACAAGCGCAATCGGACTTTCATCACCATTTTCATAGAAAAGTAACTAACTACCAAACTCGTAATAACCTTCACCTCCACCTTTTCTCTTCTGCTATGCCTTGCCATACATCCGTCTTCTTTACAATTCGTTCCACTAATTGTACGTCATTACCTGCAATCAATTTCGTATGCCTAATTGACAAAACGTATGTTATGTGGTATGTGAGGTAATTTAGTAATTTGTTTCCGATAAAATTGAGCAATTCTAACAACAAACAAAATATTTAGGTAAAATGAGAAATGTCTCACGAAACATCCGAACAGTAGTACATGATGGCACTCATGTCATAATTGCTAGAAATGTGACTAATTTCGCTGTTGTTCGCTGTGGTAGTCATTGCGGTATTTCGAGGTTCATTTAGTTGTACTGAAAAATAGTTGAAAATGCCAATAAGGTCGGTCGGAATGTGTATTCGGCAGAGTTAATGAGCCATGAAAAAGTTCAATTTCAGATAAATGCCTGAATGCGAATGGGTGTAATAGGCACCTGCAAATATGCATAAATTGGAGAATGAAGAGAACAGTCGTTTTGTTTAAGGATCAAGTGTTCATTTGGTTGGTATTTGATAAAAAGGCTTGGAACATGTGGAGCTCGTTAATAGCTTGCGATTTATTTTACAAATTCGACTCATTAGTGGAGGAATGTTTTTCTCTGTGTGACCACCTGAATTTCTCTGGGCTTGTGCGTGCATTTTTAAGAGAAGCGTTGATTAGAATTAAAGGGTAAACCTTCCACTTAGAAAACAATAATTTGGACAGAGGTGGGTTTGATTTTTTTCATTAAATTCTGCTTAGAACTACCGCTAGAAGCTAGGCAAAAATATCTCAACTAAACTTTAAGAAACCTAAGGTGCGTATAAAGGTCCGTATAAAGTTAGGGGACCATTCTTTCGTGTCAGACATTCTCAGTCTCGAGTCAAGTAGCATGCGATCCAGAAAGGAGCCGCTCTTAAAATAGGAAGCACCATCCAATCCGTTGCGAGTAACTTGTGTCTATATTCTATGCTCTGCAAAACCTGCCAAGAACTTGTTTGATTTCCCCTAGTTTTGAGATTGTTGTTTAATCAATCACTATATTTGGCATTTAATCGAGTTTAAGCGCAGATATCGAACAAGTGTCTCGAGCGCCGCAATGAAAATATTGGGGTGAGGTGCTTCAGGTTCAGGTTCATAGGCTGCTATAATGTGCATTCTCTTTCCTTTTCAGAGAGGAATGCACACAATGCACCTGGAACCTCCGCACTTAACCGCTATATATAATTTTATGCTTAAAATTGTTTCTATTGAAAATCGCAACTCCCCTCGCCTCGCGTGACGTTGATTCGGTCTGTTCGAATTACCTTATAAGAACTGGCCGGATTTTGACCACACGGTTTAGCTTTGTTTCTCTATCCAAAAGTACGTTCGGGCTTTCGTCCTGCAACAGTTTGCTCAATCCTAATCAGTGAGTTCACATTCACCGACAGGATATTTATGTGACTCTCTACCTGCGTGTACCCATCGTCCACTCGGGTGTCGCCTACTGTTGGAGCTGGCTGATCTGCTCTTGGATCGCGAGCAGGATCGAACGCAGGTCAACCTCGGCGTCCAGTGCCTTGTTAAAAGCTACAGGCTTTTGTACCGTCTGCCTCATACCTGTCACAATTCGGACGTAGGTTATTTGGGGTGTGACGGCTGGTGTTTGTAAGCGACCTGCGGGACGTTTCGCCTCAGTCTTCTGCTTATGGACCAGATTTGACAGTGTATATAGGGCATGCACTCGAGCGACCTTATCAAGTCGTATTTCTTTTGTGGTTCTTTGCACATTTAACGTATCGAGGCTGCATCTCATTGTTCAACGCGGCGTGTCCGAAAATGTAAAATATTTTAACAAACTGGGATGCTAGGAAATAATGATCCTTAGCCTCTCCAACTTGCTGTTGGGTGTAAGCTTCTATCCGCATCACCCGTTTGGCCAGCAGCGTGGTGAATGGCTTGATACTCACAAACTGGAGGTCGTCGCTCTCGAAAACTGAGCTCTGAGAGCATTTCCTTGGGGTCCTTGATCTTGGCTTGGGGTTAATTGAGAAAAATCAAAACCGTTGTCTCTTTTAATAGGTTTTTGACCTGCTTATGTTACACTGGATACCATAGCGGTTCTGGCCTAAACCTTTAAATACAAAACTGCCAACAGCCGCTAATGACATACTTATAATACATACAGCCTTGGCCAAAAGTATTAGGCACCCTTCAAAATTCGTTATATTTCAAAAAGCAAAAAGTTGAACGGAACGAAATGAAATTAGGACATTAAAATAAGTGTTTTATTGCTATTTATTAATATTTTGTTGGGCCACCTTTGGCTTTTATGACCGCAACGACTCTTTTTGGCATAGAGCTCACAAGCTTGTGACACTCTGCGGTAGATATTTTGCTCCATTCTTGTTTTAGAAAATGTTTAAGCCCTTCTTTGGATGAGATTGGGTGTTCGCGAATCCTACGCTTCAGAATACCCCATAAGTGCTCAATGGGGTTTAGATCTGGGGACTGCGCAGGCCACTCAAGTAGGTCTACGTTATTCTCCTTCAGCCACCTCGTAGTTAGGGCTGATTTGTGGCAAGGTGCATTGTCTTGCTGGAATAGGACGTTCTGCATGTTGGTGTCTCCGAAAATGTGGGAAAAAGATAGTGGAAGTACATTTTCCAACACATTTATGTACTTCAGAGAGTCCATCCGATCGACACACACATGCATTTCACCAACACCCCCGGCAGCCATGCATCCCTAGATCAAAACACTGCCTCCACCGTGCTTAATAGTAGGCACCACACACTCTGGATTGTATTCTTCACCAAGCCTTCGTCTGACAAAAGTTACAGTTAGTTAAAAGTTGTATTTAAAAATGAGAAATTTTTCTAAAGAATGTCAAAATTATTCAAAATTGTTGATGTTTAATTTAAAAGTGATTCATAAATAAACCGTACCTCGAAGTTAGATTCATCTGACCACAAAATATTGGACCAATCTTCTTGAGTGAAGTGAACATGTTTTTTCGCCCACTCTAAGCGTGCCTTTTTGTTTTTTTTCTGAGAGCCACGGCTTTTTCCTCGCTTTACATCCCTTTAGTCCAACTTCCTTAAGTCTCCTTCTAACAGTTCTGGAGGAAACTTTTTTTCCTGCATGCTTTGACAGCTCAGATGATGTTTGCCTGCGGTTTTTGAGCGAATATCGTATTAAAAATCGGTCCTCACGAGGCGTGGTAACCTTTTTTCTTCCAGATTTTTCACGATTTTTATGTGAACCAGTCTCAGTGTACCGTTTAATTGCATTTTGCACTGCACAACGTGAACAATCCACTTCTTTCGCGATTTCAGACTGGTTTTTACCTTCCTCAAATAAAAGCTGTATTTTCACACGTTTAGCCAGACTACAACTTCACTATTTTAAAAGGTTTAAAGCAGTTTGATCACACGTCTGTCCACTTCGAGCAATGATCGCACAATGATCCTCTACCGAACAAAGTGCATTAACCCGTTATTACACTGTAAAAGTGTATTGGTGACCTTCCTTAAAAAATAAAATTCGTTTTCAATCTCACATAATGACGACATAAACCGTAATATTCACAGAAATAACTCCCGAGAAATGTTTTGACAGCAAAGAGAAAAAGAGAAGGGTGCCTAATACATTTGGCCAAGGCTGTACATAGATCTATGGTCTCGCGTAGGGCCGTAGGGTAAAGATGGGAAGCACCTTTTCCTTGTTGCTCTGTTGCTGCTGCTATTTCTGTTGTTGTTGCTGTTGTTTCTGTTGCTGTCCCAGCTTTTGCTTCGGCTGTCACCGATGACTGTAGTGGTTGTTGCTGTCATTGATTCTGTTGTTGAAGTTTCTGCGATTGGTTGGCTGTTGCCTTTTCTTTCTCACTCTATCGCAGCTCATTCCATCTACCTACTATGGCCTTTAATTTGGCCGTATTATACGCTCTTCGACGTTAAATTCGCTGCACTTCTCCTGCGTCTCCGAACTTCAAAGAACGGCGAAAGGGTTATTTTCGCCTTGTAACGACCTTCTCGAGAGAGCCGTGTCGCAGTGGGTAGTGTGTCGGCATCTGTCGCACCATGAGCGAGTTCGGATCCCGATAATACCAACGCCATTGAATGTTCATTACGCGGCTTCTTTCCTCGACGGGGAACTGGCAAAACCCCCCGTAGTACACTTGCCTTGAAAAAGCTTCTCGACTCTCGCCGTTCGGAATCGGCATTAACTGTAGGTCCCTTTCACTTGTGTGAAAAAAAAACAAATCGCACACAACATAAGTGAATGAGAGAAGCTAGGCTCTGGCTCTTCATGAGCTGTAACGTCATCTAAGAAGAAGAACGACCCTCGGAAAAGTAAGCAACGCTAGTATCAAGAGGATGTCTAAATTCTTTTTTCTTGCTGCTTTTCTCACAATTCGATTGGCAGCTTTCAATTGAAGTGGAGAGGGAAGAGCGCTTAATCAGATTAGGCTAGTCCTCCGTCTTCTTTTAATGACGCCGGTAATTGGGATGGGATGGGATGATCCATCCCGTTGATCATCCAATTCCGAGTTTATGAGTCTTCTCGCGCCGTCTTTAGACATTTTTTACGTGCTACTATATTAAGGTAAGTTCTTTACCCCTTATCGGGCGCCACTTCTAAATTCGTGCTATATCTATACATGACAGGAAGTTGCCTGTACAACGCGTCTATGTGGGCTTGTTGTTAGTACCATTGAATCGGTCGTACCTTCCGAAGTTATTCCTACATCTGTGTTAAAAAAAGAAGTTCTAAAATGAAGAACGAAAAGCTACGCATTCGCCATGTAATGTAACTTCCGAAAAGCAGTGAGTGTCGGAGCTGTAACAAAAAAAAAATTCAGAGCGTTCGTAGGATAGTCAAAAAGTAGTTTGCCAGATTTCGGAACGGTGACTGTTTTGGATGGTCAACAACCCGTTTTGTTCGCCATTCCGGCCTTGATGACATTGTGCGAGCCTAAGTGGAATATAACACAAAGACTTCAATTGAGGAGGTTACTTAGTATGGATTGATCGTCAGCATTTCACTTTTCGGATTGACTTGGATTCACTTCCAAGCTCGACACATGGATGTCGTATTCTTTGACGAAGAGAAATCGCTTAAACCCAATGAAGATTAATCTTCTAAGTCGTAACAGGTGATGAGATATGGATTCTGTACAACAATGTGGAGTGTAAAAGGGAACCCGGAAAAAAAACCCGGCTTGCATTCAATAAAGGTACTGCTATCTGATTGATGGGGCTGCTCTCAAAGCAAATTTAAAAATCGTCTGATTTTGGTTAATTAAAAAGGCGTCAACCTGACAAGATAACATGCCGCTCGATAGACGTTACAAACTCGATGAGTTTAAATGGAAAATCCGTCAGTAACCAGTAAATTCCTCAGACTATGCTCATTCGGATTATATTTTTCAATCACTTCAGAACGGTGTGTATGGCGGTGACTTCCGTGTCGCCCTTTGCGTTTTGGTGAGTCGCCCGTATGAAGACACCACGTTTCGTCGCCAGTTAAAATAAATTTTCTTTTTTAGAAGATTTCATGTTTTTGCAATGGCACACGCTTATGTCTTTTTGATACTCGGGGACAGATATTTTTCTTTCCCAAAAGCAAACTAAGTTCTCTAATGGGATATGCGAATTCATCATTCAGACTAGGGGGCTTCTACCTTTAATCTAGTTGAATAGAGAATTAGAAATGCTTATATATGAACTCCCTTAAACTGAATCACACACTAAAGAATCGAGTCTTTTAAGGATTTATAAATAGACTTAAGAGATAAAAAGAATTAAAGTGGATGATGTTAGTCATGATTCGCTTGTGATTGTTTTCCTGTAAATGACAAAATCTCCAAAAACCCCGGCTGAACTGACAGCCTTCAGGATTACAATTCCCTGCTAATTACCCTTTCATTGAATAATAAAGCCTAAATATAGACTAGACTTGCTTATTTATGGTTAACCTTATATCGTAAGCTACGTACTTTTATAAATTCAGCTCATTATCTTAGCTTGTCTTTTACATGTACTTTCCTTCACCACAATATCTAATCATGGTTTACCGTCTATCGTTTCAGATCTTAACTGCCTTTTAATCGAAACGTAGAACAGGAAACCGCATCAATATGAAGCCTAAATCAGCATCGGTAAGTACAATGACGCCTCAATCTTATGTAACACTATGACGCAAAAGACGCATTTAAAAAGCAAACACAGTTTACCAAAAAAAGGTTTTAAACTTATTTATACATGTGGCCATGATGACGAGGATGTCGATAACAAGCGGCGGCTTTTTATCATCGGAAATATCTAGATCCCTAGAGTAAATCTTTTTAATAACTTTTGATGTCATCATATTGACGTAATTGGGGTAAAAAAATAAAAACAAAAAACACCTGACTAAATAGATAATAAAATAAACAAGAATTGCGATGAGAGATGGTTCAATTGATATTGTGTTTGTCGTCTACCTTATTGAGCAATCGTTTACTTGCCATTTTCCCATCACCTGCCGATCGTGATCGTATGACTGCCCCTTTTATTGAATAATGGCTCGGTAACCCGTTTCGGTTTTTATTGAAATATTGATGAAATTGCCTTGTCCCAATCGTCGAACTCGTATGTATCGCACTCTTATGCATACGCTCGGATAATGAAATTCAAACGTTTCCCATAATTATGTCTTCTATCTCTGTTTAGTCGGCAATTGCCTCTTTTTCGGAGCACGGATGTTGTCGACTCGACCCTCTCGGGCGTGCATTTCAGCAAGCTTATTCGATAATCTAATTGTCGAAAGTTATTTTGAAATTTTATCGTTCGGTATTTCAATTTCATATGCACTTACAATTGTATGCATGGATGTACGAATTTATTTATGAATAGTTGTCGGTATGGTGTATCATTTGTCGGTCGGTTTCATTGCAAGCAGCCTCGTGACTTTCAATGAGTCATATTGTTTGAAACTGTTTAGAGGCCGTGAATTTGCACGCAAACGAAAACAACAACTACAAAGGGGGGGAAAAAATCATTAACTGCTGCTTGGGTGACATTGATCGTTCAACGTTGAAGTTCATCTTCATCCGTTCAGGTTTATCTTGAATCTGAAGTACACTACGTGCTTAAGCTGTCTATTATATGAACATTTTTTTGCCGTTTAAAAAAGTTACAGGAAATTGGTTGTTACTAACCGGGGTACGAGAGAAATTTTGATCTTTGATCTCTGTGATAATAATGTGAGTTTAATTGTCACTCATGGCGATAGGAAACATGTCTGGGTTGTCCCAGTTCAAGTTAGATCCAGTTCACAAGTCGTTGAATAATAGAGGATAACAATCGCCCTTCGAGCTGGCCATAGTCGTGGCTGCAGGTGATTGATTGAAAACCGCTTTTACTATATATTTTGAAAATTATACTGACGATTTGGGCCCGCTACTTCTGATTGGATGAGTACAAAACTTCGTTCGTGAAGCAGAAGCGGTTATATTTCAATGACCAATTTTATTAATCGATTTATAGTCGCCGTTGATTTATACAACTGTCTCCCAAAGTTTTACAAGCTTTCGGGTCCCATTTTATTAGAAACTGGGTGGCGTTTCACCCAAAAACCGTCGTTAAGCAGTTTGCGATAGCCTCGATCGGATTACATTTCTTGCCAATCATATCGGTCTGAAGAGGCCGAAATCGCAGATAATCTGGAGGAGGTCTGAGAAACATGATGGTTACATACGGATTTACTGTTTAAACTCTTTCCGTTTTTGTGGCGTCTGTTGAATGACTGGAAAAATTACATCTTTGACGATTTTCTTGAACTTCCTAATTTACTTTAGACGGCAGCCTCTTAGAATGGCATCAAACATGGGTTCAGCATCTTAGTTAGGTGCATGGTCCTGGATATGATGGGTTCATCAAAACTTCCAAACCAAGCTCTCTCAATTTTTGAACCGTCATAAGAGAAAAGGGGGGTGATCCAAAAGTAATGATAATCGATTTCCAGTGGGTAACATTTGGAGACGTTGCACCTCCACATTCACGTTGGGCAGAGCATCCACTGAATATGAACATCGCGAAGGGAGCCCCATCCACGTCTCTCACTGAAGATAGCGTTGGCTGATCGAGGGGTGACCATTGAGCATATAGTTGAGGTCACTGGGATCTCAAACGGAACCGTTCAAAGACTCCTTGCGAACGAATTGTATATTAAAAACAAGTCGACATTTCGAGGGTGACTCTCGGGAGACCTGGATCCAACATTTTGATCCTGAACAATAATCGATGACTAGAAAGCGAGCCTCCTCACTGTTGCCAAAGAAATTCAAAAGGTCAAGTGCGGAGGGAAAGTTTATGGCATCCGGTTTTTGAGACGCTAAAGTAATAATTATGGTAGAATATTTGGAAGAGGAAGCCACTATTTCGAGAACCTTTTTTTTTTTTTTTGTTGGAGACTTCTACTATTTGTTGAAAAAGTGAGGAGGAGCTTCAAAGATGTAGAGCTAAGAGATTCGACACAGATTACGTCGGCCCAAGAGTGCGCGAACGAAGGCGGGACAGTCGCAAAGAAAGTGTACTGGTGTGTCATTCTTCTCGCAACATGTAGCACGGGTAGGCGTCTCACTGATAGCAAGCACATAGAGATGTTTAGCAAAACCGTAATAGCCCGTAATGAAGCCCGCAAGCCTTCTACAATCATTTCTTCTTAAGGGTAAGAAGAGTGTTACGGATTTGCTGCAGACATCAGGGCGTACGCGCATCCTCCATTCTGGATATTCCCTCCATCTATGATTGTGTGCCTTAAAGATCCAAACGTTGATGCAGGGTTTGTCCGTGGAATCAGGTAGACCTAAAGCGGGCTCAGGTCCTGAGAAACTCTCCTTGAGCTCCTTCTAGCGAGTTCATCAGATATCTCATTTCCTGGTATTCCAGAGTAACCTGGGACCCATACAAGTCTGAGTGAATTTATGCTTTCGACTTTGTTCAAAAATGTCGTTAAGTTCATGCACAAACCTTTGCATTGCAGAAAAGCTGCCAGCACTTTGGTGATTTCTGACTCAGAAGAAGCTTTCTATCTAAGATGACTTCCATGTACATAGCTTCCATGGATATCGGGATGGGAATATCTTTTAGCATCCGCTGATTCATGCCAGTATATTTCCTCCTCCTCGTAAAGAGAACCACCATGCACCATATCGGCGCAGACGGGACAATCCCTGTTTACGCCAGATCTTGAACATTATTCGAGGTCTGCATCAGCGATCAATGTCTTAAGCATAAGCATTGCTTTGATCCACAAAACCAGTGCTTCATCTACGCCATGCCGTCTGGCAATGTTAGACATGCACAACTGTCCAGCCTTCAATTCTCACATTTCGAGTGCACATTCAATTCTCCCAACTAGGCTCTCGCGCCTTAATTATTATTTTCCGCCTGATTCGAACCGATTAAATTTCGATTTATCGGTCCACATAATATTGTGCCACCAGTTGGGATTACGTTTTGACACTAATAGTTTCTGTCTGGCAATCCATTATTTATTATTGTACCCACCGAAACACCCTTAATATTTGGATCCTCATCACTCAAACGATGTGTGAATAGAATATTTATCATCTAGCCGAATTGAAAAATGAGGAGATCTGGGTCTGATGCCAACTGAAGATAGATGTGCACAGTACAAACCGCACAGTCTTAAAGCAAACCCCATGCTACATATGTTCAACGTGTCTATCAGTCACATGCAAGCCAACAAACTAATCAATAAAAATGATTACAAAACCTCCATTCGCACGTTTTTCAACCGAATGTTCTAGGAATTCTCAAAACGGACACTCTCCCAATGCGTGTTAACTTCACAAGTCATGGAATCAAAATAGATTCCAGTTCACTTTCATTTCCCCCATATTTAATTCCGACCTGTTAAGTCATTACCAGGCGTCTTTGCTTGGACCAGGGAACGGGGCAGTGTATAGAGATGTCACTAGGCCAGTGTGTTTTAAGTTATCTTCCCCAAATGCATTAGAGGGGTTGCTACGAACGGTATAAAAGGGAATAGGAAAAGACAAAAGAGAAAACCGTAAAACTGCTAGCGTCCTGCATTTAGTGTTTCAAAGCGTTACCTAGAGTACGGTCATAAAAGCTGAGAATTGTCAAGGAGACAAAAGAGAAGAATCATTGCCTGAGGAAAGATTCGCATACGGTGGAAGTGTTTTAAAGTCTCATCGGCAACATGGTGGTTTCCTATAATCGGGTTCGGATTCGTTATAACGGAAGCTTAAAACATAAAACGGTTGGTTCATAAGTGACATGCTAGCATTGGCCGGGTCTTGTATAGAAAACTGATGATTAGACCTCTTGATTGTCGAATAATAATTGTTCATTATTAATGCTGATTATCGTGACTGTCTTTTGGCAAAGCTTGGAACAGAGTTAGTGGATTGGGTATAGTTACGCTCATTTGCTCTTGCAGGAATAAAGGATTGCCATTAGAAATCATCTTGTTGGTTGTCATCGACTTGTCATGCATATGGAGAAGAGGAATTAACAATAGTAAAGCTGGGCAATACGAATAGTCATCAAATCAACACATCACTCATCCTAAATCCCCTACACAACAGTACGCCATACCTATAGCTCGTGTTCGAAAAGTTGTCTAAATCTGTCACCTGCTGCCATCACCAAACATCGACTATTCGTGTGTCGCAAAGATTTTATTATGGCTTCTCAATGCCGCGTTTTGTTCTATTTCTTTTTCTGTCATTTCTTTCATTATTCTTTTGAACAAAACATTAACCCCAAATACTAATTGGATTTGATAGCGTTGCCACCAGAATCTATTGCTCGCAGTGGTGGTATTGCCGCCTAATTATACCATTTGGCTCATCAACAATCGTTACTGGTTGTGACAAGCCACCCATACGGGTAATCACAGATATACTTCATTACCTGCTTGGCCCGCCCTATCACTTCAGAAAACATGTCATGTCGTCTCCTCATGACTAACAAATTCCCCATCACGTGCTAAGTAACCGTGACTGACTTTCTCAATCGACATTCACGACGCGTCGTCGAGAAAGTTGTCTTGTCCGTTCCGTATTTGGTCAAGAGTGGCATGGACACTAGTCAGCCACGCCCATAGCAAGCAAACCAAATTAATCATTTAATTAGTCTTATCAAGCTTTAATCTCTTTCTATTCATCTTTTTTTTGTATTTTCTGTTTTACTTACAGTTAAATGTCAGAGTTACCACGATGGATGCCGAGCTGGAGTTCGCCATACAGACGACCACCACCGGCAAGCAACTATTCGATCAAGTTGTTAAGACAATCGGCCTGCGTGAGGTTTGGTTCTTTGGATTACAATACACCGATTCAAGGGGTGACTTGACATGGATCAAATTATACAAAAAGGTAAGTAAAAAGGAAGAAAATGCATGAATCCATACACTTCTTTGAACCTCAGATCCCTAACTGATAGCAGCAAATCACTGTGACTGAGGTGCACAACTGAGTTATCGAGGTGAAGCGATCGTTTTCGGTTGGTGGAGTGTTATGTGATTCTCTCAGTTCTATTTTTAGTAAAGGAATTCGGCTTTGAAAGCTCTCTTAATCACAAATGAAATGTGAAAAATATTAAAACGAGATATCAGTCAACTACTGGGTGACATTAAATTTAAAATAACCACTTCTGCGGAGGGATTTGTCAAAAGAAAGACATCCGCTTGTTATTTTGGTCCATTGAATCCATTCCGCTGACACTTATCTTGGGTAGTTGATGCGTGTCATTATGTTTGGCTTATCTTGACACTGCATTGACAGGCAATGGTCTCGCTTAATTCTATTTGCTTTTTTCTATAGCCCCCACCAAGACATAGGAGTAAGATCCAAGTGTTCCTTTTAGCTTTCATGGTTTTTACTACGTTTTCATTGCATTCCCGCTCATACCCAATTCAGTGTTTCATCGCTTTTGATTTTTCAAAACAAACGATTAAGAACGTGTTGTTTACTATCCAATTACAAGCAGCCAGATAACGCGGTCTTGAAAACCATAAAATATCTAAAACGCGTCAAAAAGTATGTGGACAAAAAGACAAACGATGAAAATCCAGTCGATGACGACGATTCCGACACCGAGGACATGGTAAGGCAGCAAAAAAAAAAAACAATTTGGTTTGAAACACGCAGCTAGTTGTAGGCATCGCTAAGTCTCTAATATAATGCTTGTCCCTAGTGACATATCAGTTTTGCTTTCGATGTATAAAAGAAATTTTATTTTTTCTTACCATGCTGCCACTCTGTCTGCTGTAATAGACAGGATCAATGCCGTTCTCTACATGGGTAATGTCTCGACGTCACTTTTTTCAGTTCACCAATCCCCGTGTCGATGTGCCTACCTTATTCACTTATTCCTATTTGCTTATGTTTTCCGTAACAGGTGATGAACCAAGATGTGAAGAAAGAAGATCCTCTACAATTTCGCTTTAGAGCCAAATTCTATCCAGAAGATGTTGCCGAAGAACTCATTCAAGACATCACACTCCGTCTGTTCTATTTGCAAGTAAAGAATGCCATTTTGTCGGATGAAATCTATTGTCCGCCCGAAACGTCTGTTCTGCTCGCATCGTATGCCGTACAAGCACGTCATGGCGATCACAACAAGAGCACTCACACTCCCGGTTTTCTATCGAACGATCGTCTTCTTCCACAACGTGTCATTGATCAGCATAAGATGTCCAAAGATGAATGGGAGACATCGATAATGACCTGGTGGCAAGAGCATCGAGGTATGTTACGCGAGGATGCTATGATGGAGTATTTGAAGATCGCTCAAGATTTGGAAATGTACGGAGTGAATTACTTCGAGATCCGTAACAAGAAGGGCACAGACTTGTGGTTGGGTGTTGACGCTTTAGGCTTAAACATCTACGAGCAAGATGATAAACTCACGCCGAAGATTGGATTTCCCTGGTCGGAAATTAGGAATATTTCGTTTTCGGAAAAACGATTCATCATCAAGCCGATTGATAAAAAGGCACCAGACTTTGTATTCTTTGCGCCACGTGTTAGGATCAATAAGAGAATTTTAGCTCTGTGCATGGGTAATCATGAATTATATATGCGCAGGCGTAAACCCGACACAATTGATGTCCAACAGATGAAAGCACAAGCTAAGGAGGAGAAGAATGCCAAACAGCAGGAACGGTGAGTTAATAGTGAAAGAGACCACAACTGTGAACGATTAATGAATTTGTTTGATCTTATTTAGTGAGAAGCTTCAATTGGCGTTGGCAGCACGAGAGCGTGCCGAGAAGAAACAGCAAGAATATGAAGATCGTCTTAAGCAAATGCAAGAGGAAATGGAACGTTCACAAAAGAACCTCATGGAGGCACAAGAGATGATTCGACGTCTCGAAGAGCAACTCAGACAGCTGCAGGCATCGAAGGACGAGCTCGAACAACACCAGAAGGAACTGCAGGCAATGTTGATGCGTCTCGAAGAGGCCAAACATATGGAAGAAACTGAGAAGCTTAAACTTGAGGATGAAATCCAAGCCAAACAGGCTGAAGTGCTTCGAATTCAGGAGGAGGTCAATGCCAAGGATGATGAGACACGACGGCTGCAAGCCGAAGTCGAGGAAGCCAGGCTGAAGCAGGTTGGATTTGCTTTGCTTTTTCTTTTTGCATGAGGTGATTTCACGATATGTTTGTCTTGTGATTTCTAGGCTGAAGCTGCTGCAGCTCTATTAGCTGCATCGGCCACACCAAAACATCATCATGTCGCCGAAGATGAGAATGATAATGAAGAAGAAATGGCCAATGGCGATGCTGGCGGTGATGTCTCACGAGATCTGGATACAGATGAGCACATTAATGATCCAGTTGAGGATAGACGCACGTTAGCCGAACGAAATGAGAGACTTCATGACCAATTGAAGGTTTGAGAGAAATTTTATTTAAAATTTGCGAATATTTTTGCGATCTACACCATGATCGATTTCAGGTACTCAAACAAGATTTGGCACAATCTCGTGACGATACCAAGGAGACACTCAACGATAAGATTCATCGCGAGAACGTGCGTCAAGGCCGTGACAAATACAAGACACTCCGAGAAATTCGAAAGGGCAACACGAAACGTCGTGTCGATCAGTTTGAAAATATGTAAAATGTTAATTTACACAAAAACAAAAAAAAAACACTTATTGAAAAAAACAGAAAACAAACAAAAAACATTATCAACAACGCAAGTAAAAAGTTAAATACCAATAAACGCCATTTCAGTCGTCCAGTTATAAATACAAAAAATAAAAAAAATTGGTAGTCGAAAACAGTTATAAAAATATTTTATATTTTTTTATTTAATTACTAAAGTCGGCGAAACTAACAATAGAAATCGAAAAAATCAAATCAAACACTATCGCTAACGTTAAAACAAAAAAAAAAGGAATTTAAGGATACAATCGATTTTTTTTATCCATCTTTGTTGAAAATAAAAACGTTAATTGCAATTATTTTTTTTTTTGTTAAGAATTCAGTATAAATTGCAAAAAATAAAGACAAAAAGACTAAAAATCTGTTCAAAACCAATGTGAATATGTGGATCCACTGAACGTTTTTTGTATTTTTTTTCCGTATTCCGTGTTCTTATCTATATCAATATACGCAAATGTATTAATAAATTTTGAGATATTAAAAAAAAAAAACTTCACAAAATGTAGTTTAATCGAACCCGATATCAAAGACCTTTGAACTATGCATTTGAATAGAAGCCGTGTAGACGTGTGGATACGAACTAATAAGCCTGTACAATAATACGGAAAAGAATTAAATCAACAAAACTAAATGTTTTTTTTTTTTTTTTTTGTAACAGCCAGGATGAGAGGGATGGGATTTGTTTATAAATTACAGACCAAGTGTTATGAGAAGGATAGTGTCGCTCTGTTGATACGTTACGAGTATATTTAAATTGTTTTAATTGTTTATCATTACAGTGGGGGATATTTTTTTAAACTATTTTTATTATTAATATTAATCTGTTCATTTATTTTTGATTTTTTTTTTAATTTCCGTTTATTTCTTTCCCTTACTAAGGTTTACACTGCAGGTGTTACTTGCTACTTTTTTTTATTGTTTCTTTGAGCCTAGAATAGTGATTATATATTATTCTGTATAGTTTTTCATATGTTTATCGTTTGATTGAATTTTTTTTTATCAATTACTGAATGAAGAAAATGAAGGGAACTTAATGACCTAACAATAACCAATTAATTTAACCTCTGCATTTTTCTTTCTACAAATAAAGATTTTTTGTCTTTATAAATAATGAAAGAATTTTCTGTAAACTGGTAATAATTTCAAAGTTAATTAAAATAGGTTTTAGTGCTCATTTATTTTGCCGTATGCACTCGCTTTTTTCTTTAGTTGTGCCTGGCCATGTTTTTAAAATGTCGTTATCAGTAAAGCAGCAAATATAACGATAATAATGAAATCAATATCAGATATGAATGTATACACTTGTCTATGTATTTATATGCATTTTAACGCCCAAGTATTTTTTTTATTTAATTTTTTTAAATTTAATATTTAAAAAAATACAGGAAAATTACTTTCATTGTATTATTTCATTAAAATTAAAAAAAAAATGAAAAATAAAGAAAAAAAACTTAAAGGAAATGTTGGTTTTTATTTTGTTTTTCCCTTTTTTGACTTGGTTTTTTTGCCTATGGTTTCGTTTGGAATTTTTTATTTGATCCTTTGGGGAATTTTTTTCTCTATCCAAATTTACGTTCGAACACTGTGAATGGAGTGTATTTTCCCCCTTTTTGGTTTGGTTTTTTTTTTAAGTTTTACGTAATTAGAGCAAGAGCAAAACTACAACTGAGCCATTGAACTAAACTGCCAATCAGAAATGTTACCACAGTTAACAGATCTTTTTAAAAACAAAATGCTAAAATGTAAAACACCATACGACGAACTAATATACGAAATTTTTTACTATAAAAAATAAATTAAATTTAAGGTGAATAAGATGATGGAAAGCAAGACTTAACTAGTTAAGGAAAACTCCGGCCTTCGTTTACTATAGCTGTAAACCCTAGATTAAGGTGATCTACTTATATGTAGTTTGAGAGATGAACAAGGAATGAAAGGAATGTTTTTTTTTTAATATAAGAAAATTGATAACTAATGGAATTTTTATGAAAACTTGATTGTAGACAACGGATATTGAAATATTTTGTATATTCATAACACTGTAGAAAAAGGTATATAAACAATAAAGATTTTTTACATAAAACGATTTTTTTACTTGCTTTATCGCCTCTCTTATACTAACACGTTTAAAGAAATTTCTCGAAGGCAGGCTTGACCTATACTTTCCGCTTTACACGGAGTCGGGCCTTTTCCATCTTTCGACACAATTTGTCAGGTTTTCTTCTTTTGTGGCAGGCTTCCGCTATCTTTGGAGTACTCAAACGCAAATACTGGGCCATTGTACTACCAGACAGGCGCTGTTATTGTATTTTCCCCGTTGCCCGGAGAAAAGTGAGGATGAGCTTCAGTGATATAGAGCTGATAGATTCGGCACAAAGGGGGCGCAAGGAAAGGCGTCGCAGAGAAAGACTTCCGCTGTATCATCCTCCTCGCAACATGCAGTACAGCGAGTCCTTACGCCATGGAAATTTGACTGTAAAATTATAGAACAATAGGATGGCAGATGTCATTGCGTCGGAAGGCATATTCATGAGACCGGGGTCGTAAGATATTTCTCGCGCAAGAACACTGTCCCCCCGATGCGAGTTGTACCAAAAATTATTTTTCTTGAGGCGAGATATGGCTTTTAGTGCGCACCATCTCAAAGATATACATATCAAGGAAAGATCATCATATCATCTAGAGCAGTGCCCGGCGTGCTAGAGAAAGTCCCGATCTGCTGAGACAGACCGCTCTTTGGAGATTTGTGAAAGAGACTACGACATGTTTGCGTGTTAGGCTGCTTCGCCAGACAACCGATTCATATGTTATTATCAATCTTATCATTGCCTTTTAGATCCAGAGGACCTTTATCGGCGATAAGCTTCATGTTTTGCCAAAAAGCTGACAGCGCTTTGGTAGTTATTGACTTAACATGCTTTGACCAAAGAAGGTTGCTATCTAAGATGACTCCCAAATAGTTATCTTCCTTGGATATCGAATTGGGAATGTCTTTTAGTACCAACTGAGTCATGCCAGTATTTTTCCTCCTTTTCGTGAAGAGAACGACATCCATGCCCATTACTCGTGCACCAGTCATCGATCACATTTAGCGCCGCCTATGCTCTGAAATGGACAGTCGCTAAATATGATCCAGCAGAGAATGGCAACATCTTCCGCATAGGGCATAGATTCCAGAGGCATTGAGAGCATTAAGCGGAGAGCAGCCCCTGTTTACACCAGGTTTGACACATTGTTCGAAGCCTGCATCAGCGATCAATGTCCTATGCACAAGTATTGCTTTGATCCACAAAACCAGTGCCACATCCACGCCATGCCGTCTAGCGGCGTTACACATGCTGTCGACGAAAATGCCCAGCACGTACACTTTACTTACGAGTGCGTATTCCCAACTAGGTTTTGAAGCACAGTCTCGTAGGATTTCCCGTCCTGATAAGCATGTTGCATCCCCCAAAGAGGGTGTATTCGAAGGGCAACTTTGCGTACGTGCTACTCTACTAGTGTCTCCATGCTTTTCAGCAAGAGGGATGTTAGACTGATTGGTGTCAAACTCTTGACGAGTTTCCTATCCTCTTTCCTATTTTGGGAATAAAGACCACTTTCACCGCGCGCCAAGGAATAGGTATGTAGGCAACTTCCAGGTTCCAACTGGACTAAGCAACTGCTGTTTGCAGCATAATATCCCATCAGTGCCTGGCGACTTAAAGCCATCAAAAATGCCCAGTAGTTTTCATAGTTTCAGCCACAGTTACTGTTGAAGGAGCATCCAACGAGTCGATGATAGCCTGATTTCCCGGGAATTGGGTCTGAAACAGTAAGATGAGAGTTTCTACTTTAGACTCAATAAAGATTTTCTGAGTACATCCAGCTTTGTAGATTTTCCTCGTTTGAGGACTTTGACCTACGCGACCAGCAAGCTCAGAAGTTTGATCTCTTCGCAGAAGTTCTTATAAGAAAAATTCTTCGATTTACGAATAAGCTTCTTATATTCTTTCTGCTTAGATCGATGCTTGATCTAGTCATCTTCCGAATTCAATTAGAGCGATCTATTCAGGAGACTTCTGGCTTCTCGTGAAGATGGATGTGAAGTAAAGATTCGTACTACTGCATGCAATTCTGCTACGGAGAAAAGCGGTAGCAGCCTTGCAATCAGAGATTTAAAGTACAGGCCATCCTCCGATTACTTGACATCAAAATGGAATAAAATTCCACCAAGGCCGAAGTAGGGACGTGAATCGTACACAGATTTCAGAGGCTCAACATAACTGTTATCTATTCCCACAATCAGATTAAAGCCCCCCCCCCTTTTTTCAGAGAGCACTTACTATTTTTGTAGGAATAGACTTTCCAGGTCCTCGTTTCAAGTTCTGCATTCTGCGCACGTAATCGCGTCAAAGCATCCAGCTTGTTTCCAGGTTTTCCAATAATCCAGCAGATGGCGCGCGTTAATCCAAAGGAGGGATTTTCGGCACTGCTCATGATCTGAGCAGATGTCCGCTATAAGGAACTAAGGAAGGTGCTATTCGTCAAAGCAGACCTCCCTATCCTGACCTTTTCAACGGAGATGGCTGGATTTTTCTATGTAAACCGCACGTCGCCGAGGAGCGGTCATTGATTCTCTTCGTCTTCTGGTTTTTGCTTTGATTTTTGCATCGCGTTGTCGTCGGAGAAGACATCACATTCTCTCTCTCCAGCTGGGCTGTCCTTGGTGACCGCCTTCTGTTTGCGAGCGCTCTTACCTTTTTCGGTTTGAGCTCCTGCTCCCTTCGGAAGCTGTGCTGTGCCAGTTTTGCCAGTTTGCCTTTTGCGTTCAGAATCTGCCTGTCAGCATCATAGCGCCGCGCCGGATATAGCAGGACCCTGAACGCTACCAGCTCCGCCAGTTTGGGAATCTAGCACGCTCTTATTGGGGAGTTGATCCTCGCCAGTAAAAAATGTTAGGGGCGCATGGCTAAAGTGCTGGCAAGTTACTGACCGCCGACGCTTTCTGCGCTGCGAATCGCCGAGAAGGAAGGGGACAGCAGATGAGAGGGTCGAATGGGCTTCATTAGAGGATACCTCCGCAGATTTAACCCTCCTAACTGATTTCTCCAGAGGTTTATCCTCATCCATTGAGCCATCGGCTGTGTCAGCCTCTTTGCAGTTAGCAGTACGTTCAACAGTCCGTCCCAATTCTTTAGCGCATTCAACCTTAGTGGTTTCCCGTGGCACGCTATCGTCAGTTTCGCCTCTGTTTGTTGTACCACTGCTCCGTCCAAGCAGGTAGTCGCAGTCGGTATCGTTGCGAGCTGACGGAAAATTTGAAATGAACGGTGGCGCCTTCAGAATCCTTGCTCAACACTTCTTCGGATTCGAGGAAGACTACAACAAAAAGTCTTAAGCTTTCGGTATGTAAGCGAACGCCCCATAACCATCCGTATCAAAGCTAATTTTGGAAACATCAGTTTAATATGCGCTCGAAAAAGGAAACCGACTATTTGACTTTCTGGCGGGGCGTAATCTCCTTCTAGCTAGCACACGATTCCCGCATCTCAATATCCATAAAGGAATCTGGCGGTCATCTGATCAGTCGACCATCAACCAGATTGATTATGTTGCGATCGACGCTAGAGACTCCTCGAGCATTCTAGATGTACGAAACTTCCGAGGAGTCAACATCGACTCGGATCATTATCTTGTTGTAGCCGAATGAGGATATCAATAAAGCAACAGTCGGAAAGCTACAATCGCAGGAGGCCGCTAGGACCTTTGCCGATCGAGTTTCTCTCAATCCACAAAACAGGGGAGCATTGCCAGCGCGTCATCAGAAACGCTACCTCTGATGTGTTGGGCTTCAAACCGCCACCAGCTAGAAACCTCTGGTTTGATGAACAATGCGAACAAACCCATGTATCGAAGCAAAGAGCCTACAAACCTATGCTGTTCGTAAGCTCTACAATCAGAAAAAAAGAGAGCACGAAAAGCGCGAGATCGAAAGATGCTACCGTAGGAATGACGCTCGAAAGTTTTACGAAAAAGTAAAACGAACATGTTTAGGCTATAAAGCTAGAGTAGAACCCTGTATGGGATGAAGATGGACAACTAGTAGTTAAGTCACAGTCGATGCTTAGAATATGGAAAGAACACTTCTGTAGACTGTATAACGGGAGAGAGATAGATCTGATACCGCTGTCAGGCAGAATGATCCATTCGCAACGGACCAAGATGCAATTGAATTCTGTCCACTCGAGCTAGATGATATTAAGCATGTAATATCGAAGCTCAAAACTAATAAAGCCCTGTCTGCTGAGCTATTTAAAGCGGCTGAAGATGAGCTGGTCCTGGTAGGTTGCAGTTCATTTGTAAAATATGGTCGGAGGAAAGCATACCCGACGAATGGAATCGTTTACCTAGTCCATAAGAAAGGGGACCCCAATAACTGCATCAACTATAGAGGAATAAGTCTCCTTAACATCGCATACAAGATCTTCTCTGCCGTACTGTGTGAACGTCGGAAATCCTTCGTGGATAATTTGATAGGTCGTGGTTTCAGTCGGCAGATCTTCGAGAAGACCAAAGAATGCGGCTTTAAAATTGGCACATACTATCTCTTTGTCGAATTTAAAGTCGCATATGGCAGTGTGCACAGGGACGAGCTATACCGAGTCGTGACTTGTTTTAACATCCCTGCGAAACTCATCATATTATGCGGGGTGACAATGGAGAATTCTCGCTGCTATAAGGGCTGTACAGCCACATCGGTCAAGTACGACGTCATCTGATCCGACGTTTAGGATGGCTTCGAATTTAAACCCGAGGGATGACGCAGCTGAGGACGACCGGATCTAAGGAGGTGCACATAGGCACCTTAAAATGGCAAAAATGCCAGCTGGAGACGCTTGTTGGTTGAGGCCCAGGTTCACATCGGACTGTAGTGCCAGTGGTAAGTAAGTAAGAAACACCCATCCAATGTCTTCGCAGGAAAGCCAGAGGTCTCCTGAATAGATCGCTCAAATCGAACTCGGAAGAAGACTGGAAGAAGTATCGATCGAAGCAAAAGGAATATAAGAAGCTTATTCGTAAATCAAGGAATAATTCTTTCAAGTCCTTCTGCGAAGAGATCAAATCCCTGAGGACGATCAGCAAGTTGGTGAATGTGCTCAAGCGAGGAAAATCAACAAAGCTGGATGTACTCAGAAAGTCTGATGGTACCTTCACCGAGTCTAAAGCGGAAACTCTTAGTTTACTGCTGCATACTTATTTCCCAGGAAATCAGACTGTCATAAGCTCGTTGCACAGTCTTTCATTAGTAACTGCGACTGAAATGATAAAACCAACTCGTAGCTGGTATGTTGCGTCACGCGTGGCATCTTTCGATAGCTTCAAGTCGCCGGCCACTGATGGGTAATACGCTGTTATGCTACAAAAAGGTATTAGACAGCTGCTTCCTACCCTGAAAAGAATTTTCACTGCTAGCCTGGCACTCGCCTTGTCTTTATTCATAAAATAGGCAAAGAAGATTACTCACTCACCAAGAGTTCTAGACAAATTAGTTTATTATAGCATCCTTCTTGCTGAAAAGCAGGGAGAGGCTAGTAGATTTGACGTGCGCAAAGTTGCCCTTCGAGTGCATCCTCTTTCGGAGATGAAACATGCTTATCAACGCGAGAAATCCTGCGAGACTGCGCTAGTTGAGAGAATTGAACGAAGTTGAAGATGGGAGAATTGAGCTCACATTTGAAAGGAAATACTACGTGCTGGGCATTTTCGTCGACATTGATAACGCAACTTTCGACAGCATGTGTAACACTGCTAGACGGCATGGCGTAGATGAAACACTGGTTTTGTGGATCAAAGCAATGTTTCTGCACAGAACATTGATGGCTGATGCAGGCCTCGAACAATGTTTCAAATCTGGCGTAAACAGGGGTTGCCCACAAGGTGGTCCTGTCTCCGCCGTTATGGTGCATGGTGGTCGAGCCTCTGCTCGATGCTCTCAATGCCTCTGGAAATTTACGCAATCCTAATATTGTGAAGCACAGATGGGAGGGAAAAAGCATATGCGTCTGCAGTGACAGCAAATCTGTGTCCAACCCTCTATCCGCTCCAAAGTAGTATAAGAACTCAAAACTTTTTTGAACAAAGTCCGAAGAGTTAATTCACAAAGGCTTGTATGGATCCCAGATCTCGGATGAACTCGCTAGAAGGGGGAGAGGAGAACTGAACCCGCCTTAGGTCTATCTGCTTCTACGGTCAAATCTGACATCAGCGATTGGGTCTTTAATGCACACAGTCGTAGATGGACGGAATACCCAGGATGCAGGAAGTCTAAGCGCGTACGCCCTGATGTCTGCAAGAACATTCTTCTTATCCTTAAGGGGAAATGATTGCAGAAGGCTTGCGGGCGTCATTACGGGCCATTACACTTTTGCTAAACATCTCTGCGTGCTTGGTATCGGCGAGATGCTTACCTGTGCTGCATGTTGCGCGGAGGATGACACAGCAAGACACTTTCTCTGCGACTGTCTCGCCTTCGCTCGCGCACGGTGGCGCACCCTTGGGGCCGATTTGATTTGATTTGACGCCCCCATAGGGGCACTTTATTAGCTTAATGCAAGCCTTAACAAAAATCTATAACTTAACTATAACTTATTGACTAGGTGGCGGGGTGGAGACGATTAAGGAGAGTGTGGAGGGTTGTGGTATAAAAGGGTTGTGGTATATAATAAAAGATTGGTGTTAGCTTTGCGAAGCATTCTGGACATTGGTTCATGGTAGCCATAATTTGTGCGGTGAGTGCTTATACGAATGAAGGGCTGTCAATGTTACCACTGAGAAGGTCATGAATAAATAGAATGTCTGCAACATCACGTCGTTCTTTAAGGGGTTGGAGGTTGATTAATTTTAAGCGATCCGTATAAGGTGGTAAATTAAGGGGGTCGGCCCAAGGAAGCCACGAAGGGCTAAACGGATAAACCTGCGTTGAATGGCTTCAATACGCGTAGTATGGGATTCATAAGAGGGGGACCAGACTTAGCTAGCATATTCGAGAAGGGGCCTAACGAAAGTGATGTATAATGATTTCGTAACGTAAGGATTCGAGAATTCTTTGGACCAACGTTTCACGAAACCGAGGGCAGAGTTAGCACGTTTGATAATTACGAATAATGTAGGTTCTGGGTGGTGAGGAAGAGCGCTTGCGGGAGTAAGTGATGGTTTGGCATTTACTGATATTGAGCTCGAGATTGTTTTTTTGACACCAAGTAGTGAACCTGTTAAGGTCCAATTGGAGAGAGCAGGAGTCGACAGGGGAAGATATGTGTTTAAATATTTTCGTATCATCAGCATATATGGAGAGCTGAGAGTTCAGAATAACGCTGTCGACATCATTAATGGTTAGAATAAATATCAGTGGGCCGAGATGACTACCTTGTGGGACACCGGAGGTAGCGTTAATTGGATCAGAAATAGAAGATCTGAAGATAACGTTATATTGACGATCTTCAAGATAAGATTTGATCCATGAGATAAAACCGAGAGAGGGCAGTGCGCTTGAGGAGAATAATTAGGTGAGACATTTTGTCAAAGGCTTTGCTGAAGTCAGTGGCGACAACGTCTACTTCTTTGCCAGCTTCGAGTGCACACAAACATTGTGAAACAAACTCGATAGGATTAGTGGTTGTCGATCGACCTGTTAGGAACCCATGTTGGTTAGGAGAAAATATGGGTTTGCAGTGAAAGAATCATAAACGATGCTCTCGAAAAGTTTGGGTATTCATGAGAGTTTGGCAATGGGACGATAGTTGGACACATAATTTTTCAGTCCTTTTTTGTGGACTGGAATGATATAAGCATGTTTCCAAAGCTTAGGAAAGAGTCCTTGAGAGATAGAGCTTTGAAATAGAGCGGTAAGGGGTAAAATAAGATGGTTCGCGCACTTTTTTAATACAATGGCAGGCAGACAGTCGGGACCGGGAGAGTAGTCGTCCTTTAAGTTGCGTATTTTTTCGGCGATTGATCAATGAAACAAGAGACGTCTGGGGGCAGTCTTTCAAATATCGAAAATAGTCGTGATCGGGTTGAAGATCTTGGTCAGTGAATGATTGGCTGAAGAAATGAGCAAAGAAATTGGCGATTACTTCGGGTTCGTTGGAAGAGTTATTGAGAAAGTTAAGTGTAGTGGGGTAGCTATCGGTTTTTCTTTTTGTATTAATGAAGTGGTAGAAACACTTGGGGTCAGAGATAAGGGAGGATTGCATTCTGTTCAGGTATCGGAGGTAGAGTGATTCACATAGCTGTGCAAATTTAGTGTAGGACTGCATGTAATTAGAAAGGTCTGATGCAGAGGAGGATCTAAGATAGGCGTGCCAATTTTTGTTTCTTTTATTGCGCAAAGAGCGTAGTTCCTTGGTATACCAGGGCGGAGATGAAGTAAAGTTCTTTTTTGATGAGTATGGGACTGAAAGAATGAAGCAGCTGAGGTTATTTTGGTGTAAAATAGCGCAAGGGTTTCGTTTAAGGATATGTGTGAGTTAGGGTTAAGGAGGAAGTTAAAAATAACATTGTTGAGCAGACTATTTAGTTTCGCGAAGTCAGCTTTGCGGAAATTGAAACAGTACGTATTATCGGAGGGAAGGATAGTGAGTTGGGTCTCGAGTGAAAGAGTTACCGATAGAGGTGGATGAAGGGGGTCTG
Source organism: Merodon equestris (assembly GCA_958301585.1). Classification (NCBI taxonomy): domain Eukaryota; kingdom Metazoa; phylum Arthropoda; class Insecta; order Diptera; family Syrphidae; genus Merodon; species Merodon equestris. Next base: position 51,797,629 of record OY284415.1, on the reverse strand, counting down.
AAGTAGAGAGAAAATGGTTACTCGGGGTAACAACGCAGTTTACGGCATCAGATGAGAAAATCAGGTCGAGTTGTCTATCCATGTTATTGGTGATGTTACTGAGTTGCAGAACGCTGGAGTCAGAGAAATGATCCGTGAAAAGGATTTCTTTACCTGTGGAGGGGTTAGCGGCGAATTAGTGGGTCTCATCATCGGAGTGAACCCATTTCAGGTGCGGGAGATTGAAATCGCCACAGATGATGATGATGTCATTGGGTTCGGTGATCTCAAATATGGAGTCGCCGAGATCAACGACGAGTTGGTAGCAGTGTGTGGGCTGTGGGGGTCTTAAGTAATAGCAGGCAAGATAAAGTTTCTGTTTAGGGAGTCTTATTGAGGCACTAGTGAAGTTGAAGTCAGCGGAATTCGACGATTTGAAGGGCAAGGGATCATAACGACTGTGGATTGCTAAGAGAACTCCGCGACCGTCAGGATCGGCAGAGTTGTCGCGTCCATCGGCCCGAAACAGAATGAAATCTGATGTGAATAACTCGCTGTCTCCAATACTGGAGCATAAATTCGTTTCAGTTAATGCAAATATATCGTAGGGTAGATTTTGGGAGTTAAGGATTACTGCGGAGGTTTTGGTGCGTAATCCTCTGACGTCTGATAGTACAGGGATATGTTATTATTTGATGGGTGTGGAGATGTAAAGGTATTTTGGTTAGGATTTAAAATTGTTTTTGAGATTAGAACGGGTACTTTGCAAGTGTGCGATGCGCTTTGAACTGACGTGGGCTGCGAAAGTGGAGAGGTATTAAGGCTTTCGTGAAATCGTATAAAGATATTTTTTAACGCGTGGGGGTCTGTGGGTAGGCCTTCTTGGTGGATTAAAACTAGGACGTTGGTTTTAGTTTTAGTTTTGCCGTCGATACAAATGGAGTCAGGTTTGTCGTGGAGGTAGGCCAGATAGAGGCGTACATTTTCGTAGATTCTTCTGTCTCTTAAACGTGACATAACACAGCGGTCTTCGGCGTTAAGCTCGGCAAGATGTTTGGTGAGTTTGGCCGTGGGAGGGAGAAATGGATCTAAGAAAGAGGGGGACGTGAGAGGGAAGGTCGAGTTGTGGGAAGCTGAGGAGGTGGAGGGGCTGGAGGGGGTGTTGTTAGAAGCTGAGGAGGTGGAGGGAGTTGGGTTCAGAGTGTGAGAGTGTATAAAGTTTGGGTACTTAAAATACGTGCGGCTGTTACGTGAAGCCTGGGTGTTGGGATTGGGTATTGAATTAACAATGTTCGATGAGGGTCGGGAGCCGGGCGCAAGGTTGAAGGATACGCGGTTGTGGGTACGTGCTCTGTTAGGAGAATTATTGGGTGGAAGGATGTTGACGTTAGTTGTTGATTTGGGAGCTATTGAGAGAGGAAGAGATCGGAAGAAATTGGGGAATATTCCAGTCTTTAACTCCCAGTTAGTTCCTAGATTGCGAGGGGTTTGAGAAAGAGGCGAGGGTCCAGGCTTGGGTTGGTTAGGGGATTTGGGAGTGTTGAGCTTAGATTTATTTTTAGGTTTAATGTTAGTGTTATTCTTACGATCCCTAATGGTAATCCGACGTGGTGTGTGCCGAATGTATTAGCTCTACATCACTGAAGCCCGTCCTCACTATTCTCCGGACAACGGGGAAAATACAATAAAGAAAGGTGTCTGTCTGAGAGTACAATGGACCAGTATTTGCGTCTGAGTGCTCCAACAGATAGTAGAAGCCTCCAACAGCAAAAAAGAAACACCTCACAAGGCTAAAGGAAACACAACTTCAACGCCACAAAAACAACACGTATTTGTTTAATTTCGAAAATAAAGGCTTTTTTTTATTATCATATAGGCGCATTTTTTATCAACAAAAACAGGACAAAACACTTACTTACAACCTAACGAAATAACTTATACAATACGATAATTATTACTAAGAGAAGAAACTATAGTTAAATGTACTTTTTGCTTTAGTCTTTTTTGTGATTAGCAATTTGCATATTTAAAACAATTCATTAAATAAAATCAACTAGATTATCTACAGAAAAATACTTCAGTCCAAAAGAATTAAATCATTAAATGCGGCTCTATCGCACCTAAACACATTTTGTATCTCATACAATAAGTCTGCGTAAAAACACTATTTCTGTTATGTATAAAAGTAGAAAAAAAAAACAAAAGAATCCATTGGCAGTGTCGCCGCACGTTGTACAAAACACCTAACAATCTAGTATAAGGACTATTAAACAGAGCAGCATCCAACGGTTAATATCAAGCAATATATTCAATAAAAAAAATTGAGAAAAGCGAAAAAAATGTCTAAAGTGAATAGTAATCTCTGAAAGACCTATATTCTGGCAGTGACATTTTATTTGAATTGTTTTTCAGAAAATTTGTGAATAATTTAAATATGGGTGAGTGGAACTCTTAATCCTATTAACAATAGTTTCAATTTCTACATAGCACATAGTAAATAGTGTGTGGCCTTCCCTTCATGTGGAAGGCCTATGACATGGCTTGACCCTCAACCCATTTTTTTAGTAGCGCCCCGCGTTGTATTGACGGCAGTTCTTCGTTAATTTTACAGAGGTTAAACGCGTTTGAAGACGAATTGTTTGGATGCGACCGTATTGGCTTCCAGTAGGCCTGATTGCAGTTCACCGACAAAGGTGGAAGGACTGAGTTAACATTAATCTGTGATCCTATTGAGGAAAATCTCGGTAAGGGGCTCATTGGTGGCTGGAAAGAATTATTGAGTAAAGTCGATGGACGTTGGAAGGCACGAGTTTGATCGATGGGATGGAAACCGCTTTGGTGATCTGACATTGCACTTACATTCTGCGCATGTTGATCGGCATCAGGACAGATTGAGTTCTCTCTCAACGGCGCACTCGATTGAGATTCAAAGCCAGACGATTGTGATGAAGCACGCGAAATGTTCTCGTGAACCGTGTTAATTCCCTTACGATGTTCTAGAAAGTAACCATTCTGTTCGGAAAGTTGCGCTTGGGGAGAACCGACATGAGCACTATTGAAGTAGCCACCAGATAGCCATGAAGCTGAGGGATTGTTAGTTGTTAAGCAGTTAGTACTGAAGCGAGAGGGAGTTAGTAGGTTAGATCTCTGATAGACAGAGTTATTGGAGACAGAGTGGGGCGAGGCTAATGGCGGGTTGGTATAGTGGTTGACTTTCGAGAAACTGTCATCGAATTGCTTGCTTTGATGTAAGGCATTGCCACCGATTGCCATCGATGAACCGAAGCAAGTATTTACACTAAAAGTGGAAAGTGGTCGAGCGGAATCTAATTCCAGGTTGGGAGAAAAAAGCGATCGACTTGAAGGGAAACTGTTCATCGAAGCAACAAAGTTTCTGGGTCTCGCGGCAAATTGGTGTTCGCTACCGTAGAAACTCTTGGGCGACCGCTGGCCATCATTTAAGCTAAATACGGACGAAGTGATTGGGGACCTCACCAGACGTGCACCATTCATCGGGGACAACTTAGCTTGTGATAGGAATGATCGGTTACTTGTATTGCTTATTATACTATTACCAGTGCTATTGAGTTTTTGACTAATCAGACTAATTGTTTCACGTGTATCCTCGTCACTTAGGCATTCCTCGGAGTAGATCTTGTGGAAACTACTCGACGTATCCTCTTCTGTGTTGGCATGTGAACTGGGCCGGTTGCAAAACGACATGTACATTGTAACAAGGGATGCTGCTAACTGAAAATACAAAAAAATCATCCATTCTATGAAACAATATGAAAGGCGAATTAAATCTGTTCCCACCGAAATCATCTCTTTCGACGAAACTACTTGCTCGTAGTCCAGCAGTCCTCCAGCACATAGGCTCCACATTGTCAACATAAACGTAAAGCGGCTCAATTTAAAAGTATCGACGAGGTTGTAGATGAATGACAGGCCGAGCATAGCAAATGGATTAACCAGCACTAGCATTGAGGTCATATTTAAGGCCGCCACTTGAGGTAGTTTCATTCCCATCGAGTATAGCACCATCATAGTGATTGTCCTAAAGAAGAGACATAGTTTCTGGATAGTTTGGTAGTTGCCTAGCATCTCTGAGTATGAAATGAACACTTTGCCAAGAGCTAGAATGTGTGAGATCATCAGGAACACATAATGTCCGACTTTGTCGCCTAAAATGTTAGTCACTGTGTCTTTCGCTGGATCCGGTAGGTTTCTAAAGATGCAGAATGCATTGATAAATGCAAACATTCCGAGGTAGATAGCGAGTTTTTGCTTGAGTTTGATTTTTTGGGCTCGTTTGAGTCGGGCAAAATGGGGTTGTCTGAACGTTTCGGCTCCTTTGATTATGTAGTTGAGGAATTTCGAGCCAAGAACCATTTTCTTCTTTTCGCGAAGAACTCGCTTCAGATGCCGGTCGCAAGTGGTACAAAGTCGGTATTGTTCCTCCAATTCATTTCTGAAAAATAATTAATAAGTAAAGTGAAAGTGGAAAACACCGTGGACTTAAAGGAATGTTTCCAAAATCATGCCGCTTGCCGCGAGCATGTACCATATGTAGCATGGGGTCCTCTTAATTGGGAAACAACACACACACATTGAACCTCCTGCACATTCTCATAGTTGCATTGAACTCGATACGACAGAAAAGGAGACAAACAGCATTCCTTTCTAATCCAGTAGTGCAAAAAAAAAAAAACTAAAATCAAACTCGTTTTACTCACTTGTATGCCCTTAGCTCTTCGTCAAATTTCGACTCGTTCTTCGGCTCGAATTGCGCCAATTTCTCCACCTTCAACCGCTGACCCTCATTGCACACATGGCAGAATCCATTTGCCGGGAACTGATCACTGAAATCCGAAAAATCCTGTTGCTGGTCTTCCTTTCGCCCCAATGATGTATTACTACAGTCCATCTGTTCATATATCTCCCGGTTATAATCTCCATCCTTTGTGAAACCATTGTATTGCTCACATTTTGGACACATAAAACTATTCGATTCTAAGTAGGGGACCTTTGTATTTTGATTGCAAAACCAGCAGTTCACAGTCACTTTAAAATTTGATCTGAAATAATACGAAAACACAAGCGTTTAAAAATAGAATCGAGTAGGCACTTGCTAAAGCAGCAATCGGGGAAAAAAAACGCGGACAATTTGCACAAATCTACACACACATTTGGGCCGGCTTTGGAAACTTACCTGATTTTCACATATAGTTTGTAGAATATTAGAATTGTTACAAAACTTATAGATAGCAGCGGTATGAGGCTTACGGCAAGCGATAATATGTATTGCATTTTGAATTCAGAATAATATTTGCAATTATTATTTAACTAGAACTAGAATTCCACCGACTGTCACACGCGCGCACGAGTGCAGTTCGTTCAAGGAATGACTTTTCTCTTCACCATGCGCGCGCTTATATAGATGACAGATACGAGGTGGAAGTGCGGTTGGTTCTCTTATCAGGTAGCTACGAAGCTGCATGGGGGATTTTAGAATGAATGTTTTTTATTTAAAAATAATTAGTTCGTGTGTAGTGCAAAAATAATGTTTTTGTTTTCGTTTTCTAGTAAACATGCCAGCCATTCGTCAATGAATCATGAACTTATTGTAAATTGTAATACATACATACATAATACGTTAAATCCTAACCGAAGCATGAACGTGTCCCAGTTTTATTTTTTTTCTTGGTGTAGCTTATCCTACTCTAGGCTGCTTAGTTCTAGTCTTAAATATAATCAAGTTGGCTAGCACTCGTACGTTTCGTTCCGAGTGGCCATCCTCCTGATTGTGTCTTTCAGCGACTGCGCTTCCCTATCTCACTCACTCTGCATGTCCGGACTTCACCAAGGCTAACAGGTCTCAGTCAGTTCTCAGACTCGTCTAAGCATAATGATGCGTCAGCCTCCAGAAGATCCCCTAGCTAACCTTAATCTAACTTACGAACTAAGGAGAGGAGAGGATCTCACCGGAGTAACGTACCGCTTCGGAAACGTCTTCACCCGACAACTACCAATAATCAGCGTGCTGTTTAGTAACATCGGCGAGATCTCAGTCCGCCTTTGCGGTATTATAACGCATGAGCTCATGAGCATTGCCCCAGTGCCGGTGTTAAATTACCGGGATGCCATCTTTATTTTATGGTACACTAACCTTTCGGAATCAATATGGAGAAATGCTTCTAGAGGAGTAGAGCCCGATCGGAGTGTGCTCTTGTGGTATATATAATTGGAGTAGTAAGCTCCGGAGATAAGGCTACTTTCGTTAGTCATTGCCTCTCCACATTTCTCTGAACTGTTTTCTCTCTCTTGTTTCCAAGAGGTCTAGGTCGTTAGCGTTAAAGAATATGTTTCCATTATGGGTTGCGTCCCTCTGCCACATACTTTTCCACATTCCAATCAATTCCGACAAGAGAACAACAGAATTATTGGCTCAAAAAGATTTTTATTTGTATTCATTTTTAAATCTGTAAAACTAATTGAATCCCGCCGCGCCGAACTACGAAATGCAGCCTCGATGTGTAACGAGCTTTCTGGACCGGGGTATACTCACCGGGCCAGGATCTATCACATAAATTTAGTTGTGTCACCGCCAGATGCACTAGTGTTGTTGGCGCACTACTCTGTCCCTCTGGGTTGAGACCCGTTCGGGACACTTGTTCGTAGTGGCGCTTTTGTCACCTCATTGTTGTCGCGTTGACAGCACCCAGTATCTTATCTGTGGCTTCCGGGCTCGCGTCCGTAAGTTGTAGTCCTTGGCTTGGCCCTTGGTTGCTCTCTCTTGGTATCGTTTGACGATCAGGAAGATTTCCGTCAACCGTCTCACGCGTTCTTCGATAGTCTGTGGGTTGTTCCCAGTTGCTACGTGTGATCGTCGAAGAGAGCTTTGGGTAGACGGGGCTCCCTGCCTTGTGTTAGGAACGCTGGGGTATAGCCTGTGGTATCCGAAATCATAGTGTTGATGGCCAATGACCTTCGTTGGTTTCCTTTGTGAATTGGGCGACGATTCTTCTCACGTTCCTGCTGGCCCTTTCCGTCGGGTTCTCTTGAGGTGTGTATGGCACTGAGAACTATTCTTTTACCCCTAGTTCATGTAGGTATTTCTGGAATTCCTTGCTGTTGAACTGTGGTTCATTATCGGTGATAAGGACTTTTGGTACTCCGTATCGTCGGCTAATGATGCAATCTTAGAAAGTTCGTTACAGATGCGTTAAGAGCACAAACGACCAGAAATACAAGAAGTGCAACCTTCGAAAAGACAAGGTGGCAGACAGAGAACAGCTCCAGTGTAGGAACCGAGGACAAGGGTGAAGTGCTAAACATAGCGAGTGAGGAAATAACATTCCCAACGCTAGGGGAAGTAATTAAACAGTCGAAGGTGAGAACAATACCAAACCAATGCCATCACAATACTATGAACGTGTACAGAACCGTGTCTGTAAGACTGCATTGGAACAATTGAATTCGTGCTGTAAATTCCAGCAGATAAATAAAATATTTCGGAGAAGCAATTAGAATGACATTCAGGATCTGGAGCTTCCGAGAACGTCGGACAATGAACGCCTTTTACGAACAGTCAGCATTGACCCGGAGAGCGCCGTCTTGGATGACGATTTCTTCGTGATCGGGGATCTTCAGGAAAAGGTGGTGACAATAAGAGTATATGTAGAAGGTAAATGGTAGCATTCGGCCGAACCGCGACCTGGAGAACAGAGTCCTGCTTCATCACTTCTACTTTCGAAATGATATCGACCAAATAACCTAAGTTTTACCCAGTTAGTGACAATTTCGTGGCAAACTCGTTTTGACGGAAGATCTCCAGATTATCTTCCGGCCATTGAAAAGAAATCCGAGGGAAACGATGGTATATCCAAAGTTGTGCTCAGGCTGCCACCAATGGCTGTACACCATCCTGTTCATCATTGCACTAAATAATGCATATTATCCAGGGCATTGGTAGACAGCGGTGGTGTAACTTATTCCCAAGAGGGATAGAGTCATGTCCAACTTAACCGGCAAATTTCATGTCGATAAGTCTCCAGTATCAGCAAGGCTTTCGAGGAGGTAGTCCATAGAGACCTGTCTTAATGGGTTAATGACAATAAAATCATTCCGGATAACCAATTCGGTTTTATGACACACTTCAGGGTATGACACTGTTCATGCCGCGGCGAAACTCGATTAGATATCCAGTGAAACAAATGAACGAACCAATCCACGAGTGCCTGACTGATTGGCTATTTTATTTAGAACGCCTCTGTCTAGGGCCTCTCAGGACACAAGAAAAAATTGACGCAGGCTCCCAATTTTTGGACCAGAAGTTCATCCACTGGCATAGTCAGATACCTTGAGATATGGCGAGTATTTGTATTTTGACAAATATGTAGATACTGCTCTGGCAAGAGGCCGCCGAGCGTTCGCTTTGACAAGATGGCTGTTTCATAACAAGCAACTTGATTCCAGTGGGGAGGCAATCTGCTACCCCAGAACTCTGGAATCTAAGTACACGGCATACAATAGGGCTAGAGTCTTACGGACAATTCTCTGATTAAAGTGACCCGAAGTCACGCTACAGGAGCAACGGCCTCGGCTTACTTACGCTAGAAACATTCCTATATCCAGATCGATATAGGCTGATCCGGGATGGAAAAGCGGTACCGATAATCTGACACGGGGGTTGCAATTCTGTGAGTCGGCGAATCTTCTATGAACTCGACGTTGAGCTCTACGAGCCCGTGCGCCTTAGGTTTTGTAGCTCGGTTTCACACCGGAATAGAGGAGACACAGTCCGTCAGCAACAACGCCTTTGGCGGCTGGAGTTCAATAGGTGCACACACCAGTACCAGGCTTGCACAGGCTAGTGTAGGTTAAGGTAGATTAGAGTCGAAGTTTGAATGAAGGTGAATTTTAAAATGGAAAATTGGAAAACTTAATGCACCGATGTCAAGGGTATTCAGAAATATTATCATTTCGGCTAAAAAAGCCGATACTCGGATTCGAAGTACTTCTTATTATCATAAATTTCTTTCAATCTCTAAGCGCGTTTCTTAATTACATTTTTTTAGCTATAGTTTGAGTACCTGCCCATAAAAATCAAAGTCGAAGCTTCTCTTAATCACCTATGTTGTATGTATGTGATTCATTTCGTCCGGATAGGTCTATGTATATGAAAGGGACCTACTGGCATTAAACGGCAATTTCTTGAGACGAGTGTGTAGTACAACCCGAACCCTTCGTAAAATTCGAAGTAGTCTTTATGTTCACATTTACAATTTGCAGCATCATCAAATGCAAATACACATTTTTATACGAAATGACTCACGTGCAACATAAGCAACAGATAGATGAAAAACAAAATAGGAAAGAGGTAGTGAAGTTGTAAATGCTCAAAGAGGGGTACATTTGTTGATGATCTTTGCGTACCCTAGGAAACATATCACCTTCTTGAACTAAACTATCTTTTGTGGTTCCACAAAATGAATAAAACTCCCTCTTCAGGTTTTCTTTAGTCAAGCTGAATAAAATTCATTATGGATTTTACTGAATAAGTATATCTTAATTCGTTATATACAATTTAATTAATTAGTTCCTAAAATTAAAGAATTAATAATTTGTAAGCAGCTTAGCATCTCATTGCGTTACCACCTTTAGCTTATTTATTTAACGCTGTCATATGAAATCTATCACAAATGACATTTCCCACCTATTTTGACATATCGTCGGTAAATCCTCACACGTGCTCTTAAACAAGTCCAAAGCTGCATTACTTTCCGTGATATTCTCCCAAATTTTTAATACAATTCAACAAAATGCAGCATGACGATGTAAGGAATCTTTTAAGCAAACACAAACATAAAATTTCACCAACCCTTCTATCTGTATTATATATTGTTTTGCAGGTCGTTTGGAGCATCATCAACAAATCATTTTGCTCGCACAAAGTCAAGTAAGTACCCGGCTCATCAGCAACCAACGCTGAGATTTAAAATGTTTCCATTTTCCCAGAACCGATACTCGGACATTCTGTCGCCATGAATACAACATAACAGGTCTGTGCACGAGAAGAACGTGTCCACTAGCAAACAGCCAATACGCCACAGTCCGCGAGGAGAAAGGCATAATCTATTTGTTCATAAAGACGGCTGAACGCTCGCATATGCCCAGCAAGATGTGGGAACGTGTGAAATTGTCAAGAAACTTTGAAAAGGCTATCCAACAAATCAATGAGAATTTAGTGTTTTGGCCAAAGTATATGATTGCAAAGAATAAACAACGTTTCGTCAAAATCACACAGTATTTGATACGAATGCGAAAGCTGAAGCTGAGACGGCAAAAACTTATTGTTCCACTTTCGACGAAGATCGAACGGAGAGAGACGCGACGAGAGCAGAAAGCACTTATCGCAGCGAAAATTGATAATCATATCGAGAAGGAACTGCTTGAGCGATTGAAAAAGGGCACATATCAGGATATTTACAACTTCCCACAGACGGCGTTTAATAAAGCGTTGGAAGCTGAAGAGGTGGAAGAAGATGTAGAGGAGGAAGTCGAAGATGAGCGAGAGGTTGAGATGGAGATGGAGTTGGACGAGGATGTGCAACGTGAGTTGAATCGGGAGGAGGAATTCGTTGAAGCGGATTCAGACGACGATGAGGAAGCAGATGATAGTGAGGATGCGGAAAGTGATTCTGGTAATCGAGAAGAGGTTGAAGTCGACAGTGATTTAGAGTCGTCTGGCGGCTCTGACATCGAGGTTTGTATAGGTTTCCTAATTTAGTTTTACTGATCGGGACAGAATCGATTCAAGGGGTTGCATTGGATTTCGATTCGCTATAGCTTTCTTCGAGAATTGTGAACGAGAAAAAGTATTCTTTTTAGGGAAGGATCCGGCATTTTTCTGATGTTCCCTATCGCTACGCGAAATGTCTTACCATCACAGTCTGCGTTTATCCCATTGATAATGTTGGCGTTTCCCATTTTCTTTACTACTGCTCGTAGAGAAAAGTTCTACCTTTCTGCCTCGTTTCGTAACTTGGGTTTTTCATTCCACAAGATTACGGTTAGTTGGTTGTAAGTTACATCTTCAACCGATCATTTAGACTCGTGAATCTGCCCGTGTGTCTTGCCGTAACGACTGCGAGCATTATAGTTCTTACCAACTCATTTAGCTGAACTTTTACCTTTCTATAAACTCTAATTACCTTGTTTAGGGTTTGACGACATAAGCGAGGAATGATTATCCCTATCTTGTGCAAACACTTGATTAGATCGCACGAGTTCCTTTGCCGTCACACTGGGACACCACATTCCAGTGCTTACATTTACACTCTTACTAAGTTCCGTACAAGCCAGCATGTATTTCCAAGGCCGATAGCTTCACATAACACCCTACAATTACAATCTATCCATTTTCAGTCGCCATTCGCTGATTTTATCAATATCAGATGGTCTTACCTTGCCTTGTCTTTCTCCACATGCCCGGAGATCGTTTTCTTTACCTGCCCCCGGACACCCCGGAGCTTAGGTAATATTTTAATTGGTATACTTACCACTCGATTGGTTTTAGTTTGCATACATTATCTTATCACGAGAATAGTAGAATGGTTTGCTGGCTGGCAATAGCTAAGAAAGGAGACAACTTTTGCGATTGTTTACGTTCCCATTTCGACAAAGATCCGTCGACGATATTCTTCTCGGATGTCGTGATTTCACGCTTGAATGTAAACAATAGAATGAATGGATCGATGCTGAGTGAGCTTTTTTCATTTTTGATTTAAGGGTGCGCTCAGGCAAAATGCGATAATTAATTCGCCTCGAACCGATCGCGCTTATTCTCCGAGTTGGAATGAACCTAACACTTGGATAAGTATTCTCAGTATCTGAGTCGATAGCAAAACGTAACTTGATCGTGTAGCACTGAGCGCGAGCTATACAGTGAACGGCAGTGTGGTTCTGTTTCGGGGGGTAAGCCCGCATGTGAAGCAATAGTTGACCGAAGTAGTATCGTGAAAGCTCGAACATTGTCACGTATTTGTCGTAACTCTGCGCGCTTAAAGATTTTCGAGCATTTGTTGTGGCTTTCGGAAATTTGTTCGTTTTTTTTTTTTTTTTCTTCTTCTTCTTTCTTTTCCGGTATTCGTGAATTAATTGGTCTTTCTATTTCTGTCCATCGTTGCATGGTCAAGGTTAAGCTCTAGTCGAGCGAGAGTGAGAGTGGTTGGCGGTTTACTTGTGGCGTCATTGATGATTTTCTTGTTCATTCTGTCCCGATAAGAGTCGTTCGTTTTGTGTAAGCGCTATAATTGTATATTTTCCGTTCAGGAGAGTGGTGCCGGTGCATTTGTAAAACTCCACAAGGACGTAACATCGGCGGACAAAGATAGTGATGGAAAACAGCAACCAGCGAAAAGAAGAAGAATCGCAACAACAACAGAATCTAGCCACGACAACAGAAAGATTGTCAAAGTCAAGCGACGACTTAGGAAGCCAAAAGTGGAAATCGAATATGAAATGGAAACTGAGGCCGCGCCACGGGAAAGGATACATAAATGAGGTACAAAGTGCGAGTTTGTATAAACTATTAACGAAAACAGTAACAAATAAACGTAGAAAAATTATTTTTATTGTAAAACAAAACAAAAGACACGAGAATGGGTTTCCTTTTTTGGTGCACGTCGTAATGGTGCTTTTGTGACTTGTATTTCTGGTTCGAGGGTGGAAAAGGTTCAAAAAACGAGACCTGAAGAGCATCATGCTGACTAAGTTGTTTGTGTTTTTTTATCTCCGGCCTTAATTCTTGTTATATACCGGCTACGTCGAGTGAAATCTGTACGTCGATCAGGTGAAGATCGAAACATGTGAGTAAGGTAGGCATTCTTGACTCACTATGATGATGTCAAAGTTGGAAGGCCTGGTTTTATTGTTATTTATCTTACTTAAGCTGAATGTCTTTTTAAGGAGTGTTATTGCATTGCAGCCTTCGTAGTATTTGAATGTGCTCATTTTAGGATTGTTAGCTCGCCACTTAACTGCTAATAGGGTTTACGGGTCCATCCACATCAGTTTATAATAAGATTTATGAACTTGATCTCAGTCGTTAACCGCTGTTAATAAAATAAATCAATGAATGAGAAGAATTCAAGGTTTCAAGTCGCCTCCGGCAATACGATTTCTTTACTCCGCGAATCGTTTTTTTCTGAATGCAATTTTCATTGCCACCCATTAGCCTAGGAAAGTTGTAAACGATGGAATAAAAAGCTACGATTACTTAAGGAATTCGCATATTTTTGCCTTAATTATCGCACATGTTACAATAATATCAATTATGACGCCATCGTCATAAAGGTTACACTCTAAATGGTTATTAAAATTGTAACGTCGTTTAACCTTTCGACTACAAGTTGAATATATAACACTGCAATGAACCCTTTCTGTTAGTGAGACAACAAAAGTTGTATTTTGCCATTAGTGAGACATTTGACGACTTTGAAAAGAGCATTGTTCTGATGTGTCGTGATATATCAGCGCGGAATGCGGTTTAATATTTTTCCATTCATCATACTCTGTAAGTATTATGTAATTAGGGTCAAGTAAGAGTACGACGACGATTAGTGGATAACGCAATTATAGATGAGGTGCCTTGAAACAAGAAACAAGTGCCTTTAGACCTAAGGAAGTCTAGTCAAGCATTTTCAGAGTGTAAATTGGTCAGTGTTTATACATAGCTAGACTCACTCACTTTGGAGTGAACTTGGGCCTCAATGAACAAGTCTTTTCAAACTGTGCAAAGTGCCGCATGTATTGCTTGAGGTTCCATTCCGTCACCAGGTGTGCGTCACCTTATAGGCGGTCAGTCTCTGCTGCGTCGTCCCTCGGGGTCAAAATCGAATACCTTCCCGGTCGAAGTAGTGATTTCCATTCTCTCTACGTGGTCATCTCAGACGTTAGATACGTTTACTCCTGACTATGCCGATGTCGCTGTTCATGAGACTGGTATGCTAGTGAACAACACTCAGGGTCCCGTCGTCGTACGGGGCGTACAAATGGGAATGTGGCTGCTGTGGCCCAGAGTGTGAGACTCAATTCACGAACATCAACTCGCCATAGATCTCAGCTGCTCAACATTTCACGCACCCGCCTGAGGAGAATTCTGCACAAAGATCTCGGATTATTCGCTAACAAGGTCCAATTGACTCAGCAATTGAAGGTGGGCGACCATCCGCTTCGTTATCGCTTCGCAGTTTGGGCCTTAGAGCAGCTTGAATTGGACAACGATTTTGAGCGAAAAATCATCTTTTCTGACGAGGCGCATTTTCATTTCGGCGGCTACATTAACCAAAAAAATTGCCGGCTCGGAAAACCCGCACTTTTTTGCCGATAAGCCAATGCATCCTAAAAGAGTGACAGTTTGGTTACGGATTGTGGAATGGTGGCATCATTGGACCATTTTTCTTCGAAAATAAGGCTGGGAACAACGCTTCGGTCTACGGTGGGCGTTACAGAGCCATGTTATAGACTTTTTTCCCTGAAATTGAAGACATGGATTTGCACGACCTTTGGTTAATGCAGGATGGCGCGCCCTGCCAGGCAGCCCATGCCAAAATCGTTCTGTTGCGCACCAAATTCCCAAATCGTGTTATCAACCGTTTTGGCGATGTCGATTGGCCGCCTCGAAGCTGCGATTTGGCCCGTTTGGACTTTTTTTTGTTGTGGGGAACCGTGAAGGACCGATATTATGCCAACAATCCGGAAATGATTCAAGCACTTAAGACCAATATCATCCAAGCGATCCGTGAGCTACAGCCAGAAACCATCAACAAGGTCTTGGAAAATTGGGGTGACAATGCGCTACTGCGAAGCCAGCAGAGGCAGCCACTATTACAAAATATATGGCTACGATAATGTTATGCCGTTGGTAACAGCATACATTTAGTTTAGCCTCCATTAACCTCAGACGAGTAAGTCTCTTCTGCTTTAACGCTCTCAAATGCTTTATTGGTATTTCACTGTTTTTATGCAATAACGTCTACGAGGAAAAGTTCTCAGCCTGACAATGAAGGACTGCGATTTTCAGTCAAAGAACGGTTTTATTTTTCTACATAATCACACCTCAATACACTTGGTCTGGCGTTTCTCTAAAGTCAGTATTCCTTCTCGGAAGTGAAAGTCTGGAAGGCTATGAAAAAATTCTTTGACGGCCCTCTTAACTCCTTCATTAGATGCGAAACGCTTCACAGAGACACATTTGTTTAAGTTTGGGAACAGACGAAAGCTTGAGGAGAATAGGGGAGTGGCTTCTCGAATTTTGGCATTCAGCTTGTCAAGAAGGTGGGTTTATATTCGCCTGTTATTGTTTTACCTTTTGCAAGGTAATCGTTTAACAGGATCCCTTTCGCATCCTAAAACCCTCCATGATCTTTCCGGCAAATGCGAAAGACTTCGCTTTCTTTGGCGCTGAACCCCCGGCTTCCATGGATTGCTTGGAGTGCTATTTCGTTGCTGACTTATCTTCTTATCTATGGTGAAAAATCGCGCTACAAAATGTGTCCCATCTAACCCAGCTAGAAAATGAGGTAATACCTGACATTGCTGATCATTCCGCCAACACCCTGGACTTGTTCCCCACCTGTCATTCTGATAAGTATTCTTTCGATATATTGTCACCTCTAGGCTCGTCAGCCCACTGTGTCGTTTCTCTAATAATTTTTTTTTTATAGGGTTCGTGCAGGTTCAATAGTGTACGCTCTTATGGCGTTTGTCGCACAGCTTGGACGGGGTGCAGATGGTTTGTGTCGAAGATGTTCGTTCACTACTCTCCGGGGGTGGTTGTCCTAGATAGAAGTTGAGAGTTTCGACTGAATTTGCGTTGGTTGTAGTTCACAGTACAGTAACTCTTTTGTTTTCATGTCATCAAGGTGTTATATTGGAAATGCCCACACACAGTATGAATTTTGAAGTGATTCTATGCTGCGAGTGTTATGCCTTCGTCAGCATTTTTTTATCTCTCATTCGCAACTGATGTTGTTGCACAATTTTTCCGTATAGGAATTGTTCTTGGCTATAGACAGACTTAAAATACGTACCTTCCACTCAACAGTCGATGATGATTACCCCCCAGTATTCAATTCTTTTATTTAAACCACACAGTTAGAGAACGTATGCCTTAATGAACAGTATGTCTCTACGAGAAAGCCAATTGGAACGGACTCAACAACTTCTTTAAGAATTTTAACTGGTCACTATGCTTCCTCGGTAGTGACGTGGATGCCGCTGCTTATGCGATGACGAACATACTTCTTCTGGCTATGAGAAAGAGTAAAGAGTATCAAACCTAAGGCAAATGCGTTGTATGATTCGAACTGTAAAGAGGCTATCAGATGAGAGAGCTGAGTTTCCGGTATTACAAATCAAACCCCTCTGAGGAAAACGAGCCAGAAATGACTGTAATGCATTGATTCGACATCCCAGCTGTCAGTTCTTTAGACAAGGCCAATCTGCTAGCCGCACATTTTGCACCCAGATTGCACTTTGTCTCCGCATGTACTTGAGAGCGTAGAATCTTCCATGGGACAAATCCACTTTCACACTCGTTGAGTTGCAAGAGTACTTAAGGACCTCACCATGCACAAATCCTCTAGCCCTGATATTCCAATACTTCTGAAGAGGTGTCCTTCCACGCCGGGAAAACCACAGCGTAAGCTTTTTTATCTTTCCTACTCTTCTGGTCTCTGTCCGAGTAGATGAAAAAAGCATTTGTCCAGCCCGTCCCTAAAAAGGGCGAATCTTTGTCTCCCACCTCCTATCGACCCAAAGCACTAACGTTCCTTCTTTCTAAGGTCATGAAAACGCTGTTAAATCTTCTGCTTATGAAATATCTTGAATCGCGAAAACTTCTTAATGACCGGTAGTACAGTTTCCGTAGCAACAGGTCCACTGGTCATTTGATGGCATATCTCACCGAAGAGTGGAACAAATCTTTGCACCATTTCGGCGAAAGCAAGACTGTTGCGCTTGAAAATGCGTGCTTATGGTATCGGTAAGTCTCATCTTCTATGGATTAGAAATTACCTTTCGAGCCTGTTCTGTCACCGACACTCACTCGTTCCAGGACTAACGTCCCTGCTCTTCGGCCGTAGAACTGAAATGGCAGCGTACGTTAAGCACATTGAATTCCGACCTTGACAGCATAATTAAATCGGGTGTAAACAATAGAGTGGAATTTAATGCTTCCAAAACACAATGCTGTCTACTATCACTCAAGCTAACCATCAATAAGCAGCCATTATCCTTGAACGGCGCTTGTGTCGATGAAACCGAAGGACTTTCCATCCTTGGTATGTGTGTTAATAAAATTCTTAGTTGAAATGATCATATTTTCGAGGTCGTCAAGAACACTGCGATATGTTTAGGTTTCCTCAAACGATGCAAGAAATATTTCATCCCCTTTGATCTGGCTTCAATTTATAAGGCCTACATCCGCCCCAAACTCATAGGAGACAACAATATCGCGAAATCGATCGACTCACTCGAACATCGACGCAATGTCACTTTCGGCCCGTGCTGTGTCTTGACTTCCTGATATTTAAGAGTAGTCATAACTCTTTGTACACACTTCAATTATAAAAAAAAGCCATTCAGAAAATGCGGCACCCGTCTTGCGCAGAGCTTTTGTATCCCTAATTTACTGTGTAAGATTTTTCGCACCCTTCCTTCCGATGTCCATACAGCCTCAGCTACATATCTCACTTACCTAAGCCACTCGTCTATCGCCGAATACGATATCATGCGCTTTTTCGATGGTTTGCAGTGTGGTTGCCGTTTTTGCCGTCCTTCAGCTGCCCACTTTTTAACGGTTAACATCGAAGGAGCAGAGTCCCTGTAAGCTTTTGGCAACTTCGGATGAGTTTCCTACGGAGCTTCGAAGCTCCCACATCCTTAATCCCTCTAACACCTCTGCTACAGCCAGATCCTCATCTCTCACACCATCTTCAAACCAATTTCCTTCAACATCAGTCCCCTCCAAATCTTTCGTTGATCCCCTACTGCCGCCCTCAGTCAAACTCTTTCAGCAATCTGTTGACCCCAACGAATCTCGATACGCACTCTCCAGGTTAAGAGACAAAAAAATCTATGAGAAAATCTTCTTGGCTTATCTTCATGACAAATCAGACTCGGTTTGCTATGAAGGTAAAACAAACACCAGCGTAATGGTCTCAATTCAACAGGAAGGTCTCCCCACCGATTTCACTATCCTCAAGAAGCTTTTCATTAAATATCACGAGTTTTTCAATATCTCACCCAAAAAAGTATCAAACGATCTTGATACCTTCAGACATTATATACACTCAAAGCGCATATCGCACCTTCAGCGTAGCAAAGCTGACCATGATAGGTTTTTTCGGCCCTAAAAATCTCACCCTCCCTGCCACTCTAACGCCCCCCGAAAACCTTCCTCTTACCTTTTATTATCAGAATGTAAGAGGTCTGCGTTCTAAAACTGAGGCAGTCCTGCAGCAATCTCATGCGTTACCTTTTGAAATCTTTGCCTTAACCGAAACGAACCTAGTCTCTAGTATAAACAACCTTGAACTATTCCCATCCAACTTTAACGTTTACCGCGATGATGCTAACCGACCTACTGATGGTTGTCCATGCCGCGGTGTTCTTCTAGCTGTCCGAAACACAATTGACTCCTCTCTCATAGCAACTTCATCTTCGCCATGTCTCGACTTTGTTTCCATTAAGATTGTATTACCCCGGATATCGCTCTACGTCATCTGCTTTTACATTTTGCCATCACAACCTACTGAAACATATAACTTGGCCATTGATACAATCGATAATTTAATTGAATTACGAGATCCCCAAGACGAGATCTTAGTTTTCGGTGACTTCAACCTTCCTCACCTTAAATGGATCCCTTCAGACGACCAATCGTTTTACATTGCCTCTAATCCCACTGCAGTCAAAGAATGCCTCCTCTCTGACCGCCTAGCTGATTCCAGCCTTAACCAAGTTAGCGGCATTTTGAATTACATGGGCAGACAACTCGACCTCATTTTCACAAGTGACCTCTTCAACTCCTCAGTTTCAGCTTCTCCGCTGTCCCTATCAACCGTCGACAACTACCACCCTCCCCTTCTTATCTCGTTCTTTCACAACTCCCCTATACAGAACCTTCCCCCACTGTTCGATTCTCTCACGATTTTCACAAAGCCAACTTCCGTCAAATCAATGAATATCTCAATAATGCCCCTTTCAATTTCAACAACCTTACCGTAAATGATGCCATATCTATATTCTACAAAGAAATATTTAATTCCTTCTCCCTTTATGTACCCTTTTCTCGACATAAAACCTCCTCCACCTCCCCTCCATGGTATAATCGGAGGCTCTGTTCTTTGAGAAACAAACGGAACAAGCTCTGGACAACTTTCCTTCGTACTCAATCCCCAAATGACTTCTCGAACTATTTCGGTACTTACCTGCATTTTGTAGAGCTTTATAAAACTCTCTATCAACACTACTTAGTTGAGATGCAAACCAACCTTATAAATAATCCCAAGTCCTTCTTCCAATTCGTTAATCACAAAAGAAAATCTGATGGCTACCCAAACTCACTCTCCTTCAATAATGAAACTTCCATGATCCTCATTACATCGCCAACCTTTTTGCCACATTTTTCAATCAATCTTTTACCCATGATTCCTTTGCACCCGATCATACCTATTTCAACTATTTACCAAACTTCTCCTTTGGACCATTTCTCCCTCGTAGTGTCGACCCCGTTATCATCGTAGAAAGATTAAATCAACTTAACGATGAATTCACCCCTGGCCCCGACGGCCTTCCAGCTATATTTTTAAAAAAATGTTTCTCCTCCCTTTCTCTACCTCTCTCAAAAATCTTCAGCCTATCCCTTTCCCAAGGTGAATTTCCCCGGATATGGAAAACCTCTTTTATAACACCTATACACAAAAAGGGTCCGAAGAATGACATTAACAACTACCGTCCCATTGCCAAACTGTCTCATATACCCAAAATTTTCGAAAGTATTTTGTATGATAACTTACATTTTCAATGCAAGTCTTTAATCTCCCCCAGACAGCACGGCTTCCTTAAAGGCAGTTCTACAACCACAAACCTTATTGAATTCGTTTCCTTCACCCTTTCAGCCTTAGAAAATGGCAAGGAAGTCGATGTTATCTCAACTGACTTCAGTAAGGCCTTCGATAAAATTTCACACAGATTAATACTCTTCAAACTGTCTTCTCTTGGCTTTGAGCCCATCTAATTAAAGTGGATTTCCTCTTATTTGGAAAATCGCAACTACAGCGTTCGCTTTAGATCTGCCCTCTCTAACCCCTTCCTTGCTTCCTCCGGTGTCCCCCAAGGCAGTCATTTAGGCCCGCTTCTACTTTCTCCATAATCAACCCCTTTCCACCGTTCAGGTGATCCGTGATCTTGGTGTATTATGCGGCCAGGAACTCAATTTCTTTGCACATATCAGCGATATAATTCTTAAGGCCAATTCTGCACTCGGCTTCGTGAAACGATGGTCTAAAGAATTTTCCAATCCCTACGTCACTCGGTCTCTTTACATAACCTTTGTTCGCCCTATTCTCGAATACGCGTCTCAAGTGTGGTCTCCTTACTATCATTCACACATTTCCAGAATTGAGAGTATCCAACGTCGGACAATCCTCTAATCCTACCTCCCTATCAAGATCGCCTTAAACTTATTAATTTGAGCTCGCTGGAAGAACGAAGAAGAATATCCGACATCCTTTTTATCCACCGACTCCTCTCAGGTACCATCGACTGCGCGTCCCTTTATAACTCTATCTTTTTTAACACTAACCCTCGTAATACACGAAATCCACGTCTCTTCTATGTACCCACCTCTCGTACCTCCTATGGCTCCAATGAACCTATCTCCCGTATGCTGCGGAATGTTAATGAGAAAAACTCCTTGTCTAAAACTCCGTCTCAATCGCCATCTTTCTTAGTCTCTTAGAATGTAAGTTAAATTAAGTATGTAGCTTGAATTAAGCACAATAAAATGGGGGTATAGCCCCCACCAAAATCAAATCAATACGGATTTATCCATCCCAAACGAAGAATTTTATGACCGCACAGATGAAATGAAGTCGGAAGGTGTAACTGATGTAAGGTCACGAAAGTTATTAATGGATCCCGACGTCCAATTGGCTTTACATTACTCACTTTTGTCTTTGACAAAGCCCGTATTAGTATTGTCATAGGATGGTACAAAGCCATAGTTCAAGAGTATATACCTAAGTCCATGAGCTAGCCCAGCTAAAACTAAAACATATGAAACCTATAACTTTCCATTACATGAAGTCGCATTATGTGCGCTAATTACTCTGAAGCACATTCCTCTTCATCTACCACCTGTCTCATACATACTAACAAAACAAGGAGATTCTCAAAGTAAAAACAAGAAACAAGTGCATCATTGCTGAAGCCCGGCGGATTTATATATATTTATATAACACCCCTCATAAACTACCTCCCTCCCAATCGTATGTTGAAAAAAAGAAACAACCAAACCAAGCATCTGCTATCCCTAACCATTCTCATCAAGGCGCTCTTACAGTCTCTAATACAACATGCCTCAACACTTTAAAAGAACAAACATACGAGGGTGGTCCGATAAGTACTCAGTCTACAAAAGAAAAACAAAAATTTTGGAGAAATGGCAATTTATTTTTCAATATAGTCTAATTTTAGTTCGATACACTTGACCCAGCAATGCTCTTCTTCTTTAACCCGTCTGAAAAATACGTTTTCTCGAGGTCTGCAAAGAAGGCCTCCGTGGCGGCGACGAGCTCCTCATTCGACTGAAATATCTGCCCGGCGAGTGACTTTTTCAAGTTTGGAAACAAAAAGATGTCGCACGGGGCCAAATCTGGAGAATACGGGGGATGGGGCAGCAGTTCGTAAATACCAGAAAACGGTGGCCATCACCTTTCCGGCCGATGGGACAGTCTTCGTCTTCTTCGGAGCATGTTCGCCGGGTGAAGTCCACTGTTTCGACGGTTCCTTGGTCTCTGGTGTGTACCAGTGGATCCATGTTTCGTCGACTGTCACGAAACGACCCAGAAACTCCTTCGGATTGCGCTTAAACAGCGTCAAACACTGCTCTGAAGTGTCTCACGGTTGCGCTTGTTGTCCGGAGTGAGCAAACGCGGCACCCATCGCGCCGACAGCTTTCTCATGCCCAAAATTTCATACAGGATATGACCCACGAGATCTTTTGAAATGCCTACTGTCTCAGCTATCTCGCGCACCTTCAATCGGCGATCTACCAATACGAGATCGTGGATTTTTGTCACGTTATCCTCCGTGGTAGCCGTTTTCGGAGAAGAGTCATCGTACACAGCATCCAAACACTCTTTGATTTCGCTGCGCGATTTCCCTTCCAAAAACAAGAATCGAATCACCGACCGATATTGCTCTTTTCCCATTTTTCCAAAATCCGCGGACACTCCCGCATCCACACGCGGTCAAAATAAAACTACGAGTCCGATCCGGCTGAAATTTCGACAGTAGCCGTCTACTAGAATGTACTACACGATAGTAAGTTGCTCTTGCGATACTGGCGAAACACAACTATTTCAAAATCCTTCAATGGAACATAAAAGGCTTTATCAATAATTACAGCAAATATTCAAAAAGGTTTCACAGGCTAATTCTATAATTTTGCCTACAGCCCCACTCCTACCCAAGGTATAGCTCTTCATTAAGAACCACATACCCCGCAGAAGAATCTCCATCAACCTCAACTTTTTAGACCTTTTTTGAAATTGATCTTGCAACCAAATTCACATTCATTTCACATTCTGCCTGATCAAGTATTCCCTAAACGGGATCTCTAATGCATTGTTAAATGCACACCCTAATCACCTTGGGCGATGTTAACGCTTGGATTATGATGGGGCGCAATCAGCACTAGTCCTAAGGACAGAGAAGTAGAGACTTTTATCTCCTACCCATGGTAGGCAGATCAATGCCGATCCCGCACTGTTGTAGAAAATCTTGGATGGTCCCTACAACATGTTTTCCCCTAACTTCAGAACAGAAAATCAGTCAACCTTATCCCGTATTCCTTTTTTCAAGATGAGTACTATCCCATCTGCAACAAAACTCATCGAAAAATAAATCTCGCCGGTAGAACTATAATGTTGTCTAGCAAGACTAGCAAAACACACAGCAGTGATCGTATATCCTACCCTATACAGAATAATCTTTCACCTCCTGCCAATTATAAATTTATTACATTACAAAAACAGCTTGCACACAGCTGTAATTCCCCAAAACTGGAACAGTCAGACCCAGCCTTCCCTAAATATCCCCTCCTGTGGTTCTTTCAGTCTGAACACCTCATTAACCATAATCAGGAAGCTTTTAGACCAATCCGCAGACGTCTTTGTACGCCAGGACTTTCACATATCCAAGGCTTTCTCTACTTGTAATCACTTAACTCTCTAAGGTCCTGAAAACACTGAGAGAGCCTAAAATCTATAACTGTAAACGCTCTTTTCTAACTCATAGGAAAACTTGCGTTAAAGCTAACAATTTTTACTCTTCAAGCTGATCTCTTTTCAAGGGTTATTCACAAGGAGCACAAACTTGTAGATCATATATGAGACTTGTTCAAGAAATATGGTGACCATTAATTTTTCTCGCAAAAATATTTATTTATTCATCAGTATCCCAATGTTACAATCGCAAGAGATCTTAAAAGCCTATGCCAATCGCGTCTCCCTCAAGTTTTCGGAAAACCCTCGCAACACCTCCTCAGTCCGTCCAACACCAATGGAGCCTTTGTCAATAAGACTTAGGGAGTTTTGCTTCTGAAGTACTGGCTTTCAAAACGCAGCTAACAAGAAACGACAAGTATCCGAATAAGGGGGCACACGACTGGAAAGACTATTTCTGCAGACTGTATAACGGCGATGCCGAAATAGATTCGGCTGTTAGGCATCATGACCCATTCACAACGGACGATGATAGCAGAGAATTCCGCCCTCTGACCTGGACGAAGTTAGGAAAGCTTATTCTAAACTTAAGTAAAACTCGAGCAGTCGATTCCTCGCCGTGCACAAGAACTTGGCCTTTCGAAGACTTCAACTTGGCGAATTTTGCGTCGGGCTTACACCCGTATATATCTAACTGACCCAGGAGCTCAAAATTCATGACCATAGACAACGCCGATCGACATTTTTGGATGAATGGCTGTGTTAACAAGGAAAATTGCCATATATGGGACGACACCAACTCACCGAAGTTCACCAGATGACAATTCATTCTCAAAAAGTTACTGTCTGATATGGATTTTGGGCCGGCGGCGTCGTTGGTCCGAACTTTTTCGAAAGCGACGTTGGTGTGGCGGTCACCGTCGATGGTGATCGCTACAGAATGATTAATTTTCGTGGGGGCGAACGCCCCCATTTATTAGGCTTAATTCAAGCTAGCTTAATCTAATCTTAACCTAATCTCACTTACTAGGTAGGGAGAAGGGGAGGGTGGTTAAGAAGGCGGATTTTTAGGCATCGAGTGCTGAGGTTGAAATCGAAGTAAGGATTCGAATTAACAATTCCCAGCATACGAGAAATAGGTTCATTGGAGCCATAGGCAGTACGGGGGGTGGGTAGATAGAAGAGACGGGGATTTCGTACGTTGCGGGGGTTAGTGTTGATAGAGACAGAGTTATAGAGAGTCGCGCAGTCAATGGTACCTGAAAGGAGACGATGGATAAAAAGAATGTCAGATACAACTCTTCTTTCTTCCAACGTGTTCATGTTGATTAGTTTAAGGCGGTCTTGGTAGGGTGGTAAAATCAAAGGATTGCCCCAGGGGAGACCTCGAAGAGCAAAACGTAGGAATCGGCGTTGGATGCTCTCGATTCTAGAAATGTGGGTTTGTTGGTAGGGAGACCACACCTGGGAGGCGTATTCAAGAAGGGGCCGGACAAAGGTTATGTAAAGAGATCGGGTAACGTAAGGGTCCGAGAATTCTTTAGACCATCGCTTCACGAAACCGAGTGCCGAATTAGCTTTAAGGATTATTTCATCGATGTGTGCCCGAAAATTAAGCTCTTGGTCACATAATATGCCAAGATCGCGAATGACTTGAACCGTGGAGATGGGTTGATTATTGAGGAAGTAGAGACGAGGAGGAGGTTTGATTCGTTTACGTGAAAAGGTAATTGATTGGCATTTGGAAATATTAAGCTCTAAGCAATTTTTGGAGCACCAGATGGAAAAGCTATTGAGATCAGATTGAATAAGGGAAGAGTCATGACTGGAGGAAATGGTCTTGAAGAACTTGGTGTCGTCGGCGTATAATGAGATGTGGGAGTGTTTGATCACCAATTCAAGATCGTTTATGGAAAGAACGAAAAGAAGTGGACCTAAGTGGCTGCCTTGGGGGACGCCGGAGGAGGCTAAAAAGGGGTTAGAGAAGGCAGATCTAAAACGAACATTATAATAGCGATTTTCCAGGTAAGAAGATATCCACTTCAAAGAGATGGGGTCGAAGCCAAGGGAGGACAATTTGAAGAGTATCAGTCTGTGGGAGATTTTATCGAAGGCTTTACTGAAATCGGTTGAGATAACGTCGACTTCTTTGCCGTTCTCTAAGGCTGATAGGGTAAAGGACACAAATTCAACAAGGTTAGTGGTTGTGGATCTGCATTTGAGGAAGCCGTGTTGTCTAGGGGAGATTAATGACTTGCAGCGAAAACTTAGTGTTTCGTACAAAACACTCTCGAAGAGTTTAGGTATATGTGATAGTTTGGCAATGGGACGATAGTTGTTAACAACGTTCTTAGGACCTTTTTTATGTATAGGGGTGATAAATGAGTTTTTCCATAAGCGGGGGAATTCACCTTGGGATAGGGATAGAGTGAAGATTTTCGAGAGAGGGCGAGAGATGGTTGAGGAGCATTTTTTTAGAAATATGGCAGGGAGACCGTCGGGTCCAGGAGTGAATTCATCATTAAGTAGATTTAATTTGTCTTCGATGACATGAGAATCAACTGTGTGTGGGAGAAATGGTCCAAGAGAAAAATTCGGAAGATAATGAAAGTATGAGAAGTCTGGAGCAAACGAGTCGTCGGCGAAAGACTGTTTAAAAAAGGTGGCGAAAAAGTTGGCGATAATATTGGGATCATTCGAGGTTTGATCGTGGAAGGAGAGGGAGGTAGGGTAGCCATCGGATTTTCTTTTATAGTTAACAAACTTAAAGAAGGACTTTGGATCGTTTATAAGATTGGCTTGCGTTTCTGTTAAATACCGTTGATAGAGGAAGTTGTGTAGGGCGGTAAAGTGGAGATAGCTGCCCAGGTAGTTAGAAAAGTCATTGCATGATTGAGTACGAAGGAAGATTGTCCATTGCTTATTTCTTTTGTTTCTTAGAGAACGGAGCCTGCGATTATACCAGGGTGGGGAGGTGGACGAAGTTTTGCGTTGTGAAACGGGAACGTAAAGAGAGATAGAGTAAAAAATTTCCCTGTAGAATATGGATATAGCATCGTTTACGGTTAGGTTTTCAAAATTGAGAGGGGCATTTTTAAGGTATTCATTTATTAGATGAAATTTTGCTTTGTGGAAATCGTAAGAGGCCAGAACTGTAGGAGGTTTATTCTGTGTGGGAGAATCGTGAAAGAAGGAAAGGAGGAGGGGAGGATGGAAGTTATCGATGGTTGAAAGGGAAAGGGGACTAAGTGAAACAGAAGAGTTGAGAGGATCGGTTGTGAATATGAGGTCGAGTTGTCTACCCATGTAGTTTAGTACGCCACTAACTTGGCTGAGGTTTGAATCTGTTAGGCGATCCAAGAAGAGACATTCTTTGGCAGTAGTGGGATTAGTGGCAGTGTAAGACGATTGATCGTCTAATTGGATCCATTTAAGATGAGGAAGGTTGAAGTCACCGAAAACAAGGATTTCATCTTGAGGGTTTCTTAAATCGGTTAATTGGTCGAATGTGTTGATGGCGAGTTCATAGGATTCAATAGGTTGTGAGGGCAAGATGTAGAAACAAATGATGTATAATGTCTTCTGGGGTAGAGCAATCTTAATTGAAACAAAGTCGAGAAGTGGGGAGGATGATACTGCAATAAGGGAAGAGTCAATTGTATTAAGGACGGCTAGTAGAACGCCTCGGCAAGGACAACCGTCAGTGAGTCGGCTGAGTTCGTCATCGCGATAAACATTAAAATTTGGTGGGAACAGTTCGAGGTTATTTATGCTGGGGATCAGGTTCGTTTCAGTCAACGCGAAGACATCAAAGGACAAAGCATGTGATTGTTGCAGGATAGCTTGGGTTTTCGAGCGGAGACCTCTTACATTTTGATAATAAATAGTAAGAGGGAGGTTTTTGCAGAGGGTGTGGGTGACAGGAGGATGGCGACAATTAGGAACGAAAAAACCTGTCGTGATCGGCTCGGCTACGCTGGAGGTGCGATATCCGTTTTGAGTGTATATATTGCCGGAAAGTTTCGAGATCATTTGAGACTTTTTGAGGGGAAATATTGAAGAATTCGTGGTATTTTACGAAGAGGTTTTTGAGGCAAATATAAATATATAAATATAATATAAATAATACGTCGATGCGGGCATTTGAATGATGTCCTATTCTATACATAATGGCATATAGGATTTGTTTTATTCCATTTCAACATCTACCCGCCCTTATTGAAAAAAAACTTTATATACTCCTATTAGATCTGTCGGTGGAAAACGAACATACGCAGCTAAAGGTGCCAAATTATTAACCAAACGTTCCCCTTCCGTGTTGCTAATAATAATTTCTCACAAGTAATCGTTATTTCCGGATATTTTCGTACACCGCTAGTCGTTTTAATAACAACCTATTGTCGGTGCGTGCATCCTCATAAATAGTATTTAAAACAGTATCACTTAACGAGGCTACCGAGTTTATCTGCTATTACATGACCATGTCGTTCCATCACTAGCTTTTATATCGCTTTCCATTGTACGACGCGATCGAGATGAAGTGGATACCGGTCTACACCCACAAGGCTGTAATTCAGCAACGTCATCATAACAGCAGAGACGAAGGCAATAAAGTGGAACGAAAAACGTATTACAGCATGAAAACAAAACTTGTTCCCCTGCGTGATTCGCGGTGTGGTTGGCGAAAAGCCTCGTTTCCGACCTTCACGTTGTTTTTCCATTTTCATTTAATTCACTTTGGTGATGTTAATTAATGATTAAGCGAATCCCGCGTTATGAGTGAACGCAACCGTTTATACTAATCGACGCACTGAAATAGCAGGAGTCATTAAAGCACTTGACTTGACTTGACTTGACTTATTCACTTGGGGCGGGATGGCTAAAACGTGTGTAAAATTGGTCTGACATCAAAACGCCAAGTATGACGGCAAGCCCGCTCCCATTCACAGTCACATGTAGTAAACTAGAGCGCGTTGAATTGAATAGCTCACGCTAGAATTGTTCTAATTAATTTAATAAGGTGCAAGTCGGAACAGACACGGTGCTAAATAAAAAGAAAAAAAAAATTTCAAGTATCTACATAAATAGAATTCCGAAAATTGGTTTTTGTTTTTTATTGATCAAGTCTTTTAAACTTAGTTGCCGAAAATTGACATATCGATTTAACACTACCTTCGAAGTGATCTTCTGGAACGTCTTCTTCTACGTCGCGAGCGTCTTCCGGATCTAGTCCTCTTTTTCGCATAGAACGCCTTCAAGAGAAATGTATAAAAATAACGAAAACCACCTGTGGATCTGAACGAGACAGCCCATACTCACATCAACGATATATTTAATCTTCTCTTGATCGCCTAAATTCTTCCAAGCCGTAGCGGCCT
Organism: Merodon equestris; assembly: GCA_958301585.1. NCBI lineage: Eukaryota > Metazoa > Arthropoda > Insecta > Diptera > Syrphidae > Merodon > Merodon equestris. Next base: position 51,768,753 of record OY284415.1, on the reverse strand, counting down.
TTTGTATAATTTGCACGGCCGTTAGACCGCTATATTTCTTGCGAAATTCACGACAGAAATTTAGATACGGATTGCGCATGATTGGTCCCGGCCGACACTTCGTTCCGTGCTGTCCAGGTGTAGGTGAAGGTCCAGGTCTGTCGTTTTTCATAATTTGTTTACACTTAAATTTAGGGGAATGAAAATTCAAATTAAGATTTTTAGTAAGAAAGGAAACAACACGTATGAAAAGTGCTTCTCACGATGAATATTTTTTTAATTTATTGAAATACGGCTACTAAGCTCACTGGGTTGTGTGTGAAAAACAGAGAACTTGGCGATACAGTAAATTGTTATTGATGTGGATTCATGGCTAAAAAATGTACAGGGAATGCAGGCGGAAGGGCCTTTAGTTGCAGAGTTCTGCTAACTAAATGTCGAAATTTTTCCCAAAAATAAAAAAAGTAAATTCTTTCAAACGAAATAGGATTTGGCGATTAAAAATGAATAGTTTTTCATTCTAGGCAATTGACACAAGGGCTTGTCTGTCTTTTCTGTTAATAAGTGTACATTTAGTAGGACTTTGAGGCTGAGCTCTAATATGCTCTGGTGGAAACACTCTATTACCCTCGCGACCTGTGGAGTTGAACCCGTCATTACACATATGTATGTATGTACCTATGACTTAACCCGCACAGCCAACAATGATTCATTTCTCTGTTCTACTTCTCACTAGCAGTAGGCGCAACGTTCGCATTCAAATAAAACTTAGTCCAAATAACGGCATTTCATTTGGGACGCAATCAATTTGAACGAACCCTCAGCTGCTATAAAGCAGATATAACCGCACTCCAAGGAGTGCGATGAGTTGGACCCGGCAAAAGACGGATGAAAAACCACGACATCTACTATTGAAATTACTAGAAGAAAAACAAACAACGATTGTTCGGATGCGGATTCGTTATTCGAGGAAGACTACGACAAAAATTCTTAAACTTTTGGTATGTAAGCAAACGCCTCATAACAATCCGTATCAAAGACCCAACCAAAGAAAAGAACGATCGACTCAAAGATGAGTTCTCGGATCTCCTATGTCCGATGTCCCAGCTACGATATAAAAATAGAAGATTTTAATGCAAAACTGGGCAAAGGGGATATATTTGAGTCGGTCACCACGTCCGAAATCGGACACCTGCTGCTTGACTTGGCGCGGTGTAATCCCCTTCTAGCGAGCACACGATTCTTGCATCCCAATATCCATACAGGCGTTCACCTGATTAGTCCACCACCAACCAGCTCGATCACGTTGCAAAGGAGGCTAGGCACACCTCGCTCTTGCTAGAGGAGCCAAAATCGACTCGGATCATTACCTTGTTTTAGCCAAGGTACGAATGGGGATATTAAAATTGCAACAGAGTCGGAACGCTACAATCGCAGAAGGCCGCTAGGAACTTTGCTGGTCGAGATGACACCAGCACAATCTACGAGAGACGCTGCCTCTGATGTATTGGGCTTCAAACTGCCGCCAGTTAGAAACCACTCGTTTGATGAGCAATGCGAACAAACACAAGTAGTAAGCCAAACTGCCTACAAAGAAGAAAAAGAGAACACGAAAATAGTGAGATCGTGGAGATGGAGAGATGTTGTCGCAAGAATGACGCTTGCAAGTCTTACGAAAAAGTGAAACGAACATGCCAGAGCTATAAAGCCAGAGTAGAACCCTGTAGGGATGAAGACGGACAACTAGTAGTTGTGTCGATGCTGAGAATATGGAAAGACCACTTCTGTAGACTGCATAACGGGGGGGATAGATCTGATACCAATGTCAGGCAGAAGAATCCATTCGCAACGGACCAAGATGCTTTTGAATTCCGTCCACCCGACCTAGATGATATTAACCATGTAATATCGAAGCTTGAAACTAATATTGGGCGCATCTAAGCCTGTCAGATGCGGTGGTACGTTCCAGTTCATCTTTAAAATATGATCGGATGCCCGATGAATGGAATCTCATTATCGTTTGCCCAGTCCATAAGAAGGGAGTCATTTCTGACTGCGCCAACTATAGGGGAATAAGTCTCCTTAACATCACCGTATTGTGCGAACGTCTGAAACCCTTTGTGCATAATCTGATAGGTCCTTATCAGCGTGGTTTCAAGTGGCAGATCTTGGAGAAGACCAAAGAAAGCGGCTTTAAAATGTACACATAACATCTCTTTGTCCATTTTAAAGCCGCATATGACAGTGTGTGTAGGGACGAGCTATACCAAAGCATGTCTAGTTTTACATCCCTGCCAAACAATCTCCTGCATAACAATGGAGAATTCTCGCTGCTCCATTAAGGCCGGTAGCGAACTAACTGAGACCTTTGATGTTAAAAAAGAATTTAGACAAGGTGACGCACTGTTATGTAACTTTTTCAGCATCGTGCTTGAAAAGATCATGCGAGACTCAGTGATCAACATAAGAGGTACAATCTATTTCAAGTCTAGGTAATTGCAGGTGTACGTGAATGACTTTGACGTAATTGGATGAACAGAGCGAGGCATCAATGAAGTGTTTAAAAGCATTGAAGCAGAAGCGACTAAATGGCTCCTTCGGTAAAGGAGGGAAAGACGAGGTATATGCTGTCATCCAAAAAAGACGCACAACACCGACGTCTTGGCCAGAACGTCATAATTGGCAGCTACAAAATTCGAAGTGGTCAAAATTTTCGTCTACTTTGACTCACCTGAGACCCGCGACAACATCAGCGCTACCAGAGTTTATGTATATCCAGACTTCCGTTTATAATGCGTCCGTTTACAGTTCCCGAACTCAAGATCTCTTTGAACAAATTCGGATTAAATTCAATGAGTATTCTTTGGATCCCAGGTCCAATCTCTCTAGACCCGTCGACGACTGGGACCTTCAGACACACCATTGCTCTGCCTGTGGATTGAAGACGTGTGTACGATCCGATGTCTGCGAGAAGTTCGCAAATTTCTTCTTTTCATTTATGGAAACTGACTGCAGAAGACATACAGATATGATTATGGTCTACTGCAATTTTTCTAAACATCTCAACGTGATTGGTGACGTCACGCTATCATATTTGTGAAGTAAACAGATATATGTATGTAGAAAAGGAAAGTTCTTCGATGATTTTGGCATGACATGACGCAAATACTAAGGCGTTCAGCACTCACCTCGAAGAGATTGGACGAAATGTTTCAGTAGAACTGCCGGAAGGCCGTGTAGTGCTCGTTCCGAAACGGATATAGTAACATATTAAAGGGTTGTAGAGTGTCGTACAGCCAAAGGTTCCCGAAAGGAATTGGTGATTGAAAATGATGTCTGATATTCCTCTTCGTTCTTCGTGCGTGTTCAGGTTGATTCGTTTAAAACTGTCTCTTTTTCGTCAATATATCCACTCAAAGCTACCACCAGCGTAGCAGAGCGGACCACGACAGATATTTAACCCTAACCCTCGTAATACACGCAATCCTCGCCTCTTTTATCTATCCACCCCTCGCATCTCATCTCCACTCCAATGATCCCATTTCCCATATGCTTGGAAGTGTTAATTCGAATAATAACTTCGATTTCAACCTCAGCACTAGATGCCTAAAATTCCGTCTTCTCAATAGCCTCTCCTTCTCCCAATCATATTTTCTAAAGATCGCGCCCTCCTCACCCGTTCTTCTTAGTTATTAAGTTAGATTAAGTTAGCTTGAATTAAGCTCATTAAACGGGGGTGTTGCATCCACGAAAATTAAATTAGGTAAGTAGAGATAGCTGGGATTCCATCGATCCTGAAAATGTTAATATGTTTATTAAGAGACCACACTTGAGCGGCGTATTCAAGAAGGGGCGAACAAAGGTCATGTAGAGGGTCATGTGGAAAGAATTCCTCGGACTATCGTTTACTATCGTTTCATGAAACTGAATTATGTCGGTGATATGTGTAACTAAATTCAACTTGAAGAATTGAATGCGCTCTCACCTCTCGCCTCGAACAATGTGTCAATTCTGGCATAAACAGGGGCTGCCCGCAAGGTGGCGTCCTGTCTCCGCTGTTATGGCGCTTGGTGTTCGACTCCCTGCTGGATGCTCTCAATGCCTCTGGGATCTATGCCCAGGCCTATGCGGATGATGTTGCTGTTCTCTCTATCGGTCTCAAAGCATAGGCGGCGCTAAATTTGATCGGGGACTGGTGCACGTGTAATGGGCTGTCGGTTAATCCGAGGAAGGAAAAATACTGGCACTACTTAGCTGGTGCTAAAACTCATTCTAATTACGATATCCAAGAACTGATAAGCTAAGTACCTAGGAGTCATCTTAGATAGCAAGTTTGTTTGGTCAAAACATGTTGAGACAAAAGCCACCAAAGCGCTGTCAGCTTTTTTGGCAATGCGAAAGTGCGTTTGGTAAAACTTGGGGCTTGTCGCCGGAAAAGGTCCCTTGGATCTACACGGCAATGTAAGACCAATAATCTGATATGCATCGGTTGTCTGGCTGAATAGGCTAACATGCAAACACGTCGTAGCCTCTTTCACCAAACTCCAAAGAACGGTTTGCCTCAGCTATATGACGGCTTTCTTCAGTACGCCGGACGCTGCTCTAGATGCTATGATGGACCTTCCACCTCTTGACATATTCCTGTCGATTATGGAAAACGGCGGATCGACTGCGGAGGGAATTCGTCCAATCCGCTTCCCTAGTTCAAGCCTATTACAGAAACCGACGTCTTTTAAGCAGACGAGCTCAATCATTTCCTTCTCCACGGGGGTAAAGAAAATTTCGTTATTTTCACCGCCACCTGTAGCTCTTCTTTCCCGATTGTTGTGAGCCAGTTTTTTCGCAAAGCCGATTTATGATCTGACAAACCTAAATTTAAAATAGTCCGAATTAATACTGGCATTTTAAGAATTTATTTAATTTAAGGAATGTAAGCACCTTTTTCCATTCGGCTATTTCCTCAATTGGAGGCACCAAACTATTAAGCTGCCCTTTCAATTCTTCCCAAAACTTTTTTAGTGAAATTCTTGGCAATGTCGGGATTTTTTTTTCATGGCACTGAACATTGCCTCGAACTGCAACCGTGTTGTTCGTTTTCTAACAATAAAAGTAAACGTTATTGTTCATTTAAAATCTGAAACTTACTTTCTATTGCACCAACTCATGTTTTTTAAAAATCCGCAACCAAAATGATTCCGATTGAAAACGTCACAAAATGTATGTATGCAGCGCGGATGAGTTGCGTTTTCTATAATACCATTTCGTTTACACTACTTTACCGACATCCGCTCAGTTTTTCGATTGCGTTTTCAATAATAGGAAAACAAGGGGATGCGAAAATATTCCCTCCGCAGTCAATCCGCCGTTTTCCATAATCGACATGATTTATCAGAGGGTGTGCACTGAAACTCATTTCTCGCCTCAAGAGAAATGATTTTTGGTACAACTCGCATGAAATGACAGTGTACGTTCGCGAGAAATATCTTACGACTCATGGATATGCCTTCCGACGCAATGACAGCTGCCATCCTATTACGCTATAATTTCACAGTCAAATTTCTATGGCGTCAGGGCTGGCTCTGGCCAGCTACTAAACCTGGAATGGACTGTCTTCGCATCTTTACAGACGGCTCCAGGACTGGGTGGGGGTCCGGCGCTGGAGTTTTCTTTCAATGCGAAAATATTCGACTGCATTTCTCGTTGGGAAAATATGCGTCTGTCTTTCAATCAGGAATATACGCAATCCTAATGGTCATGCACTGTTGTGAAGTACATGTAGAAGGTAAAAACAAATGCGTCTTTAGTGACAACCAAGCTGCACTCAAAGCTGTGTCCAACCCGCACCACATTAGTAAATTAACTCAAGACCTTTTTTGAACAAAGTCCCAGGCCACTCTGGAATCCCAGGAATCTCTGATGAACTTGCTAGAAGGGGCTTAGAGCAGAGTTTCTCAGGACCTGAACCTGCCTTTGACCTACCTGCTTCCGCGGTCAAATCTAACATCAACGATTGGGTTTTTAATGCACAGAGTGGTAGATGGAGGGAATATCTAGGATGCAGGATGACTAAGCGCGTACATTCTGATGTCTATAATAAGTCCGCAACTTTCTTCTTATCCTTAAGGAGAAATGATTGCCGAAGGCGTGCGGGCGTCATTACGAGCAATTACACTTTTGCTAAACATCTCTGCGTGCTTGGTATCGGCGAGTCGCTTACCTGTGCTGCATGTTACGCGGAGGATGACGCAGCAGAACACTTTCTCTGCGACTGTTTCGCCTTCGCTCGCTCGCTCGCGCACCCTTGGGGCCGACGTGGTGTGTGTAGCTCTACATTACTGAAGTCCGACCTCACTTTTCTCTGGACAACAGGGAAAATACAATAAAGAAAGTTAGTTAAATAAACAAAGTTAGTTAGTACAATGGACCAGTTTGCGTCTGGGTGCTCCAGCAGATAGTAGAAGCCTCCAACAACAAAAAAAAATTCAGAAAAAGTGATTGAAAAACTGTTAAGATCTGGTTGAGGACTGACTTGAAGATCTTGGTGTCATTGGCATACAGTGGAAAGTAGGAATGTTTAATTACCATTGTGGTCATTGTGGACTTAAGCGGCTGCCTTGGGGGACGCCTGAAGAAGGAAGCGGAAAAAATGGCAGATATAAAACGAACACTGTGATTACGGCTTTTCTGGTAGGAAGTTATCGAAATATGTATTTTGAAGGTATAAAAGAGGTTTTCTATATTTGGGGAACATTGGCTAGAGATAGAGATAAACTGAAGATTTAAGAAAGGGCGAAAAACGGTGAATAAAGCTGAAGTAATTTATCAATAATATAGAGGTCGATGGTTCGGGGGAGAAATAGTCCAAGGAAAAAAGTAAGTAGTTGGAGGATCATTTGTATGAAGCATTCGGGATCATTCATAAGGTTGGCTAGTGTACCCACTTAATAGCGCCGATAAAGGCAGTAAAGCTCATTAAAGTGCGGATAAATACCATAATAGTTAAAAGGACAATTATCTATAACATGTTTCGTCTGTTTCTCAAAGAACGAAGCCTGCGATTATACCAAGGTGGGGAGGTGAGGGTCGAACGTGACGCTCGCTGCAGAATATAGTATGGCGGTATTTAAGGTTAGGTTATCAATGTTTTGAGATACGCGAAAAGAAATGATCCAAGTTGTTAATGGGAAATGGGGCAAAGAGAAACGAAGGAGTTAAAGAGATCAGACGTTAAAATGAGGAAATTTAAGATGCCACTCTTGAATTTTCTAGGCGATCTATAAAAAGGAATTTTCTTCGGCACCAATAGAATTAGGGGCAATATAAAACGATTGGTCATCTGATGATGAAGGTTGAAGTCATGAAAAAGGATATCATCATGGGGATCCCGTAAATCAATTATATGGCCAATCGGATTAACAGCGAGGATCCTAAAGGTTGTGATGGCGGAAAGTTAAAATAAATTCGAGATAGGAGGGCGAAGTTATTGCAATAAGGTATAAGTCAGTTTTATGACAGCTAGTAGAACATCTCGATAAGGGCAACCTTTAGCAGGTCGATTGAGGTCTACGTCCCGATAAACATTAAAATGTAAAAATTCTAAATTCTAAGTCGAGTGTAGTAGTAATACATAGTTGTAGTAGTAGCGCCATGACGCAGTGGATAGTGTTTTGGCCTCTGACGCACGATGAGCAAGTTCGGATCTCGATAACACCAACGCCATCGAATGTTCATTTCGCGGCTCGTCTCCTCAGCAGGGTAGTGGCAATCGTTCGGAATTGGCATTAAAGTGTAGGTCCCGTTCACTTGTGTGGAAACAAATCGTACACAACATAAGTGAAGGAGAGAAGCTTGGCTCTGGCTCTCCGTGAGCTGTAACGCCATCTAAGAAGAAGAAGAAGACGTCGAAGCAGCAGTCAATCAGCACTTGCCGACAGTCAAAGATATCTTTAATTCAATGACTAAAAGTCTGGAAAACGAATAGAAAACAGTGAGGTAGTCAAACCATTAGTCAACCTCTAAAGTGAAGTGATGGCATTTGAAGCTGAAGTTTTATTAATTTGCATTTAATCAGCCGCAACTTTACCTAGCTGCCAAATAATAAGCGATCTCAATGACTAGCCTCATCGATTTCCTATTTGCTCCAAACTAGGTCTCACAGTTCCACATAACTTACTACTCGTGGAAACTAACTTATGCTTTTTGGGAAAAAAAATTCTCGTATCCCAACCGCTCATAAGTTATTTGGCACATTGGAAGCCGTTTGAAGCCATGTGTAATGCAAAAATGACATGAATAACCCGTTCCAACCAGCAATTTGGTTTGGTAATTAAGTCGTTACCCTTAAGCAAGCTCACAAAAAAGTGACTAAAGTAAATCAAAGAGGTATTGCATACGATTTCAAACCTTTCTCCAAGAGGTTCTCAGCATACTCGTACGAGAGTATAATGACGAAAACGATGACAAAGCTTAATTGGTAGTCTCTATCGCAATACGTAGATCACTGCTCACATTGTACCGAACTATTGCTAAGTCATCGTAAACACTAGGCGACGTTTCAAATCACTTTACAACTTCACATTCAATTGGCATTCTCCGATTCAAACCGGAATAACCTTGAGTCCGGCTGCGGTAAACAATAAAACCCCTCATTTAGCCATAACAGCTGAGAGTAGTGTGTAACACGTTTGTGACTATCAAACCTGATAGAGAAGATTCCCTCTAGCGTAAACGTCATCAAATCGATGCGGACGACTATGATGGGATCGAGTAGCCACGCGATTGTTTATATATTCATATGCCATTTGCGTCTGTCTACCGGATTGTTATCGTTTTCATAGAAGGAAAACGAATCGTTTGTTTATCTTTTTCATTTGAAGTACATATATCCATTTGATCTATGATAATGTGTGCTTAACCTGACTATTGAGTTAAGTGCTTAGTCCGATCCAAAGGGCATAATCACTCGAACTGACACGAGCACAAATCATTCATCATGCGGAGTTTGAGCTACAAAAAGATGAATGAACGATGTATGGTACATGTACAGGGTTAAGATCATTCACAAATGCTTTGTCACTGGACGGGTCGATAATGAATGCTATACCCCTTGACTATCTCGAATAGGTTTTATGGACATTCGCGTGCAGCCTCGACATTGTCTTAAATTAATGCTCGACCTTAAAATGGCTACGAGACCGAGAAACCCACTTCTGATAAAGAGCTTAAATAGAAAGATCAATCCGACAGATGATCGCGTATAAAGTTCGTTTACTTCCGAATAATAATTAAATGACATCCTGTTGGGAGATGTATATAAAAACAATTTGTTTTTACGAACTTTTCGTATATTTGGAAGTTCCGTCTTACAGTCGCATGTGATTAGACTCAACTCACAATCAATTGCAATTACAATCTAATTGCGACTAAATAATTGCATATGATTAAAAGTTGCTTGCATCTTAATTGAACGGGGGAAAAAAGTCAATTGGTTGGAAAACAGTGCAAAAAAGTGTACTCCCAATTGTTATGAAATCAACTTGAACAGTAGCTTCTATGTGAGATGCTGACGACGCAACTGTTGCTGGTAAACATCTTCGAGGTAAGGAACAACTTAACGAAGAAGCGATGCTAACAATCGTATCGGGCGTGAGACAGCTCCAACATGACTATGCAGCATCTGACAGAAAGCTGTTCTTATTGTATAAAGGTCATTAAACGACCTTTGACAATATGATAGTAAAAAATAAAATTAAAAATTGTAAGTAACCCCCGACAAAAAAAAAACTCCAAAAAGTAAAAAAATAATTTTTTTCTCTCGGTCTTTTGACCGTTTTATGAATAGATCCAGGAGGAGGAGATGAAGAATCATGTCCAACCCTGCTTGCGGCGTGCTTCTCATGGCTCCCGTTGTACAGACAGCTGCTAACCTTTGTACTTTGTTGAGCATGTTCATATAGCTTTTTATGCTGCTAGCAGTCCACCAGACTAGGGCCCCATAAGTTAAAATGGGTCTGATGATTCTATTCAATGAATGATGTACGGTTGCAAGCCCCATCTTTTTCCGAAAGTCTTTTTGCATGCATAAAAAGCGTTCAGTCCTTTTTTCATCCTTTCCTCCAGGTTCCTTTTCCAGGAGAGTTTGGAGTCAAGAATGATGCCTAGATATTTTGCTTCCGCTTTAAGTTTGAGTGGAGTACCCTGTAATTTTGGGGGAGCAAATATCGGAATTTTCCTTTTCCTGGGGAACAAGACCAGCTCGGTTTTCTGGGGGTTTATTCTCAGACCGTTCTGTCTTGCCCACAGGTACAGCACCTTAACTATAAACAGAACTAGTTAAGACGAATGTAATGAGCCCATACTTAATAGGTTTACTAATAGGCAATCGTCTCCTACCTTCGAGTTCCATCATCAGAGTACCAGCATACATGGGTGGTTCAAATGTTAGGTTGCAGATATGTTTGAAAGTAATGTAAGTCCTAAGTACCCATTGTGTCTAAGATCTAGAGTTGCGGAAAATAGTTCCAACCCAGGAACGACCATGGAACGTTTCCTTTCCCAGTCGGAACTAGTTCCGGGAACTATTTCCTGCAACTATCTCCTCGGAACTACATCGGGACTGTCGGAACTATCGGAGCTGTCGGAACTATCGGAACTATTAGTATGATAAGAGAGATCCATATCCGATCCTTCATACCTAATTCGTTCAGGAAACACGGAACAAATTGCCTGTACGAGTATGATTGCGGACATTATTGTCTGATCACTTTCTGCTAATCCAGTTCCAATGTGTGAGTGTGCATAAACTGTTCGAGCTTATCGCTACGATATTTGTATACGATATTTATTCACATTTTGTTTTTGGTTGTCTACTACGTAGTATAAGACATGTTCGATTGCATTTATCCCTCTTTTCGTTTTGTCTGTGATGACGTTGTTCTACAACATAGTCGTACGACCGCGTCGTTCGGACGTTCGGCTGGGTTGTATAATATGAACGCCGCTATTGATCAATTTCTAGGTTGAATAGAACTATGGACAGTGACGGATTTAGGCTTGTTGCCGCCCTAGGCCCCGTTCGATGCGCCGCCCTTTTTGATAAAATGGATATCATTAATCTTGATCCAATATTGTTTTTTTCAAAATAACTTTATTTTATTGAAGTATACTTTTTAAATATAACTAATTAACATGAAAGATAAATAAATTATATAAAAGTATATTATATATTTTTTTTAATATTAATCAATTTGAACATTTATTTTTCCTGGCTTTGGTCCGCGCAAAAACATCGATTATATCGTCATAATTAATTTCTTGGACTAGTTGAGCTTCGATAGACAGTAATGCAAGTGCATTAAGTCTATCTTGGCCCATGCTTGCGCGTAAATATGTGTTTACTCTTTTTAGAGTGGAAAAATATCTTTCTCCTGAACAATTTGTAGCCGGAATACTCAAAAAAATTCGGAGAGCAATGTCTACATTCGGATAAACATCTCGAAGACTCCGTAAATGCAACACATTGCATATTTTTTGTGCAGAGCGTACATCTTCCGTTTTTGCTAAGGAATCTTTGAGTTGATAATGGAAATGAATACATTCATTGCCTAACGTCTCTTCCAAATCATCAGGATACTTACTGACTAGTTGATTGGCAAGATTTTTCAACTCGTTTGTATCTATTTCAGATAAATCATCAAAAAGTTTGAAATTTTCTTAAAGTTTTTCATATGCACTTTTACGCCCGGATAATTGTACACTCAGTGTGTCTAAAATAGGGTAATAAACATTTGTGCGAAAATTTTCTTGTCCAGAAAAAGGTGTTCTTTCATTTACCTGTGAGTCATCTCTGAATTTTTCTGTTTTTTTTTTGCGACGAGTATCATAACGATAATAATCATGAACTCCAGATAGTGCTTTGGCTTTTTCTTCATATTCAGAAAATTGTCTGTACCTCATGTCTTGAAGAAATAAAGCCAGAGAACTATAGATCTGCACAACGGATAATAAATCAGCTTGAGATTCTTGAACCTTCTTACTAACAGCATTAAAACGATCTAAAATTACATTCCAAACAAAAACTAGGATTGCTGTTTCTAAATGTTGTAATTTACGCTGCAATCCCGTAGCTTCAGATCGCGTAGTCGATTTCTCATCTCTGCTTTCGGCAATAAATTCCAGTGCATCAATTATTGCAGACCACTCTTTTTCTAATGCGTAACATGCATCATGTCGAGCAGACCAACGAGTTTGAGAAAGACTCTTAACTTTTAAATTTGTACGCTGCACCAAGATCTCCCAACGATGTGTAGATATAGTAAAGAAATTGTATAGTTCTTGTGAAATAGAAAGGAAGTCGACTGCTTCTGTTACCGATTCAATTGCACATGTTCCTACCAAATTTAAAGAATGGGCGGCACAAGGAACATAATCTGCTAAAGGATTAATTGTTTTGATTCGTGTCTGAAGGCCTGAATATATACCTGACATATTGCTCGCATTATCATACGATTGACCACGACAGTTCATTATATCCAAACCATTATTTTCTAGAGATTTTAACAAAGCATTTTCAATGTCTTTAGCTTTATGGCCGATATTTGGTAGAAATTCTAGAAACCTTTCAACAATTTCACCGTTATCACGTACATATCTTATAATTACATATAGTAAGCTGATCGGCATGTATATATCAGGCGTAGAATCTACAATTATACCAAAATACTTAGCAGATTGTGCTTCACTAGAAATTTGTTGTAGTACTTTATTCTGAATCAAAAATATAATTTCTTCATAGATTGTTTTAGTCAAATACGATGTATTTCCACTACCAGGGTGCGCATACAATTTTAGATGTTCAGATAAAAATGGATCAAATTCAGCAAGAAGCTCTACTGTTCCTAAAAAAATCCCATTATGAGGATCTTCTATTCGTTCTGAATTTCCTCGAAATGGCAGGCCTCTTATTGCTAGTGATTTAATAATTGCAATTACTCGGTATAAAATTTTTTTCCAATACATTACTTGTTCATCGAATTGTTTTATTAGACGATGATCAACACGCCCGTGAACTACTGCTCGAGCTTTAAAATGACTAACGTTCGTTTTATGAAAGTCAGAATTTTCATGAGCTTCGATGCGTGCCTTTGAGTTTTTCCAGTCACGAAATCCTTCGCCAGTAAAAGCATTCATTTCACCACTTCTACCAAATAATAAACATGGAACACAAAATACAGACCCTTTAGTTTCTGAATAAATCAACCACTCACGGCGTTGAATCTCCCTATTTTTTAAAGTACGTTGAAATAAACTTTTGGAACAATACCTCGTTTTATCACTATAAACATTTCTAGAATTTTTAAAGTTTGGATTATCATTTTGTGGTACACCGTTTATAGTTATGAAATCCCGTGTTTCTTCATTCAAATTCCATAAAAAGGGATCAGTATTAAATTTTAAAATATCAGTTGTTTCTTCAGTATATTGTGATGAAGGAAAATTTGACAGTGCCTCGTTCGTATCTTGTGATAGAGAAGGGTGTGACTGTACTTCTTCGCTATCTTGTTCTGAAGTCTCTTCGGATTCCAGCTGGAAAAAAAAACCATATCCAATAATTAGCATTTATTTAATGTTTATTACGACTAATGTTATATAAAAAAAAGTTATTAACAATCATAAGAAGGTACTTACAACCGATGAACAGACTTAGTTGAGCTTGTCATAAAACTAGATATTTTTGGAATTTTTTTAAGTAAATTATCTGTTTTCGTAGATTCTTCTACTTTTCTTTTACGATATTCTGCGCCGCTCATTTTTTTTCGATAGCCACTCATATTTAATTACAAAATAAAATCAACACAATCAATGTACATATAATTTAAAGTTAACAATTAGTTAATTATTTCTTAATTCGAGATTTGTACGCATGAAGAGCATTCGTAAAACTAAAATGATTGCTGTGACTTTACTAGAGCGCTATGCTTTGCTCTATACAATGAACAAAACAAAGTCAAACGCGTCAGTACCTGTTAAGCGTAGCGCTCTTGTTTCCTGTAAACCTGTAAAAAACACTCATCCGAACTGCTTGCAAGTTTTAATAATGCACAATATTCCCGCTTCACTCAAGTTATTGAGATTACGATCACATATGTATATAAAACAATCGGATAATAAATCAAATTCTTACAATTCTTATTTATGTGGAAGTTAGGGATAGCGGGGTTCATCAATGAAAGACGTGCAATTTCATTCATAAGTTTATTTATTATATTTTAATTCGTTCACTACAAATCGATACGTCGCGATGCTGTCGTTCGTCGTACTCGTTGCGAAGTCGTTATCGTTGTGATCGTCTTTTTTCTTTCCCGTTTTTCACTTTTCCTTTGCTTAGCTGTTTTTCAAAAGAAAAAATACTTGAACCAAAAAAAAAATTCTTGGTTCCAGACTTTTTCTCTTGAATCGAGTTGACTGTTTTTTCAGTGTATATTCCATAGAATTTTTTTTATAAAATCTAATTTAAACCAATTTTTGAAATGAATTGTCTTTACTTTTTTTCGTCTCTAAAATGTTGGCATTTCAAAAATGTTGCCGCCCTTCAAATTATGCCGCCCTAGGCCTGGGCCTCACGGGCCTAGGCGTAAATCCATCACTGACTATGGACATGTTTCGTTCAGTTTGAGGAATGATCGGAAATGTTTCCGACTGAGGACATAGTTCCATACATGTCCTGAACTACCCAACTCTACTAAGATCCCTACCACAGCTAACGAAAAGTGGTAATAACCTTGAAACGCCTGAACAGATCTTCTTAAATTGTAGCTAAGAACCATCTCGATCACGGTGGCTTTCAAACAAAAAAAAATCATCAAAATCGGTCCATTCGTTCAGGAGCTACGATGCCACAGACAGACACAGCCAAACAGACAAACGGGCACGTCAAACACATAACACCCCTCTTTTTGCGTGGGGGGTTAAAAATAGGTAATGTCGGTTGCATAATCGATTTGGTTGATCAACTTGCTTCCATTGCTTGTAAGCACCGTGAGCAACTAGAACAACAATACCATTTTAACTTGCTTGGAATAGGCTTTTTAGAATTTGACTCGAAATATGCCGTGTAATGCAATCAATTTTTTCCGAGATTTAGGCCTCGTATACGACTGCGAGCCAGGTATAAATTTTACCAGGCTTTTGCTATCTGTTGGAGCACTTAAACACAAATACTGATCCATTGTACTGCCAGACAAACACCTTACTTTAAGCTGAAGTATTAATAGTTATTTGCAATCATTTGAGCCATAAACTCTGACTGCAGCTGTTTCCTTTCTCTAACGGTAAAATTTGAAACATGTTTTACAATGTATACTCCGTATGATACGCTGTATGATTAGCTCTCGATCAGTGTCGATCATTTCGCGTTAGAGTAAACATTATCAAGATGAGAAGAGGAAAGTCGTTGATTGATTTCGAAAAATGTCAAATAATTTAATTGTTGAAAAGTGGCTAATCTGCGCATGAATTTGGAAGGCAGTTAAATCGTTCTCATCATCTTATTCAAAATTTTAATAATTAACTAATCACTAGAAAAGACTCATTTTAGGAGAAATATCTAATTCCACAAACAGTATTCGATGTGTTGCAGAATGTCCTGTCCACCAAGTCCACCGTTCACAGATTTTTAAAGGCGTCCGGTCGGCTGTAATCGAAAAGAATGAAGTCGCAACCACCTCTTACTATACAGCATGACCAAGCATAACAAGCACATGACCTTTGATGAGGAATGGAGAAAAGAGTTGTGTGACTTTCGTTCTCCAAATGCCAGCATGGGGGACGTAGTGTAATGGTGTTTGGCGCCTTTAGTTGGTATGGAACATCCACTTCAGCAATTGTTCCTGACAGGATGAATGCGGAGAAGTATCAAAACATGTTGTAGGAAACCCTTATACCATTTCTCGTAGAACTGGACCATGAACAGGATAATGCTCCAATTCACGTGGCGGTTTCTTCGGAAATGTGGTTTCCTGACAGAGATATTCCAATTATGTCATGACCAGCACATTCGCTAGGCTTGAACCCAATCGAAAACTTATGGGACACATTAGCAAGACTGGTATATGCTGGGGGCGGTAATTTAACCAGTCAACTGTTTCGACTTTGTTGGAAAATGTGTCCTAATATGCGACTTTAATATTTTTATTTCGTTATTTATTTCATGTATGTAGAAACCAAAAACATCAAAAATAAATGGTCACTATTGAAGGCGCATGACGAAAACATAAAATAAAAATAACACACAATTTTAGAATTTTTTCATGACGAATATCTTCGTCATAAAACGTTAACTGGTTAATAATGTTCTTGAGCTTAAGAGCGCAATTATGGACTGTTGGCAAAAAAATAAAAAATAAACAATCCAAAAATTAGTAAGCTCAATGCCAAACAGGGCACGACACAATTTCAAAAAAAGGAGGAGTCATCGGACGTTAACTGTTCACAAAATACAGATACAACCAGTGGCACTATCATCTTGGGTCATTAAAATTAAATCCTGTGCACTATTAAATTGTAAACAAATTTGGAAAGAAGTACGGTTTTTCCAGATAATCGGGACAGAGTTTGTATTATTATTGATACTTTTGATTTATTGTCCAATTGTTGTTGAATATTGTCATACTTCCAAGTTTTTCGATGGCTCTATCATTTTGAGACGCACCTTATTGTATTTTTCTCGTTTTTCGGAGAAAAGTAAGCCGGAGCTTCAGTGATGTAGAGCTAAGAGATTCGCCATACATCACGTCGACACGTTCGCGAGCCAAGGTGGGACAGTAGCAGAGAATGCTTTCTGCTGTGTCATCCTCCTCGCAACAGGCAGCACAAGTAGGCGTTTCACTGATGCCAAATACGAGATGCTTAGCAAAATTGTAATGGCCCGTAATGACGCCCGCAAGTGTTCTGCAATCAATTCTTCTTAAGCATAAGAAGAATGTTGTAGATTTCTTACAGACCTCAGGGCGTACTCGCTTAGTCATCCTACATCCTGGATATTCCCTCCATCTACTATTGCGAGCTTTAAAGGCCAACGATTTACATATGTACATATGTAGATGTAGGATCGTGTAGGACCTCGTGCAGGGACGGGTTAAGAATATCCCTGCAGCGATACCTCTCGCTTGTCGTAAAATGCGACTAAAACAAAGGTAAACAAAAATCACATCTAGGCAATTTAGAAAACACCAAGGTGAGCCTAGGGACACATATACCACCATTAAACTGCCCCACAAGTGTGCATGCAAATCAGTGGGTTGACACGACTGGAGATCACCGGTATTGTAAGAGTAAGATCAATCAAAAAAAAAATAAAAATCTGGAGCATGCCCGTGTCAAAAAGGAGGGGAAGAAAGAAAACGGTCAAACCGTAGCATTATGGAAAAGAACGCTAAAAAGAAAAGCACTACCCCGCCAGGCACTACTAATGATCGTGATCCTGGGACGAGCAGCAATGCTCGGGTCAGAGCTATAGGATTTCCGGGGGATAGCAAAGTAATGCAACGGCGTAAGCCACATTTAAGAGTCGCGAGTTGGAACGTTGGAAGCATGAGTGGGCGCAGCTATGAGCTTGAAGAAATGATGGTTAGAAGGCGAGTAGACATCCTGTGCGTACAAGAGACGAAATGGCGAAACACCGGTAATCGGGCACGTTTCTTGGACGTTAAAACAAAAGCCTACAAGATGTTTTACTATGGATTGGAACAAGGAAAAAACGGAATCGCCATCATCCTTGCGGCAGAGCTACTTAACAACGTCTTAACCATTTCAAAGTCCAGTGACCGTTTGATGGCTCTCAAATTGGTGATGCATGGTGAGGTGTGGAACATCGTAAGCGCATATGCCCCTCAAGTAGGATGCGAACAAAAAGAAAAAGATGCATTCTGGCTAGATTTCCACAACCTTGTCAAAATCATCCCAAAGGAAGAGCTTTTGTTTGTTGGGGGAGATTTAAACGGACATGTCGGGAAGACAAGCGAACACTATGAAGACCACCACAGAGGGCTGGGATACAGCATCAGGAACTCTTCAGGTGAAGATATCCTAAACGTGTGCAAGTCGTACGGTCTTATAGTGCTAAATACCATGTTCGTCACCGGCACCTGATCACTTATAGCAGCGGCGGAAATGAAACTCAAATAGACTATCATTTGGTATCCAGTTTCATGAAGCCACGAGCTAAAGATTGCAAAGTGATCCTGGGAGACGCGATCGCCCCTCAACACCGTCTCCTTCGGACTGAATTTTTTATGGAGGCGAGTAAGAAGTCAAAGCAACAAACGAAGGTGTCTGAGAAACTACCTCTCTTCCATTATCGATGAGGTCGGTAATGAGGAGAGCACAAGACATGTGGGATTCCCTACAACAATCTGGCATGGAGAAAGCCAAATCACTGCTCGGAACATCTAAAGGCCCCTGCCAACACGCAAAAGAAACCTGGTGGTGGACAGACGAAGCCAAAGCAGTGATACACGAAAAGAAAATGGCTTTCCAAGCTTGGTCAAAGTGCTCTTCTACTAATAGAGAGGAAAAAGCTCGCCGTGAAAAGGTATATAGATATTGCAAAGGTATCGCGAAGAAAAAGTACGCCGAATTCAAAGCGAAAAGCATGGAAGGCCTCTATCAGGAGTTGGAAGAAATATCGTCTTCCGCGTCTGACAGGAACCAGGCTACCCAGGAGCTTCGACAAAACAATTTGAACAAAGGAGCAAATATCTTTAAGATAGCCGCCCAGAGAAGAAGAAATGCTCAGGAGATTCGTTTCCCAAAGTTTATTAACAATGCTGAAGGCCAACTCCTTGTGGAAGACGAAACAATTCTCCACAGATGGCGACAGTATTGCGAGGAACTTCTGAACGAACAGTTTCCCCGAGTGTACTTTCCAAGAGGCGCCCCGAATCATGCCGAAATATCCGACATCACAGTCGAAGAAGTTCGGTACGCCGTTAAAAACTCCAAGAAAAGAAAAGCTGTTGGGCCGGACGGGATACCCTCTGAGTTCTGGAAAAAGATGGGAGACATTGGGTCTAGATGGCTCATGGTTCTTATCTCCAAACTTATGAGAGGCGACACTATGCCTAATCAATGGAGGGAAAGCTATCTTCTTCCATTGCACAAAGGAAAGGGTGATACGCGAAATTGTGATAACTATCGTTCTGTCAAGCTGATGTCGCACACCATGAAGATCGTTGAACGGGTATTAGATAGCCGACTGCGGAAAATAATACGACTATCTGATGACCAGTGCGGGTTTGTCTCGGGTAAATCAACAACAGATGCAATCCAAAGTATAAGGGTCATGATGGAAAAGCATCGTGATTCGTCAAAGGACTTGCATATGGTGTCGGTTGATTTCGAGAAGGCCTTTGACCGGCAACCAAGAGATCTTTTATGGGTAGCGCTAAGACAAAAATGAGTTCCAGAAACCTACGTGCGAGTGATCATGGACATGTACAAGAGAGCAACGACAAGAGTAAGATGTACCGCAGGAGTCACCGAAGAGTTCGCAATCAAAGTCGGTGTACACCAAGGGAGCGTCCTCAGCCCACTGCTCTTTATAGCAGTCCTTGATTGCTTGCTTGAAGGAAAAGTGACGGACCCCAATGTGCACCAGCTATTCTTTGCGACGATGGAGCCATTATAAGTGATGATCAGGCGTCTCTACAACGAGCACTTGATGTGTGGGTGGACATTTTTGAGGGACACAGGTATCGTATTAGTTCAAAGAAGACAGAGTGCTGCCGTTCTCCGACCCTCATCAGCCTATTCCAGACATTTACTTGAATGGAAGAGTGCTTCCCAAGTGTGAAAAGTTTAAATATCTGGGATCTATGATTAATAAAGAAGCAACTTGTGATGACGACATCAACCATCGCGTAAGCGTAGGGTGGATGAAGTGGCGGGAAAACTCCGCCATCTTCTGTGATCGAAAAATGCCCCCTAAGCTGAAATGAAGGCTCTACACTTCAGTTGTACGTCCGGCGCATACGGTTCACAATGCTGGACAATGCACATAAAGTATGAGAGCAAATTAACGGCAGCTGAGATGAAGATGCTTCGCATGACAGCGGGAGTAACAAAGCGTGACAGAATTAGAAGTTCAAAGGTCCGAGGAAGCCTCCACGTAAAAGAAACCATCACAAGAAAGATAGAGCGCGACCGACTCAGTTGGTATTGCCATGTTCAAAGGAGAGATCCTTTGAAACCCGTCCAAAAGGCGTTATCAATCAACGTTCCAATTTCAACACGCAAAAAAGGCAGGCCGAAAAACAATTGGTGCAAACAAATGCAAAAACACCAGCATTCGATTGGCCTCAGCGATGAAGTAATCCCAAACCGGGAAGCCTGCCGCTACTTTCTGAGGTCAAACCGGCGGACCAGTAGGAATGCAGTTAAGTGGGAAGGTTATGGTCCTACACTTCTGACCATAACGACGCCGGAAAAAAAGGACAAGAAGACTACGCAGACTAAATAAGAAAATTGCGGGTTGTTATTGAAAAGAAAACGGCGAGTCAAACTGCCAACTGCAGTGCTGTTTCATCAAGACAACGCTCAGAAGGCCACAGCTGCGATGGCCGCCATTCAAGAAATAGGATTCGAACTACTCGAACACCCTCCCTATTCACCATACCTAGTTCCTAGTAACTTTTACCTCTTTCCTCAACTCAAGGAACTCATCCGAGGAAAAAAAATTGAAGACTGGCGAAGTTACGTCCACTCTTGAGGCGTTTTGGGAGGGTAAGGATTTTTTTTCGGAGAGAATCCTGGATTTAGAAAAAAGACGGACTAAGTATATTAACTTCTATGTCCTTTGTTACTCTATAGGCCGTGTGAACGAAGGAGACAGTACTGTTTCAAAACACTTCTTATGTCCATCGTCGCATGGTGGACAACTCACTTTTCCGAATTGAAATAAAACACTTGTAATTGAATCCGCTTATTTGAAAAAGTGTTTACATTTATATTTAGTATTTAAATATATTAAGATTGATAACTTACAGCCTAATATTCTACAGACATTTGATTCTGGTCTCTTTTTCTCATTATTTGTATCTTTGATTCAAATGACCGATTCTTACAAAACAATGTTTTCGTCAATTGCAATTGCATGTTACGTATTTCAGTCGAATGAAATGAATGGGAGAGGAAATGCGAAATAAACAAAACAAAAAAAATGAAATAATCACCGCCAATTCACTGAATAACTACGTCTCTAACTGATATTTACAATTATCATATCAGTTCCTCGACATTTTGTTTATGTTACGGAAACTCTTGCCTTAAATCTTGTTTACTGCAAGAAATTAGAACAAATCTTTTCATGTCATTGCATTACTTTGCATGAGAAGAGGAAAATATCCGAAATAAGCCAATCAAAGATAAAGAGAAATGTATGAAAAAAAAAGAAAAACAAAATCGCCTTACTACTTGATCAAACTTAATTGACAAATGCAATTAACACGAATTGTTTTTAATCAGTACTACCGGCTGCCTGCCGTAGGAGCACGTAGATCTTCTCCTTAATCCATTCCTTGTTGTAAGGCGCGTAGGTGTTTGTCGATTTCTGGTACACAAGGCAACTGATATCGGCTAGCTGGTCGACGAAATCGAACAATTGACTTATATCGTAGGTAATGGTCGGGGTGTTTGGATTGCGGCGTTTCAAATGCTCTTCGTAGATCTTACAGACGCCTTCCATACAATCGTTTACGCTTTCGTAATCGCTGTATGTACGTGTTTCCGGACGTAGTCCCGGCTGGACGAGGAGGATTGTATGGGACATGATTCCTTGGAGCGGCAAATACTCGAAGCTTTTGCACGGGATTCGATGACAGGAGTGTCGGTTGCCCCTTATAGGTTATCTAAAAATGGGATTATTGCATAGAATTTGCGGTTTCTCCTGAATGCATATGTGGTATACCTTTTACTAATACTGAATGGGGTCAAATAATAATTATTAAGATAGAAAACAACTCGGAAAATCGCATAAATCAGTGGAACTTATCAAACAAAAGTTTAATTGAAATATTGAAGAGTTATTCCCGATGTATGAGCGTGTTGTGTATAACTGTCTCATTCCTCTTCTACGGCGTTCTATTTAGGTTTTTGATTTGACGTTTATTTCAGTGTGTGTACAAGCGCAACCAACTTCGCGCTTGTTATGGGGCAGCTTCATGGGTATCAGCATTAAAGATTTTAAATACAGTCGAGGCTAAAAGTCTCGATTCGATTTCCTGCTAATTTACGTTTAATTAATAACTCAATTAAAGTTTTTTTTTTGTGATAGAATCATTTTGCTTTTAAGTGGGGGCTATCATGCAAACATGTAAATAGTAAATTATTTTTAGTTAATGACAAATTACTCAGTTTCTAAAATCGTTCATTGTTGTGTGCTGTAATATATGGAAAGATAATACTATTTGAGCCTTCAACATTTTTTTTTTTAAAGTTTTAACTTTAAGAAGTTCGAGTAAAACTAGATTTTAGTAGAAACTACGAAAAGTAGGATTTTTCGTACCTTCAAATCTCCAAACTGCAATATTAAAATCTCAATCGTGTAAGCAATTGTGAAAATTATCGAGAAAATTGACTTTTAAAATAGTACGTTTGCAAAATAGTGAACATTTTCATTTAAAGGGTTATTCAATTAGCGCGAGTAGATTTTGGGGGCCTATAGTGGCCAAGTTGTTTATTATTCAGTTACTGATACCAAATCACCGTATCAAGTTACATAATTGAACAGTACGTCCAAATGTTAAAACTTTATTATCAAAATGAGGGTTTGTTAGTGCAAACGTTGCCCGCATTGCGTCCATTTTATGGTAGACATGGTGGCAAATTACAGTAGACTCTTCAACGTTTGGTGGTCAAATTTGAGACGAGCATTTCGGTAATACATTCCTACGTCAAAGGAAAGCAAGATCGGCCGCGGTCTGAGAAAGTGTACAGCAGAACCCGAGGCAGTCGATTCCTCGTCGCGCACAAGAACTCCGCCTTTCGCAGACTTCAACCTGGCGAAGATCCAATTGACTCAGGAACTCAAAGTTGATGACCATCGACAACGCTGTTTGTTCTTTGACTGAGTTTCGGAATGTTTGAAGAGGATCCCAACTTTTTCGGCGGTGAGGAACGTGGTGAGGCGATCACCGTCAATGACGAGCTTTGCAGAATGATGATAGCCAATTTCTTATGGTCCAACTTGAACCATATAGACCTAAACGACATATGATTCCAGTAGGATAGCGCTACGTGCCACACAGCGGACAGCGGCAGATTGACATTCTGCATGAACGATTTGTGGGTAAGGTTACCCCTCTCAGAAGTGGCGTGAAATGCCCACCAAGATCATGCGATTTGACCCTGCTGGTTTTTTTCTTGTAGGATTTCTTGCAGTTGCAGAATTATGCGAATAAATACAACCGACCGATGCCCTTAAAATGAGCATAACACGGGCCAACGCTCAAATTCATTAAATTATTCGGAAGAGTCATGGAAAATTGGACCACTCGGATCCGTGACACCGTAAGAATTCGATGCGGGCATTTGAACGATGTCCTATTTCATACATAATGGCATGCACGGGCCTTTCAAATAAAAAAAAGAATTTCATTCATACCTCACGCACAGCTTGTTTTATTCCATTTGAACATCTACCCGCCCTTATTGAAAAACCCTTTATATGCCCGATGGCAACACAACATTTCACGTAATCTTCAGTGATGGATGGACGTTCTTTGGGATGTTCATCTTCATCAGCTTAAACTCTTTGGCCCAGCGTCCTACTGTGTAATATAAAGGAACAGAGGAAGCCGGTACACTTGATGACAGATTTAATTTGTTTTTTTTCTACTTTGATGTTATCCCTTTGTTGGTTCGTATTCAAATGAATGTTCCTTCTGGGAATCGTGGTCTTTATATATAATTTTTTTATGCTAACCTAAGCAAGCAAAATATTTTTTTGGATTTTTATGTGGGCTGGAAATAACCGATTATCATTACTTTTGGATCACCTCTTGTTTAGCAGCTATTCCTATAATCTTCAGTCTGGAGTTAAGATGTTTAGACCAACAACACCGTCGAATTGAAGCTTGTTGAAGTAGACAGCTTTTCATACGATTATCTCATGACAAATCCTCGTACAACGTTTGTTCAAAAAATAAGGTGACTTTTAATTTTTCTCGAAAAATATTTATTTTTTTGTCTTGTTTCATTTAAAGTAATCCACCTCAGATATAATACACTTGCGCGAGCGCTTTTTCCAATCCGCGAAGCGTCTTCGATATACGCTTTTCTCGAATAGCCTTGAACCCTTTCCCAAACGCGGTCCTTATCTCCTCGATCGTGGCAAAGTTTTGAGAGGAGAAAAAAAATCTCAGGCAATCGTGACAGGCAAAAATTGTGGTAATCGAAAAAAGCAAAATTTTTACATTTGACGGAACTTGACGTATTTTTTTTGGTCTTGACACTTCTGGTCGCTTCTATTGGGATGATTGGGCTTTCGTTTCGACTTCATATTCATATACACATGTTTCGTTTCAGTGATTACCCTTTTCAACAAATCTGGATCATCATTCACGTCGTTCAACAACTTTAATAACAAGATTAAGCAATTTCAGAACAAACTTCGCTGACATACTTTTCATGCCCAAAATATCTGAAAAAAATTCATGGCATGAACCAATCGATATGTCAATTTTCTCAGCGACTTCTTTCAATGATTTCAACGTTTTCATGCGTGGTGGACGTTTGATCTACTGGGGCATCCAGGATAGGCATTGTCATTAACGTCCCATCGGCCTTCTCTGAAAAGCTTATAAACTTTTTTTTTTCATACAGATTCGTTCTCTTAAAAAGGCTGTAACTTCCAGAACTTTGGAAGGTTTGTAAAGGTTCTTGTAGACTCCAATATCTATCATTGTACATAATAGCCTCCCCTTTATAAATGAAGACGAGCATCACTAGAAAAGGTTCCCTTTTTTGGGCAGATTGAAGGATAGCTCTAAATATTTTATCTCTAAGACAATGATCCACCTTTCTTATTACAAAACAGCTGTTTTGACACTAAGTGAAACACCACGGTCTTCCCATTTATGTCCGTAATGATGTAACTTACCAACTTCAACCACAATATGGCAACTCTTCCAATCTGGAATTTAATTTTATATGGTTAAAATTCCAAGAACGTAAGCATTTCATTTACTACTGCTTCATTTTCAAAAGTCCAAACCTGGACAGTAACTCGACTTTTACCGAGTTCGATGCACTGTCCGACTCCATTACAAGAATTGTATCCCTGTTTCCTCGCGCTGAAATTTCGATTTCGCTATTGCGGGCGATTTCAATGTACACAGTTCTAATTGGCTTCAACATTCGCGTCAGACAACACCCGTAGGAAGGTATGCAGAGATCCTTGGTGCGGTAAGCAATATTCCCAGCTAGTAAATGAGCCAATACGAATACTTGACATTGCAGATCATTCCGTCAACACCATTGTCACCTCTAGTCTGGTCAGATCACTGTGTCTAATTTTTCGCATTCAAACCACACAGTTAGATAACTTCTTAAAATAACAATATGGTCTAGGAATTCTAACTGGTTACTATGCTTCCTCGATAGTGACGTGGATGCCACTGCTGATACAATCACGAACATATGCTGGGTATGAGATCCTTCATTCCACATAGAGCAAAGAGTATCAAACCTAAAGCAAATGCGTTGTATGACTCGAGCTGTAAAGAGGTTTATCAGATTGAGAGAGCTGAGTTTCCGGACTTACAAATCTTACTTACATTTCACAGAGTTTGGCATCAGGCTCTTTTGTCGAAAACGCGTGCTCACGTCCCTGCTCTTCACATTGAATTCCGACCTTGACAGCATAATTAAATTGGGTGTAAACAATAGAGTGGAATTTAATGCTTCCAAAACACAATGCTGTCGACTGTCACTCTAGCTAACCATCAATAATCAGCCATTACCCCTGAATGGTACTTGTGTCGTTGAAACCGAAAGACTTTCCATCCTTGGTATGTGGTGTTAATAAAAGTCTTAGCTGGAATGATCACATATTCGAGGTCGCCAAGAACGCTGCGATATGTCTTGGTTTCCTCAAACGATGCAAAAAATATTTCACCCCCGGGCTACATCCGCCCCAAGCTTAAGTACAACGCTCATATCTGGTCTGACGCTCCCAAGACCTCTTTGCACCTGCTAGGTGGAATACAAAAACGAGCGATTAAACTCATAGGAGACAACAATATGGCGAAGTAGATCGACTAACTCGAGCATCGACGCAATGTCTCCTCTCTCTCTCTGTTTTATCGTTATTTTAACAAACAATGCTCAAGTGAGCTAGCCAGTTGCGTTCCTTCCCTTCAAGAATTTAACAGCAATACATTTAACATCAAGCCTATCTTCGGACTCACATTCAGATTTGGAGACTCGTTTGTTAGCCGAACTACCCGAATGTGGAATGCTCTTCCTAGCTCAACTTTTCTCACCCATTACAATCCACAAATATTTTAAACCAATGTGCACCGGTACCTCCTTTCCCTCTGTACTATCGGCCCGCGCTGTGTCTTGACATTTAAGTGTAGTCATAACCCCTTGTGCACGCGCCAACTATAACAAAAAAAATTAAGCTGCCTGTTCACATTGTCGGGAAAAGGCTACACTGTGTAAGAGAGATTGAACTTTTTGACAGGGAAGAGTCAAACTGAATTCTCGGATGAAGCAAACCATTTTTTCCCATTTCACCTCATTTTTGACGTTTTATCCTTATTTGTAGATAACCTTGGAAGCGGAAGCATGGCACGCTTTATTATCACCATTTTACAATTAAAATGACGCGGTTCAATGTTTCTTGTATGCCTCCTATATTTATTATCCACCGCATTTCGGCCTCAAACAATGTATCAAATCTTACGTAAACAGGGGCTGCCCGCAAGGTGGCGTCCTGCCTCCGCTGTTATGGTGCATGGTAGTCGACTCTTTGCTTGGTAGTCGACTTTGCCTTTGGAATCTATGCCCAGGCCCAGGCCTATGCGGATGATGTTGCCGTCCTTCTAAAGGCTCATGTTTAGCAACTGTCTGTCGTAAAGTACAGGCGGCGCTAAATGTGATTAATGATTGGTGTATGAGTTTGGGTTGTCGGTTAATCCTCTTAAAACTGATGTTCTTTTCACGAGAAGGAGGAAAAATACTGGCATGACTCAGCTGGTGCTAAAAGACATTTCCATCCATATATTCAAGGAAGCAAGGGAATCATTTTATATAGCAAGCTTCTTTGGTAAATTTTGCTCCTATCGTCCGCATACTTGCCATACGATGAGGAGGATCCACCTTCAGACGCAGCTCGAGCACTTGTGCGACACGCCAAGTCACGCGGACTGTGTCTATTGATAGGTTGCGACGCCAATGGATACCACACTCAATGGGGAAGCAGCGACATCAATAAAAGGGGTGAGTCGATTTTTGATTTCATTATCTCCACCAACCTCAATATTTGCAACAAATGTAGTACACCCACGTTTCGCAATCGGGTTAGGGAAGAGGTAATTGACCTCACTTTACTAAGTGAGTCTGACTCCATCCGAGTAGAGAATTGGAGAGTGTCCACTAACTGTTCCTTTTCGGACCACAACCGGATACTCTTCAACCTTAACGTTAATAAAGAAAAACTGAAACCTTTCAGAAACCCTCAGAAGACAGACTGGAATCTTTTCTCAAACCTAGTTGCCAACAGGTTAGTACCGCCACAAGCCAACACTAATCCTGATCCAACTTACATTGAGAATTCAGTCGAAAATCTTGTGAGTATTCTGAAAGCGGCTTTCAACAAATCCTGTCCTTTGCAACGTGCTCGCAAGAAGACCAGCACAGTCTGGTGGACCACAGAGCTAAAGCAACTCAGGACCAGGACCCGAACTCTATTCAATAGAGCAAAGATCTCAAAAAGAAAGGAAGACTGGAATAATTACAAATCCAGCTTCAACGAATACAAGAGCAAAACAGGTGTTCTGCGAATCAATAGAGGATCTCAACGAAGCCGCAAGGCTCAGGAAGATCCTATCCAAGGACCCCTGCGTCCCGGGATTCATCCTTAAACCAGATGGTTCTTGGACAGAATCCAGTCAGAACTGCTGACTGAAACCCACTTCCCAGGCTGTAAAACCCCTGAAACCACAGTCTCCTTCGAGACGACGGTTCCTACGGTTCACACAACCGAAGAAATAATAAACGAAATTATTACAATGGATATCATATCATGGGCAATAAATTCGTTCAAACCCTTTAAATCTCCGGGGCCGGACGATATCTTGCCAGCGATGCTTCAAAAAACACTGACCCACATTGTACCCCATCTCGTAAGCATTTTTTCCAATTGCCTGCGCGCGGGGTACATCCCAACACAGTGGAAAGAAATAAAGGTAATTTTCATACCTAAGGCATGTAAACCATCCCGTACTGCCGCAAAGGACTATAGACCAATTAGTCTCTCGTCGTTTCTATTAAAAAACTTGGAGAGACTCCTTGACCTTTACATCAGAGGACTCATCAACTCACGCAACTTATGCAACACTCAACACGCTTACCTTAAAGGCAGATCAGTGGAAAGTGCTCTGCATAGTGTTGTCCGTGAAATTGAGGGCTCGCTGAACCTAAAAGAGTTTACAATGGCAGCCTTCCTCGACATAGAGGGGGCCTTCAACAATGTAAACACAGAGGCCATAATAACAGCTCTTGAGGACATAAAAGTAGACAAATCCATTGTAATTTGGATTGAGAATATGTTGAAGAACAGAATTATCAATGCAGACATTGGACACAGTTCTATAAGGAAAGTGACAACTAGAGGCACACCACAAGGAGGAGTTCTCTCCCCCCTACTGTGGCTTCCTACAGTCAACAAAATCCTCAAATTCTGTATGGAGAAAGACACAAAGATCATAGCGTACGCGGATGATCTGGTTATTTTGATAAAGGGTGAATTTCTACCAACTATCAGTGAACTAATGGAATCTGCGCTGAGAGAACTCTCCTCGTGGGCAAGACAGAACGGTCTGAGAATAAACCCCCAGAAAACCGAGCTGGTCTTGTTCACGAGGAAAAGGAAAATTCCGATATTTGCTCCCCCAAAGTTAGAGGGCACTCCACTCAAACTCAAAGCGGAAGCCAAATATCTAGGCATCATTCTATGAGCATGCTCAACAAAGTAGCCGCTGTTTGTACAACGGGAGCCATGAGAAGCACGCCGCAAGCAGGGTTGGACATGATTCTTCATCTCCTCCCCCTGGATCTATTCATAAAAGGCTGAGCTGCAAAGAGCGCTCTCAGACTAAGGGAGTCCTCTCTGTGGAAGCAAGCCAACTATGGACATGCGGCCATACTTAAAATAATAGACGACCTGGGAAAGAAACATGGTTTTAGTAGCCTCGCAGCTACGACCGACTATATTTCCCCCCAAATGATTTCTCTCTCAGAATACCAATCCTTTTTCCCGACAGAGAAGAGTGGCTATCAAACGCCGTAATCAACGACCACGAGATCACCCGGCCGGGTTCTACTCTGATACCCTCCACAAACAGGAATCATTCAGACTCCCTGATCTCTGCAGCGTTTTTCAAGCAGAAATCCTGGCAATAGAGAAAGCAGCCAAACACCTACAGGTAGCTGATATCCCACCATCTGATATCACTATCTTCGTAGACAGCCAGGCTGCGCTGAAGTCAATAGAATCCTGTATAACGAGATCAAAGGCTGTCAAGAAATGTCGCGACTCACTGAAGTCCATTAGACACCACAAAGTTAAACTCTGCTGGGTCCCGGGCCACAGCTCAATCGCAGGGAACGAAAGAGCAGACGAATTGGCCAGGCAAGGGTCTGAACTGGACATCAGCGAAGCGGACACGTCATTGCAACCACCGATCAGCGCATTATACCGGATCATAGACGACACAATCATCAAAGTAGCCAACTCGTCTTGGCTCACAAGAAACGACAGCTACACGACAAGATCATCGTGGCCAGAGCTCAATGTCGGAAAAACAAAGAAGCTCCTGGCGCTGGACCGTAACTCGATCCGTATGCTCGTCGGAGTGATCATAGGACACTGTCCCATTGGAGCAATGCTCCGGAAATGGGACTCGGGATCCAGCGATCTCTGTCGGAGCTGCGGCGATGAGGAAGAAGCTGAGACGATCCAGCATCTGCTTTGCCACTGTCCAGCTCTCCAGAATCTACGCCTAGTGTCGCTAGGCCAAAGATTCTTTACAGAAATTACGGACGTGGCTAATGCAGATAAATCGGATCTTCTAAGATTCATCAAGAGCACGGGGCGGTTTCAGCCACCACGTTAAGATTAACAGGTTAATTTTATGTGTACCCACACAAACGAAGGGAATCACAATGGGCCTCTTGGCCTCCGAGTGGAAGTGATGTTTAACCACCACACTCCCCTTCTCTAACCTAACCTAACCTTGGGTTGTCGGTTAATCCTCTTAAGACTGATGTTCTTTTCACGAGAAGGAGGAAAAATACTGGCATGACTCAGCTGGTGCTAAAAGACATTTCCATCCATATATTCAAGGAAGCAAGGGAATCATTTTATATAGCAAGCTTCTTTGGTCAAAGCATGTTGAGTCAAAAACTATCAAAGCGCTGTCAGCTTTTTGAAAATGCAAAGGTGTTTCTGGCAAAGGTCATCTGGATCCACGCGGCATTGATAAGATCGATAATCCAATATGCATCGGTTGTCTTGTAGAACAGGCTAACACTCAAACATATCGTGGCCTCGGTTTGTCTCAACCGTACGGGGGCTTTACCCAGCACACCGGGAGCTCCTCTAGATGCTATGATGAATCTTCCACCCCTTGACATACATACATATATATCAGAGGGTACGGACTGAAGGCCATGTTCAAGACAAATGGTTTTTGGTACAACTCGCATTCAAATGATAGTGTATATGTAGGTACATACTTGCGCGCGAAATATCCTACTACTCCTGTCTCATGGATATGCCTTCCGACGCAATGACACCTGCCATCCTATTGCGCTATAATTTCACAGTTAAATTTCCATGGCGTTAGACTGGTTCTGACCAGATACTGAACCTGGAAAGGACTTTCCTCGTTTTTTACGGATGGCCCCAGGTCTAGGCGGAGGTCAGGCGCTTCCCCTAGAGACATTTCTTCATATAGATTCCGAAAGGTTAGTGACAAATAGAGATGATACCACCGTCACCGGGGCGCCAGGGATAAACGGCTCATCCTCGACGGATACTTTGACGGCGCTCATGAGCTAATTAAAAATAAAAAAACAGCACGCTTCTCAAAGGGGTACGCTACTTCTGTGAGATCCTCCTCACTATTTATTTCGGAAGTTACAATAAATGACGGTTAGTTAGGGGATCTTTTGCAGGCAGGGCGCGCCATCATGCTTAAATGAATGAATGAGAAATTA
Organism: Merodon equestris; assembly: GCA_958301585.1. Classification (NCBI taxonomy): domain Eukaryota; kingdom Metazoa; phylum Arthropoda; class Insecta; order Diptera; family Syrphidae; genus Merodon; species Merodon equestris. Next base: position 51,737,274 of record OY284415.1, on the reverse strand, counting down.
CTGTGGCCTTTAAGCCTTGGTGAGGTTTCAGGCATACAAAGTGAGTGAGATTTCGAATCCCAGTCGCTAAGAGACGCAATTAGAAGGATGAGAAACACACGAGTGCTAGCCAACCTGATTATATTTAAGATCAGAATCAAGCATTACCCGCAATAAAGAGGAAATTTGAAAATGCTACGTAATTGCCCCGTAGTGCTTATGTTGGATCGCATTTCTCGGCTTCAGAGCCACTTTCTTGGCTGGATTTTGAGTTAGGCAGTTCACGCCACTTCAGGTCTAGCCTATCAAATCAAATCCTGTGTGCTTTGTCCATGTTAACATAGCTGCCCGAGGTCGCGTAGGGAGCAAGTACAAGAAATTTGAAAATGCTACGTAATTGAACCGTAGTGCTTATCGTCGATCGCATTTCTCGGCTTCAGAGCCACTATCTTGACTGGATTTTGAGTTAGGCAGTTGACGCGACTTCAGATCTAGCCTATCAAATCAAATCCTGTGTGCTTCGTCCATTTTAACATAGCTGCCCGAGGTCGCGTAGGGAGCAAGTACAAGAAATTTGAAAATGCTACGTAATTGCCCCGTAGTGCTTATGGTCGATCGCATTTCTCGGCTTCAGAGCCACTTTCTTGACTGGATTTTGAGTTAGGCAGTTCACGCCACTTCAGATCTAGCCTATCAAATCAAATCCTGTGTGCTTCGACCATGTTAACATAGCTGCCCGAGGTCGCGTAGGGAGCAAGTACAAGAAATTTGAAAATGCTACGTAATTGCCCCGTAGTGCTTATCGTCGATCGCATTTCTCGGCTTCAGAGCCACTATCTTGACTGGATTTTGAGTTAGGCAGTTCACGCCACTTCAGGTCTAGCCTATCAAATCAAATCCTGTGTGCTTCGACCATGTTAACATAGCTGCCCGAGGTCGCGTAGGGAGCAAGTACAAGAAATTTGAAAATGCTACGTAATTGCCCCGTAGTGCTTATGGTCGATCGCATTTCTCGGCTTCAGAGCCACTTTCTTGACTGGATTTTGAGTTAAGCGGCTGACGCGACTTCAGATCTAGCCTATCAAATCAAATCCTGTGTGGTTCTTCCATGTTAACATAGCTGCCCGAGGTCGCGTAGGGAGCAAGTACAAGAAATTTGAAAATGCTACGTAATTGCCCCGTAGTGCTTATGGTCGATCGCATTTCTCGGCTTCAGAGCCACTTTCTTGGCTGGATTTTGAGTTAGGCAGTTCACGCCACTTCAGGTCTAGCCTATCAAATCAAATCCTGTGTGCTTCGTCCATGTTAACATAGCTGCCCGAGGTCGCGTAGGGAGCAAGTACAAGAAATTTGAAAATGCTACGTAATTGCCCCGTAGTGCTTATGGTCGATCGCATTTCTCGGCTTCAGAGCCACTATCTTGACTCGATTTTGAGTTAGGCAGTTGACGCGACTTCAGATCTAGCCTATCAAATCAAATCCTGTGTGCTTCGTCCATGTTAACATAGCTGCCCGAGGTCGCGTAGGGAGCAAGTACAAGAAATTTGAAAATGCTACGTAATTGCCCCGTAGTGCTTATGGTCGATGGCATTTCGCGGCTTCAGAGCCACTATCTTGACTGGATTTTGAGTTAGGCAGTTGACGCGACTTCAAAAAGACTAACCTTCCCAAATCAATGTGAACAGGCACCTTAAATGACTGATAAAGTCTCTGCCCCAGTATTTATACAGTCTTGTGCAAGTTAACCTGAACAAGCACTTTTTTTTTCAAAACTAGTATTATTTTTTAAAAAGTAAAAATAAGTAATAAATTATTAATATTAATATTTGATGTGTCCACCCTTGGCTTTTAGCGTCATTTTAACTCGTTTTGGCATAGATTCCAACAGTTGGTGCCACACTTGAATAACCGTATACAGCCCATAAATTTTCAATGGGATTAATGTCTGGCGAGTTGCCAGGTTAATCCAAAGACGTAATACCAAGCTCAACGGAAAATTGTTTGAATTTTTTCACGTATGACACGGGGCCAAATACGTCAACATATATTCCATATAATGCGAGGAGTAATCCCTCAACATTAGATATTTACCTAACGAATGTACCACAAATATTCAACCAACCAACGGTTGTAAATGATCTTTCTTCCGACCATCTTCCCGTATTATGTAGTGTCCTCCTAAGACCTGATAGAAGTGATAAAAATTATATCTTTGATATTAAAAATTCTAATTGGAGAAGGTACAAAGAGGCAATTTGCACTAGGTTGACTAGTCACGATATACTAACTAATTATGCTAGCGCCTCCATTGATCAGATAGACGAAAAAATCCATGTTTTCCAGGATGCATTGGAGTACGCAATTAATAGATCCGTGCCTAAAAAACTCAAATGCATTCAGAATACAACAACTCTCCCAAGTCATATTTTGACATTGATTAAAATAAGAAATGCTTTTCGGAGAAATTGGCAGAGGTATAGGTATCCTGCCTTTCTTGAGCATGTCAAAAGTTTTAATAAAATCATTAAAGAAGAAGTTCATCGTTTCCGCAATATTCAATGGAACTCGAGGCTACAAGTTCTTGATAAGTGCAGCAAGCCCTTTTGGAATATTGCAAAAATTTTTAAAAAGAAACATAGCGTTATTCCTTCGTTTGCTGATGTCCCTTCTTCTTCAACTAGCACCGAAAAAGCCGAAATCCTTTCATCTTCTTTTCGTTCCAATCACCTAATTTCTAATGAAATGGGAAATATGGAGACAAATACACTGGTATACAATGCCGTTTCGCAACTTGCATTAACGCCGGTAAACATTCAACAGAGTATATACGCTACCTACGAAGAGTTACTGTATCATATAAAAAATTTAAAAAACAATAAGTCCCCTGGTATTGATAATATTAAAAATATTTTCATAAAGCAATTACCCAGAATCGGCATAGAATTTATACTCTTCATAATTAATTCATGTATTCAATTGCAATATTTCCCAATGGCATGGAAAAAAGCCAAAGTCATTCCAATATTAAAGCCTGGAAAACCTGCAAATAATTCTAAGAGCTATAGACCAATTAGCCTTCTAAGTTCCCTAGGGAAATTATTTGAAAAAATCATCAAAGACAAAATACAGAAAGTATTTGATGAGAAAGGCATCCTCCCTGATCAACAATTTGGATTTAGACCTCATCATACTACCGTACAACAAGTTGACCGAATCACTCAGTGTATTCATAAGGGGTTCACTGCTAAAAAATCAACAGGAGTAGTCCTCCTGGATATTGAAAAAGCTTTTGATACTGTCTGGCATGATGGATTACTCTATAAAATGATATTGTATGAATTTCCAACATACTTAACAAAATTAATTAAAAGTTTCCTCGAAGTACGGTCGTTTTGCGTATGTGTCAACAAAACTCTGTCTTCTGAAAAAACGATCCCTGCAGGTGTTCCTCAAGGATCTGTTCTTGGTCCAGTGCTGTTTAATTTGTACATGTCCGACTTTCCGTCTCTTGTTAACTGTGAATCTGCTATGTTTGCCGACGATACATGTACGATATGATGAACTTGCTTCTGTAATAGAAGTTAACCTTCAATCGGGGCTAAATACCATTGTCGAGTTTTGTTGTAAATGGAAAATTAAAATCAATGCTTCTAAGACGCAAGCTATCCTTTTCACCAAAAAAAGAAAACGATGTTTCTTGCCAAGCAACGATCTAATAATTAACAATGACGCCATAGTTTGGTCGGACAGTGTCAAGTATCTAGGTATCACATTAGATAAAAAATTAACATATAGTAACCACATTTTAAACACCATTGGTAAAATAAATAAAACTATCAAAATGTTATATCCACTTATTAACAGAAAATCAATGCTAAGGAAGGAAAATAAACTTATAATTTTTAAGGTAATTTTTTGTTCCTTCATGTTTTATGGTTGTCCAGTCTGGGGAAAAAGTGCAATAACGCATATAAATAAATTGCAGATAGCCGAAAATAAATTACTTAAACTGATGCTTAAGCTACCTTGGTACTTTTCTACGCGTAAACTTCACAATATGGCCAATATCGATAGTGTTTCTACCAGAATAAGCAAATTAAATGAAAGATACAGATTAAGTTGTGAGATGTCTGATAACATCCTTATTAATACTTTAATTGACAATACATAATAATTTAGCATCCATTTATTTATTTATTTACTTATTTATTTTTGTTATTTATTTATTTATATATTTATTTATTTATTTATTTATTTATTTATTTACTTATTTATTTTGATATTTATTTATTTATTTTATTTGTTTATTTATTTATTTGTTTATTTATTTTATTTATTTATTTAATTATGTATATCATTTTTATATTATTATTATTTTTATTTTTTATTTTTTTTTTATATTTTGTTTGTTACAATGAGAGGTTTTTACTTATCATTTTCCTCTCGACTTACGATTTTTGTTTTCTTTTCATCTTGATTAATGTCCAAAAAAAAATAATTATTCAGATGCAAGACTAAGTCACAACTCTGTAAATTGAGCAATTACGATGAAAATGTATATATATATATTTAAAAAGAAAATAAACTGAACTGAACTGAACTGACACGGGACCAAATCTTGTTGGAAAATTGGGGTTTTTTCATTCAATTCCGACAGCTCAGGCACTAGACCTCTATTCAGTAATTCAATATATTGGTCACTGTTCATCAGCCCTGTTATTGGAATTAACGATATTGTCCCAAAATAAGCCCAAAATATTTGCTTTACAGGATGTTCCACTGTCTGCTGAATATGGGTTGTTAAAAATGGCTCATCATTGGACCTTCGAACATATTGATGTTTTGTACCCTGAACGAAAAAATGACCCCCTTCGAGCCCAAGTCATTCTCTTTTTTTTCATAGTAACAGTCAGGAGTTGTTTATTAAGAGGTTTCCTTGGTTTTCGTCCAACCTTTTTTCAGGTGTCGTTGAGGCACCCACGATCGTTCCTGCACCCGCAAGATCTTTCTGAAAAGTCTTTACTGCCTTACTTGTATTAATCCGACTGTTTCACGAGCGTCTTCTTTCTTGATTGTTTTTCGTTTTCGTCCACATTTCCCTGCGGTAAAATCAACCCGGTTTCTTCATGGCATTTAATAATGTTAATTACCCCAACCATATGTTACACACTTCCGCTATCTGTTTCTGAGTTCTAGATGTATGTCCAAACAAAGTAATTACTTTTCTTTGGAGATATCTGCTCTTAAGTACTCCTAAACAGCAACCAGTACCACTTAAAATGGCCGCCGAGGTTTGCCTACAAGATACGGCGAGCACGTGGGAACCCGGGGTTCTGTCAAAATTATGTAAACAATCACGCACATTGTTATAATTCCAAGAGTGTGTGTGGCGGGTGTACACTGCGGTAAAATGAAATGCACTCACACGTATTCACGAATAAAGTTTGTTTGTAACTGGTTTTGTCGCTACGAACCTGGACTTCATTCAACATTTCAAGGTGTCACTGGGGAAGACGCACGTCTCACTATGGCTTCTGGCAGCAACAAAGTTGACTGCAATTTAATTCTTGTTTACACAAATTGCAAAGCCTCCTTAGCATTTTTAAAAATTTAAATTCAAGCAACTTTTGGGCAACTAGGCAAACTATAGAACGTTGTGACAACAAATTAACTTATTTACCATTGAACTCAAGGAAAGGTTAAAATGAATTTGCACAAGACTGTATACCGAGACAAGAAAATAGATCGAAAATGGAATGGAAAATGGCATAGTGATGGCGATGGCGTTTCGTCATTTAGCAAACTAGAAGTTTCGTCAATGGCGCAGTGATAGTATTAGTTTCATTCAGTGAACTGCAACAGAGGTGGAAGGCTTGCGAACAATTTCAAAGGTGCTGAATGAACCTTTGAAACATCTCTCCCAACCAGGTATTTTCACCACATCCAATTGAGGTTGGACTATTATACTTTGCCAGATGCCGCCGACCTTCGCAGGAGACCGCCAGGACCTTCGCCGATCAAGTCTCCCTCAAGCTCTCGCAAGACTCGATGCAATCTGCACCAAACATAGAACAGCAATGGAGACGTTGTCAGAACGCCATCAGAGAGGTCGCTTCAGATGTACTCGGTTTCAAGCTACCACCTTCGAGAAACCCATTGTTTGATGACGAGTGCAGACAGGCCCATTTACAGAAACAGAATGCATACATGGCTAGATCGACGGACGAGAGCTGCCCGCGAGCTCTATGAACAGCAAAGGAGGGAGGAGCATGCGCTTCTGAGAAGAAAAAAAAAGGAGCACGAGAAGCACAAGATCGAGTAGATGGAGAGATGCTATTGCAGGAACGACGTTCGAGAGTTTTACCAACAAGTAAAACGAACATGCCAAAGACAGTGTGGACGCCTGCAGGGAAGAAAACTGACGACTAATAGTGGATTCACAGTCGATGCTGAGATTGTAGAAAAACCACTTCTTCAGACTGTATAACGGCGATGATAGTCAAAATGCCGCGTCAGGCAGAACCATCCATTCACAATGGATGAAGACGAAAGAGAAACCCGTCCACCCGACCTAGACGATGTTAAGATAGCGATATCGCAACTTAAGTCTTATAAAGCTGCTGGAGCAGACGGACTCCCCGCTGAACTATTTAAAGCAGCTGGCGATGAGCTGGTCAAGCAAATGCACCAACTCTTCTGCAAGATATGGCTGGAAGAAAGCATGCCCGATTAATGTTATCTCAGCATCGTTTGCCCGGTCCATAGGAAAGGAGAACCCTATGACTGCGCCAATTACAGAGCGATAAGTCTCCTGAACATTGTGTACAAGATCCTCTCTGCCGTACTGTGTAAGCGCCTGAAACCGTTCGTGGACAATCTGGTTGGCTCCTATCAGTATGATTTCAGGCCAGGAAAATCCCCGATAGACTGCGGCAAATCTTGGAGAAAATGTATGAATTTCAGGTCGACACGCACCGACTTTAAAGCCGCATATGACAGTGTTTATAGAGACGAGCTATACAGAGCCATGTCATGTTTTCACATCCCTGCCAAACTCTGCTGCTCCATTAAGGTCGGATGTGAACTAACTGAGACCATTGATGTTAAAAAAGGATTTAGACAAGGTGACGCATTGTCATGTGAATTCTTTAACATCATACTTGAAAAGATCGTGCGGCACTCTGCGGCCAATACGAGAGGTACGATCTACTGCAAGTCTACACAATTGCTTGCCTACGCAGATGACATTGACGTTATTGGACGGACAAAGCGAGATGTCAAGTGGGCCTAAGGGTAAATGGGGACAAGACCAAATATATGCTGACATCAAAGAAAGACGCGCAACACCGACGTCTTGGTCAGAACGTCAACTTCGGCAGCTATATTTTTGAAGTAGTCAAGGACTTCGTTTACCTTGGCTCGATAGTGACAAGCAACACGACACCAGCACTGAGATCAAACACAGAATAACTCTTGCCAACCGCTGCTTCTTTGGGTTCAAGAGGCAATTGAGTAGTAGAGCCCTCTCTCGAAAAACTAAGGTATCCCTCTACAAAACCTTGATCATCCCGGTCCTCCTCTTTGGCACTGAGGCTTGGACGTTATCAAAAGCGGATGAAGAGGCTCTGTGGTCCCGTTTGTGTAAACGGAGAGTGGAGGAGAAGATTCAACCAAGAACTGTACGGGTTATACAGCGACATCGGCCTAGTTAGACGTCGACGGATCCAAAGTTTTAGATGGCTGGACCATGTAGAGCCATGGACATCCCCGCTCCGGCCCGGAGAGTCTTCGACTCCAATCCCGAGGGACGACGCAGCAGAGGACGACCGTATCCAAGGTGGCGCGCACAGGTGGAAAGGGACCTCAACCAACTGGACGTGCGGCACTGGAAGCAGCTGGTCAAAGATCGTGCAAGCTATTGAGGCTTGTTGGTTGAGGCCTTGGTTCACACCAAACTGTAGCGCGATCTAAGTAAAGTAAGTAAGATGCCGCCGACACTAATCAGATTACCACAGTTGCTGGAGTCTAAGGTAAATTAAGAGTGCAACGAGTCTATGGTGTCGAATTTTAATAAGAAGCATCAATTCTTACTGATTTTTAGATAATACTGCTTTAATTAAAGTTGTTTATGGGTAGGCGATCGACTTATGACTGATAATAGTGACTAAGGTGATTTCTATGCTAATTGAGGTGACCTTAAGGCCACATCGAGGAATGCCAACTTAATTGAGATAACATCCCTATCTTTGCCGATATTTCTATTGAAGCTAAGTGGCCTCAACTACTTGGGCCAGTCCTTCTTGTGGATGGTCAAAAAGTGCGATTTCTGTACAATCCATTCGAGACGCAGAAACACAACCGTTCTAATGACCCAACTTTCGGGATGTATTTGTTTTAGTTTCACGCCTCATACGGCTAGATATTCTGGAAATCTATAATTAAGCTATTTTACGCACCACTTGGTCAATTTTTTGCTGAATAAGATCTAGGTTGATCATGCCTCCGATTCACACCCAGTTCTTCTTGGAATTCTAGGTGGCAAACTGGCTTCTCCGAGGTTTAATCCATTTCAACTAAGAGATTGCCTTTACCATTGATCTTAAATTCACTCGCCAGTTTGCATATTTGAAAACCTGTTTTAACGTTGTTTGCTATCATAGTTCTATCCCTGTCACAAAGATGTCGCCCGTGGCGTTAAATAGCATTTTATCCACTCTACATTGAACAGCTGTCCGAGTATCTCGCTCTCTCTCCCGACCACATCGCTGCAACACACCTGCGCACTGGTACTATCTCCCTCTCATCATCATCATCGAATGACATTTCCGCGAAAAGATAAACCAGCAGACAGCCTCCCCGGATTTTTGTTTACATTTTTTGTTCTCCCGATTCTTTTTGTTCCTTCGCATATGTATGACAAATCCGGCCCAATTAGAATATCATCACAGAAAATCGCTTCCAAATCGTCTCTAATTTACTCCCGTTGCATAAAAAGTCAAATTCGATACCTAACAACCGCGTCTCGTGCTTGCCTGTTAATACTAAGTGGAATACGACAAAATTCGAGTAGTCCAGATCGGAAACGAATTTTTCACGTGGAATGTTGTGGTTTCCCGTTGCGTCCATCACCAGGAACCAACATCTATTCAACTGTGTGTCTGGCGAATATAATGAAGAGTCTAGTCGATGTTTCCAATAAAATCTAAGGTAAACACACACGTTCCACGAAAGCACCACCTCCAAGGAGCATGAGTTGTGTGTGGTACGCACGAACAGCTCGCACCTACTAAAATGAGGGGAAACAATTGTTTTGTTTAGTTGCGAGGAAGATTCTGAGTTTACTCAATTTTGTGTATATTAATTTTTTTCTCATTGAACTTGTTCTCATTCCAGATGCCCAATGAGCATGTCACTATCTTACGCTGTCTACTCTATCCACCCTTACGCGATATACACCCGGTGGCGGGTGCAGACCGTGTGGTCCCGGTCAGAGATGCGGTGTTCCTAGACGAGGATGCTAGCCGAAATGTAAAGCCGTTGATATACCGTCCCATCAAGTCGGTTTCGCCGACACGCGAGGAGGAGACGCACCAGCAGCCAAAGGCAAAAGGGTGAGTTTGTTTATTTTCGTTTATCAGGGAATTCCCTGTCGACGTCGACAAAATGCTGATAAGAGACTCTGCACTTATCAGTTGCAAAACATTTGTTTACGATGCATGGCGTAGTACGTGTACTTACTCATCCGAGAGATTGATGACGAATTCACAAGCGCGCCCTCATACACTCATTCAATTTGGCCAGACGACTACGAGTTTGGGTGTTTATGCCGTCAGCCCACCATCGATGAGCTATCAATTTCATTCAGATAGTGATTGGTAATTAGTGTGAACTGATATCGCTTTGCCGATGTGTCGCGCTGCCACCTTCGCAGCGGCTGCGAATACTTATATCTTATATTGCGTAACAGAACTGTAAGCATCCGATTAGCACGAGTACTTGACGGTGTAATAGAATAAAGCTTAATCGTTAGTACGGGCCGATTTACGATTAATTTATTTATGAGCTACTCGATTATTTTCGATTGGATACCAAGGGGCGGTGGCGGTGACGGTAGCTCTGGCATCGTCAGCAGCAGCGCGCTAGTGTTGTTTATTTATAGAGCGATAAGTTATGTCGGTGGCGGGCTGTTTGTGGTGCCTACGCTTCGAAACAAGGTTTGTTCTTTAAACATTTTTGCTTTTTCTTATTATTTTTCTTGTTTTCTTGATGATTTGTGGAGTAATGCACTTTACCCGACTCGGTCTCAGCGAAACAGCACGTCGGGTCGGTAAGGAAATGGCGTGAACGCACTGATAATCAGCCTTGAACTTGGAACGTGTAATATCGGTAATATTGTGGGCCATAATCGATTTTGGATGGTCATGAGATTCGTGAATTGTATTTTGAGTCAAGAGGCTTTGTGTATGGTTGTGACCTGCTTCGGTTTGGCTTCGCTGATACGAAATCGAATCAGCAGTCAATCAGCCACTGAGTGGGGCACATCACTTAACGGAGGTCATGTCAATCAATCAATTTTGTAATTGTTACGATTAAATTGAACGCTCGACCTAGCATGTGGAATGCTGAAGCTAACCCTGCTGCCCTTTCATATCTCTCGGTAAACACTAATGCCAGGCTTACAATTAAGGTATATTGATTGGACTATGTCGTTAGGTATCTCTCGGTAAATGGAGTTAGACTGGACAGGAGGTCAACCTTAGAGCAAGGTTTTTGAAGAAGTTTATTTGCATCACCAAACAAGGTATTCTTAAGCCTTCCATCACTCGGCTCTTTCGTTGCAGAACCGAATTTATGAAGTCAAATGTACACATTCGGATCCCATTTTTTGTCCTGCAGGACGGAGAACCGGTTGTGGAAGCGCTATAGCTTCATAAACCAAATTAACAAATCGAAAACACATACTTATCAATAGCAAGATAGCAAATTTCACAATCTCTCGCCGCTAGGACACAGAAGTACAAACATTCGTGTTTTCACGTTGATACCGCCTTATTTGTGTTAGTGGTGTTCAATGAACCTGTTCAACATACGTTCCAGTACGTTAGTCAATCGAATGTGAAAAGATCTCGACTTGACAATGAACAGCTGCGATTTTCAGTTAAAAAAAACATTTATTTTTCTACATGATCTCCCTTGACAAGTGAGAGTCTGGAAGGCTGTAAAAACCTTCATCCACGACCCTTTCGACTTTTACATTGGATGCAAAGCACTTCCCAGAAACAAATTTCGTCAAGTTTGGGAACACATGGAAGTCTGAGGGTGCCAAATCAGGAGAATATGGGGGTGGTCGAGTAAATCATACCAGTTTTCCCATCGCCAATGCATCTTGGCGTGCAGGTTCATTGTCATCCAGCTGGTCAAGAAGGTTGGAGTAATTGTTCTGCCTTTTGAAAGATAATCAATTTACAGGATCGTTTTGCATCCCAAACCACTCTAGCCATGACCTTTCTGGTAGCTGCGATCGACTTGGCTTTCTTTGGCGCTGAACTACCGGCTTTCACCGGCTGCTTGGACTACAATTCCATTTCTGGCGTGAAGTGGTGGAAGCGAGTATCATCCATGGTGACAAGTCGCCGTACAAAATCGGCCGAGGTTCAAGAACTATTCGGCATTCAGCAAATGCGGCACTCATCTTGCGCAGAGCTTTCGCATCCTTGATTCGCACTCTTTCTCTCGATATCCCCATAGCCTCAAATATTTACATAGCTCACCTTCACTCGCCTATTGTTCGACACGATATCATGCACTTTTTTGATGGTTTCAGGTGTGGTTGAGGTTTTCGGCCGTTCTTCACGACTACGTTTAAGTTCAGCTGCTCACTTTTAAACGGTTGACATCGAAGGAGCAGAGTCCCCATAGACTTTTGTCAACTTCGGATGAATTCCTTTAGGGGTTAACCCATCCAAAACAAAGAATTTATGACGGCAATTTACCTAGGCAGGGAACATATGTTTTTCGTTATGCCATCTCTGTGTCAGGCCGAGAATTGTTCACCTTACCATCGTACGATCTTCTTTTTCATTTTTTTAGCAATTTTTTTTTTGATATGCTAACTTTATACCTTCTTCAGCTATTATTCGAAAATCATGGGATATCATAGGGCCTTTGTTGTCAGTTTTGTACCTTGTCATTCCAGAGGCTAGAGATAACCTCAAGCTTGAGGCGATGATTAACACCCAGCATCTTTATATCATTTCCAATCTATCGTTGCTGGTAATGCACGTATATTTTCTTCTGATATCATTGATGTAGAACTGAGGCTTCATAAAAGTTTCTCAGGTGGTAAGGATCATATTGTAGTGCACCCACCAAGGCAATAATAAACACTTCCTACACACTGCATAGTACACATTGCATAATAGTGTCATGCGACACCAAAAAGCTAAACACTGGACGGCACACGACAAAATGCTGACACCACAAGAATACTGGCAGAAAGAATTGGAATATAAACATTACAATGTTCACTGCCCAAGTTTCCGATAGATGTGTGTCATGAATGGCATTTAATATCACAGAGCATAAATTTTGATGTGTCATCTGAGAAGTGACTCTTTGTGGGAACACAATGCAGTGTAGCCGAAATATGATGGCACGCGACTTCCTTGAGATCGATATGCATTGGAAATGCTAGTGGAGGAAATAGTATATAAAGACCGATAGATCGAAATAAATCCAGATTCAATTTGACCACAAGCAAATGTGTTTCTCACTTTTTCTGGCAGAACCATATGGCATTCGTGCCATGCCGGATTGCTTAAACTAGAGTACATTTTACACCACCCCCCTTTTCTTACAATATACAGGGTGTCCCACGAGCAGTGTGCTAAAAAGCTAGAGCGTGTAGGTCTGGTCAAGACAAGAAAAAAATCGTATGGGAGGGGGTCTATTCCCCCCCGTTTAGCCGGGAGCGGCAATTTTCTAAAAAATTTACTTAATTTGGAAAAAAAATTATTAAAAATCAACAGTTACATCCACAATACCGTGATATACTTTTTTGTAAAGCCAGAAACCTCTTCTTTCATCTTGTTTTTAAACGAAGCTGTTTTAGGGAATAGTTTTTGAGAAATTAATTTTCAAACTCAAAATTTTGAAAAAAAAAATTTCGAATTACTTTTTTTTCAAAATTGTATGTAATTAAGTACTAATTTTTTTTTCAAAAATTCAATTCTCTTATTAGTTTTTAGTTAAAAACAGAAAACCGGATGCAAAGAGAAATTAAATTAAAAAAATTAAAAAAAAAAACCCGAACCACTTTTTTCTAAGAAAAACTTTTTTTTGGTTTTAACGCGGCTGGACTTGTAGGCAAATTAATGTATGAAACATTGACCTCTTTTTTATTATTTTTAAAAAATTCGGAGTTTTATGAGGATACAATAAAGTGACACAGTATTGGAATAACCCTGGATTAATCCTTTTTTTTCACTGATAACGCCTGAAAACTGACCTGCCAATTTCGTCTGGGTCCGCCCGCCGCCGATGGGTTCTACCCGCTAGGACCTTAACCGCAATTTTTTTTTTTATTGAAAAACAAAAAAAAGACATGCACTTCTGCTACGGTTTAGCTAATGGTCGAGATCGTGAAGCCGAAAGACTCTACGCTGAAAGATATCCCAATCGGAGGTGTTCCAGTCGTAGCATGTTTTCAAGAATCCACCGACGTCTGCGAGAGCACGGAGTGCTAGAGCATCGAAGAAGCGAAAGATCAGTTACAGATGGATCAGGAATCTTAGATGAAAGAATTTTGGATTTGGTCCGACGTAATCCCTCCCTTAGTACAAGGAGGATAGCTATTATGCTTGGAGTGCCCAAATCTAGAGTATGGAGAGTGCTTCATATCGAAAACTTACACCCGTACCATTTTAGGCCAGTTCAGGAACTCACCTCAAACGAAAAATATTTGAGAGCAGAATTTTGTCGATCATTACTGCTTCGAGATGAAACTGAACGAAACTATTTTGCAAGGATATTCTGGACGGATGAAGCACAGTTTACCAAAGATGGGGTTACTAACTTCCACAATTTGCATCATTGGAGTAGCACCAATCCACACAACAAAAAACAAAATAAATCACAGCACCGCTTTAGCTGTAATGTTTGGCTTGGTATTGTTGGACAAACTGTAATCGGGCCCCGGTTTTTGAATGCCGTTATTAATGGAGAATCATACCTGCAGTTCCTAGGAGACCTTTTGTCCGATTTGATGGACAACGTTGCTTTGGCCGTAGCAGATAATTTAATCTACCAGCAAGATGGAGCACCAGCACACTACAGCTTACGGGTTAGAAACTGCCTGGATGATCATTTTATTGACCGTTGGATCGGAAGAAGGGGCCCCACGGACTGACCACCTAGATCACCAGATTTAACTCCTCTAGATTTGTATGTGTGGGGATTCATGAAGAATTATGTTTACGAAGTGGAAATAGTATCTTTGGAACAACTGAAAGAACGGATTGAAGTCGCTGGAGTCAAATTGCAGGAAAATTTGTCAAGCATAGACTTATGTGCAGCCATTAGAAGGAGATATAAACCTACAAGTCCAGCCGCGTTAAAACTAAAAAAAAGGTTTTTCTTAGAAAAAAGTGGTTCGGGTTTTTTTTTTTAATTTCTCAAAAACTACAAGACATTTTTGCATCCGGTTTTATGTTTTTAACTAAAAACTAATAAGAGAATTGAATTTTTGAAAAAAAATTAGTACTTAATTACATACAATTTTGAAAAAAAAATAATTCGAAATCTTTTTTTTCAAAATTTTGAGTTTGAAAATTAATTTCTCAAAAACTATTCCTTCGAACAGCTTCGTTTAAAAACAAGATGAAAGAGGAGCTTTCTGGCTTTACAAAAAAGTATATCGCGGCATTGTGGATGTAAGTGTTGATTTTTAATATTTTTTTTTCCAAATTAATTCAATTTTTTAGGAAATTGCCCCTCCCGGCTAAACGGAGAGGAATAGACCCCCCCGCTCCCATACGATTTTTTTCTTGTCTTGAACAGACCTACACGCTCTAGCTTTTTGGCACACTGCTCGTGGGATACCCTGTATAGATTTCCAAAGTTTCTTCGTTATCGCTTCAAGGTGGTATTGTAGTATATTTAAGATTGTAGCCTACAATAAATCCCAGATATTTGTAGGACGACACACTACATTTGTCTTTATCTTGCAAAAACGATCAGTTTGAATTGAGTTGCGATAGTGATAAGTAGGTAGATAGAAGTGGAATGTCTGCAAAATATCAGCCTCTTACTCGAAACGAAAAAGTAAAAATATAGACTTTGGTTGGAGAAGGGCTATCTTTTCGTAAGATTGCGGCTAAAATGGGATGCCCATTTGATAGGAAAAACAAGCTCAGGGTGAAAAAGTAAATCAATCCAGAAACGGAGAGTGTATTACAAAGAATTAGCATGAAAGATCGCTTTAAAATTGTTATCCATTATGTGGAAGACGACCAGCGAATAAGTCTCTTGACCACAAAAATGAAAACAGCTCGTTTTGAAAATTGGACGCAGGCTGATTGGAGATGGTCCGACCAAAGTAACATTAACTTGTTGGTTAGCGACGATTTTCCATACATTCGATGGTAACCGTATGGCACTTTGTTAAGGGGGTAGTCTCACGTGAACGCATAAAATTTACCTCTTTTTAGGGAATTTTTTTTATAAGACAATAAAATTCAAGCATTTGAATTTTTTTATATGTTTTTATTTGTATCTTAAACTGTATACAATAATTTTTTTTTCTTCTTTTACATTTTTTTATATAAGTATATTTTTTTAAATTAAATTAGACGCCAAAAAAAAAGGAGATCACTGGTCATGGTAATAGCGGCTGTTCATGTTGTCCGAAATAAAAAAAATCGAATGGATTATTGTTCAGTAAGTCTGTCGCTATCGGCCCTACAAAAATTAATCAATTTCATTGAAAAAAAAAATGGCGGACTGTGGAAAAAAATCTTGTTTTTTTTTTGTTAATTTTTTTTTGTTAAAAATCGTTTAAAAAAATAAGAAAGTATTTTCGTAAATAAGCAATTGTGGTACTGCCGATAACCATTAATAAGTAGAACATAAGTATATAAATTTCAAAGCAATCGGTTGAATAGTTTTTTTTTTTTTTGGGACAATGACAGTTTTAGAAAATGATGTTTGGAGAAAAATGCGTTTAAAGTTTCAAGAATAGAATTTTCGTGGAAAATTTATACTTACACTAGTCTGCTATGCCTGGAACATACAATAACCCTTCGGTGGCTTCATACGCATCATTTTCTGCCGGTTTTTGTGACCTGAGGGAAGTCCTTGCCTTTTTGGATGCCTCGTACGTGGATCGCTCTTCGCGGGTTATTCGTCGTTCATCCTACTCCTCAGCATAGTAGACGTTTCGGCCAATTTGCGTACCAAAAATCTTCATTATTTTAAGAATGGGTGAAAACCCTTTATTAAACATACACGCAGCTGTCCATGAAGCACTTTCCAGCGTCTTTTTATCAACAAAATGATGCTTTGGAGCCAAGTTCCAGGTGCAACTATAAAACGACTCGTTGTTGTTCTGAGTGTTTTTTTTTTCAAGCACCTTTGTATCAGATCATCAGATGATAATTCTTCGTAAATTGGCCTCAAAAAACTTGCTGTTTCTTCATCAAATGCTGGAGGATGTGTGTAAATTTCCTCTCTTTTCTCAGCCGTCTGTTATAAATGCTTGCACCATGCGATTGAACATTACGAGTGCTGGGGGTTTTCATCGGTTGAAATGTTATAATAGTATGTAGCCCACACTGCTTTCTTCATTTCTTCTTGAGAATCTGGATTTCTCAAAATAGCCAAACTATAGTATGTACTTAGCTTAACCATCATGGCATTGGTCAGTGCAAGAGTCGACTTCGTTGTTGCATCACTAGTGGATGATTTTTTTTTTTCGATGTACATTTTGCGACAGCAACTTTTCCTGCTTCATCTTTTTGATTATCTTTGGCCTTCTTTTTTTCAGCTTCTTCCAAGCTTTTTTTAGGTTTTAAATACTGGTTATGTGTTTTTTATCTTCCTTCACTCGTCTATACATTCTTTTTTTGACGTGCAAGACGCACTCTTTTTTTTCTATCACAGGATCGCCGTTGTTGGCAGACAAGTCGCTTACGGCGCGTCGGCGACTATGAGTTGTAACTTATTTAATACTAGGAATTTCGGTCTGCATTTTTCACAGCATATTTCCGATAGGTTTAACTATCGAAATATGAAAAAAAAAATCGATTTTTCGAAGTGGTCACATGAGACTACCCCCTTGAACGCTCAAAACTATGGACAACTATGGACAAGTAATAAGGGAGTTGTTGGTACCGGCTGTACATCCGGATCGTCTGCTTCGTTGACGCTTGTCAATTTTTGCAATGATTTTTTTCGAAATTTTCTGGTAGATCTTCCTGCTGAGCATCCTTGTCATTGAGAAACACTAGATCTCATGAGTTTTGCATTAAGAACAAAGCTTGTAGTATCAAGTCAGCTATGACTGCAACGAATTTGTTGTAAATTGTATAATCCATGCTTTGGTGTTCGTTGGGAACTTTCGAAGCCAAGTACATGTTGTAGACAAGGCTCTTTTGCAGGCATTGGAAGCTCTCCGTTTCTACTTCTGCCAGTGGCAAATGACTAGCCCTTTTCGAAACTTCCTTTTGCAAACTTAATGCCTACTTTATAATTAAAGAATAAAGAAGTAACCACAGTCTTTAAATAAATTTCAGTTCAATAAGGCATGACCTCGGAATTTCCAGACTAGACTGGCCTCGCTAGCCACGATTTAAATACAATTCAGTCCAATCCAATGTTTTGTGTTGGTTTTTTCAACATGGAAATATGCTGCTAGAGAGATGGGAAAAAGTAGTGGTAACCGTTGGGCAATACCTTTAGTGACATATTCTTATGACTTACTCTAATTAAAACATTAAAGGCTCGGTCACACAGAAAGCGGTCTGTCGCGACCGGCAACGATATCCCACCGAATCGGTCAAACCATCCAGTTGTACTATACAATTATATATCGTTAATGTCAAACAGAAGGCAGTCTGTGGCTGCCCGTTATTCCTTGTCGCGATTCAGATATACGAAATTACAAATTTTCGTGCGACCGCCTGGTTGCTAAAGAAAATGAATAAACAAATAGAAACTGCAATAGAAAATTTTCGCAAACTAGATCTTCTGAATTAGAACAAAATTATAAAAATAAAAAGGCAGAAGCATGGAATGAAATGACACTCAATATATCAAATAGGTATCATCTAAATATACTAAAGAGCTACCACCCTCCAACATGCGGCCACTTCTCGGGAACACCCGTTGACCTAGAGAGCTGAGATTTTAGCTGACTCTACCCCTTGAGAATAAGGGCGCCATCTAGATATACTGTTTTTTTTTAACTTGCACGTGATCCCATCAATGGCCCAGCGATTTACACAAGTCGAGTTTAAGTTAAACGGGGGATTAAATCAAGGGGGGGCAAGCTTTCCTTAACCACTTTTTGGACGATTTTCACTGTTTATGAGAACAGGAAACTTTTATACAATAACGCATAAAACACGTAAAAAGTAGGAGGAGTCTATACTTTACGAAAGAAACAAACCCTTTGTTGCTCGCGATTACGCTAAGGATAATCTTAAATATTGGGTATATAACTTAATTCGTGCGGTTTGCTAAGAGATGGCGTAACTTGTATTATTCCATTGGAACATGCGTTGGAAAGCTACTGTCATTGTACGTCATTTCAGTATATGTCATTCATTTGAAGCGAAAACAACAATAATTTTTTTTCACTCAAATATGTCGAACTTTGTACCTGAAAAAGTGTTTTTGCGGGGAGTTCTTCTTCATTACTTTAATATGAAGAAAACTGCTGCCGAAAGTCATCGTATTTTGGTGCAAGTTTATGGTGAACATGCGCTAGCTGAGCGAACGTGCCAAAAGTGGTTTGCACGATTTAAAAGTGCTGATTTTGGCTTGGAAGACGATGAATGTCCTGGGCAGCCAAAAAAGTTTGAAGATGAAGAACTGGAAGCATTACTCTATGAAGATTGTTGCCAAACACACGAAGAGCTCGCAGAATCTTTGGGTGTCACTCAAGCAGCCATTTCAAAACGTTTAAAAGCAGCTGGATATATTCAAAAGCAAGGAAATTGGGTTCCACATGAACTCAAGCCGAGAGACGTCGAAAGGCGGTTTTGCATGTCCGAAATGCTGCTGGAACACCACAAAAGGAAGTCATTTTTGCATCGGATTGTTACTGGTGATGAAAAATTCATCCATTACGACAACCCCAAATCATATGTGAAACCCGGCCAACCAGCCAAATCAACGGCAAAGCCGAATATCCACGGCGCGAAGGTAATGCTCTGTATTTGGTGGGATCAGAAGCCTGTGCTGTATTATGAGCTGCTAAAACCGGGTGAAACCGTCAATGGACAACGCTACCGAACACAATTAATCCGTTTGAAGTAGCCGAAAAACGCCCGGAATATGCGACTAGACAAATGACCCAAAAAAGGGCCGCCAGGAAGCAAGCAAAAAAGGAAGAAGTGGCCGTCCGTCCGGCAAACAAACCCAAATCACCGCGCCTCGAGGCCGCCAATGAAGTCAAACGCCAGGCCACTGAGCCCAATGGATCGGAAGTTGACTAATCAACACTCAATCTTAGTTGTGGCCAAATATTCTCCGATCTCTTCGCATTGATTTCATTTTTAACCGTCTATCCATGAACTTTTCGTAATTCAATGTACATTTTGTTAATCGAATTTTTTTCGACAGGTTACTAGTTTTATTTTAACAATTTCACATAGATTGCAGTTGTCTGTTATTTTATGTTGTGTTATTGAATTGATAAAAGTAATCAGCAAAACAATGGCGAACTTGAATTGCAGCATTGGGCGAGCTTGAATTCGTTAATGTGGTATCCACAAATGCGCGGGTAGGCCCGCACTCTTCTTAAGTTTCTGCGGCTGTCCAGACCCTTGTATTATTATATTACAACATAATCGCTATTACAATCTAATCCGCTGTCTGCTCTTAAAAATATACTCCATTTCATTGTCAATATACCAAATCCATTTTCAACTACACGAATTGTTTCTTTCGTGGATTGTTGATTATACTTTGCTTAGGATATGGTCTCATCAAATAAGTTTGAAGTACAAAGCCTTCATCACCAACCAAAATATGGGAAATTGGGGTGTCGGTAATGGCTTTGGCCTTAAAAATATTTTTTCCATCAATTCACTTTCAGTAAAAAAGTGAATTTTTGGGAAAATACCGCTTTCACTGTGATGTTCATAGCTTCCTACATCAACTACCATAAACTTATAGTATGGCTCAATTACTACTAAAATTACGAAAAAAAAAAAATGTTTGTAGCAGAAAAATTGCGATCCACGATTATTTGGACATTTGAAACACAGTACGTGACAATTTATGATTACTCTGACACTACTACATATAGTGAAAATGCATTCGTTTTCGATATACTAGAAAATGTTAATCCAAATAACTGATATCGAATTTTGACTTTAAAATTTCCTACCTCTATTATTTTCTCTTCATAATAAATATGTTTGAAATGTTACCTCAAACAAATAGCTAGTCTTTGTCTTGTTTCAATTGTCTGTCTCCAGGCAACCGCCCGTCGCGACAGACCGCTTTCTGTGTGACCGAGCTTTAATTATTACAAAAAACGTACAAATTAATTAAATCTACCTAAAACCCTAGCTTATTTTAACCTACCCTTAACTGAATAGCCCGTCACGTTTCCCCGCTCCAACCTGACTTCGAATCAGTTTAATCAGGAAATTGCCGACCTATTGTATAGGACCTTCCCATTAAGCTGTTTGCCGCTTCTATGAGTTTTTGAAAAGTATACGCTGTGCGATAGTGATTCAAAACTTTGAACCTTACAAAGTGATTCTTCGATATTTTTACTGTTTTCTAGAAAAAAAAATTGTAGATGAATATTGACAATTCGGCAATGGTGCGAAGTTTAAAATAACACCTCTTCTTGGATTTTTACAAATATTGTTACTGCTTACAAATACGCGTTTACAATGAAGCATATGGGTTGGCTGTGATGAGATTGATAGTTAATCTCGTTAATTTTGAAAAAAAAACTGATTCGGTTGTGGACATTAAATCACCAGGGCGGCCTCGTGTTATCGGTTTGCGGGAAACATTTCCATCGTGAGTGATAATATTGCAGTAATTAAATACATTCAGAAACAACATGTAACGAGTTCTAAAAAAAATCTAAAAAAAAATTTTACCGCCCATTTGTAACTCGGAAGTCCAGAGCCTCATTGACAACCCTTCGCCAAACTTTGTCTTTAGTGTGTTCCTTCCATGTTTCGCTGTTCTGTTCCATCTTTTAATTGTCCTTCCATCGACGTGGCCCTTCTAGTGGCCTTTTTCTTTCGGGTTTTTGATTCAACATACTTTTGACTGTTCGTCCATTGTCTATTCGTTCTACGTGTCCTACCCATTGTAATCTTCGCGATTGTACGGTTTTATTCGGACAGTTCGGATTTGGGGCTGAATAAAATTTCTCCAGTTCCTGATTGTGTAATTTACTTTTATCATCTGTTTTTCCGTCCTTTTTTCCCACCACAGATTCTCCTTCAGCTCCTGTTTTAAACGACACGAAATCTATTTCCCTTCTTCTTAGTCATGTGACTAGGTGTCACATCTGTAAAGTGTCACTGCACCCTTGAGTCTATAAAATTCAATCGATACAAGAACTAAAGCCAAATAATTACAAAAACACCGAGCGTTGCGTTCTTGTCGGGCCTCCCTTGGCTTGGAAAACCTCTCTATAATGGGACATAGATAACAACCGAGTGAAATACATTTTTCAATTTTTTTTATGAAACCATTCTGTTTAAAATGGGGCTGGTCTAATTTGTCTCCTCACTCCAAAAAAAAAAGTTAATGAACAATCAATATGCGAGCATATGAAGGATGATCCAAAAGTAATGATAATGAAAATAAAACACGGTGATTATAAAGGGTGGTTCAACGAAAACGCACGATGATAATTGTAAATAAAACAAAGAGTTTTCAGAGAATTATCTTAGTATTTTTTATTATGATAGAAGGATCTATGACAATTATATGTGAAACAAAATATCGGCCAAACGGCTTCGGTGGCATACCTCTATCCGATGGTCCATATTTTCAACGACTCTGAGACATAATTGAGGTTCAATGTCGTTAATGTGCCGAATTATCTCATTCTTTAGCTCTTGAATTGTTCTTGGCTTATTGACGTACACTTTTTCTTTTAAATATCCCCAAAGAAAGAAGTCCAACGGTGTCAAATCACATGACCGTGTCGGCCAATTAACATCGCCACGACGTGAGATAACACGGCCACTGATTTTCTCGCGCAAAAGAGCTATCGTTTCGTTGGCAAGTGACACCATCCTGTTGGAAGCGCATATCGTCCAGGTCCATATCCTCAATTTCTGGCTACAAGAAGTCCGTTATCATCTGGCGATGCTTGGCCAACCTCATTTTCGAAGAAATGACGATGCCAGCCCATAAACCGCACCAAACAGTCACTCTTTGTGGATGCATCGGCTTTTCAACAATCACTCGTGGATTCTCATTTGCCCAAATGCGGCAATTCTGCTTGTTAACGAATCCACTGAGGTGAAGTGTGCCTCGTCGCTGAAGATGATTTTCTTTGTAAAGTCACCATTTACTTCTGTCTGTTTAACCAACCATTCGGGGTATTGACGACGCTTGAAATGGTCAGTAGGCTTCAGCTCTTGAGTCAATTGAACCTTGTAAGCGTGTAAATTCAAATCTTTATTCAAAATTCGCATCAGTGATGTTCGTGAGATGTTCAATTGTTGGGTACGACGACGAGTCGAGGTTGACGGCTCTTCTGCCACACTATCGCGAACAACAGCAGAACGAACTGGGCGAGCATGCACAGGTGTTTTCACATTTCCTACAGACCCGGTTTGCTGAAATTTGCGCGCAATTCTACCGATTGTGGAGACATTTGGTCGATTATGCTGACCAAAAAAATCACGAAGTGCACGAAATGCATTTTTATTTGAACGCCCATTTTCGTTAAAGGCTTCAACAATCTTTACGCGCTGCTCAATTGTGTGGTTGAATTTGTCAAACACTGAAACAAAGAAAGTCAAATTAAGTTGGGCAAATAAACTTGACGTTAAGGTGTGACTCACAATTAACATCGTGCATTATGGTTGGACCACCCTTTAGTTAAAAAAAAAATTTATTTTTCTAAATAGTCCACTACAAAGTCAATAGATTTAGTCCATCTTTCTTCTAAAGCCAGGATTTCCTTAGAGAAAAATTCTTTGTCTTGACCCTCCCAAAACCCCTCAACAGGGGCTATAACTTCGCTTCTTCTTCTTTTCCTTTTTTCTCCGGCGTTGTTATGGTCAGAAGTGTAGGACCATAACCTTCCCACTTAACTGCATTCCTACTGGTCCGCTTGTGGGGTCTGCCGGTTTGACCTCAGAAAGTAGCGGCAGGCTTCCCGGTTTGGGATTACTTCATCGCTGAGGCCAATCAAATGCTGGTGTTTTTGCATTTGTTTGCACCAATTGTTTTTCGGCCTGCCTTTTTTGCGTGTTGAAATTGGAACGTTGATTGATAACGCCTTTTGGACGGGCTTCAAAGGATCTCTCCTTTGAACATGGCAATACCAACTGAGTCGGTCGCGCTCTATCTTTCTTGTGATGGTTTCTTTTACGTGGAGGCTTCCTCGGATCTTTGAACTTCTAATTCTGTCACGCTTTGTTACTCCCGCTGTCATGCGAAGCATCTTCATCTCAGTTGCCGTTAATTTGCTCTCATACTTTTTGTGCATTGTCCAGCATTGTGAACCGTATGTGAGCGCCGGACGTACAACTGAAGTGTAGAGCCTTCCTTTCAGCTTAGGGGGCATTTTTCGATCACAGAAGATGGCGGAGTTTTCCCGCCACTTTATCCACCCTACGCTTACGCGATGGTTGATGTCGTCATCACAAGTTGCTTCTTTATTAATCATAGATCCCAGATATTTAAACTTTTTACACTTGGGAAGCACTCTTCCATTCAAGTAAATGTCTGGAATAGGCTGATGAGGGCCAGAAAACTGGCAACACAGATACTCTGTCTTCTTTGAACTAATACGATACCCGTGTCCCTCAAAAATGTCCACCCACACATCAAGTGCTCGTTGTAGGGACGCCTGATCATCACTTATAATGGCTCCATCGTCAGCAAAGAATAGCTGGTGCACATTGGGGTCCGTCACTTTTCCTTCAAGCAAGCAATAAAGGACTGCTATAAAGAGCAGTGGGCTGAGGACGCTCCCTTGGTGTACACCGACTTTGATTGCGAACTCTTCGGTGACTCCTGCGGTTCATCTTACTCTTGTCGTTGCTCTATTGTACATGTCCATGATCACTCGCACGTAGGTTTCTGGAACTCCTTTTTGTCTTAGCGCTACCCATAAAAGACCTCTTGGTTGCCGGTCAAAGGCCTTCTCGAAATCAACCAACACCATATGCAAGTCCTTTGAAGAATCACGATGCTTTTCCATCATGATCCTTATACTTTGGATTGCATCTGTTGTTGATTTACGCGAGACAAACCCGCACTGGTCATCAGATAGTTGTATTATTTTCCGCAGTCGGCTATCTAATACCCGTTCAACGATCTTCATGGTGTGCGACATCAGCTTGGCAGAACGGTAGTTATCACAATTTCGCGTATCACCCTTTCCTTTGTGCAATGGAAGAAGATAGCTTTCCCTCCATTGATTAGGCATAGTGTCGCCTCTCATAAGTTTGGAGATAAGAACCATGAGCCATCTAGACATGTCTCCCATCTTTTTCCAGAACTCAGAGGGTATCCCGTCCGGCCCAACAGCTTTTCTTTTCTTGGAGTTTTTAATCGCGTACCGAACTTCTTCGACTGTGATGTCGGATATTTCGGCATCATTCGGGGCGGCTCTTGGAAAGTACACTCGGGGAAACTGTTCGTTGAGAAGTTCCTCGCAATACTGTCGCCATCTGTGGAGAATTTTTTCGTCTTCCACAAGGAGTTGGCCTTCAGCATTGTTAATAAACTTTGGGAAACGAATCTCCTGAGCTTTTCTTCTTCTCTGGGCGGCTATCTTAAAGATATTTGCTCCTTTGTTCAAATTGTTTTGTCGAAGCTGCTGGGTAGCCTGGTTCCTGTCAGACGCGGAAGACGATATTTCTTCCAACTCCTGATAGAGGCCTTCCATGCTTTTCGCTTTGAATTCGGCGCATTTTTTCTTCGCGATACCTTTGCAACATCTATGTATATACCTTTTCACGGCGAGCTTTTTCCTCTCTATTAGTAGAAGAGCACTTTGACCAAGCTTGGAAAGCCATTTTCTTTTCGTGTATCACTGCTTTGGCTTCGTCTGTCCACCACCAGGTTTCTTTTGCGTGTTGGCAGGTGCCTTTAGATGTTCCGAGCAGTGATTTGGCTTTCTCCAGGCCAGATTGTTGTAGGGAATCCCACATGTCTTGTGCTCTGCACTCCTCATTACCGACCTCATCGATAATGGAAGAGAGGTAGTTTCTCATGTTGGTAGTAAAAGCTTCGCCTTTTCCTTTATCCAGCTTATACCACTTGATGCTCTCAGACACCTTCGTTTGCTGCTTTGACTTCTTTCTCGCATCCATTAAAAATTCAGTCAGGAGGAGACGGTGTTGAGGGGCGATCGCGTCTCCCAGGATCACTTTGCAATCTTTAGCTCGTGGCTTCATGAAACTGGATACCAAATGATAGTCTATTTGAGTTTCATTTCCGCCGCTGCTATAAGTGATCAGGTGCCGGCTTTGTTTGACGAACATGGTATTTAGCACTATAAGACCGTACGACTTGCACATGGTTAGGATATCTTCACCTGAAGAGTTCCTGGTGCCGTATCCCAGCCCTCCGTGGTAGCCTTCATAGTCTTCGCTTGTCTTCCCGACATGTCCGTTTAAATCTCCCCCAACAAACAAAATCTCTTCCTTTGGGATGATGATTTTGACAAGGTTGTGGAAATCTAGCCAGAATGCATCTTTTTATTTTTGTTCGCATCCTACTTGAGGGGCATATGCGCTTACGATGTTCCACACCTCACCATGCATCACCAATTTGAGAGCCATCAAACGGTCACTGGACTTTGAAATGGTTAAGACCTTGCCAAGTAACTCTGCCGCAAGGATGATGGCGATTCCGTTTTTTTCCTTGTTCCAATGTTTTTAACGTCCAAGAAACGTGCCCGATTACCGGTGTTTCGCCATTTCGTCTCTTGTACGCACAGGATGTCTACTCGCCTTCTAACCATCATTTCTTCAAGCTCATAGCTGCGCCCACTCATGCTTCCAACGTTCCAACTCGCGACTCTTAAATGTGGCTTACGCCGTTGCATTACTTTGCTATCCCCCGGAAATCCTATAGCTCTGACCCGAGCATTGCTGCTCGTCCCAGGATCACGACCATTAGTAGTGCCTGGCGGGGTAGTGCTTTTCCTTTTAGCGTTCTTTTCCATAATGCTACGGTTTGACCGTTTTCTTTCTTCCCTTCCTTTTTGACACGGGCATGCTCCAGATTTTTATTTTTTTTGGTTTGATCTTACTCTTACAACACCGGTAATCTCCAGTCGTGTCAACCCACTGTGGGGCAGTTTAATGGTGGTATATGTGTCCCTAGGCTCACCTTGGTGTTTTCTAAATTGCCTAGATGTGATTTTTGTTTACCTTTGTTTAGTCGCCTTTTACGACAAGCGATAGGTATCGCTGCAGGGATATTCTTAACCCGTCCCTGCACGAGGCAGGGGGGCTATAACTTCGCTATCGCCTTCAAATTTCTTGCCTTGGATTTTTTCCTTGAGCTGAGGAAAGAGGTAGCTCTGACGAATAGGGCGGGTGTTTGAGCAGTTTAAATGGCAGCAGTCGCAACTGCGGCTTTGTGAGCCAGTGTGTTGTCTTGGGAAACATCACTCTAGCTCGCAGTTTGCCGCGTCTTTTTTCTTTAATCTTTGTTTGGTCTGCGTATTAAAATCCTGAAATAGAGGCTAACTTTTCCAAATATTCCACCATAGTTATTCCGTCAGCGTCCCAAAAAAACGGATGCAATAACCTTTCCCTGGCAGTGACTCTACCAGCCTTCCTTTATTAATTTTACCTTTTCTTTTTTATTTTTAACTAGAAAGTTGAAAGTACCTTAAAATCATAAGTTATCGACTACAATGTTTTGATTCGTGAAATGCTAATCAAAAAAACCAACTCTTGTTAGTTCCTGAATATTTTCTTTTATCATTTAGAACGTTTTAAACCGAGTGAGCTTGAACCTTATCAAACTTCTAAATTTCGAATGCAAGTTTTTCATGATAAGCTTACTATTAAACTCGATAATTTAGTTTTTAAAACGTGGATGTAATCCCTTTTCGGCTTACGATTTATTTGCGCCCTTAAATGAATCATTGTTATCTATTGACAGATTGTAGTCAACACTCAGCTACAATATAGACTTCAGCCTTCATTATAATAAACTCATTGAAGTTTATGCCAGTTTAGTGAATTCGACGTGGGGTTTTGACATTACAAATGTCAACAAAATGTAGGCAAAACGCATGCAATGAATTTGGCTTAATGTCGCTTAAGTTGTCCTTTACTTAACCTAGCGTTAAAACTTAAGTTAGATTTTCATTTGGTTTTGACATATGTAAGGCTTAAATCCGTTATCGTTGAGCTTTTACTGTGCCTAAATGTAGTACAGGAATTTATATTTATTTATGTAGTTCCCGGAATGCGGGTCGGTTTTCATAATGTTGATTATTGATTGACGGAAACACAAATAGTTCACGTGGCCAACATCAAGTTCAGTTTTGGTCAACAGTAAAGATGACCTTTCCTACTAACTTCAAGGCCCTGTTCTTGAATGAACCATTTTTTTTTAGTTTAACCTGAACGATTTCATTCAAATTCATTTTCTTATCTAACCTACTGGCTGATATAAGACCTCTAATCCAACCATAAGAACTTAAGATCATGAATCTCTACCTACCTCTACTTGAATATATGTATGAAAGTCGAAATACAATCTCGTTCTACGAGTACATACCATGAAAATCACAGCTGCTAATGCTATTCTGACCAATCGATACTTAGCATCAACATGAATTTTGGTTTATTCTCTTTTCCCATAAGCCTCTTGCAATGGCTTCTATATTATTGGAAACGTTTAATATCAGTTTGATTGATCTGAGAAAGACATGGAATGGGAGTACGAGAAAATCCATTATTTTGGAGTAATTCTGAGGAACTGCCAAGTAACTACTTATTCTTGACTGTCAATCGGCATTTCAATTAATTTTCATTAGTTGCTCACAATTTGAAAAAGAGAAAATGTTTTTGCCATTCTTCCTTTGCCGTCTCATTGAGTGCTATAGCAATTTTTATAATGGCATAGTCAGTAAATTATTTTGTTTCAGGAAGACGGATATGACAGATCTATATTTGATATGAAAACAGACCACCGAAATATGTGCTGTATATGGTATCGTTTAAATTTAATAAAAGGGATAATATTACGTTGAATTTATATGTGGTACCGTTTTTGCTGACACTAGCAACACTTTGTTAGATTAATTGTTGCCGTCATCATTAAGGATGGGGGCATGTATGCCGTCTGCAGACGCTGTGGGATGAGGGCAAAGTGTCTTTTAATCTTATAAGCAAGGAACCAAAACTTATGTAATCCATGAATGCATTCTGACTCCCGGAAGCATCGGCTCTCTTAACAGGATGCTTTTGAACATTGGGAGCATTAATCGTCTTTTTGCAGTGTTGTTTTTTTAGTTTTTGGCCCATTTTTATTGTTCTGTTCTTATTTACTAGACAAAAATGTTTTAATCCAACTTAAATTATAATCCAATTTTTATATAAAGGGTTTTCCAATGGGGACTTGACAGCTTTGAATTTAATTTGTGGACGCACCCTTTCACTAATCATCGAACTGTCATTGTCAATTTATTCAGTAAACTCAACATTTTCATCGTGGTAAAGTACACGAACGAGCAACGTCTGCAAATTATAAAAATTTTCTACCGAAATTCGGAGTCGGTAACCGCAACTTTAAGAGCGTTAACTTCAATTTTCGGTCGTAATTCTCGCCCTAGTAGACAGGCAGTAACAAGCTTAGTGCAAAAATTTGAGTCTACATATTCGTTGTGTGATGTTGCCGTGTCAGTGAGACAACGGGTTGGTCGAAGTGTCGAAAAGATCGCTGCCGTTCAGGCGTCCGTAGCAAACGATCCAAATCAGTCAATTCCACGGAGTTCTCAAGAATTGGGCATCGCTCAGACCACATTATGGCGTATTTTTCGTAAGGATACTGGTTTACACCTATACAAGATCAAGCTGACTCAAGAATTGAAGCCGATGGACCATTTGAAGCGACGTACGTTCTCCGATTGGGCTCTGGAGAAGACGCGCCAAGATGATGAATTTCATCGCAAAATCATCTTCAGAGACGAAGCTCATTTTTTACTCGATGGGTCCGTCAATAAGCAAAATATGGGTTATTGGTCGGATGAAAATCCACATGTGCTTCATGAATCACCACTTCATCCACAAAAAGTAACTGTTTGGTGCGGTTTTCATGCCGGCGGCGTTATTGGGCCATATTTTTTCGTCGACGATAATGATCGTCACGTTACTGTGAATGGCCAGCGTTATCGCGCCATGATTACCGATTATTTTTGGCCCGAATTGGAAGATATGGACTTGGACGACTTGTGGTTTCAACAAGATGGTGCCACAAGCCACACAGCACACGTTACAATTGATTTATTGAAGAGTAAGTTTGATGAGCGTGTTATCTCAAGAAATTGGCCGCCTCGTTCGTGCGATTTAACGCCTCTAGACTATTTTCTTTGGGGCTACGTTAAGTCATTGGTTTATGCCAACAAGCCGACGACGTTGGAAGAGCTCAGAGCCAACATTGAACGAACTCCGTTTCGGCCGAAATGTGTGGCCGAGTCATCGAAAATTGGGTCCAACGAATCGACCACTGCAAACGTGCTCGCGGTGGCCATATGAACGAAGTCGAGTTCCATTCATAAATGTTTTGATTATACTTCAAGCCGATAATAAAGTTTTTAAAATATCTCAAATGGTTTGCGTTTTATTTAAAAAAGAAGTTGTCAAGTCCTTTTTGGAAGACCCTTTATAACGTGTCTTACTGGCCTTACACTTTAAGGGCACTCTAAGTCTAACTATATTATTTAATTAATAATGCCTTTCGGCTTAAATTTGTCTATTCTATTTTGAAATTGGACTTTCTAGGAAAATCTACTCAAAACCTAGATTCATGTTCTTGTGTTTTTTACCTAACTTACCCTATGCTGCTTACTCGTAATTCTGTTTTTAAACATAATTAAGTTGGCTAGCATTCGTCCCAAATGGTCACCCTCCTGATTACATCTAGCAACTGTACTTCGCGATCTCGCTCACTGTGCATGCCCGAGACCTCACCAAGGCTAACAGGCCTTAGTTAGTTCTCAAGTTCACCTAAGCATGAAAACGCGCCCCGCCGCCAAAAAATCCCCTAACTAACCTTAATCTAACTTATCATCTGCATACGCTATTGAATGGCTGAGAAAACCTATAAGATCGCTTGTGTAGATTGTAAACGTTATCGGAGAGTTAACCGCTCCCTGTTGTAAACCGTTTTTAATGTCAAAGATCCTCCTCGAAATAATGTTGTCACATTTAACAACAAATTTCTTTCCCATAGTTATGAGTATTACGCAAATCATGGTGATTTGGCATGCCTATAGTCAGATGAGTTTGTAGAACAAACCTTCTAACTATACGGTGTCGATGGCCTTTTCAAAGTCGCCCAGACAAGCACCCGTACATTAGTTTTTTGCCTTATTCCATTGAATGTCGGAAACCAGTTTTGACGCAGTGTGAATAGTGTCATGCCTCGTCATAAAACCAAAATGGTTGTCCGGTATTATTTTCTTTTCCTCGACCCATTTAAACAAAGTTCTGCTTACTACCTTTTCAAAAACATTACCAACATTCGGAAGCAAACTATTTGATCGGAGATTAGCAGGGTTTGTTCTACCCGTTAAGGGATAGGGTGGACAACCGCTTTTTTCCAATGCACTGGATAATGAATGTTATTCAGAGCGTTGTTGAACAGTATGATGAGAATATCTGCTGCTTCAATTAGCAGATGTCTTAAAACGAAGTTTGGGATACCACCTATTCCCTATTCTTTTTATTTTTTTTTATTTTTAAGTGAGTCCAGGATGCACAGGAGTTCATCCCTTTTCACAAACAAACCGCTAGCAAGGTTTTCATCATTGAATATGGTGAAACCGTTGTTCTCAGATCACCCATTCTCTATTGGTCCACGAAGTCGCAAATGGCTCCGAAATACCACATTCTCAGGTTCGTCATTACGGTGAGCAGTGCTGTTTACCATTTACACAGAATCGAAAAAAGCGCCGATCGAATTGACTTTCTCCTGTGGTTCCTTGACCATCCGTCGCCAGTGTCGACATTTTCTGAACGTATGCCAACGTTTCGTAATGTCTCTGTATTGTCCGTGGTCCAGGTGACTCGGACGTAAGGGATAACGTTATGATCTTTTCTCCTGATTTTTTTAATTATTTGCGGGAACACGCTCGGACTGTTGGATTTTATAGAACGAATTTTATTGCCACAGTGAAAACTTTCAGCTTTTCTGTAATTTTCTTTAAATAATTGTTGGAGGTTTTTGATCATCGACTTTAATGTCCTTATTTCCAGGTCGTGTGGATCTCTAGACTGTCTATACAGCCATTTAGCGCGTCGATTGTTGGTGTTCTGCATTTGTATTTGTCGGTTTGATCTAGATCAGCGATCAAGGGTGTCCGAGGTATAGTTTTGTCCATTGTTTGTTTTATGACGACATCTATTTGTTGTACATAAGTATTGGTCAATTTCGTCGTTTGTCAAGTATGGCATTAAGAAATAATTTTCTTCTGAATGTAGTTGAAGTTATTGAAAAAGTGCTTTAAGCTCTGTAATAAACTGGATGGGTTGAGGTGCCTCAGGTGCATAAAGAGCCACTTCATACATTCGTCTCTACTTTTGAGACGAATGGATATAATGCATGCTTGGAGGGGTCGAAATAAATAAAATGCTGCATATGGGCATATTTGCTATGAGTTCCTTCTACAAAATAACTCCTTTGTTTCGCAATGATAAAAATCCCAATCACATTTTGCGGATGTGAAACTTGATCTATGACTAACAAGGAAGAAAATAGATTTCAGGCCTTTGAAAACAAGATCTTAAGATCTATGGTGGAAATCAGGACGAAGAAACTTCACTCGAGGAACTCTATACAGCCACAAGCATTGTCCAATTAATAAAATTGCGAAGACTAATATGGGCAGAAACACGTAGAACGAATGGACAATGGACAAACAGTGAAGAGAATATTGAGTGGAAAAGCGGGAGGGAAAGGGCTCCATAGAAGGATGGACGTAGAAAATATGAAACGGAACAGCGAAATATAGCAGGAACATGAGGAGGAAGTTTATAGAAGGGTTGTATACGAGGCTCTGAACTTTCGAGTTCCAAACAGTCGCGTTTGTTATCAATAAGTTGTGTTAAATTATTCAAGTTTTTCATCTTGTACGCAGGATGTTTCTGCCAGTTTCTAGCTATGTTTCGAATTTTTAATAAATCTTGGTTCTGTTTTGGTATTTTGAAACAGTGATATCTTTTCAAAAATTTTGATTGAATTATGGACATGACGGGTAGAATTTGCTACATGGGGCTTTTGGAAAGACTTCGAAGGTCATTTTCTTTCTGTACAATGCCCAGTTGCCAATGTTCAGTACAGTACTATGTTCCTTGGAGCTCTTTTCGATGTTTGAATATGATTTGTAGGATTTTCCAAACATGTTTATCTATTTTCATGAAGGAATGATAAAACCGGAAGCACATAACTATAAGCGGCAAATGCTAACTGTGAAGCTAAATATGTTGTAAAGTCTCTTTAGTTGTCTTCATCTCATTTTTTTCAACTTTTGACATGAAAGAAAATAGCGATGCGTTTTAAATCTCTATTATCGTGATGCAAAAGCCATAATCTGTTTCGTTACAAATCCGATTGCTCTACGTAAACAGCGTCGGATCTAAAGAATGCGTCAATCCGTTCCTGTGTCATTGTAACAGACAGCTAGATAGATTATCCATTATCCCATAACCACTGGATATGTAACCTTCGACGGATAAAGGTTTACTTTCTACTTTTTTACGTCGAGTGATTCGTCGACAGTTCACACACACATAAAATATGTAATGAGAAAAAGCACATTTACAGCCCTGCTCTTTCCAGTCATACGTGAACGTCCACGTCAGCGTTCACCGGATTATGCTTGAAAAAAAAATTGTTGCTACATTTTTCTTCCGACAAAAAGATCATGGAATGAGCTACTTGGTGTTATTAAATATTCAGCTACCTCTCTAATTGTGATTCAGTGGTGGTTCATAATCAACTCGTTCGCTTTATTCAAGTTTTCATCGGTTGCTTGCATATTACATTGAAAGAATTTATGTCCAGACCATTCCTTGGAGTTACACGATTACCTTCAATAGACCAATTGAATAATCAACTGTGACACTACCTTGATGAAACCACATATCACTGATCCATCCAATTCTGGTCTCCTAACATGGTGTGATGGTTAACTTCACTGATCTTAACATGGCCATCATTTTCATCGACGAAAATATGTGCCATAGGTGACTCTTCCTCCCATGGAATTTCCGCTTGCCTTGAGAATATGTCTTCAACTATTTGTTCCATTACATCTGTGCACGTGGAGGATGGGGCTCGAAGCAGTTTCAATTTTTTCATTACCACTTGGTACGCTCTCCCCCAGAGATCTTCATCTGCTCCTCGATGAAGATTTGCAGTTTTCAGTTCTTTTCGCGTTACTTTGTGCGGTGACTTTTAGCGCATAGCAGTGCGATATCTTCGTTCCATCAGTATACTGATAGATAGTGTGTATTCGTCTTTCTTCTTACCATAGATGCAATCGACTTCTCGTTGGCCGAGTCCGTCAACATAGCATCTGCGATTATAAGGGCAAAAGCCTCTTCATCGAATGCATTTGTCTTACCCTAGTCTACCCGTTCATCGTTTCCCACGATATGACTTGGTGGTCGCTGTGGGTATAGTGGGGCCTGGACTTCCATGTTGTTCTCCGAGCAAAGCAGATGCTTACAAAAATAGGATCGATTATGGAACTCGACCCATTTCTGGTAAATGTGTGTTCATTACCGCTGTTTAAGAACACTACGTCAAGGACCATTAAGGAAGCCAGGAATGTGATTCTCCTACTATTTGTCCTTCCACTCCTATTCTGTGGCCCATGAATTAAACTCTCCAGCTATGTAAACCGGACTTGGACCTCTAGCATCTACATATTGTCAACCTATATAGGAAGCTATTAAATTCCATGGTGGAGCATAACAGCTGTAGATGTAGTAGCCATCAATTTTTGCCCGAAGAATGTATCAGGGTTTACTTCTATTTCTTGGAACGGACGTTTACCGTACGCCCATTAAGCGTCTTCCGCTGATCATACAGTGTTTTCATATTGTCTATACGGTCCACTTAAAACTGCGACGTCTACACTTAGTTCATGGATTATTTGTGTTTAAGGGCTTGGGCTACCTCACAGTAACTGTATATGTAGTTTCATTGTTTCAGTAGCAGCTCCCTCCATGCTCGTTGGTACGATGGACATCTACGGCTTCCCATAAAGAGGTTATTATCGATAACCTCCTTGCTTTGGCAGATTGGACATTTTTGTTCCTCGTTGCATAGCTTCGATATGTAATCGTTTATACCACGCCGTAGGCAATGTTTAGACCATTCATTTGAGATTTTATAAGCTTTGGCTATATGCCCGAGTTCCATACTACGGTTCACATTTTCGCCAAGTTCTTTGAGTTTAGGATTGCCCTTGACCCATTCGTAGCATATCTGCTACAGATTGCCCTTCATTTATAGAACTAGCACGTCGGGCCGGGTTGGTTTTCTCCGATCCTTGTTCCGTAGCCTCTGTTTGATCCAGTCAGGCTCAATTTCCTTCATCTTCTGGGGTTTCTCTTTCATGCCACGTTTTTCCACACACCTTTTTTTTCGATGATGGGAATTGTTTGGCTACCAGATTCGAAAGCGATGCACTCTTTGGTGTTGTGTCCCTTTCACTTTTGGGTGTGTCGCATACTTCCTTCTGATGGTTTACGAAGCGTTTTGCTGTCAGTGTATTGGTCAGGCAAAGTACTCGGTGATCTAACTCCTCTGTTGTTTGCGTCATCTTTGTTGCGGTCATGAGATTAAGACCATTTTCTTTTTATGTCTATTAGTACTGGGTATCCTTCGTCAACTATTTTGTTATAAGCTGAGCGAACCAGGCTTATCAGTCTCCTGACCTCATGATGAACGTTATTCTTGTCCTTATAGAAATTCATCAGGTCCTCAATTCTTTTTCCGTGTACAGTCAGTACAACGCTATCGGCTTTTTTTCCCCTGTTTTTCTTCCTTCACCACTGGGTGTAGGTTCCCTTCCTTCTGAGTGTTGGTCGCTTACCTCAAGTGGTTTTGAGCTTGATGACTCTTTCTCTGCGATCATCTTTGGTGGTGATCGCAATAGTATGAAGCTCCTCCGAAATGGGTTCTGCGGAGGAGCCATTTTCTTCGGTGTAACAATATTTTTTGGATTTTTTTGGAATGTTTGTTTATTTTTGTACTCAATTCTCATGGATCCTGACTGAAAGCCGCTATCTTCTCCTGTATGTGTATTCACCTCTGTGATCCTATGGTTATCTATGTAAGCAGGGAAGCCATGGTTGCTTGTGCCAGAGCCAGAATGGTGCTAATCAGGAATGTTATAACTGAACATACATCACCAACTTGACGGTGACGTGTCTAAGAACGTACTTTGAGGCCTGCTAAAGTTTGCGAGGTTGCAGCATTAGTGGCATTAGTGGTGGTTGCAGCATTAGTGGCATTAGTGGTGGTTGCAGCATTAGCCTGGCAGTCAAAAAATTTCACTCTAGCTTATTAAAGTAACCGTCATCCCATAGCAATCAAGCCTAATCGATGGTCCAGTATACCGTAAGTAAAACCTTACCAGGCTCGGTCTTAATGCTTAACTTATAGGCTTAATGTACAGCGCATTGTGTTTGCTATTCTTTAGAGTGTAACACAATGAGTGAGGGGCTGTATGTCAACTTGATATAAGCATTGACAAGGATTGTTTCTGGCATCTCGCTAAGTTAAGGGCAATCAGCAACTTTACCGTGTATGGTCAGGTCCATGCCCTCCCCACACCACATGGTTCCCATTTTTAATGCAATATCGAGCTATCGACGATGATTTTTCGACGAAATTCGGTATTCGCTTCCAACTTCTACGGAGCTTAATCGGGAAAGTTCCGACGAAGAAGAGGCTTCAGTTCTTGAGTTAATTTGCTTTTGTAAGGGCTTACGCCAAGATTTTTACGCAAAATTGCCACAATCTGAACTGAAACATTCGCTATTTCTGTGAACGAAGCGACTAGTTCATTTGTAATAAAGTATTTATTTTGGCCGCTGCT
Organism: Merodon equestris; assembly: GCA_958301585.1. NCBI lineage: Eukaryota > Metazoa > Arthropoda > Insecta > Diptera > Syrphidae > Merodon > Merodon equestris. The sequence continues at coordinate 51,700,547 of OY284415.1, read as the reverse complement.
CTGCCTCATTGGCACAGGGGCATTTCAATAGTGAATATGTTGACTCGATTTTTTCCACTGCATCATACACAGCCTGCAGCCTAAATTAAACGCTCTTCAATAATTTACAAACGCTGGTCGGGTTTGAACTTTAAGATAGTAAAATTGTTATGTATCTTTGGAAAAACTTGTATAATCGCGATGCTAGTCCAAATATCGTTGTCAGACGGAATACTGGACGAAGACTCGAAAGAGAAACCCGACTTAAACGAAGATAAAATGACGATATCGAAACTTTCCGAAGGGTTCCTGCCCAATTGTGTAAAGCGGCTGAAGATGCTTTGGTTGAGAACGTGCACCAGTTTTCTATCTGAAATGCAACAGGGCCAATTATAAAGTCTATAAGTTACCTAAGTATCATAATATCTGTTTCTGAACGAAAAATCTATTATAGACCATATATTGACACAAAGGTAGAAAGAAACTGTCGAAAGTCAGGTTGAGATCACGGATCCAACATTTAAGATGATTGGCCTACCTGGAACGGATAGACACCACTGCTTCGGCCCGAAGATCTTTGATTCCAACTCCAAGGAATAATGCAGCACAGAATGACTGCATTTATCGTGACGTACAAAGGTGGAATGAAAGCTTAATCAACTGGACGTGTGGTACTGATAGTAGCGGCCAAAAAAAAAAAAAAAGTTAGTTGGATAGATTTGTTGGTAAAGCTCCAGGTTCACTTTGATCTGGGATAAATTCGTAGATTTTTATAAAATTAAAAATCTGTGTTTTCCAGAGTATTATCCATCGCTAGCCACTAATTTTTATCGTCTTTCGGGAAGAATATGAAGAACCATGTTGGTAGAACTCTTCGTCTTTATATGCGATTCACGATCTCCTTTTTAGGTATACCTCATAAGAAGTTAGCCAAAACCGTCTGCCTATAGCAATCAAGTCTAATCGATAAGTGATAATCAAAAAGAGCAATGTGTTGTACGTCCAGCTGGTGGGGTACGACTTCCCATCTGAACGCTTCCAAGTATGTCTGTCTTGACCGGTTCTTCAAACGGTTTTGTGAATAGCACTGACGTTTTCCCGTCAATGCAAAATAAATTGTAGTCGGTAGTGATCTTCAGTAATGGATCATTCGGTTTGAGCAGCTCATATTGGATCACACCCTTCTGAGTCCACCAAACACCGAGTGTGAGCTTGGATTATATTTTCCGTCGCCATTGATGTTGATAGCTTGCCGAATTTAACTCATGGCTCTCGTGGATTGGCATTCTTGTAATCATATGTAACAATTTGATGCAATTCTTATTCTGCCATTGTAGCAACTGTTCACATGCGGCAAAATGCCTTTCAACGACTATAGGACTCAATTCGTGTTAGACCCAGTCTCCTATCTTTTAGATCATTCGCATGGCTTAAAACCATTTTCTTACAGTTGAGAAGTCAACTCCCAACGATTAAGATAATTTTTAAAGTTTTTGACTTGGATGGATCCTTATCTAGTAGGTCCTTAATTCTTCCGAACCGTGAACACGTTTAAACGTGGTGACCATAAACGTCCTTTAATATACTATGACTTTGGCAGTACTGCCTGGGCCATCTCTGGTAAAACGCTATGATAGATTAATCTTATGTAAATTGTCTGCTTCATTTTGTCAACAAATAAAGAATATGGATGGTACATTGTCCCAAGACGCATGTAACCTCTTTGATAGCTGTCAGCAGACTAAACAATGGTCTCGGCTATTGATATACAAATTCTCTTTGATATTATAGGGTTATTCAATTTGTGGTCCTGATCTGCAATCCCTGTTTCAAACCTGTGGTAGTCCATCAAAGTATACTGTAGGCAAAATTAAAAACAAATTCTAAAAGACTGGCTCGAGAAATGTAGGGCACCAATGTCTTTGCAGGGAAGCCATAAGTCTCCTGAATATATCGTTTAAATCGAATTCGGAAGATGTCTGTTATAAGTATCGATCCAAGCTGAAACGATATAAGAAGCTTATTCGTAAATCGAAGAATGATTCTTATAAACCGTTCTACGAAGAGAGCAAATTTCTGAGTGCAATCAACAAGTTGGTTATAGTCCTCAAACGAGGAAAAACGACAAATGAAGAGACTAGTAGATTTGACGTGCGCAAAGTTGCCCTTCGAATGTATCCTCTTCCTGCGAGACTGCGCTTCAAAACCTAGTTGCGAGAATTGAACGCATAGTTCAAAGAAAAGACTACGTGCTGGCTATTTTCATCGACATTGCGGGAGCTTTTGATAATGCAATTTTCGAAAGCATGGTTTTGTGGATTAAAGTAATGCTTGTGCACAACACAATACTAGCATTACTCAGCTGGTGCTAAAAGACATTCCCATCTCGATATCCAAGTGGGATAAGTACCTTGGGGTCTTAGATATCTTATTGTTAGATAGCAAGCTTCTTTGGTCAAAGCATGTTGAGACAAAAACCACCAAAGCACTGTCAACTTTTGGCAATACAAAGGGACATGGGGCTTATCACCGATAAAGGTCCTCTAGATCTACACGACAATGATAAGGCAAATAATCTCAGTGCATCGGTTGTTTGGTTGAAAAGCCTAACACGCAAACGTCGCAGCCTCTTTCACCAAACTCCAAAGAACGGTTTCACTAAGCTGTACGGTGGTTTTCCCAGCACGCCGGGCACTGCTCGAGGTGCTATGATAAACCTTCCACCCCTTGGCATATTTATCAGAGGGTGCGCACTGAAAGCCATGCCTCGCCTCAAGAGTGACGGTTTTTGGTACAACTCGCATTGGAATGACGGTGTACTTACGCGACCACTGTTTCATGGATATGCCTTTCGACGCAATGACACTGCCATTCTATTGCGTTATAATTTCACAGTCAAATTGCCATGGCGTAACATCTGGCTCTGGCCAGATACTGAACCTGGATAGGTTACCAATTGGGTCTTTAATGCACACAATTGTGGATGGAGGGAATATCCGGATGCAGAATGACTAAGCGCGTACGTTCTAATGACTGTAAAAAATCCTCAACATTCTTCTTATCCTTAAAGAGAATTGATTGCAGAAGACTTTGGACGTAATTTCGGGCCATTACACTTTTGCTAAGCATCTCTGCATGGTTGACATCAGTGAGGCGCCTACCTTCTCTACTTCAGTGAAGTATCTTTATTGTATTTTCTCCGGAAAACAGAGATACAATAAAGAAAATAAAAAATGTTGGGCCTATTCATCATCGAAGTGCACGCTCTGCAGATAATATTTCTGCCATTAGTGTAACCATTGAAAAAGGCCCAAATCTATAAATTTCACGGCAAGCATAACATTTGGGTAGATGTTAACCGACTTTTGATATGGATGGGGAAGACATTTGGTTTCAACAATACGCTGACACAACACGACACGCTTTTCTTTATTGCAAGAAAAAAATTCTCGCACGATATAGCGTTGTGGTGATGTGACTTAGCTACCAAGATCGTGTGATTTGTGGTCGTTGCAAAAGATCGTGCTTATGCACACAATCCACAATCTCTAGACACCTCGAAAATGGATATTTGTCAATTCATTTTCCGATAAATCATCGATGACCTATTTAGAATCGAGTTCTACACTAACTTCCGTGGTGGACATTTGAATGATATTAGTCCCATTCATAACGGCCAGAGGCAAACCAAATGTGGAACTTTCTGAACTTCGCATTAGACGATATTCATCAACATAACAGCAAATAATCATGCGAAATGTCCTAATATATCCTGAGAAACTACCCTCATTCCCTTTACTTTTTGAATATATTAAAGATAATTTTTCACATCTTTTTTTACCGAAAGCCGTTGTCGAGATTGCTTCTCAGGATTTATTTTTACGTACGATTGATATATGCATCGCTTATCTTCGATTCTATTCTGCCATGGGCTAGAATGTGCGGCCACATCAGAGGGAGAATTTTGAAGAAGCTTTTTTGTTATTACTCAACTGAGGTAAAATATCACGAAAACCGATTTCGATGATTTGGTTGTTATGGTATTCGAACCCCGTGTCTTCATTGTTAGAACGTAGGCTCTGAGCCACGGTGCATTTTATAAGAGTATTTCACGCCCAGCTTGATCGTCCCGCTATTGTCTGTATAATTGAGGCTTAATCGATTGAAAACGAAAATTATTCACCGAGTTTTTCTTTCTTCTCGGTTCGTTTAAAGTCCACTTGTGAGGCAGAACTTTTAAGTCTTCCCCCCTTTCGACCAGATTGTCGAACGGTCAAGTAAAACAACAATCGAAGTGCATTCCATTTTACTCCCTTCTATACGGCGGCAATATGGACACCAGTATGTACATTGACAAGGAATTAGGCAAAGTAGCTACTGCTCTTCCCGGCCCCTGTTATGTTTTGATTAGCTGTTTAGGTGGTACAAATTCCTTTCTCGAAGGTCTATTTCTTAATTCTCCCATTACCTGCTCTTACCTCCCTTTCACGCTCGCTATCGCTTGTTTGAATTTGCTATGCCTTGCCTACCTGATGGCTAATTGAATTTAGAACAAAAACTATCAGAAAACCAAACGAGGGAATCCCTTCAACTGCATCACCTTAGTTTTCCAACCACCCATGCGCCATAATTTTCCTTTCGCTTAATTTAGTAACGTTACGGTTGCTTCCCCGTGTTATTGTTCGATCTGAACTTGTGTTTTTGTTCCGGTAGCGTACGAAGCCCTTCAAGGATCAAACAGGATAACCCAATTTCTCAGTTCGAATTGCTTTAATATCAGAGTTACATTCTGCTTAATACATACGAGTATTTCATATCTGTGTCCGTGAGTGGGTAGGAAATAGGAATACAAGAAAAAAAAAAAAACAAGATTTTCCAAGGATAATCCTCGAGGAGAGAAACAGGATCTTGGTAGAGCCAATTATATCGAAAATGCCTGAGAATAATAGATATCGTCGGGAAAGTCAAATTGTTGACTATGACAGTGACGAGGATGATTTCGGAGGTGGACGCGAGGAGGATGAGGATATGGAGGAGGAGGACGAATTGTACATGGCAGAGTAAGTGGATTTCACTCCTTTTTCGTTTGCTTTGATGCACATTGAACCGAGAGCGTCGCAATCACCTGCGGATTTCAAAAGGGGGGTTTCATCTTCTTCTAATCTCTAACTCATGTTATGTGCAGTGAAAATCCGTTTTTCGGATATTCTTAGATTTTTCTGAGTTAGGTTAGAAGGCTAAGGGAGAGCTGATGCCCTTCCCCCCCGTTAGCTTTGATTTTAAATCAGTTTGTTTTTTTATCTGTGTGGATTGATTATCCTTTTTTGGGTAAAGAGACTTAAGGCTATACCTACGCGGAAAGTGCTTAGGGTTCAGTTGTGATAAAAAATGAAAACCCAAAATGATTTATGTTCCGTGTAAAGGACAAAAAAGGCTTATGCCATTATCTTAGCAGGTGTATCTACAAAGTTGGACAGAGGCACTAATTTGTTCGTGGAAGGCAGATTTAGGTACACGACATTAACGCATCCATCATGTCCTTCAAATCACGCTTTGGTTGCGATACCCTTAGTTAAACCTTAGATAAAGTTGTTGGATGAACTCCGCCTAAGCAAGAGTTATGTCCGAGGGGTATGAAAATTACGGTTATTACGATGCTCATTATGCCAAATTTTTTTTGTACACGCTTTAAATAAACTTATTGCTTTCACTGAGGTATACAACTTTACACGACCATAACCAATCTTGGTGCCACGGATACGAAGTTTTTTTATGCACGTTACTGATATATTTCGCTGTGCAACTATTGATGCAGGATTCTTTTAAGTCTTAGGGCCAATGAAAAAAAGTAATCAGGTTTACGTTAAGCCGTTTGCAGAATTTTTGTGAAAAGTTAATTTCTGGTGAGAAGATTGTGTGTTTTGAAGACGGAATTTGAAAACTCCGATGACTACAAAGTACAACGTGTAGAATGAATGGGTGCAAGTGACATATGCCTACAAACCATTAAAGGCGAATCGAAGTAAGAACAAAACCCTTGATGCTGAAACGGGCGGTCAAGTGAAATTATTGCTGCTGTTACTGAAAATGTTATTGAAGACTCAAACCTCTTCTTTCATCATCGTGCTTAAGGAGTTGGCTATTGTGCGACTTAACACGTCTTAATAGATGCAACGTGTGTTTCGTATGAAGGGCATATTTTCCTCTGCGTAAGGTTTAGTGATATCTTCGAGGATGGCCTCGTATTGTGACTTAGTCGTTGTGCCCTCAATCTGATTAAGAAAAACAACCCCTCACCATTATATTTCCATCACTATGCGTTCATTTTCCAAGTATAGTGGTCATGGAACTCCTACCTTTGAAGATTACGAGCACAGTCCAAGGAAAACAAATTGATCGTGGTTCATCATTCCAGATGCTGTTCTACCATTTATCAAGACTTCCCGGTCCCTTCCTAAGCTGTGGCATAAATCAAATTTTTTGCGTCAATTTAAGTTTATTTTTCTCGATAACGGTAATTTTCTTTCTATTCTTTTCGGACGATTGGGGCCCTCGACTTGGTCCCAGATTTGAGCGCAAAAAGGTCAGATTTCGCGAAAAGGACTTTACAGTGATCCGTGGTTGTTGAAATTTTCGATAATCGCTACAGTTAATGGGTTTTAAGGCGTTGGTAACAACATTTTTGGAGCGTCCCAAAGACCCGTTGATGAATTGTCCTATTCTTTTTGTTTCTTCTGGAGAACGCTTCATCTTCTAGGAGCGTTTTACGACCCATTATGTGCACTAGATTCTAATAAAAATTGAATTTTAAGTCGAATTACATAACCTGGTCCCATTTAGCTTTAAATTAATAAATCAAACTGAAATAATAATTTTATTTTTTTTTAATCAACCGCACACGCGAGTGATTTTTTTGTTGTTTGGTTTTTCAATGTTCTATTTTCGATAGCTCAAGCGTGATTCGTAACATATGTCAAAGTCCGACATGCTCAGTTAGCATTGCCATTTCATAATGCTCCTTCGAAAATATTTTTGTGCACTGTAAGCATTGTACGATCGTCATAATGGACCTATTGAGCAAGCAATTCAAGCCAAAGTGACCAAATTTTTGACTGACTTCATGCTGTTGGACATCAAGTACCTACCGGTATGCGTAGAGTGGGTACAGGCGAAAATACCGCTGCTGTGTCCGCCAGTGTTAATGAAGACCATGATTTGTTCATTCGTTGTGTGTGCTCATACGAGTGGGCCTTAGAAAAGCTGGAGGAAGATCGGCTCTATTATCGAAGAATCATTTTCAGGGATGAAATTCCTTTCTGGTTGGGTATGTAAGATAGATGTTACAAGAGCTGCCAATGCATCCAGAAAAATGCATTATTTGACGGCGCTAAACGCCACACAGCACACGAATCGATAGACCAATTGAGAAATGAACTCGATGAACAATTTATCTCTCGTTTTGGTCCGGTGAATTGGCTGGCTAGATAGTGCGGTTTGATGCCTTAAGACTATCTCTTATGGTGAAACTTCAAATCTCTCGTCTAAGCTGATAATCTAGCGTCAATAACAGTTATGGAAGATAATGTTACACGATAATGTTACAGCGAGCTAATATGCCCGAAAAAGTGAATCAAAATGGAACTTTCCGTATGGACTTAAAACATAGTCTCGGTCAACATTTACTGATAGAAATTACCTTTAAAAACTGATTGATTGATCAACTCAAATAGAAATCTTATACACTTTTGAAATTTTCCGCGTTTTTTAAACAATTAAAAATCGAACGCTTAAAATCACATATGACTTATATGACTATCTTCATCAACAAGATTTTGTACCGTACAATTCCTTCAATTTAAAAAGTAGGTACTCAGCACATGCTCAAAATGACTATGTCGCTTTGAAATGAATGCTTTCTTGAAGTCCTCATGAGGATGTCGAATGAGCGTTTTGGTCTTTTGTGCGGATGTCTATGAGAATTTCGACCACGTAGCTTAAGTCTTTATTTTAATCAGCAAATATCACGTCAATCAATAAGTTCGTAGGATGACATATGTTTTAAAACTGTTTAGCGTTTAGTTATAGTGATTTTACTGACCTTACTTTTGAAGTTTTTAGATCAATGGTAAAATCTTATCTTAATGGGAAAAGTTAAAGTTACAAGCAACGCAATAGCTTGACATTCGGAATCTACTGCACCGATACAAATGATAGAGAACTGGTGGCATATTTTAAATACGGGCATATGAATATCTATGATCCTGAAAGTTCTGGTCCATCAAAAGCGGCAGCTGTTTCAGTAAACGAAAAAAAAAAATCACAAAATGATTGATGTTTTATGAGATATCTGCCACCAGTATATATTCACCATTTTGAATGAACATTGAACACATGAAGCTATGTATGTTCGAAAGAGGTACCGTGTCCGACGCTGTTTCAGTTATATCTTCTTCTTAGATGGCGTTACAGCTCATGAAGAGCCAGAGCTTAGCTTCTCTCATTCACTTATGTTGTGTGCGATTTGTTTTTTTCACACAAGTGAACGGGACCTACAGTTTAATGCCGATTCCGAATGGCGAGAGTCGAGAAGCTTTTTCAAGGCAGGTGTACTACGGGGGGTTTTGCCAGTTCTTCGCCGAGGAGAGAAGCCGCGTAATGAACATTCGATGGCGTTGGTATTATCGGGATCCGAACTCGCTCATCGTGCGTGAGAGGCCGACACACTACCCACTGCGCCACGGCTCTCTCAATTTCAGTGGTATGTGACGGTATATAAATATGGATCCATCACTACACTCCAAAGTCAAATTGGCAGTTCGTTGTGCAGATAACAATCGCTGAAAAACCTCCAAAGCAATCAAAAACGCAAATGTAAGCTGGTAAGGTCCTATACCCATATTTTAGATCACGCATGGTGTTTTATTTATCGATTATCTTGAGTACATCGCAACAATGTCAAATTTTTGCTTCCCAATATGGTAACACTGGGTAACACGTTGGACATCATTCACCTGTTCACGATCTAAAGCGCATGTATTGCTGTCTATTGTAGGATAGGAACGTCATCATGAATTTGATCCAAAACTGAAACATTTTGATAAAAGTCTTACCGTGTAGATCCAGAGGACCTTTGCACTGTCAAGAACCTAATAGCGCTTTGGTGGTTTTGCTTTGAACAAAGAAGCTTGCTATCTAAGATGACTCCCGGGTACATATCTTCCTTGGATATCGGGATGGAAATGCCTTTTAGCACCAGCTGAGTCATGCCAGTATTTTTCTTCCTTTTCGTGTCGTGACAGTCGCGTTAAACATTCTGTCGAAAGTTGCGTCATCAAACGCTCTGTCAATGTCGACGAAAATGCCCAGCACGTACTCTTTCCCTTCGAATGTGCATTCAATTCTCCCAGCTAGGTTTTCCGCGCTGATAAGCATCTTGCATCTCTGAAAGAGGATGCATTCGACGGGAAACGTTGTGCATGTACAAGTCTACTAGTCCCTCCATGTTTTACAGCAAGAAGGATGTTAGACTGATTGGTCTAAAACTCTTAGCTTCTTATATTCCCTATTTTGGGAATAAAGACCACTTCACCACGCGCCAAGTAATAGATATGTATGTAGGCAAGTGTCAGGTTAGCAGTGAAAACTTTTCTCAAAGTAGGAAGGAGCTGTCTTATACTTTTTGTAGCATAACAGGGTATATCGAAGCCACAGGTGACGCAAGTTGTTTTCATAATTTCAGTCGCAGTTATCGTTGAAGGAGTACGCAACGGGCAATTGCAGTTGAAGGAGTATGCAAAGATCAGTTACCGTTGAAGGAGTATATAACGAGCAGTTTCCAATGAGGGGGTGTGCAACGAGCCGATGATAGTGTGATTTCCCGGAAAATGGATCTGAAATAGTAAACTGAGAGTTTCCGCTTTAGAAACAGTAAGATATGTATCATCAGATTTTCTGATCTAGCATCAGTCGACATCTAGCTTTGTCGATTTTTCTCGTCTGAGGACAATTACCAACTTGCTGGTTACTTAGAGATTTGATCTCTTCGCAGAAGGCCTTATAAGTATCATTCTTCGATTTTTGAATAAGCCAAACAGTGTTTTGAGCATTAGGATCGCGACAAATGATGAGACCAATCTTTCTGACTTCACAGTACCGACTGTTCAATTTATCCGTGCTTACTCTGACAGCCACCAAATCTTGTCTACAGACTTATTCAAAGTTGGTTCGGTATGATGAGGCAGATCCTAGGCCTGGGACTGCTCATCATAAAGAATCATAGCATCATGTACACCACCAAGACCACACAGGCATTTATTTCTCACCTATGGTTCCTGAATGGATACAATGCGATGATTTGCGCTACTGCATGCAATTCAGTTACCTTGAAAAGCGGTTACAACCTTGCAATGCTGTGAATTAGTCTGAGTAAAAACCAGAAATTTAAACTGCAGAGATCTCTCCCCAGCGAGGCTGTCTTTGGCGGCCGTCTTCCGTTTGCGAGCTCTCTTAGTATTTTCGGTTCGAGCACCTGCTCCCTTTGGAGCTGTTCTGAGAGAGTTTTGCCAGTTTGGGAGTCGTTGGAAACCGAAACAGCTTTGTCTTCTGCGTTCAGAACCAGCACCACCACCTTTTTCGGCGGTAGCGCCGGCCATAGCAGGACTCTAAACGCTTCCAACTACGTCAGTTTGGGAACCTAGTTTGCTCTTATTGGCGTGTTGACCTCCAAGTAAGAGCAAAAATGTTAGAGGTGCATGCTTGTGTCGCCTACAACCGCCTTCAGTGATCGTCGACGCTTTTTGCTCTGCGCACCGCCGAGAACTTAATGTGGACTTTTTATTTCCTTCTCTTTTGAACGTTTTGCAAAATTTCGATTTCGAATAGTTGACATATTTCTACGTTTGACCTTCAGAGTCCTGATCTACGTTTGTTCATTTCCCGTACCTCTAAATAAATGACGATATCAACACCGAAATAATTTCATTTGACGGGTATTTATGTTATGAACCTGAGATTGAATTTTAATTGAACAGAAAATCGCGTCTGCATTGAAATTATAGAGTTGTAGGAAACTAGTGTTCAGCTTGTAAGCATACCTACTGGACAGTTGGTTGTATGGGTAGACTAGTCGCATCCAAGAGCCTCTTTTTGTTATGAATAAGCTGTTACTTGAATAGAAAAAACTCAGCTTCTAGTCTTCATGCAGCCGTGATATTTTGACAGATCGTCAGGGAAGGCTTCAAGAGGCGACACGACTACAATAAACTATTTATGAAAAGTCGTTATTACCTTTAAGCACACCGTATACCAGTATCTATGGGACCAAGTACAAAGATACCCTATTCATAGGTAAACCCTGATTAATGGGCGTCTGTCAATATCGAATAACGTCCAGAATTTTGGTATATTTACGACCCATTTTTATAATTAAGTAACTGATTTTAACCGATTTTTTTTCTCGACTGCTGAGATTGAGATTGACATGATTGAGGTCATATTATCAATTTTTCAAATTTAAATGAAATTGTTGGCAGGTTTTGATAAGAGTCAAACATCGTTCGCACGCGCCAGAAGAAGGGGATATTGTCTTCCGTGGCAAAGTGAGTGCTTACAAAAACAATTTATAAGTCAAATTGCGAACCTGTCAATTGAGCTAGCTCTGTTTACCATCGATTGGTATACATTGCTCTGTCGGCCCTATCATCTGAAATTCAATTGTGGGGAATTCCAAATTTGCATTTGTCAAAATATGTTTCTGTACACTTCTAATTAACCAACATCCTTTTACTTTGGAGCAATTATGATATGGACTTATCAGTATGATAGAAGTAAACTAGTTACGGAAAAAGAAAAATGAAAAGGAAACCTGAATCATTGCCGAACAATGGTCAGAGATTCAGTTTTGACTTGACCACGAAAAAGAAGCGGAAAGAGAAAAATGACCACACTATAAAGGACAAATGAACGAGTACTGGGATACAAGGACACTCAACAAAAGAGGAATTGGTCCTTGACAAGCAAGGGTAAAAGCGAAGATGGATGAAGTCGAAAAGATAAATTTTAATGCAAATAAATAAGATTTCGACTAATGTGACTTTCAAGTAGAAAATATTGCGACAGCATCTGTCAAGTGACAAGTTAATAAATGCTAATCATCGCTAGTTGCATCCTGAAATAGTGTTTATTAGGAGACTAGAAGTCTGGGCATGATTAACATATTTTGTCAAAGTTTATTGCTTGATTACCTTAAATATTAAGCGGTAGCTCATTAAGTTAGTTTTTTAAGTAATCATTCTTGGAGGAAAGGCTAGTTCTAAATTTAATTAGACTTAATGAATTAAAGTCAAGGAGGAGGACTGTTGGAGGACATTCGGAGTTTAAGATTACCTATTAATATGATGTGCGTGAGAAAACGTGCTCACTACGAGCGTTTGCTTAAGTCGCAAATTTGTGCATTCCGGCATGACCAATATTGAACTTCCGTAGACTTGAATTAATTCCATACCTCTGATATCTTGGGAATACGACCACATAGACTCGGTATCTCAACGGTTTTGAGCTTTTTTCCTGCGAGAAGATTCCTTCATTCCTTACTCTGCCAGGTCCTGATTTCGATTCGACGACAGGCAAGCTTCTGCACTACGAGTCGAATTCTGCATAAAAACCTAAATTAAAGAACAAAAAAAATGTTGATGATATGGAGGGTACCGTGGCCCAGAGGTAGGTGTGTAGGCCTTTGCCGCCGATGACACGTTCGAAACCCGGAACGTCATGTGAACTGACAAAACCTCACCTATGTAATTATTATTTGAAAAAAGATGCTCGCAAGTCGCCGTTCGAAGCCGACAATAAGGAGTAGGTCTCCTTCACCTGTTAGAAAAATGAATCACACATCATAGGTCATCCTTCACGGCTTGTAAAGTCAGCTAAAATATTTTTTTAAACAGTTTTCAAACGAAGTAAATGATAAAGGGAAAGCTCTCTTGTCATTGCTTGACGTCGCGCTTTCACTGAATATTATGTGCCACTCTCAAGATTTAGAGAATATATTATACAATTCCTGAAGAAGACTACTCGTATATGTATAACCATTGTAGAGACAAACTTGAAACGACATTTCTTGCATGGAAAAATCTACCTTGTTAACTATTGTTAGGATAATAGTAAGAAGCACTCATAGAACTGCCTTATCTGTCATCTTTTTTTTCAGTTGTCTCACGACTTAACACTTCTAGCTCTAAATGCAACATTTCGAAACAAATAAGGTATTAAATGAGAATTAAAAGGAAAGAAACTAAATAAGAGGAATGATAATGTTTGGAATGAAATTACAATGGCACGCAAGTAAGCCGTCGAGGCTTTAAATATGGCTCTACTATTCTACAAGTCGATAAGCACTGTCTATAATGTAGATGAAGTCATTAGCTATCTGATATAACTTTTAAATGCCTTTACATCAGCAAGTTTTCCGTACCACTCTCGCTTACTCTTTAGAAATGTGTTAAAGTATAATACGACGTTTGTTCAAAAAATTAAGTGACCTTTTAAATTTCGCGCGCTAAGTACATTCGATCTTCGAATTTTTATTTTTGTTATATTGACACACATATTCTCTAACATATGTACATAGTACGTTGATATTGTCAGCCATTTAGGATGTTTAGTTTGTTTTTCACAGATAGAAAGGTTAAACGCGGTATGGTGTGCTTGACGTCTTTTTGTTATGGGAATAAAATGGATCAGAGAATTTGCATTCAATTTTATGTTAAAAATAAAATGCAGTAGTAGTGGGAGTAGATTTTTATTAATTTTTTTCATTTTATCGTACAATTATTAAATTTTACAAAAATCTTTATAGCATGATATTGCCGTCTCCCAGATTGACAATTATATTAAATAACATAAAATAAGTAATTTGTACAGGGCTTACTTTAAATTTTAAATTTCTGTTTTTTTTTTATATGTAATGTAACGATTTATAACTTTACTGATTGAATATTTTAGATAAATAGAGAGTGCGCCATCTCATAAAGGTCGATGTAAATCTCGAATAACTCCAACAATTGTCAACCGATTTTCACATGTCATAGCATTTTGGAAACGTCAATTCAGCACAATTTTAACCATGAATCGCTTCACACCAAAAGAATGCGAGGAAATAGTTTCAATTAAAAATGAATGCTCGATTGTGCTAACTCAACGTGCGTATCGTGCAAAATATCGTGATCGTGTTGCGCCCAAAATAGATACAATTCGTCGTTGGGCCTCGAATTTTTTTTAATTTAGTTCTGTGGCAAGCCCTCGTGAGCAACCTAGGCCACGTCCGCGGCGTTCAAACTCATCTATTCAGTCTGTGAAGGCAAGTGTTCAAGAAGACCCAAGTTTGTCATATAGACGCCGTTCGCAGCAGTTAAGCATCAGTGGAACCACTTTGCGGAGAATTTTAAAGGATTATTTCCGTACAAAGTGCAGATAACTTAATTGCCAAAAGATGAGCTACGGCGCTTAGCATACGCACAAAATGTCGTTGCAATGATTAATGCTGAGCCGGAGTTCTGGCAGCAAATTTTGATGACCGATGAGGCGCATTTTACGCTCTCTGGCTTAGTTAATAAACAAAATTGTCGCTTCTGGGGCACCGAAAATCCTCACATTATTCACGAAGAGCCGCTATATGATCAAAAAGTAACTGTTTGGGCCGGTGTATGCGCTAAAACCATCATCGGACCGTATTTCTTCAAAGTTGGCGATACAGTGGGTGGCGATCGATATCGGTGGATGTTGGCCCATTATGTGGTCCCAGAAATGTGTAAAAAAGCCTTATTTCACTTTTGGTTTCAAGAAGACGGCGCGCCATGCCATACTGCGGACAAAACTATGAAACTTTTGCGTAAGAAGTTCCCTGGAAGATTGGTGTCAAAAAAGGGCGACATTGACTGGCCGCCGAGATCGCCGGACTCCTCCAGACTTTTTTTTTTGGGGATACTTGAAAAGCAAGGTGTATGCTAACGGCCCGAAGACAATAGAACAGCTCAAAAGAAACATTCGTGCAGAAATCGCAGAAATTTCGACCGAAATGCTCGAAAATGTCATGGCGAATGCGCGAAAACGAGCCCATTTTTGCATCGGCAATCGGCATAGGCGGTCATTTAATTGATATTGTTTTCAAAAATTAATCAGAATCAATTGTAAAGGTCTAAATTGAAAAAATTGAATTTCCAAAATCGGTTGAGAATTGTTGAAGTTATTCGAAATTTATGTACATCAACCCATATGAGATGCCGCACGCTGTACATGATTAGTTTTTAAAAATCTTTCTCTTTATTTCAAGGCCATTTTGCAATACTCGTAAAGAAGAGAAACATCCATCTCATTCAATTGCATAAAAACTTGATCCTCCGATAAGAAATCGCTCGATCTCGTTTCTCTTAGCGTTGAGCATTTTCCAATGAAGTGAACGATATCTTATCTTTCTCCTAAGTTGCATATACTCGTACTGCACTCCAAAGGCAAATCAGGTCTGTGTGGGGTATAATTTAGATTGAGTACTTCACTCCGCATCTTCAAAGTAGTTTTTGTCTAGCAAGTTATGATTCAGTCTACTGTAGATTGTTCTGTACAGCGAACCGGTTGCCTCAGCTATGTATTCTGATCTGCATTGCTCGTCTACCTTTGCTATTATTTCATAAAGATTTATTTCACTGTTGGTTGCATGTTCAATGTTGATGTTCAAACTCATATTGCATCCGTGAGTCAGTTTCAACCATTCACCGTACCAGTTGTTTTTGTCTTGAATAGCTTTAAGGACTATTTTCCTAACTAATCGAGTCTCGTGCATATGCTTGCAGCTTAAGCATTTTGATGAACAACGGTGATAGACCCGTCTTTAAAATGATAACGTAGTTTGGGGTGCTTGGTGACAGATGGAATATCTTTTCAACGACTCAAAAGTTGTTCAACTGCGTCAAACTTCATACGCCGCGTAATAAACATTCGATGGCGTTGGTGTTATCGGGATCCGAACTCGCTCATCGTGCGTCAGAGGCTAACACACTACCTACTACGCCACGGCGCTCTTCCTTTGGGGACTCTGCTCCTCCATGTTTCGCAGTAGCACGATGGGCCAAGGAATTTACGCTGGGCTAGATGCCCATCCACATCTCTTCCACGTTTGAAGAGTGATCATCAGGCATATAGCTGAGGTCAAAGCGATCTTATGATTATATGGCAGCTTTCGAAGAATCTACGAAACAATTGCATATGAAAAAGAACCGAGAATGTTAACCGAGGATCAAATGAAAAAACGAATCGACCTTACGCGGGTGAATCTTGAGAAGTTCCAAGTAGATCAAGAAATGATTGTGTTACATTTCGTGACCACGGACGTAGCCAGGATCCACTATTTTGATCCTAAAACCAAACAACAATCCATGACTTGGAAACGAGCATTCTTACCGACGTTAAAAAAATTCAAAATGTCAAGCTCGACGGGAAAAAACGGATAAGAAGATTCTGGCAGATCATTAAACAAAAATGACAGGGCAATTGCGAGCTGGAGTGTTGCTTCACCAACACAACGCACAGGCTTACAATGCCACTATGCGATAACTGCCATTCAAGAAACGGGATTCGAATTGCTCGAACATCTGCCCTATTCGCAAGATTTAGCTGCCAGTGACTTTTTCCTCCTTCCTCGGCTCAAGGAACACATCCGAGGCAAAAAATTTGAAGATGATAGTGAAGTAATGACTGCTGTTGAGGCGCTTTGGGAGGGTCAAGATAAAGAATTTTTTTTCTAAGGGAATCCTGCGTTTAAAAAGAAGATGAATCGATGAAGTTTAAATCCCTCACGTATCTCGTATGATTTAAATAAGGCTCATCGCACTCTAATTCGTCTTTTGTTCCCATTATCCATACTTGTGTCAGTTTCATCAAGTTTTCGGCGTTCTCAAATTTACAAGGATATGATACACTTCCGATCGGTCATATGCCCTTTTAAAATCTACTAGTAGTTAATGGTTCCTTTCGTGGAACTTTCATTTATTTTCTAAAAGCTGTTTTATGAGTATAGTGAAAACCTGGTTGCTCGTCAGGCGGTTCCTCCAGGAGATACACTTGTGGTCTCCGATTATTTCCGTAGCGTACCATGTCAATCTCATTAAGAGAAAATTTGACAACACCTTGAAGGCACTTGAAGGAAAAGTATTACTATATTCCTCGGTAATTGCTGCATTGTGGTCGGTTGCCCTTTTTAAATACCGAATTCACCAAATTTGCCCATACCTCGGGGCCAGTTTCATTGTTCCATATAGTTGTGATGAGCCCATCTAACATCTCTGTTATTCCCTCCCAAGTATATTTTATTAATTTCGATTGCTTTAGATCGACTCCTGCGGAATTGTTATTCTTAAGTCAATGGATAGCTTCCTTTACTTCCTCGATGGTTGGCAGTTCAACCTTATTTTGCGCTGTGTGAATAACATCCATTTCCACTACTACTTGCTCCCCATGTACATTAAGCAGTCTATCGAAATATCTCCTCCATTGGGCTGCTGTTTTTTGGTGTCCGAAACGAGCTCTTCATTATCATCTTCTTCTATTATATATATAAAAGAAAGTCGTGTTAGTTACACTATTTATAACTCAAGAACGGCTGAACCGATTTGGCTGAAAATTGGTGGGGAGGTAGCTTAGAACCAGGAGACGGATATAGGATACTTTTTATCCCGTTAGACCGCGTTCCAGTGTGACGTGACATAAAACGTCAAAGAGAATACAAGTCACTATAAAACTTGGTATAATAAAAAAGTATCTGACATGGAATAACAAAACGCAAATGACAGCTAAACGTAATTTTGTCTATGGTTAAGTATGGTTGAAAATTTGATAATTATAAATTCTGTCAGAAATCAATAATCATCAGTAATTTGTATTCTCTTTGAATCATCATTAACAATGCCGCGACCAAGACGATCGAATCTTTCCCGACAAAGCCGTAATGCAAGAAGGATACGAAACATTGCGAATGAAAGGACTGAAGAAGAACAAGAAATTGCACGTGAAGAGCGCCGTGTTAGTATGGCTCGACTTCGTGCTTCTCAATCACAAGAGCAAAGCGAAGCAGCCCGTGAAACAAAGTTGTCATCCTGATTGTTGGTGAAAACTTGGAAACACGCGATATTGTGCTTACACGTCGCGATACTGGGCAACTGCAACAAATATCTGAAACACATCGTTCATATGACACGTTGCAGTACCCGCTGATGTTTTGGCAAGGAGAAGATGGATATTATTTTAATATCAAAATGATAAATCCATTGAATGGTGAGTATCAATATCATAGTTCAACATGACATACATTTTGCAATTTCATCTCAACGAAAGAGGAGCTCGTCAACAAAGTGTTTCCGAACATCATTGCTAACCACAAAAACTACGATTGGTTGAGTGAAAGAGCAATTTTAGCGACAAAGAACAAGAATGTGGATCACTTAAATTGCACAATTGAAAATCAAATCGACTGTGTAACAAACGAAGACGAAGCAACCAACTATCCAACTGAGTTTTTGAATTCCTTGAGAAACCAAACATGAATTTTCCTTCTAATAACAGTCTTAAATCAAAAATTATCAAAAAAAAATCTTATAATGCTTTTTTGATTGCTTGGCTAACAAGGTGTTAAATTATTGACCAACAATATATTGGTTCATTTTTTATATTCCAGATAGATAAGTTTGTTTAAAATTACATTTTCACTTGATTTTTAAATTTTATTTATTTTTTTCTACTTCTTCCTACCCCATCCAATCGAACATATTTGGCTTAGACAGAATGACGTCTATCGGGTCAGCTAGTTGCATATAAATCCTGATCAGGCCTGGTATCCTTTTCGTACAGTGTTTATCTCTGAATACATTGCTCTTGTGTTTTTAGCCGCATATGCTTCCTGAATTTTAGCAAACTTTTTTCCTTCAATAGGAAAAGAGGGCTTAAAATCCTAGAACCAAGACTCTACTTTAGGGGATTTGCAATAACTTAGTTTGTGTTACTCTGCCTTCTTAACAACATTTTTTATTGTTGACCATACTGCTGCTACTTGTCTTCTTTCGTCGCTGGTTTCTATGCCATCTAGTAGGGCGATGTTATTACTTTCTTCCTAATATTGATGCTGCCTTTTAGGTTTTCAACTTTTTTTTTTTTTCATACAATGCTGTGTTCCACTTTTGTGAATTTAGATTCGACGTTTAATTTTGGCGATGATTAGGATGTAGTCTGAATCCGCTCTGTCTATCAGAAAATTATCAATTTCGTTGCAAGCTACTCTATCCGGCTATAACCATGAAGCCTTGTGTATTCCCTTGTTATTGAATGTTGTAGTGTCACGATCATATTTTTAGAGCTGGCGAAACTTGTTGGTCCTTAGACCATTTTTTATTGAAACATGGACTTTCTTCTTCTATTTTTGGCTTCTTTTCATATTTTCGCGTTGAAGCTCCCGATCCGATGCGAAGGATGAGAAATTATCGAATATTTTACCTATTGTTTCGTAAAACGCGTTCTTTACCTCTTCGTCTTTATCTTACGAAGGACAATTACTTAAGAAGTACATATGGTAGTTCTGCTATGTCCAGTCAAATAACAAAATGCTAAGTCCATTACGGTTTAGTCAATTTCGTTGCTGACAAAGAATCCTGTTTCACGGTTCTGAGTATCCATGTAAGATAGTGTAGCCATCCTTAACAATTATTTCGTTTGGAAGCCTAATTTCTTGGTCTTGTGTGCAAGGCATCCGACATGTATCGGCTTAGTTTGTCTGTAATTTTTTCATGGAGGCCCTTTTGAGTAGTTCCCACCCGGAGATCTTATCGGGAACCACTTCATCTCCGGAATATTTTAGCCAAAGAATTTGGCCGTTTTTAATTAACGATTTTTTATGTAATTTTAAATGCCTAGTTATAGTGAGGGCAATTCCTCACATAGTAAGTACATTAAAACCGCGTGCACAAGTCATGGGTGAAAGCTGGTACTAACATATTACATTTTTGCATTTGATTCCTTCAAGTGTGTTCCCATCGTCACGCTTAAAATGTTGCATGAATGCAATATGGCGCAACAACTCCTTCATTTTTTAATAAAACATTTCAAGTGCAGTCACGAACGCCATATTTTGAATTATGAACCCCGAGGGGTTCAAGTTTATTTTCGACAGCTTTCGTACATTGCTCATTTGACTTGAAGTATTTCTTCACTTCCACTGGATTTGCTGCAACTTTATGAGCAGAGCACTCATTCCTTCCGTAATTAACAAAGGAATAAAATTGTTCTCATACTTTTTTTATAACAAGACCGAAATCTTCTGTTGCTGCATCTTGGAAGTATTTTTGACGCGATTTACGTCCTTGCAACAATACAAATATGTACTTGTGCTCAGTATATTTGTTTGTTTCCCTTTTCGGTATGAATGTATTGCAATCCTTTTGAGACGACAGTTGGCATGTGCGATTCAAAATTGTTTCTTAAAATATACATAACAAATATTTGAATGGACCTACAGCTTTTGTCCTTAGGACTACAAGGACTACTGTATTCGGATAGAATCAAGGTTTAAAAAGAGTTAGTTTTAAATATTTAAATGCTTAATGGAAAGCTATACGGCTTGCAATTACAATGCGTGGATTTTTTTACTTCTCCTCCTCCAAGGACTTTGACGCGAAGGGACTATTCAATTTAGAAAATGAATTCGAAAATGGGCTGATAAATAATTAAATCAGGCGTCTAGCTATTGTTCATGGATTTTAACCGTGCCATTAATCACAAAAAATATAGGAGAAAGTGCTCGCGCCGTTTTTATGCACAATGTCCCACGATAATCCCTTTGGAAAGCCATTTTCAACTAAATCCATAAATCATTTTCATTTTTATGTAATTCTGTTAACAAAATATTATTTTCTTTCTTTCGTTTCAGTGCCGACGAGCCCGGGTAAGTCTAGACGTATATGTTTGCTTTTTTGTGGGGAAAACAAAAGAATCAAATTCAATTTGGATTTATACTCCACCATCGAGGACGACAATGCTGAAAGCAACATTCTCATCGTGGATCATGTGTCAATGTCGATTTCGAATGAAATTTTAAGCTTTCCATCGCCACGATGTGATGTAACGGTGATAGCTTTACTTCTTGTTCCCACTCTTTTATGGGAATCTTCGTGATATCGGTTGTATTGGGTACATGCAAGCGGGCGTTATGGACCAAGTGTGGGTTGCGTTATGAATCGTAAAACGTGTACATGATGGCATGCCATTGTCTGTTATGAGATACTCCTAGAAGGTCTTATAATAGTTGCACAGTGATGACATGGAATACGAAGTATTTTCTTCTGCGTTGTTGTTTTAGTTTTCTTTTATGGGAAAGTTGTTCTTTATGGGAAAACGTTGTTTTCTTATTGAGCCATGTGATTGTGAGATAAAGTCAGTTGTAAGTTTTAAGGCGAGGGTAAGTAGTCACGAAAATGGGGTGCAGTTATTTTACAAATATAAAAGCCATAATGGAGCTATAAAACTATGTCCATTATGAGAGTCCCAATGAATTCCATTTCTATTCGTCGGAATGCTGTGTAAAGTGTTTTTTAAATTGTAATGCTCAGAACCAAGAGTGGCTTTGAACGAATTCGCGAGTGGACGGCCGATAACTAGTTTTCAGGACCATAATTTGTATGTTAATATGTATTTATGTGTATTTAGATGGTACCAAATTTTCTGTCAATAATTCCGATAAAAGAAATCAATACCGTCATCATTAACTGGTGTTGAATATAAATTTAAAATGCAAATGATTAAACTAAAAAAAATAGGAAAATGTCTTTGAATTTTGATTTCAAAAACAAAAGCCAAATTATTGGCTGAAAAATTCATAACTAATTACGAGATAAATTAAAAATATAACCCAAATTGTATTTGTCTACATTAGTATCATTTTCGTTATTAGACATGCATGAGCAATGCACTCTTAACCTCATCTACGAGAGTCATAACTTCAGTCACTTTCTTTCATATTGTAATTAAAAATAATTGTTGAACTACTACGTAGTTTCAATACACAGCCTTCATGTTAACATTATATCCTTCTCCTGAACAATTATTTGAAACTAGCTGACCCGACAGACGTCGTCGTGTCTTGGAATGTTCAATAGGATGAGGTAGAAAGAGTAGAAAAAAGTAAATTTTAAAAAATTAAGTGAAAATGTATCTAACGGGAATATGTACAATATATAAAAATGAATCAATATTTTGCTGGCCAATAATTTAAACTTGAAGTTACAATAACTTAACTAAGAAAAATGTTTTATTTACGACTTGAAAGTTACCATTCTGTCTATTGGAGGTTTTTTGGTAGATAACATTTTTTGTTTTGTAGTCTGGCGCGGAAAGAAATAATTGTGATGATTTTCCGACACGGCAACAGGCGACGTATAATTGACCATCTGAAAAGCATGGATTTTCCAGATTACCCACTACACGAATGCCATTGCGATTTGTTTATGGACATTGCGAATGCAAGCCGAATGCATGCAAGTTACATGGCAAGTCGGTTGAAATCATCAGAATGCGTAAGATTAAGACATCTTCTCTCTTGTATTGCCCCTTAAGAATTGTAGCTTGGATGACGTTGTTCATTGGTTTCTTCACCGAGTACCATTGCAAAGACGTGTTTGGTTGATATTTCAAAACAATGATTACCGATCCAATTTTCAATTTCAGGTTATAAAGCAGTAATCCGGGCAATTTCGGCGTGTTTAAAATTTCCGTTGGATAGTGAACGACATCATCTTGGCTGGTAACGATATCAAATCTTTTATTTGCGCCCAGTTCGTCATGAATTTGGAAATCATCATGACCTCAACATTTTGTCACGTTCGCTTAACCAAATATGATTTTTGTAATTTTGAGCAATGTTTGGGAATTCCTTCTCCATGAGTTCAGGCTTTGATTTGGTGAAGCGACGTTCTGCAACTCAACACACATATTCATAGTTTATTTGAGTGTTTTGACATAAAACGAACGACTTTAAACTTGCATTGAGTTCATTGGTTGATCGTCAAATCACAGGTAATGTTTGACGGAAAGCACCTACTAACAGAATCATCGCACCACCAAACCGGTCATCAAAATAGACATTTGACTTAGCCAAAATTCGCATAGAGCCGAAAATTTATAGAGACGTTAAATCCACCATTTTAAATAAAATGTCAAAAATCCCCTTCGATCCTACTTCTGCAAAAAATGTTATCCAAGGTCAAACGTAAAAAATTAAGGTTTTTTCCATTTTTCTCAAAAACGGTAAGTTTGATCGTGAAAATAGGTTAGACAAAAGTTGTAGATCATACAATTCTCTACAAAAATTGTTAAGACACTTTTTTTCGTACGACTCACCATTCGTGAGATATCGCGGTTTTAACAGTTGGAAAATTCATATTCTACTATGGTGGCGAAATATGCGGTGGACGATGCAGAACTGTTGCTGCCTCATACATTATAGTATCATTATATGATGCACGTAATCCAAGAGACGAAAAAATCTGTATAAGGCGTTTTGATCCAAATCGTCGATGAAAAAAACTGATAAACCCAATTGCAATCTTGATTTGAAAGACCTAGGCCGAACAGCAGTCTTTATACAGTGCCTGATAGTTGTACATATTAATTTCAAATGATCTAATTTAAATCGTCGTTTTTATCGTATTGATTGTCAATAAAACAGATAATTGTTAAACTCCCTTTTTTCTCAGTTATAATCATTTTATCACCATACTTTAAATTTAATCTTCTTTTGATTGTTTTATTATTTATAGTTGGATTTTTGTCAATGTCTTTTAAATCTTGCAATGAAAATTGGCAATCATCATTATTTTCAATGTATTGAAATATTTCCTCCATCGACAGGTCCACTGAATCATCTTTGGGACGACCGACTTTATACCCCGTAGTGGGCCTCAGACAGATATTATAGCAGTTATCGTGGTACTTAGCTTCAGCAGCAATTAATTCAAATTCATACTCAATGCATGCAATAACAGCTTTTGCTACGTCATCAGAACGAGTTCGAGCTACCTTTAAAATGGAATCTTTAAATTCAAGTGTAGATACATTATATATTTACGACGAACATTCTGTGCTTTCTTTTTTTCAGCTTTTTCATTTGCTTCATCGCCGCAAAATAAACAATATCTTTTAAAGCTGAAATCTGGCTCGTGCTCTAGTATGTGGTGGACTTATCGTGGATGTACTACCTTGTTCTGTATCGCGCTGTTTTTCAGCTGCAACAATACTACTCTTTCGAGTGTACGAGGGTGGTCCGATAAGTACTTAGCCTACGAAAGAAAAACAAATATTTTGGAGAAACGGCGATTAATTTTTCAATATAGTCTCCTTTTAGCTCGATACACTTGACCCAGCGATGCTCCAACTTCTTTAACCCGTCTGAAAAATACGTTTTCTCGAGGTCTGCAAAGTAGGCCTCCGTGGCGGCGATGACCTCGTCATTCGACTGAAATTTCTGCCCGTCGAGTGACTTTTTCAAGTTTGGAAACAAAAAGAAGTCGTACGGGGCCAAATCTGGAGAATACGGTGGATGGGGCAGCAGTTCGTAGCCCAATTCGACCAATTAATTTGGCCGTGGCGAGGGCGGAGGTGTGAGCCGGTGCGTTATCATGGTGGAAGAGCACTTTTTTCTTCGCCAAGTGGGGCCGTTTTTTCTTCAATTCGGCGTCGAATCGGCCCAATAATTTGGCATAGTACAGCCCTGTGACCGTTTTGCCCCTCTCCAGGTAGTCGATGTGGATCACACCTTGTGAATCCCAGAAAACGGTGGCCATCACCTTTGCGGCCGATGGGACAGTCTTCGCCTTCTTCGGAACACGTTCGCCGGGTGAAGTTTCGACTGTTCCTTGGTCTCTGGTGTGTACCAGTGGATCCATGTTTCGTCGACTGTCACGAAACGACACAGAAACTCCTTCGGATTGCGCTTAAACAGCGTGGATTTTTGTCACGTTATCCTCCGTGGTAGCCGTTTTCGGGGCACCTGGACGTGGCTCATCAAAAACCGGCGTGCGACCACGTTGAAACTCGTTAAACCAATTTTTGATGATCGCCATCGAAGGAGAAGAGTCACCGTACACACCATCCAAACGCTCTTTGATTTCACTACGCGATTTCCCTTCCAAAAACAAGAATCGAATCACCGACCGATATTGCTCTTTTTCCATTTTTCTAAAATCCTCGGACACTCGCGGTCAAAAAAGAACTACGAGCCCGATTCGGCTGAAATTTCGACAGTAGCCGTCTACTAGAATGTACTACACGATAGTAAGCGTAGCTCGCGCGATACTGGCGTCATCTGGCGGTGAGGCTAAGTACTTATCGGACCGCCCTCGTATATCTTACGACACTGCACGTGGACTGTCACAGATGGCTTGCCTTTCAAGTATCCAAAAAACTTATCATTTCTTTCAACACTTGCACCAATCAAAGCCTTCATTCCACGATCAACAACAACAACTTCACTTTCTTTCAAAGGTTTATCACAAATGAAACAAACTTCTGACATTTTGTCAAAATTATTTAACAGCACAAATTAAAACTGAAAATATTACCAATAAGCATGTCTGCTCGCTGCAAAGTAATTTTCAAAACTAACAGTATAATACTGAGTTATTTCGTTGACTTCCTTCAAAAGCAGGCAGGTATGCGACCCTTAACACTCGAACAATGACGTAGCTAGCAGATGTTACTCAAGGTTACAGACGAAGGGAATTAGGGACTGACAGTATAGTCTTTTATTTTAAAATATTCATTCAATTTATACAAGCTTTATTGTGTGAGTAACACAAACCAATAGTTTCTTATTTCCATTTATATTGAACTTCCGATGACGTGTACAGGCTGCATTTAAGTGCATATTATGTAGAATATAAATTTTCCAACTGTTAAAACCGCGATATCTCACGAATGGTGAGTCGTACGAAAAAAAGTGTCTTAACATTTCTTGTAGAGAATTATATGATCTACAACTTTTGTCTAACCTATTTTTATGATAAAACTTACCGTTTTTGGGAAAAATTTTAAAAAAAATTAATTGTTTACGTTTGACCTTGGATAACATTTTTTGCAGAAGTAGGATCGAAAAGGATTTTTGACATTTTATTTAAAATGGTGTATTTAGCGTCGCTACCAATTTTTAGCTCTATGCGAATTTTGGCTAAGTTATAACTTATTTTTGTCTATTTTGACTGGACTATTAACTGTTTCGTAAATCTAGCATCGGGTGGTCTAATGCCTCTAAAGATCTTTTGTGAGCCATTGTAATTCATCCCCAACAATCAGTTGCAGTTTAATTTATTTGCATGTTGTATGGTAACTTGAGTGCGGAATGAGCTGGTCGACCACGTTCCAGGAGTGTAGCTGCAATTCCTGAAGAAGCACTTGCATTTTGCAATCGAATGGTTGCCAAAATCAATGATATCAAAAATAATTTTTCCACTTCCTTCGGGAGCATCCAAGAAGAAAATTCTTCCAGTTCCATCGATCATCATTTTTATGAGTGTACCGTACGCATGTTTTTGCTGCTGATTAAACAGAGGAACATATCTTTGAACTGTTTCTGTCAATGCCTCCAAATTGTATTCTGTTTCGCGCTTCACCTCTTGATTAAATGCGCCGTGCATTGGGCGATTAGCTGCTGTCATTCCTTATTGATTTAATACTTTGTTGATATTATGTTGATATGCATGTCCTCAATTAAAATCTATGCTTCAATTTGCGCGCGCGATGTTAGCTTTAGCTGCACACGGGTGACTTTGTTTTTGTAGGTAAAAAGTGGTAAGGTAAAAATCGTCGTTTTAAAATAATATTTTAAACTGTTGCGAACATTTCCAAAAAAAAATTAGTCAAATCGGTCGAGCTGTCTTCAAGTTATGGCGTTTTTTTGTATGAAAAACTTTCTCTATTTCTCTTCCTACCATTATTAGACTTTCTACATTTCGCCATTAAGGGTTATTCTCCTCTCATTTTCTTGAAGGGATCTCATTACCAATTCCAGCGCCAAATAAAAAAGAAGTGGTGATAAGGCATTTCCTTGTTTTAATCCTTCACGTATTCCGAATGTATGAAAAAAGAAGTTTCCTATTTTGGCTTGTGCTTCGTTTCCCTTTAGGCATACTTGTATCAGTTTCACCAACTTTTTCGGGATTCTCAGCTTTACAGGGACGTGAGACATTTTAAGTCGGTTTACCATTTCGTGGAATTTCCATTTTTTTTTTCTAAAAGCTGCCGAATATTTCTCCTAAAATCAGACTGGAAGTCTGCGTCGTTTTAAAATGATATTTAATAGAATGGTTTTAAGGTTCTATATAATTGTGATGAGCCCATGTAACTTTTCTGTTAGTTTTTCTTCTGCAAATTTGATTGATTCCGATGGTATTAGATGGATTCATTCCAGTCCTCAAGAAATGACTTAAAAATGATGTGTCCAACTATCGTCCCATTGCCAAGCTCTCATGCAAACCCACACTTTTCGAGAGCATCGTTTATGATGCACTATTCTTTCACTGCAGACCCATATTTTCTCCTAACCAACATGGGCCCCTAAAAGGTCGATCGACAACCACTAATGTAGTTGAGTTTGTTTCACAATCTTTGTGTGCACTCCAAGCCGGCAAAAACATAGACGTTGTCGCCATTGACATCAGCAAAGCCCTTGGCTAAATATCTCACCAAATTATTCTCCTCAAGCTCACTGCCCTCGGTTTCTCTCCCGGTTTTATCTCATGGATCAAATCTTATATAGAAGATCGTCAGTATAATGTTATTTTCAGATCTTCTATCTCTGATCCAATTAATGCTGCCTCCGGTGGCCCACAAGGTAGTCCTCTCGGTCCATTGATATTTATTCTAACCATTAATGATGTTAATAGCGCTATTCTGAACTCCTAGTTCTCCATATACTCCATATATGCCGATGATATGAAAATATTTAAACACATATCTTCCCTTGTTGACTCGTGCTCTCTCCAATCAGAATTACAGGTTCACTACTTGGTGTCAAACAAAACCATTTCGAGCTCAATGTTAGTAAATGCCTTGCCATCACTTACTCCCGGAAGCGCTCCTCCTCACCAACCACCGTTTGGGGGCTTTGTACTAGCCTAGTTCACTTTCCGTTGCCTCCTTTGCAACACTTTTTATTGTTGACCATACTGCAAGACAGGTAGAGTCTTGTTTCGTTGTTAGTTTTTATTCCTAAGGCTTTTCAACGTTAAAGTTGTTGATTTATCCTGCCGTGCCGCTTCTGTGAATTTGGATTCGGCTTTTAATTTTGGCTATGATTAGGATGTGATCACACAATACATTTGGTTGAGACATGAGGCCAGAAAAATTTGAAACAAATAAGTCGATGACTGAAGGACTTCAACGAGAATGAGAAGGGCCATAAATAAGATTAGGTGGAAACATACATAACAGACATTGGAAACATGGTACTTGAATTGGACAAAACGTTTTCCCAAAAATGTGCTTCTATGCAGCCCACTTATCTGTGTCTGCAGTCAAGATTAAAAGCACAGTTTATGCTAAATAATCTCCTAAATTCATTTCTCAGGGCAAATTTTTCGGGACAATGAACAAAGTAAATCTTGAACCTTCTTTGATTACTTCGATACCTAAATTTCTGCATATCGGGTTTGGAAGCAAGGTAACAGCTCATGTTTAATTGATCTTCTTATCAAGAGAGCAACACCTCCCATTCACCCTATAAAGTAGAGATTGGATTTTCAAATTTAAACCATGTTTCAGTCCCTAATGCAAAGTCTCTCTGACATGCTATGTATTCCTCTGACATAACATTAAGATTCAAATTAATTGTGGTAATTGTGCGATGACATTGAATTGGCCTAATTTCGATTTGCATGTACTTAACTTAGTAATCATCCGCATTACAAACGAATTCAGTTCATCCATCGAGATCAATTTCCCACTCCTGTTGAAAGATGACGAATTATTGTTGTAGGGATTGATGGTAAGGTGGTTGCTGGTTATGCTTCCAAGATGAAACGCGAAAGGTATTGTTGCTATCTACTCCATATTTCTCCTTGCGAGTAGGGAGAGATGGGAATTCATTCAATGAGAGCAGAGGAGCATTTAGGTTATGGCTCTTGTTGTTTTGCTTTGGAGAGGCCGAGGAGCTTTAGTCGCAGTCTTCTGTCTTAGTTATAAGTAATTGGTCATTAGTTGACATATGGTTATCATGACAGCGCGCATTTCTGCATGTTTAAGTTGTTGTTATTGATAGTCTTATAATGACCAATGCATTGGTCATTATGACCAGAATATCTGACAGTTTCGACACAGTATGACTTTAGTCTTTTGCTTGCAATCAAAACTGCAATTATAAGTTGGCTATCACTCGTGTCTTTCGCTCATTCTGCATGCCCGAGGCTCTTCTAAGCATGACGGCGCGCCCGGCCTCTAAAAGATCCCCTAGCTAACTCTTATCTAACTTACGATTTAAGGAGTAGGAAAGAGCCTGCTCCCTCATACAGGATCTTATTGAACTGGAACTCTGGCGATCTAAGACAGACCCTAAAGCACTGTCTCTCGAAAACACGAATTTTTTCCATGTAAGAAAGCGCTACATCAAAGCGCACAGGACAACCATAAGCGATGATGGGTCTTATCGGGGCCACTTAGCATATGATTTTTACCCTGCGGTCAAGTTGACACTTGAAACTTCCGTACGAATCCTCTATACACAACTTTATGGCGCAGTCTTTTTCGTATAAAGACAGCAACCCCGCTCCCTTTCATGGGTGGTCGATCTCTCCTAATTACATGGTAGTCCTTGTAGACCAATTTGTGTCTCTGGTTCAGTTTAGTTTTGCTAGCCAAGAGCACGTTTAAGCATTTTACAACCGAAGTTATAATGATGATCATTTAATTCAATTACTATTGGGTGCTGTTCTGAAACAGTGAACAGAGTAATCTGGGGCTACATCCAATGTAAGCTTTGAGTTGAGCTACGCATGCTCTCTCTAAAAATTCAGCTGCATTAATGCTATAGCTGGGTCATGTCATCGATCATTTAATTGATTGTTTCAGTTTTTCGAACCTTGCAAGGAAAATCTCTCCAAACATACCAAGTGATTTCCGCAGGCAAGTTATCAGGAAATTATACACATTTTTTAAGGGTATAGGATAAGGAACAACTTTTTCTTAACTGATCATTAAGTTAAAGCATTTCGAGCGAGTGCTGGAGTGAGGAGTGATATAGGTTAAAACATTTGGGTCAAGCTTAGGAAGTTTTTTGCTTAATGGAAATTTGACCCTACGTTCCTTCGTTTTCCTACTCGATGATTAAATTAAAGATTTTTTTCCTAGTTTATGTTCGCCTTTACATGGAATTACCCACGGAACCCTTATCGTCGTTTCAGAAATTTTTCGGAGTGCTTGTTGTTATGAGTTACGAGTTAAAGTTACAAAAATAAGAAATAAAAAAAAATAAAACATTTCTTCATCTCTCATAATTAGAAATGAATATAACTGCCACTAGCCATCCTTTTACGTTTTGATTGATGCTATTAACAAATGTCAATTCTTCTTCTTTTCCTTTTTCCGGCGTTGTTATGGTCAGAAGTGTAGGACCATAACCTTCCCACTTAACTGCATTCCTACTGGTCCGCTTGTGGGGTCCGCCGGTTTGACCTCAGAAAGTAGCGGCAGGCTTCCCGGTTTGGGATTAACAAATGTCAATTAAATGTAAAAATCCGAATAATGTATGCTTAAGTTTCTTCTTCTTCTTAGATGGCGCTATAGTCCGGTGTGAACCTGGACCTCAATCAACAAGTGTTTCCAACTGGCATGATCTTTGCCAGCTGTTTCCAGTTGGATCCGGAGACGTCGTACTAGGCCGATGTCGCTGTACAGCCCGTACAGTTCGTCGTTGTATCTTCTCCTCCACTCTCCGTTTATATAAACAGGACCATCGACTGAACGCAGAACTTTCCTCTCGACACAACCAAGGGCGTCCTCATCCATTTTCGTTAAGGTCCAGGCCTCTGTGCGGTAAAGGAGGACGGGGATGATCAGTGATTTATATAGTGCTACCTTGGTTTTTCGAGAGATTGCCTCTTGAGCCCAAAGAAGCAGCGGATGGCAAGAGTAATTATGCGTTAGCGCTGATCTTGTTGTGACTGGTCACTAATGAGCCAAGGTAAACGAAGTCCTTGACCACTTAAAATTTGTAGCCGTCAATTGCGACACCCTGGCCAAGTCGTCGGTGTTGTGCGTCTTTTTTGGATGACAGCATATATTTGGTTTTACCCTGTCAAAAGACCCATTTTAGCCGCTTCTGCTTTAATACTTTTGGACATTTCATTGATGTTTTGCTGTGCTCGCCCAATTATTGTACATCACTGTCATATATGTACGCAAGCAATTGCGTAGACTTGAAATAGACCGCATCCCTTGTGTTGGCCAGTATGTCTCGTATGATCTTTTTAAACACGATGTTGAAGAAGTTACATGACAGTGCGTCACCTTACCTAAATCTTTTTTTAACATCGAAGGTCTCGGTTAATTCGCCATCGACTTTAATGGAGCAGCCAAAATTCTCCATTGACATCCTGCACAATCGGACGAGTTTGGCAGAGATGGTAAAACTAGACACGGCTTTAAAATCGACAAAAAGATGGTATGTGTCGATTTGGAATTCTTGGATCTGCCGCAGTGTGATAATTTGGTATATTATGGATTTACCTGGCCTGAAACCACACTGATAGGACCTTATCAAATTATCCACTGGATCTTGTACGTGATTTTAAGGAGACTTATTTCTCTATAATTGGTACAGTTATAGGGGTCCCCTTTTTTGGACTGGGCAAACGATGCTGAGGTTCCATTCGTCGGGCATGCTTTCTTCCTACCATATTTTATAGATGAGCTGGTGCATGCGCCCTACCAACTCATCTCCAGCCGCTTTGAGTAGCTCATCAGGCAGGCCTTCTGCGCCCGTGGCTTTGTTAGTGTGAAGCGAAATAACAAGCTTAATTTCATCTAGGTCAGGTGGACGGAATTCTCTTGTATCTTCGTCCGTTGCAAATGGATCATTCTGCCTGACAGCGTTATCAGATCTATCATCGCCGTAATACAGGTTTTCCCATATTCTCAGCATCGACTCTACTACAAGTTGTCCGTCTTCATCCCTACAAGCTTCTGTTTTGGCTTTATAGCCCTGGCATGTTCCTTTTAAAGTCATTCCTGTGGTAGCATCTCTCCACCTCCTCGATCTCACGCTTTTGCTCGTGCTCTCTTTTTTTCTCCCTTAAAAGCGTGTATTCCTCTCGCCATTTCTGCTCGTAGAGGTCAAGAGCGACTCTCGTCCGTCTATAAAGCATGGCTTTGCTACATGGGCTTGTTTGCATTGCTCATCAAACCAGGGGTTTCTGGCTGGTGGCGGTTTGAAACCCAGCAGATCAAAGGCAGCGTCTCTGGTGGCGCGCTGGCAGTGTGTCCTCTGTTGTTCTCTGGATTGTGCCGGTGCCACCGGACTTTGCGAGAGATTGAGGGAAACTCAATTGGCGAAGATCCTAGTGGTCTCCTGCGATTGTAGCTTTCCGACGTCAAACTCTTGTTGTCTTGCTCAACTCCGTAGCGTCCTTGATATCCTCGTTTGTACTTTGTCTACAACAAGGTAGTGATCCGAATCGATATTGGCTCCTCGGAAGGTTCGTACATCTAGAATGCTGGGGGAATGTCTGGCGTCAATCTCAACGTGATCAATCTGGTTGATGGTCGACTGATCTAGTGACCGCCAGGTACCTTTATGGATGTTGAGATATGGGAATCATGTGCTTGCTACAAGGAGGTTACGCCTTGCTAGAAAGCCAATTAGCCTGAATACGTTGTCGGAAGTGGTGTTATGTAGGCTATGCTTTCCTATGGTCGACTCAAATATGTCCTCTTTGCCCAGTTTCGAATCCTCTAATAGAAGTTTGGTGTCATAACTGGGGCATTGGGCATACGAGTGCGCTCGGTCCAGGAAATCATAGAGGTCGTTATATAGAGGTTCATATTGCCAAGAATGCCTTGTTATGAGGCATTCGCTTACATGCCGGAAGCTTAAGACTTTTTGTCGGAGCCTTCCTCGAATAACAAATCCGCATCCGAATGGGCGTTGTTTATTTCGCTTGTAGCAGTTACCGTAATATATATCACAATTTTTCATCCTTCTGGTCCTGGCCTGGTCCATCCCATCGCACTTCTTGGAGCGCGGTTATATCTGCTTTGTAGCAGATATAAGATACCTCGACCCTTTGTCGAGGTTTTTTCCAGTTGGTTGTCTGCACCTGGTCTGCTAAGAGACCGCACATTCCAAGTGCAGTCTCACAGCCAACATTGTATCCGTCCGTATCCGAAGCTTGTTGTTGCTTCGTAACAAGATTTGTTTTCCGTGATAGGAATGTCAACGCTAAGCACAACCCCTAACCTGGAGGACCAGGTTCGCTGCACATATTGGTTCACTACCCGACGGTTGCCAGGCCAGCTATCCAGGAGAAGTCGCGTGGCGGCTGTGTGTCAGCTTGGATTAAGCAGGGATAGAGATCGAAGCTGGTCTTTGCCATGTTAAACTTGATCAACTTCTTTGCTCTGTTTGCTCGCTCCTTCACTCCACTACGTAAGTTTGCGAACAGGGATAAAATTAAATCTATTTGTCAATGAATTAATAGAACCCTAAATGGATTCCGCAATTAATTTTGCCCACACGACATATTGCTTCCTTGATGGTGTTTTTACATAAGTTAAGATGCCACTTTTCCCACCCAAGAAAGACCTGTAATTTCACTACAATTCAATAAGCTCAAGGAAAAGGTCATAACAAAAGGACACGAATCTTAATACATTTCACTACTCACGCGTAATTCCTTTACTGATTAGAATATAAAATCTGTATGAAACGCTATAGTCTGAATCCATGCTACATCAAATTGTATTAAAATTTATAAGTAATTAGAAACAGCAACGAGAGGTACCTCGGCATAATAAAATATAACTAAGACAATGCAAGGGACTCAAGAATGTACAGCATTAAAATTTAATTAACGTAATGGGACTTCCGTTCGACTGGAACGGCTTTTGAAGAAACGAGTGATTTGGGATTCTTATTAAATATTAAGAAATAGGGACGATAGGGAATGAGTAACAACCACATGCAGAGTGTAATGAGAGCTTGATTTCAAGAATAATAAGTGTTGGACGGTACAACGTAGACATGAATAATTATAAAAAGGCCAAGGAAATGCCCTGAGCCTTATACTAAGTACCATAACTTGAGTATAAGATATTGTTGATATTCGTTATTTATTATTTATACCAAGACGAAACAATAGCACTAGATAAGTCGTTACCCCAAATAATCGCACTGAAACACAAATATCCAGAATAACGTCAGCACGATGCTAAAATTAGATTGAAATTATCTGAAATCACTGATGGACATCAACGAATTTGGGATTCTCATTTTGATTTCTTTCCTTTATCGTCAGCAGCATCACATTTTAGACTACATCGCCCCTATTAGTACCTCGACAACCGCTACTGCTCTATCAACGTCCATCCATCGATTCGCTTCGATATTCGCCGTTCGGCACTATTTGCGGCCAAAATGTGCCAAATTACATCCATCCCATCGCAGCCGTCTAGTAAACATTTCATTGGCGCAACACCGAAAATCACTCGTTTGGCGTTCGCAATGGTCGACAACAACTTGGAGTGTTAGGATGTGTCAGGAAATGTTTCCTGTAATTTTTGATTTCCGATTTTTCTCACTGACCAGACCTGCGATGAGTGGTTGAGCGGGTTTCTGGACGCGTCCACTGCTTCCACGTGGTTTATGTCGATGAACTAACTCTTTGATCTCGGGATAACCTGTTAATTTGCGGTCCATAATCTCCCGTGTTCACTTATATCAAATCTAATTAATAACAAATGAGTTTAGAGACCGCAACCATCACACGGCCCTGTGAGTTAATGAATGACAGATTGACATTTGAATTGTCATATGTTTGACATAATGCCAGCGTGTCAACATGTCAGATTGCGGTTATTACTTTCCTTGATGACTAACATGTAAGTGCATTTCGTAATGTAAAAAAACAAATTTTAGACCGCAGTTAAACGTCAAACGAGAATCTAAATGATTGACATATTGAGTCCACTGAAAGACTCAATGCAAGTACTCGTATTATAAGTGAAAAGCGTGCTCCGATTTCCAAAGCGCATCGGAGCCCGACTATTAGGGGAGGTGCGGCTGAATTAAGCCATGACAGTTGGTCTTATTAAGTCTTCAATGAAGATTAGTATTCACCACGCCTCTAGCATGTCTTACCTACCTCTATATAGGAACGACCCGTCGCTTATGTCTGTGGAACTCCCAAATGTCCATTATCTCTTACTGGGATATGAACGTTAACATGTACGAGTACATATACTTCTGTTTCTGAGGCGTGATGAATGGAATATCGTAGCTAAGGGAGCACTCTCCTCCGATAATTGGACAGTGAATAGGGAAAAAGAAGAACAAAATCCAGCTTTCATTCTCCTGTCGTTGTGGTGCTGATAATAATTTCCCGCCGTGTTCCGGAACGCGATAGATACGGGTACAGTCCTTGTGAGTATACTGCTCACTTCTATAGCGTGGCATTTCACCGTTCAACTTTAAAGGATCCGCGTTCGTCTAGTTTAATAGGAATCCATTGTTATGCGGCCATAACTAACGCACGCATACCTATACTCCAGTAGCTGCAGGCACCGTCACACGACTAGTTGCAAG
Organism: Merodon equestris; assembly: GCA_958301585.1. Classification (NCBI taxonomy): domain Eukaryota; kingdom Metazoa; phylum Arthropoda; class Insecta; order Diptera; family Syrphidae; genus Merodon; species Merodon equestris. The sequence continues at coordinate 51,664,696 of OY284415.1, read as the reverse complement.
TTCTTCTGGTTTTTTTCCTGGTCGGTCTTTTGTGTTTCATGCCCGATATCGGTACGGTTATTATGGCATGACGTTGTGGAATATTTTGTATGTCGAATGAAATTATTTTAGTATTATTATTCCTTTAGTAAGGATACAGCATGTCAGAGTTATTCCGTGTATACTACCATAAAGATAGACTCGATTCTTGTCGATAACTACAGCTAAACAAAGCTCCGGGTTACATACATACGTCGATATTCACGTATAGAATTTACGTGGGAAGACTGTGATATACGAGCACGAGGACTATGTCGTGCACAGATGCATGCGATTTAGTATCCGTCGGGTATATTGGTTTAATGTAACTGATATCCTTTTTATCAGGGATCTGAAATGAGACTATGTGGCCGGTCTAGTCGGGCGGACGAGTAGTGAATTGTCAATGGCCAGATGGTGGGGGATGAATGGGCGGAGATTTATACTATCCGAACATTGGACATTATATCCTGTCTGCAAGGCAGTTAACTGTTGGATGGCTTTTAGTCTAGCATAGGGTTTTTAGGGTTTTTTTTTCTTCCTCTCTGTGTTTATGTTTCGGGTCAACATTGTGCGAATGTTATTGAAACTCGTGAATGCGTGGAGTTGACTTAGGAGTACCTTATAATCTTAAAAATTCCTCAAGGCCGCTGGATATCCTTGAACTCAAGGAACAATATAATTTGTTCTTTTTTTTTCCTTTCTGCTCGAGTGTTCAAATTTAATTTAACTTTTCTTAAGAGTCAATCTGAAACTCGTCAAACTCGTAACATGCGGTTCCTCACCTCATTTCTATCCAAGTGAGTAGAGAGCAACCATATATGAGTGAAGCGTTTAGTAGACGGCATATAAGAAGGCAATTAGCAAGGTGGGTCGGGTGGTTCTTTTATGGAAACAAAGGAATGAGTACTAACAATTTACTACAATTAACTTAATAACCCTTTGCGGAGATTACTTTAATTGTCTAAATACAATCCGCTGGATGCACTTGTCTTTTTGTTATGTGCCTTGAGCCTAATTTCAGTGTAATTAGTCAGATATGACATAATTCTTCTTCCATTTTCCTTTTATTATAAATTCAATGTAAATCTCCAGCATAACGCCTTAGGGGAAACATCTGCTTTAACTTTTTATGTTCACATAGTTACACCCAATCGGCTACGGCTATGTAATACTTTATTTAGTGTTTTCCAAATAGTATTACAAATTTATTCGGATTATTGGAATTGGTCATTGTCCTGTAGGAAGACCTTTTTCACTTTTTATCATTTTGATATTCGGAACACGAAGAATCCGTATTTTCCCATGCGATACTGTCTGGTAAACATTTAATAGAAAAAGTACCAGCTCGTTAACCTTGATGTTGAAATTGGATATTTGCATTTCAGATCACATTAAACTTGCAACAGGGATTTCAAAGGTTCTTTGCTTGTAATTCAAGTCGTTTTCGAGTCGTTAAAGGCATTACTACTGGGGATATTTAGGGCAACAACACTTTATATCCGGAATTCTGAAAGAATGAACGAGAAACCTACGTGGGACTCATTATGCTTCTTCTGTTAACTATATTTGGGGAAAAAGCTTCAATTTTCATATAGTTTTAACTTTAAAGGTACGAGTATATAATTTTAACATGGAATATACTAATTAAAAATCAAGTTAATGGTCATGGTATTAGTTTTACTGAAAAGAATTATTTTATGCCATTAGGGATTAGATAATGATAAACGGAAGGTACCATGCCTGCGTACTAAATATGAAGGCATTCTAAACATAGCAAGTCTGAGTCTTAATTCACAAAGGCAATACACAGGAATGTCTATAAAAATTCAACGTTGAATGTTAAAGGACCTTCGTATCCAGGGCCGATAAAAAGACGAAAATATTTTTTTATTTTCGTGCGGCCAAAGACCGCATTTATTCAGCTTAATTCAAGCTAACATTAATCTCACTTAATCTAACTTAGAAAGTAAGAAGAACGGGGGAAGGGAGCGCAATTAAGAAGACGGGTTTTTAAGCATGGAGTGCTGAGGTTAAAATCGAAGTAAGGATTCGAATTAACACTTCCCAGCATGCGAGAAATGGGTTAAGGTAGATAGAATAGGGGATTCCGCTGGTTACTCCCCTCGACCACAATCAAAAAAAAATAAATAAAAATTATAAAAAACATAAATAAATATGTCACAGTGCGCTTATGAAAATTGTATTCTCAACGATACCAATGCCGATTTATAGGCCTGTAATGGTATGTGCCTTATGTGCCGGTCTCAGCAAACGTGCTAGTGTTTACCTAAAAGACTACTGCAGTCATTTTTTGTTTTACTGCAATGAGTGCAAAAACATTTTCCTTTCGCACATTATGCTCGCGATTAAGTGTGTCCGCGATTCCATTGCCTCACTCACATCAGACAATAAATTATGTCATAAAAAAACATTTGCCCAACTTTCGAGTTACGGTGACCTAAATAAGGATCTCGATGACCTTAACACCAATTTAGAAATGTCTATAAGCCTTGGACAAACACCTGGAACTTATCGACGTTTCTATGAACAAGCCTCCAAGTGAGCCCAACTTCTCCTCCCTTGCGACCTTTACGTCTGATATCAAATCTATTCTTGATTCATGCTTTGGTGTTCTGTGTACTGACCTAAAAATGTCTTTGGACTCACACGTACCGGTTATGAACTGCTTAAAATCACTGCGATCTGACCTGGAAATCCATTTCCAAAACTCCAGTAGTGACTTTCGCTTCTTGGATCTAAACCATAAGCTTGATGATATTCGAAAAGATGTCGCTGCTAATCGGAAAATACTAAGCGATTTGATTGAAGAAGTCAAATACTTGCAACTATCAACGACACAACCCTTGGAAAACGTAATTTCTCAACCAGCTCAGTTACCGACCATTTAACGATTTGGCACCTCCTGGACTCAATCTGAGTGGAACAACAGACTTCAAAAAATCAGCGACAACAACTCCGCCAAACTCACAATCGATGGTACGCCCGAAAATGCGGATCCTGCTTGGTTAGCTAACTGTTTTAATAAGAAATATAACATAATTATAACTAACTGTAAAAAAATACCTAAAAAGTCCAATTCCTTTCAATTCGATATCCCCCTCAAATACAAATGGCTTTTCCTCACCCCCTCTGGTAAAACCTTACATTTTAATAAAATTTTTCCTAAACTTAAACCCAAAGTAGCTAAAAAACAAGCTGCTATTCCTCAAAAAATTAATAATTCTCAACCCAAGTCCAGTAAGCATCCCAAAGTTCCCCCCAATTCCTACCACACCTGGAGTTTCAAAACTAACCTATTTCCTACCTTTACACATCCATCCATTTCTCACTTATATCCGTCTCGCACAGCTCCGCCAAAACCCCAGCATCAACGCGTTTGGTTCAATTTAACTCCAACAACTACAACCATGCCTCCACCCCGATCACCAGTCCCGAATTCATTTCCTAACTTCGACCTCACGTCCGGAGCCAAGTATCCTAATTTCCGAAGCTCCCATATCCTTAACCCCTCCAAACCCTCCACCCACACCCCAAATCCCATTCCGTCGCCCAACTCCCCATCTCTCCCCTCAGCAACTACCTCTGCCCCACTTACCCACCCCTCTGTCACCCCCCAATCTTTCGTTGATCCTTTTCTGCCCCCTACAGTTAAACTTACCCAGCTAACTACCGACCCTATCCAAAGTCGCTACGCTCTCTCCCGACTGAGGGATAAAAAGACGTACGAGAACATTCGTCTCTTCTTGGCTTATCTTCACGATAAATCAGACTCGATTTGCTACGAAGGTAAGACAAACACAAGCGTTATGGTCTTCATCCAACAGGAAGGCCTTCCTACTGACTTCGCTAGCCTCAAGAACCTATTTATCAAATATCACGAATTCTTCAATATTTCGGCCCAAAAAGTGTCAAAGGATCTTGAAACTTTCCGCCAATACATTCACTCAAAACGAACATCCCACCTGCAACGTAGTAGAGCTGATCACGACAAGTATTTTCGTCCCTAAATCTATCCCTCTCCCATCAATACCCCCACTCAGTCAAAATCTTCCTCTTACCTTCTATTATCAGAATGTAAGAGGTCTTCGCTCAAAAACCCAAACTGTCTTCTAATAGTCACACGCTCTACCCTTTGAAATCTTTGCTCTGACCGAAACAAACCTGATCCCCAGCATAAGTAACTCCGAACTGTTTTCAACAAATTTCAACATCTATCGCGATGACGAACTCAGTCAGGCCACCGAGGGTTGCCCTTGTCGAGGAGTCCTACTAGCCGTCCTCTTAACTCCATTGACTCTTCCCTCATTGCAATATCATCCTCCCCCCATCTCGACTATGTTTCAATCAAGATTGTCTTACCCCAGAAGACACTCTACATCATATGTTTCTACATCTTGCCCTCACAGCCCATTGAATCCTATCAACTTGCCATTAACACAATTGATCAAATAATTGATTTAGGAGACCCCCAGGATGAAATCCTTCTCTTCGGGGACTTCAACCTTCCTCATCTTAAATGGGCTCAATCAGACGATGAATCGTATTATATTGCCACCAATCCCACTACTGCCAAAGAATTCCTCTTGCGGATTCAAACCTTAGTCAAGTTAGTGGCGTCTTAAGCTACATGGGTAGACAACTAGACCTCATATTTACAACTGATCCCTTGAACTCGCTCTGTCCCCTCTCCCTTTCAACCATCGAAAACTTCCATCCCCCCCTCCTTTCCTTTTTTTCACGATTCTCCTTTACAGAACACCCCTTCCACAGCTCAGTCTTCTCACGATTTCCATTAAGCAAATTTCCACCAAATCAATGAATAGGTACCTTAAAAAAGCCCCTTTCAATTTTGATAATCTAACTATAAATGATGCAATATCCATATTTTATAGGGAAATATTTAACTCTATCTCTTTTTACGTACCAATTTCCCAACGCAAAATTTTGTCCACCTCCCCACCCTGGTATAATCGTAGACTTCGCACCCTAAGAAACAAAAGAAATAAACAGTGGACAATCTTCCTTCGTACTCAATCCCCTAATGACTTTTCTAACTACATGGGCAGCTATCTTAACTTTACCGCCCTTCACAACTCCCTCTATCAACGCTATTTAGCTGAAACGCAAGCCAATCTTATAAGTGATCCTAAGTCCTTCTTTAAATTTGTTAACTACAAAAGAAAATCTGATGGTTACCCTACCTCTCTCTCCTTGAATGATCAAACCTCTAATGACCCTAACACTATCGCCAACTTGTTTGCCGCCTATTTTAAACAATCATTCGCCGACGACTCCTTCGTTCCAGACCCCGCTTACTTCAATTATTTACCGAAATTTTCCTTTGGACCCTTTCTTCCTCATACAGTTGATCCCGATGTCATCGAAACCAAACTAAATCAACTTAATGATGAATTCACTCCTGGACCAGACGGTCTCCCTGCCATATTCCTGAAAAAATGCTCATCAACCCTCTCTCTCCCTCTCTCAAAAATCTTCCGTTTATCCCTATCTTTTGGTGAATTCCCCCAGTTATGGAAAACCTCATTTATAACCCCTATACACAAGAAAGGTCCGAAGAACGTTATTAACAATTATCGTCCCATTGGCAAACTATCACACATAGCCAAACCCTTTGAGAGTTTTTTGTACGAAATCTTAAGTTTTCGCTGCAAGTCTGTAATCTCCCCCAGACAACACGGATTCCTCAAGAGCCGATCTACAACCACAAACCTTGTTGAATTTGTGTCTTCTACCCCCTCGGCTTTAGAGAATGGTAAAGATGTCGACATGGTTTCAACCGATTTCAGTAAGGCTTTTGATAAAATCTCCCACAATCTAATACTCTTCAAATTGTCTTCTCTTGGCTTCGAACCCATTTTATTGAAGTGGATATCTTCTTACTTGGAAAATCGGTATTGTAGTGTTCGCTTCAGATCTGCCTTTTCTAATCCCTTTTTAGCTTCCTTGGCATCCTCCAAGGCAGCCACTCAGGTCCACTTCTTTTTGTCCTTACCATTAACGATATTGAAATAGTGATTAAAAATTCCCACATCTCACTATATGCCGACGACACCAAGTTCTACAAGTCTATTTCCTCCAATCACGACTCTTCCCTTATTCAATCCGATCTCAATAGTTTTTCCATGTGGTGTTCCAAAAATTGCTTGGAGCTTAACATTAGCAAATGCCAATCAATCACTTTTTCACGTAAACGTATTAAACCTCGTCCCCGTCTCTACTTCCTCAATAATCAGCCCATCTCCACCGTTCAAACTATCCGCGATCTTGGTATATTATGTGACCAACAGCTAAATTTTCGCGCACATATAGACGAGATAATCCTTAAAGCTAATTCAGCACTCGGGTTCGTGAAGCGATGGTCTAAAGAATTTTCTAACTTTTACGTTACCCGATCTCTCTACATAACCTTTGTCCGGCCCCTCCTTGAATACGCCTCTCAAGTGTGGTCTCCTTACCAGCAAATCCACATTTCTAGAATCGAGAGCATCCAACGCCGGTTCTTACGTTTTGCTCTGCGAGGTCTCCCCTGGAACAATCCTTTGCTCTTACCACCTTATCACGACCGCCTTAAACTAATTAACATGAACACCTTGGAGGAAAGAAGAACTGTATCTGACATCCTCTTCATCCATCGACTCCTTTCAGGCTCCATTGACTGCGCTACCCTCTATAACTCTGTCTCTCTTAACACTAACTCTTGCAATGTACGTAACCCCCGTCTCTTCTATGTACCCACCACCCGTACCGCTTATGGCTCCAACGAACCCAACTTTCGAATGCTCGGAAGGGTCAACTCGAACCCCTTCTTCGACCTCAACCTTAGCACTCCATGCTTAAAAACCCTTCTTTTTCATGGCCCCCTCTCCCCTACCCCTTAGCTTCTAAGCTAGTTTAAGTTAGGTTAAGTTAGATTAAGTAAGATCATGTGCTTGAATTAAGCTTATTAAATGAGGGTGTTTGCCCCCACGAAAAATTAGTGTTGACAGAAACAGAGTTGTAGAGGGTCGCGCAGCGTAGAGTAGAACTGAACTGACTGCCTTTGAGAGTAAGACTCTGCGCGCATATCCGGGACCACCTACATTCGGGAGCATTCGTGAGAGCGCTCCTTGTGTAAGTGATGCCTTCTCGCTGGCATACCTTGTACCGTGTACTTCACCGATTTCTTAGACCTAGTCGTCTGATCGCCGACTAAAAAGCTCGCATGTTCCACCTTCTTGCGGCTGGTTATGAGCACAGCCTCCGTTTTGTGAGCCGATAGTTCCAGGCCGGCACTTACCAGCCAATCTTTCACCTTAGAGATGGCTATGCTCGTGGCAACTTCCACTTAATCTATATGTTTGGCCACTGTGACAATGGCAATGTCGTCACCAAAGCCGGTAATTTGTATTCCAACGGAAAGAGCTAGTAGAACGCCATCATACATAATGTTTCACAGTAGGGGTCCAAGGACTGATCCCTGCGGAATAGGGTGATCCCTTGATAAGGTGGTAAGAGCAAAGGATTGTTTCAGGGGAGACCTCAAAGTGCGAAACGAAGGAACCGGCGGATGTTCTCGAATTTAGAAATGTGGGTTTGTTAGTAAGGGGAACACTCTTGAGAGGTATATTCTAGAAGAGGCCGGTCAAGGTTATGTAGAGCGTTCGGGTAAGGTAGGGATTGGAGAATTTTTTAGACCATCGCTTCACGAAACCGAATGCTGAATTAGCTTTAAGGATTATCTTGTCGATATATTGGCGAAAATCTAGCTAGTGAAAAAGTGCTTGATTGACATTTGGAAATGTTAAGCTCCAAGCAACTTTTGGAACACTAGATGGAAAAACAATTAAGATCTGATTGAATAAAAGAAGAGTAATGACTGGAGGAAACAGTCTTGAAGAACTTGAAGTCATTGGCATATGGTGAGATGAGGAAACGTTTAATCACCACATTTAATCACCATGGTAAGAACGAAAAGAAGTGGACCTGAGTGGCTGCCTTGGAGGATGCCAAGGAAGCTAAAAAAGGATTAGAAAAGGCAGTTATGAATCGAACATTGCAATAGCGATTTTCCAAGTATGAAGATACCCCCTTCAAAGAAATGGGGTCGAAGACAAGGGAAGATAATTTGAAGTGTATTATTATGTGGGAGATTTTATCAAAAGCTTTGCTGAAATCGCTTGAAATAACGTCGACTTCTTTGCCATTCTCTAAAGCCGAGGGGGTAGAAGACACAAATTCAACAAGGTTTGTGGTTGTAGATCGGCTCTTGAGGAATCCGTGTTGTCTGGGGGAGATTACAGACTTGCAGCGAAAACTTAAGATTTCGTACAAAAAACTCTCAAAGGGTTTGGGTATGTGTGATAGTTTGCCAATGGGATGATAATTGTTTGTCGACGAGTGAGTTAGGTTGGCCATCAGATTTTATTTTGTAGTTAGCAAATTTAAAGAAGAACTTAGTATCACTTATGAAATTGGTTTTCGTTTCAGCTAAATAGCGTTGATAGAGGGAGTTGTGAGTTTGTGAGTGTATGTATGTAGTTATAGAAGTCCTTAGGGGATTGAGTACGAATGAAGATTGTCCTCTGTTTATTTCTTTTGTTTCTTAGGGAATGAAGCTTGCGATTATACCAGGGTGGGGAGTTGGGCAAAGTTTTGCGTTGGGAAAAGGGAACGTAAAGAGAGATAGAGATAAATATCTATATAAAAAATGGATATAGCATCAGTTACAGTTAGATTATCAAAATTGAGAGGGTTTTTTTTCAAGGTATTCATTGATTTGTTGAAATTTTGCTTTTTCGAAATCGTGAGAAGGCAGAACTGTAGGAGGAGTGTTCTGTAATAGAGAATCGTGAAAAGAGGAAAGAACGATGGGAGGATGGGAGTTTTCGGTGGTTGAAAAGGAAAGGGGATAAAGTGAGGCAGAAGAGTTGAAGGGATCAGTTGTGAATATGAGGTCTAGTTGTCTGCCCATGTAGTTTAAGACGCCATTAACTAACGATTGATCGTCAGATTGAGCCCATTTAAGATAAGTACGGTTGAAGTCGCCGAAGAGAAGGATTTCATCCTAGAGGTCTTTTAAATCAATTGTGTTAATGGCAAGTTGTTAGGATTCAATAGGTTGTGATGATAAGATGACGAAATAAATGATGCATAGTGTCCTCTAGGATAGCACAATCTTAATTTAAACAAAATCGAGATGTGGGGCGGATGATATACCAATAAGGAATGAGTCACTTAAATTAAGGACACCTAGTGGAACGCCTCATCAGTGGGTCAGCTGATGGGGGACAAATCGAAGATATTTATGCTGGGGGTCAGGTTCGTAGCGAAGACCTCTATACATTAGAGATGTATCAAGGCAGGTAGAAACAGTATTATTAACAATAAAAAGTGTTTTAATGGAAGCCACATAAATCAAACTAGGCTATTGCAAAACGAAGGCTAGCCTAAATTTGGCGTAGAATGCGAGAAAAAGAAAAAAGCCTGTAACTAAGGCTTGAAGCCATGAAAAAATAGTGAAAAGATCCCACATACAATATATCAGACCCTTTGAAATTAAGTTAACTGACTTCTTCGGGATTAAAACGACAAAGTGACGGCCAAAAACAGGAGAGTAATGTACCATATTTAGGGATGAAAGGATACTAGGCCAGATTAAAATGTATGCGCAACGAAAATGGGGAGCTCGATTCGGACAACGGAGGAACAACTCCGTTTTCTCCAACTAACAAGGAAGTGAGAAAAAAATCCATCAGCCGTGGGAGTCGATCTAAAACCATCGGAATGAATGAAATATGATAGAAATGGCTGGAGATGTAAGATACTCGTAAAAGATACATACATAAGTGTATCACAACTATATGGTGTATATGGAACAATGAATCTATCTCCGATCATCATGAAACTAAATTGGTCATCGTTCCCGTATTTAAATAAGTTGGGAACAGCTCGCCGGGAGCCAAGCTACGAATCCAGGTCTTTTACCATGAATTGAATTTTGCAAACTTTAACCTGGATTTCAGAAATCACAGTAGCTAGGGTTCTAAAATAGGTCGCTATGAGCTCAGAATCATGTATTCTATAACACAGTCAAGTTTCAGATTCATAGCTACTCGGCAAGTTTGCTTTGATATATGCTTACGGACGGACGGACAGACAGGAAAGCCTTTGCATAAGTCTTTCCAACCCCAGCTTTGCCACGTAGAAGACTAAGAGGGTCTTGAAAATATTGATTTCATTCGTTAATGAATGTGGTTTCAAGAAGAACCGGTCGATGAGTGACCAGTCTTTCACTGGAAACGGGCGAATGGAGAAAACTACACAAACTTCACCCGAAGGACGTCATTCGGCCCCTATCGTCTTCAAATTTCTTGCCTCGGATGTGCTCCTAAGCCCTGGAAAGAGGTAGAAGTCACATGAATCAAGATCTGGCGAATAGGGCATGTGTTCGAGCATTTTCAATCCCGTTTTATGAATGGCATCCATCGCATCTGCGGCTCCAGCTCGCAGTCGTGGCGTCCTTTTTCTTTGATGACCTCCCGCAATCTTCTTATTTGGTCTGAAAATGACACTTTGCATTTTTTTGCTGTTGGTGAAGAGACTCGCTTCAAAGTCATCGACTGTTGTTTGGTTTCAAGACCAAAGTGTTGGTACAGGTCTCGTCCATGGTCACGAAACGTAACAAAAAACATTTCCTGATCTACTTGGAACTTTTCGAGATTCACCCTCGAAATGTCGAGTCGTTCTTTTGGTATTTTTAATAATTCGTGCAGGTTCAAGAGTGTTTGTCACTAAACCTGGACGGGATGGGATGGTTTGTGTCGAAAATGTTCTTTCACTATTCTCCGGGGGTGGTTGTCCTAAATAGGATTTGAAAGATTCGACTGAATTTGCGTTGGTTGTAGTTCACAGTAACTCTTTTGTTTCCATGTCATTAAGGTGTTATATTAAAAATGCACACACAGAGTATGAATTTTGAAGTGGTTTTATGCCGCAAGTGTTATACCTTCGTCAGCAGTTTTTGATCATCTCTCATTCACAACTGATGACAGTTGTTCCATATAGGAATTGTTCTTGATTATGGACGGACTTGAACTACAGACCTTCGGCTCAACAGTCGGCGATGATTACAATTGCACCTTTATCCTGTGGCCAACTGCTTGCTGAGATTTGACTTCCCTTTTTGCGAGTCGATTTGAAAAAAATCATTGACGCCTGATTTGGGATTTTTAAAAACTTGAATTAAATGTGGTTTTTGAAAGTACATTTCTGCTGAATAATTAAACTGATAAACACGTGCAAGAAATCATAACATTGGTGCTTGAAATCGTCGAATGAGCATTTCGAACTATGTTGAATGACCCATCCATGTAATGCGGGTGTCACGCTGCGTTCGAGATTTTTTGGCCAAAAACTCAACCCATGTAGAACCACAATAACCGTATCTTTTATATAACTTTTGTTTTTTTCAACCCCCTACAGAGACCTGTACGGAGAGTTTATTTCGGGTTTATAGAAGAGATTTTACGTAAATCACTGTGAATTGAATGACATTTCGGAAAAGGATTTTATCAGTTCTTTTGAAAATTGGAATCAAATCTGGGAGAAGTGTATTTTGTCGTAGAGGAATTACTCTGAAGAAAATCAGAAAGATTAGGGAAAATAAATAAAAATTGTAAAATGTACAATATAAACAAAGTCATATTTCATTTGATCACAGTGTTCGGAATCTCTGAATAAATAGCAATATACCTTATGTTTTAATAGCATCTTCATAATTTTTATGATGTAATAACGTTCCATATATACTTTCTCACCTTTAATACAGATGTAACCTATAGTAAGTATGACTTTCTTTATAACAAAGTTTTTGTTTTCTTGAATAAAGGTTCCTTAAAAATTACGAAATTAATTTTTTCCTCTGATCATAATAATTTATACAGAAGAGGGATAATGCGTTTTAGACAGTTGTCTTAATTTTTTTTTTTTTTTTGGAGGCTTCTGCTATCTGTTGGAGCACTCAGGCACAAATACTGGTCCATTGTACTGCCAGACAGACACCTTAGATGGCGTTGGAGCTCATGTGGAGCCAGAACCAAGCTTCTTTTTACTCACTTATGTTGTGTGCGATTTGTTTTTTCACATAAGTGAACGGAACCTAAGGCTTAATGCCGATTCCGAACGGCGAGAGCCGAGAAGCTTTTTCATGGCAAGTATACAACGGGGGGTTTTGCCAGTACCCCGCCGAGGAGGGACGCCGCGAAATAATCATTCGATGGCGTTGGTGTTATCGGGATCCGAACTCGCTCATCTTACGTCAGCGGCCGACACACTACCCACTGCGCCACGGCTCCCTAATTGTGTCTTCATACTGCATGTTAAACGTTTACCTCTTCCAGCTACAAACTTCTTCACTGTAACGAATATACTGGTTGATTCCAAGAAAAGATAAGTTCCACTAAATGATTCAGTACTTTCTTGCCTTGTGCCTAAAGTTCCTAAATTTAAAAAAATCAGCAAAGCTGGAAGGAAGGTTATTACAAATTTCAATTTATTCTCGGAAAATTCATCAAATTTGAATAACACAAGTATGCAGGCGTTGACTTAAATTTCCCAAACTGCCTGGCCGGAACTAATTTAACAATGATAAATATAATTTGCTGGCACTATCACAATTATCGGACAGTATTTAACTGGAATTTGGCAATATTTTCTGCGACGAGCTTGGAACGTCTACTAGGAGCCCCTTGTTTAAGGGGATAGTTTAAATTCCTACAGTCTTTCATATAATTTTTCAACCAACAGTAAGTAAGTTGAAATGGTTTCGCCCTCTTTATCGTAGCTTATTCTATTCTCTTAATTACTTCTTGATTTACTGACACTGAGTTACCCATGGTGACCAACCTCCTACAGTGTGTCGTTCTCACTCCTTTTCAACTCAACAGATTTCTTATCCAAATCTTTTTCTGCAACAATCGTGATAAACTGCGATGCATGCCTCTCATGCTAGGTTAAGAGCTATTAATAAATGTAGAATCGGAAATACAAACCGAAAATGAACGAAAAGCTCTCTGTTCTGTGTGGCTCATGAAAATCCATATATTTTCCTCTTGACCGTTGTAGAATAAATTAATGAATGAATACGTAGATCAAGGGATAAAGGGTCATAGGGAAACTTTGTATCTATGTCGAGGTACGAAACATGTTGGCGGAATTAGGTACTCTCAATAGGCATCTGTTGCTCACGGTTCGGTTTGGGAATGGCGGGAGGATGGATGAGGCTATTGAAAATCCTCACTTCGGCTTAAGGGTCTCCGAAAACAACCATATGACAGGAAAAAAAAACACCCACAACAGGTGGGTATTACCAAAAATTAACAAGAGAGTAGAGAGCACGATTTCTTGAACTCACTATCCTGTAGCAAACAATACACTCATCTCTCCCGGGGAACTCAGGTGACAGGGTTCCGAATAGTCCACAACAGGTGGGGTAGGCCATACTCACTCAAAAGGACATAAATCTCCCCAACAGTTTCTCCCTTATTCTCTCATCAGTGTTGGTTGCGCTCTCTACCAGCCTGCGCTCTGAGTGTTTCGTTTCTTGTTTTTTTTTTTTGCTCTCATATAAATTTGCACCGGTTTGGGGCCACTGTGTTGCAAGAGCACGACGTCGTCCAATCAACCTGACCGAAATGTTTTTCTTGGGAAATTCCCCCGAACTTTCAAATTCAGTTTACGGTTTTCTCTCGACGAGTTTCGTTCGTCCATTGTGTGCTCGAGAATAAAATCACTTCTAAGAAATAATTCCGTTTCCGATGGCCTGCGAAGTAACTTAAGGCAGTCAAAAGTACAAAAGAAAAAAAAACGAACAAACTTGCAAAAAATAAATTGAAAGAGTTAAGAATTCGAATCAACTTCCGGTCAGTGGTTTATTGCAAGAAAATAGTGTTAGCAGTTTGTTTTCGTTAAATTTTTTGTTTTCGGAACTTCTTCCCTTGAATCCCTTCCCTGTTTCTTGATCATTTGCATAAAAGGGCTTTTTTTTTTTTTTTTTTTTTTTTTTTTTTTTTTTTTTTTGGAAAAGTGAAAACATATTTTCTTGTAGTTGTGTTGAATTTGTATCGCCTGTCGGTTGGTCTGTTTATCGGTACCGTTGTCGTTACCCGCGATTTCTATTTACACACATCATCTCCAAAATCGACGTGGGGGAAAGCTGCTGCTTAGTGTCCTGTATGTCCTTTCTGATAAAGTGAACACCTGTTTGCGGTTGCTCACAATAAGTGGCTGCGTCTCGTAATCGTACGTGTTGTTACCTTTTCGTTTATGTTTTTTTTTTGTTTCCCTTTTTATCGTTGTCCTTCTCGGTTGATCTATTTACGAGTACCTTTGCGTTCAGTTGAAGAGGCGAAAAAGGCAACGGAAGATAAGAAAGGGAAAACCTGGGTTAAATTAAGTACCTATCTCTATGGTGGTTGCAATCTGTGTACAGTGCTTTACGAAAAAATGAAGATGTGATTAATGATAATCCTGGGTTCCTCTACTTTCTTTCGTTCTATTCAGTTGGAAAATATGTAACATCTCACGAGGAATGTGAATTGGTAAGTTAATTTTTTTTCTCTCCCTTTTTTTCAATTCCACGAGTGCTGTTGTCTTTGTTTTTTTTCCTCGTCCCTTTTTTGATTTTTAATGACCAGAAAATAATTTAGATTCTGTAATGTATGCAATATTCATTGGTGATTTGAATTTGTAAAAAAACACTTGAGGGAACTCACGGCGAATGAATCAGATTTATTTTCATACTTTGCCTGGTATGTGCTATCATTTTTCATTGAAATTGACAAATCTTTATTTCATTTTGTATTTTTAAAATTATTAAAAAAAAAAGAAAAAAAAATCCTTGCAATATTTAAAATCTTCAATTTAACTGAAAATACCTATATACATCATGGGGATTTTGACCAAAAATTACAATATATCTGTACATACTAGGACTTTCCAGTTTGTCGCGTTTGTCTTTTAGGTTTTAAAAACCAATCTTTGATATATTTTTATTTTTTTATTTATTTATTTTAATTTATTTTACTTTTGTAACATGAGTTTTTTTTTATTTCATTTTACACTTGAATGTCGAATGACTCTGATTTTATTCTTGACTCTGATACAATAGGATTTAAACCGGGCAAGCAACGAATTCTATTTTCAAGATTACAATGATGAAATTGCAATTTTTTTCAAAAAAGTTATTAAATTAAAATTAATTTTTATTGAGTTCAAATGTTTGGAGAATTTCTTCGTGCCAACAGACGTATGTACATACATCAGGGGGATAGATGAGAGTCCACATTTTTTTTCTTTTTCTTAAATTTGGAGCTTAGTGGTTTTCGTCCATCATATTGGATAGTAAACGAATTCCGCGTTGAAAAACTGTACGTCTTTTGAGGCAATTCACATTTTTTGCTCCTGCGATGATCGATGGTGCTGCTCATCGAACAGAGCAGGTAGTAAGGCCGACATTTGCAGAATACGCTGGGTGGTGTAAGACTTTCCATTTAAATGTTTCCAGGTAGGTTTTGACGACGTAAACAACATGTAGCCGAGCTATATGTCGTGCTGCGAAATTACTTTGTTCGTATTGTGGACATTCTCCCTCCAATGTTTGATGGTTTCACCAGTTCGAGTTGGTGCCACCAAATACACAGCATGAGCTTCGATTCATTAACGTTTGATTTGGCCGCAGGTGTTGATGCATGGCAGCGGCGCCATCCTGATTTCTTTAGTTTTGTATTATCATAATGGATCCATTTTTCGACGCCAGGCATCCTTTCTTTCTCGTGGCTGTGGCAGCAGGTTTTTCATGAAAAAACGCTGTTCGACGTCGTCTCATATGGCATTCATACAAAATATGATTTCCAAGATTTTGAAATGATCGAAAGTTGATAAAAATTCACCTTCTCGGAGTATCGCAATGGACTTGAGATGATTTCAATGTGGCGTGTAAAAATCAACCCAATTGACATAGACATAACTATTTTTCACAAAATTGCCGTTTGTTGCAGTTTTGCTATATATCTGCTACGACCATTATCAGTCGCTACGACCATTGTTGGGTAATTTATATAGACAAGTCTACATATAAGTAATCGAATGACATCGAGTACAAGGTTTTGTTGATCAATCTATATCTTCCAACAATTTTCTTACTACATATGTAAAGTCTCATTTCAATAAATCAAGGGTATTAGCCAGTATTAGGACACAAGGCACCTTTCTGCTGCAATCACATAACGCTCACTTTGATGTCATATAAATAAATCACCTTGCAAACGTTTGAAGAAACAAACCATATAATGCGTTACAACTTTGTATTTGTTAACATTAACGTTGTATTATTGATCTTGAGGCCATACGAGTACATTTCGCCGGATGCAATCGTTTAACAGCTGCTATCTGAGCTTTAATGATTGCCTTTAAAGGACTTGTCTAGCTATCTTTTTAAAAATTTCCAAGTGTTTTTGATAAACGAAGGACAACTATAAATTTGGATCATAATTATTGGTAAACTCTTCGACTAAATGAATTAAAAAAAATACTTTTAGATTGACTCTAAAATTGACGAACTCCTCCATCAGTTTTTTTTTTCAATAGAACACGGATTTTGAAGGAAGTTTTCTGTCCATCTATTTTTCATTTTATAGAACAATCAAATCCTATTGAAAAACAATTTAAAGGTGTTGTCTTGGTATCATATTTTGCAAATAGAAATATCAGCATGTCATTATGATCTTGAATAAAGTACGAGTACTTCGAAATCATGTTTTTAGACCTAAAACTGGTTCACAGTCTGGTAATTTTAGTTACAAGTCTAGTTTATGAAGAAACAATCTAAAACATCTGCATCTCTAAAACAGAGATTTGAGGAAAATGTACCGGCAGATATGTACCACAGAATGTTGAAAACGTATAAGATAGCAAAAAAAGTCAAAAAGCAGTTTAGACAGATTTTTAATCAAGAAGGAAAAACTAACAAACCTCGACAAGCATGAAAGCCTTCGAACGACTTTATTTGTACAGCAAATATTTACTTTTAAGCAGTATATCGGGGAGGCCCTATTAATAGTAGAGAAGTTAGTCAATTAAAAGTTTCAAGGAACTTGAGTTTTTTCTCAAATCCAGCAAACGTCTACATAGACAACTTTGAGTCGGACAAATTGAGACATTCTATTTGTGCTACGATCTACACATCTTTTTTTTAAAAGTTCCAAAGCGAACTCCTGGAATGTGTACAGTGTTTGAGGGGCTTCTATAAATAGATTTTAAATACTATTCACCATATCACACTCCTTAAAGTAGCATTCATACCTCTCAGAAAGACCTTCCAATGTACTTTGCCCTATTTCGACATGTGTTGGCCCATCGTAAAAAAAAACTTATAATTCAGCTGAGATCTTCCTTTTCAATATCCCGAAGAATATTTAATACGACAGCAAATTACTGCATTTAAGCCAATGTAAATCAATTTTAAACTATAGAACATTGATAATCTCTGGATTAAATACTACAGGCTTATGTAAGGAAAACTCTCAGTCTAGCTAGTAGTTCTTGATTTCCTTTTTAATATCTCCATCCCCTCATCACTTTTTTGAAGTCCCTTTCTGTCAACAAATTTTCTCTTCGTAATTATCAGCGTCAAATAGTTACTTTGTTTGTTGCCTTTTCGAATTCATCCGAAACACTTTTTCACCCGAGTCAGAAACAAAATGCTTCCTCAAGATCTTTATGTGAATTCTTCAGACGAGCAGTTTACGACTGTGTATCAAGAGAAAAACGAAATTACTTTTTAAACCAATAAATTACTCACCTTTAATAGTTAATATTAAAACTCTGTAAATTGGGAATGATGAGTACTTCCGTTAGCGTCTGGGTCTACCTCAACCTGGAATTTAAGCAATTCTGCTAGGTGTGTAGGTTGTAGGTGTGTCTGCCAACATGACACACGACATTTTTAAGAAGGCAACATCAGGAAAATATGATGTCGAACAAGAAAGAAGAAGAAATTATAAGTTATTTGAGATGCAAACGACTCAAGTCTTAGCTTGATTGACTGCATGGCACTCGAGATGTCATTTTGTCATTTAAACTGTTTTGTCTTTCTTTATCTTATTCTTCGACTTTTTTTTTTTAAAGAAAAATGTTCGCTTATACCCCAGAGATTTTTTTTTTTTTTTAAGAAAATTCATGACTTGAGGATGGCCATTCGAGACGTTGAGTGAAACTTGTCAGTCACCAGATTGCATGTGGGTGCTTTCAAAAACTGTCCCTTGGCATTTCAATGTTTATAATGTTGATTTGACTTTTCTTGACGTTCGCAAAATCATAGAGAATCCTTTTTTTTTCATTTAAAAAAGAAGCAATACCACTGAGGAATCATTTCACACCATATCTAGATGTTCCCTTATGCAACTGACAGTTTGTCGTTATGTCTTGCTTGCTCAGGGAGGGTAGTTCCTTTATACCAATAGACGCTTGATGAGAGAGTTGAAGAAGGACATTGCTGCTCGGTTGTTTCCGAATTAGTCTGACTTGGCCGTGCGTTCTGTTCGAGAATCGAATGGTAACATTGGATCACAGCTTGATGAGAAAATCCCAATCAAATACGCCTAAAGGGCAAGTCACATAGAATGCGTGCTTGCTTGCTTGCGCTGACAACAAAGTAGAATACACACATTCTTATGGGAGGTGGCACATAGCCGACGGAAGCACGCGCTTCGATAGACAAAGTAGAGCTACTTTCTACTTTTTGACGCGCTGACAGTTCATACATTCACATATCGGAGCTCACACATTTACAATTTGAAGTTCACATATAGACAAATTGAGAGTAAGCACGTTCATTGGTGGATGCTTTGAGAGAATGTTTAGGAACTCTCTCGCAGTGAGAGAAATTTCAAATTCGGTTGACATTTAAGTATTATTCTGTTTGGTGTCACATGCGAGGTACGTTTTGTTGGTGCAAAGTGAAAGAAATGTTTGAAGAAAAATTGATTGAAACAATTAAAGACCATCCGTGTCTTTATAACAAAAGTTTAAAGTGCTACAGAAATAAATCCCATTATTATCTTGTACATTTCAAATGCTTGCGACAATATTAATATAGATATTATTACTGAAATAAAATCGTCCATATTTTTTAAGTATTAATTAACAAGTAACGAATGTTTTCTAATTGAACGCACAACACCAATTAATAAATGTCATTGAATGATTTGACATTCAATTTTGACAGATCAACGCACGCACGGATTCTATGTGGCTATGCATGCCTGCAATGCGTTGAAGGTCAATTGAAATTAGCGCACGCACGCAAGCACGCATTCTATGTGACTTGCCCTTCATAGGTTTCATAGCCTACATATGTGGCAAGGCATGACTTTGCAATATTATAATGCCGGAGTACCACAGGTTTCGGTGCTTGGCCCGGTACTTTATAATATATACAGAGTTGGAAGAAGAAAAAGAAAGAAGATATTTTTGGCACATTTATAAATAAGAAAAATGAAAAGCAAAAGGACGAGAACACAAATAAAACACAAGTTTTTTAGCTCAGTATTAAATGTAAAAATGCAGCTACGCAGTTTCTATTTATAAAAAAAAAATGTTTAAAAGAGTGACAGGTTATATGACCTGAACAGAATAACAAGAGCCTACTTTACGAAGTAGAGTTTTATATTATTTTAATACTTGGTCACTGCACCGTTGTTATTGATAACAGCTTCTCGTCTTCATCGTATTGTAATATAAGGACATGAATAATATTGAATAATATTCGGACATGAAATGTCCGATTTTTTTCTAAAAAAAATAAAAGTCAATATTGATTTTTATAAAGTTTTATTTAGTCAAAATATGAATCATTGACATCTATAACCTTCTTCCACCGTGATTCAAGGTCCATTATTTCTTTTTTATGGAAGGCTTGATTTTTTGACGCTAAAAAGTTTTCAAAGGCTTCTATGACCTCTGCTCCGTTTCAGAACACCTTTTGCTGACAAAATGACGCCGGACTACGGAAAAGGTGATAATCCATTACAGAAATATCAGGGGAGTACAGTGGATGCGAAAGAATTTCGAATCCCGACTGTAGCAGCTTTTGCACTGTTATGTGTGAGGTATGGGGTGTAGCATTGTCATGCAACAAGATTGGACCATGCATATTGATCAATGGAGGTTGCTTTTCCGCCAATTTAATATGCATTATGTCGATTTCCTCACAACATTGGACTGCATTTACCGTTTCCTCCGGTTGATGAAATTAAAAATTGATTGGTCCTTTCGATGTCCACCAGATTGTCACCATAACCTTTTCTGGGTTAAGACCATGTTTGGGGATGTGCCCTTTTCGTCTGCATCCGACCACTGCCCAGATCCTTTACGATTGTCATACAAACTCCACTTTTCATCACATGTGATTATACGGTGCGAAAACCGTGCATTTCGGTGCCGTAGACTCAGCGATGCACAGCGTAGTTTTTGGGCCTTGTTCAATTCATGGGGTCCCCACTTGTCGAGTTTTATCACTTTTCCTATATGAGATAGGTGTCGACTTATTGTCATGGGGGATACTCCCTTGTTGTGTGCAATTTCCCGCAACGTTTTTGTTAGGTCTGCATCCACCGTTTCTCGTAAAATGGCGTCGTCAATTATCGTTTCCGGTTTCCCACGCAGTTCGTTTTCGAGCCTTAGATCTCCCGAACGGAACTTACCAAACCAACGCTGAATGGTGCGTTTGTTCACCGCTATACTCTCAAATGCGTCATTTATGTTTTTGGCTACCAGAGACGCATTATGTCCCAGTAAAGAGACATACTTTTTTCCTTTCCTCGTAAAGGAAGGAAAAGAGTACGAATTTGAACCATCGACAGCATGATATAAAAATTGCTAGAAAAAAATAACTGTACCTCAAAAGAACCCTAAAAGTCGCACTCATCAAACACACCTTATACAACCTTATCTTATAAAAAAAAAATCACTGATACAGATATTCACTCGACAGCTTCTAATTGAGGACTAAGTGGAAATTCGGACATTTCATGTGGCACAACCTAATAATTAATTTAGCAGTGATTTAGGCAGGTATGGAGTGCTTTCCTCTTCGGACATTTGCCCAAAGCTCTTGTTTATTTCTGACCCAAGTCTCTGATTTTTCTCTTACATATGTTTCATATGTGGAGTCCGCGATAGCCACTCTACAAAATCTTACATTGCCGAAACCATTCCTTCACTGATTTAAAAGTGTGATTATGGTCGTTGTCCTGCATGAACTCCTATTTGAGAGGCACTGCTTTCTCAGCAAATGGCAGAATCACAGTGTCCAATATTTGGACGTAGCCACAGCACACACTTTATTCGCTATCCAATAAATTTGCCCCAATTTAGAAATCAAGAAACCATTAAAAATTCCTTCACCATGTTTAATCGTCGGTTTTGAATATCTTGTATTATATTCTGAAATCTTTGGTTTGACGTTCGTCTTGCAATTTACTTTTTCCAATTTATACGATGGAATTTATTATTGGCGAACATTAGCCTTTTGTCCATATTTTTTTTGCTCAAGTACGGAATTTTTCCAACAGCTTTTTTAGGAATACCTGTTTCAATTAATGGGTTTCTAATTGTCCGACAGGCTATTGACACATTAATTTAATTTTTAGATCTTCTGATAAAAAATGGATTTTTTTTCGACAGTCGTACTAGCGCTTTATCGAATCGGCGGGTTATTTCCCGTTTTCTGCCCTTCTTTCTGCTTTGAGACTTAAATGGAGGGCTGTGAATAGCTCTTTCTTCGAAAACTTCATACTGTTTCGTCCATTTACCTTTTCTTCTTCATTTTTTAATCAAATTAAGCTCAGAATTAGAACAATAAACTTGCGACTGTACTCCACTCAACTCTGAAAATTCTTTTGAAACCCGTTTGTTTCTATTATTTTACCCAGACAAAATAACTCTTTCGCTCGCATTCCTTGTAGTGTAATGCAAATTTTTGTTTATATTATTTTTTCCAACACTGTATATACAGGGGTGGCACGTTAATTAGGACACTCCTCTACACATATGGGAAAAAAGGATAAAATCTATCATGTAAAGATAAGATTAAAACATGTTAAATAGATCAAATGAAATCGGGAAATTAGGTGTTCCCATATGTAAATAACATGAAAACTTTATTCATTTGTCAACAATTTCATAGTTTTATTAAGAAAAAAAAAAAAAAACAAAAAAAGACTTTTTGAAAACTGAGTAGTTTTCCGAGCAGGAGGGTTATCTGAGAAATCTGAAATATATAACGAATTATTCAATAAAACTTAATAGCGATTCATAGTAAATGTTATTATCAACCTAAAATTTCATTGGGCACCCTTTTTAGGCAATCACGGCTGTACATCTTTTACCCCTCGAAGATGTAAGCTCCGCACACACTTCATTTGTCTTATTAAATCATTCGTGGTAAATGGTGTCCCAGAGCATGCCAGTCGTGCTCTGTTTTATGGCCATGACATATCTCTTTAGTCTTTAGGTTCAAGTCTCTGAGCGGACCTATCCAAGATCGATATATCCTGTTTCTACAACCACTCCTTAACAAACCTGGATTTAAGACAAGGCGCATTGTCTTGTTGAAAAATAGCTTTTCTATAAAATGACAACGGCAAGCTCTCCAGATAATGTTTGAGGTGGTCAGACAGTATATTTTTGTGTGCCAGCGTGTCTAATTTTCCTTTTATTTGGACTAATGATCCAACACCATGAGCACTAAAACAAGCCCACACTTCACAGTCTTTCTGGTGTACTTGGAGTCCAGTTTTTTGTTTGGAGACCGCCGGACAATACATTTTCCATCAGTCCCACAAAAATTAAATTTGGATTCATCACCCCATATGACGGTATGATGGGGAATCCAAAAGGCCCTTTGCAAAATTTATTCGCTTCCTTTTGTTGGCTACTTTTCCCTTCGGTTTTTTGAGGCTTTGGCATGTCCGAAGGATTTTTTCTAAAAGCGGTTGTCGTATGGTCCTGGCAGCGATGTTTACGCTATATTCTTTCTCCGTACATGCTCTTATTTCTGACGAAGAGTCCTTACGAGCATGGCGTTCAATCAAGAAGTCTTGTCTTTCGGTTGTCTTTCTTGGCCTGGAATTTCTAAAACTTATAAAAGTTCCATGTGTTTTGTTGTGCTGAAGAGCGTTTTGAGCTTTTTTTCTTTAACTATTTATATTTCCTGCTATTTGGCTTATATTTTGCTTCTGCTGGAATAAACGCCATATTAGGTACCTTTCCTCCTTCATGCAGCTCTTTTTTAAATGCAAAACAAATAACGTGATGCAATATTTTCAGTTGAAAGCTGCCGGAACGTTCGGCATGCTAATTAAAATGCCACAAAGACAGACACTCTGACGGTAAAACTTGTATACTGCATGTCAGATTATATATTTTTTTTTTCAATCAGGCGGTCAGTCATGGCCAGATCCTTTAAACCTTGTTGAACTTTTATGTGCTTATTAGCTTACCAGCTCCCAGAATGTGAAAAAACTGGTTGTTATATATTCTATATTCTTTTCTCATGACCAATCTTCAACGTGGGATTTAAATTTGTGGATGCTAAGTATGGTACAGATTGTCCTATTACACAAGCTTCACATATAACAAAACAAGCTGCTAAAAATGATGCTTAGCCGGTCTCCATACCATTCGACTTCTGACTTTCATCTCCAAGCGAATGTTGAATTGATTTTCGATAGACTAATTAAATTAATGGATAGCTCCGGTAGCTTATAATGAGCCACCATCTGTATGTGTGGCCAGACGTTATCCCGATGGAACACGTTTCCTCTCCTATTAGTCGCTTCTGGGCGATTGTCTCCGGTTCGAACTAAGAGTTTTGCTGCTAATCCCACCAAACACATAACAATACCTTCCTGGTCATGAGTCCTATCTTGGCTGCTAATTGCGCCTGCCCACCGTGATACTACGACCACGACTGTTTTCCCTTGAAGTTATCGTAAGTAAGACTTTTGACAACCCGGCTCAGAAATCGGTCGATCTGCAACGATTCGCAGATAGAAATTTCGTTCATGAGGTTTTTCTGAATAAAGTCGTGTATCACTCATACATCGAGATACTTTTTGTATTCAACCTCGAATCGAAATATTGCAATATATTCAAATATGATGATCAGACCCGACGATTTCTATGATTTTACCGACATTTTCGACAGTTGGCCTTTCACAGCGTAGTGCTAACCAAAACTGCTCGTGATTGCTGGTGTCCATGTTTAATGACCGCACAGGCAAAACTGGGTTAGGTTAGGTTAGGTTAAAAAAAGTGGAGTGTGATGGTTGAGCATCACTTCCACTCGGAGGCCAAAGGGCCCATTGTGATTCCCTTCATTTGTGGAGTATACATACAATTAACCTGTCCTATCATGTGGTGGCTGAAACCCCGTGCTCTTTATGAATTTTGGAAGATCCGATATCTCTGCATTTGCCACGTCGGCAATTTATGTAAAGAATCTTTGGCCCAGCGAAGGTAGGCGCCGATTCTGGAGAGCTGAACAGTGGCAAAACAGATGTTGGATCGTCTGGATTTCTTCCTCATCGCCGCAGCTTCGGCAGAGATCGCTGGATCCCGAGTCCCATTTCCGGAGCATTGCTCCAATGAGACAGTGTCCTGTGATCATTCCGACGAGTTTCGGTCCAGCGCCAAGAACTTCTTTGTTTTCCCGACATTGAGCTTTGGCCACGATGATCTTGTCGTGTGGCTGTCGTTTCTTGTTAGCCAAGACGAGTTGGCTTCTTTTATGATTGTGTTATTTATGATCCGGTATAATGCGCTGATCGGTGTTTGCAATGACGTGTCCGCGTCGCAGATGTCCATTTCAGACCCTTGCCTGGCCAATTCGTCCGCTCTTTCGTTCCCTGCGATTGAGCTGTGACCCGGAGTTTGACTTTGTGGTGTCTGATGGACTTCAGTGAGACGCGACATTTCATGACAGCCTTTGATCTCGTTATACCAGATTCTATTGACTTCAGTGCAGCCTGGCTGTCTACGAAGATAGTAATATCCGATGGTTGGATATCGATTACTTGTAGGTGTTTGGCTGCTTTCTCTATTGCTAGGATTTCTGCTTGAAAGACGCTGCACATATCAGGGAGTTTAAATGATTCCTGTTTGTGCAATGTATCAGAGTAGAACCGGGTCCCAGTGCCTATGTCCATTTTCGATCCGTCGATGAAGAGGGTAAAAGGATTGGTATTCTGAGAGAGAAGTCATTTGTTCTACAGTCGAATGATGTACGGTTGCAAGCCCCATCTTTTGCCGAAGGTCTTTTTGCATGCATAAAAAGCTCCAGGAGAGTTTAGAGTCAAGAATGATGCCTAGATACTTGGCTTCCGCTTTGAGTTTGAGTGGAGTACCCTCTAACTTTGGGGGAGCAAATATCGGGATTTTCATTTTCCTGGTGAACAAAACCAGCTCGGTTTTCTGGGGGTTTATTCTCAGACCGTTTTGTCCTGCCCACGAGGAGAGTTCCTTCAACGCAGATTCCATTAGTTCATTGATAGTTGGTAGAAATTTACCTTTTATCAAGATAACTAGGTCATCCGCATATGCTATTGTATATTTGCTTTTCTCCATGAAGATTTTGAATATTTTGTTAACTGTAAGAAGTCACAGTAGGGGGGGAGAACTCCCCCTAGGGTGTGTCTCTAGTTTTCACTTTCCTTATAGAGCTGTGTCCAATATCTGGATTGATAATTCTGTGACAACGACCTTTATTTCTTTCCACTGTGTTGGGATGTACCTTGTGCGCAAGCAATTGGAAAAAAATGCTTACGAGGTGGGGGGTACAGTGTGGGTTTGTGTTTTTTGAAGCATCGCTGGCAAGATATCGTCTGGCCCCGGAGATTTAAAAGGTTTGAACGAATTGATTGCCCATGATACTTTATTTATTGTAATAATTTCGTTTATTACTTCTTCGGTTGTGTGAACCGTAGGAACCGTCGTCTCGAAGGGGACTGTGATTTCAGGAGTTTTACAACCTGGGAAGTGGGTTTCAAACAGCAGTTCTAGGGATTCCTGACTGGATTATGTCCAAAAACCATCTGGTTTAAGGATGAATCCCGGGACGCAGGGGTCTTTGGTTAGGATCTTTCTGAGCCTTGTGGCTTCGTTGGGATCCTCTATTGATTCGCAGAAGTCCCGCCAGGACTTAGACTTTGCTGCTCTTGTTTTGCTCTTGTATTCATTGAAGCTGGATTTGAAGTTATACCAGTCTTCGGTTCTTTTAGTGATATTTGCTCAATTGAATAGAGTTCGGGTCCTGGTCCTGGTCCTGAGTTGCTTTAGTTCTGTGGTCCACCAGACTGCGCTGGTCTTCTTGCGAGCACGTTGCAAAGAACAGGATTTGTTGAAAGCCGCTTTCAGAATTCTCACAAGATTTTCGACTACTACTTTTTGGCAACTAGGTTTGAGAAAAGATTCCAGTCTCTCTTCTGAGGCTTTGAAAGGTTTCGGGTTAATCAGTGACAAAATTGTCACAGAAGTTGTTTTTTGCATGAAATCCCGTTTATGTCATCATCACCTTACCTCAACAATTTCTGAAGATGAATTGAAATTGATGAGCGATATTTAAGCAATAGTCGTTAGCTGCTGTTTTTGCTTGAAATCCCATAGGTATTCCACGCTGCACGCTGTACTAGCTTATCCATATGTATGAACAAGCCTCGGGTATATATAACATCCACCAGATGAAGGCACAATGACATTAAGCACGTTTAACCTCCAACTATCACTTATTCCATTTTCTAAATTCTCTAAACGAAAAAGACTTAGAATTATCCTTTTCGCAAAGAATTATAAAATTTAAAATTATCGAAAAACAGCATCATCATATCGATAACAACAGCAAATGTTTTTCTGTTTTAAAAAGTGTTTGCAGATAAGAAATTCCATCGAAATACCCTTGTCCTTAATTTCCGAAACTAAACGAAATTCTTATTAAGCACGTTTCACTAAAACCCGGGAGGATTGTCATGTCATTCAATAGAGGCACATATTTCAGCCAAGCATCTTAAATAAATTAAGAAAGGGATCATCCAGCAAGCACGTTGCCACTCTTTACATTTCTAACCTATTCTAGATAGGCAAATCAGCAGTCTCATTACCCTTAAACTAAATACGAATTCTTAAAGATCAAAGCAAAGAAAATCTCCAAATCATCTCTGCTAATAAATGGCCTTTGGCATCCTGTAAAAATTCTTACGACGGTCTTACGTTTATCCAACAATCTTCTCGAAAAATAAGATAAATTTTCCATTACCCACGACAATGAAGGAAAAAGAAAGTTACTGAAAATTCTCCAAATGGGTTGATCATCATTTTATTGCAAAAATACCCCAGCCGGGAGGCATGGAGATACCGGGTCCGGATACCAACTCATCGAGATATGTTGGCATGCGTATGAACCTTTTCCAATACTTCCGTTTCGTGATATACAAATTTCCTGTTCGTGTGTTGGGGTAGAAGGAAATTCAAGAAACAACAACCGGCCGAAGTTCCCGGAAGTTCCAGTCACCCGTAAGGCTATGTAGAGAACATTCTTTATGACTAAAACAGCACCTTTTGATGGATGTCATAAAATGTCAAACCTCCTCTGACCGGATTATGGACTCCTACGTTGAATGAAAGTCACTGAAAAGCACTTAACTACCCTGTTTAGCTTCCTGTTTTTAAAATCACGCCATGAAACACACTTCTCACACTCTACTCCATCACGAGATTACGAAAGGCACTCGTGCGCGACGCACGCCAGCCAATAGATTCCACAAAACTTCCTCCATCCTAGCTACTAACCCATCAAAAGTTATTCTCTTCTAATTTCGTAGACTGTTAATATCCCCCGTCACCCTCGTTCCAGTAGGCTATTTCACATTAATGGCTACTAAAAGAATTGCGGAACCAAATAGCCGAATCCCGCCAACTTATGGTATGGATCCAACCGAAGCAACAATTGCTCCGCACCCACATTCACGCCCTCGGTCGTTGAACGAAATTTGTTTTTCTCTCTTTTTTTTTACCGATTCCGTTGTATTCCCGTCGATGGCTATCACTGGGACGAAAAGTAGAAACGAAAAAGAGAACAACACAAGTAAAGGGTCGAGAATTCCCTAGCGGCCACGAGGACGATTATCAGTGGGCAGTGGACACATGTTGCACTTAAGCACACATCAATGCCAGGACGCGTCCACCAAGGGGTCTTTATTAAATCGCCCCCTTTGCCTACCAATTTGGCCGTAAAATTATCCAACATCATCATTTCCCTTGTTGCTGCGAAAGGGAAGCGTGGACCTTTCTCATATCCAATTTGTCAACGGGTTGGTTTTATATGATTAATCATGGCTGCTCTCTGGCATCCTGTGACGTCTCATTTCTCCTCAATCGATAATAATGAAACAATCGAAGGTAGATGTATCTGAAAAAAAAACACTTTGAAACACTCTTTGTGTGGTTTCCCTTCCATCCTTCGATTTTCGGTAAAATAAAAAAAAAAAACGAAAAACAGAGAAGATACGAATAAATTATTTACCACAATTAAGTGGCGACAAGGAATGGAAGATGAGACGTCAAGGACATAACAGAGGAATAAATAGCAACGACAGATTTAAAAATATCCCACCAACGACGATTACGAAATGGAAAAGATGTTCTACTAGACGTGACAGGTTGATTTACTTAAACAGATGACTTTGTATCTAATTTCGCGCAATCATTTCAAATTGGACGAATCCTAAACCGAATGCCGCGAAATAGAAATCCATTTCCTTCTTTGTTTTCTTTTCGAATTTCCGGGTGATGGATATGTATTTGTAACGATATCCGATAAAAATACCGTCATTTTTAAAACCCAATCGCATTCGAGAAAAGACGAATTTTTATTTACCCTCTTTATGGTTTCCTCATCACGTACACTCGTTGCCGCAGTAATCAAGTATATTCGGCCCTTGGTTACCCTATACAAACAGACAACCAAAAATCCGAATAATTTAGCTCATAATCCAATCCTGCAGTGCGGCAATCGCCTATGACCACCGGCATTCACCCTTTTGAAGAACGAGTGATTAATGACCAAATTCAATTTCAGCTCTGTCCCGAGTATTTGCGATGTGGTTTGCTTTAATGTTGGTTAAGATACGAGTAAAATATTTGAAAATTACCAATTTGGGATACGAGTAATTGCACCTTCTTCAAAGAGTAATTTATTATTTTTTATTTGCCTTTGGTTTTCATCTAGAAATTAGTACATAGCTGCGGTATTTACGGAGTATAATTATCTTTTAGGCACTTTTGATATTATTGGGATTGTATTTGAACAACTCGGATAACTATTGCTTGACAAGCGTATTCAACCTATTTCGTTGTGTCTTCTCCATGCTGAAACACATTTGTGGTCGCTCGAGTAGATTATAATTATTTTATATAATATCAACGGCCCTTGGAACTCGGGAGCTCAGAGCGTCGTTGAGATACTTTTCATGTTTCGCTGTTCCATCTCGACTAGGTTCATGTTTATATTGCCCTCCCATCTACGGCGCGGCCTTCTTGGAATATTCTTCTAACCGTCCCCTGTTCGTTCGATCTGTGTGTCCTGCCTATCTTACGAGTACTCGTAGTCTTCCCGATTTTATTTATCAAACAATGTTTTGGGCTAAATAAAATTCCTCGGGTTCCTGATTGTGTAATTTCGCCTGTTTGTTTTTCCTATTTTATTCAAAATCTCTTTTCAAAGACTCGAAATTGATTTTCGATTTTAGTGTTACTGGCATAATTGTAGTTTCATAAATATGGATTTTATACCGCGGGACAAAAGAGTTATTTTGACTTGTTCCTTCATGACGGAGAAGCCCGTTAAGCCCAGATGCAGCCTTTTATTTATGTCGATCCTTACGTCATTTTTGGTTACCATATATTTTACTCGTCATCTTTTTCAAAGCGGGTGTTGAGCAAAAGGTCTGAAGTTCAAGTCTGTCTATAGCCAAGAACACCTATACAGAAAAACTGTGCAACGACATCAGTTGTGAATGAGAAATGATCAAAAAAATGCTGATGAAGGCATAACACTCGCAGTAAAGATCACTTCAAAATTCACACTCTGTGTGTCCTTTTCTGATATAACACCTAAATGACATGGAAACAAAATAAGGTACTGTGAACTACAACCAACGCGACAAATTCAGTCGAATCTCTCGAATCCTATCTAGAACAACCACCCACGGAGAGTAGTGAACGAACATCTTCGACACAAACCATCTGCACCCCGTCCAGGTTGTGTGACAAACACCATAAGAGCGTAACTCTTGAACTCCAGCGAACCCTATAAAAAAAATACCCTCATTTCTCTTCACTTACTTCTAAATCTATATCCCTTCCTGCCGTTATTAGACTTTCTGCGTTTAAGAATTGAAGGATTGTAAGTCAAAAGTCAATATTTTTAGGAAAATACAATCTAAGTGCCAAGCCTAATAATATCCAAATGGATCCAAGTGTCTTTTTCTTTTAAAATTTTACACACACACAAATAAAGTTGTGGTAGGGCCTAGGTGCCAACGAACTTTCGCTCAAAAGGCTCTGTGCGTGTGTGCGTTCAGGGCGAATTAGCGGTTGGTGGTGGCTGTTAGCATGGGTTTATGTTTGTTAACAGTTAGTTGACTAAGTTACACGGTACGAAATGGACGCTACAGCATCGAGTGATCAAAACATTGTATGTATTTTCTCGTATACCGCTTAAAAATAAAATTGGCACTTATACCCTTTAGACTTACAACCCTTCAATTATACCTCTAATATTTTTCCGAAGGGACCTCATTATTCAGACGAACACCAAATTAAATGGAAGGGGTGTCTTTTTGTTTTAATCTTCCATGTATCTCGATTGCTTCAGATAAGGCGTTTTGTACTTCGCTTCCCGTCCTTTGTTTCTCTTTAGGTAAACTTGTATCAATTTCACCAACTTTTTCAGGATGCTTACCTTACAAAATTCGATCGGTTTATAGTCATATGCTTTCTTAAGATCTAGAAACTGTTGTGGACAGCTTCGTGGAATCCAATCTCTTTTCTAAAAATTGCCGTATAGAGAAAATTTGGTCACTTCTTAAGCGGCTCCTCCAGAAGCCACACGATTATATCCTTAGCTTATGTGCCAGTCTCTCTCAGAGAATATTTAACAACACCTTGTGATGACTTTGAAACAGCGATATTCCTCGGCAATTGTTGCTGTTGTTGTTGTTGTGTTGGGTCACCCTTTTATACGGCAAGGATTACTGAGTTTTTCCATTTTTCGGGGATAAATTAACACTTTATTGTAGATACTATGCGACATTTTGTGCATCCTTGCTGAAAGCGAATGTCCCCCACGTCACTAGCACTAATTTCGTATGAAAAAAAGTTCTGTCAATTTTTTTCGACTCAAACTGTCAATTGTTCGACAATGCAATTCAGACACTGGAACGATCGTGCCAACATCATTTTCGAAATAATGTCGTCAAATGACAGTGCAAGCCTAAACGTCACACCAAATTCATACTCGTTGTAAATAGAGACGTTGGTCATAGGTTTACGGAGCCCCTTTCTTTAGATGAGACAGTTTGCTTGCGTGCCCAGACATATGAGGCTCACCTGCTTCATGATTTTAACAATCCATTTCTAGCACCTAATAGGTCTCCAATTCTTATGTCAGCTGGTCCTTATAAGAGTGCAGGTCAAAACCTTTGTGCAAAATATATTTGAAAGGTTCAATGCTTATCATCCCTAAATGGACACACCTTGATATTCAGCTATTTTTAGCTACAGCGGCGATATTTATCACCGACCTTTTTAGACAAAAGTGGTTTATCTTCCCGAGACGCCCAAAATTATGTATACGTTTTACTTACCAGAAGTCATACCAATGACAGTGGCTTGATGCCTCTCATTTTCCAATAATTCTTTTAGCTCTACTGCCATGACTTTTCTGTTGGATGCATCTTATATCATCACTAATGCTGTTAACTATGAAACCGTGAAAAAAGCGAACTCTTCGAACATCTCAAAGTTAGATCTTTCAACTCAAACAGCTAACCCGAGTCATTGTTCTCCCATATTAACATGTACATTCAATTTGTCCGTTCATCCTCAGTCCCCACGAAAGCTTAACGTTCTTCTACATGTAAAAGTGATTTCTCTGTTAGCCAGTGAGTTTTGGTTTATTTCTTAAGGAACGATCAAAAAAGGTCGTTCAGGGCGAGGAATCAGGTGTACAAATGAAGTTTCGTGTTTCTGTTTTTTTGTTTTTTAATTTTCAAGCTTTATTTCGGAGGAAGGGTTACATGTTTAATCTTGAAAGAATTGTTCGTCGCTAGCCACACACAGCACTATTTTCATGGCAGCATACAAAGTCCGTGTTGATACAACGTATTTTGAGGCTACCCACGAACGGATACAATTTTTGGCCAGGTCGTACGTAATCGATGGGATCAGGTAGTAGTTGGAAATAACAATGTCTGCATACATGGTGGATGTGGTAGGAAATCCCATTTCAATGTTTTCAGGTAGGTTTTATGGAACGTGTCTTTGTTGATATTGTCGCCGTTTTTCCCTTAATGATCGGCTATAATTCAGGCTATAACTTTTCATTGCTAGTCACAACACGATGTAGAACACCTTTCCTTTCTTAACGCCGAAGCAGCTCGGTCGTTCTTGAAAAAAATGTTTTTCGATGTCAATTTTTAACTTTTTGGACCATTTTCATAAGGTTTAAATGACAGAAAATAAACTCTTCAAGTTTTTTGTTGAATGACTTGAATGTTGATCTAATACATAATGGATTAGCTGGTCCGGCGCGCTCTTTGCCTTTCATGTCAAAATCACAACTTTTGTAGCGTTATAAGCAGTTGAAATTAGTGAAATTTGTGAAAGTTTTATTGCAGTTCCGTGCAGGGACGGGTTAAGAATATCCCTGCAGCGATACCTCTCGCTTGTCGTAAAAGGCGACTAAAACAAAGGTAAACAAAAATCACATCTAGGCAATTTAGAAAACACCAAGGTGAGCCTAGGGACACATATAACACCATTAAACTGCCCCACAAGTGTACATGCAAATCAGTGGGTTGACACGACTGGAGATCACCGGTGTTGTAAGAGTAAGATCAAACAAAAAAATCTGGAGCATGCCCGTGTCACAAAAAAAAAAAAAAGGCAGGCCGAAAAACAATTGGTGCAAACAAATGCAAAAACACCAGCATTTGATTGGCCTCAGCGATGAAGTAATCCCAAACCGGGAAGCCTGCCGCTACTTTCTGAGGTCAAACCGGCGGACCCCAGAAGCGGACCAGTAGGAATCCAGTTAAGTGGGAAGGTTATGGTCCTAAACTTCTGACCATAACAACGCCGGAAAAAGGAAAAGAAGAAGTGAAAGTTTTATTGCACCTACTCATAAATTTGTACTAGGTGGCGCAAAATTAATCATCCAATTTTGTTTTTGAATTACATTTTTACTAAACAAAAAAATTGATTTTGAGTGATGGAAATTTTTATTTGGACTTTTACAATTGTTTTTCTGTTAAGTGAAAAAGATGATATCCATCAAGTGGCCGTTTTATCGAATTTCCATGATTTTCCGCAAAGTTTCCGGTGATAACTGTTAGCATTTCTATCCAATATTCTCCTTAAGGGCTGCGATTGTCTGAGGCTTGTTGGCATAAACCCACGACTTCAAGTAGCCGCAAAAAAAGAAGCCTGGGTTAGATCGGGCGATCTTGCTGGCCATGCCAAATCGCCAAAACGTGACCAAGAAATGCCCGTGCTGTGTGTGCGGTTGCACCGACTTGTTGAGACTCATATTCACCAAGCTCCGTTCATCCAAATCCGGTAGTAAAAGTAATTTATCCTGGCGATATAGCGTTCGCCAGTAACAGTGACCGTATTGTCGATGGCGTCCTCAAAAAAATACGGCCCAATTAGTATCCCCACGTGCACGCCGCTCCATACAGTGGCTTTGGGTGGATGTAATGGCTCTTCGTGTATCGCACGCGGATTTTCAGTCCCCAAAAACGAAGATTTTGCTTATTGACGTAACCACGTAAGTGGAAATGCGCTTCGTCGCTCATGATGATTTTCGACACAAAATCGTCTTCTTCCTTGTTGAGATTAAGGATGGCTTGACAATAATTCACACACGACTGACGGTCAGCAGGCATTACCTGATGCACCGTCTACACTTTTTACGGGAACATATGTAAGTTTTTCACTAAAATTCGCTATAGGGTCCGCCTGGTGATGCCCAATTGTGCGGCCGTCTTATGGTTGATGTTTCTTGGTTCTCAGCGACATCGGCAGTCACAGCCGCGATATTCTCGGCCGCGGTCTCCTGTGGTTCCAGTCTGTTCGAGTCGAGTAGCTAAGCGTCGGAATATTTGCCTAATTGGCCCGACACGATTAGGAAATCGACGTCGAAATTCACGCGCTAACAGTGCATTGCTTATCTGTTTGTATACTGCAGCTGTCTTGCTCACAAATGTCAAATATGATTAACGTACGACGCCATTTGCAAAAGTTATAACATCTTCCGATGGGATGATTAATTTTTGTATAATATTTGGACGCGCCTCAACATCCGATATTTTTCGAATCGAAAGCGTAACTATCCCTCAAGTGATAGTTTTCACGGCGATGACATCGATGAAAATTTACCAATGTAATACGGAGGAGTTGTTGACAGACGCGTTTCTGAGTTTTTGGAACTGACATTTCTGATCGGCATGTGACACTAGCGCCATCTATTGTAATACAGTTGATCTACATTTGCACGGCTGATACGTTGCCTTATCCAAGATCAAGACATCTAATGTCCGTCTTCCCGAAAGGAAAATTTGTTTCGTCTTCTGATAGCTGCTTATGCACACTTTTGAACTCTGATGGGCATTAGTGACGCGAAACTATTCTGATAGGAATTTTTGCTCAGTCATTAGATTATAATCTAATCATTCATATCCGCCAATCTGTTGCTTATGAAATTGTTTCCTTTCATATTCTTATCAGTGATTGCAACCCTGCTCTCAGGCGTATATATGTAGTTATTCCTCGATGAAAACTTTCCAAATATTTCATCAAAAATTATATTACTTAAGCGGATAATGCTATCGAACTCAGCTTTTGTATTTACAACAATTTGGGTCGAAAAGAAATGAACAGTATTTGCTTAAGATTCTTAAAGAAACACTTAAACTAGACCACAGCCAGCTCGCCATAACCTAAAAGCGTACACTTGTGTATAATCCTTACGAGACTCTCTATGAGTTAATATATTGTTTTGAAATTCGAAACAGCGGAATGATAATGTTCCACATACGCCACGTGACCCACGGTAAACACCACATCGTTTCACAAGCTGTAAGGCACGTAGCACTTTACAAAATTCGCGTAAATTCAATAGCCCGATGCCTACTTTCGATTCCGAACTACGTTAATGAACTTTCCAAAAACCAAATACAATTCAAATGAACGTAATTCATTGCAGTCACGACCCAGATTTCACGACAGCCAACCACACATGCCCCTTTTTCACCACCGCAATGAAAACGTCCATAAACTACTTCAAAATCATTAAAAACCTCAAAAAAAGCTCTCAAAAATAAATACACCATAAATTGTTTACAAATGCCCGTCCGACAATCACCTCCTTAACGTGCAACATTCAATAAAGTGTAACCCGAGTGTATTTAGCAGATTTCCGATAAACACTTTCAACTAGCCGGATTGGCTCGATGCCAGTCGCTGTGATCCGCCATTGGCCCGGTGTGCATCTCGAACATCATCACTCTTCAACAATCATCAAATATCACAAGAAAAATAAAAAAAAACAACATAGAAACGAATGCATCACACCAGCATCGTAAGAGGCTTGCACGATGAAGGCAGCGAATGGCAGCAACGTTAGAGGGAAGCGTAGATGAATGCGCTAATATAACTGAGGAACTAAGTAAACGCCCGAATCTATTTTCACTTCGATAAATATTTTCGCAAAGATTAATACAAGCAGCTAGGAGATGCTCCTTCAATGAGGAACGACACGCGAGACCAATCTAATGCCGGAGCGACGCTTTGAGAGCGTTTGTTCGGAGCATTTGAAACCACTCATATGTAGATCGACTATTATATGAGTGTTTAAATATCCTACGCAATTCAGCACTTTGGTATGGGTCGAGTACCTACTATCCTTCCCATCCCGAATGTTTGTTTACTCCTCGCCTAACTTCGTGCTGAATAAACAAAATCTCTAGTGCATGCAAATCTAACTACCACCTCGCACAGCGTCTTGGATGTAATCCGGGACTGCTGCATCCTGCAGTTGGCTTATTGGAAAACTTTTCTTCCCCACCCCACTTTGATGAAGACTACTACTTTGCCAATAGTGTAGGGCGGGGTAGAGTGCAATTCAAATGTGCAAGGACTTGATAGTGTGTATGCTGGCACCTCTACCCGAGTTGCTGAAGAAGCAAACGGATCCTTGAAATAATGAGATATCTTGCTGAACACTTTCTTTTTACAATACTTCTGCAGAGAAAGTAGTTCCACAGCATTGGGTCAATTTTCCATCGAGGGTATTGGAAAAAGTGCTCGAGAGTCTTGAATGCTCTCTAAGCTACTACCTACAAGTGTAGCATGAGATAATGACTGAAAGTTAGAAGATTGCTTCTGCAGAGATCGATTAAGTTCATACCCTCTTACCTGGGAAAGATTAAGCTTTCGCGTGGTTAATGAATCGAAGCGAACAGTCTAACAGACTGATTGAGTAGTGGCACTCGGCGAAGAGTTGTACAAACTCGCTAATTGCAGGAATGTCAAAGTTGCTCCCCTTCCAACCGTTGGTATTTACACTGAAAGTCATGGTGTCCTTGCTATGCTATTTTCTCTCCCCCGTTTCTTTTCCAAACTTATCGGTGTAAAGCGATGAGTTTCGAGTACAGGTGATGAGCTCTTGTATCCGTAACTTAAATAAACACATAGTAAGGGTAGCAGGATGGAGGGAGTTACGATGGTACGTGAATACATTGCTTTTGACTATAAACGACCGACGTTTGTTTTAAAGAAAGTTGGTACGGAAACCACCGTAGTTTACGTCGTAGATTTGCTCAAAGACCGTATTAGAGGGAGTTGTGCAAGATGCTTTGGTTTTTTTTCCAAGTGGATGTTATTTTTGTTCTTTACTCTTTACTTTTTGTTGTTATCTAGGATGTTAAGTGACGTACGTTTCCAACAAAAGCTTTTTCTGAGTTCTTGGATATTGCAGAAGGACGAGGGGCAGTTTTCAATTAAAGCCTGGTGGACATTCTCCTTTATAAGTTACAATGAAAAGGCCTAGCCTACAGAATAGTAGAATGTGGAATTTTAAGCAGAGGAGTTGATAAGACACGTGTGTCCGTGCATCGAAAGGGATGCGTCCACATCGACCTTGGAGTGTTGTAGTTGACTGTGAAGAGACTTTAATGGTGAACAATCTAGTTTTTGACTTCAAAATGGGGAACTTATGTTAATCTGGGTCATATGTGTTTGGAGAAGTCCATCCATTGGACACGTTTTGTAAGTCAGACATCGTGGTGACTTTGACGGAAGTGGAGTGTAATAAGTGCTACTTCACCAGCAGGTTAACTATATATGTATGTTGCCGAGAATTAGATGGAGGTCGGTTTTTACCGTCATTGTCATTGTTTCGAGGCGTTGATTCAATTGGGCGTCAGAATAAAATGTTGCCTTAAACCTAAGCTGCAGTGGATCCAGGCCGAATGTATTGTTTATTGCACTTGTTTGTACGAGAGAATCTTAGTCATTCATTTGGTTTTAATATCCTACTTTTCGAAATTATCCACTCGTCAGAGGTGGCGTATAATACACATAGAACATAGCCTTAATTCACTCAGCCTTGTGGTACAATAGTTCATTTAAAATTTCGACCAAGTTCTAGGATAATTGTCTAATAACGTCATGAACGTATTGTAATTTTCTCAGAATGGAATTCATCGCTATCGAGATGTCCTCCTACATGACACATGCATGTAAGGTTGAATAATTCCGGCGCCACTTCCGACTACCTATTGTGAAACTAAATCCGTTATCGACATTTTACAGGAATCTCTCATCTCCGGCGTGGTTATATAACACAATGTCTGGAATTGTCATGATTCCCTGTCCCAAGCACACAAGACCCCTCAGCCACTTGAACTTCTCAATTGTCAAAGTGATGTCATCAGCACGCCACACGATCTGAAGCAATGCACGTAGTACTGCATCAAGTGCTTACTTGAAGAGTAATTCACAAGTTGGCGCGGCCATCTTACAACTTTAATCAGAAAACTCTCCTCAAGCTGCACACGACTCAAATGGTCACGACGAGCTCTGTGCTCCATATAGAAATCCACCCATTCTACATGGGTTTTTCCTGGTAGACCGCAAGTATATATTGAGTCATTTGAGTGCGGCAAAATATTTCCTACAGCTCAACCTTTCCTGGAAATCGTTTACATGACATCCTGTTCTGGATACTTAGTATACGCACAGTTCCGAAGATGCCAGTTTCCTGGAAATGCTCTCCACTCCACATTGCATCCCCAATAAGCAATAGGGACCGTTTCATTGTCATCGCACTTACCGTAGTCATCGTCTTCCCCATAATCGTCGTATCATCCTGCATCACACCCAAAGGTATTGTCCAAGTAGACAGTTTAAAAATAGATATCCATTCAGCACTTCTGTTTGATTGAGCTGAACCGGGTGGCATCCGGAGAGGATCTAAAAATATCCACGTATCGCCTGCAGCGAAGGATTCGCTTCGCTTTTCTTCTTTCGTGCATGTACGAGTATTCAACCAGAGTCCACTTTGATTTCTTTGAGGCAAAAAGGGTGAGGACGACGTACTAGATTCTACAGTCAAGTGCTGTTCTCTCAGTGCAACTGTTGTGATTGTCCGACATTCTCACTTTGCAGCCGGTCCTTGTGACGAGGGTGTGGATGCGAAAACCTGGCAAAGAGAGAAAATCACTTAAGGAAGTGAAAGGCATGGAAAAAGCTCGGAAAATGGGTTACGATGCGAGTGTTTTTCGAGAGCTACTATTGGTACAGTAGTGCCAAAGTGGGACACTTGTGGGTAATTAAAGTTACTCAAGTGGTTGCTGGTTAAGCAACTGCTTTCGTGTGAGTAGTTCTTTCCTTACTTTTCTGCGTGTTTTGACCAAATGACCTGAATTGAAACTTGTTTGCGCATCTAATTGACTGCGCAGACTGAAAAGTTCTCGCCTTAAAATGGTGACTTATTTACTATAAGCCGCCTACTCTGCTCGGATTGAAACTATTTTCCCACTGTTCATTGAATGCAACAAATAAACAAATAAATAAATAGACAAAAGAGAATAAAAACGTTTGCTTTTTATCCGAACTTTATCTGAAATTCAATTTGCGGACGTAGTACTAAAGACGAGTTTAACGGTAAGTAACTCGGAACAGATTAATCTTCATCATCCGAGTCGATGTAGAAAGCAACAAAGCAACTGAATGATGGAAGGTGATAAACAAGTATAACGCTTGCATGGTCACAGTCGGATCCCTATCTGTCCACAGGACATTTTTCTATCTCGTCTAAGGCGGATATATCCAATTCCCAACTGGTTTTATGGCATTTCTTGCTAAAGAGATTCTCTACCACATATACTCATATCCCCGAGGAGATAGTGAAATTAAAAGGCAATGTTTTCAGTGGACAATTCAGATACAAAAAAGATATATACGAAAAGCTAATTACTAAGAGTAATTAGGAGAGCATTTCACAGCGCCTTTTATTGTTAGTGAAATGGATAAAATAACAAGTTTATAGCAGACTTGTTCGCAATAACAGCCTCGTTAAGGATTCATCTTAGTGGGGGT
The DNA here is from genome assembly GCA_958301585.1 of Merodon equestris. NCBI lineage: Eukaryota > Metazoa > Arthropoda > Insecta > Diptera > Syrphidae > Merodon > Merodon equestris. Next base: position 51,624,661 of record OY284415.1, on the reverse strand, counting down.
TTAAGTAGATACTCGATGGACACAGGATAGGGATTTTACTATTGTAGTTATCGTTAAGTACAGCTTTTATAGGAGGAACTTTTAAGATTTCGTAGAGAGAATGCTATACGTGCTCGGATAGTTTGCCGAGCTTTTATGATTTTAGTGGATTAGACGATAATGACTTAATTTGCCGATAGAATCGATGGTGTCAGGTTTTAGCAAAATCTAAACAACACGCGGAGACTATTAGGTGGGCGGGAGAAGAGTTAATAAAGGCAATCAAAGGGAACGAGGAAAGATGCTTCAATCGCATCTGCTACAATGTCGACATCAAATCTTAAGGGGTTCTCTGGTTTGGCGGTCCGATTTTTAAGCATTTTTTTGTGAGGACCGTTGAAGAAATACAACTTTGGAGTTTTCATCATTTATTTATAAGTGTTTTAAGAGTATACATATATTGTACATTTTTAGCTAAAAATATTCATTATAACCAAAGTAATAGCGGTCTGAAGACACCTGGCTCGAAAAAATCGACGTTCACTCCCTCCACGAAATCAGCTGATTGGCTTATTTGAAACTAGAAAAATCGTCAACGTTTTAATCTGTAAGCTTAAATACACGGAATAGACTATTATGAAAAGAACATTTTGAAAATTGATGTTTTGACAGACTTCGGAACAAAAAATTTCGAATTTCATGTATTTTTTGTCAACTTTTTATAATATTTTAAATTTTGGGATGATAATAGACCATTCCATGTGTCTATATGTGCTGAGTTGACTGAGTTTGAAAAATATAGTTTTGAGAAAAACGCGTGGAAGTTTCAAGTACAATTACAACTCTGAAAATCCTACCTTACCATTAATCTGCGATATCTGGTCCATAGAGTACACCTTTCCCCTCCACTTTCAGAGCCAATTTCTCTGCTTTTGCTCCAATCTGGCGTTTTTGGTGACATCCTCCGCACGTCCCTCGGAGCGTGAGATCCGCTTTTCATCACGTATTTCTACGTAAGCATGTGCTTCGCGTCCAGTGAAGCATCCCATGATTGCCTTTATTTTTAAAATCCCTTGGAACCCTTCGTTGAATATTATGACTGGACAAAACGTTGCAATTTCAACGATTTTGGCGCCAGTGTGAAGGTGTTTTGGGGCGAACGTCCAAATAAATGAATTCAGGGATTCGTTATTGTTTTGCGTTTCTGAACCTAAGCAGCGGGTCAACAATTCATCCTTAGACAAATCTTCATAAACAGGTTTAATTATTTTCAAGACTTTGGGTAATAAATGTGGCTTGTCGTGATGAAATTGGTCGAGCTCATCCAGAGCCTCCGCCTTGGGCCACTTGTACCAGTTGTTTTCGCCCTCCGGACAATATTGATGCTGAGGATTTTTAACTGATGAAAAGTCGGCTGGATGTCGTCGAATAGCTAACCCGTAAAACTTGGTCAATTCTTTGATTACTTTCATTATTACTTTTATGATTACAGTCAGTTTACCAGCACCTTTTATACCGATACCTTTATTATTTTTATCGTGTTCCTATCCTCTTCTTAACATGGCCAACACGTTCTTTTTTTGTTACAGCAGTTTCTAGATATGGCTTAAAATCTAAGACCCTTTTAGAAGTTTTACAATCCCCATCATCATCCAAACATCACCACAGATCAGGACCGGGTGGTTCAATGTGAGAGCCAGCTTAATGGACCGAATTCGGGTGCTGGAGAGATAATATCTCAGCACTTGTCTCGTATTGTATGCAACACCCGAATCCGAGTGCACCAAATTTTACTCTAGCGAAGGCCCATAAAAGAGGCCTAGGGTTTTACGGGTAGACAGTTTTCTGTCTAAACTGATTCAAAGACACGTCGCAAAGACAATAACCTGATCCGAGGAGCTTGCTACTCCAACTACGAGCGTGGTCCGATCAGTACTTAATATCACCGCCAGATGGTACATTCTAGTAGACGGCTACTGTCGAAATTTCGGCCGGATCGGACTCGTAGTTTTGTTTTGACCGCGTGTGGAAGCGGGAGTGTCGGCGGATTTTCGAAAAATGAAAAAAGAGCAATATCGGTCGGTGATTCGATTCTTGTTTTTGGAAGGGAAATCGCACAGCGAAATCAAAGAGCGTTTGGATGCTGTGTACGGTGACTCTTTTCCTTCGATGGTGACCATCAAAAATTGGTTTGACGAGTTTCAACGTGCTCGCACGTCGGTTTTTGATGAGCCACGTCCAGGTGCCCCGAAAACGGCTACCACGCAGGATAACGTGACAAAAATCCACGATCTCGTATTGGCAGAAGGTGCGCGAGATAGCTGAGACAGTAGGCATTTCGAAAGATCGCGTGGGTCATATCCTGCATGAAATTTTGGGCATGAGAAAGCTGTCGGCGCGATGGGTGCCGCGTTTGCTCACTCCGAACAACAAGCGCATCCGTGAGACCACTCCAGAGCAGTGTTTGACGCTGTTTAAGCGCAATCCGAAAGGGTTTCTGCGTCGTTTCGTGACAGTCGACGAAACATGGATCCACTGGTACACACCAGAGACCAAGGAACAGTCGAAACAGTGGACTGTCCCATCGCCCGGAGAGGTGATGGCCACCGTTTTCTGGGATTCACAAGGTGTGATCCACATCGACTACCTGGAGGAGACAAAACGGTCACAGGACTGTACTATGTCAAATTATTGGGCCGATTCGACGTCGAATTGAAGAAAAAACGGTCCCACTTGGCGAAGAAAATGTGCTCTTCCACCATGATAACGCACCGGCTCACACCTCCACCCTCGCCACGGCCAAATTGGTCGAATTGGGCTAGGAACTGCTGCTCCACCGTACTCTCCAGATTTGGCCCCGTGCGACTTCTTTTTGTTTCCAAACTTGAAAAAGTCACTCGCCGGGCAAAAATTTCAGTCGAATGAGGAGGTCATCGCCGCCACGGAGGCCTGCAAAGTAGGCCTCGAGAAAACGTATTTTTCAGACGGGTTAAAGAAGTTGGCGCATCGCTGGGTCAAGTGTATCGACCTAAAAGGAGATTATATTGAAAAATAAATCGCCATTTCTCCAAAATTTTTGTTTTTCTTTTGTAGGCTAAGTACTTATCGGACCTCCCTCGTATGAAAAGACGTGCCTTTAAAAATAATTTCTGAAAAATGTTAGCCTAAAGTCCTTTCCTTTGCTTTTGCCGCTTGCTGTATAAACCCTTGTTCTAGCCTCTTGTCACCTTTTTCTTCTTGCCATCAACTCCACAATATTCTCTGTTATTGATTACTAAAGCAAAAAGGAGCTCAACGGCAAGGCTACATCCAGTGTAGCAGCACATGATTCATTTAATATGTCTCCCCTCATATCATTTACCAGTGCCAAGCATTTATGGCACACACTCGAATGCATATCGCCCTACTTTCAGTCGTAATAGCATTTAATTATGTTGTGTACACGCCAGAGTTCACGCCAAGAATTCACGATCGATTTATCGCTCGTGGTGTCGCATGTTATTTTAAATGGAAAAACCAACCTTGGTAGTTGGTAAACGACTTCACATCTGTCGAAAAACCATATTGAATTCAATAAATGACAGTAATTGACAGCCATCATCTACACCATACCATATCACCCTAAATTTCGGAGCTCCAGGTACAACCTGTTGTTTTATTGGGGGGTCCCATTACTCGGAATAATAAATGTAGAAAATCATGATCTTATCCATTAATTTTCAGTACCTAATCAATGGTTCTTATAGACACGTAGGAAAATCTTTATGCCAAATGCTGTGGAAGATGGTTACAAATATGCCCAATTGTGGGCAGCTAAATACATTCGTACCTATGGCGGATGTCTTTACATCAATAACGTGTTAGCACGGTTAACATTTAGAGATTAAATTCACGATAGCTGCTTCAGAAGATGCTTGATGATGACCTAAATCCGTGCGAACTGTTGGAAACATTTTTGCGATATTTTCACCGCATTAAAATAAATTTTCATTTCTTCAGCATGTCGTGCGAGTATGTGTCGATTTTGTTATTTGTTAGTAACGTCCTAGTTTCTACATATCAGAACTCATCGCTATGATAGTCAAATGTTGACCTTTTAATATTGGCGCAAAATTTTACATGACACCTCTTGTTAGGAGGACGTCAGTTGAGGATCGCTTAAATAGTTCACAGTTGAAATAATTTTTCTAAAGCTGATTACCCACTTCTTGGGTTTCAAATCACTTGCGTAAAAAATTCAGATAACAGTGATGGTACATAAGGCCAGTTGTCTAAGTAAGTTCGAAGGCTTCAAAGGACTAGTAGCCTCCGGATATTGCTGGAAATAAAAGGGTAAAACAAGGCAATAAAACCAATATTTACGTCATTCTAGGTTCCTCTATGAACGAAAGGTTTGGATTTTGTGGGAAACAGAAATAAAATCGAGAACACGGTCCTACCTTGAACGGTATTTCATTTCAATAAAGGGAATGGGCGAATAGCTCCGGAGTTATACCTCGCCAAATTGTACTTGCTAGCACTGCAAAAAAAAACAGTTTTCTTAGTATGATAAAGACGTTTTACGTACCCGAATTGCAAGCTAGGCCTTTCCAATCGAAATTTCATATACAAACCGATAGCCACCTAAAGCTACCTATTTTGAAATTTATATAGACAACCTGACATCCAAATCTCTTGGGTGAGAGTGTAGCATGCTCTTACACAGAGCAGTAAGAAATCTCGGTGGAAACGCACAATTTTAGATTGAACATTAGGGATTGAGAGTAAACAATGGACAGAGCTGGAATCTCTATAGACCACTAAACCCAGAATTTATTGAAATGCCTTTGATGGTAAAACGATAGTCAATTTCCTTCACTTCAGCCACGCAATTCATTCCACATCACCTTTTTAATACGTCTCAATGCAACCACATCCTAATTCCCTGAATGTCGTCCCTCTAAATAAAGACCCAAACAAGCAGACGAAGAAAAAACTTCGCCCGTGACACAGTCGCTTTCTTGACAATAAGCATCACCTGATAACAATAAAAACAATAGAATGAAAAAAAAAAATGAAAGCGCGAGAAAAATCCCCAGGATACAGGATCTAGAACAGACAACAAAAGAAACGACAGAGCGGAACGAAACAAAAGCCTTGTCATACAATTTTGATTATAACCTGTCTTTCTAAACCACGCTAAGGGACTACACTGGCTCCCATCATATTCCAATAAACAAATATCCATCGTCCGCCCTTCTTCCGGTTGCTCGCTTTTTTTTCAACGCATTATGCCTACCTAAAGATGGTTAAAGCCACAGCACTGTGGTTGTGATCAAGTTGATGCCATCTTCTCAGCCTTCGAAGTTAGAGTAAATTAAGAAACTTTCGTCCCTTCTCTCCTTCCTTTCGATTTTATTCATTTGCCGGAAAATAATACGTAAAACGTGTCAATAAGGTCTCATGTTCGACATAAAATAAAATAAAAATGTTTATGGATTTTTTGCTACTTTTACAACAAAAAAAAAAAACCAACAAGGATAAAGGAAAGTTTTGGCTTTCCTTTGAATTCACTCAGCACTCAGCACCACATGTTGTTAGCATATTTTCCTTGTGGTTGCCGGCGGTCCTTGGCCCCTCTTTGCTGCATCAAATAACACGCGTTCTCCTGCATTTTCTTTATCCCCAAAGGATTTTCCGCTTAGCCTGTTGGATGATAAGTACTCGAAAAATCTTAGAGAAAAGTATGTTTTGCTTTGTTTCCAGACAACAGAGAGTAAAAGATGCAAGATACTCGTACAATGGAGTAGAAAATTACTGATTTACTGTGGAAGAAAGACAGAAAAGATTTGAACATGTTTATCTGCCTGTGAGCAGAAGAACAAAGGACCAGTGTAGTGTGGCAATGGGATAGGATTGCAGTTTGATGTCTGATAGCTACATAGTCAGAGCCACCCAGGGTCGTAGCTACATAATAGCATGAAGCAAATCATAGAAGATAACGAGGAAAATTAAGAAAATTAAAGTGTCTTCTCGGTAGTAGAAGCTTTGCTCCTATATTTGACCTATAGCTAGACAACTGTTGGGTTTGGATTTTGGGATAACCAAGAACAGTGAAATGTGATAGTTAATTGGGATTATCTTCACATCTAGTCGTAACAGTCCATCGATGTCATGATCTTTAAAATAACTTGGGATATCGAGCAACAGGACCAATGTATTGCAGATAATTGGATTGAAACTTCGATTAGATACCAAAGGATTGTATATCAGTCGTCAATACCAAACTCAGTTTGGAATTGTATACTCATAAATGCAGCCACTTAAATCTAGTCAATCGATATGTACGTCTCATACTTATGGTTGTGGTCTTGGGCGAGTAAATTAAAATCAAATGACTTGATTGTCGAGTAGCCTACGAGCTATGCTAAGCGGATTTAGAGGGATCGACGGAAGCGGGCGATTTCAATGTACACAATTCTAATTGGCTTCAACATTCGGGTCAGATTCGGGTAGGAAGGAATGTAGAAATGTTTGCTGCGGTAAACAATCTAACCTAGCTAGTAAACGAGCCAACACGACATTACACCTGACATTGCAGATCATTCCGCTTGATCATTCCACCCTGAAGTTGTTCCTCACCTCTCATCCTGATAAGTATTCTATCGATATATTGTCACCTCTAGGCTCGTTCGACTACTGTGTCGTTTCAACTAATTTCTCGTATTCACACCACACAGTTAGAGAACGAATTTCTATGACTCTACGAGAAAGCCAATTGAAGCGGAATCAACAATTCCTTGAGGAATTTTAACTGGTCATTATGCTTCTTCGATAGTGATGTGGATGCCGCTGCTGATGCGATCAGGAACATACTATTGCATGAGGTATGGCATGGGTATGAGATCTTTCATTGCACATAGAGTGAAGAGCCTCAAATCAAAAGGAAATACGTAGTATGACTCGAGCTGTAAAGAGGCTATCAGATTGAGAGAGCTGAGTTTCCGGACTTACAAAGCCAACCCTTTTGAGGAGAATCGGAATAAGTTTAAACGAGCCAGAAATGACTGCAATGCATTGATTCGACGTGTCAAATTTTCGGATGACCAAAAGTTGAGGCAAAAACTGCTAAATTGTCCCAAAGGCAGCAAAAACGTTTGGTCATTTGTGACCTCGTTCTCCATCTGTCAGCTCTTTAGACAAAGCTAGCCGCACATTAAGCAGCCAGTTCAACGCTCCCAGATTACATTTTGTCTCCGCCTGTACTTGAGAGCGTCCCATCTTTCATGGGACAAATCCACTTTCGCACTCGTACAGTTGCAAGAGTAAGAATTTCAAATTGCACAAATCCGCCGGTCTTGATGGTATTCCCGCAATACTTCTGAAGAGGTATTCTTCCACGCTGACAAAACCACTGCGCAAGCTTTTTCATCTTTCCTACTTTTCTGGTCTCTGTCCGAGAAGATGGAAAGTAGATGGAGCATTCCATCCAGCTCGTCCCTAAAAAGGACGAATTTTCGTTGCCCACCTCCTACCGAGCCATAGTACTAACGCCCCTTCTTTCTGTTATGGAAGCGCTGATAAATTGTTAGCCTTTGAAATATCTTGGATCGCGAAAACTTCCTAACGACCGGCAGTACGATTTCCGCAGCAACATGTCCACTGGTGATTTGATGGCATATTTCACCGAAAAGTGGAACTAATCTTTGCACCATTTCGGCGAAAGCAAGATTGTTGCGCTCGATGTTTCAAAAGCATTTGTCAGAGTTAAGCATCAGGCTCTTTTGTCGAAAATGCGTGCTTATGGTATCGATAAGTCTCTTCTTCTATGAATTAGAAATTACCTTTCGGGCCGTTCAATTCAAGTTTTTTTTGGACGGTTTCAAGCCTGATATTCACCAAATAAACCCTGGTGTTCCCCAGGGCTCTATTCTGTCACCTACACTCTTCCTCATTTTTATAAATTATCTCTTAACTGCTAGTTCTAATCCAATACACTCCTTCGCTGATGACTCTTGGCTTCTCATATACGTTCCTGCTCTTCGACCGTAGAACTGCCCATTTTGACGCCCCTACAGGGGCACTTTATTAGTTTGATGCAAGCCTTAACAAAAAAAGACATTTAATTACCTTATTAACTAGGTGACAGGATGGAAACGATTAAGGAGAGGGTGAAGGGTTGTGGTATATGCCATTCTAAGACTGGACATTTTGAGGTGAGGGTCGAAAGATTGGTGTTAGCTTTGGGCAGCATTCTGAAAAGCATACGGAAAAGGGGCATGGACCGAAGGTTACGTGGGTTGGTGTTGGGAATCATTTGCAAGTATGTGGGGCTGTCAATGTTACCGCTGAGAAGGTCGTGAATAAAAATAATGTCTAGAATATTGCATCGTTCTTTAAGGGGTTGGAGATTGATTAATTTTAGGCGATCCGTATAAGGTGGTAAATTAAGGGGGTCAGCCCAAGCGAGGCCACAAAGAGCAAAACGGATAAACCTACGTCGAATGGCCTCAATATGCGTAGGGATTCGGACTTACCAGACCAGACTTGACTAGCATATTCGAGAAGGGGTCTAACGAAAGTAATGTATAATGATTTCGTAACGTAAGGATTCGCGAATTCATTGGACCAACGTTTCACGATACCGAGGGCTGAATTGGCACGTTAGATAATTTTGTCGAAATGGAGGCGAAAATTAAGTTCACGGTCACAAATGACCCCTAGATCAAGCAAGAAGTTGACAGCGGGAACGGTTTCATTACGAATAATGTAGGTTCTGGGTGGTGAGGAAACGTGCTTGCGGGAGTAAGTGATGGCTTGATGTTTACTGATATTGAACTCGAGATGGTTTTTTTGACACCAAGTAGTGAACCTATTAAGGTCAGATAGGAGAGAGTACGAGTCAACAAGGCAAGATATGTGTTTAAATATTTTCATATCATCGGCATATATGGAGAGCTGGGAGTTCAGAATAACGCTGGCAAATTCATTAAGGGTTAGAATAAATATCAATGGACCGAAATGACTACCTAGTGGGACACCGGAGGTAGCATTTATTGGTCCAGAGATAGAAGTTCTGAAAATAACGTTTTCTAGATAAGATTTAATTCATGAGATAAAACCGGGAGAGAAACCGAGGGCAGTGAACTTGAGGTGAATAATTTGGTGAGACATTTTGCCAAAGGCTTGGTTGATAAGGCTTTACATCATAAACGATGCTCTCGAAAAGTTTGGATATGCATGAGAGCTTGGCAATGGGACGATAGTTGGACACATCATTTTTCGGTCCTTTTTTGTGGACTGAAATGATATAAGCATATTTCCAAAGCTGAGGAAAACGTTCTTGAGGGGTAAAATGTCTAGGTATCCTCAAACGACGCAAGAAATATTTCCCCCCTCTGATCTGGCTTCAATTTACAAGGTCTACACCGCGCCAAGCTTGAGTACAACGCTCATATCTGGCCGGTGATCCCAATACCTCTTTGCACCTGCTAGGTGGAATACAAAAGGTAGTGATAAAACTCATAGGAGACAACAATATCGCGAAGTCGATCAACAAACAATGCTCAAGTGAGCTAGCCAATTGCATTTCTATCCTCATGGAATGCTCATCAGTTCACCCTTAAGCTTGTCTTCGGACACACAGTCAAATTAGAGACTCGTTTTTTAGCTGAACCACACGAATGAGGAATGCTCTTTCCAGCTCAACTTTCGGATTAGTCCTTACTCTGGATTCGGCAGCAGATAATGCTACGGCAAAAATAGCCGTTGTGATAAGGTATTTTTATACATTGCATATTTCCTGTTTGTTCGACATCTTTTAGGACTTACCAACGATCGTAGCTCATTAATTCCCATCTGCCCTTTATTAGCCTGCCCCACTTTTTTTTTTGTGGTTTTTAGGATTACAAGTTCATCGTTTCCCTGTGAATTATTTATTGTGTACTTGATTATCGCCGTTTCCATGTTGAGGCTTTAGACTTTTCAGACCGCCCTTCTATGTGGCTCCTATAATGCGTCATTTTCTCATTTCTTCCTCCATCATCTGCCCATCTTTTATTGTTCCGTTCGTTTTAATTAAGTCGGAACCATTTCGTACTCACCATTTGACATTTTCTTTGACCATATCCCAAACACGAGCAAGCATCTTATACCTAACGTCACCGTGCTCCACTACCTACGCCCCCCAGTGTGCAAAAAACTCACAAAACTTAAGTCATAAACGCGCTTCCCCATCTGAACACTTGCGCTTCTTGATTAAATTTTTCATTACACCATCTTCTAAATGACGCCAACCCGCCGTTCCCCCGTCATGCCTCACCATCTCATTGCTAAATCAAAAAATAATGAACAAAGCCGATGAAACAGAATAATATTCAGAAAACACCCCATAAAGCAATGTACGAGTACGTATAAGACGGAATCGCACCAAGCACCGACCCAACACTCATCCGGCCGCATGGCTTATCCCATAAATCAGCTATAAATCATCCATAATTCTAAATGTAGAAAGCTAAAGCACTTGAATGTAGAATAAGATATTTCTGTTTTTACGTATTCGTAAAAAGCACACATGGGGCCAGGCTTCCTCCATGCGGGCGAGCTCCCGAACATGTACACATTCGAGTGCTCGGTTAATTACAGTTTCTATGTATATAGGCTTCCGTATTAGGCCAGTACCTGGTTTCAATATCCCCTAATCCCAGTGACATAATCACACAATCCTGTTCTGTGATGTACCATAAAATGTCCTTTCTATTAAAAAGGGACCTATGTACGAGTACATAATTAAGGGGCCTTCACCGCAAATGGCCGAAAGGCTGTCCTCTTCGGGGCAATATGTGTTTCAACATATTCTCCTCTGATTGAGGAAGACATGCAAACTTCCGATTACGAATGTGGCAAATGGAGTGGTAAGCGGATTGATGTTACCATCATCATCGACGCTTACGCCGATCATCATGAGCACATGAGCTGAAGAGATTTGTGACTGTCGGTGGCTGGGTGAGCACGTTTTGTTTATAGAACTGTTTCTAATGTGCAAATTAATAGCTGAGGAAGTGCGTGTAATGAGATTTGAGTGTTTCGAAATGAGGTTGGGGTTCAAGCCCTTTAGCTGTTGGGTGATTGAGTTAGATGTTGAAAGATCGAGGATGAACGCCATCGGAATGGAAGTCGACTAGTTGAGAGAGTAATGACGTCAATGAACGTTTGGCGTTAAAGGTGATCCTTTCGAAAGTTAACCTTCATCCGAACGAGTGCGACGTCTGTTTGGGTTTGTTTAATGTAAAACATTTGGATTTATGGAAGACAGGAAATAGGAAAATATAAATAGATCTGAGGTTAAGATTGTTGGGAATTGTATTTTCGGGACTTGTGTCATCATAATGTCCGGAAATCGAATTGAATGTTGATTTGATACATGTAACCAGTGTCAATCTGATTCTTATTTTAATCTCTATTTTGTTTACTTGGGAATGTTGGAATGGGAGAACTCTTTTGAAAAAAAATCTGTTTAAATAGGTTTTGTATACAAGATGCCCTCTGCCAAGTGCTTCTAACTTAAGCATTGTTACTTCCTCCCTATATTAAAGATTATGCAGATCACGAAAAGAGTCCTTCATCTGCTACTGTACAAGAACTTTTTATTGACAGCTGTGGGCAACATGTTTATTGCTTTGTATCCCATGCTGTGAGGACTGTTTTGGACTTGATTAATTTTTATTGTTAGTATTTTTTGGGTTTAGGTTTTTCACAAAAAGGACCAAATATTCATATAACTTAAATATTTCCATCACTTTATCGTTGTTGTCACAATGCCTTCTCCTGTCTTAAACGTCATGATTTTCGACATTGATAGATTAACAAAATCCAGTACTCGTGCAGCCAAATGACCATAATATGCGATGAATGCGGGACGTAGCAAGGCGTGTTATCAGAAAAGAGAATCAATTGTATGTGTAGTCCTGCAGGCTCATCCTCGCCTGGCAAGGAAAATAGATCATAAACAATTTGGTAGATTGCCTTGATTAGATATAATATAATTGATAAGATAAAATCGTTTCTTCACTATTAAGGTGGGTCGATACTAAAAATAAGAAACACGTGGTAAGCAACATCCGCAAAAATTATTTTTCTATCCAAAAATAGTTGGTCTCAGAGGACTTGCCTGTCCTACCCAATGCCAATGATGAGGAAGTCGAACCTTGTCATTCTTGTTGTTATGCGCAATATAATACTTCTCTAATCAATGTTTTGAATTGACACTCAACTATAGCTACTTTTCACCTATGGAAGAATAAATCAAACACAACAGGGGTGACTATGAGAGAAATTAGTTTTTGACTTCTAACACACATGTATGAGACGTACAGTTTTGGTATTTTCTTATCCCAGACTCCCCGCTGGGGATCAAATCGTACACAGAAGTTTTCTCTCGAATCGAATAAGGCCCTCTTTCTCTACTCTACTCTAATTAATTAATATAGCTTTATTTCAGACAAAAGTATTTACATAGATGTAGGATTGACATAATTTGGTTGACACATATGACTGAAATAGTAAAGATACTACGGCGGTTCAAATATGATCGAGACAAATACTCTTACACGTTTATTTACTATCGAAAACATTTACAAAAATTCACAGTTTTTTTACGAAATTCCCCTCACTAGTTACGCATTTTGTCCACCTTTCCGGAAGTTTTTTGATGCCGGCATCGAAGAATTCCTTGGGCAACCCGGACAGCCATGTGCGCACGAACTCCTCTACCTCGTCGTCGGTGTTGAATCTTTGACCTCCGAGGGCTTTTTTCAGTGGTCCAAACATATGGTAATCGCAAGGTGATAAATCCGGACTGTAGGGGGGGTGTTCCAGTACATCCCACCCTAATTCCGATATTGTATCGAGCGTGAGACGCGCGGTATGAGGACGCGCGTTATCCTGGAGAAGAATCGCACTTCGTGCTGGAATGCTCCTCCGTTTTGAGCGATAAGCGGGTTTCACGTGTGTTTTCAGAAGTCTAGAGTAGTATGCAGCATTGATGGAACGTTGGGTGCGCAGGAAATCGACGTGCAGCAAGCCCCGCCGGTCCCAGAACACAGTACACATAACCTTACGCGCGGACCTGGTTGTCTTCGCTTTGACTGGCGCCCCTTCCTCTTTCTTTCTCCACTCTTTAGACGACACCTTGCTTTTGGGAATGTAACAGTGTACCCATGTCTCGTCTGTAGTGAAGATTCGCGTTAAAAAACCATCCCCCTCCGCCTCGTATCGCGTCAGCAAGCGGCGACAAACTTCCAACCGAGTGAATTTTTGCTCGAAGTTCAACAGTTTAGGAACCCATCGCGCCGTTATTTTGCGATAATTAAGGTGTTCGTCGATGATAGACTCTACACTACCAATACTAATGCCGAGTTCAGCCGAAATGTCTCGAACATTCATCCTACGGTCCTCCAAAATGAGTTGTTCTGCGCGGCGAATGTTGTCTGGTGTGATGCTGGTTCGCGGTCGACGATCATGCGGCTGATTCTCGACGGTTTCGCGGCCATCTTGGAATGCTTTGGCCCATTTAAACACGGCAGCCCTACTCAGGCACTCACTACCGAACTGATTTCGCAAACGCAGAAAAGTGTCCGTGTTTTCCCACACTAAAAAACGAATGACAATACGTTGCGCAACGGCGGTCGGCACTTGACTTTCACTCATGGTCGTAGCACGCGCGTGAAACATGCGTTACCGACGGAAACTATGCCACGCTCTCGGTAAGGGACACAGATATGACATACTCAAGCTACGACTTTCAAAACATACATGCGCGCCATCTACAGCGTTTGTCTCGATCATATTTGAACCGCCCGTACATTCAATTGTAAAATAACAAGTGGTGAAGGTATTTATCTGAACACTATACCAGTAACTGTTGATGGGGACCATATTAAGTAACAAAAATTTACAAAAATAAGTGTTCGTACAAATAAGGTATTCATAACAAAAGATATAGTAAACAGGCAAGCAAAAAGATAAGTTAAAATAAAATATAAAGTATAAAATATAAAATGAAGGAAATCATCCAAACAAAGTAAAATTTTTTTTCAATCTCAGAATAGCTAACAGACAGGAGTCATTCATAAATATCTCTCAAGAAAGCTGTTTCCATTCTTTCGCATCGTGAATTAATAGGAAGTGAATTGAATAACCAAGGTGCAGTAACACAGAAAAAACATGGAAAGTGACATTTCTTTATTATTGGTACAGACTAGTATTGACACGCAAATTATAGTTATCACCAAACCTGACTGCATAATAACCAGCATTTTTAAAGAATATTTTGAACACTTTGTAACAATAAAGATGTCTAAGCGGTAGAATTGTAAGGTTTTTAAACAGATCAAAGCTAGGTGTACATCGCTTTACTTTGCAAATTATTCTTATAGCATGTTTTTGTTTTAGTAATAAAGATTTAATATTAGAAAAGTATGCACCACCCCAACAAGATAGCCCATATTGCAATTTAGATTTTAAAAGACCATTATAAACCAGTTTCAAAACAGATTTATTACAAAAGAGACTAAGGTGGTAGAGCTGCTTGACTACATTATTGACATACTGCTTAAGATACGAAATGTGATTCTTGTAATTAATTTTTTGATCCAAAATAATACCCAAATACTTATAACTATCGACACATTCAATTTTAAAGCATTCGTCAGTACAACATAGATTACCATTATAATACGTGGAATATTTTTGGCATTTGTTTATTGAAAATCGGCTGCAACTTGTTGAATGAAAATATAAAGGAAAGTCACTTAAGATTGTCACTTATGTTGCTTGAACCAATTCCTCAGTAACTCTACATCATAATTAACATCCACAAAGGTATCAAAATAATTTGAGTTTGAGTACGAGAGGTCTGTATCATGAGCGAAGGCTGTAATTTTTCCTTTGAAAGGTTGCAAAAGTAAAGAATTTACATAGACTAAGAATAGGATCGGGCCCAAAACGGAGCCCTGTGCAACACCCATATTTATAGATTGAGGGGAACTTAAACAATTTTTTATCTTAACCACTTGTGTTCTGTTCTGAAGATATGAAACGAACCACTCATAAACAAATCCTCTAAAACCGGCTAAATAAAGTTTATTTAATAGGAGACTGTGGTCTACCATATCAAAAGCTTTTGTTATATCGATAAAAAGTGCAGCAGAAATCTTTGAATCATTTAAACTATTGTATAATTCACCAATGAATTTTATTAAGGCACTTTCTGTAGATTCTCCTGAAACCGAACTGAAAGTCACTGAGGTAATTTATTCTCTTTAAAAACGAAAGAATTCTAGACTTCATTCCTTATTCGAACACGGGCGGCGCTCCCACAGTAGTGGTTTCAAAGCCATAATTCACAACATAGATGTTGATGAGGTGTTGGGGTTCTTCCGAATGGTCAAATGGTAACTTTAGACAGTATGCTAAGAAATTGAAAGCCAAAGCACCGAATCGCTCAAGAGGTAAGGAAAGGCTTTGTCTTTGATCGTTATGGCGCCCCCTCACTGATTTATATGATGACCCCTGCAGAAGTTGATTGGGAAATGTCGATGCATCCAGTCGAGACATAGAACCCCCTGACTATTATGTTCGGTCCCTGCAAATGCGCAGTTGTTTTCAAGGAATGACACAGAAGTTCTTTAACAAGAATGACATCGGAATCGTCTCAATTCCGAAAGTGAAAAACACGACAGCAGCTATCACTTATTTCAACTGAATTGACTACTACTACTACTGCCATTTTAGTCAAGAATTTTTCTTCTGGATTCTTCCAAGGTTAATGGCCTTTTGAATGCCCTTATTTGATATAAGAAACGGTCAAATTGATATTAGCAATAAATATGCTAATGTGCTAGTTGAAATGTTTTTCTGGATCTACACTATCGCTGATAGAACCTATAATGTCATACGCATCAGTTTCCTGATGGAAAAGACTGCCATGCAAGCACCTCATATACTTTCACAGCAAACTTTGAACATTGACCTATTTCGAGATTCTTTCCCAGAAAGCCGGGCCCTGGATGCTAAACTGAATCTTCCCTCTATTGACGAGAGGGAATTATTAGCACTTCCATAAGACCTCTCTGAGTAAAGTTGTAAAACTGGATTGACTTAGTCTCATTTGGGTCTCAGCGAACATACCAGAATGTGCTCAGAGGAAATTTCCTCAAGATGATTAGAACCTTTTGTAATAATTGCGAAACTATCCTCGAACAAGAAGGCGACAACCTTTTCCCTATCCCTAAGAAGACCTGCCCGGAGAGTGATTCGGATGTCACTACACTTTTGCCAAGCAAAATAATGTACTTAGCCTCGGTAAAGCGCATTTCTATGCTGAATATGAAATGAGCTTTGACTATGACTGTCTCGTCTATAGCGCACCTTTGTAGCGGACGTGATGTGTGCTGGGCATACATCACGTACATCTTTTTGACGATGTTTTTGTTTCAAGTAAATATAAAAATATTCGAGTACGAGTTTGGACTGGGAATACGTTCCATATGTGTGCATGTCTAACGAGGCGAATATTATGGTTGAATTCTTAAAGATGAAGAATGAAATTGGCTAGCTCGCTTGAGCATTGTTTAACTTTTTGCTTTTAACTCTATCTAACAGGTGCAGACAGGACTTGCATCAAAAGGGGTCAAATATTAATTGTATCATTTAGAGAAACCTAGACTACCTCGAATATGTGATCATTTCAACTAAGTGTTTTTCCCCTACGGATGGAAAGTTTTTCGTTTGCTTAAGTGACATTAGATAGCTTTGGGTTGAAGAAGCTTTAAAATTCCATTTTATTGTTTATACCCCACTTGATTGTGCAGTTGAATTCGGAATCTAATGAGCCTGACACACGCTGTCGTTTCATGACGTGAGACATGGTATATCTAAAACTGAAAGTACTGTCATCAATGGGAGATAATTTATAAAAAAAAGCGACCTTAGAAAGAAAGGGTGTTGGTTCCTTGTGCCAGTAGATAGAGGGAGTCGAAGATTCGTCCTTTTAAGGCACAGTTTGAACAAATGCTGCTTTCCGTATACTCTGGAAAATACCAGAAGACTTACGCAGTGGTTTCGTCAGGGTGGAAGAATACCTCTTCAGAAATCTGGGGCTGGTAGATTCATCCACGTTGAGAACTTTAAGTACCCTTGCTACTGTAGGCGTACTGCTCTATAGAAGATATGACGCTCTCGAGTACAGACGAAGGGTAATCTGGGAGCACCGAACTAACTGCAAATGTGCAGCAAGTAGCTGACAGCTGGGATGCCATTGCAAATGAGCTTGGCGATTGAAGACAAGGCAAAATTCTTAATGTTCTTTATGAACGACCTGAAGTTTCTTGTAGTGCTTTCTGCGTCAATTTTAACAGGAGGAAAGTTTTGGAACGAAATGTTTTGTCAAAAATGTACATTTGTGATAAAGAAGGGGCATGTGACTCCATGGGCTGCATGTTGAGGTGCTTTTTGTGCAGAGGATTCTTACTGAACTGCGTATGTCCGTTTTTTTTATAAGCATGTGAAGTGAACTCAGTGCTTTTCGTCATGGCGAGAAGCATATGCGATGACAATGCGCCTTCAGTTCTCTTCGTTTCACAATTTTTTGCTTTTTCAGGGTGCCTTTCCGTGTAACCCAGCAATATGTCTATGTATGTACTTGGGTGTTGTGGAGTTAAGATGATCATTTTGTGGATTTTGAAAATGGATAAATTGCTCATTATTATTTTAAAGTTTTCAGAATTTAAACAGAATTTCCACAAAAATATCGTACAAGACAGAATGTCGTTTTCAATTCCGCTCATATAAAGTCAAGGAGCTACATGAAGTCAATGAATAAATACGTGATGAAGGCTCTGAATTCCTAGGCTCTTCGTCACTGAAGCTCCTTCCCATATTTCGTCCGAAAACGGTTAAATATACTAAATGAGGGTGTCTGTCTGTTAATACAAAGGACCACTAGTTGGTCTAATTGTCTAATTGATTTATCATCCTAGTTTTCAAAGATTTTGTAGGATTCCAGCCATATATCATAGCATAGGGGTACCTTAGCCCGCCAAGCATATTGTATATACCGCAATATTCGCTCCCATTCTCATCCCCGGCTTAGGTAGATATGTAAGTGAGTAGAAATTGCAGTCTGCACTATGTAATATTTGACAAAAGTCCTTCGAATTTACTCAAGTAAAAATCAAAAACGGGAAAGCGCTCTTCAACTTGTGCCGTCTTCGATCTCTGTCTGAAGGATATCTCATGCTTCGCAATTCGCAAATACAACGAAAGCAAACATAAATCATTCAAACTGCATAGTAAAGGACCTCTAGAGGACATAACTTATGTAAACATCGTCCTTTCAACCGTCAGCTTTAGTGGATGTTTTATGCAAATCCAAACACCACCATCCCCTTTCGACAACAGCACTCGAAAACTCATTTTTTTTCCTGATTTATCTCTTTCATCTTTTTCTCATAGTTCATTAGACTCTCAATATTTTCATTCTAGATACAAAAAATATATAAAAAAAAATAAACAAACTACCACGGCTGCATAATAAAATACCAACAATCGGAATTTCGAATTGAAATAGAATACTAAATTTAATTAGAACACAGATTATAGCCAGGACAGCGGGAACATGTAACTGGAAAAGGAACGTGAAAGAACTTTCCTATCGTGTCCTTTGCACGTTGTCCTGCTCAAGAGTTTTCCCAATCAAACCAACGGCAACTACTCTGACTATAGTCACCGTTACCTGTTTGAAATATTAAAATTTACATTAATTTCGGCGACCAAGGGGGAGAGGGAGTCGCGTCTCTTGAGTGGCAAAGGAAAGTCGGGCGCGGTGGTTTTCGGCCACTGGGTTGAGGGAACCGCGTTCTGTTGTGGGTGGCTGTGGTTGGCGGGAAAGTGGAGGCGTTGGGTTTCTATCCTTAGATGCCTTTCCTAGGATGCCAATTGGACAAACCAAGCTGAAGGTATGTACTGCAATTATGATTATGTGTTTGCTGTTCTTCCTGTCCCGATTCCTTTTGATTTTGTATTTAATGTTTTTTTTGGTCCGTGAAGAATGTGCTTATACAATAGAAAATATTTTTGTTCTGGTTGAGATCAGACTTTTAACGTGATTTTTCACTTCTTTTGTGGAAATGTCCTATTTACGAGTATTGAACGGTGGGAATTGAAAAGCAGAAATCGAAACGTTACGGATGGAAACAATTTGAAATGCTCTTTGATACTAGTGTGAATCCGAAAATGTTTTCTGTTTTTATTTATGCATAGAATTAAATAGCACATGAGCCTCTGCCACAGAACATTCTAATACGGAATCAGATTCGAGCTTATCCGTTGCTTTTACTGATATATTATTTCCATCGTGCGGGTGCACCGTGATAAAATTTAATTAACTCTGAGTGTAATCTGTTGGAAAACTTCGCGTGTACGCAGAGGGCTGTTGTACAACTCGTGAATTCGTGGTAATAACAAACATGAAATGTAAGGACATTGTAAAGCATTCTCTTATTAATTGAAAAATACATTTTTTCCTCTTACATTTTATTGTTGAATCTTAATTTTAAAAAATACTTCAAGCCTTCAGGCTAATCGTATCCATGTAAACATCGTGCGCTTCGTCGTAAATTCAGTGCGGGTTTCGTATGTGCATGACATATATGTATATCCCCAACGTATGACCCTAGCACCAGTATTTTACTGAAAGCACACCTTTTCAGGCCAGCTAACGTGGGTTAAGGATTAAAAGCAGCACGTACTCTACAAACATTACCTTCGTCAAAAGAATTGTTTTTCTACATGGACTTTGAAACTTTTACCTTCGTTTTGAACTGTATTTTTAATTCCAGAAAAAAAAACTACGGATTTACAAAGAAACAAAAAATAATTATTTAAAGTAAAAGGTATTGCAGTTCTAGTACTACATAGTAACAAAGCGTAATCCAACAAAAGGTGTCATTTTAAGTCAATAGAAAAATTCAACATTTTAATGGAATTTGCTTACAGTTTTATCTTAATCTTAAGTCATGGAATGTCGCTTAATTGCGAACTGAATTTTGCGAAGCGGCCTTTAAGCTAACCTTTGAGGTAGGAATCTTATTTTGAAAAACCTCAAAAGAAAAATTCAATGGTATTAAATCGTACTTTGTGTGCGGTCTTCATTTCAAAAAATTATACAAGGACCTTTATCCTCATGTTTTGCCAGACGTTTTTGACTCAACATGCTTAGACGAATGAAGCGTACTATGGAAGATGACTCCCAGGAACACATCAATCACATTTAGGGTTTAAAGACAGACAGTTGCTTAACACAAGCCGACAAAAAGAACGCCAACTTTATCCCCATAGGCTTAGGCATTGAGAGCATTGGGCAGAGAATCGACCTCCATGCTCCAAAAACTGCGGAGACAAGACGCCACCTTGCGGGCACCCTCTGCTTATGCCAGGTTTGACACATTGTTCGAGTTCCATCACCGATTAGTGTCCTGTGCACAAGAAATGCTTTGATCCACAAAACCAGTGCTTCATCTAAGCCATGCCGTTTAGCAGCGTTACACATGCTCTTGAAAGTTATCAAAAGCTCCCTCCATGTCGACGAAAATGCCCATCACGGACTCTTTCCTTTCGAGTAGGTTTTGAAGCGCAGTCTCGCAGGATTTTCCTGCTTTGTCGGTTTTCCTCATTTAAGGACTTTTACCAACTTGCTGGCCGTGCTCAGATCTCTTCGTAGAAGGTCTTATAAGAATCATTCTTCGATTTGCGAATAAGCGTCTGATAAGAGTCTCCAGTTAGTGATGGCCTTCATTTTTAGAGTCAATCACTTCCTGTCGTCTCGTCGTCACAAAGGTTGGTTGAGTGGCAACATTGTTGATGATAAGGTCAGATGAAAAAAATTAAGTTTAAAAGATGGTCTCCTCTCCGATTGCTTTGCTGCTGCCCCAAACAGTGTTCTAAGCATTAGCATCGCAACAAATGAGTCCAGTCTTTTTGACTTGACAGTATTGCACCAGTTCAGAAGCCGCCTTCGGTGGCGGAGGCAGTACCGAATCGTAGGGGAAGTAAGCAGACATCACGACGAAGTGTTCAATTTCTCCGTGCGCTTTGTAGCTAACTCTAGCAGCCACCAGATCTTGTTCACAGAATTAACCAAGCTTGGTTGCCGAGGCAGACCTTATGCCTTTTAGGCTCATCATATTGGTGGCATTACGTATGCCACCAAGACCACACAGGCGTTTATTCCACAGCCATGGTTCTGAATGCAATTCTGCAATACTGAGTGGTAGCAGACTTGCAATGCTGTAGATTCATCTGAGTTAAAATCATAGATTTAGACTGCAGAGCACGTTCCATCCTTCAACTATTTGACATCAGAACGTTGTCCAATCCTACAACCAGAGGGGAGCCCTCTTTACTCAGAGAGCACTTACTCTCTTTGTAGGAATAGACAATCCAAGCCTGCGTGTCAACTCTCTGGTTCTGAATCGCGTCAGCAACCAGGTTTCTTCGGAATCCAGCAGATGGCGCGCGTTAATTTTCAGGAGGCTAACTACCTGATAGACAGTGTGTATAATAGTTCCCAGGGGAGTGATTTTCGGCACCATGCTTCTGATCCAGGCGGCTAGTAAAGGTGAGGAACAGCTCACCACGAAGTTATCATTCATCAGAGCAGACCTCTCAGCCTGAATACAGAAGCTAGCTCCAGTAGACGATCCTCGCAGGGTTATCAATCTCCGCTAATCATTCTGCTGTCACTGCCAGCTTTCCGTATCCTGACCTCTTTAGAGGAGTCGGCTTCCCCTTTGTAGGAGAGGCGCTTATCTCGACTCTTTACGGTCATTGGTATCTCCTTTCCGGAGGAAAGTGTTTTGTTGTGTGAAGTGCGCGCCTCCGAGGAGCAATGTTTAGCTCTCTCCGCCTTCAAGTTTTTGCTTTGATCTTTGTTGATCGTTGCATCTGGCTTCGGACTCCGATTACCCGCGGCCACATCGGAGGAGGAGACACCACGTTCTCTCCCCCCAGTAATGTTGTCCCCAGTGGCCGTTTGCTGCTGTTGCCTTCCGACAGCTCTGCTAGTTTGAAGGTTGTTAGGACCCAAACCTGCTTTGCCTTCTGCGATCAGTGTTTGTCTGTCAGCATCACCGCCTATTTCGGCGGTGGCGCCGGCCATAACAGGACCCTGAATACCTCCAGCTCCGTCAGTTTTGGAACCTGGCACGCTCTTATTGAGGATTTGACCGTCAGCAATAAGAGGAGGAGTGTTAGAGGCGCCTCCTGCAGCAGCTTTTTCTAGCCGCCGACGCTTTATGCACTGCGCGCCGCCAAGAAGTGCGTGGGGGCCGAAGATGAGAGAGTCGGATGGGCTTCGGTAGGTGATACCTCCGCCGAACTAATCCTTTTAACTGCTTTCCCCACAGGCTTGCCTTCATCCTTCGTGCTTTCGGCTGTGTCAGCTTCTTTGCACGATTTTCGGGCATGCCATTTTCTCCTCATTTTTTGACACTTATTATTTGAATTACTTTAAGAAGTAAGGAATAAGAAAACGTTCAGATCCACTAGACTCGGAATTAAATTATTAAAAATATGAGAGCAACCTTTGTACCTTATAAATCCCAATAGCAGTTAATGCTTAGATGTCAATTGACTATTCCAATTCATTTAAAGCATTTTCCCAATCGTCATTCATTACTTTTAAATCCATATCAATTCACAGGAATTCCCACTTAGAAATCAAACAAGAATCTTTCCGCTTCGTTGGTTTGCAATTTAATTTATTGTAAGAGCCTGAAACGTAAATCCACTAGCCCCCCGAACCCACCCTTAAAACTCTGTTGCCATTCATTGTCTGTCAACTCCGTAACCTCTGTTCAATAACAAACTTCCAGAACTTATCAACTATTACCATTCCACAATCCTGGTTGTGGGACATATTGTGACAAGGGAGTAGTTTATCATATGTAAATAAAAAAAAGAAAACATTATAAGGCTTATTCCGGATACGAAATGGCTGCGAGTAATTTATTAACATTCCCATGGTGGAGTAAACGCTTCGCCCACTTCCAGCCAGTGGTTCACCAGTTGCTATGGTTCACTGACTGTTTGGCACTATATCCGGGCGGCAATAAATAAAAAAAGCAGGAAGGAAACAGAAAACCAAAAACAAAAAAAAAGTAGCTTGAACGACCCGCATCCGCACAGCACTTTGATGAATACTTTGTCATGTCCCTCTAATTTTGTGGCTTTACCATCCTAATGAAGGGATGAAAATTACTAGTCCTGGCGTACTAGCCCCCTGTAGGCGTAAAAAATTCATTTCTTTATCACACTTTCGGTAACGGTGGCTTTATTTGATTGTTTATGAGTTCGGCAAGTCCTGGAACAAAGAGCCGGAGTGAAGAAACTAATCGATGCGAACCGGATTCCGGTGTGTATAACTCAGAATTCTCAGCTCCATCGTAGCTCGTAATTCTGTGAAGTTAGGTGCAATTAGGACGAAAAGAATCTGACTAGATGAGGAGCTGTGAAACCCAGAAAGTAGACAAATAAATTTTCGTACCAGCTTGTGGCAGGTTTTCAGGTCGTGTCCAATTACGTGGTGGAATCTCTCAATTATGCCATCACTAGTGCGAGCACTTGGGTCGAATGGTGTACCGGTAACGCATGTACTGTTGTATCCCTGAATTATTTATCTTCGAAAAGAAGTCATTGTTCCTGCCATGGGAGCAGGATTATTCCGTGTGAATGTTAACAACCACCTGGCATGCTGGTATCGTCAAGCCGCTCAAAATGAATGTTTCCTTCGTGATTTTGTTTTTAATAAATTTTAAATCAGTCATCAGGAGAGTCGGAGTTGACAACAAGCCCCTGGCATGGTAATGGGCATTTTGGTGTTTCTCTAGAATATATAGTCCCTTCTCTAACGACATCCATCTGCATTAAGTTATGATTAGAAAGGGATTTCAAATTCCATTTGACCTGTCCATTAGGCTGTCTGTCTGTTTGTTTTCATATCTGCTCTGAAAATAGACTTTTGAATTGAATTCCTTGGAATGGTTTTCCACTCAACCGTAAAATACCTTTTATGAAGATCAAACCCCCGCTCATCAGAGGACCTGTACTTAATTAGAGTGTTTTTAGGGAACCTCGTCGGAGTTCAGAGAAAAATCCATCCTTCGCGTTTTTTAATGATGTTCGCCATCTTCCAAGACACATGTGCCACTAGGCACCGAATGTCGTCCTACATGGCATCATAACATCAAACACCAGTCATCAGACTACCGACTGACGGCCTTTAGCCGTCGAAATTTACGTCTCAGTCGGTAGCTTTGTTGCCTTTATTTACAGGTAAAAGCACCCAATTTGCTTCGTAAATTATGGTTTTATGGTTATTCTCAACCATCTTGTGTCAGTTTCTTTTTTTTTTTTTTTTTTGTTATTACACGTTTGTTCGATGGTCAGTGGGGCGTCAGATGGACGTCATTGAGCAGAAAATACTCCCCGGTCCGACATGGGTACATGTTCGCCTTTGCCGGCTATCAGATAGTCAGTTCCAGCACCACCTTTGTTATATCTATCGATGTTTAGATTTTATTTTTGTTTGCTTAACTTGAGTGATTCCGTTTGGAACAGCTGTTGAACGATGTCGATGTTGATGTTGATGTGCTGGCGATTTCGACGCTACTGCTGGAGGTGTATCATTGTTGTCGTCATCGGCCTCGTAAAAATCCGTGTATTACACGGTGATTAATCAGTGGTGGCTTTGATTGATTTACACGTTAGATGGGTGGGTGAAACGAAAGACTGGCGGCAACTAGAAAAGTTGATGGTTTGGAGGTTTTCGAGCAGCTGACTAAGTATATGGTTGTTAAGTTGATGGCTGACGATGTAGAATTGATGTTTTAATAAACTTTCTAGAGATTGGCACTGGCAGTTTCGTGGCGGAGTGGATTTTTATGGAGACGCTTCAAAGGTGGGGGGTTTCGTGACGTAAAACCAAGAACATAAGTCGGTACTAAGAGCTACCGTTTTCTTACATTGAATGGCGGCAATTTTGTTATGTGTTCAAACCGTATTGTACAACGCAGTGATATTCTTATACACCATTAACAGGATCTTTCGGTTTTTGAAAATAATTTTATTTATTGATCTTCATTCTTCATTATTGTTCTCCCTTTATATTAGCATTTCTTTCAATTTTAAAAACACTCACCGGAACTCGACGTTATGAATAGCATTTAGCTTTCCCAGCGATGCAGTTTTAATATTTTGTTTGCGAAATTACGGCCATAAAGGTTCTCTGCTTATATTTGGGAACACGGCAATCGAACGTAGCCACAACCAATAACAATGGAGACTAAAACATCATGACAGTATTGAGTCTTTTTACTACAATGCCAAATGTTTGGAGGTCATTCTAGATCATTCTAGAGCTGCTAGTTATCTATACTGTATGATCATAGTATAGCTCTGTTTCGCGAATTTGACATCTGTTCCAACAAACTACGCTACTGGCCTATAGCTGCTTTCTATCCGGAGAGGAATAGAAGATCCACGCTCTGATTTTTGTTTACCTGCTCCTAATCTACCCTGACATGTCCAAAATCGTTCATTTATTTTAAACTTGATTTTAAGCTCGGAAGGCATACACAATACGAGACCGGAAGCAAAAAAGAAGACAGTTCTTCTATGAATTTTTTTCAAAGTAATCCCACTCCCAGTTAATACCACGTTGTAAGCGGTCACAAAACTTGTCGAAGTCGGAATGGTATTCAGAATGTCGGTCGAAGCCTTTTGGATGGTAGGAATCGTACTGTAAATGTTTTCCTTCAAGGAATGCTGATGGTTCGGTGCTACCTCACATCTTATAACCATAGTTAAAGGCGCTAAATTAACTAGGCACAGGACATGTGAGAAAGGGAAAATACAACACCGTTTAAACAGTCACAAATCCGATATCGACGACATTGTGGCAGTCAGTATGAAGCACTGGTCTATGCGCAGTCACGCAGTCAGACGCGGTATACGGTTTAACCGCCACTGTCGCAACTGCCGCAACGGTCCACACTTCCTCTTCGAATATGTAGGTTCCGTATACTTGGTAATCCCTTCCTCAAAGACCATAGTCTATCCAATATCAACTTTCTTAACTTCATAGGCTGGATTTGAAAACCCCTAGAATTTCTGCCTAGATTAGCGGCGTAGCGGCGCTTTAGCTCTAAATGTAACTTGTATTGAGTTGTCCGGAAAGTCAGTGAAGAGAGTATACGGAGAGGATGCCGTAAACGAACGTGTGTGTCAAAGGTAGTTGGCTAAATTTCATTCAGAAAAAATACGGTAGATATTGAAAAAGCTTCTCGTTCTAGTTGGCGACCAAATAACAGTTGTAATCGATTCTAAATGGTAAATCGGAGTTTTGGAGAAGCTTCTGGAATACCGTAATGAAAGCGATCCAGTTTTGAAACGAATCGTAACAGGTGACAAGAAGTGGATAAATTATAACAACGTCGATAGGTAAAACTCGTGGAACAAGCGAGGTTAACCGGAATTAACCACCTGCAACGTCGGTTTAGTTTCCGAACTTAATAAATTGAAAAGGCGTCGATTTTAATCATGATAACGTCAGACCTCATTCTTCTTCAAGCTTCTAGACTTACTAAAAATTATTTTTATTGAACATTGCCTTTTGTGAACGCCTCAAAGATAACTTGGATAGCTTATTTGCCGAAAACAATTAGGGCTTCTATGGTTTTTCTACGTTTCTACGTTGTTCTTTGTAGGGGGGTCGAAAACAAGCATTTTTGTTACTATGGGAGTGGGGGTCTATCTCGCCTCGTTTAGGAAGTAGGGGCAATTTAAAAAAACAAATGACTTAAAAGGAAAAAAAAAATAATAAAAAAACAACGGCAACACATAAATGAAGTACTATACCGCTTTTGAAAGCCAGAAACATGTTCTTTAATCCTTAATTTAAATTAAATTATTTACTTTATTATTTATTTATATTATGTCAATAGTTTTCGAAAAATTCTAATTTACTAAGTTACTAATTTTTTTTTAAATTGTGAAATGAAGTCCCAAATTGGGTTTTTGTGGTCAATGCTTATATTGATTCTGAATCGAACACAAAAAACCGAATGGTTTTATGTCTTCTAGTTTTTGAGAAAATTGAAAATTACTAAAACTACTTTTTTATAAGATTTTTGTTTTTTGGTATTCACGGTGATCTCACTTTGAGGATGAATGTTGATGATAGGTTTATCTTTGTAAGTAAAGTACAACAATTCATTTAGCTACTTGAATTACATTTCGCGCCCCAGTCAGTCAGTTTGTGAGTAAGTCTGGAGTTAGTTAAAAATAGTCAAGTCAATTTTCAATGTATTAAAAAGGTATGTAAGTCTCGTCCATGAAGTCGTCCGTACTGGTGTTACTGGCGAGTTTGTTGAGTTCGTCGTTGATGGTGAGGAGCCGAGGTTGTTTTGGCGGTAAAACACCCTCTAAGTGCTCACTATGAACGGTGAGAGGGTCGAAGTCCCTTAGTTGCAAACCCACACTTTCTTCGATATCGATAAAACATGGGTACACTTTTTTAGGTTGGTTTGCGGCATAAAAAAGTTTTTTTTCAAAAGCTTGTTCTGATTCTCTAGATCATTAATAGTGTTGGTTGCATCGGTCTTTTAACATATCCTTTTTGTGGCTCACAACCTCATGAGTCGTAGTACTAGGGAACATTTTCGCAACACCTACATACTATGTACTGGCGTGCGCTTTCGGTACAAATACGATTGGTGTTGGGGTTAACGTATTTATGTATATAAGGCCGCAAATCTTCCTTACATTTGGAGTTCACTCTAAAGAAGCGTCTGACCTTATCTTCCTTGCAAAACAACCTCAACACTATGATTGTCATCTGTTCGATTACACGGCCTGCCTCTGTGGTATTTACTTTTTGTAAGAAAAGTCTCGTCGATGTGTACATCATCAACGTGAAACGTTATTATTTCGGCTATTTCACGACAATATTTAAAGTAATTTATTATAGTATTGTAGATTTACTAAGTTTACTTTTATTGTCGTCGTGGCAATAATATTGATGTACAATAACATTAAAAAAAAATCCTTAAGCTGTAGCTTAAGACTTAATTAATTTACCTGAAAAACCGTGTTCACAGGCATTTTGATTACAAAAAAGATAATTATCATAAGCACCTCGCGAATCTTTAGCCGACATTGAAGTCTATGGAAAAATGTGCCGATAGATGGGTTGATTGTTTTTCTACAATTTTTGTTACATTGTTTTTCAGAGCTTCACAGTACTGTAGATGAAGAGTATTGATGACATAGGCGCCTGCCTGACGAAAAGCACCTACCCCGATTAGAGGCACGAATTTATGTATGCGGGACTTGCCGCATGCGAAAAGAGAGTTTTAATCCCTTAATACCGAAGTGGGCCACCCTGGTACTGTTAATTAAGAAAACAGTTATCGTACTCGTGCCGCAATGCGATTAAAAGAGCGCCGGCAATCTTACATATAAGAGGCGTTGTAGTTTTAATATCAACTTAATTTTGCAGTCTCGTCTATTGAATAACGCACTATAGTATGGCTGACAGTCTCCTAAGATATAGACACACCGACCATACCGTGCTCTTAATAAATTGTGGAATTATGGAAAAACAAAAGGGTTCTGAGTGTAGTATTATCGTTTAATAGTTTTCTGACACTGATACCTTTGCCTATTGTTTTTTGTTACCTTCAAACTAATCCCCCTCAGATATGCTTCCCTTGCGCCAGCGCTTTTTGGTAGCCTTGAGCTCTTCTGGCGATGCGGTCTTTCTCTTCTTAGTCGTGGCAAATCTCTGTCTTTTCATGGGGTTTTTTTTCCAGTTTTGGGAAAAGAAAATAGTCGTTGGAAACCGAGCGTTGCTCATGCGACAGCTTCTTCTTCTTCTTCTTCTTTTCCTTTTTCCGGCGTTGTTATGGTCAGAAGTGTAGGATCATAACCTTCCCACTTAACTGCATTCCTACTGGTCCGCTTGTGGGGTCCGCCGGTTTGACCTCAGAAAGTAGCGGCAGGCTTCCCGGTTTGGGATTACTTCATCGCTGAGGCCAATCAAATGCTGGTGTTTTTGCATTTGTTTGCACCAATGTTTTTCGGCCTGCCTTTTTTTTTTTTTTGTGACACGGGCATGCTCCAGATTTTTTTGTTTGATCTTACTCTTACAACACCGGTGATCTCCAGTCGTATCAACCCACTGATTTGCATGTACACTTGTGGGGCAGTTTAATGGTGGTATATGTGTCCCTATATACCAAAAAATCATCAAACACACCAAACCACCTCTATATCTGTGAAAAACCAACTAAATATCTAAAATGGCTGAGAATGTTAACATATGTTAAGGGACATTGGTGCTAATATAACCAAAAGAAAAAATGGATAATCGAAAGTGCTTAGCTCGCGAAATTCGAAAAGTCACCTTATTTTTTTAACACACTTCGTATACTGTTAGTTCTCGACTGTAGTATTATCACTATCGGCTAACGAACGGCTATTAGTTCTAAAATTGCTGCACACTTTCCTGCGCAGAGCAAACGTTTCTGAGACCTTCTATATTGAATCTGGTTTTTATGTGAAAAACATTTTCCGTATATCATCTCGATTGAAAAGGAAGACACACCACGGTTAGTAACCATCCTGTTTGTTAGATCTCTTTCAAATGTGAAGAAGACCTCATTTTACAGGCCTATGAAGCACGAAATTCAGTATAATTCCCCTAATGTCACTCTGTAACCTTCAGTAATATCTGCTACATTTTATAGCGACATCATGCGACATCATTGAGGGCATGTTTCTATACAATTTGAGAAAAAAAATATCCAAAATCCTCATCAAACACTCATCCCACATAATATATGTACTATCTAACGCGTTAAAGCGCATTGAATACGCACGACTCCAAGCATTCTACTGACAGATTTATTTGGAATGCCTTTTTCCCAAATTCCACTCCGACTACATGTCACTTCGACTTACATATTCCTTTAATCTTCTTTCAAACAACAAATTTATTTTTCTTATGGTGCGAGCATAAGATAAAAGTATCTCAACGCCAATCCTTGACTTTTTCACTTCACCGTTTGATCTTTTCCGATTGACCAATCCGATACGGATACTCGTGTTTCCTTTCGGATTAAAAAGTCAGCATCAAGTGCAATTATGAGCTTTTTGAAATATCATCGAATCATTTTCGTAAATACTATAAAAAAGCCACAACATGAACACTTGCTGACCATCTGTGCCTCGAATGTGCGTGTCATGAATCTAATTATTCCAAGTGTCAAAAGATTTTAGAAATGCTCGTGCGTCATTTCGAGGAGTTTTTCATTCCACGAACGTAATCTCCTGCTACACGTTGTCGTTGGTAGTTGCTATCTTAGACTTATTCGTCAGATGAAATTGTTAAATGAAGTGGAAATGCTCTCGCTTTCGAGTTCAATCAAATGTGGATAGGTTGGCGAGAAGTTGAAAAACCGAGCACAGACGAGGAACGGATGAGCTAAGGTAGTGCTGAGGTGGATGATGTGGGAATATCTACATCATTTGTAAGTGAAGAAGATACTTTTCATTCAGCTTGTTAGCAACAATATTGATGCCGGCGGGGTGATACACAATGCGTTTCTTCACCTTACTTCTCCCTTTCCGCCTTATTCCATTTATCTTTGAGTTAAAGTTGTTTTTCCGGTTTGGCTTTTAGTTCCATAAGCAATGTGTTTGAAGGATGAATTTAGACATCATACGACGAGGAAAAATTCTATTAATAAACGGGTGGGGAGCAATATCGAAGTGCAACATGGACACAGGCATGGATGCGGTCACGAGTTAATTGTGGTTATTCGAAAATAGGATAAATTGATTGCATTCAGATTTCGTGTTGCATATATGTAAATATCCCTATTTGAAGGTGTTGACCTGCGTTAATAAATGTAATCACGAATCAACAATGTTAGCTTGTAAAAACACAATTCATGCTCCTGCGAAAAGCTTCTAATTTTCCCTTTTCACCGCCGATAATAAAAGCAAACAATCGAAGGCAGATCCTTCTATATCCGTTGAACCTGCACGAACACAATTCGAAACAAAACAAACAGAATAAATCGTGCTTACTTCCCAATATTTCCGAAAACTCAATTTGAGATTGAACTCATCCCACGCTTGTCCAGAAATCCATTTGTCCGTTCGCATCTAAAACAGTCTAGACGGCGACGGGCAATGTTGCTTCACCATTACACATTCCCTTCCTCCCAGGCATGAATACTTTTACAGTGAACAACGAACCGTATTTGCTTCGACCGCCAGCACTGTTTGAACCATTAATCATCTTTGCACAGTGTCGTGCAGCACTGTAGCCAGCAACGTTGTGAGCCTTTTGCCACCTCTCTTCGTTTCAACATTTTCTGTCGTTCATGAGGTGTTTGTTGCTAGTTTGAAAACGTGCTTCACCTATCGCTTTAAGCATCCTTTAGTCTGCGATATGAAGTATCTGTATCCATACCTCCTTGTCAATGGAGTTCACTGACTTGCCGTCACATGGATCGTAAACAACTCCACCCTATCGCCCTATCAGTGCCAAATACAGCTACTTTGTGGATGCTGACAACTGGCAGAGTACCCGGGCCTACCACGAAGCGATGTCCTCAAGATATCGCCCTTTTACGGAAACGTATGAACTTATATCAACTTTTTTTTTACTCCTTATGTAGGTAGTAAGGCGTAGAATTGATTATAGGACCATCGCCCAATTCCATTTTCAGTTGTCGTCTAGTGAACCCTCGACAGGGTTCTCGTAAAATTAACATAACGAATAACTTCAACTAATGGCCCGAAAATATGTCAGTAAAATACCATTAAAGTCGTTTACTATAGCAATCAAAATATGTAAGAAAAGGTTCCACATACGCCATGTACGTATTACCATTTGGTTGGGGGAAGGATGCCTGTTGGGCGTAATTTTACATCCTCGGGATTTCGTTGGAAGCTATACTTGGTGTTCTTCAAGCGGACGCAATAAAAGTTAATCCAAGGCAGTGATGCGGTGGAGGAGGCAGACTTGAGATGATTGGCCGTTAACTGGGTTTTACTTGGCGGCATAAAAACTGACATACGTTTGTTGTGCTCAAAATGGCTCCTTGTTGGGATAGTGACTAGGGATACAGGCTCACCGAGGGTAGATAAAAGTATATTGTCGAAACGTGTTTTCATTCGAAGTAACTTGGACTATTTTCTGGAATATAACGAGTTTTTTGGAATGTAAAGGTGTTATTTAATTTTTTTTTGATGGTATTTAGATTAGGAAGGTAATTTATGCTGTATAACGTGGAATTAAGCAGCGTCATCTCTACCTCAATGAAGCTTAATGGAAATGCGCCAGATGGTAATGAATGAATTCGTTAGCAAACGGCTTACAATCGTACACGCAAATTGTGGTACGTACACATTTGGGCATATACAATCACAATTTTTCTTTTGAATTTCGACAGTTTGTTTTCATTTTAAATTTAACTAATGCTCTTACGTATGTGATACTAAGAGGAGTATTTTACTGAACGTACTTTCACAGCAATAGCGTTTGTCACTTTACGTAATGAAAAACGAGTAATAATTGGGCAAAATAAATGTTTTAGTTTCATTATAGTTTCCTGGTTGGGAAAACGCAAAGAACGAATGTTTTAACAACTTATTAGCAGTGGCTTTTCGAAGCTCTAAAGTCCTTTAAAAATTACTGATCATTTCACAATGGCCAATTCTTAAGTCCCTTAAATACACAACATCAAGAGGTGACGATGCCACTTCTAACCTCGCGAGTACTATCTGTAACCTTTCCAGAGAAATTCGAATGTACCTTCAAAAAAGGTAACAAGACGGAGTCGATTTAATTGCTACCTTCGAGTTTTAATTTTTTTGAAAAGGCCATGAAAAAGGAATGTACGGTCTAAACTTGCAAAATCATAACAAGTAGATGACACAGTAGATTCGAAACGGCAAGCTGCCGTACGGGCAGAAACTTGTGAACTGCTGCTTCAACAGTAGAAAAGGATAGGTTTATTATAACGTATGTATAGTGACTGGTAATAAAAAGTGGATATCTTACGATCATTCCTAAGCATAAAATATCATGGGGTAAACCCGGCTATGAATCGACATCGTCCGCATTATGAGCTACTCAAATCCAATGAAACCATGACGGGAGTTCGCTATTGGCTGCAATTGTTGCGTTTGAAGTAAATAGGACCGGTATACGAGCAGAGAAACGACTAGGCGATTTTGATACATAACACTCCTCGGTCACAATGAGAAGTCCTACCCATATTCAAGGCCCTAATTTAATTGGTTTGTTTCTTACTATTTTGTTTTTTTTTTATAATTCGTGCAAGTTCAAGACTGTACGCTCTTATGGTGTTTGTCACACATCCTGGACGGGGTGCAGATGGTCTTTGTCGAAGATGTTGTTCACTACTCTCCGCTGGTGTTTGTCCTAGATAGGATTCGAAGATTCGATTGAATTCGCGTTGGTTGTAGTTTACAGTAACTTTTATATTACCATGTCATTAAGGTGTTATATTGGAAATGCACATACAGAGTATGAAGTGATCTTATGCTGCCAGAATCATCTCTCATTCACAACTGATGTTGTTGCACAATTTTTCGGTAAAGGAATTGTTCTTGACTATGGACGGACTTGAACTACAGATTTTCGGCTCAACAGTCTGCGATGACTACCATTGCACCACGACCACCCCCAAGACAACTTTAAAGACAAAGAAGAAAAAGTTAGAGTTGGTGATTGTCTTAACGAAACAAAAGTGTACCACAAGTGTCTGTCCTAGGCCCCATTCTAATTTTGACCTACATCAACTCTCTGTTTAATCAACCGTTTTAAAGATGCTGATGTCGTGGGCAATATCAACGGTTATAATAATAATCCCCTTGATTTGTCTGCTGATATAAAATATGTCGTACAAGCCAGTCTCCTGACTTCGAAATACGCACACGGTTGCTGCAGCTCAGTTGTTCAGTATGGGTAATTGTACATGCATTGAGGAAATCGCGAAACAAGATGTAGAGAAATTAAAGGAATTAAGATACTTAAGGCAGGTATTACTATAAATCACTTTTTGGGATGGAGTCAACACATCACGATCTTGAAAAACTTTCTGCGTTCGTCTATTCGTTGTCTTCGTTTTCGTAATGCGGCTTAGAAAACTTTGGCAATTTTATTCGAAGTAATGTTATAAAAGTTCCTACATCACCTATTTCCAACCAATTGTACGGTTGTACAAGTGTTTCCTCGAAAGGATATACACT
Source organism: Merodon equestris (assembly GCA_958301585.1). Lineage (NCBI taxonomy): Eukaryota > Metazoa > Arthropoda > Insecta > Diptera > Syrphidae > Merodon > Merodon equestris. The sequence goes on along the minus strand of OY284415.1, from coordinate 51,590,296 downwards.
GCTCACCGCTTCCCAACTCCATGGTGCTGTTTAAGTCCTCAAAGATCCTTTCAAGGAGGCATCCTTATTATCTTAAGGTCTTAAAATAATTTTTATAAAGTGTGATTATTTATAAAGTCCAATCGCCAACAGTCACAACTTAAAGTTTGTTCAAAAAGTGACAATTATAATTATTTGAATATTGTTAGACCGATTCAAGCATTTTTTGGCCGTAGTATTGGTAAACCTCTAAAAAGGCTCTGTTTAATCTGTTGTCAGCTATCAAAGATGTGCTTTTATACTTTTGGCGACTAATTATTTCTTTACAAAATGAATCATAAAATGTGCGCTGAATATTCGTTACTCTGCTGTGAGTAGAACTAAGGCTTCCGTGTAGCGTTTCTAAGAAGACTGAAGAAATTCCAAATCAAGCGACCTTGACAATCTAATCGATGAAAAAATTAAGAGATGAAAGGAATGATAACCGAATGACAACCAGGGAAATTGTTAAACATGATATTTTTTTGAATCTTCTGAGTATGACAGTCTGTCGGCGAAATATATTCCAAAACTAGAAAGTTTTGAACAAAAACAACGAATGGAAATCGCTCGGAAGTGCAAGGCCACGTTGATCACCCTTCGGCAAGCCCCACTCTGGAGTGTGTTCCTTCTATATTTCACTGTTCTGTCCCATCTGTGCTAGGTCCTTCCTTCCATTGTCCTCACATCTATAGCGCGGCTTTCATGGTGGTATTTTCCCTCCGGTTTTCCACTTATTACTCGGTTAATTGTTCGTCCACTGTCCGTTCGTTCTATGTGTACTACCCATCTTAGTCTTCGCGATTTAATTATTCTCTTGATTGTTTAGGTTTTTCTTTTCAACTGTTTTTTCGTCCTGTTATCAGACATGGATTCTCCTCAAGACCCTGTTTTTAAAGAACCGAAATCTAGTTTCACCAACTTTTTCGGAATTCCCAACATTACAAGAATATGATACATTTTTGATCGGCTAATCACCGAAAAGTTGTTGTACTGTGGATTTCTCATTTCTTTTCTAAAAAAGCTGCCGTATAGTGTCGAGTGAAGTCTCTGATTTTTTCCTTAGCGGATGATGTCAGTCTTTTTAAGAGAATATTTAATAGTACCTTGTAAGAACTTGACATTCCTTGGTAATTGTTGCTTTATGTTCGGTCACCCGTTTAATACGACCGAGTTTTTCCATTCCTCGGGTATGGTTTTATTGTTCTATATATTAGTGTTAAGCCCATGTAACATCTCGGTTAATCTTTCTCCTGTATATTTTATTAATTCCGATAATGTTAGGTTGATTTCTGCGGCTTTGTTATTCTACCTTAATTTAAGCATCTCTCTCTAGTTTATCAAAATCTCTCCTCCATTGGGCTGCAACTCTTTCGATGTCCGAAACGAAACGCTGCGAATAAATCCTGATCTATTGTAGCTTGATATCTTTATCGTAAAGAGTTTATCTTTCTTATATTGTTCTCGTCTTGTGCGCCTAATTCTTCTTGAATTTTAGGAAACATTTTCTTTTGCCATTCTTCTTCGTCTTCTTCTTTTCCTTTTTTCCGGCGTCGTTATGGTCAGAAGTGTAGGACCATAACCTTCCCACTTAACTGCATTCCTACTGGTCCGCTTGTGTGGTCCGCCGGTTTGACCTCAGAAAGTAGCGGCAGGCTTCCCGGTTTGGGATTACTTCATCGCTGAGGGCAATCAAATGCTGGTGTTTTTGAATTTGTTTGCACCAATTGTTTTTCGGCCTGCCTTTTTTGCGTGTTGAAACTGGAACGTTGATTGATATCGCCTTTTGGACGGGGTTCACATGGCAATACCAACTGAGTCGGTCGCGCTCTATCTTTCTTGTGATGGTTTCTTTTACGTGGAGGCTTCCTCGGATCTTTTAACTTCTAATTCTGTCACGCTTTGTCACTCCCGCTGTCATGCGAAGCATCTTCATCTCAGCTGCCGTTAATTTGCTCTCATACTTTTTGTGCATTGTCCAGCATTGTGAACCGTATGTGAGCGCCGGACGTACAACTGAAGTGTAGAGCCTTCCTTTCAGCTTAGGGAGCATTTTTCGATCACAGAAGATGGCGGAGTTTTCCTGCCACTTCATCCACCCTCCGCTTACGCGATGATTGATGTCGTCATCACAAGTTGCTTCTTTATTAATCATAGATCCCAGATATTTAAACTTTTCACACTTGGGAAGCACTCTCCCATTCAAGTAAATGTCTGGAATAGGCTGATGAGGGTCAGAGAACGGGCAGCACAGATACTCTGTCTTCTTTGAACTAATACGATACCCGTGTCCCTCAAAAATGTCCACCCACACATCAAGTGTTCGTTGTAGGGACGCCTGATCATCACTTATAATGGCTCCATCGTCAGCAAAGAATAGCTGGTGCACATTGGGGTCCGTCACTTTTCCTTCAAGCAAGCAATCAAGAGCTGCTATAAAGAGCAGTGGGCTGAGGACGCTCCCTTGGTGTACACCGACTTTGATTGCGAACTCTTCGGTGACTCCTGCGGTGCATCTTACTTTTGTCGTTGCTCTATTGTACATGTCCGTGATCACTCGCACGTAGGCTTCTGGAACTCCTTTTTGTCTTAGCGCTACCCATAAAAGATATTTTTTAAAGATATTTGCTCCTTTGTTCAAATTGTTTTGTCGAAGCTCCTGGGTAGCCTGGTTCCTGTCAGACGCGGAAGACGATATTTCTTCCAACTCCTGATAGAGGCCTTCCATGCTTTTCGCTTTGAATTCGGCGCATTTTTTCTTCGCGATACCTTTGCAACATCTATATACCTTTTCACGGCGAGCTTTTTCCTCTCTATTAGTAGAAGAGCACTTTGACCAAGCTTGGAAAGCCATTTTCTTTTCGTGTATCACTGCTTTGGCTTCGTCTGTCCACCACCAGGTTTCTTTTGCGTGTTGGCAGGGGCCTTTAGATGTTCCGAGCAGTGATTTGGCTTTCTCCAGCCCAGATTGTTGTAGGGAATCCCACATGTCTTGTGCTCTGCACTCCTCATTACCGACCTCATCGATAATGGAAGAGAGGTAGTTTTCCATGATTGTAATAAAAGCTTCGCCTTTTCCTTTATCCAGCTTATACCACTTGATTCTCTCAGACACCTTCGTTTGCTGCTTTGACTTCTTTCTCGCATCCATGAAAAATTCAGTCAGGAGGAGACGGTGTTGAGGGGCGATCGCGTCTCCCAGGATCACTTTGCAATCTTTAGCTCGTGGCTTCATGAAACTGGATACCAAATGATAGTCTATTTGAGTTTCATTTCCGCCGCTGCTATAAGTGATCAGGTGCCGGCTTTGTTTGACGAACATGGTATTTAGCACTATAAGACCGTACGACTTGCACATGTTTAGGATATCTTCACCTGAAGAGTTCCTGGTGCCGTATCCCAGCCCTCCGTGGTAGCCTTCATAGTCTTCGCTTGTCTTCCCGACATGTCCGTTTAAATCTCCCCCAACAAACAAAAGCTCTTCCTTTGGGATGATTTTGACAAGGTTGTGGAAATCTAGCCAGAATGCATCTTTTTCTTTTTGTTCGCATCCCACTTGAGGGGCATATGCGCTTACGATGTTCCACACCTCACCATGCATCACCAATTTGAGAGCCATCAAACGGTCACTGGACTTTGAAATGGTTAAGACGTTGCCAAGTAACTCTGCCGCAAGGATGATGGCGATTCCGTTTTTTCCTTGGTCCAATCCATAGTAAAACATCTTGTAGGCTTTTGTTTTAACGTCCAAGAAACGTGCCCGATTACCGGTGTTTCGCCATTTCGTCTCTTGTACGCACAGGATGTCTACTCGCCTTCTAACCATCATTTCTTCAAGCTCATAGCTGCGCCCACTCATGCTTCCAACGTTCCAACTCGCGACCCTTAAATGTGGCTTACGCCGTTGCATTACTTTGCTATCCCCCGGAAATCCTATAACTCTGACCCGAGCATTGCTGCTCGTCCCAGGATCACGACCATTAGTAGTGCCTGGCGGGGTAGTGCTTTTCCTTTTAGCGTTCTTTTCCATAATGCTACGGTTTGACCGTTTTCATTCTTCCCTTCCTTTTTGACACGGGCATGCTCCAGATTTTTTATTTTTTTTTATTTTTTGATTGATCTTACTCTTACAACACCGGTGATCTCCAGTCGTGTCAACCCACTGATTTGCATGCACACTTGTGGGGCAGTTTAATGGTGGTATATGTGTCCCTAGGCTCACCTTGGTGTTTTCTAAATTGCCTAGATGTGAGTTTTGTTTACCTTTGTTTAGTCGCCTTTTACGACAAGCGATAGGTATCGCTGCAGGGATATTCTTAACCCGTCCCTGCACGAGTAGATGCTGGCATTGTTAATAAGCAAAATATACGTTACTGGATGCCAACAAACCTATGTGGGTTTGTGGTATGGTTTTCATGTGGTGGACCCAATTGTTTCGGCGATGATAATGACCGCCATGTCGCAATCAATGGAGTTCGCTATCGTCTCATGTACACAGCTGGTCAAACAATCGTTCTATTGAAAGAAAAGTCGAATGGCCACTCCTCTCACATGATTTAATGTCGTTGGATTTATTTTTATAGCCAAGGTCCTGGCCGATATGTGTGAAAGAATGGTGGAAATATGGCTCCAAGGAATCGATCCTTGGACGTGCACGCAGTGGTCCTTCACCTGAAATAAATTTCATCGTAATATCTCAATTATTCTGTGTTTTATTTAAATGCAAAATTGTTATTAATTTCAAGAGTGCGGCGGATCTATCCAAAATACCAAATTTTTTTTTTGTAATAGAAAACCAACCGACAATTCAGACTATTTGCAAACTTTATCAGGCATTCATTATACAAGTACAAGTCGAAAAAAAGTGATATGGAATCGATATAACTTTTTGTTCTGGAGATATGCTAGTTGCTCCCGAACGCAACCCCGAAAGAAACGATAGCAAAAGACTTGTTAACTTGACAGCGGTCGGAGACATTGTCTCAAAAAAATTAACCTTCCCTCCGGGGCAGTATGAATGCTTTGTCAGAAGAAAACCCATACAATGTAAGTTTTTTATTGTCTTACGAAAATTATCTTTCTCAGAGAAATCCTTTCTTTCGCGGCTATTACCTCCATTCCTTCTGGATCAATCCTTAATTTTATCAGAAAGTTTGAAGATATCCTCACCTAATTGGCTTTTGGGCAAAACTGATCTCTCTATATCGTAGTGTCCTATCCTTGCTAGCTGTAGTATAAGCCACATACCATAAATAAAAAATAAAGTTCTCAGTAAAATATCCAATTCCGTGTTTATAGCTCATAAAAACCATTCTCAGTCGTCAACCTCCTTGTCCAATAACAAACTTCTTTAGCTTATACGAATGCTTTTCTGCAGGTTCAAGTCGTAGTAACAAGAAAAACAAGTTCCAATGTCTTCGAAATCCCTTTCGGATCTCTAATCGGCACTCGGGGCGTGATGTCCTGCCGATAAATGGCCAATTCACAAACTTCAGTGACCTTCTTGTACTCGATGATTGGCACAATTTGTTGAACCCCAGACAGTATGACAGTCATAGTTACTCATCCATTCCATTTCAAGTACTCTCAGTTGACGTCTGGATGGAGGATACTTCTATCCCTCGGGACATTTTCAATTGCTTTCTTTCCTTTCTGCCTCTTCATGGTGTTGGCAAAAAATGGAGAAAATGCAATTTTCCCGTCAATTAACAAACAGAAAGTAGAGTCCTTTAATGTAGCACAGAATAGAAAGTGGCAAAAAGGCTTTTGACTCAATGACAAACCCTTTCGTCCCAGTCAAATTTTTTTTCTACATGCACCCTCGAGCTACTTAGCCAAACTTCACTATTTAGTAATTTTCCGTCCCATTAAAAGTTCACTCCTCCGAATCCTGTTCTAGAAATATTAAACGAGAAGTCTGAAATAAGACAATTGGTAACGAATCCTGGAGGTTCTTTACCGCTCTCGGATCCTTAAATGAACATGAATTCCTTCAACTGCAAGTGATAACATGAAAATTCATTGAAAAAGGACTAAATTCGAGATAAAGGAGCATAACACTCAATTCGAATGATTACTCGCAAACTTTGCAGACAGGTTCATGCCATAGTCTGGCTGATGATTCGCTTCCAAATCATTTCTCCCTCTTGCGTAGGATTTTTTTTTAAGAAATAAAAATGCTAAGGATATGCCCAAAGCGAATTAAACCAAATGTTCTCTCTTGTCCTTCTAACATGGTAAGGTCCTTCTGCATGTGAGCTAATTAGTTTCCGCTATCAATTTGAGTCATTCACGGCCGACGGGAAGAGTGCGAGGGCGTGTCAACCCGGTGTGTAATTTATAGCCGGAGAATAGTTATTTTTATCCTTACATGTAACTCGTAAGTCTTTTAAAGGATGTATCGCGCCAAGCAACAAGAACAACCCCTCCGATTACACGGTAAATAGCTGCACGTGTATAACAACTTCTCTTGGTTACCGTGAGCTTTCAGTCTGGTAATGAGATATTGCGCTTCATAATTCACTTGTATTCTTTGTTTTTCGATTGTTCATGGTCCTGAATCCTTGTCAGAACACATTGACTTATCATGGTACCAAGTTCAGTTGTTGCTTGGCGTTTGTTTCGGTCTTTATCCACACGCCAGTGTCCAAAATGAAGTCGTTAAAGAGATTTATGGCATAAAATTGCTTCAATTCCCTCCTTTCTATGCTTCCTGCCGTTACTGTTGCGCGCGAGTGTACGATGATGGCTGGCAGAGGGAGAACACGGTGCAATTTTGTATTTGATTTGTAATGTGATGGGTTTACGTGTGATGCAAGCACGGTATGACGCACCGACTCGTGTAAAATGAAGACGGGATATAAATCTCTATTTGGAATCGTGAAGTGCATTGAGGAACCTCCGCGAAGAGGTTTTCTTTGTGCTACTGGGGAATTCATACAAACTGGAGAACGGGATCGCCTATGGGGAGGATATCCTTAATATAAATTTTTTGATAACAACTCTTGGATGTGAGTTCATGGAGCAAGATATCCCTCTTCTTCCAAGGAGTTGAAATCATTTGTTGGCGTAATATCAGAATATTTGGTGAAAGTCGATTCATCAGTCATGAACATTTCCCGGGAAAGGTCCTCGGACCACTTGATGTCTCCTCTGTTTTCATAACTCTTTGATGCGTTATTCCTACTGGAAGGACTTTTGAATCAAATTTCCTCTTCGTGAAAGTTATAGCACTGACATTTATAACCCAACGACCCTAAAATCAAAGACAAGAAAATAGCCTTTCCTAGAAGTAGGAGTAAAACGCCCGTAAAGGACTTTTTCCTCGAAGAACCGTACATGGATCACGTTTATGTTCTTTGTTCTCTGACTGCATTCTTGATAAATTACGATGTCTTAGGTGAGTTGACAGACTACCAAGAAAGTGCACAAAAAGGTCACAAGCGACTGTGTTTCAAGTACATATTAGAATCACTTATACCAACCGAGTTACGTAAGGGAAATGAAGGGAATATGCTGCGATAGCGATTTCTTGAAGGTGATGAATGTTGAGTGGAGCTGCGTTAAGGGCAACAAGAATTATTTTATTGTTATTATCGCATTTGTAACGTTCCTCTTGACGTATGTCGCGAAGATTTTGCCAGTTTGACAAATTGTGAGGTACGCAGATGTATTCAGGAGGAGGGCTGGGTGTGATTTATACGTTTGTCATGTAGGGGTTGAATCTTGTTTTTTTACGTTTTTATGGAAACGGATGTGAAGTTGCGCTGTTGATGGATTTGATGACAAACGTGTGTAAGGATGTTAAACTGCTCAGCTGGGGATTCACTAAGTCTTTGTGTCATATGCTATGGGACATGGATACTCAGTCGAACCTGGGTTGAATGGATGAAAATTTGGTTTATAGAAAACCTGATTTTTCTCAACGGTTAGAAGGGGACTTTAAGACGTTTTTAGTGGCCCTCACTCCTAAGTGGTTGCAACATCTCTGTTTCTGTCTCACCGTAATTGATAAAAGATTAGTGGCTTGAAGCTAGTATAACTTCATCACTAATTTTGTTATGAGTGAATTGGCTCCAAGGATTTTTAGAGGAATGAATTCCAAGACGTTTCTTAGTTCGTGTTTCGGGAGGCGCGATTAAACAGAGAAGATCATTATGTGTTACCTTATCCCCTTTTGTAAGCAGCATAGTAAGTGTTTGCGTCTTCTTTAAGTTGGGTTTTTATTTTGGGTCGCCATTTAGTGCACTTGCATTTGTAAACCATTTGCCATCTTGCCAAGAGATCAATGTCAACTAAGAGCTGTTGTAAAATTGAGAAGGGATTTGAGTACAATATGATTTTGATTTTAAGTAATGAAAGGGCCTTGCAATACGCAGGTCTGATGGAGACCTTGATCCTGCTTTCCTTTTTGGTGCTGAATTTTTTTCGGACACTGTGGAAACAGTTTCATTTCTCTTGTTTATTGCAGTCAAGTAACGTCAAGTTGAGTGTGTTCAAAAATTAACAGGAATTACCGATTTTTTTCTGACAATTTTACTTATTACTCTATAAAAACATGTCCTCTTTAAACGAATCCCCATTAGGTATTATGCGGTTATGCCAGCCTGTCTTCAAGCCTCCGAAACTTTAATGGAATCGATCTTTGAATCATTGATCTCTTACCGATGCACTTTTATTCTCATGTATGCTTGCGAACATTAATGGCTAACATAGAGGTCAGAACATCATTATATTGTTGTTTTTGCTCAAGAGTTTTCGAAAAAAAAAAATTAAGTATAGGTATTATCGTATTGCAGAAGCCATGACTAATTGAGCTTTAAATCCGGACGATTATGCGGATTGTCTCAAGCAAATTATTTATGCGATCAATAGGGAGTACTAGTTTTAAGTGCTAAGATGTCTAGGACGCTCGTTGTTTGTGAATTGAATATCGCAATTGTACTGCAACCGTAAAGATCTATTGTAACCCCTTCTTTGATCTATGATTTACGTGCTGCCTTTAAGAATTTGACAACTTCTCTAGATGGGACTTCTTGGAAGTCTTTCCCTGTTATGGTTGTGTTACTTGTAATTTTTAATCTTTCTCGGGCGAGGTTTAGGCTTGCCCACATCGCCCTCAGATTTGTGTGCTACTAAGACCCATTTTCTAAAGGTGATAGTTGCATGCCCCGTGTCCTGTTAGTTCCTCACCTACATGTTAGTTAGGTCGGCTTTACTTAGTTCTAGAGCTTCTTTAGCACGTTTGGGACTTTGATACTGCTCCATGAACGTTCTTGAGTGGTTAATACTCTCCTTTAATACCCTCTTGTCTGTTCCAGAATTGGTTCTTTTGTTTTATGATTAATTTGTTTAAGTATAGGTTTATGTTTGAATTGTCAAGACCATAAACGGAGGATGGCCCCGTAAAATGTATCTGAGCACCTTTCTTGGCTTGTATACCAGCCTTTTCATTGCATTCAGGGTTTTCATGACCCGGCACCCAGATCAGCTTTAATCTGTTATTTGCAGCCAGTTTGTTTATTGTGTTGCGACATTCCCAGACATCCTTAGAGAGAATATATTCTCGTGTTATCCTCGTGTTAGTGGGTCTTCTGTCGCAGATGCCATGTGCCGCTTCATTGATTGCAAATAGTTCTGTCTGAAATATAATTGATACATTGCAGAGGGAAATATCTAGGCTACATTTTGATCCTTTTACACCAGCCCCTACATTGTTTCCAGATTTCGACCTATCTGTGTATCATTTCTGGGCTACATCATTCGTCCAAGGGAGGTTGATGTTCTATTCCTCTGTGCTTGGTATGAGTAGTTCGTAGTATTTTTTAAAGTTTAACTCAGGGGACATTTACTCTGGTTAGCTCCCAGATGTTGTCCACTTTTTTAAGAATTTGTAAGTGTCCAACAAGGTCTCATTCTTTGTATTTATAGGTTCGCTGTAAGATTAAGGCTTGTTTGGCAGTTTAAGCCTGTATGGTAGTTTGTACTAATTGTGGGATGTTTTAGGGTCCATAGAATTTTGATGGTGCCAATCGCAACCTCGTTTGCTTTCAGGATTTTTTTTACAATGCCCGTGACTTTGTGAAGGGCAGTTATTATAGGTTTACCTTTTTGATATGCAAATTGTAGTTTGTGGAGTGGTGCGTTCTCCAGTGCGGATCTTATCACTAGTTCTATCAGTTTTTCTGTAATTTTCAGTAAAAATGAGGAGAGACTGATTGGTCGGTACGATTTGGGGTTTTTGGGGTTTGGGGTGCCACCTTTGGGTATAAATATTATCCAATCACTTAAGTGGTACATAGTTGGTTATAAGGCATAAGGCAATAGCCTTTAGCTTGTTAGGGGAGCGCATTAAAAATGCAGGGAAAATACCATCCAGCCCAGGGGCTTTGAATGGTTTGAAGCTTTTAATAGCCCAGTCAATTTTTTGTGTATGTATATGCTTACGTTGGGATTTCTACCATTGTTGAATATCACATTTGCTTCACAGTTTTAATGTTGATTTTTCAATACATCCGGGAACTCTAGGGTGTTTTATGTCTGTAAGTAGACCAAGTGAGTCGTGGTTGCCTTTGGAGAGCGCTTTATAAACTCTTGCCGTTTCCAGTAAATTCTTTAGGTTCTCTCAGAAGTTTTTCCACGATTTCTTCTTGGATGATCGGATTTCTTTGTTGTAAATGGTTAGTGCTTCCTTGTATGGTTGCCAGTTACCCATCTTTTTGGTTCTGTTGAAATCTCGTCTTGCTGATCTCCTTAATCTGCTCAGTCTCGAGTTCCACCAGGGCACAGGCTTTGCGGTGTTCTTTTCTTTCAATTTCAATGGGCAGCTATCATCATAGGAAGATATCATCTTGTCCGTTAGGAATTCAACAGAGTTGTCCGGTTCCTCAGGAGCATTTGTGTATTCCTAGTAATTTATTGTTAAGTAGGGATTTGTACGTACCCCAGTTTGTGGCCTTAGGTGATCTATAGCTCACTAGGGTTTCTTTTTCATTTGAATTTGATGTGGCTGTGGTCTGAAAAGGAGGCTTCTTTAGATACCTGCTAGTAACTAGTGTAAGGTCTAGAACTTCCCTTCTTATGGAGTTTTGGAAGGTTGGTACTTTTTCTTTTATGGCAATCTCCAGGTTAGTATCTACAAGAAATCCTAAAAGGGACTTGCCTCCTGCGTTGTTATCGCTGCTTCCCCATAGTGTGCATCGCAGCCTATGATAAGGTTCTTACCTTTCCCTTGACAGAATTTCACCAGGTCCTTTACTAGTTTTGGTGGTGCTTCAAGTAGGCTGAGGTAATGACTACCTCCATGTCTGCCGTGTTGACGATAATTAAGACTGTGTCTCTATTTGCGAATTCTAAAATTGTAAGGAATCTTACGGCAGCTCTAGGTATAACTGCCGATTCGTCGTATGTCAACTTACAGTTTTTAATGTTTCATCTTGATATTTTGTTTTTGTTAATCCAGGGCTCGTGAATCAGCTCCAGATTAAATGTACCACCAACATGCTTTTTGCGTATTTCAGCTGATGATGATTTAGCATGCCGGAGGTTGGCTTAGACAGCATATATTACGGAGGCTGATTTGTCCGAATTTGAGGTGGATTTTGTTACTTCTCTCCTTCAATGATTTTACGTATAACTGATTGGCCTTCTGAGAGTACCAACATAGTGGATGTGCCCTTGTTGACTCTTTTTAGGGTCCTCCACGGGTCTGCTTTCAATCCAACGTTCTGGGATTGTATGAAGTCGTGCATTTTGTGGGTAGCTATGCCGGCGGCGTTAGGAAAGTAGCCGACTACTGGGTTGAGCAATAGATTCCTCCTTTGCAGCCCACTGTTCGGCTCCCTCCCAAAGCTTCAGCAGCGGTGTGGTGATTTTTAGCCACTAGAATTTATGATGAACCCTGCTTCAAATGCGCAGCTCGAGAATTGAGGCTTGATGATGTTGTCCTTTTGCCCTAGGATTTTCTCAATAATGGCCTCTTGTAACGTCGCGTCGTTATTTGTTCTGTAGGTACCAAAATGTACCTACAGAACATGCCCCTGTACCCTGAACATGCTGTTCCACCTTTGATTGGGCGATTTAAAGAGTTAACCTTCTCCTCGCCCAACTAGACTTAGCCAACTATTCAGCAGAGAATTTACCGTGCTGAATTTGTTGCTACCGGCGACCACCACGAGGAGGTACTAGTTGCACTGCCATGATTTGAAACAGTTACGGTACGTGCTCACTATGAGGTGGCTATATGTTGGTCCCCCTGTTCAAATACATGGCTGATCACCACACTGTACAGATACTTGGTGAAGTAACGTAACAAGGAAAATAGTCGCGCGGATAAGACCAACAGATCTCCCGACAGTACAAAATTCCCATGACTTTTTGAACCAACTCACTCTTAGTTCAGGTGAAGGTCGAGTTCAGATTTTTGCGCAGAGTTCAGATTTTTAGATTACTTACTATGGTAGGATATGTTTTTGGAAGCTTGCATAACTCTTGGGGTCATAACCGCTATAAATCATACTCGTTAGGTGTGGAAAAAGTGACTTTTATTTTGCACAAGTCCAAAAAATAAAACTGAAATTCCACTTCACTCACTATCCTCGCCCCTCTTAATATAGTCTTAAATTCCATCAACGTCATCCATCAGGATACCCTTCCTAACCAGCTTTATTGTTCCATTATTTCAATAAATATTTCCTTCAATAACCTTGTCATTTAAGCAAAACGAAGGTTCTAACATATTTATGATGTGATTCTTGGAAATTAATGAAGCTGTCAGTCGATATATGTATCTATTTAACCTTAATCACTTCAACCTTTTAAGCAATTCACCTCCTTTATATAACGCCTATAAAACCAAAGATATCTCCGCCAGTTTCATTCCAATCAAATGATGATTCTTGAATTCCTAATGACATTTAAATTTCTTTGCCAAGAAGCATCAATCAATTCTTGCCTCTTGTATCGTTTACACATCTCTAGTTCTCCATATGCGTACGCTAACCCAACCATACGCGTCTGTCTGGATGTGAGGGCGTATTCGTGTTTGGCTATATAATAAAACTCATCACATTAGCAACATACAAACCATTTCCGCCACATCTTCCATATCCGTTTCTTCTTATATCCAAACTGACTTATCCTGATCCCCTCCGGCTCGATGGATCCGGGTATCCTTTCCACAGATAATAATATTTGTATCTTCTTCACCAGCCTAGGTCCCGCTTGTGCGTACCTTAATTTTGTTTACTGCTTGACTATCATTACATATTGCTTTTGTATTTATATTTGTATTGGAATGATCTCGGAATATACCCTGTCTTTGTTGTAAGGAGCATAATAGAGAACAGGGTAAAGTGTGAATAATTTAGCCCCGTTTTTGGTCTATCCTACTCGTATGTCGTTGTTTACCTTGACACCCTACTTAACTTAGGTTAAGTGATATTTTCTCCCAAGTCTGTATTCGAAATCGAATTTGAAGGAAGCTTTCTTGGAATCTCCTCCACTTTGTAGTAATCAGTTTCTTGACCTGTATGCCGCCGCCCCTTAATTGACGGGTGACTGAGTGAACTTTTATGGCTGGATAAACTTTCTATTTATAATACTGCACTTTGTTCAATTTGTTGGAGTTTGTTTATGTTGTTAGCGTCATAACTCTCATGCAGAATAACGCGCGTTAATACCCCGAAACCATCAGAGGGTGGAAGTAGAACTTTGTAATTGGACCTATATTAGTCGACGAAATGTGCGCCCTTCTCGTTGGGAAACTTAAGTGGATTCATAGCGGGAAGTGTGGATGCAAGTCTGGAAATGTCGAAGTTGGAAAATAGTTTATAAATACCTGAGCCACACAGGAACAAGCTAACTTGTTGCTCAGAGCGATTAATTATTACAGAAAGTTGAATGTTACTTTGCCTTCGTTTTCATATAAAACGTCATAAAGTCCTTGTTTTCCGATGCGGATATGTATCTAAAGGTTACCAGTATGTTGCATTTAAAGATAATTGGAGAATGAAAGAATGAAGTAACTGAAGATAGAGAAAATAGAGATTGCTATCCTTTGGCTATTTGTGCACGAGTTTGTTTTGCTTCGAGTTATACTTTATTGAGCGATGTGCTGACAGTTTAGGTTGGAGTTGTCGGTCAAAGTAATTGCATTGTTCTTATGGTGATTGCCAGTCAGGCAGGGAAAATCAATTTTGTGGCAAGAGAATGAGAATGTTAAAGAGCAATTTAAAAAATCAACATTGTTGTCGGTTCTTCCTTGAAACCACTTTGCTTTTTTGCATTTAAGTCCACTTGAGAGTCGAGGGCCTGTAATGCGGTAATGCTGTAGTCTTTTCCTCGAACCCCAGTATAAACACTTTAGCATATCCTTTAAAACAATGCTTCAGGACTTGATTTGGATGTAAAGTACGAGTAGTGTCAAAAACACAAAAACGCATTTTCATTCTCATAAGTGTAATCGGACCCTCGAAAATTCTCCGTAGTCCTCTGGAACATAAGCTTCCTTTAGTTAGAAATGCTGTCGATATATCAAATTTTTGCAACTGCTTATTAGGGTGCGTTCAAGTTGTACGAGTGTCTCAAGTGTACTCAATGTGTCACTTAAGGTTTATATTTAAACAACAACAAAGATGAGTTGGGTTACAGTTTTATGACCTTTTTAAGGAATTGTTCAACACCTATAATGTTGACATCGTAATTAATAGGTTGGTGGTTGAACAAAAAAGATCGATCCTTTCAGAAAATATATCAAAAAACTTTTTGGGATATCATATATCAAAATATATCAAAAAACTTTTTCTTTCATCTTGTGAACGTTGCCTGCCTTCTTAGTTTTCTTCTTTGACTGTATTTACTTTTTCTTTGTTTTTGTTTAATTTGTAAGAAGTTGTTGTAATTTGTCTGATTTTTCGTATTAACCTTATGTGAAGCATAGGAGCCGAATCCGCTTTTTTACAGCTGTCTGTTTTTTTTTCTGTTTGATTTTTGTTTAATTTACTTAAAATAAAATAAAAGATAAAAAAGTTTTAAACTAGCATAAATAACTTAACCAACTTAAAATATCTTACCTTCGGGCTAATGCTGACCACGGCTACGTTTTAAGTGGTTCATACGGAGAGCTTTTGTGTAGTCTGAGGTTGCTCATTCGACTAAATATGACAGTTTTATTTACACACCCATTCAGACAGAAATGAACTTCAGATTGGCATGAATTGCTTGCTTAGTAGATCGATTTCGATGACTGTAAAATAGCACGAATCTTGACAATAAAAGTATTAATTTCTATGATAAAATGGCAGTGGTAACTGAACATGTTTGACTTTGACGCATATCACGGATTACGCGTGAGCTGTCAAATATAGAACATTGAAAAACCAAACAAAAGAATATCACTTTACCTTAAACTATTCTAGCCTGTGTAAGTCTGTCATTGGCGTTCGGCGGGTACGAGCAAATGTTATAAAAACCAAAAAGATCTTCTCGATTTTGGCGTGAGATCGATCTACTAAATCTTTGACGTTTGGGCGTATGCTCGGGGCACGACATCCTGCTAATTGAGGTATCGTTGTTACACGAAATGGTGCGATACGTGATCTTAATAGAGGAATACCTCTGGGGGAACAAATCCTTTCGTGGTAAAAGCAGTTCGGGTGGAGATCAGGTAATTGATCGAAATCATTGCCGTCTAACCATTTTTATAAGTTCTTATAAAGCCACCTTCTCCTGAAGATTCTCGATCAGACGACGCCCTTCCAATAAATCGTAACAGGCGTTCATTGTCTGACGACCTAAAGTACACGACTTTGGTATCATGGCATCATGATGACGCTGGTAGACCAGTTTTTGGTCTTGAGTTTCTCGTGCACAAATGAAGATATCATCTCTGGCGTAATTTCCTTGGACGCATAATTGTTTTGATTTTTTTTCTTTTTTTGATTTCTGAGGATCTTTATGTATGAGTCGCTCAAAGCAATGTCGTTCGCAACCACTCAATAGGAAAGGCATTTTCTGTCTGATATCAAGTGGCAACGTTCACTGCCTTGGTTACTTGAAAAATTTCTATTATATTGGGAGTGGAAATTTGCTTCGTTCTTATAATTTTGTCATGTCTTCCTTCGGATTCCGGTCGTTTTTCTCGAAATGACCAGCTTAAGCGAATCAGTTGTAGCCTATACCGATCGCACGTAATGAATTCATCAAATTGTGGTAGCTCATAGTATACAACATCATTTTGGTCTCATCAGATTCAGAGCATGAACTTTGAACTCAAATTTTGTTTTGGTGTTGATGTTGAGATCGATTGTAACGATACATCACGCGTAACGTAGTATTTTTTCATAGAATATACATTTTTCATACCCAGTCACAATCCGATGTAAAAAACCCGTTCTTTTTTGCCTTTAGTTCATCTGCTCGCATGTGAGAAATGCCTTTCAACAGCTCTTGAAATGCTCTTTTTTCACGATCCAGAAATCGATATTATTTTCCCAAGGCTATGCTGCAAGCATCGTGATCTTAGCCGATAAGGGATTTAAATCCTACAAAAGTTCAGTCCTCGTCTGCCATTATATGTATTTCCCTAGGTTTTCTTTTCACCGGACTACAGAAAACACCTCCTGTAACTTCATTCAAAAACAGATTATTTGCATCCGTATATGAGGGATTTGAAAGGATCCAAATTTGTTGATTCGACTTCGTTCACAACAAGTTGGCCTTTGTCCGTCCGCTTAATGGCAACGCACAGATTATGGTTTGAAAGCTAACAATATCTAGCTAGTTCATGATGAACGAATGCTCGTTAAGCCGAACCATCAGATACAGATCAAAATCAACTGGCATGGTTCAGCACATGCCGGAAGTCTGTCGTTTGATCACAAATACATGGCAGTTTAATAATTTTCATGTGCTCCGTCCAAAATCAAGTTTAGTACAAGGTTAATTCACCCTCACTAAAGGCACTCTTTACTTGAACTCTGACCCTCTAAAACAGTCAGATATATCAGACAATATGATTTCGTAAATGATGATTTAGGACTTAAACAATCTGTGACTTGTCCCCACATCACGCCGATTATTATAGGATTGTACCCCGTTCAGTAGTTACTCCTCGGTGAATATCCTTTTCGATCGCAGCTCAGACTAGAAAACTATTATTCGACTTATAGCTTCGGATCACTTTGGTTGTCTATTCAATATACCTTGTGAATCGATACAAGAAACCTGCATCTAGACGTGTGTCATAATATGAAGAGAAGTCATGGCATGACCTTTTGGGCTTTAATTAGATACCGTAAAGGTGATTGTTATTTGCCATGATTTTTAAAGAACTTTCCGTCACGAAAATATTTAACCAATTCAAATATGAACATATACGCTTCACCAACTTCCTGATGTGCTTCTACAAATATAAAGAAGACTGAAGATTCTCTCCAAATGCTGACGGTCTTAGTACACATCTTAGACTCCATGATGATATCAGGTGTTTATATTTATTGGCCCTTACAACAGACTTTCGAATGTACTATGAATGCGTCTTTCATGCTGAGTTCTACGCGATTCATAATGCGGCAATCTACATCTCGAGACTGGTGAAACCATCAACATATGTACTTACCGAAAGTCAAACAGCACCCACAGTGCAAAGCTCACGCTGCATGAACTTAAAGTACATCAAGGATAGCTGTGATGCTTTGCAATCCCTAGCCAACAAAACCAAGGTGGACCCCGGGGCATATACGAGTACGTATCAGTGGTAACGAAATCGAACCTACTAACCGAGAGCTTCTCTAAAAGATGTTTGTACTTATGTACCCGTTGTACTCCCAAATCAGAGTCAATCAGAGGAAATCTTACTACCTCTGAACATATATGTACATACATACTGTAAAACAAAACTAAAACTGAGGAATCTGCAGAGTATTTGTGAGTGAGTGTGTTAGGCTTAGGAGCTTAGTAAACCTTGAGATATCGTGATTCTGTGGCATTAATCCTCAACCTCACCTAATTAGCTTTTCTCTGTAATGTAAGTTATAGCATAAGCTTTATAATTAAAACCTTGTATCCATGCCTAATGTAATACCTCAAAAACACTTTGTTCAAAAGTTCAATTTCAAAATTTTCCATTAGTCTTCACATGCTAATCACGTCCCGCCTTTCTTGCACATGTACATATAGAATTAAAGTTTTCCTTCCGCTATCTACTCATAGGGATGTTAAGGTGCCATTAATTGCAAGCATGTATGAAAAATGCGCGACATTAGTAGATCCGTGTTTCCACCCCTTAAACACGTCCATTAACAGTCCCGTGCCCGGTCATAACAACACAGGTAATTTGAAAACAATGCGACCGTGTCATACACTGTCTTCGCTGCTTTTTTTCTCTGTTCTTCACCCGAGCGCTTCGTTTCATTTCTGCACGTTTCAGTTCTGCACGCCATTAATTTTGAATTCATGACTACAGCATATTCCCAAAAGACTCTTGCTTCCTTCCCGCCAACGGCGACTGATGAGACATTGCGTAGTGGTAGCTGAAACGCCTTTCATGAATACATTGGTTGATAAAAAGACGTGTTGGCTTCCTAGCTTTCTGTCTTCCTGATCTCGTTCTTTTTTCGAGTCGCGAAAGTTGAATAATGTGAGTGATTCCCTAACCAATGTGTGACACTGGAATGAGATACGGAAGAGTTAAATTGCGCCTCACATACAAATTGCGTTGTGGCACGTTCGGATGGGGTGTTTCAGTGAGAAATACCATTGCTGCTATATGTTTGTACGTATAGTTCCTGTCCCACATCATGAATCACATTTCTCTTTGATATTTTTGACAGATTTTGTACTTTTGTCTTGCTTCCCTCACACATTGTGGCGTATTTCCAACGTTTATCCAATTTCCAGTTTCCGGATAGGATTTGATATTGTTATGTAGAACATACCTTCCCTAAGTCGTACTACATATGTACCTGTAACATTCTTAGAGTACCTCGGGACTATCGGTATCCTTTTAGCCGTGCTTAACTCACATACTCTACATTCCCTCGAGAGAGGTCAACGTGTCGGGCTGAAAACTTCTCGAAGGAGGACGAAATACGGAAAAGAAAAACTTATTCGACGGGAATTTTCCCATTTAGAAAGTTGTTAAGCTCATCCTTTTGCTCCTTCTTATCGCGGTCGAATTGTTCCTCGTGTTTAGGGCCGATGATTTTCTTCACACTTTTTTTCGGTTTTTTGATAACACTTTCTGGCTTCTTTGTCGATTTATCGCAGTCTGATGATATTGACACGGTGAGAAGTTGAACGCTTCGTTTCCATGTACCCTAGCCAAATGAGAGGGGGTGCTTGGATACTGCAATGAATGGAAATATTTATTTGTATTGTAAAAAAAATAGGATGGGCGAGTGAATATTGTATTCTATTCTGCGCCTGCCGTTTGACGATGTTCGTGATGTTGATGATGGCAGTAAGCCGGCTTACAGAGCGTTGAAAGTGTTCAATGCCTTCCACTTTCCTTCCTCTCTTTTCATCTTATTTTTGTTCTGCCTTGTCCTTTCATGAATGAATGAATTTGCTTTGTTTTCAGTTTGAGATTTATCTGGCGGGGAGTTTGCTTATTCGGATTTAGTATTTCGTTATAAATCTTTTTACCGCTTTTGACTTATGTACAAAATTTTTATTTATTTATTTATTATTATATACATTAGGTGACATCCTGTATTTAATTACAAGTAATAAATAGTGTCGAATGCCACTTTACAAAGATAAAATACAATATAAATAAGATAAAATAGGGGGTGACAAAATATTAAGGAAAAACACATGTGTAATTTGCACAGTCTATAGAATAATATAAAACAATGACAGCATTTTGAGACTTAAGATAAATTAATAACTAAAATACAAAACAAAGAAAAAAGAAGGGAATTTTTTGAAGAGACAAAGTATTCAACAATTAAACCAATATGTCAGTGAATAGATGAAAACTCGGAGCCAGTAATAAGAAATTCTAAGCTCGTATAATTGTAATTCAAAAGCCATCGCTTTATTTGCTTTATAAAAAGTCCAGGTGTTGATATTGTCCTGAGTGATCGAGGAAGCTTGTTAAATAGTCGAATGGATAAGATGGAGTAAAAATTACGATAGGCTGTGGTACGGAACTTTGGAACAGGTAACAAATTGGAGAAGTTCACACGTAGATTATGAGACGAGATCAGACGAAAATTACGGTTTCCAGACCTCATAAAGAAAGTCTTTAGAACTTTAAAACAGTATAAATGCCTTACAGGAAGAATTTTCAAGTCACAGAACAACGGATAACAATGATATTTACTTGGTTTCCCACATATTTTTCTCAGAACATTTTTCTGCAGCGTTAGTAAGTTTTGGATTCTACTGAAGTATACACCACCCCAGCACGTGATTCCATATTGCAGCTTAGAATCCCAAATGCCATGATATACCATTTTGAGAAGTTCTTTAGAGCAGATCTTTCTTAGATAGAAGAAATGTCTAATTGTGCTTCGAAAATATTTCTTTAAGTAGTCTATGTGATTTAAAAAAGTCATTTTATAGTCAATGGTAAGCCCTAGATATTTAAATTCGTCAATGTTTTCGATTAAGAAGCAGTTATCGCTACAGCTTAAGTCATTACAAAAAGAGGGAACAGACGGAGCAAGGGTACAATTGCAGATGGACAACGTATATCTCTGGCAATCTGATGAATGAAAATAGACATTAGCATCGAGGTTTAGTGCTGTCAAATTAAAGTGCATTATTTTAGTTTTTTTGCTTATTACCAAGTTATGTTGGGCAAACCAGTTGCGCAGTAAACAAAGGTCCCAGTTAATGTCTGAGATCAAATCCAAGGGACTGTTGCAACCATAGGAAAAACCCACGTCGTCGGCAAATGCAGTCGGTTTGCCTTTAAAGTCAAGTAGAAATAGTGAGTTAATGTAAATTAGGAACAGGATTGGTCCCAGTACCGAACCCTGGGGTACACCCAAATTGTAGAGCATGATTTCACTCCTAATTTCGTCCAATTTCACTCTTTGTGAACGGTTTTGAAGGTACGATTTAAACCATTCAAGCATGAAGCCACGAAAACCTGCTTTTTCCAACTTCCTTATTAGAATATTATGGCTAACCATATCAAAAGCCTTAGTAATGTCGATAAATAAGCCTGCGGTGCATTTTTTCCGATCTAGGTTTGCCATTATTTGAGAGCAAAATTGTAAAAGGGCATCCTCGGTTGATTTCCCTTTTTGAAAGCCGAATTGAACAGGAACGAAGAACTTAGTTGAGTTAAGAAAATTCACTATTCTGCTTTTTATCAGTTTTTCGAAAAGTTTACTAAGGACAGGAAGAAGTGAAATTGGCCTATAGTTGGAGATTTCCGTAGCAGCACCTTTTTTGAGCAGAGGTAGAACGTCTGCACATTTGAAAGCTTCCGGGAAGACGCCTTCAATAACACAATTGTTGAAAATATCTGCCAACACATCTATCACAAAACTAGCAATTTTTTTGAGCATAAGACTGGTAATGCCATCAACTCCACAAGAATTAGAATTTTTTAGGGTACCAATGGCTTTAAATACTTCAAGAGGCGTAATTTGCTCGAAAACAAAACTATTTCTCTGACTTTGTTCAACAGAAGTGTGCTGAGACCCACATTGATGACACGCAGATTGAATAGGAGATGGTAATGAATTCTTCGCTATATTAGTAAAGTACGAATTGAATTCATTAGCAATGACAAGTTTATCAGACACTTCACACTGGTTGACATTAATAACAGTAGGTTTTTTGGTTAGGGATGCTTTGTTAAGAATACTATTTACTAGAAGCCATTCATTTTTTAATTTTCCTTTCGATGCACTAAACCGAGAGCGATAATATGCATCACGGCATTTTGGTATTTCCTTCTTAAGCTCAGCACATAACTTCTTATATCTACTTAGGAAGTTAGAATTGTAGGGAAATCGTTTGCATTTAATTCTGAGTTTATTTTTAGCTTTTACTTTATATAATAAATGACTGGAAATCCACGTTTTCAGTCTTTTTACATCATTTTTTGGGGACAGAAAAGTAGAACAATTTAAAATGTGCTGTCTAAGGCACTCAATAAACGTTGTACACGCAGTTGACGCATCTTTGCTGGTGTAGACATCGTCCCAAAATTCATACATGAGAATGTTCCTCAGCTTTCTGAAATTAGTTTTCATTTTCTTTGCACCCAAGTTTGTCATTTTGTTATTTGTAGATTTTAATTCATTTATTAAGAGTCCTACCATGGAGTGATCAGTTATATGTAAATCTAGAACACACTGTTCGCAATTGTTCACAGAGAAGCTTTTAAATCTGCCATAAATATGATCCAGGCAACTACCAGAAGCAGGCCTAGTGGGTTCATTAATGAAGCAAGCCAAGCCGTGTGACGCTAATAATGCCAAATAATTTGAAACAATTTCATTATTATCCAGAATATTTATATTGAGATCACCTACGATAATTAGGTTTTTGGATTTTTCATTTTTTAAGAGATTAGAAAATTCTTCTACAAACATTGTAACATTAAACATGTGCAACCTGTAGACACATACAAAGACATATACTTCACGATTAATTTCAACGGAAACTTTAATTACATCGGCGCTTGTGAGGTCTAAACACACAACATCTAGAGTTTTATAGACATCTTTCACAAAACACCCAACTCCACCTGAAGCGTAATTTTCGTTTGTATTACAAAGCAAACTAAATCCGGGAATATAGTAATCATTTTTCTCAAAATCGTATATCCATATTTCGGTTACAAAAACAATATCCGGAACATATTCAAACGAGTCTTGACTGCCTAATGATGAGATTGGTTTGTGTTCCTATGTTCGGGTATAGATTTGCATAATTCAGTGCGGAGTGGGAGATATCATATGTTTTCACTGCTCCATACAACTTTTCTCTTTCACTATTAAATTTTTGAAAAACACGTATCAGAGCCTCGAATAAAATTTAGTCATCTGGTTAGTTCACATCGCGTTTGTTGAGGCGCCAATTTTTCGTTCGTTATATTCAAGCCAAGCTTATTATTTTTTATAGCCAAGATGACATAGGAAAACTATGTCCGAGTACAGTTAAACACATAAAATAATATTCGGCTTGAAAGACTTACAAAGCTTGAACTTTGATAACCATCGAATGATGCCTTAAAGGCTAGAGACCAGAGTTCTTGAGAAGATTCGATAATTCTAATGCCGGATAGGTACATTATATAATAAAATTGTGTTTATAAATTAATATTTATTCAAAAGACAGACGAGGCGATAAATAGTTCACTAGTATTCAATCGAAATAAAAAAAAAATCAGAAAAAAAAAAATAGTAATTCAAAATTAATAAAAACTGAATCAGCCCTTCATTAGCTGATTACCTCTCGATTAGTACTGGTCTCAGATCGATATCTTAATTAGGTCACTAAATATGTATGCGAAGCCAAAAAAAAGTTCATGACTCCACGAACGAACACATACAGTGCCTGACAAAATAAGACCACCGAATATCTTTATAGATTTCGTTTTACAATTTGGAAGCCTAAATATTTCATTATAAAGTAAAATAAAATTCATATTTTAATTGAATTTGCTAAATTGTTCAAAATGGGGATACAACGATAAGACCTGTACTTAAAAAAATATTCATTATAACAGGAAATATAAGAAAAACTAAAACAGACTTAATATTTGGTGGACAAAGTTGAACAAAAAAACTATAATTGTTATTCTTCAACGCCTTCGAAGACTAGCATGTCTCGACATTTCAGGCGCTATGCCAACCTG
The DNA here is from genome assembly GCA_958301585.1 of Merodon equestris. Taxonomy (NCBI): domain Eukaryota; kingdom Metazoa; phylum Arthropoda; class Insecta; order Diptera; family Syrphidae; genus Merodon; species Merodon equestris. The sequence continues at coordinate 51,566,451 of OY284415.1, read as the reverse complement.
CATAAGGGAAGCCCAAAAAGCACTGATCGGAATCACTCCACTGCATCTTTTTTATTAAAAAGGTTACAATACGCAATGCAATCAGACTCCTACGCTCAGAAACAAACCTGCCATGTAGCCCATTGGGTCACATGACCATCCTGCAACACCTTCATTAGCTTGGAAAAATGGCGATCCCTTGTCAAAGGTGGTACATAGATGGCTCCAAGATGAATTCCGGTGGCATCTTGAGACCAATTCGGAAAATCTCCAAGGCTTCAGGAATGAGCCCAGTATTTTCCAGGTCGAATTATACGCCATTCTGTTGGTATAACACAAACTCAAAATCCGTTAAGGAATGCCACGTTGCCCTGCAGCACCTAGTCAAAAAAAACCAGGTCAGACTCTGGTGAGTGCCAGGCCAGGACACAAGGGCATTAAGGGCAACGAAATCGCCGACCAATTCGCTAGAAAAAATTCCAGCGAAATGTACATACATATGTAGGTGCCGAATCTTTCTGCGGGATTCCCATGTCGAAAACTAAATTTCTCCTAGAAAAGTGGGAAAAATTGCAACATCTGTTCTTTTGAAACAGAGTTCAACGACTCCGACGCTCTATTAACATTCTTAAATATAATATAAAGGGTCCGCCATCTAAGGTTTTTTTTTTTTCAAGTAGTGCTTATTTCGTGAATGGTAACACTTAGCTCATGTCTGATTTGACAGATAATTAGTTTTATCCTTCCGCTGAACGAATATGGTTGTGTATACGCTTGAACAACGCTGGGAAATATCGCGACATTACTTTGAAAATCATGGTAATGTTGCAGAATGTGTGCGAAAATTGCGTACGGATTTTGGAAGAAGAGAAGCACCGTCAGCTCCGTATGTTCGTTATCTTGTGAAAAAAGTGAAAGAAACTGGCATCCTCATCGATAAACCAAAGCGTGAAAAGCCAAAAACAGTGCGTACACCCGAGAATATTGCTGCTGCGGCAGAAAGTGTGCGTGAAGCGCCATCAACATCAATTCACCGTCGTTCTCAACAATTGAACATTTCGGAGACATCATTGAGACGAATTTTGCATAAAGACCTTGGTATGACGCCATACAAAGTCCAATTGGTTCAGGAGTTGAAGCCAACTGACCATCCAATGCGTTTTCGCTTCGCTAAGTGGGCCTACGATCGACTTACGGAAGATGCCGATTTTGCCAAAAAAATCATCTTTTCAGATGAAGCTCATTTTGATCTTGGCGGGTATGTAAATAAGCAAAATTATCGCATTTGGGGCACAGAAAACCCGCACGAAAAGCCGGTGCACCCAAAACGAGCCACTGTTTGGTGCGGATTTTGGTCCACAGGCATTATTGGGCCATTTTTCTTCGAAAATGAGCAAGGAGTGGCCGTTACAGTCAATGGCGATCGTTATCGGGCCATGTTGAACGAATTTTTATTCACAAAAATTTAAGAGGAGGATATTGGCATTTGGTTTCAACAGGACGGCGCTACGTGCCACACAGCCGAAGCTACACTCGATGTTTTGCGCCCTGTTTTTGAAGATCGCATTATCAGCCGCAGAGCTGATGTCGTTTGGCCACCTCGGAGCTGCGATTTGACACCGTTGGACTATTATTTGTGGGGTGCCGTCAAAGATAAGTGTTACGCCGACAATTGACGCTTTAAAGGACAATATTCGTGAAGCCATTGGTGAAATACAGCTGCACACAATCGATAATGTGCTTAAAAATTGGACCGATCGTGTAGGCTACTGCATGGCCAGCCGAGGCAGCCATTTGAATGAAATTATTTTCCATTATTAACCGGAAGGATTGTACTTTCAAATAAAAAAAGAAATTTGAGAAAATATTCAGTAGTTTTTTTTTATAGCATTTTAAAAAAAAAATAAAAATTATTTGGCGGACCCTTTAGTAGATATCAGAAGACTGGTCAGCTACCTCTCGGGCCAATAAAGTCTGGGATATCATCTCAACAAAATTAGCCTCTCGTCTGAAACTAAGTGTCAACCATGGCTTGAGGACGAGGACTCTGCAGAGCACATACTATATGAGTGCGCTGGCCTCTACCACCTTAGGAAGCGTATCCTTCTCATAGAAATAATGACTCGTAAGGGGATCATCTCAGCTCACACGAGAAACATCCTCAATTTTATTAAGAAAATAGAGGAATACCTCGTCTGATCGACTAGCAAGCACATCTGCATTGATCGCAGTGCCCCATGCTATATGTTCAAACTAGCCCCTTTATGTTTGAATACTTTACCACCTGTTTTTGGTTAAGACTCAGCTAACGTACAAGTACCTTCGATGGTATGGCGTATCACGCTGATTTTATTTTCATTTCACAGTTTCTCTTAATTTTTAGACTTTTTAAAGAACTCCCACACAGTTTTCAAGGGATTAAGATCGGGCGACCAGATTGGTCAGAGCACGGGATCGAATTATGTTCTTCCAGTGAAAATGTATTCTATGCCAACCGTTGGCTTTGACTCATTAGCATCATAAACTGCCACTTCAATGGTATATACCATTCATCATACGGAGGCATGACCTCTTCTTATATCTTTGTGTACAGGTCCTTAATCCAAAATATTGGCCTTACACCATACCACGAAAAATATACCGATACCAGTATGCTTTCGCCCTAATGCTCGACACTCCTGGTGGCGAAGTTGTTATTCTGCAACTGCAGGACGCCTGAGCCATCCCACCAAATCTACCTTCATTCCATTGGACCAAAGAACGTTTCGCCATTTATTTTGATTTTTCGCACTCATTCAATTCCAATGTTGTTTTGCGAATTTTATATGGTTTTTCCGGTGCGTTTTGGTAAGAAGGGGAACTACGCCGGGACTTCTTCCCAAGAAATGTTGTTCTTCGAATCTTCTTCACACCGTCCGAGAGCAGACTGGCAAGTCCAGTTTCATCTTAATATCGGCAGCTGACTTAAAGGGGCTTACTTCGATAGGCGTTTTGTTTAGGCATTATCTTCTAGAGTTGTTATTCAACGATTGGTAAGCTGTTGCGTCCAAAAATGGTTATCCCCTATATTGAGCAGTGCCAGGATACCTAGTTTCCGGAATGGGTTTGTTCTAATGGTTCCACCGCTATTTATTGTAGCTGCATATTTCATAACATCAAGTTTTCGAAACAGGTTTTTATCCAGAAAGCTCCAGGACTAGCTTAGTATTGCCAACCCCAAACAACACGAGATCTGGAGTTGTCACATTAATATTTTGTCCAAAACTATCAAACTTGCTGGCTGGAACTGTTGTGCTATCTTACAGCCATCTTTACTCCAATTCTAGAGTTCTCTTTATTCGTAAATCTGAACGGCGAATTGCAATAGCAGAGAAAGGCTGGGATGTATATCAATTAGTCTGCACGAACTGGGCCCGCAGACGAAGCTATTGATTAGTTCCTAGAATTGTCTGCTGCTTCCTGCCCTTCACAAAAGAATTAGTCTCATATACTTGGATTATTCAAAAAGCAAGGTGACCTTTTGAATTTAATCGAACTAAGTACTCGTACATTAGATTTTTAAGTTTTTTTTTGCTATGTTGGTACACATGTCTCCTGACATACTGTAGCATTTGGCAAGTCTAATCGTTGTAAAAAAACAAAAAACCCCTTTATAAGTGGTTCAAGCTCCGCCCGTCCTGGACATGTCAACAACGGAGTGCAGATAATTGTTACAGAGAATCGTCGAATCACTATCAAAAAAGTTGCTGGATACTGGCAAATCAGTTGGCTCATGTCATAAATGCCATTTTTCAAATATTTTTGGCATGAAAAATGTATCAGAGAAGTTTGTCCTGAAATTGCTAAATTTTGCCTAAAAAAACCGTCGCATAAACATCACTCAGGAGTTGTCGAATGACGATTCAGACGTGATAAAAAGGGTAATTACTGGTGTAGAACATGGTTGTATGGTTATGATGTCAAGACCAAAGCCCAGCTATCTCAATAGAAGCGACCAAAGTATGCCAAATTCTGTTAAATGTGAAAGTTTTGCTTGTCGCTGTCTTTGATTACAATGGAATGTTTCGTCATAAGTTTTCTTGCTGGAAGGACGTACGGACAATAAGGAATATTATCTTGAAGTTATAGATATGTTGATATACGAGTTCATAAACTTGCAGTGCATTTGTTTATAAGCTGTCCGGTGGGGACTAAAGATTAGTTTTATGTCTCTCCATATGTTCCAATTTGTCTTCCTTCAGTCGTCCTTATGTCACCGACTGCACAGAAAACACTTAATTTTCAAGGTTGCAAATACTCCCATCCCATTAAATGAAAGAAAATACAAAAAAAAAACAAAGCATGCTTGAGAAAGTCTCCTAAAACAGGCGGAGAAAAAATTCATTAAGTCACTGCTCCTCCAGGCTCACACAGCTGTCGCCCATCTTGGCTGCTTTCACTCCCAAGAGCATAAAGAAGAACTCGACAAAATACTTAGCGCCATCTGCAGCAATGCAATCAATAAACCCATCAGCATACTGCAAATGTCGGGACATCGTGCCGCACTATAGTAGATGCCTGCATAAGAAACTATTTCGAATTATCCCCAGGACATTGCAAGAGTTATTCATATACTCATATACAATTCATTCCACCGCGTTTGTAGGACATTAAAATCCAAAGGAAAACCAACAGAAACAGAAACATTGAAATGCATAGTTAATTGGACCTCATGCATGGGCTGCCACCGGGCGCCACGAATACGCGATACATGAAAATGAATTTTGGAATGAGGATACCTGATTGGGGTGGCAGTGATGCGGTATACTTGGAGGAAAGGAGCAATATCAACCGTAAGTGATGTGGTTTTCATATTACTGCTCCCACTGAGTTAACTGTGCACTTTTGTCGGAAAAAATCAATTTTACTGCCTAACGTAACTTGAGTGCTCTCTTTCAATTGACCACGCAGAATTTTTTGAAATACGGTATTGTGTATGTGTTACAAAAAGGATGGAAATAAAGGTTTTCACATATTCCATTTATCTGAAATGAAAAATTGTTTGCCCTGGAAAAAAGGATTTCTTAATGGGTCAGACCGCCGGGGGGCAGGTTCACTCGACATTCCGAATGATAGTTGAACAATGGAAAAGTTGTTTCATTTTTTGTGTGGATTTTTGAGTGATGAAACACTAAAATCGGATCAATATTTTTCCAAATATGAGCAAATAAAGAAAGCAAATGGCGGCGTTGTTTAAGCAATTTCAGGCGAAAGCATTCTTTAATAAATATTTTCGGGCAGATATGCAAGAGATATGTATATCTCCTAAGTTATGGCCTTCAAGATTAAACTGGAGTCGAGCCAAACTCCCCAATTGTGAGAGGAATTTTAATTATATCGATTTCATTGCTCATAGCGTTTTTCTGTGAGATCTGGAAGAATTTTTTCATTTGAAGCTGAGCTCAAATTCCCAATGAGCACCAAATCCAACTTTAGCGTCTTCCATATCCATTTGCTTTTAGTGATCTTCCTCACATTCTCATTTTTCAAGAGTAAAGCACTCTGTCCTTGGACTTATTTTGAGAGTATTTTTATAATCCACCATTAGATAAGAATAAATCTATTCCACCATCACTTCTTGTCTCGTTTCGTGACCCACTTCCTTCCATTTGTATCTGTGGGGAGACAAGTTTTATTTTTTTTTTATTCGGTTATATTTTAAGTCACCTCCAGGACCACGTTCTATACGAACTCGTAAGGAAGGAAGAAGAAAATAATAAGCATAACTCATTGCGAAATTCACAAGTACGTTTCCCATAACAACGACCACAAATCAATTATTCCACAAATAATTTAGTATCTGTATCTTACTTTTTATTAGCTTCGTGTTCCTCCTTAGTCCTCGTCGTTGTTGTCACTGGATAGTACAAGGAAGCAAGCAGCGAGTGCTGGATATAAATATGAACGGCCTTAATTTGGAACGTAAATATTTGTAAACTTGCGTCGCAACAGCTTTATGAGCTCGTTCGAGATACAGTATTCTCGTATCGGCTCCATTCAATTCCTGCTTGTATTTTTAGGTCAATTAGTATGACAAGCGGTGACATTTGGACGAGTATGTTTGTGTTGCTATTCCAACCCGACAGTGGATTAAGAGGCCACAAGTAACCAAACGAATGCGACAGATGGTTGGAATATATTGTACTATATGAATTTTAGTCTTATCTATAAAACTTTTGCCCTGTTCTTGCCTTTATCGCTTCAAGCATCACACAAACCGACTTTGAGCATGTGCCAAAGAGATCGTAATTAAAAGGGATTTTTCACTTTATTCCATTCAGGTCAGACTAATTAGGAGACACAGGTGGTGAGTATTTAAGGGAAGGTTATAGTCGTAAGCTACCTGAGGCTAACCATTAATATTCGAATAAGCGGCTCATTAATGGAGTCGAGATTACATTCCGAAATTGTATTAATCAAACCGGGTAATCAGGATGAGACAAATGAAATTAATTATGTGGAGAAATGAAGGTTTCGTAATAAGGGCATCGGGAGTGCTTTTCTATCGAATCAAACTTCATTCATAGAAGACGTGCTCGATATTAAATAAATTAATGTGTTTCTTTCCGGCTACTACTGCAGGTATTAAATGGGATATTGTATCAATTGCTGGAATTGTGGAATTTCAATTTCCCCCCCAGGAACATACCGCAATTATCTTAATATTTGTAATTCTTGTGGTTTATCGGAATAGAAATAGAAATTCTGGAAATGTATAAGGTCGATGGATTATGTGGGAATTTATGAGTCGCCAGGGGGATAAGCTTTGCTTTTTATTGTTACTGGAAGGAATCAGTCCAGTGTGAAATTCATTTTATCGGCTACTTAAAGGAAAGGTCATAAAAGGTTGCCACAACTGCGTCGAACCACTTTATGAAATATGACCAAAGTAGACAGAAGCGAATGATTAGTTTATCTATTCCCAAATCTCGGTGAGTGCTTTGTAAAAAATAAATACAAGATAACAATATTGTGTTCAGTGCCTTAAACTTCTGAACCATATTCCAATTGGCATTTATTTCAAATAACTATTTAATTTGATGCATTTGAACTTGCGTGAGTCCATGCCATTCCTAATAAAAGTGCTTTTAATTAGATTGGAATTTCATTCGGCGTGCCATTAAACATTTATTTACAGGATACACTGTACAGGATTGAGTTCGATTCGAGAAGGTCATTTGGATAGAAATTCTACCATTAATATTCACTACTAAGATTACGTAAATGTTTTAAACTTCAAAAAGGATATTTTACTGATTATTGACTGTGTTGTCCTTTCTGTTCTACTTTATACATTTATTAACTTCGCAATTGCCAGATTGTACAAGTCAAATATGTTTTCTCAACGTTTCGAAATAGAGTTTTTAGATGAGATAAGTGTGTGTGTGTTTTTGTGATCCTTTTCTCGTCTTGCATATATCAGGAGAAAATAACGATATTGACTTCGGATTGATTTTATTCGACACATAATGGCATAGGTACACAGGTAACGTTTGCCAAAAAAATTAATTATTGTTCTACTGCTTTCCGTTCTTGCATTATGATGTTTCATGCTCGTAGAGGAACCGCCCCTCCACAGAATCACGACGGGCTACTTGGAAGTTTAGCGAAAACAATCATCTATCCTGGATCAGCAGACATTGAAGCCCCAAAAATCAGATCATTGTTCGAAGTCATTGCTCGTGCAACGTAATTTCGAATCACTTTAATCAGAAAATTTTCCACCCGTAAAATTCTAGCCTGTGGATTGCACGTCCGTTAAAAAAATTGAGAGCCTGCGCCAATTTTTTCTAGTGTCCCGAGATGCCATAGACATAGGCGTTCTGAATAAATTGTTATAATTTCAGTCATTACAATACCGTCGATCGTTGGACCTGATCTGTACAATGTCCAATCATCTGCATACTATTAAATGGTGAAGAAAGGCTATCAGATCACTCAGGTTAATGCTAAAAAGGATCGATGAGTTCAACGTACCCTGTTCAAATCGGTTTTCAATTTTAAATATTTGGATATAAATCATGTTGGCAATTTTGGTTTACTTAGGCCCAGCCGATTGAGCTTGTAATAAAGACCTTTTAACTATAAGTATCAAAAGAATTTTCTAAGTCAATGAGAAAAGCTTCATTAGTGCATTAGTTCTATTTTTTCCAATTGATATCTGATAGGAATTTCGGCGCAGTGGGAGAACAAGGCTCTATTGACCTTTTTCTCGAAGACCTCGCTGATACTCGGAAGGAGACTTATCGACCTGAGATTTGCTGGGTTGGATGTGATTTTACCCCTAACAGAGTACATACCAATAATCGCGTATCCTTCAATTTTACGCCCGGCTCCCAGCCTCATCCCCCTCACCGAATCTTGTTAATTCACCCAATCCCTACACACAGGCTTCTCGTAATAGCCGCACGTATCAACAGTACCCAAACTTTATACACTGTCACACTCTGAACCCAACTCCTTCCACCACCTCAGCTTCTTACAACACCCCTCCAGCCCCTCCACCTCCACAGCTTCTGACAACATACCCTTCAGCTCCTCCCTCCCACGGCCAAACTCACCAAACATCTTGACGAACTTTACGCCGAGGACCACTATGTTATGTCACGTTTAAGAGACAGAAGAATCTACGAAAATGTACCAACCAAAACCAACGTCCTAGTTTCAATCCACCAAGAAGGCCTACGTTCACGAAAGCCTTAATATCTCCCCCATTGACGTAAATAACGATCTCCCACCCATCGAATATTTCTTACAAAAACGTCTCCTTATTCTACTTCTTAATTCCCAAACCCTTCCCTAACCCCTCCCCAACCCTTCCCTAACCCTTCCCTAACTGAAACGAATTTATTATCCTGCATTGGAGACAGCGAGTTATTCACCTCAGATTTCATTCTGTTTCGGGTCGATGGACGCTAAAACCTTCACTAGCGCCTCAATAAGTCTCCCTAAACGGAAACTTTATCATGCCTGCTGTTACTTCCCTCGCAGCCCACACATTGCTACTAACTCGCCGAACCCAATGGCATCATCGGCATCTGCGGCGATTTCAATCTCAAATACAAGAAATAAGTTCAATCCGATGATGAGACCCATTATATCGCCGCTAACTCATCCTCAGGTAAAGAAATCTTTTTCACAGATCATTTCTCTGACTCCTGCCTTCTGCAACTCAGTAACATCACCAGTAAAATGGACAGACAACCCGACCTGTTTTTTTTCATTTGATGCCGTAACTGCGCTGTTACCCTCTACTTCTCTCTCTACTTTAGACTCCCTTCACCCACCTTTATCGCTAACTTTCACTCGAGACTCTATTCTCTATTTTTCCTTCTGAAAATACGTACTGTTTCAATTTCTGGAAAGCTGACTTCGCGAAACTAAATAATCTGTTCAAGAATTTTAATTTTAACTTCCTTCTTAACCCTAACTCACACATATCCTTAAACGAAACTCTTGCGCTATTTAATTACAAAATTCTCAGCTGCTTCATTCTTTCAGTCCCATATTCACCAGAAAAGAATTACATTTCATCTCCGCCCTGATATACCAAGGAATTACGCTCTTTGCGCAATAAAAGAAACAAAAATTGGCACGCCTTTCTAATTACATGCAGTCCTACACTAAATTTGCACAGTGAATCACTCTACCTCGGATACCTGAACCGAATGCAATCCTTCTTCCACTCCATTAATACAAAAAGAAAAACCGATAACTACACCCGCTACGTTTAATTTTCTTAATAACTCATCCAACGAGCCCGATAATCGCCAACTTCTTTGCTCATTCTTAAGCCAAACATTCACCGAGCAGGATCTTCAACCCGATCATGAGTATTTCCGATATTTGAAAGACTGCCCTCAGACTCTCTCTTGTCTCATTGAACGTAACTCCCGACCTAATTGCCGAAAAAGTACGCAACCTAAAGGACGACTACTTTTCCGGTCCCGACTGTCTGCCTGCCGTAGTCTTAAAAAAGTGCGCGAACCATTTTATTTTACCCCTTACTGCTCTATTTCCAAGCTCTATTACTCAAGAACTCTTTCCTCAGCTTTTCAAATATGCTTATATCATGCAAGTCCACAAAACAGAACTGAAAAATTATGTGTCCAACTATCGTTCCATTGCCAAGCTCTCCTGCGTATCCAAGCTTTTCGAGGCCATCGTTTATGATGCAAAGCCTTATCAGCCATGCCTTTGGCAAAATGTCTCATCAAATTTTTCTCAAGTTCACTGCCCTCGGTTTCTCTCCCGGTTATATCTCGTGGATCAAATCTTATCTAGAAGACGTTATTTTCAGATCTTCTATCTCTGGTCCAAGCAATGCTACCTCCGGTGTCCCACAAGGTAGTCATCTCGGCCTATTGATATCTATTCTAACCATTAATGGTGTTGACAGCGTTATTCTGAACTTTTAGCTCTCCATATATGCCGATGTTGACTCGTGCTCTCCAGTCAGACCTTGCCAGGTTCACTACTTGGTGTCAAAAAACAACCATCTCGAGCTCAATGTCAGTTAATGCCAAGCCATCACTTACTCCCGCCAGCGCTCTTCCTCACCACCCAGAACCTACTTGTAATGAAACCGTTCCCCCTGTCAACTTGTTGGTTGATCTAGGGGTCATTTGTGACCGTGAACTTAACTTTCGCCTCCTTATCGACAACATTATCAAACGTGCCAACTCTGCCCCCGGTTTCGTGAAATGCTGGTCCAAAGAATTCTCAAATCCTTACGTTACGGAATCATTATACATTACTTTGGCCCCCCTCTTACGAATCCCACACTACGCGTATTGATGCTATTCAACGTACGTTTATCCGTTTATCCCTTCGTGGCTTTCTCTGGGCTGACCACCTTATACGGATCGACCTTCAGCCCCTTAAAAAACGACGCGATGTTACAGATATTATTTTTGTTCACGACCTTCTCAGCGGTAACATTGACAGCCCCACATTATTGCACATGATTCTACGATCACATTTAGCACCGCCTGTGCTTTGAGTCGCTAAATTATCAACCACATAGGCCTGGGCATAGATACCAGAGAATCGACCATCATTCAATATAACAGCGGAGATAGGACACCATACTGCTTATCCTGTTTACACCAGATTTGACACATTGTTTGAGGCCTGCATCAGCGATCAACGTCTTGTGCACAAGCATTGCTTTCAATATCGACGAGCATCACGTGCTCTTTCCTTTTAAGTGCGCATTCAATTCTCGCAACTACGAGGGAGGTCCGATAAGTACCTAGCCTCACCGCCAGATGGCGCCAGTATCGCAAGAGCAATACTTACTATCGTGTAGTACATGCTAGTAGACGGCTACTGTCGAAATTTCAGCCGGATCGGACTCGTAGTTTTGTTTTGACCGCGTGTGGAAGCGGGAGTGTCCGCGAATTTTAGAAAAATGGAAAAAGAGCAATATCGGTCGGTGATTCGATTCTTGTTTTTGGAAGGGAAATCGCACAGCGAAATCAAAGAGCGTTTGGATGCTTCGTACGGTGACTCTTCTCTTTCGATGGCGACCATTAAAAATTGGTTTGACGAGTTTCAACGTGGTCGCACGTCGGTTTTTGATGAGCCACGTCCAGGTGCCCCGAAAAGGGTTACCACGGAGAATAACGTGACAAAAATCCACGATCTCGTATTGGCAGACCGATTGAAGGTGCGCGAGATAGCTGAGACAGTTGGCATTTCAAAAGATCGTGTGGGTCATATCCTGCATGCAATTTTGGGCATGAGAAAGCTGTCGGCGCGATGGGTGCCGCGTCTGCTCACTCCGAACAACAAGCGCAACCGTGAGACCACTTCAGAGCAGTGTTTGACGTTGTTTAAGTGCAATCCGAAGGAGTTTCTGCGTCGTTTCGTGACAGTCGACGAAACATGGATCCCCTGGTACACATCAGAGACCAAGGAACAGTCGAAACAGTTGGCTTCACCCGGCGAACGTGCTCCGAAGAAGGCGAAGACTGTCCACTCGGCCGGAAAAGTGATGGCCACCGTGTGATCCACATCGACTACCTGGAGAAGGGCAAAACGGTCACAGGGCTGTACTATGCCAAATTATTGGGCCGATTCGACGCGGAATTGAAGAAAAAACGGCCCCACTTGGCGAAGAAAAAAGTGATCTTCCACCATGATAACGCACCGGCTCACACCTCCGCCCTCGCCACGGCCAAATTGGTCGAATTGGGCTACGAATTGCTGCCCCATCCACCATATTCTCCAGATTTGGCCCCGTGCGACTTCTTTTTGTTTCCAAACTTGAAAAAGTCACTCGCCGGGCAGAAATTTCAGTCGAATGAGGAGGTCATCGCCGCCACGGAGGCCTACTTTGCAGACCTCGAGAAAACGTATTTTTCAGACGGGTTAAAGAAGTTGGAGCATCGCTGGGTCAAATGTATCGAGCTAAAAGGAGACTATATTGAAAAATAAATCGCCATTTCTCCAAAATTTTTGTTTTTCATCTGTAGGCTAAGTACTTATCGGACCACCCTCGTAGGTTTTGAAGAGCGATCTCGCAGGATTCCCCGCGCTGGTATCTAAGCTTGTTGCATCTCCGAAAGAGGATGCATTCGAAAGGCAACTTTGCGCACATGCAACTCTTCTAGTCTCTCTATACTTTTCAGCAAGAAGGCTGTTTTATTGATCGGTCTAAAACTCTTGGCGAGTGAGAAATCATCTTTCCCTTTTTTGGGAATAAAGACCACTTTCACTGCGCCAAGGAATAGATACTCGTATGTAGGCAAGTGCCAGGCTAGCAGTGAAATTTTTATTCAAAGTAGGAAGTAGCAGTATATCCCATCAGTGCTACAGCAAATTTAATGCCCTCATTCGTTGCCACACGTGACGCAATATACCAGCTACTTCGAGTCTTTTTCATCGTTTCAGTCGCACTTACCCTTGGAGGAGTATGGGCTTCACACTTGGTCCAGCGTATTAATATTAATATTCCTTCTCGTTAGTAAGAATCTGGAGAGCTGTCTTACCTTATCAACTGTATAGCCTTATCAATTTCTTCATTGGATGCTAAGCGCTTCCCAGAAACAAATTTCCCCAAGTTTCGGATCAGATGGAAGTCTGAACAAATCTTACCCCAGATCCCGCACTTTTTCTATCGTCAACGCTCCTTTGGTAACAGATGCATTGTCTTAATGAAAGATGATTTTTTTTTTCTTTTTGCAGCTAGGCCTCTTCTCACTAATTTTGACATGCAGCTGTTCAAGAAGGTTGAAATAAAATTCTTTTTGTTTAATTTTTTAATTGTTCTGCCTTTTTCAAAGTAATAAAATACAAGGATCCCTTTCGCGTCCCAAAACACGCTGCCTTTGACCTTTCTGCCATGTTTCACCCATTTGTAACACGTCGCCCGCACAAAGTCGGTCGGATCTCCATTAAACAGGTCGAAAGATTGCTGCATTCAGCAAAGCATCCCTATTTCTTTGTGTACAATGTTTCGCAACTTTCTTCCGATATTATCATACTTCAGCTTTCTCACTTACCTTCACTCGCATATCGTCCAATACCATATCATGCGCATTTTCGATGGTTTCCGGTGTGGTCATGGTTTTTAGCTGTCCTCGACCACGCTTAAATTCACTTGACATCGAAAGAGTAGACTCCCCGCAAACTTTTATCAACTTCGGATGAATTTCCTTATTGGATAATCCACCCAAAACGAAAAATTGTATGAACGCACGACATTCAAGTTTTAACGAAAAACACGCAAGACACGTCTGCTGTCAGAATTCGCGTAAAGCAACTACTTGAGAGAACAAGTTGAAAATTGTCTTAAGAACGAGTGACATGTGCACACAGGCAGGAAACATATATTTGCTGATTAGAATGTCATTTCTGTGTCAGACCGAAAGCTTTTCATCTTACCTACTGAGCATCACCTCTCCCGTCTGTGTCAATAAAACATCCAAAAGGCTTTCCTGTGTTACAATAATGTAGCTTTAAATCGATGGTTTTCTTTAAATATTATAAGGTATGCCAAATTTCTGCTTCATGTTCGGTCTGGTGGTCCATATTACTCTGAGAAAGATTACATTCCGAATACGGTATACCTGGTCGAATTACAGGGTACATAAGCGCACCAATAGTAGACTAAGACTCTGTCAGATTGACCTTTATGCAGTCTAATGGTGTTCAAATTAGCCGGCTGTACTCCAGTTTCTAGAGGTTGCTAATGATTCACTGCTCACAAACTGTGTTGAAAACATAGTTTCACCTTTGCGTCTCATTAAAAATAGGTAAGACTACAACTTCAAAATCGTTTGCAATTTAAGCTTGACTTCATAAGACTTGGAGCTTACTAAAATGAGATCGTGAATATAAACAACTAGTTTATTAAAATAACCTTAAAGATATTTTACATGTACGCACAGCTCACTGAAGGAAGGAATGAGAAGCCAATTTTAAGGCAGAATCTAACTCTCCGTTTCATTCTCGTTCGCCGTTCTTTAGCTCATAAAGTGCTTTTTGAAGTATCAGCACTCTATTTACAAATTCTTTTTCATGTGAGCAGTGTTATGGAGCTCGATGGTGCAGACGCATATTGTCCTCGCAAGCCCATGCAAGAAGCATACCATATATTTATAACTACATTTCTCTTAATGTTGAACACCTTTTCTGCCCAGCCAGTAGGTCTACTAATGACCCAATGCGACCCATGTCCCATTATTTACCAAACATTCATATTCTTTCCGCATCGATGGCTACCATTGCCTGGAATATCTGCCACTTAAAGCCTCTGCAATACTCTGTGGAATTCAAGGGTCATCTTCCTCCGATAAAATTAATACATATGTACTTGAAACTTTTTTGAAGGACGCCCACGTCTTCCTGCACGAATGAGTCTAGGTCAGTCCCTGTTTTCCGCGCCGAACTTCCACAATTTCAACACTCTTTCGAACTTCACTATCTTCATCCATCAACTTCAGTAACTTAATCAACTACGGTAACATTATTCACGTTATTTTTGGTACCCAAATATTCCATCTGTCAACCCATTTTTTTGACTGATATACAAATATTCCATGAATGTGACATCGAATCTCTATCCATGATTACCTTTTTTGATTCGAGAGTATATAGTCGATGTACCTTGGAAACGTCGGAGTAGTCAACCGTAATCATTCCTTTACCATACGGGTGAACAGTTTTTGCAGTATTTTATCGACTGCAATGGCAAAGCTACCATAAACTTGAAGATGCTTTACAGTCAACTTTTTGCGAGTCCACACTTCATACGGAGTCTTATCAACGAGAGACAGATGCATCTGCTTCCTCCAAAAAAAACTTAATCAAGGCCATTTCGTACGATCATACTTCTGGCCATCACCATCAATGTTCGTTTAGCTTGTTCGGTTACGCCATTCTGTTGAGGCATGTGTTGACGTTGTATACCCACTGCATCTAGAAATTTGATTCGTTGAGCCGCAGACATGACTATGCACAGTCACTATGAGGTCATTAGCTGCCTGGAAATGATCTAAATCATATTTCACTCCTTTCACAAGCCAAATACTCGTTCCTGTGTGGGAAAATATTCGTCTGACATTTGTTTTAAATTATTGATGTTTAAAATCCAATATTGATTGTGCCACTTGACGGCGCTGATTTTAAGCCTTTCAAGCCATTTCACATAACAGTCTTAATGAGGATGTCTCCGTTTTGATTCCTTATAGGAGCACTCTTATAGTATTCCTAAAGCATTGATAATAATCCACTGTCTTCTGCCCTGCTGAAATGATGGATGATGAAATGTTCTTACATTGATGGAACATACACTACAACTAGACTATTGTAATATGTGATTTTTTAAGCGTTTTTAATTGTCAAAAAAATATTACAGAAGACTCGCAAAAGTCTACAAAATTGATAAAGTTGATAAATCAATGCTTGCCGTTTACTTTTTAGAGAGTCCAATTTTCGTTTTCGAACATATCGACTGGTATCTTGCTAATATAACGTTTAATGTTGTCCTTCAAGACTGCAATTGACATTGGCTTATCGACATATATGTGACGTATCCCAAAAAGTTTAAAAGCTCGCGATATAGCCGATCCAGTCACCGAACTCATTTTTCAATTGGTCTATCGATTCACATGCGCCTTATAGCGCCGTCTTGGTGGAACCACAAGTCGAACAAGTTCAGCTCGTGTATTTTGTGCATTGGCAGTTTTGTGCCCATTGTTCAGCATACCCATTCATCTAGAAATGAGCCTCTTCGCTGAAGACAATTTTTCGATAAAGCAGAGGATCTTCCTCTAGCTTTAATAAGGCATATTCATCGAAAATTCGAACCTCTGGCAGCATTTTGTAAGATTTTAGATCCCTTCGTAAAATCTTCCATGCGGTCGAGTAACACACTCCCAACTGCTGAAAAGGGCGACAATGAACCTTATTGGATACAACAGCTACGTATATTATCCGCTACACCTTTCGTATAAGGGTAGGAGGGTTTATGTTCAGTATCGTGAAATTGGTGCGGAATTTGGTTACTATGGCTTGAACTGTTTGCTCAGTATGTCGATTATGACAACCGTAAAATGTTCGAAATGCTCGAAAAACATTTTCTACGTAACATCATTTTGATAATAAAATTCAATAATGTGTACGTATTGTCGGATACAAGTCTCTTCGCAACAAAATGGCAATTCCAACTGAACATATCTGACTTTGATGCATGTTAAGAGTCAAGCGTGAGCTAACAAATATAGGGCATTGAAAACCCAAACAGCAAAAAAACACACTTTACCTTATGCGAACATCTCCTCTGCCATCCGCTTCTATAAAATTTTCATTAGCTAATGCAATTTCCGCATATGAGAAGAATAAATTTCTATCACAGCATACGTATGGCGCAGCTTCATTAAGGATCTCTCTTCAAACCAGTACAAGAAACTAAACCGAGAATCGAAAATGAACGATCATTTGTCTCATTTTTAGAATTCCTACACTGAAAAGCAGTGTCTCTCAGTTGCAATTGTAACTGTCTCTTTTCTTCTTTATCGTCTATCGTTATTGCTATCCTTAGATTTGCAGGACTTTTATGCATTCGATCGTGCAACGAATTCCTGTCGAACTTCATTTATGTCTTTTCCTGTCTTCTAGCACCTTCTTCAATAAGTTTCACCTTTAGCTTATTTAAAGTTATGGCCTACATCTCTACAGAATTGTCGAACGATAAACTAGAAAGTAAAACCATCATCTCCTCAGGCTCATCAACATTCATTTCGTCTAGCTTATCTAGGGTATCAGAGAATTTATTTATTGGCTCCAACATGCAGTTTCCTCGGACAAATTAAGGCTCAGAAGTTCTTTTAACAAAGTGATCTTACGTGCAGAACAACTGGGTGATATGTTTCCTTCGACTTGTTCCAGGACATTGTAGAGGTTGTCTTAATTGCGTAGGTTTTAGGCAAAGTATTATTCTTTCTTGTGCGAACTCTTGGTGGGCCAAATAGAATTTTATTTATAAAATTGCAATAAAATAAACAAAATTAAATTTTTACCGTGTATTATGACTTCATTAGTAAGAACAAACATTCCCATTAATTATGAAACACAACGTCGTTCAAGTGGCTGCCTCGGCATTCTCTCACCCCAATTTTCCGAGACCTTGTTGATGGTTTCGGGCTGTAGCTCGCGGATTGCTTGGATGATATTGGCCTTAAGTGCTTGAATCTTTCCCGGATTGTTTGCATAACATCGGTCCTTTACGGTTCCCCACAAAAAAAAGTCTCAATGGGTCAAATCGCAGCTCCGAAGCGGCCAATTGACATCGCCAAGACGGCTGACAACACGATTTGATGATGTGCGCAAAAGAACGATTATGGCATGTCTTCTGTGGCATGGCACGCCATCCTGCATGAACCAGAGGTCGTGAATCAGAACACTCACATCATGTGCATAATTAGAGTCGTCAAGTTTTCCAATGGAATACAGTAAAAATAATTATGTTGTTTTTTGAACGACAAAAAGTGACAAAGACTTAGAGACATAATATCAATTACCTGTTTATCCATCACAATTAGAAGCCATACAAGCTGCTTCGTAACTGGAGATTGCGAATCGTTCACAGAAAACGAAAGCAATAAATCTTCGGGCTCTTACAACTAACACTGTGAATTAGCTCCCAGACAGGATTACTGTCCCGAAATAGCAACATGAGCATCGTAGATTGGAAAAAATTCAATGTTACTCGATAAACCAGTTCTATATCTTGAAATTTATTATCTAACTGAAAACCGAAACCATCTGCTAAAACATATCCACCTACCTGTCTTACCGACTCCCGTTTACCTCTAACCACTTTAGAAAACAAAAGGATTTGCAATATCCGCCCAGGAGCAAAGAACAAATTGGAAATAAAAGTTATATATCCGTGTTAAGTGGCTGCTGCTGTGCTTTTATAACCCATATTAATTTTTCACGCACGATAATTTTCATTCCCCAACGGTCTGTCCAAATTCTCCAAAATAAAAAAAATCCTAAAAATAGCTACAAACGTTTCATATTTCACTCGACCAAATTCTCGAAAAAGAAAAGAATAGAAACAAAAACGCAATAGAGCTAATTGAGGATTCATTTTCATGAGATATAAAAATTCAAGCATTTTACCTTGTGTTTCAATGACGATATACGAGACAATAGCAATGGCGATGACACGAGCGATTTACGATGAGCGTGGGTATTTCTATGCTATCAATTTCATTTGTAAAGTGTCAGTACGGCGGTGAACACAAAATGTCTAGATGGTATCGGAAGACAATAGGTTTCCACTGTCCATAAGGTAATGGCAATAGGAGAATTGATAAATTGCCTTGTACAAGGTCATTCAATATGTGGTTCCGAAAGTGAATTTATATAAAACGGATCTTACAATTGAGATTTCGATCAATTTTGTATTTCCATATGTTGTTAGGCTTTTGCCATTATTAGTGGATTATGATATCATTAAAACATCCTTGACGGAAGTTCTTGCAGGACTCGACTTTGACCAGGTAATTTTCGATGACTTTGTGACGCATATCGTAAAATAGCTCAGTCACAACCCGATTAGTCTTCGTTTTCAAGTCTTCAGTAGTTTACTAATTATAGGCATAATCAAGATGGGATCAGCTCACCCGCAGCACAGCTACAATTTCAGGTCTTCTACCTTGAATCTTGCAAACTTTTCTATCTCTTTAGACCTTTAGAACACAGCCAAGTTTCAGACTCATAGCTCAGAGAGAGGAAAGCCTTTGCATACGTCTTCCCTACCCCAGCTCTGCGTGGTAGAAGACTAAAACGATGCGCAGATGCAAATATAAATGCAAAAGAGGCCATAATCTAGCGTAAGGCAAGCGTAACGACAGTCCTATTTTCTGGAGAGCGTACATTTCGATGATGATTTCCGTCAGTTTTGCCTGTGGTACTCTCGGATAGGCGATTATGTCGACCACAAACTGCTTGTAATGCGCGGAACATACTTACTACAAAACCATGATTTTTGCAGTAAGTTTTCCCAATTAAAATGGCAAGCCTTAAGCCTATAGTCTCGGATGTCAGAACAGTGACGCCCATGACTGAAACAAGGATGTCAAATCCGGACCATGGATTTGATGATTCTCTTGAAAACGCTGGGTTATACGGGGACTTGGTAGAACCTACATACACTGCCAGAAGCCACAAATCGACGTTAGTGTTTATAAACTTATTCCATTACTGTCTTAAGATCCCCATCAAAGGTAAAGAGGAGGGCAAAAAGCTATTTTTACACGAATGCATTCACTCAAGCGTGTTCATACCCAAGTCAACATCATGATCTTACTCATATCTTCTCATATGGTATTATAATGTTCTCCGTGTTTCCTGCACATACAGTATGTATATATGTACCTATCTTCCTGTTAAGATACGACGTCAATGTGATTAAAACCCGGAAAAAGTAGGAATTTCTCCCGCACATCGTTGTTTCCCATACATCATCTCACAATCGGAAACCTCCTTCAATAGCGCAATTTAACTCCAGTCATTTGGATTTATGGGTGTCGCCACACGGCGGTTTCCACGAGTCGCATTACTTCAATTAAACTGAGAAATTCAATATGAAGAAATTCGACGTAATATTCCCTTCACTCACCAAGACATTCGTCTTGAAATATCCTGTAGAAAAGTCACATACTATGCAGTAGGACGATATGTATATCAGGTCGTTTCAGCACAGAGATAAAACTAAGTTTTTCGGAAGGCCGAATGGGTATGCCATGGTGGATTAATGAAAGATTTAATGACATTCGAACTAGGTAACGATGAAATAAACTTCTGCCTGCAATTGACAATGAATTTATGATTTATAAATTGCTTGGATCACTAGAGAATTTCTAGAAATTGTAGTCATTCGAGTCGGTAGGGGTTAGGTGGCTGCATCCTTTTTCCCCAACTTTGTTCATTTTGTTTCTGAAAGGAAATTGCTTCTGACATTAACTCATTGAATGGTTTTCCTCTTCACCTTACGGTTTGGCCAGAAGCAGGAAATATAATAAATGGATTTTGCTTTCGAAAGGTGGACTAATGCCATGGGTTGGACGCTGGAAGGTGAGTATGGTTGGAAAGACTGACGGTTTTTCCATTTAATCTAGCTTGGCCTGAGGCTCTGAATTCGTTTCCTGCCTTTTTCTTTATTTTTCTTATGTATTGTTTCGGTGCATTGTGTCCAAACAAAGCTTGTGTCAAAAAAAAATCAGTCAGAGTGCTATTAGCAAAAAAGTGGAGTTTTGGATCCAATAAGTTATTGGATTTTGGAATTTTTTTCTACGCATGCTTCGTTTTCATTCAACACCCTCCATTTGTAAACATTTTTGGTAATGGGATAAAGCAATTGATAGTCACATTCGATCGCGTGGCACATTTCCTGGCTTTGTGAAATCTCGAAATGTGCGACTTAACATCACTAGACTTTTCTTTGGAGCAGTGGAGTGTTAGCTCCATCCACGATTTATGCTTTGTTTATTATTATCAATGGGCTATGGGTACTCGAAAGTTCAGAACCTCACTATCATGAGTGTATTCCTTCCACGTTTCTCTGTTCTGTTCAATCTCTTCTAGGTTCATCATTCATCTACAACTTTTTCCTTCAGGTTTTCTGTTCATTATTCTTTTGACTGTTTGTCTACTGTCCATTCGTTATACGTTTCCTGCCCTCCTTAACCCTTACTATTAGGACAATGCTTAAGACTGAATAAAGGTTCTCGAATTGTTGGTTGTGTATTTTTCTCTATTCGCCTGGGTCTTTGTCCCGTTTTCCATCATGTTTTCAAAGGCCTGCGGTAGGTACAAAGTAGAGCTACTCGTAGAATTATACCCAAATATTTGCAGGTATCTGACCAATTTTAATCCGAAGAAAATAGACTTAGTTCAACATTACTTGGAAGCACGTTTTCCTACATTTAGTGAACCAAATAGTTTGTGTTTTTTTTTGGCGTTAAACTTGAATTTATATATATATTTATAAAGGGATATATATATAAGGTTTCTGCTGCGAAGATAGCAGTTGTTATTCCATTCCTCTGATGAGTACTTCGTAGTATTTTTTTAAATTTAACTCAGAGGACATCAGATCACTCACTTGGCAAACAAGGTCACCTTCTTTGTATTTGAACCGAGGTAAGAAGTAGAAGCTACTGACCTGGCGAAAAGGGCGGGTGTTTTTGTAATTCGAGCCCCGTTTGTTGAATGGCAGCCGTCGTAATTGAGGCTTTGTGAGCCAGTGCGTTGTCTTGGTGAAACAGCACTCCAGCTCGCAGTTTACCGGTCTTTTTTCTTTAATGACCTCCCGTAATTTCCTTATTTGTATCGTAAATTAGCGGCTCCCTTTTCCAATATTCCACTATTAAGGATGCCACAACCTTTCCGCCGAACTTGATACTTTGAATTTTTTTGGTGTCGGTGAAGAGGCTCATTTCCAAGTCATCGATTGTTTTTTGGTTTCAGGATCAAAATGGTAGATTCGTCCATGTCTACGAAACATTTGAAAAATATTAGAAACATTTCCCGATCTGCATGGAATTTCTCAAGATTCACCCTCATTCATTCGACATTGACTCAAATGTCGACTCGTTTTTTTCATTTGCTCGTCCGTTAACCTACTCGGTACCCGATGCGCAAATTTCTTTTTCATACGCAATTCGTTTGCAAGGATTTTTTGAACACAGCTATATGAGCTATACGAGTATGCCTGATGGTCACTCTTCGATCTGCCAACATAACATTTTCGACTTTTTTCACATTAGTGAGGGACGTGAATGGGCGTCCTTCGCAATGTTCATCTTCAGTGTATATCTTTAGTAGACAGTTTTTTTCAAGCGGAGATACTTGACGACAGCTCTAATTTATTTTTTCCCCATTTCGTTGTTATCCCCTCGACGGTCCGTATTCAAAATAATGTAATGGGAATCGTGGTCTACTCGTATAAACGAACAATTGTTTTTGTTTTTTTTTATTTCTATATGGATTGGAATAGCCGATTATCATTACTTTTGGATCACCCCACGTAGTAGCGATATTCCTTTGTCATTGTTGCATTGTATTCGGTCACCTTTTTTAAATACGCGAATGATGACTAAGTTTTTCCATTCCTTGGAGATAGTTAGGAGATAATAGTCCGAGGGAGCCAAATCGGGCGAATACGGTGGATGCGGAAGCAATTGGAGCCCTAAGTCATTCATTTTAGCTGTGGTTGCGATGCTCTTGTGCGCCGGCGCATTGTCTTGCAAAAACAAAACTTTTTTTCGCTTCATGTGAGGCCGTTTTGCAGCGATTTCGGCCTTCAATCGCTCCAATATTGCACAGTAATACTCGCTGTTGATGGTTTTTCCATTTTCGAGGTAGTCCACGAAGAGTATGCCATGACAATCCCAGAAAACCGATGCCATAACCTTTCCGACCCATCGAGCCTCCCTCGGCCGCTTCGGAGCACTCGTGCCGGCTTCAGCCCATTGCCGGGCACTCATTCTGTTCTCTGGTGTGTAATAGTGGATCCAGGTTTCATCAATAGTTACCAATCGACGCCATAAGTCCGCCCGATTCCGCATCAGCAAGTCCAAACACTCTTTCGAACTGCTTTCACGTTCGTGTTTTTGGTCCGGAGTGAGCATGCGAGCACCTAGCGGCAGGATAACTTTTTCATATACAGAATCTTGCCCAAAATATGGCGTGTGCGCTCAGTACTAATCTTTTTGGCATCTGATAGCTCGCGCACCTTCACTTTCCGGTCAGCCAACACCATTTCATGTATTTTTTTTACATTGTCCTCTGTAACCGCATCGGAGGGCCTGCCGCTGCGGACTTCATCGGTAGTGGAGTTGCGGCCACCACGAAACTCTCGAAACCAATATTTGACGGTTAAATCTGACGGAGCATTAGCCCCATAATATTTATCCAACTTTTCTTTTGTTTCCTTCGCCGTTTTGCCTCTCAAAAAATAATGTTTTATGAGGGAACGAAAATCGTTTTTGTCCATACTCAACATGATGCCAAACACGTCAACAACAAACAGCTGTCAAAACAAAACTAAGGGCAGTATCGCACTGAAATTTGGCATGTCTGCCTAAATATGAACGGACTACAAAACACCATAACCTTTTTTTTCAGTAGCAGCGCATTCTGGCGGTCAAAGAGGTTACTTTTCACCCCACCTAGTACGTTGATACATATAGTTGTGGTCAACATCTTTTATAATTCCCCTCCAGCCTATATCATTAATTCAGACGATAGTCGACATTCTTTAGTCGTTTCCTTCACTTCCTCAATGATGGGCAGTTCTACCTGGAATTCTGCTATGTGGATAACACTGTTTTTCAATGCTGCAAGCTCTCCATTTACATTAAGCAGTTTGTCGAAATATCTCCTTCATTGAGCTGCAACTCTTTCCCTGCCCAAACGAGCTCCCCATAATCGTTGCGAATAAAACCTGGTCTGTTCTGGTATCCCTTACGTACGGGTTTCAGTCTCGCAGTTCAGTTGTCGCCATCTAGTAGGGCAAATTGGTTATTAATTTCGTCCTGGCAATTGCACTGAATACGAGAGTTCATTAGCTTCCGAATGTTTAATTACATTCTTTTGTTTCACCTCTGTGAATTTGCATTCGGCTTTTGATGAAATGTGATCTGAGTCGCTTGACTGTATGCTTTGACTTTGAGTACGTTGGTATGGTGTCTTCTCTTCGTCATCTTCGATGCGTGGTACTCCATTCGGTTTTCTCTTGTTCTGGAATGCTGTGGTTTTCTCGATCATATTTTTGGAGCTGAAAGAAATATTTGAGCCCTTATTCGTTAAATGCTCGAAAAGGCTATGAAAGACGGATTTCATCAAAAGAGTGACTATTTGTAGGCAGAGCCGTGGAGGACGTTTGGAAAATATTGTACTCCTTAGGACTTACACTGTGTGTAGAAAAATAGGGTGAATACTTTTTTTTTTTTAATTCTCTTGGCGGATGGTATGGTACAAAAACACATTGTTATTCTCACACTATCTACACGATAATTCTTCGGATAATTCAAAGTTGTGGTTAAGTTTAATGGTTGAAGGAGAGTACTTGAATTCCCGATAATCGGTTTCATAAATTGTTATATTGCAGCGGTTGTATCGTATATAATATCACTCTTAAGCTGATTAAAAGATTATGTTATATTTTTTTAGTTCGCTTTGTTTGGTGCACACAAACCATAAATCTGTCGCAACTGGACATTTCTCCAACGCAAAATTAAATATACATTAAAAGACAGATTTAATGAATTCAAATTTGCACCAGTAAAACAACTCATCCTACACGAGCGAATTGTTCCATATTTTCTCGTTCTATCTTGTATTGTTTTAATCGTAGCACACCATATGCTTCCTTATTTCATGCTGTTAAAATATAAGAGCTTGCTTTAATCAGTATATCATACAGATACATACAGGGCTAAAAGCAATTTATGCATCCTTTCAAGCGAGCTGGAAATAAGGAAAAAAAGGGACTCATCTTGCTGTATGTATGCTCCTCCACTGTTCCATCACTCCTCCATCGTCTTTCACTATCATCTCTTTTATTCCCGTGTGTTTGTTTGTGTGTCACGTCTATCGTACCTGGGCGCACGAACTCATGCGAGTCTACTTTGAATTTGAACATCCTACAATGGCTTCCTATCCCCACGGTTGAAGTCATTCGATATTAATTTTTCTCGTTTTTGTTTTCCGGCCTACTGCTCCTTCGCGTTAAACGCCTGTGCCACTTCCATGCCGCTGTCTAAGGTACTTAGGAATTAATTTAATGTCAACCTAATAAGACTAGAACAGGGTAGGGGAAAATTACTTGTACTTTCTGAAATTTGAAATATTCACGCTTGAATTGAATGTTATTGCGCATTTACGCGGGACGATGACGAGGACACAGATAAGTATTGTAAAATGAGATGGGATGAGATGAGGGGAGCCGTTGAGTTGCATTTAATTAAAAGTTTGCCACTTCTACCTTGAATACAGGCTATCATCTCATGAGATAGTAGCTATACACTGCAGGGAATGCGGTAGAAGAATAAAAAATAGAAAAAGGAAAGAATGTCGAAAGAAACCGTAATTTCCGTGTTTTTCTTCATACAGCAAAATGAATGAATATTACTGCAGTTGCTCGAAAACACGTTGCATTGAAAAGAATTTACATTAAATGGATAGAAAGGGGAGGCACGTATTCATTGTCCGCTGTTGCATTGTATTCCTTTATTTGCCTCATCTAGTATATGCAAATGGTACGACATACGGCGGAGCAGTTGTTGCAAACAAGCAGGAACGAATAAAACTGTACGGAACGGTTACCGGATAAAAGTACATATTTTGTTGTCTGTGCATTAGAATTGTAAATTCTTAAACAGCATGACCGTGGATAAACTGGAGGAAAGTGGTTTGCGGGTTTTAAAACAAGCTATGGGTACAGATTTAACATGAAAATCCTTTGCAGTAACGAATGTAGGTTAAACATGCCCCGCAGGTTGTATAAGCCCTCAAGGATATCTCGATTTCTGATTTAAGAAGGACGATTAAAAAAAAAAAAAAACATTAATGATCCACCCAGTCTGGCTGTTTGGAAATATGATTGGAATCTTTCCTTCTCCTACTCGACTTACTGGTTTTGGCTTTGTGGTTATAACGTTATAATTGCTTCAGATGTGCTCGTATGATGTTTATCCTTGAATCCTCGTCCTTTTTACAAACTTTCCAGCTCTCCGTCCAGGAGTGTATTTAATTATTTTCGGTTTCGTTTTTAATCACTTTGGTTCTAACCCGAAATCCCGTCTACTCATCCGAATGCCTTGAGGTCTTGAATGACCTTAACTACGCGACTTTTGATGTCGGCTTAATTAGTAGCAAGTGCCAAATTCAATGTCATCAGTCAATAAAGGGGGATTTCGTATGTTTTAAGCTCCATCTTCCCCTTAAATTGCCTATTTGAACTGGCCAACTTGGGTGATAGAGAAAATTCAATTTGGGGTAGGAGTTACTTTGTGGCCGGACGTCGCGGCAGCGACTGTGTTCAGTGAGTTACCCACTCATTGTCTAGGCAGAGGTATATAATTTGACTCGCGGCATTTGTCGGTCGTTAAGCCGCACTAAAATGTGTACAAATAGATTGTGTAAAGGGAATTAAAATGTTAAGTAAATATTGTAAAACCATATGGCAATGTTTGTATTATTTAAAGGTTAACATAGGGTTCGCGCATAAGTGGATTGTGTACGAATAAGGTCAGAGGTATATGGGTGAGAGGGATGGTGGGTCATGTGGCGTGTTTCCTCTTTTCACGGTTGGTTGTTCATTTAAACGGCGACATGGAAATTGTCGATGCGGAAAGATTACCTGACTATGGGATTAAGGATTATGGTGTTTCGAGGATAAAAAAAAATTACTCAAAGAGGATGGTTCATGTGAATTTCCATTTCGGATTATACGTTATTTTACTTTTCGCTTTTCGGGGAAACAGCGATTGACAAGGGGTAGACAGCCTTGTAATACCAGTGCTCAACTTGGTTAGAGTGATCATCATGCGATTATAATTCGCGTAATTCGTGCCTTTGATGTTTGTTTTGTAATACGAAGTAGAGTCTACAACTGATATTCGCGTTTAGCATTTAATATGGTATTATTCCTTCAGGTCCACCGCACTGATAT
The DNA here is from genome assembly GCA_958301585.1 of Merodon equestris. Taxonomy (NCBI): domain Eukaryota; kingdom Metazoa; phylum Arthropoda; class Insecta; order Diptera; family Syrphidae; genus Merodon; species Merodon equestris. The sequence goes on along the minus strand of OY284415.1, from coordinate 51,539,234 downwards.
TGAATTCTCGATAATAATTCATGTAAAGCGATGATATACTCAAAGAACTGAATCTCCTCAAAATGTTTAAATAATGGTCATCCAACAAAAGGTGTTATTTCCAACTAATAGAAAACAGTCACATATTTGAGATAAATTGTGATAATTTTAGTTTAGTTTAAATTACAAACTCTATGGTTAGAAATGAAATATTAGCTCTGCCAAATGTCCGTCCTGCTTGATTGATTTTTTGATGAAATTTTTACCACCTTTTACCATGACTGCTTTCTTTTAGTCCATAAATCGTAGGTGACACATTAGTGTAGAATTTACCTTTGAAATTGACCAATGGAAAAAAGGCTGATAGAGTTCAATCGCACAATCTCGGCTGTCAATTGAAATTGCCGGAAAAATTTGTCACGCAATAGATCAAAACTTTCAAAAGCCATCTAGACTCTGACGCCGCCTCGCTGAAAATAAACGTTTTCTACATTCTACGTCCAACAATTAAAAAAAAAGAGTGATTCAGTGTGTTTGGATAACGCAACCCATTATTCGAGGCAGTCGCACTAGCAAAAAATATGGCCAAATGACACCGCCAGACCGAAAATCGAACCAAACTGTAACTCGTTGTGAATAGAGAGGTTGTTTTTCTATTTCTCTTGGATTTTCAGAGCCAGCTGCGCCTTTTTTTAATATACGTACCTAGGCTAATTGAAATACGCCTTATCGCCCAGAATAATTTTGTTTAAAAATATCCTTATCCAGCAGCAAATGTGAGATCTACCGGCTTGATGCCGACCGACTAGAATATAGATCCAGACTAGACCTAGATGAATATAGTCCACAATTTCTTTGCAAAATGCGGTGCGCATTGGTTGCGAATAAGCCAAATTCCTGTGTCGCGGTTATCAAAGTTGGGTTTTCAGCCACACTTTTGGCTACGACGCGACGGCGTGATTTCCAGCTTACCCTGAATCGCATCACGCATTAATCCAAGGCGTTTAAATTTATCGACTAATTTAATTGATTTGCTTAATGATTTAAATTAGTATGAACTTTATGATTGGTTTGTGCGATACCTCACCGTTTCGTTGTAAATTTTATATCGACTCATATTTAATAACTTCCTCATTTTTAATTACTAAAACGTATCTTGATATTGGTTGGCTGATAATAATTCTAGAATAATACATCATTTCAAATGAGACCTCTTACTGGATGGCCTTTATTTATCTGCTCACATCATACAAGCTTTGTTTTTCAATATATCCACAAGACACATAAATATATGGAGAGCTCCTTAGCATAGCCAATTTATCCAATAAGCGCAAAATCGTTCTTAATATCGACACTCCATCAATACCATTCGCCCACGGCCCTTAGAGTAATTTCTTGAACCTGAGTATGTGGCGGAGTTGACAGTGCATATACGACGGCATGCGCGATGTCATCTGCGTGGAGGATAACTTCTCCCAAAGCTTCCTTCGTCTCGTCTGGAACGATCTCGGTGGACACCCAGCCCGGACTGATGTTCTGGAAAAGATTTAAAGCCAAGCTGTAGTTGATTAAATCCAAGTATCACAGGCCCTTACCGTTGTCTTGATTTTAGCCTTTAGAGTTATCAGCTCTTGGCGGCAAATTTCATTCACAGCATTCAATCCGCATTTGGTGGGTGTGTACACATTTAAGCTGGGATACTCGTGACCCGGATTATAACCAGCTAGACCAGCGGTGCTATTGATGAAAATCAAATGCCCTGGATAATTTCGTTTCATCATGCTTCTGAGTGCCTGTTGAGTGCAATATATCGGTCCCAACAAGTTCGTGTTTATAACATCCTTAACGTCTTTCAGTTCCATATCAACCAGATTGCCATCGCGGATAATGCCAGCGTTATTAACAAGCACATCAGTGCCACCAAGTGTCTTTTCGATCCAAGCAAATGCTTCCGATACGTCGTCCTCCTTCGAGATGTCACATTTCCTTGGATAGAATCGACTTTGCTGATCGATAGGTAGAGTCTGTCGCAGTTCCTCCATGCGTTCGAGATGACGCGCCATGCCGACCACTTGCAAACCGACCCCGACCACAAGTTTTGCTATAGCCGCGCCTATACCCGAACTTGCGCCGGTGATTACAGCAACACGATTATGCCAACGTTCCATGTTTAGAGCTAAAACTAGACTAGAATAGAGGAGAAGAAATTCCCTGTCCATCAGAGTGAATCACTTTGCAAAGCAGCTGATACGAGTGTGCCTTTCTCATTAAGTAGGAAAGCATATTTTAACACGTGTGCCATTACCCTACGAGATGGTTATTGAGTCAGTTACGTGCTAGTGTATGACGGTAATGCGTTATGATGGTACATGAATGCCGAAATGGGAAAAGGAAACAGAAATGGAAGCGGAAATCTATGAAGTCTTGAATATATTAAATTTCCCGCATGACAAAAAGCTTTCTCTGTTGCTTAAAATATACTTCTACTTGTTAGTGGACTCTGTCGGCGAATCTCATGATCAATAAACTGAAGGTTGACATTTTTCACCCTCAGTGAGTGGTTTGTGTCTGTTGTTGTGCTGATTAAATGCCGGCTGCTGATAAGCTCTCGGTTGGAATGCCTATTAGAGAGGTGCCCACATCGACCGGGCTTCTATTCTAATCACAAATACTATAACTTTCATGCCATACATTCCGAACGAATCAAAATCTCAATAACCTAAAACGTCATATCGACTGCGAAAAGACGTCCTCAAATTTCCACCTTGTTCATCTGCCCCTTTAATGTCATCGTGCACTCACCGCTCCATACCATCGTTTTCTCTTGATTCAGCGGCTAACATTCCAGATCCATGGATCTATGAATTTTCATAAATAACATAGAAAGTGAAATGAAATGAAAAATTCCTTTCGGCCACGATTCGTCGTATTTCAATGCTGCTGAGATGAAGTTAATATTTCATGTCATAACCCATCTCACCGTGCCACACTCGACTCTCTCTTCTAATTTAGGAATTGCTTTCGTACGATTCGATGTGGATGTGCCATGTTTGGGAATGATGAGATTCCTCAAATACTTACGTTTTCTTTTGCAAACATATCTTTTATTATTACTGCGTTCGTTTGCGTTGGATTCCTAGTCGTCATTGATAGGCGATTGCTAGTTTTTGTGGTTCCTTTCCTATCATATGTGCGAATATTTGCGTATATCGACTACCAACGGTAGTAGGAAAAGGACGTTGTTGATAGGTATTCGTATATGAAATAGCTAGAAGGTAGAAGAATGCGATTGCTTTAGACTATTGATAGGTAGGTATGCAGGGAGCTCTTTGTACTGAACATTCCAGAATGGGGTTTCAAAATTAAAGTAAATTTCCTAACACTCTGTTATCCCTATTAAAGGGTGAAAAGGGTGATGCTTTGAAGTAACATCCCCAATCTTAAAGTAAACTTTAAGTTTTACAGTCACACGCACCAAAACAATGTTAGATACTCTTGCACGGGATTAGCCCTCCCACCTATCCCCTACCCTAGTAATAACAATAAAAGTAAAAATCACAATATTGCCTGATGACTTTAATTTTGTTGAGTGGAATGGTTTAATCTCTGTCCTTCGCGTCCCTCCTGCGGTGAGAAGCCCTGGATCTTATCTATCTCCGGATGTATCCAAGCAGCAAGTTTATCAGCAATATAATGAAATCTTCATTACTCAAATCGAAAAACAAGAAAAGAAGGAAAAAAGTCTGTGAGAAAAAGACTTTGGTCAGGGGACACCCGGGTTTGAACCGGGGACCTCTCGATCTGCAGTCGAATGCTCTACCACTGAGCTATATCCCCGCTTGAAAGTCCCATGTCAAAATAAGTATTTGAACATAAGTCCAGTAGAAGTGGTCATTCTAATATTCCGAGACAATGATTTATGAAGTTGTGCTTGCATTGCACGTTCTTTGTTGTTTTGCCCATACAGTGTGGGAAGGTTTTATGGACTGCTGTGAGTCATGCCTCATACGAGAATATCATTAAAATATACTTGTTTTGAGCGGTTTTACTTCTTCCTTCCACTTCCACAGACCGTACTTTATTGGTGTTTCGGCGTGCGTGAAATTGTTACGAGCAATTTGTATTCAGCGTCATTACCTGTTAGTTTGTTTATTGCTTGTGGAGGTTTTAATTCATCTCCACAGCAAATTCCGCCTTTGATGTGACAACGTTTTTGATGAACTACTCGTAAGTCTAAGACTATTTTGAACTGACCGGTAGAGGTGTATATATGGATAATGGAACGTTGGGGAATGTATTTCGGTATAGCTTATGATAACTGTTTCTAAAAGGAAGAAATCAAATGTTTTCTGTTCAGAGCCTCATTAAAAACTTCGCCAAGCCTCCCTGTCATCATTGTGTTCCTTCTATGTTTCGGTGTTCTCTTCCGAGAGAGAAGGGTTTTTTCTACTATACCCCTATTGTCCATTCTTTCCTTGTTTTTTGGATGCACTACAAGGAATATGATTTTAGGATTAGCATTAACTTCTAATTTTCGTCCACACCTTGCACTTTTTAGTCACTATCTCCGTGGACCGTTGTTAGATATTACTTCGCGAATCTGGCAGCCATATGATGTTGCTCCGATGCTTCTGTTGCGCAACTTGCAGTCCTCGCTCAACACAATTCGTCTTGCACGTTTTATATTAGTGCACATATATATCCATCCAGTATTCTCCAGATTCCACCATTAGTCAAATTCCTGAAGCTAGGTTCAGTAAAGTATTACGTGAATCATCTCTAGTCGAAGGAATAGTGTCTAACGTCCTCGTCCTAATCTTGGGCAATAAAGGGAATTATCATAACTAAATCGGAAGAGATTTTTTTGATAATCCACGTAGCCAGAGAGAAACTGCATAAGTTGATATAAAGGGTGTTTTTTTTATAGCTATACAAATTCAATACGAAATAAGACACTTAAAGCTAATGTTAATGTCTATAATATTAGCTTCGTTTTATAGATAATTTTATACCATTATGTTTAAATATAACCGAACTTATGCGCGCCACGGTTAGGACTAGCGCAATCGTGAAACCTGACAACTTAATCGAACAACTGGGGCTGTATATCACCAATAACACGGCGAATGTTGACTTCCAAATCGTTTAACGTCTCCGATTAATCGCCATAGACTAGTGACTTAACATACCCCTTAAGAAAGTAATTTAAAACTGGAAGATCACAGGATCATATAGGCCAGTTCACAGGTCCATTACGCGAAATTATGTGCTCAACCAATATTTTCCGCAATAAATCGATGGTGTGGCATGTTTTGCCATCTTATTGACACCAAAGCTCTGTCACGTCAATGCCATTGAACTGAGGAACGAAGAGTCAGAAATCATGTTTCTTTAGTGCTCTCAATTCACGGTAACAATCTGGCCGGCATCGTCCTGAAAGAAATACTCGTAAGTCCATCTACCTTTTACCGGGCTTGTCATTCTCCATCTCCTTATCTCGTCCACGTCTACATAGTTTCCGGAAGGTTGCTTTTTTTCTTAAGTATTCTGCAATTCATTCAGACACTTTAAAAGTCATGCCATATTCGGTAGTATTCTGCCGAGTACCATTTGTACCGATGACGCTTTCTGCTAAGTACTTTATCCCTTACTTTGCTCAGATATTGTGGTAGGCGACCATCATGGATTTTTGCTCGTAATGAGAAAGGCTTCCGTTTTGTGGTCACCCAGTTCGAGACCTTTAGATTCAAGCCACTGCTAGATCTGGGAAATTGCTGCGTCTGTGGGTGACTAGATGACTTGAATGGGCTTTGTAATTTTCACCCAGTCATATTGACTCTATATTGAGCTCCCAGTAGAAGCTTTAGTCTCAGGTTGCTGGGTCGAATCGCCACACCACGGAACATTAAGGTACCTCCGTGGAGACTTTAACTTCCTGTTAGTAAAATAATTGGAGATTATATAAGCAAAAACTAAGGTGTTTCCGTTGTTGCGAGTGATCTCCTTATTTAGGACCGTTAAGCCCAACTAAATACATTTTTTACATCTAGTGTCACTACTGTGAAGTGTTCTTTGGCCTCCTGCTTCTAAGGGTGTCCTTCAATGTTGACTGTTATTTCCATAGCGTCTACAAGTATAGTATAGCGCATCTGAAGTCTTGCTGATGAGTTGATAGAGCACCGGACTCCTCTGTCCAGGCGCATTTCCTATTCTGATAAGGTCTCTTTGTAATTCATCCAATGCAATAGCTGGAAAGTTTCTTACATCTATTTGTCAAATAATTGTGGACAAAGTATCCGACCTTTAAGGTGCTCAGCATGGTTCCTAGCATTTTTTGGGCATGTTATTTGTGAGGATCTGCAGGCTTTTAGTCTTCTTCCATACAGATAGGTTTGAAATATCTTCCCTTATTTCCTTGTTTGCCATTGATAATTTCTGTCTCGCTTTCCAGGTATTTGAAATCGACATCCCCTCTAGACCGTTGGAATTTGCATCGGGCCAAAGGGCACTTCGTCTTGAGTGTTTTTATTTCATTATTGCACCAGTATCATAGAGAATCAATGCCTTTCTATGCATTGCCGCATATAGGCTACTATTCGTTAGTTCCTGCATTTTCAGTCATCGCGATTTTATAACTCGGATAATCCTCGGAACTGAATAAAATTCCTCAACCCCTAAACCTTTTTTCTCTTAATTATATCTTAACCTTCTTCCATTCCTTCTCCTTATAAGACTTTCTACGCTTCTTTTAACTGTTTCCTCACTATCTCCCAGGAGGTTTAGAACTTTTTCATCTGTCAGTGTTGTTTTTCATACCGAGGGACTCCCGGTCAACTTCCTTGCGTAGGAACTAATATCTTATATGCATGATCTCTTGACTATCTCCTAGAACTCGAGGTCTTAAAACATTACGGTCTTTTACTTTTTCCTCGCATTCCTTGTCAAACTTTATCAATTTACAATAATGCGTCGAATGAAAGTGTTTTTGCTCTTGCGATATATATGATTAGCTTATAATAATTTAAAAAAGAAAATAGTTCCGATAAGAAAATTGTTTTTATTTTAGCTATACATATACATATTGGGAGAATTGAATGCGCACTCAAAAGGAAAGAGTGCTGAGCATTTTTGTCGACATTGAGGGAGCTCTTAATAACACAACTTTCGACAGCATATGTAACGCTGCTAGACGCCATGGAGTAGATGAAGCACTGGTTTTGTGGTTACAAGCAATGCTTGTGCACAGGAGATAGATCGCTGATGCGAGCCTCGAACAATGTGTCTAATCTGGCGTAAACAGGGGCTGCCTGCAAGGTGGCGACCTCTCCCCGTTGTTATGGTGCATGGTGGTCGATTCTCTGCTCGATGCTCTCAGCGACTCTGGAATCTATGCCCAACCTGTCTGGATTATGATGCCATTCCCTCTGCGGGCTCATTTTTAGCGACTGTCTATCTTCAAGCATAAGCGGCGCTAAGTGTGATCGATGACTGGTGCACGAGTAATAGGCTGTCGGTTAATCCTCTTGAGACTGATGTCGTTCTCTTCACGAGAAGGATGTAAAATCTTGACATGACTCAGCTGGTCCTAAAAGTCATTCCCATTCCGATACACCTGGGAGTCATCTAAGATAGAAAGTTAGTAAGTAAGTAAAGGGGTGGTCGTGGTGCAATGGTAACCATCACCGACTGTTGAGCGGAAGGTCTGTAGTTCAAAACTGTCCATAGCCAAGAACAATTCCTATACGGAAAAACTGTGCAACAACATCAGTTGTGAAGGAGAGATTATCAAAAAAGTGCTGGGGTAGGCATAACACTCGCAGTATAAGATCACTTCAAAATTCATTCTCTGTATGTGCATTCCCAATATAACATGGGAACAAAAAACGTTACTGTGAACTACAACCAACGCGACACTTCAGTCGAAACTCTCGAATCCTATCTAGGACAATCACCTCCGAAAAAAAAAGCTTCTTTGGTTAAAGCATGTTGAGCCAATAACCACGCGCCGTCAGTTTTTTGTCAATACAAAGATGTTTTTGGCTAAACATGGGTCTTATCACCGATAAGGGTCCCCAGGATCTACACGGCAATGATAAGATCTTCAGTTGTCTGGTGGCACAGGCTAACACACAAACTCCAAAAAGCGGTTTGCCTCGGCTGTATGAGGGCTTTCCCCAGCACGCCGGGCGCTGCTCTAGATGCTATGATGAATCTTCATATTCCTTCCCTTGACATATTTATCAGAAGGTGCGCACTGAAAGCCATGCCTCGCCTCAAGAGAAATTATTTTCGGTACAACTCTAATTGGGGTGGCAGTGTACCTGCGCGGGAAATTTCCTATGACCCCTGTCTCATGGATATGCCTTCCGACGCAGTACCACCTGCCATCTAATTGCGCTATAATTTCACAGTCAAATTTCCGTAGCGTCAGGACTGGCTCTAGTCAGATACTGAACCTGAAAAGGACTGTCTTGGGACGGAGGTTCGGTGCTGGGTTTTTTTCTTGAACGCGAGAACGTCCGACTGCATTTTACGTTAGGAAAATATGAGTTTGTCTTTCAATCAGAGATATACGCAAACCTAAAGAAAAAAGCATGTGTGTCTGCAATGAGAGCCAAGCTGCACTCAAAGCTGTGTCTTTCTAACTAGCTCCAAATAAGTGTATGAACTCACGATATTTTTGGACCAAATCGGAAAAGTAAATTCACTAAGCTTTGTATGGGTCAGGTCACTCTGCGGTTCCATGAAATGAGATCTCCTATGCACTCGCTCGACGGGGCTCAGAAGAATGTTTCTCAGGACGTGAACCCGCTTCAGGTCTACCTGCTTTCATGGTCAAATTCTACATCGACGATTGGGTCTATAATGCACACAATCATAGGAGGGAATATCCAGGATACAGGATGAGTAGGCGTGTACGCCCTGATGTTTGCGAGAAATCCGCAACATTTTTCTTATCCTCAAGGGATTGCATTGATGACAAAAGACTTGCGGACGTCATTACGCGCCATTACACTTTTGCAAAGCATCTCTGCAAGGTTGGCATCAGTGAGATGCCTACCTGTGCTGCTTTTTGCAAGGAGGATGACACAGCAAAACACTTTCTCTGCGACTGTCTCCGAGTAGAGCGGCCTCTTTTTTGACTTTTTCCAATCTTTGTTGACATTTTGGGCGATTATTCAGACCAAAAAATCACGAATTTTATGAAATAAATTTTTAAAGTGCGACCATTTTAATAATAAGATCGAATATTGATCTAGCATTTTACTATCTATGGTTAGAATTGTGCATTTATCTGTTTCGCAATTGTCAAAGTTGATCTTTTAAAAAACATTGCGTAGAAAAATATTCACTACTCACATCTAGGCGCGATATTTTAAAGACCCTGTACAGAGGAAAAGTCTTGCTTCCAAGATGTTTACGCTACAGACTATCATGCGCCCATGCTTTGATCATATTTCATACCAAATTAGTTTAAAACCAAAAACCATGAAACGAGATTACCTTGTATATTTCAGCCGTATAATAGCATCCTTCAGGCGAACATGCTTTTAAACGCCGTGCTATATCCTCCCTTCTAAATATCATAAAAAATACGCCTAACAGTTAAATGTCAATTAAGTTTAAAGAAGAATTTGTTGTCCAAGAGTCTAGCAAATCTTTAAGGCATGTCAGAATTGATTTTTAAATCTCAAGTTTTCCAAGTCGAAAATCTATGTAATCAATTTTGTATCTTTAAAAAAAAAACTGTCACCAAACCCAAAGCCCTATCTAAGATTTGATACTACAAACTTTTTAAGATAAATCGCTTGGTAATGCGGATAAATTACTTAAAAATTCATATTTAATAAGCTTGAAAAGATTACGGCAAAGAAAAACTGTCAAACTTTGATAGCTTTCAACATCACATCCTGCTCATATCCCGTGGTCCTTGCCTTAAACATACTTCTTTTTAAATTTTTTAACCAACTTTTCTCACCATCCTGCATAGCAGAATTATTACGTAGGAAATAAGGAAGAAACAAAATAGAACAAAAAGTAAACTTCCCTCGACGAATCTCGACTTTCACGCTCTTTATGAATTGCAGAGAAGAGTCTAGGATGCGCGTTCATTTCCATTTCACTCGGGCCTACGTTAAAGCTATGTTACGTGGGACCCGCATGAAACGTTTGTTCCGCACTCAACTCCCAGTCTAACTCAAGCCGGATACGATTATATGAGGACAACGTAGTACCCCATTTTGGCATACATTTTTCATCAGCTATCTCGAATAGAATTTGTATATTTTACTGGACATATAGGTATAAGCGCGACGTATCAGTTCAGTTAATGCCTCTCTGCAGCTTTAGCTCGTACCTTAAGCTCTAAAGCCCGAAAAATGTACTGCCTCACAGCCGGCCTTTTCGAGTGGAGCGTACATCGAAAATGCATGTCGTTTTCAGGTTTAAGTACTTGCACCACAGGATGTGGGGTGCGCTTTTGGATTGTTCACCACGTGATGTACGAGCGAACTCATGGAACTTCAAATTGTATCTATCAATTGATACATATTCAGATTTATGAAGAAAGGAACGAATAGCAAGCATCTATAATAAATTTCGTCTGATTGAAAAGTTTCCTCTTCGTCATGGTACGCTATAAACTGCTTAAGAGATTCATCAATCAAGATTGTATGGCAAAGTATGCCGTTGTATTCCCATAAAACAATGATGAATGATTGTTGTTGTTGTTTGGTACATTTATATATCCGGCTATGTAACCATCCCTTAGGCTGGTTCTTATTTCTGTGTTTCTCTAAATTGAAATCAATAACTTCGGCATGAAGAACTTCTTGATGGAAGGACATTTCCCTTCGCATAATTTATTGATCGCTGATTCAATGGGATATTCGCAAAGATTCAAGATTGAAGTTGATGAATATGTCGATGCATCCGAGGGTCTTGGGGCTTGCCATTCGAAGAAGATCGTAAATTTGTGTAAATTGTGAAACGATACCGCTATTGATGAAGGACACAGAAGATGAAGGTTTCCCCAGAGGGTGATTTCGAGAATGGTTGTTATGTCTTTATTGTCTATGAATGTTTGAAAAACAATTTTGTTTTTCTCTTTATTTTTCCTTTGCTCTATTATTGCTTAAGGGTTTTTCTTCTCTACAGGCTACAGATGGTGGTTCACATGCGGATGTGTCTCTTGAGTAATTGCGTGTTTAGTGTGATCCACAATCTTATTGTTGATCGAATTATATAGAATGACTATTTGAATGACACCAATGATTGCTTATGAAGTTGTTGGGTGTGTTTATAAATGGGGGTATCAACCGATAAATAACCGTTATACTCCTACTATCTAAGAGCTATTTAATGCCTTAGACTGTCTTCTTAGGCATAGAAGTGTAAATTCTTTTTTATTAGTAGTCATTCCGATGATAGTCAGTTTAGTGTTCTCCCCTCTTATTGGCTAATCGGGCTATTTATAAAATAAAACTGTCGTTACTGCTTCGGCAAAAAGCTTTGGCCGACGAATTCATACGATTATGTTTTATGGTATGGTTGGTATCATGTTTTACACAATTGCTCGATGTTTCAATAAAAGAGGCAACAAAATTAGAACATTTTGTCCATAACTATGAACCTCGTAGCCCAGGATTCAGGAACTAAATGGTCTAGTTAACCATAATTCCTGAAATAAGGAAAGGGTTTTCAAATAGAAGCAAGAGGATGGGGAGGTGAATGAATACACACTCGCACCACGTGTTGAAATTGTGAAAATTTACTACAAAACTGGGAAAATATCCTGGAGCATTTCAAAAAGCTTGTCTTGCTTTTGGTTATCATCAAGTACAGCTGCTACAGTAAATACAGTCATCAAATATCATTATTATTCATACAAATGTTAATATTTTCCGATTAATTATCTAGACACCTGTTATTGGATTATTTTTCATTAATTTATTTGGCTACATATTATTGAGAGCTTATCTACGAGTATGATGTCAGCGATGCGAAACTTTTCTATTCAGTCTTACTGCAAAGAAACCTTGGAAATTTCACAATGTCTCACCGTCAATCAAGCTTATGTCATGAAATTATGTCGGAGTACTCGAGCAATTCATTACTGACCCTGTTGAAGTTAGAGGACTCTAGAAAGCACTATGGCCCAGTGATTGATTATCTCGTCATACATCGTTTCTCTGGGTGTCTTCTCTTCAACTTAGAAACACCGTCGTCACAATGAACCGACTTGACTGTTAGGTCGTTAGATATGCTTTATCCACCTACCTACTCGTATGTATGTATATCGGGAATATTGTCACTTTTTTTTGTTTTTTTTTTTCACCTTTTCCACTTTTATTGATTAAATAGTGCCAAAGATAGACAACACAATTTACATATGTATATATATAAAAAACCATTCTGTAGTTCATAGGGAACTAGAGGCGAATGGTCTTTCAAATTAAAGTTATTAGAAAAACAGTGAAGATATATTTAAATACATATTACATATTGATTTTTATTTTTTGGTTTTTTGTATCTCTAGAAGTTTAAAATTTTAAATTGAAAACGAAAAGACAGTTGAATTATCCATAACTGAAAAAGAGTTTTCTTAATTCTCTTAGAAATAGGATGGGTTGAACTTTCTGTCTAATGCGAATTGGCAATTTATTTAAGAACTTTGGTGCTGCGGTGGTATACAATTTGGAACGAGTTTTTTTTTTGAGAATGGAACATTTGATTTTGACATATTATTTACTCTTTACAACAATCTGGCCTGGAGAAAGCCAAATCACTGCTCGGAACATCTAAAGGCCCCTGCCAACACGCAAAAGAAACCTGGTGGTGGACAGACGAAGCCAAAGCAGTGATACACGAAAAGAAAATGGCTTTCCAAGCTTGGTCAAAGTGCTCTTCTACTAATAGAGAGGAAAAAGCTCGCCGTGAAAAGGTATATAGATATTGCAAAGGTATCGCGAAGAAAAAGTGCGCCGAATTCAAAGCGAAAAGCATGGAAGCCCTCTATCAGGAGTTGGAAGAAATATCGTCTTCCGCGTCTGACAGGAACCAGGCTACCCAGGAGCTTCGACAAAGCAATTTGAACAAAGGAGCAAATATCTTTAAGATAGCCGCCCAGAGAAGAAGAAATGCTCAGGAGATTCGTTTTCCAAAGTTTATTAACAATGCTGAAGGCCAACTCCTTGTGGAAGACGAAAAAATTCTCCACAGATAGCGACAGTATTGCGAGGAACTTCTGAACGAACAGTTTCCCCGAGTGTACTTTCCAAGAGCCGCCCCGAATCGTGCCGAAATATCCGACATCATAGTCGAAGAAGTTCGGTACGCAAGAAAAGAAAAGCTGTTGGGCCGGACGGGATACCCTCTGAGTTCTGGAAAAAGATGGGAGACATCGGGTCTAGATGGCTCATGGTTCTTATCTCCAAACTTATGAGAGGCGACACTATGCCTAATCAATGGAGGGAAAGCTATCTTCTTCCTTTGCACAAAGGAAAGGGTGATACGCAACCGGCAACCAAGAGATCTTTTATGGGTAGCGCTAAGACAAAAAGGAGTTCCAGAAACCTACGTGCGAGTGATCATGGACATGTCCAATAGAGCAACGACAAGAGTAAGATGCACCGCAGGAGTCACCGAAGAGTTCGCAATCAAAGTCGGTGTACACCAAGGGAGCGTCCTCAGCCCACTGCTCTTTATAGCAGTCCTTGATTGCTTGCTTGAAGAAAAAGTGACGGACCCCAATGTGCACCAGCTATTCTTTGCTGACGATGGAGCCATTATAAGTGATGATCAGGCGTCCCTACAACGAGCACTTGATGTGTGGGTGGACATTTTTGAGGGACACGGGTATCGTATTAGTTCAAAGAAGACAGAGTATCTGTGCTGCCCGTTCTCTGACCCTCATCAGCCTATTCCAGACATTTACTTGAATGGAAGAGTCCCAAGTGTGAAAAGTTTAAATATCTGGGATCTATGATTAATAAAGAAGCAACTTGTGATGACGACATCAACCATCGCGTAAGCGTAGGGTGGATGAAGTGGCGGGAAAACTCCTCCATCTTCTGTGATCGAAAAATGCCCCCTAAGCTGAAAGGAAGGCTCTACACTTCAGTTGTACGTCCGGCGCTCACATACGGTTCACAATGCTGGACAATGCACAAAAAGTATGAGAGCAAATTAACGGCAGCTGAGATGAAGATGCTTCGCATGACAGCGGGAGTAACAAAGCGTGACAGAATTAGAAGTTCAAAGATCCGAGGAAGCCTCCACGTAAAAGAAACCATCACAAGAAAGATAGAAGGCGACCGACTCAGTTGGTATTGCCATGTTCAAAGGAGAGATCCTTTGAACCCCGTCCAAAAGGTAATATCAATCAACGTTCCAATTTCAACGCGCAAAAAAGCCAGGCCGAAAAACAATTGGTGCAAACAAATGCAAAAACACCAGCATTTGACTGGCCTCAGCGATGAAGTAATCCCAAACCGGGAAGCCTGCCACTACTTTCTGAGGTCAAACCGGCGGACCCCACAAGCGGACCAGTAGGAATGCAGTTAAGTGGGAAGGTTATGGTCCTACACTTCTGACCATAACGACGCCGGAAAAAAAAGGAAAAAGGAAGGATTTACTCTTAGTTTGTATACTTTTGCGGTTCTTAGGTTTGCGCTGTATTCATTTCGCATAATGAAAATATAGAGATGTTTTAGTGGAAATGTGTTTAATGTTTGAAAAATCCGCGAGGTACAGGCTAGTCGATTTTGTTTGCAAATTATTCTAGTTACTTGCTTTTGAGCGATGTACAGAACTTCCGTAGTGGCATTATAAGTACCACCCCAGCTTTCAATTCCATATTGTAGCTTGGAGTGTACTAATCCGTAATAAAACATTCGCAGAACTGTTTTTGAACAATGATCTTTTAGAAGGTACACTTAACGGGTAAGCAATTTACACGCCGAGATACTGTTTTTGAACAATGATCTTTTAGAAGGTACACTTTACGGGTAAGCAATTTACACGCCAAGATACTTGTAGCTATCAACTCCTTCTATTCTTAAGAAATTTGAAATAAATTTTAAGTTCTCACTGAAATTGCTTTTACCACACATGTGCATAGGCATTGATAATTTTGTGTCAGAGCTACAATGAAGTGTTGCATCACAATCAAGTAGATAGGATTCTTGAGACTGCATATCATAATCCTTGTTTTGTTGCTTATAAAGGAGATTCGTTTTGATAGGCGATTAGTTATACTGTCGGTGGTGCATTTCAGTTCTGCATTTTTGGATTTCGGATGGTGTAAATGGTTCAAATCAAATCTATTACTTAAAGAGGTATCTTAAAAAACATCTGAGAACGTTTTAATTCATCAGCGATAAAGGTGAAAAATAGGTTAAATTGATTAGCAATCTTCACTGGATCTGATATCACAGTACCATCAAATTTCACGAATATCGTTTTTTTTTGAGTATGTTATTTACTACCATCCACTCAATTTTGACGTTGCCATTACAATTTTTGGGTTTAGTTCCAAAGTATGGTCTTTATTTAATTTATTATAACAATTTTTCAGCATTTGGTTGTATGGATGGCGCTTAATTTTTTTACGGAGTACATTTTTGTGATGTGATTTTTTTTTTCATTTATGCTAATCGTACAACTTTTTATATGGATTTGCAATGTTTTTAGATATTAATCACATGCAAAAGAGGGGTTGCTTTCTGTAAAGGCAGAATCCCAAAGTTAATATTTTAAACGCTCAGTTGGTTCATTGTAAATAACTTTGCTCTTGGTCCTTATAGGGAAATACTTATCCGAATTACTTAAAATGGTTTCTATATTTAAGTTAGTCATGCAATGATCAGAGATCTCATAGTCAAGTACTTCACAAATCTAATTAGATGCAAACTTATCTTTGCAAAAATATGATCAATACAAGTTTCTGTAAAATCCGTTCTTCGTGTCGGTTTCAAGATAAGTGGCTTTAGACCAAGGGAAGACATTAAAGCTAGGTAGTTGTATGAGTCGCTACTGCTTTTCAAAATATCTATGTTTATATCCCCTACTATTAACTTATTTTTTGACGTTATATCTTTAACACGGTATACACACAACATTTTTTATCATAACTTTTAAATGTCGGCGCTCAACAGATTATTTTTTTCAACTTCACTGTTCGTTTCGATTTCTTTCTCGATGTACCGTACTCCTTTCCGAAAGTACGTACTGCTTCAATTTCCGATGATTATATTTCACAATGCTACCTTTGATTTTTTCCCAAACCCTAACACCCACATTTGCTTAAAATATACTCTTGCTCTATTCGATTCCGAATCCCTAGTTGCCTCATCTCATCGCTCCTATGTCCACCAAAAAAACAACTGCACCTTATATTCATCACCGTTCATCAAGGAACTATGCTTTCAGCACAACAAAAGAAATCAACAATATAAAGCCCTATCTTACTCATAAATCTTACTCTGCACCCCACCTAATTATCTGTAGTCTTGTACTGAAACCCCCCGTAGTACACTTGCCTCCTCTCTGTGAATGCCCAGCACTGGCAAGTCGTAGGTTATGCGCCTTTGCCAAAACTTGTAAATAGAAAAAAAAAGATTTTGAACAATGGAAATATTTATTTGGACCTTTTCAATTTTTTCTGTTGTGGAAAAGATGATATTCGTCAAGTGACTGCCGCCACTTTTGACACACATTTGTATCCGTTTTATCGCATTTTCCATGACTTTCCGCAAAACTTTCGGTGGTAACAGTTCGCATTCCTTGTCTGAGGCTTGTTGGTAGCCCTAAAGAAAGAAGTCTGGTATGGTTAAATCGGGCTGGTCATGCCAAATCACCAAAACGGAAGATTACGCGTCCAGGTGACAGACGTCTCGTTCACAAAATCCATCGTGGCTCGTGCTGTGCGGTTGCACCGTCTTGTTAAAACCATATGTTCATCAAGTCCGCTCATCAAATTCCGGCAGTAAGAAGTCGTTTATCATGGCCCTGTAGTATTTGCCAGTAACAGTGACCATCCTGGCGGATGGCGTCCTCAAAATAATACGGCCCAATAACTCCACCCGCGTGAACGCCGCATCACACAGTGGCTTTGAGTGAATGTAATGGCTCTTCGTGCATTACACGCGAATTTTCAGTGCAGTGAAAATGCGCCTCATGATGATTTTCGACACAAAATCGTCCCCTTCGTTGTTGACATTAAGGATGGCTTGACAGTAACAAACACGCGACTGGCGGTCAGCATGCGTTAACTGATATACTGTTTGCACTTTGTACGGGAACATGTGAAAGTCTTCCATTAAAATTCGCTTTGGGGTCCGTCTGGTGATGCCCAATTGCATGGGTCGTCGTCTGGTTGATTTTTCTTCGTTCTTAGCGACATTGGCAGACACACCCGCGATGTTCTCGGCCGAACGACCAGTCCGATGGCGGACACATTCTGTGTTTTCGTTCTGTTCGAGTCGAGTAGCAAAGAGCCGGAATTGGCCGACCGATTATTGGTCAAAAAAAAAAATCGACACAATTATTCTACTCTTTTGCGCCGTATGAAGGCAATCTTCTATTGTCTCCCTAAACGTTTTTATCACTTCATAAATGCGAAGAGAAAAAAAAAATCCTTCCCAGTTACCAACATTTTTACCCTTTCCTTCTGTAAATCGTTCATAGACCATATCCTCTAAACAGTACCTGAATGTCTGCGTAATATGAAAGACGCCTCAGTGAATATTTAATCTGTCCTAGACATTGAGAAAATACGTAACTTAAAATATAACTAATCTTCCTGCCTAAACTGCCTCACCTCCATCGCATGTAAATACTGCGCGAGCCATAATATATATTCCTTCTTCTTACGGCCTTATTTCAAGGTTCCATTTCACCTAGTTTCTTTCCTCAGCTTTGGAAAAAAACGGTCACACCATCCCAATCTGTTAATAGGAGGAAAAAATGAGGTGTCCAACTATTGCCCTCTTATACCTACGCAAACTTTTCGGAAGTCTCGTAAACGATACAATATTCTTTCACTGCAAGCGAATTTTTTCCCGAAACCAATATGGGTTCCTAAATGCACTGGGTACGGTTTCCTCAAACTTGGCAGACATAAAGGCGTGTAGCTTGAAAAATTACCTTTTGTAATTTTATTTTCGAGTAATGAGGGTTCCGTGCAGGGACGGGTTAAGAATATCCCTGCAGCGATACCTCTCGCTTGTCGTAAAAGGCGACTAAAACAAAGGTAAACAAAAATCACATCTAGGCAATTTAGAAAACACCAATGTGAGCCTACGGACACATATACCACCATTAAACTGCCCCACAAGTGTACATGCATGCAATCAGTGAATCAGTGGGTTGACACGACTGGAGATCACCGGTGTTGTAAGAGTAAGATCAAACAAAAAAAAAAATCTGGAGCATGCCCGTGTCACAAAAAAAAAAAAAAAAAAAAAAGGCAGGCAATGCAAAAACACCAGCATTTGATTGGTCTCAGCGGTGAAGTAATCCCAAACCGGGAAGCCTGCCGCTACTTTCTGAGGTCAAACCGGCGGACCCCACAAGCGGACCAGTAGGAATGCAGTTAAGTGGGAAGGTTATGGTCCTACACTTCTGACCATAACAACGCCGGAAAAAGGAAAAGAAGAAGATTTTCGAGTAATGAGGCACATTTTTTTGTTTACAAAGGTTTACAAATGCCAATAACAATATCGATATCTACTTTTCTACCGGTACTTAGTATATGGTCCTTGAATGTTAGCTTTATGTCAAAGTATATTTACAAGTATTTCACAATGACAACCCAATTTATGATTTTTCGTTATAACTGAGGACCGAGGACTCAAGCCTGTGGGACCCCAGAAGCTAAATGTATTGAACTTGATACATCAGCATTAACGTAAACTTTAAAAGATTGATTGATTAGAAAAATTTGCATAATTCTCCAAGTACCAAAACACTTTATAAATGAGGCCATCGTCCTACACAGTATCAAGAACTTTTCCAATATCCAAAATCACTGTACCAATGAACTTACCAGATCACGATTTTTTTTTACACTTTTTTGAATTCTGGACTGTGATCATGTCTACAACCAAATCTTTCATTCATATTATTCTCGTAAACAATTTTTTTTTTTAATTTTACTATTCAGTAATCTTTCAAAAATGTTTCCATATTGCTTAACAGACTTATTGGATGAAGTCTTTCAGAGTTTTCCTTAGATTCTCCACCTTTGAGTATAGGTAGATTGACCCGACTATGCGCGTCAGGGTAAAATAAGCGCTTTGGTGCCGTTTTGATGCCACAAAGCTTGTGAAAGCCTAAGGGACGTGAAGGGAGATAATAATATTTTAAATCTAGCCTGTGGAGTTAAGAAAACTAATTATTTTGAACAAGCTGAGGTTGGCTACCTCTTAGAGGTCGTCGAGGAAGTTTTGGCAAAGGCGCAGAGACTGCGATTTTTAAGAAAAAAATTTCCTCGAGCATTTGCTTTTTCTGCACTTGTAAAAAAACACCCTACGTTTTTTTTTCCTACGAAGGAAATTTAGGTTTGTGAAGGATTGTCAAAGGGGCTCTGAACTCCTGGGCTCCAAATAGGCTTTAATATAATTAACGATAACTAATAATGATAGTTGTGTCATCATGAACTCCCACCTTTATGTATACTCTATTGACATATCTTCTAGTGCTGATTCCTGTTCTCCCCAATTCTTCTTATAAAGGCTTACTATTTGGTGCCGAAAAATTCATCTGGTGCTCAATGTCAGCAAATGTCAAGTTAACTTGTCAACTTCTTGGTTGATTTAGGTGTAACTTATAACCGAAAGCTTAACTTTCGTCTTCACATCAGTAACAATATCTAATGTGCCCTCGGTTATCTGAAACGTTGATTAAATTTTTTTAAGCCCCTTCTATAATATTCCTTGGGCTGATACCAGACAACAGCAATCCCCTTACTCTCTATAGCTCTCATTCGTTAACCTGCACAATCTGATGAGTTTAGCAAGGATATCAAAACTAAACATGTAGTCTGTTCTTATTCATGCGCCTTCAAAATTGACTAGTAGATGATGTGTATTGAAATTCCGGATGGCTTCAGGCATCGGCAGGATCTTTACGTTTAAAAAGTTTCTGATTTTCCCACCTTATTAGGTCTAAGAACTGCTTGTGCTCTTATTATGCAGTGCGCTGTTCATACATTTCCTGACTTGTTACATGAATTTGCCTGTAAGCGATCCTCGGAAGTGGTGCTTTAAGATTCAACACACCAAAGAGAGAGAGTGTCTGCTCTAATTTGCCCTGCGGCTGATTTCGGACCGAAGAACTTTAAAAAAATAATTCCCTTCCCTGAACGAACTAATCCACTTTCTGCTTCACTTTTATTTCTATTTCATGAAGTTCCAAAGTTAAATAATAACACAAGGTAACAAAACAGCCGGGAGTACTAAGCAAAATGTTCAGTTTGGGTTCAGTAGCTTCATCAAACGTTTCCAACGATAACCACGTTTCAAGATGTTTTCAATTAATTTCCCCTAATCGACCGTTATTTCGTTCCTCCCCCAAAAACTTTATCCTGCAAAAAAGAAAAACCGAAGAAGTTCAAATACAAAGAAACATTTTCATTTGCAAATTGAAAAGCTGCCACAAAGATACTCGACAGCAAACCGTTAATGTTTAATTTTGAACTAAGTGGCGACCACTTAAAAGGAAGTAAGAGAAAAGAAAGGTTCTAACCAAACAAAAAAAAGATAAAAAGTAAGTAAAACTGGAAAATTGTCCATTTCCGCCTTTCTTTTTCGTTATTTTCTACTTTCCGATTGCTGCTGCCCTGTTGTGTGAATATAACTAGAGTCCGACTTGGGCCTAGGGCTACACCGAGGCTATACGAATGACGAGGGGTTGAAGAAACCGTAATTAGGCCGTTGTAAATGGTAGAAACTATTCGGAATATGGCTTCAAACTACTTTTCTTTCTCTAACTGACCTGATATGCACTTCAATGCTGAAAGAGGAAGGGTGAAAGAGAGACGAAACCGTGAAAGCTGAGGTGATGGGAGAAACAGTCAATAACCACTTAGATGAACGAGATTGAGGATGAGTACATTGATTGCCAACTTTCAATGTGCTGATGCGCTCAATTCCTATATTTCCCAAGTGGTCTACGCTGAATGCTGTCGCTGTCATGTCATGCAGATATGCTTGACTGCCTCTTGTATCGCACCAGCATCAGCACCAGCACTCAACTTGGCCTATCTCGATTGTTCTCCATCGAAACAATGTGATGACGGTGGGTGTAGCCGGAGAAAGCTTTTCAATTTCATGCCTACCGTTAGGTTTTCTTTCATTTTTGTTTCCTTGTTTGTTCAGCTGTTTTAAAGCATCGTGCATGGGTAGAACTCACCTACACCCTCAGTCAGCAAATAAGGCCGATCGATGTAAGACCATATATAGTTGACTGCACACGAGGCACGGGGCCACCCATACCATATGAGTATTGATGTTAAGGCGTAATGATGGTTTTGCCTGGGCGTTTGAATGACTCAACTCGGCTGTTTCATGCCGTCCAATCCCCCTTATTATACTATTTCATAATTCATGTAATTCTTTGGTTCACTCACCTGCACTGAAGGCGACGAAGAAAGAAACAAAGGAACGAAACACAAAGGACAGGGCGAACATGTGATATATAAGGAGCACGAAGAACAAGCGAAAGTCACGGTGTAGTGAGGCTTATGAGTGTGGCTTTTAGGAAAACCTGATTTTGTTGTTTCTCGTTCACCACATCCCGACCTGTATTAGGATCAATGCTCTTTCCACATACGTTGCCACCACGACTAACAATAGCAAACACGAAGCGAATGGCGACATCCAGTTAGGGATAAAGGCTGATGCGTGTAGAACCAAACAAGTGCACATAATCCTGTGATGATGAAGTCAACACAGAGGACGATGGAAAACCGCAAACGTGCCGATTAAATACTAATCTCTTAAGATATATTGTTGGTAGTGACACGCGTTCATTTTGATTGGCATCACTGGCAAGTGGAGAAGGGGACACAAACTGTCGTCTAACATGCTTTCGACGTACTGACATCGTTCTTAGTTTACGTGCTTGGGATCAGTAAACCGAGATATGTGTTCATATGCACACACACACTTGTAGCTCCATCGAAAATTGTGGCTTTTTCAGTCATTAAACAGCTAATTAAAATCCACCCTGAAGCTAAAAAGCACTCAAATCGTAAATTTCCTGAATCTTGATCCGGATCCGTATGATATACGAGCGTTCAGATAATTATTTTTTGTTTTTTTTGGCTTTTTAAAATCCCTTAAGTGGGCGATATATAGAATCAACCATTTGGCTCAAGGCAATGAAACAAAAATCCAACAAACTAGCTAAGGAACAAGCAAAACTCTTCTAACTGGATTTGAAAAGAACTTGAAACATTTTAAAATACAGACACAAAAGGAGGTTGAAAACGGATGCCATGGTTATATCATGGGTTGCCACACACACTACTCACTAGTACTACGTTTTTGAGAATGTAGTCCTGCGAGAGTGGCTTGAAATAATTGAGAAAGTGCCTTAAAAGCCCCTTTAGTAAATGTTTCAGTCATTGTTTGACTTTTGGTGAAGTCAGTTTATGGTCGGTAGTTGTTGGAAAACAACATATAAGAGTAAATAAGTGCTGAGGAAAGTCTTAATTGACCACGCGCTTAACTCGCCGCATACATGCCGCGAGGGGTGCTCATTAAAATAATGCAATTCCCTTTCAGGACATGCGGAATTTAAAAAACGAAATTGCTGAAACGCGAGTGAATATCAAAACACAAAAAACACGAAAAAAAAAA
Source organism: Merodon equestris (assembly GCA_958301585.1). Classification (NCBI taxonomy): domain Eukaryota; kingdom Metazoa; phylum Arthropoda; class Insecta; order Diptera; family Syrphidae; genus Merodon; species Merodon equestris. Next base: position 51,516,390 of record OY284415.1, on the reverse strand, counting down.
TAAATTCAATGGAAGAGGAAACTACAGGTAGGGGTTTACTCAAATTTTGTGCAATACTTGAAAGTTCACTAAAATTTCCTCGCATGTAGTGGTCGGATTTATTTGCATTTATGTATATGGCCGACATGAGGGAAGACCTAAGATTTATACTCGAAAACCTCTGAGTTTTTAATTAGTTTTTTGAATAATGAAATGAAGGCGCATGAATATTAAATTCACTTATATACAGTCGAAAGCAGTTGTTTTTTTATTAATTACCATACCATATTAATTACCAAACCATACTATAGGGATTTTACAGAGTGCATCATCTACTTATGATTCATGAGAATTTGCGCACATTTTTCCAATACTCGTCCTTTCAATATAAGTTCGGCATCATAAGGCTTTACCTGACAAAAATTAAAATCCTAGAAACATTGTTCATATGACTGCCATGGCTTCTGTTGCAAGCTTTCACCCAAAGTTCTAAATTATCGACAAATTTGTGAAGAATAAATGGGTATAGCACTGAATTTCCAGTTTGGATTTAAGTTTGAATGTTGCTTCTTCGCTGGGTTATTGGAATAGATATTACTCTTCATATAAGCTTACAGAAAGGAATAGAGAGGTTTTAAAATACATGAATTCGGAGGGTAATCAATTTCCCTCTAACCGATATATTGTAATTTTCAAATTTCCTAAACAGTTAATTAATTGCTTGAAAGTTTTTGTGAGCCGTAGCGCCCCCCTTTTGAAAGCAGAGATTGCACAGTAAATATATTTTTTTAAATTTTAGAAAAAAATTATCGGTCTTGATTTTGCGATCACGTTCACTCCATTCAGTGTAACTGCTTCGCCAGCCTCATCTTCGAAAAAGTTCGGACAAATAATATCGCTAACCCGGCCCTTATATTGTGATTCGTCAATAAAGTCAAATTTGATGATAAGTTGCCTGGATGACAAATCGGGGACGTCATAAGTGTTCCAAAGGCTGTATTGTTTATTGTATTTAGGAAGGAAGCTTAATTGCGAATAAACCTTTAAAATTCGCGTTAAAGTACCATGAATTGGCCATACTTATTTGGATGATTATGTTGACTGAAAATTATACAAATCTTACGAAATGTAGCTTTGGTAGTTCGTAATTTTTGTAACAAATTTAAATAACAAAAATAGACTGTAACGGGGTTAATGCCTACATGACTAGAGTTATCAAAGACTGTGTTTGACATCTTGATCAACTTTATCGAATTCATTCAATGCCAGCGATTGTCAGCCAACATCTGCTCCTGTTGGCTCACCCTTTAGTCAGTCATATAAATTCTCTTTTTGTGAAATTTTAAAGTTATGTGGTCTTGCTCTCTCAAAATTTCATATACAATTTCCCGTTATAAAAGTCTTTAGTATTTTAATTGAATCTCCCAAAAAATATATTACGCGGTTTGCTTGATATTGATTTCGGCAAAATTATTTCGATTTTTTTGTTATGTTTTGATTGAGCTTTTCTTTAATTCGAAATGAATTTTATTTAACCTTCTGTCGTCACACTTTTTTTTTCAGTGTCATATTCCAACCATAAATATTAAAAAAAAATAATTTGTTTTATATAAAATTCAATTTGTATTTATCATTTATATTTTTCCGATAAAAATGGAGTCATAACATAAATAATATAAGCATAACAAAATAAAGTAAGGTTGAAAGTTTGGTATCAGCAAAAAGCCTTAATTTTCGAAAACTTTTGTTTGAAAAAAGTTACATAATAAGCCAAAACTTTCTTTAGACTGCATAGAAACTTCCATCGGTGGTCCACTTATAACTTGATTTACCTTTAATACCGCAACCTTTGGTTTTTTGTGGAGCAGCTCTTATTTTTTAATTTTCTTCTTTCGCACTCTCACTGCTCGCTCTCAGAATCAACCTTTTCTTCAAGGTAGTCCGGATCGTTGTCTGAGTCATGCGAATAATTCTGATCCGTCTTCGCTCTAAAAAAGCCTTTCGACAAGAAAAGCCTTGCAAGAGATTCATCGTTTGAATAAGCCATTTGATTGTAAAAATGTAACTAGTACATCTATCTAAAGAGATTTAAAACTATACAAACCGCCAAATACATATATATATATAATAACTGAGTAGCTTTTTTATATATATTGTGCTTAAAAATGCACTATTAACGAAAATATGCACTAAGAAATATTAATTTGCAAATTCCATAAAATACCAACGCGAATAACACACTGGGGAATGTGATAACCAATTGTAAATGTCACAGGAAAATTTAACACCAAAACAAAAATTTAAATTGAAAACCACCACCTAACTGAATTTACATTTTCCAAGGCATTGCATTCATTACAAACATTTTAACGGAAATTGTGCCATTTTAAATTTTAGGTCGGGTATGTCATACCCCAGAATGCAGTTAAGGGGTTAAGTACATATTGACCATTATTATCTATAACATTTTGACATCTTGTGTGCAGAACCAAAATTCCAATAGTATAGACCTTCTTGTATGTCCAGTGAAAGAACTGAGACAATTCAGCAAAAACAGTCCTTTGTTGTTGCGAAATTTTATTAAGGACAGTTTGCAGAGGTCGAAGAAATAGAGGTAAGGTGTTTGCTATTCGGTGAATGCATCAAAACTTCCCAGGCAATCCCTCTCAATTTTTGTTGCGTCAATTTTTAAAATATAAATTAATTGTTAAAATTCCTGCCTTTGAAGTCGTTTCTATTGGTTACACTCGCTTTTTGTATGACCTTTTTCGAACGACGAACTCGTATTTTATACATTTTAGTGTTCTACCTTGTAAAGCTGGGGTAGGGAAGACATATGCAAAGGCTTTTCTGTCTGTCTGTTCGTACGCGTATATCAAACCAGGCTTGCCGAGTAGCTATGAATCAGAAACTGGGCTGTGTTATAAAGTACATGATTCTGAACTCATAGCCATCGGTTTTACCCTAGTTTTAACGCTAGTTACTTTGGTTCCTGAGCTCCACGTAAAGTTTGCAAAATTCTAGGTAGAAGACCTGGAATTGTAGTTGATTCCTGCCGAGCTGATCCCATCTTGTTTCATCACCAGTTATAACATTCTTAAGAAATTAATCGATTTCGTTTCGTTTAAAAAGCGTTTACGAGTACTGATTCGAGTTCACTAAGTGATGCGGCAGATAGGAATTGAGCGTCTTTGTGTGTTTAACCTTTGCAAATTATTTCTTTTGCCTTGTATTCCATTGTATTCAAGGTTTAGTTTTTTTTATGAATTTCACGAGTGCTGATATGACGATCTTAGAACACTTAATTTCTCATCAACATATTCGACAATAAGCCTAACGGAATGAGTTGCATCTTTCACATCCAAATTTCTAAGACGAGAACATCTACCTTGCTCTTCCATTTGACAAAGCATCTTGACCGCTTTTGTCCCTTTTTCGTAATAAAACAACAAAATATAGCGATTTTGTTCAGAAATTTCGCTCAATCGAACACTAGTACAACTTTTGACACGATAAACAAATAATGTATTTATAATAATGCGCAGACATTTCTGAACACATTTTCTCTGAGCAATTACATTTATCCTAGTCGATGACCCTTTCTACATCTGACAATATGTAAATGGTGAAAGTTGGGAAATTGACAACTTTAAATTTCGAATGTTGGGAAACCAGCTGGGGAGGCACATTTTTTGTGGATTTATTAATCGCGATGAGTCATTGGTCGCGAGCACATCGCGCATTCGCGTCTGAGCAATATTTGAAAACGGGTGAATCGTTGATTAGTGCGCGTCCAATTTTTGTACCCACTTCAATTTACGCAGACTGAATGATGGTCCGAGCACGCAACTTATCTGCTCGTGAGTGCAAAAGTTTAGACAAGAAGGGGCAATGGTGAACAGAACGTCGCCCGGGACCAGGAACATCAGCAGCGACGCTGGAACATGTCGCTCAAATTTGGCACGAAATTATGCGAAATCCGCATAAATCTATAAGAAAGATTTCGGCCTTTACAGGAATAAAATAGTCAATTTTGCACGTTATTGTGAAAAAAAAAACATTATCAATCCACTAATACAAAATCCAAATCGTACAAAGTCCAAAGGAAAATGACTATCCTTTCCGAGAAACCTTCGCAATAACAATGCTCGTACGTTTTCGAACAGCACGAACGCTTGGCAACATATGTTGTGCGATTTCTGCCCGAAGGATAATTGCCCCTTATTTTTTTAATCAATAAAAGATTGTCACTGCTGAAATGTATTGTCGAATGATGGACGAGTTTTTGTTGTCGCAACTGCAGCTGTTCCCCGTGCAGGGCAGGCAACTGCAGCAGGACACTATTTCAGCAAGACGATGCTGCACCACACACATCTAAGATCTCGATGGAGAAGCTGAGAGCTATTTTCTCGAAGAAATTGATCAGCAAGTATGGAGGCATACCCTGGCCATCTCGCTCTGCGGACCTCATATCATGCGACTTTTTCTTGTGGGGATACCTCAAGTCAAGGATTTATAATAACAATCCTCGAGCAATTCAGTCACTGCTAGAGAAAATTCACCGCGAAATTGCAGCCATTGATCCAGCTTTTTGTTCACGCGTTCTTACAAATGTAAGGGTCCTGCAAGAGTGGCTGGAAACAAACGGGCATCGTTTATAAGATATTGTTTTTAAGAAATGAAATCTGCAACATGTACTACCTACAATTTGTAGTTTTTTATTCATTTTATTTCATATTTGAACATTTTCCATTGCACACCCTTTATAACTGGCCGGGCGAACGCTGATGTGGAAATGTGTCTGAGTATAAAGGTTGGTTCCTCATTCCTCCACCCTTGTGCAGAATTCTCCTCAGGCTAGTGCGTTAAATGTTGAGCTGATGAGATCGATGGCGAGTTGATGTTCGTAAATTGAGTCTCACACTCTCGGCCGCAGTAGCCACATTCTCATCTATGCGCACCGTGCGACGTCGGGGACTATGAGTGTTGTCCACTAGCATACCAGTCGCTTTTTGCACAAAAAAAGTTAATCAAGCTCATTGCATCGCAATCAATTACCGAAATGGTCGCATAATTTTTGAATGAAAAACTCAAAAACCGCACAAAACTGTCATTAATTATGGATGAAGAACTTGTTCCACTACTTCACTTGGCTTTTCGGAGTTCTATGTTTTTCTGGTGGTGGTCCCAAACAAATATGAATAAGTCTCGTCGTGGCTAAAAAATAATTTCGAATCAATTCTCTTGTTAACTGGATCTTATAGGCATATAGACTATGGTCTTAACGAACAGTAGTCGTGGACAGACTCAACGTCTACTATCTGCTTGAAGCGGTTCAAATTTATAGAATGTAAAAATCTATACGAATTGTATTAGTCTTTCCCACAATATTTTTACGTTTTGTCGTGAATTTTCACTTCTTCAAAGGTTTGTTGGAGTTAGAAACAAAAACGGATGGTTTTCGGTCTTTGCTTGTCCGTGCTTTCTTAAAGCTGCGAATTACCTCGGGGCAGCTATAATCTGCTGTTTTACCAGTCATAGAGGGATTTTGACAATTGTCATGTGTCATTTAATTTATGAATGGACCTACAAAACCTTAATCTTCTTCTTATTCTTCTCCTTTTTCCGGCGTTGTAATGGTCAGAAGTGTAGGACCATAACCTTCCCACTTATGTAACTGCATTCCTACTGGTCCGCTTGTGGGGTCTGCCGGTTTGACCTCAGAAAGTAGCGGCAGGCTTCCCGGTTTGGGATTAATTCATCGCTGAGGCCAATCAAATGCTGGTGTTTTTGCATTTGTTTGCACCAATTGTTTTCCGGTTTTTTTTTTTTTTTTTTTTTTTTTTGTGACACGGGCATGCTCCAGATTTTTTTGTATTATCTTACTCTTACAACAACGGTGATCTCCAGTCGTGTCAACCCACTGATTTGCATGTACACTTGTGGGGCAGTTTAATGGTGGTATATGTGTCCCTAGGCTCACCTTGGTGTTTTCTAAATTGCCTAGATGTGATTTTTGTTTACCTTTGTTTTAGTCGCATTTTACGACAAGCGAGAGGTATCGCTGCAGGGATATTCTTAACCCGTCCCTGCACGGAACGACCTACAAAACCTTAATGATTCTAAGAAAACTTTTGTCTATCGCGAAGGGCTCGACAAGATTTCAAACCTTACTAAAACAATTGATGCTGTTCTTTCCTTAAAATTAAAATTTGACAAGCTATTCCACCCTGGTTTGCCGTTGTTAGTATTTTATTATGGTTGACCTCCCGCTCGCATTAATATTCGATCTACCCAACCTACCTAATGAGTAGTTGGTCTCCACATCACGTACTTTGCCTGACAACAATAATCCTGCAATCTCTTTCTATTTCTATGCTTACATACTCGTACGTGCACAGTTTTCGTGTTAATCCCTCTCAAGGACTCAAATACCCCCATCAGACACTTTATTTCTCCATCAACCAAAATCATATAATCTACAATAAAGCTGTCGTCTAAAATGAACCCAACAGACTTATTCGGTATGAGCAAGTGCCCTTCTCTACCCACCTTGATGTCCTTTAACGCTCTGTGCAAAATAATTTCAGTTCAATTCAGAACCCACGTTATTACTTATAAAGCGGAACTCAATTGAAATTCCCGCTGCTCGTCATAATACCGTCTAATCGGTTTAAAGCAAGAGGAAATATAACAACAATTTCATGAGCAGATTAAAAGCAATTTAACTTGTAAACGGTGAAACATGAAAAGTCCATTTAATTGACCCCATCTCCAGCGACTGGCTTCCATTGCCTGCATCCTTTTGAAAGGAAGTGGAAAATGAACGGCTGAAAACCACGTAAGGGCAAATGCAAATTCAAATTTAAATCTCTTGCCATAAACAATTAACGAATCTGGCTGCGTCATATCCTTTTCGGTTCTGTTCCAAAAAAAATTGCTGCCAGTTCCGTGAAATCAAAACTTCCTTCGAGCAGATAAATGTCCTCCATTGAGACAACCGGGAAAAAAAAGGTCCTTCCTCTGGAAAGTGCAAAACAAACAAAAAAGAAAAAAATAACAACAAGAAGGACTTGAAAATTGAAAATAATTTGAAGAATTTCACTTTTGTCCATCGTCAAGGATATCACGTCGCGCGAGAAAAAAAAACAACCAATTCACTTGAGGCACTATTACCTCCTACGATGAGAATACTATGAACAGCTCTTGGCTCATCTGCATCACTATGAGACTATGAGACTCCTGGAAGCTCGAATTGCTATTATTTTGTCCCCTCCAGGTATTTTGTGTTGTTGATATCCAATGTCCGACGCATCGTAAACGTAACTCAACCAACATGTGCTTAGGAATAATGCAAGTATATACACCTTCGGTGTGCCTTGTTGTTTTACCGAGTTTGCTGCTTCTTTCTACTCCCATGTTTGACTTCTGGGTGTTGTTTACACTTGCGAGGTTGTTTTGTCAATCATCATCTCTCAGCCAGGAGAGATCCCTTAAGGTTAATTTTTACCCGCTTAGTCCGTGGTAATTAACATTTTTAATGACTCTGATCTCCTGGTTCCACAATTTCGTTGTTCATCCCAAACCGTAGCTGCGAGTAATGTAATTTCAATGGATAAACACGCGGCACTCGACATGGTCATGGGAATCTAATTGCGCATTTCGCGGACAAGTCCCAAATTGTTAGTAGGCACGATAATGAGGACATGAGTGACGCCTTAAGTGCCACAAAAAGTTGTTATCGAGTTGGATGTTTGCGTGAGAAATTAAGGGGTGGTCAAGTGGCGGGCGCATAAATTAATGTGAACTGGTTAAGGCGGATACTCTTCTATGGCATACTACGGAAATGCGTGCCGTCATCATGTCTAAGAACACCTTCGTATTGAAGTAATACTCTAGGCACTTATTTCTGTCTTATCCCATTATCGAACTATCCCAGACGCAGTGAAAAATGCTAATCTTAAGTACTTTAATAATTAACTGCATCTGGCGGCTTTAACCAAAGCACCCGAGTTATAATCGCCTGTCACCACAAATAGTTCGACAACTCTCGTTCTGATTACTCCTAGTAATTTCGAAAGATACTTTGCCAAGACAATGTCGTAAAACATTCCTCGAAGAACCCGGGCCGTATACAAACCGAGAATAGCAATTCGAATAATAAACTCCATCTGCCATTGCCCATAAACTTAAACACATTGCGGCTGTTGTGATTAATTAATCCTTTCATTCTAGTCGAAAAGGAATAAATACGTTCCATTGACAGCCTGGTAAAATATACCATTCATAATGAATGCATAGACAGCCGTTCATTCATTAGAAATTGAAGAACGTGTTCGCAAACTCCACAAATGACATATGTACTTCTCTCATTTGAATTCCGAGATATCCTGTCCTCGACAAAGAAACAAAATTGTCCTTAAGCCTCATTTGCATTTGCCGCATCAACCGGATCTGAACATTTAGTACATTTCCTAAATATTTTATGCAGTTACGCATGAACGAAGTCCACTTCATCCCTTTTCGCAATTATCCTTGTCAAAGCAAAGCTCTAACAGTTCAGCTGATAAATCCTCTTCATATGCCGCAACAGACGAAGATCTGGACATAAATATTTAATGTACCTAAAAGGTAGTATGTGTCGATGTAAACTACGTCGCACGTTATACCCAACAACAGTTGTAGCGAGTGGCATTAAGAAAATTACGTGCCCTGACATGGCCTTTTCACAGGGCAGAAGACATATAGATATGACAACAGTTCATTCAATGGAATTTTGATGGAGGCTCATCGGGTCGATAGAGGAGATATGATCTAGGGACATCGGACACCCGACGGTCGGACAAAAAGGAAATTACAATTTCCCAATATAAATTCAATGACTTTCCATTTCGTTGTTCTTCTCTTTTTTTTAAGGCGAATCCTTTGTGATTGCCGTTTGTCGTCTAACTTGGGCAAATGGTTCTCAAATGTGCTGCGGGATATACATACGAGTTTCATGTCAAAGGATAAAAATTATTTCTTGGCACTTTTTGTTTTCGTCGGAAAGGAAGACGCCATTTCCTGGCCACAAGAAGGGCACTTGCCTTTGTCCTTTCATCGTAAATAGCGTTCGGAAAAAAAGAAGATAGTTTCTGTAATGGAAATTGATTTCATGGCAAAAAAGCAGGTGATAATGGTATGTGACCGAAATGCTGAAAGGACATGTACTGGAGTAGAATTCGGAATCACCAAATTTTCGATTATAACCGTTATGGAATGGTTTTCGTACACAATTGAATATCGAATCCTTATCAAATCTAGTTTCTATACCATGATGGATTCTTAACAAACGAGTGAGCATAATAATCTGTTTTGAGGTTTCACCTACACTGGTTTTTTAAAAGTTGTTTTATGTCTATGATAACGTTTATTGTATCATTTTCAATAAAAGTTTGTTGTTAGGAGTTTGCGTTACACGTGGCATAGCGTAAGTGCAGTCGATCAACAAACTTTCCGCGGGAAAACTTTAAGTGCCATCCAATAACACTCTACTTGGATGACTCTTTGTATGGTGATACATAAGCCACTTAAGCACCCTAAACGTCTTCACAGACAACTTTTGAGTGACAGCATGGAGTGGTATTTTGTTTGGGAAACTCTGTCATGGTGTTTTGGAACCGTTTCAACATTGCAAATGGTCCATACCTTAGTCCTTCACTGAGAACCTGCCAGTAAAGAGTTGAATGATGGACGAGAGAATTTTCTAATTTTTTAAAGTTAATAAAAGCGATCCTAACCTTCATTAAAGTACCTCGACCTCTTGATTGCACAGTTCTCTCTATTCGCCTTTTTCTTCATCCTGTTTTTCCCTATAGGTTCTCTTAAAGACCTTCTTAGTCAGAGACCAAGTTTCACATCCTTTAGGTGTCCATGGCATTATTATGGTTTTATAAATATGGATTTTAATTTGTACAAGGTGTACAGTTGTCCAATTTTATTTTTGAATTAAAATTTTAATTCAAAGGATGATATCCGTCAAGTGGCTGCTGCCAGTGTTGATACACATTTGTACCTTTTTTTATCGCATTTTCCATAAGTTTCTGCAAGATTTCCGGTGATAACTGTTCGCATCTTGTCGAATATTTTTCTTAAGGGTTGCGATTATCTGAGGCTTACGCGATTTTAAGTAGTCCCAAAATAAGAAGTCTGGGATGGTTAACTCGGGCGATCTTGCTGGCCATGTCAAATTACAAAACGGGAGATTACGCGACTAGGAACCGCTTTTTTCACAATATCCATTGTGGCTCGTGCTGTGTGTGCGGTTGTATCGTCTTGTTGAAACCATATTCACCAAGCCGTTTATCATGGCCCTGTAGCGTTCGCCAGTAACAGTAAGTGGGAATGCGTCTCATCGCTCATGATGATTTTCGACACAAAATCGTTTTCTTCGTTGTCGAGATTAAGTATGACAGTAATTCACACACGTCCGGTGATGCTCAATCGCGTGGCCCGTCGTCTGGTTGATGTTTCTTCGTTCTCAGCGACATCGGCAGCCACAGCCGCGATATCGTGCCAAACGGCCCTGCACGGTCTCCTGTGGTTCCAGTCTGTTCGAGTTGAGTAGCTAAGCGCTGGAATGTTTGCCCAGTTGGTCGGACACGATTAGGAAATCGACGTTGAAATTCACCCTACGCTAACACCACCGACCGATTATTGGTCAAAAAAATCGACACAATCCATTGGTTGTCTGTTTGTATATTGCAGCTATCTAGTTCACAAATATCAAATATTATTGACGTCTGACGCCATTTGCAAAAATTATAAGATCTTCCGATAGGGTGATTAATTTTGCGCCACCGTGTACCTTCATCGCGAAGGAGCAAGCGTTGCCCATATGCAACCCTTTTCTTCTTCTTCTTTAAGTCGTTTTTGAAAGTTAATACGGTTCCCAAATGTCCACAGTCATATTTACTTCTAAACCTACTTTCTTTCTAGCCATTATTAGACTTTCTGCGTTTCTCTAAACTGTTTGCTAGTATTAGTTTCACCAACTTTTCCGAGGTTCCCAGTTTTACAAGGTTCATGATACATTCTTGATCAGTTTATAGAGGATTTCCATTTTTTTTTTTCGAAAAGCTGCCGTATAGTGAAAATCTGTTCACTCGTAGAGCGGTTTCTCCTGAAGCCAGGCTGGAAGTTTCGGGTCCATTCTCTAACATATGATGTCAGTCGCTTTAACAGAACAGTTGACAGTAACTTGCGCCAATTTTACAGCGGCGTTAATCCTCGGATGTTGTTACATTCTCTGTGGTCATCCTTTTTAAGTACAGGAACGGTCCCCGACTTTTTCCATTTCCATTTTACTGTTAATTCCCCTCCGGCATATTTTATTCTCGTGTCCTTTCCCGTGGCCTTGTTGTTCTAAAGCCGATGAATTGCTTCTTTTACTTCGTCAATGTTTGGCAGTTCGACCTGGGTTTCTACTCGTGTACATTTCTTGCTCTCGTGTAAATTTCTCCTAAATTTCAGCAAACTTTTTCGCTTTTATCCCGAAGGAATCGGTTGACTTCCTTTCGTGGTTTCTGATATTTTGTAGCCTTGATCCCTCCACTTTTTTCCAGGACTTGGTCTAAGAGCATTATGAGGCTTTACTTTTTTCTCGCATTCTTCAACGAACCAAAACTTTTCTTTAAGGGCTTTGCAGTAACCTAGTTGATTTCCCGCTGCTACCTTCAATTTTTTTTTTATTGTTGACCATACTGCTTCTATATACCTTGCTTCGTCGCTAGTTTCCCTGCCATCTAGTAGGGCAAACCGGTTAACAATATTGGCGCTTCTTCTTTTTTCTTTTCATGGATGCCCTCCCTAGGATAGTCCCCATCCATCTTCGGAATATTTTACTCGGGGAAAATCAGTTATATTTACTCTCAGCATTTTTAATGCTGTCTTGATTCGCTATCGAGTACTCGTTTTCCTATAATCGAAACATTCGAAAATGGCCATAATAATATTTACTCATTCCTTTCCTTCGTTTTAATATTCCTTCTTTTCTATTCTCATTACATTAAGGTGAGTTTTTTCTCTCAGACTGCCTACAAGTGTAATTTTTTATCCCGTTTTTCCTGTCCTAATCGTGTTTATTTTAATTCTAATCAAATATCATACTTAGCTCTAAATTACCTAATGGAGTCGGTGATGGTTGTTACAATCACTTGTTGTCGCACCCCTTTTCCTCTAAGAGGAAAATATTATTATACTTAAAAAAATTCGTATCACTCGTCCCAAACAAACGTGTCGGAGTGGGATTGAGAGGGGCTTATGAGAAAGTTGCAGACAGTTGACACTTGTGTAATGTATGCAGGTCCAAGTATATTGATGGTTTAAAAACTGACTTGGGCAAGACAGCATGCTTTCTAGCTCATTTGTTTGCCTCCTCTGTGATATGCCCTTGATCATGGCTATAAGATATAACAGAGATATTTCACCTGCATCCACATACTTTGAGACCTGCCTGGCTTTCAATGGAACTGGGCGCATATAATATTAGTCTGTTAGTCATTTCAACAAAATTTCACTCCTGCTTACTCAGAGAATAGAATACTGCGCCCGTATACATTGTCAATACTTTTGTCCGATATACCATAAATAAGACTGTTTGAGATCTTGGCCATATGGAATATGTTGGCCAACCTGGTGACCATGTTAGTGGTAATTATATTCCACACTACGCAGTAACATCTAGGTTCAGAGTTGTGTTCAACGCATCAGCTCGCACAAGTGCTGGTGTCTCTTTAACGAGATAAAGGACCTAGTCATTTACCAACTGACTTATGAGATTGCTTGTAGCCCATTCAATGCAGTGCGGACTCTAAACCAGTGTGCGTATGACAATTGTATCTAGGTGGTGGATTCTATCCAAGCTTTAGCAGCGCGTGACTCCTTATTAAAATCGTTTTACCTCGACGAGTTTTTGACAAGTTGCAACTCCGTCAAAGATGCGGTATTGTTGGTTATCAAGAAAATAAAATTCTTTCGGCTGGATAGTTTAAACTCCGTAAATGGAATTCGAACAGTCTACAGGTGATTTCCGACATAACGAGTGGAACAGTTTTGGGTTCAACATCTTGAATGCTTGGACTAAGATGAGATCCATCAGGCGACGAACTGTTGTTTTACAAAATCAATGAATTTGGTAAATCCCCTACGAAGAGGCGTGTACTCAGGGAGGTGATCCAACCGGACTGCTCGCACCGGTCATCGGAGGATTTTAATCAGCCACTTTGGTCAGCGGGCCCCTCTACCAACAGAACTGGTAGGAATTTAGCTTACGATTCGCAATGGCATGCATGCTCTTAATGGATTTCCTGTGCCGAAATGGATATGTCCAGGATATGGTAGGTCCAGCGAATAAGTAACATCAATCCATGGTTCTTATGATGTCGGTTAACGTGCTAATGCAGCTGTCATTTATGTGAAGACGATTCGTCCAAACGAGCCTGCTCATATTTCGCCCCGTTCAAGGCACTTCCATACCTCGACTGGAGCCGTGCGCAGCGTACCTTTTGGCATCAGTACTCCAAAACGTCCGTGTTGCACTGGAACTGCAGAATGCCTCGTATTTGTTGTGGTCGGACTCAAACAACATCCGACCACGCCAAAGCCATACGAAATCGAGTCGGGCAAATTCAAGAACTTATATCATTCGACCGATGGTTGGCACAAAATCCAGCTGATTACGCCAGTCGCGGAATCAGAGCGGAAGAACTATTGAAGCATTGTTTGTGGCTACATGGCCAAATTGGCTGGCAAATGACTCATTCACTACAGAAGATGGCAACAATCTCAAAACAGACGGAGAACATACCATATTGGCCAAGGAGAAAATGCCTGTAGCGCAAGTTATGATGGCACTATGACTTAAAACGAAAAGGCGAGGTGGTTAAGTCATTTCAATCAACGAGTGTTTCAACTCTGTTCAGCGCTTGCTTCATACCTTAGCTTTCATCTTACGTTGGTTGCCGAGCCTTCGCCATTTACATAAAACTTTGGTCAGTGTTGACAAAATGAACAACGCATTGCGAGTCCTTCTGCGCATTGAGCAACACAATGCATTTTCGACTGACATTTATCAACTGCGAAACAAATCCAGTTTGCCCAGTTCTAACAGATTGTTAGCACTTAACCCTTATCTGGATGAAGATGGTCTCGTTGGTGATCGCATTAACAAAGCATCAGTTCCATAGGACTATCGCTTTCCCGTCATCCTACCGAAGGCTGGGGCCCTAACTGCTCATCAAAGATGTTCATGATCGCACCCTCATGGCGGTCGCACCCTAGAACGACTCTTACGCAGCAAATGGCGTCGCTGCCTGGCCACGAGTTATTGCCGCTCGACCGTTCTCAGCTTCAGGGGTTTCCGTGTGATCGTGAAAACTTATACATACATATATAGCCTTCACGAAGGCCGTACACATTGAGGTGATTGATGACCTCTCATCGCAAGCCTTTTTGGATCTTTTTGGATGCCTTTACCCGATTTACTGGCAGACATGAACCTCGTCAAGATCTCTATAGCGATAATGGCATAGCTTTTGCGTGCTAATGTTTCGAGAAGACTTGACGACTCAACAGACTCTAGCGAACAATGGAACGAAATGACATTTCATCACACCCAGCGCTCCCCATCAAGGCGGACTATGTGGGGCTACAGTGAAGTCTGCGAAGCGACATTTCTTTCGGTTAGTTGGACAGCACCTGTGGTACAGTCAGCTGCAAACATCAATTGCAAACTGATCGTGCACATCAGTGCACGATGACTCGGAGGACAAATTTGCTTTAACACCAGGATACTTTCTCATCGTTGCTCCACTCGTCGCAATTCCAGAGCCTTGTCTCACCGAGATGTCCCCCAATCGCCTCAAGCAATGACATTGGCTGCGCGAGGTCCACGAACACTTATGGAAACTCTGGAGTATCGAGTATTTGTGAACTTTGCAAACGCGTAATAAATGTCATCGGCGTTCAGAGGATGACATTAATTCGGCTTGAGAACCTTCCACTGGCGACAGGGCTGAATCACGGACATTCATCCGGGCAGCGATGGTCGGGCAGTACAGAAACTGTGTCGCCTGGTGGAGACTTTTGGGCAGGATGTTTGAGATTACATTTTAATGTCCTAACGATGTTAGGTTGAGGACCTAAGGTTGAGGAAATAATTTGGAAATGATTTCTTTCATCTTCAACTCATTCCCCCATTTTTTGTGTGTCATTGATATATGTCTGGATTGAGCAGTCGCTGTTTTTCTTAGGCACGTGGAGAAAACTTTAACTTTTGGTTTGAACTTGGTTTGAACATTTGTAATTGAACTTATTATACAAAAATAAAGTTATAATTCAGTTTACGCGGTAACAAAGTCCTTACTGGGTTCAGTCTTAATACGTATATCAAACGCGTCCTTTTGACCAAAATATTTACTTGACCGGGTTGGGGGTTACAACGCCTCTACTCAGTCGCCAGAGCCTCGTTGTTCGATAGTAGGATATGCCACACACAGGTGAGGATGGCATTTTGTAGGTAGAACTACTCTTCGTATCCCAATTGTAAGTATGTGGGCTCAGTATTTTTGACCAAGTTTGACAAGTTTTCTATTCAGGCAAGATTTTATTGTATAAACAGAGAGTTATAGGTAATACAGCTAAAGCTTAGCGTTATTGCCCTGCCAACTGTCTAACCATCAAGTTTTCATTACCCCGAAGAGCCCTCCTTACAGGCTAAAATCCTCACTCGGACGCCATCCCAATTTGATATCAGTTTTTATATTTTTAATACTTCGCCAAGATTGTTTATTATATGTAGTTTTGATGTCTAGCATATGAGGGTTTTATAAACCCGTATATATGTGAATAACATGCTTTCCTTCCCTAAAAGTTTAAGGGTTTATCCTATGTGCAGGGTTCATCTGCCAGCTGTTACTGTAACACGCACATAGTAGTTAGTCTTAACCACAAGGGAATTCCGATTCCTACCCAAAACAACCTTCCTATCGAATTAATTAATGAGTATGGATAGGCTGAAGTCATTGATCCACATATACATACCTAATTTCTCAATGCTTACTGGATAACTTAATACGACCCAAGCCGATTAATCTTGCAAATATTGTGACTAAGCAGAAGGACATCATTCATCATGCCCTTTGTAGAGTTCATGTGTTTGAATATACTATTGCCTTTCATCCTAAAATCTTACATTTTCTTCCCCATTTAGTCCTGCAACTCGATATATTCCACTCCACCACACTTCAGCCACTCGTTCATATCCCCCTTTTAATTCCGAATTCACACTCTCGAACGTAAACCCTGATCTTCAATATAAAATCGTTGGGCTCCTCGAATTTATCAGGATTTCATCGACCATCAGTAATACCGCTCGTCTTTCAGCTTAATCCAATCTTATTAATATTCCAATACGATCCTTTTCAGAAATTCCACGAAAATAAAAAACAATTAATTTAACATATCAACCACATGTAATTCTCGCAATTCGTGTGCGTATTTCACTTGTTTCGGCACAACTAGCATTCGTAAGTTTAAAAATTGAAATTTTGTTAAAATCGGGTACCTTTAGCGCCAGCACAACTTACGATCGCGATAATAGGACATGGTTGAAACAAAACGTTTGGAATATATTTGTTCATTTGGCAGTGATAATTAAAATCGAATCAAAATTCAATTTGATAGATAACCGCCACGCTCGAGCAAATTGAATTAAACAACTTTTAGATTAAATGCACTTTTCACATTCATTCGTATCGTGTGCTCCTATCCACCCCATCCGTCATATTTAGTGGTAAGGTAGGAGAATGTGTAGATAGAATAGAGCGCCCTCGTAAAGATAAAATTGCACTTGCAGAGGCGAAGGATTCGGAGCACAAAGCACGTTCGTGTGCTTTCACATGCTCGAGCTCGATTCGGTTCCGATATATATAATAAGGGATGAGGTAAGACGGGTAGCCTGCATTAGACACCCATCATGGCGGTAGTAATTATGATTTATATCGAGAGTTGATAGCACGCGCTTAGTCATCCAGGGTCGGTGGGTGAATGGCACATGGGTGTAAGCTTGCTATGAAGGGTCTTAAATCATTTTTGTTCCGCACAGACCTTTTTGCTTGCTTATATTTTTTTTTAAAGACATCGGATACATGGGTACAATGGGAAATGAGCTACAATTTGTCTTTGACATTTTGTGGAAATTACATACATATGTTTAAACTGAAGGGCAGGATGGCTTAATTTATATGAGAGACCCTTCGTTTCGATGAAAGTAAATTAAGAACTTATGCTTTTGTTCCTGATTGATGTGTTTAAAAAACAATTTCCAAGCGAATTGTTTTAATGCATGTATGCGGATATTACACGAGCACGACGGGTCTGTCATATCCGTTCACACTACACCGATTTAGGACATATATTTTTCTTGTATTTAATAAGTATATGTTGTGGATCTATGTGCGGATGAATTTGTCGTTCCGCAGAATTTTTGCATGACGTGACATGAGTGCCGGAGTGGAGCTATGTCAACAGTGGTATAAAAAAGATTTCATTCAATTCTCTGATTATTTTCTAATTTTTTCCTTGAACATTCCATTTTTTAAATACTATACAAGACAAGGACGCCTTTCTCAATTTTTCGTTAGCTTCATTATATTTATAAAAAGCTGCTTTTCACTTATTGTATTTTTTTTTGGTGTTAGACTTGTGGGGTTTCATTTATAAAAGGCAATCCAACAAGAGGTGTCATGGTAAATCTTAATCAAGATTTTTTTATTCAAAATTATTCTGAGTGATGAGATTCAAGAGACATAATGAAATACCTCTCCATCCATAACGAGTGACAGTTTGGTGATGTTTGATGTTGATGTTGGCGCCTTATTGTTAATGTTTTATTTTTTTGGGAAAGTGGCCTATTCCGTATCAAATTGATTAGGTACTTTAAAATCACCAAAGAATGTCAATTATTATTTATTCACCTACCCAAAATACTATCTGCTTTAAATGAGTCGTAATTAGATATAAGATAGTAATGTCGACGATTTTCTGACCTTCAAATATCTTAGGAAGTTGATTTTTAAGATATCATTCGGTTGTTCTACTTGGTTATTGGCTTTATTTAGAGGCTCCTGAACGGACACCGTTGTTTCTGTTTAAAGTTCGACAATTTTGCTTTCATAACCAAAAGAAGACATGAGCGACTGGAGAAAGCCAAATCACTGCTCGGAACATCTAAAGGCCCCTGCCAACACGCAAAAGAAACCTGTTGGTGGACAGACGAAGCCAAGGCAGTGATACACGAAAAGAAAATGGCTTTCCAAGCTTGGTCAAAGTGCTCTTCTACTAATAGAGAGGAAAAAGCTCGCCGTGAAAAGGTATATAGATATTGCAAAGGTATGGCGAAGAAAAAGTGCGCCGAATTCAAAGCGAAAAGCATGGAAGGCCTCTATCAGGAGTTGGAAGAAATATCGTCTTCCGCGTCTGACAGGAACCAGGCTACCCAGGAGCTTCGACAAAGCAATTTGAACAAAGGAGCAAATATCTTTAAAATAGCCGCCCAGAGAAGAAGAAATGCTCAGGAGATTCGTTTCCCAAAGTTTATTAACAATGCTGAAGGCCAACTCCTTGTGGAAGACGAAAAAATTCTCCACAGATGGCGACAGTATTGCGGGAAACTTCTGAACGAACAGTTTCCCCGAGTGTACTTTCCAAGAGCCGCCTCGAATCATGCCGAAATATCCGACATCACAGTCGAAGAAGTTCGGTACGCGGGTAAAAACTCCAAGAAAAGAAAAGCTGTTGGGCCGGACGGGATACCCTCTGAGTTCTGGAAAAATATGGGAGACATCCGGTCTAGATGGCTTATATATAACTTATGAGAGGCGACACTATGCCTAATCAATGGAGGGAAAGCTATCTTTCTATTTTAGAGGGACACGGGTATCGTATTAGTTCAAAGAAGACAGAGTATCTGTGCTGCCCGTTCTCTGACCCTCATCAGCCTATTCCAGATATTTACTTGAATGGAAGAGTGCTTCCCAAGTGTGAAAAGTTTAAATATCTGGGATCTATGATTAATAAAGGAGCAACTTGTGATGACGACATCAACCATCGCGTAAGTGTAGGTTGGATGAAGTGGCGGGAAAACTCCGCCATCTTCTGTGATCGAAAAATGCCCCCTAAGCTGAAAGGAAGGCTCTACACTTCAGTTGTACGTCCGGCGCTCACATACGGTTCACAATGCTGCTGGACAATGCACAAAAAGTATGTGAGCAAATTAACGGTAGCTGAGCTGAAGATGCTTCGCATGACAGCGGGAGTAACAAAGCGTGACAGAATTAGAAGTTCAAAGATCCGAGGAAGCCTCCACGTAAAAGAAACCATCACAAGAAATATAGAGCGCGACCGACTCAGTTGGGCCATGTTCAAAGGACAGATCCTTTGAACCCCGTCCAAAAGGCAATATCAATCAACGTTCCAATTTCAACGCGCAAAAAAGCCAGGCCGAAAAACAATTGGTGCAAACAAATGCAAAAACACCAGCATTTGACTGGCCTCAGCGATGAAGTAATCCCAAACCGGGAAGCCTGCCACTACTTTCTGAGGTCAAACCGGCGGACCCCACAAGCGGACCAGTAGGAATGCATTTAAGTGGGAAGGTTATGGTCCTACACTTCTGACCATAACTACGCCGGAAAAAAAGGAAAAGAAGAAGAACCAAAAGAAGACATTCCATGTCATGAGTCAACCGATATGCCATATCTGCAGCGGCTTCTCGGATATTGATTTGCTCGTTCGCTCGTAACCATTTCATTGACATATTAAAAGTTTTCATCGGTTATTAATGTGCTGAGTTCTTGTAGATTAAAGACACCATACCAACTTGCTAGGAGTCAAAGCATACAGAGTAGTGGATTGCGAATCTGACCACACTCTTATCATCACCAAAACTAAAAGCCGAAGAAATTCAGGTAGAACTGCCAAACATCAGGAAGTAAAAGAAGCAACCTATCGATTTAAGAATTACAAGTCTAGTAACAACTGGGGGATATCACGTTTCTATCATACGCTAAGGAACTAATCGGAGACTAACAGTGTGGCTCACGAGGAACCGTTCAATTAGTGACCAGATTTACACTATACGGCCACTTCTACAAAAAAAATAGGAATTCCACGAAGTGGTACTCGCAGATTTAAAAAAAGCGTATGACTCTATGCATAAACCGACCGAAAATGTGACTTGACTTGACCCGAAAAACATAATGAGGAGCATGATAGGGGAATAACCTGTAAATAAATCGGAACCCTATTGACTACCAAAAATGACACAAAGATCTAAATAAATAAAATGCTGCTTATGGTCGAGTGTCTCGCGGTAAAGAAACTATTCAGAAGGACTCTTTGTCAAAACTCAATGTCAAAACGCACTTACTGATGCCACACTTTACTGATGTGAAGCTTTGTCTCTGATCAAAAAAGATTTCGCGTCTTTAAAAACAAGATCTTAAGAAGAATCTATGGTGGAAAACAGGCCGATGAGGAACATATCACAATACAAAACTCGAAGACATATACATACATATTAAGTACCAGGCATTGCCCGAGTAATAAAATTGCGAAGACTAAGATAGGTAGGAGACGTAGAACAAATGGAGAGTGAACGGACAGTCAAAAGAATATTTAGTGGAAAACCCGATGGAAAAGATAGCCAGGTACACCGCGCGTGGATGGGACCGCCATATAAGGATAGACCTGAGGGTACGGCACAGAACAACGAAACATAGAAGGAACACACTCATGACAGGGAGGTTTGGCGAAAAGTTCTAGAAGAGGCTCTAAACCTCGGAGTTGCAAAATGCTGGTAATTAAGATAAGAATAATATTTCTGAACTGAAGCAAATAGTGTGTTCCACATATTCAATGTCTTCAAAGCCTTCTTGAAAATCCCATAATACCACTGGTAATTGCTAAATTCTCATAGCAGACTCACCAAAGGTAATGTACCTTCTAAAATTTCACAAGCAAATAAATATTAACTGATCAAACCAGAACACATGTATGTAGTTCATTACCAGAAAACTGAGAATAATTTGTGGATATGCTTTCCGATAAATTCCTGTTATTTACTTCATTATTTCAGGGATGTATAAATTGCTACCTTTTAGCTCATATTAGTCCAATTTTTGGCCAACTGATTAAATGGAATCTCCCAACCCTATTTATTGAACTGCTATGCGAACATTGCATTCTCCTCTGTTCGTGGGGCTGATGAACCATCATCATGGTTTACTTCTTGGCCTTTGTACCAAGTGCCCTCTATGTCTCGTATGTCAACATGCAGTCTGTAATTAACAATTTATATTTTAGGAAAGTAGAATACGTCTTCATGCTTTCGACATCCAATGTATTCGTTGCTTCTACACATTTTCCATTCGAGTGAATTCCATTGAAAAAAAGCCCGGAGAAGTTCCGAGGCAGAAAACACTCACTATGCGGCTTGTTTTTTCAGGTGTAAAAATCATTTAGCCTTGACAGACCTAACATAACATTTGCCCTCAACAAGGACACTCGTCACGACGTTACTGTAACCCAGCCAACTTTATTGATACAACTTGTTCAACTTGGAATAAAAAAAAATAATAATAACAAGAAAGTCCTTTAAAACAGTTCAGTTTGGTTTTATAACACGTTATTTACAGAGACGTCCTGAGTAAACATATTGTCCTTCTCTTTAACGTTCCACCAACGGATATCCTCCTGATAGCATTGAAACTGAAAGCAGCAACGAAAACCAAGCGAAAAGGTATCCATACGCTCCACTGAGCAATATCATTATATTTTTTCCCGTCGGGCGCATAATTAAGTTTGTAGGCACAATTTCGGCCGCACTGATATGTTTCAATTTAAGTAGTCGCGTTGTCCTTTTTCCCTTAAAGCAAACGAACAACGAAATAAATGAGTACAATTTTAAAGATTTAATGATTAATCAACAACAGTCAGCATCTTGCATGGGGAGAGGATAATTAAAACCATCAAATGAATGAGGCTACATAGGGAATGTCCAGCAAAAGGCCAGGTTCAAAGGAAGATCCAAAGGCATCGCAGGATACTGAATCCGACAATCGAAATGCAGGCGACATTAATTATAACTTGATGGTGACTACGATAAGCTTGATTGAGGCAGCATTATGCGAATAGCTATTAGCTGCTTAGGGGCATGACAGTTCCATAATTAAAGGGAATTTAAATTAGATAATTTTAGCAAAGACGGAATGTATGCATGGAGATAAGCAGGAACGCGACCAAGGAACAGATTACACGAGTTCAATCAAAGGCCGTGCTGCTAGCTTACATAATTTGTACATATGTAACAGATACTTACCCACATTTTCCTATGAAACGAAAAGGATGTTTCAATTATTCTCTGTCATCGCCACAGTTACTATAATTGGAGGCTATAATGACGAATAATGCAGAAGCAACTATCAGTGTTATTAATTATTATCACAAAAAGGCAATGTTGTCTATAACAGAGTTTTCCTGTTTTCGTCTTCTCTTTTTAAATGGGCTTCAGAATTAGTATAATTAGCAGCCAAGCTGTTTACCAATGTTAACTAGCTTGACAGTGTTAAAGTAATTAAAGTCCCTAAGAGATTTCTGCTACTCAGTTTCTTAATTAAATATTGTTTCAGAAGTTTGGTACACAAAGGGAACGTAACAATAACTTTCGGAGATCAATGATGGGCTATAAATAAAATTTAATTGGAGGCCTAATTCGGATATCAAATGAAAGTCGGTCATTTAAACTAATGTTCTTTTGCGACTTACTATTTACCATTAGTAACCACAATCTAATTAGCTGAAATTAATCTATCCGGAGACATCTAAACTTTACCCGTACCCTGGAGTCGTTTACTTTAATTTTACTTTTACGTTCTTTTCGAGTCAAAATTGTATCAATAGTTTAAGAAAACAAAAGTACCTAGACCAAGAACCTTCTATCCTAAAGCGATGTGCTAAAATTTTGCCTAATTTGTCCCTTGAACTTGCCCATGCCATGAGATCTTTTCGTGTTAACTAAGAGCGAATTCCATATCCATAAATGAAAGACTGTTTTTTCTGCACCCTATTGTTAAAATTAGGTTCCATTTTTCATAGTTGTAGCGACCTCTCTGGTAAGTTACTTAAGTCTGGACGTTAAGACATATGAAAATGGCTTTGAGTTGAGCATAAGTTTTCTTTTACATAATCATGGTGCAACGGCCTGGATATCCTCATTTAACCGCGCAGTAGCATCTACCTTCAGGTGAAATGGGTAGCTGATATACTCGTATAATTGAACGTGTTTTTTCAAGTAAAGTGTAATGGCCCGTAATGATGCCCGTTAGCCTTCTGCAATCATTTCTCCTTAAGGATAAGAAGAATGTTGCGGACTTTTTGCAGACATCAGGGCGTACGCGCTTATTGCATCCTGGATATTCCCTCCATCTACGACTGTGTACGTTAAAGACCCAGTCATTGATGTCAGATTTGACCGTGGAAGCAGGTAGACCTAAGGCGGGTTCATAGCCTCTTCTGGCGAGTTCATCGGAGATCTCGTTTCCTGGGATTCCCGAGTGACCTGGGACCCATACAAGCCTAAGTGAATTTAGTCTTCCGACTTCCGACTGTGTTTCACAACATAGTGCATGGCCATTAGGATGGCGTAAATCTCCGCTTGGAAGACAGACTCATATTTTCCTAACGAGAAGTGCAGTCGAATGTTTTCGCGCTCAAAGAACACTCCAGCGCCGGATCCCTGCCCAGTCCTGGAGCCATCTGTGAAAATGCGAAGACATTCCATTCCAGGTTCAGTGTCTGGCCAAAGCCAGTCCTGACGCCATGGAAATGTGACTGTGAAGTTACAGCGCAGTAGGATGGCAGATGTCATTGCGTCAGAAGGCATATCCATGAGACAGGGGTCGTAGGATATTTCTCCCGCGTTAAGACGGTGTTTTAAAAATGGGAGGTTCGTAAAATCCAGCCAATGGTGATAGACTAGATTGCAAGGGGCGATTTAAATACATCCCCTTCGGAGACTCTAGAAAATCAAAGTTATCAGTCAAGATGGGTGTATGGATCTATCATGTCACACTTATTCGGAATCCCAGTGCCATTGTCAGAGAAAAATGCGACTGAGGCGAGTTTCTTATTTAACATTTCGATATTGACGCCTTCTAAGATCTTAGCCTTGATTTGTTTACCCATACCTAGCGTCTGAATGATCTTCCACTTTTACTTAACGTTAAAGCTGGATTTGAATTTGGATGTAAGAAACGTAGTTTTCGCCCTTCTGGGATCTCTTAGGGGTTCGTAATCCTTTTGTGTGATCCACAAAATGTACATACGAGGGTGGTCCGACAAACACAAACAACTTCCATCCACACCTTTTTCCTACGGATCTTCCATTCATTATTCGTTTGACTGTTCGTCTAGTCTCCATTCGTCCTGCTCAATTTAGTCTTCGCGATTTAATAACTCGGACAAAGGTTGGGACTAAACAGAGTGCCTCGATTATGTATTGTAGTTTTCTCCATTGCCATGTGTCTGCGCTCTATTTTCCACCATCGATTCTCCAAGATCTTGTTTTCCCAAACTCGAAATCGTTTTTTCTCTTTCTTACTCAAAGATCAAGTTTTCCATCGATGACAAGGCCAGTGACACTAGATTTATTATGGTTTTTAAATGCGGATTTTAACATTGTAAAACAAAAGAGTTGTTTTGAATAATTCCCTCATCACGAAAAAGCATGAGTTTCCCATATGCTTTTTAGTTATTTCGATTTTGGCAGTGAATATAGTTCCCAGATATTTGAATTCGTCACTTTTTTAAAGCATTTACCGAGTACAGTCATGTGTGAGGTTTGGATCGACCCAAGTCGGTGAATGAGCATATTCGTATTTGGTTTCCTCTTCATTTGCTTTTAAACCTACTTCCTTTCCTGTCATCATTAGACTTTCTACATTTCTACTGCTTCCTCATTTTCTCCCAGCAGGTCCAGATCGTCAGAACGGATGTGATTCCATTCTCTCTCATTTTCTTGACGAGATCTCAGCACCAAATTAAAAAGAAATGGTGACAAGACATCTCCTTGGTTTAATCTGTCACATATCTCGAATGTTTCAGATAAGACATTTCCTACTTCAACTTGTCCTTTGTTTTCCTTTAGGCATACTTGTAATAGTTTTACAAACTTCTTCGGGATTCCCAGTCTTACAAGGACTTGATGTTTTGGAATTCTCATTTCTTTTCTGCTGCCGTCACATCTCGAGCGAATCATTCTAAAGCCACACTGGTAGCCTGCGGTTAATTACTTTGCGTATGATGTGAATCTCTTTAAGAGGATATTTGAGACTAAATTGGTAGCAGAGATATTCCTTGGTAATTGTTGCATTGTTTTCAAACCGAGGTTTTTCATTCCTCGGAGATTTCATTATTCCATATAGTTGTGAGGAGCCCATATAACTTCTCTGTAAATTTTTCCGCTGCATATGCTATTAGTTAGTATTAGGTCTATTCTAGCGGTTTTGTTATTCTTAAGCCGATGTATTGCTTCTTTTATATCCTCTATGTTTGGCGGTTATACCTGAACCTCTGCTGTGTAGATAACACAGTTTTCCATGGCTGCTGGCTCTCCTTATACATTCAGCAGTTTGTCGAAATATCTCCTCCATTGTTCTGCAACTTTTTCGTTGTCCGAAACAAGCGAATATGGTCACGAATAAAACCTGGTTTGGCACGGTAGTCTTTTCGCGCTAAACTCTGCATACATTGCTCTCATGTTGTTAGCCACGCATTCTTCCTGAAACTTAGCAACTTTTTCGTTTTTTAATCCAAAGAATATGGCTGACTTTCTTTCGCAGGGTTTGATATCTTGTACACATGATCGCTTCGCTATTTTACGGTGCTTGAAGTCTTAAAACATTTCAGACGTTTAATTTTTACTCTTTATCAAACCAAGGCTTTACTATGGGGGTTTTGCAATGGCCTAGGTGGTCTTCCACTACCTCCTCTGCAATACTTTTTATTATTCTCTATACTACTTCTACCCGTCCTGTTTCGTTGTTAGTTTCTATGCAATCTAGTCCTATGTAGCACTTCTGTGAATTTTTATTCGGCTGTTAATTTTACAATCCGTTCCTCTGTATGTACGTTGGTTTGGTGTTTTCTATCTATCAGAAGATGATCAATTTGGATACATGTTACTCCATCCGGTCATATATGTAGCCTTGTGTATTCTCTACAGTAAGTACAGAGTCATCAGCTCTGCCACCACTAATGGCATTTTTTTTCTTGGGGCTGAGATCCATGAGGAATTTAGGCGCCTCTTACGACTCGCACTCCTAACCTGCAGGGGGAGTATATAGTGCCGTTCGAAAAATGTTGGTCAAACATTTTATTACCCTTTTCCGACGTAGTTCTTGGAGAGCTACGGGTTTTTTTTGCACTAGGTAGTAAAATGTCGCTCAAATAGTGCATTAAAATCGATATAATTATGAATAAGAGCTAAATGCACGCTCGTGATAGCAGTCCGAAACGAACCGAATAATTTAGTAAAAAAAATTTTAAAAAATCAGTTCGGAAAACGTCTCAATTTAACACGTACAATTTCTAGAAGATTAAATGTAGCTCAACAAACCGTGGCATGGAATTTAAAATAATATCGTGAGACCAGGACTACCAGTAGAAAGAAAAGCTCAGGGAGGCCAAAAAAGAAGACCCCAGTGTGAGATCGTTTTTTGGTGCTGTACAGCCGTCGGCATCGGTTCAAGACTTCGGTGAATCTTAAAAACGACCTGTGTCGAGTTACGGGAAAAATAATATCGTCAAGCTCAGTGAGGAAAAGGCTCGTGAAAGCTGGACTTGGGGCACTCAAGTCAGTGTTGAAGCAAAAAGATTCAGAGAAAAACGATTGCTCTGGGCTCAAGAGCATCCTAATTGGACTCAAGACATGTGGAAGCATGTTATCATATCCGACGAATTAAAGTTTAAGCTGCATGTTCGAGATGGGAGGATTCTTGCACGAAGAGAACCAAAGGAAAGACTGAGCTCTGAGTGCATCTTACGGATGCCTCCCAAAACTGAAGATGTGATGGTCTGGGGATGCTTCTCTGGAGATTAAAAAGGTAGAATGGTCTTCCATTCCATTTCATTCGAAAGTCACTGCAGGAGTTTGCCTACGCGTTCTGGAAAATGTATAAGAGCCCTCTGCGCTGGAGCTTTTGCGTGACACTGGCAGATTCATTCTTCAACAGTAAAATGCTCCTTGCCATACAGCCAAAATTGTAAGCATGAACTTGTTTTTTTTTTTCAAATGAAAGACTAATATAAATATAAACTAATATAATATAAAATAATTAAGAATATCTGGTCAATCATAAAACTTAAAGTTGCGAAGAAGCGTCCAGAGTCAATCGAAAACCTTAAAAAAAATACTTATCCAAACCTGGAAAACACTGCACCAATAAAGCATTTTTTTTAATCCCTAAAAATGAGGCAGGTACCTAAAAAACCAATTTTACGGTCTAAAAACTTTTTGCTCTCGTGATTGCGTCTGAAAAATTTTAACACTCTAAATGAATCATGAAAGGATTGAAACCGCAAAAGAAACCAAATCCTCATTAAAAAACTGGACAAAATTCGAAAAAAAAAATTACCAAAATTTCTGGGACGGAATTGTATGTATGTACATATGGTAGTTGACTCAATTTATAAAATTCCCCGCAGTTGATTTAATATTGCCTTGTATCAGAAGCGATTCAGGTGACTTGGAAACTCCTCTAAATGACACATTTTAGTAAAATATCCTACTTAACGTGGGCAATAAAAATATTGATTACTTGATTATTGGTTTAATCCGAAATTCTTGCTATCGTTTCGAAATACATCAGATTGTTGATACTAATTCCTAAACAAAATCCAATCAATCAACATTTATCCAGTGACATGGAAACTTTATCCTTGTTCTGAATGTGGAAAATATCGAAGTATATTTCTAATTTTCTACTTGATTATACTTTCAAGGCTCTTATCGATGCAGAAAAGCATATTTTTTTCTTAAAATTAATTATACATTTAAATTTATTTGGGGTTCTTAAAATATCATGCAGAGCTCAAGAAGTGATATCCGCCTTTCATATTACTCAACTTTTGTTCAAAACACTCTTAATTTATCCAGAAAATAAATGTAAAATAAATATGAAATTCATGTATACCCCAGGGGCTTATAGTTTCGTCTTATCCGAAACACCAAATTCCAAAACATTTGAGTAAAAATTTATAATTATTCATGTTATGTTGAAATACATTCGAAATTAAAAGTGACAGCGCAATTTAAATCACCTTATCCCATCCTACTCCCTTGATCGTATTATTTTTCACTTAAGAAGTCATTAGTACTGTCGCGTTTATCTCGAACGTGTACAACAACCGCATGCTGCTGTCCGGCAACTTCACATCACATCACCATGATATACAAAATGTATACCACAATTGGCGCATAAATGAATTTTAAAATATCCGGATCCAGTGGAAGGGTTACATTGCAATATGTACAATCCCTTCGGCAATGGACATATCAGCGACGTATTATCACTTTCAACGTGTAAAGTATATCGTAAGTTCCCTAAGCACTTGAACACGTTTGGATGAGTATAAAATGCCGCAAGGGGAATTGCATATCCTTGTGCACAAACGTCTGCCACCGTATGTACAACTGCATCGATAGAGGATAGCTTGGCATGTCAGTCTTATGATATCCTAACGAGTCCGTCTTGTAGATGATAACATCGACAGCAGTAACCTGGAATGCCAATTGGACAAATAGAAGATTAACGAAGATACAAAATGTTATATTTATAGACATGGTGATGGTAATTTATCCTAATCCCTAGTGCGATAGTTTGTTTCCTTTTTGTCATCCACACTCGTGAATGTGTGTGTGTGTGGAATAAAAAACATGAAATCATCGGAGCAAGCTGATGGGATTATAATTTTCTGCCACACACTATACGGGTGTTGAGTACACCGCACTACACTCAACCTACATTCAGTGGTGGATGTCAATTAAATAAGCAAAAAACAAGTTGTAACTTGGTTAACACCCACAGTTAGGGATTTCAGTCTGGATGGTATCGGTTGATTGCCCAATTGCGGTATCTATGACGTTCAATCATTAATTTGGACATGAAAGTGCTGTGGCTTGAGCTGAATGGTGTCATATGGAACTAAATTTGGTTTTTACGATATGATGGTAGCTCATCACCGTTGACAATCATGTCCGTGGTGATGGTTTTTTTTCAACACCTACTATCGCAGAACTGGTTGACATGATATTTATCTATCGGCTTGTCGTTGGAGAGGATTGTTTTACGTTCCGAAGAAAAATACACGAGGCTATCTTGAAAAGTCTACCATATTTTCCCATTTTTAGCTTTTTTCGAGGACACGTTTATCGGACATCGAAATCCTTTTCATCTCCATTAGCAAAAGTTCTACGTGACTTTTCCGAAGTGACCCAATTGGTGGCACTGCCTCCATCTTTGTCAGCTAAACCATTGAGATACGACCCGGATTATTGTTTACAAAACTGACGCTTATTTACCTTTATTGATTGCAATTGATTATTTACGAGGCCGTAAGCCTCGGGCGGATGGTATGGTGTGTGATTAGATGGAGAGAGAGATTACAGCAAGAGCATCGGCTCTTGTTCGTCGAATTATATTTTATGTTTGGCTTAAATGTCAACCATAGTTCGGAGGCAATTGTTCCATTGTCACATAAACTGGTTTTGAGTGTGTTCTGTAGATATGTACTGATACTGGGATATTTATGACAATTGGAAGTTATGTTGTTTGGCAAGAGAATTGAAGGATCAATTAAACCATCGGAATTGCAAATCCATGTTTCAGAACACGTTCCTGGAAGGTTGTTGGTTGCTCGAGATTTTCTATCCTCTGGTTTATCGGTTGCTGCTAAGTCTATTGGGAAAATGGTCTCGAGGGCAGATAATGTATTATTATGATACATATCTGCAAGTGGACGAATGGTTTCCCTATAAATACTTGTATTTAATAGATAGACAAATAGGGTATTCCTTGAAATAGCTTAGAGAGAATTATGACGTACTGCATCTACGGTATCATACGATATTAAACTATGGCCAGAGGCTATTTGCTATTCGTTGCATTTCAAATATCCTCCACACATTGAGATGATTTGCAAACATATTTGAGTTTATTTTATTTAAGAGTTAAGCTAATTTTGTGCGAATGAATTGTTACCAATTGGATGATGGAGCTAAGTGGAAAGGAAATGGGACAAATTAATTAACAATGTGGGCGGTTAATGCTGTCGCTATTAGAAGAAAATTATCTTGTTTTATTGTCATTTGTTATATAATATATGTGCTTTTTTGATTTTATATGGGGCCATCCAACAAAAGGTGTTAATCAGCAGAAAATGTTAAAAACTTAATTTTTTTTTTCATCATAAACCGTACGATCTCGGTGGCGTCTTGGCGTCTCTGGTGAAGTTTTTATTTTAAGAACTGACCCGTCCATGAAATTTGTCTCACAAAACAGCAATCATTTCACCAACTGTATGGCATGTGTCACCGTTCTGTTGAAAATTAGCAAATAAAAATTGCTAGCGCAGTTAGGGGGTGGTCGTGGTGCAATTGTAATCATCACCGACTGTTGAGCCGAAGGTCTTTAGTTCAAGTCCGTTCATAGTCAAGAACAATTCCTGCAAGGAAAAACTGTGCAACAACATCAGTTGTGAATGAGAGATAATCAAAAAAGTGCTGAGGAAGGCATAACACTCGCAGCATAATATCACTTCATAATTCATACTCTGTGTGTGCATTTCCAATATAACACCTTAATGACATGGAAACGAAAGATTTACTGTGAACTACAATACAACCAACGCAAATTCAGTCGAATCTCTCAAATCCTATCTAGGACAAACACCCCCGGAGAGTAGTGACGAACATCTTCGACTCAAACCATCTGCGATCCGTCCAGGGTATGTGACAAACACCATAAGAGCGTACACTCTTGAACCTGCACGATTTATAAGAAAATAAAAAAACAAAAAATGTTCTTTCACTGAAATTTAGTATAATTTTATCTTAAAGATCGTTACCATATGCATTGGATTCCATCTGCCAATCAGTGAAAGTACAGTAAAATTGGATATACAAGCCAAGAAAATTATGCAAAATATGGAGCAATATTCTTTGCTAGTCTTCTATCTTCCAAGGCTAGGGTAGACAAGACTTATGCAAAGACTATCCGGTCTGTCCGTCCGTCCGTACGCATATATCAAACCAAACTTGGCGAGTACTATAGAGATGATTCTGAACCCATAGCGAACGATTTTAGAACCCTAAC
This sequence comes from Merodon equestris, assembly GCA_958301585.1. NCBI lineage: Eukaryota > Metazoa > Arthropoda > Insecta > Diptera > Syrphidae > Merodon > Merodon equestris. Next base: position 51,484,942 of record OY284415.1, on the reverse strand, counting down.
TACTGTGATGCCTGTGATCCAGGTAAGAGTTTGCAGAATTCAAGGTAGAAGGAATTGTGGCTTGGCTCCCGACGAGCTGATCCCATTTTGTTTTGTTTAGATGCTTCTGTTATCTGTTGGAGCACTCAGACGCAGGTACTGGTCCATTGTACTACCAGAAGGACACCTTTCTTTATTTTCCCCGACGTCCGGAAAAAAGGGAGGTGGAGATTCAGTGATGAAGAGGTAAGAGATTTGGCATACACCTCGTCGGCCCTAATGGTGCGCCACCGTTCGCAACGAAGGCGAGCCAGTCGCCTCGAAAGTGTTCGCCTGTGTCATCCTCCTCGTAACATACAGCACGGGTAGGCGTCTGGCTGATGTGAAGCACGCAGAGATGCTTGGCCCGTATGTGCTCGCAAGTGTTCTGCAATCAATTCCTCTTAAGGATAAGAAGAATGAACTTGCAGACATCAAGGATATTCCCTCCACTATGATTGTGCCCATTAAAGACCCAATCGTTGATGTAGGATCTGACCGTGGAAGCAGGTAGATAGCGGGTTCAGGTCCTGGGAAACTCTCCTCTAAGCCCATTCTAGCGAGCTCATCAGGGATCTCATTTCCTGGGATCCCAGAGTGATCTGGGGTCCATATAAGCCTTAATGAATTCAGTCTTCTGACTTTGTTTAAAAAGGTCTTGAGTTCATGCACTTATTTGGAGTTGTATAGGTATAGGAGAGGATTGGACACAGCTTTTGAGTGCTGTTAGCTTTTTCCCCTCCACTTGTGCTTCAAGATTGCTTATATCCCTGATGGAAAGGCAAATGTATATTTTCCTAATAAAAAGTGCAGTCGGACGTTTTCGCGTTCACAGAAAATCCCAGCGCCGGGTCCCACCTAGACCTAAAGCCACCTGTAAAAATGCGAAGACAATCATTTCCAGGTTCAGTATCTGGCAGAGCCAATCCTGGCGCCAGGGAAATTTGACTGTGAAATTATAGCGCAACAGGATGTCAGGTGCCATCGCGTCAGAAGGCATATCCATGAGCCAGGGGTCGTATACTATTACTCGCGCATGTATACTGTCACTCCAATGCGAGTTGCACCAACAGCCTTTTTTAGTTTTTGGATTTTGGGTTTCAATTTTGGACAGCTCACGTGTAGTTCGTGACACGTATCGAAGTCAAACACGTTCAGTTACCATTGCCATTTCATCATGAACAATTTTGCACCCAAACAATGCTTATACGAGTATTTATATTAAAATTCGTGCTCTATGCAAAATATTTTTTAGCGCACTTCAACCATTTTGCGGTCATCATAATCGACCTACCGAGCAAGCAATTCAAACTATAGTGGCCAAATTTCCCACCAATGTCATTATTGGAAATTAAACCACATATCCGTATATGTACGTATGAGTGTGTACAGAGGAAAGTATGCTGCTGTATCCGTGTTAATGAAGCCCGTGATTTGTCGACAGTTGCAGTAATTGGGATTGTGCTACTCGACTACATGGAAGATTTAAAATGCAATTCACACAGCATCGAATTTTCAATGAGTGGGCCTTGGAAGAATTTATCGAAAAATTGCCTTCAGCGACGAAGCTCATTTCTGGTAGAATGGGTTTGTTATTAAACAAAACTGTCGTATTTGATATAAAAGCAAGCTCAGGCAATAAAACAGATGCCAATGCCCGGCTTGGTAAGGTTTGTGGCCCGAGAAAATCCGGAAAAAGGCCCGTAATTTTTCAAAGATAACGATGATTATAATATACTCTGACAAGGATCATTCTATGTTACCTTAAATGTCGGCCCTTTTCATTCAATGATTTCGAACTTTGTTTTGGCCCAAAGCTCATAAACTGAACCTGGTCGATATGTAGTTCCAGCCGGCCTTGCATGCCACATAGCATTCCGATAAATTACATTACATGTGTTATAAACGAACTGCTCAAAAAGTGACTCAAAATTTCACATTTCGTGTGGACCACTTAAAACGTAGCCATGGTGAAGTTCTTAAATGGCATTACAGCTCTTGAAGAGCCATGCTCCTCTTATTCACTCATGTTGTGTGCGATTTGTTTTTCACACAAGTGAACGGAATCTACAGTTTAATGCCGATTCCGAACGGCGAAAGCCTAGAAGCTTTTTCAGGGAAAATGTACTACGAGGGGTTTTGCCAGCACCCCGCCGAGGACAGAAGCCGCAAAATTGACATAAATAAACACTAGGCTTTCGTGGTGAAACGTTTACTCGAAATAATTTTTAAATGGCAGGAATTGGTTTATCAACTTAAAATCATTATATATACTCTTACTATTTTCCTGTTATTTTATTTTTGACAATCAAAAACCAAGAGCTTGAAAAATCACGTATTATAAATTATATTCTCCAAAATGTGCTTCGAAATTCGTTTTTTAACCAACGTAAAGTGATGTTAATTAAGATGATAGTCTCTGAATAAAACTAGAAATATTGCTCCTCTCAAGTCTTTATATGGATAACAGTTCTGCCTAATTCTTGGATCTAGGACATTGAAAACTGTATTAAATGGCGTTTCATACTTGAAGCAATATTTTTTTTTTTGTTAATTTATCTGTAATTATAATAAATATAAACTTAGAAATATTCTGTATTTTGTTAAATATTTTTATTTATTAAATAAATGGATAAATGGTCAGACTCGCGTCCCATTAGGTTACTAACATACGCATGACTAGAAGCAACATATTCATTCAATCTATGTCCTTGTATTATTCATGGATAAACTGGAAACCTATTATTGGATGTACATCAATTTACGTAAATTAACCTCCTATTATTTGCCTATCCATTCACCCATTAGTTCCATGGCATGCCATACATCACTGCAATTCTTGCGAATACCTCATTAAGGCAGCTGGTAATTACTCACATCTCAATTTTGGATTCAGCTATCACCATCAATTGAAAAATAATCACCCAAATGATAACATATTTCAGTAAAGGTTCAATTTCCATCCCAATTTAATGATCAAATCGAGACCGAAATACTGTTGGGTATTCGGAAACCAGCCATCGGATTAACAAGATACATCGCATTTTATTCTGCATCCTCTTCAATTGAAAACTCGTCTAAAGCATTTTACATTCATCGTAATATATTGTCCTCAATCTCGTCCTAATTCAGGTACTGATGCAGGAAAGCTGTGCTACAGATTCGCAGAATTTATCTAATCAGAAGTGTTAAAGGAGTTTATCCTTTCACGATTGTCCTCTTTTATTAAAATATTCGTTGTAGGTTGATACTACATGATATATTTTCTGGGTTTTACTGGAGATTACCGGCTAGAAGTACAACTTTATGATACGTTCTTTACACTGACGATTGTGAACAAAAAATTTCCTACACGTGACACATGAAACTCGCTCGGCAAATCAGAGAAATCAAAAGTTCGGTAGGAAGGTGTGACTTGTGGAAACGAGTCAAACGTATTCCCTTTTTTCGTGGATTATCCATCTGAGTGGAGTTATTCGTAACACGATGAATCGTTTTCGCACCACGTACACTCTAGTGGATAATACGTATCCCCAAAGAGCACAAACTGTGCGACGAGGAGTAGTTGTTGCCATTTTGGAGTGCAGTGTTGAAGAGAATCCGAATGAGTCGACTCGCCATCGTGCACAGCAACTGGAGATATGCCCATCCACTTTGTGGAAGATTTTACGAAAAAAATTATGCTTAAAAGATCCAGCTTGTGCAAGAGTTGAAACCGCGGGTCTATTATACGTATCGTAGGTTCAGTGAATGGGCCGAAAACATGATTCGGCTCGATCCTCATTTTCAACGCAAAATTTTGTTCTGCGATGAGGACCATTTTTTGGTTAAATGGATATGCAAACAAGCCGAATTTGGGGTGAAAAAAACTCAGAAGCCTTTGTCAAAATGCCCTTCCAACCATTAAAACTCCCTTTTTGGTTTGCTTTATGTACTGGTGGAACCATCACATTTCTTTAAGGACGATGACGGCCAGAATGTTATCGTCAATGGAGAGCACTATAGAAACATGATTTCTGACTTCTTCATTCCTCAGTTGAATGGCATTGACGTGACAGAGCTTTGATTTCAACAAGACGGCGCAACATGCCACACGGCGCGCGACACCATCAATTTATCGCGTAAAATATTTGCTGAGCGCATAATTTCGCGTAATGGAACAGTGAACTGGCCTCCACGATCCTGTGATCTCACAGCTTTAGATTACTTTCTTTCAGGATGTGTGAAGTCACTAGTCTATGTCGATTAACCAGGGACGTTGGACGATTTGGAAATCAATATTCAACGTTATTGCTGATATATGCCCCCAAGAAATTTGACGAAAATTTGACTTCACGATTGCGTTTCATTCGAGCTAGCCTTAGCGCGTATATGCCGGAAAACATATTTAAGCACTAATGGCATAAAATTATCTATTAAATAAAACTAATATCATAGACATTCGCATTAGCTTCAAGTGCTTTATTTCATAATGAATTTGTTTACCTCTTAAAGACACATTTTGCATACTCTGAGTAACGAGTTGCAATATCTGCAAAATCCTAATTTTAATCTAAAATTTACGAAAAAGTTTTTCAGCTGACTTTACAAACAGGTAAACTCTATTTGGACTCTCTACAAAAGATACTAATCTAGTTGTTCACTATAGGTTGAGGCGCCTACTCGACCATGCGCGCCAAGGTTCAATTAGCGCCCAGGCGCCGCGCTGTTTTGATGCCACAATGCCCGTGAAACCCAAGAGATGTTCATTTAAATCTAGCCTGTGGAATTAAGAATACTGGCTATGTTGGCTAAGCTGAGGTTGGCCACCTCTGAGAGGCCTACGAGGAAGTATTTGTTAAAGGCGCATAATCTGCGACTTGCATGGGCATTGACAGAGAGAAGGCAAGTGTACTAAGGGGGATTTTGCCAGTACCCCGCCGAGGAGAGAAACCGCAAAATAAACATTCGTTGGCGTTGGTGCTATCGAGATCCGAACCCCCTCATCGCGCGTCAGAGACCGATGCACTACCCACTGCGTCACGGTGCTCACTATAAATGTGCGAGAAAGCGCTTGATAATAATCAAAAGTAGCATAAATTTAAAGAAACGTCTCCGGTGTACTTCTGTAACCTTTTTAATGATATCCAACACTTTACGATGGGCGATCAATAAGTACCCGTGCGGGATATGAAAATGCAAGTTTTAAATTTTTTTCATTTTTTATTTTTCAACGTAATTTCCTTTTAGGTCAATACACTTTTTCCAACGTTTTTCTCACTTCTTTAACCCCTTCAAAAAATATGACTTCGCAAATTCATTAAAATAAGCCTCTGTCTCAGTGATAACCTCCTCGTTTGAGCTGAATTTTTTCCCACGAGCCATGTTTTCATGTTGGGATACAAAAAGAAATCGCTGGGTGCCAGATCAGGAGAGTACGGTAGGTGTGGCAGCGATTCACTTAATTTCTCTGCAAAAATTCTTGATGAATATGCTGGTGTGTTACTGTGGTGAAACAACACTTTTTTCTTAATTTTTATTCCCATCCAGTCCCATTGTGGCCATGACTTTTCCAGCCGATGACAGTGTCTTTGCCTTTTTCGGAGTAGATTCACTACCAAAAATCTATTGTTTGGACTGTCGTTTGGTTTCTGGCGTATAATAATGTATCCAGATTTCATCCACGGACGGTTGTCAATGATGGTGAAAGTTGATCAAAAATAAAAAGCGAATCACGGATCGATATTGCCAAAACGGGAGTGATAAAATTTGCCCCAAAAAAAAAACTAATCTATGAATCAGTCTAAAATGTTGTATGATGTCGCTTGATATCTACCGGCGCAAGACAGTAATGCCAAATTTCATCAACAACACCATCTGTTTTCAAACACAGGTACTTATTGATCGAACCTCGTATGTGAGTGTTGAATCTCCTATTTTCACTTTTCATAACGTAAAGCTCAAATTGACACCTCTTCCTGGATGGCCGTTTATGTTATTCCAGTAGTGTATTGTTTGACTTGGAAGGCAATATGAAACTTCCCGAGTGCCATCAAAACTGTGCAGTGGTCGTGGTCGAGATGCAATGGTAATCATCACCGACTGTTGAGCGGAAGGTCTGAATAGCCAAGAACAATTCCTAAACGCAAATACTGTACAACAACATCATTTGTGAATGAGAGATGATCAACAAAAATGCTGACGAAGGCATAACACTCGCAGTATAAGATCACTTCAAAATTCACACTCTGTGTAAGCCTTTTCAAATGTAACACTTGGAACATGGAAAGAAAAAAGTCACTGTGAACTATAACCAACGCAACGTACCTCTCGAATCTTATCTAGGACAACCACCCCTGGAGAGTAGTGAACTCAGAATCTTGGACTCTGCACTCCGTCCAGGTTGTGTGACATATACCATATGAGCGTACCTTTTGAACCTGCGCGAACTCTATAAAAAAAAAGTTGAGGCCTAAACTACCAGTCCCATTTGTATTCAAGAGCCCAATGATCAAAACTTCTATGAAGCAAAAAGACGCAAGATGACATTATTTTAAGTTTAAAACCTAAGCTTACCATACGCCAATTTGTGTGTCTGACGTTGAACCTAAATGGGAATATCAGAAACGAGAGGATGATGTCTAGATACTTTTGTAAGAGGACCGATTGCCCAATAGATTTTATAGGTACTAAAGAGGCTACCAAAAAGGTTGTAGGTTTTATAGTTAGGTTGTTCGGTTAAGAAATCGTATAATCGAGTATAATATCGATTTCCGAAGGTGCTATGTGGATTTACAGAGAATCCCAACTCATATACTCCTCAGGCAGTACTTTGCAGTACGTAGCGTGCCTCTTGGGTTTCCTTAGCACATTTGTCATTTAATCAATACACGCACGCATTATACCATAAGCTTTAATAATTTTTTCTTTAGCGAGGTCTTCACCATTTAAGGTTGTTAAACAAAAAGGGTTCTATATTGTTTACACATTTGATGGAGCTGGATAACATTTATCCGAACTTTATTTTTGACATTAAATGGGTTATTTTTCTAAAATATATAGCACCATAATTAGCTGAATACTTCAAACCTTTTGCTGGAACTGAAGGTATGCCTTAATTTGTTCATCCACGATCAAGAGCGTACTCTATCCTGAACCATATACTCGTAACTCATATCCTGGCCTTTTTGCCATGCTTTGAATTGTTCTACACTTACCGCTTAGGTACCATTTGGGCAACCCCTGGTTACTCAGTTTCCACTTTCATCAAAAATCAATCATTAACAGAACACAGAAGGCATCACTCCCGAAAGCCATGTTCTGATCGTGCCGCATAGCACTATGTACCTATACACTCCTGTGCTTCTAAATGTTAACTAATGAAATCATATTAATTGAGTTCCTCCCATCCCGTTCAGGTGCTTTGAACTTATGGTTAAAACGATTTCAATTAAACATTAATAGAGACAGAGGGTAAAAGGTGGTAAGTGCAATAACCACAACAGAAAAACGCCATATGTACCTATTACATCGCTCACACGTTTCTCGGTCGACGTTAGCATTATTTATTCAAGCTGCCGTGGAGCTACTACATATTTTATTAGCTTAGTTTATTTCGTATTAGTCGAAGAGTTGACGGTAGATTTCTTATACATATGAGTATGTGATACATATTTACATCATAAGGGAGGGAACCCCAATTTCTTCGTGTGAAAAATAAATGAGCTTGATGCGATGGGTTAACCTAAGATATACGAGTAGAAGCTAACTGGTGATTGATGTATCCCCGCTGATGGTAATTTATTATAATTTATGTTTTCGCTGAGACTAGCAGTAGGTGAGGACTAAAGGCGTTGATGTCATTAAAACCAAGATCAACTAACGGTGGCACATAAAACTCATTAAGTCCTTATGAAATTCTCTTCTACTTCGAGTGAGTCAGAAGTGTTATTAGTAATGGCTATTTTTATTTGTCTTTCGGATAATATCGTATAAGAAGGAAAAGTAAAGAAAATGCTTATCAGGGGTGCTGTCATTCCGAAAACTAATTAATTAAAAAAAAGTCAATTATTGTGCTATAAAAATTCAGTATACCACGAATAAACCTGGATAAAGCAAAAGACGCAATAAAACATAACATAAGAAAAATAATAATAAAAAATAAAGAAATTATACAAACTCGCATGGATAAAATCCAATTACCTTGGACTGGTATCATTTTAATGTTTTTAAATCAATCAAGTCAGGTAATAATATTGGATGCAGCAATGAGGACCGAATTAACCTAGGTCAACTGTAATTTAAAATTTTAAAATGACGTCAAAGTTAATTGTCAATCCCACGAATAATTGCGGATAATGCGTGGGTATTGTAAATAATATAACCGGGTACCGCACCTTTAATCCTTGGATATCATACATTTTTTAGTAAAAGCGGAATATATATACATATGTATGAAGAGATAATATTTCAGAAATATCGCATCTGATGAATGGTATTCAATTTAAATCTGACGCCCTCATTGCATGAAAACCATTTGGAAAAGTGATCACTCACGAAAACAGATTCCCGATATAATTACGTCAACCATTTCGAATTATGGGTAATTCCAGGACAAAGTGACGAACGGTTTACGAATTCCCCCTTAATTACATCTTAACAATCCTCCATATGCCACTCTACTGCGTCGCCTTTGTACTTCTCAGTTCATGTTCACCTGGAATAAATCACCACATATCTACACCGTCATTCATAACCGTCACATCGGGCATACATATGCATGCAATTAATTATTTCGACAGAGGTTGTCGCCTACATTTACAAGAATTTTAAAAGCATTACACACCTTTCCCTCACATCTTTCTACCAAAAAGGTGCAAATATGGGCAACACGTAAAGGAAAACGTCCTACATCGCACATCCGAACAGTTCCAATGAATTACGAAATCTGACATAATTAAATGCTGCGGTTCGGTAAATTACCAACTCAAACGTGAAGCTCGTCTTTTCGCTTCGCTTTCTCGTTTCTTCCCTTTCCAAGCTCTTACTCATGCTCCTGAAGCCGCAAGTCAGTATAGCACCAGTACATCCCATATTACTCGTGCAATGTCTGTTGGGCCAGTAAAATAATTACTACACCACCCGTCACCTACTCGTATATACATACAAGTTCATATTGCTTATATACGTGTAAGCAAATCGCGTGTTATGTCCCTATAGCTCGGAATGTTCCTAGCCGGTCTTTGTTCTATTTTGTTTTCCTCCAATTAAAATGAAAACCATTCGCGGAGAGTGTACATACACGACTTGAACTTAGTACATTTGCAGAAAGGGTTGGTCATTCGAATTGCCGTCGGGGGATATACTATCCGAAAGCTAGGAAGACGGAGGATATGCATTAGGCAAATAACCAGGACACGAGTCAACTACCTCCTACTCGTATTTTCAGATTAAAAGTTACTTATGTGGTGGCAGCTTCGTAGTTTTAATCTCAAAGGGTTTCAATGTGCCCATAATGAGAGAACTTAGTGAATAGAGTTAATGTGTGTACTTAGGCCGTCAATGGTGGTCTCAGATGGAGCTTAAAAACGTAAACGTATTTTTAAATGATTTAAAGGGTGATTTATATGACTTTACATGAAAGTCTAGGTTATAGGTTATCCGGAGTGAAATTCTGTTCATTGTTATCCGAATTTGATCCACATTTTCTCAAAGTTTTTGAATTTATTTATCCATTCCAGAGACTTATTTTCTTATATGAAAAATCAACACTCTTTATCCACCTCTCAATTTCGAACACAGATGTTCTTCTGGGCCTATTTTATTGAAAAGGATAAGGAAAATAATTTATTTAAAAAGTTCTCGTTGTGGTTGGGGTAAGATATAATTACTGTAATTTACTTGGATTTTTAACTGGCCGATTTATTGCTTTACGAAATTCATTACAAGACACAATAGTCCGCGGGAAAATAAATCAAACCTTGGCAGCACTATATTTCTCCCCCACGAGCGAATTGACTTCCTTATATTACAAAACCATAATTGCATTACGAGTACCTTTCAAGTGATAGAATATTTCTCTAGGGAAAACTAACAATTACCGGAAATTAAATTCTCCACTGACTGCGGACACTGTGTATACTTTAACTCAAACCAAAGTCACTGTTTATATTCATTTCACTTTCTCGGACTTCCTTAAATTCCTCGTACATAAATGGATATCTACAATTGAATATCGAAGATGGTATATTCCAACTGTCGTTATAAATTACTTGACTATTGAATAATGCAATGTTATTCAGTGGTTAACAATGATGTAAAACAATATTGATCTGACAGGCGGCTATTATGGTCACCTGGGAGTTGACTGGAATAGCGGTTGCTGATTGTTCGAAAAGGAGCGAGGAATGTGAATACTGAATTAGGAATTTGATTCCGATTTTCGTGAAAATGATTTTCCTTTATTCGGAAGAATTTGGAGCGCCTACGGAGAATTCGCCTTATTATCTGAATGCAGCTTTGTAAATACCACCTATAGAAATCTTATTATGTAAATTTAATAAGGCATCTATCGAAAGAAATCTGACTTATCTACACATTTTTCAAATGTATCGTAAAAAAAATTAAAAAGAAAATTTCTAAAAGAAATTAAACAAACTGACTTCGTTAAAACATAACACAATTGGGGATGTGTGAAGTCACTAGTCTATGTCGATCAACCAGAGACGTTGAACGATTTGGAAGTCAACATTCAATGTTATTGCTGATATATGGCCCCAAGAAAGTTGAGGGAAATTTGGCTTCACGATTGCGCTTCATTCGAGCTATCCGTGGCGCGTATATGCCTGAAAACGTATTTAAGCACTAATGGCATAAATTTATCAATTAAATAAGACTAATATCATAGACATTCACATAGGTAAACTCTATTTGAACTCTCTACAAAATGATACTAATCTAGTTGTTCACTATTGGTTGAGGTGGCTAGTCGACCATGCCCGCCAGGGTACAATTACCGCTCAGGCGCCGTGCCTGATTGATGCCACAATGCCGGTGAAACCTAAGAGATGTGAAGGGGGGTGTTAATTTAAATCCAGCCTGTGGAATTTAGAAAATTGGTTGTGTTGGAAAAGCTGAGGTTAGGTAGCCAACCTAAGTCATTGAGGAAGTATTTGTCAAAAGCTAGTATTTGTCGACTGGCCAGTGGTGGGCATTCACAGAGAGGAAGCTGGTGTACTACGGGCGATTTTGCCAGTACCCCGCCGAGCAGAGAAGCCGCGAAATAAACATTCGGTGGCGTTGGTGTTATCGAGATCCGAACCCGCTCAACTCGCATCAGAGATCGACACACTACCCACTGCGTCACGGCACTCACTCTAACAGTGCGAGAAAGGTTTGATGATGATCAATAGTAGTATGAATTTAATGAAACGTTTCCGGTGTATTTCTACTGTCTTCTTAATGAATTTTCAACTCTTTATGTGAATGTTGAACCTACTTATTTCAATTTTCAAAAGTCATCGGTGTGACAGATGAATTTGAAAGTCGAACCATAGCACGAAGCTTAAATTGATACCTCTTCCTGGATGGCCGTTTATGTTATTCTAGTTGTGTATTGCTTGGCTTCTAAGATCCTAGGAAACATTCAGAGTGCCATCAAAACTTTGCAGTGGTCATGGTGTAATGGTAATCATCACCGACTGTTGAGCGGAAGGGCTGTAGTTCAAGTTTTCCATAGCCAAGAACAATAGCCAATGGAAAAACTGTGCAACAACATCAGTTATGAATGAGAGATGATCAAAAAAATACTGACGAAGCCATAACACTCGCAATATAAGATCACTTCAAAATTCATACTCTGTGTATCATTTCCAATATAATACCCTAATGACATGGAAACAAAAAGTTGCTGTGAACTATAACCCACGCAACAAATTCAGTCATATCTCTCGAATCTTATCTAGGACAAACACCCCCGAAGAGTAGTGAACGAACATCTTCGACTCAAACCATCTGCACCCCGTCTAGGTTGTGTGACAAATACCACAAAGCGTAACTCTTGAACCTGCGCGAACCCTATAACAAAAAAAAAAAAGTTGAGGCCTTAATTACCAGTCCCATTTGTATACAAGAGCCCACCCAACAGTTAATGAATTGATCAAAACTTCTATGAAGACACAAGAGGACATTATTTTAAGCTTGAAAACTAAGCTAACCATGCGCCAATTTGTGTGTCTGAAGCTGAACTTAAGTGGTGATATCAGAAACGAGATGATGAGGTGTAGACACTCTTGTAAGAGGACCGATTGCCCAATAGATTTTATAAGTACTAAAGAGGCTAAAGGTTGTTGGTTTTATAGTTAAGTATTGTAGTTCGGTGAGGAAATCGTACATCGAGTATAATATCGATTTCCGAAGGTGCTATGTGAGTTTACAGAGAATCCCAACTTATCTATATATTGCTTATGGTAAGTAGCGTGTCTCTTGGGTTTCCTTAGCACATTTGTCATTTAATATTCTATAGGAATCAATATACGCACATTATAATGTACACATATTATATACATTATAATTACTCGCACAAACCTAAAAATAAGAAAAATTACATAATACGACTGTGGCGCCATCTTACGCCGCCCATTCTTGTTTTTTTGTTGGAAATTTCTGCTATCTGTTGGAGCACTCAGACGCAACTACTGGTCCATTGTACTGCCAGAAAGACACCTTTCTTTACTGTATTTTCCCCGTTCTCCGGAGAAAAGTGTTGCAGATTTCTTGCGGACATTAGGCCGTACGTGCTTAGTCATCCGGCATCCTGACCTGATGACCTCCATCTACGATTGTGTGCATTAAAGAGACAATCGTTGATGTATGATCTGACCGTGGAAGCAGCTAGACCTAATGCTGTCTCTGAGCCCCTGATACCGTTTTCAAGCTATAGTGAATTTAGTCTTCCGGCTTTGATCGAAAAGGTCTTGCACTAATTCGGAGCTAGTTAGAGGATTTGACACAGCTTTAAGTGCAGCTTGGTTGTCACCCATAGGCTTTTTCCCATCCAATTGTGCTTCACAATATAGTGCATGGCGAAAATGCGAAGACAGTCCTTTCCAAATTCAGTATCTGACTAGAGTCAGTCCTGACGTCACGGAAATTTGAATGTGAAATTATAGCGCAATAGAATAGCAGGCATCATTGCGTCGCAAGACGTACCCATGAAACAGGGGTCGTAGGATAGATAGATAGATATTTATTTCGTCTGTAAAATTTACAATGGTTTGCTACCGCACATTTTACAACACAGGGATTTGATAATTAGGTTATATCTTTCCACTGAAAATTTTTGATATTTTGAATAAAGGAAAAAAACCAAAAGACAAAATAACAATATGCTTTAGAAGTAAAATACGACAAAAACCTTCTATACAACCAAAAAAAAAAACAAAAAAAAATAAATAAATAAATAAGTAAATAAATAAATAAATTAATTAATTAATAAGTAAATAAATAAATAAATAAAATAAATGAAAATAATTAATTAAATAAATAAATAATAATATAAGTTTAAATAAATAAATAGGTACTTAACTAAATAAATAAATAAACTAATTAAACGAAAAGTAACAAAAATATAAATAAACTTAACAAAGTAAACAAGCAAGAATATAAATAAATAAGTAACAGCGGAAGTAAAACAATTTAATTATCACATATTTCTTTTACTAGGGGGTTGTCAGCAAAACTACATCGTTCTACAAATCTAGTTTTAAGTTTTTCAATCCTTTCATGGATCAGTTCAACATTCACTTTTTTGTGCAGATCTAGGGTAGAGTGATGCCATGGCATATTAAGCATCATTTTTAAAACCTTATTTTGACATACTTGCAATTTCTTTATATGGCACTTTGCACAATCACCCCAGATTTGGCAACCATATAGAAGAATCGCTTGAAAAATCACTTTGTAAATTATTATTTTGTTATCTATTGATAGTGAGGATTTTCTACAAATAAAAGGATACAACATTTTTATGGCAAGTCCTATTTTCTTAATCGTTCTATTTATGTGGTCATTAAAAATCAGTTTTGTGTCAAGAAAGATTCCTCGTAGGATATTTCTCGCACAAAGACAGTGTCAATCCAATGCAATTTGTACCAAAAACCACTTCTCTTGATAAATAATTCAAGAGGTACAACTGAGACAGACCGCTCTTTGGAGTTTGGTGAAAGAGGCTATGATGAGTTTGCGTGCTAGCCTGTTCCTCCAGACAACCGATGCATATGAGATTATCGGTCTTATCATTACCGTGTAGATCCAAAGGACCTTTATCGACACCCATAGTATCAATATCGGCTCTTAGTCGTTTTGGCCTGCTGTCGACAAGCTTTTTTTACAGTAATCTGTTTTTTAAAGTTCTCTATATCGTTATGAAGCTTCCTTAAGAGAGTCTTTCTGCTAACACCTGGACTTCGAATGTTTTTTTTTTCAAGCTCGGCCAACAAATGTTCAATGGAGTGTATATCGAGTGACTGTGGAAGTGTTTTGACCTATGAGAGAGCATTAAAAAAACAGCCACATTTGTGAACCGTGTTGTTTGGGGTCTGCCTTGCAAAATACAATTTGATCGCAGATCCATTATCGTGGATCGCTTGCTGGAGATTTTTTTTTATGATGTCGAGGTCATATTATTGGTCCATTCTATAGTCAATAAACACCATTTCACCAACCCTGCTCGTAGACATAAACCCCCACATTATGTCAGTATCATTGTCACGTTTCATCGTCGTTTGGAAATTAGCCTTTCAGCTCAGTATTTCGTTTTCGCCAAACCTTTTGTTTCCTGTCATTGCCAAACTTGCTTGTCTAGATTTTTGTTAACATACTTTTTCGTGAATGGGAGTTTTATTTACTTTTAGGAAATAAATGATTTGTGACGGACAACTCTGCCGTTGAAATTATTTGGCCTTAGGGCCTGCCTAACTGTTTCGACAGAGAGTGGTTTTCTAATGATACCGGACATTTCCGCGATCAACAATTTTATTGCCGTCTTGGTGTTTTGCTTCATATTCTTGACAATATGCCTCATTTACCTCCGATAAACCCCTACAGTTTTTATTTTTTATGCAGCCCTTATTTTTGAACTTAAGGACAACGTTCCAAGACGTTCCAGGATGTTCCAACGAGTTCACCAGCATTTCGATAGGTTTTGCTTGTTCTCCCGATCACAGTACTCAACAGAATAAGCGGATTTTAAGGTATAACAGTACGTTTGAGCTTTTGCCGATAATTTTATGTCTGCTGCCATATTCGTATGTTCTAATTTGAAGTATTCGAAAAAGTCGAGAAAAAAACTACGGTTGGGGATAATTGCATCACTTTGAACCATGAGTATGACTACAGAGGAAATACATAGTGCAAGACAATTATCCAAAAGTAAATTCGATAGACAGCGACAAATTCATGTATTATCAAACTGTTCATTGTGAAAACTTAAATAGGGCTAAGGGTGTACTTCAATGTATGCATTGCCAAAGGACCACAACCAGGGATAATGTCCTCTGGGCAGCATTAGAATAGAAAATAGGACTCAGCTCGTATGCGGCGATGTCCTAGGTTCATTCTTCAAAGCGTTGGAAAACAGGGTCCTCCCTATCCCTTAACGGAATGGAGATAGAACAAAACCTGCTAATCTCCGATCAATTAGTTTGGTTCCGAATGTTAGCAAAAACTCTGATCAAAAGGGGTTGAGGAAAAGAAAATAAAACCAGACAACCAGTTTGGTTTTAAGGCGAACGTCTCTTCTACAAGCTCACCAGGCCTCGCATGCCAAATCACCTTCTATTTATGATTTAGATAATGACCATGGCAAAGGAATACGCCTACGTACTAAACCCTACGCACTGCAACCACTCTCCCTGTTGGACTACCGTTATGTATTAGTTCGCTGGGCTAGCAACTTATGCTATGTGCTCTGTATGCCGTTTCAGCTCTTCTTAATATTTCGAGTCTTCTTAACTCGTTCTGCACGCTCGTTATGAAGGAGCAGATCTCCAGCCAGTAGTCCCTGAGCTTGTCATGTGCCTTCCTAGAACTCCGGGATCGGCAGGTCCATTCTTGCGTCTGCGCAGCGTCTGTAGTGGAATATTGCATGCTCTGCGTCTTCCTTTCCTCTGGATATTCTGGGCAAAGGAGCGAGCTATCGTGTTCAAATTGTGAAGATATTTTTGATAGCCGCCGTGACCTGACAGGAATTGCATAAGGTGGCAGTTGCAATCCTTGTATGCTCTTTTTCCCTAAGCCTTGATCGATGGGATCAGCTTGTGGGTCCATCTGCTTTTTGCCCCACCTGGCTTGCCACAGGGCCACAGTTGTTGCCCTGTCTTTTGCTTTTATCCTCGTCTCCTCATTCTTAGGACTTTGGTCTTCCGCTATAACATTGTGATTTACGTCGGACCTGGAGGCATTCTGCACTGAGCGTTTCGATGTTATCAAGCAACAAGAAGCAAGGTTCACCCCTTCTACTAGTTGATCTCCTGAATATTGCTGCATCGCACGGGGTCGCAATTCTTTAATTCAGTTGGTGCGATAGGTTGTACGCTGATCCGTTGCTGGATAAGAAGTCGACATTTAACATTTCCTCGAAAGCCTCCCTGGTCTTCTCTTTGCCGAAGTTAAGTATAATCGCTTCATGGTCGCTGTGCGTATATTTCTCGCTGACCCAACATTTTGTTTTGCGCACGAGCGAGTTATGTCCATTATGAACCCCTTGTCTGCTTATCGAAATATTTTTTTAGCACCATTGTTCGCCAGGCATATCTCAAATGATGCAAATGCGTCGAGAGGAGCTCGCCCCCTTGTATCTGTAGGCCTGCTACCCCATTCTATAGCCCATGCGTTGAAATCACCAGCAATAATCAGTGGGTACTTCCCACGTACGTCAGCTACAATGTCAACCAGTAGCTTCATTAAGTCCTTGCGTGCCAGACTAGAGGGTGCGTAGCAGCTGTTGAAATGGATTCCGTAGCGAAAAAGTTCGCTGGGCCACCGATATTTTGCAGAGCATGGTTTCCACAGGTCCATATCCCCACCTTCTTTGAGTTATCATCCATCCATCTACAAGAGGTTTGTATAGATCCCTAATAAGGGCAATGTCGACTCCTTTTTCCCTCGCCATTTGTGCCAGCAAGTCGTGTGCCACTCAATAGAGTTACAAATGATATAGTAGCGTACAGATCGGGTCGATTCTATTGTGTGGGGCCTCAAGGGACACCAGAAAGAACTGGAAGAAATTCGCGATCATCGGGCAACATGGTTAGATATCTTTGTATCTGGCTTGATCAGTGTCTATGTTTCTATAGACATATAGACACTTGTCTAAGAACAGACAAGGAGTCTGTTTTACAACAGGTAACTTGACCGCAGGATAAAAATACTATGCTATGTGAGCCTAATAAGGCCCAAAATCGCATATGGTAGTCTGGAGTGGTTTAATGTAGTGCCATTTTATCTGGAAAGAGGGGCTGTGCCTTAGGTCTGACTTAGAATGAACAGAACGCCAGAGTACCAGTTCATTAGATATTACCCTAATAACGTGTTGTAAGGCGGAACAAACCTAAACATAAACGACAATTTTCATGTTAAAATTATCCGAAAGCACATTATAAAGGCTATCACTAACGACAATAACCTGATATTCGGGGCTTGCCCAATTGTAGATACCACGAAAGCATACTCCGATTAGGCTTTATTCCCCCAAAAGCAGTGCGCTGATAGTGCTCATGAGCTCAAACATTTTAGTACCACAATAGGCGGACTGACATCCCGCCGATGTTGCTGAACAGCAGGCCAATTTTTGGTGGTGGCCGGGTGGGATCCTCTTCAGTCCTTAATTCATAAGAGAGATTAGTGTTAGCTAGGGGATCTCTGGGAGGCTAGGCATGTCATCATGGTTGGATGAGCCTGATAACTGTTTAAGACCTGTTAGCCCTGGTTAGGTTCATGGAACGGGAATGGTGACTGAATTTGTCCATTCCATTCCATTGTTCCAGATAGTTGTGATGAGCACATGTAACTTCTCTGTTAATTCCTGGCCAGCATATTTTATTAAGTCGACTCCGGTGGTCTTCTTATTTATAACTACTCTACTGCCTCGATGGTTGGCGGTGCTAGTTGAATTTCTGCATTTCTTTTACATTAAGCAGTCTATCGAAATATCTCCCCTATCCTTATTTCTGATAACCGCCCGATACTTGTTTGGCATAGAATCCACTAATTAGTAAATTTTTTTCAACGGAAATTGCGTGCCACTCTTTTTGAACTACACACCATAATTCTGTTTTCTTTAATGTTGAATGTGCTATACCATTTGTCAATCCCAACGGACATATGTATTATGTCACCAAATGATAAATGGCAAACTGTATATACAACTTAAAGCCACAATCTCTGCGGTGAATGTTCTGTCTCCCTCTGGTAAAAACCCTCTTCAAACATAACATAAGAAGAAAAAAAGTTAGAAAAGAAAGAACTGAAAAACACGCCTTTGTCACCCGCATTAGCTTCCATTTCTTCCGGTAAAACAGGACGCAAATCAAAGTCCCCGGGCTGCTCAACGTGACTATGACGTTCCCTATTTCTCAACCTCCATAGCTTACCATCCAACCATTGAAATTAAATTTATTACTCTTCATTAATATAAGCGTAATTAAAGCTACTTCCGTTGGTTGTTCTTAATGTTTTTAGGGTTTGTTTTTGCTTTTGCTGTCGTTTTTCAAAAATTCTTGGAGTACATAAATCTGCTGGACGAGTGATAGCGGTGGGCGTTGGGAAATGAAGATTTCTTTCAGACACATAGTGTAACGTGGAATCCTCAGAACCACAGAAATGGATAGATTCTTATTTTAGTTTTATTTGTTACGTGGTTGGGTACATCGGAAGTGAATGAAAGCAGGCAAAATCGTATCGAGATTCGTGTTTGGATTTAATTAAAATTTGAAACACTGCTACTGATGACTGGACGAAAGAGCAGTTAATTAAGTGTTATAGTTCAGCCAGTTACGGACGTTTTTTTGTTTTTGTCTTTTGAATGAGTTTACTTTAGCTAATGTTAATGAGCGGATAATTAATTGGTTCTATTAACTGGTTGCTTTTTTGGGTTTTTTGATTGCACTTCTTTCCCCTTAATCTGCACTAAATTGCACGAACTGTTGAAAATTGGTTTGGGTTTTGTAATAAAGAAATTCCGGCAATCACTTGCTGAAGAAATATGAATTGAATACGACTTACATATTACTAATTTCCACTAATCTGTAAACAAAATATGAGGATTTGGCCGTTTCTCAGTAGATGGCGCCAGCAGTACATGGTGATTAGAAACGTCACATTGTAATCTTGGGCCTCTCTTCTCATTATCATGTTTATAACCATTGTGCTCCTGATTTCTTAATGACTGTCCGAAAAATGTATTTTCGGGTCTTATAAAAGTATCAAGTAGTAACATAATCAATTTAGTCACCAATGAAATTTCCTTTATTGGCCCACCTCTCGGCCCATTTTGTAATGTCATCACAAAAAAACAAAAAAATTGTCTTTGACAAAAAAACACCCCAAGAACCTCTTGAACATCTCAAGATTTAATATCTTTTCCATCCAGAAAGTTTTGCAGACTTCGGAACGAGTGGAAATCTAAAGGTGCTTAATCTGGAACGCCTTAGACTGTACCTGCACAGCCCTAGTTGCATGAGGGCTTTATACTGATGGAATAAAACACCTTTTCGATTAACTAGACCAGGCCGCTTCTGCTCTACACACTCAGTAATACCTTGCGTCCATCTCTTGGGTGTTGTGCTGGCCGGCTTCTGGACTAAACCATTGGTGGCGACGTTTGATATTATTGTAAAAAAACCATTTTTCGTCCCTTAACCATCCGGTTCTAAAACGCTTTTTGATTGTAACGCGACAGATATGTGGTATCGTACCCACTTTCCTAACTTTATGACTTTTCTCATTTGTATTAGCTATCGGTGGATGGTCATATAGCTTACGTTGAGTTCACTTGCAAGTTCCCTTACTGCAACAGTGGGATTTCTCTGACCTACCCGAACAAGATTTACCTTTAATCAATTTTGAATTGCCATTTCTGAACTGATTGCAAACCAACGCCGACACTTGATATGGCCGAGAACACCCTTTACATATGCAATTTGGATGTCTCCAGTGGCTTCACTTCCATTCCGTTTGTTGCGAAACTAAACAATGAAATATGTCAAATATGCCTTCCGATATATTCATTTCAAAATTCAGTCAGAAATGCTTACAGTTTTGTTTAGCACAATGAAACTCCAAACTGAATGAGCTATATACATATATCTCAAATAGTAATTTCAATAACAGTTCACATATTAAATTGATTTTGCTTATATCATGATAATTGGAAAACAAACCCCCTTGTTAGGTTCTACAGATCATAGACTCAAGCTACTCGCAACGCATAATCTCTCGTATCCGAGGAGCGTCTCGTATCTGGATCTCATGCTGCTTGACTCTCGACTGAGACTGCTCTAGTAAATGCCTGCGGACCTTCGAATACAACAGCGACCAAAGCAGACTGTGATCGCAATAACCGACGAATTCGGGAAGATGACAGAGTAGGTCCAAACGCACTCCTGCGACTACAGTAGAGCGTGTTGATGAAAAATAGTTAGAAAAAGAAACAACCGCCCTGACGACAGCTCTCACTTCGAGTGCCTCCTTCCCACCGTCCAATGGGAACCTGTCAAGCGACAAGTTTGATAGGTACCTAAAACAAATTGAGAATATAATTAAACAGAGGATGGACAATACGGTACTACACCAACGGCCTCACGACACCACAAACGTGTATCCAAAGGCGACAATTGTCAAGATTCATACTCGTGTTCAGGGGCTTACCGACAGAGAAAACTCGGAGGCCAGAACCGAAAGTCCGGGGGTGAGTGCGGTGCAATGGTAATTATCACCGACTGTCGAGCAGAAGGTCTGTAGTTCAAGCCAATTCATAGCCAAAAACAATTCCTATACGGAAAAACTGCTCAACAACATCAGTTGTGAATGTGAGATGATCACAAAAACGTTGACGAAGGCATAACACTCGTTGTGTAAGATCACTTCCTTAATGACATGGGAACAAAAAACATTACTGTGAACTATTACCAAACGCGACAAATTCAGTCAAATCTCTCGAATCCTATCTAGGACAACCACCACCGTGACCGAACATCTTCGACACAAACCATCTGCACCCCGTCCAGATTGTGTGACGAACAGCATAAGAGCGTAACTCTCGAACATGTGCGGAACCTATAAAAAAAACTAATTAAAAATCTCCAACAATTGATCAAAGACAATTAAAGAGTATCTCTAAGTTTGTATTAGAACAACTGAATGACATCCAGGTTTGAAGCTTCCGAAAACGTCAAACAATGAACGTCAAGCAATGTGGCAACAGTGAGAGCTGTCTTTTAGGATGTATATAAGGTCAATGACAACCTTTACCCAAACTATGACCTAGAAAATAGAGCTCTATTTCAACACATCTCCTTGGAAATGATATCGATCATTAGCGATCAGAGAATGTTGGTATCACTTCATTCCAAATAATGTCATCGCCAGTAAAGAGACTCTTTTCGACAGAGGAGTTCCCCATGATCTTCAAACCATTGAAGCGAATAAAATCCGCGGAAACCGACGGTATATCAAATGTTGTGCTGAGATAAGTTCCATCCAAGGTCCTCGAGAAGGTGGTCCAAAGAGCCCTGTCTAATCGGGCTGTGGACAATAAAATCATACCCGATAACCAATTCGGTTTCTGAGCGGGGCGTGACACAATTCATGCCGTGTCGAAACTCGTATCGGATATCCATCGGAGCAAATGTAGGATCCATTGCACGGGTGTCTGCCTAATTCGTTTGGAAAAAGCTTATAACACCGTATGGTTAGAAAGTCTTTATTACAAGCTCAGCCGGCTGGGCATGCGTAAACCATTGCTATATATGATTTTTCACATGTTAACATGTAGAAAGTTCGCTGTGAAAATTGCCAACGTGACCCACCCAAACATTTGAAATTACATAATACAGTGAACTCGCCGATCCTTTTTAGCATTTACCTTATTGATCTGATAGCTTCTCTTCACCATTCAAGAGCGTACGGAAGATTTAATCGCGTACAGATCAAGTCCAATGAACGACTTCATCTTTACTCTTCTGCAATGTGACTTCAAAAAAAGTTCAGCAATATTGTCAGCAGAATCAGAATTTTATTCAGAACGCCTCTGTCCAGGGCCTCTTGAGACACTGGAAAAATTGGCGCTCAATGTTTGAACTGAAACAAAATGTAGTCATTTTTCGACCTTAGAACAAACCTTGACAAACATATTAATACTGCTCTGCCATAGGCCTGGGGCGTTTTTGCTCTGAGAAGATAACTCTGGCCGTAATTGCCTAAGAAATAAGAATGTCCCGTGTGGTTCAATGTGAGAGCCAGCTTAATGGAAAGGGCTCGGGTGTTTGAGACACAATGTCTCAGGACTTGTCTTGTTGTACGTAGAAAACCCGAACCTGAGAACACGAAATTTTACCCGAACGAGCTCATGGAATTCTAAAGCTGAGATTTTACGGTTGGAAAATTTTCTGATAAAGCTGATTCGAAGCTACGTTGCAAGAGCAATGACTTCAGTCAATAACCTGATCTCTGAGGTTTACTACCCCAATTACCGGTACCATGAAAGGGTATGGGGGCTATTCCGTAGAGTGGCGGTCCCTCTACAAACTTGATGTCGCGCTCCGTCAGTGAGCGCTACTTAGACTAACTCATAAAAGTGTTATACACGTATTCCATTATGCTGGATCTTGATATTTTATTATTTTTTTTCCTTCAGTTGACACAACATAGTTTCATTTTTGAGTATACTTTTAAACCTCAACTTGGTTCTTGGCTTACCTAGAAAAATACAAAACAACTTCATATTTTGACGAGAAGACATTCCATATCAATGCAAAAGCTAAGTTCATACACTGTTGCCTGCATTATATGCTACTGCAAGCTCTTATCGTTCTCAAGGGATTCCAGGAATACGTACATACTTGTATGTTTGCCGGTCATGCATGTGATTTAGTTTGTTATCCGGAGCATATTTTCTGCTACTTTCTGAGGACCAAACGTGCAGCCAACAACTTTATCTCATTGGCATGCAACCTAGCCACCACAGAAAATTGGTAGAAAAAGATTCACAGCAATGTAGAGAATTTTACCTGTTTTCGTTTTACAAATGAAATCGAAAGGTAGACGAAAGTAGGTATGGAGAAGGAATTAAAACGAAAACTCAAAATTAGCTCTCACAGAGTACATATTTGAAAAGGAAGGAAATGGCAAGTTGGGAACGAAGGACGATTTGATTTTATATTTGTTGGACTTGAAGGGATAGTTGGTTTTGGAAAGTTCAAACGTAAGAATTTCAGTTGAATTTCTTCGAGCATGTTGATGTTTCTTAATGAAATACTTTGTGTGGATTTCGATTTCAAAAACCCGAACAGGACACCGACTTGGATGGATGAGGCGATGCAGTATATAGTGGAAATGAAAACACTAAAAAGTTTGTTATGAAAATTTGATTTCTGTAATGTGCCTTTGTAAAGTAAAATCTCGGGTCGAAGATGAAAAATGAAGTTTATCAGAATTTATTTATCATAACAGACGCCGAGGCGTATTTGAATATACCCAAGGATAACCTCCTTTTACCTCAAATCACATTATCTCATGCTAATTACCCATACTCAGATGAGAAATACAATTTTTTCTCTCAACTAGAACAAGGGCTACTTCATGCACTTTCGATTATGTCCAAACTTCCGCGCTGTGGAGGAGGACCGGGATGATTAAGATTTTATAAAAAGATTTACCTTCGTTTTCAAGAAACTTCTTTTCTAATTCTCAATTGAGTCTTGAGCCCAAAGATGCAGCGGTTGGTAAGAGTTTTTCGCCGTCTGATCTAAGTGCTGATGTCGTTACGCGGAACTCTAGAAGCTACCAAAGGACGTTCTGGAAAGACGTCGGCGTTTCGTGTTTTTCTTTGCTGTCTGCATGTATTTGATTTTGCCTCGTTTAGCGTTTCATTGACGTCTTGCTGGGGTCGTACAGTCAGTCCCATATCATTTGCATTTACAAGTGTAGAATTGACTAGCCAGTCCATCTGCTCCAATTTTCCAATGAGGTTGTTGAAGAGATCACGTAATAATGGGACTTCCCGTTTGAGTTGTCGCCATCCTGTACAGAGTTTAGCCGCGATATTGAAATATAACAGAAACGGCTGGAAAGTCGCCAAAAATTGCTTTGTGTCTAACTGAAATTCGTGAGTGTTCTTCAAATTCTGCCGTAAAGTGAAGATTATTCACGAGCGGTTTCAAACGTTCACCCCGCATACATACTAGAAAAGATCTTACAGGCGATGCTTGAAAAAACTATGTCCCGATAGTTGACGCAGTTATTGGGATCTCATTTCTTATTGACCGGGCAAGTGCCGAGATTCTATTCATTGGGCATGTTTTCCTTTGTCCAACCAACTCATCTCTAGCTGCCTTAAATAGTTTAGCAGGCAGTCCGTCTGTGCCAGCAGCTTAACTTCGTCAAGGTTGGGTGAATAAAGTTCTCTCCCGTCTTCCTTCAGTGTAAATAGGCCGATAGTGTCTGGCTGCCAGCGGTATTACGAGTATCATCGTTCTTGTATAGTCCAAAAAGTGGTCTCACATCGTGGACTGTGATTCTGCTACAAATTGTCCTTGATCATCCCTGTAGGCTTCTGCTCTGGCTTTAGCACGTCATTCCTGTAATATTAAACATTTTCATCCATATCTTCTCGATTTCGCGCTTTTGATGCTGTTCTCTTTTTTCTTAGAAGGTAATGCTCCTTCTTCGTCGATCGAGTTTCCCTCAACCTTTCGCAAAGTCCGGTGATACCGGAACAACTGACAGAATAACAATAAGCATTGGCAGCGCGCCATCAGAGACGCTGCCACCAGCTAGAAACTCCTGATTTGATAAGTAGAGCAAACAGCCTACAAAGCCATGCTAGACGGACGAAAACCACTCATGAGCTCCACGAGCAGAAAAGGATAGAGGAACACACGCTTTTAAGGAAAAAAGAAGGAGAGCACGAAAAGCATGAGATCGGGGAGATGGAGAGATGCTTCTACAGGAATGATGTTCGCAAGTAAAAAAGTAAAACGAACATGCTAGGGCTATAAAGCCAGAGCGGAAGCCTTTAGGGATAAAGACGGACAACCAGTAGTCGAGTCGCAGTCGATACTGAGAATTTAGAAAAACCACTTCTGATACCGTTATCAAGCTGAATGACCCATTCGCAACGGACAAAGATACAAGAGAATTCCGTCCACCTGACCTAGATGAAATTAAGCTTGTTATTTCGAAGCTTAAAACTAACAAAGCCGCGGACGCAGTCGGCCTGATTACTAAGCTATTTAAAGTGGCTGGAGATGAGTTGGCAGCGCATTCCCCAAGTCATCTGTTAAATATGGTCGGAGGAAAGCATGCCCGATGAATGAAGCCTCAGTGGATAATTTGATAGGTTCCTATCAGTGCGGTTGCAGGACAGATAATTCCGCAATTGACCAAATTTTCACACGGCGCAGATCTTGGAAAAGACCCAAGAATTCCAAATCGCACAGGGACGAGCTATATCGAGCCAAGTCTAGTTATAACATCCCTGCCAAACTCGTCCGATTGTGCAAGCTGACAATGGAGAATTCTCGCTGCTCCATTAAGGTCGGTAGCGAATAAACGGAGACTTTCGATGTTAAAAAAGGATTTAGCCAATGTGACGCACTGCCTTGTAACTTCTTCAACATCGTGCTTGAAAAGATCATACGAAACTCACTCACAAGTCTGCGCAATGGCTTGGTTACGCGGATGACATTGACGTTATTGGGCGAGCATAGCGAGATGTCACTGAAGTGTTCAAAACATTAAAGCAGAAGCGGCTGAAATTTATCTTTCGGTGTAGTAGGGTAAAACCAAATATATGCTGTCATCCAAAAAAGGCGCACAACGCAACGTCTTGGCCAGACGTCTACCTTGGCTCACTACTGACCAGCGACTACAACACCAGCACTGAAATCAAACGTAGAATTACTCTTTCCGACATCGGCCTAGTACGACGTCTCCGGATCCAACGTCTATGATGCCTAGGCCATGTAGAACGAATGGACAGCTCAGCTCCGGCCCAAAAAGTCTTCGAGTCCAACCCTGAAGTACGACGCAGCAGAGGACGACCGAATCTAAGGTGGCGCACACAGATGGAAAGGGACCTTAACCAACTGGGAGTGCGGCACTGGAAACAACTGGCAGAAGATCGTGCCGGCTGGAGACGCTTGTTGGTTGAGGTTCACATCAAACTAAAGCGCCATCTAAGAAGAAGAAATATGCTCCTTCCTTCTTTTCTGTTCGTAGAGATTACGAGTAGCATTTGTCTGTCGATGCAGCGTGGTCAAGGTGGTGGTGGAGGACCTCCCGTTGGAGGTTGGCATTTTGAAAATGCCCCCATTGTTGTTCTATGCTACATGCAGATCTTAAGAAAGTCTGGGGAAGATATTATCGGCAAAAATCCTGATTGTAGTTTTCGGACGCCAAATTTTGGTGACTACCTGACTACGTTGATTCCGCGAAATCCGCATTCAAGTAATTTTCGAAGTCGATGTTAGCTCCTTGGAAGGTTGGGACATCCAGGGTGCTGACTGGCGCCATAATCATAATCTTGACTGTCAATTGAAATCGTGCGCTATATACGTTTTCTGACGTGATGTTGTATATGCGACTCTTTCAAAGATCTTTGAGATCATAGAAGTCATTCTCAAGTCAGTTTTTTTTTTTTTGCTCTTGGGGCGTGAACATTAACTAATATTTCCGAGGTTAGTTTTGATATAAATTGCTATGAGGAGCTAAGATTTTGAACCTAAATCTACCTCAAATGACAAATCCATATCCAAATGCCAGTTCTTTTTCTCCGGTCTATCCATTTGCAGATAGGGGTGCCCTAATGTCTGCATTATAGAAGTTTAGTGTTCTTTCCAATTTTCCAGACGTACCCGACCTGTTTAGGGACCGAACATTTGAGCGTGGAACTCGTTTGCTTATGTCGCAACCTGAGCTTGAAGAAAAAGTGTCGGGACACAAGCTTTATTCAATCATTCAAAGAGTCGAAGTCGCCCAAACTAACAAGCACTCAGACACGGTTTTGAAAGAGATACCCGGAGGATCAAGTACGTTTCGATATTTGGCGTAGGTAATAGGCATGCAATGTACAACCTACATACGTTATTTCTAGTAAAAGGTCTAGTAAAAAAGTTCCTTTAATTTCCGAACACATCTGTTGACAATATTATAATCTCTGTATCCTTTATCCTTTTGTCGTTCTTCTTATTACATTTCAGTACATTTCGATCAAGCCAATGAACAGATTGTTTACCGCTGTGCTGATTGTAATGCCTGCACAGTATGAAGCCGACCACGGCTCAGCTCGCCTTCACTTTCACCTACGAATTTTTATTGGTAGTGATGCTTATCAATGAAAATAAATTCACGTATCGCATCCTCGTCCGACATCCTATAAAATCAACGTTTTTATGATTTATGATGGCCCCCGCCGGACAAGTTTTCGAAAACAAATATAGTCTTGTTCATACTGCCATCAAAGTATTGTATAACAAATGTCCTTTCTACGATAAAAAAGTGTAACTCCCCTGCGCCATGTTTTACCGAATCTGATTCAGGCCAATAAATTACTCAACTGACAGAGGTTATCAATTTAATTGTGAGAGTGAGCCCCGTTCCCACTATTTCTGAGTGATATTGGAAGGCATGTTGCACTAAATAATCGGTAAATTAATTTTTAATATAGAGTGACGTGGAACGAGGATGTAAATCCTGAACGAATATTGATTTGTGAATTTTTTTTTTCAATTCCTTGCTTCTGCATTACTCAGTTGTCAATGTCACAGTGTCACATACAGTGTTGAAGGAAATACATTAAATATGCAATTACACTGTCGACTAATGGAATGCATTTACACAGAAAGACAAAAGAGTTTCAATCGATTATTCATGACCAGTGCGCTCGAGCATGTCGCGCGAGTTGGCTGTACTAAAAATTAATGAAAGGTTAAGGACTGAAACTCTACTATCTATGGTAAATCCTAAAATAGTCGGAAATGGCATTCGTATACCGAAGTTTCATTTATCATTTCAGGATTTATTCATTTTTCACTCCAAGCAACTGACACTCTTAAAATGAAACAAGGGGAAACATTAAATGAAAATTAATTGCATAAGAACTGCAAAAATAATCACTGACCGATAATTTACATGAGTGGAGCTGGACTGGGGGATGCGAAAGTAATTAGTAAAATTATTTATCATTCAATAATGACTTCATATGGGATCATCCCCACATGATGGCTATCCACCACAAGTGGCTGCTAACCATTAAACACTACGAGTAACTCATATGTATTCATATTCATCAGTTTTGAAGTGGTACTTATTCATAGAACCGGTCACGTATAATAGATATATTCCGGGATGATTGTAGGATTAATATGGATTATGTATGTGATTATCGGAAATTATCGACTTTTTGAATAATAAGTCAATTTAATTTTGGTTCGTAAGGTTAAGTTTATAAGGACCATTCTCTGAAATTAGTTAACCAGGCTCACTTGGGCTCCTAATGTTGATCGAGAACTTCACGAACTTTAGGAAATGTGTTTGTCCATTACACAGCCCATTTTCGTAATACATTTAAATAACAAAAATGCTTTGTTGTGGGGTAAACGAGTCCATGATTGAAATTGCCAAGTCAAGGCATCCTGTCAAAAAGACCAGCCATGTTGTGTTATGACTGTAATTGGCAGCCAACATTCGTTTCACACCATCTGTTGGCTCACCCTTTATAATGTTATTAGTAATCTCTATTGAGACCGGCTTTAAGGTGCTTTAAACTGATTCAAACATAGGCATCAAATTTAAGGATGTTACTCTCCATTATTTTTCATTTGAGTAGTATGCAAATAAGGGTCGTCGTTTTGGGTCGACACAGTGCGGGTGTAACAAATCTTTTTTCCCTTAACTAAACTGGTGCGAAAAAGGATATGAAAATTTGACAACTGGCGGAAGATTCTTAAAAAGTCCGAATAAATTAATTTACAGGACCCATTAGGAGCATCTTGAGCCTATTAATCACCCAGAATTATCGTAACCCACAGGTCATTACCTCTACAAGCTATCATCTGATATATGTATTGTACATATGTAGACGTTATCATATAAGTATTGGGCGCCACATGAGTTTTTCTACTATTCGCTGCTCCTTCGTCTTATTCATCTATAATTTAGCGATTTCTTTCGTGATAAGAAGATGGGGTACACAGTAATGATAAATTACTTCTAATTGCTAATCATAAGTTATTGTATTTCTAATGTAGTCGATGGCACGTTGACAGATAGTGTGCCATTAGGAGGCTATTTATGATGGTAGCTGATAAAATAACAAGTCTCGATTAGTAATTATGAGTTTGGGATTTTCTTGTCTTGTCTTTTTTAACTTCAGTATATATTAGAAATGAGGAAATATCCCTGCTCCTGCTTACCTCTGTAAATGCTTCTTTAATATGTCAAAAATATGACTGTATTAGGTAATATATAGCTTAATGCCTGATTAAGTATATCGTAGCTGCTTTAACTCTCAAATCGAGGGGTCCTATTCCATTCAATAATTTCAAATATTCTGCTCTAATAATCTAATATATTGCAGAGCATCCAATGTAAATTAAATTACGATTGACGTAACTACAAAATATTTAGTGTGTTCAAAAAATAACAGGAATTATTGGGTTTTGAAAGGAATACACTTATTTGTCTTCATCAATCCCTTTAGCAATGTTGTTTTGATGATATCAATCAAATCTGTTGTTTATTGTTCAGTTACTGATGCTAAATCACCATGGCAAGTTACACAATTCAACTGAACGTCCAAATGATTCAATTTTATTTTCAAAATGAGTGCTTGGACTTGGGCCTACCTCCGTATAAGACCAAACTGACCCAGGAGCTCAAAGCTCCTCAAAGCTCATGACCATAAACAATGCCCTCTGTTCGCTGACTTCGAAGTGTTTGGAAGAGGACCCTAATTTTGGCCGAAAAATCATCTTAAGCGACGAGTCGCATTTTGTGTGTTAACAAGCAAAATTGCCGTATATGGGACGATACCAACCCACACGAAGTTAACCAGGTGACAATGCATCTTTAGAAAGTTACCTTTTGGTGGATTTTGGGCCGGCCTCGTTATTGGTCCGTACTTTTTCGAAAACGACATTGGTGAGGTGGTCACCGTCAATGGCGAGCACTATAGAACGATGATAATCAATTTCTTATGGCCCAAATTAGACTATATATACCTGGACGACATGTTGTTCCAATAAGACGACGCTACGTGCCACGCTACGTGGACACACGATTGACATTCTGCTCTAACGATTTGAGGACAAGGTTATTTCTTGCAGAGATGACGTGAATTGGCCATTAAGGTCATGCGATTTGACCCCTCTAGACTTTTTCTTGTGGGGTTTCCTGAAGTCGCAGGCTTTTGCGATTTAAGCGGCAAAGTCATTGAAAATTGGACCACTCGGAACCATGCCACCATAAAAAACCAAGGCGGGCATTTGAATGATGGCATATTTCATACATAATGGCATACATGAGTCTTTGAAATAAAAAGAGAATTTTGTTAATAACACACATACAGCTTATTTTATTCCATTTATACCTGCCCTTATTGAAAAACCCTTTATTTTATATACTTGTGCCACTTCTTCCAATCCTCGAAATATTTCGTTTTTCTGAAACTGTTTGGATTTAGAATTTATTTTTAGCATTTAAGTACAATATATAACCCAATACTAATGCAAGCCACGATTTGTATTCTTTAAGCAGAGTACCATGTCGGAAGAGCGCCACGTCTTTAGAAGCACGAATCGACCCACTTTTACCACCTTTTAGTAGAAAGTTTCTGCTCGGACAGGCCATGAATCACAGATCAAAAGTAATACGTAATCAGAAAGAGCAATATCAGGTTGATACGCCGAGCGTGTGCGGTAGGACCACCCATTTGAGCGTTTTAAGGCATATGTGCAGTCGACCATTGTCGTGCTGTAAAATGACTTTATTGACTCTTTCGGGGCATTTCGGGCCGTTTTCCTTCAATGCACATCTCAAGCGCATTAATTCATATCGTAGTGGACCACACCCTTCTGATCACAGCCAAAACTTGTATTCATAGCTTCGCCGTTAAAATTGATAGTTGGCCGGCCACAACTCATGGCTTTTGGCATTTATAAAATCATGCCTGTTCAAGTCAAAAGAGGGCTGAATACGCCCCACAAGTCGTGTACAACGTTCAAGTCAAAAGAGGGCTCAATACATCCCACAAGACGGGTGATAATTCCCCCAGATGGCGTTTCCAGCTTACTGGAATGAACCGGAAGCTCTTCCATAGGCTCTCGCTAATTGATATTTTTTCCTTCTTCTGGATCGAGACCTCAACGAGGTAACACGCATCGTAAAAAAAATGAAGCAAATCCTCCCCATAAACTTTTTTGTCTTTTATTTTTCCGGACATCGAACGAGATGGAATCAGCGAGGGGTTTCGTTATTACCCCAACAATGCCCTTAAGCGTGTAATCCATTTCTGCTTTCTTTATAGAAGCCCAGATAACAACTCAACTCACAATCGGACCCCATTACAAGAATTGTATCTCTGTTTCCTCGCACTGGAATCATCAGGGCGAGCGATTTCAACTTATAAATGAGCCATCAGGAATCGGACAGTGCAGACCATTCGGCTAACACGTTAAACTTGTTCCTCACCTCTCAACCTGACAAATATTCTATCCATATTTTGTCACCTCTTAGCTCATCAAATCACTGCGTCGTATCAGCTAATTTCTCGTGCCCACCCCACTCAGTTAGAAAGCAAATTCCTAAACGAACGGTATAGTTGTTCAAGAACGCCAAGTGGGGCGAATTAAATTCTTTAGCAATCATAGCTGGTCACCGAACTGCTTTGAGTATGACATGGATACCGTTGTTAATCCGATTTCAAATAAAATTGTGCTAAGCTTCATTCCTCATAGAGTGAAAAGTATCAAAGTCGAGCTACAAAGAGACTGCAGTGCAGTAGTTCGTCATGTCAAATTCTCCTTTGATCAAAAGTTGAGGGAAAAAGTGTTAGAATGTCCCAAGGCCAACAATTTTCTTGGTCTTTTGTAATGGACCGAGAATTCCAGATACCAATACCAGTGGTGAGCATATCTCACCGAAAAGTAAAACCAAATTTTACCTCGATGAATCAAGATCGATGCGCTTGATATTTCTAAAGTTTTCGACAGACTTTGGCTCTTGATGAAAATACATGCTTATAGTATAGAGATGAATTTCTTTTTCTGTGGATTAAAAATTACTTTTCGGGAAGTTAAATTAAAGTCATTTTGGATGGTTTCAAGTCTAATATTCACCCAATAATGCTGATATTCCCCAAGGCTCTGGTCTATCACCGACGCTCTTCCTCATTTTTATAAATGATCTCCTGCCTGCTATCTCTAATCCAATTCACTTTGCGAATGACAGTACTCTCAGCAAGACTCACGTCCCTGCCCGAGCGTATAATTCAAACGGGAACGCATCTTAAGCGTATTAAATTTCGACCTCGACAGCATAATTAAGTGGGGTATAAACATTCGACTGGAACCCAAGGCTGTCTAACCCTTAATAATCAGCCATTATCCACAATTGGCGTAAACCGAATAACGTTCAACCTTGCTTTGTGCGTTAATAAAACACTTAGAATGACCAAATATTCGAAGTCGTCAAAAAAGCTGCGAAAGTGTTCTCAAATGATGCAAACATTTTTCACCCTCCTTGATTTGGCTTTAATATTTAAGGTCTATATCCATCCCAAGCTTTGGTATAACGTTGATATCTGGTGGTCTGGTGCTCCAAAGACCTCTGCTAGATAGAATTCAAAAGCGCTTGAGCATCGATGTAATCATTGTCTTATCGCTATTTCAACAAACAAGGCTTAAGTGAGCTAACCAATTGGATTCCTTTCCTTCAAAATTTCTCGAAATGTGCATCAGTTTAACTTTAAGCCTGTCTTCGGAATTACAGTTAATTTTAGAGAGTCGTTTTTTTTAGCCGAGCCACGTGAATGCGAAATGATCCACAAGCATTTAAAACCCTCTTCGGCCTATGTTGTTTCTTGTCTGTTGTGATTTTCGTAATGGATTCACTTTTCATAAATTGTGATAGTTCGATGCAAAAATTCCTTTCCATTCTGCCATTGAAGCAGTTGTTCATTTGTGAAAAAATGCCATTCGACGTCCGTTGGTTTCAGTTCTTGTGGGACCCAGTCTCCTTGCGCTTACAACTGCCGACGATTCAAAGTTTTTGACATGGGTTTTAATCGAGCAGTTCTCCCAAATTTTCTCTTCGAACTTTTTCGGCTGCCCAGGTCGTTTTTTGTCTTCTTGATCTTGACAACTTGGCTTGTTGAAAAAATAAAAGCGACTTTTTCACAAGCTGAGCACCCCCTTAATTATTTTGGATATCTAGTTTGTTTTTTAAAGATAAAAAAAGATTAGCTGTATTTTGGTATACCTGGCGAGTTTTTGCTATTGGATAAAAAATGGGTCAAAGAATCTATTAAATTTTGTGTGAAAATTGACATTAAGTGCTCCAATGTACCTGTTATGTGATGGCATTTGGCGAGCCTACTAAGTGGTACAAACTCTTCACAGAAGGTCGAGAAGATGTTAATGACGACGTCCGCCATGGATGCCCATCACGTCACCGGATGAAAACTTTGAAGCAGCGAAGAAAATTCTTAAGATGAATCGTTTAATCACATTCAGAGTAGTTGCTGAGGATATTGGTATATCGGTTGGCTCATATCATGAATTTTCTTCAGAAATTTTGGGTATGAAACGTGTGTCATCAAAGCATGAACATCACTCCGAAGCTGTTGAATGACATGAAAGATGTTCTGGTGACGGAACATGTGTATATGATTATACCGGCGAGCATTGCGCCCAATTGAAGCAACCAGAAGAACCAAGACCGAAAAAAACACGCCAAGTTCGGTTAAATGTGGAAGTTTTTCTCAATATTTTCTTCAATTTCAGTGACGTTCATCATGAGTTCTTGCCGGAAAATTGTACTGTCAATACGGAATATTGCTCTGAAGTTATGCACCGTTTGCGTGAAGCACTGTGAAGAAAAAAATCCGCATTAGTAAAAAGGAAAATGTGTGTCTGTTAGATCACGATTATGCTCACTCGTTTCTTGTGCGTCATTTTTTGCGCAGCCACGGTATGTACTGGACTTGTAGCCACCTGCGATTTTTTTCTCTTCCAAAACTGAAAAGACCCATGGAAGGACAGAAGTTAGCCACGATAGCATAAAGACCGCATCGCTGAAAAAGTCCAATTCTATATCAAAAAGCGCATATCAGAAGAAATTCGAGGATTGGGAGAAGTCTCAGGAGCAAGTGTAATATATCTGAAGGGGACAACTTTGAAGATGACAAAGTAAATATTGATGAATAAATATAGATTTTTGGAAGAAAAATTAAAAGTCACCTTAATTTTATAACAAATTTCGTATATAAAGAACATGGTTCATACGCGATCTCTAGTAAAAAACTTCGAATTAGTTCCAACTCCTAGTAATCAGGGAATGTAGGGGGTCGAGTCGAGAAGAGCAATACTGCGTACAGCCTTTGGTCCAATTTCTAATAACAGAAAGTGAATGATCCAAAGTCTAAGATGACTGGGCCATTTATAGCGAATAGACCCTAAAGTCACCGACCCGAAGAATCTTCAAGGGGCAATGCAACAGAAGGCGACCTCTAGTGCCTATAGCGCCATCTTAGTAAGTAAGTAAGAACAACTTCTGTTCAGCGCTCGAATAAATGTAGATGCCACAGTCTTCATATCCAAAACGTTTTCATTCTTTGAAACGTTACATTTTTTAGGCATTTTTATTCACTTTTTTTGTCAACCTACATTGATGCTAAAAAAAATACTTTAATGGAGTTGAGGTATGTTAATCAACCAAGGCTGGCCCTGTGTTAAAAGAAAACTCTTAAAACTATATCATTTGACATAATATTCTATCAATTGGATTAATTGGATTGTAATCCAGCCAGTGATATTCGTCTGTCGTTGCCTTAAAAAGGTCATATTTTTGGTCTTGCAGCGGGGTTTGCCAACATTTTCAGTGGCTTCTCTGATTATGATCATTATCGGATTATAGCATTATCGGATATAACTATTTCACAAAGTTTTCCCACGTTTTCATCGATTGCTGTTGTTCGGATGTCGTCATCTCCAATGGTTTTAACGACCTTCTTGAAAATGCTAATACCACCCGTAAATTTTACTCAAAGCAGACTTCTAAACTGTTCTGCTCTCACTTCCTTTTTCCAGCGAAATTTAATGCAAAACACCACTTTAATGACTGACATCAGATTAAACAACGAGGTTAATTGAAAAAACACGCGG
This sequence comes from Merodon equestris, assembly GCA_958301585.1. NCBI lineage: Eukaryota > Metazoa > Arthropoda > Insecta > Diptera > Syrphidae > Merodon > Merodon equestris. Next base: position 51,449,288 of record OY284415.1, on the reverse strand, counting down.
AATTGACTAGTACTACCCAAGAAACTACGAAATTCCGGTTTATTTTTGAACAACCCTCGTATATCAGAAAAAAAATATGACAATCGAATGACTTTCGGTATACATTGTTAACACTAAACAGACCTCACATTGACTTTTTTAATTGTGTTGCTAGACTATTGTAAATAATTCTTACCCCTGGGTTATCCAACAAGAGATTTCATTTTAAATTGACGTCATTGCTGAACTTATAACATTTTAGGGTCGTTGTGATGACTTTTAATACGTAAAACTAGACGATCCATAAATATGCATCGAAGCGAAAATGTTTCAAAAAGTTTCTACTTAAATGATTTTTAATTAATATGTGGGAAGCAGGTCTATTAAACTAGAGGAAAGCGAAATCCTTTGTCGTGGCAAACTCTAAAACGATATAAGCAGACCTCTTTGAGGAAGCTGGCGCCCCGTCGGCTGCTGTTATTTTAGCTTCCCATAGCTTTTTCGGTAACATGCTTTCCAAATTCCTATCTGACTGGGAACATGGATTTATGTATGACGCAATATTAAGTTGCGGTACCAACGTTTGTCTCTAGAAGCTGTATCTTATTGGGTTCAGGCTGAAGAATATGTCTTATACCCGAGTTCCCATAAACTTATCCATTTACTCAAATGATCACATTTCAAATTCAAATACTGTTTGGAGCCGCCGTATAGCACTATACTACGCTGTATTTAGAGCCCCTATTCATAACTTATTTTTATAGTGGCCACTGAGTCAGTTTAAATGGACTTCAATATTCATAGAGAACTTATACTCCTTTGGTACTTTGACGACGTGCACGTTTGCTGCTCCAATTAAAAAATAAGAGCTCATGATACCGTGCTCACCTAACAACTTTTCTTTACGTTAATAAAAGTAAATGCAACCATAAATAAACAAACTTTCATAAAACACTAAACATAAAAAGAAAGGGGTACCGTCGCGAAATGGTCCGTATACCAAACGATTCATGTGTCCCGAAGCTATAATCTTCCTTTCGTGTTTGTAATATTTTCAATATCCCCAGCAATACTCATTTCACAGTCTTTCATATTTTATAAGGCTACTAAAGGGCAGTGGAAAGAGTTTAATACGACTGCAAGCTCAATAAACCACAACTCAGTTAAAAAGATTGAAATTGAAATGCATTCCAAATTTCTGATAGAATTTAAAACCAAACAAATCCTTCTGAAAGAGATCTTTAAAATAAATTCTAAGAAGGATTCCCGTCATATGGACCACTTCCCCCACGAATTAGACCAGCCATGGACCGTTTTCGAATCCATCCAAATTCCTATTCCTATTGTTCGAGCCCGACTTGCAACGGAAATGTACGTTTCAGAGTCCATTATCGCTACCAAGTCCTTTCTGATTAACGTTAGCATATTGTGTTTACAGCACACAGGGCCAATGTGGACGGGTAGTCCTGTAAATGTACGTAAAATATTCAGTTTGTATGGGGATTGAGTATGAGGGAATCCTTTTTTTTCCCGAGAGCTTCCTTTCACCCAAAGAGACGGGCAATCCTTACACTGCTCGCATATTGTTGGTGCAAGGGCTTCCACAGCTTTTATGGTATTTGTCAGGATGTAGCCTATGTGCATAAGCCAAAATGCAAATGTTTCCACCATGCAACGGGATAACAAAAGGAACGATTCGTAAAAGGATTTTATGATGAGCTTTGCTTGAATAGTAGTCCTTTACTTTTTTTTTGTAAGCACATTCCCAACGGTTTTATTCACGGCTTAAGCTACCGTGTGATAAATGTCATTATTGTTTTCCTGTATTTTTTTTTTTGTTTTTTTTTTTTCGTTTAACTTATCCTTGGTCCTGATTACTTGTTAAGATTCACAATAATCCTTTATGGTAAAAAAAGTAAAACAATGTAACAAATAAAAAGTTCGTGTATATGCAATCCTTGCTCTTGTGTTGTTTTAGCAAGAACAACAACAGCAGCAGCAACAGAAACAGCGGAAGCAACAACAGAAACAGCCCAAATCGCATAAGGAAACAAAGAGTCGTAGTCATAAGTACAACAATAAGCGTCGAACACACAATATCGAAGAGCAGAGAAGGAGGGGGAGGCTATCAGGACATCCAAGCAAACTACTGTTACTACGCGGTTGTGAGAAATGGATTGGAAAACCAGATGGAGACGATGGGGTGGAATGTAGCCTCCACCACCGTCATCTGAGGGTGGGGAGGGCATCCGAAGTATATAAAAACCAACCCGAACCCAGTCGAAAAAACTTATTGATAACAACAAACAGCAATATCAAAAGCAACACCAATAACAACCGTATTTATACAAACAGTAGTTGGAGCAGCAGTAACAGTCATCTGGCATCTGAAAATAGTGTGAATGTGTGTTGTGGTGGTGTTGGGCTAGGCCATATTCATCTGGAAGAATGCACCGATTGCGAACCACATTCACAAGGTCACGTACACCAACTGGGGCCGAAATGAAAACTCAAAATAGCCTCGAAGTACCCAAACAGGTCTGAACAACTTTGTTGTTTTTCATATTTGAATTGATGTTGTTTTGTGGTTGTTTGTTTTTTTTTTTTTTTCTATTCCTGGCATTATCCTTGTAATATGCATTTTTTCTAATTGCTTTCATTCCTTTAGTATTTAAGAAATACTTTGCTTGCCGTTATATCATTTTGTTGTTATTACGTATAAAAGACGTTGTTATTCGCTTTCTGTCTACCTTTTTAATGTAATTCATTCGTTTTCAATTTTCGACTTATTGAAATTTTATCAGAGATCGAATTCAGCATTTATACTTGATGAGCTGGCATTTTATAGATATTTTTCGCACATTTATTCCCTTGTTCATCACTTTTACATTTTGTTTTTTCCTGTTACCCTATTTCTCGAATGCTTATCGTGACTGTATCCTGTGAAGGATGGTCGTTCAGTTGTTCTTGTTATTTTTTATTTGCCTTTTTTGAGTACCTTTTTATAGGAACATGGAAATGTTAGCCCGACAACGGCGATGGATTTTTTTGTTTGTCCTTGAATACACAAAATATATGCCAGGAGGGCGAAGTGTTCTTTTAATTGTATACCAGAGTTGGTTGAAATTCTATGTTATTAATAGGCCGATGAACTTGGAAAACCTTTTTGCATAGGCTTGGGTAAACAGCTGACACATTTGTATTTATTTGTGTTTCGAGGGAAGTGTGTGTAGCATAAAGCAATACGTGTTTGCTATTGTAATGCTTAGAGAAGCTGATGCCCGGGACAATTCTAATATCAAAATAGGAATATGTATGTTTGAAGCCTTAAAATACCTTCTGATTCCTTCCACACTCCCTCTAAGGTGAGAATGGTAAACCTTTTTAGACGGAGGATCGGTAGAGTTTTAATCAACCAGAAATAATTTTTAATCCACATATCCATAGGCACATTGTTGTCCCGCCCGGGCTTAGAAACATTTGTTTAATGTGCTAAATCCAATGAACTGCATTAGATTTGATAAATCCAATTATTGTCAACTCGGGAACTAAGTAGAACAGAACATTGGGTCTTCATCCCAGCTCTGCCAAATCCTACCTGCTGGGTGGTATAGTACTCCAAGCAATATTTAGACGACAGCATTTATTCAAAGGAATAAAGGCTCTGAAATGCTTGGCTTGTTCAGTTATTTTAATAAGATTTCCATAATTATAGGCCATGTTTAATGGTACTCTTTACTCCAGGGCTTGTCATATTAACCTTCCATCGATCTTTGTTGTATGCGATTTAAAAACAAATAGTAAACAGCAAGTCATCTAGGAAAAATAAATTATTTAATCTTCTGATCCAATGATCAACTGCTTTTCTGCATTTTAAGCATATAGAGGTTTCCTTACGACCCTATTTATATATGTACGTTCGTAAAGAGCCACGTCTGGTTACGAGCTGACTTACATAGTAACGATTCTCCATGCTTCCAATTCATTTACTTGGAGAATGTCTGTATAAGCTTCATCTTCTCTTTGTAGACTGGTTTCATTTCTTCCGCCATGTTCTCGTATCTACTTCGCTGTCTTTCCTCTAGTTTGATATCTTTGGCTGAAACTCGGAATTCTTAATTTGGCATAATAACTATCTGATGAGCTGTTACATACCTGTTGGTTGACTTTAGCTCACTTTCACAGCTTCGTCAAACGCTCTTTCAAGGTATTTTTTGAAAGCAAGCCTTGTTTCCTTGGTGGGTTTTGATGTTATATCCATGTCATCTACCTTGATAGTGAATGTCTCTCTTTTCTTGCGACTGCTTATTAGTACTGCCTCTGTTCGCTATTCCGCCAATTCCAGCCCAATTACTGTCATCCTTTTGCTTTTGCTTGTTAATAGAGCCATTCATCCAAAAATACTGAACATGATTTTTCGGCCAAAATTGGGGTCCTCTTCCAAACGTTCCGGAGCCCAGTCAGCAAACAAACGGCTATGTCTGTGGTCATGAACTTGGGGGTCAGTTAGATCTTGTACGGGTGTGTGCCCAAGTCACAATGAAAAATGTGTCAAGTTGAAGTTTGAACTGAGTTGTGCAGGGCGAGGAACCAATAGCCTCGGGTTCTGCTATACACTTTCATGGACCGCGGCGATTCCCTCAGCCAATCTTGTATTCTTTTGACGTCCGAATGTTGACTAATTGATAACTGAACCAGTCGTCTCAAATATAACCACTAAACGTTGAAGAGTCGGCTGTGAAGGGCCATCACGTCTAAGGTATAATGAGCACAATACGCGCAACGTTTGCACTAACGAACACTGATTTTGATAATAAAGTTTTATAAGTTGGTATCGTGAAGCTTGCCATGGTAGTTTAGCATCAGTCACTGAATAATAATCAACGGATTTCACAGATGTCACTAAAAAAACATGACCACCACAGGCCGCAAAAATCTACCTTCGCCAATTGAAATGCCCTTTACGATTGTACCAATGGTCCAAGGGGTGGACAGGTTTGCAGAATTTATCGCTTTTTAAGTGTCAAATATTATTACAGTATTGGTTTGAGTCTCTTTCCATCTGATGCGTGTCATTCACTATAGGAAGAGCCTTTCATATTGCTTTATGAACCTATCCGACTTTCCAATACCCACATTCCGTTGGCAAATTTATATATGGACGGTATGAGGAGGGCTCATCTGGTGTTTTGGCGGATAATTAAGATCCTTGTTAAATTAATAGTAACGATGCGTCCCGAATCTTCTTTTGGCGTAAATAAGGAAGAGTGTCCTCCATTAGTAGCCCAAGGTTGCCCTCAGAGTTTTGGATCCCTACGTTTATCCCTGTGGAAGCACAAAACCCTGAAACGATGATGTCTTCTGGCTCTATAGCAGTGCTGCGTGGCTCTGCTATGTCTTCGTTCCAGAAATCATATTTTCTTTTTCGGAGTTTATTGTAAGTATTTCATCAAAAGTCTGTGCAAAAGTGTTTTCGATATTCCTTCAGAAGCGTTTCTACCCTCCTCGATTGTATCTAAAATAGCATGCTTTAGTGGCCTTTGAGAGTGTATTCCATGTTGCTCCTTTCGCTTGAAACTGTATTTTTACTAATGGTGTTGTCAGTAGGAATGCAGTTAAGTGGGAAGGTTATGGTCCTACACTTCTGACCATAACGACGCCGGAAAAAAAAGGAAAAGAAGAAGAAGAAGGTGTTGTCAGTATTACATCCAGTGATGATACGGATTTTAGCAGAATGTTGGTCAGTAGACCACTGGTTAAAGTTTCCAGCTACGATAGGCTACAATCGCATTATCCACTAGCATATTAAACTGTACATTTATTGCTCAATTAACTCTTTTTAAACATGATTGAGTGTAACTTCTGCACAAATACACTGATTTGTCCATCTTCCATCTACCTCTTCCACTTCTCAATGACGCTTAACATATTTTATTAGGTTTTGAATATTTTCTTAACGCAATTTCAGTTATGACTCCTCATTCCTTAAATGAGCAGCGGTTATTTGCCAGCTAGTGTTTAGTCGTTAAAACGGCTCTTTCCACAGACAGCTTAAACTGTCATCCGTTATCTATAGGGTTACATAACAAGCCCCGTTCGGTGATATTATCGGAAACTTTGTGGTTGTGACGCCAAGCTGAGTAAGTTACCTATCAACGTCGCCCTTCGTTGGTCCTACACTTAACGATGATTCTCAGTTTTTGCGCAAAACCTGTCAAGACCGTAACCATTACGAAGGATCTAAGACGCAGTTGGTAGTGTATGACCTCTAACATGGAGAACAGCGGTATCGCAACGGGGTAACAGCCAAATCATCGAAATTCCATTTCTTGGGGGGTTTTGAAAACGTGGATCTTATATAATATATTTATCTACAAAAGGCCTTTTGCATGATCTCCAATGGGCTGTTACATATCGGCCAGCTATAGGTAAACGCAGTTCTTAAATCCATGACTTTAACAAAAAAAACACGTTTTCTATCCAAATGTCTGCTTGACCTTTCCGACAACCATAAGTAAGGTATTTAGCGACTAATTTTGGTTCTTTAAAGTCCTAACCAATCTGGAAAAATGATTTGTGTGTTTAAACTCCCTTTCTACCTCAATGTGCCCTTAACTTTCTAACTTACGTGCCTCACAGTTTCACTTCAGTTAGTCAAAACTACAAGGAAAAGAAAAGGATTTCATGTGTGATGATCGATTTTTTACCAACTGATTGTATTCAGCTCGAGCCTACCAGTGATTTCATTTCAATTCCACTTTTCCGTCTGTTCTGAATGTAAGCTCATTCATTCATCCATCTATCCATCAACCTCTCACTCCACTGGCGTTTCTTTTGTCCTTGCAACCATATCGGCCTTTTCCCATTTCCAGAAAATAAAACAAAAAAATTTACGCTACAAGCCTTTTTCATCGCCTCACTGAGTATAACCCGATTAAAACAAACGCCAAGCTCCTACTGTCACTCACAGCACGTCATGATATGATTGCATTATGACCACAAAGACCCCGTCGCTCCCAGGACGATTCAATTTCACATTCAAGGTCAGAATTCGTCCGGGTAGACCGCACGTTTTCATTACCTAATTGGATATTCGCGTGGTTTTATTATCGGATTAAGAAACCCGCGAACCTTATCGCACGCCGCCCTTCACACATCACGCACTCGTGCCATCACTTATAAAATCACAAATTGCCATTCCATTTCCATTGCATTAACCACGAACTGTCATATCGCCTCATGCTCGTAGCTCATACAAAAAACAGGATTTTTATCCCCACTTGTCACACAGTCATTCATAAAAATAAATTAATAAAAAAAACGTAGGACAAATATCAAATATTGTATAATAAACCTCGGTAAATAATATGTGCAAGCCTGTAACGCTGTCAGAAGGGTCGGCCAGGGAAGGGGAACGAATAAGAGATATCTATGGCAGTCAGCGTTCTCGCAGATCCGTATTATATCCATCACTCTAGCAGCCACTGGCTTTTAAAGCTTTCCAACCAACTTGTCCGAAATTTTTTTCCAAATTCCATTCCAGGCGATATGAGTTCCATGCCCACATTTGCTTTGTAAGCTTATAAGTTTTTATGCATTACTTTTCTGTGGCACGGAGCACGTATCGTCCATCGGTATTAGTGGCAAGGACGCATAAATATTCGACTTCCTCCGGTCAGAGGAGCAACTTGGTAGGTTTTCCGATGGGATTTTTTGGACTCTTATCGATAGAATCTTTAAACGCCAGATGAGTAGAAGCAGCGTCTCTCATATCGATATCTAGTCATCCATGGAGGTCGATCCAAGTTATCTCTGGAAGCTTTTTTTTTCTAGTTTTTGCTTTAAGCACTTTTTTTGAATTAATTTTTGCTTTCTTTTCTGTTTGCTTCACTATTCCCAATTGCACAAATGTCCAGCTTTGCATGCCGCCGCGCCCTTCCTACACTCTTGGTGTGACCAACCACCTTGAATCTGAATCAATCATCGAATCAATAACCATTCATCCACACTATAGGTACGTTCCGCATCGTTCGATGAAATGCAACTGGAAGCCCAACGTACGACGTCACATTTGCTAAAACAGCAATCGTCCTCGTCAGCCGATGAACGTTCCTCTGACGCTGGTCTACTACAAGTGCCTCAACCACAATCACAGCGTTCGCGTAGTTTCGATTCGGCTGGTAGCGATGATTCGGGAACCTTTCTCGAAGTGCCGCGTCGGATACGAGCGCGAAGAGCTTCGAATACTAAAACACCACCACCCTGCTACCATTGCCTGTACCTGGAGGAGTATGAGAAACAAGTGACGGCCGATCAGAGATTCTTCATTGATCATCGTGAACTGAAATCGCTCAGTTACAGCACGAGTTGTAGTGAGGACGATGACGTGGATGACGTCGGCGTCGAGGGCGATGAAGGTCTGCAGCGTACGCCATCGGCAACGACCAGCGAAGATGAAGGTGTCGATGATGATAGTCCACAATTCGGAAACACACTTCTTCCGCCACCGTCGACCACGCCGTGTAATATCACCTTCACCCTTTCGCCAACTAATGGTGATTTCGAACCACCCGTGTTTCCGTTCGAGCACGGCTCACCACCGATATCGCCTGTGTGTCCTTTGTACCTGTCCGCAACCAGTCCACAATCGCCCTCGACTGAATTTTTCCCGCACTCGCCGTCGATAGAACTTCTACCGCCGGAAACCTGCATTTCGTTGGCGGAGCCGAGCATTTCTACCATTTCAACAACACTACAGCCGGATGATGAGGAAAGCGTGCAAGTGCCTCCAGTTCAGATGCGACCACGTCGACGTTCGATATCGCGTCAAGAAGCGATTTTCGTCGAACCAACCGGCAACTCACTGGAGAATGTGTCCAATGAGGAGGAACAGCAACAGCAATCGCTGACAACCGATGGCAGTGGCGAGCCGAAACCACCGAGTGTGGTCGTGCGCGATATTTATCTGGCCGTACCTGATCTAAAGCGCGATCGTGCCGCTTCGGTGGATTCATGCTTTTCGAAGCTATCGTCCAGCGGGAAAACGGAAGAACTGCAACCGAGCGAAGATGGATGCTTTCTCACGGTGCCGAATATCAATGCGACACGGTCGCGCTCGGTGGATATTGTCCTGCCGACGGATGAGCAAGCTCGTTACAAGGCTCTGGCGCTGACTGGCTCGTCGGGGATTTACGCTGACGGGTATGTGTAGTTGTTGTAAATTGTTTTTTCTATTTTCTCTTTTTGTGTTCTGTTTTGATGTTGTCAAGCCACGGTGATTGATAGATAACCATTCTCCTTGTTTTGTTTTTGTTATCGTCCTTACGATTGACGCGGAATGATGTCCGTGCGAGTGGTTGTTCCCTAAGTGATGCTGATAGGCTTTTCCAAAGCAAACGAGCGGATATTGATGACAAGTTCAGGAATGAGATAGAGCAAGCTATGTATGTGGCGATGAGGATGTGGGGACATGCCTTAGATCAGAAATGAATGGGAAAACGATTTCAAGTTCATCAATAGCTTTGACGACAGAAGATGTTGGTATTTGCGCGTTGTGTATCAGTCGATACGGATGCAGGATGACCAGTTGGGTAATGGAACTGCTCGATTTGGTCGTTGGGCTGATAACAGTTGAACATTGAGTTAGGTTGACCTTGGGATAGTTTCGTGCCTCAGGTTAGAAGTGAATAGCGTAGGTTGACATCAAACGCGACATTATGTGCGTGTGTAACTGGTATTCCAATTTAGTAACGGGTTAGCTATGTACGTTCGAATGGAATGGGCGTTTTCGGCTGGGGACTTTTGTCCTTCGGCTGTATTCATGAAATCGTACTCGAAAGTCAACTGATTGCCATACGGAGCGATAGCTGATTTGGAAATATTCACCGCGAGCGGTTAAATGATTTAACGAGTTTTTGACAAACGCATGAGGGTACAACAGAAGTTTTAGGACGGGGTTTTATCGAGGGAAATTCTAGGAACAATAGACTCTACATAGTTGGCCGCATCCTTGATGAGTGCTTACGATATTTATAACGTTTGTATCGTATACAGTGCGGCTTTTGTGTGTATTCAGCGTAGACCGTATTTTGTCCTAAAGTGTCTTTCAGAAGCTTTGTCTTCGATCGCACATTTTCAATTTTCACATTGCAGGTTTATGGGCTATAATATGATAAAACCAGGGGCAGTTTGTCGAGAATAACGTGACACTCGATGGTTTCTATGTTGTCCATTATCACTACCTTATCGACTGAATATATCCGAATGAATTGTGAGGAACGATAGTGATGAAATAGAGACCAACGGTTCCAGCACTCAACACCGTGTATGTTCGAAAAGTACCAGGAATTCTGTGATTTCGCTTAATTTGTTAGTCAGATGGGATTTTTTTGTTGGTAAACGAGACCGAAAATATCATAAATTGCTAGTCTAATCGCTTATTTTTCTTGATCTTAGAAAAGGTCAAATATTCTAATAAAAATTCCTAAAGAGCCGTTGATAGGATGGATCAAGCCCATTCCAAGTATGTACCTAGCTGTGTTAAATGCACGAAAAGCTCTTGATAATTTTTATTCCTATCATCGCATGGTCACTATGGGAACTGCACCTTATGCCTTCAAGAAGTGGCGGCCTTGTCCAACTATAGGTTCATCCAATGAGAGTTGATATTTTGAATTAGCCTAAGAACGCAACAGCTGTGTGACATCCTGGTGAAAATTAACGTCGTCCACGTCCATAGCAACAATGTTTGATGAAAAACATGAGGTTTTGGCGCCATTTGTGGCCCTTAAGTCATAAACTTGGTAAAAACCTAATCAGTCCCTCGCTATGTAATTAGGCCTCATGTATGGTATTCACACACATGGGGAAAGCTCTTAGAATCGCCGATTCTAGATCGAGAGGCCCCAAAACGTGAAAATATCTAAAAAGAAATTAATTTTGAAAATTGCAGAACGTATTGAGCCACTTTCTTGCCAGCTGGCAGGGGACTGAACCAGCGGTTTGACTCGACTTTTACGTGCATGTTTCAGACATATTCTTCGACATAACGAAGAAAACAACAACAACCCATAAGTCAGTCACATACATATGTATAACCTGGGAAATTGCAGAATTCTCGTCTTTCAAAAAGTTTCAGAAAATAGGACTCTAAAGAGGCTATCAGATTGAGAGCTGAGTATCCCGACTTACAAAGCCAACCCCTCTGAGGAAAACCGGAATAAGTTTAAACTAGTCAGAAATGACTGTAATGCATTGATTCGACTTATAAGATCCAGGTTGTACAAAAGTTGAAACCGCGTGACCGTCATAGGTTCGGTAAATGGGCCAAAAACATGATTCAGCTTGATCCTCATTTTCAACGTAAAATTTTGATCTCCGATGTGGCCCATTTTTGTTAAATGGATGGCAAGCAAAATCGCCGAATTTAAAGTGCAGAAAACCCAGAAGCCTTTGTCGAGACACCCTTGCAGCCATTAACACTCAATGTTTGGTGTGCTTTATAGGCTGGTGGAATCATCGGCCCATATTTTTTTAAGGATGATGTCGGCTAGAATGTTACCGTCAATGGAGAGCGCTAGAGAAACGTGATTTCTGACTTGTTCGTTCCTTAGTAGAATGGCATTGACGTGACAGAACTTTGGTTTCTACAAATGGCGTAAACTTCTTAAATATCATATCTCTAACAATTCGAATTGATCTTGATAAGGGATTGCCATAAATAGAGCTTTGGTACATGTATGAAGACCTCAGTGTCCAAAGTTTTCAAATCAGTAGCCCTACATTTACAGGGCCACCCCAAGTTCATGTGGGATTTTGCCTTTTGCAAGACTAACCCCTGTTCCTATAAATATCAAATCACACAAAAAGTTCCTTGTCCTTAAACTTAATGCCTTTTTTTTTCAACTGATTGCGAACCTTCACAATGTTCTAATTTGCTATTCGTTCGTGTCAAACTTTAATTGGTAATATCTGACTGGCCATCCATCCAAAGGGTTGAAGCAAGAGTGTTTATGTTACCACTGCAAAAACCTTTTTCCAAATACCTATCTGAATAACAGCAGGATCAATAGACTAAGAAGCGAACGACTAAGAACGACCCTTTCCTACACGGGTACAAGTATCAATTATGGCTTCCTATGTGCCATTGCTTGCCATTAGCGAATTTAAACCAAAAGCAGATTCCCTTTGAATTTCTAATGCCAGTCCGTCGCCTAATATATGAACGGCTTCCTAAACGAGTTAATTCATTTCTACGCCTCACCTGCACTTCCATTCTCGATCCAGAGTTTTCTAACCGCACAACTAGTCCACTGTTGCCTCTTAGTACCTAACCTGCCAGGCATTACTTTTTCCTCACTCATCGTTAATTCCAGTCCACTTTCTACCACCAACTGCAACATTTTTCTTTTCCAATTGTCATGTTCATTATATTGCAAAAAATGTCCAGATTTAAAAGACTTGCCTTTTGCCTTGCTACAAAAGAATGAACTGTCGATGCGATGAAATGCGTATAACCTCCATGCCTTGTTGGGGCCAGCCATGCCAGAAAGATTCGCTGGTCTTTTGCAATCTTTTTCCAAACATGAAATTTTTAAAAATTCTGAGTCATTAAATCTTGTGTAAGGATTATATTTTCTGATATTGCCTCGTCAATATCTCCTGATTGCCTGTGCCAGGTTGCCTTCTACAGCAACATGAGGGTGATCGTAAACCGATGTTGCTTGAACCCACATTTTCATTGCCGTTTTGTAATCAACAATGTGGCGAAGAGGAATAGAACCGACGCCAGGTGCAATTATATGTTAAGCTTTGCTGGCAGATTTCTTTCAAATCAGGAGTCGATTGAAAAAATCGGGTTGTGTCTAATTCTTATTACAAATTAATTCGGTCCGTTTTTTTGTGTTCAAAATTTTTTTTTTATTGAAAAAACGTAAAAAAATACATCACTCAAAGTATTGTCCGTCGAAAGCGACTACTTTTTCCCATCTCTCTGGTAATTTTCGAATACCATCTCTAAAAAATGAGTCCTCTCTGGCATCGATCCAATCATTGAGCCATTCTTCGATTTCTTCAAAAGACCCGAATCGGTGACCCCCCAAATCGTTTTGCATCCGTCGAAAAAGCCAGTAGTCGGAAGGAGCAAGGTCTGGAGAATACGGCGGGTGGGGTAAGACCTCCCATTTCAGCGTTTGTTTCCAGGTAGTTTTTTACGCAATGCACGGCTCAAACGCATTAGTTGTAGTCGATAACGTTTCCCATCAATGGTTTCGTCTGGTTTTAGCAGCTCATAGTACACCACACCCGTCTGGTCCCACCATATGCAGAGCATGACCTTTGAACCGTGGATGTTTTTCTTTGGCGTCGATGTAGACGATGATGGAACGGGTTCACCAGGCTTTGAATAGTTTGTTTTCTTCTTGGAGTTATCGTAGTATATCCACTTTTCATCTCCAGTCACGATCCGGTGCAAAAATCCCTTCCTTTGATGTCTTTCAAGAAGCAGTTACGAGGTGAAAAATCGCCTTTCGACATTTCTCGGTTTCAAGTCGTACGGCACCCAATTTCCTTGCTTTTGAATAAATCCAAATTTCTTTAACCGAACGGAAATTGTTTGCTGAGTCACTCCCAACGATTCTGCGAGTTCACTTTGCGTTTGGCACGGATCTTGATGCAGTAAAGCCTCCAATTCCTCATCTTCAAACTTTTTGGGCGGCTCAAGACGCTCTTTGTCACCACCTTTGAATCGTCGAAACCACTCTCTGCATGATTTATCGGTCGGAGCAGATTCACCATAAACTTCTACAAGCATTCGATGGGCTTCAGCTGCACTTTTCGTCCAATTAAAAAAGAAAATCAAAACTTCCCGCAAATGCTGTTTATTTAAGAAAAATCCGGACATTTTCGAAGAGGCAAAAAACAATGTTGTTGTCACAAACAGACGCTGATGCACACTAATTATTGTTGACAGATGTCACACCTTTCCAGTGAAGTAGGTAATCGCTGCCAAGATCAGCCACAACTTGCAGGTAGCGCCATCTTTTGAAAATGGACCGAATTAATTTGTACCCCCAATAGTATTTGCATTCAGCAAACTGGAGGTTTGAAATGTTCATATGGAATACTGACCTTTTGTACGAGTATGTCAAGCTTCTATAAAAAAATTATGTTTGTTAGAAGAATGGAATATAATGCAAAGCCTTAAAGCTAAATGAGCAATAATTGCAGAGAGAGAGAGATGCCAAATTATTAACAGTAATCACCTTAAGCCCATTCCTATGTTTAGAAATTTTAAACTTAGCACAAGCCCTCGAAAAAAAACGTGATGCTTGTCTCTGCGGCTCGCTAAAAAGCACTTTTACGAACTTCTCCATCTTTTATCAGTATTGGCCCTCCATTACCACCAGCTCCACAGAATTCTTTACAGAGTTGTTATTTAATATACATACATATGTATGTATGTCATTACCTCGAACCAATGCCAAGCACATTGCAAACACTCGGATATCTATCCTCTCATTTTCACTCATAGTTTTATTCAGTTTTACTGTGTATACGCCAAGGCTTAAGTATTTACTGGCCCTAGTCCCTAATTCCTATTTTAGTAGATCGTGTGCTATTTAAATTTAAAAAAAACTAGATTCCGGATGGGATTGGTTTACAAAAACACTTTTTTTTTAATTATAAAAACGAACCTTTCATTCAAACTTCTTGCAATTCTTATCCGGTATTCACTATACAATTATGCATTGACTGAAATCAGTCCGGGGTCGATATCATTATTTCTTCTCAGTATCCCCGAGGCGAAAAAAACTCACAAGCATACGAATGTAAGTACACATGCACATACCAGCATCTCTCTAAAAACGATGACCTCGGAACGTAGTCGTATATCAAAATATTTGATTCGGAAAATCAGTTTTTGTCTGATTCTTTTGGGCTTTTGGAGCACCAGATGCCAGACAAAAAGAAATTAATCTCATCACTCACTTGTAATGTATATTCACTATCGAGTATCTTACAATACTTGATAATATTCCAAATTTTACGTATCAAACCTCATGGTAATACCTCATGGAAATATAAAATGACACCTCTTGTTGGATAAGGCTTTATTTCAACAATTAATTACAAAGGGGAAAAAAATCTCTGAAAATATGAATGTCCATCATAGAACTGTTAATCTCTTAACACAACCAAACCAATTTCGCAACAAGAAGGTAATTATTTAGTGAACAACGACCTTTCTCTTCCTGTTATAATACAACCTTCTTTGAACTTAAACAACGTTAAGATCCCAATCTCGCAAAATATGGTAAAGTAAATTAATTCTTTTTATTAAGTAAACAACATCGACAGCAACGGGTCGAAAGAAGAAGAACAACAAAAACAAAAAGCCAAATTGATTCGTTTTAAATTTTCTGTTTGCATTGTCCACGTAGATACTGGCCCAAAAGTCCTTTCCTGTGCAACGTGTGTACGTTTTTTGGCCATAGTACTGAGGTGAAGGGCGAGTGAGTGCTCGGAACCAAGTTGGGAAATTTAATTAACTTTGCGATGGAAAAGTTTTCCTCAAGTTTGTATGGCCGAATTCCGGAGAGAAAAAAAACAGAAAAGTCGAGATGACTTTATATATCCTTTAACTTTTGCAGACAAGTCCGTGTGATAAAGTGACAGAAATGCTATCACCATACCCCAACAATAGGTTCATTAAGCAGCTATGAAGCGAGAGTGCGTACGTTCGAATTTGCATTCCTGTCTGAGTGTGTATCTCTTGTTTCGTTTTTCAAGAATAATCGACAAATCATGCTGCGGGAGATAAGTAAATTAGCGTAAGGATTTATTCCAGTTCACTGACCTGACTGCAATAGCATTAGTCCTATATTCTGTATACGTCCATACCCTGCAAAAAAAAAAAACAACTCTCTTCTTCGCAGAATAATTTGTTCTTGAAGCACAGAACCCGAACAACAAGTCCTTGGTAAACTCCTGCAAACAGCATACAATTCAAATTACCATCTCAAGGCGTTTTCGTTGCTGCTTCACCCTTTTCAACAACGATGTCTCGCCCCTCAAACTATGAATATTTATACACATTAACATCGAGGCAGAAAAACATCCAAGAACGAGAAAAGCGTAAGGCTTGTCGCCACCCTTTCGGCATAAACCAAAAGCAAAAGGATCGACGAATGATGAAGCACTCGGCACTCAATGTGTTTACCTTAGCTGAGGTTAATGCCTAACTGTTTTTTTTGTATATTTTCCACGTGCTCCTCTCCGGATTTTGATATAAACTGCTGAGAGTAAATTATGAAGATAATAAAATCGTGAAAAATTCGGGAAGCCGTAGCGCAGCGTTTAACGACCACTCCAACCATTCGCTGCCTCATCTGCCCACCTTTTACGACATTCGACGATGAGTTTATGACGAATCGTTGGAATTTCCCTTGTTTATTGGAAACCCTACTTCTAGCATGTGCGTGTCCTGGATTGTAAAAATACCTGATAAATGCCATGCCATTGGTAGGGTCCCTCCCGTCCGTTATTGGCGTCTTCCTTCCCAACCATAGATGGGCAAGGTAGGTGGCAACGATGCCGTCGGGTGCCAGCAGTTGAAACAAATTATTCGTAAAATTCCATGTATCCTGTGGTAGTTAAGAATTATAGGTTCCAGGGGTTGAGCCATGTTAAATGTCGGGATGTAATTCGAACATAAGCGAGTAAATGCATCGTGAGAATGGCAATAAAGTAGAGTGATTTCTGTGTTTTATCCTTCGTGAGAAAGAGTGCTTGTCAACTGTAATTTGAGTTAAATTTCGCACGAAGGCTTTTGCCGCTTTACGAGTGGATAGAAAACGGCGAGGATACGAGAGCTTTCGACTTGGACTTGAATGATGAATGTGGATGGGTTTTTACTGAGCATTCGAGAGTTGTTATATCCCTGAGGACAGGTGGTAAGCCAAGTGGATTACTTGTATTTTGGATTTTATTTTGAAGGGGCGAAGGGAAGGGGGAGAAAGATCCTATCCGTATCTAATTAGCCTCTCTTTTTAAGGACTTAGCATATGTTTGTGGATAACGCCCTCAATGAATATTCATTTCCAGCTAATAAATCTAGCATTCGCCATTTAAGTACTGTGTCACACTTTATTTTTTGAATAATTAAGCGGGGTTGTTCAAAAAATAAGGTGACTTTTAGTTTTCTTTGAAAACATTTATTTATTTATCAATAGCTACCTTGTTCCCTTCAATGGAATCCTCCCAAATATAATGCATTTACGCCAACGTTTTTTCCATTCTTCGAAGCGCTTTTTGGTATACCCTTAAGCTCTTCCAGCGATGTGACCTTTATCTTCTCAATCATGGCAATTCTCTGTCCATTTATAGGTTTTTTCAGTTTTGATAGAAAATCACCGGGGCCAAGTCCGATGTGGTGGTAATATTTTTGGCCAAAAAACTGCCCACAAGCATCGATGAGTGAGAAGACGATGCAACCGCTATGATTTTATTCCCGCACTTCGGCCGTTTTTTTTAGTTTTGCTTCACCCTAACAGTGCATAACTTCAAGGTAATATTCCTTATTGAACCTATGATCTTCCGGCAAGAACTTGTGTTGAACCACGCCCTTGCATTTGAAGAAAACAGTGAAGGGAACGCTAGGTTAGATTAGGTTAGGTGTATTCCATCCGTAAAAGCGATGGGCATCACTTAGACCAAGGTCGGTCCATTGTGCTTGAGTCGGCATGACTGACACCACTACTTATGAAACCATTTTGTGTGCTGAATAAAATTCGACATTTTGTAGATCTCGTTTCGGATAGATCCGTTAATTCATTAAAGAAGTCTTCTTGAGGAGGTCAGGGCAGGGCAATTACATAGGAGATGGGATGGAGATTCTTCCTCTTCCTCATCATGACACCTACTGCAGTAGTCTTTATATGGCAGTCCTAATCTTGCGGCATGTTTTCCTTAAGCGCAATGTCCTGTTACGACTCCGATTAGGCTGCTTATAATCTGCCTGCGTATTTTTAGTAGGCTTACGGTTTTACGTTGACAATACTTGGGCCACGTTTGTCTCGTCATTCCATTGGTGGGTATATTTCCCTTTAACAATCGAGAGCTCCAGTGTTGTGCCTATTCTGGCTAGTTCGTCTGCTTCACAGTTACCATCAGCATCTGCTCAATATCTCATTTAGAGACGTGCGGCAGTGCCTGACCAATTTTGATATTATTATCGGTGATTCGAGTGCTTTTATTGTCGCTTGACTATCTGTGATGACGATGTCTCTGTTGTTCATCGATCTCACAGTCAGCCAGTCGGCGGCCTCACGAATTGCCTTTAATTCAGGTTGGAATATACTACAGTGATTCGGTAGTCTAAATTTGGCTGTTTTTTAGGGTCGGTGTATAGACACTAGCACCCACACCATTGCCTGTACTGGACCCGTCTGTGTATATTTCCAGTGCATTGCCTTTTCTTCATTCCCCTCCCATTGTCGTCGGTTGGGAATTGTTGTTTTATAAAAAAAGTCATTCAAGAAATCATTGCTTTGGCAATACCAGCGTGCCTATTTCGGAGAACTTCCAATCAGCCGATTCCTTAAGTCACAGCGCCGATTTCTTTGCCTTTTCCTTGCCAAAAATATCCAAGGGAAGTAGGTGATGCATCGTTTCGAGGACTGCAGTGAGGGTTGTTCGCAGTCCCCCTGTTATACCGGTGCACACCATCCTTTAAACTCTGCTTAGAAGTCTGCAAAGTTAGGTCAGCCGGCCATCAGACTTAGCAGCCGTACATTAGTATAGGTCTAACAACCACGGTATACAGCCAGTGTGTAATATGGAGTTTGACACCCCATCTGGTTCTCAAGGTTTTTTTGCAGATGTGTAGCGCAGTTGTTGCTTTTTTGATGTGTTCTTCCGCATTCAATTTCCAGTTGAACTTCCTGTCGAGTATCATGCCAAGGTCTGCGAATCTAAGGTAAGTCCCAGTGAATTTTGGTGGAGTGATTTGAGGAATCCTCCGTTTTCTTATGAATAAAACTAGCTACGTTTTGGAGGGACTTCTCTCTGCCATTTGGGCATTCTGTCTAGCCCTGTTTCCATCAAATCTATGATTTGGAGATGCTCCCCGCTGATTGCTACTGCAATATTGTTTGCATACGCAATGACTTTGCACCCGCTGGCCTCCAGGGATTGGAGTATTTCGTTTACAACCAGCACCCACACTGGCGGCGATAGTACTCCTCCTTGTGGTATCCCACGTATTACTGCCCTTTGCTTCGCTTTCAACTTGCTTAAAAGCCTTTGTTTGATCTAAAGTATTATATTACCATTAACCTCTAGTTTGTTTAATGCATTGGTGATGGCTAGTGCTTTTATGTTGTGGAAAGCTCCTTCAATATCGAGGAAGGCATGATGAATTCTTTGTTGGAAAATGATTTTTCAGCGGTTCCAATTATTGTGTGTAGATCTATGTCTACTGATTTTCCCATACAGTAAGCATGTTGCTATTTCGAAAGCATGTTTTTTTGTAGGTTTTTGCGAATGTACATGTCCACCAGTCTTTCTGGCGTCCTAAGAAGAAAGGAAGAGAGACTGGTAGATCGGCAGTCTTTTGCTGTTGTGTGGGAGTTTTTTCCTGCTTTTGGTATAACTGTAACATTTACTTCCCTCCAGGATGGTGGTATGTTTCTCCAATCTAGACTGGACGAGAATAATACCAAAAGCCATAGAGAATGCCATGAGCACGTTTATCATTGGATTTTCCTTTTGCTTACTACTTCCTTTAAAATGTTTGCTTACTTCTTCGGATATGAAGGGAAGGACTCTTCACTAGTCTCCGTTGTGGTGCCATCTGGTTTGTTAATAATTAGAGCGGGTAGGAGCCTTTGACAGCATCTTCCTCACTCTACTGGTCTTATCATTCTCTTCAATTTCTGAGCAGAAATTACGCCAGGATATACTTTGCGCCTTTCTCATCTCACTTTTATATAGTCTGAGGCTGTTCTTGTAGCAGTTCCAGTCCTCTTTTCCGTTTTGTTTTTTTGCTTTGTTTATGGAAAACCTCATTTATCACCCCTATACACAAAAAAATGTCCGAAGAACGTTATTAACAACTATCGTCCCATTGCCAAACTGTCACATATACCCAAACTCTTCGAAAGTATTTTCTATGAAACTCTAAGTTTTCGCTACAAGTCTTTAATCTCCCCTAGACAACACGGTTTCCTCAAATGCAGATCTACAACCACTAACCTTGTTGAATTTGTGTTCTTTACCTTATCAGCCTTAAAGAACGGCAAAGAAGTCGACGTTATTTCAACCGATTTCAGTAAAGCTTTCGATTAAATCTCCCACAGACTGATACTCTTCAAATTGTCCTCCCTTGGCTTCTACCCCATTTCTTTGAAATGGATATCTTCTTACCTAGAAAATCGGTATTATAGTGTTCGTTTCAGAACAGCCTTTTCTAACCCTTTTTTAGTTTCCTCCGGCGTCCCCCAAGGCAGCCACTGAGATCCACTTCTTTTCGTTCTTACTTTAAACGATATTGAAATGATGATGGAACATTCCCACATTTCACTATACTGCCTATGACTCCAGTGAACCCATTTGTCGTATGCTGGGAAGTGTTAATTCGAATTCTTACTTCGATTTCAACCTCAATACTCTATGCCAAAAAATCCGCCTTTTTAACTGCCCTCCCCCCTCTCCCGTTCTTCCTAGCTAAGAAGTTAGATTAGATTAAGATTCGATGAAGATAGCTTGAATTAAGCTCAATAAATGGGGGTGTTTGCCCCCACGAAAATTAAAATTAAAATTTGCTCAAAAGCCGTCTGCTTCTCTTTCTAATGGTACCAAAATCAGCAGACGACCATAAAGGTTTGGTTCCCTTTGTTGGTCTGCTACTTGGGCAAGGCTTTAGAAGGGATTTGTTCATAGTTCCTTTAACTTTAGTCGCCAGATATTCAATGTCTGCCTGCGACTTGAAGTTACTTAATGGAGTCAAGGGCGCTTTTAAGGTTAGCATATTTATCCCAATTGATCCGTTTCAGATTCCTAAAGGATTTCTTAGTTGGGATCTTAGATGGAAGCAAATGTGAAAATGTTCAGAGAAGGAGTTCTTTTCTGATACCTACCAGTTTGCAACTGAGATATTGGAAGAATTGGATACCAAAGTTATATCTAAAACTTCCTGCTTATTTCTTGTCATAAATGTTGGCCTATTGCCCCTGTTGCAAATAACAAGGTCTGTTTCAATAATATATGTAAGTAATACTTCACCTCTTTTGTTGATGTCGCTACTGCCCCAAATAGTGTGGTGAGCATTCGCGTCGCATCCTATCAGGATCGGTGTTTTTGTCCGTTCTACCTAACTGATCATCCTTCCGATTGTTTTGGATGGTAAGGGGCCGATATCGTCGTAGGCCAGGTATGCTGAGGAGATCCATAAGCCTTCCTCACGGGAGACCTCTACTCTGGTAATAGTGAGGTCACAGGTGCTGTAATTACTTAAAAGAAATATATTAATATTTGATTTTGCCTAACACTAACTTCATGAATTTTAAAAACCGCTGATGCTGTATTCCCGCCAAAATTGTGCATTTAAGCACTTAAATTAAACTGCATGGATATCCGCAGCTTATTAGGTTACGAAACAACTTTCATAGAAAATGAAAGCAACTTAATATTGCAATCTTCCGAAATACAACTAAGTTATTATTGGAAGGCAGGGCATTTACTTAGTGCAACCATAAGCTGAGAGGTTAAGACTAATGTAGTAAACCCTTCTTGTATCGCAGAAGTCATCGAAAACAAACGAATGTTTCTTTCTTTCTTGAAAACTCCTACTACAAATGGAGTGTCCAACTCTGAAAATGCAAACATATTAGCTAGACCATTTCTTTAAAGTCTCCAAATTTGAAGAACTGTTATTAACAATACCACAGGCCTTATGTTTCCTATACGGCTCTTCGAATAAGCTCGAAAGTTTTTAGCTACTCTCTAAAATCAGTCAGTTTCGACGAAGTTCAAAGTATAACCACAAAACCTTCCGGATCCGGCTCTAAAAATCCCGAATAGGTTCACTTGATCTTCTCCAATTTACCTTTCCAATATACCTTGTATAAAATGCAGCTAGAAGTCTCGCATTGTGAACCATACTCCTTCAACTGTCCCCTCCCGATGTTCCGTAAGGATCAGTCTTTGGTCCTGTTCTTTATGTCATCTACATATTTGATCTCCCCACACTTACTGACTGTAAGTGTCATTCCACAATTTTTGTAGTTGATAAATGAATTATTCATCGGATTATATTGGTTCAATATTTCATCAAATTTACAATCTGCAATTGATACAGGGTGGCCCAAAAACAGTCAACTAATATCGTCTTTTTATTTCTTTGAAATCAAACGACATAATGGCATAATTTTTTTCTTAAAAATGTTCTTTAGTTTTTTTCCATTACTTTTGAAGATGCTATCGGTCAAGTAGACGCTGCCATTGTTGATGACCGTTACGGCTTATTTCAGAGGTTTACGTGTGTAAGGTTTTACTTCATTCACCTTCAATTTCATTATTTCGGTAAACTGATTTTGTGCTTGCAATATATGTTTCCGGAAGTAAGGTAATCAATTACCATGCTTATGTACGTTTCGGTTGTATGAAAATGTGAATTGTTGCTAAAACAAACACCACTACTACTTCTCCCATCCTGATATGCACTCTACATTAATCCTTTTAGTAACATTCAATCTAATCCAATCAAACTTGAGTGTGCCATTAAAAAGGCCCATTCTTTGGAGTTCCTTTTTTTTTTGTCAATGCTTCTCCCCAAATCCAATCTTTACAAGAGAAATTGATTTAATCTCAATCTCATGTAGTCCTTATCGCCCCAAGTCTATCATCGGCAGTACCTGCACTTATCCTATACCTTCGCAGTATCTCGAGATGATGAGACTAAAATCCAATCCTTTGATTGAACTTTCTTTGTTCTATCATCTCGCATGCTGATTGGAATTTATTTCATCTGATAGTGAATTCCTTGCACGTCGCTCCGTACTTAGAGGGATGGCCACGAAGTTGCGTTGATTTTCCTATGCTTCAAGCCTGTAAGTAACAGAAGCAATATACCCAACGGGCTTGATCAACTAGATATTGGCTCTATTTTTCCATTTACTAATTAGCAGTGTTGAGTTACTTAAGTCGATTAATCGAAGCTTACTTATATGTAATGGCAAGGATTTCATGCAACGTAGGCATTCGGAGAAGTACACAAAAGTAACGTTCCATGGTCCCGACGTTATAAGTTTCAATTCGCTGTTCAGTTTTGCTTTTTTTATTTGAAATGTACAGGAATATACCATAGAAACGCGCAAATGCTTATAGACCACCGTGGGGTCCACAACTACCTCGCTGCCCCAGCTTAGTTGATTGCAGCAGCTAACACAGTTGCTGTACCAACATTCCTTTCTAAAGATTCAAATCATAATTCTACCACAGAAAAAGAAGGCAACTGGACACTGGTTTTTGATGCGCCAAAGGTATGGGTAATTTTCAAAGCTACAAGTGTCCCTCGTCGCTGGCATGCAGGATTCGCATACACTGCATGTTTCTTCCAGTAATGCGTCTACGCACTAAACCAAACCCTGCACTTTTCAACCACTTTATCTGCGGACTGCCGCTAGGTAATACTTCGCGAGGCAGACAGGCTGCTCATGCTACTCCGGTGCTTCTTCTGCTCTCCTTGCAGTCCTGGTTCTCCACAGTTTAGCTTGCAGATATATCCATGCAATACTCTTCAGATTCCACCATTCGTTCGCTTATTAGAACTGGGTGCGGTAGAGTACCACACCATTCCGTGGTGTTTCGTGCCCCCTTCGCGATTTTGACACTCTGGACAATAAGAGGAGTTGTCATGATCAAAACGGTATCGATACCTACGATGACCCCTGTAGCCAAAGAGGAAGAGCATTAGGTGGTAGTTGCAGTTCCCTTGCCTTCGGCCCATTCACATGTCAGTCGGTTTGCCTTTCACCAGGTTTGCCTTGGTCAGTTGACTCTCGAACGCAAACGAAAATCATTCCGGCTTCGTCCGATATTGTCTAATCACATATTGTCTTTAACGTTCAAAACCGATATACTGATGGCAGCTTCCGATAGGTTGCCTTTCTTCTTAGGGCTTCGGCTCAGACTGGGGCATCGTATAAAAGAACAGAGCTGACCACTCTAGAAAGTCGTCCTTTGTATATCCGGTTCGACACATACATATATGGTGGTATTCTGGAGAGTGCCATTTTTAGCGATGACACTTTCTTGTTGTCGTAGTCCGCATGTGCTTAAACCGCAGCCTGCCATCGAGAATCACTCTTTCATTTTAACACTTCCTTTGATCGGATTTTATGGTTGTTAACCCTGATGCTGATATATTTCGTGACTTTTCTACTTTCCATGAGAACGACTTGAATGTGTTTTGCAATGTTTACAATGGTTATGTAGTCAGCGAAACCAATGATATTGAATCACTGTGGTTGTCTCAGTTGCATGATAACATTCCATAGGAGGGGACCCAGCACAAAAGTGCTCCCGCGACGACGTAGCTATATTTTATTCCTTCTTTTGTATTACTTCCTTCCGGTAAGGTAATTCAAGGCTATCCTAAGCAAATAGGTGCTCCCATCCTTGCAAGAAATCTCCTTATTTAAATAGATGTATAGAGCACCTCTTCGGGTTGTTGCAACGATGTTTTGTATGAATTCGGCTAGTATTCACCTTATTCAGCATCTCCTCGAGCAGGATCCAGGTCAAACAGGTTGTCCTTCCTTAGGGCCCTATGACACCAAGTTGTGTGTTGTTTTTCCTTTCGCGATTTCGTTGACAATCATCTTGTGGTCATTATGGCTATAGTCCTCGCTGATATGCCACTTCATATTGCGTAGGATACGATAGTTTACTTGGATAATTAGATCGGTAGTGTGTCAAGCCAAGTTCAAGCGAACAAAACTGGCGAGCAGCGCCGTGTGTTTAAATTACACGAACCATTTGGAGCCACTTTTGAATTTATTTACTTAATGCATAAGCTAACACATAAGATGTATAATCTTTTAAATTGTGAAGCAAACAAGTGTAATTAAAAAAGAAAAAACAAAACAAAACTAAACTAGGCAGATTATTGATTTATAATAAGTAAGGGCCCCAGTATAGATCCTTGAGGGATTCCCGTTTTGGTTTTGAGAAAGGTGGATAAGTAACCGTTAGCATATACAGCTTGGCTGCGATCTCCAAGGTAATTCCTAATGAGTTTTAACCCTGAGGAATCCAAATTTAAATAATATTTTAGTTTTTTGAGAACGAATTTGGGGTTCATGAGATACAAGCCAATGACGTTCGATTTGATTGCAAGGGTCGATTTAAGTACATCCTCTTCGTAGATTCTAGAAAAACCAAAGCTATAAGTCAAGTTGGGCATATTACGGGGATCTATAATGTCGCATTCGTTCGAATGGCAATGGGGCCATTGTCAGAGAGAGATACGACTGAAGCGAATTTCCTATTTAGCTTTTAGATATTGATGTCTTCTAAAGTCTCAGCCTTGATTTGTTTACCCATACCTAGTGTCTTAATAATTTTCCACGTTTGCTTAACATTTAAAAGCCGGTTTTGAATTTGGATGCAAAAAATATGGTTTTCGACCTCCTGATTTCCTTCGTAACTAGGTTCCTGAGGTGCTTAAAATCATATAGTAACTCGGGGAGTTTAAACTTCTTCCATCTTTTGTAGGCCCTGTCTCGATTTATAATAATCAGTTTTTCAATATGTTGAGTTAACCATTGGCATTTGGTGTTATGGATGGTGAGATTTTTGGTTGGGACATGATTTTCAAACAGGTTATTAATGGTAGATGTAAAAAACTCAACTTGCTCATCAACGGAAGACATGTGATACAGGTTATGTCAATTAGAATTGAGAGAGTCATTGATAAGGCTAGCCATATTGATAGATTTAAAGTCTCCGTAACTGATTGTAGTCGGCACGAAAGATCTACTGAGGTCATAGAAGAGGACAATGAGTACGTGTTTTGAAAAGCCGGGAACATGAAGCTGGCTATAGAAGTTGATGAGATCAGTTAAACAGGTCGATGAGCGTGGAGCTTGTAGGGCTAAAGTGGGTGGAAGTCGAGTCATTGACAGCAAATAAGACGGAGCTTGGGAATTTTGCGAAACAATTTATTTGTGAATCGTTACGGTTTAGCAGATTAATGTTAAAATCACCAGAAAGAATAATATGTTCATAGCAAGCCCCGAAGCGTTCGATGATGTTAGTAACAATGGTGGTGTCCCTTAGGCTTAGGCTTGGGGGCCAACTAGACATTTTTCGAAACCACAGATAATTTCAAGGTACTCGATGCCATCGTTTGAATTCGAATTTCCGATTAATCTGCTGGCTATTTTTTCCTTAACAAAAATTGCAACACCACCCCCTCGACTCCCGACACGATCGTCCCTATAGATTTTATACCCTAACAACGCAATGACCGCATTTTGAAACCAGGGTGTGAGCCAAGTTTCGGAGATACATAGAATATCGACGTTTCCCCCATCGAATATCAGTTTAAGTTCGTTAGTGTGCTTCTTTAGACTTTGAGCATTCATGTGACAAATGGAAAGACCCGAGACCTTTTGACCCCCTCATATCTCAAAAACTATTTCATCTAAACATGTCAAATTTGGCACATACATATGTATATTGAGACTTGCGAAATACATATGTGCTCCAAATTTCATAAACACACCTTAAACGGTTATTTAGATATTAACGTCAAAAAATCGTCATTTTTAACAGTGACCTATAGATCAAAACTCTAACCCACTTCCAGATGACCTAGAACTAAGAAATTTGGCAAGTAATATCGTCATATACTATAAGTACAGGAAAAAATCTAAAATCTATACATTTGCAATTAAATCATAAGAAAATTAGTCTTTATTTAAACTGATTTTATGGGAGAGGGAGGTGAAGTATGAAACGGAGTAACACCTACACAACTCTTTATTTTTCGAGTCCCCACGTTTTTTTTGTCTGGTGATGCGCTTCAATTGTGTTCATCACTAACCCAATGAAAGGATGTTCACATATACAATTGAAATGAAAGAAGAAAAGGAAGATAAAGAAAAAATAATACCATCTGATCACAACACAATTTTGTTTATATGTACCTATGTATGTATGAAAGTAAAGATGAATGTACGAGATAATTTACATATGGACATCCTTGAGTAAATTGAATGTGTACAATGATGGAGGACCGCTCAAGGATCTTGGATGAAAGAAAAAAAAAAAACAATGAAGGAATGAATGTTAGGGGAAATGTCTTATCTAAAAGATCAAATTAAGGACGGGCTTGATTACGGAGGAATGCAAACAGAATTCTTGAATAACATAGAGAGAGCGTTTGAACTGATTGAAGAAAAAGTAGCGGAAATTAAAAGAGATCGTCAGGAAGATGATCACGAAGATGATGGTCTGGAGAATCCACTGGAACTGTTACCTGTTAAAGCTGTGAATGCAATGGAAGATTTCAGAACTACTAAAGATTTGGTATCTGAAGATGAGCTCGAACAAATTATAGAAGGTTTAAATGTAGACCAAAAACGTACAAGATATTTAAGACTTTATTAGATGAATCTACACTTTAAGAATATTTGTTATTGGGATAGGCGGCACGGGAAAAAGTTATTTAATCAAATCAATACAATTAAAAACTGGGTTAAGAAGCAAATGAATAAGTTACTTGTAGTAGCTGCACCCACTGGTGTTGCCGCTTTTAATGTGAAATACTCAAAAAGAACGAGGATGTCCGTCGCTAACTGCTGGCTTAGAAAATGTCATCACGATAAAAATAGGTGCACGTGTAATCCAACAGCAGATCCATGAGACGGCGACCCGAGTGGACAGAATCTACTCGCTTCTGCCGGGCCTAGCGCAATTACAATCGTAATGGTTACGCTGGTAGAGAGTACCTTAAAGATCCTGTCGGTGAATGTGAATTCACTGATTAGGATTGAGCGAAGATCCGTACTTTTCAACCTGTTGCAGGACGAAAGCCCCGATGTACTCTTGGTTAGCGAAACAAAGCTAAACCAGAAGCACAAAATCCGGGACATCTCTTACAAAATAATTCGAAGAGACCGACCCAACGCCACACGTGGCGGGGGAGTTGCGATCTTCATTAAAAATAATTTAAAGCATAAAGTCATATATAGCGGTGAAGTACGGAGGTTCCAGGTGCTAGAGGCCTGCATTGTGTGCATTCCTCTCCGAAATGGAAAGAGAATGTATATTATAGCAGCCTATGCACCTGAAGCACCTCAACCCAATATTTTCATTGCAGAACTCGAGACACTTTTTCGATCTCTGCACTTAAATTTGGTGGAAAACTACTACATCCTGACCGGCGATTTGAATGCCAAACATAGTGACTGGGGAAACAACATACCCAACACTAGGGGAAGGTTATTAAGCCATTGGTGGGTTTTGCGGAACATAGAGTACAGACTCAAATTACTCGCAACGGATAGTCCGTCGTATCATAGGAACGGCTCTTATCTGGATCTCATGCTGCTTGACTCTAGACTAAGACTAGCTGACACGAACGAAGGGTCTACTAACTGTCTACGGACTTTTGTATACGACAGTGACCATTGCGGACTTAGTGCTGTGATCACAATACCAGACGAATTTGCGGAGATGACAGAGTATGTCCAAACACGCCCCTACGATTATAGTAGGGCGCGTTGGCCACGTTTTGCCAGTAATCTTACGAGATCGCTCACTTCGAGTGATTCATTCCCACCATCCAAAAGGAACCTGTCAAATGACGAAATCGACAAGTACCTCAGACAAATGGACAGTACGATACCACGCCAACGACAGCACGATACCACAAACGTATACCAAAACGCGACAATCGACGCTCTGCACAGACAAAAAAGTAGACTACTGACAAGACTCAAACTCTTGTACAGGCGGTTTACCAACAGACAAAACTCGGAGGTCAGGATACTGAAGTCACTTATTAAAAATATCCAACAGTTGATCAAGAAAAATTACAGAATATCTATAAGTTTGTATTGGAACAACAGAATTCGTGCTGTAAATTCCAACAGCGCGAGTATGTTTCCGCAAATTAATAAAATATTTCGGAGAAACAATCAGAATGACATTCAGGATCTGAAGCTTTCGAGAACGTCAGACAACGAACGTCTTTTACGAACAGTCAGCATTGATCCGGAGAGCCCCGTCTTGGATGATGATTTCTTCGTGATCGAGGATCTTTAGGAGAAAGTGGCGATAGTGGGAGCTGTTTTCCAGGAAGTGTAAAAGGTGAATGATAGCATTCGCCCAAACCACGAATTGGAAAACAGAGTTCTACTTCATCACTCCTATCCTAGAAATGATATCGAACATTGGCGATCCGAGAATTTTGGTTTTACCAGGTTCGATGACGATTACATGGCAAATAACGCCGTCACCAATGAAGGGGCGAATACCCTGTTTATTTCGACGGGGGATCTCCAGATGATCTTCGAGTCACTGAAGAGAAAAAAATCCGCGGGAATCGACGAAATATCTAATGTTGTGCTCAGGCATCTCCCATCAGTGGCTGTAGAGACGTACATCATTCTGTTCAACAATACACTGAATAATGCATATTATCCTGTGGATTGGAAAACAGCGGTTGGAAAAAAAAAAAAAAAAAAAGCCTGCCGCTACTTTCTGAGGTCAAACCGGCGGACGTTAAGTGGGAAGGTTATGGTCCTACACTTCTGACCATAACAACGCCGGAAAAAGGAAAAGAAGAAGATTACAAAACAGCGGTGGTGCAACCAATACCCAAGAGGGGTAAAGATGCCTCTAACCCATCAAATCTTCGGTCGATAAGTCTCCTTCCAAGTATTAGCAAGGTTTTCGAGAAGGTGGTCCATAGAGCCCTGTCTAGATGGGTTGAGGACAATAAAATCATTCCGGATAACCAATTCGGTTTCAAAGCGGGGCATAATACTGTTCATGCTGCGTTGAAACTCGTGTCAGATATCCAATGGAACAAATGCGAGAACCAATGCACGGGTGCCTGTCTGATTGACTTGGAAAAGGCTTTCGACACCGTATGGTTAGAAGGTCTTTATTACAAACTCAGTCGGTTGGGCATAAGTAAACCACTGCTATATATGATTTCTGACATGTTAACAGGTAGAAAGCTCGTAGTGAAAATTGCCAACGTGACTTCTACCCAAACATTTGATATTAACAACGGACTGCAGCAGGGTACAGTAAACTCGCCGATCCTTTTTAACATTTACCTCAGTGATTTGATAGCTTCTCTTCGCCATTCAATAGCGTATGCGGACGATTTAATCGCGTACAGATCAGGTCCAACGATCGACGTCATTGTTAATCTTCTGCAGCATGACTTCGAAAAAAATCAGCAGTATTGTGATGACTGGAAGTTGAAAATCAATTTCCAGAAATCAGAAACTATTTTGTTCAGAACACCTTTGTCTAGGGCCTCTCGGGACACTAGAAAAAATTGGCGCAGGTTCTCAATCTTTGGACCGGACGAGTGTCCACTGGCAAAACAAAGTGTAGTCAGATACCTTGGCATCGTGCTGGATCAGTATCTATATTTTGACAAACATGTAGATGCTGCTCTGGCAAGAGCCCGGGGCGCTTTCGCTATGACAGGATGGCTGTTTCATAGCAGCCAACTTGATTCTAGGGTGAAGGTAATCTGCTACATGGCCTTAATCAGGCCCATGGTTGCCTATGGATGTCCCGTCTGGTTCAATGTGAGAGCCAGCTTATTGGAAAGGATTCGGGTGTTTGAAAGACAATTTCTCAGAACTTGTCTCGGATTACATAGAACACCTGAATCTGGGTACACGAAATTTTACTCGAATGAGGTCCTATACAATAGGGCCAGGATTGTACGGGTGGATAATTTTCTAATAAAACTGATCCGAGGTCACGTTTCGAGGGCAATGACTTCGGTTAATAATCTGATCTCCGGGGCTTACTTCCCTAACTACATGTACCACGAGAAAGTGCGCCTTAGCGGCTTTGTCTCCCCAGAGGCATTCCTCTATTTAGATCAATGTGGGTTGATCCAGGATGAATTGGCTATCCCGTTAATCTTCCACGTGGCACGTAAGTCCGTGGAGCGACGACTTCTCTACGAACGTGATGTTGCGCTCCGTGAGCCCGAGCGCCTCAGGTTCAGTAAATTGAATTTGATAAATGTTTTCGGCTCCCCCCGTTCCCCAATGATTTTAATTATAATCGGTCTTATATACATATATGTTAAATACACTTTTCTCTTCAAGCTTTTTAAGCATTCACTGCATCGTATGTATTCTATCCATATACTGTATCGATTATTAGTTCTATAGTACACAATTACGCGTGCAGATATTTTGTTCGAACACAAAAACTTCCAAATAGGGAGGTGAAAATATGGCCCAATAACAAAGCCAATCCAAAAATCGCACCATACTGTCACTTCCTCTTAGATGGCGTTACAGCTCACGGAGAGCCAGAGCTAAGCTTCTCTCATTCACTTATATTGTGTGCGATTTGTAT
This sequence comes from Merodon equestris, assembly GCA_958301585.1. Lineage (NCBI taxonomy): Eukaryota > Metazoa > Arthropoda > Insecta > Diptera > Syrphidae > Merodon > Merodon equestris. Next base: position 51,417,677 of record OY284415.1, on the reverse strand, counting down.
TTCAGATAAGTGAATGGGGCCTAAAGTTTAATGCCGAATCCGAACGGCGAGCGCCGAGAAGCTTTTTCAAGACAAGTGTACTACGGAGAAGCCGCTTAATGAACATTCGATGGCGTTGGTGTTATTGGTATTCGAACTCGCTCATCATGCGTCAGAGGCCGACACACTACCCACTGCGCCACGGGGCTCTCGAATTTTATTGATATTGGATATTAATTCAAATGCTACAGTTTTATTTGTTTACGTACCTAGACAAGTGGGAATGATCTTTATCACTTACCAGCTTTCAGTCTATCTTCACAATTTTATCACATCTTTGACAGCCTCTTAGCTTTAAGTTATCAAAAATTTCCAACATCTCTCGTTGGATAGCTGTTTATTTTCAACGCTTTGGTGACCAAGCTGATTCACTCACTAATCTCATCTCCACCTTTTCAGGCGCCTTCCAGTGTTCGGTGTAGTGGTAAAATCTTCACAAGTCCAACTGCCTATAACTGGCACTCCCAGGAGTTATCAGTTTTTACCATAAGCTATTGATATGGCAATTCGTTCATTCTGCTCTCTCTTTAAAACACCTGACAACAGTCTCTCATCCCAATGAACAACCACTGCTTCATTTTCTGATATTTGTATCCGCTTTGGATTACCACGATTTATTTTTATCTAAAGGTTTTTCTTCTCGATTGTAACTGAAACTACAAAGTCAACAAAAGCATTTGGATTCGGCCCTAGTACATTTATTGTAGCCATAGTTATGCGAGACGCATTTCTGTCAGATAACATACCTACATCGATTCAATAGCAAAGAAAACTTCATTGTTAAAAGCTTTTTTATCTCACGACTATACCAAATTTGTTTACTACCCGCTGGTCCGGAAACTTCTGTGGTATCCTGAAATGTAGAAAAGCCCATTCTATTCTGGATGAACTCAGAAAATCAAATGGTACCTTTACTGAGCCTAAAGCGGAAACTTTTAGTTTACTGCTTCGTACCCATTTCCCGGGAAATCAGACTGTTATCGGCTCGTTGCATACTTATTCAACGGTAACTGGGACTGAAACGATGAACACAACTCGGCGTGGTGGCAACGACTGAGGCCATTGAATTTGGTATGGCATTTTTTGATGGCTTTAAGTCACCAGGCATTGATTCGATAAACCCTGTTATGCTGCAAAAAGTTATAAAACAGCTGCTTCCTACTGTGAAAAAAATGTTCACTGCTAGCTTGGCACTTGCCTATTCCTATTCCTATAACTGTTCCTTAGCGCAGTGAAAGTGCTCTTTATTCCCAATATAGCGAAAGAAGATTACTCATTTACCAAGAGTTTTAGACCAATTAGTTTATAGCAACATCCTTCTTGCTGAACAGCATGGAGAGACTAGTTAAGTTGTATGTACGCAAAATTGCCATTCGAATGCACCTCCTTACGGAGATGCAACATGCTTATTTCCGCTGTTGTGGTGCAATGTGGCCGACTCTCCGCTAGATGCTCTCAATACCTATGGAATCTATGCCCAGCTTATGCGGATTATGGTGCGGGCTCACTTTTAGCGATTGCCTATCTTAAAGCACAGGAGGCGCTAAATGTGATCGATGAGTGGTGCACGAGTAATGGGCTGTCGGTTAATCCTTTTAAGACTAATGTCGTTCTCTTCACAAGAAAGAGGAAAAATACTGGCATTTCTCAGCAATTGCTACAAGTCATTCCCCTCCCAACAGCCAAGGAAGCCAACCACCTGGGAGTCATATTGGATACGAGGGTGGCCCGATAAGTACGTAGCCTCACCGCCAGATGGCGCCAGTATCCCAAGAGCAACCTACTATCGTGTACATTCTAGTAGACGGCTACTGTCGAAATTTCAGCCGGATCGGAAGCGTGTGGAAGCGGGAGTGTCCGCGGATTTTAGAAAAATGGAAAAAGAGCAATATCGGTCGGTCATTCGACTCTTGTTTTTGGAAGGGAAATCGTACAGCGAAATTAAAGAGCGTTTGGATGCTATGTACGGTGACCCTTCTCCTTCGATGGCGACCATCAAAAATTGGTGAGCCACGTCCAGGTGCCCCGAAAACGGCTACCACGGAGGATAACGTGACAAAAATCCACGATCTCGTATTGGCAGACCGCCGGTTGAAGGTGCGCGAGATAGCTGAGACAGTAGGCATTTCAAAAGATCGCGTGGGTCATATCCTGCATGAAATTTTGGGCATGAGAAAGCTGTCGGCGCGATGGGTGCCGCGTTTGCTCACTCCGGACAACAAGCGCAACCGTGAGACCACTTCAGAGCAGTGTTTGACGCTGTTTAAGCGCAATCCGACGGAGTTTCTGCGTCGTTTCGTGACAGTCGATGAAACATGGATCCACTGGCACACCAGAAACCAAGGAACAGTCGAAACAATGGACTTCACCCGGCGAACGTGCTCCGAAGAAGGCGAAGACTGTTCCATCGGCCAGAAAGGTGATGGCCACCGTTTTCTGGGATTCACAAGGTGTGATCCACATCAAGTACCTGGAGAAGGGCAAACCGGTCACAGGGCAGTACTATGCCAAATTATTGGGCCGATTCGACGACTAATAGAAGAAAAAACGGCCCCACTTGGCGAAGAAAAAAGTGCTCTTCCACCATGATAACGCACCGGCTCACACCTCTACCCTCGCCACGGCCAAATTGGTCGAATTGGGCTACAAACTGCTGCCCCATCCACCGTATTCTCCAGATTTGGCCCTGTTAGACTTCTTTTTGTTTCCAAACTTGAAAAAGTCATTCGCCGGGCAGAAATTTTAGTCGAATGAGGAGGTCATCGCCGCCACGGAGGCCTACTTTGCAGACCTCGAGAAAACGTATTTTTCAGACGGATTAAAAAAGTGGGAGCATCGCTGGATCAAGTGTATCGAGCTAAAAGGAAAAATAAATCGCCATTTCCCCAAAATTTTATTTTTCTTTTGTAGGCTAAGTTCTTATCGGCTCACCCTTGTAGTAAGCACCTTTAGTCAATACATGTTGAGTCAAAAACCACCAAAGCGCTATCAGCTTTTTGGCATTACAAAGGTGATTTGGTAAAACATGGGGCTTATCGCCGATAAAGGTTTCCAGGATCTACACGGTAATGATAAGACCATCGGTTGTCTAGTGGAACAGACTAACACACAAACACATCGTACCCTCTTTCACCAAACTCCAAAAAGCCATTCGCCTCAGCTGTATGAGGGCTTTCGCCAGCACGCCGGGCGCTGCTTTGGATGCTATGATGAACCTTCCACCCCTTGATACATTTATCAGAGCGTGCGTACTGAAAGTCATGTCTCGCCCCAAGAGAAATGGTTTTTCGTACAACTCGCATTGGAGTGACAGTGTACTTGTACGAGAAATATCCTAGGACCCCTCTCTCACGGATTTGCCGTCCGACGCAATGACATCTGCCATCCTATACGCTATAACTCGGCGCTGAGGTTTTCTTTGAACGCAAACTTGTAATTAGGAAAATGTGCGTCTGTCTCTCAATTAGAGATTTACGCCATGCGCTATGTTTTGAAGCACAAGAGGAAGGAAAAAATCGTATGCGGCTGCAGTGACAGCCAAGATGCACTCGAACCCGTGTCCAATCCTTTAACCAGCTCAAAATTAGTGCATGAACTCAAGACCTTTTTGAACGAAGTCGGAAGACTAAATTCACTAAGGCTTGTATGGGTCCCTGGTCACGCTATTTCGACGATTGGATCTTTAATGCGCGCAGTCGGAGACGGATAGTGTATACAGAATACAAGATGAATAAGCCTGTACGCCCGGATGTCTGCAAAAAATCTGCAACATTCTTCTTATCCTTAAGCCAAATTTATTGCAGAAAACTTGCTTGCTCATTACGGGCCATTATACTTTTATTAAGCATCTGTCCGTGCTTGGCATCTGTGAGACGCCTACCTACCTTTTTTTTTTTTTCTTATAATTCGTTTGTCACATAACCTGGACGGGGTGCAGATGGTTTGTGTCGAAGACGTTCGTTCAATACTCTCCGGGGGTGGTTGTCCTAGATAGGATTTGAGAAATTTGACTGAATTTGCTTTGGTTATAGTTCACAGTAACTCTTTCGTTTCCATGTCATTAAGGTGTTATATTGGAAATGCACACACAGAGTATGAATTATGAAGTGATCTTATGCTGCGAGTGTCATGCCTTCCTCAGCACTTTTTTGATCATCTCTCATTCGCAACTGACGTTGTTGCACAGTTTTTCCGCATAGGAATTGTTCTTGACTATGGACGGACTTGAACTAAAGACCATCGACTTAACAGTCGGTGATGATTACCATTGCACCACAACCACCCCCATGACCACCCCCTGTACTGCATGTTGCGAGGAGGTTGACACTACAGAAGCTTTCTCTACGACTTTTTCGCCTTCGCTCGTGCACGGTAGCGAACCCTTGGGGCCAGGGTGATGTGCGCCGAATCTCTTAGCTGTTCATCATTAAAGCTCCTCTTTACTTTTCTTCAGAGAACGGGGAAAGTACAATAAAGTAGGGTGTCTGTCTGGCAGTACAATGGACCAGTATTTGCGTCCGAATGCTCCAACAGATAGCAGAAGCCTCCAACAAAAAAAAAAGGAAAAAAAAACTCACTTGTACTCCCAACGCCGGTTAGGGAGACAGAGCTATCGTACTAAAATGATGAAATTGCCTTGCGAAACATATGTGACAAATTTGTTTGTGTAAAGGCCTTTCCTTTTCAAGGCTTGTTTTTGTAAATGCCGGCTTCTTCGATGCATATTAATGCTCACACGATGTACTCGTATACATCTCTAAATGATCAAATTATGTCGCTGCAAAAAGGCGGAATAAGTAGTCAAGTTCCATTAGAACATATTAAGCATCTGCTGGAGGGCCAACTCAGGGTATGTCTAACTCGCATTTTCATTCAATTTAGAGAATTATTTTTAGAATGTGAAATTTTTAACTTTTCCATGAAGACGTGGAGGATAACTGCCATGCATTACTTATTTAAAAGCATTAACCCTGTCTCCCAGTTTCATACCACTTATGGTACGCGTATATCGTAGACGCCAAGGATACTCCCAGTTTATTTCATTTTAAAATTACTGTTAATAGGAATTCATTCATGTCTGCAGTCCTTGTGAGACTATTCCTTACTTTTGCGGTCTAATTTGGTACACGTGTTGCTATGCTTGACGCGTTTGTAAAGCATCAAACAAGCACGGAATGGGGTGTCAATTTAATTAATATATTTACATGTGGCTAATGTAGCTAACGCCGGTTCCAAAGGCAATGTCTCTGCACATGCACATAATCCGTCAATTCCCTGAAACCAAAAAGATAATTATACGGAATTCTAAAAGCATTTTCCTTCTTCATACCACGCCTATGGTTGGCTTAATTGCTTATTAAATATTTGCGTTCGAAAAGAGATTTCAATTCCTTCCCATGTTGTCTTGTTCTTGTTCTTCTACTCAACACACTTTCCTGTATATCCCTATTTTCCGCTTTATTATTCCATTAAATATGTACGTATATATGTTGGGACAGATATTAGCCTATCTCATGCGATAACCACAAGTTGGCCGACAGACACGCACTCAAATCAAACTCTCGACAGATATGTAGATCAACATCCTTCTAAAAATCTGGTAGACCATCGAGCAGCTCTTAGCCTAAACACGTCCGTACACACAACTGCTCCTGCGGAGGGTTTGACTAATTCTACTTGTCAAGTCGTATCTTCACTTGAGATGGGTTGTAAATTACACCGAATTACAGATCGCACACGCTCACGGACTGTGCGTGCATCTATTTATATACGAGTGTGTATGATTGGAGCCTACATCCCCGCAAGGACTAATGGTTAGGGAGACCACTTGTTCCTTATAAACACATTACCACGCAAGCTGACTACAATTGACTCACCATTCATGGTATTCCTCCTCGGATCATTGCCAATTCATCATGGTCATGATTCTCCGACAGTAGAAGACATAATAAAAACGGGACACTTCAGTCAGTAACTGATACTCGCTTACATTTATGACTCGCAATGAAAGTCGTTGGGTGCGGTAATTTCCACAAGGACTCGTAAACCGCGATAAGGACCGACAGTAATGCTATCGAGGCCGATTTTTATCTCAAATTAAATTTGATTCGTGATTCCCTGTTATCCTTTTCAGCATTTCTCTTTATTTTCTCTTCATTTCCGGCCAGAATGTAGAAACAGTATTTTCATTCCTTTTTTCTTTTCTTTTTTCTCTTCCACAGGTACGTACTCGTATACATAATGTGTTTTGGAGAAAGTGATATTGCGGTTAACAAGGGTAATATCTTAAATTTAATATTTTAAGGGGGTCTTTCCTTGCTCTGGGAAAAAATAGTACCTCTCGAGGACGGAATAAGATAGAAGGGGAAAAAAAGTTTAAGGGATCAGGATAGTTCAAAACTTAAGACAGAAAATGATGAATGAATAGCCAGGGCATGGTAGATTTCTCTGGAGAGCTGTCAAACCGGAAACAGCCTGCAAGTGGGCTTCAAGACTTAATCTAAAGGCTCAACATGTTAACATTATTTATGAGGTTCAACTAGAGATAGTTGCGTTTAAAAGGTTACCTTCGGTTGAAATGTAATTTAGGGCGAGTAGGTTTACGCCTTGGTATTGGTCTTGGATACCACGACCATAAAGTGTTTCTAGTCATAGAGGATTTGATATTAAGGTGAGTGAGGGAACGTGCAATGTTCAGTTTACGAAAATGATTAAAGAAATGACTTGAGTTCGTTGACTTCAGTTGAACAAGTTGGAACGCCTTTGGATAATGGATTACCAGCGTGACAAGGGGACCAAAGAATAACAAATAAACCCAATAAATGAGCATAAGGGTTTCGAATGGCATATTGAAATGACAGCATATTTAAAGCTAAACGTTTTAAGATTCTGGGCTCCAGCATTTTTGTCTCGGATGGTGTTGGCCATTGTATAATATCAGCAGCATGGTTAGTAAATTGCTTTTTTGATTCCTACCATTTTAAGGTAAACCGCCCTAGGTTGGGTAGTATTAAGATAAAAATAAATCACAAAACCTTTACGAACAGGAGTAACTAAAACCGATGAACTTATTTGGATACTATATTTAAAATTCAGCTGAGTTTATAAGGAAACACTGTCCTATGCTCTTTAGGTTTGTTTTGGAGACGGTCGAGAGTTGAAATAGAGGCACAACTTCCAGGGGCCCTAAAATCAGGAAAAAATTGACAGTCACTAGACAAGAACAAATTTAAAGAATTTTGACTCTAGGCTCTAAGCGCCAGAAATGTCAAAAGTATCACATACAGGGTCCTCCAATTTGTGCTTTCGAGTTATAAAACTCATTTACGATTTAGGTTTCTATAAAAATTTTATTTCAATATATTGGAAAGATCTTGCCTTTATAAATGGAATAAAATATCATTGATATGTCCTCCACGGAATTTCCTTTTGGACTGGACTCTGTCAATTTTCGATGACTTTAGGATATATATCGACCCATAATTGGCCATAATTTGACGAATATAGGTTTTTAAAAAGTTTGAAAGAAGTCCAACAGCGAATCAAACGATCTTGGTCGCCAGTTCACACCACCGAAATTCCAAACAACTCTTTCTAGGCCTCAAGAATTCTGTAACAGAGCCAGTCTCTTCGAATTTTGTTTTTACAATTTTGCCTGTAGGCTAAGATGGACGATTATGTCGCCCAAAATCTACTGGTAGTGCGTGAAATGAAAATCACTATTTTTGAACGTTCCTACCTTTACCTGAAAGTAAACATATACAGTCTCGTATGTAATCCATTACTACGCACTGAGGCACGGCACAATATTAAGACTGATTTTTGCGTCGAACGAAATAGGCCTGAAGCCGATATCATCATTTATAAATAAATAATTCGGGAATATGCCCAGATGGCGCTAGTGGTGCGTGCTGGTCTTTAAGCTTGGCATGTATCAACAACTTTTCACCATTAGATTTGTACATTTTCGGGAAAGAGTTCAATGCCACAAAAGTGGCGGATTCGACATGAAGAACAAGGGCCGCCACGAACCGCCACTAGGTTTAAAGGCGCAGAATTGAGGCATTTCTGAATAAAGATCCATGGCAAACGCTACAAGAACTTTTCGTTCACCGCAACTCGAAAAGTCATTCTCGTATTGGTTCCATACAAGGTGATGTCTTGAATCGTTGAATGAACTGCTGCTGCAGCAGTGAAAAAGAAAGATTTTTGAATCAATATAGCCAAGCCAAACATTCATGACTCGAAATTAAGAAGTTCAAAAAAGTCTATTGTGCCAAGCAAGCCAATGATGCGAGGATGTCCTCAACCTTCCTAATGCGGATTGATCTCATAAGACTAGAGGTAATTTCCTCGGGAGACAGATGGCAACACACTCACATAGTAGGTCTCTGGAAAGAATTTCATTTTATTTAGGTGATATCTTAGGCCGCAGTGTCCTGATAGGTAGTTGACAAGTCTTTTCATATCTTTAAATTTATTTAATTTTGAGCTTAAGAAATTGAAGATTTTTTTTCGGCAAACAGATGTTGAAGATGTCTTGAATTTTCCCAGCTATCTTAGAATAAGATAAATTATAGATTTGGAAAGAAGGTTTTAAGGTCAGCAATTTCTTTGTGCCCAAGAACCTCCCAATATTTGATTTTATTTTTCAAAGCTAGGTCCTGCAGAGCACCGTGGCAGCCCTTAACAGATTTTAAACTCACACTTACCACCTTCAGCGCCTTGAGGGCTGCTTGGCTGTCGGTAAGCATGTTTATAATTATACTTTTTTGCCAGACTTGTAATTTTTGTTGGTGTGGGTTGGAAGACACTGGGGAATAGTCCCAGTGCCTTAGTAACCTTGCAGTCTAGGTCGAAAATACCGGCATCAACATCTGATTCCCTCTTCGATTCATCTTCATCATTTAAGACCTTTAAAATATTCAGGGGGACATGATACGAAGAGAGCCTCGAGAAGTTTGGGATCAATATCCCTATTTTTTTGTCAAACACGTTCTAAAATGTACGTTTCCGGTTTCCGATTCCATGCTTATCATTTCGAGTTCGAGCAATTAATGAGGAATAGTCATGTGACTCTATAATTTGCCTTTGATTTTAATTTTGATGCCTCCACAGGAGCACTTTATTAGATTAATGCAAGCCTTAACAGAAAAAAACTTAATTAACTTATTAACTAGGTGCCAGGGTGGACACAATTAAGGAGGAGGCTGAAGGGTTGTGATATAGGGCAATGCTAAGACTGTACTTTTTGATGTGAAGGTCAAAAAGATTAGTGTTAGCTTTACGCAGGATTCTGGGCATTGGTCCTGGTAACCATAATTTATGCGTTGAGTGTTTATACGGAAAAGGAACATGGACCGAAGGTTACGTGGGTTGGCATTAAAGGGAATGAAGTGCAATAATATGGGGCTGTCAATGTTACCGCTGAGAAGGTCGTGAATGAAAAGAATATCTGCAACATCGCGTCGTATTTTAAGGGGTTGGAGGTTGATTAATTTTAGGCGATCCATATAAGGTGGTAAATTAAGGGGTAAATTAAGGGGGTCAGCCCAGGGAAGGCCACGAAGGGCAAAACGGATAAACCTACGATGAATGGCTTCAATACGCGTAGTGTAATATTCGTAAGAGGGGGACCAGACTTGGCTAGCATATTCGAGAAGGGGCCTAACGAAAGTAATGTATAATGATTTCGTAACGTAAGCATTCGAGAATTCCTTAATTCCTTGGACCTACGTTTCACGATACCGAGGGCAGAGTTGGCACGTTTGATAATGTTGTCGATATGGAGGCGAAACTAAGGTTCACGGTCACAAATGACCCCTAGATCAACCATCAAGTTGACAGCGGGAACGGTTTCATTACGAATAAAGTAGATTCTGGATGGTGAGGAAAAGTGATTGCGGGAGTAAGTGATGGCTTAATGTTTACTGACATTGAAATCGAGATGGTTTTTTTGACACCAAGTAGTGAACCTGTGAAGGTCTGATTAGAGAGAGAGCACGAGTCAACAAGGGAAGATATGTGTTTAAATATTTTCATATCATCGGCATATGTCTGTTATATGCCTATCATTGATGGTTAGAATAAATATCAATGGGCCGAGATGACTACCTTGTGGGACACTGGAGGTAGCATTAATTGGATCAGAGATAGAAGATCCGAAAATAACGTCTTCTAGATACGATTTGATCCATGAGATAAAACCGGGAGAGAAACCAAGGGCAGTAAGATTGAGGAGAATAATTTGGTGAGACATTTTGTCAAAGGCCTTTCTGAAACAAGTGGCAACAACGTCTACTTCTTTACTTTCGAGTGCACACTAAGATTGTGAAAGAAACTCGACTAGATTGGTGGCTTTCGACCGACTTTTTACGAACCCATTTTGATTAGGAAAAAATATGGGCCTGCAGTGAAAGAATAGTGCTCTCGAAACGTTTGGGTATGCATGAGAGCTTAGCAATGGGACGACAGTTGGACACATCAATGTCCTGAAAAAAGAGTCCTTGAAAGATTGAGCTTTAAAATAAAGCGGTAATGGTTCGCACACTTTTTTAAAACTTTGGCAGGCAGACAGTTGGTACCGGGAGAGTAGTCGTCCTTTAGGTTGCGCATTTGTTCGGCGATTAGGTCGGGAGTTATATTCAGTGGGAAAGAAACGTCTGGGGACAGTCTTTCAAATATCGAAAATAGTCGTGGTATGGTTGAAGATCTTAGTCGGTGAATGATTGGCTGAAGAAATGAGCAACGAAGTTGGCGATTATTTCGGGTTCGTTGGAAGAGTTATTAAGAAAATTAAATGTAGCGGGATAGTTGTCGGTTTTTGTATCAATGAAGTGGATGAAACCCTTGGGGTCGGAGATAAGGGAGGTTTGTTTCTTTTATTGCGCAAAGAGCGTAGTTCCTTGGTATACCAGAGCGGGGATGAAGTGTAATTTTGTTTTGGTGACTATGAGACTGAAAGAATGAATCAGCTGAAGATTTTCTAATAAAATAGCGCAAGAGTTTGGTTAACGATATGTGTGAGTTAGGGTTAAGAAGAAAGTTAAAACTAACATTGTTGAGCAGATTATTTAGTTTCGAGAAGTTAACTTTCCAGAAGTTGAAACAGTACGTATTTTCGGAGAGAATAGTGAATTGAGTCTCGTGTGAAAGAGTTACCGATAATGGTGGGTGAAGGGGGTCTAAAGTAGAGGAAAAATGGTTACTAAGGGTAACAACTCAGTTTACGGCTTCAGATGAGAAATTCAGGTCAAGTTGTCTGTCCATGTTATTCATGATGTTACAGAGTTGCAAAGGGCCGGAGTCAGAGAGATGATCTGTGAAAAGGATTTCTTTACCTGAGGACGGGTTAGCGCCGATATAATGGGTCTCATCATCGGATTGAACCCATTTCAGGTGTGGGAGATTGAAATCGCTACAGATAATAATGTCATTGGAGTCGACGACGTTTCCATTTAGGGAGATTTATTGAGGCACTAGTGAAGTTGAAGTCAACGGAATTTAACGATTTGGAGGACAAGGGGTCATAGCGGCTGTGGATCGCTAAGAGAACTTCGCGACCATCCGAATCGGCAGACCCAAAGATGACTTGACATCTGAGTCACCAGATCTTACTGCAACTTTGGCGAAAAGACCATAATAGCTTGGTTGCTTTTATTAGTAAATGCTTATACTGAAGTTCCAATTGAGTTAACCATCAAGAGTATTTGAAAGGTGTCATTTCCTCTTCCTAACCTTAGTTCAGTTATTGGTTAACTCTCTGACGCACTAGTCAAAGAAAAATTGCAATTTCAATATTAGAGTCTTTTTACTAGCTTATTACTGCTTCTGTTGCGGCGGACCCCACAAGCGGACCAGTAGGAATGCAGTTAAGTGGGAAGGTTATGGTCCTACACTTCTGACCATAACGACGCCGGGATGAAAAGGAAAAGAAGAAGATTACTGCTTCTGTTGCGCTTCAATTTTCATACAGATCTATTAAGATTTTTTCACCTGCCAATTTTCATGGAAATTCTTGTGATTCTTTCGGTAAAAAACACAGTTAAAAATTACCTTGACCTTAAAATACGGAAAATCCTTAAAAACTAAATAACCTGCTTAGCTATATTAAATTTAATTTTATCCTTAAACCCAATACGCACATGTCCTTAGATAATATTCCGCCTTACCCTTATCGCCTTATCCTATCCGTCCGTCTGGTACCCCAAGGAACTATGCTCCCTGCTCAACAAAAGAAACTAACGGTGACAAACCTACAATAAATCCCGCTCTCAATCTGACCTTTCTAATTTCCTGCATAATTATGCTGAATTCGCACAACTATACGAATCTCCCTACCTCCGATACATAAACGGAATGCTCTCATCTCCGATCCCAAAAGTATCTAGTTGGTTTAAAACCAACTCCCTATTTTGAATTTTCTCAATACTTTTTCCAATAGTCCGAAAATAGTTGCCAACATTTTTTCCCATTTCTTCAGGAATTCGTTCACCGACCAGGATCTAGACCCCAATCATGACTATATGAAAGGCTGTCCCCAGACGTGTCTAGCGGCATCCAATATAACTTCTGCCTTAGTCATTAGGAAAACATCTAAGTTAAAGAACGTATACGTGTTCCGCCCTATCTGCTTTCCCGTCATAGTTTTAATAAAGCACATGAACAATTTGATCGAAATCCTCACGACCTCATTTCAAAGTTGCATTTCAAAGCTATGGAAAATGCTTACATCATTCCGACAGAATAAGGTGTCCAACTATAGCACTATTTTTAAACTCTGTTGCATTCCCAAAGTCTCTGAGAGTATCTTTTACTATACAATATCCTTTCACTGCAAGCACAATGTACAATTGTACAATGTTATTTTCGGGTATTCTATTTATGATCCAATTAAAGCCAACTATGGTGTCCCCCAAGTAAGTCTGATATTTATACTAACAATTAATGATGTCAGCTGTGTTCTCGAGAAATCTCATCTTTTCGAATAAGCTGATGAAAATAAAATCTCCAAACATACACAGGTGGTCAAAAAAATAGGTGTGTGTCCTATTCTGATAGTCATATTGTTTTTGTTGCTAAATAACAGCTATTTCGAAGCTAAAGGTCAGAACAAAATAGTGTTTCATGAAAGCAATTAGTTCCCAGTAGCTTAGGAGTAGTTCCGGTTACGATGACACCAAGTTTGTTTGCAAATTTGGAGTATTTTCAATTCACTTATTTGTGTTATAGTAAACTAGCTAAAAATAGGTGTGTCGTAAAAAGAATCACAATTTTGGTCAAAAATTGTTTCCCAGAAAGATCTTACTTTTAACGTCAATTATCTTACACAATTTTATTTATTTTAGTTAAGGGTTTGAAAGTAAATAAATGTTAAATATGGGACGAAAAGATCAGCGGAAGAGAGACGGTTGGTTCTTCAGCTAAGGGCAAAGGGGTGGACTTATAAAGCGGAGTCTCCAGGAAGGTCTCAGAATTTCGTGACAAGTATCCTACAGCCGATATAAGGGTGCGAGGAGGTATCAGAAAACTTCAGCAACTACAGACCATCGCGTTGTCCTTTTAGCTAAATTCAATTCCTTTTGTTCTAGCACCGTTGCTGCACAAATTTCCAATGAAGTAAGTGCTCGCACAATACGACGAAGACTCGAAAATGTCAAGCAAAATCGACAGAAAAGTTCCTGTGCTAAAAGCAAGAAACTTAAAGTCTCGAAAAGATTTTGCGAAAATTCACGAATATTGAAACGCGTCAGGAGAAGTAAGAGATTTGCATAATATCCTTTGGAGTGACGAAACAAAAATACATTTGTTCTCCGCGGATTCCGAACGAAATGTAAGATGGCCAAAACGGCTATTTTTCATGGTATGGTCTTGGCCCTATATTTCACATAAATAATATGACGACCAAAAAAGGATATAGGGAAATTTTGGAAAATATTATGGTCCCATTAGCTTCTATGGCACTTTCGACAGGGTGATGATCCTGTTTTATGAAAGCTTGGTTTCGTGATTGGAAAGTGAGAGTAATCCCATGACCTAATAATCCCCACACCTCAATCCTATTGAGAATTTGTGGGACGTACTGAAGAAAAAATTAGAGGGTCAATATCTATTTCACAAACGAGGACCAATTGTGGGAGGCTATTAAAAAATATTGGGCTTCCATACCACTGGCAACATGTCAACGGTTAAATGACACTGATTCCGAAAAGTTTTGCATAACTGCATTAAAAAGCAACTATTGATAGATACTCATTGATATTCGTAACTAAGCTTAGGTTTTTGACCAAGCGTAAAAATGATGTCGAAAAAAGTGTGCGGAACAGAATTTCTTTATTTAACGAACATTTTAGTTCATAAAATTTGTCCTGGTTTCTCGCCAGGTATTACCCCATGGATAAAACGTCAGTATAATGTCATTGTCAGATCTTTTAAATCGGACACGGAGTCCCCCAATGCAGCTACCTAAGACCACTGTTATTTATCCTAACCATTAATAATGTTAACTGTGCCATCAATAGCTCTCATCTTCGGTATATGCTGATAATAATAATCTCCAAACATATATCTTCTCATGTTGATTCCTACTCCCTTCAATCCGACCTAAACAAGTTTACTATTTGGTGTCAAAAAATAATCTCATGCTCAATGCTAGAAAATTTCATGCTATCACTACTCCTGTAAGCGCTTCCCTCCACGTCCCAGAGCTTATGTTATCTGTCATGAACCTGTTCCCCCTGTCACCTTTTTGGTTAAATTAGATGTTACCAGTGAACGAGAACTTTTACCTTCACATCGACGACATTATTAAATGTGCCGTTCCGATTCCACCCTCGATTTTTGTCTACGCAGTACCTTCGTTAGGCCTCTTCTTGAATATGCTAGTCAAGTTGTGTCCTTGTTTTACGGTATCCAAAATGCCCGCATTGGGGCCGTTCAATAGGTTTATTGGTTTTGCCTTTCGTCGTCTTCCCTGGGCTGATACATATTATTTACCGCCTTAAAACTAACGTTAAAAACCAATCAACCTACAACCCGTAAAAGACCAACGCAAGATTGCATACGCTTTATCCACCATCTACTTACCAGTTATTTCCGTTTTTCTTAACACCAACCCAAAAAACTTTTGGTCCATGCCCTCTTCCGCATCAATTTCCTTCAAACGAACTTCTGCTTTCATGAGCAAATGTCCAAATGCTGTGTGAAGCAAAGACCGCTTTTTTTGACCTACACCTCACCAAATCCGGTTTTATATTTGTGCTTTACCGCAGCCATTAGATTGCTTTAGTTTTTTTTCTTTGTTAAGGCTTGCATAAAGCGAATAAAATAGCTTTGCGAAGGGATAAATTCAATCGATTTTTCACCTAAAAAGTATTCTACCGCCAGCTTGAGAATACTTAACATAAAATAATTAGTTTTTAATTCCTTCAGTGGTCCTTAGCCGGGTTAAAAATGTATGTACAATCATAATGAGGAAAAGAGTCTCTTGGATGCGACTAGTCTAACCAAACACCATCCCCCTAATTGGTACCCTTAAAGACTTGATACGAGTTTAAGACGTTTCGATATTAATAAAGACGAACGTACACACGCATATACAAAAAAAGGTTGGCTTTAGGCTATAGAGGCTCTGAAACGTGCAATTATGTCAACAAAATTGGGAGTATTCAAATTGAAAGCGTAAAACCAAACCTAGGGCCGCCACAAAAACTTCCTTATAAACAATAGACCCAAGCTATTTCAACCCTTATCCATAATTCGGATACCTCGAAGTGTTGTGTATTGAAATAGGGATCAAGTGCGTGCTGCCATTTCTCCCTCGAATTTCAATGTCCTCCATTCTTCACAGATTACTTAGGTTTTCATCTTCTCCTGTACCTTTTCGGCAACATCTTGAAACAAAAGTTGGAATTACCCATTCCTTTTACTAAATTCCGCTTTAGTTCCCGCAACCTTTCCACTTAATAGCTTATTACTCATCCCGACACATCACAACACCATAACTTTAAAAAGGCGCCTTAAGCATCCCAACCGCGTAAGCGCAAGCTATGCCAAAAACAACAAACTGACATCACCGTCGACTATCAGTCCGCAGAGATTAAGTCTTTAAGACCTGTAAAAATTCAATGACTACAAACTTTTCATCCCTTCGAAACTCATCACCGAACAATGCCATTAGGTCATAAAAAGCTATAAAACTCATTCCATTGTCCCAGGGCCTATGTCGTCCCATTCCAAATCGAGCTATAGTACATAGGAATATACTCGAACCCGTTTTCTGTAAATTTCTCACGAACTTGGAATATGCCCCATAGCTGGACGAAGTCATATTTATCTCTGTCCATCATAATGATTACCATCCTCCCGGTCCGTTTAGATATTCATGCGAGTGGGTTTAATGAAATTATGGAAGTTTTTCCATAACTCTTTCAGGATCTAGTTCTAGTTCCTTGAAATTCGGTTACTGCTGCCCTGAGTTAAGGGATCAGATTGCATAGGTGTGATGAGGTCACGTCGCTTGACTAATGCAAGTCACTAACAATCTGTTATCCTTGGAGGGATAACAGACACAGACATGCAGATGCTAATTAATCTCAGTGTATCCTTTTTGTTCGTTCTTTTGCAAGTCACGTAGACGACTGGAGATACATCCCGGCCATTATCCTGATGATGTCTTGTAATAGCATTGGCCTCTGGGGCGACTGGGATCCGGGCACCTTGCCGCTAGGGAAATGAAAAATATACTCTTCAACGGAAGTGTGTTAACAGTGTTGGGACATTTGCACTTTTTTTTTCTATCTTACGTGGGATGAAAAAGGGTATGGAAACATGCTTTTCAACTTACTTTAGAAGATAAAAGAACGCGGGATTTGTACCTCATTTTTAGTTCTCAGGCGAACAGACATCTTCTTCCTTTTTTCGTGTATAACAGTGATTTTGTAGGTCCTTTATGAACGTTTTGTGCTTCATAGAGTTCTAATTCCTGGCATGTTAATCTCCCTCATGTGAGTGTATCTACAGCTCACCAACCTTAAAGCATTTACAATTGCATCTTGCATCTTACGTCGACACAATAAAACAAAAATAAATCTTTCTCTAGACACCCTCAAGTCACCTGTTGATGGATCTTTAAATATTTTTCTGCCATCTTTCCTAATCCTAAAAGGCGCCTAACATTTCCAAGAAAACAATGACGTCGCGTACACTTCCATTTCATTTACGACTTGATTGTCAACATAAAATTTGGAAAATTCCCTGCTAACAACGCTCCAAATATTCCGATAGTAGTAAGGCAGATGCTTACGTGCGTAAGTCATTCAAAGCCATTCCAGAACTCAACACAAAATCTTGGAATTACAATCTCCTCAATCAACATAGATATAATTAGCGTTTACCCCGGAGCACACCTACAATTCCGCAGTCGTAGTCGTCGTCTCGTATATAAAACTTATTTATTTGCTTTCCAAACCAGGGTCAGGAAGTATGGTATTGTAAGTCTGTCAAGACAGAGACGCACACAATGGCGCCTTAACGATGTGCCGAGCAAGTTGACACAATCTAATCGGGAACCTTAATCTTACGAGTTGACGAGAAAGTTTACTCATGGCAAATGGCAACGAATGATACTTGTGTGTTCCATGAATGAATTAGCGGTAGGCGATGGGGTTCGCCAGAAGGGGCTTGGCATTGGATGGAATCGAGAGCTCGATTGGAAGTTATTGTGTTCTAACGACTTTATGAAGGTGTCAACTGGTTTATGAGGTCGTTTAACGTGGGCGGATACTATCTGCTATTCGCTGAAAGTATGAATAATTTAGTTGGCTCTGGATGATAGCTAGATAGAATGGATCTTAAAATCGTTTTAAAAGCTAATACTAAAAATCGTGGCGACTTTTATGTTCTTCCTACGTACAGAACGATTTCACTCTAATGGAACGCGATTTATGTATAGAGAGATACACCAAGCCTAACGGACATTTTGCCTACATACTCGTATTTGTTACATTTACTAAATAGTGGAGCCACGTCGAAAGTACGATTTTGTGGTTGAGTGCTTTGTCCACTTGTTTCATGCATCAGTTATGACCTTTCTATGCAATGGGAATTCGTATGGTGAAAGTCGGAGTATTCCTTAAACCATCGTATCACGAAAACAAGTACCAAATTAGCTTTGTGGTGTATATGTGTAAGGGTATTTAGCTCCAGAACTTATGATATACTCAGTTCGCAAATTACCTGAACGAAGTAAACTGGTTGAGTTTGGAGAAAATAGAGATAGCGTGTAGATTTGATACGTTTACGTGAAAACGGATGAATGGAAATGTTAAGCCCTGAACAGTTCTTGGAGCAACAGATAGAAAAACTGTTGGGACCGGATTAAATAAAGGAAAAGTCATGTTCCCAAGAAACAGTCTTGAAGAACTTAATGTACTCGTAGTGCTTCTACAGTGAACTTTAGGAATGTTTGATGACCAACTCTATGAATTATATTGCTGGAGTGTTCCAACCAACGCGAAAGAGAGCAACCTGTTTAAAGCGACATGGTGTGTCCGTACCAGAAACTCCCGACTATGGGGAACTCATCCCCAAGAGCGCCTTGCAAGTGGTTCAGTAGTTGCGCTTCGCTTTGCTTAATGATCGACTGAAGTGGGCAATAACTCTTTCAGTTCTTTCTTGCAGTTGGGAGAGTACGACTCCTGAACCAAAGTCGTTTGCGTCGGCATCCAGCACAAATCCAACATTTTTTTGAGCATGGCATATTATTAGACAAGTTTTAGACCATCAAAACTCTGGCACACTGATCGGTCCATACAAAAGCAGTATTTTACTCTTTACGGCGAAATGAGGCACAAACTGGCTATAGTAGGTGCACAGTCCAACGAAGCTACGCAATTCTGACAAGTTGTTGGGAGTCGGACAGTTAGAAATCGGGCGACTCGTATTCTGGACAAGGAACTTTACCTTTGTTCAAAACGAGCTGCATTTCGCGGAATTTATTTCCAGACCTGAGGCTGTAAGGCGACTGAAATCATCTCTTCAAAGGTCTCACCATCAATCAAAATGTCTTCTAAGTACACAAGACCGGTTTCCATTGGCAGTCCTCTGACAACATTTGACATTAGCCGTTGTAGCTGGAGCGTTCCGCCCGAAACTCATTACTTTAAATTGCCAGAGCCCATCCCTCGTCAAAAAAGCAATTATCTCTCGATCGCTTAGGTGTACTTCGACTTGCCAATATCCTGATTGGCGATCAAGGGTGCGAAACCAAATAGACCCAGCCACTGCATATAGTGTGTCGTCTATTTGACGGCAAAGGCAACGAGTCTTTTACGGTAATTGCATTTAAACGCCTGTAGTCAACACATTTCTCGTCGATCCGGCCTTCTTCTAGGACCATGACGATTGGCAGTGCCCATGGGCTAGAACAGGCTTCATGCCGTAGCATGCCATCTCCTATTTTGCGCGATTCGGTAATTGGCGGAAGGGTTGTTTGATTGGCTTTGCGGTACCGACATCGATTCTGTATTGAACCGCTTCGGTTCTGGCCAAATCGTCAGGTCCACTGAAGAAAATGTCGAACTCCCGAAGTAGAACCTCGGCAGCCTGTTGTTAGAGTGGCTCGAGGTATTCCGATGACCGTAAAAGAAGGTCAGACAAGTGATCCCGTAAAATGCAACCTTTGGAATGTACTGCATCTAAACATTCGGCCTCTTCGAATGACGCAATTCGGGTATTGGTAAGTAGTAAAGGGTGGTCCAACCATAATGCACGATGTTAATTGTGAGTCACACTTTAACGTCAAGTTTTTTTGCCCAACTTAATTTGACATTTCTATGTTTCAGTGTTTGACAAATTCAACCATGGAGAGGTACACAATAGAGCAGCGCGTTAAGATTGTTGAAGCCTTTTACGAAAATGGGCGTTCAAATCAAAATGCATTTCGTGCACTTCGTGATTTTTTTGGTCAGAATAATCGTTCAAATGCGTCCACAATCAGTAGAATTGTGCGCAAATTTCAGCAAAGGTCTGTAGGAAATGTGAAAACACCTGTGCATGCTCGCCCAGTTCGTTCTGCGGAGAACATTGCTGTTGTTCGCGATAGTGTGTCAGAAGAGCAGTCAACCTCGACTCGTCGTCGTACCCAACAATTGAACATCTCACGAACATCACTGATGCGAATTTTGAATAAAGATGTGAATCTACACGGTTACAAGGTTCAATTGACTCAAGAGCTGAAGCGTCGTCAATACGCCGAATGGTTGGTTGAACAGACAGAAGTGAATGGTGACTTTACAAAGAAGGCACACTTTCACCTCAGTGGATTGGCAAGCAGAATTGCCGCATTTGGGCAAATGAGAATTTATCGAAACTTTTGCTGGCAGATTTCCTATTAGACCCTTCCGTAAATTAACTTGAAGAGATAATACTACGCCTTCCGTAAGCTCAGACGAAGGAATAATTTTTTCAGTTCGAGGAGCAAGGGTGAGTGCATCAGATGTTTGAAGAAGTACCACTCGCAGAGTAGGAAGAAAAATCTAAAATGCTTTTTCTTGCTTGCAGCATGTCTATTTCGAGTATGCCGTCACAATTGGCGGGAAGAGGGAAATCGAGCACCAATACTTTCACTTGGAGCTTAAATCGACCGGGCTGCATCAACGTCTGAAATGTGCTACACACATAATGTTAGAAGGTTGAAGGTTGAAGGCGAGCTGTTGGGGGAACTACAGCTCGGTTAACTAACGTTACTAATGGTGCGGTATCCACTAACAGTTTACTCTGGATTATCCAGAGAGATTGAATGACTATCGAATGGTTGAAAAAAAAGTGTGCACATGTTGATTGTCAAATTCTATTGTTGCGGTGGAGCAAGTCTTATTGAGCAGATGCGTATCTTGATGGATGACCGTGTTCTTGATGGGAGAACTAGCTCGAGGCGTAAAGCTTTGGAGTACTTTCCCCATGAAAGCTGTCCCATTTAGTGTGCGAATTTCTTCTGTTGCTGCTGCTCATGCTGAAGCTTTGCAATTTCATTACCTTGCTGTTCCACATTTCTACTCAAAAAGTCTAATTTGGAGATATTTTTTTCCAGATTTTGAGTTAATTCTTCCGTCATATCGGGTAATGATCCCACTTCTGGCACCAGTGTTGCAGTACAGCGCAATAGATGACAATTCATAAATATTTCTTTGTAAAATATGTGTAGATGTGAAACTGAGGGGCTCTATTAAGATATATATTGATTTGACGGAATTTTACTTTATGAAAGTCGTAAAGTCAAAACCATTGAGGAAATACTCTGTAATAGAGAAAAGTAAAAAAATGAAAGAAGAAAATCTCTTTTGCAATTATTTTTCCAATATCGCCTTCTTCCAATATCGACTGTTCGATGGCAAGTTTCGCCGGATGCTAAAATTAAACAAAGCTTTGCTAAAGGTCATCCGAAAAGAGATGTCATATTAAATGTTGTACCATTGTCAAATTGTCAACACTCAAGCATAACTGCCATATATTTAGATAAGTTAAAACAAGTAGTTTGTTAAATAGGGAGCAGTAGAAAATAGCGCCACCGAAACTAAAAACCTAGATGGGCCTATTTCCAACCCTTTTGCTCCTAATTCTTTATTAAGATCAAATGAAATAGTGATACAAATGAAGTGACAGTTCAGTACAGTTTTTGAGCAACTACCGTTTCAGTTTCAGTTAATAGATTGCACTACCAAGATGTGCTGACTTTTGTTTTTATCAAAAACGAGTGCTATGGATGCGGACGATGCTCATTTTCAGCAGGATGTTGACACATACTATACAGCTTGTGCTATGCTGTGTGACAAATTTTCCGGACTTAGGGGAAGCCTGGGTTAACACCATTCGCGTTTTTCCTTCAGAGTTATGCCACTTTCGACCTCAAGGACAAATGAAAAGTGTAAAAAGTAGCCAAAATGAATGATTTATCTCACTAGGCGACAGACAGTGAGACCATCTGAGAGTTTACTTAACCAAATTTTAGCACCATGCGATCCTTAGCTCATTCCAAAAAATAAAAAACAAAAATCATTTTGACATCAGTTGTTATTGTTATGAGAAGAAATGTGGTCGCAAACCTAGATAATAAGCTACTTCAATATAAAAAATATAAAACCGTCGAAAACTACTGAAGCTTTTTCGGTGGGGCCCCAGTTCTTTGGCTCTATACGGCAAAGATGCAATCCATAATCTCGTATATATCAATTGTCGGGTGGAAGACAAAGAGGTTGCGCAGATTATAACTTCTTTCGCATTTTTATCATGAGGTGTTGATTGAAAGCTATGTTTTGGCTTAACACTACTAAACGATGAACTTGCACGGGAATTATCATTTGATACATGCCATCTAGTGGCGATGCAATTGCATCGTGACGTCATGAACGACCCCATGTCCCAGTATGGAGCTTGGCAATGTTTTACTGCACATGAGGCAAGTATGGGTCTGCATTTCAAGCAGAGAGTTTCTCTATAAAGGCGGAAGTTAAAAGGGCATTCGCGAATTGTGACAGCTCAAAGCTGTGCGTCGCTCTACTTCCTTTTAAAAAATAGTGCAGAAACTCAAATAAAAAGGTCTTGACAAATTCGTTATATCAGTTTAGTGTATCCTCCTTAGGTCTTAAGTTACTTTAGCATCCCATGCAATGAGGTCATCGAGTTAGCAAGAATGAGCCCAGGAGAACACCTCTCAGGACCTGAACCCGCTTAAGCATTTTTAGTCAGCTGCTTCGTAAATGACTGGGTACTTCAGACAAACAGAGGCAGATGGCAAAACTGCACCGGATGTATGTTTACGAAGCGTATACACTCCGATGTCTGTAGAAATCTGTCACTTTGCCCATTGAGAAAAAATGATTTCAGAAGAATAGGTATGACTGCACTTTAGCTAAGAACCTCAAAGTAATTGGCATCAGTGAAATAAGAACCTGTGAAGTTTATGGTGACAAAGACGACGCGCAGGTTCAAGAGTTACGCTCTTATGGTGTCACACAACCTGGACGGGGTAAAGATGGTTTGTGTCCATGATGTTCGTTCACTACTCTCCTAGGGTGGTTGTCATAGATAGAATTCGAGAAATTCGATTAAATTTGTCGCGTTAGTTGTAAAGGATCCGCCATCTAACGTTTTTTTTTTTCAAGTAGTGCTTATTTCGTGAATGGTAACACTTAGCTCATGTCTGATTTGACAGATAATTAGTTTTATCCTTCCGCTGAACGAATATGGTTGTGTATACGCTTGAACAACGCTGGGAAATATTGCGACATTACTTTGAAAATCATGGTAATGTTGCAGAATGTGTGCGAAAATTGCGTACGGATTTTGGAAGAAGAGAAGCACCGTCAGCTCCGTATGTTCGTTATCTTGTGAAAAAAGTGAAAGAAACTGGCATCCTCATCGATAAACCAAAGCGTGAAAAGCCAAAAACAGTACGTACACCCGAGAATATTGCTGCTGCGGCAGAAAGTGTGCGTGAAGCGCCACCAACATTAATTCACCGTCGTTCTCAACAATTTAACATTTCGGAGACAGCATTGAGACGAATTTTGCATAAAGACCTTGGTATGACACCATACAAAGTCCAATTGGTTCAGGAGTTGAAGCCAACTGACCATCCAATGCGTTTTCGCTTCGCTAAGTGGGCCTGCGATCGACTTACAGAAGATGCCGATTTTGCCAAAAAAATCATCTTTTCAGATGAAGCTCATTTTGATCTTGGCGGGTATGTAAACAAGCAAAATTGTCGCATTTGGGGCACAGAAAACCCGCACACATACATTGAAAAGCCGGTGCACCCAAAACGAGCCACTGTTTGGTGCGGATTTTGGTCCAGAGGCATAATTGGGCCATTTTTTTTCGAAAATGAGCAAGGAGTGGCCGTTACAGTCAATGGTGATCGTTATCGGGCCATGTTGAACGAATTTTTGTTCACAAAAATTGAAGAGGAGGATATTGGCAACATTTGGTTTCAACAGGACGGCGCTACGTGCCACACAGCCGAAGCTACACTCGATGTTTTGCGCCCTGTTTTTGAAGATCGCATTATCAGCCGCAGAGCTGATGTCGTTTGGCCACCTCGGAGCTGCGATTTGACACCGTTGGACTATTATTTGTGGGGTGCCGTCAAAGATAAGTGTTACGCCGACAAGCCAGAGACAATTGACGCTTTAAAGGACAATATTCGTGAAGCCATTGGTGAAATACAGCTGCACACAATCGATAATGTGCTTAAAAATTGGACCGATCGTGTAGGCTACTGCATGGCCAGTCGAGGCAGCCATTTGAATGAAATTATTTTCCATTATTAACCGGAAGGATTGTACTTTCAAATAAAAAAAGAAATTTGAGAAAATATTCAGTAGTTTTTTTTATAGCATTTTCAAAAAAAAAAAAAAAATTATTTGGCGGACCCTTTAGTTCACAGTAATTTTGTTGTTTCCATGTCCACAGAGTATGAATTTTGAAGTGACCTTATACTGCCAGTGTTATGCCTTCGTCAGAATTTTTTGATCATCCCTCTGATCATTCACAACTGATGTTGTTGCACAGTTTTTCCGTATAGCAAATGTTCTTGGCTTTGGACAGACTTGAACTACAGACCTCACGCTCAACAGTCGGTGATGACTACCATCGCACCACGACCATCCCCCGAATACCTTAACTCTACATCACTGAAGCTTTCCCTCATTTTTCTCCGGAAAACTCAAAACTCAATTGATAACAAAAACCAAAAAAAGGAAGAAAAGTGTAAATTCTTAGGGAAAAAGCCTTTCAGCAATGCCTGAAGCCATGGAATCAGAGACCAAGACAGACACTTGTACGTTTTTCCCTGGATTTAATTATTCGAATATGTTCAAACTATTCGTCGGTTGCAATCGTTGTTAAATTTGAAATGAAAAAAAAAACACACTAATAATACTGCCGGTAGTAGCCATTCTTATTTTGAGCTGTTAGTTTGACTTATAACAACTCTCTCTCTCTCTAGCGTATTGGCCGGCATCCCGCTAATGACGCTTGTTATTTTCACTATAGAGGCATCAATCGATTGTTTATCAACATAAACAAGCGATTTCGCATATCCCTGCTAAAATAAATGTAGCGGAGTCAGATCATATGATTTTAAAAACCAAATCACAGGTCCATTTCTTGAGTTGATGTTTTCGTCTCACTCATTGAAAGGTTTCGCCCGCCATAATCTGTGAACATTCTGTGGACATAAATTTATTCATGATACAATGCCATTAAATACTGAACAGAATTGCGACATGGATATGACATTTATTATCCGTGTTATACCCAAGTTTCCACATAAAAAGAGTACCTCGTTTTGGATCACACGTTATTAATTGCCGTTGTGGATTGTGTGTGAAGCTAAAGCGAATTAGGTGAGACTGAGTAGCTAACTTAAGAACATTTTTCGGATAAAAGGTCAATTCACGAAAAATGTGGTAAGACATGCAAAAACTTAAGAGTAATATTCCTGTTTGATTTCTGCATGGAATCGATTTTAGAATAAGTGCATCAGTACAAGAAGAAAACTTTGAAGGATTAATGTACATATATAGTGCTTATCGAGATCGAAATATTTCAAGTCATTCATAAGCTACGTTTCATCGAATTTGGCATATAGGCTTAATATATAAACCCTGTCAAGTTCAGTTGATACGACTACTTATAGCAGACTTGTCATTCCAAGCAGTCAATTCAACACATTAGTTGACTCTATGGTAAATGCCATGAATTTAGTGATCGAATTCTTTTGATTCTAGATTGTAGGCTCCTTTTGGACTCTTACATGAGTTTTCCTTCATAGCGGGAGTGGCTTGCTTAAAGCGTACTTTACCTATCATTTCCAATTGTGGTCTGTTTTTGTTTTTCTTTTGACATTTGGATTTTCTCTTGTATGTATAATATTAACATTTCTAATTTTGGTATTCTCCAAAGTCCACCTCCTTCTCCGAGAAGCCGTTAAAGTCCTTCTTTAGGAATCGTTGCACCATAATAAGTTCCTTATTATTCACGAAATTACCATGAAAATGACGTGGAATTGTGCAAGAATATACACAAGTAGGCAATCACTTCATATTATTTTCCAAAGAAAAAGACGGGCTTACGAGATCTAATAAACAAACGGATAAAATGTTATTCAACTTCCTATTGTTCCAGATCTTTCAACTAAGTCGGGCGCAATAAGACATATAATAAATTTAACCTTAATTCTCTAAGAGCATTTGTTTTCTTGGAAGTCATAGGTATGTATATGGGGAAAATTCAAAGACGGTTTCCCGCTAATGCGAATAGGTAGCTAACCAACCAGATATATGTACAACGTTTTCATATTTACATTCTTTCGTAATTCGTGTTTACTTCGTGGAACTGTGTGAAACTGGTAGCGAGATAAGCGAAGCATAAATATTCTTATCTGCATTTCTGACATGGTTAAATTCTACTTATCGCAGATACCTACACCTTGTGCTAGTATCAGCATCGAGGTGCTTACATCCGTTCTCATCTGTTTAACAAACCACAACTTACATGTTCGGGTATTCAGATACGGAGAGGATGAGTGAGCATAAGCGAAAAGTGAGATAAATTGCGATGTCATTTGAAAACTTAAAAGTGGGAGAGTGGAATGCCGAAGAGTATATTTCTCAACTTTACTGTATATGCTATCGGGCTGGGACGGAGGACAGGATCTCTGACAGTCTATTTTAATTAAATTCATTATCTATGGTGACTCTGTAGACAGGTTTTTTGCGAAGGTAGTTTAAACCCTGCGGATAGAGAAATCCTTCTATACAATGGGTTGTTATATGTACAAGTACTTGCGTCTAAAGTTCATGCTTTTAGATTCCTGAAAATCTAATTTAATGCGTTCGAAGTACTCTTGAAGCAAGCGGTCAAGTACACCCTCTGACATGATGTAAATTTTAATTGACAAGTACAGTAGATTCATACGTGTAAGATAATCAAACTTAATTCATTTTAAACCACTTAGCAACAAAATATAATAACGTGAAAGCCTATTTCAAAATCATAAACTGATACGGATCTGAACTTTGGCCCTTGGTTAAAGGCAGCACATCGGTGGCACCAAAATTTCGAATTCACAGCAGGGATTGTGGTTGAATTTTTTTTTTTGTTAGGGGCTTCCGCTATCTGTTGGTCCATTGGTCCAGGCGGATCAGTCGCAAAGAAAATATTCTGCTGTGTCATCCTCCTCGCGACATGTAGCACAAATTGGCGTCTCACTGATGCCAAGAACGCTTCCATCCTGGATGTTCTATGATTGCGTGCATCTACCCAATCGTTGATGTAACATTTGACCGTGTAAACAGGTAGACCTAGAGCGCGTACAGGACCTGAAAAATTCTCTTCTGAGCCCTTTCCAGCGAGTTAGTGAATTTAGTCTTCCGACTTTGTTCAAAAAGGTCCTGAGTTCATGCATGAATTTGGAGTTGGTAAGAAGGTTGGACACAACTTTGAGTTATCACTGCAGGCGCATATACCTTTTGCCTTCCACTTATGCTTCACGACATAGTGCATGGCCATTAGTATTGCGTATACCTCTGATTGAAAGACAAACACATATTAGTGCAGTCGGACGTTTTCGTGTTCAACGAAAACCCCAACGGCCGACCCCCGGCCAGACCTGGAGTCATCTGTTAAAATGCGATGACAGTCTTTTCCAGGTTCAGTATCTGGCCAGAGCCAGTTCTGACTCCATGGAAATTTTAACTGTAAAATTACAGCGCAACAGGATGGTAGGTGTCATTGCGTCGGAAAGCATAACATGAGACAGAGGTCGCAGCATATTTCTCGCGCAAGTACACTGTCACTCCAGTGCAAGTTGTACCAAAAACCATTATTCTTCAGACGAGGTATGGCTTCCAGTGAAAACCTCCTGATAAATGTGTCAAATATGTTCATCATAGCATCTAGAGCAACGCCCGGCGTGCCTGAGAAAGCCCCCGTACAGCTGAGACAAATCACCCCTCGAAGTTCGGCGAACGAGGCCACTACGTGTTTGCGTGATGGCGTGTTCCACCATACAACCGATGCTTATAAGATTATCGAGATTATAGGTCTTATCATTGCCGTCTAGAAACTTTGTCGGCGAAAAGCTGACAGCGATTTGGTGTTTTTTAACTCCACATGCTTTGACCAAAGAAGCTTGCTATCTAAAATGACACCAGGTACTTAGCTTCTTTGGATATCGGGATGGGAATGCCTTTTTTCATCAGCTCGATAATGACAGTATTTTTCCTCCTTCTCGGAGAGAACCACATCAGTGTTAAGAGGATTAACCGACATTCCATTACTCGTGCACCTGTCATCGATCACATTTAGCGCCGTCTGTGGTTTGAGATAAAAAGTCGCTAAACATGAGCCGACAGAGAGAACAGCAACATAATCCGCATAGGCCTGGGGATAGATGCCAGAGACATTGAGAGCATCGAGCAGAGTGTCGACCACCATACACCATAATGGCAGAGACAGGACAACCCCTGTTTACACCAGATTTGACACATTCTCCGAGGCCTGCATTGCATTGATCCACAAAACCCATGCTGCCATGCCGTCTAGCAGCGTTACACATGCTGTCGAAAGTTTGGCTATCAAAAGCTCCGTCAATGTCGAAGAAAATGCCTAGTACGTACTCTTTCCTTTCGAGAGCGCATTCAATTTTCCCAACCAGGTTTTGAAGCGCAGTCTCCCAGTATTTCCCGCGCTAATAAGCATGTTTCATCTTCGAGAGAGGATGCATTCAAGGGGCACCTTGCGTACGTGCAATTCTGCTTGTCTCTCTATGCTTTTCAGTTCTGAGTTTAGGTAGGGCTTGAGTGAATTTCTCAAGCTCCTCTCTAAACTGTCCATCTCTCTCAGATTCTGCTTGAGCTACAAGAGGGAGATCCCACAGCTCAATTGGAATTCGACATATTCGATATGTGATTGATTAATATTAAACTTCATATCCAGTGCACTCGAGAAATTAGTTTTACATTTTACCCGACATTAATCTTCCTGGTTTTACGTTTATCCTGCTTTGGATAAGAGCAGACGAAAACACATTGGTTTGCAAAGTCGAAAGCTTGTAACTAGAACTTACGTTGTATTATACACTTGTCGAGCTTTTTATCGACTAGGTAATGCCTGCATTGGAATGATTGGAACCTTAGCTCATGTATCACTATCTGTTTGACACATTTTAGTAGTTTCAGGTTCCTTTTGACCACATTTAGCAACTTCTATTTCGGTCTTAGCTTGA
Organism: Merodon equestris; assembly: GCA_958301585.1. NCBI lineage: Eukaryota > Metazoa > Arthropoda > Insecta > Diptera > Syrphidae > Merodon > Merodon equestris. The sequence goes on along the minus strand of OY284415.1, from coordinate 51,388,351 downwards.
AATTCATGAGTTTAGGAGCAATATTCGACGCCACAGTTTTGTACACTAACCATTCGGGGTGAATCTGAGCCTCAACCAATAACTCACTCTAATGCCAATGCTCTCAAGCCAATGATCTTTAGCCAGCTGCTTCTAGTGCTACATGCTGCGTCAATGGTGTCCATTCGTTCGACATGCCCCAACCATCTTAGTCCGCACAATTCCTGGTTGTATGTGTTTTCTCCCCCACTTCTTTTTTCTCGAATGGGTCAAGCCTTGGCTTCATAGAGAGAGACCGAGATGATTAAAGTTTTGTAGAGAGTTACTTCGGTTTTTCGAGAATAAAGGGCGCATTTTAAACTGTTCCTGCCCTGCATAACAGTTTTATCTTACGATTGATTGTTCAATATCTGGCAAATGAAGTGGCACTGAGATAGGTATAATAGCCACAGCTTTACTACGTTGAAGGTATTGTTTGTCTTGCTGGAAGATAAATTATACCTCCTTTGTGTCTATTTTCTGGCACTCTCCTGCAGATTATTCTTTTAGATATTTAAATTATAATCGCATCAGTTCATATTAGACTCTAATTTCACCTTAGAGGCCGTGCACCGTATTTATTTTTTCTCCAGACTTTTGCTTGAAAAAATCAGAGCATTACAGAACTCCTCTTGGTAATCTGGTGTTAGCCTTTTGCAAATCCAAGTCGCTTCTACCAATAGACTTTGTTCACATCGGATTACGAAAGGTTTAGTGGTTGCACGTTTCATTCATAATTTGAGATAATATTTTTGAGTTTCTCCTTAACTTTTTTGATTATTAGCCGTCTTTCCATTCTGTTTAGTTTCGAGATCGTCCAGACCGTCGTTCATTTTTTACCTTGGCAATCATTTTCTATTTTATAATAATTTTGTTGACTTATTTTTCATACCGATTTATTTTCCAAAGAGTGTTTCTCAGACCATTGTTTGACTCCTTTCCCCTCGGTGCCATTTTCTTGAATAACGAAAATAGCAATCTCAAACGAAGAAAAGCCTAAGTTTACTACCGAAGTTAGCACTAACGTTGCAGTAAACTGTCAACGTCTAAGTGTTCCTCCACTTTCGTTTGTGATTAACTGTATTCAATTTTAACCCTCTCTACCATCTCAGAAGCTTCTCAAACGTAGTTTATCAAGATTGTCTGCATGTGCAAGTAATTACAAAACTTGAAAAAGGTCGTGCCTGTTGTATTGGAGAGTGAGCTCGGCACGATTTATTCAATGATGATGATGATGATGTAGTTCAATGCGTTGACTTTGGAGCAGCGAGACTTCTCCATCGTCATCATGCACAGCCTAAAGAGTTTGGCAGCTATTTGAAAACATGACATGATTCTACCATGTACGTCTTTAAAGTTTTCTCCAAGAACGGCCATCGTGTCAGTATTAGATAGATAAGCGATAATTAGATTACTTAGGCACCCTATAATTCACGCATCTATAGAAATCCTATTTTTCAGCTGCTTTAAATAATTGGACGTACGGTCCATTGTTTAATTTTAAACTTTCAGGGTCTACGTCGCTATCTTGCTTTCGTCCAATGTAAATAAGCCATTATACAGTTTGCAGAACGGATCTCTTCTTATTCTCAGCATGGACTACGACTTCACTAAAATTTGCATGTTCGTTTTATCTTTTGAAAAAAAAAAAAATCTGAACATTTTCCTGCAATAGGATCTCTTCATCTTCTCAATCCCGCGCCTCTTGTCTTCTTTCTTCTCAAACGTGCGTGCTTCTCCCTTCTTTTCGGTTCGTCGAGCTCATAATAACTCTACTCTATCGATAAAGCTCAGGCACGTAACCATTCTGTTTCGCTACATGGGCGTGTCTGTACTCGTCATCCAACCATGTGCATCGGGGACGGCATTCTTAATGACACTTGGACAAGGTTTCATGGTGAATTTCAGATTGTACCGTGTCTCAAAACTTAGAGACTGGCATAAGCGTTATAACTACTCTCAGACAGTCAGGCAGCGCTCAAAGCGTTCGGCTCGTATAGTGCGAACTCAAAATCAAGGGATGCCACGATGCCCTGCAAGACCTAGGTAAAGAAAATGAAGTCAAGCTCTGGTGCGACCTCGGGCAGCTATGTTACCATGGAGGAACCACACAACATTTGACTTTATAGGCTAGAACTGAAGTGGCGCCAACTGCTTAACTCAAAATACAGTCAAGAAAGTAGCTCTGAAGCTGAGAAACGGGATCGACCATAAGCACTACCGTGAAATTACGTACATTTTTCAAATTTCTTGTACTTGCTAACTTTGCGACCTCGGGCAGCTATGTTACCATGGAGGAACCACACAACATTTGACTTTATAGGCTAGAACTGAAGTGGCGCCAACTGCTTAACTCAAAATACAGTCAAGAAAGTAGCTCTGAAGCCGAGAAACGGGATCGACCATAAGCACTACCGTGAAATTACATACAATTTTCAAATTTCTTGTACTTGCTAACTTTGCGACCTCGGGCAGCTATGTTACCATGGAGGAACCACACAACATTTGACTTTATAGGCTAGAACTGAAGTGGCGCCAATTGCTTAACTCAAAATACAGTCAAGAAAAAAGCTCTGAAGCTGAGAAACGGGATCGGCCATAAGCACTACCGTGAAATTACGTACAATTTTCAAATTTCTTGTACTTGCTAACTTTGCGACCTCGGGCAGCTATGTTACCATGGAGGAACCACAGAACATTTGACTTTATAGGCTAGAACTGAAGTCGCGCCAACTGCTTAACTCAAAATACAGTCACGAAAGTAGCTCTGAAGCCGAGAAACGGCATCGACCATAAGCACTACCGTGAAATTACGTACATTTTTCAAATTTCTTGTACTTGCTAAATTTGCGACCTCGGGCAGCTATGTTACCATGGAGGAACCACACAACATTTGACTTTATAGGCTAGAACTGAAGTCGCGCCAACAGCCTAACTCAAAATCCAGTCAAGAAAGAAGCTCTGAAGCCGAGAAACGGGATCGACCATAAGCACTACCGTGAAATTACGTACAATTTTTAAATTTCTTGTACTTGCTAATTTTGCGACCTCGGGCAGCTATGTTACCATGGAGGAACCACACAACATTTGACTTTATAGGCTAGAACTGAAGTCGCGCCAACTGCTTAACTCAAAATACAGTCAAGAAAGTAGCTCTGAAGCTGAGAAACGGGATCGGCCATAAGCACTACCGTGAAATTACGTACAATTTTCAAATTTCTTGTACTTGCTAACTTTGCGACCTCGGGCAGCTATGTTACCATGGAGGAACCACACAACATTTGACTTTATAGGCTAGAACTGAAGTCGCGCCAACTGCTTAACTCAAAATACAGTCACGAAAGTAGCTCTGAAGCCGAGAAACGGGATCGACCATAAGCACTACCGTGAAATTACATACAATTTTCAAATTTCTTGTACTTGCTAACTTTGCGGCCTCGGGCAGCTATGTTACCATGCAGGAACCACACAACATTTGACTTTATAGGCTAGAACTGAAGTCGCGTTAACCGCGTCACACGGGCATAAAAGGAAACGCAATCGCCGACCAACTCACTAGGAAAGGTTCCAGCAAAAGGTGCATAGACGCCGAACCTTTCTGCGGACTCACCAAGTCAAAGATTATTTTTTTCTTAGGTGAGTGGGAAAAATCGCAACATCAGTCCTTTTGGAACAGCGTTCAAGGACTCCGCGACAATCGAAGAGACTCATACGACCCCTGAACAAACACTCTATCAATATTTTCAAATATAATAGATTCGATATCAAAAGACTGGTCAGTTACCTTTCGGGACACTGTAGTTTGAAATATCATCTTGACAAAATTAACCTCTCTTCTGAAACCGAGTATCGACTTTGTCTAGAGGACGAGAAAACTGCAGGGCACATACTTGCGACTGTGCTGCCCTCTGCCATCATGAAATCATGACTCCTGAGGGGATCAGCTCAGCTCCTACGAGGAACATCCTCAGCTTTATTAAGAAAGTAGAGGAACTCCCCACACAATAGACCTACACTGGTCGCAGTGCTCTATGCTATCTGTTATTTTTGGGTTTAGAAATCATCACGACAAGTCCCACCAAGTGCTCAGAATATGTACTGGTGTGGTTCTGCTAGATATTGTGAAGCCATTTGATTCATTCATTCATGGTGGCGTTGTGTACAAAATGATTAATCTTAGCTTTCCTCTGTATCTTGTTAAGAAGAGGTTTTATAGTCTAGGTTAAGTACCACAAGGTTCTGCCGTTAATCCAGTTTGGTTTTTAATTAATTTTTATTATTCTTATTAACTTGACAAACATTTAGCGCATCTTTCTAGCCCTGTTCGGGAAGTCTAAGTCTATCTATATTTCTTAATTACTAAGCCTTTCGACTTAAACTTTCTAATAAAACTTTATCAAATTTCTTACTCTAGAGATTAACCTACCCTAAGCTAAATAAAGGGTCCGCCATCTAACGTTTTTTTTTTCAAGTAGTGCTTATTTCGTGAATGGTAACACTTAGCTCATGTCTGATTTGACAGATAATTAGTTTTATCCTTCCGCTGAACGAATATGGTTGTGTATACGCTTGAACAACGCTTCGTTTTCGCTTCGCTAAGTGGGCCTGCGATCGACTTACAGAAGATGCCGATTTTGCCAAAAAAATCATCTTTTCAGATGAAGCTCATTTTGATCTTGGCGGGTATGTAAACAAGCAAAATTGTAGCATTTGGGGCACAGAAAACCCGCACGCATACATTGAAAAGCCGGTGCACCCAAAACGAGCCACTATTTGGTGCGGATTTTGGTCCAAAGGCATAATTGGGCCATTTTTCTTCGAAAATGAGCAAGGAGTGGCCGTTACAGTCAATGGCGATCGTTATCGGGCCATGTTGAACGAATTTTTGTTCACAAAAATTTAAGAGGAGGATATTGGCAACATTTGGTTTCAACAGGACGGCGCTACGTGCCACACAGCCGAAGCTACACTCGATGTCTTGCGCCCTGTTTTTGAAGATCGCATTATCAGCCGCAGAGCTGATATCGTTTGGCCACCTCGGAGCTGCGATTTGACACCTTTGGACTATTATTTGTGGGGTGCCGTCAAAGATAAGTGTTACGCCGACAAGCCAGAGACAATTGACGCTTTAAAGGACAATATTCGTGAAGCCATTGGTGAAATACAGCTGCACACAATCGATAATGTGCTTAAAAATTGGACCGATCGTGTAGGCTACTGCATGGCCAGCCGAGGCAGCCATTTGAATGAAATTATTTTCCATTATTAACAGGAAGGATTGTACTTTCAAATAAAAAAAGAAATTTGAGAAAATATTCAGTAGTTTTTTTTATAGCATTTTCAAAAAAAAAAAAAAAATTATTTGGCGGACCCTATATAATCAGGTTAGCACGAGTTCGTTTCGATCCGAGTGGTCACCCACTTTACTGTGTCTCCCAGCGACTGGGCTTCGCCATTTTGCTCACTCTGAATGCCCGAGACCTCACCAAGGCTAAAAGGCTCAAGTCAGTTTTCAGGTTCATCTAAGCATAAGGGCGCGCCCAGCCCTCAACAAATCGCCTAGCTGACACTCATCTAACTTACGAACTACGGAGTCAGGAAGATTTCACCGGAGTAACTTAACAACCACCAAAAATCGGCAGGATCGTAGTCTGCCATTACGGTACTAAAACCAATGGGCTCATGAGCACTATCGTATCATACCCATCGAAGATAAGCCACTTGTCCCTAGCGCCCTGGTGGCGGTGATCAATTACCGGGATACCATCTCTATTTTGACTAACCTTTCGAAATCAATATGGAAAAATGGGGGATTTGGAGCGTGCTCTCGTGAGATATAATATAATGGGGTATTGTCATTGCCCTTGCGATGTGTTTTCGAGGCATTTCGAAGAAATTTGTCCATTCCGCTTAGTCCTGCGACGTCATACAAGACCTTACTAGGGTAGTACCTAATAAACTGCGATTCTAAGGTACTAAGGCATTGGTTCTGGAGTACATGAATCTCTTTCATATAAGATGGCGCTACATTGAACCACACAGGTCAACCGTACGCGATGATGGGCCTTATAAGGACCACTTAGCATATGATTTTTACCCTGCGGTCAAGTTGACTGCTGTGAAACAGACTCCTTATCATGCCGAAGGCTTCGTTGCGCCAACAAGTCTATATGTCTATTGAAATAGTCGAGCTGGATACCAAAATATCTAACCGCGTTTCTCACCGCTAATGGTTGTCCATGTCGCCCAATGATCGCGAATTTCCTCCCATTCGTTCTGGTAAAGGGTAAAGTGCACTTTTTAAAATTGGATTTTTTTTTTTTCATGCAAGTGGCAACTCTGAAATTTGACAGCTGTCACCTCTGTTTATTCCGATTATTAAAAATGGAGCGCTTTTCGAAAGAACAACGCGTTATAATTGTGAAAACTCATTACAAAAATGGGGAAAGTTACGCTGAAACCGCTCGCAAACTTCGCCAAATTTTCAGCCGAGAAAGTGCACCTAATGTGTCAACCATTCGAAGAGTGGTCAAAAAATGTGAAGAAACTGGGTCAATTATGGATAATAAGAATCCTTTGCGTCAACGTACCGGTCGGTCTCTTGAAAACATTGCTGCTGTAAACGAGAGTGTCGCCGAAAACTCGAAAACATCAATTCGGCATCGTTCTCAACAACTGCAAATTTCACGAAGCACTACGCAGCGAATTTTGACTAAAGACCTCCACCTCCATGCGTACAAGATTCAGTTAACTCAGGAGCTCAAACCAGCAGACCACGGAAAGCGCCGGCAATTCGTTCAATGGGTAATGGAGCAAAGCCAATTTTTCGAAAAAAGTAATTTTCTCCGATGAAGCGCATTTCCATATGAATGGCTTCGTGAATACACAAAATTGTCGAATTTGGGACTCAGAAAATTCTCATGCAATCCATGAGACACAAATGCATCCACAACGAGTAACTGTCTGGTGCGGATTTTGGTCAGGCGGCGTGATTGGATCTTACTTTCTTGAAAATGAGGCCGAAATTGCAGTGACAGTGAACGGCATTCGTTACAGGAATATGATAACGGACTTCTTGTGGCCTCAACTGGACGGCATGAATCTGGACAACATGTGGTTTCAGCAGGACGGCGGAACCTGCCACACCGCGCATGAAACAATCGACTTATTGCAGCAACGATTTCCAGAACACATTATCTCACGAAATTCTGATGACAACCGTGCGATTTTTTTCTTTGGGGTTTTGTGAAATCTCGGGCTTATGCGAATAAACCCGAAACAATTCCTAAGCTCAAAACGGAAATCCAACGCGTCATCGGTGAGATACAGCCACATCTCTGTGCAAAAGTCATCGATAATTTCATGAAAAGAGTAATGGCCTGTCATCGGAGCCGTGGGGGTCATTTGCCGGATATTTTATTCCATACTTAATCGGAACATGTCTTCTTTACAATACAATAAAAATATCACAACTCTGTCATAAAATACTTGTTTTTATTTTAAAATGAAAAAGTGCACTCTTACTGAGACACCCTTTATCACTTGAGGCCCTGTACAACGGAGTCCTATATAGTGTCGTTTCAGAGTTTTGGAAGTCACACTGCAGCATTGATGACCTCAATTTGTTGACCTGTTCTGTACGCTACTAAATCATCTGCTTGTGTGGCTGAGAAAACGTATCAGACCGTTTGTTTTCTTTTTTTATAATACGTGAAGGTTCAAGAGTGTACGCTCTTATGGTGTTTGTCACACAACCTGGACGGGGTGCAGATGGTTTGTATCGAAGATGTTCGTTTACTACTCTCCGGGGATGGTTATCCTAGATAGGATTTGAGAGATTCGACTGAAGTTGCGCTGGTTGTAGTTCACAGTAACTCATTTTGTTTAAATATGTTTAAGGTGTTATATTGAAATTGCACACACAGACTATGAGTTTTGAAGTGATCTTATGTTTCGAGTGTTATGCCTTCGTCAGTACTTTTTGATCATCTCTCATTCAGAACTGATGTTGTTGCACAGTTTTTCCGTATAGGAATTGTTTTTGACTATGGATGGACTTGAACTACAGACCTTCGGCTCAACAGTCGGCGATGATTACCATTGCACCACGACCACCCCCTGGTGTTTCTGTAGATATGTTAAACAATATCGGAGAATTAACTGCTCTCTGTTGTAAACTATCAAAAAACCTGCTCGAATTGATGTTGTCACCTTTAACAATAAATTTCTTTCCCATAGAATCATGTATAGAAGGTGATTTGGCATGCCTAGCCTGGTGAGCTTGTAGAGCAGACCTTCTAACCATACGGTGTCGAAGGCCTTTACATGTACATATGGTCGACCGGACAAGCACCCGTACATTGATTTTTTGCCTTATTCCACTGAATGTCGGAAACCAGTTTTGACGCATTGTGAATGGTCTAGCCCTAAAACCAAATTGGTTGTCCGGAAGCAAACTCATTGATCGGAGATTAGCTAGGTTTTATCTCTATCCCGTTTAGGGATAGAGTGGATCACCGCCATTTTCCAATGCTCTGGATAAAGAATATTATCGTTGCGTTGTTGAACAGCGTGCTAAAAATATCTACTGCTTCAATTGCCAGGTGTCTTAAAACGACATTCGGGATAAAATTGGATACAAAATGGCAAGCCTCCAGAAAAAATAAGGAATTAATAGGACACGCTGTATACATCGCGCAGACTTTGATTTGTGAGATCAATATGTCCACACCTTTTTTCACTGCCGTCATTGTTTTCACAGCAATCCCCACTTTCTTAAAATGTAGTCCATTCATTCGCCCCATGATATAAAAAACAGATCCCCATCTGCTTAAAGGTTTCCTCAACTCAATGTCATTCCATTAATAACAATCACAAAAAAGTAACACGAAGTGGAGCCACCACTTGAAACACATTCGGTTCCCCATCGTGCTGTAGAAGCGCCTGTTAAGCAACTGACGTCACTACTTACTCGCAGCACTATCGGCTGCCAAAATAAATGACAACCCAAACAACAAATCAGTCTGCGCGTCATCTTCCACACGAATATGCCGCACAAGAATAAAACCAACACACGCATGTCTACGTCAGAAGCAAGTCAACTTGGGTACGCGGGCTTCCACGCCCGCAACAAATACCAGATTCACGACATGCCATTCGCTATTCGTGAATCGTGATTAGTAAGCGCAAATTCTATCGCCGTGACAGTTCTCTCGGCAAACAAACAGATACAAACACAGCGTTATTGGACGCGTTGAGAAAAATTGTATTGTGACCGATCTGATCACTGGCGCTAGTGGCGCTGCTGCTAACAACGCGAACAACGCGCTCCTGTACTGCTCCAAACGGCGGTGAATCTAGTCGAATGTATCTTCAGCTATCCAGTTGCATATCTTTCTGTCACACCCTCGCGTCGTGTACATGTTGTGCAATTTGTCGTAATAAATTCGCGTCGTGAATTACATTGAAACGGGGAAAAAAAAAAAAAAAAAAAAACAAATCATTGTCAAGCCTGTCAGACGGACAGGAGAGATGTCCAAACGTGACACAAGCGCATTCATAGCGAAAGTAATTAATTGTGAATTGCGAGCAATTGTTTGTATCTTACTGCTCGTTAATTGTGTAACAAGTGCTGACTGTGCCTCTTTAGGTGACCGTCTCCGAGGCACAAATGGTGGCATCATCACTGCCACCCAACGACAGTGTTTTCTAAGTAAGCGCGAATAGGAACTAGTCTATCTAAGTCAATCGCTGCATCTTGATTATGCGTTTTGTATGTATGTGCTTTAAGTGGTCGCTCGTTTGTGGTTCGCACATCAGATCACCTTTGGTCGCGTCGCATCTCTGTAACCCCCTGTAGCTCTAAAAATACCGCAACAAGTGCCAATATTCCATTTTCAGAAACATTTTTTTTGCTTTCATTTCGTCTTGTTTCTTCTGCTCGTCGCGGTAGTGATTGCTGCTGATTCGTCTTATTTTCAGGCGACAGATTCATAGATACTCATACTCGAAGATCTGTGGCGTGGCAGATGTTTCTATTTTCGAGCAGTCTTTCGTGTAATTATAATTGGACACATGTGGTGTCTTGCCCGCATTCGAATTCATTCTAACTAGTGTTGCATAAGATATCAAACGAGGTACGAGACACTGCGTCACGTCTTACGCACTGCAGTGGAACTAAATGTCCGCTTGTCGACACATTGTCCACTTGATCTATCTCAACCAGGTTGTTATTGTCCGCCAAATTTCGGGCAATCCCTCTATGAAAACAAAAAATAAAATTCGAGGAATATTCGGTGTCTTTCGAGGAGACTAAATGCGGCATTAACACATTGATTGATGCGTCGATGTCATCACAATCCTCAGTACCATGCGGGATAAACAAGTTAATGCTCGTGACTCCGGGGAGAGCTTGAGTATCTGGAATTTATTATTTTTTCGCGATTCTGTGTGGTCTTGCGGATATTTCATTGTGCAATTAAATGAGGTTGCTTGCCGGAACGATTCATCTTGTTTAAAGTGTTTTATGTGACCGGCGTTGATGGGCGACAAGCAGACGGGCAGTCATTCAAGTGATCGGATTGAAAGCGAGTGACGAGTGAGATGACAGTGGGAAATGTGGGGTAAACGCTCGGACTCATACGTGCCTTCTTTTTAACTCTTTAATACAATATATCGTTAGCTGTAAAGCAAAAGCATTGCATTCGGTAGTTGTAGACTTGTGGTAATTGAGTTATTAGTTTTGCTGAAATCTAATTTACATTGAACTTGGATAGCATCCAACAATTCTGTGCTTTTTTCGTTCGAGTAAGTTGTTAACAGATTTAATGGTTCGCTTTAAATGCCAATGAAGTGGTCATATTGTGCGGCAAACAGTTTATATATATTTCGGTCTGGTGCACGGCGAGTTGAAATATTTGTAGCCCCGTTTTTCTCCAAGAAACATCTTGTTTGGAAGAAGAAATTGACGTGAGCTATTGGCTTTAATTAATTGCCCAATGAACCTCTGGGAAAAGAGGTGGTGTGTATAGCTTTCTTCGCACGCCACTACAGAGGATGACATCACCTATGCTTAGTAAGCATGGAGGAAGATAAGTGTAATAAAAGCCATAAACAAGTTCTCCAATATTCTCTATTAAAGAGCATTACAAACGACGCAGTTCTTGTAGGTAGTTCTTTAAGCTCAGTAGTCTGCGATGAATACTGCGTGTTAATCCTAAGAAAAACAATATTCTAGGCCCCAACGGGCGACCTAAATAAAAGTTTTACTCGTAGATTCCATTAGATCGTTAATGGCCGTTCAAAAGAAAGGTTCGATCAATCATACCCTCTGACTAACTTCACCAAAATCTTAATTTCTCGGACGTCAGATCTTCGGCTCTGTTTATAAATGACCATCCAGCAAGAGGTGTCATTTTTCATTTCACGCAATGGAATGACCTTTGCTGGGTAAAAACAAGGAGGTTATTATATATTGATCGATGTAAACTCGCTCAACGTGCTGAAATAGTGAAATGATCGAAAAAACGGTTCATGACGTTGGTACTGTTTTTAGTCAACACCCAAGCGCTTTCTCGCACAGCCCTAGGAAATTTAGTTCTGGGCGTGTTACCGAAAACTCGGGTGTGTCCACCCTCGATCAATTAGACATTAGATCTTTCACGCAAAATCATTTTGAAAGCCCAAACGATAATGAAAACATCCTCTCCATGATACTGGGGGACAGCTTGATTCGATTTTTGAACTGGCAATATGATAGGGCCATATTTTTTGTTCGTGCAACTGCTTCGATCGCCAGTCGATTTTTTCCTTAGGGACTATGTTAAAGATATAATCCACGTCAATGTTTCACCAACTATTCAAGAAATATCAGAGCTTGATTCGATGAAAAATCTCATCAAAATCTCATAACTGTTTATGGTCAGGGCCGAGGCGAGAATTTAATAGATCACCTTAGAGATTGTATTTTAGATTAAAATACAAAAGTCTAGATTTTTTATAAAAATGTTGTGTTTTCCTGTTGATTTAAAATAACACTTCTTGCTGGATAGCATTATATGTGCACTATTTTTCGGCTATCAACCGAATGAAATTACGGAAGAAGCCATTTTTCACCTTAGTGAACATAGTCATAGAATGCTAGTGTAATTATGAACATGCAGGGTGCGCCATCTCATATAGGTCCATGTAAATTTCGAATCACTTCAACACTTCTCAACCGATTTTGGAAATTCAAAAACTTTTATTCAATTTAGACCTTTACAATTTATTTTGATTAATTTCTGAAAAAAATATCAATTAAATGACCGCCTTTATTGCCGATGCAAAAATGTCCTCGTGTTCGCGCATTCTCCATGACATTTTCGAGCATTTCGGTCGAAATTTCTGCGATTTCCGCTGTTCTATTGTCTTCGGGCCGTTAGCATACACCTTGCTTTTCAAGTATGCCCAAAGAAAAATGTCTGGAGGAGTCAAATTCGGCGATCTCGGAGCCCAGTCAATATCGCCCTTTTTTGACACCAATCTACCAGGGAACTTCTTACACAAAAGGTTTATTGTTTTGTCCGCAGTATGGCATGTCGCGCCGTCTTGTTGAAACCAAAAGGGAAATAAGCCTTTTTTACGCATTTCTGGGACCACGTAATGGGCCAACATCCACCGATATCGATCGCCATCCACTGTATCGCCAACTTTTAAGATATACGATGATGGTTTTAGCGCATACACCGGCCCAAACAGTAACTTTTTGATCATATAGCGGCTCTTCATGAATAATGTGAGGATTTTCGGTGCCCAGAAGCGACAATTTTATTTATTAACTGAGTCAGAGAGCGTAAAATGTGCCTCATCGGTCATCAAAATTTGCTGCCAGAACTCCGGCTCAGCATTAATCATTGCAGCGACATTTTGTGCGTATGCCAAGAGCCGTGGCTCATCTTGTGGCAAAATTCTGTGAGTTATCTGCACTTTGTATGGAAATAAGTGAAGATCATCCTTTAAAATTCTCCGCAAAGTGGTCCCACTGATGCCTAACTGCTGCGAACGGAGCCAATATGACAAACTTGGGTCTTCTTGAACACTGGCCTTCATAGACTGAATAGATGAGGTTGAACGCAGCGGACGTGGCCTAGGTTGCTCACGAGGGCTTGCCACAGAACCAAATTGAAAAAAATTCGAGGCCCAACTTCGAATTGTATCTTTTTTGAGCGCCACACGATCACGATATTTTGCACGATACGCACGTTGAGTTAGCATAAGCGCGCGTTTATTTTTAATGAACATTAAAACTATTTTCGCGCGTTCGTTTGGTGTGAAGCGATTCATATTTAAAATTGTACTGAATTGACGTTGACAAAATGCTGTGACATATAAAAATCTAAAAATCGGTTGACAATTGTTGAAGTTATTCGAAGTTTACATGGACCCACATGAGATGGCGCACCCTGTATATTCATACATTTAGAGCGATGTGGCTTCATTAGTGGTTGGAAGGAATCCTTACCCTACCACCTTTGGTTGGACAATGTCATCTAAAAGTGGGCCTCCAGTAAAATAGACGCGACCATATACTTAAAATCTAATCCTTTTTTAAAAGTGTAATAACCAATGATATACTACGATAAACATAGAAGCCACACCATTCCTCCCTCACTGTGTTATAAACATATCGAACATTTTCTGTTTATAAAGAAAAGGAAATTGTTAGGCTGCGGCCACGCAGTGAACGATGGGCGAGGGGACGTAAGCCCTTAGTGACTAGCGATTTTGCTGTTTTAATTTTTTAGTGTTTCAATGATGTGATTTCCTTTGTCTCGTCAATCTTGGTCGAACTTTTTTTAATAGAAAATCAAAGGAAGATACCTGCAAAAGGTGCGTCCCAAAATGATAGTGCCATTTGTTGTATCTGTATTTTGCGCTCAGTTAACGTGCGATGAATACTTTTTTTTTTTTTTGAAATTGTGTCGTAGACCCTGTTTGGCATTGAGTTTACTAAATTTTGGATTGTTTCTTTTTGAATTTTTTGCCAACTGTCCATAATTGCGGTCTTAAGCTACAAAACGTCGTTAAATAGCCGCCCCCTAGCATACACCAGTATTGCTAATATGCCCCATAAATGGGTATGAGTATGGCGAACGTGCAGGCCATGACATAATTGGAATATGTTTGTCGGAAAACCACTTTGTAGAAGAAATGTTGGTCCAGTTCTTCGAGAAATGGTATAAGGGCTTACTCCAACATGTCTTGGATTCATCCTGTTAGGAACAATTGCTAAACGGGAAGTTCCACATGAACTAAAGTCGTCCCATACCATTACGCTACCTCCTCCATGCTGACGTTTGGAGAACGAAAATTCTTCGTTTCTTAAATCATGCCAGTTGTGTGCCCATGTCGTGTCGGCATGTCTAAACTCCACAAAACTTTTCCCCATTCTTCATCAAAATTCGGGTCTTTCGGGCCTAATCCATACTGATCGTTCTATGCTGTTTAGTAAGAGTTGGTTGCGGCTTCATTCTTTTCGATTGCAGCCGACTGGACGTCTTTATAAATCTGTGAACGGTGGAGTTGGCGGCTTTTTTTTCAGAACATGCTGCAATACGTCGAATACTGTTTGTGAAATTAGACAATTCAAGTCTAAGAGTTGATGGGAACTGCCTTCCAATTTCACGCATAGATTTGCCACTTTTCAACAATTCAATTATTTGACCTTTTTCGAATTCAGTCAACGACTTTCCTCTTCCTATCTTGTCAATATCTACTCAAACGCAAAATGATCGACGCTGATCGAGAGCAAATGATCGCTATTCATACAGCCACGGAGGACACATTGTAAAACATATTAAAATTTTATCGTTAGAAAAAGGAAACAGCTGTAGTCGGAGCTTGGCTCTATCTTTATGAGACACTAAATTTGTGTGTGTTTGTCCAAGTGACTGGATAGTTGGAATTTTGAGTATATTTTATATTTTTGAGCATTTTTGCGTTGTGGTTTCCTTTGGGTGTGGATTGAGTGAAAGAATACTCTTTTCCTTTCGGGTTTGAGTGCTTAGGGGTTGAAGAGCTCATTTTTTATTATTATGAAATTTCAAAAACGTTTTTTTTTTCTTTTTACATCTATTTATTGAAAAACCGCGAACCGCTTTGGTGAAGTGTCGAGAACAAAGTGACCTACGATCTGTATCTATTTTGTGGCGTGGCACCCATTATGACCTGAATTATTTTAGAGTTCCAGATTTCTATAATATTTCAATATGTTGTTGTTAGACGTTCCCTTAACCATATCTGATACCTAAAATGTTGCTCTGATTATTACTTTTGAAAAAAAAACCGGGTGCCAATTGGCACCGCTGGGCTCATACCTTGTCTAATGGTGACCCATATCTATAGTACTGGGCGTAAAAAATAATTGTTGTTAAATAATTATTTATTTAATATTATTGTTATTTTATGATACTAAAATAATGTATATTGAATAAAACAATTTTTAAACATTTACATTTCATTATAATTTTAAATTGAACGTCATTTACATATGAAATTCTAAGTTGCATGCTGCATAAAGGCCCACGTTACATTTATTACACTGTAATCTGGCCTGACTCTTACATGTCTCTCAAGCACATTTGCGACGAGATTCACTGGGAACCAGTAAGTGGTTAAGACCATCATAACGTATGCTGTCATTGATTCTATTTCCAGTTTTCGAAGATTTTGAAACTGCTGGACGCCCACCATCGTGTGGCACACTTTTGAATTGTAACAGGTATGTCTGGACAATTTCTCTTCGAAAAGCCAATTGAGTAAGGGTACTGCCTGCTTGTCTTGATAGTACCCAAGCATTACATATAGCTGCGTCAACAAGGTACGTGAATATTGGCCACCACCATTTCTTTCCCCTGATCTGTGCCGCCCATATGTTGATTATATTCAGTAAAGATAGCTGGTCGTGGAACTTGTATTTTCTTTGTTGCTTTTGCGCAGTAACGAGTAACCTTTGATAAAGGTTCTACACCATGTAAAGTGGACATTGCAATAACCACAGAATTGTCTTTCCAGCGAACTACAATCACATCTTCTTTTTCACTTTTTGAGTAAATGTAGGTACCACGATCTGCTTTGGTCATATCTTTCTTGCTTGTTATAGGAATATCATTGGGGAGGCGATTCTCACGTACTGTTCCTGTGCCTTCATAGCCGCGTGATTTCATATGCGCAAGTAGTTGGAAACCAGTGAACAAATTGTCGAAATAGAAACTTGTTGGCAAGGGCTTGACATTTTCAGGGAAGTGATCTATCATCTTTATTAGAGGTGACGCTGCTTTTCCAAACATTTTGTCATAATCGGGGTTTTCTTCAATACTCTTTCCTTGATATATTTCAAAATTTACTAAATAGCCATAAGGGGTATTCATACACCAGTTTTTATAACCAAAACTGTTTACACCAATGTTTACCAAAGTACTCGATCATTGACTCGTCATAGTTTAGGGTAGCAGATGGAACGTAATGTGAAATAAAGTTCTCCTTGATGATGTCAATGAGCGGTCTCAGTTTCCACATCTTGTCCGTGGCAACCATGTGATTGTTGTCCGCACAATGTAAGAAACACATGATTGTCATGAATCTGTCTCGTCGCATACTATTATACACCATCAAATTCCTCATATCCTCACTTTGCTCCCAAAAGTGTCTCTTTGATGGTATGGTATTGTAGCCAGATAAAATGAGAATTGCGATGAATACCTTCATTTCTTCAAGAGATATCTTTGGATCAATACAATTTAGAAAAGCGGCATATTTTTGCGATTGATCTAGCAATAAGTTAAAAACTCCTAAAACGGTCTCCTAAAAACAAATCTAGCATCTCCGCAGCGGACTTTCCTCTATATGAACTAAAATTTGCTTTTGGAAATAAAGGAATCTGTCGATGTAAATCATCATTTACCCACGGCCGATTCACTTTTTTTAAGATCTTCGGTGGAGGTTCATCTTCATGGGAGCTGTCGGATTCGCTGTTTGAATTTTCGTCTCGACCCGTAGATTTACTCTCAGTCCTGCGACTTCCACGTGAAGCATGACTACCGCGAGACTGCATACGTGAACCGCGAGTCTGCTTGCGAGAACCGCGAGTCAGCGTGGGAGAACTCCGACCGCGAGATGACGTACACGAAGGCCCTGCTTCAGATTCAATGTCAGCAAGTACTTGTGGATGTTTAGATGTAGATGCCAGTACCACTTCGCACCTGGCATTTAGTTGTCGTCCTGTTAGATTGTTTACAAAACCACCTTCGTCTTCATCGGCCGAGTCCTCATCTGAACGAACTGCAGGGTCTTGAGGCTCGATAAATAACATCTGAGGGTCCAGCACTTCATCTTCTTCTAGGATAGCTAATGCTTGATGTAATGTACAATTCCTACAACAAAAAGAAATCTTGTAACCGCTAAAACAACACTTACATAGTACACATCCATCGAAAAGACTACATATCAGCCTAGAGGTGCCGAACGGCACCCGACACATTACTCGTGCGATATACTGAGCACAGATGCAAAATTAAGTTATATTTATGTATTATCAACACGGACACTCTTAAAAAAAAGAAAATATAAAATTACTAATAGTTTACAAAATATAAGCCACTTACTTGAGAGGTCCTTCAATTTTTACAACAATTTCCCAACACTGATTGTCAATTGTCTGTATCGGTCGCGCGATGTTCACTTATTGAAATAGAGGAAGTTGTGATGGAATTCCGGGAAGGGTAGAGGGTGTTTCGAATTCCCTTCAACAAGTATGCTTCGAAGAACGGAATAGTTTTTTCCCCGATTACTTGTGTCGCATTTTTTACACAGAACATTTATAGGATGGCACTATCATTTTGGGATGCACCCTACGAAGGTATTGCCGAACTCGTTCGTTTAATAAAATTCACCATAAGCTGACCTTTCTTGATTTCTTCCTCTTCTCGATCGAATAGATCTATAAATATGAACACGACTTTCAGGTGAAAAGCTACGAACAGCATTTGACAATGGCATTTTTGCAACTAATCGCTCAGCGATGACCCTCAGTAAATGGCCACCCGTCGATCAGACTCGTCGCTCAATTGCTCAGTCGCTCGTCGTTCACTACGTGGCCGAAGCCTTATTCGTCCACATATTCTTCAACGCCAAAAATACTTCTTATACTCGATTGCTGAAGTAGCATTTAGCTCTCTCAGCAATGGGCATTTAATCTCATCTACAGAGTGGTCAATGTGAACTGCAACTTTACGAAATATATTATTTTAGACGTTTTAGAAAAAAATCCTTTTAAAGCCTATATTAAATTTTCAATACTGGCGGCTTAAGCCACCAGCTTACACGTTGTCCGAACGTGAGCCTGCGAAATCTCTTTCGAGTACGATCCGGTGCAAGGTTATGGTCCATTCAAGTCGGGCAGTTTTGGTTTTCTTTTTATTAACTTCTAAACCTGCTTCCTTTCCTTTCACTATCCGACTTTCTGCGTTTCTCTTAATTGTTTTCTCACTCGAAGGTTCAGAATATCAGCGTAAGCGAGACCGGGTGTGATTCCTTCCCCTGTTTGCAAAATACTTCATAGTTGACTGTGGAATCGAGAGAAATAAGGTAGAGATGTTGTTTTTTAACCACCCTAAGTTGACGCAAAGTTGGGTAAAACTCTCAAGGCCTCAATGCATATTTCAACACACTTCCATTTTTTCCCACCAGAGAAAACGATATTTGGCAACTCGAACTTCACTTTTGTCTAAGCATCGAAAAGATTTTGTCCTTTTTAAAACCTATAAGGGCTTAGTTCGAGCTCATTCTTAAAAGCATGTGGTATGGTAGTCTTTAATGTTGAATCAGTAGTCACTTCTCTGCGTTTTCAGAATTACTTCTGTCGATGATGACAACCACTTTAGCGCTTTGCTATGTGTAACGTGCTGTAGTTTATCGACATCGAGGTGCTGACAGGCTCTAACAATAGCCACTAATGACTTTCCACTTAAACATAACGCTATCACACTATTACGTTTGAATACCATTTCGGATAAAAGAAATTCCACAAAACTGATACGCAAATGCTTCGGCACGCTTGTAAACAATGAAACCAAATGTCATTGGGCGAAACGTTGACGCAATTCTACCAACTGTTTAGGAAGTTAGAGCCTCCTGGCTCCTTCAATTGGGCCCCATAGTATACTCGTCTAACAACACCCCTTTATATTGTAGTTATATTTAGTTTTTAGAAGAGAAATAAGCGTGTATTGCAGTCTCATCTTTCGTCACATTCTTTATTGTTTGTTTTTTTTTTTTTCTCTTAGTACATTCTATTGATTGACCTTGTGGCAGTAACATGGTTCACTATGGCATGAGCCTATTGGTATGCCAATATATTTAGCGACTTCCCACATTGTGATTCTTTTAGTCACTTCGTTCAGTTTTCCTCATCCTATCTTCATCAGTTGCTGGTGTGCTGGAGCGCCGTGGGCCCCTTTATCATCAGAGTCTTCACGACCTTCTGACCACCTATGCCAAATTGCCTCGTTACCTTTGTTAGATATATATATATTTCTGAGTATCGTATTGATTACCTACATGGAACACTGTGTTACCTCAAGCCACTCCATAAAATATTCCTCCCGTAGTGAAGCCAAGTCTAAAGTGATGAGGCCTTTGTATTGTGTATTCCGTTGCCCTTAATAAAGTTTTCTAATCTCACTTTTGTGGCTGCAATATGTTCAACTTCCTAATTAGAAGTCTCATGTTACTTTTGGTACTTAATTAAAATCATTAGATGCGTCTTAAAAGTAGGGCAAACTCTGATCTCTGAACACACGTGGAGCAGAAGCAATTAAATAAAAAAAGTTACATTGTTCTGGGGAAAAGGTGTTGAGAGATTTTTATCATTTTTTGAATAAATGTTTCCTTTTTTGTGAATGAATTTTGTTTAAATCATTACTGGCCATTGTTATCTATGACCTTTTGCCATCTTGTGGCCAGTTCCATAATTCCGTCAGTATAGAACTTCTGGGTTTGCTGGCAAAGAACTAAGATAAAGATGTGAATTCCTTTTCATTAATGAAGTACTGAAGAGATAGATAGAAATGATGATCTCTAGGCGCGGGGTCTAGGCTATACGGCAGCTGCATCAAAACTTTTCAACCAAACTCTCACAATCTGTGAGGTCTGGCATTACCATGACAGAAGGCTATGCCCTTTCTATTGATCAAGTCTGGGTGGTTTTTTGAAGTGCTTCGTGCAATCTTGTTAATTGCTGATAATAGAGATATATATTCTAGCACCTCGTAATGTTCAATTCCAATCCTACCATACAAGAACGACTTGAGCATTGTCCGTTTTCTAGCAAAGCAAAGCAAAGTTTTCTCGACTATTTTAGCTTATCTGAGAAGTTCATAGACCATCTTCGAGCCATCTGTCACCGCACTGACACTTCTCCATTCTCTCATTGTTGGGAATTTAACCAAGAAGTAGTATTCGAAGCCGAAGTTAAGTGTGGTATATTCATTCGAAAATATAATCAGTCTTTTGACATCATCTTCAGGACCTTACCGTGGCCATAGATGTAGCTGAACAAACAGCCGTTGTTAACCCGTCATTCAGAATGAATGAAGACGACGGCAGCTCCTTTACACGTGAATAGGCGATAAAAGATATGCTTAACTTTCTAGCTCGCAGCCAGTATTGCTGACTAAATCCACCCCCAAACCACAGCTTATGGCCCACTGATGATAATTGCTCAGATCTGTTTTCACGAAATACCGAGAAACTAACCAGACACTAGATTCATTGGTGCAAGCTTACTGGGCCGAAGGTTACTCTCAGGGTTTTCAGGCCTTTCACATACAATTATTTTGTACCATTTACAAACTCACTAGCTGTGTCGGCGCAACGATCACACAACTCTGTCCTTCTGAGCTATAATCCGTTCTGGACACTCTGTATGGAGGCATCCGTACTGGCTTCTCGTCCCTTCTTCTCGATCTTGTCGCCTTGACAGTTCCTGTTCAGCCCCTTCTTGCTTAGAACCCGAGCCTGGATTCTGACTAATAGCGACTGTGTTCATGATTTTTTGGATGAGTGTGTTTTTAAGCATGGAAAATTCCATTTTTGTGAATAATTCCAGCATCAGTATGAATATTTTTTAATGCTCCTTAAAGATGTTATCCAAAATGTACTTTTTATAGAAGAACGCTGTAAAAGCTTTACGCGCCACATTGTGCTGTTAGTAGGGTTTAGACCACTGGAACTGGGGACAGAACACCTAGAGGTCGCTTTTAATTTATTTGTACGCATATCATTCCTCCACCGACGCTTTTATGAAAAAAAAAAAACTCTTCCATTTGTCACCAGGCTTCATCACATGAAGGGAGTAGTATGGTCTGTGAAGTGTCGATTTTTTTTGAAATCAGAGTAAATCCACTGAGACAGTTGCACCTCAGTTTAGACATCAAATCCCATGTTTCACGGCTTAATATAAAATGTTTATTAATAGTTTTGAATCGTTGTTGTTAGTCCTAAACGAACCACTAATGTTTTGCTGTTTGTTCTAAATTCGCACGTTTCTAACATAAAGCATAAACGAAAACAAGATACGATCAGCTCGCCAGGAGCCAAGCTAAAATTCAAGCTCAAACTTATGCAAACTTATGCAAATATTTTCCTGTCCATTCGCCTGTCCGTCTGTAAGCATATATCACATATCTATCTAGCCTTCTGTCCGTAGGCATATATCATATATCTACAAATTTGCGCGAAGTGAATGTGAATATTAATGTATCATATACTTAAAATAGGCGATTGGTGAATTGGGTGTATTCATCATTTCACGTTTTTTATTTTTATAATTATATTATAATTCACATTCACTTCGCGCAAGTTTGTAGATACATATATGACATATGCGTACAGACAGACAGAAAAGCCTTTACATAAGCCTGTCCTGCCTCTTTTATATCGATCGTGATTTGGCAATCGTTCGTAGTCAGTTCTTTCTATTTCGTCCACGTATATGTATTCATCGGTTTTTGATGTGCTAAAGCGTCTAGGACACTCATCATCGTCAACGTCTCCATGACCTTCTTGAAAACACAATTCAACAAAACAATATTTAGCTTTTATAAAGCTGCTGGTCATACCAATTCACTTACATAGGTTTGGTTACCAATATATTGGGTGTATAACTTAGTTCGTGCGGTTTGCTAAGAGATGGCGTAACTTGTATTATTCCATTGGAACATGCGTTGGAAAGCTACTGTCATTGTACGTCATTTCAGTTTATGTCATTCATTTGAAGCGTAAACAACAATAATTTTTTTTCACTCAAATATGTCGAACTTTGTGCCTGAAAAAGTGTTTTTGCAGGGAGTTCTTCTTCATTACTTTAATATGAAGAAAACTGCTGCCGAAAGTCATCGTATCGGTGGAAGTTTATGGTGAACATGCGCTGGCTGAGCGAACGTGCCAAAAGTGGTTTGCACGATTTAAAAGTGGTGATTTTGGCTTGGAAGACGATGAATGTCCTGGGCAGCCAAAAAAGTTTGAAGATGAAGAACTGGAAGCATTACTCTATGAAGATTTTTGCCAAACACAAGAAGATCTCGCAGAATCTTTGGGTGTCACTCAAAACGTTTAAAAGCAGCTGGATATATTCAAAAGCAAGGAAATTGGGTTCCACATGAACTCAAGCCGAGAGACGTCGAAAGGCGGTTTTGCATGTCCGAAATGCTGCTGGAACGCCACAAAAGGAAGTCATTTTTGCATCGGATTGTTACTGGTAATGAAAAATGGATATATTACGACAACCCCAAGCGCAAAAAATCATATGTGAAACCCGGCCAACCAGCCAAATCAACGGCAAAGCCGAATATCCATGGCGCGAAGGTAATGCTCTGTATTTGGTGGGATCAGAAGGGTGTGCTGTATTATGAGCTGCTAAAACCGGGTGAAACCATCAATGGACAACGCTACCGAACACAATTAATCCGTTTGAAGAGAGCAGTAGCGGAAAAACGCCCGGAATATGCGACCAGACACGAGGCAATAATTTTTCATCATGACAACGCTCGGCCCCACGTTGCTATTCCGGTTAAAAACTATTTGGAAAACAATGGATGGGAAGTTTTACCCCACCCGCCTTATAGCCCCGACCTTGTCCCTTCTGACTACCATTTTTTCCGGTCGATGCAGAATGCCCTCACTGAAATACGGTTCACATCAGAGCAGAATATCAAAAATTGGCTTGATTCATTCTTGGCTGCCAAGCCGGCGCAGTTCTTTTGGGATGGGATTCACAAATTGCCAGTAAGATGGGAAAAGTCATAGCTTCAGATGGGCAATACTTTGAATAATACTATTGTACATGTTTTTCTTAAATAAACGTTCAAATTTGAAAAAAAACCGCACGAATTAAGTTATATACCCAATACATAGATGCTCCTCGGACATTTCGACTTCTATGAGTAGGCTTCTGGGAGTGTGAGTCCTTAATTCAACTGATTGTGGCAACAAATGGCCTCGCAATCTCTGAATGAACGATTAATGGTGAATTAAAAATTGATCGTGCACCACTCTTGTGACCATCGTCTTCTTTGAAAGATTCTTTGCCCCGCTTGTTTTGAATAGTCTTTTTGAGAAAATAATTACTCCTTTGTGTGCTAGAGACTAACGCTAATGTGTAAGCAATTTAATTCGATTTTTTTATTTTTTTTTTTTATGTAAAGCCTGTATTAGCCTACTCTAAACTACCCTAACCTAGCCTATGTAGGCCTGCCATGGGCAGGCAGACTTTGGCTTGAAGAGGCTGAAGGTACCATGGACGAAGTCCCCTCCAAAAGCTATCAAAAGCGTTAACGCTGTCGAATGACGTCTTCTCGATCTCTGTATGAAACCGAACTACTGAACCTGGGCTCGCGGAACGCCACATGATGTTCGTAGAGAGACCGCCGATTAAGAAAATTGGAGTAGTTATTTACCGACTTCGAATCTATTTTATTGCGTAAAATTGTCCACCGGTACAGTCTGTTGTATAGGACCTCATTAGGGTAAAATTTCGCGTACTTAGATCCAGGGGTTCTATATAATCCGAGACAAGTCCTGAGACATTGTCTCTGAAATACCCGAATCCTTTCCATTAAGCTGGCTCTCACATTGAACCACATGGAACATCCATAATCAACCATTGGCCTGATTAAGGCCATGTAATAGATTACCTTCACTCTGAAATCAAATTGACTGCTATGAAACAGCGAAAGCGGCCCGGGCCCTTGCCGGAGCGGCATCAATATGTTTGTTATACTGATCTAACCAGATCACAAGGTATCTGACTACACCTTATTTCGCCAGTGGTCGTCCGTCCGGCCCGAATACTGAAAATCTCGAGAGGACCTAGACAGAGACGTTCTGTATAAAACAGCTTCAACTGTTTTCAAGTCGTTCAAGTGACGCTTCGATCTGTCCGCATACGGACGATGATATTGAATAGTGAATATAAGCCCGATACTGTTGCAGTCCGTTTTTAATTTCAAAAGTTTGGATAAAAATCAGGTTGGCAATTTTCTCAACTAACTTTCTGTCAACATGTCAAAGATCATATAGAGCAGGGGTTTACTTATACCCAGCTAGTTGAGCTTGTAATAAAGACCTTCTAATCATACGATGTCGAAAGCTTTTTTCAAGTGCATTGGTTCTTGCATTTGTTCCATTGAATATCCGACACGAGTTTCGACGCGGCATGAATAGGGCCATGCGAAGCTTTGAAATCACATTGGTTGTCTGGAATGATTTTATTGTCCTCAAACGATTTCGGCAGGACTCTATGCATTACCTTCCTGAAGAGCTTGCTGATACTGGAAGGAAGCTTCTTGACCGGAGATTTGCCGGATTGGAGTTGTCATTATCCCTCTTGGGGATTGGTTGCACTACCGCTGTCTTCCAGTGCACTGGGTAATATGCATTATTCAGTGCATCGTTATATAGGATGGTGTAGCCTATATCTTCTGGAAGGCAAAGGACAAGTCAACAACTTGTGTGGACGTTTTTGTTAAAAAAAAACCATTTTTAATGAAATCAATGATTATTATTGATTAATGAACTTTGATCTATTATGAATGGAACACAACATCGTCCATGCTGTATCGAATTCGCTTCTGCATGCTCCATCGAAAAAATTAAATTATCGATGATTTTTTGAAGAATAAGTGGAGCGATATCCGCAATTTCAATTTGGTTATTATTTAATTGTCTAAAAGCTTTGGTTGTTGTGTCATTTAAATTTTATAGGCATTTCAATCAAGATCAATCTCCAAAATGCGCCGTAGAGTGAATGACAGTAATGAAAAGCCAATATTCACAGCTTCTATTTGCTCACACTTTATGAATACAATAGAACTCAATTAACGACGTCACTATTGTGTGACAAAAAAACCGTAAAATAATTAAGAACCGTTCTTGACTCTATTCCTGCACAGCAGTTGCTTGATTGGCGGGGCACTGTTGAACGCTTATAGACTAGCTATTCGTAAGTTGATTTCAGTTGCAATAAAACCGTGATACATAAGCAACGCGACTAAATTGTGTTGCCTCAGGAAACATTAGAAAAAAAAATCGTATGCACTTTATCTTCGGCGATTTGATTATGTCGCTTGTTAATGTCTCAAATTTTGTAAGTCATTGTCTTAAGAAGGCACTTATGAGTATCACTTATCAATATCAGTAATTTCCATCCCCTCCTTATGGGATGTGGAATCTTCATAATCTTCATGTCAGTGACCCACATTCCTTGCACCCACGGTCGCATAACCCTACTGGTTTCTTCCAGATATGCTTTTACGAACCAAGCCCCAGTTTCCTTGCTTTCTGTTTACTTACACATCAATTGATCGAGTCTGAGTGTGAGTCAAACTGCCCTCAGTGCTATTATTCCACCGAGTTTGCCATAGAGACCTAGAGGGAGGATGTCAATAGGGATCATTCTAGCAATAACAAACAATAATCCAATATCATCCGGTGACCGGTGTTAGTGTCCTTAGCGCGCAAGGCCGGTATGTTGATAACAGTTTCCGGCAGGTTGCTTTCTTCTGAGAACTTCTGCCCAGACTGGTGCAGCGTATAAATAAACAGAGCTGACCTGTCTAGTATAGGATCCCCCTTACCCACGTTTGGTAAAATTAAAAAGTCACTTGGTAATAGTAAAAAGTCACTCGTAATGATGAAGCTTTCTCGTTCGTAGCCTGTTACCCAGTTTCATCCCCGAGTATTTTATTGCATCCATGATCGGGTATTATGATTGCCGGATATTGGTTTATTAAATGTTTTACTACTAGTAATGAGGCCAGTTCAAAAGCTGCAGATTGATCTGGCCAATTGCTGTGCTTGTGGCTGATTCTATGACTTAAATGTGTTTCGCAACAGTTATGATCACTACCTCTTCGGAAAAACCGATGATATTGACTCTGCGTATTAACCTTAGTTGCAGGAAGCCGCGTACTTAAACCTCCACAATACGGGACCTAGCCCAACCTTGAGGTACTCCCTCGGAGATTTCTTCTTTTGTTTTATATTTTAACTTCCTTGTTGAATTAATTGAAGACTATCCTTAAGAAATAGTAAGGCATAACCATCCTTCCGAGCGATCTCCTTATTTGGGACGTCTATTCTTGCCAGTGTGAATTATTCGGTAGTAGAGAGTCCGTCTTAAGCTTCAAACGAAATTTTCACTACTACTTTAATGGCAACGACATTAGAGCGCGATTTTCTGAAACCCTACTGATGATTCCGACTCTTCTTTAGTGAGAGATCTATCGAATACTATTCACTGTAGGATCTTCTCCATTCCAAATTCAGATACACGATATTCAATTCAAAGAAATAGTAATGGCTGTTAGTCTGTATTTCTTCTTGTTTACTACGAGAAGTCAAACTTTAACTCTTTTGATATAAGCTCCAAACTCAAAACATTAAACAAATGCTTTGATATTAGTCAATTGATATACCAAAGTCTTCCTGATTGTGATAAGACGTAAACCCTAGCTTTGCTCATAGAAAATTTTTCTGAAGCAATATTAAACATTTCGGCCATCTTACTGCCCTCGAACTTACAAACTTAGAAATCTATTCTAATGTAACTGGTAATAGCAGGTCAAGCGAAGGTTTAGCAAATTTCATATACTTTTCAGATATGTCCATAAACACAGCAACGACTAATAATACCAACGAAATCCCAACATTCCGGCTATTTTTTGAACATACCCTTTTGAAGTGCATTCATAAATCGAATCACCAGGGATGCACCTTAACCCTTTGTACTATTATTCTGCACAAATCAATTATTCCGTTTTCATCACAATTTTCTGACAGACACTCGAAAACGATTCGTCCTTACTACTTTAAGGAAATACGCTGCAAACAGACCCATGCAACTTGACTGTTAGTTTTAACTCATCTGCATTCCTCCCAAACGTCTATTGTCATTATCCTTTCAATCTCTTGCGTTGCTCCCTGACAGTCAGACTCAATTTAGTTGTCAAAATATCCGACATAAAGCTTAAGTGCATCCAGCTCTCCAGAGATAAAATGAAACCGAATTCATGAGCTCTTCTGCAATTCTTATGTATTTCCCTCACAGATGATCTCCAGTAAGAGTTCCCTAAGTTCCCGGGGACGTGATTATTTTTTTTTTTCCATATTGACGCATTCACCAGAAATCCTGAGTCTCCAAACACATCACATTGTCACCTATTTGACGCCAACGCGCCCAACCTCTGGCTCATTAACCTTTCGAAATACATTCGCTCGGTTCCCTGACTCATTTTTCTATTTGATTTCTGTTGTACGTTCCGAGGAGTATCATTCCATCATCCATTGGATTGTTCTCCAAATACTAACTCATTACCGCAGACGGCATGAGTTCGCCAGCTGAAACAAATTAAGTTCCAGCGTTAGCGCTCCAGAACTTAAATCAATTTATGTATGTACGTCATACAAACGTTCTGGGTTGTCGACAGTCGGTTCACCTTTCTCCTAGCGTCCTTCTCTAAAAATACTTATGGAAAGAAGTAAGAACGTAAAAAGACAACGACATCGGGGAGAAAAGGAATAAAAAAAAGCAAACTTGTGGAGTGAAGATGGATATGGAGATGAGCTCCTTCGTACGTAAATTGTGTGTGAGCGATTGGAATGGGTCGACGTTAAACGTGCGTACGTGCCCGAGTACCTAATTCACGTGAATGCCAACGTCCCACATTAAAGCACTCATACATATGTTATCTACGTCCCTTTTATTTGGTGGTGTCTTCATCGATCGAACTGGTTTTTAAAGGTGCTTTCACTTTAAAGAGTTTGCGTTTGTTTACTGACTGTTTCTAGGGCCATAGACATGTATCCTACGTCTCCTGAATAGGTTCGGAGGAAGAGTGCAAACACCTATGGTGATTGATTGAGAACTGATGGGTTCTTAAAAGGGAAGGTGTCCGTATTTCCCATAGAAGCGATTTGATGGAAAAGGATTCACCCAACGGGATTGTGGAGAAATGTGCCTTGTCTATTTCCCTTTTTTTAGGATTGGTTGTCTATAGAGGAGACAATGGAAGCTGTAAAGTGATTTTATGTTAGAGTAAATTGTCAGATTTCCCATCGCTTCCAAGGACAATTTAATCACCCACATGCCATTAAACTGTTTCGTCCTGTCTTGGGGTTACCTACACTAACCATAGCAGATCGGGTATTGTCTTCTACCGCACCAATGTCACTCTAGAGTAATAAGAATGCTGCGTTGTCTAGGTACTATGTCATCATCAAGTTTACGAGGTCCGATAAGTACTTAGCATCACCACCAGATGGCGCCAGTATCGCAAGAGCAACTTGTTTTCATGTAGTACATTCTAGTAGACAGCTACTGTCGAAATAGCCGGATCGAACTCGTAGTTTTGTTTTGACCGCGTGTGGAAGCGGGAGTGTCCGCGGATTTTAGAAAAATGGAAAAAGAGCAATATCGGTCGGTGATTCGATTCTTGTTTTTGGAAGGGAAATCGAGCAGCACAATCAAAGAGCGTATGGATGCCGTGTACGGTGACTCTTCTCCTTCGATGGCCATCAAAAATTGGTTTAACGAGTTTCAACGTGGTCGCACGTCGGTTTTTGATGAGCCACGTCCAGGTGCCCCGAAAACGGCTACCACGCAGGATAACGTGACAAAAATCCACGATCTCATATTGGCAGACCGATTGAAGGTGCGCGGGATAGCTGAGACACTTCTTCTTCTTTTCCTTTTTTCCCGGCGTCGTTATGGTCAGAAGTGTAGGACCATAACCTTCCCACTTAACTGCATTCCTACTGGTCCGCTTGTGGGGTCCGCCGGTTTGACCTCAGAAAGTAGCGGCAGGCTTCCCGGTTTGGGATTACTTCATCGCTGAGGCCAATCAAATGCTGGTGTTTTTGCATTTGTTTGCACCAATTGTTTTTCGGCCTGCCTTTTTTGCGTGTTGAAATTGGAATGTTGATTGATAACGCCTTTTGGACGGGGTTCAAAGGATCTCTCCTTTGAACATGGCAATACCAACTGAGTCGGTCGCGCTCTATATTTCTTGTGATGGTTTCTTTTACGTGGAGGCTTCCTCGGATCTTTGAACTTCTAATTCTGTCACGCTTTGTTACTCCCGCTGTCATGCGAAGCATCTTCATCTCAGCTGCCGTTAATTTGCTCTCATACTTTTTGTGCATTGTCCAGCATTGTGAACCGTATGTGAGCGCCGGACGTACAACTGAAGTGTAGAGCCTTCCTTTCAGCTTAGGGGGCATTTTTCGATCACAGAAGATGGCGGAGTTTTCCCGCCACTTCATCCACCCTACGCTTACGCGATGTTTGATGTCGTCATCACAAGTTGCTTCTCTATCAATCATAGATCCCAGATATTTAAACTTTTCACACTTGGGAAGCACACTTCCATTCAAGTAAATGTCTGGAATAGGCTGATGAGGGTCAGAGAACGGGCAGCACAGATACTCTGTCTTCTTTGAACTAATACGATACCCGTGTCCCTCAAAAATGTCCACCCACACATCAAGTGCTCGTTGTAGGGACGCCTGATCATCACTTATAATGGCCCCATCGTCAGCAAAGAATAGCTGGTGCACATTGGGGTCCGTCACTTTTCCTGAGACACTAAGCATTTTAAAAGATCGCGTGGGTCATAACCTGCATGAAATTTTGGGCATGAGAAAGCTGTCGGTGCGATGGAAGGCGATGACTGTCCCATCGGCCGGAAAGGTGATGGCCACCGTTTTCTGGGATTCACAAGGTGTGATCCACATCGACTACCTGGAGAAGGGCAAAACGGTCACAGAGCATCGTTCAAATGCTCGCCGGCTTCTTACGGCGGCACGGATCTGAGTGGTCCAATCTTCAATTACTCTTCCGTAGAAAACTAGCTGAATTTAGGAGATGTACTGTGTTATGCTCACCTTAAGAGCATCGCTCGATTTTGGTTTATTCGCATAGACCCTCGACTTTAGGAAACCCTACAAGAAAAAGAATAGCGGGGCAATTTCACGTCACCTCTGCGATCCTTACCTTCAAATCGTCCTTGTGATTTGTGTGGCACGTAGCGTCATTCTGATAGAACCACACGTCCAAGTGATCCATATGGTTCAATTTGGGCCATAAGAAATTGGTTATCATAGTTCTGTAGCTCGCCATTGAAAGTGACCACCTCATCAACGTCGTTTCCGAAAAAGTACGGACCAATGCCGCCGGCCCAAAATCCACACAAAACGCCAACTATTTGAGAATGCAAACTGTCGTCCTACATGCGGCAATTTTGCTTTTCAACATAGCCATTCGTCTAAAAAGCGCTTCGCCGCTAAAGATTATTTTTCGGAGAAAATCGGGAACCCTTTTCAAACGCTTCAAATTAACAAACAAATGGCGCTGTTCTTTGAGCTCCTTGGTCGTTAGATCTTGTACGGATGTAGGCCAAGTCCCGACGCAGAATCCCTCCAGTTGAAATCTGCGAAAGGCCGAGTTCTTGTGCACGGCGAGGAATCGACTACCTCTGGTTCTGCTATACACTCTTACTGACCGCGGCGATGTTCTCAGGCCTTGCTTTGTTGTACGAATGTTTGCTGCTTAAGTCTTAAATTCGATCACCAAACGTTGAACAGTCGACTGTGAAGGGTAACCACGTATATCATAAAAGGGGCGCAACGCTCGCAAGGTTTACACTAACGAACACTCATTTCTGTAATAAAGTTTTATCATTTAGACAGTGATTTGGCATCAGTAACTAAATAATGAACAACAGATTTGACAGATATCACCAAAACAAATTTTTTTCCTTATGATTTCCCCTCATT
This sequence comes from Merodon equestris, assembly GCA_958301585.1. Classification (NCBI taxonomy): domain Eukaryota; kingdom Metazoa; phylum Arthropoda; class Insecta; order Diptera; family Syrphidae; genus Merodon; species Merodon equestris. The sequence goes on along the minus strand of OY284415.1, from coordinate 51,356,965 downwards.
ATTCTTTTGCCCGTTCATCCACTGTCCATACGTTCTGCGTGTCCTGCCCATATTAGTCTGCCATTATTACTGTTTGCTCACTATATGCCATTAAGGCCACAAACCTCATTTACCTGAAGAGATCTCATTACGTTATCCAGCACCAAATTAAAAAGAAGTAGTGACAAGACGTCTTCTTGTTTTAATTCTTCACGTACCTCGAATGTTTCAGATAAGGTGTGTCCTACTTTAACACATCTTTTGATTTCCTTTCGTCATACTTATATCAGTTTCGCCAACTTTTCCGGGATTTACAAACTTCATAAACCTTTTTGAAATCTACGAACAGTTGAAGGACCATTTCGTGAAATTCCTATGTCTGTTTTAAAAGCTATCGTATAGTGAAATCTGATCACTAGTCATGTGGTTCCTCCTGACGCCACTCTAGTAGTCTCCAATTATTGCCTTAGCAATATCATCCTCCCCATCTTTCCACTTTGTTTCAATTAAGATTGTTCTACCCCAGAAGACATTATACATCATTCGTTTCTACATCTTGCCCTCACAACCTATTGAATCCTGTCAACTCGCCATTAACACAATCGACCAAATAATTTTTTAATAGGCTCAATCAGACGATCAATCATTTTTATCATTTTATATTGAGACTAAGCCCACTACTGCCAAAGAATGTGTCTTCTTGGATCACCTAGAATATTCAAACCTTAGCCAAGTTAGTGGCGTCTTAAACTACATGGGTAGACAAATAGACCTCATATTTACTACTGATCCCCTCAACTCTTCTATTTCACTTTGTCCCCTTTCCCTTTCCCTTTTAACAATCGATAACTTCCATCCTCCCCTCCTCCTTTCCCTTTTTCACGATTCTCCATTACAGAACAAAACCCCTACAGTTCTGGCCTCTCAGAAAGCAAAATTTCATCAAATCAATGAATACCTTAAAAAGCACAAGGAAAGCAAACAGTCGATTCTCATATCATCGAAAACAAATTAAATCTACTTAATGTTGAATTCACTCCTGGACCTGACGGTCTCCCTGCCATGTTTCTAAAAAATGCTCCCCAACCCTCTCTCTCCCTTTCTCGAAAATCTTCAATCTACTCCCATCCCTAGATGAATTCCCCCGCTTATGAAAAACCTCATTTATCACCCCTATACACAAAAGGTCCGAAGGACGTTGTTAACAACTATCGTCCCATTGCCAAACTGTCACATATATCCAAATTCTTAGAAAACGGCAAAGAGTCGACGTTATTTCAACAGATTTCAGTAAAGCTTTCGATAAAATCTCCCACAGACTAATACTCTTCAAATTGTCTTTCTTTCCTTGGCTTCGACCCCATTTCCTTGAAGTGGTTATGTTTTTACCTGTAAAATCGCTATTACAGTGTTCGTTTTAGATGTGCCTTCTCTAACCCTTTTCCAGCTTCCTCCGGCGTCCCCCAAGGCAGCCACTTAGGTCCACTTCTTTTCGTTCTTACCATAAACGATATTGAAATCGTGATCAAACATTCCCACATCTCACGACGTCACCAAGTTCTTCAAGAGCATTTCCTCCAGTCATGACTCTTGCCTTATTCAATCTGATCTCAATAGTTTTTCCATCTGGTGGTCCAAAAATTGCTTGGAGCCAATCAATCACTTTTTCACGTGAACGAATCAAACCTTCACATCGTCCCTACTTCCTCAATAATCAACCCATCTCCACTGTTCAGGTAATTCGCGATCTTGGCATATTATGAGACCAGGAGCTAAATTTTCGCGCACACATCAATGAGATAATTCTTAAAGCTAGTTCTGCACTCGGTTTCGTGAAGCGATGGTCTAAAGAATTCTCGAACCCTTATGTTACCCGATCTCTTTACATAACCTTTGTCCGGCCCTTCTTGAATACGCTTCTCAAGTGTGGTCTCCTTACCAACACACCCACATTTCTAGAATCGAGAGCATCCAACGCCGGTTCTTACGTTTTGCTCTTCGAGGTCTCCCCTGATGCAATCATTTGATTTTACCACTCTACCAAAACCGCCTTAAACAAATCAACATGAACATGTTGGAGAAAAGAAGAATTGTATCTGACATTCTTTTCATCCATCGACTCCTCGACCCCTATAACTCTGTCTCTACCAACACTAACCCCCGAAATGTACGAAATTCCTTCTTCCATCTACCCACCCCCCGTACTGCCTATGGCTCCAATGAGCTCATTTCTTGCATGCTGGGAAGTGTTAATTCGAATCCTTACTTCGATTTCAGCACTCCATGCCTAAAAATCCGCCTTTTTGACTTGCTTCGTCGTTATTTCAATGCCAACTAATAAGGCAAACGGGTTATTAATTTCGTTCTAGTGTTGGAGTTGGATACAAGGTTCCTTGAACGAAGCTTTGAATTTCTTTTAATAATAGGGATTTATGATTTTTCAAGCGCTTGGTTTTTAACCGTCAAAGAAAATACAGAAAAACTACCAAAAGTTATAAAATTTTAATGTAAGTTAAGAAATCATTATTTGCCATGTATTTACGTAAATATTGACCATAAATACGTTTTGGATGATACATACGGCGAGTCCAATTTTGAGTCACTTTTTCAAGCACATTGGCCGGTATCTCGCTAATTTAATGATGTCTTCCAAGGCTGCAATTGACGCTGGGTTATCAGCATAGTTATTTGATGTCGAATCGCACGATCTGGCCAGCCAATTCACGGGTCCAAAACGAGAGATAAATTGCTCACCGAACTCATTTCTCAGTTGGTCCACTGATTCGGATGCTGTGTAGTATGTAATGCGATCTAGCTAAATCAAGTCAATCAGATTTGGCTCATCCATTTTGGGCAAAAAAAAAGTTCGAAATGATTGAATGAAAGCGAGCGTCGTTGACAGTAACGTTCTTACGATCATCTTTGGAAAAATATGGTCCAATGATTCCGCCGGATTCTCTGCATGTCAAGAAGGTGGCTTAATGTCCAATAGCGTGAAATCGGTTCGAAATTAAGTCACTATGGCTTGAATTGCTTGGTTGGTTGATTATGACGACCAAACGAAGTGAGTTATAAACATTTTTCGCAGACAAAGAATTTGGATAGTAAAATTCAATTATTGTAAGTGTTGTTCGGGTGTCATTTCTTCCACAACGAAACGCTAACTGAGCATTTTTGACTCTGACACATATCGCAAATCACGAGTGAATTGTCAAAAATAGAACACTGAAAAACCAAACAGCAAAAAAATCACCCACAAAATGATCTATCAAAGAATTGCCAGTTTGGCTACACGTCACGCCATCTGGTCATATTCAGGTAACTTTGTGTCTTCCCTATTGTTTGAATGGTGAGATTTTCACGATAATTTTATTGGAGCTGGCGAAACGTTATTCTCCTATTGTTTCCATGTATATCGCTTCTTTTCCTATTTTAGTGTTGAACTCTGAGTAATGGTCGAAAATTTCATCCATTTTTCTGTAAATAGCGTCCTTCACCTGTGCATAGCTGACAGAATTGTTTATTCAAATGTCAGCAGTCACATATGTTTTGGTACGATTGGCCATTATTTATTTGCATTCAATTTTGTTATAAGAATGTAAAAAATATTTTTGGACCGTGAATAAGTTCTCCCTGTTTTTTTGTGAAAATGAATACTATTGATTTAAAGCAAGGATTGTTCATCGCTAACCATTACTTTTCCCCATCTTTCTGGCAGCATAAAATTTCATGTCGAATAACAACACGTTTTTTGAGACTCTCAAGGAATCGAACCATTTTTTGGCACCTTCACAAGAATGAAAGTGCTGCTCAGCCAGGCCATGTGCCAACGAACGGAACAAGTGATAATCGTAAAGGGGTAGTATCTGGTGAATACGGCGGATGGAGAACGACTTTTCATTTCACCAATTCTGCAAATTGTGACCGAGCGTTGTCATATAGCAAAATCACCTTGCCGTACCTCTGCTCGCATAGCGGCCGTGTTTTCTCCAATGCTCGGCTCAAATGCGTCAATTGTAGCCGAAAGCGATCTCCTCTGATGGTTTCGTTCGATTTGAGCAGCTCATAATAAACTTCATCCTGCTGATCTCAGCAAATGCAGAGCAGAACCCCCGATATATGGATATTTGCCGTTGTTGACGATGTTGATGCATGGCCCAGCTTACCCGACGAATTTGCACGCTTATGGTTATCCTGGTCCCCACTTTTATCACCAGTCACGTTACGATGCAACCCTCTTTTTCTGCCGTTGAGCAGCAGTTCACACTTGAAAGAGCGACGTTCGATGTCTCTGGGTTATAACTAGTATCGCACCCAATGTCCATGCTTCTGAATCATTCCTAATTCTTTCCAACTGTTTGTCATCTACTTGTAATAATTTTACAGCTTTAGCCAGCGTCTGATGTGAGCCTTAATGGAGTAATGCGTCCATTCCTACGTCTTTAAACCTGTTCGGTGCACCAGAACATTCTCATCTTCAATATCAAAATTATTCTTTGGAAGTGTTGCAACCAACTTCTGCATGCCGTTTCTGACAGAGCGTACTCACCGTAAGACTCAACAAGAATTCTGTGTGCATTAGGTGCAGGTTTTTTTCGAATAAAATAGTTCAATAAAAATAACTGCAAATACTCTGCTTTTGACACACAACCCGTCGTTTAAAGCTGTGAAAAAAAGATGCTTACCATTGAAATTCTAGCTTGCCAATACAATACATCCTTGCAGATGTGTTGCCGTGGTCGCGTTTGTAAAAGCGTTTCCAAGAAGACTGTAAAGAGGTTGAAAATGACATTCCTCTTGAACGCCCTAACATATCATCAGCGGATGGAGAAGGTGAACGAAATCCTTACAAAAAATCACCGAATTACAGACAGAGATGTTGATAGGCATCAATTGGCCCACATCATCAAATGTTTTGTTCAAAAACTGTAGATTTTTAAACAAAAACAAAGATGAATGGAAGCTGTTCTAAAGTCACTAAATGAAGTCAATAACGATGCAGAGCTACTGAAAGGTTTCATAACAGATGGTGAAACTAAGCATTAATCCCAATGCAGACATTCTGAATAGCCAAGAGCGAAAAAGGCTTGAAAGTGTGCTCGAATATGATGGCTTTGTTCAATGTCTTTAACGGTGTAGTTCGCCAAGAGTTCTGGTCATATAATACTTTTTAGGAATACTGTACTTGCAAATGCAACGCCTCCAGCGTAAAGCAATCCAAAAAAATATGGGCTAGTTCACCCAAACTACCAACTTTTCACTTTACAACATTTTTTCGCAATAAAAATTAAATCGCGAACTCAATTTCTTTATGGATTTGTTCATATGTTCGTTAGGCCATTATTCGTCGTATGAAATGAATCCAGAGCCGATACCTTTATTTGTTCTCGAGATATGCGAGGCGAAAAACAACTCATGAACATACGATCGTACGTACACACGCACCCGCATCTTACTAAAAATGATGGATCATAGTTCTAGAGACCTTGAAACGTGGAAATATGTCAACATTTTTATTCGGGAAATGAAACCCTTTACAATAACCTTCAAGCTTGAAGTTCAAGCACGAATTTGTGGTCACACGATGCATGGCTTTTGTACCACGTTGCTTGCATTTTTGCATTATTTGTCGAAAACAGCACTCAAACACGTCCATATACGCCAGGCATTCAACTTTTTACTGATCCCAAAACTCATTTGCCATTTCACAAACACACATATTTGGAATTCAAAGTAAATCCTTAAGTACTTCAAGAATTGAAGGGAGCGCTGGCATAAATATATAATATCTAATAGAGACTGTTTTAAAACGTATAATGTAATGGATTAAAATAAAATTCCCGATATTTTTTGAACATCCCCCGTGTACGTTCACGACTCCTTTTACCTTTCAACTCACACTCTCACATACGACCTTGAAACACCAAGCCACTACTCTTAACAAGGTCATACGTTAAATTCTGACTTTGTTCTTCACCTCATTTACTGTCGTGTATTCGATTCCAAGGAAGTTAAGATTTACTTTTTAAGGATTGCTTACTTGAGACAGGCAAAGTTCCAAAATTCCCTAGTGACAGAGAAACTACTTAATCCTCGCTCCCAAGAAGAGGTAATTCCTTACCATTTCTTGGTCCTGTCGCATTAAGTATTCACATTCCCTGGAAATGGTATTACGAAACGAAAACACCCAACATCCATGATCTATTGACGAAGACACATTCGTACGTGGTATTCCATCGTAATTCCCTTCATCAGTCGAATTGCTCTTACATCACCGGACATCGTCAGAGTGAATTTCCTTCAGGGCGGTCATCAGCGTCCCTAATCGAAATAAACAACAAAACAGAGCACAAACGCCCCACTTAACATTCTACTCATCACCAGCGTCCAGCAGGCCTACATCCCGTCAGAATTCCACTTAAAAAGGCAATCCCCTTCGTGACATGATTTCTGTCTACCAAAAAACACACGCCTAAAGCTTGGAATCTCAAGAACATCGCTTTTACATCATCGATATATCGAAATAAAACATTACAAATGAAAGTATGATTAATTGCTCTCGGAATCAAGCAAACTCGAGGAGCAACTTCATCCAGGTATTCGAAGTATCCTCTCAGACGGATTCCTTCCAGAGGCGAAATCAAATAATATGATTTTGTGCCACGTGGGGCTCGTCCTTAATTATAACTAAATATTTGTGGCACGTACTCGACGAAGACAGCACCTACTCGACGAGATACTACATAGTAGTGCACATTCGAAGAACATGAGGATACTTGACTACGAGGCAAGCGGGAGGAAGACCAGCTCGCCATCGTTTGAAATGTCTCCACGTACGATGCGGCCTAGTTGCGGGGATTCAAAGAGTTCGAACTCAATTTGTTAAATGAACTGCAATGGCCTTTGACGCCAAAGGAAATTCGCAAATACAGCATAGGCATCACGATGGCGGCGGCGGAAACGATTGAGAAATAAAAATCCTCGAAAAAAATGTAAACAAACAGCAACCCGATTTGTGTTTACACCAACTTGACTCCACGGTGCAAGGCCAAAGGAAGCAATCTGTGCGTTTCGGAAACCCGCAACAAAGCAGGAAAGCAGGAGAAGACAACCAGACCTCCTGCTACTATTTTGCATCTTTGTTTATTTATTTCCATTCTTCCATGAATGGCCCGTGACTGTATAATCCGGGAGGATTGCACGTGAACATCAAGCAGATGCAAGATGTGAACGGATGAACCTGCCCCAACTGGAAGTGTGTGGAGCACGCATTCAATGCTCTTGATTTCTTCGTGACGCATCTCATTATGGTAGCACGTGCAGGTGCCCTTAGGAGAGGGAGAGATTGAACTCGATCCCATACCCGTAGATTGTAATCAAATAACCATTTGTCAGCTCGAGTTGTTGTTCCTTGATTTCTTCTGGTTTTGTTTAGCAGTTACTGGTTACTGTTGTTATTCTTGTGACATTTTTGTGTTTGGCACGGTTGCTTCAAGTGAAAATCGGTGGCAGATGTCGCATGGAGTGGAACCTAATTGGACTACTGGGATGTGGATTAAGTTGCACGTGGCACCTTTGAGTTGGATTACTGAGCACTCGAATTCGATGGGGTGTGACTAAACACTTTTCGGAGTCGGCAAATTGGTTGACTGACAGCATTAGGGAATTTTTATGGCGTGGACCGAATAAAACCTGGGTTTAACTGGGAATGGGATTAATGGAAGAAGGATAAAGTATAGACGTATGCCATGAGGCGCGTAGTAAAGCCGCAAAGAGAAACTAGCAAATGAATAAAAATAAGGTAAATCAAAACTCTGGATCGCTGCCATTGGATAAGCCAGTTTGCAAGACTAGACTCAACGTTAATGCTGTGAAAGGTCGAGAAAATAACCTGACTTAAACGAAGATGAATCGAACTTGAGCTCATGAGCATTTTAAAATGCCGAACCAAAATTACAAATCATCCTATTTAAACCTTAACGAATATGTGAAAGGGTAGATACCCGAATCTAAAGCCCCATAGGTCTTAACAAACACAAATTTTGTGCACGTTCAACTAGAGAGTTATCTACAACTTGAGATTACAAGGAGTTCATAAGATTTGGGTTCTGGGCGGAATATAAACTCTATGGTGTTCTGGGATGCTTTTGTAAAGTTACGCCTTGTTGGATTAGTAAAACCTGGCCTTCGTTATCTATCCGGAATATATGCTAAGGTCTGTCTTAAAATGAAATCCTTGGCGTTGTGAATTGGTCCTTCGTTGCTTTACCTTTCAAATTACTTGGTACCAAAAATCTCTAAGACCATAGGCAGTAATAGTCAGAGAAAAAGCGAGGTGTGCATGCGCTTTTTCATCAAGCCTCTTCAAACAGCAAAGACAAACAACAAAAAACTTCACCTCCCAAGAACGAGAGAGTGACAGAAAAACGAAGTTATCAAGATAAAGCACACCTTCGACGACTGAGCCAGTAGTAACAACAACAACAACGACTCAGTAGTAACAAAAAGTAGCGACACAGAGGTCAGAGTCAGAATTACTACAGCCAATTGCTGCTCCTTTGAGTTAACGAAGCAATGTCTCCAAAAAACCCTTCGAAACCCTATAGCTCAAACTATAGGGATAGCTTTTAACTCTCTCATCGATCCACTTTGAAGCTCGGGAAACACCTGTTCCTTCTGGTTTTAGGGACAGGATAAAGTCACACATACACACTCTGGCGATCCAGGGATAAAATAATATCGGCTCTGGACTAACTTCATTCGATGCATATTGATATAGCGATCATTCGACCAAGTCATCAAAAAGTTTGAATTGGCGGCTTGTTTTTTACAATGAAAAATATTGTAAAATATTTCTCGCCACGCATATTTCGCGATTTGAAAATGGGAAGTTTGTAATTTTTGGTTTGAAATAATACACGTACAAATAAGCCCATTATTGCCACCACAAGAGATAAATGAACCTCAATCCTTGAACCCCCTTTTACTCGTATGTAATACTCGTACGCAACATAATCAAATCCTATTACGAGTGTTCGATGATTGGCACTGGTTCATGGCTCGAGGGGGTGACATATTAAATGAGGATTATAAGAAAATTCATAGAGCTGTTGGCAATGAAAGGCAATATACTGTCATGACTGGTGCAAAAGGCTGGGACAAAAGGCAAAGGACTGCCTTAGGTGATAAGGGTTGACACAGTGGGTGGTATGCTATGGTGAAGTGTATGAAAATGAAACTGTCGATTGCTTTCTGGTCACCTCCAAGCCCTTTTGAACTGCCTTCTCTAATTTTAGCACTCTTAACAAACACATCTTTGAATAGTGAATGTTGAAATGCATGAAGCTCAGCATGGTTATTTTCGTCCTCTTTTCCAATGTATCATGTATCGGGTCATTTCCAGCGTCATGGTCAATAATATTCCAATGAACGAAATCGATAATAATAACTGAAGACTAAAACAGATTTTCACACCTTAGTTTCAAAAACGTTCAAAACACGGTTGAAATTCGTATACCTACATTTGTAACCAAGATTAAGGGTTCCTCTTAGTCATAAAACTTATTCTTGTTGCATTGACACTGCTCGCAAAATATCGCCTTCTTCATCAAATTCTGTAAAATTTTCCGAATAAATATTTCTCCAGTACTTTTCTTAATCCACAAGAATAGGTTTTTCAATAAGGGCGGGTAGATGTTGAAATGGAATAAAACAAGCTGTGTATGAGGTATTAACAAAATAATTTTTTTATTCGAAAGGACCATATATGCCATTAGGTATGGTGTATGGCATCGTCACGGATTCGGCTGGTCAAATTGTTAACGACTTCCGCATAGATTCGGCTAAATTTGAGCGATGACCAGTGTTATGTTCACCTCAAGGGCGTTGGTCGATTATGGCTTACTCGCATAAACCTGCGACTTCAGTAAACCCCACAAGAAAAAGACAAGCGAGGTCAAATCACATGACCTTGGACGCCAAATCACGCCACCTCTGTGCGAGATCGTTTATGCAGAATGTCAATCGTGGCATCCGCTGTATGGCGTGAGCCATACAAAATTGGTTATCATCGTTCTGCAGCGTTCGCTATTGATGGTGACCGTCTCAGGTGACATCGTTTTCGAAAAAGTACAGACGCCACCATACCAAACGGTAACTTTTTTAGGATGCATTCTCACCTGGTGCACCTCGTGTGGATTGGTTTCGTCTCATATACGGCCACTCATCCAAAAGTGCGCCCCGTGGTTAAAGATGATTTTTCGGCCAAAATTGAGATCCTCTTCCAAAAGCAACAATCGGCGTTGTTCTTTGAGCTCCTGGGTCAGTTGGATCTTGTACGGCTAAAGGCCCAAGTCCCGCTGCAAAATTCGCGAAGTTGAGGTCTGCGAAAGACTGAGTTCCTAAAAATGGCGAAGACTCGATAGCCTCAGGTTCAGCTGTACCCTTTCAAGGACCGCGGCGATATAAAATTTGGTGACCAAACGTTAAAGAGCCGACTGTGAAGGGTCACCGCGGCAATAAGCAAACTCTAAACGCAATTTAACCAGCCAAATAGGGTTCTGATATATTAATTGAATCAGCGGAGTAACATTTTGTGGCACAAACATGATTCTTAAGTTTCCGTCTTTCTTTATTAGTTCGTTGGTAGGTGGATGATTCGGTTCATTATCCAGAACAAACAGGTCCTGAGCATATAAAAATGCCTAGACCTGAAAGAAACTCACATCTAAGGTGTGATAGAAAGTTCTACTTTGATGCTTCAGGCTGACAAACCGGGAGCATTAATTAAAAAAAAAGTATTTTATAAATTGGTACATTCATCCATGCTATATATAGCACTCTGTTTTTGAGATTTTCCGCTAGCCAACGGCCTTATTTTCTTTGTGCCCGAGGCATTTTGGCATGCCACAAACGTTAGCCTTCTTTTTGAAATTTTTCAGCCCGGTGTATTGTTTTCGTCTAATTGAAATACTTTTTATCAGATCCGTTTGATCAGCGTTGAATATCGCGTCCTCAATTAACTGATGCCCGTTTATTACAATTGCCAATCGTTTTTTTTAAATGGCTACATCAACTCTACTTGTGAAGACAGTTTCTCACCTGATTCCTTAAGAACTCAAAATCTAAACTCATTATTATTATTACGGCCATTTGGAACTCAGAAGCTCAGAACCTCGTTGACCACCCTTCGCCGAGCCTCCCTATGATAAGTGTGTTTCTTCCACTTCCCGCGGCTTCTGGACTTATTATTCGTTTGCCTGCTCGTCAACTGTCCATTCGTTCTACGTGTCCTGTCTATCTTAGTCCTCCCGTTTTAATTATGCTTAGGACTAAATAAAGTTACTCGAATTCTTGATTGTTTAGTTTCCTTAATTTGTCTGTTTCTTCGTCCTATCTTAAGATCATGTTTTCAAAGACCCGAATTATACATTCCCCCTTTGGAAAAACTGACATTGTTATGGTTTTATAAATTAAACTCCTTCATCGCGAAGAAGCACGCGTTGCCCATATGCAGCCGTTTATTTATTTCGATTTTTATGCAGTCAATATGGTAACCAGATATTTGAATTCGTCCACTTTCTTAAAGCGTTTATCGAGTAGAGGCCGATGCGAGGTTTGGATTGATCCATCTCTCAGTAGGTTTCGATCATCAGTGTAAGCTCGAACGGTGGGATTCCATTAAGGGTTATTCCCCTCTCATTTTCTTGAAGGGATATCATTACAAATTACAACCAAATTAAAAAAAAAGTTGTGACAAGGCATCTTCTTGTTTTAATCCTTCTACGAGTAGTATCTGGAATAGTGTTTCCTATTTAACTTATCATTTAGGCATACTTTTATCGGTTTCACCAGTCTTATAAAGACGTGATAAATTTTCTATCGGCTTATAGAGTCCTATGCCCTTTTTAAAACCTGCGAATAGTTGATGTACCGTTTTGTGGAATTTCCGCTCGTCGAGCGGTTCCTCCTGAAGCCACACTGGTAGTCTTCGATTATTAACTTTGCATATGATGTCAGTCTCTTAAAGATAATATTTGACAGCTCCTTTTAAAAACTTAGTAGCAGAGATATTTCTCAGTAATTGTTGCATTGTGGTCAGTCATCCTTTTTAAGTGTGTGAATAATGACCGATTTTTTCTATTCATGAAATGGTTTCATTATTCCATATAGCTGGAGAGCCCATGTGACTTCTCTGTTAATTTTATTAATTTTTTTACTGCAGATTTTATTAATTCCAATGGCCTTAAGAATCCTGCGGCCTTATTATTCTTAAGCCGATGAACTGCTATTTTTACTTCCTCAATGGTTGGCAGTTATACCTAAACCTCTGTTGCGTGGATAACACCGTTTTCCATGGTTCTCAATCTACTTGCTGGCTCTCAATCTACTTTCAGCTGTTTATCGAGGTATCTCCTCCATTGGGTTGCAAAACTTTCGTTATCCGAAACGAGCTACCCACTATCACGCTTGGTTTCTTCTTTTTGATGTTGTTTGGAGTGTGGCGTTATGATGTGTTTCTTTAGTGATGCGAGTGTGGGTAGTGTAGAATCATGGGGCATTAGGAATTGAGTCGCCTCTTACGACTGGCCCTCCGCGCCGCGGGTAGTTTTTCTTTCTTTAACTAATAGTTGTGCCTTAGGCCTTAAAATGCAGGTACTCATTGTTTTGGCGTTTCATGAGGAACCAGTTAAGAAGCTCTTCTTCCATTTTTCGGAATCCGCCCTGGGATGAATTTCCAAAAAAAGGCACTGCACAGGAAATATACACATACGGGTCGAGGACAGGCAATAGTGTGGGTGGCGGTGTCTATATAACGACCCTAAAAATCAGTCAGTCCTTTAGACTAGCGAACCACTGTAGCATATTTCAAGCTGAACTAACGGCAATACGTGAGCCTGCCGACTGGCTGTCAGATTGTCAAGCGGCCATAAAAGCTCTTCAATCACCAATAATGAGATCAAAATTGGTCAGGCACTGCCGCACGTCTCTAAATGAGATATCGAGCAGATGCGCTGTAACGTTGCGCTCGGTACTTTGGCGTAATGATATACCAGGTAACTGTGAAGCAGACGAACTAGCCAAAATAGGCACCACATTGGAGCTCTCGACTGTTAAAGGGGAAATCCATCCACAATTAGAAATGTAAAAATATAAGATCTCGAAACAAGCACTGCAACAGGCAAATGGGGGATGGCGTGACTTCGAAGCATGCAACTACGCGAGACAAACCTGGTCCAGGTATTGTCAATGTAAAACTGCTAAAAATACGCAGGCATATTATAAGCAGCCTAATCGAAGTCTTAGCAGGCCATTGCGTTTTAGAAAAAATTCCGCAAGATTAGGACTGCCATATAACGACTACTGGAGTCGGTGTCATGATGAGGAAGAGGAAGAATCTCCATCCCATCCCGTCACCAAACGGAGATCTACAAAATATCGGATTTTATTCAGCACACAAAATGGTTCTAAGAGTAGCGGTGGCCTGCTGAAATTATTACTGGAGATCACTGCCGTCAACAGCTGGTAAAATGAAGGCTAACTATAAATCTAAAACGATCAGAATGTGCCCATCAAAGTAATACTTTCGTGATATTGCTAACCAATTAAAAAACGACTTTGTGTTCAACAAGTAACAGGAATCGAATACGTTCACACATTTATCTGATTAATTGATTTTCTATCTGTTACTACTCGTAAAGTTTGTAAAGGTATGAAGTTGGTCTTTTGCGCAGGCCAGCTACAGCCAAGAAGCCTTTTTTTCGGACGACCTCATGCAAACGACGTACGTACTCAAAACATCCAAAAACTGATTTGCTGTCTTCAACGATTCCATGAAAGAAACTTGACGATCGGCTATAATTATTTCCTTTTTTTTGTGTATTATCAGTTGTTGATATGCTGTCCTCGCCCCAATCTTACTATGTGACGTGCTCATCTGTGTCCTAACACGTGTGCGATTAAAAGGCTTATATTCACGAGAATAAAATCATTATTCTTAGACGTTCGAATATTTTTGGAAAAACTTTTATATTGTTTGCCTCGAACGAAGAATTCACACCTCAGGTGTCTTTGCTGCTGAAACCACACTGCTAAATCGTTCTTTGCCGGTCCATGTTCAAACACAAGCTTAACGCAGACGCTGATATTTGTAGTTGTTGGGTTAACATAAAGAGAAGACCCTTGAGCCACCTACAAAATCAGCTTTAATTAAATTTTCCTGTTTTTACCAGCCCTAAGCTACCACCATGTTGATCACCAATTAGAATAATTAAAATCAACCAGATTTAAAGGAAGGAATAAAGCCTTCGGTCAACTTTTTCGGGCAATTACATTTATCCAGAAATTTTATCCGCCCTAACCTGCTGCCTCTCTTCTTTCCTCGTCTCACAAAGTTCTTTACTTTAAATCCCTGTGATCCTATTTCAAACTTCTCTTACACTGAAAACTTGGACAAAAACTTGTTTTAAACTCTTGGTGGCTGCAATTACGGCGACACGTAGCCCGACCGGAAGCAGGTGTTATCCACTTTTGTACGAGTAAGTTTTCACCGCAGTCGTTCTTGACTTGAGTGAGAAAGTTTAATTTTCTTCAGCTGCACGCTGCATTGAGGCTTTCCACAATAAGGAAGGAATCTTATCGTCTAGCAACTGTTCCGGAAATGACTAATCAACCAAGGGAATGGATTAGACATACTTTTGTGATCTTCCAACGTTTTTTGTTTCGTTTTGGAAAACCTTCACCATTACGGTAATTTGGTGCACACCTGTTATTGCTTTTCGTGATTCGTTTACGTTTGTTGGAACAAGCAATAGCTTCAAACAACGTGGGTAATGATGATGGAACTATCATTAGTTTGGCCAAACAGACATTCTTCATCAGGCTTCGATAGAGATAACGCGGGTAATTTGGTACGATCCCACCGGGTCCATTAACGACGACGTACTGTGGGTATTGGAATCGGGGGGTTGAATGGCAACGAAACGCCAAAAAAAGGTCGAAGGTTGAGTGCTGCACGTATAGTTACATGAACTACACGAAAATGTAATTTCGTGGAAGTACCATATGTAATTGCTGAGAAATGGGACAGAACGAAAATGAGAAAGGGGGAAATGGTCGAGGGTGATGAATGACGCGTGGCAGTGAGTGGTCAAACACAACAATGATGTGCATTAGTTCTGGGGGATACTTTACGGCCGCTATTTATTGTTTGGTTGTTAGACTACCATGTAGTTGTAGGAACGAATTAACCACTCACCAACCGGGTGTGGATAAACTCTTATCAACATGATTGTGATTGATTGTGATTCCATTATCTCTTCTTAAGAGATGTGGCTTTTGGAATAATTCGCACATTTCGAACTAGCGCAGTATTATCTTTGTCTTATGGACATATCTTCTGATACAGTGACACCAACCATCCACTTGCTGGCCTCATACTGAGCCCTCGATGAAATATTTTCGCATCTTTGCAGATGGCACAAATCGCGGCTGAAATTTTAGCAGGACAGGACGTTCACCTGCGCTTTTCGCAATCCTTATAGGTAAAAGAAAGGTACCCGAAATTCACATAATATTATTCGGGTTCCAGATTATTCTAGGATCCCAAGAAATGAGATCTTCGATGAGATACCCAGAGTGGACTTAGAGAAAGGTCTGCCTAAGTCTTTGAGTGTTTCTTTCGTGACTAACTGCAATTCAATCCTTCAATGATACATTTGGAAACTACTAAACTGTCCTAGATGTAGTCCGACGAATCGTTTATACTTTCTTTGCAGAAAGTCTGCGGCCTTCATCTTATAAAGCAAGCTGACTTCAGAAGACTTAGGTGTTACTTTTGCCAAGTGTTTCCAATATGCATGGGGTAGGTGGGACAAGCGTTTTTGCTGCATGTGGTAAGACGAATAACACCGCAGAAAATGTCGTCTAAGGCTGTTGAGCTTTATCATCACTAAAGCTCCTTCACATTCTCTTTCCTCATTCTCCTTTGGGAGTAGGCAAAAGCCTTCAACAAAAAAGAAGGTCTCTGATGACTATATGTACGAGGGTGGTCCGATAAGTACTTAGCCTCACCGCCAGATGGCGCCAGTATCGCAAGAGCAACTCACGATCGTGTAGTACATTCTAGTAGACGGCTACTGTCGAAATTTCAGCCTGATCGGACTCGTAGTTTTGTTTTGAACGCGTGTGGAAGCGGGAGTGTCCGCGGATTTTAGAAAAATGGAAAATGAGCAATATTGATCGGTGATTCGATTCTTGTTTTTGGAAGGGAAATCGCGCGACGAAATCAAAGAGCGTTTGGATGCTGTGTATGGTGACTCATCTCCTTCGATGGCGATCATCGAAAATTGGTTTAACGAGTTTCAACGTGGTCGCACGTCGGTTTTTGATGAGTTCATTTTTTTTTTTTTCATTTTATTGACTTCAGTAACAGTTAACAAACGTTAAGATACATAATAATCCTGCGAAGCCCTTGAAGGTGCGCGACATAGCTGAGAGAGTAGGCATTTCAAAAGATCGCGTGGGTCATATCCTGCATGAAATTTTGGGCATGAGAAAGCTGCCGGCGCGATGGGTGCCGCGTTTGCTCACTCCGGACAAAAAGCGCAACCGTGTGAGACCACTTCAGAGCAGTGTTTGACGCGCTTTAAGCGCAATACGAAGGAGTTTCTGCGTCGTTTCGTGACAGTCGACGAAACATGGATCCACTGGTACACACCAGAGACCAAGGAACAGTCGAAACAGTGGACTTCACCCGGCTAACGTGCTCCGCAGAAGGTGAAGACTGTCCCATCGGCCGGAAAGGTGATGGCCACCGTTTTCTGGGATTCATAAGGTGTGATCCACATCGACTACCTGGAGACGGGCAAATGGGTCACAGGGCTGTACTCGTACTATTCCAAATTATCGGGCCGATTCGACGCCGAATTGATGAAAAAAACGGCCCCACTTGGCGAAGAAAAAAGGGTGCTTCCACCATGATAACACACCGGCTCACACCTCCGCCCTCGCCACGGCCAAATTGGTCGAATTGGGCTACGAACTGCTGCCCCATCCACCAGATTTGGCCCCGTGCGACTTCTTTTTATTTCCAAACTTGAAAAGGTCACTCGCCAGGCAGAAGTTTCAGTCGAATGAGGAGGTCATCGCCGCTACGGAGGCCTACTTTGCAGACCTCGAGAAAACGTATTTTTCAGACGGGTTAAAGAAGTTGGAGCATCGCTGGGTCAAGTGTATCGAGCTAAAAGGAGACTATATTGAAAAATAAATCGCCATTTCTCCAAAATATTTGTTTTTCTTTTGTAGGTTAAGTACTTATCGGACCACCCTCGTATGTCTATTAGCCGTATTGACAATAGATTTTTAAGGCTGATTTCTTGACCGTTTGGTTTTTCAGTTATCGATTTCTCACAGTTCGCGCGGGATTTGTGACATGTGTCAGAGTCAGACAAGCTCACTTAGCAGTGCTATCTTGTCTTGGAAAACGTACATCCGAACAATACATTGTATATTGAAGTTTATTATTAAAATTCATGGTCTGTGAACAATTCGTAAGTCGTCACGATCGACTTATTGAGCAAGCAATTCAAACAATAGTGATTACATTTCGCATCAATTTTATGTTAATGGACATCAAATTGTTCGTAGTGATTGGGGTTGTCTTGCTCGTTTTAATACAATAATCTTGGTATAAAACCTTACAAAATACAGCTTGTGCAAGAACTGAGGCCGAACGAACTGTCATAGCGTCGAATTTTCAGTGATTGGGCCTTAAAAAAGCTAGAAGAGGATCCGCTTTTGTATCCAAAAATTGTTTTCAGCGACGAAGCTCATTTCTAGTTGAATGAACTTAATAATAAACAAAACTGCTCTTTTGGCTTCGATCAGTCAGAATTGGTAGACCAATTAAAAAATAAGTCATGTGAGCAAATTATCTCTCGTTTTGTACCGGTGAATTGGCCGGTTAGATCGCGCGATTTCACGCGTCACTACTTTTATAGGGATACGTTAAATCAGGTCTATACCGATAAGTCAGCGTCAAATAGCGAGGTACCAAGCAATATGCTCGAAAAAATAACTCAAAATTGGACACTTCTAATCGACCATTTAAAACGTAGTCGTGGTCAACATTTCCACGAAATAATCTTTAAAAAGTAAATGGCAGGCATTGGTTTATCAAATCAGATAAAAAATTTATTCACTGTTATAATTTTCCTTAATTTTTCGAACAAGTAAAAACCAAACGCTTAAGAAATCACTTATTAGATTGTTAAGCTATAGTCTCGAATTGTTGCTTTTATGTCAACGATGAAAACTGTTTGTTTAGTGGAGAGTGGAAATAAAATTTTCAACGAAATTGTTTTTTTTTTTTTTTTTTCAAGAGAACCCTAATCTCATTTTAATAGTCCATGAAACACCACTCAGAAAAGCTTCTGATACAACAGAATATCCAAATCTAATTGCACATGAATGCAAGTGGTCGCGAGGCATCAATCCCTCGTAGCTGACATATTCCAGAATGCTCTTCCAGATTATCTAATCCGAACCCGCCACGAACTTATATTTTTTTGCTCTTATCTCACATAATGTTTCCTTAATTGATGCAAACAGACCAAACCAATGAATCACAACGTTGTCGTGTGTGTTGTTGTTCTTATTTATCTATACTGTTTGTCTCTGCCATAATTACATTATAATTAAAGCAAATTGCCCGTAAAGCTTTTTATATGATCCGATATATTCGAGCGAATGTATACCCACGACACGTACAATAATTAGGGCACCAGCCGCACGACCACCTTCTACATTGTTGTAGAATCGTTTCCATACCCCCATCTAGTAAAACGAAATACTGCCATACAGGATGCATCCCGTTTGCCAGTAATAATGACAGTAATAATACGATAAATGCGAACAGAGTATATTTTTGTTTTTTTTTTGTTTTGTTTCGCTTCAGTGCATTATAGTGATTTCTATCTTTTATTGACGTGAAATTAATTGCAAAACTTGTAAAGACTCGTGTGTGTCAAAAACAAAAAGCAACGAGTAAAATAGACTTAAAAGTTATTCAGTTTGTTGCTGGCTATTGATAGTATGTTATTGAATGGATGCATCAACACTCAACCAGCAGCCAAATCCGAAAGTTCTACGGCTCTCGGTGATAGGCATCGAACGTAGGGCGGGTTTCCGTAGACGAAAAGTCGACTCACTCAGCACATGGCGGAAACAGAGGTATGTATGTACAGCTACATCAGATTAAGTTGTTACACATTTTTCTAGATACATACTCGTACTCTCATGTGAGAAGTGACGATGAGGGTCGATGAGATACCCTCGTCAGCATGTCTGTCAAAGTGTTAGATTGAACCCTTTTAGACGGGCTTTACTTCTCGGTTTTCGGGTCTCAGAATTGAAGTTGGTCGATGAATTTGAATAACATTTATATGTATGACTTCCTTTTGTTTTGGCATTTCCTTTCTGTGTCGTGATACGTCCATATTGTGGAGTACTTGCATAGTGTACGCAAGAGAAGAGGTAGTTGTCACATGGGTTTCTAGTATCTCAGCTTTTTTTATACACATATATATTATGTACATATGTCTACCAGAAAGATGACGGAACACAGTCTCAATCGGATTCAAAGACTCACGACCCTGTGACTGTGCCACACATCAAGGCGGAACCGATGACACTGATGTCAACGGAGACAGATTATGACAAAGGCACATCCAACAAGAGATGTCCTTTTCACTTTCGCACCATTGTTTGCCTGTCAACAGTCAACTACGGGTATCATTGCGTTGACTGTACAACTGATTGAAAAAGTGAAAATTCACTTCGAAATGTTAAAAATACCGCGAAAAAATTCATAGTGCTTTCGGCCGCCATCAAATGCCTTCTCATTTTAATATCTCGGGCAGGTAAGTGATGTGAAGACTCGTGTTCATCCGGCAAGGTCAGCTAGCATTACTAACGTCGTCGTAGCTGACAGTGTGATTAGAAACCCAGGCATATTCATCGTTTCTAGAGAATGCTCGTAATATGTATTTACCTGCGTTGGTGTGCTCGTCAGCCTCGTGTACCTCGAGAATAAATGATTATATCGACTCCAGACCAATTTAATTCAACGCTTGTTTACATAATAAATATTTGATAAGGTTTACAAACAGTTAAAATTAGCGGTGTTTTTTATAATGGAAAACCATTCTCGCATATCTCGAGAAGGCGAAGTGAAAAGTTGGTAGTTTGGATAGGCCAGTCGCATCCATGGTCGTTGCTTTTCGATTTAAAATAGCTCACATAGACCCTATTTAAGAAATTAGGTCATTATTGCCACTACGTGTGATAAGTTGATTGTAAGTTCTTCAGTCCCGGCGTGTACACAACATAATTAAATATTACCAATGAAAATGGCAGGGGTCTCGACGGGCGCTAATACTACAATCGTGAAACTCTGCAAAGAAAATGACGGAGCTGGTGGTATAGATTGCCATATACCAAAGCTTAGGCAGCTGACTAAGTATCACTTCTTTTCGGGTTTTTAGGAATAGAAAAAAATTTAAGTTGCTGTTACTAGCTGAATTCACCCTTTGTCCAATTCTCCAAGACTTCTCCGCTAATATATAGGGTCCGCCAAATAACTTTTTTTTTTTTTGAAAATGCTATAAAAAAAACTACTGAATATTTTCTCAAATTTCTTTTTTTATTTGAAAGTACAATCCTTCCGGTTAATAATGGAAAATAATTTCATTCAAATGGCTACTTGGCTGGCCATGCAGTAGCCTACACGATCGGTTCAGTTTTTAAGCACATTATCGATTGTGTGCAGCTGTATTTCACCAATGGCTTCACGAATATTGTCCTTTAAAGCGTCAATTGTCTCTGGCTTGTCGGCGTAACACTTATCTTTGACGGCACCCCACAAATAATAGTCCAACGGTGTCAAATCGCAGCTCCGAGGTGGCCAAACGACATCAGCTCTGCGGCTGATAATGCGATCTTCAAAAACAGGGCGCAAAACATCGAGTGTAGCTTCGGCTGTGTGGCACGTAGCGCCTTCCTGTTGAAACCAAATGTTGCCAATATCCTCCTCTTAAATTTTTGTGAACAAAAATTCGTTCAACATGGCCCTCCAACGTTTAACGGCCACTCCTTGCTCATTTTCGAAGAAAAATGGCCCAATTATGCCTCTGGACCAAAATCCGCACCAAACAGTGGCTCGTTTTGGGTGCACCGGCTTTTCAATGTATGCGTGCGGGTTTTCTGTGCCCCAAATGCGACAATTTTGCTTGTTTACATACCCGCCAAGATCAAAATGAGCTTCATCTGAAAAGATGATTTTTTTGGCAAAATCGGCATCTTCTGTAAGTCGATCGCAGGCCCACTTAGCGAAGCGTTGTTCAAGCATATACACAACCATATTCGTTCAGCGGAAGGATAAAACTAATTATCTGTCAAATCAGACATGAGCTAAGTGTTACCATTCACGAAATAAGCACTACTTGAAAAAAAAACGTTAGATGGCGGACCCTTTATGAAAATATTACAATATATTCGCTGGCTTTCTCAATTTGTCCTTACGTCGTCAAATATGTCTAAGCATGCCAATAATAGTATCCGAAACATGTTTGAAACCATGTATCTGTACATTGTTGGTCAAAGTGGCTGTATAGTCTGCTGTTAGCTATCACGTCACTTAGTAGGTACGATGGTCGATTTTTTCGAACAAATTTTTTTCCCCACGTTGTAGGGCCACTACAGTTCGTATCTCTCTATTAGAGAGATGCCTGTATATGTATTTTTAGACATTTTAAGGTTCGAGCACTTTTTTCGTGAAGCATATCTTGCGATCAAATTATAATATCAATTCCAAAACAACTTTTTTTTGGCGCGTATTTTTTCTAAAATTTTTGCTTTCTTTACTCTTTTCTTCAAGTAGCTTCTTAACTATTGTATTTCAAACATAACATTTCGAACAATCAATTTTGAATTGTCGAAAGCCTTTTTGAAATATTCCGTTCTGTTAAATGCCTTCTAGTTCCTTCCTTATTCCTCCCATCTACGATATGGCCTTCCTGACGGTCTTTTTCATTCATGCTTTCCACTCATTATTATTTTGAATAAGTTCATCCACTGTCCATTCTTTCTATGTGTATTGATTTTTTTAGTCGGATGATGCCTGGGGTTGAATAAAGACCCTGCTCATTCTGTAATTTTCTCCATTGGCCTGTTTCTTTGTCTTGTCATAAATTATCATAATTTCTCAATGCAGTTGCCAGAACACTTTCGCAAAGCGTTTATCGTATATAGTCAGGTGCGGGCTTTGGATTGATCCAGTCACCATTTGTTTGGTATTCTCTTCATTTACTTCTAAATCTACTTCCTTTCCTGCCACTATTAGACTTTTGTAATAATTCACTATCTCCAAAATCATCCAAATAGTCAGCAGAAGCTGGAGTAAGGCTTGTTCCTCTATTATTTTCCCCATCTCATTACGTATACCAGTACGAAATCAAAAAGGAGTGGTTACAAGACATACCACTAGTGGACGGGTTCATGGAGGTCCCATTTATTTTCTAAAAGCTGCAACATAGTTAGAATCTGGTCACTCGTCGGTAGGTTCTTGCTGATGCCGCACTGGTAGTCTCCCATTATTTACTTTACGTATGATGTCAATCTCTTTAAAATAATATTTGGCAACACCTTTAAACAACGTGATAGCAGCGATATTCCTTTGTAATTGTCATGAGCCCATATAACTCTTCTGTTAATTCCTCAGTAGGCATTAGGTCGATTCCTTGTCATTCATAAGCCAATAGGTTCCTTCTTTTACATCATGTTACCCAAGGCTTTTCTTAAGAAGCTTTGCAATAGCCTTGTTTACTTCCTTTTCAACCCTTTTTACTGTTAACCATACTGCTTCTTCTTGTCTTGTTTCGTCATTAGTTTCCCCGTTACCTTGAAGAACAAACCGCTTAATGATTTCGTCCTGGTATTAGCACTAGCTACAAAAGTCGCTTAAAAAGTCCCTTGATTAAAATTTAATCCTCTTTTTGCTTACCATGTAGTGCACTGGTATGTTGTTTTCTGTCTGAAAATGGTCAATTTGGTTGCGCGTTACTCCATCCGGTGATATCCATTCTTCTTTTCTTCTGTGCTTCACTATGCGGATGCGGTGTTGTAATGATGTACATAAGTGCAGAGCCATCAGCCTTGCACCTACCTCTGGGGTATCCATTTGGAATTTAGTCGCCTAAATAAATATTGGCGTTTCGAGCGGTAGTTATATCCTTACCTCTATCCCGTTAGGAGATTTGATAAAGTATATTGACCATGAATGCTAAAACTTTTTTCCTGGCTAGCGCAGCAGTAAAATAACAAATTATTATGTCATATGTTTGACAAATTACAATCGATAATTTAATAGATTTGCGGGATCTCCAAGACGAAAACCTACTTTTAAGTGACTTCAACCTTCTCATCTTAAATGGATCTCTTCAGTCGACCAATCGTTTTACATTGCCTCTAATCCCACTGCAGCCAAAGAATGTCTCTTCTCAGATCGCCTAGCTGATTCAAACTTTAACCAAGTCAACGGCATTTTAAATAACGTGGACTGACAATAACTCCTCAGTTTCAGTTTATCCGCTGTCCTTATAAACCGTCGACAACTACCGCCCCACCTCTCCTCTCGTTCTTTCACAACTCCCCTATACAGAGCTCTCCCCCCACGGTTCAAATTTCTCACGACTTCCATAAAGCTAACTTCCGTCAAATCAATTAATATCTCAATACTGCTTTTAATTTCAACAACCTTACCGTAAATGATGCCATATCTATATTCTACAAAGAAATATTTAATTCTATCTCCCTTTACGTACCGTTTTCTCGACCTGAAACATCCTCCACCTCCCCACCTTGGTATAATCGCACAAACGAAACAAACTCTGGACAATTTTTCTTCGTTCTCAATCTCGAAAGGACTTCTCTAACTATTTCGGCACTAAGCTGCATTTTCTAGAGCTTTATTACTCTCTTTATCAAAACTACTTAGTCGAGATGCAAACCAACCTTATAAATTCCTTATAAAATTCCTATAAAGTCCTTCTTTCAGTTTGTTAAATACAAAAGAAAATCTGATGGCTACCCAAACTCTCTCTCTCCCTCAATGATGAGACTTGCAATGATCCTCATACCATCGCCAACCTTTTTGCCACCTTTTTCAATCAATCTTTCATCCATGACTCCGTTCGCTTTAGATCTGCCCTCTCTAGCCCCTGTCTGGCTTCCTCCGGTGTCCCTCAAGGCAGTCATTTAGGACCACTTCTTTTCGTTCTTACCATTAACGATATCGAAATGGTTATCAAACATTCCCACATCTCACTATACGCCGACGACACAAATATCTTCAAGATCATTTCCTCAGAACATGACACTTCTCTAATTCAATCGGACCTCAACTGTTTTTCCACCTGGTGCTCTAATAATTGCCTGAACCTTAACATTTCCAAGTGTCAATCTATTACTTTCTCTCGCATACATATCAAACCCCCTCCCCGTATCTACTTTCTCCATAATCAACCCCTTTCTATCGTTCAGGTGATCCGCGATCATTCACATATCAGCGATATAATTCTTAAGACCAATTCTGCAATCAGCCTCGTGAAACGATAGTCTAAAGAGTTTTCCAATCCGTACGTCACTCGGTCTCTCTACATATCCTTTGTTCGCCCTATTATCAAATATGCCTCTCAAGTGTGATCTCCTCATCATCATACACACATTTCCAGAATCGGGAGTATCCAAAGCCGTTTTATCCGTTTTGCTCTGCGTGGCTTACCTTGGGACAACCCTCTGATGCTACCTCCCTATCAAGGCGGACTAAAACTTATTAACTTGAGCTCGCTGGAAGAACGAAGAAGGATAACCGGCATCCTTTTCCTCCATCGATTCCTCTTAGATGCCATTGACTGCGCGACCCTATAAAACTCTATCTTTTTCAACACTAACCCTCGTAATATACGAAATCCACATCTCTTTCCACCTCTCGT
The DNA here is from genome assembly GCA_958301585.1 of Merodon equestris. Classification (NCBI taxonomy): domain Eukaryota; kingdom Metazoa; phylum Arthropoda; class Insecta; order Diptera; family Syrphidae; genus Merodon; species Merodon equestris. Next base: position 51,331,937 of record OY284415.1, on the reverse strand, counting down.
ACTCCTATGGCTCCAATGAACCTATCTCCCGTAAGCTGCGGAATTTTTTTTTTTATAATTCATGCAGGTTCAAGAGTGTACGCTCTTATGGTGTTTGTCGCACAACGTGACCGGGTGCAGATGGTTTGTGACAAAGATGTTCGTTCACTACTCTCTGGGGTGGTTGTCCTAGATAGAATTTGAGAGTTTCGACTGAATTTGCGTTGGTTGTAATTCACAGTAACTCTTTTGTTTCCATGTGGAAATGCACACACAGAGTACGAATTTTGAAGTGATCTTATGCTGCGAGTGTTGTGCCTTCATCAGCACTTTTTGACCATATCTCATTCACAACTGATGTTGTTGCACAGTTTTTCCGTTTAGGAATTGTTAAAAACCAATTTTTCAGTGCTGATTTCACTCTTTGTCCGAGAATATATGTAAGTCTATTTCAAAAGTTACGGTATTTGAATACTGTTCGCCCATAAGCATATTTGAGACATGTCTGTAAGCATATATTCTGCATATGGTAGTCAAACCGGCGAATCAGACAAGTTACCGAATGGGAAGTTGATATTTTGGGTAAACCTATCTCAACCAAAAATGTTATTAAACGAATGACTATTTATAAGCAACTTGTACTAACTTACCTACTTAAGATAGTACTTTACGTTCAACTAATGAAGAGTATGACTGTTCCTGAACATGTAACGTTTTTGAATTATTGTGACACCTCTTGTTGGATAGCTCCAAACAATTGTATGTATGTATCAAACGGTGTCCATTTCCTCTTATTGTGAGTCCTAATATCCAATGAACTTTGAATTCTTAAAAAAATATTAGACCAAGGCCCCAGATGTTCTAGACTAGAGGTTAAACCTTTTAAAGCTTTTAATTCTTTACCTAAATACTACTTTCTTGGGTAGATTACGACATCTTGAATCTCAAAATGATCCAGATAATAAAATACCCTAGACCCATCGTCTTTACAGCTTACTTGTCAAGCTTGTCATAGAAAAATGATGCCACATTGACGCAGGGTTTTTGGTTGTTTGTTCTCAACATCGAGCTACAATTAAAAAAAAAGCAAATATAAGAGGCAAGAAATGTTATTGAGCAAACCTTCATCATATACCAATTAAGAACTTGCTCTGGGCTAGTGAAGGTTATGGGTGATCTTAGCCTGCCCTAAACCTAGTCCATTTCAATGTTGCAATTCATTACATTGTTATGTGTTCTGTGTTCATTAGGTTTAAGCTTTTTTAATAAGGCTGATATACCTTCCGGCGTGGTTAAAATGTTACAGGAAACCTACAATTTTGGGTTCTATAGATTGCTTAGTCTGCTACTACTGGCAAACCCGTAGCACGAGGCTGAATATTGCCTAAGAATGGAATATGGTGCAGCAAAGCTATTTTTGAACACACTTTTCTTCTTTCTTAAAGGGTCTTCACATACATTCAGTTTTATGGTCTGTCGATCGTTCTGTCGCACCTCCTTATGTCTCTCCCTCATCATAATATTATAAGTCATCTCGATTGAGAGAAACAACCAATTAGACTTATAGAAATCCCAATCCCTACACGACATCAACAATGCTTACATTTTACTTATCTGGAAAATGCTCCGCACCTACTTCCGTTCCGTATCGACCATCTTAAATTATTGGAGCGGAAGTGTCAACACCAATTCAATGTTATTCTGTCTCCATACGTCTCCATACGACCGTTGTGCAATGTTCTTTCATTTTTCGCTCCATTTACTGCAACAGTCTCGGCGAATGTTTGATAAATGGATGACGATGTACCGGGTCGACATCTCCCCGGAATGCCTTGTCAAGTAAATTCACCTTTGATTGACAGTCGCCTATTTTATAACAGAAATGTGTTCTTAAAGTCGTTCTCGATCGTGCATGAGGGAAATAAGGGCGACCTCGTGGCTTTCTCCTTTAATTGCACGTGATGTGTTGAAAGCTCCTTGAATACATGAGCACTTGAAGAGATCTGGAAAAAATCGCTAAAACGGGGTCCATCATAATCCAGTAAAATACCGAAAACACAACCGCTCTACTTACACACGGGGGCAGCTCGGTCCTCGCTCGGTGGCTATAAATCTAGCTCAAGAAATTTTATTTTATCGGTCGTAAATACCCTCGTCTGTGCGTCTAAGCCCCACCCAGCACTTAAGAATTCTTAATCCCATGCCACAATGAAGAAACGCCGAATACGAGTACTTCCAAGGATTTTTATCGGTCTCCATCTATTCGTCGTACATGCGAGTACCAGGGATACATAGCCGCCGTCATGGTCTGTCAGGTGTAATTGGACCGACAGAGCGTTTGCCAACATGCACCTGTACCATTACATACCGTCTTCAGTAGGAATTGAGGTATCCTTCTTGCTCTATCACTGTTCACTTTATCGTTGTTTGTTTTCTATGGTGGATGGCTGTATTACGGGTATCATGTACGCCATGGGAACGGCCGAGTCAATCAAATGAATCGTCGAGCACACTTGGACACACGGTGCGATGACCTGGTCACTGATGTGGAATGCTGTTTGTTCCAGTGATGAGCATATGTGGTGATAATTGATTTGCAACTTCTGGTTACTGGTTACTACCACGTACGACGATTGAGTCCTCATCACCGATGTTATGGTTTTCTTATGAATAGTTGTTTTTCAGGTCGTCCTGGTCCTTATTGTTTGGATTTTGTCTTTCATGCACGAGTTTAATTATTGTAACTCAAGAGCGTAGATTGCGGTTGAGGACCCGACGAACAACGTCATTCATTTCATCACATTCTACATTAATCTTTATAGCGCCACGTGATGAGGTTGTTCTCGTCGAGGTCATGTCCTGTGGCGACAACGAGAGGGTTGATGATATTAACTACGTGTGTGGTGACACTTCACAGAACGAATTGTGAATCCAGAATGAGACATATGCCAACCAGAAGCCCTGTACTGTGATACGCCACCAAGGATGAAGGAATAAAAATTCAAATCCTTGGGGTGTAATGGTTTAAATCCTTCACGGTTTACACAGCTGGGGAAATAGTCGGAACCGAGAACTTCTTATTTTAAGTGAATACAAATCCTTTTGACATTTAACTAACATTTTCGTTTTGTGTTTTTGGTTCTGTTACAGAAAAACCGCAGTGAAACGGACGATAAGGATTGTACCAGACTGGACGGAGAATGCTATTCAAGGTGATCATTTCTGGAAACCCACTTCCGCTTCCGGTGACCTTTGCTGCGTGGATAACGAATGCCGGGTAGGTTACAACTTATTATACATTCCGTCATGGATCCTTTAGTTCATTTTCGTTTTAAGTTTTGGTTTCTAAACCTCTTTAATACCGCCAATGCCATAGTCATTTCATGGTAGCAATGACTGGAATGAGTTGTTGAAAAACTGGGGAGAAACATGAGGTTAAGTTGCGACGTGTTTTCATCCACATAACCGAGTACTTGCAAGATAGTATGACAACTTCGAGTGGAGAGGTAGATCGGTCTTTCACCACTTTCGCAAAGGCTGAAAAGTTAGACCAGTACAATAGCTATGGCGGAAATGGGTCTCTAAAGTCTTTATATATTTATTTTGGCAATGAAGACAATGGGGCGAAAAGGCCTTCAAGCCCTGGGAGTGATCGAAGGCAAGGAAACTGGGTCCCATACGAATTGAAACCAATGGACGTTGAAAAGCATTTTTTTTCATCGTTTAAAAGAAGGAATAGGAAAAGACTTTTGCAGTCGTGCATTGAAGGAAAAATGGACTGAATATCCCGAAAGACACGACAAATGATTTTACAGCTCCTCCGCACGTCGCCGCAACCATTCCTAGAAATACTCAAATGGGGAGTCTTAAGACAATACGCCATATACTCCAGACATTGCTAATTTTGATTATCACTTGTTCGAGGAGAAACGTACTGCTCATGGAAACTAGGCCAAGGCATTCTTTTAACAGATGAGAAGAAGTAGTGGCTAGCGATGGAAAAAAAAAATGTTTGATAGAAAAATGCAACAAACTAATTCCAAAACCAAAAAAAAAACAAAAAACACTTCACTCAACAAATTTCTAGGATGACTAATCAAGCAAAAATGTTTGACAAAATTCTTCTCTTTTTTTATCAAAGTAATCTGCTTCGAGGGAGATACATTCCTTACAACAGTCCTCTCATATTTCGTATCCTTTTGGCGAAATGATTTATTTTTGGCTTCATTTACGTCAGTTGCCTTCTCATTGTAGCAATGCCCTTACCTAACAGCTCACATTGCCTTTTTGGTTACTTTGGACGGTTGTCATCCTATTTTCAGCTACATAGCTAACTGCCGATTTGATTCTGGTGTCTAGTAAAGAACCCATGTTCATCCATTGATATATACGGCATGGAAAAATGCCTCGAATCGTCGAGCATAAGAAAGACCTTTAAATGTCTTAAGTGGACTTTTCAACTGCAGATTTGGGCGACCAAGACGTTCAGCATCATCGGTGTTTCTACGGACGCGCTTAAAATCAGTAAACCATTTCTCTATAACTTGTCGCAATGGAGCAGAGTCTTGTCAACCCATTGCTTTAACAACACATAAAATTTTTCCATTGATCTGACAATTACAAAAGCAGCGTCAGTAAAACCGCCATCACTCGTGAACTAAACTTCGTTAATTTTGCCAAGTGTCGTTTGAAGATTGGTACTTCCTAAAAATCGTAAATAGTGGCGCCATCTATATGTCATGACATTCACTTACTGAATATTGTGTTATGTACGAAATTAGGACCAGTTGGTTACCTTTGGATGATATCTTATTATTATTATCATTATTATAATTAAAAGCCATTTTTAATTCAACCTATACCACCCTGGTCTGTTCCCGAGTGGGGGAGTCTGTTTTATAAAAAGGTGGTCTTTTTAATAAAAAGGTGCAGTGGAGTAATTCCGATCAGTGGCTCTTGGGCTGCCGTCGGGTAAGTTGTAATGCCGAGACATGCTAGTCTCTGAAGGCGTTGAAGCTTAACTATTTTAATGTTCTGTTCAACTTTTGTCCACTAAACAGCAAGCGCATAAGTGATGATAGGTAGAGGGAATGATAGTAAGTAAAGTAAGATCGCTTTCAGATCCATGTCGGCTACCTGAGGCTTTTCAGGAGTGTTTGATATATTTTGAGCTTTGGTCTTGCTTAGTCCGGATGCCATTTGGGCAAAAGACACGTTCGTGAACACGATGATGGAGAACGAGCGACTATTTTGACGTCTCTTTTCTTCAGCTGGTTTTTTCCGAGCTTGGATCTTTTTCTTTAGCTCCAGGAACCTAAGATATCCCCTGGAGTTAGCGGGATGCTCTTGGCTTTGGCAGAGCACACATGACATACTGACTCCTGTATTCTACTCCTATGTTGTCCATAGACCATTCTTTTTGGTTGTGGTCTAAATCGCATTTAACACATCTACACTGCATGTGGCAGTTAGTTGTGACATGACCGAACCTTTGGCTGATTCCTCTTTAACTTCTCCCAGTGAACAGTTTAATGGTACAGGAATTGAATATGTCCCAGTCTATCAAATTTACCCAACAATAGAAAGCTAGTTTTAGGTTTTTACCCCTAGCCGCGGCAGTGGTAAACGGCTTGACCCCCACGATCTGAAAGTCGTTACTTTTAATTTTTTTAAGCTCCTCAGTCTCTAGGTGATTTTTTTTTGTTGGAGGCTTCTCCTGTTTGGAGAACTCAAACACAAATACTAGTCCATTGTACTGCCAGGCAGACACCTTAGAGTGGCTTTACAGCTCATGAAGAGCCAAGGCCAAGCTTCTTCTATTCACTTATGTTTTGCCCGTACCCCTCCGAGGAGAGAAGACGCGAAATGATCATTCGATGACGTAGGTGTTATCGGGATCCGAACCCGCTCATCACGCGTCAGCGGCCGACTGCCACTGCGCCACGGCCGCGGCGCTCTCTATCTCTAGGTGATTACTCTTATACAAGGTGTCGCAAAATTTTCGGAAGATGTTATAATTTTTGCAAGTGGTGTCGTACGTCGATCATATTTGACATTTGTGAACTAGACAGCTGCAGTATATAAACAGATAAGCAATAGAGCGCTATACTCCACAAGATTTTTTTGACCAATAATCGGTTTAGCGCAATACTTTTAACATTGTATCATATGGCTGTCTTGCTTCGCCGTTAGATTTAATGCCATCCGGTTATATCTTGTCATTTACCAATATTTTTTAGAGGTTATATTTGATATGTTGATGATCCAATAGTGAGCCAATTTGGGGTGAGACCTAGCGTAAACGGACTTGAGATCGTAAATCAAGGATGTTCTTGATAGAATTAGGATTAATAAAGGTCAGTTTGGGTAGCAATGAGATTTTTACAAACCAAAAAGAGACTCGCTTCTTTTATTTTTTTTCTACTGCTCCATTCTAATTTTAGTGTATGACATCTACTCGAACTGTGGTGGTGACAATATTCGTTGTGCCTTACCTGGTGGAATAAGGTCACTATCCACCTTCTATAAGTATTTCCACGTTGATGGCTCTCGCGATAATCTCGAGGGCCGTGGTGCAATGGTAATCATCATCGACTTTTGAGCGGAGGGTCTGTAGTTCAAGTTTGGCCATAGCCAAGAACAATTCCTATACGGAACAACTGTGCAAAAACATCAGTTGTGAATGAGAGATGATTAAAAAATACTGACGAAGGCATAACATTTGCAGTATAAAAGCACTTCAAAATTCAAACTCTGTGTGTGCATTTCCAATATAACACCTTAATGACATGACAACAAAAAATAAGTTACTGTGAACTACAACCAACGCGACAAGTTCAGTCGAATCTGTTGAATCCTATTATATTTAGGACAACCAACCCTGGAGAGTAGGAAACGAACATCTTCGACACCAACCACCTGCACCCCGTCCAAGTTGTATGACAAACTCCATAAGAGCGTACCTTTTCAACCTGCGCGAACCCTATAAAAAAATAAATAAAAAAGGCAGTATTTCGAATCGTATTACTATCCTTATATGATATCAGTGGAGGAATCGGAAAAGTTTGGATGGAAGTACTGTCGTGGATTTTGATGATGAGTTTTATGTCAGCAAACCAATAAGCTCACAGTGCACGATCCTTGTCTTTATCTGGGGTGTTTTGCAATATATTCTTCATTGAAGAGCGTTGGCTAGAAGCTTCATCGATATGTCGATTGTATCGAAGCAATCTGCTGTGTAGTGTGGAGGACGATGCCCTTCTTCGCTTGGCTGTCGGTACTACTATATCTGGGTTTGTAAATGGGGTTTTTCATATCTGCGAAGTGTTGAACAGCAAAAATCACACGGAGCCATGTCTGACGAATATATAGGTAGAGACCAGGGCGTCGGTATTGTTTCTGGATAAATATTTGCAATGAAATGCGCCAAAAATCCATAAATCCGACAAAAGTTTCGCGTAAATGTACGTAGAGGCGCTACTCCCATTTGTAGACGCAGGTTTCATAGTGCATTATTGATAGCCCTATAGGACTTCATCATATATTATGACAAGTTTCAGAAGTGCTGCGTCTCTATTGATCGTTTTTTTTTTTCAATTTTAAATTCATTTTGATTACACATTTCTAATAAACATCTTGCGCTAGGGTAAACAAAGTACTGCGTCACGGTACTGTATTTCCAACTTCCTCGACTCACCTGTGGCCGCGGACTTGTTGTCAATCAAAACGAGGTCCCCTATCTGGTACTGCGTTGGCTGTTGAAACCCGGAGTCAAACTTAAAATAATGGGCCAAATACAAGTTTCTTTTTCAAAATGCAAAAAAATTAACAAAATTTATTTTTTTCCATGTATTAAGGCCTTTTTTAGTAAAAACAAACATTAATTATGAAATACAACGTCGTTCAAGTGGATGCCTCGGCTGGTTTCGCAGTAACGCATTCTGTCACCCCAATTTTGTTGATGGCTTCAGGCTGTAGCTCACGGATTGCTTGGATGATATTGGCCTTAAGTGCTTGAATCGTTTCCGGATTGTTGACCTAACATAGGTCCTTCACGGTTCCCCAGAAAAAAAAGTCCAAAGGGGTCGAGGGGCGTTCAATTGCTGAGTCAATTGAACCTTGTAAGTGAATAATCCGAGATCTTTGTGCAGAATTCTCCCCAGGCTAGTGCGTGAAATGTTGAGCTGTTGAGATCGATGGCGAGTTGATATTCGTGAATTCAGGCTCACACTCTCGGCCACAGCAGCCACATTCTCATATGTGCGCACCGTACGACGACGGGGACCATGAGTGTTGTCCACTAGCATACTAGTCTCATGAACTTTTTGCACAAACTTGCGTACAGCAGTCGCGGTGGTTTCTTCATTTCGGCTAAAACTTATTTTTAAAAAGCGCACTGTTTGGGCTACACAGCAATCACTTTAGAAATAAGTTTTCAATATTTCCCAACGTTGTTCAAGCGTAAAGCGACTCATTTCGTTCCGCGGAGGTGCGATACTGGCTTTCTGTCAAGATTTCGAGCGGGTATAAGCTGTCAGTGTTAAAATAACTTATGATGAAAAAAAAGCACTAGATGGCCCACCCTGTACCTTCTGGCGAGTTTGGGCCCGCTCGATGATCGTCAAGGCCTCACTGCTCCGCCGTTCTATTTCATTGGCTTCCACCCCTGTCTGCTTTCCTAACTCCTGCAACAGCTTGTGACCTGAAATGTTCCTCGGCGTGTAGACAAAAAACAGTTCGTGTGGGCTTTCTTTCGATGGGCAGTTGCGGATATGTTCAGACCCCACTGGGCCACGCGTAGATGGTTTGCCCAGTTTTCTCCCTGTCCGATGAGTGCATGAATTTTAGCGACGACGTTCGGTTGCACCTCGACCATTCGCCCTGGGCGTCCAAACAGCTGCCTTGATGTATTGCACCCCGTTCTTCTCGCAAAACTGCTCGAACATACCTGATGTGAGGGCAGTTCCTCGGTCAGTGACGATCCTCCCGGGCAATCCAAAATAGCTCCCCACTTCGTTCAGTACGCTAAGAACCCCTCTGCTGTTGGCGGTCTTTACGCCTCGCAAAATGGTGTATTTGGTAAAATACCTGGCCTACCAAGGCCAGAACGTACCTGGTTCCACCCGTCCCCTTTGTGAACAGTATAAGGTGGTCCAGGTGCACGGTGTCAAAGAGGAATAGACGCGCTCTATGCTGTGCAGTTCCCCTTCAGGTCTACCACCTCTCCTCTTTGCGTACGCGCAGTCAACGCATGACTTGATGTACATAACTCCTTGTAAGGCCTCTCCTCTTCGGAAACCAAAACGTTTTTCTCATCCTCTCTAGCGTCTTCTCGTCAGCGAGGTGACCAACATCGTCGTGGCACAACTTCTCGATCCTCCACCTATCGCTTTGGGGACAACCCATCTCTCCGCCTCGTCTACCTTGAGGAAGAGACGGTACCCTCGGACGACATAGTCTTTTTGCAGCTGTTTTTTCGCCGATTATATCTCTACTGCCTTCAGTGTGGAGATCATGTCTCGTAGCCTCTGATCCTGCCACTGCATGTCGCCACCCAATCTTTGTCTGTTATGTGGATGTTCAGTATGAACAGTATGTATGTTCACCGTGAAGACGGTCGGTGCGTTATCTTTTTTTTTTAAATCCCGCGAGCAGTAGAGAAAAAGAAAACCGAACCACAAGCGCTGGGTCTATCCCACTATCCCATTATTGAGTTGTAATCAAAAAACGAAAAATCGATTTCTTTTAATGCACTTTATTCGAACTGCTTGGTCTAGTGTCATCGACGGTTGCTACACTATTCGCCGATACAGTCTCCGCCGCATGCTTTTATGCTCGTTGCGTTATCGCAACACTAGACAAAAATGCTTAAAACTAGCTTAAGTATTTTAATAAATCTAAATATCTTACTGGCCCTAGGCGGACACTTTAAAATAGACTGAACAACTTAAACCTATGTCTTTCGACTAATAAATGTAAGTTTAGAATTGACCTTAAGATAGATTAAGCCTAGGAAAACTAGTTTTATCTAAAAACTTAGCATATTATCGTTTTTATTTGTTTCAATTTGTAGACTGATCAGGTTCCACGGCCCATTAACAGATCCTTTTCAAAAATTCTTGTTACTTTCTCAATTATATCGCTTTGGTTCATGTTCTTTAAAAGATTAATAAAAATTAAACATAGCGGCTGAATCTTTTAACTAATCTTTTAACCGTCGGAGCGTTTGTTTGCCTCATAATAAACAAAGTTGATAGGTGCTATGATCAGGACCCTCCTTAAATACTGTAAGAAAATCAGAGGAAAGTAGCTTCCATAAACCCCTTAAATAAGTTGCCATTATGAAATTAAAATTATTTTAAAATTCTACTCACCTTGCTGACGCAATGGAAGCAACAGAGAGAGATTGCTGATTGATAAAATTATTTAAAGAGTATACCTTCGTTCTTTAATGAACTTAAAGACCCATCCAAAGTCAGCACAATCAACTTGAAAGCACCTGAGCTATTTACAACCATATTTATTATGGCTTACCCAAAACCATCCAAATCCTCCCGAATAGCTTCTCGAATAACCTTCTCAGCAGGCGCGTTCAGTTTCGACTGCTTTAATAGAATTATGAACACAGTTGATGTAAATCGCCTTCCTGTGTTTTGGATGTTAAACGCTCAACATTACGTGTACTCACAGAAAACCGCTTAAATCCTGTCCAGTAACCTAAAGCCAACCCAGCGCCTACGCGTTACTTAAAATCGATTCATTTTTTTCCACCCGCCCACATAGTACCATAAGGAAGGAAATTTAATTAATAGCATCATCAAGGATTCCTCTTCCTTTAATTGACTGTAAACATTCATTATCCTTTGTCACTCATTCTTCCATTTTCTTTTTTCAATTCACAGAAAAACGGTCCTCGTATGAAATGCTCAGCGTGTCAACTAATCGCTCATCAAAATTGCATTCCACTCGTCAATGAAAAGACTCAATTAGCATGTAAGCCAACATATCGTGACGTAGGTGTAAGACAATACAGAGAGCAAACGACGACCCATCATCACTGGGTGCACCGTCGCGCCGAGAAGGGCAAATGCAAACAATGTGGAAAGGTAAGTGTTCTCACGTTTTATATCTCCTCCTTGTCCTCCTCCATTATATTGTCAAAAGGTATACAAATCTTCTGACGCTGCTGGCTGTCCCACTGTCATCTAATACAATGTGAAAGATATGCAAGGATCATTCCCCATTTATCATTCCTTCAATGCTGAATGGGATGCGAAGGTGAAGGCGATGGCGAATGCGACAGGTGACAGATGGTTTAGACTGAGTTTGCTTAAAATTTATCGTTTAAAAGGATATTCACCCCGATAGCCGGTATCTTGATCCTTGTTATCCCTGATTAGTCAGCATTTGCATTAATATTTCCCAATTCCTATTACACGGGACAGCCTTCGTTTTCAAGGATTAGATCGACTGAGATTCCATTCACGAGTCGACACGGAAGGGATACTGATTTTTCATACCTTTTGCTACCTTTTCTTTTTGCCTCTTCTTTGCAGGACATTTGTGTATCGTTGGTCTTTTCGACGTGCAATCGAATGCCACGGAGCGGAGCTGCGATGGGAGGAGAAAATAATTGGATTTTGACTAATTATTGAATTTAATTTCTGGATTCGAGTAATTAATTAGTAATCAATTAGGGATACTTGAAAGGATGAAATGGATTTACTTGTCGGAGGGAAGGAAACGATTTTACTTGTAGATATTTTCCTCTCGTTAGATAGTGATTATAATTTCGCATTAAGGGGAGGATGAAAAATTAAACCTCGCGAAACTAAGAGAAATTGATATGCCGACAGGCGAGAGTATGACGTATGTCAATGTCCTAGAATTCCTAGCTTATGTAACCAAATCATAACGTTTGTGTCTTGATGTGATGATAAACACTCCAAGTCATCTTCATCTTCTTACCCCTAGGTTGGCAGCCTAAGAAAGTAAATATAATGTTAAAACGGGGAGGCAATATATGACAATGGCATGCCCCTAACGATAACTTCTCAAGATCAATGCATTTTAAGAAACTTAAATAGGTTAAGTGTCGAATCCTATTCATGTTACTTTTCCCTATCAAAGAGAACAAAAAGAAAAAGACTAATATTGGAATAAGTTTATTGAGACCTTAGTACATCAAGTGGCTAGAAGAACCTTCAATCAAGCCTATCCATAAGCTCCTTTTGTATGACAACTAGGAAAGACAGACCTTCGCATCAGCTCGTTGAATGGAGGGCTTTCTCTACTTATTTGGTGACAACCATTTCTTGCCATCGGCAACCATTGCAATGGAAAACATTCAAAAATCGATCTAAGGGGTCGGACTTGCTCACCTTTTATCCTTCTAAAATACAAGTGTTTCCTTCGGCGAGCTATCCGATTGTACTCCCAACTCTATACCCATTAAATGACAATCGTTCGGGGAAACAGACTTAGAACCCAATTAATTCAAATTCTGGTCCGAAATATGTTCAAAAAGTAAAGGGAATTTAGTCATTTCACCGATTACGAGGGTGGTAGGATAAGTACTTAGCCTCACCGTCAGATGGCGCCAGTATCGCAAGAGCGACTTACTATCGTGTAGTACTCTAAGTTTTTTTTTGACCGCGTGTGGAAGCGGATTTTAGAAAAATGGAAAAAGAGCAATATCGGTCGGTGATTCGATTCTTGTTTTTGGAAGGGAAATTGCACAGCTAAATCAGAGAGCGTTTGGATGCTGTGTACAGTGACTCTTCTCCTTCGATGGTGACCATCAAATATTGGTTTAACGAGTTTCAACGTGGTCGCACGGCTGTTTTTGATGAGCCACGTCCAGGTGCCCCGAAAACGGCTACCACGGAGGATAACGTGACAAAAATCCACGATCTCGTATTGGCAGACCGCCGATTGAAGGCGCGCGAGATAGCTGAGACAGTAGGCATTTCAAAAGATCGCGTGGGTCATATCCTGCAAGAAATTTTGGGCATGAGAAAGCTGTCGGCGCGATTGGTGCCGCGTTTGCTCACTCCGGACAACAAGCGCAACCGTGAGACCACGTCAGAGCAGTGTTTGATGCTGTTTAAGCGCAATCCGAAGGAGTGACATTCGACGAAACATGGATCCACTGGTACACACCAGACACCAAGGAACAGTCGAAATAGTGGACTTCACCCGACGAACGACGAAGAAGGCGAAGACTGTCCCATCGGCCGTAAAAGTGATGGCCACCGTGTGATCCACATCGACTACCTGGAGAAGGGCAAAACGGTCACAGGGCTGTACTATGCCAAATTATTGGGCTATGATAACCGATAAAAACATGTAATAAAAATTAAAGAAACGTCCCATTCACAAATCGCTAAAAGTGTTGGAATATCAATGGTTAATGCCATGAACCGTGAAGAGATAAAGTCAAAAACGATGAAAGTATAGTAGGAAAGCATACATAAGTCTCCTAAGCATCGCTTACGAAAGCTTCCCTGCCGTGCTGTGTAAATGTCTGAATCCGATCGGGACCGATCTAATAGGTTTCTGTCAAAATTCACGTTAAGCAATATATGGTACTCAGATCACAATGATCAAAACAACTTTGTTTATAAATTTTAAAATTTTACAAGTCACCTTTCAATTTGATCACAGTAAGCAGATCCAGGAAAGACTCATGATTCACCTGTTTATCGTGTTTAGAGCCGCATATAACAGTGTCTGTAGAGACGAGCTCTACAGAGGCATGGCATGTGCTTTATGGCATCCCTACTAGATTCTGCCAGATTAACGTATTCTCGATACTTCATTAACTTCGGTAACGACTTAACTTTCGATATCAAAAAGCATATCAGGTATCACATCATCTTTGAGAAAGATCTTGCCGGGCTCACTGGTCAATACAAGGGGCACGTTTAGGGCTTGCATATGCGGATGATATTCACGTGGTTGGAAGAAGCATTGAAGAGATCAGGTTCAAGTAGGTCCAAGTACGAGCCTGCTCTAATCTAGGAATGGTAGCTATACATAACTCTAAACTAGACAAATATCCTTCACTAATGACAAGCAGCAACAACACCGTCATGAAGATCTGACGCAGAATATTTTTTACTGACCGCTGCTTCTTTATGCTCGAGGAATCAAGAAATCAAGGAACAGAGCCATCTCTCTTAAAGTCACGGAAACTCTCTACAAAAACCCTTTAATCCCGGTCTTTCTCTACAGGCCAGGGGCGTGGACATTATGGACATAATCGAAAATGAATGAAAAGATCTTTGGCCGGTTCGAGAGAAAAGTTCTGTGAGATCCTTGGTACTGCTTTCTATCTGTACGGGTGCCTAAGCTCCGACGACCCCCAAAGGCACTTTATTAGCTTATTGCAAGACTAAACAAAAAAAAATGCTTCAACAATCTAAACTTAAATGAACTGAATAACTATTAGAAAGAAAACGATTAAGTAGAAGGCGTCGTTAGAAGACATTTTTCGGTCTGGGCTACGTAAGGCAGAGTTAGCTTCGCGTAGCATTCTCTAAATGGTAGACGTAGTTTTTTGGAAGTGAACTGATTCCGGACAGAGGCATGGGCCGAAGGTTTTGGAGAATCATTTGAAGCAGTGTATGTCATTGAAGACCACGAAGAGCAAAACGAATAAACCTACATTAAACGACCTTAATAAGAGTAGTGTGGATCCCGTAGGAGGAGACCAAGGGAGATTGACTAGCATCTTCAAGAAGAGTCCTAACGAAGACAGTATATAGCCATTAGCTAACGTGAAGAGTCGAGAGCTCCTTGGATCAACGTTTCACAAAGCGGAGGACAGAATTGAAATGTTTGATAATGTTGGCAATGTGAAGACGGAAGTTAAGGCAACACCTAAGCTAGCAGGGGAAACAACTTCATGATAGAAAACTGGTGAAACAACAGTATAATTTGATGTAAAATTTGACAACGTCTACCTCCCTGCCGTCCTCGAGTACACACAAGGATTGTGAGGCAAACTCAATTAGGTTAGTGGTTGTCGATCTACCTGGAACCCATATTGGTTTAAGGAAAAGATGCACTGGAAGTGAAAGAATATTGTATCGCAGACGATATTATCGACAAGTTCACCTAAGAGATTTTAGAAATGCGGTAATATTTCGTCAGGAAGTTTTTTGGAATTAAGGCATGGTGCGAAAGCCTTGCTGCGCACATTCTAGTAATAGATGGAAATCTATTCGAATCTGAAATTCGCTAGGAGCTGACGTGACAGTGAAGGGTGAGAGATCATTAGTTACATCATTGGGTTAAATATTGAGGCTCCCATGAAACCGGATAAAAATTTACTTCAGTTCGTGTGGGTGAGTTGGGAAGCCTTCTTGGTGGATCAATACCATAACGTTGGTTTTGGTTTAGCCGTCAATGCAGATGGAGTCAGTTTTAAATAGAAAAGATGAAGGCGTATGTTTTCATAGATTCTTCTGTCTTTAAAGGGAGAAATGATTTGTCGGTCTTCAGTTAATTGTCGCAACTTCATTACAACAAGATTTGAACATGAGAGGGACGATCCAAGAAAGATGGGAAGGGACTAACTATAGTATTGAGCGAAACCGAAGAGCTGGAAGTAAGCTGAGTTGAGAGTGTTATAGCATATAAAGTTAGGGTATTAACGATTGCTTAGAGGATTCTATGTGTTTAGAATGGGAATCGTAGGCCGGGATACAGGAATGGAGTTGAAGGATATGCTATTACACTGTTTTGAATTTATAAGAAAGCATTCGGAGTGGGATACTTTCGTCAGGATATGGGGAAGGGTTGAAGATAGTTATTGCATTGGGAACTTTTGAGAGGGAAAAATTTTTTGTGTGAGAAAAATTAGGTGATATGGTATTCCCACTTTTAACTCCCAGTTTTAGTCTAGATTAAGAGGAAGTTGAGCTCAAAGTGTGAGTCTGGATATGAGTGGTTTATTACAGATTCAAAATTGTTTAGATTGGGATTATTAAGCTCAAGTTTGCAGTCCAAATAAGTAATTTGCATTTTGGCCAGCGTCATCCTCTTGGGAGGGCATTGTAAAATGTACTCATATTGAAAAGTTTCTAGTAGTTTCTTCTATATTTTTGGCCGGCGTAAGCTTCGTGAACTTTAGACAGAGCTAATGTCTAAAATGGCTAGGGACTTCAATCAACTGGAGGTGCAGGACTGAAAATAGCGGGCTAGAGTTCGTACCTGCTCAAGAGGCTTATTAGTTGAGGTCCTGGACCACCTTAAATTGTGGAGTAAGTACATAAGTAACGCTGCAAAACTAATGAATCTTCTCAAGTGATCAAGCAACTATTTACAAATTTGTGAATAAACCAGGTTTGTGATCGTTTTATTGAAGGCATTCTGGAACGCTAAAACTAGTACAACTCGAGAAGTGCAGAAGCTTGTGAAGGTCTTCTCACCAACGACATGTAATCCAAGAAAAATTGGCGGATTTGCCTCACTGCTTGTTTATGAATATTTGTGTAATGACACCCACCCTCCGTATTCGGCAGGCATGGCTCCATGAGTGCCAACGTTTCGTAAGCACTTATCTGAGAGGCTAAAAGTAATGAATATCAATTGAATTGAAACCAATATCAGTGAACTAAAATTCCCTTTATTTTATTAAAAGACTTCGTATGGTAAAACGAATGCCGCTTTTACTGTGTTGAGCGCAATGTTGTCTTGCTCAATCAAAGAATTAAAGAGTTTCCTCTTCACCGCTTACAAGTAGTGCACTTTTCAAGTAGTTTATCCATACGTAGGTGATTATGCTCCGTAAAGCGTTAAATTGTGTAAACCGGTTGGCCTGAATTTCACCCATTCCCGAAGTTGTATGAACTTCAATCGCGTTATGAACTTCAAAAATAGCTTTAAATTAAATTTTGTATTTTCACATAATGATGTCAAAACAGTTTCCTTATTCCAAAAAACTCACAAGAGGAGAGCTTACCTTCTTCTGACCTATTACACCGTTATCATACTGTTTTTCCTCAATGTAACGAAAACTATAAGGTATAATTAGGACGTAAGGGAGCAGCTCCAAATGAGATTGGTTCATCATGTGAGAGAGAGAATCTGAGAGTTCTCAGTTGCATTGATGAATGGTTTCCATAACCTGTTGAAAGTCCTCGAATCATAATATAGCAGCCCCCCAACCTTCGCCATTTTGTTCAGATAACATACCTTCTATATTATGTATCTATAAATCTACAAATATCAAATTGCAAAATTAATTAATTATTTTTCAATTTCATTTCTTTCAGGCTGTGCAAGGGAAACTCTTTGGTTCCAAGGAAATTGTTGCATTATGCTGTGCCTGGTGTAAGGACGTCTACCATAACAAGGAATCGTGTTTCAATCCGGAACGTATCGGTGAAGAATGCTCGTTAGGTAATCCCACTTTTGCATGTTTACATCAATTTTAACTAGAAGTGATGTTGATCAGCCCTCCCCTACCTATAGTGAACGATGCCTTTTTAACGTTACATCCTATTAAATTAAATTAAAATTGTTTACTATGTTCTACATACATCTGACCCACGCATATACTATCCGATAAGGATCATGCTCTCCGAGAGTAAAATATCATGTTTCAGCAAAATACCAGACAAGACCCGTGTAACGTGGGTATACGGTAGCCCCACAGCGGGAACAACGAGCTTCGAATACCACTTGAAAATTCAATTAAAATGGTTTCAGGCGTATCATCGATGGTGATACCATCATCTCCTCCAGCTTCGTGGGCATGTATAAAATGCTATTGTTTCATCTTATCTTAGGCTTTATACTTCTGACTCGTTTATCACGGTGTCCTTGGCACAGTTTAAATGCAAATATACGTGGTGTCATGCGGCTGTTTATGGTTACAAGTTTCCCAGGAAGACAACTTTAATCTACATGCCCATACGGTGCTTGATTTCAAGATTTCATCAAGGGAAATATTGATCCTAAGAAATGTTTGCTGAACAATCGATTAAAAGGCGCTTACCAACAATCGTTTCCCACTACACATTTCCGCACATAAAGGCTGAGCCAACAAATGGTTTCAATGTTGGCTGTCAGTTACTGTCATTTACTGGATATCTTTGATCTTTTTGATAGACGTCAAATAGTCTTTTTCCAATATAGACATGGAGCCTTTTACGATACCACAATGCATTTTTGTTATTCAAACTTATTATGAAAGGGTAAAAGTAATACCATAGGGAAGCGTTCGAAGAAAGTGGTTCCCTATCCTGCCAAACTTCATATCAACTTGCTGGGACAGCACGTTATATGAAGTTATTTGAAACTTGACAATCTTTTGCCAAGCTTCCCGCTAGTCACTATTCTGTTCCATCATTTCTAGATTAATCCCTACTATGGGATAGCCCTTTTGATGGTCTTTTTCCAATTTTCCTCAATGTTCGTTCTACCTGTTCTGCACATCTAAGTCTTGGCATTTTAATTACTCGGACAATGCTTATGGCCGAATAGAGTTCCTCCAGTTCTTGATTGTATAGATTTTTTCCATTCTCCTGTTTCTTCGTCCTGTTTTCCACCATCCTATATTCCGCTTCCGTCCCTTGGTATGGTGTCTTCTATCTACCAGAAAACAATCAATTTGATCATCCAGTGACATCCAGGTAGCCTTGTAATATTCTCTTGTCATTTTCACGATCATATTTTTTGAGATGGCGAAACTTATCGTTTGATGAGGCATGGAGACTTTCTTTTTTTTAATGTTGGCCTGTATATCACTTCTTTTCCTACTTTCGCGTTGAAGTCGCCAAGTACGATTATAGAAGGATTAGAAGTTGTCAAATATTTGCCCAATTACTCCTTCACCGCTTTTTTATATTCCTTAGGACATTGTACGTTCTGCGCAATGTTTTTGCTGATATAGAATCCTGTTCCAAAATTGTCAATATTAATACCGCCACAAACGAAAGCATAGCCGTCCTTAACGATTGCTCCGTTTGAAAGTCGAACTTCTTGTACCACCGCGATATCCGATTTATACGAGGAGTGATCCAAAAGTAATGATAATCGGTTATTTGCAGTCCGGATGCGAATCCGCAACAAAAAAAAATTTAAATCATATAACTAGACCACGATTCCCAAGACGTATGGGATGGAGAAAAGCGGCTTAGTAAACACATCGGATGACTCTGCTCGTCCATATTCCACAGTAGCTCGCGGGGCCAAGAAGTTAAGAACATCCATTGAAGACGAACATCGCTAAGGATACCCATCCGCTTCCCTCACTTAAGATAAAAGTGAAGTGAAGTGTTGTGTTGGCAGATTGAAGACTAACAAGCATATACTCGTATTATAGTTGAGGTCACAGGGATTTAATATGGCAGCGTTCTCTAGGCGTTGGTTCCAAGTCGATTTGGAATTGTTTTTATGATATTTCGTGACCAAGGACGGTATCTGGATCCACCATTTGATCGTGAAACCAAACAACAATCAATGACTTGGAAATTACCCTCCTCACTGAAATATTCAAAGTGACAAGTTCGACGGGAAAAGTTGAGGCATCCATTTTTTGGGACGCAGAATAATTAGATATGGTGGATTATTTTGAAGAGTGAGCCCCTATTTCGAAATTTTACTGCGCTGATTAAATAAGAAGATTTTGGGAGGTCGTTAAAGAAAAAAATACGCGGCAAACTGCGATCTGGAATGTTGTTTCACCAAGACAACACACCGGCTCACAAAGCCGCAGTTGCGATAGCTGCCATTCAAGAAACAGGATTCAAACCGCCCTTTTCGCCAGATCTAGCACCCAGTGTTTTCCACCCCTTTCCTCGGTTCCAGGAAGACATCCGAGGCAAGAAATTGGAAGATCATAGCAAAGTTATGGCTGCTGTTGAGGCGTTTTTTGAGATGGACTAATTGTATTGACTTCTTAGGTGAATATGTAGGAGCGCAACTAAGTTCTCACTGTTTTTTTGATAAAAATGCAACTTTATTGTGAAAAAAAAACGGTTACAAATGAATCATTTAAAGTATTGTCCATCCCTAGCGATAACCTTTTCTTATCTATCTGGCAGAGTTCCTATACCGTTACGGTAGAAGTGTTCATCTTTTGAAGCTATCCAGAATCAAGCCATTTTGAGATGTCTTCATATGAATGGAACTGCTGATCAGCGAGACCGTGTGCCATCAAACGGAACAAGTGATAATCGGACGGCGCAATATCTGGGGAATATGGCGGGTGGGGTATGACTTCCCATTTTAGCGTTTCTAAGTAGGTTTTAACGGGCTTGTCAACGTGAAACCGAGAGTTGTCATGCTATAGAATCACTTTTTCGTGATTCTGGTCGTATTGTGGCCGCTTTTCGCGCAGTGCTCGGCTCAATCGCATCAATTGAGTTCGATACCGTTCCCCAGTGATGGTTTCGTTTGGTTTCAACAGATCATAATAAATAACACCGCCCTGATCCCACCAAATACACAACATAACCTTTGCAGCCTGAATATTCGACCGAGCCGACGACGTAAAAGCATGACCGGACACCCCCATGATTTTTTTTCTCTTTGGGTTGCTGTAAAAAATCCATTTTTATCAATTGTAACGATGTGATGGAGAAAACCCTTCCTTTTTTGCCGCTGGAGCAGTTGTTCGCTCAACGTCTCTTGGCTTCAAATCCCAAGTTCCTTGCTTTTGAACCATTTCCAACGCATGCAATCCCTTGGAAATACCTTGGCGGATAACTCCTAATACTGAAGCAAGTTCTTTTTGCGATTGGAATGGATCCTCATCGAGCAATGCCTCCAATTCAGCGTCTTCGAAGATTTTAGGCCTTCCTTCACACGAAGGGTCGTCAACATCGAAATCACCGTCTTTGAAGTGGCGGCACGTTGTTCCCGCAAATGATGATTTCAATTTCACACAATTTCACACAACCAAAAGTATATGACGCTAAAACAAAATCACTAATGTGTAAAAGCGGTTTATTTACCATATGTCTAAGCTTGGTTCATGACGTTTTGGATACATCACAATCGACTAGTACTTACTACTGGAGCCATCAAACAGCGAGAACTTAGTTGCACACCTAATAAATAATTTTTTTAACTAAAATCACCGTGTTTAAATTTTATTATCATTATTTTTGGATCACCTCTTGTATTTACTTACTTTATTGAGTATCGTGTGAAAAGCACTCAACCTATGCAAGCTTCGTACGTTCCATGAGCGTGCACGCTAAAACATCACCGATGTGAGCAGACATTTTCAAAACCACCCATTGAAGTCCATCCAAGACGTCATCTATCCTTAAGGTGAATCGCCAAGACAATTTGTCGTCAAGTTGAATCTTCTCCTATGAATTACATTTTGGAGTAGTTAACAAGTGCAAGGAAAAACTTCATGAAATTCTACCATTCCATCCGAAGAAAAATCACTGTGTGGTTCCGATATTGGGTTGGCTGCATTCTCGCAACATGTTGCCTAGCTATTTTTTCTTTTTTCAAATTTTAAATGAATTAAGTCTGGAGGTTGTCTGGACAGAGTATTTGAAAATAAATGTATCTCTAAGTAAAAATGGGGCTATTGACCACCTTTTGCTTTAGAAAGTCATCGACAATTTTGCCCTTCGGATTATCGCCTGCAATCGAAGCGTTAATGTTCACATAAATTATGTTGTGTTCCACTCATTATTGTCATAGACACATAGACCAACCTTCATTAGCCGATATGGATCTATATTTAGCTTAACGACATGTCCACACTGTTGGCTCAAACCAATTCAAGTGTGTCCTGGAAATCATTTCAATATGAAGCGAATCTGATTTACTTCACGACATCTATGTTTAAAAATAAGAGATGTGCATGTACACTTTGCTCCAGTATTTGTTAGCTTATGAAGGTCATGTTTTTCTGTTGTAATAATATCAAAAATACATATTGTCACTCCCGCCATCTCTTTGTCAGTATAACATTAAACATAAATTTAAGTTTTGGCATCACCGCTGTATTAGTATTATATACATAGATAATATACTCTGTATGAATTTCCTTCTTCTTCTTAATAAAACTGCCCTGGTAACTGGACGTCGTTTTTTATTATTTTCTCACCCTAGTCTCCTGAGGAGTAAAGTAAATTTGCTTCGAATTTCTTCGAGTTTAAAGTCTCTTTACGACTTTTTTTGTGCAAGAAAATGGGAAACTTTTATGTTTTCCTGAAAACAAGACAAAGAAAACACTT
The DNA here is from genome assembly GCA_958301585.1 of Merodon equestris. Classification (NCBI taxonomy): domain Eukaryota; kingdom Metazoa; phylum Arthropoda; class Insecta; order Diptera; family Syrphidae; genus Merodon; species Merodon equestris. The sequence goes on along the minus strand of OY284415.1, from coordinate 51,309,741 downwards.
CTTTGTAATCTCATAAATGTGTGAAGAGAACTTCTGACACGGAGCAGTATGATTTTGCGTTAGAAATGCATTGTTAACAAGCTTAAGGATAAGCAATATTTTTTTATATTCCCCAGTCAAACCTAAAACCGCATGCTCTGAATAAAGACCGACATTTTTCATCAGTGGTCTAAAGCTAAGACAACGTGTAAAAAACACATACTTGTGTACTCGACTCCGTGATGCATATTTAGTACGTGCTATGAATATGGTGAACTACATAATCTGTGTATTACACGACCTGTGTTCTAGGCGATCGCGTATAAATTTGCTTCATATTTTTGTGAAGATCACACTACATGTAAATTTTTTACAACCGGTTCATATGTACACACGTGCAGAGCGACGATTTCATAGGGTGCTTTTTTAAGTTTCACAATGTGGGGAGAAAGAAATTGGCTGCTGTTGTTGCTTTGGCCACGTACGTGGTTGAAAATGATGAGGAAAAACGCAAAGATATGAAAGTTACCAGGTGTATGCAAAAGTTTTTTTTTCCGGTTGAACTAAGAGATGGCGCCAGCGGAAATTACGCGACGTGTTAATTTGACACATACGCCATTTTGTTCGTCTGAGATTTAATTACAAACACACACAAATTGATTCCGCCAAAAACTAGCGTCTTTGTTTTATCGTTCAGTGATCATGTCCAGTTTTGTGCCTGAAAGAGAACATTTGCGGCACGCATTGTTTTTCTTATTTAATAAAAAGAAAAAAGTTGTTGAAAGTAATCGTTTGCTGGTAGAAACATATGATGAACGCGCTCCATCAATTAGAACATGTCTTCGACAATTTAAAAGTGGTGATTTTAATGTGAGACAGTGAGTGCTCTGGTAGACCACAATAATGTGAAGACGAGCAATTGCAGGAGTTATTGAATAATGATCCAACTCAAATTCAACGACAATTAGCAGAAGCATTACACGTGTCACAAAAAGAATTAACAGACCTTTACGGGCGATGGGGAAGATCAATAAACTCGGTAAATGGGCCCCACCCGAGAATGAATGAACGTCAAATGGAAAATCGCAAAGTCATGTGAAATGCTGCTTTAACGCCACGCATGACATGGTGAAATGGATGTATGTATTTTGAAAACCCGAAGCGGAAAAAAATCCTTCAATATCAAGGCTAAATTGCTTCGGCAAGAAGATGTCTGGTGCGACCAGAGCGGTCTTGTGTACTATGAACTCTTGATGCCTGGCGAAACGTTAATACACAACGCTATCATCAACAAATGATAAGTTTAAACCAGGAATTAAACGAAAGACGACCGAAATGGGAGAGAAGATTCGGCAAAGTGATTTTCTTACACGACAACGCGCCGTCTCATAGGGCAAAAATTGTGAAAGACACCTTGAAATCGCTTGAATGGGACATCCTTCTGCACCCGCCGTACTTCCTTGGCGCCTCCTGACCTCTTCGCATCAAAGGGGCATGCGCTCGCAGAGCAGTACTTCAGCAATTTCAAGGAAGTTGAAAAATGGCTCGACGAATGGTTTGCCGCGAAAGACTAGCAGTTTTTCTGGCATGGTATTCATAAATTACCTGAAAGATGGGCGAAATCTGTAGAAGTTTTTGAATAAAAAAAAAATGTAGGACTTATGCATACACCGGGTATTTTTTAAATTTTCTGTTGGAGGCTTCTGCTATCTGTTGGAGCACTCAGACACAAATACTGCTCCATTGTACTGCCAGACAGACACCTTAGATGGCATTACAGTTCATGAAGAGCCAGCGCCAAGCTTCTTTTTATTCACTTATGTTGTGCGATTTGTTTTTTCACACTAGTGAACGGATCCTAAAGCTTAATGCCGATTCCGAACGGCGAGATCCAAGAAGCTTTTTCAAGGCAAGTGTACAACGGGAGGTTCTGCCACTACCCCGTCGAGGAGAGAAGCCACGAAATAATAATTTTTATGGCGTTGGTGTTATCGGGAACTGAATTGCGTGGCGCTGAACCTCGCTTATATCAGAATTTCGTACCCTCTGTAAATCAACTGCACCTTGCTCCGATTTGTTTTTCGTAGCTTGGCCAAGCTGGTTTTAAATGTGGCGTGAAGAGCCAACCACTTTGTTTGTATTTCATTGACGTTGACTCCTTCAATATTTAATTCATCTTCACGCCAGCCATCTAGTCTGATAATTTATATTCACTAGAACCAGTATTCCATAGCACCGAACGCACTTCAAAGTCCGCAATCAGTCTTTTTGTCTCTTCCTCTTTCCGCTCATGCTGTATTTTTTTTTCCTTTTACCTGCAGACGATTTTTTCTATTCTTGGACCATTACACCAAGAACATAAATAGTAATCCATGCTGCCATCAGACTTGAGAAAACTGGCTACTGCTTACCTGTAACAAAAGGCCATAACAGAAGCCCACAGTAGTACAGGAGAGAAGAAGGACGAAGTATCCAGGCTCGCAGCCACCCGCATGAAAATTATTTTTCTTCCTCCGAAATCAAACAACCTGCAACTCTTCCCAATCACAACCCACCATAGGAGGGCTAATTTACCTGATGCAGGATAGCAAACCCTGGACCACCTATATAAAAGATAAAATACAAGACCTCTTAAAAAGGCCGCTCCGATTTCACGAAACGTATGCCTTATAGCTAGTCGCGCCACCAGACTTGACATCGCCTTTGCCAGTATCGGGGATTGCATTTAAGATCGCATTAAGGAACTCTTTTCTTTAATGATTTTTCTGATGTCACTTTAATATCGATCAGGAAACCAGGGTTATCTATGGATAAGCTGACTTTCAGACATTTCATGGGACATTCAGTCCCATCCATTTCAGTTCACACTACCCACTGAGCCACAATACCCTTTTACCATACCGAACCAGACTACCATAGCGGAAAACTTTTTACCAGCCGATATTGATGTGATTGATATCTTCACATAAGTTTATTGCCGACTCCGACTAGGGAATTTCGACAAGTTTTTTACAGACTTACTACAAAGCTCTTGTCAGTACTCCGCTGAAAAGCAACACCGCGAAATACAATTTGGAACTTGCTGTCATTGACATCAAAGAATAGCACTCTAATCAAAGCGCCATGGTGCTCCTTGCCACCTTGGCGCAATAGTGGCCACAAATCTTCTTCGAAAAGTGATTTCGAAAAAAAAAATTGCAAAAAGTGGGTTTACAAATGGACTCAAAATTTTGGGTTTTGGACGACAAAAACTGTATTTTTAATTTGTCTAATTTGATTTTTCAGCGACCAGCCACCAGGTTAATTAAATCGAAATACCCTGTACTGACACCGTTAAACATAATTTCAAATATGTTATTTCCCAACCACTCCAAGGAGAATATAGCTTAGTTTCGATGTGGCTATTATCGCCAACCCGTCAGCTACCATGCACGGTATAAATCCTCTTCAAGGAATAGATTGCCAACAGATCCAGTAACAAAACAATTTCAAACCGTTCATAATTCCGATCCATTTTCTTGATTGACTAAAGGGAAAATTCAATTTTCATCATTTTCATTTCGTTCTCTTGCTTTTCCACAGGCAACTATCAACCGATTATTGTACCACCATCGTGGATCGTTAAGCTGCCGAGTAAGGGGAACTTTAAATCCTCGCTGAGGAATAATAAACGCAAACCAACGAATAAGAAGAAACCAAAAGATAAGGAACAAAGAGCGTTCATTGTTAAGCCAATCCCATCGCCCGAGGCAATACCTGTGATAGTGTTTATTAATCCAAAGAGCGGTGGCAACCAGGTAAGATTTTTTTTTCTATTGTTTTCCTTTACTATTGGTAGAAGTATTTTTTTGGTTATTTTTTCTTTGTATTTTAGGGCGTGAAGCTGCTGGGAAAGTTTCAATGGATACTCAATCCAAGGCAGGTGTTCGATTTGACACAAGGTGGACCAAAAATGGGGTACGTATTGGGATTACTAAAACGGTGGATTATTAAACAGGGTGAGGCTATAGGCTATAGCATTGCTATCCAAAAGGTGGCTTCAAGGTAATCAGTACAACTGGAAGTGCATAGGCGTTACTACATGCACGCCACACACATTCATCGGAACCTAAATCTTGAATAAGAAATACTAAAAACTAAAACTTGAATAGTCCTAATGCCGGGGAATAGTCCCAAGATATTTTGCTTTAGACACTTTGCGGTTTGGGCTAACACATCTAAGATCTTCGACGTTTTTAAGGTTAAATCGATTAGGATCAAAATCTCAAATTTGTTGGCAAAGATTAAGGAGTTTTTCACTAAGTGTGTCTTAACTTTTAATTCTAATAACAAAATTGTGTAAAAATTAGGGATAGAGGTCTTATTTCCAATGGCTCTAATACATACATATATAAGTGGATCTGATCAATGGTTTGAATGATGCTGTTCTCCGGTTAGTCAATTATTGTTGATTTGTTGCCATAAACCAGAGACTTAACATAATCCCAGTGAAAAAAAGTCTAAGAACGTTAAAATTCACGACCTTAGCGGTCATCGCGTCTTCTAGAAATGGCCCGAAAAATTTTCTTGCAACAGCTTCTAGGTGTGAAACGTCTTGTTAGAACCGCGTTTCATCCAGGTTCTGGTCATCCAATTGAGTCCAGAAAAAGTAAAATGTCATGGCCCGATTCCGTTCGCCATTGACAGTCATCGTCTGAGTATTCTCTATATATAGGGCCTGGTGACAGCGCCCGCCTAAAATCGACATTCAACAGTGAATTTCTTTCTAAGGCTCTTGATACTCTCTCCCCAATTTCCCACTGCTCCAGAGCACAACCAACGAATGTACTTGTGCCAATTGAATGCAGTCCCAATTCTTTTCGCGAAATGGGTCAAATTGAGGTTACAGAAAGATCAAATTTTTTAGGTTTGAGCCTTAAATACCAAAAATATTCTCACTTCGCTGCAAATTTCGACGCCACAGAGGCATTCGAGCAGATATTGGATCGTCTCAGTTTCTTCCTCATCGCCGCTGCTTCGGCAGAGATCGCTGGATCCCGAGTCCCATTTCCGAAGCATTGTTCCAATGTGACAGTGACCTGTGATCACTCCGACGAGCATACTGATCGAGTTTCGGTCCAGCGCCAAGAGCTTCTTTGTTTTTCCGATATTGAGCCCTGGCCACGATGATCTTGTCGTGTAGCTGTCGTTTTTTGTAAGCCAAGACGAGTTGGCTTCCTTGATGACTGTGTCATTTATGATCCGGTATAATGCGCTGATCGGTGGTTGCAATGACATGTCCGCTTCGCTGATGTCCACTTCAGACCCTTGCCTGGCCAATTCGTCCGCTCTTTCGTTCCCTGCGATTGCGTTGTGACTCGGGACCCAGCAGAGTTTGACTTTGTGGTGTCTGATGGACTTCAGTGAGTCGCGACATTTCATGACAGCCTTTGATCTCGTTATACAGGATTCTATTGACTTCAGTGCAGCCTGGCTGTCTAGGAAGATAGTGATATCCGATGGTGGGATATCGGTTACCTGGAGGTGTTTGGCTGCTTTCTCTATTTCTGCTTGAAAAACGCTGCACAGATCAGGGAGTATGAATGATTCCTGTTTGTGGAGGGTATCAGAGTCGAACCCGGCCCCAGTGCCTGTGTCCATATTCGATCCGTCGGTGAAGAGAGTGATCTCGTGATCGTTGATCACAGCGTTTGATAGCCACTCTTCTCTGTCGGGGAAAAGGATTGGTGTTCTGAGAGAGAAGTCATTTTGGGGGGAAATATAGTCGGTAGTAGCTGCGAGGCTACTAAAACCATGTTTCTTTCCCAGGTCGTCTATTATTCTAAGTATGGCCGCATGTCCATAGTTGGCTTGCTTCCACAGAGAGGACTCACTTAGTCTGAGAGCGCTCTTTGCAGCGCAGCCTTTTATGAATAGATCCAGGGGGAGGAGATGAAATATCATGTCCAACCCTGCTTGCGGCGTGCTTCTCATGGCTCCCGTTGTATAAACAGGGGCTGACCTTTGTACTTTGTTGAGCATGTTCATATAGCTTTTCGTGCTGCTAGCAGTCCAGCAGACTAGGGCCCCATAAGTTAAAATGGGTCTGATGATTGCTGTGTACATCCAATGAATGATGTACGGTTGCAAGCCCTATCTTTTGCCGAAGGTCTTTTTGCATGCATAAAAAGCATTCAATCCTTTTTTCATCCTTTCCTCCAGGTTCCTTTTCCAGGAGAGTTTTGAGTCAAGAATGATGCCTAGATATTTGGCTTCCGCTTTGAGTTTGAGTGGAGTACCCTCTAACTTTGGGGGAGCAAATATCGTAATTTTCTTTTTCCTGGTGAATAAGACCAGCTCGGTTTTCTGGGGGTTTATTCTCAGACCGTTCTGTCTTGCCCACGAGAAGAGTTCCTTCAACGCAGATTCCATTAGTTCACTGATAGTTCATCCGCGTATGTTATTGTCTTTGTACCTTTCTCCATAAAGATTCTGAGGATTTTGTTAACCGTAAGAAGCCACAGTAGGGGTGAGAGAACTCCCCCCTGTGGTGTGTCTCTAGTTGTCACTTTCCTTATAGAGCTGTGTCCAATGTCTGCATTGATAATTCTGTTCTTCAACATATTTTCAATCCAGATTACAATCGATTTGTCTACTTTTATGTCCTCTAGAGCTGTTATTATGGCCTCTGTGTTTACGTTGTTTAAGGCCCCCGCTATATGCTGCCATTGTAAACTCTTTTAGGTTCAACGAGCTCTCAATTTCACGGGCAACACTATGCAGTTGAGTGAGTTTATGAGCCCTCTGATGTATAGGTCACGAGAGACTAATTGGCCTATAGTCGTTTACGGCAGTATGGATTGGTTTACCTGCCTTAGGTATGAAAATTACCTTTATTTCTTTCCACTGTGTTGGGATGTACCCCGCGCGCAAGCAATTGGAAAAAATGCTTACGAGGTGGGGTACAGTCTGGGTCTGTGTTTTTTGAAGCATCACTGGCAAGATATTGTCCGGGCCCGGAGATTTTAAGGGTTTGGACGAATTTATTGCCCATACTTTATCCGCTGTGATAATCTTGTTTATCACTTCTTCGGTTGTATAAACCGTAGGAACCGTCGTCTCGAAGGGGACTGTGGTTTCAGGGGTTTTACAGCCTGGGAAGTGGGTTTCAGTCGGCAATGGTTAATGGGATGACTGACGCTCCATCAGTGAGATAGAGCCATCGTATCGACTCGTAGCCAATATTATCGGATGACACCTTCATTTAAAAGAAGACGTTAATTGCATTCTTCTTAGATTTCAAGCTGGCCGATTTTTGGAAGGAAAACCAGGCTGATTTCCCTCCAAATGTGCCGGACGTACCCCCGGTTCAAGCTGGACTTCAATTGGAGGGTCAGAGACAGGGTGACTAGGTCTAGCCCTCTTTGTAAAAGGTTGAACAATCCTTACAAAAAATCAGTCGAGATTACGCAGAAGACTAATGAATTTTTTAGAGAAAGATTGATGTAAATATTGAAGGACTGAAATGACTATCTTGAGGTACCCCGCAAAGGACACATGGAGAGTAATCTTATTAGAAGCAATTGTGCCATTTTAGTCTTCTACTTGTAAATTTGGGGTAGGGAAGACTTATGCAAAGGCGTTCCGTTTGTCCGTTCGTCCGTAGGAATATGTATATCAAACCAAACTTGCCGAGTGGCTATGAGACTGAAACTTTGCTGTGTTATAGAGTACATGATTCTGAGCTCATAGCGACCGGTCCTAAAACCCTAGCTACTGTACTTCCTGAGATCCACATAAAAGTTTGCGAAATTCAGGGCGGAAGATCTGGAATTGTAGCTTGGCTCCCGGCGAGCTAATCCCATCTTGTTTGTAAGATAGAAATGGTGAAGCTAGATGTTCTACCTGGCCTTTTGGTTTAAATATTCTGTGTTTATTTTCTCAGTAAGAGTTTAAAATGTTAGCATGATAATTAGGCTTCAGTCCATTACACCGATAGTGTATTTGTATAAATGTAAAGCCACAAGGTGTGTTCAAAAAGTATCAGGAATTTTGTGAAATCGCGTGGTTGTAATAGTCTGATTCACATTGCCTAGAGAAGACACTAATCTTAACCTCTTCCAGGTTGGAAATGTTCCGGAAAGCCCCTCAGTTGCGAGTATTAGCGTGTGGCGGTGACGGTACGGTCGGATGGGTCCTCTCAGTCCTCGATCAGATCAATATCCAGCCACCACCGGCAGTCGGAGTACTGCCGCTTGGCACAGGCAACGATCTAGCCCGTGCTCTTGGCTGGGGTGGTGTAAGTTCTACATTCCAACAAACTGTCGATTATCCCTTCTATTTAAATTTACCTTCTTCCAGGGCTACACAGACGAACCGATTGGGAAGATCCTCCGTGAAATCGGCATGTCCAACACGATCTTACTCGATCGTTGGCGCGTCACCGTCGCTCCAAATCCCGACGCCGAACCGACAGAAAAGGGCAAGGATAACTTACCCCTCAACGTGATTAATAACTATTTCTCATTCGGTGTCGATGCCCATATTGCCTTAGAGTTCCACGAAGCACGTGAAGCTCATCCGGAACGCTTCAATTCACGTCTTCGTAATAAAATGTATTACGGACAGATGGGCGGTAAAGATCTCATCCTACGAAAGTATAGAAACCTAGCAGATTGGGTGACTCTCGAAGCCGATGGCGTCGACTACACACCGAAGCTGAAAGAAGCGCGTGTTCATGCAATACTCATCCTGAATATTCCAAGGTGCGTCATGTTTAATTAAGAAATAATGATTTTATTTACCCACTTGTTGTAGCTATGGCGGCGGAACCCATCCATGGAACGATTCGTTTACCAAGTCTGTACCGGCAACGGACGATGGAATGTTCGAAATTGTCGGTTTAACCACATATCAGTTACCATTCTTACAAGCCGGTGCACATGGCACATGCATCGCTCAGTGTAAGACTGCGAAAATCGTCACCACCAAAACGATTCCGATGCAAGTCGATGGCGAGGCGTGTCGCGTGAAGCCGTCAATAATCGAAATAGATCTGCTCAACAAGGCTGTAATGCTGGCGAAGCGGAAGCACGGACGAGTGAACGTGGCGTAAGTATAAAATGAACTCGCCTTGGTCGGGTGAGATATGGTTCGGGGTAGTTTCTTTTTTTTTTCAAGTTAATTAATCCTACTCCCTACCCGTTCCCGGGTGATCCCGGATGGCCCCGGGGGTGTGAATCGAAATTGCAACTTTATTTCAAGCAATTACTTACAAGTCGGACGGATATGAAATGGAAGGGTAGGGAAAAAAACCGGTCGAATGGTGTGCATTCGGGTAGATAGGAACGGTGACGATGTGCGTGCTCTGCAGCTTTTAATTGAATGTGCGACCCGATGACACTTGATTGGCTTTTAATGAAATCGAAGTGGAGCTCGGCACGACCTGGGTTTCCTGTTACCTATAGATATAGATTTATACTCGCATATGTAGTCGTATATGTGTTTCCCCTTATATTCATCACCCATGAATGCGAAATTGGATAGAGAAACTAAGAAGTGTTTGTTTTGTTTCCTTGTCTTTCATGTAGAACGGCTGGATTGGACCCATTGAATATGGCTATACTCCGTATAACAATGCCCAACTACGAGCAGTACCACTATGACAAGGACATGCTAAAGAAGACAGCCGTGAATTTGGGTAGCATCGAAATCGATCCCGTCTCCGATCTGGAGCAAGTGCGGAATAACATCAACAAATTCTTCGAGGAGTCCACGAACTACCCGAAAATGTCACAAGACTGGTGTTTCGTTGATTGTAAGCATCACAATTCCCTTATCCGTATCGCTATCATAATCGAATATGGTTTAATGGTTTCTTGGTTAAGCTTGTACAGCGGAACGTTTCTTTCGCATCGATCGTGCCCAGGAGCATTTGCACTACATCACCGACATCGCATCGGACGAAGTGTATGTTTTGGATCAGGAATGTGCAACTCTACCACAGACACCCGATCAGGAACGAGCTTTCTCTGCCTTCCAGCAACGTCAGGAGGAGAACGAACGTCGGAATATCGACCAGACTGGACGTACGTCCAACACGGGTATGGTCACGCTTCCGTATTCTTACAAACGAATGTTCTTACATTACCATTTCTATAAGAAGAACTTCGAATTGTAATGTATCTTCGTTTCATTATGTTTTTGTTCGGGAACTTGTCAGTTGCTGAATGCATGAATAATTGTTTTGTCGTCTTTTTGATTTACGTTGTTTACTTTCGGTTTCGGTTATATTTGTTGAAATGGCTTTTGTTTGTTTTTTAATTGTTAAGTCCTGATTGACCGTTAATAATTGTCCACAAAAACTAGTTCTAAGTTTTATCAGCAAGCGCTGAATTCAGTAAATCGGGCGTTTTAATTAAGTCGTGGAGTACTGTGCTAACCTTACGGGCCGGTTTATTAGGGACAATTCACAGTTGCATCGTCTTGTGAACTATATCCTTTCTTATATCATACGGTTATTCCCCCAAAATCTATATAAATTGGTCAAATCAGCTGTTTGTCGTTTGCTGAAAAGCTGAATTCTATCGAATTCATAATAAGATTGGTCTTTTCCAGAATTTACAAAGTGGAAACATCGGCGCATTTTTAAGGCGAGTTGAGGTCTATTCCTCATTCAAGTATTGAGTCGACATTTACCAAGTATGGCTGAATAACCAGCATATTAACTCTTTCGTCGTGCCTTACATTCAACTTACTACGGATGTCTTATTTGTCCCGGAATTTTAACCAATACCTAAATATATTAACTAAACTGGCTACTTAGTCCGCTGAATAGCTGAATTCGATCAAACTGGTCTTAACATTTGACTTTTTGCAATTTTCATAGTAGTAACATCAACGCATTTTAAAGACGAATTGGATGTCTACGGATAGTTCCCTTTGAATTTTAGGTTCAGACCATAGTCACCCAGCACCATAGCTGAATAACCAATATATAAACTATTTCCTCGCCTCATACATTCAACAGACTACGGATCTCTTATTTGTCCCGGAATTCCACCAATACCTAAATATATTATCAAAACTGGCTATTGGCTGAATAGCTGATTTCTACCAAACTGGTTCTAAAATGTTCACTTTCTTACACTTTTCACTTTCATAGTAGTAACATCAGCGCATTTCAAAGAGGAATTGGATGTTTATGGATAGTTTTCATTGAATTTTAAGTTCTGGACATAGTCAGGTGTCACCCAGCACCTTAGCTGAATAACGAGAATATGAACAATTTCCTTGTCTCATACATTCAACAGGCTACGGATCTCTTATTTGTCCCGGAATTCCACCAATACCTAAATATATTATCAAAATTGGCTACTTAGTCGGCTGAATAGCTGAATTCTATTAAACTGGTCTTAAAATGTTCACTTTCTTAAAATGTTCATAGTAGTAACATCGGCGCATTTCAAAGACGAATTGGATGTTTATGGATAGTTTTCATTGAATTTTAGGTTCAAGACGTAGTCAGGAGTCACCCAGCACCTTAGCTGAATAACCAGAAGATGAACAATTTCCTCGTCTCATACATTCAAGAGACTACGGATCTCTTATTTGTCCAAGAAGTTCGCTAATATATAAATAATTTGATTAATCTGACTATTTATCTTTGGCTGAATAGCTGAATTCTAGTAAATTAGTCTTTAATTCTAGTAAATTAGTCTTTAATGTTAACTTTTTTTGCATTTTCGAAGTAAAAACATCGGCGCGTTCTAGGCCGAGTAATGTCTATTAGTCTTTTAAGTATTTACCCAGCACCCTAGCTGAATAATCAACATATTAACTATTTCCTTGCCTCATATTTAACAGACTAGCGATCTCTTAATTATCCCAGAAACTTGGTAATATATGAATAAATGGTCTAATCTGACTATTTCTTTCCGGCTGAATAGCTGAATTCTTTACACTTTTACCCAACACCTTAGCTGAATAACAAGCTTATGACCTGTTTCCTCGTCTCAAACATTCGACAGATTACGGATCTCTTATATGACCCAGAAGCTCACTAATTATTATCGGCTGAATAGCTGAATTCTAACATATTCGCTTACATTTTTAATGTTTCTCCCTGTTATTTTCGAAATAGAGATATGGGCACATTTTAAATGCGAGCAAATGTCTCCCTTTTAATGATTGAGTGGAACGTTTGATCAGGACCCTAGCTGAATAGGCGTCCTATGAGGTATATCCCTATCTTTTACATTACATCTTAGAAGTTATAGCCATATCTCAATAAATTGACCAAATTGCATATTTATCCTTGGCTGAATAGCTGAAATCTGCCAATTTCACACTAAAATTTGTCTTTTTACAATATTCGGAACATGAGAAAATATACGACTCAAAGGTTAACAGATGCATACTCGTCTTTCAATTACTGAATGATAAGAAAATGCTTCGTTTTACCGAATTCAGTGCTAAAAACCCCATTTTCCAAAGTTTAGCTAAATTACGTCCTCTTTATGTATCCATGTAATATCTCTCTGTATCTGTAACATTCGAATGCATGTTATATTATTTTCTTTAAATAGTAACAATAAACAATACCAACATTACAAATCAAAGATAAACGATTACTTGTAAAAATAAATAGTTTTAAATGCTTTTGATCTATGAACGAACTTGTTTAAGTATTTCAGAATACAGCTTAGTCCTTGCCCAGCGTAAGTAAGTACTAATTACCGTTGAAAAGTAATAATTTCCCTTTATTCTGTGGAGTTGTAGTCATACTTACTCGTGTGTTTAAAGCAAAGACTAAACAGTATTCCGAAGTCATTCGTGTATGGTATAGCATGCAATAGACTAGCAACGCTTTGAACCCACAACCAAATGTATGTACAGAAAAAAAAAGCCAAAATCGTATCCCCAAAGTTAAAAAAAAAAACGAAAATTCTTTTTATTTAATTTTTTTATTTCGAATTGTATTTTTTTTAAATTATTTGTTTATTTTCTGTTTTTTTTTTTCTTTTTATTTTTTTAATTTATATAACAAATGTTAAATGTGTGTGTGTTTTTACTAACGACATCTAGTGCGGACTAAAATTAAGCAAGCTGAACTGAAGTTCAAGAGGTAAAGTTTTGTGACAAAAAAAAAATCAAAAAAAATATTCTTTTTTTGTGTTTCTTTGAAATTATCTTTCCTTTTCAAATTCTTCTTTCTTTTCGAATTTACTTTCATTTTTCTTTGGATATTTTTTTCTCTAAATATTTGTTTTGCAATGTTTCTTCCGGTTTGTTTGTGTTTGAAATTCTATATATACTTTAATGCATGCAGCAATAAGCAAAGACTGTTCAGCTTAACTGAAGATGTGCTTAACTTCAGGTATTCACTTGATTTTTTTCTTGCATTTATGTCATTACACTGCCTTGCTTTACTTTGCTTTGCTTTTCTTAAAACAGGCTAGACAGACAGGTCGTCGGGAACTAAATTTCTTTTATTTGCTGACACTGGATAATTGGATCCTATATTCTGTGTAATAGGACTCACTCACAAAATCTAACCGTGTATCATGGGAAACATAGTCTCAGGCTTTCGGTAGCCAAAGTTTGTTGGTCTTATCTGCTTCTATCATCAAAGTAGAATTTTAAACGAGCAATTTCGTGATCCACTAAAAGATCACCAGAGTCCACTATCCGGAACTATCCAGTTTGTGATTCCGAAAGTAAATTTGAAGAAAACTTTATTTGTAATTTAATTTCGATCAAATTTTTAATTCAGTTGTCTAGATCCCACCATTATGAATGGTACACAATATTATTAAAATTGCCTCATACAAATTTGATCTTAAAGGACCTGATTCTGACATGTTAATTATCGATGACTTGCCGACACATACCATGCAATATCTCGGTCAAGACTTAACGAATATTCGTCTTCGAAGTATCAACAGCTCACAAATAGTGTGCATAAACAAGATCTTTCGCATAGTTCTACCAGAAAAATTTAACTGCGACAAATCCCCCTATCTTGGTGGCTAGTTCACATCACCAAAACACAAAATAATCCCACCAGGAATACGTATTTCTTGCAATGAACCAGCCAAACAGGTTATGTACCTACGTACATACCTATTATATTCAGTTGTCCGATTTGGAGCCAAAGAAAGAAAAAATTTAACATTTGCCCAAATACTGCTCACTGTAAAATCGATAGATTTTGATATTTTTCAACACTCACTAACGACAGCCATATTTGCTGCAGAGCATGTGTGTTTCGCCTATGGTTAAGCCCTAAGACGTATGTGACAAACAAAGCCAGCTTTGCGTATTCGATCATACTATTGGGTTGGCAAGAAAGTAATTTCGGTTTTGTAGTGTGAAATAAAACTCAATTTTTTTATAGAAACAACAAGTTTTAATCAATTCTATATTTTCCATTTTGTTCGATGATCTTTTGCCATCTTTCTGGTAACTTTATGATTCCGCGCTCATAGAACTTCTGGTCCTTATCATCAAAAAACTGAACGACGTGTAATTTCAGATCGTCATCATTACTTAAAGTTTTACCATTCAAAGAATTTTGTAAAGCTCGAAATAAATGGTAATCAGATGGCGCCAGGTCAGGGCTGTATGGGGGATGCAACATTACTTCCCAACCAAGCTCCAATAATTTCTTACGAGTTACCAAAGATGTATGAGGCCTTGCATTATCATGGTGGAACACAATTCCTTTGCGATTTGCCAATTCTGGCCGTTTTTCTTTGATTGCTTCATCCAGTTTCATCAGCTGTTGACAGTAAACATCCCAATTGATCGTCTGATTTCTTGGAAGCAGCTCAAAATACACAACACCTTTGTAGTCCCACCAAACTGACAGCTTGACCTTTTTTTGATGCAAGTCAGCTTTCGATGTGGTTTGTGCTGGTTCATCACGCTTGGACCATGATCGTTTTTTAACAATGTTACTGTATAAGACCCATTTTTCGTCACCAGTGATGATTCGCTTCAAAAAAGGGTCGAGTTCATTGCGCTTGAGATGAATATCGCAAATATTGATGCGTTGTGTTAATTGAATCTCTTTCAATTCATGCGGCACCCAAATATCGAGCTTCTTAACGAACCCATGACATTTTAAATGATTTTCAATTGTTGTGTGCGATACATTTAACCTCTCTGCCATCTCACGAACTGTTACATGACGATCCTCTTCAATTATGGCTTTGATTTGGTCATCATCAACCTCAGTTGGTCGACCAGAACGTTGGTCATCCTTAAGTGAAAAATCCCCAGAACGGAATTTTTTAAACCAATTCTGACACGTGCGCTCTGTTATGCAATCAACACCATAAACTTCACATATCTCTTTGTGAGCCTCAGCAGCTTTCTTTCCTTTACGGAAATAAAAAAGTAAAATATGCCGAAAATGTTCGTTTTTACACTCCATATTAAAATTCACCTTAAAATGACAGCTACACACAAAATTACGCACAACTTGCTTGTAAGCTAACTTCACTGTGAATGATATCAAATGATATCAAAAGGAAAAAATCATGACACTGACAGAAGTCCTTTAAAACGATCACAACACGATCTATGTGTAAGCACCGAAAATACTTTCTTGCCAACCCAATATGTACATATGTATGTACCTACTATCGGGAGTACAAATTAATTCGGTCCGTTTTTTTGTGTTCAAAAATTTTTTTTTTATTGAAAAAACGTAAAAATACATCACTCAAAGTATTGTCCGTCGGAAGCGACTACTTTTTCCCATCTCTCTGGTAATTTTCAAATACCATCTCTAAAAAATGAGTCCTCTCTGGCATCGATCCAATCATTGAGCCATTCTTCGATTTCTTCAAAAGACCCGAATCGGTGACCCCCCAAATCGTTTTGCATCCGTCGAAAAAGCCAGTAGTCGGAAGGAGCAAGGTCTGGAGAATACGGCGGGTGGGGTAAGACCTCCCATTTCAGCGTTTCCAGGTAGTTTTTGACCGCTACAGCCACGTGGGGCCGAGCGTTATCATGTTGCAAAATCACCTTGTCATGCCTTTCGGTGATATCTGGCCGTTTTTCACGCAATGCACGGCTCAAACGCATTAGTTGTAGTCGATAACGTTTCCCATCAATCGTTTCGCCTGGTTTTAGCAGCTCATAGTACACCACATCCGTCTGGTCCCACCATATGCAGAGCATGCCCTTTGAACCGTGGATGTTTTTCTTTGGCGTCGATGTAGACGAAGATGGAACGGGTTCACCAGGCTTTGCATAGTTTTTTTTCTTCTTGGGATTATCGTAGTATATCCACTTTTCATCTCCAGTCACGATCCGGTGCAAAAATCCCTTCCTTTGATGTCTTTCAAGAAGCAGTTCCGAGGTGAAAACTCGCCTTTCGACATCTCTCGGTTTCAACTCGTACGGCACCCAATTTCCTTGCTTTTGAGTAAATCCAAATTTCTTTAACCGAACGGAAATTGTTTGCTGAGTCACTCCCAACAATTCTGCGAGTTCACTTTGCATTTGGCAAAGATTTTGATCCAGTAAAGCCTCCAATTCCTCATCTTCAAACTTTTTGGGCTGGCCAAGACGCTCTTTGTCTTCGACGCTAAAATCACCACTTTTGAAGCGTCGAAACCACTCTCTGCATGATTTATCGGTCGGAGCAGATTCACCATAAACTTCTACAAGCATTCGATGTTCTTCAGCTGCACTTTTCTTCCAATTAAAAAAGAAAATCAAAATTTCCCGCAAATGCTGTTTATTTAAGACAAATCCGGACATTTTCGAAGAGGCAAGAAACAATGTTGTTGTCAGAAACAGACGCTGATGCACACTAATTATTGTTGACAGATGTCACACCTTTCCAATGAAGTAGGTAATCGCTTCCAAGATCAGCCACAACTTACAGGTGGCGCCATCTTTTGAAAACGGACCGAATTAATTTGTACCCTAAATACAATACCATTTTTCATAGTAAGTTTTCCCAGTTTTGACACATTCACCTATTGTTAAACCACCCATTTTGTAAAATGGCAAACCTTAGGCTAAATATTTACAATCTCGCATGACAGTTTGGTTTGACGGATGTGTGCGAAACAGGGATGTGAAATTCGAATCACGAATTGGATAGAATTCATGCCTTGAATTCTTATTGAATGGGGCGCTAACTTCTTCTACCTATAGTGGCCCAAATATCCAATAAAAATAGGGCATCGCAATGGAACGACTAAACGTCAAAACAACTCCTACCACCCTCATTTGTTTTCATTCTTTTGCTGAGACCTAGAAGGCGAGTCCAAATTGTGCTTACTAGCACCACCGTCCAGATCCAATACGCAGCACTCGACTGCCTTATTATCCCTCATCCGCTTATACTTCTCCATTATCACCTCTCTCCAATCCATTGCTTGATCACTCACCTTTCATCCTACATCTGTCCAACCGCACTCTGCATTAAATAACAACAAAAAAGCGAATGAAAATGTGTTAAAACTGTTTTTTGTGTTCACATTTGTATTTTATTTTTTTATAGCTCTATACTGGAAAAAACTTCCGATGCCGTATTATTAGCAGCCCAACGTGGCGATATCAATTTGGTAGTTAGCAATTAATTTCGTTTTGTTACTTTAATCCTGTTCTTAACCTTTTTCTCTAACACTAAATCTGCAACATGATTTTCAAAATCCCTTAAAATGACACAAAATTAATTTTTTTTTCTCTCTTTTGCTTCTCGTTGTAGTTACGTGCATTACATGAACAAGGATTCTCATTACAATCAGTAGACGCGTCGGGACAGACCGCTTTACACGTTGCTAGCAAACTAAATCACAAGGACATTGTTAAGTACATCATATCGTGTGCGCCACATAGCGTCATCAATAAAATCGACAACATCAAGTAAGTTCGGATGGTTTAACGCCCATACGTAGGCAGCAGATTGATTGTTTTTTGTTTTCATAGAGGACAAACAGCACTCCATGTGGCGGCAGAAAATAAACGACGCGACATCTCTGTTATGCTAGTTGCCGCCGGCGCGAATCTATCATTACGTGACGACCAAGGTTGTACCCCGATGATGGTCGCGTTCAATGTGAATGCACGCGATATAGCCACCTATCTTGAAAGTAAGACTCTACGGTAGTGTAATGCACACTCTCTTAACTCCTACCGTTGAAGCTATCAAGCTATTAAGTATACTCATATAGTAGTCAATGTAAAGCCAGTAGTCTAAACGTCCCATAACGTTCCTGCTCCCGAACTCGTCCACCTTCACTCATTAGATCGTGTTGTTTATTTTTTTTCCCCATTGCGCTCTGTCTCCAGATATTTATGCATTAATTTTAACTTTTTCCTCGTTACATAAAACAAATACATTCCAATCGAACAAAAAACAAATCGCCGTGATAGGCCAAGAACGATTTTTACATATGGATATTCAAGAGCGGATCTAAAAATATGTTTATTATTTATGGTATAGTGCAGAATAGATTTCTATGTTTTTTAACTTAATTTAATTTTGATTAATCACATTTATGAATTATTTAAAAAATGGCATCTATTATTGTAAGCCGCTTAATAGATATTTATTCGTAGAATTAAGGAACGTTATCCAATAGCTATTATTTAAAAAGCAAAATACACACTCGACTAACACTTTTTTTTTCTTAGATATTAATTAGTTTTGTTACAATATATGAGAATTAGAATCTTTGATTTAATTTATTGTTACAATTTGCTTCGATAAAAATAAAAAAAAATAATAAAGAAAACAAATTGTGATATTCTAGTAGGAAAAGTGCATGCGAGAAATGAACTTTGACTATAAAGACATAAGTAATCTGAAAGGATTAGGTGTATTGCATAAGCCTCCTGACGATACATCACTTTCTTTATACATCTACAACTTATAATGAATGAAGTGCAGCGGCAAAATAGTTTTTATTAATTTAATCATCTCATCACCTGTTGACAAGCCGAAGGGCTATTATTAAGGTCAGTCAATAAATGTTGCCATCAATCTCTGAGTGAAAACATTTCCACCAACGAGGACCCCTCTAAGTGGTATGTTAAGTACGCTTTTCCTTTCTTAAATGATATATTGTCATCATTTGCGCACTAACGTCACGATTGCACTAGTTCTTAGTTGATTTTTCGTCTTGGAATCAAACCTTTCACCAATCATCTGTGGTCCACTTTCAAATGTTTTAGTTGAAGTAAGGCATCCACGTCATGGTGATTTGGTTAGCTCCAAAAAAATTGTGGATCTGTCTTCCAAGTACCTCTGTGAGTTCACTTGCCTTTCCCCTGATCTTATGTGAAATTAAATTCGGTGGGAATTGCTTCTTTGAATAAGCTAAAAATAAATTGGCATACTTATACCTCTCTAAGTAGATAAAATTTTTTTTTGACGCCCGGTGATGGTTCTAACAAAGTGGATGTCCCGCCAAAACCTTGCATTCAAAATATTTCAAATTGTCACTGATTTATAAATAGATTCAAAAATAGATCAGTTTTTTTTTATGAATAAAAATCGTGACTAAGATTTTAAACCTGCCTCCATACTTAAAGCAAAATTCTTTTACTCCAATTAGTACTCTCTCGTCATCGATAGCATATCCGAGCCCTCCCTGGCACTATTGTCAATTTAATTTTTTTTCTGGCAAGAAAGTAAAGCGTCCCTTCAGCTATTTTAACGTGTCGCAATGTAACGTTCCTTACATACTAGGCGGATGAAAGCAGCCAGAAAAATATTTCTAAATATCCGCTGAATTTACATTTCATTTAAATTGCTTGTTTAAAATTGTAAATGCATATCATAAAATTGTAAATAAAAAAATATATTATGATGAAATATAAAGAAATATTAATTTAAAATCATCAAAACCAATACTCAACGAAGGTCCTTACCGCATTAAGAAAAACAAAAAAAAATGAAAACTAATTAACAATCAATTTTCTCCTAATTAAGTCATGTATAGAAAAAATTAAACCTTTTTTTCGAAAATGCAAGTGATAAACTTAAAAATAAAATTAACGTCAAATATTTAGAGAAAACTGTTAAGACAACTACCTATAAATATATTTTTTTACAAGACTTCGATGTATGTAAATAAAAGTAAAATATTAAAAAATATATATTTAATCATATAATCACATTAAATAAAACAAAAATGATGTAATTCATTTTAAATTGAAGAAAATATGATTTTGGGAAAAATAAAAAAGTAGAGAGCATATAGAAATATAAAATAAATGGAATAATAAGCGGAATGACGTCAATTATTAAAGAAATAATAATATTTAAAACTAAACAATTCAATTGCAATACTTAAAAATTTAATTATAAAACGTAAGACCATTTTAACTCCTCGTAGACATGCAAGACGTAGTTTTTGCATTTGATACTAACTCAAAAAAGGGTATAATAATAGTAAGATGAAGAAGAATAATAAAGCAATAACTTCACATGATTTATTGCACATTTTAGGCCCCAAAATGTGTGAGAAATTGTTCGAAAGTTGTTGCCTTAATAATTTGATTAATTTATAATAATAAATCGATATAGAAATAAAAATACTAGCAAATGACAATCCAATTCTTCAAGATATTACTAGTATTGTAAATAAAAACCAGGAATTGTAATTGTGTTTTCTGTTGAATAACAACGAATAATTCAAAACCACATCAGTTATTGTGTTTTTCCACTTAAATGAAAAAAAAAGAACAAATTAAATAATATTATTAAATATTAAGGATCATGTCTCCTACTTCTCGAAGCAATTTATTGTTAACATAACAATTTCCTTAGATAGAAACTAGTCTAAGAAAATCAACAAAACGCGTATTTAAAGAAGAAAACACCGGGTCCAAATAAAATACCCAAAATCGACTTAAAATGAAATAAAATAAATAAATAAATATATTATACACGAGATACTTCTCTACATCCTGAGGATTCTTTTTGCCCAATAATAGCACTAGTTCGATTAGGTTTTTATAAATCTCCGTACACACAAGTTTTTTTTTTTTTCTTTGAAAAAATAATCAGTAGCCGTGGGGGGAAACGAAAAAGTAAAGCTGTACTCCCACTTTTTCAAAATGTATCTAATTAATAAAGAAAAACTCTACACTGAAACGAAAGTCTTATGAATCTTAGCTATTTAAGTGTTAATTAAAGTAACATTGAAATAAAACTATGAGATAAGGAATTATGGATGAAAAAAAAATATTAATCTAATGTAAATATATTTATTACTTAAATTAATAAAAATATTTATTATTAAAATAAATTTATTTACATTTCATTTTTTGTTCTTCTTTCAGTCCGAAGACTAAAGATTTTTCAAAGGCCTTTCGACTCCATTCTGTTTCTTGTTTTTGATCAGCACTTCCTTTTAAAATTCTATGATAATATTACATGAACGTCGATGACAGTATCCCTTCTGTTAAGATTTCTCTCGGTGGTTAGTTAGGCGTTGTCTCTACATTCCTGTCAATACTTGAGATGCTTGAATATGGCCCAGAGGAGACTGATTAAATAAGAATCACTATGCATACCAATCGACATTCTGAATTACGAAATTCACTTTATACTTGTCATTTCAGCCAATGTATTTTTTCATTCGACAAGTGACAGTTTATTTTAAACAGCTCGCTTAAAACTATCCTGTTGAAAAATTGTAATCTCTGTTGCCTACCAGCACGGCTTTTCAACAAACCTTTGCTCACAACTTGACCATTTCAGGTCAGTAACGACTTTGCACAATTAAGTTGATTCTACTTTGATTCAAATGAGGTTAGCGACTCTGTAATTAGTATGTGATCGCAATAGAGTGTGCAACGTGCTTTATGACAAACATCCTACCCGTCGCTGATTTATATAATTTTATTAGACTTGTATAGCTTAGAACTACCTTACGCTAGACAAAAATTCTTGAAACTAGCTTAAATAACTTAACTGACTTACAATAACTTTCTCGCCCAATACGGACATTGTAAAGCACACACAATAACTTAAAATATACTTTTCGGCCTTATGATTAACTTAAGATAATTAACAAAAATTGTTCAGCTAAGTACATTTTTTTTCTAAGACTTAGCATTCGATTTATAAAGATTATATTATTTCTCAGAAACGAATGCCTATCTTATATTCCACCGAAATCGAAAGCTTGTATAATAGTCAGCAAGGAATACAAAATGAAATTATAGTTAGCTTGACATGACATGTATTCAAAATTGCGCATCAACTAGTAATTTATAACTATTTAGCGTGACTTCTTATCGTGGTAGTAACATCAACTTGATTAAGTTGAAGCAAACTTGTTACCAAAACCCCCAGCTAGAGGCTGTTATGCTTCGCGATAGAATCCTTTACCACCCTTAGTAGCTAATTTCGATTGCTATTGCAAGATACTAACCAAATTCGAAAAAGGGATCCTTAAATCATGGAATATTGTATAGGATTTTAAATTCACTCAAGCTGTAGCCCAAATTTTTGTTGGTATTTTTGAAGGATGAAAATATTTCCATCTCACTAACGTATCTAAACAATAAGAAGAAAACCAAAAACGGGTAAATACAATTAAAAACTTAATATTCTCTTGAAAAAGAGTATTTTTTAAAGTTATATTTGCATTTGAAGGATAACTTAAATAAACGAAAGAAAACAATCTGCTTAGTAGTAAGTACTTAAAAAAGTCTGAACTCAAAATCACTATTTTAATACATTTTGAAATTAACAAATGAATATGAAGAAAAGTAAATATTTTAACATAGTTTTAGCCTAAGCACTCTAGCTCTTAGCTTGAAAATAAAAATAAAAGAAAGTAAAACAGCAAGAAAAACAAAAACTAATTTTGATCTAAATTTTGAATATTTTTGCTTTCTTAACCTAAAAAGTGTGTTTTAACATTTTTGAAACTAAGCAAACATTTATCACGATTTGTTATAAGAAACAAAAAAAAAACACCTAAACTAATACATTTTCAATAATCATCAAATATAAGGAGAAAATAAAAACAAATGCACTGCAAGCACTAAGGATTTGATTGATTAAAAAATAATGAAAACAAAAGAATTCACGAGAAACTCGAAATCTAGCATTGAAAAACACTGCATAAGGAAAAAAATATTTAATTTCAAATATTTTATTTATTTTAAGTTGTTTTTTTTTTTTTAATTTAGCCTTGATTTGATTTCATAATCGGCCATATTGGAGGTTTTTAATAAGCTCTTTAAATTATCTTGATGGATGAAAATATTTTTATAATTTCTCCTAAGGGATTCGAAAACTTGAATTACATTAAGGCGAAAAGAGAATTTGTAAATAGCTATCTGTAATTTGATTGTAAAATACGTTTCACTCAAGACTTTGAATAAATATTTAATTTTAATTTAAACAAACGAAACTGAATGAAAACCTATTTAAAATTACATTTAAATTATAATAAATTTTCCAATTTTAATCTAACCGAATCAGTGTTTTACTCTTATATGAAAGAAAGTTTAATTTGGCTGACTGGTCTATTCCAATGCAGGGAAGCAACATCATCGGCTGCGCACGTCCATATAAACAGCAGAATTAACTAAATTATTATTACTATTTGTCGCCGATTTGGAACTGGGAATTACAGAGCCTCGTTGACCACCCTTCGTCAAGTCTACCTGTCATGAGTGTATTCCTTCAATGTTTCGCTGTTCTATCCCATCTCGGAAAACTGAATGCGTACTCGAAAGGAAATAAATAGTATGTGCAGGTCATTTTCGTCGACATTGAGGGAGCTGTCGATAGCGCAACTTTCGACAGCATGTGTAACGTTGCTAGACGGCATGACGTAGATGAAGCACTGGTTTTGTGGATCAAAGCAATGCTTGTGCACAGGACATTGATCGCTTGCAGGCGTAAACTGGCGTAAACAAGGGCTGGACACAAGATGTCGTCCTGTCTCCGCTGTTATGGTGCATGGTGATCGACTCTCCGTTCGATGCTCCCAATGCATTTGGAGTCTATGCCTAGGCTTATGTGGATGCTGTTGCCGTTCTCAAAGCAGTTGAGCAATGCAAAGATGCTTTTAGCAAAACATGGAACTTATCGCCGATAAAGGTCCTCTGTAATATCACACACATCGGTTGTCTGGTGGAACAGGTTAACACGCAAACACGTCGTAGCCTCTTTAACCAAACTCTGAAGAGCGGTTTGTCTCCCCTGTACGAGGGCTTTCCCCAACACGCCGGACGCTGCTCTAGATGCTATGATAAACCTTCCGCCCCTTGACCTATTTATCAGAGGATATGCACTGGATTCCATGTCTCGCCTCAAGAGAAATGGTTTTTGGAAAAACTCGCATTGGAATGACAGCGTACTTGCGCGAGAATTATCCTACGACCTCTATCTCATGGATATGCCTTCCGATGCAATGAAGCCTGCCATCCTATTGCGCTATAATTTCACAGTCAAATTTCCATGACATTCGGACTTATTTTGGCCAGACACTGAACCTGGAATGGACTGACTTCGCATTTTCACAGATGGCTCCAGGACTGGGTAGGGGTCCGGCGCTGGAGTTTTCTTTTAGCGTGAAAACATTCGACTTCTCGTTAGGAAAATATGCGTCTGTCTTCCAATCAGAGATTTACGCAATCCTAATGGCCATGCACTAGGCTGTGAAGCACAAGTGAACCCTCTTTCCAACTCCAAATTAGTTCATGAACTTAAGATCTTTTTGAAAAAAGTCGGAAGAATAAATTCACTTAGGCTTGTATGGATCCCAGGAAATGAGATCTCCGATGAACTCGCTACAAGGGGCTCAGAGGAGAGTTTCTCAGCACCACTTTATGTCTGCCTGCTACCCCGGTCCAATTCTTCATCAACGATAGGATCTTTAACGCACACAATCGTAGAAGGAGGGAATATCCAGGATATAAGATGACTAAGCGTGTACGCCTCTATGTCACTGAAGCTTCTTCTCACTTTCTCTGGAGAACGGGGAAAATACAATCAAGTAAGGTATCTGTCTAGCAGTACAATGGAGCATAGGCCCCTAAAGTACAATGGACCATGGGCCTATAAAGTACAATGGCGTCTGAGTGCTTTAACAGATAGCAGACGCTTCCAAAAAAAAAAATCCTCCCGTATACGGCGCGGCTTCCTGACGGTCATTTCTCTCTGTCTTTCCATTCGCTGTTTGTTTTTTTGACTTTTTGTCCACTGTCCATTCGTTCTATGGGCGGCGGACCCCACAAGCGGACCAGTAGGAATGCAGTTAAGTGGGAAGGTTATGGTCCTACACTTCTGACCATAACGACGCCGGGATAAAAAGGAAAAGAAGAAGAAGAAGAAGTCCATTCGTTCTATGGGGCATATTTCTATACCCGTCGGGGGGAATAAATAACGTCAGTGAAATGAACTTCCTAATCGACGTGAATCGTTCACGTTCGGTAATGTAAATTGGGTAGTCGTTCGAATCGAATTTAACTGTCATATTCTGTCCGCTGCTATTCAATCGCGCCAAATTTTTTTTTAAGCATGTAAGTAATAGTTAAATGGATTGGTGGTTTTTTCAGTGATTCCATTTTTTTACAGGAAAAAAACAAGTAACCGGGAGCAGTTTTCATGCTCAATTGTACTGTTTTCATGTACCTTGTGTACTAAGAGGCGAACTGTTCCACATTCATTAAGGAGTCATGTATACTTCCTAACGCGCATCTACAAAACGAATCGCTTGTTTATGGTCACAAATCTAAATCCACACAAACTCAAATAAAATTCCGGTAATTTCAAATTTAATACGAATTAAATGTCAAATAAGGAGAGGGAGTTCGAACGATTCGGGAACGATAAATAGTGCTCCCGGCGGATATAGGAATGGCAAGGGAGTGCGAAAGTGAATCGAATGTGCGGATCGAACGTTCGATTCGAACGACTATAGAAATATGCCCCGGTAATACCGGCATTAATCCGGTAAACAAAATCGCATGGACGTGTTTTCGAAAAATTGTTCGTAATTTTCTTAGAAATCACAGGGCTTACAAGGAATTCTTAGCAGCCTACAAGGATATGGGATGCAATATGTCGCTGGTATAAGCCCCATTCCCTCGAACTGCATACTTCAAGATCCTATATCTCCCTAAAGCCTTTTTTGCAGATAAGAACTCGTTATACACAAATAATTTAAAACTTTTGGCATCATAAAAGCAAGGCGCTATAACTTCGAAATATGTATGTAGTGAAAAATTTCACTTATGATCACTAGTGACGAAATGAGCACGAGATCAGACACAGGATAGCTGCTTCTTTTGGACTAAGAAGCCATACCGTAAAAATCAAGACAACTTCTTACAAGTCCTTAATCCTCCCGATTCTCCTCTATGACGCATGAGCTCCGACATTATCGAAAGTTGATGAAGACGACCCTTATCAAAAAATAAATCTTTAGTCCCATTTGTCTCAGCTTAAAGTTGTTGGATAGTTGGTGCTTGTCAAACCGTGTGGACGTGTGTGATCTCAAGAGCTCTCGATCAAAGTAAGTAAAATAGGAAATAAAAAAGAATAATAAATAAATAGAAAATTAGTGAACTTATTAAACGAATAATTGCCTAGAGAGTTCGTTTATTCTCAATTTTTGCCTGCAAATTCGTTTCTTTTTTTTTCCCCTTTTTGTCCTGTGTCGCATCTCGTATATCGCATAATACATATACACAACATGATTTTAAACAGTACAAACTCAACGGTTGTAACTCGTTTGCAAAAGAAGCAAGAAAGCGTAGCGGATGTAGCAGTTACAACGCCAAGACACCCCAGCAAAAATGTTGGCACAATTTCAAAACCACTTACGTTCGACATTTTAGAACGAAATCTAAGTAAGCAAGTAGGGAGCGCCGTGGCGCAGTGGGTAGTGTGTCGGCCGCTGACGCAAGATGAGCGAGTTCGGATCCCGATAACACCAACGCCATCGAATGATTATTTCGCGGCTTCCCTCCTCGGCGGGGTACTGGCAAAACCCCCCGTTGTACACTTGCCATGAAAAAGCTTCTAGGCTCTCGCCGTTCGGAATCGGCATTAAGCTTTAGGTTCCGTTCACTTGTGTGGAAAACAAATCGCACACAGCATAAGTGAATAAAAAAGAAGCTTGGCTTTGGCTCCACATGAGCTCTAACGCCATCTAAGATGTCTGTCTGGCAGTACAATGGACACAGTATTTGTGTCTGAGGGCTCCAACAGATAGCAGAAACCTCCAACAAAAAAAAAAAAAAAAAAAAAGTAAGCAAGTGGATAGCATTATGGAAAGGTTTACAGCCGAGATAAACGACCTGCGCAACGATATCCTGCAACAAATATCTCGCATCGTGGAAAATTGGTCTGATCAGCTACAAAGTGTGAAACTGACACTGCAAAACGTCCAGTCACGTCTTGACAAATTGGAAACCCCAACTTCCGAGCCAACAAATCTGAACGTGCATATCCTGCAACTAGAACGGAGGTGTGAAGTAGGGCTGATAGAGTTCGTAAAGGGGGCGGAGGCGCTGCTATATATATTAAAAATTGTTACAATTTTAAGATATTATTGAGATCTGGATCAAATGATCTGGCCGAATTCGTCTTTGTCGAACTTTCTGGTACTTGTGAAAAATTAGTTCTTGGTTGTGTTTACATGGCTCCCGATATAGCTAATGTAAATATATTATAGGATATTTTGGAGGAGCTTGCTCCGTACTATCCTAGGATTGTTGTTTGTGGCGATTTAAATCTCAACATTTTGCATAACCATAACACATCATTGAAATCTATGATAGAAACGTTTGGCTTTTCTTTAGTGAATAGCACACAACCAACACATTTCTCAGTAAATGGTGCGAACTCGTTGCTCGATATTGTCTTGACTTCACACCTGTCGCTAATTTCACATTACGATCAGATCCTTGCACCTGGGGTGGAATCGGCTAAGGTGATAAGTGATAGTCACTTTGGTGACAGTCATTTGTGACTATCATCATCTTTCGGTATCGGGTAAGATTATCACAAAAAAATTCAGAAAAGGAGTAACACTTGCTTTTTCGGAGTTGATGACAGATAAGAGTTGTCAAATTATCCAAGAAAAAAATTCAAAAATTAAAAACAGAGCAATAAATTGAATTTGTTGCAAAATCATTGCTTTATTTTATTTATAATAGAGAGTCTCTAACAGCATCACACATTTTCGGCTTCTCTGTTTGATGTTTGGAGGTCTTTCATATTGGATTGGTGGATAAGATTGGTTGGTTGTTGGGGTAGGTCACTTTCATTCAACGGCACCTGCAATTCACAGCAAATCTTGTGCAGCGCAACACAAACATGAATCTAAAAAAACAATAATTTAGCATAATTTTAACAATATGAACTGTGAAATTATTCCCACTTACATGTCATCTGCAAATAATAGACAAAAGCACAAAAAGAAGTCACTTCAAACACAAAACATATGAAAGTGATAGCTAAAAAGCTGTCACCAGAAAACTATCACAAAAATGTGACAATCACAGTGACTATCACCTTACACGATACCGAAAACGACAATGTGACTGTCACTTATCACAAATCACCTTACCCGAAAATTGTCACAAAAATGTGACAATCACAGTGACTATCACCTTACACGATACCGAAAACGACAATGTGACTGTCACTTATCACAAATCACCTTAGCCGATACCGCCCCATCATGATATGATTTTCCTTAAAATAAACTCAAACTTACCAACTGTTGCTGAGACGACTTTCAAATCATACCAGTTCAAAGATACCAACATGGAGTCGGTCTTTGACTACTGTCGAAAAATGAACTGGCTGCCAATCTACAGCACAAATGATACGACATTTCAAGTTGAGTTTCTCACTGCAAAAGTTAGATATCTCTTTGATAAATATGTTCCTTATAAAACAGTTAAAATAAAACAGAATAGTACACCGTGGATTACTCCGGAAGTCTGTAATCTTATTGAATTACGTAACGCATTGTATGCTAGATGGAAGCGGTTTCGATGTTTAGCCCTACGAGAGCATTTTAAAAAAAGCCGTAACCTCGTCACTTCTCTTATACGTAGAAAAATAAACAGCACTTCTATGAGAGGCAATTCGGCTCTAACTATTCCAACACTGAATTTTGAAAAAAGTTCGGAATATTCAAATTAAATCAAAAAATTTACCACCAATTAATGTAGATTTGAACACTCTTAATAAGAAATTTGTGTCGGCTAGCCAAACCGGAGGCTCCGCTTCAATGACCTTTTCGGCTGCACCCAACATTAATCAATGTACGAGTCCATTCTCACTCCACTGTATTGATGAAACTCCCGTTGCTAGTACGATTTTGAAAATAAAATCCAATGCAATAGGTTCGGACAATATAAATCCGAGGTTCATAAGAATGCTTCGTCCTGGTATAATTCACCAAATAACACATACTGTGAAAACTATTATAACTACATCAGTTTTTCCCAACTCATGGAAAATAGCAAAGATACTACCTCTTCCGAAGGGTCCTGCACACAATTCAGAATACAGACCAATCGCAATTCTGCCTTTTCTAAGTAAGGTCTTCGAAACATTTATAAGCCAGCAAATTAAGTTGCATTTCCATAATAATAATTTAGTTAGCAAATACCAATCAGGCTTTCGTGCTAAGCACAGCTGTGTAACGGCCTTATTGAAGGTTATAGAAGATCTTCGTCAAGGCTTAGATTCACGTTCTGATAATTTGGGTTTAATGGTATTTTTGGATTTTTCAAAGGCATTTGATAGTGTAGATCACAGTATTTTAGTTAAAAAGATTATGATGCAATTCCTGTTTGATATAAGTCTTTGTCGGTTAATATCATCGTATCTTACCAGACCAAATGAGTGTTCTTCTAGTCTGCCAGTTCCGACCGGTGTTCCACAAGGTTCAGTGCTGGGCCTGCTCTTATTTATGTGTTTCATAAATGATATTTCTAAATGTTTTTCAAGTTGTCATCATCACATACATATATGCAGATGACGTTCAAGTTTATCTCGCCTTCCCGAAGTAAATTGTGGTAAAATTAAGGTCCCAGCTCCCGCCATCCACCTAAATCAAACGCCTGTGGAATTTGTGAGCAATTTTAAAAATTTACTTTAATGAATGCTTTAGTTGGAATACACATATTAATAAGACAGTCTCAAAAATATACGGCGCACTTCGTGCTTTAAGTCCCACAGCTCATTATTTACCAACCAGTGTGAAACTTAAATTGGTCAAGTCCTACATCCTTCCCATCATTCTGTATGGTTGTGAAATATATTCTTATATGGATTTCGAATCTAAACACAAACTTACTGTCGCGTTTAATAGTTGTGCAAGGTATATTTTTAATATAAAGAGAGACGAACATATCTCTGATTATGCCAAACAAATAGCCGGCTGTTCATTACCAACCCTACTAAGTTTTAGAACAATATTACTTTTGTATAAAACGATAACTCTGAAACAACCAGGATATCTGTTCGAAAGTGTACGTTTCCCTGTTAATGATCGATCTCTGACACTCATCCCACCTCGGTGTAAATACAAAATAACGTCTCGTCAATTTTTCGCTCATGCAATTCAACTATGGAATCGTTTGCCCCTAACCATAAGGAGAATAAGCACTACGAATACAAATTTATTTATTGAAAAACTTTTTGAATTCCTAATCAATAATTAATGTAAAGCTAATGTCCATCCTTCCTCTCTTTCTCACTATCTATCCCTTATTTCTATTCTTTCCTTCTACTATCTAAAACGTTATTAAATAATTAATTGTAAATTGTAAATTAAGTTAACTCCCTATACATCTTTTTTTTTTTTGTTATTTTTATTATTACAGTAAGTCAAAGTGAAACTCGTACATAGGTGCATAATTTCATATTTTAGGTAAGAACAAAAGAAAAATTAACTTTATTCATTATTTTTTTTTGTGAAACATAACTACAACTATTTATCTCAAAGTATATAAAAAAGATTTAAGGATTAAAATAAAACATAATATCAAAAATAAAAGTTTTTCTTTAAATCCATACAAACACACCTCAAAGTTAAACTCGTACATAATAGAAAAAGGCAATTGTTTTTGAAAATATGTACACTAAATTGACAAAAAATCAAATTCTTAGTACTTCGTGGGCAATCCTTTGTTTGATTTTACAGCTGTCAACCTATTTGGCATCGATCTTACAAGTTTTTCGCAATAGGATGGTGGTATGTTATTCCATTCATGCAAAAGAGCTTTTTTAAGATCATTCCGGTTTGAAATGTTATGCTCTCTTATTTTCACTTCCAGATAACTCTAGAGGTTCTCAATGACGTTAAGATCTGGTGATTGTGGGGGTGTTTCAACCACTTTTGGGCAATTATACAGCAACCATAGTCGTACTTTCATGGCCTTATGTTTAGGGTCGTTGTCCTGATAAAACTGAAAGCAGTTTTTTAGCCCTAGTTTGTCTGCACTAGCTCGTAAATTTGTCTTTAAGATATCTAAGTACTTATCCTGGTCCATGATTCCCTCAATGAAATGTAGATTCCCCGTTCCGGCTGCCGACATATAGCCCCACACCATGACCGACCCTCCACCGTGTTTCACAGTTGCTCGTAGATTCTTCTCCTTCAGCTCTTCATTAGGTTTCCTACAAACAGTAACTTTACCGTCCGACCCAAAGAGGTTAAACTTACTTTCATCACAACATATAACTGTTTTCCAGTACTCAAAATCCTTTTGTTTATTTGCATTTGCAAAATGCATCCCCTTTTTTTTATTTTGCTTGCTTACTAATGGTTTTCTTCTTGCTGTTCGGCCATGATATTCATTTTTCCTTAAAATAATCCGTATGGTTTCTGGAGAAGCTTTTTTCTGAAGGTACTTTTCTGCATCTTGTGCAAGTTTAGGAGCACTAATCTTTGGATTTTCTTTAACCTTGCGCAAAATCCATCGCTCATCGGCTGCGTTAAAAAATTTTCGAGAGCTTTGTCTTGGCTTATTTTCTAAGATATTTTCTTCTCTATAACGTTTTATGACATATTGTACAGTGGAATGACTGCGATCAACGATATTCGCCATTTCTCGTAAGGTCTTTCCTTGTTTGTAATGTAAAATTATTAATTTTCTCACATCCAAAGATGTTTGTCCGCGTTGTCTACCCATTCTAATAAATACTTAACGTTTCAAAGGAAATAAGAGGACTATCGATACGTACAAAAAGCACAGACAGCTATGATGTCATAAAATGAGAAGCGAGGGAAAGTACCGTTATGAATTTCAGGAAACAATATGACACAAGTCTATTGTACGAGTTTAACTTTGAGGTGTGTTTGTATGGATTTAAGGAAAAACTTTTATTTTTGATATTATGTTTTATTTTAATCCTTAAATCTTTTTTATATACTTTGAGATAAATAGTTGTAGTTATGTTTCACAAAAAAAAAATAATGAATAAAGTTAATTTTTCTTTTGTTCTTACCTAAAATATGAAATTATGCACCTATGTACGAGTTTCACTTTGACATACTGTACTTTATATCAATAATACACGATTGAAGCTTGTTCCAATTTAAAAGATTTATGTATCTTATGTGAACAAGGATTGTAAATAAATAAATAAATAAATAAATAAATAAATAAGTGGAAGCCTATTTACAATGAAGAACTGTAGAGTGACATAGACTTAGTTAGGCCGCTGCAGATGGCAGAGGAATTTAAAAAACTAGGCGTGAAGTCCGGAAGAAATATAAAGCCCATGTTCACCCCAATTACAATAGAAAATTGAACTTGGTTTATTCACAGTAGTTCCATGTTTACATCGAACTACAAGATTAACCTAAGAAAACAATATTCGTATGTTATTCCCAGACTCGTACAAGGGGACTCTCGTCGTTTTTAAGCTCCGAGAAATGTATCTCGCAGTTCTTTCGAAACGCCCGCTCACGATGCGGGAAATACACATTACTTCAGTTGAAAGCCTTCAATTACGAAGAAATCGGATCTTCGGCTGATCAGCATGAGGAAGAGACTCTCGTGCCTACCCTTACGTTATTACACGCTACTTGCTACAAAACCATATAAACATGAAACCCATGGCACAGAGCGTCGTAAGTTTCTCCAAGCATTTTATCCAAACAAGTCGATCTCGGTTTTCCAAGCAACTGCAGCAAAATCAAACACATAGACCTCGTACCAAGGCATGGGATTATTATTTATTTAAGGAATATATCCATAAAGCGGAAACTTTATATCATAACTTAAACATATGTAAACTCTCACAGGCATCAAGTCAATGACATAAAGAGAATCCACAAACAAAACAAAAAGTTGTCTTCTAAAGCTTGTCTTCCGAGCTTGAAATCCATGCAGAAGGCACAAAAACTCCGCGTATCCAGTTCGTTTACAGATAAACAAAAGCAGAAACAGAAAAAATAAACAACGAAAAAAGTACGGCGTAAGCCGAGATCGTAGCTAAAACAATGTCGTTATGTAGTTCTTTACCGATTGTCGGTACGTGTGGCCGGGTATCCAGATCGGCAACCCGTTATCCCGTTGATTGGGATGATAGAACTCGGTGCTTCCGGCATCCACGTAATTGATAACGTGCTCCTCAGGCTTCCTTTTCCATGTCAGGTGTATGGTGTTCTCGTCATGCTCGCTGATGAACCTAACCGGCGATAGTTTCCCTTCGCACACGTTGTCTCGTAGAACTAGGACTATTTCTGAGTCGTTCAGATTGAATACTAAGGCCGGTTTATTGCGGTATTTCGGGTAGACGGGCAAACAGTTTGGAAGAATCTGATCGAAGATGTGAGAGAACGAGCCCAGGAAACTGATTCGGTACATGGTAAGAATTTCATGGTCCGAGCGCAGGGAAATCGTGTGAAAGGTCGATGCCATTTCACAGATACATGCCCAATCGCGCACACGATCTTGTCCTTCGTTCTGAATGTCGAGCAAGCTGTTTAGGCGGCAGACTTCAATGAAAGAGAAAAGTTTCGAGTTCTAGGGACGTGATACATCAGTTTTATAGTCACCTTACCTAGATGTGCGGAGCGATTGGTCACCTTGTAGACAAGGCTCTGGGGGGGAAACCCGCCAATATTGTTGATCAGGTTGACAACCAGTTCACACATGGTTGACTGAATGTCATAAACATTGATTGTAATCACTTCCATTAAGAACGCCGTGAAGTGGCTATCACCATCGCTCAACAGAACCTGAAACCACCACGTATGTAGTCAAATGACCCTGAGATGAGTAAACGCAGTCTTCTTACCGCTCCATACTGTACGTTATTGCTGCGGTAATTTCTTCCAAACAGGATAATGGGAATCTGCCATCCATTGGCAATGCATATCATCCTCAGTTCTGCGCAGAAATCCGACACTCGTTTTACCATCCTTTAGTGTTTAAATGTAACAAAGGATGAGATCAAGAACTGTCGGAGGGAACCAATCTTACCATGATCGCGTTGTGTTCCTGGCCCAGTCAATGGAGAAGTCCGGGATACGCATGTCTTTTAACTCGAAGAAAATCATAGATGCCAGAGCGGCATTGTTGATGGTGACAACGCCCTGATTGCCATCGATTTCAATTTTCTTTATATCCGTGGTTGCTGTGAGCTCTCGAATTTTTTTCATTACATTATGTTTAATTTCCTGGTTGTCTATCCCGCGAAGGATGAATGTGTTTTTCTGAAAAAGAGAAAAAAAAAAAAAAAAAAAACTTTAAAAATCAGGACGAAGTATCATTGAAATTTAGTTTAAATTCTCTTCAAAGTCATGTCTTCGGATTTCTGACTCCAACCGACCGGTTATAACCATGGTTAAGGCCGAATTCATGAAACCAGGTCCTCTTCGACCGGATCTCTTTCGTTTTCAATGACTTATAAGGCGAGAACACACTCTATCTATGCTAAGCTTTGACTCAAGACAATAACTACATACATCTTAGGTGCTGAGGAGATCACGCAGTGCTAGATTACTTGAAGGACCTTATTATATTGTAATTGCTTACATTCGACAATTTAATTCTCAAAAAAGCATTTGCTTCAGAATAAGGCAATGCTTAATTGAATAATAAAATTAGTGATCAACTCTCCGATGCTGTTTGACATCTACACAAGCGATCTTGTAAGTTCTCTCAGGCATCCAATAGTGTATGCAGATGATCGAATGGCGTAGAGATCAGGCCCCGAAATGGGGGTCTTCGTGTTGCAGTGTGACTTCCATCACCTTAAGATACTGCGATGACTGGTAGTTTAAAATTAACTTCCAAAAGTCGGAAACGATAATGTTTAGGACTCCTTTGTATAGGGCCTAAAAGGATGTCAGAAAAAACTGGAAGAAATTCGCGATCATTGAGCGACATGGATTTGATATCTGACTTGCCGCGATGCGGAGGCTTAGTCCAAGTAATGACTCGAGACCTGTCTCTAGAGGATCCCGAAGTCAAGACCCTTCCTTACCTTTTCCTTTCCCCCGTACCCATCATTCCCACACTCTCCTAACTCCAAGGTGGAACACCATACGCCGATGAATGCATGGCTAAGAGGGTGCTTAGCTATACATAAGTATGCGAACTTCGGATACCGGGCGACCTCCGATTTCACTCTAGCCTTCCTGCAGCGTCTCGCCTGTACTCGTGAGAACAAAATTTCTCAATCAAAAATTAATAAAGAGAGTGATCAGCAACGTTGATATCCTTTGCCGACATTGCCACCGGACGAAAAGCAGAAGATATGTCTTCACTCTCCGACTCCGGCTCCAGGATCTGTAAAGATTCTGTGAGTATGTTCCCAAATGTAATCTCAGACGCGCAAGAAAACGAAACCACCATTGTGGAGAATGAGTCTCTACCACCTGGTGACTTCGTCAAACTAAAATTGTCTGAACAGGGACCATTTAGGGCCGCTATTAAGCAGGGAAGAGATGAAGCTCTAGTATACGCAGAATCTGCCCCTGCCACTAAGGGTCCGGAACCGAAACGGGTTCATCCCGCAAACCCCCTTACCACAGCACAAATGGCAGCAATTCAATAGGCTGTGATTGACACTTCGATTGAACTCCTAGGTAAGGGGGCAAACCACACTTCAAGGGGTCGACATATAGGTCAGGTTGGCTCTACTTTGTGTGTGCCGAAGGAGTTATAAGAAACCACGAGAAGTTGTCAGTGGAATCTCCACCGGTCGTTGCAGATAATAGTACGGTGGTTGCACTTACTGCCATTTCCCGGCATCAGCCAGTAGCGGCCCAAGAACTACCACAATACCACAGGTGGCAACCACCATGGACCGTCCAACCAAAATAACAAAACGTCTCCCCCACCAAACTCGGGGAAAATGAGTGGGCTGCGTGTACTGCAGTGACACCTTTAGTCTGTGTTTCTACCATGACAAAATATCTCTCATACAAGAACTCCGGGTAAGATTATGGGCCTACAAAATAGGTCGCGCAACTGGAGAATCTCGTTCTAGGGCCGCATGTTTGATCGTTCTAACATATTTTTTTACCCATTCCAGAATTTATAACAAGAGACTTGGTAGCTGTCATCATGGAAGTTCCCATAGAAGGTGGAGTAGGGAGATCGTGTGCGCCTCCGCTTACTTCCCAGGAGACGGCGACCAAATCCCACCTACTGAGGTACAAGACCTGGTAGATTATTGCCACCGGTGCAAACGACATCTGATCATCGGATGCGATGCCAATGCGCACCATGTGGAATGGAGCAGCAACAATTCAAAGAAAAGGGTCACTTATTAAAAATTTATTTAGTAATAGTCTCACAGTTGCCAATAGAAGCAACAAACCCAGATTCATAAACTCTATTAGAGAAGAGGTGCTTGATCTTACAACCCCTAGCCCTATTGTCTGAAATATAACTTGTGACTGGCACGTATCCGATGAGGCCTCACTATCTCATCACCAGCATATCAGATTTAGCATTACTGGTGAGGCTGGAGAAGCTGACCATAGATATCAGCCCAAAATAACCAACTGGGTTCTCTTCCGGGTTCAACTTGCCACCAAGATAAATCCATTTAAATCCATCAAATCGACGAATGACATCGAAGAAGCGGCTTACCAATTAAACGAAGCACTCATCCTTCAAAAAACAGCTGTGCACCCAAGATAGGTACGCACAAACGGTGTGCACCTTGGTGGAATGCACAGCTCGAAACTTTGAGGAAACAGGTGAGATCTCTGTTCAACAGATTTAAAAGAACGAGATCTGCTCTAACAAAATAAAACCTCGAATTGAGGAAATCCAAGAGATCTTGGAGGAAACATTGTGAAAGTGTAGATCCACTACCAACCGCGGCCAGACTCTATAAAATACTTTCCGTGGAGCACACAAATGGACTCGGGTTGCTTTGCAAATCAGAAGGCAATTTCTCTGTCAATCGCAGGGAAACCTTGGAGACTTTGCCTCTCAATGCTCTAATGAGCGTCACTAATTACATCGATAGTATAACAAATAGCCTCTCTGGTAGACGCTTCAGCCCTGATAGAGTTAAATGGGCTATTGGCTCATTTAAACCCTACAAAACTCCAAATAAAGGTGGTGTCTTTCCTGCTATCCTCCAGAGTGGCCTAGACATCTGTCTAGTACCACTGATAGTTTTCTTAGGTCAAATTTCAACTCGGGATACATTCCTTAAATCTGGAGGGAAGTCAACTTTGTCTTCATCCCTAAAACTGGTTGGTGTAATGATTGCCCAGTGTGGTTTAATGTAGCGCCATCGTATATTGAAAGGATTCAAGAGACAGTGACCTTGGATCCGTCTTAGAATGTATAGAACGCTAGAGTCCCAGGAGCCGAAGTTCATTAAGTATTACCCCAATAAGTTTCTGTATGACGGAGCAGGCCTAAATAGAATCGAAAATTTTATTGTTAAAGTGACCCGAAAGCACACCGAAAGGGCAACGATGAATTATTATAGACACCACGAGAGCATATCCCGATCGGGCTTTATCCTCCCAGAAGCATTTTTCCATATTGATTTCCCACCGCCCTCGGGGTGACAGCGACAAACAGCTCATCTACGACAGGTACGTTGACAGTGCTCATGAGCTCATACATTTTAGTACCACAATAGTACACTATTCTGATACTAAAATGTATGAACTCACTTCTTAGTTTATTATATTAAGGCTAGGGGATTGAGGCTTTTTACCCTTGGGGGCGATATCGCCCCAAATATGTATTGCATGTCAATACGCTGGGGTCAAACACATAAAAACAGTACTTCATGCTAAATCCAAGGACGCCATAACAAGAAAAATGTAAAGTATGACGAGCGACCGAATGACGACAGAGATTCCAGGAAAAATAGGTATGAAATTCAAGGGAGTTGTGACTTCCATGAAAATTGTGTCTTGATTTTGACATTTCTTATTGTCCCCGGCGGCGGGCGAATGTTTCAGAAGTAGGATTTTGAATTACAACTGATGATGAAGGCTTTAATCGCGGACCGTTCTTCCGGACCGACATCGCTCGTGAGCGGACGAATTTCTTAGTCCCAAGTTTTCGTTATATTTCGAGACTAAAATACAACTTTACAGGACCCGAACACTATGTACATATGTATTTCTATATGAGGTTTGTTCAAAAAATAAGGTGACTTTATTTTTTCCGAAAAACATTTAATTATTTATCAATATCTATTTTGTCCCCTTCAAAGATTTGCAACAGTGCTACTTCCAATCCTCAAAGCTGTTTTGATAAGCGCTTTTTGGCATAGCCTTGAGCTCTTGACGCGATGTGGCCATGAACGGTATTATTTTTGACTCAAAATACATATACACACAAGCAACAATGACTGTGCAGAGGCATTATCATGATGCAACAACCATGACTTTATTTTTCGGATGTTTTTTCATATTGCTTCACGCAAACGGCGCACGATCTTCCCGAACGTTCACATTTGAAACAACTTGACATACTTGGGCTTTGATTTCACGTTTCGTCACTAGTAATGACTTTTTTCAGCAAATCTGCATTGTCATACACGTCATTCCACAGCTTTTGAGTGATGCGACCAATCTTGTAGTCAAAATTTAGTAATTTCCGAACAAACTTTGCTGACACGTTTCATGCTTGAAATATCTGAAAAAAAATTAAAAGTATGAGACAACCGACCTCTCTGCAATTTTTTCAACGATTGCTTCAATGTTTTCAACCGTTGTTGACGTGCGGTGGACATCGCCATTAGCATCTTCTCAGGCTTCACTGAAGAGCTCAGAGTAAACATAGTAATGCTACCGTCAAGATTTCGTTGACGTACGTTGCAGCATTTTTTATTCAATTTTTTACACTAATTTTAATAATTTAATCTGTGAAAAACAACCAAATGTCCAAATGCGTAGCAACATAATAAAAAATCTAAAATCGGATGTTCTTAGCTGGCGTAATTCAAAAAATAATTTTTTTGTAAGACGTCTAATATCGTCTATGATACAATAGAAAGTGCTTATCGATGCCAATAGTGATGGGTCGGCTCGCTTATCTTCATGTCCTACCACCGTTTTCCCAATTCATTTGTTTTCTCGCTCCCCGCTATCATGGCTATGACCGGGATCTAACAGCATCTGACAGATTTTATTGAGTTGCAGCCTTTGTTTTCCCATATTAGGATCTTGAATAAGCCGCCTTGCCAAAACAAGGAAGTATTGTGGACATGGTTAAACGGAAACTTTATCTTACTTCCTGTTGCTTAAGACCCTCACAGCCCGCACATTGCTACCAACTTGCCGTTGATCTGGTCGACTCCATATTTGATATCGTCGAACCCAATGACATCATTATCATCTGCGGCGATTTCAATCTCCCACACCTGAAATGGGTTCAATCCGACGATGAGACCCATTATATCGGCGCTAACCCCTTCTCAGGTAAAGAAATCCTTTTCACAGATCATTTCCCTGACTCCTGCCTTCTGCAACTCAGTAACATCACCAATCACATGGACAGACAACTCGACCTGTTTTTTCCTTTTTTTTTTTTTGATGCCGTAAACTGCGTTGTTACCCCCAGTAACCATTTTCTCTCTACTTTTATCGGTAACTGTTTCACTCGAGACTCAATTCACTATTTTTCCCTCCGAAAATACGTACTGTTCCAATTTCCGGACTTCGCGAAACTAAATAATCTGCTCAACAATGTTAATTTTAACTTCCTTCTTAACCCTAGAAAGATAATCTTATTTTATAGTACTGAAAAGATAAACATGCGCCTGAGAGGCGCACAATTTTATAACCCGTTTTATTTTAAAAACTAAAATGATTATTCTTTATTTTATAACTTCAATGAATTGTTACATTATTGATAAGTAAAAAGATAGAAATATATGTATTATTTTTTATTCAAAAGAAAGTTATGTAGGATTTTAAAAATCCTTAACAAAAAGGAACAAAAATGAGAATTCTTCGGTATTTACTATATATAAATTATTAAAAATAGGTGATATTTATATTATTTTGTCTTACTTACTGAATTACAATATAATCAGTCTCAAATTATACCAATCAGTCAAAATATTAAAAAAAATAAATAGTTACAGACAATTGTTACACACATCATGTTTATGTTCACCACACACCGTGTTTTTACATTTTGTACACGTCATCTTTGACATTCTTTTCTTTTTGGTAGTACATAGGCTACAGTAACGCCGAGTTTTAGCCGAAGGTTCCTCATCAGCTGCTTCAGAAACCTCTCGATTGGTTTGTGGCAAGATATCCTGAATGTTTTTCCTCAAACGCGTTGACAAAGTATAGAATTCCAATCTAGATGTCATACACGGTGTAGATAATTCACTGCTTAGTTTCTTCATATACTCTCTACGGTTCAATGTTTTTTCTCCTTTTAGTAAAACATTATGAATATAAATTATATACGAATTGACAAAAGTTATGTTCAAAATGCCATAAAACATTGTCATTGGCCATCTGTTAGTCTTTCTAGAACAAGACATCGAAGAACACATCTGATCGAACGTGTCGACGCCGCCTTTAGTCTGGTTGTAGAACATAATTATTTCAGGTTTGCCAGTTGTGGAATTTATAACGGCACCTTCATCGCATGAGGACAATATATACACCATTTTCGACGGCTTCGGCTTGTATGATGCCAAGGTTAAATATCCATCGTAACAGAACATGGACGTACCCACTTGTCGAGAACGGCTGTTTTTTAATTCTTCAGGAATTTCCCGTTTGTTTGACCTTACCGTGCCTACAATTGTCAATTTGTATGGTTCAAGAAGCAATGACTTTGCAACAGGGATGGACGTAAACCAATTGTCACACGTTATGTTGCGGTTGGTGCCATGAATTGGTCGTGATAACTCCTTCAAGTAATATTCCCCTTGCGGCATACTATTTGTATTTGTAGCTTTTCCAATATATGACATAGCATTTATCATATAATTGGTTCCACTATCGCACATCATTGGAATTTTTATTCCATACTTACTCGGTTTGTTAGGTATGTACATCCGAAAAGGGCATCTACCTCGGAACCCAAGTAATTGTTCATCAATAGTGACATTGCTTCCGGGAGAGTAATTCATTTTACATTGAGCTATAAACAGATCCCAAACCTTTCGAACTGGAATAAAAGGATCTTGCTGACGACGAGCAGGGCGTAGAGTCTAAGACACCTGATGATAAAATCAAATCGATCTCTTTTTTTTTTTTTTTTTTTTTTTTTTTATAATTCGTGCAGGTTCAAGAGTTGCGCTCTTATGATGTTTGTCACACAACCTGGACGGGGTGCAGATGGTTTGTGTCGAAGATGTTCGTTCACTACTCTCCGGGGGTGGTTGTCTTGGGATTCGAGAGATTCGACTGAATTTGTCGCGTTGTTTGTAGTTTTACAGTAACTTTATTCCATGCCATTAAGATCTTATATTGGAAATGCACACGCAGAGTATGAATTTTGAAGTGATCTTATACTGCGAGTGTTATGCCTTCGTCAGCAT
This sequence comes from Merodon equestris, assembly GCA_958301585.1. Taxonomy (NCBI): domain Eukaryota; kingdom Metazoa; phylum Arthropoda; class Insecta; order Diptera; family Syrphidae; genus Merodon; species Merodon equestris. The sequence continues at coordinate 51,267,794 of OY284415.1, read as the reverse complement.
TTTCTGATCATCTCTCATTCACAACTGGTGTTGTTGCATGGGTTTTTTTCCGTATAGGAATTTTTCTTGGCTATGGTCAGACTTGAACTACAGACCTTCCGCTTAACAGTCGGTGATGATTACCATTGCACCACTACCACCCCTGCTCATTACGGCCACATATCTCGTGCCGGTAAATGAACTGTCAAATAATTCAACGGTTGATAAATGATTATCTTTCAATGCAGCACTAAGTGTAAGTATTCCAATGAAGGCTTTGATTTCAGTACGATTCGTGTCTCTAAATGTCGAAGAAGTCATACAATCAGTACGTTTTTTTGATATCTCCACATTTGTCCACTGAACGAGCTCTTGAACGATTTCGTCTGTGATAAATAGTTCAAAACATGAAACTGGTTCAAAAATATTTCGATACATTCGAGTAGGACCTCTATTAGAGCGAACTATATTGATAGCAGATGTTCTTCCACTACTTGAACCCTTAGAAATAGCCCAAACATGCCTATTCTTACCTCTGATTACTCTATTAGGCGGAATAATTATGCGGTGATCATGTCCGAGGTATTCAGAAGGTGTTGAAGTTTTCCTCGAGTATTTCATCTACGTACTCGTCATCAGTATCGCTTTGAATATCATCTTCACTTACATGGTCCTCAATCTCGCTGTCACTGCCATCATTTGCAAGTTCGTCTCCTTGATTCAATAAAGAAACAATTTCTCTTCCTTCCAACACTTTTCTACACGCCATGATGTTCCTGAAAACGTTTTACCTACGTACACGAGTAGAAATAAGCAGAAAGTAAGAAAAACAATATCATAAAAAATTTCATAAAAGTTACACAGAAGATAAACATGCGCCTTTCGAGCGCAGCGCATTGCCATAGCAACAAAACTGTGGCACCTACCGAACAGAAACGATCGTCACTCTCAAGTGTTAACCGACGACTGAGTTGGCTCAGAAACACATGCTTTTACGGGCGTCGGTTAAAAGACGACAGCAATATATCTATATCGCGGGCGCCTCTAAGGCGCACGTTATCTTTCTAGGGTTAACCCACTCACATATATCCTTAAACGAAACCCTTGCACTATTTTACTCCAAAGTCATCAGCTGTTTCATTCTTTCAGTCTCATATTCACCAAAAAAGACTTACACTTCATCTCCGCCCTGGTATACCAAGGAACTACGCTCTCTGCGCAATAAAAAAAAAACATAAATTGGCACACCTATCTATAGGTAAGATCCTCTTCTGCATCTGACCTTTCTAATTACATGCAGTGCTACACTAAATTTGCCCAGGGATACCTGAACCGAATGCAATCCTCCGACCCCAAGTGTTTCTTCCACTTCGTGTATACAAAAAGATAGCCAGCTTCTTTGCTCATTTCTTCAGCCAATCATTCACCGACCAGGCTCTTCAACCCGATCACGACTATTTTCGATATTTGAAAGACTGTCCCCAGACGTCTCTTGTCTCATTAAACATAACTCCCGACCTGATCGCCGAAAAAAAACGCAACCTAAAGGACGACTACTCCCCCAGTCCCGACTGTCTGCCTGCCCTAGTTTTAAAAAACTGTGCGAACCATTTCATTTTACCCTTAACCGCTTTATTTCAAAGCTCTATCTCTCAATGACACTTTCCTCAGCTTTGGAAATATGCTTATTCATTCCGGTCCACAAAAAAGGACTGAAAAATGATGGATCCAACTATTGTCCCACTGTCAAGCTCTCATGCAAACAGAAACTTTTCGAGAACATCGTTTACGATGCACTATTCTTTCACTGCAAAACCCATATTTTCTCTTAACCAACATGGGTTCCTAAAAGGTCGATCGGCAACCACTAATCTAGTCGAGTTAGTTTCACAATATTTGTGTGTACTCGAAGCCGGCAAAGAAGTAGACGTTGTCGCCACTGACTTCAGCAAAACCAAATGTCTCACCAAATTATTCTCGTCAAGCTCACTTGCCCTCGGTTTCTCTCGCGGTCAATATCTTAGATCTTCTAAATATCTCTGATCCAATTAATTCTACCTCCGGTGTGTCACAAGGTAGTCATATTGGCCCATTGATATTTATTTTAAGCATCAATGATACGTATATATGTACATATGTACATATGCCGATGATATGAAAATATTTAAACACATATCTTCCTTTGTTGACTTGTATTCTCTCCAATCTGACCTTAACAGGTTCGCTGCTTGGTGTCAAAAAAAAAAAAACCATCTCGAACTCAATGTCAGTAAATGCCAAGTCATCACTTACTCCCGCAAACGCTCTTCTTCACCACCCAGAACGTAATACGTAATGAAACCAGGGGGAACGGTCTATTTCTTGGTTGATCTAGAGGTCATTTGCGACCGTGAACTTAACTCTTGCCTTTATATCGACAACATTATCAACCGTGCCAACTCTGCCATCGGTTTCGTGAAACGTTGGTCCAAAGAATTCTCGAATCCTCACGTTACAAAACCATTATACATTACTTTCGTTAGGCCACTTCTCGAATATGCTAGTCAAGTCCATTCAATGTAGGTTTATCCATTCTGGTCTTTCCTGGGCCGACCCCCTTAATTTACCACCTTATACGGATCGCCTAAAATTATTCGACCTGTAACCCCTTAAAGAACGACGCGATGTTGCAGATATTCTTTTTATTTACGACCTTCTCAGCGGTAACATTGACAGCCCCACATTATTGCACATGATTCCCTTTAATGCCAACCCGGTGCGGTACGGTAACATTGACGCATGATTCCCCTTAACACCAAGAAACCCTCGGTCCACGTCTCTTTTCCGTATAAAGAATCATTGCACAAATTACGAGGATGGTCCGATAAGTACTTAGCCTCACCGCCAGATGGCGCCAGTAACGCAAGAGCGTGTAGTACATTCTAGTAGACGGCTACTGTCGAAATTTCAGCCGGATCGGACTCGTAGTTTTGTTTTGACCGCGTGTGGAAGCGGGAGTGTCCGCGGGTTTTAGAAAAATCGAAAAAGAGCAATATCGGTCGGTGATTCGATTCTTGTTTTTCGAAGGGAAATCGCGCAGCGAAATCATAGAGCGTTTGGATGCTGTGTACGGTGACTCTTCTCCTTCGATGGCGACCATCAAAAATTGGTTTAACGAATTTCAACGTTGTCGCACATCGGTTTCTGATGAGCCATGTCCAGGTGCCCCGAAAACGGCTACCACGGAGGATAACGTGACAAAAATCCACGATCTCGTATTGGCAGACCGCAGATTGAAGGTGCGCGAGATAGCTGAGATAGTACGCATTTCAAAAGATCGCGTGGGTCACATCCTGCATGAAATTTTGGGCATGAGAAAGCTGTCGGCGCGATGGGTCCCGCGTTTGCTCACTCCGGACAACAAGCGCAAGCGTGAGACCACTTCAGAGCAGTGTTTGACGCTGTTTAAGCGCAATCCGAAGGAGTTTCTGCGTCGTTTCGTGACAGTCGACGAAACATGGATCCACTGGTACACAGCAAGGAACAGTCGAAACAGTGGACTTCACCCGGCGAACGTGCTCCGAAGAAGGCGAAGACCGATCGGCCGGAAAGGTGATGGCCACCGTTTTCTGGGATTCACAAGGTGTGATCCACATCGACTATCTGGAGAAGGGCAAAACGGTCACAGGGCTGTACTATGCCAAATTATTGGGCCGATTCGAAGCCGAATTGAAGGAGAGGTGCTCTTCCACCATGATAACGCACGGGTTCACTCGTCGGGCAGAAATTTCAGTTTTTTTCTTTAAGGCTTGCATTAACCTAATAAAGTGCCCCCGGGGGTCAAACCAAGTTTGAACTTAAGTTTACGTTATTTTGCCTAAGGGTAAGTAATTTTTTAGGTTTTAAACATGTCGACTTTCCCGTAAAAGAAAAGAGAATTTGCGGCGAATTTCGTTGCACTATTATTTATTTAAAAAATCTGCGGCTGAGGCATACAGAATCCTTATTAGGGATCAGGGAAAGGACATGCAGATATTGGTTTTAACGCTTCGATATTAATGATTTTAATGTTGAAGATGAATAACGCTCTGACATGCCGGAGAGTTTGCAGACACATTACTTCAGATGAGCTTGCTTAATCATTATTAAGAGATGACACAACAGTTTCGAAGCAATAGGACCGATTCAGAATCAATGACATTGGGTGCCATACTAGTTGAAGCCGAGAGGCATCGAACAGCGTTTTTTCACGCGTAAACTACTTTTCCAAGGGCAGGAAAGGAAAGGTTTTCTGCATCGTATCTCGACTCAGAATGAAAATTGGATACTGTAGGATACCCCTAAGCGTAAAAAAGCATGGCTCAAGCCCGGTCATGCATCAACATCGTTGGCAATAGCAAATATCCATGATTCGAAGGTTCTAGTCTGCATTTCATTTTTCATATTTAACATCTCTGTATTCAGGGAATATTCCTGGTTTAAACTGATGCAATCATCCCTAATAGAGGATATTTTTGAAAAAATTATATAAAGAAATGGAGGAAAGCAAATCGGGCAAAAAAATCGGAAACTCTTACAAGAGCGACAGCTTACTTAGTTAGTTTACGAAGGCAAAACTTACGGAGAGGCTGGTGAACTTGTTGGAAAATCATATACCGCAGTTAGGGATGTTGCCCAAGGTTCAGAAATAAAAATCAATTCGAGGCCTATTGCCAAGAAAATCGAGCAAGACCCCAAGACGCCAGTAAAATTATTTCCGGAATCATTTAAAATCACCCTCTGTCGAAATAATAAGGCGGGTTTTAAGGCCAAATAATTTAGATGGCAGAGTTGCAAAACATTTATTTCGAAAGTTACCAAAGAAAAAAAAAGACTCGCTTTCGCTAGAGAATAGGTGAACAAGGCTCTAGGCTTTCGTTACTTTTAATAAATACAAGTTTACGAGTAATTAATTTACCAATGACGAGAAACACAGGATTCAGCGAAAAGATACGCTTTTAAGACACCTTCAGTTCTACTTTAGAAATTGTTAGCTAATTCAATTCAACCACTGAAATAATCCAAAGCATCATTCTGCTTCAACTCTATCCGCCTAAGGCCTCTTGCCTAATAAAACATGAATCGTCATTAGCAGTTTTTGGCAACTCTGAGGCTGTAGTGGACGAAATCACGATTTCGAATTTCTTTTTGTTGGAGTCTTCTAATATCTGTTTGAGCACTCAGACGCAACAACTGCTCCATTGTACTATCAGACAGGCACCTTTCTTTATTGTATTTTCGACGTTGTCTGGAGAATAGTGAGGAGGAGCTTCAGTGATGTAGAGCTAGGAGATTCAGCACACACCGCGTCGGCCCCAAAGGTGCGCCACCGTCCGTGAGCCAAGACGGAACAGTCACAGAGAAAGTGTTCTGATGTGTCATCCTCCAACATGCAGCGCAGGTACGCGTCTCACTGATGATTAGCAAAAGTGTAATGAGGCTCGGAAGTCTTCTACAATCAATTCTCCTTAAGGATAAGAAGAATGTTGCGGACTTCTTGCAGACATCAGGACGTACGCGTTTAGTCATCCTGCATCCTGGACATTCCATCCATCTATGATTGTGCACATTAAAGTCCCAATCATTGATGTAGGATTTGACCATGAAAGCAGGCAGACCTAAAGCGAGTTCAGGTCCTGAGAAACTCTCCTCTAAGCCCCTTCATCAGAGATCTCATATCCTGGGATCCCAGTGTAACCTGGGACCAATACAAGCATTAGTGAATGTAGTCTTCTGACTTTGTTCAAAAAGTTATTGAGTTCATGCATTAATTTGGAGCTGGTTAAAGCTTAACTTAGAGCTCAGCTTGATTGAAAGACAGAAGCATGTTTTTCTAGCGAAGAATGCTGTCAGACATTTTTGCGTTCAAAGAAAACCTCAGCGCCGGATCCTCGCCCAGACCTGGAGCCATCTGTAAAATTGCGAAGACAGTCCTCTCCAGGTTCGGTATCTGGCCAGAAGCAGTCCTGACCGCATGGAAATTTGACTGTGAATTTATAGCGAGTACGGCAGTGTCATTGCGCCGAAAGGCGCATCCATAAGACAGGGACCGTCGAATATTTCTCGCGCAAGTTCCCTGTCACTCCAATGCGAGTTGTACCGAAAACCATATCTCTTGAGACGTGATATGGCTTTCAGTGCACACCCTCAGATACATAAATATGACAAGGAGTGGAAATTTCATCATTACATTCAGAGCAGCGCCCGGCATGCTGGAGAAAGCCTCCGTACAGCTGTGACAATCCGCTCTTTGGAGTTTGGTGAAAGAGGCCGCAACTTTTTTGCGTGCTGGCCTATTCCACCGGACAACCAATGCATATGAGATTATTGGTCTTATCATTGCCGTGTAGATCCAGAAGACCTTTAACGGCGATAAGTTCCATGTTTTGCCAAAAGTAGCTTTGCATTGCGAAAAAGCTGAGAGTGCTTTGATGCTTGCTATCTAAGATGACTCCCAGGTACTTAGCTTCCTTGGATATCGGGACGGATATGTCTTTTACCACCAGCAAGTTTTGCCAGTATTTTTCCTCCTTTTCGTGAAGAGAACGACTTAAGAGGATTAACCGAGAGCCCATTACTCGTTCCCCAATCATCGATCACATTTAGCGCCGTCAGTGCTTTACAGACAGTCACTAAACATGAACCGACAGAGAGAACAGCAACATCATCCGCATAGAGCAGAGAGTCGACCACAATGCACTATAACAGTGGAGATAGGAGGCCAACTTGCGGACAACCCCCGTTTACGCTAGATAAGACACATTTTTAAGGTCTGCGCATCAGCGATCAATGTCCTGTGCTTTGATCCACACAACCAGTGCTTCATCTACGCCATGCCATAACAGCATTACAAAACTCCCTCAATGTCGACGAAAATGCTCGGCACGTACTCAACTAGGTTTTGAAGCGCAATCCCGCAGGATTTCCCGTGCTGATAAGCATGTTACATCTCCGAAAGAGGATGCATTCGAAGGGCAACTTTGCACACGTGTCTCTCCATGCTTTTCAGCAAGAAGGATGTCAGACTGATTGGTCTAAAACCTTTGGTCTTTCTTCGCTAATTTGGGAATAAAGACCACATCATTGCCTCGCGACTTAATGCCATCAAAAAATTCAATGGTCTCAGTCGTTGCAACGCATAGCGCAGTATTCCAGCTTCGCCGAGTTGTGTTCATTCTTTCAGTGCCAGTTACCGTTAAAGGAGAATGCAAGGAGCCGATGACAGTCTGCCTTCCCGGGAAATGTTTCTGAAGCAGTGAACTGAGAGTTTCCGCTTTAGGGAACCACCAGATTTTCTCAGTACATCCAGTTTTGCCGAATTTCCTCGTTTGAAGACTTTAACCAATTTGATGGTTGGTCGCGCTTAGAGATTTGATCTCTTCGCAGAAGGTGTTATATTCTTTCTGCTTCGATCGATACTTATTCCAGTGATCTTCTGAATTCGATTTAAGCGATCTATTCAGGAGACTTCTGGCTTCCCTGCAAAGGCATTGGGGTTCAGCATTCCAACGGGGAACCAATTTCCTGCATGGAGGAACAAGACACGCGACTTCAAAACAACTGGTGATGAAGCTACCCAGGTTGTGAATGGCATCCTCTACCAATTGTTTTGTTCTGGGTTGAGTGGCAGTTAGGTAGCGGGGGAGAGATCTAACAACTTAATTGGAATTCGATATATGTATCTGTGGTCTGACAACGTACAGCGTGTACCATCTCATATGGGTCGATGGCCGATTTTGGAAATTCAAAAACTTTTATTCAATTTAGACCTTTACAATTTATTTTGATTAATTTTTGAAAACAATATCAACTAAATGACCGCCTTTATTGCCGATGCAAAAATGGGCTCGTTTTCGCGCATTCTCCATGACATTTTCGAGCATTTCGGCCCAAAAAAATATGGAGGAGTCCGGCGATCTCGGAGGCCTGTCAATATCGCCCTTTTTTGACACCGATCTTCCAGGGAACTTCTTACGCAAAATGTTCATTGTTTTGTCCGCAGTGAAATAAGCATTTTTTACGCATTTTGGGACCACGTAATGGGCCAACATCCACCGATGTCGATCGCCATCCACTGAATCGCCAACTTTTAAGAAATACGGTCCAATGATGGTTTTAGCGCATACACCGGCCCAAACAGTAACTTTTTGATCATATAGCGGCTCTTCGTGAATAATGTGAGGATTTTCGGTGCCCCAGAAGCGACAATTTTGTTTATTAACTGAGCCAGAGAGCGTAAAATGTGCTTCATCGGTCATCAAAATTTGCTGCCAGAACTCCGGCTCAGCATTAATCATTGCAACGACATTTTGTGCGTATGCCAAGCGCCGTGGCTCATCTTGTGGCAAAATTCTTTGAATTATCTGCACTTTGTAAGTGAAGATCATCCTTTAAAATTCTCCGCAAAGTGGTCCTACTGATGCCTAACTGCTGCGAACGCAGTTCGCAACGAACAATAGGGTGATGGCATGTAAGGTCAGCCCCCGCCAGTAGTCCAGCAAAATAGTAAATGCTTAAGATTATTTTTCATGAATTTTTTTTTTCTAAGAGCCTAACTGTTCTTCTATCTGGCTGCAAAATTCTGTGCCGATGCAGTAGCTGGTTATCTTGCTAAAAATTATAGTTTGGTTCAAGTTTTCGTAAGTGTCGGATGTGTGACTTTTTGTTAAAAAAAAATTAGTGGAAGTGTTTTCGAAAAAGAGCTAAAATTACAAAACTATTGAAGGTAGGTGCATTGTATTATAATTTATAGGTCATATTTAGTTCATTTTTCACTTTTTTCACAAAAAAGAAAAAAATATTGTTAAGTAATTGTTTACAGGGGGGGCTGACCTTAGGAGATAAAATTATTTCAATTCTCATAAGGTCAGCCGCCTGTAAACGTTCAGGTAAAATGACTATAGAAGACAGACTTTCTAATGTCAGCCGCTTATGTTTAGTCTTAGGAATCGATTATAGCTTAGTAAAATGAATGAGTAAACATATTCGCAAGGATAATTTAATGTGTTATCGTACGATTTGAAAAATTAAAATATGAATCAATGATGGAAAACGGTATTATAGAGGCTTAGGTGCTTCAAAAAATATTTTAAATTACAGGACTTTAAAAATGGCAGACATCATACGAAAAACTAAAAAACAATTTCACAAGTACTCGGAAGATGCGTTATTAGAAGCATTAAAAAAAATACGTGAAGAAAACTGGGCCATAAGAAAGGCAAGCCGGGAATTCGGGATTCGTAGAGCCACATTGCAGGATCGAATTCATGGTAGAGTCATCGAGAAAAATGTGGCTTTCCACAGAAACCCACAGACCTCTTAAACACTGTGCAAAAAATAGTTCGTGACGACAAACGCAAGAACCCCCCTTTAAAGATTAGCTACCTGGGAAGTCATGGTACTACGGCTTTTTAAAACGTCACCCTGAATTGTCCCTCAGAACACCAGATGGACTATCAAAAAGACGGGCCATAGTGACAGAGGAGTCGGTCAGGAAGTGGTTCTGGGATTTGAAGGGATATTTGGAGGAAATCGATGCGGCAGACGTGTTGGATGATGCTTCGAGGATTTTTAATGGCGACGAAACTTCCTACTGCCTGGCTCCCAAAACAGGGATTGTTTTGGCGCCTAAAGGTTGGAAGAACCTATACAAGGTTTCATTTGGGAATAATAAAGAGACAATTACGGTCCTATTCGTTTTCAGTGCTGATGGACAAATGTTGCCACCGTTTGTTGTGTTTCCCTATGTGCGCCCTCCACAAAATGTGGTAAATAGTATGCCAAATAAATGGGTTCTTGGCAGATCCGAAAGTGGCAGAAGGAGACATTTTTTGAATATGTCGCCAATAGTTTTGACAATTTGGTTAGAGAAAAAAATATAAAACGACCAGTATTATTCCTTGTCGACGGCCACAAGTCGCACCTGACCATGGAACTTAGCGACTTTTGTCGTAATAACGGTATCATACTATACTCACTATTACCCAACACCACCCATATAACACAGCCTGCTGACGTGGGTGCATTCAAGGGCCTAAAAACTGAGTACAAGAACATGGTACATACATGGCAAGGCCTTGCTGAAAATAAGGGTAAAGCTGTGACAAAGACTAACTTTTGCGAGGTCCACAAATTGGCTTTGGATAGTTCAGATAGAACGGAAACTATCAAAAACGCTTTTCGAAAGTGTGGATTATATCCATTCAATCCAAACGCAGTCGACTACACCAAATGTGTACAAAATGAGATCGAAAAGCATAGCACTGCCAGTAATACTGGAATGCTTACGGTCACAAGTTCAAGCTTTCCCGAGACCAAGGCTTGTTAGATACTTTTCACAATGGTTAATAAAGAGCAAATGGGGTCATTTATAGATATCATTAAAATGCATCATTGAAAATTTTGATTTTAGATTTTGAGAAGATTAAGCTAACAATATTGGCTTTATTTGGTATCGAATTGAAGGAAATGAGTTATGGAATTTTTGTTTACTCAAAAGAATACTTAATTGTGATAAATTTTTTTCTTTAAATTCACTTTTATTATTTCACTGATAGCTATAACTGGCCCCTAATTGAGGCTGATTACTGGATACTCAAGGGGTTGACAACTGGATCTGGAGGGGCCGACTACTCCAAAATCACGTTTTTTTTCACTAATATTGTAAATAATTTCTTTTAAGTAGGAACTTAACTAAAGAACGCCTAAAATACATAAACTACATATTTCCACTAATCAAATAATCTAAATTAATTATTCAAATTTTTAAGGACCAAATGAACATAAGAAAAAAAGTTAAAGGGCTGACTACTAGTGCCATCACCCTATGACAAACTTGGGTCTGCTTGAACACTGGCCTTCACAGACTGAATAGATGAGTTTGAACGCCGCGGACGTAGCCTAGGTTGCTCACGAGGGCTTGCCACAGAACCAAATTGAAAAAATAAATTCGAGGCTCAACGACGAATTGAACATTGAAACTATTTCCGCGCGTTCTTTTGGTGTGAAGCGATTCATGGTTAAGATTGTACTGAATTGACGTTTCCAAAATGCTATGACATATGAAAATCGGTTGACAATTGTTGAAATTATTCGAAGTTTACATCGACCCATATGAGATGGCGCACTGGTAAGACTCTCCGGTTAGTCATGGCCTTCACATACCTGTTAGGTAGGGTTAGTTCAAACACCTCCTGTCGTTCCGCCATGACAAACGTTGGATGAGAATCAACATTGCTGATAATGAGGTCAGACGAAGAGTGAAGTTTAAAAAACGGTCTCCTCTAAGATTGCATTTGCTGCTGTCCCAAACAGTGTTTTGAGCATTAGTATCGCAACAAGTAATGAGACAGTACCTACTCTACGGGCTCAGAAACTACCTTCGGTGGATTTCTAAGATACTCGTAACATCAATGAGGGCAGAACTACTCGCTGTTTCACCAAACTACAGTCCCCGATTATAACAACTTATTACTGCCAAAACCCCATCTACACCTCATCAACAACTTTCTGATATACCTACCTATTCCCCTCAAAACTTTCACGATAGGCTTTTCATCAACATCTCATTTAACAAGCTTCCACTATGTGCTACCCATCAGACGTTAACCTAATTTGCCAGGCTTTCAACTATGACCATGTATATCAGATTACTATTATATATTTGCCAAGTTTATGCCAACGGCTCAGGAAAGTTTCGGGAAAATATACCCAAAGAGGTGAAGAGAAAACACATTCACCGACACCTAAAACATCAGCATCAACACGACATTATCATCCCATTAAGGCATCGACGTCTTATTTTCCATTTTCAGGAAGATAACCCCACAAATTGCCCAGAAAGACAGGAAGATCAGACATTGCTTCACCAATGATCAGGAACACACATCCTCTATCGCATCGTCTCAACGACGTTACAATGTTCAGAGAATCATGCCTCACGAAGGCGAAAACTACTAACGTTTTAAGAAGATCCATTCGCCCATATCTTAGTAAAGCACCGTCACCAGCCCCTCACGTATGCTAAAGACACCATTTTCAACCTCTTATTCTCACGAAGACACTTTCACCAACGCCTCATAAGAACACATCCACAAAACTTTGAAGATCCCTTCACAAAATCGGTTTAAAGACCAGTTAACATCCCACGAAAGACATTTTCGTTGACATTTCAGGAAGACCAGAAACTTTCCTCCTCGGTGTAATGGTTCTAATGATCAAATGAATGCAGATTCGTCAACGACAATAGTCTTAAAAACACGTTATATGCGCTCAACACCTCCCAAGCTGAATAGACTTTGAATTATGTACTTGGGTTAGGTACATTTCCCGGAGTGTTAAGTCCGCCACATTCTTGCGACGTCATTCTGTTTACATACTACGTTCAATTTCTACTCAATACCGCAAGCGTCTTCAGTTCGAAAACACCTTCGATAGTATTGACGTAATGAAAGAAATTTCGAAAACAAACCACTGCTTACTCTACTTATTAGGGTCATCAGTATAAAGAGTACTCACAGACTTAAAATCAGTTTTTGGTTTCATCTTGGCCCACGTTATCCTTAGATTCGTGCCCCACAGCATTATTCCGCCCGCCTTCGTACGTTGCTTCGCCTCCAGCGCATCATCGTGACACCCAAACTCGACGAAAGCAAAACCCCGATTATTATTATCCATCACATTTGTATTGTTCAACATCAATTTACGCATTTTTGGAAACACCTTTAGGAATCCCTCATACAACACTTTATACGACAATTCCGTAGGAATGTTCGAAACCCACAACGTGCGCTTGTGCAGGCTTTTAACCACTTTTAATCGCTCGCCGTTTGGTAGGAAATACCGATTAAGCATTTCCATTGCCGCAAGAGCGTCCAATTCGATGGTGTATCGCGCGAAGGCGTAGCCTCGTGTCAGCTTCGCCGAATCGTTCATTACGCGGAACTGGTAAATGATTCCAAAGCGTTTGAATAGATCGAGAAGAGCCTCCTCGTCGATACCTTTTGTTAAGTTGTTTATAAACAATTCACAGTGATATGACGGTATTGCATCGATCCAATCGACTGGGGGTCCATAGACTTTCCGCCCGTTTTCCCGAATTATACAAACGTTTGAATGCGTGCATAGTGGAGGCATATTTCACGGAATTTAATTTTTTTTAGTGGAAAACCGGTGATTTCGAAGTTTAAATCACGGAACGAACAACCGCCGCGCGACGTTACATTCGGTGGAATGGCAGTTCCCGGTCGATCTACGGCTCCAGAGTGGTTTATAGCACAACGGAATATCGCACGGCGCCGACTACATAGGACCGATGGTACATTTGTGGAATCTAAAAGGTTTTATAGCTGTGGATTGTATGGGTGCGGATCTCGACTAAATTGCTTACTGTGATACATTCAAAATAGCCTCTAACGACTGACAGTCGGTTCCTATGGGGAAAAATGTTTTATTCTCTTTGGAAAAAGCAGAGAAAGTGTCTAATTAACTCGGACTTATTAGAATAATCCAACATATAGCATCAGTTCAATCTCATAAACCGCAAACGCGCTATGGGAACTTGTGATTTCGCTAACTCGACAAAGTGGCATCACTGGTCCAATATCGCGATAACGGAACTCATCACAGACATTTCAAACACAACGTCGGCGCGGCCATCAACCGTCATCTCATTTCCTGACAAAAGCAAAGTAAGTTCCGTCACCGATCCGAATGGACCAACTCAAGTACGCAGCACCCAATTGTTCCTTTAATATACTCCAGGAAATGCATACTGGCGCATACCAGGCTTCGACGTCATCGTCATCATTCACAGCAATCTATGCAACAAGTTTCCTTCACTCGGATGATAACGCCAATCAAATTGTTCAACCGATCACCACCCCCATGGAGTCGTCCTTCGTTTACCCTCTCATGCAAACAAATGGGCGTAGAGTGTTTGGTCCTCCGGATGACTGGATTGGACCGCCACCGAATAGCGCTTGCGAGCTGTACATTCGTCGCATCCCGAAGAACATCAGCGAACAGAAGCTGCTGGAGCCGTTTATGCGTTTCGGTAAGGTATATCAATTTCGTGTGCCAATCGACTTTATTCAGGGAATTCGTGGATACGCATACGTGCGGTATACGAACGAGGACGACGCTGCCTGTGCCATGGAAGTGTTGAATCACTACTTCATCGAACCTCTCAAAACCCTGGATATAGTCAACTCGTGCGAGAAATGTCGCCTGTTTGTAAGCAACATCCCCAAGCACCTAAGCGAAGAGGAGATCGAGTGCAAGCTAAGGACCATATTCCCATCGATGCAACGGATCTACTCGAAGGGACACTTGAAGAACAACGAAGGGAACATGGGCTATGTATTCGTGAACTTTGCAACGCACAATGAGGCGTTAGCAGCGAAGAAGAACACATGCCCCGGCATTATACGTCTCTGGGGCCAGGACCTGAAGGTCGTATGGGCCAACACGGAGAGTGCTGATTCCTCCCTATCGGTGAGTATACTTTTGGCTTACTTCCATCATTTCTGTGGCCATTTCTTCTTGTTTCCTATTTTTAGAACAAAACCCTTTTCATCAGGAATGTCGATCTGAAGTTGAACAACCGCGATTTGATTGAGCTAATGGTGCAGTTTGTGCCACGTACGAAAATCCGGAAGATTTCCAAAGTCCGCACAAACGCTTTTGTGGACTTCACTTCCCGAGAGGCAGCGGAAACTGTCTTGCAGAAAATGCAAGGTGCATCTCTGGGTGATTCTCGATTCATTATCGAGTGGGCCAAGCCCTCTGCCCAGTAAGCTATTCTTTGTGCTCCATAAAATCGGTTTTCATTTTGATTTTTTGAAGGCAATCTCTCCATCGCATGCGCAACACCGATTTTGACGCGCTTCTTCGTCTCAAGTGCATCGCAAACAATTGGCAAATTCCAGTCATCATCTTTGGGACCTTTTTCGAGATCGAGGGCATGCAATATGCCGCCGTGTTGCTCCGCAACAGAGAATGTCCACTTCGTTTCATAATCGTGGCTCTTCACTGCCGCGAACTGGTCGACATTCATTCGCGACTCTGCGAAGTGGTCGTCTCGCTCATAGACAAAATCGGCGGATTCCCGGACTGCAATTATGTCTTCATCGCTCAAAAGGATATCGCTCATTTGCGTAAGTGCAGCATTTCCATTCTCGTCGAGTTCACTTAATGTCTTCGATTTCAGTTGGTGTAGTTGTCCCAAACCAGCAGTTGACGTTCATGGCTTCAAACAACGTTCCAAAGGAGTTTCTTCTCGACATGAACGAAGTCCAAGATCTCAGTTTCGCTTGCGTACAACTGGGCAAATCCACCGAAAGCCAGCTTCTCGAATCTTACAAAAGGAGTTTTATGGTTACCGACGCCTTCACATACCTCAACGATTGGTCATTCGGTCAACGAATCTTCGGCACCATCATGCCGAAGTATAGAAACAAACCGCCGCTTAAATACAACCTAAACGACACTCAAATCGTTCTCGCCCTGTGCTACCAGATGACCGGCAGTAATTGCACTTTTCCCGGACGACTCTACATACCTTATGAGTGCTCCAATTTCGACTGTGGTCATATGGGCTTACCGTATATCGGAATCACCCTACTTCCGCTATCTTTGACGCAGTCGAGGTTCGCCACCAATCACGTTTTGAGTCAAGTGCAGTTTGGCGGGACCAAGTACTATCACACGGCGCAGCAAATGATGGTGCCGCCTCTATGGATTTCGGGCTCATCGTATGCCGAGTCTGTGAAACAACTTCCACAGGTCACCAACTTGCCCGTACGTCGAATGGTCGAGAGCGAATGAATCAGAAGAGATCCCGTCGACATGTAGAATTGTTTGGTTTTATTTTTTATTTTTTGTTCGTCCAGTAACAGTAGTCGTTTTCGTGGCAGATGTGCGTGAATTATTGATTGGGTTTGATGTCATCTATGTATCTTGTGTTGCAGATTTTCTTTGGTTCGAAATTTTTCTTCTTAAGTCTTAAGTTGTAACGTTTCAACGATTTGAATTATTTTTACTCTATATACTGGAACAACTGAATTTGAATGTTGAAAATGATGTTTTATTGGATGGAAGGGAGTAGATGCCATAGGAAAGCTTATTTGCATAGGAAAATGCAATGTAAAATCACACTGCGTCCTTCCATCGCTGATGGAAGTGAAATTTGAATCCATATCGAAGGCAGTACAACCATTAGCGGTGCCGCGGTGCCTATTCCCTTTATGGGACCGATGCGAATGGTGACATAGAGATCAGAAGAAGGTCTTCGCAAACATCCGAACTATAGGGTGAGCTCGTCAACGAATAACCGTTGTGTCGAACGAAGTGTGGCTGCCAATATCAAATTATTTGATGTCCTTTCCCACCTGTATGAGCAGCCTTAGGCGTAGCTGTGCTCTATTGCCGGGCCGGAGAAGGGGTATCCATTCGTCTTACTGACTTTGCCCGTATAGTGCCAGGTTGTTTAATTTCTTCCACTGTCGTGCCGTTTTGTTCTGAAGATAATTCGATTACAGTAGCCTTGTCTGTAGTGGCAAACAACTGGAACAGTCGTTTTCCACAAGCCTCTTTGGAGGCAAATTTTTCACAAGTAAAATCATTCGCTATAGACAGGAACAGGAGGTTATCTGGTGGTACGTCTGGGCATAAGATGCATAAGAACGTCAAAACCAAGCTTCCGGAGTTTCTTACGAGTCCCTATTGAGTTGTATGGCCCAGCATTATCACAATTCCTTCTTATTGGCTATAGCTGAGCGATCGCTTCCTTCAGACGTTCCAATGGCTGACAGTTCCAAACAGTTTTTTCTGCAATGTTTAGCTCCTGAGCAATGAAGATAGTTCTTACATGACAGTCAGGCTCGACGATTTCATGATTTTATCGACATTTTCGACACTTGGCCTTCCAGAGCATGGTGCATCATTGACATCAAAATTACCGGTCGCTAACCTATTAGCTGTTGCCAACCATATTTTTATATTAGCGTGAAGTGACATGTTTGCATGCTTTTTTTGAATTTGAATTTAACGACAATTGCAGCCGACGGGTAAATTGAACATTATCGAATATTTATGATCTATTTCCGGGAGTTGGGTATCACTTCACCATTGTATTTACAAATACCTTTTGAACGTGGGTGGTATAATCCTATATGGTTGCAATGGAATAGGCGTAACCCACCCTAAAAGGAAAAGCATGATCATTTGCCCACGCTGTGAATAAGACAACGCGTCGTTTTCAGAGGAAATTCACTCGTATGAAGGTTTTTTAATTTGCTCGGGTAGATTATGGTGACCCAAGGCGTCCATGTTGTTTTGGTGACATCTGCCAAATCTGTTTATTATTCAGGTATTGATTGAACAACACATCCAAATGATAAAATTTTATTATCAAAATGTTGGTTAGTGCAAATGTTGTGCGCGTTGCGCCCATTTTACGACAGACGTGGCGGCCCTTCACAGTCGACTCTTCAACGTTTGGTGGTCTAATTTGAGACGACCGGTTCGGTAATTATTCAGCCAACATTCGTACCTCAAATGAACACATGTCGGCCGAGAACATCGCCTCGGTCCTTGAAAGTGTACAGCAGAACCCGAGGCACAAGAACTGGGCCTTCCACAGACTTCAACTTGGCGAATTTTACATCGGGACTTGAGCCTTTAGCCGTACAAGATTCAACTGACCCAGGAGCTCAAAGTTTATGACTGTAGACAACGCCGCCTGTCCGCTGTTTGGACTTCGGAGCGTTCAAAGAGGACTCCAATTTTGGCCGAAAAATCATCTTTAGCGACAAGGCACGTCTTTGGATGAATGGCTGTGTTAACACGCAAAATTATCGTATATGGGACGACACCAACCCATATGAGGTTCATCAGATGACAATGCTTCCTCAAAAATTGTGGATTTTAGGACGGCGGCCTCATTGGTCTGTACTTTTTCGGAAACGACGTTGGTGAGGCGGTCACCGTAAATTGCGAGCGCTACAGAACGATGATAACTAATTTCTTACTACAAATCCAGCTTCAATGAATACAAGAGTAGCAAATTCTAAATCCTGGCGGGAGTTCTGCGAATCAATAGAAGATCTCAACGATGCCGCAAGGCTCAGAAAGATCCTATCCAAAGCACCCCTGTGTCCCAGGATTCATCCTTAAACCAGATGGCTCTTGGACAGAATCCAGTCAGGAATCCCTAGAACTACTGACTGAAAACAACTTTATAGGTTGTAAAACCACTGAAATCGCAGTCCCCTCCGGGACGACGGTTTCCACGGTTCCCACAACTGAAGAAGTAATAAAAGAAATTATTACAAAGGATAAAGTATCATAATATCACAATAAATTCGTTCAAACCTTTTAAATCCCTGGGGACAGACGATATTTTGCCAGCGATGCTTCAAAAAGCACAAACCCACACTGTGGGCATTTTTTCCAATTGCTTACGCACAGGGTACATCCCAACACAGTGGAAAGAGATAAAAGTAATTTTCATACCTAAAGCAGGTAAACCAATCCACACCACCGCAAAGGACTACAGGCCAATTAGTCTCTCGTCGTTTCTACTAAAAATTTTGGAAAGACTTCCTAACCTATACATCAGAGGACTTATCAACTCACACAACTTATGCAATACTCAACACGCCTACCTTAAAGGCAGATCGGTGCACAGTGCACTTCATAGTGTTGTTCGTGAAATTGGAAGCTCATTGAATATAAAAAAAAAGTACAAAGGCAACCTTCCTCGACATCGAGGGACATCTTCAACAACGTAAACACAAAGGCCTAATAACAGCTCTAGAGGACATAAAAGTACACAAATCCATTGTAATCTGGATTGGAAATATGTTAAACAGCAGAATTATCAATGCAGATATTGGACACAGCTCTATAAGGAATTTTTTTTTTTTACGAGGGTAGGTGAAAATCTTCAAAAGACGCTATGAGAATCGACAGCGCGTGCTTATAGTCAAAACACCAGTTTTTTATTCAAATCAGAAAAATATACAGGGTGTCCCACGAGCAGTGTGCCAAAAAGCTAGAGCGTGTAGGTCTGGTCAAGACAAGAAAAAAATCGTATGGGAGGAGGGATCAACCCCCCCCCCCCCCCTAACCGGGAGGGGCAATTTTCTAAAAAAATTACATAATTTGGAAAAAAAATATTAAAAATCAACACTTACATCCACAATGCCGTGATATACTTTTTCGTAAAGCCAGAAACTTCTTCTTTCATCTTGTTTTTAAACGAAGCTGTTTTAAGGAATGATTTTTGAGAAATTAATTTTCAAACTCAAAATTTTGAAAAAAAAATTTCCAACTTTTTTTTCAAAATTGTATGTAATTAAGTACTAATTTTTTTTTCAAAAATTCAATTCTCTTATTAGTTTTTAGTTGAAAACAGAAAACCGGATGTAAAAATGTCTTGTAGTTTTTGAGAAATTAAAAAAAAACCCGAACCATTTTTTTCTAAGAAAAATCTTTTTTTTTGATTTTAACGCGGCTGGACTTGTGGGCAAATTAATGTATGAAACATTGACCTCGTTTTTATTGTTTTTAAAAATTTCGGAGTTTTATGAGGATACAATAAAGTGACACAGTATTGGAATAACCCTGGATTAATCCTTTTTTTTTCATTGATAACGCCTGAAAACTGACCTGCCAATTTCGTCTGGGTCCGCCCGCCGCCGATGGGTTCTACCCGCTAGAACCTTAAGACAATAAAACCGCAATTTTTCTTTATTGAAAAACAAAATATTTGCAACCCAAATTTAAAAAAAAGGCATCGCATTTTTAATAAAAAACCATTTCCAAATTGGATGTGAACTCATCAACACATTACGATATCAAACTCATACTCTCAAGAAGAATTAACGGACATGCACTTCTGCTACGGTTTAGCTTAATGGTCGAGATCGTGAAGCCGAAAGACTCTACGCTGAAAGATATCCCCATCGGAGGTGTCCCAGTCGTAGCATGTTTTCAAGAATCCACCGACGTCTGCGAGAGCACGGAGTGCTAGAGCATCGAAGAAGCGAAAGATCAGTTACAGATGGATCAGGAATCTTAGATGAAAGAATTTTGGATTTGGTCCGACGTAATCCCTCCCTTAGTACAAGGAGGATAGCTATTATGCTTGGAGTGCCTAAATCTAGAGTATGGAGAGCGCTTCATACCGAAAACTTACACCCGTACCATTTTAGGCAAGTTCAGGAACTCACCTCAAACGACAAGTTTTTGAGAGCAGAATTTTGTCGATCATTACTGCTTCGAGATGAAACTGAACGAAACTATTTTGCAAGGATATTCTGGACGGATGAAGCACAGTTTACCAGAGATGGGGTTACTAACTTCCACAATTTGCATCATTGGAGTAGCACCAATCCACACAACAAAAAACAAAATAAATCACAACACCGCTTTAGCTGTAATGTTTGACTTGGTATTGTTGGACAAACTATAATCGGGCCCCGGTTTTGGAATGGCGTTACTAATGGAGAATCATACCTGCAGTTCCTACGAGACCTTTTGCCCGATTTGATGGACAACGTTCCTTTGGCCATAGCAGATAATTTAATCTACCAGCAAAATGGAGCACCAGCACAC
Source organism: Merodon equestris (assembly GCA_958301585.1). Lineage (NCBI taxonomy): Eukaryota > Metazoa > Arthropoda > Insecta > Diptera > Syrphidae > Merodon > Merodon equestris. The sequence goes on along the minus strand of OY284415.1, from coordinate 51,247,178 downwards.
TACAGCTTACGGGTTAGAAACTGGCTGGATTTTAGTGACCGTTGGATCGGAAAAAGGGGCCCCACGGAATGGCCACCTAGATCAGCAGATGTAACTCCTCTAGATTTTTATGTGTGGGGATTCATGAAGAATTATGTTTACGAAGCGGAAATAGTATCTTTGGAACAACTGAAAGAACGGATTGAAGTCGCTGGAGTCAAATTGCTTGAACATTTGTCAAGCATAGACTTATGTGCAGCCATTAGAAGGAGATATAATCTTTGCCTTCTAAAAAATGGGGATCGTATTGAAAATATATTATAATAAAACTCCGAATTTTTTAAAAATAATAAAAACGAGGTCAATGTTTCATACATTAATTTGCCCACAAGTCCAGCCGCGTTAAAATCAAAAAAAAAAGATTTTTCTTAGAAAAAAATGGTTCGGGTTTTTTTTTAATTTCTCAAAAACTACAAGACATTTTTGCATCCGGTTTTCTGTTTTCAACTAAAAACTAATAAGAGAATTGAATTTTTGAAAAAAAAATTAGTACTTAATTACATACAAATTTGAAAAAAAATAGTTGGAAATTTTTTTTTTCAAAATTTTGAGTTTGAAAATTAATTTCTCAAAAACCATTCCTTAAAACAGCTTCGTTTAAAAACAAGATGAAAGAAGAGGTTTCTGGCTTTACAAAAAAGGATATCACGGCATTGTGTATGTAACTGTTGATTTTTAATAATTTTTTTTCCAAATTAAGTCAATTTTTTAGAAAATTGCCCTTCCCGGCTAAACGGGGGAGAATAGACCCCCCCTCCCATATGATTTTTTTCTTGTCTTGACCAGACTTACACGCTCTAGCTTTTTGGCACACTGCTCGTGGGACACCCTGATATACATAAATTAAAATGTGGCAAGTCACCTTCCAGCGATGGATCCTGCAGAGCTCGCCAGTTCACACGAGTTATTTATTGTTTATTATCGCGCTAAATCGAACGGTTTGGTTCTTTGTAGACGGCGTAATAAAATATCTTCTTCTAGGATTGGAAGTACAGCGTCTACGAGCAAAATCTCTAACTGCGTTATCGATTGTTTCGATTCCGAGATCTCTATGGATATCGTCATTTCGCAGATACCACGGCGCATTAACAATCGCCCGTAGTACTTTGTTTTGAAAAGTTTGCAGGATCTCAGCATTACTTTTTTTGGTACAACCCCATAGTTGTATACCATAAGTCCATATAGGTTTTAGCACTTGCTTATATATAAGCAGTTTGTTATAAATACTGAGCTTGGAATACTTTCCTAACAGCCAGTACAATTCCCGATATCTATGTTCCAGCTCTACTCGTTTTTTCTTAACGTGTGCTTTCCATTTTCATTTCGCATCAAGTGTCATTTCGAGATACTTCGCTTCGTTTGCGAACGGAATTTGTGCAGCGTTTATAAAAACTGGTAAGTAATTTTTTTTTCTATAGGTAAAGTTAACGTGGATCGATTTGGTTCCATTGAGCGCGATCCGCCAAACCTTTGTATAATTATTTACACGATCTAGAGCGTACTGTAGTTTGATATTTGCTTCTTCGGCCGTTTTACCCGTTACCCGTTCAGTATCATCGGCAAACGTTGCTAGCACAGTGCCCTCTGTTTGTGGTATGTCATGAGTGTAAAGTAAGTATAACAGCGGGCCTAAAACACTACCCTGCGGTACACCGGCTGTTATCGCTTTTAGCTCGGAATATTAATTTCCTTTTGTTCTAGCGCTTTTTCAATTACATCAGTTATTCGATGTACTTGATCTATGGTGGAATGCTTGCTTCTGAAACCAAACTGATGATCCGGTAAGAGACCTTCAATAATTGGCTTAAGTCGATTAAGTATAATTCTCGCGAATACTTTGGAGATGATCGGTAGAAGAGAAATAGGTCTATACGACGTAACTTCAGTCGGCGGTTTCCTGGGTTTCGGAACCATGATAACTTCTGCGACTTTCCATTGTCTTGGAACATGTTCTAATCTAAGTGCCGCATTTACGAGAAAGAGAAGTTTAAAAAGCGCTTTCTCCGGCAATGCTTTAAGAATTTCTCCCGTGATTAAGTCGTAACCAGGAGTTTTGCTCGACTTTAACGATTTTACTACTTTTTTAAGTTCCGAGAGCGTTGCAGCTGGTACTCGCTTTTTAATACTTTTTACAACTCTCCGAAGCGAGTAATTTGATTCTTTCTCTGAAGTCAAGTTTTGTAGGTAAATGCCGATACGCTCATTCTTGTAGTCTTTTATTGCCCTTTTGAGCGAATTACACAAGTGGTTTAATCGGGTTTTATCCAGCGGTGCGCGAGTTTGTTGCCACCGCTTCCGCACTTTCCGTTTTTCGTTCACCATTTGTCGTATTTCTGGCGGCTACGATACATTTAGACTGACTGGAATTTGATCTTGGTGTGGAGTATTGTTCGACGCCGCATATTGCACTGATTGGACAAAACGATCAAGTTCGACTTCTAGTTCATAGGGTGTTCTTAGCGGTACTCTGAGTTCAGTGCTTTCCTCAATGTAGATTCTGAATCTTTCCCAGTTAGTTCTCCTACTAGTTAATCTAGGTGGTCTTTGTCTTTTAATTAGAGCTGCGCTCATCGTTAGTATAACTGGAGAATGGTCTGAGGTAAGGTCAAAACTCTCTTCGACTTTTAAGTACAATAGATTGCACTGATTCCCTTCGTGATAAAGAAATCAATTAGATCGGGAGTTTTTTCGATATCTGATGGCCAGTACGTCGGCTTTCCCGGCTTCCCGCACCCATTTTCCATACCAGCTTGGTAAAGTGCTCTACCTTTTTGCGAGATATATCGTTAGCCCCAAAAGGTATGTTTAGCGTTAAAGTCACCACCAATAATAAAGATCAGCCCAACAGAGTTAAACAAACTTAAAAATTCGCTTTTATCCAAACTGAAACGCGGTTGGCAATAGATTGATGAAATATTGAAAAAATAATTTCTATTTCGAACGCGTACCGAACACATTCGCATCGTTTCAAGTTCTTTACTGATTTCGGTGGAGTGATCAATATTCTCTTTTATAAACAAGATTGCTCCGCCCCTTGCCCTTCCTGATGGGTGAAACGCGTGGTAGGCACAATAGCCTTTTAGTTTTATACGCGAGTGCATCATCAGGTGGGTTTCAGAAATCAAGCATAAATGTCTAGTTCATTCAGGAAAGAATTTTTAACATTTTAGTCATATTTTAAGATTTATGTTGGTGACCGTTTGGTCTTTCGAAAATAATTCGATTCGTTTGGCTTTGTTCTTCGAGCCTCGCAAGAATAATCGAAAAAAACGTTTGCCACAGGGTCTGACTTTTCGACACATATGGTACGTGAGGACGCCATAATTTGGGCATACGTTTTTGAACCTATATGTAGCGGTTTTTCCTTTGTCAATGTTTTCTGACTGGTTCCCGATACAGCCAATTGAGCTTTAGTTTCCGTCTTCTGGCGAATCGGTTTCGAAACCGCAGCTTTTTTATGATCCATTTCCCGACTAGTTGCCGTCGCCAGATCGGGAGTTTTTATGTTCGCGGTTTGTGACTTATCCCGCCATCTCTGTAGTTCTTTCATTACTCCACATCCACGGATTCCCTTACAGTTGATGCACATTGCAGGAGATTGCCTCGAAACGGTACACTCTTGGGTCAAATAGTGGGCGCGCTTTACGCAACGTGGATCTCTTTTGCAATAGGTTTGCGTATGGTTAAAACCTTGGCAGGAAAATGGCAACTAGAGGAAGACCACAGGGTGGAGTTCTCTCTCCCCTACTGTGGCTTCTTAAGCTAACAAAATCCTTAAAATCTGCATGGAGAAAGGCACAAAGACCATAGCATATTAGCATGCTTAACAAGTACAAATGTCAGCCGCTGTTTGTACAGCGGGAGTTATAAGAAGCACGCCGCAAGCAGGGTTGGACATGATACTTCATCTCCTTCCTCTGGATCATTTCATAAAATGCTGCGCTGCAAAAAGTCTTGTCTTCTTTGTGGAAACAAGCCAACTACCTGGGAAAGAAACATGGTTCTAGTAGCCTCGTAACTACGACCGACTATATATCCCCCCACAATGACTTCTCTCTCAAAATACTAATCATATTCCCCGACAGAGACGAGTGGCTATCGAACGCCGTTATCAACGACCACGAGATTACCCTCTTCACGAAAATGGATACAGGCACTGGAGCCGGATTCTACTCTGACACCCTGCGCAAACACGAATCATTTAGACTCCCTGATTTGTGCAGCGTCTTCCAAGCAGAAATTCTAGCAATAGAGAAAATAGCCAAACACTTACAAGTAACCGATATCCCACCATCAGATATCAGCATCTTTGTAGACAGCCAGGCTGCACTGAAGTCAAGAGGATCCGGTACAACGAGATCAAAGGCTGCCATGAAATGTCGCGACTCACTGAAGTCCATCAGCAACCACAAGGTCAAACTCTGCTGGGTTCCGGGCCATAGCTCAATTGCAGGGAACGAAAGAGCAGACGAATTGGCCAGACAAGGGCCTGAAATGGACATCAGCAAAACGGACACGTCACTGCAACCACCGATCAGTGCATTATACCGGATCATAAATGACACAATAATGAAAGAAGCCAACTCGTCTTGGCTTACAAGAAACGACAGTCACACGACAAGCTGATCGTGGCCAGAGCTTGATATCGGCAAAACAAAGAAGCTCTTGGCGCTAGACCAAAACTCGATCCGTATGCTCGTCGGAGTGATCACAGGACACTGTGACAGGACACTGTCCTGTTCCAATGCAATGCTCCGGAAATGGAACTCGGGATCCAGCGATCTCTGTCGGAGTTGCGGCGACCTATAACCAATTTCTTATGGCCCAAATTTCCATATGGACGTAGACGACATACGGTTATCTCTCTACAGAGCGCATACTATGCGAATAGGAAGCGTATTCCCAAAGAAATCATGACCCCTGAGGGGATCAGCTCAGTTCCTACAAGGGACACCCTCAGCTTTCTCAAGAATGTGGAGGAATTTTTCGTCTAATTTGTTAGCAGGCACAATAGACCTACACTGATCGCAGTGCTGTATGCTATTTGTTAGCACTAGCCCCAATTTAATAAAATAAAAAGATTATCTCTCGCAGAGTTGACGTGGATTGGCCACCAACTTCTTGGGGTTTCTGCCGAAACGGGTGTATGCGAATAAGCCACGATCGACCGATGCCCTTAAGGTGAACATAATACAGGACATCGCTCAAATTCAGCCGGATCTATGCGGAAGAGTCATTGAAAATTGGACCACTCGGATCCGTGCCACCGAGGTGGGCATTTGAACGACGTCATATCCCATACTTACGGGCATACGCCTTTCACATAAAAAAGGAATTTTGTTAATACCTCATACACAGTTTGTTTTACTCCATTTTAACATCTACGCGACCTTATTGAAAAACCCTTTAGAACGCGTGTTACAATAAACACAACTTTCCCTTAAGGGGATCCGTGGTAAAAGGGACGAAAGCTGTAGGTTTCTACAAGACCCTGGTGTCCATACTAATCATGAATAAAGAAAACAAGATTACGAAATTCAGATAGAACTGCCAACTTTAACCACAGCTATATTAAATAATGGAACTATCCCTGAAGAATGGAAAAACTCGGTTATCAATCCCGTATTTAAATGCAACAATTGGCGCGGAATATTCCGACTATCAAGTTGTTACAAGGGGTTGTCAAATATCCTCTTAAAAAGACTGACACTATACTCTTAGGAATTAATCGAAGACTTACAGTATGGCTTCAGGAGGAAGCACTCGACCACAGACCAGATTTGGACTACTAGGCAACTTTTAGAAAAGAAATGGGAATTCCACGAAACAGTCCACCTACTGTTCTCAAATTTTAAAAAGGCCTATGACTAGGGAAACAAAGGACATGTTATCTGAAACTTTCGAGATTGTTAAAACAAGAAGACGTCTTGTCATAACGAATGACATCTCAGGAAAATGATAGGAGAAGGACGCTTAATGATATCACACTCATTCCAGTTTACCCTGACGATCTGGACCTTCTGGGAGATAGTGAGGAGACAATTAAGAAAAATGTAGAAAGTCTAATAATGGCAGGAAAGAGGGTTGACTATGATAAGCAGAACACGAGATGATATGAGACGAACATTTACAATTATATGGCGCTACAGTCCGCGGTGGACCTGGGCCTCAACCAATAAGCGTTTCCAGCTGGCACGATCTGTCGCCAGCTGTTTCCAGCGCCGCACGCCCAGACGGTTGAGGTCCCCTTTCATCTGCGTGCGCCACCGAAGATTCGGCCGTACTCTGCTGCGTCGTCCCTCCGGGTTGGATTAGAAGACTCTTCGGGCCGGAGCCGTGTTGTCCATCTGCTCTACATGGCCCAGCCATTTTAGACGTTGGATCCGGAGATGTCGTACCAGGTCCATGTCGCTGTACAGCCCGTACAGTTCTTCGCTGTATCTTCTGTATCTTAAAGTCCAAGCCTCCGCGCCGTAAAGGAGGACTGGGATGATTAAGGTTTTGTACAACGTTATCTTGGTCTTTCGAGAGAGGGCTCTACTTCTCAATTGCCTCTTGAGCCCAAAGAAGCAGCGATTGGCAAGAGTTATTCTGCGTTTTATCTCAGCGCTGGTGTTGTTGTCGCTGGTCATAAGTGAGCCAAGGTAGACGAAGTCCTTGACTACTTCGAAATTATAGCTGCCAAGCATGACGTTCTGGCCCAGACGTCGGTGTTGTGTGTCTCGTTAACGCTAAGACCCACTTTGGCCGCTTCCGCCTCAATGCTTATGAATGCCTCATTGACGTCTCGCTGCGGTCTCCCGATCACGCCAATGTCATCTGCGTACGCAAGCAGTCGGGAGAACTTGAAATAAATCGTACCTCTTGTGTTGGCCAGTGACTCTTGTACGATCTTCTCAAGTATGATGTTAAAGAAATTGCATGACAGTGTGGATTTGCCCGGCCTGAAGCCACACTGATAAAAGCCGATCAGGTTATCCACAAAAGGCTTCAGGCGTTCACACATTACGGCAGAGAAGATCTTGTATGCGACGTTGAGGAGACTTATTCCCCTATAATTGGCGCAATTATAGAGACCTCCTTTCTTGTGGACCGGGCAAACGATGCTGAGATTCCATTCGTCGGGCATGCTTTCCTCCGACCATATTTTACAGATAAGTTGGTGCATGCGCCTTACCAACACATCTCCAGCCGCCTTGAAAAACTCAGCAGTCAGGATGTCCGCGCCAGCGGCTTTATTAGCTATTTTGACTTCGTCTATGTCGGGTGGACGGGATTCTCTTAAGTCATCGTCCGTGGCGAATGGATCATTCTGCCCGACAGCGGTATCTTGTCTATCATCGCCGTTATACAGTCTGCAGAAGTGGTCCTGCCATATTCTCAGCATCGACTGTGATTCTACTACTACATCCCGGCAGGCTTCTGCTCTGGCTTTGTAAACTTTTTGGTAAAACTTTCGAGCTTCATTCCTGTTATGACATCTCTCCATTTTCTCGATCTCACGCTTTTCGTGCTCGTTTTTTTTCTTTCTGAAAAGCGCATGTTCTTCCCTTCTTTTCTGCTTGTAGAGCTCGCAAGCAGCTCTCGTCCGTCTATGCAGCATGGCTTTGTATGCGTCTTGCTTTGCTGCATGGGCTCGTTCGCATTGCAGGTCAAACCAGGGGTTTCTAGGCGGTCTCGATTTGAAATCCAGCACATCAGAGGCAGCGTCTCTGATTGCGTTCTGGCAATGCTCCCACTGCTGGTCTGTGGATAGTGTCGTCGTTGTTGGGGTTTGAGAGAGCTTGAGGGAAACGCGATCGGCAAAGATACTAGCGGTCTCTTGCGATTGTAGCTTTCCGACGTCAAACTTGCCTTTTCCAACTCGACTCCGTAGCATTCTCGATATCCTCATTCGTACCCTGGCTACAACAAGGTAGTGATCTGAGTCGGAAAGTTCGCACGTCGAGAATGCTGGGGGAGTGTCTGGCGTCGATCGCAATATGATCAATCTGGTTGGTTCCGCCAGGTTCCCTTGTGAATGTTGAAACTCTCACTTGCTACAATGAGATTATGGCCTGGATTATGGATTGACTCAAAGATGTCCTCTTTGCCCAGTTTTGCGTTAAAATCTCCTAGTACGATTTTGGTGTCGTAACTGGGGCATTGTGCGTACGTTTGGTCTAGGAGGTCGTTGAAATCATCTTTTTCTTCCGTAGGGGCATGAACGCATACGAGGCTAATGTTGTTGAAAGTGCCTTTGATGCGGATTGTTATGAGGCGTTCGCTTACATGTCGAAAGCTTAAGACTTTTTGGCTAAGTCTACCTCGAATAACAAATCCGCATCCAAACAAGCGTTGCCTATTTTCCTTGTAGTAGTCACCGTAGTAACATATATATCACAGTTTCTCATCTGCTTTTTGCCTGGTCCATCCCATCGCACTTCTTGGAGTGCCGTTATATCTGCTTTATAGCAGTCGAGGGTTTTTTCCAGTTGTTGGCCTGCACATGGTCTGCTAAGGGACCTCACATTCCAGGTGCAAACTCGTAGGTTGTCCTTTCGTTTATGGGTATCGTCAACATGGTATCCGTCCGTATCCGAGGCTTTTGTTGGTTGCTTCGTAACAACTGGTTTTTTCCGTGATAGGGATGTTAGCCCTAAGCACAACCCCCAATCTGGAGGGCCAGGTTCCTTTTTCCCCAGGAACGTGTGGTCGGCATATGCCGTTTCTAACCGGCCTGAGCTCCCGATATGTGGGAGTAGCCCGGTTTGGTGTTCATCAAGTAGTTCTACTCACTTGAACTGTGGTGTTGCAGGAGCCGAGCCTTGATGGTAGTTCAAGGCCTCCCCTCCTCCCTCGTTTGCTGCCCCCAACAACCTTACAAAGGGGATTCTAACCCCAATCTACAGTTGAGGTACTAGGCACCCGGGAGCCACCGCGGGGAGGTGAGAGTAGGAGTTGGTAGACAGAGGCCAAGTGTTGACGCTGTTGTCGACATATGTTCGCATGATCTAGCCCTTTTGGCACCCTCAAAATGTCGGCTCATTTTTAGTCTTCCACCTTGCAAAGCTGGGGTAGCAAAGATTTATGTCAAGGCTTTCCTGTCTGTCGGTCTGTCCGTCCGTACGCATATATCATACCAAACTTGCCGAGTAGCTATGAGTCTAAAACTTGGCTGTGTTATGGAGTACATGATTCTGAGCTCATAGCAACATGTTTTAGAACCCTAGCTTTTTTGTTCCTGAGATCCAAGTAAAAGTTTGCAAAATTCTGGGTAGTAGACCTGAAATTGTAGCTTTTTCATGTTATCTTCAGTGAGGACGTAGATGGGCGTCCTTCGCGATGTTCATTTTCAGTGGATGCCTAACTCCTCGGCCCAGCATGATACTTTGGAATATGGAGGAGTAAAGTCCCCATTTTGTTTTTACCAAGTCGCTATGTATGTCTTTGATAAACAGTCTTTTCAGGCAGAGGTGTTTATATCCGCTTACCTAGAGGGTACATAGGGAAGCAAATCTTTTTTTCGGATTTTTTTGCGAACTGGAAGTAGCCGATTATCTTTATTTTTGGATCACATCTCATACGATAGGATCCTATCTACGTGATTTCAGGCGTTTACACAGAACAGCAGGGAAGGTCTTACAAGCAATGCTTAGCAGAATTATAGGTATCCCTTTATGGATCGGGCTACGACGTTGAGATTCCATTCATTGGGCGTAGTTTCCTTCCACCATATCTCAACAATAAGTTGGTGAATGGTCCCGACCAACCCAGTCCCAGCGGCCTTAAATTGTTCAGCAGGTGGTCCATGAGAGCCAGCAGCTTTATAGGACTTTAGCTCTAGATCACTATCTTTACCTCATCTAAGCCGAACTAACTTATCTTCAATCTCGCTCTTTTTAGGCACACGAGCAGCTTTCATTCATTATGTAAATAAATATTTAACCGGCGATCCTTCCAAAATACATGTTACCCCTTTGATTAGTCCTTATAGCAGACTGAACAACCAGCATATACAGATACTTACTTTTCAGATATGTTTTCCAACAGAATAAATCATGCGACAAATAAAATCCAAAATTCCTATTACTTTTTGAACATCAACGTTTTCTTGGGGAAACGTCTGTCAGTTGACTATAGTTGCCTTCAATTCAGAGAGGTGTTGTTAAAACATAGTACTCACACCTTTGATCTGAGCAACTACAAGCGAATCTAGCAGTGTCTGATCAGTCAGGCGTTTATCACGTTGCGAACGATCTCGGGCATATCCAATTCGTTCAAGGGCCAGAAATAAATTGCGTCATTCGCTATATACATACATACATATGTATATATGAATTCGAATATCAAAACCCGATGTCGAAAAGGTAAAGGAGTTATCGGCGTGCCACAGGGAACACCGCTAGGCCGTTAAACTGAAAGCTGCGCTATTAACACTCGGATTACGTATGTCGGAGGCTAATCCGGAAATAAAAATATGATCGAAAAACTAGACCTAATAAGGCGATCTTATGACTGAACCCACTCTATATGCGAACCCGTGACATCAGGTCGTCTAGCCGTTATTCATGGTGATGATTCATTTCATATTATTCCAAGTGAGACGTCTGACGGATAAAACAAATTTTAACATTTTATGAATTATATTAAGACGCAAAAGTCTATAAATTCTCCATTTTCAAAACGTGATTCACAATCACTCCCATCCCAGGCAAAAAACCGAAGACAACTCACCTTATTATCCAAATAACGTAGATCTACCATTGGCGCATTATCCGATTTCACCCGATACTCGAACCAACCTCTGCAAACTTCACTCACCATTCCATCACAGTCTACGAGAAAAGAAATGCACCCACACGACGAAGGAATAGGTAAAAACAAATTCAAAACAATCGCGACGTGTTGCAGCACACTCATGCGTACTCCGATCATTTGATGCAAACGAAATGTTTTTTTAACAGCTGGAAGCCCAAAATACACGCTTCGTTTAGACGCTTTTCTAAAAATAGATCGCGGCCGTCTGCCATTCGCTCTCGCGAGGCGATTTTCCCACCCAACTCGGCTCAGTTGACGAAAAACCGCGACAATAGGCAGAAGATGTACATAAGAGTCGTCTCCCGATGTGAAAATTTTCATTTCTAGTTTTTCTCAAGTGTGTCTAATCGAAAATCAGTCGGGAAACGTCATTGATTGGAATTTTCATTGGTCCGAAAGGATTTCGCGTTAGTTATAAGGACGATTGTAACGAATTTCGAACGATTGTGGTGTGGAGAGTAAGCGAATTTGAACAGTTCAAAAAAGTGCTGAAAATTTTCTTTGCAACACCTCTACCCCCGCCCTCCCCCTTTGTTCTTTTGCTTTTTTTTTTGGCAAAGAGAGAAGAGAGCATTTTACCTTCTCTCGCATATCGATGTTTACATCATCGAGGAAATGCCTCCGACTGGCTGTGCTCCTGGTGTTGTTCACCTATCCACTGGGCTCGTACGGGTTGGGTGTTAAGGATGGAAGTGAAGCGCCGGCTTATAACGACGAGGGACGAGCAGTTCGACCAAAAGCTCCGCGGAAATTTGAGTTCCGTAAACTGGTACGGGTAATTCCTTCCGATGAGGAGAGTGGCGGCGAGGACGAGGAAGCTGATGATACGGACGATGAGGTGAAGTTTGAATGGGTTCGCAAGGTGGACGGGAGTAAATTGAAATCGGCACAAAAGCACACAATTGTGGACAAGTATGGCGAGGACTACGAGCAGGAGCGAAAGACGGCCGCGAAGGAAAAAGATAAAAACAAGGATGCGGGAACTGGATTTTTTTCAAACCTCTTTGGTGGGTTATTTGGGGAAAAGGAAGTGACTCCATCTCGCCCAGTAACTCCTACGCAAACCACAGGAAAATCGAATGGAATAATCGATTGGATCCAGTCACTAAGTAGAAGTTTCAAGAAACCCGTTGAGGAGCCAAAACCATCGGGCGAAGGCTGGACATCATATTTTAATCGATGGCCTTTCAACTCTTTCTTCCCCATCGGGAAACCGGAGAAGAGGATTAACCTTCCCCGTGGTGAATCGTCATCTGGCCGGCATAGTGGAAACACTGGAGAAGAACCAATGAGTCAGGAACACTTTGAATCCCTCCTGCATACAGTACCTGGCTTCGTAGTGAATGCATCGCTTGTAAATGACCTCGAATGCAAGCAACAGATGCAGATCTTCCACCGTCAGCTGCGCGGTAATAAATTCTGGACCCTTCAAAGTAAGTTAGAATCAGGCATTAACGATGATATAGTGGATGATTCCTCTTGTGTCTAGTGCTTGATTCCACAGGGAAGATCACCTCGGGAATGCTACGTGGAAACATCAATCAACTTGGGGACTTTGAGATGTGTACCAATGCCAAGACCATTGTGAAGGTAACGTCTGACATATCCATGCGAATCCGAGGAAAGTACTGCCTCGCGAGTATCGAAACCCAGCCCAAGGTGGAAGAGCTTAAGGTCGCAGTTCATCTTGCACATGGTCGCGGTCTCTGGAGAAGTCACTTGGGAAATGTAAGTAAATCTATGTAAATCCGTCAGTTTCTGTTTATGATTGATCGTAGCCAAGTCACTTCGTTCCACGGTACGTGGTCGCCAATTGGGGGGTGTGTATCCCGAATGCCTGCTCGGCTAGCGTGGTTCAGGATATGATCGAGCGGAATCTCGGTCCATACAACAACACCGGAGTGGAATTCCGCGTAGAAGTGACCGAAAACGATTGCCACGTGAAAACAACCCGGAGGCTGACGAAACTCTTCAAAAAGGATCAGAAATTTGCCATCGCGGTGTAGGTACTCCTAACACCTTTCATAAGATGATGCTTAACTGAGTCGTGATTTCAGATGTTACTTTGCCTCATTCTGGTTCATTTCAACAGCCGCCTGCGTGTCAGAGAATTGGACAAAAGTAATAGCATTTCTCAATAGTTTCTTGAAATCTCCCAATCAAGAACTGCAAGAGGAATCCGTTAAGACGGACGTTGAAGAGTCGCCAGAGGAGGGAGCTATCGGAGGAGCTACGGACCAAGCGATCATCACAGAGATATTTCATTCGTTCTCGCCCAAACGATCACTCTCCGAACTTGTTTCCCAAGAACGCCTTGATATTCAATTCCCGATATTCCATGTCCTTAAAATCGTTTCTACATTCATGCTCTACGTCTGCCTGAAGTATATCATGATCGGTCATCTGCCTATAACCAATCGCGACAAGCTGGTGCGAACTTTGGATCAACCATTGAGTGTTGTATTTCGATCTCCCCTGATCTACACTGATCTCCTGCTGGTCATCAGTGGATTCCTCTCGGCATACCAATTGTCCGAGGAGATGGAACAAAAAACGTGTATTGGAGTGATTAGGAGAGTGTTGGCGAAGATATTACGGTATTTGCCTACGATCTATGCGGTTCTCTTTTTCCAGACGTGGATTCTACCGCACCTTGGCACCGGGCCATTATGGAATAAGCTGATTGGACAAAATGCCCGATTGTGCGAGCAGAATATGTGGAGAGTCCTGTTTGGAGTACAGAATGCCATCGATTTCGAAGAGACCGTAGGTAAATCGAATAAGATCGTTCGCTTTTCTATCGATTTCCATGATAGTGTTCCCCGATAACCATCCAACTGGCGCTGGAGCTGCAGCTGTACATGTTAGGACCATTGATTGTGTGGCTGTACTACACCGACTCTGATGCCGGATTTTTTGCATACGGTCTCTTCCAAGCGATGTCGGTCGCGGCGAGATTCTCGAGGACTAATTTGGAGCACCTTTCAGCGATCATGTTCCATGGAATGAAGTGAGTTCAGATCGGACCCATTGTAGGACGTTCTTAAGAGCATTTTGTTTTTCAGTGTTAGCAAGTTCTATCGCACGGCGAACATCCTTTTCTCTTCGCCAATTAGTCGTGCTACACCATACTTGATTGGCATAGGAGCTGGGATTCTCCATCGCTCAACCGATGGAAATCTTGAAGTCCCACCTGGTCTCGTACCCGTCGGTTGGATTACGAGTCTTTGCAGTATTGCCTGGTGCTTTTGGTACCCCTCATCCGGAATGCGATCGGATTTCATTTATAATTCCTCAGAAGCCGCATCGTATGCTGCTTGGTCGCCACTGATTCTTGGACTCGCAACGATCTGGATTATCTTCATGATGCCTCGTGAGGAAAATATCGTTTCAAATCTACTCACAACTAAGCCTGTGTTGTTTCTAAGTCGCATCTCGTTCCCCATGCAATTAGTGAGCTTCGTGGTCGTGATGTACACCACTGCTGGAGTCAAGGATTCTAGTAAATATCACATTAGTGATTTGGTAACCACTTGAGAGGATCTAGGATCTAGGTCATGTGCGTCTGAGTAATCTTTTCGTTCCAGGTTAACATGGGAGAGCTGGCCATCATAGTATTGTATTCAACTTTCCTGGCATTCCTTATCGATGTGCCCTTCCAAAACATCCGTCAGATAATCATCAAGAAATTGTTCACAGAAAAGCCTTCATCGGAGCAGGAGACCGAGGGGGATTTGGATCAGATTAAAGAATCTTCAGAGACCGTAGAATCCATAAGCCGCGATGACCAAACGGCAAAACTCGATAGTGTCGAGGAGTCACCAATTGACGGTATATGGGAAAAAGATTCCGAAGAGAAAGAGCACGAATATGTCGTTCGACTCAACTCCCACTTAGCCAACGGCAGAGGAGCAGTTATAGAGTCCAGCATAAGGTGCGAGTTATCCCGAGTTCTTTACCCGAAAACAAATATATTAAATGTATCTATCTCCAGTGAGCAAAAACCAGAGTCAGAGGAAGAGATAGAACTCGGACCAGAGCCAGATCAGGAAACCCTATCAGTATCGAATCCAATAAACCGACGACCTTCCGAGGATGAAGCCGAAGAGGATGAAGACGAGGAAATCGCCGAAGAAGACGAAGTCATTCGACGTCCCGTGACCCCAGAGAGCCCATCACTACCAACATTCACCTTTCGAAGACGACGTCCCTCTACCGGGGACGAAGATTGAAAAAGACACTCATTGTTTCATGTTGTACACCTTTTTAATATAAAAAAAATCAATTGGAAAACGAATACCTATTACATATATGAACCTTAGCTAACCTAACCTAAACTTAAGAACGTCACTTCAGATTGCTTTTAGTCACGACTAGGACGAGGCAAGGATCACATAATTCCAGCAAATCTCTCTCGTGACGCATTCGAATTCGAAATTCTCTCTCATATTTGGCTTCACATGCACGCGATTCATTCATTTAATTCCCTCTATACCGTTATATAGTTTGATTACTACGCTATTTGCTCTTCGGACGTGTTGGGCGTTGAGTTATTGGTTTTCGATTGCGCCGTCGGACGACGTAGTGCTATCCGTTCCAATGCGTGGATCGGTGACTCGAACAGAAGACACACAATAAGCGCTAGTGCGAAGGTGTTCACCGTATGCATGACGATTCTGTTAAACTGAAATTAGTGATCAAAGAATGAGTTCAGTTCGGTTGATGAAGAAACTAAATCTTACCGAATCCAATGTGGTCATGTAAACTGAATTTCGTGTCTCGCCAAAGTGGTAGAGTTCAACGATACCATTACAGAGATAGGCGGTGTAGGTCAGGCGGCTGATAGGAGCAAACAATCGACTTGCGAGCATTTTCTGAAGAGTGGCTGCATGTCCGGTGGTTACGGCTATGACCAACCATCCAATGAATATACCCCAGCCTACCTTGTGCAGGGATGAATAGATGGCGCTTTCAAGAACTGTGTACGATCGAACGTAAAACGTTGTGATGGAGAACATTGAGGCGACGCCGAAGAAACTGGAAACCACCCAGAAAATCCTTGTAAGGTATCTGGGAATCCTTGTGCTAGAATTCGATTAAACACTCGTTAATGTCTCTCAACGAGGATCATGGCTTGAGGCCAAACTTACCTTTTTTCCTGCATGAGATGAACGATGTAGCCGACCAGGAGTCCAATCACGTAGTCAATCGACCGCATGTGGGTCTTGATGTACGACTTCACGTAGTAGGGATTCGTCGAAATATCTTCCATCTCACTGAAAAAGAAAACAATTGATCAGGAATGCCTTATGAATGTCTCGATATCCTCCTTACTCCGGATAAGCCATCAAAGTAGGGTCAAGCTCGTCTGTATAGGTGATGTAGAATGGAATAATAATAGAAATTGCCAGTATGATGATAAGGAACCGTAGACCATGGCGTCGGGATTTGTTCAGAAAGTAGATCACAATTGGTGCCAACACGAATAGTTGAGAATCGACTGACAAGTACCATGACTGGAACATGCACTGAAACAAAAGAGCAAACATTCAAACCCTTCCAATTCCACTAAGAAATTCTAATTCGTCATACAAGCGTATCAGTTCCCACGTAGTTATTGATGTATAGTATATTCAACCACCATGACTCCCGGCAACGATCCTGTTCCAATTCGATTTTGCTAGCCCATCTGGGGCCACTTCCGATCGTCGTCAACCAGGTCATGTAGAACCCGATAACCGCCATATACGATGGTGTCAGACGGATATAACGACCGATATATAAAACCAAAACATTGATGTTTCCACGACGTCTTTCAAGCTCAATGAGCAGAATTCTACAAAACAGAAAACCGCTAAGGAAGAGGAATACGTCGACGAATAGCAGGGAGTTCGATATAAATCCATTTTGCACTCTCTTCAAACCCTAAAGTAAGCCACATGTAATAAGTCTTAAACAAGTTTTTATTTATTTTTTATGAGGACTATTTACCTCTGTCATGAACTCATTATTGGAGACAGCGGCTGTGCATATAAACGATAGAGCATGGCCAGCGAGAATGAGGAGCATAGCAATCGCCTTAATTCCATTGATCGCGTTTAGACCAAATTGATCCTTGCTCGTTTGGCCTATTTTCTTCAAGTTTTCTGTAAAACAAATCAGCTTAATGGGGATACATTTTTAGAGGATGTGGCGTGTCATACCAATGATCGAAAAGGACTTCAAAGCGGTGTCGAGAACTCCACGGGATGGCTTCTTGTTCGATTTTCTGTTTGTAAAGATTTGATGAATATGATAAAATGTACTCAATAAGGCCATTGCAAAGAAGACCATAACAACAGATCTGAAATTGAAAAAATTGGTTTTAAACGGGGCTGAACATTTGTTTTTGTTTTTAAGTCCTAATTACAGCAAACTGAATATAGTTAATAAATGAAACGAAACCACGTTGTTTTCATTAGAATATTTTTTATTTTAACTTTCCAACCTTTCGTGACGAGCGCTTGCCGACTAAAAGAGGAAGACTTTTCTTAGATTATCCCTACTTCGGTTCTCCACTCATGTCTTCTTAGAAGACGGGAGTCAGAGAGCCGCTACTATATAGAGCGATCAACACCTGCAGCCCGGAAAACAAACAGCAAGCGCGACCCGCACTCACGACTCATCCCTATGCAACGAATGCACATCTCATTATTATATAACAATATGCAAATGTCCGTCTAATGTGAAATATACGAGTGTTTTACAAATTCAAGGCCTGAACTCAAACAGTGTCATTCGGTGCGAAGACATGTTATGAATTCAAATTATTTGAATATTGGGGTAGGTGCGATTTTATTAAATGCGAGTATGGTAGGTCACAATTTTTGACTCAATGATTCTATGTCAAAGGTAAAACGACGTTGGTCTGTTGCTCCTTTTTCCTCTAAAATCCATTTCCCTTCGTTTTGCTGAGTGTCATTTTAAAGAATATTTCCTTTAAAGTTGGTGGGCAATTGGCGCCCGACATGAGGCCTCAATAGTTTCTGGTGGCTACGAAGTGAAATTGAGGACATTTCAGGAACCCAGTTTTGTTTTTGCGTCATACGGTGATTTCGATGTTGACGACCGTTCGCGTGAAGGAAGGCCAAAAACCTTCGAAGACGCTGAATTAGAGGCATTGCTCGATGAGGATCCATGCCAAACGCAAAAAGAGCTTGCTGCAGTATTAGGAGTTACTCGCCAAGCTATTTCCAAGCGGTTGCATGCGTTGGGAATGATTCAAAAGCAAGGAACTTGGGTTCCTTATGAAGAGACGTTGAGCGTCGTTTTTTCGCCTGTGAACAACAGCTCCAGCGGCAAAAAAGAAATGTTTTCTTCATCGCATCGTTACGGGTGATGAAAAATGGATTCATTACAGCAACCCAAAGAGAAAAAAATCATGGGGACAGCCCGGTTATGCTTCTACGTCGTCGGTTCGGCCGAATATTCACTCCATCACTGGGGAACGGTATCGAACTCAACTGATGCGATTGAACCGCGCACTGTCCGAAAAGCGGCCACGATAAAGTGATTCTACAGCATGACAACTCTCGGTTTCACGTTGACAAGCCCGTTAAAACCTACTTAGAAACGCTCAAATGGGAAGTCATACCCCACCCGCCATATTCCACAGATATTGCGCCGTCCAATTATCACTTGTTCCGTTCGACGCCACATGGTCTGGCTAATCAGCAGTTCCATTCATATGAAGACATCTCAAAATGGCTTGATTCGTGGATAGCCTCAAAAGACGAACACTTCTAACGTGACGGTATGCGAGCTCTGCCAGAAAGATGGAAAAACGTTATCGCTAGCGATGGGCAATACTTTGAATGATTCATTTGTAACCGTTTTTTTTAAAATAAAATCGCATTTTCATCAAAAAAACAAAACAGCGAAAACTTAGTTGCGCTCCTAATATCTTTAACAAAGCTCCAATGGGAAAGTCTAATAACGCCCACGGCGGCCAATTGAAGGCTCTATTTCAATATGAGATACCATTGTTTCACTAGCTACGTGTTGGCATATAGTTAAAAGATCCTTATCGTCAGGCAACATCGTTCAATAACGCAATCAATTCAATGAAACGGACGCAACCAGTAATAATTTCGAGAAAATATTAATTATTGGCATCGCCGCGGCAACCTTGAAATGACACCAAATTGCCACTCGTTGTAAATAGAGTTGTGTTTTCCAAGTCAAGTGGAAATAGGAATATAATATTTCCAGCATACAATCAGTGAAATTAGTAGTAATCCGTGGGCTGCTCCTTTCAGTTCCTGTGTCAGCTGGGCCTTATAAGCTTAATGAAGCTTAAAAGAAGTTTGCTTTTCTTGTTCAGTCCAGTTTCCTTGGATATTGAGATGGGGATGCTGAATGTATTGCCAGTATTTTCTCGTGAAGAGAACGACATCAGTCTTAAGAGAATTAACCGACAGCCCATTTCTCGTCCACCAATCATCGATCAAATTTAGCACCGCCTGTGCTTTGAGACAGACAGTCGCTAAACATTAGGCGACCAAGAGAACGCCAACATCATTCGCATATGCCTGGGAAAACATTCCAGAGGCATTGAGAGCATCGAGCAGAGAGCCGCCATCATGCATCATAACAGCGGAGACAGGAAGCCACCTTGCTGGGAGACCCTGTTTACGCCAGATTTAATGACACATTGACACATGACATTTGACACATTTTTCGAGGCCTGCATCAACGACCAATACTTCATTTACGCCATGCCATCTTGCAGCGTTACACATGCTGTCGAAAGTCGCTCCCTCAATGGCGACGACGAGCAGCACGTACTCTTTCCTCTCGAGTGCGCATTCAATTTTTGAAGCGCAGTCTCGCGCTTAATAGGCATGTTGTACGAGGGTGGTCCGATAAGTACTTAGCCTATAAAAGAAAAAGAAAAATTTTGGAGAAATGGCGATTTATTTTTCAATATAGTCTCCTTTTAGCTCGATACACTTGATCCAGCGAAGCTCTAACTTCTTTAACCCGTCTGAAAAATACATTTTCTCGAGGTCTGCAAAGTAGGCCTCCGTGGCGGCGATGACCTCCTCATTCGACTGAAATTTCTGCTCGGCGAGTGACTTTTTCAAGTTTAGAAACAAAAAGAAGTCGCACGGGGGCAAATCTGGTGAATACGGTGGATGGGACCAAATTCGACCAATTTGGTCGTGGCGAGGGCGGAGGTGTGAGCCGGTGCGTTATCATGGTGGAAGAGCACTTTTCTCTTCGCCAAGTGGGGCCGTTTTTTCTTCAATTCGGTGTCGAATCGGCCAGATAATTTGACATAGTACAGCCCTGTGACCGTTTTGCCCTTCTCCAGGTAGTCGATGTGGATCACACCTTGTGAATCCCAGAAGACGGTGGCCATCACCTTTCCGGCCGATGGGACAGTCTTCGCCTTCTTCGCAGCACGTTCGCCGGGTGAAGTCCATTCTTTCGACTGTTCCTTGGTCTCTGGTGTGTACCAATGGACCCATGTTTCGTCGACTGTCACGAAACGACGCAGAAACTCCTTCGGATGGCCATCAAACACTGAAGTGGTCTTACTGTGGCGCTTGTTGTCCGCAGTGAGCAAACGCGGCACCCATCGCGCCGACAGCTTTCTCATGCCCAAAATTTCATGCAGGATATGACCCACGCGATCTTTTGAAATGCTTACTGTCTCAGCTATCTCGCGCAGATCGTGGATTTTTGTCACGTTATCCTCCGTGGTAGCCGTTTTCGGGGCACCCGGACGTGGCTCATCAAAAACCGACGTGCGACCACGTTGAAACTCGTTAAACCAATTTTTGATTGTCGCCATCGAAGGAGAAGAGTCATCGTACACAGCATCCATACGCTCTTTGATTTTGCTGCTCGATTTCCCTTCCAAAAACAAGAATCGAATCACCGACCGATATTGCTCTTTTTCCATTTTTCTAAAATCCGCGGACAGTCCCGCTTCCACACGTGGTCAAAGCAAAACTACGAGTCCGATCCGGTTCAAATTTCGACACTAGCCGTCTACTAGAATGTCTACTACACGATAGTAAGTTGCTCTTGCGATACTCGCGCCATCTGGCGGTGAGGCTCAGTACTTATCGGACTACCGTATCTCCGAAAGAGAATGTATTCGAAGGGCGACTTTGCGCACGTGCAACTCTACTAATCTCACCATGCTTTTCAGCAAAAAGGCAATTAGGCTGATTGGCCTAAAACTCTTGGCGAGTGAGTAACCCTCCTTCCCTATTTTGGGAATCAGACTTTCACCACGCGCCAAGGAATAAGTATGTAGGCAAGTGCCAGGTTAGCACTTTTGAAAATTATTTTCAAAGCAGGAAGCAGCTGTCTTATAACTTTTTGCAGTATAACAGGGTATATCCCATCAGTACCTGGCGACTTAAAACCATCAGTCGTTGATCCGCATGACGCAATATACCAATTATGCCGAGTCGTTTTCATTGTTTCAGTCCCAGTTACCTTTGAAGGATCGAACCGATGACAGTCTAATTTCCCGGGAAATGGACCTGAGTCAGTTAACTGAGAGTTTCTGCTTTAGACTCAGTAAAGGTATCATCAGATTCTATGAGTATAGACTTTGACCAACTTGCCAGGTGCGCTCAGGGCTGGGCTGAGAATCATTCTTCGAATTACGAATAAGCTACTTTTATTCCTTCTGCTTATTCCAGTCAACTTCTGAATTCGATTTGGGCGATCTATTTCTGGCTATATTCTATTCTGGCTTCCCTGCGAAGACATTGGAGCTCAGCTTTCCACCAGGGAACCAATTTCTGCAGTATGGTTTTGAGAGGGTTAGGTCAATCACCTCCTTTCGTCTCGCCGTGACAAACGTTGATTGAGAGCCAACATTGCTGATAATGAGGTCAGACGAAAGAGAGAAGTTTAAAAGGAGGTCTCTCCCAATCACGCGTACAAGATGCCAGATCCTACGAAAATAAGACAGCCGGCTCCTTCGGGATAAAAAACGACAAGAACAAAGGAAAAAGTTTGCTAATATACAGGAAGAATATGCGGCTGAAATTACAGGAGCAATGTATGCACCGCTAAACGTCATACGAAAAGGGTACCAGACTAAATCAGGTTTAATTCACAACGATAGTGGGGAGCTGATTTCGGATAACGAAAGGGTTGCAACCCAATGGAGGAGATACCTCGATAAACTGCTGAATGAAGATGTAGAACTAGCAGCAATGGGAAACTTCGTTATCCACACAGCAGAAGTTCACTTATAACTGCCAACCGTTGAGAAAGTTAAAGAAGCAATCCATGGGGTTTAGAATAACAATACCACAAGAGTCGTCCTAATGCCGGAATTAATAAAATAAAGGGGAAAATAATTAACAGAGAAGTTAGATGGGCTCATCACAACTATATCGAACAATGAAACCATCTCCGAGGAATGAAAAAACTCGGTCATCATTGTTGTGTTTAAGAATGGTGACAATGTAGCAATTATCGACGAATATCACTACTATCAAGTTGTTACAAGTTACTATCTAATATTCCCTTAAAGAGACTGGCATCACATGCTAAGGAAATAATCGAAGACCAACCGTTTGGCTTCAGAAGGAACTGCTCAGCGAGTGATTACTTGAATTCCAAATAAAGGAAAAACTAAGTAACTAATCGCCGACCGACTTGGATCGACCCAAACCTGACTATATTCGAAAAATGCTTTGGGAAAGTGGAAAAAGTTGAAACGGACAACGCATGTAGTACGAAGGAACAGTGGACGGACAGTAAAAAGATTAATGAGACGAGAAGACCCTATAAATCTTTATATAATGAATATTTTAATTTTATAGATAAATTTAATTATAATAATTTTATTATATTTTATTGAAGCCGAGAGAAAGAGATTGTCAGTAGGCCACGTCATAGATGGACGGTGAATAGATGGGCCAAGAAGGGACGGCACAGAACAGCGAAATACTGTAGGAACACGGAGGTTGGCGAAGTGTTGTCAACGCGGCACTGAACTTCCGCGTTCCACGGCAATAGCAATAAAAATACCGGTCGCATGTTGTTAAGTTAAAATCTGTCAAATTATCGTGGAAGGTTAAAGCGTTGACGAACGTATGTAAATTTTTAAATTTTATTTTCAAAATCAGTACTCCGTTCAATAAACGTTTCGCACATTACGTGGTTTTTATCCCCGTCATGCCGTGTGAACTAACATATTAGACGTTGGTGATAAATTTCGTGTCAACCGGTCCCACAAACAAACACCCAACACCAGTGCGTCATCGAAAGACAAGTGCTACTGAAAACATCTTTGTGTTGCGTAGGAGCGTGAGACAGTCAATCAAATTCTCTTAACCGGCTTTAAGTTGACGGACTTTGCTTGGGTACTAGGACCTGTATTCCAAAAAGTCCGACCGACCCTGAAACTTAAAGGGATTTTCATAAAATGATCTTTCAAATAAGAAAATAAATCAAGTCGATATCGATTTGCTTTAATTACGTTATAAAACCGCACATCTTCATTGAAATAACCTTAATTTCTAAACTGTAGATTCTCATATAAATCCTTCACAAGTATTCTTACAAAATAATTTCCCTTGAAAAAAGTCAAGTTTAACTGTCGTGTTATCTTCGTGTGATCGCCCATAGTTGTCAATGCATTGGACTTATCACCCAACAAGCAACGAACTTCTCTCCCAGCCCCAATATTTTTAAAAACAAATTTGAATGCACATTATCGCTGTAAGCTATTTACTCGAATAAGTTTCTTGTTGATTATCACTTAATAATTTGCCGGTTTAAAAGAAATTTGAATTTAAAATTAGCTCCAAATGTACTCGACCACAAGACAGTTTAGTCTCATCTCGTAAGGATCGCACTCAACTGATTTCAGTTAATGGCATAAAGATTTACTTACGCATAGATCATCATATTCTCGGTAACATGAAACTCCTTTTCGACTTGACAATTTCGTTCTTCTATTGTCACGGATTTTTGCAAATAATTTTCAAAAAATACTGCAACATCTTTGGTGTCACACGAAGCCGGCACGCACATACCCATGTGCGCAACTGTCGAATTCTCCAACTATGAAAACAAAGAACCATTAGAACCAGCTTGAAATAGAGATAAACCTATTGTTACCTCTTTTCTCGTAGCTACATTCTGTAGAATCAATCCATTAAATGTTACATCGACTAAGCAGTACTTGGCTCTGACAGGTATGTTGTTCAAGTCAGTTGTCACCTGTTTGCTGAGACTGACACATTCGTCGTAGTGGCCGAATTCATAAATCTGCCCATATTCAATCCCATTAGGGCCTTTGGCTGATGCGTCGTACACTGAAAAAAACAAAAGAAAAATTACAATAATAAATGAGAAACGCATTTAAGTTTGTTTTTCAGCTTGAAGTCTCACATTACTGGTTGTGCCAATTACTTTAAATCGAATATAGCTGGTTAAATCGGATCGCTTGTAACCCCCATTGATAAGGCTTACTGTCATGGTTATACATATATCAAAGCAGTCGTCGAGCAAACAGTTAAAAAGTCTACGTTCAAGTTCAAGTTCAACGATTTTGTTTTTGAAAATTAATGTAGAGTCAGGTCATTTGCATACAGCTGAGATTAAAGTCTTCTTTAAGAGTTGCTAAAATGATTGTTGCCTATGCTTCAATATTGGTAATAACAAGTAACATTCGCCTCCTCTTTGTAAATTTCGAGAAGCACTTTAAGGCGTGCCACTCACCCAATGCATTCTGAATACGAATTAACATTTACACTATCTCATGTGAGAGCTTTTATATAGATCGCATACCCTAAACCTGTACAATCGTTATTCTCTCACAGCACGAAGTGTCTGTAGTGAGCTGTCCGGCACCGTTAAAACAACATCACCATCTGGTGTGAATCAAGTCTAATGAATTCGCGCTTTTCCTAGTTGACAGTTTCATAATACCACCAATGCTAAATGCCCATAAAATCAAACAAGTAAGCTTAGTTTTAACATTAAAGACCCAAAGTGGTGAATCAGCTAATACTATGTGTCAACAGCAAATGCTTGTTGTTCCTTCTGAGCGAAACTTGAGTCCGAATCATGCGGAAAGCAATGACCGTGGAATGCCAATTGAAGCTTCTCGACAACAAGCTTAATATGATAATAACTCGTCAAATGCTCCTAAGAAGTAATCTGTTTCGGGGAAGAATAGCCAAAAAAAACCCGGCAATAGACAAGCCCATCGCAGATGTAGACATTGGCCGGCTAATTGATATTCCGATGAGACTCATGCAAATAGTGACGAAAAATATTGAATTGATACGATACGATTCTTCGTAGCGAGATACCCAAAAAATTGTGTAAATTTTATGTATTTTTGGCCCTTACCTAGTGTCGTCAGATGAATAAAGAAGAGGAGAACGAAAACGATGATGAGGAAGTTAAGAAGTATGACGAAGTATGAGAAG
Source organism: Merodon equestris (assembly GCA_958301585.1). Classification (NCBI taxonomy): domain Eukaryota; kingdom Metazoa; phylum Arthropoda; class Insecta; order Diptera; family Syrphidae; genus Merodon; species Merodon equestris. Next base: position 51,221,877 of record OY284415.1, on the reverse strand, counting down.
ATTATAAAACGACTACAGCATTCCCAAAAGATGGCGATCGTTTGATGTAATATGTTTTCATATGACAAATGAATGATAAACTTGTGATCATAAGTACATCTCAACAATGATCTTGCTCGACAGGAATATAGAATCCAATCAAGGCCCTTGACAGATCTTTCAAGGGCAATGACCTGCACAACTATTTTGTGAATTTTTAAGTTCAACACCAATCCATCAAGAATACGAGTAGCACGCACATGATTTGATTAGATCCCACAAACGGCTCTACTCTATATTTAGACCCTATATTCATACCTGTATATAACGCCGCTTGATATTTCAATTTTCACTTGTCTTGCACACATTAGAGGAATTTATTATTTCATTCTGATATACTAGGTGCGAAAAAATGGACCTTATGGCTAGAGTAGATTTGCTCCGCGTAACTAATAAATATATGCTACATGCTAGAAAGCAATAATCTAAAAATTGTTATCTGGAACGCTAACGGACTAAGTCGCCATACCCTTGAACTAAAACAATTTCTATATGACAATGATATTGACATTCTATTAGTATCAGAAACTTATTTCACAGAAGTTTCCTACGAATCCCACGCTACAATATATAGGTACACAACACAAATCATCCTGACGGAACAGCACATGGAAGTACGGCAATTCTGATAAGGAATAAAATTAAATACATTGAACTTGACAAATATTGCTGTGAACATATTCAATCAACCACAGTTCAACTACAAAACAAACATGGACCGCTTTCAATAACAAGTATCTACTGTCCCCCAAAACACAACATTACTAGTGCACAATATGATCATTTTCTTGATGGCTATCCTACCTCCCTCTCCTTCCACGATCAAACCTCGAATGACCCCAATATTATCGCCAACTTTTTCGCAACCTTTTTTAAACAGTCTTTCGCCGACGACTCGTTTGCTCCAGACTTCTCATACTTTGATTATCTACCGAATTTTCCCCTTGGACCATTTCTTCCACATACAGTCGATTCTCATGTCATCGGAAACAAATTAAATCTACTTAATGACGAATTCACTCCTGGACCCGACGGTCTCCCTGCCATATTTCTAAAAAATTCCCCCGCTTATGGAAAACCTCATTTATCACCCCTATACACAAAAAAGGTCCGAAGAACGTTATTAACAACTATCGTCCCATTGCCAAACTGTCACATATACCCAAACTCTTCGAGAGTATTTTGTACGAAACCCTAAGTTTTCGCTGCAAGTCTTTAATCTCCCCTAGACAACACGGTTTCCTCAAATGCAGATCCACAACCACTAACCTTGTTGAATTTGTGTCCTTTACTCTATCAGCCTTAGAGAACGGCAAAGAAGTCGACGTTATCTCAACCGATTTCAGTAAAGCTTTCGATAAAATCTCCCACAGACTGATACTCTTCAAATTGTCCTCCCTTGGCTTCGACCCCATTTCTTTGAAGTGGATATCTTCTTACCTGCAAAATCGCTATTACAGTGTTCGTTTTAGATCTGCCTTCTCTAACCCCTTCTTAACTTCCTCTGGCGTCCCCCAAGGCAGCCACTTAGGTCCACTTCTTTTCGTTCTTACCATAAACGATCTTGAAATGGTGATCAAACATTCCCACATCTCATTATATGCCGACGACACTAAGTTCTTCAAGACCATTTCCTCCAGTCATGACTCTTGCCTTATCCAATCTGATCTCAATAGTTTTTCCATCTGGTGTTCCAAAAATTGCTTGGAGCTTAACATTTCCAAATGCCAATCAATTACCTTTTCACGTAAACGAATCAAACCTCCTCCTCGTCTCTACTTCCTCAATAATCAACCCATCTCCACGGTTCAAGTCATTCGCGATCTTGGCATATTACGTGACCAGGAGCTAAATTTTCGCGCACACATCGATGAGATAATCCTTAAAGCTAATTCTGCACTCGGTTTCGTGAAGCGATGGTCTAAAGAATTATCGGACCCTTACGTTACCCGATCTCTTTGTCCGGCCCCTTCTTGAATACGCCTCTCAAGTGTGGTCTCCATACCAACAAACCCACATTTCTAGAATCGAGAGCATCCAACGCCGATTCCTACGTTTTGCTCTTCGAGGTCTCCCCTGGAGCAATCCTTTGATTTACAAGACCGCCTTAAACTAATCAAGATGAACACGTTGAAAGAAAGAAAAACTATATCTGACATTCTTTTCATCCATCGGCTCCTTTCAGGTACCATTGACTGCGCGACCCTCTATAACTCTGTCCCTATCAACACTAACCCCCGCAATTACGAAATCCCCGTCTCTTCTATCTACCCACCCCCCGCCATAGGCAGGGCTCCAATGAACCTATTTCTCGTATGCTGGGAAGTGTTAATTCGAATCCTTACTTCGATTTCAACCTCAGCACTCGATGTCTAAAAATCCGCCTTTTTAACCACCCTCCCCTCTCTCCCGTTCTCCCTAGTTAGTAAGTGAGATTAGGTTAAGATTAGATTAAGCTAGCTTGAATTAAGCCCAATAAATGGGGGCGTCAGCACCCACGAAAATTAAATCACTGGGTATCAGGTTTATAGCTGGCGGAGACCTGAATGCAAAACATACTGACTGGGGATCGAGGCTATCAACTAACAAAGGACGAAACCTATTAAATGCAATTCGACTAAACAACTGCAAGCACCTTAGCACAGGCGGACCAACCTATTGGCCAACTGACGTCAACAAAATTGACTTAATTGCCTTTTGTATATTCAAAAACATTCCCCGGAAAAACCTTAAAATTAAACCACGCTACGAACTATCATCAGACCATTCACCATTCCAACTGGACTACCTAAATAGTGTCAATAACCTTCAAACGTATCACCACATATACAACAATAAAACGGACTGGGACACATTCCGAGACTATATAGAATCAAACGTAACAGTAGCTATCCCACTAAAAATCAACAATGACATAGAACGGGCTGTAGTGCACCTGAATGACATAGTTATTGCGGGCAACACCACTCAATAAACGCAAACATTATGATTCAAAAGAAGACTCCGGAAAATATGGCAAACTACCCGCTCTCCTGTTGACAAAAGCAGACTTAACAAAGCCGCTAAAGAACTCAAAGAAAAATTACTTACTATTCAAAATGACGGCATAAGCGACTACTTAAAAAAACTAACACCTACTTCTGAAAGTAACTACTCTTTATGGAGAGCCACAAAAAGATTAAAAGTAGAACTCTACACCAACCTCCCGTAAAAAAGATCGATGACACATGGGCTAGAACAAACTGGGACAAAGCCGAAACACTAGCTAACCACTTTGAGGAAGTGTTTACAAATGACGGAAATACAGACTCCTTACCATCATTCGACAACGGAATAATCCCCAGGACAAACATAAAAAAAATAACTACAAAAGAAATAGAGAGCATACTATTAAAAGTAGAATTAAGCATAAGAAAGCTCCAGGATATGACCTCATGACCGGTAAGATTCTTGACGAATTGCCTAAAAAGACAGTTTTATTTATAAAAAATATATATAATTCCATAATAAGACTAAAATATTTCGCTAAAACCTGGAAAGTGGCTCAGATTATAGCTATACCTAAACCTGGCAAAGACGCAACAAAGGCAACATCATACAGACCTATTAGCCTTCTTCCTATTTTATCAAAAATATTCGAAAAGCTCTTACTCGACCGAATTGAACCACTACTAATCCAAAATAAATCAATACCTGACCACCAATTTGGTTTCCGACGACATCACACCGTACAACAAATTCACAGATTTCAACTGACCTGGAAGAAAAAAGATACTGTGTGGGCGTATTTCTAGACGTGGCTAAAGCCTTCGACCAAGTATGGCATAAAGGCCTTCTACACAAACTGCGCCACATTCTACCTCTTGACTTTTACCTCTTATTAAAAAGCTACCTCACGGATCGTACTTTCTATGTAAAGTATTTATAAAGACAAATCTTCGAACATTCACCAGACGAAAGCAGGAGATCCCCAGGGAAGTGTCCTAGGTCCAACTCTATATACTGCTGATATCCCAGTTCCAAGAGAGGAAAAATCAATGATAGCGACTTTTGCGGACGACACAATAATCCTGAAATCCCATCCAAGCAGGTTTGAAGCCACTAGGCAGCTACAGAACACACTGGACCAAATAACTAAATGGTTTGATGATTGGCGAATTAAAATTAATGAAGACAAAACTATACAAGTCACGTTCACTAACAGACCAAATGATCAATCCCCACCACTAAAAATAAATGACAAAATTATCCCTGTGGACAACGTAGCCAAATACCTAGGAATGCACCTAGACTCAAAACTGACATGGAAAAACCACATATTAAAAAAGAAACAACAGGTATTGATAAAATTCAGACAACTTTACTGGCTTCTTAATAAAGACTCTAAGCTCACAATAACCAACAAATTGCTGCTATACAAATCAATAATTAAACCCGTTTGGACATATGGCATTCAGCTATGGGGAACATCAAAAAAATCGAACATAGGCATAATTCAAAGACAGCAATCAAAAATATTACGCACAATAGCCAACGCTGACATCCACCGCGACTTGGGAATTCAAACTATCAACCAGGAAATAACGAAGACAAGCAGACAACACCACATAAAATTATTACTATGTACACAAAAATGACGAAGTGAACCCCATCCCCTTTCAAGAAATCTCAAGTAGAAGACGACTTCATAGAACAAGACCAACCGATTTGATTCTCTAACAAAACAAGATAACAATTGATAAAGAAATTTAATGTACAATACTTAATGTAAAAATAATGTAATAACGATTTGAATTGTATCTACTGTCAGTCCAAGTGAAAAGTAACTTATAATTATTGTTAAATGTAGTAAAAATGTAACTGTTTAAATGAATGGGCTAAATAACACTGGTTACAAAGCCTAAATATTCCAGAAATCAAATAATTATAAAGTGTCCCAGGACAGATGTATGCAAATTTGGAAATGAAAAAAAAAAAATGCTAGAAAGCTTCTAAGAAAGTTCACTATAAGAGATCACCAGTTCACCTTGATGGCATTCTTTAGTCGTAGGCAGGTTGCACATGCTATGTAATCGATCCGTGTATTTTCCTACGTAATTTTACTTATATAAGAGGTCAGCTAAATCACGGCTTGTTTTTCACTTTGAATTACAAATTCGATTTGAAACTTTTCATTACAAGTATCGACTGCGAAATAAATTTCATATTGAATTGCTTAACATTGCGATTAGTTATTGTAAAATGTTTTTCCATATGATAAATGCCGGTTTGTAAGCTTTGTAGCCTTAACATTATTTTTATTTACAATATTTATTTATTTATTTATTATTCATCAATGGATACATAATCTGTTGACTATAGCTAATTAGAAATAACATTTTTAAAAAGATTCAGTACAATTTTTTTGAACATATTTCTATTCATTTGAAGGTCGACTTCATGATAAATTAAATTAAATAATCTAATTAAGAGCATCTAGAACTATAACTAGGCAGACCTTGGGACCACCTTAAAGACATATCTTATCTTATATCTTAAGGCATATCGAGTGAATCTTTTCTGAATGTTTTCAATCCTATCAGAGGAATTTTGGTAAAAAGGAGACCAAATAACGCAACAATATTCCAAAATGGGTATTACTAAGGACAAGTATAGGGTCGTTAAAGTATAAACATCCTTAAATGCCACCGTTTTAAAAAGCCTAGCAAAGAATTGGCCTTAGATATTACATAATCCATATGAGCTGAAAAAGACAATTTGGAATCAAATATAACACCAAGGTCTTTAACTTCAGTGACTGTTAAGAGACTTTCATTACCAAGACTGTAGTTAAATGACGTGCGTTGTAATAAGCGAAAAGTACTAAAAACTTTGCACTTTGAAATATTCAGCTTTAGGTGGTTGTATACACACCATTCAAAAAATTTATTTATATCTTTTTGAAAGTTCAAACAATCATCAATTTTAGAAATAAATGAAAATAATTTCACATCATCTGCAAACATTAAACAATTAGAGAACTGAATACACTCCGGAATGTCGTTGACGAAGAGATTAAAAAGGAGAGGTCCCAAATGACTGCCCTGAGGCAGACCCGATTGTACCTGTATGAAAAAAGATTGAAAACTTTCGATTTTAACTATCTGTTTCCGATTTGACAAATATGATTTCAACAATTCAAGAAAACGGAACTTGAATCCCATCTTTTAAGCTTATTTATTAAAAGCCCATGATGAATTCTATCCAAGGCTTTTACGAAGTCTGTGTGAAAGACATCAACCTGCAATCCTTCTTCCAAGGCAAAAACACAAAAGTGAAAGAAAAGACATAAATTCGTTGTTGTGGAACGACCACTAATAAATCCATGCTGGTGAGAACTTAAAGTTTCTTTCACCGCGAAATTGAGCCTTTTGAAAATCAGTTGTTTAAATAGCTTTGGAATTGCTGAAAGTTTTGAGACCGGCTTGTAATTCTTAATTAAGTGCTTGAAGCCACTTTTATATATAGGACTTATAGATGACATTTTCCACTCCTCTAGAAAAATTCCAGTTAGAACTGATTCATTAAAAATAATTCTTAGCGCTTTAAAAAGTGAAACAGCACATTTAGATAATAAAAGAGGTGGAATCAAATCGACATAAGCCTTAATATTTGAATCCAGTCTTGTTAAGCCATCGAGGACTTCTTGATCTGAAAAGGAAAAGAGATCGAAATCTGTTACGGAAGTAATAGTTGAATATAGGTCTTCACAATTATGTATAATGTCTATATTATAGTTTGATTGGAAAAAATTCGCAAAAAGGTTACAAGTAGATTGACTATCATAAGAACACTCACCGTTAAGCTCCATAGAGTTGGGAAAAATTGAAGTCTGACGTTTTGAATTTAAAAAAACCCAAAAAGATCTTGAATTACATTTAATATTTCTTTCGACAGTACTAATGTATTGTGAATGAAGAAATCGATTTAAAAAATCAAACTCCCTACGCAGTTGTATGAAACGAGTTCTATCTTCAGGTCTACCAGATGCTTTACTGTTCTTTAAAGCCTTGTTTTTGACATTCTCTAAATTTTTAAGTCGCTTATTAAACCAGGGGGGGATTTAAAGAATTTTCTCTTTACACGGGCGTACAAATTGTTGGACGCCCTCAAATAAAATTGTTTTAAATACAGTGTACATCTGTTCCACAGTTTTATCAGAAAGTACTTGTTCCCAATTAATTGAATAAAGGAAATGATTTAAAGACATAAAGTCCGCCTTCTTAAAGTTAAAACAATAAGAGTTATTTATACTAACAGATTGAAATTCATAAAATTCAAATATTACATCAATAGCTTTGTGATGAACTTGATTCTTTACTAAAGGAAAGACTGACTCTGAGACCATATATTTAAGATCTTTAAGAATAAAAATAAAATCAAGAATCCTATTCAAAACATTTTTTATATTATTGATTTGAATCAATCCTAAAGATGAAAAACTATCAATCAATTCAATTTCCGTAGCCTTAGAGACATTAAATGGGACAAGGGTTTGGTCATCATCTAGATAACGCCAATCAATGTCTCCAATATTGAAATCACCAAAGATACATGGAAATTGATTAGGCAATAAATTTCTCACTAAAGTATTGACATTCGAGATAAGCTGAACATACAATTCTAAGCTAGATTTAGGTCTAATATAATTTTCAATATTATACTATACAATATAATTTACAATAATAATATATTTTTAGAAAGACAATGCATCGTATTTGCATAATTTTATTTTCATTTTTAATTGAAGACGATTTTTTCTAAAAGGGGCTTTTTAAATAACCAAGTCTGATCAATGATGAGAGGAAAATTGAGATTTTTGAGAACATTTTGTCTGGGAATGAAAATTATTAAATATCATGTGAATGGTATAATAAGGCAATAAAAATAAAAATTGCGTCAACATTAAATTTACATATTCAAACTTATACATCTTAGACGTTGGATTCGAAAACGTCGTACTAGGCCGATGTCGCTGTACAGCCCGTACAGTTCGTCGTTATATATTCTTCTCCACTCTTCTATAACAGAATGAAACCTGTTCTGTGTTCCTGACTGTGTAGAATGTTCCTCTCGAAGTGACCAAGGACATCCTCATCCGTTTTCGTTAATGTCCAGGCCTTTGCGCCGTAAACAAGGACCGGGATGATCAATAATTTATATAGTGCTACCTGGATTTTTCGAGAGACGGCTCTACTTTCCAATTGCCTCCGGAGCCCAAAGAAGACCAGTTGGTAAGAGTTATACTGTGTTTGATCTCAACAAGGTGTTGTCGCTGGGCTGACCACTAGTGAGCCAAGGTAAATTAAATCCAAGATCACTTCGAATATTTAGCTTTCAATTTAGCTCTCATTCTGGCCAAGATGCCGGTGTTGTGCGTCTGTTATGGATGACAGCCTATACTTCATCTTTCTCTAATTTACCGAAATTCCTATCTTAGGAGCTTCTGTTTCAATGCGTCCGAACACTTCATTGACGTCTCGCTGTGTTTGTCCAATTACGTCAATGGTATCGTGTTGGCCAGTGAGTCTCGTATGATATTTTCAAGCACAATGTTAAAAAAGTTACATGACAGTGCGTCACCTTGCTTAAATCCTTTTTCTCCAGCCGCTTTAGACAGGCAATTACATGCATAATTTTATCTAGGTCGGGTGGACGGAATTCTCTTGTATCTTCTTCCATTGCGAATGGATCATTCTGCTGACAACGGTATCAGATCTATCCTCAGTCTTTCCACATTCTCAGCATCGACTGTGACTCTACTACTAGTTTCCGTCTTCTACTCTTGCTTTAAGCCCTGACATGTTCGTTTTATTTTCCCGTAAAACTTGCGAGGGTCGATTATTAAGTATCTGTCTGAGGGCCATTATGTGTCAAATAACATCATACAATATTTAAGACTGATTCGTAGGTTAGTTTTTTTTTTTTTTTTTTTTTTTTTTTTTTTTTTGTGGCAAATTTTTTTCGATAAAATGGAAAAGAGCAATATCAATCCGTTTTTTATTTTTGGGTGGAAAAAAAATGTGAAGAAATAAAAACGAAGTTGGATGCTATCTATGGAGACCTTTCCACATCATTGGCAGCCGCTAGATATTGGTTTAACGAATTTAAACGTGGTCGTACATCTGTTTTTTATGAAGGCCGCCAAGGTCGTTGATCACAGACCAGTGAAGGAGTAGGTAGTGTTTCGGCTAGAAAAGTGTAAAAACAATTATAAACAATATAAGTGCGCGTTTAGGCGAAGTATTCGCGGAACTCGAATTAGCCCAGTGGTTAAGTGCCCGACCCGCAGTCGGAAGGTTACCGGTTCGGATCCCAAGTCGGGAGGAAAGTTTTTCGTGTGCGTTTTTCTCTGTTTCTTCTGCTGCTTCTGAATTAGTTGGAAGTAGCAGGAGGAGATGTCGGGAGACGGCGGGGGAAAACCCGTACGTCGTACGGAGTCGGAATCGGGTGATTTATCATCCGATTTCGCAACACCGACCGTCGTCATGAAGAGGCGCAGAAGGGCCAACCAGAAGCCCAATCTAACGAAGCGCCCCTCCCTCACTACTTCGACTGAAAAGCTGCAGGTCGAAGCGAGGAAAGGGGCGCCATCACCATCGACGTCCGAAGCAGCTCAACCAAAACCAGAGATCCCCGTGGAAGCGGATACTGCCTACCTTTCCTATAGTAGGGAAAGCCGCTACACGGGGGACAATAACCCCTTCGCCCCCCTTTTATATTCAGCTACGGAGGAAGAGCGTAGCGAACTGGAACAGAAAGAGCGTATCCTACGTGCCCAGCTGCAGGCCGTAGTTGATAAGCTGAAGGAGATAAAGAAGAGGGATTTAGAGCAGGCAGCAGCCGCCCCACAGCAAAAGCAGCAACAACAACAGCAGCCGCAGAAAAAGCAGCAGCAACAACAACAGCCGCAACAGCAGAAGCAGCAGCAACGTCCTAAAAAGGAGAAAGTGCCACCCATCTTCACCTATACCACGGCCCTACGAGAGACCATCGATCTCTGTAAGTATGCTATTGGTGTAGGTAATTTTCAAATTAAATGTTTAGGCCAAAAACGCTATGCTATTCAGTGCAAGACACTGGAACAGCATAAGCGGATTAAAAGCTTATTAAAGGAGTCCACAACGGAGTTTTTCTCCTTCACGCCGAAGGCAGAGAGGTTGCGGACAATGCTCCTTAAAGGCGTGGAGTCGATCGCAGACCCCGAGGAAATGCTCTCAGAGCTCAAAGAGTTCGAGAGTGACGACCTCAAATTCGTGGGGGTTAAGCCATTCTCTACGGTGAGCTCCCGACGGGAGAAGCGAGTTATTCCCTTCTTCTTGGTACAGCTCACACCCAGCAGCAAGCTGGAGAGGTTAAGGACTATCACCACCTTAGCGTCCCAGACTGTCACTTGGGAAACATTAAAGAGGAGCGGAAACATTTTGCAATGTATCCGCTGCCAAAGGTTCGGGCACGCCGCGTCGAACTGCGAAATGCAGCCTCGATGCGTTAAGTGTGCAAAGAACCACAAGAACGAGGAATGCGACCTTGGGAAAGACAAGGTGGCGGATAGAGAGCAGCTCGAGTGTGTCTTGTGTAGGAACCGAGGGCACCCTGCAAACTATCGGGGATGTCCTAAGTTCCAGGACATCAAGAAAGAAAACCTGGCCCGTAAGCAGAAGGTCGAGGAGAAGCGTCCCTCGGGTCGCTTCCAAACACCAGCCGTCACATCCCAATTGACCTACGCCCAAATGGCGGCAGGTTCGGGAAAGACGGTACAAAAGCCCATGACTGTTCCTAAAGCCCCAGTGCCTGTCTCTAAGGCACCGGTGGCCGAGGTGGATGTCTGTTCGATCTTGCTCGCAATCCAAGGGCAGATTGGGCAGCTCCAGCAACAGATCCTGGAGACGGCGACCCGAGTAGATAGTATCTACTCGCTTCTGCCGGGCCTAGCGCACCTAAGGTCGTGATGGGTACGCTGGTAGAGAGGCCCTTGAGGATCCTGTCGGTGAATGTAAATTCACTGATAAGGATCGAGCGACGAGCCGTACTTTTTAACCTGTTGCAGGACGAAAGCCCCGATGTACTCTTGGTTAGCGAAACAAAGCTAAACCAGAAGCACAAAATCCGGCACAGTTCTTATAGAATAATTAGAAGGGACCGACCCAACGCTATTCAAGGCGGGGGAGTTGCGATCTTTATTAAAAACAATTTTAAACATAAAGTCATATATAGCGGTGAAGTGCGGAGGTTCCAGGTGTTAGAGGCCTGTATTGTGTGCATTCCTCTCCGAAATGGAAAGAGAATGTACATTGTATCAGCCTATGCACCTGAAGCACCTCAACCCAATATTTTTATCGCAGAACTCGAGACACTTTTTCGATCTCTGCGCTTAAACTCATTAGAAAACTTTTACATTCTGGCCGGCGATTTAAATGCCAAACATAGTGATTGGGGAAATAACATTCCCAACACTAGGGGGAGCCTACTAAGCCATTGGTGGGTTCTTCGCAGCATTGAATATAGAGTCAAGTTGCTCGCAACGGATAGTCCGTCGTATCCTAGGAGCGGCTCCTATCTGGATCTCATGCTAATAGACTCTCGACTGAGACTGGCAGACACGAACGAATGGTCTATTAACTGTCTACGAACCATTGTATACGATAGTGACCACTGCGGACTATGTGCCGTGATCACAGTACCTGACGAGTTCGCGGAGATGGCAGAGTGTGTCCAAACGCACCCCTACGATTACAGTAGGGTGTGCTGGTCGCGCTTTGCCAATTCCCTAACGAGAGCGTTCACTTCGAGCGCCTCCTTTCCACCGACTAATAGGAATCTGTCAAACTACGAGATTGACAGGTATCTCAAACAAATGGACGATGTCATTAAAGAGACAATGAACAGTACGATACCACGCCAAAGACAGCACGATACCACAAACGTATACCGAAACGCGACAATCGACGCACTGCACAGACAAAAAAGTAGACTCCTGACAAGACTCAAACTCTTATACAGGCGGTTTACCGACAGACAAAACTCGGAGGTCAGGACACTGAAGTCACTGATTAAAAATATCCAACAGTTAATCAAGGAAAATTACAGAATATCTGTAAGTTTGCATTGGAACAAAAGAATTCGTGCTGTAAAATCCAACAGCGCGAGTATGTTCCCGCAAATAAATAAAATATTTCGGAGAAACAATCAGAATGACATTCAGGATCTAAAGCTTCCGAGAACGTCAGACAATGAACGCTTGCTACGAACAGTTAGCATCGATCCGGAGAGCGCCATCCTGGATGATGACTTCTTCGTGATCGAGAAGAACCCTCAGGAGAAGGTGGCGACAGTGGGAGCTGTCTTCCAGGAGGTGTACAAGGTGAATGATAGTATTCGCCCGAACCACCACCTGGAAGATAGAACCCTGCTTCATCACTTCTATCTTCGAAATGATATCGATCATTGGCGATCAGAGAACCTTGGTTTTACAAGGTTCAATGAAGATTTCATGGCAAAGAATGTCATCGCCAATGAGGGGGTTAATACCCATTCATATCGACGGAAGATCTTCAGATGATCTTCGAGTCATTGAGGAAGAAAAAATCCGCGGGAGTTGACGGTATATCCAATGCTGTGCTTAGGCACCTTCCGCCAGTGGCTGTAGAGAGGTACACCATCCTGTTCAACAATGCACTGAATAATGCATATTATCCAGTGCACTGGAAGACAGCGGTGGTGCAACCAATTCCCAAGAGGGGTAAAGACACATCTAACCCGGAAAATCTCCGGTCAATAAGTCTCCTTCCGAGTATCAGCAAGGTCTTCGAGAAGGTGATCCATAGGGCCCTGTCTAAATGGGTTGAGGACAATAAAATCATCCCGGATAACCAATTCGGTTTCAGAGCGGGGCATGACACTATTCATGCCGCGTCGAAGCTTGTGTCGGATGTCCAATGGAATAAATGCAAGAACCAATGCACGGGTGCCTGTCTGATTGACTTAGAAAAAGCCTTCGACACCGTATGGTTAGAAGGTCTTTATTACAAGCTCAGTCGGCTGGGCATAAGTAAACCACTGCTATATATGATTTTTGACATGTTAACAGGTAGAAAGTTCGTAGTGAAAATTGCCAACGTGACTTCTACCCAAACATTTGAAATCAAAAATGGACTGCAACAGGGTACGGTAAATTCGCCGATCCTTTTCAGCATTTACCTAAGCGATCTGCTAGTTTCTCTTCACCATTCAATAGCGTACGCAGACGACCTAATCGCGTACAGATCAGGTCCAACGATCGACGTCATTGTTACTCTTCTGCAGCGTGACTTCGAAAAAATTCAGCAGTATTGTGATGACTGGAAGTTGAAAATCAACTTCCAGAAATCAGAATCTATATTGTTCAGAACGCCTTTGTCTAGGGCCTCTCGGGACACTAGAAAAAACTGGCGCAGGTTCTTAATTTTAGGACCGGACGGACGTCCACTGGCGAGACAAAGTGTAGTCAGATACCTTGGGATCGTGCTGGATCAGTATCTATATTTTGACAAACATGTAGATGCTGCTCTGGCAAGGGCCCGGGGCGCTTTCGCTCTAACAAGATGGCTGTTTCATAGCAGCCAACTTGATTCTAGGGTGAAGGTAATCTGCTACATGGCCTTAATCAGGCCCATGGTTGCCTATGGATGTCCCGTCTGGTTCAATGTGAGAGCCAGCTTAATGGAAAAGATTCGGGTGTTTGAGAGACAATGTCTCAGGACGTGTCTGGGGCTACATAGGACACCCGAATCTGAGTACACAAAATTTTACCCGAACGAGGTCCTATACGATAGGGCCAGGATTGTACGGATAGATAATTTTTTGATCAAACTGATTCGAAGCCACGTTGCGAGAGCAATGACTTCGGTCAATAGCCTGATTTTCGGGGCTTACTACCCCAACGACTTATATCACGAGAGAGTGCGCCTTAATGGCTTTGTTCCGCCAGAAGCATTCCTCTATTTAGATAGATGTGGGCTGATCCAGGATAGATTGGCGGTGCCGCTAATCTTCCACGTGGGTCGCAATTCCGTGGAACGGCGATTCCTCTACGAACCCGATGTCGCGCTCCGTGAGCCCGAGCGCCTCAGGTTCTGTAGATCGGTCTCACGCCGGGATCGAGGAGACGTAGTCCGCCAGCATCAACGCTTTTGGTGGCTGGAGAGAGCTACGTCAGTGGACACTTTGAGAGCTTCAGCCTCTTCAAGGCATGGCCTGCCTAACACCAATGGCAGGCTTACATAGGCTAGGATAGGGTAAGGTAGGGTAGGGTAGGTAGTAGTAGGGTAGTATGTATATAAAAAAAAATATAAAAAAATAAAAAAAAAAAAAAAAAAAAAAAAAAAAAAAAAAAAGATATATATATTAAATATATATTATGTATATAGTTTATATATATATATTTTAGTTAAGTTAGAATAAGTTAGGTTTAGTTACATTAAGGTAGGCTTAAGTTTTATATATAATACAAAAAATGATAATATGCTAAGTTTTTAATAAAAAACATTTTTCTTAGCTTAAGCTTGATATAGTAATGTTAGTGGTAAGTTGATATAGTAGTCGAAAGACATAGATTTAAGTTGTTACGTCTATTTTAGAGTGTCCGCCTAGGGCCAGTAAGATATCTAGATTGTTAAGATAGTTAAGCTAGTTTTTAAGCATTTTTGTCTAGGGTAAGATAGATCTAAGAAATTATGAATAAAAATGAATTAAAAACTAAAAAAAAACTAAGGCCGCCAAGGTCGCCCGGCAGACATGGTTACTGAAGAAATCGTTGAAAAAGTCCACGACATTGACTGAAGAAGAGGCCGTAGGCAATTCTGATGGAACGGCAATGTGTTTGGATCACTTTAATTTTCTGGATCTCTTTTAAGTTTTTTCGTTGAATCGTTACCGTGGATGAAACCTGGATACAATATTATACGCCAGAGGCCAAGCGACAGACCAAACAATGGATATTTGGTGGTAAATCTACTCCGAAGAAGGCAATGACGGTCCCATCGGCCGGAAAAATCATGGCCACAATTTTTCGGGACTCGAAGGGAATAATAATCCCCATTGACTGTTTGGAAAAAGGAGGAACAATCACGAGGAGTACTACAGTGAATTATTGGGCCGATTCGAAAAGAAATTGAAGGAAATATGCCCCCATTCGGCTAAAAAAAAGTGTTGTTTCACCACGACAACGCACCAGCACATTCATCAAGAACTGTTGCTGCGAAATTGAATGAATTGCACTATGAATTGCTGCCACACCCACCGTACTCTCCTGATTTGGCGCCCCGCGATTTGTTTTTGTTTCCAACATGAAAACATGGCTGGGGAAGAAAATTTAGCTCAAACGAGGGGGATATCACCGAGACAGAGGCTTACTTTAATGAGTTTGAGAAGTCACATTTTTTGGAGGGGTAAAAGAAGTGGGAAAGACCTTGGAAAAAGTGTATTGACTTAAAAGGAAATACGTTGAAAAATAAAATATAAAAATGTTGAAAAACTTGCATTTTCATTTCAACGCGGGTACTTATTGATCGCCCCTAAAACTGTTCAGTCTACAAATCACGATGCTGCGCTTCTCCCACAAAATCAACTATCACACGCGGCATTATGAGGCCTAACTTTTTCCAGTTTCCTCTTTCAACTTTTATCCCGTGATGTAAACACTTCTCACAAACAGTTGAAAATGTTGACTCAACGAAAATGAAAACTACCGAACGAAAGAAGAAAAAGGAATTTCAAAAAAGACGCCACGTTTTCATGCCCATGTCTTACGATTTCTCTTTTAAGGAATCTTTTATCCCTCAAAAAAAAAAAGGTCAAAAAACATGCAAGGAACACCGACTTGTGGTTGTCCATTTTCCCTCTCTCTTCCACTTATATATATAATTTCAAAACGTGCAAGGGAAAACTTGCGGCGTGTAAAACACGACTAAGGACATCACATCCAAAATCATGCATCGAAAATCTACCTTTCAATGTCCAGGTGGCTGATCTTTCATCCCCTCTCTTTGCTACTTATAGAACTTCAAAATATGAACTTGAAGACATGCCGCATGCAAGACTCGACGACTTACTGAGAACTCCGTTTTCCATGGCGACTTGCTAAGGATGCGATGACATTGCCGCGGCAAGAAGGTGTGACAGTCGACAAATCAGCTATCCCATCGGAAGGACAAAATTGCAGCACACCAAAAATAAATCAAGGCAAGATGATTCTCGTTCTATCCTCACACGCCATCTGATTAAGATCAGTTTCTTTTTGCCCGTAAAGCAGCAATAAGAAAAGACTTTGCCTCTTCGTCATTGTGCCACTAAATAAAATAATATTTCTTCTAATTGCCGATGTTTTCTTTGCCAATTGTTTTTTACCATAAACAATCACACACATTATTTTGTAATTTACAGAACCCTGTCTTTAGTTCTGCAGAGCACTGAGAATTTTGTTCAAATAATAAACGGAATTTAATTTAGTCATCTACACCCTTTTCGAAATGAAGGTGTTCATCAATGACGATTCCCAAAAAATTTCAAGAATTTGACTTTAGAGTAGCCTTTTTCTCTTTCAGCAATACGTATTTAACCGTATCTTTGTTGACGAAACGATGACCCTTAAAACTTCTCTCCATTTTTGAGACAATATTTTATTTTGTGAAATATTTATGATCAAGGAATGGAACATCTTTAGTGAATCGTCTGATTATTATTCAGTGATCTTTCGAATCATTTACTTCTTCTACGACTTACTCGGTTGTTGATTTGTTGAGGCGCCCAGAATCTCAACATCAACGTCTCCATGGCCTTCTTGAAAACGACTATACTACTCGTTTAGCCTTCATATGATAACTCATTCAAATATTGGTTCCAAAATCAAATTCAAACAAATGAATTACATACAGTCATGACTCTTCCTCTTTCTGCCTTTTCTAGATATTTGAGTATTATATTTGAGGAATCTTCTCAAAAGACATTTCCTCACTAGGAAAAGGATCTGCTCCCAAAACGTTAAGAGAAGCTTCTCCGGGCTAGAAGGTAAGGCTCTCAGGAAGAACAATTACTCTCATCGAACATGAGTACGATAGTACCAACATTTTAGTGAAGAACCTATTTTTAAAGTCTTTTGGTCTGTTCAATCAAAGTTTGAGGAAATAAGCGCATCCTGCCACAATTGCCTCCGTAGATGGCACTACAGCTCATGAAAAACCAAAGCCAAGTTTCTCTCATTCACTTATGTTGTGAGCTGTCCATTTGTCTCTAACACAAGTGAAACGGGACTTACAGTTTAATGCTGATTCCGAACTGCGAGCGCCGAGAAACTCTTTCAAGGCAAATGTACTACGGTGGGTATTGCCAGTAACCCGCCGAGGAGACAAACCTCGAAATAAACATTCGATGGCGGGATCAGAATTCGATCATCGCGTGTTAGAGGCCGACACACTACCACTGTTCCCCAGCGCTCTCCACAATGTCACCTCAGTCAATCAAGTGGTTTATGCAGTCTCGGAATCACTATTGTACGCAAGCCTTTTAAGCATATTATTTGCTTTGTTTTGTACGCGTATATCCTTTAAGATATGGCCATTTGGAGCTCAGAAGTTCAGAGCCTCATTGACAACCCTCCGCCTTATGTCCCCGTCATGAGTTTGTTTCTTCCTAGTTCCATCACTATATTATTCTCATATCTATGGCGCAGCCTTCCTGGCGGTATTTTTTCTCTATTTTTTCACAAAAAAATTTTGTTGAGTCTTTGTCCACTGTTCATTTGTTCTATGTGTCCTGCTCATTTTAGTCTACTGCTTAGTGCTGCATAAAGTTCTTTGAATTCTTCACTGACCAGAGACCAAGTTTCAAATCCGTAAGATATCACTAGTATTAATCCGGTTTTACAAATATGGATATTAACATTACTGGACAAAAGAGTTCCTTCATCACGAAGGGGCATGCGTTGCCCAGATGCAGCTTTTTAATTATTTTTACGTCATTTTTAGCAGTAGGGGATCGTGGTCTATTGATATGATTTTTTACACTAATTAAGTGGGTATATAAGCAAGCAAAAATTGAACTCTTAATCGCACTGGAGATAAGCGCTTATCATCAAAATGACTTCAAACCTCAGAGCGGGCCTATCACTGGGGAGCCTCATTACTCAATTGTTAAATAGTTGGCTTCTGATGCCGATGAGAAGTGGTTCGAATCTTGCGAAAGCCAAGACATCAGTTTCTTCCCATCACAACATCCTATCACTTTCATTTACGAATGTGTAGATTCACTACCAACCCCGGCCCGACTCTTTAAAGTCCTATCCCAGGAGCACACTAATGGAGGCGGGTTGCTTCGCAAATCAGACGGCAATTTCACTGTCAATCGCAGGGAAACCTTGGAGACTTTGCTTAAGGTACATTTCCTGGTTCTACTATCCAGCTAACACCTCTCGATTCTCTAATGAGCGTTACAAATTACATCGATCGTAGAACAAATAGCCTCTCTGGTAGACTCTTCAGCCGTAATAGAGTTATATTGGCTCATTTAAACCCTACAAAGCTCCAGGTGAAGACGTTGTCTTTCCTGCTATCCTCCAGAGAGGCATAGACACACTGGAAATCAAACACTTCTGCATCCAAATCAATATGCATATCGCAAAGAACGTTTTACCGAGAATGCGCTGCATCACTTGGTAGCGCATGTTGAAAATACATTCACACGCAAGGAGATCGCAATTTACGCCTTTCTCGATATTGAGGCGGCATTTGTTAATACTGGCTATAACTCAATCACTACTGCACTGTCCCGGAAAAGGTGGAGACGACCCCACTAACCATTGGGTTAGGGCCAGAGCGGTATTATATCAGCTACATCCGGAGAGGTTTCTGTGACAATATCGGCTACTAAAGGGTTTCCACAAGGTGGAGTCCTTTCACCACTTCTGTGGTCGGTAGTCATCGACGACCTATTCTACAAGTTAACCAACCTCGGCTAAGAACTCATCGGATGCACCGAAGACCTTATACGAGCAGTTATTGTTACAGGTAAAATTTCTGCCTGCGAACGCATGCAACTTGCGCTTCAATTTATCTCTGACTGGTGCAGCAGAGAGGATTTATCGATAAACCCAACTAAGACAATCTTTGTCTCGTTTACAAAAAGGAGGAAAATACAACCTTGCCCCGTCTCCCTAAACGGTAAAAACATTGGTTTTGCAGAAGAAGTCAAATATCTAGGTATTGACCTTGATCGAACATTTAACTGGAATTCCAACATCAAAAACAAACTTGCAAAGGCGACTCTGGGCCCGTCGACGCACCTACGGTAAAACCTGGGGATTGAAACCTAAGGTAATCCACTGGTTATACACCGCGATAGTAAGACCTATCATCACTTATACGTCTGCTGTATGGTGGACAAAAGTTGAAACGAAAACTACAATTGTTAAACTTCAACATCTTCAGAGGCTGCATGTCTCGGCATTACAGGCGCCGCGCCAACTTGCCCGACAGCAGCCCAAGAGGCACTGATCGGAATTACGTAGTGCTTTCAGACATGTAGACCATTGTGTCACATGTCCGTACTACAACACCTTTCTGACCTGGATATGATTACCACAGTTTCGGACGCATTACCACTCACGTTCACCTTTGATAAAAGATGTGAGACACTAATCCCAAACCGCAGAGCTTAGGAAAGTAGCGATCCCTTGCTAAATGTCAAAGGCCAGAGATGGCTCCAAGATGGAATCCGGCGTTTTCGATGACATCTTTGGACCAAATCGGAAGATATCGAAGGCCCTAGGAACTAGTCTAAGTGTCTTCCAAGCCGAACTACACGCCATCCTAACATGCGCCAACCTAGACTTAAAGACGGGCATAAGAGGCATAACCATTAATATACTCTCAGACAGTCAGGCAGCGCTCAAAGCATTGGGCTCGTATAGTATGAACTCAAAATCCGTCAAGGAATGCCCCGATGCCCTGCAAGACCTAGGCAAAAGAAATAAGTTCAAACTCTGGTGGCTGCCAGGTCACATGGGCATTACAGGCAACGAAATCGCCGACCAACTTGCTAAGAAAGGTTCCACCGAAAGGTACATAGGTGCCGAACCTTTCTGCGGAATCTCCAAGTCAAAGATTAATTTTCTCTTAGACAAGTGGGAAAAATCGCAACACATACGATTTTGGAACAGCGTTCAAGGACTGCGACAATCAAAGAGATTCCTAAGGCCTATTCCTAAACACTCTACCAATATTCTCAAATATAATATAGTCGATATCAGAAGACTGGTCAGCTACCTTTCGGGACACTGTAGTTTGAGATATCATCTTGACAAAATTAACCTCTCTTCTGAAACCGAGTGTCGATTCTGTCTAGAGGACGAGGAAACTGCAGACCACATGCTATGCGAGTGTGCTGCCCCTTGCCATCCTAGGAATCCTCCTCAGAGAAATCATGACTCATTAGGGGATCAGCCCAGCCCAGCTCCTAAGAAAGAAGAGGAACTCTTCGTCTAATTGGCTAGCAGGCACAATAGACCTACTCTGGTCGCAGTGCTCTATGCTATCTGTTAGCACTAGCCTCCAATTAAAAAAAAAAAACTTCCATTTACAAGCTATTTAGGTCAAGCAATGTATGGTATCAAAGAACTTTTTCAGCGCTAAGAACTCCTTTGCTCGCATCGCGTACTTCTCGGGCCCAGGGGATATGTCTCCAGATTATTGAAGCTTCTCCTCTCTTTTCTACATAAAGCGAAGTAAATACGAGTATAGTAAGGGAAAGGCTTCGTATGGCAGTAAGACAAACACTAGATACTAGCAGTTAATCGATGATATAACTTTCTGTTACCAAACAATTACCTCATCCAAGCTCTATAGACAACATCGAAAATGTGTTTCCAATTATTGCGTCCATAGCATCCTAATTGCAAAAATGTTAGAAAGTGACACACGTATCTCTTTTTTTTTTTAAGATACTCCTTGTATATTGTCACTAAAGGCCCAGCACTTCAGACTCGAATTGGACCATTTCTTGTCATGTACCCAGCAATAGACCCAGGGTTAGAAATATTGCATTAATTAACATGCGTAATACGTAACATTGTAGGAACCCTGAGAGTCGTTCCGTTTGAATGAATGTCGGTTTCCCACATAAATTGCATTGCAAACATCCATTGTTCACGTTTTTCCTTTCATACTTCATATAACTGATTAATTAACTACTCGTTATTGACCTTTTTTCTATGTTATGCAATTTTGAATTGTAAATATCCTGATCTTCCACTCAGCACTTAAGGCAATAATTATTACGAAGGAAAATAAAAGTTTTTACGAAAAGTAGTACAAAGTGTCGTACCCGGACCATGATTGGAGATCGGCCTTGACTTGATTTTTTTCGTTTTAAAATCCTGCACAATTATCATGAAATTGCTTGGCAAACAGCAATAATAACGAGCAATGTGTCTTATGCGATCGACAAGATTTAACCTAAAATCCATTTTTTTTTGTTTTTTTTTTTTGGAATTGCTATAAATGATTAACCGTATGGAACGGATCATGACGGTGATTTTTCTGTTATTTTATTTTAAAATTAACGAGAAGCTGTAATTAAAAGCTGATCTTGTCGCAGTACAGACGAAATGATGCGATCATTTCGTCGTGAAACAGGAATTTCTGGAAATTGTTGTTTACTTATGGTAGGAGCGTGTGTTACTAGGGCGGCATACCATATACATTGTATATGTACGCTGTCCACGTTGGCACATATGGTATGTACGTTGTCCAATTGCATAAATTGAATCCAGGTCATTATTTGATAACTCGCCTTGAAACAACTGACGGCAGAAGTGAGGATAGAGAAGTGGATAGTAAGTGATCTTGAAACCTGTAGATCTTCTTCATCTCATTAAACTGGACTAAATCGAGTATCATCTGATTACTTTTAATAGAATCTATAAATCGAGGATTTATCTGAGCTTTCAGCTTTGCCATGTATTAAGTCATTATTACCTTGAAAGAAGAAGTAATTTTGGAAAGAAAGTTGTCAAGCAATTTTAAGTTGTGACATTTTTGGTTAGTAGACTGTCCATAAGATGATCGAAGTACACTAGAGACAAACTGATCACGAAAATCTGCAGAAGATGGAATATTTGTAAACTTCACATTCAGAGGCTTATCTTGCAAAAAACTTTGCAACTTTTTTTCATTTTTAGTTCACAGTTTTTTTATATTTGTTGAATTTATACTGTTAGTCTTGAGGCTAAAGCGACACGAGTATAGTTTACACTTTATACTTTTATCCTTCGTCACTTAAGCTGACGTGATCTAACTTCTGACACTTGAAGATTTCTTTTATTGAAAAGAAATGAAATAGTATTAGTGGCAATTTTAAAAGTTAGATCTTCATGCTCAGAAGGAACAAGGCAGAAAGTCTACATTGGGAAATATCGTTTCGAACCCTATGTCATCAGCGTCACTAATAGCGAGGGGTTAGTTGTTTTTGTTGTGACACACTACCCAAAGAACGTGACAAATTAGTGCGATCTAGGGTAAATATATTCAACCTTAATGAGAAGATATTTAGGTTTATGCCAGGAAGATTTCAACAGATACGTTCGTTATTTATCTCGGCTCTAAAAATTCCAAGCCTCCTCCAATATTAGATCAACAACATGGCAGAACAAGTTTTTAAGCCAAAAGAGTGATATCGCAATTAATCTTAAAATAAACTCGTCAATTAGCCTATTTCACCATGCTTAGACCTTCAATTACTTGATTCCATGCTTCATGAGCTGCATAAACAATTTGTTTGTTTTTTACGGTCTTGTTTTACGATTTTACGAGAAAAATGTTCTGAATACTTACTCGATGAAACAATCAATTTAATAACATAATAAACCGAAAACAATAACATTTCATCGTCCCCCGGGTCTTTGCTCTGTGAAAACAAGTTCTTCAGCAAGCGATAAAATATGCTGTTTGAGAGGTCTGAGAATCCCAACAGCACGTGATATGTCAAAAACGGATGCAAAAACCGAGTGCACTAAAGCCAGCTCGGGCGATATGCCAACAACAGGAAAACAAAATAACAACTGAATGACCACCCAAATAGCCAGCTCATTCCTAAACATATCATGCAACAATTGAAAATACCTGCCGACTGAGCCAAGTCGGATTCCTTCCCGTGATGACACCGAATTGTTTGTTTGTTTCTTGATCTAAAAACCTAAAGAAATTCCACCGCTTAACGACCACGCGAATTTCGATAATTTCCCGATAACTATTCATGATGTGTAGCAGACATAAAGTTTGTTGCTCGTGATTGTCTTGCTTTTTATGTACATTTTTGCGCTTTTTGCCCACAGTTGGTAAACAAAACTTCATGTCGGCTGTCTACAGTGTCATTCTCATCGTTGTAGTGCAAATTTCAATTATGGTTTACCAGGCCTAGCCTGACCGGCGAGCATTAGACCCGGGAAGTTGGGGCCATTAATCAACGCGACGCATGTTAATCGCCATTTATGCTTGACTCATATTCATCTCAATCCTTGGTCGTTTGCCTATTGCCAAGTGTTAAACGCAGTTAATAAAATTAAATTAAAAAAAAATTATACAAAATTGGAAAGCATATCGCATACGAGGGAATTATGGAATTAATCGTGCGAATAAAGCACGAATGGTATAAACAAAGTCAGATTGCTCAATTTAAATTCGATTAGAAACGTGCGATGTTTCGAGACAAAGGCGGCGGTGGCTGCTGGCGTGCTATCCTGGCGATGCGTACACGGTTTTGTAAATGTTGTTTACCGGAGCCGAAGCCTGCTTGGCATTTCAATTTAACCATTTGCATGGCGGGCAAGCCGAGTGGCGTTTTTGAAATGCCATTCCGCATTGCACATATTGCACCACGATGCAGACACATACGCAATGTATGACACGCAAAATGAATAGCAAGCGGGAAAATAGCGATCGTCGTAGTGTCAGTGACAATTGTGACAGGATCAAGAGTCATGTATGACCCGGGACGATTGACACTAGCAGTGCAAATTCACTGAAAGTCACTGAAATTCAAGCAGTTTTGACACATGTAGATGTAGAAACGTCACTTTGGAGGTAGATCGACGATCAACAACTTCTGTACGTCGGTGATGTTTATTATTTTTTGAGGGTCTTATGGACGGATGTCACCTAGTAAGTCACTCAATCAGTTCCTATGCATACCAATTCCGTTGTCAACATCTAGTATTTTGTATTCTCCGCAGTGCGACTGGTTTTTATGCTCATAAGCGTGCGCGGGTCTTTGTTCTTTCCATCGAATTTTCGATGTCAAGCTCCGGGGATTGTATAAATGACGAATCCTAAATTTAGACTCAGAAGAAGATAAGAATAGACAATGTCTTAAGTACCAGAACCATTCTATTCTATATTTGAACGTCACCATAAGAGGAAGCGTTACGTCAGTCTTCGACGAAGTTTTCTCCACAGCATTACCATGCCAGGCGTTTTGCTTAATTGCAACGCAAATGTCGATCGCCGAGAATAGTTGTACTTTATATAGAGCTCTTGCGTCCTAGAGCTTGACACTAGTTGAAGAATTTTAAATCCTAAATTCAATACGATCGGAAAGTCTATAAATATGCATCAGAAGCTTTTTTGACTGAATATGTTTCTGAGAGGGGTGACCCTTGATAACAAATATATTGTATTCATGGTGCCGATAGAAAGACTGGTAACAAATTTGAGCTCAAGAATGACCCGGAAATTTGGTTTCCATTAACACAGCATACTATAAGCACCTCATCCTAACCCATGGAGCCCTTAAAAAGATAAGGCACAGAAAAAAAAGTGAAAAATGTGGTCCTTGAGCTAAGGGCTACTTTTCCATGTAGGGAAACGTAGCCAGTTTTGCATTTCGTCAATTATGTCGAAAATTTGGTTAAAACCAAAATCCAAAATCCGCGAAAATCTTACGTTCAAGAAACTTTATGAAATGCAACAGCACGTATGTATGTAGTTCGCCCGCTTTCGTTTTTGTAAATTTGAAAAAAGCAGCTTGCACCGGTCGCAAAAACTCCATGAAGGTCGACATAGAAACACTCGTGATATGGCTAAAAACTAAGCACTGACCACAAAATAATTTTAGATCATTTCCATAAGGCTGAATGCTCAATATTGAATACTACATCAATTTACCCTACTGAAACGAAACGATATCGAAAAAGATCGTAGAAAATGCGTGGTAAACCAACGAAAACAACTTCGAAGTAAGGATTGACGCCTCATAGAGTTATGTTGTGTGCATGGTGGTATTGGAAGGGAATCGTACATTATGAGGTGCTAGAACAGGGTCAAACAATTTATTATAAGGTGCACAACTTTGCTTCCGCGGTTGTGGCGATAACGGTAAGTAGCGGTCAAAAAAAACAGATCGCAGACGTCAGGCAGTTGGCCTTAACCTCGCTCAACAGAACACCATTCAAACCTTAGCCGATTTGTGTCTGCATCATAAAGTTCTTCTCGATTGAAAATGTCAGTTTTCGAACCAAATTCTCGTCATTTGCAGGAGGTGTTACTGTTGTGTTTCAATATGAAGAAAACAGCGGCTGAGTCTCATCGAATGCTCTCAGATACGTATGGTGAGGACGCTATTAGTGAAAGAACGTCGAAGACCGGCATAGTGGTGGAAGAGAGAAAGTTTTCGAAGATGCAGAATTGGAGATATTGCTGAGTGAGGACTCGCGTCAAACTCAAAAAGAATTGGCACTATCAGTGGGAGTGGCACACCAAGCCATTTCAAAATATTTCAAGGCCATGGGCATGATTCAGAAAGAAGGAACTTGGGTCCCATATGAGTTGAAACCAAGAGACGTTGAATGGCGTTTGTGTGTTTGTTAAAAGTTGCTTCAGAGGCAAAAACGGAAGGGATTTCTGCATCACATTGTGACCGGGGACGAAAAATGGGTTCACTACGATAACCCTAAACGCAAAAAATCATGGGAATATCCCGGCCATGTTTCAACGTCGACGGCCAAACCGAATATCCACGGCCCCAAGATCATGCTCTACATTTGGTGGGACCAGCTCGGCGTCGTGTAGTATGAGGTGTTAAAACCAAGTGAAACAATCACAAGTGCTCAAAAGACAAACGGCCGCGATACAGCGAGAGGCACGATAAAGTGATTTTGCAGCAGAGGTCAAAACGTACTTGGAAACGTTAAAATGGGAAGTCCTACCCCACCCAACGTATTCTCCAGACATTGCTCCCTCTGACTATCACCTGTTTCGATCAATGGCGCATGGCTGACCAACACTTCCGATCTCATGAAGAAGTCACAAATTGGATCGATTCGTGGATCGCTTCAAAAGATGAACAATTTTTTCGACGCGGGATTCGTACACTGCCCGAAAGATGGGAGAAAGCAGTTGCCAGCGAAGGAAAATACTTTGAATGATACATGTGTAACCAATTTGTTTCATTAAACCTAAAATGTTGGGGAAAAAACGGCGGAAACAAAGTTGTACACCTAGTATAATCACTACTGACAGCAATTAACTAGACTGCAGGAAGCAATTAAGAAAAAAACCGTCCGGATTTCATCAATAGAAAGGGCATCCTTCTTCCT
This sequence comes from Merodon equestris, assembly GCA_958301585.1. Classification (NCBI taxonomy): domain Eukaryota; kingdom Metazoa; phylum Arthropoda; class Insecta; order Diptera; family Syrphidae; genus Merodon; species Merodon equestris. The sequence continues at coordinate 51,195,179 of OY284415.1, read as the reverse complement.
TCATAACAAGCCGAACCACACGAATCTTTAATGATCGGTGAGTTAGCTTATGAAAAAATAGATCAGTTTCGCACTGATATCGAGGAAACTTCGTCAGGAAGCGACAATGCATTTGGCGACTGAAGCGGACTTCAGTGCTCAATTTTAGGACTTTAGACTCGTCAAAGCAAAACCCGCCAAACGCCAATGGAAGGCTTATATAAGCTGGGGTAGATTAGGGTAGGTCAGGGTAGATAAAGATAGGTTAGAGTGATGGGTAATTTTAGTTTAGTTTTTTAGACAAAACCAAAAAAAAGGGGGAAAAGGTCTAAATTAGAGTTTTTGTTCTGTTTACTATAGCCATCGTTGATTTTATCCCGGAAGAGACGGCTGACTTCCTTTCTTAGAGTTCGATACCTTGTTCGAGTGATCTCTTCACTATTTCCTGGAGAATTAGCCCGAGTAATAGAAAAACTCGTCACCATTCCCCAATTTAAAAAGGTTGCCCAAACGCAATGCAACATTTACCGAGGAATATCGCTGCTATCAATACATAACAAGGGATTGCAAAGTATTCTCTCAAACAGACTGATATCATACGTTAAGGAAATATAATAATTGTAGACTTTGTGGCTTCAGAAGGAACTGCTCTATTAGTGACCATATATTCACTATACGACAGTTTATCGTTTCCGGATTGTTGGCATAACATCGGTCCTTTAAAAAAAAGTCCAAAGGGGTCAGCAGGGGTCGCAGTTCCGGGGCGGCCTATTGACATCGACAAGAGGGCTGATAACACGATTTGGGAATTTGGTGCGCAAAAAATCAATTGTGGCATGGACTGTGTCGTATGCCGCGCCATCCTGCATGAACCAGAGGTCGTCCAAATCCATGTCTTCAATTTCATTAAAAAAAAATAGTCGGCTGACATGGCTCTGTAATGTCCACCGTTGACCAAAACGTTGTTCCTAGCCTCATTTTCAAAGAAAAATGGCCCAATGATGCCACCACTCCACAATCCGCACCAAACTGTCACTTTCTGTGGATGCATTGTCTTCTCGACAATAACGTGCGGGTTTTCCGAGCCCCAGATGCGGCAATATTGTTTGTTAGCGTAGCCGCCGAGATGAAAATGGGCCTCGTCAGAAAAGACGATTTTTCGCCCAAAATGGTTCTCCAATCCAAGCTGCTCTAAGGCCCAAACTGCGAAGCGGTGACGAAGCGGATGGTCGCGCGCCTTCAATGCTGAGTCAATTGGCCGCAGCAGCCACACTCTCATTTATGCGCACCATACGGCTACAGGGACCATGAGCGTTGTCCACTAGCATGCCAGTCTCACGAACTTTTTACATAAACTTGCGTACAGCAGTCGCAGTGAAAATTTCGCAGTCGCAGGCCAAAATTTATTTTTAAAAAACGCACTATTTGGGCTACAGAGCGCTCACTTTGGAAATAATTGTTCAATATTTCTCAACGTTGTTCAAGCGTAAGGCGGCTCATTTCGTTCCGCGGAAGTATGATTCTGACTTTCTGTCGAACGGGAAACAGCTGTCAGTGTCAAAATAACGTATGATTTAAAAAAAAACACTAGATGGCCCACCCTTTAAATTTCAAAAAATCGTACGACTCTATAAACTGAAATTGTGTCATGTACTTGTAACGTTGAGAGTCTCAAAAATTTGGTGAAACTGATGCAGATTAAAGGGAAGCAAAGGACGAGTTAAAGTACGAAACGTTCGCGATGTGTGAGAGATTAAAACAATCAGACCCCTTGTCACCACTCCTTTTTAATTTGATGATGGAATACAATAAGAGATTTCTTGAGAATAACCCTTAATGGACGATCTAGACCTTCTGGGTGATAGTAACGAAACAGATAAGAGAAGCGCAGAAAGTCTAATAGCAGGAAACGAGGTGATTATAAAAGTAAATGAAGAGAAAACCCAATACCCGTATATCGTCACTGACCTATTTGGATCTATCCAACACACGCTTAGCTCTATAAATTCTTTGAGAAAACGGATATATTCAAATATATGTTAACTATACTGACTACAAAAAATGACATGAAGATCGAAATAAGTAAAAGGCGATAAAGGGACTGTTCCAAGCAACTCTTATCTCCCGTGAACTCAGAATTCATTCTCTTAAAACCATAATTTTGCTAGTAGCAATTTACGGATGTGAAACTTGGTCTTTGATTACGAAGGAGCAAAATAGATTCCGAGTTTTTGAAAGCAAAATCTTAAATAGCATGGTGGAAAACAGGACGAAGAAGCAGGCGGACATTCAGCCCTCGAGCACTGCCTGACTAAGAAAATCTCGAAGACTAACATGGGCAGGACACGTAGAAAAAATTGACAGTGGACAGTGGACCGTCAGAAATGGGAGGACAATATGTGGGTGGAACAGAAGAGCGAAACATGGAAGGAATACACTCTTGGCAGGGAAGCTGAGTAAAGAGCAAGTATCGAAAATTGAGATAGCTTGGCTGGGAAGTTTTAATGCATCCACCCTATAGTCCAGAACTTTGCATCAAGAAATTATCATTTGTTTCGATCTCTACAAAACTTTCTTAATGAAAAGTAATTCACGTCTTTAAAAAAGAGTTGTCTTAGTTCTTTTGTCAGAACTATTTGCTTTACTTATGTGGAATTAAAGAAACATCATTAAAATAACACTTTTTTCTCCAAACCGATATGACAAGTTGTAGATCAGCAGAGTCTGTTTGGATGAGAGTAGTTCATCAATTCTTGAAAACGTTCTGAAAACTAAGGCGCTTACTTGAAAAACCTAGTCAATCTGCATTAGAAAGCTATAAATAAAGAGCAAATAGACGTTAGCGGTGAAATTTTGCATTTGCATTGCCTGTTTGCCTAGTGTCCATAGTGTCAACATATAAAATGCAAATTACCTGCTCAAAGAACGTGACTAACATCCAGAGAGATGTGAAGTGTTTTTTTGAAAAAGGAAAATAACAAAAGCTCTTGACTCATATTCCTTGAAACCTTTTCACACGTTCTAGGCAGGTGCATCTTAATTGCCTCACCTATCGCACGCATTTCAAATATATAGATAGCAACGAACGTCATTTCACGCAGCTTGAAATTCCTTAAAAGTGATTAACGATCAAATAGCTGAGTGCAATTGCAATTGCAATCGAAAATAAAGTTCAAAACCAGTGTGTTTCCCCTACAGCATGCGAAAAAGCCGTCAGCGCTAGCTACAATCAAATGTACATCAAATACTTGAATGTGAAGCCAGGCTTTCAGCCGTACTCAATATATATGAGATGTTGGTCGTCATTTGTTCTACGCGTATCGCGTATGTTGACATCAGACGACAGCGAGTAAACATTGCTAATGTGCTACTGCGGGATTAGACGTCTCGACAATTGTGCTCAGACTGATCGTATCGAATATTTTGAAGATCAAAATCGTATTTATCGCCATAACGCCCGACTAAATGGACCATTAAAACGTGCGGTCAAGATGTAAATTGAGTAATAAACCCACCTCTTTACTATGTCCTTGTAGACCTAGACGGCGTAATAATAATTCTACGTCTTATATCAATTTCCATGTAGTATGTGAAGCATAATCTACATCGGAGCAGGAAATCAATTGGCGGTAAACGACCCACTAAACCAGCGCACCTCTGTCGTATGCGCAATATTTTCCAGATCCGGTTGACTTTTCACAGTTTTCAGAACCATTCTCGTATACCGTCATTTTCCGTAAGTCTCAATTTAGATACCTGATTACCAGGTATCGATTCATAATCTAACACGTCCAACCCGTTTTAACGTTTACCCACTTACTTGCAATGGCCCAATGAACCTCATTTACAATGCCCCATAGAGTTGCATTCAAATCACGCTTGCATTGTTGCTCCTGTACTAGCTGCAAACTACTCGCGAATCTCTCAAACTCATCTGGACGTAGTATTCTTCCATAGGACATGTGTGCCGGTATCCTCACGGGCATCATGGTCGTTGTCCGGAAGGACTCATTCGAACTATCTATGTGTGCATCGGTACTCTTGTAATCGATTTCGTTCACGCTATTGTTCAGGTGTTCGGATAAAGTGCGCAGATTTGAATGTTCGCGCGCATTCACCGTCAGGCACAACAACACAAACACAATTAATGCAGACATTTCCCGCATATTTACTGTTATAATTAATTCAATGCTAATCGCGTTGCGTCTAATTAATTAAAACCTGAACCGGGACACAAGGAGGCTTCAATCCAAGTATTTAGTTTTTTTTATATTTTTTTTTTGTTTGCACTTTTCGATTTTCAATTTATCTTTTGTTTCAAAATAACTGTTAGAACGACTATACACTATCGCCAGCCGATCATGTTCAACCTACCAGTTGGGCTGTTCAAATCGAACTGATGCTACTGATCAGTGGGCTGGTTGTGGAGTCAACACTTCAATCGCCGCCTAACCATTGTCGTCTATACCAGTCGTGATGGTGGTGTTTCTGGCGTCCGGTCAGTGTTAATTGCTCCATCCACGATCATTCGTGTACGATCGCACTTGGCCAGGGTGAGTTCTGGGGAAAAAAACACTTTCAGCAACATGTTGCTGGCAACATTTTTGCTTGGTGTTTACTTGTTGGGTTGAAATGAAAGTACAATCTGCAGCGTCAGCTTAGTTCGCGCTCGATTTTGTCGTTGTCGACTGAAGTACGAGTAGAAGAGTTTGGCCTTGACTTGGTAGCTTGTTCTTTTAGCTTCGTATGTCTGTTACGTGAAAACTGATTGTTTCGAGGCATTGCAAGCAATAAGCAGACGCCGCACGTGATGAAATGCAAAATGAGCGTTAAGAATGAGTTGCCATTTTTTGTCATTTTAGGTCTAATTTTTAAGTGATGAGTGGATAAGGAAACAATAGATTGTTGAACCTGTAGAACAGCTTTAGACAAAAAACGTGGAATCGTGGTGAATCATTTGTTTAGCGGTTTGAATTGAATTAAGCCTGAATTACTTTGACAGATTTTGTGTATAACTCCAATTGACGTCGTCAATTTGTTTATACAGAACGGGATCATGAAAAATCTACGACAATCATGAAGCAGTAAACAAATGTATTATTTCGCTACGTAGATTATAGTAAACGAATATTATTGTATATTTTTTAGATTTTTGCCACTTGCGGTTTTTTGGATATACATATGCTGTAATCATCTTGAGCTGGTAACATAATATAAAACTTTGTTCTGGGGTTTTACCCGCTAACGCCGGATAATTTGTTCTTAAAGATTCCACCTGAAGTATGAATTACATATTTTACCGAGATAAATGAGGGATGAAAAAAAGAAATTAAAACGTTGTAACTTCTTAAGTAGGCTTATAACGTTAATGATGGAGACCGGAACCACAACAACACATGATTTAAAATAAAAAAAAAGTAACTAATTACAACTATCTAACCTAGCCGGCCGGTTGGGCACAAGTTTGAGTGCCGCTTGGCTGTTACTGCAGACGCATTTTTTTTTTTGTTTTTTTTTAATGGTAAAGAGGTACGCTCTTATGGTGTTTGTCACACAACCTGGACGGGGTGCAGATGGTTTGTGTCGAAGATGTTCGTTCACTACTCTCCGGGGGTGGTTATCTTAGATAGGATTCGAGAGCTTCGACTGAATTTGTCGCGTTGGTTGTATTATAGTTCGCGGTAACTATTTCTTTTGTTTCCGTGTCATTAAGGTGTTATATTGGAAATGCACCTATACTTTTTCCCTTTTACTTGTGATTTACAACATAGTGCATGGCCATTAGGATTGTGTATATCACTGATTGAAAGATAGACCCATTTTCCGTTTCGTCGTTTTATAGTTCAAAGAAAACTCCATCACCGGACCCCTGCCCAGACCTGGAGCCATCTGTAAGAATGCGAAGATGAAATTAGTCTATTCCAGGTTCAGTATCTGTCCAGAGCCAGTCCTGATTTGACTGTGAAGTTATAGAGCAATAGGGGTCGTAGGATATTTCTCGCACAAGTACACTGTCACTCCAGTGCGAGTTGCTCCAAAAAGCATTACTCTTGAGGCAAGGCATGGCTTTCAGTACTCACCCCCTGATAAATATGTCAAGGAGTGGAAGGTTCATCATAGCATCTAGATCAGTGCCCGGTGGGCTAGGGAAAGCCCCCGTGCAGCTGAGACAGACCGCTTTTTGGAGTTTGGTGAAAGAGGCCATAACGTGTTTGCGTGTTAGCCTGTTCCACCAGACAACCGATGCATATGAGATCATCGGTCTTATCATTGCCGTGTAGATCCAGAGAAACTTTTTCGGTGTAAGCCCCTGTTTCGCCAAAACCACCTTTGCACTGCATAAAAGCTGACAGCGCTTTAATGGTTTTTGACTCAACATGCTTTGACCAAAGAATTTATCTAAGATGACTTCCAGGCACTTAGCTTCCTTGGATATCGGGATGAGTATGTCTTTTAGCACCAGCTGAGTCATGCCAGTATTCTTCCTCCTTAAGACCTACAAACAATACAATGCCGAAAGCTTTTTCCAAGTCAATCAAACAGGCACCCGTTCGTTGGTTCTTGCATATGTTCCATTTGAATAGGATTATGAGACCTTTCTGACATTGAGAGAAGTGCTTTACCCTTCTTGGGGATTGATAGCACCATACATTATTCAGTGCATTGTTAAACAGGATGGTGAACGTCTCTACAACCACTGGATATACCGTCGATTCCTGCGATTTTTATTTTCTCTTCAGCGATTCGAAGATCATCTGCCTATTTCCCGGAGCTGTTAGCTCCTTCGTTGGTGACGGCATTATTTGCCATTAAACCGTCATTGCGTATAGTAAAACCAACGTCCTCTGGTTGATGTCATTTCGAAGGTAGAAGTAATGAAATAGGGCTCTGTTTTCCAGGTGGTGGTTTGAGCTAATGCTGTCATTCACATTATACACTTCTTGAAGGACAGCTCCCACTGTCGCCATTTTCTCCTGAGGATCCTCGATCACGAAGAAATCATCATCCAAGACATCAAAGTCTTCTACTTATGAGCCAGATTTGATTTTTTTTATGTCTCGGAACGTAAGACGGAACAGAGAGTGTCGTGGCGCAGTGGGTAGTGAGTCGGCCTCTGACGCACGATGAACAAGTTCGGATCCCGGCTTCATTCCTCGGCGGGGTACCGGTAAAACCCTCCGTAGTACACTTGCCTTGAAAAAGCTTCTCGGGGGTCGGAATCGGCATTAAACTGTAGGTCCCGTTCACTTGTGTGAAAAACAAATCGCACACAACATAAGTGAATAAGAGAAGCTTGGCTTTGGCTCTCCGTGAGCTGTAACACCATCTAAGAAGAAGAGGAACGTAAGACATTCTCGATAACTTGCATGGTGTCCTCGGTTCCTCCCTGTTCGCGTCATTAGCCCCTCCGGCTTGCTGGTGGGTGGAAGCTGGACTAGGAAGAAGGGTAATACTTGCTTTTCTGGTCAAATAGACGCCTATAAGAATTATTGTACGCAGCCTCTTGGCCTTGAGGGTAAAGAGAAGACCTCCGTCATTGTCTCCTTTAATAAGTTCGTTACTCGTTTATACTACTCCAGTTGGATGCACTGGAGAGCAGAGCGTTTTTCGCTTATGCCTTTAAAGATAAAATTACCTACTCCAAGGACATACTTACACAGATCTATGGTCTCGTGTTGTAGCATGGGTAAATACGAAGGGTACCTTTTCTTAAGTAGAACGTTGTGCTGCTGTTGATATTGATTTCACCCCTTGCGCAGCTTTTCTGTCGAAGGCATAGCGTAGATGAAGCACTGGTTTTCTGAATCAAAGCAAAACAGGACATTGACAGCAGATTCCGCCTTCGCTCGCCCACGGTGGCACACCCTTGAGGCCGACCGCGCGTGTGTGCCGAATCTCTTAGCTCTACATCACTGAAAACCTCCTCACTTTTCTCCGGACAACGGGCAAAATACAATAAACAAAGACGTCTGTCTGGTAGTACAATGGACCAGTATATGTGTCCGAGTGCTCCAACAGATAGTAGAAGTTTCCAACAAAAAAAAAATAGTTTTAGTTTGTTATAAGTTTTATAAAAATGTATCGTATATTCTGATGGCACTGTTGGGGCAGTCAAGGAGGAGGCCGTCTTTTAAACTCTTTCATCTGACCCTATCATCAACAATGTTGGCTCCCAATCAACGTTTGTTAGGGCGAGATGATGTGAAGGCCATTACTAACTGGAGAGTCTTACCAGATGTTATTTTGTCAGACCACGGAGCACAGATATATCGAATTCCAATTGAGTTTACCCATTGCGTTTAGAATCTCCCCGAGAAAGGTACGGTTTAGAAAGGAGCTTAAGAAATCCACTCAAGTTCTACCTAAACTGAGAACGAAACAATGAGTAGAGGATTTCATTCACAACCTGAGCATTCGTGCTGCAGAAAAGTAACGTAACAATAACGTCGAACGTTGGACCTGATCTGTACGCAATTAAATCGTCCGCGTACGCTATTGAATGGTGAAGAGAAGCTATCAGATCACTGAAGTAAATGCTGAAAAGGATCGGCGAATTCACCGTATCCTGTTGCAGTTCATTTTTGATTTCAAATAGTTGGGTAGAATCATGTTGACAGTTTCCACAACGAACTTTCTACCGGTTAATATGTCAAAAATCCTATACGAGGGTGGTCCGATAAGTATGTACTTAGTCTAGAAAAGAAAAATAAAAATTTTGGAGAAATCGCGATTTATTTTTCAATATAGTCTCCTTTTGGCTCGATACACTTGACCCAACGATGCTCCAACTTCTTTAACCCGTCTGAAAAATACGGGTTTTCTCTAGGTCTGCAAAGTAGGCCTCCGTGGCGGCGATGACTTCCTCATTCGACTGAAATTTCTGCCCGGCGAGTGACTATTTCAAGTTTAGAAACAAAAAGAAGTCGCACGGGGCCAAATCTGGAGAATACGGTGGATGGGGCAGCAGTTCGTAGCCCAATTCGACCAATGTGGCCGTAGCGAGGTCGGAAGTGTGAGCCGGTGCGTTATCATGGCGGAAGAGCACTTTTTTTTCGCCAAGTGGGGCCGTTTTTTCTTCAATTCGGCGTCGAATCGGCTCAATAATTTGACAGAGTACAGCCATGTGTCAGTTTTGCCCTTCTCCAGATACTCGATGTGGATCACACCTTGTGAATCCCAGAAAACGGTGGCCATCACCTTTCCGACCGATGGGACAGTCTTCGCCTTCTTCGCAGCACGTTCGCCGGGTGAAGTCCACTGTTTCGACTGTTCCTTGGTCTCTGGTGTGTACCAATGGATCCATGTTTCGTCGACTGTCACGAAACGACGCAGAAACTCCTTCGGATTGCGTCTAAACAGCGTCAAACACTGCTCTGAAGTGGTCTCACGGTGGCGCTTGTTGTCCGGAGTGAGCAAACGCGGCACCCATCGCGCCGACAGCTTTCTCATGCCCAAAATTTCATGCAGGATATGACCCACGTGATCTTTTGAAATGCCTACTGTCTCAGCTATCTCGCGCACTTCAATCGGCGGTCTGCCAATACGAGATCGTGGATTTTTGTCACATTTCTCATCCAAAACCGACGTGCGACCTCGTTGAAACTCGTTAAACAAATTTTTGATGGTCGCCATCGAAGGAGAAGAGTCACGGTACACAGCATGCAAACGCTCTTTGATTTCGCTGCGGGATTTCCCTTCCAAAAACAAGAATCGATATTGCTCTTTTTCCATTTTTCTAAAATCCGCGGACACTCCCGCTTCCACACACGGTCCAAACAAAACTACGAATCCGATCCGGCTGAGACAGTAGCCGTCTACTAAAATGTACTACACGTTAGTAAGTTGCTCTTGCGATACTGGCGCCATCTGGCGGTGAGGCAAAGTACTTATCGGACCACCCTCGTATAGCAGTGGTTTACTTAAACCCGGCCGACTGAGCTTCTAGTAAAGTCCTTCTAACCATACGGTGTCGAAAGCTTTTTCCAGGTCAATCACACAGACACCCGTGCATTGGTTCTTGCATTTATTCCACTGGATATCCGATACGAGCCTCGACGCGGCATTAATACTGAATTGGTTATCTTATCCGGAATGATTTTATTGTCCTCAACCCATTTAGACAGGGCTCTAAGGACTACATTCTCTTTGCTCAATCCTAGTCAACGAATTCACATTTACCGATTGGATCTTTAAGGGACTCTCTCCCAGTGTAGCCATTACGATTGTATTATAGTTGCGCTAGGCCCGGAAGAAGCGAGTCGATTTCGTCTACTCGGATCGCCTGCTCAAGGATCTGCTGTTGGAGATTTTGCCGATTTGCCCTTGGATGGCAAGAAGGACCGAACGCAGGTCCACCTCGAACCCCGGTGCCTTAGAAACACGCACTGATGCTTTGGGGACAGCCATGTGCTTTTGTACGGTTTGCCGCCATTTGTGCATAGGTCACCTGGAGTGTGATGGGTGGTGTTTCTAAGCTACCCGAGATTTCTGTTTACAAGCCAGATTTGCTTTCTTTATATCATGGAACTTAGGACATCCCTGGCTTATATCTTTGCATAGAGTACAACGTCTCGTTAGGTTCAAAGTGTTGTCGGTTACCTCTTTTATCTACGTCCAAATGATCCGTTCATTCCACTCCCATACTGAACCTCAATCAGCAAGACCAACAATACAAGTTTCAAGAAAAAAACCTGTTTTTGTATATTTTTTTTTTTCAATTATTTGTTCCTTAATTTATTTATGTCCGTTTATTTTATAATTTATAATATTTTCAATTTTTTATATGCGTTTCATATTGTGTTTCTGTTTTTGTATTTGTTTTCATAAATACTATATCCTCTGTCGCTTCTCTTAATCACTTATAATAATTTACTCTCTTTTTGTATCTTCTATTTATGTATTTGTAAATTACAATTACATACATGCGTAAGGATATTTTCTCTTTTCTTGTTTGTTTACTTCTGTTTTAAGGTATAGTTATGGTAAATATTTATGTTTTCTATAAATTACTTCGTTTAAATTAATAAATTAAAAAAGAAAAATTGTTGTGTCGATGACGAAATAAATCGAAAACGTGGTATTGAAAAGAAAACAAAAATGCATAACCGACTATCTATTGAATGAAGGTAAACATCATTGTTTTGAATTTAGTACTAACGAAAGGATCGTCGATTATCAGATAACTTAACACTAATCTCAACAGTCCTTCGGGGGGAGGGGGGCAAAGTAAGTGAACGAACCGAGTGTCTGAGTAATTGCTGATCTTTACACTTAACATTGATGGTTTATTTCATGAATGGTTTCTTAATTCGTTTAACTATATTTATGTGTTTATATTTATATATGTTGGGCGTATCGTATTTATATTGTTTTGAGTATACTAAAGGAAGAATAAAGTTATTTTATGTTCAGTTGTTATTCTGGTTACAAATTGAATTGATTTCAAGAGTTGCAAATTAAATTAGTAAATTTGTTTGTTTCTTTTGATTTCGTATGATTCTTTCCTCACATGGTCGTTGTGCATTGTAATTAGGGTCGGTTAATTCGAATGTTTTGCTTTCTCTGTTGGTTTTATGATATATGGTCGACCTGTTGACATTTACTGATCGGCTTGATCAGGTTTGTGAATACAATAAATCGGTCATGACTGTCGGGTCCATATGAAGGGGAACCAATAAACAAATGAGTTCAGTGATCTTGCAAACTTTATTTTAAAGATAAGCAAAAGCAGAAAATAATTTCGAGTGAGTAAATTACAAATTCTAGCACAAAGGTGACTTGTTTAGTTAATGCTTTCAATCATTTCGACTAGTGATCAAGTACAAAATTCGAATCATGTAGATCAAGATCAAGAAACGTTGGAATAACAAAAATTCAAATTCAAATTCTGCTTGGCAAACATTATTTTCGCTTATTATTGCACCTGGATTTCGTGTTAAATACATTTTAATATTTATTTCGTTAAATCTATAAGCCACGCAAGAAAAACAATTTTTTTTTCAGAATTTAGATTGCATCGTCTCTCGTTTGTTTCTGTCATTCGCACTTAAACTCAAGGAAACACTTAAAACGTTTAATGTCTTTGTAGGTTTTTTTTCTTGTTTTATTTTTTAATTAAATTCAATAATCGCTTTCACGCCTAATATTCAATAATTTACTTTTGTATTATAAACAAAAAACGCAACGATTTCTAGAACCCAAAACTTCTGTTTCTTTTCTTTTATACAAAAAGGAGATCCTTTATCACAAAATTATATGTTTTTTTTTTTAAATATATATTTTAAACAAAAGAAATTGAAATCTATGCGAATTTTATAATTTATACGATCTAGAAAATAAAAATAAATTTTTTTTCTGCCTTTTTCAATTGTGTTTTCACTTTAAGTTGTTTTTGCTTTCAACAATTTCCCTTTTCATCGTGCGTTTTCAATTTGATTTTTATTTTTATATATATTCATGTATGTACGTCATATGTATACATTTTATATAATATTTGTTGAATTCATTTTGTTTTTTTGTTTAATAAATATTATCATCGTTTATGTATAATTATTAATTATTAACGTAATTTTATTTATAAATTTAGTTTGTTTTTTTTTCGCTTTATTTTAGCTTGAATTTGAAAATGTAATTTTTTTGTTTGTCCTCTAAAATTATTTATAACATTTTTTTTTTGTTTTTTTTTTTTCAAAAAGGCATGCTAAAATAAAGGCCCTCGTCGGGGGCCACTCTCAAACTCTATAAATATCTTGGTGGTCCTGAATTATATGTCCCCTGCGGCGGTGCAGGTGACGGTTGACCTTGGCGTAATACATCGAATGGTGAATCCGAACGCTGCATAAAATGGTGGTAGTTGCTTGGCGGCAGCTGATGCTATAAGAATATAAAATAATCAATTTCGATTCAAATTAATCTCATCAAAAAAAAAAATGATTACCTGCAGTCCACGCAATCCAATTGGTCCAGCTGCGCCCATTATATGACTCGGTCCATCGCCTAGATCCAGCTGCAAGCTATCTGGTGCCTCTCCAGCCAAGTGCAATTGCCCCAACGATGCCGTAGCCATCGCCACATCCGGCATCATATCCGACAAATGCCCGCCTTCGCATCCTGCATTCGTTGCATCGACAGTCTCACCCATTGGTGCAAATTGCCGATAATCTCCCTCCGTTATCAGTGCCGGCAAATCACCCCTATGACTCGTAGAATGTCTTGATCCATAGCTACTTCCACCGCCCATACTGCCCATTTGCAATCCGCCGCCTCCGATACCTCCGCCCATACTCCCACCACCATGATGAGCGGGTCCGATACCTAAATGCTGTCGCGGAAAAGTCATATTTCGATTGTAACACGCCATATTGTTTTGTACTGAATTGGCATCATTGCCGCCCGGCAACGCTGGTGATGGTGGTGCTGTTTGGTCGTCCTCCTCGATATCCTCAGTCTGTGTTGTATTGTTAGCAGCTACCTCGTCTACTCCAACTTGACTGCTCAATGAACCCTCTAACAATTCGGCAACTGGATCGGGTAAATTGAATTCACGAACTACCCGCAGTCGTATTTGACGATTGATCTCATGTTTCGAGGAGAGTGGAAGCAACAGCGCCCGTTGGCACATGGGCGACTGTCGTAATTTATGCTCACGCTTAAACATCGCCGTCATTGTTGACGCATCCGGTGGAGGAATCACGGCCACGGCAGCTAGCATATCGATGTTATCAGGCCCAGTTGACGGACCAACGCCACCACCCGCAGCGGCATTCATTCGTGAGACCATATACAGTGTATCGGGAATATCGGGCATATGTCGCGACCGTCGCATACGTAACAATTCAACCTGATGTGATGAAGCCATTCGATCTTCCAACAATGCCTTCACCTCTTCGAAGTAAGGCATGAAAAGGCGCGGTCGCACAAACAGTCCTTGATTTTTACCGCCACGAATCCAGGCATTCACTCTAAGATTCTCGCGCTCGTCACCGATCATATGCGACGGTGGTGTACTCACTAATCCTCTTCGTATTGCTTGGCAGAGTATTTCACTATTTGGTGGGAGTACGTGATCCATTCGCACCAGAGGCAGCAATTCGGAGAGTATTTCGCGCAGCTCGACATCGCTGAGATCACGTTTCTTGACACCTTTTCGCGTCACTGAATGTGCGGTATGACTTAAGAGATTCGGTTCGCGATCCTCCATACGACGAATCAGTTCCTGTTCGCCCCACTTGAGAACTGCCTGAAGCACTTCCAGCTCCGAGGCTTGTAAAAAGTTACTCTGAAGCGCACAGATCAATTGCGTCTTGTCAAGCTGATGAAGAACTGGCGATGATACGACTGCCGAGAATTCTTCGCGCAAGTATTGGCACGCCTGGCGAAAGACCCATGCTGAGCCATGCGGTTGATTGCCCCATTTTAGAACAGTTGGTAATGTATCTAACGACAGCCATTCCAGTATCAGATCTTCACAGCCCTGCGCCAAGATATCTAACTCTAAGAATCGTCCGATTTGGTACAACTCCATAGCTTCTTCCAAAGGAGTAGGTCGCGCCCGTCCGGTGTGAGTCAAGGCATGAACTTCACCCAGACTTCCAGCACTGTTTCCGCTGCCGGCACCTCTCAGTATCAGCGTTAAGTCAACAGTGTCCAAGTAGATGGCATGTAATAGCACACGGGCATATCGTTTCGGGATCACAGTTTCATCTAGCACTATACGCGTTGGCACATGCAGCGTGCGTTCCGTATATTCATCGACGTTGCGCGTCCGCCGTTGTATGAGATTCCGAAAGAAAGGCGAACGAGCACTCAGAATGGCTTTGTGGCACGGTAACTCTAGCTTCGGTCGGAAACCATACTCTGAACTACCCGAATCCGGACGATGGTAGTCATTGCCCTCGGATGTGAACACCAACGCGGCATCGGCATAGTCTCCGGTCTCTAGTAAATATCTCAGATCATGCTCGAGGGGATTCGGTGTCCCGAAATCATCGCCCAATTGTCGCAGGAGATTGATATCGATAGTCGGATCGTGTGGGCATAGATCACCGGTATACAAATACCGCAGCAATGATGAGAACATTTGTACGTCGATCGGTGAAGACGGTAGCTCGAGGCAAATACGAGCTCCGAAACCTGGGCACCCGGCCAATAGATCACGAAAATACGAGCATCGAGCTGATAAAATCGATCGGTGTACGGGAAAAATCGTTCCGCGAAACACCAAGTCACAATCGGTACAAGTCTTCATGTCGAACAGGTTGGCCAGATCCTGTTTGAAGGTGGTCGCCGGCGGTCGTGCTAGCTCAGCCTGTACGGAGAGATCTTTAAGCGCTGCCAGCGCCTCGTATTCTTCACAAAGGGCAGCCAGTTCCAGAGGACTCCAATCGGAAACGAAGTCGCGTAAGACTCTCGCATGATCACAGGCTTTCGAGGAACGTCGCCGCCGAATGAATTTCCGTTTGAGTGTCGCAAATCCGGTTACTCGCTTGCGACGTTGCTCACGAAAATGCGGTCCAATACCGGGACCGCCACCAGCGCTAGTCAGACCGGATGATGTTGATTGCATGCCCGATGTCGAGGGCATGGGATAGTCTGACGATGTTGTCGCGCCCATTTTATTATTATTTGTTGTTGAATTTTAATTGTTTCGAGATTCGTTTCTATCTCTATTTGTGGTATGGAGAAAATCCTTTTGTTTGTATTGTGCGGCGGTAGGAGATCCAGATGCAGAATGGATGTTACATTCGTGTCCAAAATTCTGCTGCAACCCCTTTCCGCCCGTAATGATTAGCGAATATTATTCATGACATTGAAAACTCACTGAAACGAGACGGGAAATTTTGAAATTTAGTCATAAACTTGATTGAGATACAGTAACATGGGGCTACAGGGAGCTAAATTGAATGTTGAGATCATGCGGTCAGTCTCAGCGAAAAAAAAATAGTAGACAGGCAGCCAGCGGTATGATGTTGGAGCATATTGGACTAGCTGTAGACAGACTGTGAGACTAATGTGTTAGACACGCGCGTGTTAAAATAAACAACGATCTCCTCCATCGCTGCAGTAAGGATTGACCAAAATGAGGGAACATTGGTTTACTGAACTGAATTTTAAGCTAAAATGGGCACCGTAGCCCAGAGGTTTATGGGTAAACTTCCGACACCTATCACACGACGTTTAAATCTTCTAACCGTCAAGTAATCGAAATGAAATCGATGTTTCTCCTCGGTGGTGTTTTCAAAAAGCCCTCCGCAGTACACTCGTCCTTAAAATTATTTGAAATCCGTCGGTTGAGGTAGACAGTAAACAGTAGATCCGCTTCGGATGTGGAACACTTGCTGAGCTTGAATAGAAATGAAGGCGGAGAATAAGTGTTCTTAGTTGAATTGGTTGCTGACATTGTTAGTCATTTACTGAGCGCTCTTGGGTAATTGACAAGAGATGAACGTCTGTGCAGGAGTCGATTACCTTGCAAAACCTATGAAATGAGTCATATGAACCGATGAAGCATGGGTTTACGGATATGATGATGAAACTAAAGCCTATCCTTCCCTAAAGTCGCAAAGGTCGTGCTGTGTATCTCAATTTCAACAGCAGAGTGCACCATGAGTTCTTGCCATAAGGTCAAACGAGTCACCAGGGAATACTGCCTACAAGAGCAACGCTGGTTGCGTGAAGTTTCGAAAGAAATGTAATAAAGCCTGCTACTACATTGCGTTTTCGTACCTTAAAATGGCTAAAGGCAGCTCATGCCTGCGTATACCCAAAGGGCGGTCACCTTGCAAGTACAAATGCGAGAACCTAATGCCATCCCAGAAATCGAGTAAGAAGTGTTTTAAAGATTGGGTAATAGAGACCGGCCTTGTGAGATCATCTGGCTTTATGCAAGAAGCCCATTTCCGGCCCGTCTGAGGACAGACCGTAATTAATTCAATGAAATAACATACATAGTCGCGAACCATTTCATTAATATCCATGCGATTACGTGTCTATGAGTCCATTGGTTAGCATGACTAGATCCAATGCCATATGACTTTCGCTGCAGCACCTGAACGGGAAAAGACATTGAAATAAATTGGATCAATCGCTCTTGTCCGGTAAAATAAAGGTTCCCATGTGCCGATGACTGGGCCCTTCACTGTGTCTATGGCCAGAATGGCAATGGAATGGAATGATCACGGCCATGAGCTATTTTTTTAAATATATTGTTCTGTTTCGAAACATTTATGATGTAAAATCCCAACAAAGACATCGAGCACAGCAGCATCTGATACCGTCCGAGTTCCAGGATGATAAACATGTGTACACATCTCCCCACAAAATGGAGTAAATTGTCATTGAACAGATGAGTGAAGAGCGATGATGCTCTGACATTTTAAAGCAGATTATTGTAATCTGCTGGGTGATCCCTACAACCTGCTTCAATCAGCGTGATATCAGCGAGCACATTTGTGGCCCAATCCATTTCAGTCAATGTACGCAGCCCGAACCCCCGACAATATCAGAGTTTCATGTTCGTTCTTAATTGATTTATCGATGAACGCATAATCGCACGCACTTATTCAATGCCATCAATCAATTTGACTGTGACCCACGGAGCCAACGCAACATTCATCTTTACTGGCCAACTGCATTTGGTCTAAAAGTAAATTCACACAATTTAACGTATCTTAGACAAACAAACAAAACGAAAATCAACTGCTACATCACACCACACACAAGTGGCCCTGAATCATCCAGATGAAGCCACAAAATCATCAACATCCGCTGCATTTGCCACTCCAAGCCACAGCTACCAGACGAACGGTTGCCTGCTATTCACATTACGTCTAGTGTTTCCTAAATTATTTATGAAATGCACCAATGATGTACCCAAATATTACACGGAGAACCGCAAAGCAGTGCACATGCATAATACATTAATTATGCAGACAAATTTCCACTTTAAACTCGATATATACTCGCCATAAATGTAAAATCGACAACGACGGTCAGCCCGAGTAGTAGTACCAAAAAAACACTGAAAACACATAAAAAAAACGCCAAACTACACACAGAAACAGAGGAAAAACGACGACGTCGACTATGGTAACGGGTGAAGGTGCTATCGGTGTAAGGTGCTACTATGGGGCTGCTGGTATGCCCGGGGCAAGGGGGACGATATGCACTGAAAAACTTTCTATCCAGCTTTCACATTACGACAACGACGACTGCGATATGATGTCTGAAACGGGGCGACGACAATCCGTAATCTTCTAACACCAATTAGGAATTATTAAAATTTCCACACCAATTCCGACCACACATCTCCATTCACATTTTAAATCGAACTTTAAACAAAAAAAAAATGCAACTTGCAATAGCTCGGTACGAAATGGAGGACAAAAAAAAATTGTTTCTTCCAATAATTACCTCGAATGGTAAACATCTCGATATTTTTTTGTGGAGGAAGAAGGAAATGAAAATGAAAACGAACAAAAAATGGGGAAAATGCACAAATGTATTTATCATTTCATTTTTTCGCACTCATTATTGCATTCAATTCAAGTGAAAATGATTGGATATTGTACTTTAACTAATTAAGCATCGAATGGATTATGATTTATTTCTAAATTCAATGTTTTTTCATCACTTTTCTGCACAAATAAATGGAGAAAAAATATAAACACCCCCGAAAACTATGACAGAAACAGGTGTACATTATTTTTAAATATGTAATAGCTGGTTGAGGTTTTTCTGTTGTCATCTACTACGAATTTGGGTGCGATGCTGTAGACTGAAACGATTTCCATGGATTTGAGTTGAAGGTAAGGTAGTGGTTAAGGTAGGGTTCTTTTTTCGGTGAAAATGTTTTATGATTTGATATCTTAAACTTTTTTTTAACATTATATTATATTTTAACATTAGATTTGTTTCAATGCTGAGAAATGCTTCGCAATAATTGTACACATTTAACATGGGTTGTGGCTTCCACGTCGATATTCAGTAGAATAAGGCGACAAACCAATATATGCTTGTGCTTGGCTGGTCAACTTTAAAAAGGCCTTCGACACCAAATGGTTTGCTCTACAAGCTCACCAGGTTGGTTATCCCAAATCACCTTCTATTCAATAATAACGTAAAGACTATAGGAAAAAGCTTGTTGATAAATCTGCCAACTTCGAGCAGGATCTTTGATATTAATAACGGTTTACAACAGGGTGCGCTGATTTGACCGCAGAGTAAAAATCATATGCTGCGTGGCCTTAATAGGGCGTATCATTACTTATGTTTGCCCGGTCTGGTTTAATATAGTTCCAATTTATATGGAAAACATTCAAATATCCGAGAGACACTACCTTAGGATCTGCCTTAGATTCTACAGAGCGCCAGAGTCACAGTTCATTAAGTATTGCCTTAATGAGTTCCTGTCTGAGGGAGCAGCCTTACACAAAATTGACAATTTTCTTGTTAGAGTGGCTCGAAAGCTCTTGGGCTATGACTTACCACAATAACTTGATCTCCGAGTTTAGCTACCCCAATTGTAGATAAACGAGAGCGCACCCCGATTGAAGCATTTCTCCAAATCGATTCCGACTGGTTAATGCAAAATAGAGATGCTATCCCGTAAGTTACCATTGCCACCGGGGCACCAGGGACAAACGGATCACCCGCGACAGGTACGGGGCAATGGCGGAGTGGCATCTCGCCTATGTTGCTAAACAGCACGCCGATTGAAGGTTGTCGGGAAAACGCTTCCCAAAGCAATGCGTTACTCCGGTGAGATCCTACTTACTCCTAAGTCAGAAAAGGGTTAGCTAGGGGATCTCTTGAAGGCTGGGGTCGTCATCATGCTTAGATGAGCCCTTGAACTGACTGATACCTTTTAGCCTTGGTCAGGTCTCGGGCAGGAAAAGTGAGCGAGATGGCGCAGCCCATTCGCTGAAAGACCCAATCAGAAAGAACGAAAAACACGAGTGCTAGTCAACGTGTGTGAGGTTGTAAGCTCCTTCGAAACTTTATTCAAAACCATGAGAACAGAACTGAATTAAAACTGAGACCAATAGATGATAGACCATCGGAAATGAATTTAACCTATTAGTGTACGGAAACTAAGCCCACAAATTAGCATGACATCCATACGTGAGAGAGACATACAAAAGTATGACAAATCTTTAATACTACCGTGAATAAGGTTATAGGAGCCCTTTTGACTCCAGTAAGTGACTTATTGGGAATAGGCATGAGACTCTAATCATTTATAAAGTCGGCTATCATGCCTGCTTATAAATGTCACATTCAATTATTTTTGTTTAGTATTCTGAAAAAATATATATTTCTTTTGGAGTGTTAAATATTATTGTATCCACATCCCAAAAGGTTGAGTAAATGAACATTTCTGTAAAATTTTCAGTTTTCTAACACATCTTTCCGAATTTTTTCCACCACTTTACCGATGACAATCCGTACGTTTCGGACTTAATTTCTAACCCCCACGACCATATGATACCCTTGCACAGCTGTCATTCGTGGAAAGCCATAAACCTACCTTCTGCCCGAGTCGAGATCGCATTTGAATGTAAAATTTAAAATCTCATCGAAATCACGTTTTGCGAATCACTGCCAACACATCCAGTCCAATTCCTCAACCTTCCAACACACCCACGTTCCATCAGCATTTTACAAATCACAAACCATCGTGAATTCAAGCATCCAATTCCTCGTATTGCCCGATGTTCATATACCAATTCAGGAATGCAGTCTGCACTTTACGTTACCCCCTCGCAACATCCAGGGAATTTTCCACAACAGCAAATCGGTTCGCTCAATTGCCTCAATTGTCACCATATGATGTAAGTATTTCCACTGCGTGTATTCAACTTTTACATATTTTTTTTCGTTTTTCTTTTAAACTCATCAACATTTCGGCATGAACGCTAATTGCAAATCTATTTTCGCATCTCTTGTGTCGCATTTAATAAAACTGACCTCGTCTAAGGTCAATACAGTGCTGCGTGAGAATGAATTCTCCCACACGTTCGCTGACCTCGACAGCCCGCTGATGGGATACGAGTCAAATCAGTTAGGATCGAATAAACCGATGGAGGATTCACGAACTGAAGCGAGCTTCATACATAAGAATGGTGAGTAAACAAATGCCTACTAGATGGTTTCAAGGTTAGTCACCCAGTTCTATTCTTATCTCTCCGTAGCGTTTATTTGCGGGGTGTTTGACGGACATGCCGGACCGGCGTGCTCCCAGGTAATCTCTAAAAGGCTATTACGATACATTGCGGCTGGTGTTATAGACCGGAAAACGCTGCGCGAGGAGATAACCAAAGGATGCACAAGTCAATCGTTCCTAAAATGCTATAACGATAAAGTATGTACGAAACGGAATCGGCTTGCTTACGGATTGTTGATGATCCTCTTTATAGGTAGACTTTGTTAAGGAAATCAAGAATATCTACGAGGAGAGTTTCTCGCGGTACGCGAACGAAATTGTCAAGTCTGAGGCAGGGAGAGAGGCGGCTATCGATAAAGCCTGTATGCACCTGGACGCTGATTTGTCACGGGAAGCACTTAAACACAGTGAATTGCGATCTACCATGTCTGTGGCAATGTCAGGTTTGCTATCATCTGTCATTCTTAAAGAAGACTGCGTGATAAAATCGCCTTTCTTAGGTTCAGTTGCATGTGTGGCACATATCGAAGGCCGAGATATTCATGTGGCTAGTACCGGAGACTGTGCCGCCGTGCTGGGCTTCCAAACCGATACCGGCCAATGGATGGCCAAAAAACTGTCCTATGAACACAATGCCGAAAATGTGAACGAGGTAAAGCGCGTGCTCGCCGAGCATCCTCCCCAGGAAGCCGACACTGTTATTCGGAATGAGCGGTTGTTAGGGCAACTGGCGCCGTTGCGTGCATTCGGCGACTTCCGGTATAAGTGGGACAACGAGACTTTGCAGAAATACGTTGTGGCAAACTATGGACAAATGTATATGCCGCCGAACTACCACACGCCGCCGTATCTGACCGCGATGCCAGATATTGTGCATCACGAACTGACACCTGCTGATAAGTTCGTGGTGATTGCTAGCGATGGCCTGTGGGACTTTTTGTCTCCGAAACAAGTTGTTACGATGGTTGGCGAACATATTATGTCCCGAAAAAACCTGGAACCACTCAAACTGCCGGAGGGTGATGTCACGCTGCACCAAATCTCACAAACCCTAACAGAGCGGAAGTAAGTTAACGAATTTTGGGTTGATTTTAGGGTAATTAAGTGAAATCTACGTTTTTCAGAGCCGGGCGCAAGCAGAAACCTCTCGATCAGAATTCGGCCACACATCTTATCCGCAACGCACTCGGCGCCACAGACTACGGTATCGAGCACTCGAAGATCTCGTACTACCTGACCCTACCGCAAGACGTAGTACGTCTCTATCGCGACGATATTACCATCACTGTCATCTACTTCAATTCAGATTACATCAAGAAGGCGTCATCGTAATGAGCCATCCACAGCCGGTTCCTCTCTGCTCTTGTACATATAATCGTGTTATGTTCCTCTTCGAATTCGTCTTAAGTATTTGTGTATGTTGTGTGCAACTAACCGACAAATTACCTGATTTACTTGTTTTACTTTTCATTCGCATTGAACTTGTTTAAAGTCCTCACAAACCACATCGTTCTATCTGTCCGATCCCTAACCATCCCAACCAATCCTGTTTACATTAGTCGAAAAGTTATCATTTAGGACCTTGTGTCGTCGTTTCTCTGGCATAGTATTTAGAGTCGATTGTAAGCCTATTCGTCCAGCTGTGTATGCAATTTTAATGGATATTTATTCTTTTTTTTTTTTATCTAAGAATATAACAATGATGCCCAGGCAAATATATATTATCTGTGTGTTTAGATGTAAGCGGGGTGCTATTCATGTTTCAAACGTCTGATGGAAACCCAAAAGTAATTGGCACCATTCGGACTGTTGCTTTTCTTTTATATTTTGCAGTCATTCGTGTAAACATATTGGTTTAGATGCATCTGTAGGGTTGTCATGTTTCAGAATTTCGATGGCACTACGCGTTTTCAAGACTTGATGTGAAGATAAACAAAGTAATTAATAATTTTAATAAATCGATCTTTTTCAAGAAAATGAAGAGAAAAATGTGTATTCGTGGACTTGTGGGCGACTTCTCTCACTACCATATACGTTTACAAGTTGTGAACATCTAAGGCAGTATGGAGGCCCTTCATTATTCACCAATAGATGTTTTTATCTATGAGATAGAAGCATCTAGGTCAGTGTCAGGCTAAAGGCAGTGTAACTGAATTTAAATAATTAGTCCAGAGGAGCCTAAAAAATTCATGACGAAATTAATAACTGGTTTGCCCGAGTAGATGACTCAGAAACTAACGCAATGCAGCAGTATAAAATTGCAAAGCCCCAAAGGTTGCCCTTACTGAACAGGTCACGGGTACAAGATATCAAACCCTACAAAAGGACAAAATTCGGGAAAAAAATGCTGAAATTCAGGAAGATTTAGTGACTAAAAACACGGGAGCAACGTATGCAGGACAAAACACTGTAAGAAAAGGATATCAGAGCCAATCAAGATTTATACACTACAATAGTGGAGTAGCCTATTGGTGTATGAAAAATTTATTGAAGACGAACCAGATAAGACCGGTGCGAACAAAGCTGAAGGGGACACGGAATCGGAGGCGGACGAGCAAGAAGCTGAGGCAGCAAATCCAGTCCATGAAGGCAGCTCTTGAGGAAAGCATGAAGTCAGAGAAGAGGGGTGAGAAAACGCTCCAGCGCGGATGGTAGTGTATATCGCAAAGTTGTGAAGGTGAACGAACAAGCAATGGAGGTTTTCATCGACCTAGGAAGCGATTGCAAGAATCCGTCGCAGAGGTCAACAACTTTTGCTACAAGAAGGATGCGAGAAAGTTGAATGAGTTCGGCGAAGAAGAGTGCTGGACAATCAGGAAGTTGTATGCAGACGCCCAAGTAGAAACTCTACGAAGCTGGTGCGAAGTGTTGATTGTTCCGGATGAAAGCCAGACATACAAAATAATTGTCGGACGGCGCTTGCTGGTACAACCTCAGGTTAGGATTGAGAAGACATACGACCAACTCAAGATTAGTGATTGTTCTGCAAGCAACGAAAGACAGCTTTACTCCTCACAGAAGCAGCAAAACCAACGCGTAGTGGCATCAAGGTTGACGATTTGAATACGCCCATGAGAGTAAGAAAAAGAAAGGAAAGAAAGGACAGCCGGAGAAGAAGAAAAAGCAGCGCGATCTGAATGACGGGGCATTCGAAGAATCGGACAATGGCACCGGGTCGAGCGAAATCGAGCCAGATCCTGAGTCCAAACTGGACAAGGACATGGAGTCACTCGCCGAGGATGATGCTCTCCGCAAATGACTTACGCCAGATGAAGAAGAGGAAATGAGCAGAAGTCTGACGAATCCAACAAAGAGAACGACAAAAAAAAACCGAAACCTAAAGAAGTGCAAAGGAGTATCGCTTTTGTGATACTGGCGCCATCTGGCGGTGAGACTAAGTACTTATCGTCCCGTAATTTTTGAGACGGTTCTAAGACATCTGATTGATCTATTAGCAATGGTAATGAAAGGTATTAGAACCAAATTTACTGTTTAGTTTGTTGCGTAAATTCGAACAAAACCAATCGCGTATGGAAATCGCTCAGGAGCCACAAAATGAAGTCTTTAACGATGCAGAACTACTGGCGATGAAACATGGGTTTTCAATCGTCCCAGCCGCGGTATTCTGGATCACCAGTATCAAAAAGACTGAACAAATCCAGTCGAATGTGAAGGTCTTGTGCAGTATTCATCTATTTGAATCGCAAGGTGCCTCATAAGTTCATGTCGCGAGATCAAAAGACAGAGTACAACCTCTTAACGCAATCTGGATTATTCGTAAAAAAAATTCATAAATCTGGTACGCACCTTCCGCTTGTTCGTAATACATGCATGTAATAAATGATCAAATTGAACGGTGACTTTGTTTCTAAATCTAAAATCTTTATATACGAGGGGCAATCAAAAAGTAATGATAATCAATGTATAATACAACATTTATTCTTTCAAATTAAATTTACTTTTCTACATAATCTCCTAATAAGTTTATACATTTACTCCATCTTTTCTCTAAAGCTAAAAAATATTTTCTTGCTCCTCGAAAAACGCTTGTACGGCAGCCATCACTTCACTATCATCGGCAAATTTCTGGTCTCTGAGGTGTTCCTTGTGGCGAGGAAAGCGGCAGAAGTCGCTTGGGGCTAGGTCTGGAGAATAGGGAGGGTGCTCAACCAATTCGAAGCCCGCTTCCCGTATGGCATCCAACGCAACTTGAGCTTTGTGAGAGGGTGCGTTGTCCTGGTGAAACAACACCTTCGCACACAGTTTGCCCCGCCTTTTTTCCTTAATGGCTTCCCGCAACTTTCTTATTTGTTCTGCATAGTAGGAGCCTGTAATACTAGCTCCCTTCTCCAAATAATCATGATAATTCCCTCGGCATTCCAAAAAACAGACGCCATAATCTTGCCTGCCGAGCTTGAAACCTTGAATTTCTTAAGGGTCGGTGAAGAAGGTCTTTTCCAGGCCATAGACTGTTGTTTAGCCTCGGGGTTGAAGTGGTGTACCCAGGTTTCGTCCATCGTTACAAAACGAGTACAAAAAGCCGCCGGATCCTTTTGATATTTTTCAAGAGTCGCTCTTGAAATGCGAAGTCGCTTCTCTTTTTGTTCGTCGGTCAACATTCTTGGGACCCATCTTGCGGAGACCTTCTTCATTTTCAAATCATCTGTCAGGATACTTTGAATGCTTCCGAATGAGAGCCCTGTGATCTTAACTAAATGTTGGATGGTCACTCGTCGGTCATCTAGCATGATGTCTTCGATTTTTTTGATATTATCCTCGGTGCGGGATGTGGATGGACGCCCGGAGCGATGTTCGTCTTCAGTCGACGTACTGCCCAGTTTGAACTCCTTACTCCACCTTGCAACTGTGGAATATGGAGGAGCAGAGTCCCCCAATGTTTCCACTAAGTCAGCGTGAATTTCTTTCGTAGACATTTTTTTTCAGAAAACAGTAAACAGAAGAGACGGGGATTTTGTGCATTGCGAGGGTTAGTGTTCAAAGTCAAAGGTGACTGAAAGGAGTCGATAGATGAAGAGAATATCAGAAGTTCTCTTTTCCTCCAACGAGTTTATGTTGATTAGCTTAAGACGGCCTTGATAGGTAGCTTAGAACAAAGGATTGTTTCAGGGGAGATCTCGAAGTGCGAAACGTAGGAACCGGCGTTGGATGCCCTCGATTCTAGAAATGTGGGTTGGGTGGTAAGGAGACCACACTTGAGAGGCGTATTCAAGAAGGGGCTGAACAAAGGTTATGTAGAGAGATCGTGTAACGTAAGGATTGGAGAATTCTTTAGACCATCGCTTCATGAAACTGAGCGCTGAATTAGCTTCAAGGTTTATCTCGTCGAAATGTGCGCGAAAATTTAGCTCCTGGTCAAATAATATGCCAAGATCGCGGATAGCCTGAACGGTGGAGATGGACTGATTACTGAGGAAGTAGAGATGAGGAGAAGGTTTGATTCGTTTACGTGAAAAAGTGGTTGACTGACATTTGGAAATGTTAAGCTCCAAGCGATTTTTGGAACACTAGATGGAAAAACTATTAAGGTCTGGTTGAATAAGGGAAGAGTCATGACTGGAGGAAATGGTCTTGAAGAACTTGGTGTCATCGTCATATTGTGAGATGTGGGAATGTTGTAATCACCATTTCAATGTCGTTTATGGTAAGAGCGAAAAGAAAAGAAGTGGACCTAAGTGGCTGCCTTGGGAGACGCCGGAGGAAGCTTAAAAAAAGGGAGATCTGTGACGAACACTTTAATAGCGATTTTCCAAGTATGAAGATATCTACTTCAAAGAAGTGGGATCGAAGCCACGGAAAGGCAATTTGAAGACTATCAGTCTGTGGTAGATTTCATCGAAAGCTTTACTGAAATCAGTTGAAATAACGTCGACTTCTTCCCGCCTGATAGGGTAAAGGACACAAATTCAACAAGGTTAGCGGCTGTAGATCTGCATTTGAGGAAACCGTGTTGTCTAGGACGTGTTGTTAAAGACTTGCAGCGAAAACTTAGAGTTTCGTAAAAAATATTCTCCAAGAGTATGGTTATATGTGACAGTTCACCGGACCTTTTTTTGTGTATAGGGGGTGATAAATGAGGTTTCCATAACTGGGGGAATTCACGTAGAGATAGGGGCAAACTGAAGATTTTTGAGAGAGGGTTGAGGAGCATTTTTTTTAGAAGTATGGCAGGCAGACCGTCAGGTCCAGGAGTGAATTCATCATTAAGTAGATTTAATTTGTTTTCGATGACATGAGAATCGACCATACGAGAAGGGAATGGTCGAGGAAAAATTCGGTAAATAATCGAAGTAAGCGATGTCCGGAACCGAGATTGTTTAGAAAAGGTGGCGATAATATTGGGGTCATTCGAGGTTTGATCATGGAAGGAGAGTGAGGTAGGGCAGTCATCAGAATTTCTTTTTTAGTTAACAAACTTAAAGAAGAAGGATCACTTATAAGATTGGCTTGCATTTCAGTTAAATAGCGTTGATAGAGGGAGTGTGTGTGTGTATACCGTGCAGGGACGGGTTAAGAATATCCCTGCACCGATACCTCTCGCTTGTCGTAAAAGGCGATTAAAACAAAGGTAAACAAAAATCACATCTAGGCAATTTAGAAATCACCAAGGTGAGCCTAGGGACACATATACCACCATTAAACTGCCCCCACAAGTGTGCATGCAAATCAGTGGGTTGACACGACTGGAGATCACCGGTGTTGTAAGAGTAAGATCAATCAAAAAAAAAAAAAAATGAAAAATCTGGAGCACGCCCGTGTCAAAAAGGAAGGGAAGAATGAAAACGGTCAAACCGTAGCATTATGGAAAAGAACGCTAAAAGGAAAAGCACTACCCCGCCAGGCACTACTAATGGTCGTGATCCTGGGACGAGCAGCAATGCTCGGGTCAGAGCTATAGAATTTCTGGGGGATAGCAAAGTAATGCAACGGCGTAAGCCACACTTAAGAGTCGCGAGTTGGAACGTTGGAAGCATGAGTGGTCGCAGCTATGAGCTTGAAGAAATGATGGTTAAAAGGCGAGTAGACATCCTGTGCGTACAAGAGACGAAATGGCGAAACACCGGTAATCGGGCACGTTTCTTGGACGTTAAAACAAAAGCCTAGAAGATGTTTTACTATGGGTCGGAACAAGGAAAAAACGGAATTTCCATCATCCTTGCGGCAGAGCTACTTGGCAACATCTTAACCATTTCAAAGTCCAGTGACGGTTTGATGGCTCTCAAATTGGTGATGCATGGTGAGGTGTGGAACATCGTAAGCGCATATGCCCCTCAAGTAGGATGCGAACAAAAAGAAAAAGATGCATTCTGGCTAGATTTCCACAACCTTGTCAAAATCATCCCAAAGGAAGAGCTTTTGTTTGTTGGGGGAGATTTAAACGGACATGTCGGGAAGACAAGCGAAGACTATGAAGACTACCACGGAGGGCTGGGATACGGCACCAGGAACTCTTCAGGTGAAGATATCCTAAACATGTGCAAGTCGTACGGTCTTATAGTGCTAATTACCATGTTCGTCAAACAAAGCCGGCACCTGATCCTTTGGTATCCAGTTTCATGAAGCCACGAGTTAAAGATTGCAAAGTGATCCTGGGAGACGCGATCGCCCCTCAACACCGTCTCCTCCTGACTGATTTTTTTATGGAGGCGAGTAAGAAGTCAAAGCAGCAAACGAAGGTGTCGGAGAGAATCAAGTGGTATAAGCTGGATAAAGGAAAAGTCGAAGCTTTTATTACCAACATGAAAAACTACCTCTCTTCCATTATCGATGAGGTCGGTAATGAGGAGTGCAGAGCACAAGACATGTGGGATTCCCTACAACAATCTGGCCTGGAGAAAGCCAAATCACTGCTCGGAACATCTAAAGGCCCCTGCCAACACGCAAAAGAAACCTGGTGGTGGACAGACGAAGCCAAAGCAGTGATACACGAAAAGAAAATGGCTTTCCAAGCCAAAGTCAAAGTGCTCTTCTACTAATAGAGAGGAAAAAGCTCGCCGTGAAAAGGTAAGGTTGCAAAGGTATCGCGAAGAAAAAATGCGCCGAATTCAAAGCGAAAAGCATGTAAGGCCTCTATCAGGAGTTGGAAGAAATATCGTCTTCCGCGTCTAACAGGAACCAGGCTACCCAGGAGCTTCGACAAAGCAATTTGAACAAAGGAGCAAATATCTTTTAGATAGCCGCCCAGAGAAGAAGAAATGCTCAGGAGATTCGTTTTCCAAAGTTTATTAACAATACTGAAGGCCAACTCCTTGTGGAAGACGAAAAAATTCTCCACAGATGGCGACAGTATTGCGAGGAACTTCTGAACGAACAGTTTCCCCGAGTGTACTTTCCAAGAGCCGCCCCGAATCATGCCGAAATATCCGACATCACAGTCGAAGAAGTTCGGTACGCGGTTAAAAACTCCAAGAAAAGAAAAGCTGTTGGGCCGGACGGGATACCCTCTGAGTTCTGGAAAAAAGATGGGAGACATCGGGTCTAGATGGCTCATGGTTCTTATCTCCAAACTTATGAGAGGCGACACTATGCCTAATCAATGGAGGGAAAGCTATCTTCTTCCTTTGCACAAAGGAAAGGGTGATACGCGAAATTGTGATAACTATCGTTCTGTCAAGCTGATGTCGCACACCATGAAGATCGTTGAACGGGTATTAGATAGCCGACTGCGGAAAATAATACGACTATCTGATGACCAGTGCGGGTTTGTGTCGGGTAAATCAACGACAGATGCAATCCAAAGTATAAGAGTCATGATGGAAAAGCATCGTGATTCTTAAAAGGACTTGCATATGGTGTTGGTTGATTTCGAGAAGGCCTTTGACCGGTAACCAAGAGATCTTTTATGGGTAGCGTTAAGACAAAAAGGAGTTCCTGAAACCTACGTGCGAGTGATCATGGACATGTACAATAGAGCAACGACAAGAGTAAGATGCACCGCAGGAGTCACCGAAGAGTTCGCAATCAAAGTCGGTGTACACCAAGGGAGCGTCCTCAGCCCACTGCTCTTTATAGCAGTCCTTGATTGCTTGCTTGAAGGAAAAATGACGGACCCCAATGTGCACCAGCTATTCTTTGCAGACGATGGAGCCATTATAAGTGATGATCAGGCGTCTCTACAACGAGCACTTGATGTGTGGGTGGACATTTTTGAGGGACACGGGTATCGTATTAGTTCAAAGAAGGCAGAGTATCTGACCCTCATCAGCCTATTCCAGACATTTACTTGAATGGAAAAGTGCTTCCCAAGTGTGAAAAGTTTAAATATCTGGGATCTATGATTAATAAAGAAGCAACTTGTGATGGCGACATCAACCACCGCGTAAG
This sequence comes from Merodon equestris, assembly GCA_958301585.1. Taxonomy (NCBI): domain Eukaryota; kingdom Metazoa; phylum Arthropoda; class Insecta; order Diptera; family Syrphidae; genus Merodon; species Merodon equestris. The sequence goes on along the minus strand of OY284415.1, from coordinate 51,164,695 downwards.
CGTAGGGTGGATGAAGTGGCGGGAAAACTCCGCCAGCTTCTGTGATCGAAAAATGCCCCCTAAGCTGAAAGGAAGGCTCTACACTTCAGTTGTACGTCCGGCGCTCACATACGGTTCACAATGCTGGACAATGCACAAAAAGTATGAGAGCAAATTAACGGCAGCTGAGATGAAGATGCTTCGCATGACAGCGGGAGTAACAAAGCGTGACAGAATTAGAAGTTCATAGATCCGAGGAAGCCTCCACGTAAAAGAAACCATCACAAGAAATATAGAGCGCGACCGGCTCAGTTGGTATTGCCATGTTCAAAGGAGAGATCCTTTGAACCCCGTCCAAAAGGCGCTATCAATCAACATTCCAATTTCAACACGCAAAAAAGGCAGGCCGAAAAACAATTGGTGCAAACAAATGCAAAAACACCAGCATTTGATTGGCCTCAGCGATGAAGTAATCCCAAACCGGGAAGCCTGCCGCTACTTTCTGAGGTCAAACCGGCGGACCCCACAAGCGGACCAGTAGGAATGCAGGTAAGTGGGAATGTTATGGTCCTACACTTCTGACCATAACGACGCCGGGATAAAAAGGAAAAGAAGAAGAAGAAGAAGAGGGAGTTGTGAAGGGCGGTTAAGTGGAGATAGCTGCCCATGAAAAGTCATTAGGGGATTGAGTACGAAGGAAGATTGTCCACTGCTTATTTCATTTATTTCTTATAGAACGAAGACTGCGAGTATACCAGGATGGGGAGGTGGGCAAAGTTTTGCCTTGAGAAAAGGGAACGTAAAGAGAGATGGAGTTAAATATTTCCCTGTAAAATGTGGATATAGCATCATTTAAAGTTAGATTATCCAAATTGAGGGGCTTTTTTGAGGTATTCATCGATTTGATCAAATTTTGCTTTATGGAAATGGTGAAAAAGGAAAGGAGGGGTGGGTGGAAGTTATCGATGGTATAAAAGGAAAGGGGACAAAGTGAGACAGAAGAATTGAAGGGATCAGTTATGAATGAGTTCTAGTTGTCTGCCTATGTAGTTTAAGACGCCACTAACTTGGCTAAGGTTTGAATCTGCTAGGCGATTCAAGAAGAGACATTCTTTGGCACTAGTGGACAGGGGGTAGTGGGCTTAGTGGTTTGCACAATCTTAATTGAGACAAAGTCGAGATGTGAGGAGGATGATATAGCAATGAGATAAGAGTAAATTGAATTAAGGACGGCTAGTAGGACGCCTCGACAAGGACAACCCTCAGTGGGTCGGCTGAGTTCGTCATTGCAATAAATGTTAAAATTTGATAGGAACAGTTCGCAGTTGTTTATGCTGGGGATCAAGTTCGTTTCGGTCAGAGCAAAGATTTCACAGGGTTGGGAATGTAACTGTTGAAAAACGGTTTGCGTTATAGTGCGAAGACCTCCTACATTCTGATAATAGAAGGTAAGAGGAGGATTTTGACAGAGTAAGGTTGCGGGGAGAGAGAATTAGGGACGAAAAAACTGAACGTGATCACCTCTACTATGTTGAAGGTGTGATATCAAGGCGGAAGGTATCAAGAGCCCTTGAGACTTTGGGGCGAAATATTAAAGAATTCGAGGTATTTGATGAAGAGGTTCTTAGGGCTAAGGAAGTCCGTGAGAAGATCTTGTTCAATGGAGACCGTGACGCTTGTGTTTGTTTTTCTTTCGTAACAAACCGAGTCTGATTTATCGTAGAGGTAAGCCAAAAAGAGGCGAATGTTCTCATACATCTTTTTATCTCTTAGTCGAGAGGAAGCGTAGCGACTTAATTGGAAAGTCAGTGGTAAGATAATCTGTGTGAGCCGAAAAGCCACAAACATAGAAGAGATATAGACGCACTGAAACGCAACAGCCTATATAGGTACCAGTTATTGGACGAAGATTTAGTGATTATGTTATGCTGTTTAAAACTGGGAGATTATGGGGCTTTCTATCAAGTTAGATTGATCAATATTCATCTGAAGGCGCGTTATATGTATATACTTATTTTTTTTGGAAACAAATACTGGTCTATTGTACTGCCAGACAGATAGCTTACTTTATTGTTTTTCTCCGTTCTCTGGAGAAACGTGAGGAGAAACTTCAGTGATGTAGAGATCGTGCGCGAATGAAGACATGCAGCATAGGTAGACGTATCACTGAAGTCAAGCACGCAGACGCTTAGCAAAAGTATAATGACCCATCATGACGCCCGTAAGCTTTCTACAATCATTTCTCCTTAAGGATAAGAAAAATGTTGTGGACTTTTTGCAGTGAGAAACTCTTCTCTGACCCCATTCTAGCGAGTTCATCAGAGATCTATACAAACCCATACAATCTTATTGAATTTAGTCTTCCCACTTTGTTCAAAAAAGTCTTGAATCCATACAATAATTTGGAGCTGGCTAGAGGGCTGTACACAGCTTAGAGTGCCGCTTGGCTGTCAGTGCAGTCTTATATGCTTTTTCCCTTGCACTTGTGCTTCACAACATAGTGCATGACTATTAGGATTGCGTATATCTCTGATTGAAAGACAGATACATATTTCCCTAATGAAAAATGCAGTCGGACGTTTTCGCTTTGAAGAAAACCCCAGCGCTGGATCCCCGCTCAGACCTGGAGCCATCTGTAAAAATGCGAAGACAGTTCTTTCCAGTCTTTTTCATCTACCCAAAACCAGACCTGACTAGAGACTAGAGCAGTGCTCGGCTTGCTGGGGAAAGCCACGGTACAGCTGAAAGAAACCGCTCTTTTAAATTACGATGTGTTTGCGCGTTAGCCTATTCCACCAGACCACCGATGCATATGAGATTACCGGTCTTATCATTGCCGTCTAGATCCAGAAGACCATTATCGGCGATAATGGAGTTGGTTGGTGATTTTTGATTCAACATTCTTTGACCAAAGAAGCTTGCTATCTCCGCATTTCATTTATCTTTCTAACCGGAGGCAGTTTGGTCTACAAATCTAAAGCACTGGAGGGCCTTGCCACGGTATGCTGTGTTCCGATTGATTAGTCGCGCTAACCAGCCTCTTGTCCTTTTAACATTTCAATAAATACAATCAGTTTCAAGTGACATTAAATATTTTTTTAGATTTTTCATATATCTTTTTTGTTTTTATTTGAAAAGTAAAAAATAGTTTAAGGACCTCGCGTACATGAATAATACTCGCATATATGTATTTATTGTATGTACCTCGAACTTCAATTCAATATTTTGTTATCCTTCAGTTCGTTTTTTGTTTAAATTTTCAAAACTATCGATTACAGAGAAATGTATGTTGGGTGTTGACACAGTTGCTCCCGATTCCCGAGTTACATAGCTTTACAGGATTAAATATATTTCCTTTTTTCTTTTCTCCAATTTACTTTTTGTTTGTAAGTTCTCAACATCAAGAAATAAGTTTTGTGTATTTTATTAATTGTTCAGCAGTTTTGCTTTTTTTTAAATTTTTTTTTCTTTTATTTTTATTTGTAGGCTTACTTAAGAGTAGTGCTTCAACGTTAAAGGAATACTCCTGAAATTAAATGTATCTGTATTTTATTTAAAAAAAAAATGAAATTATATTTTATTCAGTGGCAGCCATGGCTCTAGCCTGTGCTCGAACGCGCTTCTCGTACTCCAAACGATTTTGACTAGACGGGAGAGAGGAATATTGTAAGGACATGTGTAGAGATAAGAGATAAAGGTTGCTTTACCAATAGATAGTGTACGCTTCTGCTTGCGCGGGATCTTTAATATTAGGTTCGTTAAGTAGGTCCTGGATACCGAGGAGAATCTGCTTGATGGTGATAGCAGGACGCCAGTCTTTCTCTTCATCAAGAAGCGATAAGCACACCGTTCCCGACGGGTATACGTTCGGATGGAATAGTGGTGGTTCGAATTTGCATTTAGGTGGACTTGTCGGATAGTCGTCTTTGAATATCATACGAAGTTTGTAAAGACCACCTTCCCATGGAGTCTGAAAAATAAAAAAATCAGTGAAAAAATTAAATTTTATTGCCTACGTTCGAAGAGTTTTGACATTTTGAAGTGAGTGTCGCGATTGGACGCTTCAAAAGATGTTTTTCAAAAATAGCACAAATCAAGAAAATATTGGACAATTGCCATAGTTCGTGATCGATCTTCATGACGTGCTAGTGGATAGTTCTTGGTACTGGAAGTCATATTATCGCTAGAGGCCGTTGAGTTACGTCAACTTGTGTAAAAAAAATAACTAAAGCGGAGAACGAGAAGTTATATATCGTGACGTGAGTTTCAAACAAGATGGGATCAGCTCGCCGGGAGCCAAGCTACAATTCCAAGTCCTCTATCTTGAATTTTGCGAACTTTTACCTGGATCTCAAGAACCACAGTAGATAGAGTTCTAAGTCGCCATGAGCTCAGAATCATCTACTCTATAACATAGCCAAGTTTCAGACTCATAGCTACTTGGCAATAAAAGGCATGAGCAACACAAAACATTCAGAGCGTTTATTCGAATCGTACTTGCTAGATTTCGGATATTAATTTGGACGATAAATCCTATTCTGGACGGCCTTCCGGGGTTGATGACGCCATTGTTTGAGTCCCAGTGGAAAATAGCCCAATAATTTCAACTGCTGAGGGGCTGAACACTGACCATTCATCTGCATTTCACCATACACAAAAAATGGAATTGGTTTGGAAAGAAAAAAAAAAGCCATATCGCCTCCATATTTCCATTTACAAGCAATAAAAACGAACTTTTTTAGAGTCATAGCAGGTGATAAAAAGGTGAAGGTGCTGAATCCTCGACAAAAGCTGGCTTGCATCCAATGAATCTATTGAAATTCGTTTAGTGGCCTGCCAAATATTCTTCGAACCAATAAGTATTGTGGGTGACTCCATCAGCCAACATTGCCTTTCGCAGACTTGAATTTCGTAAATTTTGCGTCGGGACTTCCATACAAGATCCAATTAACTCATAGACAACGTCATTTGTTCGCTGACTGGGCTTCGGAGCGTTTAGAACCTTGGGCGAAAAATCATCTTTAGCGACAAGGCGTATTTGGATGAATGACTGTGTCGACAAGCAAAATTGCCGTATATGGGACGATACCAACACAAGTGAGATTCACTAGGTGACAATCATCCTCAAAAGTTACCGTTTTGCGTGGGGTTTTTGGTCGGCGGCGTCATTTGTCCGTACTTTTTCGAAAACGACATTGGTGAGGCGGTCACCGTCAATGGCGAGCACCACAGAGCGATGATAACCAATTTTTATGGCCCAAATTGAATCATATGGATCTAGACGATATGTGTTTCCCTTAAGGTGAACATAACACAGGCCATCGCTCAAATTGTGTCGGATCTTGGGGAAAAAGCAATTGAAAATTAGACCATTCGGATCCGTGCCACCGTAAGAAGCCGAGGCGGGCATTTGAACGATATCATTTTCCATACAATTCCATAAATTAACCTTTCAAATAAAAAATAAAAATTGTTGATACCTCACACATAGATTGTTTTATTGCATTTCAACATCTACCCGCCCTTATTGAAATACCATTTAAATAGTTTTTCAATCTAACAATGATTCTGACATCTAGTTCATAGCTTGCTAAAACCAATCCACTGGTTTTCTAATTTTCAAATGAATGGAAAAGCAAAGCAATGGCGTGACAGGCGTTACTCGTATTCCGAGTCTGCTCCATCAAAACGAATGATATGGGAGTGACTTGCTAGTTTTAAGCGCAGCCGTTCAAACACCGATGGTACTGAACGCTCTGGTTGTCCAAAATTGGTTCTTGTTCCCCAACACAACAAGTCCACAAAAGGGTTGACCGATCGTAAATTGAATTTGCTTGAGATAAGGTAAGGTAAGATAGCGTCATGGCGAGCATTTATTTAATGCTAATTGTGAGACAATTTTCAGCGTAGCATAGTATACGCAAGACACCGTAGACTCTACCTGTTACATCGGTGATGTAATCCCCCCCACGTTAGCTGTTGATTAAAGATGACTCCAAGGTTTTTGACAGTCTTTACATAGTCGATGTTGCTTCCGTTGACTTAAATTGGTGGAAAGTAACTTGAGTCTGGGATAGTACGACCTATGACAATAGCTTGGCTCTTGGTGCAGTTGAGCATAAGTTTGTTCTTATATGATCTCTGGTAACGGCATGGAAATCCTCATTTAAACGCGCAGTAGCATCTACCTTTAGGTAGGACCATAACCTTCCCACTTAACTGCATTCCTACTGGTCCGCTTGTGGGGTCCGCCGGTTTGACCTCAGAAAGTAGCGGCAGGCTTCCCGGTTTGGGATTACTTCATCGCTGAGGCCAATCAAATGCTGGTGTTTTTGCATCAATTGTTTTTCGGCCTGCCGTTTTTGTTTTTTTTTTTTTTTGTGACACGGGCATGCTCCAGATTTTTTTGTTTGATCTTACTCTTACAACACCGGTGATCTCCAGTCGTGTCAGCCCATTGATTTGCATGTATACTTGTGGGGCAGTTTAATGGTGGTATATGTGTCCCTAGGCTCACCTTGTTGCTTTCAAAATTGCCTAGATGTGATTTTTGTTTACCTTTTATTTAGTCGCCTTTTACGACAAGCGAGAGGTATCGCTTGGTACATATGTACCTTAGTGTTTGAGAACGATAGAAACAGTGAGGGATAGATCCTTGAGGGACTTTCGTTTTGTTTTGAGAAAGATGGAAAAGTCTTAACGCTGAGGAATCCAAATTAAAGTAATATTTGAGTTTTTTGAGAAGGATTTCATGTGGGACAGTATGTTGACAATATGTTACAGAAAAGTCTAATATTACTAACGATTAACACGTCCACCGACGCGTACCACCGGTGGCCCACACTAGACTTCCTCATCGGACGGTGCGTACCACTACGCATTTGATTGTGCTATTAGACGGTACGTAACACCAAATATTTGGATCACTTTTACTGCCGAAGATTTTAATATTTGATTCTCTGACAAGAGGACCGTCGCTCGATTTCCGGTGATATGGCAGCCAAAGTGTTAAGTAAGATTCAGAAGATTCAGAGAGGAAGAGACGAATTCAAAGAGAATTTAGCCTTTGTCAATCACACAAAACTTTCCACGGTGCTGTTGTCTTTGCCCTTGGATTGTCAATGCTGCACAATGCCCTGGATTAGCTCCCGTCCGATAGAGCGAAAAGCTTAAGCACAGCCGCCACTGGGCAAGGAGCATGAATTACAGCGCCGGCGTTATCGTGTTGAACAGTCTTCAACAATCTTTAGTAGCGCAAAGGTGCAACTGTGTTTTGGACTGAAACCTAACTGAAACGGTGCAAGGAGCTTATGTTGATTATGAGAACAAGTGCAACTGCGTGCTAAAAAGCTTTTCGAAAATCTTGGATATGAATGGCAATATAGAGGTCGGAAGTTATTCCTTATCATTATTATTTCCATGTTTAGGGACGGGTATGATTTTAGAGGCCATCCACTCTTCGATCTGCCCATACAATATTTTCGACTTTTTTCACGTTATCTCCAGTGAGAGACGTGGATGGCGTCCTTTGCCATGTTCAGTTTCAGGGGACCTTTTGCCCGGCGTAGACTCCTCGGCCCAGCGTGCTACTGTGAAATATGAAGGAGCAACTTTTTTTTTTTTTTTGATCTCTTGGATCACCCCTCGTAGTTTCATGACAACCATCAGATATTGGTTTAATGAATTCCAGCGTAAACGTTTTACTCTAAGAGCGCCCAGGCTGTCAAATTGAGGTGACTAGAAGATATGGTTAACAAAATCCATGATATCTCGTTAGCAGATCGCCGGGTGAAGTTCAGACGAATTGCCGACATTGTTGGCATGTCAATTGAACGTACATATAATATCCTAAACGATGAATAAGGTATGAGATAGCAATCGGCATGCTGTATCTCGTTAAGTGAAGCAAAAACGGAATCGCACGACAACTGTGGAGTACTCTTTAAGCCCTATTCGAAAGAGTTTCTACGGCGCTTCGTGACTGCAGGCGAAACATGTATCAATCATAACACGCCGGATATGAAATAACAGTCAAAACAGTGAACTTCATCCTGCAAGCTTCCCGGAACTAGCCATTACTACCGTTTTCTTGTGATTCGCGAGGCATCATCTTTACCGACTATTTGCAGAAGATTGGGGCAATCACAGGTCAGAACTAGGCTAATCTATTCAACTGCTTTGGTGCTGCATGGATAAAAAAAAAGCGCCCCCATTTAGCGAAGAAATAAGTGCTCTTTCCTTATGACACCGCACAAGTTCATTCATTCACATTCATAGTTATAGTAAAGCTGGTAAAATTACATTACGAGGTTTTGGATTCTATTCAACAGATTTTGCGATTTCTTCTTGCTTCCAAACAATGTGTGTTCTTACCTAAAACAAGTCCTTATCATAGAGCCTTGGTAAGGTTTTGGTCCCTAGATGATCCAGAGTGAGATTTGATTCTAATGAAGAGGTGACTGTCGAAATTTAAAAATTGTTTTAAGGCCAGAGAAGTTGGAATGGATAGTGTTTCATTTGAAATCATCGAATATCAGTATAAATAACATCAACAGTAGGTTTTGTGCAGATATTTTACAAATATCATGTTTTGTTCCATGACAGTAGGCTCAGTTCGGTTATAAAAACTTAGTTTTTCCGTTAAGAATTAAAGATTATACGAAAGCTGCTTAATATATTATTCATATATGTAAGTTGGCGAGCCATCCAATAAGAGATGTCATTTTACACAGCTCTTGGTCCTCGTGGTCCCGCACGCATATAGTGAAATTATTCAATAAATTTGATTGCTTCGGTAAGGTTAGTGATATGCAGACACCAACTCGTGTTCGTCCGGCGAGGTTAACTGAAAATAACGACACAATAGACTGAAAGCCCAAGTGCGTCCATTTCGAAACGATTGTAGGAATTTTGGTGCCGTTTTTGGGTTGGCGATGTCATTGGGTTTCATCTTTATGAAAATTATGCCGATACAACCGTTTCTGTGAGTAAATTACGTTACTGACCAATGTTGATTGATTTTTACTGGCCGAAATTGTTAGGTCTAGGATCGTTTTCAGCAGGATTGCGCCGCATGCCACACAATGGCTCTATTTGCTTGCTAAATTTCGTGATGTGGTTTCTTGAAATGGTGACTTCATTCGACGGCCGAGCATGCGATTTAACATAATTGGGTACAACCGAAATTGTGAAAATGTTGTTTGTCTATTTATTTTAACATGACACCCCTGGTGGTTGGCCCATCAGGAACAAGCAGAAATCATTCATACAATTTCAAAAGAGGCGCGAAATTATCAATAGCGATTACAAGATATATTTCTTATAAATACAACTATACCGGCCTATGGGTATCTCACAGAAGTTGATAAACAATTTCCCTATAAAAGCAATACAAATACAGGCCAACAAACACGTAGGGAAACAATCAAATCAGAGATAAATATTTTCACACAGCCTCTGCGTCCGTAACAATAAAAAGACGCCGCAAACGATTGGTGACATCACTCTGTAGATGAATAATTCGTACATACCCGTACCGACATTGTATAATGTGAAATACACGGTCTGAGAGCGCCCCGAACTCACCATCTTTCTCACTTTTTTTCAGATACATATATCACGTACATACGATATAGCAATTGCTGTACAGTGTGGGCAAACATAAAAAGAAATCAATTAAAACACTTGATTTCGTGTCCTCAAACATTGCCACAGCAATTTTCACTTTCACTTCCTTTCGGAACCCAATTTAATGGGACACCGTCTACCGCGATTCACCCACTTACATCCCAAACAAAAACGACACGAAACAGAAATAAATCAAAGAGAAACTAAAAAATCGGTAGCTTACCCCCTTCTTTCCGGGAATTGCACATTCCCAAATCATAAGATTTAAAGTTCCATCCGGATTCTTTGTGGGTCTTGCCACGAACCCCTACAAAAGAGAAAACCAAATTAAATGTAATACACACGAAATCCAGTAACATTTCGCAATCCATTGCGAATTGAATGTGAAAATTAAATGAAAACTCACAAATGGATGATCCTTGCGCCACGCTTTTCTTTCTTCACCGAGTCGAGCGACTGCAATACCTGACATTTTCTGTTTCAACTTGTTTTCGTTCAATTCTTTTCACGAATGAAACTGTTCCCACAGGCAACTGATTGATTTTAGAATCTAATTAAAGTATTTTAATTGAAAAATGATTAGTGAAGATTGTTTGACAAATAGTTTTGTATGTATTCTTGTGATCGGTGTTGGGCAAGAGAATTTTTGGAATTGCACTTACGGCTTTTTTTTAGTTTGCACACAGCAGCTGTCAAAGAATATGGCGTCCGAGAAATGGCGGGCGGGTTACATGTAGTTGTCTTCGTCTTTACTTAATATACTCAATGCGTTCGAGGCGACCTCTGGAGGAGGGTAGACTCGAATTATTTTGATATATGAATTATGTTTTTATAAAACAAGTTGGAGATCAAATAATATTTCATAGATAAATTGATATGAATGTTTGGACAAGTCGCAATCTGAGTCTTAACCCGAATGCCATATGACAAGACCAGCTGCACATGCTTTTGCGGAGACATGTGAATATAATTGAAGCTTTTTCTAACGGCATTATGTTTCAAAGATTTGACAGTTATGCGGTTTAATAAATCATTCCATTAATTTATAAAAGTTGCTTCTATGGTATGATAGCATTGCACCGAATGGAAAGAATGTGCGATTCGTGAACGCATCCATTGGTTCAAAATGGCTTACATAATATGGTTTAAAATATCTAAAAACGGTACAAGTCTGCCAAAACTCACTTTGTTTAACTGCTCGTTGAATAGTTTGCAGTTTCTGATTAAAAAAAAAAGTTTTTTTGAAAAATAAAATTCTCGCCAGCAAAGCACACTTTGGTGTTATAGGAAGCAAAGAATATTTATTGCACGATTATAGATTAGAATGCACGTGCACGAGTATACGTGTAGGTACTAGGTACCCCTTCATCCTTCAGACGCCTTGTCGGGGCGTGGGCTTAAGAGAGCATTGGTTTTGCGATCTCCTTGATCGCGTCTAGGGCAAGGATTCTAGAGTCCCCCCACCACTCATTCCAAACTCTCCGACAGCTCGGAATGCCAGCGACTCCTGCGGCTCATTGACCCGCCACCTAGTTGCACTGAGCATGAGTGGTGCGACCAACAGAGGCGACGCCGATGATAGCGCGGCACGGGAAACCGCTAAGGTTAAACGAGCCCCAGAATTGAGACACAGAGATTGAGATTGCACTGCTAAGTGCCAAAAAAGAAGGAGGAAGGGGCGTGCCCGAAAATCTTGCAAAGAGGCTGACACAGCCGAAGGCACGAGTGATGAAGACAAGCCTCTGGGGAAAGCAGTTAAGAGGATAAGGTCGGCGGAGGCGGCTAGTAAAAGCTACTGTAGGAGGCACAAGCATGCCAGCATTTTCGGCATGTGCATTTAATATTTCTCCTCTTATTGGTGACGATCAACTCCCGAATAAGAGCGTGCCAGGCTCCCAAACTGACGGAGCTGGAGGTGTTCAGGGTCCTACAATGGCCGGCGCTACCGCTGAAAAAAGCGGTGATGCTGAGAGACAGGCTCTGATCGCAGAAAGCAAAACAGCAGTGCTGTCCCGAAGCAAGGTGGGAAGGGAGCACGAGCTCGAACCGAAAAAGGTAAGAGCGCTGGCAAACGGGTGACAGCAGCCGGGGACAACCTTGCTGGGGAAAGAGAACGTGATGTCTCCTCCTCCGACGTCGCGGTGGGTAAACGGAATCCGAAGGCAGATGCGGCGATCAACAAAGATCAAAGCAAAAAACCTGAAGACGGAGAGAATCAAAGATTGCTTCACACAACAAAACCCTTCGCTCCGGAAAGAAGATACCAATGACCGTAAAGAGTCGAGACAAGCACCTCACTTACAAAGAGGCAGCCATCTCCTCTAAGAAGGTGAGGATAGGGAAGGCTGGCAGTGACAGCAGAATGACCAGCACAGATTGCGATACTGCGAGGATCGTCTACGGGAGCTAGCTTCAGCAGCAGGCTTCTGTATTCAGGCTGAATGATACCTTCGTGGTGAGCTGTTCCTCATAGCAGATATCTGCCTGGATCAGGAGTATGGTGCCGAAAATCCCTCCCCTGAGAGCTACTACTTATCAGGTAAATTAACGAGCGCCATCTGCTGGATTCCGGGGAAACCTGGAAACAAGCTGGATGTGCTGACGCGATAACGTTCACAGAACCCTTGGCTTGACACGAGGGCTTGTAATATCTATTCCAAAGGGCTCTCTGAAAAAAGAGGCCTTCAGTCTGGTTGGGGGATTGGACAACGGCTTTGTCGAGAGCCTGTGTACGATTCACGTCCCTACTTCGGCCTTGGTAGGATTTTATTCCATTTTGATGTCAAGTAGTCGAAGGGTGGAACGTGCTCCGCAGTCTTAATCTATGATTTTCACTCAGACCAATCTACAGCATTGCAAGGCTGCTACCGCTCTTTTTAGTAGCAGAATTGCATGCAGTAGTCTAACTCATAACATTGCATCCATTCAGGAGTCATGGGTGTGGAATAAACGCCTGTGTGGTCTTGGTGGTTTACGTGATGTTCCGATTCTTTATGATGAACGATCCGAAAGGCCTAGGGTCTGCCTTATTGTATACAACTCACTATGGGCAACCAAACTTGGACAATTTTGTGGACAAGATATGGTGGCTCCCAGAGTTAGCTACAAAGCGCATGGAGTAATTAAACACTTTGTTGTTGTGTCTGTTTACTTCCCCTACGACTAGCTGGATGTACCCGCTTTGCTGGCTCCTTCAATAGATGCATACATACAATGAAGAGAACAAATGAGTGCATGTTTGTACTTAGGCAACTTTAGGGATTGAACTCATTTTCAGTACATCGCCCGTAGCCTCTTATTACGCAAAATATTTTCGATACGTTTTGTCACAGTTTCCACCAATTTCTCTATAATTTCATTTGGAATACTCTGCCATTACCGTTGGACTCGCTGATGAATCTTCCAGGTTAGTTGGGGTTGATCGGTATTGTCCCAATCGTCTTTTCACGATTGACTACAAATTCTCAATCGGATTGAAGTTGGAACTTTGGGCCGGCCACTGCATTAATTTGAAATTTAGTTCGGTAAGCCAGGCCCTGATTATTTTGAACGTGTGTTTGGGGTCGTTACTGTGTTGAAATATGACTTCCTCTTCAGGAGAGGCGTTGAGATGAGTCTGCAAGATGTACAAATAATCTTCTTTTCTCATTATTCCATTGGTTTTTTAAAGTGGTCCAACGTGCCACCATGTGAATCAGCCCCACACCATGATACTTTCATCACTGTGCTTTACTTTTTCTCTAAGAGCAAAAACAACAACAAACATTTATGTGTATCGCGCTCATGCCGTTGAGCTGTATACGCAAAGTCAATATGTGGAAAAACCCAAAATATACTGAAATTCATGTGTTTTTTCACGCACGCACAAGTCACACATACATTTACCGATTTCAACCAAACTGCACAAAAACCATATAAATACCAATACCAAAGATGTGTGAAATTTTGGTTGAAATCGGTAAATACGTTAAGGCGTGAATCGGCGACAAATGAACACAATTTTTAAGCTAAATTTTTATATAAAGGGTTTTCCAATGGGGAATTGACAGTTTTGAATTTAATTTGTGAACTCACCCTTTCACTAATCATCGAACTGTCATTGCCAATTTATTCAGTAAACTCAACATTTTCATCATGGTAAAGTACATGAACGAGCAACGTCTGCAAAATAAAAAAAATTTCTACCGAAATTCGGAGTCGGTGACCGCAACTTTAAGAGCGTTTACTCCAATTTTCGGTCGTAATTCTCGCCCTAGTAGACAGGCAATAACAAGCTTAGTGCAAAAAATTTGAGTCTACATATTCGTTGTGTGATGTTGCCGTGTCAGTGAGACAACAGGTTGGTCCAAGTGTCGAAAATATCGCTGCCGTTCAGGCGTCCGTAGCAAACGATCCAAATCAATCAATTCCACGGCGTTCTCAAGAATTGGACATCGCTCAGACCACATTATGGCGTATTTTGCGTAAGGATCTTGGTTTACACCCATACAAGATCAAGCTGACTCAAGAATTGAAGCCGATGGACCATTTGAAGCAACGTACGTTCTCCGATTGGGCTCTGGAGAAGATGCGCCAAGATGATGAAATTCATCGCAAAATCATCTTCAGTGACGAAGCTCATTTTTGGCTCGATGGGTTCGTCAATAAGCAAAATATGCGTTATTGGTCGGGTGAAAATCCACATGTGCTTCATGAATCACCACTTCATCCACAAAAAATAACTGTTTGGTGCAGTTTGCATGCCGGCGGCGTTATTGGGCCATATTTTTTCGTCGACGATAACGATCGTCACGTTACTGTGAATGGCCAGCGTTATCGCGCCATGATTACCGATTATTTTTGGCCCGAATTGGAAGATATGGACTTGGACGACATGTGGTTTCAACAGGATGGTGCTACAAGCCACACAGCACACGTTACAATCGATTTATTGAAAAGTAAGTTTGATGAGCGTGTTATCTCAAGAAATGTGCCAGTCGATTGGCCGCCTCGTTCGTGCGATTTAACGCCTCTAGACTATTTCCGCAAACGATATTCCATCAACCTCGTCAAGTGCACGAAGCTCACTCCTCCCGAATTCCATCGCAGAAACTGCTTTGAAATTACCATCCCTCCGCAATATGAATGGCTTTTTCGCAGCCTCCCCAATAAGGAAATCAAAGTCGACAGGATGCAGATTACCATTAGGGATCGTAAGAATAACACTAACATTAAACCTAAAAATAAATCTAAGCTCAACACTCCGAAATCCCCTAACCAACCCAAACCTGGACCCTCGCCTCTTTCTCAAAACCCTCGCAATCTAGGAACTAACTGGGAATTAAAGATTGGAATATTCCCCAATTTCTCCCGACCTCTTCCTCTCTCAATAGCTCCCCAATCAACAACTAACCTCAACATCCATCCACCCAATAATTCTCCTAACAGAGCACGTACCCACAACCGCGTATCCTTCAACCTTGCGCCCAGCTCCCGACCCTCATCCCCCTCATCGAACATTGTTAATTCAATACCCAATCCCACCACCCAGGCTTCACGTAACAGCCGCACGTATCCTCAGTACCCAAACTATATACACTCTCACACTCTGAACCCAACTCCCTCCACCTCCTCAGCTTCTAACAACCACCCCTCCAGCCCCTCCACCTCCTCAGCTTCCCACAACTCGACCTTCCCTCTTACCTCCCCCTCTTTCTTAGATTCACTTCTCCCTCCCACGGCCAAACTCACCAAACATCTTGCCGAGCTTAACGCCGAAGACCGCTATGTTATGTCACGTTTAAGAGACAGAAGAATCTACGAAAATGTACGCCTCTATTTGGCCTACCTCCACGACAAACCTGACTCCATTTGTGTCGACGGCAAAACTAAAACCAACGTCCTAGTTTCAATCCACCAAGAAGGCTTATCCACAGACCCCCACGCGTTAAAAAAGACCTTTATACGATTTCACGAAAGCCTTAATATTTCTCCCATTGATGTAAATAACGACCTCTCCACTTTCACAGCCCACGTCAGTTCAAAGCGCAGCGCACACTTGCAAAGTACCCGTTCTAATCTCAAAAACTATTTTAAATCCTAACCTAAATACCTTTACATCTCCCCACCCATCAAATAATAACATATCCCTGTACTATCAGAACGTCAGAGGATTACGCACCAAAACCTCCGCAGTGCTCCTTAACTCCCAAAACCTACCCTACGATATATTTGCATTAACTGAAACGAATTTATGCTCCAGTATTGGAGACAGCGAGTTATTCACATCAGATTTCATTCTGTTTCGGGCCGATGGACGCGACAACTCTGCCGATCCTGACGGTCGCGGAGTTCTCTTAGCAATCCACAGTCGCTATGATCCCTTGCCCTTCAAATCGTTGAATTCCGCTGACTTCAACTTCACTAGTGTCTCAATAAGACTCCCTAAACAGAAACTTTATCTTGCCTGCTGTTACTTAAGACCCTCACAGCCCACACACTGCTACCAACTCGTCGTTGATCTCGTCGACTCCATCATCGAACCCAATGACATCATCATCATCTGTGGCGATTTCAATCTCCCGCACCTGAAATGGGTTCATTCCGATGATGAGACCCACTACATCGCCGCTAACCCCTCCGCAGGTAAAGAAATCCTTTTCACGGATCATTTCTCTGACTCCGGCCTTCTGCAACTCAGTAACATCACCAATAACATGGACAGACAACTCGACCTGATTTTCTCATCTGATGCCGTAAACTGCGTTGTTAACCCAACCAACCATTTTCTCTCTACTTTAGACCCCCTTCATCCACCTCTATCGGTAACTCTTTCACTCGAGACCCAATTCACTATCCTTCCCTCCGAAAATACGTACTGTTTCAATTTCCGAAACTAAATAATCTGCTCAACAATGTTAATTTTAACTTCCTCCTTAACCCTAACTCACACATATCCTTAAACGAAACCCTTGCGCTATTTTACACCAAAATCCTCAGCTGCTTCATTCTTTCAGTCCCATACTCACCAAAACAGAACTACACTTCATCTCCGCCCTGGTATACCAAGGAACTAGCTCTTTGCGCAATAAAAGAAACAAAAATTAGCACGCCTATCTTAGATCGTCCTCTGCATCAGACCTTTCTAATTACATGCAGTCCTACACTAAATTTGCATAGCTATGTGAATCACTCTACCTCCGATACCTGAACAGAATGCAATCCTCCCTTACCTCTGACCCCAAGTGTTTCTACCACTTCATTAATACAAAAAGAAAAACCGATAGCTACCCCGCTACACTTAACTTTCTCAATAACTCTTCCAACGAACCCGAAGTAATCGCCAATTCCTTTGCTCATTTCTTCAGCCAATCATTCACTTACCAAGATCTTCAACCCGATCACGACTATTTTCGATATTTGAAAGAATGCCCCCAGACGTCTCTTGTTTCATTGAACATCACTCCCGACCTAATCGCCGAAAAAATACGCAACTTAAAGGACGCCTACACTCCCGCTCCCGACTGTCTGCCTGCCATAGTATTAAAAAAGTGCGCGAACCATCTTATTTTACCCCTTACCGCTCTATTTCAAAGCTCTATATCTCAAGGACTCTTTCCTAAGCTTTGGAAACATGCTTATATCATTCCAGTCCACAAAAAAGGACCGAAAAATGATGGGTCCAACTATCGTCCCATTGCCAAGCTCTCATGCATGCCCAAACTTTTCGAGAGCATCGTTTATGATGCACTATTCTTTCACTGCAAACCCATATTTTCGCCTAACCAACATGGGTTCCTAAAAGGTCGATCGACAACCACTAATCTAGTCGAGTTTGTTTCACAACGTTTGTGTGCACTCGAAGCTGGCAAAGAAGTAGACGTTGTCGCCACTGACTTCAGCAAAGCCTTTGACAAAATGTCTCACCTAATTATTCTCCTCAAGCTCACTGCCCTCGGTTTCTCTCCCGGTCTTATCTCATGGATCAAATCTTATCTTGAAGATCGTCAATATAACGTTATCGTCAGATCTTCTATTTCTGATCCAATTAACGCTACTTCCGGTGTCCCGCAAGGTAGTCATCTCGGCCCACTGATATTTATTCTAACCATTAATGATGTCGACAGCGTTATTCTGAACTCTCAGCTCTCCATATATGCTGATGATATGAAAATATTTAAACACATATCTTCCCCTGTCGACTCCTGCTCTCTCCAATTGGACCTTAACAGGTTCACTACTTGGTGTCAAAAAAACGAGCCCAATATCAGTAAATGCCAAACCATCACTTACTCCCGTAAGCGCTCTTCCTCACCACCCAGAACCTACATTATTCGTAATGAAACCGTTCCCCCTGTCAACTTCTTGGTTGACCTAGGGGTTATTTGTGACCGTGAACTCAACTTTCGCCTCCATATCGACAACATTATCAAACGTGCAAACTCTGCCCTTGGTTTCGTGAAACGTTGGTCCAAAGAATTGTCGAATGCTTACGTTACGAAATCATTATATATCACTTTCGTTAGGCCCCTTCTCGAATATGCTAGCCAAGTCTGGTCCCCCTCTTATGAATCCCATACTATTGAAGCCATTCAAAGCAGGTTTATTTATTGATATTTAAAAAAAAAGTTGTCAAGTCCTTTTTGGAAAACCCTATATATACATAGATTAAGCATACCTGTTTGATCAGTATTTATTACGAAGTCAGCGTTGAAATTTGGTATCAAGTGCAAAGTTTGTATATAGAAGGTTTCTGCTGCAGGTAGATCTTTTCAGTAGACACGGTTTCATTTTTGGACACATGTTTGGTGATTTTGCGCTGACGAATTCCATGCTTATTCTTAAAATTTGTCACTCAACGTTATGAGGCTTTGAAAATGTCAGTTTTCGAGCCAAATTCTCGTCATTTGCGGGAGGTGTTACTGTTTTGTTTCAATATAACAATATAAACAGCGGCTGAGTCTCATCGAATGCTCTCAGAAACGTATGGTGAGGACGCTATTAGTGAAAAAACGTGTCGTGAGTGGTTTCAACGCTTCAAGAACGGTGATTTTAACGTCCAAAACCGGCATAGTGGTGAAAGAGAGAAAGTTTTCGAAGATACAGAATTGGAGACATTGCTGAGTGAAGACTCGCGTCAAACTCAAGAAGAATTGGCACGATCAGTGGGAGTGGCACAGCAAGCCATTTCAAAACGTCTCAAGGCCAGGGGCATGATTCAGAAAGATGGAACTTGGGCCCCGTATGAGTTGAAACCAAGAGACGTTGAACGGCGTTTGTGTGTTTGTGAACAGTTGCTTCAGAGGCAAAAACGGAAGAGATTTCTGCATCGTATTGTATCGAAAAATGGGTTCAACCGAATATCAACGGCTCTAAGATCATGCTCTGCATTTGGTGAGATCAGCTCGGCGTCATGTACTATGAGGTGTTATAACCAAGTGAAACAATCACAGGTGCTCGTTATCGAACGCAATTAATGCGTTTGAGCAGAGCCTTAAAAAACAAAAGGCTGCAATACAGCGAGAGGCATCATAAAGTGATTTTGCAGCACGACAACGCTCGACCCCACGTTGCAAAAGAGGTCAAAACGTACTTGGAAACGTTAAAATGGAAAGTCCTACCCCACCCGTCGTATTCTCCAGACATTGCTCCCTCTGACTATCACCTGTTTCGATCAATGGCGCTTGGCCTGGCTGACCAACACTTCCGATCTCATGAAGAAGTCACAAATTGGATCGATTCGTGGATCGCTTCAAAAGATGAACAATTTTTTCGACGCGGGATTCGTACACTGTCCGAAAGATGAGAGAAAGTAGTGGCCAGCGATGGTCGAAATGAAGCACCCACCGCGACTGCTGTACGCAAGTTTCTGCAAAAAGTTTGTGAGACTGGTATGTTAGTGGACAACACTCATGGTCCACGTCATCGTAGGGTGCGCACAAATGAGCATGTGGCTGGTGTGGCCGAGAGCGTGAGACTCAATTTACGAGCATCAACTCGCCATCGGTCTCAACAGCTCAACATTTCACGCACTAGCTTGAATAGAATTCTGCACAAAGATCTCGAATTATTCGCTTACAAGGTCCAATTGAAGGCGCGCGATCATCCGCTTGGTTATAGCTTCGCTTTGGGCCTTAGAGAAGCTTGAATTAGACAACGATTTTGGGCGAAAAATGATCTTTTCTGACGAGGCGCATATTCATCTCAGCGGCTACGTTAACAAACAAAATTGCTGCATCTGGGGCTCGGAAAGCTCGCACGTTATTGTCAAGAAGCCAATGCATCCACAGTGAGTGACAGTTTGGTACGGATTCTGGAGTGGTGGCATCATTGAACCATTTTTCTTTAAAAATGAGACTGGAAACAGCGTTTCGGTCAACGGTGGACATTACAGAGCCATGTCAGCCAACCTTTTTTTTTTATTGGAATTGAAGACATAGATTTGGACGACCTCTGGTTCATGCAGGATGGCGCGCCGTGCCACACAGCCCATGGCATTTTCGATCTTTTGCGTACCAAATTCCCAAATCTTGTTATCAGCCGCCTTGTCGATGTCAATTGACCGCCTTGGAGTTGAGATTTGACCGCTTTGAACTTTTTTTTTGTGGGGAACAGTGAATGACCGATGTTATTCCAACAATCTGGAAACTTAAGGCCAATGCCATCTAAGCAATTCGTGAGCTACAGCCCGAAACCATCAACAAGGTCTTGGAAAATTGAGCTAAACTTGTGTTTGGCCCACCCTTTACTTATTTCTCGGCGCGTGGTGAAAGTGGTCTTTATTCCCAAAATAGCGAAAGAGGTTTACTCACTCGCCAAGAGTTTTAGACCAATATGTCTAACTTCGTTTTTGCTGAAAAGCATGGTAGAACTAGTGGAGTTGCACATGCGTAAAATTGCCCTTCGAATGCATCCTCTTTCGGAGATGCAACATACTTATCAGCGCGGAAAATCCTGCGAGACTGCGCTTCAAACCTGGGGGAAATTGGTCAATTGCGTCGACATTGGGGGAGCTTTTGATAACCCAACTTTCTACAGCACGTGTAATGCTGGTATGGCGTAGAAAAAGCACTGGTTTTGTAGATCAAAGCAAAGTTTGGGCATAGGACAAGGACAACAATGTGCGAAACCTGGTGTCAACAGGGAATGCCCATAAGGTAGCTTCCCGTGTCCGCTCTTATGGTGGTCAACCCTCTGCTCGATGTTCTCAATGCCTCTGGAATCAATGCCCAGGCCTAAGCCGATTAGGTTGCCGTTCTCTCTGTCGGCTCATGTTTAGTGACTCTGTTTTAAAGCACTGGCGGCGCTATATGTGACCGATGATTGGTGGACGAGTAATGGGCTGTCGGTTAATCCTTTTAAGACTGATGTCGTTCAGTTTACGAGAAGGAGAAAAAACATTGACATGACTTGTTGATGCTAAAACATATTCTCATCCCGATATCCAAGGAAACTAGGTACCTGGGATCTTAGATCAAAAAAGCTGTTAGCTTCTTGCAGTGCAAAGGTGGTTTTGGCAAAACATGGGGCTTATCGCCGTAAGGCCTCTTTATCTACACGGCAATGATAAGATCGATAATACGATGGTGGTTTTAGAAAGTGGTCGATAAGTACTTAGCCTCACCGCCAGATGGCGCCAGTATCGCAAGAGCAACATACTATCGTGTAGTACATTCTAGTAGACGGCTACTGTCGAAATCGGATTTGTAGTTTTGTTTTGACCGCGTATGGAAGCGGGAGTGCCCGCGGATTTTAGAAAAATGGAAAAAGAGCAATATCGATGGGTGATTCGATTCTTGTTTTTGGAAGGGAAATCGCGCAGCGAAATCAAAGAGCGTTTGGATGCTGTGTACGGTGACTCTTCTCCTTCGATGGCGACCATCAAAAATTGGTTTAACGGGTTTCAACGTGGTTTCAGGTGCCCGAAAACGGCTACCACGGAGGATAACGTGACAAAAATCCACGATCTCGTATTGGCAGACCGCCGACTGAAGGTGCGCGACATAGCTGAGAGAGTAGGCATTTCAAAAGATCGAGTGGGTCATATCCTGCATGAAATTTTGGGTATGAGAAAGCTGTCGGCGCGATGGGTGCCGCGTTTGCTCACTCCGGACAACAAGCGCAACCGTGAGACCACTTCAGAGCAGTGTTTGACGCTGTTTAAGCGCAATCCGAAGGTGTTTCTGCGTCGTATCGTGACAGTCGACGAAACATGGATCCACTGGTACACACCAAGGAACAGTTGAAACTTCACCCAGCGAACGTGGTCCGAAGAAGGCGAAGACTGTCCCATCGGCCGGAAAGGTGATGGCCACCGTTTTCTGGGATTCACAAGGTGTGATCCACATCGACTACCTGGAGAAGGGCAAAACGGTCCCAGGGCTGTACTATGTCAAATTATCTGGCCGATTCGACGCCGAATTGAAGAAAAAACGGCTCCACTTGGCGAAGAGAAAAGTGCTCTTCCACCATGATAACGTACCGGCTCACACCTCCGCCCTCGCCACGGCCAAATTGGTCGAATTGGGCTACTGCCCCATCCACCATATTCTCCAGATTTGGCCCCGCGCGACTTCTTTTTGTTTCCAAACTTGTTTCCAAACTTGAAAAAGTTACTCGCCGGGCAGAAATTTCAGTCGAATGAGGAAGTCATCGCCGCCACGGAGGCCTACTTTGCAGACCTCGAGAAAACGTATTTTTCAGACGGGTTAAAGAAGTTGGAGCATCGCTGGGTCAAGTGTATCGAGCCAAAAGGAGACTATATTGAAAAATAAATCGCCATTTCTCCAAAATTTTTGTTTTCCTTTTGTAGGCTAAGTACTTATCGGACAACCCTCGTAACATATGAATCGGTTGTCTGGTGGATCAGGCTAACACGCTCGTAGCTTTTTTCAACAGACTTCAAAGAGTGGTTTATCTTAGCTGTACGGGGGCTTTTCTCAGTATGCCGGGCACTGCTTGACATATTTATCAAAGGGTGCGCAGTGAAAGCCATGCCTCGCTCTGGAGTGACAGTGTACTTGCGCGAGAAATATCCTACGACCCCTGTCCCATGGATATGCCTTCCGACGCAGTGACACCTGCTATCCTATTGCGCTATAATTTCCATGGTGCCAGGACTGGCTCTGGCACGATACTGAACCTGGAAAGGACTAACTTCGCATGTTTACAGATAGCTCCAGGTCTGGGCGGGATTCCGGTGCTGAAGTTTGCTTTGAACGCGAAATCGTCCGATTGCATTTCTCGTTAGGAAAATATTCGATTGTCTTTCGATCAGAGATATACGCAATCCACGAGTATGTTGTGAAGCACAAGTGGAAAGCAAAAAAACATATGCGTCCACAGTGACAGCCAAGCGGCACTCAAAGTTGTGTCAAAACCTCTAACCAGCTACAAATTAGTGCATGAACTCAAGATCTTTTTGAACAAAGTCAGAAGACTAGATATACTAAGGCTTGTATGGGTCCCAGTTCACTCTGAGATCCCTGGAAATGATATCTCTGATGAACTCGCTAGAAGGGGCTCAGAAGAGGGTTTCTCAGAACCTGGACCCGCTTTACGTCTACCTGCTTTCACCGTCAAATTCTATATCAATGATTGGGTCTTTAATGTAAACAATCGTAGATGGAGATATTCAGGATGCAGGATAACCAGGTGCGTACGCCCTGATGTATGCAAGAAATCCGCAACATTCTTCTTATTCTGATCTCTGTTCCCATGGTTATCAAATTTATGAGGAAAAATTGATGATGGCAGGCGTCAGATAAGATAAGTTGACTCAATTCAACTTTTGGAAAGAGGGGTCAAGGATCGGAGCTTCCAAAGCAAATGATAGCACTTCCATATTGGAAAAAAACATTTCATGACGAGTTTTCTTATAAAGCAGGGATCGAAGACGTTGTTAATCTTTTACCCCACTTTCCCCTAAAAATGAAATTGTTTACATCGAAAGTTATATTTCCTTACCAGAGGCGTTTCAATGTATTATTTTGCTAAATCCCGTGCTTAAGAATTTGCAATAGCAAATGTTCCCGCCACTTTAAGGCCTCCGTATTAGTGCCCGATATAATCATATAGCCAGACCGTTGGATTAGTTCCATGACACATTGTTTTGAGTGCGTTCAACGCCATGACTCACTTTTTGTTTTAAGAAAAGAAACAACCATATTGGCACTTTCAAAATTTCTATTTTGTTTATTTATTATTATTTAGTCGTTCTACAGTTACATTTTTATAACAATGTTTTCCTTAAACATTCCTTCATCGAACTCATTCATATTTATTAATTAAATAAAACAAATAAATCACGTGCTCTCGCGAGCACACAATCCTCGGTTAAATTAATTTCCATTAATTCTACAATAAACGAGTCTACAATTAAAATTAAGAAAAATCATTAAAAAAAAATTAAAATAAACAATAAGATCTACCATAACTGTTAATACGAATTAGTCTGTTTTTTTTTTGTTTTTTTTGTTTTAGGAAAAAATACTAAAAAGAAAACAATATTCAATGGATTACTCAGTTAAGATCGTCGGATAACAGATACAGATACGACTGTTGGTTAGACATAAACTATTCATTAAACTCGATCGGTGCTGATTGTTGATTTTTTGTGTGTGTGTGTGTGTGTGTGCTCCATGCAAAGTGTGTTTTCTGTAACCGAGTTAGGTGAAACGCTTCTGAACGGATGGGTGCGGCATATGGCGATCGATGGGTTCAAATTAGTTTGACCAAATACGAATTGTGTAAAAATAAAATGTGTAAAATGGCAAACGTCAACCATTGCGGGTTGCTTCGATGATTATTCTTTCACATTTGACAGATGTCACAGGACGAAGACTCTGACAGGACTAAGCAAGTACAAACAAACTGCACGCAAAGGTTTCAAACTCCAACGGTTAGTGTTAACGTTCCAATTAAAAGAAAAAAAAAAATATAAACAAAAAATGAAATTTAATAGTAAAAAAAAAAAAACGAAACATGAGCCGAATTTTTGGGGGGGGGCTGCGGGGAGTTGTTAGTCGGTCTGGTGGCGGACGATGGCTTTTGATTTTTATTTGCTAGCGACGTCAAATGAAACTAAAGCCAGGATTTAATTTTGAATTCATCTGCTTTCTGTTTGGTCTTGCATGAATCCTTGAATCTTCAAAATTGTTCTTTTCCTGTCTTTGTGTGAATCCGCGTTTCCCTATGGCATCGATCTACTTTCGACGTACCTCGATGATCGTCGATCCGCCGTTTCCGTTGCGACGATTTGATGACATTGGCTCGCCACGATAGTGGCCTTTGGTCACACTTTGACGCTCGGATGATTGGATGGTCTCGAAACCTCGACCGTCTTTTGAGGGAATCGTCTTCTTGGTGAATGTCTGCACGGTGTCGGTGACAGATGGCCGGTTGGGATCTTCCGATCGCGTTGTGTACTTGTAGGTTTCGGCATAGTCATCGGTACTGGAGCTACCGCGTCGAATTATCTCTACAGCAGGTGATCGGGAGCCGCCCGCAAGCGGGGATGCTGTAGTGTCCCTTCCCATTAATTGGGAATACTTGTAAACGTTTCTGGACGGCGAGCTTCGATTCGGTTCGTCACCGTGGAGGGTTTTATAGAGCTCGGGTGCTTGATCACGTAGGCCATCGAGGAATACACTCCGTTTGTTGTCGCTGCCGTTCGTATAGTTGTTTGCGTTCGATACTGCCGCCGTGGAGAAGCGACGTTCACCCATGCTGGTCGGATAACGTCGGTCCGTTTCGTCGATGCGCGTCAGATCCTTTTGACTTCGACTGATTAAATTGACTATAGACGGACTCTTCAGGCCGCTTTGCAGTGGCGCGTTTTCTGGCACGTATAGATGCGGATTCGACTTGTACATCGTGCCGGAGTTTGTGTTGTTTGTGTAGTTGTTTTTAGTCAGTTTCTCTATGTAGATTGGACTAGGATCGTTGGTGCCGTTCATGCTGTGTACGTTGAAACTTTTACTGCGATTGAGGGATTTGTAAGTCCGAGCTGGCTTTGCCGGGCCTGTATTTTGCGGTGGTTTTAACTGATTGACGATGGAGACGTTGATTTTGGAAGAATGATGCTGTGGTGTGGTCGTTGTGGGTCCGCCTGGTGCTGGCCTGTGTGATTCTAATTTCCGGGGAAGAGTATGCGCGCTGCGATAGTCGTAGTTGAGGTCTGGCGTCGAACCAATGCGGTGATTGTTTTTCTGATAGCGTCCGAGGGTGCTCGATGTTATGTTTCTACAAAAGGAATTGAACGTAATTAGTTGTTGTAGACAGACTAGTGCTTTAGAGTGATGTTAAGGTGTTGGCAGGTTGGTTAATGCTCTACTGTGATCGAGTTTGAATGATATTTGCGTTTTATATGGCTTAGACTACTTGGACTTGTTACGCGGACTGCGCCTACGCGATTCTCTGTGGTTGTTATGCATGAAATTCTAAAGACCAGAAATTTCTTCCTACTCGAATGTATAATATTGATTGCGAAGGCCGATAGGTAATAGCTTTTGTTTTCAGTTGACTAATCTGGTATAGGTTGTGGAATTGTTTGCGTCTGAGCGTGGATTACTCATCCGAAATACAGATTTTGCCTATATTTAGAGCGTTGCGGTTTAGTTTGCGAGGATGGAGACACTATGCCGAAGCAGAGAACGACATATATGGGTTGGTATCACGTAGACTTGAACAAGTGCCTGGTTTCTCTAGGATGTAATAGATATAGCCTTTACCAAAACTGGTGCGATGATATTTGTCGCAGCAAGTGCATGCAAGAATTTTGAATTGGAAGGCCTGAAGTCAACTAATAACTTTGCCAGGCTTCTGCAAGATATGTGACGATTGATGCCATTTTGGAACATATATAAAGTCAAATCTAAATAACTGAATGAATGGCTGAGCGGACGACATCTGATTAGGATTACCTGCATTAAAGACCCAATCGTGTGTGTAGGATATGACCGTGGAAGCAGGAGAAATTTTCTCATTTCCTGGGACCCCATAGTGACCTGGGAGCCATACAAAATTTAGCAAATTTAGTCTCCCGACTTTGTTCAAAAAGGTCTTTGATTTTGACGCCCCCACAGGAGCACTTTATTAGCTTAATGCAAGCCTTAACAAAAGAAACAGGGTGAAAACGATTAAGGGGAAGGTGAAGGGTTATGGTATAGGGCAATTCTAAGATTGGACTTTTTGAGGTGAAGGTCGAAAAGATTGTTGTTAGCTTGCTGGACATTGCCATCATTTGTGCGATGAGTGTTTATACGGAAAAGGGGTATGGACCGAAGGTTACGTGGGTTGGTGTTAAGGGGAGTCATGTTGCAATAATTTGGGGCTGTCAATGGCGCTGAGAAGGTCGTGAATAAAAAGAATATCTGCAACATCGCGTCGTTCTTTAAAGGGGTTGGAGGTTGATTAATTTTAGGCGATCCGCATAAGATGGTAAATTAAGGGGGTCAGCCCTGGGAAGGCCCCGAAGAGCGAAACGAATAAACCTACGTTGAATGGCCTCAATACGCGTAGTGTGTGATTCGTAAGAGGGGGCTAGCATATTCGAAAAGAGGCCCAACGAAAATAATGTGTAATGATTTCGTAACGTAAGGATTCGAGAATCCTTTGGACCAACGTTTCACGAAACCAAGAGCAGAGTTGGCACGTTTGATAATGTTGTCGATATGGAGCCGAAAGTTAAGTTCACGGCCAAAAATTTACGTTACGCTCTCTGGCACCGAAAATCCTCACATTATTAGATGGCGATCGGTATCGGTGGATGTTGGCCCATTATGTGGTCCCAGAAACGCGGAAAAAAGATTTATTTCACTTTTGGTTTCAACTAGACGGCGGGACATGCCATACTGCGGACAAAACAATGAACCTTTTACGTAAGAAGTTGCCTGGAAGATTGGTGTCAAAAATGGGCGATATTGACTGGCCTCCGAGATCTCCGGATTTGACTCCTCCAGACTTTTTTCTTTGGGGATACTTGAAAAGCAAGGTGTATGCTAACAGCACGAAGACAATAGAACAGCTCAAAAGAAACATTCGTCCGGAAATCGCAGAAATTTCGACCGAAATGCCCGAAAATGTCATGGAGAATGCGCGAAAACGAGCCCATTTTTGCATCGGCAATAAAGGCGGTCATTTAATTGATATTGTTTTCAAAATTTAATCAAAATAAATTGAAAAGGTCTAAGTTGAATAAAAGTTTTTGAATTTCCAAAATCGGTTGAGAATTGGTGCAGTTGTTCTAAATTTACATCGACCCATATGCGATGGCGCACGCTGTATTTGTTTAAATATTTTCATATCATCGGCATAGTATATGGAGTGCTGAGAGTTCAGAATAACGCTGTCAACATCGTTAATGGTTAGAATAAATATCAATGGTCCGAGATGACTACCTTGTGGGACACCGCAAGTAGCATTAATTGGATCAGAGATAGAAGGTCTGAAGATAAGGTTATATTGACGACCTAGATAAGATTTGATCCATGAGATAAAACCGGGAGAGAAATCGAGGGCAGTGAGCTTGAGGATAATATTTTGGTGAGACAATTTGTCAAAGGCTTTGCTGTTAGTGGCGACAACGTATATTTCTTTGCCGGTTTCGAGTGCACACAAACATTGTGAAACAAACTCGACTAGATTAGTAGTTGTCGATCGACATTTTGGGAACCCATGTTGGAGAAATTATGGGCTTGCAGTGAAAGAATAGTGCATCATAAACCATGCTCTCGAAAAGTTATATTTATGCATGAGAGTTTAGCAATGGGACGATAGTTGGACACATCATTTTTCAGTCCTTTTTTGTGGACTTGATTGAATGAGGCAGATAGCCGGGACCGGGGGAGTAGTCGTCTTTGGGTTGCGTATTTTTTCGGCGATTAGCTCGGGAGTTATGTTCACAGAGACGAGAAACGTCTTTCAAATATCGAAAATAGTCGTGATCGGGTTGAAGATCCTGGTCGGTGAATGATTGGCTGAAGAAATGAGCAACCAAGTTGGCGATTATTTTGGGTTCGTTGGAAGAGTTATTAAGAAAGTTAAATGTAGCGGGGTAGTTATCGGCTTTTCTTTTTGTATTAAAGAAGTGGAAGAAACACTTGGGGTCGGAGATAAGGAAGGATTGCATTCGGTTAAGGTATCAGAGGTGAAGTGATTCATATTACTATGTAAATTAAGTGTAGGACTGAATGTAATTAGAAAGGTCAGATGCGCAAAAAGCTGAGCAGCAGAGGATTTTGGAGTGGAATAGCGTAAGGGTTTCGTTTAAGGATATGTGTGGTTGAGGAGGAAGTTACAATTAATATTGTTGAGCAGATTATTTAGTTTTGCGAAGTCAGCTTTCCGGAAATTGAAACAGTACGTTTTTTCGGAGGGAAGAATAATGAATTGAGTCTCGAATGTAAGAGTTACCGATAAAGGTGGATGAAAGGGGTCTAAAGTAGAGAGAAAATGGTTACTTGCGGTATCAACGCAGTATATGGCATCAGATGAGAAAAACAGGTCGAGTTGTCTGTCCATATTATTGGTGATGTTACTGAGTTGCAGAAGGCCGGAGTCAGAGAAATGATCTGTGAAACGGATTTCTTTACCTGAGGAGGGGTTAGCGGCGATATCCTTGGATACATGGGTCTTGAGTACATGCACTAAATTGGAGCTGGTTAAATGGTTGGACAGAACTTTGAGTGCAGTTTGGTTGGCACTGTAGACGAATTTGCTTTTCTTTCCACTTGTGCTTCACAATATAGTGCATGGCCATTAGGATCCGGATCCCCGCCGAGTCCTAGAGCAATCTTTAAAAATGCGAAGACAGTCCTTTTCGGGTTCAGTATCTGACCAGAGCCAGTCTCCGCGCCATGGAAATTTAATTGTGAAATTGTAGCACAACAGATGACAGCTGTCATTGCGTCAGAAGGCATACCCACGAGACAGGGGTCGTTGGATATTTCTCGCGCAAGTACCTGTCACTCCAATGCAAATTGTTCCAAAACTATGGCTATTGAGGCGAGTCATGTCTTTCTGTGCGCACCTTCTGATAAATATGTCACGGGGTGGAAGGTTCACCATAACATCTAGTGCAACGCCCGGCCAGGAAAAGTCCCCGTAAAGCTGAGACAAACCGCTCTTTGGTGTCTAGTGAAAGAGGCTACGATGTGTTTGCGAGTAAACCTGTTCCACCAGACAGACGTGTAGATCTAGAGGAACTTTGTCGGCTACAAGCCCAATGCTTTGCCAAAAGCACCTTCGAATTGCCAAAGAAAGAGTTGAAAGACCTTTGGTGATTTTTGACTTAATATGCTTTGATCAAAAAAGCTTGCTATCTAAGGTGACTCCCAGATACTTAGCTTCTATTGATATCGGGATGGGAAAATCTTTCAGCACCAGCTGAGTCATTCCAGTATTTTTCCTCTTTCTCGTGTACAGAACAACGTCAGTCTTAAGAGGATTAACCGATAGCCTATTACTCATGTACCAATCCTCGATCACATTTAACGCCGTCTGTGCTTAAAGACAGACAGTTGCTAAACATGAGCCGGCAGAGAGAACGGCAACATAACCCGCATAAGCCTGAGCATTGTTTCTAGAGGCATTGAGAGCACCACCATGCATCATAACAGTGTAGACAGGACGCCACCTTGCGGACAGTCCCTCTTTGCGCCAGGTTTAATACATTCTACGAGGCCTGCATCAGCGAACAATGACTTGTGCACAAGCATTGATCCACAGAACCAATGCTTCATTTAAGCTATGCCGTCTAGCACATGCTGTCGAAAGTTGCGTTAGAAAGAGGACGCATTCGAAAGGCAACTACGTGGTTTTCAGCTAAAAGGGTTTTAGACTGATTGGTCTCAATGGGTTTAAAAGCTAAGAAAGTTATTAACTTACTGGTGTAGGCGGCACCGTGTTTAAGTGTGTTGGCTTCTAAAATCGCGTATTACGCGGCGCTTTTTCTCAATAGAAACGAATTCCTCACTCATGGCATAATGGCTTTATCCAAAAAACAATAAAATATTTTCAATAGTAAGAGAAGTTGAAAGGAATCCACAAGAGTGCCAACATTCTATATACATGAAACACCTTTTTGCATCCGGCATCACGCGCTTCAATCGAATTATCAGTAAAATATAAATACAAAACCGGTCTTTCAAATCTAATATAGGAAAGAAGAAGGAAGCGGTAAACTTTGCATTTTGCGCATCTCTCCACTACTTTCTTTGGTTTGTTATTCCCAAATCAATATGTAAATTGAAATTCGGACAAACTAGTTCCCACGGAAAGAAATTTCAAATAATTTTTTTTCTCCAATAAAAATTAGGAAAACGCATTATTTAAAAAGGACTGAAGCCACTCATCCAGCACACAAGTGGCTGTCACAACATCTTTGCAGGGCATCATATTCGGTTTTAAGCGGAAGTGAGCTTTCATTTACAACCGTAACAAATCACCGGAAGTGTATTCCGCGCCCGCAACCGAATGTGGAATGACAAACACAAGAGCGTGTGTTCAGCCCATATGCTGATGCTGCAATCAAAAACGCACAGAGGGGTTGTGGCATGTAATCAGAGCGGAGCGGCTACCGGGAAATGCCAATTATTCGAGAATGCAATGACAGTCGATTTTAAGCCCAATTACCGATTCGTAAGGTATCGATTAATCAACCGCGTTTAAAGTGACTTTCCGTTGAAACTCATTTCAACACAATGTTGCAGATGTAGACCATTAAAAGCGAAGATATAATACAACATGGGTATCGCACACTGACATCTGCACTGACCGCGTTCGCTTATAAACAACAACCATCTACAGCGGCAGTGACGAATCGGTATTTCAAATCGGCGTACCTCATTTCGAATTCACTAGGTCGATCACCGCGGTCGCTGATCACTAAACGATCACAGTCAATCTGCTGCGCATCAAAACATGTATCTACATCGTATTTCAATCCATTCACTTTTGCACCTGATCAGTTCAGTCACATCGATCACTTGGAACATTTTGAAAATTGTCGATCGATTGTAATGTCAACAATGTCACCAACAGATCGTGCGCGAGCGGGTACCTCTATAGAAATAACAGCAACAAAAATAAAGTACACAACGGAATTCTAAATCAAAATAGCAATTGCACGCACAAACACTTGTTTTCAGTATCTACGACCAGCGAGCGAGCGAAGCGGGACAGATGAGCGTATGAGTGTGTATCTAGTGAGCCAGTCAATTAGCATACTCACTGACCTTCAGCGTTCTTTCGTGCTGGGCCTGCCTGCTGCTGTGACCGTACACCTCTAGATGGCTGTGTCAGTTGAATGATCGTTTTTGTTATTCATAAAAGCCGTTAAAAAATTATCGTTAGTTCGCAAAGAAAGCATATTGTTATTGATCGTAAGACGTTTATCCCACAAACCGGGGATTTGAGTATAAGTCAACTTACCTCTGTGTGTAGATCTCTCGTGTCTCGTCGGACGAACCACCGCGACGTGATCGATGATAGTGAGTTGTCGAGGGCGGTGGCACACCGACAGTGACCACTCCGCCGCCGTTGGTAGTGTCCCGGGAGTATGATGTGTCTACAACGTCACGGGACTCACGGAGTCGTCGAGCTGCTCCCGGATCGTATTTGTTTTCTTTGCCGAATAGGCTACCGCCATATGGATCCTCGCCGAGATAGTAACGCTGCTTGGGATTTCCCATCACGTCCAGATCCGATGAACCGCGTCTGTTATCGCCACCGCCACTACCCGTATTGGCATACAAGTTACCACCATTCACTGTTGGGGTTGGCCTGTCTCGGCCAACTGTTGTCGAACTACTAACAACGCTCGATTCTCGATTGATGGGCGCCGAGTTACGATGCTGGAGCTGGCTGTGATGTGTGTTGGACGAATGTGTGACGTGCTGGTGCTGTTGTATGGAGGAAGTTGTTGTTGCCGTACTACTACCTGCTTGCCCACCATTACCAATACCATTACCATTGCCGCCAATATGACTATCGATGACATTGTATTGCTGGTATGTGGTGGACATTCCAGCACCATTCGGTGGAATGCCGACGACGTTCGTTGGAGACTTGTCGCGACTTTTACTCTTCGATTTCATGCGGAATTTTCGCTCGGCACTGGCGGAGCGAATTTTACCGACCAATTTGCGGAAAGAGTTGCCAATGGCCTGTCCGACTTTAGTCGACGATTGCTTGGGATTACTGCCGCCTGATGGTGGCGAGGTCTGAGTTGTTTGCGTCGACATCGAGGGACGAAGCTGATGGTGACTCGCAGACGATGACTCAGAAGCGAATCGGGTGCGTTGGTTGGGTTTCCGTGGAGCGACTCCGTTCGCAGTTGGTGCGTTAGCCGGACTATTCAAATTGTTGGTGCTCGAGCTGTAAGGCGAGAATGCTGGAGGCGGAGGTGGTGATAGGTATCGAGTTGGCGCTGGCGAAACTGACCGACTTTGCGGTGGTGGCGAATAGTCTGGCGGTGGTTCTTCGCGTTCGTGGACGTAGTGATGGAAAGCTGGCGCTGCAACGGGTGGCTGCTGCTGGCGAAGTTTCTTTTCCATGCCACGTCGTCGTTGTGGCACCGTCGGGCGGGACAAGGTTGATGCGGAATGGATGATTGGTTCGGGTGAGGCCGATCGTAGGGGATACTCAGGCGTCTTTGGCAGGCGATTCTCGTTGAAGTATGTGGGAGATGACACGTATGCGGAGTCGTCTTGAATCATCATCCCTGATCGATACTTGTCGCTTCCTAGTTTACCGTCTTCCTCACAATCGCCTCGGAGATGTGAGGAGGTTACATCTTCACTGGAATCCTTTACATAGCCGGAATCTTCGCGTTTCAGATAGCTGGCGTTTTTTGCATTCTTCAAATTGTGAATGTTGTCATCGGCAGAGTCGGGCCGTTGATAGCGTACGTCAGTTCGTGAGCCACTCAGGTAACCCAGGTCTTCCTTTTGGGAGCGTATGTTCTTTAAATCAACCAGATCTTCGCGGGAGCTGCTACGGAAGCGTAAGTCACTACGCGAGTTGTACTGTCTCTTCTGTTGAAGAATATCCTCGCGCGTCACATAAGTCTCATTTCTCGGTACGTTGTCCCTGGGATAGTAGGACAAGTCTTCTCGGGAGGCATTCTGCCTGATGCGATTGCGGCTATCAAGTGTACCTTGAAGCTCGTCCCGGAATGCTTTTGTGGCAAAGTGCTTTGGCGTGGACTCTTTCCGATCGGCCCAATTTGAGATTCCTTGGAAATATGTTTTGCCTTTGTCGGGTTCATGATCGGCAACACTGATTTTAGCAGGCCTGCCGTTGACGATGCCATTCGTTGGCATCCGGGAGACTGTTGCGTTGACCGGCAGCACGTTAGGGGGTGTGTTTGGATTTGATTTGATGGTTACGTTGAAGTATGTCTTCTTGGTTGGCTCAATTTCCTGGTATTCTTCACGGGAGTCATTCGATGCCGTTGACTCACTGCCAAAATGTGATTCGAGCCACTTCATGGTCTCGCCCTTGCGTGTCTCCTCTTCACGATCAAAGTCCAATGGCCGCTTGGTGAGCGCATCCTTCCGATCCGAGAGAAGGGCTGCCTCTGTAAAGAACAAACAAGACACATGAAGTATGTGACAGAGAAGACCACGTTCGGCTTACCCTTTTGCTGCTGCAGCAGTGTTTTCGGTGCTCTGCGGGCTTTTCTGATCCTTGTCGAAAGACTGTCCCAATCACCCGGACGTTCGGGAGCACCATCCCGCTCCATCTGTTCCGTTTCGGTTGCGTAACGCATCTCTTCACCAACTACCTTACCGTCAGCTACGTACTCAACCTTCTGCTCATCGCGTTGCTTAAAGAATCGCTGCGAAGACTCCTAGGAGACATGCAATTGCTATGAGACTTACCACACCCTCAGACAACCGTACTTACAGTAGTAATGATTTTCTCCTTACTCCCGACCGAATGGTCGTCCTTCTCCGGCAGATCCTCGTCGAATATCTCCTCGTGCTCGGTTGTGTTCTTCTTTTCCGTGACCAACGTACCGTCCGGTTGAGCTAAGTAACGCTTCTCGATGTCTTCTGTGTCGATTGTCTTGTGACCCTTTGTTGACTGATGTATAGTTCGCGGTCCGATTGGGACTAATTGCTTTTGGCTTTCCGGTGAATACAGAATCTCTTCGATATTCTCAGCGCCACTGTTGACTGCTTTGACGTACGCCTGAAAGGAGTGGAAAAGAAAAGATGAAAGGTGAAGGTTAAGAGGTTGAGAGGTAATAGGTATAATCTAATCATAATTAGCTTTCAAATGTCAACATTTTGCGCGACGTTTGGGAATTTATTTTTAATTTCTCATGAGACCTGTAGGGCATCGGTTTAATTGCTGATTCGCTTGTTATCTGCTTTTGGTTTCCAGTTTTCGGTTTTGGATTAATTAAATCCGGATTCGAGGTAAAGAGGAGAGAAACAAAAACGAGAAGCACGTTTGCTGGCAAAACTAATTGGGCAGTTTAAGGTTTTAGGGTCAAGCATCGTTGCCGGTAGCTTGAGGGGAATCATAGACTTCAATTTGTCTTGGAGTTGATTGATTCTGTTATAGAGCTCATTTCCTGGCCGTCTAACGGATACGTATAAGCGTGGCTTGACATTGAAAAGGTGCTATTAATGAGTTTTTTTTTTGTTTATAGTTTTTGCAAAACCTAGTCGCATGTGTCACAATATAAATGGGGCATTGGTCGAAGCTTTAGGCGTAGTTAAACATGTCTATGAATGACCTCACGCGATGGGATTAGGCTTTAGCGGATAATTTTTTTTAGTACAGGATTGGGTCTGGGCTCTTGATGCCACTCCAAACAAAAATTTAATTACAAAAAGCCTTAAAGGAGGTTTACTTGATAAAAAAAAAAACAATTAACTATTACAGCTGAGGCCTCTAGACATTTTTTTACCTTAAGCCAATCTACAAGTCGTCTGCGGCAGTGAGAGACAAGGTCTCTTTTGACTACATACAAAAACTTATATAACATAGTTCATATTTTTTTCGTTGTTATGTTGCGTATATGCATAGCTAGTCAAAGGCTTTTAATTTTGCTGCAAGATGCCAGAGAGGTTACATAACTTTTAGTACGATCGGCAGGATGTAAGCAAACAGTGAAAATGTAGAAAAATAATAACAAAAAGATAATAACCGATTAAAGAATACTATCTAAAAGTGCAGCGTCGGTTGGGTGAAGCAATCCATTTGCCGCCGCCTTTCTGGCACGAAAATTGATGGCAACTGCAAGGTGATTATCGTCGCATTTCGTTGCCTGTTTTTAAATTACTATTCGGAAGTTCAGAGCTTCGTTGGCCACCTTTCGCTAAGCCCCCCTGCCATGAATGTGTTCCTTCCATGTTTCGCTGTCCTGTCCGACCTCTTCTAGATCCATCCTTGTATTGAACTCCCATCTACAGGGCAGCCTTCTTGGCGGTCTTTTTCCTACGGGTTTTCTACTCATTATTCGATTAACTCGTTGTCCACTGTCCATTCGTTCTACGTATCCTATTCGGCTTACTCTTCGCGATTTAATTACGTGGGTAATTTAATTGAATAGTTTCCTCCATTCGTCTCTTTCTTCGTTCTGTTTTCCACCATATATTCTCCTTAAGTTCTTATTTTCAAAGACCCGAAATCTATTTTCCTCCTTCTTAGTTAGAGAGCAAGTTCCGCATCCGTAAAGTTTCATTGGCGGGAATCCCAATGGAATGGGACGTGACGCCTTGTCAAATACTAAGAGTTGATGACCCGTTTCCCGGAATTCCCATTTTTTTTCTAAAAGATGTGGCGGCCATGTTGTTTTGGTGATATCTGTCAAATCTGTTATTTATTATTCATTTATTCATGCCAATTCAACATTGCAAGTTAAACGATTGAATAAGGCATCCGAATGATAAAACTTTATTATCAAAATGAGTGTTCGTTAGTGCAAACATTGCTTGTGTTAGGTTAGGTTAGGTTAGGTTAAAGAAGGGGAGTGTGATGGTTGGACATCACTTCCACTCGGAGGCCAAGAGGCCCATTGTGATTCCCTTCGTTTGTGTGGGTACACATAAATTTAACCTGTCCTATCACGTGGTGGCTGAAACCACCCCGTGCTCTTGATGAATCTTAGAAGATCCGATATATCTGCGTTAGCCACGTCCGCAATCTCTGTAAAGAATCTTTGGCCCAGCGACACTAGGCGTCGATTCTGGAGAGCTGGACAGTGGCAGAGCAGATGTTGGATCGTCTCAGTTTCTTCCTCATCGCCGCAGCTCCGGCAGAGATCGCTGGATCCCGAGTCCCATTTCCGGAGCACTGCTCCAATGGGACAGTGTCCTGTGATCACTCCGACGAGCATACGGATCGAGTTACATATGCTAAGTTTTTTAATAAAAAAAAAAAACATTTTTCTTAGCTTAAGTTAGTTATAATAATGTTAATAGTAAATTCATGTAGACGTCGAAAGACATAAGTATGTTTCAATTGTTCTGTTTGTTTTAGAGTGTCCGCCTAAGGCCAGTAAGATAGTTATATTTGTTAAGATAGTTAAGCTAGTTTTAAGCATTTTTGACTAGGGTAAGATAGATATAAGTTAATATGCAATAGAAATGAATTGAAAAGAAAAGAAAAGACGGATCGAGTTACGGTCCAGCGCCAGGAGCTTCTTTGTTTTGCCGACATTGAGCTCTGGCCACGATGATCTTGTCGTGTAGCTGTCGTTTCTTGTAAGCCAAGACGAGTTGGCCTCTTTGATGATTGTGTCGTTTATGATCCGGTATAATGCGCTGATCGGTAGTTGCAATGACGTGTCCGCTTCGCTGATGTCCATTTCAGAACCTTGCCTGGCCAGTTTGTCTGCTCTTTCGTTCCCTGCGATTGAGCTGTGGCCCGGGACCCAGCAGAGTTTAACTTTATGGTGTCTGATGGACCTCAGTGAGTGGCGACATTTCATGACAGCCTTTGATCTCGTTATACAGGATTCTATTGACTTCAGTGCAGCCTGGCTGTCAACGAAGATAGTGATATCAGATGGTAGGATATCGGCTACCTGTAGGTGTTTGGCTGCTTTTTCTATTGCCAGGATTTCTGCTTGAAAAACGCTGCACAGATCAGGGAGTCTGAATGATTCCTGTTTGTGGAGGGTATCAGAGTAGAACCCGGGCCCAGTGCCTGTGTCCATTTTCGATCCGTCGGTGAAGAGGGTGATCTCGTGGTCGTTGATTACGGCGTTTGATAGCCACTCTTCTCTGTCGGAGAAAAGGATTGGTATACTGAGAGAGAAGTCATTTTGGGGGGAAATATAGTCGGTCGTAGCTGCGAGGCTACTAAAACCATGTTTCCTTCCCAGGTCGTCTATTATCTTAAGTATGGCCGCATGTCCATAGTTGGCTTGCTTCCACAGAGAGGATTCTCTTAGTCTGAGAGCGCTCTTTGCGGCGCAGCCTTTTATGAATAGATCCAAAGGGAGGAGATGAAGAATCATGTCCAACCCTGCTTGCGGCGTGCTTCTCATGGTTCCCGTTGTACAAACAGCTGCTAACCTTTGTATTTTGTTGAGCATGTTCATATAGCTTTTTATGCTGCTAGCAGTCCACCAGACTAGGGCCCCATAAGTTAAAATGGGTCTGATGATTGCTGTGTACATCCAATGAATGATGTACGGTTGCAAGCCCCATCTTTTTCCGAAAGTCTTTTTGCATGCATAAAAAGCGTTCAGTCCTTTTTTCATCCTTTCCTCCAGGTTCCTTTTCTAGGAGAGTTTGGAGTCAAGAATGATATTTTGCTTCCGCTTTAAGTTTGAGTGGAGTACCCTCTAACTTTGGGGGAGCAAATATCGGAATTTTCCTTTTCCTGGTGAATAAGACCAGCTCGGTTTTCTGGGGGTTTATTCTCAGACCATTCACTCTTGCCCACGAGGAGAGTTCACTCAGCGCAGATTCCATTAGTTCACTGATAGTTGGTAGAAATTTACCTTTTATCAAGATAACCAGGTCATCCGCGTACGCTGTGATCTTTGTGTCTTTTTCCATAAAGAATTTGAGGATCTTGTTGACTGTAAGAAGCCACAGTAGGGGGGAGAGAACTCCTCCTTGTGGTGTGCCTCTGGTTGTCACCTTCCTTAAAGAACCGTGTCCAATGTCTGCATTGATGATTCTGTTCTTCAACATATTCTCAATCCAGATTACAATGGATTTGTCTACTTTTATGTCCTCAAGAGCTGTTGTTATGGCCTCTGTGTTTACATTGTTGAAAGCCCCCTCTATGTCGAGGAAGGCTGCCATTGTAAACTCTTTTAAGTATAGCGAGCCACATTGCTTGTGTTATACCCATATTACGGTAGACATGGTGGCCCTTCACGGTCGACTCTACAACTTCTGTTGGCCAAATTTGAGATGACCGATTCGGTAATAAATCAACATCGACGCAGTCCGTGCAAGCGTACAGCAAAACCCGAGGCAATCGATTCCTCGCGGTGTCCAAGAACTCAGCCTTTCGCAGACCTCAACATTTTGGTTCGGGACTTGAGCCTGCTGCCGTACAAGATCCAACTGATCCAGGACTGATCCATGGACAACGCCGTTTGTTCGCTGACTGGGCTATAGAGCGTTTAGAAGAGGCGCACTTTTCGACGAATGGCTATATTAACAAACAAAATTATCGTATATGGGACGACATCAATCCACACGAGGTTCCTCAAAAAGTTACCGTTTGGTTTGGATTTTGCGCCGGCGGCGTCATTGGTCCATACTTTTTCGTAAATGACGTTGGTGAGGCGGTCCCTGTCAATGGCAAGCACTACAGAACGATCATAACCAACTTTTTATTGTCCAAATTGAACCATATGGACTTAGTCGACGTGTGGTTCCAGCAGGACTGCGCTACGTGCCACCCAGCGCACGAGATCACGCATGAACGATTTGAGGGTAAAATTATCTCTCGCAGAGGTGGCGGGAATTGGCCCCTAAGATCATGCGATTTGACTACACTCTTTCTTATGGGGTTTCCTGAAGTTGCGGGTCTATGCAAATAAGCCGCAATCCACTGATGCCCTTATGGTGAACACACCAAAGGCCATCGGTCAATTTTAGTCGGATCTATGCAGAATAGTCATTGAAAATTGGACCACTCGGATCCGTAACAACTTAAGAAGCCGTGGCGAGTATTTGACGATGTTATTAGGAGCGCAACTAATGTAATGCAACTTTATTGTGAAAAAACGGTTACAAATGAATCATTCAAAATTGCGCATTGCTAGCGATAACTTTTTCCCATCTTTCTGGCAGAGCTCGCATACCGTCACGGTAGAAGTGTTCGTCTTTTGAGGCTATCCACGAATCAAGCCATTTTGAGATGTCTTCATATGAATGGAACTGCTGATCAGCCAGACCATGTGCCATCGAACGGAACAAGTGATAATCGGATGGCGCAATATCTGGGGAATCTGAGGAATTTGAGCGTTTCTAAGTAAGTTTTAACAAGTTTGGCAGCGTGGGGCTGAGCATTGTCATGCTGTAGAATGGCTTTTTCGTGCCTCTGCTCGTATTGTTGCTATTTTTCGCGCAGTGTTCGGCTCAATCGCATCAATTGAGTTCGATATTGTTCCCCAGTCATGGTTTCGTTTGATTTCAACAGCTCATAATAAATAACACCGCCCTGATCCCAACAATTACACAGCATAACCTTCGCAGCGTGAATATTCGGCCGAACCGACGACCTAGAAGCATGACCGTGCTGTCCTCATGATTTTTTTCTCTCTGTAATGAATCCATTTTTATCACCTGTAACGATGAAGAAACCCCTCCCTTTTTGCCGCTGGAGCACTTGTTTTTTTTTTTTATAATTCGTGCAAGTTCAAGAGTGTACGCTCTTATGGTTTTTGTCACACCACCTGTACGGGGTGCAGATGGTTTGTGTCGAAGATGTTCGTTCACTACTCTCCGGGGGTGGTTGTCTTAGATAGGATTTGAGAGATTCGACTGAATTTGCGTTGGTTATATGTAGTTCACAGTACCTTTTTTTGTTTCCATGTTTTATATTGAAAATGCACATACAGAGTATGAATTTTGAAGTGATCTTATGCTGCGAGTGTTACGCATTCGTCAGCACTTTTTGATCATCTCTCAATCAGAACTGATGTTGTTGCACAGTTTTCGTATAGGAATTGTTCTTAACTATGGATGGACTTGAACTACAGACCTTCGGCTCAACAGTCGGCGATGGTTACCATTGCATCACGGCCATTGGTCATCGACGTGATGGGTAGTGTAGAGTCCTTAGCTCTGGCCCACCTCTACCACTTTTCCATGGGGCAGAGATCCATAATTTTTTTTTACTCTCAAAAGTAAACTATGTAGATATATTATTAGACAACCTAAAGTGGTGACCTTTAGTAAGTATAGATATCTAATGGGGGCTACCTTTAGGGAGACAATATTGATATTGAGAAACTGGATATTCTCGGTATTTTTCTAACACACTTCGTAGACACAAAAATGGCAGGTCAACCTGTCTTCGTTCATAACTGTCTACAGCTCTTAGCTATCATATATTTACGTTATATAGACTAGGAGCCATTTATCTCTGAAAACACCAAAACCGATAGTCCAAACCCAATGTCTTATATCAAGTTGAGCTGGAACCACCTTAAAACCTTGAGTCGAATGTTCGCTATCACAATTTGCCATCATACATGTATCCAGACTGGGTTAGCAATACAAGTTATTGGAATCATTGAATTTCAGTTCGGTATTTTCGGTTTCACGATATCTCAGTTCTTACCTACATTTTTGCTCCTGTCAGAAGAGACAACATTCCTTCGCATTACCCAATACTTACTTGATAATGGACGTGTGATAGAAACACTTAGGTTGCGAATGAGCAAAAAATTTCACAACACCCACTGCATCTAAACATTAAACGATGATCACAGTCGGACGACAAAGGTTACCACGAACTAAAGACCTGACTGATGGCTGTCAAAACACTAAACACCTTGAGGACTAATCGAACATGAGCCAACACTTGACTACGATTGCAAAAGCTCACCACGATTCGCCCACGTTTATTTGCTCGTCGTCTTCCTCCATCTGTCGAGCTGCAGGAATCCCATGTACATCAATAGTTTCACTGTTACTTTGTATTTCTTCGCTTTTCGTTTAATCTTTCCCTCGCTTGTGGATCCGATGAAGCAAATGACATTTATAGAAAGTCGAAAGTACATATTGCACATTTAAAACAACCTAAGCAGGTTCGTCGTTGAATAACCTTTCACTTACGCAAAGTGAATGAGATTGAGTAACAAAACGAGTGCACCACACCACCACCCTGGTAGAAAAATGATACCACTCCTGCACGCTCGACAGCCATTTGACAGTATTTGAATGATGTATTTCGTGTGCGACTCCCCATTTAGGTCCTTGGGGTATAATTCATACCACTTACCTTATAAATCGACTAAATACTAAAAACGGCAAGCGAATGGAGGGAAACACGATGAAAGAGAGAAACCGCGACTTTGCATCACACTTTGACCGCAATCAACTGCCACCTCAACTGCCTCAGCCACCTCCGCATCATCGCACACAGCATGCAACCTAGCAACCTAACAACCATAATAGCACAACCACTTGTGGTTACCTAAAGCCCTCGTTGTCTCTATTTCGTTCCGTATTCGTATTCGAGTCTTTCTCGCCACTAATCCGCGAATGGAATTTGTGTTAAGCACGAGAGTAATGTCTGGCTGTCAAAAAATCACCTGAAAAGTGGAATTATGCGAAATCTCGGATTTCAGTGTCGGATTTCAACATTATTTTGTTATTTTCATGAGTTGTTTCGGGTTATGATTACGAGTCATCTACATTTGACAAATACTTCCGCGCACACTGATCAAACCCACTATCGCAACAAGTGGATTTCTAGCGCCAGAACTGAAACGAAAACATCTCGTGGTAATCTCAATAGCCACTGTATGCATGTACGACATGTAGCATTCGATGATTGCTCGAGGGGAGTTCACGTTACTCGGCGTTTTTTTTATAGTAATCGAAGGCCATCACGAGACTCTATGTCGGCATGGACCAGCTCTGAGGTCGTGAGAGTGATCTTGCAAATGTCCATCGCGGAGGAGTGGCTTCCACTTCACATGAATAGAAGAAATATGATATGACCATCAACTCCGGCTCAACTCGGTATAATTAATATAACTGCTTTCGAGGAGCTGTCAGAGTCATACTCATTCATACACCTCAGTTGCCAAGGAGACATATTTATTTGCTAAACAATCTGTCATTTGAATTTCTTATTTGCATGTATGTATAAGCTGCGTGAGAAACGTCAAACGATAAGTTTGGTTTTGACATGTACCTTCAC
This sequence comes from Merodon equestris, assembly GCA_958301585.1. Taxonomy (NCBI): domain Eukaryota; kingdom Metazoa; phylum Arthropoda; class Insecta; order Diptera; family Syrphidae; genus Merodon; species Merodon equestris. Next base: position 51,121,744 of record OY284415.1, on the reverse strand, counting down.
AGCGTTTCATTTGACAGTCGGCATGGCAGTTAGGCAATACAACGGTATAAACAAAGGAACATCCATCTCCTTTCACCAAGGAATAATAGAAACAAGATCGGCCTAAGCTCCGGCTTGTTATCCAAGTCGAACAATCAGAGTAGCGTAATAATGGACCACAGTATACGGACACATGGTCCTACGGCGGACACATCGAAAAGAGATCAAATCCTAACTATCATGCACCGTGCACAACAACTGTGTCATGATTGCGGCTTCAACTCCAAGTCTTGCTGTAGCACTACCTATAGCTCGTTTTGCCTGTGAACACGGTGTGTTTTCAGTAACCGTTAGTCTCCGATCACGCGTCTTCTATTAATATTATCATCATGACTTCCTCATTGAGTAATTGATTGCCGCAAAAGAACCTCTCGGTTGATAGTGAATCTATGTGTACCCCACATGGTGTACATATACTCGTACCAAGCCCAAACCGAACCTACCAGCATACGTGCTCCGTATGCCCGAAACAACGAGTTGAATCTATTCTTTTTGGTACGGGACCGGGTGAGGGTTTTAATTGCATGTGCGCGTCCATGAACCGGTTGGCAACATGCTCGTATTAAGTAGTTCAAGTCCAGTGCATGAGAGGCATCTTACTCTATAGTCATCTACATAATCGTTCGTCCATCCCAGCTAGACATCATTGGTGGCAGCGGTATTGGCGACGGCGACGCCGGCACTGGTACAACACAAAAACGATCGCTGTTCTTCCTGGAGGCCACTTTACGAGGAAACTTTATCTTGTGCCGCCACCGACTTGTAGCTCGAGGAGTCTGTTTCTGTTTTTTTTCATACCATTTTGGTATAAATCTCATTAGGTAAGGGGGAGGGATGTTGGATGTTAAATTTTCAGTGCTGCATGCTGGATAGTGGAGCTCCCCAGAAGCTAATGGTGAAGGTTAACCTGATTCTGGAAATATTGAAGATTGAAGCTGATAAGGTGATGCTGTGTGATGCCTTGGGATGGAGTTAATAATAAAATCGAAATCAATAAGAGACGGGTGAGGCGGGGAATTAAGATTTTTAGGTGCATCTACGACAATAAACGGTTGTGGGGCGGAATTACTTCCACTCCTTAAACCGTGATCTGAAATAGCTGAGTTCCTTGCTCGTTGTGGCTTTTGGTCTTGCCGAATTCCGCAGAAGTTTCGAGAATTTCAAAGAGCACGAAGCGCTTGAAATAATTTCAGGATTCTATGAAGTATGCGGAATGAATAGCCGAAAATGCTACAAGTGCCCGTCGGGGCCCATGAACCAGCCTACATAACCTATATGGTATAAACTCGTCTCCAGGGTTCGCTAAGCTTGTCCATGGTGTCTTGAATACAAGAAATAAGATTTAAGCCTTTTGAAGTCAACCCTAACGTGAGTAGCATAGACTATCAATGTCCTGGCATTGGGATACTAGGCTAAGCTGCGAGAGCCAGTGAAGAAATAGTGTTTATTGAGATATCTATAGATGTGAAGTAGGGAATATAACCCGTCGATCTCTATTTGTCTAGGAGCATCAAGCTCCCTTAGTAATGTTTGGAAGACGACCAACTTGCAAAAGATTAATAGGTACGGAAAACATGATACGTGCATAGTATGACGACTGCACAGAGTGGTGGATGCATTGCTCCATACCTTGTAAAGGTGTCAAGGCGACGTAAAGACAGCTTGTGCGGTCGAGGTGTTCAGCAGGAGGGAAGTCCTTATATCCTTATCCAGTGGATATAAATTTCGGACTAAAGCCTGCCGAGGCGAAAATAAACAACTGCTAGTAGAGTCGCAGTCGATGGTGAGAATTTAGAAGAATCATTTCTACAGACTATTAAACGGCGAGGAAGACCTAAATACCGCTGTCAAGCAGAATGTTCCACTCAATTTGGACGACGTTAGACAAGAATTCACAACTGCTGGAGCGGACAGACTGTTCGAGGAGCTGTTTAAAGCAGCTGGGGATGATGTGGTTAGGCGCATGCACCAACTCACCTGGAAGTTATGGTCGGAAGAAAGCCTGCCCGACGATTGGAATCTCAGTTTCGTTTGTATCTCCATAACATCGTATATAAAATCCTCCGGACGTTTTATATGGCCGCCTGAATCCGTTCGTCAACAACCTGATAGGTCCTTATGAGTGTGGTTTAATTTTTTTTTGTTTAAATTGGGGGCCAGTGCTAACAGATAGCATTGAGCACTGCGACTCTGGTCGGTAGCCAATTAGACGAGCAGTTCCTCTACTTTCTTAATAAAGATGGGGATGTCCCTCGTAGGAGCTGAGCGGATCCCCTCTGGAGTCATGATGTCTCTGAGGAGGATACGCTTCCTAAGATGGGCGGCACACTCGCATGGTATGTGCTGTGCAGTTTCCTCGTCCTTTAGAGAGAGTCGACACTCGGTTTCAGACGAGAGATTCATTTTGTTAAGCTGATATTTCATACTCTAGCCGTATGAATCTCTTTGATTGTCGGAGTCCTTGGACGCTGTCCAAAAGCGCAGATGTTGGGATTTTTTCCACTTGTCTAAGGAAAAATTAATCTTTGATTTGGGGATTCCGCAGAAAGGTTCGGCACCTATGTACCTTTCGCTTGAACCTTTCGTAGCGAGTTGGTTGGCATTTCCGTTACCCTTTATGGCCTTGTGACCTGGAACCCAACAGAATTTGAACTTATTTCTTTTGCCTAGGTCTTGCAGGGCATCGTGGCATTTCTTGACGGATTTTGAGTTCGTACTATACGAGCCCAACGCTTTGAAGGCTGCCTGACCGTCTGAGATGGTTATATGCCATTCTCTAAGTCTAAGTTGACGGTCGTTAAGATGTCGTACAGTTCGGCTTGGAAGACACTTGACCTAGTTCCCGGGGCATTTCGATATCTGCCGATACGGTCCAAAGATGCCAGCGCCAACACTGAAATCCATCTGTGTACCACCTCACGCTTTTGACATTGAGCAAGGGATCTCCACTTTCCCAAGCTGTGCGGTTTGGAATCAATATCTCAAATCTTTTGTCAAAGGTGGTCGTGTGTGGTAATGCGTCCGAAATCATATCCAACTCAGGAAGGTGTTGTAGTGTGGACATCTGACCCTCCTGTAATGCCGAGACATGATAGCCTGAGGAAGGCGTTGAAGTTTGACTATTGTAGTCTTTTGTCCACCATACAGCAGACGCATAAGTGATGACAACCAGTGGATTACCTCAGGTTTTAATCCCCAGGTTTTACCGTAGGTACGTCGGCAGGCCCAGAGTGCCTTAGTCGCCTTTGCAAGTTTGCTTTCGATGTTGAAATTCCAGTTAAATGTTCAATCAAGGTCAATACCCAGATATTTGACTTCTACTGAAAATCCAAAATACCGTTTAAGGAGACGGGACAAGGTTGTATTTTCGTCCTTTTTGTAAACGGGATAAGGTTGTCTTATTTGGGTTTATCGATAAATCCTCTCTATACACGCCGGATGTATCTGATATAATAAGGCTCTCAAACATCGCCCTAACCCAATGGTCAGTAGGGTGGTCTAAAACTTTTTGTGGGATAGTGCAGTGGTGATTGAGTTATATCCAGAATTATCAAATGCGATCTTCTATTTTCTACATGCGCTATCAAGTGATGCAGCGCATTCTCAGTAGATCGTTCTTTGTGGTATGCATATTGATTTGGATGCAGAGGTATTTGATTTCCTAATATACCTTTAATTTGAAGCTATATCAGTATTTCCATTGTTCACTTAGTTTTCAAATCTTAGAGATGAAGACAAGGTTGACTTCCCTCCAGATTTGAGGGATGTATTCCAAGTTGAAACTTGACCTAAAGAGAGCTATCAGTGATGTTAAAATGATGTCATTTTAACAGGCTGTTAATGTCAATTGCCCATTTAGCTCTATCAGGGCTGAGAGGAAGCCTACAATAGACCAAATCTTTAGACTGCGGCAGATCCTGGAAAAGACCCAAGAAATACAAATCTACACTCACAACCTATTTTCGATTTCAAGGCCGCATATAACAGAGTGCATAGAGACGAGCTATACAGAGTCATGTCTAGTTTTGAGATTCCTATCACACTCCGCTGCTCCATCAGGTCGGTAACGAACTTACCGAGACCTTCGATGTCAAAAAATGTTTTAGGTAAGGCGACGCGCTGTAATGTGAGTTTTTTAACATCATACTTGAAAAGATCATGCCAAATACACAAGTCAGCACTAGGAGCAGAGTCTTCCAAAAGTCCTTGACGCGATTGATTGAACACAGCGAGCCATCAATGAGGCGATTGCTGGCGTTAAAGCGGAGACGGCTAAAGTGGGTCTGGCGGTAAATGGCGGTAATCGAACACTCCTCATCTCTCAAGCTCTTCAAGACCATTTCCTCCAGGCATGACTCTTCCCTTATTCAATCAGATCTCAATAGTTTTTCCATCTGGTGGTCCAAAAATTGCTTGGAGCCAATCAATCACTTTTTCACGTGAACGAATCAAACCTCTTCCTCGTCTCTACTTCCTCAATAATAAACCCATCTCCACCGTTCAGGCTATTCGTGATCTTCGCATATTATGTGACCAGGAGCTACATTTTCGCGCACACATCGATGTATCTCCTTAAAGCTAATTCTGCACTCGGTTTCGTGAAGCGATGGTCTAAAGAATTCTCCAATCTTGAGTTACCCGATCTCTCTACATAACCGTTGTTCGGCCCCTTCTTGAATACGCCTCTCAAGGGTGGTCTCCCTACCTACAAACCCACATTTCTGGAATCGAGAGCATCCAACGCCGGTTCCTACATTTTGCTCTTCGAAGTCTCCCCTGGAACAATCCTTGGCTTTTACCACCCTATCAAGATCGTCTTATACTAATCCACATGATAGGGTTGAAGAAAAGAAGTACTGTATCGGAAATTCTTTTCATCCATCGACTCCTTTCAGGTACCATTGATTGCGCGACCCTTTACAACTCTGTCTCTATCAACACTAACCGTCGCAATGTACAAAATCTCTTCTATCTACCCAACCCATTGGGGTCTATGGCCCCCATTTCTCGTATGTTGGGAAGTTTTAATTCGAATCCTTACTTCCATTTCAACCGCAGCACTCAATGCTTAAAAATCGGCTTTTTTAATCGCGACCCCCTCTCCCGTTTTTCTTAGTTTTTAAGTTAGATTAAGTTAGCTTGAATTAAGCTCGATAAAAGAGGGTGTTTGGCCCACGAAAATTAAAAAAAAAAAAAGTAAAAAAAAGTAAGTAGGCAATCGCTCTTGTTTGGGCTCAAGAGGCAATTGAGTAATAGAGCCAGCTCTCGAAAAACCAAACTGGCTTTATATAATACTCTTATCATCCCAGTCATGCTTTATGGTGCAGAGGCATGGGCGCTATGAGCAAACTCTTGGTCTTTTGGTCCTGTTTGCGTTGATGGCATTCGGAACAGAAGATTCAACTATGAACTGTACGGGCTGTACGGCAGCATGTGCCTGGTTAATCATCTACGGATACAAAGCTTAAGGTGGCTAGGCCATGTGGAGCGTATGAACAACACAGCTCCGGCCCGAAGAGTCTTTGAATCCGAGTCATTGGGACAAGGAAACTGAGGACGCCCTCGACTCAAATGGCACACACAAATGAAGAAGAACCTCAATCAGTTTGGTGCGCGTAACTGGAGGCGGCTGGCAAGAGATGTTAAAACGTTATAACCCAGGCGACCTTAAATAAACTTGAATTTGAACTAATGATCCAAGGAATTTTACAATAGATCAGCCACAACGTCTGCTAGTTCAATGTTGCTTTATTGAGCGCCACTGAATATAATATCGTTCGATTGAAAGATCAGGCTGAGAGTAGGCTGTGTGGTTGGTCACTAGTAATATTATACAAAGCCAGTTCGTTGCTCTTAAAGCTCATTGTCTGTTTAATGAATGCTGAGCAGATATTTGTTCTTTCTCGATTTGGCACGTATTCATACTTTTGTTAGTGGACTCAATATCCCCAAAGCATAGATTTGCCATAAGAAATGAAAAGCCTAACCGAGAACATACCATAAATCATATGTGATATGATTCTGGGAATAGAAAAAGACTTGTCCATCGATTGGTAATCAATCAATCTAATCGAGAGTGTCCTACAAAGTTATACCCCATCTGAGCTTATATGCATATCGCCGGACCCATGCTATTGATGAGATCAATACAATCCCTAATTTTCACAACTTCGTCTTCTAAGAATTGTTCGAGCATACGAAATTGTCTAAATTTAAATTGGCTCCATCGCGAATCCTATCCAAAAGATTCATGACCAACATGCACACCAAATACATATCTACAAAGAACTTGATTGTCTGGATTTGAGGCTTCTCCTCTTTTCGTCGTTCAGATTTATCGTCGCTGTTGTTGTTCGCTGTACCTCTAACATCCCATCCATATTTATTAGATATGCTTTCAAAAGTATTCGACAAGAAAAAAAGAACCGAAAACCAAACAAAAGCCATCGGATGGATAGATTATCTCCTGATTGATTTATTTTTATTGAATTTCAGTGAGTGTAACACAGCTATCGAGTAATGAAACCCTTGTCTCAATCCCGCTTGAGCCGGCCGCTCAACTTCCTCAATTAAACAAATTAATCGCATCCATGCGCACATAAAAATTAAAGAACGATGAAGGAACAGGCATATGAGTTAGTTAGTGGCGCTCGCACCACCGCCAAGACTCCGAGGTGTGGAATGGGCCCGTCCCGAAGGTACTCGTACATGTACATAGAAGATCATTAAATCGCTGCCTGATGAAATTTTTATACCCATACCCACTGGTTTGAACATAAATTCTACTCTTACCCATAACATCGTATCTCTCGCATGTATCTGCGAAGCCCAACTCATGTGTCCACTATAAAGATATAAAAACCAATGAAGAATTTCCGTGGAAAAAATGGGAAGGCAGGGGAACGTTCAATTTGAATATACTTCAACTAATGCTCCAGCTACGACACTGAAGCGACAGGCGATGACGTTGACTGCGACGACGACAAACTCGATGACGATCCAGCCGAACGAACAAACGAAAGAGGAGTGAGGGCAATGGCAAATGGGGACGACTCGAACAAGGGCAAGACGGTTTTGCGTTGAAGAGCAGGAAGACGTGCCAGTGAAGGTTCTCACGTCGCAAAATTTATAGAATTTTATTGCCATATTATCGCAACCGCTTTTTATTCCACGTAAAGGATGCGATGCACATACAAAAAAAAACGTATAACATTCGTCTGGTCGGGAACGGTTGAAATTCCTTCAGCACGCCTGATCCCAACCCTATACCCGTCACCGTTCTGGCTCGCACTAGAACATATTGAACTCAAAATATGATTATGGAATCAGTGGCTTGAACACAAGAAGGCGAGAGAATGTAAGAAGCGTTACGTATGCAAAGCATGTACATAGTATGCGCGAAAGAAATTCCGAATTTCGTTGGTCCGTGCTTCGAGCTTCTTGGTATTTTTAGACAAGCTAATGAAGCCTTAAGAATATATTAATTATGGTAATGAGCTTCAACCAAGCAGCAAGGAACAAAAAATTGAGTTATTAGCCATCGGTGAAGCCAAACGAGTGAAAAATGTTCGTTTAAAAAATGACGGCTTGCTCACAGACACCTCGGGGAGGCTATGAGCTTTAATTGGTCTCAATACAAAGAAACAGTAAAGGTAAGATACGTGAAAGGAAAAAAGTCACTTTTCCGTAGAATTCCGATGTAGAGTGGGCAGGGAACATGATACCTCGTACAAGTGGGTACGTAGGTACCGCAGGCGAATAAATTAATTGTAAACACTTTGGCATAATGTGAGTCTGGCTTCCAACCATATGATGCCTCTCCATGGTGAATGAGTATCTGAGAGTGAAGTGATGTGTTTTCCTTGCCCAATCAGTTTCAAACTGTTTCAAATGCTTACATATTTAGGGTGTGAGGTCAATGGGATGAACATATGTAATTAAATAGAAAGTCAAATCTCACATGTATGTAGGTAGTGGTACTTGAGGTTGTCGAAGGTGTGTGGCTAGGCATGAACTTGAAACTGGCAATTTAATTAAGAAAGCATTCAGATAAGTGAAAACTAATAACAAGCATGTAACGGATGATTAATCTAGGGATAGTAAGAGGTCTCAATAGCACCTGTGACATTAGGTCTCCGAAATAAGCAGTCAGAGGGAAAGGTGGGATACCTCCGCTGGGTGGAATACTCGTAAACCTTTCAGTACCACATACGACCATGCACAATCTTTAATCAACTGCGTCGTAGCTACACAAATTGGCAAGGATGAGGTTATTCTGTTATCAATCCAATTACAATCATCGAATTCGAACTCGAAAAGTGACAGAGTATGGTTCGCATTTCATTCCGTCTTAATTATCAAAGATGTCAAGCATGCCCAAGTATAAGGAATAGCTAGGATTGACTGCAAAAGCTAGCCAATAACTTGGATATTTTGTTTTTTTTTTTGTAATAGGAACAGCCGAATTCTTAGCTGACAGGTTAAAACGGTGAAATAAGACGATGATAAACTACAACCAGCTGAAATTAGAGTTTTTGAATTGTCCAGAATTTATTATTGACATCCAAAGTCACGTGACTTTTCAATCACTAAACGGGATAGAGATACAAAAACCTTGCTAATCTCCGATCAATTAGCTTGCTTCCGAATGTTAGCTAGATTTTGAAAAAGCAGAGAAACGAACTCTGAAACTGAGGAAAAGGGAATAATGTCGGACAACCAGTTTGGTTTTAAAGTGAAGCATGATACCATTCCCCGTGGAACCCAGCAACCCACATAATATTTTGCTTCTATGTGTACAGGCAAAATCCCGAACTTCCGACTACCAACTGGAAGGTCATTAAGACGGAGGTTGAAAAGGACGCGGACAGAACAGTTACCCTGTTGCTGAACAGAGATTCCCTCCCTCTATTAAAAAAGAAGGAAGGTACAGTTTGATATGGCCTTAAAATAATCAGGTTGAAGATATTCGAACAGGACGAGAGGCATGATTCCCACCACCTCAGCCTTCTTCAGAACTCGGTAGGAATCCGATACCCTATCCTCCGATTCAGAAAATCTAGATGCTGCTGTGATAGAAGCATCTGTCTTAAGCGATAGCTCCAATGCCAGATAAACCTCTACCATAGTAAGATTGCTTCTGCCAATCTTATTCTCCACCTTGCAGAAGTGAAGATAGTCCTAATCCTTAGCCATGAATTAGCAACATTGTCGAAATAAGGACTGTTACACGCTAACTGCGAAGGTATCCTTACAACCTGCATTTTAGCAAAAACTCATATTAACATGTTTCTTTTAAGTAATTGCAGCACCTATGACCCCACTACTGCCAGAGAAGAGGTTTCCCGTGCGGAAGGCTTATGGATCTCCGCAGCATATTTGGCCTACGAGGCCTTTTTACAACAAGCACAAGGATGGTCAGTGATGCAGAACGGACAAATACATCACACTATTTAGGGCAGTGGCGACATCAACAAATGAGGTGAGGTATTACTTACTTATATTATTGAAACAGACCTTGTTATATGTGATAGAGGCAATAGGCCAACCTTAAGAACAAGAAATAGGCAGAACGTTTTAGATATAACTTTGATATCCAATTCGCCCAATATCTCGGATGCAAACTGATCGGTATCGCAAAAGAATTCTTTTTCTGATCACCGTTCGCTTCCATCTAAACTTTGAGATCTCACCTAAAAAATCTTTTGGAAATCATAAACGGACCAAATGGGATTAATATGAGGCTAACCGTAAAGACCGGTCAATTAAGTAACCCCAAGTCACATGCAGACATTGAACGTCTAGCGACTAAAGTTACAGGAGCTATGAACAGATCCCTTCTAAAGTCTTGCCCAAGTAGCAGACCAACAAAGAGAACCAAACCTCCATGGTGGTCTGCTGATCTTGGTACCCTTAGAAAGGAAAGCAGACGGTTTTTCAACATAGTAAAAAGGCAAGACCGAACGGAGGACTGGAACAGTTAGAAAAACAGCCTCAGACTATATAAAAGTGAGATAAGAAAGGCGTAAAGGACTTCCTGGCATTATTTCTGTTCAGAAATAGAAGAGAATAATGAGTTCAGCAGAATGAGGAAGATACTGTCAATGGGACTTACCTTAGATTCGCAGACCACGTCAAATACTTTGGTGTGATACTCGACAGGAAGCTCAACTGGAAATTGAATGCGGAAGAACGCATCAAAAAAGGAACAACTGCGCTATGCACCTACAAAAAAGTATTGGGCACCAGATGGGGTATCAAACATCATATTACGCTCTGGCTGTATACGACTGTTAGACCTACATTAATGTACGGCTGCTTAGTCTGATGGCCGGCACTGTGCAGATCTAACTCTTGCAAGCTTCTAAGCAGAGTTCAAAGGATGGCGTGTATCCCTATAACAGGGGCACTGCGAAAAACCCTCACTATAGCCCTCAAAATGATCTTTGTGATCAAAATGATCACTTTGGATCATTTTGGCAAGGAAAAGGCAAAGAAATCGGCGCTGCGACAAATCGAATCTGCTCATTAGAAGTTCTTCGAAATAGGGCACACTGGTATTCTACGCCAAAGCAAGGGACTTCTTAATCCCGGCCCCAGACTTCAAAATTCTTTATAAAACAACACTTCCCAACCGACGACAGTGGGAGGGAAATGAATTTCCGAGAAAAGGCACTGCACTATAAATATACACAGACAGGTCCAGGACAGACAATGGTGTGGGTGTGGGTGCCAGACAGAGCCATTGTCATCTACACAGATAGCCAAGCGGCAATAAAAGCCCTCGAATTACCAATAACAAGATCAAAACTTGTCAGGCACTGGCGCACGTCCCTAAACGAGCTTTCGAGCAGATCCGATGTAACGTTGTGCCGGGTGTAGTGATATACCAGATAATTATATAATCTGGCCCAGGTATTGTTAACCTAAAACCAGAAGCCAGCTAAAAACATGCAGGCGGATTATAAGCAGCCTAATCGGAGTCCCAACAGGACATTGTGCTTTAGGAACACATGCCGCAGAATTAGGACTGCCATCTAACGATTACTGCTTTAGGTGTCATGATGAGGAAGAGGAACAATCTCCTTCCCATCTCCTATATAATGGTCCTGCCCTAGCCTCCTCAAGAAGACGGAAGAAGAATATTTCTTTAATGAACTGACCAATCTATCCGAAACGGAGATCTACAAAATATCGAGCACTCAAAATGGTTCCAAGATTAGCGATGACCAAGCCGACTCAAAAGCACAATGGACCGATCTTGGCCTAAGTGGTCCCCCCGGGACTGCTTGTCTTACTGGAGTTCAAAAAGCCTTTGGTATGACAAGGAACCTGTTTCACAGTAGTCAACTATCTGGCCATAGGGCCCATCATTGCGTATGGTTGTCCTATTGTAGGGCCACCTTATGTGGAAACATTTCGTGTATTCGAGAGGTAGTTTGGTAGAATGTACAGAGCGCCCGAGTCCCAGTTCATTAGGTATTACCCTAGTAAGGTCCTATATGACGGAGTAGGCCTAAACAGAATCGACAATTTTCTTGTTAAAATGACTCGAAGGGATATTGCAAGGGCTATGACTAGCGACAAAAACCTGATCTCCGGGACTTAATACCCCAATTAAAGATACCATCGCAGGACACTCCAATCGAGCTTTATTTCCCCAAAATCATTTCTCCATATTCCGGTAATTTGCCACCGCCACCGGGTGCGTAACGGAAAAACGCGACGGGTACATTGACAGTACTCATGAGCTTACGCGTTATAGTAACGCAATTTTCGGCTTTTCATTTACTTCTTATTCTATAACACTTCCTTTCGTATTCTATTACTATTTCTGTGTTTCTCTCAACTGTTTCCTCACTAATTCTGAGAAGGTCCAGATCGTCAGCGACAGCTAGAAGGGATGTTATTTCGTTAAGGGATATACCCTTATCATTTTCCTGAAGGGACCTCATTACGTATTCCAACACGAAATTTAAAAGTAATGGCGACAATGTGTTTACCATAATTCTTCACAATCTCGAATGTTTCAGATTAGTCGTTTGACAATGATTGGATATATTTTCGGTCGGCTTATAGGGTTATACTCCTTCGCCCGTTTCGTCGCTAAAAGCTATCGTATAGTGAAAATCTAGGGAGCGCCGTGGCGCAGTGGGTAGTGTGTCGGCCGCTGACGCAAGATGAGCGAGTTCGGATCCCGATAACACCAACGCCATCGAATGATTATTTCGCGGCGTCCCTCCTCTGCGGGGTACTGGCAAAACCCCCCGTTGTATACTTGCCATGAAAAAGCTTCTCGGCTCTCGCCGTCCGGAATCGGTATTAAGCTTTAGGTTCCGTTCACTTATGTGAAAAAACAAATCGCACACAACATAAGTGAGTACAAAGAAGCTTGGCTCTGGCTCCACATGAGCTCCAACGCCATCTAAGGTGTCTGTCTGGCAGAACAATGGACCAGTATTTGTGCCTGAGTGCTCCAACAGATAGCAGAAGCCTCCAAAAAAAAAAAAAAATAAAAATAAAAAAATAGTGAAAATCTGGTCACTCATCGAGCGGTTTGTCCTGAAGCCATACTGGTAGTCTCCTTGCTGTATGCTGTCAGTCCCTTTGAGGAAGAATGCCTTATAATAAGGTATTGTCTTGTGTGCATTGTAGTCTGTAGAGTTTTCCATTTCTCCGTGATATAGTTGTGGTGACACATGTAACTTCTCTGTTAATTCATCTCCAGAATGTAATTAAATTCGATGGTGCTAGGTCGACTCCTGTGGCCTCGTTCTTAACCCATGATTCGCTTCTTTTACTTCCTCTATAGATGGCAGTTCAACCTGAACCTCTGTTGTGTAGAAAACAATGCTGTCCATTGCTGTCTCTCCATGTACATTATTCGTTGTCCGTAACGAGTTACCCATTAACCTTTCGTAGCCTAAAGTAGACTACATCCTCTTGATCACATCACATGCACTGCATCGTCATCTATCTAAAGCGATCTGGATTTGGCGAAGATATCAATGGTTGGTCGGGATCAACCCACTAGTTCGTGCGTTTAGGTTTTTCGAAATAAGATCTTACCCACTTTTCATCGCCTTCTTTGGTTGGCGAGCAAATTTCGCATTTATTTTGGGGTCGCTCCGTCTGCCTATGGTTCAATCCTTCGAATCTTTCCTGCAAGCATGTTTTTTTTGTGATTGGGTACCGTCCTCGTCAAAAAGAGCCTGATGGCCCTCAACCTTCCTGGTATGGTTTTGAAATTTTTTTGGTTCAGGTCAAAATTGTCGTTTTTGAACCTACGAAAACAATTATTTTCGATAAAACACTGTCACCGTAGGCTTCGATTTCATTGTGGAGCAAAAAGTATAACTTTCCGGATATGCTCTAGCCGTGATTGGCAAAGGCAAAATGTACGAGGAGTGAACCAAAAGTAACGATAATGGAAATAAAACATATTTTAAAAAATGATAGTCTTCTAATAAGTTAATAAACTTAGTCCGTTTTTTTAAGTCCAGGAACCCCTCAAAAAAAAATTATAATCATCCCCTCAGCGTCCCAAAAACGGAGGCCATAACCTTTGGCATCGGTGAGGGGGCTCGCCTCCAATTCGTTGATTGGTGTTTTGTTTCAGGTTCAAACATTTTCTGCTTGGAACTTCTCTAGATTCACCCTCGAAATCTCGACTCTTCTTATCTTCTGCTCGTCGGTTAAAATTGCCGGTACCCAACGCGCAGATATCTTTGTCATATGCAATTCGTCCGCAAGGAGTCTTTCAACGCTGATCCCTGCTAGTTCAGCTATATGACTAATGTTCATTCTTCGAACTGCCAACACAACATATTTGACTTTTTTCACTTTATCTTTAGTGAGGGACGTGGATAGGCGTCCATCGTGGTGTTCGTCGTCAGTGGATGTTGTGCCCTACTCCTTGGCCCAGCGTGCTACTGTGGGATATGGAGGAGCAGAATCTCCCCTTGTTTTCACCAAGTCGCCCATTGTAAGCCTTTCGTAGACTGTTTGTTCAAGCAGAGCTACTTGATGATAACTACGAGTATAATTTCATTTTTCTCCTTTTATCGTTATCCCATCGACGGTTCGTATTCAAATGAATGTACTTGGTCTATGGGAAATCTGGGAATCTGGCTATTTATATGATTTGTTTTACGCTAACCTAATAGGTATATAAGCAAGCAAAAATAATTTAGACATTTATGCGGACTGGAAATAACCGATTATCAATACTTTTGGATCACTGTAAGAAAATAACTTAACAAACGCCAAAAGTCCAAAACCACATGCGCCCTCTTCAGCTGCTGTGAATTGACAAAACGACCAGTTTAGCTGGCATTTCAGAGGTGCGTTTTCTTCTTTTTCTTCTTTTTAGATTGCGCTACAGTCCGGTGTGAATCTGGCCCTCAACCAACAAGTGTCTCCAGCTGGCACGATCTTTTGCCAGTTGTTTCCAGTGCCGCACTCCCCACTCTTCGTTTATATAAACGGGACCATAGATTGAACGCAGAATTTTCCTCTCGAAGCAACCAAGGCATCCTCATCCGTTTTCGTTAAATTCAAGGCATCTACGCCGTAAAGGAGGACCGGGATGATCAGTGATTTATATAGTGCTACCTTAGTTTTTCGAAAGATGGCTCTACTTCTCCATTTCCTCTTGAACCCAAAGAAGCAGCGGTTGCCAAGAGTAATTCTGCGTTTGCTCCAGACTGGTACTGTTGTCGCTGGTTACTAGTGAGCCAAGGTAGACGAAGACGTTCTGGCCAAGGTGTTGGTCTGGTTCAGTGTTTTGCGTCTTTTATGGATGACAGCATATATTTGATTTTACCCTCGTTCACCAAGAGATCCATTTTAGCCGCTTCTGCTTCAATGCTTTTTAACACTTCATTGACGTCTCGCTGTGCTCACCCAATTACGTCAATGTCATGCGCGTACGCAGGCAATTGCGCAGTTGTGTTGGCCAGTGAGTTTCGTATGATCTTTTCGAGCATGATATTGAAAAAGTTATATGACAGTGCGTCACCTTGCCTAAATCCTTTTTTAACATCGAAGATCTCGGTTAGCAGCGGCAATTCTCCTTTGTCATCCTGCGCAATCAGACGAGTTTGGCAGGGATGTTAATACTAGACACGGCTTGGTATAGCTCGTCCCTATGCACACTGCCAAATGCGGCTTTAAAATCAAGAAAAAGATGGTGTGTGTCGATTTGGAATTCTTGTGTCTTATCCAAGATCTTGCCTGGCCTGAAACCACACTGATAGGAACCTATCAAATGATCCACAAAGGCTTTCAGGCGTTCACACAGTACGGCAGAGAAGATCTTGTGCGCGATGTTAAGGAGTCTTAATCCTCTATACCTAGTTGACGCAGTTATAGGGGACTCCCTTCTTATGGACTGGAGAAACGATGCCACTCATCTCCAGCCGCTTTAAATAGCTCAGCAGACAGGCTGTCTGCATCCGCGGCTTTGTTAGTTTTAATCTTCGAAATCGTCTTCATCCCTACAGGCTTCCACTCTGGCTTTATAGCCCTTGCATGTTCGTTTTATTTTTCGTTAAACTTGCGAGCGTCATTCCTGTGGTAGCATTTCTCTTTCTCCTCGAACTCACGCTTTTCATGATCTCTTTTTTTCTTCCTTAAAAGCGCGTGTTCCTCTCTTCTTTTCTGCTTGTAGAGCTCACGAGCGGCTCTCGTCCATCTATGTAGCATGGCTTTGTAGGCGGTTTACTTTACTACATGGGCTTGTTTGCATCGCTCATCAAACTAGGGGTTTCTAGCTGGTGGCCGCTCAAAAACCCAGTACATCAGAGGCAGCGTCTCTGATGGCGCGCTGGCAATGTTTCCACTGTTGTTCTGTGGATTGTACCGGACTTTGCGAGAGATTGAGGGATCGATCGGCGGAGATCCTAGCGGTCTCCCGCGATTGTAGCTTTCCGACGTCAAATTCTTGTTGTCTTGCTTGACTCCGTTGCATCCTTGATCTCCTCATTCGTACCTTGGCTACACCAAGGTAGTGATCCGAGTCGATATTGGCTTCTCGGAAGGTTTGTACATTTAAGATGCTGGAGGAGTGTCTGGCGTCGATCGTGATCAATCTGGTTGATGGTCGACTGATTTGGTGACTGTCAGCTTCCTTTATGGATGTTGAGATGTGAGAATCGTATGCTTGCTACAAGGAGGTTACGCCCTGCTAGGAAGTCAATTAGACTGAATCCGTTGTCGGAAGTTGTGATATGTTTGCTATGTTTTCCTATGGTCGACTCAAATATGTCGTCTATGCCCAGTTTTGCGTTAAAAACCTCTAGTACAATTCTGGTGTCGTGGCTGGGACATTGGGCGTACATTGGGTTCTGGAGATCATAGAAGTCATCCTTGATTCGACCATCGTTTTCTTCCATAGGGGTACGAACGCATATTAGGCTTATATTCCAAAGGATGCCTTTGATGCGGATTGTTATGAGGCGTTCGCTTAAGCTTAAGACTTTTTGTCGGAGTCTTCCTCGAATAACAAATCCGCATCCGAATAGGCGTTGTTTATTTTACTTGTAGCAGTTACCGTAATATACATCACAGTTTTTCATCCGTTTTTTGCCTGGTCCAAGGTACATTTAAGACCAATATAATAGAGGAAAAGTTGCGTTAATAGGATTTACCAACCCCTTATAAAACTCCTGATACTTGGAACTAGTTTCGTATATGTACCTCTTGCCTCATAGTCTAAAAGATAGCAGGCAGTCACTGATACCATTTGATTAACCAACCATAGCGGCAATTTACCATAAAAGAAAGAAAGAATAAGGCTTCATTAAGCTGCAATTATTTAAGACTTATACTGTTCCCCAAACTACCTCTCTGGATAGAAAAATTGGTCGTAAAGCTTAGAACTCATTGTCAGTTCTATTCTGTTCTTTATTAAGGTGTCGATTTGTTTGAAACACTTATTTCAGACGTTAACTACTGCCCTGATCAAATATAATGAGCCTAATTCACAAAAGAAAGAAGAAAGGTCGACTTCCTCGAATCTCCTCTTTATTTGAACATCTTTAACGAGATTTCCCGTATCTAGTCGCATCACGGCATGCTATGACTACTTCGCCAAATTATCGACAGCTATTAACCTGATTCTCTGGCGATTTCGTGCACTTGCCACACTACTTTCATCTATGTACCAAATCACCTACAATCTAACTTCATACACATTTAAGCAGGCCTCAGTCTCAGCATAATTAGATCATAACGTACTAGAGAAACTCCAGTCTCCACCACCACTTCTATCTCGATTCCAATCTCTGATTCGCAATTCGTTGTCATTTCGGCGAAAATAGGCGAATGTGGTCTTTAATTTTCACGAAGGAGTGCATACACGAGCGTGCCAAAGTCTCATATCCGTCACATCAAATATCGGAACAGGTCTCGAGAAAGCCAATTGTTACATGAAGATACAAGTACTAGTACTTTTAATTTCGGATGCGATATGCGATAACGAAATGAGAACAAGTATGAGCGATTCCACGGCAAGGGCTTGTCTCGTAACAGAGCTAGAGACAATAGCGCTCGAGCTGCAAGAAGATGAAATCAAACGGAGACACAGGTTTTATGTGATATTAAAAATCGAAAGCGTAGCTCAATCACGCTTTTGAATTACAACGCGTGTTAAGTAGGAGCACACCGGTTGGTTTCAACTCTTAGTACCATGGGATTCCAAAACAAAAACAGAGAGTACGCGACGGGGGTACAACACTGCAGTCACAGTCATCATCATTTGTCTGTGCCACACTTTCTCTTCGGCAGTGTTCGGCGTCTCTTGGTGTCAATTAAATGACGCTGCACATTGCATGCAATCCGGTCTTGAAGCATCGACTCGAGGCCGCTATTTCGCTGATTTGCTGTTTTTCAGTTTTTTTTGTTTTGCTTATTTTTTGACGTTTCACCATTTCGCAGTCGCTTGCAACAATAACTGTCATCAAGCCGAAAGATAACATTTTTATGTTTTACCTGTAGCAGATGGATAGACTCGGAGTGAGCGGAGTGATTGACGTGCTCCGGCAGCACTTGAACAATATTTTGTTAATGACATTGGCAAACTGATGTCGGTAGACTGATCAATGGTTGATGCGATAGCCTGATGGTCGCCAAGCACTTGTCGTACCCAACCTATGTCTCAGGGGCAGTTGGCAGCGGTGAAGTCGTCGCTCAAGCACCGATATTTCCATTTTAATTTCCTTTTTGTTTTCGTTTTTATTGTCTTGAGATTACGCAATTAATTGGAGAGAAATAAAGAGTTTTTGAGCCTCGCTACCGCGCCATTTCTCGCTCCGTACTCGCATCTCGTTGACTGAGGGTCAACTAATGAATTTAATTGTTTTGTGAAATTTTTGTAATTGTAAGCCGAACAGCGGCCGCCTCATTAGCGTTGGCAATTATTTGGACGGATTATGGTGCCATACAAGGGGGTAAGTGAATTTAAATGACAATAATCACCTCAGGTACCACACTATGGCCGAGTAGTGCGTAACTGAAGGGAACTTTCTACTCGATACCAAGTCTTATTTAATTAATCGGATTTGTCGGATTATAAATAAATGCTTTGGGCACAGTTGATTAGTTCGATAGATATGTGGCAATGCCGTCGCCTGCTGTGCGGGGTTGGTCGGGCGACGACCACAAGAGACAAAGGTTACGTAAATATAGTATGTGGGCGTGGATCAAGCGTGGAAATGTCTGTTATTCAATTCAACTCGGGCGTTAAGAATCCGGAGATGTTACATGCATCGGAAATGATAACGAACTGTACGCTTGTTTGCTTGGTGATTTGTTTGTCTTTCATTTTCTCCTTATGTAATGGATTCTCACTTTTGACTTGAACTCGTTGATGTGTTGAGAGCAAACTTGTTTTGCGGTTGAATGGGTGGACAAATGGTTTATTAAGCTTTAATAATAATAAATCAATTGTTTGCTTACACTTTGTGTGATTCGAGCCGGAAGAGGTAGGCAAGGCTTCCGACAAGGGGTAAATGAATGCCACAAGAGAGAGGTGTGGACTTGACATTATTTTAAACTGTCATAGGCCGTTGAAAGAAATTATTTTGTCTAAGAAAAAATAAATTCATATAGAATACTCGTAAAAGCACCTCAGCGAAATTCAGAAGTTTTATTCCTGCAACATCGGAAAGAAATAAAATTTCATGAGCCAAGTTAGACATATGCCTTTACCTTTAACGACTTTTCTGGTTACAATTCGGCGATATTTCTTAATTATTTCGCTCACTTTTCCTATTTTTTCAGTGCTAGGGTTTCAGTTTGAATCAAAAGTAAAACTTGACTCGGAGGTTAGTAAAAAGCTCCGACACCAAATGTTGGGTCATGTGTTCGCATTTTTCCGACTGTATTTCGCCAGTAACAATTGTGATATTGTTTTCCAGTGCACGAATTGTTAGTGTAGCTTGGTTTGTTGGCGTACTCTTTGACTTTAACATACCCTCAAGGGCCCCGCTGCGGGATAGAGATATACCCACAGTTTGGGCTGCCAGTCGAAAGAGGCGACTAAATTCCTCATCTACCTGTGTCCCATGAAAAAAATTGCAGAGCTGATGACTCTGCACTACCCACACTCACATTACAATACCAAGATACCATAACAACACCACACTCAACATCAAAAATCTTTGACCCACCGTGGTGTTAAATATGGCTGATCTTCATTGGGTAAAATATTCCGGAGGAAAGCTAGTTCCCCGATCGCATCTCTGGGTGGGAACTATCCAAGGGAGAGCATTCATGAAAAGAAATGCACACAAATTAAGGATATGCTCGTGGAACGCACGTAGGGCTAAACGCGGTACGACAAATATACAGGGTGCGCCATCTCATATGGGTCCATATAAACTTCGAATAACTTCAACAATTGTCAACCGATTTTCATATAGCACATAACATTTTGGAAACGTCAATCAACCATGAATCGCTTCACACCAGAAGAACGCGCGGAAATAGTCTCAATGTTCATTAAAAATGAACGCTCGATTGTGCAAAATATCGTGATCGTGTTACGCCCAAAAAAGATACTAGGCAGATCAGTATGCGCGGGCTTAACTCCGCTACTGAAAATTGTTGATCGAGCGAGCAAATTTGTTGTTTTATCACTTGTTTTATTTCTCACTATTTTTCAATCAAACAATTTCATTTGATAATTTATGGCTCATCTACAGACCTAGATCTATCGAATGACATGCTGCACACATGTGTGGTTATAGCCGATATCTACATTTAGTGCGTACAAGATTAGTCCGAAATCGTTTTCGGACCACTATATTCCCCGTACATGCACGCGCTAGGCCAAAAAGTGGGTGATTGCTCTCGCTCCGCTACGCTCCGCTCGATCAACAATTCGTCGTTGGGTCTCGATTTTTTTTCAATTTCGTTCTGTGGCAAGCCCTCGTGAGCAGCCTAGGCCACGTCCGCGGCGTTCAAACTCATCTATTCAGTCTGTGAAGGCCAGTGTTCAAGAAGACCCAAGTTTGTCATATCGGCGCCGTTTGCAGCAGTTAGGTATCAGTAGGACCACTTTGCGGAGAATTTTAAAGGATGATCTTCACTTATTTCCATACAAAGTGTAGATAACTGAAAGAATTTTGCCACAAGATGAATCACGGCGCTTGGCATACGCACAAAATGTCGTTGCAATGATTAATGCTGAGCCGGAGTTCTGGCAGCAAATTTCGATGCCCCGACGAGGCACATTATACGCTCTCTGCCTCAGTTAATAAATAAAATTGGGCACCGAAAATCCTCACATTATTCACGAACAGCCGCTATATGATCAAAAAGTTACTGTTTGGGCTGGTGCGGACAAAACAATGATAAGAAGTTCTCTGGAAGATTGGTGTCAAAAAAGGGCGATATTGACTGGCCTCCGAGATCGCCGGATTTGACTCCTCCAGACTTTTTTCTTTTCGGGATACTTGAAAAGCAAGGTCCGAAGACAATAGAACAGGTCAAAAGAAACATTCGTGCGGAAATCGCAGACATTTCGACCGAAATGCTCGAAAATGTCATGGAGAATGCGCGAAAACGAACCCATTTTTGCACCGGCAATAAAGGCGGTAATTTAGGATGGTCCGGTAAGTACTTAGCCTCACCGCCAGATGGCGCCAGTATCGCAAGAGCAACTTGCGTGTAGTACATTCTAGTAGACGGCTACTGTCGAAATTTTAGCCGGATCGGACTCGTAGTTTTGTTTTGACCGCGTGTGGAAGCGGGAGTATCCGCGGATTTTAGAAAAATGGAAAAAGAGCAATATCGGTCGGTGATTTGATTCTTGTTTTTGGAAGGGAAATCGCGCAGCGAAATCAAAGCGCGTTTGGATGCTGTGTACGGTGACTCTTCTCTTTCGATGGCGATCATCAAAAATTGGTTTAACGAGTTTCATCGTGGTCGCACGTCGGTTTTTGATGAGCCACGTCCAGGTGCCCCGAAAACGGCTACCACGGAGGATAACGTGACAATAATCCACGATCTCGTATTGGCAGACCGCCGATTGAAGGTGCGCGAGATAGCTGAGACAGTAGGTATTTCAAAAGATCGCGTGGGTCATATCCTGCAAGAAATTTTGGGCATGAGAAAGCTATCGGCGCAATGGGTGTCGCGTTTGCTCACTCCGGACCACTTCAGAGCAGTGTTTGACTGTTTAAGCGCAATCCGAAGGAGTTTCTGCGTCGTTTCGTGACAGTCGACGAAACATGGATCCACTGGTACATACCAGAGACCAAGGAACAGTCGAAACAGTGAACTTTACCCGGCGAACGTGCTCCGAAGAAGGCGAAGACTGTCCCATCGGCCGGAAAGGTGATGGCAACCGTTTTCTGGGATTCACGATGTGTGATCCACATCGACTACCTGGAGAAGGGCAAAACGGTCACAGGGCTGTATTATGACAAATTATTGGGTCGATTCGACGCCGAATTGAAGCAAAAACGGCTCCACTTGGCGAAGAAAAAAATGCTCTTCCACCATGATAACGCACCGGTTCACACCTCCGCCCTCGCCACGGCCAAATTAGTCGAATTGGGCTACGAACTGCTGCCCCATCCACCGTATTCTCCAGATTTGGCCCCGTGCGACTTCTTTTTGTTTCCAATCTTGAATAAGTTACTCGCCGAGTAGAAATTTTAATCGAATGAGGAGGTCATCGCCGCCACGGAGGCCTCCTTTGCAGACCTCGAGAAAACGTATTTTTCAGACGGGTTAAAGAAGTTGGAGCATCGCTGGGTCAAGTGTATCGAGCTAAAAGGAGACTATATTGACAAATAAATCGCCATTTCTCCAAAATTTTTGTCATTCTTTTGTAGGCTGGATACTTATCGGACCACCCTCCACCCTTTTCAAGCGATTGCATGCGTTGGGAATGATTCAAAAGCAAGGAACTTGGGTTCCTTATGATTTGAAGCCAAGAGATGTTGAGCGTCGTTTTTTCCAGCGGCAAAAAAGGAAGGGTTTTCTTCATCGCATCGTTTCGGGTGATGAAAAATGGATTCTTTACAGCAATCCAAAGGGAGAAAAGTCATGGGGAGAGCCCGGTCATGCTTCTTTATCGTCGGCTCGGCCGAATATTCACTCTGCGATCACGTTTGGTGGGATCAGGGCGGTGTTATTTATTATGATCTGTTGAAATCAAACGAAACCATCACTGGGGAACGGTATCGAACTCAATTGATGCGATTAGGCTGAACACTGCGCGAACAGCGGCCACAATACGAGCTGACAGCATGATAACGGTCGGCCTCACCTTGCCAAACCCATTAAAACATACTTAGAAACGCTCAAGTGGGAAGTCCTACCCCACCCGCCATATTCACCAGATATTGCGCCGTCCGATTATCACTTGTTCCGTTCGATGGCACATGGTCTGGCTGATCAGCAGTTCCATTCATATGAAGACATCTCAAAATGGCTTGATTCGTGGATAGCCTCAAAAGATGAACATTTCTACCGTGACGGTATGCGAGCTCTGCCAGAAAGATGAAAAAAAGTTATCGCCAGCGATGGGCAATACTTTGAATGATTCATTTGTAACCGTTTTTTTCACAATAAAGTTGCACTTTCATTAGACAAACAGCGAGAACTTAGTTGCGCTCCTAATATAAGTACTAATATTATTTAAAAATAGAGGACTTTAAATGGCATAAATATTAAACTAAGGTCATTACAAAAGACACTTTTGCTTAATATTTTGTCCTGAATCCCTTATTATTTAAAATAGCTTTTACAGCGATGCTGCACAGAGTCTACTAAGCTTTGGCAAAGTTCTTCTGGGAGTTTTGTCCAGGAATTCTTTACTATCTCCCAAAGCTCCCGATTGTTTGATAGTTTTGCCTTCCTTACCTCTTTTTTAATATCACAGATGTTCTATGGGGTTGAGGTCGGAGGACTGTGCGTGCCAAGCGGGCAGACCCGAAACCATTCTTTAGCTGCTCGACTCCGTATATCAGGTCCTTTTGGATCTCAAATTAATAAGCACTGCGTTCGTTATTCTGTTTTTACCTCAAGTTTCCGCCTTTTCGACATATTTTATAGCATTGGCTATAATTGTTGAAGTACAACGTAGCAAATTTTGTATTTCGGCAAAAGTCTTGCTTTCTCGTCTCAATTTTCTAATGAGATCATGCTTTTCTTGGCTGCAATGCTTGCCTCTTCCCACTGTAGATATGTTTCGTCAAAAAAAAAAAGAAAATTTCCTAATTTAAAAAAAAACAGAGACAGTACTTACTCTTCTATTTAAAAAAAAAAAACAATAAAAGTAAATTCTTTGAATATAAG
The DNA here is from genome assembly GCA_958301585.1 of Merodon equestris. Taxonomy (NCBI): domain Eukaryota; kingdom Metazoa; phylum Arthropoda; class Insecta; order Diptera; family Syrphidae; genus Merodon; species Merodon equestris. Next base: position 51,097,894 of record OY284415.1, on the reverse strand, counting down.
TAGCTTTTCTACTATAACTACTATTTTTTTGAACAGCACTCTTTTCAATGAAATCACAAAATCGACCGACATGGATTGATCTTTACGATATTTACTGTGAATTTTACAGTAATTTGGCTTGACATATTCTGTTAGTTTTCGGGAAAAAGCTGAAAATCAAATTTGCACGTAGAAACAAGCTGAAATATTCAATAAAACATTATTGTGGTACGACTACGAGGAACATTTCTGCTTCCCAGCTGTAACAAGGTACTGTCAAATATTCTCTTAAAGAGACCGACTTCATACGCCAAGGGAGTAATCGGAGACCCACCGACGAGTGACCACGTTCTTGTAAGGTTGAGAATCCCGAAAAGTTGGCGAAAATGATACAAGTATGCCTAAAGGGAAACAAAGGACAAGTTAAAATAGGAAATGTCTTATCTGAACATTCGAGATACGTGAAGTATTAAAATAAGGAAACGGCTTGTCACTATTTGTCTTTTATTTGGTGCAGAAATACCTTCAAGCTAATGCTGTCAGGTCTAATAATGGCAGGAAGGGAAGTAAGCTTAGAAGTTCATGGAGAGAAAGTTCATGAAGAAAGAAAAGAAATAGTCGTTGACCTACTTGGATCGATCGAAACCTCGCACTTCACTGTATTCTACCTAGGTACCGTATTGACTACCAATATCGACCATGAAAGAAGCATTCAAAATAATTCTTGTGTCTTGCAATGTTAAAATTCGTATTTACAAAACCATAATAATGCCAGTGGCACTTTGTCTCTGACTAAGAAGGCGGAAAATATATTTCGGGTCTTTAAAAACAAGATTTTAAGGTTGAAGAAACAGGCTAATGGAGATAACTGCAGCATCGGAAACTCGAAGAACTCTATTCCCAAGCATTAACAATTAAATTGCGAAATGAAGACGTAGAACGAATGGACAGTGGACGAATGGTCAAACGAACAGTGAGTATTTGCGCCCTAGGCACTAATTTCATTCAATGAAACTTGCACAGGCATCATTTTGGATAAAATAAAAGGCCCAATGACACCGCCAGCGCAAAACTGCAACAAGTTGTAGCTCGTCGTGGATGGAAAGGTTGTTTTATTTCTTTTAGGAGACTCAAGATATGAAATAGATTTTTTTTTTTAAATTGGGGCCTAGTGCTAATAGATAGAATAGAGCATTGTACCTGCTAGCCAATTAAACGAGGTTGAGGATCACCCTCGTAGGAGCTGAGCTGATCCCATCAGGAGTAATAATTTCTCTGAGGAGGATACGCTTCATAAGATGGCAGAAGACAGCACACTCCCATAGTATGTGCTGTGCAGTTTCCTCGTCCTCTAGACCGAGTCGGCACTCGGTATCAGACGAGAGGTTATTTTGTTAAGATAATATCTCAGATCACAGTGTCCCGAAAAGTAGCTGACCAGTCTTCTGATCTCGACTCTATCATATTTGAGAATATTGATAAAGTGTTTGTTCAGGGGCCGTATGAATCTTTTCAATTATCGGAGTCCTTGAACGGTGTTCTAAAAGCACAGGTGTTGCGATTTTTTCCAATTATCTGAGAGAAAATTAATCTTTGACTTGGGGATTCCGTTCGGCACCTACGTACCTTTCGCTGGAATTTTTCCTAGCAAGTTGGTCGGCGATTTCGTTGCTTTTATTGCCCATGTGACCTGGCACCCCCCAGAGTTTGACCTTATTCCTTTTGCCTAGGTCTTGCAGGGCATCGTGGCATTCCTTGACGGATTTTGAGTTTGTACTATACGAGCCCAACGCTATGAGCGCTGTCTGACACTGTGAGAGTATATTAATGGTTACATCTCTTATGCCAGTCTCTAAGTTTAGGTTGACGCACGGTAGGATGGCGCATAGTTCAGCTTAGAAGGAAATGTGGGAATGAAATCACTCAGAAAAATTTTGTGTAAAATATAATAATCTGGTTCATCACGTAATTAACCGCGCTCCTCGAAAAACTCTCTCGCAAGTTCCTTCCCCTACTTCCATGCCTTTTTCCGCACTTACTCGTCGATTGAAAATGTAATCTCACCCATGTGTGCCTTCAGGAAGGTAAAAACTTGATAATTTGATAACGCCAAATTAAGGGAGATGATTCAAAACATCACAACCAGATGAGTCGAAGGGCGCCGTGGCGCCTAAGGTTGCGCGAGGACAGGCGTTGTCGTGTAACAAGCATATGTATGTCTCGTCAGCATTCTGCTCTTTTTGTTTTTGGCAGATGGACAATTGGTGTGGCGAACGTCTTCTTGTCTCGGGCGTGTAATTACCCAACTAAATTTTATCTTCAGTAAGTGTTCAGAAAAATTCTACCTTCCAATGTAAATAGCTCAAAAAATTCGCGGGTACTATAGACGTGATGTACCTCGGGCTGTTCTGTCAGTTATTTTGGGACTAATCTTGCGCACAGTGTCTTGTATTCGAACGTTTCTGTGGGTGTCTCGTATAAGAGAGTTTTGGAGAGTTTCGAAGAAATTTCATCCACTGTCAATCGGTGGTCTTCATAGCTTACTCAGTTTTTTGCACCAACTCATCAGTCAAAATGAAAGGTCTACTCCCCCGTTCGTCATGAATATTTGTTCACTTTACATCACTTAAAACACACTCGTTCTATTCATAACACCTTCCCCGTAAATATCTTTCATCCATCTGGGCTCTACAACCTGAGTATACCTTCTATCCTGTTCTTGTGATGCTTATTAAGTGATCTGCCCTATGGTTCAGTGTCAAAAAATTAAAAAAAAAAACAGCTCGCTGTGATCACAGTACACTTAGTCCGTTTATGCCTCATACGTGCCAGTACTTTTTCGAGATACCATTACAGTTTTCAATGTAACATAAATGTGCACCATTTTAACAAGTTATGAGAACACTAAACGTTTCTTTTTCAATACCTACTAGTTTCACATATTAGAACTCATTGTTTGATAGTTAAGTGTCAACAGTTCAATGATGACATGAAATGACATATCTTGTTGGATGATCCTCTTTTGCTCGTAAGCCATATTTTACTCAAAACAGAGCCATCGAAACCAATATTTAATATTTTTAAGACTTAGTTGAATCATACTATCGAGGACTTTGTATAATAGCACCCAGTGAGGGGAAATACCACAAAATACAATACCTATAGCATAGGTGTTGCAGTTTCATCGGGTTCGCAGAGCCACGGTGACGTATTATAATTTAAATTTTGTTTTAAAATCTTGAGCAGACCAACGTCAGACGAAAGCATTCGTCACAGTGATGGTCGTAATGGAGAAAATTTAATGCTGGGCAGCTGAGGCTTAATTGATTAAGTTGTAAGCATGGCAGATAGGATTATGAAGAAATGAATATAGAAAGTTGGAATTGCGTCACGACTGAGCTTTACCACTTTGGCAATCATAAACAACAGATTGCAGTGATTTCTTGAAATTGTTTGAATATATCTTGTAAGTCGTGTTCACCCTGCTCTTCAAAACAAATGTTTACGGTGTCTAATCTGTGAAAATGAAATAAGTTTTGGCATAATTTTTTCGAATAAAAATTATAAAAATTATAATGGAAGCTTGGAACGTCTAAACGAGGTGGTCTTGAAGATAACAGTCTAACATAGTAAGCTGGCGCCGATGGTATTATCCCAATCATCTGAATAGGTATTCTTCGACGGCGAGAAAACGACTGTGTAAGCTTTTTTATATGTCCTCCTATTCCGGTCTCCCCTCGAGATGACGAAAAATAACCGTTTCCCAACCATAAAAGGGCGAACTTTTATCTCCCGTGGCAAGCTGAAACTTAATGACCGGTAGTACAGTTTCCATATCAACAGGTCCCCTCGTAATTTGATGGCATATCTCGCCGAAAAGTGTAACCAATCTTTGCACCATCTTAACCAAATTGCGATCATTGCGTTTGGTATTTCTAAAGCTTTTGACAGGGTTTGGTATTAGTGTGTTTCGTCGAAAATATGTAAATGTCGACGAATCTCTTTTCAATTCAAGTTGTTTTGGATGGTTTCAAGACCGGTATTCACCAAATAAATCAATTATGGTGTACCCCAAGGCTCTGTTCTGTCACCAATACTTTTCTTCATTTTCATAAATGATCTTCTGCCTCCTTTTCACTCCTTCGCTCTTCTCAATACTTTCAGCTTTTCTTATTGGTAACAAGATTCACGTCCCTGCCTTGCAACGTACGTTAAGCAGACGACTTCTATCGGACCCTGTCTACTGTCACTTCAGCTACTATCCACCAATAGCGTTTTTGTCTATGAAATCAAAAGATATTTCCTCCTTGGTACGTGGGTGTGTAAGTTGGAATGAGCACATTTTTAAGGTTGATTGACTCAAGAGCTTTTGACACTAGAGGGACTATTCTGTAAGTTGAACAGGTTAAGCACTGTTGGACATCTTTTATGACATGCTACCTGGCGGACGATTCATTGCCAAATATTGGGGTGCAGAGTAAATTCGTTGATTTTATTCTTCATTATCACACACGATCTAGTAGGATCTCTCTGCCATAAAATTGCCTACACAGACAACTTTGTTGTCTATAGATCAGGTCTAAAAATCGAGACGACTAAAGATTAAAATTCAATTCTTAAAAGTCGAAACCATTCTAGTTAGAACTCCATTGTCTACATCTACATTAGAAAAAACTGTCATAGACTTCAATTTATTGGATTACACGGGCAGTCACAAGTGCCGCCTTTCCCTTTCTTTCTCTATACTTCTGGGTCGTGCAGTGTCTTAATAACGACCACTTAAGGTTAGTTATACACTCTCATTTATAAAAAGAGAAGATCTTCGCTCAAATGCCATATTTCGATTTTTGAATAATTTGCTTTTATTAAATTATATGCAATGTTATTTGTTATGAAATTATCAAATAATATTTGATTTTTTAAGTGTTTGGTTTTTAATAGAATAAATAAGTCCAGGAAAATGGCAAATGTGTAAAAAATTGTAATCCGAGTTGATAAATAAGTAGTTGCCATTAACTTTTCAAAGGCTGTTCTGTGCAAATGTTAACGATAACTACATTTGCAATGATCTATACCGTGAGTCGAATTTTGAATCACTGTTTCAAGCATTTTGGCAGGTATCTCGCTAATAACAGGTGTAATGTTGTCGGCGTAGTGGCATGGATGAGTAATAAAATCTAAATACCCCAAACCGCACGATCTAGAGGACGAATTTGGCCGTCTTAAACAAGACATGGGTTCTCACGGTCATCTTTAAAGAAATACCAACCAATCATTCAGCTCTTATTGCAGATGTTGCTCATCGGACTAAATACAGCGCTTTTATTTATTAACATATCAATTCAATTCATCGCTGAAGACAGTTTTTCGATAAAAAAAACGAGGCCTACAGGAAATTCGACGCTGTGGCTGGTTGTTCGGGTTCAGTTCTTAAACCATCTGTACGAGTAATTTGTTAGATTTTAGACCAAGATCTCCCGCACAATCCCAATAAATTTAATAATTTGTAAGCATTTTTCTGATGCAATATTTTCCATAATGAAATGGCAATTTTAATTGGGCATGTCTGACTTTGACATATGTCTCTAATCATGTGTAAGTTGTCATGAATAGACCACTGAAAAACCAAACAATAATAAAATCACCCTTTATATTGTTCTAGCCGAAGAAATGGGAAGAGCTGTTTTGTGCTGGCTTCATTGGTGAAAAAGTGTCTCTCTGATAACATTCCCAAAAAGCATCTTACGTTAAAGTAGTGAGAGTTTATAGCTGAACAAGCCAAATGTTGCCATTGAACAAGTATCTGGGTTTGAACAATGTTACCTTAAAAAGCTTGACTGGCACGACAGCGATCTGAGCATTTACGTTCTAATCGCATTTTTTCCATTTCAAGATATCAATATCATTTTTCGACAGACCGTGATATCTTTATTGCAGAAATGAGTTACAGCCACGTGAGTCACCGCTAAGTTGAAATCAAAAATCCAACTTAATGACAACATTACTTGAATTCCGATAAAATGATTTAACATTAAGTTGAAACGAAGTGACTATAGAGCAATCAGCGCTCTTGTGTTCCTCATTACCGAATCTTAATGAGCTGTTGACCAGGCCTAAATACAAAATCAAATTCACGAGCAAAGTTTCCGCGAGTGATCCGAAAGAATGATCAACAAATGAAACAAACAATGCCTTGTCCAAATGACCTTTATCCGAACGCTAATTCGCTGCTCATATCTACTTCCTCATTATGGAATCAAATTTCTCGTGAGCTTTATTACTTTTCAATTGCAATTTTTCGATTTGGTAGATGAAATAAGGCCGTGAATCAGTAAGCACCATCAACCTCCTTGCAATTGCTTGATCAAGTCATTAGCATTGTCTTTCGATCCCTCAAGTGCTAACTGGTGTAGACCGCTATTTATCTCGATCGCACGCAATTGGGCTGTTACCTAACTTATTCGGAGATCGGCGATCGCTAATTGAATTTATTTTAATCCGGTTTCTTCCGACGTTAATTATGGTCAATTACATTCGAAGCACGCGAATTAACTGTAACCGATCCCCCTGACCATAAAACAAACACCTATGCTGGGTAAAAATCCAGTTCAAAGGAAAGTAAACACCACACACTCGCCGAATGAGTCGATCCAAAACCGAAAAACAAAATTGTTGTTCCACTCGATAAAATCCAATCCACGAGACGTCAAGGTCGGCTCAGCTGTCACTGAGCGTTGCCGTCAAAGTGCCACTTTCGATTTCAACATCCCACCATAGTCGTGAGTGTGGGGAATAAATGCGTGCGGGTATAAATCAAAAGCGAAAATCAAAAAACCCAAAAGGAAAATAAAAAAAGTGTAAATCAAAACCGAAGAGAAAAAATCGTTCGCTAAATACGGAACTTGTTTACCTCCTTATGCTTATCTGTCATCTCCTAGACATTTCATTTGATGGATGTTTGACGCTCATTTAACACCAATTCTCCATTTCCGGTGGCGATGGTGAATCGAAACACATTCCACAAGGTGATGATCAATTGCACAACGCGATTGAAGAGATAAACCAGCGAGAGCGGTGACAGGACAATTGACAGATGAGAGAACGGAATCGTTTATGCTGAATGTACTCGTTGCATCTGTCAATCAGTCCCCGGGGTAATGCCGAACGTGGGTTTCGAAATGGTTGAATGAACTAAACCACCAGCCCACATCTACCATTTTGATTGCTTCATGAGTGCTCCTAGAGCATTTCGAGTGGTGGCATACAGTTATGCAAAAATGTCGAAATGTAGAAATGTCCGCCGGAGGCCGTGTTTTATGTTCCTTTTTTATTATTTTATATTACGAAACCCACGCTCATATGGCCTAGAACAAGTCACACATGCACATGTCATCGAATCGAATCGTAGATAAGCCGCGCTGCAAGGGTTTCTACTCGTCTAGATGTGGAGACATCGAGAAAGCCACGGCAGCGATTTCCATCATGGGTATAGTGTGGTCCACATCCGCACCGTCCGTCGTGCCCACGAGAATTTCTTTTGGTTCTAAATTGTTGATTTTATTTGGTGCAGTTGCGTGTCGTTGGTTAGCTTTGGTGCTCGATCGAGTTGGTGGTCGTGGTGTCATTGACTGAGACAGCCTGTAGACTACTTGCTGTCAGTCGAGTCCAAAGCGTACCGATCGTAGGAGCTTAACGAGTCAGCAGCGGGATTTGCGCGATTGCATTATGATCACCGTTCGTAGTAAAATATATTTTGGATGCAGCGGTCATTCGGCAACGATGAGGGTTTAATGAGTGCTTTTTGTGATGAGCGAATGGAAACCGAGGAGATGGACGGATGGGGTTCATTGAGACATGCATTAATGGTGTGAAATTGAATTTTTAAGTTCCCAGACAGGAGCAGACAGACACTGCATCTAGTAGTAGGCGCACTACAATAATTTACAGCGGGACTAATTGAAGCCCCTTGGGCGAGGGTCGGAGTGTCTTGAAAAATGTGAGCTGCCGTTAAACAGAATGAGGTGATCGTATCTTTTCATCTCGAAACAACGAGGGGAACCGTTATTTCTAATGTATATAGGATAACTTCATTATACGAGCAACGGGTTCTACTTGATGCACGCTAATGATTCGCAACAGAACGTTGAACTTTTATGTAAGCGTTGAAGAGTTTTTGATGCAGTTTTGCTCTTCGCAACAAATGGTTTGGAAATATTTTTCCTCTGCGGAATGCGGGGTACCATACCTATTACACGGCATTTAAACCCGCCTACATCATAATCAAAATGAGTTCATAGATCATATTCGAATTGAATGGAATTTTTTTTGCTATGACGTTGGCATCACTGACATAGTGGTGTCCAAGAAAGTGAACATACCTATATTATGGCTGAGGTGAGTAACGCCGTTTAGTGGCGCACGAGGTAAAGGGTGGGCCAAATACAAGTTTCTTTTTAAAAATGCAATAAAATGAGCAAAATTAAACTTTTTCCCTGTGTTATGATTTTATTAGTAAGAACAAACGTTCCTATCAATTATGAAATACAACGTCGTTCAAGTGTCTAACAAGTGTCTAATCGGCTGGCTTCGCAGTAGCGCATTCTGTCATTCCTATTTTCCAAGACCTTGTTGATGGTTTCAGGCTATAGCTCACGGATTGCTTGCCTTAAGTGCTCGAATTGTTTCTGGATTGTTCATATAATATCGGTCCTTCACGGTTCCCCATAAAAAAAATCCAAAGGGATTAAATCGCAGCTCCGAGGCGGCCAATTGACATCGCCAAGACGGCTGATAACACGATTTGGGAATTTGGTGCGCAAAATATCGATTGTGGCATGGGCTGTGTGGCATGGCGCGCCATCCTGCATGAACCAGAGGTCGTCCAAATCTATGTCTTCAATTTCAGTAAAAAAAAAAAAAGTCGGCTAACATGACTCTGCAACGCCCACCGTTGACCGAAACGTTTTTCCCAGCCTCATTTTTTAAGAAAAATTGTCCAATGAAGCCACCTCTCTACAATCCGCACCAAACTGTCCCTCTCTGTGGATGTATTGACTTCTCGACAATAACGTGCGAGTTTTCAGTAGCCGCTGAGATGAATATGCGCCTCGTCAGAAAAGATAATTTTTCTCCCAAAATCGTTGTCTAATTCGAGCTTCTCTAAGGCCCAAAGCGAAGCTATAACCAACCGTACGATCGCGCGCCTTCAATTGGACCTTGTAAGCGAATAATCCGAGATCTTTGTGCAGAATTCTAGTCAGGCTAGTGCGTGAAATGTTGAGCTGTTGAGACCGATGGCGAGTTGATGTTCGTACATTGAGTCCCACGCTCTCGGCAACACCAGCCACATGCTCATTTGTGCGCACCGTACGACGACGGGGACCATGAGTGTTGTCCACTAACATACCAGTCTCAAGAACTTTTTGCACAAACTTGCATAGAGCAGTCGCGGTGGGTGCTTCATTTCGGCCAAAACTTTTTTTTAAAAAATGTATTTTACTGTTTGGGCACACAGCACTCACTTTGAAAATAAATTTTCAATATTTCTCAACGTTGTTCAAGCGTAGAGCGACTCGTTTCGTTCGGCGAGGTATGATACTGACTTGCTGTCAAGATTTCGAGCAGGAAACAGCTGTCAGTGTCAAAATAACAATGATTTAAAAAAAAACCAATAGATGGCCCGCCCCTTATGTTCAAAAAGTTGCTGGAATTTTGCAATTAGACATGTGGTAAAAGCATTTTTGAGAAGGCCGATGCAAACGTGATCACAGAATCACAATTAGTTGACAATGTTTACCTAACAATTGGCTCATGGCGAGCATTCTGTTTGCGCGTTGTGGATGTGACTTTCTTCGAATTCCGAACGCCGAATGAGAGGTGCTTAGAATTCACGAAATGAAGTCAATAATGGTGTAGCAGCACAGAAACGTAACATGAATGTATGGCTTTCATTAGAGGCATTTTGGATGGTGAAGGTCTTAGACAATGTGTAGTTCATGCTCACTATGTTGTTCAATTTTAGTTCACCATAAGCTTTTGAGACAAGGTCAAATGACATAACAGAGTACTACTTGTAATTATAAAGAATGCTTCGTCTATTCTCACAATAGCGCTCAAAACCTTACGTTTTGCGCAAACAGTATCTGCCAGTAGCATGTAAGTGCATTGCCATTGAGCCGACGTCAAGGCTCATCGGCTCCAGTGAAAGTAGGATAATGCATCGCAGATCCAACGACAAGGGCATGACGTTCTCAGTCGGCGGCAAATTTGTACCTACTTTTAACTCACATTATTGCGGCATAACCCCAAAATGCAAATATTACTGTGAATTATAAGCTGAATGCAAACAGCATGCATACACCAGACGACTTCCCCCCTTTTTGGAAATTGAAATAAAACCAAGACTACCTCATCCTTTTACAGAAATGTTATGCAAGATGAAACATAATCTTGTCATAAAGGTTTTCTACGAATTGAGAGAAAGAAGCAAGTCTTTTCCTCACCTAACGTTAATTTAATTCAAAAACCATGATATGATGAATGGATTTTGACAACCCAAAACCCGTTTATGGGAGACTCTTATACAACAAATGTTCGTTCCCAAATTAGTCACAAGAAAGATAGTAGTGAGCAAATCAGTTCCAACTACCTACGCAGCACTTCCACAGCCCCATGTAAGATATAAGATTAGACCTTTTTTTCGTAGCCTTTTTTTGTATAATAAATCAATTAACCTGTTTTGGAACAGGCTCCTAACGCCACCACGTGCAGCCTCTGCTAAGAGTATGACTCATTCTCTGGACATGTCCATATCATGCCCGTCGGCCCTAAACCAAATTGCCATTTTACTATCGCTGATAACAGATGCTGTCTTTAATAGGTTTCCTAAGTGCACCTGGTCATTACCATAATAACTTTACGATCAAACCTATGTAGGTAACTCGTAGTCCAAGTCCTTGGACAGCGAAACAAGTTAGATTTTAATAGCTCTTAATCCTACATGCCACATTGCAAGTCTGTGCAACGAACCGAAATATTATTTAATAACAATACCAGCTGCAAAGGAGGAAAATCTCGCTCGCAACACCAGATTTCATAGCCCACCACTAACTCGGACCAACTGGATGTTGGCAGCTCCAGCTGCTACGCCGGTCAAGCCGGTCCTCGAAACTGTACTCACTACTAACTCAAATCTCGGCTCAAATAAACCGGAGATAGTCAGTTACACCGCGATACACATGACAATCGGACAGATATCCCACGGAGCCCAATAGTGTGGTGATAACTTGTTCCCCTGGTCCGCCAAAGTGTGACACTGTTTTGCGAAATCGCAGAATTCGTTGTCACTTGAACCGCGGCCGTATAGTGCGAATGGTTTACGAGTGATCCATTCCAAGTCGCTCTAGCTTAGAGGTATTGCAATTCCATTTTGTATGATAGTCGCGTTCCTACGAGTATTTTATCGCTTTTCTTCTAGTTTTGTGCAATGGCACGTTGAGAAGGGACACGGATGGAAAGATTTGAGAGCTGCACTCTCGAGGAAAGCACATTAGGTATGCATTTCACAGTTCAGTGATCAATCTGTGTTATAATCCCTTTACCTCCTCCTCTGTGTGCCGATCGTGAAGAGGTGGGATACCTTCACGATCAGGATGACGATGCTAATGCTTATGCTAATACCGATGATGATGAAAGTCAGGCCGAGTCGAGGAGGAAAAGCGTCATCCAGAGTTCCCGTGGCAGGAGGCAACAGCCCAGTGATTCATTTCCTCGACACAGTTTTTCTCGCTTTTGTTTTCATTCTTTCATTTGTTTCTTTGTTGCATAATATCATTGTTTTTTTACATATTTTATTTCATCTCTTCTGTTCGAGATACTTGCATTACTACGAGTATTTGCTTATGGAGGTATCGTTTTCATTTCACAATGCAATCGGATACATATCCCCGCCCAAGATTGATGGTTTATAAGGGACAGACTTGCGGGCATGCAACTTGGTATTGTATTGTAGAAAAAAAAACAAAGAAGAAGAAAACAAATCCCTAGCGGCCCGACGAAAGGTATGAAGACGTAAAGTGAAGCTGACGCTGAATCGTAATCATGCATGCCAATCCGCAAATGTATGCAATACGCACTGAATTGCGAAATTATGATTGATGAGGAATACCTTGAAGCGGAATCAATCCACAAGTCTCTCATCCATATGCATAGATACAGAGATGTATTATAACAGTAGCCGGGTAGGGGGATAAAGGGAAATGGGTGGCGTAGCGTGCCACTGAAATACAAGTACTGCACTCGCTCGTAGCGGTACTACAAGTGAAATGGAAATGTAGATCAGTAAAGTGTGACATGTCGGGTGGCGTTCCATGTTTTCCTAGGAAGAGAAACGACAACCGGGTCGAGGACGGGGGCAGGCGACGAATAAGGGGGAAATTACATCACAAGGGTGAAGGGAGCAGTGAGCAACTATTAATGTTGCATGACATAAGGGATTTGGCGAATTGGTTACGAAGGGAATCTTTCAAGCAAGAGGAATTGGAAGTGATTTCGAGAATTTTAAAAATTCCTCTCCTTTGTTCGGAAGGGTGAAATGGATCATACGGAAGTGGGTTACGGGGACAATAGAAATGTTGATGAAGTGGGTAATGCAGGAAAATGGTTTCGAAATGTCGGTTATTAGCTTGAGTATGATGCTCAATTTAAGTTCAATTTCCAGGTTCGTAATGATTTTTGTTCTCCTCGAGATCAGGGCTAAATGGTGTGCGGAATTTAAATTGACAAGCAACGAAGTTCTAAAAAAGAAAAGTTTTCGGTATAGCAAGTGATGAGGTATCAGGAAAATGCAAAGTTTAGCGACAATCTATTGGTTTCCATGCTCAGAACGAGGATACTCAGCTTATAAACTTGAGCTTGCTTTAGGCTTTGAGTGAAATGAGGCATCAAGATTCAATTTCAAGGTAATATTAGAGCAACCATTTGGTAGCAAAGAAAGAAGCCACTAAATGCGTTGATAATCCAAGATAATAAGTACATCTCAAATAGCTTTTAGGAGAGAAGCTTTCTAAGCCAACGACGCTCTGATGGTGTCCAATGTTTATAAGAACAGAAAACGATTAGCAATTTCATGACTTCAGCAATAGCGTCCTCAAAGGCCGAAGTCAAAACATAAAAATCAACTTATTGATACTACCTAGTCTTAAGATAAGTTTTAGAGTCAAACAAGAAAGTATCGTTGTGATTAATGTTCGCAGTTCTTCCCCTGTCCATTCCCCGGTGGTAAACAATAGTGTTTTCACCTAAGGAAAAAAAAATCACACACAAAACAGGAGATTGGCATTGGCTGGAGCTTACGGACGGTAACGCCACCAAAATGCAATTTTGTCGTCAGTGTAACTTTCTTCATTGGACAATACTTTTGCCCACCTCCCAGGCATTTTTTTAATACCGTCAATAAAAGTTTTTTTGACTTTGATGAATAAACGTCTCAAGAGTCTCTTGGCGAGCATTCAAATCCAACATTTTTTCCGTCAAGGTAGTTTTGTAGACTTCGGACAAGTGGAACTCGGAAGGTGCTGAGTCTAGTGATAAGGCGGTCCTAGCAGTATGAGGGCGAGTATTATCTTATTCGATCAGCCAGACCTGTCCGTTTCTGTTCTAGTGTCGACTTCTACACAGCTGTTGACAATTGACTTCTGGGATGATGATCTGGTACCCGCCATAGATTCAGTTACACCTTGAATGGACGAAGCGTTGTGCTGGTCGGTCTTCAAAAACGGTTCTTGATTGTGACGCGATAGATGCGCAATGTAAGCTTCGGTTCTTTGCTGAAGGTTGTGTGGTACCCATTTCCTCAGCTTTATGATTTTTTTCACGAACGAGGTTCATCCTTAGGTCAAAATTGCTATATGTATTTTGCAAGCCAACGCCGATACTTGGACGTTCGTGCAGGTTCAAAAGTGTACGCTCTTATGGTGTTTGTTACACAACATGGACGGGGTGCAGATGGTTTGTGTCGAAGATGTTCGTTCACTACTCACCGGGGGTGGTTGTCCTAGATAGGATATGAGAGATTCGACTGAATTTGCGTTGGTTGTAGTTCACAGTAACTCTTTTGTTTCCATGTCATTAAGGTGTTATTTTGGAAATGCACATACAAACTATAAATTTTGAAGTGATCTTATACTGCGAGTGTTATGCCTTCGTCGGCACGTTTTTGATGATCTCTCATTCACAACTGATGTTGTTGCACAGTTTTTCCGAAAAGGAATTGTTCTTGATTATGGACAGACTTGAACTACAGACCTTTGACTCAACATTCGGTGATGATTACCAATGCAACACGACCACCGGACTTGCTGAGAACACCAACCAAAGTTACAACCTTATATGCCCTTCTACTATTCCTCGAAACCTTTTTGCAACTCGATCTCTGTGATTTGGTCTTCCTAACTAATTTCTTACCTAGGTGGAACTAAGATTTGGTGGGAGTTTGAACCTCTATCAACAAGCCTCTTGAGGCTGCAAGATCTATGGCCTCGGTTGAGGTCCTTTCAGTCTGTATGCGCGACCTTCGATAGATGGAATCGAAGACTCTTCGGGGCGGAGCAGTGGTATCCATTCCCTCCTCATATCGGACGTTGGCTGCGTAGACGCCTGACTAGCTAAATGTTACCTGGACCAATCGCTGGCAGAATTTTCGTCTCGAAACGAGAAAGGAATTCTTCATTCGGCTTTGACGGCGTCCATGTTTCTCTTCCATATAGGAGGAGCTGAATGAAAAGTGTCTTGCAAAAATTACCTTTGTTTTTCGACTACTTAATTGCCTCCTAGACAGTAGCAGTAGCTTGCGAAAGTCTTTTTTGGCAGATCCCACCGCTGGTGTAGATTCTACGAGTCACTTGTAGGCCAAGGTTGGTGAAATCGTAAACAACTCCAAAACTATAGCTGACAGAGGTGACGATCTGGTCCATGGAGTTGTAGTAAACTTTTTTTTTAAGGGCTAGTGGTCCTGCGCGAACTTTTGCAGAGCTCATATGTCAATGCGCTGTCCTACCTAAATCACTTTATTAATATCGAAGGTCTCGAAGGTCCGATCAATTAAGCAGAGATGTTAAAATACGACATGGCTCGGTAAAGCTTGTCTATCTAGAAACTATCATATGTGGCCTTAAAGGTGGTCTGTATTGACCTAAAACTCGTATGAACATTCGGTTTATTGTGAATGGCGTATAAGGATATCCATAAGTGGTTTCAGGCTCGCTGAGAAGGTCTTGTAAGCGATGCTTAGAAGACACATACCCTACGGTTTGGGCCAGTTATATGCAGATTTTCCCTTCCTTCTGAATCGGCTGAGTTATGCGCCTTAAATCTAATTTGGGTTTACGAAATGACGGCCCTTTAAAGTCTCTATTTTCCGAGCCATATCTTCCGAATATATAATCTAGGCTACTATTGCAGTATTTCTGGCTCTTAAGCAACTTTCATACGTCGCTCTTTTCGCTGGATTCGAAATTTAACAGGTTTGCAACTAATTTTGTTGCCGCGAAAAAATCAGTGAAAATTACATGAGCCAGTTGATATGCTAATGTCTTAGGGTGTACTCTGGTCTAAAATGGTGAAAAATCGATTTTTACTTTTAAGATGCTGTCCAAAGGAAATTTTAAAACTCCAATAATTGGCGAAGTTACAGCTGCTGCTACAGTGTGGGGAAAATGGAAGTTGATGCCTTAATTGAAATGTTTGAGAGTCCAATGGAGAAATATATAGGAGATGGTGACTCAAAGACACTTAAATGTATTATTGATAATGATGATCCTGTAGTGGAAAAAAAAGAGTGTGTAGGACACGTGCAAAAACGTATGGGCTCAAGATTACGTAAAGCAAAAAAAGATAATAAACGTCTTGGTAACGATAAAGTTGTCTATGAACTAACTTTATACTACGGTTTGGCTATTCGGCGGCATCCACATTCAATAGAAAAATCTATTGCCCACCTGTTCCATCAAGCTGGTGCAAATGGCAAAAAGCAAATGCTGAGGGTATATTAGACGAGTTTGTCCACCAAAATCCTCCTCTAAATGATCGAGTCTTAAAAGTGATAAAGTCAATTTACGATGAGTTATCAAAAGAGAGATGTTTGGGTTCAGAAACACAAAATAATGAATCATTTAACTCATTAGTCTGGACTTTCGCACCAAAGTATATTCATGCAGGAACAGGAACCATCGATATTGCTAATTAGTCCTGTCCATAAGTTCTGTTACAAATATAAAACGCTATAAAAAAAAACACTAAATATATTGTATTCAAAATTCTTTCATTTATTAGAACACAATATTGGTTATTAAAAAAAGTTGAGTTCATTCGAAATTACCGCCTTTTGCTTCTAAACGGTGTGGCCATTGGGTTATAGCGGCACGTACAAATTTCTGTGGGGAGCCTTGCAGGCCATGTTCTCCAATTCTGACCACAAACCATAATCCTGGACTCCCCGACGGCCAATCTTCTGCTGCTATAAAGCCAAGAATATTGACTCTGAGCCACTCCTGCGTGGTTTTGGCTTTGTGCGCTGGAGCAGAGTCCTGTTGGAAGATCCATCTATGTCCATTGAAAAAGGTATTGGTCAAACCCTTCACAACAGCCTCTAGCACATGTTCTTGTTAAACCGTTGCACCAGTTTTTACGTTCTTTTCACAGAAATGGAGGGATGTGACACCCCCACCAAGCCATTACGGAAACAGGATGATGGCCACGTTGAACTCTTGGAACAATTTTTTTCGCTTCCTTGGATGAGGTGGTATAAATCTTTTGGTTTGTTTTGGTTGTTGAAAACTTCTTCCACGGTAAAAATGTTCTCGTCCGTAAACAGAATGTTTTCATGGCCATTGTCTGCGTGCCACTGCAAAAGTCGCTTGTATCTTTCCAGTCTAATTTTTTTTTAATTGAGGAGGTAGAAGATCTGGATCTGGTTGATGCATCCAATTCCTTGGACATAATCTTCTGCTTCCTAAGGGGATTTCTCCGAATTCGCTCACATACTGCCTTTACTGCCGCAATAGTACGGACGACGCCCGGTGACCACTTCTTGGCCTGTCCTCTACTCCAGACAATTCGCCGAAGCGAGCAATAGCCCGATAAACGAATATTCTTGATAGGTATTCCGAGTGGTTTTAGCAACTCGAAAATTTGGCCAGCACTCTTTCCGCACTTATGCAACGCTATTACTGCGACTCGATTGTCTTTTACGCCCCACTCCATGTTAATAGTTCGCAAACTGAAACCAAACTGACTAGTATTCTTCACTGGTTAGTGCATGTGTTCTGAAGAAAAAGTCAACGGTTCTTTTCCCGGAAAAAGTTTTGAACGATAAGCGCTGGAAATTGTGTAACAAAACTCATGGCAGGACTAGGTATATAGCCGTGTGTATTTTTAATGAAGGCTTTTTGCCTATTTTGAAAATAATGGACATTATGGGTGTCACTATTGGTTCTGAAGCCCATAGGTTTGCTTTTAAAAGAAACGAAAACGTACGAGCATCTGCTGCATCGAAGGAAGCTAGAACAGCACGACAGAAGTTTGGAGAATTTACTTTTTGAAAAAGAAGAAGGCCCGTTGTATGAACCAGGAATTGCCGACTAGCAAAGTGTAAGTGTAACGCAATATTATGGCACTTGAAGCTACTATACTCCGAAATTTTTAAACGCGTTTTTCTCGAAACCTCTTTTTTCAAGTCTATTGTCAGTTTATCTCAAGTTCTAATCAACTGATTGACTTAAAATTTGGTAGACACCTTCTTGATATAACGCACTAAAGTCTCTACCAAGCCTTTTGAAAAAAAAAATAATAATCGAAAAAAAAAATGAGAAATTACGCCATTTTGCGTACATTTTCTTTTATTTCTTGGAGGTAGGGATGATTACAACATCTTCTATAATTAAGAATCTATTTTTATTTTTGTTTTAAGATAATTAGACGAGTCAAAATCATGTCAAGCAGGGCGCACGCTTTTGTTTCATACCCCCACTTCACCACCCTGGAATTTTGGAAAATTTCGACATTTTTGTTTAATTTTTTCTTTATTTTGTTATGTAATAAATAAATATTGGGCAAAAATCCGATCGTTAAAATATTTTTCGTTTTTTTTTTTAACACAATTCTAAAAAACATTCAAATTTCGGCCTCTACACGAAAATTGAATGATTTTTTCATTGTTTCTACGTTTTCATTGGATTTTGATGTACTGTGAAGTACAGGCTTCGTGACATGGGTACACCACTCGTGAGGCCTAGTGTTCGCAATTTAATAACACAACTAAAAAAATCGGGCTTAAACAACCAGCGAAATTACCTAATTCCCATAATTTTTTGAACATAGTCTTTATCATTTGTGAAATCGACACGTGTACAGTTTCACTATGGAACGTTTCATTCTAATTATAAAAATTGTCGAAATTTTAAAAACACAGAATCTTCCATTTCCATGGCCTTTAGCGGGGAGGAAGACGCTTTGCAGTATATTTCTATCACATTTATTCAAAATAATCCCCCTCAGAGTCAATACAAGCGATCATAAAACTTGTCAAAGCATGTCTGGTACTCGAGGACCGGAAAAGTCTTGAAGATGTTGGTTGAAGCCTTCCGGATAGTTGGAATCGTATTGTAAATATTCTCTTCAAGGCAGCTCTACTAGACAATCTCTCCAAAACACTTTTGGGTGTTGACTGAACATTCACAGGCTGACCGTATGTGAAATGCCATAAGAATCGAAGGAAGTATCGTCTTGATGTGACTCTTCCGCATTCGTACTTTCTTTTCTTTCGGTTCATTTGGTGACTTCCACGACGTGTTCTCCTCTTGTTGAACGCTTCGTATTACACCATATTGCACCACAAGCAACACGTTATCTTTGCCAGTTATAACAGATGACATGAATGCATGGTCTTTTTTGGCAGTTTTCATGTCTTTTGCAATGACTCATTCCCAAGTCTTTTTGCCCCTCCGTGGGAGCATGTGGAATAAATCATGCGCAGACCACTTTTTTTTCTTAATTCTCGAAAAGCCTAGCCTACCTAGGAAAGCCAGTCATCTCTTTAATAAGTCTCGCGGACATACAACCATCAGATCCCAAGTTTTTTTCTAATTTTCTCAATGGTTTCCTCGTTCTTCCCGGCTTGAGGCATCCGTCGTCTTCAAGGTCTTCACGACCATTACGAAATCTAGAAAACCAGAGAAATACTTGTGCACGGGAAAGACACTAGTCACCGTAGGCGTTTTTCATCCATTCGAATGTTTCTTGACCATTTTTGTCCATTTTTAGACAAAACTTGATATGTCGGACAAAACTTGGTTACAATGTCATTACTATTTACAGAACAATAGGAAAGCTACAAAGTTTGGAGCGAAGATAAGTGGTAGACGTGTCTACACAGTTGAATATGTGAATCAGAGAAGGCGATGTAATTGGCTGTTAATTTAAGAGTCTCATCGGAAATTGGACAGACTGACATTGTATTGTGAATAATTGACCATCTTATAACTCATTTCACATTGGATGGATTCTTTAACAAACAGAATTATTACATCTGGTGAGAAGATCCTCGAATAATTTCAGAAAAATCATACAATCATTGGTGGAACCATTGGTCCATTTTTCTTATAGGTAAGCTCTATGAATACACTTAAAAACTTCGTCGAAACATTGAGCTATCGCGGTCTAAATTTTCGGGTTCCTAGTTCATGCGATTAAACACCATTCGATAGCTTTCTTTGGGTTTCGGCAACAACAACGGCGCAGCTGAAAAACAACATTAGGAACAAAATTTATGACTTTGATGCGGTAATGAACGAGTCCTTGGAAATGTTGTTCGTAACATTGAAAAGTTAAAGGATCCACGAATCTAGCGCCAATTCCAGGGCAAAATTAACAACCGGTTCGCCCTACTAGATAGCATAGTAACTAGCGACGAAACAAGACAGGTAGGAGCAGTATGGTCAACAATAAAAACTGTTGTAAAGGGAGCAGAGGATTCTCCAAAGTAAAGCCTTGGGTAAGTGAAGAATGCCAGGAAAAAGTAAAAGCTCGTAATGTTCTAAGACTTCAAGCCCTGGAAAATAGCGAAAAAACACGCATACAAGATATCAGGCCCTATGAAAGGAAGTCATCCATCTCCTTCGGGATAAAAAGGAAAGGGTTTCCTAAAATTCAGGAAAAAGCGCTGTACGAAAATGATATCTTAGCTTATATAATGAGGAGCTCGTTTCTGACAACGAAAAAGTTGCAGCCCATGTACAAGATATTTCGATAAACTGCTTAATGTACAAGGAGAGCAAGTAGCATTAAAAAACGATGTTACTCACACAGCAGATAGATAGATTCAGATAGACCTGCCATCAAGGAAGGTAAGGAAGTAATTCATCGGCTTAAGAATAAAAAAGCGGCAGGAGTAGCGGAATAAACCCTCACTCTAGTCTTCGCCGAAGATTTAGACTTTCTTAGATATAGTATTGAAAGAGTTAAAAGAAACGCAGAAAATCTAATAATGGAAAGAATGGATCAGAAGTAAATTAAGTGAAAATCAAGCACAGGATTTGTTCAAAAAATAAGGTGACATTTTATTCTTATCTATTTATCAATACCTATATTGTCCCCTTCAAAGTAAGCACTTCTGATATGCGCTTTTTGGTATATCCTTCCAGCGATGCACTCTTTATTTCCTCAATCGTGGCAATCGCCTTTTCAGTTTTGGAAAAAAAAACAGCTAGGGTCCAAGTCCGATGAATACGGTAGCTCATTACGATATTGTAGTTGGTCAAAAAATTACGCGCAACCAACGATGAGCCACATGGGATTTTCTATCCCATAAATCCAGACGTTTTTTCGTATTGATTTACACAAATGCTGCATTACTTCAAGGTAAATTTCCTTCTTCCGGCAAGGACTTCTGATGCAAAACCTCATTGTAATCGAAGAAAACACTAAGCAGAACTTTCACATTTGACCGAACTTGGCGTGTTTTTTTCGTCCTTGGTTCTTTTGATTGGTGCTTCTAATGAGCTTCCTAGGTTTTGGTTTCAACGTCGAAACCATATACCAATGTAGTACATCTGGATCGTTATTCACATTATTCAACAGCTACTGAGCGATGCTAACGTGACGATTTTTTTGGTCAAAATTTAGTAATTTCGGAACAAACTTCGCTCACACACATTCCATGCCCAAAATATTTGTAAAAAATGTTCATAGCATGAGCCAACCGATATGCCAATATCCTTCTCTGAAAGTGATTCGACGGATCTCTATAATATTTTTTTTGACTGCTTCAACGTTTTCATCCGTTGTTGACGACCAACGCGGCCATCATCATTAACATCTTCTCGGCCTTCCGTAAACAATTTTTGTTTTTTGCTCCGAATAGACTCATCAAATATGTGCTATTTTTCGCACACAATTTCATTCAGAGTCTTTGATTCATTATTTTTAACAGCAAAAATCCGGCAAATACTCCAAGACACGTCTAACCTTTATATCTGTGAAAAACAAACTAAATATCCGAAATGGCTGACAAGGTCTATATATGTTAGGGGACATGTGTGCGAACATAACGAAATCAACATATTCAAGAATCAAACGTACCCAGCTCGCGAAATTTAAGAAGTTTACCTTTTTTTTTGAACAAACATTGTATACGAGGGTGGTTCGATAAGTACTTAGCCTACAAAAGAAAAACAAAAATTTTGGAGAAATGGCGATTTATTTTTCAATATAGTCTCCTTTTAGCTCGATACACTTGACCCAGCGATGCTCCAACTTCTTTAACCCGTCTGAAAAATACGTTTTCTCAAGGTCTGCAAAGTAGGCCTCCGTGGCGGCGATGACCTCCTCATTCGACTGAAATTTCTGCCCGGCGAGTGACTTTTTCAAATTTGGAAACAAAAAGAAGTCGCAAGGGGGCAAATCTGGAGAATACGGTGGATGGGACCAAATTCGACTAATTTGGCCGTGGCGAGGCGGAGGTGTGAGCCGGTGCGTTATCATGGTGGAAGAGCACTTTTTTCTTCCCCAAGTGGGGCCGTTTTTTCTTCAATTCGGCGTCGAATCGGCCCAATAATTTGGCATAGTACAGCCCTGTGACCGTTTTGCCCTTCTCCAGGTAGTCGATGTGGATCACACCTTGTGAATCCCAGAAAACGGTGGCCATCACCTTTCCGGTCTTCGCCTTCTTCGGAGCACGTTCGCCGGGTGAAGTCCACTGTTTCGACTATTCCTTGTTCTCTGGTGTGTACCAGTGGATCCATGTTTCGTCGACTGCCATGAAACGACGCAGAAACTTCTTCGGATTGCGCTTAAACAGCGTCAAGCACTGCTCTGAAGTGGTCTCACGGTTGCGCTTGTTATCCGGAGTGAGCAAACGCAGCACCCAACCCGCCGGCAGCTCTCATGCCCAAAATTTCATGAAGGATATGACCCACGCGATCTTTTGAAATGCCTACTGTCTCAGCTATCTCGCGCACCTTCAATCGGCGGTCTGCCAATACGAGATCGTGGATTTTTGTCACGTTATCCTCCGTGGTAGCCGTTTTCGGGGCACCTGGACGCGGCTCATCAAAAACCGACGTGCGACCACGTTGAAAATCGTTAAACCAATTTTTGATGATCGCCATTGAAAGAGAAGAGTCACCGTACACAGCATCCAAACGCTCTTTGATTTCGCTGTGCGATTTCTCTTCCAAAAACAAAAATCGAATCACCGATCGATATTGCTCTTTTTCCATTTTTCTAAAATCCGCGGACACTCCCGCTTCCACACCTGAAGTTTCGATAGTAGCCGTCTACTAGAATGTACTACACGATAGTAAGTTGCTCTTGCGATACTGGCGCCATCTGGCGGTGAGGCTAAGTACTTATCGGACCACCCTCGTATGGTCGCTGACCGACTTAGATCGAGTCAAACCTCGCATGTCACTGTACTCGTTAAACGTTTTGAGAGAGTTGGAGAAAGTCGTTGAAAAATGGATCTTAAGGAGAATCGATGGTGAGAAAAGGACGAAGACACATGCGAATTGAGAAAGCAAAATAATAAAGAAGTCGAGAAACTTTTATTCAAAAATATCCACCTCTGTGGCACACAGTCAAGGTGTACAGTTTTTTTTGCATCGTATCGTGACTGGCGAGAAAAGGAGAGGATTGTAGATTTGGGTCAGGGAAAGGTAAAATCGGCCATGCATCAAAGTTGGCCGGCAAAGGCAAATATCTATGATTCGAAGGTTCTGCTCTGAATTTGGTGGGGTCAGCAGGCAGCATAATTATCTAAAATCTGTGAATGAAATACCTTATGCAGTAGACTAGTAATATATCATCCACCTTTTGTTATTTCGTCTTTTCATTGGCTTCTTGGCAAGAGATTTAACTTAAGCTACGGACCTCTAAGACAACACCCAATAACGTTGACCACTGCGTTACGACAGTATGTGGTCAAAACCCCTTTGGTAAATAGATTCCAAGGTACTAATGGAAAATGCCAAGGTTGAACATATTGCACCGCAACAAGATATCACGTTCGAAATGATTTGTCAAGACGTTTAATCACCGACCGACACCGAATCAAGCAACCCATTCATGAACACCCAAGTGCATTGGCAAATCAAAGTGATTTATAATGCCAATCACCACAAGAATCGTTGCGTATCTCAGCCAGTGGGCGGAACCCGCCAACCAAAGATATTACCCTGAAAGCACCTTACCCAAAACAGAAAAAAAAAAATCCCCCAATCAACTTATCTATTTATCTTTCCTATTCAAACTGCAAGTACTCGTACAGTAGACATGCAAACTAATTTCATAAATCTGTGACTGTTCAAGGACAATGACTTAACCACAACGATAGAGTTCAGGGCATGAGTCTCAGGCACTCCAATACATATTTCTGCTTCTCATCAAGCACCCACTGGTTTTGAATTTATGGTAATAAATCTGTCAGTTAAATAGCGGCTCTCTCTTAAACTTGACCTGAAACGTTAAGTGCACTTCACCGTATAACGTGCTCAACATCTGCGAATGAATTTTAATGAATAATTGTTTTGTTAATTGGAAATTGAAAGAAGATATATGGAAATTGGAACGAACATTAAACATGAGTTTATGCCAGAGATTGGGGTGAACACCTGTGCTTTGAGACAGGAAACAAGTGTTTGTTTGATGCCTGTTTGCTTGGGTTTGAAAGATTCAAGTTGCAAAAGGATCCATGAGCTCTATAGGGCAATAACAGTGCAGCTTTATGCTTTAAACGGACTAAAGAGGTATCGTCAAATCGGTATTGTAGCTTGGTACCCAGAAAAGGCGAGATCATTAGGTCAATTGAGCAGGCATACGGGTGAAATCAATTAATTTTCCTGCTGTGAATCGCTATTCAATAACATAAATAGCGGCTCTTCCTGGTTCGCTTTATAGAGGCGAGCTCGAGTATCATGTTCTGCATGCCTCTATCGGATGACGGCGGTCGACAAGGTCTTGAGTGAGTTAGTGGTTAATGATGACGGACTCATTTCTCTGATTTCTCTGAGAGTAAGTGATTTCCTAGACTTTGATAGTCGATTGTGGGCCTATTAAGCGCTTGAAGACTGTGGTTTAAATTCATAAAACCGAAAACCATAAATCTATCCATCTAATTTCAGGATGTGTAATCTAGGTGTAATAGCACTAAGTTGCACAATCATAAAGTGTAGCTGAGGCTGATTTGATTAATACACCATGCTGATGGTGGTTAAAGTACATTTTATTATCAACTGTTGCCCAGATTAGTTTCTTGTTTAACTACAAATAAGATGTTGGGACCGGACTGGCGACCTGCTGAGCTAAGTAAACATAAATGGGAATAGGAAGAAACCAGTATTTAGAAACTTCCTTATTCCGTCCTACCGAGAGGACCTAATTAGATGCTGAACAAGATTATTTAAGTACACTTCTGACATCGTTCAAGCCACATCGTGAATGGTGTGGCCACGTGACAAAGATATTAGCAATATCCAGAATCTGAAGTAATAGAGTGGCGCCAAGTAGGCCAATATCCGCGAGCAATCTAATCCGATTATTTCGTAGCCCTTCATTCAATTTGATTACTTCGAACATCCAGCAGATTTCAGAACGTGCTGTGTTTACTTGGAAACTAACTGAACACAGCAGCATTAGCATTAGTCATCTGGGCGGCCGTTAAAACAAGTTTAATTTCAAAACGAAAAAATTAATGACTACCAATGGAAATGACTGTGATTAATTTGGCAGTAAATCCATTATGACACCACCAACCAAAAAGAATAAAAAAAAAATTCAACGAGTGTCTAACAGTCCAGGCTATGTATGTAGGTGGCTACTTAAGACTAGCGGCTTAAGACGAATAACTTCCGGGATGGTCACAGATAAAAAAGAGAATCGTGTATATCCATCACAACCGCGACCTTAGCCTTCGCTATAATGCTTTCTTATGAAACTCTTACAGCAATTCTATCTGTCTTTCTTCCTAGTTGTCCGTTCAAGACCAGATCAACGTAGAGATTAAGTGTTCTAACGGGTATTTCAATTCCTCCTAAAAATCTCCGCATGTTTCTGACTCATTCTTAGAATGATTCGCGAGTATTTAATTGGCAAACTTCCTTGCGTAACACTTTTTAGCATCTGGGTTTATGGGTCTGGCGATAACGCCTATTAGAAGTTGGGTAATTAGTTTAAAAATGTGTATGGGTGTCATGAGATTAGCATTGATTGTAACATGGCTGAGAAAAAGGAATATCCATGTCCAAATAAAATCGGACGCTAGCTTTAAAGACTAAGTCTAACCGAGGTAAATGAACTTCTGCCCACGGCTATCATTAATCAAAAAAAAAAACAATGCCAAAGAGAGTGCGACGCACTAGGAAAGGCCGCTACCTAATACCCGATCGACCTTTAAACTGGCAGATAATAACTCAACATAGAGCACGGATGCTCCACCTATAGCATGCGAGACTTATGCAATCGTTTGCTTTATCATGCCATCTACCATGCGAGTACTTAACCTTCTCGACAAGGCAATTTATGCAATTTAATGCTCAGTTACTAATCAACTCGACTTCATCTCTGAAATTAAAACCGGAAATCCCACTCCATCTCAAGCTCATCCGCAAAAATTATATTACTTTCTGCCAAGCGAAGCCGGTCATTCTACCGTAAGATTTAATGAAAACAAATTAACCAACTTCGCGATGCATTCCGCGCGGATAGAAACACTTCCATCACCTCCAACAGCAGTCGGTGGCGTTGGTTTAAGAGCTACTAACTTTTCTTTTTTTTGAAGTTGCCTTTGAACTTTAATACGATTTCTTCCGGTAGATACTACAGTACTCAGTACTCAGCTTTCGTTTCATACCTTTTCTCGTCAAAGAGAGAGAAGAACGTCGAAATAAAACTTGTTGCTTAACTTTCTCAACCCCAATTCGACTGAAATCATACTTGCAAGCAAACTGACGACAAAGAAAAAAAAACCCGGTATCTAAAGATGGTCATCTTAGATGCTATGGATGATGATGATGATGATGAAATCTCCTTTTTCCCACCATTCGCAGAAGTGGAACTGTCTACTGGAGGTTATGCCCCCGGTCTAAGCAAATCTCAAACGGATGTTAACGAAAGCGTACTTAAATCAGACTACCGTTAGAACAGCAAAGGGAGATTTCAAAATTACAAGCTTACCTTCGCTCTATAGCACTCTCAATCCATCGATATCCATTCGGGTAAACAGATATCACCTCACCTTGGTAGCGGATCGGTATACGAGAACACTTGTCGAAACAACTCAGCCGACTTAATTCCCTTTTTGCACCACAAAAACCGCAGAATGCACATTCGAATTAAGGTTATTTATGAATTGCACCCTTTCTCCTACATCCACATGAATCGATCGATAGACAGATACAGTTATAAATTACATATAACTGTTTCGTAACCGCACGATAGGGAAGCACTAACAACGGCTCTAACCACCAAAGAAGTACTCTTCTGTCGTATGTTAACCGAGTGACCTTTCGCGAGGGATTTTCTTGCACGGATGGGTGTGAGACTTAATAATACAATCCACATAGATTCCACACAGCCTAAACGGCCTTTCGATCGAACGACCTCAAAGTTGAATTGTTTGCTGCCGAAGGACGTTGCACTTGCGATCGTTTAATGCATTCACTCTTACGTTCCACATACGTTCCACATGCAGTTTTATTCAATTTCACTAGGTGAACGCCCCCATCAACGTAATCATAGTCATCTCAATGATTATCAACAAGAAATTTCACTCATATTTGCTCGTTTTGTTCATAATTGAAAGTCGGTTTACACGCACGAGACAGTAAAAAGGCACCGAAAGTTGACACCGTACCGAGCCGAACAAGTTATCACCATCGCACTACCATCACACCTGGCCGACCGATGAGAAAACTTGTCTTTCACAAAAAAAAAAAAACGCGAATTTTTCTTTACAAAAAAAAATGAAATGAATAACAAATAAAAAGTGATTTACGAAAAAAAATCGCAAACGAAGGAGAAACGATCGAATAATCACGGTAACAACTGGCTGCGATCGTGTCGTTGTCGCACTACCTAGGTATCCATCCAGTCAGGTGGCACGCTGTAGGCCAACTGAAGTTGCTTGAGAATCTAAAAATCTTAAGCAACCACAAATCTCTTCAACACTGCTATTGCGATCGTACCCGTAGTCATATTCGTAGTCGTGCTCGTAGACATGCCTCACCATGGCTATTGGTATGAATTGTGCTGCACTCATCGTTGTTATTGTTGTTTTTCGATTTGTTTTTCTTTTCTTTTCATCATCACCCAAAAGCCAGAGTTAGAGTCGGAGCCCGGTTCGGAGGCGAATCTAACCAACCAACTATGCCAAACATTGGCAAGAAGCCTCAGCGATAGTGGAACACACGGATGACGACCGACGGGGGCATAGCATTTTCTGCCTTTTACTTTGAGTTTTTTTTTTTTTTTCCTTTCTCGTTAGTGTTGTTGTGCTTTGTGGGTTGTATGTACGATTTCTGGTTTCATAGGCCTTAACTCAAACGAGAAATGAGAGCCTTCGTCTTCGACTGGTAGTTTTATGGTCGATGCGGTGTTCTTTTTTTTTTAGCTCGATTCTTGATTCGTAAAGTGCAATCAAGTGAGGCTGGCTTCGCTCTTTCCTTTGGTTCTCTGGCTCAAATTCCAAATCGTATGTTCTCTTCGAGAGCGGGATGGTGATGGATAATAACCGGCTTTGCTAGATTTCGCATAGACGCTCTTTACCCCGTCAGAAGAGACGTTCTGTATCTATTTTTGTTTTCCTTTTGAATCGAGGTACGAAATGCTTTTTTGCTTTTGTTCTTCATAAAATTAATATACATAGCATCCTAAGCTCAAGTCTATCTAATAATATAATTGATGAGTCAAGTGTAGTTTACGGCGTGTATACTTATATAGAGTGAGATTGGTACTGTTCCGGCGGTCGAAATGGTGTAATATACGGCCAGAGTAGCTGGACAAGTTCTCGTATCACAATGGGAAGAAGACAGGATGCGAGTAAAAGAAAGATGGAAGAGGATTACTGGCATTGGATATTGATCATTTCCGTCATATCTGTCCATCAAATAAATATTTTTTTATTCTGCTCTTCGTACATTTTACTATTTAATTGGTCTAAAAAGTAGTCAGAAGATGTACTTTTTTTCGAGGTTGCAAGTCACTTCAGATGGTTAATAAAAATATTTAGCGAAATTATATTTGTTCTATGGACTTCCTAACAGAGTTCCCCCTTCCAGCCTACATAAAACGAATGTCGTTTTGTCGAAATGCTCGGAGTTATGTCATTAACGACGTGCTGAGCTAAAGACAAAAGACCACCATAGGAGGGTTTATTTGGCGCTGCCAACTGCCCAAATAGCTCCTTTATAGGTAAAGCTTATTTAAAATTTACATTAAATCTTACATTTTCTTTAATTTGCATGTGGACTTATAAAGAGTGCCTAAGTTACGTAAAAATATAAATTGATGAGACTCTATAAACCAAAGGTTCGTGAAATGCATTTGGAACTTGGAAAAATAATTTTTTTTTTGAAGAAATGAACAGAACGCCAGAAATGGCTTCGTCCATCAAAAGAGACATCTAGACTATCCGGAAGTGCTTTTCCAATCTACTCAGTGCCAATTTCTCGATTTTTAGCTCAGGACTCTTGCAGCAAAAAGGCATATTTACCGTGGGTTGCATTACAGTCTTTCGGTTCTTATGACAAATTGGGATATTTTCCTTCACGAATCATAAATCGACGATAGGAATATTGCCAACATGTCATGAGAGACAATATCTCTGATTGGCTGTTACGTTGCAGTGAATCGTACGTTACAGCTCCGCGACAGATCTAGATAAATATTTGGTTCGTAAATTAGTACAAACATTTCGAGCTAAAGACCCCACCATAAGTCAGTCTCATCCAGAGCAGATCTTTAAGAACGAAAGAAAAAATAAGAAATACTCCTGAAGAGGTCTTCTTCCACGCTGGCCCGTCTTCAGCCCGTCCCTAAAAAGGCGCCTCCCACCAGTACTAATATCCCTTCTTTTTATGGTCATGGAAACGCTAACAAATCGTCAGCTTATGAAATATTTTGAATCGCGGAAACTTCTTTATGACCGGCAGTACGGTTTCAGCAGCAATTAGCCCAATTGATGGCATAACTCACCGAAAAGTGGAATCGCTCGCTTCACCAAGCAGGTGAAAGCAAAATAGTTGCACTGGATATTTCGAAAGCATTTGACAGGGTTTGGCATGACGCCCTTTTGTTGAAAATACGTGCTTATGGTATCGACGAGTCTCTTCTTCTATGGATTAGAAATTAACTTTCGGGCCGTTCAATTCAAGTTGTTTTGAACAGTGTTAAGTCTGATATTCACTTAATAAACGCTCTATTCTGTCAACGACTCTCTTCCTCATTTTTATAAATCATCTCTTATCTGGTACTTCTTATCCTCCTTTGCTGATGACAGTACTCTTAGCTTTTCATGTTCCAGGACTCACGTCCCTGCTCTTAGGCCGTAGAACTGGAGCGGCAGCATATATTAAGCACATTTAATTCCGACCTTGATGGTGGTTTAATAATACATAGTTTGCTTCCAAAACACAATGCTGTCTACTGTCACTCAAGCTAACCATCAATAATCAGCCTTTATCTTTGAATGGCACTTGTATCGATGAAATCGAAAGATTGTCCATCCCTGGTATGTGTGTTAATAAAACTTTTACTTGGAATGACCACATAGTCGAGGTCACCAAGAACGCTATGAAATGTCTAGTTTCCTCAAACGATGCAAGAAATATTTCACCCCCTCTGACCTGGCTTCAATTTACAAGGCCTACATCCGCCCTAAGCTTGAGTACGACGCTCATATCTAGCGGGGTACTCCCAAAACCTCTATGCGCTTGATAGATAGAATACAAATGCCAGCGATAAAACCCCTTGTGGGGTTATGAGAAAAATGCAAAAAAAGCATATCGGCAAATAACATTAAATTATTTTACACCCCGGCATCAGGCGCATCTTTGGGGTGTTTACAAGATAGATCCACTTCTTACTGTAATCGGCGAACCTCACGAAATATTTCCTTAAAAATTGGGGTTCAGATATTGCCAGGGAGACTACCAACCAACAAAGAGAATTACAACCAACGAGGCGAGGCTAGGTGAAAAGTTCAAGCCTAGTAGCCTAACCTACCCTAAGCTACATAGTTCTTATCTTAAATATAATCAAGTTGGCTGACACTTATGTGACTTGTTCGAACAGTCAGTG
The DNA here is from genome assembly GCA_958301585.1 of Merodon equestris. Lineage (NCBI taxonomy): Eukaryota > Metazoa > Arthropoda > Insecta > Diptera > Syrphidae > Merodon > Merodon equestris. Next base: position 51,067,072 of record OY284415.1, on the reverse strand, counting down.
TCTTGAGTTCGTCTTTCAGGGATTGGGCTTCCCCATCTCGCTCACTGTACCTGCCCAAAAGCCCCATCAGGGTTAACAGGGTCCGCCAAATATTTTTTTTTTTTTTTGTAAATGCTATAAAAAAAAACTACTGAATATTTTCTCAAATTTCTTTTTTTATTTGAAAGTACAATCCTTCCGGTTAATAATGGAAAATAATTTCAATCAAATGGCTGCCTCCGCTGGCCATGCAGTAGCCTACACGATCGGTCCAATTTTTAAGCACATTATCGATTGTGTGCAGCTGTATTTCACCAATGGCTTCACGAATATTGTCCTTTAAAGCGTCAATTGTCTCTGGCTTGTCGGCGTAACACTTATCTTTGACGGCACCCCACAAATAATAGTCCAACGGTCTCAAATTGCAGCTCCGAGGTGACCAAACGACATCAGCTCTGCGGCTGATAATGCGATCTTCAAAAACAGGGCGCAAAACATCGAGTGTAGCTTCGGCTGTGTGGCACGTAGCGCCGTCCTGTTGAAACCAAATGTTGCCAATATCCTCCTCCTCAATTTTTGTGAACAAAAATTCGTTCAACATGGTCCGATAACGATCGCCATTGACTGTAACGGCCACTCCTTGCTCATTTTCGAAGAAAAATGGCCCAATTATGCCTCTGGACCAAAATCCGCACCAAACAGTGGCTCGTTTTGGGTGCACCGGCTTTTCAATATATGCGTGCGGGTTTTCTGTGCCCCAAATGCGACAATTTTGCTTGTTTACATACCCGCCAAGATCAAAATGAGCTTCATCTGAAAAGATGATTTTTTTGGCAAAATCGGCATCTTCTGTAAGTCGATCGCAGACCCACTTAGCGAAGCGAAAACGAAGCGTTGTTCAAGCGTATGCACAACCATATTCGTTCAGCGGAAGGATAAAACTAATTATCTGTCAAATCAGATATGAGCTAAGTGTTACCATTCACGAAATAAGCACTACTTGAAAAAAAAAACGTTAGATGGCGGACCCTTTATAAGCATAACGACGCGCCAACCTTCCAAAGATCTTGTAGCTAGCTCTAACTTAACTTACTTGAGGAAGGAAGAGGATCTTACCGGAGTAGCGTACCGTTCTGGGGAGCGCTTTCACCTGGCAACCACCAAAATTCGGCGTGGTGTTTGGTAACATCGATGAGATCTCAGTCTGCCATTGCGGTACTAAAACGAATGGCTCATGAGCATTGTCAACGATGAGCGTATCCTGGTAAATTCCCGCGATACCATTTCTATTTTGTACTAACCTTTTGGAATGAATATGAAGAAGTGCTTCTCGGCCCGATCGGAGTGTCCTCTCGTAGTATCTATAATTGAGGTAGTAAGCCCCTGAGATCAGGTTATTGGCGTTGGTCATAGCTCTTATGATGTGTTTTCGGGTAATTTTAAAAAGTAAGTTGTCGATTTTGTTTAGACCTGCTCCATTATACTTATTGAACTGGGATTCTGGCGTTCTGTATATTCGAAGACAGGCTCTAAGGCACTGCCTCTCGAATACACGAATCTTTTCCATATAAGATGACGCTACATCAAACCACACCGGACAACCATACGCGATGATGGGCCTTATTATTTTATTTTTACCCTGTGGTCAAATTGACCGATGTGAAACAGACTTCTTGCCATACCGAACGCTTTCTTAGCTCCAGTAAGATAAACGTCTAGATACTGGTCAAGCGCTTCTCTCCGCTAATGGTCGTCGATGTTGCCCAATAATAGCGAATTTTCTTCAATTCTTTCTTGTATCTCTTGAAGCCCTATACAACGGGGTCCTATACAACGGGGTCCTATACAACGGGGTCCTATACAACGGGGTCCTATACAACGGGGTCCTATACAACGGGGTCCTATACAACGGGGTCCTATACAACGGGGTCCTATACAACGGGGTCCTATACAACGGGGTCCTATACAACGGGGTCCATCTCTTGATATGATCGAAGTCACACTGCAGTATTGTACTGATGACCTCAATTTCTGGACCCGACTTGTGCTCTACTATCATCCGCATATGCTTTTGAGTGGTTGAGAAACCCTATAAGATCGCTTGTGTAGACTTTAAACAGATTCGGAGAGTTAACCGCTCCCTGTTCTAAATCGTTTTTAATATCGAAAATCCTGTTCGAAGGTTGTCACATTTTACAACAAACATCTTTTCCATAGTCATTATATAAAACATGAACAGAAGATGATTTGGCATGCCTAGCCTGATGGGCTTGTAGAGAAGACCTTCTAACCAAAAGGGTCGACGGCTTTTTCAAAGTCGACCAGACAAACACCCTTACATTGGTTTTTTGTCTTATTCCACTGAATGTTGGAAACTAGTTTTAACGCATTGAATAGTCTCATGCCTCGCTGGAATTTTGTTTTTTCTTCAACCCTTTTGATCAGAACTCTGTTTATCACTTAAAAAAAACGGAAGCAAGGATTAGCGGGACTCTATTCCATGTAGGGATCGCCTGTACTTTGTTCGAGTATTAAGTTTACCAAATTCTTGTTGGAAATTCTGAAAATTCGCGGTTTTTTTTCCAAATTTGGAATTTTATTTCAAAAAATTAGGTGTGGATGAGAAGTTGTTGACAGATGTCATCTATGACCAGAATATACTGTCAGATCGATCGAGATCACCGTGAATGTGAAGAGGTTGAAATGTTTGTTTCTGACGGCGCTGAGACGGGATCGAATCCCTCAATAGGCAAGTCATTGAAATCTTATTTCGTAGTGTTTCTCTCTCTGTAGTTTGGTTCTTAAAGCTCGAAAGCTTCTCAAAAGTTACGGTTGGTAAATGGCAATAAACAATAAGTTCCTGTAACGAACGAAAAGAAATGAATCACAGTCAATATAGGTGATTTAATGAAGATTCGGCTGTGGCCATCCATGTCTGTGCCGCTAATAAAAATATTAATAAAATATCAGGTCAATCCCTCAATTAAATCCTTATATAGTATGTAGACTAGTATGGGGACTAGTTACATCAAGCAATAAGCAATGGCCATGTTTGAATATCTCTACGAAACTCGTCAAATTATAGTCGGGTTTAATAAGTTTGAATAAACGTAGAGAAACCCCAGCTAAGCGTTTGTGAACTCTATTCGTAAAGCGTAATCGGCTAAAACTGTTTTGACTGTACATAAGCGATAAACGAAATAAAAAGCCATCCAACAAGAAGTGTCAGTAGTAAAATGTAAAATTTTTATGGAAAGTAATAATATTTTAGTCTAAAAACTTGTAAAAACTTTGAATGCGCCTCGTCTGCCTACAAATAGTAAATCTTTTGATGAACATTTTCACCAATTTTTTAGCGAATACCTGCTCTGATGTTATATTTTAATACACGATGTTGACCGAAAAGAAAGTCCAATGGTGCACCATAGCATGAATTCGGCGACCAATTGAAATCTCTATTTCGAGAAATCACATGTCTGCGAAATTTGTCAAGAAATAAAGCCATGGTTCACCAGCGAAAAATTAACGCCATCTACATACATAGTAACTACTCGTATTTCAGGCTAAAGAATGTCAGCCAATATCACTTGGTAACACAATCCATCTAAATAATAAATGGTCACACCAGCATAGTATTACAGAGTTTGTCACCGACAGCTCTAAAAAGTTGTAATGCACTCTTCACCTGCACTATCTCTCTATTTTTCTTTAGGTACCCAACTGAATATTAGGTCGTTACATATGAAATTGCCGAACCACCGATCATTCCTAAAGTGATTGTTAAGGAGGGAAGTTGTACAGAGAAATTGAAAGTAACGTTTTTTTTTAAAGAGTGCATTTTAATTTTTCTAATGGTAAAAATTAGTTTACGCCAATAGCTCACTGAGTTGACTTTTTTCCTTAAATACAAAATGCTTTCACCAACAAATTTAAGGTCAAATTTTCTTTTTCAATCTAAAACAAGATGGGATCAGCTCGCCAGAACCAAACTAGAATTCAAGGTTTTCTACCTTGAACTTTGTAAACTTATGCTTTCCCGTCTGTCCGTCTGTACGCATTCGATCAGTATGCATACATCATATATCTACAAACTTGCGCGAGGTGAATGTGAATTGTAAGCTGTGAATGAAATATAAATTATAAAATCAAATACATGAACCGTAATGACGAATAAACCCAATTCAGCAACCTCCACCTTTCCGCCACCGGAAAGGTAAAAAAACTAGAGAGATGGGTGCCCCACGTCCTAACACCAGCGAATATGCTACGATCTTTAGAGGTTGCAGTAATTTTAATCAATAGACACCATACGGATCCTTTTTTGCATCGCATTGTCACCTGCGGCGAAAATTGGATCTTATAAATACGCTAATCGGAAGAGGTCGGGAGAATGGGTAGGAGTGGGTGGCTTCTCAATGGACTTGACAAGGCAGACTTAAACCGAGGCAGAGTTGTCCATTATTCCTTTCTCAAATGCGGACACACAATCACGGCCGAGTCGCACTGTAGAGAAATCGACATAATGCACCACAAATTGCTCCAAAAACAGCAGTCACTGGTAAATAGGCAAGGTCCTATACTGCTGCATGGCAACGCAAGAACACGTACCGCACAGCTGACGTTCCTGAAGCTGGCGGAATTGGGTTATGAGGTTTTGCCTCATTAGCCTTACTCACCAGATTTATCTCTGACCGATTATTACGTTTTCCGAATTTGGGTAATCACCTCCAAAATAAACAAAACAGACTTCTTAGCCCGAAAGGATAAGGACTTTTTCAAAAGAAGCATTTTTGCTTTGAAAAACGTATCAGATGTAAATGGAGATTATTTTTTAGAATAATTTTTTTTTAATTATTGAAATATAGATGTTCAACTTTCCACATAAAAATGGCAACTTCATATGTAAAGACCTAATAGAAATGAGCTTCATCACTTATGGTATAGCATGTAAGCCAAGATACTTATGTAAATAGCGGTTCACAGTGATTTCAGAAAGGCCGAGTTGAGTTTGAAATCATTTCTGAGATTTCAGTCACATTCTCAACTACGGCGGCAATATTTTCAGCTGACCTTTCCGGACGAATATGATATTAAGTTTTCACTTACATGTTTCAGACGTTCAAATTTATTGTTTATATTCACTATAGCTGTGAGTGAAGGCGCTTGAAAAGCAACGAAAGCAGCTCGAACTGTACAGAATGTTTAGGTGATGTTTTCATTTTCACCATTTCAGCGAGATACTGTATATTGGTCCATAGTCCATAGTATCGTAGTTTTTGCTTAACAAGAGTCATCGCAAAGATAATTAAATTTTAATAGTTCCATAATGGCCGAGAGAGCCGTGGCGCAGTGGGCAGTGTGTCGGCCTCTGACGGACGATGAGCGAGTTCGGATCCCGATAATACCAACGCCATCGAATGTTCATTACGCGGCTTCTCTCCTCGGCGGGGAACTGGCAAAACCCCCCGTAGTACACTTGCCTTGAAAAAGCTTCTCGACTCTCGCTTCTTCGGAATCGGCATTAAACTGTAGGTCTCCTTCACTTGTGTGAAAAAAACAAATCGCACGCAACATAAGTGAATGAGAGAAGCTAGGCACTGGCTCTTCATGAGCTGTAACGCCATCTAAGAAGAAGAAGTTCCATAATGAAACTTAAAATGACACCTCTTGTTGAATAGCCCTTTGTGTACTGTCTATCAAGAAATTGCTCATACCAGCGTTATATTGGTTACAACGGTAATATTAACAAAAATAATATTGAAGTAGCTACGTCAATATCAGTACAAAGATCAGGCGTAGAATTGAATGAGGATGTGAATTTTTGTAAGACCTTCATCATCCAAGTTTGATTTTGTAGCACGAAGGCATGACCAGGCCAAGAAAGCGGATGAGCTCGGCACACGTAGTTTACCTTGTGTACGGTGCGTAGTTTGGTAGTAGGTACGTTCCACATAAATGTATCATTTAAGCCTTTACCAGCTTTTTCAATCGCCAATTGCAAGAAATTGGAAGAAGCCGGGACTTGCAGAAATTAAATGGTAGTAGTCCCATTGTGACCTGTGTATGATCACCACCTTCGAGGAGAAGATAAAGCACGTCAAACTCAGTCAAAGTCAATCAGATAAAGAAATGTCAAGGCTAATAAAAGCATGACTAACATGACTAATTAGGCTTAATTCCGACTTCCTTCTATTTTTCTGATGTGATCCTATTATAATCATATCATTACCTGTGCAGGAACGGGTTAAGAATATCCCTGCAGCGATACCTCTCGCTTGTCGTAAAAGGCGACTAAAACAAAGGTAAACAAAAATCACATCTAGGCAATTTAGAAAACACCAAGGTGAGCCTAGGGACACATATACCACCATTAAACTGCCCCCACAAGTGTGCACGCAAATCAGTGGGTTGACACGACTGGAGATCACTGGTGTTGTAAGAGTAAGATCAAACAAAAAAAAAAAAAAACTCTGGAGCATGCCCGTGTCAAAAAAAGGAGGGAGAAGAAAGAAAACGGGCAAACCGTAGCATTATGGAAAAGAACGCTAAAAGGAAAAGCACTACCCCGCCAGGCACTACTAATGGTCGTGATCCTGGGACGAGCAGCAATGCTTGGGTCAGAACTATACCATTTCCGGGGGATAGCAAAGTAATGCAACGGCGTAAGCCACACTTAAGAGTCGCGAGTTGAAACGTTGGAAGCATGAGTGGTCGCAGCTATGAGCTTGAAGAAATGATGGTTAGAAGGCGAGTAGACATCCTGTGCGTACAAGAGACGAAATGGCGAAACACCGGTAATCGGGCACGTTTCTTGGACGTTAAAACAAAAGCCTACAAGATGTTTTACTATGGATTGGAACAAGGAAAAAACGGAATCGCCATCATCTTTGCGGCAGACCTACTTGGCAACGTCTTAACCATTTCAAAGTCCAGTGACCGTTTGATGGCTCTCAAATTGGTGATGCATGGTGAGGTGTGGAACATCGTAAGCGCATATGCCCCTCAAGTAGGATGCGAACAAAAAGAAAAAGATGCATTCTGGCTAGATTTCCACAACCTTGTCAAAATCATCCCAAAGGAAGAGCTTTTGTTTGTTGGGGGAGATTTAAACGGACATGCCGGGAAGACAAGCGAAGACTATGAAGACTACCACGGAGGGCATGTGCAAGTCGTACGGTCTTATAGTGCTAATTACCATGTTCGTCAAACAAAGCCGGCACCTGATCATTTGGTATCCAGTTTCATGAAGCCACGAGTTAAAGATTGCAAAGTGATCCTGGGAGACGCGATCGCCCCTCAACACCGTCTCCTCCTGACTGATTTTTTTATGGAGGCGAGTAAGAAGTCAAAGCAGCAAACGAAGGTGTCGGAGAGAATCAAGTGGTATAAGCTGGATAAAGGAAAGGCGAAGCTTTTATTACCAGCATGAAAAACTACCGCTCTTTCATTATCGATGAGGTCGGTAATGAGGAGTGCAGAGCACAAGACATGTGGGATTCCCTACAACAATCTGGCCTGGAGAAAGCCAAATCACTGCTCGGAACATCTAAAGGCCCTTGCCAACACGCAAAAGAAACCTGGTGGTAGACAGACGAAGCCAAAGCAGTGATACACGAAAAGAAAATGGCTTTCCAAGCTTGGTCAAAGTGCTCTTCTACTGATAGAGAGGAAAAAGCTCGCCGTGAAAAGGTATATAGATGTTGCAAAGGTATCGCGAAGAAAAAATGCGCCGAATTCAAAGCGAAAAGCATGGAAGGCCTCTATCAGGAGTTGAAAGAAATATCGTCTTCCGCGTCTGACAGGAACCAGGCTACCCAGGAGCTTCGACAAAGCAATTTGAACAAAGGAGCAAATATTTTTAAGATAGCCGCCCAGAGAAGAAGAAATGCTCAGGAGACTCGTTTCCCAAAGTTTATTAACAATGCTGAAGGCCAACTCCTTGTGGAAGACGAAAAAATTCTCCACAGATGGCGACAGTATTGCGAGGAACTTCTGAACGAAAAGTTTCCCGGAGTGTACTTTCGCCGAATTATGCCGAAATATCCGACATCACAGTCGAAGAAGTTCGGTACGCGGTTAAAAACCCCAAGAAAAGAAAAGCTGTTGGGCCGGACGGGATATCCTCTGAGTTCTGGAAAAAGATGGGAGACATCGGGTCTAGATGGCTCATGGTTCTTAAATCCGAACTTATGAGAGACTATGCCTAATCAATGGAGGGAAAGCTATCTTCTTCCTTTGCACAAAGGAAAGGGTGATACGCGAAATTGTGATAACTACCGTTCTGTCAAGCTGATGTCGCACACCATGAAGATCGTTGAACGGGTATTAGATAGCCGACTGCGGAAAATAATACGACTATCTGATGACCAGTGCGGGTTTGTCTCGGGTAAATCAACAACAGATGCAATCCAAAGTATAAGGGTCATGATGGAAAAGCATCGTGATTCGTCAAAGGACTTGCATATGGTGTTGGTTGATTTCGAGAAGGCCTTTGACCGGCAACCAAGAGATCTTTTATGGGTAGCGCTAAGACAAAAAGGAGTTCCAGAAACCTACAATACGTGCCAGTGATCATGGACATGTACAAGAGAGCAACGACAAGAGTAAGATGCACCGCAGGAGACACGAAGAGTTCGCAATCAAAGTCGGTGTACACCAAGGGAGCGTCCTCAGCCCACTGCTTTTTATAGCAGTCCTTGATTGCTTGCTTGAAGGAAAAGTGACGGACCCCAATGTGCACCAGCTATTCTTTGCTGACGATGGAGCCATTATAAGTGATGATCAGGCGTCCCTACAACGAGCACTTGATGTTAGGGTGGACATTGTTGAGGGACACGGGTATCGTATTAGTTCAAAGAAGACAGATTATCTGTGTCTCATCAGCCTTTTCCAGACATTTACTTGAATGGAAGAGTGCTTCCCAAGTGTGAAAAGTTTAAATATCTGGGATCTATGATTAATAAAGAAGCAACCTGTGATGACGACATCAACCATCGCGTAAGCGTAGGGTGGATGAAGTGGCGGGAAAACTCCGCCATCTTCTGTGATCGAAAAATGCCCCCTAAGCTGAAAGGAAGGCTCTACACTTCAGTTATACGTCCGGCGCTCACATACGGTTCACAATGCTGGACAATGCACAAAAAGTATGAGAGCAAATTAACGGCAGCTGAGATGAAGATGTTTCGCATGACAGCGGCAGTAACAAAGCGTGACAGAATTAGAAGTTCAAAGATCCGAGGAAGCCTCCACGTAAAAGAAACCATCACAAGAAAGATAGAGCGCGACCGACTCAGTTGGTATTGCCATGTTCAAAGGAGAGATCCTTTGAACCCCGTCCAAAAGGCAATATCAATCAACGTTCCAATTTTAACACGCAAAAAATGCAGGCCGAAAAACAATTGGTGCAAACAAATGCAAAACACCAGCATTTGATTGGCCTCAGCGATGAAGTAATCCCAAACCGGGATCCTACACTTCTGACCATAACGACGCCGGAAAAAAGGAAAAGAAGAAGATCCTATTATAATCATACTCCTCCGTTTTAGGGTACTAAAATGGCCCAAAGATGGGCAATCGCGCCCATCTACCATGATTTGTTAATATAAGACTAGTTTACCGTCTGAAATAGGCCTGTGTAACAGGTCAAAGTAGCCTAAATTGTCTGAAGTAATCAAGTTGCTATTTGCAAGTTTCAGGTGGAATCTGCCTAGAGATAATTATTAATCAAAACGATCTTTTTGGACTCTGATACTAGATTCGGTTTTCTGGCATGAACTGCCTCAGGGCAGCGGGCTTAGACCAATGGAAAAAGCCTAGCGTGTGTCTCCAAAATTAAAGAAGCGAAGCCAAAATACACTTTAAATTCACTTTCCACCGTCCAGAGGTGTGTTTGCGATCAAGTTCAGTGACAGCAGAAAACGTCACCAGAATCGAAAGAACACGAAACCAGTTCAAGTCGTCCTTCAAAACCGCTCCATTCGCGCATAGGTTATAACCGGAACTGATTTAGACGTTCGCCTCATCCCAAACTGGATACGACAAGACGAGTTCAAGGGAAATGCATTGCAGCTCAGGTAGTACTGACACCATACACTGCGATGCCAGCTACGAGTATCATAATACATTGTTGCCTTAACGAGTTCTATAACCAGGTCTAGGCATACCTCGCAATTAAAATCACAGAAAGGTGATCTAAATTCAAGAGTTGACTAAGTGAAATGGCTTCGTGGAAACAAAGATCCATAGATCGACAAAGATAGAAAGTATTCTGTTAGGAACAACCGGTAGAACGTCTTTCTCAACTCAAATGTCGATATTATGGCGTTCGTTTGAGTTTCAGCGCGTAATAATAGGTTATTGGCACTAGGATTGGTAAATAAAACGCAATGAATCACCGAGTCGTTAGCATGGAGGGCTGCAGCAACAGAGGACTTCACTTGTCCAAGGGAAAGGTATAAAATGCAGTTCTCATCGGCACGAAGCGCAGCACGCATTTTGTATCTGACGAGTATCTCTTTTCAAAGGAACAATGTGGGTGATTGTGCGCCAGTCCTCTTCGTTCGACGGTTTGAAAGCGAAAGCCGAAAGGGAATCCGCCAAGATGACTCGAAAAAAAAACAAAGAAAAGAACCTAAACCTGTTGTATCCAATTACCGAAAATGTATCCACACACATACCTGTCGGCCGGTAATATCTTCAGGCAGAACAAGTTCAGTGTCAAAAAACTGGATTCGAGAACCCGAAAAAGGGCCAACGAGCGAAAGGAACGAAATACATAAATCAGCGCGACGACTTTTGTCGCTGATTTTACCCTCTCCACATGGTACGCGCATAGGGTATCATCATCGAAATGGCCTGGAAACAACTTCAAGCACACAATTGCGAGTGTAGCCTAGTGCCAAACGCGTTAAAGAGCCAATTTACAATTGCTAACATAGACTGCTTCCGTGTTCCAGGCCATGTAGAAGACACGAATCCCCGGTGGAACGACTTATCCCCTCGGCATGACTGCGTCAAATCAAAATTATACTTATTTCCCCGAATCGGACATTTCTAGTTTCCCGGCAAACAAGGAATGGAAGCTGGTTAGGCCGATCGGCTTGGCGTCTGAATAATCTCTAACAACTTCTGAGGAACCTCAATCGATTTATATCTATCGCCTCGTTTAGAGCTTCTAATAATCGTTTTAAATGGATATCGGTTGTTTGAGATTTCGAAGTCATCAAGACCAAGGCATGAGCGCAATTCTGTTGGACTAACCGCCTCGAACTGTCCTCTCTGTCGGCTGGTCGATAGAAATTTCGCAGCAACTTAGCATTGAACTCGAGTTACTGCGAGTCGAATGGTGTCCGATGACCGGGTTTGGTCATTATTTGTTGTTTTTCTCCATGCTGGGGGATCAAAGAACTGATACACTACACGGGGTACACCTGAAAATGGCCATTCTAATGACGGCTATAGCCCAGGGCATAATTAGAGTAGAAGCCTTCATCAATTTTTCATTTTTAGACAGCAATGCTTGGGTTCTTCGTGCCTCATTCCTTGACTTCGTGATAATTCCTCAACTCTCTCGGTTAGTCCCGGAGCTGGAGTTGGAAATCTCTGTGCGATTGTGTGTTGGTTTTGTCGTCGTCGTAGCCGTCATATCGTCATCGCTGGAGTTTGTTAATGCAAACCGAGATTTGATTTGGCTGAAGTGGCAGCATTTGTGTTCTCTTGTTCGCTGGTCTTTCTGTTGTGCTGATGCGTTACTCGTGTTGTTGGACTGTGGTGCTGATGTTGCGGTTTACACGAGGTTACTTCACACATATGGCCGGTTCTTGATGTGATTTCGATATGAGTACTCGTACATACATACACGAGTGGGTTTTGTTTGTAATCATGAAAAGGCGGATGCGATTCGAGGCGTGGACGTACTTGGATGGAGGGCAGGGTTTCGGTCGGGCTTAAATTAGCTCTGCGGTGAGTGTTTGTTGTATCCGGTGCAACGATGCGCCGCTTCAAGTTTGTCTACTAGGTGTCTTACGAATGAAAACAAAAACAAATTTTTATTAAGAACGATGCATGGTCACGTTGTTATCAGATTCAAAGTAATTTGTATCTGGTTAGGGTCAATGTGGTTGCTGTAAGTGGCTTGGGATGCCGTGGAGTTTTGCGGTTTCCCATAATTTTAAAGCGATTTTGGAAGTCTGCGTTACTGTCAGGGTCGCTCGCTTTCAATCATTATAATTGCAGTCCACAAATGGGTTTCAAAATCAAAAAGTATAAAAAACCACAATTTGTTCCGTAGTGATCATGGCAATATCAAAGCTTACACTTGCTACTGATCTAGACTGTTTGATCATTAATAGCTCAGAGGCAAACGGCTTAGACGGGTGCCACATATATTCCTCATATTGTTTCAAGCCAAATCGACAAAGGTAAATTGAAATTTACTTGACTAATTGGTGAAAAAATCTTCGGCCAACCCAACTTTTATTCTTCTTGAAAGTCCACACTTAATTGATAGTAGTCGCTTTCCCAGTATTTATAGTCATGTACCCAAGCCACGAATCTAGGTCGTTCAGTAATTACGCAATGATGGCAGTGGTGATTTGTCCAATGCATTACGGTAATCGTTGGAAGTTCACGATCACTTTGAAAAGCGCTGTATGAACCTGGTGAAGCAACCCTCTTAACGAGCTTGCGTTTTCAGCATATTCAATCGCGATCGGACACTTATAGCTCCTCGCCAGATGTCGCCAACAAAAATGAATGTTGCACTCTCCTGTTGGAGCTTCAGCTGAAGGGTTTTTCAATAAGGACGGGTAGATGTTCAAATGGAATAAAACAAGCTGGGTATGAGGTACATATTTACAAAAATCTTTTTTTATTTAAACGGTTCATGGAATATAAAATCGTCTAAATGCCCGCTTCGGCTTCTTACGGTGGCACGGATGCGAGTGGTTAAATTTTTAGTGACTCCTCTCCATGGACCTGGCTGAATTTGAGCGATGACCTGTGTTATGTTCACTTTAAGGGCATTAGTCGGTTGTGGTTTATTCGTATAGACCTATGACTTCAGAAAACCTCACTCCGCGAGGGATAATCATTCATGTAGAATATCAATTGTGACGTCCGCTGTGTAGTACGTAGCCTCATCCTATGCTAGGTCCATATGTTTCAATTTGGACCAAAATTGGCTATCATCGTTTTGTAGCGCTTGCTATTGACGGTGCTTTCCCATCGTTGTTTTCGAAAAAGTACGAAAAAGTACCCCGTGTGAGCTGGTGTCGTCCTTTACATGGCAATTTTGCTTGTTAACACAGCCATTCATTCAAAATGCTCCTCGTCGCTTAAGATGGTTTCCGACCAAGATTGGTGTCCTCTTCCAAACACTCCGAAGCCCAGTCAGAGCACAAACGGCGTTGTCTATGAGGTGGTCGTGTTGAAATGGTAATCATCACCGACTGTTGAGCGGAAGGTCTGTAGTTCAAGTCTGTCCCTAGCCAAAAACAATTCCTATACGGGAAAAGAGATGATCAAAAAAATGCTGATGAAGCCATAACACTCGCAGTATACAATAAGATCACTTCAAAATTCACACTCTGTGTGTGCATTTCCAATATAACACCTTAATGACGTGGAAAAACGGAAATTACTGTGAACTACAATGAACGCGACAAATTCAACAGAATCTCTCGAATCATATCTAGGACAACCACCCCCATCCATCACCACCATCTTTGACACAAACCGTCTGCACCCCATCCAGGTTGTGTGACAAATACCATAAGAACGTAACTCTTGAACCTGCTCGAATCTTTTAAAAAAAATGAATTTTGAGTTTCTGGATCAGTTGAATCTTGTACGGGTGCGGTCTCAAGTCCCGACGCGAAGTTCGCCAAATTGAAGTCTGCGAGAGGCGGAGTTCTTGTGCACGGCGAGGAATCGATTGCCTCGGGTTCTCTATAGACTTTCATGGACCGCGTCGATGTTCTCTTGAGTGTGATCTTGAGTTTTTTGGACGTACGTATGTCGGCTGATAGACCACCAAACATTGAAGGGTCGACGCCACAGGCCGCCAAAATCTATCCACGCCAATTAGGTTAGGTTAGGTTAAAGAAGGGGAGTGTGATGGTTGGATATCACTTCCACTCGGAGGCCAAGAGGCCCATTGTGATTCCCTTCGTTTGTGTGGGTACACATAAAATTAACCTGTCCTATCACGTGGTGGCTGAAATCACACCGTGCTCTTGATGTGATCTTGATATCCGATATATCTGCGTTAGCCACGTCCGCAATCTCTGTAAAGAATCTTTGGCCCAGCGACACTAGGCGTCGATTCTGGAGAGCTGGACAGTGGCAGAGTAGATGTTGGATCGTCTCAGTTTCTTCCTCATCGCCGCAGCTCCGGCAGAGATCGCTGGATCCCGAGTCCCATTTCCGGAGCATTGCTCCAATGGGACAGTGTCCTGTGATCACTCCGACGAGCATACGGATCGAAGTTACGGTCCAGCGCCAGGAGCTTCTTTGTTTTGCCGACATTGAGCTCTGGCCACGATGATCTTGTCGTGTAGCTGTCGTTTCTTGTAAACCAAGACGAGTTGGCCTCTTTGATGATTGTGTTGCTTATGATCCGGTATAATGCGTTGATCGGTGGTTGCAATGACGTGTCCGCTTCGCTGATGTCCAATTCAGAACCTTGTCTGGCCAGCTCGTCTGCTCTTTCGTTCCCTGCGATTGAGCTGTGGCCCGGTACCCAGTAGAGTTTAACTTTATGGTGTCTGATGGACTTCAGTGAGTCGCGACATTTCTTGACAGCCTTTGATCTCGTGGGATTCTATTGACTTCAGTGCAGCCTGGCTGTCTACGAAAATGGTGATATCAGATGGTGGGATATCGGCTACCTGTAGGTGTTTGGCTGCTTTCTCTATTGCCAGGATTTCTGCTTGGAACACGCTACACATATCAGGGAGTCTGAATGATTCCTGTTTGTGTAGGGTATCAGAGTAAAACCCGGCCCCAGTGCCTGTGTCCATTTTCGATCCGTCGGTGAAGAGCGTGATCTCATAGTCGCTGATTACAGCGTTTGATAGCCACTCTTCTCTGTCGGGGAAAAGGATAGTTATACTGAGAGAGAAGTCATTTTGGGGGGGAATATAGTCGGTCGTAGCTGCGAGGCTACTAAAACCATGTTTCCTTCCCAGGTCGTCTATTATCTTAAGTATGGCCGCATGTCCATAGTTGGCTTGCTTCCACAGAGAGGACTCTTTTAGTCTGAGAGCGCTCTTTGCGGCGTAGCCTTTTATGAATAGATCCAGGGGGAGGAGATGAAGAATCATGTCCAACCCTGCTTGCGGCGTGGCGTGCTTCTCATGGCTCCCGTTGTACAAACAGCTGCTAACCTTTGTACTTTGTTGAGCATGTTCATATAGCTTTTTATGCTGCTTGCGTCCACCAGACTAGGGCCCCATAAGTTAAAATGGGTCTGATGATTGCTGTGTACATCCAATGAATGATGTACGGTTGCAAGCCCCACGCCAATTAAAAATCCTTTAGATTTTAGAATGACATTTTACAGAGAAAGAATTAGACTTAGACGTTGTGTTCGTTGAGGGTCCGAAGAAACTCTTGGGTGATTGTTGTTTTTATTGTTTGTTTTTGTTTTACAATCGCTTTTGGTGTATCTGTAAATGGGTTATGCGATCTGCACTTTGTCATACAGGGTCTGTTCAAAAAATAATAGGAATTTTTGCATGCAAAATAACCGGCTTAGCTCTCGATATGCAGGCCCTTTTTTGACGACTTTGAAAGTAAGAAAAAAGCCACGGAAATCAGATTCGATTCAGCGTAGAACTATAAAATTCCCGATACTTATTGAACACAATTTGCGCCATGTAAGACTTGCCACATCGAGCTAGGTTTTGATAACATAAATCACTATTACTGGCTATTAAATGTGGGTCAACATGGTTGCCAATGTAGCTTCTATAGATAGCTACCAATAGTTTTAAGGTTTTTTACGTTTTCGGTTGCAAAATTTCTTTTCAGATATAAAGGTGTGCTTGGTGATTTTTTGCTATTGCTTTTAATTTTGTGTGAGCTAATTGTTAAAGTGGAATGTTAACTGTGCACTGTGGCATTTGGCAAATCTACCCTGAGCAAAAAAAAATGCTTTTAAGTGCTACAAGCTTTTCACAGAAGACGGGAAAGATTTTGAAGACGATACCCTCCCTTGACGCCCGACAATAACCGAAGAAAACTTTGAAGCAGTCAAGAAAATTTTTATTCGAATCAGAAAAGTTGCTGAAGATATTGGCATATCGGTTAGCCATGGCATGATTTTTTTTCTCTTTTTTTCTTTTCCGCTAACTGAAAAGACTAATGAAGGCACGGAGATTTGCCACGATTAAGGAGATAAAGGTCGCATCGCTGGACAAGCTCAAGGATGTACAAAAAGCATATATCAGAAGTAATTCGAAGATTGGAAAAAAGCGCTGGCGTAAGTGTATTGTATCTAAGAGGGATTACTTTGAAGGCAACATAGTAGATATTGATGAATAAATTATGATTTTTCGAAAAAAGTAAAGAGTCACTTTATTTTTTGAACAAACCTCGTATTTACAACCATAGTCCAGACTACTTCCCCAATACAGAGAAAATACCCTAGTGAGTCTGATGAAGGCAATGCAATTCTCGTTACTTTCTGAACATAGCCAAGTACCTACAGCAACATCTAGTGGAGTAAAAAGGCCTAACCTCTACTGGATTGTTGAACGGATGTGGTGAAAATTAAATCTGGTTGAGAGAAGGGGTTTACCACAGATCATCAAACGATTATCAATACGTTCATGAGGCTTACACCTCAGTCCACGGAACCAACTCCATCGTTGCCACATTGATTACTGGATGACGGAATACAAATGCCATAGGTGTTCCACTCTTGGATGACAAAATACCAGCGCCGAAGAATCTGGACTCGTTGCTCGGGACAGCGAATGCATGAAAATCAATCAAAACTTGAACCTTCAAGCAAAGTCAAGGTTGGGTTGCAACCGTAACGAATTCATTGTTGATGAACCTAAAAAGAATTTTTGTTGGGTACACTAGATTGGCTGTAGAACAACGCGCCATGTGTTCCTAAGCGAGAGCTTCGTCTGTAATTGCCCTTAGTTTCAGGCTTTGAAAACTGTCGCCTTCTATCATCAATCGCTACTGGATTACTACTCGAGGTTTCAAGTCTTCATCACACAATGTTGACCCACATAGATAGAAGAACCCACCTCCATCTTGAAGCTAATTTGTTTCAAATCTTAAATGGTTAAACTTACCTCATCGGAAAAATCGCCCAAATGCCGGACATCCTCCGTCTCGAGCCGGTCCTTGATCTCCTCCCTGGACACAACCTTTTTCTCATTGATCTCTCTCACCAAACCGTCAGCAGGTCGAGGCACAAGTCTCTGTACCATTGTCCCGCCAAAGTCTGATATTGGTCCAGTAGCCACTTGATTGTCCTCCACATGATCCACCTCGTCAACGCCTTCGATAGCCTGTGCGCCAACTATCGGTTTCGGGCTGCCCAAATCACGTCGCTAAAAGTAACAAGCAAATTAATATTTTATACCAAGAAATTTATGATTGAAACCAACCTCAGTTGTCTCCGTTTCTTGCTTGTCGGTATCCTCGGTGGTATTGGTGGACACAATGGGGCCAGAATCCTCAATAACTTTGCCATCTTCAAGCACCACTTGTCGTTTAATTCTAGTTTCTATTTGTCGTGTTGTTGTCAATTCGGTTTTCTTTTTCGTAATCCATTCTTCTGCAAAAAAAATTAAAGGAAAGACCCATTTGTCAAACAGACTGTCAATCAGACACTAACTTCGATATACGTAAAATATGTTGCATACTTTCAGGCGATACAAAGCTTTGATCTTGCTTGGAAACTACAATCTATATTGCTTCAACACTCTCAAGCTTATAAGACGAGCTTTATACCTACGGCATGCAATGCTGATGGCTTTCGATGACTGCTGGAGTAGGTGCCGCACCACGTTTTCCCAAGCCAGAGGCTGCAGCGTCCACCTTCAACTCGTCCGGAGGCAATCACCTCTCTCTGGCAAAGGTCGACGACGACGACTTACCGCAGGCACCTCATGCCGCGATCGGTTTGTGTGTCAAATCCCTAGATGCTCACATACATTCGTACATGAATTATAGCTCGTACTCAGCGAATGCACCTGAAATGACCGGCGGGTGGTGGATGTGGGAGCGCGAGCAGGGACGCTCGGTTGCAATTAAACCAGTTATTGAACCCGAAGTTGGTTTAATTCACACAGCGTCGTCGCTGTCGTGCTCGTACGTAGGGGGTGTGTACGCAAGAGCGTGGTACTGTGCTAGTCGACGGTACGGCACGATACGGTGAGACGACGTCAATGACTGTTGGTGGTTGCAATAATCGTGTGTTACGCAACAGCTGAGCGGACTTGACGTCGTCGCTGTGGCGTGGATAGCGGTGGGAATAGTAGTGAATTGCAGGTACATACATATTGCAATGGCGCAATCAGAAGCAAAAGGTTCCAGATGCTCTGCAGCCTGTAAGGGAGTGTACGACATGCACTCTCGTTGTACCTCCGAGCTGGTCAATTACTAGTTCGAAGCGTTTCGAATTGCAGCTAACATGTGACGGCAACAGCGACATAAAAAGATAGTAAAAGGAAAAAAAAACAACAAAACTTGCTCGAGGCAGACGTATCTACTCGTATCGGTCTGTGTAGATATGTATCAGCGGTTGGTTGCCTTTTAATTCGTTTTTCGTGATCGTCTCCAACTCGCGGTTTAGATCCAAGAACTTGCCTAATTAAACACAGGCACCGAAACGTTTTGCTTGAGGTTAAAGTTTATGACTCCGAATCGGAATGCCTAATTGAGCCGCCGAGAAGGTTCTAGGTCAACCGGAAGAAACCATTTTTCCCCAAGCATACACAAAAGACACGAGCAGAACCGCGCAGATAAGTACAGGCACGAGCATAGGCATGAGTACTGGGAACGAGACATGCGGGGCCGCAGGTGGGTAGAGGTGTAAGCGAGCAAGGCCTCGCAGGCTTTACGGTGATTGTCGCTCGCATCATCGCACCGCAACGCCATCGGAGTGGAATGGCACGTGCCACGCAAAGCCATTCGGGAGGACGTTGATGCAGAGTGACATAAAATAGTTTTCTTGTGTACTGGAGTTGGTTGGATGCCTAACTGGTGGGTGGGTGGTTTATTTCCATAATCCGCGAACGTGTTAAACAGCGATACCACTGAAGGCTGTTGTTTTATCCGACAGAGAGGAGGACGAAGATTTCTGCAGTGTTTTTGGCCTGATAGCGGCGGAGGGTGCGGTATCAACTGGCGTTGGTGTTGAAGTTCAAGGAGAACTATTAATAACTTTGACGCCAAATGAAATTTCACTCAACAACTTTGTTTATTGCAGTTTGATGTGTTTATATGCATGGGGCGGGTGCGGGTTTGGGGCGCGGGGGCATATGGACGACGACAGTAGAGATCTGGTTGTGATTTCTATTTAATGAAGTGGAAGTTCGCGACCGGAGGGCTGATTCGCTATAGATGCACACGTCTTTGTCTTCGTTGATGACTTTTGCTGCACAATGTTGAGTGAATAGAGCGCGTGGGAAGAGTGAACTTGTTCAATCTGTCGTTTAGAGAGGTGATTTTGGGTTAACAAAGGCGACAGTGATATCCTCTTCTTAGGTGGGTGAGGGAGCTCAGGGGGTTTTCAGTGAGACGTTCCAGGTCATTAGCTTTTCGCTCAATATTTCATTGATGAGTCTTTTGGGTGAAATCTTAAGCTTCAAAAGTTCGTTCGTTATGTACTCGTGATGCATACATATAGTGACTTCCAGGGTAGATGCACCTTTAAGATTCCGTGCTGCTGTAGACCCTCCGAATATTACTATTGCTGTTGCAGTTTGTTCATTTCGAATATAGGTTCGAGGGGCCATAAATGAGGATTTTATATTGATAAGTTAGTCACTCTCGGCAGATAAAGTCTTATGGAAAAAAGGCAGGCTCAGTTGACTTTCTCTCTCTTGTTTGCTGTTATTGAAACATTAGTACAGAAATGAATTTCTGGTTGTCACTAGTCTACCCAAACTACGAACTTCGCTTTTCGTAGTTTAGTCTTTTCATTTAAAGACCATTGTACTAACGTTGCCCTGGTAGGTCCGAAAATACGAATGACAGACTTGAATTCTAACTGCGTCATACCTTGAAGATATGTAAAAATATTGATGTGGAGAATCGCTGATTGGATCAAGCCACACGTAATGCCCTTTACTGTTGACAGCAGGCTAAACAATAGCTTTTACCAGCAGAGATCCATACGTGGTCCGATAAGTACTTAGCCTCACCGCCAGATGGCGCCAGTATCGCAAGAGCAACTTACTATCGTGTAGTACATTCTAGTAGACGGCTACTGTGTACTGAAATTTCAGCCAGATCGGACTCGTAGTTTTGTTTTGACCGCGTGAGAAAGTGGGAGTGTCCGCGGATCTTAGAAAAATGGAAAAAGAGCACTATCGGTCGGTGATTCGATTCTTGTTTTTGGAAAGGAAATCGCGCAGCGAAATCAAAGAGCGTTTGGATGCTGTATACGGTGACTCTTCTCCTTCGATGGTGACCATCAAAAATTGGTTAAACGAATTTCAACGTTGTCGCACGTCGGTTTCTGATGAGCCATGTCCAGGTGCCCCGAAAACGGCTACCACGGATGATAACGTGACAAAAATCCACCATCTCGTATTGGCAGACCGCAGATTTAAGGTGCGCGAGATAGCTGAGACACTAAGCATTTCAAAAGATCGCGTGGGTCATATCATGCACGAAATTTTGGGCATGAGAAAGCTGTCGGCGCGATGGGTGCCGCGTTTGCTCACTCCGGACAACAAGCGCAACCGTGAGACCACTTCAGAGCAGTGTTTGACGCTGTTTAAGCTCAATCCGAAGGAGTTTCTGCGTCGTTTCGTGACAGTCGACGAAACATGGATCCACTGGTACACACCAGGGATCAAGGAACAGTCGAAACAGTGGACTTCACCCGGCGAACGTGCTCCGAAGAAGGCGAAGACTGTCCCATCGGCCGGAAAGGTGATGGCCACCGTTTTCTGGGATTCACAAGGTGTGATCCACATCGACTACCTGGAGAAGGGCAAAACGGTCACAGGGCTGTACTATGCCAAATTATTGGGCCGATTCGACGCCGAATTGAAGAAAAAACGGCCCCACTTGGGGAAGAAAAAAGTGCTCTTCCACCATGATAACGCACCGGCTCACACCTCCGCCCTCGCCACGGCCAAATTGGTCGAATTGGGCTACGAACTGCTGCCCCATCCACCGTATTCTCCAGATTTGGCTCCGTGCGACTTCTTTTTGTTTCCGAACTTAAAAAGTCAATCGCCGGGTGGAAATTTCAGTCGAATGAGCAGGTCATCGCCGCCACGGAGGCCTACTTTGCAGACCTCGAGAAAACGTATTTTTCAGACGGGTTAAAGAAGTTGGAGCATCGCTGGGTCAAGTGTATTGAGCTAAAAGGAGATTATATTGAAAAATAAATCGCCATTTCTCCAAAATTTTTATTTTTTTTTTATAGGCTAAGTACTTATCGGACCACCCTCGTATGTTTCAGACATGTTTACCCAAAACAAAGAGAAAATCGAGTCAGATCGAATCAGACCATTATAACCCGCGTAATTACACGATTCCTGTTACTTTTTGAACACACAGTTGTCGGTTGAAAATGTCAAATCACAATCCTTACACGGTAAGTTTGGACATCTTCATCATTACATTTGTGTATTTTCATTGACGCGATATTTGTTTCTTTTTTTGCGAGTGAAAATGTCGACCTTCAAGTCGAATGAGCGGCGAGTTTTGCTTTTCGCCTTCAATTCGAAATATTGCGGTACAATACGCACTCGAATGGCCATAAACATTTGCGATGGAACTTTTATGAGTGAAACAGTGTCTCGCGAATGAGAATCACAAAAGTATGATTTCCGTGGAAGACTAGGAGTGCGCAGGACGGTGAAACAGTTTGAAAACGCAGATTTCGAAGCATTACTAGATAAAGATTTAAGAACTTTCAGGAGATTCATTGGACATAATTAAATAAATTACTCTCCATCGTTTGGAAGTCTTAGGAAAGGTCCAAAACTAAGGATATTGGGTGCCATCGGAGTTGAAGCTGAAAGGCGTCAAATGGCGTTTTCTCACGAGCGAAGTGCTGCTTTTATGTAATGCATTAAGAATCTGATTGAAATGCTGATTTATTATGATAATCTAAAGCGAAAACGGTCAAGCCAAATATCGATGGACCGAGGTTTATGTCTTGTATTTGATAGGAACAGATCAAACGGCTGAAACAATCACAGGAGGTCGCTGTCGAAAACACTTCATGTGTATGAGCCGAGCATTGAAGGACAAACGGGCTCAATAAGGTAAAGACAAGACAATGTGAGTTTGCATCACGAAAACGCTGGGCCATATGCTGCCTAGGTCACAAGCCACAAACTGGGTTACCTACAGATCCCCACTTAACAACAAATTATTAGGAATACACCTAAACACAAATTCTCCTGAGGAACTTGACAACTTTGTTGAATTCCTAACGGACACAATGATATCTTCCTATCTATCCATGATAGCTGCCTATTGAAAGAAAAGAACACCACAAAATCTGTGCCCTGGTGGAACTCTAAACCGGACAGACCAAGGAGATCAGCAAGTCGAGAGTTCAATAGGGCCAAAAAGATAGGCAACTGGTAGCCATCCAAGGAAGCATTAACCAATTACAACAAAGAAATTGCAACCACGACTCTCTTGGTCTACTTAAAGACCTGGATGGAAATCTGATGTATAATTTTACAGACACCCTAGAGCTACTTTTAAAGACTCACTTTCCCGGGTGTATTGTAAAACTACTGTGAAGCGAATGTGATTTTCAACAAAGCTAGAAAGCAAATACATAACGTATGAAAAAGTCGACTGGGCTATTCACAGCTTGAAATAATTCAAAGCCCCTGAGCCGGATAGTATTTTCCCCGCACTTTTACTACATTCCCCCAACAAACTAAAGGCTATTCTGGTTAAAATAATCCGAACAAGCCTTATAGCAAAAATGACACTCGAATGGAGAATTTTTAGGGTAATACATATTTATACCCAAAGGTGGCAACAAACCACCGAAAAACCCCAAATCCTATCGACAAATCAGTCTCTTCTCATTTTTATTGAAAATTACAGAAAAGCTGATAGAACTTGTCACTGGAGAACGCACCAATCCACAAACTACCACAAGAACCATCCTTCACAAGGTCACGGACATTGTAGAGAAGTCTCTGAAAGCTGGCGCCTTTATGGATATGGAAGCAGGATTTGATAATGCAAATCACTTATCATTAACAAATGCACTTTGCACTTGCAAGGCAGAGGTAGAGATCAAAACTATTGCCCGCAGGGGGATGCCCTATCCCAACTTCTATGGTCAATTATAATACGATCTTCTCTCGGTACTTAATCGTAATGGCTTCACGGCCATCGGATATGTTGACGATATAACCATAATCATAAAAGGAAAATATGAGAACATCATAGGTAGTCTCATGCAAAAAGCTCTAGAAATAACCTGGAACTGGTACAATAAAGAAGGACTCTCCATCAATCACAGCAAAACGCACATAATTCGATTTTCAAAAAGATGAATAAAAGTTTTTGGGAATAATATTGGGCAAAAAACTTTCTTGGAATACACATTTCAACAAAATATACTCAAAGGCAATCAAAGCCCTATGGGCCCTAAAATATCTCATAGGCAAAACATGGGGGCTAAGCCCAAAAATGAGTCTTTGGATATACAAGGTGGCGCAAAATTAATCACCTTATCGGAAGATTTTATAATTTTTGTGTGTGAACATTATCATGAACGACGACGCGCATTTCTATTTAAGCGGTTACGTCAATAAGCAAAATCTTCATTTCTGGGGCACTGAAAATCAGCGTGTGATGCACGAAGAGCCATTACATCCACTCAAAGCCACTGTATGGTGCGGCGTTCACGCGGGAGGAGTGATTGGGCCGTATTTTTTTGAGGACGCCATCGGCAACACGGTCACTGTTACTGGTGAATACTACAGGGCCATGATAAACAACTTCTTACTGCCGGAAACACAATAGATATTGTGAGAGACGCGTTTCCAGGTCGCGTAACCTCCCGTTTTGGTGATTTGGCACGGCCAGTAAGATCGCCCGATTTAACCATCCCAAATTAACCATACCCTTAAGGAGAATATTCGACAGAAATGCGAACAGTTATCACCGGAAATCTTGCGAAAGGTCATGAAAAATGCGATAAAACGGGTACAAACGTGTATCAACACTGACGACAGCCACTAAACGGATGTCATCTTTTCCACTTAACAAAAAAAAATTGTAAAGGCCCAGGTAAAGATTTCCATCACTCAAAACCATTTTTGTTTTATTTAGTAAAAAAGTAATTCAAAAACAAAATTGGATAATTAATTTTGTGCCACCTTGTTCAATCAAATTATTAAACCAACCATACTTTAGGGTGCTGCTGTATGGTGGGAAAAAATGTGAACAAAAAAGCGTCATAAAAAAATTCAATAAAATACAAAGGCTAGGGTGTATCTGCACAACTGGAACAATAAGAACGACTCTGACTGCCAAACAAGCCTTACCCTTACAAAGAACCTATAAATACAAAGAAGGAGACCTTGTTGGATATCTAAAAATTCTTAAAAAAGCGAATAACATCTGGGAACTAACCCGAGTGAGTGATCTGATGTCTCCTGAGTTAAACTTTAAAAAGTACTACGAAGTACTCATACCAAGTAGAGAGGAATGGAACAACAAATCCCCTTGCATGAAGGATGGAGCCCAAAAATGGGACTCACAGATGGGTCGAAATCTGGAAAAATTTTATAATTCGTGCGGGTTCAATAGTGTACACTCTTATGGTGTTTGTCACACAACCTGGACGGGGTGCAGATGGTTTGTGACGAAAATGTTCGTTCACTACTCTCCGAGGGTGGTTGTCCTAGATAGGCTTAGAGAGATTCGACAAAATTTGCGTTGGTGTATTGTAGTTCACAGTAATTTTTTTGTTTCCATGTTATTAAGGTGTAATATTGTAAAGGCACACACAGAGTATGAATTTTGAAATGATCTTCTTGTTGCGAGTGTTATGCCTTCGTCAGCAATTTTTGATCATCTCTCATTGAGAAATTATGGAGGGACTTGAACTACAGACCTTCGGCTCAACAGTCGGTGATGATTATCATTGCACCACGACAACCCCAAAAAGGACAAAAATGTAGCTTACATATTCCCAGTCAATTATATTTTAGGCTGAACTATTTGCAATCAATGATGCAGCACATAGCATTCGCGACAAGAGACCCACTAATACGAGAATAACTATATTCTCAGACAGCCAAACGGTTCTTAAAGCGCTAAAGAGGTACAAGTTTAACTCTAAGGCTGTCTGGGAACTAACCAAATTGGCTGTAAATAACAGACTAAAGTTGATCTGGGTGCCAGGTCATGAAATCCAAGAAGGCAATGAAAAGGCTGACATACACGCCAAGAAAAGTACTCAGATACCTTTTAAGGGGCCATCCCTCTCTTTATGGTTTTGACTATTCAGTCATAAATCTACACTTACACAAATAAATCATTAAACAAAGGAATCAATTCTGGAACAGACAGAACGGTATTGATGGAACAGAATCACAATCCCAAAAGTGCCAAAGAGGCTCTAGAACGAAATAAAGCCGACCTAAGAGTGGTATGTGAGGCACTAGGCATGCAATGTCCACCTTTACAAAATGGGTCTCAGCAGCACAGAAATTTGTAGGCGATGTGGGCAAGCCAAGGAAACCGTAGAACACATACTGACCGTCCGACCGTCCGCCCAAGCCTTGCCCGAGAAAGATTCAAAATGACAAGCAACACAACCATAACAGAAAAAGACTCAAGAAATCGTATCTAGAGAAGTTTTAACATTTTTGAAGGCAGCACTCAAATCCTATACCAAAGAAAGAGGTATAATAGATCTTTTGGTCGCAGTACTAGTGTCTTCATGTGACACACCCCGGATTCTTCAATTCAGTTCAATTCAAAAGAGGTTAGATGGTCAAAACTTAACCGGATTTATCCCACAGACATGGTTCCCTCTGGTTACCACCTGTTCCGAACTGCAGTTTCATCAGCCTGGAGTTCGTTTCTTATCAGAAAAATTAGCAAAAGTAGTTGCAAGCGATGAACTTTCAAGAATAATCATGTAACCATCTTCTCATTTTAAAGCTTCAAATTTTGAAAAGATAAACGGAGAACACCTAAGCCAAGAGAATTTTCAATGCCGCATTACCAAGAAAATGACCCATCAAGACAACTAGAGCTTATTGAAGGGCGCTCTAGTGTAGCCTTATCATGAAAGGTCAAGACTGGCTTCTTCATTTTATCTTCATTTTATTCTCTTGGTGGTTTAAAGCTCAACAAGATCCATATGAAAGTTTTCTCTTTTTTTACTTAGCTCATTTTTTCGCCGTCCTCACAATACAATTAATCTCTTCTAATTCAGTCAAATGTTACATAAGCTGTGGACGCAATAGTGTTGCATCTTCATCAATTCAATACTTATGCCCAGAATCAGGGCGAATTTTTAATACTGCACAAAACACGGTAGCAGCTTGTTCAAAAAATAACAGAATCATTCGTTTTTCGAAATGACTTCTATTTATTTCGTCTACGTGAATATTATCTCCTTCAAAATAGAACCTTTAGATATCATACACTTATGGCAGAGCCTCTTCTAGTCCGCGGAACTCTTCCGGACAGCATTCACCTCTCATCTATTCCAGCGGAATGACGACCTTTCTAAAATAGTTGGAAAAAGAGACGCTTACAAAGCAATGTTTGACAAATATGGACGCCTAAGCATCATTACAGTGTTGTTTTTGGGCAAACATTGCTAAAGGTCAGTGAGCAAGGGCGCTAGCGTGGGATAAAAGTGTTTATTGAATAACTTCAAGCAAATAGCATTATATTGGTAGGTAGTACTCCATTTTGACCGTTTGATCTTGTGGCAAGAGCCCATGGTGTACTATGGCGTTGATATCAATAAACACAGTGAGCATGACTTTCATATACAACCGCACTTGTCAAGCTTTTTACGGTTTCCAGAACGCCTCCACTGGAATACTTGAATGTTAGTTGAACCGAATAAGCAAAAGTAAAAGCATTGTCGCACTT
Source organism: Merodon equestris (assembly GCA_958301585.1). Lineage (NCBI taxonomy): Eukaryota > Metazoa > Arthropoda > Insecta > Diptera > Syrphidae > Merodon > Merodon equestris. The sequence continues at coordinate 51,039,781 of OY284415.1, read as the reverse complement.
AGTTTCATACGTATAGCAAGACATCTGTCTTAACAGCTGGCAGGAGACAGGCTAACAATGTGGAGGTACTTTTCAACATAACAACTAAAATCGCTAAAAATAACTAACAGCAGCGAAATTACGAAATTCCCATTACTTTTTGAACACACCTCTGGACTAAGGAATAAAATAAAAAATAAAATAAACATCTATGCTACATTCGTCCTGGTGTTCCTGAATTTGAAGATGACCGCACGATCGTAGGATGGGCTCTCGAGTTCTGTTTTGTCGTTCGACGGAACATGATGCACGATGGTTAATATTTTGCGCGGTCGGTTTCCGACATGTTTTGATCGAATAAATCGCCAGTTCTCGGAATTAGATTACTTTTGCCTATCATTTGAGCCGAACGGATAGCATGTCCACGGTTACCATGGTGCTCCAGGTGGGCAGAAGCTTGATTTTCTTTGCGGAATCACTTAGCCTGATCAGTGGGATGGCGAGGATATTCCTAACAATTGGCTCTTGAGTTTAGGGGATGTTGATGACGTATCAGGCTTCGAAGCATGTATTCTTTCTGACGAATTTACTACCCCGAAGTCGTTGAACGAATATTTTTTCTAGTGGAAACTGGGTGGGCAGGACTGTATTGGTATCGACGTTCTTCTTTGTCTTCTCTTAGCTATATTCGGATGGATCGAGTTCGATGTCGTTGTCCAATTTGCCGAGAATCGGTTGTCAGCTTGCGTCCGATTTACGATGAAAGAGATGAGAATCGGTCGTGCTGGCTCGTCGGCAACGCCTAGCATTGATGTTAATTATTTTCCCTTAATGGTGAGTGGGGCAGGTAATTGTTGTCGCGGTTCCGAGCGAGGTGTCGTACTGCTGATTGGCATTGTTAACCTTCTCACAGGCAAGGAAGTGCGTGTATGAAGCTTTTGAAGTTGATTATCTCGGAGAGGATTGTTGTGTCCGATCGGTGATGTCGTCGGCATTATTATTGATGATGTCGTTTATGTTGACTCTTGTGAAGGTGGGCATTGTTTCGAAATCGCCGTGTGCTTGCCGAAGGTCCTTTTCGGTGTGATTTTGGAGACGCTATTGAAACTTTTTTATGAAGTGCTGGTTTGTTTTTCAATCACGGCTTTCTCGAGGCGAGGATGATGCCGATCTGATGTCATTTTGACTATGAATAAGACTTTACTGAGCGATGTTTGAACTTGTTGTAGGTGATTGGGCTCTTAAGTTTGCTTCTGTTTTCAAAGACGCATTTTTTGAGGGTAGAACAGGTTTTGAGACGTTTCCGTTGTATAAAGCAATGCTGAGGCGTGAGAGTATCGATTCCGGCGGTTCATCACCAGCATGATGATGCTATGGTACGTCATCGATCTTTCGCTTTCGGCTTTGCTTTGTCTCTTAGGAACCCTCCCTCTCTGTAACCACGCGTTGAGGAAGTTCTCTGATTAATAGGTAATAGGGAGAATAACCTTCTCGGACGTCTACGCTTAGCACCTGCAGAATAAGACCTTGGAGGCGGGGGAGGTATTTTATGACCTCGCTGGCTTCCGCATGTGACTTTTCTGCAGAGTCGGAGCCCTCGACTTCGAAAACATCTGCAGCGTCTACAACGTTGGTATCGGTTCCATTACTGGTCTCGGCCAAATCATTGTAGAAGTCTTCAGAAGAATCCGAGTCATTATCGCCTGCTTCGTCATTTGTACGATGTCCTCCATTACGTTGAGACTTCGGTGTTATGACGGTATATCCGCATTCGGATTCAGTGGACGTTTCTTCAATGGACCAATGAACTTTCTGTTCGCCATTATATTTTCCCTTTTTCGTTTTCGTTATTTCGACTCGGGTATTTCCTGAATTTTCTCCAGATACACACGATTTAACTTTTTTGGCTCTGTTTTATGGAGTTTTCGCGCGAAACGCATTATTATACAATACTTCGCCAGTTGTGTTTTTAGGTTCAAGAGAGAAGCACATCAGCGCTTCCGAGTGGACAAAGTGTATTTATAAAATGATGTTCATTACTCTCCTCTACTAACCATGTTGGGAAACCTCTACGTTTCCGGGCAGTTAGGTTAAGATCCTGTTTACGGTTCTACTGTATGTATACGAGGGGAATGAAATACAGTTTAAAAAAAGATTTTTTTTTTTTACGTAGGTTTCTAACAAGCCAAAACGTTTAGTGCATCTTTTTTGTAAACCTAGGATTCCAGAATAAATCTCTACCCAAAACGTCTCAACAGCAGCCATATCTTCGCTATTGTCTTCAAATTTTTTGCCTCGGATCTGAGAAAAGATGTAGAAGTCACTGGAAGCTAGATCTGGTAAATAGGACGGGCGTTCGAGTAGTTGTGCATTACCCTGGAAAAACAGCACTCCAGTTCCAGCTCGTAGTCCGCCGCGTCTTTTTTCTTTCCTTCCGCATTCTGGGAAATAGTGGCCACCTTTCCAAATATTCAACCATAATTATACCTTCAGGGTCTTTCCCATCGATTCTTGTTTGGCTTCAGAATCAAGACGATGGATCCAGGTCTCGTTCATGGCCACGAAACATTACATTTCCTGATCTGCTTGGAACTTCTCGAGATTCACCCTCGAAATGTCGATTCGTTTTTTCTTTTGTTCGTTAGTTAACATTTTCAATACCCAACGCGCAGAGATCTTTTTTCTTCGGCCTTCTTCTTTGGACGCTACCATATGAGATCCCAAACTATATCCCTCATGGTCACTCGCCGATCTGCGATTCAATCTTCGATTCTCGATGACCATCCTCAACAATTGTTCTGCCAAGTTTAAACTCCCTGGACCAGCGTGCTACTGTAGTATATGGAGGAGCAGACGCTCCAAGGTTTTCACCAATCGCTTTAGTAGGGAATGTTTTAAAGGTTTTTTCGAGCTACTTGATAGCTCTTATTTCATTTTTCTCCATTTTTACGTTATCCCTTCAACGGTTCGTATTAAAATGAATGTACCTCCAGGGAATTGTGGTCGATTAATATGATTTTTTTATGCATACCTAGTGGGTATATCAGCAAGCATTGTTTTGGATTTTGCACATAATATGTATGTATATATATGGGCATTTGTCGCCTTTATTTTTGCCGTAAGCTACCATATCGTTTCCTATTACCTTAATTTGAAATGGCTTTTCACTTTTAAAGCACTTTTATTAGCTCATCAAGTTTTCATGTTCCTTTTGTTCGGACTGTAGCTGAACGTCATACTTAGCTTTTGACTGCCTTTAAGTGACGTATGCTAGGAAAGAAAAATTATTTGTCCCCACAGGAGTACTTAATTTATTTTTGTACCGATTTAGGACGACATAGCCTATGTAGTAGGTAGGCTTTCAATCGAAATGGGTCCGCAAATGCAATGCGGGTTTTTCCAACAGAAATTATTGTAAAAACTAAAACTTTTGACGATCAGCAACTATCATAGCCAAAGGAGATATTTGGTACCTTTCAAATAAATTCACGGAATGCTTTATATTTAAATTTACCATTCAAGCTAAAGCTGACGCCAGTATCGCTATTGAGACGACAGAACAGCAGGAAAACGAAGCTTATGAGCATGCGGCCTGGAACTATACTTGGGATAAATCCAGAATGAGACAGTGAAAATATATCTCCCAAAACTATCTGCACAAGTCGCATTCTACCAATTAGCCGACACTTTTAAGCCTTTTTTTTATTTCCTTTTTTGTTAGAGGCTTCTGCTACATGTTGGAGCACTAAGACGCACATGCTGGTCCATTGCACTGCCAGACAAACACCTTAGATGGCGTTAAAGCTCATGAAGAGCCAGAACCAAGCTTCTCTCATTCACTTATACGAGTATGGTGTGCGATTTGTTTTTCACATAAGCGAAAGGGACCTACAGTTTTGATGCCGACTCCGAAAGGCATGAGCAGAGGAGCCTTTTCAGGCTTACTAACTTGTGATCCCAGTTCTGCGAGCTAAAACACGAAATTATATGCACAAACGACAAATATGCTCCAGGCTTTGGCTTGGTCATGGCGGAAGTCCTAAAACAACTATCAAAGAAAGGTTAAGTTAAACTCGGAAGGCTAATGAATTAAGCCTTTAGCTTTGAGTAAGTTCCAAGCGTCCTTCAACCGGACAAAATTATTATTATTATTATTACCGCCCATTTGGAACTCGAAAGTTCAGAGCCTCGTTGCAAACCCCTTCGCCAAGCCTTCCTGTCATGAGTGCGTTCCTTCCATGTTTCACAGTTCTGTTCCATCTCTAGGTACATCCTTATATTGTCTTCCCATCTACGGTTCGTACCTTCTGGGGTCTTTTTCCTATTCATTATTCGTTTTACTGTATGTCCACTGTTCATTCGTTCTACGTATCCTGCCCATATTAGTTTTCGTGGTTTTATTACTCGGACAATACACGGGTTAAAAAGAGCTCCTCGAGTTCTTGATTGTGTAGCTTTCTCCATACGCCGTTTTCAAAGATTCTGTATTTGTGTTCCCTCTTCTCAGATGGGGACACAATTTTGGCACATTATAGTTCCCAGATATTTGGACTCGTCCACTCAAAGCTTTTGTCGAATAAAGCTAGGTACGATGTTTGATTTTATCCAAGTTGTTTAGTGACCATATATGTTTGGTCTTCTCTTCACATCTACATCTGACCCTACCTTCTTTCCTGCCATTATTAGACTTGTATATTTCCCTTAACTGTCTCCTCATTATCTCTCATCAGGTCCAGATCGTCAGCATAAGATAGAGTGGATGTGATTGCATTAAAGGTTGTTCCCTTCTCATTTCCTTCATGGGATCTCGTTAAGTATTCCAGCACCAAATTAAAAAGAAGTGGTGACAAGAGGTGCGCTTGTTTTAATTCTTCACGTAACTTGATTGATTTATTTAAGGAGTTTTCTACTCTAACTTGCTCTTTGTTTCCCTTTAAGCATACTTGTATCAGTTTCATCAACTTTTTCGGGATTCCCAGCCTTACAAGGACATAATACATTTTCAATGGGTTTATAGAGTCATACGCCTTAGTTAGTGGACCGTCTCGTGGTCTTCCCAATTCTTCTCTAAAAGCGGTTCCTCGTCGAGCGGTTCCTCTTGAAGCCACACTGGTAGTCTTCGATGGGGTATCCACAATCCACATATAGATCTCAGACTACTACTTTCTGTGATCTCAGATTTGTACGAAAAATTAATTTTTATCCCAGGCGTCTCTTGTCTCATTAAAAATAACTCCCGACCTAGTCGCCGAAAAAATATGCAACCTAAAGGACGACTACTCTCTCGGTCCCGGCTGTCTGCCTGCCATAGTTTTAAAAAAGTGCGCGAACCATTTTATTTTACCCCTCACCGCTCTATTTTAAAGCTCTATCTCTCAAGGACTCTTTCCCCAGCTTTGGAAATATGCTTATATCATTTCAAAATTATGTGTCAAACTATTGCCCCATTGCCAGGCTCTCATGTACATACATACACCCAAACTTTGCGAGAGCATCGTTTATGATTCTTTCACTGTTAGCCCATATCTTCTCCTAACCAACATCGGATCCTAAAAGGTCGATCGACAACCACTAATCTAGTCGAGTTTGTTCAACAATGTTTGTGTGCACTCGAAGCCGGCAAAGACATTGTCGCCACTGACAGCAAAGCCTTTGACAAATTGTCTCACCAAAATATTCTCCTCAAGCTCACTGCCCTCGGTTTCTCTCCCGGTTTTATCTCATGGATCAAATTAATCTCTGATCCAATTAATGCAACCTCCGGTGTCCCACAAGGTTGTCATCTCGGCCCATTGATATTTATTCTAACCATTAACGACGTTGATAGCGTTGTTCTGAACTCTCAGCTCTCCATATTGTGGCCGTGAACTTAACTTTTGCCTCCCTATCGACAACATTATCAAACGTGCCAACTCTGCCCTCGGTTTCGTAAAACATTGGTCGAATCCGTACGTTATGAAATCATTATACATTATTTTCGTTAGGCTCCTTCGGGAATATGCTAGCTAAGTCTGATCCCCCTCTTACGAATCCCACACGACGCATATTGAGGCCATTCAACGTAGATTTATCCGTTTTGCGCTTCGGAGCCTTCCCCGGGCTGACCCCCTTAATTAACCACCTTATACGGATCGCCTAAAATTAATCAACCTCCAACACCTTAAAGAACGACGCGATGTTGCAGATATTCTTTATATTCACTACTTTCTCAGGGGTAACATTGACAGCCTCTCATTATTGCACATGATTCCCCTTAATACCAACTCACGTAACTTTCTGTACATGACCCTTTTCCGTATAGACACTCATCGCAGAAATTATGGCTACCACGAACCAATGTCCGCAAAGCTAACCCTAATCTTTTCGATCTTCACATTGAAAAGTCCACTCTTAGAATTGCCTGATATCACAACCCTTCACCCTCTCCTTAATCGTTTCCACCCTGTCACCTAGTTAATAAGTTAGTTTAATTATTATTTTTTTGTTAAGGCTTGCATTAGGTACCCTATGGGGGCATCAAAATCAAGTACCTCAAGGGAGTGTCCTCGGGCCTCTGTTATAATTCTTTTATACCAAGAACCTTGCACTAAGATTGCAACTTTTGCCGATGACATGGTTCTGAAATGGACATCAGCGAAGCGGACACGTCATTGCAACCACCGATCAGCGCATTATACCGGATCATAAACGACATAATCATCAAAGAGGCCAACTCGTCTTGGCTTACAAGAAACGACAGCTACACGACAAGATCATCGTGGCCAGAGCTGAATGTCGGAAAAACAAAGAAGCTCCTGGCGCTGGACCGTAACTCGATCCGTATACTCGTCGGAGTGATCACAGGACACTGTCCCATTGGAGCAATGCTCCGGAAATGGGACTCGGGATCCAGCGATCTCTGCCGGAGCTGCGACGATGAGGAAGAAACTGAGACGATCCAACATCTGCTTTGCCACTGTCCAGCTCTCCAGAATCGACGCCTAGTGTCGCTAGGCCAAAGATTCTTTAGAGAGATTGCGGACGTGGCTAATGCAGACATATCGGATCTTCTAAGATTCATCAAGAGCACGGTGTGGTTTCAGCCACCACGTGATAGGACAGGTTAATTTTATGTGTACCCACACAAACGAAGGGAATCACAATGGGCCTCTTGGCCTCCGAGTGGAAGTGATGTCTAACCATCACACTCCCCTTTTCAAACACTCCCCCGAAAACTAGAAGCGGCTACAGACCAAACAGTCAAGCTGACTTAAACATGGAGAATGAAACCTAATTCTAGCAAATCTGTATAAAGTGACTTCACAAATAAGGCCCTCTCGTTATATCAGGCACAAGAGTACCATAAGCTTATGGTATACAACGAAATATGGCCTTAGATGCCAAGCTTCATTGGAGGTAGCATATTAAAAGCAAGAGAAACGATTTAGGTATTAAATGGGGAAAAATAGACTGCCCTTTAGGTAAAAAATCAAGGCTAACCATCACTAATTAAATTCTTCTATATAGCCAGGTTCTAAAATGAATAATGGCGCCCAACTTTGGGCGCGTGCCAGCCAGTCAAAAACAGCCACCTCTATCGAGACCTAAAGATTCCTAAAGTTTTTGAATAAATCCACTCCAGGGCCAAAAGCTGGAAATAAAAATTAGGAGCAAGTTAACGAGGAAGTTACAAGTCTTCTTAACTTTTATGGCTTGAGACGACTGCAACGTGCAATACGACAATAACTGAATGACAACAAAAACCGAAAAGAGGTGCTCAGAGCGAAACTTTGGCACTTTCCTTGCTAGATTAAATTAGAACCTAGAAAAGGAAATTAAATAGGTGCTAAAGCTCGACTGGAAAGAGACTAAGAAAAAACTCTTGTTCTCCTTCAGCCTCTAGATTCAGCCAACACTCTGGACTTCCCCGAACAGCCTCATGTACCTCAGTATACTAAATATAAAGTATGTTCAACAAGTAACCGTTTGACTGCAATCGTTGACCAAAGTACTAGTTCTTCCTTCCATACTTTGAAAGAAATTATGAAGCTCTATAGAACGCTTTGCAAATAAACCTGCAACCGGTGCACATCCTACATATATACCCTTCCGGTCGACTCCTCCTGAAATAACATGTTCAACTCTTTCAACACCGTCTCAGCGTTTACCCGACACACATTTCAAACTCCTGATTTGCTTGCAGTCAAGTGCGGCTAATAGTTGGTTAAGCTGTTCAATTGCCCTCAAGAAGCACAAATTCAAATCCGGTTCAGCTGCCCAACAGACCGAGTAAACATACGCGAGTCGTAACAAAGTGGTTCACAGCCCCAAACACTTGTCCATTCGCACACTTTGTATGCAAGCACATCTGACGCTGATCGATAGGAACACACAAAACGACAAGTTGAAAGACATAAGCGCACAGAGAACTCCCTCATGGCCAAGTGGTGGGTATGCATCCAAAAGCAACAATCTACCGTTGAGCTCAAGCTAATCGATTGTCTTCTACTATAAACCAGCGACTAAGTGCGACACCCAAACTCCATTTCGAACTGCAGCAACTACATGCGACGACGACAAAGCACCGGATAACAGCCAAGTGTACCCGGAAACGATTGTCACCACTGAAAGACACTCACTGCTCGCTCGAGCTGTGCTCGTTCACAGCAATTAACCGCTTACATCACTATATGGCAAACATTATAGTAATTATAACCCATAATTATAGATTGAACTCTGGTCGTATGACAGTGCGGCAGTGCTGCCAGCAAACGTTTTCACCATCGCCAGCGAAACCGCACGTCCTGCGACCAGAATGTGCCAGCGAAGGAGTAGAAAAGGAAATAAAAGAAAACAAAATGAATTGGAACTCACCTTCTTTGGTAATCGCTTCGGTATCGCAGGAGGCGTCATCATCGTTCCCGTACTCCACCTGTGAACAATCATAATCATAGAAATTAACGCGGGTCACGTGACGGACGTAGTCTTTTGTGTTAGTAGTTGTAGTTGCATTTTGCAACGGATAGCCCAGCAGGGATGACATGCTCGATGCGGATGGTAATGTCGCAGACGCCACCATTGACAATGTCGGTTGGTATCGCTCACTGTAGCCCTCGGCTGTTTGCGATGCGGAAGGTTGAAGAGGAGGGGGAGGAGGTGGAGGAGCGGCAGATTGGTGATGCTTGCGGCGTGGTGGCTTTGGTAGCGCATTGATCTCGGAGTAGCCGAAGGGCTGAACATTTGGTGGTAGACTTTTTGGCAGTGGCGGGAGCGAGGTGGGGGCTGCGGGCAATGGCAAATGTGACGAAGATGCAGGATGACGAGAAGTGTGAGGACGATCTGGGACTGTCGATCCGGAAATGGATGGTGTAGGCGTCGTATCCGTGTCGTCTTCGTAGAGATATCTGGATGATCGTTCGAAATTGAAGGTGACTTTAAGGGGTTTTCTATGAACCAGTTCCGGCCGTGATTCATAGTCAGTGGGTGGATGGAAGTGCGCTCCATAAGCTTCGGTCGTATACTGAGGATGACTAGAGAACGTGGCCGCCGCTTGCCGGTACTCGTGCTGCGGTGGGTGGTGCTGTTGGTAGTGCTGTTGGTGTTGTGGCAGTTGCTGGTGCTGGTTATGATGATGATGATTATTATATTGTTGCTGCTGGTAGGCCCGATAGGCGGCAGCTGGGATTGCAGTGACGCCGGTGGATGTCGTGGATGTACTGTCGTTAGATCCTCCATCACAGCCATTTGTTGTCGATTGTGCCAATAATAAAATCACCACCATTCGATCATTTGAAATGGAATTTTAATTTCTGTCTCGTTCGTTTTGGTTTTTTTTATTTCCAATTTGTATTTGTGGTTTTGACGGGATGCAAAGCAGGCTATAAGCACGAACCCTTCTTGCAGCAGTTGCCCCTGAAGCGTTCCATTAGCGGCGTCTCTTTGCCGTCGATTCTCATATGTCTCTATCAGTTGCGGTCCGGGATGGTTTCTTGAACATACCTTCATGAGAAATGGAAATGTGGTCGTGTTACGTTAGAGAATCGCGTGAGCCACGCATCAGAGATTAGGCGATAGAGATACAATACACAGATGAGCGCTGACATGAAAACTAATCCGAGAATCCAAGGTTTGCAGCCGGATGTAAGACTTCATTATTGTTACGTTTAGCCGATAATGACTTGAAATTATTTTTGTTTTTTTTTTTCATTTCTATTCATTACTTTCAGTCTTTGTGGAATAATAAATGTGGGAGTGATAACGACAGGGCATGGGGAGATTTTTAATTGAAGAAATAGAGCACGGCATCGAAAGTAAGATCAACGGACTGTGAGTATTATGAATGCTGAAGCTAATGGCATCATCTGCTGGATCAACTTATTGCCAGCTTTCAATTGGTATAGTGGAGGAACCAATATCCGAGTTTTCCCGAGAACCAACGGCTAATTAGAGAAACTTAACGGGCGCAGAAAAATGATTATCCAATAGGAGGTGTCAATGTCGTGGACATTTTTGGAAATATCGTGGAAACGTTTTGTATGGTTCGTACTGCTTTCGACCATAATCAAGCACATTTCTACGAAACAATAAATTTGAACGTGTCAGGCAGATTAATGTTGTGAAGACCGCAATCTGCAAATATTTTACTCCCCTTTTATGTAAAGGTCTAAGCTTATAAAGCTCAGTTGACATAAGAATTGACGATAGCAGACCAAGCACAATGCCGTACTTTCACTCATTGGGTGCTAGAAATGAACAAACACAATGATGAAGCCCATTTCCAACAGAAATAGTTGAGTAACCTCTCCATCCACAACGAGTAACAATTGGTGTGGTTTTCGGGTTGGTGGGGTAATTGGACAATATTTCGTTCGCGAACGTTGTTGACTGACTTGTATGTGCTTTGGACGTGGATGACGGTACTATGGACGCTTATTTTCGGCAGGGGGATTCAAAATACCATACAACTGCTGACACAATGGCTCTATTGTGTGATAAATTTCCCTCACGTGTGATTTTTCGAATGGAGACACTTTTAATTATATTTTCTGTTTTAACACATTTTACTTTTTAATTTGAAACTCTGTTGAAGATAAGTCTACTAATGCTTCATGCCGTAAAATATCAAAGCTGTTTTTCGGGAAGTACAGCCGCAATTAAGCGAAAGCCTGACAAAACAAATTTGTCAAAAGAATGACCGCTTACAGCCAGAGCCCAGGCGAGTGTTAGATAGGTTTTATAGGTCATTATTAAACTCAGAGCTTGTAAAATGAAACCTCACCTTGGATGATCCTGAATGTCATAGGCGCAAGTATAAACAGAAACTATAATCGCAAAAGTCGCGGGATGTGCTGATTTTTTAAAATAAGTCTAGTGGCGTTCATGGTCTAGACAAGCTGCAATATATCTATAAGCCTGGATGACAAGCCTATTATCAGCCTTATAAGCTTTTGTTTTTTAAAAAAAAGGCAGGACAAAACAGTACAATGGACTTGCTGTGCACTACAAGTCTGTATCTGAACGAAAAATCATGTCAGTGAAGTAAACATGTCAAAATAGTCTCAGTTTTGTCTTAGACCTTGTTAGGAAAGATGCTATACAGCAGCAAGTAGAGTTTTGATATCAATGCTAAGCTCCTCAGGTTGTGCTAGATGTCGATAAAGAACTTCGACTGCTCCATCGGAGTAAATAACAAACTTGGAGGCCTTTAAGTTCAAAAAAGTTGTTTACGAATACCAAATTCAAAGCGATATACACCAAACCAACTAACTAAATGTTAAGGCTTACAGAGAAGCAGGTTGCGATTCTGATCATATTTTAATCATTGCCAAAATCAAAAGCTGAAATCATACCCAGGAGTATATGACCTTCGTAACCAGTGCCATTACCAAGACGACATCAGTAACCGGTTTGCCCTAATAGACGTAATGGAAACGACGAAGTAAAACAGGCAGAAGCAGTATGGTCAACAATAAAAAGTAATGTAAAGGAAGCAGCGGAAACAATTAGGCAAAGTCCAGAGGCAAGCTTTGGACCGACGAAGAATGTGGGGAAAAAGTAAAGCCCATGATATTCTATGACTTCAAGCTCTGCAAAACAGTGAAGCGATCACGCATACAAGATCACGATATTGGCAAAGAGAAAGGTTTGCTAAGATTCAGAAAGAACGTAAGACGAAAAAAACGAGAGCAACGTATACAGGAACATTATAAGAAAAAGTTACTTGGTCAGATCAGAATTTATATGCAACGATAATGGAGGAGTTATTTCAATGAACTGCTTAATGCACCTGGAGCGCAAGCAGTATTTGAAAACGATGTTATGCTAAATATCCAATAAGTAAAAGTGCTATTCATAGGCTTAATAAGGCGGAAGAGCTCGAGCTTATACCATCGGAATTAGTAAAATACGCTGTAGAGGAATAAACAGAGAAGATTACCCATCACAACTAAGGATGATTTTTTTGGAGGTTTGGTTTTTAAACTGGCAATACTGTTTCTATAGATTGTCAATTTGACAGTTGAAAGTTGATTTGTAGTTAGTACATTTTGCCAATTTACGATAAATAAATTAATACCAGAATAACGCATGCAAATTGTGCAAACTTATTTTGAAAACCATGGCCCGGTACGACAAACTTATAGTGCGCTAAGTCCATTTCACGGTCGACATAATCGTCCATCTGAGCAAGTTATTCGGAATACGTTGAATCATTTTACGCGATAATATGCATCCCCACAGACAGCAAATAGTGCAAAGAGATGAAATTATTGCCGTTGTGAAGCGCAGTGTTGAGGAGAATCCGAATAAGTCGATTGGCCATCGTGCACAGCAATTGGAGCTATGCCCATCCACTTTGTGGAAGATTTTCCGATAAAATCTTGGGTTAAAAGCTCCAGCTTGTGCAAGAGCTGAAACCGCGTGACCATTATACGCGTCATAGGTACGGTGAATTGGCCGAAAACATTATTCAGCTTAATGCTCATTTTCAACGCAAATTTTTTCTCTCCGACGAGGCCCATTTTTGGTTAAATGGATATGAAAACAAGCAAAATTGACGAATTTGGAAGCCAGAAGCCTTTGTCGACACGATCTTACAACCACTAAAACTCAATGTTTAATGTGCTTTATGTTCGGAATAATCGAACCATATTTTCTTAAGGCCAATGCCGGTCAGAATGTAACCGTCTATGGAGAGTGCTATAGAAACATGATTTCTGACTTCTTCGTTCTTCAGTTGACATACGACGCGCAACACCATCAATTTATTGCGGGAAACGGAGCGCATAATGAACCTGTGAACTGGCCTCCATGATCCTGCGACTTTGCTTGGAGGTATGTGAAGTCACTAGTCTATGCTGATAAACCAGAGACGCTAGACGATTTCGAAGTCAACATTCGTCGTGTTATTGCCGATATACGGCCCCAGTTGCTCGATAAAGTTGTGGAAAATTTGACTTCACGACTGACCTGCATATGCCCATATTAAAACACTAATAGTATAAAATCATCTATTAAAAGACAAGTGTCTTATTTCCTATTGAATTTGTACACCGTTATATGGAATAATGGCATTATCCCCGAGAAGTGGAAAAACTCGGTCATCGTTCCCGTACTTAAAAAGAGTGACCGAACACAATGCAACAATTACCGAGGTATGAGGAAGGTGTTGTCACAAGGGTTGTCAAAAAAACGTTTTATTTTAAAAATTCGGAGGAGAAAAAAATTTATATTAAAAATTCGAGGAAGGAAGGATGAAAACAAGGAGACTCCTTGTTGCCACTTCTCTTTAATTTTGTGGTGGACTATGTGAGGAGATCCCTTCAGGAAAATGATAGGAACTGACCCTCAATGAGTTACACAGCCGCTCTAACTTAAGCTAATGATCTTGACTGTTCTGGAAGACAGTGAGGGGACTGGAACGAGAAAAATAAGTAGGTTTAGAAGTAAATGAAGAGAAAAGCATACATATTATGGTCACTGGCCTGCTTAGATGGATCCGAACCTTGCACCTGACTATACTCAATAAACGTTTTGAGAAAGTGGACGAGTACACAGATCTGGGAACCGTATTGACTACCAAAAACGACATAAAGGTCGAAATAAATAAAAGGCTTCATATGGCCACGGCGTGTTTCTTCGCATTGAAGGATCTACTCAAATCATTTCAAAATCATGATACTTTGAGGACGTAAAGCTTGGTTTCAGACCAAGAATGGGGGAAATAGATCTCGGGTTTTTGATAACAAGAGAAGGAGAATCTGTAGCCGAAAACAGGACTTAGAAACAGTGTAATACCATTCACAACTCGAGGAATGCTATTCAGTAATAAAATCGCGAAGACTAAGATGGGCAAGACACGTAGAACGAATGGACAGTGGACGAAAAGTCAAAAGAAAATTAGTGAAAAGCCGGAGGGTAAAAAGACCGCCAGAAAGGCCGAGCTGTAGATAGGAGGTCAATATAAGGATGAAGCCAGACGAGATGGAACAAAACAGCTAAACATGGAAAACATGGAAGGAAAACATTTATGACAGGAAGGAATGGGGAAGGGCTGTCGACGAGGCTCTAAAATTTCAAATCCCAAATGGTTGGTAAAAGCAATAATAATAACAGCCAAAGCCATATATTTGGGGGGTGATCTCGTTTGTTTGGATGGGTAAAACGAAGAATGAAAAATCTTTCTTTAAATTTTAAAAGTTAAGTAAGGCTCACTTAATTATCAAGATCCAAAATCGAATCTTCAAGCCTAATAATTATAAAAAGGACATTTCTTCGTTGATATTGAAATTAATTATTATTGTAGAAACGCCGTTATATCAACCCTGCAATTGATTCCCTTAAGCATCGTTTTGGGAAAGAACGCATGATTAATTCCTAATTCACCATCCCACCAAGCGATTTGCGCAATCGGAAGTGGTGGTTTTTATGATGAATACAGAATAGGCCAGCTGGCCAACATTATGGCATATTTGCCCACATATAGCCAACCATTCTGAGGCCCAACATTTCATTCATCCCTTACCTGAAAGAGGTTACAAATGACAAATTCTAAACCTTATTTATGGTTTTGGGCTCTTTTATTAATTTCCATATTTACGAGTATGCTTCACTTTGACAATCTGAGATTTAGGAAAGCATTATATTATTACTTATTATATTGCATTGCCTTTTAAGAGCTTAACAAATTTAACACGGCTTGATAGTTAAGGACCAGACCAATATATTCTTTGGAATTTCTTTAATCCACCAAAATATATATTCCTAAAGAGATTACAATAGTAAAGCTTGTGACGAATATACCTATTTAGATCTCGCCTCTTACCTTATTTCAAATCAGATCATTTTGCTGTAACAGGCCCTGTCGTTGAATTTGAAGAGAGGGCTTAAACGAATTTATTCTGTGGTATAATTGTGGTTTCCTAATTCGTTACGTTATGACAGCAACCTACATATGCAATGACCAAATCGAGGGACAAGTGATCGATCACATATTGGCCTCCACGATCTGTTTGAGCATAATCAAAGTGGGTTGGATGACAGCCGAGCATTCGGATCTAGTTGCTAGGGACAACATTGTATACGTGCTCCTGATGATTGCAGATTTGAAAATGTCAAACTTAGACTATTCCATATTCAATACAACATGTTTGAGGTCACTTTTCAATTGGCGAAACATGGTTATGGAGATTTATCCCACAGGAGATTTCATGAGTGGTATACCTGCCCTGGAGATGGTCGTAAAGACATAAAGGTTGGCCTTACCTCGCGGTACAATGGTAATCATCACCGACTGTTGACCGGAAGGTCTGTAGTTCAGATATGTCAAGAACAATTCCTATACGGATAAAACTATAACTGTGCAACAACATCAGTTGTGAATGAGAGATGATCAAAAAAATGCTGACTTGATAACAATCGCAGTACAAGACCACCTTAAAATTCATACTCTGTGTGTGAATTTCCAAAATAACACTTTAATGACATGGGAACAAAAAAAAATATTGTGAACTACAACCAACGCGACAAATTCAGTCGAATCTCTCGAAACTTATCTAGGACAACCACCCCCGGAGAATAGTGAATGTTAGGAATCATCTGCACCCCATCCAGGTTGTGTGACAAACACCATAAGAGCTTGACTCTTGAACCTGCGCGAGCCCTATAAAAAAAATTGTGATAGCCGAAGCCCATCAAAGATCGAGCTAATTCAAATTGATGGAAATAGAAGTCAATATTTTCAAACAGCGACCTTATCGCAGTTTGATGGTGGTGACACCGAAAATCCTGTTGAACAGGTCCGTAGAAATTGACTGATTTTTTAAAAATCGCCATCGATAGAAAGTTGCGACTGAATTTTTGACCAAAAATGAGGTTTTGGAACCTTCAACCTCTTACAATGGCATTACTCGTATTCTCTATTTGGGAACCGTTGTAGATGAAAGGTAAGACGGGAGTTTACCGAAATGGAGACTCTCTAACAGGCTTGTGCCGACACATTTTAAATTTGCCTAAAATGCCCATTCAATATGCTTCCATTCAGTCAAATTTGTGTAGAGTCCCAAGGAGATATAGCCGCTATAGTAGGTATTTCTGGAATGTTCTGAGAGATGTTTGATGGTTGATATTAGGGTTTTCCTGGTTAAGATGTTCCCTCAGTTTGATTGCCATGATGGTATAGAAATCCCTTGCCATTGAAACTACTTAGGACATATGTATGTGTGTCGTCCCCAACCAACACACAACCTTAGCATATTGGCACGATAATGAGAGTTCCGTATGAAAAAAAGAAAAACTCTTAATAGACCTTGGCTTACTAAAAATGGTGGCCAGTGGCTAAATGCCCTCACCTGTGCTCTTATGTTTTGTGTATTCTGTTCAACACTTGGCTAAAATGTAAACTACGTAGGTCAACATTAAGGACCGCGTGTGGGTTTATCTTCATAAGGCAATGCCGATTTTATCACGCAACCTTTAAAAAAACTGACAAAATCTCATGTGAGACCTCGTTACCTATCATCATACTTCCGCATAGGCGTCCGATGCATATTTCCTGAGCGAGCCGGAACCCCAATAGCCAATCTAGCTTGCGTATAACGTCATTCTGCCTCTTCACTTTATTGTAAAACCTGATCACTTGGTCGACTAAGTAGCCAATTAGTTGCAAGAGTCTCTTGCTTATGTTTCCAAAACATCTGAATTCAATTGACACTTGAAAACCGAATTATGACTTGAGCACGGTAGCGGCCCGAACAAACAACAGAACATGATTCAAGTGCCCTTGTGGTCGTTGTATGAAGCAATCGAAATAGTAACGAGCACCATAATCTTCGACTATCTAAAGGCTAAAGCAAGCTTCCGAGATTAAGAGATACTCAAAAGCAATGCCTTGAATTCGGTGAGTGCCCAACTTGAAACACACAGTCTATTTGTAATTTTTTCGACTTGGATAGACAGGCCAAAGTTGAATCAGATAAGTCCCAAAATACTATCAATCAAAACGTGCGTTCCCACGAAGGCTCCAAGTCCGCCTCTGCATCTAACCTCTTTCTCTCGTTATGCAAGCATGCAAAACAGAGCAATTCACTCGCATCTCGATGCTTGTACCCGTCTTCACAATTGTACTTGCATTCATACTCGCCGTACGGCAACTGTTAGTCATTATCTCTATTTTCAGCTTTGTCGTCGCTACGCGTTGCATGCAGTTAGGTTTTTCCTTGAGTACAGAAATAATCACTTCCATAAATTATCCGGCATTGTATGCGCCCACCATGCCACACAACACCACATGCTCTGGGACTGCTCGTATGACGATTCCCTCGCGTCCACTTAGTCGGGAAATAATTAACGCAAAGGTAACAACGTCTCTTGACAAAGGGCGACGAAGCCCAACCGTCAACGGCAAACATGAAACACTCGGCAGGCGAAGAACAATGCCACGCGGGAACCGTTAGATTTGCGACAATTGGCGTTTTGTCGTCGTTGCACTGTGGCAGAAAGATTTATCTGCAGATGACTATCTTGTGGTGTATCTCTCACTGCACTACGATCGGTGCAAATGGAAGCAAAACAGACCTCAAGGGCATTACTAAGAGTTTTTGCCGCGGTCGACTGGTTGCAATTGCATCAATCCGTGCTGCTGCTGCAAGAGATATCAAGTTTCTTCCAGACCCGCTCAGCCGTAATTAGATTTAGACGAACGTTTATACGATCAATTTGACTATGCATCCAACACCCAGTGCTCAACACCTGAGCTCAGAGCTGCCGAATATTGCAAATCTAAAGCTATGAAGTTCGAATTGGATTTTCACGAGACCCCGGGAAGCTACATGGCGCAGTTACGAGTGCTACACATGTACATATATGGGAAATTCCAACGTGTACCCATATAATGAAATGCTATTCTGGGACGGACTGTAGCATGTTTGGAGGCAATTTAAAGCGCAAAGGTGATAAGTTATGTTATTTGGTTGCGCAAATAATCAACGCGGCCTCGGGTGGCCGTGAGAGCAGTGGAGTTATGTGTGAATGGAACAATTACGTGTACAACAGGGAATGGGGGGAGGAGAATGGCTCGTGTGATGGGTCGTCATACGCTGGTCATGCTAATGCATAACTCATGATCCCCAGATAATATAGCTTAGCGCTGACCATGTTTCCAAAAATGTGTTCGTGTCGCTGTCAATCTAATGCCAAACTTAGGTACAAGCCATTACTATCTCATAAAATATTTATATTTCCAGCAAAAAAACTATTCAAATTGTTCAATGATCCGCGTTTGATATGGTCTTGGAAATGTTTTTCTATTCCCCATGAAATGCGATAAACAGTGATCTCATCTCCATGTGCTGAACGCAGTTTTCCGACTTGACAGAGCGATCGTTATGCATGATAGGTCGGAATTAGAACCTTGGAACCGTGTGAATTAATGCAAATGTATAGTATGGGATGAAAAATATTCGATC
Organism: Merodon equestris; assembly: GCA_958301585.1. NCBI lineage: Eukaryota > Metazoa > Arthropoda > Insecta > Diptera > Syrphidae > Merodon > Merodon equestris. The sequence goes on along the minus strand of OY284415.1, from coordinate 51,020,861 downwards.
TTCAGACTCAGAGACAATTGTCACCTTTTTGTGAGCTTGAAAATCTCAATTTGAGAAGGTAATGGTAGCAATGCCGGGAATGGACAATGAATGCTTCAATAGTGAGAAACCCCACGTGGGAACTAGTTGTTTGTCGAACAGTTCCAAGCTAATCAATTACGTTGATGTCACCACATGACAACAACATAATGGAGACACGCATGAGCTATGAGTAAATTTTGGAAAAGTGGGCTCAAGCCAGTAATTAGAACCTCGCGTATGAAATTGATCTGTTGGTGATCTTGATGAAACCAAAAGTGGGGGATGATCTTGTATTGGTTTGTGTGTTTGGCCTTGGCTACCAGTGGTGTTAACTTTCGCTTTGTCGGAGACTAATACCGTGATCCGAAACTCAAAATAGCCATTCACCAGGGCCTTAAAGTATAGCGAATATGTTGGACATTGTTATAAATCACGTAGCACATAACTCGAGATATATTTCAACATTCATACGTACATAATTACCGACGTGCCATTAGTGCTTCCGATGGTAAGAATACGCTTCAAAGTCACGTCCGATAAAACGTGAATAAAAAGAGTTATGAAGAAAAGAGCGGCAAGATGCTTTACATAGAACGAATATTGGCGTTCACCAAGTAATCTCTAAAATCGACATTTTTTTTCGAACGAATTTCTCAACCCTGAGAACTAAAGGCGCGAAGAAAACTGCTCAATAAGCATCTAAAGTTCGTCCTAAAATGGTGTCATTTTAAATTGTACGCCTTTGTTGAACCATCCTTGTGATGGCTTTTGAAAATAGCACAGCTATAGTGAAAATAATTGATAAATCTGAACGTCCCACAAGGTAAATGAGGCCTCGAACTAGTGTTCGTTCGGCAAGGTCAGCAGCTGATATCTTCGCCGGGATAGGGAGTGTGACTGATACCATGGTTTTACCATTTTAGCATGATCACAGCAACTACAGGAACTACTCGCAACTAGTTCGCATACGATTTTCTCTTATATGCTTATAATGTCAAGTTTGTAGAACAATTGAAGCCAGCAGATCACGCACCATGTCGTAAATGAGACTATGATGAGGCTCATTTTTTCGTAGGAAGTTAGAAGTTACGCAAGCAGGAAAAATTGTATCTGCAGCTTCGAAAGCCCAAGAAAAATAGTGGAACAAACTCTCTAGCATCAGTTAGTGACAGTTTAGTGTGGTTTTTGAGCTGGCGGTATCGTTTCAACTTTGTTTTGTTTTTAGTGCGACCGTTTAGATGAATGGGTTGCTATATCAAACGAGATTAATGGACAAGGGTTACACATGGCACACAGCTGGTTAAACAATACGAGGGTGGTCCGATAAGTACTCAGCCTACAAAAGAAAAGCAAACATTTTGGAGAAATGGCGATTTATTTTTCAATATAGTCTCCTTTTAACTCGATACACTTGACCCAGCGATGCTCCAACTTCTTTAACTCGTCTGAAAAATACGTTTTCTCGAGGTCTGCAAAGTAGGCTTCCGTGGCGGCGATGACCTCCTCATTCGACAGAAATTTCTACCCGGCGAGTGACTTTTTCAAGTTTGGAAACAAAAAGAAGTGGCACGGGGCCAAATTTGGAGAACACGGTGGATGGGGCAGCAGTACGTAGCCCAATTCGACCAATTTGGTCGTGACGAGGGCGGAGGTGTGAGCCGGTGCGTTATCATGGTGGAAGAGCACTTTTTTCTTCGCCAAGTGGGGCCGTTTTTTCTTCAATTCGGCGTCGAATCGGCCCAATAATTTGGCATAGTACAGCCCTGTGACCGTTTTGCCCTTCTCCAGGTAGTCGATGTGGGTCACACCTTGTGAATCCCAGAAAACGGTGGCCATCACCTTTCCGGCCGATGGGATAGTCTTCGCCTTCTTCGGAGCACGTTCGCCGGGTGAAGTCCACTGTTTCGACTGTACCTTGGTCTCTGGTGTGTACCAGTGGATCCATGTTTCGTCGACTGTCACGAAACGACGCAGAAACTCCTTCGGATTGCGCTTAAACAGCGTCAAACACTGCTCTGAAGTGGTCTCACGGTTGCGCTTGTTGTCCGGAGTGAGCAAACGGGGTACCCATTTTGAAATGCATACTGTCTCAGCTATCTCGCGCACCTTCAATCGGCGGTCTCCCAATACGAGATCGTGGATTTTTGTCACGTTATCTTCCGGTGGTAGCCGTTTTCGGGGCACCTGGACGTGGCTCATCAAAAACCGACGTGCGACCACGTTGAAACTCGTTAGACCAATTTTTGATGGTCGCCATCGAAGGAGAAGAGTCACCGTACACAGCATCCAAACGCTCTTTGATTTCGCTGGGCGATTTCCCTTCCAAAAACAAGAATCGAATCACCGACCAATATTGCTCTTTTTCCATTTTTCTAAAATCCGCGGACACCACCGCTTCCACACGTGAAATTTCGATAGTAGCCGTCTAGTAGAATGTAATACTCGATAGTAAGTTGCTCTTGCGATACTGGCGCCATCTGGCGGTGAGGGACCACCCTCGTAGCTCTACTGGATGACATATTTTTTGGACGTGCGATTTATTCGACAGATGGGCGATTTAAAGACCAAACGACCCAAGAAAAAATCTGTCTCTAAGTTTAAGATAATGCTCCACGAACGATCCCTGAACTAAAATAAAATAGAGCTGTTACCAAAACCTGTGTTTGCCAAAACCTAACTGCATCATACGCTATGACATCTTTGCCGGGGTTCCTCAGGGATCGGTGCTGGGCCCCATCCTTTGGAACTCAATGTGTGGCGGAGTTCGCGACTAAGGTTTCCCCAAGGAGCTAACATCATCGGATTTACAGATGACATAGCTATCGTGGTTGTTGCAAAGCATACGCACGAAGTTGGATCAGCCATAAACGCTGCCCAGATAAAGCAGTGGCTTGAATTTGCAAGCCTTGAACCGGCAGACCATATTTGCCGAAAACTATGATCGGTATACCGGCTCTGTGCCCTGAGGACTACCGAACGATTTCGGACGAAGCCGCATTTGTCACTGCTGAGATGATCCCCATTGATATTTTCGCCGGGGAGATGAAAAGGATCTGTCGGAGAAAACCATCAAGGCCAACAGAAGCCGGGGTGGTATGGACAATCAAGGAAGAAGAAAGGTCGCGCTCGATGGCCTAATGGCAATCTCGGTGGGATAACACCACAAAGGGAAGATGAACTCATACCCTGATTCCATCAATCGATATATGGTTCAATCGAACACAAGGAAGACGTGAGACACATACATCTTCGAATGTAGACGCTTCGCAGATTAGAGGGGTGCTCTACCAGGACCAAAAAATAGAATTCACTGGAGTCGGAGGAACACTGGCTGATTACCTGCGAACTAGCCAAGAATGTGCAGACAGAGCTGGAGAGAGTAAAAGCTGCAAGAAAGGCAGCAGAGGCAACAAGAGCAGTAGAAGCAGAAGGAAGCCCGCAAGCACAGGAGTAGCATGAATTGCATGTCAGCCCCGCGAAGTAATACCTAGGGGCAGTCCCGCGGGGGAGAGTGGCAGACGAGTTCGGAGTGTGGTTACGCTAAGCAAATAGGTGGAGACTGCCAGTGTGCCTTCAGGACGACCGGCTTGGCGAGTGTTCAGATTTGTTCTTGTGCATATAAAAGAAATGAGAACTCCAAGAAACGGTCCACCAACTGTTTGTAAACTAGGCGTGGACGATGGATAAACTTGTATATCGTGCGGTCAAGTATCTGGTAAAAGTGAAACGGAAGGCTAGTGTCTTAAACTTAAGGAAGCTTTGAAAGTCAAAAGGCATGACGAGATGTGCTCCTGTCGCCATAATCTGTATAGGAAGTGCACCGTGCTATATTAAACGCAACTGTTAGCTACCGTGAACTGTGACTATCCATCGCAGAAGATTGGAAGAGCGTTCGCTAAAATAGGGATCAATAGCATCTTGGAGAGCAATGATTTAAAGCTTACTGGTAGACAGTTTCCAGATAAGTTAGTGATGTGATCCCCTACGTAAGATTGTGATTTAAGAAGACTCAAATGTTTTTAATAATTTTTACATAGTCGATGTTGCTTTCGTTGGCTGGATTGGTGGGAAAATACTTGAGTCTAGGATAGTACGACGTACGATAATGGCTTGGTTCTTGGTGGAATCAAACATAAGTTTGTTTCCATATGACCACCACGTAATGGCGTGCAGATCCTCATTTAACCACGCAATAGCATCTACCTTTATGTAAGATAGGTAGCTGATTGGAAGTCGTTCGTCTACATATTAGCTTACATAGCACTTTATAGTGTTGGAGAAAGGCATCAATGTCTCCAAGCTAATTTCTAATGCATCTTATCGCTGAAGAATCCAAATTAAAGTAATATTTGAGTCTAATAGTACCAATCATATCACATGGTCCTTATCGATTTCACAGCGAAAGTCGTCAACAATATCCAGTAGCGCGGAGGTATAGCTGTCTTGTGGACTGAATTGCGTCCTTAAGAGCTTTTTAGATACTTCAGATATGAATGGCAATATATAGATCGGAAGATATTCCTTATCATGATTATTGCCATGTTTAGGGTCATGTATGATTTCAGAAGCCTTCTAGGATCTAGAATAGACGGAGATGGCAAGGGTGCTATTAAATAATTATGTGACAGGTTTTAAGACCGTTTGCATGTTTAGCTTTAAAAAATTGGAATTCATAAAATTCAAGCGAATGGCATAAGATTTAGTTGCAAGGGTCGATTTAAGCACACCCTCTTAGTAGACTCTAGAAAAGCCAAAGCTATCAGTCAATACGGGTATATTACTAGGATCTATAGTATCATACTCGTTCGGATCCCTATGCAGGGGTAAGTTGACGATTTGAAAGTTTCGGGAATTGGCGTGCGATTTCACGATTTTCAAAGCCTTTCAGACTCTAATTTCCGGGAAGGAAGACTGATGGTGAAGGAATCTTGGACTGTGCTGAAGTGAAGCAAAAAATAATTTTTCAACTAAAAAAATGTCAGGCCGTGAATTTTTAATTTCACCCTCGTACGTAAAGGATTAGACGCCTTCTCACCATTTCTTCTTAATTTTGTGGTAGAATAAGTTGAGATTCTTTCAGGAAAATAAGAGGGGACCAACGCTTAATGGAATCACATCCGCTCTAGCTTATGCTCACGATTTCTGATGACCTCTTGGGAGTTATTGAGGCAACAGCTAAGAGAATCGCAGGAGAATGACAGGAAAGGAAGTAGGTTAAGAAGTAAATCAAGATAATATGGTCACTAATCGGTCACTTGACTGTATTCAATAAATACTTTGAGAAAGTGGCTAGGTTTAACATTTCGAAACCGCATTGACTGCCAAACGACATAAAGATTGAAATAAATAAAAGGCTGCATATGAACAACGCGTGCTTCTTCGTGAGGAAGGAACGATTTAAAAGAACTCTTTTCCGCCATGTTAAAATTCATATTTATAAAACCAGTAATACTCAGTGGATGTGAAACTTGGTCCCTGACTTAGAAGGAGAAAAAAAATATGTCGAGTCCTTGAAAGTAAGATCTTAAAGAGAATCTGTAGTGGAAGCCAAAATGAACAAACAAGCGAATGGGGAAAACTACACAATGAAAAACTGGAGGAGCTCTATTCAGCCCCAAGCAGTCTTAGTAATAAAATCGCGAAGACTAAGATGGGACACGTACAACGAATGGAGAGTGAACGACGAGCCAAAAAAAGTATTAGTTGGAAACTCGACGGAAAAAGACCACCATGAAGGCCGTTGGAGGACAAGGGCGGACTTAGAAGGGACGGCACAGAACATGGAAGAAACATACTCATGGCGAGGAATGCTGAGAAAATATTGGCGCAGTTCCATCTTAGCGCCTTAGCAACCTCAGAGCCTGACTAAAATAATCACAAAAATGGGCTACTTTTCTACTGACTTAAGATAACATTTCTTTTTAAATGATCCTATATTAAAGACTATCTAATTTAAGGCATGTGACCATCCTTAGTCAAATAAGAAGCATTCCTAAAGTCAATTAGCTTGTGAACTTAGCATATTGGCTATAATGTACCGAAAGTGAACTTCTAAGTCATAAATCGCCATTGTTTTATTATACAGATCAACGTCCACGTAATCGCATATGGAAAAAAGTGCAATGATGTTAAATCACACGAAGTATTTCTACAGGTCCATTACGCGATACATGATATTAGGCGTCCAAACAGGCCGTAAAACATAGTTTATCCACATTAATGCCATTCAAATGCAGAACAAAAAAATCACTAATTATATATAATTCTATAGAGCACTCCATTGGCATTAATTATGATCATTTTTGAAGAAAAATGAAACAATGATTCGCTCAAAGTCTCTACACCATTGCACGCGATGATCAAAAGGCATGATTTCCTGCACGAGTTGGTAAGCTTGTAAACAGTCTTCCCTAACACCTTCTGTGAAGTGGAAGGACACATCTCAAATTGCTGTGCAGCATGACAACGTGACTCAATCGGGTCTTTTTTTTAAACCTACTACGATCCACAGCAATGATTGTAAGCATTGTGCAAGGCGGATGCGTGGTATTAATTGGAATATGCCTTGTGGGAAAACGATCCATAATTACTCGAATTATAATGCTCAGATCGACGATTATGTCGATTATGCCATAGAATGAAGGTAACGCATGGTCGATTTCGTGAGCTGAACCATTTATGGTGAATCAAACGAGCATAAGCAGCTGTAAGCGGTTAGATTGGGTATATTGTTGTCAATTCGAAAAAACGCTCTGTAGAACGTAACAAGTGTTTTCGATGTTCTGATCGATCACTTTCTTGGGATTCTAATACTCCTGTCCGATTGAACTTGAACAGGCGCGACGACCGGTCACTGAGATCATCAGCGTCATACCTAGTAATACGTTCGAATAATCGGGAATAGAGAAAACTCTATAGACCACCAAAGACAGCATGCAAACACCAAACAAGTGTGTGCTGCTCTGAATGCGCGGAAGTGTTTAAAGCAATGCAAGTGCGCGTCTTGGATAAAAATGATTGCCATTAAAACTTGTTAAAAGATATGTTCACGGTAGCAGATATGAAGTTTGTTTTTGAAGCAGGAAACCATAACGTGGCTCATAAAGAGGTTATCTTACCCTTCTGCGCCCAATATTTACACCTGCTCCCTTCTCAACAGGGAAATTCTTTAGATAGACAACTGTCAATATGGGCGTCTTTGTTGAAGGCCTTGGTTATAGAAGTAGTACCGTAAAAAAACTGCGGCAGCCAATTTTGAAACCAATGAAGGGTTAAACGTACTCTTTTTTTGTTACACAGGTCAGCAATGGAAAAATCATTTTCTGAATGAGTTCTGTTTAGCTGCTCAGCACTGATTTGTTTCTTGATGTTAGACGACTTGGGGTAGGTGTTACAATGGTCTTTTTATTGTGTCCCGAATATTAAAGCCTAATCTCCTCACGCATTTTCTAGCTTTTGCATAGAAGAACTAGGAAAGAGGCTAACACCTTGTTCATTTTGACGGATGTTCCGCAGCTGATCTTGAAGAGAACAAAATCCGCGGCAACCGACGGTATACCTTATGTTGTGCTCAAACATCTTTTCACAGTGTCTATAGAGATGTAAACCATTTTGTTCACTAACGCTATCATTATATGATAAAATGAAAGACAGCGGTGGAGAGATAAAGATACATCTCTTTTCGGGTATCAGCAAGGTCTCCGGGAGGGTGGTCCATAGAGCCCTATCTAAATGTGTTCAACAAAATCATTCCGGATAACCAATTCGGTTGCGGAGCGGGGTATGACAAATACACGGGTGCCTGTTTGATTGACTTGGAAGAGACATTCGACATCATACCGTTCGAAGGTCTTTATTTCAAGTCTCTTGGCCTTACCTCAAACACTGCTGTACATGGTTTTTGACAAGTAGAAATTTCGTTATGAACAACGCCAAATCAAACATTTGAAATTAAAAATGGACTGCAACAGAGCACGGTGAACTCGCTGATTGTTTTTAGCAATTACCTCGGTGATCTGATAGCTTCTCTCTATCATTCAAAAACGTACGCGGACGATTTACCAACGATCGTCGTCTTTGTCATTCCCTTGCAGCGTGACTTCGAAAAAATCCAGAAGTATAGTGAAAGTTGAAACCAAGAAGCTTCTCGGGACACTAGAAAAAATTGGTGCAGGTTATCAGCTTTTGCATTTTAATGGAAAGAATTCTGGTGCTTGAAAGACAGTGTGGCATGGTTTGTCTGTTACATAGAACATCTGACTCTGAGTACAAGCAATTTTACTCTAACGAGGTCAATAGAGCTAGGATTTTATGGGTCTACAATTCTCTGATTAAACTGATTCGAAGTCAATTAGCAGGGGCAATGACTTCGGTCAATTACTTTATTTCCGGGGAAAGTCAGTACTATACCTCCGCGGAACGAAATTAATCTTAACGAACAACGTGGGGAACTATTGAAAACTTATTTCCAAAGTGAGTGCTGTGTAGCCCAAACAGTGCGTTTGTTAAAAATAAGTTCTGGCCGAAATGAAGCACCCATCGCGACTGCTGTATGCAAGTTTGTGCAAAAAGTTCTTGAGACTGGTATGTTAGTGGACAACACTCATGGTCCCCGTCGCACAGATGAGAATGTGTCTGCTGTGGCCGAGACCGTGAGACTCCATTTACGAACATCAACTCGCCATCGGTCTCAACAGCACAACATTTCACGCACTAGCCTGAGGAGAATTTCGCACAAAGATCTCGGATTATTCGCTTACAAGGTCCAATTGACTCAGCAATTGAAGGCGCGCGACCATCCGCTTCCTCATCGCTCCGCAGTTTGGGCCTTAGACCAGTTTCAAGAAATCATCTTTTCTGACAAGGCGCTTTTTCATCTCGGTGGTTACGTTAACATACAAAATTGCTCGGAAAACCCGCACGTTATTGTCGAGAAGCCAATGCATCCACAGGTAATGACAGTTTGGTGCGGATTGTGGAGTGGTCGCATCATTGGACCATTTTGCTTCGAAAATGAGGCTCGGAACAACGATTTGGTCAACGGTGCCATGTTAACCGACTTTTTTTTTTACTGAAAGTAAAGACATGGATTTGGGGGACCTCTGGTTCATGCAGGATAACGCGCCATGCCACATAGGAGCTGCGATTTGACCCCGTTGGACTTATTTTGTGGAGGACCGAGAAGGACCGATGTTATGAAAACAATCCGGAAACGATTCAAGCACTTAAGGCCAATATCATCCAAGCAATCCGTAAGCTACAGGCCGAAACCATTAACAAGGTGTTGGAAAATTGGGGTGACGGAATGCGCTACTGCGAGGCCAGCCGTGGCAGCCATTTGATCGACGTTGTATTTCATAATTAATGGGAATGTTTGTTCCTACAAAAAACAATTTAATTGATTACTGTTTATTTCATTGCATTTTTAAAACAAAACTTGTATTTGGCCCACCCTTTACTTAGATCAATGCGGGCTGATCTAGGATAGATCACTATTCTTCCAAGCACTAATCTTCCAACTTCCTCTACGAGCGCCTCAGTTTTAGTAGATCTGTTTAATGCCGGGATAGGGGAGACGTCGCTCGAGAGCACTTTTGAGGGCTGGGGTGGACTTTGTTAGTGCCACCTTTCGTACGCATAGCTAGCTAAGTGAATCATAAAAGCATAGTTTAGATAGTTATTAGCATACTTGGTCGTGGTGCAATGGTAATCATCATCGACTGTTGAGCAGAAGGTCTGTAGTTCAAGTCTGTCCATAGCCAATTACAATTCCTATACGGAAAAAGTGTGCAACAACATTAGTTGTGAATGAGAGATGATCAAAAAATGCTGGCGAAGACATAGCACTCGCAGCGTAAGATCACTTCAAAATTCATACTCTGTGTGTGCATTTACAATATAACACCTTAATGTCATGGAAGAGTTACTGTGAACTACAACCAACGCGACAAATTCAGTCGAATCTCTCTCAAAAAAAAAAAAATCCTATTTAGGACAACCACCAACGGAGATTAGTGAACGAACATCTTCGACACAAACCACCTGCACCCCGTCCAGGTTGTGTGACAAAACACCATAAGAACGTATACCCTTGAACCTGCACGAACCCCATTAGAAAAAATAATAAAGTATCCGCATAGGGCCTAATTAGGTATTTCTAAGTTAGTTAACATATTTAACTTAGTACTGAGTGTTATTTTCTAGCATAAAGTAGCTGAAAGTTAAGCTAAAATCTGTATTTCCACAGTTGTCTCAAATTAAACCAAAATTTTTCATTTCGGAGTGGTAATGGTTTGGAGGGCACCCTGAAATCATATTGAAAAAGTATCCAAATCTGCAATCTGCGGAACGTTCTATTGCTCTTTGTATGGGCCTAACATAATGATGCTGAGAATGGATAGCTCTTTAGGTGATTTGATAATGATTTTCAATGCAAGCGAAATGTAACGATATTGTCAGAGAATAAGACCTACCGAGGAAATTAGCCAAATTTATAGGCTCTAAGTTGGAGGAGAAAACGTTATGAGTGTGACAGTCGAAACAGAAACCAGCACTGAATAAAAAGGCAGTGAACAAGGAGATCTGAGTTGGAAATTGAGATAAAGAAGAAGGAAAAGTGATGAAAAAACGTTTGCCTCTATGTCACCTCAAAGTTAGCAAGCATAATGAAGGGAAGGATAAAGAGGGCGAATTTTTAAAATACATGCCAAGATAAAATTCAAAGAGGAGGTACGACATTCGTAAATCATTAAAAAATTCCATATAAAACGAAAATGAACCTGAATGAAGCAAAACGGGATCAGTTCAGAGCGAGCCAAGCTTAAATTCTAGAATTCCCAACTTGAATTTTGCAAATGTTTACCTGGATCTGAGGAACCACAGTAGCTAGGGTTCTAAAACCGGTAGCTATGAGCTTATAATCATGTACTCTATAATACAGACAAGTTTCGGACTTATACCTACTCGGAAAAAATTGGTTTGATATACCACAAGACGAACGGACAGGAAAGCCTTTGCATAAGTCTTTCCTACAACAGCTTTGCAAAGTAGAAGACTAAAAGCGGCCTAGCTGTCGTTCAAGAAAATAATAAGCAGGTAACAATAAGGACCCAAATATCAAGGCAATCATTGAAGGCATGTTACAAAATTTAAAAGAGCACAATCGTATATGGAAAATATTCTTGTGTTCGAGAGAGTGTGCCTTAATATCTATCTTACGATAATGTGCCAGATTCCCAGTTTATTAAGTATTACCCTAAAAAGGTGCTGTAAGACGGAGTAAGCTTAATTAGAATCGACAACCGAAAGCACATTGCAAGGGCAATGACTAGCGACAATGACCTAATTTCCGGGGATTACTACCCTAATTATTAATACCAGGAGAGCACACTGGGATCGAGCTTTATTCTCAGAACCATTATTCCATATTGATTCCGAAAGGAAAGAAAGTGCAAGATAGAGATGGTTTCCAGGTAATTTACAACCACCACCGGGACACTGAACTTATTACTTTTAGTACCGCAATGAGGGATTGGGATATCGTCGATGTTGCTCCATGAAGACTCATGCCAGTCGCTATAACTTGCAAAAGCATTACAAGTAGATGACACACCAGTTTCGAAACGTTTAAAAGCATTAGGAGTTCATAAGCAAGGACATTGGGTGCTGAATGAGATGAACGTGTAACGTGAAAAGGAGGATTTTTCGCAACGAATCGTGACTGCCGATGAAAAGTGGATACTGTACGATTACCCCACGCGTAAGAGATCATGGGGTAAGGCCGGCCATTTAACAACATCATCAGCAAAGGCAAATATGCATGGTTTGAAGGTTCTGCCTTTGGTGAGCTCAGCAATGTGCAGTTTATTATGACCTGCTCAAAACGAATAAAACGGGAGATTGCTATCGAATGCAGTTGATGCATTTAAGCCGAGCATTTAAGGGAAAAGGCACGATGTGGTGTTGCTACTCGTACATGATAACTTTCGGCCAAATGTTGCGAAATTGATCACAACCTACTTGGAAACTCTTAAATGGAAAGTTCGACTTCCGACTATCACCTGCTCCTATCGATAACGTATGGTCTGGTTGAGCCTCGCTTCCACTCTGAGGTAAGTAGTGAAATACAATATCTGCCAAATGACCACCACCACCACCGCCTTTAAGTATTTTTTTTCATCACGTTTTTGCATGATTGCCTCTGTAATTCGCGAATCACATTTTTATTATTATATTCGGTGTTACAGTCCGTGGAAGACCAGAGCCAAAGCTTCTCTCAATAACCTAGGTTGTGATTCAATTCTGAGCGAGACTTCGAGACTGTTTATTGTAGACGTCGGACGGATGAATATATTTTAAGGGGCCTTGTCTCTACGCTGATAAAAGAAACGTGGAGGAATACATTAAGGCCAGTGTCGTTATATATCGTATAGTACATTACTTGATGGTGAAGCACTGACGTAGGCTCTGTCCTTAAAATAGACTCAAACGAAAAGTCCAATGGTGTTAAATCGTATTATCTCGGCGACCAATTGAAGTCTCCATTTCAGAGTAAAGCCATAATTTCACTAGCTTTCTGGTATGCGGTCATAACAGGCAAGTGTCTACAGCAGAAGTAGAGTAAGTAACGCAATTCATTCACTGAAACGGACGTACCAGCATTATTTTCAAAAAAATATGGCCTAATGACCCAACCCAAAAACCGCACTAAAAATTTACTCACTGTTGATGACGACATTATTCACCTATTTCTCTTTGAAATGAGCGTCATCACTTGGAAAATAGGACTTTATGGGTGATTTGCTGGGTTTGCCAAGCTTTCTTCCAAAACTCGAAAAGTAGTTACCGATAGGACTTACCATTTCTGTCATGTTCTCGAAATGGCCAAATTTGAACGCTAATTTAAGCTCACAGCTTCAGGTCTGTTCAGTTCAATCAATTAAGTCACTGCAGCCGTCCCAAAGGGATTCTAGATCAAAAGTTACCTCAGTGGTCCCAGAAATGGTACACAGATGGGTCGAAATCTGGAAACAAGGTAGGGGCTGGTGTGATAGGACTAAAATTTAGCCTACGAATTCCCCTCTGCAATGAGTGAATTATATTTCAGGCCGAGCTATTATTGATCAATGAAGCAGCATACAGCACCAGCGACAGAAGACCCACTAACACGAGGATAACTATATTTTCAGACAGCCAAGCGGTTGTTAAAGCGCAAAAGAAGTACACCTTTAACTCTAAAGCGGTCTGGGAATATCACATAACACTAATCAAAGTGGCTGTAAAAAACATACTAAAGTCTGTAGTTCAAGTCTGTCCATAGCCGAGAACAATTCCTATACGGAAAAATTGTGCAACAACATCAGTTGTGAACAAGAGATGATCAAAAAATGCTGGCGAAGACATAGTAAGATCACTTCAAAATTCACACTCTGTGTGTGCATTTCCAATATAACACCTTAATGACGTGGGAAAAAGGAAATTACTATGAACTACAACGAACGCGACAAATTCAGTAGAATCTCTCGAATCATATCTAGGACAACCACCCCCATCCACCATCACCATCTTTGACACAAACCATCAACCGTCTGTACCCCGTCCAGGTTGTGTGCCAAACACCATAAGAGCGTACACTCTTGAACCTACACGAATTATAAAAAAAAAAGGAAAGGTACTCAGATACCTTTTACAGGGTCTTCCTCCTTTAATGGTTTTGACAATTCAGACATAAGCCTACCCTTGCACAAATGGATCATTAAACAAAAGAACCAATTCTGGAACAGACAGGAAGGTATTAAACACTCAAGAACGTTCATGGACAGTATCAAAATCCCAAACAAGCCGAAGAGGCTCTAGAACTAAATATGGCCGACCTAAGAGTACTATATGAGGCACTAACAGGACACAAGGCATGCAACTACCACCTTTACAAAATGGGTCTTAGTAGCACACAAATCTGCAGGCGATGTGGGCAGGCCAACGAAAGCATGGAACTGACCACCTGCCCAAACCTTGCCCGAGAAAGATTCAAAACGACAAGTAACACAACCATAACAGGGAAAGACTTCCAGGGAATCCCATCTAGAGAAGTTGTCAAATTTTTGAAGGCAGCACTCAAAACCTAGACCAAAGTAGGGGTACAATAGATCTTAATGGTCGCAGACTATACATATAGTGTCTTTATGACACTCCCCGAATTCTTCAATTCAATTCAAACAACAATGGCAGTCGAATGGTGATAGTTCAACAAGTGAAGTTTAAAATTACACTTCTTGTTGGATGGTCTATTATGTTTGCACCAAAGCCTGGCAATAGGGCTCTTAAAAATTTCATCATAAAAACCTTGCTCAAGGAAACAATCTGAAGGTTTACAGTCGTGATTAAGTAATTACATAAATAGCTAAGCTTAGCTTACCATAGCCCGAAAATTGTTGATACTACTGACAGACAGATGATGAATCTAATCCCCGCCATCATTAAAATGCAAATAAAAAAAACTTAGCATCCATTCCTCATATCTAATCATCTATCACTGCTTTCCAATCAACGATCTTATCCATTAGGTTCGATTAATCTGAATCATTCATTTCCTAAAACCTTATTTGCATACAACTAATTTGGCAAATTGATTTCGTATGCATACGATTTCCCTGGAACTTCAAATGTCCGACATTTGCATTTCTCGATTGCAAGCCCCAAAACGCCCAAAACAATCACATTCCCAAGATAGGTAATTCAACAAGTCGCAGTTGGCAGCTTGCACAGAATTACTCTCCACAAGCCCATTAGAAACACCTTTCCTATCGATCCCATCTAATTAAGTACCTAGAGTCGGCAATTAAAATAATATTCCCTCCAAAGCAATTTAAATATTTAACGACATAATTAAGAGCAGAACTTGTATCCGAACAACTCGGTTCCAATTATATTTATAAAAAAAAAAAAAATTACATCCACCATCGTAACGTGATACGACAATGGTACGTACGGTACGAATGGATGTATAGCTATGGATAAACCAAGTAATTAGACACTCGAGCAGAAGAAAATCACTTTTCTTCCTGACTGTGAAGTGAATACACAACAAAATGAAGAAGAAAAAAAGAAAATAGAAAAAAAGCGGGTAAAATGAAAAGTTTTTGTTACCGTCACTAGCGCGTTTTACGAGCTATCTAGTCAGTGACAGTTCCTCGTGCTCCCGTCACAGGAACAAAAACCAGATCAAGGTTCACCGTGAACGCTTAAAGAAGGAAGCAAACACACAGAAAAAAAAATATATGAATCGATATCCCAACGTCGGCTTCATCGTAAATATTAAATTTAAGCCCTGATGAGCACCGTGAGATCTAGGTCGCTTGTGGTTCGTCTATCTTACCTAGTCGTACGAACGAAATCGAGAGCGTGCCCCCACATAGAGCTGTGCACGTCTTTCGCAAAAACCACCATGGCACCGCTAACCACTAACCGCTAAGCCACCGGTCGCCTGCATTGACACTACGGCATAATGTAGATACAGCACCATAGCCAGTTAGATAGGCCCATTGGAGGTACGGATTCGGAAAAGTTCAATTTTTTTTTTCCTTGTCTTCCTCGTTCTGTTTGTGTTTGCCCACCGATTCAGGGTTTCCCACAGCAGTGGGCCGACAGCACGACGAAGTACACTCTTGCCCCATTGGGCTAAGGCTGTCTGAGCTGACGTTTCTGTTTGCATACGGATGGATCGCCATGGTGGCTCACGATTATGAATGAATTAGGCGGGCAATTAGCACCTAGTGCTGCCGCCTCAATTGTGGCTATATCGTAGCGGCTCTAGTGCTCCACCGTGCGGGCCACAGATTAAAAGTGAACAAAGCAAACAAAGCTAAATGCAAAATAACCAAAAACAAATGAAAGGTACGAGTATCAAGATAGAGCCCAGCAGCTAGGAAGCGATGGTATTGTAATGTGGTGCGCTTGCATAAAAACGGAAGCCGAAATGCATTTGCGGAACACCACCCATACATCACGGCGTTGAAGCTGGTGCGGATGATACTGCTGCATATCGTGCTATAGAATGAAATAAATTTGCGGCCTACTGACCAGATACGCTCATCGGATAGATGAAATCCGGGAGGAATGCAACGTGAAGGGAGGGAACAGGGGCACGGGAACGAAACCATCCATCCATTCATCCGATGTTAGTCGGTTTATATGTCGGAGGCCATTGCGTGATTATGCAATTGTGCATTGTTTCTTCTTCTTCTTCTCTATCGTCTTGGCGGTATTGCTCGATGGCCGGTTCCCTTTTCCCACAACCACAAACACACATACGCTAACGATTTTGCAATCCGCACGATATCACAACAGCCGCAGCCGTATGATGTTCACTTGATGTTTGTTTGCCTCATCTGACACGTTGTTGTTTCAGCTGACCACTCGGATGACTAGTCCGGAGCATAGTCCGAACCGAAGCGTGTTACTCAGTTTCTTGGCCAATAATTCATGTCGAACTGATGTACTACCACTAGTCGACTGTCCATATACGTATCTATGTGCGAGTGGATTGAATGATTGCCATTTCAATGCGTGATCAGGTTCAGTGCGAGTGGTTTAATATTTTACGGGTGCACTTAGCGCTTAACATTTGGCATCTAGCATCTGGAGTTTCGGGTTCGATTGCTTACCATCCATTTGTATCGGGATTTTGAATTTCAAGCGACGTCTGCTTGTGACAGCAATGAATCATGATGGACGGTGTAGAGAATAAACAGCGGTTGATTGGTTTGGGCCATTGCCTGCGCCGGCAACGTGCAGGAAGTTTAAACGGTTATTTTACTGTTAGTATGCAATGTCTGTCAATGGACAAAGGCGGCAAATACTGTTATTTAACAATTTACAAACTTCAGTACGGAGTGTAAGTTAATTACATAGCAATATGCCGGTAGGAATGGGATACAGTCGTGCTGCAAGGCCCGTCCAGATTCATGCAGGGCTGATTAATACCTTTAACTGCTTCGATTCGTTTCCTAGAACCACTCTCGATCACAATAGCTAAAAGAAGGCATTCATACATCGAAAACATACATATGTATGATGGACAACAAACCATGTCTAACGAATAAAATAACCGACTGAGACTGCTTTAGAAAAAGTTTAGAGGAGAGTATTCCTTCATCAGGCTAAAGGCTTTCGAATCTGCTCTACCGTATTCCTTGATGTCAAGCCTTCGACACAGTTTGGCATATGCGGTTGATCAACAAATAAAGAAATCAACTACCAAGGCAATACCCAGAAATACTAGAATCATACATAACAGAGCGATAGTTTAGAATAAAACAAGAGGACGAGTATTCACACTTAAAATAAATAAAAGCAGGTGTACCACAAGGCAATGTATTAGGACCAGTGTTGTTCCTGCTATATACTTATGATCTCCCATAAAGGGAAGGCATCACTGTTGCTAGGTTTGCAGATAATACAGGCGTCCGTGTCATGGGGAAAGCTATCAAAGAAGCAAAAGGAAAGCTACAGGTGGCGATCATCAATGTATCCGACTAGACTATAAAATGGCAGATAAAGCTACATGAACTAAAATCATGTTAATCACCAATAAAAATGTACAACAATTCTCGGTGTACATAAACAACAACCCAATTTTAAATTCCAACGCAGCCAAATTTCTTGGTATAACCCTTGATGCGAAATTGCGATGGAAAGAACATGTCAAGAAAAAACGAAATGATGACAAAACAAAAGATAACCGACTTAAAGCGGTTACTTAGTTAAATTATAACATGTACATACTAAATAAAAATGTCTGATCAGTCTTATGACTGGGTGCTATATGTAGAATACGTATTACCTGAAGATCTTCTGAGGGAAGTGCTTTTAGAGGGTTTAAGACCCACACTGTTGCGCAGTCTCACCTACCTACGCGAAAAAAAAATGTATACAATTTAAGCAAAAGTTGTAAAAGGCCGCGCAGAAAACTATCATCACAGCACCTTCAAGACAAAGAGGGGTCGTGCTATATCTAGGTAGTGCAGTAAGATTCCTCCGGTTGAAAAGTACATCGACGTGGACACACTCAGGCCACATTCCTCATGAACTTTCCAATGAAAAACACCCGCAATAAAAATGTATGTCTTTGAAATAAAAAATTTAAATAGTGATACCAAACCATTTAACCTGGCAGACTGTTGATCCTCAACAAATGTCAAAGGTCTTTGATGGTACACAGATGTCTCGAACATGGAATGGTATTGGCGCTGGCCCCAAGTGTGATGTTGGGAATGGGACTGCTTTACAGTTTCTTACAAGCCGAACTCTACACCGTTCACACTTGCGGTGACATAGTAATGTGGTCAAATTGAAAGGTGACTATTATTATCTCCCTATATTTCTTATTTTTTCATTAAGCAAATTATGCGCAAATACGTTGAAGATGTTGCAGAAGATCTTGGATTGCTTTGTGGTGCATATACCTATAAATCCAAGCGTCGAGAGAAAGTGTTGAAAACAAATGTGGTTTCTGATGAGCAACACATAAAAATCGTCATGTGGTCATGGTCATATCGTGTGGATTGATTCAAATAATTTTAAAAGACTGTTGCTTAAAAGGAAAGCGTCACACTGACAGCCGTAAAGAAATGATATCAAAATACAAGCCGGTCGTAAAACCTATCATAATTGGACGATTTCCGCCTCTTCAATGAAGTGCACTGAGCTGACCTAGAGTTAATTCAATATCTGTCAAGAACTTCCCAAGACAGGACTCAAGAAAGAATAAGAAAGTCAAACTTTTGTGGAGCTATCATCTGGCTTCAGTTGCCAGTAAGAGATCGATTCGCAAATATAACATCATATATCAAGAAAATCTTTGCAAATAGAAGAGAGATCAAGAAATTATTCAACTCTTGAAGAAACTCTCTAAAAATATCTTAAAACTTAAACGAAACTTGTTAACTATGTATCAAGACAATAAAGTCTGAGATATCACCTTAATAAACTGAACCATTTCCCCGAGACTAAGTGCAGACCCTGTCTTTAAAGTGATGTTGATGACCACAGAACACATCCCTTCCAGTATAGGAAAACTGGTAAAAGTTACCTCTATTTCTGCAGGATTGTTCCTAGAAACGGAAACTTGAGAAACTTGGAAAAGTAGCCCGAAAATTATACATGCTTTTAGTCTTTATGATATTTAGGTACAACCACAATATCAGTTGACCTAGATTTGAGAAATGTTATGCTAGGGAGAGCTCTTATATGTTCGTTTTCCCATCTACGGCGCAACTTTCCTTGCGGTCTTTTCCATCAGATTTTCTTCTCATCTTCTTTTGAGCGTTCGTGCATTTGTTCAAAAAATAAAGTGACTTGTTAATTTTTCTCGAAAATTATTTATTTATCCATTAACATCTATTTTACCCCCTTCAAATGAATCCTTCTCAGATCTCAGATTTCCAATCTTTGACGTACTTCTAATATGCGCCTTTTGGTATAGCTTTGAGCTCTTCCAGCGATGCGGTTTTCATCTTTGAATACGGTGGTTGAAGCATGATTACGATATTGTTTTGAATGATTGGGCTTTGGTTCCTAATATACATATACCCATCGACACCAGTGACGACCCCTGCCAGCAAATCTGGGTCATCATTCTCGTCATTCAACATCTCCTGAGCGATGCATATGCGACAAAATTTAGCAATTTCAAACAAATCTCGCTGACAAACGTTTCATACCTAACATATCTGAAGAATGTGACGACATGGGCCGACTGATATATCAAATGCTCATCAACTTCTCTTCTACGATTTTTCATGTCACAGTCAACATTTCAAATAAATATCCAAAACGACTGACAATGTTATTATATATTAGGGGACATGTGTACCGACATAGCAAAACATCGAAAATCGAATGTACTCAACTCGCGAAATGCAAAAAGTCACCTTATTTTTTGAACAACACTTGTACATTTGATCTACGTGTCCCGGCGATTTTATTGCTTGTTCGAGTAAGTCTGCTCTTCTCCATTCTGTTACCTATCATAGTTCCATTATCTATCATAGATTCAATGACCTGAAATCAATTTTCCTCCTTCCTGATCAGAGATCAAGTTACACTTTGGTAAAGTGTCACCGGCATTATTAGAATTTTATAAATATGGATTTTGACATTGCGGGGCAAAAGAGTTTTTTTGAATAGTTCCTTCATAGCGAGAAAGAAGGCATTGCTCATATACAGCCTTTTGTTTATTTCGGTCTTTATATACTTTTGCCAATCAATACCGTTCCCAAAAAGCATTTTTCGAATACAGCCAGGTGCGAGTTAGGGACCATATTTTTTTTCTGTTTTTTTTCTTCATCAACTTGAAACCTGTTTTCTTTCGTGAAATTATTAGAATTTCCACATTTCTCTTCTGTTTGCTGGCCATATCCAGGTCCTTGAGGTGGATCCAACATTTATTTTTAAAAATTATATAAGTCGGGAGAAGGAACGATGCTTAACGGTAGATCGATGCATGAAGTAGGTCGACGCACTCTTAATCTTTCTAGTGCTTCTCCACTACCTTGAAATTATAGATTTCCTTAGTGAACAAGGTGTACTTCTATTGAAATTTAAGTTCATCAGCAGAGAAATACTTGCCAAGGCTTTTAAATTTTAGACTGGATTCAAAAGAATTTACTGCCCATTTGTATGTAGGTATAAACAGAGGAAAAAAGTATTGATATCTGATAGTACAACTAGGCATTGCAGGAGCCATGAAAACACTGTTACGTATTCGTGACCTAGCCAAAATGATAAAAAGCAAGATTTGAAGACTTATTTCATTAAATCGCAATAAATTACAAGGCCACTATCAATGTCTGTGATTAGAGGACCACTATCGAGATGGACTATGATGAAATATATGTTTGCCGGTCTCTTCCGACTTTTTTTCGATTGATTTTTTAGCCTTCAATATGACAATGATGTCTTCATTTTTAACGAAATAAGGTCGGATAAGACATTTTAAGAGTTTCAATGAAAAACGAATGACCTTCTTCCGGTATTTTTTTTATGATTTTAAAGCTTTGTTTTCTAGTAAGAAATACAAATTCTAGAAAATCAAGCGTTTCTATAGATTTTTTTATTGAAAATTAGGTGATCTCAGGTAATAAAGAATTTCATTAGCGACGCTCCAGATTTGTTTGTTTGTTCATACTGTTTAAATTGTTTCATAGTGTACGCCAAATGAAAGTTTTTAACAACGTGCACAAATCATTAAATTTTATTTTTAAAATCAGATCTCCTTTCGACAAACGTTCTATGCAAATTCACTGATATGTACACATTCTATACGAGCAATTGGACCACATGACCATCTCGCGACGCGATTTTTAAGCTTCTTTAGAGCAGTATTCTTTTCAAAATCCATAATGCTTTTGGAACCCAATAGTCATCTGAAAATAAGTTTTCAGAATTTTCCTCTCTTTTCCACTTTTAACTGCATCATAATTCAAAGAGGGGCCTTCAAAGATGGAGACAAAATCGCAGTGGTATCTAAAATATTTATATCTTTTCGATCCGAAACTTTTGTCTGTAAGCGCTGGCTATTCTTACTTACTGGTGAGTGGTGATCTTGCTCTAAATTCTGCTCTTTAACGAAATAATAATAAATAAATAATTATTCTATTGAGTTTACTTCTCCCAACTGAAACTACAATTCGGCATCAGGATGTGAAACTTGATCTCTAACTAAGAAGGAGGAATAAGAAATCGTAGAATTTGGGTCTTCGAAAAAAGTTCTTATGAAATGATGGAAAGCAGGACGAAGAAACAGGCGAATGGAGAAAACTACCCAATCAAAGACGGGAACTGTATTCAGCCCAAAGTATTACCCGAGTAATGAAATCACAAAGACTAGGACGGGCAGAGCCAATCGGCAGTGAATGAAGAGTTGAAAGAAAATGAATGGAGACCCCAGACGAACAGACCGCCAGGAAAGCCGCGCAGAGGATGGGAAGGCGATGAAGATGAAGCCAGAAAATGTGGAAGAAAACAGCAAAACATGGAAGGAATAGACGCATGACAAGTTCCGGGTTTCAAATGGCTGCTAATAATAATAATAAGAAGAAAAAGTAGTGGTGGAGACCGTAAGCATTCTTTTGTCGTATGGGTGCTTAAAAGTGCAGCTTTTTTTAATAAGAAGTTATATTATTAATTTGAAGGTGAAGTGACCCTAAAAACATGGTTACCGTAAAACGAAGCTCTTTGGAGTAAATCGGCTCCAAAATGAAGATTATGTGACATTATTTATTTTCGCTTAAAATGTTGGACAATTTTTTCAGTATGGTCTCCGTTTTCTAAGATTGATTTTATTTCCTACCTTGTATACCATGCGAAATAATATTAAGACCGACCAACATTTTTACTTTTTCTTACTTTTGTTTGGTAGTAAAAACAAATTAGCTGTCATAATAAGTAAGTAATTCGAGATTAATGCCTACTTAAGTTGATAAACCCCATCCAACCGTTTAAATATTATGTGTGAAAGTATTCTCCATGGGCTTCTATTTCCGCAGGGTAATGTAATACCCGAACGAATTGCAACGTTATTTGGTTGAAAAGTCCATTGGCCTCCATCACCAAAATCAGCTAAAACATTAAAAGCAGCTCTCTGAATTTGACAGTTTACTCATTTACGTTGATACAAAAATAAAAGTTAATATTGTCATAACCGCCAAAACCACGAGAGTCCTTCCACTAAAGTGTCTCGGCATATTTTGTTCTTTTCTTGTTTGCTTGCCGTGCCAATGTCATTGACAGTCGTTTATGCAACTGAGATTGAATTATCTCGCCAATGTAGTAAGACGCACTCTACTAGTAATTTTTTCACCCCTGGAAGCAGGCATAGCAAATAAAGGTCAGGTTAATTTATATCGCAAAGCAGAAATGGGATCAATCATCGATCTAATCTTCGCAAGATTTCCTACTCTGAGCAATATGAAGTGGCCTGTCAGCTAATATTACAGCTATAGTGACCCGATGACCATCTATATAACAGGTCTCAAATGGGAGGACAATTCGTTTGACAGGGAGGTGTTGGATGAGATGAGAACTCGCTTGAAATTCGTCATGTCGACACATGCAAAACATCGCTGTAGCCTGTGATGCGGTTATGCTTAGAAAAGCAACAGCCAAATGAGGCGCTAGAATAAAAACACTCAATATGAACTTCCTGGCCCGACGCAGAGCCCAACGGTCCAGAGGGAGAGTCAATTTCCAACAACACCTTGAGACTCTTAGGCAGAAGAAAAGAAACTTAACCAAGGCAATCAGAGGGATAAAGTCAGAATAGTTATAACCAGACTCAAAGCCCGCAAATACCCATTACTAATATGACCAATAATGCTGAGAACTATGCCACATACTATTTCCACAATTGTTCGAGAATTGACGTATGAAAATCCCAGCCATCATATTGGATGAACTGCGGAGAACTCTTATGAGAATAGGAGATGAAAAGGCGCGCCTGGACCTGATGCGATTCCTAACAAAACATTGAAGGCCGCCGTAAAAAAGAAACCAAAGGTTCATTAAAACTCTGCGAAAATGTATAGAAACAATTTTTGTCAAGAACCGTGGTAGATGCAACAGCTAATAAATAAACCATCCGAAGCCATAGTCATATCGCCCCATATGTCTATTAGACACAATGAACTCGATCAAAACATCAGTATGGCTTGGGGACACCATTAAAACAGTAGTAGACATTGGGTCTGGAGCCATAGAAAATACTCTTGGAGGCCAAGGATAACTAGCGAGATAGAAAAAACCGTCCCAAATAGGAAGATCGCTCGAAAGAATGGAAACACCTTACAATTTGCTTAGGATAGTCTCCAAGTTAAATTAAACACAGAGTAAGGGGTTAAATATTACGACATCACTGCGGGGGTACTTCAAGGTTTCGTGCTAGGTCCCTTCCTATCGAGCCTTGTGTAGGACGGCGTCCGAGAACTAAAGATTCTGCAGGGAGTAAATATACCTGCGATGACTAACTGTGGTGACCGTTGCAAGTATATTTAAGTCGTCGAGTCATCCACGAACACAGCAACTGACTAGATCAAGCAGAGGCTTGAATCTGCAGATTTCGAACTGCCGACCACAAAACGGAGGCCGTTCAACATCCAGGTCGGAAATCGTTGTATCCGATTAAAGAAAGCGATAAAATACTATGGATTAATATTCCATAACAAGTTGCGTTTTAAACACGGTCTTCGTGAGCAAGAAATAGTAATTGCTGCGAACAGCAACCTCCGAAATACTATCAAACATGGGTGGACTCAGATATGCAAAGAGGTTCCAACTTTCTAGACAGTTCGGCTCTGTTCTCTTATACGTCGTACCAGTCAAAAGAGAAAAGCAAGGTTTGTTCGCTAAGGTCAATAAACCTTTGTTATTCCAGGAATGATACCCACTGACATGCCCGTGGATGAGATAAGAAGTATTTATTGTAAGGGTATTGTATTGTCCAAGTTCACTAAATTTGACAAGCAAAGTGAAATCAAGAGAGAAAGAAGAGGCACACTTAAGAGTTCTTCCCATAGAATTAGGTGGAATAATACCACTGATATAGGACTCACTTGAACCGAAATCTGGGAAACTGAAACTACCGCTTAACGCAGTATCTGGCCACAAAGGATGTCGCAAATATCCATACTGATTTGATCATGATAACTCCCCTTATTGCACAAAATGAGAGTCCAAACCAGAAGGACGACGTGAGGTACGCAATCTTCGACTGAAGACGCTTCACGGATTGGCGAGTGAATCCAGTTTCATTAATTGCTCGTAGATGGATGGTGGAATCGGAAGAATACTGGACGAAAATCTGCGTTCTAGTGAGAACAGTGTAAGCTGAACTACGGAGAGCCGAGACTGCAAAGAGAGCAGTGTGTCATTAGATACACATGATCACTTTTTCTAGGTCGGTCCAACTATTGGGATACGCAGATGATACAGTCATTATCGCGTGTTCCTAACGTGACGTAGAAGCCTTCAAAGCGATTGAAGAGCAGGCGAAAGAACTGGCCTGAAGGTAAACGAGGAAACGGTTTCTCTCATAGGTCTCCAAAAATAAAAAAAAATTATTGAAAGCCTGGCAGGTAACGACGAACAGAATAGGTTCAAAAGTCCACAACTGCTTCCGATCATAGTCTCACCGCTCTTGCCAAGCTCTAACTCGGTTGCCTCTCGTAACTATACTGCCATCCAACTTAAGATTTTGCATTTCTACGTGAGAACTCTGAATTATTGTATTAGGGCCTTCCGTATACTATACCTTGCAACCCTTTCTTTTTTTCAAACAATAAGTGTGTAGTATACATACAAAGCATAATTTCCAGATAAGCTCGAAAATATTCCGTGATGTTGAATAACATTTGACTCAAAATAACAGCCGGAAATATGAAACAAAAAAACATTAAGAAATGTCATAAAAATGGCACATTTACATAGCAGTATTGTCTGTGTCAAAATCACCGATTTAGGTACAGCAAAAGAGATTTCGGTTTTGAGAAAAGCCAGTGCTACAAGTGTTTATTAAAATACTTCGATGTACAACTATGACAAACTGCGATCAACAACTCATAATTACCACTCGGCCATGATTCAATTACGACTATCTGTCTTCATTTTACTTCATTGTACATTTATTCTTCATTGTATCTGTAATCCGAGTTCATGATTCAACCTCCATAATTACTCATAAACTCATTACCTATCGCAGACAGAGCTCAAGGAAAGCGATACGTCCGTTTTTGGCTCACAATCCCATCACGTACCATTCGCCAAAAACATCCCAAATGGCCATATAACACCCTACAAGCTACAACGGGCAGCCCATTAAAAGCTCGCTCCGAAAAATTGTCAATTAGCAGTCGCACAATAATAGAATCCATAAACAGAACGTATCTAGACGTAATAAATTATTACTCGGTTTGTTGCTTCCCTAATAAATGATAGGTATCGTATGGGTCTGAAGGTACGTGATAGCCGTCAAGGTGACCGGTATGACCAACCAAACTAATGGTTCGATCGAAGGGTGTTGCTCTCTAGCCCTCGCAATCAAAACCACCGAGTACTCGATGGGTAATAGGTATTGCGAAAAAAAGACATCACCAAACCAATCCTTGGAAAATCGGAATTTACTTGTACCTAAAGCCACACAAGCTCAACCGCAGTTACAATGCTTCCTATACATACCGTACTGTCCAGTGTTCGAAAAAGGAAAAAAAAACCAAAACATGAACATGAACTCAATGTCGGATCGTGACAATACAACTTTTGTGACTACAAAAATCAATCAGCAAACAGAAATTGCGAGAAAAAAAAAAGTCAACAAATCTCCGAGTGCACATTCGAAAATAAAATAAAAACACATTTTTTGTTGACATCACTCTCTAGTCGCTGTAGAGCACACGAAAATAGGCAAAAGGAGGAAAATGAAAAAGAAAAACCTCGACGATATGTTTCATTTCATGATCTTCAACGCTCACGGACTCCATTATATCTCTATCGCCTCCATCGCCTGTTTTCCGGCAGTCATCAACTCAATGAATAGGAGTGATGCACATCGCCAAACAACTTACATAACTTTTCGATGTTTTTTTGTTCCTTTCTTCTTGGATTTGTTTATTGCCTTTTTTTCACATACACCGCTCTATTGTTGCTCTTTGGTTTTTTTATTTTTATTTTTTTTTAATGCAACTCAACAGTTGCCGTATTTCAAATCCCCTTCTACACTTTCCTTTTTTGTCATGTATTCAAATTCACTTTTGTTCAGATCTGAAACGATTCTCACACTTATGTGCTTTTTTTTTTGTATGTTTTGATCAAAATTGTTTGGTGATTTTCTGTGGCTTTCACAGATGAAGGCTTTGACACATCCAGGGCGATTATGCAATGGAATGAATACAAATTATTCACATTTTTCATAAATTGGTTGACTTTTATATAATTTGGAACTTTTTGGAAATTTGGATCAGAAAATTAATTTTACACTTTTGAACACTTTAGGATTATCATGCCATCGAGTTTCTTGACAATATTCGAATTTAACTTATATTCTGCGAAGAATTTTAAAATTTTGACCTAAATTTTGATCAAAAATTTGAACATTTCTTTTTAGTGATTTTCGATCCTTAAACAGGAAATTCTTTGAAAAGATTGTTACACTTTTCCAGTACTATACAATGATTGAGAAAGAACTTTGAACTTTTTTGGATCACGTTCAAAATTGTTCACATTTTTAAAAGGACACTATTGGGCGAGTATAACATTTTGTAGAAATTTGACACCTAATCGAACGACAACACATCATAAACCCAATTAGAAAAAAATGAATGATAACGCGAGGAATTAAAATGACAACTACGAGTCCAACAGCGACTGCGACAACGGATACGAGAGTAAATATCACGATGATGACTATGGCGACGTTGACAACGACGCCGTAGTAGATGCGCACGTTAACTCTTCGTAGCAGTTACACCTGAACTGACTTTTTGCCAAGATGGAAAAAATAAAAATAAACATGCCCAAGCGAATAACAAAACGAATGAAGAAAAATCGTATGCTGTGCTTTAAGCGGTGCGGCGCGCTTTGGAATTCCTATACAACTACCGCTGCTATCGCTGCTTAACTCCGATGTATAACAAAAACAACTAAATCCGATTCCCGCTGCAAACACTATAATAGTAGTGGAGTAGTATTATAGTAGAAAACAGTACCCCGGTCGTGGTGGCGGGACTTGAAGGAAAGAAATCGAAAAATGGCACGACGCAGTGGGCACCCCACTATACCAAAGCACCCTGCCATCCTAAGTCGTCCAAGTGATCACCTATCTCACCAGGTAGTATTTCACTCTCAGAGAGCAAATCTTTTTAACTACACTAGACATTCTCTGGCCGGGAATAGATACAAAAGCAAAATCAAAAACTAACTATCGTACACTAGACGATTATTTCTTTTAAGCAGTTAGACAGCAGCACAGGTTAGGTTTTGCCTCTCGAAAGCCCCAAAGTGAAAGAATACAAAGTAGAAATACACACGAGTACAGATAGACGAAACAGCAGCACAAAATGGAAAATCAAGAAAAAACATCGCAAAAACTTTACTCACAGCTCGTCAGAGCAAACGTTAGATACTCTCATACCTTGCCACCACGTACTCGTATTCTCGTACTCGCGTACAAACAGTCATTGCTTCGGCAACTCGATGGTACTCGACTGTTTTTCTTCTTTCGATCTCGAGCGTTAGATACTTGAGAGGGACTTTCCTGAACAGTTACGAGTATACTAGTCTAGAGTTGGATGCAAATGAAGAGCGACAGCAGATGGTAATAGTACTCGAATGCCCGCAGTGACGGTGGGTGGCGGGGCACTGTAATGAGCGGTACGTAAATGATCTACAATTACTGTGTCTGTCGAAAAGTACCTACATACATATATCCACGATAGGTTCATCAGAACCGCCTATGACCCACATATGTTAGAGACCTGACACAAGTTTCCCGCTTCAGAATTCTACTCTTTCGCTCAAAGCTCTGTTTTTGTTTCTGTTTAATCGCCTAGCTGTATCTAGATTCAGATATTATCTCAGATACATGTGTGTCGCTACAATGTATCTGAAAAGCTTGAGAAATTTACTGAATGAACGTTCGGATTAAACGTTGTCTCTAAGTCGGACTTGGCCTAGCCGCAAGATAGCATACTCGTACGTGTATCTGGGTGTTGGGCAACCGTACTATGTCATGAAAAACAAGTGCAGGCTTTATCACAGGTGGATAGATGTCGTGATCGGTACTAGTCTACGAGTATGTACAAATGGCGGGGGGAAGAGATTAAATTGTTGAAATTCTAGTGAAGCCGAGGTGGGAACGCACGATTTAGTAGCATTCTACATACTCCACGCCACGATAGATAGAATTTATTTATGAGTGCGAGAGATATATGTGACAGGTGCTAGTTTAGGGTGCCGTAGGCTCGGTTCTATGAAAACGAAAATTGTTTTCGAATGATCGATATAGCAATTGTGAGTGAAATATGTGAATAGCTCGGGGATACGAGTATAAAAGGTTCTTTAACGAAAACTTTTTTCCCCGAATAATTTTCCCTCGGAACGGACCGAACTGCAGGGGGTGTTTATTGAATTTTAAACTGCATGCCAGTCGTGTGTGTCAAATGTCTGCCGGTTGGCAATTAAGCATTTGTCTACGTGTTGCTTGTTATTTTTTATTTAGGTTGTGGGAAGGGAAAAGTACAAGTTGCGAACGACTTGAGTGAGGCAGTTGAATGGGACGGAACATGTGTTGGGAAAAAGGGAAATCAATAGGATTAAATGTGCGAAATATGCTGAAAACGTGTAATGCGATGGATACAGGGGGCGAAGCCGCAACCTTGTGGTCGTTCTGTTTCACCATTGCATTCGCATGTAGTTCAATAACAAAGGGATTAATACTTAACAAGTATTCGAGGTCGGAGAAAGCATGTTTTGCCAAAGGTTTACCTTCGAGACACTTGTAAACGGTCATCTACTATGGGTGTTCAAAAAGAAACGGGAATTTCAAGAGGTCACATTAACCCCCTTTGCGTGTTGTCGTGTACTTAAGCACGGCTGAATAGTTTCAGTACATTGTAAGTAACAGCGGGTATCTAACCGGCCTAGACTTGCCAGGAAAGTAACATGTCCTTGTGGTACGATAGACGGTTATTGTTATACATAATTACAAAATAGATAAGAGTATTTGCAATGAATGTCGCTTTAAAATGGCATCAAGTACAATAAAGTTTTTAAAATAATAAATATTGCCTCTGGAAAATAATTTATGAATCGTGAAATGTTATCCAGCAAGAGGTGTCATATAGATTAAGCGGCATTTATGTGGAAGGTTATTAAGTATGGATCGACCTTGTGATTTACTACGAAAAATATCGCGGACAATTTTGGAAAATTCGTATTCATCATCATCAAGTGCTGTCTCGGGCGCTTTCGGACAAATAAGTGAGATGAAGACCCTAACTCTTGTGCGTCCGGCAAGACGCGGCCGTAACCGGGGGCATTGTTGAAAATCCATTTGTGTCCTTTCCGACATGATCACAGGGATAGGACTCGTCCGCAACTACTTTTGACCACACTTTGTCATTGCCATTTTTGACTCGGCTCACATGCTTATAAGGTGTATACATAAGGGTTGAAGAAGACCATCCACAATCTATCCGACGGAACAGGTCTGAACCGAATCGACAATTTTCTTGTCAAAATAAGCTGATCTTCGGAGCTTACTAACCCAGTTATAGAGAGCACACTCCGATCGGGCTTAATTCTCAAAAAGAATCCGTATTGAATACGGAAGGTTAGTGTACAATAGAGATGGTATCCCTGTAATTAACCACGACGATTGGGGCACCAAGGACAAACGGCTCATCAGCGACGAGACGTTGACAGTGCTCTTGAGCTTATTTGTTTTAGTACCGCTAAGACTATGATCGCCGGATCTCTTCATCCACAATGGATGCCATTATTACACCACATGGCTGGTGTAACACAGAGCCTATTCCGTGCAAGTTGGGTGTGATTTCCTGAACTGGAGACTTCAATTGGTTGCCGAGATAATGTGATTGAAGCTATATTAAATATATATTCTACTCCAATCAAAGACTTAGGCTCTAAAAAGAAATATCAAGGCTAACTTACTTACTTACTTAACAGGCCAGCTATCCATACAGGATCTGGGCCTGGGCTACGCCTGCCTTCCATCATTGACAGTCCCGGGCACGCTGCTTCCAGTTGTCAAGACCAAGTTGCCTAACATCAGCGATCTTCCCGAACCAGGAGGCTCGGAGTCGAAGACCCTCTTAGCTGGAGCGTCGGTATTAATGCGCTTGATGTGGCCGTGCCAATGTAGTCGACGAATCCTTACTTTCCGCACTACATCCACATCTTTGTACAACTCGTAGAGTTCGCGGTTACGTCTTCTCCTCCATTCACCTTCCTCATAGACAGGACCAAATATCCGGCGCAGAATTTTTCTTTCGAAAGAACCCAAAATCAGTTCCGCTGTCCTGCTTATCGTCCAGCTTTCGGCTCCGTATAGCAAGACTGGCAGTATAAGCGTTTTGTAAGGCATGACATTGGTTCTTCGCGTGAGGAGTTTTGGCCCAAGTTGTTTGGACAATCCGAAGTAGCAGTGGTTGCCAAGGGCGATTCTATCCTGATATCAATATCATCCGCGTATCCTAGCAGCTGGACAGACTTGTAGAAGATGGTTCCTTCCCTGTTGATGCCTGCCCTTCGCACTATCTGTTCCAGCATGTTTCAAACGGTTCAGAGGTCCTAGAACCGAACATCGCGTATTTTTTAGCGTGGAGCTACACGACCGGATCAGTTTTCCAGAAATCCCGAATTCGAACATCGCATCAAACAATTATTTACGATCGATGAAATGGTGTATATCGATTTGAAACTCGTTGGTCTTTTCCAGGATTTGTCGAAATATGAAAATTTGGTCTATAGTCGATTTACCGGGCCGGAAGCCGCACTGGTAGCTGCCGATTAGTGCGGTGCAAAAGAGACAGGGACAGGATCTTTTAGTTCTTTAGTTCTTGCAAGAGGTGGGATCGCCATTTTTGTGGACGGGGCAAATAGAGCTGAAGTCGTCGGGTATGCTTTCATCTTCCCAATTTCTGCAGATGATCTGGTGCATGCTCCCTACCAGCACATCGCCACCAGCCTTGAAGAGCTCTGATGCCAAGCCATCTGAGCCTGCGGACTTGTTGTTCTTCAAAGTGAATAGTTGTGCCGACTTATTCAATGCTGGGTGGGAGAACACTACTTCAGCGGATGGAGTTGGGATTTCATCGGTTCCTACCAGTCTCTCCTGATCATGCTCGTAAAGTAGCTGCTGGAATACATCCACTATACCTTCGGGTCGGTGACAAGGTTACCCTCGTAGTTTCGAAGAGGCTGGGTGCCTTTGTTGAAGCCTCCTACAAGGCCTTTGGCTTTCTTATAAAAGGCTTGAATTTTGTGCTTATCGCTAGACTTCTCGATATTCTTGAGCTGGGAGGCCGCGAAGATTCTTTTATTTTGTCTCAGTAATTTTCTCCTCCCTTCTTCTGGTTCCGTATTCCTCTTGCGCTGTCCTGGTTTTTTTGCTGTAACGCATTTTGATACACCTCGTCGGTTGCTGCCTTTTTCTGCTCACACTCTCCATCGTACCACGGGTTTCTTGTCGGAGGTGGTAGGTAGCCTAAGGTGGTCTCGGCTATTTCCTGAAAGGCTGAGCGGCAATGCAGCCACATACTGTTGGCATTTGTATTCGACGTAGGCATACCGTAGAGTCTTTCGCTCAGTTGCTTCGTGTACACTCTGACAACCTCCGGTATACTCAGGCGTCCAATGTCAAATCTCCTCATGGTGGGCTGGTCTGAATCTTGCTGCTGCGATGTAAATGATCTGAGTCGACATTTGCCCCCCCTGAATGTTCGCACATCCAGGATATTTGCGTCAATCAGCACATGGTCAATTTCGTTGGCGGTTCGACCATCCGGAGACCGCCAGATGGCTGTGTGAATTCGCTTACGATGAAATCCTGTGCTACTTATCACCGCATTACGAGCTGTCGCAAAATTCCTGAGTCTGGTGTTGTATCATGTAGGCTGTGCTTTCCGATCACTCCGCCAAGGGTGTTCTCCTTACCGATTTTGACGTTAAAGTCCCCGAGTACGGTTTTAACATCGTACTCCGTAGGCGTTATCCAGGAGGTCATAGAAGTCCTTCTTGATGGGATCTTCAGCCTCTTGGTTAGGGGCGTCCACCTCCCAACGGTTTTTGAAGAGGCTATCCGGAGGGCGCCCCGAGGAGGTTGTATGTCAACTTTACCCTGACATTGAAACAGGGATCGTTGCTGGCAGAGCAACTATTTTCTGACTTTCCTCAATACCTAAGATCTTCGAGAAGACTATTAAAAGTCGAGTTCTGAAATATCTAAATAAAAATAATTTTTTAGCGAAAAACAGTTTGGATTCAGGCATGGTATTTCCACAGAAGATGCTCTCCTTGATTTTTGTGCTTTCCTACATAAAGAAATTGATGATAAAAAATGCTGTACTATAGCCTTCGACACAGCTTTCGATGGTAGACTACAGCATTCTTGTAGATAAACTACATTGTTTGATTTTAGATTGGTTAACCGAACTAAAAAACAAAACATAAAAAGTAAAAATCGGGGACAATTTAAGTAAAGGGTCCGCCAAATAATTTTTTTTTTTTGAAAATGCTATAAAAAAAACTACTGAATATTTTCTCAAATTTCTTTTTTTATTTGAAAATACAATCCTTCCGGTTAATAATGGAAAATAATTTCATTCAAATGGCTGCCTCGGCTGGCCATGCAGTAGCCTACACGATCGGTCCAATTTTTAAGCACATTATCGATTGTGTGCAGCCGTATTTCACCAATGGCTTCACGAATATTGTCCTTTAAAGCGTCAATTGTCTCTGGCTTGTCGGCGTAACACTTATCTTTGACGGCACCCCACAAATAATAGTCCAACCGTGTCAAATCGCAGCTCCGAGGTGGCCAAACGACATCAGCTCTGCGGCTGATAATGCGATCTTCAAAAACAGGGCGCAAAACATCGAGTGTAGCTTCGGCTGTGTGGCACGTAGCGCCGTCCTGTTGAAACCAAATGTTGCCAATATCCTCCTCTTCAATTTTTGTGAACAAAAATTCATTCAACATGGCCCGATAACGATCGCCATTGACTGTAACGGCCACTCCTTGCTCATTTTCGAAGAAAAATGACCCAATTATGCCTCTGGACCAAAATCCGCACCAAACAGTGGCTCGTTTTGGGTGCACCGGCTTTTCAATGTATGCGTGCGGGTTTTCTGTTCCCCAAATGCGACAATTTTGCTTGTTTACATACCCGCCAAGATCAAAATGAGCTTCATCTGAAAAGATGATTTTTTTGGCAAAATCGGCATCTTCTGTAAGTCGATCGCAGGCCCACTTAGCGAAGCGAAAACGCATTGGATGGTCAGTTGGCTTCACCTCCTGAACCAATTGGACTTTGTATGGCGTCATACCAAGGTCTTTATGCAAAATTCGTCTCAATGATGTCTCCGAAATGTTCAATTGTTGAGAACGACGGTGAATTGATGTTGATGGCGCTTCACGCACACTTTCTGCCGCAGCAGCAATATTCTCGGGTGTACGCACTGTTTTTGGCTTTTCACGCTTTGGTTTATCGATGAGGATGCCAGTTTCTTTCACTTTTTTCACAAGATAACGAACATACGGAGCTGACGGTGCTTCTCTTCTTCCAAAATCCGTACGCAATGTTCGCACACATTCTGCAACATTACCATGATTTTCAAAGTAATGTCGCAATATTTCCCAGCGTTGTTCAAGCGTATACACAACCATATTCGTTCAGCGGAAGGATAAAACTAATTATCTGTCAAATCAGACATGAGCTAAGTGTTACCATTCACGAAATAAGCACTACTTGAAAAAAAAAAACGTTAGATGGCGGACCCTTTAGTTCAAAGATAATCAATCTCGGTGTTCCCCAAGGATATGTACTTGGTCCTATGCTATTTATAATTTATGTGAACTCTATTTTTGCGCTTTGGTTTGTTTGGTAATCGTAAAGCTCTCACGGATGACCTTGCTTTTGGTAATAGCACAAACACTCGTCTGGACTTAGTTGCGGAGATTAACCACGATGTTCATCAGCTTTGACTCTGGTTTGCCAGTCACAAGCTAATAGTAGGCAATAAGATTAATTTAATGTTTCGCAATCTCACTGTGAAACCATCCCCGGGCATTCAAATTACTTTTCACTCTTCCACTTGTTGTAGGCACAAACTATTTATTTAAATGTACATATGTGCTCTGATTACAGCAGTGATATCCTATATAATGAAAATGCTACCTGCAATGCGAACTGTTTCGTAATGGCGATCGTTGAGCAATACAAATATTTATGTAGGTCTCACTATTGACCAGAACTTCAGTTGGTATGAGCATATTTCTTATGCTAAATTGTTTTATAAAAACATCAAAATCAGTCTACTATGGAATTATATAGTCTAGATTGCAATTTGGTATAAGCTCCCGACCTGTAAGGCATTTGTCCTTTTTTAAAGTGCTACAACGGAAACTGTTGTTAGTATTCCTTTATTTCGTACTACTAGCATGAGAAACTTCTACACAAATATTTAATGTAAGCTATTCAATAGTCTCTCCGAAAGAATACGAATCATTAGGTTAGATTAGGTTAAGGAAGGGGAGTGTCATGATTGAACAATACTTCCACTCGGAGGCCAATACATACATTTAACCTGTCCTATCATATGGTGGCTGACACCCCCCGTGCTCTTTATAAATTTTAGAAGATCCGATATATTTGAATTTGCTACGTCCACAATCTCTGTGAAGAATCTATTGCCGAGCGAAGCTAGGCGCCGATTCTGAAGAGCTGGGCAGTGGCAAAGCAGATGTTGGCTCGTCTCGGTTTCTTCCTCATCGCCGCAGCTCCGGGCTGGATCCCGAGTTAATTTCCGGAGCATTGCTACAATGGGACAGTGTCCTGTGATCACTCCGACAAGCATACGGATCGAGTTTCGGTCCAGCGCCAAGAGCTTCTTTGTTTTACCGATAAGCTCTGGCCACGATGATCTTGCCGCGTGACTGTCATTTCTTGTAAGCCAAGACGAGTTGGCTTCTTTTATAATTGTGTCATTTATGACCCGGTATAATGTACTGATCGGTGGTTGCAGTGGCGTGTCCGTTTCGGTGATGTCCATTTCAGACTCTTGCCTGGCCAATTCGTCCGCTCTTTCGTTCCCTGCGATTGAGCTGTGGCCCGAGACCCAGCAGAGTTTGATTTTGTGGTGACTGATGGACTTCAGTGAGTCGCGACATTTCATGACAACCTTTGATCTCGTTGTACAGGATCCTATTGACTACAGTGCAGCCTGGCTGTCTACAAAGATGGTGATATTCGATGGTGGGATATCGGTTACTTGTAAGTGTTTGGCTGCTTTCTCTATTGCTAGGACTTCTGCTTGGAAGACGCTGCACAAATCAGGGAGTCTAAATGATTCCTGTTTGTGCAGGGTGTCAGAGTAGAACCCGGCCCCAGTGCCCGTCTTCATTTTTGATCAGTCGGTGAAGAGGGTAATTTCGTGGTCGTTGATCACGGCGTTCGACAGCCACTCGTCTCTGTCGGGGAAAAGGATTGGTATTTTGAGAGAGAAGTCATTGTGAGGGGAAATAAAGTCGGTCGTAGCTATGAGGCTACGGTGAAGTATCATGTCCAACCCTGCTTGCGGCGTACTTCTTAGGGCTCAGACACAAATATTGGTCCATTGTACTACCAGACAGACACGTTCCTTTATTGTATTTTACCCGTTGTCCGGAGAAAAGTGGGGCGAGGCTTCAGTGATATAGAGCTAAGATATTCGGCACACATCACGTTGGCCCTCAGGGTGCGCCACCTTGCGTGAGCGAAGGCGGGATAGTCACAGGGAAACTGTTCTGCTGTGTCATCCTCCTCGCTACATACAGCACATGTAGGATCTCACTGATGCCAAGCAGGTAGAGATGCTTGGCAAAAGTGTAACGGCCCGTAATGACGCACGCAAGTCTTCTGCAATCATTTCTCCCTAAGGATAAGAAGAATGTTGAGGACTTCTTGCAGACATCAGAACGTACGCGCTTAGTCATCCTGCATCATGGATATCTACGACTGTGTGCATTAAAGACCCATTCGTTGATGTCAGATTTGACCGTGGAAGCAGGTAGACCTAAGGCGGGTTCAGGTCCTGTGAAACTCTTGTCTGAGCCCCTTCTAGCGAGTTCCTCGAAGATCTCATTTCCTGGGATCCCAGAGTGACTTGGGACCCATACAAGCCTAAGTGAATTTAGTCTTCCCACTTTGTTCACAAAGGTCTTGGGTTCATGCACTAATTTGGAGTTGGATAGAGGCTTGGATACAGCTTTAAGTGCAGCTTGGCTGTCACTGCAGACGCATATGCTTTTTCCCTTCAATCTGTGCTTCACAACATAGTTCATGGCCATTAGGATTGCATAAATCTCTGATTGAAAGACAGACCCATATTTTCCTAACAAGAAGTGCAGCCGAATTTTTTCGCGCTCAAAGACAACTCCAGCGCCGGGCCCCTCCAGCTCTGGAGCCATCTGTGAAATTGCGAAGATAGTCCATTCCAGGTTCAGTGTCTGGCCAAAGCCAGTCCTGACGCCATGAAAATGTGATTGTGAAATAACAGCGCAGTAGAATGGCAGGTGTCATTGCGTCAGCAGGCATATCCATAAGACAGGGGTCGTAGGGTATTTCTCGCGCAAGTATCCTTTCACTTCAATGCGACTTGTACCAAAGACCATTTCTCTTAAGGCGAGACATGACTTTCAGTGCGCACCCTCTTATATATATGTCAAGGGGTGGAAGATTTATCATAACATCTAGAGCAGCTATCAGGTACTTAGCTTCCTTGGATATCGAGATGGGAATGCCTTTTAGCACCAGCTGAGTAATGCCAATATTTTTCGTCCTTCCCTTGAAGAGAACGACATTAGTCTTAAGAGGATTAACCGACAGCCGGCGCTTTGAGACAGACAATCGCTCAACTGGATATGACGAGGATACTATATAGTTGTATCAGTTCCCCCTAAGGAGAAAACTCCGCGAAATACCTTTTTAATGACTTGGCTATTGCGGGACTCTATTTCCGTGTCATCAGCGTCAGAAAACAACGAACCAATCTCTGAGCACGGTGCCTAAGTGTAAAATCTAATTTAAAGGGGATAGCTCTGAATCCCCACCGTAGGAAGAGTAGAAAGTTATTGGAAGGAAACAGAGAGCAATCAATAACGCGATACTATGCAAGTACTATGGTCGAGCAAAGTGTGCCGCGAAGTTCATTTTGGATTGATTCTACCAAATAAAAGTATTCAATTCAAATAAAAACAACTTAATCCACCGCGCTATGTAATTCTTCTTTGGCTTCATTGTCTTCGAACGAATCCCCCAATTTTTAAGGGATGTTATCCCAATTCCCATTATTGGATGAAGTTCCGCCTAGTTACGTTTATAAAATACCACTGCGCCCCATCGAAGAACCAATTTCATCTCTTAATTCAGCAATAATTTCAAGTCTGTATTGAAAATAATTACCCCCGAAACGGAATACCCTTGATATCCACAAGGAATTCCACCACCAACGGAAACGACAAACCGAACAAAAACCAAAATAACAATAGAGAAGTATCTCGGCGCAAAAGCACCATTACAACCGAGAAATCCGACAGAACCATAAAAACGTCTTAAAATACCTTTTATGTGCATTGGCAGCGGAGCGTACTCAAGACACAATATCGCCTGGCCTAAAACACAATAGCTCGTAAAAACAATGAACCCGCAGCGCTGTTGTAGTTTTCGTCGTCGTAGTCACTCGGTCCCTCGTGTTGACCTAATTAACATCTGAGCCACTAAATATATGCCCATTAGGGGGCGCTTACAATAAAACAGCCACTTTCATCCACCGACCGAATAAGACAAAGAAAGCTTGAAAAGGGAAAACGAAACGTTTGACAAAGGTCAGTATCTGACGGCTTTTACGACCAACCATTATCGTTAGAAACCATCGTGCCTTGTCAGTGGTGTGAGGAGATATTCGATTCTCCAATCACCGGTCGATCTGTCATCGCACCACAGAGTGTACACAACACATTTTGGCAAATGTCACTTGTGGGTGTCTATCAAATCAGATTCATGCCTCTTGTTACATGCAGCCTATACACGCCTGTGACTGTGGGCAGGAAACTGCAGAATGTAACTGGTGAATGGTCGACCATATGTCGCCCATACGTACGTCGCCATCATCTTAATTTGGTCAATGAAATCAATTCACTTGGCTATTCTCCAATTAATCCAAAGAATGATAAAGGAAAAGGCGTCAGCTCAGTACGGAATGACTGAGTAGCTAAATGGTTAAATGGCATCGAACGAGGCGAAATGTCGCCGACAAATCATAAGCGAATGACACAGGAGTATGTAGAAGGTTTACTACGGTATACTGAGTCAATAACGAGAAATGCATTAGGATTGTACGGTATGAGCGTACTGTTCGAGGTAGCGGTCCTTTTTTGGCCGAGTGGGAAATGACTTGTTCTGATTGACGTTTCGCTTGAGGCAGTTATGATTGAGAGACAGCGACTGTGACAGTGGCCATATGGGAAAGGAAGTAATGGGTATTTAATATCATTGGTACCTCAGAATTAAACGGTAATTGGTTTTCTCGTACCCGAAAAGGGTATGAATCTATTTTAGGTTATTTGGCAGCACTCGTTATTAACGCCGAACGGATGATTAGTTTAGATATATAAAATATCCTTTAACTGCTTTATATAACGTATCGCCCGGCTGGTGTATGGATTGAAGGTATAGCTTTATTCATCAAATTTGATGAACTGACTATCTGGCAGCACTTTTCAACAATATTTCAAAATTACAGGTTTTCTAAATACGCACCTGAGTCACTAAGTTTAATGGGTCGGCAGCATTAGATAGATAAAAGGTTGTACGCTAGTTTCAGAAATTAGAAAAAAGTTTAATATATTGGCAGCACTTTCCATCAACATCTAACAATGCAGATTGTGTATTTTTTATACTCTGGGTTTCCGATAAATTAGCAGACCGTATAATTGGCAACATTCTAGCCATCTAGCGCTTATAGGAGATGTTCGAGATGTTTTGTTTAAAAACATAATTGTATATTACCGAAATGGTTTGGTAGCACTTGTTATTGTTCATTGTCAATTTCAGTAACATCGATCAAAAATGGAATCTTTAGACATCTTTCCTAGAAAAATCATGCTGACATGGTAATTTGGCAGCACAGAAACTTATCCAGTTCCAATGTCATCACACACAACACCAGCGACTCAGATTGCACCAACTCAGAATCTCTGTCATTGACGCGACTCGACACTTTCACTTTATTTCACTTAACATCACGACAATGTAGTACGTGCCCTTTGCTGTTCCACCTTTTGGCCATTTCTCGCCGTTTTAACACAATTACTCAACACCATTCGAGTGAACAAAGGCCGTTACCTGACACCGCGTACCGTCCATTGACCAACACCAAAACCCCATCCGTCGTGGAAGAATTACTCCAAATCCGACATGACCAACGGTGCACTCACTGCCCGCGCTCATGTATAAGCATTTCACTTGAGCTTCAAGCCTGACCTCCGTGTTCTCCTCGCGGCCGCATTAAGATGTTAATAAGGTGCCTAAGTCATACTCATAACCGCTACCACAAAGCCATTTTACGTGTGGCTGCCACCACCCATTCACCATTTACATACATATGGGTCCAACGACGTGGTTGCTGTTGTCTATTCAACAGAACTTCCCCGCAAGCCATTTTTCTGGACTTGGTCATGCACCGACACCGACCGAGTCTGACGTAACGTCAGGGCGTGATCGGAGTCAACAAGATCGGAGGAGCAACAAGCAGACACCAAACCATTTTCGGTGACTTACTGGAACTGATTTATACAATCATTCCGGATGAGGTGGCGGCGGCGATATGCTACGTTTCTAGAACGACAAACCTGTTGACTGATCGTCAATCGATCGATTGAATCCACCGCATGTGGAAGCGAGACAGAGAGTGTCCGTGTGCGAGCAAGGGTTATGT
The DNA here is from genome assembly GCA_958301585.1 of Merodon equestris. Classification (NCBI taxonomy): domain Eukaryota; kingdom Metazoa; phylum Arthropoda; class Insecta; order Diptera; family Syrphidae; genus Merodon; species Merodon equestris. The sequence goes on along the minus strand of OY284415.1, from coordinate 50,980,079 downwards.
GTAGGACCGACTGCGGCGGGACCTGTCATTTGGGTCGCCACAATCTCGAACACAGTCTTGGGTGTATACACAATTGCACATGGAATAAACATGGGCTTGGCATGGCACGGCACAGTTTCTACAACACACAGATCGCCTAGGCGATAAGGGTGATTCAGTATTTCATTACAAACGGTTATCGTTTCCTCTGCCCGGTATTGGTTCATCTGTGCGGCTGAGCTTTCGTCTTGCCATGAAAACTCATCCAGGCGGGAATGGTGCGCTTGGGAGGTGAAGTCGGGTCGGTGATTGCGAACAATATTTTCCTGATGTATGTACAACGACAACCTGGACATAATGAGGAGTAATATACGGATGCATACACACGGGGATCCGTCGAGGTTATGAGAAAAAAATCGCTATTTTCTGCGTTTTCCATGTTAATTGGGTTTTATGTACGTTTTGCACGGAATCGGGGCCGCCAAGCTGTGCTCATTCCCTGGACTAGGTGGAGGCGCGTGAAAAATTAATGAAGAGGCGTTGTGGAGTTGGCGGTTATAAGGAGCAGCAGGGAATCAATCAGTATTGATTAGTTTTTTTTTAGATGTAAACGTTAGGTGGCGTGGCATTTTGGGTTGTTTGAATCAGTTGGATTGAACTGAAGACAACTGAAATAGCTGGATAATGATTGACTGTGAATAGGAACGCCGATTGCAGTGGATAAGGTAGAAGGTTAATTGGAGCCGATTAATTTATTGATTTGGCGTTTGACGTTACTTGATTTAAGAAATTTGCTAATTTATTTCAACGGTCGATTTTAGTGCATGGCAGCCAACCTAGATATCTCGTGATTGGCGTGAGCAATTTACGAAGGATTAGCCTTGGTTTTCCGGAGGAGGTTTTATCATCAGTAGTAAAAGTGAAAACATTTAATGTGGCAATTGTGTGACGGTAATTTTGGTAATTAAATTCATCTGTACATTAAATTCGATCAAGGAAGTTCGAGGAAGGTGAGGGAAATTTGGCTTTCTGACTGAATACAACTATCGTGAAAGCAATTGCTATTTTGATAGATAAGTGGACGTCAAGAGGTTGTTTTTAGGAGAAAGCAATGAGAATTATAATTTCAATGTCGTCGACATTAGAAGTCAACAGAACATTGTAACCAATCAGTCACTGTGCCCTTTATCTTATGAAATCATTTTTGACGACTCGACATTGCCTTTAATATTGATCTTTGATACTGCTCTTAGGACACCTTAACAAGCTCTGTGGAATTCGTTCTACTTATCGATAAGGTGTATGATTGGCGTGCTCCTGCTGAGCTCATGCATAATTTAGTTCTAATTAAACCAAATCAAAAATGTCGCTTATAACTATGGCTTCATAGAGTAGGTCCAGCTAGGAGAAAAATTAAATGTTCATCGAGTACCTCAAGCGCAGGTCTACCAAAGACATACCTAGCGACTTGTTGAAAACATTGAGGGACTCATAGTAGGTAGGAGTACGGCAGAATATCCACTGAAGATGAACATCCACGTCCCTCACTGGAGATAACGTGAAAAAAGTAGAAAATGTTGAGTTGGCAGATCAAAGACTGAACATCAGGCGTATAGCTACGGTCACAGGGTTCTTATATGGCAGCGTTCAAAAAATTGCATATAAAAAAGGTCTCTGCGTGTTAAGTAGCGATATTGTTAACCGACGAGCATAAGGAAAAACAAGACATTTCGAGGGTGAGGCTCGAGAAGTTCCAAGCAGATCAGAAAATGTTTTTATTACGTCTGGATCCACAATTCTGATCCTGAAACCAAACAACAATCGATGACTTGAAAGAGAGCCTTTTTATCGAGGCCAAAGAAATTCAAAGCGTTAAATTCGGCGGGCAAGGCTATGGCGTCCGTTTTTTGGAACGCTGAAGGAATAATTATGCTGGAACATTAGGATCACTATTTCAGGATTTTACTACTCAGACCAAAAAAGAAGGTTGCGAAAGATCATTGAAGAAAAAAGAAGCGGCGAGTTGGACTGTGTTTCACCAAGACGACGCACCGATCTGCTGCCGTTCAAAAACGGGATTCGCCAGTCCCAGTTATTTCTACCACTTTCCTTGGCTCCAGGAACATATCCGAGGCAAGAAATTCGGAAACGATAGCGCAGTTATGGCCGTTATTGAAGCGATGTGGGAGCGTCAAGACAAAGAATTATTTTCTAAAAGAATCCTTAGCTTAGAAACAAGGGGGTGGTCGTGGTGCAATGTTAATCGTCACCGACCGTTGAGCCGAAGGTCTGAGTTCAAGTCCCTCCAAACTGTGCAACAACATCAGTTATGAATCAAAGATGATCAAAAAAGTGCTGGCGAAGGCATAACACTCGCAACAACATACTCTGTGTGCGCATTTCCAATATAACACCTTAATGACAGGGAAACAAAAGAGTTACTGTGAATTACAACCAATGCGAAATTTCAGTCGAATCTCTGAAATCCTATCCAGGACAACCACCCCCGGAGAGTAGTGAACGCACATCTTCGACACAAACCATCTGCACCCCGTCCAAGTTGTGTGACAAACTTACAAAAGAAACAAACTGTGAGCAATCATCCTTCGTACTCAATTCCCTAATGACTTTTCTAACTATACTGGCACTTATCTGAAATTAACCGAGCTTCATAACTCTCTCTACGAACGCTTTTTGATAAGTTCTTCTTTCAGTTTGTCAACTTCAAATAGAAATCTGATGGCTACCTTACCTCGCTCTCTTTCAATGGCGAAACCTCGCATGATCCCAACACTATCGCCAACATTTTTGAAATCTTCCTTAAACAATCTTTCGCCCATGACTCCTTTGTACCAGAGACTCCTGACTTCGACTACTTAACAAATTTCTCCCTTGGACCATTTCTCCCAAGTACTATTGACCCCCATATCATCGAAAATAAATTGAATAAAGAATTCATTCCTGATCCCGATGGTCTCCCTGCCATATTATTAAAAAAAATTCTTCCTGTGCCGCTTCAACCTAAAACCGCTTTTATAACTCCTATTCACCAAAAAGGCCGAGGAGTGAAGTTAACAGCTACCGCCCCATCGCCAAACTGTCACATATACCCAAACTTTTCGAAGTTGTCTTGTATGACAGTCTACGTTTTCACTGCAAGTCTCTAATCTCCTCTAAATAACATGGCTTCCTCAAATATAGGTCTACAACCACAAACCTTGTCGAATTTGTTTCCTTCACCCTCTCAGCGTTAGAAAATGGGAATGAAATCGACGTCATTTCAACTGATTTCAGTAAAGCCTTCGACAAAATCTCCCACCAACTAATACTCTTCAAACTGTCTTCTCATGGCTTTGAAATGCTGCGTTGTAGGGGATATCTTCTTATTTAAAAAAACTGTTACTACAGTGTTCGTTTTAGATCTGCCTTTTCCAATCCCTTCTTAGCTTCTTTCGGCGTTCCCCAAGGCAGCCACCTAGGTCCATTTCTTTTTATTTTTACCATTAACGACATTGAGTTTGTCATCAAACATTCCTACCTCTCACTGTATGCCCACCAAGTTCCTCAAGACTGGAACTTAACATTTTCAAATGTCAATCAATTAACTTTTCATGTAAACGAATGAAACCTGCTCTTCGTCTCTACTTCCTCAATAATCAAACCATTTACACCGCTCAGGTTATCCGCGATCTTGGCATACTATGTGACCAAGAACTCAATTTTCGCCCGTATTTCCACGATATAATTCTTAAAGCCAACTCTGCACTCGGTTTCGTGAAGCGTTGATCTAAAGAATTCTCCAATCCCTACGTGACTTGATCATTCTACCTATATATTACATTTGTTCGTCCTTTTCTCGAATAAAAATCTCAAAAGTGATCCCCTTATCAACAAACCCAAATTTCTAGAATCGAGAGCATCCAACGTCGACTTCAACATTTGGCTCTTCGAGGTCTGCCCTGGAACAATCCTTTGATCTTACTGCCCTATCAAGACCGTCTTAAGCTAATCAGTTTGAGTAAATTGGGGGAAAGAAGAAGAAAATCGGACATCCTTTTCATTCATAGACACCTAACAGATGTCATTGACTCCGCCACCCTTTATAACTAAGCCTCGTAATACACGCAATCTCTTCTATCAATCCATCCCTCGCACCTTATACGGCTCCAATGAACCCATTTCCCATATGCTGGGAAGTGTTAATTCGAATATTAACTTCGATTTTAACCTCAGCACTACATGCCAACCTCATACTTTTCTCTCGAGATAGTACACTTGATTTCGAATTATTACAACATCCACTGTAATCACCAGAGAAGCACCCGCGTTTCTTGTCTAAACCGAGACTACCGACAAAATTTTGGGTGACTCATTGTCATGTGATTTCTTCGACTCCATCCTTGGAAAAATCGTGCATAACTCACTGGCTAATACCAGAGGCCCCAACATTTTTTTAAGTCTATACAATTGTTTGCATACGCAGATGATATTGACATTATTGGTCGAACATAATGATACAATGGAGCCTCTGAGAGCATTGAAGCAGAAGCAGCTTAAGTGAGCCCGATGGTAAATGTTATACGAGGGTGGCCCGATAAGTGCTTAGCCTACAAAAAAAAACAAAAATTTTGGAGAAATGGCGATTTATTTTTAATATACCATAGTCTCCTTTTAGCTCGATACACTTGACCCAGCGATGCTCGAACTTCTTTAACCCGTCTGAAAAATACGTTTTCTCGAGGTCTGCAAAGTAGGCCTCCGTGGCGGCGTTGACCTCCTCATTCGACTGAAATTTCTACCCGGTGAGTGACTTTTTCAAGTTTGGAAACAAAAAGAAGTCGCACGGGGCCAAATCTGGAGAATATAGTGGACCAATTTGGCTGTGGCGAGGGCGGAGGTGTGAGTCGGTGCGTTATTATGGTGTAAGAGCACTTCGCCAAGTGGGGCCTTCAATTAGGCGTCGAATCGGCCCAATAATATGCCAAATAATTTGGCATAGTACAGCCCTGTGACCATTTTGCCCTTCTCCAGGTAGTCGATGTGGATCACACCTTGTGAATCTCAGAAAACGGTGGCCATCATCTTTCCGGCCGATGGGACAGTCTTCGCCTTCTTCGGAGCACGTTCGCCGGGTGAAGTGCACTGTTTCGACTGTTCATTGATCTCTGGTGTGTACCAGTGGATCCATGTTTCGTCGACAGAAATTCGACAGTATCCGTCTACTAGAATGTACTACACGATAGTAAGTTGCTCTTGCGATACTGGCGCCATCTGGCGGTGAGGCTAAGTACTTATCGGACCACCCTCGTATAATGGGGGACTGACATGGACCAACCTTACGTCACGGTGTCGGCTATTATATGAATGACAGGGTGCTCAAATTTTGACGCTTGTTAATTAATTTTATTGCTGTCGGGTGGGATTTTTTCATCACGTGTTTAATTCTTGTATCAACAATGGAATTCGAACGTAATAATGCTCGTAAGCTGGAATATTTGAAAGTGAACAAAATGTTTGCCCGTCGCATCATATCGCGTTACAGGGAAACAGAAGCAACTACAGCATTTCAAGAAATGGGGGTATAGGTGGTCCGAAAAGGGCAGTATCATTGTGAAAGGTGATTCGGAATGTGAAGACCAGTATCGAACGAAATCCTCGCCAAACCGGAAGTAGAATGTCTTCTGAGCTAAGCATATCCACTGAATGGATGCAAATCAAGTCCTTAAAGTTCCAAAAATTTTCCAGAAAGTTAGAGTGGAAAGAGCAAAGAGTTGATCAGCCAAACATTGTCTTCTCTGATGACGTACCATTTATAATTGAGCAACATGTCATTAAGCAAAGTGATTGAGTTTATGAGTACTTGCTTAAGGGGGAAAAACCATTTAGAAGCTTAAAAAAATCGCTTTTTTTTTTTGCCATAAAAGTTACTTTAATATGTGTAGAATACGAGGCAATAAATGGTTTAGGCCAAAACTCAAAATGTTCGAAGATACTGCCAGTTTCCCCAGTCCCTTCCGATCAACTCCGAGACCTTTAGAGACCTCCGAGAACTTTAAACGCGTTTTTCTCGAAACTTTTTTTTTCACTGTGTTTTTCTCGGTGCCAACGATTACTCGGAGACTAATGAACCGATCAGGCTGAAATTTTGGACACGTTTTCGTAACACATAAGTTCAATTGGTGAACCTAAATTTACCCCAAAATTTGCAAAATAAACTATTTTTTTATGGAGAGAAAAAAAAAATCCAAAAAACACGATTTTTCGTTTAAATGCCTGCCATTTCTCCAAATCTTGACTTATGAATATAAATTTAGGTTTACCAATTGGCCACAGGTATGTACTAACCACAACCTTTTGCATATCTGTTTCAGATGATTTTCCACGGCGCTAGGATTGTCACCGAAAAAAAATACGCTGCGACCAACTGGCTTAATTTTGCTACAACAACGCCATTTTTAATAAAACAAAATCACAAATTATCCTCAAAACATGTACAATATGGTAAACTGCCAAAATTTTAAAAATATCAATTTATTTTTTCCCTTTCAAAAAACTTCCGAAAAAAATGCCATTTTTCGGGCTTCTAAATGGTTTTCCCCCCTTAAGATACCGCCCCATAATTTGGGTCAAAGTATGGTCATCAGGAAGCAAGCGTTATCGTTTTTATAATTTGGCCCGCAGTGATTGTTTATGGTCGGTCTCTGCTCTAATTTTTGGACCGTGGCGATCACCTTGTTATAGCCGTGGACATGCAAAAACATCCTAACAAGGCTCAGAACGTACCTTCAGTAAAGCTCAAGCAAATCAGGAATGGCTGCGGCAAAATGTTCCGCACTTTATTTCCTCGACACAGAGACTATTGAATTCTCGCGATGCGAAATCATTAGACATTTCCGCCTTAAACAATTGGAAAACTGGAATTGGCGCTGAAAAAATAACAAACAACGGATACGCTCCAATTAGCACTTCGTCGGGAACAGTTTATGTCAACCACCCTATTGAACACTGTCATTAAAGAAAGATTCGCAACACCCACGTCTTGACCAAAACGTTACCTAAGGCAGCTATAATTTTGAAGTGTCAAAGATTTCGTTTACCTAGACTCACCAGTGACAAATGGCAACGACACCAGCAACGAAATCAGACACAGAATAACTTCCGCTAGCCGCTGCTACTTTGAGCTCTTAAGTAACCTAAGAAAAATATCGCAGCTGTCGATTTATATCGTTTTTATTAACTTTTGAGGTGTTAATGGTTAAAAGGTTTTCTTCTATTGACGAGATCCATTTGAACTTGTGGCGAAAACTTAAGGTAACCAAGATACACATGCACATGCAAGAAGGAGTAAGTAAGACCTTCCATTTCGAAACCACTTGCCGAGTGTTTTAGTATCTCGGCTAACAATGATGACTTCTTAACGTCCTAACCATAAACGCTTATGATGTACTTTAGGAATTTTACATATTTGTAAACAAAGTTTAGCTACTCCTGACCAGCTCCCATATGCCGCTATTATTGTTCGAAATCCAACAGTTTTGGAAAAAAATGTTGCTTCACGTGCCTCACACCCAATATATTTGAGAAAACTCCTTGGTATTACGCAGTCGATATGTCAATGCTTTCAATGACCTCCCTGACAGTGATATAGCGAGCACTACTATTTTCCCACGTTTCCATCGACTTTTGATATGACCAGGCGGCCGTTTTCTGCATCGCCTTCACGGCCATATTTGAATTGTTTAGGTGTAAGCGAGGTAAGCTAATAGGCAAGGTAAGCAAAGTTCATTATTTGATCTGATTTAAAAACAAAAACAAATACAAATCGTAAACAAACTCATAGAATCTACCTGATAGTTGACCTGTACATCTGACAGAATGGACGAATCGGACTAATACGAGTACAACCCACGAAAGCACAAAATTCCGGTTATTCCTTTACATACGTTTGGAATTACCTAATTTAACTACTTTTGATAAAAAAAAAAAAAGTTTTTTTTAGGCATGCATATGTGGGGTGTGTTCAAAAAATATGGGGACTTTCTATTTCTCTCTAAAAATATTTATTTGTTCATCAACATCTATCTAACTAATACCCCTGAGATATAATACATTTCTGCGAGCACTTTTTCTCAAGCCTCGAAGCACTTCTGATATGCGCTCCTGGGTATAGCCTTGCGATGGCTTCTTTATCTCCTCAATCTCTATCATAACGTCTTTTCAGTTTTAGGAAGAGAAAAAGGTCGCGAAGCCCAAGTACGATGGATATAGTGAATTAAATCTAATATGGCCCATTATTCATTGTGACGAATTTTTTCAGTCGACCTACACTGGTTTTCCTGTCAAACTTATCCTAGGTAGCAGGCGAGGCCATTTAAGCTTAAGCTTACGAGGCATCACACTGGCTTCCTTCGATCCATTGAACTTAAAAAAACAAGCTTGAAGTGAACTTGATTTCTACGTATCTCAAAGTCTGGCATAAAAGCTGAATTTTCTGTAGATCAGCACTTCACGGTCGAACTGGGGAGAATTGTTCGTGTCAGCTTTATGAGCACTTAAGTATATATTATCCTATGGACCCATCTAATCTAGCCTACATTTCAGTACTTCAAGCACATAATGACCTGCGTAAAATGCAAACTGAATTAAAATGAGATCAGTCGCTAATCGGTAGAGCTAAGCCCGCGCCTCCCAGCTCATGCATACCAAGCCTCCTAAGAGCCTAAGCCCGCGTGACCATGTCTAAACGAAACACGTTAAAGTCATATTCATTCCGAGCACGAGCGTACCAAACTGCATTCACGTGCATACTAAATCCAAATATGAGTAGAAACAACAAAACCATTCGAGCGTCCAACTCGAGTGGACAAAACCATTTTTCCACTTTATTACAAGCCCATAGACCGCTAATTGTCAGTCAAACGTTTTGCTCCATCCCGATCTCAATCAAACAGTGTTAGGCACTCTTAAATGTCCAATACATTCATTAACAATGTAATAACAATTAAATACCGTCAATTACACTGACATTGCTACGTCCGTTGAGTTTCAAAACAAACACGCTCGTCGACGAGTATCAACTTGTACGCGAACGGGTACGAGTGAACGAGTATCTCGTATCTCTATCACTGCATCTGAACGAAATAAATGAAATAGAGAAAACCGCAACAATGATTCATAGCCGACCTTGTACGCGTACTCGGAATCGTGGCAACGCCAACAGTGATTTTTATCGCAACATTTCATCATTCATAAATTGCAGGTTCACTGGATGTTGTTACACATTCCTCATCAGCCCTCATCATCATCATCATCACCATGGCCAGCATCATCTCCTCCTTCTTCGAGTGGAGATGGTGGAGCAATCGACTATTAGTAAGCGCATCACAGTGGTGGTCTGTCTATTGCCAACCCGCGCTGAATCACCGAAATAGACTTCTTTCAGAAATGCTTCCAATCCACAAACAGACGAACAACAAACTCGATACGAAATTAGCTCGCACGCAAGACGACAGAGTCCAAGACGAAGACTGAACTCAACGACAAGACCGCCGAAAGAAATTCGTGGGAACTCATAACGAAGCGAATAACTATCGTAGTACTCCGGTTTGCTCGCCATATTTACTCGTATGTCCACCACGGTGGGTTATCTTTATGCCGTTTGGCTCATGTAGCCGGGTAGTGCGTGTCGGTGGAGGAGATCTTCTCAAGACGATAGTGTCCAGCTCCGGCATAGACAACGCCATAAAGATACTCTCGTACGCCAGCATATTGTACATTAACACACACGCGGCGATCATGGAAAATTGCTGTCGAGGCGCCGCGTCGACGTCTCACTGCTTTATTTAGCCAAATCAAGTCTATGTACGCGTACGAATCGTAAACGCTGCTGCAGCGATCACACTTGGATAAGCCCGCGATGGATGGGTTTTACTTTCAACAGCACTTTTGTATGCCAGCTACAAGAGAGATAGATTTCGTTGAAAGCGAATTCGAATTTCACGCGGCATCGCGACCATCGAGCATGTCCTATTGTTATTATAACACGGGGTTAGGATGAGGTTAACAGGTTTCACTTACCAGGTCCTTGCCGGGCGGTTCCAGTGATAATCCTTCGAATTTTTGCACGGCCAACGGACTGCTGGGCGTTGTGGCACGGTTAATGTGGTTCATTGTGATCGGGGCTGGCACGGCTTCAGTCATGTTGGTTGGCATAATATATTCAGTACAATATCATTATCCACAAAGGATTTGCGTTGATCCTGGAATGGAAAGGGGAAATCGTTTTAATAAAATCAATGCGAACGCGTCGTCAATAATTAATGCGAAACTATTATAATTATGGTGATTACTGGGCTCATGACGGATATTAATGATCGTTGGATGGCGCTTTAGGTCCCCTTCACTCTTTCAGAGACACAGAAAATAATAATAGATTAACCCTAACCTTGGATTTTATTGGATTGCGAACCTTTACTAGACATATCATAGGTCACTTAAGAAAACAACTTTCTGCTCGAACCTATAGAAATCGACACAGCATATGGCATCAAGTTCTAGTTGCACCTCATTTAAGTGATATGTTAACCCTTTGATGCCCACTTTCAACGAAACTTCTCTTAAAAAGAAGTAAACAAAAACCGTTATTCATATTCTCCTTCTCTTCCCACCCAAAGGTTTTTTGTTTTTCACTTTTTGTATCTCCCTATTACCCATTCCATCGCTCTTAATAAAAATATTTTTCATTTGTACTAAAACATAATTCGGGCACCAAAGGGTTAAAGGTCTAGAAGTTAAGGTTAATTGCGTAAAAAAAACCTTGTGGCACTCATAGTATTATAGAAAAGCGTTCTAATCGACCCGTTTTTCTAAAATTGTGCCAAACAGATGTGGTTGGCCGTGTAAGGCCAATGTTTTATTATACAGGTCCAACTATCCGTGTTCCGGGCTTGGCATTCCAAATTTCAATTACATGCGTAAAACCTAAGTATCATCTAAGACTGTATATATTTAGTTTAACACTCGCCATCTTACAATATCGATTGTTTGATGTTTACTGAATGTGTCAAAATTTTGAAAACTTGCTACATAAACAATGGCTCTGTAATAATCACGTTTCCCGCCTTATGAGCAGATTGTTGCCGGCATAATCGTTGATCTGAGCATATTATAGGCATAATTGTAAAGAAATTTCAAAGACTGACTCTTCTACAGAAGTCTTAAAGCGTTTTCATCACCGTTAGTGAAAGTGTTGAAGAATATCACGGCGATCACAGCATTTGAACTTGTCTTTCTTGGCCTCAAGTCGAAGATATGGATGTCGAAGGCATGAAGCTCTATCAAAACGATGCCACATCTCACACAACACGACTCGTTTTGAGCTTATTGCAAATAGGACGCCTTGGACGAACCATTTTGCGTTTTAGTAATGTGAATTGGCCACCAAAATCCCATTATTCATCAACGTTGGATGTCTTTTTATGGAGCAAAAGATCCGTGTTAAGTACACAATTCGCCAACTGGTGAGGCTTTTAAAACGAATTTTCGTCAAGTTATTGTCCGATATGTGTCGAAAAGTCGTTGATAATTACCTCGTTAGAAACCAGTCTTGTAAAAATTCCCGTGAAGGAACATTTGATGAATTACATTCCATTCATAATGGTCGGATCTAAGCAATATACTGAAACAAAAATTTGATCCAAATTTCAATCATACATTTTTTTTTATTAAAATTAACTTTCGAAACTTCAAATGGGATGATCCTTTAAGTGATAGGCACTTACAGTCCATGGATTGTCTCTGAAATTTCTTCCGCTTACCGTTTTCCAAGTGAAAATCCTGGTGATGAGAGGAGAACTACCCACGTTTAGACGCACATATTCCACCAACGGATATCATAATCTTTGTAGGAGTCGAGCTGCCCCAAAATCAAGAGTATCCTACACAATTACATCAAATTCTGTTGAATCCCGGGCATAGCTATGTTAGCGGGGAACGTGAAAGCAAATAAATTGATGAAACAGCGGTCTGTCATGTAGATTAGCAAGTCGATACTGACACATAATAGCGACATACTCATAGGTAAGCGCATTCTATCTACTTTGACAAAAAAAAAAAATTTATAAGTTCACACAAGGCCGAAAAGATGTTAATCACGGTGCTCGCCGTGGACGTCAACAACGGATGAAAACGTTGAAGCAGTGAAGAAAATTGAAAATTGAAAAATTGAATAATCAGTGTCAGAAAAGTTGCGGAGAATATTGGAATATCAGTTGGCTAATGTCATTTTTTTCGGATATTTCGGGCATGAAACGTGTGTCAGCAAAACTTTGTTCGGAAATTATTAAATTATAACCAAAAGAATCGAAAGCTTGAGCATCGCTGAAAAGGGTCATCATTGGAGACGAAACATTGATATATGGTTATAACGTCGAAGCTAGAACCGAATCTTCCCAATGGAAGTGACTAGAAGCGCAAGGAGAAAAAAGCAAGCCAAGTTGGTAAAATGTGAAAGTTTTGCTCACAATGGCGTGGTTCATCATACATTCTTGCAGGAAGGCCGGAGAAAACGACCGGATTTGTAGGAAAAAAATATGGGTGTTGCATCAAGATAATGCACCTGCACACTCATCGTTGTCCAAAAACAATACCGTAATCATTATTCAGCCACCGTATTCATATATAAAGACCGCATCGATGGAAGAGCTCGAGGCTATACCAAAAGGATTGGTAAAAATGCTGGTGTAAGTGTGTTATATCTGAGCTTACTTTGAATGGGACAAAATACATATTGAGGAGCAAATAAATATTTTTCTAGAAAAATAAAAAGTCACCTTATTTTTTGAACAATCTCATATTGTATATTAGCCAATCATGACTTACGTGGAAAAATGTAATTAAAAGAGATGACTACGGATAAGATTAAATTACCATGAAACAAGGTGCTCCTGGCAACGAAGCGAAATTCTATCTTTATGCCTTTTGGAGTTTTAAATATTGGTTCGAAAATGAAACATGAAGTTCAGTGATCTCTGCAAGAGCTGGGGAGCCGATCCAACACCCTTCTGTCTTCTGTAATCTCTCCGTCTAGCTTTCCAGAATTGCCTCTTAAAATCATCAGGACAAAGATTCTTTAATGGAATTTAATTGCTCTCTTGAAGTTCATAAAGAGATGATATAGGCCCTAGCACTAACCCTTGTGGAACACAACATACGATACTTGGTAACTCCATTACCGTTATTGAATTAAAACAATCGGCTGATGAAACTGATACGAAGATAAAGGTAAGCTCTGCCGCGATTATCCCTCAGGCGGACTCATGAAAGAAGAATTCATCAAAATGAGTGAGAACTCTTGCTTATTTAAGGTAGGTTCTTTAAAAACAGCATTAAATTTAGTTTTTTATTATTGGGAGATTTCACTATTTTCGTTATGTCTATGTAGGTATGTTGGTAGGCTGTTTTGCCTACCAATTGGTTGATGTAATGAAACTTACTCCGTTTTCATCAGACATCTTTCGTTGAAGAACTACATACATCCGAAAGTGATATCAATTTTCGATCCCGTATTTTAAGAAAACTCTTGTCTATTATAATATCGATACTCCTCCTAGGAATATCGCGCCAGCTCTTTATCCTCTGTGACTTAAAAGAAGGACTAAATCCCTTAAGCTAGTCGTTGAAATAAACACAAAGCCACAGAACAAGTGTATGGCAGAGGGTGCCTTTTCAGACATAATGGGTAATATGCTGAGACGAACCATATGCAACCGAATTTGTGGAATTAGACTCGTTCTACAGTGAATGCTTTACGGATGGTTACTACAATGTTAGAAGATGCTACTTACGATCTTATGATAGGAAATGCAGAGCAGGTTCCAAAGGAGCTGTAGTAACAATAGTAAGTGCACCGTATTAGGTCGATAATGCTACCATGATTCTTAATGAAAATGCTCTTTGATTCAACGACGGAGTCAGGCAACATATTTTACCATATATTGAATAGAGTTCCGTAAGGTTCGGCATTTGGGCCAATATTATGGGATATAATGTTGAAGTTTAGTGGGTTGGAATTCAAAGCTTTAATCAAGGGAAAATTCGCTTACTCGGAAATCTAATAGGATCATGTGACTAAGTTGAATAAATGCCTTATTCAGAATAATGATAAATTGATGAACATTGAAGGACACCGATTAAGGTTGGTGCCAAGGCTGTGACAAATCAGTCCATCAATCGAATACGCCCATTGACGGTTTACTTTGCATATCGAACAGTATCTGATAATCTATATCTATTATGTATATAAAAGAAAGTCGTGTTAGTTACACTATTTATAACTCAAGAACGTCTGAACCGATTTGGCTGAAAATTGATGGGAAGGTAGCTTAGAACCAGGAGACGGATATAGGATACTTTTTATCCCGTTCGACCGCGTTCCCGTGTGACGTGACATAAAACGTCAAAGAGAATACAAGTCACTATAAAACTTGGTATAATAAAAAAGTATCTGACATGGAACGCAAATGACAGCTAAACGTAATTTTGTCTATGGGTAAGTATGGTTGAAAATTTGATAATTATAAATTTTGTCAGAAATCAATAATCATCAGTAATTAGAATTCTCTTTGAATCATCATTAACAATGCCGCGACCAAGACGATCGAATCTTTCCCGACAAAGCCGTAATGCAAGAAGGATACAAAACATTGCGAATGAAAGGACTGAAGAAGAACAAGAAATTGCCCGTGAAGAGCGCCGCGTTAGTATGGCTCGAGTTCGTGCTTCTCAATCACAAGAGCAAAGCGAAGCAGCCCGTGAAACGAAGTTGCCATCCTGATTGTTGGTGAAAACTTGGAAACACGCGATATTGTGCTTACACGTCGCGATACTGGGCAACTGCAACAAATATCTGAAACACATCGTTCATATGACACGTTGCAATACCCGCTGATGTTTTGGCAAGGAGAAGATGGATATTATTTTAATATCAAAATGATAAATCCATTCAATGGTGAGTATCAATATCATATTTCAACATGACATACATTTTGCAATTTCATCTCAACGAAAGAGGAGCTCATCAACAAAGTGTTTCCGAACATCATTGCTAACCACAAAAACTACGATTGGTTGAGTGAAAGAGTAACTTTAGCGGCAAAGAACATGAATGTGGATCACTTAAATTGCACAAATCTATGACTGTGTAACAAACGAAGACGAAGCAACCAACTATCCAACTGAGTTTTTGAATTCCTTGAGAAACCAAACATGAATTTTCCTTCTATAACAGTCTTAAATCAAAAATTATCAAAAAAAAAAATCTTATAATGATTTTTTGATTGCTTGGCCAACAAGGAGTTAAATTATTGACCAACAATATATTGGTTCTTTTTTTTATATTCCAGATAGATACGTTTGTTTAAAATTACATTTTGACTTGATTTTTAAATTTTACTTATTTTTTTCTACTTCTTCCTACCTCATCCAATCGAACATATTTGGCTTAGACAGAATGACGTCTGTCGGGTCAGCTAGTATTACATAGTTACGAGTATTATGCCAAAACTCAGGGATTGCGAGCCTCTGTCAAAAATATCAAGTTAGAATGCAAACACCGAAGTGTGAAACAATGGGAGTAGAAATGAAACCAATTTACGAACGGAAGGTGGAAATACCAACTAATAGCGTAGAGCACTAAGAAATAGAGCTCCTAAACAGGGTTGCTCTCAAGGAATCGTCACAGCAGATGCGCTGTACGTATAAAGTATATAAATGGGAATTTGCGTTTTTTTGGCAGAGGTGCGAGTCTTTTCAGATGAACCACGACTTAATCGACCAGTCCATGTGTCACTGATCAGAAGAGGATTATATGATGCATAGCAGATTTTAACTAGGTTTAGCTAGGAGTCGATTTTCAACGACACCTGGAGACCTTTAGCCAGGCGAGACGAACATGAACAAGGACAATCAAAGGGAGCTAGACAATATGCTTCAAAAGTATCCCCGAAGCCGACATCAACCCATGGGGCAAGGAATGCAGTTATAACCGCACAAAAAGCTTGCGAATCTCCATAAATAAAATGCACAAAAACTGAGAGACATTGTGGAGCACCTGTTTTCCCCATACTATGCCCACAATTGTTTGAAAAATAGATGTAAGGAAATATCATAGCCTACATATTGGATGAACTGCAGAGTTCTTACCTGAACAGGATATAAAAAGACGCCTCACCCTGATGGAATTACTAAAAAGGGATTGAAGGTGGCCATACAAAAGAAACCAAAGACGTTCATTGCAGCCCTGCAAAAATGTCCAGGAGAAAGTGGAAGCTGCAGCAGCTAGCACGTTAACCAAAAGGAAATAAAGCACCCGGAGAACTATCGTCATATCGCTAGATGTGCCCGCTAGTCACAATGGGAAGATTTTGAATACATTTAAGTTAAAGTTTGAGCTTATATTTGGACCAAGAGACGATTGTTCTTAGGCTTTTTGATGAAAACACATACGCACTAGCAAGCTTTAGTTTAACATAGGTTAGGTTAGGTTAGGTGGGTAAAGAGATCGGTCCATTGTGCTAACATTTGAATCGGCCTGGTCGCCGCTACTTTTGGAAGCATTTTGAGTGCTAAATAAAATTCGATATCGATATTTCTCCGTTACGGATGGATCCGTTAGTTCATTTAAGAAGTATTCTCCCGGAAATGGTTTTATTGAGGAGGCTAGGCAGGGCTATTACATAGGAGATGGGATGGAGATTCTTCCCCATCCTCATCATGACACCTACTGCAGTAGTCGTTATATGGCCGTCCTAATCTTGCGGCATGCTAAAGCGCAATGTCCTACTACGACTCCGATTATGCTGCTTATAATCTGTCTGCGTATTTTTTGCAGGCTTGTGGTTTATATTGACAATACCTGGGCCAGGTTTGTCTCGCGTAGATTTTTTCCGTTTCCATTGGTAGGTGATTTTCCCTTTAACAGTCGAGAGCTCCAGTGTGGTGCTTATTTTGGCTAGGTCGTCTGCCTCACAGTTACCTGATATACTACTATGCCCAGGTACCCAGCACAACGTTACAGCGCATCTGCTCGATATTTTCTTTAGATGTCAACAACGATGCCTCTGTTGTTCATCGATCTCATAGGCAACCAGCCGGCGGGCACACCGACTCAGCTTGGAATAAGCTAGAGTGGATCGGTAGTCTAAGGGATTGGTTGATTTTTAGGACCGGTGCATAGACACCGGCACCCACACCATTGCCTGCACTGGACCCGAATGTGTATATTTCCAGTGCAGTGCCTTTTCTTCAAAGTCCCCCGCTCGTTGTCATCGGATTGGAGTTGTTATTTCTTGAAGTCTAAGGTCGGGATTAAGCAGTTTTGGCGTAGAATACCAGCCCGCCCTATTTCGGAGAACTTCCAATGAGATGATTCCTTAAATCTCAGCGCCGATTTCTCTGCCTTTCCCTTGCCAAAGAGATCCAAGGGGATTAGGTGAAGCATTTTTTCGAGGGCTGCAGCGAGAGTTGTTCGCAGCGATGTCGTTGAGTTCTAGTAGTTACCGCGTCCAGATTTTCGTCGAATATCAAAAGTATCGTATCGTTACCAAGAGAGCCATCATGTTTGTGGGTCCTATTGGTACATGGATGTCAGCAGTGTAAAGGACATATAATAGTGGTCCCAGAACAGAACCTTGTGGTACTCCTGCCTTCCTCTCCATTAGCTGTGACTGTTTATCAATATATTTTACAAAAAAGAGACGTTTGCTCAGGCAACAATTGATGATTTGGTTAAAGTCCGGTTTTCGTACTAATAGGTAAAGTAGGTTTTCGAGTTTATATAGCAGTCTTTGTGTCAAATTTTATCGAATATCCTTGCTACGTCAAGAAACGCGTATGCGGAACATTCTCCTCAGTCAGTTGTAATTTTGTTAACTACCCTGTGAATTTGTTGAATTTTTGAGTGCTATCTGCGGAAGCCGAATTGATAGTTCGGTATAATTTTATTATTAGTCTGTATTGGCTGCAGTCGATCATAAAGAAGTTTTTCGAATATATTCCCTAACGTGAGAGGTAAACACCGGGTTTCGGTGTTTAGTCAGATCAATGCATTTCTTATGAATTCCTTGGCTTTTATGGGCAGTTGGCTTAATATTATTCCGTTAAGGTAATCATAATCTGGGGCTCCCTTGTGGCCAATCCTTTTTTCGATATGAATCTTATGCTCTACTTCGTTTACTACTGTTTTTTTATCTTTGTATTATTGGTAGGTGAGCCCACTGTTGGAGGAGGAAAGGAGATGTAGCAAAAATGTCAGCTTTGTCTTGATTGTTCTTGGCCCAAGATCATTCTAGTTTCTACATAGGAGTCTGATGTTTTAAATATTTTAGAGTCACGGCGAAAAGTTCATCTCAGAAGTTGATGTGGAGTTTTTAAGATTCTCATTAAAGTTGTTGATTTGAATTAGCTTGAGTCTTGCTTTAAGTTCTTTGCTAGCTTTGTTATATTTACTTTTCTCACCGGGTAGTCTGGTAATCTGCCATTGATCCAATCAATCTTTTATACATTTGTAACGACTAGTTACAGGAGGTATTTTGGTTGAATATATGTATGAGACGTATAGGAGAGAGAGTTCGAGTAATCGCACTTGTAAGGACACTGCCTACTAAATGATCGAAACAAGTGTGTATACATGTACATTCTATATACTAAAAAGATCGAATGATCCTCCCGTAGACATATGTAAATCGCTATCCAATAATTAGAGTCATTAACTACTTTTAGGCGCTCATTCCGTTGTTACCAATAAACTGTCGCGAACGAATATCTTCGTTTTTAGCGCACCTACAGTTGAATGTTCTTAGTAATGCAAATGTCGATTAAGTCAGATGTTTTATTTGGGTCAGTAGGCGAGTAGGTTCGTTCGCCGGTGCTTAGACCTCTGCAATTATTGTTGTGAATTGCTTTCAGTATGTTTTTCCTTTTTATGTTGATTTGCATTACAGCTATGAACCTGCGGCCTAGTGATTTGACATAGTCTTCATACTGTGGAGTTGTTATGATGTGATTAAGAGGCAGTATAGAACTAACTCGTAATAGTCCGTTTTTGTCTTCTTTTTGAATTGTATTCGATTGGATGAGTTCATAGTTATAATGACCAAGTTCAATGCAACCAATTTTGTTACTGGTTGTAATGGAGAAGGTCATAGAGCGAATGATATTCGACATATTGAAGTAGGTAGTGATTGTGTCTGAAACCAAGAAAGACCCTCTTGAAGCCGGGTGGCCAAAGAATACTGCGCAGTGGTGACACTAGATGAGAAAACTGATTTAACTTCGCCGACTGTTTACAAATAAGGAGAGCGCTCGAAAGGATGGAATCACCTTACTATTTGCCTAGGATAGCCTTCTACAGCGGGGAAATTAATATTACTAGGTCGCCGCGAGCTATCTCAAGGTTCCGTGATAGATTCCCTACTATGGAACTCCATGTACAAAGACTGCGACTCACACGGAGTCTGTGCGATGGCATAATTTTGGTTAACGTTGCAAGTCGTCAAGTTAGCCACAAACGCAGAGACCACAAAACGGAGGCCGTTCTTATCACGAGGAGAAAAACCGTGGAATGTTTTAATATCGGAGTCGTAATATCTGATCAATGGTGGTAAAATTCTTGAAAGTGATGCTCGATAACAGGCTGCGTTTTAAAACACATACGGATCTTGCGGGTAAGAAGGCGTTATTCATATAAACGGCACTCATCAGAGTACTACCAAACGTGGGTGGGCTCAGATAAAAAAAGATTTTCCTGCCTTCTAGAGTAGGCATCTCTGTTCTTCTATGCGCTGCATCAGTCAAAAGACGAGAAACCTGCTGAAAACTGTCATTTGTATACTGGCCTTTTTCGCTGAGGACAATAAGTGGTTAAAGGACGATATCGAATGAAGTCGCATCTATTATTTCTCGAATTATCCGTTTTGACATCCTCGCGGACTTGATGAGGAGAAATCATTTTTCTTTTTTGTTTTGTTGGAAGCACAAATACTGGTCCATACCACGTCGGCCCCAAGGGTGCGCCACCGTGCCCGAGTGAAGGCGGGACAGTCGCATAGAAAGTGTTCTGCTGTGTCATCCTCCTCGCAACATGCAGCACAAGCGTCTCGAAAATGAAGGCGAAGACAGTGGAGCTCAGCGTTACACCAGGGAACCAATTTCCTGCTTGGAGGTTTGTTGACAGGATATGCGAGTTCGAAACAGTCGGTGATGGCGCTGCTCAGGTTATGAACTGCATCATGCACCAATTGCTTTGTTCTGAGTTCAGGCAGGGCTTGAGTGGATTTCTCAAGCTCCTCTCTGAATCGTACCCAATCCGTCTGTCTCGGATTTCGCTTGGGCTGCGAGGGGAAGATCCCACACTTCAATCGGAATTCGATATATCTACGAGTATCGTCTGACAATGTAACATCTGGTAAGACTCTCCAATTAGACAGGGTTAGGTCAATCACTTCCTGTCGTCTCGCCGTCACAAAGGTTGGTTGAGAGCCAACATTGTTGATGATAAGGTCAGGCGAAAGAGTGAATGGAAAGAGCAAATGCGCAAATGCGGTTGCATCTGCTGCTGCCCCAAACAGTGTTTTGAGCATTAGCATCGCAGCAGATGATGAGTCCAATCTTTTAGGCTTCACAGTACTGTACGAGTTCAGAAACAGCCTTCGCTGGCGGAGGCAGTACCGAGTGGTAGGGCAAAACGCCATGAGGAAGTGTTCAATTCTCTGTGCGCTTTGTAGCTAACTCTAGCAGCCACCAGATCTTGTCCACAGAATTGACCAAGTTTGGTTGCCGATAGCGAGGCAAACCCTAGGCCTTTCGGCATCACTTATACCACCAAGACCACACAGACGTTTATTCCACACCCATGGTTCATGAATGGATACAATGTGATGATTTGTACTACTGCATACGATTCCGCTACTGAGAAGAGCGGTAGCAACCTTACAATGTTGTAGATTAATCTGAGTAAAATCGTAGACTTAGACTGCGGAGCACATTCCATCCTTCAACTACTTGACATCAAAATGGAGTAATGGCCGAAGTAGGGATGTGAATCGGACGCGAATTTCAGGGTCACGACAGAGCCGTTGTCCAATCTCACAACCAGAGTGAAGCCCTCTTTTATTCAGAGAGCCCTTATACTCGTTGTGGGAATAGACCATCCGGGCACTCGTGTCAAATCTCGGGCTCTGCGCACGTAATCGCGTCAGCACATCCAGTTTGTTTCCAGGTTTCCCGGGAATCCAGCAGATGGTGCGCGCTAATTTTGGGAGACTACTACTATCTGATAGGAAAATCCCAGGGGAGGGATTTTCGGCACCATGCTCCAGATCCAGGCAGATGTCTGCTGTGAGGAATAACTCACCACGAATGTACCATTCATCAAAGCTCTAGATGAAGCCTGTTGCTGAAACTGGCTCCAGTAGACGATCCTCGCAGTGTTGGCAATCTGCGCTGGTCATTCTGCTGTCACTGCCAGCATTCCCTATCCTGAACTTTTCAGAGGAGATGGCTGCCTCTTTGTAGGAGAGGTCCTTGTCTCGATTGTTAACGGTCATCGGTATCTCTTTTCCGGAAGAAAGGGTTTTGTTGTGTGAAGTGCCCGCCTCCGAGGAGCAGTCTTTGGTTCTCTTTGTCTTCAGGTTTTTGCTTTGATCTTTATTGATCGCCACATCTACCTTCGGACTCCGATTACCCGCCGTCATGTCAGAGAAAGAGACATCACGCTCTTTCTCCCCAGCAAGATTGTCCCCGGCGGGCGTCTTTCATTTGCGAGCGCTCTTATCTTTTTCGGTTCGAGCTCCAGCTCCCTTCCGACGCCGCTTTGGAACAGCTCTGCCAGTTTGAGGATTGTTGGGATCCAAAACCGCTTTGCCTTTTGCAATCAGAGTCTGTTTGTCAGCATCACCGCCCTTTTCGGCGGTAGCGCCGGCCATAGAAGGACCCTGAACACCTCTAACTCCGTCAGTTTGGGAACCTGGCACGCTCCTATTGAGGATTTCATCGTCACCAATAAGAGGAGGAATGTTTGAGGCGCATGCCGAAAAGGCTGGCATGCTTATGCCTCCTGCAGCAGCCTTTACCAGCCGCCGACGCTTTCTGGGCTGCGCGCCATCAGGAAGTGGGGAAATCATTACAGGAGATTGTCCAACTTCAGTTGGCACATTAAGTACAATTGAGGAATTGAAGAAGGGGCACACTCCATGGAAAACTCGGTGGAATATTACCACTTAGGCGGATGGACACACATTCTGATTCAATCAGTGTGGGTAAATCGAAAGCAAGAAAACTGCAAATACCACCTAACGCTGTTCCTGTCTGGCCAGTTGGTTACCACAGATGTTTATATTGTTCCGGTCATTATAACTGTAAACGTAAGACACGCTGTCTTCAACTGTAGACACTTTATAGAATGGCAAGGTACTCTGCCGAATCCAGCTACACAAATTAGACGATGGTTGAATCGGATGAATACTGGACCGTAATTTGCATAGTAAGAAACTGCGGAGAACCAGGACAGCGAGGAGAAGCACCGGAGTAGCATGATTTGCTTTTCCCCCAAGAGAAGTAACACCTAACCGCGGTCCCGCGGGGTAAGTGGCTGGAGGCTCTAGGTTTGCTTAGGTACATGGACATATGTATATCTTAAAGAAACATATAGGACATGCACTACGTGACACGTATCACCGCTATCTATGGAGGTTCCACATGTCTTCGGCGCATCAAAAAAAAGCTAAATTCAACGACCGAGGAACATGTGGCCAATGATTTCCCGAAAATGACGCATATCGACGTTCTTACGGAAAAAAAATTATATAACGCCTATAAAAATGCATCGTTTCTTAGTTGACATTTCTGTTCGGAATACACCGCTAGCGCTATCTACTGAAAATAACTCATACCCATTTTTAGACTTGATATTCCTTTAGTGCACGATCCAGTAGAGTACCAGAGTAGAGATCCAGTAAAGTACTCAAATAAAAATACCAGCTCCTGGGAATATTGTGAACCGTGTGGTAACTTTGAACGAACAATGGGACCCATGACAAACAGTTTGCAACCATAATCATGAGGGAACCTCGACAGGTAGAAGCAGTTTAAGAGAGAACCAATGAAGCCTACGTCAAGACGGCATCTCTCATAGAACGAAGAACATACGAATTTCTGGCAGACCTTGCTAGTTAAGGACCTTTATAAACGAAATCGATTGATATTCCACTTGTTAATGATAATTGGATTTTTTGCCATAAAATTAGCTTCGCGCCGCAAAGTATGCAATTTCCGCCACAAATAATTACTACAATGAATAACTTGCTGCCGACTTTTCCCCGTTCCACTCAATGGCGAGCAACATTTACGATATCACAAGTCCCACAACATGTATCCAATACGATATAAGCCCACTCATGTCAACGTCTTACATCAGCGCGATACTAATAAATGCGAGTATGAATCAAACAACAGAAAAAAACAAAAACAAAACATTAATTACGGAAATTAAAAGTTCGTTTATTTGTTTAGCAAATATCTCTATTAATGACTTCAATGAAATGCGGTCAATAAATCGGTCAAGCAATTAGCACTATTAAAGCAGATCTTTAGCACACAAAGCACTCCAGATGGCATCTGGGCATCTCGGTTCATTGTGAAACTGCTAGCACGACAATACAGATATTCAATGTCATTGATTGATCCAAAGTCGATTAGATGAGGTATTCGATCGATTCTGACTTGATTGGCTCTGTCGGAATGGAAGGAGATTAGATTGCGTTCGTTGTTTTTATTTCCATGCCTGCGACATTGTCGAGAAAAATCAATAACCAGAGAGATTAGTCCAACTTTGAAGGACATATTGAGCGTCGATGAATGACAAACGATAAATGGCATGCTGTTCGTGGAAAATGGTCGTAAGCGTTACCTTGGCTTGGCTGTAAATCGTGTGTGGAGGCACATCACAGCACGAATTAATTCTAGTCACAACTTTGCAGTTTAGTATTTGGATGCTTTCTGCTTCCTGCCAAGGGGGTGTATGGTGTGCGAGTAAATGAAGTGAACCTCTTTCCATAGAGTACAAGGTGAGGCTCAAGCAACAAGGCCAGGCAAGCAACAAGAGGGCATGGGCCCACCGAACGGGCGAGTAGTGGAATTGCCACAAAGTCAATATGGAAGGTAATTGAGTAGAGAAAATAAATGGATATGTCGGACGTCAGTGACGTTATCGAGAAATATTTCCATGAATTGCGATTGCCAGTGAGCAACTCCGCCCACGACTACTGCGGCTGGAACAGATTTATGACCTAACGTCGTTGTGTGCTGAAATATGAAATGTGGGAAGGCGGTTAATAGCAAATACCAACCTCCCGATGTTAGTTTTCGTTTTAATAAAAGCCATGGTCATACATACAATCCATAGCACACACGGATCCTCCACTCAGTTGAGGTAAAACTTTTTTAATCACCTCCTGTGTAGGTTAAACAAAAGTATTTTCACCCGCTACGACCACCCGCACGGCCAGTGCAACAGCCAACAACTCGCAACGACGTATTCCCTCGAAAAAAATCCAGAAAAATTCCATACCATTCCCACCCACGCCCGCGGGCTCGCGTTGCCCCTCTCCTCTTCTCCATATCAGATACCATAAAAACCCAACCGCACATTCATTGAATTTTATCCTCCACTTCGTCTCCGGTTCCGACTCCGAACGGCGAACAAAAAGAGTCGAAATTAAAAATTCATAATGACTGGAGCAATAACAGGCGGCTTGATAGGCGGGTTGCCGTTCCAAGCCCGAGATGAAGCTCGAGCTCCATCGCGATTGCATCGCAAATGCGGCGAGAGCCTTAATCGACTTATGGGAGTCATTTTATCAGCCGCCACTCATTCGCCATTCATAAACAAAACCTCAATCAAAACCACTACAAGGGAGTTTCGTCAGGCACCGCGAAAGTTTCACTTGCCACTTGCCAGCAGACATACACGTGCACACACAGTCGCTCGGTCAACAAGTGCGACAACATTGCACAACTTCACGGCGGTATTCGAATATGCGCCAACGACGATGATGACGACGACAACAACCGGCCAGAGGCAGAATGGGATTCAGATAGAGACCCGTAGCCAGCGACGACAGTGGCAGAACAAATGCATTCCACCATGCAGTCCACAGTCCGGCCGTCCTCCGATCTCAGTAATAAATAAAAACAAATAAATAAGCGATTAAGCCGCCATGGAAATCGCATCACGTCTACGTCTATGTCCACGTCCACGTCCACGTCCTTGTGCTCGAGCTCGCGCCTCAGACCATTTATGGTCAGACAACTCGAATAGGAGAAGAGAAAGAGAAAGAGTATCCCCGTAAGTCACGCCGTCGTTGACGCTGACGCATCTACCAGTCTCAAGTTGTCGTTTGTCGTTTGGCATGTACTAGATGTGGCTGCACTGGCACCAATCCAACGTACGTGTAGGTGATTTGTAAATTGTGTACGTCGGGAGGGAAACGGATGGACGCGAGTTTGGGACGTGCCATGGGCAACGGCTGACTGACTGATTGCATTTATAGATTATTCTGACGTCTGGACGGAAAACTGCTATCCGAGGAGCTAGTAGTTGGTATGGGAGTGTGATTCCCGCAGACCGGATGGAGTAGCCTGTATGGTTTAAGAGGAGGCAAGCCAATTATTTGGGACACGAGCGTGATCTACGTCGTCGCGCTCCTTTAACTATGACAGACCACTGACGGATGGCGTTAAGAACTTTGAAAGTGAGTCTTAAATGCTGTACGACAAATCAAAGTGACAACATCTCGCCACCTCAGTTAATTATTGTTCCTATACCCTACGATCCACTTCGATTCCACACTAAAGGAAACCCAAAATAAACAGCGATCATTAGTGGCGCAATTCACAATCTGGGCCGCAGGCCATTCTGCTGTCATTAGTGACACACACTTGGTTACGACAAACAGCAGCAGTTATGCCATTAAGAAGTTATGCACCTTCTAAATCGCATCCATTTGTGTTAATAATCATTCAATTTACGGCAATTCGTGCCGTAATTTGGTCGACAATACCAACGCCGACGCTTGCTCCAGACCACGACATTGGCGACTCGACGACTCGTTAACCACTCGTACATGCGAAGACAACAGACGACACTTGGATGCATTTAGAGCTCTATGCCAGATGATAACCTCGAGCTGAATGTTTTCCCCTCAGAGCAGCAATGTAGCAGGTTGCCTCTTGCCACATGTAACGACGCCGTAATTCGATTACGAATAGGTCGTGTAAATTTCGTTCGATTTACTTGCCCGCTACCATGCCTCTCCATTGCCTCTCTCCATTCCAATAGGACATGTAACAGCATTTTGTGTGCAACTCTAATGGTCGATCTTAATGACTGTGACACACTGGAATCGAGGACACTTTACCATTCGAACATATGCCACATGATCTCCATTAAAAGTGGAGAGAAGCAACAATAACAAACGCTTCCTCTTCGAATTAATTGACAGCGACCGTGCCTGTCATTACACAAAGCCGCAGCTTTGTTGTTGCTTGTGGAACGTAAGCTTTATTTTTGATTTATGAATAAATGATAATTTTATTCCGATCAGGTCTTCGTCTATATTTAAACTGACCTTTAGTTCAGGTTTTGACACATTAGCGTAACGTTTTCTCTGTCAATGTCAATGTTATCGATAATGACATCAATAGTCATTTATTTGTTTTTGATGCGGTTAACAGAAAAAATGTGGGTTACTGCCTCTGACTCTGTTTTGTGATCGCCCCTAGATCGTGGGCAGATATGGCGAGGGTCGGTATGTGACTAGATTGCAAATCTCTGGTTTACGACCTTTCACGTTCGTGTGACAGATGTCGAGGTAATAATTTCAAGATGATACGTTCATTTGTCACTTTTGATGGAGGGTCGGTCAAATTGCATGTTTTAGAAATCTGAACAAAGAGACTTCGTGTTGGATTGACGCCGCGGATGATGTCATATAGAATCGAGTTTGTTTGCAATGGTCAGTAAACATTGAGGGAACTTAAGAAGCTAGATAGTTTGTCGGTTGATTTGTTGGCCTGAGGGTAAGCCGCCGGAATGAGGATAAACAAATTCTGAAGTCAGTAGACTTTGACAATGTGTATTTTAGGAGCTATGACACATATGCCCACACACCGCAAAGTTGTAGGATTAGTTTTCGTTGCCGAGGTTGATTGGAATCAAAGTCTGTTTCTATCATATTCGTGCGATCATAAGTAGGAAAGAAATGTCGGGTCGGTTTAAGAGCAATGGCATTAGCGCCTCTGAAAGCCACCACGATATCATACTAGGTTTTGAGTCAGGATGATGATGCTGTCGAACTGATGCCTAAAGTAAGCATAGTATATTGCGATCGAAGAAAGACTTTTAGTAGCTTTGACTTTAAAGATTGTAGTGACAACCGAGAAGACACAACTCTTGCTAAGGTAACTCTCTACCAACTGTTTAACATCCCGGACCTCTACAGATGCTTGGGCATTATGTAAGATTAAAGAAGAGGCCGTTGGGCGATTCAAGAGTAAAATTCTGCGAGTATAGCGAATAGACACTACCACTCAAGCCCAAATAGTCTTCCGACCCCAAAGGGGTTTCCAATGCACAGGTAAAAAATGACTTCAACCAACTGGGTGTCCGACATTCAAAGCAGCTGGCTTCTGATCGGGAGAGCTAAGGTTGAGGGAGGTTGGGTTGGAGAGGGTTGGGGACCAGGTTCGCCCCGAATGTAGCACCATCTAAGTAAATAAACAAGTAAGACTTTCAGGTGGATAAATTGACAATTACAGAGGTTGACAATCTGAGATTAACAAGAACGTCGTGGAGTCCCGGAGATCTAGGCGTTCCACAATTTAGATAATTTATATTTTGTCCATATCTTTATGGAAATGCGAGATACTACTAGAATAAAACAACAACTGGCATTTCAATAAATGACGGAAGTTTTTGATATTAATCTACATCAATTCAACTGTTGAAGAAGCGAGCAAACAGAACAAAGAAGTTGATCCTTTTTAGCATGGCAAACACCAGCTTCAATCTCTGTCCCTGCTCAATCCAAGCTGACACACAGCCTCCACTTGGCATTTTAACACAAAACTGGGCAAAGTGGGCATATTTGACTCGATCATAGGAAAACAAAGCCTACATAACCCCACATCCGACAACGGACTCAGGATAATTGACTTCCTAGCAGGGCGTAACCTCCTTGTAGCAAGCACACGATTCCCACATCTCAATATCCATAACCTGCCGGTCACCAGATTGATCATGTTGCGATCGATGCCAGGCACTCCTCCAGCATCCTAGATGTATGAACCTTTCGAGAAGCCGATATCGACTCAGATCGACGAAACGAATGAGGATATCAAGGATGCTACGGAATCGAGCAAGACAACAAGAGTTTGACGTCGCAGGGGACCGCTAGGATCTTTGTCGATCGAGTTTCTCCCAACGTCTCGCAAAGTCCGATGACACCGACACAATCCACAGAACAACAGTGGGAGCATTGCCAGCGCGCCATCAAAGACATTGCCTCTAATGTGCAGCGTTTCAAACCGCCACCAGCTTTTTAACGAAAAAGTAAATTTTGTCCACCTGACCTAGATGAAATTAACCTTCGCGTAGTTGCACATCTTGTCGCGGTGCGAAAGCTCAGTAAAGGTCAATGACTCTTGAGAATTCACTCTCTATGACGAGACATGAATTCTCTATGACGAGACATGAAGCTAAGCTGCAGCCATCACCTCCGCCTCCCGACCCCGTGTATCCCCGCAACTTGTCTCCCTTTCCCTGGGCTGGACTAAGGTGTAAGCCGTATCGGGCCAAGAGTCAACCAGGCTGGGGGCCCAGTTTAAATAATAGCCCAGTCGCTAACCGTGTATCCAGGATACCAGGCACCCTCCTGGATCAAGTAGACTTGCCTGTATATTGCGGGTACAGGTCGACCACCCATTCCTGTACTACTCGTGGGAATACACATTTTAAAGAACAAAAATGAATAATAAAAAAAAAAAAAGAAGAAACTAAAGGAAATAATAAAATACATCCTCTAAAGAGGCAAGTAGCTCAGGTTGCCACTGCCGAAGGTGTAATCGATCCAGATGACAGCGTCACCGGGACTCTCCTTCAGAGACTACAAATTAGTACCGCTACCGACGATGAATCCTTGGCTTACAGGTTAGCAACACCATGCAAGTGAACTCTGAAACTGAGGCTCAGTTGCTGGAAAAGAAAAGATCGACCCTAAAGCCACAGGCAAACCTGAAGGAACGATTAGGGCAAAAACATCGGCCCAAAAGGCAAAGAATGGCTACAAGAGATCGATGCAATATATCAAGAAGATGAGCGCTAGAGACCCCTCAACGCTCACCAAGCGCGAAAAGTTCTTGATAAAGAAGCATAAGAAAGAGGTCGCCAAATTCGAGAAGAAATTAGCTCCCACCTCCACTCACGCTGCTAAAACGGACACAGGGCGAGAGAGGAAGCCATCGAGCACGGCCCTATCAAACGCAATGTCCAAAATTCGATTCGACAACAGCCAACACAACCGGTCACTGTCGAAGAGAGCGCACAGCAACCGAGCACCTCCAAAGGAAACAAACGTCAAGAGGGAGCGCTCCGGGGAAAAGACTCTAAGGGAAGCGAAAAAGGCGAAAACATCCCCATGAGTCTACAAGTGGCCATTGCCGATCGTTCCAACCCTGATGGGAAGATAACATCCGACAATTGGCATACTGGAGGCGATGCTTACCGTAGATAGCAATGACGAGATCAACTTTGACGCAGCAGGCTAGCAGAAAGGAGTCAAAATCGGCGGTTGTGACAACCAGATGTCCCTAGAATTCTTAAAGCGTTCAATCCATAATCGAAGTTATCCCTCGCTCGATGCTTCCGCTTCGTAGTATGGGTTCCTCCATCGGTTCCCGAAAAGGACGAGTCCATATTGAGGCTAATCGACAAGCAGAATAAAGAGCTTGACACTCATAGCTGGAGAATCATTTCTCCAGCCAAGAGTAAGAACGGAGTGGGAAAGGACCTCATGGTTACCATTGACCAAATGTCACTCGACCACATCCGTAGCAGATCTGGCAGCATCAAGTTCGGGCCCAAGGGAGGTAAGGCTCCTCAATGAACGCGGTAAGTCAAAGGAGGCTGCTAGTGGTGCAAATTAATGTACACCACTGTAAAGCAGCCACCGACGACTTGATGATGTACATGCTGTAGGAAGATGTGGATATAGCCTTAATCCAAGAGCCGAGGTCCTCAGGAACAAAAGTCAGGGATTAAGGTCTAAGGTATACTATCCATACACTGCAGGTAAGTTACGAAGCTGTATAGTCGCCAAAAAATAGACGGAGGAGGATCCACCTCCAGACGCAGTCCGAACTCTTGTGCGACACGCCAAGTCACGCCAAGATTGTGTCTTTTGATAGGCTGCGACGCCAATGGCCACTACACTCAATGGGGAAGCAGCGACATTAATAAAAGGGGTGAGTCCATTTTCGATTTCATAGCCTCCACCAACCTCAACATATGCAACAAAGGTAATAAACCAACGTCTCGTAACCGGGTCCGAGTAGAGAATTGGAGATTGTCGACTAGCTGTTCCTTTTCAGACCACAGCCGAATACCTCACAGAAAAACCAAAACCTTTCAGAAACCCTCAGAAGACAGACTAAAATCTTTTCTCAAACCCAATTGCCAACAGGTTAGTATCGCCACAAGTCATCAGTAACCCCCGTCCAACCTACATTGAGAATTCTGTCGAAAATCTTGTGAAAATTCTCAGAGCGGCTCTTAACAAATCCTGCCCTTTGCAAAGGGCTCGCAAGAAGACCAGCGCAGTCTGGTGGATCACTGAGCTAAAGCAACTCAGGATCAGGACAGGCACTCTATGTAATAGAGCAAAGATCAGCAAAGGATCCAAAGACTAGGATAACTAAAAATCCAGCTTCAATGAATACAAAAGCAAAACAAGAGCAGCAAAGTCTATATCCTGACGGGAGTTCTGCGAATGAATAGAGGATCTCAACGAAGCCACAAGGCTCAGAAAGATCCAATCCAACGATCCCTGCGTCCCGGGATTCATTATTAAACCAGATGGTTCTTGGACAGAAACCAGTCAGAATCCAGACAGGAACTGCTGACTGAAACCCACTTCCGAGGTAGTAAAACCCCTGAAATCAGGGGTGCCCACGGTTCACATAACGGAAGAAGTAATAAACGAAATTATTGCAAAGGATAAAGTATCACGGGCAATAAGTTCGTTCAAACCTTTTAAATCCCCGGGGCCAGGCGACATTTTGCTAGCGATGCTTCAAAAAGCACAAACCCACACTATACGCCACCTTGTAAGCATTTTTTCCAATTGTTTGCGCGCGGGGTACACATTCCAACACACTGGAAAGAGATAAAGGTAGTTTTCATACCTAAGGCTGGTAAATCAACCTATACTGCCGCAAAAAACTATAGGCCAATTAGTCTCTCGTCGTTTCTATTAAAAACCTTGGAAAGACTCCTTTACCTATACATCAGAGGACTTATCAACTTACACAACTTATGCAACACTCAACACAGCCTACCTCAAAGGGAGATCAGTGGAAAGTGCACTGCACAGTGTGGTTCGTGAAATTGAAAGGCTCCTTGAATATAAAAGATTTTGCGATGGCTGCTTTCCTCGATATAGAAGGAGCCTTCAACAATGTAAACACAGAGCCCATAATAACAGCTCTACAGGACATAAAAGTAGACAAAGCCACTGTAATCTGGATTGCAAATATGTTAAATAACAGAATTATCAATGCAGACATTAGATACAGCTCTATAAGGAAAGTGACAATTAGAGGCACACCACAGGGTGGAGTTCTCGCTCCCCTACTGTGGCTTCTTACAATTAACAAAATCCTTAAAATCTTCATGGAGAAAGGCACAAAGACCATAACATATGCGAATGACCTAGTTATCTTGATAAAATGTACATTTCTACCAACCAGCAGCGAACTAATAGAATTTGCGTTGAAGGAACTCTCCTCGTGGGCAAGACAAAACGGTCTGAAAATAAACCCCCAGAAAACCGAGCTGGTCTTGTTCACCAGGAAAAGAAAAATCCCGATATTTGCTCCCCAAAGTTAAAGGGTACTCCACTCAAACTCAAAACGAAGCCAAGTCTCCAGGCATCATTCTTGACTCCAAACTTTCCTGGATAAGGAACTTGGAGGAAAGGATGAAAAAAGGATTGAATGTTTTTTATGCCTGCAAAAAGACCTTCGGCAACCGTACAGATGGGGCTTTCAACCGTACATCATTCATTGGGTGTACCCAGCAATCATCACACCCCTTATAACTTATGGGGCCCCAGTCTGGACTGCTAGCAGCACGAAAAGCTACATGAGAATGCTCAACAAAGCACAAGGGTCAGCCGCTGTTTGTACAATGGGAGTTATAAGAAGCACGCCGCAAGCAGGGTTGGATATGATACTCCTACTTCATCTCCTTCCTCTGGATTTATTCATAAAAGGCTGTGCTGCAAAAAGCGCTCTCCGACTAAGGGAGTCCTCTTTGTGGAAGCAAGCCATGCGGCCATACTCAGAATAATAGATGACCTGGGAAAGAAACATGGTTCTAGTAGCCTCGTAGCTACGACCGATTATATTTCCCCCACAATGACTTCTCTCTCAAAATACGAATCCTTTTCCCCGACAGAGACGAGTGGCTATCAAAAGCCGTGATCAACGACCACGAGAATACCCTCTTCAACGCCGGATCGAAAATGGACAGAGGAATTGGGGACGGTTTCTACTCTGACACCCCGCACAAACAGGAATCATTAAAACTCCCTGATTTTTGCAGCGTCTTTCAAGCAGAGATTCTGGCAATAGTCAAACTCTGCTGGATCCCGGGCCACAGCTCAATCGCAGGGAACGAAAGAGCGGACGAATTGGCCAGGCAAGGGTTTGAAATTGACATCAGCGAAGCGGACACATCACTGCAACCATCGATCAGTGCCGGATCATAAATGACACAATAATAAAAGAAGCCAATTTGTCTCGGCTTACAAGAAACGAGAGCCACACAACAAGATCATCGTGGCCAGAGCTCAATATCGGAAAAAGAAAGAAGCCTTTGGCGCTGGACCGAAAGACGATCCGTATGCTCGGCGGAATGGTCACAGGACACTGTCTCATCGGAGCAATGCTCCGGAAATGGACCTCGGGATCCAGCGATCTCTGCCGGATCTGAGGCGATGAGGAAGAAACCGAAACGATCCAACATCTGCTTTCCACTGCCCAACTCTTCAGAATCGGGGCCTAGCTTCGCTGGGCCAAAGATTCTTCACAGAGATTGCGGGCGTAGCAAATGCAGATATATCGGATCTTCTAAAATTTATAAAGAGCACGGGATGGTTTCAGCCACCACGTGATAGGACAGGTTAATTGCATGTGTACTCCACAAATGAAGGGAATCACAATGGGCCCTTTGGCCTCGGAGTAGAAGTGATGTTCAAGCTTAAAACTAACAAAGCCGCGGGCGCAGACGGCTTAACGGCTGTGCTATTTAAAGCGGCTGGAAATAAGTTGGTAGGGCGCCAGCACCAGCTCATCTGTAAACTATGGTCGGAGGAAAGCATGCCCGACGGGAATCTCAACATCGTTTTCCCAGTCTATAAGAAAGGAAACCCCTATAACTGCGCCAACTATAGAGGAATAAGTCTCCTTAATATCGCGTACAAGATTCTCACTGCCGTACTGTATGAACGCCTGAAAGCCTTTGTGGATAATCTGAAAGGTTCCCATCAGTGTGGTTTCAGGCCAGGTAAATCCACAAATAGTCTTGAAAAAGACCTACGTAAGAATTCCAAATCGACACACACCATCTTTTTGTCGGTTTTGACGCAGCATATGACAGTCTACGGGACCGTAGAGTGAACGCAGAATTTTCCTCCCATCCCCATCCGTTTTCGTTACGGTCCAGGCCTCTGCGCCGTAAAGGAGGACCGGGATGATCAGCGATTTATATAGTGCTACCTCGGTTTTTCGAGAGTGGGCTCTACTTCTCAATTGCCTTTGATCTCAGCGCTGGTGTTGTTGTAGCTGGTCACTAGTGAGCCAAGGTAGACGAAGTCCTTGACCACTTCAAATTTTTTGGATGACAGCATATATTGGGTTTTACCCTCGTTCACCGAAAGACCCAATATAATCACAGTGCTTTATTTTCATGATCATTACTTTTGGTTCATCCCTCGTATACTTACTTATACATAGACATACCGTTGACTACTGTTTGAAAAGCACCCGATCTACCGAGGCTTCATACGTTCCAGGAGGCTTTCCCTAATTTCTTTGTTATTCTTTTTCATGGATGCTCCGGTGATCATGGAACTAGTTTACCAGGTATACCAGGTGTATGCATATTGCATAAGTTATTTCAGATTGAACTAGGAGATGGCACCAGCGGAAAGTACGCGGCGTATTAATTTGACACATATGCCATTTTCGTTGTCTCAGATTTAACTACAAACACACACCAGTTGAGTCCGCCAAAAACTAGCGTCTTTGCTTTATCGTTCAGTGATCATGTCGAGTTTTGTGCATGAAAGAAAGCAATTGGTGGCACGCATTGCTTTTCTTATATTGCTGGCAGAAACATATGGTGAGACGCTCCATCAATTAGAACATGTGAAACATGGATTCGACAATTTAAAAGTGGTGGTTTTAGTGTGAAAGACAGTTCTGGTAGACTACAAAAATTTGAAGACGGATGTGATGTGAAGAAGGATGATGACCCAACTCAAACTCAACGACAATTAGCAGAAGCATTACATGCGTCACAAGAAACAATTAGCAAATGTTTACGGGTAATGAGGAAGATCAATAAACTCCGTAAATGGACCCACACGAGTTGAATGAACGTCAAATGAAAAATTGTAAAGTTCCTAGTGAAATGCTGCTTCAACGCCAGGAAAGGAAATCATTTTTGCATGGAATTGTGACGGGTGACGAAAAATGGATCTATTTTATGACCTAACCTGGCGAAGCCGGTCCTTCAACATCAACGCCAAATCGCTTCGGCGAGAAGCAGCGACACGACAGCGCGCCGTCTCACACGGCAAAGTAATGAAAGACAACTGGAAATCGCTTGGATAAAAATTCTTTCTGAACCCGCCGCACAGTGGTTCAGGAGTGGAAAAAATTTATTTTTATGAAATTTTCCATTACAATTTTATAAAGCAATAGTTAGAGCACCAAAAGTTCCGTTATATTTAAGAAAATTTTCGAGAAAGAACTAAGGGAAGATAATCGGCAATTTTTGATTGAAAACACATCATGATTAAAATAATATTTGGTGTGTAAAATTTTTTTTTTAAAAAAAAATGTCGTTATATGTGCTATTAGTTATGAAATAGATATTTAGTTACGAAAAAAAAATATTTGTATTGTATCAGCACACATTTCAGTGAGAGGTGTAGCTTTTAACATAGAGGTATTTTTGTATCAATACCAAAAAGTTCAATTAGCTGTAAATCTTAATCTATATCTGATGCGTTGAACTCTCATTTTCAAAAACAAAAAGAAAGTAGCTGTGGAAACTTGCGGTTCTTCTGTTGGCACGCGTTTTACTTTCAGGTTTTCTTGCTTTTTTTTTGTTTGGAATTACACTAATTGGCGCACTTTTACTTAACTTTCAGGTGAATAATAAAATTATGTTTACTTTTGATTAAGGAAGGTGATGAAGAAACTGTGACTCTAATACCTGGGACTCTATTTATTTTACATCTGATATTGATAATAAAATTAGCATATTTAATAACTTATTAAATAAATTGTATGACGTTTGTATACCAACAGTGACTAAGACAATTAAGCCCAAACCTTGTCCATGGTATAACAATATTATTAGAGAATATATCCGCGAGAGAGAACGATTTTTTAGACTTTTCAAAAGAAATCCCACTGACTACAATAGACGCCAATACAACGTTGCTCGAAATAAAACAGTTGCAATGATACGCTTCTACAAGCGTGCTTACATCGTGCGAAAACTTGACCTTAAACAAAGCTCTAGAGAATTATGGAAAAACTTAAATAAACTTGGTGTAACTGCCGGGAAAAATATAGCTGAGTGTTCTTTTAGCCCTAGTACAATGAACACTGTTTTTGCACCTGTCTCTACAATTCCATCAATTCTTCCAGCAAGTTCAGAGGACTCTAATGTAGGATTTAGTTTTGAATGTGTCCAGTTAATTGATGTTCATGATTCGATTCGTAGTATCAAATCGAACGCTACAGGTCCTGATTGTGTGTCGCCTAAGTTTATAAAGTTAGTTTTGCCCATAATACTTCCGTATATGTTGAATATCTTCAACTTTTGTATGTATAGCTGCCAATTCCCAGCGAAGTGGAAAGAAGCCACCATCGTTCCTGTTTCGAAAATATCCAACCCGTCAGTTCCGTCGGATTTCAGGCCAATCAGTTTACTCTGTTTTCCAGCTAAGGTGCTTGAAAATATTATGGCTACCCAAATACAAAAGTACTTAGAAGCAGGTAACTATCTATCCAAGTGGCAATCAGGTTTTCGCCATTTACATAGTTGCGAATCTGCGGTTATCAAAGTTACTTCTGATTTGCGTACAGCACTAGACGCAAACAAACTCGGAATCATGGTTCTTCTCGACTATTCCAAAGCCTTTGATTGTAAAGGGTCCGCCAAATAACTTTTTTTTTTTTTGAAAATGCTATAAAAAAAACTACTGAATATTTTCTCAAATTTCTTTTTTTATTTGAAAGTACAATCCTTCCGGTTAATAATGGAAAATAATTTCATTCAAATGGCTGCCTCGGCTGGCCATGCAGTAGCCTAGACGATCGGTCCAATTTTTAAGCACATTATCGATTGTGTGCAGCTGTATTTCACCAATGGCTTCACGAATATTGTCCTTTAAAGTGTCAATTGTCTCTGGCTTGTCGGCGTAACACTTATCTTTGACGGCACCCCACAAATAATAGTCCAAGGGTGTCAAATCGCAGCTCCGAGGTGGCCAAACGACATCAGCTCTGCGGCTGATAATGCGATCTTCAAAAACAGGGCGCAAAACACCGAGTGTAGCTTCGGCTGTGTGGCACGTAGCGCCGTCCTGTTGAAACCAAATGTTGCCAATATCCTCCTCTTCAATTTTTATGAACAAAAATTCGTTCAACATGGCCCGATAACGATCGCCATTGACTGTAACGGCCACTCCTTGCTCATTTTCGAAGAAAAATGGCCCAATTATGCCTCTGGACCAAAATCCGCACCAAACAGTGGCTCGTTTTGAGTGCACCGGCTTTTCAATGTATGCGTGCGGGTTTTCTGTGCCCCAAATGCGACAATTTTGCTTGTTTACATACCCGCCAAGATCAAAATGAGCTTCATCTGAAAAGATGATTTTTTTGGCAAAATCGGCATCTTCTGTAAGTCGATCGCAGGCCCACTTAGCAAAGCGTTGTTCAAGCGTATACACAACCATATTCGTTCAGCGGAAGGATAAAACTAATTATCTGTCAAATCAGACATGAGCTAAGTGTTACCATTCACGAAATAAGCACTACTTGAATAAAAAAAACGTTAGATGGCGGACCCTATATTAACCACTCAATCCTTTTGTCTAAACTGAAAAACTTATTTGGTTTTAATAATACGTCTCTCAGACTCCTTGCGCAATATCTAAGTAACCGCGTTCAAATAGTCAAAACGGAATTGGGAACTTCAAGTCCTACTTCGGTTAACTCTGGTGTACCGCAGGGATCTGTCTTGGGCCCGTTACTTTTCTCTATGTTCATAAATGATCTTCCAAACTCAATCAAAAACTGTCAAATGCATATGTACGCGGATGATGTCCTTATTTATCTATGTCAGTCTGTTGGTTTAATAGAAGATTGTGTAGCCCGTATAAACGAGGATCTCTTAAATGTCCAACGGTGGTCTAATAATAACAAGCTTAAACTGAATCTTTTAAAGACTATGGGAATGATATGTTCACGGCAGAGAATTGACCATTCTGATTATCCTGCTCTTGTCCTGAACGGAAACATTATTAGCTATGTCGACAAAGTTAGGTATCTAGGATATCAAATTAATAGCACTTTAACCTGTTGCGATGCTGTTTCGGATACAATAAGAAGAATATACCATGGCCTATCCAGGTTAAGGTCGTCATCGCATTCACTGCCCACAACAATCAAATACCGTTTGGTTAAAAGCTTGTTACTTCCTTTTTTCACGTTTAATTGTTCTGTGTATCCTTGTCTTGATTATGATTGCAACCGCAAAATAAATGTAGTTTTAATGATTGTATTCGGTTCATTCATAATGTTCCAAGGTATAGTAGTGTGTCCTATGGGTCGTTGTTCGGTTTAAAACTTGACACGTATCACAAGTTTAGAAATATTATAAAGCTTTTTAACATCATCCACGGTAAATGTCCTAGTTACTTACGTGAAATGATCCTTTTTGCTCAGTCGCGCAGAGGGTTAAAATTAATAATTCCGCGTTTTGCACACATAATTGGAGAACGGTCTTACTTTGTTCAATCTGTTCGTCTGTGGAATAATCTTCCTCAGGAACTGCAGAACATCACATCACCACCCACATTTCGCAGAAAACTATTTTCAATTCTGTCGAATCAAAGCTCATAAGTAATACCTATAATATACCCGTAAGTTAAAATTTAGCTTAAACTTCTCTTTGTTTTTTCCCCTTTTTCTCGATTTGATGTAAAATTTATTTGTAATATCAACTTTAGATACTTAATTATAAGATAAAACATCTTGTAGTATCAAGTTAAATTATAACATCAATGAATAAATGAAATGAAATGAAAAAAAAAATATATATTATTTTGTTTATGTATATAGAATTATTTACTGGAAATAATAACGGCTTTTTTTGCAATTATGGAGAGTTTTGACATTCCTTATGGTGAATTGTTCGATATTGTTTTATCCAGTAATCACAATGTAAATAACTGCATGAAGAATATTAGAAATGAGTCCCCGGATATTGGTGAGACATTAGTGAACAGTATACGTCAACAGTTAAATAAAACATTCCTACCAAAATTCTCACAAAGATGGCATGCTGCGTCACGGAATAAAAAATGGTTTTTGGTGAAGAACAAAAAATGGCTCTAGGGAATATTTTTTATCGCTTCAGATCCCATACACACCGTTATGGACACTGGACCTGAATCTTCCAAGCGAATTAGAAGTGGGCGTCCAGTCCAGAAAAATCGAACCAAAAAG
The DNA here is from genome assembly GCA_958301585.1 of Merodon equestris. Taxonomy (NCBI): domain Eukaryota; kingdom Metazoa; phylum Arthropoda; class Insecta; order Diptera; family Syrphidae; genus Merodon; species Merodon equestris. The sequence continues at coordinate 50,940,740 of OY284415.1, read as the reverse complement.
TACAAATTTATGCAACAACGTCTCTGGAGAACTAATTACCATGGCCGCCAAAAAAATTCAAATTTCATCAGAGAAATGAGCCGGATTTAATCCAAAAAAAGCGTTCGCCTTATTGCTAGATGCTGCGTTATCGAAACATCAGTATGAAGTCCTGAGAAAAGCAGCTAAAGCAATACGTTGTGATATTTTTCCAAGCAGTGCTACCAATCTGACATCAAGATTACTGAAAGTTGTGCTACTGTAGTTCTTCAACAATTATTAGATCACACCAGCATGAGAATTTTGGAAACAAAAACAAGAGAAGAACTTGGAAACGTAGAAAACTAGTTAATTCTCATTTCTAAACGGGGCTGTGATGGTTCCTCTGGACATAGTGAATATAAGCAGACCTTCGATGAAGACAACATCACAGACTCTAATATGTTTTTAACATCTATGGTTCCTCTTAACTTGCTCGAGAATTTCAATAATTCCTTAGTGTGGAAGAATACAGCACCTTCTTCTACTAGGTTCTGCAGACCTATTCAGTTCCAATTTATAAAAGAAACAGCGGAAAACACTAAAGCCGAGGTCGCAAGAATGAAATTGGAAATCAGCAATCTAATGCAATCTACTGTGACATTACATGGCAAAACCTACAAAGTGAATCATGAATTATTGCTTACTGTGGTTGATGCTAAAATTGCATAAACAATAAACGATACACCGTCAATGACAGTGTGTTTCGTATGCAAAGCAAAACCATCGGAAATGAATAATTTGGATATCTTAAGACATAAACCAGAGATAACAAATACTTTAAATATGGGCTTGTCACCCCTCCAAGCAGGATAAAGTTCATGGAATGCATTGCATATAGAGGGTCCTTAAAAAAATGGAGAACAGACACGGGCACGAAAACCAACACCAACTTCTAACCACGTCAACATTGACAGCATTCAAAAACTTAATAAGGTTCTCGCCGCTGGCAAAAATCACGACGAAAATGACGAAGATGAAAATAATTACATGTCAAATTATACCAGAGGCTCCCAAGTCAACTTCTAGATCCAGTTCATGTCACACTTATTCTTTTTCAACTCTCTATATCCAACTTAGTAATAACTTATAAAATAGTCTAACAATTTTAACTATATTTTTTGTAATGTTTGTAAATAACTCTGTGATACAATTTTTGTTGTGCAATTTTCTTACTTTTATGTGTATGTTTCATGGTTTTCTCAATGGTGGTTTCCGGCTTGACGATAGCCTCTGCCTTGTTTTTCTTTTAAATCCTCGCTAATGAACCATGAACAGATTGAAACCGTAAGCGAGATCTCGACTTCTTCTAGCAGTTGTAATAATCCTTCACACAAAACTCGTTTAATGTTAAACATTTTTTGTAACATATATTCTGGTATTTCTGTTTGTCATATAAATGCTCAGAGCTTAGTTAAACATCGAGATGAGTTTCAAATGGTTTTCAGTAATGGGAAAGTCGATATTATTTGTGTATCAGAAACGTGGCTATGTCCTAGTATTGACAATAAAATCGTCGATATAGATGGCTACACCATATATCGGGGCGACAGACTTGGTAGAAGGGGAGGCGGAGTAGCGATTTTCATCAAGAAAGATATTCAATGTAGACAGTTGCTTGTTTCTGGGGTAAACGACATTATAGAATACATCTTCGTTGAAATCGTCTGCGGACTTGATAAATGCTTGGTTGGAGTTATTTATAAGCCACCGAATATTATTGACTCTTCTTATGTTACAAATCTACTGGAAGACATATCATTACGTTATAATTACGTTTTACTCTGTGGAGATCTCAATATAGACCTTTTAGATAAATCTAACTCAAGCGTAAATCGATTTGTAAGTAATCTAAGATCACTACAATTACATCCTGTAAATGACTCTATGCCTACTCACTTCAGTAACAGCTGCTCTACCTTACTCGACCTATATGTTATAAACTACATAGAGCGTGTCAAATATTATGGCCAATTGGATGTGCCAGGTTTTTCAAAGCCTGATCTTATCATTATTTTTTATGATCTAGATTTCAACATTCCTGCCAATGAAGCTAGTCCAATAACTTTCAGGAACTTTAGGGCGATTGATAATGACTATCTGTTTCATGATATTTCAAATATTGAGTGGCACAGACTGCGCCAAATGACGTGCGTTGATGAGCAGATTCATTTTTTTACATCCCAAATTAACAATCTTTTTGAATCCCATGTACCTATTAAAACGTTTATCCCTCGAAATAAAAATTGTACGTGGCTTAGTACGAGAATTGAACAATTCCTTAAAATAAGGGACAGGGCCTATAAAAGATGGAAAAGATTCAGAATTCCTGAACTATTCAATGAGTATAAAATTGCAAGGAATATCGCGAAGAAAGAAATAAGGAGGGCAAAAATAAATTTTTTTGCTTCAAAGTTTCAGCCAAATCTTGACAGGAGGAAAACGTGGAGGTATATAAGAGAGTTAGGTATCGGCAGACAGAAGGCAACAAATGCACATACTAGTGAAGTAAGCCCTGAAAACTTAAATTTTGAATTTGTCGCAGCCTCAAATGGCTCATATACATGTTACAATGACACCGGAGTACCAACTCCAATAGTGTCACATAACTCCTCCCCATCAAGCAATTTCTGCTTTCGAAGAGTGTATGAATGTGATGTGCTCAATGCCTTTAACGCTGTTAAGTCCAATGCTATTGGCCTGGACGGTATGCATCCAAAATTCCTGAAAATCATAATTCACGAAGTTCTGTCTGAACTTACATATATTTTTAACAGCGTTCTTACCTATTCTGCCTACCCGAAGTCCTGGAAAGCATCTAAGATTATTCCTATCCCCAAGAACTCAGCAAATAGAAGCCTAACTTACCGTCCAATCTCCATTCTTCCATTCATTTCTAAGGTATTCAAAAAACTTATGAGTCAACAAGTTCATGAATACCTTCACGAATTCTCTCTTCTTTCACGACATCAGTCCGGTTTTAGACCGCATTACAGTTGTACTACGGCACTTGTAAACTTGGTTGAAGACCTTCGTGTTGAAATGGATAAAAATAACGCAACATCGCTTGTACTATTGGATTTTTCGAAAGCTTTTGATACGGTACCCCATGAAATACTCATTGACAAACTCAGATACTATTTCAATTTTGACTCGACGGCACTTAGCTAATAGAAAGTTACTTAAAAAATCGCATCCAGGCTGTGTATGCAAACGAGAAACTGTCAACATTCCTTGAAACTAAGGCTGGTGTCCCACAAGGTTCAATAATGGGTCCCCTGTTGTTTATTATGTTCAATAACGACATTCCATCAGTCAAAAAAACTGCAAAATCCAGATGTATGCAGATGACGTACAATTGTATTTAAGCTATCCTATGGGGCTTGTGAAAGGTGCAACCTTGCGTTTCAATGAAGATCTAAATTCAATTGTTTTGTGGTCCCGTAGAAACAAATTAATGCTTAATTCTAGCAAAAGTCAGACCGTAGCTATTACCCGATCACGCATTGATACCAATACCTTACCTCAACTTTTTATAGATGGGTCACCTCTGCCATATATCTCCAGTGCTAAAAACCTGGGAGTTATTTTTAATCAGTACCTTACCTGGGAAGACCACATTATGAATATAGTTGCTAAGATCTACAGTTCGCTAAGAGCCTTGTATCAAATAGGAAACTGTCTACCCTTCAATATCAAAGCAATGTTAGTTAAAACAATGTTGCTACCGATCCTTTTTATCCAGTTTTCTGTGATCTTGATAGCCACAGTTATCGCAAATTTAAAGTCGCTGTCAATAGTACAATACGATTCGCATACAACTTGAGTCGAAGAGAGCACATTTCCAGATATGTGAGAGAATTTCTCGGAATGGACCTACAGAACTATATGAATCACAGAATTTTGACTTTCCTATTTAATTTAAAAGAAAACCAAGCACCAGAATATTTGTTCCAAAGATTACAGTTCTCTTCCTCAGCTCGAAGTAGAATTCTTATTGCGCCAACATACAATTATACTACAACGAAAAAGCAATTCTTTGTATACGCCGTAAGATTGTGGAACTCACTTCCGGTTCACATAAGGCGGGCGTCACGCTTCGGAGACTTCCAACGAAAATTGAAACTACACTTTTGCACATAAAATTTTCTACGGGTCCCCCGTCTGGGGTACATGCTCAAAAAGTAATCTTCGTAGGCTCCAAACAGCACAAAATAAATTATTAAAAATGATTCTAAATGTTCCCAGGTTTTTCTCGACAGAAGTATTACATAATATTGCTGGCGTTGAAATGGTTTCAACTAGAATTCAGAACCTTCATAGTAAATATATCTTATCTTGTTTATCTTCTGACAATGACTTGATTTTAAACCTAGTTACATAAAGTGCAATTTAACTCAAATTTCTCTTTTTGTTTCAAATTTATCCGATTATTTCCATACATATTAATTTATCCTTTTAATTATTAGTTTTGTTTTCAACTAGCTTCACTTTTGTCATTAATAATGAATTTACTTTTCACTCTTTATTTATTTATTTATTTATTCGGTAAATTGCTTACTCTTTTTGTATTTGTTTATTTACTACTTATTTATTATTCATCTATCTATTTATGTACTTGTTTTCCATAATTGTCTATTCATTTAAATATTAATGTAGTTTTATTTGTACTCATTTTCTTTATAGTTATATTTATTTATTTATTTATTTATTTATTTAATTAATTATTTGTTTATTTATTTATTTATTTATTTATTTATTTATTTATTTATTTATTTATTTATTTATTTATTTATTTATTTATGGTGGTGCGATCGATCCAGAAAAATTGGGCAATTATTGTATTGAGGCTGCGAAGCTATACATTTCGTTGTATAGCTGGTACAACATGCCGAATACAGTTCACAAAGTTCTTTTACATGCTAGCAAAATAACAACATCCGCTATGCTACCAATAGGTATGTTAACAGAAAGAGCACAAGAAGCTCGAAACAAGGATTACCGTCGATATCGATGTCATCATTCAAGAAAATGTTCACGTCAACAAATGCTGACGTCATGCATATGCTACTTGCCTCTTCTGATCCGTTTATAAATAACTTAAAACAAGAAACAAGATACGAAAAAGAAACATTTCGAATTAAATGACGATATTAAGGCGTTACTTTTCTGAAATAATTTAGATAAACAAATATAAATATGAGGATATGTACATATAATGCTTATTTTGTCGGTTTTAATTCAATTAATTTTTTTTTCTTGTCAGTTGTTCATTTTCTGGAAAATTATAAAAAAAAATTGGCTGATAGAATACAAATTTAACTACCCAACAAATAACATTAATTGTTTTAAGAATTGTTTACAATTTGGTGAAAATTTCATTAAAATCGCTACAGTACTTCAAGAGATAATGAATTTTTTCCGGGCTCCCATATAACCTGAACCACTGTGCGCCGTACTCCACAGACTTGGCGCCATCTGACTATCAGCTCTTCGCATCAATGGGGCACGCGCTCACAGGGCAGCACTTCAGCGATTTCGAGGAAGTTGGAAAATAGCTCGACGAATGGTTCGCCGGGAAAGAGCAGCGAAATGAGTAGAAGTCAATGTCGAATATTTTGAATAAAAAAAATTAGTTTCACAAGAAAATTACGTACATATTTTGCTTATCAAAAAAAACCGGAAAAAAACGCCTGGTAAATGGGGTATAGTTGTAGTGATGTGAATGTGGGCAGTGCCGAACCCTCAGCTCTGTGTCATGATACATAGTATTATAGGAAGTGATTCATTAGGAATTTAGTCGCCTCTTCTTCCGACGAAACCTGCTTTGCCTGGCTTGGATTGATTTTAGATAAAGATTTAAGTCCAAAACCCGCCAAAATGAATCATTCATTCTGGAGGACTTAAAAGAAGCTAAGAATTGTATTGGCGTCGACAAGTCTCTATCACTCTGAGCTTTCTTGATCGCTCAATGACTTTTATTAATGTGGACGTCCAGAAAAAAGGTATTATAAAGTTGGACAAAAAACTAAACTAATTAAGAGTCCAGAATCAAACACATCAACTATTCCATGAGATTACTTAAAGCTAAGATCAATAAACAATTTCCAAATATACATGAAAAATACGGCGAAAACAATTTGTAAGACCCTTAGGCATCGCATTACGAGCACTTATCTGGTTGCTGCTATAATAGATCAGAACTAATAAGAGACCTCCCTATGCTCTGCCATAATACGCTTCTCAAGTACCCATTCAAACACTTCAATTGCCCTTGAGTAAGGTTAATATGAAAGAAAAAAAAAAAACAAGTTCACACGAGAATTAAATTTTATAGTAATTCGGTAAATGAAGATTGTATCTCTCACAAGTGGTTATAAAAAATTCACGAGGTGCGCTTAAGTGGTCAGCGATTCAGTTTTATTACCCGCCACCTACTTTCCAATAAATTGTTGAGTCCCGGAAGATGAACATTATTTTCAACAACCCTCCAATTCCAAAGTCAATTTGAGCACAATATTCTCCGCAAATATTTACCTTATTAAGCCGACCTGCTAAATGTCAGCAGATCGGATCGGATTAAATTCCTTGAGAAAACAAAGATCGCCGCTTGACTACAACATCGCCAACTTCGATCGAGTTGGCACTCGAGTAATCCACCTCGTGACAAGCATACCTAAACCAAATCGACAAACAAATAAAAAAGACCTTGGCGAAACGTCAAACGTCATCCGGTATGTGTGTACAAACTTCAAGTTAAACGCCTCATTGGTGCATTAACCCAATGACAGGCGGTTCCCAGAAAGACAAAAAACAAATAACTTAACCGAACGACTTCGCGTTATCGACTAATTGCAAAACAAAATCCAAGAAGAACACAAAAACGAAGCCAAGTGTCAGCTTCGTTTGTCGGCTCCGACCAAATCGTCAGAGCTTCGTGTGGCAGATTTTCCTGTTTGTCATCATTGTTTATCTTAGATAAAGCACACGCGTTGGCCTTGTTCACCGTCCTAGTGGGTGACCTAATCGCCAATCTTCGGTATTACAGTGCGAGGTGAGATAAATTATTTTGCGTTCAAGTAAGCGTTTATTTACTTTGCGTTAAGCCGTTTACACATGGCCTTTTGTTATTATCTTCGGGTTTTACTGCATTAAGTCACAAGGTCATCAAAAACTGGGAACTTCTTTTCAGCGATTGAATAAATGGAACCTGCTGTATGCCCTCTGTAATTGCGGAATGGCGTGTGATGTCAAATCATCTTCGAATGGCAAACAAGAGGAAAACCGTAAACAAAATCGATTGACATCGCGTTGACGTTCCGTTTGTCAAGAGATAGTGAAGTCAACGCGTGTGCGTGGGACGGCAACTAGGTATTTGTGTAATAAACATCGGTAGGGCAATTACAAAATCATCGCACGGACCCACGCTCACTGGAACTTTTGCCACCATCTTGCTTGTAGGCAGCCACAAGTGGTCATGCAGTTGGAGTAAAAATTTAATTGACTGATTATCATGAGGGTATTGCCGTTTGACGTTTGGCGACTCACCCGATTTATGGAAGCCTTTGTAATTACCACGCACACTTGCGTCCCGTAGTCCCACACGTCGAGCAGCAAGCGAACGACGATCATTCGATGACGATGATACTCGTAACAGGGACTATGACTTGAAAAGGCAAAGACAAGAAGTTTAGCTTTACAAATAAACGTCAACGCGTCTACTGGTGACTCGATTGCTCTTCCCACGCTCTTCAGTTTGCTCCATCCACTCGCCAGCCTCGTCCAGTAGATGCTGCATGGCGATGGTGACTGCTCCTTTGTTTGACTGTAATGCGTTGGATTTTATTTGCTTTCGGTCTTAGAAGTACACAAAAACGAGCAGCACCATTGGATGGAGGCAAATATGTATTTTAGATTACTTCTAATGGTCGAACGATTGGAAATCCTTTTTGGCAACGTTTTATTTTTTGATTTTCTTTGTTTGTGTTTGGTATAGAGCTATGCAAAGCGGAAGAGGGGAGAGTAGATTTGGCTGGCAATTTACGACTCTCGATAGCGAATAAATGGAGATTTGGACGAGTTGGCAGAGTTGATGGAGCTGTTTCCGGGGGGCAATAAAAGCAAAGTAAAAAGAAAAAGCTTCAATTGGACATCGTAAAATAGCCATTAAGGCATGTAGGCGAGATTTGTGGCTAGAAGAGACCAAATTTAAATGCACAGAGACGCATGAGAATAATAACGATTTCGTATAAAAGCCGATGGGAATATGGGTCGAATTTCGAGTATGTCCATTCAGTTAGGTAACAGTCGTAACTGGGTTCTAAAGCCACCACCAGCTGTTTGTGTGACACTCGATAAAGCGGCATGAGGTGGTTTCGATAAAATATGTTGGAATACATCTATAGAAGCAGGTAACGTTGATGGGTATACGCGTATAAAAAAATATTTGCCAGATCGTTATGAAATCCGCTCATGAATTTTCAAAGCTTCTATAAAATTCTAGTCGTCTAACGTCAGAAAATTTAATAGTAACATTTACAACATAAGGTTACTGTGGCAGATATGTACATATGTAGGTGTGTTCGAAAAGTCATTGAAATTTCAATTTCCGAAACGACTTCGTCCAATTCGTGTAATCATATCTGAAAAATAATTGCACATTTCCAGCCGAACCCGTTCTTCGTTGTGTTGGCAGCTGTCAATTAAATAACATTTGGTTTAGAACGAATTCCGATTATTTTTGGAAGTTATTATGGCTCCGAATTTTTGAATTGAAAATGTAAATATACATATGTATGCCTCTCAAGGCTCCTAGAGCACGATTGTAACAACTTTACATAAATGTGTCTACCTCCGATATCTCGAGAACAAATAATGATATCGAATCTGGGCCGATTCCATTTCGATATAGTTCCCGGTCTTTTTGACATAAAGGAACGACTTAAAGAAGGTGTTAAATCGCATGAGTGAGGGGGCTATTAGATAAGACCATTACTCAAAATTACACGATTTTCGAACTTTTCCTTCGTTAAGCCAATTGTTTGATCTGCTATGTGGCATATGACATCATCTTGTGGGAACCACATAACTTTGATTTCAAACAATCATCCAATTCTGCCCAAAATTTCTCGTCAAACATAGCACGATAGCGAAATCTATCAACTGTAACATGGCGATCATTTTCACCGACGAAAAAATACGATCCGTTCACACCTCTGGCATGAAATCCACACTATGCGATCACTTTTTGTGGGTAGAATGGAGTCTCTTGAAGCACATGTGGGCTTGTGGCTGTCCAATAACGCGAAGTCATCAAAGGAACATAGGTTTCACCCTGAAGATAGTTTTTCGATTAAATTCAGGATTTTCTTAAATATTTGCACAGTGCTTCAGAAATTTGGATTGTAATAATTCTTATTCAGCTGGAGATGTTGCAGTGTTCCACACAAATTTTTCTTTTCAACAGATTCAACTTATCATGGCCTCGCTTTGAGTCAACCTACCCCATTATATTCTTGTCCAGATCATATTTTCATACGACGAAGTAATCGCCTAAGCCATGAGTACAAAACTTGAGTACGGCCAAAAACACCGGACAAAGAACTTCTTCTCTGATTACCGTTACATTCACTTCCATCTAAACTTTGATATCCCACCTAAAAAATCCTTGATCCTTTAGGAATACGGATCAATTGGAATAAATATGAAGCTAACCTTAAAGGTGCCCTTGACCCCGCTTAATTAAGTAATCCCAAGTCGCATGCAGACATTGATCGTCTGGCGACTAAAGTTACAGAAGCTATGAACAAATCCTTTCTAAAGTCTTGCCCAAGCAGTAGGCCAACAGAGGGACCAAACATCCATGTTGATCTGCTCATCTTGGTACCCTTAGAAAGGAAAGCAGACGGCTTTTCAACAAAACAAAAAAAAACAAAACAGAGCAGGGCACTGGAACCGCTACAAGAACAGCCTCAGACTATATAAAAGTGAGTTGAGAAAGACTTCCTGGTGTAATTTCTGCTCAGAAATAGAAGAGAATAATGAGGCCAGTAAAGTGAGGAAGATACTATCAAAGGATCCCACTATACCCGCCCTTATTAACAGACCAGATGGCACCGCAACGGTGACTAGCGAAGAGCCACTAGACGTCTTGTTCAGTACACACTTTCCCGACAACGCAGAGGCTAGTAACTACAATTTTGAGCAACTCCTACCGAGCCTTCTGTTCAATTTAAAGGATGTAGTAAGCAAAAGGAAACTCCAATGGAGAGTAAATAGCTTCCTTTCATACAAAGATTTGTACAGGTCCGGAAGCAATCTACCCGGTAGAGATGCAACGTGCTTACGGCATTCTGGAACTGTGGCTTTTGGTATTATTCTCATCCAGTCTAGATTGGGGCCACATACCACTATACTGAAAGGAAGCAAATGTCATCCTCCTCGCAACATGCGGCACAGATAGGCGTCTCACTGCACGCAGGGATGCTTAGCAAAAGTAAAATGGCCCGTAATGACGCCCGCAAGTCTTCTGCAATCAATTCTCCTTAAGGATAAGAAAATGTTGTGGATTTCTTGCAGACATCAAGGCGTACGCGCTTAGTCATCCTACATTCTGGATGTTCTCTCCATCTGTGATTGTGCGCATTAAAGTCCCAATCGTTGATGTAGGATTTGACCGTGCAAGCAGGTAGACCTAAAGCGGGTTCAGATCCTGAGAAATCCTCCTCTGAGCCCCTTCTAGCGAGTTCATCAGAGATATCATTTCTTAGGATCTCAGAGTGACTTGGGACCCTACAAGACTTAGTGAATATAGTCTTCCGACTATATTCAAACAGGTCTTGAGTTCATGCATTAAAGGGTTGGGAACAACTTTGAGTGCAGCTTGGATGTCACTGCAGACGGATACGCTTGTGCTTTACAACATAGTGCATGGCCATTAGGATTGCGTGTATGTATCTCTGATTGAAAGACAGGCGCATATTTTCCGAACAAAAAATGCAGTCGGACGTTTTCGCGTTCAAGCAAAACCCCAGCGCCAGACTCCCACAACGTCCTGGAGACATCTGTAAAAATGAAACGACAGTTCAGTATCTGGCCAGAGAACATCCTGACGGCATGGAAATTATAGCATGTTTCATTGCGCCGGAAGGCATATCCATGAGACAGGATATTTCTCGCTCAAGTACACTCTCACCCCAATGCGAGTTGTACCAAAAACTATTACTGTTAAGGCGAGACATGGTTTTCAGTGCGCACCATCTGATAAATATGTCAAGGGATGAAAGGTTCATCTTAACATCCAGAGCAGCGCTTGGCGTGCTGGAGAAAGCCCCGGTAGTGCTGAGACAAACCGCTCTTTGTAGTTTGGTGAAGAGACTACGACATGCTTGCGTGTTAGCCTGTTCCACCAGACAACAGATGCATATGCGATTATTGGTCTTATCATTGATTCAGAGGACCTTTATTGGCGATAAGTCCCATGTTTTGCAAATCACATTTGCATTGCCAAAAAGCTCGCAGCGCTTTGGAGGTTTTTGACTCAACATGCTTCCATCAAAGAAATTTGCTATCTAAGATGACTCCCAGGTATAAACTTCCTTGGATATTAAGATGGAAATGTTTTTTATCACCAGCTGAGCCATGACAATATTTTCCCTTTTTCTTGTGAAGGGATTTAAAGAGGTTTAACCGTCAGCCCATTACTCGTGCACCAGTCATCGATCACATTCAGCGTCGCCTGTGCTGTGTGTCAGACAGACGCTAAACATGAGCCGACAGAAAGAACGGCAACATCATCCGCATATGCCTGGATAAACATTCCAGAGGCATTGAGAGCACCAGAGCGGAGAGTTGACCACCATGCACCATAACAGCGGACACAGGACGCCAGCTTGAGGGCAACCTCTGTTTACGCCAGATTTAACACATTGTTCGAGGCCTACCGAATAGGATCAGCGATCCTATTCGCAAGCATTGCTGTAATCATCAAAACCAGCGCTTCATCTACGCCATACCGTCTAGCAGGATTACACATTCTGTCGAAAATTCCTTAGAGTACTGCAGTCTCATCTATCATACTATACTCGTCGTGTGAATAATCCTTTGTTAGTGTTCGACATAGTTAGTTTTTGAATACATGGCGTGTGAGCCAATAGATAGTGCGGATATTGGCTACCAATTTATGTCATTTATTGAATTTAATATGGTTTATCTTTTTGGCAGATTTTGGCCATGGAACCATTTACATTTTTGTTATTCGAACTCATTGCGAAAATAGCCGATAAGATAAAGTGAGATTTCGTAAAATTCATGAATTTTTCGTTTATCATAATCGCCCTTGTGAATTAGGAATACGTAAACCGGTGTAGTGTTTTGACGAAACTGCTTCATTATCAGGTCAAACATCATATCAACATGCTCGATCAGCACGTGCATACCAATATATCGGCGCTATGAGCGAAAATCACAATTCGTTGCAGAAGTCAACAATTGGACCTTGGCAGCGAATTTTAAGTCGAAAATCGAAATTGCGCCACAATTGATGCCCTTGGACCATCTGCAAAGTCATGTTTTTGGATAAATTGTCGTATCTGAGGGATGGTAAGCTCACACCAGATTTACGAAAAGCCAAGCATCCCAAAGGAAGTATCGCTCTACAGCGAATAGATGGCGTTATCGCGACATGTTGGCCGAGTTTATTTTGCAAAAGTAAATAAATAGGGTCTGGAAAATCTCCGGATAGCGTTGACGTTCCGACATGCTTTCAAATAATCAATTTATTATGTACGAAATTTAAAGATCGGATTATTTCGAAAAGAGGTGAAGTTGATCGACCTCCGAGATCATACCATTCGGCACCACTTCTTTCTATGAGGTTATTTGAAGAGTAAAACGTATGCTAATAACCTCAAACACATCGTCCATACTTATTGACAAAAAGTCGTTCATAACTTTGTCCTTCTAATGATAACCTGCAATAGATCACTAAGAACGCGCTGCGTCACTTAGTAGCGCATGTGGGAAATAGTTTCACACGCAAGGAGATCGCAATTTACGCTCTCCTGTTGAGGGTACTTTTGATAATACTGGCTACAACTTAATCACCATTGCACTGTCCCGGAGCGGTGTAGACCACACCACTAACCACAGGGTTAGTGCCATGTTTAAGAGCCGTATTATATAAGCTATATCCAGAGAGGTCTCTGTGACAGCATCGGCAGCAAATGGTTGTCCGCAAGGTGGAGTCCTTTCACCCTTTCTCTAGTCGATGGTATTCGACGATCTACTCTACAATATCGGCGTATCCGATGACCTTGTAGTTATTGTTACAGGTAAATGCGAAATTTCTGCCTGTGAACGCATGCAACTTGCATCAATCTTTCTCTGACTGGTGTGGCAGAGAGAGTTTATCGATAAGCCAAAGTAAGACAACCAATTAAGGAAGAACATACAACCTTGCTCCGTCTCCCTAAACGGTACAAACATAGGATTTTCAGAAGAAGTCGAGTATATAGGTAAACTACAACAGTTAAACTTCAACATCTTCAGAGACTAGCATGTTTCGGCATTATAGGCGCTATGCCCAACCGCAGCATACGAGGCACTGATTGGAATTACTCCATGGTACTTTTTTATTAAAAAGGTTGCTATACGTAGTGCCATCAGACTTCTCCGCTCGGAAATGGACCATCCATGTAAACCATTGGGTCACATATCCATCCCATAACACGTTACTGAGCTGGATATGACTACCATAGTTTTGGATGCATTCCCAAATACGTTCATCTTTGACAAAAGATTTGAGATGCTAATCCCAGACCGCACAGCTTGGGAAAGCGGCGATCCCTTGCTAAATGTCAAAGGCATCAGGCTCCAAGATGGATTCCGGTGTTGGCAATATACCAAACCGGAAAATATCGAAGGTCCTGAGAACAAGTCTTAGTGTCTTCCGAGCTGAACTATACACCATACTGCGGTACGTCAACCTTAATTTAGAGACTGGCATAAAAAATATAACCATCTATATACTCTCCGATAGTCAAGCAGTCCACAAAGCGTTGGACTCGTATAGTACGAACTCAAAATCCGTTAACATGCCAAACACTCTATTAACTCCTTAAATATAACAGAGTCGATATCAGAAGACTGGTAAGCTATGTTTCGTAACACTGTATTCTGTGATATCATCTTCTCAAAATTAACTGACGAGGAAACTGCAGAGGACACGCTATGTGAGTGTGCCATCTTAGAAAGCGTATCCTCCTCAAAGTAATCATGACTCCTGAGGGGATCAGTTCAGATCCTGATCGCGGAGAGGGACATTCTCAACATTATTAAGAAGGTAGAGGAACTCCTCGTCTAATTGGCTAGCAGGCACAATAGATCTACACTGGTCGCAGTGCCCCATGCTATTTGTTAGCACTAGCCCCTTATTAAATACATCTAACCCTCACAGCCGACTTATTGTTATCAACTTTCCGTTCAACTTCATAGATTCCATATTTTATATCGCCGACCCCATGACATTTCATTACCTGCGGCGATTTTAATTGTTTGTACTTGAAATGGGCTAAGTTCGACGATGAGACTCGTTTTGTTGTAACTAACCCCTCAGCTGGTGGGATAATCGTCTTCTGCGACTCAGGTCTCCTACAAGTTAGCCACATTACATCTGATCCCGAAAACTGCGTTATTGCAACAAGTAACCACCTTTTCCCTACCTTAGATCCGCTTCATACACCCTTATTGCAAATACTTTCACTCCACGATCACTTTACCATTCTCCACTCCTAACCTACTCAGCAATATTAACTTTAATTTTTTCCTGACCCCAAACGCACATGCTCTTGCCGTATTCAACTTCATTTCTTAGAATCTAGATAAAAATGCTTCTTAAATCCCTTGCAAATACCTAACTGGCTCTATATGAACGCTCTAAGGTAGACAGAACTGTTTAAACTATACCTCAGCCTCATGAAAAAAAAACCATAATAATCAAATTAAATTAATACTTAAGCTAAGGTATTTAAAAGTGTATTTAAAAAAAAACTTTACACCCTATTCTACTCCTAAGTGCTCAGTTGCCTTATCCTATCCGTCCCTCATTCACCAAAAACGACCTATACCTCATCTCCACCCTAAGGAACTACGATCCTTGCGCAACAAAAGAAACGAACAGTTCCAGGTACACCGCTCGGCGTCGACCCTTTTAATTACTTGAGATCTTATACGGAAGTCGCCCAACTATGCGAATCTCTCTACCTCCGGTACCAGAATCGAATGCAATCCTCTCGTTACCATCCTATCAATGCAAACAGAGCTGACAGTTATCCCTCTACTTTTAATTTTCTCAGTCCTCCCTCCATTGATTAAGGTGTCTTTGCCGAAAATAGTTTCCAACTTTTTGCCCATTTTTTCATGATCATTTTCGTTATATAAAAGGCTACCCTCAGACGTATCTAGCGTCCTAGAGGGACCTCCTTCCTTAGTCACCGAGAAAATAAGTAATTTAAAGGACGACTTCTATTTAGTCTAATCCTGACTGCCTCTCCGCCATAGTTTTAAAAAATACGCTAACCATCTGATTCTACTCCTCACGGCTATTCCGAAATTCCATTTTGTAGAGACTCCTTCTTTACCTTTGGAAAAATGCTTACACCATCCCAATCCATAGAATAGGACGAAAGAATGAGGTGTACAATTATCGCGCCATTACCAGACTCAGCGAAAGTATCGGCTACGATGCAATATGCTTTCACTGCAAGTCCATCCCTTCTCCGAATCGACATGGGTTCCTAAAAGTTGGGTCGACAACCACTAGTCCTACGGATCAAATCCTAGGCCGAACACTGTCAATACAATGTCAAATTTAGATCTTCTATACCTGACCCGGAATCCCCTAAGGCAGCCACCTAGGATGTTAACTGTGCCATCAAAAGCTCTCATCTTCCGTATGCTAGTATGCTGATGATAATTAAATCCCCAAACACACATCTTCCCCTGCCGATTCGTACTCCATCCCATTTGACCTAAACAGGCTCACTATTTGACATCAAAACAACAATCTTATGCTCAGTTTAGCGAATGTCAAGCTATCACTAAGCTTGCTTCGTTCATCTCCCATAAGCTAAGTTATAAAGGGTCCGCCATCTAACGTTTCTTTTTTTCAAGTAGTGCTTATTTCGTGAATGGTAACACTTAGCTCATGTCTGATTTGACAGATAATTAGTTTTATCCTTCTGCTGAACGAATATGGTTGTGTATACGCTTGAACAACGCTGGGAAATATTGCGACATTACTTTGAAAATCATGGTAATGTTGCAGAATGTGTGCGAAAATTGCGTACGGATTTTGGAAGAAGAGAAGCACCGTCAGCTCCGTATGTTCGTTATCTTGTGAAAAAAGTGAAAGAAACTGGCATCCTCATCGATAAACCAAAGCGTGAAAAGCCAAAAACAGTGCGTACACCCGAGAATATTGCTGCTGCGGCAGAAAGTGTGCGTGAAGCGCCATCAACATCAATTCACCGTCGTTCTCAACAATTGAACATTTCGGAGACATCATTGAGACGAATTTTGCATAAAGACCTTGGTATGACGCCATACAAAGTCCAATTGGTTCAGGAGTTGAAGCCAACTGACCATCCAATGCGTTTTCGCTTCGCTAAGTGGGCCTGCGATCGACTTACAGAAGATGCCGATTTTGCCAAAAAAATCATCTTTTCAGATGAAGCTCATTTTGATCTTGGCGGGTATGTAAACAAGCAAAATTGTCACATTTGGGGCACAGAAAACCCGCACGCATACATTGAAAAGCCGGTGCACCCAAAACGAGCCACTGTTTGGTGCGGATTTTGGTCCAGAGGCATAATTGGGCCATTTTTCTTCGAAAATGAGCAAGGAGTGGCCGTTACAGTCAATGGCGATCGTTATCGGGCCATGTTGAACGAATTTTTGTTCACAAAAATTGAAGAGGGGGATATTGGCAACATTTGGTTTCAACAGGACGGCGCTACGTGCCACACAGCCGAAGCTACACTCGATGTTTTGCGCCCTGTTTTTGAAGATCGCATTATCAGCCGCAGAGCTGATGTCGTTTGGTCACCTCGGAGCTGCGATTTGACACCGTTGGACTATTATTTGTGGGGTGCCGTCAAAGATAAGTGTTACGCCGACAAGCCAGAGACAATTGACGCTTTAAAGGACAATATTCGTGAAGCCATTGGTGAAATACTGCTGCACACAATCGATAATGTGCTTAAAAATTGGACCGATCGTGTAGGCTACTGCATGGCCAGCCGAGGCAGCCATTTGATTGAAATTATTTTCCATTATTAACCGGAAGGATTGTACTTTCAAATAAAAAAAGAAATTTGAGAAAATATTCAGTAGTTTTTTTATAGCATTTTCAAAAAAAAAAAAAATTATTTGGCGGACCCTTTATATCATGCAGTTATTCAACCGTTTGGCTGACTTAGGTATTATCTGTGACAGAGGACCTAAACTTCGCTTTCACATCGACAGCTTATTGCCCTCGGTCCAAGAAGTTTTCGAGCCCTTCGTGGTCTTCTCTGTGCTGACACATATGTATAATTTACCGCCTTATAAGGATTGTTTAAAATTAATCAACCTCCAACCTCTGTACGAATAAAGCAAGGTCGCAGACATAATATTTAGTAGTACCGCAGACCTACTTAGCGGTAATATTGGCTGCTTCAATAGATTCCCTTTAACACCAATCCCTGAAACCTGCGGTTCATGACCTCTTCCGCATCAACTCTCATCGAACAAGCTATGGCTAAAATGAGTCTAAAATGCGGCACAAAGCGAATTCCCTCTGCCTTAGAAATGTCTTCTACTGCCACCCTCTACCTTGTCCTTAATCCTTCTCCTCCTAATAAGTTTATTTTATTTAAGTTATTTTTTCCTTTCTTAAAGCTTATATTCAAGCCCACTGGAGCTTGCGTAACCATTTATTTTTTAAATTTTACATTGTATTCCAAGAGGCAATGAGAGGGAACTTTGCTGATTTAAACGATGAGCTTGTTTGTCTTGGAAATTGAATGCTTAACTTGGACAACCAGCATTTCTCCCTTTCGTCGTTTAAATTGTCGTTGTCTCAAATGATGTTGCTCCGAAGGGTCACATTGAGGCGCTATGCGGAAACGAAGGAACGTCAATTATCTCTTGTATAATGAGATGCAAGAATGTCATGTATTTCTGATAAATATTATTTTGTCGAAATCGAAGCCCCAATGTCAAAACGCAATTAATTTTGGAACCAAAAGCGTTGAATTGTTACATTCTTTAATCGGATTCGGGCCAAAACCAGTTTTAAGCGCGCCAAGGTACAACTTGTTTACACACCTGAGAATGTTTGGAGTGAGCCTTGGCAAGAGATATTAAGTCTTAATGAAATTCGATTTAGCCACTGCTATTCGGGAATCGTCTTTAGATAAAATGGGTCTTATTTCCAGAGTTGACAGTACCCAACTCGACATTGGCGGAAGTCTTTAAATAATATCATATGTATGTAAATGAATTGCTAATTGTTTACCTTCCGAGAAATCGGTTCCTATGTTTGCTTACTCCAAAGTCATTAGCTTGACTAGTGTCATACCAGGTTACAAGGCCGTATTGAGTAAATGATCCATCAATCGTAGCACATCTCTTACGTTTAATTATTCACCACGACATGCTGTCACTCTATCGCACATTACTGACGCTTTTTCCGTTTGTACATTGAAAACCTAAAGCAAACACGACAGAAACCACTAGTTAAGGTGAATAACAAATGATTCCCGCATATTCGTTTTGTCAAACTTTCAGCTAACAACCGCGACAAATAGAGTTGCCGACCCGGTAACTTTCTCATCCATAACGCATGCACCATCCCTAGTCACTAGTGTTTTCCCCCCAAAGACGGCCGGGTTCCGTGAAATTTGTCGCCAACTGTTGTTGCTCATCTCGTGGTTCACAACAACTCTCACCCCATTTATATCGATCGGAGAATCCTCCTTATTCGCTTATCCAAAAATGGCTAACCAGTTCCGTAAACTCGATTATCACAATTCTCGTAATCCTCTCCAGCTGTTCGATACGTCCTCCTATAATATGTACATAAAATAGGAGTTCTGAATAATTCTGAACAAAACTCGTGACCAAAAGGCACAGCCAATCGACCGCGGGTTGTTAAGCGCGGGCGGGCGCGGAGGCGGACAACAGAATTCAATCGCACACAATGCAAAAAGGCGGCCGACTCAAGGCAATGACAACAATACGCTTGGCTCAGTAAAACTTAAATGGAAATACGAGGACAACAATTCAACAAGTGTTTCCCCTACATGTCCACTGCCGCCGACGGACGGCCATCAATGAGAAAAATAAAACAAAAACGCGAGAGTGGGTCGCGTGAATTCGTATTGAAATCATTACATCCGCATTTACATATAAAACATCAAAAACAAAAAAAGTATTGGAAACTGGAAAAAAATTATTCCATGTCTGCAACAGGTCCATGTTAGGAGATTGCTCTTGTTATGACAGCGAATGAGTTTTTGTTTTTCTTTTTCGATTTAATTTATGGAAAACAAACGGAAAGACAGTTAAGGATTAGACTTGACATTAAAGAAGCCCTTATATGGCGTTGAGTAGCAAGGGTGGATGGATTTATTAACATGCTCCAGTGGGTGGCGGTGGGACTTTCAAGGGCACGTTCATAGATTCATCACCGTAATTGTGAATAACAAGCGATGAAGGATCATAGAGCTAGAGTTTGAGTTGGAGTTGGAAGAGCCCATATGGGGGTGTAATAGGCTTGACAAAATGCTTTCAGGTCATTGGCTTTGTCGAAAAAGGTGGATGGGTGCCTGTATAACAAATTATGCTTGCTTGTCACGTAGGTCATAAGTTAGGCTATTTGACAAGTCTACTCGGATGGAGCACACGAATTCTTATAAAGGTGCAGTGTCCAAGAATGAGCGTCAACGAAATTTGAGTTATTCCTGTTGAATTCGACCGTTTGGCTGACCTCATTCAATCTGATGCATTCAGGAATAACTTCGAAAATGTTCTCTCACGCAAGGTTCGTATTTTCAGATTGCCCTGCAGGGGGTCGTTTTATTCGCAATGATTTTACACTTTTGGTGAGAAACTCAATGAGCTGCTAGGCGGGAGATGAGATAAATTGAATAAATCAGTTAAATGTAATCGTATTCGACGCAGCAAGTGGTGCAAGGCCCGATCGATTTTATAATCCCTTTTACGAGTACGTACTCTCATTAAGTGATTTAAATGATACTGATACAAATGCAGTTCAGTAACATCCACGCAATTCCTGCTGGATTGTGAGAATGTTGAGAATTTGTTGACTTAATAAGAAAAGTTCATCAGAAGGCGTAGGCATAAGAGTAAGGGACAGCCACCTCGAGAGGTGATTTTCAAATTCGGGCCGTTATTGAATTTATTCACCTATCACTGCGATGACTAAGAGTGCCTTGTCAATAGCTAGAGTAAATTTAATCTAACATCGCGGACTTCAACTAGTGTTCATCCGGCAAGGTCAGCTAAAAAGATCAACGACATAACTGACAGAATAGGAAGTAGTGGAAAAATTCCTCCAGTCATGAGTGATTGTTTTGTGAGATCTGTGATTTCGCAGTGCCATTCGATAACATACGAGGGCGGTCCGATAAGTACTTAGCCTACAAAAGAAAAACAAACATTTTGGAGAAATGGCGATTTATTTTTCAATATAATCACCTTTTAGCTAAATACACTTGACCCAGCGATCCTCCAACTTCTTTAACCCGTCTGAAAAATACGTTTTCTCGAGGTCTGCAAAGTAGGCCTCCGTGGCGGCGATGACCTCCTCATTCTCATTCGACTGAAATTTCTGCCCGGCGAGTAACTTTTTCAAGTTTTGAAACAAAAACAAGTCGCACGGGGCCAAATCTGGAGAATACGGTGGATGGGGCAGCAGTTCGTAGCCCAATTCGACTAATTTGGCCGTGGCGAGGTCCGATCCGGCTCATAGTCGACAGTAGCCGTCTACTAGAATGTACTACACGATAGTAAGTTGCTCTTGCGATACTAGCGCCATCTGGTGGCGGGGCTAAGTACTTAACAGACCACCCTCGTATTTTCGAAAATGCTAGTTTTATGGAATGAATTGCCATACGAAACGGTGTCAATTGACATTTTTTTGCCCAAATTTGGCACCAAGATCCTACGATTGAAAATTAAGTTCTGTTAAAGAAAGATTCCACGTCGATATTCCACCAAAGATAAAAGAATAACTATTTTTAGGTACATTACTAATCTCAGTGTTTGCATCTTAGATCATTCAAGTTTTCCTACAAATATTGTGTTTTTCTGTTGATACCTCTTACGAGCTTAGACGAGCCTATAGTAACGAACCAAATGGTGCAGCCATACTTTCAAATCAAACCGCTTTTTACTAAATATAGGGCCAATAAATTTATTTATTATTTAGATTTCTATTAATTGTCTAAATTCAATACAGTGTTCAAATGTCGCCATTATAAAGTGTAATATCAATGTCTCTTGAAATGAAACCAAAACGGATCGTGTTTTGTTGGATGTGGCAGATGTCTTCTACATCCATATCTTCGATTTTAGGCCAACAATATTTGGCTTGCATTTAACTATAACTATTAAAACTTTCTCATTTTAGAGAAAGTTTGGACCAAATCAGACCAAATCGCACGTTATATGATATCTGTTCAAGAAATAAGGTGACTTTTTTATTTTTTCTCAAATAATATTTATTTACTCATCAAAATCTATATTTTCCTCTCCAAAGTCATCTCCCTCAGATATAATACACAGAGCTTTTTGCTATAGCCTTCCAGGGATTCGCTTTTGATCTCCTCAGTCATGGCAATCGTCTTTTCAGATTTTGGAAGAGACGAAAGTCGCAGGAGGCCAAGTCCGGTGAATACAGCGGCTGAGGTATGGTTATAGTATTGTGTTTGGCCAACAAATTACGCGCAATCAACGATGAGTGAGCAGGTGCATTAGCCTGACGCAACAGCCATGTTTTTCCCCCAACTCCGGACGTTTTCTCCGAATTGCTTCACGCAAACGACGGATAACTTCATAGTATTCCTTACTGATGTATGGCATTCTGACAAAAACTCTCCTATTATAATCAAAGAAAACAGTGAACTTGACGTGCTCTTTTGGTTTTTGTTTTTCTGGCCACTTCCATTTGTATAATTGAGCTTTAGTTTCGACATCATAATCATATACCCAAGTTTTGTCACTAGTCATGATACTTTTCAGCAAAACTGGATCGTCATTCAACGGCACTTGAGCGATGCTGCTCAGCGATTGTTAAGCGATCCGTACTATGACATGACAAACCTTAAACGTAACACAATGTTCGATGACAGATCGGTTTGATTTTTGCCATTTAAGCAGGGATGTTAAAGTCGGACCGTAAAGTAGATGATCCTTCACAAAGCGATGCTTGCGATAGGAGCTGCCAAATATAGAGAGGGTTCTTGAAAGTCGCGACAAGATGTCAGTAGTGAATAATTTCTGAACGCTGCTTTTTTATGCCATCTTTGATATTTTTTACCGTGGATAGTTATACGCAGGGCAAAGGAATAAATTTATCATAAATTTATCAATGTCCTTTTTTTATAAAAATGGTAAATTTTCGAAAAATACTTACCGCAAAATTTATGATTCCCTTGTGGTAAGTAATGGTCCAAATGAGTCAACAAAATTAAGAAACTGGTTCTGTCGAGGATCGAAAAAAGTCTAGCAGATCAAAATGTGCACGCTCTATCGAGAAATCTTGAGAGAAGAAAATCATTGAATGATCTTAGAAAAATGATTACATCTATAAAAAAGTACTTTCTGATATGGTTTTGGGCAGGTGGTATCCTTATTCGAAGATGGCCACAAAGAGCTGTTAATGCGAAAGGAACGCGTTATAAACAAGTGATTGAAGATCTTTTATAGCTTGCGACTTGATAAAAATAGACACAGGTGATTGTTATTTTCAACATGATAGAGCTATGAGTCAGAAGGAACGTCGAAACTAATGAGATCTTGTAGCCTAAGTCTTCAAGTTCCTAGATCATTAACTTTGGCAAGATTTTTGGAAAACAAATTCTGCGTTGGTGGGCCAGTAACAATTGGTCCTGGTGAGCGAACTCTTGAACATTTTGGCGTTCATATGGAGGTCTATAAATTTACTTGGAGTGGACATTTAAAAGATGTTATTTTTCGCGATATAGAACACCAGCTAAATTCGAAGATTTACATTTAGGAGTGATTTCATAAAGGCTTTTGAGAGTAGAAATGTAGCAAATAAGGTGCTTCCCAAAATGATAGTGCCATCCTTCAAATGTTCTGTGTAAATAATGCGACACAAGTAATCGGGAAAAAAATTATTCAATTCTTCGAAGCATACTCAAAAATCCAACTGTTTCGAAGTATTAACTATAGTATGCAGTCATCTGGGTAAAGACTCACAAATTTAATGTCCCATAAAGATAGAGCCAAACTCCGACTGCAGCTGTTTCCTTTTTCTAACAATAAAATTTTAACATGTTTTACAATGTATACTTTGTGGCTATATGAATAGCGATGATTTGCTCTCGATTAGTGTCGATCATTTCGCGTTTGAGTAGACATTGTCAAGATGGGAAGAGGAAAGTCTTTGAGTGAATTCGAAGAAGGTCAAATAATTGGGTTGTTGAAAAGTGGCAAATCTACGCGTGAAATAGGAAAGCAGTTAAATCGTTCCCATCACCTCGCTCAAAATTTTAAGAAATTTGGGATTCTTTGTGGCACAAAAGGGTCGTCCACCGGCATTAGCTAATCACAAGAAAAGGCGCATTTCAAGGCAGTTGTCCAATTCCACAAACAGTATTTGACGTATCGCAGCCTGTCCTGGAATAGAAGCCGCTAAGTCCATCAAGAGTTGTAAAGGCGCCCGGTCGACTGCAATCAAAAAGAATTAAGTCGCAACCACCTCTTACTATAGAGCGTAGGACGACCAGATTGAACTGGGCTGAGCACATGACCTTTAATGAAAAATGGAGAAAAGTTGTGTGGAGTGACGAAAAAAAAATCAATTTAGACGGCCGGACTGGCATGATTTAAAAATAGAAGAAATTTCGTTCTCCAAACGTCAGCATGGAGGAGGTAGTGTAATGGTATGGGGCGCCTTTAGTCAATATGGCACTTCCCGTTTAGCAATTGTTCCAACGGAATGAATGCAGATAAGTACTCGTGCCAAGACATGTTAAAGGAAAGGCTTATACCATTTCTCGAAGAAATGGACCAACATTTCAACAGCACACATCCTAATTTACGTGGTGGCTTCATTTAAAACATGGTTTTCCGACAGAGATATTCAAATTATGTCAGACTTGAACCCAATCGAAAACTTATGGAGCATATTAGCAAGACTGGTGTATGCTGGGGTATGGGAATTTAACAACGTTCTTGAGCATAAGAGAGCAATTACAGACAGTTGTCAAAAATTTAAAAACAAAAACAATCCCAAAAAATAATAAGGTCAATGCCAAACAGAGTCTACGAAAAAATTTAAGAAAAAAGGAGGATTCACCGGACGTTAACTGTGCGCAAAATACAAATACAACCAGTGGCACTATCATTTTGGACATCAACATTAATTTATTTTTTTTAAATGCTGTGCACATTTAAATTTATAAAGAATTTTGGAAAAGAATTACGTTTTTTTAGATAATCGAGACATTCGAATTTTTATTATTATTAATATGTACTTCTGATCAATTGTCTGTACTTTCAAATTTTTTGATGGCTCTATTATTGGGACGCACCTTATTAGCGCTTCCAAAAATATACAGACTTTGAGGTAAACTTTCTGGAAGTGTTTCCGGACTATTAACCATCGCCGATTGCATAAAACGAATTAAAAACGTTACTTCGACCTAGCTTAACGAGGTTGAATTGAACGTATCACCAATTCTTATTCGATCTAAGGATAGTTTCTTGTTTTTAAGTGGTCAATAAAATTATCAACGCCTTAATGTATTTTTAACCCCTACGGAACAGAGCAAAATTTAAATAATAAAAATATTATTTTAGGAAAGAGCCATTAATGAGGTTCTACTGAACCGCTTATTAAAGTAGATCAAGCTCTTTACTAACTGGAAATTGCACCTTAGATTATATCTAGAGCCTATCATAGTCATCCTGCAAGGGTCGGAAAGATTACTTTCTACGAATTGCCTCTGTAAAAGTTGTTTAAGAAACACTAAAGCAAGGGAACTTTTAGGACAAATCCAGATTTAACCCACTATTTATTAGGCCAACAATTTCATTTAACCTGTTCACGTAGAGTTTTTTTTTAGAGGTTTACATAAGAAGAAAAACAAGATATTGAACTAGTTGAATACAATACAAAAATATATATGTTTCGCTTATACCTTGATATGTCAGTGTATGTTTCAACCTATAAAAACTATATTGGTTTCTCGGGCCAATGAACCCTTTCTGTGTCTTACAAACAATCCCGTTTATCCTTCAAAGGATTTCGAATTGACCATGTCTTATGGAACGTTTGTAGTCTTTCAGTTAGATTATGAGCTGTTAGCATAAGTAGTATTATGAAATATCCTGATTTGAATGATTTGGGAATCATTAAAGCGCACCAGCCTCCCGAAGTATTGATCTTCATTTTTTCCATTTTTTTAAAGGTCATTGCATATAAAAAATTTCCAATTTTCATGTGTTAAGTTAAACAATCCCATTTGAAAAATTAACAAAGGTTATTTCAAAAAATAATCTCAATGTTCCACAAAGGCAAATATGCCTCCTGTAAGCCTCAATTTGGGCTTATGAGCTGTTTACTTTGGAAGTAGTCTTCCTGAGTAAAGCGGATAAGGCAAAACTTCATGTCTCAACTGCAACAGCTACAGAAATGTTGTACAGAACTATGACTATGTACCAGTGGAGCATCCATTTCTCAATTTTTTTTTACCGTCATCTGAAGAGTGGTGACTTATAGTTGCAATTTAGATTTTAAACCTTGCAACAAGACTAAGAACAGTCGCAGTTGGATTTTCTTAAACAGCTGTTGCAATTTCAATATTTGGTAAATTAGTTTAGAACTCCTCTCCCGCTAGGTGCACAAACCAAAAGCACCAATAATTTGGTGAGTTGCTGCAATTGCAAGAAGTGGCTAATGGCCAAACATCATCTTCTTTAATGAGGCATGTCAAAAGGCAAAATTATCGAGTTTACTTGCTAGAGAGGTCAGAAGCGATAATTTCGAAAAAAGGATGTCCACCAAGAAACGAATGCCACCGTTTCTGATTGTCTGGGTCGCAGTGACTGCCATGATTGGTCCCTGATCATTAAGGCATTATGACATCAAGATAAACGCGACTCTGTATCGTGAAACTGTCTGGGAAGCTATGTTCTAGTGGTGGCATATAAACATTTCAGCCAAGGACCTATATTCTACTTTCCAAAAGCACTCTGCATCTTTCCATTCCGAACGGAAACCCATTTCATCAGGACACCTGTGGGCAGCGTTGATCAATTTTTTGACCGTCCCATGGAAATTGTTCGTACCAAAGGTGACCATTTCAAAAATATTGATTCGATTTTTAGTTTTGAATAGATTTCCAACATTTCTTTCCTTGAACCCAAGGATACAAAATATTCACTATCACGAAAAGACGGCTATTTGAATAAGTCATGACAGACGAGCTTGTAAATGAGTAGCTTGTTATCTGTTGGTAGCCTAGAGTTTTCGTCAAGCATCTAAAGCATTTTGAAGTTTGACTTTTATTTGGTTTTTCTTTTCTATAATGTGTTTTCTGGGCGTGATTACTAGTTTTTGTGCTTTTTTTTATTTATTTATTTTTTTATTTTTTTATTTATTTATTGTGGCAGAAATCGTACAATTAATAAAATAAATTCATTTTTCAGAGATTTGGTTTAAATTACCTTACATCTAGATTATTTATATAATTACTTAAATAATATATCACAGAAATGTTTCAGTTAGAAGGAAAAGCCACTAAAAACCTTCTTTGCAAATAAATATCTTTTTTCGTTGGAGGGAAAAGAGAAGTGGTGTTAAAACTTGATTTTAAACTGCTAGTAGTGCAAGAAGAAATAAAAATAAATAAATAAATAATTAAATAAATAAATAAATAAATAAATAAATAAATAAATAAATAAACAAATAAGTAAATAAATAAATAAATATAACTATAAAGAAAATGAGTACAAATAAAACTACATTAATATTTAAATGAATAGACAATTATGGCAAACAAGTAAATAGATAGATGAATAATAAATAAGTAGTAAATAAACAAATACAAAAAGAGTAAGCAATTTACCGTATAAATAAATAAATAAATAAATAAATAAAGAGTGAAAAGTAAATTCATTATTAATGACAAAAGTGAAGCTAGTTGAAAACAAAACTAATAATTAAAAGGATAAATTAATATGTATGGAAATAATCGGATAAATTTGAAACAAAAACAGAAATTTGAGTTAAATTGCACTTTATGTAACTAGGTTTAAAATCAAGTCGTTGTCAGAAGATAAACAAGATAAGATATATTTACTATGAAGGTTCTGAATTCTAGTTGAAACCATTTCAACGCCAGCAATATTATGTAATACTTCTGTCGAGAAAAACCAGGGAACATTTAGAATTTTGTGCTTTTGTTGTCGATTTTCCTTGTGGTTTTTTTTTATTGGTGGAGGCTTCTGCTATCTGTTGGAGCACTCAGACACAAACACTGGTCCATTGTACTGCCAGACAGACACCTTAGCTGGCGTTAGCCAAACTTCTTTTTATTCACACAACTGAACGAAACCTAAAGCTTAATGCCGATTCCGAACGGCGAGAGCCGATAAGCTTTTTCAAGGCAAGTGTACAACGGGGGGTTTTGCCAGTACCCCGCCGAGGAGGGACGCCGCAAAATAATCATTCGATGGCGTTGGTGTTATCGGGATCCGAACTCGCTCACCTTGCGTCAGCGGCCGACACACTACCCACTGCGCCACGGCGCGGCGCTCCCCGCTCCTTGTGGTGCAAATTACCTGGATTGTTTTCTCTTCGTTAAACTTGACTTCCCATTTAGCGAGCCACTGTATGGTGGTATTTAAATAGCCTAGGAGTGTATTGTTAGCATCTATTACGTCTTTCCTAGCTTGCAAAATGATTGTATCGTTCGCAAACGTGGCTAACATGGAGTGTTGCACTATTGGGGTAGGTGTATTGGCTGTGAATATCAAGTAAAGTAGTGACCACAATACGCTATCCTGAGAAACGCCGGTGTGTACGATGTGCACTCGTCCTCGTATTTTACATAAAAATGCAGACAGGTAACGCTTAAGTAGCAGGTTAAAGTCTAGTAGTAAGGTTTTGTTGAGCTTGTAAAGCAGTTTCATGTGTCGCTCAAACGCTTTGATACGTCAAAAAATTATGTTGAGCAGTACCTTTTCAGTGAAATTTTATTTATTGCTCTGTGCGTTTGTTGTATAGTTGAGTGACGTTGTCCGAATCCGAATTGGTGATTCGGTACAATTTTGTTATGGCCGAGTGTTGGTTGTAGACTTTTGTGTAGGATTTTTTTTCAAGAGTTTTGATAAGATTGGCAACGAGCATATTGGGCGGTAGCTACATCAGATCACATGAGGTCATAATCTGGACTATTGCATGTTTCATATGAGCTAGTTTCTTCTTTAATCCTCGGTGTGATTGGGATGGTTTCGTTTGTATTTTGAAACTGTAGATGATGTGGATTGCAATCTTTTTCGTGTATAAAGCAGATGGCAAAGAAAGCGTTGGACCATGCTTTGTTTTCGTTTAGTATTTTTGAAGTGGTCGGTTTTAAGTTTTTGTGGCTTTCTATAGAGAATAATTTGGTTGGAAAGTTGGAGTCAAGTGTGTCAAATAGTTATCAAGGTGTTTGCTTTTGTAATCTTGCAACGCTTCCTTAAGTTTTCTAGGATCTTATTTAATTCCGTTTTAAGTTCAAGAGATCGATTGTGAATAGCTTTTGAATATTTCCATTGTAGTTAATTGTTATAAAATAATAGTGGAAATATATTTCTACCGTCAAGAAGGATGAATCTCATTCCTTGAAAGAGAAACCCTGTTCTCAATTTCTCATGGCAATGACCACTTTATATCACTTATAATCGGCAATTTTATAAGCAACAACCTATGTAGCATGGTGATGGAAAAAACAATAAAACCATCACATCTTTACAAATTTCATTTTAAAACTTCTTGACAACTTTTTAGAACCTTCCTTTAATTTTAACACTCTTAGGTAAAATATTTTTAGCTTTAATTATATGTAGAAAAGAAAAGACAAGAAAAAAACTAAAAGAGGTTTAATGAACTCTTTCCGGTGAAGACTAAACCAACGTACTGGTATTGTATGACGTACAAGCCTTCCTCTTCATTTTTAAATTATCCCGATTTTGACTTTGTTAAGATTCCTCATGAATTTTCCAAGGGATTAAGATTGTGCGAGCCATTGCACGAGGTCAATATGATGTTCTTCCAATCAGAATTTACTTTGCCAACCGTAGCTTTTGGGTCATTGTCATGTACAAACTGTAATTTCAATAGCATCAGGCTTCCACTTCCACTGAGGCTTCCGTATGCCTGATCTCTTCGCCAAGATATTGGCGTAGTCCATAATCTCCTTTATCCAAAAAATTGGTCCTACACCATACAACAAAATGCATGCCCATACCAGTATCTTTCCGCCTCCTAGCTTAACACACTATCTAGTGTATTAAGACTGGTATGCCGCATTTTCAGAACGCCTGACTCCTTTTTTGCCATCCAACCCAACCAAAGTTATCTTCGTTTCATCGGAACAAATAATGTTTCGCCATTTACTATCGTTTTCTACAATATCTAATTTACATAGAAGAGGAACTACTCTGGGACTTCCTAATTGGTCATTGTTCGACTTTCGTACGTACAGTTGGAGAGCAGACTGGCAAATCAAACTTAATATACGAGGGTGGTCCGATAAGTACTTAGCCTCACCGCCAGACGCGTAGTTTTGTTTTGACAGCGTGTGGAAACGGGAGTGTCCGCGGATTTTAGAAAAATGGAAAAAGAGCAATATCGGTCGGTGATTCGATTCTTGTTTTTGGAAGGGAAATCGCGCAGCGAAATCAAAGAGCGTTTGGATGCTGTGTACGGTGACTCTTCTCCTTCGATGGCGACCATCAAAAATTGGTTTAACGAGTTTCAACGTGGTCGCACGTCGGTTTTTTATGAGCCACATCCAGGTGCCCCGAAAACGGCTACCACGGAGGATAACGTGACAAAAATCCACGATCTCATATTGGCAGACCGCCGATTGAAGGTGCGCGAGATAGCTGAGACAGTAGGCATTTCAAAATATCGCGTGGGTCATATCCTGCATGAAATTTTGGGCATGAGAAAGCCGTCGGCGGAATGGGTGCCGCGTTTGCTCAATCCGGACAACAAGCGCGACCGTGAGACCACTTCAGAGCAGTGTTTGACGCTGTTTAAGCGCAATCCGAAGGAGTTTCTGCGTCGTTTCGTGACAGTCGACGAAACATGGATCCACTGGTACACACCAGAGACCAAGGAACAGTCGAAACAGTGGACTTCACCCGGCGAACGTGCTCCGAAGAAGGCGAAAACTGACCCATCGGCCGGAAAGGTGATGGCCACCGTTTTCTGAGATTCACATCGACTACCTAGAGAAGGGCAAAACGGTCACAGGGCTGTACTATACCAAATTATTGGGCCGATTCGACGCCGAATTGAAGAAAAAACGGCCCCACTTGGCGAAGAAAAAAATGCTCTTCCACCATGATAACGCACCGGGTCACACCTCCGCCGGGCTATGAACTGTTGCCCCATCCACCGTATTTTCCAGATTTGGCCCCGTGCGACTTCTTTTTGTTTCCAAACTTGAAAAAGTCACTCGCCGGGTAGAAATTTCAGTCGAATGAGGAGGTCATCGCCACCACGGAGGCCTACTTTGCAGACCTCGAGAAAACGTATTTTTCAAACGGGTTAAAGAAGTTGGAGCATCGCTGGGTCAAGTGTATTTAGCTAAAAGGTGATTATATTGAAAAAGAAATCGCCATTTCTCCAAAATTTTTGTTTTTCTTTTGTAGGCTAAGTACTTATCGGACCACCCTCGTAAATATCGGCAGCTGACTTGTAAGGGTCTTTCTTCGATAGACGTTTTATTTGGGCATTATCTTTCAAAGATGTTTTTCGTGGTCGACCATTTGGCATGCGAGATTTTGATGGCTGTCAGGCATTAGTTATAAACGTTTTCAGTCTTCCTGTGAGTCTGTCTAGATTCTCTTATGTTTCTCGTTCCTGCGTAAAATTTAGGACTAAATAGCTTTCGGTTGTAGAACAGTGTACGCTGCGGCCCATTTTACCTGGCTTCATAAATAATTCTTTGTGTCTTAATACACATAAAGGGTTTTTTTTAGAGGTTTGGTTTGAAACTAGCAACATTGTTTCTACCGATCATCAAATTGAAAGTTGATTTATGGTTAGTACGTTTAGCCATTTTACGATTAATAAATTTACGCTAGAAAACGCACGCGAATTGTGTAAACTTCTTTTGAAAACCATAATTCGGTTCGCCAAACTTATCGTGCGCTACGTCCATTTTACTGTCGACATAATCGTTCATCTGAGCAAGTTATTCGGAATATGATGAATCGTTTTCGTGAGCTATACTCTAGTGGATAATATGCATCCCCAAAAACGACAAACAGTACGAATAAAAGAAGTTATTGCCGTTGTGGAGCGCATTGTTGAGGAGAATCCGAATTAGTCGATTTCTCTGGACACAGCTATTGAAGCTATATCCATCCACTATGTCGAAGATTTTGCGGAAAGATCTTGACTTAAAAGCTTATGAGAACCAGCTTGTGCAGGAATTAAAACCGCGTGAACATTATACGCATCCTATGTTCGATGAATAGACTGAAAATATTTTCAGTTTGATCCTCATTTTCACGCAATTTCCGATGAGGCTCATTTTTGATTAAATGTACAATGTATGTAAACAGGCAAAATAGCCAAAAAGTGAAGTGGAGAAAACCCAGAAGCCTTTGTCGAGACGCCCTTACAGCCATTAAAACTCACTGTTTTGTGTGCTTTATGGGCTGGTGGAACTATCGGCCCATATTTCTTTGAGGATGATGCCGGCCAGAATGTTACCGTCAATGGAAATAGCTACAGAAACATAATTTCTAACTTCTTCGTTTCTCAGTTGAATGGCATTGACGTGACAGAGCTTTGGTTTCAACTAGCTGGCATCACACGGTGCACGACACCATCAATTTATTGCAGGAAGCATTTGCAGAGCGCATTATTTCGCGTAATGGCCTCCATGATCCTATGATCTCACACCTTTAGATTACTTTCTTGGGGGTATGTGAAGTCACTAGTCTATGCCGATAAGCCAGAGACCAAGCCAACATTCGTGCCGTAAATTTTTTTTTTGATTCATATTAGCTTTCTACATCGAGCTACCTGTATTCCTTAAAAAAACACTTTAAGATATATGTATGTATGTAGCTTCTCTAGAGTGGATTGGGATTCTATTGTACATACCTAGGTTATTGAAATGTGTTCTGATAAGTTTTTCATACATTTCGTCCTTCTACCTATCCGACCTTATTTATAATACCAGAGTATAGCACAACAATCTAAGCTGTTGGTTCCAAATATTCAAAAAAATCGACTTAATCAATGTTGGGAGATCAGTTGTATCATTGTACCTATCGACATCATTAGTTTAGAAATGACGGACAACAAGGTAGTTGTCGTAAGGGGAAGTAAGATAATGAAGATTCGAGCTTTTAAGTAATAAATAATTATGAACTCGTTGTCCCTGGGTCGGAATCAAGGTTTCGTACCATACTGCACACGTTTTAACTAAAATTAATTTCCTCACTCTGCAGCAATCGTCTTCGAATGTAATTTGGTTTTCGATTTTTTTTCTTTGGGAATAGTAAAGACGCGTGCGTGCAGTATAATTGCCAAGCCCAATCTAATCAACTCATGCACTACTTCCGCTTACAATCAAGCACGGAAATTCAGAACGAATTCTCCACCTAATGGGTTTAGTGTCGAACAAGCACATTATCCGTCGCGGGAAACAAGATTAAATTAATTTTATTTTTCTAGATGGACAATATAAATTAAGCAATTGTCATGGCTCTGTCTTTGCTCTATCTGATAGAAAGTTGAGTGAGTAATGAAATTGCATTCAAAAAAGTGACTCTGAGTCATTTTGAGGCTCCAACGTAATTCCGACCACTTAGTCATCATCGAGTTATAGAAATCCATGAAATGTTGACTACACCGATATTATTTCTCATCACACCGTAGGGAGTTCATGTTTTTGAATAAGAAAAAAATAAGCCCAAAAGAGGGAGAGTCCCCCGTGCACCCGGATATGCCTCCAGCACATCCAACCCAATCCCCAACCCATTTGTTTTCGTACCTCTTCGCAGAACTAACATCGTGGTGTCATTAATAAATACCAAAAAGTAAAAAAACAATTTTTTCCCAAAACCTCAAAACTGGATACATTAGTATCAAACATCCAAAGTAAATAACAATTTCTCCCGACTTACCAAAAATAGCAATAAAACAGTCGAAATCGAAAAAAAGGTAAAACCCGTTCGCAAATCGATGAGCTCAAACCATGTGCTGTCGCCCGCGGTTCACGCTTATATGTAATCCCAAAAAAAGAGAAGAAAAAACGTACAAGACAAACGATCACCGCGCACAAAACCCTTGGCAATTTATCAACAAAAAATCGGACTTCTATCAGCTACGCCACTTGTAGTCCCTTAACTTATGCACAATTAACACTTTAACGAGCAGCTTAGCACATTACCACACAACGATCATTGCTTGCGGCTGCTCGACGCTTAATTAACATTTCTTCTCTCCGCGTTTGGCTTCTTTTCGTTTGATACGTTACGAACGTCACTTGCACCGCACACGTTTCACGCACGCATTATTCAGACATCACAAGCAGCCACTGCACTTGATTTGGCATCATTCGTCGTCGGTCGATCTATCCCCTTTTTCGTTTAGGACAAAGCCACTATGCACCGATCAAACCCGACGTGTCTGACTATCACATTGACGCACTAGCGCGTAACACGCAAAAATCTACAAATGGAACTTGACTAAACAAACAACCGATCGTGAGGTCTGTACGTATCTCTTTACTGCGATTTGTAACTATTACACGGTGAGTTGTGAATTGAAAATTGTGAAACAGCTGGTCGGATTCGAGGAATTTCCGTTTCGACAGGTGGAGTATTTAAGGCGAGACCTTCACGTCTGACGCGGGTGTGTCAAAAGTGCCTCGATCGATTCTCATAAATCAAAAATCATATTCAAATTCGATAGTCTTCTTCGTTCTTAATTCGCTAAGGCATGCGCTACTGCACAGTAAACAAAACCGAAATAAAAAATAACTCGTACTGCGTATCTCGTATCGTGTAGACCGTGCAAAAATCACGTCACGACTGATCTACCTGTGCTGATACAAGTACAAAATATGGTCCACACAGAGCGCTGATCGGCGATCCAGTCAAGTGCGAACTGAATGATCAGACAGAGATACCGATACTCATACAGTCGTCTGTATCTTACCAGAGACAAAACATCGATCATACTCGTACAAAACCGCGCGCGCGAATTGTAGTTCAAATCGGGAGGAGGTAAAAAAAAAAACAAACAAAACAGATACGACCCATAGAGAAAAATCGAAGCAAAACAAACCGCGAAGAAATGAGCTCAGATACCTTCCACACACTATCGTTACGACTTGCGAACAGGTAAAATGGAGAAATCCTAATCAAAATCTCACATCTCACCGATACACAACCACCATATACCATACGACTGATGGGGAGCGGTGGCGACGGCAGTCAACAGAACAAAGCCCAGCTCAGACGACTCGGCTTGCTTTTGCCTTTGCTTGCTTTTCTTTTCATTTTTACTTGTCTTATTTGAGATTTGTCATATTGGCCAAATAAAGCGAGATGAGTACATCGACCGTGTGGCGCTGGTTGTCTCGGACAATTATGATCGTTTTATCAGGTGTGGTGAGCTACGAAACTTGCTTTAAACACTTACGATCCACACAGTAGATAATTGAATTCACTCAGCTTCCACCAAGCCGATGTGTGAGACTTGATGCTGTAAACAAAAACTTTAGCTCTGCTCCACGTCTCTTCTCGAAGCTTCGTAACGGGTATGGAGGGCATAGCTAGTTACATAGAAACACCACATTTCTATGACGCCTGACGCTCGTGTGGGTCGGAGTGTGCTGGCTTTAGGCGGAGAGGTTTTCATGGGCAACTAACATACTTATTTCCGCTGTAACGATTTTGCGGTTGACATACGAGCTCTGAAGCTATGTGCACGAGCAAACTTGATGAGACGACGAGCAATCTTAGCTAAATGAATTGAATTATTTCCAGATCGAAACGAATAACGAGTAATTATACTTGTTGAGGTTTCGAATTTAATAGACACGAGTCATGCTAATTGAGCCGTGAAAACTTTCCGTTTAAGAACTATAAGGCGGAAATGTGAGGAGTTCAATGTCGAACTAATTTATTTTTTACCTTAAATCACCAAGTTGAACATGGATCGAGTGCTCTCAATATAATCAAGATGCGCTACAGGATCTAGTTAACGCACATAATGAGTGAATTCAAATTTTATCGGGTTTGGCAGCTCATTACACACTATTCCCTTTTGGTTTCACCAAATTTACAACTTCTTTCCGTGGATACTTACCACAAGCATTTAACAAGAAGAAAAATTCTTACCTGGCGCAAAATGAATGTTGTTCGCATAATCACCTATGACATACTGGATTTTATTGAACGATGCCTTCAGGTGTCGTAATATCATATTTGATATCGTTGACACTCATCGTTAGTAGTTGTGCAATCTGTGAGTCAAATCGCAAGGTCAGGCGATTCCATCGAGATAAAGAAAGCGACAATGACAAAGGAAAACATTTGCCAAAATTCAGGGGGAACGTACGAGTATAGCGAAAAATGCGCTACTTATGTAGGAATAATAGCTGTAAGAAAAGCTCGTTTCGGACAACGAAAGAGTTGCAGCCCAATGGAAGAGTTTTTTCAATGAACTACTACACTCTGCTCACCGCTTACCTTGGAACCGTCTTGAGTGCTGAATAAAATTCGATTTGCGTTTATGCGTTTATTTTTGCATAGACACCGGAACCCACACCATTGCATATCCTGGATCCATCTACTCGTATGTGGCTGTCTTCCAATGCAGTGACTTTTCTTGAAAATTCATTCCCTTCCCACTGTCGTCGGTTAGGAGTTGTTGTTTTATAAAGGATCTTGAAGTCTAGGTTTGGAATTAAGTAGTTTGTGACTTCACTTAGATCTTTGCTTTAGCGTATAATACCAGCGTGCCAGCAGAGAGCTTCCGATGAGCCGATCCTTCAAGTCGCAGCGGCGATTTCTTTGCCTTTTTCTTGCCAAGAAGATCCAAGGGGAGTAGGTGAAGCATCGTTTCGAGGGCTGCAGTGGGGGTTGTTCTGCTTAGGAGTTTGCAATAGTTAGATCTGCATAGTGCCGGCCACCAGACAAGGCTCCATACATTAGTATAGTATAGATCTATCAACCGCGGTATACGGCCAGTGTGTAATATGGGGTTTGATACCGCATCTGGTGCCTAAGGCTTTTTTGCAGATGTATAGCGCAGTTGTTGCCTTTTTGATGCGTTCTTCCTCCTTCAATTTCCAGTTGAGCTTCCTGTCGAGTATCACGCCAAGGTATCTGGCATGGTCTGCGAATCTAAGGTAAGTCCCATTGAATTTTGGTGCTGTGATTTCAGGAATCTGCCGTTTTCTTGTACATAAGACCAACTCCGTTTTGGAGGGATTTATTCCAAGCCAGCAGTTGATGATGTTTCCCGCTGATTGCTAGTGCAGTATCGTCTGCATACGCAATGACTTTGCATCCGCTGTCCTCCAGGAATAGGAGTATTTCGTTTACAATCAACACCCACAATTGCGGTGATAGTACTCCTCCTTGTGGTGTGCCACGTATTACTGCCCTTCCTGTGTGGTAGCAGCCGAATATCAAATGAATCAACCTGCTTGAAAGCATTTGTTTGATCCAAAGTATTAAATTACCATGGACCCCTAGTTTGCTTAATGCATAGCTTAGTCATCAGACTAGTGGTTTTATGTTGTTGAAAGCTCCTTCAATATGGAGGAAAGCAAACATGATGAATTCTTTGGAAAGTGAGTCCAACTATCTTATATAAAGCTGTGTGTTGCGATGTCGGAAGCATACATACATACACTGGATGAGAATAATACCGAAAGCCACGGTTGGAGGATGCCGCCAGCACGTTGCATCTCTACCGGGTAGATTCCATCCGGACCTGCAGATTTGTATGGAAGGAAGCTATTTACTGCCCATTTGAGTTTCCTTTTGCTTACTACTTGCTTTGAAATGAACGAAGGACTCGGTACGAGTTGTACAAAATTGCAGTTACTAGCCTCTGCGTTGCCGAAAAAGTGTGTACTGAGCAAGAGGTCTAGTGACTCTTTGCTAGTCACCGTTGCGGTGCCATCTGCTTTTTTTTTTTTATTAGGGCGGGTATAGTGGGAGCCATTGACAGTATCTTCCTCACTCTACTGGCCTCATTATTCTCTTGTACGAGTATTTCTGAGCAGAAATTACGCCAGAATTTACGTCTTTTGCGCCTTTCTTATCACACTTTTATTTACTCGTAGTCTGAGGCTGTTTCTGTAACGGTTGCAGTCCTCTAGAGAGCGCTGTGGCGCAGTGGTTAGTGTGTCGGCCGCTGACGCATGATGAGCGAGTTCGGATCCCGATAACACCAATGCCATCAAATGATTATTTCGCGGCTTCTCTTCTCGGCGGGGTGCTGGCAAAACCCCCCATTGTAAACTTGCCTTGAAAAAGCTTCTCGGCTCTCGCCGTTCCGAACCGGCATTAAGCTTTAGGTTGCCAATGAACTGCTTAATGCACATGAAGTAAGGTTCTTTGAAAAACGATCTTATCCACAAAAAAGAAATTAAGGTAAGACACGGTGATTATAGTCCAAAGAAATTACTCTTCTACGAGTACATAGTGTTCTAACGAGCCAATACATTTAGTCCATATCTTTCCTAAACCCAAGATTCCCTTAAAAAAAATTATTTGTCTTGACCCTTCCAAAATGCCTAAAAATGTCTTACCTCGGATATATTTCTTGAGCCGATGGAAGTAGTAGAAGTCACTGGCGAATAGGGTGTGTGTTCGAGCACTTCGAATCCCGATTATTGAATGGCAGCCATAGCAACTTTGGCTTTATGCTATGGCTTTATGAGCCGGTGCGTTGTCGTGGTGAAACAGCACTCCAGCTCGCAGTTTGCCGCGTCTTTTTTTCTTTAATGCCCTTCTGCAATCTTTTTATTTGGTCTGCGTAGTAAGATGCTGAAATAGTGTCTCCTTTTTCAAAATATTCCGCCAAATAGAGTCCCAAAAACGAATGCCATAACCTTTCCCGCCGACACTTTGAATTTCTTTGGCGTCGGGGAGGAGACTCGCTTTCAAGTCATCGATTGTTGTTTGGTTTCAGGATTAAAATGGTGGATCTAGGTCTCATCTACGCTCAGGAAATATTAAAAAAAACATTTCCTCAGCTGGTTGAAACTTCTCGAGATTCACCCTCGAAACTCGACTCGTTATTTTCCTTTGCTCGCCGGATAACATTCGCGTTACCTAAAACTCAGAGACTTTTCTCTTATGTAATTCGTTCGCAAGGATTGTGTGCCAAGATGACATGTTCATGCGATGATCATCTTCAGTGGATGCTCTTCCAAGCTTAAAGTACTTGGCCCAGCGTGCTACTGTGCAGTATGGAGGAGCAGAGTCCCGCAGTGTTTTCACCGAGTCGTTGATATGTCCTTGGTAGACATCAAGTATAGGTGCTCGATGACAGCTTTAATTTCGTTTTTCTCCATTTTGATGCTATCCCTTCGACGGTTAATATTCAAATGAATGTATGTACCTCTTGGGAGTCGTGGTCAATTTATATATTTTTTTACGCTAACCTAATGGGTATATAGTAATAAAACGCGACACAATTCTTTATTTAATCACTATCTTTTCATTATTACTATTACTATACTATAACTTATGAGGGAGCAAAAATGGTGACGAACTCGTTTTTAAATTGCTTTTCCTCCGACGACCGATCCTCGACTGCTAAACTGATCATGGGATCAGATCGATTATACTGCGACTTACTCTCATAGCTTGGTCTCCCGAAGAAGACGAAGATAGAGAGTGAGCCTTCTTTACGCGCCAATATGATGATTGTGATGGCTTGTAAACAAGGTGCAGTTGGATACGCAACTGTATCCTGTTTACGAGCCATTGTGATCAAACCATGGCTTGTAAACAAGATCACAAGAAAGTATAAAAAATGTTGAATTTTTATGCGAACTAGAAATAACCGACTCTCGTTACTTTTGGATCACCCCTTGTAAGGATGGGCCTATAAGAGATGGAATCGAAAATCGAAACATAGTCAGTGGTCAGCGAGGCTCTGTACTTCCGAGTTTTAAATGGCTAGTAATAATAGATTAATCAAATCGATATTTCATATTCACACAATTATTGTAAGGGCTAATTGAGTAGAAGGACTTGGTAATAAAAGACACATTATTTGCTGTGGAATGATTTTTCGTTTATTTTGAACTTTGAACCAATTTTTAAAATCACTTTTCGAATATTATATCGCGTAAATTATCTCCGTTTTTTTGGCATTTTCCAGCACTTTTCGAATAGTATCGAAACTGCTTAATAACCAATCTGATGATGACTTTTAAGGCTTACAGGTTTGTGTCTTATAGGCATAAGCTTTGGACTTGGAGCCCACAGGAAAAAGTCTACTGACGTTAAGTAAGGCGATCGTGAATCACCGTCTATCATAATTAGGCGACCAAGCAACACAAGATGCAATAACATAACCCGGGCTGTGTGAGCTGTGTCCCTGTCTTGTTGGAACCAAAAGTTGCTAAGCCTTTATCAGTCAGTAATGGCAATAAAAAATTAGAAGATCCGCTATCGCTCTCAAATGGCGATTGCGACCGCTCACACGGTGAACCACTCTGTGGAAAGGCTCCTCGTTAATTAATTGAGGGTCTTAGTTGGCGTAGAACCAACTATTATATTTTTCACGTTCCTTTTCCAAGAAAAGGGTCAAGGAATCATGTGAAATCGTTTATGCCATGTCCACGATGAAATTCAAATAATCCTACTGACAGGGATTCCTCAGTAAAAGTCAAAGAGTTAAAGTTTAAAGATGCACGATAACATCGGGTTGTAGTGCCATTTTGACTGATGCTTCGATCACGGGCTGTCATAGGCCGTTCTGAAAAGATGCGCAAACTTCAGGGTGGCCGATGACATATTCGTAACAATTCATATTGTAGATTATGTCCTTATACTGATCTTGTAGAATTTCACCAAAAATATGATTCTTCTATGCTTTAACTGTCTTACCCTTGATAGCAATATCAATTCCACTTGATCTTAAGCTGCGACATCTTTCCAATTTTAATTTGCAATGCTCGTATTAAGGACGTATCGATGTTTATAATGCTTGTCATTAAACCATGATGCCTTGCTAAATTCTCTGACCTATTCTAGAAAAACTGAGTTAAATTGAAAGATTTTCCTGATTAACCTGAACCTTAGGATGGGATCTTAAGAGACTCTTCCCAACTTCTACTTCGACTGTAATAGAGTCAAAGGCTGAACTTGTGCATTTACCAAAAAATCAATTTCCACCTCCTTGTGACACCTCGAATATTTGGTCCTTCGCTGTGTCTCTCTTAAAGTGGCAGTTAACGCTACGGCATCCACGCCTCAGCATCGGTCAGCCATTTTAGGCATTTGGTTCGAAAATTCCTTACCTGACCAAGATATTGTACATCCTGTACAGTTCATAATTCAGCCTTCTTCCCTATTTTCCATTAAAAGCCCTTGCGAGATGGTAAGGATCTTGTAGAAATTCCGAGAGAGGGATGAGCTACTTTTCGCGATGAGCAAGATTGATTTACGCGTGTCTTTATCCCAGCTTGTTACTGAAGAGCGAAGGTAGACACACATCTTAATAAGCAGAGCCAACCACGAGAGATATTTTCGCCCCTAATTTCCATCCTCTTTCTGCCCCTCAGAAGTCTTCACTCAAAAACCCAAGCAGTCTTTCAACAGTCTCATGCTTTACCATTTGAAATCTTCGCTCTGACTCGAACTAACTTGATTCCTAGCAAAAATAACCAAGAATTGTCCTCATTAAATTTTAACGCCTACTGCGATGACGATCACCCGACGCTACCTTGTCGGCGTTTTAATAGCCGTCCTAAACTCAATCGACTCATCCCTTATTGCTCTATCAATATTCGTATCTGGATTTCATTTCAATCAAGATTGTACTGTCCTGTAAAGCGCTCTATGTCATCTACTTTTATATCTCAAGCATCTTAACCTGTTGAATCCTATAAACTCGACATTAATACGATTGATAGCATAAATGGTTTACGGGATCCCCGAGATGAAATCCTTCTCTTTGGTGATTTCGATCTTACATCTCTTAAATGGGCTGCATCAGACGATCAATCATTTTACATTGCCACTAATCCGTCTTTTCTTAGATCGCCTACCTTAACTTTAGCCAAGTAAGTGGCATCTCAAATTACATGAGTAGATAGCTAGACCTGATTTTCACAACAGACCCCTTTAGTTTCTCTGTTTCACTTTGTCCCCTTTCCTTATCAACCATCGACAACTACCATCCTCCCCTTCTTCTCTAATTTTTTCACGACTCTCCGCCACTGAACACTTCCCCTCAAGCGCTTAGGTCTTACGACTTCCACAAAGCAAATTTCAACAATTTTCTACAGAGAAATGTTTAAGTCTAGCACCCCTCCTTGACAAAATCGCAAGCGCCGTTCTCTTCCTTCGTACTCCCCAATGACTTTTCTAACTATATTGGTACCTATCTGCAACTTAACGAGCTGCATAACTCTCTCTACAAACGCAATTTGATCGAAACGTAAGCCAATCTTATAAACGATCCTAAGTCCTTCTTTCTCCCTTGGACCATTTCCCCCACGTAATATTGAAAACCCCCCATATCATTGAAAATAAATTGAATTAACTTAATGATGAATTCACCCCTGTGCCCGATGGTCTCCCTGCCATATTATTAAAAAAAAAAGTTCCTATATTCTTTCTGTCCCGCTCTCAAAAATATTCAACTAATCCCTTGGAGAATATCCCTAGATATGGAGAACCGCCTTTATAGCTCCTATTCACAAAAACGGTCCGAAAAGTCATGTTAACAACAACCCCCCCCATCACCAAACTGTCACCTACATATATCCAAACTTTTTGAAAGTATCTTGTATGACACTTTGAGTTTCCACTGCAAATCTTGAATCACCTCTAAGCAACATGGCTTCCTAGAGTATAGGTCTACAATCACAAATCTGGTCGAATTTGTGTCCTTCATCCTCTCAGCATTAGAGAATGGGAATGAAGTCGATGTCATTTCAGTAAAGCCTGATTTCAGTAAAGCCTTCGACAAAATCTCTTGGCTGACCCACTGCGTTAAAGTGGATATTTTCTTATTTGAAAAAAAAAAACCGTCACTACAATGTTCGTTTTAGTCTGCCTTTTCTGCCCTTTCTTTGCTTCTTCCGGTGTTCCCTAAGGCAGCCACCTAGGCCCACTTCTGTTCATTCTTACCATTAACGACATTGGGTTTGTCATCAAACATTTCCACCTCCCACTGTACGCCCACGACACCAAGTTCCTCAAGACCATTTCCTCGCAACAAGATTCTTCTCTTATTCCATCAGATATTAATAGTTTATCATTTGGTGTTCCAAAAATTGCTTGGAGCTTAACATTTCCAAATGCCAATCAATCACTTTTTTCACGTAAACGAATCAAACCTCCTCATCTCTACTTGATCAATAATCAGCCCATCTCCACCGATCAGGTTACCTGCGATCTCGGCATACTATGTGACCTTAAAGCCAACGTCCCTACGTGACTCGATCCCTTTATATAACCTTTGTTCGCCCCCTTCTTGATTACGCATCTCCAGTGTCGTCCTCTTATCAACAAACCAACATTCCTAGAATCGAGAGGTTCCTACGTTTCGCTCTTCGAGATCTACCCTCTAATGAAGCCATTTCCCGTATGCTAGGAAGTGTTAATTCGAAAGTTAACTTCTATTTCAACCCCAGCACTTCAAGCCTAAAACTCCGTCTTCGCAATAACCTTACCTTCTCCCAATCATGGTTTCTAAAGAAATTTGAAAGGATTTCGGTTCTTTTATTTGTTGATGTAACGCCTGTTTTATTTTTTATTTTTTTTTTTTCGGGAATACGGAATCACCGAAGCTTATCTACGAGTTTGTATGTCGCTAAACTTCAAACTCAGCCTTAGAAGACATTATTACACTTCCTATTAGCGAGATACCAGACAATATGATTGAAAAAAAATTACTCAAAACTGTACTGAGCAGGCAATAAGAATAGAATGTATATATATATTAGGGTGTCCCTTATATGGGTGAAATCTTTTTTTTCGGATATCGAAATGCATACCCCTTAATTCTTTTTAAACTACCCAGACTTACTCAAATACAAAATTT
This sequence comes from Merodon equestris, assembly GCA_958301585.1. Classification (NCBI taxonomy): domain Eukaryota; kingdom Metazoa; phylum Arthropoda; class Insecta; order Diptera; family Syrphidae; genus Merodon; species Merodon equestris. Next base: position 50,896,918 of record OY284415.1, on the reverse strand, counting down.
TATCTTCCAATGTCAACATTAACCCGCGCCGACAGGGCCTTGAAGATTTTGAAAAACGCTGTCTTTAACCCTTTTCGTTATGTAGCTAAGTCAAATGAAATATTTATATTTTATAAAAATAATAATAAAAAGAGAAAGTTAGAAAATAGATACTTATTTATTAAAAGAACATACAATTAGAGATCAGCAAGGATATTTTCTTTTAAGGGTCTCTTTTTTACAGTCTGGATACAGATTTCTATGCAAAAATTGTTTTTGTTCTTACTTTGCAGTGATCAAACCATGAAAATCTTGCATAAGTTTTACAGCTCTTTCAGCTGTATCATTCACTGCCCTTAAAGAAAGAACCATTCTTTTTGGCTGCAAAAAGACCATATCGTCTTCCCACGTAGAAACGGGTTTCTTCAAGAAGTTTTCTTCAAGTTTTAAACGAGAAAATAAATTTGTGCTCTTGGAAGACACAAAATCATTTCATGATTTTCCTGCAACAATAGACAAGACAGTATTATTATCAGTTTATTAAAAACGGTGTAAAACATAAAACTATGTGTTCCCACTTACCATACAAAAAATCAGACATATCTTCTTTCGATGGAATGTATCTCTTCCCAGAATCATACAAACTCTCTCTTTGTAAGTTCACTACAATATTTCCCTTGGTTTGTTCATCAACTTCATCATGAAAGAGTGATAAAACAGTAATTTCTTCTGACAAGTACCAAAGATGTTGACTAAACTTGTTCAGGGCTGCTTTGGATATCTCTTTGTCAACAGTTTCATATTCCTTAAGCCTCTTTAAAAAGCGCAAATCTTGATTTGGTGCCTTCACCGCCAGACTACATCCAAGCCATGATTTCACATAGGAGTATATAACTTCAATGAATAAACAAACGTCTTGAAGTGCTCGTTTATCCTTAGCGTTCATTTTGAACTCAGATTGCAACAAACATATTTTCAAAGAGTAAATAGCTCGAGCCATCCACCTTGCTTGATGCATTGCTCCAGGAGGTCTTACTTTAACTTTTTTCTCATTATCTCCTCCTAAGAAAATAATAGATAGTTCAATCAGATTTTTGCAGCTCTTGATTATAAAATGTCAACAATCCTTCTATCATTGTATTACAAAAATGTTGTGTGATGATGTCGTTGTATGTTTCAATAGCAGCAGGATTAATAGTTTTCCAGTTGTCTCTAAACTTTTTGAACATCGGGATATCAGCGCTACTTTCAATCGCCCTGTATTAGATGCAGATGTGTCACAGCACATTATTTGTACTTTGTCCTCGAGGTTCCAGTCATAAAGTGCATTTAACACAGCTTTAGCTTGATCTTGACCGGAAGAGCTCTCCAGTTTGGGCACAGCCAAAAGTTGTTCCTTTTCTCTAAATGAAATAAGAATTAGCAGGCGTTCTTCTTTAGAACTTCTTACGTCCAGTCCAGGTAACCGTCCCGTCCCAGTGAACGGTCACCGTTTCAGGCAAATTATTCTGAAAATCTGATTTTATAAATTCCGCTCTATCTTTTCTACTCTGTGTGCGAATTCGTTGAATAGACGATTTATTTATCGGGAAATCATCACAGCTAAGATCTAGTGCTTCTACTACAGCCTAAAGTATAGTATATAGACAGAATCCTTTATGCTTAATTGGCATCTAACTAAAGCCGCAACTAACTTAGGAATGATGAAGTCTTTCCTTCCCCTTTTTCTAGTAGTTCCAGAACTTACCGTTTGAGATGTCGATGGCAATGGGTTCAAGGCTTTCATCAGAGGTGGTAGGTTAATCGGGATGTCCTTGCGTTTCAATAAAATCTTGTGGTGTTAGAGATGACGATAAACTCTCGGAACACATTTGCTCATGTCTTTTTTTCTCTTCTTTTAATCTTCTCTGTCTTGCCCTTTCTTCTTTCTCGGCTAACTTTTTATCTACACCGGCTAAACATCCTGGACACCCTGGTTCTCTTTGTTTTTGTAAAAAGATTTTATCTTCTTCTTTTTTCATCCAATCCAAAGCATTAGCGTGTGCTATATCGAATAGATTATCTAAATTGTTTTGAAAGACCTCCTCACTGCGCTTGTAAACATCTTGTGTTTTTTTTTAATTTTTTTGTAACTCTCTCCAAGCATGGTGAAGATCCACAAGTTTCTTTACACAGTTAGGCATAGTTCTGATAGGGATTCTAGCTTTTTCCCAGAATATAATACACTCTCGAATGACAAGATTTGCGCTTTCATTAACAGTCAATTTAACTTCGCGAATGTTAAAAAAGAGGACTGCAAGAATTTGACGGTTAGACGGTAACTTTGCTCCAGTTATTTGATGGTTCCCCAACTAAGAAAATACTTTTTTCATTGCTTCTTAATTTCACTGCCATTTTTTAAATGCAAAACAATATATATTAATAACGAGACTAACTGGGAACTGTTGGAAAGGTTATAATTAAATAATTAATAAATGTTTAATTTAAAATATTGGTTATGTGGTGGTCACGATCTTTTCTCTAAGGATATCTGCAAGAGACTATAATAATTATAAAACTCAAACTCATCCTAACCAGCTACATTCTTAAAAAAAACATCACATCTGGCTTGCACATGTTTCAAAGGATTTCAATGAATCCTTTGTCCTTCATTTTATTACTCTAATAAAAATTACATCTGGGATTTTCCCAGACTTGTTTTATTATATGTATGGTTCAGTTTAAATATTGTACTATGAACCAAAAAAAAACTGGGACAGCTAGTATCCCTAAGTGTAACTTGAAATATCTCAGCAATTTTTTAGTATATTGAAACGAAATAAATTTCATATTAAAGCATGTTTTAATGCGATTTCAGTAACATAAGCAAATTTGTTTTTGTTTCTCTAATTTTGACAACAATCAAATAAAACTTAAAATACCACAAATTCATCAGCCAAAAAAAAACTGGGACAGTAACAAAAAATGACAATAATTATAAATTCCAATACTTTGTATGTTGCCCTTTTGCTTTCAAAACTTCTTGCAATCTTCTATTCATCGATCCGACCAGATTTTTTGTTACAGTCGCTGGAATTTTTTGCCATTCTTCATGTAACGCTGTCTTTAACTCCTCTCTGGAACGAATCGTTCTTTTTCGCACTTCTTTTTCCAGAACAGCCCAAAGGTGCTCTATGGGATTAAGATCCGGACTTTGGGGAGGATGCGGCAACACCTTTTTTGTATTCCAAATACACCAATCTTTCGTTATACCAGCTGTGTGTTTTGGATCGTTATCGTGCAACAGTATTACACCTGGTGGTAGACGCAATTTTTGTTTTGTTTCGGGGATATAACGCTTCAGGATGTCAATGTATCCAAATTTTGTTAAATTCCCTTCAATTATATGAAGGGAACCAACTCCGTTCATTGCCATTGCACCCCAAACCATTATGCTTCCACCACCGTGCTTAACTGTCGAAGTAACATTTTTGGATCCAAAACAGTTCCGTCCCTCCTCCACACAAAACGTCGACCATCGCTACCAAAAATGTTGAATTTCGATTCATCACAAAAAATCACTTGATCCCAAAACTCATCCGTTTTTTGCACGTACATACTCCTTGGCATACTCCAATCGCTTCTTAATATTTCTATCCGATAAAGACGGCTTTTTGCGAGGTGTGCGGGCTTTGAAACCTTCTTTATGTAAGAAATTGCGCACCGTTTGCGGATGAACTTCAGTAATTTTATCTCTTTTCAAAGTTCGGCAATTTCGACAGCTGATTCCTTCGTTTCGGGTTTGCATTTATAATCCTTAATATTCGACGTGTAATTTGGTCCGTGGAAATTTTTGAAGGCCTTCCACTCCCCGAAACACGATGAAGAAAACCGTTCTCTTTAAATGATTTCACTATGTTAAAAACGGTTGACTTGGGTTTATTAATCAATGAAGCAATTTCACGAATACTGTGTTTTTTTCATAATAATCAATTATTATAGCCTTCATATCGCGAGATGTCTGTTTATTTTCCATTTTTTCCACAACGAAGCTTGATGACAACAATATGCACCTGTAAACAATTTGACTGAATAGCAGAATAAGTATTTGATCTAAGATAAGGAAACCGAGTAATGGTCCTTTAACAGTGGCCTTGTAAAACAACTGTCCCAGCTTTTTTTTTGCCGATGAATTTGTGGTATTTTTAGTTTTATTTTATTGTTGTCAAAATTAGAGAAACAAAAACAAATTTGCTTATGTTACTGAAATCGCATTTCGTTGTGAAATTTATTTCGTTTCAATATACTAAAAAATTGCTGAGATATTTCAAGTTACACTTAAGGGTACTAGGTGTCCCAGTTTTTTTTGGTTCACTGTATATATGTATATACGTATATAAATAAATAAATAAAAATAAATAAATAGTCATATAGTGTCATCTGACAGTATAAACGTTATGTTCAAGACTTTGGCTTCAGTACCGAGAAAAAATGTTCTGGCTACTGACTCCTTTGTTCGAATTGCAGATAATCCCTCTCATGTTGACCAGCCAGTTTGTATTATCTTTCCAAGAAATGTTTAAAAACAAAAAGGGAACCGCATTCTTGCTATAACATTGAAATCTTTGTTTTCCTTATGCAATCTAACTGGACTGGGCTTACTTAAATTGGCTAAGCTTAAAAGCTTTCTTGAAGGTTTTAAAGTTAAAAGGTTCTATAGATATATATATATTGCATGCTCATATGATAGACGGTAAGCCAACAACAAGTGTGGAAGTTTTACGTATAGTTTAACACACATTTTTTATTGAATTTTTGTTGTGTTTCAATGGTTGATTAAGACTGTCTATGGCAATTAAAAATGGGACACCACATGGTCATCTCAAGATCAAAATTATTGACGAGTTTTTAAACAATAAGTAGATCGAGGGCCGCTATTTCATTTCCGATGCGAAGTTTGAGGTCCTAAATTGTACGTAGGCTGTTGCTATAGACTTACTCTTCAAATAGTCTCCACAGAAAGAAGTATAAAGGTGTCAAATTACGAGATCTTCTTCTTTAATCATAATAAATCGGTTTTCAAATTTCGTGCCCAATAGATTGGTTATTTGAAGGCTGACTTGAGCACCACGCTGTTACTGCCTCTCTAGCTTCAACCCATATCATACGACATATCGAATTTTTGAGGATGTATTGACTTCTCGTGAATCTCGTGTGAGTTTTCCGGTATACAGATACGACGATCCCTCCAAAAATGTGATTCATCACAGAATATCAAATTTGATGTCAAATTTGAATCGATGACTGTAGATGTTGTGCAATTTGGATTTAATCAAGTAAATGAAGATCATCCTTCAAAATTCGCCTTAAAATGCCGGCAACGAATTGAGTTTCTCTTACCACAGCACTCATATTTTGGCGTGTACTTGCTATCAGAGCATGTTTCTTCCAAACGCTTCACACGAATTCCGGACTCACCAGGCCAATTATATCGACCGAAAAATCCACTAATTTTCAGCCAACAACCACACCATTTGTGGCTCAATCATTATAAAACAGCCATTTCTGGACTGTTAAAATATTTGAGATAGAAGACTGACCGAAAGCCAGTCGTAAGTTTTGTAAAAGGGATTTATAACTAACAAACTGTTGAAGGCTCTACGACCTGCGCAGCCTGCCCCTTTAGATGCGGATTAGCCTACCCGTACTTCTTAACAACCGATTCCTGGAAAAGGTTCCACCTTATTAGTACAAACATATTCAAAATATCACAAAAAATCACGGACCATAAATGCTAAAACGCTTTTATCCTTCCACACCTTCTATTTGATTTCCACATCGCCATATCTGTCCTTCGCATCCACCCCATCCAAATCGATTTCTTAATCTCGATCGTTTAGCAATAATTAATAACCCAACTGGGCACAACTTCTCAGAACCAATCGTTCTCCTCGCACAAATCGACGTACAAACAGCGAACGTGCTGCGAATCTAAACCAAAATCCGTCGCTCCACTCCATACCGACTCTCGGCAAATAAATTAGAAAATTCTTAACCCCAATAAATTACTCACCCACACCATCCATAGCAGCAACGCCACAAAAGCGAATTCCAAACTCCTCCGCTTTCTTAATCCGAATCAGAACTACAGGACCATAACCGTGAGCTCAACTCAAGTCGTTGGTTATGCCTCGCAAACCCCGTCTTAATTCCCAATCATGAATCAACAACAACCTGTCAATTGCCTGCAAAGCTTGTTATTGGTTAGCTTAACATTTTTCGGCAGATACTTATCTCACTAGGTATCTGTCAGATGTCTTTTTACTTCTTCCTTTTATTTTCGTTTTCGTGTCTTTTGTTTATTTCTAATGAAATAATGAAATAACGCCGATGGGGTAATTGGAATCCATAGTCATATGAGTGCTTGTCCGCCATATCTAGCAGTTCATAGCCGATAATTGCACAGCGAAAGTTAGTCGGAGGCTTGCCATCCAGTACGATTTGTTAAGTCATGTGGTTTCTTGGATTCCTTTGAAGCCATTGTTTTGAAACTGTAGCCAAGAGCCACACTGTAACGTACCCATATGGAAGATTGAGAAATTGGCTTTTTACATAAAAATATTACATTTTTCACAAGTACTTGGCCCTGACTTATGCAGGGGTATCTACAGGCATATCAACGACCTGAATAGAGATGAGTAAGTCTGTCACGGTAATTCTCGGAATAGCACTGGTTTGCGTGGCTTGATCGTTTGTGCGAGAGTCGTCCAACTTCCGGTGGAATTTATCAGTTTTGAAATGACCTTGTCTACGTTCGAGGCATTTGTGGAACTTGTCATGTGGATATATAATTGACAGCAAAGGTTTTTCACACAATGGCTTTACCGAATTGGTTGTCAAGCAAACGATTATAAGTTTCTATATATCTTCCCTGCATATACCATGGCACAGAGAATATCAATTCTATGACCTTATTTCCGGCCACATCATGACAATGATATTCGCATGCCGTGAATTGCATCATATTATACAACACGTAATTTACGAGTATATGGATCTGGACTATTTCAACTTAATAGGGTCTAGAATCTCGGTGTGACTCAAAGTAATAACCTTGTTGCAAAAATATTTTGTAAGGACGATTGTGTTTGATTCTGTACTTTGTAGTAGTTTAGCCATCAAGTACGAAGAGCAGGGTGAACAATCAAATATTGAACTGATAAAGGATTATACTTTAGGTTTATGGCAATAACTTTTAAAATTTGCTCAATAAAAATGTTGTTTTTATTATATAAAATAGGTTCGCCATCTCTTTCAAGAAAGCTTAAATGTGACTTAAGAGAGTTTATAGCAAATATAGGGCCTATAGTGAAAGTGCCTTAAGTCGAAACGATTGAGAAATCCATTTTTTTCCCTTCTTAGGAGTTGTAATCGAAAACTTTTGGCCGGGAGATGTGACGTAAGCTGTTTCCGCCTAACTTGGCTAATGATATTATACAGTCCGCACAGGCCTAATGGGTGCAAATAGGCTTCATAAGAAATATTTTTTTCTTCACAACGAATAAGGCACTTTCAACAAAATTTCCAATTTTGCCAAGATTAGAGCTTCTGTGCAATAAACAAGAAGCGGAATGTGAGGGAGGGAACTTGCGCAAGCCGAATTTGATCTTGAAAAATAATCTATATTCCTTGATTACTTATAAGTTGTGTCCTATCGAAAATAGTGATGTTGAGCTCATTGCTTGAATGACTCATATCCAATTTGTGCTTCTGAAAGTGAATTTAAATAAAACCCATTTATGATTTAAATTCCTCAAATGTCCTCCATGGGAGTCTTGCAGAAATCGATTCTTCCAAGTTCATTTTTGACAAAGTTCAACTGTGACAAATCAAACGATCTTGGTGACCCGCTCCTATCAACACGCGAAACAACTCGTCCCAATATTTTTTTTTTGCAATAAAACCAGAAAGGATCAGACCAAAGGATAAGCTCAAATGTTGTGCTCGCCGTGAAATCGATGGATTTAGATTTCCTTGAACGCTTTCACTCGACCTTTATTAGAATTATGACGACCTTAATCTGCTCTTAATGCTAGACACTACAGAATCACTATTTTTGTAGTAAGTTTTCACGATTTTGCCACGTTCGGCTAATGTTATGTGACTTGGCAAACTTACATATACTAGACACTCACAATTTCGACCGGTAGCTCGGTGTAATATATGTGATTGGAACAGGGGTGTTAAATGTGAATCACGGATTGGATGACCCTATGTTTATTTTATTATGCTCTCGTTTACCATCAGACATAATTTAGCCACTGTCGTCCCATTGAGCACGAAAATTTTACTACTGACTTGACAATAACACTGCTATTGAAGTCATAGTGCAGATAGCCTCAACTGAGTTTTCGATTTTTGAATCCATACTCAGGTGCACCAAAATTATGGCCTGGATTACTTTTGCGCTCTCTGAATGCTATTGAATGTCTGGCGTCGACTACACAGATTGCCAAGGGTCTTATGATCCACAGATATTGATTTTACTTCCTAAGTCTTGCGTTAAAGCCCATTAGCCCAATTTCGGACTCAGAGATCGGATAATGAGATGGTAGAATTTGTATTATTTATATATAATTTAGCTGACGCTATCGTCTATAACGCTGTGTTTGCATAAAAAGCTACCAAATGTAGTTTGCTGAGATTTTTAGCGTGCCTAGCATGTTTTGCCGAAATCAAATCCGAAAAAGCATACATATGTATTGTACATATTTGAGAGCGCCGTGGCTTGTGTTATTCTAGCTCCGACTCAGATGATATCGAACCGCACTTTTTACTAAGCTTTTGTAATTGCCTTTCGTTATTTGGAGTCCGTAGGAAACCCTAGGAGGTAGGAAGGCCCTTACCCCTTTCGCTAAATTATATACAACTTAACTGAATGAGAGAAGCTTCTACTCTTACCTACCAATTGGTTATAATGTCAGCAAATAACATAAATTGAAAATCACCTTTGGTTTTACAACCACTTTTAAAATTCGTTCTATCGCTGTTGTTAGGGTGCGAAGCTGGTTGTCTCGGAACAAATGAAATTTAAAAAGGAGGGATCATAGAAGGTGCGTAAAAACTAATAAGATAGAGGTAATTAAAAATTCTATTGCCTATGAGCAAGGTCCTCGCTTATGAGCACTGCTGTTGCCAACAAGCCAGACTCTTTGCAATGAGCCAAGTCATTGCCAAGTAGGCCGATCCTTGCCAAAAATCTAAGCACTTGCCGACGAGCCAGACCCTTGCCAGCGAGCCAGGCCCTTTCCAGTGAACCAGGCCCTTTCTAGTGAGCCAGACCCTTACTAGTGAGCCAGGCCCTTTCTAGTGAGCCAGGCCCTTTCTAGTGAGCCACGCCATAGTCAATTAGCGAGGCTGGTACCATTGAGCCAGGATGTTGACAAGGAGCCAGGCTGTTTTACTTTGAGGAAGATGCGTTGTTAAAGTGAGATGGAGTAGCTCTCTCTCTTATGGCGTTGAGAAAAACATTGCATTTTTTTCATCATATTGTAATTATTTAAAATCATGTCTATCCCGTTGCCCATAGATTTGAAAGCGATCCTACAACATGTCTGATACTCGATGGTGCGAATAGCCTTGAGTATGTCTGTTAAAGCTTTTCGGATGTTTTCCTTGCTATTTGAGTTTAGGAAACAGCCAGAAGTCACATGGACCTAGCTTAAGCGAGTATTGCGGATTGTCATGTAAAAAAGAATAACAGCCAACTTTCTTGTAATCTGGTCGTGCACGATTAATTCTGTCGCACAATCTATTGAGCACTTACGCTCTAACCTTGTGAAACGAATTCTTTTTGGATAAAGCCCTTGGAATGGGAGAAAAGGGTGAGCATTATCGTGATTCAACTCTTCTACATCCGCAATTTCTTCTCTTTCGGCTCATCTGGGGAATTCCATGCCATGTTCAACCTTTTGGTAAGTGGTTCGTATTGGAATCTCCACGTTTCATCGCCAGCTACGGCAGAAGACATGAATGTGGGGTCCGTTTTTTTGGCAATTTTCATGTCTTTGCAATGACTCAATCACATGTCTTTTTCCCTGCGAGAGCTCAAGAGACCGCGACCTCTTTTTCGCTAATGGAGGTCTCTCATTAACCCAAATTTCTAGCTTATAAAGGGACAGGTACGTTATCAACAAACGTCGAATATTCAAAAAACTTGTGAAGCGTGACCAGTGCATTTAAAGCTTTTTTCTTCTTTTGGACGTTCTCCACTTCTGGCTTCATCTCACACTTGGCTTCATCTTCACTGTCATTTGCGTCAGTACATGTGCTGACACAATTCTGAACGGTATCGTCATCGTTGTATTCTCCGGCGGTAGTTACGTCGTCGTTAATCTATACGAAGTCTTCGAAAGTTAGCGTTAACATAGAAGTACCGTGAAACACAAGCTTGGCCCATTCCTCATTGTTAGGTCCAACTTCAACCTCATTTCCCGGAAAGTCTTGTTTATCTGTACTGATCCTTTCTTGGAACAATTTTTGACAGTAATGTCACTTACTGTGTACCATGCTTTCCTAGCAAATTTCATGGCTAGAAGTAAGTTAATCTGAGTGCTACTGCTTTCTTCCAGGCACTTAAGAATATGTTTAACGACTTCTCTGCGATAAAAGCGTTTGAATGCGTGTATGATAGATGCCTTGGTCTAAAGGTTGAAGTTTACTGGTGGTATTAGCAGGCAAAAATGTGACTTTTACGTCTTCAAGTGTTGGTAAGTCCACACACAGGTGTTAATGAAAAGTACGATTTTTTTTTCGTTATATTTTCATTTCCTTGTTAACTTTTTTTGACCATTCTTTAAATAACATCTTTGTCATCCAAGCTTTTTGTCTGTACCGGTCATGTTTACACATTGAAGAATAGTAAGACGTTCCTTGCTTTGTTTTCCTCCAAAGCATTTTTCGTCTTTAAATGTGAATCTTGAAGACACTTGAAGAGTAAAGTAGTTTAATCCGCGTTGTAAACATCGTCTGGATCATATTCTTCTAAAAGACTTGACTAAGACTTCAGTCCATTGGTTACACACGCTTTGGTCTACAGCTTTACTTTCCCCAGCTGCTTTTTTGAAAGCTACATCATGACGCTTTTTAGAACCCTCTAACCAGCCATTACTAGCTGAAAAGTTCTGTATTCCGAATTTTATAGCGAAGTCCTTCTATGAGAATTACGGAACCTGGCAATTAACCTCACTTATAGGCTTTTCTCGCTTACCCAGTTTTCACTCACTCAAGTTCGCCTGTATATATATTAGGAATGCCAGTCATCTCCTCAATAAGTCTCGCGGACACACAACGAGAATTTTTCTGATTTTCTTAATGATTTCTTGATTCCTCGAGGTTCTGGGCTTTGGGGAGCAGTCGTCATCTTCAATGTCTTCACGACTATCACGAAATCTGGCAAACAGTTAACGTAAACGTTTCTCGTCGATTCAAATTTTTCTTGAGCAGTTTTGTCCAACTTGAAACAAAACTTGATATTTGCTCTTTGCTCCATAACCATTTTTCTACAGACACATTGAACGTTTGGTAAAAATGTCACAACAATTGGAACTCCATCGTTTGTAAGTTAGGTTCGGGTTAGCTAGGGGATCTCTTGGAAGCTGGGTGCGTCATCGGGCTTAAATAAGCCTGAGACTGAGAGACTGAGGTCTGCTAGCCTTGATGAGATCTCGAATATGCACCGTGAGTGAGATGGTGAAGTCCAGTTGCTGAAAGATGCAATCAGGAGGGTGACCACTCGGAAGGAATCACACGAATATTAGTCAATTTGGTTATATTTCAAAATAGTATTAAGCAGGTAGATTAGATAAAAATAGCCTGAACCTAGGTGGATATTTTTTCTTTAAATACAATTGAAACGAAGAATAATTGTGACTATGTCCAACCAATGCAAAAACACGTTAATTTGAGTTTCAGGAAACCTCAGGGTAATCCTTAACCCTATTTTTCTTAATAGCCTATGTAAAAGTTCTCATTCTTTTTTTTATAAAAATTATTGCTTTATTTAGAGTAAATTGTAAAGTGCCCATCGGTTGCCGGTACTTTTTCCCATCTTGCTGGCAGCCTATGAATTCCAGGTGGAAAAAATACCATATTTTTGAGGCTATCCAGAAATCGACCCATTTTTTGGCATCTTCATAAGAAAGTGTTGCTTAGCCAAGTGGTGCCATCGAGCGGAACAAGTGATAATTGGAAGGGACTATGTATGCTAAACACAGCGACTGGGGTAGGACTTCCCAAATAAGCTTTCACAGTTTTCACCGATTTTGCTATATACATACATATGTACATATGACCGCATGTACCAACTTCATCGTCTCTTGCCTCAAACACATCAATTGCAATCGATAGCGAGCTCCCGCTATGATTTCGTTCACTTTGAGCAGCTCATAATAAACTACACACTGCTGATCGATGACCGGGCTGACCATGTGATCTTTTACGGTTAGGGTTACTATCCAATCTTCCTCGTTAGTCACGATATAATGCAAAAAAAAAACTTTGTTTCTCTGCCGTTGAAGTAGTAGTTCACACTTGTAAAAACACCACTGTTGAACGTTTTCACAGTGTTGTGTTGTGACTTTGCAAGTTTAGCTAGCGTCTGGCATAAGTCTTCATGAAGTAATACATTCAATTTTTCAAACCTTTTTGGTGTCACAATCATTATATATGCAGTGTCTAAACTCATCTCTTCATGTCGTTATGTCATTTCCAGCCGGGAAAGTTCCAGGAAGTCTTAACAAGAATTTTCTGTGCTTCAGCTGCAGGCTTTGTACTGCAGGTTTTGTACTCGTACATTATTACATGTATGTAGTTCTGTACGTAAGGTCATCTGGTAAGGTCCCAACATGATGAGCCCTTACTACTTATCAGTAGGTTGGCGATATCATTGCGACAAAAGCTTCTGTGTCATTGTACCTATCAGAGTTTGATCTATTCTAAGTTTTGCAGGGCATCGTGGCAGTTCTTGGCAAATTCTGAGTTGATGTGTGATCGCAGCACTTTGAATGCTACTTACCTTGCCTTTAATTGCTGGTGCATGTGTTAATGCGGTGTAATTCGCCTTGGAAGACACTGGTACTGGTGACTTCTAAGCTTTGCGGTTTGCTCCAAAAATATCAGCGCGAACATCTTATTCTGTCTTCGAGTCTTCGAGTTTTAAAATCTTGCAGGGGTTCTTCAGTCTTCAAGCCAAGTGTACACTTTGAGTATGTCGAGGATAATAATTTTAAGTCAGGATAATCGCGAAGGATTACGTCGAGTTACTTTTTCACTGAAAACTAAGAACTCCACTAGAGCTACTCGTAAAATGAGTGCCTGGCCTGGTAATCTTAGAATTTTTTTATTCCTCACCCATCAGCATCAGATACTTGGGGAAAGCTTCTTATCATCCTTAGTTATGTGACCTATAATACCTTTTTTTCATGACTTTCTTTAGACAGACGCATATTTTGATTTCCAAATCGAGATTTCACCGACAGACGGATTTCTCCACTACCCTAATGAAGACTCTGAAAACCCACGAGTCTTTGGTGCCCACTTGTATTCTGAGCCTATTATCAAATTAAGGCACCGCTAATACACAAAATAAACGAATTCATATACCATGACTAGATGATCGCCTTTTACAACATTAAACCAGATCACCATATACAGGAATTTCCCTAAAAAAGAAAAACAAAAAACTGGAAAAACCTCAAGAAAAAGCAAAAGTCGCGCCCAAGGTCAGCATGCCATTAGCACATTATCGAACCTAAATCCATCCCACCACGAAACAAAATCAAAAGACAAGTTTCCAAATTGGCCGACCACGCTGATTGCTATGCGCCAAAGAAGAGAACGACAGATTCCAATCTTCCTCCATCCACCACTCAGCCACTAGTCAACATTAGCATCAGCTTTCGATGGAAGCCAATTTAATGACAACCTACCCGTTGACAGCTTAAATCCTTCTCTGATGACATCACACGTGCGCGGTGGTTTTCACTCGGTTTTCCTTACGATTGCTTATGGAATCCACAAGTCACAGCTTCATCGATGTTTCATTGAGATTTTCCTCGCTCGAGTGAAAATATCTGAAAAGTGCACTACAAAAAATAACCTAAACCGCAACATCTGGTTATGTCATTGCGTCAAGGTGAACCGCATTCGCAGCATCGACGTCGCCGTCGACGCTAGCGAAACATCAAAGCCAGTCGGTTGTAATGCTGCGGTGGCTTCGTCGCGAGATGTCAGTCAATCAGTGTTTGTTATGCAGATGTGGGAGATTCATGGAATAAATATGCAATTAATTTGAAACAACATCGATTAGTCGTTGAGCAGTTGCTATTTAATTAGATACAGATACTTGTACGGATACGAGTCACAAATAAGAGTACAATATATACAATTCGGATAGTCAAGTGGGTTTTAATCTAGTTTCACGGCGTCATCTTGGAATGGGACATCAAGTAGCTGAGATCGTTGCCAGGCAAGTATGAGAAGGATGAGGTTTACGATGTAAGTTCCAACACATACCACGCAGAGGTCGTCCAGGACGAAGTAGAGTAGATAAGCCAGGTAGACGGACATGCAGTTGGACAGCACTATCAGGAAGAGCTGCAGCTTATTCAATAGAGCATTGTCCAACAGACCTAAAAAGAGAAAATCACAATACCTTAAAAAAGTTCCTATAAACTATGTTACTCGTATGTCTGCCTTTCAAATTACTTCCCATCTGCCTATGACTCTGTCTGCTTTTCGACTTCTCCGATATAAAGAAACCACCTTCAACCAATTACCCTCGGCCTCGAGCGATTCCCCACAATCACTGGATATGAGACAAACGAGCAAACATGCAAGCTAGTCTACAAAGCACTTGTATTTGTTTAACTTAAGGACTTGGTAGTTCCATGTCTCTGTGTTATTACACTGCTCAAAGGGTGCTATAAAGTGGGTGTTATGCTTCACGTAACACAGTCTGTTATTGAAACAAAAACAAAAACATGAGAGCAAAGAAACAATAAAGACAATGTGAGGATAATGGAAAAACATAGAGACGTCTCCCGGCATACCCACACCCATGTCCTTTGGCAGGATGATTTAGTCGTCTTTATCGATGGCGTGCACACGTCTTTGGCTTTGGTGGGAAGGACTGGATTGTGTGTTTTTTTGGGAACATGTTGGGTGTCTGGGTGCTGTTTGCTGGCTGAAATGATTTGGAAATTCACTTTAAATTTATTCGTGCTGTTGTCAGCAGTATTTGGGAAGGGATGCAGCTTCAGTTGCTTGACAAATGTTTTACTGCTGAAGGTAGCTCTTATGGTGGCTCTCACCTTTACATGTCCCGCATGCTTTGAAGATTTAGATATGTACATGGAAAAGGCACGGATTAAGGAGATGAAGAACTGGAAGCAGACTTTTCACTTTCAATTCAGGGAAAAGTAATTGAATCGTAAGCTTTACCTAAGATGAGGGTCGATAGACGCTTGGTAATAAAGAATTCAATATCAATTTTTTCATCTATTGCATATAAGCTGATGATCTAAGGTTGTCGGTATTAGACCCCGCACTTTACCCTACACCTTACGCGTAACGAACTCTCCTGGTGTTTCTCCTACGGATTATCACCTTTCCGGCAGTTTGGAGTGATTTTTTCAGCCGAAAGTATATGAATCCCGTGCATAAGTCATAAAAGCCCTTGAAATCTATATAATCAAGCTATAAATGTCAACGCTTCATTTTGTGACGAAGGTACAAAAAAAATTGGCTTCTGAATTTTTACCTCAAATTCGGACATGTAAAGGGTTTTCATTAAGTACATAACAATTACGTATTTGAATACAAACTCACTACTCAACTTGTTTTATGACTTGCCGATATCGAAACGTCAATCAAATTTTGAGTTTCTATTATAATAAAATTCATGAGTGCTCTAGGTTTGGAAATCTTTGCAAATTATGAGCGTAATTTTGAGCAGGAGGTCGCAACTTTAAGAATGCTTACTTCAATTTTCGGTCGTAATAAACGTCCCTCGAGGTCCGCTGGGAGAGCCATAGTGAATAAATCCATTTCAACATACCCAACATAAAATGTGAGACATCGGACTGGTCGAGATATCGAAAATACTGCATTTTAGTTCTTACTTAATTACTTAGGTGGCGCTACAGTTCGGTGTGAACCTGGGTCTCAACCATCAAGCCATTTTTCTATTTACTATGCGACAAATCAACCGATCAACATCATTCACAGGAATGGGGTATTTCGCTACCTACATTGTTGGGAATTTCGTATAAAAATCTTGACCTAAACCCTTATAAGATCAAATTAATTCACGAACTGAAACTTCTTGACTTCTTCTTGACACGTCTAAGCTTCTCTGCAAAGGTTTGAAGAATATCCTGAATGTCATAAAAAGTTATCATCAGCGATGAGCTTATTTTTGGATAATGACTTTATCAATAAGCAAAATTTCGTTATTGAACAACAAGGGACTCCATTCCAAGTGGTGTGGATTTCATGCCGAAGATGTGATTGAACTGCATTTGCTCGTCGATGAAAATTATCGACGTGTTAGGGTCAATAAAGTTCCCTATCATGTCACGATGGGAGACTATTTCTTACCAGAATTGGATGAACTTTTATCCGTGATTCATGGTTGCCGCAAGATGGTGCCACACAGCTGGCCTAACTATTGATGCATTTAAGAGGAAGTTCTGCGACCGTATAAACTCGAGAAATATTCCGATCGAATGAACACCTCGCTTATGCGATTAAACGCCGTTGAATTTCATTTTGAGGGGTTACCTTCAGCCGTTGGTTTATGTTAACAAGCCAATAATATTAGAGGATCCCAATATAGAACGCGAAATGTCCAACGTTTCGGACAATATAGGAACAACGTGCAAAGTGCCATTTCTGCACAAGCTCTTAACCATCATACTTGAGCCTAGTCGAAGAATTTCTTGAACTCCTCTAGCTACTTCTTGTTCAGGTCATAACCGGGGGTTACACCCTGAATGTTTTTGAACCATTTGCTGACGTTGGGGTATTTGCTAAGGTCGAAGCCGGCAATATCGTATGTCGATATGGTGACGAGAGCAATATCGGCTAAAGTTAGACTATCACCGGCTTCGTATTGTTGTCCTTCGAGGAATGTGTTCAGGAAACCGACGGCATGCTAGTCGTTGAAGCGTTGAAACAGGCTACCCATGTGAAAGAACAAACACCGGTCGATCGCGGCACGCTTCTTAGGGTACTTAGGGTATAGGGAATCGGTTTTGCCGCACTTCTCGGCCAGGTAGATCATGATGGCGCGAAAATCCCACAGAGGGAAGCCGCTGTCGACCAGGGTGGGGATAGTGTGCTCAGGATTAATCTTCAGAAATTCTGGTTTCAGGTGTTCGCCGGCCATTAAGTTGAGGACCTTAAGATTGAAGTCAACGTTGACAGCCTTGGCGGTCATCAAGACCGAGCGGCAGGGAGCAGATCCGGATAAGTAGTAGAAATCCATTTTTTTTTAAACTTGTTTTTGGCTCGTCTAGACCAGAACTAAGCAGATATATCAGCGGCGAAGAATCGACTTCAACTCATCATCTACAAGCCCCCACGCTTAAGGGACTACGATCGTAACTAACAAGTTTTGCGTTTGCTATGAACACGTTGTTCTTTCCAGTGATCAAAAAATTAATCTATTGTACTAAACTATAGATTCACAAGTAGATCATTTCAAAAATTCCTCAAACTCCGTTAACCGATATGCAGCCAACAACTCGACTATCACCCTCTTGAGCCCTGAAAGGTCTACACTCATTGATCGTCTTATTGTCAATAGGACTGATCTCATTAACTTCTATAGCCAGCCTGATGTTCCTGGCTTTTCATTATAACCTTCTACGAACTCAGTCTTAGTAAATCATTCATACCGACTACGATTAGCTGCCGAGTCCTTAAATCTATTAATATGGCTACTCTTATCGATAACTCTCACAATTCTGATTGGCATAACGTGTACTACATATCTTCCGTTGATGAGAAGGTTGAGTTTTTATAATCACGTCTCAACCGAAAACCTCGCTATTTATACTACCAAATGTGGCTTAAACGTTAAGCAAACGTGGAAGATCAGCAAGACGTTAGGTATGGGTAAACAAATCAAGGCTAGAATCTCAGAAGGCATTAATATCGAAAAGCCAAATATGAAATTCGCCTCAGTCGCATCTCTCATATCACAGATCCCAATGAAATACCCATTTCTTGAGAGCTTTCGCTTTTCTAGAGTCTACTAACAGACAAATGTAACGTCATTGGCTGGGACTTTATGAACCCCCACACCGTCTTAAAACCTCGCACACGTCTATTTAAGAGTATCCTTGCCACCTCCGCCTACCCTAGAACCTGGAAAGCTTCTAAAATGACACTTGTCCCTACGCATGGAAATAATCACGATAAAGTCTATCGTCCGATATCTGTATTTCTGTTCATATCTAAGGTTTTCGAAAAGCTTCTGAGCACGTAATTGAAGTTGTTCTTTCACCGCTTTAGTCAGGTTTCAGGCTACAACACAACTGCACCTCCACTAGAGATTGTTGAAGATGTTCGCTGTGAAATTGATAAGGACCATATGATATCGATGGTACTATTAGACTTCGATACTGTCGCACATGATATCCTTCTCAAAAAACTCAAACATTACTTTAGTTTGTATTAATTAGATTAAGACTCATTAGGAATTATCTTGGGGATCGCCAAGCTGTATATGCTAATGGTAACTTCGCCACCTTTCTCGCAACCAAAACTGAAGTCCCTTAGATATCAGCTATCCATTTCACCTAAGAATAGATGTTCCTGTGCGGTTAAGTGAGAATTTCCAGGGCGTTATATAATGGTCATATAAAAGCTAAATGATGCTCAACTCCGCCAAGATAGAAGCCATTGTCATATGTAGGTCGTACTGTCCTATACTTAAATAACTTTCCACTAATCCAAGCCAACGGAAGCAACATCGACTATGTAAAAACATTTAATTATACATATATGTGAGACATATTTTGATCCAATAATGACGCGGATATTTCCTCCTCATTCAAAACTAAATGGCCCGGGTCACTTTGATCAATATAAGCCCAGTTTTCTAGGTCTTCTTCCGTAAAGTTTTCTGCCTGACGTGCCTGACGAATAATGTTTGCCAAATCTGCCAAATTGATGTCGTCTTCACTGTCATAGTGCAACATTTCGTCTTGGATAAGTAATTTTTTCCAACAATTTCTTAAAGTTGCTGCAGGAATGATACAAATTGTAAATAGCTTTTCGCAAGTTATAATTTTTAAAATTTTTTAAAGTTTGCACCTCAACATTATCACACTCGTTCTCAAAAAAAACCAAACAATCTTCCAGCTGTCGACGTCTGTATAATCGTTTAAAAGCCATGATTATACCCTGGTCCATTGGTTGAAGTATGGAGGTTGTATTTGGTGGAAGAAATTTACATTTTATACGTCCATCGGCGCTCTCTAGATCGGTGGTATGAGCAGGAGCATTGTCTACTTGCAATATTGCCTTAACTTCATCTTTTGGTATTTTTAAGACATTTTCCTGGTACCACCTTACTTCACTGATAATTTTTTTTGAGAACCATTCATTAAAAATCCGTTGATCGAACCAAGCTTTCTTCGAGTTGTAATAATGTACCGGTAACTTGTCCATAATATCCTTCAGTACTCTTGGTTTCTTCGATTTCCCTACAACTGCAAGCGTGTTTCTGTGAGAACCATTCGCATTTGCACAACACAGAACCGATAAACGATCTTTTGGCTGCTTATGACCACAAAAGTTTTTGTCCGATTTACCAGCTTGTGTTGTATCTGGCATTGCTTTCCAAAAAAATCCTGTCTCATCTGCGTTATATATTTGGAAATCAGAAAGATTTTGCTCCTGTACAAATATTTTAAAATCACTTTTAAATAATTCTGCATTTTCAGTGTCAGCACTTAGGGCTTCTCCAACCACTTTTGTATTTAAAATACCGTGTCTCTTTCTAAATCCTGATAACCAACCATCGCTAGCTTTGAAATCATGTTCTCCAAGGGTCTGTGCAAAACGTATGGCAGCAGTTTGAATCTCAATTCCACGAATAGGGACACGACTGGATCTCTGCGAACGATACGTGTAAACGGCACTGTCAATTTTTTAAAAGTTTGGCTCTCTCAGTCTAATTAGATTTTGATTCGATTTTGTTTCAGATTCAACGAAGCTTTTTAATTTGTCTTTATTTTTCTTTATGTCATAAAATGTAGATTTAGTTATGTTAAACTTTTCTAAAATGTTCTTGTAATTCATTCCACTTTTTACACATTCAAGAACTTCTAATTTTTGTTTTAAGTTTAATGATTTGTATAAACCTCTACTTCTTGATTGTTTAACTGACATTTTCACCTGAATTATAATTAATTTTTACTTATGCAGAAATATGTACAACTTTGTGCTTAACCCTTTAACCACTGAGATCACAATTAATTTTACCGTCCATCCACACAGAAAAATTTACAGAAATGCCTGCATCTGTCACACTATTGAATTCAGCGCAATCAAATCGGTACCGTTAGAAAGGGAATTCAAGCAAAAAAAAAACAACACCGGTGTTAGGGATTTACACATTTATCTAGGGTTGATGGTCTAATTCTTTAAATTACATTTTCACACATATTTGCTCCACAACTTAAAAGACTTTTAGAATAGAACTTTTAAATAAAATTCAAATTCAAAACACAGAATGTGAATAGACAAAACGTTATGGCCTTATTGAAGAGCCCTGTAGTATAACCAAGATTATAAGATGGAACCCTCTTAGAATTTTACCAAAAAGTTACGCAAAGGTTTTTCTCTACTAAAAAGTCCTATTGTTTTACCTTACTATAGCTGAGCACAATAAGGGCAAGGTAAAATAAGTACCAGAAAAAGGTTAAAAAAGGCGTTTAAATGTGAAGGCTACCATCATTGTGTTGGAGAATTAAGGTATAACTACCAACCATCGAGCAAGTAAAAGAAGCAATCCGTCGGCTTAAGAATAACAATAACAAATATGCTGACTAATTACAAGGCTACATGGGATCACCGCAGCAATATGGAACGATATGGCCCCGAAGAATGGAAAAACTCGGTCATCATTCCCGTAGTTATCAAGGGTGGCCGAATATATGCAAAAATTGCCGAGGAATATCACTGCTCTCAAGTTGTTACAAGGTGTTGTGAAATATTCTCTTAAGAGACTGACATCATACACTATGGAAATACTCGAGAATACTAGTGTGCATCAACCGTTCGACGAATTACCAGATTTTCACTATATGACAACTTATAGAAAAAAATTGGGAATTCCATAAAACGGTCCACCAAATATTGGTAAATTTCAAAAGGGGTATGACTAAAAAAAACCGAAAATGTGTTATGTCCTTGTAGGTTTGGAAATCCCGTAAAAGTTAGTGAAACTGATACAAGTATGCCTAAAGGGACACAAAAGATGAGTTAAGGTGCGGGGTGGTCGTGGTGCAATGCTAATCATCACCGACTGTCATAGTCAACAACAATTCCTATACGAAAAAGCTGTGTAACAACATCAGTTGTGAATGAGAGATGATAAAAAATGCTGATGAAAGCATAACACTCGAAGTATATGATGACTACAAAATTCATATTTTGTGTGTGCATTTCCATTATAACACCTTAATGACGTGGAAATAAAAAAGGAAAAAAGGTACTGAGAACTACAACCAATGCAAATTCAGTCGAATCTCTCAAATCCTATCTAGGACAACCACCTCCGGAGAGTAGTGAACAAACATCTTCGACACAAACCATCTGCACCCCGTCCAGGTTGTGTGACAAATACCATAAGAGCATACACTATACACTTTTGAACCTGCATGAATTATAAAAAAAAACGCTTTGTCTGAAATATTCGAGATTCGTGAAGGATTAAAACAAGCCTTGTTACCATTTCTTTTTAATTCTGTGCTGGAGTACGTAATGAGATCCCTTCAGAAACACTTTGGGGGAATACATTTCAATAGAATCGAAACGATCTGGACCTTCTGAGAGATAGTGAGGAAACAGTTGAGATAGTCTAATAAAGGCAAAGGAAGCATGCTTATGGAAGAGAAAAGCCTAACAGCATTGGGGGCAGCCATTTCAGTGATATTAATTTCTCAAGGTAATTTGTTTTTGTTTCTCCCTAGACCATCAATGGGGGACTACAATATAATACAAGAAATGAAACTTACTGATATAACATTTTTTGAATTGCGCCTGATCGTTCGTACAGAAGATTCACCATGGATCAGAAGCATCGGCTTTCAAAACAGAACCTATTGCAAAGCGTAAAAAACATGATGTACGTTCAGCCACTATTTAAACTAAGTAATTTATTCAACAAGTACAAACGATCGTTGTGGAAAACCTTTCATAGTAAATGAGAGCCATTGCAAGGACCTTAAAATTGTTGGAGAGCCTAATCCGTCGACTTGTCTATGACGACCCGTGCTATAAATCTTATGATATGCGCAGAGGATAGTTTATGTCGACACAAACTCGGAAACAGAGAACTATCTATGCAAAGCGACTTTTGAACTATTTTCAGTACCCTGAAGCTCCTAAAATTTTGTGGTTTTCCTCTGACGAAAAAAGGTCGATCAAGACGAAACAAGATAGGAATAGCTCACCGAGGCAAAAGCTACAAATCCAGGTGTTATAACCTTGACTTTATCAAACTTTTACTTGGATCTCAGGAACCACAGTAGCAAGGACTCCAAAACCGCTAGAGCTCAGAATCATGTACTCTGTAACACAGCCAAGTTTCATAGCTACTCAGCAAGTTTGGTTTGATTTACATATGCGTACGGACAAACGGGCGAACAGGAAAGCCTTTGCATATGTTTTCTGATGAGTCTGTACCAGTACAACTCTATGCTACACATACATTTTCATGAATTATGTTAAATAATTGCATGACCAAATAATACAACAGAAGACGCTCTCAGTCAACCGCCGGCCGTCATGCATTACACCAGCTTTGCAAAGTGGAAGACTAAAAACCAACTGACATCAACGATAGATGACTTTGTTTAGATTCTACAGGGGTTCCCCATGCAAAAGAAATTCCAACTACTGTCATGGTTTTAGAAGTTGTGCGCAATGAAGGATATGTTATGCTACCTCATGTCCTCAAGGACTTCGGATTAATGATGACGCCTACATCGAAGTTTTAGAAAACGTTTTGAAACCTTCCATTGATAGCGTAAGCTTCAATCATACCCATTTTAGCAGGATTCTGCTCCTTCACACAAGGCGATGTCGACGCAGGATTTGATGGCTGAAAATATCCACGACTCACATCACCCCGAATGTATGGCCTCCTAGCTCTCCAGAACTATGCACGGTTATAGTTGAACATAAGACCAATAAACATCCTCACAACAGCATTTCTTCTATGAAGGATGGTCAATATAAATAAAGAGATTAAGACTTGTTACTGTTTTCGTCCCAGGATTGAGTAGGTTATTGCCACTAGCGGAGTTTTTATTAAATAGTTTTATAATGAATTAGTCACTCAACGCTGAGTAAAAATTTCATGGAAATATAATAAATTTTGTGTAACATATAAGCAAATTTGTTTTAAGTTCAAAATCCAAGCCTCGCACCTGACTATACTCGATAAACGCTTTGAGGAAGTGGACGATTATAAACATCTGGGAACCGTATTGACCACCAAAAATGACATAAAGATCGAAATAAATAAAAGGAATCCACATTTATAAAACTATAATACGGACAGTAATGTGAAACTTGGTCTCTGGTTTAGATTTAGGATCTCTGAAAACGGAATTCTAGGGAGAATCCTTGGAGAAAAATAGGACGAAGAAACAGTCGAATGAAGGTAACTACACAATTTGAGACTCGAGCAACTTTATTCAGCTCCAAGCCTTGTACGAATAGTAAAATCGCGAATACTAAGATGAGCAGGAACGTGGAGCGAAAGTTAAAATAATAATGAATGGAAAATCCGAAAAGACCTCCTAGAAGACCGCGTCATATGTAGATCTCAGGCCAATTTAAGAGTGGACCCAGAAGAGATGGAACAGAACAGTCATAACGAGCTAGCTAGGTGAAGAGTTTTCAAGGTTCTGAACTTCCGATTTCAAAATGGCTGTCAATAATAATAGGAATGATAATATTTTCTTCTCTTTGACAGGATAGAAAACCAGAAGTTGTTACCACAAGCTCCAGCTATCAACAGGGAGGACTGTGTCCTTACAAATGCAACGCTGTTTCCTTGTAGCAATCCGAAAAAAAGTTTGATTTGTGGTTCTTCCCACTGTTACGCATCTGTTTATACTTCATTGCCCTTTTGTACATTTTTAAATAAAAATAATATGTACTATGACGATAACCAGCCCTGAAAGTTACGTGCTATCCTAAAATCGACTACCAGAATGGCTTCTGAGAATAAAATCAGGGCCGATGAGTGCATAATATAGAATTCGATTATAGATGAAATAATATTGAGGGCGAAGATTGATGACTAAACACGATTTTTTCAAAAACAACAATTCCTGAGACGAAGATTGCGTGTATTACGAGGGTTAATGTTAAGAGAGTGTTAAGTACCTGTTCAGAGTCAATGAATGAGGAGGATGTCACATACCCTTCTTCTTTCCTCCAACGTACTCAAATTGATTAGCTTCAGACGGTCTGGATAGGGCGGTAAGAACAAAGGATTGTTCCAGGGCAGACCTCGAAGAGCGAAACGTAAGAACGGACATTGGATGCTCTCGATTTTAGAAATGTGGGTTTGTTGATAATGGGACCACACCTGAGATGCGTATTTAAGAAGGGGGCGAACGAAGGTAATATAGAGACATCGAGTCACGTAGGGATTGGAGAATTCTTTAAATCAACCTTCCACGAAACCGAGTGCAGAGTTGGCTTTAAAAATCATACCGTCGGTATGTGCACGAAAATTGAACTCTTGGTCACAAGAGCTTGCCAAGATCGTGGATAACCTGGACGGTGGAGATGGGCTGATTATTGAGGAAATAGAGACGAGGAGGAGGTTTGATTCGATTACATGAAAAATTGATTGATTGGCATTTGGAAATATTAAGATCCAAGCAATTTTTGGAGCACCTTTCTGTCTGGATGTTGAGATCTGATTGAATAAGGGAAGAATCTTGTTGCAAGGAAATAATCTTGAAAAACTTGGTGCCGTCGGCGTACAGTGAGAGGTGGGAATGTTTGATGACAAACTCAATGCCGTTAATGGTAAGAATGAACAGAAGTGGGCCCAGGTGGCTGCCTTGGGGAACGTCGAAAGAAGTTAAGAAAGGGTCAGAAAAGGCAGATTTGAAACAAACACTGTAGTAACTGTTTTTAAAAACGAAAATATCCACTTTAATGCAGTGGGTTCAAAGTCAAGGAATTTTGTCGAAGGCTTTACTGAAATCAGGTGAGATGACGTCGACTTCATTCCCATTCTCTCATACTGAGAGGGTGAAGGACACAAATTCGACAAAGTTTGTGGTTGTAGACCTGCACTCTAGGAAGCCATTTTGTTTAGAGGAGATTAGAGATTTTCAGTGGAAACTTAGAATGTCATACAAGATACTTTCGAAAAATGTGGGTATATGTGACAGTGTGGCGATGAGGCGGTAGTTGTTAACATCACTCTTTGGACCTTTTTTGTGAATACGAGATATAAAAGCAGTTAACGATGGGATAGGAATGAGTTGAATATTTCTGAGAGCGGGACAGAAAAAATTATTTTAGTAATATAGCAGGGAGACCATCGGGTACAGGAGTAAATTCATCATTAAGTTGATTTAATTTATTTTCCATGAAGTAAGTAGTGTCCAGTACAAAGGAGTCATCAGCGAAAGATTTTTTGAAAAAGTAGGCAAAAAAAAATTGCCGATAGTTTTGGGATCATTCGAGATTTCGCCATTGAACGAGAGTGAGGTTGGGTAGCCATGTACAGGGTCCGCCATCTAACGTTTTTTTTTCAAGTAGTGCTTATTTCGTGAATGGTAACACTTAGCTCATGTCTGATTTGACAGATAATTAGTTTTATCCTTCCGCTGAACGAATATGGTTGTGTATACGCTTGAACAACGCTGAGAAATATTGCGACATTACTTTGAAACAGAAGATGCCGATTTTGCCAAAAAAATCATCTTTTCAGATGAAGCTCATTTTGATCTTGGCGGGTATGTAAACAAGCAAAATTGTCGCATTTGGGGCACAGAAAACCCGCACGCATACATTGAAAAGCCGGTGCACTCAAAACGAGCCACTGTTTGGTGCGGATTTTGGTCCAGAGGCATAATTGGGCCATTTTTCTTCGAAAATGAGCAAGGAGTGGCCGTTACAGTCAATGGCGATCGTTATCGGGCCATGTTGAACGAATTTTTGTTCACAAAAATTGAAGAGGAGGATATTGGCAACATTTGGTTTCAACAGGACGGCGCTACGTGCCACACAGCCGAAGCTACACTCGATGTTTTGCGCCCTGTTTTTGAAGATCGCATTATCAGCCGCAGAGCTGATGTCGTTTGGCCACCTCGGAGCTGCGATTTGACACAGTTGGACTATTATTTGTGGGGTGCCGTCAAAGATAAGTGTTACGCCGACAAGCCAGAGACAATTGACGCTTTAAAGGACAATATTCGTGAAGCCATTGGTGAAATACAGCTGCACACAATCGATAATGTGCTTAAAAATTGGACCGATCGTGTAGGCTACTGCATGGCCAGCCGAGGCAGCCATTTGAATGAAATTATTTTCCATTATTAACCGGAAGGATTGTACTTTCAAATAAAAAAAGAAATTTGCGAAAATATTCAGTAGTTTTTTTTATAGCATTTTCAAAAAAAAAAAATTATTTGGCGGACCCTTTAGTTGACAAACTGAAAGAAGGACTAAGGATCGTTTATAAGATTGGCTTGCGTTTCGATAAAACTGCGTTCGTAGACAGAATTATGAAGCTCGGTAAATTGCAGATAAGTACCAATATATTGGGTATATAACTTAATTCGTGCGGTTTTTTGTTCAAAATTTGAAAGTTTATTTAAGAAAAACATTATTCAAAGTATTGCCCATCTGAAGCTTTGACTTTTTCCCATCTTTCTGGCAATTTGTGGATCCCATCCCAAAAGAACTGCGCCGGCTTAGCAGCCAAGAATGAATCAAGCCAAATTTTGATATTCTGCTCTGATGTGAACCGTATTTCAGTGAGGGCGTTCTGCATCGACCGGAACAAATGGTAGTCAGAAGGGGCAAGGTCTGGGTGGGGTAAAAATTCCCATCCACTGTTTTCCAAATAGTTCTTAACCGGAATAGCAACGTGGGGCCGAGCGTTGTCATGATGGAAAATTATTGCCTCGTGTCTGGTCGCATATTCCGGGCGTTATTCGGCTACTGCTCTCTTCAAGCGGATTAATTGTGTTCGGTAGCGTTGTCCATTGGTGGTTTCACCCGGTTTTAGCAGCTCATAATACAGCACACCCTTCTGATCCCACCATATACAGAGCATTACCTTCGCGCCATGGATATTTTGCTTTGCCGTTGATTTGGCTGGTTGGCCAGGTTTCACATATGAATTTTTGCGCTTGGGGTTGTCGTAATGGATCCATTTTTCATCACCAGTAACAATCCGATGCAAAAATGACTTCCTTTTGTGGCGTTCCAGCAGCATTTCGGGCATGCAAAACTGCCTTTCGACGTCTCTCCGCTTGAGTTCATGTGGAACCCAATTTCCTTGCTTTTGAATATATCCAGCTGCTTTTAAACGTTTTGAAATGGCTGCTTGAGTGACACCCAAAGATTCTGCGAGCTCTTCTTCTGTTTGGCAACAATCTTCATAGAGTAATGCTTCCAGTTCTTCACCTTCAAACTTTTTTGGCTGCCCAGGACGTTCATCGTCTTCCAAGCCAAAATCATCACTTTTAAATCGTGCAAACCACGTTCGCTCAGCTAGCGAACCAAATCCACCAAAATACGATGACTTTCGGCAGCAGTTTTCTTCATATTAAAGTAATGAAGAAGAACTCCCCGCAAAAACACTTTTTCAGGCACAAAATTCGACATATTTGAGTGAAAAAAAATTATTGTTGTTTACGCTTCAAATGAATGACATATGTATACTGAAATGACGTACAATGACAGTAGCTTCCCAACGCATGTTCCAATGGAATAATACAAATTACGCCATCTCTTAGCAAAACGCACGAATTAAGTTATAGACCCAATAGTTAGAAAAGTCATTGGACGATTGAGTACGAAGGGTACGAAGGCCCACAGTTTGTTTCTTTTAAGTCTTAGAGAACGGAACCTGCGATTATACCAAGGAAGGGAGGCAGATAAATGTTTGGAAATATTGAAGCACCAGATGGACCAGGATTTTCCACTTGTCTAGGTCATAATCATGAATAAGGGATAACTACGGATATAAACGGACACCCATAAAATAGCTCCTCAATGAAAGGCTTAAACTTAAACTTAAACTACCAACTTCCTATTTGGTACCCTTGAAAGAGATCTCAAAACATGATGATAAATAAAAAAATTGTTTTTAATTATAAAAATCGCCCATCGCACCAAACCACATGTAACCTCTTCGACAGTTGAAATCAAATTAAACGTACGATTAGAGATCAATGATCAGATATGTACATGTTTATCAACATGTTTCAGAATATTACCAGCATTTTTCAAGCATTCATACCAGCAAGTTTTAGACATGTTTTAACAACAAACAAAAACCAAGGCATAAGTGGATCAGTTAATACAACCCCAGAAATTTTACAATTCCTGTTACTTTTTGAACGAAAGTGCCAACTAACGTGTTACAACGTACACACAACATTTAACCATTTAAAAATGTATCGATTGTGATGGCAATAAGTGCCCCAATAATATTTACGTAAGCCGTGTGTTATTTTAAGCCGAAAAAAGCTAGGTTCATACGTGTTACCCAAGCTAACAACTCCACATATACAACTGCGGTAAAAAAATAGCACTACCCGATGTAATGAAAAAGAAACGTTGATTATGCGGCATATATTTAATTGCAAAATCCTATATAACCCTATAGCCAATCCAATTTACTTCAAATGTAATTTTGGAAAAAATATTTTCTTCACATAGTTCAATTTGTTGTCGGGAAAAATAATAGCACCATCAGAAATATGGAATCAAAATAAAAACTCGAAAAAAAATGTATTGCAAAAATTCTTTCTATTTAATTCTATAGGGTTTTCGTGGTGGCCGTGGTGCAAAGGTAATCATCACCGACTGAACAACAACATCAGTTGTTACTCGCAGTATAAGATCACTTCAAAATCCATGCTCTATCTATTCATTTCCAATATAACACCTTAATGACATGGAAAGAAACCGAAAAGTTACTATGAACTACAACCAACGCGATAAATTCAGTCGAATCTCACGAATCCTATCCAGAACAACCACCTCCGGAGAGTAGTGTACGAATATCTTCGACACAAACCATCTGCACCTCGTCCAGGTTGTGTGACAAATACCATAAGAGCGAAACTTTTGAACCTTCGCGAACCCTATAAAAAAAAGTCATATAACCATATTTGTTGGAAATTACTGCCATGCAACGCCGTCGTGTCATTGAATCAACAAATGATTGACACTTCTCTCTGGGTATTGCATACCAGCGGCGTCGGATCACGTCCCAAAGTTCGATGATGTTTCTTCGCTGGTCCTCGAAAAACACTTTTCTACCTTGGTTAATAAACTTCAGATAGGGTTAAAGTCTGGAGATTGAGATGGCCATTCTATGATATTGACATTGTGTTCTCGAAACCATTGCTTTGCCTTTTTGCTGGTATATTTGGGGTCGTTGTCTTGTAGAAAGACCTCAACAAATGACATTTCGTCGGAAGTAAATGGCAGCATGACTTCAT
The DNA here is from genome assembly GCA_958301585.1 of Merodon equestris. Classification (NCBI taxonomy): domain Eukaryota; kingdom Metazoa; phylum Arthropoda; class Insecta; order Diptera; family Syrphidae; genus Merodon; species Merodon equestris. The sequence goes on along the minus strand of OY284415.1, from coordinate 50,866,943 downwards.
TCACTATTAGAACATAAAGGTGTTGGTCCAATACAGATAACCCTTTTTGACCATATTTTCATTTTGTTCTTGGCTATGGTCAGACTTGAACTACAGGCCTTCCGCTCAACACTCGGTGATGACAGAAAACAATGGTCAGTGGTTACGTGCTTCAATTAATTAAAAATCACACCTCTTATTGGATGAACCTATATTGGGCCTCTAACAGCGTTTAACATATTGAATTTGTCCCACTGAATAACAATATTAAATATTCAAAAGATCTACTTCAGTACTTACTCATAACGCCAACCAGAATATAAAATGCGATCCCCAACACTCCATTTGGCGTATTAAGCATTGATTCCTGTCCGAGAAACCAGCCGACAATCCCAAATCCTTTACCATATCTGCAAATAAGCAAATAAATCTAAATAAACACAAGAACAAAACAAAAAAAAAAACCAACACTCGTTCAAATGAACCCATACGGACAGGATACATCCCACATCATTAGATGCCATCTGCACAAACACTTTCCAATAAATATCAATTAACTTGGGGTGGTTTACCACTCAATGGAGAACGATGTGTCCATAAAAACAAAAACAAGCAAAAACAAAAAACAAAAACAGAAAAAAATCTACTTCAACCCACAAATGTCATTCGCATTCAAAGCGTTTCGCTTTCATTGGATTAAGGAACCAAAGGAACTCAAAAACACAAACAACATGAACACCGAATCCTTTCAAAGAACTCAGAACATCACTGCCCCAACGTCCATCCGGTTCACTCACCTGGACGAGAAGACCTTTGTGCAACTAATTTTTTCACTGATATCACACATCGCCTGATAGTCATCATCCTTTTCCACTTGGATTTCCACATATGTCGCATATCCTGACAGAGCTAATCCAATTAAGCAGGTTAATATCATTCTGACGCTGCTCACCGGGTTGATTGTATTGATGCTGAAGCTTTTCGTCTCCGTTGTCTTCATCGGTTCTGTCGTTCCGTACGTCGTTTCCGACATATCCGACATTTCCGTTGTACCTTTGTGCTGCGACGAGTCAAACGACGACGACGACACATGCCGATTGACATTACCACCGTCACTGCCTGTCATGGCTTTTGGTGTTTCGTCTCTACTCTTCAGTTCGCCCGGTTCTACGATGGGGCGGACAAGCGTTCTATTATATCTGGATACGAATGACCAATGGCAAGGATTATGGCCGGAGATTGAAGGCTGCTATTTCTGCTGCCACTATACAGCTACTTCGGCTCGCCCCCGTGTTCCGTGTGATGTATTCTGCAAACGACGTGCGAGGACAAATGCAACGGATACAAACAGGTCCTCTCCTCTTGTTTATGGATGTGTGAAGGATTTCCAATTTTGTGCGAATCCTGCAAGGAGTAAAAGATAACTGAAACATGCAATGAAATGACAATCTCTACTCTGTGGAGGCACACTACGAGCACTTGTACGAGTACAGCGCCATCCATGCGAACGAAAAGGGTGTTGAGAGGGTGGCATATAACCAATGGTGTCGTGGTGTCGGGAATTTTATCGATCGATCGAAGGCGAAATACTTTGACGTGTAGCTAGGTAAACAACTAGGACACACTGTTGCGGCTATAGTCGTGCGAGTGATGGTGCTCCCCCAGCATGGGTCAAAGAGGGCATTTATCAAGCATGAGCTGATGAGAAGGCGACGTTCACAGGCATTCAACACCCACGCGAGGATATGGTAGATGTATATCTGTACACATATCTGTAGCGACTGAAAGGCGGGGTTGTTGTTATGAAATCTGACTGCCTCCAAGCTATCGGATGTAATTGCTTTGGCATTTCACGGCAATGACTTCTAACTAATATGCGGATTCGGAATATTATGATTGTTAAGTGTTTGTTTGCTGTGTGCCTGCGTTGTTCCCTGGTCGCGCTCGTGGCTGTGTCAAGGTGAGTGGAGGGTGTCAACATATAAGGGTTACTTGGTTGAATTGGTTCGGGTAAGTGATTTGTGTGGGGCTGGGTGTGGGGGAAATTGGATATTGAGCTTTGGAGGAATTATTATTTTGACGCGCCAATTGGTATGCTAGGCTTTAGAAAATGATCGACAGATTTGTTTCATCGCCTAAACATATGCAATGGGAGTTGGTTATTGATTTGCCGGCGGATTCGAGGGTACAGTGGAGCAAGTGGTCACATTCGAAAATGCTTTGACTATGAGCTGTAAATAATATGATCCCAGCTCACTTTAAGTGACAGCAGGAGGTTCTTTATCAATGGTCAGTGGTGCAGAAAGATGTTTGTTGATCAATCTTCCATATGTCCTTTTCGTTGTAACGTGCTAGCCAATATTAGCAGCTTATAGGTTGCTCTGCAAGACGGTTGTAACGACACATCTATAGGCGCGGTGGTGTTCAAGATGGGGGCATTTGTGTCAATCGTTTGCATTCCGGTGCATATGTCCTTTTCTAAGATCTTCTCATTCATCCCGCGTGGTACAGGTTACAGGTAATGAATACTCGTAATTTGGTAGATGCCAATCAGCGGATTTCAGTCCAGGGAACATCATCTTTGGCTAAGTGTTCACATCACGGTGATCCTGAAGAAGGGTTTCAAGTTTCTGTTGGCACTGATCACCTTTTTGTCGACCTTTTTACCGGATATGACAGTGTCTATAGAGGAAACGGAAACTGTTTAGAGATTCAGGGGAATATCGTGCGGGACATTAAGAATGGAAGAAAAATTATCTATTTCAAGATTACAATTCCAAAGCAACTCTTTTCAAAACCTTTCTTACACCATTCCTTCTCTATGGCGTAGAGGCTTGGACATTATCGACGTGCTCGGGCTCGTGGAGCGCGATCAGCCCACATCTAGCTAGGGAGAGGAATGTTTCTGCCGAGACAAAGCTGTTAAGGCGCACTCTCTCGTCACATAAGTCAATGGGGTAGTAAGACCCGGAGATCAGGTTATTGACCGAAGTCATTGCTCTTGCAACGTGGCTTCGAATCAGTTTGATCCGAGAATTATCTATACGTACAATCCTGGCCCTATTGTATAGGAGCTCGTTCGTGTAAAATTTCGTATATGTACTCAGATTCGGGTGTCCTATGTAGCCCGAGACAAGTCCTGAGATATTGTCTCTCAAACACCTGATTCCTTTCCATTAAGCTGGCTTTCACGTTGAACTAGACGTTGACCAGGCAACCATGGGAAGTCCATGCAGCAGATTACCTTCACTCTAAAATAATGTTGGCGGCTATTAAACAAGCATCTTGTCAGAGGGAAAGCGGCCCGGGCCCTTGCCAGAGCAGCATCTACATGTTTGTCAAAATATAGATACTGATCTAGCAAGATCCCAAGGTATCTGACTACACTTTGTCTCGCCAGTGGACGCCCATCCGGTCCAAAAATTGAGAACCTGTGCCAAATTTTTCTAGCTCTCCGAGAGGCCCTAGATAAAGGCGTTCTGAGCAATATAGATTCTGATTTCTGGAAGCTGATTTTCAACTTCAAAATTTCATATTTAGCATTTCCAATATAACACCTTAATGACATGGAAGCAAAATAGTTACTGTGAACTACAACCAACGCGACTAATTCAGTCAAATCTCTCAAAAAATTTTATCTAGGACAATCACCCCCGGAGAATAGTGAACGAACATCTTCGACACAAACCATCCGCACCATAAGAGCGTACACTCTTGAACCTGCACGAACCCTATACAAAAAAAAAACAGAAGAGTATATAATAATGATGTCGATCGTTGGAACTGATCTGTACGCGATTAAGCCGTCTGCACACACTATAGAATGGTGAAGAGAAACTACCAGATCGCTTAGGTAAATGCTGAATAGTATCGACGAATTTACCGTGCCCTATTGCAGTACATTTTTGATTTCAAATGTTTGGGTAGATGTCACGTTGGCAATTTTCACAACGAACTTTCCACCGGTTAACATGGCAAATATCATATATAGCAGTGGTCCCAGCAGACTGAGCTTATAATAAAGACCTTCTAACCATACGGTGTCAAAGGCTTTTTCGAAGTCAATCAGGCAGGCAGCCGTGCACTGGATCTTGCATTTGTTCCATTGGATATCCGATACGAGTTTCGACACTGCATGAATAGTGTCATGCCTCGCTCTGAAACCGAATTGGTTATCCGGAATGATTTTATTGTCCTTAGCCCATTTAGACAGGGCCCTATGGACCACCTTCTCGAAGACCTTGCTGATACTCGGAAGGAGACTATCGACCGGAGATTTGCCGGTTTAGAGGTGTCTTTACCCCTCTTGGGGATTGGTTGCACCACCGCTGTCTTACAGTGCACTGGATAATATGCATTATTCGGTGCATTGTTCAACAGGATAGTGTACCTCTCTACAGCGACCGGCGGAAGGTGCCTAAGCACAACATTGGATACACCGTCGACTCACGCGGATTTTTTCTTCTTCAATGACTCGAAGATCATCTGAAGATCTTCCGTTGAAATGAATAGAGTATTAGCCCCCTCACTGGCGGTGGCATTATTTGCCATGAAATCGTAAAACTAAGATTCTCGGATCGCTAATGATCGAAATCATTTCGAAGGTAGAAGTGATGAAGCAGGGCTCTGTTCTCCAGGTCCAGGTTTGGTGAAAAATTCCTGGAAGATAGCTGACTGTCACCACCTTCTCCTCAGGATCCTCTATCACGAAAAAGTCGTCATCCAGGAAATTGGATGGCGCTCTCTGGATCGATACTAACTGTTCGTAGCAAACGTTCATTGTCTGACGTTCTCGGAAGCTTTAGATCCTGAATGACATTCTGATTGCTTCTCCGAAATATTTTATTTATTTACGGGAACATACTCGCGCTGTTGGATTTTACAGCACGAATTCTGTCGTTCCAATGCAAACTTCTCTTCAAACAATCTCTTTGATCAACTGTTGTAGATTTTTAATCAGTATTCGGTGACTTCAGTCTTCGGACCTCCGAGTTTTGCCTGTCGGTAAACCGCCTTTACAAGAGTTTGAGTCTTGTCAGGAGTCTACTTTTTGGTCTGTGCAGTGCGTCGATCGTCGCGTTTTAGTGGCGGAAATCGTTGGCCCTCGTTGTGTATGGCCCTATTTACCGAGTGGACACCACTACTCCGCCCGAAGGGTCCTCGATTGACGACCGCATTTAAAGGGAAAATCGACCTCAACCAACTAGATGTGAAGTTCCTATAATGTCTAAACACAGAGCAGGTCGTGGCATAAATAAGTGAAAACGGAAGAACATTGGTTTTGAATGTCTGTGGATTATAACGAGGAGGAACATTCGATCGGCTTCTGTGTTTCACAGCACGTCCGAAGATGGGTTTAAAATTAAAGTGGTGGTCCTTCCTATCGCGGCGGGTTTGATGGAAATGTTGATGGGGTGTAATCTAACTGGCTATTTCGCTGGAATACTGTATATTGAAAATACAACACAAGATCGAGAATAGAAAGTTTCCGCGATGCAAGTATCATGATGATTTCCGAGAACTTGCGTTTCACTTTAATGATTAACACTGAGTTTTGAAGCAATAAATTCCATTATATTCTCAGAACACCATTGTTGGAAGAACAGGGCCTTGAAATTGAAAACGAATATGAGGACTGATCAACGAAGAAAGATATTGGAAGTGGAACTCAAGAGTGTCGGCGATAGAACGGAGCCCTGGGGGATAGCACCATATAATATGTAATTAGCCGACTTAAGGTCGTCTATTAGGACTTCAATCCATTGGAAAACAAAACTTATTGATACCTAATGCAAGCCGAATTCTGCCATACTCGAATGCCTTCGAAATATCTAGAGCAACGATCTTACTCTCATCTGTGCGAAGTAGGGAATGGTTTTATTTTTCAATGAGGCTTGCCATTGCATCACCAGTGGACCTCTTGCTACGAAAACTGCACTGCGGTTCATTGAGAAGTTCATAAATCGGAAGTATTTCTTAAACAATTTTCATGTATGTATTGTACTTTGAAAGAACAGCGGTTAGTGAGGTGGGTCGCTAGTTTGAGTGAAGGATTGGCTTTTGTTTAGGGATAGACTGGAAAAAGGCATTGACCATATGTATATTTATAAAAATATATTCAGTGGTGTTGTTCATGACCTGAAGATAACTAATCATTGTATGATTTCTCTCACTCTCTGCTACAGTTCTGAAATGTTAAATTGTCCTAACCCACCTGCTGACGTAAGATATTCCACAGATGTTAAATTGCTAAAGGAATGTCTTAAATACGAATCATGGGAGCTAATACATTCGTCAAGTGACTCTTCATTTGCTTTTGGTTTACTTCTTAAGATCCTGCAAAAGCATATTAGAAATTGTACTACTTTTTCCTTACGTACGTAACTCGTGTAGTAAGAAATCCCTTAAGCCTTGGATGTCTACAATCTGTTGCAGCAGATTAGAAGAAAAAACAAATTGACTGTTAAATGCAAAAAACATCCGCATCAAGCTAGGTTAAAGGGATATTATAATGACCTGTATAAAAAAGTTGGCTGCTCTCCTCCGCGGGAAACTGGCAAAACCCCCCGTAGTACACTTGCCTCGAAAAAGCTTCTCGACTCTCGCCGTTCGGAATCGGCATTAAAACTGTAGGCCCCGTTCACTTGTGTGAAAAACAAATCGCACACAACATAAGTGAATGAGAGAAGCTAGGCTCTGGCTCTTCATGAGCTGTAACGCTATCTAAGAAGAAGAAGAACTATAAAAAAGTTCACAAAAACATGAAAGAAAAACGTGACTAGTTCTACTCTGATCTTTTTGCGTGAGCTAAGGAAAAAAGTGAGCAGAGATGGAAAATAGTTGACAATATTTTAGGTAAAAGCAAACAACATATTGAGATTAAAAGCCTAATAGTTAATGGTGTCAGCATAACAGACCCTAACAGCATCTTAAATTCATTTAATAATTATTGTAGTTTACTAAAATATCAGACCAGCTAACACCTTCTTTCGAATATTCTGCAAGTTGTAACCGCATTATAAGCGATTTATTGAAAAATACTACGTTTATATGTGGTTGACGTACGAGGGTGATCCGATAAGTATTTAGCCTCACCGCCAGATGGCACCAGTATCGCAAGAGCAACTTACTATCGTGTAGTACATTCTAGTAGAGGGCTACTGTCGAAATTTCAGTCGGATCGGATTCGTAGGTTTGTTTTGACCGCGTGTGGAAGCGGGAGTGTCCGCGGATTTTAGAAAAATGGAAAATGGTCCAGGTGCCTCGAAAAGGGCTACCACGGAGGATAACGTGAAAAAAATCCACGATCTCGTATTGGCAGACCGCCGATTGAAGGTGTGCGAGATAGCTGAGACAGTAGGCATTTCAAAAGATCGCGTGGGTCATATCCTGCATGACATTTTGGGCATGAAAAAGCTGTCGGAGCGATGGGTGTTGCGTTTGTTCACTCCGGACAACAAGCGCAACCGTGAGACCACTTCATAGCAGTGTTTGACGCTGTTTAAGCGAATCCGAAGGAGTTTCTGCGTCGTTTCGTGACAGTCGACGAAACATGGATCCACAGGTACACAAGAGACCAAGAAACAGTCGAAATAGTGGACTTCACCCGGAGTAAAAGGAGACTATATTGAAAAATAAATCGCCATTTCTCCGAAATTTTTGTATTTCTGTTGTAGGCTAAGTACTTATAGGACCACCCTCGTACTAACACATCTGTTTAATTTAAGCGTTCTAAGTGGCAATTTTCATCGTCCCCTTAAATGTGCTGAAATCATTCTCCTATTTGAAAAGAGTAGTAGAAATTCTATTGTATAATCAATTACAGGTCCAGTTTGCTTTTGCCAACCTTTGCCAAAGCCTTCGAAAAGGTCATTAAATTTTGCATTGAGTCCTTTTTAGATAGAATTATTTTTTTTTAGTAACAGTCAATTCGGATTTAGAGCAGGTATGTCAACTGAGGGTGCTAACCATAATAATTCGACGACGGCTCTCTTCGCTGATATAACTAAAGTTTTAGACATGATCGAACTTGAAATGCAGGAAACAGAAAGTTAAAATTAGTGACACTTTCAGCGAATCTTGTACTTTAAAAAATGGTGTACCTCAAGGTTCAGTTTTGGGACCTCTTCACGCCATGATTGTACAAAATTTTGCCTTCCTGTCCGTAGTTGTGGTAAACACAATTTCAGATCTAATCGTACTTGTTCGTCAAAATGCTTTAATATTGAGTCAGTGCAAAAATATAAATATCTTGGAGTAGTGATCGATTATAATTTAAATTGGAAAGATCACGTACAAGATATTAAACCGCATAGGTATCTGATAGATGAATATTGCTCTAAAAAAATTCTTAAGGTGTAACATCACTCTAGGATTTTGAAATTTTAGAAATTTTTTTTTTTTTTTGTTTAAAGTATACTTTAGTGTCATTAAAACGATATGCAGTTGTATGTATAGTCGAAAAAAAGTGTTAAGTGGTGTAATTTTAAATTATCCGGAAGCGCCTCGGAGCACGCGTTTAACGTTTAAAGCTAATTCACAATGCCGCTTGCGTGCTGGCATGCTTTTTAATCACGTTAGACCGAGTTTACGATATTACGCTATAATGCGCAACCACAAAATGTCTAAAACGTAATGAGGCTTCGCTTTGGTATATACGAAATTTGACAAAACAAAAGATACGTTATTTTTAGTGTTTTACTTCAAAACTTCATTAAAAAAAATCAAAATTTCCATCATAATTTAAAATGTTCAGTTAGTGAGTGCAATTTTATTGGATATTGGATCAGAGGGAACCGAATATATTATAATGCAGAAACTAAAGGAACCCAAAAACGTCTGTTTTCTACCAAAATCAATGATTTGACGCCCCTACAGGGGCACTTTATGCAAGCCTTAACAAAAACAAATATCTTAATTAAATTATTAACTAGGTGACACGGTGAAAACGATTAAGAAGAGGGTGCAGGGTTTTAATATAGGGCTAAGACTGGACTTTTTGATGTGAAAGTCGAAAAGATTGGTGTTAGCTTTGCGCAGCATTTTGAAGATTGGTTCGTGGTAGCAATAATTTGTGCGATGAGTGTTTATACGGAAAAGGGGCATGGACCGAAGGTTACGTGGGTTGGTGTTAAGGGGCATCAGGTGCAACAATGTGGGACTGTCAATGTTACCGCTGAGAAGGTCGTTAATAAATATAATATCTCTAACATCGCGTCGTTCTTTAAGGGGTTGAAGGTTGATTAATTTTAGGCGATCCGTATAAGGCGGTTAATTAAGGGGGTCGGCCCAGGGAAGGCCAAGAAGGGCAAAACGGATAAAGCTACGTTGAATGGCTTTAATACGCGTAGTGTGGTATTTTCAATTTCAATTTTTTATATTCTTTACTAAAACATATTGTGTAGATACATAGCAACTGAATAAGATACAAAACTAAATTAATAATATTAGACACAATGAATTAATAAAGAAGCTGCAATCTATAGTACATAAGGAACTAGAGGCGAAAGCAGCTGTAATAACTTTATTATAACATACAACATATTTTAATGTGGTAGGGTAGGGTTACGACAGATCTGTACATACATTATATATTTTATTTTTTATAAGCTTTTATTTTTTAAGTTAAATAGTGAAATATTTATATAAATTTAGCCAAAAAGGGAAAAAAAACCACAGTATTGTACTTAACGGCTACATTTAGTAAGTTATTAATATCGTTGTAGTTGAAATCGAAGAGCCAAAGTTTTACTTTTTTGAGAAAAATGGATACATTTCTTATAATTCTAATATTATTAGGTAGTTTATTAAAGAGTCCTGGTGCAGTTGACGTATAACAATTTAAAAAAAAATTGCAAGTTATGATGTGGTACTATAGCAAGATGTTGATCGTTTACTCTAATGTTATAGCTAGAAGAGCACCGGCTCAATAAATAACCAGATCTGGCGAAAAAAATCCTTAACACTTTATAGAAATACAAATGCTTCAGAGGTAGGATTTTGATGCTTCTGAAGAGTATTAAGCTGTCATGTCGACGATTTTTATTCCAGATAAGACGAACAATGTGTTTTTGAGAAATCAGAATTGGATTAATTTTATTGTGGTGTGTTCCGCCCCATGAAACTATGCCATATTCGAGCTTAGAGTGCACTAAACCATAATAAATACACTTAAGAAGTTCTCGTGAGCAATATTTTAGTGCATCTGTATGAGCAGACCAACCCATCTTCCAGTCAAGCAAAACCCCAGGTACTTGTATGACTTGACACACTCAATATTAAAACATTAATCAGAGCATGAACGTGACTCAAAAAATGTTAGTGGGTTTTCTACCGAGTTACAAATTTCTTCACTGTGATTAAATTTTTTACAACTTGCACAACGAAAAGAAAAAGTTTTCTTTCTTACCAGATATGTACATCGAAAAACATAATTTTATGCATTTTGAACCAATGGCTTAAGACTTCCAGGTCGTGATTAATATCTGCCGAAAGGTTCAGAGCAGAGTCACTGTGAAAAGCACATGCCATGTCATTAGCGAACGCATTCACTTTACTGCGGTATTTTTGTAAAAAAAATGAGTTAATAAAGATTAAAAAAAGTATAGGACCAAGCACTGAACCTTGAGGAACTCCCAAGGAGATGCTTCTTGTTGAGCTGAGCTGCCCATTCATTTTAACCCTTTGTCCTCTAGCAGATAGGTAGGAACAGAACCAATTATGCATTACGCCTCTAAAACCACAGTTGTACAGTTTGTCCAATAGCAACTTGTGATCGACAGTGTCAAAAGTTTTTGTTATATCGATGAACAGAGCCGCAGTTAGTTGCCTGTTATTTATGCCATTATATATGTTAGTGCAGAAATTTAAGAGGGCACCTTCAGTTGAACAACCAGAACGAAACCCAAATTGGCATTCACTAAAAAAATTGTTTCTTTCTAAAAATTTGATCATTCGCGTTTTTACAGTTTTTTCAAAAATCTTCGAGAATACGGAGAGTAGGGAAATCGGTCTATAATTATTTATTGATGCTTTATCACCCTTCTTAAACAGTGGTATTACTTCGGCTTATTTTAGATTGTCTAGAAAGATACCATTAGAGATGCTCTTATTAAAAATAAGGCATAAGATATCACAGATATTGAACGCTATTTTTTTAACCAAATTATTTGATATACCATCAGTTGCAGTTGAATTCGAATTTTTTAGAGAGATTATGATTTTGTATAATTCAAAAGATGTTATGGGTTCAAAAAAGAAGCTATGTGAGGATGACGCATCATTAGATAAACATTCGCATTTGGTAAGTTCAGAGCAACTATCAGACACCACTTTACTACCAATGGATATATCATTAAAATTATTAGCTAAATCTATTGGATTAGATACAATAGTATCAACAAGTTTCAAGCTTTGAATTTTATTCATTTGGGTTGTTTTATTAAGTATTTCATTTACCAATTTCCATTCTTTTTTAGATTTGATTTCACGAAATTTATTTGGATAGAAATTGTTTTTGCACAACAGAACGTCCTTTGAAATTTCTTTACATAATTGTTTGTACGCAGTAGTGATACCAGCTTTATTAGGGTTTCTGAGTTTCTTTTTGAACAGTTTGTTCTTATGTTTAATTTTTTCAAGTAGATCAACAGTAATCCAAGGCTTTAATTTCTTTAATGTAGAGTCACTTTTTTTTCTTTTACTCGAACATTGCTTGACAGATTTGCTTAAAGTTTCAATAAACATAGCGTAATCTCTGGAAGGATTACTTTCATTAGAAATGTTATGCCAGCAATGAGAACGAAGTAGATTATTAAGTGCGTCATAATTAGTAGTAACGTATGTAGAACAGGAAGGTAAGTTCTTAGATCTTGCATTAGAAATGTACTCGATGCTCAAACACGTCATACAATGATCAGTCAACTGCAAATCAATTACAGCACTGCTGAGCTGGTATTTCTGTGTATTAAAAAAACGTACCATGATATGGTCAATGCAAGTGCTTGTAGAGTCTGAAATGCGGGTTGGCTGGTTTATGCCCATAAGATGATAATAGGAAAAAATAATTATCCACAAGGATAGAGTTATGTAAAATATCGATGTTGATGTCACCCAATAAAATTATATCATTAGAAGATTCGTTAGATAACAGATTTTCTAATTCCTCATAAAACACATTATTGGTCAAAGTTGGCTCATTAAATCTATAAACACAAAGAAATGTTAACTTTTTATCATTTACCATCACTTTTAAAACATCACAACTAACCAAATTATAGCGAAAATCTTCAACACTTATCTCACTTTTAAAAAAGGCCACAACACCACCAGCTGAATATGCATTCTTACTACAAGGTATAAGATCATATCATATTCGTAAGAGGGGGACTAGACTTGGCTAGCACATTGGAGTAGGGGCCTAACGAAAGTAATGTATAATGATTTCGTAACGTAAGGATTCGAGAATTCTTTGGACCAACGTTTCACGAAATCGAAGGCAGAGTTGGCACGTTTGATAATGTTGTCGATATGGAGGCGAAAGTTAAGTTCACAGACACAAAAGAGCCCAAGATCAGCCAAGAAGTTGACAGGGGGAACGGTTTCATTACGAATAATGTAGGTTCTAGGTGGTGAGGAAGAGCGCTTGCGGGAGTAAGTGATGGCTTCGCATTTACTGACATTGAGCTCGAGATGTTTTTTTTTGACACCAAGTAGTGAACCTGTTAAGGTCAGATTGGAGAGGCATTATGGAGAGCTGAAAGTCCAGAATAAAGCTGTCAACATCATTAATGGTTAGAATAAATATCATTGGGCCGAGATGACTACCTTGTGGGACATCGGACGTAACATTAATGGGATCAGAGATAGAAGATCTGAAGATAACGTTATAATGACGATCTTCGAAATAAGATTTGATCCATGAGATAAAACTGGGAGAGAAACCGAGGGCAGTGAGCTTGAAGAGAATAAAGGCTTTTCTGAAGTCAGTGGCGACAAACTCTACTTCTTTGCCAGCTTCAAGGGCACACAAACATTATGAAACAAACTCGACTAGATTAGTGGTTGTCGATCGACCTTTTAGGAACCCATGTTGGTTAGGCGAAAATATGGGTTTGCAGTGAAAGAATAGTGCATCATAAACGATGCTCTCGACAAGTTTGGGTATGCATGAGAGCTTGGCAATGGAACGATAGTTGGACACATAATTTTTCAGTCATTTTTTGTGGACTGGAATGATATAAGCATATTTCCAATGCTGAGGAAAGAGTCCTTGAGCGATAGAGCTTTGAAATAGAGCGGTAAGGGGTAAAATAAAATGTTTCGCGCACCTTTTTACAACTATGGCAGGCAGACAGTCGGGACTGGGAGAGTAGTCCTCCATTAGGTTGCGTATTTTTTTGGCGGTTAGGTCGGGAGTTATGTTCAGTGAGACAAGAGACGTCTTTAAAATATCGAAAATAGTCGTGATCGGGTTGAAGATCCTGGTTGGCGAATGATTGGCTGAAGAAATGAGCAAAGAAGTTGGCGATTATTTCGGGTTCGAAGTGGTATTAAGAAAATTAAATGTAGCGGGGTAGTTATCAGTTTTTTTTGTATTAATGAAGTAAAAAAAACACTTGGGGTCAGAGATAAGGGAGGATTGCATTCGATTCAGGTATCGAAGGTGGAATGATTCACATAGCTGTGCAAGTTTAGTGTAGGACTGAATGTAATTAGAAAGGTCAGATGAAGAGGAGGATCTAAGATAGGCGTGCCAATTTTTGTTTTTTTTATTGCGCAAAGAGCTGAGCAGCTGAGGATTTTGGAGTATAATAGCGCAAGGGTTTCGTTTAAGGATATGTGTGAGTTAGGGTTAAGAAGGAAGTTTAAAGATTATTTAGTTTCGCGAAGTCAGCTTTCCGGAAATTGAAACAATACGTTTTTTTCGGAGGGAAGAACAGTGAATTGAGTCTCGAGTGAAAGAGTTACCGACAGAGGTGGATGAAGGGGGTCTAAAGTAGACAACAGGTCAAGTTGTCTGCCCATGTTATTGGTGATATTACTGAGTTGCAAAAGGCCGGAGTCAGAGAAATGATCTGTGAAAAGGATGTCTTTACCTGAAGAGGGGTTAGAGGCGATATAATGCGTCTCATCATCAGATTAGGAGATTGAAATCGCCGCAGATGAGATGTCATTGGGTTCGGCGATATCAAATATGGAGTCGACGAGATCAACGGCGAGTTGATAGCAATGTGTGGGCTGTGATGGTCTTAAGTAATAGCAGGCAAGATAAAGTTTCCCTTTAGGGAGACTTATTGAGCAAGGGATCATAGCGGCTGTGGATTGCTAAGAGAACTCCGCGACCATCAGGATCGGCAGAGTTGTCGAGTCCATCGGCCCGAAACAATGAAATCTGAGGTGAATAACTCGCTGTCCCCAACGCTGGAGTATAAATCGTTTCAGTTAGGACAAACATATTGTAGAATTGGTTTTGGGAATTAAGGAGTACTGCGGAGATCTTGGTGCGTAATCCTCTGACGTTCTGATAGTACAAGGATGTGTTTTTGTAAAAAATATTCGATGGGTGGGGAGATGTGGTAGTGTTTCGGTTAGGATTTAAAATAGTTTTTAAAATTAGAACGGGTACTTTGCAAGTGTGCGATGCGATTGAACTGGCATGGGCGGCGAAGGTGGAGAGGTCGTTATTTACAAGGAAATATAAAGCCTTTCGTTTTTTATCGTAAATATCGCTCGACTTCAACGCCTAAGTAGAGCTACTTTCTACTTTGTCGTGCGTTTTGACAGATGACAATGCTTGTATATGTGCGCTGTTTGTCTGCATGGGTTGATTTAGGAAGCATTGCTTGCATTCTGTCATATTCCTGATCTTTGAACCGCCGAGTAGCCACATTTCGTTATAGAAATTCCTAGGTCGCGCGTTTGACACATGTTTATCTTACGTTGGTAAAACGCCTGTCAAAAGCCCAAGCACTTGAACGCCACATTGTGATACGGCGACAAGTCTTCCCTGCCTCAGCCTTGCAAAATAGAAGGCTAAAACGAAGTAAATGCGATAGGTCGTAAAGATGATGATCGCCGGATCCAGGACCGTCAAATAAATTAATTGTATTTGTATTTGTATTTATTTATTTAAAACAACATTTACACAAAAAGATTAAGATCTTATAAATAGCGTAAGGCTTAAAGAAGACTTAAAACATATGTATACGCGATTATGCAAAAGGCAGATGTAAAAGATATATATTTATACAAATTAATACTATATTCAGATATCTAAATTCAAAAGGCGATGTCCGGAGGGAGACTAGGGTGATGACAGGTATTTCAAGACGGAAGTTTTAAAAGTGCGGTGATTTTTAATTCTTCTTATTTCGATTGGCAGAGAGTTCCACTGACGGGTGGTATAAACAAAGAAAGTGCGTTCTGAGGCAGTGCAGAAGTATCTTGATTGAATAAGCTCATGAGATCGCTGTGAAACTGGAAAGTCCAATTTTCTATAAAGATAGTCTGGTTGGCCAGTTCGCATTACTTGATGAATGCAGCATAATGCTTTGAATTTTAAATAGTTTACAAAATAACAGCCAAAGATTTTTTTAGAATGCTGTGATACGTGGTCATAGCGTCGAAGGTTATAGATGTATCGAGTAATATTGTTAAAGATGATGTTAAAGATGAGCGAGTTCGGATCCCGATAACACCAACGCCATCGAATGATTATTTCGCGGCGTCCCTCCTCGGCGGGGTACTGGCAAAACCCCCCGTTGTATACTTGCCATGAAAAAGCTTCTCGGCTCTCGCCGTTCGGAATCGGCATTAAAAAGCTTAAGGTTCCGTTCACTTATGTGAAAAAACAAATCGCACACAACATAAGTGAGTAAAAAGTAGCTTGGCTCTGGCTCCACATGAGCTCCAACGCCATCTAAGGTGTCTGTCTGGCAGTACAATGGACCAGTATTTGTGTCTGAGTGCTCCAACAGATAGCAGAAGCCTCCACAAAAAAAAAAAAAAAAAAAAAAAATATTGTTAAATATAACATTTAGTTTTCTTAAGGAGTTGGAGTCGGTGTTACAATATACTTCGCAGCAGTACAGCAGAGTAGGCAAAAGAAGAGTTTTAGCCAATAAGGTTTTGATTTTTATAGAGATGAAGTTTATCGAGGCCCAGAGGACGCGAATGGCGGCATAAACTTTACCAGCGATAGTATTTACGTGGTCAGACCAAGTAAGTATGTCATTGAAAACAAGTCCAAGGTTCTTTAATTTTTCAACGTAGGTGACCACGGACTCCCCCAGCTTGATACACGGGAGTAGGGACTTATCTAATTTAGTTCTGTTGATGGCTATTACTTTACATTTGGTCGGATTAAGACTCAGATTGTTACTCTGTGCCCACCGCTGTATGCAACATAAATCTTCGTTCATTGCTTCTGATGCCTGAGAGAGTTTTTCAAGAGGGCTACTAATAAACACCTGAACATCGTCGACAAACATTAAAACGTAGGAGTGTCTAACCGCTTGGGGGAGATCATTAATGTAGAGAACGAAGAAAAGAGGGCCCAAAATTGAGCCCTGTGGCACACCACTGCGTACAGGAAGTAGACATGAAGTTTTATCTCCAACAACCACGCATTGATGCCTTCCTGTAAGATATGATTGAAAAAGCTTAGTTGCAGTTGAAGAGAAACGAAACAAACTTCTCAGTTTTGAGCATAAGATCGTATAATCGACTGAGTCGAAAGCCTTGGAGAAATCCAGAAGGGTAAGTAAAGTTACCTCTTTTCTATCCATTGCTTTACGTATCTCATCAACAATATTTAGCAGTACGGTCTTGCAGCTTCGATTTGCTCTGAATCAGGATTGAGCACCATTAAGGAGATTATTTGCATCGAGAAATCTTTGTATCTGCCTAGAAATCGCTTTCTCAAAGACCTTGGACAAAAAGGGTAGGATAGAAATTGGTCTATAATCTACTGTACCGCTGCCCCCCTTCGGGACTGGGATAATTTTGGCTTTTTTTTAATCAACTGGGAACTCAGATGTTGTTAAGATGGGGTTTTATAAATGTCTGAGGTATGGCAAGATAAATGGTAAAAGTAGCTTAACGAACCTGGGGTCAATATTGTCCAAACCTATGGCATTTGATTTTACAGAGAGTAGGGCCGCAACAATGTCCTCATCATCAAGGCGAGTAGGGCTAAATGTGCTATTCACTTCCTCGGATGGACCAAGAAGCAAATTAGCAGGTAGATTTGAGCTGGTTTTGTTTGAATCTAGAAATTTAGTGTCCAGGAGATTACAATCGAGGTTGTCGGGGACCTTGGGGCTTTGTTTACCGATACCCAAATTACTTAAGGTCCTCCAGACATTTCTTCCAGTACCCGTCGGATTAAGGTGGTTAGCATAGTATTTTTGTTTAGCCAATCTAACTCTATACACAACTTTATTCCGAAGGGTGGAGTAGATTGCATGCAACTCGGGAATTCTGCACCGCTTCCATCTAGCGTAGGCTATATCTCTCTTTACAATCAGATCAGTGATATCGCGATTCATCCATAAAGGAGCTCCGTACGTAATTTTCTTTCTGTGTAAAGGAACATGAGCATCGAACAATTTGTCAATATTTTCATTCAAAAACGATAGTTGATCGTTAACTGATGTGATTCTGTAGATTCTGGCCCAGTCAATTTCACGAACGCCATTCAATAGACGACATTGGTTAATCGATCTAAAGTCTCTATATTGGAGAAGTTTTACATTTGCCTGGAATTCAAAATCATAGATTAAGAAGATGAGGTCATGTTTAGAGAAACCTGGTGCAAGAAGTTGGCTATAAAGTAGTGCCTTTCCGGGATCATTAACAAAAAAGACATCGAGTAGGGTGCTAGAGCTGCTGGTGAAATGAGTTGGTGCAGAGAAGTTTACGGGAAATAAACTTAGAGAGAGAGTTCATAGAGCCGATTAATGGTGCAGAGGTGGTTTTATTCAGAAGATTGCAATTTAGATCGCCGCAGAGTATAACCTGAGAGGTAATACAGGAATATTGTTCCAAACTAACAACCAGAGGAGTAAAGTCTATATTTTTATTGGGCCTGTAGGCCGTGCAGATTAGTAGCTGCGATGAACTGCACGTAATCTTCACAAAGAGATATTGCAGGGGGCAATCAGGGTTTGACTTATGAGTGACGTCGCATCTGATGCCATCTCTTACATAGATTGCGACTTTACGTAGATTTTGTTGTCTGAATTCAGACTAACATGATGGAGCGACAAGTGCATGTTGTTGTTCTTGCATTGTTCCGCGGACCCACAAGCAGTTTCGGCGGAATGATCACACTACTCTGAAATTCTGGGTCATAACGCGTTAATGCTTGTTCGCAGTGGCGCCTTGGCCGTTTCAGTTGGTCCGGTCGCGACGAGAGTACATGGTCAGTCCTTTCTGGGTTAAAATTCAGGTCCAGAAAATAGCTGATAGCGACGGGTTGGGGCGGTCTAACTGCCGTTTACTTAGTCTCTTGAATGTGGTGATAATGTTTGACCACACTCTTCTGGCTTAAGACTCAAATGGGAGTACTATTCACCAAGGAAGAAGTAATTTGTCTAATATTCTAATTTCGTGTGGGGAGTATTAGCTCTCGTGCTATCAACACCTCCACACCGTTCCGCTCGCCGAGCGACAACTTTAAGTGACGTAGGCCACTTCTTTTTTCCACACAATGTAACGTTACCCTTAGGTTCCTTTTACATTGACTTCTCGTGACGATAAATTTACGCGAACCCCACTTCCGACAAATACAATAAGCAGTTGCTTACCTTGAATTTCTTTAATTTCCCTTGGCTCGTTGTTGCATTTTTTTTTTTTAACTTCGTTCACGCAAATACCCTTTAAAGGACTTAGTTAGACGGCGATATGCACGGCGCTTTTCTAGTCATCACTGACATTTCCATTGTCAACGGTAGTGACAGCTATAGCTTTTAATCTACTTGTGGTCTTAAATATTTGACACGCAAAAGCTCCTTTGTTTCAATTATTTTCTATCCAGGATAGTCCCTTATTTATTACTTTTACTCACGTAAGTAAAACACCACACGTGTTCGAGGGGTAAAATATATTTATTTGATTCCTTCCATAACTCTGTGTTAAGCTTGCTTCCAGACATCAATCGATTGAGGTTTATCAACGGCAACAAGTGGTTTCACATACATCTTCAAAATATCAAATAATCGAGCGGAGTATGATCACTCTACTGGTCCACTTCTTGATATGACGTTTTCATTTTTGGTAGCTCTTAGGTCGGTTGTGACTGCTCATTAGCCCAAATACAACAAGTTTATTTTTTGACGTATTCGTGAAGCCGAAGAAATGAGTCCCCACGCTGAGAAGAATTTTTTGACAAAAAAAAAAAAGACGGATAATGAAGCTGTTCCAATACCAGTAGCAGTTGAACAGCCTGGATTATGTGTGCCAATATCTCTCTTCCATAATATGCCGTAAAATAACTCCAAAGCTTTAGAACGTCGAGGAATAGACTTGTCACATCATCATTTACAACGGAAATATTGATAACCGAATGGCTTTTACGTACTCTAGTCGGTAGATAAAAGCCTAATTATAGAAAACTCAACCGAAGTTGGACGATTATAGAACGGAAGAAGAAATAGAACAATTTTTTTCACTGAGCACTGATTTTAGAAATATTATACATTTCCCCAATTTGTAAACATTATTCGGGCGTAAGTCTGTTCATGAAGAAATACCAATGAATACTGAATAGAAATGTCACATGGACGTAATATTTGTCACACGTGCTATGCCCGATTAATCCTTATTAAGAAAGTACTTCGTATTGAATCACCCGTCTTATATGATTTACCTACTATTTTTTTCGTTACCGGCTTGATGAAAGATTTGACAATAAAATCGAGCACATAAAGCAAGGAATAAATAAACTCTTAACCATAACCATAAAATAGCCCAGAAGTACATATGTATTGAAATCAAGGCTCCTCGTCATAAGAGTAGTAAGCACACCACTAAAGAAAAGAAAGGAAACAAGTTCCGAAAACGATTTCCACTTAACCGTAACAAAAAGGACTTTTAACCCTCCAGGCTCACTTAATTGCTCTTACTCAATAAATTGAGCACCCAACTTCAGTCATCCGACTTGGTACGACATCGGCGTAAACTCAATTAAGAACTCACTCCCGACCAGCGTCAACCAGTCATCCGGGAATCAGGAATCGGGCATCTGGCAGGTTCGGATCTTAATTTTACTGCCGATAAAAGCAACTTTCATCATAGCCCCTAAACTGAATCGTAAATTTGCCTTATGTACGTGCTTGTACCCATTGCTACCGCTATTTCGACGAGCAGCTTACATAGCTGCATAGTGAAACGTTCATTTATAAAATATTAATTCGTCAATCTTGGATACCAAGGCATCCATAAAATAGTTAATTTTCGCCGTCTATTAAAGAAACAACAACAACAGGAAGAAAATGCTCTCCTTGGGAAACGATGGAACGCCGGGGAAGCCAATCGGAATAGTGAAGGCAATCGGTGATGCCAGTCAGTTCGGCAAGGAGGATGATATTGATGGAATTGGATTTTTCCATTTCAATCTTCCCCTCGAGCCGTCACATTTTCAATTGCATAAATCCACTTGAAAAACTAAAGCCGTGTCGTCAAAAGGACATAAATCAATCACAGTGAATCGAACCACTTTCCGCTTCTTGATCCTGATGTTATTCGGTTGTTATTCGGTATCACATCGTTCAGTAACGTTGCCATCGGCTTGTTGTACAAAGGACACCGGAGTGAAGTCGTATAGTAGCGGCTCAGCGGCTCAATGACAACCGAAATTCCATTTCGCTTTCCTGCCTATGGTCCTCTCTGTATTTCATTAATAATTCATTGCGCAATTTTTCTTTCATTGCACCTTTCATTAGAGATGACCGTCGTCGTTTCGTTCCTCCTGTCGGCCTCAACGAATGATGACTACCTACGACATGAGTACCTACTGGCGAGAGTATTCCATACAATCAATGTTAAACGGGGAGGAAAATAAAAACCAATGGCGAAAATGGACACGGAGACGAGACGAGGAGAAGGAATCACCAAAGGTAGCTAACAAAACAGAACTCCCGTTGAGTGAATAAATTATCATAAATTTTGCATAGGGAATTAAAAAGAATTTATATAACGGCGAATCTGAAAAGTAATCCTTGATGGTATGACGAAGCCGACGACAACGATGGTAGCGACGATAACGACGAGGTGGTGAAGGGGAGGAGGACACCGATGACGGCAGATGGATGGACGATGAAGATGGTCTGTTAAGTGTATCGCGCGGGGCAGGTGCCGCGAACGGAGGCGCTTCGAGCACATGTCAAACACGCGCTGTAAAGTGATTTTTGTCTCCCAGTTTGTCCTCGTCGAGTTAATTTCATTTCTCCGCCTTGTCGTCTTTATTGTTTTGTTGTTTTTTCTGTATCTTGTTATCGTGTTTCTTCTTTTTTTGCTGTCCTCTTCTGGAGTGGTTCTGAAGTGGCGTGGAATAAAAAGCCAAAACAAGAAAAAAATCAAATCCATGTCACGCTTTGATTGGTTTAGCAACGCTAAGGGGGATAACATGGTGTTCCTTATTTTTTTGTATTTAATAATATCTGGGCTAAGGAATCTGATAAGCGGCGATACAAGATACCTTCATTAGCGAGTAATCTGGGTTTATTTATAACGTCGTAACGTAGGGAGTATTCCCGTGTCATCTGGTTTGTGCGTTACCAGGTGCCTTGATGGATGGGTATCTTAACGTGCAATCAGTCTACCTAGGTTCAGCTTCTTCAATTAGCGCAGCTATGCGTTGTCTGGAGTCATTCGGAATAACAAATAAAGGGGTTCGTTCTTAAAGAGTTAAGCAACACGTACAGGGGTATCCCTGCATACTATAAGGAAATGCATGAGCGATTTCTTACAGGCGTCCGTATGGCAGGCTTTGTAAACCTTTTAGCAGAAAGAAGTTTGGCATAAATTCAATCCATTTGTCAGATCGGTGTTTCCTGTCTAGGAATAAGATCACTGGACGGTGGTTTACTACAAGTGTGCGTGCGAGTGAAGCAATAAGACTGCTATTGATTAATCGATTCTTATATAGAGAATCTGGCCTTTGAATAGGATTGCTTTTATATAAGGCTGGTTATGTCATATACGATGACGGCATGACGTAGTGGATTTCGGGGATTGTGTCCCAACTTGAGCTTTGGATATACAAGGTGGCAAATCAAATTATCCAATTTTGTTTTTGAATTACTTTTCTACAAAATGATTTTGAGTGATGGAAATCTTTATTTGGATCTATACAATTTTTTCCCGTTAAGTGAAAAAGATGATATCCGTCAAGTGGTTGCCGCCAGTGTTGATGCACATTTTTATCCTTTTTATCTCATTTTCCATCACTTTCCACAAGATTTCCGGTGACAACTTTTCGCTTCCTGTTGAATATTCTCCTTAGGAGCTGCGACTGTCTGAGGCGTTGGCATAAACCCGCGACATCAAGTAGACCCAAAGAAAAAAGTCTGGAATTGTTGAATCGGGCGATTGCTGTGTGTGCGGTTGCATCGTATTGTTGAAACCATATGTTGTTGATTCACCAAGCCCCGTTCATTCAATTCCGGCAGTAAGAAATCATTTATGATGGCCCTGTAGCGTTCGCCCGTAACACTGACCATGTGATCGATGGCGTCCTAAAAAAAATACGGCCCAATCACTCCTCTCGCGTGAACGCCGCATCAAACAGTGGCTTTGAGCGGATGTCACATTGCCCCAGAAACGAAGATTTTGCTCATTGAGATAACCGCTTAAGTGGAAATGCACCTCGTCGCTCATGATGATTTTCGACATACGAGGGTCCGATAAGTACTTAGCCTAACCGCCAGATTTCGCCAGTATCGCAAGAGCAACTTACTATCGTGTAGTACATTCTAGCAGACGACTACTGTCAGCTACTGACAGTTAATTTCTGATTTCGGCTACTGACGGCTAATTTCAGCTGGATCGGACTCGTAGTTTTGTTTTGACCGCGTGTGGAAGCGGGAGCGTCCGCGGATTTTAGAAAAATGGAAAAAGAGCAATATCGGTCGGTGATTCGATTCTTGTTTTTGGAAGGGAAATCGCGCAGCGAAATCAAAGAGCGTTTGGATGCTGTGTACGGTGACTCTTTTCCTTCGATGGCGACCATAAAAAATTGGTTAAACGAGTTTCAACGTGGTTGCACGTCGGTTCTTGATGAGCCACGTCCAGGTGCCTCGAAAACGGCTACTACGGAGGATAACGTGACAAAAATCCACGATCTCGTATTAGCAGACCGCGAGATAGTTGAGACAGTAGGCATTTCAAAAGATCGCATGGGTCATATCCTGCATGAAATTTTGGGCATGAGAAAGCTGTCGGCGCGATGGATGCCGCGTTTTTTTCACTCCGGACAACCAGCGCAACGGTGAGACCACTTCAGAGCAGTGTTTGACGCTGCTTAAGCGCAATCCGAAGGAGTTTCTGAGTCGTTTCGTGACAGTCGACGAAACATGGATCCACTGATACACACCAGAGACCAAGGAACAATCGAAACAGTGGACTTCACCCGGCGAACGTGCTCCGAAGAAGGCGAAGACTGTCCCATCGGCCGGAAAGGTGATGGCCACCGTTTTCTGGGATTCACAAGGTGTGATCAACATCGACTACATGGAGAAGGGCAAACAAGGGTCACAGGGCTGTACTATGCCAAATTATTGGACCAATTCGACGCCAAATTGAAGAAAAAACGGCACCAGTTGGCGAAGAAAAAAGTGCTCTTCCACCATGATAACGCACCGGCTCACATCTCCACCCTCGCCACGGCCAAATTGGTCGAATTGGGCTACGAACTGCTGCCCAATCCACCGTATTCTCCAGATTTGGCCCCGTGCGACTTCTTTTTGTTTCCAAACTTGAAAAAGTCACTCGCCGGGCAGAAATTTCAGTCAAATGAGGAGGTCATCGCCGCCACGGAGGCCTACTTTGCAGACCTCGAGAAAACGTATTTTTCAGACGGATTAAAAAAGTTGGATCATCGCTAGGTCAAGTGTATCGAGCTAAAAGGAGACTATATTGAAAAATAAATCGTCATTTCTCCAAAATGTTTGTTTTTCTTTTGTAGGCTAAGTACTTATTGGACCACCCTCGTAAAATTACCCTTTTCGTTGTATTAGTACAGGCATCAACTGATATACTGTTTGCACTTTGTACGGGACCATGTGTAAGTCTTACAATCAAATTCGCCGTAGGGTCCGTCTGGTGATGCAAAATTGCGTGGCCCGTCGTCTGGTTGATGTTTTTTCGTTCTCAGCGACATCGGCTGCCACAGCCGTGATATTCTCGGCCGAGGACCAGTCCAGTGGAGGCCATGCCCGGCACGGTCTCCTGTGATTCCAGTCTGTTCAAGTCGAGTAGCTAAGCGCCGGTGTGTTTGCCCAGTTGGCCCGAAACGATTGGGAAATCTCTTGCCAAGTATAGCGCTCCATTGCTTGTCTGTTTGTACACTACAGCTGTCTAGTTCATAAATGTCAAATATGATTGATGAACGAGGCCTTTTGCAAAAATTATAACATCTTCCGATAGGGTGATTAATTTTGCGCCACCTTGTATAAAAAGGAAGAGGATTAAAAATTTGACATTGTCGATGATCTGTCAGTGACTATTACTAGTCCCTAGCTCTCGATTGATAGTTCAACTTCAACATTTACATTAGACAAGCTGCATAAGAGATGATAAGTTGTGTTAAAAAAATAGCGGGAATTTTACAATGTCGCTGGATGTGTTAGTCTGATTTCCTCGCATATTTTGGGTTAATGCAAAATCACCTTTTCGTATCTCTGCTGGTATATCAGTCATTTTGCCTTCAATGCACGCATCAATTCCAGCGATAGCGATCTCCCGCGGGGGTTTTGTTCGGTTTGAGTAGTTCATAAGAACAGAGTAGAAATTTGGAACTTTTAGTATTTGCCTTTGTTGAGAATAATGATGCCTGGGCGGGCTAACTAATGATTTGTTACGTGCTATCCTACAATCTACACTTTCCATCGCCAGTCACAATACGATGCAAAAAAACATTAGCTTTTCTGCCGTTGAATCAACAGTTCACACGTTAAGACCTCGTTCGGCTTTAACTCCCTCTCGGCTTCAACTCATACGGCACTTGTCCTTGCCTTTGCTTCTGAATCATTCACAATGCTTTCAAACGTTTCGAAACTGTTGTGTAAACTACTTGTAATGATTTTGCGAGTTTAATCAGCTCCTCCAGCGATGTGGTCTTTATAACTTGGATGGTGGGAAGAGTTTTGGGAAGAGAAAAAAATGGAGTGGCATGCGGTGACTGAGGCATGATTACAATGTTGTTTTTGGCCAAAACGCACAAGTAATGATGAGTAACAGGTGCATTATCGTTATGCAATAGACATGAAATTGTTTCCCACAAATCCGGACGTTATTTCCAATGTAATATTCCTTATGATGACCGTCCGACCAGGACGTCCGGCAGGGACTAATGATTAAAAACACCATTGTAATCGAAGAAAACTTTGAGCAAATCGTTCACAATTGACCGAACTTGGCGTGTTTTTTTTCCGCCTTGGCTACTCTGCCAGCTTCTATTAGGATGGTTGTTCTTTGATTTCGACGTCTTAGCCATATACCCATGTTTGGTCTTTGATGACTTTTTTTCAAAAAAATTGGATCGTCATTCAACAGCTCCTGAGCTGACCCACCTTTCATGCCAAAGATATGTGAAAAAATGCATGGTATGAGCCAACTGATATGCCAATATCGTCAGCAACTTTTCTGATAGTGACTCGACGATTCGCCATAAAAATTTTCTACAGTACTTCCAACGTTTCCATGCGTTGTTGACATGCTGAGGCGTAGAGGGTGTAGAGCTTATACCATTTATAAACATTTTTGTTTTTTGCTTACCAAAGACGCCAAATGCCACAGTCAACATTTCAAGTACGTTGGAACTTAATCTCGCAAAATTTAATACAGACTTTTTGATCCAGCAAAAATCCAGCAAAAATCGCCAAAACATGTCTTACCTTTATATTTGTGGAAAACATATTAAATGGCTGATAATGTCAACGTATGTTTGGGGACATGTATACCAACATCTTTAAAATAAAAATTCGAAAATCCAATGTACTTAGCTCGTGAAATTCAAAAGTTTTAAACAACCCCGAACATTGTAGTTCAAGCATGCCCCTTCCTTGTAGATTCGTTACCATCTTAAATTACATGGACAATGTTCTGGTGACGGCATCTGTTGGATAACAGCGGGACCTTATTCAGGGTTCCGATATTTAGCCAAGAACAAAGCTGTTGTGATGCTCCAGCCTTTATATTCGTTGGTCACGGCTTAGTGTGATTTTTTCGTTTTTAAAAAGTAAAGAGAAGATTAAAAGACCGGTCATTGGCTTTTTTTAAGTATAATTGACGCTACAGACCATGCAGGACCAAAGCCGAAGCTCCTCACAATCATCTATTATTATTACCAGCTGTTTGAAACAACTGACAATCCTCCGGCAAGCGGGGCTGTCACACATGTATGCGTTAAATATTTTGCTTAGTAGAGTTGCGCGTGCGCAAAGTTGCCCTTCGATTGCATCCTCTCTCGGAAATGCAACATACTTTTCAGCGCGGAAAATCCTGCGAGACCTAGTTGGGAGAATTGAACACGCACTCGAAAGGAAAGAGTATGCAGTGGGCATTTTCGTCGACATTGAGGGAGTTTTTGATAACCCAGCTTTCGACAGTATAAGTGACGCTGCTAGACGGCATGGCGTAGATAAAGCACTGGTTTTGTGGATCAAAGCAATGCTTGTGCACAGAACATTGATCGCTGATGCAGGCCTCAAGGTGGTGTTATGGTGCATGGTGGTCGACTCTCTGCTCGATACTCTCAATGCCTCTGGAATCTATGTCCAGGCCTTTGCGGATTATGTGCTGTTCTCTCTGTCGGCCCATGTTTAGAGTCTGTCTGTCACAAAGCACAGAAAATGCGTCTGTCTTTCAATCAGAGATAAACGCAATCCTAATTGTTAGGCACTATGTTGTGAAGCACATGTGGAAAGGAAAAACATATGCGCCTGCAGTGACACCCAAATTGCACTCAAAGCTGTGTCCAACCCTTTATCCAACGCCGAATTAGTGCATGAACTCAAGACCTTTTTGAACCTTTTTGTGTTGTGTTGTCTTTAAATTTTTGTTTATAAAGGGCAATACGCCTACACAAATCAAAGATGCGTTGGACTCTGTGTATGGGGACTCTGCACCATCATTTAGTGAAATATTGGGCAGCTGAATTTAAACGTGGCCGTGAGAGCTTGGGAGACGATGGACGTTCGGGACGTCCAAAAACTGCAACAACGGCGATAAGAGAAGGGGAGTGTGATGTTTAAACATCACTTCCACTCGGAGGCCAAGAGGCCCATTGTGATTTCCTTCATTTGTGTGGGTACACATAAAATTAACCTGTCCTATCACGTGGTGGCTGAAACCACCCCGTGCTCTTAATGAATTTTAGAAGATCCGATATATCTGCATTAGCCACGTTCGCAATCTCTGTAAAGAATCTTTGGCCTAGCGACACTAGGCGTCGATTCTGGAGAGCTGGGCAGTGGCAAAGCAGATGTTGGATCGTCTTAGTTTCTTCCTCATCGCCGCAGCTCCGGCAGAGATCGCTGGATCCCGAGTCCCATTTCCGGAGCATTGCTCCAATGGGACAGTGTCCTGTGATCACTCCGACGAGCATACGGATCGAGTTACGGTCCAGCGCCAGGAGCTTCTTTGTTTTTCCGACATTGAGCTCTGGCCACGATGATCTTGTCGTGTAGCTGTCGTTTCTTGTAAGCCAAGACGAGTTGGCCTCTTTGATGATTGTGTCGTTTATGATCCGGTATAATGCGCTGATCGGTGGTTGCAATGACGTATCCGCTTCGCTGATGTCCATTTCAGAACCTTGCCTGGCCAGTTCGTCTGCTCTTTCGTTCCCTGTGATTGAGCTGTGGCCCGGGACCAAGCAGAGTTTAACTTTGTGGTGTCTGATGGACCTCAGTGAGTGGCGACATTTCATGACAGCCTTTGATCTCGTTATACAGGATTCTATTGACTTCAGTGCAGACTGGCTGTCTATGAAGATAGTGATATCAGATGGTGGGATATCGGCTACCTGTAGGTGTTTCGCTGCTTTCTCTACTGCCAGGATTTCTGCTTGAAAAACGCTGCACAGCTCAGGGGGTCTGAATGATTTCTGTTTGTCTAGGGTATCAGAGTAGAACCCGGCCCCAGTGCCTTTGTCCATTTTCGATTCGTCGGTGAAGAGAGTGATCTCGTGGTCGTTGATTACGGCGTTTGATAGCCACTCTTCTCTGTCGGGGAAAAGGATAGCTATACTGAGAGAAGTCATTTTGGGGAGAAATATAGTCGGTCGTAGCTGCGAGGCTACTAAAACCAGGTTTCCTTCCCAGGTCGTCTATTATTCTGAGTATGGCCGCATGTCCATAGTTGGCTTGCTTCCACAAAGAGGACTCCCTTAGTCTGAGAGCGCTCTTTGCAGCGCAGCCTTTGGTGAATAGATCCAGGGGGAGGAGATGAAGAATCATGTCCAACCCTGCTTGCGGCGTGCTTCTCATGGCTCCCGTTGTACAAACAGCGGCTGACCTTTGTACTTTGTTGGGCATGTTCATATAGCTTTTCGTGCTGCTAGCAGTCCACCAGACTAGGGCCCCATAAGTTAAAATGGGTCTGATGATTGCTGTGTACATCCAATGAATAATGTACGGTTGCAAGCCCCATCTTTTGCCGAAGGTCTTTTTGCATGCATAAAAAGCGTTCAATCCTTTTTTCATCCTTTCCTCCAGGTTCCTTTTCCAGGAGAGTTTTGAGTCAAGAATGATGCCTAGATATTTTGCTTCCGCGTTGAGTTTGAGTCGAGTGCACTCTAACTTTGGGGGAGCAAATATTGGAATTTTCCTTTTTCTGGTGAACAAGACCAGCTCGGTTTTCTGGGGGTTTATTCTCAGACCGTTCTGTCTTGCCCACGAGGAGAGTTCTCTCAGCGCAGATTCCATTAGTTCACTGATAGTTGGTAGAAATTTACCTTTTACCAAGATAACCAGGTCATCCGCATACGATATGATCTTTGTGTCTTTCTCCATAAAGAATTTGAGGATTTTGTTAACTGTAAGAAGCCACAGTAGGGGGTAGAGAACTCCTCCTTGTGGTGTGCCTCTAGTTGTCACTTTCCTTATAGAGCTGTGTCTAATGTCTGCATAGATAATTCTGTTCTTCAACATATTTTCAATCCAGATTACAATGGATTTGTCTACTTTTATGTCCTCTAGAGCTGTTATTATGGCCTCTGTGTTTACATTGTTGAAGACCCCCTCTATGTTGAGGAACGCTGCCATTGTAAACTCTTTTAGGTTCAGCGAGCCCTCAATTTCACGGGCAACACTATGCAGAGCACTTTCCACTGATCTGCCTTTAAGGAAGGCGTGTTGGGTGTTGCATAAGTTGCGTGAGTTGATGAGTCCCCTGATGTATAGGTGAAGGAGTCTCTCCAAGGTTTTTAAAAGAAACGACGAGAGACTAATTGGCCTATAGTCCTTTGCGGCAGTATAGGATGGTTTACCTGCCTTAGGTATGAAGATTACCTTTATTTCTTTCCACTGTGTTGAGATGTACCCCGCGCGCAGGCAATTGGAAAAAATGCTTACGAGATGGGGTACAGTGTGGGTCTGTGTTTTTTGAAGCATCGCTGGCAAGATATCGTCCGGCCCCGGAGATTTAAAGAGTTTGAACGAATTTATTGCCCATGATACTTTATCCGTTGTGATAATCTTGTTTATTACTTCTTCGGTTGTGTGAGCCGTAGGAACCGTCGCGTCGCCTCGAAGGAGACTGTGGTTTCAGGGGTTTTACAGCCTGGGAAGTGGGTTTCAGTCAGCAGTTGTAGGGATTCCTGACTGGATTCTGTCCAAGAACCATCTGGTTTAAGGATGAATCCCGGGACGCAGGGGTCCTTGGATAGGATTTTCCTGAGCCTTGCGGCTTCGTTGAGATCCTCTATTGATTCGCAGAACTCCCGCCAGGATTTAAATTTTGCAAATGGTGCTAGACGACCGCCGAATTAAGGTAAGGGTGGTAGCAGAGGCTATGAAAATGTCACGTTCTTGCTCACGTTCTACCTATTGTCGATGAAACCTGGATACACCGCTATACGCCCGAAACAAAAATACAGTCAAAACAGTGGACTGCAAAGGCTGAATCGGCTCCAAAAAAAGTAGAAACTGTTTTTTTCGGTTTGGAAAGTTATAGCGACTGTTTTTTGGGATAGTCATGGAGTTATCTTAATCGATTATCTTTAAAAAGGAGAAACCATTACAAGAGCATACTACGCATCATTACTTGACCAACTGAAGGCAGAAATTGTGGAAAAACGGTCACATTGCTTAAAAAGAAAATCCTGTTTCACCAAGACAACGCGCCGAACTGTGGTTTGGTTTGTATGGGAGAGCGGAAAAAAGTCTGTTAGATCTGAACTATTTAACGTAATTTTATGAAATTTGGCACACATGTCTAGGTTGGTCGTATACATACTTGGTAAAAATTTGGTTAAAAAGAAAATTACTAGAAAAAAGTTATTCACATTTTTTTTAAAACTTGAGGGTTTTGATGTTGTACTGAAATATTGTAATAGTATTTCATTTTTAGTAAAATCTGAACTTTTTATTTAAAGAAAGTATCATAAATTATGTACACTACATATAAAAGAAATACTTGAAAAATAATATTAAAAACATAAATAACACATTAGCATTCAAATTCTTGGCCTAAATTGTTTATTTATTTTAATTGTTTTAATTATCACAAATTAATCGTAAGGCCGAAAGGCATAGCCTTAAGTAGTTCTATTTGCTTTAGAGTGTCCGTATAAGGCCAGTAAGCTAGTTTAAAGCATTTTTGTCTGGGATAAGTGTGTTCTACAAAATAATAAAAACCAAAAATGAATAACAAAAAAAAAAAAAAAAAAAAAGCATTCAATTATTAAATAGTATTTATAAAAAAATAAGTAGTAGTACGTAGTAGTTATTTTATGATGCTAAAATGAGGTTTGTAACGTCTGTGCTGATTGGTAGTATTTTCTTTTTTGCCTGTGGCCTTAAGCCTGTTATTAGTGGATCTGAGTATATGAGGATACGATGCATCACATCTTCATTCATCGCAATTCGGCTGCACGTTCTCGAATTAAACCTGCGGTACGCTCTATAATCCTTATTTCGACATTCTTGGGCTTCCTCAGAGAGTGATCCAACAGGAAATGCACAATTTTTAATGATTTCTTCTCCATGGATCAAAACTTTATGTACGGTTGCTGGCATGTTATACCATTTATAACTCTCGACAAAAATTTGTGCAGTTTCCCACGCGTACTCTGCATATTTTGTGAAATCCATTTTTTCATTCGATGTAATTACTTCAAGAATAACAGCAAATCGTCGAATTAGGTCTTCACTGATTCCAGTGATTTCTGAAGTGATGGTTGGATTGACAAAGAATCTCCTGGATGTGTTGCCGTCATTACTTGTCCCCGTACCCTGTCTTACAACATTCACAATGATGCCCAGTTTTTCACGAAATTCCTACAGAATTTTTTTCTTCTGAGCATCTCTAATTTGTCGGGTATCATTGTTAGTTCTCCATGTTTTAAATGGCAAATTGTAGGCAACATGGAGGATACACTCCATAAATTTTGTACGAGCGTGAAGAGGAGACATTCCAAATTTCAAAGCTTCTCTGTTTACAGGTTTGTTTTTTATTTGTGTCAGGTTATTCATTCCCAAGTTGTAGTTCCACATATAAAACAGGAAGAAGCTGCAGGAGTTGCTGTTACAGTTTGGGCTGTCTTCCCGTCCAGAATTGTGAACATGAGTTCATGGTTGACTGTGTGTGAGCTGACGACTGCCCATTTGAACTATCGTCTGAGATAAATTACTGATTTCGGTGTCAATTCTTTGTTTCTTCTCGTATAATTTCTGCAGATTCTTTAAGAAAAGAAAATTGAATGCTCTGCAGCATCTTGTAGAGGATGGCCGATCGTTATTCCACGCAATAATATCTTTATTATCCCTCATAGTCATTTGAATTGGTAACAAAGATGTCATAAACATATTAGCGTCTGAAGTTTCTTCATGGTCAAATTTTTGGCTGTACTGGGATTGTCCTGAGGAACCATCACATCCCCATTTAGTATAGAGTGTTAAAGACTATCCTTCAATTGCGGTTATCTCTTCTGCTGTTTTTCTTTCTAATAACCTTGTTGCAGTGTGGTCTAACAAATTTTGCAGTTTCACATTTGCTGAGCTTTCCGTAATGTGTATATCTAAAGGATAGCACCTTTTCTTTGCCTCTAGCAATTTATCATAAGGTGGAAAAATATCATGTCCTTCATCTTTAAGGGCATGTCTCAGTACTTCATATTGGTGTTTCGACAATTCTGCTTGCATAAATAATGCTAGAGCCTTATCTGGATGAAAATGTGAAGAGGAAAAACTTTCTGATGTGGCTGCATAGTTTATCTCTTCTTGAAGAAATATATTCATAATTTGGTCTCTTTTATACCTTTTAGCTCGATCACAGCATTCTTCAAAACTCTTTCGTGGTCTTCCATTATTAGTTGACCTTTCGGGCAGTACATTTTGGTTGAATTCTATTTCGAAAATTCCTTCGAGCCAATCCGTGTATATTTTTTTCAAATTTGCTTTTGATTCTATGAACTGTGATCCACCGACTTGAAAATTGGGAAAAAAAAACCTTTCTGTACTTCTGATATCACGATATCTATTTGCTCAGAGGTTAATTTGGGGTACTCCTTTTCGAAATATGGTCGTAGATTTTGTACATTACGACCATTAGT
The DNA here is from genome assembly GCA_958301585.1 of Merodon equestris. NCBI lineage: Eukaryota > Metazoa > Arthropoda > Insecta > Diptera > Syrphidae > Merodon > Merodon equestris. The sequence continues at coordinate 50,833,969 of OY284415.1, read as the reverse complement.
CCAAAGTTCGCTACAAAACACCGAATAAGGAATTGAGATTGAAATCATTTTGATGGGGAGATGTTATCGCTCCAACAACTCAGATTCAATTATTTACTGTCACTTCACTATCTGCTGTATTTATATTGTACTATCATAAAAGCTATGAAAATTGAATTGAAAGTTGAAAAATTTGGCAGGAAGAAATAAATTCTTTCGCAAAATAACGTATTTCTCAGAACTGGGTCAATGTATTAATTTTAGTTTATTTTTAAAATAAAGGTACGCATTTTTTCTGAAAATAGAGGGCTTAACTTGTTCGTTCTGACAATTAGTACCAAAGAAATTATAACTTTTTGATATATACCAACGCCAAGACCGAATTTTTTGAAATTCGATTAAGTGAGACAAATTTGATTATAACTCCGAAATATGCTATTATCTGCATTTTACTTTTTCCGTGCTTTAACTTGAAAGTACGGAGCATACGTTGATATATGTCATCACGTGTATGCAGGTGTAGTTAAATTTAAATCTCAAAAAGTTTTCATCAAAACCAATTTTTTTAGTACCAATGTTTGAGACCACTTATAAAAGGCTTTTTTTATTAGTTTTATTTTTATTGTTTTTAAATTTTAGATACTCAAATATATACCAATAAAATTATATATAAAGCAACAGAATTTATATTAAGGAACTTCGGAAAAAGGCATTTATAAGTTTGTTGAAAATATGGTTCGCGGCTTGAATAATTTTTTTTTTCAACTTTGTTGACTTGTAAATAAGAACATAATATATATATATTAAAAAATGCTTTGAAATCATATGCTTGGGTTATCTAAGTGTACTTAGACATAAAACATAAAATACTACATATGACTTTTTCCAAAGACCTTTTTTTTTCCGCGCTCAGACCACTGCGCGCCGTCTCACACCTCAGTGGTTGCCATGGCGAAAATCTGCGAATTATGGTTTGAACTGCTTGACCATCACTTTACTCTCCAGATCTAGCCCCAAGAGACTTCTTTTTGTTCCTTAATCTAAAAATTGCGCTCGGAGGACAGAGATTTTCATCAAATGAGGAGGTAATCATCCTCGCCGAGTACTATTTGGACGGGTTAGAGAGATGGGAGCATCGCTGGTGGAAGTGTGAAGAGTTAAGAATTTTAAGAAAAAATGTCCACCCTCGTATGCTTAAAAAAGTAACTCAAAATTGGACCCTCCGTATGAACCACTTAAAAAGTATAACATTTACACAAAAAAAAAATTCTCATAGGTGAAGGGACATACTGTTTATTGCTGGGTCCGTGCGAATTTAGAGAAGCCCTTCCAGGCAGAAAAAACACCGCCAAACACAATATAATTTCGATGCCTTGGTTTGTTACGATCAAAACCCCGTCATCGGCGACAGAAGTCGGCACACAAATCTCCGAGCCTCCATTTTTTCCACAAATCGTCTCGATAAAGAATGCCTTTATTGAGATATCATTGATGTAAACGAATAAATAAAATTCTCCCCAAGAAACCGAAATTCCCATTATTTTTTAAATATATCACGGTTAACGACTGCGGTGCCCTTTTTGATCAATAGAAAAACTTTGTTCTTTTAGTCTAACATACAAGTTCTGACGTTACCAAAGGAATACAATTTCTGCCAGGTGCCTTTACTCAATGTACAAATAAGCAACGATTTTCATCACATTTCCGTTTATTACTGGCGCCACGAGTGACACATAAATCATTTACCGAAAACATAGCCCTGAAGGAAAAAGTCTAATCTTGCCGCTCAATAGAAACCTCCATTTCTATAACACGGTAGAGGCATTGTTATCTCAGCTGTGTGACATGCGGCCCGACCTGCGGGGAATACCGTCATTTACAAAGCACAAATTTCAGACAAAAAAGTCAGTTAAGATTCGTTAACGCAATCACTGAAACGTTTACACTAGCACAAAATTTTATCCAATGACACCGTCTGGCTGAAAGCTATACCAATCTGTCAATAGTTATGAAGGTTGAATGATACGTGTCTCGGGGGTTTTCGAAGCTATTGATGTGTCGGTTTTATTTGCTTGTAAATCCATGAGTTTCATCATTCAGAATAATTTTGTGTAAAAATCATGATCATGTTCACTCACTTCTAGCACCTAACCAGCGTTGTGTGTAGTTGGCTAGCTTCAAGGCATGACACGTAATCAGTATGGTTCAAGGTGGTCCATCATCAGTATGGTCCATATAACCAGATTTAGGTTTTCAGTAATACTCTCAGCAGCGACGATGATTTTTTTCTGGTAACCTAGTCGACGATCATGAATTGGAGTCTTTACATGACTAGCCTCGATGGGACGTTGGAATTCATCGGTGCTTGATGAAAGATTAAAAGATGTACGAACGACACGTGTGCGCGAAGTATTCACTGTTCTTGTAGTGAATTTTCGCTATTTGCGCGGATGTTTTCATATATCAAAAATAATCATAATGATAATTTGATGTGGACAACAATGTCAAGGTCAAAAATGGAATACATTTCAGAATGACACCCCTTATTGGATGACCCTTTACTTACACTCTCTGGTAACTACCTATGTAAAACCAGTTTTGTTCCGATTTTCTTTCCGGTCTTCAATCCGGCTCAATCTTCATCAAGATGGAAACCAAATTAAAACCGCCAGTTTGGCGATAGTGAAACAAGAAGCATGAAGACCGTAAGTTGCTGCTCAAGAGTTTGACGAATACAAAAGGGTCCATTCGGCGAAATTGAGAGATGATATCGAAAAACGTTTTCCTGAACCCTAATTTTGATCTTGAGCCTTAATCGCTCTTATGAGCACCGGGGAGATTCGCGGTACATGTTACACCTGGAAAGTTGCCGACGTAGTTACAAGTCACAAGTTCAAGGCAGCATCAGGAGCAAGTATCCTTACATGGAACATATGTACATATATGCATATAACGAGTTATTCACTGAACGTACCCCGTGGAATAAATCATCTTAGTGGTTTCCTGTCGTGATTGACAAGAAAATCAAAAACAAAAAAGTCTCTTTCAATTCGATTGTTTTTTGTCTCAATTTCCGGCTTTTCAAAAATCCCAAAAGTCTATATTAGTCAAAAGCATTAAGGGAAAAGAGAAAAGCTTCTTTTCAATGACTTTTTGAATATTCAACGCAAGCCATTTCGGCTGCGCTCGATAAGGTTTTCGAACAAAAAACAAAAAACCCGCGACCAAAATCAATCGCTAAACGAACTTCAAAATTTTCCGTTTCGAAATTACCAAAAAATGACGCAACAACTTACGCCCCTAGAAACCTATACAATCCTCGTGCTGTTCTACATTAATATACTCAACTATATGGACCGTTATGGCGTCGCAGCCTTACTGTACAGTATGCAAGATGAGATGAACATGCAGGATGATATGGCCGGGCTAATGCAGACCGCGTTCGTTATAGCATTTGCGACGACAGCTCCGATATTTGGATATCTCGGCGATCGTGTTTCGCGACGTTTAATTATGATTTTATGTGTAGGTTTGTGGTCATGTGCCATATTCGTCGGATCGTTTGCCCATTCGTTTGGTTTTTTTTTCCTGACCCGAATTGCGGTCGGCGTTGGCCAAGCATCGTTTACCGCGATTGGTCCGACTGTTATATATGATGTCACATATACGAAATTACACAAGAGTGCGTTGACGTTGTTTTATCTTGGCGTACCATTGGGAGCAGGATCAGGATTTGCTATTGCATCAGCAGGTGCTTATATTGGCGGCAATTGGCGCTGGGGATTACGAATAACACCATTCATCGGAGCTATTGGCGTTGTTTTGTTGATGTTTATCAAGGATCCGAAACGTGGAGAACGGGAATTAATGGAATCAGGAGTGCGGGAAGTCCAAAAAAGGGAAACGAATTACGTCGAGGACCTGACGGAATTGTCGAAGAACAAATCATTTATTTTCTCAACCGCCGGCTTTACGTGTGCGACATTTGTAAGCGGTGCAATAAGTTGGTGGGCACCGACGTTCCTTCAAACGTCATTTAAATTGATACCGGGAGAGGAGAGCATTAATCCGAGCGTGGTAGCGATATGTATCGGTGGGATTGCAGTCTTCACCGGTTGTGTTGGCGTGCCTTTGGGAGCATATATATCGCTGGTCCTTATCGATGATTATCCGAATATCGATCCTTTAATTTGTACTTGTGGCCTGCTAACGGCTAGTCCAACCATTTCACTAGCCCTCTTTAATGCAAACAAGTCCATTAAGATTACATATTTTTGCATAACGGCCGGGATGCTCAGTATGAATATCATATGGACACTTGTAGCGGATATGTTGCTGTCAGTTGTTGTGCCCGATCTACGGTCCACTGCTGAAGCGGTTCAAATTGCTGTTAGTCATGCGTTCGGCGACGCTGGAAGCCCTTACTTTCTCGGACTAATGTCTGAAATCATCAAGAATAGATGGCGCAGACAAAAAACCAAAGAGGAATATAATAAGAGGGAATTATACTATAAATTCAAAGCGATGCGATATGCCATGATGAGCATGATTTTTATTCAATGCCTTGGTGCGGCAATGTTCGCTTTTACTTCATGGTACATCGTGGCAGACAGGATCTATGTGAAAAGAGTGATAGCAAGAGCTGGCAGGACAGCGGATACTGGAGAAACATCAAGTACTTCGTCAAGCACTAGTGAGACAGCGTCGTCATATGACTGAATATGAATACCAACAAAGAAATATAAATTTTAAGGTGTACAGGTGTATATATATGTGTGTGTGTTTTTTTTTTTTTTTTGTAATCCTTTTTCAGATGTGGACTCGCAAGGGTTGAAAATGATTGTCAATAGACACTAGTGTAGCCGTACTGTCATGTGAAGACAGTGAGAGTGAAAGACAACAACGGATAGGCAGGGGAGGAGGCGGAGGAATTAACACAGACGCCAGGCCAAGCCAGGCCACGTACCATGCAGCGCGCAAAGGCCTCATTGTTATGCAGATTTTATGGAATTTTCAATGAGCAGCAATTTAGCGACTGCGGATATAGTACTGTGCGTATATCAGGCTTAGCATTTGGATTGCTTCCACACGGCTAAGGAGCGATTCGGGTTCGGGGTGTGTTTTTGCGTGACTGTGTGTGTCCCCGACCTACGTGGCGCTGGAAGAGTGGAAACAGATTGAATTCGTAAATGAAATTCAGTCATAATGACAGGCATCCGCACCAATGCGAGTTTGAGGTTTGACGTTGGTTGCGTTGGAATTCACCGACGCACAGGGGATGAAGTTATCTGGTTATCTCGTTACACGATTCGCTTGGACTTGCCGAATTACGCTGGGGTTTGAGGATTTCTTACTCTATGCACAATGGCAGATGTAAATCGATTCTTTTGTTTCGGAATACATTTTTGTCATGGATCGAGACTTTGTAAATGGGTTTAGGATACGGTGAGATTGAATTAACATGCCTCGACGCTTTGAAATTAAACGATTCTGCACAGGGTCGCCAGCAGAGGGGGGCGTTTTATGTATTGAGTTCTGGAATAAGATAGTGATCACATCGAGATCTTCTTTATAAGAGTACGTGTTCTCATTCACCAGTTTTGATTGGCCCTACTGTTTATAGTCATATTCACACATGATATGTTCAAAAAGTAACAGGAATTTTGTATTAACGCAGTTTGTACCAGCCCGATTGGCGTGATGTTTTCGCCGTCATATTGGTAAGCATATTTGAAAACCTCTCCACATTACTAGTCTTAATGCTTGATTAGTGTGTTGTCAGCTGGGAACGATTATCTATCAATCGACTGTTTTGCTCAAAGATTTTGACAAAAAGCAGTAAGGTTCTAGAAAGACTAGATATTTCTGAGCACTAGGATGTGACTTTAAGTGGGGCTCACGAGCGGTATTTAAACGATCGTCATATCATAATCAGAGTAGTTTTTGAAGATGTTAACATAGATATCAATTAGCCCACGCGGTCAAATTTTCTCCCATTTTTTAGGTATGAAACGTGGGGTAGAGAATATCGTCTCAAAACTACTGAATTTCGAATAAAAATAGCGAAATAATTAATAAAAGCATCGAAACTAAAATTTAATAGTACTTGACAAATTCGGTTGGAATCAACAACGGTTGGCTAACAAATGCATCGCAGGAGTAGCATCCGCCGACGTGTGCTAGTCCACAAAAAAGCGATTAAGAGCCATTGCAGTCGAACACCTTGCAGCACTGTTAGTTATGCCCAAGTCCCACCTCCTCGAGGTGCCATCTGGAAATTTCCTAACTTCGGTTGGGCAACTTCGGAAGAAGGGGCCCCACGGAACGGCCACCTAGATCACCAGATTTAACTCCTCTAGATTTTTATGTGTGGGGATTCATGAAGAATTATGTTTACGAAGTGGAAATAGTATCTTTGGAACAACTGAAAGAACGGATTGAAGTCGCTGAAGTCAAATTGCAGGAAAATTTGTCAAGCATAGACTTATGTGCAGCCATTAGAAGGAGATATAATCTTTGCCTTCTAAAAAATGAGGATCATATTGAAAATTTATTATAATAAAACTCCGAATTTTTTAAAAATAATAAAAAAGAGGTCATGTTTCATACATTAATTTGCCTACAAGTCCAGCCGCGTTAAAACCAAAAAAAGGTTCTTCTTAGAAAAAAATGGTTCGGGTTTTTTTTTAATTTCTCAAAAACTACAAGACATTTTTGCAACCGGTTTTCTGTTTTTAACTAAAAACTAATAAGAGAATTGAATTTTTGAAAAAAAAATTAGTACTTAATTACATACAATTTTGAAAAAAAATAGTTCGAAATTTTTTTTTTTAATTTTTTTTCCAAAATTTTGAGTTTGAAAACTAATTTCTCAAAAACTGTTCCTTAAAACAGTTTCGTTTAAAAACAAGGTGAAACACACGGCATTGTGGATGTAACTGTTGATTTTTAATAATTTTTTTTCCAAATTAAGTCAATATTTTAGAAAATTGCCCCTCCCGGCTAAATGGGGGGAATAGACCCCCCCCCCCATACGATTTTTTTCTTGTCTTGACCAGACCTACACGCTATAGCTTTTTGGCACACTGCTCGTGGGACACCCTGTATATTTCAAGTCGTCACAACTACTCGCCTACGCGGATGACGTTGACATTATTGGAAAGAGTCAGCGAGATGTCAATGACGCGTTTACGAGTATTGAGGCGGAAGCGGCGAAATTTGGTCTAGCAGTATATGAGGGATCGGTCAGTGACCATATATTTCGTTTTTTCTTCATTTACTTCTGAGCCTTCTTCCTTTCATGCTGCTGTTTCCTCATAATCTCATAGAAGGTTCATTGCTTGTGTAAGCAAACGAGCTTTAATGGTTATTCTCTTCTGCCTTGTAAGGACACGATACATTCTCGATCGATTCATATAGTCACACGGCAGTCATTGGCTGTCACATAGTGAAAATGTGGTAACTCGTCAAAGCCACACTGGTAGTCTGGATTATTTCCATAGCGTACAATGTCAGTCTCTTTAAGAGAACCATTGACAGGATCTTGTGACAACTTAACAGCAGTGATATTCCTCCTTAATTGTTGCACTATGTATGTTCGATCACCCTCTTAAATACGGTAATGATGACCGAGTTTCTCTATTCCTTGGGGATAGTTTCAGTATCCCATATAGTTATGACGAGCCCATGTAACTTCTCTGTTAATTCCTCTACAGTGTATTTTATTAATTCCAATGGTCTTATATCGATTTTTGTGGACTTGTTATTCTTAGTTGATGCATTGCTTCTCTTACTTCAATTACTGCTGTGTGGATAACGTCGTTTTTCACTGCTGCTTGCTCTGGATGTCATTCAACGAAATACCCCCTTCTTTGACCTCTTCTATTATCCGAAACGAGCTCCCCATTGTCGTTAAGTATCAATCCCAATCTGGTCTAGTAAACTTTGCGTAAACTTCTCTCGTGTTGCTAGAGACGTTAGGAGCAATCCTTCGTACAACGAAAGTAGTTCCGATCGAGTTTTAGAAATTTGTCGGTGAACGTTTAGTTGAAGAAAATGTTGGCAATTATTTTCGGATTATTGGAGAAAGTATTGAGAAAATCAAAAGTAGGGGAATAGTCATAGCCCGTGTTTTTGTCATAAAAAGCGATAGAAATGCTTAAGACTTGAGGTAAGTATTTTATTCGGTTCAGGTATGGGAGGTATAGAGATTTGCATACTATAGTTGGGCAATTTGGTCGGATGAAGAGCGGGACTAAAGGTAGCCACAATTTGTTTTTTTTTGTTGGAGATGAGGTGCAGTTCTTTTTGACTTAAATTTTGACGGACAGGGCAAGACAACTGAGGACTTCGGAGTAGAAGGGGCCAAGAGTGTCATACCAGGCAATGCGCGTGTTAGGGTTAATACATATTGCTGAGCTGGTCGGAAGTGGAGAATGCTGAAATGATTCCCGATAAGGCTGGATGATACCAATCCAAGGTAGGGATGGTAGAAAGTAGGTAGTTACTTGCTGTAATAATTCGGTTTTCGATTCGATGTATATATGGTATGAGTCCATCAACTTTTAGTGGTATTATTCCATCGAATTTGCCATAGAACCATTGAGCGTGCCCTTTCTCCCGCAATCAATCCACCTCATCTCGCCCGTCACAATGTCAACGGGGATCATTCTAGCAATAATAAAAGTGGCTTAATCCGATATCGTCTGCTTACTCTCCTTATCTCACAAAGCCGGTATACTGATGACATTGCAGGTAAGTTGATTTTCTTCTAAGGGCTTCTGCCCAGACTGGAGCTCACGATTCGTCTGCTACAGTGAGTAATCTGTCGAACATTATTCTCGAAGTGGAAACTTTACTAAGCCACCGAAACCGGACGATTTAACACTATTAGGCTTTTTCATTTGGGGTTATGTTAAGGATAAAACATACGCCAAAGCTCTACCAATCATTCATGCCCTAAAATAATACCAGAGGGAAAGCGATGAAACTGATCAAAAGAATGACTATTTTTAGTCAGAATCGAGGCGGACACTTGGGATTTATTTCTTCTCTTACTTACCTAAGGATAGCTCTTACTTAAAAACTCTTTGGATCGACAGCATGTAACTATAGATATCCATACATCGGTTTCAAGGTCTGAACCGCGTCAGTTTTGTGATCCAAATCTTCATACAAAATGAACTTTGTTTGGCATACGTCCTATACTGGCATTCAAATTGCTCATGCAATATTTTCTTGCTAGTTGAGCTAGTTATAGCTGTTAGCGATACCAACTTACTACTGTGATCAAATGCTAGTGTTTCGTGAACAACTAAAACTGAATTTCGAGTAAAAAAGTTGGATTAAATTTCGTTTCTAGGTTACCATTTCTGGTGCAGAAACGTTGAAGATCACTCAGAAGGCAGTTGGTGAAAAATATTTTAAATTTCCAAAAGCAAAAAAAACTTTGGGGGCTAGCGGGGCCAAAACATCAAGTGATGGTACTAATTGATATTGTTGCCATATCGCATGGATCAATTCAAGTAATTTTCCATGACGATTTGGGCTTCAGACACGCCTCATCTCGTTTGGTTCCAAAAACACTTCAACAAGTGTAAAGAGATGACTTCTTGCTATGAGGCGTTCATGAAACACATCATAACCGGAGATTAGACTTGGAAATAGCTCCATTTGACTTTTGACTATTTAATGAACTAAAAGACCATTTCGAGTCCATTTAAGTGGTGGTCGTGGTGCAATGGTAGTTATCACCGACTGTTGAGCCGAAATTCTGTAGTTCAAGTCCGTCCATAGTCAAGAACAAATCCTATACGAAAAAAACTGTGCAACAACATTTTGTGAATGAGACATGATCAAAAACTGCTGATGAAGGCATAGCACTCATAGCAGTCGCAGCATAAGATCACTTCAAAATTCATAGTCTGTGTCTGCATATCCAATTTACTGTGAACTACAACTAACGCAAATTCAGTCGAATTTCTCAAATCCTATCTAGTACAACCACCCCCGGAGAGTAGTAAACGAACATCTTCGCCACAAACCATCTGCACCCCGTCCAGGTTGTGGGCAAAACATCATAACAGCGCACACTCTTAAACCTGTACGAATTATAAAAAAAGAACCACCACATGATTTGAAGCCCATTCCGGGAATCGAGTTTAACATCTGTTTCGAAAAATGGAAAAAAATTGTAGTTTGTCAAAATAGGGTTAGGGGTTGGACTATACCCTGGCCTCGGCCGGCTTGTCATAAGAGGTCACTAAATTTCTTATGTTTCAGTGCTACATGAAACAAAACGCTTAATATAGGAGCAAAGCCGACAAGATACACAGCGTTTACCGTAGGCGAACCACGAACCGTCAAAAAACCAGCGTTATCCGCAGGATAAAAGCAGAAGAAAGGGCAACATCTATGGCACTGTGCCAATTTTTTAATTAAATTTTCGTGGGGGCAAACGCCCCCATTTATTGGGCTTAATTCAAGCTATCTTAATCTAATCTTAATCTAATCTCACTTACTAGCTAGGGAGCACGGGAGAGAGGGGAGGGTGGTTCAAAAGGCGGATTTTTAGGCATCGAGTGCTGAGGTTGAAATCGAAGTAAGGATTCGAATTAACACTTCCCAGCATACGAGAAATGGGTTCATTGGAGCCATAGATAGTACGGGGGTGGGTAGATAGAAGAGACGGGGATTTCGTACATTGCGGTGGTTAGTGTTGATAGAGACAGAGTTGTAGAGGGTCGCACAGTCAATGGTACCTGAAAGGAGCTGATGGATGAAAAGAATGTCAGATACAATTCTTCTTTCTTCCAACGTGTTCATGTTGATTAGTTTAAGGCGGTCTTGGTAGGGTGGTAAAATCAAAAGATTGCTCCAGGGGAGATCTCGAAGAGCAAAACGTAGGAATCGGCGTTGGATGCTCCCGATTCTAGAAATGTGGGTTTGTTGGTAAGGAGACCACACTTGAGAGGCGTATTCAAGAAGGGACCGGACAAATGTTATGTAAAGAGATCGGGTAACGTAAGGGTCGAAAAATTCTTTAGACCATCGATTTTGTGTATAGGGGTGATAAATGAGGTTTTCCATAAGCGGGGGTATTCACCTTGGGATAGGGATAGAGTGAAGATTTTCGAGAGAGGGACAGAGATGGTTGAGGAGCATTTTTTTAGAAATATGGCAGGGAGACCCTCAGATCCAGGAGTGAATTCATCATTAAGTAGATTTAATTTGTTTTCGATGATATGAGAATCGACCGTGGAAGAAATGGTCCAAGGGAAACATTCGGTAGATAATCGAAGTATGAGATGTCTGGAGCAAACGAGTCGTCGGCGAAAAACTGTTTAAAAAAAGTGGCAAAAAGTTGGCGATAATATTGAGGTCATTGGAGGTTTGATCGTGGAAGGAGAGGGAGGTAGGATAGCCATCAGATTTTCTTTTGTAGTTAACAAACTTAAAGAAGGACTTTGGATCGTTTATAAGATTGGCTTGCGTTTCAGTTAAATAGCGTTGGTAGAGGGAGTTGTGAAGGGCGGTAAAGTGGAGATAGCTGCCCAGGTAGTTAGAAAAGTCATTAGATGATTGAGTACGAAGGAAGATTGTCCACTGCTTATTTCTTTTGTTTCTTAGAGAACGGAGCCTGCGATTGTACCAGGGTGGAGAGGTGGACAAAGTTTTGCGTTGTGAAACGGGAACGTAAAGAGAGATAGAGTAAAATATTTCCCTGTAGAATATGGATATTGCATCATTTCCGGTTACGTTATCAAAATTGAGAGGGGCTTTTTTAAGGTGTTCATTGATTAGGTGAAATTTTGCTTTGTGGAAATCGTAATAGGCCAGATCTGTAGGGGGTTTATTCTGTAACGAAGAATCGTGAAAGAAGGAAAGAAGGAGGGGAGGATGGAAGTTATCGATGGTTGAAAGGGAAAGGGGACAAAGTGAAACAGAAGAGTTGTGAATATGAGGTCGAGTTGTCTACCCATGTAGTTTAGGACGCCACTAACTTGGCTAAAGTTAGAAAGAGCAATCTTAATTGAAACAAAGTCGAGAAGTGGGGAGGATGATATTGCAATAAGGGAAGAATCAATTGTATTAAGGACGGCTAGTAGAACGCCTCGACAAGGGCAACCATCAGTGGGTCGGCTGAGTTCGTCATCGCGATAAACATTAAAATTTGATGGGATCAGTTCGAGGTTATTTATGCTGGGGATCAAATTTGTTTCGGTCAGGGCAAATATCTCAAAGGGTAGAGCATGTGACTGTTGGAAGACGGCTTGGGTTCTTGAACGAAGACCTCTTACATTCTGATAATAGAAGGTAAGAGGGACATTTTGGCAGAGTGATCGGATTGCTGGGAGAGAGAGATAATTAGGGACGAAAAAACTTGTCGTGGTCAGCTCTACTACGTTGAAGGTGCGATATACATTTTGAGCGAATGTATTGGCTGAATGTATCAAGATCCTTTGACACTTTTTTGGGCGAGATATTGAAAAATTTATGATATTTTATGAAGAGGCTCTTGAGGCTAGCGAAGTCCGTGGGGAGACCTTCCTGTTGAATGAAGACCATGACGCTTGTGTTTTGTGGCAAGCCATGTGGGATAACCTGGCAAAAGGCAGATGGACCCATAAACTGATCCCCTCGAACGAGGCTTGGAAAAAAGAGCAAAAGGATTGCAATTACCACCTTTCGCAATTCCTGTTAGGTCACGGCGGCTATCGAAAATACCTTCACAGATTTGGACGTGATAGCTCGTCCAGAATGTCCAGAGGAAGAGAAAGACGCAGAGCATGCAATATTCTACTGCAGACGCAAGAATGGACCTGCCGGAGCTTCTAGTAAGCCGCATGATAAGCTCAGGGGACCACTGGCTGGAGATCTGCTCCTTCATGAAGAGCATGCAGAACGAGCTAAGAAGACTCGAAAGATTAACAAGAGCTGAAAAGGCAGATACAGAGCACCTAGCATAAGTTGCTAACCAGCATACCGGTGGGGAGAATGGTTGAAGTGCGTAGGGTGTGGTTTAGGACGTAGGCGTATTCCATTAAGTATTCGGGTGTGCGAGTCGTGCATACCAGTAACCCGGGCTACAGGCATCTTCGGAAGATTACACATCCTTGGGCGCAGCCATAAAAAAGGAGCTGAGCTGATGGTACTACATTATGTACACTCCCACTATACTACAACAATACATCAGTACAACAAAATTCGCTGACACACTTTGGTGCTAAATGCATCTGATTTTCCTTGGCTAGAATAGTGAGCAGGCAAACTATTTCCGTGATCGAGTTTCTGGGTAGAAACCACACAAGGGTTAGCATCCATGACAGACCGGGTGTCAGTATAAAGTGACCTCAGCTACATATATGCCTGATGGTCACTCTTCGATCTGCCAACACAATATTTTCGATGTTCATCTTCAGTGGATGTTCTGCCCAGTTTAAACTCCTTGGTACACCGTGCTTCTGTGGAATACGGAGGAGCAGAGTCCTTCAAAGTTTTCTCCATATTGCTGGTATGTCTTTGGTAGACAACAAACAGAGGTAGGTACTTGAAGGCAGCTCTAATTTCATTCTTTCTCCTTTTTGGGATAACTTCAAAAACCGACGGTTCGTATTCAAATGAATGTAAATACAAATGTAATAATGAGGATCCAAGCTTACCATATGACGTTTCCAAGCATGCACCGCTAGCGCCATTTATTAGAAAACGACGGTTTTCCATTTATACGCCTGACTTACGTGTCGAGATTTCCTACCTAGGAATATGCTACCTGAATGATAAGTTGTGGAAGTGATGAAGGATGTTGGAATGGACAATTCAGTGGGAGACCCACAGTTTCGATGCAGATATTGGGGGTGGCCCTATAGTTCCTTATGTATTAATATGGTATAAAACCCAGAGAAGAATGATTATGCTACTGCTAGTTCGTGGCATTTTCTCCTACCGCTGTTCCACCAGTCTGATGGAGGTGATCGCTAATGTTGGGTTTAGACGGTAGCTTGGCTAGTACTGCAAACTGTGACCCTGTTGAGCTAGATTGAACTGAGTGTATTTATACTTATATTTAAACCGTTTTTGTAGTAAATTTAAGTATTTAAATACATTGCCCGAATGTATTTACGACTTATCAAAAGATATAGCAATGACAGTTCCATGTGACTTCCCTTACGACTCGGTACTGCCCGAATCTCCGAGCAGGAAATCGGTTCCATAGTATAACGTTGAGCTTCAATGTCTTCGTAGGGGAGCCAGAAGTCTCCTGAGTAGATCGTTTAAATCGAACTCGGAAGATGACTGGAATAAATACCCATCGAAGCAGAAGAAATATAAGAAGCTTATTCGTAAACCAGTAAACCAAAGAATGATTCCTATAAGTCCTTTGGCGAAGAGATCAAATCCCTGAGCGTGACCAGCATCTGCACCTAAAGCAGAAAATCTTAGTTTACTGTTTCAGACCCATTTTCCGGGAAATCAGACTGTCATCGGCTCGTTGCACACTCCCTCGTATGTTGCGTCACGTGTGGCAACTACTGAGGCCATTGAATTTGCTGTGGCATCTTTCGTCGCCGGGCACCAATGGGATATACCCTGTTATACTGCAAAAAGGTATTAGACAGCTGCTTCCTACTCTGAATAAAATACCTATTCCTTGGCGTGCGGTGAAAGTAGCCTTTATTCCCAAAATAGGCAAAAAAGATTACTCACTCGCCAAGAGTTTTGGACCAAACAGTCTAACATCGTTCTTGCTGAAAAGCATGGAGAGATTGGTAGAGTTGTACATGCGCAAAGTTGCCCTTCGAATGCATCCTCTCTCGGACATGCAACATGCTTATCAACGCGGAAAATCCTGCGAGACTGTGCTAGTTGGGAGAATTGAATGCCCTCTCAAAAGGAAAGAGTACGTGCTAGGCATTTTCGTCGACATTGAGGGAGCTTTTGATAACGCTACTTTCGACAGCATGTGTAACGCTGCTAGACGGCATGGCGTAGACGAAGCACTGGTTTTGTGGATAAAGCAATGCTTGTCCACAAAACAATTGATCGCTGATGCAGGCCTCGAACAATGTGTCAAGTCTGGAGTAAACAGGGCCTGTCCGCAAGGTGGCGTCTTGTCTCCGCTGTTATGGTGCATAGTGGTCGACTCTCTGCTCGATGCTCTCAATGCCTCTGAAATCAATGCCCAGGCTAATGCGGATGATGTTGCTGTTCTCTCTGTCGGCTCATGTTTTGCGACTGTATTTCTCAAAGCGGAAGCGGCGCTAGATGTGATCGAGGACTAGTGCACGAGTAATGGGCTGTCGGTTAATCCTCATAAGACTGATGTCGTTCTGTTCACGAGAAGGAGGAAAAATTGGAGTGAAAGTGTACTTGCGCGAGAAATATCCTGTCTCATGGACATATCTTCTGACACAATGACGCTTGCCATCCTACTGCGTTGTAATTTCACAGTTACCTTTCCATGGCGTCAGGACTGGCTTTGCCCAGACCCTGAACCTGGAATGGAATGTCTTCGTATTTTCACAGATGGCTCCAGGACTGAGCAGGGATCCGGCGCTGGAGTTCTCTTTGAGCGCGAAAACATTCGACTGCACTTCTCGTTAGGAAAATATGCGTCTGTCTTCCAGGCGGAGATTTACGCAATCCTAATGGCCATGCACTATGTTGTGAAACACAGATGGAGGGGAAAGAGCATATGTGTCTGCAGTGACAGCCAAGCTGCACTCAAAGTTGTGTCCAATCTTCTACCCCACTCCAAATTAGTGCATGAACTCAAGACCTTTTTGAACAAAGTTGGAAGACTAAATTCACTTAAGCTTGTATGGGTCCCAAGTCACTCTGCGATCCCAGGTAATGAGATCTCCGATGAACTCGCTAGAAGGGGCTCAGAGGAGAGTTTCTCAGGACCTGAACCCACAGTAGGTCTACCTGCTTAAACGGTCCAATCTGACATCAACGACTGAGTCTTTAATGCACACAGTCGTAGATAGAGGGAATATCGAGGATGCAGGGTGACTAAGCGCGTGCGCCCTGATGTCTGCACGAAGTCCGCAACATTTTTCTTATCCTTAAGGAGAAATGATTGCAGAAGGCTTACGGGCGTCACTACGATCCATTACACTTTTGCCAAGAATCTCTACGTGACTACCTGTGGTGCATGTTGCGAGGAGGATGACACAGTACGAGGGTGGTCCGATAAGTACTTAGCCTACAAAAGAAAAACAAAAATTTTGGAGAAATGGCGATTTATTTTTCAATATAGTCTCGTTTTAGCTCGATACACTTGACCCAGCGATGCTCCAACTTCTTTAACCCGTCTGAAAAATATGTTTTCTCGAGGTCTCCGTGGCGGCGATGACCTCCTCATTCGACTGAAATTTCTGCCCGGCGAGTGACTTTTTCAAGTTTGGAAACAAAAAGAAGTCGCACAGGGTCAAATCTGGAGAATACGGTGGATGGGGCAGCAGTTCGTAGCCCAATTCGACTAATTTGGCCGTGGCGAGGGCCGAGGTGTGAGCTGGTGCGTTATCATGGTGGAAGAGCACTTTTTTCTTCGCCAAGTGGGGCCGTTTTTTCTTCAATTCAGCGTCGAATCGGCCCAATTTTGCCCTTCTCCAGGCAGTCGATGTGGATCACACCTTATGAATCCCAGAAAACCTTGGCCATCACCTTTCCGGCCGATGGGGTGGTCTTCGCCTTCTTCGGAGCACGTTCGCCGGGTGAAGTCCATTGTTTATTATGATTAGGCCTGGTAAAGGTCTTCGCTATTCCACACACCTTGGATTCGACCTAATAAATAGAAAAAAAAATACGTGGAAGTTCCTATCAGTTCCGGTTGTGGCGATGAAACACTAATTGGCCTCGTGGTCTGACATATAGCACCCATGCTTCTCAGCCGAGAACTCTGGGTTCGAATCTTGGTAAGAGCGCGAATGTTCCTCCTCTGTTTTCATTGTTTTATTTTGTGGTGGTTTTCTATTAGCGTCACCAAGGGAATTTTCTCCTACGTTCTCTTTCCATGTGTTCCACCTGGCCGGAAAGTGGTCCGATCCCGGAACAAACGGGGTGAGTGGACCGGAAGGCTTGGAAAACGAAAAGGAAAGGGAGAGCCGGGAACTCGGGGATTCTTTTGGTGAATGTCGAAGCGGGAGGTTGTGCGCAGCATTGTTCCTGGTGCGGTTTTGTTTTTTTTCTTTTTCTTTCTGTGACAGAGTTTTGCTTGAACCGTGGATGTCAAAGCGCAAGGGTGGGCGTGATCTTTGGTCGGTTATTGTTTTAGGGGTTTTTGTTTTTTTTTTTAATTGGCGAACTATGCGTCGTTGATTTAAATTCGAAATTTAAGAAAGA
The DNA here is from genome assembly GCA_958301585.1 of Merodon equestris. Taxonomy (NCBI): domain Eukaryota; kingdom Metazoa; phylum Arthropoda; class Insecta; order Diptera; family Syrphidae; genus Merodon; species Merodon equestris. The sequence goes on along the minus strand of OY284415.1, from coordinate 50,816,644 downwards.
AGAAAAAAAAAAAATGTCCAATCGCGATTGATAAAAAAAAAAAAAAAGAACAAAGAAAAAGACGGGTTTATTATATTCGTTTTGGTATTCGATATTTTCTCTGAACGGTCCTGGGAATCAGGAGTGGGTCCAAAGCGGGCTCTAGTACCTCGTCGCGATTCTCGGTATTAGAGTAAATCGTCCATAAGGCCAAATCGCGTGGCGCCCTTTCACCATCTAAATTCACGACCTCTCTCGCAGAGTTGGTTGGGCGGCCTTGCGGACGATAGCGCGGAGGGTGGCGGGTTGAACGATAACATGTTTCGACTGTTCCTTGGTCTCTGGTGTGTACCAGTGGATCCATGTTTCGTCGACTGTCACGAAACGACGCAGAAACTCCTTCGGATTTCGCTTAAACAGCGTCAAACACTGCTCTGAAGTGGTCTTACGGTTGCGTTTGTTGTCCGGAGTGAGCAAACGCGGCACCCATCGCGCCGACAGGTTTCTCATGCCCAAAATTTCATGCAAGATATGACCCACGCGATCATTTGAAATGCCTACTATCTCAGCTATCTGGCCTTAAATCGGCGGTCTGCCAATACGAGATCGTGGATTTTTGTGGTAGCCGTTTTCGGGGCACCTGGACGTGGCTCATCAAAAACCGACGTGCGACCACGTTGAAACTCGTTAAACCAATTTTTGATGGTCGCCATCGAAGGAGAAGAGTCGCCGTACACAGCATCCAAACGATCTTTGATTTCGCTGCGCGATTTACCTTCCAAAAACAAGAATCGAATCACCGACCGATATTGCTCTTTTTCCATTTTTCTAAAATCCGCGGACGCTCCCGCTTCCACACGCGGTCAAAATAAAACTACGAGTCCGATCCGGCTGAAATTTCGACAGTAGCCGTCTACTAGAATGTACTACACGATAGTAAGTTGTTCTTGCGATACTGGCGCCATCTGGTGGTGAGGCTAAGTACTTATCGGACCACCCTCGTATAACACTTTTTCTGCGACTGTCCCGCCTTCGCTCGCGCACGGTGGCACATTCTTGGGCCCGACGTGGTGTGTACCGAATCTCTTAGCTCTAAAATACTGAAGCCCCTCCTCACTTTTCTCCGGGCAACGGGGAAAATACAATAAAGGAAGGTGTCTGTCTAGTAGTACAATGGACCAATTTAGTGTCTGAGTGCACCAACAGACAGTAGAATCCACCAACAAAAAAAAAAAAACAAAACGCAGATAATCTAGCTCAAGCTAATCCTAATGAGATTCCGTGGTGGGAAAAAAAACAGAGACACAGGTGAATGGAGCAAACTATCGAAGGACATGAAGAACGTATGGACAGTGGTCGAACAGTCGAGAGAATTGGTGGAAAACCCGAGAGAAAACCAACGCCAGGAAGGCTCCGCCGTAGATGAGAGGACATTATAAAGATGGATCTAAAAGAGATGAAAGAGAACAGCGAGACATGGAAGTAACTCACTTATGACAAGAAGGTCCGACAAAGTGGCCCCGAATTTTCAAGTACCAATTGGGCGATAATAATAATAATAAACCATGCCACCTTTCAGAGAGAAAGTATTAGTCTGTTCTGGACTGTTCCGGACAGAAAAGTACACGTTTTGCTGTTGAGTGAGAAAAATGTCTGTCCAAAAGTGTTCTGTTTTGTCTTCGGTGAGGGGGTTCCGGACACTTCAGAACACGATTTTCTGCACCTACTTTTGAGTCGGAACAGATTCGTGAAAAGTGTCAAAAGCAGCTGTCATTGGAAAAACACACAATTCTCGCTAAGATATTCGTATCATCACTGGAATCTGTTGTTAACGAGTTACTAATCACACTCATTTCACTATCAGTGCCCACCACAACTCCTCCAAAGTAATTTTATTTGAATTCATTTTATGATATTATTTTAGAGCTAAAATGTGTTCAAAACAATCTGAGAAATAAGATGTTTTTCGTTTTTTGACAACTGACATACGGCTACATTTTTCTGTTCTAACTTGAATCTTTGCTTGGCAGCTGTCTAAACATGGCACTCGATTTTGACAAATGGCAAATAGCAGTCACAATCGTGTTCCAAGCTTTAATGCGATCCACATGGTTACCTTTGGCGTAATCAACTACTTCGATAATAATAATAAAAAGCGCATCATTCATTCTACGACCGTCTCCGATGTGTTTACTGCATCATAAATCTCAATCCACGTCGCTGATACTAGATTTACTACGCATTTTAATGATGCACTTCCGGTCGCCATTATTTATTCACTTTATTCAGAAGTTTTTCTTTATGAGTTTTGCGGTTAGTATTCAAATAGCTGTTTATTATCAAATAATCAGTGAAAGAGTAACTCAAACGTTGCCTTGCGTGGCAACCAAGATGTCATCTGCCTAATACGAACACAAGTGACAGCAACAAGGTGATGGCAAACAGATAGGCTGTGGATTAACGATCACTTTTCACCGAAACATCAAAGTCCACATCAAAGATTGATAAGCTAAGTGACAGCACCGAGCATCGACATGGCAGATACCATGAATGACCAGCTCACAAAGTAGCCGAAGAACAGCAAAAACAACAACAATCGAACCGCATACGTTCCATGATAACCAAAAATCATAGATTTATCTACGCTCGTGATTAGATTACAAAACATAAAAGGGGGCCAATGGCAATGTCAACCAGGATGACCTTGTGAAACAAGAACGAGAACGAGGAAAAAAAAACCTAACAAATCTGTCTATCATCAGATAAGCAGGTAGACAACCAGTGAATCCATGAACAGGTCTTTAACTCAATTATCAAAGTTATGTTATGGAAATCATTAACACAAACAAGGCAAAGCGACGAGGGAAAAAGCCATTGGTTCACCTACCTGATATGATATTTATTATTCAAAGGGAGAGTGAAGGATATACATGTACATATGTATCAACGTGCAATCAAGCAGATACACCGTTAAAATAAGATCAACATGCCTACCCCGGATGGGAGGTGGCAGGCAAGCACATAAGACGAGAGAAACAGACATATGATCCCCAAAGCACCAAAGTATTTATGTCACTCATATCAAATGTTGCAGTAGTCCTTTACCTTGAATTCAGATCAAAATAATAACCGCAAAACATACAATGCAACTACAGCTACTACTACTGGCCCCTACCTCATTTGGCGAAGCACATGTATACGGCAAGGAATAGAAATCACAAAACAAACGAATGCAAAAACCGAAAAGAATGATGAACTCACACGAGAAGTGCACTTCCACACCACTACCATCCGCACTATTCCTTTCTTTGGAATGGTTACTCCTCGTCTGTTTTTTTCTTTTCTCCGTTTTATTGTTATTATTTTCCTTTTCCTCTATGTGGTGACGCCCGTCATCCAATCGAGTAGAAAAGGGAAAAAAAATGTACAAGTTTCTCAATTACACACTGACATCCATCCATTGTGTCATTCGCGTGCATTTTCTCAATATTGGCAGCACTACTCACCAAGCTCCACACTCACTCTCTCTCTCGCCCATAGTCAGGCGGACGGCGAATTTTCATCCATGACAGTTGCCAACCCTGGAATCTGTACGCTTGCACCCTGCAATATGTATAATAGAGACAACATCATATATTGCACAGCTGCCGCTTGCCACATTCACACGCCGCTCTAAAGTTAAACGTCAGTCACAGGCAGACGACGAAACGAGACAGCATCATATGCAACGTCTGATATAGAATCCAAAGGCAAAACGATAACGAAAAAGAAAGAATAAAAAAAAAACAGAAAACATCGAACGAGAAGAGGAAGGAAAACGGGAAAAAAAGATTCTCCCTCTAGAGGAGAGAATTTACCACTGGAGTGTGATGTGTGTTCGTTAAATTCGCTCGTGAGATTTTCAATGTTTTCATCGGTAAAACACTAACAATTTCGCTCCAAATTCGATTTAATATAAAATTTAATCAATTCCGCATACGTGTGTGTTAAAAACCATTGAATTTCATCATCAATTCGCTATGAAAAAGTGATTACAAAAAAATAATAGTATAATACACGAAAAGGGAGGAAGAAAAAAAGAAACGAAGGAAAGACATAAAAAAAAAAAATTTGTGAAGATTTCGAACTAGAGTTTGAACGAAAAGAAGGAAAAGCGAAAAGTAGAAAAGACGAAGAAAAAAAATTATTCATTAGTTGGTTTTTGTTCGCTCTTGTTCTCTTTCTCTCTTCAGGGCTATGGTTTTTGCCCACACTATCGAGTTGTCGCCGTCGTTACTCGTTCGTTCATACGCGGTGTAAATCGGTCTCGGTACTCGCGCTCGCGCTCGCATGAATGTACGTGATAGTGATATTTCTTCGTCTAACTCATGGCATAACGCTCTCCTATTCGATTCTCTCGTCAACTTCATTATCATCATCATCATCATTATCTTCGTAGCCGTGTGGTGTATTTTATATCCCATTCGTGTGTGCTATCTCGTTTTTGCTTTCGTCAATTTTCATCGTTACTTGCCATCTTGCCTTCATCCATCCAGCCGTTTATGTTTGTCGGTTTGTTGTGTGTGCACTCAAGTGAATGGGAGAGATATACTATGCACGTATCAACTGAGGAGATGAGAATAACCGCATATAACAAAAATATTCGAAAATTTTTATTAAAAAAGTCAATTATTTTGACGTATCGTTGTTGATTTTCTCCCATTTTCGATTGGTATATTCTGTTGATCGAAAGTAAAAACAATAGTTTTACTCGAATTCGGCTGTGTTCGTTGTAATTTTTCGATTATCGAAATAACGAGTGGCGAATGTCAAGTGCTTGCGAGAATAATGTCCTGCGAATCAGTGGATCGGTGGATCCATATACCCATGAGATTGCAAAATAGTACTACAAAGTGAGACACATACAACCGCACGTGTGGTGTTAGATTGATTCTTAAACAAAACGACGGGCGAATCCATAAGACGAAGAACTGTGGCCGGGAAGAAAGTGAACAAAAAACAAAAAAAAAAAGAAACGAGAAAGGTGAAAAAGTGCAGAGTATCGGGCGGAAGTTGCACTAGAAGTACTAGGAATCTGTCGTGTCAAAAAAATATCCTAGAATTGGCATAAAGTCAAATAAACAAACGGCAAAGAAACAAAACAACAATAGATAACAAAAGGAAAAAGTTGTCAAATAAAATGTATTTCGTTCGTTACCTTCTTCTGCTTCTGCTCGCTGGAAGCATGTTGATGTAGTGTAGTGTGCATTGCTGATCTAAGAGCATTCTCGGAGGAGGAAGAGAAGCAGTCAAAATCGGTGGGACGGTCAAATGCATAGGGAAGAATCCAAATCATTGAAAAGCTCAATAAAGTGGAACATATTCATTTGACGTTTGTGTGACATTTCCTTTCATTTTGACATACGATCAGGATACGATTGCATTCAGTGATTCCCGTAGGGAATACAACAAAAAAAAAATCAAAATAATAGAACAAGGAGGGAAATAAGAAGAGGAGAAGAAAAAAAAATTATTTCTTTTTGTTATACTCTACAGTGGTGTGTGTTAATTCGCGGTTAATAAACTCACGTCGTCGTCGTCGCTGCTCGTTGTGTCTTCGCCTTCGTCCCGTACTCATCATCATCGTCATCGTGTCGGTCGGTCGTCGTCGTCGTTTTCCCCACAACACACACACACATATATATATATATTATATACACCGGTGTTCGATGTGCCTCTGAGTCTCCCAGCCCCCTTTTGCACTGTGGAAAAAAAGTGTGTTGAATACGTGTGAACATGCTGCTGCGGAGGTGAAAAGGTTTTTCGTTGTTTTTTTTTATGTTTTTTCGGTTTTTGCCAGTGCTATTATAACGTAAAATACAAATCCAAATTTCGTTTCCTAATCGAATTTCGAAAATTCAGTGATTTTGCCAAAAAAAATGAAAAGCGAGAAGCAATGAAGAAAAGTCAGAAAGAAAAGTCCTAAGGAATATCAACGTCGTTTGTCGAAACCTTGCAGATTCGACAATTGTACAGTGTGTGCGTGTTTGTTTAGAATGAGATAGAGATACATACGTATATAGTATCTGTAGTGTTTCGTACATCATCTTCTCTATGTTTCTCCATTCCAGTTAGAGTAAAATCAAATCAAAGGAAAAAAAAAAGAAGGAAAATAGCCAAAAATCTTGATCGGAAAAGCAATGAGCTGCAGGGAAAAAGGATCAAAGATTTTCGTGTGTTGTGTTCGTTTATTTCTTCTCTCAACCGAGTTATTGCGTGAATTTACGAGTTAATTTGTATCTTGGTCGTCCGATCCCCCCAGTTTGGTGTAAATCCGTGTGATTACGTTCGATTTTTAGAGTTCCGAGTTCTTCCCTGATTTTCAATTTTTTCCCCCTTTTTTTGGAGAACGATTCTGTGTGTGGTATCCTCGGAATGTGCAGTGATTGTTGTTGTTGGTGTCGTCTTGTCGTCCGTTGTCGTTAATGTCGTCGTCGTCGGGGTCGTGGATACCGAACCGAGCAACGTGAACATAGAAGATTAGTGCTGGTGTCTTAACGGTGTCGGGAAAGCAGAGAAAAACGAATAAGCACAATTCCAAACAAAAAATAAATAAATAATCCAAAACAAAAATGTCGGTTTGCCTTCGTTGTCGGTGTCATCCTCATCGTTGTTGCGTTCTCGTTCGTTCATAGCTTTTTTTTGTCTCCCTACATTTTCTATTCTTCCTTCGACTGTGTGTAATTTCTCTTCCTTATTATTGTGTGTGCTCTCGTTTCCATGTCCTGCGAGGAAGCCAAGGAAAAAGCGATATCCTTCAATCAGGACTCGGTTATTTCGTGCAGTGATGCTGCAAACATTTTGAGTTGTATTCTTTCCGTTCTCCTCTTGTATGTTTTCGGTTTAAACAAATAAAGTCGCGTGTGTGGAAGGAAGAATAAGCCGAATAGAACGAACGAACGAAGAAGAAAAAAAAAATAGTAAAACTACAACAAAAGAAAAAATAATAATAATAATACGAAGAAAAGAAAATTAACCAAAAGGTGTGTGTATAAATATTGTAGCACATGCGCGCTGGCTCACACAAGCGCGCATCTGTATTCATGTATGTATGTGTGCGTGTGTGTATGATGTGCGGAATCCAGCGAGAATGGCACTCGACCGCTCCGGCGGCTCTTCTCCTCTGCCGTTCGTCCTCACACACGAGAGGGCGAACAAAATTCAAAATCTCAATTTCGAAAACCGAACATTTGAAGAAAAATATTTTTGATTTTGGCGTTTATTGTTTGATCCCGGAATAAATGCATCCACACCTTACCGCCCACAACAAATTGGTCACGGTCTCCGTCGTTTGTGACCATGAGGATATGTCTCAGTCGAGTGTTTTGTTTTTATTTGTGTTCGACGGGGATAGGGAGGAGGGAAGTCGGCGGTGGGCGCATGGTGGCAAATGTGCAGTTTTTATTGCAATTTTTCGAGTGTCCTTGAATTAATTTATCCACACATACGAACACACGAGTTTGTATGTATTTAGGAATCCATCAACGGAACGTATGATTTTGAATATCCCACGGGAGTCGTTTAGTAGGTCCGCTAGTTAGCATTTGTTGAGCTTGTGTCAATTTTTTTCAATACATACCCCCATTGGTAGAGGTGTCCTGTCCTGGCCGCCATGTTTCTGCACATACAAAAAAGTTTTTATTTTTTTTATTTTTGAGGAAAAAAGAGAGAACAAAGTTATTGCAGCCAAACGGGGGTGGATTTTGCTTTTTTTTTATTTGTACAGAACCCCCACAGCTGATTGCTGATTACGATTATGGTGTAGTGTCTTCTGTTTTGACGTCACACAGAGCCACAAGAATCATGACGTTTCATGGTGTTAATGTTTTGTGTTCGTGTGTAAGGGATACAGATCGATTGGAAGACGTTCAGACAAGTCAATAAGCTTAGGAGGGATTAGCTTTAAAAAATCTTTAAGGTCAAACGTGTTGTTCGAAACAGATAAATTGCGGGTGAAGTTTGCAAATCTCAATGAGAAAAGGGTAGGAGCTTGTGATTGGGCGGCATTTTGTATTACAAACGTCAATACCTACTTTATGGCGAATTAGGGTACTGGAGTCAATCATTATCAGTGGCACTTTACTGGAATTCTCTGGAAATGAGTTATTTTCTTATTGGTTCAACAAGACTCTATCCAATACTATAGCCTTGGTATCTTTGTAGCATTTATGAGCTCGAATTGGCTTCGATATGTACATCTTGTGATTCTAAAACGTGCAAGCTTCCCGAAACTAAAAAGTTGGTTTCAGATATTGATTAAGGTCTACAGCAATGATCTGTACTCATACTCATATACGAATTCAAGATTCAAACAGGCCCTCCTAGATTTCATCCCACAAAATTATACATCCCGCCATCCTTGTAACCTATAACTTCATTCCAATTTGGCTTAATCCCATCTCAACTGATTTGAAACGTTGCAAGACATTGTACCCTCTATAGAGACGATCGCAAAAACCTGCCATTAGGACCTTGACTATTGACTATTCCATCTACATACGTCTGACCATACATACCTAGTCCTGCCGTAAGTTCTGTTAAAAATATAAAACACTATAACCTCTGTTTTGAGGTTTTACAAATTTCTGTGGGGGTTGCAGGCCATGTTCTCCGATTCCGACTACAAACCATAATCCAGTTGATTCAGATCTGGACTCTCCGACGACCAATCTTCTGCTGCTATACTCGTAAAGCCAGGAATATTGACTCTGAGCCACTCCTGCGTGGTTTTGGCTTTGTGCGCTGGAGCAGAATCCTTTTGGAATATCGATCTGTGTCCATTGAAAAGGGTATTGGTCAAACCCTTCACAACATCCTCTAGCACATCTTCTTGGAAAACCTTTGCACCAGTTTTTACGCTCTTTTCACAGAAATGGAGGGATGTGACACCATGGTGAGGGACCACCCACCGAACCATTACGGAAACAGGATGATGGCCACGTTGAACCCTTGGAACAATTTTTTTCCTTGGATGAAGTGGTATAAATCTTGTCATTGATTGTTGAAAACTTCTTCCACGGTAAAATTTTCTCGTCCGTAAACAGAATGTTTTCATGGCCATTGTCCGCGTGCCAATGCAAAAGTCGCTTGCATGGACCGACGATAGGCTTTCATATGCAGATCATCCCGAATCAGCCTAGACATGAATGTGGTTCATATATCGAGTTCCTTGGACATGATCTTCTGCTTCCTAAGGGGATTTCTCCGAATTCGTTCACGTACTGCCTTTACTACCGCACCCGTACGGATGACGTGCGGGCAGCCACTTCTTGACCTCTCCTCTACTCCAGACAATTCGCCGAAGCGAGCAATAGCCCGATAAACGAATATTATTGATATTCCGAGTGGTTTTCGCAACTCGAAAATTTGGCCAGCACTCTTTCCGCACTTATGCAACGCTATTACCGCGACACGATTCTCTTTTACGCCCCCACTCCATGTTAATAGAACGATAAGCGCTGGAAATTGTGTAACAGAATTTATGCCAGGACTAGGTGCAGGGTGATTTCATTTATGGTTCCGAAAGTAAATTTGAATAAAGCACAATGATGATTTAGTATTTATATACAGCTGTAATCAAATAAATAGAAACACATGCCACTTTTCGACTCCAACGTCCATAGTTCCATTTGTATCAGGTTAGGTCAACCCAGAGCAAAGCTATGTTATATAGGGTCCGCCAAATAACTTTTTTTTTTTTTGAAAATGCTATAAAAAAAACTACTGAATATTTTCTCAAATTTCTTTTTTTATTTGAAAGTACAATCCTTCCGGTTAATAATGGAAAATAATTTCATTCAAATGGCTGCCTCGGCTGGCCATGCAGTAGCCTACACGATCGGTCCAATTTTTAAGCACATTATCGATTGTGTGCAGCTGTATTTCACCAATGGCTTCACGAATATTGTCCTTTAAAGCGTCAATTGTCTCTGGCTTGTCGGCGTAACACTTATCTTTGACGGCAACCCACAAATAATAGTCAAACGGTGTCAAATCGCAGCTCCGAGGTGGCCAAACGACATCAGCTCTGCGGCTGATAATGCGATCTTCAAAAACAGGGCGCAAAACATCCAGTGTAGCTTCGGCTGTGTGGCACGTAGCGCCGTCCTGTTGAAACCAAATGTTGCCAATATCCTCCTCTTCAATTTTATGAACAAAAATTCGTTCAACATGGCCCGATAACGATCGCCATTGACTGTAACGGCCACTCCTTGCTCATTTTCGAAGAAAAATGGCCCAATTATGCCTCTGGACCAAAATCCGCACCAAACAGTGGCTCGTTTTGGGTGCACCGGCTTTTCAATGTATGCGTGCGGGTTTTCTGTGCCCCAAATGCGACAATTTTGCTTGTTTACATACCCGCCAAGATCAAAATGAGCTTCATCTGAAAAGATGATTTTTTTGGCAAAATCGGCATCTTCTGTAAGTCGATCGCAGGCCCACTTAGCGAAGCGTTGTTCAAGCGTATACACAACCATATTCGTTCAGCGGAAGGATAAAACTAATTATCTGTCAAATCAGACATGAGCTAAGTGTTACCATTCACGAAATAAGTACTACTTGAAAAAAAAAGTTAGATGGCGGACCCTTTACAGGCACATTATATCTGACAAAAAAAAATCCATTAAGGATGTAGAAAGGCTATGTTTAAGCTGTTTTGGGAAAGTTTTACTTCCAAAGCCGCTAATCAGCCTGATCAAAAAAATAAAAACAAAACATAGCCGATACGAAAATGCTAAAAAATAAACAAAAAACTCAAAACAGAGGTGTGCTTTTATAATTTTATTAATATTAAATGGAATATCCATTGTTTTTTAATATCTCGTTGACGCGGTTTAGCATAGAGTCAAGGAGCTTCCGGCATTTCCCTATAGAAGTATTGGCCCATACTTCTTGTACAATTTTCCAAAGATCTTCCTTATTTTTGGGGTGACGCATCTGAATCGGCCCAGTTTCCAATCGGATTAATATCCGGAGATTGAGCTGGCCATTCCAAACATTTCCCAAAAGCCACTGTTTTTCGTTCGTTAATATCCCGTCAATTCGGTAAATCGGACCGACCAAGACAAGCAACCATTACTCTTCCACAGCTGTGTTTACAATAGGCTCTGTGTATTTAGGATTGTAGGCTTGACCTGCTCCTACTGGGCGACGTATGTTCATAGTTCTTCCCATCTGTTCGGAAATTACATATTAGGTTAAGGAGTGTGATGGTTGAACATCACTTCCGCTCGCAGGCCAAAGTTCCCATTGTGATTCCCTTCATTTGTGGAGTACACATACTTTTACCCTGTCCCATCACCTAGTGGCTGGCACAACCCCGTGCTCTTTATGAATTTTAGAAGATCCGATATATCTGCATTTGCTTTGCTTTGCAGTGGCAAAGCAGATGTTGGATCGTCTCGGTTTTTTTTCTCATCACCGCAGCTCCGGTAGAGATCGCTGGATCCCGAGTCCCATTTCCGGAGCATTGCTCCAATGGGACAGTGTCCTGTGATCACTCCGACGAGCATACGGATCGAGTTTCGGTCCAGCGCTAAGAGTTTCTTTGTTTTACCGATGATCTGGCAACGATGATCTTGCCGCGTGACTGTCATTTCTTGTAAGCCAAGACGAGTTGGCTTCTTTTATAATTGTGTCATTTATGACCCGGTATAATGCACTGATCGGTGGTTGCAGTGACGTGTCCGCTTCGCTGATGTCCATTTCAGACTCTTGCCTGGCCAATTCGTCCGCTCTTTCGTTCCCTGCGATTGAGCTGTGGACTCTGTGGCCTCTGTTGGACTTCAATGAGTCGATGGTGGGATATCGGTTACTTGTAGGTGTTTGGCTGCTTTCTCTATTGCTGAGATTTCTGCTTGGAAGACGCTATACAAATCAGGGAGTCCTGTTTGTGCAGAGTGTCAGAGTAGAACCCGACCCCAGTGTCTATCCATTTTCGATCCGTTGGTGAAGAGTGTAATCTCGTGGTCGTTAATAACGGCGTTCGATAGCCACTCGTCTCTGTCGGGTCGAAGTCATTGTGGGGGGGAATAGTTATAGTCGGTCGTAGTTATGAGGCTACTAGAACCATATTTCTTTCCCAGGTCATCTATTATTTTGAGTATGACTGCATGTCCATAGTTGGCTTGTTTCCACAAAGAGGACTTCCTTAGTCTGAAAGCGCTTTTTGCAGCGCAGCCTTTTATGAATAAATCCAGAGGAAGGAGATGAAGTATCATGTCCAACCCTGCTTGCGGCGTGCTTCTTATAACTCCCGTTGTACAAACAGCGGCTGACTTTTGTACTCTGTTGAGCATGCTCATATAGCTTTTCGTGCTGTTAGCAGTCGACCAGGGTCCGTGCAGGGACGGATTAAGAATATCCCTGCAGCGATACCTCTCGCTTGTCGTAAAAGGCGACTAAAACAAAAGTAAACAAAAATCACATCTAGGCAATTTAGAAAACACCAAGGTGAGCATAGGGACACATATACCACCATTAAACTGCTCCACAAGTGTACATGCAAATCAGTGGGTTGACACGACTGGAGATCACGGGTGTTGTAAGAGTAAGATCAAACAAAAAAATCTGGAGCATGCCCGTGTCAAAAAAAAAAAAAAAAAAAAGCCAGGCCGGAAAACAATTGGTGCAAACAAATGCAAAAACACTAGCATTTGATTGGCCTCAGCGATGAAGTAATCCCAAACCGGGAAGCCTGCCGCTACTTTCTGAGGTCAAACCGGCGGACCCCACAAGCGGACCAGTAGGAATGCAGTTAAGTGGGAAGGTTATGGTCCTACACTTCTGACCATAACAACGCCGGAAAAAGGAAAAGAAGAAGAAGAAGCAGTCGACCAGGCTAGGTCCCCATAAGTTATAATGGGTCTGATGATTGCTGTGTACATCCAATGAATGATGTACGGTTGCAAGCCCCATCTTTTGCCTTTTCCTGGTCTTTTATTTCCTCCAAGTTCCTTTTCAAGAAAGTTTGGAGTCAAGAATGATGCCTAGATACTTGGCTTACGTTTTGAGTTTGAGTGGAGTACCCTCTAACAAAGCAAATGTCGGGATTTTCTTTTTCCTGATGAACAAAACCAGCTCAGTTTTCTGGGGTTTTATTCTCAGACCGTTCTATCTTGCCCACTAGGAGAGTTCCTTCAACGCAGATTCCACTACTTCGCTGATAGTTGGTAGAAATTTACCTTTTATCCAGATAACTAGGTCATTTGCATATGCTATGGTTTTTGTGCCTTTCTCCATGAAGATTTTCAGGATTTTGTTAACTGTAAGAAGCCACAGTAGGGGAGAGAGAACTCCACCCTGTAGTGTGCCTCTAGTTGTTACTTTCCTTATAGAGCTGTGCCCATTGTCTGTTATTTTGCCTCTATTTTTACGTTGTTGAAGGCTCCCTCAACATCGAGGAGGGCTGCCATTGTAAATTCTTTTATATTCAATGAGATCACTCCTTCAACTTTGCTTAATGGGGCTAACTTCAAACCTAAGATCAGCTTTAAGCTCCCTGGAGGAACGAAACGGGTTTGCTTTACTCTTTCGGATTTTGGTTTGCGTCTTCTGTTCTCTGGCCCTGTTTTTCTTATTTAGGGTATTAAAGACCATCTTTGTAGAGAATCCAACTGTATCCGCTATAGCCCTGATGGTCTTGCCCTCGCTTTTGCATTTTTTCAGATTTTAAGCAGATGGCATTTTTTGCAGGAATTTGTTTACCACAGACATCAAATCGCAAGCTCCGAGGCTGCCAATTGACATCAGCAAGACGGCTGATAACATGATTTGGAAATTTGGTGCTCAAAAGATCGATTGTGGCATGGCGCGCCATCCTGCATAAACCAGAGGTCGCCCGAATCTATGTCTTCAATTTTAGTAAAAAAAAAGTCGGTTAACATGGCTCTGTAATGCCGACCGTTGACCGAAAAATTGTTCGAAGAAAAATGGTCCAGTGATGCCATCACCCCACAATCCGCACCAAATTGTCACTTTCTATGGATGCATTCGCTTCTCGACAATAACGTGCGGATATTCCGACACAATTTTGTTTGTTAACGTAGCGCCTCGTCAGAAATGATGATTTTCCGCCCAATATTGTTGTCCAATTCAAGCTGGTCGAAGGCCCTAACTGGGGAGCGATAACGAAGCGGATGCTCGCGCGCCGTCAATTGCTAAGTAAATTGGGCCTTGTAAGCGAATAATCCGAGATCTTGGTGCAGAATTCTCCTCAGGCTAGTGCGTGAAATGTTGAGCTGTTGATATCGATGGCGAATTGATGTTCGTGAATTGAGTCTCACATTCTTGGCCAATCTCATCTGTGCGCAGCGTACGACGACGAGTGTTGTCCACTAGCATACCAGTCTCACGAACTTTTTGCACAAACTTGCCTACAGCAGTCACGGTGGGTGCTTCATTTCGGACAACACTTCTTTTTAAAAAACGCACTGTTTGGCTACACTGCAATCACTTTCGAACTAAGTTTTCAATATTTCCCAACGTTGTTCAAGCGTAAAGCGACTCATTTCGTTCCGCGGAGGTATTACATGGTACTGACTTGGCTAACAATTGCTCAAATACTGTACCCGCCTTCGTCAACACTTTCACTAACGGTGGCCATGACGATGGATAGCCTTTATGACTTCTGCCACAAAGCCAGTCTCTTTGAATATATTTACAGTTTCGCTTATAGTACCCTCAGACGGACGATTTTTCGACCATAATCTGCTTGTAATACGATAAATATGCCTACTACATAATAACTATTTTTGTAGTACATTCTTACAACTTTAACAAGTTCAGGAATTGTCAGACTTATATTGTTAAATGGCTAACCTTGGACTAAATATATACAGTAATGGATGGCACTCCCCTTTGACGTGTGTGGTTGCAACAGGGACTTAAAATCGAAACTATGAATTGGATAACCCTATCCAAGATCCATGCTATGAGGGGTGGATCCTCAAGTGGTTTTCCAATAAGAGGTGGCGAATCCAATAAAAGGTGTCATTTTAAATCAATAGAAAATTGCAAACATTTTACGAAAGATCATGTTTATTTTATATTAATTTAAAGCACAAATATTCCCTTCGGCTTGATCAAGTTTTCACATATTCTATCTTGATCACATAGTTTGGGCATTAGTATACATTTTATTCCTAGCCTAGTCCTAAAGTGGCTTATCTAAGTTTGAAAAATCGCACTGTCTCAGCAGCCAATTAAATGCCTCATTTAGAAAATTCACACGTTTAATCTAATTGTCACGCAACAAAGCTATTGTTTCACCAGCGGTATGGCATATGACGTCCAAGTACATAGCATCAATTGCAGGCAAAAAAAACATCGTTCGGTAACGCTATCCGAATATGTGGTCCCAGTACACGGTCATACCAATAAGTCTGACTGTTTTGTGTGTTGGTTTACGCACCCCAAAAACTCAGAATAAGTTGAAGTTCATTCCAGCACATAAATGAGGTGCAAAGTGATTGGTAATAGGCTCTGATTTTAGTCTTCTGTCTTGGAAAGTTGGGGTAGGGAAGACTTATGCAAAGGCTTTCCTGTCTGTTTGTCTGGAAAGATCCAGGTAAAATGTTGCAGAATTCAAGGTAGAAGACATGGAATTGCAGCTTGTTTGCTATCATCTCGAAATAGACACCTAGGTTCTCAGTTTCGTTGATCTATCGAAACAGAGTCGGTAGAAATCAGTCTTTACGCACTTTATAAAACGTTTTCGCAATGTTTTCACAGCTTTTGCAGTGAATTCTCAATATTTCGACACGTTACGCGTGTTGCAATCCATAGAGAACTAGAGACCTATGCTGTGTGTGATTTATTTCATTTTTCAATTTGAGAAGCTTTTTCCAGACACGTATATCTCTGAGGGTAAACACCGTGGAATGTGATTTCGATGGCTTCGTTGTTGCGGGATTTGAACCCCATGCTATCGGCGTTAGAAGCCAACCACCATCCTACGAGTCACAGTGCGCCTATTAGTGTGCATCAATCCATACGTTTATAGTCATCGTAATGATAGTTGAATGTTGACAGTTCAACATGCCGCTAAATTTAAAATGACACCTCTTGCTGAACGACCCTTTTACCAGAGAGCCTATCAGGAGAAAATCTCTATGAGCTGTATTCACTATCCGCTTCAAACGGTATATAGGATAGATAGGTCCTAATAGTACTGGATCGGGGTAAGGCTTGCTAGGCTTTTGATTGATTCTGATGTTAACATCAACAGTTGCACCAAAGGCTTGTATCCAAGGCATGTTCAATCCAAATCCAATAAATCATTTGCAATTCTGAATTCTATCTTCCGGTCGTATTCTAGCTAAATGATCTCTGATGACTGCTGTATGTCAAGGCAATTTGTTCAGGTTGTGCATCGGTCCTACGAGGGCATTGAAAGGAACGCTCCGAGAAAGATAAGAAATGTATTAACTGAGGACTAACTAAAGGGTCCGCCATCGAACGTTTTTTTTTTCAAGTAGTGCTTATTTCGTGAATGGTAACACTTAGCTCATGTCTGATTTGACAGATAATTAGTTTTATCGTTCCGCTGAACGAATATGGTTGTGTATACGCTTGAACAACGCTGGGAAATATTGCGACATTACTTTGAAAATCATGGTAATGTTGCAGAATGTGTGCGAAAATTGCGTACGGATTTTGGAAGAAGAGAAGCACCGTATGTTCGTTATCTTGTGAAAAAAGTGAAAGAAACTGGCATCCTCATCGATTAACCAAAGCGTGAAAAGCCAAAAACAGTGCGTACACCCGAGAATATTGCTGCTGCGGCAGAAAGTGTGCGTGAAGGGCCATCAACATCAATTCACCGTCGTTCTCAACGATTGAACATTTCGGAGACATCATTGAGACGAATTTTGCATAAAGACCTTGGTATGACGCCATACAAAGTCCAATTGGTTCAGGAGTTGAAGCCAACTGACCATCCAATGCGTTTTCGCTTCGCTAAGTGGGCCTGCGATCGACTTACAGAAGATGCCGATTTTGCCAAAAAAATCATCTTTTCAGATGAAGCTCATTTTGATCTTGGCGGGTATGTAAACAAGCAAAATTGTCACATTTGGGGCACAGAAAACCCGCACGCATACATTGAAAAGCCGGTGCACTCAAAACGAGCCACTGTTTGGTGCGGATTTTGGTCCAGAGGCATAATTGGGCCATTTTTCTTCGAAAATGAGCAAGGAGTGGCCGTTACAGTCAATGGCGATCGTTATCGGGCCATGTTGAACGAATTTTTGTTCACAAAAATTGAAGAGGAGGATATTGGCAACATTTGGTTTCAACAGGACGGCGCTACGTGCCACACAGCCGAAGCTACACTCGATGTTTTGCGCCCTGTTTTTGAAGATCGCATTATCAGCCGCAGAGCTGATGTCGTTTGGCCACCTCGGAGCTGCGATTTGACACCGTTGGACTATTATTTGTGGGGTGCCGTCAAAGATAAGTGTTACGCCGACAAGCCAGAGACAATTGACGCTTTAAAGGACAATATTCGTGAAGCCATTGGTGAAATACAGCTGCACACAATCGATAATGTGCTTAAAAATTGGACCGATCGTGTAAGCTACTGCATGGCCAGCCGAGGCAGCCATTTGAATGAAATTATTTTCCATTATTAACCGGAAGGATTGTACTTTCAAATAAAAAAAGAAATTTGAGAAAATATTCAGTAGTTTTTTTTATAGCATTTTCAAAAAAAGAAAAATTATTTGGCGGACCCTTTATAAAGTTCAAGACACTTTAATCCATTATGCCACAAAATTGCCGTCCCTTCCAGTCCAATTACAATTACATGCCGGCGACAACCTTCATATATTAAGCAAATATTTCTGGATAGCTCTGTCTGGTATACAATTAACATTGGAGTAGTACTCAAAAAGCTATCAATTATCAAGGACTAATCACTGATCAGAGAAGCGATATGCATGCCTGCGAAATTGATTTCCTGCTAACGTTGATAACGGAAACAGATAAACTTGTCATAACCGAAGGTGACTAATCAAGACGTCAGAAGAAAGTATGATGAAGACCTTATAGTACAATAACTTAATCAAGTATTGTTTGGTATCTCTGTTCCTGAGTAGTGTTGTCCATCAAATTGGAGGCAGTTTATTGGCATATGGGTTCTTGGTATCATTTCAGAACGATCTTAGCTAGGCGCACCCTTATCTGGTTCACTATAAGTAGTGACAGCGATCGATAACAGCAACACACTTGCGAATCTAACTAATACATATTCCCGGTACTTTTTGAACAAAACTCGCATTCAGCCTAGACAGGGTGTGAATAGAAAATTTCGAGGTTTTAGTGAGCAGGTATACTACTGACAGAATAAATATGCTTTCGAAGCTCAAGTCCATTTTGCGATCTTCATAGAGACTGGCTTAATTACAGTGAAAAACGTATTTGCGACTAGTCTTTCCATCGATTCGATAAGATGCCTTCCTTGACGTCTCACAGTACCTTTCGATGTTCTGAAGGGTGGTCCACACACTGAGTAAAAAAACCAAAGCTCTCCTGGGTTTACCCTGTAGAGTACCGAGTTAAGTAATTTATTTGGAAATTCCATATCTCAAAAGCATTTAACCTTAATAGCAATAAAAGTCAAGTACACTCTTAACCGTCAATTAAACAAAATTTCTCCGATAAGCCATGGGTGTCTTCTTGTTCACGATTATGAATTAATCTTTCCAATCGCATACCTGGAATTATCGTTTTTACAACCGTTGTTTAGATTACCAATTTACTTTTACCGAACACACCTGCTTCGTAGTTACTTTTGATCCTTTTCTTTGGGATATTACCTGCCAATAAAGCTTTATGACTATCATTTCGAGGATATCTAGGATTCAATGATGAGCGATGTGTGCGCCAATACGCCATATCTAAGGATTCATTGTCTTCTTGTCAGCGATGTTTATGGTAGGATCATAAAATATTAGAAAAACTCGGAAAACAGATGTTTTACAGAGTTTTAGGAACTATCAATCACTAATGGGAAGACATACGTCACCGAGTGACGGGTGCTACAAAGTCGACCGACAGGCTCGGAAATGTTCCTTGTAAGACTAGAACAAGTTTTTTAACTTCCTGTTCGTCTTATATCCCACCCTTAAGACACACAATCGAGTTTCGGTAATGTCCGACAAAATCTGATCAAGAGGCCTCTGGCATAGTTTATTCCCAAGGAAACCACCCGGGTCATTGGTTTCCAAACCAATTTATTCCGATAAGATGTGGATTCCGGCTTCTCCGGAAAAATACTTTTCATATTTGCATAATTCGATCCGCCTTCTGTCCGTCTACCCCCTTCGAATGTGGTCAGGGCTCAGGCACAGTACCGAAATAGAAACCATGTTCCCATGCATTCATATATGAATCACCCCGAAATCTAATCTAATCTAACTTAACCGGTTGCAACACACGTGAATCTTAATTGCTGCTGTTGTTATTCAACCTCGCCGATTTCGCCGAATCGAGATAAAACGTTTGGCTGTACCCTCATTGTACTTGTGCAATATGTCGCCGTCGACCATTACGTTCCATTTAGACATGACAGTCGGTATGTCTCAAGCCATGCGTACGTTTGTTGTTTTTCGTTTTTTGAATGTCGTATGACAAATGTGCAAACAGTATGACACGTCGTTTAGAGAAGAAGAATGACCAAACGCGCCGTCGTCAATGATGATGGGCAGACAAGACCACCTCCCATTGAGTCGTAACACGATTATGTCGGAATGTCTATATTCCCGTCGTTAGTTGATAATAAAATCGAATTTAAGAGGCATCTCGAAAATGGAAATATGCAAATGCGATGAGATTCTCGTGTAAAGTGAGTGTGAACACCTACGGCGTTTAGAAGAATGCGTCCCAAAGCACTAAACGATTCCCGGTCGGGTCTTTACTACCTGTCTCCAGTCCTTTCTTCTTTTTTTTTTCCTTCTTCTTTCTCTTCGTTTATCTACTGATTATATATAGTCAGGGGTATGGGTACGGGTTTGGGTTCGAGTTTAGGTTTAAATGTCAAGTGCCGAGAACAATGTCGCCCACACGCATACACACACTCATTGATACGCTTGGTCACGGCCAGGTGAAGGGGTTCGGGTCTTCAGTCTAATCGACCGAATTAATTATGTTATTTGTTTATTGTGACACTTTGATTGAACTTCGTTTCACATTTCTCTTGTTTTCTTGTTTCATTGTTTAGATCCTGAATGTGGAGTAATGTAGTTGAGGCTTCATCAACCCTTAATTGCCACCTAGACTCATCGAAACGGTGTGAACTTAGTTGCAGAACCGCCATGAGCTTCAACAACGGTGAGAATCTTCTTCAAGGAATCCACCTTCAGAAATGAAGCCATCACCGAATCATACGCAAACGCTGCAAATGCATCAGCAGCAACAACAACAGCAGCAGCAACAACAGCAACAACACGATCAATTAACTCTACCACCACCGCCGCCACATAATACATCGGGAGGCGGTCTAACGACTACAAGCACAACATACCCGTACCATTTGCAATTGCCGCCACCATCGCCGACATCGACAATAGCCGGGAACGTGGGTACCGGTGTCGGCGGTAATGATTTTGTCGATTCAGATCCCGAATTTACGAGCAGCACAGCGGACGGTAGCATACCGCCATCGCATCATCATCCAACGACAAATGGCAATGGTTTAAATGCGAAACAGCAACGACAACAGAAGCGCCGCCGTGAGCGCGCCCAACGCATGCAAGCGGAACGTGACAGTCGCGTGTGCAGCGGCGGAGCCGGTAGCGTAGGTGATGATAGTAATAATTCCAGTGGCAATTTGACCACGAGTAATAGTAATGGCAGCAGTGGTAGTAATCTAATTCCGCCAACGGATAGTATTGCATCGTTGCTATTGAATCCACCAAATTCGCCAGAAGGACATACGGGCCTGATGGCGGCACCTAGCGATTCGGAAGGCGAGAGCTTAGACGAGGATCTCTTATCGACGTCATCGTCGTCGACGTTACTATTACCGAGAGATAAACCGCCGCCGCGACCGCCACCGCCCGTGCGTAGAAAACTGCCAAAATCGCCTGTGCTCGAGGAGGAGATTATCGATGGATTCGCGATTCTCGAGTTCAAGACATACGAGGATCTCGAGGTGAGTGCTTTACTTTTCTCTCATCTTTTATTTATTTGTTTCAAATTATGCATGCGTCAAGTGCGGTTTTAGATTTTATTAGGAATTTATCGAAATCGCTGGGAACTTGTTTTTGGTATTGACTATCTGCGTTTATGGTAATTTTAAATTGGAATCAACCCACGTTAGTTTCATTAATAGTACGATCGATCAATTAGTGTATCACCTGCGGTTTTGTTGCTGGCATGAATGGATCTCGCCAATGAGTCTATAAATTCTATTTGGTGTTTTTAGTTATCTTGCGCTTGTCCATATCTTCAGCAATTTTGTTTTGGATTCAACCACTCAGGTAGGATTTTACTCAAGCCCCGAACTGTTACACTTTACTAAATGACTAAGTTCTATGATAAAGAAGTTATTCAACAAGATGTGTCATTTAAAATATCGCGTCATTGTTGAACTGTCAACATTTCGCTATCACTGTCACATGACATTGATAAGTTAAAAAGAGGAGGTTAAATACGAACCGATAGGCATTCGTGTAACGTCCACTACAAAAACTATGAAAATATCGCCGGAACGTTTGCCGAAGTTCGCCGTCCTTCTGGTGATCATCAAGCGCCTTCTCTCATAGCTGTAATGAATTTGATTGATAAATTCGTACGTTTCGGGCAGACTAATGATGTTAAGACGCTGACTCATGTTCGACCGTGTGGCATTTCGATAGTATCGCAGGACAACTGCAATCACTTTGAACCGCATTACGCATAACGATCTTGGTCCACTTGGCCAACAGACCACCCAAAATGCCGTACTTTCATTGCTTGGTTGCTGGAAATGAACCGAGTTTTCCCACAAAAATATTGTGATGTGATGGGACACATTTCCATTTATCCGCTCAGAGATCTTAAGAAAAAATGTACAACAACCTCTTCCTACACAGCGAGTGACAGTTTGGTGCGATTTTTGGACTGGCGTTCTCATGATGCTGGTACGACCGCTTCAGTAAATAGATTGTGTTAACAATCGATGTTGACCAAACTTTCTGGTATGGACGTGAAAGGCGTTTATTTTCAGTAGGATGGCGCCACATGCTGCACAGCTTATGAAATGATTACTCTCTTGCGTGACATGTTTTCTGGATGTGAGATGTCTCGAAATGGAGACTTTATTTAGCCGCCGAAACCTAGTGAAAAAAAATTAGGAAAGCGTCACTATTTTTGGCCGAACACTGCCGAACATTAATGTGTGCCAGACCAAGCCTACACTAAAAATATCACGACTTTTCATTAAAAGTTGCGTTTTTCTAATTTTGATTTAAAATGACACCTCTTGTTGGATAATAAAACATGTATGTTCAAACCTAACAGGAATTTTTGAGAATAATTCTATATATTCGTCTTTTGATTCATTTAACTGGGGTTACAGCCATGTTTTTCGTTCATCATCATGAACAGTAACAGGTGGAAGTGACTTGGTATCAGGTCCGAACTGTAAGACGGATGCATAAGATCATGAAGACACAGCTCCCAGTGTTCCTGGCGAGTCACTATTGATTAAGATGGTTCAATTACTGACGGTAAAGATCCACATTAATAGTTCTGCTGTAGGCGAGCAACTCATAGTAGGTCATTCCTTGTAAATTCCACCAAACACACAGCAAATCCTTCCCCGTGACTCCTGACTTCCTACCATTTACGCAAACTCACTGCGTTTCGATCAGCACCGTTTCCATGATGAAATGGCAGTGCTAGCCGAGAATGTTTGTCTTTGCCACATGTCACGAATCTCGCGTGAGCTGTCAAAGAAAGAATACTGAAAACTCAGGTTACAAAAAAATCAATCTTTGTCAAAGCTAACGTTCTGGCCATGACCTCGGTGTTGCACTCTTTCCTTGATGACAGATTAATTAGACCTTAACTTCGATATCGGAGTTTTAGCTCGTCTAGGGTAAACGGAATTCTCTCTCGTCTTCGCTCATTGCGATGTACACCTAAGTGTACATTGCTCGCAGAAAAAGACTCAACTAAAACTGTTCATCACTGCAGCGCTTTTGTTCTGGCTTTATTCAAATATTCGCTTTACCGTGTGTTAAAACTTCGAACGTGATTCGTGTAATAGCATTCTTCCTTCCCAGAAGCGCTTTGTCCTCCCTTCTTGTCTGTTCGAAGAGCTCACGAGCAGCTGCCGCCGTCGATGCAGAGTAGTCTAACATGTTCTGCTTCTTTACATAAGCCTGCCTTCACTCGTTATAAACTTGGGAGTTTCTTGTAAGTGGTGACTTGAAATCGATCTTGACAACAAGATCAATACATATGCTGTTTTATGGTTTGTGCAGATTGCATTAGGGGAGGTCCTGGTAGTCTCTTGCGGCTGCATCTTTCCGAGCTCAAATCTTGATTCTGACAGATCTACTGTCGGACCTTGTCCTTGTGTGTTGGGTGTTAAGTTAGAAGTATGAGACAGCATAAAATTTAACTGAGATTCTTGTCTGAGTGCTATTGTTGACTTTTAAGACTGACCTTGTGTTGTACCATTTGCACCATTCATTCAGGACGACAAGTAAGATGAGACTAAGAAAGCAATATAGAAAGTAAAGATTACCTTCTGAGATATGTAAGCAACTGGAATTTATCCGTTTGGAAACTGGTCGGCGGATAGGTTCAAAGCGGTGTTGATTAGCACTAGGATAATCCTGGCATTTCAAACTAAAAATCGCCAGTTATCTACCGATTTCAGAATAGGATATGAGGGCGTTTATAAGGATGTGGTTTAAATATTCATGTCTGATTCTATCTTACTAGATCGGTCGTCGAGGTCTAATTCGCCGACATGCATCAGCAGTAATGTTTTCGCTTCACTTCTCACATTTGGAAAAGGAAACTAACTGCTCCGTTAACGACCGCTTGAAGGTATCGTAAGGGATTCACTTTTAATCACCAGTCACCATGTGCTTCAGAAATGGTTCTAAATGTAAATGGTAAATGGGCTTTCTTTGGTATGGGCCATTTTTGACATCGATTGTGCCGATCGACGAAATTAGAGCTGCGCGTAATTGGCTGTTACTTGCACCCCAAACACTATACACATTTTCAGCCGCCTGGCTCGAATATTCACCATTATAGAAGAAAATCTGTAAAATATGGCGAATTTTCTCTTTGTTGGTTTCCATATTTGAAGCCAGCTCAAACAAAACTGAGTCATCAAAACTGTTAGAGAAGTTTTCTTTGTATGAAACCTCACCTTTCTAATGCCATATAGTGCACGTCTGATAGGACGCAACCAATGCGAGATACAGATTATCAAACCCATCTGTTGGAAATGGCTTCTATATATTTCGAATTCCATGTCTTCGGCGTAGCCAATGCATAAGCTTCTGAGCGATGCTTCAAATAGTCTTTATCAGATATTATACACCTATGTCAGGGCTTAATGCAATCTTAGAGATCGTATATCCGAATGAGAAACGGCGCCTCCTTAACATTAAAGAAAATGTCAGGATATCAGCGGCAACTCTAATTCTGATTTGGCGCTCATATCGTTCCCTCTTTCCACTTTTTCAAATGTTATGTTAAATGCTGGTCTTCCAAGCGGAAAATGGTGAACTATAATTCTACTAATAACAGAATCATCAAAAGCCACGTTTCCCTGTCGTGAGTGTTTTCCTTTCGCTATTTGTTCCATCTCTTCTAGTTCCATCCTTATAAAATCCTCCCAAGTAAGGCGCGATCTTTCTGGCGAACTTTTTCGCTTTGGTTTTCCACTCATAATTCCTTTGGCATTTCGTCCACTGTCCATTCGTTCTACGTTTCGTGCGCACATTACTTGGGAATGATTCTTGAGTTCTTGATTGTTTAGTTTTCTCCATTCGCCTGTTTCTTCGTTCTGCGTTCCACCATAGATCCTCCTAAAAATCTTGTTTTCAAAGACCCGAATTTTATTTTCCTCCTTCTTAATCACAGACTATCTTGATAAATATGGATTATGATATTGCGGGACTGAAGAGTTCTTTTGAATAGTTCCTTCATCGGGAAGAGACACACGTCGCCCTTTTGTCAGTGACTTTATAGTTGGTGTTCTTTACTTCTACAAAGAGTGATTCAAAATTAATGATATTGAAAATAAAACATGGTGATCGATCTTTTTTTCAAACCCGAGGAAACCTTTCTGCGGATGTTGGACCAGTTCGAGCCATCGCGATGCCTTGTCTTGGGGAAATAGCACTCCAGCC
This sequence comes from Merodon equestris, assembly GCA_958301585.1. Taxonomy (NCBI): domain Eukaryota; kingdom Metazoa; phylum Arthropoda; class Insecta; order Diptera; family Syrphidae; genus Merodon; species Merodon equestris. The sequence continues at coordinate 50,791,262 of OY284415.1, read as the reverse complement.
CGCAGTTTGTCGCGTCTTTTTTTCTTAATGACGTCCCGCAATCTTCTTGTTTGGTCTGCGTAGTAAGATCCCAAAATAGTGGCTCCCTTTTCCAAGTATTCCACTATAATTGTTCCTTCAGCGTCGCAAAAAGCGGCTGCCATAATCTTTTCCGCCAAACTTGACACTTTGGATTTCTCTAGCGTCGGTGAGGAGGCTCGCTTCCAAGTCATCGATTATTCTTTGGTTTGAGGATTAAAATCCAGTTCTTGCCCATGATCATGAATCGTAAAACAAAAAAACATTTACTGGTCTGCTTGTAACTTCTCGACTTTCACTCTCGAAATGTCAACTCGTTTTAGTCTTCTTGCAGAGCTTCTTGAGAAGACTTGTGTAAAGGCTTTTCTGTCTGTCTGCCCGTCGGTACGCATATATCAAACCGAAGTAGCCATAAGTCTGAAACTTGGCTCTGTTATAGAGTACGTGATTCTGAGCTCATAGCGACCAGTTTTAGAACCCTAGCTACTGTGGTTTCTGAGATCCAGATAAAAGTTTGCAAAATTCAAGGTTTGCAAGGTTACAATTATAGCTGGGCTCTCGGCGAGCTGAGCCCATCTTGTTTTCTTTTGCTCGTCGGTTAACATTCTCGGTACTCAACGATCAGAAAACTTTTTCATATCCAATTCGTTCGCAAGTATTTATTGAACGCTGCCATATGAGCTACAATTTATGCCTGATCGTGACTCTTCGATCTGCTAGTACAATATTTTCACTTTTTCTTCAGTGAGTCACGTGAATGGGTGTCCTTCGCAATGTTCATTATTAGTAGATACTCTGACCAGCTTAAACTCTTTGGCTCAGCGTGCTACTGTGGAATATGACGGAGCAGGATCCCCAAATGTTTTCACCGTCTCTGTGTACATATGTATGTCTTTGGTAAACAGCTTTCTTCAAGCAGAGGTACTTGATGACAATTCTAATTTCGTTTTTTTTTTTGATTTTATCCTTTCGACGCGACGGTCCGTACTCAAATGAATGTGCTTACTGTTAGCCGTGGTCTATTTAAATGATTTCTTTACCTTAGTAGGTATATAAGCAAACAAATTTTTTTTTTTCTGGACTTTTATGCGGACTGAAAATATTCGATTATCATTGGTTTTGGATCACCCCTCGTAAACCTACGTCATTTTCTGTTGTGATTGGACTCTTAACTGCTTCCTCACCATCTCCCAAAAGGACCAGATTGTGAGTGTAAGTTAGTGTGGATGTGATTCCATAAAGGGTTCCTATCATTTTCCTTAAGGGATCCCAATCGGCCAGAACTAAATTAAAGGGAAGTACTTTGAATTGTCACTTAAGACATACTTTTATCCATTGATTTTTCAACCTTACAAGGACATGGCACATTTTCGATCAGTTTATAGAGTCATACGCCTTTTTGGAATCTATGAATAATTGGTGAACCGTTTCCTGGAATCCCCGTTTCTTTTCTAAAATCCGTCACATAGTGAACATTTAATTATCACTCGGCTTCGGTTTCTCCAGAAGCCACACTGGTAGTGTTGATTATTTCCATAGCGTATGATGTCAGTCTCTTTAAAAGAGTGATGACAGCACATTGTCACAACTTGATTTGACAATCGCAGTAATATTCCCCGGTAATTCATGCACTGTGTTCGATCACACTTTTAAAGACGGGATTGATGACCGAAATTCCCTATTCCTCAGGGATATTTTCATTTTTCCATATAGTTGTGATGAGCCTATCTATCTTCTCTGTTAATTTCTTTCCAGCGTGTTTCCGAATGTGTTGGATCGACTTATGCGGTCTTGTTGTCTATGGATTGCTTCCTCAGTGCTTGACAGTTCAACCTGAATTTCTGCTGGACAACCTCGTTTTCTATTGCTTTTGCCCATAATTTTAAGGAATTTATCGAAATATCTCTTCCAAAGGGCTGCGACTCTATCATTGTCCGAAACGTGCTCACCATTATCGTATAGCGCATATCGCTTCATATATCTCTATTGTTTTTCGCCGAATATTCTTCCTGAATTTAACAACTGACGCCGCTTCATTGTTTTCTAAGGCTTGCAATCTTAAGTGGGGTTTAACTTTTTCCTCGCATTCTTCGTCAAGTCAAGGCTTTCTTTTGGGAGCTTTGCTAAGCCTAGTTTGTTTTCCACTGCTTCCTTTACAACATTTTTTATTGCTGACCGTAATGTCGCTAGTTTTTATGGATTAGCTTAGCCTGTGGAATAACGAAACTCCTGTTACATATTGAACGTATGTTTTCCTAAATTTCGTAATTTTGCCCGCCTTAAATCCACATATTCTGCAATATCCACTATTTCCACATCAACAACGGTTGTTTGTCTTACCTCGAAGAAATGAAACATAAGCATAATCCCTCTCCTCTATTGCGACAATGTTTAATTATGTCTTACCGATAAGGGTACATCTAAGATGTATCATAAATTCAAAGGGGCTTAGACTATAACTCGGCTAAACGGTATTTACACAATGTTTACACTTCTCTGAGTCGCACTAAAACGGGAAGCTTCCTCCTACCTATCATAAAACTTTCAACAAATATGTACTCGTCTATAAGGAGCAACCAAGTAGCAATTACAAATTGTTGACTAACTGAGAAGTAATGCCAATGCAGAAAGTAAATTCGCTAGAAACCTTACATATACGTGATATACAAGCCAACACATCAACTGACAGTGACAGGAAGGCATAGACAGGTGGATGTCAATTACCTAATTTATAGGTTTAGCACAACTATTGTCATCCGCTCGCCGCTACAATTATATGAGTGCCGGCAATCGAAAAGGTTTTTCATGTGATTTACTGAGTGTCATTCTGATATTTGTTTTTCCTCTCATTTCGCTTTGTTGTACCTCGAAGTGGGTGCTCGTGATAAAGCAACGACGACTGCTTTTACGACACAAGAACACCGACTAATTAGTAATTAGAAGCCGAGTGGTGGCAAGGCTACAAGCTGCTCAGCTACATGTGTACACATCAAGTGTGATAATCAGAATATTTAGCTGACAGGGCATTAGTACAATTAGCACGAATAACTATTCTATTCGCAATACGTTTCGTTTGGTTTTCTCGGTTTTTCGTTTTTTGTTTTTTTTTTCGTTTTCGAAAATAAAGAAACATGTGTACCTAGTCGGCATAAGCAATAAACGTCCATCAATCGGCTTCGGTAAGTTATAGGCAAGTCACACATTGCCTACACGCAAGGCACGTATTACTACGAAGCGACGTGAGAAAGAGATAACGCGGCAAACCGCGCGTTATCGCTAATCCGAGGGCAATCCAAACAGACCGAAACGGAGCGGAGCGGACTAGAACTGTTGTGTTGACGTTTAAAGTTTGTTTGTAAATCAGAGCGGTGTTTGGTCGTTTTTTTATTTTATCGCGTTATCGCATCTAGTACTGTGCCAGGAATTACGAATGTTTTGCAAAGTGATTTAGATACAGGGAATTAATTAATCTGTATGGATTGAAGTGGGTAAATATTTTGAGAAGGATTTGTAGATGTTTTCAAAGTGTGCCCGGTAGTGGTATCGGGCGGGAGGAGATTGTGATAAGTCTTAGACAAATGTCATGGGGCAGGTAGAGATATGATGTGTAAACGTTTTTCTCGACTTCTGACAGTGAGCGAGATGAAGAATGATTTTGGCGTTTTTTTTGTTTTTTTTTTTTTTTAATAACAAAAATGTATACCTTGTGTCAGGGGAGTAGTGACGCATTTGGGTGATTTGAAATTTACATATTGTACGTCATATGCTCTTATTTTTTGTTGTTATACCTGACAGGCCGAGTGATATGCGCAGCATTCTGACTCATTTCTGTTTGCTGACGTATTCGCGTTAGCCTACATCCACGTGGAGGAAGCGCTAATTTTGTTTTGTATGTAAGATGCGAAAATTTTATTTGGTCGTGATGTTTGGAATTTCGAAATTGAATAAATAAAATGGATTTAAATTTATTGGAAACCATTAGTGATTTTCGGATACAGAATGAAGAGCTATCGTCTAGGGTGTTGGCGCTCCATTCCGGCATCTGGGCTGTATCGCTAATAATATGGCATGTCTCATAGATAACCGTCACCATGCCACTGCACGCACGATTTACAGACCGTGCTTGTTGCTCTCTGGTATGCGCCTATATACATATGTATGTACCAAGTCACAATCTGCATACTTCACAAACTTTTCCGGCGGGCTCGAGAAGCAAGTCCGGCCGCAAGGTATAAACATATTTCGCGAAGCTGACAAGCAATCCATACTAATTCGGTCTCGGTAGTTCAGCTTGGACAATCCTTACTACTCCTCAGATATGCGTCCAGAATTCTTTCCATTCCATTATACGTTTGAAGCTGGATTTTGCAGTAAACCTCACCATCCCGTGAAGCAGCTAGAGTAGAAGTTAGTCTGCTTTTTGTCTGCGTTAGGGGTAGTTGCAGTGTCCTTCTGTTTATCGACACATCAATTGATAGAATGGGGAGATGAGTCTTTCTGCCTTTAGTTGTATTATATTTCCGAACTTGGCATTGGGAAGTTGTCCTTTCTCACTCCTTATTGTGTCAGTTTCGGTTGGCATTAAAAGTCCCCTGCGACAAATTCGCCTCCGGAGATTATTCCCACAATAACAAATCAGAATCTATCAGATCGTCTGGTAGCCGCTTAATGTCCTTAGCGCACAAAGCTTAAGAGGGTGGTCGTGGTGCAGTGGTAATCATCATCGACTGTTGAGCGGAAGGTCTGTAGTTCAAGTCTGTCCATAGCCAAGAACAATTCCCTTACGGAAAAATTGTGCAACAACATCAGTTGTGAATGACAGATGATTAAAAAAATGTGACGAAGGCCTGACATTTGCAGTATAAGATCACTTCAAAACTCGTCCTCTGTGTGAGCATTTCCAATATAACACCTTGTGGTAACATGGGAACAAAAAAGCTACTGTGAACTACAACCAACGCGACAAATCCAGTCGAATCTCTCCGATCTTATCGGAGAGTAGTGAACGAACATCTTCGACACAAACCATCTGCAGCTCGTCCAGGTTGCCCAGGTTATGTGACAAACACCACAAGAGCGTAACTCTTGAACCTGCATGTTCCCTATTAAAAAAAAAGCCTGCTAATGGTTTTAGACAGTGTTTCTGTTGTAAAGGCTTCTGCCAGCGTATAAAAGATCAGAATTAAACTCTACAGATAGCAGGATCTTCTTTGTGTATCCAGGTACACCACACGTCGGTTGTATTCTGAAGAGTGGTGTTTGTAGCGATGACGCTTTCTTGCTCGAATAGACCGTATTTGTTTGAACCCGTAGCTTGCTATCGAGCATATATTATATATTGGATAGGATATGATATTGGAGTTATTGACCCGGAATTCGATATAGAGAGTGGCTGAGACGAACTGTTGGAGAATGCAATATTCATTGCGTCGAGGAAACTAGGGGCATGACAGAACATTTGGTTGCAGACATTTTTGCTTTATTCGGGCTTGTGGGAAGGTGCAGAGTCCTGTTGGAATGTCCAGGGTCTTTGGCCGACATGCCTGTCCACGTTTTCAATACAGATTCCATGACAGTTTCACGATAAACGATTTCATAATTACGAGTGGATCCCGACCATCTTCGTTCCCTACCCAAACCATCAAAAAGGGTGGCCATTCTGTGGTTGAAATGATCGTATGACCTCCCTAACAGGTAGACTTGATAATTTTGCTTGTTGACTTGCTGCTCAATTACAAATGGCTTTTCATCAAAGAAGACGGATCAACTACTTTCCTGTTTCCACTCCCCATTTTTTTTGTTGGTCGGATGTACGGTCGTGCACTTTTTAAGACACTATGGCCTTAAGTCCGGGCTCATTTTGCAAAATATTTTGCTTTCGTTCTCTGGATATGTTTAGCTAAGAAGCCATTTTTCTGCCCGCCTACCCCGAGGACTTCGTTTGATTCTGGCCTCCACACTCGTAATCACTTTTGTCTATGTCTTTTTTGGACCGCCTCTATAGCGTTTTGAAATGCTTTGGAATGAAACAGAAACATTTTGTTCACTTTGTTCTAGCTCACGAACAATAGCCGATCGTGATTTCCCAACAGGTTCGTAGTTTGACGGACATAACGATGGAAAGTTGGCAGCAGTCAGCCACTCGTAATAAGAACGACCTACACTTTGTAGCCGGCCATTTCAAGATACAAGCCACTGCTTGATGTAAGAAATTGCTGCATTTGTGGCGGACTTGGCTATTTAAGTGTGTTTTCAACGGTCACGACATCAGCTGCGTAAGCCTTAGTGATAAGACTCCGTCATGAGGTGCTCCCGCGGACATAATATTTATTTCCTTCTGTGTCATATCTTAACTTACTGCTTCCATTCTTGCGTGCGGTCTTCTGATTAGGGACTAGTCAGACGAGTTAAACCCAACCACTGTGATGTATTTCTTAGCCTCACCCTTGACTATAGTAGAGGGCGATTATCTGAAACTATACTGGTGATTTGATAAAGCTTCCTTCTTCTCTGCTATAGTGAGCAATCTGTCCAATGTTCCGGGGACACGCCTTCCTCTGGTCATCGTCGGGCTTCTTTTGGACATTAGGAAATTCCATCGAATCCAAGCATCTTTTTGTCCTGTGGTCGGATTAGTGCTCTCCATAGCTCATCCAATATGATGGCTAGATTTTTTCTTTCATTTTTTATGAAACAATTTTGGGCGTAGTAACTATGTGATCTCTGAGGAAGGGTCCGCAGGGAACCTCAGTTCTATTGTTACGTTATTTATGGGGATCTGCAGGTTTTTAGTCTGATTGTAATCACTCTGTAGGTCGTGCTGCAAAAGTTGATGTCCACTTAGTCGCAGCAGCATGTAGTACCCCTTTGGGTTGTTTTTGCTTACTGATATCAGCCTTATTTCCTTGCAAAAATTTTGTAATAACGAACTACCAACGCACTTACATATTCCACAAAAAAAAAAAAGATATTGGTTCCAAACCGTTTAACCTGTGAGGGTGATGGTCCTCGATCTCTCGATCATCTTCGATGGTAGAGAGATGGCCCGAAGGTAGCATCAGGTGTCGGCACTGGTGCTTTTGGCACAAGCTAAACAATTTCTGAGATACTTGGATTCTGAGCTAACCGCCATCTACACATGCGCCATCATAAATGTCGAGTCTGACATCGAAAGTTTAATGATACACTTAGCTACTTATCGACAACCTACCAGCTCTCACAGTGCTGAGCCCACATAAATTTAAAGTGCATCACGGACTACCATAATGCTCAGGGGAAGAAGTTAAACTTTGGTCGCATTAGTGGCAACGAAAGTGTTAACGCCTTAGCACGGAAGGGTTACTTTGATGAATACACTGGCGCCTAACCTTTCTATGGTTTTTCCGAATCTAAAATCAGTTCATTTGTAGATATGTAATATCCCATCTGGCCCATTGGAGCAGATCTCGAGCAAACTCTCAAAACAATCTTAAAATCAAGGGAGACGAAGTCAAATGACTTGTAAGCTTCCTATCCTTACCTTAATAAAATGAACCTCTCCCTTGAGACGGACAGATACTGTATGAGTGTGTAGTCCTCTGCCACTTTAGTGAGTCACCTCTGTTCCTGCTGGATCAATCCTCACTTGTGTAAAAAGGGTTAAGGGCATCGCTTAGTTGGTATAATATATCTTTCTGGTTGCAGTTCCCTCCTAACTGAAAGTAGCGTAAACATTTTGATTAACATTAGTAACAGTAGTGTTCAAAGATAGCTACAAGGTTTGCCCATTTTTTTTCTCCAGCATACGAATTCCGGCGATGGACTTTATTTTTGGCTTTTTCGAAAGATCGAATGGCAGGTCACGCATCATGGATTAGTTAGAAGGGACAATGTATGGAGAATATGGCCGGTGGGCTAGGACGTCCCACTTCAGTTTTTCCTTGTAGGTTTTAACGACCTGACCGAGTTCGTTGTGCTGCAAAAGCACTTTGTTATGTCTTTGCTCGTAATGTGTCCGTTTTTCCTCCAATGCTTAACTTAAAGGCAATACTCGTAGTCGGTAGCGAGCTCCTATAATGATTTCACCTGTTTGCAATTGCTCATAATACATAGTATGTGGTACCAAGCCGATCTCGTCTTACCAAGTAGATATCAATAACTTCGATCCATATGTTTGGCTGGGCAGTGGATATTGATAGTCATGTCGTCTCCACGATTTCACACGAAGGATGCAAAAAATCCTTCCTTTCTCGCAACTGGAGCAGAAATTTGTTCGGGAGAACGACGTCTCTTGTCTCGCCACCTACTTGACGACAAGTTCTTTCACTAACAGGAGACCCGCCATACATTTTTTTCGGATCGAAGATCATTTTCAGGCACAAAAAAATGATGAAGGCGTTGAGAATTCAAAAGTGTAATGATAAGGATTGTTGACAGAGGCCCAAGCCTACTTACGCTTCCAGTCTTACATTTCTGACCAGCGTGAACCTCTAGCGCCATCTATGGGAAAACGGCGCATTCCCCTTTATTTGCCTGATTCTTATAATTTCAGCCTATCATGGCTTCTCGGAAAGCTTGGACAGACAGTGTTGGGGGAGTTCTTCATTATGGCAGAGATATGTTTATGGTGATTGATCGCCAAGTCCTCTTGATTGATTATGCCGAGAGAAAACAATATCGTTATGATTTTGTCCTTGACAAGCCGGTTCGTTATCACTACTTTTTGATTCTCCCGTTTAGCTGACTTTTAGTCTGACTAGGTGTTTACCTCTAATTACAATAAGGCTGTAAAAAAACAAATTCAAATATAAATGAATCGCTCATCAGTAGACGTCTTTCATTTCAATAACTCCACTCGACCATATAAAAAACTGTTGGTAATAAAAAACTAAAGCAACAAAACACTGTTGACTTACTTTCGCCGACACGACTTGGAGATTCTTTACTGCGAAAAGATAGTTTTCAACGTTCCACACACATGTGCACATATAGGTGGAGGCATATGAGTACGTACTCAAATCCATCTCCACCTTATCACACCTCTGCTCCATATCTAAACGCTGTCTACTACAAGCCTTTAGGGTAAGTCGGATTAAAGAAAAGAGAAATGAAAAAAAAAAATGGGGAAAAAAAAACGACAACTCATTCACCTGCACTGCCTTCATCATCGCTTCCACTTTGTTGTCATGTTACATAATGCAAATAGACTTAGGGCGAAAACATGGCAGAAGCAGGGGATAAAAAAAACAAATAAAGAACCGACTGGAAACTTTAAACACAAAAAGGATCTCAAAGGAGTAGTTTCAGTCTTGTCCCTTATTTTTCCTCTTTCTTTTCTCTTTTTTTATTGAAGATGATATCTCGCGTATCAGACGAGTGCGGCGAATCTGCCGAATGGGAGAGGAAAAAGCAACTGATACGAATGCAAACTAGTGAGCGACAATCAATAGGGACAACAGAACCGGAGCAGAAGGTAGAAGGAGCTTCTGACATGCCAGGAACAACAAGATTTGTCGTTGAGTACGAGTATGTCGCAATTTATTGATTGATTGAGTTTGACTGAATGTGATTGTGGCATTTATTAAACCTTTCACTTAAAGCCCGAAATAAATTACGTAAGAGCTGCTAGAAAAAAGCCCAATTTTTTGCGAAAGGTCCAAGTACACTTATGGGCTATGGTTTATATTCAATTCCTTTAAAATGGTAAAATCAATTTTAGAAATGAAAATGAGCGAGTCTTTGATATCTGAGTTGTTTTGCTCGTGCGGATGTAGGTCAGGACGAAATTGATATTTTGGATTCAAATTAGGGTAAAAGGTTCCTCGAGGAACGGAGTAGATATGTACAAAGAAATAGTTAGGATTTTTCTAATATTAAGGAAATGAGTTGTGATAGATGGATAGATGGAGGGATTTAAATCGATTCTTATTGTCAGATGAGGATAAATCCTAAAATGACTTGATTTGGTTATTTCCCTCCTTATGTTCAGTCCTTTAAGGCGGATGTGTTAAGTCTGCCCGATGGACTTCAGTGACTACCGGAGGATGCCACGGTGTCAACAATGTTTTTCAGTCCTCTATGGGTCATTTCTGTTGCTTCTTATATAAAGTCTTTGGTATCTATAGCATGTAACAAAAAAAAAGAAAAGCAGGATTACTGCCTTAGATTTGACCTTGTAATACACTTTTTCGTATGTTCCAATTAGGCGTCTTTTTTCTATTGACAATTGGGGTCTCACAGCAGAATCAATAGAGTTAAGATTTGGCCAACTTAAATATTCCAATTCGATGCTAAGGTAGTGCCTTCGACAGTAGAAAGCCTGAAAATATTTCGAAAGGAGATGGTGCGACCACGCCTATCATTCTAATTAACGGAGAGATTTAAGTGTTGCAAATAGGTCGTGTCGCCTGACAGTGTGACTTCTTTGACTATTTTATTAAAAGTCAGAGACTTGTTTCAACTGTTTGCCTCCAATGAAAGCTTCATTAGTCGAAGTTCTTTTTAATTTTCCATTTGTAAGTGGTAATGGGTCTGACTTTCCAAATTAATAATTCAGACGTATCTGCATATTTCAAAGTCCTTAGACCACCAATCCACCGATTTTAGCGGCATGTCTAATTATGCGTGTGTACATATGCTTCAATGTTCGTGAACTATTTTCTCGCTTCATACATCTCGAGAACAAATAATGATATCGACTCGCATAATCGCGTAGTGGACACTTGATAAATTTTTTTTACAAAATTTATTGAGATATTGTTTTTTATAACGAAAAACCGCTGTTAAATTTTTGTAAGCTTATCCTTCTCTCCCATATCTCGCGTACAAAAAAATGGGAAGCGCTAGTAATTTGTGTAGACCAATCGCACATTCTATATGGTAAACTATAGGGTGTAAACTAAAGGGTGATTTTTTGCTGTTTGGTTTTTGAGTGTTCTGTTTTTGATAGCTTACGTGAAATTCGTGACATGTGTCAAAGTCAAGCATACTCAGTTAGTATTGCCATTTCATCATGAAAAAACTTACACCCAAATAAAACTGACAAGTTATTTAATTCTATTATCGAAATTCGTGCTCTGTTTTGTTTGTTTTTCATCCACTTCGACCAATTGAGCACACAATTGTTATTATTGTTGTATCCGCCAATTTTAATGAAAACCATGATTTTTCCATTCTTCGGCTTTCGCACAATTGACATTGTATTATTCGACTACGGAGAAGATTTTACGCAAGGATCTGGGTCTAAAACCTTACAAAATATAGCTCGTGCAAGAACTCAAGCCGAACGTTCTGCCACAGCGTCGAATTTTCGGTGAGTGGTCTCAAAAAAATTGGAGGAAGATCCGAAGGGCAAGCACTGATTTATCCTGTTTTTTTTTTGACAATTAAAAACCAAACGCTTAGAAAATCACATAATATTACAAGTGAAAGCATCGCCACTATGCCAAGTGCTTGACATTGGTACACGGTTCGAGGGAATGCCATGGTAAATTAATGCCTATCTGCTGCTATACCGGATACAAACCTCACCTCAGGTTTCCGATTTTTTTTTTAAATGTAGTACGATTGAGCGTAGGTTTGAGCATTTGGCAAGAAGGTGTTTTTGGTGATAAGGGTTGACACAGTCAGCGGCAAAGACAGGTAGTTACTACTTTATTTATTTTTTCTAGGACTTGTGTAAAGTTTTGGCTTTCTAATAATAGGAAAGGACTCACGCCTTGTTCTATTCTCTGAAACTTATATAGTCAACACATGTGCAGGATTTTTCAATTGGGACATTTGCATTTAAATAAAACGGAAAATTGAGAAATCGGATAAAATTGATTCCGGGTAAGGTGCACATATTAAATTTAGGTTTGGAATTCAATTTCAGTTGTATGACTACCACGAGCAAGCTTGCAACGGTCTACTATACTCGTACCTGTTAGTCGCGATATCGTTAGCTTAGTGGCATTAATCAAGGGGTTAACGTAACCTAATGAAAATAAACTGAGCAGCGTTAGATTGCATCAGCGAGATGACAATTTAAACATTTCTCGAGGCTAAACGATAACGGAACTTGCTCCTCTAAAAATCAATTACTATTCCAACCATGCATTACTTATGTCAGGCCCATCCAATAGTAACTAGCCAAAAATTATTTTCCAACAAGCCATGATAGCGAACCAAGTTTTTATTTTATATTGACTCGAATCTATCCAATATAGCATGTATTCAGCCTGTCTGGTTGACTCAGAATTTTTAACTTCATCACGGTAGAAATTTAAATCTCGATTGACTTTTTGACATTGACATATCATACAAACTTTGTGGGTGTGTTAGTCGGATTCACTTGATTTTTCCTTTGATATGTTGGTAAACATGCATGCTGTCACCCATATCTAAAACATGTCTGAAGCATATTGGCATCTGCACATTGTTAGCCGGCAGTTTTTCCAATTCAAAAATTGTTTGAACATATAGGTATCATCGCTCTATGGTTGTTGTGGCCAGATGATCCTTCGATTTGTTATATGTAGAACCTTATGGTTACTGACATCATATGTCTGAATTCACCTTGGATTTCCATTAGTATACTTTTGGTCTAGTTGACATCTCAGACTACAGTCCGAAAGGTAGCTGACCAGTCTTCTAATATCGACCCTATGATATTTGAGAATATTGATAGTGTTTGTTCAGGGGCCGTATGAATCTCTTCGATTGTCGGGGTCCTTGAACGCTGTTTCAAAAGCGCAGGTGTTGCGATTTTTCGCACTTGTCTAAGAGAAAATTAATCTTCGACTTGGGAATTCCGCAGTAAGGTTCGGCACTTATGTACCTTTCACTGGAACCTTTCCTAGCGAGTTGTTCGGCCATTTTGTTGCCTTTAATGCCCTTGCAACCTGACACCCACTAGAGTTTGACGTTATTTGTTTTACCTAAGTCTTGCAGGGCATCGTGGCATTTCTTGACGGATTTTGTGTTCGTACTATACGAGCCCAACGCTTTGAGCGCTGCCTGACTATCTGAGATGGTTATACCTCTTACGAGTATGCCAGTCTCCAGGTATAGGTTGACGTACATACGTCAGGATGGCGTATAGTTCGGCTTGGAAGACACTAGGACTAGTTCCCAGGGTCTTCGATGTCTTCCGATTTGGTCCAAAATGCCAGCGCCAACGCCGGAATCCATCTTGGAACCATCGGTGTACCACCTCAGACCTTTGACCTTTAGCAAGAGAACACCGCTTTCCCAAGCTGTGCGGTTTTGATTAATATCTCCAAGTTTGCTTTGATGTTAGAATTCCAGTTAAGTTTCGATCAAGGTCCATACCTAGATATTTGTCTTCTTCTGAAAATCCAATGTTTGTACCGTTTAGGGAGACGGGGCGAAGTTGTACTTTCCTCCTTTTTGGAAACGGGTTTGTTGTCTTATTTGGGTTTATCGATAAACTTACTCTGCTACACCAATCAGGGATAAATTGAGGCGTAAGTTGCATGTGTTCACAGGCAGAAATTTCGCTATTATCTGTAACAATAACTACAATATCATCGGCGTATCCGATGATTTCATAAACTATAGGTAGGTTGGTTAACTTGTAGAATAGGTCGTTGATGACTATCGAAGAGAGAAGTGGTGAAAGGACTCCGCCTTGTGGATACCCTTTAGCTGTCGATTATGTCACAGAGACCTCTCCGGATGTAGCTGATATAGCGCGGCTCTCTCGTGCATCGCCCTAACTCAATAGTTAGTGGGGTGGTCTACACCTAGCCTGGGTGATACACGTGTAGGAGTATGAGTTCTCACATGTCATCATTTTGCCGCATTTTTAATCGGAAGTCTAGGACACTTGGACTTGCTTTGAATGTTCTGTTGACGGTTTTGTACAGTGAGATGCAGATACGAGGGTTGCTATTTATATTTTGAGCCTTATAATGAAAAGACATTAAATTATTATCAAAAATGGCTTTATTGTTTTTCGAAGTATTCTCCTTGATGATCAATATAATTTTGCATGCGCTCGAACCAATTTTTGTAACACTTTTTCCATTCCGATTGAGGTACCTCCAAAACATGGGTTTTAAATGCATCAACGGCTCCTTCAGGCGGTGAAAAACGTTGGCCAAGCAATTTATTCTTGTTAGTTATGCGGGAATAAAAATAAGTCATTTAGTGCCAAATCAGGGCTATATGGAGGATGACCCATCAATTCGACGTTTTGGCCAGTCAAATAGGTAGTTGTTTCAGTCGATTTGTGAGAGCTTGCATTGTCATGATGAAGGATGATCCTTCGTTGGCGCTTCTTTTTTCGTATTTCACCAAGCACTTCTGGCACACAAATGGTTGTGTACCATTCAGAATTCACCGTTCTACGTTGCTCTAACGGCACGGTTGTCACATGTCCAGTTATTCCGAAAAAACAGGCGATCATTTGTTTCGAAGTGCTTCGCGTACCAATCAGTTTTGTCTGATTTGGCTCATATTGGAAGACCCATAAAGTGGATTGCTGTTTTGGACTCATACGCATAGATCCAAGTTTCATCACCTGTGTAGATGTTATACACAGCTTGCGCCGCGATTGTATTTCTTGAGCATTTCTTTGCACCAATTAACACGATCATCTTTTTGAGCTTTTGTCATATTATGAGCGGTCCAACGCGAACAAATGTTTTTCACAGGTAAATGTTCATGCAATATCTTCGTGATGCTCGTCAAACTAATGCCCAAGGATGCCTCAATCGCACGATAAGTCACATGACGATCTTGCAATATCAGTTCGCACACAACATCAATGTTTTCTGGCACAACAATTGATTTTGGACAACCTTCACGACTTTCATCCCTGAGCGAACTGCGACCACGATTAAATCCGTTATACCAGCGTTTTACAGTGGCCATGGATGGGGCTTCATCACCAAAAGTCGAAGTAAATTGATTTATGCACTCCTGTCTTCATAATCCACGTCGAAAGTCGTAAAAACTGATCGCACGAAAATGTTCACGAGCTAATTCCAGTTTTTCGCTGAGACACCAATTGTGATAAAATTTTCTGATTTATTGTTAAAAAAGTCAAACTTTCAATTGGAAACGTCAGTTGGTGCCATCAAACACTTAGTGTTGCCAAGGCTCAAAATATAGATAGCAACCTACATATGTAGGTAGCACTTGGCCCTTTCGGTCTTTAGAATAGCAACAAGGGGTTTTATGGTTTCATGGTTTGAAACCCTTTACTGTTGGTGGCCAGTGCTAAATATTTACGAACAATATTTAAGTGTGAACAGTCCACTGTGGTAGTGCAAAAGTCATGACTTGTTTCAACTGGAAGTCTGCATTTTCTTGCCTCATACAAACGGCACACAGTGAGATTGTCTCTTGTTCGACTGCACATGTCGAGCCTTCAAGGGACTCAAATTGCCGCTACTGAGATGATTGAACCTGAGTTTGGACCTCATATTGACAAACTTTTATTTTATAAAACTTTGAAGAAGTTCTTGACTTCATTTAGTGACTTCTGAAAAACTTCCTTTTGCTATTTCGTGTGGCAGTCAAGTTTCATACCCAAAACATCAGAGAAAAAATTAAAAAAAAAAATGGCATGAATTAATTGATGATTGCCAGTTTTTCAGCGATGAATAATATGTTTAGACGTTCATTCGTCTCTTACGTCTTCATGGCCTTCTTCTAAACTTATACCTGTTGATTCCACTCACATTCCCTCTTCTCTTCTTATTACGAAAGATTATTCGAGTTCTATAGTCCATTTTGTAGATGATAGAATAGATGAATATAACCCAAGCATTTGGTAGCTTGGTTGACTTTTGACTTGCTTGCCAACGCCCTATAGAAAAATCGCGACAAAAACCCATATAATCATACAATTCTCGTTACTTTTTGAACACATCTTATTGTTCTCGATTGCTTTTATTATAGACGAACCCTTTTCTCCGAGCGGGAAACGACTTTGTTATCAACATAGTCTCCTTGAAAAGTGATTCATTCCGATGATACATTCACTAGTGATGGGTCTTCTTTTCTCAAGGTAATCGATGAATAAAATACTGTGCATATCATCAAATTCGGAGACCAAAACCTTTCCAGCTGACATTTGCGATTACGTTGCTTTGGACAGCTTCACTGCCGAATGTCATGATGGATTCATGTTTCATTCTTTATCACATACCGCATGAAAAAAATCGTGCGTTGAAGCGTTGTTATTTTTGATCGACTGTAAGCAAACACAGTACTTATTTCGAACAGAGTTTCCTCAGCAGATCACTTTTCTTTCAACGATAAGTGTCAACCGATTGAAGGTTAATGCTTCCTAAAAATCATATTTTCAGTGGCGTCACCTATGTGTAATTTTATGAACTTGTTTAGTAATGTGTTTCTCCAAAACAATTAATTTTTAAAATAATTGAATTAATATTTAAAAGCTCTGGCTCACTCTACTATTGGGGGTGGTTGTGGTGCAATGGTAATCATCACCGACTGTTGAGCCGAAGGTCTGTAGTTCATATCAGTCCATAGTCAAGAACAACGAAGGTATAACACTAACTAGTGCTGACGAAGGCATAACACTAGCAGGATAAGATAATTCATACTCTGTGTGAGCATTTCCAATATAACACATTAACGATATGGAAAACAAAAAAGATTTACTGTGAACTACAACCAACGCAAATTCAGTCGAATTTCTCAAATCATATCTAGAAGAACCACCCCCGGAGAGTAGTGAACGAACATCTTCGACACAAACCATCTGCACCCCGTCAGGTTATGTGACAAACACCATAAGAGAGCGTACACTCTTGAACCTGCACTAATTATAAAAAAAAAAAAACACTATTGATCTATCAATACTGGCATCTGTCAAAAGCCAAATAAAACGCAATTTTTCAGAATGTATTAAACCACAAGGCAGCTGGTTATGTCGAACCTCTAAATGCTTTCCAAACCCTCTCATATCCAAAGCCACGAATCGACAAACTTACTGCAGGCATTCATCGAGAAACCCACGAGCTACATATGTATGTAAGTCGGTTGACATATGCCAAGCACTTTGACAACTCACTAACTTTTACGCATTTCCGTTCCATCCTGCGGCTCTCAAAGCCGAATCGAAAATCCTTTTAGGCTCTTCAGCCGAGGTCTATTGTTTAAAATTTCAAATACCCCAGCAGCCTTAACCTCAAATCCAGCTCAGAATTCATTTGGTTCCATTCATTCCCTGCCCCAATTCTCATCATAGTGTTGCCTCTCTCACGTGTGTGTATGTACATAGGATTGCTGCGGTTGGCTAAACTGTATTTATACCCCCCAAAGCTACGACAACGTGCCAGTGCTACTCCAATCGCGTGGTACCCGTATTGCTTCTACTACTGCTACTCATGTACCGCAGCAGTCATCCTTGACGTATGACTGGTCTTGCGGTTGCTGTGTATTGTATATGTAGCTTCTTTAGCCCAAAAGATGAGAAGAAAAGCAAAGAAAATGAAGAAAACATGCGACTTGATGGTTGCATTACATGCATCACTGCCACTACCACCTGCCACCGACCGAGTGTTGAGTCAGTGGAATCCGCTTTAGGCGATGGACAAACGGAAAAGTATATTGACTGTTGAGCCCGACTATTTCGTGTGTATGTATATCGGTATGTGTGTGCGTGTGCAATCTGTCAAAAATTGGGCAATACAAAGTGTTCGGTCAGATGTGATTAAATAGTGGAACAGAAGCAGAAGCACGCAATATCCCGATCTGCGGACCGAGGCATAAGATGTGGTAGAAAGCCAAAGAGGACGAAATAGTTCCTTGGTCATACGTCACTGCGAGGTTGATTGGTAATTTCAGGAATCTTTTTTTTTTTCCCTTTTCCTTTTTGGTTTTCGATTGATGCCAAACTGCCCAGTGGCCCATTTTCCGCCTCAACGATGATGTTGATGATGATGGCCTAGAACCGATTTCATGTCTGAGATCAATTAAGTCAGCATGGCGTGTTGAAGCTGAGTAGATTTCAACTTGACCTGGAGCACATAAACCATTATGTGGACAGAGGAGATGGACAGGCAGCCGCTTCGAACAAGATGCGTTCTGAAGGTGCTAATTGTTTCAAAACGAAAACGTTTCTGCAAGATGATTCCAGGAAGGTTTTCTTCTTGTGTTGTCGGTCTTCTCTCTCTGTCTCTCTATCGATTACTACGTCAAAGTTTGACAAGTACTTACCTGCCGACCGTGATTGGTGTAGATGGAATCGTGATTGAAAAATGTTTGCCCTATGTTATGTGTATCGTTTAGCCAGATGATCCCGGTTCAAGAGCAAAATGTCACTCTTCTCTTATCCTTTCAGCATTTCTGCATCCATGCACGACTTGAACGACACATGTCCATACTCGGTGGTGGCGATTTACATGCACACTGGCGCCCGTAGCTTTATCCTTGTATAATCCAGTTTGTTTGCCTTAAGCTACCGCTTTTGCTTGGTACAGGTTTCACTGGGATAGCGCCATCACTATCGCCACTGAATAATGAAACGGAACCAGGAAAACCTTATTATTTCATACACCACCACCTCTAATGCTTGTGTGCCACAAGCAACGTGGCACCTATCCATTGAGTTGGATCCTTCCGACGTGGAGTGTGATGATGTCGTTGACAAAATGTGATGGCGATACCTATCTCGGTTGCTCCTGTTCCTTAACAGCACATATGCTCATATACGACTTCTTCATGCAATCTATGTATATATCCCTGCATGCGTACGTGGAGGACACTGTTGGCATGACAGTGTGTTTGCGCTTGTGGAGTAATGTGAAGCTGTTAACTGTGTGTATTTTGGTTGGAATTTTATGTTCTACGAGGTTGAGGACAAACTTTTCTCATTTCTTGATTTTCCGTTTGTTCCGTGTGTCCTTCCTTCCGGTTTCCTTCCGTTTCATGTACTTTCTTTTATTTCTACTGCTCCTGTTGCCATTGTCGCTTCTCTCTGATTTTATTTATACGGGAATGAGTTTTGTTTTGGAATTCGGAAAATTATCGATAGGGTGGTCCTTACTGCCTCGTCCTTGTCCGGAAATTATTTAGACACAAAATTAAGGAGATTTTAAGAATTTCGGAAGTTTTTTTTCCTCTTTGGTTTTCGTCCTTTTTTTTGTCGTCCTGTTTGGATGAGTACTTTAGTGGATATTTTGGGCAAAGGCACTCGTGTATTAACTGGAAAAACGAGTGGAGCTTGGGTACTCTCGGGTGGTTTGGGGTTTAATTTGGAATTTCTTTGTGGATTGTAAAACTCTTTCCGGGGGTTGGTGGTTAAATGGGATTGTAGACGAGTTAGTGGATAAGGAGTGAAAATAAAACACAATCCGCATTTTAAAGGTCAAATGGGCTTTTTCTTATACTTTTTCGGCAAGAGGGAAGAGGAGGTTATGAAGACAACGTTAAATTCGTCGGTAATGGTTTTATTAATAGAGTTTTTGGAAAGTTACTGAGCAGACAACATTCGCGGAGAGAAAAAAGATTCATTTAATCCGGATGGATGAGCATGCTTTCAATGGTTTTTAGGGATTGATGAGTTTTTAAGCAACCTCGGATGAAGACAACGTTGGACTTTTTGTCTCTTGATTGATAGCCTAGTTAACTATTAAATACCAAAAATTGTATTTGAGCCTTTCAGTGCGATCTTATTATAAGAGCCTTGGCCCATACCCTAGCTGTAAATGTTTGCGGAAAAATACACTTACAGGGACCTTCAACTGAGCTAGAAACGTTAATTAGCTATGAAACTATTGTTTAAAAATTATACTGCTTGGCTGGTCCTAGGTTTTTTTAAAACCTGGGGTCCTGTCTGATAGCTCGATTCGACTTGCCCATGTCAGTCCATCGCCGCCATCTTTGAAAATAGCATATTACATCTCTTATCTGCCCTAGCTCCGCGGTAACATGAATAGGATCATCAAACAAAAGGTGTAAATTGCACCTTCTCGTTGACCAAGTCTCTCTTTCGGCTAAACACATGTTCAGGAATTTCGTTACGTAGTAGGAGCACTGTTTCATCTGCAGTGTTGCGTCTTCCTAACATTATTACTATACGAGGGTGGTCCGCTAAGTACTTAGCATCACCGCCAGATGGCGCCAGTATCGCAAGAGCAACTTACTATCGTGTAGTACATTCTAGTAGACGGCTACTGTCGAAATTTCACCCAGATCGGACTCGTAGTTTTATTTTGACCGCGTGTGGAAGCGCAAAAAGAGCAATATCGGTCGGTGATTCGATTCATGTTTTTGGAAGGGAAGTCGCGCAGCGAAATCAAAGAGCGTTTGGATGCTGTGTACGGTGACTCTTCTCCTTCGATGGCGACCATCAAAAATTGGTTTAACGTGTTTCAACGTGGTCGCACGTCGGTTTTTGATGAGCCACGAGATGGTTAAGACAGTAGGCATTTCAAAAGATCGCGTGGGTCATATCATGCATGAAATTTTGGGCAGGAGAAAGCTGTCGGCGCGATGGGTGCCGCGTTTGCTCACTCCGGACAACAAGCGTAACCGTAAGACCACTTCAGAGCAGTGTTTGACGCTGTTTAAGCGCAATCCGAAGGAGTTTCTGCGTCGTTTCGTGACAGTCGACGAAACATGGATCCACTGGTACACACCAGAGACCAAGGAACAGTCGAAACAGTGGACTTCACCCGGTGAACGTGTTCCGAAGAAGGCGAAGACTGTCCCATCGGCCGGAAAGGTGATGGTCACCGTTTTCTGGCATTCCCAAGGTGTGATCCACATCGACTGCCCGGAGAAGGGCAAAACGGTCACAGGGCTGTACTATGCCAAATTATTGGGCCGATTCGACGCCGAATTGAGGAAAAGACGGCGCCACTTGACGAAGAAAAAAGTGCTCTTCCACCATGATAACGCACCGGCTCACACCTCCGCCCTCGCCACGGCCAAATTGGTCGAATTGGGCTACGAACTGCTGCCCCATCCACCGTATTCTCCAGATTTGGCCCCGTGCGACTTCTTTTTGCTTCCAAACTTGAAAAAGTCACTCTTCGGGCAGAAATTTCAGTCGAATGAGGAGGTCATCGCCGCCACGGAGGCCTACTTTGCAGACCTCCAGAAAACGTATTTTTCAGACGGGTTAAAGAATTCGGAGCATCGCTGGGTCAAGGTATCGAGCTAAAAGGAGACTATATTGACAAATAAATCGCCATTTCTCCAAAATTTTTGTTTTTCTTTTGTAGGCTAAGTATTTATCGCACCACCCTCGTACATATCTATTAACGGCTAATTGGAACTCGGAAGTTCATAGCATCGTTGACAAGTCCAAGTCGAGCCCTCTGCCCCCTGCTGAGTGTGTTCCTTCAATGTTTCACTACTTTGTTCTATATCTATTGGATTCATTCTTATATTATTCGTCCTGGCGGTCTTTTCCCCGTGGATTTTCCACTCATTATTTTTTCTCGCTGTTCGTCCACTGTCCATTTGTTCTATCTGTCTTTCCAATTTTTATTTTACTCGGACAAGTCTTGGGAATGAATAAAATTCCTCCAATTTTTGATCGTGTAGTTTTTTATGTTGTTTTGAGTGTGATGCTGTTATAATGTGAGCTCTGCGCCTACCTCCGCCATTTCTTTTTTCATGGATTGATCTATCCTAGAATAACAACATAATAACAAGTTCTGGGAAAAAATGTCAGTCAACATCGTGTGTCAATTATTTACGACCGAAATATAGGCCAATGCCACTGCTAGCTTATAAACGACACAAATCTCTTACCCATGGATGGTGAAGCTGTTTCATAATTTTCTTGGGTTTCAGAGCCAATTTTGTGTCACTATGGTGACAGTTTTGTTTACTTACGTACCCAGACCAATGGCAATGAGCCTCATTACTCGGATTAATTTGCTGCGAAAAATAATGGCACGGCGTTGTGCGTGGTCTGCTGACTTCGATCCGTATTTCAACTGAACTTTTTAGGCATAGAAGCCATGACCTTTATGCAAAATTAATTGCAAGATACGTATGTGCCCAAATTCTGTGGCCGTGGCCGTCTGCTTGAGTTAGCTACGTCTACGATATTTTGAGCTGACCTTGCCGAACGAGTACGAATTAACATCGTAAGAGGTTAGACACGTTTAAATTTATCGATTAAATCCAGTAAAGCTGTGTCAGAAGGTATTTGATGATGAATAGAAGCACCACGAACTTTACGAAAACTTTCCGCTTTTTTTTTTACTGAATTTTCCCTCTCCCGATACCCAATGAGAGTATGTTAAGACCTATATTGAAAAACCTTGAGTTTTAACATTACAACCCTGTGCTCGAGATTTAAAATTACACCTCTTTTTGGACCTTCTTATAACGGGGAAGCCCTTGATTGTTTCCAGAAAACGATGCTTCTTGCTGGTTTCTTTCAAATTTGTAAATATGTTTATGGGTGAGCTGAACCCATTATTGAAAAAGGTCGTGTCACTCATAAATCCAGAGCCGGGAAACAACATAGTTGAGTAAGGGCCGCATTTAACCAACTGGAGGTACGACAATGGACTATATATTGGATAACCCATTTTGAGCCAGTTTTCCGGATCAATCCCAGACTATTGGGACAACTATTTTTGTTCTTGGCGCAACGTTGGCTCCGGTTACATATTCGTAAGTCAGTGTTTCATTAGCTGTTATAAAACTACCATTCGTCGTCATGTTTATTCATAAATTCGGCAATTCCTGTTACTTTTTGAACAAACTCTATACAGATAATTAAATTGATTTTTATTTAATTTCGGTATTTTTCTTGATGTTGAAATGCCTTCTCAGAGTAAGGGGCATCTTCAAGGCCAATATTTTCCAAAGCACCTATTCCAATCACTGCTAAGAAGCTTTACTGACGGATATTTTCGCAACTGCACATGTCAATCAGCGGATAATAGTGCCTTATAAATGGATCAATTACTGTCCTATACAAAATCCCAATTAGCCCTTGCAGGTCTCTATCGCGTAATCGATATAATACCTTCCAACTTACCCTCACAATATGAAAAACTACCACCGGTGACAACATGTCGCCTTGTGGCACTTCTTCCACTCGACAATCTGTCACTCTGCCAATTCCATCCCGTTCGATGTCTCCATCCTGTTACGATACTTGAATATAAATGGTGCGTTGAAAGGAAAATGAAACCATCCACCCTCGCTAGTCACTTCCAGCTTGCCTTCCGGTCATCGGATATAGAACGCCTCCGAGCACCACTTAACCATCGCTCTTCCCCTATTTACTTTTAACCCATATTGTCGTACATATGGATGGATGTAGTCATCCCCCTTGACAGCAGTAGCATTGCAAACATGAAATATCAGTAAATGGCCGCCATTGGATTATAGTCGAAAATTAATTCAGGTTGCCTCGCGCTGATGGGGTATCTTTTCGTCCTTCAACCAAAATGGATCCTCTATTCATAGGGATAACGTCCGTGGAGAGTGGGATGTGAAGATGAATTTCTTTCGTTGCAGTTCAGTGAACCCGGTCCACGGCATAGTGGTAGTAGTAATGGCACACTATCAATAGTTGACAAAACTTCTGTATGAAAATCAAGCACATCTACCTCTCAGCGCGGGGTGAAGTTCCAATATAAATCCGCTACAACAGTGGCGAAAAGCAAGCCATGCTCTATATATGCGCTCGTGGAATAGAGGATATGTGTACCGGGAGGCGAGTGGGGGTGGAAGGAGGAGTGTAGAACGAGGACGAGTACTAGCACGAGGCTCGAGAAGAAAGAAA
The DNA here is from genome assembly GCA_958301585.1 of Merodon equestris. Lineage (NCBI taxonomy): Eukaryota > Metazoa > Arthropoda > Insecta > Diptera > Syrphidae > Merodon > Merodon equestris. The sequence continues at coordinate 50,767,522 of OY284415.1, read as the reverse complement.
GAAAACGCTAGAGTGAAGGGACTACAGATCGGCGAGGGGGGCAGCTAAAATCTGGCACTAGAAAAGCTTACCTAAGCATAAACCTAAAGAGAGAGAGAAAAAAATGAAGAAAAATTGAGAGGAGGTATCCACCCCCCGCTGTAGTGTAGGCTGTTGTTTGGATGCTTTTGTTTCTGGATCCCTGCTAACCTTTTCTTCGTCTTTCGTCGTTGTATCGTCGGAATTGGAAATAACTAGAACGTGTGTATGCGACAGAGGGGTGCTGGTAATGGTGATGGTAGACGTGTTACATATGTTTGTTTGTGCGACAACTCCTTAAGGACATAAGTATCTTTCACTACATTCTTCGTTTTTTTTTTTTTTTTGTTCTTCCTCCCCCTGCGCCGGTATATTCGACTCGTTGTCCATCCCATCCCATTCATCTCTCGAAATGACAATGATTTCATTATTATTTTGGATTGTCCTCGTTCTCATTTCTTTCTTGTTGTTCTTCTTCTTTTTCAACTTGCTCTTCGTCATTCTCATCTCCAGCTTTGTCCCAACCCATCATCGTGTCTTCATCTTTCCCTTCCGTTCTAAGTTGTTTTTTTTTTTTTTTTTTTTGTTTTTTTTATTTATGATTATGGGCTTCGTTTGGTATTTTTATTTCTTCAGTTGTATCTCTCTTGTTTCGGTTTTGTTCGTTTTTCCTTCATTCGTTCGTTCACGGTTTATCATTTGTATCTTTGTATCTCCGGCCTATGGGCTGGCCGGCTGGCTGCTATTCATGGGCATTTAGAATGTGTTGTTTAGGTCGGTTATTTGCGGTCTTTTTGTTAACCATTTTGTGTGTTTCTCTTTTTTTTTTTTTTTTTTTTCTTGTGGAGGGCTTCGAGGCTAATTTGACAAGGTCTAAATATCTTTCGGGCGAATGGCAACAATCTGTTGTATGTTGTTGTTGTCGGGTGATAACGTGGGTGTGGGAGACGGCAAAAGGAAAAACCGAAAAAAGAAGGGTTGCCTTTCCGGTTGAATGTGTTAAATATGTTGAGCGACGACAACTATAGCTATGACTAGGATGGAGGAGGGTTTCCGTGCTTAGTGGTGTTTTGTTTTGTGTGCTGCATTGTTAGCTGCTGCCGTAGCTACTCGTGGTCGGTTTTGTCCGCGGTACTGGTTTGGGGTCTTTTTGGTTTTCAATTTGCAATTTGGTCCTCGTTTTGCAGCGTAACCTGAGGAGGATATCATGGCGGGAATTAAATTTTGCCTTCCTTTTGTTAATTGTTAAATGTTTAGGCGAATTTAGGCACACAATCCGGGTATTGCATGAATCTTGCTGGTGTGGTGGGTTGCTTGTTTTTTTTTTTTATGTCAGCTTTAAGGGGCAATTTGAATGTGGCCAGTTGTGCGGGTGGGAGGCGTTTGGGATAATGAATTGTAATTATGTGTCTTGAGTGACTGGTCCTAGATTATGATCTGAACTACATATGATTGTATAAATAAGTGGTTTTGGCGAGTGGAATAAGGTTAATTTGTTGAAATGAATGCGATGGTCAGTCAATTTAAATAGAGTCGTAGTGGCATTGAACCCCATTTACGATCCGTGCCACAGAGAGTGCTGACATTCAAGGAAACTTAATATCATCTGATACTGGATCATATCTGCTTCAAAGAGTCGTTTTTTTTTTTGGTCACAATGGCAGGCCCGAGCGGTTTTTGGTTTCAGTATTCTATTCAACTCGTATGTCTCCATAATTGGATAGTGGGCCCATTGGTAACTATTTTATTCGGAAATCTCTTTTCGTTTTGAGGTGTTATTACCTGTATAATATTTCGACTTGAGCCGAACATCCTGTATATTGTGTTACTTTCACCCGAAATATAAGCTGGAATTCCCAGAAGCTGACTTAATTGTGGTAATTTATAGTAGTTGCCTGTATTAACAGAATGGACCTGTATTTGTCAGTTATTCTAGTTCCTGCTCCTATCATTGGTGGCGATTCGTCTATCAGTGTAACTGAAAAATTGCTATAATATTGTTGCTTAATGTTTCTCGTATCGCATATCTCAGGAACAAGGTTTGGAAAGCTGGTGGTTTGGGTAGACCAACCGCACCCGTAAACGTTTGTTTTTCGTTTGAGGAAGTAAGGATTAGGGCTATAAGTGCCATCACGAGTGATCGAAAGTTCTTAAATTCTGTCATGTATGTACATAACATAGAACATAGGAATGTGTTAGTTGCTTGCACATAGCCCTAGCGTGTTACATGTTAAATTGTCCAATATACTGCTATGATGGATCTACCCATTTTTTTTTTATAATAAATATTATAAATATAAACGAGCTGGTGGTCGTGGAAGGCTTTAGGTAGTTACTAAGGTTCAACACAGGAAGAGGCGGCGCCAAGTCCTTTCCTTTCACCCAAGAAATGTCTTAAAGCTCTATTTTTCAAATATAATTTTTGGGACTTCTGCGGCCAAGATTTGACGATGTGCTCCAATAATAATGTGAATTGTATAAGTATAAATAATTGTATACTTGCTGGGAAATACATATGTCTTTGCTTATTGCTAGTCGGATGGTTTAGTCTATTGTGGCTTGACAAGATCGGCGATTTTTCGGATTATCTTCTCGTTTTGAGTCCTCTGGAGTTTGAATTTGTCGTTTCTCTCGACGCTTCTGTGAGTGTTTCCAAAGTATCGGTAAATTTTTTTTTCCTGCCATTACTTAAGGTCACAGCGCAGTTCTACCAAGTGGCCCGATGGTGTGGTGTTTAACCTTCAAACCTTCACCATCTTCCGTTTGTGGTGTTATCCCACCGAGATCGGACCATCGAGCTCGACCTTTCTTCCTCCTTGATATTCCTTACCTTCCCGACTTCGGTTGGCTTTGACGGTTTTCTCCGGTAGATCCTTTTCATCTCCTCGGCGAGAATGTCAATGGAGATCATCTCAGCAATGATAAATGCGGCTTCTTCCGAAATCGTCCGGTAGCCGCTTATTGCTCTCAGGGCACAGAGCGGGTGTACCAATGCAAATGTCCTTCCTCTTAAGCGCTTCCGCCCAGACTGGTGCAGCATACAGCATGACAGAGCTCACCACTCTACTCAATAGAATCCACCAACATTGGGCAGTATTCTGGAGAGGGCCATTTGCAGTATAGATGCCTTTTTGCTCACAGAGTCTGTGTGATTTAAACTTCAGTCTGTGGTCAATCATCACTCCTGGGTATTTAACCGCTTCCTTGGATCGGATATTCGGACTCGGATATCGATGTATTCTGCGGTTTTCCTGTTTGTTATAACGACGGCTTCCGTTTTATGGTCTGCCAGTTCAAGGCCTGCAGATTCAAGTCACTGCCTTATCTTGGCGATTGCAGCGTTTATGGCTAGCTCAACTTCGTGTGTATACTTTCCAATAACCACGATAGATATGTAATCTGCATATCCGATGATGTTAGTTCCTTTGAGGAACCTTAGTTACAGAAGTCCGTCATACATAAGGTTCCACGGGAGGGAGTCCAGCACCGATCCCTGATATACCTCAATTTTCTATATTTAAGGTAATAGGATACTATTCTTACCAGGTAGAAAGGTGTTTCCATTCTTGCTAGCGACCTTCTCACCAGGGTCAGCGTAGAATTGAACGCGTTTTTGACGTTTAGTGTTACCACTCTGCAGTATTTCTTTGACCCTCGCCTCCATGAATGTCGTGCTATGGCTTCAGGTACAATATCGACTATTTTTTGAATTGCATCGACGGTAGAGCGTGTCTTTCTGTACCCATACTGGTGGTTTGAGAGAGCCTTTCGTATCTAGAAAACATATCGGGCGGTATGACGATGCTTCCCCGGGTGGTTCCTTGGTAGTAGTACTAGGTGCTGCAACTTCCATGGTTTTGGAAACACGCCTTCATCTAAGCATTTCTGAATAACTGAATAACTGAACATCTCAGGTCTTGTTTGACCAGCACCCTTCAATGTTTTGTTCGTAATTCCGTCAGGTCCAGACGCCTTTTTGTACCCTAATCTACTGAGGGCTCTTTGCAGTTCGTTTAGGGCGATGGCTGGAATATTGCCAACATATATTTCCCGAACGATTATGGAAATGGCATTTGGCCTTTTGGGAAACAAATCCTCTACAAGTGTTCTTAACACTGTTGGGCATGTAATTTGTGGGGACCTGCATCCTTTTAATTTGGTCATCACCATTCTATATGCCGTGCCCCATTGGTTGATATCGGCTTCATCGCAAATACGTTTAAAGCATCTAGCCTTGCTTCCTTTGATTGCCCACGCTAGGTCCTGTCTCATCTGTTTAAAGGTATCAAGGTGTTGTTGGAAACAAACTCTTCCTCTTGACATTACATCTAGCCTGCAAGCACTTTGCTCTGAGTGCTTGATCCCTATTAGCTATGCCTATCCTCGCATGGGTGAGCCTGCTGCCCCATTCCGTGGCCCATGCATTGAAATCTCGGCCAATGACAACTTCGGTTCTTTGTTGAGCATCCGCCGTTATCCAACATTGCTTCATATTGCCTAGTTGTCCAGCTAGGTCAGGTAGAATGTGATGCCATTTATTCTTGCACGCACGAAACCTTCGAAACCCACGAAAAAAGTCGGTGGCTGAGGCATGGTTACGGTATTGTTAAATTAACCCCAAGCAGTGATAAAGAAGCATGTCCAACATTGGTCTTGATGTGCTTTTTCGGTCTTGGTTTTTTTGGTCGCTTCCATTGGGATTATTGGGCTTTGCAAAAAAATTAATCCTACCCTAAACCACTCTAAAATATACCCTAACCTACCCTAGCCCATGTAGGCGTGTCATTGGCGTTTGGCAGGCCTTTCCTTGAAGAGGCTATATGAACGATAGGTACCACTGACGAAATCCGCTCCAACCATCAAAAGCGTTGATGTTGTCGAACGACGTCTCCCCGATCTCGGCGCGACACCGAGGCTCACGGAGCGCGACATCAAGTTCGTAGAGGAATCATCGCTGCACGGAATTGCGAGCAACGTGGAAGATTAGTGGCACCTATCCTGAATCAGACCTCATTGATCTAAATAGAGGAATGCCTCTGGTAGGACAAAGTCGTTAAGTCGCACTCTCTCGTGGTACAAGTAGTTGGGGAAGTAAGCCCCAGAAATAAGGTTGTTAACCGAAGTCATTTCTCTTGGAACATGACTGCAAATAACAATTTCTCATCAGCTATTGGTGGCAGCTAGGAATTTTATTCAAACGCATAAGGTACGTTTTAAGATCGAGTTCAAAGAGTAATGTGTCTGATCCGTTTTGTCTGCGCGTCTTGGAGTTTCATTGCGAAGGGTTCATGTGATATTTTATTCTCCTCCTTAAAACCTCTGCTTAAAATAAGTAACTTGGATTCTAACATTCAGTTCGATTTCTAAGTGGATTTTTTATGCTCGCTACCATTTATATTTTGATTTGCGTCCATGATGTGATTTTTCCAGGTTTTTAATTGTCAAAAGTAAAAAAAAATAAGGAAAATAGCAAAAGTGTATTCAATTTTTATTTGAGCTCATAAATCAATGCTTGCCATTTACTTTGTATTTCGTATAAATGTTGACCACGACTAAGTTTTACGTCCATATGGAGAGTCCGATTTTGAGTCACTTTTTCGAGCATATTGGCTAATAACGCGTGTAATGTGGTCTTGGAATGCTGCAACTGACGTTGGCTTTTCATCATAGACAAGTGATTTGACGTACATGTGCTCATAAAAAATAGTCCTAAGGCGTCAAATCGCACGATCTGACTGACCATTTCACCGCTCACCGAACTCATTTCTTATGTGGCCCATTGATTCGCGTGTTGTGTGGAATGCGGCTCTGTCTTGCTGGAACCATATGTCGATCCAGTTCAGCTCGTAAAAAATTACAGTAACGTTACTCTCACAGTCATCTTTGAAAATGTACGCCAGACCATAAACCGCACCAGACAGTGCATTTTTACCGGGTGCATTGGCTGAGGTTTTTCATCGGACCAAATGCGACAGTTTTGTTTATTATTATAATTATTCAACCAAAAAGAAGCTTCGTCCCTGAAGACAGAAAGCGTATCTTCCTCCCACTTTTCTGAGGCCCAGTTAACGCTGTCGCAGCGTTCGACTTCAGTTCTTGCACGAACTGTATTTTGTAGGTTTGAGCCTTGCGTAAAATCTACCAAGTACGAGGGTGTTCCGATAAGTATGTAGTAATATATGTAGTCTCCTTTTAGCTCGATACACTTGATCCAGCGATGCTCCAACTTCTTTAACCCGTCTGCAAAATACGTTTTCTCGAGGTCTGCAAAGTAGGCCTCCGTGGCAATGATGACGGGAAGAAGTCGCATGGAGCCAAATCTGGAGAGGGCAGCAGTTCGTAGCCCAATTCGACCAATTTGGCCCAGGCGAGGGCGGAGGTATGAGCCGGTGCGTTATCATGGTGGAAGAGCACTTTTTTCTTTGCCAAGTGGCGCCGTTTTTTCTTCAATTCGGCGTCGAATCCGCCAGAAATTTCCGGCCAATGGGGTAGTCTTCGCCTTCTTCGGAGCACGTTCGCCGGGTGAAGTCCACTGTTTCGACTGTTCCTTGGTCTCTGGTGTGTACCTGTGGATTCATGTTTCGTCGACTGTCACGAAACGACGCAGAAACTCCTTCGGATTGCGCTTAAACAGCGTCAAACACTGCTCTGAAGTGGTCTCACGGTTGCGCTTGTTGTCCGGAGTGAGCAAACGCAGCACCCATCGCGCCGACAGCTTTCTCATGCCCAAAATTTCATGAAGGATATGACCCACGCGATCTTTTGAAATGCCTATTGTCTCAGCTATCTCGCGCACCTTTAATCGGCGGTCTGCCAATACGGGATCGTGCATTTTTGTCACGTTATCCTCCGTGGTAGCCGTTTTCGGGGCACCTGGACGTGGCTCATCAAAACCAATTTTTGATGGTCGCCATCGAAGGAGAAGAGTCACCGTACACAGCATCCAAACGCTCTTTGATTTCGCTGCGCGATTTCCCTTCCAAAAACAAGAATCGAAGCACCGACCGTCATTGCTCTTTTTCCATTTTTCTAAAATCCGCGGACACTCCCGCTTCCAGACGCGGTCAAAACAAAACTACGAGTCGGATCCGGCTGAAACTACTAGAATGTACTACACGATAGTAAATTGCTCTTGCGATACTGGCGCCACCTGGCGGTGAGGCTAAATACTTACCGGACCACCCTCGTAGTCAAGTAATACAATCCCAATTGTTGCGAACAGCAAATCAATCAGTTCATTAACACTGACGGAAAAATTAGAAATATACTCCCCTGCATGGACTCTACACATACGGGTAGGTGGTTTGATGTCAAATAGCGTGAAACCGGTGCAGAATTTGGTTACCATGACCTGAATTGCTTGCTCATTACGCCGATTATTACGACCGTAAAATTGTCGAAGAGCACATTTTTCACAGAGCACGAATTTCGACTTAAAATTCAATAATGTGTAAGCGTTATTCGGTTTTTCCGTGATGAAATGGCATTGCTAGCTAAGCATGGTTGACTTTGTCACATGCCACGAATCAAGCATGGGTTGTCAAAAATAAGACAGTGAAAAACCAAAAGGCAAAAAAATCACCCTTTACTTGGGAACTTTCAGCAGCAGTCTTTTTAAATTTCTCGGCATCTAGAGTCATAAGATTTTAGCAGCCAGACAATTTTTGTCTAGTGTCTGTCAAATCATTGACTTTCGGCCCGGTATAAGTTTAGCTGTTCTAGTATTGATTATGCCTTATCTTTCATCCATGGTCGGTGAAAACCAGATTTTAGCAATTACAACTTCCGCTTGCTAATTGAACAATATCACGAGGTCAGATCCGTTTATGACAACAATCATGTAATATCCGTCGAGTGACTGCGTGCCACTTTTGTGCCCGCTGTAGCATGACCACATCTTTCCTAAATGACAATTGTCACTTCAATGGCATTAACACCTAAATAACAATTCAGAGCAGTGAGAAAAAAACTTAAACTCTTTTATCACCATGTCATTCTTCACATTAGAAGACCAGACACCACTAACCTGTGACTAAGTAAACGAGCAAAAAAGAAAACCAACAACAACGCACACCACACCGCATATAGAAGCACCGAGGAATACCCCATAAAACACAGTCTGGTCCCAAAACAATTACCCCAAATTAAATTAAAGATGAACCCAATGAACAAAAGTCCAATTTACAAGACAAAAGAGAGAGAACGAAGAAGGAAGCCCCCAAACGTTGTAATCCCACACATTTATTCCACTCCCTTACTATCACACACACTCTCTCTCTCTTTCTCTTCTGTCCCTCTTTGGGCTTCGTGTACGGTGTCTAAATACACAAATTCCTGGCGCACAGAATCAACAATCCAGACGTGGCATTAGTTGTGCGATAAAATCTCTGTTTTTTTTTTGTTTCTGTTTTACGTTATACTCCGCCACACAGACAGGAGGACAACTATACGTACGATGGAGCTCTTTTGTTGTACTCATATATAGTGTGTAACTCCGCGCCCGAGTGTCGTTGTCGCCCCCGAACTTCATTCGTCTTCTTTACACGCCCGCCGCCGCACTAGGTGTCAGTGGTAGAAATAATGGTAACGTAACGATATTAATAGAAAAAAAAATAAGAACGCCACTCTCCCTAGCTGTGAATGGCGTCAACGAATTATGTTTTGACATGACACATACTGTGCGGAAGATGAAGCAGAGAAAAGGAACGGAGGTCTCACATTAGTCCTTAATCTCTGTATAATCCGAATGGATATTAGCACTTTACGCTGATGTTGTTGGCGAACAGCAAGAGTGAAAACACTTGCTGACGCCGTCACCGACGCTAACAACGCTCTTGTCGTCATTTAGCTTTGCCTTTGACGTCGAGTGTCGGCGTTGCGGACTATTTGCCTAATTGCGGGTGAATAATGAGCTCGGAGAGCTGTGCCTTGCCTCAAAGATCTATCAAGGCAGATTGTTGGTTGATAAGGACACGAGTTCGTATTCGGTATGAGTGTTAGTTGCTTACTATGTTGTGTGAAGAATGGCAAGCGAACAAGGCGACGATGAGCCGTTTTGGCAACAGTGTGGCATGTTAGATTGTTTTATCGGATCTAAAGTGCTCTTAAGCGGATATAGAATAGGAAACTTGTGGGATTGAGATAAGGGCATCGTTAAGATTGGGATTAAATGGAAGATTACGGGATTTGGAATCGGGTCAACAAGTTGTTCACGACTAAAGGTTTATGGATACGATATGATCTGGCATGGCAGGGATCTTAATTCTTAAATTGAACCCATAAGATTGGGTTGAGCACAGCCTCCTTTTTCGCCCACTCGTCAGTCCTTGCACCACTAACGAGCCTATATGTTAGGTCTATTCGCGACACCAATGCAAAGTTCCATTAAGACAGTGGATATGGGCTTATTGTCTAGATCCTAATTTACCTGCTATTGCTTTGAAATCATGGACTCTAGCCAGCTGTCTTTATAGTCGCACATCAAGCTGATTAAGTCTTTCTCAAATATTTAATGGTCGAATTTATATAGTTACTCGCGATCAATTTTTTGGATCAGAATCAAACCATATGTATGCTGAGAAAATGGCTTTTTAAAAAAATGAAAATTAGAAAGAAAAAACATCAAGAATCCAGGGACATCTACCTTTAAAACATCGCCCTGGATACTTGCATATAGCCATGTTTGATCTGATATGTGTTCAAAAAGTAATAGGAACATGTGATTTCCTTAAACGTATGTGTGCACTGCTGCTGTTCTCTGTTAACACAAATAAAATCAAAGATTGCTCGCAGAATTTTTCTCACTGTCCTATGAGAAGACCTGGATAGCAAAGTTTTCCGAAAAGCTACTTTGGCGTTCATTCTCAATTGCCTTTCAGCCCAAATAATTATTGGAAAAGTCATTATGTGTCTGATCTCAAGCTAGGATTGCCAACAGTGAGCTAAGAAGGACAAAATTCTTGACTAACTCCAAGTTATAGAAGTCAGAGGTGACCTTCTGACCAAGATGTCGGTGTTTCGCCTTTTTTTATGGCATCATAGGTTTTGGCCTAATTTATCCTTATTTTTAGCCGCTTCAGTTTCAATGACCCCGTCTTGCTCGTCCATGTCCAGCTCTTGCCTTGGCTTGTTCCTTTTTTAACTTCGGAGGTCTCAGATAGTTCGGGATCGTCGCTGTTTGGCAGGATCAAACCAGATGGCGCTATACAGCTTTTTGCCTTAAGGCATTGGGGTAGTGTAAATTCGAAGATAAGACCCAGACGCGATTCTTGCCAAGATGTTAACGAATCCTTTCATTGGTGCTATGGCCTGATGGCTAGTTCCACTGACTCTTAGGAAACCTGAATATATGTAAGTCTGGGTTTAGGCTAAAGTATATTATACATCATGTACAATCCGGAATGTTTGAAACAAGTTCAACCCATAAGTCATCCGACTAGCCGCCACATGCCATCCACACTTCTGAGCAAATAAGAAACCAAGGGCATTACTTATTCATGTGATCTTGTTATCCAATAAAAAACAGAATGACCAGAAGCCCGGCAAAATCGTGAAAGGAATCGAAAAAATAACAAAAACCGACAGTTTCCTCCTTAACCGCACCAGTTCTGTTGACATTTATGCAAATCTTACAAACAACAGACATACACGCGCCCATGATATAATCTCCTCATCGCCAGACACAATGATCGGTCAATAAAGCCGAGCACCGAGACGCAAAGAGGATGCGGCGCAACACAACATACCACACACCAGCTGGTAGCCGCCCGAGGGGTAGAGAGTGTGACAATACTTCTTGCGCCTCGAGCAATCAATTGTGTGGAAACATAAACGTATATGCGAAAATTCATAACAAAAGTCAACACACTTCTCGCTACCACCATCAGCCATTAACCATGCAGTCCAGCCACTGTCTCGAGTCGGGTGTGATGTTGTTGCCTTGACTTCGGCACTCTTTCGAAGATTACTCGCGCTTTTATGCTGTTCACTGAGTGCTCTTTCGTTTGTCTCTCGCGCTTGAACTCGTATTTCGATTTCAATAATCGAATTAACTGCTCTCGACGTTTGCATTCCAATTCTTTTGTGGATACTTTGGTTCCATCACCATCCTCTCATCATAACTATACTGTCATTCCCAACGTCGATAGTAGTCAGTAGTGGTTCCCCCAGCTACGGCTTCGTGTGTGAGAACAACTTAATAACCATGTTACGTGCTTACCCATTCATACGCCTGTTTAACCATTTAAGTGTGTACACAAGAGGGAACAGAATTCAAATGGAAGGAAAAAAAAAAAAACAATAAACGACGGTGGGCATTGTCGACCGGCATTCCCTTTTGTGTTATGTTAATTGTTCCTTTTTTTCTGCCTGTGTGTTTATTGCACCCTTCCACTCTTAAGCCACTCCATGTGAGCTTGGAGCTACTACATATGTGCGATGACCGCCACACGGGGTCAGTACATTTCTTTTGTAAGAGTTTCCTCGGTGACAGTAACGCCAGTAGACATACTCTTCTGACATTTCCTGTATCAGTTTCTCAACCAGTTTCCCTCTATTTCCTTCCTTTATTTTCTTAGCGCCTTTTCTATTTATTCTTCCTTGGTCCTGTGCACATACTAAACTCGTCCTTGTTTAGTTCCCTTATTCGGGATTTTTTTTCATTTGGTTGCACAGCTGGCGGCAGTTGCTACTCCTGCTAATACAACGCTAACGACAAAATTGGGGTGGATGAGAAAATCAGGGAAGAAAGGTCCTCTTCAACCAGGAGCAGGCGTTCTACTTTTATCCTCTGTCGCTTCACGTTTTGTTCCATCTTCTCGTTCTGGTTTGTTTTCTATCGTCGATGTTGGTAGCACTGCACCACACTTTGTCGACATTTTCTTTTCCTTTATCTTATCGCATTTTTTTTTTTTGCTATGGGTCGTTCCATCAATATCGTGTGACGTCATAGAAGAACCGACTTCATGGACGGAAAAATGTTATTTGTTATCTATACGGCAGCAGCCACTTAAGTTTAGTGTGTGTTTATTGACTTTTAATAAATTACAAATTAATCATATCGGAAGATAATGAATGAAGAGCTGAAGCTTGAGGGGGATTTGAAGAAGTAATTGTCGATTGGGGCTTGTGGGACTTATGTGGGATGATAGATGGTCGGTTCGTTTGGGGGTATTTTTGATGTGGCTGGCAGGTTGGATTTTCCATTAATTTTTGATTGATGTTTGTGGTATTCAATCTGATCTCATGGGTTATTGAGATTAAGTGATCTGCGACCAAATGGGTTCGAAAACAGGCTATTGGGAATGTGGTACTTAATTATATGGCGGTACCATCAAGTGGATATCTAAAAATGGCAATTTAACCCATGAAGTGGGATGGCAGTTTAACCCATGGGGGGGGATGGTAGTTTAACCCATGAGGAGGGAAAGCAGTTGACAACATCCGGTATTTCCAGTTTTTGGAAAATGCTAAAGTTGTCGCAAAAGCTTAAGGAGTCAGCTTAGTTCATAGAAGTCCTCCATCGGTTAGCGTGCCAAATCTGTGAAAACTTATGATCGTCATCGATGATTTTTTATCTTTTCGTGAGCTCTTTCCGTCTCACACATCACTAGGAAAAATTATGACACCCATTATGTTCTGGATCAATTCCATAGTTAAAAGCTAATAAGATTTGCAATTTTTTTTTGCGTAATAAGAATTTGTGGAGCTGGTGGTAATGGATGTCCATATACTGCGGCTGATAAAAGACTAGAGCAGTTGTCAAATGAGTGCTTAAGGAGGCAGAGACAACAATTGGTATTTGGAATTAACGTTTTACAGGAGATATCGTATGTGGTACGCTCTTATCGTAGGTGGTAAGCTCTTCATCTATTAGCCACACCAAATATTGTCAAACAACAAAAACTAATAGGCTTCAGCTTCAGTAGAAAACTATAAGCGATAACTTCCGCGACCACAGAGGAACTGATGGAATAAGAGCGCGTGTTCCTTAGTGTGTCGTTTTTTCCTTCTTGCTTCCACTTATTGTGTCAGCTTCAGTTGATATGGGCAGTCTCCTGCATCAATTTTCCTCACCTCGTCCGCGAGAATTTCAATGTGGACAAATGCGGCTTCATCCGATATCGTTCGCTTGCTGTCCTTAACTCGCAAACCGATATACTGATGACAGGTTATTAGGCAGGTTATTATTCTTCTGAGGGCTCCTGCCCAAACTGGTGCAATATTACTCCAAAGTATTTTAGCCCCGGCCCAGATGTTGATATATTAGTTTTTCTTCTTGGCCCGTTTTGTGGACGGCCAGTTGGAGTATTGCAGATCTGCTAATTGTTGCATTTGTGGCTAAGTCGACGATTTGAATGTAATTCACAACGGACACCATAACTATGGGATCACGGAAGTCTGTTAAAGCCGTAATCGCAGGACACCGTCGGACATAAAGTTCTATAGGAATGGGCCCAGCATTAAACCTTGAGGTACTTCCACAGAGACGTAGTAATTTATAATTTCTTTTTCTGTGTTACATTCAAACTTTCAGTTTGTAAAGACTATCCCCAGTAAATATTATGGTATCTCCAGATTTGAAAGCAATCTCCTTTTTGGGACCAGTCAGCCGATACCTTGCTTACCACTACGCACTATTCGTACATGCTTCTATGGCTTCGGACGCAATGTATTCATTGCGTCTACAGTAGGGCTAGATTTTCTGAAACCATGTAATTTGATAGAGCTCTAGCCTCCTCTACTGCAGCGAGGAGTCTGTCGAATATTATTCGCTATAGAATCTTCCCCGCATTATATCTAGTAGTGATATGAAGGCGATAACGATGGCTCTCCATGGAATTTATTTCTCTTTAGAAGAAGTACTACCTGTTGCAGCTTCTTTGGTTCTGAAAACACGCCTTAATCTAGACATTTTTGCAGAAGCTACAATGGCTTCAATCTGTAGACCTTTAGTCTGGTTCTGTAGGACCAGTACCACATTCAAATGATCTTGCCTTGCTTCCTTTGATTGGCTTTGTTAATTTTCGGCTTGCTTGTATAAAGGTATCCGGGTGCTGTTGAAAATCGACCCACCGTTGTGCCTTGCGTCGGGCCCTAAGGCTAATGTTTTTATTTCATCATTCCAGTGACATGGAGCAGATCGTCGGGTTGCTGCTTTTTTAGGCATTGCCACATCGTAGACTAGAACGATGTTTTATATGAGTTGGCGCGACAAATTCATAGCGTGTGCATTAGCTGCTCAGCATCTCCTCGAACACGCCCTGTCGAACCGACTGTCCTTCTATTGGGAACCTGTTATTCTCGGGCAGTCCTTTTGCGATATCGTAGATAATCATTGGGGGTTTAGCCCTCTCTGGCCCGCCACTAGCTTGCTAAAGTTAGACCTATGAACAATCTCATTCGGTATGCATTAACCCGGCTTTTATTTGCCATGCCTTCTTCCAGGTGGGTAAACTGAGTCTACTGCCCCATGCCCTAGACCATGCATTAATATCTTCACCTGGCATGGCATCACTTCAGTGCTGCACATCAGTCACTATCCTGAATATCCCAACAACTTTTGCTCATTTAAAAAAATTATCTGCAATTTTTTCAATTCCGACCCTCATTTGCAATGAGCTGTCAGCTCTTTAGACAAAGTCAAGATGCTTGCTGCATATGCTGCACCACGCTTTCAGATTGACCACGGGGGTGGTAGTAGCGCAATGGTAATCATCACCGACTGTTGAACCGAAGGTCTGTAGTTCAAGTCCGTCCATAGTCAAGAACAATTCCTTTACGGAAAAACTGTGAAACAACATTCACAACTGAATGAGAGATGATTAAAAAGTGCTGACAAAGGCGTAACACTCGCAGCATAATATCATTTCAAAAAATTCATACCCTAATGACATGGAAACGAAAGCGTTACTGTGAACTACAACCAATGCATATTCAGTCGAATCTTTCAAATCCTATCTAGGACAACCATCCCCGGAGAGTAATGAACGAACATCTTCGACACAAGCCATCTGCACCCCGTCCAGGTTGTGTGACAAACACCATAAGAGTGTACACTCTTGAACCTGCACGAATTATAAAAAAAAAAAAAAAAAAAAAAAACTCTGTCCACGCTAGCAAAATCACTGCGTAAGCTTTTTCATCAGCAAAACGTCCACTGATGATTTGATGGCAAATCTCATCGAAAAGTGGAATCAATATTGGCTCTACCTCGACGAAAGCAACATTGCACTTAACAGAATTTGTCATCAGGTTCTTTTGGGCATGCTTATGATATTATGATATCGATAAATCTCTTCTTTTTCTTCTTAGAAGGCTCACGAAGAGCCAGAGCCAAGCTTCTCTCACACACTTATGTTGTGTGCGATTTATTTTCCACACAAGTGAACGGGACCTACAGTTTTAATGAGGATTCCGTACGGCGAGCGCCGAGAAGCTTTTTCAAGGCAAGTGTACTACGGCGGGTTTTGCAGGTACCCCGCCGAAGAGAGCAGCCGCAAAATTAAAAATGGCGTTGGTGTTATCGATATCTGAACTCGCTCATCGTGCCGACTCACGTGCCACGGCGCTCTCTAATCTCTTCTTCTAAGGATGAGAAATTACTTTTCGGGCTATTGAACTCAAGTCGGTTTGAATGGTTTCAGGTCTGATATTCACCAAATAAATGCTGGTGTTCCCCAAGGTTCTGTCCTGTCACCGATTTTTTTTCTTATTTTTTATAAATGGTCTTCTCTCCGTTACTTCAAATCCAATTCACTATTTTGCTGATGACAGTACTTTCGTTCCCTGTTTCTCGCCAACAAACAATGTTCAAGCGAGCTGGCTGTCAATTGACCCTTAAACCAACATCACCCTACAGGTGGATGTAGAGACTCTCTGTATCCCTGTCTATGGCCCGTGTAGTGTCTTCACAATGAACAGTTAAGGCAGTCTTAAACCCTTTTGCACGCGTCTAGTATATAAAAGAGGTAGCTGCGAGTAGACAGATCGCATCCAAGATCCGGGTAAGTGTTTTCGGATTCAACACCTTAAATATTGAACTATGTTAAGTCGACAGTGGAGATACCGCTTGAAAAATCTTCATTCAATGACGGTTATCACATAAAGGAGTAAAGGAGTCCCCTTGTAAATTGTTGAAAGGGGTTTTACTTGCCTAGAATGCTGCACTGGATTCCATACTTGGCAGCTAACTAACCTAGAGAAGAAAACCGCATCGTAGACCTCTGGCTCTAACTGGTTTTTCCGTATGGAAATTAAATTTTGTATTTTTTCTCCCTACTCCCGAGGCTGAGTTTACTATTTTTATATTATCATCAAGTCTTTAATTGATGATTGTTTCTGGAACTTTTTGCTTCCTGGTACCATTTTAGTGCCATGTTGAACTTATATTCGTCATGCTTGAAAACGATTTTGTTCGTCTCTGATAACGCCACCTCTAATATGAAAAGTCAAGCTCTAACCGGTGTGATTTATCGACTATTAGTTGTACACAAAAATGCAAATATCTGTATCCTTTTCCGTCTTTCGGATTTTTTTTTCTTCCGCCTTAACCAACTTTAAGGCCAACTACAGTGAAGTCAACAACGATCTTAAGTCCCACGCCCTCACTGTTGTATCATTTTGCATTATTAAGTGTACTCCGGGCTTAGAAGTGCTCTTTTTTACTTATTTCAAGCTTATTATTAGCTTGAAGCTCCTTGACAGTGGAATGAATTGAATATCTCTTCTTCACGCGCACATCGCTTTGACCACTTAGCTCGACTCTCTAAAGTAGAAATTATTTGCAAAATCCCCATGCAACTAGAAAATCCATCATCTCTTGATGCTAAACAACTGTCCGAGCACTACACTATGGTCGACGACTTCCATGCCGTTCGAAAGAAGCCCATCTCCATCGAGTCGCTTCGTTCAGAAAAATCTTTCCTTAATAAATATCTCACTAAATCCGACAGCTGACAACCATTAAAGCGTGAAAAAAAATCCACCTCCTAATTGCAAACGTTCATTCATCTAATACACAACTGCTTGTCATACACCTTCTTAGACAAAATGCAGACAAACCACAGATCACGACAATAAATCCAAATTCACATGACACCAATGTGTGTGGATACGAATTCCTGAAAACTTCTCGTATTTCTTCGCCGTCATCCCACTAACAATTACATCGTCAGGAATTCAAACCGCATACGTGTATCCTCCCCCTCCCCGACGCACACCCAACCGACCTACGTCGCTCTTAATAGCGAAAGAAAAAAGTAACATCAACGTCGTCGTCTTTGTCGTTGGTCTTTGGTTTCACCTTCGGTGCCCCTCGCTTGCAGCTGCGATCGACATCTGAACGTCTGACGGCGACAATATAATATGTACCTGGCTTCTCGACGCCGTCGTTGCTGCTGCATGCACACACATGAGCCATGCGCAGTCATATATAATCCAATTCAAGTAAGACGACAACGATGGTGGCGAGTAACCTCCTTATTGCGGGCGACGCGGTTCGGAGCGAATCGAAAGCCGATCCCCCCAGTTCAACGAGATAAAATTAATCGCTGTTGGATTACCTGTCAAACATAATACCGCATTGTAATTGTTAAACTTGGCTGAGTACAACAACGGTGACTACCACGCCGACGATGGATCCATGAAGAGGAGGGACACGCTACGTCTTCAACTGCTTCTAAAGGCAGAACCTCCACAATAATAACAGTAATCATAATTGTACTCGTATCTTTGTATCTCTTTCAATTCATTCCTTTTTTTTTTCTTGTTTTTTTTTTACCTCTCTTCCCGGTAAGGAGGCGGTATTGAAATTGAATTCGACAACAATCAGGGGTATTTAAGCACTTGACACATTTGTTTGTTTATTTGTTCGCTCCTTCATTATTTGCTTATTCATCGAATCGAGTGTTTATAATTTTGCTATATCGTTAACCTTTTCTTCTTGTTTCTTCACCTCTAGTTTGCCATCAAACTGGGCCAAAAGCGAAAGGAGAAACGCCTGTCGGCGCTGGAAGAACTGACAAGCACATATTGCATAGAGGAGCCAAAATTACCGAAAATCATTGACACGGGGCAACCGCATCCTGTGCGCGGGATCGGTGGCATTGTGAATGCGGTCGGTATGACGTTGCCTAGCATCGATAAGGACCTAGTCGCTGTTAATAATCGCGAACAGACGTGGAATAACAACTATCAAAATAGTAATAATTTAATACATAATAATAATAAAAATCAAAATCTGAATAACAACAATAATAATAACAACAACAATAGTAATAGTAACGAGAACAACAATAGTGCAAGTAATAATGTAATGTTAGGTTTGAATAACAACACTACGAATAGCAATAACAACATGAATAACATCAATGCCAGCAATAACAACAATAGCAGTAGTAATCAAAGTAATGGAAATGTTGTTGAGACAACACCAACAGCGATGGCGGTAAGCCCTCCGCCGTCATCGTTGAATAGCAGTGATATGATACCCGGAGGCGCTGTCATACTTGGTAGCGGCAATAGTAATGGCAATACCGGAAATGGCAACGTTGCCAATAGTATGAGTAACGGCGGAGTCGGCTTAAATGCGAGCGCGAACGGAATCGGTAATGTTGCCGCGGATGGTAGTCTAAGCAATAATGTGACGGGAACAGTGAATTGCACGAATGTCCCCGGGTCTGGAACGGCTGTGGGACCGGTGGGCAACGCGATTAGTCATGCTGAAGGTGGAAACACAAATATTGAACTGATAACCAATCATTCAGCGCATGTAAGTACATATTTTATTTTATTATCATTTAAAGGTCTAATAGTTTAGGTTATGATTGCCTTAATCTGTATCAGACTTTGGCCAATAGCTGAAATCAATTAGACCTTATTTTTGTGGCAAGAGGTAAAGCCGTGCTTCCATTAAATCCTTAACTGGGTAAAAACTTTTTCGGACTGTTATCTATATTTATATATAGACAATCCACACAATAGATAACATCACTGTTTTTTTTAGTCTAGGCTCTAACAATGATCCTGTTTAAATGAACAAGTCACACGCTAAGAGTCAAGTCAAAGACATCTTGGAAGCCTAGTTCCTCACGACCCCTTTTTAAGATTCGACTTGTAGGTAGAGACGCAATATGTTGCTGCGGTCTCAATTCGAATTCAAACCAACTTCGAAACTCCGCGTAGACTTTGGAGAAAAGTCGCCGATCTTCACCTGTTTTGGGTTATATGTATATTAGTTTTTCAAAGCTAGCTCTTTATTGCTAGGATAAGCTTCATCTAAGATCCAGAGATTGTTGTTGAACCAGTTTAGCGTTGTCCTTGACTATACTCAATACTGGGTTATCTAGGTAACTGCTTCAATTGATTGTCGTGGGCTTGTAGATTTTAAATCATCCATAGACTCAGTTAGTATCAAGCCTCGAGAGCCTACTTCCAACCAGATTTATCTCTTATTTTATCCATTTATGTTCAACTATAACTTTTACATCCAAATTTAGCATAAGACTTTTCCCCAATCTGAGGTTGAATTTTAGAAGCTTCATCTACTAGTTACGATAAGGGACAAAACGACTTAAAACTTTCGTATATCCTGAGTGAAATGTTTTAAGCCTGATTTGGTTTTTTATAGGGTTCGCCCAGATTCAAGGGTTACGCTATTGTGGTGTTTGTCACACAACCTGGACGGGGTGCAGATGGTTTGTGTCGAAGATATTCGTTCACTACTCTCCGTTGGTGGTTGTCCTAGATATGATTCGAGAGATTCGACTGAGTATGTTGCGTTGGTTGTAGTTCACAGTAACTCAGTAACTTATCTCAGATAGAAAATTTTTGAGGCTTGCTTTGAATATTACTGGGATCAATTAAGGTTGTACTTACTCCAGCCCGATCCTAGTTACGCTTTAAGCCTATTTTTGGTCAGTTAATCTTGGTTTTCTGTCCCTTCGCAAGACCATCGAAAGCTGGTAATGCATTTAATGGCCAGTCTTGAGCGACTTTGACCTTTGTGTAGGTTTTTGTTGGTTGCATTCCTTGCTTAAATATAAAACTCATTTAATTATGAGACTTTTTACGTAGACTTGCACATGGTTCCACTAGATAGAGTGCTTGCTTGGACTTAAGTAAAGCTTTTCTAAATCATCGGTCTCACAATGCGTAACCATGTTTCCACCCAATGAAAACCTATCTGAAGCTTATCCATTCTTCAAGTAACATCCCCGTTCTAAATTCAACCTCTCGTCCTTTAACTTATTACTGCCGTCAAGATCCCATCATATTTTCACTTTACCATTGCAAGTGCCAGCATTTGACGTTAAGACCTTTAAACTCACTAAATCGGAAAATCTCACGATGAAGCTCGTTCGTATATAAATGCGGGGGAAACTTTTCGTCCCTAAGTGAAATTCTTCAACACTTTTACGTCGTTCCGACCTGATTAAGTTTTTCAATAATACTCAACCGAAAAAGGAAGCGAGAAGAATGAAACATCTGTCAGGTCTTACAACCCCATCGTTCAGGTTGTACTGCGTCCACGTTCGCTTAGAGTTCACCCCCTCCTGCCCACTTAGAATCCATCTCTTCATCGTTCGTTCTCTACGTTGCATTCGAAAGTAACTACCAAAGGATTTGTAAATTTACTCCATTTAACCAATTTCAAGGTGTGAATCCTACAAATCTCCTAAGTACATCACCGAGTGAGAAGGGTGGGGACGCCATGCAATAAAGAAAAATAAACGGATGATTGTAGAGAGAGATGAGATGAGCGCTGGCAGGAAAAAAAAACTTTTTCCTTACGACATTTAGACATCATAATGTGACACGAAACGTGGCATTGAGTAAGCATAAGTAGTTTGCTCATTCCTTGAAATGTTGCTGCTTTGCAGCGTCACATCAACTGGGGCGGATGGTACTCGTCGTTTGGATCCTTTTCTGCTTCTGCTTCTTTTCGGTTGCTCATGTCATTGTTGTTGTCGACAACTACTTATGGATGTTGTTACGTCACATACATTCGGAACTCGAAAACCCATTTGTTGAGAAAGTTTATTCCCTTTTAACGCCATCGTACTCGGGCATACACAGGGAGTGAGTATGGTATGGCTCCTTCGTGCTTTCGCATGAATTTCGGCGGGGCGCGTGCCTGGAGGTGGAGAATTCGATTATGAGCACTTGGAATTACAAAGAATTCTGTGTGTGGCGGGAGGATTTGCATATCACGGCGAGCAATCGCTGGAGCTGGAGTCGGAGAAGATGATAACAATATTGTTATGTAATATGGAAAATACTGTCATGAAATATGTAAAAGGAAGTGATGTGCTTGTGGGTTGGCGTGCGAATGGGGGCCGGATGTGGAAGATAATTTTGTCAATGTCACATTTTCATTAGCTCTCCAATCTTTTTCGAGTTGTTGAAGTTGGTTTCAAGTAGAGTTTGACAGGTTGTTTAAACGGGGTGTGTTGCAAGATTTGTCGACAATCAATCACGAGACTTTGGGAAGTAGACGTCTTTCGAACTTTTTGCTGCTTTAAACGTAGTGAGGAGAAGATGTTGTTTCACTTTTTTTTGCAATTCTCTTTTTACCTTCCTTTAGGCGTGCAAAGACGGAGACTCAAGCCTAATTAGAATATTTGCGAGATTTCAATTAACTAACGAACTATTCATGGTTGCTTTCGTTTAGAAGTTAATTCTTGTTCTCAGCTCACACTTCTAGAAGTTTCAGAAGTCCATGCCTTTTAATTATATTTTTATTTTACTTAGATCTGGTTACCTAAATTTCGATTTTTCTTTATTTCTTTTCCAAACGAACAAGCTTAGGAGCCCTTAATTATGTATATAATTTGGATGAGCTTTAACTTTATTACACTTTGAACCCTTTTGTATGCCAAGTTTACGTTCCTTTTTGAAACGTACCATAACCTGCTCCAGTCCTAAACCGATCAATCTAAATCTAATCGATTCTATTGTACTTCGAGTGTTTGTGAAACGTTGCGACCCATTTAAACTAGTGGATGCCGCTGCAGGGAGTATTAATCTAATCTCCCTGCCGGATTGGGGAATTGCGACTCTTTTGTCTCTTGGTCAACACAACTACGACAAAGTCATGCGAATTCGACTGATTCAAGCACCGAAATTTAAAAATTCCTTTTACTTTTTGAACAACCTGTATTTTTTTCAGGAAGATAGTGATCGTATAAATCATGGGCGATCTTCCTAATAGCATTAATCTGAATTAATGATGAATGATACGACATCATTCAATAAGTTCGTAGGACGACTAATAAAACAAACATTTTTTTGACAAAATTCGACTTTGTAGATCAACATACATGTATAGGCTCCTGATACGTAAATTTCAACGCTTCCTTAACACATCGATGCATTGGAATACGCTTTATCTGTGGGCTCAAAATACATTTCACGGCTCACTCACTCGTCAACTTGTTTATTTTCAAGCGACTGTGATCAAACCTGGTACCCATTTCGAACATGTTTTCTGTAAAACCGTCGAATTTGGGCGAGCATATCGCGTTCAGTTCCATCGGTGTTTGTACGACCGCGTTTAAAATCAGCAAGCCACTCCTCTCATCATTTGTCTCGACGAAGCAGTCTGAAAAGCCCTTAAAAAGCAACACACGACAGTCAGATTTTTCCATTGATCTAAAAATTTTGAAAGTAGCTTCAGTAAAAACACTGTAACTTGTGAACTCAAATAAAATTGTCATAATATTTTGACAAATAACATTGGAAGGTTGGTACTTCCCAAATATCATCATTCTTAAACCATCTGTAGTGGTGTGCAAAATAATACTCGTAAGTGTACATATAGTTACTCTTAAATCATAAAAATGAATCAGAGAAACTTGAGCAGTCAGAAATTAAGCCATTAGGAGCTCGGAAATTCAGAGCCTTATTGACAACCGTTCGTTTACTGTTCTGTTCTAGCTCTTTTAGTTTGTATTCCTCACACTTACGGCGCGGGCTTCTGGTGGTCGTTTTTCCTCGGGCTTTGCACTGTTGTATAGTTTTTGTAGTTTTCGCATTTTTGGAATTGGTGCATTTCTTTGCGCCGAAAAAGAAGATGAAGACATGTCAGATTTGATACTCATATGTGGTCAATCCCGCTATTATTTTTCACCTCTTGATGTCGCCTTGTTATAAAATAATTCAGATTTTCACCCTTAAATTTCCATGCGGCTCACGCCTATTTCTTCTTATATCTGCGCTTGAAATGTGCTCTCTTGATATCGCCGTCGGTCAATTAGTTTTCTGAGAGTAAGGCCAGATCCGGGGAGGCCATCCTGGATGATGAGTTTCTCGTGATCGAGCATCCTCAGGAGAAGGTGGCTACAGTGCGAGCTGTTTTCCGGGAGGCATACAAGGTGAATGATCGTGTTCGCCCGAACCACGACCTGGAGAACAGAGCCCTGCTTCATCACTTCTACTTTAGAAATGACTTCGATCATTGGCGATTCGAGAATCATGGTTTTATCAGGTTCAATGAAGATTTCATGGCAAACAATGCCATCGCCAGTGATGGGGCTAATACCCTGTTCGTTTCGACGGAAGATCTCCAGATGATCTTCGAGTCATTGAAAAGGAAAAAAATTCCGCGGACATCGACGGTATATCTAATGTTGTGTTTAGGCACCTTCCGCCAGTGCCTGTAGAGAGGTACATTATCCTGTTAAAAATGCTGAGAAATGCATATTATCCAGTGCATTGGAAGACAGTGGTGGTGCAACCAACCCCCAAGAGGGGTAAAGAGACCTCTAACCCGGTGAATCTACGGTCGTATCAACAAAGTTTTCCAGAAGGTGGTCCATTGAACCCTGTCTAAATCGATTGAGGACAATAAAATCTTTCCGAATAGTCAATTCGATGTCAGAGCGGGCCATGACACTATTCATGCCGTATCGGATATCCAACTGAATAAATGCAAGAACCAATGCATGATCGACACCGTATGGTTAGAAAGTCTTTATTACAAGCTCAGTCGACTGGGCATAAGTAAACCACTGCTATAGTTATATGATTTTTGACATGTTAACCGGTAGAAAGTTCGTTGTGAAAATTGCCAACGTGACTTCTACCTAAACGATAAACTCGACGATCCTTTTCAGCATATACCCCTAAGCGATCTTCTAATTTTTCTTCATCACTCTGTACGCAGACGACTTAATCGCGTACAGATCAGGTCCAACCATCGACGTCATTGTTACTCTTCTGCAGTGATATTGTGATGACTGGAAATTGAAAATCAACTTCCAGAAATCACAAGCTATTTTATTTAAAGCGCATTTATCTAGGGCCTTTCAGGACACTAGGAAAAATTTGCGTAAGTTTTCAATTTTTGGACCGGACGGGCGTCCACTGACGAGAAAAAGTGTAGTCAAAAATGCAATCTTGCGAGGTCAGTACCTATATTTTGAAAAACATGTAGATGCTGCTCTGGCAAGGGCCCGGGACATGGCTGTTTCATAGCAGCCAACTTGATTCTAGAGCGAAGCGAGCGAATGGTAAGGGTTCGGGTGTCTCAGAGGCAATGTCTCAGGGCTGATCCAGGACAGATTGGCGGTACCGCTAATTTTCCACCTGGGTCGCAATTCCGTGGAACGATGATTCCTCTATGGAGCCGATGTCGCGCTCCGTGAGCTCGAGCGCATCAGATGTAGACCGGTTTCATGCCAAAATCTAGAAGACGTAGTCCGTCAGCATCAACGCTGGTGGCTGGAGATGACTCCGTCAACGGACACCTTGATAGGTACAGTCTGTTCAAGGCAAAGCCTGTCTAACACTAATGGCAGGCTTATAAAGACTCGGGTAGGGTAAGAGTTATTGTAAGGTAAGCCGTAAGCTTAAATGAAGTAGTCGAAAGACATAACTAGGTAAAGTTGTATTGTTTATTTTAGAGTGTCTGTCTAAGGCTTGTATGATATTTCGATTTGTAAGGATAGTTAAGTTAGTTTTAAGTATTTTTGTGGTAAGATAGATTTAAGAAATTATAAAATAAAAATGAATTTAAAACTGAAACTGAAATAGAAATTTTATCATTTCGCTGGTTGGAAACACCTATCCAACAAGAGGTGTCATTTTAAGGCAGTAGAAAAGAGCAACATTTCCATGGAAAGTAGCGACATTTTGACTTTACTTCAGAGTACAATGTCATGTACACTATATGAATATATAGAGACACGTTCAGCAAACAACAGAAATTTGGACATTTCACTGATTGGAAAGACATATCCAACAAGACGTGTCATTTTAAGTCAGTCGAAAAGAGCAACATTTCCATGGAAAGTTGCGACATTGGGAGATTCTGCCGACCATTTCATAACGTCAATACTGTTACAGTGGAAAAATTACAACCATTACAATTCCGTAAATATTTTCTTCCTCTATCTCTATATAATCTGCCTTCTATCTTATATCTTCTGCTATCGTAGCCTAGCTCAATAATGGGCATTTTCGTGGACTCTTGGCTTTCAGTCATCTTCCTTTTTATGGTTGAAATATTGGCTCCCAATACTAGAACTTTCTTGACTTCTGCGGAAGTGGCAAACGGTCATCAGCCTTACTAGTTAGCGATCGGTTGATCAGTGTGGTTGTTCGTGCCCTGCCTCTAGTTTTTTTAGTTGAACTTCTTTTTATGCCATTTGGACCATGTTGGGTCAGTCAATCGTTTTGGCAATATATTGTATTTACAATCAAGCAACGAGCCAGATCGATAACGTACTCCAAATGCTATCAATTGCAGGGTACTACCCTTACTCTTATTGATCATTAGACATGGTGCTGGAAAAAGGAAAAGAAGAAGAAGAAGACATGGTGCATAGTGCACTATGCCGTTTATATTGAAACAGTGAGCGTGTTGATTTTTTTCTAACTTGCCGTTCCCAAGTTTTGATATCATAGCCATAAACCTAAGCTTCATTGCCTAAGAGAGTTTCAGCAGTTTATTGATTTAATTTTGTCATTTCTGAATGTTCCTGTTTGATTTTAAACAATTGTTGCTACTGCTTGTTATACATACATATGTATGTACATATAATGTACCCAAAACCTCCAAGAAAATGTTCTGACATGACCAAGTGAATATGCCAAAGTCTTAGCGGCGTTACTGATTCTGACCTGTTTTCATCAGTTCCTTAACTGTTTCCACGTTTGATGTACTAGGGCGCTTGTTATCTCCCAAACCCATATAACTTTTTTGACTAAGTCCAAAATAGATAGAAAAAGAACAAAAAAATCGTGTAAATCGTACTTGTAAAATACAAGCACTAATATTGCATAATTCTCGTTACTTTTTGAACGCACCTCGTATTTCTATTACGAATATTCTGCTCTTGTAGAATATTCGCGACCTTTCTAATAGTATTCATCTTAAAAAAAAAGGTCAAAAATTGGTTACACGATACGACTGATTAATCATTTTCAGTCGTCTTCTGGGTAGAATTTCAAAGGCTAACCTACCTTAGTGGAAGTCTGACAAGGTCTTAGCATAGAATTACATGTAAGCTTGAAAAGGAAAATAAAAATTATGATTTTTAACTAACTAGTCTAAGTGTGCGTTGGATTAATCTCATTATGTCTACATCCGTAATCCCTCCATTTCATGTCTGAATGGATTCTGGGAAATTCAAGGCTTTTGACATTATCTAGAAATGAAAGACACTTGTCTGTGGAACTATTTGGCCCCCCAAATGATTTCCAGGAATCCATTTAAGCTCTCTCACTCATCCGCCTCACTTCAAGCATCCACCATCAACAACTGCTCCAAGCACGCTTGAAGGTCGCTTACGTAAATCCAATCTGTTGTGGGTATATATTACATCCCAGTTTCAGGAAAGCCCCCCTTCTCGATGACTTCATTCGTGAATAATCAATGACCATGCATCATTTTGTTCTAGTGCACTTGAACTAACAATTCGTAGTTGCGCAGCGCAATTTTAATAAAAGCTAGTAAAGGTCCGTTTTATTCATTTATTTTCTCGTATCCTCTACCACAATGTGCAACATGCCACCGGGCTTAAACTAATTTACACAAATTGCGATAGCTGCGTAACTGACAGAAGAAAGACACCGAAAAGTGCTGCCAAATACAATTTAATTACACCCTTGTAGCGAACGTTGAACACACCCATTATTTGATTAATTGCTGCCAACCTACATAACTGGAAATGAAAACCAAAACGAAGCGGGAAAACAAAACAACAAAAAAAAAAGTCAAACAAAATGGCAAAAAGTGTAAATCAAGTGTTTATAATCGAATCACCACCAACTGTGGCCCGAAGGTGTGCATTAAACGCCAACCACCTCGACCGTGCACACAATAAAATACGAGCAATTTTACAAGTGCTTTATTGTGAGCACAGTTACAAGTCGTCGTTGTTGTTGGTATACTCGCATATGGAGTTATACTCTCTAAGCCACCGGGCTGCATATAGCTTGGTGGCGCGCGAGTTGCCTGTATGATGGCGGTTTGGTGGTGACTCTTGTGATTTGGTGGCTGTAATGACAGGAATGGCGCGAAATCTACACTGAACGTATTAGAGGGTCCATTAGCAGAAATATCTCGCAATTACTGCGATTTTTCTTCATTTTCTGTTTTATTTTATTTCCTTCCTTTCTTGTTCGGATTTTTTATTTATGTAGTGGAGACTCTTGGTTCTGTGTTTTGTGTAGGGTCTTTTCACGGCTCCTTTAGCCGAGAAGTAGGGTGCCGAGCAGCAAGTACTCGTACAAGTGGTTGTGATGATGGAGTTTAGTGCCAGCAGCTGCGTTAGGACGTGTCGGTATTTGGAATATGCCTCCGTCGTAAAGGAGGCGTAATACTGGGTAATTGACTAGGAAATAGTTGGTGCTTGAGAGTCGCGATTATCCGCCCCAGAAATTTACTCGGTTAATGGAGAGCAACGAATACAATACCGTCTATACCGTACATCATTAAAAATCCTACAATTACCAACCTCCTTTTGCTACGACCGAAACAATCCTTGTCTGCCAGAGTTCAGGATCATCGTTAAGCCTTGAAATAGATACGGATAAGCCCGAGGGGCATTTATCCTAACCCACGACACCGAAATCACATTCAGAATCTCTCATCCATCACACCTTTCATTCACCGCATAAGAACGACACAAAAGGACAAGAGGAAAAGAAAAAGGGAAAAAGAATGACAAACACGCCCTTCCATTTCGGAGGCATTTGTTGACATATTTTCCCTCCAAGTGTCTCCTAAATATACACGGTGCTTGAGAATACAATCAGAGCAGAGCGGGGAGTTTTTTTTTTTTGTCCATGTTCATATCACTCTTTTCTATCTTTTCGCTCTGAGCTGCTTCACACCATATATCACACGACACGGCAACGTCGTGCGACTCTTGGGTACATGAAACACGTCCAAATCTTTGCACACATCACCACCGCCATCAGCATCACCATTTCTCGCTCCATCCATCATTCATCATCTCTCGGATGCACATTTTAGCATATTACTCTCTCCGCATGCCTAATGCGGATACGAGTATTCCTGTACGCTGTATGGCTGTAGGTTTTGGGATTCGTCGGGGATATAAGGACTGTGTCACACATCAGCGTGTTATCGCGTTGGGAAAAAAGGGGGTTACACGAGTAAAGAGTCATGTTGTCGGGTTGTGCTGCATAATGCATCTGTTTTGGCTGATGGGTGGATGTGTAACATTTAAATTACACGCCATTCGGGGACGAACGAGGAGGCAATGGTACATTACCGAGTTTGACTGG
The DNA here is from genome assembly GCA_958301585.1 of Merodon equestris. Taxonomy (NCBI): domain Eukaryota; kingdom Metazoa; phylum Arthropoda; class Insecta; order Diptera; family Syrphidae; genus Merodon; species Merodon equestris. The sequence goes on along the minus strand of OY284415.1, from coordinate 50,738,749 downwards.
CATTCGCCGAAACGGATGCGTTGAAGGAGCGAACAGATGAACCGACGTACAGAAGTATGAATGGATGGATGGTCGGCTGGCTGGCTAGATGGATGGGTGAAGAATTAAATACGAAAGGTTAAAGCAATCATTTGTTTAGCAAGCGCCCTTGTTTGCAGATCCGTATAAAGGTTAGATCGTCAGGGAGTTGGGCTTTTAGATGTTTTTTTTTTTTATGTTTAACACTTGACTGAGGTGATGGCCCTAAATTTATTCGCAAATGCGAGGGCATTCATTTAAGCGACAGTAATTGATCTTTTCGAGGGTGCGGTACATCCCGAAGTTTGAAGCTTTGCTTAGGGGGTGATCAGGCTGGCGTCAGCCGTGTGACTTTGATTTGTTGATGCTTCCATTTTGTAGACCAAAGTCGGTTGATTGTGTTGCTGCCATTCTAAGTCGGGTTAAAGCAACGTTAATGTGTCGAATCTCACGTTTCATACAACTTGTCTGCAGGAGACCAAGCATGCCTAGGTGCATCATAAAGTTTTTCATGCTGACTATGCTTTCCAACTCCAAAATTCGTTTGATCATAAGGCACAATGACTTTGATGATTGATGGAAATAAAGATTTGATCCTAGCTTAGGCGTCTCTCAAATAAAGGGTCATCCAACAAAAGGTGCCATTTTAAATTTCGTGCTACTACGGAACTGCCAAAAATCAATCACCTTTAGGAGGTTATCAAATATAAACCGATACACGCTCATACTATAAAAATGGTGAAAATATCGCGGAAACTTTTCATGAAGTTTATTCTGTTTTTGGTCATCATCAAATGTGTTCTGGCGCAGCTCGGGTAGGTGAGTGACAGGAGAATTCGTACTCATCCGAAAGGGTTACATCGAGAGTGTGGCTGAAAATACCTTTCGGAACGATCATAGGAATTTGGCATATTCGCAACCTCTTTGCACTGCATTTTGAATTAAGAACTTGCTCTTCATGCTAATAAGATCCAGTTGGCAGAAGAGTTGAAGTCAGCAGGCGACGCACCATGCACAACTCTGCACTTTCACTGCTTGGGTGTTGGAAATAAATGAACAAGATCACGATTTTTTGAGTGGCAAGGCTCATTTCCATTTGTCAGTGTCCGAAATCCCAAGGGATTCCCCGTGATTTTCCATAGTGGAGGCTTCAGTTGACTCTGTAGTATTTTAATAGCTCAAGACTTGCTTATTGCTAATTTTTCCTATTTCGGTAACCGGTTGTCACAAGTCTCCCTGTAAAGCAGCCAGCAAAGGGTGATGTTTTGACTTGACCGAAATCTTTAACTATTCTTCGTCTGTATGAATAATAATTATTATTACCGACCATTTGAAACTCGCAAGTTCAGAGCCTCGTTGGCAACCCTTCACCAAACCTCCCCGCCATGAGTTTGTTCCTTCCATGTTTCGCCGATCTGTCCCATCTCTGGTTGCGAGGTTTGGATCATTCGAAGACCATATACATATCTGGGTTTCTCTTAATTTATTTCTAACACTTCTTCCTTTCCTGCCATTTCTGACGCATACTTCCTAGGTTCATTTCGTTTCTCTTAACTGTTTACTCATCTCCCAGAAGGTCAAGACTGTCATCGTAAGCTAGAAGGATGTGATTCCATTAAGGGTGATTCCTCTATCATTTTTCTTAAAGGAATTGCAGGACCAGTTTGAAGAGGAATGGTGACAAGGTGTCTCCTTGTTTTAATACTTTCACTACTGGGTTTCTTTGTTTCTCGAAGTGACTAATATTCTAAGGAAATTCATGATCAGTGACGAGGCCCATTTCTACTCGAACGGATACGTAAACAAACAAAATTTGCGCTTCTTAGGTATTGAAAATTAACTTATCATTCACAAAGAGCATCCAATCAAAATCATCACTTTTTCGAGGACGCCGTGGGTAACACGATCACTGTGACTAGTGAGCAAAATAGAACCATAATCGCAAACTGTTGAATTGAGACTGGAAGACGTGACAATAGACATTTTGAAGGATGAGTTTCCGGGTTATCTCGTTATCTCGGGACTTGCACTACCCGTGAAGATCGCCCGATTTTACCGGGCTTCAGACTTCTGTCTTTGAGACTCAAAGGCCCATCCTGTATTTAAGTCGAAAGTCATAAGAGCCAGCCAGGAACTCGATGTCAGTAAATTGTTGGTAATCTAGAACCACAGCACGTAACGGACGGTAGTGCTGCAAAACGCACAAATGGTGGTGGTCGCAAGAAAAAAAAAACAAAAACATGTCAGAGGTCGTTCGGAGAGTAATGGCTCGAGCTAAACGATCTACAGGGGGATGTGACGGGTAAATAGCTGTTGAGCTGAGGATATCATAATAATCATGCAACGGATGTTGAAAACTGAGCTCTAACTAAAGCCTTATAAGTTCAAAACTTATGCCCAAAAAAAGATGAACTTCGATTGGCTAGAAGTCAAGCGCCACCGTGTGTCATGAATCGATGACGTTCGCCGCTCTTGTGTTTTTACCGTGCTGTTAGGGTATTTTGGAAGGTGACTTTAGCCTTGGGCAACCAAACAAACGGTTAGAAAGAAATAACTTTCCATCACCAGTACCAATCAACAAAGCATGTGTCGACCAAGAGTGGTTAAACTATGGTCTTACTATCACCAGATGTGTATTCACTTGACGTTTCCATATGGGGCATTTTCCAGGTCAAGATCAGCATTAAAACATTTTCAAAGTGTGGATGAGCTCAAGCTTTTCTTTGTGAATGGATAAAGGTTGCCCAGGCTCATGTTCGTGCAGCATGCACCTCATTTCTCGACGGGCTCAAGGCCACCGTTCACGTTAACCATATCGAAAATTTAAAATAAACCATACAAACGTAACTGCTTTCTTGAATATGCTAAGGTTGGCATTGGAGTGTTTATTCTCCATCGAAAAGAGATTTTCACGACTTGCGGCCTTTTCAATTGAACTGAGTGAAGGACATGTTTCACTGAACCTGCCCTTGAATTGCAAGAAAATTAAGAATTATAGCAAGCTCAACTACCTTTTCATATCAGCACGCCCTACGCCCTTTTTCGCCTAATAAACCCGGTTTCCTCGAACTATCTTCCACTATAGTCCTCCGCCCCCAATTCTAGCTGAATAAATGAATAGTTCCGTTCCATTAAAACCATTTTCCTCCATGCCGGCCAGACTCATTTAACAGGGTGCGACTTTAACGATCTTCTCATTTTTATTACCTCTAACATCAGTTGTCGAACAACGAAGCGAAAAAAAGCAAACAAATTTAATTTCAAAAACTGATTACCTTGTTTCGCAAACACCATAGACAACCTATCGATAGCACATATCGCACGTCTTGTGGATGAGAAAATTCAAATTCAAACGACTTGGAAGTCGTAAACGTTGGTAGGAATAGCTAAGCGCATGATAAAGTCTACACATTTCCAATTCCACATTCGTCCACTCGTATCCGCCGTCGATGGCGAGAGGCTTTATCGTGCTAACATCGTTTGTTGGTTTTTTGCACATAAAACGCCAATCAAACGTCATTAGCCGGTAGAAATCAAGAACTCGCGAGCTTTCTGGCAAACTTAATTGAAATGAAATCGTTTTTAAGTAATTCTCAGAATTTAATATGTTTCCTACCGGCAGTGACGGGTTAGAGGGGAGGTGTGGGCATGAACTGAAATATAGAAGATCGCTGCCTGCTTGTATCTATGTCAAGTTCGTTTAATTTAAACAACACTGAAATTGTTGAATTACTGATGAGATGTTTCTGTGCGAGGATGGCGGCGGTGTGGTCGTGTTTAAACGACAATTAGTATGCCGAAGGGGGGGGCAACGAAATTTATTGCAGTGAAGTGACACACACGAGTGGCATCGCAACGAAGACGACAGTGACATATTGTGAATTGTGATAAGTCAATTGAGCGCGGGGAATTTACGTCACTCGGGTGTCATCGTTCAGATAGGAGTGCTCGGACTGCTTCGAGTGCCATTTGAAACTATTTGAAGGTGCTTTGCTTGTAATTGAATGAGTTTTGTTTGACGACCAATTAAAGGTACATGAAAATGGTAGTTAATGGTAGGTCAGATGACAGTGGAGTGACACTGATAAGTGCTTCGAAGTACCTGGGGAAATATACATATGTAGTTGTTTCGAGGGCTTTCTAATTGCATGAGGGGGGAAATGGAAAAGAGAAATCTGTTTGGAAAGCGATATTCACGCGATACTTTTCGCGCGATCAGCACTAGAAAGTGTGATTAATACGGTAATACGTAAACCAGCCGAATGAATAGAAAAAGGATATAGAATTCGGGACAAATTTCCAGTCAGATCCATCCGGATTGAAATAATATTCACTTGTTTGGCGCATTTTCCGACCTCGCATAGAGTTCTGTCTAGAAACGATGTATACATAATTTCGACGTTACAAAACACATCGTGCAACTAAGCTTTTGTGTTCTTAGAAGAATACACTTCACACTTGATAAATTCGAAAGTCGGGAACACCCAGTGTGGCATAACCTGTATATGCCTTTTGATCCACAACAGATTCCGTAACATATGGTCTTTCATAAGAAACTGACGATTATTGTGAAGCTGTTGGCGATGAAGCTGGTGATGGTGGGTTTGAATGCACTGTTGGGAGAAGTGGTGATGGGCGGCGTCTTTTACTTGCTGGAGCTGTTATTTTTTTGCGTTGAGTAACTCGTTAGCAGTCTGCACCTGAAAGCTTAGAATTGACATGTACTTGTCTCCTATATGACAAGACGGCTACCTTTATTGAGACAATTTTTGTTGACAATTTTTGTTTGAGTTTTTGAGTTTTTAAGTCATTTTTATTGTTCTTATTCTATTCTTGATGAAAATGCAACTTTATTAAAAAAAAACGGTTACAAATGAAGCATTCAAAGTATTGCCCATCCCTAGCTCGCATACCGTCCACAAGGTATAAGTGTTCGTCTTTTGAGGCTATCCATGAATCAAGCCATTTTGAGATGTCTTCATATGAATGGAACTGCTGATCAGCCTGAACATGTGCCATCGAACGGATAATCGGACGGCGCAATATCTGGGGAATATGGCGGGTGAGGTAGGACTTCCCATTTGAGCGTTTCTAAGTAGGTTTTAACGGGTTTGGCAACGTGCGGCCGATCGTTATCATGCTGTAGAATAACTTTTCACAGAAGCTTGACCGGGCTGTCCCCATGATTTTTTTCTCTTTGGGTTGATGTAATGAATCTATTTTTCATCACCCATATCGATGCGATGAAGATAACCCTTCCTTTTTTTGCCGCTGGAGCAGTGTCTCCAATTCAGCGTCTTGGAAGGTTTTTGTCCTTCCTTCACACGAACGGTCGTCAACATTGAAATCACCGTCTTTGAAGCGATGGAACCAATCGCGGCACGTTGTTTCACTTAAAACAGCATCTCCGTAAACTTTTTGGAGTTCTCAATGCGCTTCAGCCGCCGTTTTCTTCGAATGAAAGAAGAAAAGCAATACTTTCCGCAAAGACGATTATTTGGCTTAAAATCGGACATTTTCACACAGCCAAAAGTATATGACGCAAAAACAATATCGCTAATGTGTCAAAGCGGTTTGTTTACCATGGTTGGTTACCAGCTTGGTTCATAACATTTTGGATAGGTCACAATCGACCAGCACTTTCTACTGGAGCCATCTCTTGATAAACAGAGAGAACTTAATTGCACAGCTAATATTTTCGTGCGACTACATTTAAAAATTTATTAAAAACCTAGATTCACTTGCTTTTCTTATTCTAAAGTTTGACTTACCCTAAGCTGCTTAATTCTAGTCTTAAACATAATCACTTTGGCTAGCATCCGTGGGTTTGTTCCGTGTGGTCATTCCCTTGATCTCGCTCAGATCTTAGTCAGTTCTCAGGTTCTTCTAAGCACGGTGACGAGCCCAACCTCCATAAGATCCCCTAGCTAATTATAATCCTTACTTGCGAACTTGGGAGGTGGCTCTCACTCGAGTAAGGCACCGCTCTGGGAAAACCTGGGACTACCATAAAAAAATCGGCGTGCTGTTTAGCAACATCAGCGTGGCCCTACTCCGGCATTGCAGTACTAAAACGAATGAGCTCATGAGCACTGCAAAGTACCCGACGCGGATGAGCCCTTTGTGCCTGGTGCCACGGTAGCGGTGATAAATTACCAGGATGTCATCTCTTTTTTGATAAATTTTTCGGTGTCAATATGGAGGAATGCTTTTGGGCGAATAAAGCCCAATCGGAGTGTGCTCTTGTGGAATCTAGAATTGGGGAAGTCATTCCGGGAGATCAGGTCATTTTCGTTAGTCATAGCCCTGGCGATGTGCTTTCGAGTAATTTTAACAAGAAAATTGTCAATTTTGTTTAGGCCTGTTCCGTCAAACAAGACCTTATTAGGTAATGCTTAATGGACTGGGAGTCTGGTGTTCTGTGCATTCTAAGATAGATCCTAAGCCCCTGCCTCTCGAAAACATGAATCTTTTCCATATAAGATGACGATCAACCACATCGGACAACCACACGCGATGATGGGCCTTATTAGAGTCACGTAGCACATGATTTTTACCCTGATGTCCATTGATTGCGAATTTCCTCCAGTTCTTTCTGGTATCCTATGAGGCCCTGTACAACAGAGTGCTAAACACTATCGATTCCGACTGAATCATTGCATTAAGGGGTAACAGCACTCCAGAGGCATAAAAAAAGGCATAACTTTGATAATTTATTTTGAGAAGACGGAAAATTGTTCAATTTTGGATATAAAATGGTGGCTGTAGTGCCATGTTATTCTCAAACGGGCGGACACGCACCTCGGTTACCATGGCACTTAGAACAAAAAAGTATTTTTTTTCTTAAAGTACGTATCAAAAACTTTTCCTTTTTTTAAATGATTCTTGCAAAAATGGCACTAGTTTGAAAAAAAAGTTTGATTTTTCATCAAAACAATGGACACTAAATCGTCATTAAAAAACAAAGTTTTTGATCAATCAAAAAAACGCTGCGGTTTTTGAGCAGCGTGTTCGCCCAATTTAGAAAAAGTGATTTCGAGAGAAACGCGTTTAAAGTTGTATAACTATTTAAACCTTTCAAAAATTCAATTTAACTTTAGTCTGCGATGTTTGCGCCGTACATCTGACCTTCCATATTAACATCCTGCTCTTCCTGCTCCTTTCTGGACGATTTCAAGGACAATCGAGTCGTTTCTTCTACACAGAAGTTGTAGCAATTTGCCCAAATTTTTATTCCAAAATTTTGCATAAGGCGCATTATAGTTACTTGATAATCCATCCATTGTATACGCCTACTGCAATATACACTGCAGTATGAAGTACGTGCTTTCCACTGAAGATTGATTTAGGTGCGCTAGACCACACTGTTGCATGGTCTTTGAATTTCTTCTTATTGCTAAGCCATAGTACTTAGACAAATCATTAATAAGTTTGCCACTCAATTTTCCTTTTCCCCCAAGACCATCGGTTTTTTTTTTTTTGAGGTTGCGAAGTCGAGTGCCCATCCGTTTTTGCACATGATCGATACACTCTTTTTTTTGTACCGTACATCCCAGAGACCTTTGAATGTTTTTGAGTTACCCTCGAAGCCTCATTATGTTTTGGAAATTTTGTGATTGCCCATTATAGCGTAATATCGTAAACTCAGTGCAACGCAATTAAAAAGCACGTCTTTATGTTTTTTTTCCAAGGATGGTACTATATACTTGTTCATGAAGACGTGTGAAGTTTCATGTATTTATGTCTGTTAACTTCTAATATTAACACCTGTTCAAAGTTGACTTGTATAGTCATTTTGTGCGTCGTTTTACACTTGGGTCTACCACCATGATCCTGAATCGAAACTAACAAGTGATATGAACCCTGCAATTCGGCTCTAAATCGATTTAGGTTCCAGAAATCGGCCAAGAAGGTATCAGCATCAGTCTTTTAGGGTGCAAAAGAAATTTTAGTTGTGAATTGAGCTTGTAAAACAATAAATGTAGATTATTATTGTAATATTTTGGACCAGCGCACAGTGGTCGATTTATAGTTGCTAGCTGGACTTAATTCGGATTTATTTTTTTTTTGGTATTATGTATTAGCATTGTGTTTAATAATTAATTTAAAATCATTTCCATGACTTCAGGGATTGGTAGTTAATGTTTTCTGATTGGAAGATGTCGCAATTCACTTATTTGTGGATCAGAAGATATCAACATCGAATGGAGTACATCGGTATTTGTTGCGATTCGGGACATCTTTCTTGAAAACCCGCTTCAAAAGATTTTATAATCTTTTTGACGGGCTTCTAAAACATCTTCCGAAAGCTGTCCGATAGGAATTGGAAAACTGTCAATGATGTCAGCACCATGTATCAGAATTTTGTAGACGCTAACAGGCATTTTGTACCAATTATATTTTGAAAAAAATAATTTAGCTGTGTAAACGTTAGCATTTCTTGCTTTTGCACTTTTTTGAAGTTGCTGATATTGGTGTCTTGTAAGTTTTAAATCGGTTATAAGAGCTAGAGCTTCTTCAGATGTATAAGGTTTGAGTGAATTCTGAGTTTCAGGTTTCTTCATCTTTTTTAGAGTTTTGGGAGAACACTCGACAATCTTTTTAACGACTTCGGCTTTAGACCGATTTCCTTCCATTCTGAGTTTCGACTCAACAGCAAAAGATAATTCCTCGGTCGATCTTTCCATAATGTTTTGAATTTTTATTTTTTTCGCCCTGTTGCCACAATCATGAAATTCCTTTCCTAGTCTTCCTTGCCTGGAAGTTGTGGCACATGAATTTCAGGCAACGGAATCAGGAATTTTTTTTAGCAACCAAAGCTCTTCCGATTTTAAAAATCGTTTTGGTGACATTTTTTTTCCTTATATTTATTAAAAAGATGAGATGTAAATGTTTTACAGTATTCCAGACATTTTCTTTCATCAGTTTCATCAAGAACAGTTATTGACTTTGCTGTCATAAAGTTCTGCAAAACAGCGCTTGCACAAACCGTTACCGATGATTTAAAAAGATGTTCACTTTGAATAAAGAAGAAAACTTCTTTACGCAAAGGGAATTGTCACCCTGAAAAGGGCGGGTTGATACTTGTAGTCAGAAGAAAAAAGAATGTTGCGCTGATTTTCGGCACTTTAATTAAGCATTATTTTAAAGGTGTTGATAAGATCTTTAAATGAAAAAAAATTCACGATGTCACTGTATCGCACATTTTTTGTATTGACCGATATATGAAAGAAAAGTTAGCCCGTCACAATAAAAAATGTACTCCTTAATTTTGCTCATAATGCCAGAGGCAATTTTTTTTTTTGATAGAAATAGTCTGAATTTAAAAATACTTATCAACAGTATACACTGACATATTTGCTACAAATAATTATCTCACTATTTTTCACTAGAACACTTTATAAACACTTGTAAACGCACGAAAGGCCAAATTGAGATTGAGCAAAGCTCTATACATTGCATTGAGATCCTTCTCATTGATAAGGTAACGGAACTTTATTTCATTTGTTGGTTCTTTCCTGTTATTTGGGTGTTTGGCTTTAAGTCTAGCGGATTTTTTTTTACAGTTACAACATTTTTTTTTTTACTTATGACCAGCTAGTGTTGTACTAAATTGACCAGCGTGCAGCGGTTACAAATCGAAATTGATCTCGCATCTCAAAAAATACATCAAATTAAGGGATGATAGCCGCCCTGGAAAGGTAGTTCCCACTGCCTTCTGGAATCTCACTTCAAAAGATCACTAAAACCAGTGTATTGTATTTCAGGGAGATTATATTTCAAATCATAAAATCGTGTTTTTCCTATCGAACAACAAAACTCAATAACACGTGCCGCAATAAGTCTCTAATACCAAGCAATTCGCCTCTATCGAACAAAACAGACAAAAGATAATCAATGCTTGATGTTTTTTTGTTAAAATCGTAGATCATGATAGTAGAAAAACAAAGGTGTTATCAATTATATTTTGGAACTAAATACGCAAAATTAATCGCGGTCGAGGAGGTTTCGGTATCGTTGGCGATAATTTCACACGGGTTGAAAAATTGAGATTGGAACAAGCGATTTCGGGCTAAAAGAAAGTTAAAAAACAGGTACTATATACATACGAGTAAGTCTACAAGTTGAAGTCACAGAAAAGCCAAGTTTTTGTGACTCACGAAAAATTGATTTCTTCGTTTCTCGAACACTCTCATCCGAGATAGCGATGCTTTCAGCGTTTCAGGGACATGCGAGCCTTGGCTGATCATTTATCAAACCGATTGACTAGACAGAACGGTTGTGATCACGTTATGCGCGAAACTTTTGTCGAACGGTGGACTGGTTTTAAAAAAAAATTTGATTATTTACGCACGTTGTTCAACGCCTTGACCTTCATATACATACTACTGAGCAATTGGCCGCTATAAACAGACAATTTCCGAGCGTCCCTATATGAATTTGAGCAGTTATTTGTAACTTTTTTGTCCTGTGAATCATTATGGCGTCCTCCAAACAATAGGTATATGGATGACTAGTCGCGGGTTATACAGGGGTTCTAGGGGTTCACCCAATAAAAAGAAATCAATAGAAAAACGCATTTTTTTTTCATTCAAAAGTGCTGATATTTTTATTTTTATTTAAAGTACAAATTCTAAAATAAATAAAGGAATACAGTTTCTGCTATATTTGCGTTTGGCTTTAATACTTTAATTTTTTTAAATCCATAAATTGGTAGTGGGGTGTTGGTGTAGAGTATTTATTGGACGCTCTCAGCTATGGCGGCAAAATATTGCCTGAGTCTTCTCTTCACTTGCCTGCACGATACGTTCAACTTCTCAATTAACTTCATTATTGTGTGAGAGGGGGCGTTTGTTGACCCAGTTTTAACAAATTGTGCGAGTGTTTTGACAACCTCCTAATTTTTCCTGGTCAAAAGCCATACCAGTCACGACTGATTGTTGACAGTTTGCTCTTCCTAAAGCTGTGGTAGGCCGCATTGTCTGCGCAGAGCCGATGATGCAGTGTATTTTAAACTGCATATGTTCGGCATCATCACTGAAGAGCAAGTTTCGACACGAGCTGGACGGATGAAGTTTGTCATTTTTGCTTACAAAGGTCTATAATGTCCTATTTTACGACTCACTATGCTCCACTATGAGTCGATTGTTTATTTTACTGAAAAGAAGACTAAGTAACAAGCTAGGCAGTTATACAAAATGATTTTTGGAGCGCAGCATTTGAATTCCTTAGTAGGATAAGTCTAACCCTCTGGATACACTCCGCCTTTTTGAGCTATTCGATTACCTAATCAGGACTTTCTTGCTAAGATGATTGTTGCCGAATATGACTTTGAATCTGGATGTAGTCTATCCGCTATTTTTGGTGGTGTATCCTCCGTTTTCGGTTTTTCACTAGCTTCTTTGAAAATTTAGGTAGTTCATGGTTTTTAAACATAGGATCCACTGTACCCACATAAGTCTGTAATTTCAAATGCCCCGACCGTATCATGAACAATTTCAAAAACAAATACCTATTGTCGACTATGTTTGACTCCATCAACAATACTCTTAAGTCATATTTGTAACATATTCACCCAGCTTTTGCTGATGATTACCTGATTCAAGTAAAGGTACGTCCCGACGGCTGCATTTCCTTCAAGCAACTCGTAAAGTTACTCTTTCCAACTTGACTGTTATACATTGTTAATAGCTTTATCAAACAACCGTCTTTCCTGTAGTTTTCAACAAAGGACTTAGGTAAATAGCCCTCGGCATTATACACCGAACATTCGGTCTAAGTCCAACCGAGAACGCTTCAACAAGCTAATATGTTCCAAAGTTTCGAACTAACCCCAATCCTGCCACACAAAACAAACTTTTCAACACATCGCAAGTAAACTCAATTCCATGACTATGTATGTATGTACACCACTGAGCTATTTTACCTAAGATTCACTACGTGTCATAAGGAAACCTCGTCCCCCCTACTGTTCTACTGCGCAGTACCACCAATTTACAACTCCCTCCGTCGTCTTGTCGTCGGATAACTTTTCTTCTTCCTGTGCTCCATTGCACATCCGACTAAATTAATCTGTTTTAATTAATTTATTCCCAATCAAAGAAAATTCCACTTTCTTCCCTGGCCTTTCCCTAATCACCTCTCTCCGCCTTCAATCGGGGGAAAGTTTTGAAGCTCACGTTTCTGCACACTATGCTTTCATCATCTCCCTTCAAGCCTGTTCAAACGAAGACAAAGACCAACTGAAAAGAAACATTCCCTTCCGCTTCCGTTCCCTTCGTCTTTGAACTACACTGGAACACAGGACTAAAGGGGTGGATTGGCATTCCCAAATGTGAGGGGATTATGCGATTATAAGTATTATTTACCCACTTCCTCGTATATCGTTTTTCTTTCCCCGCCTTTTTTTTTTTTAGGCGCTTCCATACAAGTGAGATCGGAGTGGGTTTTCATCGACCACGTAACCAATTATCCTCAAACGTAATTCAACTGCATGCAACTCAATGTTGTTGTGTAAGCGACGGTCGCTTGTTTGCTCGCTATGGTGGGGAAAAACATTTTCCACTCCATTAAGTAATCTTCGGCATCAATCAATGATGACAGGCGTGCAATACCCATAACCCAAAGACGAGCGACCGACAGACTGGAGGAGAAACTGGGAGGAACAGGATGAACACAAATGAATTGGACCAAATCGTCGGGAGTGAAGAGAAAACCCCTCGGAGCGAAAATCTCATCGTCTCGACGGGAAAATCAGGAAAATCTCATGAAAAATCATCAAATCGCATTCACTGCCAGAACGATATGTACGACCGACCACCTCACCTCAACTCAATCATCATGCATTGGTATATACTTCTCTGGTACCGACGATGCGGCGTAGGAATGAGCCGGAAAATTGCCATTAATATGCTTGTTTCTGTGTTTCGAACTGAATAATAAACAAACAACCACAACGGCAGCCGCAGTTACAGTATAGCCGCGCATTTGACTTGGAAAAATCAAATTAAATCGGATTTTCTCCGAATCAGAAAGGAACGGGGACGTGGTGAAGTCGGGAGAATGGCAGTTTATGGCGGGAAAATATTGGCCAATAACTTTTGGTATTGGTTTGCTCGACTGACTTCAGTTCAAGGGGCTACGTGCTGGCTACGTTGTTGAGTTTTGAAAGAATTTTATTTGTTGTTGTTGATGTTTTTGGTTGCTTGGGAAGAAATTGTGAATGGGGCTGGATTACAGTTTTGCTGTGCACGCTGGCTGGCAGTCTTCGAGACCGGAAAGAAAATCGATTTAAGATTTATGAGTTTAAACGTTATTAGGTAGAGGATTGCAGTCATCGTGGAATTACAGAGCGGTGAGGCGTGGAGAAGCACTTGGGGGGGCGACGGTAAGTGCACGTAGATTTAGTTGCGTCGAGTGATTTGACGTTAATAGTTGTTGATGGAGGGCCGGTGTGTGAAATGGAAGTTGTTGAAACGCTAAATTATGGATTAGATAGATAGGTGCCGAGTGATATACCGGTTATGGTTGTGCACTTAAAATGCCATGGTATAAAGGTTTATTTTTTTTTTTTTTTTTTGAAGGGCCTTGGCTATTGATTTCCATGAAGTAAGATGTGCTGTTGTTCGTGCACGTTGTTATTTCTCAACAATTTTGTGGGCCAATAACTTATTCTGCAAACAAGGGAAGGATTTTCCCATCTCAGGCTCATGGTGGGTTCTGAACGATATCTTTTTAGGCCTTTTCATTCGTCGTCTGAGCCTAAACTTACATGAAGCAGTGAAAGGGATGACCCGCCCATACTTATCAATAGTTTAAAATAGCTTAACCGGGTACCAAATTTCTCCCTTGGACCATTTCTCCCACGTACTATTGACCCCAATATCATTGAAAATAAATTGAATCAACTGCATGATGAATTTACTCCTGGGCCCGATGGTTTCCCTGCCATATTACTAAAAAAATGTTCCTCCATTATTTCTGTCCCGCTCTCAAAACTATTCAACTTATCCCTGTTCCTTGGAAAATTTCCCCAGATATGGAGAACCGCTTTTATAACTCCTGTTTACAAAAAAGATCCGACGAATGATGTTAACAACTACCGGCCCATCGCCAAACTGTCATATATAGCCAAACTTTTCGAAAAAATCTTGTATGACACTCTAAGTTTCCACTGCAAATCTCTAATCTCCTCAACATGGCTTCCTCAAATGCAGGTCTACAACCACAAACGTTCGACAAAATCTCCCACAAACGAATGCTCTTCAAAATGTATTCCCTCGGCTTTGAACCCACTGCGTTGAAGTGGATAGCTTCTTATTTAAAAAAAACGTTACCACGTGTTCGTTTTAGATCTGCCTTTTCCAATCCCTTCTTAGCCTCTTCAGGCGTTCCCCAAGGCAGCCACCTAAGTCCACTTCTTTTTATTCTTACTATTAACGACATTGAGTTTGTCATCAAACATTCCCACCTCTCACTGTACGCCGAAAACACCAAGTTCTTCAAGACCATTTCCTCGCAACAAAATTCTTCCCTTATTCAATCGGATCTCAACAGCTTTTCCGTTTGGTGCCCCAAACATTTTTTAGAACTTAACATTTCTAAATGCCAATCAATTACCTTTTCATGTAAACGAATCAAACCTCCTCCTCGTCTCTGCTTTCTCAATAACCAGCCCATCTCCACCGTTCAGGTTATCCGCGATCTTGGCATACTATGTGACCAAGAACTAAATTTAAGCGCACATATCGACATACTCGATCCCTCTATATTACCTTTGTTTGCCGCCTTCTCGAATACACATCTCAAGCCTGGTCCCATTATCAACAAAGCCACATATGTAGAATCGAAAGCATCCAACTTCGGTTCCTATGTTTCGCTCTTCGAGATCTGCCCTGGAACAATCCTTTGTTCTTATCGCCCTGTCAAGACTGTCTCAAACTAGTCAACTTGAGCACTGGAGGAGAGAAGAAGAGTATCTGACATCATCTTCATTCATAGGCTTCTTACCTATGTAGGTACCATTGACTGCGCCACCCTTTATAACTCCATATATCTTAATACTAACCCTCGTAATACACGCAATCCTCGTCTCTTCTATTTATCTACCCCCCGCATCTCATACGGCTACACTACAATGAACCCATTTCCCATTATGCTGGCAAGTGTCGATTCGAATATTAACTTCGATTTCAACCTCACCACTCCATGCCTAAAACTCCGTCTTCTCAATAGCCTTCTCTCCTTCCAGTCTTAGTCTAAGGATCGCGCCCCCTCACCCGTTCTCATAAGTTATTAAGTTTAGCTTAAATTAAGCTCAATAAATGGGGGTATTTGCCCTAACGAAAATTTAATTAAATTAAAAATTACAATAACACATCTCCAGATTTTGCTTAAACCTCTTTAAAAGAAGCTTACGTACACCTCTATCACATATACACCATTGAAACCTATTTACAAATGAGTTTAACGCTTCCACTCGTAAAATTCAATATAACTGGGACAAACATCTTGAAATGAAGTTTTTATTTTTAAGAATCTCTCTAATTAGTTTTTTTTTGTCCTGTTTAAGCGGTTTTCCTAACTTTGAAATTAAGTTTTCTGCGTTTAAAGGGTCCCCTTGAGCACTTCCTCCTTTATAGCCAGGCGGAAGACTAAATATGTAGTTTATCTCCATCGGTCGAAAAAATAAATTTTAATTAAATTTTTTATATGAACCATAGAAACAGGCAATAAATTTGGACGAAAAGTAAAATCTTGAAATCTTACGAGTACTATCCTGCGACTTATATTGGAATCATTAGGCCCTTTAAGATGTTAATTGATCTTAATTGCTGGTAACGAACTTGAAGGCTGGGTGTCTTGCGAAAGGTATCCGAAGAGCTACGAGGGTGGTCCGATAAGTACTTAGCCTACAAAAGAAAAACAAAAATTTTGGAGAAATGGCGATTTATTTTTCAATATAGTCTCCAAATTAGCTCGATAAACGTGACCCAGCGATGCTCCAACTTCTTTAACCCGTCTGAAAAATACGTTTTCTCGAGGTCTGCAAAGTAGGCCTCCGTGGCGGCGACGACCTCTTCATTCGACTGAAATTTCTGCCCGGCGAGTGACTTTTTCAAGTTTGGAAACAAAAAGAAGTCGCAAGGGGCCAAATCTGGAGAATACGGTGGATGGGGCAGCAGTTCGTAGCCCAATCGGCTTGAGGCGTCGAATCGGCTCAATAATTTGGCATAGTACAACCCTGTGACCGTTTTGCCCTTCTCCAGGTAGTTGATGTGGATCACGCCTTGCGAATCCCAGAAAACGGTGGCCATCACATTTCCGACCGATGGGACAGTCTTCGCCTTCTTCGGAGCACGTTCTCCGGGTGAAGTCCACTGTTTCGACTGTTCCTTGATCTCTGGTGTGTACCAGTGGATCCATGTTTCGTCGACTGTCACGAAACGACGCAGAATCTCCTTCGAATTGCGCTTAAACAGCGTCAAACACTGCTCTGTAGTGGTCTCACGGTTGCGCTTGTTGTCCGGAGTGAGCAAACGCGGCACCCATCGCGCCGACAACTTCCTCATGCCGAAAATTTCATGCAGGATATGACCCACGCGATGTTTTGAAATGCCAACTGTCTCAGCTATCTCGCGCACCTTCAATCGGCTGCCTGCCAATACGAGATCGTAGATTTTTGTCACATTATCCTCCGTGGTAGCCGTTTTCGGGGCACCTGGACGTGGCTCATCAAAAACCGACGTGCGACCACGTTGAAACTCGTTAAACCGTTAGAGTCACCGTACACAGCATCCAAACGCTCTTTGATTTCGCTGCGCGATTTCCCTTCCGGAAACAAGAATCGAATCACCGACCGATATTACTCTTTTTCATTTTTCTAAAATCCGCGGACACTCCCGCTTCCACACGCGGTCAAAACAAAACTACGAGTCCGATCCGGCTGACGACAGTAGCCTTCTACTAGAATGTACTACACGATAGTAAGTTGCTCTTGCAATACTGGCGCCATCTGGCGGCGAGGCTAAGTACTTATCGGACCACCCTCGTACAATGTGTTTTTTACCAGCTATTTACAAACCTGGAAAAGCCATTTAGCCACAAACCCTGGCTGTCATGGGTACTATTCGCTGTTTATTATTTGACTTTAGTACGATGTCACGTATGTAAATTCATATTTCTTTACCTTCTGCGGCAGGTTTCAGTAGTCCTTATTGTTATCATTTAGCGACTCCTAAACACCTTCTATTCGCTGCTATTCTCGTTCGAAATTGATCAGTTGGTTGAGTTTTGGGACATTTTTGCTCCCTCACATTCATGCCCGGAACATGCCATAAAATTGTATAATATTTCATGTTATAAGGTGATATTTTCAGCGACTTCTCTCATTACGATGCGGCGATCGTTTATTTTCGTTAGTTTTCCTTAATTTTCACCGATGGTTGATGGGCTTGCTGCGTCCAAAGCGCTCTTCATCTTCAACGTTTTCATGGCCTTTTTGGAAACACTTCTACCACTTTAAACCTAATTTTACTCAAAGCAATATTCATATAACAATTGTAAGTCTGCAAATTGTCTGGTCCATTTTGTAAGCAGATATATTGTCGTAAAAACACAAAAAACATGTTTGACAGCCAGTATCAGGCTATACATCGGGTTGGTTAGCAGTGTACAGATCTTTGTTTGACATGTTTTTCGACACAGCTATGCCACGCTTATACCACTATGAATCTTCAAAATTCCGCGTACTTTTTGAACACACTAAATATATGTGAGAAGCTCAGTTACAGTCGTTTAAGATCGGTGGAATGTAGTGGTAATTTGTAGTCTTACCAAATTTAACAAATTTGGCCGAATTTCACCATGAGTAACGTCCTAGGATGAGTTTGAATTGACATTTAAAGTAATTCATGCCTTTTTACTTTCCATTGCAATAATGTGAATAGAGTGCAGATGAAAATTCGCTGCATTCGGCGAATGTCATGCCTATGTCATGGTAGTCATGAATTTTAATTTCCGTTTTTATTGCTTGGT
The DNA here is from genome assembly GCA_958301585.1 of Merodon equestris. NCBI lineage: Eukaryota > Metazoa > Arthropoda > Insecta > Diptera > Syrphidae > Merodon > Merodon equestris. The sequence goes on along the minus strand of OY284415.1, from coordinate 50,720,695 downwards.
GGTGCGATGTGCTCATTTGGCGAAATCGATAACAACTTTAAATCCCGATGAAGGCGAAGGTTTTTCAGCATTCCCAAAGTAGGCAAAGTCTGAGCTTCGTTCTTAAGTTGTTCCTGATATTCTCTGACATTTGTCCTTCACAAACGTTCAATATACGAGTAGTATGAACTCCAACAAGTTGCGGTAATTGTTGCAACCTTCCGGATGACTTATCCTCTATACGTGCTTAGTATATTTCCACACTTTAAAAACTTTAAACACGATGGGGTCCTATAATTACTGTTTACAGACCACCTTGTTCAACACTTCGAACTCCCGCATGCCAGTAAATACTCCGACTTAACAGCGATATCACATGCTTTATTGAACAATGAAACCTTTAAGTACCGAAGCTGTTTCCTGTTTACATTTCCTTTGATTTAATATTCCTTATAACATCCCCGTAACCCACGGGAGTTAAGTAAGTTGCCCGGAGACTGATTCACTTCAGATTTCACTCAAACTAACAATGGAATCCTTAGAAATCCGCTACGTACTCACTCTCCGACCGGCAATGGCAATTTTCAATCAAAACAAACAACACCATTTGGCACTTGTACATTTTCCACATCACCATCGACCACCGAGCAACAACACCATTCGCTCCAGTCGCTAACGTTCGACTGAATCGTAGTTAACAGCAACGGTGTCCATTCCACCCTAACCTAACCTAACTTTGTTGTAAAAGCAACTTTTACCGCCGATGGAGCTTTTCGCTTTAACATCGATTCTGTGCAACAGTCGAGAGATGGCAGTAGTAGCAAAAGAAGCGGCCACCATTCAGGAAATCATTTCCTCTCCCTCTGCGCTGTGTGTGCACGTTTGGTCTGTCGAATCTGGATGAAGACGGAGTGTGCGTCGTGTGCTGTTGGTTGTGTGCCCCATCTGTTTTCGGTCTACATCCTCGTTCTCATCATCATTATCATTATTTGCTTCCTCATCGTTATCCTCGAGTATATGTATAAGGCGGCGTGTATCCCCCATGTTGCCATGGGTCATTTCGGCCATTAAGATTTGCAGTTCAAGCGTGCGCACTGTTGCTGTACCTTCTCCACAGACACAGGAACCACCACAGGCGGTTGGTAGTTCGAGCATCAACGAATCCCAGTGGCATGCTTTGTGACACACAAAAGACCACGATAGTCATGACATCGATGAGGGGGAGAAGCACAAGTTGAAAGCGGGACAACGACGCGACAGGAGGAGACGCGAAGGAGTAAAGAAAGAGGCCACGAGTAGTGTGCATAGTATACTCGAACTATCGTATGTAGTACCATAGTTGTACAGTATACGAAGGCTTTTCACAGTTTCCTTCACGTCGTCGATTTTGTGTTGTTAGTGTCGGTGTCGATGTCGATGCCGGAAAGCTGTGAAACTGAGTGCTGTTCTTTCGCAAGTCTCGGCTTAGAGAGAGAGATATGATATCGTGATATCTGGATCTGGTAGTGGTAACACGTCGGCGGCACACGAAAACAAGAAAACGAATGAAGAGAAGACACAAGCAAGATGGTTTCGATGCTTGCCGCCATCGCCGCCTTCGATCTCCTCTAATCAATTGGATTTGGTGTTCAACATGCTCCTTGGGTTCATGATCCCATGCTACCCTCGCATCGTCGACACAGTAAGTTCGATGTTAAACGGACTCCTCGATGTAGACATGACAAAGGGAGCAAAAGGTTGTAAGAGTGTAATTTATGTGCTACTCTCCGGTCGCATTAGGTCATTCCTTTTGGATGACGATACTCTTAGGTGCCGTCCTGCCACATGACTTGATGAAGTTATGATTTGGTTCAGATGGATTAACGTGACGCCGGCCGCTCCCTGTGGCATTTATCCCTCGATAAATACATTATGTCAAACTATTAAGTTGAGTCCTTGTCCGGATTAGGTGGCATCAAAACAAATCCTCACCTGAAAACTGGCACTCAGCTTCCTAGTTAGTATTTATTCACTTCACTATACTCGTACCATACCATACCACATGGCTTTTGGTTTATTGAATAAATGCCACACATTCCCCCTCGTCGTGTGCGCCCTGAGGGCTTGCCCGCATGACGATGATGATGTGAGTGGATTATGATTATTTGCCATATGGATCGGATGGATTTTGACTTTGGCTCGTATGGGGCATGTGGGAGTAGCATCGGTTGTGATTCCGGCAGGATGTGATTGTTATTCCCTTGTTGTAAGGATATTACTCGCGTGTGTTTGGAAATTATTTGAATACCACCGTAACAGGAAACGTTGGGTAGAACGAGGAAGATCAGGGAATAAGAATGAGACTCTTGAGGCAACCTGTATATATGCACAAACGTCGACAAGTGAGGCGAGTGCTTGCACTCGTACATTGGTGGTTGGTTACAATTTCATTAGCTATTCTTCGGATGCCAGCATAGGTCCCCGGGGAGCATTAGTCGTCTGTGGAACGCATGTGAACACAAGCGACGGCGGCTGACGGTAGAATGAATTTCTTATTCGGATGTGAGACTACATTATTCATGCGGTTCTTTGTTTTGAATTGTAATGCTATTACAGTAGGTTGGGGAAGGGTTTATGGGAAATGTATGTGCGAGGAGGTACTTCATTTACATCAGATGTTGTTGTTGTTTTGGGAGGGTTTGCACCTTTGTTGACGTTCTGTGGTTCTTTTGATGGCTGCCCACAACATGCGACTGTTTGGTAAATCTTTTTCCGGACGGGGGTGTAGACGCTAATCGCCTTGTCATTGTTAATCTTTGGATGACCATTGACCCTTAAGAGTGTCACGATTAAGTATATTTGTTCTATCTTGGTGTCGTGATATATCTAAATACATGCTTTCTGCTGCATTACATTTCATTGCGGCGTTATTAAGAAATTTCATTGTAGACCGTTCGCTATAGAAACTATAACAACAAAGCCAGTTAGCCAGAAGCTCATGCTATTAGCCTTCTGCGACGTTCTCTTTGTACCTTTTTGGACCTTTTTTCATTTAAGACTTCTCTTTTTGTTCACAAGATAGTGAGACGAAACAAAAATGTACCAAACTTCTAATTAAAAACGACCGGATTGGACTCCAAAACCTTCGGGCTTAAACGGCCTAAATAGTCAAATGTACATCAGCTTTTGGTCACAAAAAAATTAAAAAATTAAAAAAAGGGTTTTGCTCCGAATAAAATTGTGGTTTACAGTCTTGTAGTCATCGACGGTATCGCCGATTCTTGATGACTATCGAATCAATGATTTAATCACTAAACTGCAGTTAGACCATCAGACTGTTAGCGAAGGGCTTCAACATATAGACAATATAAGCAATCAACCATCTCTAAAGCTTCCTAAAAAAAAAAGGCAGATCTTAGACAGATCTGTATCACCATTGGTGACAAGACTAAGGTTTTTGAGTGCACTCATCTATGTCGTGCATCGTAATTGCCTTTTTACATAAAATGCGAGATCTTTGGGGGACTGGAGCAAACAGTAGGAAATGGCCTAAAAGTCAATAATTTTAACAATGATAAGTCAATTTCTAAGTCACTGTGAACCACAACCAAAATGAAAAATTCAGTCGAATCTCTCGAATCATATCTAGGAAAACCGCCACCGGGAAATAGTGAACGAACATCTTCGACACAAACCATCTGTACCCTGTTCAGGTTGTGTGGCAAACACCATAAGAGCGTAACTCTTGAACAATAATGATTTCCGATAACTTTTTGAAGGACTGGGGAAAATGAAAGTTTTATTTTTTCGTTCATTTTTCGCCGGAAATACTTGGGACTGCTTTTTCTTTTAGTCGATATCCAAGGTCATTGTTGTCCTCACCTTGACTTTATTAATATAGGACTTAATCCTCTTTGGTACAACTCTTTGGACTTTCAGCCAAATGCGCTTTTTTCGGGAAGTTTCGCCTTCAGGCCTAAAATTCCCTGGTTACGGTAAGACTTCTCTTAGTGAAAAATTGGTGTCGATGCTTCAAAAGAGATTATTACGCCATGGAAGACGAGGATCATCACATACCAGTGAAAATATTTGAGGACGCAGAGTTAAATGCTAAAAGCGATAAGAATTCGGAGGCTCAGTGAGCGTAGCTCAGCAAGCCATTGGGAATACTTCAAAATAGATTGGGTGTCATACAAGAATTGCCAGCCGAGAGATGTCTAACGCCGCTTTTTGACAAAGTAAATTTAAGTAAAATAAAGTAAGAAAAGCCCAAGTCCTTTTTTTTTAATGGGAAAAGTTGAGCTGGGAAGAGCATTCCATATTCGTGTGGTTCATTGTGGCATTGTTTGTTAAAGGAACAATAAAACAGAGAGAGAGAGGAGACATTACGCCGATGTTCGAGTGAGTCAATCGACTTCGCGATATTGTTGTTTCCTATTAGCTCGCTTTTGTATTTTATCTAGCAGGTGCAAAGAGATCTTGGGAGCGACGGGCCAGATAAGAGCGTTCTACTCAAGCTTGGGGCGGTTGTAAGCCTTATAATTTATCTGGCTTCAAAGAGGGGGTGAAATATTTCTTGCATCGTTTGAGGAAACCTAGACATTTCGCAGCGTTCTTGGCGACCTCGAATATGTGGTCATTCCAACTAAGAGTTTTATTAACACATAACCAAGGATGGAAAGTTTTTCGGTTTCTTCGACGCAACCGCCATTCAATTATAATGGCTGATTATTGATGGTTTGGATGGATGGCTGATTATAGATGGAAAGCATTATGTTTTGGTAGCATTAAGTTCCACTCTATTGATTATACCCCATTTAATTATGCTGTCAAGGTCGGAATGTAATGTGCTTAACATATGCTGCCGTTCCAGCTCTACGATCAAAGAGCAGGGACGAGGGTCCTGGAACGAATATGAAAAGCTAAGAGCACTGTCATCAGCGAAGGAGTGTATTGGATTAGATGTAGCATTTATAAAAATGAGAAAGAGTATCGGTGACGAAACAGAGCCCTGGGGTACACCAGCGTTTATTTGGTGAATATCTTGTAAACATCCAAAACAACTTGAATTGAACGGCCCGAAAGGTAATTTCTAATCCAGAGAAGAAGAGACTCATCGATACCATAAGCACGCGTTTGGGACGCCTGATGCCAAACTCTGTCAAATGCTTTTGAAATATCGAGCGCAACAACCTTGCGTTCGCCGAAATGGTGCAAAGATTGGTTCCACTTTTCGGTAAGATATGCCATCAAAACACCAGTGGACCTGTTGCTGCGGAAACCGTACTCCGATTGCTGATGATTTGTCAGCAGTTCCATGACCTTAGAAAGAAAGGACGTTAGTGTTATGGGTCGGTAGGAGGTGGGAGACGAAGATAGCCCTTTTTAGGGACGGGCTAGACAAATGTTGTTTTCCTCCTACTCGGACAGACCCAAGAGGAAGAGCCAGCGTCACCTCTTCAAAAGTATTGGAGGAATACCATCAGCGCCAGCGGATTTGTGTACGTTGAGATCCTTAAATGCTCTTGCAACTGTACGAGTGTGAAAGTGGATTTGTCCCGTGTACAGGCGAAGACAATGTGCAATCTGGGAGCGCTGAACTGGCTTCAAAATGTGCGGCTAGCAGATTGACTTTGTCTAGAGAGCTGTCAGCTGTACATGAGCGCAGGGATTGAGGACGAGACAGAATTCTTTATGTTTTTCACAAATGACCAAAAGTTTTTGCTGCCTTTGGGACATTTAGCACTTTTGGTCATGGGAGAATTCGGCACTTCAAATCAATGCATTACAGTCTTCCTCAGAGAGGTTGGCTTTGTAAGTCCGGAAATTAAGCTCTCTCAATCTGTTGGCCTCTTCACAGCTCGAGTCATATCGCGCATTTGCTTTAGGTTTGATACTCTTCACTCTATGTGAACGAAGGATCTCATACCCACCAAAAGTGCATATGTTCGTAATGGCATCCACGTCACTATCGAGAAAGCATAGTGACCAGTTAAAATTCCTAAAGAAGTTGTTGAGTTCGGTTCAATTGGCTTTCTCGTAGAGCCTAACTGTTCTTTAAAGAATTCGTTCTCTAACTGTATGGTTTGAATACGAGAAATTAGCTGAAACGACACAGTGGTCTGCCAACCCTAGAGGTGACAATATATTGATAGAATACTGATCACGATGAGAGGTGAGAAACAAGGCTAGAGTGTTGGTGGAATGATCTGCAATGTCAGGTATTCGTGTTGGTTCATTTACTAGCTGTGTTAGATTGTTCACGGCAGCAAAGATGGGTTTTACGACTTCTATAACAGAGCCAGTCTCTTCGATTTTTTCGCAGTTTTGTCTATAGTACGCCATAATCTGCTCAAAAGCCCGAAACATACATATATCTTGCTCGGAATACATATGCAGGTTTTATTCTGTCGGTATTTGACCACAATATAAATTAAGGACTTAACTTAATACTCTAATTTTACCTTAGGAACAAACGTCGACAGGACCATAATGTCTTGGTAGCTTTTGTGATTTTTTATGTCCAATTCTGTGTCCAATTTTCCAAATTAAATACCTTAGGATTTATCGAATTTATTTGTTTTTTATATCAAAAAAACGATTGTGCATTGTACAAAATGTTCCTCACGGGCCAACAATTTGAAACTGCTTACTTGGGACCCATCGCATTTGGATATACTCGTACTCGGACATATTTCCCACCATCCCCTGTTCAAGATGTAGCGAAGATTGTATAATATCGCGGGTTATGTTAGGTTCTGATTCACCCTGCGCATGTTGACAGACATGCACCAGTTGGCTAGTCTGCTGTCATTATTGGTTAATCTGCTGGCAGCTGTCAAGAAACTTATAAATGCCTTGATATATGATAGATGATAGGCGATAGTTTGTTTTTCTTATCATACTTTTTGAAACTTCCAGCTTTCGAGTCAGTTATTTTTACAAATATGCGTATATGTATGTGTGTGTTTATATGTGCCTATATTCGTGAAATTTTTTTCATTCCGCAAGGCTTAGGAAAAATGTTAGGTATCAACTAGTTGCTGATTTAATTTTATGAAGAAACTGATCTCTAATCTTCAAGGTTGTCCAATTGGGTTGATAGCTGTAGTTAACCAAAACTTAATCTTTATTAATATTGGAGTGTCAGACTTCAAAACTTGCATTGACCATATATTTATTCATTTTCAAAAGAACTATAAAAATATGTTCAATGGTGTTGTATAGTACATAATTTGAAGATAACCGCCCATTATGTGTACCAAGTCTTTAACGTTCCTCTAACCCACCTACAGATGGAAAACATTCCGCAGATGTTATTTTACTAAAACTATGCCTTAAATACGACTTTTGGGAGTCTATTGACCATTTCTTGAGACCCTGCAGGGCCATATTAGAAACTGTACCAAGCCTTCTGCGCATTAGATGTGTAGTAGGCAGTTCCTTCTGATTTGCTATAGAATGCAAAAAGCACCCGGCACCTGGGATAAGTCTTATTCTGATCTTTTCACAAGTGCTAAAGGCTAGATATCCTTTAAGGTAAAAACAAAGAGCTTACTGAGATTAATGATTTCGTAGCTTATGGTTTGAGTGTTATTGATTTGCCATAATAAATGGCCCTTAACGACATTATATGCCGGCCACCCGTTTTCAAAGGACTTATTGAAAAAAAAAGAGTTTATCCGTGGCTGGTTTTCTTGCTACCTTGAATCTTCTGACAGTTTCCCCTAATATCAACAGAGGATGCCATTCTTCGAGTGTAGTAAATATAAGGTTGTCGAAAAAGTCTTTTCGTATTTCTAATCAAACTTCAACTCATTTTTTTTATATTTATAATGAACTTTATTGAACCAAATATGTACCATTTTGGTCGACCACCTTTTGCCATTTTTCCGCTAGAGACATTATTCCATCAGTGTAAAACTTTTGTGGTTTCTCGGTGAAAAATTGCGACAAGCAATTTTCACAGGCTTCTCTTGAAGCCAACTTTACTCCATTAAGGGAGTTCTGTATTGACCGAAACAAATGATAGTCCGATGGTGCAAGGTCAGGGCTATATGGTGGATGCATCAAAACTTTCCAGCCAAGCTCTCCCAGTTTTTGCCGAGTCATCAAAGATGTGTGTGGTCTAGCGTTGTCGTGATGGAAGACGACACCCTTTCTGTTGATCAGGCCGTTTTTTTTCGATTGCTTGCTTCAATCTCATCAGTTGTTGACAGTAAAGTGTAGAATCAATCGTTCGACCAGGCTGGAGCAGCTCATAGTGGATGATTCCTTTCCAATCCCACCAAACACTCAGCATAACCTTTCGAGGCGTCAATCCTGGCTTTGCGGCCATTTGTTGAGCTTCACCACGCTTGCACCATGATCTTTTTCGCACATTATTGTCGTATTTGATCCACTTTTCGTCTCCTGTTACCATTCGCTTCAGAAATGGTTCGATTTCATTTCGCTTCAGCAAAGAATCGCAGATGTTAATTCGGTCCAATAAATTTTTCACAGACAATTCATGTGGTACCCAAACATCGAGCTTCTTTTTGTAGCCAGCCTTTTTTAAATTGTTCAAAACCGTTTGATGATGAATGTTTAGTTCCTTGGCCATGTCATGGCTGCTTATGTGACGGTCCTGGTCAATCTTTTTCATAATTTCATCGACTTTTTCAACGATAGGTCGACCAGAGCGCATCTTTCACATCGAAATTTCTAGAACGGAAGCGGGCGAACCATTGTTGTGCTACACGAACTGATACAGCATCGTCTCCGTAAACTTCACAAATTTCATTGGTGGCTTGCGTGGCATTCTTCCCTTTTTTATACAAAAATTTCAAAATATAACGAATTTCTTCATTATTTTCACTCATTTTTGAACAGCTGTAACTTTTTTTTCAACTTTCCGAATTTAATTTTGTTTTTGCTTAAATGAAGTTTAAAATGTCACCTTTCCAACACCATATGGTATGACACAATGTGATTGGTAGCCTTGGAGATAGACGACTCCAACGATATCTGTTGACAAAATACGAAAAGACTTTTTCGACAACCTTATATTAATTGCAATAAATCAACGGTGGGTCTTTCGGAGACATGACTTAAGCTTCTGATATGGTCGATCATAACCTGCTACTATACAATTCATAAAGTACACAAATGGTTCTGTTCGTGTTTGAAATCGAGATAACAGGAAATTTTTAGTGAACTTCATCTCCTAAAAATTGGTTTACCCCACGGTTCAGTTTAGGGTCTCTTGTTGTTTTTAATAAATTTATTCCCTCGTTGATGTTAAGCTCAATGGTATTTCTACTACTTTACATACGATGTAGATTTTACATATGAGTCTTAAGCAGAATTCGATTATGTTGTCAAGGTTTCAGAGATTTTAACACCTTGAGGCTATGCTTAACTGCGCATAAATTAACTATTAACATTCAACATCTCCGACAAAGTCATGCAGTATTTCACTATTTTTTTTGTAACGCTCTTGTATAAAATGTTGTTTACCCGTCCATAACTGTAGGGGAAGCTTTGGAGGTTGTTCTCCAATTTGTTTTGAAATTGAATCAGTGCAAAAGTATAAATATCTTGGAGTTTAAGCTGGAAAGATGATTTCCAAAATATTAAATTACATACGAGCTTTGTTAAAAAACTTAGGTGACTTCATTTTTTTTGAGAAATATTTATTCATGCCCAAAATATCTGAAAAAAATTTCATTGCATGAGCTACCCGATATGCCAATCTCCTCAATAACTCTCTGATTTTGATTCGACGATTCTCCATAACCATTTTCTTCACAACTTCAAACGTTTTCATCCGCTGTTGATATTCTGAAGCTTCCAGGACGGGCATCATCATTAACATCTAATTCGGCCTTCTGTGAAGAGCTTGTACAATCTATAATCGCTTTTTTCCAACATTTCAAGTGCGTTGGAGAACTGATTTTTTTTTTACACAAAATTTAGTACAGATTTAACTTTAACCCATTTTTTTCCATACTAAGAACTCGCCAAGCAAAGTACTATTCCTTATATCAGGGAAAAACAAAATAAATATCTACAGTGACTGACAATGTCAACATATGTTAACATGTGTACCAACATAAGAAAAACAAAATAAAAGTTTGAATGTACCTAGTTCTAAAAATTCAAAAGGTGACCTTAGCTTTTGAACACATATGTTACTGATGACTGGGAAACGTATCTCATAGACCAATATTGGTCGAAAAAAATTCTACAAATGACTTACTTTCTCCTTGCCCAATCATTAAAAGCTGAGGTAGTTCTTATACCATTCCCTTAGATCATTTTTGTTAGTCAAAAGATATGTAATTTGTATCATTTGTAATAAAAATTGTTTCACTCAGGGATTTCCTTTTTCACAAATTCTTGCTGAAGGCACCGTTAGGTAGTAGTCACTCGTGGTTATAGACCTCCCACTTAAGTAATAAGCATCTTAAAAACATGCCTTTCACTCCCAAAACCTAATTTATTGTAACCTTTCAACTTATTAGATGATAACTATTAACCTTCCTACGAGGGTAGGGTGCGAAAATGTATGTTTCCTGCTTATATGTACGGGTCATTAGTTCAAGTAGTTTTGGAGTAGACATGTTGCATGTTTTTCGTTAATTAAAATGGATAAGCTTGAACATCGTTTGGTGCTAAAATTCCTCGTTTTGGATGAATCAACTTCTAGTCAAATTCATCCGAAGATGGGAAAAGTTTGCAAGGACTCTACTCCGTCGATGTCAACCGTTAAAAAGTGGTAAGCTGAATTTAAACGTGGTCGCACGTTCCTCGAAGATGGTCCACGTCAAAAATGGCAAGAAACCGCAACCACACCGGAAATCATCGACAAAGTGCATGATGTCGCGTTGGATGATAGGCGATGTGAATAAGAGGCTATGGGAAGAAAGGGTGCGATACATCTTGTACAAAGAATTAGGGATGCGAGATCTCTGCGCAAGATGGATGCCTCATTTGTTGAAGTCGATAAAAAGCAAATGCGCAAACGATCTCCGCAGCAATCCGATTCGATTGAGATTCCATCGATTTTCCATCGGCCACTTGATGAGATCACATCTGCCGGAGAGGTCATGGCCGGAAAAGCGCTTTGCTTCCAATAAAGAAAGGGCCATAAATGAATCTTTTCTCCGCTTCCAGGATTCTCAGTTCCGGGAAGGCATGCTGATGTTGAAGTCAAGTGAGATTTTTTTAAAAAACAAAATCACTTTTCAACTGAAACTTGCAGTTTTTCATTGCCAGGCCGATAACTGTCAACCTTTACCCTCGTATTGTTATAAATTATTATTGTAATTAGTCTCAGTGAGCGCAGTGGGTAGTGTGTCGGCCACTGACGCACGATAAGCGAGTTCGGAACCCGATAACACCAACGCCATCGAATGTTCATTACGCTTCTCCCCTCCTCGTAGTACACTTGCCTTGAAAAAGCTTCTCGGCGCTCGCCGTTCGGAATCGGCATTAAACTGAAGATCCCGGTCACTTGTGTGAAAAACAAATCGCGAGAGAAGCTTGGCTGTTGCTCTCCGTGAGCTGTAACGCCGTCTAAGAAGGAGAAGTCTCAGTTTTAAAGTAAAATAAAATCAAATTAAATTTCTGTTTGCTATATAATTTCCGCTAAAAATCTTATATTTATGCCATATGGTCGTAGAGCAATGGTAATCATCACCGACTGTTTAACGGAATGTCCGTTCCTATACAGAAAAACTGTGCAACAACATCAGTTGTGAATGAGAGATGATCAAAAAAATGGTGACGAAGGCATGACATATGCAGTATAAGATCACTTTAAAATTCATACTCTATGTGTGCATTTCCAATACCACACCTTAATGACATGGAAACAAAAGAGTTACTGTGAACTACACCCAACACAAATTCAGTCGAATCTCTCATATCCTATCTAGGACAACCACCCCCGGAGAGTAGTGAACGAACATCTTCGACACAAACCATCTGAACCCCATCCAGGTTATGTGACAAACATCATAAGAGCGTAACTCTTGAATCTACGCGGACCCGTTTATGACGTTTATTCTCTCCGCCATGATTGATTTCTCTTCAAGCTCCACACCTGTTTCAATGACACACGTCCATTCAACCTACAGCAAGTAGCAATAATCATATTTCGTCTGTTCCGTTCCAATGCCACATTTAATCGTCCAAATCGTATGAACGCGAACACATTTCACGTTTACGACCCATTTAGCCGATACTAAAAAGTATATTTCTGTACAATTTCGATCTTTTTTTTTGTATTAAAAACCATGATTTACATCTGACTGGAGATGGGATCAAAAAAAAAATCGTAATGTCGTCAATATTTTCAATTCAATTTTATTTCGATTGAGGTCCAAGCAAAAACAAAAAAATAATTTAATTTATGTATCACGTAAATCGCTTTAAATTTAACTCGCCCATACGGTGGCAACCGGTGATCTGCTTTAGTCCTACGAGATGGCTTTACAGCTGATTTATTTATGGCAGTTCAGTACGGATTATCCTTAAATCCTTTAAAAATAAATAATAAATAAATTGAGTCGGAAAATCGATTGACTGGTGATTCTTTTTAAATTCTAGAATTCAATTACACTCGCTCAAGATGCTGGTACGTCTGATGATAGTGGTAGAGCGTCGGAAAGATTGACAACATCATCGGTTGCACCTAGGGATGCGGATAGCTCCCGAGACCGACTCAGTGATGTAAGTTGTACTCACTTTCTCTGCCATTTTATCTTGAATTTGTCATTCAATTCGTAATTGATTTCCCGTTGTGATCCTTTCATTCACAGGCAAGCAGTCGATGCAGTTCCGGCAAAGGATATATCGTAAGTATCTACGTATCTGCACACAATTTTTTTTTATTCTTTTATGTTCATTTATTCATGGTTTTCTCCTTTCTTGCTTTTCTTCTCCTCTATTGCTTTCGCCTCGTATTTTTTTTTTGTTACCTCGATGGGAGACCCATTGGCCCCATCGGTTAGTTTGCGTCGTCGGCATGGTCTTCAGAAAGACCTTCGAAATGGCAGCTCGTGAAAATGAAACTTTTTCCGAAAACCGTTCGCATTTGAATAAATGGCCAATTGATTTTTTCCGGTCATTTTGCTTGCAACCTAACCATACGCTCTTTTGCACCACCATCCATCCCGTCCTCAGCCGTCCGGCAGTAACATAACCTACGCCTTCCAGCTACTTACCCGGCCATACAGTCAACCTTTCCTTTACATTTTATGGGTCCACCCCGTGCCATAGATGTGGCGTAGTATGGCATGCTGGTGTTGCTGCGTCCGGGTACATAGTATGTGATATAACGATTTGCCTCGGTTCGGTACTTAAATCAATCGTTTGAATTGTGAATGAGATTATCTGATGATGACGGCAATGGTCCTCCGAGTCCGTCGTAGTTCTCATCGTTGTTGCTATCATTTGTCCGTGTGCGGCCGGGATTGTGATTCTGACTGTGACGATGGCGGTTTGTATGATATTTTCTTGTATTGCCTTGTACGGATATTATTGGCACTGAACCCTCCTGAAGCATATCCTTTTAGTTTTTACGGTTATTATTATGGTTATTGCAATTGATTTTGTTTCATTTCACTCCGTGGCTGAAATTTTTATTGAGAGTGTGTCAACACTTATTGGTCCACAGTTGTAAGATACTCGAAGCGCATTTACTATAAAGAGGTTAAGCGCTTCTGGGGTCGCTACGATGTACGTACAAAAAATGAAAGGAAATACGATTACGAGATGAAAACTCTGGGGCACTGGGTGTATTTTACGACCGTGTCCTTGGGTGAATTGGACACGGCCACAAGAACATATGAAGCTTTTGTTTCTTTTTCCTTTTTTCATTTTTATGTTGTTTCTCTTCTCTTTTGAAGGAATTTCATTGGAACTAACAGTATTTTTTCTTCTTTTTCTCTTTTCCGACTCTGCAGTGTGATAGTGAAGGAGACGATGATAAGGTGAGTTTCCTGTTTTTATTTTCCATATTTTATGTTTAAAATTGAAAATTTATTTCCCGTTCAAATGAAATTGGAAAATCGACATAAAATTCGAACAGCGTTCAAATGTTATTAGTCAACATAAATAGTACTGCGCTTATGACTTTAGGATGATTTATTTTTTTTATTGTTTTGGTAAGCTAAATGCTTATCTGCGCGTGATGCATGAAGTTATATAATAATGACCCCTATAGAAAACGTTTTATTAATTTTTGACTACATATTTACATTTGAAGGCCAACGTGTTGACGTATTAACATGTATTATTACTTATGTAATCTTACCATTTTCCGTTAAAAATATGCACTTAATGAGATGCCGCAATAAGGTCACTTGTTGCACTTTAATGTAAAACATTTGGGTTTTCAATTGGCGCGGCCATGTTGTTTTGGTGACATCTGTCAAATCTGTTGTTTATTATTCAGTTACTGATGCGAAACACCCATGGCAAGTTACACGACTGAACAGCACGTCCAAATGACAAAACTTTGTTATGGAAATGAATGTTCGTTAGTGCAAACGTTGCGCGAATTGCGTCCATATTGTAAGCCTGGTGGCCCTTCACAGTCGACTCTTCAACGTTTGGTGGCCAAATTTGAGACGACCGGCTCGGTAATCAAACAGCCAATATTCGTACATCAAAGGAACGCAAGATCGGCCGAGAACATCACCGTGAAAGTGTAGGTACAGCAGAACTCGAGGCAGTCCATTCCTCGCCGTGCACGAGAATTAGGCCTTTCGTAGACTTCAAATTGGTGAATTTTGCGTCTGGACTTGGGCCTACCCGTATAAAATCCAGCTGAGCGTTTGGAAGAAGACTCCAATCCCTCCCGTACTCGTGCATCCGGGTAAAGTTCAGGAGCGCGTCCTTATAATTACTTCCCATTGAATCGGCTATACTCAATCTCTTCAATATGGATCTGTTCATATTTTCCACTTCTCCATTTGCTTGTGGCCAGTATGCAGGAGATGTGATTAGCTCTATATTATGATTGGCACAATATGTTTATATTCGTTACTGACAAATTGACGACCGTTGTCAGCGGTAATTGATTTCGAGCCTGCTGAATATTTCCTTCAAACAGTTTATAATGTCGCTTGAAGTTATTTCATATTGTAAATAATATTGTCGATATAACAAAGATGTAATCTCGGTTTGGGAGTGATCCCAACAAATCCATCGCTAAGCATAACCCAGGACCCTCAGAAAAGGTGTCTAGTCATAGAAATCGGGTGCGATGGCTTCGATACAAGTAAGCATTTTCTACATTTTTTTTTACAAACACTTCCACATCTCTATCGATCAATGGCAGGATGACCTTCTTGTGCCAGCTCTAAGGTTTGCGTCCTCAACCCTGTTAATATCACAATCTTGCTCAGTCTGAACAAAACGTGGCCTACTGTAGAAAGTTCTATTCGGGATGGAAAATACTTGCTTGGTGCCTTTCAGTCCCATGAATCACATTTAACAAAGTAATCGCATCCATCCAATAATTCTGGATCACAAGGGTTATGTTAAACAATTTCCTAATGTTATTAGCTTTTGAGACCGTTTTCTCTATTCTGGAAAAAATGCTCTGTTCTGCTTGTTCATAAAATGTATCGGTCTCTTGGATTTTGCAGAGTGAAACTGAATCGGCTATGCTAAGTTTTCCTGCTTGATGTATGACTTTGAATTTAGATGCTTGTAACCTAAGCACCCATATTTCAATCCGGGCTAGTGGTCGTGATATTGGCCTAAACATTGCTTGCAATGGTTTGTGGTCCGCTACCAGCTCTAACTCTGTTCCTATCGGATAATAACTGGATCTTTCAACTGCCCATACTAGAGCCAAACCTTCTTTTTCGTTCTGAGAATAACTTCTTTCCACCTTTTGCTTGCAAATTCTATGATTTGTGGAAAATCATTTTCACATTGAAGAAGCCCAAGAGCTCAAAGTTCATGACCATGGACAACTCCGTTCGTTGAGTGAGTGGGCTTCGGAGCGTTCGGAAGAACGCGCATTTTTAGATGAATTCCTGTGTAAAACTGCCGTACATGGGGCGATACCAACTGGAGGTTCACCAGGGGCCAATGCATACTCAAAAATTTAATGTGGAGTTGGTGTAATCGGTAATCGAAAACGATGTTGGTGAGGCGATTACCGCCAATAGCGAGCGCTACAGAACGATAATAACCAATTTCTTATGGCTCAAACTGAACCATATGGACCTTGTTGTTTCATCAGGATGGCGCTACATGCCACACAGCAGACTTCACGATTGACATTGTGCATGAATGATTTGAGGGTAAGGTTATCTTTCGCAAAAGTGATGTGAATTGGCCGCCAAGGTAATGTGATTTGAGCTCGCTAAACTTTTTCTTGTGGGGTTTCCTGAAGTCGCACGTCTGTGCGAATAAACCACATCGTTCGATGGCCTTAAGGTCAGTATAACATATGCCGTCGTTCAAATTCAGCCGGGTCTATGCGGAAGAGTCATTGAAAACTGGACTCGTGAGCGTGGATCCGTATCATCGCAAAAAGCTGACGCGGATATTTGAACGTTGTACTATTTCATACATAATGGCATACATGGGCTTTTCAAATAAAAAAATAATTTTGTTAATACCTCACCTGTTTTATTCGATTTCAACATCTACCCGTCGTTATTGAAAAACCTCTTAACAGGATCATACTTCTGTTTCAAATAAATTCGATATTTTTAAAATGCTTAGAAGAATCGAAATTGTCTTGAAACTGTAAGATTCTATGTTGTAGGATTTACTAATTCAAAGCAAATATGAAATTTTAACTTGAATTAGTGAAGAAAAGAGCAACAAAATGGGCCGATCAAAGCATTGTTCCGTTGTTCGTAAGCTAAGAGAAGAAGAGAAAGCCAACGCTAAATAACCAAAACTTCATGTTTCAATATTTTATTTTGTTTTCAATGCTCTGCTGCCCCAAAAACCATTTGATAAAAGAGATAGGCTCCACAAGACAACTGCGAGAGAAGATGATCGCATTAAGCCTTTATCATGCCCAGAAAGGTGCCAATACTAACAAAGACAAAAATAAAGAATCCAATATTTTTCACGAAATGGCATCTCACATGGGATGGTTCAGTTGACGGAAAAAAGTAGCGCAAACTCCAATAGTCGGACAAAACAAAAATAAGTAAGGTGGGCATTGGGCAACGATGTTAGATTTTGGGTAAGGAGACCAAAGAGTCGTTGTACTAAGACCTTTAAACATGATTGTGGTAATATCATGGTTTGGGGCTGCTTCTTATAGTACGTAGTAGAGCTTCTATTCTCGATAAAGGGGACGAAGGACATGCATGTTTATACAAAAATTCTCCATTTTACCCTACTCCGAGTGGGAAATGATACTTTCTTTGAAGTTCCGTCTTGACGTCGGCCTGAAAAACTCATGGGTCTACCTAAGAAATGATTTTCCGACAATGACATTCACCTCGTGGTATAACCCGCACAATCCCCCCATTAGGACCCGATCAAGAATTCTGAAAAATGCCTTAAAAACAAGTACAAGAGGCTTGGCATGCTATTCCAAAAAGTACATGCAGTGCGTCGGTAGACTTTATGACTTCCAGATGTATAGCTGAATTTTTCTATTCGTCAAAGCTGGGGACAATTTTGTGGATTCATGTATGCTAGAAATCGTGGCGTTAGGTACTCCCTGATGTAAAACCCGATGTCAATGTGGAAGTTGTCACAAAACCCCTGCTCTTAAGGACACAACTGCACAACGCCTGCCAAACCATTGGTTTCTTAGCCAATTTGTATATTTGTACTTCGGGTGCGTTGGGTTCAAAAATGAAATTGTTGCTGGTTACAATCGTTTATTACGAAAAAGCTTTTTAACAAGCTATTGAACTTTGTTTATTGGATGTTTTATTGCACAATATGACTCAAACATACATAGCTTTTTTACGTATACGCTTGGCTATACTCCTACATATGTAATTGTACCGAACATTTTTTCACAATCATCGTCCGATATCCCGGGATTAGGTTTCTTAGGTATCACAAACTTTGCCACCAGTTTTATATTGCTTCATTTTCTCAATTTCTTTTTTAGCTGTTTCAATACTGAAAGCTGCTTTATACTATTTTATAAAACTACACACAGTAGTCTTCGAGAATTTTAACACATTTACGATTTTTGATCCCAACTACAAAGGATTTTGATGAAAATTCACAATTATTTTGCGATTTTCAACCTCCGTTGCCCACAGGACCACCTTCTATCGAAACAAAAATGCACCCGTTTCCGATACTTGTCACTAGATGGCGCCCAATGATCATCAGTTGGCGTGTAGATTTTGAGTGAACCGAAACTTAAGTCATAGTACAGTTCCGGAAATTTTAAATTAACACACAAAGAGATTTTCCACTTTTACGAATTCTTGGACTGTGCTTCGGCGATCGTTGACTTGTATTTCTAGCTTTTTGTCGCTTGTTGATGTGCCAGGACTTTTTAAAAGCCTTTTTGAAAACAACTAGAGCCACTCATAAATCCTGTTCTTATTCATGATGGTTCTCAAATGTTGCTACATCTACCGGAAAGCTGCCCCAAACCACAACTGAACAGCCTACATGCCTCAAAGTAGCCCGTATGTTTCCGCGATTGTAGCGATGCCCAAAATAGGTTTAAAGACATTGAATATGCTACGATCACTTACTTAAACTATTCTCCATTGTTTCAGGGGCAAGGGGCCAGGCACCAAGATAAATACTTATGAGCAACTGCAATATGAAATATAAATAATATGAAATTAAAGGCCATTTTTAATCAAGCAAAGCGTTTATCTTTCGAGACGGAACATAAGTGTACTCTGCAAATGTCAAAGATGACGTAAAAAAAAAAGAAAGGAAGCATTCTTTCCCTCCCAAATCTAGGCGTGACTTTTGAAAGATCGTATACAATACCGACTCACGACGTTCCTCTGGAAACACACAAAGATGTCGCGAAGGCTTCAAGTTACTGGCTGTAGGCTTCAAAAGCTGTTACATAACTCGAAACCCAGTCGAGCCCAAAATGTACGCTTTATATTGAGAGATTTATATAAGTTTTGCCTTAAATCGCAGATAAATATTTTTCATGCCTTGAAGAAATCTTGAATCTGAACAACCTAATGTCTGACTTACGTGCCAAGTCCAAATCTAAAATTATGACAGACAACTATATTGTTATCTCCTGCGAACTTCCATGAGAAAGTCTTTAGGCTATGCGTCCCTCAATTGACCTGAAGTATGCGAAAAGCCAGGATCAGACGCAAGTTCTTATATCAAGCTGATAGCTTAAATGTCCATTTCCGAATTCAAAACTTTAATAGACTTAAAGGTGGGAAGTACAACTTCTGGGTTATAAGAAGTAGCTTCAATATCTCAGTTATATAGCGTGCGCCATCTCATATGAGTCGATGTAAACTTCGAATAACTTCAACAATTGTCAACCGATTTTCATATCTCATAGCATTTTGGAAACGTCAATTCAATACAATTTTAACCATGAATAGCTTCAAACCAAAAGAATGCGCGGAAATAGTTTCAATGTTCATTAAAAATAAATGTTCGATTGTGTTACCTCAACGTGCGTATCGTGCAAAATATCGTGATCGTGTTGCGCCCAAAAAAGATACAATTCGTCGTTGGGCCTCGAATTTTTTTAAATTTGGTTCTGTGGCAAACCCTCATGAGTAACCTAGGCCACGTCCGCGGCGTTCAAACTCATCTATTCAGTCTGTGAAGGCCAGTGTTAAAAAAGACCCGAGTTTGTCATATCGGCGCCGTTCGCAGCAGTTAGGCATCAGTGGGACCACTTTGCGGAAAATTTTAAAGGATGATCTTCACTTATTTCCATACAAAGTGCAGATAAACTCAAAGAATTTTGCCACAAGATGAGCCACGGCGCTTGGCATACGCAGAAAATGTCGTTGCAAAGATTAATGCTGAGCCAGAGTTCTGGCAGCAAATTTTGATGACCGATGAGGCACATTTTACGCTCGCTGGCTCAGTTATTAAACAAAATTGTCGCTTCTGAGGCACATTATTCACGAAGAGCCGCTATATGATGAAAAAGTTACTGTTTGGGCCGGTGTATGCGCTAAAACCATCATTGGACCGTATTTCTTCAAAGTTGGCGATACAATGGATGGCGAGCGATATCGGTGGATGTTGGCCCATTATGTGGTCCCGGAAATGCGTAAAAAAAGGCTTATTTCACTTTTGGCTTCAACAAGATGGCGCGACATGCCGTACTGCGGACAAAACAATGAACCTTTTGCGTAAGAAGTTCTCTGGAGGATTGGTGTCAAAAAAGGGCGATATTGACTGGCCTTCGAGATCGCCGGATTTGACTCCTCTAGACATTTTTCTTTCGGGATACTTGAAAAGCAAAGTGTATGCTAACGACCCGAAGACAATAGAACAGCTCAAAAGAAACATTCGTGTGGAAATCGCAGAAATTTCGACCGAAATGCTCGAAAATGCCATGGAGAATGCGCGAAAACGAGCCCATTTTTGCACTGGCAATAAAGGCGGTAATTTAATTGATGTTGTTTTCAAAAATTAATCAAAATAAATTGTAAAGGTCTAAATTGAATAAAAGTTTTTGAAAATCGGTTGAGAACTATTGAAGTTATTCGAAATTTACATCGACCCATATGAGAGGCTTGTAGACCTGCCTTAAAACCCTATCAGACAGTCTTCTTTAAGACCAACAATGGCGTTGAATAAATACACGGAATACAAGTCAAAGTTTTCTGTAAATGTAAATCTCAGTTCGTCGATTCAAATCATTAGCAAAGGTCACAGCTTTTGTGCGAGCCCTTTTATCAATCTAAGCACGCTCCTTCTGCCTCGACGAGTGGCAGGAAAGGCAACCTATTTCCAGAAACATTTATAGACTCGAGATGATCGAGTAATGCTTATTCTTCACTCTTCCTCTCACGCATGAGTGTATTATCACTCTAAAGCTATGGAAAGACAATCACTCTCAGATGGTATAATTCTTGGCAACCTGTAAGTGATTTTTTCTGTAGGTTATAATTCACAGTATACTTGACTATAGCTTTAATTCTTGAATTAAGAAGCGATATCGAAATAAGACTTGAGTCGAATATACCCCGAAAAAAAAATTCCAGTGCTTTCCTTTGAGAAGTACCCGTCAATCCTTTCATCCGTTTCATCAGGCATGAATCCTTAAATCTATTGTTGAACTTTTCCATTGAATGCCAACATCTAAAAGTCATCGACCATGCTTCATCTCATCTCCATTGTTAATATTTAAATTCCCTTCAAGCGCTTCGTCTCACATCATATCCATTCAGTCCATCGAACATACACTCACCATTATCCGAATTAGGACACAATCCCTCAAGGTCTCAGCTAGTTAGTTTTTAATTTATCGAAAAAGGACATCCCATGCCAAAACACATGTCCAACATCGGCATATGTCCCAACCCCCACCGCTTCGTTCCCACTTTAATCAATGCAAATTGGTCTCCTTCAAGCCCCATCCTCAAACACGATCCGATCCATTGGTATGAATAGGAGTGTATGGAAAATTATTCTCGTCCAAGTGACTAATGTTCCAATGGCACACAATTGGACACATTACTGCTTTGTCCGATCCATAGCTCGAGCAGCAACATAGAGAGGAGGTAGAAAAGCAAAGTCATGGATTTAAATGTTCCTCCTTGCCCTTTTCCCGCTCCATCAACAGTCGTCCTAGGTCCAGATTTCATTCTTCCTTCTTCGATCTGCTGTCCTCTATTTTTATATCTCAATATAAAAGAGATTTCTTTAGTCCTTACAATCTTCCCATTTTGTTGCAAGTTTTTTTTTTTTTTTTTTCGCCTTCTATTGTCCTTCCCACCAGTCAGTCGTCCTTATGGAACTGTGCCATCCGCTGCCAAAAGAAGAAGATATATGATAGTCAAAGAAATTTATCGAGAGTTTGACTCCCTCGAGGATAACAATGAAAGTAGAGTCCTTTCCAATTTCAAAGGACAACGAGAGCACCAGAGAGAGAGAGAGAGAGAAGAAAAATAACAGTATTGGATAGAAAACGAATGAACAGCAAATCTGAAACTTATCCAAGTACACTCAGAAGTGAGTGGTGGAGCTGGACGGAGGAGGAGGAGCAGCAGCAGCAGTAGTAGTATCGTTGTCAATTTGTAGCAATTTATTTTTATTTTCATATTTCCCTTCCCTCTCGCTGGATGCCTGGCAATCGTCCTTGCTCTTGCTTATCCTGCCTGTTTGCCCTGCCAGTCGAGAGTGTATTCAGTGGGTCCTTTGTGTCGAATTAGGAGGATGATACGATTCAAACAGCTTGCACTGGCAATTTAGTCCTTTCTGCATCCATGATGGTCATTTTTGGACGCGCCTGTACTTCTTGTTTTTTTTTCCCGCCTCTCTTTAGACTTAGCCGGCGGGGATGAAGGGAGTAGTAGTTTAACGTGAAGTTTTCTTCGTTGTCGTTTGGCCATGCGGTATCGCTCGACGGCGGCCAGCAGCGTTGCGATATGTGCTCGAATTTGGTGCCTGTATCTCGATAATCTCAGCAGCAGTGCCGTCGTTTGGAAAGGCCACCGGGCGGTCATGCTTTTTTTTTCTTTCTTCTGCCATTGCGATATTGGTGTAATAAAATGGTGCTTTGTGTCCATATTTGAGGGATACTTTACGTTGGGGGGCTGTGTAGATAAATAAGAGGGATGCGGTCAATTGAAGATTTATGGATGTTATTGTTTACGTGCGGTGAATAAGGTGTGGGAGAGGGCCCGAATCCGAATAATATTTTCGAGTGCAATTGTTTAGTGCGATAAATACTTGGGTAATGCCATCGTAAAGCATATTGTGCGGCAAATGGGCGAATGGGAGGAAATTTGAATTTGAATGACCGGAAGTTGGCTTGCCTCCAACTTGAGTAATCCAACGAAGTTGTACGGTAAAGTTTGCTCTAAGATTGAACCGGCATTGAGCTGAGATTCAATTGGGCATATGATATATGCAGATCGGGAAATGGGAATAGTTGAGAAATGTGACTTGGAACTTTGATTCAAGGATGCCGACTGCTCTGAAGAGTTGTGGATCTTACATAAAGACTTACAGAATAGCCTAAATTCTTTCCTTCGACTCTGATGAAGATTGTTTCAGCTGGTCCTTTCATTCGACGTTTAAGTTAATGCTTGCAGATCATAGGAAGCAACTTATCTCCCAACTCTGATATTCAGCCTTAGTAGCAATATTGACACCTTCAACTCGTAAATTGAACGACGAAGTTATGTTAATTATCATTTCCGTACAGGTAGTCAGATTCGACTTTACTCCTGTAGCTTTAGTCCCTCTGACTAGCTTAGTGGTTCATTAACCGCTGATTTTATCACTATAGTCAGTCAGCGCTAAGTGTTTCATTGTAGAACGGCTTGGGAGCACTCCCCGTTTTTAAACTCACTTTCTACCGATTGCGCGGTTCAGTGACTAGCTTGGCACTTATGATACTCGGACCGTGTCCCACTCTGTACATTTCCAGTCCGAACTCAGCAAAAAATTTCATTTCACCTCTACCAAAATGGAATCACTCACCACCTAAGGGATTGAGATCAGCTTTGGATATTCCCTTAAGCTGTGTCAAAATAGATTAATTTCTCTTGCTTGTTCCGTTCCCATAAATATTCCGGGATTCGATCTTTGAGACAAGCTCTTTAAATGGTCTGATCTCAATTCCATCTATCAAAACGAAACGACAACTCTCTAAGATTTACTTTATATTGGGAACGGAAAAAGCGGTGTCATCATTACAATGCTCACTTTTTTATCAGTTGTTCACGTGCTGGGTCGTCCAGCCTGTTTATAACCTACAACGTCTTCGTAAGATTCTTTGAAACTCATGTTATTAATATTACAGCCGAGGCTAGTACCCTTGGATAACCACAGCTTCAGCTGTTGTCAATTTTTCCATATGTGAAAGGCACCAATTGTTTATTGCACCTCCGCACGAGAAAAGTCTGATGATGACACGATGAGAATGATTCCATTACTGTTCAATGGCTGATTGCATCGGCTTTGAGATAACTTGATAGGTATATGGTTAACAAAGGCTTTGACGTACCCTTACGTCGGCAGTTTTCAAAGAGTTTTTTTTTCCATATTTCTCGGCTCTGAGGTGTCTATAATGTCCACATACTCCAACAAAGTAATGGCTGGTGTTGATGTTAGTTCCTCAGAATATTCGGACGTTCAGGATGCCAGAGGAGTGTTTGGAGCCGATCGCAATGCGATCAATCTAAGGCTAGAACACAAGATGACAGAAGAGGAACCTGAAAGACTCGTTGTGTTCATGTCATGCAATGAATGAAGCTTCGACAGGCGACATGTCACGCAATAGGCCATTAAGCGCTTATTTCTGCAGCGCATTTTAGTGAAACGATTGAAGACGTTCCCTTTGAGAGTGCAGAAAGTCTAACATCTACTACCTGACCAGCACACCTTCAATTTTTTAAAACAAATAAATAGTCACTGATCGTATCAAATTATATGTTATCTTTTAAACAGCTGACAGCAGACTAGACCATTTCATAAATCGAATCAATATCTTCTGCGAAATAACAGAATTCGATACTTTTTGAACAAACCTCATGAGCTCTACCCGCAAGATGAGATAACACAGAAAGCCACAATTGCTATTGTGGCATTGCTACTCAATTTTGAAACACAACTGATAACTTAAATGGGCTCCGGTCTTGTTAACAGATGTTATCTTGTATGATGAGCTCCTCCTTAATAAAGGATGGGCCAAATACAAGTTTCTTTTTAAAAATGCAATAAAATGAACAAAATTAATTTTTTTCAATGTATTTAGACTTAATTAGTAAGAGCAAACATTCCCACTAATTATGAAATACAACGCCGTTCAAGTGGCTGCCTCGGCTGGCTTCGCAATAGCGCATTCTATCACCCCGATTTTCCAAGACCTTGTTGATCGTTTCGGTCTGTAGCTCACGGATTACTTGGATGATAAGTGCTTGAATCGTTTCCGGATTGTTGGCATAACATCGGTCCATCACGGGTCCCCACAAAAAAAGTCCAAAGGGATCAAATCACAGCTCCGAGGCGGCCAATTGACATCGCCAAGACGGCTGATAACACGATTTGGGAATTTGGTGCGCAGAAGATCGATTGTGACATGTGGCACGGCGTGCCATCCTGCATCAACCAGAGGTTATCCAAATCCATGTCTTCGAATTCAGTAAAAAAAAAATTCGGTTAACATGGTTCTGTAACGCCCACCGTTGAGTGAAACGTTGTTCCCAGCCTCATTTTCGAAGAAAAGTGGTCCAATGATGCCACCACTCCACAATCCGCACCAAACTGTCACTCTCTGTGGATGCATTGGCACTTCGACAATAACGTGCGGATTTTCCGAGCCGAGATGAAAACGCGCCTCGTCAGAGAAGATGATTTTTCGCCCAAAATCGTTGTCCAATTCAACTGCTCTAAGGCCCAAACTGCGAAGCGATAATGAAGCTGATGGTCGCGCGCCTTCAATCGCTGATTCAATTGGACCTTGTAAGCGAATAATCCGAGATCTTTGTGCTGTTGAGTTCGAAGGCGAGTTGATGTTCGTGAATTAAGTCTCTCACTCTCGGCCACAGCAGCCACATCTCATCTGTGCACACCTTACGACGACGGGGACCATGAGTGTTGTCCACTAGTATACCAGTCTGAAGAACTTTTTGCGGAGAGCGTACAGCAGTCGCGGTGGGTGCTTCATTTCGGCCAAAACCCAAACTACCCAACACTCATTTTGGAAATAAGTTTTCAATATTCCTCAACGTTGTTCAAACGTAAAGCGACTCATTTCGTTCCGCGGAGTTATTATACTGACTTTCTATCAAGATTTCGAGCGGGAAACGTCTGTCAGTGTCAAAATAACCTGTGATTTAAAAAACCCACTAAATGGCTCACCCTTTAGTGTGTTTCAGTGGTTAAGTCCAGGAACGACAAAACTGATGTTCGAATATTAATATGCAACTGAGCGAAAGGCTCCAAAGTGTGAATCTTACTAAGACCAACACTTGCTATAGAGATCGATGACTCAATTGTTTTTAGTGCTCTTGTCTGATCATACCGGATGGCAGTACTTCCAATCTGGAAATGAAAATTTAAAGACACAAAAGGGCCAATCATGTTTTTATCAGATTCCACTGATCGATCACTCATACACCGCTATAATCCCCTTTACTAACCCCAAATTAAACAATAACCCTTAGGTACAATAAAATTTGACTTGACATGAGTGATACATCCATTCATTTCTAAACACATAACATTTCTAAAATATTGTGCGCATGTCAAAATACGGAAGACAAAACCCTCCCGGCAGACCTCTCAGTTTTCATCTCTAGCAGTCCATTCAACTGATTGCCGATTGGACTCCCGACTGTAGTGATGGATACATGTTTCATCTATTGTCAGTTGTCACATATCGCACAAACAAAATTATTTTTATTTTACTGAAATAGCTCTTGAATGCATAAATCAGCAAATCGGAGGTGGTCGTTGCGCAATGGTAATCATCACTGACTGTTGAACAGAAGGTCTGTAGTTCAAGTCTGTCTATAGCCAAGAACAATTCCTGTACGAAAAAAAACAGCATCAGTTGTGAATGAGAGATGATCAAAAAAATGCTGACAAATTCATAACATTCGCGGCATAAGATCACCTCAAAATTCATACTCTGTGTGTGCATTTCCAATATAACACCTTAATGACATGGAAACGAAAAATTAAAAAGTTACTGTGAACTACAACCAGCGCGACAAATTCAGTCGAATCTCTCGAATCCTATCTAGGACAACCACAAACGGAGAGTAGTGAACGAATATCTTCGACACAAACCAGAGCGTAACTCTTGAACCTGCGCGAACCCTATAAAAAAAAATTAAAAAAAACACTTCTCTATCACTTGTCTCGATGAAGCAGACCCCACGTAAGTATACATTGATTTGTCAATAGTGGCGCCATCTGTTCCATCCTATAACACATATTAACTGGTGTGTTAAGTTTTTTTACGGGCTGAGACGCTGTCAGTCCATGACGTTTCTGTTTTGTCATAGTCACCATTTTATCAGGAAACCTGGTTTAGGGCTTCCACGAAGTGTCGAAATTTATTATAAAAATTCCTGTTCTGCTCGCCAATTTTTTTGCGAGCTATAAAATATTTACGGTCGAAATCAACGAATGATCGCAAATTTCGAAGAAAGCGGTACGCTTGTTGATCAGGCAGTCCAGAGAGATTATTGCGATTGTTGATGGAAATCTGCCTCAGAGTTGGCCGTTTGCGAAAAGACTTGAGCGTAAATTCTTATAACATCGAATTGACAGAAGAGCTGAAGCCTCAAGATCAACAAACTCGTCGTACGTTCGCTGATTGGACTCTAGAACAGTTGGAAACTCCGTCGCACGTTCGTTTTTAGTGTCGAAGCATATTTTTGGTTGAACGGTATTTGGGTAGAGAGTAATTTACAACAGTATCAAGAGTCTCCATTGCAACCAGAGACTTACTGTTTGATATGGATTTTGGGCAGGCGCCTATTGGCCATACATCTTCTGAAATGAGAAGAGCCATACGGTGATTGTCAATAGCGAACGATATCAGGCCATGGTAACTGATTCTTGTGGCCTCAATTGGATGACATGGACCTGAACGAAAGGTCTCAACAAGACGACGCAACGTGCCATACATCGTTAATTACAGTAATGATATCAAATCAAGAGGTGACCAACTGAAAAACAATATCATTCAAAGCATTGGATCGAGTCCTGTAAACAAAGCTGCGGCGGTCATTTTAATCATTTTTAAAATGGTTTTAAATGTACTTTAATCAGGAATAAAGTTTTCTGTCATATCGCACATACAACTGTTTGTACCCAATTTAAAAATTAAGAAACGCCTAATGAAAAACCCTTTATAAAAAACAGTTTTTTGAAAACCTATTCGTTTTTAACCCTGATTGCTTTAAAAGCTTAACCCTGTAGGTTTAGATGATCAAAATCATAAAGTGTTTGTGCCTAACGTAAGATTTTTTTTTTTTTTTTTTTTTTATTGAAACGTTATAGATAGTGAACATTTCATTACACTGCAACTAGTATGAACTAACGAGCAATTTTCATCTAATCAATAAATGTAGTATCTTAGTATCTTTGAGTGTAAGTATAAAGTTAAACTTTTTTAGTAAATTTTAGTTAGATATGATTTATCCAGAAGGGTGTAATATCTAAGGTGACTGATACCATAACTCGTGTGGTTTAGTACGTTTGAGTCTTCGGGTCAATCCATTGCTGTTACTTAACCTTGCTGCTTCCTGGTTGATGTGGTGTCTTAGCTTTGTGAAGTGCGTTCTCGCGTATTTAGAGATTGTCGTCTCTACAGTATCTAGTTTAAGATCGCGTTGTAAATCCGTATTCCTTACATACCATGGAGCTCTGACAATGTCCCTGACGACTTTATTTTGAAATCTTTGTATGATGGCAATATTTGATTGGGAAGTACATCCCCATAGCTGGATACCGTATGTCCATACTGGTTTTAATATCTGTTTATATATTAAAAGTTTATTATGGAGTGATAGGCGCGATTTTCTACCAATGAGCCATCTGAGTTTTCTTAGTTTGATGTTAAGCTCGTCTTTTTTCTTCTTCACGTGCTCCTTCCATCTTAGTTTAGCATCTAAGTTCATTCCTAGATACTTAGCTGTGTTTGAGTAAGGAACTTGAGCATCTGAAATAAATATTGGCTTGTGTGTAATTTTTTTGTTGGTGAAATCAACGTGGACGGATTTTGAGCTGTTTAGGTGAATACGATTTTTTTTGGTCCAGTTGAGAACTTCATTTACAGCACTTTGTAGGCTTTCTGTTGATTTGCTTTCGTTTTTTGCAACTGTAAGTATAGCTGTATCATCAGCAAATGTAGCTATTGTGCAATTTGAAGGTGTTGGCATGTCATTAGTGAATAAAAGATATAACACTGGGCCTAGGATACTTCCCTGTGGAATCCCAGCATTAATTCCTTTCAGTTGAGAATAAGAGTTACTTTGTTTAATTCTGAAATATCTATTTGAAAGGTACGATTTTAGGAAGTCTGTGTATTCCTTGGGAAAGAGTGATTTCATTTTTTCTAGGAGACCTTCATGCCAGACTTTATCGAATGCTTTTGCCACATCCAAAAATATAGCTGAGCATACCTTTTTTTCCTCCAGAGCTTTTTCGATGATGTCGGTAATTCGATGTACCTGTTCTATGGTAGAATGTCTATTTCTGAAACCAAATTGATGCATTGGAATCATATCTTGACCAGTAATAAAAGGAGTTAGCCTCTTTAGAAAAACCTTTTCTAATACCTTAGATAAAATTGGTAAAAGAGAGATGGGCCTGTAGGATGATGGTTCGTGAAGATCCTTTCCTGGTTTGGGTATCATTATGACATCTGCTACTTTCCAATAACAGGGAACATGGTTTAGGTTGAAACATGCGTTTATTAAAATTGCCACTTTAATCAAAGCTCTTGCTGGTAGCTTTTGTAAGACTTCGGTAGTTATTAAGTCGAAGCCAGGTGATTTTTTCCGTTTCAGTTGGTATTTAATAATCCGATTGATTTCATTAGGTGTGACAAAAGGAATTTTTTCGTTCGGCTGCTGCACTTCTGGCCATGTTTCATTAGTTTGCGATTCGTTGGGTTGAAAATTCCCCATTAGATACTCGGCGAATATGTCAGCCTTTTCGTCATTAGTCCTAGCCCAGGTGCTGTTTGATTTTAAAGGTGGGTTCTGTTGTGTGGGACGTTTTAGATATTTAATGGATTTCCAGAGAGAGTATTCTGTTTTTTTATCGGCTGTAAGTTCACTTACAAATCGGTGAAATGATTGGTTTTGGAACTCCTTTAGTTGGCGTCTTATCAATTCAGTTAGCCTATTGAGTTGTGACTTGTAGAGCGGGTATCTCGTTTGTTGCCATTTTTTCCTAATCTTTCTCTTTTCAGCTATTAGTTTCATAGTTAGCCTTGGGTACTTAACTTCAATTGGCTTTTTACTGACAAGAGGGGTACTTTTCCAGGCTGCATTTTGTATTTGTTCAGTGAAATTTAGTACTTCGCTTTCTAGTTCGGCGTTGGTAGTTACTACTTTGTCAAATTTTAAATTTCGATCCAAAAGAACTTTGAAATATTGCCAATCTGTATGCTTGTTGGTGAGGTGTACATTTGGGTTTTCCTTAACAACGCATTCGCTAAGATACAAATATATTGGAGAGTGGTCAGAATTCAAATCTCTTCCCTCTTCTATCACAAGGAAGTTTCTTGATACTTGTTTAATTACAAAAAAGTCAATTAGATCTGGTATTTTTTCTTTATCCGTAGGCCAGTAAGTCGGTGTACCAGTGGAGATGAAATCACATCCTTCCTTTTGAATTGCTTTTAGTAACTCCCGTCCTTTTGTTGTGGTTAGTCTGGAACCCCAATTTGTGTGTTTTGCGTTAAAGTCGCCACCCATTATGAATCGGTTCTTGTGTTTTTGGATTAGATTTTTGTATTGTTCACAGTTAATTTTATGCTTTGGCGGGCTGTAAACTGATGTAAGAGATAGTTGTTGACGTTTAGTTAAGATAGACACAGTTGTTGCTTGAAACTCTTCCGTACGTAAAATATCTTCTTCAAAATGTTCGATGGATTTTTTTTAAATTATTGCGCTTCCTCCTCTTGCATTATTGAAAGGATGGTTTGCAAAATATGTTTCATAGTTTTTAATTTTGAAATAAGTTTGGTCTGTAAAATGTGATTCGGTAATTAAACACACATCAATATTTTCTGTTTGGAGTACGGCCTGTAGTTCTTCTTTATGGTTAAGTAGGCCATTTGCGTTTCATAACATAATTTTAAGAAACCTAACCATGGGTTGTAATTTGCAAGTATTGGTCAATTTTATCTAGGCGCGTTTGTAAGCTTGCGATAAATTTGTGTTGCTCATCTAATTTGGTTAGTATTGATAAGAGTAAGTTTTCATCCTTCTAGAATTCATGTGTATTTGGTTTGTGTTTCCAGCTATCTGCGCATAATTCGGAGTGAGCTTTCCTGTTGGTTCTTTGGATTTTTCACTCGTTATTTTTGTCTCTACACTTGTGTGCGTGAGATCTATTTCCTTTACTTTTTTATTTGTATTCGTATTCGTAACGGTGTTTCTTTTCTTTTGCAGTTCCTTTGCAACCAAGCAACCGCGGTAGCTGGCTGGGTGTTCCCCATTGCAGTTGCTGCATTTCGGTGTTTCTTCTCTCGGCTTGGTACATTCAAGTGTGTTGTGGTTACCTGCGCATATTACGCACTTAGGTGATCTGGAACAATAATTTTTAGTGTGCCCGAAGCACTGGCAGTTTTTACATTGTGGGATCAATCTGGAAGTCTTAATTGGTTCTATTTTCACAATAGTATTTAGCACCTTATTTACTTCGTATATCTTTTTGATATCTTCTGTCGGTTCAAAACTAAGTAAGAACATGTCGAGTGGTTCTTTCGTTCCCCACTTAAGCTTATTTACAGCGTTTACAATTTTTAGGCCTTGTCTTTACATAACGTAAGATGTCAATTGAATTTGTTAAATCAATTTTAGCAAAATACTCAAAGTGGATTACGCTCTACACATGAATTCGAACAACCTGCTTTCACTACTTTCAAAAAAATCAACGTGTCACCTCACCAACGCGAATTCCCCATTAAAATGTCAAAACTCTTAAACACATCATTTAACAGCAGCTACTTGACACCATTACTTGATTATCATCTGCAACCTAGATGACATCACCTCAACTACTTCGCCTGTTCCCCTACTGTTCACCTTTCAAGGAATTCCCAGGAATCTGACGAAGAAACAGTGAAGTAGAGAAATCTCAAGAATCCACCTAACTTGTTCACAAAATAAATTTACCAAGTGTCACTTGGTTACCCCCTCGCGTTCTTCAGCTCGCCCCCACAACCGTAAGAAAGATAAAAATCTCAGTTGAGATACATTAACTCGT
The DNA here is from genome assembly GCA_958301585.1 of Merodon equestris. Lineage (NCBI taxonomy): Eukaryota > Metazoa > Arthropoda > Insecta > Diptera > Syrphidae > Merodon > Merodon equestris. The sequence continues at coordinate 50,688,649 of OY284415.1, read as the reverse complement.
CCATGGTTTCACTTACAAATTTATCGTCAGTAGCAACCAGGCACGTCTCTATGTCCCGCCGCTCATGCCCTATGTATCCACATAAACCACTGTCAGGCTTTTGTCCGCAATTAATTTAACAAATTGCTCACTGCACAGCACAGATTCTTAAATAATTCATCTGTGAGCAAAAAGAAGTAAACCGAAAACCGACAAAGACGCACGCGGGAAGGAGCATCACACACAAAGTGAAAAAAAAGCAAAAGGAACCCAACTACTAGATAATTTATTTTAATGAACGATTAAACAACAATTTACAGCGCAGCGTGACAAAAGCGGAGCGGCGGCGACTGCCCGCTCATCGGGGATCGGCTCGAACTTGTATCTTGTTCTTAACACCGTATGCTGTTAATTATATATGATGTTCATGTTCTTAACAAATTAATATAATTAAATACGGATGATAATCTGCGGTAGGGCGGATGGGAGGGTTGGGTCTCACCCCGGTTGGTAATGGAAGAAACGACGAAGGAGACATGTATCGCTTAATCGATTTTCTATTTCCGTCAAATTGCGCCGAAAGACGAGAGAACCTTTTTCCTGTTCAACTTGTCTCGCATGAGCATCAACAGATTCTCTCGGGCCGGACGGGTAGCGGGGGGACTGAACAAAAGAAAAGGAAAAGATTATCCCCTCAGCGAGAATGCGACCACCATTATTCTGTGTCCTTGTCGTCCGGAAAGAAGTTACGAAGCATGAAAAGCTTAGATAAGACATGTGTATCCTTCCGGAAATAAGGAGCACCACCAACTGAGCAAAAAACATTGAAAAAACAAGGACGTACTCGTATGCTCGCAGGATAAAAAAGAAAAAGGAGCAGAAAAAGTGGATACAGCAGCGAATGTTTATGTACACGACAAGAAAGGGGATTTATTCGCAGCCCACTATCTCGCTATTCCATTTCACCATCACAGTGCAGTTTGTGCGGCTCTACGATGCGAGTACTACTATTTCTTTAGTGTGGCTATCCCGTGGTCGGCGGAGTCACAGTCGCAGTCATCGTTGTGTCGTCGAAACAAGATTTATGCCCGGGATAGTGGAACATTTTTGCACGTACGACTAGAAGGGTCAGAAACAATGAAAAGACTATGACATGAACAAAAAAAAAAAACTAGAATTTTTCAGCGGCAGTTCGGGACGGAAGACTATCTCTGCGGTTGTGGTTCTTGGCACATGGATACCTAATACAATAAATGTTAAATTAAATCTCTTACTTATCCGAGAGCAATCCTCGATCCTCGTACGTCGTTTATTATAGCAAGAAAAAGAGAGAAGGGGAATGGAATGGACGACCACGACTAAGGCGAAGATACATAAATACGAAATAGATGGCGGTAATGGAGGATGGTGTCATTAAGTACGCAGAAGACACTCCGGGGGCGGACTTAGACTAATATCGATCTCTTTGTTTCTTAACGCTGACGAAATGATGCAATTGGATGTGAAGGATGTGACTTGTGCATCACAGTGATCGTTGTAGTGAATGAGTTTAGCAGACAAATCAGAAAGTTTAGGGAGGAACTAGGCTTTCTTGTACAAGCGATCCACCTCCCCCCAGGTAACTAAAATTAAACTGGCAATTGCATGTCTGTCCAGATTTACCAACCTTTATCTAAAATCATGGAAAGCGCTTTAAGGTCTGTTTGTCTACGTAAAAAAAATTGGAACTCATCATACACAAACTTGCGTTCTCTTCTGATGGTACCACCGTACTACGCTGACAAAACCCCTCTGTAAGCTTTTTCATTTGACCTACTCTTCTTCCCGAGTAGGTGCAAAACAGCATTTGTCTAGCCTGTTTCTAAAAATGGAGAATCTTCGTTTCCCAATAACGTCCCTTCCTTCTCACGTCACAGAAACGCTGACAGGTCAACTCATGTAATGTCTTGAATCACTGAAATGTCTAAATTACCGGCAGTGTGGTTTCCCTAGCAAAACAGCCGCTGGTTATATTTCACCAAAAAGGGCAACCGGTGAAAGCAATATCATTGCTTTTGAAATTTGTAAAGCAATTGGCAGAGTTTGGCGAGTCTCTTGGCGAAAAGCATGCTTATGTATCGATGAATCTCCTCTATGGGTCCTCTATTCCAGTCTTTTTGAACGCTCTACAATCGAATATTCACCAAATTAATGCTGGTGTTCCCCAAGGTTCTGTTCTGTCACCAATACTCTTCTTCATTTTTATAAATCGTGAGATAATGTATGCTGCTACGTCTACTCCTGTCCACTCATTCGCTGGGGACAGTACACTCAGCTTTTCATATTCGTTCCAAGACTCTCTGGTCGCACCAATGTGCGTCCAGCACATTAAATTCCGACCTCGACAGCTAAATAAAGGGGGTAAAAACAATAAAGTGAAATTGTATATTTCTAAATCCAAAATCTGTCTTTTGTTACTTAAAAAAACTCAATAATCGGCCATTGTCAAGATCTCCATCTAAACACATTTAGTTAGAATGACAACCAATTCGAGATCGTAAAGGACGCTGCAAAATGTCTAGATTTACTTAAACGATGCAAGAAATAATTCATCTTCTCTGATATGTCTTCATCCACAAACTATATCCGCTTGACGCCCAAGCTTGAGTGTAAGGCTCATATCTAGTCTGGTGATCTCAAGAGCATTCAGCACTTGCTAGAGTGAATATGCTAGCTAATTGCATTCCTCTCCTTCAAGAATTCAATCGCAATACTCATCTCGTTAGGAATGCCCGTCGATTTACTCTTAAACCTTTCTTTCGTACAGTTAAAGCCGAGCCGAAAAACCAACTCCAGTTGGGAAGATAGTTTTCCACGATATATCACATCTTACATCATGTGCCAAATACCTTGAAAATCTTCTAAATATTTGGGGGTCAATGGTAGGACATGCCATAAGATCCAAAAGTACGGCAGAATAAAAAGAGATTTTTGCATCGAATTGTCACTGCCGATGATAACGTCAATTCCTCGCCGTAAATTCGTGGGTTAACTTCGCCAACCATCAACATCCATAGCCAAATTTCTATGGATCCACGCTCATGCTCCATATTTGTTGGGATCAAAATGGTGCGATCTATGTTACGTGCTGCTCTAACCGCACTATGGCTCATAATGCGGTACCTAAACGCCATCCGGAGTCTCCCGGCTTCAACTCGTACGGAATCCAGTGTCCTTACTTCTGAATCATTCCTAATACTTTTAAGCGTTTTAAATTGTTTAAATCTCTCCTTGTAATGATTTTACAAGTTCAGTTACCGTCTAGCACGAGTCTTCATATGTACTGGCTAGTAACACCCAATGATGTTACTAACGATTTCTCCTCGTTCGCTGTCCACGTCAATTCCAAGCGCCTCTCACAACTGCAGAGAACCTGTTCTGACTTCAAAAAGGATTTTCAGTTCTAATCTAAACAGCGTTGTATCTCCCCATCACCCACACAGTACATGTGGGAACATATACATTTTTTCTTTTATCAGAATTTCAGAGGACACCGCACCTAAATTTCCGCAAGACTCCTTAATTCCCAAAAACTACATTCTGCTTAACTGAAACTAATCTGTACCTTAATATCAGAGACACTGAGTTATTCACACCGTATTGATTGACAATTCTACCGATCCTGACGATCGCAGAGTTTTCATAGCGATACACAGCCATTAGGATTAGTTACATTTCAAATCGATGAACTCCCCTGATTTCAACTTTGCAAACGCTTTCAAAACTTTCCCGACGGCAGGTCTCTTCCTTGCCTGCTGTTACATTCATCCCTCACAACCCACTACTTGTTATCAACATACCATCGTAGTACATATTTGATAACGCTGGCCCCAGGGACATTATCATCATCCGTGGCAATTTCAATCTCCCGTACTTGAAATGGACTAAATCAGATGATTGATTCAGTTGATGAGGCTGGTAAGGAAATCCTCTTCACAGAGCACTCCGACTCTGCAACATCAACACATGGATAGACAACTAAACCTGGAGTGGCCGTGGTGCAATGGTAATCATCACCGACTGTTGAGCCGAAGGTCTGTAGTTCAAGTCCGTCCATAGTCAAGAACAATTCCTAGACGGAAAAACTGTGCAACAACATAAGTTGTTAATGAGAGATGATCAAAAAGTGCTGACGAAGGCATAACACTCGCAGCATAAGATCACCTCAAAATTCACACTCTGTGTGTGCATTTCCAATATAACACCTTAATGGCGTGGAGACAAAACAGTTACTGTGAACTACAACCAATGCGACAAATTCAGTCGAATCTCTCAAATCCTATCTAGGAAAACCACCCCCGTAGAGTAACGAACATCTTCGCTACAAACCATCTGCACCCCGTGCAGGTTGTGTGACAAACACCATAAGAGCGTCCACTCTTGATCCTGCACGAATTATGAAAAATAAAAAAAAATCTGATCTCTCTTGATGCCGAAAACTACGTTATTACTCGTACCGCAGGTGGCCACCTCCTCTCGTTCTGTCCGCCTCCATCCACTATTATCAGGAACATCTTCACTCAACCACCACTTTGGCATTCTGCACTTCTGTTCTTTTCAGCAACATTAACTTTAATTTTCTATTAAACACTATCATTCATATCCTAATGATGTTCTTGCCCTATTCTACCCCATATTTCTATGCGTTTGATGTTCACAAAAATGGACTGTATTTCATCTTCACATTATTATCTTCCCTGCGCAACAAAAAAAATGGTGACAAGAATATTTGAAATCTCGCTCTACATCCGATCTTTCTAACTACCTGCAGTCTTATACGGAATGCGCACAGATGTGCAGGAAATTTCCCTAACTCCGATAGCTGAACCGATCCTAAGATTTCCTGCCACTTTTTCTAAGTGCAAAATCAGAAGTCGATGACTATTTATCTATCACTCTACTTTTAATTTTCTTCCTCCGATGATCCGAAAATATTTGCCAACCTTTTACCAGCCGTTCACCGAACAGGCCCCCCAACCTGAACATGACTTCTTTAGTTATATGAAAAGTCGTCTTCAACTTCAGTGAATGTAACTCCCACCTTAGTCATCGTAACTTACAGGACGATTACTCCTATGGTCCTGACTGCGCACCAAATATAATGAGATTTTTTCCGCAGCTTTGGAAATATACTTTCATTATCCCAATCCATAAATAAAGGACAGGAAAGAATGTGTACGTACAACTATCCCTACAAAATTAAATCAAATTATTGCTAAACCTTCTTGAATTTTCAAATTCTTTGAGAGTATTGCCTTCGATATACTATTCTTTCACTGCAAGCTCATCTTGACTCCAAATCAACATGGGTTCATAAAAGGTCGATCGATTACCACTAACGCTAAAGAGTTTGTCTCACAATAATTGTGCGCAGTCGCGGACGACAAAGAAGTAAACGTTGGTGCTACAGACTTAATCAAGATCTGCGACTTAATGTTGCATTAAATTATACTTCGTAGATTCACTAGATCGTCAGTATTTTCAAACCTTCTACTTCTGATCCAAATATTGCCAGCTCTGGAGTCCCCAAAAGCAGTCACCTCGGCGCATTGTTATTTACTCTAATCGTTAATGATGTTAACTGTCGCATCAAGAATATTACCTTTTGGTATGCACTGATAATATGAAAGTCGTCAAACATCTGATCTGATTCCAGCTCCATTCAATCGATCTAAATAAATAGGTTCACTACTTGACTCATGCTCAATATGAGCAAATTTTAAGCTATTTCCTACTCCCGTAAGCGCTGGAAGGTGGGCCTTCCAGAACCAATGTTATCCGTCATGAAGTTGATCAGCCTGTCAACTTATTGGAAATCTGATCCCCCTCATACGGTATCCACACAACGCGTATTGAAACCATTCCACGTAGGTTTATTCGTTTTACTCTTCGTGGTTTTCCTTGGGCTGACACCTACACTTTACCGCATTTAAAGGATCGTTGGAAACTAATCAACCTACAACCCCAGAAAAACGATGCAAGGTCGCAGACATGCTACCAGACAGACACCTTTCTTTATTATATTTTCCCCGTTGTCATCCTCCTCGCAACATGCAGCACAGGTGGCGTCTCACGAAGAGATGTTTGGCAAAAGTGTAATGGTCCGTAATGACGCCCGCAAGCCTTCTGCAATCATTTCTCCTTAAGGATAAGAAGAATGTTGCAGACTTCTCGCAGACATCAGGGCGTACGCGGTTATTCCCTCCATGGATATTCCCTCCATCTACGACTGTGTGCATTAAAGACTCAGTCAATGATGGCAGATTTGACCGTGGAAGCAGGTAGACCTCAGGCGGGTTCAGGTCCTGAGAAACTTTCCTCTGAGCCCCTTCTAGCGAGATCATCGAAGATCTCATTTCCTGGTATTCCAGAGTGACCTGGGGCCCATACTAGCCTTAGTGAATTTACTCTTCCGACTTTGTTCAAAAAGGTCTTTAGCTCATGCACTAATCTGGAGCTGGACAGAGGGTTGGACACAGCTTTGAGTGCAGCTTGGCTGTCACTATAGACACATATACTTTTTCCCTTCCACTTGTGCTTCACATTATAGTGCATGGCCATTAGGATTGCATATACCTCTGATTGAAAGACAGACGCATATTTTCCTTACGAGAAGTGCAGTCGAATGTTTTCGCGCTCAAAGGAAACTCCAGCGCCGAACCCCATCCCAGTCCTGGAGCCATCTTCAAAAATGCGAAAACTGTCCTTTCCAGGTTCAGTATCTGGCCAGTCTTGACGCCATAGAAACTTGACTGTGAAATTATAGCGCGATAGGATGGCGGGTGTCATTGCGTCGAAAGGCATCTCCATGCGACAGGGTCACAGACATACCGTAATTTTTATCCATGACCTACTTACAGGTAATATCGACTGCCTCTCACTGCTCAAACGACTTCCCTTAACATCAAACCTCTGCATCAACCTCTTTCAAACGAACTCCGGCTACCATGAGCAAATGCCCAGAATGTTGTATGAAACGATTTACGCTCTTTTCGACCTCATCAAACCCGGTCTTAGCTTTTCGTGGATTTTGCGTTACATTACATACCCATCCATCCAAAAATTGTCTTGCCTCTCGAACGTTTATTTAACGAATTGACAAGTAGGAGATGGTCTAAATGCTTTGTTGTGGTTGGATTTTATAGGCGTGTAAACGAAGATCAATCTTTAAAATCAGCCAAAAATTGCGATAAGTGAAGCCCAATCGTTGGCTTTGCCTATGAACTGAGGCGCCTGACTAGTTTTGGGTCATTGACAATCTCTTCACCATTGCACGAATTCCGGACTCATGAGGGCGTTAAAGCGAATTTTATAAAATGTAACTTACAAATCGCTCACTTTCGTAATAAGTTCTTCTTCTCAGATGGCGTTACCGCTCACGGAGAGCCAGAGCCAAGTTTCTCTCATTCACTTAAGTTGTGGGCGATTTGTTTTTCACAAAAGTGAACGGGGCCTACAGTTTAATGCCAATTCCGTACGGCGAGCCCCGAGAAGTTGTTTCAAGGCAAGTGTACTACGAAGGGTTTTGCCAGTACCCCGCCAAGGAGAGAAGCCGCGTTATGAACATTCGATGGCGTTGGTGTTATCGGGATCCGAACATGCTTATCGTGCGTCAGAGGCCGACACACTACCCACTGCGACACGGCGCTCTCGTAATAAGTTAGAATAGAAAAAATGCGTTGTTGACTCCATAATGAAAATTGTCAGAAACTGTACTTTACATTTGTCACAAAGACCTACCATAAATGACAATAGTTGACAGTTAACGTAGACATCGACACCATGTGTTGGCTGACCCTTAAGCTTGCGAGTGCCATTTGTATTTGAACGCAATTGCTTATCGTTTTTCAGTCTTGACCGTCCAGAATACCTCCACCGAAATGCTTGGTTTCAGAACCAGGACGAAATTCCTGTTACTTTTTGAACACATGTCGATAGGTGCCCTTAAATAGATAACTAAAATATGTTAACTGTCATTTCGTATATAATCGCTTTTCACCTAGTCTGCCACTTATTTTAAAACTGAATACCAAAGTTGAAAGAAGAACGTTAGACAGACGTCGCAGCTTTTGCTAATGGTCATAGAAATTGACAAATAGTATAAAGGATTTTTATCTAGATTTTTGTGAGATACTCTGCTTAATTAATAAAACATTTTTGACAGAAATTAGTTTCCAAGAAACAGGGTCGGCAGAAGGTTAGTTAGCTTAGCACTTGATATTCTCTCGAAACCTTATCTCTTGTCCTGTTTTATCTTGTTCATGGGTCTATCAGTTTTCATATACCAACCAAAGCTTCGAGCAACCAAAGTGTCGATCCACTTAATAAAAAAATTCATAGTGATACGAATGCCGTTTTAAGGATCCTGTACTACACACGAAACCAACCAGATTTTACACCAATGGGTGCCTGGAAGCAACAGAAAACCAATTAATCCGCCATTGAAAGCAAACACGAAGAGAAGGCCCTAAAGATATGAACTTGTCATCACTAGAACAATCACCGCCCAGCGCACGTCTCGAACCCTATCCCTCGCCAAATCATCTTACAAATTAAGCATTAAAATCGCAGACATTCACGCCAAGAAACCGAGTCCTTTCCCCCGTGACCCGTACATATTCGAGCTATGTTTCTTCCGGCCCAAGGCTAGAACGTATCTGGCTTTGACTTAAAGTCAATGGTGGCGGCGTCAGAAAGTATGAAATAATCAGCTCGCGACGCGTTTTAAATATTTATGTCGGCTGAACACGCGACAATCTGTCTATCCGGCCTGAAGGACTCGTTTTCACATTGTCGTGTGTCAATTCACTTTATCCACCCCATTTTCCTTTCAAGCTAAATGGAATTTCACTTCGTTTACGTTGCCTGTAACGTGTTCTGATTTATAGTCGTCTGCGGCGTAGACAAAACGCTACCAGAACTGCCAGACGACGCGGCACACGAGATCCTTTTATCCTTGTATATGTGTGTGTGTGTGTGTATCTCGTTTTGGTTTAATGGAATTCAAATCGAAGGTAATGAGGTGCCAGCTGACTTGGTTTTACTTGGAACTTGTACCGGGACAGGTTGCAAAAACCATTTGGCCAATCTTAATCCGAGTAAAAATAAAAAAGAGAGTGAAAGCCGGGAATGAATGGAAAAAGGAAAAGTCGCCCTCTTGCAAATCGCGTAAATCTCTTCATAAGTCGCTCGGTCCTCGCTTGCTTTAGGTCTGCATTTTATTCATGAATAAACAGTTGGCTAAAAAACAAACGGTCGACGGGGATAATCTTGCGCTTCCTCGGCTTTTACCCTAGGCGAGTAATTTCAGCCTCCTCTCCTTCAGCTACTTTGTTCGCTTCCGTTGCCTCTCATATATTCCAAGGAGCTCTCCTAGTGTTCGGTAAAATGTTGGCACTGTCACAAGTCCTTCAGGGACCATAAACTGCTTTACATGTCTACTCACCTCTCGACTGCCGCTAAGCGAATTTTCTCCTTCTGCTTGCCTTTTTTTTTTTGTACAGTTGCAAGTTTCCTAAACCACCATCCTAGGGAAAGTAGTTTTTGTTATCAGTGCATTTCGCCTTTCATCCTAGCTACTTGGTACTTGCCGCTGCCGGTAGTTTATGTCGCGGCAGACAAACCAACGGAAAGGCAGAACTAATCCTTCGAGCGGAGCTGGAGAGTCTGAAAAACAGGAAAAATAAAAAAAAATATATTCAACTTGGCTGGATAGGTTGATGGCGTAGGAGTAGAGGACACGGATCGAAAAAAACTTTTCTCGTCATGTATTTTGAAGCAATTGAAAGTTTTTTCTGCTTTTTGTTCTTGTTGTTCGTCTTTAGCTTTTTCCACTCCTACCTGTTCCGTTTTAGGTTTAACGGGGGAACGCTTGGTCGACGGTTACTTAAACTTGGATGAATAGTGTTGCTAGGTTCTGGTTGCTGTTTGAGTGTTTTTGTGCCCCACCGTAGTCGGAAGTGAAGTTCGAGTAATTTGAGATACTTTTTTTCTTCAGCACCGTCTTTGCCATCGAGGATGTGTTGGTTTTTGTCCGTTATTCTTACTATTATTTGTTTTTTTGTTTTTGCCCTTGCAGTCGTAGGGTTAAAAACTTTTCAAATATCTGCGGTTTGTAGGTGAAAAGTTTTGTAGTAAATTTCGAAAACAATAAAACTTTGCGTTTGTTTATGTTTCTCGATTCGGTGTTTTCCTCATTTCCTTATGTAGGGGGAGGAGAGGATGAACATCTTTTATATCCAGCTTCTGAATATTGGCAGACTTTCGAAGGGAGTCGGTATTTGCGAACTTGCTCGTTTGACACCTCATTTTTTGTTACTCCGCCGACAGCGCAACATCGGAGGCATCCATCCACTGATGTGGATGTTTTGGATTCTCTTCTAGCTTTAGGTGCAAAACATAACATTTTTATTTTTTTTTCGTCGTAACATAATCAAGAAAGCAAAAGCAAAAAGAGGAGAGAAAGTAACGAGAAAGGGATTTCTGTATAAAAATTGATGCAAATTACTTCGGACGCGGGCGTAAACGTGGCTAAGTGCTCTGGAGGAGGAAAAACTTGAAAACCTTGTTCCGCTTAAGCAAATTCGTGTAAATTTGCTAATGAAGCCATTTAGTGCAAACATAAAGAAAAAAAAACGAGGAGTGGAAAGGAGTGAAGCTCCTAGCCAACATTCGGGAGGAGGAAATATGGAGATGAACGATGTTCCAGCAGATTGTCTGGATGTAGAATGGGTGCCGAGATGAGGAGGAGCCTCCGAAGTTGGCGTCGACATTAAGTTGTCTCGTGAAGTTAAGTTTTCTTCTTGCATAAAACATGAACTTTTTTGATGATCAATGAGTTAGAGTTATAACCACAACCAAGGTGGAGCCTTGGCAAGTTTTAGTTATAACAATATTCAAATTTGAGAAAGAGGACCATAAAGCAGTCCACGATATAGCCTATGTAACTTCGCCGAGTACCTTCGATTTGGTTGTCATTTGACCAATATTTTAGCCATTAGACCTCTCTACTTGCTTACCTAGGCCATGAAAGTAATCTCAATTGTATTTTTTTTTTTTTTTTTTTTTTTTGTAATTCATTTTTTATTTATAGTTTCTTAGATCTATCTTATCCTAGAAAAATGCTTAAAACTAGCTTAACTATACTTACAAATTTAGGAATCTTACTGGCCCTAGGCGGACACTCTAAAATAAACTGTATAATTTTTACGTATGCCTTTCGACTACTATTTGAATAACTTACAATTAACATTATTATAATTAACTTAAGCTAAGAAAAATTTTTCTTTTTCAAAAAACTTAGCATATGATCATTCTTTCCTATAATCCTTAAACCTAACTAAACATATCTTATTCTAACTTAGCTAATATATATATATATATAAATATATATTTTATATATGTATATTATATATATATATATGTATCTTCTTTTTTGGTTTTAATATTTTTTTTTGTTCTATGCTACCCTAACCTACTCTACCCTACCCTACCCTATGTAAGCCTGCCATTGGTGTTAGGCAAGCCCTGCCTTGAAGAGGCTGAAGCTATAGAAATGTCCACTGACGCAGCTCCCTCCAGCCACCAAAAGCGTTGATGCTAGCGGACTACGTCTCCTCGATCCCGGCGTGAGACCGATCTACAGAACCTGAGGCGCTCGGGCTCACTGAGCGCAACATCGGGTCCGTAGAGGAATCGCCGTTCCACGGAATTGCGACCCACGTGGAAGATTAGCGGCACCGCCAATCTATCCTGGATCAGCCCACATCTATCTAAATAGAAGAATGCTTCTGGCGGGACAAAGCCGTTAAGGCGCACTCTCTCGTGATATAAATCATTGGGGTAGTAAGCCCCAGAGATTAGGCTATTGATCGAAGTCATTGCTCTCGCAACGTGGCCTCGAATCAGTTTGATCAGGAAGTTATCCACCCGTACAATCCTGGCCCTATTGTATAGGACCTCGTTCGGGTAAAATTTCGTGTAATCAGATTCGGGTGTCCTATGTAACCCGAGACAAGTCCTAAGACATTGTCGCTCAAACACCCGAATCCTTTCCATTAAGCTGGCTCTCACATTGAACCAGACGGGGCATCCATAGGCAAACAGCCATCTTGTCAGAGCGAAAGCGCCTCGGGCCCTTGCCAGAGCAGCATCTACATGTTTGTCAAAATATAGATACTGGTCTAGCCAGATCCCAAGGTATCTGACTACACTTTGTTTCGCCAGTGGGCGCCCGTCCTCTCCAAGAATTGAGAACCCGCGCCAATTTTTTCTAGTGTCTCGAGAGGCCCTAGACAAAGGCGTTCTGAACAAAATAGTTTCTGATTTCTGGCAGTTGATCTTCAACTTCCAGTCATCACAATACTGCTGAATTTTTTCGAAGTCACGCTGCAAGAGGGTGACAATGACGTCGATCGTTGGACCTGATCTGTACGCGATTAGATGGTGAAGAGAAGCTATCAAATCACTGAAGTAAATGCTGAAAAGGATCGGCGAGTTCACCGTACCCTGTTGCAGTCCGTTGTTAATATCAAATGTTTGGGTAGAAGTCACGTTGGCAATTTTCACTACGAACTTTCTACCTGTTAACATGTCAAAAATCATATATAGCAGTGGTTTACTTATGCTCAGCCAATTGAGCTTGTAATAAAGACCTTCTAGCCATACGGTGTCGAAGGCTTTTTCCAAGTCAATCAGACAGGCACCCGTGCATTGGTTCTTGCATTTATTCCATTGGATATCCGACACGAGTTTCGACGCGGCATGAATTGTGTCATGCCCCGCTCTGAAACCGAATTGGGATCCGGGATGATTTTATTGTCCTCAGCCCATTTAGACAGGGCTCTATGGACCACCTTCTCGAAGACTTTGCTGACACTCGGAAGGAGACTTATCGACCGGAGATTTGCCGGGTTAGAGGTGTCCTTACCCCTCTTGGGGATTGGTTGCACCACCGCTGTCTTCCAGTGCACTGGATAATATGCATTATTCAGTGCATTGTTGAACAGGATGGTGTACCTCTCTACAGCCACTGGCGGAAGGTGCCTAAGCACAACATTGGATATACCGTCGATACCCGCGGATTTTTTCCTTTTCAATGACCGAAAGATCATCTGGAGATCATCCGTCGAAATGAACAGGGTATTAGCCCCTTCATTGGTGACGGCATTATTTGCCATGAAATCGTCATTGAACCTGGTAAAACCAAGATTCTCGGATCGCCAATGATCGATATCATTTCTAAGGTAGGAGTGATGAAGCAGAACTCTGTTTTCCAATTCGTGGTTTGGGCGAATGGTATCATTCACCTTATACACTTCCTGGAAAACAGCTCCCACTGCCGCCACCTTCTCCTGAGGATCCTCGATCACGAAGAAGTCGTCATCCAGGATGGCGCCCTCTGGATCGATGCTAACTGTTCGTAGCAAACGTTCATTTTCTGACGTTCTCGGAAGCTTTAGATCCTGAATGTCATTCTGATTGTTTCTCCGAAATATTTTATTTATTTGCGGGAACATACTCGCGCTGCTGGAATTTACAGCACGAATTCTGTTGTTCCAATGCAAACTTACAGATATTCTGTAATTTTCCTTGATTAACTGTTGGATATTTTTAATCAGTGACTTCAGTGTCCTGACCTCCGAGTTTTGTCTGCCGGTAAACCGCCTGTACAAGAGTTTGAGTCTTGTCAGGAGTCTACTTTTTTGTCTGTGCAGTGCGTCGATTGTCGCGTTTCGGTACACGTTTGTAGTATCGTTATGTCGTTGACGTGGTATTGTACTGTCCATGGTCTGCTTAATTATATCGTCCATTTGTTTGAGGTTTATACCTGTCAATCTCGTAGTTTGACAGGTTCCTATTAGACGGTGGGAAGGAGGCGCTCGAAGTGAGCGCTCTCGTCAGGGAATTGGCAAAGCGTGGCCAACGCGTCCTACTGTAATCGTAGGGGTGCGCTTGGAAATACTCTGCCATCTCCACGAACTCGTCAGGTACTGTGATCACGGCACGTAGTCCGCAATGGTTACTGTCGTATACAATGGTCCGTAGACAGTTAATAGACCATTCGTTCGTGTCTGCCAGTCTCAGTCGAGAGTATATTAGCATGAGATCCAGATAGGAGCCGCTCCTAGGATACGACGGACTATCCGTTGCGAGCAACTTGACTCTATATTCAATGTTGTGAAGAACGCACCAATGACTTAGTAGGCTCCCCCTAGTGTTGGGAATGTTATTTCCCCAATCACTATGTTTGGCATTTAAATCGCCGGCCAGAATGTAGAAGTTTTCTACCGAGTTCAAGCGCAGAGATCGAAAGAGTGTCTCGAGCTCTGCGATAAAAATATTGGGTTGAGGTGCTTCAGGTGCATAGGCTGATACAATGTACATTCGCTTTCCATTTCGGAGAGGAATGCACACAATACAGGCTTCTAGCACCTGGAACCTCCGCACTTCACCGCTATATATGACCTTATGTTTAAAATTATTTTTAATAAAAATCGCAACTCCCCCGCCTTGAGTAGCGTTGGGTCGGTCCCTTCTAATTATTCTATAAGAACTGTGCCGGATTTTGTGCTTCTGGTTTAGCTTTGTTTCGCTAACCAAGAGTACATCGGGACTTTCGTCCTGCAACAGGTTAAAAAGTACGGCTCGTCGCTCAATCCTTATCAGGGAATTTACATTCACCGACAGGATCTTCAAGGGGCTCTCTACCAGCGTACCCATCACGACCTTAAATGCGCTAGGCCCGGCAGAAGCGAGCAGATACTATCTACCCGGATCGCCGTCTCAAGGATCTGTTTTTGGAGCTGCCCAATCTGCGCTTGGATTGCGAGCAAGATCGAACAGGCTCTAAAGAATCAATCGCTTCAAACTTGCCCGCGTTAGTCATATGAAGAAAGCACTTTTCAATTGGCGCGGGTAGATTTTGGCGGCCATGTTGTTTTAGTGACATCTGTCAAATATGTTGTTTATTATTCAGCCTCTGATGCCAAATCACATGCCAAGTCACACGGTTGAACAGCACGCCCAAATGATAGAACTTTATAATCAAAATAAATGTTTGTTAGTGCAATCGTTGCGTCCATTTTACAGTAGACCTGGTGGCCCTCTACAGCTATGTAAATCAGCGACGAGGCGCATTTTTAACAATCAAAATATATAGGACGACACCAACCTACACGAGCTTCACCTGGTGATAATGCATCCTCAAATCTAACTGTTTGGCAAGGATTTTGATAATTTTATTTCATTGTTCCGTACTCTTTCCGTCAATGAAGAGCACTACACGACGATGATAACCAATTACTTATGGCCCAAATTGAACCATGTGGACCTAGACCATAGACGACGTTGCGTGATACAGAACGGGCTGAACTATTGACATTCTGCATGACCCATTTGGGGGTAAGATTTACTCTCGCAAATAAATTGCAGGGTGTCCTGAAGTTCAAGGTCTATGTGAATAAACCACAATAGACCGATATTCTTAATGGGACCATAACATAGGCCATCGCTTGATCTATGCGGAAGAGTGATTGAAAATTGGACCATTCGGATCCGTGCCGCTGAAAGAAGCCGAGGCGGGCATTTGAACGATGCTATATTCATACATAATGGCATGCGTGGGCCTTTCAAATAAATAAAGAATTTAGCCAATATCTCACGCACAGCTTGTTTTTTCCCCATTTCAACATTTACTCACCCTTGTTGAAAAACTCTTTAGCTGGCAGCAGTTGTACCACCTAAATTCATCCCCAGTATCCCGAGAAGGTTAAACTCGAATTACTCACGTAAACGTCTTTCGTAAAAGTGGTCTTCTATAAATTTTCAGAGAGGTTAATTAGGCCTACCGAAACTTAATTATTTGATTTTTATTCTTTATATTTATAGCAATGCTAAGGCTTCGAGAGCAAAATTCTGTTCAAAGTCAGAGCAGATTCACATTCAACTAATTAGCACCATTTTAAAAGCCAGTCTCTACGCAATGGGCAGAATCTGTTGTGAGACAAAATAGCTTGCATCACTAACCGAAGTCTAATCGAATTGGCATCAAGACATCTACATCCTTGGATATTAGCGACGAGTACAACCACTCTTCTGATCGAAACATGTCGAACACAACTATTGCGATGAGTTTAAGTTTACGAACTTATCACAAGGACATCCTAACATCGCTCACTGCCGACTCATATTAACCCCTACACTATCAAC
The DNA here is from genome assembly GCA_958301585.1 of Merodon equestris. NCBI lineage: Eukaryota > Metazoa > Arthropoda > Insecta > Diptera > Syrphidae > Merodon > Merodon equestris. Next base: position 50,672,422 of record OY284415.1, on the reverse strand, counting down.
GATAGGTTTTTCTCTCCATATGTTAAAAACTGCAAAAAGTGCTTTGAATTCCACAAAAACCTTCGTCGAAGCCATTACCTGACTTAATTGTGTTATACGTGATCTGAGTCATTTGCATGTTAATTATGAATATGAATAGCCACAATAGTCACCTTTCCACTGGTTTTGTCTTTAATAACTTTACTCTAGTATTCTCTGTTTTTCTGTGAATAGTAAAAGCAAGGTCCCTAATATAGACCCTTGTGGTACCTCATAAGTAGCCAACTTTCACCTCATTGCCTGAATAGAGCCAATTCTTTTGTTCCGAAAAATCCCCTTGTGATTTCATGTCTCTTGATTACCCTACGAAACGGAAACAAAAAAGGGAATACGAATACTCGTATAACGGAATTCTGCTGCCTAATCAACACAAAGACCTTAAATTAGCTTCTATTGAAAGAATAAAAAGAAAAACTATTCCCTGTACTCTGGCTACTTAATCGCACTCAGCGCTGACCCAAAAACCTACTGTGGCCACAATTCCCATCGTAAAAACACCGCGCGTCAGCGTAATCTCCGCGATCACCTTACACCTTGCTGGTTGGAAGCATACCAACGAATATGGGCACTCACCAACATGGCTGGTCCATAATTAAGCACCTACCATACTCCGTTAACAACTCGTAAATCCGATCCCTCTCACTTCAATTCGATATCCACTCGAGCTGTCAACACAAATTCATTTCCCATTTCTCACTTTTAAGTACGACTTGGAAATAAACTCTCGGCTTCTTGAGCTCCGCTCTGCCACGGGCTTGCGGTATCGAGTCGACAACTTCCCATTAACTCTACGATGACACTTATACCCGAGAAATACTTGCACGCTGCTCCTCTTGCCATAGCCTATTTTCCCATCTTCACATCTATCTCCGGTGTCTACATCTTCGTTCCATTCGTGTCCCGTCACCTTCGTCGTTCAGCTATTTCCAAGAAATTAAACTTTCATCTCGTTGTCATCGTCGTTTCATGTACGATGTAGTCGTTCGAATCATCCGTGCGCGCGTCGAGTGAGGGCGAACAGCAGGCAATAGCGACAGATTACATATGCGGGTGGTCCCTGGATATAATTGGAATTGCCAGCCACTAACTAACGCAAATTACCAAAAACTAGTCCTCAATAGAGCCGGCCGCACTTCCTCCTTCGGCTCATCGGAGTTCGTGTCCGGGCATACGGCGATTAATATACGACGATGCCTGGCAATTTGGTGATATGTTTATGCTCGGTTAATCGTAAAATGAATTATTGCCTCCCGTTTGAACCCTACCCTACCTAACCCTACATTGCCATCACAAGCCTCACCATAACCATTATCCTATCAAGCATCACGGTCTGCGACGATGGTAGGAAGTTAGGTTGATGATAAAAGTTTTTCCAGACTTTGGTATCTAATATGGAGTTTTACATAATTCTTCTCCTTCTCCTGATTCCGCTTCCTTTTTGGTTTTCATGAAAATTAAAATTCCTAAAACCCTAGTCGCTTCGTGGCTGTGTGTCTGGAGATAGGTTAGAAGCTTGTAATTATTAAAGTTGTTCGGTCGTAGAGGTGGAACGAATATACGTATGTACATATTTTTGGAACTTTTGTACCGTGCGGGTGATGAATATTTGGCATAAGGTAGGCGGATGGGATACGTCTGGAAATTGCCCTTTTACGGGTTCGGTGAAATTGATTTGGTCGAGCACGTTATGCTTTCACATACAGCCTTGTGAAAGCTGGTGAACGAAGTTGTAACAATTAGGTGCCGTTAAGGGTGAACATAAAGATTCTTGTTTATTGAGTTCCAGACATGCTAATATAAACTTCGCGTTGGGGATTCCAATAGAACATCAATCGATGCGAGGCACCTCGAGTAGAGTTCCTAGTAAAAATTTTAGTAACTTAAATTCGACGTCAAAATTACTGCTTACATATATAAGGACGAACCTACGATTGTGGAAAACTGGACAACAATTGGTGCCTTGTAGGTTTTGTCGGAGTTTGAAGAAGTAAAAGCCTATGTGCTTGCGTTTGGCAAGCTTTGCATTGAAGAGGCTATAGGAAACAAAGATACCGACGAAATCATCTCCAGCCATCAAAAGCGTTGATACTGTCGGACGACGTCGCTTCGATCTCAGCACAGATAGCGGAGTACGAATGTCTCTGGGGGACAAAGCCGTTAATGTGGAAACTCTAATGGTACAAGTAGTTGGTGTAATAGCCCCGAAAGTCAGGTTATTGACCTCGTCCTATTGTAAAAGACCTCGTTAGGGTAAAATGTCGTGTGCTCATATTCGACTGTTCTATAAGAGATAAGTCCTGAGACATGTTCTCTCAAATTCCCGAATCCCTTCCACTAAACTGGCTCTAAAATTTAACCACACGAGACAATCATAAGCAATCATGGGCCTGATTAAGGTCATGTAACAAATTAGCTTCACACTAGAGCTTCACAAGTTGGCTAATTTGAAACAACCATATTGTCAGAGCGAAAACGGCGAGAGCAGCGCCTCACGGTATCTGACATTGTTTCGCCAGCGAACGGCCGTCCGATATAAAAATTAAAAATCTGCGCCACTTTTTTTCTAGGTCCTAGACGAAGCCGAATAAAATAAATTCAGTCACCACAATACTGCTGAATATTTTCAAAGTCACGCTACGGGAAATGAACGACCACGTCGATTGTTGAACCTGATTAAGTCGTCGGACAACTATCGGATCACTTAGGTAAATGCTAAATGCCCTTCTGCAGGCCAGTTTCAATGTTTGGGCGATTTTCACAACTAATTTTCTACCTGTCCACATGTTAAAAATCATATGTAGCAGTGGTGTTCCTTATACCCAGCCTACTTAGGTTCTTCTTCTAACCATACAGTGTCGAAACCTTTTCCAACTCAATCAAACACTAGTTTTGACACGGTATAAATAATGTGGTGTCCCTTTCTGAAACTTAGTTGGTTATTCGGAATAATTTTATTATCCTCAACCCATTTAGACAGGGCTCTATGGACCACCTTTTCAAAGACCTTGCTGATACTCGCAAGGACACTTATCAACCGGAGAATTGCTGGGTTGGATATGTCTTTGGGATTTGATTTCCCCAGCGCTGTCTTCTTATGCACAGTATAATATGCAATCCATCATTTGGATATTCTCCGTCGAAATGAATAGGGTGCAACATCATTCTTTGATCGCCAGTAATCCGTATTGCATTTCGAAGGTAGAGGTGATGAAGTAATGCTCTGTTTCCAGGTTTACACTTCCTAGAAGACGGCTTCCACGACGGCCACCTGGGGATCCTCGATCACGAGGAAATCGTCATCCAAGACGGCCCTCTCCAGATCAATGATATGTGTTGGTAATAGTCGTGCAATTCCTGATGTTCTCGAAGGGTTCAGGAGCTTAATATCATTTTAGTCATTTGACAGGTTCCTATTGGACGGTGGGAAAGAGGCACTCAAAGTGATCGCTTTCGTAAGGGAGTTGGTAAAGATCGGCCAACGTTTCTTACTTTAGTAGGCGTTTGAACATACTCTGCCATCTCCGCGATATTTTCATTGGTATTGTGATCACGGTCCGTAGACCAAATAGTGTCAAATAATCTCAATCGAGATTCAAATAACATGAGATCCTAGGATACGACGGACTATCCGTTTTGAGTAATTTGACTCTAAATTTTACACTCTGAAGAACCCACCAATTGCTTAGTAGCCTCCCTCTAGTGTTGGGTATCATTGTCTTTGGCATTTAAATCGCTGGTCAGAATGTAGAAGTTTTGTTCCGAGTCCATGCGTAGAGACCGAAAAAGTGTCTGAGTTGTGATGCTTCATGTGCATAAGCTGCTATAATGTACATTTCGGAGAGCAATGCGCACAGTGCAGACCTCGAACCTCCACACTTCCTCGCTATATATATTTTAATAATTAAAATTATTTCTAATAAAGGTCGTAACTTCTCGTCACTTGTGGCATTGAATTAATTGTGTCAGTTCGAATTAATCTGTAAGAACAATGCCGGATTTTGTCCTTCTGATTTAGTCTCTTTTCGCAAACCAAAAGTACATCGGGGCTTTCGTCCTGCAGCAATTTGAAAAGTACAGCTTTTTGGTCAATTCAAATTTAAATTCACCAACAGGATCTTTAGGGGACTTACTACGGCGAACCCATTACCATTGACGGTGCACTGGGCCCGGCAGAGGCGAGTAGATTCTGTCCACCCGAGTCGCCTGCTCATGAATCTGCTATTGGAGCTGGCCGATCTGCCCTTAAATGACGAACAGGATCGAACGCACCTCGGCTTCTGGTGTCTTAGAAACAGGGGCTTTGGGCGTCGTTTCCATGTTCGTGAATTTGATGTGGTCAGTAATATAACGAGAATTCTCGATTTTGAAAATATTTTTATTTATTCGGCTTCGCCAATGTTATTTTCTGCTAGATAGACCCTAATAGACCTGTGCCATATGTCAATGCTTTTTTCGTGCTTCATGCTTTTAACGTTTTTGAACGTTTTCGATCTTTGAGATAGAAATCTTTCAATGATAAACTCGCGAAATGGCGGGAACTTAAGGTGGTTTCGGTTGCGGTAATAGTGCTTATCGGTCGTTTGATATTGTGGCAAGAACTCTTGGCGCACCATGACTTTAAAATCAAACAAAGAATAAGTGATTATGACTATTTAACTCCACCTTTCAAGACTTTGGCCTTGGCGGCTAGAATAAATTCACAAGGACGATTGATCCTTAGTTTCATAGTAAATTAATTTACCGACTTCTGATCATCTTTTCGTTCGTCCCGGGTTTAATTCTTAAACTAACAATTTCAAGACAAATCTTGCTACGTGCTCTATTTAAAAAAAATTCTGATCGTCAACGTTCGCGAATCTCATTCGCTTTTTCCACATTTCTTTATCAGTTGATCGTCTGATCGCTGGTTTTATCAGACTCACGGCATGCTTTCAACTTTTCTAAAACGTTGCCGCTCTTAGAGCAAAATGAAAGCAAGTTTTCTGAGCGCTAATTTCATCAAAACACTTGTTACCTCTCTGAAAGATATACAGATATTGTTCCGATGTGCTTACCAAAAAAAAAAACGAAAAATTCTCTTAGTCGAGCCATTACCACCCGAGGGATTACAAAATTCCCATAACTTTCTGAACAGACCTCATATTCTGATTAGTTCACCCAATTTGTTCTTCAGTTTACTGGAGGAAAGGTGTTAAACAATCTTTACTGAGAAAATGATCAATAATGATTTTTGTTGTTAGTTTTAATAGATCTGTTCAGGGTTAAGCTTCACCTTAATTGTCTTCAGAATTTTGATTTCCATCTTAATTAACTGAAGCCTTATGTAGAGAATTTTGATTTTCCTGGTATTTCTATGTTTAAAATTCCTTGTCCTCACCCGCATATCTGCCTGTTGATGGTGGTTATCGAAATTTAAAGTCTTATAAGAGCCGAAGCAAAAGTGTTTAAGAAAACTGCTCATTCCTTCGACAATCTTTTTAAAACCACCAAAGCCCGTAGGTCAGCCGTCTACATCCTATAATTTTTCTCCTTTTTTTCGAAATCAATTTAATTTATTCGCATTAAAATTCCATTCCGGTCCCTCGCTAATTCAATTATTTTTTTCAACGATTTTTTCCTATCCGAATTAATAAATTCACTAATTAATCCAATCAATTCAATCCTTGCCGTTGGCCCTCTAACTGTACTCGGTTGGCTTTTGGCTTTATTTGTTTACTTTTTCTTTCGTTTTTTATTCCGTTTCTGTGATACAAAATTCATTTATCCTTCGTGACGGTTGTGTACACATCTAGAGCGAGATGCTTTGACATCCACGTATCCGGTGGCTCCTCGGCGGTAGCTCTTGTCCGAGGAGCCACCCCTATTTTTAATTCAATCTGTGGGTATTTCATCGAATTTAACCTTTTTTTAAAAGCTTTTTTTCTTCCTTTTTCGCTTGTTTTCTGTATGCACAACATTTTCGCGCGTCTCTTATTTCACTGCGTTTGAGTGTTGATTATTTCCTCTTTTTTTGTCCCTTCATCTTTGCATCCTCCTCCTCCAGTCTCTATGTCGCGTTCGTATCAAAGGATTTTTTTCTGAACATTTTCCCAACAATATTCATCTCGTGAATACCATTTTCCACTACGTTAAATCGAATGAAAAAAACGGAAGGTGGACAAAAAATCCCGCTCCTGTGAATACAAATTAATATTTGCTTTAAAAAAATCTGTTTCATTTTTTTTTTTTGTTGATTTTCATAAATACCCGCGAACGAGTGGTGGTACGTAATATCAATGCCGCAGGACGAAACCGTCGACGTTGATGTCGTTTCGGTTGTCGTCGCCGCCCGGCCGTATAATGAAATTTTTGGCCCGCGGTGATAGCCAGTAGTGAAACAGGAGGACAACAGAATTATTTTTTGGTTTTTCCTTGACTGTTTTCTTCTTTTTTTTTATATGAGCGTCCCCGTCCGGTTGATTGAAAAACTGAAGAGAGTTGAAAAAAAGGTCCTTTCGCCCGTTTTTTCGAAAACATTTTGATTGTACCTTTTATTCTGTAGCAGGACATGCATGATTGATTCGAGGATTTTTTTTTGGATTTATTCTGACCTTCAGTTCCATATTTGGTTTTTGCATAACATCAGCAGGGATGAATGTCCGGCCGCGTTTATCCTGAACCCTTCATATTCTCTTTGATGGAAAAAAGTCACGATTGGGTTGTGTAGTGCTGGTTGAAGGGAACTGCAATTTTTATCAGCATCCTCTCGTCGAGTGTGTATTATGGGCGTGGATGCATAGGGATGGAAAGGTTCGATAAATTGCTTGGAAACTATAAGTGGATAATAGGAAAGGTATCAGAGTCTGCAGTTGATATTGAAGCATGGAAAATATTTTCATTGTATAGAAGCATTTAAAGTCGAAAAGCCATCATACATGTCAGTTGCCACTTATCGTACATGACAAAATATATATGGGCCCTACCACCCTTTCCTGAGGTACTCCATCTGTTTCCCATTCATTGCTTCCAATATTTTGATGGGATTAATCCCTCGAGCTTATTTTCTCTGATGAAGCACTCCATTCCATCGACAACAGGCAATTGGGGTTTATTTCAAAATTCCGTCTTCGAAAGTAAATCACTTTTCCACTTCTGGCTGGCTACTCTAACGTTTCCTGTAAACTTGAATCCTTTCCCAGGTAGCGAATAAAAGTGAGAAAAGGAAAAATATGAAATGATTTTCAGCCTGGTGTACTCGCCTTTGGGGATTTATTGAACATACCTAATCCTCAGCATGTTTTCATCATCTTTACCACCCAAAGCTGAACAGCAACCAACGGACCACGTCCACATGTGATGCTCATTTTGCACAATCCCCATCGGAGACTGAAGATACCCGTGCTTGCCTGTCTATCTACTGGATCATCGAGAACAACTAATCAATGTTTGGGTTATGAAAACCAAAGCCTTAAACTTCTCTCCCCCTCTCTCGTTGGGGATTGTTGCCGTAGTATTATCTCGTCGACCTCAAGGCAGTATGGGCATTGAACAGATTGACTAGATAAGAGTAAATTCATAGCGGTTTACCTTACGCACAAACACAAGGCGGAGGCATATTCCATACTCATAAACTGAATGAAATCACGAAGGATATGGAAGCTCCTACCTCTTGGTGATAACCATAACTTTAAATTGCCGACATTCCCAGTTGAGTTTCCCACAAACCACAACAACCAAAGATGATGATGATGATGAGGACGAACGAATAAACTGGGCGGAGCAGTAGGAGAAGCAAACGAAAGAGGAACACACGACGAGCACGTAGTTGAATCCGAATATGCACGACGAGCAAGAGAATAGACTGCGGCAACTTACGGGCCTTAAATTCCTATCATCCACAAATTGAGGTCTAAGTTGTTCTTGGTATCCCCCGCTGAAAGGGCAGAGCACCACAACATCATCTCTCGCTCGGCTCTTTTGTGAGCTCTGTGCCGATTTCAATTTACTTCCTTCGATAAAGTCACGACTTGATGGTGAGTGAGTGGGGTTCGGCAATATCATCATCGCCACTACTACCTTCAGCTCTACAGCAGCCAGCGACAGGAGTAGAGTTCGAGTATACCGCTGGGCCCGACCCGAAGAGACAACAAAAACAGCAGAGCAATAGACATCGGTAATCGATATTACATTGCGCACAATTACTCCCTAAACACAGTCCCGTTCCATCGTTCCTTTCTACCCATCTTTCGATTTCCATGCCGTACGTCGCCATTTCTTGCCCACGGCATCATCTCTTCAATCTGCATGTGTTCGACTGGTGGCAACATTCGAAGAAATACCCAAACGTAGTGGCTTACGTTTTCCAACATACTCGTAGTCCTTTCTTGTAATTTATTACCATGCCATCGACTAATATAAAATTCCTGAAGGCCCATTTCATCCGCACTGATGCTGATGTAACCGCTACTTACCTGTGGGACCAGCAGCACAGCGCTCGGACGGGGCCGAACATTGGAATACAAGAAACGATGAAGACGAAAGCGAGGTGGTGAACTCCCTACGTCCGGGAATATTATCGCCTTTAGCATTCATTCCCATCGGTAGTAATCAAGTTTACGTTTAGATCTTTCCGTTTCCACATTTCCACTTCGTTTCACCTCTCACTCCTCCGGGCGGGCACTTCACATCAGCTCAATTCGAGTTGGGTCTGATTCGATCGTCTTTCTCTTCGTAATTTATTACCGAATGTGTGGTGTAATGAGCTCTTGCGTTGGTAATGCTTGAGTCCGATGCGGGAAAAGGCGTATTCAGTAGCTTAATCAGTGTCGGCAAACTAAATGGGAGGAAGTGCCTACTACTTGAGCTATTGTGTGTTTGCTGGTATGAGAAGTAATTTGATGGAGGCTTGCTTTTCTATCTATTCACCGATAGGTTTGATAAATGTAGGAGGAGAGGAACGACGACGTTGGCGAACATTTTGAAAGTTGAACTGTGATTGCAGCTACTTGCGGCAAAATGTGTTTTTTTTTTTGTTTTGGTTTGGCTTCTTCTCTGGTTCTCCCTCGCTCTTGCAGGTGGAAATTGTGGTTGCTGGTTGGAAGGACAGTGGGAGAAAAACGTCTCGTTGGAGAAGATAATCACGAGTACACCCGAGACATTAGTCGAACGACTCTGCAGAAGCTTCAGAAGCACATAAAATACAAAATACTTGGCAAGGGCTTCGAACAGGAGGTATACGTCTCACTATCGTATTCTTTCCTTTAAGGTAGTATGCCTTAGTATATTTTTGAAGAAGACTGGGTTAACTCGATCTATGTGACACGTTTCCTTTTTCGATTTCCGCCGAAGCTGGGTGATGTGCTTTCTTCCCATTTTATTAGGCTACGGATAAAAACGAATACAAAAAAAAATAGCAAAAATGAGATGCCGTTGGGGCCCTTTCAATTCATTCATGACGAATCTTTCAGCATTGTTGCCGAGTTCATGTAATATGTCTCGTATTTTCCCGACCGTGAAATTCCAAGCTTCAGGCTTGAACAAGCATTCCTCCTAAAGCTTGATTGAGCTCTGCCGTTCATACCCTATCACCCCTTTCTGAACTAATAGGTTCAAACAAATGTTAAAATTAGATTTCGGTTTTATAGTGTCTCCTTTAATATCTATAAAATCAACCAATAACTCATGAATAAACGAGCTGTGTTCAAAAAATACCAGGAATTGTGTGAACTCTTTGGTTATTTTGCTCCAATTCACCCGATTTTTTTTCTTTCTGTACTGACAAACAGGTTAAAAAGGGCTCTCTGTACAGGGAGAACCTAGACTCACTTACTCACACTTACTCTGAGATCTAACCCCGGGAATTCTCTAGACGAAATCATCGAAATTCTATTTGGCGAGGTACCTACTGCTAAAACCCATTGTAGTCTGGTGTCCACTTGGAAATTGAATGGACTCATAATTATATCTGAGTGCCCCATTTGAAAGCAAATTTCTAACAACGTTGCTAGTTTAATTGTCGGTGGCATAAGTGTATACCATCTAATGAGGAATAACTTTTAAGCTTTTAACAGGAGCTTTTAACTCGGTAGCTGCGAAGTTCAATCATTTTTTGAACACAACTCTTACACTTTCATTCACGAGTTCAATGCACTTAAATCTTTGAATGGCAATGAGCTTCAGTTTTTGATTTTCAAATTAAATTTTGATAGAAAGTTGCCAATCGCTGTATGCAGCACTAAGTAACAACAGTTCAATGTTGTCAAAAAGTTAATCTCACACTTATTTTTGTCAGCAAGCACAAAAGTTTGCTCGAAAAGCTTAAACCTACCGAAGATGAAGCATTCACTTCCGAAGAAATGTTTACCTTTGTCTGATTCCTACCTCTTGCATTTTAAGGGTTTCAATTAAGTCCCCCCTGTTGTTATAATAGAAGCTTGTTCTTACCTGTTATTTTACTGCGTTGAGGTTTATCGAGCTGATCAATGCCCAGAAGTTCAAAGACCAATTTTTATTTTTTTTCTAGATTGAAAAAGTAAAGGCACTAGTACGAAACCTTGGGGGACATCAGACTGGTTACACACAGTCATTACCAGCGTCAATTTTTCTGTCTTGTTAAATCTTTCGTAGCACTTACCCGTGATAAGGTAACCCAAATTTCCGGAAAAGGTACAAGACCTAATCCTGAACCCTTCGATGAGTCACTTTGTGCAGTCACCAGAAATGCCTCGAGAATTCATAAAATTTAACCGTCTATCAAAAAAGGCTGACAGAATTGCTTCTTTTTACTATATAATTGCATAACAAGGAGTACAGGCCCAAGTACTTAACCCTTTGTTATCCCATTTAAAACAAGAATTGATTGCAAAAGTAATTACACTTCAGAATTGATTGTTTTCTCGATCGAGAATACCTTTGAGTTATTCGAACAACAAATAGACAACAACTAGTTGTTTCACTTTTCCCCCCCACTGTGGCGTAAAAGCATGGCTTAGAGTGAATAAAAAAAATTCACATGAGAACAAAGAAAAAAGAAATTCGCACTCAAACCTCGCTCCCATGCATCCAGAAGCACCACATAAAACGCTCGAGTGCCCAGATAACAGCTACCATACCCAACCTAATGGCATTCAATTAGAATCGGGTAATTGCTGGATTTAACGCAGTGCTAAAGACTTGGAAAATCGCCAGTAAGACGGGTACAGTAGATAAAATGTTGAAGAACGACGAAAGAAAGGGGGGAGGAGGTGGCAACGTATGAGATTCTGAATGGGCTGAAGAGAAGTGAGATGCGAAATGGGTTAAAAGCGTAAAATGCATGGAATTACGAACCGAAGTAGGAACAACAGGTTAACCCGGAGTGTATCTATAACCGTCTTGCCCGATTGGTACCTTTCCGTTCGATAGGGAGGTGGAGAGTTATAAAGGCAAAAGGAGTAAGATTAATCGCCGAGGCAATGAAAGGAGATATTTCAAGGAAGCATCGTGTATCTTAAGTCTTTTTGATTTTTCGTTTCTCGCTGTTAGTGCTTATTTGGTACCTTCATCTGGGATCCTAATAGAGTTGTTCGCTTGACCGTGAGTATAGGGGATGCATGAAAGCACTAGAGGGCAATCGAAAGATATAAATTTTTGAGACTTATTTGATTGCAAGACAACGTCTAATCGGAATCATTTATTATGCACACACATGCCACAGCGACTCCATTGAAGATATTTGTGTAGGATCAGAGCAAAAAAGGAGAGATAGAGATACAGATGCGGAGTGTATGGATTTTTTTTTCTCGTTGTGCTTCGTCGGTTGAAATTGGCATGGATCGATTGGGTGTTCCAAATATGGTGACGCATAGATTGTCACAAACTACACGCCAGAAGGAGCGCTGCGCAACGCTGCAAGATACAAGATACGGTGGGACGAGCACATACGCATACGTGTGCATTGCTCAGTGAAACGAGTACTGCTGGCTACTCGGACAGTTGAATAGAGTTGGTCAGTTGGACTCGGACCAGCAGCAACTCCTGCCCGTTGGTCATTAAATTAATTAGTTTGCACAAGCGTGCTTGGGACTGACTTGCTGCTGCTGTTACTGTTCAATAACACACTGTGGACGGACGATCGGGGTGGAGAGATGGAGCCAACAAATCGAATGGCCCCAAGGGGTTTACTGTGTGGTACCCTTCCATAAATGGTTATAAATGGTTGAAATATCCACCAACCTCACCATCTGTTGTTACAGCTACAGCTTCAGCTTCGTACGTATTGGATCGTAGTAACTCCCTTGGCCGACGGTGATGGTGGCGTCGGTGGCACTGCCTGGCTCTTTGGTGCAAATTGAAATGTTAAATGGATTCCGATGGCCTCGGAGAAGCGAGCTCGAGCTACTAGTTTGCGACGAGCGTGTATACGCTAGAGAGATGATGTTGCCCAACGCCACGTAACTTCTAATTGCAAGCGAAATGTGGTGTAATTGGCGTGACTTGACCCAAAATTGCCCACACGACGTCCAACTCGTCGACATCGGCATCGTCCTCTTCTCTATGCCTCTCGTATGCTGTGTTACTTGAGCACAATAAGCATTTGCACAATTATGTAAATTATTGATGTTTATATATGGATTACAGCATAGGCTTCGGTCGGTCGTCGGTTTGCCGGTTGGTAGGCACAATATTACAGATAATTGATTAGAGGGAATTGTCATGCTAATGCTCTGCATACGGTCTACAAACCATTCCTGCTCGGATAAAGATGAAGGAAATGAAAATGAAAACAAAACCAAAAAATATAAAAATGTCAACAAATGAGCTCGATTCAATTAGAGGCAAAGTGCGAAATGCTAATAAAATGTTAGCACTTTGGTGTGTAGTTTATGGGTAAATAAAACGCTTGAGACTGTTTCGTGGCAGTGGTGCTAACAAATATTTCCAATTATCATCGGATTAACTCACACACCGCCGTGAGATATTTTTAGCATCATTAGCTTATTTAAATTAGGATTCGTTTTTGGGCCTTTTTCCCTTGCCTTCTGTTGTTGTTTTGTTTTCTATCTTTTGGTTAGCAATAGTGCGCGTACTGTTATATTCTTATTCGTACGCTTGTTGTTTGCCTCTAAGTGGGTAAATACATGGACTGGGAATAGAGTACACTTAAGGCGTGAGATGAAAGACAGAATGTGTTTGAGTAGCTGTTAGTGAATTGACGTGATCGTGTTATTAGGATTACTCAATATGCGCGATGAGTGTACTTGAGCATGATGTTTCGTTAACTGAGGTGCCAGTTAATCGAACGCAATAGGCTTATTCAAATGAATCATGCCAAAGGGAAGCAGACGGCGTTACATTTTTAGCACACCGTTAAGTATTCTGTTGATTCGAGGATTGATAATATTGTGCTTGTGTATCTATAAAATTGCACGTATGATGCTTAGAACATTTTTCAAGTTCACACGCTAGTGCCAAAAGTGTGCTGAAGATAATTTGCCTAACATCCATAAATGAATATATATTTCTGACTCGGCTGTTACGTTGTTCTTAACTTTATTGGCTCAAAAGCTCGTGCAACGTTCCAAAATTTAATCTTTGACGTCTGATGATATGAAGGCTACATACTTATGTTATGCAAGAAATAATAATTCCCAAAGAAGCCGCGACGATTTCATGTTTCCACCATGCCTTAGATAAAAAATCTATCAAGTCGAGCTGACATAATATTGCAAACCTCCATCTCCATTGTCGAGGATTTTAGGATTGTGCACAATGTACATATATGGTCATTCAACAAGAGGTGTCATTTTAGTTTTCACGCCGTAGTTAAAATGTCAGTAAAATATGGATAAATACACAATCGCACAGCTTGTTGAAATAGTTTATTAGAAAAAACGGCGATAATCGCCACCGTAGCTGAGAGTATGACTGAAATTTCAAGTGAACCGAGACAACCACGGGAATTGGGACTGTCCTCACTTTGCACCGCTTTTTGTATAAAGGCCCTAGCCTACATGTTTTTAAGGTCTTGTTGACATAAGGATAAGTGGATAAGTGATGTTTGAGTGAGTCTGACGTGTTCTTTGTCTCGTCCGGCGAACATATCGTTTTTCTTATTTTTTTTCCTAGTTTTGTTGCTAAAAAAGTTCTTATATAGTGCGCAGTATATTCGGCTGAGCGTGTTGATCTTGCAAAAGCAACATAATAGAACAAACATACGCAAAACAATTGTAATCCAGTTTTTGGTGACTCTGGTGTTTTTCAAATTATTTGCTCCATAGTAACTTTTGCTCGTCAAAGCACTCAGTTGCCATGTCACTCGAAAACAACTCAAGTTCGGTAAACACCCGTTCGAAAAAACTCGCAGTTACGAGCACTGCAGCAATAAATGTCTCCACACCTCGACAAAAATGCACTCCAATCGCCAATACTGCAAATATTGCTGTTCCAAATGCTCTCTCAGTTGCTGAACTAGACGAGCACATTGGCCAACATACTGAGCGCATACTAAACCGCCTCTCAGCTGACATGTCTGCACTTCGTGATGATTTGTTGCAACAAATCTCCACCATCCAACAAAGTTGCTCAACATTCATCGAACGAATCAACAAGACCCTTGCTGACCTTCAATTGCGCATCATCAAAATAGAAGCAGATCATTTGAATCACCAACAACGTCTTAAAGAAGAAATTGATGACCTAAGAGATAGATGTGACGCAATGGAAAGGAAGGAGTTGGCAGCAGATGCAATTCTTTTTGGTGTTCCCCAATTACCAGAGGAAAATCTGAGGTCACTTTTTAATCAACTATGTCATACCGTTGCTTGTAAACCACCAACATTAAAAAACATCTTCCGTCCTGTCCGCACGGACTCATTAAACGACCCTCCCATGATCATCAAATTTAACACTTCGCAAGACAGAAACCTCGTCCTGAAAGCTCTTTCTGATTACCGGAAACTCCATGGTAAACACCTCTGCCTCAACGACATCGGCCTGGATTCAAGCAAGAATATTTACATGAACGAGAGTCTCACCAACCAAAATCGTTCTATCCTCCAACTCGCCACGCATATGAAACGTCGAGGTCAGCTGTCCACGGTGTTCACCAGACACGGGACAGTTGTCGTCAAGTTGAGTAAAAACAGCAACAACATCAACATAAACAACAAAAACATACTGCACGATATCGCCGCGAGAATTGAAGCAGGCAAAGACGAAAACAAAAAATGACAACACTACTGCAAGGACAACTATGTAATTCATTTGTTTACTTTTTAACTTTTTTATGTTCTTTCTTTTCTTTCTGTTCTTTACCTAATTTGTACTTAATATTAATTCCATCCATGCTTGTTATCTCGACTAAGAGCCTTTCACTAGTTGTGAGTTATTCCTTCTGGCATGCATTTATTGTTGGCAATTGTGCTGATCGCTTCCTGTTATGTGTTGTTATGCGTTGTTGTTTTAATACGAGTTCATGTCATCTATAACTACAAACACTCGGGGGGGTTTCGCAGAGGACCCAAAAACGTTGCTAAATATTTTGTGTAAACAAAAGGAGGGTTTAAACATATGCCATTTAAACGCACAGAGTATAAAAAACAAAATAGACCATTTACGCCTCCTGTTAGATGGTAGCAAGGTTGATATTATGTGCTTATCGGAATCATGGCTGAAGCCGGAGATGTGCTCGGATCTCTTTTATGTTAATGGATACAAATTGGTGCGGGCAGACAGAGAGGGTAAAATCGGTGGAGGGGTTGGCATCTATATAAAAAAATGTTTCAATTTTAATGTTGTCTGTAAGTCTTCATATACAGATATATTTGAATATTCTTTCGTTGAGATTTTTCTATCTGGAAGAAAGCTACTGGTAGGTTGCATATATATGCCTCCAAGTGTTGCCAATTATTCCTTACTTAAAGAAATATTTGAAAGACTCGCCCCTATCTACACTGATATTGTTATCGTAGGCGACTTAAATCTGAATTTGTTGGACGCAAGAAATAGTAACTTCATTGAAATGGTAGAATCCCTGCATCTCAGATTTGTGAATTTACATCAGGCGACCCACTTTATGCCCAATCGAAGTGCTTCTCTTTTAGATGTTTGTCTGGTGTCAAATCGTGCGCTTGTCTCACTCTATGATCAAATATTCGCTCCCGCCTTCTCATATCATGACCTCTTATTCATATCACTCAACAACTTGTCACCTACTAACATAAATAACAACACTTCTTATTTTGATTTTTATAATATGAACATTACTTCACTCTTCTCGGACTGCCTAAATCTGGACTGGTCATTGGTATACAATAACAACAATGTCGACATGCAAACAAATTGTTTGAATAATAACATCCACTTATTATTCAATAAACATGTCCCAATCAAGGTTAGAAAAGACAAAGATATGACACCATGGATAACCGACGAAATTCTTAACCTCATACAACGACGTGATATCCTTTATTTTAGATGGAGAAAATATAGATGTCCTGATTTACTGACCAGCTATAAGGCGGTACGAAATAGCTTAACCTCTCTTATTCGCAGAAACAAACGGCAATATTATTCAAGAAAATTTTCCACCAACAATTCGAGCTCTACATTTTGGAATAATATTCGTCAAATGGGCATCTGTCCGAACAAACTTACTATCCCTTCAAATCTTGATCCCGAGGTACTTAATAGAAATTTTATTCAGTCATCGTATGGAGAAAGTGATTTCACTCATATTCCTTTTGACTCAGAGGGTGCTCAGAACTCCTTCTCTTTCGCATGTGTCGATGAAGTTTGTGTAGGACTCGCTATACTAAGGATTAAATCTAAAGCTGTAGGCTCGGACGATATACATCCTGTCTTTATCAAAACTCTTTTGCCCTGTATACTACACCACGTCACGCATATCATGAATACTATTATAACCACCTCCACATACCCACAGTGCTGGAAAATCGCCAAAGTTGTACCGATACCCAAATCATCTTCCCCAAATAGCACTGATTTTCGGCCAATTGCAATCCTTCCATTTCTAAGCAAAGTGTTTGAAAGTATAGTAAGTAGTCAACTTAAGTCCCATCTAAAAAATAATAAACTTACTATTGAATTTCAATCTGGCTTCCGCGCTAAGCACAATTGTACCACGGCACTGCTCAAAGTCTGCGAAGATATCCGTGTAGGAATGGATAAGGATATGGTTGGTGTATTAGTTTGCTTAGATTTTTCCAAAGCCTTTGATAGCGTAAAACACTATCTGTTATTAGAAAAGTTGAAAAAGCAATTCCTTTGTGAGGGTTCCGCATGTCATCTTATGTCCTCCTATCTCTCAAATCGATTTCAATACGTGTTCTGTAATAATAAACGTTCCTCTAATGTCCGTGTCTATTCTGGTGTTCCGCAAGGCTCAGTATTAGGTCCGCTTCTATTTTCTTGTTTTATAAATGACGTTTATAAATGTTTTTCTAACTCCAAATATCATATTTATGCTGATGATATACAAGTATACTCCATGTTCCCCAAGTCAAACTGTATTTCATCTATGGAGTTGCTCTCGCACGACTTAAATCGGGTCTATCTTTGGTCGACAACAAATAAGCTTAGACTCAACGCATCCAAAACGAAGGCCATAATACTTAATAGATGCAGAACAACCCTGGAACTACCGCCATTAAAAATAAACAATTCACCCATTGAATTTGTGTCCAAAGTAAAAAACCTGGGTATCTATTTCGATCGGGGCTTGTGCTGGAGCACGCACATAAATAGCGTAACTTCAAAAGTATACGGTGCTCTTAGAGGCCTTAGTCCTACTACAAATTACTTACCCACGGACGTTAAGCAAAAGCTTGTGACATCCTTCATCTTGCCTATATTACTCTATGGATGTGAAATTTTTTCTAAATTGGACTACGAGTCCTTCAGTAAGTTAAATGTGGCGTTCAATAGCTGCGCCCGATATATATACGGCATTAAAAGACATGAACATATTTCCGAATTCGCCAAGAAAATAGTAGGCTGTTCCCTCAAATCGCTGTTTAAATTCCGTACCTTGCTACTATTACAGAAAATAATTAACACCAAAGAACCCGAATATCTTTACAAGAGTATTCGTTTTGCTAAGGCTCAGCGTGGCTCATTATTAATTGTCCCTAGACACAAATATTTAGCAACGTCTCGACAATTTTTTGTGAATGCGGTTCAACTATGGAACATGTTACCCCCCCACATCAAGCAAGCGACAAGCACAAAAGACTTCAAGTCGAGATGCTTTAAATATCTTGCTGAAAA
The DNA here is from genome assembly GCA_958301585.1 of Merodon equestris. NCBI lineage: Eukaryota > Metazoa > Arthropoda > Insecta > Diptera > Syrphidae > Merodon > Merodon equestris. The sequence continues at coordinate 50,654,137 of OY284415.1, read as the reverse complement.
TGACTAGTGAAATCCTCTTCACTTTCTTCTCTGTTTTACTGTTCTTTATTGTTTAATTCTTTAGTCTCTTCCCTCTTTTTCTTTATTTTTAATTAGCTTAATTTTTATATTTTAGTAAAGTAAAGTATGTTAATCTTAATTGTTTTAGTTTCTTAAGCTCGGCAAATTTAAAAGATGTTAATCTTAATTGTCTGAGGATTTTAAATAATAATAATAAATAAATAAATAAATAAATAAATAAATAAGAATTGAAGCTGAACAACGCCGTACTGTAGGTGTTCGAACTGAATACACAAGTTTCATGAGTTTCATTCTCACTTGTCTGGTACTAAAACTTAAAGGAGAACTACATGCTCGCAGCTGGTGAAACATTGTCTCTGTTGCGTGACCAGCCATATGATTTCTTATTATAAGGACTGCCGAGATCGTGTGACTTAACACCGATAGTATTTTTTCGTTAGTACTTTACGTCAATTCAGGTACTAAACGAAAATATCAGATCCGCTAATCGCGAAATAAAGCTAGTTGTAGGCGCTGCTAAGGCAGACTTTTGCCAGATGTTGTGTGCGATTACTTATGTCAATGTCTGTACTTAACACTTTTCGCAAATGTGCTACATTTTTCCATTGAACCAAAATGACACCTCATGTTGAATGACCTGTTGAATATGATTGCCTACAAACGTTGTTGTTGTCATGAATGATTCTTCCCAATTAAACCGTATGTTCTTTGCAAACAAGATAAGCCTCACGCGCTACATTGCTTTCCTGTAAAGAAACCTTCGAGCTGAGTCTATTTCACTATTATTTTACGCACACTACTCGTAAGTCAATAATTTAGGGTTTTTTTTTGTTCTTCATGGAAGAGAAGCCATCACTCGGGATAGTGTTCTCTGAGCCTATATATTGCTTGCATACAATAAATACATAAAAAGTCCAAAGTGACGTCTTCTTCGCTTTCTAACGACTTATGTCTGTTTATGTTTTTTTTAGAGGTTCGTTTTTGGAATGCCCACAACTTTTTATTTTGACAACCTATTTGACAGTCGACAATTGTTAAGAGTTCAATTTGGATTGCCTTTTAACATAAGACAAACAACAGTCCCAAATTGCCCAAATTTATGTCGAAAATCGTGGTTCACCTTGCTAAACTTTGAATTCAGAGTATCGACTATCGAGGAAAGATTTAACCTTATACTGATAAAACTAATACTTAATTGATACTGCAGACTTAAGCAGCTGAAGACAAGGTTGTTGTTAATCCTAAACAAAATTTCATTTAGTGATTATCATCATTTGAAGTCAATGTTACCATTAGATCAGAACTTTACGAACACTAGAAATCGGCTATACTGCCACTGTCCAATAATTAAATGACATTAATGTGGAGCGGTTCTGCCAAGATGGCGCAGCCTTCCATGATGCCCCATCACAATCAACCTACTCTCAATAATCGATAAACAAGTTATTCATGGCTGACTTAAGACCTTTTTTTAACCTTCCTGAGATATAGAATAAGTTATTCGCAGTTGTAACAGAAAAGTGAGGAAAAGTTCGTGGAAAGCACTGAAGTGGGCCAAACCTATTATAACCTTGATTAAGTTCGCCCGGCTTTTTTGATGAAAGTATTGCATATCGTCAGCTATCACCTTTTCCCATCTTTCTGGTTGCATATAAGCTGCACGTCGAAAAAACAACATGTCTTTTGAGTGTATGCAAGAACTTGGCATCTTCATAAGAATAATGGAACATCTGCTCGCCATGTGCCATTGAGCGGAGTAAGCAATAGTCGGTAGGGACACTGTCTGGTATATGTGGCATGCGGACTACCCATTTAAGTGTTTCCAAATAGGTTTTCGCCGATTTTGCAACATCTGGCCGAATGTTGTCACCTTGGCATGCGTGCTCGTATAGCTGTGCTCGGCTCGGTCGAATCAATTCTAATCGCTAAGGATCTCCCGTTGCGTTCGATTTGAGTTGCTCATAGTAAACTACTTCCTGCTGATTAAAGCCACAGCTAAGCAGAACCTTTGAACCATGGATATATGCTTTCGACAGGTTTTTTCGTTCCTAATTGTCGCCATCCCCCTGTCACCCGCACCCTCTGCAAAAACCTCCCTCTTACTATTTAGTATCAAAATGTAAAAGGTCTCGGCTCGAAAACCCAAGCTATCCTGCAACTTTGATGTCTTCGCGTTGACTGAAACGAACCTGAACCCCAGCATAAATAACCACCAAATTTTAATGTTTATCGCGATGGCGAACTCAGCCGACTCACTGACGGTTGCCCTTGTCGAGGCGCTCTACTAGCCGTTCTTAATACAATTGACTCTTCCCTTATTGCAGTATCATCCTCCCCACTTCTCGACTTTGTTTCAATTAAGATTGCTCTACCCCAAAAAACACTATACATCATTTGTTTCTACATCTTGCCCTCACAACCTATTGAATCCTATGAACTCGCCATCAACACAATCGACCAATTAACCGATTTAAGAAACCCACAACCGATCCTCTCAACTCTTCTGTTTCACTTAGTCCCCTTTCCCTTTCAACCATCGATAACTTCCATCCTCCCTTCCTCCTTTCCTTCTTTCACGATTCTCCATCACAGAATAAACCCCAGTTCTGGCCTCTTACGATTTCCACAAACAAAATTTCATCTAATAAATGAATACCTTAAAAATGCCCCTCTCAATTTTGATAACCTAACCGTAAATGATGCTATATCCATACTCTACAGGGAAATATTTTACTCTATCTCTCTTTATGTTCCCGTTTCACAACGCAAAACTTCGTCCACCTCCCCACCCTGGTATAATCGCAGGCTCCGTTCTCTAAGAAACAAAAGAAATGAGCAGTGGACAATCTTCCTTCGTACTCAATCATCCAATGACTTTTCTAACCACCTGAGCAGCTATCTCCACTTTACCGCCCTACACAACTTCCTTAACGCTATTTAACAGAAACGCAAGCCAATCTTATAAACGATCCAAAGTTCTTCTTTAAGTTTGTTAACTACAAAAGAAAATCCGATGGCTATCCTACCTCCCTCTCCTTCCACGATCAAACCTCGAATGATCCCAATATTATCGCCAACTTTTTCGCCACCTTCTTTAAACAGTCTTTCGCCGACGACTTGTTTGCTCCAGACTTCTCATACTTTGATTATCTACCGAATTTTTCGCTTGGACCACACACAGTTGATTCTCATGTCATCGAAAACAAATTAAATCTACTTAATGATGAATTCACTCCTGGATCCGACGGTCTCCCTGCCATATTTCTAAAAAAATGCTTCTCAACCATCTCTCGCCCTCTCTCGAAAATCTTCACCCTATCCCTATCCCAAGGTGAATTCCGCCGCTTATGGAAAACCTCATATATCACCCCTATACATAAAAAAGGTCCGAAGAACGTTGTTAACAACTATCGTCCCATTGCCAAACTATCACATATACCTAAACTCTTCGAGAGTGTTTTGTACGAAACACTAAGTTTTCGCTGCAAGTCATTAATCTCCCCTAGACAACACGGTTTCCTGAAATGCAGATCCACAACCACTAACCTTGTAGAATTTGTGTCCTTTACCCTATCAGCCTTAAAGAACGGCAAAGAAGTCGACGTTACCTCAACGGATTTCAGTAAAGCTTTCAATAAAATCTCCCACAGACTGATATTCTTCAAATTGTCCTCCCTTGGCTTCGACCCCATTTCTTTGAAGTGGATATCTTCATACCTGGAAAATCGCTATTACAATGTTCGTTTTAGATCTGCCTTCTCTAACCCCTTTTTAGCCTCCTCCGGGTTCCCCCAAGCAGCCACTTAGGTCCACTTCTTTTCGTTCTTTCCATAAACGATCTTGAATTGGTGATAAAACACTTCCACATCTCATTATACGCCGACGACACCAAGTTCTTCAAGACCATTTCCTCCAGTCATGACTCTTCCCTTATTCAATCTGATCTCAATAGCTTTTCCATCTGGTGCTCCAAAAATTGCTTAGAGCTTAATATTTCCAAATGCCAATCAATTACCTTTTCACGTAAACGAATCAAACCTCCTCCTCGTCTCTACTTCCTTAATATCAACCCATCTCCACGGTACAAGTCATTCGCGATCTTGGCATATTATGTGACCAGGAGCTTAATTTTCGGGCACACATCGATGAGATAATCCTTAAAGCTAATTCTGCACTCGGTTTCGTGAAGCGATGGTCTAAAGAATTCTCGGACCCTTACGTTACCCGATCTCTTTACATAACCTTTGTCCGGCCCCTTCTTGAATACGCCTCCCAAGTGTGGTCTCCCTACCAACAAACCCACATTTCTAGAATCGAGGGCATCCAACGCCGATTCCTACGTTTTGCTCTTCGAGGTCTCCCCTGGGGCAATCCTTTGATTTTACCACCCTACCAAGACCGCCTTAAACTAATCAACATGAACACGTTGGAAGAAAGAAGAGTTGTATCTGACATTCTTTTCATCCATAGTCTCCTTTCAGGTACCATTGACTGCGCGACTCTCTATAACTCTCTCTCTATCACTAACCCCCGCAACGTACGAAATCCCCCGTACTGCCTATGGCTCCAATGAACCTATTTCCCGTATGCTGGGAATTGTTAATTCGAATCCTTACTTCGATTTCAACCTCAGCACTCGATGCCTAAAAATCCGCCTTCTTAACCACCCTCCTCTTCTCCCTACCTAGTAAGTGAGATTAGGTTAAGATTAGATTTAAGCTAGCTTGAATTAAGCCCAATAAGTCGTTCGCCCCCACGAAAATTAAATTAGAAAATTAAATTACCCATGATATTTTACAAAACCCTTACCTTTTTGCCGTCGAAGCAGTAGTTCATATGTGAAAAAAACTCGTTGACCTCTCTCGGCTCAACTCGTATGGCATCCATTGTCCTTGTTTTTGAATGTTTTTTAATGTTTCGAAACTGTTGTGTCATCTACTTGTAATGATATTGCAAGTTCAACTAGGGTTTAACATAAGTATAAATACATTAATTCCTCTTCGTTTTCAAAAGTTTTCGATGCGCCAGGATTATATACAGAAACAAAATGATTATTTTTGAAGCATCAAAACCAATCCCTGAATGTCGTTTCTTATAAACAATTCACTGTATATACATCTCAACAAAAATTCTGTCTGAAACTTGACATGTTTAAAACTTTTAAATAACCTAGACTGTAGTTCATGCTTGTCAAGTTCTTCCTTGAAGATGAACTACCATTTTCTATCACTTTGACGTAATTCCGATAACAACCCCTATGATACAGCGAGAACTTATTCAAGGATTACTGTAGAATTCGATGGTGAAAATATAGGTGAAAAGGAGATCCTTGCCTTTAGACCTTATAAAGCTCTCTACAGATGCTCAATAGAGTTTGGGACTGGTGACAAGGAATTCGTAACGCTTTTATTGTTGTGTTCAATTAAAGGCTTTTCCATTTTCGACAATGTTGGAGTCATTGTTGCTAATGAAAAGCATCATTACGGCATTAAGGATATTTAGGTAATCCGCAGCTCACATTTTATTCAATTTATTATCCCGAACCCTGTAAAATGTCCCCATGTTCATGTTTCCGTATTTTTGTTGTGTCGGCGAAGACGTTGGTTTCGTCATACCAGAGAATGTTTCCCTATTTAGTCAAAGCATGTGGCTCTTAGCAAATCGGATTCTTTGGTTTACGTAGTTTTTGCTCACAAAAACAACTTTTCTTAAGCCCCTTATTGTGCGGCTAAAAGTATTAAACAATCTCTAATGATCTTAAACACATGTGTATCTCCGTGCTGTTAGTTATCATTAAAGACTTTCGCTATAAAATTGATAATGTTTACTCGAGTGCCAGCGATAATTTTTCAATCCTCCTCGAAAGAAAATTGGGTGTTCCACAAGGGTCCATCCTAGGGCCCTTACTATTCTCGCTCTCCAATACGAGATTCCTGTCAATCTCAAAGTTACATATGTACCCAGAAAACGTCCAAATATATGTATATCAGCTCCTCATTTCACTTGAAGGAACATGAGAGTCTGTACGGTTGAATGAGAATCTACAAGCGAAACAAGCTTAAGCTCAGCTCTGCCAAGAGGCAAACCAAATAGTTTGGTTTATAAACTCAAGCAACTTCTCGCCCATCCAAACCAACAGAAGCGACATCGACTATGTAAAGAACTTAAAAGTAAAATGTTTGGAGTCATCTTTAACCAACAGATCACATCACTAATTTAACAACGCCTTTAGTATACTAAGCTATTCTGAAAGCTGTCCCTCGATAACATAAAATCAATACTCGTTACTGCTCCTTGTTTTAACATACTTACTCCTAGTCCTCTGTGATCTCGACAGTCACAGTTCACGCATGCCAACAGCTGCGTTCAACAGTACAGTGCGCTTGTTTACGAGATAGTTACTTGCGTGTTTTTCGTTCAAAATTCTTCGTTTTGGATGTATTCGATAAGAAAATTCATTCGAAGTTGACAAAAATTTGCAGGGATTTTCCTACCTCGACGTCAACCGTTAAAAAGCGGGCAGCTGAATTTAAACGTCGTCGCACATCCCTCGAAGATGACCAAAACAGCCAAAAATGATATGGTGTTGGACGGTGGAAGAGTGAGGGTGAATAAGATAACTGAGGCAGAGGAGATATCAAAAAAAGGTGCGAAATATCTTGCACAAAGAATAACGGACGCCAAACCTCTGCGCAAGTTGGGTGCCACATGTGCTTTTGATCGGTATTCAGCAAATGGGTAAATCGATTCTATAGGGATCCGACCAATTTCGATTTGTCACCATGAGACATGAGTTCACGCCAGAAACGAAACAGCAGTCCTAGCAATGGGTCGAAGACCGTATCTGTCGGAAAGTTCATGGCCAGCGTGTTTTGGGATGCGAAATGGATACGAAATTATTACCAGCCATTTGGAACTCGGAAATTCAGAGCCTTGTTGATCATCCTTCGCCAAACCTCCCTATCATGGTTGTGTTCCTTTCATGCTTTCCTGTTCTGTCCTATCTTTTCTAGATCCATCCTTATATTGTCCTCCCATCTACGGCTCAGCCTTCCTGGCAATCTTTTTCCTATGAGTTTTCCACTTATTATTAGTCTGATTGTTCGTCCATTCGTTCTACGTGTCCTGCTCATCCTTCGCTATTTAATTACGCAGGCAATGTTTGGGGCTGAATTGAGTTACTTGAGTTCCTGATTTCTGCCCTGTTATTCACCATAGATTCTCCTTAAGACCTCATTTTCACAGATCCGAATCCCTTGGCAATGTCTTAAAGATTTTGCAAAAACAAGTGCATAGTTGGCATTTACAGCCTTCACTGATCATGGGAACGAGCCCCTTTGAAGAAAAACCTTAGTGAGTCTTCTGCCCTTGTGGTACCCACTTGGGCTGATTATGATCCTCCTTATTCAGAGATCCAGTTTCACATTCGTAAAGTGTCATTAGCATTATTTTGGTTTTATAAAAACGGATCAAGCGCAGAATTCGGTCAGTGACCATATACTTCTTATTTACTTCTAGGCCTGCTTCCTTTCCTGCTATTATTAGACTTTCTTCATTTCTTTTAACTGTTTCCTCATTATCTCTCATCAAGTCCAGATCATCAGCGTAACCTAGAACGGATATGATTCCATCAAGGTTTATTCCCCTTTTCTTGAAGGGATCTCATTACAAATGCCAGCGCCAAATTAAAAAGAACTGGTGCGAAGGTATCTCCCTATTTTAATCCCTCATGTATCTCGAATGTTTCCGATAAGACATTTCCTACTTTAACTTATCCTAAACTGTATTAGTTTCACCAATTTCGGGATTCCCAGTTTTACAAGGACGTGATGCATTTTCGGTCGATCTATAGAGTCATATGTTTTTTTAAGCTCTACGAATAGATGGTGGAGCGTTTCGTGGAATCTCCATTTCTTTTCTAAAAGCTACCGTATAGTGAAAATCTCGTCACTCGTCGAACGATTCCTCCTGAAGCTACACTGATAGTCTGCGATTATTTTCTTTTTGTATGATGTCAATCTTGTTAAGAGAATATTTGACAGCACAGTGATGTTCATCGATAATGGTGTGTTTTTGTTCCGTTACCCTTTTAAATACGAGAATTATTAGTTTTTCCGTTCTTCAGGGATGATTTCATTGTTCCATATAGTTGTGATGAGCCCATGTAACTGCTCTGTTAATTTTTCTGCTGCATATTTTATTGTTTCCGATGGAATGAGGTCTTAAGCCTATGGATTGCTCCTTTTTCTTCCTCAATGGTTAGAACCTCTGCTGTGCGGATAGCCTCGTTTTCTATTGCTGCTGGCCATGAACATTCAACAGTTTATCGAAATACCTTTTCCAGTGGGCTGCTTGCTCCGACTCTTTGTACAAAACGAGCTCCCCATTTTCGTTGCAAATAAAACCTGATCTGGCCTGGTATCCTTGTCGTATAGCGTTTAGCTATGCATACATTGCTGTCGTCTTTTTAGCTGCACACTCTTCTGGAGTTTCAGGAAACTTTTTCCTTTGCCCTTATCGTTTTATATCCCGTAGGAGATGGTTGACTTGTTTTCGTTTAATATCTTATACGCGTGATCTCTTCGCGAGATCATCAAAGGTGACTTACTTGATGGCGTTTCGACAGCTTTCTTTTATTGATTGAGGGAATCAGTCCTGGCCGTCCCTTACGGTTGAGGGTTCTTACCAAACTCTATTGATTTCGTGGAATTCGAATCCATACCTTAGCTGCCATAAGTTAATAAGTAAATAATCTGAGTCGATGGTGGCTCGTTGGAAGGTTCGGACATACTGGATGCTAGAGGAGTCGTTGGTATTCTGATCAATCTGATTGGTTGTCAATTGATCAGAGAACCGCCAGGTCTTCTATGGATGCTAAGATATGGAAATCGTATGTTGGCTACTAAGATATTACGCCCCGCCACAGAGTCTACTACCTGAATTCGCTTTCTGATGTGGCGCTGTTAGGCTATGTTTTCCTGCGTCTCGTTCATAGCTATGGCATTGAGTGTATGTTCTATCAAGGAGGTCATACAATTCGTCCTTGAATAGGTCGCATGTAAATCTTATGTTTCTCGGTTTGAACTTGACATGGATTATTATTAGGCAGTCCAGCACATATGGGAAGCTTAAGACTTTTTTGCCAAGGTCTCTGAGATGGACCGGATACTCTCATCCCATTTCCAATTCTCTATTAATAGATCTAATATTCCAATACAGATCCGAAATTCGTTTCCTTTCAATACTGATATACACCCAGCGACAAAAAAAACCCTCGCAATACATTTTTTAAGTACAAAACTGATTTTCTTAAAGATTTAATAGTTGAATTTTATTTATCCTCTTTCTTTTCATAATTTGATATTTATACTACACAAAAACAGTAGACTTTACATTTTTAACTAAAACATATTTCAAATATTAACAAAAAGCAAAAAAATGACGATTTCAACATTATAAAAAAATTGTTTTCTTACTAAAAATAATTAAAAACATTTGTTTTAGGAACTCAAAAGTCATAGTTTTTATAAATATATTTAAGGCACAGTATCATAACTGTTATATTTTGACAACAAAAGCGGATTAAAAATTAATACTTTGTGGCTGCGCCCTTGTTTTTAATGACGTCACGAATTCGGTTTGGCATCGAATTAAACAATTTTTTTAAATAATTTCCGTCTAGTTCCTCATACCAAACTTTTTCTATAACCAATTTCATCTCAGAGATCGTTCTTGGTCGTTTTTCTCTAATCTTTTTCCCCATATATTGCCAACAGTTTTCAATTGGATTCAGGTCCGGACTGTTTCCTGGCCATGGCAGAGAGGATATACCCAACAGATATTTGTGATTTTTTACCTGAACGTAGAGAAAACATTAATGTAAATAAATAAACTCAAATTAAAACTTTAGCTCAAAGTTAAAGTTACCGTTTTGGCTCGGTGACATGGGGCTGAGTCATCTTGAAAAATTAAATTTTCGGAATACTCAGAACATTGCTCCAAAGTTGTCAAAACACCTTCGTTGATGATCTCAATGTACTTTGCAGCATTAACGGTTCCTTCCAACATCAGAATAGCACCAACACCAAACATTGTAATGGCACCCCATACCATTACATACGGGGAATGTTTCACGGTAGATAAGGTGCATTCCTCGGAATACCTCTCTCCTTTTTTGCGGCGGACAAGCGCATTGCCATCGGGGCCAAACAAATTGAATTTAGACTCATCGGAAAAAACAACTTGTCCCCAATCCTCGCCAGTCCAATTTTCATAATTTTTTGCCCATTTTGTTTCATTCTGTTGGTAAGCAGGGGCTTTTTTGCAGGTCGCCGTGCTCTTAAACCCATATTGTTCAGCTGTCTTTGCATGGTTCGGTCACTGATTTGTTTTCCAGTTTAAGTCCGAAAGCTCTTATTGATGTCTCCAGCATGCTGAAATCGATTAGACACTGACATTCGATGAATAAGCCGTGCTTCTCTTTCAGTTATTGACCTTGGCCTGCCGCTTCCAACTTTCCGTTCAATTGAACCTTCGGAGTGATAATTCTTGATGACATTGCGCACACTCCACTCGTTAGTGCCAACCCGACGAGCTATTTCTCGTTTGGAAACATTTTTCTTATGCAAAGCAATGATTTGGGCCTTTTCCACCAAAGAGAGTACCATAGCGAAAAATACAAAATTTTGACTTGAAATACTTTTTCTACTAAAAAAATCGATCTGATCGCGATCACTTCACTTTTTCTACTGCGAGTAGGCAGAAAAAATCTTTAAATAATAAGAGAAGGGTGCAGAATTCGTAAAAGGGTTCAGAATTGTAAAATTTTACAACTTAATTACAAAATATTTCTAAGAAATGCAATGCGAGGGTTTTTTTGTCGATGGGTGTACTTGTATGTACACTGGGAAGTACGTAGGGATAAAAGTTCGCATATATTGCCTCGCCCGTCAGTCAATTGTAGAGGGAGAAATGTGTGCATATACCTAGTCCTGCCTAGTCTGTTACAAATATAAAACGCTATAAAAAAAAGCACTAAACATATGTATTGTATTCAAAATTATTTCATTTATTAGAACACAATATTGGTTATTAAAAAAAGTTGGGTTCATTCGAAACGACCGCCTTTTGCTTTAACACAAGCTTCTAAACGGTGTGGCCATTGGGCTATAGCGGCACGTAGGTATGGTTTCCATGGAGATCGTGGACGCTGCTCTAATTAATGCTGTTTTAAGGCTTTCCAAATTTCTGTGGGGAATCTTACAGACCATGTTCTCTAATTCTGACTACAAACCATAATCCAGTGGATTCATATCTGGACCCCCCGACGACCAATCTTCTGCTGCTATAAAGCCAAGAATATTGACTCTGAGCCACTCCTGCGTGGTTTCGGCTTTGTGCGCTGGAGCAGAGTCCTGTTGGAAGATCCATCTATGTCGATTGAAAAGGGTATTGGCCAAACCCTTTACAACACTCTCTAGCACATCTTCTTGGTAAACCTTTGCACCAGTTTTTACGCCCTTTTCACAGAAATGGAGGGATGTGACACCATGGTGAGAGACTCCCCACCAAACCATTACGGAAACAGGATGATGACCACGTTGAACCCTTAGAACAATTTTTTTCCCTTCCTTGGATGAAGTGGCATAAATCTTGTCATTTTGTTTGTTGAAAACTTGTTCCACGGTAAAAATTTTCTCGTCCGTAAACAGAATGTTTTCATGGCCATTGTCCGCGTGCCACTGCAAAAGTCGCTTGCATCTTTCCAGCCTAATTTTTTTTAGTTAAGGAGTTAGAAGATGACCGACGATAGGCTTTCATATGCCGATCATCCCGAATCAGTCTAGACATGGATCTGGTTGATATAACCAATTTCTTGGACATGATCTTCTGCTTCCTAAGGGGATTTCTCCGAATTCGTTCACGTACAGCCTTTACTACTCCACTCGTACGGACGACGCGCGGGCGACCACTTTTTGGCCTGTCCTCTACTCCAGACAATTCGCGTAGTGAGCAATAGCCCGATCAAGGAATATTCTTGATATTCCGAGTGGTTTTAGCAAATCGAAAATTTGGCCAGCACTCTTTCCGCGCTTATGCAACGCTATTAACGCGGCTCGATTCTCTTTTACGCCCCACTCCATGTTAATAGTTAGCAAACTGAAACCAAACTGACTAGTATTCTTCACTGATCAGTGCATATGTTAACGGTTCTATTCCCGGAAAAATGTTTGAAAGATAAGCGCTGGAAATTGTGTAACTGGCAGGACTAGGTATATAAAAGGGACTTTTTGTAAACTAAACTTCTGAATCATATAGCAGGACTGGAATGATAAGGGTTACGTAAAAAATCAAGGAAAATAAAGATTTACAAGAATTATTCTGTGCCTCTTCTAGAGCTTGAAATCTTAGAGCATGACGGACTTTTACCAAGGTTTTCCGTTGCCTCCTTTACAACACGTGTTGATTTGTGTTCAGCCTTTTCTACTCAGCTTTCCGACCAAAAATAATAAGATTTTTAGGGATATTTTATTGTGTAAGCTCAAAAATACATTTTATCCCTATTGTAGTGACAAGCAAATACTGTAACGCTGATATTAAAACCCGGCCTTGCCATAAAATGCACGCTCTTGAAGTCAAATGTCGTACCTGCTTAATAAAATTCCACTAGCATCGAATTTAATAAAAATGTGCTGCTATAAAAACTTTTCACCGGATGTCTCTATTATTTTTTCCAACACTCTGTCATGAGCTGAGGGAACAAATTTGTTTGGCTATTTGGTTCGGCTGGGGTAACGTTTTGTCAAGTTTGTCCACTAGCTTACCAATATCTGTAATGTCTCCACCTAGTCCTACTTATATTCCTACCCATTCCCGTGCAAATCCCTCTGTGATCGACCTGTTTTTAACAAATACCCCTGGTTTGATAACCCAACCAGTTGTTATAAACGAACTTAGCTCTGATCACATTCCAGTTCTTTGTAAGCTCCGCTGGTCGGGAGTAGAAGTAGTGCAATATTTCTTTGACTTGCAGAAAGCAAATTGGACCAACTTTCGAAAAGAGGTAAAAAACAGACTACGAACAATTCCCACAAATGTTCAAACAGTGAGAAGCAAACAAGAAGTTGACTCCATCATCCATCAGTTCACTGAAGATATTAATATCTCTGCTAACAATAGCATTCCCTATGTTGCGAAAAAGACCCATCTTATAAAGCTACCAGCACACATTTTAGAGCTTATTAAAATTCGTAATTTACACAGAAGAAATTGGCAAAGATTTCATCAGCCCATTTCAAAAATTTTAATGGCATATTTCAATAAATTAATAGCCAAGAATATTCAAGTCTTTCGAAATGAAATTTGGAACAGAAGATTGTCTAATCTAGATAAAGCTTCAAAACCTTTCTGGAATATTTCAAAAATCATTAGAAACAAAGGCAGACAAATACCTTGCCTTAAAAATGGTACTGATGTCTTTTTCACAGACTCAGAAAAATCGAAAGTGTTTGCTTCGAATTTCTTAGCCAACCACAAAGTATCACAGCATTTAGGCAACGCTTATACTAATAGGCTCGTTGAAAACGCGTTGGAAAATTTTAATGTCGCCCTCTGTGAAACGCCCAAAAGTGAATATATCTCTGAAGAAGAGATTAAGAAATTGGTTAAAAGCTTAAAAACAAGAAAGGTAGGAGGCGTTGATAATATTAAAAATTTGTACCTTAAGAACCTGCCTAAAGAAGGTATTATATTTCTAACTTACATCGTTAATATTTGCCTTAAGGTGCAATATTTCCCCGATGCTTGGAAAATAGCAAAAATAGTCCCAATCCAAAAAACAGGAAAACCTCCTAATGATCCTCAAAGTTATAGACCAATAAGCTTATTGAGTAGTATAAGTAAGATTTATGAAAAAATACTAAAAAACAAAATTATCAGAACTGTCGAGGAAAAGAATATTTATCCTGATGAGCAGTTTGGTTTTCGGCCTGGCCACGGAACTTCTCATCAAGTTCTCAGGATATGCCATTTAATTGAAAAAAATCGTGCAATAGGAAGATCAACGGGCATGCTATTGTTAGACATAGAAAAAGCTTTTGATTCTGTGTGGCACGATGGACTCGTTTACAAAATGTTAAACAATAATTTCCCTGTATTCATTTGTAAAATTGTCCAAAGTTTTTTGTCAAACCGTGCTTTTCAAGTATTTGTCAATCGTAGTCCGTCCGATTTAGTTATGTTTAATGCAGGTGTACCCCAAGGTTCAGTTCTTGGTCCTGTTTTGTACAACATATATACATCTGATTTTCCCAAACTGACATGCTGCGATGTTGCAATTTATGCAGATGACATAGCTTTACTATCATCGCACGAGTTTGGTCTTAATATTGAGACGAACTTAAGAAATGCGATTGATATAATACAAAAATATTACTGCAACTGGAAAATCAAACTTAATGCGGATAAAATTCAAGCTATCTTTTTCACCCGGAAAAGAAAGACTTGTTATTTGCCGTCTAATCAATTTATGTTTAACGGCCAATCGATACCTTGGAAACCGTCAGCGCAGTACCTAGGAATCCATCTCGATTCCAGATTAACATTTTCCAAGCACATTACAGAGACACTAAACAAAGTAAATATTGCAATTCGGATGTTATATTCATTGATAAACAGAAGATCCCATCTTTCAAATGAAAACAAAATATTAATTCACAAAACAATATTTCAGTCAATTTTGTTATATGGCTGTCCAATTTGGGGGAAATGCGCCAAGTCTCATTTAAAAAGATTGCAAATTATGCAGAACAAAATATTAAAGATTATGCTAAATCTCCCCTGGCATTATTCTACAAGAAATCTACATACTAGAGCTAATGTTGAATTGATCTCTCTCAGAATTGACAATCTTATTGAAAATTTTAAGCAAAGATGCGACATTCCCAGTAACCCTCTTATTAACAATTTAAATTTAGCATGACATCAAGTCAAGGTTTCTAATGTAAAATATATGTCAATTATAATTCTTATTATTTATTACTTACTATCCATCTAGTCATATACTTAATTTTCCATTTATTTACTAATTTATTCTATATCTATTTATTTACTTATGTTTTTATTCATTTATTTATTTGTTATTTATTTACATATTTACATATTTATTTATCTGTTTATTTATTTGTTTATCTAAGTATTTATTTATTTATTTATTTACTTGTTTATTTATTTATATATATATTTATTTATTTATTTATTTACTTGCTTATTTATCTATTTATTTATTTATTTATTTATTTATTTATTTATTTATTTATTTATTTATTTATTTATTTATTTATTTACTTATTTATTTATTTACTTATTTATTTATTTACTTATTTACTTATTTATTTATTTATTTACATACTTGTTTATTTATTTATATATATATTTATTTATTTATTTATTTACTTGCTTATTTATCTATTTATTTATTTACTTATTTATTTATTTATTTATTTATTTTTTTTTTTTTTTCTCTACATTGAAGGTTTTAACATATGTATTTTCCTTCAAAGAATAAGATTCTCAATTTATATTCGTATTTATCTTAACATAGTATAATGATACAGTAGAAAGATAGAGCTTAAATATCAAATCTCTGTAAATTGCGCGATAACTCACCAATTGTAAAATTTTTGACAAAATAAATCAATATCTATCTATCTTTGGTTCGGTTAAGTAGTCCTCGGCTCTCCAAGTGGAAATTTTTTTCCAAATATTTCAAAATTTCATATTCCTGTGAGAGATTCCATTCAAGGATTAAATTTTAATTTCGTGTACTGTTGTAAAAAAAAAAAAATTTTGAATAAATTTTTCTTTTTTCGAAAACCATAACAATAGCGAAATCGATTTGGAAACTCCATACCCTCATTGCACAGCGACTGGAAGCAATATCAAAGCTCAATTAATTTAACTGTAGCGCAAACATAAAACAAAAATAAAACAAAAACAACAAACAAAACTAAATCTGTTTTGAATGAAATGATTCGCTTCAAACAAATGGTAAATCACGTTCTTCGATTTTCATTTATTTATTTGTTTGTATTTTGCTTTTTTTTATTTATTATTCCATCGAACAAACTGACCTCCGAAAATAAAATGAAAACAAATGTTTACAATTTCATTGAAATTTCATTTCACGCGCTCAATCACAATCAATTCAGGCAACTACGAGTGTTCGATTTTTTTTCCTTCGATTTGAAAAAAAAAAACAAAAAAGAATTTCGTATTTTTAATCTCGTTAGCAATGCGGCTACATGGCTCGGCTATTACTTTGCAATTTCCAGAGAATGTTTTGCGCAATAAATTTCCATTACCATGCATAGGTGATACGCACGCCCGTCCGGCAGTCTACCAAGGCAACTAGCCCTAGCCGGTTAGTCCGGCAGGCAATTCTCTTTACAGCCAAATGCCAAATGAATTGAAGAAGGAGCAAAAGAAAAAAAAAGGTAAAATGAATCGCATTGCTCATTCGGCTTGCTGTATGCATACGCGCGATAAACGCGACGGATACGCGCGTCCAATTGAAATTCAATTCGCGTGCATGTTGTACATCGGCCCTAAGTTAACGATACCAGCTTTAAACGAGACAAGTCCAACTTCGACTCGAGCAACCGCATACGAATGAAAACGATGTCGAGCGACGACGCTGAGGAATTTTTCCATTTTTCCTCGATGATATTTGTTAGCTAATTGCATTTGGCGGCCTCGAGCCGACGTTCTGTTGTTTTTCGGGTTTTCATCGTGTTGTTGTTTTTCGTTTTACGGGCAGAAATGAAGACAAGACGCGTTTGCGTCGAACGAACGTCGATTGCTAAGTATCTTTTGTAATGACAAGCTGTGAGTTTAATTTATGTGTCACCTGACGAGACGCGACGAGGCGTTGAGAGGTGATGGGTTGTGGACGAGCAGGAAAGCATGTTGATGGATTATTGATTTGTCAAATAAAACATAAAAAAGATCGATGCAAAGTAGTCGACGACAGAGCGATATCATCACATAGTCCATGGTAGACATTCACTACGTACGAGTACGTTCGGTATTCAAATAGGTGCCACGGTCTACTTTGGAGGAGCCGTCGAATGCCGGGACAAACCGTGAAGGAAAAGATGGGAGCATGGTTGGTTGGCAGTCAGGCAACGAAACGGGCAGATGCAAATCGAATCCAATTTGTTAGAGACTCACGAAAAGCATGTCTTTGTCGTGTGATTATGGAAGTCATGTGCAGTTTGTGTATGCGCGAAGACACGGTATTGAACTTTTGCACTCGATGGATGTTACCGACTCCATCTCGTTGGAATGTCGACCGACGACGACGACGACGTGTTGCACAGATGGATTTCACCAAAGATAGGTAGTTGGAATCCGTTGTAAGCTTATTGCATTTTCGCTTGCACGACGACGACAGATGTGTCTTTGAAATGTAGGGCTACTCGTGGTGTGATTCGGGATCACTGATGCAAATGTACGGGAATGAGTTGGATATTGATTGTTTACCAGTTTGTCTCACAAACTTCGTCTTTACGCTTCTCTCTGTATTATTATATATTATATTGTCGAGCTATTTTGAAACCCGTTTGGTGTGATTTATTCAAAATCTCGATCAAAAATTGATTCCATGCCCTGTTTACTATGATATATCCACATCCACATCTGTCACGTTTTTCATCCCAAAAATCTTCCCGAAAACCATATCTATATGAACTCACAGCTTAATGACATGGAAACAAAACGAGTTACTGTGAACTACAACCAACGCAAATTTAGGCGAATCTCTCAAATCCTATCTAGGACAACCACCCCCGGAGAGAAGTGAACGAACATCTTCGACACCAACCATCTGCACGAATTATAAAAAATGAGCAGAAGTCAACCGGACCGCTTTTTGCATTCAGTTTTCTAAATTGCTAAATACGATCCACGTGGGCATTTTAGTGTGACTATCATTAATCATATTTTATCTTGAAACATCTCAACAATTAGCTAATGACTTCAACGCACACGCGGGTCACTATCTGTCCATCTATCAATCCCACGTCGTCTCGCATTATCTTCTCCCCCTGCCCCTGTAAAATTTGCTGAAAGACCAACGGATTAATTGAAACACATATCCATTTATTGAATCACTCGTCGTACTCCCACAATCCGTAGATAACACGAAAAAGTCCCAGAGAAACAACAACAAAAAAAAAAAAAGTCTAAAGAAAAATGAAGCGAAACGACGCTGTACGTTTTGTGTTTACTTTGATGTTCTACACGAAAAAATATAAATATCTGCGGCTTTTACTATCATGTTTCACAAACTTAAACATGAACATGAACAACATCCGAACATCGAACAACAAACATGTCGAATGGGAGAAAAAAAAATCTCGATCCTTCTCCACACACCACTAAACGTACAACGGTGAAGAAGAGAGAAGTTTATATCTATCAACCGACGTTATACCCAGACGTTGTTGTTCACATTAAGCTCGTTGTTATTCGACGTAGAACAGTAGAATCGTGCAAAGCAGCAACCTGATGTAATGGGCAAATGAACAAATTTGTTAATATTCCCATCAGTCGAGACAACTGAAAAAGGAACGATCCAGTTTGCCTAACAATCAACCGAAAAGCACAGCGATAAGAATCTGATATTCCTTATGCGATACCATCTCACCTCGAAGCGGCCAACATTCGTTCACGTCCGCTAATTGCGTTTGCACGTTGGTATTCGCCTTTTGCGAGCATACCCACCGCACTGCGATTCGTTTCGCCACAGATAGTGTGTGGAATTGGTTCCCATTCCGTGAAGTACTCGCGTATATCGTATGCCAACGTTCCATCTACGGGACGAACCACGAACAGAAGATGGACGAATGCAGAGAGATGTTTGTTCATCGCGATCCGTAGGACTGGAGCTAACCATAATTCGTAACATTGGTGACATTCTAAAAATTCCGTCCGCTAAGCGAGCATACGAGTGTGGATGGTGAGGGGATGAAAGGAATTTGACGAATTAGAAGACCTCCAATGCGAATATGTTGACGGTATTATAGTGCACCTATCTCTGGTTGACTAACAATGTCGGCATCACCTCTGGCTGGTGGTTGTACCGCACGACGACTAAGACGGTAGTTAATGATGAAGGTAGGCTGGACGGTCCTCCGGTTGTGCAAATTATCTTGTTGCAGTATCGCAGATGCCTTGTTGAACCATCGGTTGCGGTCGTCGTTTTATTTAAGTTTTTTTTTTTTGCCTTATTCTCGTTTTTTGTCGTTGCCTCGCTATACTCAACAGATGCCCATAGAGAAGAGATGGAGTTGGCAAGTTGCTCATATCACGGTGCACGATCATACACAGCAGCAGTAGAGTCATCTTGTTGGCGAACGTATCTCCAAACGAGGGGAGAGAGGCAGAGAAAAAGAAATCCGCAAATTACTTAGGTGGCTGTACGATTACCAAATGCTATCATCATCAGACCTGCCGACCAACAAACGATGACCATCATCTCCGCGATGGTGGAGGTACGGAACACCGCTACCACCGACAAGTCATGTTGTTGAATGTGCCAAACTACCTTGTTCCTCAATATCAAATTGAAAAAAAAAAACAAAAACAACCAAGTGAACGACAACGACGCGACGTCGACGACCAAGGAGTGAAAGATGTAGCCCTTGCGACAGCGCGAAGGCACCATAAAATAAATAAAAAAAAAAAAAAAAAAAAAACAACACCAAAACGACATGAATAAAAGTTTCCAAGAGATCTCGAGAAAATGATAAGAGAGGCCGCACAAGGCAATAATGTATTCCATGGTTAGAGCTCTAGCCAAGATACGACGAGCATGGGTACGGGTACTCTTAGGTGGGCACTGTTTGTCCGGATAGTGACGATGCCGGCTTGGCGCAGCAACGAGGGGCGAACTCTGGTCGACCAGTTAAGGCTTGCGGTGAAGTGTGGAGTAATCTTGAGGCAGCAAAGCGATTAATTGAGATTCCACCGAGCGATTATCACCACTAAACTTGATTACTGTAATTTTGTTGCAATTTATTTGGTTTTTTTTTTAATACGCTCTTCTGCCCCCCAATCAGGTGGGCCCAAGTGCAACAGTAATTGATGGATGAGGTGGAAGGGGAGGAAATGCAGGACAAAACGGTGAAAGTTTAATTGATTATTGTGCCTTCCCGAGTCAAGGCAACACACCATGGCACGCCAATCGAGCCGGCCGCCTTGGGTGCAGCAGCTGGCGAGTGTTATACGTCTCATGAGCCCAGTTGGCTGCTGGCATATTAGGCGTTAGAAGGAGGCGACTTGGTCTGCCGTGATTAATGATGCCACTTTTATGACTTGTACGCCTTTTTAGTTTTACTCTTTTGCGTTTTCTTATTGAGGAAGGTCTTATAACTTGTTTCCTTATGTCAATTGCGCACATCTAACAATCTCTTTTCTCTCTTTCTCTTTCCAGGTATGTACCGCATTACAGAACATAACACACGAGGTAACGTATTCGCATCTACATTGGTAGAAGACCATGTTATTGGCGCAGCAAATTGTTTCACATTTCAGATTGTACTTGTTTAATTTTACATCAAGTTATTAGCCTAATTGTTCCTCGAACAAAATACAGAAGAAAATTAAAGCACCACGTTCATGCCGCGAAGTATGGGCGGTATAATTAGCTCCGTGTTAAACTGGCAACCGTAACGAACTTTATTAACACTAATTACAAGGCTTACGCCTTACCGGAGCAAAGTAATTTGTTTGTTGAATAACGATAATGATTAGCGTCTTGCGAAGGAGGTGTAGTGACGAGTATCGAGAGATAGTTAATTGGAAAATTCCTAAACACTGATTCACCTACCGCTATTGATAGTAGACGGCTGACGGCAAAGATGCTGT
Source organism: Merodon equestris (assembly GCA_958301585.1). Taxonomy (NCBI): domain Eukaryota; kingdom Metazoa; phylum Arthropoda; class Insecta; order Diptera; family Syrphidae; genus Merodon; species Merodon equestris. The sequence continues at coordinate 50,633,188 of OY284415.1, read as the reverse complement.
GTTAGATATGTTATCGGAGATGCATGGGATCGATGATGCCCGCACGGTGTGCCTACGGCCAGCAGGGTGGTGATGTACATATTTCGAAAGACGACAAGCGTGTATTTTTATCTTATGGAGATCTTAATTCGATCCGATCGGGTTAATTAAGATTTGCTGCGGTACGTGTTCGGAGGTGTTTCCTACTTTCAATTTGCGTCGAAGACGTCGTTCAGGCCCTCTCAGGCTATGAACTTCATATCATAACCGGAATCATAAAGCAACGACCACTGGGTATTAACATATTAGTTACGGACTATTAAAACCGCAGACTAATGTATGCCAACGGACTTGATACTATTATTCCAGCCTGTTCCTTTCTAAGGTGCATGAGTTGAACTGCAAGCAAAAGGTGGATGTCGCTAGCTGATGAACGCACTCGCTGGGCGGTTATTTTTTTTTATGAGTAGAAGTCAAGGAATCTAAGCAAATACTCAAACATTTTGCAGCATTTATCATTACCATTTTCATATTCTTGCTTTGGGCAAGTAGTCGGACTCGTTCCAATCAACTCAGCATTAGTTAGTCAATGCTGGTACGTCCATCATACGCATCGACAGATGGCCATTGAAGAGAAGCCGACGGCATTTCAACTTCATACGGAAGTGATCGACACAATTGAATGGATCCAACTGACAGAACATACCGGTGAATCTGGGTCTGATGATTTCGTAAACACAACCACTGGTGGCAAAATTTAGTGCAGAGCTATAACGATTATTCATGTTATTAGTTCTGATGTTATGGGTGATCTGATAGGCATCTCCATAAAATATTAATCACAGCATCGCTAGCTGAAAAACTGAGGCCATCAAGCCAAGTGAAATGGTAGGAATGTGACCCAATATGTTGTTTTTGAACTTAAACCATTCTCTGACAGCAGGAGATATAGTTTGTATTATGATAATAGTCAAAACTGCTATTTAGTCGTAGACTAGTCAATGCATCCTCAGTGTGTGAGTGTCTGGTCTGGTTTTTGGAGTAGTGGCATTACTGAGCAAAGCATTTAGCAACAGCATTATGGCCAACGGAAAGCGGTACATTTGATGAGAAATCTTTAAATAGGACTTGAATGATTTATGATTTCAGTAATACGGCGCTACGTGACTCACAAACCATTTACATAGTTCGACAATCGTGGAATCAATCATTTTGTTGGCGTGGCTTGGTTTGCGCGAAACTGTGATTTGACACCTTTGCACATTTTTTATTGACATTGCAGTCTTGGAAAGACCAAAACCAAAACTTCTGTTTATTGACTCTGAATGGCGAATTTCCTGAAACTTTTTCCAGACAAGTATACTACAAAAGGTTTGTCAGCACTCCTCAAAGGAAAAATAACACGAATTATGATTTTGATGACAGAATCAATAACGTCAACCTCTGAGCCACCCTGCCGCCCTAAAAGACAATGACTTAAGGTCTCAAGCCATCGGAAATTTGATTGACAGGATGCACTACAACCAGTTCATTCTTCTGTTGATGAAACTAATCGGCCTTGTGGCATTTCGGCCACTCACTCTATCGTCCTAGGTAGAATATGTATGTTTGATTCTTCTTCATGTGTCTTGTACAGATTTTTCAACAGGGACATAACAATTTTGTATTTTTATAAAAACGCACTCTCAAAGTTGCAGAAATTCGAAGAAAATCCTGAATTTCATCGAAAAATCATTTTCAGCGATGAAGCTCATTTAACGGCTTTGCCAATAAACAAACTATGCCTTACTGGACAGACTCAAGCCCTCGTGTGCGCCAAGAGACCCCATTGCATCCACAAAAGGTGACTGTATACTGTGAATTTCATGACGAAAGTGTGATTGGTTCGTATCAATTTTTCGTCGATTAAAATGATCATGTTACAGTCAATGGAGCTTGTTTTTGTTTTTTTATTTTTATTTTTTATAATTCGTGCAGGTTCAAGAGTGTACACTCTTATGGTGCTTGTCACACAACCTGGACGGCGTGCAGATGGTTTGTGTCGAAAATGTTCGTTCACTACTCTCCGGGGGTGGTTGTCCTAGATAGGATTTGAGAGATTCGACTGAATTTGCGTTGGTTGTAGTTCACAGTAACACTTTTGTTTCCATGTCATTAAGGTGTTATATTGGAAATGCACACACAGATTATGAATTTTAAAGTGATCTTATGATGCGAGTGTTATGCCTTCGTCAGCACTTTTTTGATCATCTCTCACTCACAACTGATGTTGTTGCACAGTTTTTCCGTATAGGAATTATTCTTGACTATGGGCGAATTTGAACTGTTATCGTTAGATATTTTTTTTTTGGCTAAAATTTCAGGGACTTTCAGTGAAATGCGGTTTCGACAAGAACACATGCCACATAGCGGCGGTCTTTTCCCTACGGGTTTTCCACTCATTATGAGTTTGACTTTTCGTCCACAGTTCATTCGTTCTACGCGTCCTGCCCATCTCAAGCTTACTCGGATTATGCTTAGAGCTGAATAGAGTTCCTCCAATTCTTGATTGTGTAGTTTTCTCCATTCGCCTGTGTCTTCGTTCTGTTTTCCACCACAGATTCCCCCTAAGATCTTGTTTTCAAGGACCCGAAAAGGAATCTATATAATTGCGTCAATTATAGGGCAAAGTATCCTAGGCATCGTTTATGAGATTTATCAGATCTTTTCGTCCTGCTCCGTAAATATGTTAAACGTGAACAATGTGAGGTCATATGACTTCTTAAACACCACTTTCGAAAAGACTGTGTGTGACTCTGCACAATTGCTTATAAGAGCCGAGCCAACGGATGGTGTCGATGTTGGCTGTCATTTACTGAACCTAATTTGGTTCATCTTTTCGACAGATGTCAAGTGCAGTTTTCAGAAATGTTAGTCATGGAGTCGTTTATTACGCATATTTGTTATTCAAACTTATGTTATTGCGAAAATGGGCGATCCGGTGCATTCGTTACATTTTTCTGTGGACATTATCACCATTGTAAGACCAGAATTCGGGCAATGGTGAAACTGGTTCGGCATCGGATCAATCTCAAGACGCTCGGACCGCTCATACAACATGCTGGCGACTCTTATGGCACTTTACAGCTGATTTCAAAGGTTTTTTTTTTTTTTTTTAAATATGGTATAATTACAGGGCAAGTGTTAGCAAATTTAGGTCTATTGTGCCCTGCTAGCCAATTAGACGAGGAGTTTCTCTACTTTTTTTAAAAAAGAATGTCCCTCGTAGGAACTGAGCTCATCCCCTCAGGAGGATATGCTTTCTAAAATGGCAGAGGGTTACGCACTCGCATAGAAGTGCTCTGCAGTTTCCTCTTCCTCTAGACAAAGTCGACACTCGGTTTCAGACGTAAGGTTAATTTTGTTAAGATGATATCTGAGACTTTAGTGTCCCGAAAGGTAGCTGATCTTATGATCTTCGAAAGGTCTTCTGATATCGACTTTATTATATTTAAGAATATTGATAGAGTGTTTGTTCAGGGGCCGTATGAATCTCTTCGATTGTCGAAGTCCTTGAACGCTGTTCCAGTGCAGGTGTTGCGATTTTTCCCACTTGTCTAAGAGAAAATTGACCTCCTAGCGAGTTGGTCGGTGGTTTCGTTGCCTTTTATGCCCTTGTGCCCTCTTTTGCCTACGTCTTGCAGGGTATCGTGGCATTCCTTGATGGAATGTGAGTTGGTGCTGTACGAGCCCAACGCTTTGAGCGCTGCCTGGCTATCTGAGAGTATATCGATGGTCATACCTCTTATGCCAGTCTCTAAGTTTAGGTTGACGCACGTAAGGATGGCGTATAGTTCGGTTTGGAAGACACTGGGTCTAGTTCCGAGGGCCTTCGATATCTTTCTATTTGGTCAAAAGATGTCAGCGCCAACACCGGAATCCATCTTTGAGCCATCTATGTACCGCTTTCTCGGTATATAACTAGTGGATTACCTTTGGTTTCAATCCCCAGTTTTACGGTAAGTGCGTCGATAGGAATACAGTGCCTTAGTCGCCTTTGCAATGTTGGAGTTCGAGTTTAGTTTGCGATCAAGCTCTATACCTGGATACTTGACTTCTTCTGAAAATCCTATGTTTGTACCGTTTAGGGAGCAAGGTTGTTTTTTCCTCCTTTTTGTAAACGAGACTAAGGTTGTCTTATTTGAGTTTACCCCAGTCAGAAATAAATTAAAGCGCCAGTTGCATGCGTTCGCAGGTAGAAATTTCTCATTTACTTGTAACAATAGCTACAAGTTAACCGAGGATGGTTTACTAGTAGAGTAGGTCGTCGATGACTATCGACCAGAGAAGGGGTGAAAGGAGTCCACCTTGTGGACACCCTTTAGTTGCTGATATTGTCACAGAGACCCTATGTAGTTGAGATAATACGGCTTGAAAGCCGCTCTAACCCAGTGGGGTGGTCTACACCTCTCCGAGACTGGTTCTGGATACGTACAGAGTTGTAGCCAGTATTATGAAATCCCCCACAATATCGAGGAAAGCGCAAATTGCGATCTCCTTGGGTGAGTGATACAGCGCGTTCTCATTAGATCGTTCTTTACGGTCTGCAGCGTAACCTTTAAACGTCGCAGATTCGTAAAATGGGTGGCAAAGACTATTTGCCCAATTTGATCTTTTCCGATGAATCACATTATAAGATGAATTGCCGTACGGATTGGAAAATCCACACGAGATTCACAAAAGTCAATGCGTTTAAGAAAAGTTACTGTTTGGTGGGGATTGGACTCTCGAAAATCAGGCTGGAATGGCAAATGGAAAATGTTATCGCTCTCGACAATTTTTTTTTCCAAAATTGAATGTATTGGGTCTGGACAATCTCTGTCTTCAACAGGAATGGCGCTGTCAATCAGTTTATTGCTTTCGAAATTTAAAGATCGTATTCGGTATCCGGACTAGATGAGATGGTGATTGGTCTTGGAGGTTATTTGTATGCCCGTATCACTCCACTATTCGCTGAAGATTCAACCATATATCGATTGATGGAATCAGGGTATGAGCCCATCTTCCCTTTGTGGTGTTATCCCACTGAGATTGCCATTGGGCCATCGAGCGCGACATTTCTTCCTCCTTGATTTTCCTTACCTCCCCGTCTTCGGTTGGCTTTGACGAGAATGTCAATGGGGATCTTCTCATTCCAGCAATAACAAATGCTGCTTCGTCCGAAATTTTCCGGTAGCCGCTTATTGTACTCAGGGCCGGTATACCGATGATAATTTTCGGCAAATTTCCTTCTTCTTAAGTACTTCAGACTAGTGCAGCATACAGCTTGACTGAGGTCACCCGTCTACTCAGCAGAATCCTCTTTGCATGTCTCAGCCCACCAACGTTTGGCAGTATTCTGAAGAGTGCCATTTGCAGTGCAGATGCCTTATGCTCACATAGTCTGCGTGTGGTCTTAAACGCAGTCTGTTCTCAAGCATCACTTGACCGCTTTACTTTAACCGCTTCATAGGATCGAATATTCTGGTTGCTGACTCGGATATCGACGTGTTTTACGGTTTTTCTGCCTGTTATAAGGACGACCTCGGTCTTATGGTCTGCGATAAGCCTGCCTGTTTAAGGCCTGCAGATTCAAGCCTCTATCTTATCTGGGCGACTGCAGCGTTTATGGCTGACTCAACTTTGCGTGTATGCTTTGCAACAACCACGATAGCTATGTCATCTGCAAATCCGATGATGTTAGTTCTTTTGGGAAACCTTAGTCGCAGAACTCCAAAGGTTCCAAAGGAGGGGGCCCAGTACAGATCCCTGAGGAACCCCGACGGAGATGTCATAATATTTGGTCCCTTCTTCCGTGATATATGTACCTCAGTTGTTTATTTTCAAGGTAATTTGTAAGGTGTTTCCATTTTTCCTAGCGACCTTCTCATCAGGATCCAGTGGGCAAAATTAAACTCGTTTTCTACGTCTAGTGTTAGTACTGCGCAGTAGTTCTTTGACCCTCGCCTCCACGAGTGTCCTGCTATGGCTTCAGATGCAATATCGGCTTCTTTTTGAATTGCATTATTTTATTAAAAATTAAATACTTAGCGTTAATAAAATTATTATTAAAGCGTGCTTTATGAATCTATATTAGTTGTTTGAGACGACTCCCTTCTCGTTTCTATAGTCAATAGCCTGTCGTATTTAGAAGAAATATCGGGCGGTATGACGATGGATCTCCGGGTGGTCTGGTTCCCTTGGGTAGCAGTACTAAGTGCAGCAACTTACATGGTTTTGGAAACACTCCTTCATCTACATAAGCATTTTCGCATAATTGCTATGAACATCTCACGTCTTGTTTGGACAGCAGCCTTGAATGCTTTGTTCGGAATTCTGTCGAGTTCAGGCGGCTTTTTGTCGGCTACTCTATCGAGGGCTCTTTGCAGTTCGTTCAGGGTGATTGCTGGAATGTTACCAACCTCTATTATCCGAACGGAATAGAAACGAAACGAAATTATGCAAATGATATTGTCATCTCTGCCAACAAAAAAAAAAAACTTTTAGGAGCTCATGTATTGTATCTACTTCGGCTTAGTCGCAGATGAGCCTACGCCTCCAATGTCTAAATGGCTCTATAATGTAGAGCTAATTGACATTATACATTTCATGGTGGAACCTTGCAAGATCTTGTGTTTGATTGCAATATGGAATTTGTATTCTCGGCTCCATTTGTCTCATTATTTCTTCATTTTTAATTTTCTGCGATTTTATTCCAAAATGTAACGAGGCGCCATTAGGGTTACGCTATATATATAGCCGAAAATTCGGAAAATACCCACAGATATGCACACTCCCACTAGCCCTTACCCCTTCACTTTTCATGACAGATTAATGAAAAACTCCCATCCACCTATACAAGTCAGAATCACGCTTCACCGTCCTTTCCTCCTCTCTCTGCTCGGCATAACCGTTCACATGTCTGTGAAGCGATATATCCCCAATTAGTGCTATGACGTTGAATCAGTTAAGCTACAAGAATCTCGGATTAACAGCAAACATCAACCGAAATCCAGTGCAAACTGCTTACATCAACAAATCTTATCGCATCGCAAATTCATTTCACTTTCAATGTCATTCAGACCCTCTGTCGACCACTCTTGGTATGTAATATGTGATTAGTTGCTTGTCCTCTACTTGACATCCCCCGGTGTCCCGTCTACCTGTCAGAAATGTTCAGACCATCATTAACAGCAGGACACACATTATTGACATTGATCACTTCCCCAGATTGTATTACATCTAATAATAGACGAAAGCATTTTGTCATTAGCAACTTTCACAGATACTCGTATCCACGTGAGGTACATAAGCAAACAGTAGATGTATATGCTCACTAGTGTGGATAAATGTGCGGTAAACCGGCATTAGGTGCGATACGATGTACTGTCACACACGTAATTATGGTGTTGTCCTAACAAATTGACAAACAATGAGCTTTGTCAACCTCCCCCAAATTGATTTACACACACCGTGTCAGCCAGTACTATACATCCAAATATCATCTTTCTCACATCAACATACTATCGGGATGGATCGTGGGTGTACAAGCTTGTATGCCGTGACTCGGGGCAGGAGGCACACAAAGACCGAATTGTCGTCGTGTTTTATGAGCGATGACAAAATCAGTCATGGAATTAATTATTATACCGAACCCAGTGTTGTCCATCCCTTCCCGGTTAGCATGCTGCTGTAAATCCCACTCACAGACCACCACCACCACTACTCCCGACAGTCACTGTATAATGACTCTCAAGGGAATGCATTAAATTAAATTAAACGTTGATGATTATATGTGTACGTCGGGCATTTTGGTTGGCGTGCTGAGCACGGGACGGGAGCGAGATGGTCAGAAAGATGTTGATGATGATGATAATAATAATAATGACGCCACTGACGCTGTACTCCATTAAACAACCCTACAGGGGCATTTTACATTCTACGTACGTCCGGATCGGGGGTGACTTCCCACATAACCAGCAGCAGTTGTAGTCGTTGTCATGCTCATCTTACCGACAATAGACAGTATGAAAAGTTATGAGTTACTATAGCACACACTCCCCCCCATACACAGCAATCACAGGAAGGCACTTGATTTGAGGGTCAAAAGGGGTGCTGATGGTATCTATAATATATTGGAGGAAAGGCGACATTGGGATCACAAAAGCTTCACTTAACATTGCAAATTGAAATGCAAATTGCTTTGGCATTTCGTAAAGACAAAGTTAAGGGTTGACGATGGCAGATGTGCGATGACCGCTACGACACGAGGGGTGAGAAACTGACCAGTTGCTATTGTCATCTCACCATCGTATATTATCCTTTGAAGGACTTTCAATGGTGTCATATTTTTATGACGTGCCTTCTTCGCAAGACGTCGTAGAACATTCCACTACTGGTGTGCCGTATGACCCAAAAGGGGGGTGTTGGCTTGGGATTCGTTTGTTATTCTCACCATGGAGGCATGAATAATCGCGTGTAATTATCACATCAACAGGGTAATTTGTCGAAATGAATGTGATGATTAGGGGCAATAACAAAACTGATTGTTTCGATAGCTGCCCTGAGATATGGAGTCGCTTTCAATCGGGCTATTGTTTGTCGGTGCGACTAAATGAATACTTAGTTCGGGGTGCAATTTAGAACCAATGACATGGGTAGCTAGCTCATTAAGATTCTAATCTGTGCTCGAAACGCAATGTTTCGTGGGAAACTGCTGGGGGTGGATGTAATGGTGATTATAGTGGTTGGTGCTTAATTGGCAATTGGCGGGGGATCTCATGAGGCACGAGATTGTGGTTTTTTTTCGCGTTTGGGTTGGGCTATCAGAACTTCTAACACGAAAGGTTATTCATAAATCTTTTTCGTGCGGATGAATGTGCTGTGGGAAAGGGGAATTTAAAGAACACTTTTTGGTGTACTAACATGAGAGTCGGGACCAATTATCCTTTAATCCTCTAAGGGATACAAAAGGACGTGTAGTTCAAAGACGTCTACATTCGACCTAAAATTATAAATCGATTGAGGCAGATTTTAACTGATCCTTTTTGGATCCGTTCCATAATTTACCTGGCTGAGCTGTTTTTGGTTTAGCTGGTTCTAGCACTTCATTCACTGATCGTGAGCAAAGACTTACTTAGACGGCGCTAGATTTGGAGTGAATCTGGAACTCACTCAATGACAGCTTATTCAAACAACTGCTGGTGGACCTCTTCCCTTTTGGATTCGGCCCTCCTCGGCCGAAGTGATAATCGCTCAGTACTGTCAAGCATCGAATACATGAGAAGGAGATCCTGAACATAAGGTTGATAAAAATGTTTCGGTCCCTGATCTTGGTGGAATATCACTAACACTTGTGACCGAAGTTGTCTGCCTATCTGAAAGATAAATGTGCCAAAACTTGATGACATTTTGCTAGTATACGGCCATCCAACAAGAGGTGCCATTTTAATTTAATTAAAATATAGGCTGTCTTTTTAGAGATATAAAAATTCAATAAGAAATAAAACACTCAAAGCTTATGTTAATTGTCCATGATATTGGCTTTATTTAATAGATAATTGTATGCCATTAATAAATTTATGACGCGCCATGGGTAGTTCAAATGAAGCGCATTCGTGAAGTCCAATTTTGGAAAACTGTACCGAACAACTGGTTGTTAACTTCCAAATCCGCCAAAGTCCCTGGTTTATAGGCATAGACTAGCGACTTCACATACCTCCAAAGGAGGAAATCTAAAGGTGTGAGATCACAGGATCGTGGAGACGTTACGAAAAATTATTATATATTAATTACGCGAAATGATGCGCTCAGCAAATGTTTCCGGCAATAAGTTGATGGTGTAGCGCGACGTGTGACATTTTGCGCCATCGTTTTGAAACCAAAGATCTTTCACGTCCATGCCATTCAACTGAGAAACGAAGAAGTCAGAAATCATGTTTGTATGGCGCTCTCCATTGAGGATAACTTTCTTCCTTCCTTCCCATAAGGCACACCAAACAGTTAGTTTTAATGGCTGTAAGGGCGTCTCGAGGCTTCTAGGTTTTCTTCAGTCGAAATTGGACTATTTTGCTTGTTTACAATACATATCCATTGAATCAAAAATGGGCCTCATGAAAGTACAAGATTTTGCGTTGAAAATTAAGCTGAATCATGTTTTTGGCCAATTCACTGAACCAACGACGTGTATAATGGTCACGCAGTTTCAACTCTTGCACAAGCTGGATCTTATAGGCCTTTAAGACAAGATCTTTACGTTAAATCATCCATAAAAAGGATGGGCATAGCTCCAATTGCTGTACCCGATGGCAAATTGACTCATTTGGATCATCCTCAACACTGCGCTCCAACACAACCATAACTTCTTCTCTTCGCATTTTTTTTTTCGTTTTTTGGGATACATACTATCGAAAACGATTCATCGTGTTCCGAATGCCTTGCTCAGATGGACGTTTATGTCGACCGTAAAATGGAAGTAGCGCACGATAAATTTGGCGAATCGATCTATGAAGTTTTTACAATTTCTATGCGTTGTTCTGGGATTAATCTATTCATCGTAAAATGGCAAACCGTAATAATCACAAATCAACTTTCAACTGTCAAATAGACAATCTGCAGAAACAGTGTTGCCAGTTTAAAAACCAAACCTCTAAAAAAAACACCTATTATATGTCCCATTACCACCAAACAAAAAACCCGCACCAGAGAGTAACTCCAAATTTCTCATGGATTTATGTACTCAGACAAATGGAAATAAGTTTCACTACTTAGAATAAATGTAAATCAAAATGGTATCAGCTACGCCCAATGGTTTCAAAGTGAACCCAATTGGATTTTCAGCCAGACTCTGTGACGGGGGCAGTATTTTTAACTGACCTTTCCGGATGAACACGAGTGAGACTCTTCATATAACATCATTAACTATCCGATACGTTCGGACAGTGCAAGAAGACCCTTAAGACCGAAAGCAGTGCAAACTTCAAAAACTTTGGAAACGATGCTAAAACTTTATTCATTGGACATACTTTCCCCCACCGATCCACATTGCTAACCTGATCATCTCCAGATGCTTCAAAGAGCACGGGTAGCCATTTATTCACAGCTTTATAAGACTTTCGTTTCATTATATGATGGACTAAGGCGTTTCAGGATGAATGCTAGTAGTGCGTCTCATGCTTTGTGTTATTTTTCTTTTCAAGTGCACTGCTGATGGCCCTTTACCAGTATTCCCATTGTCAGTCTATAGGTCTGTGAAGGAAGGAAATTGTTTGGCCAAGATCCTTTGGTTTTTTTTATTGCTATTAGTGTTACTCCTTTTATCCTCTCGGAATTTCCGGACTTCTAGGGTGCGGAAACAATTTATTTATTGGATGACTGATTAGGAGATGCAGCATGTTCGTGGGTAGTGTGTTTCGGATATGTCACACTGCCTACTAAGGCCATAATCGGCCATAATCTAGAATCCTCTGTACACGTTTGGGTCTGATGGAATGCACATTCATTGTAGGAAAGCTACGTAAAATTAGGCGTCAAAACTGAGATCCGTCTAGAAGTGGGAGTGGTCGTGCTGCAATGGTATCACCGACTGTTGAGCGGAAGGTCTGTAGTTCAAGTCTGTCCATAACCTAGAACATGTTCTATACGGGAAAACTGTGCAACATCAGTTGTGAATGTGAGATGAGCAAAAAAAATGCTTACTCGCAGTGGAAGATCACTTCAAAACTCATACTCTGTGTGTGCTTTTCCAATATAACACCTTAATGATATGGAAGCAAAAAAAAGTTACTGTGAACTACCACCAATGCGACAAATTCAGTCGAATCTCTCGAATACTATCTAGGACAAGCACCCACGGAGAGTAGTGAACGGACATCTTTGACACAAACCATCTGCACCCGCCCAAGTTGTATGACAAACGCCATAAGAGTGTAACTCTTGAACCTGCGCGAATCCTATAAAAAAAGAATTTTAGAAATCGTCTTTGATGCGATTGTGCCTGTTATCTGTAAAGGCGTGCACGCATTAAAATCACATGTCTTCGCGGGTAGACTTGATACAGATGGCGATATCGATCGAAGCTTAGTTTCTTGATTCACTGTTACTGCACTTGGAGAACAACAAATTTTCCACAAAAAGAGAAAAAAACCGTAAATTAGCACTAAAACACGAAATTACTTTAGCTCGTTGATTCTCGTTATCATGAAGGACGTGTTGCACCCACCGCTCTCTATCCCCCTCATTGAAACGGTTGTACCCCTTCATGCTAAAAATCAAATACAATATTTCACTTTCATTTTGTAACGAAAATCACGTTCCAATCTTCACCTCCTCCACCGACGTGGAATGCGAATGGCGCTATAAATCCTATCGCCTTCCATCTATTCATCACATCACGAATAGCAGCGGAAGAAACTTAATCAAATAATATTTCAACAAAAACGGCCAACAATCCGCAACAGTTCTATCAAAACAATCGTAAATTTTCATATTTACAATTTATCACTGAATAAACACATCTATCCCGGCATCGTATCTTGAAGCATCCGTCTATTCTCCCATCCGTCTCCCTCGTACTTGCGCTCACTTCACAGATAAATTACTTGGCCGCAAAATAATTCAAAACAAAAAAAAAAACCGTAGAAGGAAAAGTACAAAAAAAAAAAAAATATTCAAAGCGAATGCCACGTTCGTGGAGGCATCCGTGGCCCCGCATCCAAATGATTTGTTGTGCAGCATTTTAATTATCCGAGTATTGCTCTCCGTATCGCCTCCTTTCATTCCTATCTATAGTCGAGTTTGTGTGCCCGATTCTATAGTCTTACGTTTTTATGATTATTGTTTTTCCTATTTTTGTCTATCGAGAGGGAGAGGATGAGTGAGGGCGGACACGAATGGGCCGTGCTACCGCCTCCCGCTGGTCCTGACCGAACTATATAGCACTTAATGGCTTGCCGCTGCGTGCATGCGCATCTCAATGATCGCGGGGCCAGTGATCACCGATCACTACTCACTGTTCGCTGATCGACGATCAGTTTGTTGTGCTAACGTTCAATTGCTTTTCAAATAAACTTTTTCCATTGAAATCACTGCACGAAGATGTGTCGGGTGTTGTTTTTAGTGTTGTCGGATCGTCGGAGGCAGACGTACGCGACCTGAGAAAGATGAGATGAACAAACAAACAAGACGAGAGGCGGGAAGAAATATTAGCGCGGATCAAAAGATCGTGCTTATATTGGGTTAAGCAATCGCAGTCGAAATGTGTTAGGAAAACAACAAGACCGCGCATTAATCATGGGATGTGTGTTTTCGGTGAATTGGTGGATCGGTAGGTTTATTATTGTTGGAAATCGCATTTGAAATTATGGATTCCTCGAAAGAGTCGAGGGAAAACAAGATCAAGAAAATTGATGGAAAATTATGTGAAGGCTTGTGGTCATGGAGTGTGTGCTCAATTTACTGCATTGGTTGCTAGAGAGATGCAGTTCTTGGTCTTGCTGTACAGCGGTTTGAAGAATTTCGTCGATGCACCGGTTGTAAATTAGTTTTTATTTCGAAATTTGGTTGTTTTGTAGGAATGTGAGCTATAATTGTACGCGTGTCAGGGAGACTTCGATTGAGATGGTATGAGCGTGACGTAACCATCTACTGTTGAGAGAAGCGATAGGCTCAATGTGGATCCCATGTTTAGGTCAATGTGCCTCTTCCAAGCTAATCTTTCATGTTTGGCATATATTAACTATTCTTCTTCACTGTCCCACCACACTTGTACGGCATTCACCCAACTCCTACTCGTGCACTTCATTAAAGCAGAACAAAAACCATCAACACTCTCATATCAAATTTGCACGATTTAACCGCAAGCATCCATCAACATCATCACCCATCTCATCCGGACTCCCATCCCACTTGATTGCGCGCACTCATCCATGATCATCTCACTTGAGATCAACTCCAGTCATCTGCACCGATCGCACGTTCATTACATAATAATATTTACCCACTCTCGATGGAGTGCCACAAGCCCACCACGAAGTGCATGCAAAACTCCTCAAACTAAACATAACTTTCCAAAAATATTTACCCAACCTCAGAGCTCACAATCAGGCCCGAGGGTACGACAGCACCGCTCATAAAACCGAAAAATACAATATTGAGAAAGAAAAAAAACTTTAATAACATGATTTCCAGACTGCTAAAGAAAAAGGGGTGTATCTGCACTATCTACTCTGTTCGTTGGATGTATCTTTTTATAGATAGAACGTACATAAGTCATAACGAACCCATCATCCTTCACGTGAAACCATCAATCTATCCATCGAGTCAGTCAGCCACTTCCCCATCGCATTGTTGAATCCAGTTTGCCCGCGGCAAACATTCTCAATTTATAAATGCAAATGCTAATAGTAGTAGATACACGAAGCGTGGAGCATTTACGATACTACTATGTACCTGGTGCGAACGTGTACTCGCCCTCGTACACGAAGAGGTACATTTAGATCGAGTTATGACCAAGATTGCTAGCACGGTGGCTGCGAGTTACGCAAAGGCTTCTCTTCTGTCATCACCGTTGATAGAATTCCACACGTTCATGTTTAGCTCAAGGTCTAGAAGGAGGTAAGAGATGCGCGTAAGCTATTGCTCTCTTCGATTAAATGACAAAAAAAAACGGCTTATCCAAGATGGTTTCCACGAAAAACAACGGTAAGAAAAAAAAGTCGAGGAAAGTAAAAACCATCGGCTTGTAGACTTTCTTCTTAGTTGTCTCCACTCGTGCTTGTTTGCTATTCAAATTGTTCTCGAGACACTTAGCCCCACGTCATGAGTCATGAGTACGAAATTAACACTCAGTGACACCCTACGGATGCTTGAACGAAAGCATCTTATAAATGCACTTTTTACTTTCTTCCCTTTTCTTAATCTCATCATAGATGAAGATATTGCCAAGCGTGCTGGCGACCAACAAACATTGCACGATGTCACGCGCATTCGAATAAAACAAAAGTAACCAATCGAATGTCCATTTGACTGTCACTTTGACAGTTCGTCTTGACATTCTACTCGACGAAACAACTGTCAAATGATATTGCTGCCGGATATCGCCTAAAGATTTCACGACTCTACCTCCTGCCAATTTTATTCCTATTCTGCGCCACCACCACCCGCTGGTCAACTGTTCCGTGTGCATTGCAAGTTTCTGCCTCGTCAGCGGGGTAAACGACACTTAGCCAAAAACAAAAGAACAAAAAAAAAAACCCAAAAAATGAATAAAAACAAAAAGTAAGAAAAACACTTGAGAAAAAATGAAGAGGAAAAAGCAAACATGTGAAAAACTTGTTCACACAAAGAAGAGAATCGCTGCGCTGCCGGAGCGCACAAGAGAGGTTCCGATGTTCCGAATAAAAGGAAAAATCAAAACCACGACCCGAATGTAGCGAGGAAAAAAACCTGAAACTCAACTCGAAAAAGGCAGCCATCATCCGCTCCAAGCGACTGAGCAACGCCACCGCGGACCGAATTAATTGAATTTTTACTACACCTGCTAATTTCATTATGTTAACAGCTTACTGTTTAATTGCTGCATAATTACTGTTTATTGCCGTAATTCCATGATATCATTGTGTGTTAGTTAGAATCGTCGGGTCGCCTCTACATCCCACCTTCCCGCCTCCTGTTATACGAGCTCCAACTACTCGACTCATTCCCTTCATGCACTGTATCTCCGGCATTCTCTGTGACTGTGACGGTAGATTGTATGAGTGGTTGAGTGCCGCAGTCGCAGCACAGGCACGCTGGAGTATAGACCCCATCATCTGCTCCTTCAACCTCCCCATCATCATATCGTCGTTGATTCTGGGGAATTCAAGCAAGCGTAAAAAAGAATTTATGTACTCGTACTCGTACTTGTACTCGTAGTAGCGTTAGCGTTAACGTAAGCTTAATGTAGTTGAGTTACTTCAAGTCTGGCATACTATATCCACTAGATACTAGATTGCACCATAGCAGTTTGGTTGGAATTAAGAGAGAAAGAGAAAAAAGCGCGACCAAACGAGGGAGATTGTTGGCTTGTTGTTCTTTTGTTTTGTTTTCATGAGTTCGGCAGATACTTGAAGTTCGAGTACAGGGATGACATGAGAAGCGACTTGGACTATTTCTACTTATCGAATGCTTTAAGGGGGATTTTGTTTCTTTGTTGTTTTTCATTTTTCAAGTGGGTGGGAGGAAGTTTTAAGATTTTTAAGTACATACTCGAGAATAGTGCTTATTTAGTAGTTTTTAATTTGAGAAAGATATGCTTCTCAAGGGGTTTCTTTTGCCCTCATAATTTGAGGGTTCCTCCCTCTGCAAAACTTTCACACGTATAGCTGGTCTATAATTGGATCACATCACTTGGAGTTTGTTATTTTTAAATATTTTTTTTCTGAAAGAAGATGGTGAGGATCGGGTTCCTTTGTTCCAGAAGACTTATGTGCATTTGGAAACAATAAAGCTCTTAGTACTCGTCCTGATTTTTTAGCTATGCATTCGTTAGTCTTTCATTTAATTATACAAATTAGGACCAGCGACATAGAAGCTTTAAAATGCAATTCTTCTTCACACATATTAAAAAAACTTATTTAAAAAAAATACAAAAAGGTTCTAGGGCTTCATACATTTGCCTGTCGGACCACAAAAAACCGGCACTAAGTTCATCGTTACAACATTCGCGGTTACATGGGTTTCACGGCTTTAAAAAATCGATTTTTTTTCATTGTCTTGTTAAATTCTACAACATCTCTAGAATATTGTCCTACATTTTCAAGTTGATCCGATAGTAGATAGTTTTGAAGCTACAGCCTTGAGAAGTTGCCGCTCAAGGTCAGCTAGGCTTAGCGCTCAAAACTTTAAACACAAAACTGTGTTCTCAAAGTCGGTTGTCAAAATTTCTTGAGAACTACTCAACCGATCTTGATGAAATTTTACACAAGTCTTCGAGATACAATTCACAAGAAGTTGGACGAAGGATTTTTATTTTTTTTCGATTACAACTATTTAAAAAAAAAATGTAGAGAAATTTTTACCAAAATTATCATTTTTTTTTTATAAAAAGGTCTGCCAAAAATCTAATTTTCACTTTTTTTTTTTTTCCCTTCGACCAATTTCTAGATTATAATTCTAACTAAAACCCACATTTTTTTTATCATTTCTGATGATCCTGTAAGGAGATCTGCTGTCAACGCGGATGCACCTTTTTTCCGAGGGATCGCCGGAAATGACGTCGCAATGGCAAAGTTTTAAATATTTCTTTTATAAAAGTTTCAGAAATTCTTTGTCAAAAGTGTATCTTTAAGACAGTAAAAAGTTTGAGTGAAATATTTTATTTTTTTTATGAAAAAAAAATTGTTGAAAATAGGCTGTTTTTTCCTCGAGGAAACCCATGTAACCCCTTCACTTTTGTAATAATGCGTAAGGAAAATGTAAGGTTCATCTGTTCTCCATTTGTTAATCCTTGGAATAGATATCTAGTTAGTGGAACTCAGTAATCTTTTCCTACCTAATGTACAAATGACGCCAAGTTACTATACTAAACAGGCTTTCATTCTAGACCTTCCCGGTCAATTAAGGAGATTTAGCTAGGAAAATGTGAAGTTTAGTGATGGTCGTTCTGGACAAAAAACTATAAATATTCAATGGTTCTTGGGATTCTCTGCATGGGGTCTCGGTGGAGAGCGTGTCATTCCAGTGGAGAATCTCACGTGACAACGAATAAGTAGGTATGAACATAATCAACGATTAAAACATCTTTTCGATATGTTCTATTCACTTCCCTCCCAGCTAATTTGAACTCCAGTGGTTGGATGAAATTCCAGATAAAGCACACCCATTACTAGAACTGAAACAAAAGTTCGAAACTGATTTGAATCTTTAATTTACAGTTGCTTGCGATACATACGCGACCTTAGTAGTAGTTTTTATCTTTTTATGGACAAGTTCTAATTTATATTTATTTTAATTACTATAAAACAAAAAAAAACGACAACACGCGATCGGTCGCAACGATCTTTAAATTGACCAGGAAAGTTGACTGATAAGGAATTATCAGCGAAAAAGTTGTACCAAGGTTCATGTAGAACAAGTCTAAGTCAACTTACGCATTTTATTTCATTGAGCAATCGAAAGCGTTACGTAAGCAACGCACGAAGCTCTGAAAATGTTCCCATCGATTCAATGCTGCATTCCTTCACCTACTAAGCATAAAGATATCGATTACGAGCCATACATTCCCTCCAACCAATCCCATATTCATGTCAACCGATACCTACGTGAATGCTAATAAAATATTTATATTTAAACTGGAATAATGCCATCTCAGACAACTGAATGACATAAAATATCCGAAACACAACAAAACCGAAACGTACATATGTACATATGAATATTACCTTAGACATGTCATGAATTTTTATTAATTAAACCAATAAATACGTTTCTATACCGTCGAATAATTGACTTGTTTACTGTCATTAATAATTCATTTCCTAAATAACAATAACTATAAATATAAATTGAGGAAAACATATCTCAATCATCTATCTTCTCACTATTCACAAATTATGCCATCATCCACATCATCAACAATTCTAAAACAAAAAGTGATAATCACTTTAGACAGACGGGATATAAATACAAAATATACAATATACTCGTCTTAAAATTCCTGTCATTCTTTTCGAGTTGAAAAAGAAAGAAAAAAAATGGTGAGGAAAAAATACATTCAATGCACGCATCATTATTCACCCACACGCGTCACCAAAAAACTATAAATAAATGAAAAGAAAAAAGAAACGAAAAACTCATTCGAATAACATCCCTGCTGTGATGCAACATGGATGTGAAATCAACCATGCGCACTAAGAGAAACCTACCAGACGACTCTTTAAGAGCAAAACAACATTCTTTCTCTCGAAAAACAACAACAAATTACAGGTAAAATCAGCGGCCATTGAAGTTTCAGCGACCCGATCTCTCCCTCTCTGCGCTCGAATTTACGGTGGAAGAGAAATCCAAACATTGATGTCCGACCAGACCGAGTCGAACCACAGCCGCGTGAGGGTCGAGTATCGCGCGTTTCTCTCAATAACATACATTTACAGTCGAAAGTTGTTTGAAAATCACGTTCCAAAAATGCACCTTTCATTGTGATCATTCAGAGTTTGCAACTCTCTGACCGACGGCACTAGGGAATGCGGAGGCTACCTATTCGCAAGGATAACAATCGTCAGCGTACACGCCCACTACACAATCGTATCGGATTAATTAAACTCCCGAGAGGATTTAAGTGCTAATTACATTGTGGTATCATAGCCCGTCAGCGAATATGTGCGGCAAGTGTTTATTCTAATAACAACACCTAAGTGGATGTTTTTCGCCTTTTTTTTTTTTGTTTTTCATTTGTTTATTTCAAATGTGCTACTGCTTCTAAGCCGGATTTAACTATGGCTTTGTTCGATGAGTATGTAAATATCAAATGATGTCAAATGAGTGCAATTATGTCTAACATCGCCGTACCCTTTATCATGATTTCTTAGTTTTATTTGTTTTTTGTGGTTCGTCGGGTCTTTTCTCATGACAAGCTTTCACTTTGTTCGCGTTTTGTTTTTTTTTTTTCCTTCGCTACGGCCTGATTTTATATAAAGAAAAAGCAAAATAAATCAAAAAAATATTCAAAAATAGAGTGCGAAAAAAAAGTGTTATAAAACGTGAAACCCTGTACGACAGGCAGTGTTTACACTTACCACATTACCCACATTCGTGAAAGGATTAATGACGCGATTACACTTGGCAAAACATTTGGAATATCATTTACAACATCGAATTTCGAAACAAGAACAAGGTTGCCGTCGGCAACACAAACCACGCGACATCTTCACACATCGCCGCCGTCAATTGGATTATTTTTGTATCGGCGTTTTATCTCTACACCACTCCCTGTGTTGCATTGAAATGTAAGAGGATTACGTGGTTGTTGTTTTGGATTTGCGAAAAAAAAAAAAACAAAATTATATCTAAATGGTTTGACGCAATCTAGAGATGACGGCATGAGTGACAACAAAACGATGTGAGACTTATAGATTTTAGGGGTAGGGAAAATCAATAGTTGACAGTCAAACCCGCTGATAGAGAAGGGATGTGTTAATTTGAATCGCCCGCTATCTGCTGTCTTTTGAGAATACCAACCGCTAACACAAGTTGATTTTCGAAACAATAGTCGACCAGTCGTTTTAAACTTGGTTTCGATTTTATTTCGAAAATTGGGTTTCTGTCAAATATGGAGCTATTCAAGCGACGGAACAGAATGTGTTTTTAATGTATTGTGTATTTTGTATTAAAAAAAGCAGACACTAAACACTCGCCATACCCCAAACTTTAAAACTGTTCCCGGCATATTTTAACAGTTCTCGAAAATTGGTTTTCTATCAAATGTAAGACTGTTCAAGCGACGGAACAAGATGTTTTTGATATGTTTTGCGCATAAAGTATTAAAAAAATAATAAACCCTAAATACTCGGCACATTCCAAAGTTCAGGACTATTCCCGGGACTGTTTAAGATTTTTCGAAGATTGGTTTTCTGTCAAACAAACCGTCATTCCCAACGTATGACAAAATTTCGCTTATGAATGATTAAAGTGTTTCAAAAACGATTCATTTCCGATTTTTGAGTAATTTTGAAGACCGTTTTTCGTTTTCAGTCTATAAATGACAAATCTACGAAACAAATGTCACGAAAAAAACATCCAATCCGAAATACCAAAATATTTTATGCATTTTATTATGCAATAAAATCCTAACTGAGATATTATTGTGTCATTTGTTGCAGTATTCAATATTCTCAACAATAAACTGCCAACGAGCGATCTGAACCAACTGTCAGTCATTTCGAATTTTTTCGACTTCGAAACAAATTAATTATTTGCCTAACTTTGACAGGTCGTCTTTCCAAAGAATTTTATATTGCAGAATCAGTTGTAATGACATCAAGAGTTTAATAGCCAACAAAATTCCAAGCTTTTTATAATATCATTAACTATGTGAAGATAATTTTAGGTTTTTTTTCGAGTTCGAATATTAAAAAATTTAATATTTCTCATATGTCAGTTAAGGCTCGTTTTATTATCCCACAGGGGCCTACGGACTTCATTTTTTTTTGGTTCATTTATTATGAACTTCTTTTAGACGCTGTTATAAGTACCCGTCTAAGGAAAATGCCCTGATCCTTCCTTCGAACTTCGAATTATGTTGGTTAATATATGTAATATAAGCACCAAAGATTGATACTTATTAGTGGAGAACATCAGTTTAAAATTTTATTGACCATAGGACTCCTAGGAACCGATCTTCTGAACATAACCAACAAAATTCCTGTATGAAGTTAGACAGTTGGTCGCCAACACTGCCTATTTGCTTTGATTCAAACTATCATGTCGAATAGCAAATGACATTTCAATTATTCACCTCACATTCGTTGACTTCCATTTTTCATTCACTTTTTTGACATGGAATATCGGCATCCGGATCTAATTAAACCGTAAACTTGAATCTTCGTCCGCTAGTAGGTATTTGCTTTCTACAAGCAGCCCACCTACACTAGTAACATCAGATTCGCTGTCCAACCCGTTTATTGATCCAACATAAACTTTGAACCGCCGTTCGGTCCGAGAAAGAAGAAATAAATGTGGATACAGGTCCGACACAGACGAAAAAGCGACGAATAAAACCAAAACTGGATGGAGCATCGGATCGGAGACGGTCGGCCCACACCTATTTGTATCTCTCCTGCTGCGGTGGTACATGACTGCGGCATGAAGCATCCGCATATTCTTTCTCTTCTCACATGCCATAATCATTATACACATATCCCGAAGCCTTTTGTACAAAAAAAAAAAATGAAAAGCGAACTGAAATCGCTGTAGAACGAATATCAGAGCCGTTATCCTCCTTGCCGTCGCTGTTTCATTTTGGTCGTTTTTTGTTTTTTCAATACATATTCTTTTTACTCATTTTAATCCCCTGATGTACTCTGTGCCGGCGATGAATTGGTCTTATTCCACGGCAGTCCAGTCAGCCAGCCAGCCAACCAAGCCTTGGCAACCACAAACCAATTTCAATCTCTTCGTCGCCACCCACTCGTCCGGGTATTTGTTTTTCCATTTCACGAAAAAAGTCCCCGTATCCAAAGAAGAATAAGAAAACAGAAAAAAAGGAAGAAAAAGTGATCAACCATTTTCCAATCTTTTTTTTTCTTACTCGCAACCCCCCTTAAAAGGATATGCTTTCATGCATCTGCACGAATGCGAGTGTTCTGTGTGTACTTGGACGCGTCCGCTGCCTGTCCATTTTGTTCCGCTGTTTCTTCTCTTTTTTTTTATAATTTTTTTCCTACTCGTCTATTTGAACCTTCAACAGCAGCGACAACAGCATATGGAGAACAAAGAAAGTAAGAAAAAAAAATCGCCCAGTCGTCCTCCCACTTCACTACTCATTTGCTCGGATAAGGCAGCTACGGCGGACGCAGAGGACTTTATTCATCCTGCGCGAATCTCTCTATTTGTTGTAAGGCGGGGATGAAGGTAGTCTATATTGTAAGCGCGTGGTTGTAGCTATCGTTCCGACTCAATTGTGGGAGTAGATTCCTTTGAATTCAGTAAATCTCAAACAGCGCGCGGAAGATCTGATAAAGGACGTTTCCTACTATATTACCTACAAACTCTACCTGACATATTGATCCTTTGAACGAGAATTGAACAGATATAGCCGACAAGAACGACGATGGTGCTTAGACGGTTGGGGATGTGTACACATTCGGATTAAACTCGTTCCTTTGCTCCTGATTCATCGCAATTGAGTAGTCTAATCTGAATGGAGTATTGAATTTCCATTACAAAAAGAAACGGACAAGAAAAGGAATAGAAAAAGAATGGAGCAATATCGGGATTTTTGTCTGCATTGCAGAGCGAGACTGGGGCTACCATTTTAATTTACCTAAAAGATGAAGGATGCTAGTGGCAGTTGCACTTGAGGTTTTTTTTTTGTTTTTTATTCCGACGTTTTCAATGGTAAAATTTGCAATGTCTTTCGACTCCTGTATTAGGTTCGTCTAAGGTATGAATACGAATTTCTCTTTTTGCTTTTATCACAATTTTGATCAATGCTGATATCATGATTTTGGACCGAATGTGCTAGACTACGTGTATTTTTTGAATATGTTAGACAATGTGTCGCAGGTCCCTCTCACACTCTTCCGCTTTTTAGGACTACTACAAAATTTCCCTCAATATTTTCGATCCGATTTTGATCAAAATCGGGCCAATTCGACCCGCGACATTACAAAATGCCGGTTTCTTTCTGAACTTCACTTCAATTTTAGTCATACTCTCACGATTTAAGGACCAGAAAACTGATTTTACCTTTAGAGTTAGGTAAGATAATGTGGATCAATGTTTTAGTGAGCCTTACTAGGAGCGGTTCTAATTTTAGTCGATCAGTTACGCCTGCATCTTCTCATTGCGTCAAACCATTAGGTTAGATACAAGGTTCCAAATGTTCAAAACCTATTCAATTCTCTTTCAGATTTCAAAAAAAAAAAATAAATCTCCAAAACTTTGAATGCAAAGTTCACAGACCAGACGGATTACTATACCCATTTTAAAAGTGGATTACAATAGAATCAATTTCCATCATCTGTAACATAGTCATTCAATTGGATTCCGCAAAGTGTTCTTAGTCAATAAGAACCCATCACCTTTCCCTTTGGAATTTGTTTATTTATTTAATTTTTTTTTTACGTTTTGAGAGTAGTGTCCCTATTTAAAGGGAGGCACATCTCAAATCAACAACCATAGCGATCATAGTACGTGTAGAGCCCTCCGGTAACCCGCAGGAAACTGCGGGACCACAGAGCCCAAAAAAACTGGTTACGCCAACAGCAGCGCAACAGCAGCAGCAACAACAACAAAATAATTCAACTGCTGCTGGTGGACAACAGTCGCCGTTATCAGTTAATAAGGTGAGTGTTGAAAAACAATAATGTGATTTGATGAAAGTCATCGATGCAAACGAATCACGATTTGACAATCTGAGGTCTAATCTGGTTCGAGCGGTTATATTTAAATTATTTTCGATTAGATAGCGCTCTAAGATTTTAATAAAAATCGATACAAAATTCTGATTACCGAACTAGATACATCCAGAACCTTGTCAATTAAAAATGTAATTTGTTCCTCGATTACTATCGATACAATATAAATTAGAAGTCCATTCTAGACTGGCATGTGGCTGAGTGGGTGTTATTTTTCCGTTCCCTTCTTTGTTATCGTCACGGTTAATTTACTGATCGTTCTTTATCAATTTGTAGTTCCTATGGCCGTATCCCTGGTGAAATGCTGACACAATTCTATCCCTTTTGAAAATATTTATAGCAGCAAACTGTTCTATTTTAAAAATTGTTGTTTTTCACAAGAATAGTTGTTTGTTATTCAAGAATTTGTTTGAAAACTGTTTAAATTGTTAATAATGTATAGTGACATCTATCTGTCAGACCGGTTAAGACCTGAGCAACATTTAAAACAAGGTCTTCACGTCCAACGTCCTCGGAGCAATTAATCAGCATCGTATCTGTCTGAGCCCTCGCACGAACCTTGTCCAAACAGAAAAACAATTAAATTGCATTTATACGCGTTTCGTCTCGACAAATAGCAAAATAAAATAACAAGTTACCTCAAAGCAAGATAATAACAGCCTTTTCACGTAATTCTCAAGAATATTCTCATACAAGACTGAAAGCGGTTTATTTTATATTCACACCTCACAAAGTCCGGAGGACAAGTAAGCCGAAGCGCAAAAAAGAGCAGAGCAAAAAAAAAATACAACAAGAAAACGAGCTGACAACGATGACTCGACAAGCCGCCGTAAATTCATTAAATTATTGTTTTGCCAATGGTTGCTTATTGTTACGACTGCTGCCGCTGCTGCTTGTAAATTGTAATACGCGCTCACAAGCATGATAACTCAACAAACTAGAAGTCGATTACGCACGCATTATTGAATTTTCAATGAGTCTTACCGAATAAAAAGAACTCAACAACAGCGCCAGAGCACGAAACACAACAAAAGGATTGAAGAGTTGAGAGAACAAAAAAAAAAAAAAAAACAAAAACCGGCAACCGTCCCCTAAGAGGTGTTCGTTACAAAGATACAAAAGACACAAAAGGGAAAATCTCTCCTTAAAGAGTCTGTGAATAATTTATTGGCTACGGGGATGAAATCGTTAAGAGCAGGGGTCCGATATGCTACCCCTGTGTGTATTCAACTTTAATTTATATAAATAAGGATTGAGATTGGACACACTCCCTGTGTGCTCGTGTGTATGTTCATACGAAAATCTCAATTTAATTTATCCGAGGATTTAAGCGCTCGAATGTATTTCGAGATTGTGGTTCAAGTTAAGTCAATGTCAGGGAGACTATAGTACCTAGGAGTACAGTTGTAGATTGGTAGCCGTGTTGCGCCGCGTGTGACCGAAAGTGGGAAAACATACCACTCAACACGACAGAGGGTTGATTGAATGAATGGCAGTCGGGCTTTTATATATTATTTGTGCACACGTACGTATCTCGCTGATTAAATCCCCAGGGGTGGTGTAGTGCAATATACGAGTTAGTCGTACGTATAGAATGCTTGATGGGCCAGTAAATTCGTGGATGACTGCACGCCCCTAATGCAATCTGACATCAGTTCTCGCTGTTCTTAATCAACCCTAAAGACCACGCCGGGAACCTGCCTTTTTGGCTGAATTCCCTTCTACTGTGAACGAGGATATTTATATCATGCGCTAGGGTAGAACTGCAACAGCAACGCAGCCCCTTTTGGTGTATTTCAATGAATATCTTATTTTGTTGTATTACGATAGGTTATCGCTACCTGGAGATTTTTGTATTCCGCGGAAACGTGCACACACATTGTTTGACAGAGAAATTAGACGTCAATTTGTTGAATGGAATCGTCGCCATTCCTCTTTGTCTTTGTTGTTGTTATTGGGTTCTCGGTGTTGCCCTAGTTATTGGATGAAGCAAATGTCGGTATAAACACGTGAAATTACTGAAGGGGGATTAGGCTCATACCTATATAAAAACCGCAGCATCGCCTATTGTTTCTTCATTCGTATCATGTGGCGCGGTGGGATGTTATTCGCTCCCTTCTAATGAACACACTGCTGTCAGAAAGAAGTGTTCAATCCTAAAGGGGAATTGTAGCTTTAAAAATGGGGTTCACTGGTTTATGTGCAATGGCTCGAGATGCAGCAGCTAACTACGAGTTGAATTCTCTATTCAGCGATCACTCTTGCAATGGGATCAGGGTGAAAACTGCATTCAGTGGCTTTTTGTTGTGTTGTATGTGGGCATGGGAAATCAGCCGAAACAAAGTGGGAATTGAGAGTGATTTTATGGGTTGCACTTTTTTGCTCGCTTACAGTTTTTCCCCTGTCTATATAGAGTTGTCGTTAATGGTATAGGTTACGAAAAACCAAGAAGGGTTAACAATAGAGGTGCTTAGTTTAACAGAGTTCACGAAAGTTCCGAGTGTTGTTTTATGTCTTTCAATAGAAATTGCTGACCTGTGAAAAACACCGTCATTTAACATTATATGCTATAAGCAGGGGTGTTAAAAAGTGATACGGCTATTGAATTTTAAGCATTGAAGTCATGTTTTACAATACTTTTGGGATTATCGCTTTGACATGTATTTTTTTCGAAAAACATCAAAGTGTTGTTTTTCGGATATTTGATAAAATATGTCGAAAAAATGTTGATTCTCTTAACTTTAGCAAAGAATTATGTTATAAACAAAAAATGTATACGTGAGTTTTAACAAAAAACTTCCATCACTTGGTTGTTTTTCGATATCTTGGCAAAAGTTCTTGATAGGCCATGACTCAACAATAGCAATAATAAATCGTGTTTCATTCGGTTTGGTTCGGTTATGGTATTTACCTATACTCATAACACAGAAATCATTGACGCTGATTGCCCAAAGCACAAATATTACTTTCCGTCCGTCGTTCACAGTTCCCAAACGCCTTCGACCGAAAAGAAAACAAGTGTGAACGTCAACAGATGTCTTCAAATATGTGTCTTCCCATTGTTCGTTGTCGTCTGCCCCCAAGCAAACAATCAATAATCTCACACTTGCCAATTGAGCTCATTCAACTATTATTTCAACAATGTCGACAAGTATAATTATCAATCGACCGAGAGTAGTAGGTAGGTGGGTGGAACAACCATCGTCTCCACCACCGTAATCATTAACAACAGGCATCGATTGCTGACAGTCAATCGACTAAAAGGTAATCGATAGATTTGTGTGTTGAGCTTCACATTTGTACATCCACTTGTAACTCATTGAACAACCATAATAAGCTCACAATCCATGCTGAAGTGGGGTGTGATGGGTTTGCATTTCTGACTGAAGCTTCTTGCTAGTATCGGATATATGGTGGTGGTGTAGGAAAATCTGTTGTTTTACTAGTGCTTCTTCGTGTCTTCACTCTTAATACGATTTACGCTTGTTGGACGATTAGATAATGTTTTTTCTCATATTTCTTCCATTTGTGTTATGCCACCTAACCACATTTTCTTCGTCAGTGATGCGCAAAAAAGCCTCAACTAGAATGTCGTATATTTGTACTCTTCTTGAGACTGCGAACAAGATATCAGTCACGGGGAATCGTAGGAAGGAAGGAATCCGGTAATTGAATTGTCCCGAAGATTGTTAAACATTTTATTCATGCAGAAGACTTTGGTGGTGGTCCTCTACGTGAACCACCCGCATAGCACCATTGGGACTACATTAACTTGCTGGGGGAGTAGGAGTGCCCGGAAGATTATTATATTCGGGTGGATGAAACAGATTTGCTGCGTAATCCCTTAGACTTTTTGCTCGTTTCATTCGTTTTCTGCCCCGTTGTGATTTTATCCCCTTTGGCAACAGAGATGAGATACAAATTATCCACCATCTTAGCACGGTCGTTTATGTCTTCTCTCCTCTTTGGCTTTTGTGATTTTTATTCGCTATTGCTGCTGGAGCTATCCGATCCCTTTTGGGTTTTTTTTTGTTTTTTTTGGTTTTGGTATGCATGTAGTGTTGCTATCCGTGTAAGCTTACTTGGGTTTTTATGGCAGCTCCTTGCCGCGAAAACCCATAAACGAGAACGCTACAGAGAATGTGTATACAACAAAAAAAATCAACGCAACGTTGAATAACAACAAGAAAAAGACTTCAACAGAAGACGAAGAAATGTTTATTTTTATTTGCGAGATCGTAAAGAACGTTCTGTCGTTCTCGTTGGAGCGCTCCTTGCTGCCACCCATCGCGGGTATGGCATCGAATCGAATAAAACGAGATTTTCAGCCAAGGAGAAATGAAAAAGGATATCTCTTCAATGTGCTTAGTTTTATTTATTTTTTCTTGTCTGTTGCTTTTTTCTTTTTGTTTTTCACTCTTTCTACTTTACTTGGAGTTTTGTTCGTTCTTTTTATTGCTACCGTGTGTTTTACTTCTGGTCTACCCCGCATGTGGTGTATGTTATTATATCTAATAACAAGGATGAGTGGATATGTATAAACATTTAATGCCTTTTTTGTTTCTGTTAAATCCATAAACAAAACACCCGGTGATTTGCTGTTGTGAACGCGGTGCGGAAGGAGTTTAACGATGAATTCGAAGGAGATGGTTGTGTTTTTTTTATGAAGTGCTATATCGGGCGATAAATTTACTGGCACATACTATTGTGTTGTTCATCGCCGTCGGTGTCCTTTTGCTCGACTTTATCTGTTTGCTTTTATTTGCACGATGATAATCTGTTGTGTTTTATTGTTATGTTTAGTTGATTTTGTTTTGAAGTGTTTTAGTCAGACAACTGTTGTGAGATGCCTAATTGGCTTATGGATAGGAGAAGATTTTAATTTTAAGTAGTTTTGTTTTGTTACAAAGCCATTTAAGTTTTGATGAAATTGCAACAAAACTAGGTATTTTAGCTGGTGTTATTTGAACTGGTCGGGGTTTCTATATCTAATTTCGTCATATATTTCTTCGTACATAAGTATTCTAGAAATTGCATATTGTATTTTTACCAAAGAGCCACTGGTTTTCGAAAAACATCAATTGTTGTGTTTCGACAGTTCAAAGAAAAATGCACAAAAAAAAACGAATGATATTTTTTTATCGCTTCAAGTGGCCTTTTACTAACAAAATATTGGTGTATTTAGCATAAGTTTGTTGAATAACGTCATTCGTTTTTGCATGAGGCACAAATTTCAACAATATTTGTTCTATATTGGTTAATTTCTATTAAGCTTGTTATTCTACTTATGATTTCATCGAGATTTGAGCGTTGATTTTCCAAAAACATATGTAGGTATGTTGTTATTGCGTTCTATTTCTCCAAATATTCATCCAAAACATATACCCACGTATCACTTAACAGACACATGAACATAATATCAACTTTTGTAAGCCATATTGAAATGAATAACAATCAAGCACCCTCTTATTTTTACCATAATCTTATGTGTAAATGATCAAAGACTTTGCAACTTCTTTTATCTACCGGCATATCCTTAAACAAGCATCTTCTTAATCAAATGATAACATCTCAACAAGTCTAAGTACATCCCCTTAGCATAAACAACTTTCGAACAACTTCCCTCTTGCCCATTGCATATATACATGTATGTATGTACATACAGGTCCATATGTATTAAGGTTTATTCTCTATAAAAAGGAAGACCAAGAAAAAATCAGATATTTTCCAATTTCACAGAACATTAGATACACACACGAACACGAACGTGAAACACCAACAAGCGGCCGTAGCACTTGAGAAAACTTTTCAAAGTACTTTAGTACTTTTCGCAAAAGCAAAACTTTTTTGGAAAAGAAAAGAAAAAAAGAAAAAAAAACTTTTTCGAAAGCATCTACACCCTATTTCCACTGGCATCCAAGTTCTTATCCTTAGGGGTCGTCCTTTAATCCCATTTAAGCTGACTTCTGAATTGATTTCTAAATCTGTTTCCGTTTACATACATATATACATATTTTCGTCCTTTTTTTCTTCGCTTTCTTGTTTTGGCCTCGGGTCGAACGGGGGTGAAAAATGAAATGAACTGTTGTAAAACTTAATCAATCAATCAATCAAAATGAATTGCTCCGTAATTGGTTTGAATGAATTTCAAGGAATTCCACATCGAACGAGGAAAAGGAATTCCACGAACAGATTATACGTAAGCATCTGTATCCTGTTACGGTTGGTGAACTTACCAAGTCGACCCCCACTCCAACCTCGTCGGATACATTACAATATGCCAGACGGTCGATAAGGTGTGCAGAGTATACCAAAGTTGTCGTCATTATCAACAACATCAACATCATCATTGGTGTTTTATCGGTGTCGTCAGTTTATTTGTTGGATGGGCAAGTGGCATTCGAATATACTTTCAAACAAAGGACATACGACGAGTGTATAGAATTTGTCGTAGATTGGTAGATTCGTAGATTTGTAGATTCGTCCATGGATCGCATTTTATTGTGATACGAGGATGACGGGAAATTGTTGACATGCTTTGGGGGTGAAATACAGTTAATCCGACATAATGATGTAATGGTGTTAAATGACGTAGAGAAGAACCAAGTGTGTATCCTTTCCACTTCCTTTCGTTCAACAGTACATTCATTCGTCCTTAAAACGCACGAGTACATACGATTTGATTTGTGTGGAATTAGGGTTGTCTTTTTGTCGCACCACTTATATTCGTATCTAGTGTTACATACAGATGTGTGCTCACATCGGAAGGATATGTGAGCGAGAGTTGGAATTTTATTGATACACTGCTTTAGATGGATTGATATACAGATACGAGTGCTTATCCGGAGTGGATAGAAATAGCGAGATTACATATTGCGAATGGATTTTCACTGGCTTACTGTGATGTCTGTCTGGCTGTGCTGTAAAGTCGTTAAAATAAAATACAAAAGGGATGATGGCGCTATGTGGGAAGGGGGCGTTTACTAGGGGATCAAGGGTATATGTGGGTTGTTATTAGTAGTTTCATGAGGGCTATTGACGATAAATTCGCCGTATGTATTGTACATGTTACGTTCAAGCATGAAAAGCAAGGGTTTGCGTTCAATTGATTGAAATAGATACAAGTGATGTAAGTTTTATGAAGTGCTGGGGAATTAAAATGTGATTACTACCGGAAAATCCTTAAGAGCAGGACAGATTTCTTGGAAATTTTTAACGAGGTTGCTACTGTATTGTTTGGTTCGATTGATGTTTTGACAATTTTTATAAGAGGGTCGATTGGGATTTGGACCCACATTGAAATTTCGAGAACGTCGTAGAATCGTTTGATGTAAGTGGAGGTTGTTGTAATGCAGGGCTAAGTATTCCTAGTTTCTTTCCATTTTTTCAAAGAGAAAATTTCGAGAGTACTTCTGCTCGTTTCCACTGTAGTGTTTCAGCCGTCGTGGACAGATGAGTTCAATTATCCATCTTTTCAGAATTTTTATATCTGCCAAATATATAATTTGAGAGACTCTTCAACCCATGCTTGTTACATGTTTTCGGAAAATCATCTCATGTTGTTATTCGTGTTTTTTTTTAGTATACGCGCTTAAGATCTGTTTCATCTATCATAATAGTCACACATTGGGGTTGTTCGTGGTGCGATGATGATCATCACCGACTGTTGAGCGGAAGGTCTGTAGTTCAAATCTGTCCGTAGCCAGGAAAAATTCTTATACGGAAAAACTATGCAACAACATCAGTTGTGAATGAGAGACGATCAGAAAAAATGCTTACGAAGGCAGTATAAGATCTTCAAAATTCATAGTCTATGTGTGCATTTTTAATAAAGGGTCCGCCATCTAACGTTTTTTTTTTCAAGTAGTGCTTATTTCGTGAATGGTAACACTTAGCTCATGTCTGATTTGACAGATAATTAGTTTTATCCTTCCGCTGAACGAATATGGTTGTGTATACGCTTGAACAACGCTGGGAAATATTGCGACATTACTTTGAAACAGAAGATGCCGATTTTGCAAAAAAAATCATCTTTTCAGATGAAGCTCATTTTGATCTTGGCGGGTATGTAAACAAGCAAAATTGTCGCATTTGGGGCACAGAAAACCCGCACGCATACATTGAAAAGCCGGTGCACTCAAAACGAGCCACTGTTTGGTGCGGATTTTGGTCCAGAGGCATAATTGGGCCATTTTTCTTCGAAAATGAGCAAGGAGTGGCCGTTACAGTCAATGACAATCGTTATCGGGCCATGTTGAACGAATTTTTGTTCACAAAAATTGAAGAGGAGGATATTGGCGCTACGCGCCACACAGCCGAAGCTACACTCGATGTTTTGCGCCCTGTTTTTGAAGATCGCATTATCAGCCGCAGAGCTGATGTCGTTTGGCCACCTCGGAGCTGCGATTTGACACCGTTGGACTATTATTTGTGGGGTGCCGTCAAAGATAACTGTTACGCCGACAAGCCAAAGACAATTGACGCTTTAAAGGACAATATTCGTAAAGCCATTGGTGAAATACAGCTGCACACAATCGATAATGTGCTTAAAAATTGGACCGATCGTGTAGGCTACTGCATGGCCAGCCGAAGCAGCCATTTGAATGAAATTATTTTCCATTATTAACCGGAAGGATTGTACTTTCAAATAAAAAAAGAAATTTGAGAAAATATTCAGTAGTTTTTTTTATAGCATTTTCAAAAAAAAAAAAGTTATTTGGCGGACCCTATATAACACCTTAATAACATGGAAACAAAAAAATAAATTAATGTGAACTACAACCAATGCGACAAATCCATTCGAATCCCTCGAATCCTATCTAGGACAACCACCCCCGGAGAGTAGTGAACGAACGTTTTAGACAGAAACCATCTGCACCCCGTTCAGGTTATTGTGGGAAACATCTGCAATTTTTTTTCAAAATAAAAGGTGGCGCAAAATTAACCACCCTATCAGAAGATGTTATAATTTTTGCAAACGGCGTCGTGCGTCAATCATATTTGCCATTTGTGAACTAGACAGCTGCAGTATACAAACAGACGAGCAATGGAGCGCTATACTCTACAAAAGCGTGGCATAATTGTATCGATTTTTTTGACCAATAATCGGTCGGTGGTGAATTTCGACGTCGTTTTCCTAATCTTGTCTCGCCTTCTGGTCAAACATTCCGGCGCTTAGCTACTCGACTCGAATAGACTAAAGCCACAGGAGACCATGCGAGGCGTGGCCACCACCGGGCTGGCCGTTCGGCGGAGAATATCGTGGTTGTGGCTGCCGATGACGCTGAGAACGAAGAAACATTAGGCATCAGCAGATGGACCCTACAGCGAATTTTAGTGAAAGACTTAGACAAAGTCCGTACAAAGCGCAAAGAATGCATTGGTAAAGTAAATGCCTGCTGACCGTCAGTCACGTGTGAATTACTGTCAAGCCACCCTTAATCTCAACAACGAAGAGGACGATTTAGTATAGAAAATCATCATGAGCGACGAGGCGCATATCCACTTAAGCGGTTACGTCAATAAGCAAGATATTCGTTTCTGGGGCACTGAAAATCCGCGTGTGATGCACGAAGAGCCATTACATCCACTCAAAGTGGGAGTAGTGACTTGGCCGTCTTTTTTGGAGGACGCCATCAGCAATACGGTCACTGTTACTGGCGAACGCTACAGGGCCATGATAAACCACTTCTTACCGCCGGAATTGGATGAGCAGAGCTTGGTGAATATGTGGTTTCAACAGGACAGTGCAACCGCGCACACAGCACGAGCCACAATGGATATTGTGAAGGAAGCGTTTTCTATCTCCCGTTTTGGCGATTTGGCGTGGCCAGCAAGATCGCCCGATTTAAACATTCCAAATTTCTTTCTTTGGGGCTACTTGAGGCCACGGCTTAAAGCCAACAAGCTTTAGACAATCGCAGTCCTTAAGGAGAATATTCCACAGGAATGCGAAAAGTCATGGAAAATGCAACAAAACGGGCACAAATGTGAATCAACACTGGCGCAGCCACTTGACAGAAATCATATTTTCCACTTAACACAAAAAAAAATGTAAAGGTCCAAATAAAGATTCCCATCACCGCGAATCTTTTTTTTTTATTAAATTAAAAAGTAATTCAAAAATAGAATGAGGTGATTCATTTTGCGCCACTTTGTACACTGATCTTTTAATTAATTTCTCCAAGAGCGGAGATTAATTGGAATGAATAGGCAGGAGTTAAAGGCAACTTGCAACCAAACCTGTTTCTTACAGCTTAAGAATCGGATCTAAGCAAAGAAATCCCTGGCATTTGCAATTGTTGTTTAATAAAGTACAAGAAGACAAGATAATTCAACGTTGAGCTGTGCAAAATATATGCAATTTTTATTGGGGTTCAGTATTTTGTCCAAAAGCCTTGATTACTTCCGCACACCTTTTTGGCATGGAAGCGATAGGAGAGTTTATAACGTCAGATGGAATTTTCAGCCACTCATCGTTTAAAGCTTCTCGAGGTAAACCTTTATCCCTCTATGCGCTGTTTTAAAATATCCCATAAATTCTCGATGGCGTTTAAGTCGGGCGATTGTGGAGGCCAATCCAAAACATTAACTCACAGATCCGTTCAATTTCTTTAACGATCTTTGAGGTGTGCTTCGGATCTTTGTCCTGTTGAAACCTCGACAACAATTGCGTCTCTTCCTCTACATATAGAAGTATGACTGTCTCCAGGATGTCCTTATACACAAAAAGGTTCGTTAAAACATTTCTTGTTGTTATTCGTATTTTTTTTTATGCATGTTAGATATTTTGCTTTCATCTATCCTTATGGTCACAAAGACTGATGATATATAAGGAGATAAACCACAATTACTCACTAGATTTCACAGTACTGGCGAAGCATTTAATCCTAAACAATCAACCAAGCAGCAGTTTCATTTCATCACCAGCAAAACCACAAACTTTATATGGGTTATTAGAAAGTATCTCTCAAACAACAATTAAGTATATCTCTGCAAAGTTTCTAAATTAAATTTCAGCAATTTGTGCAAAGTGCATCTTTCTACTCTTACCCGAAAATTATCTACACTTCAACTATCCTCCCAGCAGACGTCGTGTTATTCCTCCTCATGCTTCGTCTGTTTTGTATGCTCCTGCTCTTCCTCTCACTCCTTCCTAAAAACAATCAAAGAACTTTTATTTAGTTTTTCTTTCAGTTGTTCTAACAACTCTGCTCATGCAGTT
This sequence comes from Merodon equestris, assembly GCA_958301585.1. Lineage (NCBI taxonomy): Eukaryota > Metazoa > Arthropoda > Insecta > Diptera > Syrphidae > Merodon > Merodon equestris. The sequence goes on along the minus strand of OY284415.1, from coordinate 50,597,854 downwards.
TTTGTACTCATTCTCAATCCCCAAACCGGCTGGGAACCTATCACGAATCACTCTCACGTACAAAGTTTTTCGATTTTATTTATATATATTTTTTATTTTTGTTTTATTTCTCTGTGTGCGCTCGCTTGCGTTCCATTCTTGCTTCAGTTGCATAAAATTCCATCATCTAAAAACTTTAGCTGACTATTTTCAACTTCACTTAATTTTTAAGGAGGCCACGATGCAGAAGGGGAAGTAGGGAGATATCTTCAAAATTACAGATAAACTTTTTTGCTGTACATCTCATCCGCGCACTGGCTTTGTTCGTCCTCTCATCGTCGTGATATTGAGTCCTTTTTTTTTGTTTTCTCCTTTCTGCTATAGTGTTTGGAATTCAGGGGTAGCTTTTGATGCATTTTAGTGTTGAAAAGGGAAAACTAGAAATTTGTTATTAATTTTCCATTTTTCATGCTTGCATGTAGGGTTTAGAAAAACGAAAAAGTTTTTCGTACATAAAAACGGAGGGAAAAAAACCGACCCTATTTCACGTAACCGAGTTATTGTGAGTTTGTTGTGAATGCATCCATCCGAGTGGATGTACGTGGAAATAGTTGGGATTTTTGTCTGATAATAAAATTTTCAATTTTCGACCAAAATACATATTCATATGTAAGCCGCTTACTGGCAACAGACAACATCAACGAAAAACGAATAGATCCTGGCAAAAGTAGATTCACATAAAGTACCATGTGTGATATGTACATAGATAAAAGTCGAAGGTGGAAGGGTGCTCAAATAATTTTGATAAGCATGTTAACCGCATGACCATTGGTGAAAGTTTTTCGTGTGGGACTTTTTCATGTTTTAAGGAAGTGGTTGCTAGCTTTGTGGCGTATAACACGTATCGTATCGATGTTTTTGATTTTCTCCAGAAGTTGATTCGATTTGATTATTTAAGGAATTGGAAAGGGCGAATTTTCATTTGGCCGCCGCGCAGCGGAAGTAGCCCAAACATCAGCAGTGCGTTTAGCCCTTTAGTAAAAAACAAAGAATTCTTCAGCGAAGTTTAAAGAAAAGTTTAAAGTAAAAGTCCCATGAAACATAAATGTCAAGTTTCTGCATAGGCTAGTGGCATATGATAGGAAGTGGATTCTCTACGATAATGATCGCCGGCGTCTTCTTCCTTATAATGTGCCTTTTTCAGTGAAGTTTGCTGTATATGTTTGCTCCCATATACGTATACTAGATTTTCTTCATGGATGTCTCTGACCTATCCAGAACTTACCCCAGGCTAGATTCCTGCCCTATTTAGAGCAGTTTAAACCGCCTTGAGCCGAATATAACACTTTACTAGTACCAGTTGTATCCTTCCGTTAACATAGCCCCCTTTTCCCAATTCAAGTTAGTTTTTTTTGTCTCTCTCCACTTTTTTTATTGCCAACGAAAACGTAGAATTCGATAAAGGGTTGCCTGTAATGTAAAGTATCCGATGGTTGTCAGATGAAAACCTTTTGCGGTATCGACCTGAAATCGGATGCCAGATTACCGAAATAAAACGGCCAGATCTGCTTGTTTCTGAATTATTGCTCCATTAAAGCATGTACTAAGTCAGGCTCCCTTCCCAGCTTCCATCGAACCTGGGCATATAAAACAGGCCAGTTGACAATCTCATCAAAAGCTTAACTTAGCTCGCTTCACCCAACTTACTGAGATTATTTTGAAACATTTTTATAATCGCATTCTTCTTCATTTAACGTAGGCAGCATTCGTCAATATAGTAAATTAATTGAGTCCCTTTTTCGTTTAACATAAGTCCCTCCTACCTAAATGAATAATGCAAAAAACGAAAGGATAAAGAGTTTGACAAATATCGTTGTGCAACTACTCGCTGGTAAAGCAACAAACTAAATCACTTCCTCTGGAGATACCTGCTTGCCTTCTGCTACTTGTGAATTCCCTATGATAATTGTCGGCATTGACATCCACTATTCCTTCTTGAAAAGTGGGAAAAATATCAATGCTGAGAAATATTATAACCTGCAGGAGCTGAGTGGAGAAATAACACAGAAACTATTCGCTAAGACCGCCCTGCATGAAGTCGTGCAGACAATCGAAAAATCCATCCACCATAAACAATTTACCTTAGCTACCTTCATAGATATAGAAGGTGCTTTCAACAACGTTCACACTGAATCGATCCAAGAAGCCCTCACCACGGCAGGGGTAAAGGGACTTGTTAGCAGATGGATCATATCCATGCTCAGAACAAGGGTCATTCAGGCCCAGATGGGCAACACCACTATAGTTAAGACTGTAGATAGAGGCGCACCCCAAGGTGGGGTAATATCGCCTCTACTATGGCTCTTGGTTATCAATAAAATTTTGAAAGAATTCGAGAGAATCGGAATAAAGGCGGTTGCTTATGCTGACGACGTGGTCATCCTAGTATCGGGATGGTTTCCCTCGGTAATTAGCGAAATCTCAGAGAGAGCTCTGACTAAGCTAAGCGCCTGGGCCTTAGGATGCGGCCTAAGCGTCAATCCGAGTAAAACAGAACTGATGCTGTTTACCACCAAATATAAGATTCCGGCCTTTAATCTCCCTCGACTCAACAACCAGTCACTCTCCTTGTCTTCCGAGGCTAGATACCTAGGAATTATCCTAGACCCCAAGCTCAGTTGGAAGATGAACATTGAACATCGGGTACGGAAAGCATGTGTCGCTTTCTATGCCTGTAACAGAACCTTCGGCAAAAGCTGGGGAGTCCGACCCAATATGGTGCTGTGAATGTACACGGCTGTCATCCGCCCCATCCTCACCTACGGAGCGCTCGTATGGTGGCCTGCCCTAAGTAAGGCATACAACATCAAAAAACTAAGCCAAGTACAGAGATCGGCCAGTATCGGGGTAACCGATGACCTTCGGTCTACTCCGACCGAGGCACTTAACGTACTCCTAAACCTCCTCCCTCTGGACCTCTTCATCAGATATAATGCAGCCTGTAGCGCCATTAGACTCAGAGAGTCTGGGTTCTGGTCATCTAAACCCTACGGTCATAGCAAGGTGCTGGACCTATTACCTAGTGACATTGGCCACGACTGCAACCGATTTCACGACACCCATACACAACCCAAGTAAAGCCGCCCATGTCCACTTCCCATCCAGGATGGCATGGAAACAGGGACTGCACTCTGAGAACCATCAGGTAGCTTTTTTCACCGACGGTTCGAAAATGGAGTGTGGGGTTGGCTCGGGTATCTTCTCAGCGGAACTGAATATCTCCAAATCGCTGCGACTTCCAGACTCGGCCAGCGTGTTCCAAGCGGAAATACTAGCGATTAAGGAAGCTTGCAAGTTACTCACGCGCTATCCTATTACCAAGAGAGATGTCAATATATATATTGATAGCCAATCAGCTATCAAAGCCCTCGACTCTCACTCCATAAAATCCAAATTAGTTGCACAGTGTAAGGATGAAATCAGCTGTGCAGGAGACTATTTCAACTCTCATTTGGGTTCCTGGGCACAGCAAAATAGAGGGAAACGAAAAGGCAAGGCACGGCTCTTCCCTCGACTGTTATTTGCCGGAGGCAGTACTCCCCCCCCCCCCCCCCCCCCCCCATTAGACTGGTCAAGGCAAACCTTCTACAACACTTTCTCTCGAGGGCGAACTCCAGATGGTGCAGTCTTAGCAACTGCGTCGTATCAAGGAAAACATGGCCCTCCTATAACAGGAAAAGAACCCTCGACCTAACTAACAGACCCCGACAAGAGATTGCCAGAATTGTAGCTATTTGTACTGGCCACTGGCATGTCGGTACCCACGCTGCTAAGTTAGGCATACCATTCAACACCTACTGCCGAAGTTGCAAGAACCCACTGGAAAAGGAAACTCTCACCCATTTCCTGTGTGAATGTCCGGCTCTAGTTAGAACCAGACAGCGCCTACTCGGCAAAATCTCCTTCGACGACCTGTCAGAATTCAGGCAAATAGGATTCTGCAATATCATCAAATTCCTTAATTCCACAGGATGGATATGAAACTCTAATAATAGCACATTAGGTCACTGAGTGGTGGCATCAAAACGGCGCATAAGCGCTAATTGCGCCTGGCATTTTGATATCAGGCGGCCACTCCTACCTACCTACCTACTCGCTAATGAGCCTAAATTGTTCAATAAAGATGGGTCATACGATGCAATATAGGATGTTTTCTCACCCACCATACTTATCTGACTTGGCACCTACTGACTTTCTGGTGGAAAAACGATTGCAAAATGAGGAAAACGTCAAAAATGCTTCCAATGAAAACTGATAAACATGCACACGGGACGACTGGTTTTCACGCAATGTTACCTACTCTGATTAATAACTAAAGAAGTCGTTTAAAGTTGTATGAAATCCTACATTCCCTACGCAACAACCTTTAAATTAGCGGATTTCTAACTTGGCCTTTAAAGTCTGTTATTTTTTAAGCGTTTGATCTTTAATTGTTTAAAAGGAAATAGGAAAATTGTGAAATTCTGTACACTTTTTATTTAAATTGATAAACCAGTGCTTGCCATTTCCTTTTTAAAGATTATTTCGTATATATATTGACTAAGACTACGTTTTAAGTTGTCTAAAGGGAGAGCCCATCTTTGAACCACTTTTTATGGCATATTGGCTGGGGGTAGTGGTGCGATGGTAATCATCACAGTCTGTTGAGCCGAAGGTCTGTAGTTCAAGTCCGTTCATAGTCAAGTACAATCCTATATACGGGAAAAAACTGTGCAACAACATCAGTTGTGAATGAGAGATGATCAAAAAGTGCTGACGAAGTCATAACACTCGCAGCATAAGATAACTTCAAAATTCATACTATGTGTGTGCACTTCCAATATAACACCTTAAGGACATGGAAATAAAAATACTTGCTGTGAACTGCAAGCAACGCAAATTCAATCGGATTTTTCAAATCCTATCTAGGACAACCACCCCCGTAGAGTAGTGAACGAACATCTTCGACACATACCACCCCGTCCAGGTTGTGTGACAAACACCATAACAGCGTATACTTTTGAACCTGCACGAATTATGAAAAAGGAAAAATTGACGCTTTACTTAATTTTTTTTTTTTAACTGGGGACTAGGGAACTGCGACCAATGTTAGAGTTCTTCTACTTTCTTAATAAAGCTGAGATTGTCCCACGTAGGAGCTGCTCTGTCCCCTTAGGAATCAAGATTTCTCTCAGGAGGATAACATAATATGTGCTCTGCAGTTTCCTCGTCCTCTAGACAGACTCTGTTTCAGATGAGAGATCAAATTTATTAAGATGATATCTCAGACTACTGTGTCCCGAAAAGTGGCCGGCCAATATGAATCTCTTCCATTGTCGCAGTCCTTGAACGCTGTTCCAAAAGTACAGGTGTTGCGATTTTTCCCACTCGTCTGGTCGGCGATTTCGTTGTCTTTTATCCCCTTATGACCTGGCACCCGCCAGAGTTTAACCTTATTTCTTCTGCCTAGGTCTCGCAGGGCATCGTGGTAATTCCAGACGGGTTTTGAGTTCGTACTATACGAGCCCAACGCTTTGAGTGCTGCCTGACTGAGAGTATATTGATGGTTATACCTCTTACGCAAGTCTCTAAGTTTAGGTTGACGCACGTTGGATGGCGTATAATTCAGTTTGGAAGACTAGGATTAGTTTCCAGAGCCATCGATATCTTCGGATGTGTTCCAAAGATGTCAGCGCCAACGCCGAAGCTATATTGAAGCCATCTGTGTACCACCTCAGGCCTTTGACATTAAGCAAGGGATCGTCACTTTCCCAAGCTGTGCGGTTTGGGATCAGTGGCTCAAATTTGTTGTCAAAGGTGAACGTGCGTGGTTTCAGACGCATTACCACGCGCTGACTTAATAGAATAGATCTCTGATTCGACGTATTCCCATAAAAAATAGTCTTAAGGCGTCAGGTCGAATGATCTAGCCGGCCAATTCACTTTTCTAAAATGGGAAATAAATTGCTCGCCGATCTGATTCCTCACTCTATCCATCGACTCCTTTTGTGTCATCTTCCTAGAACCAGATATCGACCAGGTTCAGCTCATGAATTTTGGCAAAAAAGCAAGTTCGAAATCATTGAACGATAGCGGACGCCATTGACGGTAACGACTGACAATCATCTTTGGAAAAATACTGTCCAATAATCTCGCCGGACCTTAAGCCGCACCAAATTTTTCTAGGTGTTTTGGCAGCTCTTGTATTCCCTAGGGTTGCTCATCGGACCAATGAGCTTACTTACCTACACAACCAAAAAAGAGTGTCGTCGCCGAAGATAATTTTTCGATAAAAAGGAGGATCTTCCTCTACGTCTCACTCACCGAAAATTCGACTCTGAGGCAGATCGTTCGATTTCAGTGATGCATTTTGTAAGGTTTTGGAGCAAGATCCTCCGTAACATCTTCCACGTCGGCGAATAACACCATAACGTCATTAACTCTGGCAGCAATATTTTCCTCTGTACGGCCTGTGCATACGGGTAGGTGGCTCAAGGTAGTTAACTGGCAGAAAATCACAAGTGTAAAATGTTCGAAGTGGCGGAAAACATTTTTTAAAAGAACTCGAATATTGATGATAAAATTCAATAATTTATAAGAACTCTTTTTGTATTGTACAATTCTTCCAAGGCGAAAAATGGCAATGCTAACTGAACAGGTTTAACTTTGACATATGGCACCAGTCACACATAAGCTATCATAAATAGAACGTTGAAAAACCAAACAGTAAACAAATCACCCTTTCCAATAAACTTAAAGTAAGCAGATTTCCACCTTGCTCTTTTTATTTTTCTTTTCTGCTTTTATCTTTGTAATATTTTCCAGCTCACAAGGGAGATTTTTCATATATAAAACATCAAATAGCTACTTAATACGAACGAAAAAAATTTAAAAAAAATAACGACTTTTGTATTTCACTTACTTGGCTCCATAATCTTCTCGTTACTTTGCCGAATTCACCTCGGAACCCATTAGTTTGAATAAATTACGACCTATTAGGGTTTTTACGACCCACAATAATCCACAACAATTCATTTGAAAAACTTCCCCAACCGCAGACAACCACATACACCGCCTTTTAACAGCCACTTCATTTCAACATATTTCCTTTCAACAAACAAAGAAATCCAAGTTTATTACGCCCCATCACAATTATAGGCTTAACCATATCTCCATCCGTGTATCTTCCAACAAAACCCGAACATTTTGTAAATATTTAAACACAAACGCCACAGAAGTACACGAAATTGTTTTCCGATGAATAAATCTTTCTTTAGCTACTTTGCATTGCAAACAAATCATTCTTCTTCCTCCAAATTTGTTATTTTTTCTTCTTACTCGTATCTTCTCCTTCTTGTGTGTTTACGGTGTTTTTTTTTTTTTACTCAATGCTAATTTGTCTAATAAATTCTAAGTGAATAAGTTTTTATATTATTTTGTGATTTTTATCTTTTCAGGTATGTGTCGTTTGGTGTTTGAATTGTTAATCTGATCTCATTAATGCGAGTAAGTTGTGTTGTTTCAAGGCAGTGGTAAGAGTGATGTTTATTTGAATTTATATTTCTTTGTTGTGATTAGATAAAAGTGATGATAATTGCTTGATTATTACGACAAATGAGGTGGATGATGACGGGGCTTAATGTGACTCACTGGAAGCCTAAAACGTATATAAACATTTGTCTTGGTTTTTTTTCGGGATAAATTCTCTTTTTGTTTTTAATTCTGTATTTTGAGATAAAAATAACAATGACTGCCATATTTGTTGGGGTTTGGGCTTATAGTCATAAAATGAATACTACGAATTAACTTTTGTTTATGGCAACAATTTTCAGGCGAAAGTTGAGATGATTGAAGATTTTTGTTTTTTATCGGCTAGTCAGTACGATATTAGGTGAAGGTAATTTCCTTTAAGTATGTGCTAAACAAGTTTATTATCAGCTTTAGCAAGCTGTTGAAGTGCGGTATATTCACTGTAACGAACAAGAAAAAAATAAACAACTTCTACGATAGAGCCCCCAATTTGAGATAGAACAAAGTTCGCATGCAGCCTTATAAAGAAGAAGAAATAAACTAGCGAGGAGAAGAAAAAAACTGAAACTAAAAATTGACTAAATATTAACTAAGGTCATTGACTAAAAATTGTAAAAGAAGGATTTTAAATTGCTCTCAAAGCGATGAGGAGTGAGTTCCACTGGCGGGTGTCATGAATGAAAAGTTGTTACTAAACTGGATTGTGTAAAAATGTAGGTTCATGGTAAAGAGAGAACTAAGCTTCCTGAACAGGTAGAAAGGTTGTCGAGCCTGCTGGATTTTGTAAGAGGAGGCTAGTTAATGGTGTTATTGATTGAGCGGCCGAAAATAGATTTAGACTAGGCGCAGATGTGCTCGCACAAATCAAGCAATATTATTGAATACCACATTAAGCTTGTTTTTGGGTCTGTAATCCATTTTGCAAATCTCGCAGCCATAGAATAAAATTGATGGAAACATTGCTTTTGCGGGAAACGTCTTCGTCATGGTGGATATTCTATAAATATAATGTTGAGTAGGCCGTATGACTTGCTGGATATATGACAACCTTTCCTACACTGATATTATCATGGTGGTCCCAGGTTAAAGTACGGTTAAAAATCAACCCTAAATTTCTTGCAGTCTGAACATTGTCGATACAGCACTGTCTAAGTTTGATGGCGGGAAAAGTAGATGTTTCGACTAGTTGTGGTATATAACAAGTGACTTGGACTTACTGGTATTGAGTTAAAGGTTGTTAATTTAGGCCCAATTAAACAATGTATAGTATAACAGCACTTGCACGTCGCCTGCATACTAGTAAGCAACAATGTTCCACAATGTTCATTGATGTACAAGAGGAACAGAATGGGACCTAGCATAGAGCCTTGCCGTATGCGAAGACATTTTTCCTCTATTACCACGATCTGCAAGTGATAGACGGTATCGACTTGTGTTAGGATGATAAGCTCTCTTTTATCAAGACATTTCCTGATTGCATTCAAGACAAACAACAAGCTCCCTTACCCTTATGTCGAAAGCCTGACTGATTGTCGTTAAGCAAGTTTTCAACTGATAGATGGTAGAGGTGGTCGGAATGCTATATATAACGACCGCTGCGTAATAGGGAGTGACCGCTTTAGGTAGGAAGATCTACGAAGGTTGCTCAATAAATACCCCTTGTACAAGTATTTCGCTGGTGGTTTTCTGGCTTTTGTAATGGCCGTGAAGACATTGCAGAAGAACGAACGCTCACAGATGCTGAGAACCTCGAAAATTTAAGAAAACATTGAAGAAGAATTAGAACAATGTTCATTGTTTTATTCGATTCTAAGGCCATTATCTTTAAGGAATTCGTTCCACACAGTCACTGTGAATGCTCAATATTATTTATATGTATGTCCTAAAGATATTGTGCGATAGAATCGGTTTTGAACAGAATACGAAGGGTGATTCAAAAATAACGTTAATGAAAATAAAACACGGTGATTATAGTTCAAAAAATAATAGAATTTTCTACATAGTCTCGTTACAAGTCATTATATTTGATCATATATATACATCTTCCAAACCCAGGATTCCCTTAGAATAAAAAGTATTTGCCCTTGCTATCCCAAAACCGTCGCTACCGTCTTCAAATGGCTTGCCTCGGATGTTCCTTGAGCTGAGGAAAGAGGTAGTAGGTATTGAGAACTAGATGTGGCAAATAGGTTCGAGCAGTTTGAATCTTATTTTATGAGCCGGTGCGTTGTCCTCATTAAGCAGTACTCCAACTCGCAGAGTGCCGCGTCTTTTCTTCTTTAACGATTTCCCGTAATCATCTTACTTGGTCTGGTAGTAAGATCCCTCACTACTCTCCATAATTATTCCTCTATCGTCCCAAAAAAACGGATGCCATAAACTTTCCTGCCGAAATTGACACTTTGAATTACTTTGTCGTTTTCAAGTCATCAAGTGTTGTTTGGTTTCAGGATCAAAAAGCTGGATGCAAGTCTCGTCCATGGTCATGAAACGTAACATAAAAATGTCTCGAGATTCACCCTCGATATTTCGACTGTTTTTTTTTTTTTTCTTTTGCTCGTCGATTAACACTCTGGTACCCAACTCGCAGAGACCTTTTTCATATGTAATTCGTTCGCAAGGATTCTTTGAACTTTGCCATATGAGACCCAGTGATCTAAGCTACATATATGCCTGATGGTAACCTGCCAACACAACATTTTCGGCTATTTTCGCGTTATCTTCAGTGAGGGACGTGGATGAGCGTCCTTTGCGATGTTGATCTCCAGTTGATGTTCCGTTCAACGTAAACTCCTTGGCCCAGAGTGCTACTGTGGAATATGCGAAGACCACCGATGTTCGCACCAAGTCGCTGTGTATGTCTTTGGTAGATAGTCTACTTGATGACAGCTCTAATTTCGCTTTTCTCTATTTTGATGTTATCCCTTCTATTATCAATTATATGATTTCTTTACGCTAACCTACTGGATTTATCAGCAAGCTATTTTTTCGCGGACTGGAAATAACCGATTATCATTACTTTTGGATCGTACAAGGATGTTGTCATTTGGTTTTTTTTTGCCTAGTTGCACAAAGCCCTAATTGTACACGAGTTGTTGGCCAATAAAGGCATCGGAACGCTATACAATCCACTATACTCACCGGAATCCCGCTGTTTCCGAAATCTAATAAGCGTTGAAGGAGAACATCTACAGTCCGATTGCTACTATCTAAAAGGCTTGTACTGACTGACTGATTTCCTCTCAGCTATTTTGGCCCTCGAGTACCAAATATGCTTCGACAAGCTTTATGATCGCTTACAAGGTTTTATTGACACGGAGGGAGATTGCGGACAAATATGATCAAAGAAAGGCTCTAGAAAGCGTCTTGTTTACTTTAGCGCAGTTTCATCCAAAATGAGACAGTTTGTGTACTTTTTAATCAATATTACTGACACACGTTTTATACCCAAAACATCCAAGAGTATGGGCATGTGATGGTCTAATTGATATGACAACATCTTCTCTGCTTGCAATTCCTTATTCTTTTGTTCACCTTTTTCAGGTTTTCGTCGGTTGATAATGTGCTGAGGTGTCCAGCTCTCTCGTCATCTTCAATGTCTTCGCAACCTTGATTTAGCTCTTAGCAAATCACTAAATCTTTGAAATTTATAAATTTTCTTATACTTTATTCTATTTTATAGAAAATTTCTGTTAGACGGCTAGCAATGTACAAAAACTTTTTAGGCTTATTTGCTAATACAACAACAAAAAAATTACGTGAATAAGACAAATATAAGACCTTAAAATACAAAATTCCTGTTACTTTCTGAAAACACTGTATGAACAAAAAGTTTTTTGAAACTTCACGATTTTTCATTACTGTTTTGCGTGATGGGTGTGTTGATCTGATCTGATCTACCATAACATAGACTAATGCTGCTAGATCACAGGATATAAGCGGCCTATTGATTAAACTCTCCATTGCGGGGAATTCACTTCTAGAAAATTTGTCACGCAAGCTTAGTAACGCAGGTGGTGCAGTACTAATGGTGCAAGAAAAAGCCTTCAGGTTTATAGGTAATGTAATCCATCCATCGACACCATCGCATCAGCATCGCAAATACACAACAAATCAGTCTTTCGTTGTGGATGGAGAGGTTATTCCACCATTGCTCTTGGGTTTTCGGAGTTTCGTTTTTTTTTTTACTAATCCACCCTTGCAAAGAGAAATAAGCTTCATCACACAAAATAGTAATTGTGTTAAAAATCATGACCTTCATTGATTTTCAGCACTCCGTTATCGAACGTGCGGCTTTGTGTGGTGTCTGTGAGCTCAACTGAAGCAAAATGGTCGCGGATATTCGTAATTTCCATTGTTTCGAAATACCTGGATTTTCAATCACACTGGCCAATCCCGGCCCGGCAGCAATATTTTCAGTTGACCTTGCCGAGACAGAAGAAAAGTCATCAAAACGTTGAATCTAGGACATATGTATAAGAGATAGTGCTATCAGATCATACCCCATCCATTTCGACCTGAGTACTGATTTCGTCACTTTAAAAGTGATAATTTTGACAAGGAAGATAAAAAACGTCCAGGACAGCCAAAATAGTTTGAAGAATTGCAAGCAATATTCGAAAAATTTGCAGAATCATTAAATGTTAACCAAGCAACAAGCTAAGCAAGAGAATTGGATACTATAAGAATTAAAACCGAGAGACGTCGAAAGGCGATTTTGCATGTCCGAAATGCTTCTTAATCGTCATTAAAAAAGCTGTCTTTTTTGCATCCCATATTACTGGGAAACTTGGATCTATTATGATAATCCCAAACACAGAAAATTATATGACAAACCCGGCCAACCAGCCAACCAGCTAAATCGACTGTTAAGCCAAACATTCATGCTGCCAAGGTAATGCTGTGTATTAGGTGGGATCAGAAGGGCTTGGTCTATTTTGGGCTGCTGAGAAGTGGTCAAACAATTGACGGGCCTCTTTACCGTCAACAATTGATTTGAATCATGCAATAAAGAAAAAACGGCCGGAACGAGAGACTAGGTACGATAAATTAATTTTCCATCATGACCATGCTCATGTTGTACCCGCCCGTTTGCTCCATCCGCCATATAGTCTAGATCTTGCGCCATCCAAGCTCCTTTCTCGAATATGCTTTACTTTAGTCGATGGTATCAAAAATTGGCTCGATTCGTTTTGGAGCTCAAAAAGTGACGAGTTTTTGTGTCCCGTGATCCATGATTTGCCAAAAAGATTGGCAAAAATCATAGCTAGTGGTGGACAATGTTTTTTACCAATAATTAGTAGATATAATTATAATTAAATGATAAGAAAACTATCAAAAGTTCGACGCGATGGCACGATGTTTAAAATTACACCTACTGCTGGTGAACCTTTGTAAACTGGCTCTACATCTATATCCATTCGTTTAAAAAAGCCGAAACTACTGACTTATTATTAAACACTTAATTTCTTAAATCAGTCAAAAAGTTGCGACTTTGATATAAAAGTACCAAATACAATAATAAATGTCAATTTTCGGATACCTCAGTACATACCCAGAGATGGGCATCTCTTGGGCCTTTTTGTTTTTAATTCTGTACTGAAATTTTTACAAAGGCCAGTCATCTAGCCCTCCTGGCCGTTCACATTCTGATGGATATTAATAATTGACTCAAACCTTACTCCACTTTCCCTACCCTCTGGGCTTCGTTCAGTATTGATTTCTACGAATTTTTATGTATATTCTCGTAATATTTATTTTTCAACTGAATTTTCAGTTTAAATTAAATTTATTTGCAAGTACGTAGCGATAATTTTTTGCGTTCGTTTGTCCTCCCTTTTTTCTTATTTTTATTTTAATTTATTGATGAAATCTGTCGATGATGATAGCGCAATAAACACGCCCCACAGAATTTCGAATTAAAACCGGAAAGAAAAACATTTATATGAGCGAAAAATACAAACATGCGAAAATAAATTTCAAAAAAAAAAAAAAACCAACCGACCAAAGAGCGGATAATAAAAAAATGTCTGATGACCAGATCGCAATGAAAGTAAAAATTAAACATAAAGCGAAAATAAAAATGAACAAATAAATATTTCATTTCATTCAACTTGTAATTATTTAAGGTAGAAGCAATTAATTTGCATATTGATAATTGATTATTTGCGGCGTCAGCATTTTGATTTTTATTTTTTGTTTTCGAGGCTTTTATTTATTTTTTATTATTGTTGCCAAGATTCTGAAGACCGTATGAGATCCGTTTCGATATTTTATTTGCTTGTTTTATTCTTGTTTCGCCTTCTGGGGCTCATTAATTGTTTAATTAAATAATCATTGGTGAGGAATGAAATATTTATTTATTTTGTTTTAATTTTAACGAGATACTTTCCCAGAGGGATTAAAAAATAAAGTAATCAGCTTGTTTGAACAATTTCAACACAATTATCCGTGATTTAATGATTTTTGCGGTTTACATTTGATGTATTTTGTAGATTTGAGTAAAGAGCATTTTATTTTTAAGAGGTAAGTGCTCCTAGATTTTTTTTTTCTTCAATCCAATGCAACACATTCCCTGAGCGTGGGCACGTTCCACATCTTCTTAACATTAACTTAAAGAGATCTTTACTAATGCTTTGGCTATTTTTCCCACCAAACAATCATTTTAATCTAATAAATAGTTGCGGCCCTAGTATTTATTCCTGTGGTACACCTAGAAAATGATTTCCGAGGCTATTCATTGGTTCAAGTGGACATCGTCCCATTACCGAGATACTATGTCTTGATAAACACCCACCTGATGTAGTGAAAGTGTGCGTCTAAGTTCACATTTCAATCCCATAAAATTGCTGTCAACAAAAAAGAGAGGAATTAATTACCATCCACCACCTGTAATAATCTCACAAGATGCTGCACCGTCTCAATTCCATGATTATATGTACACCAGAAAAAAAAGAACTCGACTTAACCACATTCATTTAGCTCTCAGGCAATCACGCCTGAAAGATTTGTGGTAATTTTCATCGTCGGCACCAGCGAAGCCAAAAGAAACTAAGCCAAATTGACAGCTTAGCAGACGCCGAGCAGCATTATGACGTTACATCCTACTACAAGAGCGAAGCGAAAGCAAACAAACTTCTTCTAATGGGTAATCTGCATGCAAAATGGAGAAGCAGCAAACCATGGAACGGCGCACGTCGTCATCGTCTTCTCCATGCCTGGCTTTGGCCGCGGCTGTGGCATGTTAAATGCTAATTTTGCCTCCGGTGTTAATCACTTGAAAACACATTACCCTCATTAAACTATAACTACAGAAAATAACACAGGATCGGAGAAGAAGGAGGAGAGAAGAAAAACAAGCAAAAATGTGGGGAGTGAAGCAGATGCAAGGTATGCTTCCATAAAAGGAGTATCGTACCTCGAGCAACAACGGCAGCAACAGCTACAACAGAAGCAACAAAACGATAACGATGACTACGTTGTCGTTGTCGTCGTCAGTGACTGGCTTAGCCAAGACCAACTGGAACTGTTAAAGAAAAAGGAAAGGATGCAGAAAGGGGAGCGCTTTAATTGAAATGTTAAAATCGCATGTCATATCTTAACAACTCACACTTGGGCATCATGACATAACCCCACCACCACCATCATCATCATAATCATCATCGTGAGTCTCAATCACATGAAGTATACTCGATACACAACTATAACGACGACGATGATGATAATGGTGATTATGATGACTGGTTGTTAATAAACGTGCATTGCATGTGTACGACTCGATTATGCATAACATTTTACAACTCAAGCCTTGCCACTTATCATGTTATATGTACGTTCAATGGGCCGGTCATAACCGAGAAGTTGCTCGTTGCAATGAAGAAAGTAGGCGGGTAACATCGATATATTAAATGCGCGGCAAAGAATGAATCCATAATGCGGTTTTGTGGTTCATAAAACTGTTTGCTTATTATGTACACACACACACACAGCACCCTAATCACGGCTTATGGCTACTTATGGCGGTTATTAAAATTAGATTAAGCCCCAAGGAACGACCAACTAAACGAGGCACTTGACTCCCATCAGGAAGCAGAGGAGAAATATCGAAAAATGTGTTCCGATTACACTGAACATTCCACTTAATGTTGCATGAAATTAAATGTTGATAAAATTAACAACCTTCCCCTTTTGATGTTATTCGGTCGAATAACAACTGACCACAGGTAGTAATTTTACTAAACACCCAACTTGATTGAATAAACTCACTCTGACGTTAATTCGCCTGATTAAAAACGATTTAATGAATTTTTTTTTTATCTTTTGTACTTTACTATCCACTTTGAAGAACAACAAAAAAGTCGAATAACAACGCGCGTACACTCATGTTAAACGGATCTTGTTGTCTCTCGCAGCGTTGTGTAAAGGGAAAAAAAAACAATCGTAAACTCTTGTTGCAATTATTCAATTGCTCGAGTGCTAATTGACATGGAATTGTATGCAATTACTACCCTTTGGATTGGATAGAAGAAGCATTTAGTGCGATTCATGAAACAATGTCAAACTTCACACTGCTTGATACATTGTTAAGCGCGAATGGATAAACGCTGAGCGGTCTTACTAAATGAGATAGGTTGCCTCAAGTTAAATTACATTGCGTGCACTTGTTTCATGCAAGATTTCAATTTGACAGATAACATATGATACGTACACAATGAAGAACTGTCACGTCATACGTGGGTTCCAAAGACAGTTGAATAACAATTGTGTTGTTCTTTTTGTGTTTCTTTTTTTTTTTCTGTTTTTGTGAATGATTAATGTTTCGTTATGGTAATTCGCTTTGAACTATGCTTTTGAGTAAAAATAACAGATTGAGGAAAGCAAATGACAGATGCCTAGTTTTGAAGTGTGAATTAAATCGCTGCGATGCCGTGACAACTTGTAGACATGTGTATATCCGTTGTCACGGGGTAGGAGTCTATGTGAGGTGTTGATCTCTTTTTTGACAGTAACAATAATTTGGTGGATTGCCAATTTCCGGTTGAAACGTGGTCTGATGAAGGCCAACGAAAGAAGCAAAGGATTAGAAGAGAGATAAAGTCTTAGTCTAAATGTCAAAGTCATGCAGTTTTTTGAGTTTCTACCAGTACTGAAGCTTCATTGGATTTGGGTCAGGGAACCTAATTTGATTGTACCTTTGTACTTGAAGGCTTACTAAATGACGTGCCAGGTGTTTGTTTTATGGACTTGTTACATACCAATAGATAGGTCATGGCATAAAGAGTTATAATATCGCTGAACCCCATCGAGTTAAGTTAATTTGTCTGAAAATAAAAACGAAGAATATTCACTATGCTATGTGAGTTCCGGGAATGCTTAACTAATTGGACCTGCATCAGGTAAAAACAACTAGGGCAGTTATTCGGATCGAGTTTCTGGTCTTACGATGATTAAAACATAGTTTTCCAGATTTAAGAATGCTGATATTAACCTGGACTACCAAACCCTACTTGAATGGTCTTCCGCCATTAATGAAGACATTGGTCGATTCTTAGTAGAAAATAAGCAAAACATTTTAACTGCGAAGAATACGGAGAGGCTCAATAGTGACCATTCATTAGTATTTCACCATTTATAGGAACTCACTCCCAAATTCGACACAGGGGTGTGGTACTGACTCTGTGGCCAAATCCCAGCTTGAACGTCATGGAAATGCTATTTTCTTGGATCGAGTTTATCCAGAATGAGATATGACGAGATATAAGTCTCGTACATAAACGTACAATGAAAAGGGAGCTAGAAACAAGCAGACTGGGTTGCAAGGTATACGATAACTGCGAACAAGTGCTGTGACTAAATCTACAAAGTCAAAGAAAAAGTACGATTTTGGCTAACCGAAAAGCCATCATCTTCCATCATGATAACGATATACTGCCTGTCACCCGGCAGAAACTACGAAGACTGACATCCTTCGGCACCCAGCATATTCCCCAGATCCTGCTCCTTCCGATTTTCTGTCCCCTAAGAAAAGTTTGAATGGTAGGAAATTTGTTTCCGTCAAAGCTGTCGAAAACCAAAATAATACTTGAAATACTGAAATATGGTGCCATATTTGCTGTCATTCAATACATACAGTTCGAAAGTTTTCTATAAGCGACTTCTGGGTCTTTACTGTCCACTGCCAAATAAAACCGAAATTTAACCATAAATAGACATGATTACGTCTCCACTTAATACCTTTGAAAATACTCCAATCCTAAAATTTCATCATTTGCTTCCATCTCAAAAACCTAGAGCTCAAGAAACCGGAATTTGAAATTTTCGTTTTTTAGTCTTCTACCTTGCAAAGTTAAGGCAGGAAAGACTTATACAAAGGCTTTCTTGCCTGTCTGTGCGCATATATCATATATCTACAAACTTGCACGAAGTGAATGTGAATTATAAACTGTGAATGAAATATAAATTATAAAAGCAAATACATGAACCGTGATGACGGATAAACCCATTTCAGCAACCGCATATTTTTGGGATATGAAATATTACAAATTACATTCAGGTCTTTCTTTTAATTGCACCTTGGGCAAAGGTGTATTGTATAACTATGGTAACAACATTTCGCCAAGCCACCCTGTCACTAATGTGTTTCTTCCCTCATTCGCCTCCATCTCTTCTAGGTCCATCCTTATATTGTTCTCCCATCTGCAGCGAGTATCTTAAATGTTTCTGATAAGGGAATTTTGTACTTTAACTTGACCTTTGTTTCCCTTTGGGTATATTTATATCAGTCACTCTGATCACTCGTCGAGCGGTTTCTCCTAAATTTTTGTGGGGGCGAACACCTCAATTTATTGAGCTTGAATCAAGCTAACTTAATCTAACTTAATAATTAAGAAGAGGTTGAAATCGAAGTAAGGATTCGAATTAACGCTTACTAGCATACGAGAAATGGATTCATTGGAGCCATAGGCGGTACGGTGGGTGGATAGAAGAAACGGGGATTTCGTACATTGCGAGGGTTAGTGTTGATGGAAGCAGAGTTTTAGAGGGTCGCGCAGTCAATGCTACCTTAAAGGAGTCGATGGATGAAAAGAATGACAGATTCAGTTCTTTCCTCCAACATGTTCATGTTGATTAGTTTAAGAAGTTCTTCTTAGATTGGTAAGAGCAAAGGATTGTTCCTCGAAGAGCAAAACATGGGAACCGGCGTTGAATGCTCTCGATTCTAGAAATATGGATTTGTTTATAAGGAGATCACACTTGAGAGGCGTATTCAAGAAGGGGCCGGATAAAGGTTGTGTACAGAGATCGGGTAACGTAAGGGTTAGAAAATTGTTAGCCCATCGCTTCACGAAACCGAGTGCAGAATTAACTTAAAGGATTATCTCATCGAGGTGTTCGCGAAAATTTTGATCACATAATATACCGAGATCGCGAATGGCATGGACAGTGGAGATGGGTTGATTATTGAGGAAGTAAAGGCGAGAGCGCCGTGGCGCAGTGGGTAGGGTGTCGGCCTCTGACGCACGATGTAAACTCGGCAAAACCTCCCGTAGTACACTTGCCTTGAAAAAGCTTCTCGGTGCTCGCCGTTCGGAATCGGCATTAAACTGTAGGTCCCGTTCACTTGTGTGAAAAACAAATCGCACACAACATAAGTGAATGAGAGAAGCTTGGCTCTGGCTCTCCGTGAGCTGTAACGCCATCTAAGAAGAAAAAGAAAAGGCGAGGAGGAGGTTTGATTCGTTTACGTGAAAAAGTGATTGACCGATTTCACCGATTCCGAAACTTCATATGTTTAGTCTAAGGTTTGCCATTTTACAATAAGGATCGTTTAACAATGGTTCAAGGTGTTCAAATTGTGAAAAATTACTACAAAAATAGCAAGTTAGAAGGTTCGAGGGTAAAGTGAAAAGTTCTCGGCCTAAAAACAATATACATACTGCGATTTCAAGTTGAAAAATGGCAAATCACACACCAAATTCCGTAGTTTTCCCATCGCCAACACATCCTTGCGTACAGCTGCGTTGTCCTGGTGAAAGATGTTTTTTTTCTTCTTCCAGTTAAGTCTCTTCTCGCGAAGTTAGGCACCCAGCTGGTCAAAAAGATTGGCGAAATATTCGCCTAAATTATTCAGTCTTATGCATCCCAAAACCCGCTAGACATGACCCTTCCGGCAGATGCGATCGATTTCGTTTTTTTTGGGCCGAACCACCGATCACCGTTTGTGGCGTATAGTGGTGACAAATTGCCGCACAAAATCGGTCTTGATCGGCATTCAGCAAATACTCTACCCCCATCTTGCGCAGGACTTACGCATCCCAAACTCTTTGTGCAAGCTGTTTCACACCCTTCACAGGTTTAGCTACCTTATTCACCTTCATTAGCCTATAGTCCAACCCGATATCATGCCATGGTTTACGCTGTGGTTGCGGTTTTTGGCCGTCCTTTACGTGGGTCATCTTCGAGAGATGAGCAATCACGTATAAATTCAGTTGCCCACTTTTTACTGGGTGCAATCAAAGGGGCAGAGTCCCCGTAAACTTTTGTCAACTTCAGATGAATTTCTTAAGGAGTTAATCTATTCCAAACAAAGAATTTTATGATCACACTGCATACTGCAAAAATTCGTGTAGGCAAATTATTTGAGGGAACAAGTTGAGTTCGTATGACAAATACGAACCAATACCACTTGCACCCATGCAGGAAACATAAAGCTTCTTTTCACGTTACTCTCGTAAATAATTGACTTTGACTTTGACTTCAACTTATGTTGCTAGAAAAAAAATCCGGCGGCACAAACAGATACAGCCCTCGAATCGTAAAATTCCTGTTACTTTTTGAACGGACATATTGTAGTATATCTGCATGTTTGGATAAATAACTCCAGATCCCAGACTGTACTTGCTTATATTTTCCAATGACTTAATGGGTCGTAATCATTCAGCTCGTAATGAGCTGACTTTAATCCCCTGAAGCACATTCTCACTTTTTGCTTATCTTTATGATCTAGATATCTGATCGTTAGTGTACACCTATTTTCCGTGAGCGTTGACTACTTATAACCCGGGTAGTAATCGATGCATGACGATTAGGTGTGACTTGAAGGAGAAGAATTTCCTGTCTTAGTTTGGCATTTGCCCACCAGATCATACTCACTGATCACTGGGTATTAAAATTGGGTTCTTGTTTTCAGGTCCAACTTAATGCTCAGCGTTTACTGCTTTAGGCAGGAACTCAATTTTTGACCCTGATAAATAGACCCCATAAATTGAAGCCGTTTAGCCTTCTGTCTTTGAGATGAAAATTTGAGTCATAAACTGAAATTCCCCCGGCAAAGGTCTTACATTTTGCTGTCCAAACCGAGCTTGTCGTAAATCAAATAAAAGCGATTATTGGTATATTTCGTTTGACCTTATATGAGTGATCTGGCTTTAAACCTATTGACTGCAATCGTTGCCGAACATTTCTCTACGTAAATCCAAGCACACAGGTACACATACACAATCAAAACTGAATTGAGATCTGATAATTTCCAAAACAACATTCTTCTCTAGCCTCAAGCAAATATCTGTCTTCAACGTGGTATTTAACTTTTTTTCAAAAAAACAAACCTTCAAAAGTGACCTCTCACAAAGGTGTTAAACAATGACCGGCGATAAGCTTTCATCATTTTCCAACTCCTAATCATAACGAATTGGTTTTATTACGAGTCTCATTGGTAGATCCACTTCACGGTACACAAATTTATTCGGTTTTTTTCTTATTTTTCATTTCCGAAGTGGTTTTATACAACTTGGCTTTCACCACAGGGTATGACTTTCACTAACGCACGTGTTCAAACGTCTTCTACTCCAGGTAGTTGGTTCGTCGAAACGAATGATAATGCGGCAGACAAATAATTTATCGGTCGGCTATGTGATACTGAAATAGATACTCACCCACCATACATACAATTAGCGCCTTCGCATCCATTCATTGCCGTCAAAGCTTACTCATCTACCTCGACCGCAGGCCATGACTGGTTCGATGGCATTTATTTATTTGAACACTTCTCTCGACCGCTCGACCACACCGATCAATCGAATATAATGATTTTTAATTTAAAAGCCAATTTGTTTTGAATTGCTAATGAAATGATCAAATTGATTGTTTTTTTGTTGTTGTTGTTCGTTTTTTAGATACTTTATGATTTTTACTTTCATTACCAGCTAACCCTAAAGCGACCGTAACCGCTTATGCCAAACGACCATGACATGCTGCGCGGCGGTCATAATTCAAATTTAATTATATTCCTATGAACCTTTCCACTTTAATTGCCTCCCATATACCGCTCACATGTACGAATACGTACGATGGATAGAGATACAAATTAATTAAATTCAACTAAAACAGAAACAAAACGACAAAAAAAAAAAGATCACGATGTAAGGAGGCGAGGAGTGTACTGACAAATAAATTAGTTTTGCAGCTAATTAACGCAACTAATTACACAGAACCAATCCGACGACATGAATTATGCAAATCGCGTCGCGGCAAATGATGAGCGACGGAATTCCTTCCGTTTTGCTTGCCTTCGTCGTAGCGCTGCCTGTCAATCATTCACGGTGTAATTCACTTAGATAAATGTGATGATTGAATTTAAATGAAGAAATCCATTTCGGGGAAGTGTCTGTAGTCGGGGAAGTCAGCACAAGCAGCTTGAAATAATTGAGTACACGTTGGCGTCTTCCTTTTTCGGACGTCGTCATCGACGTCCGCCCATCGTTGAGAATTTCCTTCCTTTTATGCCACTACTTCAATGTCGACTCTCGGGCATATTGCCAATTGATGATTCTATTTTCCCCTCCGCGAGTGTGGTACCCGCATGCCGGTAGTGGATATCCAGCCTAAGTGACTCCGAGGAAGTCGCGGGAAGGCAAGGAAAAGTGTAAGGAAAGAACAAATACTTTTTACTGCTATTGCTGTTGTAGCTGCGCTTTAGGGCTTCCTTCCGTTTCAATGTCTATTTCCTTTCTCTTAACCGTTTCCCCCCCGTTCCCGACAGGATAGATGGCTTGCTGATGTCTTGCTCATGCTTTGGTATGATATACGCGAGGGTAGGAAACGCCTTGGGGCGTTTTATCATTCGCGCTCCTTCGTAACTTCCTTTCGTATAATAAATAGATTTCCTCCTCTTCATTGAAAATAAACTTCTTGTGAGTAAACACGATTTAGAGGAATGGGCATTCCATAGCTTGTGGGTGTATATATGTGCGTAAACGTGAATGGGCCGCCACGCCATTAATAATAAATAAAAACGATTTTTCTGTGTTCTGAATTTTGATTGATGTGCTTCTGGTACGCTACTGTCGACCGTCTATCCAACTGGGTGTAACTACAATACTTTGTAAGAGTCGTGCGGTTCATGTGGCCCCACACCTAGCCAAATGAAGAATGATTATAGAAGGTGGATAGCAATTTGGGGAGCGTGGAGAAGCGGGAAAAGAGCCCGTGATACTCTATCAAATATTCATGAGCAATGAATGTAATTTTATTGTTTTGTTGAACGAGGATACGGGCTACAGCCTACATGCATCGGGAAATTAGACTTCCCCGACGGGAGGTGGATGATTCGCCTCAAGTCCCAAAGTAGAACTCAGACTACCATATTACTCTTCGGTATTCCTTTCGTGCACACGCTTCTACCATTTTCGGTTTGTTGCTTCTGTTTTTTTTTTTTTTTCGTTTCTTTTCCGTCGTTGCCTTGTTGTCTTTTGGAGTTTATTAAGTCGTTAACTGTTTGTTATGAGTTATGTAATCTGTTGTACAGATAGACGTGGTTAAAATTTATTCGTAAAAGGAAAAAAAAACATTTTTTAACGATATTCTCAAAGGTCTGTCGTAAAAGTACGAGAAAAAAAAGAAAACAGCCAAGCTTGTGGAACGTGAATGGGGTTGTTGAGAAGTTATACTGCTTAAAGCTTTATTTTTGTTGAGCAATTTTATTTTAATATTTCTTTTTATTATGACAACTACAGACATTTGCTGGGTAGTTTCGTAAGCGCTCGACCCTATATGATGACACTTTTGTAATTTTATTTGCTTAACGTAAGTAGAATGATGAATTTCCCACGAGATCGGACAATCATCATCGCCGTCGGACATATAAAGCGCATGTCAATCTCATAAATTTCTGGCATGCGCTTTAGACGTTGCCTCATCACAGATTCCTCATCACGTAGACATCATCCTTTAACATATCACATTTGAATAATGAAAAATCTGTTTTCATTGGAGTCTGTAAAAATAATTGTCGGCTTCATATTCGTAGCGAAGAACTAGCCGTCGTCTAATATGCAGAGACTATCTACCGAGGCATGCCACTCAAAATAGATCCAATAGACTTGCCTACAATGTGTACTGAGGCTCTCAGAATATCAAGCTTAAGGCTGCAAATTTTCAAAACCACGTTCCTCAGCCAATCTAAAATTGAGAACTTAATTTTTTGCTTCAATTCAAACTACATATATACACAGAAAGAAGTAAACAAGTGGGTAGTAAAGTGTTTTGAAGAAACTGGGTCGGTCTTAGATCAAACTCCATGTCTTTCAGACAGCACGAAAGTCAGAGAAAAAGTTCGAAACCAGCCAGACATGTTAATTGGGCTTCTATAAAGCCGGCGATTTTATATACGTGAAATCCGTAGGAGTGAAATTTATTGACCTCCAGGGTCTTGCGACACCTTTAGACTTCATTCTGTGCGGTTATTTGCAGAATAAGATCTATACCAACAGCCCTGATACAATTCAGGACCTCAAAAATAATATACAAACTGAAATTGAGGCTTTCACTCATTCTTCGATAGTTTTGAAATTCGGATGATCGCCTGTAACAAGTGCCGTGGTGGTTTCATGGACGACATGATTGCTTATGTTTGCCAAAGACTGATCTTCATTGTATGGTTCTACATGAGTATACTTGGCAGCAATGGATTAATAATAGCCGCCATAACCAAAGCTTCGTCTTATTAGTTGCCACCGATAAATGGTGAATGAGAGAAGCTTGGCTCTGGCTCCCCGTGAGCTGTACCGCCATCTAAGAAGAAAGAAAGATATGGAACTCGGAAGTTCAGAGAGTCGTTGACAACCCTTCGCAAAGCCTTCCTATCATGAGTGTGTTCCTTCCCTGTTTCACTGTTTTATTCCATCTCTCCCAAGTCCATCTTTATATTGCCCATAATGTCACGGCCTTCCTGTCGGTTTTTTCTCCTCGGATTTTACACTGATTATTCTTTTCACTGTCTGTCCACTGTCTATTCGTTTCACCTCCTTTTAGTCTTCGGGATTTAATTACTCGGACAGTGCTTGGGGCTGAAAAGAGTTCCTCGGGTTCTCCATTGGCCTGTTTCTTCGTCCTGTGTTCAACAAGTGATTCTTCTTAAGATCCTGTTTTGAAAGACTCGAAATCAATTTTTCTCCTTCTTATTGTTAGACAAAGACCAAGCTTCACATCCATAAGATGTCACTGGCGATATTATAGTTTTATAAATATGGATTTTGACATTGTGGGATGAAAGAGGTGCTTTGAATAGTTCACCCATATTCAGCCTTCTACATATTTATTTCCATCTATATGTCGTTTTTTGCAGTCAATACGGTTTGAACTCATCCACTTCCTCACATACATAGTTTATTGGTGCGAGATCTGGGAAACATCCCTGTCCACAATTGTGGTACTGTAACGATGGGCTAATAAGCAGCCATTTGCACTATATTTCCAGAATCAATACAGAGAAATGCTTCTGGGAGAATAAATCCCGATCTGAGTGTGCTCTCGTGGTTTGGGCCGATCCAAGTCGGTCAGTGACCATATATTAGATGTTATGAATGACTTCATTCGCACTGGCCAATCATTAATCGCTTTATGGAAAATTATCAACAGACTCAGTATTTCGGTGATGAGTAAAGCAGGTGATTCCTTCTTAAACGGTTTACAACTTGTGATCTAAAGGGTTGAGATCCGGCCTACAAGTTGGCCAATCATCTGGTTATAAGAAGTCGGCTACACTTTTTAGCCACTTTTTTGGTTTTCGCCTTGTGAAGTAGAATCTTGTTAGAATGTCCAGTACTTGTTTTTGAACATTGAGCGGCTTATAGGTTAACCACATGCTCCAAAACAGTGGTTTGCTTATTTTTTTGCAGAAGTCTTGACTCTATAGTTATACCATCGCAGCTCATTTCCCACCATACCATTACATTTGCCTCTTTCAACTCTCGAATAAGTTCTGAAGCTTGTTTTGATGTCCCGACATACAAGTATGTCGATTATTTTATTTATTACAAGTTTCTTCGAAGGTAAACATTTTCTCGTTGGTGAACAGAATTCGTCTGTGAGTATTTTTAGCGTAGCTTTTAATTTTTTTAATTTTAACCTAGGTTTTTGCTTCAATGCGACTGTTAGCAGGTGTCCAGTGTAGGCACTAAATCCCAAGTCTTCTTTGATGATGTGAAATATGGATTTTTTCCTCGACATGATCCATTGCTTTCTTAGTGGTTTACCTCTGATTCGAGCTTGCACGGCGTGGATGTACTCCGCCAATATTTTCGAATAATTTAACAGCGATAATTAAAACGAGTGATTTCAAACGAACTCAAGGTCCGACAGTTATCACCTTTGCCATATTACAGGGAATCCGCGGTAAAATGTGATAACCTATTAGACCTTGAATTTCACACTAGCTCTAAGCCCCCCTTATATCTCTCATCTCTCGGTGAGAGCGAAATATTCGTAACAGGTAACAAATACACATCCACATAACATCGTCTTTTACAAATCACTGTGAATTATAAACCGATGCAAACAACTTCCAATTATTCTAGCAGAAACTTGAACCAATTACACCAGCAATAGTAGAAGCCTGCTACAAAACCACAGCATGTTCCAAATGGTTTGTGTCTCTAATAATTAGCTTCAATTTTGTTCTTATTGAAAATATGTCACTTAGCATATCTCGGAGGATCTAGACACCAATGATTTTATAAATACCATGGACTCAAGCTATTAAAGAAGTCTGAACGCCTTTAATTAGAAAAACAAGGTTTCTGTGAATTGGATTTACAAGATTACCTCCAGGAAAACCCAATCAAACATGAAATCACCTTTATTATTTTCAACTAAGATTCCATGTAGGAACTGTACATCGAAATGATGAGTAAGGCCATGTCAATAATATGCCTACAGCTTAACTTGTTAATTCCTCAACTCAAATCGATGATTGATCTCTAACCACCAATTGCATCACAGCCATACATATGCCTTCGACATTGACGTGGTTCCTCGCAATTCGATGATATCATCTTCAAACCAAAAATAAAAATCAAGAAAAAATGGTTTTAAAATTCAAAACCAGAAGCAAGGTAATCCGAACACATTTGTCAAGTGCTGTCAATGGGCACAGAGCTTGGGGACACTCCCCTTCTAATAAATAATATCTAAAAATGGCTACAATGGATAAAATATTTTACGAATAAAAATAAGTTAAAACGTGCCGACCAAACATGATTATTTGAATATCTGGGTATCTCTCGACTAGTCATTAAGCCGGCTAACTTAATTAAGACAGACAGTTTAACATGCTTACCTTGTCCCCGACTTGAGCGAGCCTTAATCGCCACACGCTTAGCCTTAATGAGTTTTAAGTATTTTGTTGATATTCATTATTCATTTTAGATTTATTTTATTTTTCTTAAATTCAAATTCATTTGCAGCCATAAATTTATCGGTTTTTTTATTCTCCTCTCCTTTCCGTTTGACTGCCCACCGGTTTTGTGAACTCACACATCTCTGTACCGCAGATACGTTCTTGCTAATTAATCGTGTTATTAGTTTATGCCTTTTCTCGGCGAATGCCCCGTGATTATGCCATAATTAACATAAATTGTGTTTTGATTTTTCCTTGGTCGGCAACGGTAATGGCGGCTGAGTTTGAACTGCTTTTTCCATATTTATTTTTTGGCTTTTTATGGTCAACCAAGCATAAAACAGTAGTGAACACGAAGCATTTGTTTATTGGGTTATAGCATTGCTAATTTATTAATATGGACATTTTAAGTTGAGTTAGTTATATGCTGCGCGATGGTCGTTACTTTACACCGCCGCCTCCGGTGTCATGTCATTAGTCAACACTCACACGCCGAGTATACATAGCTTGCTATGTGGAGGCGGCGGGAAGAAACAATACAAAAACAACAAATGGAAATGTTGAAATCCCATATTATAATGCAACACTAAGAATAACAACAACAACGCGAACAACATCAGACCCGTGGTGGAGTGGCGTGCAAACAAACCTATGGCAAGTATGGGTTAAGCGGTTTTGATTAATTTATTACTTGTGATTGCTGTGATTATTATTTCTCTGTTTGTTGTTTTTCCGATCAGATAATGAAATAGTAATTTATTAAATTGTAGTTTGTGTTTGCGGTGTGGTAAATTGTTGTAAAGGATTTTATTATTCCATTTTTTCCTCCCTCATATCGGCGAGGGTATTAATGGGAAGTCAATCCAGGCAATACAGCGGGCGTATGACATTTGACGTTGTTTGTCAAATGAGCGACTAATATGTGTGGTTAACAGCAGATATAATAGAACGACGATAGGGTTGGGCTGATTTGATAAGCTAGGTCGACATTAATTGGGTTTTTCCTTTCACGAACGGATAATTGAATTTTTATGGCAGTTGTTAGTCGTAAATTGTGGTTTGCTTTTGGATTTTCGTTGAATTTTGTTTGGTTTTTTTTTTTTGTTTTTGTTCTCAATCAAATCACATCAGAATGTGTTAAGCCGGCCTTAAAACGATTGTGTCATATTGTTGATTAAGAGCTTGCGATTGTTTATGACTGGGATTAGTCGGGATTTCTATGGGTTGTAAAGAACTCGAGTAGGCGGCTAGTGAGCTTTGTGGAAACGGTGTGGATTATTGGTATTTCAAGAGAGGTAAAACTGGTGAAGCCATGAATTAATGGCTGTGATTGATCGGTGCCAATTGATTTGATGGTATTAGTTTAATATTTAAGTGTCACGGTTTTAAGTACCTTTTGTGAGTATGTTCATTGATACTTTGAGCTTGGATTTGTTATTTGCGATAAAAGAGCATTTTCGGCAAAACGTTCAAAGCTTAGATTTAGTGGCTTAAAACTTATCACTGATTTCATAATTCGATTACCTTCGTGGCAATTCGATTGTCGAAGGTTGAATTGTAGGCAAAGGATTACCTATTCCAAATTCAATCGATTCTTTTCACAAAGTTTCAACTAGTTGTCCTCCTAGTTGTCTACGAGATGAGTATAACGAGTTGTCGATATTTCTGATTCAATCTAATTCATAATATACAAGGGTGATCCAAAAGTAATGATAATGAATGGGGTAGTCGGGTGCAATGGTAATCATCACCGACTGTTGAGCCGAAGGTCTGTAGTTCAAGTCCGTCCATGGTCAAGAACAATTCCTATATGGAAAAGCTGTGTAACAACATCAGTTGTGAATGAGAGATGATCAACAAGTGCTGACGAAGGCATAACACTCGCAGCATACGATCACTTCAAAATTCATGCTCTGTGTGTGCTATAACACCTTATTGACATGGAAACAAAAGAGCAACTGTGAACTACAATCAACGTAAATTCAGTCGGAGCTCTCGGATCCTATCTAGGACAACCACCCCCGGAGAGTAGTGAACGAACATCTAAACCCAGAACTCCCTTAGAAAAAAAAAAAAAAATCTTTATTTAGACCCTCCTAAAATGCTTCAACAGCGGCCATAACTTCGCTATCGTCTTCGAATCTCTTGCCTCGGATGTCTTCCTTGCACCGAGGAAAAAAGTAAAAGATCTGGCGAATAAGGAGGATGTTCGAGAAGTTCGAGTCCCGTTTCTTGTGAACCGGTGCGCACTCCAGCTCTCAGTTTGCCGCTTCTGTTTTCTTTAATGACCTCCCGAATTTGGGCTATATATTGACCCTTCCATACCCCAAAAAACGAATGCCATAACCTTTCTCCAACGGACTTGACTCTTTGAATTTTTCTGGCGCCGGAGAGGAAGCTCGCTTCCAAGACATCGATTGTTGTTTGTTTTCAGATCCAGGTCTAGCTTATGGTCACGAAACGTAACAAAAACATTTGCAGATCTGCTTGGAACTTCTCCAAATTCACCCTCAATATGTCTCATCTTTCCTTTTGTTCGTTGGTTAACATTCTCGCCAGCCAACGCGCAGAGGGTCACTCTTGGATCTGCCAACAACATTTCCGACTTTTTTCACGTTATTTTCACTGAAGGACGCGGGTGGCCGTTTTTCGCACTGTTCATCTTCAGTGGATGAAGTTCTCCCAACTTAAACTCCTTGGCCCAGCGTGCTACCGAGGAATAAAGTGTAACAGAGCCCCCCATTGTTTTCACCAAGTCGTAGAGGTACCTGGTGACTGCTCCAATTTCGTTTTTCTCCATTTTGATGGAGTGATTTTTTTTTAATTTTATGCGGACTGGAAATAGACGATTATCATTTGATCACCCCTCGTATATTAAAAGGTCATCCAACAAAATGTATCATTTTAAGTCTCGCGATATTTCTGAATCAAAGACTTTGAGCTATCACTGCGATGACCTATGATAAGTGAAAACTTGGAGATTACTGAATGTGTTGAAGTAGTGAAAACTAACTTTAAAACAAAATATTCGCGGAAATGTTTCGTACTGCTTTTGGTCGTCCTACAGCTATGGTGATGTGAAAACTCCAACTCGTGCTCATCCAGCAAGATCAGCCGGAAATATTTCCGCCGAGGATATGAGTGTGACTGAAAAGTATGCCAATTTCAGTATGATCACATGGGTTGGGTCTAGGCGCAATCACTTGGCACTGCATTTTGCATTAAGACCTTGGTATATATGCTTATAAGGTCCCGTTGACACAAGAATCGAAGTATAATATAATATGAAGGTACAGACTGATCTTTTTGCTTTACCTTGGTGCTCGGAACATGAATTGAGTTAACGAACTCGGGGTGTGTCACCATAGAAGACGCTAGTATTGCGCCCATAAAGATTTGTCTATGATTTGTGTCCTGCCTTCATGATTTTGGCAACTTCTCTAGATGGGATTTCTTGGAAGTCTTTTCCTGTTATGGTTATGTTACTTGTCATTTTGAATCTTTCTCGGGCAAGGTTTGGGCAGGTGGTCTGTATGTGTTCCATGGTTTCCTTGGCCTGCCCACATCGTCTGCAGATTTCTGTGCTACTAAGACCCATTTTATAAAGGCGGTAGTTGCATGCCCTGTGACTTGTTAGTGCTTCACATAGCACTCTTAGGTCGGCTTTATTTCGTTCTAGAGCTCTTTTACACGTTTGGGATTGTGATTCTGTTCCATGAACTTTCTTGAGTGCTTAATACTCTCCTGTATGGTTTGTATGTCAGCCTTTTCGTTGCCTTCATGGTTTTCCTGATCTGGCACCCAACTTGTTGTTTACAGTCAGTTTGTTTAGTGTATTGTGACATTCCCAGACAGCTTTGGAGCTAAAGTTGTACCTCTTTAGCGCTTTAAGAACTGCTTGGCTGTCTGAGAATATTGTTATCCTCGTGTTAGTCTCTCCTGTCGCTGATGCTATGTGCTGCTTCATTGATTGCAAATAGTTCGGCCTCAAATATACGAGGGTGGTCCGATAAGTACTTAGCCTCACCGCCAGATGGCGCCAGTATCGCAATAGCAACTTAGTGTAGTACATTCTAGTTGACGGCGACTGTCGAAATTTCAGCCGGATCGGAATCGTAGTTTTGTTTTGACCGCGTGTGGAAGCGGGAGTGTCCGCGGATTTTAGAAAAATGGAAAAAGAGCAATATCGGTCGGTGATTCGATTCTACTTTTTGGAAGGGAAATCGCGCAGCGAAATCAAAGAGCGTTTGAATGCTGTGTATGGTGACTCTTCTCCTTCGATGGCGACCATCAACAATTGGTTTAACGAGTTTCAACGTGGCATCACGTCGGTTTTTGATGAGCCACGTCCAGGTGCCCCGAAAACGGCTACCACGGAGGATAACGTGACAAAAATCCACGATCTCGTATTGGCAGACCTCCGATTAAAGGTGCGCGAGATACCTGAGACAGCAGGCATTTCAAAAGATCGCGTGGGTCATATCCTGCATGAAATTTTGGGCATGAGAAAGCTGTCGGCGCGATGGGTGCCGCGTTTGCTCACTCCGGACAACAAGCGCAACCCTGAGACCACTTCAAAGCAATGTTTGACGTTGTTTAAGCGCAATCCGAAGGACTTTCTGCGTAGTTTTGGAACAGTCGACAAAACATGGATCGACTGGTACACACCAGAGACCAAAGAACAGTCGAAACAGTGGACTTCACCCGGCGAACGTGCTCCGAAGAAGGCGAAGACTGTCCCATCGGCCGGAAAGGTGATGGCCACCGTTTTCTGGGATTCACAAGGTGTGATCCACATCCAGTACCTGGAGAAGGGCAAAACGGTCACAGGGCTGTACTATGCCAAATTATTGGGCCGATTCGACGCCGAATTGAAGAAAAAACGGTCCCACTTGGCGAAGAAAAAAGTGGTCTTCCAACATAATAACGCACCGGGTCACACCTCCGCCCTCGCCACGGCCAAATTGGTCGAATTGGGCTACGAACTGCTGCCCCATCCACCGTATTCTTCGACTTCTTTCCAAGTCGCACGGAGAATACGTCCAAAATCTATCCAAAATTGTTGTTTTTCTTTTGTAGGCTAAGTACGATAAGCGGTCCGATAAGCCATCGTAGTTGACTCACTGCAGAGGGTAATGTGTAGGCTACATTTTGGTTCTTTTACACTAGCCCCTACCTTATTTCCAGATTTCAACCCATCTGTGTACCATTTCCGGGCTCCGTCCTTCATTCAAGGACAGGTTATGTAACAATGGCTTCGTGCCTATTTTTCGTAAACGCGGACTTCGACTAATCAACGCTCATGAATCATGTTCCTTTAGAGCTACAGTAGGCTTAAAAACTACGTAAATGTTGATGTTCGCGAAAGGTAACTAGAGAGAGGTGTTATTCGCGAAATACGCTTAAATTATTTTGAAAACGTGATGAACAACTGCAAAGAACCGTTTGTATTATAATGTATCTCATCATTAACCTCGGAGGTCGTTCTTAGGATCAAATTAAAAATATCACCATATTCCGCAAAAAATTTGTGTTTTTCTATTGATTCACAATGACACTTCTTGTTGGATGAGTCTATGCAACCCCGGAATAACAAAACACAGGTTGCTTTTCGAACGTACTTCGTACGAATATTTTCAAAAAAGAGTTTGCGTTCAAAATTATGCTGCTAGAAAAGAATTGAGTCATCGTTTAATTTTTTTTGATACCCAAGGCTCAAAATAGTTCAATGTAATGACCCAAATAAAGCCTAAATATAAGGCTCTTTCAATGAAATTGTGATACTCAGTGAAAACTGAAACCAAAGGTTGTTCGATGTCTCAATATTTGCCTCAAACTTCCAAACAACAACACTCATTCATCTTCTATTTGTCAATAACACCAAAGAACACAAAAACTGGCAAAGTGCCATTGCCTTAAAATCGAGGTAAAGTAACTCCTCCAGTTTTGTACTCCTCAAGTAGGGCTTGAACAAATGCTTGAAACAGCATTCTTTTCAACTAAAAAACCAAAACAAAGAAATAAAAAAATTAAAACAAATTAATTCCCTCCCCATCCGCACATATAACCAAAGCATTTTCAAGTGCATTTCCATCCGCGGCATGCCTCACGTTTCCACTAAATCTCGTTATAAGTTCTTCTTTAAAAATTCAAAGCACAGGTTAATATATTACAATTAGCAACCACTTAGACCAGCACTTTTAAAAAAAAAAAAAAAGAAACAAGAATAAAACACGAACTCCACACCATTAATTCTCCTCTTAAGCACCATGCAACATCGAGCACACCAAGTACGACGAGTAGTAGTCGTAGTCGTAAGTACCACGCCAGATCCACTCTTGTAAAAGATTCCTTTTCCGCTTCTGTGCAACTCTCGAACTGTTAAAAAACATACCACCAACCAACTACAAAAAGCAGCAGAACGAAGGAGTAAAAAAAGGCACACAAACCGCCATTGGTATGCATTACTCAACTCGACGTAGTGCTGCACTGTGCTCACCGATGCAATCAGTAAGCATACATATTTAAACAGCATATTTTACATCAACCGATTTCGGATTCCGGCGATTTGCAAATGGAAATGTTCACAACATGGTGGTTCTGGTGATGGAACGGGAGGGTAGAAACGGACGCGGATAGAGTAAAAAGGATGAAAAAACACTGCTTCTGGCAGAATGACAACTCCTTAGTATGCAGCGACTACAACCCAAGAGCCATAGAACCACCGAAGCAGACGCAACGGCAGTGGTGTAGAGGTAGCGGTAGCAACGGCTCTACAAGTTAAGGTAGCCGGGCAAAGACAAAAATGAAATAAACCGAAGAGGAGGAAGCGGGGAAGCACTTTTTTTTTCGTCCACATCTCCATCTCGATCTCAAAAACTTGTTCAAAAAGCTGATGTTGACAAATTTAAATTCAAACCTGGTTCCTTTGTCATTGTCTACCATGGCAAAATACTCCTCCTTGCAATTCCTTTTTGTCTGATTTTTTGTTGGCATCCGCACGCTGCTGACAATGTGTTGAAAGAATGCCTTCTCTGCTACCTACTACACTGCCGACCTCAACTCTGGATAGATGGATGGATGTTGGTTATGGATATGACGACAGTGTGGAAGATGCAAAAACGGCCGGATCACAATCGTATTCATGAGAACGCGAACGAACCATTTAGCAAGCCGCAAAAAAAAGCAAATAAAAAACGAAATACTCGAATTCAGTTCATATGAACATTTTTATAACATAACAACCGCGCCGAACAAGGACAATTCGGCCGCAGTCAACTGAGACAGGAACACAGAATGAAATCGCCGCGAGGCATGATAGTGATGAAGAATTGTATCTCGATAAAGCGCCAAATTAAAAACGAGAACACACACACGAGAAAAAGAAACAGGACGTCAAGCTGAAGCTGAGAGTTCTCACTATGGAATTTGCACCAACTACTCGTACGATTCGTCGCCATAGCTGACATTGCCGACATAGTCGTCTATCTCCACGTATCTGGCAGTTTCACTGGCTGGTGACAGCATAAATAACGCATACGCATTCCTCGAATGCGAGACTACTGTCTGCTTTGCGTTTTCAACGTCCTGGATAACACTGCTATCTCAACTCTCAACCTGTCTTCATTCTTGTTTCCGCTCATTTCTCTGCCGAGAGAGTGAAGACAACTTCCTCGGGATATTGCCACTGCCATCGCCTGGGTTTAGCAAAGACAAAAGAATGACAATTACTTGGAGGATTGTGGAGACATCTAACTGCTGCTGCTTATGCTACTCGTACTCCTTCTGCTGCCACTCCTCCTGCAACGGAAGAATGTGATTTGTGAATTATTTTGCTCACGTTCTATTGGTTTTCTCCTTCGTCTTTTTGTTTTTGCTCTTTCCGTTTTAATGTCCTCGTATTTGTAAAATTTCAACTTGGGTGCATGGTGTTTTTGGAGCAAAAGTGGAAGCAAATGTGACTGTGGATAGAATTTTCGGAATGTGGAATGACAAATGAAATCCTTTTAGAGTCGAAAGATTGTCGTCTCGTACTGCTTTAGGAGGATGTTCGCTTGGGTGCTCAACTATTTTGTCTCGCGACTAAGTGGCGTGCATGTCCATAAGGAGTTTGATACTTATTTATATATTCTATGATAACTTGTCCTGCACCTCAAAAGGCCACACGTCTTCTCCTAAAGAAGTTTCTCTCGGACTCGTGGATGTCAAAAGTAGTCATTCGGCCTCTATGTTACTTTTTATTCTTCCATGTTGCAGTCCCTAATATGGGTAATATGGAATATCAATTAAATGTTTTTTCTTTATTATGACATGCACGTGTCCTCAGTCTCAATTGCTCTCCTTTTAAGTAAAAAAGCCTTCCAAAGCGGGTGTGAGCCCATAATCCTACTTTGTGAAACATCGTTTTTGTCTGTTGCTTGCATAAAATTGATAATAACCGTTAAATATGCTCAAAAAGCCACTTCTCCTATTAAAACAAGTATAGATCCTACCAGACAACCCTATGGAACCCCATATTTTCTTTTTTTTATCTATTTTTGTTCTTTTCATAACTCGTCTTCCCTTAGGTCAGCCCAAAAAACCGAATAATCAAATTAGCCATTACCAAATCTGAATGCGGAAATCATGCCCTTTTGTGTAAGCCAAATAAGCCAGCTTAACTATAAACACCCTAAAGCCCATGTATCTACTCACAACGACACGCATTGTCGTCCCCTATGAGCTTCTTTGTAATTTTCTCCGTTGTGGTCTAATAGCAACTTAAGAGGATTATTATTTTTAAATTGAATATCCTTTTTCCGCTCGAAGGATCCCCTTTTTTTCTTCTTTTCTCGCATTTGTTTTTGTTTTCCTTTCTCTGTTGGGTTGCGTGCCAAAAGTATTTAAGTCCTTTTTCCGTCTTCATTATTCGACTCTCATTGGTGTCCTTTTTTCTTTTCGTGCCATCGTCCTTGTCGCTCTGTGACTAAATTATACATTGTTTTTGTTCCTTTCTCATTTTCAGCACTTTGCCGGAACTACTTCCTCATTCACGTCGCTCCCTGGAACTATTTGTTATGTATACTTCAACAGGAAGATATCTATTGCGGCAGTCAGGCAGGCAGTCAGGCCAAAGCACAAAATACCCGTCTGCTTGCTCGTTCGCAATCCTTTTGCGCTGCAGGCTATCTCCGACCAATAGCTAGAGTCCTTTAGCTGATATCCATTTATATTCCAAACAGGAACTCAAGTTAAAGTACCATCAGGATAAATTATTTAATAACGCGGTGCGAGGATCCTGTAGATTACTATTTGTTTTGTTTTTTTCTATTTCCTTTGTCTTGCTGGTCCTTATTCGCTTTACACGGTCCTCCTAGTCCTGATGTCTACGCGCCTCTACCTAGACTTCTAATGACGGTTTATGCAGTCGTGTACATCCCCTCGGTGGATCCTTTTGTCTATGGTGGGATTTACTCCACCGTTTCAGCTCGAATAGAGAAGAAGGAAAAGATTTACAACCGACTTGGCGGATGGACACAGGACGACTAGGAGGAGGATAGTAAGTATATATGTTTTGCATCATTAACACGGACAACATTTCCGGTGGCACATCCTTCCTTCGTCTGATTTTTATGCCGGCAATGGTAGTTGTCAGTAGAATGGCTATGACGACGGGAGAGAATGGACGGCTTTTGAGCTTTGTGTTTGTTTGCGCCTTAAAATGCGCTAAAAGCTGTTGTATGTTTGTATGGGTAAAGTCGGATATAGAAGAGAATTTCTGACAGGAATAATGGCTGAAAGGGCTTTATGTAGTTCCACGAACGCGGGTGATACCAAATGGAGGGATAAAAATGTCTAGTCCACTGCGACGGGCTTAAACGAGTGATAGGTGGAGGTGTATATGGGGATCTGGATTTGAGTGGCGTACGAGAAAATGGTGGTAGACGTGAAAATACGGCGAAAAGTTTTATCATCTGTTTCAGATGGAGCTTGAGGCTTTTAGAAGGAGTTTGAATGGCTTTAGAATGCAAGTGATGAAAACGGAGAGCTTAAAGGTTTTTCTTTGTTCTTATTACTCGAGAGATTCAGTTGTGATATTCTTTTTTTCTTTTTTCAAAACATTTTTGCCTCCAACTTCTGGGTCTAATCATTTTATTTTCCTTTATTTTCAGGTATGTGACGTTCATGTTTTCTCAGACTATTACAGAGTGTAAGTATTTCAAAACGTAGTATCGAATATTAGGCCTTTAACAGCAGAAGGGCAACATCAGGCCACGTTACAACATACGTTATTATGCCCCAATTACGGTGAATGCAAAAAGTACTTGCCATTCCTGCTTATGACTACATTGTAGTCAAATGGTTCTCGAATTCCATTATGATCTAAGGGTACTTCAGTTTCATTGTAGTCTTTCTTTCTTTGGATAAGATGGATAAGACTGTGCCATGGATCACAACTAGAATTAAGAGGATTCTAGCTTTTCAGAAAACTTTTTAAGTTCAAACCCTAACACCATGGATTATTTATTATTATTATTATTACCGGCCATTTGGAACCCGGAAGTTGAGAGCCTCTTTGACTACCGTTGGCCAAGCCTCACTGTCATGAGTGTGTTCCTTCCATGTTTGGCTGGAATCTCTTCTAGATCCATCCTTACATGGTTCACCCATCTAAGATGCGGCCTTCCTGGCGATATTTTTCCTATGAGTTTTTCACTTATTATTCGTCTGATTGTTCGTCCATTGTCCATTCGTTCTACGTGTCCTGTCCATTCTTCGCGATTTAATTACGCAGACAATGCTTGGGGCTGAATAGAGTTTCTCGAGCTCTTTTCAGTAAGAGCAGATAGATGTTGAAATCGAATCAATCAACTCCCATTATATATGGAATATGACATTGTTCAAATGCCCGTCTCAGCTTCTTACGGTGGCACGAATCCGAGTGGTCCAATTTTCAATGACTCTTCCGTAGAAATTCGGCTGAATTTGAATGATGGACTGGTTAACAATGTTCACTTCAAGGACATCGGTCGATTGTGGCTTATTTGCATAGATCTGCGACTTCAGAAAATTCCGTCTGCGAAAGATAATCTTGCCCTTAAGTAGTTAAGTAGTTCACGCAGAATGTCAATCGTGGCGTCCGATATGTCGCACGTAGCGTCATCCTGCTGGAACCACGTGTCGTCTATGTCGACATGGTTCAATGTAGGCCATAAACAATTGGCTAACATCGTTCCATAGCGCTGGCCATTGGCAGTGATCGCCTCACCAACGTCGTTTTCAAAAAAGCTCGGTCCTATGACGCCGCCGGCCCAAAATCCACACCAAACGGTAACTTTTTGAGGATGAATTATCACCTGAGTGACAATTGCCTCGTGTGTGTTGGTGTCGTCCCGTATCCAAAAATGCGCCTCGTCGCTAAAAATGATTTTTCGGCAAAAATTTTGTCCACTTCAAACGCTACGAAGCCCAGTCAGTAAACCGACGGCGTAGTCTATGGTCATGAGCTTTGAGCTCCTGGGAAGGTGGATCTTATACGGGTGTAGGCCCAAGTCCCGACACAAAATTCGTCAAGTTGAGTCTGTGTAGGTTAGGTTAGGTTACAGAGCGGGAGTGTGATGGGTGAGCATCACTTCCACTCGGAGGCCAAAGTGCCCATTGTAATTCCCTTCATTTGTGGAGTACACATATGAAGGGTGGCTGAAACCACCCCGTGCTTTTTATGAATTTTAGAAGATCCGATATATCTGCATTTGCCACGTCCGCAATCTCTGTAAAGACTCTTTAGCCCAGCGAAGATAGGCGCCGATTATGGAGAGCTGGACAGTGGCAAAGCAGATGTTGGACCGTCTCGGTTTCTTCCTCATCGCCGCAGCTTCGGCAGAGATCCCGAGTTCCATTTCTGGAGCATTGCTCCAATGGGACAGTGTCCTGTGATCACTCCGACGAGCATACGGATCGAGTTTCGGTCCAGCGCCAAGAGCTTCCGATTTTGAACTCTGGCCACGATGATCTTGTCGTGTGGCTGTCGTTTCTTGTAAGCCAAGAGGAGTTGGGTTCTTTTATGATTGTGTCATTTATGATCCGGTATAATGCAATCCGTGGTTGCAATGACGTGTCCGCTTCGCTGATGTCCACTTCAGAGCCTTGCCTGGCCAATTCGTCCGCTCTTTCGTTCCCTGCGATTGACCTGTGACCCGGGAGCCAGCAGAGTTTGACTTTGTGGTGTCGGACTTCAGTTAGGCGCGACATTTTATGAAAGACTTTGATCTCGTTGTACAGGATCCTATTGATTTCCGTGCAGCATGGCTGCCTAAGAAGATAGTGATATCCGATGGATATCGGTTACTTGTAGGTTTTTGGCTGATTTCTCTATTGCTAAGATTTCTGCTTGAAAAACGCTGCACAAATAAGGGAGTCTAAATGATTCCTGTTTGTGCGGGGATTCAGGGAACCCGACTCCAGAGCCTGTATCCATTTTCGATCCGTCGGTGCAGAGGGTAATCTCGTGGTCGTTGATCACGGCGTTTGATAGCCACTCTTCTATGTCGGCTAAAAGGATTGGTATTCAGAGAGTGAAGTCATTTTGGGGGGAAATATAGTCGATCGTAGCTGCAGGGCTACTAAAATCATGTTTCTTTCCCGTAGTTGGCTTGTTTCCACAAAGAGGATTCCCTTAGTCTGAGAACGCTTTTTTGCAGCGCAGTCTTTTATGAATAGATCCAGAGGAAGGAGATGAAGTATCATGTCCAACCCTGCTTGCGGCGTGCTTCTCATAGCTCCCGTTGTACAAATAGCGTCTAACCTTTGTACTTTGTTGAGAATGCTCCTATAGCTTTTCGTGCTGCTAGGAGTCCACCAGACTAGGGCCCCATAAGTTATAATGGGTCTGATGATTGCTGTGTACATCCAATGAATGATGTACGGTTGTAAGCCCCATCTTTTGTCGAAGTCTGCGTAAGGCCGAGTTCTTGTCTACAGCGAGAAATCGACTGCCTCGGGTTCTGCTGTACAGCTTTCACGGACTGCGGTGATGTTCTTGGCCGATCTTGCGTTCCTTTGACGTTGGCTGATTGGGCGCAACGCGCTAAACGTTTGCACCAACGAACACTCATTTTTATAATAAAGTTTTATCATTTAGACGTGCTGTCCAGTCATGTAACTTGCCATGGCGATTTGGCAACAATAACTGAATAAAAAACAACAGATTTGACAGATGTCAACGAAACAACATGGCCGCCAAAATCGACCCTTTACTTACTAATTTAATTGATTGCTGTTTGCGTTTGGAAAGCACTGGTCTATACAAGCTGCGTTCGTTCCACGAGCCTATCCCTAACTTTTGTGGATTTCTATTCACGGATGATCTCCCTTGGATAGTTTCTACCCAGAAATCCAAAAACAGGAGAACCAGCCATATTTAACACCAGTCAACGATTTTGGATGTTGTTTTGAGTGCACGACCGGCATACCGAGCCGGAGATATTTCTTAACCCCTATCCCGCTGTGGGGACCATGGATTAGTACCAGGTTAAATAAGGTATAACGACTCGTTAGAAAACAGAACCTCCATTACCTAAAGGTCTGCTCAAAAAGTTTTAAGCCTTTTTGACAGTCTTTTATGCGTTTCTATCGAAAATTTAATTTAAATTTAAAAATTCTTTAGTTTCTTGGCAAAAGTTTACACTTTTCCTCGAATCCCCACTCTCAGCTGCCAAATCGTTAAACAGCATTGCCAGATAAATTTTTTTTTTACTCTGGTAAATAATATAATTCCGACATGAATTTATTGCTATGACTTCTGCAGCCAGGTCTGAATATATCGCAGTATACCGCGCACTCACATACATCACTTGCCTTAATTGCTGGCACTGTTTGCAACTATCTGTTTTAAAACTGAGAAATATGTATGCAAATACCCGTTGTTGTATTTAAAATACTCTTTAAGCATTTGGTATGACATTCCGCGAATATCATTCGAATATTTATTTGTCAAGCTGGTTAATTTAGATTTTCTTCATTTACATTCTCCCTACGCCGGCCGTGTCTGCCGCCATCGTCTTGTTATTTGTTTTATTTAAAACGACTCCCATCGTTGATATGTTTATTAAACGGCGAAAATCATGTTTAATGGAATTTAGCCAACAGCTGCGCTCGTGCATTTGACGCTTTCGACACTAGGCGTTGGTGTCTG
This sequence comes from Merodon equestris, assembly GCA_958301585.1. Taxonomy (NCBI): domain Eukaryota; kingdom Metazoa; phylum Arthropoda; class Insecta; order Diptera; family Syrphidae; genus Merodon; species Merodon equestris. Next base: position 50,556,458 of record OY284415.1, on the reverse strand, counting down.
GCTGGTATCCCGCCCTCTCTTTTACCCGGGTGCGCCTTTGCCTACGTCTCTCAAGTTGTCACTTTCATTAATTGTTAGGCGGTCTTCGGGGTTTTTTTTCTTTGTATATCGTGTCTTGTCTGTGAAGAGTGAAAAATTTATTCGAACATCGTCGCCACTGTCATTTGACGAAGTCATAAAATTTGTCGTCGCTTTATTCCTTTTATTTTTCTTTTGCTTAAACATTTTTATTGTACGGTTATTTTATGTTATCGGTTATTTATCGCTTGTCATACACCCTGCATACAATTAATTGAGTGGAAACAAAAGAGAGAGGAATCGAGGTGGAAGTAAGAAAACTTGTTAAGCTAAGTGAATTATAATTTAAATTTTATTATAAATTATCAAGAGGATGGTACTGACGCGTCGCGTTGTCGGGGAAGCTTCGAATGACAGTTGACAGAATGGAACGGAACGGAACGACAAATTACATTGAATAACACTGTGTCACGTCGGACGTAATAGAATCCGCAGGAAAAGCGCTACAAAGTGATGGGGGTAGGGTGGTGCCGTCGCGATAAGATGGTGTCGTCCTCACTGAGGGATGATACTGGCGAGTTAGACGCGGGCAGAGGGCTGGGGAATAACCTCATTTTGAAAATGGAATTTCATTTTCTTCCCTTTTAAGTAAACACATGCAAAATGTAAAATGCAAAACGTCGGAAGATGAATAAGAAAAGATGTGGAAGAAGCACACAAGAGAGCAGAGGCAAAGAGTCATAATGATTGCGTACACTTAAGTGGATAAAAAGATCCTGAGAGGAAAAGATGAAACCGAAGCTGGCTGGTCGTACGGAAAAAAAGGCAGAAAAAAAAAAACACGTTTAAGGACATCCAGCCACCAAAGGACATCGTCATCTTCATCACCATCGTTGTCGTCCCTAGTCATGTGTATGCATATTTCAGAGGCATTTTGTGCTTCATGTAGCATCTCCCCTCGTTCCACCGTTTGTGCGCGCTCTAGTACGGGTATATTTTGCTTATTTCTTCTTCTTCGCCGGCGTTTCCCTTCTGTTGACATGGAGAATAGAAAGAAGAAGTATGGGGAGTAAGGAGTGAAATCTCTTGTCAAACCTCCTTAGGGGCCATTCGTTTGAGTATCCTGTGGGGAGAAAACACACACACATAGACACACATTCGCACAGGAAAATCAAGCAAGCAAGCGAGCATAGTCACAGGGCATAACAATCTCTTATGACGGCTTTTCAAGTGGTATGCTAAGTGGGATACAAAGTCACTTAGTGTGTACTTTAGTAGTACGTGCTCTCTCAATGTCTTTTTCCTCCTCGTTTACTTTTTTCTTATTTTCTTTAGCTTTGTGTGTGTTTATTAAGTGGTGTGTGCGTCTGTAGGGTATGTAATACACACACTTGAGTGATACATGAAAAACTTTACAAGGCGGTAGACGAGGACTCGTGAAAAGACTCATACGGCCCGGAATTAAAAATTTAAAAAAGAGCATACAGCAGTTGTTTATAATGAAAGGACACGAAAGTGTTTTGCAAAAAAGGAAAATCGAAAAACAAAAAAAGAAAAGGGATGAAACCCACCATAGGCTACTTGAAAAGTGTTACTCACTTGGGAGAGTATAAAATCCCTTTTTCAAAAACAAGTTAGATATACCATCCCTGGTGGATGACATTGCCAGGCAAACCTTTCTATTCAATATTTTTGCATGCGATTCTGGGTCAACGACCTTTTTTGTTTTTATTTATTTTAACCATGACGGCGTCTGCTAAATGGACAATCTTCAAGAATGCTTTTAGCAGACTATCGCTTTGAATCCAATAATAAACGAATGATATCTCATGTGACCGAAGAGCGTCAGATGCTGTTGCCTGACACTATTTTTAGACACAACCATTCGTCTTTAATTAGAAATCAAATGCTAACGAGGTTAAATGCTTTCGCTGATTTGTCCTTTTATCAACTCTCGCAGAGCTATAAACAAGAAATAAATGTACAATAGCGACAAGCAGATAGACGATTGCGAGAATTTATGTATAAAACTCGCCAAGCATGCAATGAAGTCATCTCTTCAGGTCATACGGATGGTTTTTCTTCTTTTTTTTTTTCGTGTTTTTGTTGTGGAGAATATTGGCACCAGAATTGAAGACAAGTCTTGTTTTGCATTCAAGGAATTTTTGCCTCCTCATTCCTCCTCGTATATCGCGTTGTCACTGTGGATTCGTAGAATGATAGGAAAATTGAAGAAAAAAGAAAAATAGTATGGCAACGAGCATCGATTGAAAATAGAACTCAGCAGGAGACGTGAAGAATTTATCGCCATACTATAGAGAGAAGGTTGAAGCTCCTTTGGTATGGTAGCATATGTCACCGGGGCGTGAGGCAACGCATAGAGCAAATATGCAGCAGCATACGTACATGTACATGTGCTTTTGTACGTGATTAGAAATGAAGGAAGCAGGCAATTGAACAGCAAATGGTCAGCATAGCTTCGCATATTTATTTGCTTATAATCGGCTACCATCTCATCATCATTATTCTCGTCGTCGTTTGTATTCGGCACTCCACGTCGTTGTTAAGACGATACATGGTCGGGAGTTAATTTCGAATTCGATGACAGTCACATATAATCCTACTTGCCTGTTATGGTGAAGAACAACATCAAGCAAACAGCTCCTCATATCACACGACGAATCATGGCGCGTATTGCCAATCCTACGTATAAAATACTGACAGTCGACAGTCACAGTGATGGGCTGTGATGTACGTTCGTCATGTACGACGAGCATTCGTAGCATGCCTAATTACTACGTGATTGAGTTACATAAGCATGATGCTTCACCAGTCGAACGCAAAGATCACTCGATACAAGCTCCATGATTTGAAATTGATTAAGTAGGATACAAGTGACCGATTGATCGATTGCGATAGCGATTGATCGAAAGGTGAAGAAGAGGCAACAACCTTCTACGCGTCGCGTTGTCGAGTTAATTAATGTTGTGTGCTGCACGTTAATTATATGGCGCATCATCAACATCATCATCATTTCATCGTCGCAATCGTTTGTTAAACTTGTGGCTTTACGTGTGGTCGATTCGATATGATTCTGCTTTTGTAACCTCTGCCTTCGACATGATGGGGCCAGAGTGATGTGTTTGCCCCTTTACTCGGCAGGCGGTTTGCTTTGATGTTGATTTATTGTTAAGCACGTTATTGGCGCGCAAATAAACGCGGCGCATCAATTAATACCACGCACAGTTGGCTTTTGTTTTAATTTTCCCGGAAATGCCATTAAAACTTACGTCGCTGTGGCGATAATTGAATCAATCTAAATGATTGAAAGCCCGAGGCATTTTAATTGAGGCGACGTGGTGTCAGTATCCGCTTGATTGTAGCACCCCCCCTTAGAATCCACACAGCTTGATGTCTCGATTTATTGCCGTTCGAGCCCAAATTAGTAGTCATTTTTGGGATGAAATTGCCTCTACGTCGGTACGAGTAGCTCTACGTGACATTTGGAGTCTATCGATTTTCAGTCACATGTCATCTAGGCATAGACTAGGATGTGACATCATGATAAGTTGTTTATTTTTCTTTTTACGTATCTCCTTGATGTGGTTAGTGTGGCAATGCCGCTGATAGTTTCTTCATCACCAATGACGACAGTCATGATTTGACAAAGTTCCAAATGTCACCAGTCAAACAAAAACCTTTCCCTGCCGTCACAGTACGTCCGAGAAGTATTCGTTCGTCACTGGGATCACGTTGCCGGATCAGCAAGACTCGCTGCTGTCAGTTGACGACGTTAATGGAACGATAATTTTTTTTTAATAAATGGGAATTTACGTCGTTGACGCGCTGGACTTAAATTGCTGCAGTTAAGTCGTTTTTTTTTTCTTTTTTTCTTGTTTCATTGTTGTGTCGTTGAAGAAGTTAATTGTACCCCTGTAGCGGTCATCACTTGGCGATCGAATCTTTGTTTGCGCCCAACCGTAAGTCGTGTCCTGTTCTTTGGTTTCTCGCTTTGCTTTACGACCATCCACTGTATCTCCCGTGGTCGGATATTAATTTTAAATTTCGAATTTTTTTCTCCTTCAGCCTCCTTTATCCTCTCCATTCTTTTAACTCTTCTTGTTTTTACTCATTGCCACATTCTTACTTGACTTTGTTTTTGTGTCCTGTGTGTTTGCTTTTTTTTATTTATTTCAAATTGACACTAAACGTTATTGGTGTGATGGCTGGCTGTTCCTGATATTATCCAACAATGTCCGAAGCTCGTAGGAGTGTCTTGAGTATTTTCTGATATTGATCTCTGTCGGGATTCCGTCCTCCTCGGGGATTATCGTCAAACATAAAAATTATTCACTCAATGATGACAATTACCTCATCAACGTTTCTTCACTCAAGGATACGTTTATTTGCTGCTTCATTTGCTTCTTTTTTATTTTATTTCCGTAATAAGAATGAAATTGCTGCTTTAAATGACTGGAGAATCTCACTGTAAGATGTCTGTCTATAGGTGTGTGGGTATGTCAAGGAGCACTCGACAGGCTTGCTGTAAAATTGAAGGCCACTAAAGTTGTGATGATGTTGTTTATTATTATATGATGTCGAGTTAATCGTCTGGTAGATGATAAAGTCAAAGTCGTTGTTTGGGTTTTATTAGTCATCTGAAGTGAATTGTTGCCATCAATTAGTGGTGGAAGAAGTTGTGTATTGAAAACAGTCACTTAACCTATATGATCCACAATGTTCCACAGTGGTTTTACGGTCTGAGATCAGATGTACATACATACATAGATGTTTGAATGTGTCGTAACTACTTGACAAGAAGCCAATATTTAGTTTTTTATTTGTGAGCATACAACTCAATATAGAAATTTCTGTTTTCAATTGTGTCCGTTGGAGTCAAATTAATCCTACGATCCACACAGTTCCACATGAACATTTCCGTCTTTATTTTAAGCTCATTTGGTTTTACATTTTCGTGATGATAAGTGAAGGATCGAAAAATCTACAAAGATTGTCTCGTACCTTTCGATTCTCAAGGAAATATTTGCAAAATTCGTTCTAACTTTTCAGGCTATCCTTCAATTGCCATCATTTTTACCTATATGCAAGGCAGGTTTAAGAGTTACGCTCGTATGGTGTTTGTCACACAACCTGGACGGGGTGCTGATGGTTTGTGTCCAAGATGTTCCTTCACTACTCTCCGGAGGTGGTTATCCTAGATAGGATTCGAGAGATTCGACCGAATTTGTCGCGTTGGATGTAGTTCACAGAAACTTTACCCCTCATTTTGCATATTAGTAGAATTGCAAACTTTCAACATCAACTCCTATCCACTTCTGGTTATTCGTACATATTTGATCTTATCCACACAGTTCCGATTTTTTTTTGCAAATTTCGTACTACCATTTCCTTATAATCTTTAATTTCCAATTTTGGAGAAATGGCGATTTATTTTTCAATATAGTCTCCTTTTAGCTCGATACACTTGACCCAGCGATGCTCCGATTTCTTTAACCCGTCTGAAAAATACGTTTTCTCGAGGTCTGCAAAGTAGGCCTCCGTGGCGGCGATGACCTTCTCATTCGACTAAAATTTCTGGCCGGCGAGTGACTTTTTCAAGTTTGGAAACAAAATGAAGTCGCACGGGGCCAAATCTGGAGAATGCGGTGGATGGGGCAGCAGTTCGTAGCCCAATTCGACCAATTTGGCCGTGGCGAGGGCGGAGGTGTGAACCGGTGCGTTATCATTGTGGAAGAGCACTTTTTTCTTCGCCAAGTGGGGCCGGTTTTTCTTCAATTCAGCATCGAATCGGCCCAATAATTTAGCATAGTACATACCTGTGACCGTTTTGCCCTTCTCCAGGTAGTCGATGTGGATCACACCTTGTGAATCCCAGAAAACGGTGGCCATCACCTTTCCGGCCGATGGGACAGTCTTCGCATTCTTCGGAGCACGTTCGCCGGGTGGAGTCCACTGTTTCGACTGTTCCTTGGTCTCTGGTGTGTATGTGTACCAGTGGATCCATGTTTCGTCGACTGTCACGAAACGACGCAGAATCTCCTTCGGATTGCGCTTAAATAGCGTCAAACACTGCTCTGAAGTGGTCTCACGGTTGCGCTTGTTGTCCGGAGTGGCATCCATCGCGCCGACAGCTTTCTTATGCCCAAAATTTCATGCAGGATATGACCCACGCGATCTTTTGAAAAGCCTAGTGTCTCAGCTATCTCGCGCATCTTCAATCGGCGGTCTGCCAATACGAGTTCGTGGATTTTTGTCACGTTATCCTCCGTGGTAGCCGTTTTCGGGGCACCTGGACGTGACTCATCAAAAACCGACGTGCGACCACGTTGAAACTCGTTAAACCAATTTTTGGTAGTCGCCATCGAAGGAGAAGAGTCACCGTATACAGCATCCATCCGCTCTTTGATTTCGCTGCGCGATTTCCCTTCCAAAAGAAGAATCGAATCACCGACCGATATTGCTCTTTTTCCATTTTTCTAAAATCCGCGGACACTCCCGCTTCCACACGCGGTCAAAACAAAACTACGAGTCCGATCCGGCTGAAATTTCGACAGTAGCCGCTCTTGCGATACTGGCGCCATCTGGCAGTGGGGCTAAGTACTTATCGGACCACCCTGGTATACGATTTCATCCGTACGAACTATTTCATTCCATAGATCCTTTGTCGTCCTGTTTCCATAGAAATTTTTCAAATGATTCCTAGCCAAACGTACAAGAACTTATCATGAAAACCTGTCATTTCAATTAGGGCCTTGTCATCTAGTTTTAATTAGAAATTTATTTCAATTCAGTAGAGGTTCATCCTGAATTCCAAACTACATCGGTAAAAGCATCGAAACTATCCTGAACCTGTAGAGAAGGATCACATGTCAGACGAGAATCGAAAAAAGTGATTTTTTCCAACTCCCTTTTGGATATCATCCAAATTACTACTGCCACACCCCCCGTCGACCAATATACGTATATTCACATGCAGCACGAGTACGAGTAAAATTTCATATATCATGCAACCGACACACACGCCCCAATCCAACTGATTGAATGGCAGAGTTGGAAAGCCCTTTTCAATCAAAAACATCTTCGTATTGTCATCGAATTATCATTCGTAGCAGTATTTTGTACCTTGCTACCAGGTCTGCTGTTTGCATGTTCTGTTTTCGATATCCATGGATGCAATGGGAAAGAAAAAAAATTCGAAATATTTCCTACTGCTAGTAGCTTGAATCCATCTATGGGGTGGGGTACGTAAAGTTGCTGCGAATATTAATTTGGAAATACCTGAATTTGTTGTCTGTTTGTCTGTCATCGTAGAGTACCAGTAGCCTGCAAGCTTACAATGGAATGAATACAGCGAGCGTAACAGGGCACCGAGCACTCGTCTGCATGCATGAATCCAATTCACTTTGACTTAAAATCAGATTGAGTAGGACGTTAAGGACGATGACTAGAGTTGAATGGCGGCAGAAAACCAACCGGGTCCGGACTCGCCTGGTTACGAATGCATTCTACCATAAGGCAACATCAGTAGAGAACGGGGGGATGGTTGCTGCTTCCATGACTGCGCTATTGTTCTCGGCAAACTACTAGATGAAAATTGGATCGTTGCTAGGATTGTGAACATCCGCGAATGTTTTTCTTTCTCTTTCGTATTCTGGAAATTTGAATCCTAGTGTTCTAGTTCAGTTTTGTTACCGTCCTATAGAAGCTGGTATGTGGTGTGTAACTTATGTGTGCGTTATGGTTTGTTCCTGAATGCATCCATGCGTATTTACGCCCTGGGTGCACACATCGAGGATATCGTAGTTTCAATGTAATTTGTGACAATGTATTCTGGCAACGGCGTTTTGGCTTTCAAAAAGTTCTTTTTTTTTTATTTCTGCTCTTACTCGAGACACATAGGATGGATGATGTGAATGCAGATTTGCGGAATCGTGGTAGATAGTTTTATGGAATTTTGATGGTGTTGTGAGTAGATTTCAAATGTTTGTGGCAGATCGGTGCATATGCATCGAAGTGAGGCATCACTTTATGGCTTTGTAACGAGGAGTATGAGGAAATCAATAGAATCATTGTATAAAGTGCCTTTTACTTCAGAGCAGTACATCTCGTAATTAGTCTCCTCTTAAATGCATAAAATTCCGAACGAAGAATGGCATGGACGGAATACTATAAATCTCCGAATCACCTTGGGATTTTTCACATATTTGCCACATTTCTTATCCGTATATTAAATTTCCGTTGCAGATTCTTTTGCACGTTATCGTGAGCGAAACTTACGATCTCAAAACTGTCAGCTTTATTGTGTTCCTCCTTCGTCTCCTTGTCAGATATTCATCGCTTCTCATGTCGTCGATGTAATGGCGATGATAATGTCATTAAGGGCATCCACGGGCAGTACACGAACACGAGATGAGAAGGTGGAACATGTGCTGACAAAATACTGGCAGGGTTGTCACTCATATCCATCTGTCTATCTCTGTATCTGTTGGTGACTTAATTAATTACCCTAATGATGGTGACGATCTCTTGCCGAGATTTTTTTCCTATTTTACTATTAATTACCGTGGAATGTTAATTCTTCATCTCTGCTCCTTCTATTCATCATCACACCCCACATCGGCGGAAACAGAGCAACGGTAATAAAAAATAAGAACAGAAGCGAATGAGTGATGAAGTGAGTGTTTATATTTGAAGTTGAAAATTTGTGAAAACATTTTTATTATTCGTTTGATTATGATTGATGTAGAGTAAGGGTGGCGGCCGTTGCTCCATGTACGCTTGAGTTATTTATTCGTTTGTTCGTTCATTCCGTGGATGTGCCAGTGAGTGGGTTATTATTTTATGGATCACAACAGTCTCCTCTGTGTTGAGGGATTTACGTGGGTGTCCTTACATCGGGCATAAAAACAAAAATCACAGAGGGGAGCCATGCATGGTTGCGCTTGGAAATGGTGCGTGACGATTTTCCCTTGTTTTTGTTTGTTTTTTTTTAATTCCATCGTGGCAACTGGGGATGCTGAAAATCCATTTATATTGTTGACAGATTTTTCCGATCGTTAATATACAGTATAGTGAAGTTTATTATTTTTGTTCTCCCTTTTTATACTACGTCTTCTTGATAAATCAATTTAGAATAAAATTGGATGAATGTCGTTTTAAATTTGTTTTTTCATAAATTCACTGCTTCCAATCAAAATTTTTCTCCGTTTATGTCTCATTTTTATAATAGGTGTGGGCATATCGAGAGTGCTGGTTCATCCATATCGATACGGCCCTTGTGTTGTGATGTAGACCTTCCATTAAGGTTCTCATTTATCGTATACAAACGAACTCCACGAATTGGACGTACTATTTCTCAGGTTTCTTTACGATTACAGCCATATGTAGAGACAATATAAACAATTCTGTACTCTTGAAAGTTGTATGTGTAAATCGGCTCATCATCCATCCCATTTTTAAGTCTTCTTGGTCGATTTTCGAAGCGATTTCCACGTTTCCACGATTACCAACGCCGTAAGCTACGAAGCCCTATACCAAAACATACCCACTACTATGTTTGACAGTAGATTTCAAATGTTCACATTGAAGTTCTGTGTTCGGCTTCTTCCACAAAAAATCTCTCCCGTCCCGTCCATTCATCGAACAGCTTGCTTCACGAGGCAGTTCGCCAAAACTCTATTCACTTTGCAACATAAGTTTTCGGAAACTTTACACTTCCTATTTGTCTACTAAATAAAAGTATTTTTTCTAACAGACGTGCCATAAATGTTTGCAGAATCCATGACATTATGAGTTGTTTGAGGATTCACTCTTTTTTCCGGATATAATTGGGCACTTATAAAGGCTTGAAATCCCGCCTCCCGCTCGCCCACATCGATATTTATTTTCGATAGTTTCCATTTCATGATAAAGTTTTATTATGTGCCGAACGGAAGAGAGATAATCCAACTGAGTTTGAAATTTCTCGATTATTTCACAACTTTCATTTAAATTTTTTTTTTTGCCGTAGTAGCCAAGGGTATTTCACTGTGCTTGAGACATATTTGGTAACAAGATCTATCAAGGGGCATCTGCCATTAATACATCTATCAATGGGAAAACTCCGAGGTAAAAAACACAAAAAACCGTTAAATTGTTGATACAAGTACTGTGCATCCAGCAAGGAATGTGTATTTTTATCATTTTACGCCTCTGAGCCTCCGAAAATCCAAAAGCAAGAGTAGAACGACAACGCCGACAAGGAAGCAGGTATGATTAATAATTGTATCAAAGATACATAGTTTGCGAGTTGGAACGTTGGAAGCATGAGTGGTCGCAGCTATGAGCTTGAAGAAATTATGGTTAGACAGAGACGAAATGGCGAAACACCGGTAATCGGGCACGTTTCTTGGACGTTAAAACAAAAGCCTACAAGATGTTTTACTATGGATTGGAACAAGGAAAAAACGGAATCGCCATCATTCTTGCGGCAGCGCTACTTGGCAACGTCTTAACCATTTCAAAGTCAAGTGACCGTTTGATGGCTCTCAAATTGGTGAGGTCAGCAACATCGTAAGCGCATATGCCCCTCAAGTAGGATGCGAACAAAAAGAAAAAGATGCATTCTGGCTAGATTTCCACAACCTTGTCAAAATCATCCCAAAGGAAGAGCTTTTGTTTGTTGGGGGAGATTTAAACGGACATGTCGGGAAGACAAGCGAAGACTATGAAGGCTACCACGGAGGGCTTGGATACGGCACCAGGAACTCTTCAGGTGAAACCTGATCACTTATAGCAGCGGCGGAAATGAAACTCAAATAGACTATCATTTGATATCCAGTTTCATGAAGCCACGAATTAAAGATTGCAATGTGATCCTGGGAGACGCGATCGCCCCTCAACACCGTCTCCTCCTGACTGAATTTTTTATGGAGGCGAGTAAGAAGTCGAAGCAGCAAACGAAGGTGTCTGAGAGAGTGGTATAAGCTGGATAAAGGAAAAGGCAAAGCTTTTATTACCAACATGAAAAAATACCTCTCTTCCATTATCGATGAGGTCGGTAATGAGAAGTGCAGAGCACAAGACATGTGGGATTCCCTACAACAATCTGGCCTGGAGAAAGCCAAATCACTGCTTGGAACATCTAAAGGCCCTTGCCAACACGCAAAAGAAACCTGGTGGTGGACAGACGAAGCCAAAGCAGTGATACACGAAAAGAAAATGGCTTTCCAAGCTTGGTCAAAGTGCTCTTCTACTAATAGAGTGGAAAAAGCTCGCCGTGAAAAGGTATATATGTAGATATTGCAAAGGTATCGCGAAGAAAAAGTGCGCCGAATTCAAAGCGAAAAGCATGGAAGGCCTCTATCAGGAGTTGGATGAAATATCGTCTTCCGCGTCTGACAGGAACCAGGCTACCCAGGAGCTTCGACAAAGCAATTTGAATAAAGGAGCAAATATCTTTAAGATAGCCGCCCAGAGAAGAAGAAATGCTCAGGAATTTCGTTTCCCAGAGACTATTAACAATGCTGAAGGCCAACTCCTTGTGGAAGACGAAAAAATTCTCCACAGATGGCGACAGTATTGCGAGGAACTTCTGAACGAACAGTTTCCCCGAGTGTACTTTCCAAGAGCCGCCCCGAATCATGCAGAAATATCCGACGTCAAGTTCGGTACGCGGTTAAAAACTCCAAGAAAAGAAAAGCTGTTGGGCCGGACGGGATACCCTCTGAGTTCTGGAAAAAGAAGGGAGACATCGGGTCTAGATGGCTCATGGTTCTTATCTCCAAACTTATGAGAGGCGACACTATGCCTAAGCAATGGAGGTAAGCTATCTTCTTCCGTTGCACAAAGGAAAGGGTGATACGCGAAATTGTGATAAGTACTGTTCTGTCAAGCTGATGTCGCACACCATGAAGATCGTTGAACGGGCATTAGATAGCCGACTGCGGAAAATAATACGACTATCTGATGACCAATGCCGGTTTGTCTCGGGTAAATCAACAACAGATGCAATCCAAAGTATAAGGGTCATGATGGAAAAGCATCGTGATTCTTCACAGGACTTGCATATGGTGTTGGTTGATTTCGAGAAGACCTTTGACCGGCAACCAAGAGATCTTTTATGGGTAGCGCTAAGACAAAAAGGAGTTCCAGAAACCTACGTGCGAGTGATCATGGACATGTACAAGAGAGCAACGATAAGAGTAAGATGCACCGCAGGATGCACCGAGGAGTTGGCAATCAAAGTCGGTGTATACCAAGGGAGCGTCCTCAGCCCACTGCTCTTTATAGCAGTCCTTGATTGCTTGCTTGAAGGAAAAGTGACGGACTCCAATGTGCACCAACTATTCTTTGCTGACGATGGAGCCATTATAAGTGATGATCAGGCGTCCCTACAACGAGCACTTGATGTGTGGGTGGACATTTTTGAGGGACACGGGTATCGTATTAGTTCAAAGAAGACAGAGTATCTGTGCTGCCCGTTCTCTGACCCTCATCAGCCTATTCCAGACATTTACTTGAATGGAAGAGTGCTCCCCCAGTGTAGAAAGTTTAAATATCTGGGATCTATGATTAATAAAGAAGCAACTTGTGATGACGACATCAACCATCGCGTAAGCGTAGGGTAGATGAAGTGGCGAGAAAACTCCAGAAGATGATCGAAAAATGCCCCCTAAGCTGAAAGGAAGGCTCTACACTTCAGTTGTACGTCCGGCGCTCACATACTGTTCACAATGCTGGACAATGCACAAAAAGTATGAGAGCAAATTTACGGCAGCTGAGATGAAGATGCTTCGCATGACAGCGGGAGTAGCAAAGCGTGCCAGAATTAGAAGTTCAAAGATCCGAGAAAGCCTCCACGTAAAGGAAACCATCACAAGAAAGATAGAGCGCGACCGACTCAGTTGGTATTACCATGTTCAAAGAAGAGATCCTTTGAACTCCGTCCAAAAGGCGTTATCAATCAACGTTCCTAGGATTGAGATCTAGAGACTGCGCAGGCTACTCAAATACGAGGGTAGTCCGATAAGTACTTAGCCTACAAAAGAATAACAAACATTTTTGAGAAATGGTGATTTATTTTTCAATATAGTCTCCTTTTAGCTCGATACACTTGACCCAGCGATGCTCCAACTTCTTTAACCCGTCCGAAAAATACGTTTTCTCGAGGTCTGCAAAGTAGGCCTCCGTAGCGCCGATGACCTTCTCATTCGACTAAAATTTCTGGCCGGCGAGTGACTTTCAAGTTTGGAAACAAAATGAAGTCGCACGGGGCCAAATCTGGAGAATGCGGTGGATGGGGCAGCAGTTCGTAGCCCAATTCGACCAATTTGGCCGTGGTGAGGGCGGAGGTGTGAACCGGTGCGTTATCATTGTGGAAGAGCACTTTTTTCTTCGCCAAGTGGGGCCGGTTTTTCTTCAATTCAGCATCGAATCGGCCCAATAATTTGGCATTGTACAGCCCTGTGACCGTTTCCCTTTTCCAGGTAGTCGATGTGGATCACATCTTGTGAATCCCAGAAAACGGTGGCCATCACCTTTCCGGCCGATGGGACAATTTTCACCTTCTTCGGAGCACGTTCGTCGGGTGAAGTCTACTATTTCGACTGTTCCTTGGTCTCTGGTGTGTACCAGTGGATCCATGTTTCGTCGACTGTCACGAAACGGAATTCAACATTCTCCAACATCCAAAAATGTGGAAAAATATTTTCCAAAACTCTTGCGTAATTGCAGGAGTCTATCCGTCCATTACACACGCGCATTTAACCCCCTCCGCTGGCATAAATGTACGTATGCATCATTAGATTTTACCATGTTTAATAGTTTGTATGAGACACTCAGAATTGTACCTTTCTCCGACAATGGTCACAGGAGGGGTGTCAAATATTGGAAAAAAAATGAAAAAATTCATCCAGAGGATATCAACATTGATTCCACAGGCTTCTGATCTATCTTCAGTGTTACCTACATATATGTATCATGTTTCCGGTTTATCATTCCTTAGTCCGAACGAGTCCTATCGGAAGTCCATCCGTTCTCGACATCTTTGTACCTAATGTCTCTTCAAGTGAATTGAGTTGTAACCATACCCCCGTCCTACTGAAAATTCGTTAGTCAAATCAAGAAAAAGTTCATCCCAAAAATTAGAAAAATAAAGATTATTGTAAGAAAGGATTTATTAAAATTAGAAACATGCATCGAAGAGGCTAGCTGCATGTAATTGAATCAAACAGCTCAGTAAAACAATACTTTTTAAATTTCAAGAGTTCTGTAATAATTAATCGAAAAATTATTCCGAAACTAAGTTCACTCTAAAGGTCTGAATCCGTCAATTTTTCTCAAAATCATGATGTATGTATGTATACCTTAAATTTCAATATTTTCCAAAGTTGATCCAAAAATAATGATAATAAAACATTAAGTTAAAAATGATTTATTTTTCTACATAGTCTCCTAACAAGTTCTTTGTCTTGTCCATCTATTGTCTTCAAATTTCTTGCCTCCGATGTGTTGCTTGATCAAAGGAAAGAGGTAGATGTCACTGGGAGCTAGATCGATCGAATAGGACTAGCGTTTGAGCAGTTCGAATCCCGTTTCTTGAATGGCAGCCATCGTAGCTGCGACTGTGTGAGCCAGTATATTGTCTTGGGGCAACAGCTCTCTAGCTTGCGTCTTTTTTCTTTAATGACCTCCCGCAACCTTTTTATTTGGTCTGTGTACTGAAATCCTGAAATAGTGGCTCCCTTTTCCAAATATTCCAAAGTAATTATTCCTTCAGGGTCCCAATTGTTGTTTGGTTTTAGAATCGAAATATTGGATTCAGGTCGCGTCCATAGTCACGAAACTGCTTGGAACTGTTCGAAATTCACCTTCGAAATGTTATTCCTTTGGCTCATTGATTAATATACTCGGTACCCACATTTTTTTCATATGCAATTCGTTCACATATTCGTTCGATCTCATTTCTTTAAAAGTGGATATCTTCATACTTGGACATTTAGAGATCTGCCTTTTCTAACCCGTTTTTAGCTTCCTCCGGCGTTCCCCAAGGCAGCCACTTAGGTCCACGTCTTTTCGTTCTTACGTGATTAAATATTTCCACATCTCACTATATGCCGATGACACCAAGCTCTTCAAGACCATTTCCTCCAGTCATGACTCTTCTCTTATTCAATCAGATCTCAATAGCTTTTTCAAAGTTTTTTTCCAAAAATTGCTTGGAGCTTAACATTTCCAAATGCCAATCAATCATTTTTTCACGTTAACGGATCAAACCTCCTCCTCGTCTCTATCTCCTCAATAATCAGCCGATCTTTACAGTTCAGGCTATCCGCGATCTTGGCGTATTATGTCACCAGGGGTGCCCACATCGATGAGATAATCCTTAAAGTTAATTCTCTATACATTACCGACCTCTTCTTGAATACACCTCTCAAGTGTGATCTCCTTACCAACAAACCCACATCGAGAGTATCCAACGCCGGTTTCTACGTTTTGCATTTTGAGGTCTCCGCTGGAACAATCCGTTGCTCTTACCACTCTGGTAAGACCGTCTTAAACTAATCAACATAAACACGTTGGAGGAAAGAAGAACTGTATCTGAAATTCTTTCCATCTATCGACTCTTTTCAGGTACCATCGACTGCGCGACCCTCTACAACTCTGTCTCTATCAACACTAACCCTCGCAATGTAGCAAATTCCCGGCTCTTCTATCTGCCCACCCACCGTACCGCCTGTGGCTCCAACGAGCCCATTTTTCGTATGGCGGGAAGTGTTAATTCGAATCCTTACTTCGATTTAAACCTCAGATCTTCTTGCTTAAAAACCGACTTCTTAATTCCGGTCCCCTCCCCCGTTCTTCTCAGTTTCTAAGTTAGATTGACTAAGATTAATGTTAGCTTGAATAAAGTTCCATAAATGGGGGTGCTTGCCCCCACGAAAATTAGAATTCGCAAGGATTCCTTAAACACTGCATATGAGATTCCTGTGACCATATCTATATGCCTGACGGTCACTCTTCGATTTGCCTGCACAACATTTTCGACTTTTTTCACGTTATCTTCAGTGATGGACGTGGTTGAGCGTTATACATCTTCAGTCGATGTTCTGTCCAGCCTAAACCCCTTGGCCCATTGTGTTACTATGGAATATGGAGAAGAAGAGTCGCCTAATGTTTTCACCAAGTCGCGGAGTATTGTATGTCTTTGGTAAACATTTTTTTTCAAGCGGAGGTACTTGATGACAGCTCTAATTTCGTATGAGGTTCTCCGTTCGACGGTTCATATTCAAAGGAATGTATCTCCTGGGAATCGTGGATTATTTACATGATTTTACGCTAGGCTAGTGGGGATCTGTATAAGCAAGCAATAAAAAAAAATTGACTTTTTAGGCGACATGGAAATAACAAATTATCATTACTTTTGGATCACCCCTCGTATATATTACTTGTCGATTGTTGAATTTATTTATTTATTATCATATTCTTTTCCTTTTTTCTTTTTTGTTGTTGGAATTTTTTACTTTCGTTCTTTCCTCAGAATTTGAGTTTGAAACACTAATTCTGAAATGTAATAAAAAATTGTAAAAAAAAATACTTTTCAATAAATCGATTGTAACGTGTGCTGTGTGGCTTGTGGCACCATCCTGTTGAAACCACATGTCGTCCAAGTCCATATCTTCCGTTTCGGGCCAAAAATAATCGGTAATCATGGCGCGATAACGCTGGCCATTCACAGTAACGTGACGATCGTTATCGTCGACGAAAAAATATGGCCCAATAACGCCGCCGGCATGCAAACCGCACCAAACAGTTATTTTTTGTGGATGAAGTGGTGATTCATGAAGCACATGTGGATTTTCACCCGACCAATAACGCATATTTTGCTTATTGACAAACCCATCGAGCCAAAAATGAGCTTCGTCACTGAAGATGATCTTGCGATGAAATTCATCATCTTGGCGCATCTTCTCCAGAGCACAATCGAGAACGTACGTCGCTTCAAATGGTCCATCGGCTTCAATTCTTGAGTCAGCTTGATCTTGTATGGGTGTAAACCAAGATCCTTACGCAAAATACGCCATAATGTGGTCTGAGCGATACCCAATTCTTGAGAACGCCGTGGAATTGACTGATTTGGATCGTTTGCTACGGACGCCTGAACGGCAGCGATATTTTCGACCAACCCGTTGTTTCACTGACACGGCAACATCACACAACGAATATGTAGACTCAAATTTTTGCACTAAGCTTGTTATTGCCTGTCTACTAGGGCGAGAATTACGACCGAAAATTGGAGTTAACGCTCTTAAAGTTACGGTCACCGACTCCGAATTTCGGTAGAAAATTTTTATAATTTGCAGACGTTGCTCGTTCGTGTACTTTACCACGATGAAAATGTTGAGTTTACTGAATAAATTGACAATGACAGTTCGATGATTAGTAAAAGGATGCGTTCACAAATTAAATTCAAAGCTGTCAAGTCCTCATTGGAAAATCCTTTATTTCGCATTTACCAGCAAACCAAACTTCGACAAGCGAATAAACCGCGCGTCATTGATGACTGAATAATAAGTCAGCTACCGAGTACCCAAGCGATTAAAACGGTTGAAATGATCAAATGCTCGGCATTAATTACTGCCATTGCCGTCCAAGACCGACTGTCGTTCCATATTAACCCGTAATTCGTAGGTTATTTTCCCATAAAACTCAATTACACCTCCCGTCGTAAAATGCATAATTAATCGCCATTTAATCTCGCAAGCATATTTCCACTTTACAACATTGCAATTCACTTAACAAGCCAATAATAATTTAATAATCACTATTAATTACATCCCAGTCCCGAGCTGACGCGCCCTGAACCGGCCCACTGGACAGATTGAATAGTTGTGCGCCTTATGAATCAAAATCACAATTGTACCATAAAGCGCGCTCGATACACTGCCGATAGTATCGGTATGTCCATTCAACCACCTCCCGCTGACTATGCCAACCATTCGACATAACCGATTCGATTAACCATTCAACGTGTCCTCCATATAAGTACGTTTATGCCCATCGTCGTATCTTGACCATAAAGCAAAAACATAAAACCATCACCCGTTGTTGAATTAATAAAATAAACACCGCAGAGGAAAACAAAGTGAAAAATGGGGAAAAAAAACGAAATGCTATTTGGCGCTAAACGAAAACCAATGCCCGCCTCGAGCGGTGACAATACATGTATGGTACGCTCTGGCCGCGCTCGGATGGCTGCGAATGGGTGCAAGGGGGGGAAATGACAGGAATCGATATTGACAATCGCCCACGGTTGCATAAATTAAAATTAATTTCGAGCGTTTGTTGCGGGCTGGTTGCATGTCACTCGTGGACGTAAAAAAGAAAATAATTTATTTTGGTAAACTCGGCGCACTTAATTAACCGCATATCACCGCTGCTCGTTCGCTTAACAAATTTCCATGAGCCGGCTAACAAGAAGAGGTGGACAGATGACAGGGACAACGCGATTATAGCCGCTGACTTGAAGTGTGGAGCCTAAATTCGACTCGAACGAAAAAGACAACGAGTCGGGCGACCAGTTTGTCATAGTCGCTTAACTGGTTGACCAGTCGGACGTGTGCTTCGTTGGAGAGGGCTTCAATTAAATCGGGCAAATTACAGGCTCACTACTGCGTGCCGCGATTACAACAGCGACTTTATTTACCTCTTTTGGCATTTTTTACCGGCGGCCACCGTTGACGAATGGAGTTGGCTGTTAACTGGCGACAGCATCCAAGACGGTGCTATGGACGTTGTAGTCTCGTTTGGTGTCGGTCTTCAAACGGGTGCAAAGGCAACAAAGTGAATTTTAAATGGAAACCTACCCAGGCATAAAGCACTGATTTCGAAAATTGATATCGGATCGTTGCTGAGCCCGCCCATAGTCATCGTCATAGTTGCCGTTCTCGTAGCTCTTCATCTTCTTGTTCCTGCTCTTGGCTGTTGTTTTCCTCTGCATGTCAGGGGAGAAAATTAATGCAATAAACATTAATTATAACACTAGCGCGACTGCCTACTGCCATGTTTGCGGTACGCGGTATTTTTTTTCTTATTTTTTATGACCGTCCTTAGGCCTGCCTCGCTGTCATATCTTCAATGCCGCGAGAGTGGAACTCCTCTTGGTGTTCATTTATTTTATGGTCGTTATTTATCGCGATGTTGTTGGTGTTATTCCTGACGATATTGCCATCGTCGTATATGCAGGATGATGAAGAGGGACGAATGAGATTTCATAGACCCGATATAGACCTATAAAAATAAACCACAACGATACATGCAACGAAATAAAAGTAAAACAAAAAGAAACAATAAAAAGATTCAACCACAAGCGATAGCTGTATTGCAGCTCAATAGCTCGTTCATCGCCCGGGTGTTGATGGGGACGTGACGGTGGAAAGATCAAGGTGAATCAGGGGAGTATCACATCTAAAAGATCCAGTTATGGCTTCCAGATTTTTTTTATGAGAGATATTTATACTTAATTAGCCACTTAGGTTGGTTTCGAACAAAGCCAAGCACGCGCTAGAGGTGGTGAGCCGTATGGGAGAACAGAAACACTTTGAAGCAGCAAGATAAACACGGTGGAGGCGTTGTGAACTTAATATAATTTCTTAATCACTCGATCGGGCAGTGGCAAGTTGTGAGTAAGTGTATGTCATGGAAAATGGGGACGAGCAATTGAGGACGAGCTTGAGGACAATCTTGACTTCTGGAACATCCGTTTCTATGCGCGGATTCCACTTACAAAAGCATGTCTTTCATGCAAAAAATCATACAATTCCCAACTCTCCAAGCTCTCGTTTCACATTTCACTTCGGTTATCCTTTTGCTCTTTTTCTAACAATGAGCTTAAGAATCATGTGATAATATCGCCGCCAAAAAAATTACGTTCCACAAACTAAGTTGAAGCCTCCAGCACCCCCCACGTTGAGCTTCTACCGTGCCCTATCGAACATTGCCTAGAACCCCAGACGCATTTGCGCCAGCACGATCAATTAAACCGGCAAGATCTTCTCCGGTTTACACTCACGAACCCCATGCGGTGCCACATCACTCATTCAACACATTAATTACCTCCGACCGCAACAAGCTAATGCCCGGCCGCATGTGCGCCGTATAAATCTTCATTTCCACGCTTATTCTCCGTCATGAGCAATAAAACACAATTTCATTCATGTCCACCGCTTATTGTTCGTTTCCCTAACTAACCCCACCGTCAGGTTCGCCGCAACTCGGCGGTCTTGCTGCTTCTCAAGAAAGGAATGCGCCCAGCGCGTTCCCATTCAAAAATTAAATAACAAAAGCCAAACAGTTACAAACGATTTACTCACAATACAATTAATTTATGAATTATTCATTCCTCGTCGACGTCGTGGTCGTGGTCGTCGTCCACCAGCTCCCCGGTTGTTGGCTTCGGTGTCGTGTTCCCCGCCAATAGCAGCCAGTCAAGCTCTCTTTGCATGCTAGTTTCTCGCTCATTTGTCCGCTCATTAAAATCATTTCGTTTCTTAAACAACCCGAAGATACATTAATCAACTTGTATCGTGCATTCGTTCTAGATACTCAGTAAAGCCTCCCCGGTAGGGGGCCTGCAAGTGCTCCTGTGATAAATAACAACAAATCAGAGGGAGATACGACAAAAAAAAATTAGTAAGACAGCTGCAGCATGTACAGTGTGCGCTTGAAATGTCAATGAGACAGATAATTAGATGAATTGCCCACCGCTCGTTGTCATTTAACAATTAATTAACCAACTCACCAGGCTAAATGGTTCGCAGATTCCACAGAACCCAGTAGCGGGCAGAAAAACAGTGTGACGGTGTTCGGTGACTGTTGTCATCATCGTCATAGTCAATAACAAAAGTGAGACATGTGTTATGAAGCGCGCTACCGTCTGTCACAGCTCACCAACCAGCTCGGAGCCAGGGCACAGCACAGTAAAAGCTACATCTGAGTGCCATATCCATCCCATCTATATCTCGTATGCTCGTCCGACAGTCAGTCAATGGCATTACAAAGCAGCAACACCGAACCCTGGTGATAAGCGGAGGAAAGAGTGTAAACATTGTCAAGTCATGCGCGATGACAGATTAGATCCCCACCGGGGTACAAATGTACAAATGTGTCTGAACAAATCGTACATTCGTGCACGTATGTATGTATGTATTCACTGGCTGGCTGGTTGCCTACTCTTGCTTGCCGGCTTGCTTGGTTGCCTGTTTGTTGGTTCAACAAATTAATCCCTTTTAGTTGTAAAAATATTTCATTTATCACGGATTAGGTGTTGATTCTGCTCACGGTGCCGTGTAATCGGTGCGGTCGGATCGGGCTACGGGGACTTGTATACAATCTCCTTTGCGGCATGCCTTCCTCCGTTCGTTAACATGGGTGCTTGACTGTTCGGCTTTTGGGAATTCATACAAGAAAAAAAAAACAAAAAAAAATGTGAGAAAACGTTTGTGAGTCATTATTGTCATGTGAGCTTGAGTAGCAGGATGCATGACATAATTTCTAGCATTATATCTGATTAGCTACTGTTGGCTAATAAGCGGATGAAAGTGGGTGAAAGCGGTACGTTGGCCTGTGAGCTGCGATCGATCGGCAAAATTGTGCTTCTGACGTGACCACGATCGCGTATGGTCTATTAGTTTGCTTCATAAAATTCAATTGAAGCGATAGATAGAATGATGAGTCCAATAATTAATGTTATTCTTGATGGTTGATTTCGAACTCAGTTTGTACTTTGCGAAATATTTTTATAATTTTTTGGTAAATTTGAACGAATTCAGTGCATTGCTAGAGGAGGATGGGTAGTTCTACATTTTTTATTCAGAACGTAGTTTGTACTTGTCATCTGTCTAAAGGTTAGAGCTCATGGCGTGATCGGCCCACATTTTTAGCAACTTCTCTGGTTCGTGATCGTGATCCGTTTTGTGATCGTACCAGGACACATGTGACAACTAATTTAATTAGATAGCGCTATAGTTCGGGCTTCAACAAGAACTCTCTCCAGGCGGCTCGATCTTGAGTCAACTGCTTTTAATCCCACAAGCTCAGTTGGTTGCGCCACCTTATGAGGGTGGTACTTATCGGACTTAGCCTACAAAAGAAAAACAAAAATTTTGGAGAAATGGCGATTTATTTTTCAATATAGTCTCCTTTTAGCTCGATACACTTGACCCAGCGATGCTCCAACTTCCTTAACCCGTCTGAAAAATACGTTTTCTCGAGGTCTGCAAAGTAGGCCTCCGTGGCGGCGATGAACTCCTCATTCGACTGAACTTTCTGCCCGGCGAGTGACTTTTTCAAGTTTGGAAACAAAAATAAGTCGCACGGGGCCAAATCTGGAGAATACGGTGGATGGGGCAGCAGTTCGTAGCCCAATTCGACCAATTTGGCCGTGGCGAGGGCGGAGGTGTGAGCCGGTGCGTTATCATGGTGGAAGAGCACTTTTTTCTTCGCCAAGTGGGGCCGTTTTTCCTTCAATTCGGCGTCGAATCGCCCCATAAATTTGGCATAGTACAGCCCTGTGACCGTTTTGCCCTTCTCCACGTAGTCGATGTGGATCACACCTTGTGAATCCCAGAAAACGGTGGCCATCACCTTTCGGGCCGATGGGACAGTCTTCGCCTTCTCCGGAGCACGTTCGCCGGGTGAAGTCCACTGTTTCGACTGTTCCTTGGTCTCTGGTGTGTACCAGTGGATCCATGTTTGGTCGACTGTCACGAAACGACGCAGAAACTCCTTCGGATTGCGCTTAAACAGCGTCAAACACTGTTGCGCTTAAACAGCGTCAAACACTGCTCTGCAATAGTCTCACGGTTACGCTTGTTGTCCGGAGTGAGCAAACGCGGTACCCATCGCGCCGACAGCTTTCTCATGCCCAAAATCTTTTGAAATGCCTACTGTCTCAGCTATCTCGCTCACCTTCAATCGGCGGTCTGCCAATACGAGATCGTGGATTTTTGTCACGTTATCCTCCGTGGTAGCCGTTTTCGGGGCACCTGGACGTGGCTCATCAAAAACCGACGTGCGAGAACGTTGAAACTCATTAAACCAATTTTTGATGGTCGCCATCGAAGGAGAAGAGTCACCGTACACAGCATCAAAACGCTCTTTGATTTCGCTGCGCGATTTCCCTTCCAAAAACAAGAATCGAATCACCGACCGAGCATTTTTCTAAAATCCGCGCTTCCACACGCGATCAAAACAAAACTACGAGTCCGATCCGGCCGACACAGCCGTCGACAGTAGCCGTCTAGAATGTACTACACGATAGTAAGTTGCTCTTGCGATACTGGCGCCATCTGGCAGTGAGCTAGGACCACCCTCGTAATCAAACAGGAAATTCGAGTACTCAGCCTCAATATTGCTATCTTAGCGTATTCTAAGTCGGAAGGACGGAATTCTCTCCCGTCTTCGTCCAGTGTGAATGGTTCGTTCTGCCTGGTATTGAGCGATCGATTATTCTAATGGTCTCTTGAATTCCATTAAATTCGCATCCATACTTTGGCTTCAATAAAATAAAGACTGAGTCGATGTTGACTTCTTAGAATGCAGGCTAGAATAATGCTTGCGTCGATCGCAATATGGTCAACTTGGTTGCCTGTCAACTGATCTGATTGATGGGTAGTCTGACTGAAGGTAAAGGGGTGGGAATCGTGCGCTACAAATCTCCTTGCATAAATCCGTTTTCTGAAGAGCTGTTGTGTAGGCTTTGTAAGATATAGAGATACAGATGTTCTTCTAACCCAGCTTCGCATTAAAAGCTTGTAGAACAGGTTTGGTATCATAGCTGTTATATCTAGGAGGTCATAGAATAATCCCGGAGTTGGTCGTCGTTCTCTCCTGGGGGCGTGTGCTCTTGTTAAGTTATTACTTGTTATAAGGCTCTTTAGCAATTTCGAAAGTTGATATTATAATTTCCGAGTTTTAACCGGTTGATCTTATCGCGCTTTTTGAAGTGCCAAGTAATCGGCTGCACCCGGTCTGTTTGCGGTGGTCTATTAGTCGTCTCTGATTACCATAAAATTTACCGCGACAGAATGTTACACTCGAACGCAACTCCCAACCTGAAGGTTCAGGTGTTTTTAGGCCCAAATAAGTCAAATAAGGTTTTTGTTACTCAAATCGTGGGCCTCACCTTTAACTTCTTGTTAGGAATCCCTCCCCCGATGATAGCATACTATGATTGGTTCCCTCCATCAACCAGGCATTCCAAGCAACACAAGATGTCAGAGGAAGTGTTGAAGACAAATATGGTTTCCAATCGGCCAACAACATCAACTGATGGAAACTCAAACATCATCGAATGACCATTAGAGACCTTGTTCTCGTTAGCATATCATATGGATCAATTCTAACTATGTATTTGAACCCTAGACATCGCCAAAAACACGCAGTTTCTTTGGAAAAGACTGTCGCATTAACAGACGTGTCCTGACTATAAGGCAGTCATGAAACTGAAGATGCGATCTGGACTTGATCCGTGCGATTTCTAGCTATTCAAAAATCTAAAAAGACCACTCCAGGAGCTAACTATTCCATAAAAGAAATTCATCCAAGTTCGACTTCTCTGAAGAGTCACCTCTCAATTTGATCACGTCAGAATATATAAAAGAAGACTTTCGAGTCACAAACCAAAAATGCAAACAGCAAGACTGCTCAAGAAACATTCGAATCGATGAAAACGTTTACGGCGATCAATGTCTATCCCGTGCACAAGCGGAATTTGTCAGATTTCGTGATCGTCATGAAGAACTTGAAGACGACAAATATCACTAAAGCCGCGAAACTCTACCCTCGTTTGCCTGCGATTGGCAAGAGAAATAATTAGTATTCCTAAGAGTGTTATCCATCGCATTCTTACCGAGGATAAGAGAAAGTGAAAAATCTGCCAGCCATTGGAGAAAGTCATTGCAAAGACATAAAATCTGCCAAAAAATCGACCGTGTCACCTATCGGAGCTGGCGATGAAGCGTGGTGCTTTCAATATGAGCCACTCACCAAAGGGAATAGCGCGACGTGGGAATCACATAATGAGACGAAAGAGAAGAAAGCACGGATGCAGAAGAGTCAGATCAAGACGATGCTCAAGATGATAAGAAATTCCTTTCAAAAAGTCAGACTGGCTGTTTCCAAATTAGGTTGAGAGGAATACCTGTAATATGTAGGCATCGATCGACATCCTCAAAGCTATTCCGACCCTCGAGTACTAGTCTTCTTCTTTATTTTAGAATACCTATAGCATCATCGGAAACAGGACAGCCTGTGTGTGAGACAATCTTAATCAGCAAAGAGCTCACCGCCATATGTAATAGTTGGTATGAAAGGAGCTCTTACGACTTTCAACTCTAGAACATCGCTTTGCTGACAGTTCACCGTTAAAAGATTCTCTATTGGTCACCTGAGCAAAGTTTTACTGGCAGGAAAAATTGGACTATTGTTCGGAGATGAGGAGAACTTTCCATTCGTCTGGGCTTAACATACGTTTGGCGACAACCATCTGATCATAGGACAATCACAGATCTTCAATAATTTTTAATACATATTCCGATAGGAAAACTTATGTAGACTTGCATCATCTGCCCATGTTTTCTATGAAATTTACAACGAGACAAGACAGAAATTAGGTCATTAATAAAGACTGAAAACAATAATGGACCCAGTATCGATCCGTGAGGGACACCACGACTAACAGCACGGAAAGTTGATAGATTCGAGATATTCAAAATAACTGAGACGCAATTAGTTGGGTTTGAAAAATTTAATTTTGTAGACAAATTGTTCCATAAAATCAGCGGGTTTACACCTTTAACTGCCTTGGAAAACACAAGTAGTGTGGGCAATGTCGTTTAATCGCATTGCGGTGAATAACCTTTCTTTTTTTCACTTAAGATGAAACTGATTGAGTGGAACTGAAATGAAAATTTCAACAACTTTTATTTAATTTTCTTCATCTCCTTCTTTACCTTGTTTAAGTATATTGCTAACTCGTTTTCCCTTCTCTTTGCAGGTATGTACAATAATTCGGAAAAATCTGACGTCAGTGAGTATTTGAGATTAGAGATGAAAAACATGAAGACAGGATATCATGCCTCGTTTGCTGGAAAGCTGCCATGCAACTTGAAAACTCCGTTTATCCAATCAAAGTTTTACTACCGAACCAACCTAACTACCAATTAGGTTTATGAAAATCTCCCCAAGCTATTTCGAACAAATTCCTGATCGCTCCCAACCAAACCTTTGCCCTTATCCGACCCCTTTTTACCCTCGAGCTAACAACACAAGTCGGTGTAGCCATAATAATTAAAAGACCCTTCCCTACATGAGCCTCAACCTACCACTTCTTAGTTTTACAATTCATTTACTTGTGCTCAATAGCCATTACTCCATGTACCTATCTGGATTTCCATCCATCCCGAAGATGCATCCCTACTTCGTTCAAGTCGTGTCGAGTTATTTTGTTTTTATGAAAAAAAAAAAAAACAACAAAAATGAAAGGAAACAACGTGTTAGGCCACATGCCAACAACCAGTGTACGATCTCGCGCCTCCCTACTATCCCCGCATATCCTACAAAAACAACAAAAACAACAACGCCGTCGACTATCACAGAATAACGAAAGACTTGTGTCCAAAGTAAGTTGTACACACAAGGATGAAAGCGAATAATAAAAACAGAAACAACACCGCAACCTGCAACCTCTGTGCGCAACACCGATGAAAAGGTGAAGCATTACAACCGAGTGTGGAAATATGCATACGATTTCGTGTAACCATCCGATGCACACGAATGGGCAAGATTCCAAAGTACAAAGTACGAGTACTACATGCTGCACGAATAAAATACGAATACGATGAGTAGTACTACCTGGACGGATGGAACTCGAGAACAAACAACATTGAGAGAGGAAGTATACTATACAAAACAAAAAAAAAGCAGAAATATCGTAAATGCAGAATAGCAAACAAGGATGCCGAGCATGCAATCATGAACTAACCCCGACAATCCGACATATCTTCAGATAGCCGCCTAACCCCCTTTCCGCTCCACACAGGATCGGAGAACCGAGAGAGTCATCTCATAGTTCGCTGCACACATGCTCACGTTCGTTACGTTTCTACGAGTACAACTACTTCTCGTACATCATTATCCAGACCAGGGACTATGACGACAAGAACGACGACCGCGATGAAGAGAAGAAGAACGTTCGGTCGTAGTCAAACGGCGGCTACGAGGACTATCATATGACTATGTGGAAGCAGAGGTTTTCATGATAGTTTGGCATCGACTACCAACGTCCCACACTGTACTCTCGTGATACGTGAAGGGAAAATATGCATTTAATGGACTTCCATTTGCCCCGGGCATCGTAGACCAAGACCGAGCCAATCCCTTTTGGCATCCAACACACGTATGCAAGCGAATGGATAGTGCAAAAATTGTTCATTTTGTAGATAGACTAGAACAACAAGGCGACGAAGAAGAAGCAAATCTAGTTCTGACTTTATTTCTGCATGATACGGGCATAGACAAAGAATGTTCCGCACATATGTACGAGATGCAAGCGATGCTATTGTACTCGTATGTACATATCCAGAGAGAGGAATAGGAGTATGAGGAGAAGTAGTAGCTGGTTCTGCTGGTTTAACAAGAATCATCCGAGACAATTTATAATCGCAATTTCTCTCTGAACCGCATTCAGATACCCATACATATGGTATATCGTATGATATCGTATCGTCTCTATCCACTCCATTATAGACCATTAAGCTATTTATACTTGCTGCTTACTGCCTGCTGCTGCTCCTGTCGCTTACTACTTGTTCCTCTCCTCGAAACTACTTTCGATCCGGGGCAAGAACAAGAGCTGATTGCTGTTCAACTCCTGCACCATCCGCCCGACAACACACAACGCACCCGGGGAAGAGTGGTGCAATATAGAGAAGATGAGTGTGAGCAATGTAATATCACTCTTGGGGAGTATTACTGGTGTTTATTGCTCGAAAATAGTTTGGCATTACACCGAGGATGTGTGACGAGCCGAAGAGGCAAGTAGAGTGGAACACAACAGATACAGATACTGCTGATTTCTCGTCTTGCATGGAAATTTATTTATCGCATTTGGCATAAGGCGCAAACACAAAAAACCAAACACTCAAGAATGCACTTATGCAGAAGGAACATGGAAGGATGATAGGCCTCGCCTGGTTGGGCCCTTGTATGGTGGTGGCAAATTATAAACGTGTTACGAGCATCATTTAATTTTATTGCCACTGTTCCGGGTTGCTGAGGTCGTCGAGTATATGTAGTATCTGCCATCGGTGCTTGAAGATTGCAGAATTTTGTTTTAGTAATTATAGAAGGCAACTTGGTACGGCACACTGGAGTCGAAAGGCAATTCGGATATGGTTTTCCAGTCCATACCGACCGAATTGGATTTGAATTGAAATTGCATGATGGCAATATATGGGCAGATGTAGCTAGATGCATACAATTTTGCAGCAATGTGTTTCATATGCATTGAATGATTCAGTTCAAAGTGAGATCAGGTCGATGCCGGAAGGAAGGGCTGTTTTTATTATTTCTATTACTTCCTGACTCCTCGTTCTTCTCTTTCTAAATATTTTGCCATAGTACCTACGGACGTTCTCAACCCTAGAAGCAGATTTAGGGTCATCCAACAAGAAGTGTCACTTTAAATCAGGAAAAAAAAATGCAAAATTTTTATAAAAGTTTGTGATATTGCTATTTTAATCTAAGGCTAGATGTGGTATACGATATCTATTCGCTTTGGCTGTGCCTACAAATAGGTGTTTTTGCATTACTGAGACTACATTTCGCGAATAACAACGAAATTATTTTTCATTAATTTTCTACATCCAGTCAATGAAATTACGACTTTGTGCGTGTTCTGTTGGCTGTCAACTAAAACTTCTAAAGCTGTAGGTCAAGAGCTTTATGCAAGATGCTAAGTAAAGTGGTTGCCGATAGGTCCAATTGCCCCTAAATGAAATCTCAGCTAGGTCGAGGATATTTTCAACTGATCTTGTTGGATAAATCAGAGCTGAAGTCTTCACAGTACTAATCTGTCCGAGACATTAAAATTTATCAATTAATCTCGCTATAGGCATGCGCGAGGCATCAGATGATGACCAAAAACGTTTCCCATGATGTTTTCATGGCTTTTTAATTATTTTTTTTGCGTTTTAATCGTGTCTATCGATCCAAATTTAATAACTTCCTATTTTTTACTTATCAGAAATCATCACAGTGATATTTGGGCGTTAACAGTTTAATAATAGCGTGAAATTTAAAATGACACCTTTTGTTGGATCATTCTTATTTTCTCTTAAAAATAAGACGAACTTCCAGCGGCCATTTTTCTTTAAAAAAAAATCGATCCACAGTAACATCGCTCAAACGCTGAGCGACCCTAACTTTTGTCTCAATCAGCACAGATGGACCCCTATTAGAAGAACCGATTTTCCACCTGTCTAACGAGCAGCCATATTTATTTTAGAATAAAATCTCGTCTTTGTTCAACAGCGCCATCTATTGGCCAGCACAAATAACTCAAGACAAGAATATCCCCTTTCATTCCATCACACAAGGTTCACGGTGTTCACCTTCCAAGCTTGTTTCGAATATCAGTTAACCTGTATCCTCTGTCTGCAACTGTCAACCTCATTTGTCGTTCTCGATTAAATCCACGCGACTGACAGATATCATACACACACATAACTAAAAACAAAAAAAAAAACAGCGCAAGAAACCCATGATTGACTGTGAATTTCAATCAATTCTCAAAGGAATTCCTCATGTCGTAATTGGTATCCGTAAAGTACTCGTAGGTACTGATGATCACTGATGACGACCCAACCCAATCGCAATCGCACAACTCATTCCAAGTCGCAGTTATTCTTCTTTATTGTTCCGTCGACGCTGTCGTCGTTCGCCATCCATGGATTCGCTTCATGTCGTGCTTGAGTTATTAATAAAGCCATTGTTCTCACATCGTTTGATCTAACTTGTAAAAGAGCCACTAGAGCCATATCTAGGCATCGAGTTGATGACATAAAAGTCCTGTCTAAGCGACCATCGACTGCCATAGCACGCATGCCACATAAAAGACTCGACAACTCGTAGTGCTGCGAAGATTGCCACCAGTAAGAAGCAGCAATTTAACGATACAACCAAGAAAAGGAATACAACTTGGAGTGGACACCTCGGGAGTAGGACGTGGCATGATTGCAATACAACGAGCCGCATGTGTGTGTCTAAATTAGGTACCGGGAATGGGGAATTGAGTCGAATAATAAGTTGGGAAGGCGAGTATTTAATTTGTGCTGGTCGTACAAAAAACAACTGGCCGACGACGATGATGAGGAGAAATGTCACATTCCGAGGAGGATAAACGACCAGAAGCGAATAGAACGTCTTAACGTCTTCGTCGAGCCATTTTTATGCGTATGCGGATGCCAATTGTATCCACAAGTGGATTGTAGATTGATAGTGATGAGCAGCACACTTAATTCTATCTCAAGCGTTTTGCAAAGTGCCCCAACAACATTCTCGCCCTTGTTTGGTGGTCAAGAGAGATAGCGTGGATAGACGCTAGGATGCCTTTACATTTCTCTGCACATTACTTGTCAGACTTTTTATTTTATTTGGATTGTTCAAGTGAGAAATTTTATGCCATATTCGTCGCGCATTTATGTCTTTCTGTCTGTTCTCCGGAGCTGTCTGTATTCCGTTCGGAGCAACAGAACTCGATGATGACGGTACTGACTATGATTATCTTAAAATCACGTACCCAATATCATGTCGGGTATGTGATTGTAATTTTAATCAGTATCTGTCCTCGTTGGGTCGGTTTTTCTCATTTTTTTTCCATGACTCCAAATAGAGGGCGTTTGTGTGAAACAGAGAAGCTTCTGTTGCGGACGTAGCGATAAGTAGAGAAGATTGCTAGTGGAAGTTGAACTCTTGTGTACGTGAATCAATTTAAGTGTCATCGCTTGGATGGGAGTACGCAAGTGTGATCAGTAAATTGCCAACAATTTTTTTCCCCAGAAGATGTACCTCGATTTACATACATGGTCGTCTGTATTTAATCATAATTAAATCAGATCAGAATAAGATCCGAAGAAGCCTTTCATACGACAACGTTGCAACCAATTCATCTATGTACATGTCCAACAACTGTCAACGATGATGGCAATTCATATATTTTACGCATTGTCCGTCTCAGACTCATCTACACCTACCCATCGGTCCGGCTATTCATCCATCCTCCAACCCATTTGTCATCTGACAAATAAACATTACAACCTAACCATATTTGAGTGAATTATTCAGAAACGAATTCATGAATGATAAGTATGCATGCAATATACAGAAAGCTCCATCTCACATAACAATGCCACCCGGTAGAGGTTGACAATAACGATGAACAACTATGACAACGACGACGACGATGCCAATGGTATTCAATATTCGATTCAAGATAATCCATTTCATTTCAATCCGTTCTCTTCTGGCATTTCGTGCCGCTTGCTCTTTACTGATGTGTGTGCATGACGTTCTGGTTAAAGGTACTTATATAAACGGTAAAATGTCTTTCGGTAGGATTAGCAATTCCCATGAATTATTGACGAGCCAACAATATTCGAAATGTCTGGCGATATATTTGGTTGTATCTCTCCCTTTTCATTGGGATTGCTGTGTAAGGTTGCAGGAAGCACGATTTTCCGGTGATTTGGTTGAAGAAAATGAAAATAAATGGGGTCCCACAGGGGTGCGATCGCATGCCAGTGCTTTTACAGTAATATAGGATTCGTTCAGATAATTATTTAAGTTGTCGTTTTTTTTTTTGGCTTACAAATCAGTTCCTTTTCAAGAATTCACACATACCCTATATTCGAGTCTTCCTTACTAATATTCAGGCTTTCGGTTTTGTGATGAAGCTAATAGCTCTATCAATAATCTCGGAAGCTTATAAAGAGTTTTCCTTGACAATTTAGGCAACACCTTGTACACGTTTCACGTCTAAAACCACAATATCATGACAGGAGTCGAATGATTTCATTCAGTTTTTCCACGCTTTTATCGGTGATCGTCGTTTTCAACGTCTTATCACAGTGACTTCCGTGATAGTTGACAGCAATTTGTGGCCAGCAATCTAAAGATACCTTTCAGATATGTTTGTCTATTAGGTACATTTTTATGATCTAAAATCTAGGAAAAGACTCTGCTTCACGTATACGGCCTGCTACTTATTGATTTGCTTGGGGTTATTGAGCTCTTGAACTTGCGCAAAAACTCATGTTACACTATGTAGTTAACATCGAAAAACATCGGCCTAGCCTTCACATTCGACCGAATTTGTGGAACTTTTTGGGCCCTGGACTTCCAACCTCAGTTTTCCTCTTCATGATGCTAAAGTCGGGTGTGGACTTAGGCCTTAACCAACAAGCATCTCCAGCCAGCACGATCTCTTGCCAACCTGCTTCAATTACACACACCAAGTCGGTTGAGGTCCTCCGCTTATGTACGCCATTTGAGTCGAGGGCGTCTTCTCTTGCGTTGTCCCATTGGCTCGGATTCTAAGACTCTTCGGGCCATAGCTGTAGCGTTGTATCCGTAGACGCTTAACCAGGCACATGTTGCCGGACAGTTCATAGTTGAATTTTCTCTTCCAACGCAATCATTTGCCGCCGATTCTATTGCGTCCTTCATCATATTTAACTTATAAAGGGTCTTTAATTGGCGCGGGTAGATTTTGACGGCTTGTGGCGGGCATGTTGTCTAAATTGAACAGCACGTCCAATTGATATAACTTTATTATTGAAATGAGTGTTCGATAGTGCAATTGTTGCGCGCGTTGCGCCCATTTTACGATAGCCACGGTCCGTGAAGGTGCACAGCAGAACCCGAGGCAATCGATTCCCATCCATGCACAAATGCTCCGCTTTTCGCTGACATCAACTTGGCAGACTTCTCTTGGAGTCGGGGCTTGGACCTGCACCCGTACAAGATCCGACTGACTCAAGGCTCAAAGTTCATGATCATAGACGCCATTTGTTCGATGACTGGGCTTCGGATCGTATGAAAGACGACTCCAATATTGGCCGAAAAATCGTTTTTAGCGAGAAGGCGCTTGCTTGCGTTAACAAACAAAATTGCCGTATATGGGACGACGCCAACCCACACGAAGTTCACCAGGTGACAATGCATCCCCGAAAAGTTACTGTTTGGTGTGGATTTTGGGCTGGCGTCGTCATGCGGAAGAGTCATTGAAAATCGGACCACTCGGATCCGTGCCACCGTAAAAAGCTGAGACGGCCATTTGAACGACGTCGTATTCCATACATGGTATATACATATGTGCCTTTCAAATTAAAAAAAAAGGGTTTTTTGTACCTCACACACAGCTTGTTTTATTCCACTTCAACATCTACCCGCCCTTATTGAAAAAGCTTTAAAATATCGTGCTTCAATTCTCTCTTGGTCCACACCCTTACAAGATTGATTTAACTAAAGAACTGAAGCCATTTGATGATTTTTAGCAAAACCTCTCCGATTGGACGAGACACGTTTGAAGAAAAATCTTCTTCAGCGATGAAACTCAGTTTTAGTTTTGTCAATAAGCAAAACAGCAACAAGTCCACATGAGCTTCGGGATAGATTTTATACGAGAGGAGCGATTGGACCGTATTTTTTCGTCAATGAAAATCATCATATGACGAAGAATGAAATTTGTTATCCTGCCATGCGAGAAGACAATTTTCACCCAACAAAATGGTCCTTGGCTAAACAATTTATCAATTGATTGGAAAGTTCGGTAATATTGTGATCACGAGAATTAAGCCGAGTGGTCGCCCCGCTCATGCGTTGGTTTTCTTCAAAACTACAATGTTAGAGGAGTTCGGGGACAATATCGAATGAGACAATTGTGTACGGAAGAGTGATGGACGCAATTACACTAATATCGTAAAAATCGAACCAAAATGATCTGTGAAATCCTTGAACTCCTGTTAGTTCTTGAACACAAAAGAGCCCTTATCTGTACTCTATCATAAGTATTGTACGAAATTGCTAACCACTTTAAAATTTGAGTTCACAACATAAAATAAAATGAAGTGCCACAAGGAACCCAACTGGAACCTATACTCTACAGTATAGCGAATTAGCATTCCTCAATCCGCTTATCTATCGTAATTCGTGTGTGCTATCTAAAGTGTTTCAAAAATGAACAAAAAAACAAGAAAAAATATTTGAGATTTTGCACCCGACAGTTGTAAAAGTAATTTTAAACAATTTTCAGTTAAGTACTTCCATTTCGATATCGATAAGTGAGAGTACCCACTCGACATGTTTGATTTTTTTTACCTTACCTCCATTCACTTTGAATTGCCTTATCTGGCGGTATTTCCGTTTATAACAAACTGCTGTTTAATGTCAATTTATCGCAGCGAAACATCTGAATTACGTAAGTGGGTAAAATACAACCCGAATGACAAGTGATAACCAATTTAGATGCGATAAAACGAGAGAAACACTGTCAATTGATAAAAAGAAAAATGTCATTTAGTTTCAATTAGTAGATTAAATGTTGCACTAGCATGTCGAGCAGCGCATATTGTAAAAGACCACTGTAGTGTTTGACACTACCGAAACATGATGTCGAATTTATCATCGTGACATTTGTTATACTGTACGGAATTGATTTTGACATGTTGTTGTCATTCCCCATTCGCGGGGATTAGACGACCAGTGTTGACAGCTCCGAGTAAATCGTCTGCACCGAATTGGCGATCAAATGTCACAGGAGGCAATTGATTTAACGATGATGACGAGATGGAGTGATGTGACAACTGTCAACGAACAATATAAAGACCATATAAAGCCGGTTAAAGCGTAATCCAGAGAACAGGGAACAGAGAGAGAAAAAGGGAGAGAGTGAGATGCATGGCATCTGTAGCGCGTATCAACAGATTATTTGTGGCACGAGCGATTGGCTTTCGAGCGCCCTTGATGCACCTTTCTTTGATCGTTTTTCTTCTTTTGTAACTCCCTATAACCAAGGGTATTAATTACAAGATATCGCGTACTCAACGTCGTACGTCGTCGTGGCTTGGCGGCAGAGGTCTGGTGAACGTACTCCTTACCTGTTTACCACCATCATAGCCGTCGATCAAGACGATAAAGATAAATTATTATTGTGTGAGATCCTTCGGGAGGAGGTATGCCCTCTCGTATGATGTGGTAGTGGAGAGAACATTTATGATTATAATGTTATGTGCAGGTGCAAAAAGGTGCACACCTTGAGCATGTTTTCCACTTACGACGTTTGAGATGGAATGCACAAGCACACATTGTGCTTCTGCTGTTGCTTGTGCTTGTCTGGATGGCATGCAGCGGGAACCTCATCGTCGTCGGCACTTAAAGGTGAAAATGCAAAAAACGGCGAAGAAAAGACGAAAGAGTCGAGTTCATTTGGGTATGTTGGGAATTTTAAGGATGTTATACCGTTAAGGAAGCATGCAAGGTTGTTACGGAGGGTTTCTTTTGCTTTTATGAAAGGTATTCCGGTTTATGTTTATGATCAATAACAAGGCGGTCTGTTAATTGACATGCCTGTTGGCAGTTGTTATTTTTTTTTTTTTTCATTTTATGTTTATGCCCAGGTCATCATCGTTGGTGTGGTGGTAATTGTTGTCATTAAATATGGATTGGACCATGTAATTTGTTTTGACAGATGGAAGACGTCGGACACTGTGATGATGAATAGTCTTGTTTGGACGTCGGGAGTCGGCGATGAATTGGCAGAGGATTGGATACGGTGTTGTCGACTATGTCGATGTTGTTAACTGGGGGATGGATGTAGGAGTCGATTCGATCGCATGTTATGAATCGTTTATGTGAGTTGGGATTTTCTTGTATTTTTTTGGGCAACGATTTCATATTTACCAAGAACTATTTGACGGGAATGGTACTTGTCTTAGCGCCACAAGGTCTTCGTGCAAACGCTACTCGTACATGAACTCCTATTACTCCTAATTGTTGATCGGATAACATCTGAAACAACCCCAAGAGGGTCATCTTTAATTGAATGTAAAAGTGGGTTCGTAACTACACGCTAAAGCTTCCGTCGGACCTACTTTTATTTTTTCTTTGACATCGATCTTTCAGCTTTTTTATTTTACTTTGTTTTTCAAGCAATTACCTCGTCATCCCTTCCGTAATGTACCGAAAAGTATGTTATAACACGGTCCGTCGGCTTTCTAGTTCACTGTGTCTACAACTTAATAGGATGAACATCCCTTACTTGCCTAACCGACTGTAATAAGCTTACTCTTCCGTCAAACAATGTAAAGGGTATTCTGATTCTAAATGTCGGAAAGGTAATTTGGACAGTTTTATTACAATTGCTAATTGTTTTTGTCAAATGTTCTCGAAAAGACGAGTGTTTGCCATCTTTGACAGCTTGACTAAAAGGTCGAAACAAAATGTTGCCACTTGCCACGACGAGATTAGTTTCACTTCGAAAATATTGACAAAATCAATTTGTGCACTCCATCGTGGAAAACATTTATCTTATTGCTAAAACGATTCCCTGAAGACTACTTAAAAAGGAAGAAAATAAGGGAGAAACGAAAGGGAGGCAAACTTCCCATAAATTTGTCAGACGACGCGAAAGTACCAAAGTGCCCAAGTGTGCTATGAAAAGAAAACGAAGACAAGACAAGAATGTTTTCCAGGCGAGCATTGCCCCATGCCACCTTCACCTCTCTTCCACATCGTCGCGTAAGTAAACCTCTTAAGGATAGAAAAGCACTCGGGAAGCATGTTTGCCTGCCGTGTGTATGGTAATATTTACTTGTCACGTATGTCAACCTATTTGATCGGATTAAGTTGGAATTACATGGCATTGCTTGCCGCTCTACAATGCGTCCATTGTGTTCACGCTTAGCTATTCGCTCCCTAATGCCGTCGTGAGTGTGAGTTTGTCTTTTTCTTGTTTTTCTTATTCCCTTTTGTGTGGAAGCGGTGTTCACTTTGAGGTTTTGTTGTGCTTTAAATTGTGAACAAAGTCACCGGCTTCCAGATTCTGGTGTCTGGCAATACTGGGACATTAGCTGATATGGAGGAGGTTGACGGGCGGCACTCGTCGCTCTCCTGCTGGGTGTACAACTACGATGTGTGTGCAATGTGTGTGGCTCCAAATCACCGCAGCATTAACCCCCACTGCTTTCTATCCATTCAGCGTACAACATCCATTTGCAGAAGTAGCATGAGCAGTTGAATAGGACCATGGCATCGAGCCGTGTGGTGTGGCATGGCATGCCGCATAATTCTCATCGCTCGTCGTCGAAGCCGATGTAGTCTTTGTCGTCATCGTCATCATAGACACTGATGTCGCGCAGTGTGTGACCCGCTCAATATTGCTAACGTTAGAAGGTAACCAAATCCACACATGCTTTTCCCCTGCTTTTGCTATTCTAAGAGATTGCTCCTTCCTTCCTCTGTCTACTACGACGTCGACGATGAGTACCTTCAGCATACGTATATTCCAGACCATTACCGGCGGCGTACCGGTGGAATATGGTTTTATGAATATTTTATGGGGCTTTACCATTCACTCAAGAAATCACATGAATACTCGTACTTCACCTATCTACCTACATACCTTGGTATGTTCGACTTTGCCGGATACTTGGGTAGGCGGGCAGGATCGATCGGAATGGGGGGTATAAACAACCATACGACGTGGGTCGCTGTAGTGGATAACTGCTTGACTGGTTTTCTGCTTATAGTTTATGGAATTTCGCAAATTGCTTGGTATTTACATGGTTTCTGACATATGCTCGGGCTAATAGTGTGGCTTACATCTCGCCTTTCACTTATGGTTTGCCTTTTACGGTCCCACTCTATGTTGCCTCTTGCTAGCTCGGGCAGGGTGCGGTGCGACTGTTGGCGACTAAGTACAGTTTCATTTTTTTTTTTATTCTTTTTATTGGTTTAATGTCAGCGAGCAAATTTATGTAAGCACACGAGTTGAAGATGTAAATAATTTCAACGTCACAATCAATTAGTGTGGGGTAAATTGATGTGGAACGTGATGATAGGTGGACTTGTTTATACTGTGACTTGCTCGGAGCGGGCACATTGGCGGCTGTAGACAGTTGGAAACATTTTAATCCAAATTTATTTACTTGGCTTTGTGTGTGAACAGCTTTTACACACTGTACTGGTTGAAGGATAAATATTTACAACTCGTCGAGTGGATACACATAATTTTGTAAAATGTTTATGGAGTTTAACAGGGATATGAAGATGGTTGTTTGCGAAACGTTGATCGACGCTGATGGGAGTTTGGCTGTGAAATTGAAGACCTTATGGGATGTACTGAATGATGAGTGGTCAGTTTGTGTGGTATAGGAATCTGCTTTTCTAGAGATCAAGTGGATTCAGTGATATCATGCTATTATGAATGATTTCATTTTATTGAATGATTTCGCTGTTTTAGACCGCGAAATATGGATTTTCGCTAGAGATGGCCTTCACGTCGTCATAATGCTTTCCTTCATCGCCAAGTGTATTTTTCCGAATCGCTAGAAATCACACGGCGCTAAATCAAGCGAACCCGGCGAGTGGTTAACAGTTAAAACGCTATTTTCGGTCAAAAAATCTGTCACACCTGTCGATCGATGAGATTCACTGAGATTGAATGAGATGAATACACCGTAGCCAAGCGATTCAAAACCCCAAAATAAAACATAAAAATAACCGTCTGGCCGGGCAGAAGGGACTCCTTATGAATTATGCCCTTTGTCAGTCAACATCGTTTTCACTTTTGACTTCTCTAAACGGCTTTTTCGAATTAGCCACATCTGGGTGCTCCCATTCTACACTTTGATGTTTGTTTGTCTATCATACCACGATCGACCACGTTTCATCGCCAATCACAATGTTGTACAAGGAATTTCGCTCCGTTTCTGACTTCTCGATGATATCCTTCGAATGTTGAATTCTGCGCATTTTTTGATTATCAGTCAATTTGTGTGGAAAGGCACAAATATTCGACCAAAATGCGATAAATTATTGTTGTGGAGATATTCAATTTCATTTCCATTTATTTCAATGAAGATTTAGTCCAATTCTTGATGAATTCACGCACAGTTTTGATGGCAACTTTGGTTATCCAAATTTCGATTGGCCAACATTGGTCATCATTTACGGCTTTACGACCGTCTTTAACGCGCATATACCTCATGGAATCTGTTACGGGATAAACCACACACTTGTTTCATCAACCGAAGCGTTTCGGTACAAGCTTTACCAAATTTAAAACAGAACTTAATATTGGAACCCGTTGGATGAAATTTGGACGTCAGTTAAGGATGTACCTTTCAACTCAGGCAGCCATCAATAGCTGGCGCCACTAGACTATGCTACAATATTTTGAAAAAGTCCTGTTTACTTTGGAACTCCCTTTGCATGGGATAATCTACTTCCTGGTCCTAATTTCGATACCTCAAACCGAACTATGATCCGAACCTTCATACGTTAAGCCCAAGGTTTGCCTTTTTATAATAAGGATCGGTCAATAATCGTTGAACCTGTTAAATACAAAAATATCGAGGCAGTAGGTACGAGGGTAAGATGAAAAGTTCTTGGCCTGACAACGAAAGACGGCGTTTTTCAGTTAAAAATAATTTTATCTCCCTTCAACATACTTAGTCAAGCGTTTCTTCAACATCCATATTCCTTCCAACTTCTTCGTTGGAGCCGAAATTTCTTCAAATGTAGGAACAGAAGAGAGACTAAGGGTGTGCTGCCAAATTTGGTCATTTGATAATTACCCTATTTCATGTATCTTGTATTGAATACATTGTTTTTTTCTTACCTCGTCTTTTGGTGTTGAACCTCTCATCGTCATAGTACTCCAACGCTACTGTCATATTAAATATCTGCTTCACCGTGAAAATTCTCACTCTGCCATCTATGCTGCTTCTTCGCCTTGTATTGAATATCTTTCAGCTTCGCGATGTTTGTATCTGCAGCACCTCCCCACGCTAATATGCCCCATCTCAACCTTGACTCGGTAAGACCATGGTATACTTGTCTTTGCACGCAGTTTGAGGACTTATACTTCAGGCAAGTAAGTGAAAACAGGGATCTTTTCAGCTTCTTCCGCAGATCGTTTATGAGTGGTTCCCATGTAAAATGACTGTCGATCGTTATGCCGAATGTATCCACGACATCGATAACCCGACAGTTTCTTGAGTCGGCGCAATTGAATGTTTTAATATTTATTTTTGATTTTGGGTACTGTGGGCTACGAATATGTAATGTGCTGATGAAGGCATAACACTCACAGCATACCATCACTTCAAAACTCATACTCTGTGCTGTGTGTGCATTTCCAATATAACACCTTAATGACATGGAAAACAAAAGGATTACCAACGCAAATTCAGTCGAATCTCTCAAATCCTATCAAGGACAACCACCCCCGGAGAGTAGTGAACCAACATCTTCGACACAAACCATCTGCACTACGTCCAGGTTGTGTGACATACACTATAAGAGCATACACTCTTAAACCTGCCGAATTATAAAAAAAAAAAAAACTTGTTTTTGCTGTATTTATTACTAGCCCATTATCGTGACACGATTTCATCAAACTCACCGTGTCATCTGCATATGCATAAGGAAAGCCCACCTCAAAGGATTTTAGTAGTTTCTTGGTATATAATATGTACAATAAGGGGCCAAGTTTAGAGTCTTGTGGGACTCCATACTGTATTGGCTTTGTTGCCGTAATCTTTGATCTTCACGCGAAATGTTCTCGTTCTGAGATAGTCTCTCAACCAATCTACCAGTTTCTCTCTAATTCCTATTAGGAAACGAGGGTATCGAATGCTTTGCTAAAGCCTAAGAAAAGCACTAAGACGTGGTGACTTTTGTTCGGGAGAATAGGGACGAAGGCCGAGCAAATCATACACCAAACCCATCGCTAACGCTTTCTTATGTACAGGTGCTTTGACCTGTTCAAAGATGCTTTTTGTCTTCTTCAAGCCAGGCCGCTTTTCGCGGAATTTTGACATCCTTCTGGTCAAGAAGGTTGGCGTAATATTCGCCTGTAATTCTTCAGCTTTATGCAAGGTAATGAATTAATAGGATCCCAATGACCTTGCCACGATCTTTCCAGCAAATGTTTTCAACTTCGCTTTCATTGGCGCTTCGTGCCAGCTTCCTGTTTCCTTTTTGGCGTGTAGTGGTGGACTAATCTCTCATCCATGGTAGCAAAACCGCCGCACAAAATCGCGGTCCAAAGATTTCTATAAAAATCGTTTGGGTATTCAGCAAATGTGACACCCATCTTCCACAGAGCTTCCCTAATTCTTTGCGCAAGATGTTTCGCACCCTTCCGATATCATCCCCACAGCCTCAGCTATCGCACTCACCTTTACTCGCCTTTCGTCGAACATGATATCGTGCACTTTTTCGATGGCTCCGGTGTGGTTTTCGATGGTTTCTGGTGTGATTGCAGCCGTCCTTCACGTGGGTCATCTTCGAGGGATATTCTGCGACCACATTCCAATTCAGTTGCCCTCTTTTTCATGGTTGATATCGAAGGAGTAGCTCCCCCGTAAACTTCTGTCAACTTCCATCCAAAACAGAGAATTTTATGACCACACGACATTCAAGTTCATCCATTTTAACGAAGAACTCGCAAGACGTTAACTGCAAAAATTCGTTTTAACCAACTACTTAAGAAAACAAGTTTAAATTTGGTTTTCTAACTAATGACACATGCACCAAGGCAGGAAACATACGTTTTTGCTGATTGGTATGCCATCTCTGTGTCAGGCCGGGAACTTATCACCTTATCATCTTACATTTCGCGCGCTATGAGCGGATTAAGGTCGATATAATGGTCCATATTAACAAGATAGGCAAGACTATAAAAAAATTCGAAGAGGCTGGCTCGTAAGCAGTTTTAAGGCATATCCGTCATCGAAACGCACCATAGAGCTGCCGTTAGTGAGGTAGATTCAAATCTATAGATTTCATGGCGAGTACATTGCTTGGGCTTGTCTTCCGACACATTACCGCATTTTTTGCATTGAAATTGTAATCTGCACCCTAAAAAGTGTAACTCACTCAAGAACTAAAGTCAACTGACCGTTGAATGTGTAGAATATACGCCGATTGGGTGCCTGAACCTTAACGTATGTATGACTAATTTTCACACAAATTTTATCTCAGCGTTGAGGCCACTTCTCATTCGGTGGATATGTATTTCCAAAAAAAACTTTTCATATGTGGGGAAGTGAAAATCTATAAGTATCTGTCAATTGTATCCAGAAAAGCCACTGTATGGTGTGCAGTTTGGTCTGGTGGTATCATCGGTACAGGATTTTTCGAAACTGGGGAAGGTTTGGCCATCACCGTCAATTCTCATAGCTATAGCCATGTTTATCTGATTTTTTTCGTCGAAGACATGTGGTTTCAACAAAACAATGCCATACCTCATACTACACGACCTGTTTTGATCTTACTGCGAGACCAATTTCCTGTATTCAGCTGAAGAGAACTGGTCAGCAAGATCATGTGATTTGCCTCCGTTGAATTTCTTTTTGTGGAGGTATGCAAAAGATTGTGTGTTTATTACCTAACCAGAATCGAGTCCTGCAAGAACTCCCGTGGAGAACATCTGTATAATATTATATTTCATTCAAAATGGCAAGATTCAAACAGCATACTGAAACAAAAATTTGATCGAATTTCCAATCGTAAATGTATTTTTATTAAAATTAATTTTCGGAATCACAAATTGGATAATTTGAATAATGCCAATAAAATGGAAATGCTGTCACTCTCAGAAAAATTCAGCTGACAAAGAGCAGAATATATTGTAAGAAAGTATCACAAAATTCATGACTTTTCTTGTAACGACAATGATGACCAAGCAATCGAGACTCAAGTGACCGCAACTGCCAATTACTTACGTCAAACAGAATAACTTCAATGTTAATTGTCCAACTAATCCTCCATCGGTAAGCCAATTAAGCTCACAGAAAGACCCAGTCCAACCAGTGTAATAAAGACCCTTTTTTCGGCAACAGGTTCACACGAAAATCGCCGCATTTATTTGCTCATTAATCGTCTCGTCTTCGCTTTGACTTATATTCCCATTCGTAATGTTTAAAGGATTAAAAATCACATTCTGAACGAAAACGAATCCTTTCGATATTCATATAAATAAATATAGTAGAGCCGTCAAAGCCACCTATCCATCGCAAATGGAAAATCTTTCTAATCATCGCAACCGTGTGGATCACTCAAATAACGCCGGCGGTCTTGTCGGTCTTTGGGTATGACTGAGTGAGGCTTAGGAAACCACTTTGTCAAGAAGAAGAAACTATTGATGTTGAAACGGTAATACGATTTGTTATCAACGGCAAAATACT
This sequence comes from Merodon equestris, assembly GCA_958301585.1. Classification (NCBI taxonomy): domain Eukaryota; kingdom Metazoa; phylum Arthropoda; class Insecta; order Diptera; family Syrphidae; genus Merodon; species Merodon equestris. Next base: position 50,512,908 of record OY284415.1, on the reverse strand, counting down.
CGACTAAGAAGTGGGATTGTAGAGGGTTTAAAATGTGATTAAGGAAAATTATGCGGCTGCAAGTGGCGCCGACCTGTGGGTAATTAGAACGGAGACTACGGTGTTTGGTGAGCTATATAGTCTCGGGGAGTCAGACAATGCGCGTTGGTGTGATATTCCTGCGGATGTGTATTCCCATTCCGTCGGGATTTGGAATCTCTGCACAGACGATGGAGGTGGCAAATGGTAGATGGAAAAAATCACAATGGGGGTGTTAAGCTCCTCGTTAGCCAGCGGCTTGTATACTTTCACAGTCTTGTCTGCAAGGTTTTTTTTTTTTTTTTTTTCTTCGTTCCCTCATTCGTACAGAAGTCCTTTGCATTCAACAAGATCCATGCAAGCAGAGGTGGAGGTTGTTTTATTCTTTTTTCTTTCAAGTACGATTACTTAAGGGATTTGCCAACCAGCCAGTCAGCTAGCACTGATGAAAAGGATATAAAGAAGCAAATCGAGCAAGGACACGATGCAGGGCTTTGAATTGAGTCAGCAGCTCAAAAGAGATTTCACTCCTCTGTGATTTTTCCTTTCACTTCTTTCTTGTTGCCTAAAATCCGGCTACGACGGGGCATGGCACGGAAGCAGCGGAACTCTCCGAGAAGTCATTTAATCAAAGCTTTGCAGGACTTTTTCTTGTCCTTTATAAAATCTATATACCAAATGTGAAGTTGTATACTCGTTTATACCAGGATTTTAATGGAATTTTTCTTTTATTTTCTCTCTTTGCAGGTATGTACCATCATAGCGGTAAGGTATTCGCTTTTTTGCTTCTTTCTTTCAACAGCCAAGTCAAGTGTCGGTCGTACTGGGGGGGTAAGAGCTCGCGCAAGAAGAAAGAAATAGCAAAATCAAATGAAATGTTTCATTTTACTTGGTTTTTACGTTCTCCTCTGTAGCGTGCAATTCATCGTGGCTTAAGCACTCCATCCGTCCCGTCTGTCGTCACCATCGTCACAGTCGTTTCACAGGTTATGGTGTCATTTTACGAATGCGCCACCGAATTGAATGTGTGAACACCCAGCACACTTGAAACGATTTGCAAAAGTGCTAATCCGCAACTCGCGGCACCTTTTCTTCTGCTTCAGTGACTCTTTTACAACAACAACACAACGCAAACGGATGGTAAAGAGTTGAAAACGAAGTCAGCTATCAGGCACTTATGTGTTATATGCTCTTCTCCTTGGATTCGTTCTTATTTTCAATGACGTCCTAGACGGAATTTAGCGACATACATATATGCCCGTAGACGGTGAGCGAACATGAGCCATTTGTGTCGAGTCTTGGTGTTTAACGGTAACACGGAGTTAAATGTCAAACCGAGTGTAGTCTAGTGAAGCCAAATAGTCATTATGTTTACATCAAGTCGTTTCTCTTATGCTCATGTTCGCCCGATGCGATGTTGCTTCGATGTCGAAAAGCGAGTATTGTGTGTCGGTTGTACTACAGCTCGCGGCTTGTTAAACACCCACTCGGGGATTTTATTATTTCATTGTGCTGCAGTTTTTCTGCCATTGTGCCGCGTACAATGGGTTCGAATCCCTTGAGCTGATGAATGCTGTGTAAACGATGATTAATTAGACAAAAGTGTTGACCTTTTTTTGCCTTTTACTTGTTTTGTTTTACGCTTTGTAGCGCATTGCTCTCGCGGAATTAATTAAGATATTCTTTCAACTCGCATGTAGTCCTGTTTTTTGTTTGTTTTTTCGTAGTAATTATGGTCCTTTATCCTTACCTATGTATAACGTTGTCTGATATATGTATTTTGTAGCAACGAACACTGTGTAAGAAGACTAGACTAGGCTCCCTGATCTAGTCAGACTTTGAAATATACATTTTTGATTTTTTTTCTTCTTACAAGGAAGGTACGAAAGAAAAGAACATCAAAAAGGGGGTGGTTAGTGGATGTAATCTACATTACCCGAGTGAGTCTATACAATTTCGTTTCAGGACTTAGTTCTTTGAATTACTCGTACCTTTCATGAAATCTCTTAATTCAGTTCTCCATGGTCGTTGTGCACGCTTTTTACGCGCTTCGAATTCATCCCTGAACTCTGTGTGCTGACCTTTCATAAACCATCAAGTTTTACGTTCACAAAACTAATTAAAAAAAAAAAAAAAATTTATCTTTCGAAATAGTATCATAAAGCACTTATGAATTGAAGGTCATCCAACAAATGGTGTCATTTTAGATTTCCCGATATCATCAAACGTTTGACATTAAAATATAGTTGCGATGAATTCTGATAAGCAACAACTAGGGGACACTTACACAACTTGTTGAAATAGTGATAATTCACTACGATACCGGTGAAAATATCGCTGAAACTTATCTTAAAGTTTGCATGACTTTAGCGCTTTTTCGCACAGTTATGAATGAGTTATAATGAATTTCATCGATAAATTTGTAAATTTGAACGTCTCAGGCAAGTTAGTCATGCAAAGTTCGGTAATGTCAGCGGAAAATATCGCTGCCGTAGTTGAATTTATGACTGTAAACCCTAGATTATCCATTACGAAACGATCAAAGGAATCACAACCACCTTGCTTGCCCAGTTTCCCCAGAATTGAAGAAGCACACCACGTAGAACGTAATAGTTTCGCTGATGGAGTCCTAGGAATTATTGAACAAGATCAAGACTTTTGAGTGATGAGGCTGAGCCATATCACTCCGAATCCCAAGAACAACTTCATTTGATTGAGCGTGACTGAGAGTCTAGTGCCAATTTCGGGCTGCCGGTGACATTGGGTCATATGTTTTCGGAAAGCACGTTGATTGACTTCCTTTTCTCCTGAATTTAGTGCTTTGAAAAAGGCGCTACACACCACACAGCTGGTGAAACAATTGCTCTATTGCGTGACAATTGTACTGGACATGTACTTACTCAAAGTGGAAACATTCACTAGCCACCGAAATCTTGCGATTTACCACCATTCGAATTTTCCCTTTGAGCTATGTAGGTTAAGAATAAGGTCTACGCCAATGGTCTACCAATAATTTAGCGGAATCACTGCAAATATCAGAGTTACGCTATAATGTATATCAGAACTGAACATGTGAGTAGGTGATAAAAATTTTCCTCAAAACAATGGTTCCTTATAGGCAAATCTGGGGTATACATTTGTCAAACCTCAGAGCTTGTACTTTAGGTTTAAAATAAAATTTCACCATTTTTTATAAAAGTGCTAATTTTTTTTATTGAATTAAAATAACACCTCTTGTTGGATATACAACTCGTTAACCCTCTCTGACAGCAGTTTGAACACTATTTTCGGCTAGCAGTATATAGTTATCCCTGACCAACCAAAACAACATCGAAACAAGAACATGCGAATCGGGCCAGTAGAACCTGCGAAATTACGGAATTCCCGATACTTTTTGAACACTCCTCACACACTATAGGAGTTTAATTTACTTAAAACAGTTAAGTAAATTCCATTTCCATCGATAAAAATAAATCCTCCAACAGCCCATGATGCTTCACTTATTGAAGCTTAATCTCGCTGAAAAAAATAAAACCAAATCCATTTGGCCGTCCCTCCCGCCCATTTTTCACTCTACGCCTCCTCACTCGCAACTTAACACGAAAAACACGCTTAATGCGATTTTCTTCCATCAAAAGAGGAAAGAGAGTAAAAAATAACATTAGTTTTCCAACGCAAAGTCGTCGTCCTCTGGCGGTATTTGGCGCTCAAAGCAAAAGCAAAAGCATTAATCCCTCCAAGCCACCACTTCAATTCGAATCAGGCTGCTCTGGTCCGCATGATTATTGAATAAGCCCGTAAATACTAAATTAATCCGATTTAATTACACAACAGTCTGCTGATCAAGCAACTGCAGCCACATTCCGTGGCAGCTTCACCACCAACACTGCCGCCCGCTTGTGCGCGCCTGAAAAGCTTAATTCTGTAACTCTCAACTGACAGCTACCATCACGCAACGGAATGACGGCAACCGCCTTATGCTTCTTTGGTCTTGCTCCTACAGTTTTTTTTTTTGTTTTTTTTTCTGCAGCAGCAGCATTTTCCATTCCCACACAGTATGACACGGTGCGGTACGGCGTGAATACGCTGAGCCACCAAAAATGCCGGTAATAATAATTCACATCAATTACACTTTAAGCGGATTACGAATTAAATATGAGAACGATGAAGGAATAATAATCTCTCCAATGACGCCCACTTGTATATGCATAGATACGAGTATGGTATATACGATTACATCGGATACACTTGAGTCTTGTGATTCGCTAGTCTCGTCTCACCCATCCCTCCGTTCAACTCCTCATGCTATCCTCAATCAGGCGACCGTATCCGTGGAGAGTATCTCAAAATAAATACTCGGGAAAACTGCCACGTTGCTTCGAGCATGGTAAAAAGAAAAAAAGTTCAATGGGGTAGGAGCGTATAAGTTAGAAAGACTTTTGGAGCAATTTTCGTTGGGGCGACCGCACCCCGGAGTGGTGAGGAATCGCGTATACCCCGTAGCATCATTGAATTAGGGAAAACACCACGAATTTTTTTTAATGAAACGGATGACAGAACATGGAAAGAGGAAATTTTCAATTTAGCTCCAAGAGTATTTCGTTTTCTTTTTTTTTTTCCTGCCTTTCTTTCCGAGCCCCGTTAGGATGGCAGATTGGTCTCGGTGCGGTTGTGTGTGCACATGGAAGTAATAAATGGAAAAGGAGATTTGAGTTAATTAATTCAGCACAGCGTGGTCTCTCGGGAATGGGCCAACATTTTTTGCCTAATTAATCTTCACCCTTGCGGGTGCTGTGGCAACAGATAGGTGGGCGGCAAGCCGTCTTGTGGCGTGGGCTGCGATTGTTGTGCGGTTGGAGGTGAAAAGTAGCATTTCATGTTGAAATGATAAAGTGAGCAACACACAAGTAAGTAGTCCTTGAAATTTCGGTTGCGATTTGAGGTTAGATGGAGGTCGAATTGGACAGCTTGTCATGCGAAGTTGTCACAAGTGGAGTGGTCTCGGGAGACGTTGAAGAAGTGGATTGTTTGTTGTGGTTTCAGGGATTGAAATGCGGCTCTCTAGTCGCATGCATGCATATATAATTGTTTTTCATAATTAACTAAAAATTGACATGTCATTTGGTATTGACAATTTCATTAATCAAAATCAGGACTGAGGCAGCTCTAGCTTAAGTGCCTAAAGTTCTTAAAGCATATACGCCATACGTCTGCAGATAATGAATCAATTTTTAGTATATTTATAAGCGTCAATCTACTAGTGTCACTGTGCCTTTTTGACACATTTAACGTAAAGTAAATCTTTCAAAAATCAGTAACACGACTAAAAACCAACATTTCGAATCATTGATGCTTTAAGGTGGCCCAAAAACAGTCACCTGAAGTTGTTTTGCTATATTTTCTTCCTATCTCATATCGGTCATGTCGGCGTCGCCATCGTTGATGACTATTTGGGCTCTATTTCAGTCGTTTCGTCAAGAGCTTCAGGCGGTAATTTCTCGCAGACTTGTTGGATATTCCTCTGGACCGCAGACTCTGTGACATGATCTGATAGACCCATGATTCCAAAATAAAACTCAAAAAAAGACGATTAGCGCATCGTCTGGTAATCTGGCTACCCTGAACCAGGCGCCACTAAATCTCTTCCATCAAAAGATCCATTTTCGCGCGAGCTGAGTTCGGTTCCAATCCTAATCTATGAATTTGCGACATTAAAAACTCTGATCTGACCATGGTTTCGTATCGCTCACCAGTCACAGTAAATGCAAATAGACCACGTCACTCGTTATGTATATCGACGATCATCCAATTCGTCACTGAGGTTCAGTAGAGCGTGCGCTTAGTTTTCACACGACTACAGGCAATAGCTGGTGGACCAGCTGCACATCTTCAAGTCTTTCACCGATGAACCTGCCCTGCAGGGATGAACGTATTACAGCCAATTCCATTTTACGTCGTATGGTTGACATTGACGAACAAGCACTACGAGTTCAGCTTGCGCCTCTTCTATCGCGTGTTGTTCCAGTCTCTTCGAGGCGAGCGGCTAAACGCCTTAGTATTTGACCAGTTGGCGTATGATGATCGCGACATTTGCACTAAACTCTACGTAGCACCAAAATCGTTGACGAATTATTTTGCAAAAAAAAATGTTTACAAGTAGTACAAGCTCTTCACGATGCCCGGCCTGGACGCCCCAGCATGTCAACAACAGATGAAAACCTTGAAGCATTGAATAAAATTGTTATGGAGAATCGTCGAACCCCTATCAGAGCTGGGGACAAATCGGTTGGCTCGGTTTTTGGACATGAAATGTGTCTTAGAGAAGTTTATTCCGAAAGAACCCGCCGCATGAACACCGCTCAGGAGCAGTTAAATGACGTGAATGACTATCCCAATTTGCTGAAAAGGGTCAACACTGGTGACGGAAAATGGGTAGTACGACTTCTTATCGGAAGCTCGTATGGTCAATGAAGTTATGTGACGAAGGACGAAGTGCATCAGGATAACGTACCTGCTCACTAATCGTAGCTTATGCCGTAATTATGCCTCAGCTACTAGGTTATCGGGCTTGGCCCCCTGTGACGTTTTTCTCTTCCCAAAACTGAAAAGACACATAACTCGACGGATAAGGTAAGGACCGCATCGCTGAAAGAGCTCAAGGTGATACCAAAATTCAGAAGCGCTTCGAGGATTAAATGCTGGCGCAAGAAGAGGATAACTTTGAAGGAGACAACATAGAAATTGATCGAGATAAATTAAAAGTCACCTTACTTTCTGAACAAACCTGTCATAAAGAGATCTAGGATAGTTGTCTAAGGCACATTGTCTCGAGGATTATGCATTTCTCTTTTAAATTTTAAGAACAACAACAGAACGTCAAAGTTTCGCGCAGGTTCAAGAGTTACGCTCTTATGGTGTTTATCACACAACCTGGACGGTGTGCAGATGGTTTGTGTCGAAGATATCCATTCACTACTCTCCGAGGGTGGTTGTCCGTTGGTTGTAGTTCACAGTAACTTTTTTTGTTTCCGTGTGGAAATGCACACAGTGCCTCTTTCAAATCATCTTTGATCGTTAACAAAAGCATCAGTGATGCCAAATTGTCAAATTTTGTGAAACAAATAGAAATTGTGTACAAAATGCAATTAGGAGAAGCGTACCGAGGATAATGGAATTTTGTGCTTTCAGAACATCTCCTCTTTGTCATCTAACTCAAATTGACGTCCGCTGCGTCCCCTTGAACAATCTCCGTTCCCCGTTTTGCTACACAAACATTGAACATCACCAACCATCTTCGTTATCCTGTCGCTCCCTCGTCCAAAGACACCTACACACATGCAACACAACAAGTTGATTTAATTAAATTCATTCGCAGTTTTGCAAGAGTACTTGTGAACGGCTTTTAACAAGAAGCGCTTCCATTCGGAACCCTACTTCATCGTATTGCTGCGCTTGTTCAATTGCTGCGCAGTTAAACACAGACACTACACCTACGTATCAGTCATCCATTTGTCAAGCGGGCGATAGTCTGGTGCGGGAGAAAGGGAGATCATGAAGAAAAACTGTAGGAAGATTGCACTTGTAGTCATGACGAGTTGATATTCCTTTGATCTCTCTTGGTGTGTTGTTGTTGAACTAACGAAGGGAAATGGATTTAGCGCTCCGCAACTGCAACGCAGCGATAAATTACATGTTTTATGTTGAAGAGGCTGGAAACGAGGAGACGATGACGAAGAAGGTCCTCACGACAGAGTTGGTGCTGCTCGTTGTCAGGAGTGGTTATTATATCGCCTTTTCGTTTTATTCTTTATGCTAGTGCTGCTGCTTTTGTTTCTACTTCTTCTTTCGCAGTCCTCGAAGAACGAGGCGAAGTAGGAGGAATATGGGGAAGAAGGAGAAGAAGACTGATTAGGACATGGTCGCTGTTGTGCTGTCACCTCATTTATGTGTTCAACAAGGGGCACTGCCTCTATTAAGCCCCTCGCACCACTATAACTTTCATTCATTCAAAGGAAGCAATCGCAGAGCCCCTCAAAAGCGAACTGCTCCTGAAGCAGGAAGGAGGGCTAGGTGCAGGGCACAAACTATATGTGTAGACACACACCAATTTACCGCGTATAATTAAATCACAAAATCCACAAAAGGGTGTGCAACGTTTAGCGGTAGCGCCAACTCTTCACACACCCGAATGCAAAGTTAAATTTCCCGCTTGCCACAGAGGATTCGAACAACGAAGGAAACGAGGAACCAAGTAGTGAAACGAAGAGGCAGCTGTTTCTAACTCTCCTGCTCTCACTCGTATTCCTTGTATGTTATTACACGGCTATGGTTGAATGTGGCATGCTTGCAATTTGATATCTGAGAGAGCTTGCCCCAGCGCAACACCATTACCACTTTCATACCACAGGATAGATGAATGCAGCAGCTAAGGAACGTGTGGCGCGTTTTAATACCCTGTTTTTGGTTTACTTTTTCGCCTTTTTTTTTTTTTTGCCTTGGCATGCTTGTAATTAAACTCATTACTGAAGTGACGTTGGCATGATAGGCATGGCTGACTTCTGTTTTTAACGTGGTGACAGCTAGAAGGGTATTTAGAATGCATTTCAGTTCTCATTACAAATTTAATTTACGAGTGTACGCCTCAATTGATGCGCGATGGTAGTTAGTGCTGCCGGTCGACAGGGTGGTACAGTTGTGGACAGAAGTTTTCTTAGAAGGACACAAAAACAAAACTTTCCTTGTTCCCAATTCAATTAAAATGTCAAATGTTGCTTGTAATTTACACTAGCACTTCTGTGAACTATATTTTATGTAGTGTTAACAAACTTTCGCCACACACTGTTCAAATGGAAAGTCCGCGTTTCCACTGCTACTGCAACTCATAGCCATTTCGCTTTCGCGCACTTAATTGCTGAAGTTTACCCAACCCTATCATCAACTTTATAATCATCATCATCGTCATAGGCAGCAACGGCCGCACGGAATAGGAGGCCGTATGGCAAGGAATCCGTTTTGACGTGCTGTCGTCATTCTCATACCGAAATCATCCAACCGTAGGCCAAGGAAAAGCAAATAACATACTCACCGACAGCTTCACCATACATACTCGTAGAGTACACCTTTGTGCTAGATACGTGAGGTTGAGGTTACGATGTCGTCGTGCAACCAGAAAATCCCTTTTCGCTCTAGCATTATGTGGTTTTAGGCTATCAATTCCTTACCATGTACACTCGGCACTGCCACATACATATGTGACTTCATTCAAATCGTATTACAGAACTTAATACATCCAATTGCGGTCTTGGAATTATTTCACATGGCCTGACGGCGACCGTGGCTGTTGACAGCAACAACGCCCCGTTGTCCCAACTCTCTGGTGTTCTTTCGTAATTGCAATCCTGTCGGCGTCGGCGATGTCACATTAATCAGAAGAATTAGTGCGAATTACATGCAAGCTGTTCGTTTTGGGGGATGGGAACGGCTAAACCACAGCAGTAGTAGTAGAAGAGGTAGTCGTCACTCACATATCACTTCACTTCACTTTACTCTACTCCATCTAGGGATGACGCCGGCCCCGGAGGGGTGTGCCGGGACTGTTTGACGATGGTCGTCGTGCCACAACACTATAACACTCTAACGCCACTAACCAACATGGAACCGCCATCGTCACAGTCGTAACCATCAAAAGACATATTTGTGGCTACTTTAACGACGAGGCTAACATGTGTTAGATCTGCGCTTTGGCGAGGGTACCGCCGATGTTATCTGGAATTTTATGCGAGTAGTCGGTCAGGTAGCCGTTCCGTAATTAGGTAGCCGTATTGTAGATTCGTGTTATAACCAACCACTGGCAATTGGAGCGTTGCTTTGCGTTTACGTTGCGCTTCGGTTTGATTGTGGGATGAAAACGTTATATGTGTAATTGGTGGCGGATGATCGTAAGACTGGTAGCAGTTGAAGTAAACAGGCGAACGGGCGTTGTTACTTGCGGTCGAGGGTTTCTGGCTGATGATTGCGGCTTTAATTGGAGGGAAATGTTCGTTACAGTGGGGGAAGGGACATCAAAAGGGCAAATGTGGTGAAATCTTGTATAGTTGAGTAGGTATAGGTTGAAAGAGGAGAGCTCTTTGCGAGTTCAGCCTCCGAATATAAATTCCATTGAGCCTTTGACGAGCTCTGCTCGGGTTGGAATCTAATTTTTCGAGCTAGTCATTAAGCTAATCACGAAAAAGCTCATAACAGCCTAGTTGGATCTGTTTAACGATGTGACCGATGGCTCCTAGTTACGCTATTTTCAAAGTCTAGTTAGTTAGCTTGTTTTTAACTCGTTTTTGTTGTTCTTATTCTATTCTTACTTACTAGACAAAAATGATTAAATCTAACTTTGTAATGTCTTAATATTTAATGTGTCTTACTGGCCCTATTCGGACACTCTAGTCTTACTATATTCGCATTTCTAAGGGTAGGCATAGCTAATACGTATCGCAAAGCAGGAACAGGGTCCACCATCGGTTTAACCTTCGCCAGCTACCTTGTCCTGCGCAATATGAACTGGCGTGTTAGCGAGTTCATGACTACAGTCATAGCGACCACCAGGCGATTGTCTTCGAAATAAAATAGAAAAGAACCAGGCAACGCCCAAATTTAAGAGGCTCACAATATAAGGACAGTTTTTTTCACAGAGACACGTTTGAGGAAATAATGGGCGGCGTTTCAATGGATACAAATGAATCAGCTGAAGACTTCTCTCACCGACTTACACAAAGGTCAAGAGGAACAGTTGATTTCCAACAACACCTTGATACCTTTCAACAGATGAGGCGGGACCTAGCGAGGGCAATCAAAGGAAGAAAGGGAAGATGCCTTGAACGTATTTCCGACAAAGCTGATATCGTCGATGACCAAATTAAAAGGGTGCAGGTCCCCACAAATAACATGCCCAACAATGTTAAGAACAATTGTAAAGCATTTGTTTCCCAAAAGGCCAGATATCATGTTGGCAATATTCCAGCCATCGGCCTGAACGATCTGCAAAGAGCCCTCGATAGAGTAGGAGACAAAAAGGCGCCTGGCCCCGACGGAATTCCGCATTAAAGGCTGCTGTCCAAACAAGACCTGAGATGTCCATAGCAGTTATTCAGAAATGCTTAGATGAAGGAGTGTTTCTAACACCATGAAAGTTGCAGCGCCTAGTACTGCTACCCAAGGGAAACAAACCACCCGGAGAAGTATCGTCATACCGCCCGATAGAGAAGAGAAGATAGCAGAGAAGACGGGAGCCCTCTCAAACCACCGGAATGGGTACAGAAAGGCTCGCTCCACTGTCGATGCAATTCAATATTGCATCTGAAGCGATAGCAGGACACTCATGGAGGCGAGGGTCAAAGAAATACTGCGCAGTGGTGACACTAGACGTCAAAGGCGCGTCTTCTGCCTACTGGACCCTGATAACACCTTACTACCTGCTATGAATAGTGTCCCATTACCTTAAAAATAGAAAATTGAGGTATATCACGGAAGAAGGGATCAAATATTATGACATCTCCGCCAGGGTTTCTCTGGGATCGGTGCTAGGCCCTCTCCTTTGGAACCTAAGGTATGACGGAGTTCTGCGATTAACGTTTCCACAAGGAACTAACATCATCGGATTTGCAGTGACATATGTAGCTATCGTGGTTATTGGAAAGCGTACACACGAAGTTGAGTCAGCCATAAACGCTGCAGTCGCCAAGATAAAGCAGTGCAGGCCTTGAACTGGCAGACTATAAGACGGATGCCGTCCTTGTAACAATCAGGAAAAGATCGATATTCGAGTTGGCAACCAGAACATCGATTCAAGGAAGCGGTTAAAACCTAGAAGTGATGCTTGACAACAGAATGCGGTTCAAACCACGCGCAGACTATCTGAGCAAAAAGGCATATCTACACTGCAAATGGCACTCTCCAAAATACTGCCAAACGTTGGTGGGCTGGGACATGCAAAGAGGATTCTGCTGAGTAGAGTGGTGAGCTCAATCATGCTGCACCAGTCTAGGCAGCAGCGCTTAAGAGGAAGGAAATTTACTTCGGTATACCGGCTCTGTACTCTGAGGACAATAAGCGGTTACCGGACGATTTCGGACGAAGCAGCATTTATCATTTCTGGGATGATCTATCGGAGAAAACCGTCAAAGCCAACCGAAGCCGAAGAGGTAAGGAAAATCAAGGAGGAAGACAGGTCGCGCCGGATGGCCCAATTGCAATCTCGGTGTGGTTTAGTACGTAAAATGTCTAACTATAATACTTAATTAATAATCCCTTAATAATGTTCTAAGCTGCTTAGTTCTAATCTTAAATATAATCTGGTTGGCAATTCGTTTGTTTTATCCCGAGTGATCACCCTCCTGATTGCGTCTTTCAGCGACGCATCTCGTTCACTCTGCATGTCCGAGACCTAGCTAACAGGCCTCAGTCAGTGTTCAGGTTCTTATAAGCATGATGACGCACCCAATCTCCAAAAGATCCCCTAGCTAATCCTGATCTTAGTTACGAACTTAGGAGCGAGACCGATCTCACCGGAGTAACGCACCGGTTTGGAAAGCTTTTACACCCGAAAACCACCAACAATCGACGTGCTATTTGGCATCATCGTTTGTCCCTGGGGTCCCGGTGGCGGTGGCAAATTACCTGAATTCCATCTATATCACCGGAGACCAGGTTGATGCCGCTAGGCATAGCCCTTGCGATGTACTTTCACATCATCAATTGTCATTTTGACAAGAAAATGGTCGATTCTGCTCGGACTGTCCCGTCGTACAAGACCTTTTGTTTTTTTTTTATAATTCGCGCAGGTTCAAGAGTGTACGCTCTTATGGTGTTAGTCACACAACCTGGACGGGGTGCAGATGGTTTGTGTCGAAGATGCTCGTTCACCACGCTCTGGGGGTGGTTGTCCTAGATAGGATTTGAGAGATTTGACTGAATTTACGTTGGTTGTAGTTCACAGTAACTCTTTTGTTTCCATGTCATTAATGTGTTATATTGGAAATGCACACACAGAGTTCTGAACATTCTAGGACAGATCCTAAGGACTGCTTCTCGAATATACAAATCTTTTCCATATAAGATGGTGCTACGTTATATCATATCGGATACCCATATTATTAGGACCACGTAGATTATGATTTTTACCTTACGGTCAAGTTGACTATTGTGAAACAGACTCCTTGTCATAGCGAAGGTTTTTTTTTTTCCCAGCAAGACTAGCCTCTATATTGAAATCAGGCCAGACACCAAGATATCTTAGCGCTGATACTCGTATAATTTTTGGACCTGATCTATACGCTACTAGATAATCTGCATACGGTATTGAACAGTATCGGAGAGTTAACCGCTCCCTGTTGTACACCGAAATCATGTATCAAAAGTGCTTTCGCATGCCGAGCTTAATAAGCTTGTACAGAAGAACAACCCTTCTAACCATACGGTGTCGAAGGCCTCTTCAAAGTCGACCAGACAAGCACCGGTGGCATTGGTTTTAGGCCTTATTCCACTGAATGTCGGAAGCCAGTTTTGACGCAGCGTGAATAGTATCATGCCACGCCATTGTCCGGCATTATTTTCTTTTCCTCGACCCATTTGATCAGAGCTCTGTTTATACTACTGTTTCAAAAACTGTGCTAATATTTGGAAACAAACTAATTGATCGGAGATTAGAAGGGTTTCTTCTTTCTCTATCCCGTTTAGGAAAAGGGTGGAGCACCACTAATGTATATTATTCAAAGCGTTGCTTAACAGCGAGAATATCTACTCCTTCAATAGGCAGTTGTCTTGAAACGACGTTTGGGATACCATCTATTCCCGACGACTGTTTTTTAAAATGAATCCGGGATGCACAGAAGCTCATCCCTTCCGACAAACAAGCCGGCAGAAATTTGGTCATTTGCAAGATTTTCATCATGTGACACCGTTATTCTCAGATCGCAAATTCTCTATTTCTGCACGAAGCTGTGGGTGGTTCAAAAAGGCCGCGTTTTAAGATCGTGATTGCGGTGAACGGAGCTGTATACGGTGTACACAGACCCGTAAAAAATGGTTTTCTCCTGTGATTCCTCGACCACAATAAAGCCGTCGCCAGTGTCGACACTCTCTGGACTTGTGCCCACGTTCCGTAGTGTCTCTCATACGGAGTACTGGGACATGGGATATCGTTATGATCTTTTTTGTTGAATGTTTTATTTATTTGCGGGTACATGCCCGGACTATTGGATTTTATAGAGCAGGAACTACAGTTCTTCTATAATTTTCTTTTAATAATTGTTGGACATTTTTGATCAGTGACTCCCTATCTCCGGATCGTATGGGTCTGCAAACTGTCTATGAAGACGTTTAAGTCTGCAGAGAATTCTACTTTTTTCTCTGTGAAACGCGTCGATTGTTGGTGTTCTGTATTTGTCGATTTGACCACTGGTCCGAACCGAGGGATAGGTTTGTCTATTATTCGTTTTATAACGACGTCTATTTGTTGTAAGTGTTGATCATTTGTCACATTTCGATTTACAGTTGGATTAAAGATCTTGAGAAGAATGACCAGGGTTTTATGCTCGATAGTGCATTCTGATTTACGAGGGCGGTCCGATGAGTACTTAGCCTCACCGCCAGATGGCGCCAGTATCGCAAGAGCAACTTACTATCGTGTAGTACATACTAGTAGACGGCTACTGTCAGCCGATCGGACTCGTAGTTTTGTTTTGACCGTGTTGGAAGAGCGGATTTTAGAAAAATGGTCGGTCGGTGATTTAATTCTTGTTTTTGGAAGGGAAATCGCGCAGCGAAATTAAAGAGTGTTTGGATGCTGTGTACGGTGACTCTTCTTCTTCGATGGCGACCATCAAAAATTGTTTAACGAGTTTCAACGTGGTCGCACGTCGGTTTTTGATGAGCCACGTCCAGGTGCCCCGAAAACGGCTACCACGGAGCATAACGTGACAAAAATCCATGATCTCGTATTGGCAGACCCCCGATTGAAGGTGCGCGAGATAGCTGAGACAGTGGGCATTTCAAAAGATCGCGTGGGTCATATCCTGCATGAAATTTTGGGCATGAGAAAGCTGCTCACTCCGGACAACAAGCGCAACCGTGAGACCACTTCAGAGCAGTGTTTGACGCTGTTTAAGCGCAATCCGAAAGAGTTTCGGCGTCGTTTCGTGACAGTCGACGAAACATGGATCCACTGGTACACACCAGAGACCAAGAAACAGTGGACTTCACCCGGCGAATGTGCTCCGAAGAAGGCGAAGACTGTCCCATCGGCCGGAAAGGTGATGGCCACCGTTTTCTGGGATTCACAAGGTGTGATCCACATCGTCTACCTGGAGAAGGGCAAAACGGTCACAGGGCTGTACTATGCCAAATTGTTGGGCCGATTCGACGCCGAATTGAAGAAAAAACGGCCCCACTTGGCGAAGAAAAAAGAGCTCTTTCTACATGATAACGCACCGGCTCACACCTCCGCCCTCGCCACGGCCAAATTGGTCGAATTTAGCTACGAACTGCTGCCCCATCCACCGTATTCTCCAGATGTGGCCCCGTGCGACTTATTTTTGTTTCCAAACTTGAAAAAGTCACTCGCCGGGCAGAAATTTCAGTCGAATGAGGAGGTCATCACCACCACGGAGGCCTGCTTTGCAGACCTCGAGAAAACGTATTTTTCAGACGGGTTAAAGAAGTTGGAGCATCGCTGGGTCAAGTGTATCAAGCTAAAAGGAGACTATATTGAAAAATAAATCGCCATTTCTCCAAAATTTTTGTTTTTCTTTTGTAGGCTAAGTACTTATCGGACCACAATCGTATACTGTTCCAATTGCGATAAAGAATTGCGATAATTATTGTGGCGAATCCCTAATGGTTACTGTCGTTTTCGATGGTTCGCAGACAGTGATTTTAGTGATTTGTACTAATCAGTTCAAGTTGTGCATCTGTTAATGCAGAAAGGTCCAGTTTTGGAAAGTACTGTATCCGTCACATACAGTTCAAGTCTGTACTCGGTCGTATTTCGACACCACCAGTTCAACAATAGATTGCCCTTGGTGCTTGTGGTAGCATTTCACCATGTTATAAGTTTGGAATTAAGGTTCCCGCCCAAGAAATAATAATTTTCTTTGAAGTTGTCGAAACAGGGTTCCAACCTCTGTAATAAATTGGATGAGTTAAGGTGCCTCAGCTGCTTAAAGTACCACTACATACGTTCGTCTCCTACTTTTGAGGGAAATGGATATAATGCGCGCTTCTAACACTTGAAACCTTTATACCAATGTATGTACGTACCCTCTATACACAACGCTATCTCACAATCATTTTCGTGTTAAGACAGCAACCAGATTTGACAGAGCTGACCTTCAAGATGGATAAAGGTCGAGCGCTGATGACGGGTGTGATTAAGAGTTGAGCTAATTATTTGTGCCCTCCTTGAGGACTGGAAAGGCCCGAAATTTCAATTATAAGTGCCGCAAGAAGAATGAGGCTTGAACGTCTTTGGTAAGTTTGTTTTAATTACAACTGGACTTGCAAGAAGTTTAAGCGCTGCCAAATAGACGTTAGGGATGAGATTTGGATGAGAATTGTGAGTTTCGAACCATAATCAGTGAATTCACTGAGGGTTCTAGCATATCAGTTGGCTCATGCATTGTTTTGGGTGTGAGGCGCGCGGCAGCAAAATTTGTCGAAAGCTGTTTATAATGCACCTCCTTACGCCTCATTGTTTCGGTAATTAAAAGAGCCGATTATGACGAATAATTAAAATATTTTTAAAACCCAGAAATTTCTGTTAGTTTCTGAACACACTCCATATTTTCAAATACGTTCTCCTTAAAACCTGTCCCAACCGCAATCACACTCATTTGTGGTTGGAATATATATTTTTTTTATAGGCAAATAAATTGTTGCGCTAACGGTACAAATGTCAGATTTTATAACTCAGAAGCGAATTCAATTTGAATTCTGTCCCAAATTAGAGTCATGAGATTCGTCGTAAAATTCTTAACGACCACTTTGTGCCTGGTTTCGATATTCATGTCAACATGATTTTATAAATGTCAACATTCCATTTAAGAATCACATCTTCGTCTTGCTCTCTATTCTCGACACCATCAAAACGGCCATCAACCATTAAGCCATTAAAATAAACAACTTTATAACCTCGTTTGATTGCAATCACTCCCCTGCTGCTAAGCTTTCACAATGGCATAATCCACTCCGGTATCAAGAAAAAAATTAATATAAAAGGGCAATTTCTCCTCATATCCCGAGTCCGAGAATAGAACACAGCAAACTCGGAAGATCGAAAGCATATACCCCATGTCTCCATCGTAGATATCGTTATTATCGCTTCATAATTATTGACACTCCCGTCACGAATGGTTTCACAAATAAAATAAAACATAAAATTAACAATTCCACGCATGCGGTTGTAATAAAATTTCAAATTTGGAGCATATTACTCCGGCGAAGAAGGCCTCGCCACTGTTCTTCTACACTGTACCGTGTTTATTCGTCTTTTTTCAGTTTTTCTATTTTTGCTTCGGATGATAATGGTCGTAAAAAGTTTTTTTTTTATTTTTTATGATTATAGTTCTCAGGGAAAATAAATTAATTTGACTCTGAATAAAATAAGGAGAGAAATCTGTTCCAGGAAGTGTCAACCCTGTCAATGAGTTAAGAGACGGAAGTTGGTTCGAGTCTCGTTACAGAAAAGGGAAATTAAGATAATTGTTGTTCCCACTCAACAGTCCCTCTTTGTGTGTCTGTTTTCCACTAATTTTCGTCTTTTATTCGTTTTTCTACTCTTTTTTTTTTTTTTGCTTTCTTGCGAGGAAAGTTCTACCAAGTTAATGACATTAGTTGGAATTTCCGGAAAGTTTTTAAGTAATTATTTCTGTCCTGTCAGACGGCAACGAGAAAGGGAATTGGAAAGGGGATGTTATTCAAGCAGGGATGTTCAACTGAAGTTTCTCTTTTCCAATTTTCTTTTTAATTATATAAATTTCAATGGAAATTTAGGTTAAGTTCATTAGTAAAAAGAGAAAGTTGCATTAAATGCTACATACCCGTCACAGTCAACATTTAGTATGTCTAATTCCATAATACGTTGTGCGGTAGTCTAACGAGTAACGTGCAACCTCGGCAAAAGGCAAAGATACAAACACTTCAGTCGGGGAAGTGATTTAAATCTCTCTCTTAAAGCGGCAAACGTCGTACAAGATGTCCATTATTCCACCCCGATGTCAACAGTTTGTCCACAGTTTGCATATTTAAATGTAACACTCGACTCGTTGTCCAGCACCTTCGCCCTCCATTCATCTACTTGGTATGTTAGCTGCCTTGCACCACGAACTCAACAACATTGCATACACTCCTTGTACACACTATGGTGTCCATGTATATTTTCCTTCGCTTTCATCTCTACATAGCAGGGCTGGTCAAAGCTGACTATAGTGGAGTATATTTGCTATAGCCCCGATGCCTCTATTCCCGGCTGCTTGAATGGTTTTTCTTTCTGTTTTTTTATTTTTATTTTTATTTTTCGGTTCTCAATTGGTACCCTCGACCAGTGAAATGTTGACCAAACTGCAAATCGCAAAGTCGAAAAGTCACACATGCCCTCGCCGCTGCTTCGTCACAAGAGTGCATAGTATACTTGCATATATATGTATATCCATGGCATGGGGAGCAAAGTTACGGCAGCGGCAGCAGCCACTCGGAATGATTTATAATGCAAGCATTGCGATGTCAAGAGACGATAAAACTATTTAAATTGCAGGCATTTGCATGAGGTAAAGCGTCCCATGCTGTTTCGCTCCTTCTCCGTTTATTTTCTTTTTTTTTCACTCTTTGTTGTTATTTTGTTTGGAGCTGTGTCAGGCCCGACCTACCTCAAACGCTAACGCTGATGCATGCAGTATTCAAGCCAACATCGATGCAGCCGTGCATCTCCATACGTCCATCTATCTAGCTATCTGCCTATCTATCTATTCAAAGTGGCGTTGGCGATTCTGTTCTGGCTGGCTCTCGCCAATGTTGTAGTTGCCGTCAGGGCGGTTGTGTTGTTTGGCAAGTTTATTGTCGCAGTCTATCCACACTCTTTTTTTTTCTGCTCTTCCTTTTGCCTCCTTTCTTCAGTTGAGCACTTTGAATTAATGGCACGATTAAATATAATAGCGAATTGGACTATTGAATGTTTGAATTATTGTTAGCGCTGCTTTACGTTCGCTAGTATGGACTGACTTTCAATGACGATCATCATCGTCAACGTCGTTATCATCATCATAAATGGGCAATGTGGTTTTGCTACAGATAATGATTATGCTCTAGTTGTGATAGGCAGTGAATATAGCCTTGTATTAGCCCTCTTCGTGGTTGGATTTGGATTAGGTATTTCATTTGGGGCTTTTGTCGAGGGTAATTTATTTACCGATTTCACCCAACACAAAACGGGGACCGTGAATTGGATAGATGGAACAGAAATGAGTATATTAGTTGGTTAGCATCGGTCTGTTGAATGGATAATAAAATGAGGCAATTTGCAAGTTTTCCAGATGGGATAGATGTCGGAATGAAGCGACTATGTTGGTATTATTGTCAGGTTTTGACGCGATAAATAGCTGACAGTAGATGACGTACAGCCAGAGGTTTTGGATCACTTAATATTGTTCTTTTAGAAGCCAATCATATGAAATCCTGGAAATAAATATTGGTGCGAGAATTGAGATATCTGTTTGAATTGAGCATCTTTTATATAAACAAACCGATTTCGTAGATGAAGTCTTTAAAACAATTTCCTATTTATTTACGTTTTACCATAATCTCTATTTTCGCAAATTGGCAACACTGATGCATTTTCTTTTGACAACTGCTTGTAATTCACCTGCAGTGCTGCCACTTTGAGTTTATTTCAATTTGTTAAAATATTTTATTCGTATCATTTTAAATTTTTTGAACATATAAATGCACATGAAATGAGTAAAATTTTTATAGATATACCAATTATTATTGTAGTCTCTACAATGAATCTCATTACGTGACATTTCTCGTCCAAACCATCAACCAACACAAAAGTTGTACTCATTTATTCAAATCTAGAAAGCCACTTAAAGTCCAAAATTACACATTAGTCCATTCCAAAATTCAAAACAAAACAAAAAAAGGAAAAAAAAAACTTAGTTTACAATTGGTTGCGTTGAAAAATTATACCCTGCTCAACATCGAGGCTAATTTGAACAAATTCCCTAACGAATGTTAAAAGAAAAACCAACAGAAGGCTTGTCAGCAAGCCTCCAACTCCTCCTCCATTCACTGCCATTACCATCGTTACCACGTGATACCACAAGCAGTCGAGCGTTGCGAATAAGAATTATTTTTGGTCGCTTTTCGGCGTGCTTGTGTGTTTGCCTGACTTTATATGGTGTGTAGTACATGTTGCATTAATCCCTGTAATTATGCGGGTAATTTTCATTTGAATTACGGATAATTACCGTAATCTGTATGCAAATTACAAGTAACAAAGTGTCAATTAACTTGAATAATAAATCAAATGGAATTCCATGAAACCAACAGCACGACAACGGCAAAGGCAACAGAAAGACTAACTTCGACTATTAGTAAGACGTGAGGGGAGTGCGGTAATTTCTATACTCAAAACACCTATCCTCAGTCAGAGCTATAATTGTTTAACATTTATGGGCTCTCCCCCTTGTTGCCGTTCCGGATAGTAGTCTATTT
This sequence comes from Merodon equestris, assembly GCA_958301585.1. Taxonomy (NCBI): domain Eukaryota; kingdom Metazoa; phylum Arthropoda; class Insecta; order Diptera; family Syrphidae; genus Merodon; species Merodon equestris. Next base: position 50,492,136 of record OY284415.1, on the reverse strand, counting down.
CTACAGATACCCTGACGAGTGGTGTGGGCCATAGAGGGAAGCGAGCTGAAGAAAGGAGCTAAAGCCTAATCGCGACATCTCAGTCATGTCAGATATCCCGGGCAGATATGATATTCTTAAGCATATAACTACGGGCCCAATTACCATGTCTTGATATTATTTTCCGCGGAAACCATCGCCTCCGACTCCGAGGTGGACGAACACGCGCGCCACCACAGACCAGACACACATTACTTCGCTTCGATTACAAATGATTGCGAGAAGTTTGCATGTAAAATGCAAATTGAAAATCAATTTAATCGACAATCGACATGTAGGCCGTTGCCTCACTCGGAGATATGCAAACACCAAATTCTATGCAACGTTGCGGTAACGCTGCATACACTTTGCTGCCGCCTGCCAACATGTGAAGTGAAGACTTTGCTTCTAACGAATACACACGAGCATGAAGGAAGTGCCACCACACCAAGTCGCATGCGAATAACTTCGACAAGTATAATCGGAGCGCGTTCCGTTCAATAATTAAAGTGTCCGAGGAGAGTGTGCATTTTATACCACAAGCTGAGCAACGTCGATGGCGATGGCGGCGGCGACTTGACTTCCAAGTGACTATTAAAAATAATTGAATGTTGTTAAACAGCAATCGTTATCTTTACGTTAGCATATCATTTAGCGAGAGAAACCACGTTATCCGTAAACGGGCTGGTGGTGGGCTCGTTTTTGTTTTGTTTTTATGTTAAACTCAACTCATTATGTTCGGACTGTACATACTCGTAGCTCTTAAACAAGATGGTGGAATTTTTATGACCCACCTCGAGGTGGTAATAAATTCACACTCGGCAAGGAGACGACGAATGTGACCGCCGCAAAGAAATTGTTGGCAAGGGAAAGAAACAAAAAGAGACTCCATAACAACATGGTGGAATAAATTAACTTCGTTGGACCGACACATGTCGTTTGTCGAATGGACAAGCAGTCTTGCCGTCATGTCCGTGTCGTCCATCGTCCTCATTTGGCTTTTCGACGACGTAGTCGTTTTACGGGAGAGATGAGATGTCTTATCGGCGCCTTAACACCGACGGTCGTTCGATGCCGTGTAATGCTTACAGTGAGCTGATTATCTCATGCATCGCGATAGTGAGATAGTAATGTGTTAAATTTTAATTAGCCGATTGCCCATAATGGGAGAGAGATTAGATGTGGTTATGTGATTGGTCTTGGATTGCATGGAGTACTTTGTGTACCAGGTTTTCAGGAGAAAGGGAAAGAAATGTTTGAAGCAAGAGATGTTCATTTAAAATAAGATTCACTCGTCGTAAGACTACGATGAACAACTTTTACATATACCTTAGTCTATTCTAGCAAGCATCCAGACTTGCCGACCCTTTTTTCATCACGCTTCTGTCAGCCCAAAATCTTGTTTATCCTTTGATTTGCTCACATTTTATGTCTATCAGCAGGCAAATACGATGTATTCCCTTTCACATGGAGCCAAGTCTGGCAAATACTCATATGGGGGCTTCGCGGCTACTGAGCTAATTCCATTCGTCACTGTCTTTATTTGAAAGTCAACGGTTTTAAAATCGATTTCACTGCTAAATTTTATGGCTTGAGCTTGATAATCTTCGGTAGCTTCCCTTGTTACGATTCGACGATGGTGCACAGATATTTCCTTCACTTTTTCTACGTTTTCATTTATAGTTAAGGCGTCAGAGTCGCGTAAGGCGCTCGTAATCTTCAAGGTCTTCCCGTTATTCTTGAAAACGCTTATACCAGTCGTAAGACCTAGTTTCATTGGCAATATTGAAGATTTATTGAGTTTTGCTGTTTTTATTCCACTTAAATAGCAACATTTTGCAAAGGAATTAATAAGTGCTGATCGTACCAAAACACATGTAAAATTACCTCGGCTGACAACGAACATGTCTACTAATGCAACAATGGGAAATGTACAGAAATCAGACTAATAGCGACCTGGAATTTATTAAATTCCTTTTACTTTTTGAACATGCCTCGTACGTTGATCCGACAAGCGTGCATATAAATTTTAATTGGAGATCCACCAATAGTTTACCTTCATTCAGTAAAGTTGTGCTGCGGTACTCCAGGATCCTTCAATATTTACAAATCCCTTTCTCTTCTCAAAAAAAACGAAGGCACCGTCATTGTGTTGTGACTTCTGCACTCAAACCGGCTATAAGAGCAGTTTTCTTATCTGTATTGCCATCTTTTTTGGCTTCATTTTTAACTTACGTTTTGGGTGTACAAATGGGAATCCATCGCTTTCTACTAGATGGCGCTCGCGGTGCTTGCTGGCCAGAAATGTTACATGGAAAGTTTGAGGATCTGTCAACGACTCCTCAACATTACATTTATGACTTTTCATTGGCCTCCTATACTTTTGTGCTTGAAAGTGTCGACATTCGAGCCAAGTACGCGACATTTTCGGGAAATTTTGCCTTAAATATGAAAAAAGAAATTTTAAGACAAGGTCTGTCGCGGACTGGTGGACCAAGATTCATGTCGAACGCATCTGGAATTCAACAGGACATATTCCATCGTTGAAAAACCTTGGAAAATAGCCAAATGCAAGGAAATTGGGGTGTTGAGTTCAAGCTGAGAGACTTCGAAGGGCGTTTTTTTTTTGCTGGCAAACAGCTGCTCCAGCGGCGAGAAATCAATGTCGATGAAAAGTGTATCCATTATGTTACGATAATCCAGAGCGAAAGAAATCGTGCTAATGGCGCGATCACACTCTCATGCTGTACATTTGCTAGAACCAGTTCGGCGTGGTATACCATATTATGAGCTGTTGCAACCCAGTAGTACCATCACCAAGAGCTCTCTAGCGAACACAACCAATGCGTTTAAAGCTAACACCTAAGAAAAAACGGTTACGATGCAAATACACTTGCTCAAGTCGTTAAAATCAACCTGGAAACACGTGAACGTGAACATGTACTCGTATGTAACTGTTCTGACGAAATAGAGCGTCGAATTTGGTGATCATGGTGCAATGGTAATCATCATCGACTGTTGAGCGGAAGGTCTGTAGTTCAAGTCGGTCCATAGCCAAGGTGCAATACCAGTTGTGAATGAGAGATGGTCAAAAAAAAATGCTGACGAAGGCATAACACTCCCAGTATAAGATCACTTCAAAATTCATACTCTGTGTGTGCATTTCCAATACAACACATTAATGAGATGGAAACAAAAAAAAGTTACTGTGAACTACAACCAACGCGACAAATTCAGTCGAATCTCTCCAATCCTATCTAGGACAACCACCCCCGGAGAGTAGTAAACGCACATCCCCAAGGCCATGTTGTGTGACATACACTATAAGAGCATAACTCTTGAAAACCTGCACGAACCCTATAAAAATAAAGAAAAAAAAAAACACGACCGACGGATTCCCAAGGGTGGTTGTTTGGCTGTCTGGTTTTTCATGCTTCTATTTTTGACAGCTGACAAGCCGTGTTCGTGACAAGTGTCACGTTAGCATTGCCATTTCATTATGGGAATAGGTATCAAAAATCGTTTTCTCTGAAAATGTTATTCGCACACTTCCTGCACACTAAGGTCATCATAATCGACCTAATGAGCAAGCCATTTAACCCATAGTGACCACATTTCGCATTACACAATTTCACGTTATTGGACATCAAGCCACCTACAAGGATGCGTTGATGTACCCGCCAGTATTGGTGAAGACCGTGATTTTGCCATTAGTCGCCGTGCGCAGTAAATGGGATCGTGTTACTCGACTACAAGTTAGATTTTACGGAAGGACCTTAGTCTAAAACCTTACAAAATACATGTCGTGCAAGAAATTAAGCCGCACGATCTGCCACAGAGTCGAATTTTCGGTGAATAGGCCTTAAAAATTGAACGAAGATCCGCTTTGAAAAATTGTTTTCACCGTAAATGATCGTGAGAACAATGCTACCATCAATAGCGCTCCCCTATTGTGCAACGATTTAGAACTTTTTTTTGCCGAAAATGCATGAGTAAGATGTTTCATTAAGGCGGCGCAACATGCGAATCGATGAACCAACTGATAAATGAGTTCGCTGAACACTTTATCTCATGCTGTTTGAGGCCTTAAGGCTATTTTTTATGAGGATATGTCAAGTCAATCGTCTATACCGATAAGGCAGTGACAACTGCAGTTTTGGAAGACAATATTACACGTGTTATTAGCGAGACACCAGTCAGTAGGCTCGAAAGAATGACTCAAAAGTGGATTCTTGGTATGGACCACTTAAAGTGTAATCGTCGTTAACACTTACACAAAATAATCTTTGAAAAGTAAATGGCAAGCATAGGTTTCTCAACTCTAATAAAAATTGTATACAGTTTTGCAATTTTCCTGTATTGTATTTGACAATTAAAAACCAAACGTTTAAAAAATTACATATTGTTGCGTCGTTGTTTTAATTGCTGGAAGCTTCTCTAGCACTCGGTGGTCCATTTGAAAGAGCTCCCCTTCTCCGTCAACTGGTGCTAGCTCTTCGCAATCCCGGCGAAATCCTTTATGAATCGCCTCTAGTAGGTGGGCAAGCCTAGAAAACTTCTCAATTGATGTTTGTCTCTGGGAGTTGGCCGTTCTTACTCCTTCTGATGATATGACATGTCCCAAGTAGTTGACTTTCCGCTGGAAGAGAGCACATTTCTTCGTTTGAAGACGTCCCTTTGGTTGTTTCGATGCTTGTCGAATGTTTTTCCAATCACGATGATGTCATCTACGAGGGTGGTCCGATAAGTACTTAGCCTCACCGCCAGATGGCGCCAGTTTCGCAAGAGCATCTTCTTGTTTTTGGAAGGGAAATCCCGCAGCGAAATCAAAGAGCGTTTGGATACTGTGTACGGTGACTCTTCTTCTTCGATGGCGACCATCAAAATTGGTTTAAAGAGTTTCATGAGCCACGTCCAGGTGCCCCGAAAACGGCTACCACGGAATATAACGTGACAAAAATCCACGATCTCGTATTGGTAGACTGCCGATTGAAAGTGCGCGAGATAGCTGAGACAGTAGGCATTTCAAAAGATCGCGTGGGTCATATCCTGCATGAAATTTTGGGCATGAGAAAGCTGTGGGCGCGATTTGTGCCGCGTTTCTCACTCCGGACAACAAGCGCAACGGTGAGACCACTTCAGAGCAGTATTGACGCTGTTTAGGCGCAATCCGGAGGAGTTTCTGCGTCGTTTCGTGACAGTCGACGAAACATGGATCCACTGGTACACACCAGAGACCAAGGAACAGTCGAAACAGTGGACTTCACCCGGCGAACGTGCTCCGAGAAATTTCAGTCGAATGAGGAGGTCATCGCCGCATCGGGTATTTTGCAAAGGCGCAACCCACTCACAATTGGAAACCAGCTGAGCAAGGAAAAAGCTGTAGACTACGTCCACAAAGAGCCACTGTATGTTGTGTGCAATTTGGTCTGATGGTGTCCTTGGCTCATGATTCCTCGAAAATGAATAAGGTGTAAGCGCCACTGTCAATACTTATCACTATAGAAAATCTGAATGTGGTAGACATACGTTTTCAATAAAACGGTGCAACACCTTAGACAACACGAATCGTTATGCTTTGTCCTGGACGGGTTATTTCGTAACTGGCCACCAAGATCATGAACTGGCTACCAAGCTCGTGTAATGTGCTGTAGTTGGAGATCATTTTGTGGGGCAAATTCTTGATGCTTTGAAAAGAAATATTCGTTAAGTTATCGCCGATTTATTGCGACGAAACCTCCTCAAGAATTAGGAAATCCCGTGGAGGACATTTAAATGATATTATATTCCATAATGGCAAGATCGGAGCAATATACTTATTGGAAAAAATTAACCGAAATGTGAGTTATAAATGTTTTCTATTTAAATTTACTTTCGGAACTGCAAATTGGATCGCCCAGTTCATTATACTATACATAAATATGTTTCCTTTTGATAGCTTTAATGTAAAGATTAATCGACGGAAAAGTTTCGGACTGAAATGGGAAACCTGAGGCATACCGTCAAAAATGTTTTATCACTTGCAAATTCCATCGCACCCAATATAGGACTCTAATCCTCAACCCGTCCCCGTTCCAGTCGAGGTAATAGAGCCAGTTCTAATGACCTTACCCCATATCCACTTGAACTGACCGGAAAACTATTAAAAGCAATTATGGTCGAACGCATAGTTAATGTCAAACATTGTCGCATTCTATAGAACCCACAGACTGTCATTACCCACTTTCGGTCTGGCCCGATTATTATTTTTTTGTCCACTTTTTTGTTTGCCCCCCGGGTGCGTTCAAGTATTTACAATGTTCATTTTTTATTTCCATATTCTAATTTCGAATCGAGGAGGATAATAATTACCAATAATTATTCAATTATTTCGCTCTTTATGGCGTCCTTACTGTGTTGCGTTGCCCATTTAGACTCAAGCCCACACGTACTATGTGTTACGCGTGGCGTTCGCCCGCGCCGGAATGTACCATATACCATGAGTACGTTGTTATCTCTGTATCCATATCAGGTATCGGTCAGAGATAATGACATTATTATGGTGTAACTATCCCTTTGATTGTAGGCCGACAAGCTACACCACATCACACTGGGGGTGGACTCAGAACAATACGGGCTGCAGGGAAGAGTCGCCCGCGTATAAATAGCAACGGACACTTTTCAAGTGTGTAAAAGTGATGTCGTACCTCGTTGTACGTTTGGTTGTACTACTATCGAGTGGATTAATTATCTAATTGAATCGAATGTTTTATTTACCGGCACTTGGTCGTGCCGCGACCGGTTGTGCTCTCGATATGTGTGCTTTGGTGCTTTGACGATATGGTCGACCGGGTAAATGTGAATAGGGCGGGTGTAGGTTTTATTAAGTGCTTTGACAAACTGTGTGACAACTACTTATTATCATTAACAAATCGATAGTGTTGTGGGGAGAGAGTGTTTTGTTTTTATTTTTCTTGTTTGCATTTGTGTTGTATTGAACAAATGTTAATTGTTGGGTTATCGAAGAGCGAAACGCGATGGAGAAGTTCAACTACAATTAGAATAAGTGGTTGAGTTACACTTGACATTGTATACACAATGAGTGATTGCTGAATAAATCATTTGAACGACGCGGGTTTTCGTGTCACTCATGCGGGCGGTTTTTTATTGTTTTCTCGATGTTGTTATATGGCTTCTGAGGTGTTTGTGAGTCATGGAGCGGCAGTTTTATTATTTACAATACAAAGTGCGTTTTATTCTTGGTTTGAGGTTTTCTTTCATTTTCCCATTCACTTTCCCATTTGGAAGTCGGAAGTTCAGAGCCTCGTTGACAACCCTTGCCAAGCCCTCCTACCATGTTTCACTGGTCTGTTCCATTTATTCTAGCTCCATCCTTATACCTCTCATCCACGGCGCGGCCTTTTTCCCGAGTTTTCCACTCATTATTCATTTGACTGCCCACTGTCCAATCGTTCTACGTGTCCTGTCTATCTTAGTCTTCGCGATTCTTCGAAAGTCCCTCAAGTAATTGAGTTATTATCTCCATCCGCCAGTTTCTTCGTCCAGTTTTTCACCATAGATTCTACTTAAGATCTTGTTTTCACTGACTCGAAATCTATTTTCCTCCTTCTAGTCAGTGGCCGTCCGTAAGGTTTCACTGGCTTTATAGTTGCGACCCAAATAACTTGTTGGGAATAGTTCCTTGACTAGGAAGAAACATGCGTTGCCCATATGCTGCCTTTTATTTATTTCGATATCTAAAAAATAGTCTTAAGGCGTCAAATCGTAAAATCTAGCCGGCCAATTCACGGTGTCAAAATAAGTGATAAATTACTCACGAAACTCATTTCTCAATTGGTCCATCGATTCGCGTGCTTTGTGGCATATAGCGCCCTCTTGCTGGAACCACATGTCGGCCAGGTTCAGCTCTTATATTTTGGGCAAAAAACGAGCTCCACTGGCAGTAACGTTGTTCTCATGGACATCTTTGAAAAAATATCATACGTCCCAATGATTCGGCCGGACCATAAAGCCCACTACGAGGTTAGTCCGATAAGTACTTAGCCTACAAAAGAAAAACAAAAATTTTGGAGAAATGGCGATTTATTTTTCAATATAGTCTCCTTTTAGCTCGATACACTTGATACTTCTTTAACCCGTCTGAAAAATACGTTTTCTCGAGGTCTGGAAAGTAGGCCTCCGTGGCGGCTATGACCTCCTCATTCGACTGAAATTTCTACCCGGCGAGTGACTTTTTCAAGTTTGGAAACAAAAAGAAGTCGCACGGGGCCAAATCTGGAGAATACGGTGGATGGGGCAGTAGTTCGTAGCCCAATTCGACCAATTTGCCGTGGCGAGGGCGGAGATGTGAGCCGGTGCGTTATCATGTTTGAAGAGCACTTTTTTCTTCGCCAAGTGAGACCGTTTTTTCTTCTATTCGACGTCGAATCGGCCCAATAATTTGGCATAGTACAGCCCTGTGACCGTTTTGCCCTTCTCCAGGTAGTCGATGTGGATCACACCTTGTGAATCCCAGAAAACGGTGGCCATCACCTTTCCGGCCGATGGGACAGTCTTCGCCTTCTTCGCCGGGTGAAGTCCACTGTTTCGACTGTTCCTTGGTCTCTGGTGTGTACCAGTGGATCCATGTTTCGTCGACTGTCACGAAACGACGCGGAAACTCCTTCGGATTGCGCTTAAACAGCGTCAAACACTGCTTTGAAGTGGTCTCACGGTTGCGCTTGTTGTCCGGAGTGAGCAAACGCGGCACCCATCGCTCCGACAGCTTTCTCATGCCCAAAATTTCATGCAGGATATGTCCCACGCGATCTTTTGAAATGCCTACTGTCTCAGCTATCTCGCGCACCTTCAATCGGCGGTCTGCCAATACGAGATCGTGGATTTTTGTCACGTTATCCTCCGTGGTAGCCGTTTTCGGGGCACCTGGACGTGGCTCATCAAAAACCGACGTGCGACCACGTTGAAACTCGTTAAACCAATTTTTGATGGTCGCTATCGAAGGAGAAGAGTCACAGTACACAGCATCCAAACGCTCTTTACAAGAATCGAATCACCGACCGATATTGCTCTTTTTCCATTTTTCTGAAATCCGCGGACACTCCCGCTTCCACACGCGGTCAAAACAAAACTACGATTCCGATCCGGCCGAAATTTCGACAGTAGCTGCCTACTAGAATACTACAGGATAGTAAGTTGCTCTTGCCATCTGGCGGTGCGGCTAAGTACTTATTGGACCACCCTCGTATTTCTCCCGGTGCATTGACAGCTCTTGTATTGCATTCAACTAAAAATAAACTTCTTCGCTGAAGACAATTTTTCGACAAAAAAGCTGATCGTCCTCCAGCTTTCGTCCTCAGGCTGTGGTAGATCGGTATCAGTTCTTGCACGAGTTGTATTTTGTATGGTTCTAGACTGAGATTCTTGCGTAAAATCGACATCGTAATCAAGTATTAATTGCTGCGAACGGCACGGCGCCGACTGGACAAAGCTCTTTGTTCATAAACACAGGCGGATTATCCAGCAAACATTTCCTTTGTGCCTACTCTACATAGGTGGCTTCTTGTCCAACAGCGTGAAATTGGTGCGTAATTTAGTCACTATGGTTTGAATTGCTTACTCAGTACGTCGATTATGACGACCGTAGTGCGCGAAAAACATTTTCACCGAGCAATTTTGATAATGAAATTCAATCATTTGTCACGGATCACACTTTAGCTCTTCAAAGTGGAATATTGAAAAACCAAACAGCAAAAAAATCACCCTTTATGTACTCCTCAAGATCGGAGAATACACTTGAGTATTTCGTCAGTGATTATGGCGCAAGTTGAATTTCGGCACAGATTTTCCGACCGTCCTATGCCAAGTAGCAAACGTTAAGGTGATTAGCCGCTTACCTCTTAGAGCCTGGAAAAATACGTGACAGGAGAGACCCCGGAAGGGCTCATAGTACTCGTTTTGGGTGAAGATGTCAAGGGGTAAACTGTCAACCTGTCATGCAGATTAATTTTTGTTGATATAAAATTCTTAATTGTGACTGAAGGACATGTAGTTTAAACAGAACAATGCAACTGAGCACATACAGCGTGCGCCATCTCATATGGGTCGATGTAAATTTCGAATAACTTCAACAATTCTCAACCGATTTCGGAAATTCAAAAACTTTTATTCAATATAGATCTTTTCAATTTATTTTTAAAAACAATATCAATTAAATGTCCGCCTTTATTGCCGATGCAAAAAATGATGATGAGATGCTCGTTTTCGCGCATTCTCCATGACATTTTCAAGCATTTCGGTCGAAATTTCTGCGATTTCCGCACGAAAGTTTCTTTTGATCTGTTCTATGGTCTTCGGGCCGTTAGCGTATACCTTGCTTTTCAAGTATCCCCAAAGAAAAATGTCTGGAGTCAAATTCGGCGATCTCGGAGGCCAGTCAATATCGCCCTTTTTTGACACCAACCTTCCAGGGAACTTCTTACACAAAAGGTTCATTGTTTTGTCCGCAGTATGGCATGTCGCGCCGTCTTGTTGAAACCAAAAGTGAAATAAGGCTTTTTTTTTTACGCATTTCTGGGACCACATAATGGGCCAACATCCACCGATATCGATCGCCATCCACTGCGTCGCCAACTTTGAAGAAATACGGTCCAATGATGGTTTTAGCGCATACACCGGCCCAAACAGTAACTTTTTGATCATATAGCGGCTCTTCGTGAATAATGTGAGGATTTTCGGTGCCCCAGAAGCGACAATTTTGTTTATTAACTGAGCCAAAAAGAGTAAAATGTGCCTCATCGGTCATCAAAATTTACTGCCAGAACTCCGGCTCAGTATTAATCATTGCAACGACATTTTGTACGTATGCCAAGCGCCGTGGCTCATCTTGTGGCAAAATTCTTTGAGTTATCTGCACTTTGTATGGAAACAAGTGAAGATCATCCTTTAAAATTCTACGCAAAGTGGTCCCATTGATGCCTAAGTGCTGCGAACGGCGCCGATATGACAAACTTGGGTCTTCTTGAACACTGGCCTTCACAGACTTAATAGATGAGTATGAACTCGCGTGAGCAACGTGGCCTAGGTTGCTCACGAGGGCTTGCCACATAACCAAATTGAAAAAAATTGTACGCCCAACGAGGAATTGTATCTTTCTTGGGCGCAAGACGATCACGATATTTTGCACGATACGCACGTTGAGTTAGCACAATCGAGCGTTCATTTTTAATTAACATTGAAACTATTTCCGCGCGTTCTTTTGGTGTGAAGCGGCTCATGGTTAAAATTGTACTGAATTGACGTTTCCAAAATGCTATGACATATGAAAAATCGGTTGACAATTGCTGAAGTTATTCGAAGTGTACATCGACCCATATGAGATGGCGCACTCTGTAGCTTACTCAACCATAAACATTTTTAAGAATGCGTTTCCAGGTCGCCTAAGGGTTTGATCACCCCATTGAAGCCACTCTAGACTTATTTTTTTTAGAGTTTCTTGCAGTCATGTCTGACTTTGGAACATGCCACGAATCACGCGGGAACTGTCAAAACCAGGACACTGAAAAACCAGACACCAAAAAAAACACCTTTTACTATATCGACTCCTGCGGCCTCGTTACTCCTGCGTCGATGGATTGTTTCCTTAACTTCCTCGATGGTTGGCAGTTCTACCTTAATATCCGCAGTTCACTGAGATATCTAATCTATTGGGCTTCAACCCTTTTGTTGTCCGAAACGAGCTGCCCATTATCGTTACGTATAAATCCTGATTTGGTTTGATATCCTTTTCGTACAGCGTTTATCCCTGCATACATCGATCTCATGATTTTCATACATTCTTCCTGGAAGCAGCAAACTTTTCTCTTTGCCATTTTCGTTGTTTATCCCGAAGAAAACTGCTTTCTTAGGGTCTGATCTCGTCTACGCGTATATCTTTAGTATTGTTCAGGGCTTGAAGTCTTTGAACATTGCGGGCTTTTACTCTTCCCCCATGATTCACCGAAACAAGGATTTTCTTTGGGAACTTTACTGTATACTCGTAATTAATAAAAATTATCCGAAGTCGATCTCTTCATTCAAAGAGAGGTGTATAAAATAAATTTACACGAAAACGAAGGCCATCATAAGTCTTTCAGCGTTGCATCATAACGTCTTTTGTTACACTCTCTTTCGGACTATCACTGTATCACTTTCAACTTTATCAAAACTTTCGTCATGACATCCCCCGGTAGCCAGCTGTCGGGTCACAGCTCCAACTTTCCCTCTAACATGCAATATAATTAATTGCAATTAAAATAAATTCGAACTTCACGCCTCGAATCTAACTAACTCGCTCAAGTTCTCCATGGAGTCAGCCATTTTCAACAATTCCATTCCAAGGAACGACGAATAACGGAAAACGAAGACGAAGTAATTAATATTTGATTCGATTCTTTTCAAAACTTATTCGACGCTGGAAGTCCGACATTCCTTTGGCGTCTATATGGTGGCAATGTGCACATCAGCGCCATTGTGAAAGGTATGTAAGGCACTCGCGTGAAATTCATTAAGCTAGTAGCTCAGGGACTCTTGCATGAAATATCTCACAATGGAACTTGGCTTGGTAATTAACCCTAAAGAAATAACAGCGTTGCTCGTTCACTTCTTGGTTGTTAACTTCACTTCACTGGCGCTCGTTCGATAAGTTGAAATTTCAACATCTTCCTCCTCAGTTCCCTTCTTTATTATTTTTTTTTTTGTTGCATTATTCGGTTCTGCGAGTGTATCTTTCGTGACGATGCATCTTGGGTGCCAAGGGTAGCTAGTGGTTTTTGCAGAGTGTCTATGTCTGCCCGCACTCTCGTGTACTTCTTCATTTTGAGACAACTAAGCCGAAAAGTTTCAACGTCTTCGTGTTATTCTCCCTTTTTTCTTTCAATCCTTCCTCAAAGTTGTCTGTTTGAGAAGAAATATTTTGTAGTAAATTGGCGGTGGAAACAGTAGTCTCTTCCGATTCCTATACCCTGATGGTAACATGGTCGTCGACGACGTTGTCGTCTTCTGCCAATTCAACGAGTACAATGTGAAAGTTTTCCGCTTTCATTATGATAAAGATTTTCACTAGCACAACGGTGTCCTGCTTTCGTTTCGTCTTGCCTTTTGCGCTGTATTTTTCTTCTTTCTTTTTAAATGAAGATAGAACACTCATTGAACGGTTCGTCCAACTATTATTTTTCCTCTTAGTTTCTGAACACGCCCCCGGACGGTGGAGAACACAATCCTCTTCACACTGTACAGCGATGTAGTGAGGTGTAGTGAGCAAATATAATAAAATTCAACTTTTTTATCTTCCACTTTGCTTTTATCCTTGCTAAGGTACTTGGGTGGCTGGATTTTAATGAAACTTTCATTAGGCAAACATCCGCGCGAGATGAAAGAAGGACCGAATGAAAAATCAGGAAAAAGTTTATCCCAGCATCATCCAAAAAGGAGTTGGCTTTTTTTCGGAAAGTCGTCTGTAGAGAAAAAGTTTGGGAGAAAATGCTTTTAAAATGCGATTATAAATGAAACGCATATTTATTTACCAAGCAGACATTCTTCGACCGGTAGGTTAGAAGACGTTAGAGGAAAGAAAAGGGTAGAAGCAAAAGTTTTGTCGAGTTTTTGAAGAAAAAAGGGAAATGGATTGTAATTGCAAGATTAGTCGTAATTAATTAATTAAATTGTTCGAATTCGATGGTTTTTAGATAAACTGTTGCTTTTTACAGATTGCATGATAAAGTTTCAATGGAACGTGTGCTTAAATTGTTTTCTTGCCTTCCGCACAATATTATTTTTGAATATGTAACGATATGGGAGTGTATGTACTGCTCGGCTGAGAAAACACATACCTAACCGGGTAGGTAGGCAAGTTAATCTTAGCAAAGCTGTTAGGTTATTGTAAGACAAGACCTTTGCAATATAGTCGATCCTTAGTCAGCTGCTTTTAGGGCTGCACATCAAGTTGGTTTAGTTTCCTTTTCTTGTGTGCACCACCTCGTTGTTCTGTGACGTTCCTCGAGTTTGAAATAGAAAACTTTTCGGACTAGAGTTGTGGTCTCCACTTACTCTTCATGGCCTCGCCATCATACACATTGAATCAAGAGGTGGCAGACTGAGCCGATGTCGCTGTATAGCCAGTATAGTTCGGCTTCCTGTTAACGAAACCTAAGATCGCACGCAAAATTTTTTTCTCAAATCGGCCACTTTGCATAATACAGTAGGATCGACTAAGGTAGAGAACCTTGAAAAGGGTCTACCTCTAAATTGCCTCTTGGAGCCAAAGAAGCAGCGTCTGATCTCAGCGCTGGTTTGTTTGCTGCCTGCCACTAAAGACGCAATCCTTGGCTACTTCACAGTTATATTTACCAAATGTGACTTTCTAGCCAAGATGTCAATGTTGTGCTTTGGTTTTGCCCTCATTTGCCTTTAGATCTCTTTAAGCCATGTCCGCTTCAATGCTCTTAAGCACTTCACTGACGTATCGTTGTGCTGCTACGTATGCAGACTTAAAATAGGCTGTCCTCATGTATTTTCAAGAGAATATTGAAGAAATCACATGACAATGGGTTGTTTTTTTTACCTCGAATATTTTGATTATTTCATAACCAACCTTAATAGAGCAACGAGAGTCATCAGTTGTCGTCCTACATATTCTGATAAATCCAACAAGGACGTCAAAATATGTCCTGGCTCTGTAGACACGATCATACGCAGTTTGTATGCCTTGAAAACGCGACCATCAAAATTGGTTTAACGAGTTTCATGAGCCACGTCCAGGTGCCCCGAAAACGGCGACCACGGAGGATAACGTGACAAAAATCCACGATCTCGTATTGGCAGACCGCCGATTAAAGGTGCGCGAGATAGCTGAGACAGTAGGCATTTCAAAAGATCGCGTGGGTCATATCCTGTATGAAATTTTGGGCATGAGAAAGCTATCGGAGCGATGGGTACCGCGTTTGCTCACTCCGGACAACAAACGCAACCGTGAGACCACTTCAAAGCAGTGTTTGACGCTGTTTAAGCGCAATCCGAAGGAGTTTCTGCGTGGTTTCGTGACAGTCGACGAAACATGGATCCACTGATACACACCAGAGACCAAGGGACAGTCGAAACAGTGGACTTCACCCGGCGAACGTGCTCCGAAGAAGGCGAAGACTGTCCCATCGGCCGGAAAGGTGATGGCCACCGTTTTCTGGGATTCACAAGGTGTGATCCACATCGACTACCTGGAGAAAGGCAAAATGGCTGTACTATGCCAAATTATTGGTCGATTCGACGCCGAATTGAAGAAAAAACGGCCCCACTTGGCGAAGAAAAAAGTGCTCTTCCACCATGATAACGCACCGACTCACACCTCCGTCCTCCCCACGGCCAAATTGGTCGAATTGGGCTACGAATTGCGGCCCCATACACCGTATTCTCCAGATTTGGTCCCGTACGACTTCGTTTCCGAACTTGAAAAAGTCACTCGCCGGGCAGAAATTTCAGTCTACTTTGCAGACCTCGAGAAAATGTATTTTTCAGACGGGTTAAAGAAGCTGGAGCATCGCTGAGTCAAGTATATCGAGCTAAAAGGAGACTATATTGAAAAATAAATCGCCATTTCTCCAATATGTTTGTTTTTCTTTTGTAGGCTAAGTACTTATCGGACCACCCTCGTATTAGGCTATGGAAAAGCTCCTAAAGCCACCCTTGGTTTGTGAAAAATAAAAATAAAAGAACGTAATGTTGTAAGACTTCAAGAATTGGAAAAAAATGAAGAGATCACGCGTACAAGATATCAGAACCTACGAAAGGGGAATGGTCGTGGTGCAATGGTAATCATCACCGACTGTTGCGCCGAAGATCTGTACTTTAAGTTCATAGTCAAGAACAAATTCCTATATGGAAAACAACTGTGCAACAACATCAGTTGTGAATGAGATATGATCAAAAAGTGATGACGAAAGCATAACAATAGCAGCATAAGATCACTTCAAAACTCATACTCTGTGTGTGCATTTCCAATATAACACCTTAATGACATGGAAACAAAAGAGTTACTGTGAACTACAATCAACGCAAATTTAGTCGAATCTCTCAAATCCTATCTAGGACAACCACCCCCGGAGAACGAACATCTTCGACATAAACCATCTAAGAGCGTATACTCTTGAACCTGCACGAATTATAAAGAAAAAAACCTGCGAAAGGAAGTCAATCGTTTCCTTCAAACACGAAGGATACCAGACCAGATCAGAATATATACGGAACGATAGGGAGATCTCGTTGTGGTGGACAGCGAAAGAGTTGCTTTATGCACATGGAGAGTAAGCAGCATAGGAAACCATGTTACACGAGATATATGAAGGATTAAAAAAAGGAGACGCCTTGTCACCATTTTTCTTTAAGTTGGTGCTAGACTGTGTAATGAGATCCCGTCAGAAAAATGAGAATGAAGTAAGCCTTAATGGAATCACATCCGCTCTAACTTACTGGGAGATACGGAAAAAACAGTTCGGAGACACACTGAAAGTCAATAAAGGCAGGAAAAGAAGTAGAATCAGAACTAAACGACTGTATTCGAGAAACACTTTGAGAAAGTGCACGAATTCACATATCTGGGAACCGTATTGACTGCTAAAAACGACATGCCCCTGATAGGGGAACGTTTAGAAAGAACTATTTTGTCCCGCAATGTCAAAATTCATATTTATAAAACCATAATGCCAGTGATACCTTGGTGTCAGTGATATAAAGCTTGGTCGCTGATTTAAGACGACGAAAACAAATTCCAGGTCCTTAAAATCAAGCCCTTAAAAAAAATCTACAAGTCAAAGACACTACACAAATCAAGAACTCGAGAACTGTCCAAGTTATAATTTCCCGCAGACTAAAATGGGCAGGACACGTAGAACGAATGGAGAGTGGACGAAAAGCCAAACGAATAATGAGTGAAGGACTCGAAACTTCGAAGGAGCACACTAATAACAGTGAAGCTCGGCGAAAGCTTGTCAATGAAGCTCTGATCTTCTGAGCTCCAAATGGCCGGTTTTAATACTCGTAATAAAATTTTTTTGGAATCAAATTTGCCTAAAACTAAAAAATGTTAACATAGGGTCATAGGGTATAGATCCACACTAAAATG
Source organism: Merodon equestris (assembly GCA_958301585.1). Taxonomy (NCBI): domain Eukaryota; kingdom Metazoa; phylum Arthropoda; class Insecta; order Diptera; family Syrphidae; genus Merodon; species Merodon equestris. The sequence continues at coordinate 50,474,972 of OY284415.1, read as the reverse complement.
CTCCTTGCTATTATACTGACGTCCACGAGTCCAAAAGTGATTCTACATATCACCTGGTTTTGAGTATGATTATTATTTTGTTAGATATTAAGTCCTATACTCTCAATCTGACTGGTGATTCTTATACGTATATAAATGTTGACTTGGTGTTATTGAAATCGCTTTCTTTTTGGGAATGGTCGTGATGCAATGGCTATCATCACCGACTGTTAAGTGGAATGTCTGTAGTTCAAGTCTGTCCATAGGCAAGAAAAATTCCTATAAGGAAATCCTGTGCAACATCAGTTGTGAATGGAAAAAAAAAATGATTATATTTCCCAATATAACACCTTAATGACATGGAAACAAAAAAAAAAGTTAATGTGAACTACAACCAACGCGACAGGTTCAGTCGAATCTCTCATTCTCTATCTAGGACAACCACCCCCAAAAAGTAGTGAACGAACATCTTCGACACTAACCACCTTCCAGGTTGTGTGACAAACACCATAACAGCGTAACTTCTGGGCTTTTGGTGTTGATGCACATCGTCTTTGTTTTTGCGACGTAGACTTTTAGACCCGCTTGTGCTGCAAGGTGTCTGCCTCTATTTTGGATATCATATCTGAATATTTGTGAGACAATAGGCAGGTCCGTATAGTCCTGACCCTCAAGGCTGCCACCCTAACCCCAGGATATGCCTCTGTTTTCCGCAGATGCTTGCCAAATTATTAGGTCTAAAATCTGGTTTAATAAGGGCGTCGATAATATGCAACCCTGCCTGATTCCAGTCTTAGAATATATTCTATTATAATTTCAGATTTCCTTCCAGAATCATATGGACGACTCTTAGTAGAAGGAGCAGATTTCAGGCACTCATCAGAGGTTCAGTTTTAGGCTATTCTTGATTTATGTTGTCTGATTCGAAAGCTTTGTTGGGTTTTAGTGCTTTCATAGCGCTTACTATGTCACTTTCGTCTGGGCATTTGGTGGGGATGTCTTATTAAGTGGCGTTCGGAGTCACATTGCTGAACTGTGAATATGTTATTGCTAATAGCGTTTCGTAATAAGTCTTCCAAATTGAAACTTGCTTGTCTTTAGATGTCGTTATTGCGCCATTTTCATCTTTTTGCGGCTTGATAACCTTGATGAGGTGTATGTTAAAACGCATGTAATGTAAGGTCGCGTAAGCGGTGGGTGTCTGAAGTTGCCTGTGCTTTGCTGGCTAGGTTGTCACTCCAGATTCTTTGGTACGTTCTTGGGGTTTTTCTAATTTGTTGATGGTGCTATAACGTCTTAGCACAATTTAATTGATTTTTTTTTTGTTTTACGCTCGTTTATTAAGTCCCACGTCTGCTTTGTGATGCAATACTTGGGCCTGTTCACTTTAAAGCCTATCTGCTCTTCAGCTAACATTAGGAACACCAGCTTAATCCGCTGCCACTGCCTGCAAGTGGTTGGATCAGCTGTCGAATGCTTCAACAAATTTAGTTAGTAAAGATATTGATAGTTTTAAAGTATGAACCCTCGATCCCTTATCCAAAATGAACGTTAATTTGTAAAAAAAAAACCGGACAGGGAACCAACATAAAGGTCCTGAAGAAAAGTATATTGTTATCCTGTAAAATCAAGAATAATAACATTTATGTAACATCTCTGTTCTTATCACTTGTTATGTCAGTTTTGGACTATCATGCTGGTTGGAGATGCTACGATGATATCAAATCGTTCAAAGGGCCTAGCACTTAAATTGCAGCCTTTTATCGCTTCCAGAAGTCTTTGCCAATAAGATTATCACTTGTCCTTAAACAAAAAACCATTTGTTACCATCGTAGTAAGCCAAGCCCTAGGGTTCTCTATTCTTTTTATCTAGCAAAAAGTAAAAGAAGCAAAAAACGGTGACGTGTTGCACAGCACAAAACACATTTTTAGGTTCTCAAAAATATTTTAATTACCGCCACCTTGTGAGTCGTAACGGTAAATTCAATTTTCATTAGTAATTTTACATTTTCTTCAAATTGATTATGAATCGCCTGTCACGTTAACATCGCTCACGTCATCGCTGCCCTTTCGACACTGGCCATTCGATATGATCAGATGGACATAAAAAAAAAGGTCAGTGATGTCAAGAACGCCTGAACGTATTCATAAGTTGTTGACAATATCCGACCCCGATAGCAGCCACCAAACTGACCCTAGATATTATGGTATTATTCAACGATGTTTTTATTTTTTGTGAAATTAGCGGTGTATAATTACTTTAAACGGTTTTTAAGTTTATTGCTTGTTGGTTCCTCTTTTTTGTGCTATTTTGATTTTTTTTTTTTTTTTGTAATTAACACTTAAACGTATTCTTGACTTTTATATGTGATGGCAACATTCCACAGCACTAGATAGAAACAGGAATAATGGGCTTAAAGGATGTAAAGCGGGCATTTTAGCAATTATAATTAATCTAAATTGAGTCGTTAATTTTTTACGAACGTCGACTAGATTTCAATTTCGAATTTACAGTGTAATTCTGTTGCACGGCATAGCCTCACCGTATGCCCGGTATGAGCAACGTGTGTGGTCGGCTCCAGACTCTTAAATTAAACCGACATCACCAATAATGAATGCAATTAATAATTGTTTGTTGACTGCGATAGCATGTTGCTCCATTGCAGAACGCTTATTCTATTTTGTTGTACTGTTTTTTGGTTTGTCGGTTAAATACGCTCGCAACGGGGTGTGGAATACATAAACTCTGTGTGGCATCCTACCATAGTGTGGAGGATGGTGTGAAGGGGAAAGGAAGGAACGAACGAGTGTGTGGGTCTCAATGGAGAGATGGGTAGATGACAACAGATTAATTTAGTAGCAGCCGCCGTTGTTTGAGGCAGCCAGAGCGGATAATTGCTTAGGGAGCGAATTGATTATAAGAACGAACTTGTTTTTTCGTTACCCGCTCGGCAAACTCCAGAGGAGGTGGTACCCATGCTTAACAAGCCGCCAGGCCGCATACAATATCATAAGTCGGTGCATAGGCATCGTAATGAATTCCATTAATTAATTCTTTTAATCAGGCATTAATTGGCAATTAATTAAAATGCAAATTGAACACATTTTATGCTGACACGCTGACATGGCCGGAGGCTCACTGCCGACTTACACGCCCGGTCGTTCGCTCAACGATGCATTTCGTCGCTTTTCGAGCGCTCAAAGTGACGCTGACGGTTATGGTAATGGTGGTACTATTGCCGATGATGGTGATGGTGCTTGGCTTGTTAAGTGAATGATATTTAATTTTCCTGTCGCTGTTGATCAGTTTAAATTAGTTCCGGCTCTTGGGCATTTTTAGGCGCTTCGACGAGCACGAGTAGTGCAGGGGGGGCGAGGAACGAGCTCAGACAGACAGCAGGTAATCAAATTTAATGGCGAGTCGGGCAATGTCACGGCTAATAGATGTAACATTTTAATTTAGACACAAAAACACGGAAAGGGTTATTTCAATGATTAAATTCTGACCCAGAGCTGACCATTGGCCATTGTAGGGAAATTAAACGAGATAATTGGTTGATTTTCGTGCTTCGTGGCTACCAATTGATGATTAGCTAGCCTGTCACATGGTCTTGATAGGCATAGAATGAATGAAATGGTTAAAATGTTAATGGTATTTCTTTTCTTTGTTCATTACAGGGTTCTGATGGAGGGTCAGTGGTTTTTCCATCCACACCAACACAAGTTACAAATACCACACCCAGCCCAACAACACCAAGGAAATCATCGGATTTTCCAAATCAAACTGGTCTGCCTCTCAGCAACGGGCCATTGGGGCTGGGAGGCAGCGCTAGTCCAGTTCCTGTTCAACCGCCAACAGCAACTGCCAGCGGCGGTCCAAGCAGTGTCGGTAGTGGCATTAATATGGGCGTTGTTGGTGTTGGTCCTGGCCAAGCACAACAACCGGCACCTTCACCCGCGCCAGCTGCTCTACCACCGCCAAGCCTGCCGCCGCCTTACACAACAACACCAATGCAGGTAAGTCTTAAGATGATTTGATCTTCACTTGCCTCGAACAAAAAACAAAAAAATTGACTTAAGCCAAACTTCAAAGGCCAAAACGACAGAATGGAGGGCGGTGGCCCTCGGGTCAAACCAATAAACAACGCGAGCCTTGTTACAAAACATACAGTACACAGACAATTTTTCTACTTGTACTCCATAAGCCGCAGGCAGCTTCAATTCCGAGTCCATTAAGAGGCTAGCTCCTCATCAAGTGGCATTCTCAAGTGGATACAATGGCGATGATGATGATGATGACGACGATAAGGGGGCACAAGTGCTACGAATGTTTACATTCGTTTCCCAGAAGACGCAAGCAAGTGTTTACACTCAACACCATCTTGTGCGCGGGCGCTGATTACATTACATTTTGAGTTTCTTCTCTTGATTTCGTAGCAAATTGACATGGATTTCTTGGGTTTCATGTGTGCGCATCTATAAATCAGCTTATTCCGTTGCGAAGGACGCCGAGCAATAGGGATGATACTCAACTGCAATTGATGGTACGGCATTTCCCTTTGCGCAGCCTTTATGAATGAGCAAACATCTTGAATGTTGGCAGAGTGGTCATAAATTTCGCCATCGTCAACAACTTCCAATCTCACTCTCGAGTACTGGCGGAAGGGGGAAGCAGACGAGTCACAAGTGCGTGTGAGGGTGTGTCGTAAAGCGTCAAAGGAACAAAGAGTGCCACCATCATTAGCTCGGGCAATTATCTTTCATTTTATTGCTTTATAGTTGAATCCGGGAGGGAGACTCGGCTTTTAGATACAGTCGACGCGACTAATTAGCCGCAGACGGTAGTAATTTACAAATCAACTGACGGAGTACTTAATCGCCCGGGCAGTTTCTCTTTTTTATTCAAAATATAAGAATAAGAAGCCCGTAAGCTGCTAGAGTGGATAATGACTGCAGTCAATTTTCTCACAGCACCGCACTCGACCGACACATGAAAAGTCAACCAATTACTCAAAACTCAACCTTGGGGAACCTCACCGTTCCTTTCTTCTTTTGTTTTTTTTTTTTTTTTTTTGTTCGTCTTCGTTCCTGCTACGTGCGGCGGCGGGTGTTCGATTTCAATTCTGCCATTCACCTTCTGGCACCGCGTGAAACACAAATAATATCTCTCAAGTATGCACTCACCTTATGATACAACATAGAAATGTGACGGTCAAGTGACACCATCAACCTCTCCCTTGTGTCGATTAAATACACCGAACCTAGAGGGGCAAAGACAAGAATGAATTACCCTCGTATCTCAAGTGGAACGAAAATTCATTGAATAAATTCACAATGATCCTTAGGAATATGAAAAATAGCCTCCGAAGCACCTTGTTGTCGCTACCAAAAGCCGGCTGTGCTACGGGGTAATCCGACGCAACAAGCAATTCGACACGCATTCGAATCAAATTGCGCTTGTGGCTAATTTTTGTGTTCTTTGTTGCATTTTGTCATTAGAAGCCCTGGGTTAACAGAGCTCGGCTCAGGTGTCATACACTTGAAGTGGAAACAAAAGAAAAACCAACGTGTGCCTTAGTTTTGTTGTTCGACTTGGTGGTTTTGAATTCAATGGAAATGAAGACGGTGACGGTGTTTTTCACTTACTTAAATTTCAGAATTTCGATGCCGTGTTGCGGTTTAATGTTGGGTTTGGTGGGAACCGTCAGCATAATAAGTGCTATTTGCCTGTCATTGACCGCGGGACTTGGGCTTCTATTCGGTGTTTCACTTGGTATGAGCGTTTCGATGGTCGGATGTTCAAAGTCTCTCTTCAAATTGCTGAGCAGTGGACAATGTATCTCATTTTCTTGAAGTTGCGCCTCGACTTGATATAACCATTCCGAGTGGCGATCTTAACGAAAGAGCACTTCAATTTCTTTCTAACTCTGGTTCTGGTTATTTTGAATTGTACTGGCGGACCCAATTATTACGGTCGGAGCTCGCTGATGAGGTCATTGCCACTCTGCAGATTATTTTCGGGAACGAAATCGGGAGTATTCGCATCCAACCCCTAGGAGCCGTGCAGTCGAGGGCAAGTAAAAGTAGACCTCAACCAACTGGATGTGTGCGGCACAGGAAGCAGCCGGATCTTGACGGAGACCCATGTTCGCTTCCAATGCAGCACAATCTAAGTAAAGGAGGCTTTCAATTCTTACCTAACAGATGTTGACATTCGCAAGGTGTGTTCAAGAAGTAACAGGAATTAGAATAAAAAAGAGATAGTACGGGAGTAGACACACAGATGCTTGGCGGTAAAGAGAATTTAACCGAGTATGGCCGAGTACGCGTTGTCAGTAGTCTTGTATCCAAGAAGCATGGCACAAAGAGACTGTGTTGCGATTTCAGAAAGCCTAACGTGAAAATTTAGCCACAATTTGCGTATCGATAGATGATATGTTGACCACAAAGCACCAAAGTGTTCACGGTTGAAGAGAATTCTCGGAAGTATGCTTCATTTGTGACGCTAGAAAGGCGGTATGGTCCTAGGAGTGACAGCTGAAAATGGGAAAAAATGTCATTGAAGACGGAGGTATCCTTACATCAGTAGAAAAGACGAAAGTAATGGATGAATTTCCAGTGCCACAGGATAAAAAGAGTTAGAACACTTCTCAGGCCTAAGAGGTTCAACGGGGGATTGGGTCTTTTGGCCAATCGACCATCGTACTTGCTGCGCAATAGTATTTCAATCGAGTGGAGAGCCGAGCAAATAGTCGCATATGAGCAACTTAAAACAGCGCTCATCAAGGCACCCATTCAAAAGCTATTCAACTCAAAAGCGAAGACGGACAATTAGACTGATCTCAGCAAATATGGATATGCAGCAGGGCTGTTGCAGAGAGTTTGGGACCATCAACGATGGCATCCGGTGCAGTACATTAGTCGAAACACATCAACAGATGAGGAGAAGAACAATTCTTATGAACTGGAAGCAATGGCGGTTATAAAGAGTGATTTGTTTGCTGTTTGGTTCTTCAGTATTCTTATTTACGTCTATTCTACGTCTTATTCATCGCATGTCAAAATCAAGCATGCTCAGTAAGTTTTGCCATTTCATCCATGGAACGACATACGAAGTATGTGTATGCTTTACGAGGGTGGTTCGATAAGTGCTTAGCCTACAAAAGAAAAACAAACATTTTGGAGAAATGGCGATTTATTTTTCAATATAGTCTCCTTTTAGCTCGATACACTTGACCCAGCGATGCTCCAACTTCTTTAACCCGTCTGAAAAATACGTTTTCTCGAGGTCTGCAAAGTAGGCCTCCGTAGCGGCGATGACCTCCTCATTCGACTGAAATTTCTGCCCGGCGAGTGACTTTTTCAAGTTTGGAAACAAAAAGAAATCGCACGGGACCAAATCTGGAGAATACGATGGATGGGGCAGCAGCCCAGTCGTAGCCCAATTGACCAATTTGGCCGTGGCGAGGACGGAGGTGTGAGCCGATGCGTTATCATGGTGGAAAAGCACTTTTTTCTTCGCCAAGTGGGGCCGATTTTTCTTCAATAATTTGGCATAGTACAGCTCTGTGACCGTTTTGCCCTTCTCCAGGTAGACTCCACATCATCAACCCTGTGAATCCCAGAAAACGGTGGCCATCACCTTTCCGGCCGATGGGACAGTCTTCGCCTTCTTCGGAGCACGTTCGCAGGGTGAAGTCCACTGTTTCGACTGTTTCTTGGTCTCTGGTGTGTATCAGTGGGTCCATGTTTCGTCGACTGTCACGAAACGGCGCAGAAACTCATTCGGATTGCGCTTAAACAGAGTCAAACACTGCTCTGAAATGGTCTCACGGTTGCCGGAGTGAGCAAACGCGGCACCCATCGCGCCGACAGCTTTCTCATGCCAAAATTTCATGCAGGATATGACCCACGCGATCTTTTGAAATGCCTACTGTCTCAGCTATCTCGCGCACCTTCAATCGGCGGTCTGCCAATACGGGATCGTGGATTTTTGTCACGTTATCCTCCGTAGGAGCCGTTTTCGGGGCACCTGGACGTGGCTCATAAAAAACCGACGTGCGACCACGTTGAAACTCGTTAAACCAATTTTTGATGGTCGCCATCGAAGGAGAAGAGTCACAGTACACAGCATCCAAACGCTCTTTGATTTCGCTGCGCGATTTCCCTTCCAAAAACAAGAATCGAATCACCGACCGATATTGCTCTTTTTCCATTTTTCTAAAATCCGCGGACACTCCCGCTTCCACACGCGGCCAAAACAAAACTACGAGTCTGATCCGACTGAAATTTCAACAGTAGCCGTCTACTAGAATGTACTTCACTATGCTCTTGCGATACTGGCGCCATCTGGTGGTGAGGCTAAGTACTTATCGGAACGCCCTCGCAAGCCGGGTATCTCTATTGGAAGATGGACTCTATTATGTATGAAAGGAGCGCAACTGAAAGACAACTAGATTAAAGCAGTGCGAGTGCTCTTGGAGAAAGGATTTTTTATTAAAGAACACGGTAAACGAGCTAGTAGTGGTTCAAACCACTATGGAAGAGGAATTAGTCGATCTTGCACATCAACAAGGGGCCCTTTTCCGTCAAGAAAGCCCTAGATTTGGTTTAGAAGAACTTCGTAATTCCAGAGATAGCACGTAGGTCAATGATGTTATGAGGGAATGGGTGAAATGCATTATCACGGGGTCTAAGTTGGGAAGGAAGGAATTCCATCGACAAAATGAGTGAATCTTTGAGGATGACCACGTTGGGCCGATTGAACCAACTTAAAAATAACCAATCGTAGTACTCACCTTGTCGAAATTCGTATGGTACGCTCTATCCTAAGAAAAGAGGATGAAAAGGAAACGTATCGACAGGTTGAGAAAACAAGCCACGGCATTCGACATTACTTCCACCGCGTCTAAGGACTATTTACCAATAACATTAGGAGCCCCGCAAGGCCAAGTCGGGAGGATGCACAAGATCCTGATCCAATGCTTTCAAGGACGTGTACTTTGAGCCCTACACTACACAGATCTGCGTGAATGGTTGGAAGATACCGCAATAGAAGAATTGGAAGCCGAGCGTGATACCATTCGAGAAGAAGCTCGCGGGAACATCGATATTATCAAATGAGAGAACAAGAAGTCATTTGACAAAAATGGAGTTAGTCACCAGAAAGAGTACTCAATTCGGAGCGGAGCTTTAGCTGCAGTTTAAGACCCAAGCATGGCAAGTATCAGGTTGGCAAAATAAAAGACCACGAGGGCCCAGTGACAACAACTACAATACAATAGCCGAAAGCATGAGGTAGTGGAACCCTTCATTCGGTCAATTGCATAGCCAGGATGTTGGAATGTGGGGTTAGGCTTAACGTAGGAGCAAACAGACAGATATTCTGACGTTGTCCTACAGATTTTACTCGGAATTAGGCAGGTACAGCGTGCGCCATCTCATATGGGTCGATGTAAATTTCGAATAACTTCAACAATTCTCAACCGATTTTGGAAATTCAAAAACTTTTATTCAATTTAGACCTTTACAATTTATTTTGATTATTTTTTGAAAACAATATCAATTAAATGACCACCTTTACTGCTGATGCAAAAATGGGCTCGTTTTCGCGCATTCTCCATGACATTTTCGAGCATTTTGGTCGAAATTTCTGCGATTTCCGCGCGAATGTTTCTTTTGAGCTATTCTATTGTCTTCGGGCCGATAGTATACACCTTGCTTTTCGAGTATCGCCAAAGAAAAAAGTCTGAAAGAGTCAAATCCGGCGATCTTGGAGGCCAGTCAATATCGCCCTTTTTTGACACCAATCTTCCAGGGAACTTCTTACGCAAAAGGTTCATTGTTTTGTCCGCAGTCTTGTTGAAACCAAAAGTGAAATAAGCCTTTTTACGCATTTCTGGGACCACATAATGGGCCAACATCCACCGATATCGATCGCTATCCACTGTATCGCCAATTTTGAAGAATACGGTCCAATGATGGTTTTAGCGCATACACCGGCCCAAACAGTAACTTTTTGATTGGATTTTTGGTGCCCCAGAAGCGACAATTTTGTTTATTAACTGAGCCAGAGAGCGTAAAATGTGTAAATCGGTCATCAAAATTTGCTGCCAGAACTCCGACTCAGCATTAATTATTGCAACGACATTTTGAGCGTATGCCAAGCGCCGTGGCTCATCTTGTGGCAAAATTCTTTGAGTTATCTGCACTTTGTATGGAAATAAGTGAAGATCATCCTTTAAAATTCTCCGCAAAGTGGTCCCACTGATGCCTAACTGCTGCGAACGGCGCCGATATGAAAAACTTGGGTCTTCTTGAACACTGGTCTTCACAGACTGAATAGATGAGTTTGAACGCCGCGGACGTGGCCTAGGTTGCTCACGAGGGCTTGCCACAGAACCAAACTGAAAAAAAATTCGAGGCCCAACGACGAATTGTATCTTTTTTGGGCGCAACACGATCACGATATTTAGCACGATACGCACGTTGAGTTAGCACAATCGAGCGTTCATTTTTAATGAACATTGAAACTATTTCCGCGCGATTTATGGTTAAAATTGTACTGAATTGACGTTTCCAAAATGCTATGACATATGAAAATCGGTTGACAATTGTTGAAGTTATTCGAAGTCTACATCGACCCATATGAGATGGCGCACTCTGTAGAACCCAGAAGAGACAGATATGCGACATGCATAGACTCGGACACACGCGTTTAGTTACAAGATCTTGAAGATGACGAACGCTTACCTATACCGAGAACCTCGAGGAATGTAGTAGAAAACATTGAGACAGTCGAAGTCGTTCTGTGTCCACGAGAATTATCGAGGAGATGACTAAGACCGTGATCTATTGCATTCTTACCGTGAACTTGGGAAAGAGTTGGATCTGCACGCGATTTGTTCCACATTTTCTCACGGAGGAACAAAAAGACCGTTAACTAGCAATGAAACGTGATGAAACGTGATTCTCCAATACGAACCACCCACCAAAATTCAAATCGCAATATGAAAGTCGACAGATGAGTCGAAAGAGAAAAAGGTTCGGGTGCGAATCAAGACGAAGCTCACCGTTTTCCTCGATTCAAAAGGCATTATCCATAAGGAGTTCGTTCCAAGGTCAGACAGTGAGTGCTAAATATTATTTGGGTGTTCTGGCGAGACTGTGGGACATCGTGTTCGCCCGGCGTACAAGGAATTTGGCAATTGGTTATTGTTGCATAGCAATACGGCGTTGCACAAAGCCCTACTAGTACGCGGGTTTTTGGTCAAAATCATGACCCGCTTGATCTGGTCGCGCGACTTCTGGCTGGTTCCTAAACTCTAATTAGCCTTGAACGGTGACACCTACAGTACGATTCCTACCATCAAGGACGCTTCGATCGACCAACTTAAGTCTATACCGGCCCTCGAGTAACAGATAAGCTCCGACAAGTTTTGACAAACGCTGTATTGTCCCGGAGTGGGATTGATTTTGTGGCAAGAACTCATGGTGCACTATGCTATTCGTGTCTAAATCCTCAGTGAGCTTGATCTTCTCATCTGGCCGCGCGCGTCGATTTAGTCTCTGCGACCTAAAACGTTCCCAAAACCCATCCATCCATCACCTTCTATGACAAGTTATTGACTTTATATAGCTACTCCCGAGCAACTTACATTCGCCACTGTTTTTGTTCGGAGTTCAAAGGGGAATCATTTGCTACCGCCTATTTCATGCCCAGAATATAATTTCATTCATTTATTTCCATGAAATTTCAAAATTCCCGATACTTTTTGAACACGCCCTAACTTAAACCTAACCTCCATGATCTCTTAATATTTGCTCGTTGACTACATTCTTAACTTTTTTATGGATTACCCAACCTAAGGGCTTTCTAAAACAGGAGACCCCTTTACCGGGATCAAAAGGCCTACAGAAAATTAGCGCGGCGGTATCTTTCCTTAATGAATTACTATCACCGCCGCTACGAAAACAACTCGATGGCACAAGTTAATAAACATTTCCTGAAAACCACTTCAAGACGCAAATACCTATGCATCTTAACAGCTTTCTTGATCTTCATCTTCGGCTTCTATACTTTTTCGAGGAATCCTACAATCCCCATCTGTACAAATACGTTATTACTTAACTTCTTCATGTGCTCTCTTTCCAAAGAAGTACCAGTTTGCTGCCACCATCATTCTCACCGCCTTGCTAACTATGCAAACAGATAATTAAAACATCCTCCCGCATAATGCCGAGAGCCTCCGATGACGGTACTGAAGACGACGATACAAATGATGATGACGATTACGCTGATGATACTAATACTCATTACCGTTAAGCGGCGCTATCTGCGATTAGGTTAGCGGCATCATGGAGTACAAACTTTACCAATAGAGCTCATGGAAGCCCGCTTAAATAGAAAACCTAGAAAACGAGTTAATTAGCAAGCAGTAATTGGTTTCACTGAAGGAGATTGGAATATTATACGTACCGCTCCGAAGGATGAGTGGATTTTACCGCACGTCGAGGAAGTTAAAAAGAGATTTCGAGCGAGTTATCAAATTAACATTATAATCGGCTAGAGAGACTGACTAAATTCAAATTTATCCCGCGCCGTGTTCGTAGCATCGTGAAACGGACGAACAAAAGCCGCCGATTCTACGAATCGAACGTTTGCAAAACCCTCTGCACAAGCCCGAGAGGGTGGTGGTTGAAGGAGAACTCGAGACTCCTGTGCCATATCACGAGCAACGTTTCAAAACGAAAACACAAACAAAAAACAAGGGGAAAAGAGCCAAAATGGATTCTCTTCAGAGCGACAACAACGTCGGCGACTAACGTAGTCGCCATCCCACAGCTATCACACAGCTAGCTACTTTGTCGTTTTTTTCTTTTTTTCGTTGTCTACAGGAGGTGAATTCCAGCTCCCGGCATCGCATGGATACAAGTTAAATCCCCAAATGGGAATCTGTTTGTAGTTCAAATAATTGCTTTGAATTACAAATGGCAGCAGCAACGACGATGGCGCTGACGATGACGGCACCGATAGCAATCGTCGTTGTCGTGGTGATGCGACTACGACCGACTGTGTAGTCATAGCTGGCAGGGAATGAAAATTGCGCTTCGGCGACGAGTGGGCTTCTGTTGCCACTACCGCCGCTGTGAATGCTACTACGACTGTTGCTGCATACACGGGGGTCGTTTAAAATATTCCATTTGGGTTGCGGGCAGAGAAAAAGGGATTTCAGATACCGACCGACAGAATTGTGAAGAGGTATTAAAACAAAATGGTTCCTGTCTCGGTAGTTCCTGTTCCGGTTCGCCTTTTCTCCTCTACGTGACGTCTGTAGACGACACCGACTCGCATTTCTGCCTGTCTACATCGAACCATCGTTGCCAACACTGGCATCGGATCTTAATCCTCATGGGATGACAAGAGGTAGAACGATGTTGGTTTTCGCATTCCCCTATCCAGTGAAACAGCGTGAAAATCAGTCGAGGTAAATTGGAAAATCCCAAGTTAGCTGCATATCCACTTAATCGCATGGCGGAATTGTTTTTGCAGTAGTACGGGTGTGGGTACACCACGACCTCGACCCTATAGATTGGAACAACCGTGTATTGGTCTTCCTTTGGAAGTGCTATACAAAGATACTCAAATGATATTGGTTATGCGATTAAAGAGTCCGAATAGGACTGAGGAGTGGAGTAAAATACGATGAGGATTATTGCCAGGAGATTGATGAAAAGTAATTCAATCCGGCAACGTTGTCTGTTACGTTGGCACTAATTGAAATAATTTAGATCGAAAGCCGAGGATTTCCGATTTTGACATCCCCTAAACCTTGCCTTCTATCCTTCTACTACGTTTAGTAATCATCTCTTCTTGTTTTGTGTTTCAGGTCTCAAATGGTCCAATAAGCACACATTTGCTGCCGATCTCCAGTCAGTCGCAATTGGCGACGGGTCTTGTTAAGCCTCTGCCATCTGCGGTTGCGAAAATTCCTCCAACATGCACAACGACCTCGTCGCCAAACAGTAAACAACAGCCGCAGCAACAACAGCAACTGCCGCATTCGCCACAAACCGCGACATCGGCATCGCCCAAACCACCGGGCGGATCGATACATTCACCGGTTGGCATTGGCAGCTTAGTCGGTGCGCCACTAACTACCTTGGCCAATGGCTTTGCATCCTCCATACCGCCATCGATCACAACGTCGCATCCGATTACCAGCTCGCGAGTATCGCCCACATCTCCACTGACACATCAGCAGCAGCAACAACAACAACAGCACCAACAGCAGCAGCTACAGCAATTGACGCAAGGCCCGCCACAATCGATGCAAGTAACGGGCAACAGTAATGGCAGCCAGAACAGCAATAGCCTAAGTAACACTAACGGTAGCAGTAGTAATAGTAACAGCAGTAGTAGCAGTTTAGGACAACCAATTCCCGGATCACTGTCTGTACCGATGCCACAGCCACCGCCGGCAACTGCACCAGCTGCGCCGCCACCAATCACGCCGAGCGTTCATCATCCCGGTCTGGATAGTGCGGCCGTAGCTAGTGGGCGAACGAATAGTCCGGCAGTAGCGTCCGGCGCGGTACACACTGCAACGGCGCCGTCAGTAAATGGCGCTAGCATTGGAGCGAATGGCGGTAGCAGTAGCATACCGCTATCAACGCCATACAGGACGCCATATCCGAATTACCAATTGTACGCGCCGTATAACAACCTCCACCACAGTCCGTATCTGCCAACTGCAGTGCCATCGCCGACGGCGTCACCGCGCACTATGGACTCGCGGACCAGCAATCGTGAATCGCCGTTGATAGTCTCGAAATCGGTGCGACCGCATACGCCGTCGAGTGGTAGTGGTCTAATGTCTGGCTCAAATAATGGTTTACCACCGCCACAATCGCCTGGACAGGCAGCTCCTCCGCACGGAATTGTTCCGTCGTCGTCACAACACCCACAACAGTCGCAATCGCCATACGGACCGCCATCACATATGCTTGGCGGACAACCGAATAGCAATAGTAGCAGTAGTGGGCCACAGCAACAAAACATGCCGCCAGGTAGCGTTCTCAGGGATCAGCAAGCATCATTAAATGCACAACTGCAACAACAACAGCAGCAGCAGCAACAGCAATTGCAGCGGCAATCAATGCAGCCGCTATCGCATCATCCGCATGCACAGCAATCGGCACAGCATCCTGTGCAACTTCCGCCGCTGTCGTTGCAGGCTCATCCACATGCTCAGCATATGCAGCCGGGGTTGCCGCCACACGCATCAGTTGGCGGTCTTGGTGCGAACAGTTCATCATCTGTGATTCCACGAACTCATTCACCGAGGGGACATAGTCCGAATCGGGAAAGGGATAGTTATAGGTAACGACCTCAATTAATCTTGCACTCTCGAGTGGTATATTGATCCATGGTTTTTGTTTTTGCAGTAGTAATGTAAGCAGTTTGTCGAGATCCTCAACGACGCCGGGCGGCGGTATGCCGCCGTACAGTAGTGCTCCACAAACTGGACCATCGCCATCGTTGCAGCATTACAGTAGTAGTAGTAGTAGTAGTTCCATTGGTGCGACATCGTCACCATTGTCACTGCCACCCACATCGATTGGTGCCACTCCCTCTAGTCTACCATATCCGCCGAAAAATTCTGTTTGGCCTTCAAGGTGAGTTCGTGATGTCCAATGTGAGTTTTGTTGTTGTTTCTAATGAGGATTATGATTACTTTTAGCACGTCTAGTTCGACGCAATTATCGCCGGCGACAACGAGTACAGTGACGCGACCTACACCTCCTCCAGCGCAATCACAAACAGCACAACAGCAACAACAGCAGGCGGCTAGCAGTGGTGCTGCTAACTCGGCGTCGCCGCATCATTCGTCTGGATCCACATCGCATTCCACATTTCAGCCGCCATTTGCTGCACCGTTGCCACCCCCGGTTAGCTCGGCATCGACTGTTCCTCATCCCTTTTCCGCTGAATCTCTCTTCCAGTCTAGTAAAAGTAATATTGAAAAAGCATTTTTCACTCTCTCCATGGTCTGACGGTCATTTATCCTATTCCAGCTGATCAAGCAGATCTCCTACGCCGTGAACTTGATAGTCGTTTTCTGGATCGTTCCGGTTTAGCTGTACCTCCACCTACATACCTGCGGCAAGAACTCCATCATCATCAGCACCAGCATACGCATCTGCATCAACATCAACATCAGCAGCTATTACCAGCTGCACCGCCACCGTCTGCAGCAATGTTTCCCCCGCCACTGTTCAAGGACATACCCAAAATGGGTGCTGTTGATTCGCCTTTTTACAGGACCAGTCTGGGTTTACCCGGTTATCCGGGCTATTCGACCAGTATGCTGCCCCCTGGTCTTGGGGGCCCGACACCGTTTGTGCCTCCTAGCCATCTGCCATCTTTTGCTCCCAAAGTAAGTATAACGTCGACCCATCCAGCTTGAGCTGAATTCGCCGCAAGGCTATTTTACGATGCAATAATAATGTGCGACGGCGGCGTTTTTTATTATAATTTTTTTTTTCATTTTATATTCGTCTTTGATGTTGTCTTTTGATGAACCGTTTGGTTTGCTCATCAAAAAGTCATTCACATCGACACAGACTCATAACCTCACTCCATCATTACTCTTTGATTTTTATTTTTATTTTTATTTGACACGCCACATCCTGAGCTCTCTTTTGTATCATGAAACAAACAAACAAACAAAAAAAAGAAAAAAAAATCATCTCGCTAACACTCATTCATTCTTTCATTTCGTTTCGCAGCAACCAACCCCGATCGTTGATCCCACTAAGTCTAAGCAAATGGTAGGTTTAAGTTTGTTTCTGATTTGATTTTCTTTCCCAACCCCCTCTATCGATCCCTGAATCCTATTCCGATCTAGCCAAATAGACGTGTGTTTTGGCAGCGCCCAATAGCCGCAAGGTATGAAGCCCTCAGCCAAATCTAATTTGAAGAAAACTATAACTGAACTTATCTAGTTCCGGTTCCGTCTCCATACTTCAACTGCCAGCCCAATATCTTGGACAAAAACTTGGCTGTCAAACCACACAATTTTTTTCGAATCGCCAAAGATCTGGTGACACAAATGACGTATTTAAAACAATCGTCCTTCAGACGAGGCTCTAAAGAGCTCATATCCAGATTCTAATTGGCATACCAATTCTACCCCATCCTGTTCCATACCACCCCGCCACTCATTAGCGCCATAACAACTCTTTCATCCACTTTTTGCATTTTTCTTTCCATTCATCGCTTCTTAACGTCTCTCTGTTTGTGTTCTTCCTGCTTCTCTTAAACCCTCTGTATGCCGGTTGACTAGCCACGCTTAGTTCAATCTCAACCCTCACTCCCGCTCAACCACACTCATCCTCAACTAACATCAATTCTCATTGTCTTCTCACTCGCAGAAAACCGGTCGATGGAATGCAATGCATGTGAGAATAGCGTGGGAGATCTACTACCACCAGAATAAACAAAACCCAGACAAAGCTGCAGCTGTCGCGGCAGCAGCAGCCGCTGCATCTGGTAATTCGAGTAGTGGATCAGGAGCCGGTGCTCCACCACCACTTGGTCTGAAGGCATCTCCCGCATCAATGAATGATTTGCTACGCTCACCGTCGCATATGTTCCCATCATCGGCGGCGGCAGCGGCTGCAGCTGCTTCCAGTTTACATCGTCCTAATGAAATGCCACCATCGGCTGCTTATCCAGGCGGATTACCAGGGAGATCTCCATTTGAAACGTCACCGTTATCGGCGAGTTTCTTGGGCGCACCGCCTAGTCATTTGGGTAAGTTGTCATTTGTTATTCATTCCTGTCGGACGTCCAAAGCAGTGGGAATTTAATTTCCAGGTACAGCTGTTTCTCCATTCGGACGGTATCCGGGAACGTTTGTCGGTTTCGCAGGTTTTACACACTTTGGACGAGATATTCCGATCGGTGCCACAATCCATGATTCATGGAGAACGTAAGTATTTTCCTTTAAATTTCTCACCAAATTGGAGATGCTTATAGTTTCAATGTTATTTTAGCCTCCAACGGACTGTAGCCTATCCTCCTGGTCCCGGTCAGCCTGGGTGGCCACTGAAGCCTGATCCCGGGTTAGATGCTGCCCGACGCGAGGCCGAAGAACGGGAACGGGAGCGTGAACGCGAAATGCGCGAACGAGAACATCGAGAACGTGAACGACAACGTCGTGAGCGCGAAGAACGCGAGCGCAAGGAAAAGGAGGAAAAATTGAAACGGGAACAACAGGAACGCGAGCGTGAACGGGAACGAGAACGCGAGCGAAAAGAACGTGAACGCCGAGAAATGGAACGGCGTGAAATGGAACGTGAGCGCATGATCCAACAACAGAGACTGAATGAAAGCTCGAAAATGGCTGCTGCAGCTGCCGCTGCAAATTCGGCCGTTCGCGATCGTTCCCCGCTACGTAATGGCAACGCCGACGGTCCCGACATACGAATCAAAGAAGAACACCCTCGACTCGATGCTCGCAAAGAGGAACAAGAAATGCTTATGCGTTCTGCCGACCCGCGTTACCATCAAAGTCTGGCCGCAGCACAAGCGGCACAAGCTCATCATCCATTCATGACAACCCGCCACGGACCACATGTTCTTCCACCGCCACCGCACTTATCACGCACAATGATGCCACCGTCAATTGGCGGTCCACCGCTTCCGCACTTTGCTCCGCCTGGCGCTGCCGGCTGGACAATGGATCCGTATCGCGATCCATATGGCCCCATATTACGCTACAATCCACTTGTCGAGGCTGCATTCCGTCACGAGGAAGAACGTGTAAAAGCAATAAACATGTACACAATGCAATCAGCGGCACATCTGCGTGGCAAGGAACCCAGTCCCATACCGCCGGCAGTTGGTCCGCCACCACCTCATCATCGCATGCAACAAAGCACACACAAACCAACACAGCCGCCGCCACATATGCAGGGCATGCCAGTCTCTGTAGACATGCACAAAAAAGAAGACACCGCTCCAGCCCGATGATAGGCTGCTGCCGGATGCTTCCGCAACGGAATTACCTAAGCGAAAACAAAAATTTAAATTATCTCTATATTTAACGGTATCTGTACATAGTTTCTCTAGGATTTAAGTAACCCCACTCCTCATGCCCCCCCCAGTGTTGTATAGACCAAATAAGGGTACTCACCCTTCGATCATAACTCCTCCCCTCACATTTGTATTATAAAAGTGATGCAATGACAAAGGACAAGCGTATATATACAGACCTATATACATAAATATTTTGTTTTTGTTAAATTCTATAGTAATTCTCATCGTGTAGATAGTTATCTCTAGCGTGTAAGGCAACAAGGAACACGAAAAGCTTTTTCTTCTCATTTCTCCTCGAACGAACTTAAGTTTCTATTCCCTCCCGCCTCCGCTCTTCATGACCACCTGTAAAAAAAGAAACAAAACAAATACATATAAATAGATATAAACAAGAGAGGGAAATTATAGGGTTTTTTTTTTTTTTTTTTTTTTGTAAAATATCCCACTGTATATAGGAGTTTATTAAACAATTTGTTTGTAACCAAAAATTATATAAAAAAAAAAAGAGGAAACTTAGGGATAGGAAGTGATGAACGCCCTTCCTTTCCGCGGGTCTGTGGAGAATAAAAATAAATTTTCCAACTCTGAAGCACACACTCTACACACAAAACAAAGAAACCGGAAACAGTGGAAACAACAGGAGAAAACAAAAACACACACAATATGTTCTAATAGGAATAATCTAGTACATAATGAGACAACAAATCTAAAAAAAAATCTAATTTTATACATACGAGCATATATAAATGAAATGAATATGTAAAAATCTTTATCATTTCCTCCTTAGATAGGTTTAAGACTAGGACTCTCGAGTGTCTGCGGTCCGGGCAGCAATCGTAGATTTTTCTATGTTCTCGTAGCCGGAACACATGTGCATGCATGAGAGCGAGAGTGCGAGAGAGGAACACCGATTAGTTTATAACAAAACTGTATAAAGGAGTCTTAATTGTATATTTTCTAGCGATAGGATAGGTGCCCTCCCTCCGCACTTTTCGACTCTCGCGGTACGCATTGCTCTCGCGCACCATCATGTCATGTCGGCTTCGTTCAGAATGACACGTTATAACATTGTAGGGATCTAGTACATAATAATTTAAAATAAAAACCCTAGAATATAACTGAAAAGAAACAAAAAAAATAACACTATTAAGAAGGGAGGAGAAAAGCAAAACGGAAAACCTATTATTTATTGTTAAACAAAGAAGTATTTAAATGAAATGAAAAAAAAGTTTAAGATTTTGACTATTAAGAGCCAAACACACGTTGAAAAAATAAAAATAATAAATTGAAACACAACCAATTAACACACACACACACACACACTCGAAAAAAAAAAAAAACAAAACCAACATGAAATCGTAAGAATTACAAATAAAATGTTAAATAAAAAACAAACGCAGAAAGAGAATGAATAATATTTACGTATTATTATAATCATCATTCAAGAAGTACATTTTTAATTATAATTGTAACCATTTATTATTATTATTATTATTTAATGCAATGCAGTATATATACATAAAAAAATATATCTAAAATAATTATGAGAAAGAAAAGAAAATAAAACAAAATAAATGAAAAGGATAATGATGAAAAACGTATAACTTAAGGTAATTTAAATTAAAAGAAATTATTATAATTATAAATAAAAAAAAAGAGGAAAAACAACAAAAAAAAAAAAACAACAAACAAACAAAACATTTTTGTAGATAAATGTGAACGCGAAAGTCAGAAAAAAAACATACAAGAAAAAAAGTAAATAAATATGAAGAAAAAATATTTAAATAAGTCGATGTTTCATTTTTTTGTCGATTTTGTGTCCAGGTATGGTAAGAAGTGGTTCGATACCAGAACCGTGGTAAAATATGGAATTATCCTTACAACCAAGTCATTATTATCAATTTACCATCGAATTTATCCACTGCATTCCACCGGCATCATCATCATTTGTGGCTAATTCAATCTTCAGCACCTTTCAGTGGGCTTAAAGCCAATGGCCAGACTCACTTTGTTGCGACTATCCCCTCTAGGAAATTCTTGTCACACATGGTCAACCACTCGGCAACATGTCCGACAACAGTATCTCATACCTAAGCTACAGCCAGATCCTCATCTCTTCCACCATCTAAAGGGTCCGCCAAACAATTTTTTTTTTTTTGAAAATGCTATAAAAAAAAACTACTGAATATTTTCTCAAATTTCTTTTTTTATTTGAAAGTACAATCCTTCCGGTTAATAATGGAAAATAATTTCATTCAAAAGGCTGCCTCGGCTGGCCATGCAGTAGCGTACACGATCGGTCCAATTTTTAAGCACATTATCGATTGTGTGCAGCTGTATTTCACCAATGGCTTCACGAATATTGTCCTTTAAAGCGTCAATTGTCTCTGGCTTGTCGGCGTAACACTTATCTTTGACGGCACCCCACAAATAATAGTCCAACGGTGTCAAATCGCAGCTCCGAGGTGGCCAAACGACATCAGCTCTGCGGCTGATAATGCTATCTTCAAAAACAGGGCGCAAAATATCGAGTGTAGCTTCGGCTGTGTGGCACGTAGCGCCGTCCTGTTGAAACCAAATGTTGCCAATATCCTTCTCTTCAGTTTTTGTGAACAAAAATTCGTTCTACATGGCCCGATAACGATCGCCATTGACTGTAACGGCCACTCCCTGCTCATTTTCGAAGAAAAATGGCCCAATTATGCCTCTGGACCAAAATCCGCACCAAACAGTGGCTCGTTTTGGGTGCACCGGCTTTTCAATGTATGCGTGCGGGTTTTCTGTGCCCCAGATGCGATAATTTTGCTTGTTTACATACCCGCCAAGATCAAAATGAGCTTCACCTGAAAAGATGATTTTTTTGGCAAAATCGGCATCTTCTGTAAGTCGATCGCAGGCCCACTTAGCGAAGCGAAAACGCATTGGATGGTCAGTTGGCTTCAACTCCTGGACCAATTGGACTTTGTATGGCGTCATACCAAGGTCTTTATGCAAAATTCGTCTCAATGATGTCTCCGAAATGTTCAATTGTTGAGAACGACGGTGAATTGATGTTGATGGCGCTTCACGCACACTTTCTGCCGCAGCAGCAATATTCTCGGGTGTACGCACTGTTTTTGGCTTTTCACGCTTTGGTTTATCGATGAGGATGCCAGTTTCTTTCACTTTTTTCACAAGATAACCAACATACGGAGCTGACGGTGCTTCTCTTCTTCCAAAATCCGTACGCAATTTTCGCACACATTCTGCAACATTACCATGATTTTCAAAGTAATGTCGCAATATTTCCCAGCGTTGTTCAAGCGTATACACAACCATATTCGTTCAGCGGAAGGATAAAACTAATTATCTGTCAAATCAGACATGAGCTAAGTGTTACCATTCACGAAATAAGCACTACTTGAAAAAAAAACGTTAGATGGCGGACCCTTTACAAACGAATTTTCTTCAACATCTGTCCCCTCCAAATCTTTCGTTGATCCCCTACTGCCACCTTCAGTCAAACTTACCCAGCAATCTATTGCCCCAACGACTGTCGATACGCTCTCTCCAGGTTAAGAGATAAAAATATCTATGAGAATGCAATGGTTTCAATACAACAGGAAGGCCTCCCCACCGATTTCACTACCCTCAAGAACCTTTTCATTAAATATCACGAGTTTTTCAATATCTCACCCAAAAAAGTATCAAACGATCTTGACACCTTCAGACAATATATATACTCAAAGCGTATATCGCACCTTCAGCGTAGCAAAGCTGACCATTATAGGTTTTTCGTCCCTAACAGTCTCCCCCTCCCTGCCACTCTAACGCTCCCCTCTTACCTTTTATTATCAGAACGTAAGAGGTCTGCGCTCTAAAACTCAGGCAGTCCTGCAGCAATCACATGCCTTACCTTTTAAAATCTTTGTCTTAACGGAAACGAACCTAATCCCTAGTATAAACAACCTTGAACTATTCCCATCCAACTTTAAAGTTTATCGCGACGATGATGTTAATAGACTATTGATGGTTGTCCATGCCGCGGTGTTCTTCTAGCCGTCCGAAACTCTATTGACCCCTCCCTCATAACTACCCCGGAAATCGCTCTACGTCATCTGCTTTTACATTTTGCCATCACAACCTATTGAAACATATAACTTGGCCATTGAGACAATCGATAATTTAATTGATTTACGAAATGCCCAAGACGAGATCCTAGTTTTCGGTGACTTCAACCTTCCTCACCTTAAATGGATCTCTTCAGACGACCAATCGTTTTACATTGCCTCTAATCCCACTGCAGCCAAAGAATGTCTCTTCTCTGATCGCCTAGCTGATTCCAGCCTTAACCAAGTCAGCGACATTTTAAATTACATGGGCAGACAACTCGACCTCATTTTCACAAGTGACCCCTTTAATTCCTCAGTTTCAGCTTGCCCGCTGCCCCTATCAACCGTCGACAACTACCACCCTCCCCTTCTTCTCTCGTTCTTTCACAACTCCCCTATACAAAACTCTCCCCCCACTATTCGAATATCTCACGATTTCCACAAAGCCTACTTCCGAAATGACTTCTCTAACTATTTCGGTACTTATCTGCATTTTGTCGAGCTTTATAACTCTCTCTACCAACACTACTTAGTCGAGATGCAAACCAACCTTATAAATAATCCTAAGTCCTTCTTTTAGTTTGTTAATTACAAAAGAAAGTCTGATGGCTACCCAAACTCTCTCTCCTCCAATAATGAAACTTCCAATCATCCTCATAACATCGCCAACCTTTTTGCCACCTTCTTCAATCAATCTTTCATCCATGATTTCTTTGCGTCCGATCTTACTTATGTATATCAACTATTTACCAAATTTCTCCTTTGGATATTATCTTAATTAATGATGAATTCACCCCTGACCCCGACGGCCTCCCTGCTATATTTTTAAAAAAAATCTTCCTCCTCCCTCTCTCTACCTCTCAAAAGTCTTCAGGCTATCAGGGTGAATTTCCCCGGATATGGAAAACCTTTTTTTTATAACACCTATACACAAAAAGGGTCCGAAGAATGACATTAAGAACTACCATCCCATTGCCAAACTGTCTCATATACCCAAAATCTTCGAAAGTATTTTGTATGATAATTTAAGGTTTCAATACAAGTCTTTAATCTCCCCCAGACAACAGGGCTTCCTTAAAGGTCTGCAACCACAAACCTATTTGAATTCGTTTCCTTCGCCCTTTCGGCCTTAGGAAATGGCAAGGAAGTCGATGTTATTTCAACTGACTTCAGTAAGGCATTTGATAAGATTTCACACAGATTAATACTCTTCAAACTGTCTTCCCTTGGCTTTGAACCCATCTTATTAAAGTGCATTTCCTCTTACCTGGAAAATCGCCACTGCAGCGTTCGCTTTAGATCTGCCCTTTCTAACCCCTTCCATGCTTTCTCCGGTGTCCCCCAAGGCAGTCATTTAGGCCCGCTTCTTTTTATCCTTACCATTAACGATATTGAAATGGTTATCAAACATTCCCACATCTCTCTATATGCCGACGATGCTAAGTTCTTTAAGATCATTTCCTCAGAACATGACTCTTTCCTTATTCAATCGGATCTCAGCAGCTTTTGCACCTGGTGCTCAAAGAACTGCCTCGACCTTAACATTTCCAAGTGTCAATCTATTACTTTCTCCCGCAAAAGTAACAAACCTCCTCCCCGCCCCTACTTTCTCTATAATCAACCCCTTTCTACCGTTCAGCGATATAATTTTTAAGGCCAATTCTGCACTCGGCTTCGTGAAACGATGGTCTAAAGAGTTTTCCAATCCCTAAGTCACTCGGTCTCCCTACATAACCTTTGTTAGCCCTATTCTCGTATACGCCTCTCAAGTGTGGTCTCCTTACTATCATACACACATTTCCAGAAGCGAGAGTATTCAACGTCGTTTTCTCCGTTTTGCTCTTCGTGGCTTACCCTGGGACAATCCTCTGATCCTACCTCCCTATCAAGACCGCCTAAAACGTATCAATTTGAACTCGCTGGAAGAACGAAGAAGGATATCCGACATCCTTTTCATCCATCGACTTCTCTCAAGTACCATCGACTGCGCGACCCTTTATAACTGTATCTTTTTTACCACTAACCCTCGTAATACACCAAATCCACGTCTCTTCTATGTACCCACTATGGCTC
This sequence comes from Merodon equestris, assembly GCA_958301585.1. Classification (NCBI taxonomy): domain Eukaryota; kingdom Metazoa; phylum Arthropoda; class Insecta; order Diptera; family Syrphidae; genus Merodon; species Merodon equestris. The sequence goes on along the minus strand of OY284415.1, from coordinate 50,449,724 downwards.
CAATGAACCTATCTCCCGTATGCTGGGGAATGTTAATGCGAAAAACTGTTTCGACTTTAACATCAGCACTCCTTGTCTAAAACTCCGTCTTTGCCTTTTTCTTAGTTTTCTAGGTTATAAGTACAATTAAGTATGTAGCTTGAATTAAGCGCAATAAAATTGGGGTGTAGCCTCCACCAAAATCAAAATCCAAACTCAACAAAACCAATAGTGGTGCCAATTCTCCCATTATTGACACCGCAACCCTCGTGATGGTGCTATAATACGACCTTTTTCTATGAAGTCCTGGGAATGTGAACCCCTACATAATACGACTTCCTTCATTTACAGTTGGCTCATGAGGAAAATGTTCTGTTGTGAAGGCTGGGTTATATTCCGAAAGACTACTTTCTATTGACTGAAAGTCTTAGTTGGTTTCAGATCTCGGCCACAATGGACGGAAATGGGGGTTGCAGAGACATTTTAAATGATTTTAAAAGTGTACATCAATAAAACTTCCATAGAAGCATCGAATCGACGCCTGGAAGCAGGCGAACCTTGTGCCTTGTAAAAAAAGAAATTAATTATTTGATTTCAAGACACTTGTCAAATAGCTGATGAGCAGATAGTTAAAGATCGTATACCTTATGACTACGACTTGGTCGCAGCTGAAGCAAAGTACCATGCCGTTTGCTATACTAATTTCTTGAATCGAGCACCATCTACCAAGAATAAGCCTCGCAAAGATAATGAAGTTACTCAAGCCATGATGGAGATTTTTTGTTGTATAGAAAATCATGAAGATTCACTAGTTACATTACATAAGCTGAAAGATGTCCTTACGGAGTATTTTCCCTCTTTCTGGATCTTGCCGAGAGCGTGCAAACGAAGAGAAACAGCCTGTCGAGCGACATTAAGCGAAGTCGCTAATTGCAGGTCTATAACCACAAACTCTGGCGAATTTTCCTTCACCCTCTCAGCATTAGAGAATGGGAATGTAGTCGACGTCTTTTCAACTGATTTTAGTAAAGCCTTCGACAACTAATATTCTTCAAGTGTCTTCCCTTGGCTTTGAACTCACTGCGTTGAAGTGGATATCTTCTTATTTAAGAAATCGTTACTACAGTGTTCGTTTCAGATCTGCCTTTTCCAACCCCTTCTTAGCTTCTTCCGGCGTTTCCAAGGCAGCCACCTAGGTCCACTTCTTTTCATTCTTACCATTAACGACATTGAGTTTGTCATCAAACATTCCCACCTTTTACTGTACGCCGACGACACCAAGTTCCTCAAGACCATTTCCTCACAACAGAATTTTCCCTTATTCAATCGGATCTCAACAGCTTTTCTGTCTGGTGCTCCTAAAATTGTTTGGAGCTTAACATTACCAAATGCCACTCAATCACCAGACCAATCACTCCTGGCCTCCACTTCTTCAATACGAGTAATCAGCCCCTCACCACCGTTCAGGTTATTCGCGATCTTGGCATACTATGTGACCAAGAGCTCAATTTTCGCGCACATATCGACGATATAATTCTTAAAGACAAGTCTGCACTCGGTTTCGTGAAGTGTTGGTCTAAAGAATTCACCTACGTGACTCAATCCCTTTATATTACCTTCGTTCTACCTCTAGATTTCCTCCTGGTTTTATCCTGTGAATCAAATTCTATCTAGAAGATCGCCGTTAAATGTTATTTTTAGACTTTCTATTTCCGATTAATGCAACCTCAGGAATTCCTAGAGGTAGCCATCTCATGCTTTGTTCTAATGGTTGATGATTCAACTGTGTCAACATAAGCTCTCATCTTTCCATATATACTGATGATAAAAAAATCTCCAAACACAAATCTTCCTCTGCTGATTTCTACAGAATCAAACAGGCATTGAGGCCGTAGGTAGGTTTATTCATTTTTCTCTTTCTTGGACTTCCTCCGGCTGATATTTATAACTTACACCAATCCATGGTAATTTCAAATCATACTCCTTTTCTGCATGAACTCTCATTGGACATGGCTACTGTGAGCCAATGTCCAAATCTCAATAAATCCCGTCTAAAAAAAAATTTCTTTCTGTTTGGTTAAGGCTTGCTTTAAGCTTATAAAGTGCCCCGTGGCCAAAAATTCAATGCGACAAAAATAGTCTTCGCCTCCATGCCACCCTGAAGGTATTTCGTTTTTTTTTTACTATAATACGTGCAAGTTCAAGAGTGTACGCTCTTATGGTGCTTGTCACACAACCTGGACGGAGTGCAGATGGTTTGTGTCGAAGATGTTCGTTCACTACTCTCTGGGGGTGGTTGTCCTAGATAGGATTTGAGAGATTCGACTGAATTTGTCGCGTTGGTTGTAGTTCACAGTAACTCTTCTGTTTCCATGTCTTTGACGTGTTATATTGGAAATGCACACACAGAGTATGAATTTTGAAGTGATCTTCGTCAGCACTTTTTGATCATCTCTCATTCAAACAGTTTTTCCGTATTGGAATTGTTTTTAATCATGGACGGACTTGAACTAAAAATCTTCGGCTCAATAGTCGGTGATGATTACCATTGCACCACGACCACCTCCTCGTCCCGTCAAACTAACCACCTCCCTACCGAAAGGTATCGAAAGATTAGTAGAATTGTATGTGCAGAAAGTTGGTTCCTGAATGGGAACCAAAGCTTTAATATATAGGATCGTCCAATAGGAAGCTTCATTTTAAGGACGGTAATAGTCTCGTATAGTCTAGTACTAAAATGGCACCTTATCTTGGCATATTCTTTCCACCCGTCATTTTATATGTAATTGTACTCCGTGACTCACCCTAAATCTGATTTCTATTTCTTATTCAACGGACATTCCACGGTGTGAAAAAATGCAATAGCAATCTTTAGATCGGCTTATAAAAGTTTGTGACGATAGCGCTGTTGACTGGTTATGAAAGTTTAAAATGAACACAAGATTTAACGAAGTAGAGCTAATGTTGTCGGGGGCAAAACCACACTTCAAAGGGCCGATGCAACCGCAGCCGATTGGATGAGTCCCACTTCTATATAAAAAAAAAAAAAACTTGTGGAAGAAGATGCCTTTCCGAAACCTCAAATCGTTCGGGACTACTTCCCACAGAGTAGTCCCCCATAACTAAGGTTTTGGCGACTCACAAAACGAAGGCCTGTATGCACAGCACTGGAGAGTCATGCAAAGCACGCCAGATACAGAAAAAGACTTCCTGCATCTGATTCTAGCAATCAGCGACAGGTCCCTGGGCCGCTTTTCTTTTTAATGATGTCAAAATCATTATAAGAAGCCACGAGAAGGTGTCAGGGGAACCTTCAATGGTCACTGCAGATACCAGGTGGTTCACCTACTGCCGTATCCGCCGCATCAACTATGGGCGGCCCAAAAACCACCACGACACCACAGGTGGCAACCACCAAAGTCCGTCCAACCAAAATAGCAAAACGTCCCCACAGCAAACTCGGGGAACCTTCGATAGGAAGCAGATCGGTGGATCACTTTCATTGGACCAGCAACTTCCAGCGTGGAAATAACAAGCCACATCGCGTAAAGGACCCGGTCTACCGTCGCAAGTAGATGAGTGGGCTGGGTGTAATGCAGGGTAACCTGCACCATGCCAAAGGTGTCTCGGATACCTTAAGCCTGCGTTTCTACCTTGACAAAATATCTCTCGGACTCGGACTCATACCCTGGGTTCAAAGAGGCCTACAAAATAGGTTGCGTAAATTAATTAACGCTACTGAAGAATCTCCTCCTAGGGCCGCATGTTTGATCGGTTCTAATATAAATTGTTTACCCATTCCATCATCGTGGAAGTTCCCGTGGAAGGTGGAGTAAGGGAGTTCGTGTGCCCTACCGCTTACTTCGCAGGAGACGGCGACTAAATCCCACCTAATGAGATACAAGACGTGGTTGATTATTGCCACCGGCCCAAACGACATCTGATTGTCGGATGCGATGCCAGTGAGCACCATATTGAATGGAACAGCAACAATGCAAACAGAAGAGGTGAGTCACTGTTGCCAATAGGGCAACAAACCCATATTCTTAAACTTAATTAGAAAAGAGGTGCTTGACCTTACAATCTCTAGCTCTTTTGTCTCAAATATTATTTGTGACTCACACGTCTCCAATGAGGCCTCCAACGAAGAGCTGAACTGATTATAGAGCTTCTCTAACAAAAAACAACCTCGAATAAAGCAAATCCAAGAGAAGATCTTGGAGGAAACATTGCGAATGTGTAGATTCACTACCAACTACTATAATTTCACTGTCAATCGCAGAAAAACCTTAAAGGCTTTGCTTAAGGTACATTTCCCTGGTTCCACTACCCAGCTAACATCTAACAATTACTTCGAATAGTACAACAAATAGCCTCTCTGGTAGATTTTTGAGCCCTGATTGAGTGCTATCGGCTCATTTAAACCCTACAAAGAAAGACGATGTCTTTCCTGCTATCCTCCAGAGAGGCTTAGACATCATTCTAGCACAACTGATAGCTATCTTTAGGTCAAGTTTCAACTTGGGATATATTCCTCAAATCTGGAGAGAGGTCAACCTTGTTTTCATCCTTAAGAGTGAAAAATCAAGTGAACAACCTAAATCCTATCGCCCTATCAGTCTAACATCTTTTCTACTAAAAACAATGGAAAAACTCATAGAGCTGCATATTAGAGGTATATTAGAAAATTAAAACCTCTGCATCCAATACGCCAATGACTTTGTAGTTATTGTTACAGGTAAAAGCGAAATTTCTGCCTGTGAACGCACGTACTCGTAACTTGCGCTTCAATTTATCTCTGACTTATGTAGCAGAGGGGCCTTATCGATAAGCCCAAATAATACAACCTTAGTCCCATTTACAAAAAGGAGGAAAATGCATCCTTGCACCGTCTTCCTAAACGGTACAAACGTTGGACATTCAGAAGAAGTTAAATATCTAGCTATTGACCTTGATTGAAAACTTAACTGGAATTCCAACATCAAAAGCAAACTTGTAAAGGCGACTCTGGGCCTGTCGCCGCATCTACGGTAAAACCTGGGTATTGCAACCTGAGGTAGTCCACTGGTTATACACCGTGATAGTTGGACCTATCATCACTTATGCGTCTGCTGTATGGTGGATAAAAGTTGAACAGAAAACTACAATAGTCAAACTTCAAAGACTTCAGAGGCTAGCATATCTCGGCATTACAGGCGCCATGCTAACTTGCCCGACAGCAGCCCAACCTTTTTATTAAAAAAGTTGCTGTACGTAGTGCAATCAGACTCCACCGCTCGAAAACGGACCAGCCAGGTAGACCATTGGGTCACATGTTCATTCTACAACACCTTCCTGAGCTGGATATGATTACCACAGTTTCGGACCACACACGATAATCTTTGACAAAAAAATTGAGATATTGATCCCAAACCGCACAGGTGGGGAAAACGGTGATCCCTTGCTAAATTTAAAAGGGGTAAGGTGGCACACGAATGGCTCCAAGATGGTTTCCGGCGTTGGCGCTGCCATCTTTGGACCAAATCGGAAGTTATCGAAGGCCTTCGAAACTAGTCCTAGTATCCTCCAAGACGAACTATACGCCATCCGTCATCCGTGCGTCAACCAAAACTTAAAGACTGGCATAAGAGGTATAACGATCAATATACTTTTAGACAGTCAGGCAGCGCTCAAAGCGTTGGGCTCCTATAGTACACCTCAAATTCCGTCAAGAAATGCCACTAGGGCATTTAAGGCAACGAAATCGCCGACCAATTCGCTAGGAAAGGTTCCAGCGAAAGGTACATAGGCGCCGAACCTTTCTGCGGAATCCCCAAGTCAAAGATTAATTTCTTAGACAAGTGGGAAAAATCGCAACACCGATTGGAACAGCGTTCAAGGACTCCGACAATCGAAGACATTCATACGACCCTTGAAAAAACACTTTATTAATATTCTTAAATATAACAGTCGATATCAAAAGTCTGGTCAGATATCTTTTGGGACACTGTAGTCTGAGATACCACCTTAACAAAATTAGCCTCTCGTCTGAAACCGAGTGTCGACTGTATCTAGAGGACGAGGAAACTGCAGAGTATGCTGCCCCCTGCCATTTTAAGAAACGTATCCTCCTCAGAGAAATCACGACTCCTGAGGGGATCAGCTCAGCTCCTACGAGTGACAGCCTCAGCTTTACTAAGAAAGTAGAAGCACTCCTCGTCTAAATTGGCTAGCAAGCACAATAGACCTACTCTGGTCGCAATGCTTTACGCTTTCTGTTAGCACTATTCCCCATTAAAAAAAAAATAAATAAATAAAAAAATAATGTGAGCGTAAGCGGGAGAATCCATAAGAAGAATGACCATAGGCCCGCGCTTTATTGATGCCAAGCACGTTGGAATGTTCATAAGGCAAATACGACAAAGCGTATACGTTTCGTCAGCCAACATGCAGAACGTGCGCCTGTAGAATCGAATCATTCCTCTAAAGTTTTAATGGCTTCAGAGAAAGCTTTCCTTTCTATTGAATTTTATGAAAGGCTTAATGTGAAAGGCAAACCATGAGACTTTGTTGCGCATAAACCGATAAAGTTAATCATTCGTTTGGGGGGACAATCTTAATTTTAAGTATACCTTAGCCAACTTGTTTCACAAATGATCCCTATGCCTGTCACAAAAAAGACACTGTGATTTCTCCTAAATTATGCAGTCTCCTTGAAAATAATATCACAAAAAAACGAAAAAATAAAAAACAGACAACAAAGAAACTCTTCAAAACCGTTAAAAGCAAAACATGTCTAAAGGCCAAGCTGTTAAAGACGCACTAAAAGCATGGGAAGAAAGAAAGGGTAAAGTGGCTACTGAAGCTGATGAGATCGGCTTGCAATTTCAATGGCCGCCCATTGACAAAATGGATAATAGCCTCTCCACCCTTACGGAATGCAGGTGACATTCTTTATTATTCCTCTTTTTTTTCATACAATCTTCCCACGGACTTCGTAGAAAACTAAGCCTATCCACGAATATGATTGAAAAGATCACCGGAATTGCAGGAATGAAGAACTTGAAAATACTCTGCCTGGCCAGAAACTACATCAAGACTTTAACGGGAATTGTAATTTAACTATAAACATTTGGATATAATATAGATACACCGATGACAATAATTTTAGGAAGTCCTAGCGGATACGCTTGAAGAGCTCTGGGTTAGCTATAATCTCATCGAAAAACTTAGGCCGATCGATCAGATGAAAGCACTAAAGGTCTTCTACGTCTCAAACAATTCCATCAAGGACTGGATCGAGTTTAACCGAATGGGACAGGCGCCAAGCCTTATAGAAATTTCCTTCTTAGGAAATCCTCTATGTGACTCTATGGAGGAGACAGCTTTTCGCAATGAAGTAATCAGGAAACTCCAAAACTTACAGAAACTCGATGGGGAGCCCGTCATCAGGGGCGTCTAATCATTGATTTAAATTTATTTTGATTCCAAAAATAATTTATTTCAATAAAAATATTTTTTTTTCATAAAGAGAAAATTCGTTTTAATTTATAAGGCCTTGAGGACTACTTGGAGGGCCATGTAGGCAGTTGGTGCAAAGGCAGCGAAGAAAGCCAAACCGCGAGCAGGCTGTGGCACTACATACACGGCGTATACGAGCGTGTGGACGATACGCGCAATACCAACAGCTCGGAACAGATTCACGGCCAAAGCTGGTGCTGGATCGGTCAGTACATACAAGATGCCAATTGGGAAGAATACGAAGATGTTCTCCATGTCATTTCGGTGTGCCCTGGAATAAGTAAATGAGTTTCAGTTATTTCTAATGACTTGCATATGATTCCATGTATGTATACCTGCGGACACGCTCGACATTGGGATCATCATACTTTACTTTGGCCTTCTTTGATATCGCATCCTCGGGGTTGGCAAAGGTCTGAAAAGAAAAAATTACGTTTATACTCTGCCAAAATGATACTTAAATTCCTAGAAGCTGTAAGACAATAGGTAGTTACCGCATTTTGGTGCCTTTTCATCGCCGTCAGTATGGTCATTGCCAGTACCTTAAGGGCAAGCATTCCCGTCCAAAAGACGTAGGCCTCGAAGACGGGGTTTTCAAATGATAACAACGAAGCAAGCATGTTTCGAACTAAAATGCAACTAAATTACTGACCAAAATTTCAAGTAAACGAGGTGGACTAATCTCTACTACACAGTTCCTGATAAGTGTTCGTTAAGTTGATTCGGGGTATCAAACGATTAGATAACAATTTTGATGTTCCAACGAAAATTTTATTTATTTATTTGGTTACTATGGTTGAATGATATTGATTTAAAGTACTTGGCTGCCTAATAGATTTAAATATTGTGAGCTTTTTTAATTTATATTTAGAGCTATTAGATTACAGCTTATACAGGTTTACCATGAGAGACTGGTTGGGGAGTATGCTTTTAAGAAAGAGCCTAATGATGCAGATGGTATTTGGTGTTTTACAGGTTCTTATTTAAGAGTCTTATGAAATGTATTCCTCTGCAATTAAGGTGTAGTGGATTGTCAGTTTATTGCCGACCCTAAGTTTGGAATCTCTACAGATCAGTCGATAGATTAGCTCTTGTTCTGTAATCAGTTTATTTTGTCGGGAATAGTAGATAAGGTTGTTATCTAAGACTATTCCCAGATATCTACAGCACTCTGTCCGATCTATGTCGGCTGAACAGAATCTGGCATTGACGGGTAGGAAACATACTTTTTTGTGCAATAGCTTGATTATCCATTTGAAAAGGTATTCCTTCAGTTAAGAGAGGGAAGTTTAAAGTTCATAGTAGAAGTGAAGGAATGGCGTTCATGAACCAAAAATGGCAGTGTCAACAGCTACTTTAATTTTACTATCTAGTCGAGGTAGGTCGCATAAATAAATATTGAATAAAGTGGGGCCAGAAACGGATCCTTGAGGTCATATTAAATGCTTCTAAGCGATGAGTGTCAGTGTGGTATATTAACTACGGACGTTTTGCAACCCTGCAGAACATATATGCAAAAGAGGCTTTGTCGTGGAGATCAATAGACTCATTGTAGGCGAGTTGATGTATGAACTAGCTGTGTCGGGATTGAGCTGGAGTAATGTAGACGAAATAGGAAAATCTAGCTTCCTCCTTTTAGGCATTCCTTCAGATGCCGTGGCACTCAAGTTAGAGGAGATAGAGGAAAAGGAGGTAGGAAAGCTAGCTCAGGATAAGTAGCAATCATCTCCGGTAGGTGCGACCTTACTTTTACTTACAAAATGCCCCGCAACCTAGGGCGAATCAAAATATTATGAAGTATTGTCATCACCAATACTTGCGAAGCGCCTCCCGATCACGGGACAATGTTTCAATGGGTAAAATGGAATTTTTTTGAAAGGGTGGAAGACTTATGCAGCTAAGGGTTTTTCGGCTGAGAAACATCTGGTTTGGCCTAAGCCTCATGTATAGAATTGAGGCGAACTCATGGCGAAGTTGAAGGCCGAGTTATAGCCCCGGGATACGACGATAGGTTGTGGGAAGAGATCAGGTGTGGGATGCAGGGTAGGCGTTGAGTATGTGAGGGCCTTTCTCTCGCTTTATCGAAACATATTTGGAGACGGTGTAGATAAAGTGGATCCGTAGGAACGTGTGTCCCTTCTACCAGTTCCAGTTGACTGAAGCTGAAATGACAATTGGTGACAAGAGGTGGCAACAAGGAAGCTACACGATACATGGTCGAAAGCTTCGTACCACCTCCATCAAAAATAGTACACGAGGTTTGTTAAAAAAATAACTTTTTGAATTTCGCGAGCTGAGTACCTATGTATGTACGAGGGTGGTCCGATAAGTACTTAGCCTACCAAAGAAAAACAACAATTTTGGAGAAATGGCGATTTATTTTTCAATATAGTCTCCTCTTAGCTCGATACACTTGACCCAGCGATGCTCCAACTTCTTTAACCCGTCTGAAAAATACGTTTTCTCGAGGTCTGCAAAGTAGGCCTCCGTGGCGGCGATGTCCTCCTCATTCGACTGAAATTTCTGCCCGGCGAGTGACTATTTCAAGTTTGAAAACAAAAAGAAGTCGCACGGGGCCAAATCTGGAGAATGCGGTGGATGGGGCAGTAGTTCGTAGCCCAATTCGACCAATTTGCCGTGGCGAGGGCGGAGGTGTGAACGTAGATAGAAAAAGAAGCACGATGAATGGGTGCCACACGCAAAAAAAAACTCATAGACCTAATTTCCATCTGCGACTCGCTGCTGTATCGCAACAAAATCGACCAAAATCTGGAGCGGATGCTTACTGATGATGGAAACTGGATTACTTAGGACAGCTTCAAGGAGAACCGATCGTGTTCGAATAGCGGTGAGCCAGAGCAAATGATGGCCAGGAAGGTTTTGCTATATGTTTGGTGTATTGTTAATATTACCATGAGCTGCTCCCCTATAACAGAACTTTAAATTTGGGCCTTCTGAAGGAAGCAATCGCTCAAGAGGGACCGGGAGCTGATAGGAGCGGAATTGTGTTCCATCGGACAATGCCAGGCCACACACGTTAATAGTGACTCGCCAAAAGCTCTGAGAGCTCGAGGTTCTTATGCGTCCACCAGGCCTGGCATCAAGTGATTACTAGCTGTTCCTCTCCATGAAGAATGATTTTGTTGGTGAAAGACTACTGTCCCAGTTTCGTCAGGTTTTAAAACACTTTACTAAAAGCTCAAATTTAATAGACTTTAGTGGGCTAATCCTTATGTCAAAATCGAAAAAAAAAATTTAAGTTTCAACGATAAGTCATGTTACCCATGATAAACTTAATGAACTGTCAACTTACTTAGACTCGTTTTGACTGTCGAAAAATCTTATTTCATTTGGACCTTTGTTAAGCCGGGAAGCTGGAAACCGAGAATAATCCCATTATCGTCATGCCATAAAATTTGGCATAAGACAAGTCTGTTGTGTTAAGCCCTAAGACTTCTTGTTGGGAAGAGGCTTTTCTTGTCGTCTGCTTTTGAAAACGTGTATTAGAGGTCTCTTCAATCTATACAGACGATATAGTGCCTGATGACTTGTATTTGGAAGTTGTTGTAATGATTTTTAGAACATATTGAGGTTTTTAAAGTGTTATAGTCCATTTCAATTACATAGAACCAGCTTAAGGTAGACAAAAATGCTTGAAACTAGTTTAAATATCTTAACTAACCTTACTGACGTTGTTAGGTCACTTTAAGATAAGTAGTGAATCTCTAGCCTACCTTAACCTACCCTAACGTATCCTACCCTACCCTACTCTATGTGAGGCGTTGGGCAGGCTTTGGCTTGAAGAAGTTGAACTAGTAATATGGTCACGGATTAAGTCCGCTCCAGCTACCAAAAGCGTTGATCGGACGACATATTCTCGATTCGACAGGAAACTGATCCACTAAACCTGAGGCGGTCGGACACACGGAGCGCGGCATCATGGTCGCAGAGGAATCGTCAGGGCTTTTGCAAGTTCCTGAATCAGCCCACATTTATCTAAATGTAGAAATGCCTCTGATGGGACAAAGTCATTAAAGCGCACCCTCTCGTGGTACAAGTAGTAAGAGTAGTAAACGCCGGAGATCAGATTATTGACCGTAGCCATTGATCTTGCAACGTGGCTACGAATCAGTTTTATCAGAAAATTATCCACTCGTATAATTCTGGCCCTATTATATAGGACTTCATTCGGGTCAAATTTGTTTATTCAGAATCGTGTGTCCTATGTGACGAACAAACACCCGAATCCTTTCCATTAAGCTGACTCTCACCTTGAACTAGACGGGACATCAGGTAATCATGGGCCTGATCAAGGCCATGAAGCAGATTTCCTTCACCCTGAAATCATGTTGGCTGCTATGAAGCAGCCACCTTGTCAGAGCGAAGGCGCCCCGGGCTCTTGCCAAAGCAGCATCTACAAAGTACTCGTAGATGTTAGTCTAGCCAAATCGCATGGTATCTGACTACACTTTGCTTTACCAATGGACGCCCGTCCAGTGCAAAAATTGAAAACTTTTGCCAGTTTTGTCTATTGTCCAACAGGCGCTAGACAGAGGCGTTCTAAATAAAATCTATTTGGGATTTGAAGAGAAATGCTACAAGAGAATAACAATGATGTCGATCATTGGACCTAACCTATAGGCGAAGAAGAGCTATCGAATCTAAAGTAAATGTTGAAAAGGATCGGCTAGTTTTCCGTTGACAATTTTCATAACAAACTTTCTGTCAGTTGGCATGTCAAGAATCATATAGAGCCGTGCCAAACCAGTTAAGCTTGTTATAAAGACCTATTGACCGTATGGTACCGAAAGGTTTTCTCAAGTCAATCAGACAGACAATCCTTGCTTCATTTGACATTTGGTTATCTAGAATGATATTATTGCCCTCAACTCCAATGATCAATATCAATTCGAAGGCGGAATTGAAGAAGTAGACCTCCGCTCTCCAGGTCATTCACTCTATACATTCTTTGAAATGCATCTTCTACTTTCGCCACTTTCTCGTGAGAACTCCCGATCACAAAGAAATCGTCGTCCAAGACGGTGTTCTCTGACATTCTCATACATCCTGAATGTCATACTAATTATTAAACATTTTATTTATTCGCGGGAAGCCGCCCGTACAAAATTTACGTCTGGATAGGATTTCGTTGGCATGTTATCGTACTGCGTGTTTAATTATATCGTCCATTTGTTTGAAAATCCTGTCAATTTCGTCGTTTGACAAGCTCCAATTGGGCGGTGGGAAGGAAGCTCTCGAAGTGAGCTCTCTCGTCCGAGAACAGGCAAAATGTGGCCAACACGCCCTACTGTAGTCGTAAACGTGCGAGATATGACTGTGTGTGATGTTTACGTTTCATACGTTTCATACGTTCATACGTTCGTGAGCTTTTTTTAACTTAATTAGTGACATTTACTCTGGAACCATTTCGTTCGGCACATAACTACAATACACAATGAACGTTTGATAAGGCTTATGGCTTGTTTTTGATTTTCTGACGAATACCGAAAACGAAAATGAGAAACCAGTGGTAAGACCAATGGACCCTATGATCTTTCGGTTCCAAATAGCACACGGTATACATGAATGTGGATTAGGAAAGCACTAAGTTGATAACGTATTCTTGAACTCTGACTTGTACACAAGATAATTAAATGATATTACGAGCGAGAGAGTGTGCAGATAGGCATCGGAGTGTTGCTTGGTGCTTGGCACTAATGCATGGTCGGTTTGGTTGGTCGTTTGAAATAACTTTGAGCCGGTTTATTTTATAATAACGATGGCATCGTGACCCAGAGCTTGGTTCTGACGTTAACTGCATGCTGAACCCCATGCATCAAATTATCAAAATCGTATTTTATAGGGTCATCCAGTTCGTGGTCTGGATTTGACATCCTGCATACATTAAACCGAACTGTCGTCCGTTATTGTATCCGTTTATGTCAAGGCTTACCATTTCACAATATGGTTCGTTTAACAATCGCTGAACGTGCTAAACTGCAGAAACCTACCACAAAAATAGTGATTTTGTAGGTTCGTTTTACGCATTACGAGCAAAGCAGAGTGGCTCTGTTACAGAAGTCTTAAGTCTTATCCATCATCGCGCTTCGCTGATGTGAACTCGTCTGATTTGTCGCCGGCGGATTTATTTTTTCTTGAGCTTCGGTTATTTCTTGACAATTCGGAAACGAATTTTTGGGAAGTTATGATCGAGTTTTTGCCCGATATGAAAAATAATAATCCATCTCTCACGAATTAGTTCGCAATAGTTAAGTTGTTTTGTGCATGATACGTGTTGCAGCACGGCTTGTTCTAAAAGAGCTAAAAATGGATCAGCACAAAAGAATTGCTGCAGAAATGTTAGAACGAGCCGAACGGAAAACTAGCCAGTTTTCAAATATATAGCCCAAATATATTTTATTTAGAACGCCTCTGTCTACGGCCTCTTGGACACTAGACAAAACTGGCAAAGGTTTTCAATTTTTGGACCGGAAGGGCGTCCACTGGCAAAGCAAAGTGTAGTCAGATACCATGGGATTTGGCTAGACCAATATCTGTATTTTGACTTTGGCAAGGGCCCGGGGCGCTTTCGCTCTAACAAGATGGCTCTTTCATAACAGCCAACTTGATTCGAGAATGAAGGAAATCTGCTTCATGGCCTTGATCAGACCCATGATTGCCTGATGTCCCGTCTAGTTCAAGGTGAGAGCCAGCTTAATGGAAAGGATTGTACACAAGTCATCCGATCTGAATACACAACAATTTACCCGAACGAAGTCCTATACATTGAGGCCATAATTGTAAGGATAGATAATTCTGATAAAACAGATTCGAAGCCACTTTGCAAGAGTAATGACCTTGGTCTCCGCGGCTTGTTACCTAAAGTAGTATCACAAGAGGATACTCCATAACGGCTTTGTCACACCAGAGGCATTCCTTTATTTAGATAAATGTGGCCTGATCCAGGAAGATCCACTAATCGTACACGTAGCCCGCAAATCTCTAACGATTTCTCTACGACCATGATGCCGCGCTCCATGTGTCCGACCGCCTCAGGTTTAGTGGATCAGTTTCCCGTCGAATCGAGAATATGTCGTCCGATAACATCAACGCTTTTGGTAGCTGGAGCGGACTTAATCCGTGACCATATTACTAGTTCAACTTCTTCAAGCCTAAGCCTGCCAAACGCCTCACATAGAGTAGGGTAGGGTAGGATACGTTAGGGTAGGTTAAGGTAGGCTAGAGATTCACTACTTATCTTAAAGTGACCAAGTAAGGTTAGTTAAGATATTTAAACTAGTTTCAAGCATTTTTGTCTACCTTAAGCTGGTTCTATGTAATTGAAATGGACTATAACACTTTAAAAACCTCAATATGTTCTAAAAATCATTACAACAACTTCCAAATACAAGTCATCAGGCACTATATCGTCTGTATAGATTGAAGAGACCTCTAATACACGTTTTCAAAAGCAGGCGACAAGAAAAGCCTCTTCCCAACAAGAAGTCTTAGGGCTTAACAGCAATAGACTTGGCTTATGGCATGACGATAATGGGATTATGCTCGGTTTCCAGCTTCCCGGCTTAACAAAGGTCCAAATGAAATAAGATTTTTCGACAGTCAAAACGAGTCTAAGTAAGTTGACAGTTCATTAAGTTAACTTAAATTTATCATGGGTAACATGACTTATCGTTGAAACTTAAATTTTTTTTTTCGATTTTGACATAAGGATTAGCCCACTAAAGTCTATTATATTTGAGCTTTTAATAAAGTGTTTTAAAACCTGACGAAACTGTTCTTCATGGAATGGAACAGGTGGTAATCACTAGATGCCAGGCCTGGACTAAAAGATAGACACATAAGAACCTCGAAACCAAGCTCTCAAAGCTTCTGGCGAGTCACTATCAACGTATGTGGCCTGGCATTGTCCGATGGAACACAATTCCGCTCCTATCAGCTCCCGGTCCCTCCTGAGCGATTGCTTCCTTCAGAAGGCCCAAATTTAAAGTTCTGTTATAGGGGAGCAGCTCATGGTAATATCAACAATACACCAAACATATAGCAAAACCTTCCTGGCCATCAATCCTGGCTTGGCCATCATTTGCTCTGGCTCACCGCGATTCGAACACAATCGGTTTCCCTTGAAGCTGTCCTAAGTAATCCGGTTTCCATCATCAGTAAGCATCCGCTCCAGATTTTGGTCGATTTTGTTGCGATACAGCAGCGAGTCGCAGATGGAAATTAGGTCTATGAGTTTTTTTTTTTTTTGTGTGTGGCACCCATTCATCGTGCTTCTTTTTCTATCTACGAGGGTGGTCCGATAAGTACTTATCTCACCGCCAGATGGCGCCAGTATTGCAAGAACAACTTACTATCGTGTAGTACATTCTAGACGACTACTGTCGAAATTTCAGCCGGATTGGACTCGTAGTTTTGTTTTGACCGCGTGTGGAAGCGGGAGTGTCCGCGGATTTTAGAAAAATGGAAAAAGAGCAATATCGGTCGGTGATTCGATTCTTGTTTTTGGAAGGGAAATTGCGCAGCGAAATCAAAGAGCGTTTGGATGCTGTGTACGGTGACTCTTCTCCTTCGATGGCGACCATCAAAAATTGGTTTAACGAGTTCCAACGTGGTCCCACGTCGGCATTTCAAAAGATCGCGTGGGTCATATCCTGCATGAAATTTTGGGCATAAGAAAGCTGTCGGCGCGATGAGTGGACAACAAACGCAACCGTGAGACCACTTCAGAGCAGTGTTTGACGCTGTTTAGGCTCAATCCGAAGGAATTTCTGCATCGTTTCGTGACAGTCGACGAAACATGGATCCACTGGTACACACCAGAGACCAAGGAACAGTCGAAACAGTGGACCTCACCCGGCGAACGTGCTCCGAAGAAGGCGAAGACTGTCCCATCGGCCGGAAAGGTGATGGCCATCGTTTTCCGGGATTCACAGGGTTGATCCACATCGTCTACCTGGAGAAGGGCAAAACGGTCACAGAGCTGTACTATGCCAAATTATTGGGCCGATTCGACACCGAATTGAAGAAAAAACGGCCCCACTTAGCGAAGAAAAAAGTTATTTTCCACCATGATAACGCACCGGCTCACACCTCCGTTCTAGCCACGGCCAAATTGGTCGAATTGGGCTACGAACTGCTGCCCCATCCAGGGTATTCTCCAGATTTGGTCCCGTGCGACTTCTTTTTGTTTCCAAACTTGAAAAAGTCACTCGTCAGGCAGAAATTTCAGTCGAATGAAGAGGTCATTGCCGCCACGGAGGCCTACTTTGCAGACCTCGAGAAAACGTATTTTTCAGACGGGTTAAAGAAGTTGGAGCATCGCTGGGTCAAGTGTATCGAGCTAAAAGACTATATTGAAAAATAAATCGCCATTTCTCCAAAATTTTTGTTTTTCTTTTGTAGGCTAAGTACTTATCGGACCACCCTCGTAGCTTTATTCAAATGGTTCCAACCGGTTCTTGTGCACTGTCTAGCTCCTGTCGAAATAGTTCTTACATGACGATCAGACTCGACGATTTCCGTAATTTTATCGAAATCTTTAATAGTTGGCCTTCCAGAGCATGGTGCATCATTGAAATCGAAATAACGGGAACGGAGTCAACGTAATAAAAACTGCGCGTGATTGGGTGCCTAACTATCCGTATCACAAGCATTATTCATATTTTTAGCTGCCTGACTTGGGTTTTAATCTTTATCGAAGAAAAACTTTAAAATATCATGTTCTTCTTAGACGTGCGAGTGTACGTCCGATAGAACGTAATCAACGCGGGATATAGATATATAGATTACTAAAGCCATCTGTTGAAAGAATATAAATGTGTCATTCGACATCTACTATTTATTCAAATCAGAGAAACGAATTGAAACCTTGTTCTGAAGGCATCAACAACCTTGCTGGCTTTAAAAGTTTAGCTTTAGTTTAACCTGCACAGAGGGAATATATATTCAAGTCTGTTCCCAAATACATATTAAGATAAACTTAAATAGGTCGGATGTCCAGATGATACATGACTAAAAAGCCTTTCATACAATGTTACTGTATAAAAAATTTAGTATTTATCACAAGATAAAATCTGATTCACTGTATACGGGAAATGACTTCCCCTACTTCAATATAATTCAGTGTTTATTTGAAATGCCACTTCCCCCCAATGCAGTCAAATGAAGTTTTCCCCAGTTGTTGCACCAGTGTGCGTTCAGAGTCACATAAACAATTTTATCAATTTTAATTACAATTTAATCAAAAAACACATCAAGCTAAACAGCTCATTTTACAGTTGTTTTGATTATATCAATCATTATATCAAAACAAATCAATTATCTTACCATAGTCCTAAAACGATTGGCAGCTGTCAGTATGGACATGCTGAGCATCTTTAGCCCTAGAACACCGCCCCAGAAGGCAAATGAGTTGAAAACCGGATTTTCAAACGAAATCAAATCGATTATCGGCATTTTGTTTAATTATTTTTATTCGATTTACGAGGATAAAAACAGAAAGAAACTTTGCGCTAACGACCTTACTAGGCAAAATCACGGGGTAGACTAAAAGCGAATGATATTGGTATACGTGATAAGCCTGCTCCATTCGCCGGCTGTTTGTTGTCTTCGGTGGGGATGGGTATGGGCGTGTGGAGCTTCATGTTGATGACTTTGCATTTTTCATAATATTTGTGATGAGATTTAATCTACATGTGTATACATACATGTGTGTTATTGGAGCTTTTTGGTGAGAAGTATGTGGATGATATTGGACTTTTGTTTCTTCTTCGTGTGCCATGCTAATTATGAATTCAGATTTCTATTTAGTGTTCATGTGTATACACATAAATATAAAATAGGTGATGATGGTATATTTGCGGTTTTGCTATTTATAGACTTTTGTTATGAAATTGATAACTGGGATAAGTTTGTTTGTATTATGGACATCGCTTCTAGCTAAATTGTGAAATTTTATTATGTCTCCCCTAAGTGGTGCGGTAGGTTAAGGAAGCTCATAGGTTAAAAGTGGACCAGTAAACCAGTGTATAAAATAACATTAAGCGATATATAAAGCTTAAACTTTACACCAGAGGTTAAAGTCTAGGTGCGTTAAGAAATCGTATAAAGGTATGGTGCAACAAGTTTAGTAGAAACTTGGAACGAAAGCTTTCTGCCTAACTGCCTATTAAAAAAAGTGTTTGTAAAATAAACTACCATCGGAAAAGCTTTCCAAATCATTTGTTGGAGAGTCAGGCACTTTTCCACTTATGAATATATGTAGGTACACGATATTATAATATATGCCTAGCTTACGAAGAACGCAATTTGTAAATACAATCATTAAAATCTTTAAATTTATTTATTGTCAAGTCACGCACTTGAATTACTCGTAAACATATGAAAGTCCGTTCTTCTTACCTGGGTTCTAAAACGTTGTGCGCCAGTAAGTATAGTCATTGAGAGCGTCTTAATGCCCAGAACCCCACCCCAAAAGGCATAAGACTTGAAAACAGGATTGCTCCATGATATTAGATCTAACGCAGAAGCCATCGTTACACAACACTTTAGATAAACAATGCAACACCCTTAAAACAAAATATTACTGTACTGACTGAGAATTTTAGCCCGACTGACTTGTGAAACTATAAGTTCATCTATTCATTTACCAGCACGTCTATTGGGATTGAAAATTCCTCTTGGAGGAGTAATTAATTACTACGACGGCGATAGAAAATATGGGTTTGGTTGCTGAAAATGAAAATAATATGAGTAAATTGATTCCCTGGATCCTATTCATTGGGTTAGGGTCATAAAATTTTGGAAATATTTCTTAAGTCTTGCTCGTGCCCTCAATCAAATTCAAATCAAAGAGATTTTAATATTTAATTCATGCGCTGCATTAACTTTCATTATATTTTTATATTTACTTTTATTAAATTGTTTAAAAAAGAAATATGTATTTGCTGAACGCACTCAGTAGGAAAATCCACCATATTCCAGAGATATTGGCAAACGTCAAAACAAATGCCAAAACCTGGTCTGAGTCTGGTATATAAGAGAATAAACAACGGTCTGTCAAAATTCATCAAATAATTTAACAAAATGTTATTCAGCTGATTTCGATAAGCAATTTATCAATGAAACTCAAGTGAATAAATATCAAAAATGGAAGAATTTGAAAATAATTTAACTCAAGCATCACCGAAGCTAGAAGACGAACTGTCATGTTGTCGAATGTGCATGGAAATCGTGGAAGACTTCGTCGACTTGGAGCAATCTTTCGAATCTGCATCAGTGTCGACCGTTCTTAGCTATTCGGAGGCTTTGATATATTGCACAAATCTGAAAGTCGGACAAGACGATAGTCTGCCTAAAATCATTTGTGTGAAATGCGCGGGAAATTTGGAATCTGCCTATAATACGATTAGAAAGGCTATTGAGACGGATCAAGAATTAAGGGGCTTACTCAGCAAACAATTGGTGATTGAAAAGGTAAACATTGAGCTGGAGGACGTGGATCAGGAGCATAAACTGAATTGTATAGAAGAGGAGATAATCGAAGCAAACTCCGTAAAAGTTGACATCGACAGCGAAGCAGCTGAGCTGATATACATCGAAGGATTGGACGACGATGGTGGGTTTTTATATATACAAATTCCATTATCGATGTTAACAGTTGTTTTTTGCGTACAGAAATAAGCAGTCAACTGGATTTCAGTGATCCTGGAGCGAATTCTATCAACGACGAAGGTACGGTCATCCTGCTTATCCTTAACTTTCATGGTAGTCACAGTTTTCCCTTCCAGATGCGAATTCCCCAGAAGATGGATTTTGGGAAAATAGACCAATAACGCGAGAAAATTCGGCGGACCCCCTTGGTGAATATATCAAGAAGAGATCCAAGTCATCGATATCACTAGCAAAAAAATTTATCTGCGAAGTATGCGGCAAGACCCTTAGCACAAAACAAAAGCTCCAATTGCACGGCTTGGTTCATACGCAGGAAAAGAATTTTCAATGCAGTATATGCCGTAAGCTAACCATTCCATTTACCATAAAGAAACGCGCAAATTTGAATTAAATTCTTTACAGCGAAACGGTATGGGACAATATTTCGCTGTCGCGAGCACATGAAAACGCATACGAACGTTCGCCCGTTCGAATGTACGTACTGCAAGCAAACATTTCTCGCCAAGCACTCGCTTGTTTGTCACTTGAGGCGTCATACTGGCGAACGTCCATACAAGTGTGAAATTTGCGGCAAGACATTCACTCAGAGCTCGATTATGAAGACCCATGCTGCATTGCATACGGGCAAGAGGGTTGAATGCCAAATTTGCTTTAAGAAGTTCAGCCGTCCGTCGCATTTGATCCTTCATCAGCGTACGCATACAGGCGAGCGGCCGTATGTTTGCCATCTATGCTCTAATAGTTACAAGCAGAAGAGCCACTTGGACCGACACTTGGATACACATCTTGGCATCAAGCATACGTGTGACGTGTGCGGGAAGGATTATACGAAACGATCGACTCTGAATGCACATATGTTCGTGCATGCGGAAACAAAACGCTTCTCCTGTCATGAATGTGAAATGGGATTCGCCACTAAGGACAAGTAAGTATTCGATTTTAATGTGCTACAATTCGGTGTGAACGGTTTACATGACCCAAAACCTAAAACATTACAAAGCGGAGGTGATCTGATCTAAAACTAGCCACAACCTGAGGTGTATTACGATACGTAGTATGTCTACGTTGATGATTTCCTTAGGATGGAATGAAATATGTATTGGCAGCCCAAGCATTGCAAGCTTTCTCCCTTCTTTTCCCTGTTGATTATGACGTTCGTGATTCCTCATGTTGAGAAACGCTTAAAGAATCCATTCGATTCGCTAATTTTGGGCTAATACCTAATTAAAAAGACCTATCATCGCCACACACCTCGCAATCCCTTCTCCATTGCCAATGCACTGATATAATTTTGATCCCACGCTCGTATATTCACTTAATGCATACTGTTATACCAAACCTAAAGTGTTATACACAAATACGGTCCATAATTATTGTTAAAAAAACAACTATTAACTAAAAAAGGAGAGAAAGTAACCCGGGCACTTGCCAAGCCACTAACGGAATTGCCCC
Organism: Merodon equestris; assembly: GCA_958301585.1. NCBI lineage: Eukaryota > Metazoa > Arthropoda > Insecta > Diptera > Syrphidae > Merodon > Merodon equestris. Next base: position 50,428,100 of record OY284415.1, on the reverse strand, counting down.
CTGTGAGGTTTGAACTCACGACCCCTGGTTTACGAGACCAGTGCTCTACCACTGAGCTAAAGGGGCTGGTTTGGCTTGATGCGTCCAAATAACAAATACACTCTTTGCTCCACATTTTAAGGGTTGCTTGTCGTAAACTCATCAAAGCAAATTGTTGTGTTTTAGTATTAAACAATTTAATAAATTATTTAAACAACAAAGAGTGATTCGGTGCGTAGTGGATTGTTGGTGGATCGTTCGCTTGTGGAGAGAAGATTAATTTTGTAACTAAAAGTGGTTTCATTGAATGGTGAATCGAAGGGGAGGGTGGAAACGTAGAAAATCCGAACTAGTACAGCAATGTGAATAGTGATACGCGCTCGACTGGGTGATTCGATGAAAACATGCAGATAAAGTGCAAGCATGAAAACTACCTTGCACTACCTGAGGGGAGTGAAATAAACGAGAGTGTTTGCTCAACTATAGCTGTGACGCATATTTGTATGCAAATGTTTGATGGAAGCTCAAGTAATAATTTTTAAATAATTATTTCATCGTACAAATGACTTCAAATCGTGGTGTTTTAAGTACAATCAGGTTCTTAAGGGTGATGCCCGCCTCGGATTATTCTCGTGCACGTTAAGGTAGTATATTTTTAAGCTGCTTTAAACTTTTTAATAACCGTGTATAGCCACTGTTACTAGTTTAGTGCGAAGTATTCCTAGAGAGGTGCCAGGTGTGTTCAAAAAGTAAGAGGAATTTTACACTTTTGAGGAGAATTTTATTCTTCGTTCACTTCAGAATGGCACCAATTAGATATATTGATTTGAGGAAAAAGTATTGAGAGATAACTGTCATCAGACGGTGTTTAGTGCATACATACAGTACCAGACAAAACAATTGCAAGGGACATTAAGGTCTAACAGCTTATAAACCATTACATCGTCGTGGTTTTATTATTTTAGCGTTGTATTATATCGAGCGATTTTATCGATTTTAAATGGAGCAGACCACCGGTACTACCGCTCAGTCATACAAGAAATAGCCGAGGATACCTTAGGGTATCGACTACCACCGTAAAGAAACCCGTGGTATGATAACGAGTGTAAGCACAAAAAGAAAGCAACTGCTGAGGCAAAGCGCTACAGCGAATAACTAGAGCAGAAGGGGGGAAACGAAAATACTGCGACTCTCAGCTCAATGATATCGAGGAGTTCCGGGACAAAAAAAAAATCAAAAAACCTTGCAACTAACTACATGAATGTCATGCTCTACCCCATGCTACTAACCCGAGAAAATGGTGCATGTATTTAACCCGGCGTGAATGAGGTCGGGTATGTCATACCTTAGAAGTTTTTAATGCTGGCATTATACTCGTATACACCTTGTTCCTTATTAGTTCACTTCATTCAAACTGTTTTTCATGGAATCAATCAGTTTGGAGGTCGTGTTGGGAGAAATCTTATTCCATTCGTCAACCAAGATGACTTTCAAGTCAGATTTGTTTGATATTGTGCGCTCCCGGATTTTTTTCTAAATGTACACATAAATGATCAATCGGGCTTAAATCCGGTGATTGAGTAGGGTGTTTAACTTGATTGGCTCCTATCCTGGATCAGTCCACATCTAACTAAATAGAGGAATGCTTCTGGCGGGACAAAGCCGTTGAAGACATTGGGGTAGTAAGCCCCGGAGACCAGGTTATTGACCGAAGTCATAGCTCTTGCAACGTGACTTCGAATCAGTTTGATCAGAAAGTTATCCACCTGGTTATTGATTCTCGAAGCGAGCTGGGTTAGGTTTTCATCAATTTAAGCCTGGCACTTGCCTACATACCCATTCCTTGGCGCGCGGTGAAAGTGGTCTTTATTCCCAAGATAGAAAAAGAAAATTACTCACTCGTCAGGAGGTTTAGACCAATTAGTCTAGCATCCTTCTTGCTGAAAAGCATGGGGAGATTAGTAGAGTTTCACGTGTGCAAAGTTGCCCTTCGAATGCATCCTCTCTCGGACATGCAGCATACTTATGAGCGCGGAAAATCCTACGAGACTGCGCTCAAAACCTAGTTGGGAGGATTGAATGCGCTCTCGAAAGGAAAGAGTACGTACTAGGCATTTTCGTCGACATTGAGGGGGCCTTTGAAAACGCTACTTTCGACAGCATGTGTAACGCTGCTAGACGGCATGGCGTAGATGAAGCACAGGTTTTGTGGATCAAAGCAATGCTTGTGCACAGGACATTGATCGCTGATGCAGGCCTCGAACAATGTGTCAAGTCTGGAGTAAACAGGGGCAGCCCCTGTTGCAAGGTGGCGTTTTGTCTCCGCTGTTATAGTGCATGGTGATCGACTTTCTCTCAATGCCTCTGGAATCTATGCCCACGCCTATGCGGATGATGTTGCTGTTCTCTCTGTAGGCTCATATTTAGCGAATGCCTGTCTCAAAGCGCAGGCGGCGCTAGATGTGATCGAAGACTGGAGGAAATGGGCTGTCGATTAATACTCTTAAGAATTGGTGGCGGCATAATTTGCCATGAAATCGTCATTGAACCTGGTAAAACCAAGGTTCTCTGATCGCCAATGATCGAAATCATTTCTAAGGTAGGAGTGATGAAGCAGCTCTCTGCTCTCCAGGTCGTGATTCGGGCGAATACTATCATTCACCTTGTACACTTCCTGAAAGACAGCTCCTACTGTCGCCACCTTCTCCTGAGGATCCTCGATCACGAAGAAGTCGTCATCCAGAATGGCGCTCTCTGAGCAAACGTTCATTGTCTGACGTTCTGGGAAGCTTCGGATCCTGAAAGTCATTCTGATTGTCTCTCCGAAATATTTTGTTTATTTGCGGGAGCATACTGTTGGAGCTTACAGCACGAATTTTGTTGTTCCAATGCAAACTTACAGATATTCTGTAATTCTCTTTGATCAACTGTTGGAGATTTTTAATCAGTAACTTCAGTATCCTGACCTCCGAGTTTTGTCTGTCGGTAAACCGCCTGTACAAGAGTTTGAGTCTTGTCAGGAGTCTACTTTTTTGTCTGTGTAGTGCACGATGGTATCGTGCTGTCGTTGGCGTGGTATCATACTGTTCATTGTCTGTTTAATGATATAGTCCATTTGTTTGCGGTACCTGTCAAACTCGTAGTTCCTAATGGACAGTGGGAAGGAGGCGCTCGAAGTAAGCGCTCTCGTCAGGGAATTGGCAAAGCGTGGCCAATGCGTCCTACTGTAATCGCAGGGATGCGTTTGAACATACTTTGCCATTTCCACGAACTCGTCAGGTACTGTGATCACGGCACATAGTCCGCAGTGGTCACTGTCGTATACGAAGGTCCGTAGATAGGTAGTAGACCATTCGTTCGTGTCAGCTAGTCTCAGTCGAGAGTCAAGCAGCTGAGATCCAGATAGGAGCCGCTTCTAGGATACGACGGACTCTCTGTTGCGAATATCTTGAGTCTGTACTCTATGCTCTGCAGAACCCACCAATGACTTAGTAGGCTCACCCTAGTGTTGGGTATGTTATTTCCCCAATCACTATGTTGGCATTTAAATCGCCGGCCGGGATGTAGAAGTTTTCTATTGAGTTCAAGCGCAGAGATCGAAAGAGTGTCTCGATTATAATTGTTATTAATTGAATTTTTCCCACGTGACAGTCTGGGACGCTAGGGAAGTGATAGTCCTTAGCCTCCCCAGCTTGCTATTGGGTGTGAGCTGAACCAGGAAGAAGGGTATTATCCGCTTCTCCCGTCAGAAGCTCACCGTGGGAATGGCTTAACCCTCACGAATTTGAGGTCGTCGCTCTCGAACTCTTTGGAGCATTTCCTCGGGGTCTTTAATCGACTCCACGCCTTTGAGGAGCATCCTCTCGCAACCTCTGCAACCTCTCGGCCTTAGGTGCGAAGGAGGAAAACTCCGTTATGGACTCCTTAAATATGTTTTTTATACGCTTATGGTGCTCCAGTGTCTTGCACTGAACAGCATAGCGTTTTTGGCCTAAACATTTGAATTGACAATTACCTACACCAATAGCGTACTTACAGAGATCGATGGTCTCTCGTAGGGCCGTTGTAAAGGGTCCGCCATTTAACGTTTTTTTTTTTCAAGTAGTGCTTATTTCATGAATGGTAACACTTAGCTCATGTCTGATTTGACAGATAATTAGTTTTATCCTTCCGCTGAACGAATATGGTTGTGTATACGCTTGAACAAGGCTGGGAAATATTGCGACATTACTTTGAAAATCATGGTAATGTTGCAGAATGTGTGCGAAAATTGCGTACGGATTTTGGAAGAAGAGAAGCACCGTCAGCTCCGTATGTTCGTTATCTTGTGAAAAAAGTGAAAGAAACTGGCATCCTCATCGATAAACCAAAGCGTGAAAAGCCAAAAACAGTGCGTACACCCGAGAATATTGCTGCTGCGGCAGAAAGTGTGCGTGAAGCGCCATCAACATCAATTCACCGTCGTTCTCAACAATTGAACATTTCGGAGACATCATTGAGACGAATTTTGCATAAAGACCTTGGTATGACGCCATACAAAGTCCAATTGGTTCAGGAGTTGAAGCCAACTGACCATCCAATGCGTTTTCGCTTCGCTAAGTGGGCCTGCGATCGATTTACAGAAGATGCCGATTTTGCCAAAAAAATCATCTTTTCAGATGAAGCTCATTTTGATCTTGGCGGGTATGTAAACAAGCAAAATTGTCGCATTTGGGGCACAGAAAACCCGCACGCATACATTGAAAAGCCGCTGCACCCAAAACGAGCCAGAGAGTCCAGAGGCATAATTGGGCCATTTTTCTTCGAAAATGAGCAAGGAGTGGCCGTTACAGTCAATGGCGATCGTTATCGGGCCATGTTGAACGAATTTTTGTTCACAAAAATTGAAGAGGAGGATATTGGCAACATTTGGTTTCAACAGGACGGCGCTACGTGCCACACAGCCGAAGCTACACTCGATGTTTTGCGCCCTGTTTTTGAAGATCGCATTATCAGCCGCAGAGCTGATGTCGTTTGGCCACCTCGGAGCTGTGATTTGACACCGTTGGACTATTATTTGTGGGGTGGCGTCAAAGATAAGTGTTACGCCGACAAACCAGAGACAATTGACGCTTTAAAGGACAATATTCGTGAAGCCATTGGTGAAATACAGCTGCACACAATCGATAATGTGCTTAAAAATTGGACCGATCGTGTAGGCTACTGCATGGCCAGCCGAGGCAGCCATTTGAATGAAATTATTTTCCATTATTAACCGCAAGGATTGTACTTTCAAATAAAAAAAGAAATTTGAGAAAATATTCAGTAGTTTTTTTTATAGCATTTTTAAAAAAATAAAAAATTATTTGGCGGACCCTTTATAAGTAAAGATGGGTGGCAAACTCTACTTTTAGGGCGTTGTTGCGGCTATTGTTGTTGCACTGTTGTCCATTTGAGCCAAAAAAAATTATACTTGCTCACGTCCGTAAATAAAACTTGATCCCAGAAGGAATTATACTTCTCCAAATGTTCAGTAGCGTACTGCAGCCTCGTCTTCATATTAGCTTTATGTATATGTGGCTTCTTCCGGCTCACTCGACCATTACATCCATTCCTTTTCAGGACGTTTCTTATTGTTTGGGGAGTCACATCTATTCTATCTGTGCATTTTAATTTACCGGCAATTCCATTAGCACTTATCTCTTTCATTTCATTTCATTTATTCATTCCTTACTTAAGACTATTGTTACAAACGATATTTTTGTTGAACAATTAAATAAGTTTAAGTTTAGAAGAAAAATCGTTCTGTAATTATTATACACAAGTTAGTGTCGAACGATCTATAACAGTTACAATTTCGGGATGTGATGTGGAGTGGATGAGATTAACAAAAAAGAAGAAGAATACAGTGAGAAAGGACTTCATATCATAGCTTGGACGTATCTAAGATTAAAAAACATCGGATACATATATACCTCTAAGTCACACATCGAAATATGAATTCAATATCAGCGTAATCGGTATTAAATAACCATACTTTAACTTTTTTTAGAAATAAGTGGAAATTCTTTGTTGTTCTTGCAGCAATTGGTAGTTTATTAAAGCATTTCGGGGCAGTCATAGTAAAAAAATGAGAAAATTTAGTTCTATGCGCGACCGGAACATTAACTAATGCATGATTATTAACGCGTAAGTTGTAACAACGGGAATTTCTATTTGAGATGTTACCACTTCGTTTAAAAAATTATCTAAGAACTTTATAAACGTAGAGATGTCTTAATGGAAGAATACGCAGTTCTCTAAAAAGCGGCCAACTATGAGCTAAACGATTTCTACCACAAATTAATCGAATTAAACATTTTTGAGCTTTAAATAAGGAATTATAGGTACTTCCATAGGAACCTCCCCAGCTTGTAATACCATACTGTAGCCTGGAATTTGCAAGTGCATAATATAACTTAGTTAGTACTTTTTTAGAACAGTACGGTTTTAAAAGATACATTTTTCGCGCCACACGCATCATATTAGATTTTGTAGCTTGCGTATGTTCTTTCCAACTCAAATTGCAATCGATTGATACCCCTAGATATTTATATACACTAACAGATTCAATTTTAAAACACTTAACTGGACATTGAAAATTATCATTGAATTTTCTGCTTCCACAAGTATGAACTGGTAAACAGAATCTCTTGCAGTCGTGAGAATGCAAAAATATGTTGAAATCAGTAAGAGCATTCCCGACCATTTTGAAGTGCAAAGTAAACCATTGTCTTAATTTTTCTTAGTCTTTCTCTATACTGATAACGCAATCCAATAAAGTGGTTTCTTGATACACAAACGCTATATCATCGGCAAAAGCTGTGGGTAGTCCATTGAAATTCAGATTGAAGAGCGAATTTATATAAATTAAGAATAGAAGGGGTCCAAGGACAGAACCTTGTGGAACACCCTTTATTATGGTATGGGAACTACTAAAAGTACCATCAATTTTTACAGATTGTTTTCTATCTGTAAGATAAGAGTGAAACCAATTATGTATAGCTCCTCTGAACCCTGAAGTGTACAATTTACTAAGAAGAATGTTGTGGTCTACTAAGTCAAAAGCTTTCGACATATCTATAAAAAGAGCTATGGTAGATTTTGAAAGGTTGAAGCCCTCATACAAAGAAGAGCAAAGCTTAAGAATGGCATCTTCTGTGGATTTTCCAGATCGAAAACCAAACTGAATATTAGAAAAAAAATTATGATCATCCAAAAAAGAGATCATTCGAGATTTTAAAAGCTTCTCAAACAGTTTAGAAAAAGTCGGAAGCAAAGATATAGGTCGAAAATTTTGCACATCTTTGCGATTTCCTTTTTTGAAGAGAGGTATAACTTCTGCGGACTTTAATGATTGTGGAAAGGATCCATAAGTTATACTCTGATTAAATAAGTGTGAAAGAATATCGCTTATATTAAAGGCAATATTTTTCAAAAGCACATTTGTGATGCCATCACTTGTGCAGGAATGTTTATTTTTTAATGACATAATGAGTTTGTAAATTTCCTCAGAAGTGATGGTATTAAAAACGAAACTATTCACCAGACCTTCATCTGTAAACATATTTTGACTATTATTGCAATTACAAGAGTTGTCTGAAAGTGTTGAAGGATTAAGACTTTCGGAAAAAAATGATGATCACGAAAATGATGCTTATTATTCCTATGCACTCGCATGAAAATATGGTTTCAAGGAAAATACAAGTTTCAGTTGAATTAAATACACGAGTTGGTTCATTTATAACACTCTTAAGACCATATGAAGCCATCAAGAATAAGTAGTTCTCAGTGTCTCTGTCCGTTTCATTTAAAATATCAATATTAATATCTCCTGCTACAATTAAGTTTTTAGCTTTGATTTCGCTTAAAATGGAACTGACTTCTTCCATAAAGACGCTTTTACTATATACATGCAATCTGTAAATGCATAGTATTACATACATTTCTCCACCGTATGTTAAGGACAATTTCAATATATCGGCACTAGGGATATTAAACAATAAACACTCACATATATAACCATTTTTGACATATACTGCAATACCGCCGGCTGCGTAAGAATCATTGCATTTACCATAAAGTAAATAACCAGGAATATTATAAAAGTCTAATTCATCTTGGTAAATCCAAATCTCACTTAAAATAATGATGGTAGGTAAGTTCGCGAGACATTCGATGTGTGCTAACAATGTATAAAATTTTTTTCTTAAACTACGAATATTCTGAAGTAAACAAAAGGTTTCAAGGTTATGGACAGGCGGGGAAGGAGGAAGGGTGATTTGAAGAGGCTGTGGGACGGAGGTCGAGTTATTTAAACTAACTAAATTCATAATTTGTCTAAGTCAACAATACAATTAATCTTTATTAAATTATCACCTTCCTTCATTCGCATATATACGGCTCCATTCCTCGTCCATACATATTTATATCCCTTTGAAACTTTCTTCGTTGCAGCAGCCTTCAACAGTTGACGAGTGTGATATGATCTGCTCTCATTTATGTACATATTTTGTGGTACAGCATTCCTGTCGATACACGTTGTCATCAGTTTTGTTTTGTGGTCATATTTCGCCTTCATAATTCTTTCTTTGCAAGCGCGTGAAATAAGCCTCACTTGGAGAATATTTACATTTTTTGGAGAGGCTTTTGGCTTAAACGTGGTAATTTTTTTCATATGACAGAAGTCGATATCTTTCTCATTAATATCCATATTCAATCCTTCTCGGAAGACTTTCAGAGCAATTTCGGTGTCGGATATATTGTGTGCTCTGGGAATATTAAAAATTTCGATGGTGTTGGCCAGTAGTTGTTGTTCTAGGCGGTAAACTTTGGTTTCCAGCAATGCAATTTTCTCTTGGCACTCTTTGTTTTTGTTTATAAGAGCATCAATTTGATGCTTCTGATTTTCTTTAATCATTAAAATTTCTGCACAAATCATTTCCAAAGTAATTGATGTTTTAGTGACTTCTACGTTGTTGGATGGTTTTACGATAGATGAAATAAGTGGCTCCTCCAGCGGAAAAATTATTTGTTTTGATGTGGAAGCAGAACAAGGCGCAGCCGAGGTACCCGAGAGGGACCCGCGGCGGATAATTGTACAGTTGCTGCAGCGGAAGGATTTATTGCTTTCTTTCATAAATTCCAAATCGCTGGACTCCAGATTTGCACAAGAGGCGTGTAGGAAGGAATGACAGTCAAAGCATTTGACTTTCATTTCTGATCTTTCTACCTTCTTTTTGCATACTTTGCACGACATTGTAGAATATGTAATAACAATTGTATTCGAAAACAAAAGTTTAAACTCCCTACGCGTGTATACTCGCTCTCACTCCTTTCACTCAACTTATCTATCTTCTCTATCTTGGACGGACAGATGTATCTTAAATTTTTTTTTCTTTTATTAAATTCTTCCAACACGTTGCTACGAGTATCTCTCCCAGAGACTTTCCTTCTTTTCTCAGTTAAATACTTTTTTTTTATTAGCCAAAACGATTTACGTATTTTTCTCCTCCATTTTATTTCCTTTTGAAAAAAACTTAATAACTTTGCTGAAATGCAGTTGAACATATTTAAATTTAACAAAAAGCCAGACACCTTACATTGCCCATTAAAACAAAAGAGTGACACCTGTACTGAAACTTTTTTGTCTCTATAAGGAAACTTTTTTGACTTTGTGTATTTTATTTACTCCTCTTGTTGAATGGAAATTATTATTAATATATGTATGTATCTCAAGTAGAGAATGCTAATGCTAACCTGACTCCATTTGTATCGACGGCAAAACTAAAACCAACGTCCTAGTTTCAATCCACCAAGAAGGCCCACCCACAGAGCCCCACGCGTTAAAAAACACCTTTATCCGATTTCAAGAAAGCCTTAATATCTCTCCCATTGATGTAAATAACGACCTCTCCACATTCGCAGCCCACGTCAGTTCAAAGCGCATCGCACACTTGTAAAGTACCCGCTCTAATCTCAAAAACTATTTTAAATCCTAACCTAAATACCTCTACATCTCCCCATCCATCAAATATTTCTTACAAAAACATATCCCTTTACTATCAGAACGTCAGAGGGTTACGCACCAAAACCTCAGCAGTACTCCTTAACTCCCAAAACCAAAACCTACGATATATTTGCCTTAACTGAAACGAATTTATGCTCCAGCATTGGAGACAGCGAGTTATTCACATCAGATTTCATTCTGTTTCGGGCCGATGGACGCGACAACTCCGCCGATCCAGATGGTTGCGGAGTTCTCTTAACAATCCACAGCCGCTATGATCCCTTGCCCTTCAAATCGTCGAATTCCGCTGACTTCAACTTCACTAGTGCCTCAATAAGTCTCCCTAAACAGAAACTTTATCTTGCCCGCTGTCACTTAAGACCATCACAGCCCACACAGTGCTACCAACTCACCGTTGATCTCGTCGACTCCATATTTGATATCACCGAACCCAATGACATCATCATCATCTGTGGCGATTTCAATCTCCCACACCTGAAATGGGTTCAATCCGATGATGAGACCCACTACATCGCCGCTAACCCCTCCTCAGGTACAGAAATCCTTTTCACGGATCATTTCTCTGACTCCGGCCTTCTGCAACTCAGTAACATCACCAATAACATGGACAGACAACTCGACCTGATTTTCTCATCTGATGCCATAAACTGCCTTGTTACCCCGAGCAACAATTTTCTCTCTACTTCAGACCCCCTTCATCCACCTCTATCGGTAACTCTTTCACTCGAGACCCAATTCACTATTCTTCCCTCCGAAAATACGTACTGGTTCAATGTCCGGAAAGCTGACTTCGCGAAACTAAATAAGCCGCTCAACAATGTTAATTTTAACTTCCTCCTTAACCCTAACTCACACATATCCTTAAACGAAACCCTTGCGCTATTTTACACTAAAATCCTCAGCTGCTTCATTCTTTCAGTCCCATACTCACCAAAAAAGAATAACACTTCATCCCCGCCCTGGTATACCAAGGAACTAAGCTCCTTGCGCAATAAACAAAAATTGGCACGCCTATCTTAGATCCTCCTCTGCATCTGACCTTTGTAAGTACATGCCGTCCTACACTAAATTTGCACAGCTATGTGAATCACTCTATCTCCGATACCTGAACAGAATGCAATCCTCCCTTATCTCTGACCCCAAGTGTTTCTTCCACTTCATTAATACAAAAAGAAAAACCGATAGCTACCCCGCTACATTTAACTTTCTCAATAACTCTTCCAACGAACCCGAACTAATCGCCAATTTCTTTGCTCATTTCTTCAGCCAATCATTCACTGACCGAGATCTTCAGCCCGATCACGACTATTTTCGATATTTGAAAGACTGCCCGCAGACGTCTCTTGTTTCATTGATCATAACTCCCGATCTAATCGCCGAAAAAATACGCAACTTAAAGGACGACTACTCTCCCGACTGTCTGCCTGCCATAGTTTTAAAAAAAGTGCGCGAACCATCTTATTTTACCTCTTACCGCTCTATCTCTCAAGGACTCTTTCCTAAGCTTTGGAAATATGCTTATATCATTCCAGTCCACAAAAAAGGACTGAAAAATGATGTGTCCAACTATCGTCCCATTGCCAAGCTCTCGTGCATACTATTCTTTCACTGTAAACCCATATTTTCTCCTAATCAACATGGGTTCCTAAAAGGTCGATCGACAACCACTAATCTAGTCGAGTTTGTTTCACAATTTTTGTGTTCACTCGAAGCTGGTAAAGAAGTAGATGTTGTCGCCACTGACTTCAGCAAAGCCTTTGACAAAATGTCTCACCAAATTATTCTCCTCAAGCTCACTGCCCTCGGTTTCTCTCCCGGTTTTATCTCATGGATCAAATCTTATTTCTGATCCAATTAACGCTACCTCCGGTGTCCCGCAAGGTAGTCATCTCGGCCCACTGATATTTATTCTAACCATTAATGATGTTGACAGCGTTATTCTGAACTCTCAGCTCTCCATATATGCTGATGATATGAAAATATTTAAACACATATCTTCCCCTGTCGACTCCTGTTCTCTCCAATTGAACCTTAACAGGTTCACTACTTGGTGTCAAAAAAACCATCTCGAGCTCAATGTCAGTAAATACCAAACCATCACTTACTCCTGCAAGCGCTCTTCCTCACCACCAAGAACCTACACAATTCGTAATGAAACCGTTCCCCCTGTCGACTTCTTGGTTGATCAAGGGGTTATTTGTGACCGTGAACTCAATTTTCGTCTCTATATCGACAACATTATCAAACGTGCTAACTCTGCCCTCGGTTTAGTGAAACGTTGGCCAAAAGAATTCTCGAATCCTTACGTTACGAAATCATTATACATCACTTTCGTTAGGCCCCTTTTCGAATATGCTAGCCAAGTCTGGTCCCCCTCTTATCAATCCCATACTACGCGTATTGAAGCCATTCAACGCAGGTTTATCCGTTTTGCCCTTCGTGGCCTTCCCTGGGCCGACCCCCTTAATTTACCACCTTATACGGATCGCTTAAAATTAATCAATCTCCAACCCCTTAAAGAATGACGTGATGTTGCAGACATTCTATTTATTCATGACCTTCTCAGCGGTAACATTGACAGCCCTTCATTATTGCACATGATTCCCCTTAACACCAACCCGCGTAACCTTCGGTCCACACCCCTTTTCCGTATAAGCACTCACCGCACAAATTATGGCTACCACGAACCAATGTCCAGTATGCTTCGCAAAGCTAACACCAATCTTTTCGACCTTCACCTTAATAAGTACAGCCTTAGGATTGGCCTTTACCACGACCAGATGTGGTTACATTTTCCCCGCCGCGCAACAAATCGACGCAAGGCGGCAATGAAGGCTTCCGTTGTAAGGTCGCTCACGAGTTCCAAGTGGAGGGCCTTTGTTGCCATGCAGACGAAGAGCGCAATATACCCCTTGGACAACTTAGGCTTCCGAGTCAGGCCTAATCACAGCCTGAGTTAGCAAACGGGCGGTTGGACTGCGTCCTGTAAGGTGGTAGGTTTCCCATTAACTGCTGACTTGTTTGTTTGCGTTGTAGGAAACACGGCTTGCACTTAAAGATTATATTCCGAATGAGGTTTCGACTGCCTAGGATCCATAGTTGCTGTTTAACTATAGCGAAGGTAGTTGATACCCCCGGATGAAGATTCTGACGGTGTATCTCTTGTATGATAATTCTCGAGACTGGATGCTTGCTACAGAGTAATATGGGGTGTTTTATATCGTATGGAAGAGGGGCATTTTGTAGTCTTCCGCCAACCCGCAGGAGTCCCTCCTTATCCAGGAACGGTGTATACTTGAGTAGTTTGAATTTTCGTGGGAGTTGATGGTCCCGGAGGAGAGAACGTATGTCAGTAGCGAATAAGATGTTTTGAATGAGTTTAAGAATAAGTATTTTAGCTGTACGAATATCCGCAAGCGTAAGCGCTGAGGTACGACGAGATAGCTTTGCGGACCGACTGTTGTTGATAAATCGCAGGCACATAGCCACGATACGCTGCATAGAATACCATGACGAAGTACATGTCAATAGAGAACAAACTAGATCGTTGCTAAATGATGTTACCAGTACTTGGGAGAGATTCGATTTCTCTTCCAAACTGTCGAGATTAAAGGTTTTGGTGTCAAATTTTGATTTTGGCCAACGGGTGTCATCTAAGGCCAGCCAGGATGGACCCTTCCACCAAAGGTCATAATGAAGCAATTTTGAGGGAGTTATGCCCCTAAATGCGCAGTCGGCTGGATTGAACTCTGATGCAATGTGATGCCACGAGTGACGAGGAAGGCTTTCGAGAATAGTTAATGTAGGATTAGCTACAAATGTTGTCCAACGACGAGGTGGAGTGCAGTACGATTTCCGAGTCACACCAAGCGAATATCTCCACTGATGAAGCTGATAAGGAAGAGGTTATCCGAGCCAGCAATCGAATTAGAAGCACGGCGCCACACAGTTCCAGACGAGGAGTTGACACCGGTTTCAATGGAGCAACTTTGGTTTTGGATGCGACGATTTGTACTTTGAACTCTCCGTCTGTTGTTTTGTACCGGCTATAAACTACGGTGGCATAGGCTACTGACAATGCTTCGCAAAACCCATGAAGCTCAATTTTATCCAATGATAAGGAAATTATTCTGGGAACGTAAATGCTTTCAAAGTCATACAGTTCATTTCTATAAGTTATCCATGGTTGAGCCAGAGAAGTTGGTAATGGATCGTCCCATCCTAAGTTCCAATTGGATGACCACAGTTCTTGGAAGAGAGTTTTAAATAAAATGATTGATGGCGCTAGCAGGCCTAAGGGGTCAAAGGTGCGAGGCACTTCTGACAAAAGGGCTCGACGAGTTGGTTCGAGAGAAAAGGTTTGTTTGGATATCCGAAAAGACAGGTTATCATCCTGTGGGTTCCAATGCATTCCTAGCACCTTGATAACGGACGAGGATGATTCTGTATCTACGGCTGAGTCGTTGCAGTCCTCCTTAGGTAGCGTTAACAGTAATGGTACACAGTTCGAACTCCACTTCCGAAGTTGCAATCCTGCCTGAGATACCAAGCTCACAAGTTCGGATTGTAATGTAATAAGCCCTTCTTCGGTGTTGGACCCCGTCATCACATCGTCTACGTAAACATCCTCAACCAATACCTTTGAGGCGTTCGGAAATAGAGTCTGGTAATCCTCTGCTAGCTGCTTGAGGACACGAATAGATAAGAAAGGAGCAACTGCCGTACCATATATAACGGTGCGTAATCGGAAATGTAGAATGTTATCCCGTGGATTTTCCCTCCACACTATTCTTTGAAAATTTGTATGGTGTTCGTCAACCCAAATTTGGCGGAACATTTTTACGACATCCGCTGTGAAAACAAATTTATGCTGCCGAAAGCGCAAGCATACCTTGAATAACTCCCGCTGAATTGGTGGTCCAATAAGTAACTCACTATTCAATGACACCCCTTGAGAATCTTTATCTGACCCGTCGAACACCACGCGGAGTTTTGTGGTTGAGCTGTCCAGATTGAGCACCGCATGATGTGGCAAATAAAAATGTTTACCTGGAGGGGTCGATAACTAATCGGGGGGAATGGGAGACATGTGGCCCAACTCCCTCATGAAATTTGAATATATCTGATGTAGATCAGAATTACCACGAAAGCGACGTTCCATGGAATGTAAGCGTGAGATAGCTGAAGCGAGCGTGTCACCAAAGGAAGAACACGGAGACTTAAAAGGTAGCGAAACAACGTATTTTCCATCCGGAGCCCGATGAAATGTTTGACGAAAGTGTACTTCTGCTGGATCCTGGCACTGTATTATATTGTTGGAAGGAACAATGTCTTCAATTTCCCAAAAGCGTCGAAGTAATCCGTCGATGTCGATGGTTGCGTGAAACGACGAAATTGCATTATCAAACGCATCATTTCGTGGTACTTCACCAGTAATGACCCAGCCGAACGAGGTATTTAACGCAAATGGAACAGTACTAGAACCGCGAATCAGTCCTCCATCAAATATTTGCCAAAGTGTATCAGCACCTAACAGTAGGTCAATAGGACCTGTAACATTGAACGTTGGATCCGCCAACTGTAACCCATCTAAGTGAGTCAAGAGTGAAACATCCACGGATGGATATGGCAGATTAGAGGTCAACTTGTTCAAAATATAAGCATCGATGCGCAAGTAAGCCGAAGAACCAAGTGAATGAAGTTGAAGAGAGACCTGGCCTCGTGTGTTACCAGCCTCTAAAGAGGAAAGACCGAGAACGCGCATAGCCAAGTTTCTGAACTAGCGACTCGAGAACAAACGACGATTGTGAACCTGAATCTAACAGAGCTCGACAGACCACGAAATTTCCTTGAATTGTTTTGATTTTCGCTAGTAAGGTTGGGAGGATTGTCTGCTTCCGAGATAGTTGGGTGGACATATTGTTGAGCAATGGTGAAGTAGACGAATTCGAATGGACCGAGACCGGCGATATCGAAGTAGAACTCGATCGAGGGAGTGTGGGTGTGGGTGATGACCCTTGAGCAGGGAGAGGAGAATCATTAGGGTGAACGAGCGAATGGTGACGCGACTGGCATGTTCGGCATCGAAACGTGGAACGGCACTTGTTAGATATATGTATGTATGTCCGCCTCGAAGACAATTAAAGCATAACCCGCGCCCTTTAACGAAATCGCGACGTGAGTCCGTGTTTAAGGAGACGAATTGTGGACACTGCGGCAAGAGGTGTGAGCCTTGACACTTTGCACATTTGGGTGTAACCTCGACTGTCTTTTCGGTTAGGTGAGAACGGATCGGAATAGGCGGTTTCACTCGCGACAATGAACAATTTTCAATAGTTCATCAATCGTGCAATCATCCCGCGCTCCGATATGTTCGGCCCAGGATTGAGCCGAGTCCTGGTCTAATTTACTCACGAGCAAATAGTTCATCCACGGATCGCGATCAGTTCTCTTTAAAGCACTTAGTCCCCGCATCACCTCGTCCGCACTGTCCACGATTTTTCGTAATGTTTGAAGGTTAGTCGAGGTCATGGAAGGGAGCGATAAAAACAAACGAATCTTCCAATCGAGCCCAAGCCTCCACATACGTTGCATCGGATATAGGAATATGCTTTATTAAATTAGCAGCATCATCGCGAAGGAAGGATTTGAGGTAATGAAATTTCTGCGTCGGCGTAAGAGAACCTTTGCTACCAACCGAACCGACAAACAAATCGCGAAACGACGGCCAGCCCTTATAATTCCCGTAAAAGGGAGGAATCACAATTTTCGGCGCAAATTCACTGTTGAGTTAGTGTTATTTGCCACGTGTAATCGTTCCAGAAAAGTGGATTGCTGTACCGCGAGTCGTTCGAGGATCGAATCATTCAAATTTTGCGGGACTTGAGATAACGGTTGTCGTTCCGTTATAGCGCGCGATATACTAGCGTATGAGTTAAAATACACCTAATTCTGTTTTTACACGAATTTTTTTTACACGAATCAGAAATTTAATCCTCTTTTAACACGAACACTTTTTTTAAATAACACGAGTGTAACGGCAAACAATTCTGAATTCGCGGTTTCCCCTATAACATAGAAGATCACGTCCCATATAAATCTGTGGAAATAATACAGAAAAAACTTATGTCGTATTCTGTGGTGGTGGCTTTTCTGTCTAATTGCCACCGATAAGCTCAATAAGGAATTGTTTTGTCTGCATTTGGAGTTAAGTTTTTGCCGTGAAAGGTACATACATATGTATCTCTCTGTGTTACTTTTAGTGAAAAATTATAACATACGTATCTACTCATAGATTGTAAGTAACAGTTTTGAATTTTTTTTCTTTATTTTTAACAAATTAAATTTGTGGCAGTCCTGGCAAAATGGCCCCAATAACAAAAACCGGTAAAAGGAAGACCATTTCTCTGGAAAATAAAATTAAAATTTTAGATCGTCTTGCAACAGGACAGGGCGCAACGGCGGTTGGGAAGCATTTTGACGTGTACGAAGCTACCATAAGAACAATAAAAAAAAAACGAAGCCGCAGTAAGGAACTCGGTAATTTCTGGCACCAACATAAGTTCTAAAACTTCATCATACACAAGAGATGTCATTACTGAGAAAATGGAAAAAGCTCTTTTAATATGGATGGAAGATAACTCGCAGAAAAGAATACCAGTTGATGGAAATGCTATCAAACAAACAGCAATAAAATTTTATAAACGCATCCAGGAATTGGAGCTCAGTCAAAAAGAAAGTTTGAATTTTCGGCAAGCACGGGTTGGATGACTGGGTTTCTCAAACGACGTGCATTTCATAATGTCAAAATTAAAGGTGAGATTGCATCTGCAGATGAAATGGCTGCAAGAGAATTTCCTCAAAAACTTGATTTGATAATTAAAGATGGAGGCTACAGTCCTGATCAAGTTTGGAATGCAGATGAAACTGGCCTTTTCTGGAAAAGAATGCCAAATAGAACCTACATATGTGTCCTTCTTCTTCTTTTCCTTTTTATCCCGGCGTCGTTATGGTCAGAAGTGTAGGACCATAACCTTCCCACTTAACTGCATTCCTACTGGTCCGCTTGTGGGGTCCGCCGGTTTGACCTCAGAAAGTAGCGGCAGGCTTCCCGGTTTGGGATTACTTCATCGCTGAGGCCAATCAAATGCTGGTGTTTTTGCATTTGTTTGCACCAATTGTTTTTCGGCCTGCCGTTTTTGCGTTTTGAAATTGGAACGTTGATTGATAACGCCTTTTGGACGGGGTTCAAAGGATCTCTCCTTTGAACATGGCAATACCAACTGAGTCGGTCGCGCTCTATCTTTCTTGTGATGGTTTCTTTTACGTGGAGGCTTCCTCGGATCTTTGAACTTCTAATTCTGTCACGCTTTGTTACTCCCGCTGTCATGCGAATCATCTTCATCTCAGCTGCCGTTAATTTGCTCTCATACTTTTTGTGCATTGTCCAGCATTGTGAACCGTATGTGAGCGCCGGACGTACAACTGAAGTGTAGAGCCTTCCTTTCAGCTTAGGGGGCATTTTTCGATCACAGAAGATGGCGGAGTTTTCCCGCCACTTCATCCACCCTACGCTTACGCGATGGTTGATGTCGTCATCACAAGTTGCTTCTTTATTAATCATCGATCCCAGATATTTAAACTTTTCACACTTGGGAAGCACTCTTCCATTCAAGTAAATGTCTGGAATAGGCTGATGAGGGTCAGAGAACGGGCAGCACAGATACTCTGTCTTCTTTGAACTAATACGATACCCGTGTCCCTCAAAAATGTCCACCCACACATCAAGTGCTCGTTGTAGGGACGCCTGATCATCACTTATAATGGCCCCATCGTCAGCAAAGAATAGCTGGTGCACATTGGGGTCCGTCACTTTTCCTTCAAGCAAGCAATCAAGGACTGCTATAAAAAGCAGTGGGCTGAGGACGCTCCCTTGGTGTACACCGACTTTGATTGCGAACTCTTCGGTGACTCCTGCGGTGCATCTTACTCTTGTCGTTGCTCTCTCGTACATGTCCATAATCACTCGCACGTAGGTTTCTGGAACTCCTTTTTGTCTTAGCGCTACCCATAAAAGATCTCTTGGTTGCCGGTCAAAGGCCTTCTCGAAATCAACCAACACCATATGCAAGTCCTTTGAAGAATCACGATGCTTTTCCATCATGATCCTTATACTTTGGATTGCATCTGTTGTTGATTTACCCGAGACAAACCCGCACTGGTCATCAGATAGTCGTATTATTTTCCGCAGTCGGCTATCTAATACCCGTTCAACGATCTTCATGGTGTGCGACATCAGCTTGACAGAACGGTAGTTATCACAATTTCGCGTATCACCCTTTCCTTTGTGCAATGGAAGAAGATAGCTTTCCCTCCATTGATTAGGCATAGTGTCGCCTCTCATAAGTTTGGAGATAAGAACCATGAGCCATCTAGACCCGATGTCTCCCATCTTTTTCCAGAACTCAGAGGGTATCCCGTCCGGCCCAACAGCTTTTCTTTTCTTGGAGTTTTTAACCGCGTCCCGAACTTCTTCGACTGTGATGTCGGGTATTTCGGCATGATTCGGGGCGGCTCTTGGAAAGTACACTCGGGGAAACTGTTCGTTCAGAAGTTCCTCGCAATACTGTCGCCATCTGTGGAGAATTTTTTCGTCTTCCACAAGGAGTTGGCCTTCAGCATTGTTAATAAACTTTGGGAAACGAATCTCCTGAGCATTTCTTCTTCTCTGGGCGGCTATCTTAAAGATATTTGCTCCTTTGTTCAAATTGTTTTGTCGAAGCTCCTGGGTAGCCTGGTTCCTGTCAGACGCGGAAGACGATATTTCTTCCAACTCCTGATAGAGGCCTTCCATGCTTTTCGCTTCGAATTCGGCGCACTTTTTCTTCGCGATACCTTTGCAATATCTATATACCTTTTCACGGCGAGCTTTTTCCTCTCTATAAGTAGAAGAGCACTTTGACCAAGCTTGGAAAGCCATTTTCTTTTCGTGTATCACTGCTTTGGCTTCGTCTGTCCACCACCAGGTTTCTTTTGCGTGTTGGCAGGGGCCTTTAGATGTTCCGAGCAGTGATTTGGCTTTCTCCAGGCCAGATTGTTGTAGGGAATCCCACATGTCTTGTGCTCTGCACTCCTCATTACCGACCTCATCGATAATGGAAGAGAGGTAGTTTTCCATGATGGTAATAAAAGCTTCGCCTTTTCCTTTATCCAGCTTATACCACTTGATTCTCTCAGACACCTTCGTTTGCTGGTTTGACTTCTTTCTCGCATCCATAAAAAATTCAGTCAGGAGGAGACGGTGTTGAGGGGCGATCGCGTCTCCCAGGATCACTTTGCAATCTTTAGCTCGTGGCTTCATGAAACTGGATACCAAATGATAGTCTATTTGAGTTTCATTTCCGCCGCTGCTATAAGTGATCAGGTGCCGGCTTTGTTTGACGAACATGTTAACTTAACAGTGCTAAATACCATAGCACTATAAGACCGTACGACTTGCACATGTTTAGGATATCTTCACCTGAAGAGTTCCTGGTGCCGTATCCCAGCCCTCCGTGGTAGCCTTCATAGTCTTCGCTTGTCTTCCCGACATGTCCGTTTAAATCTCCCCCAACAAACAAAAGCTCTTCCTTTGGGATGATTTTGACAAGGTTGTGGAAATCTAGCCAGAATGCATCTTTTTCTTTTTGTTCGCATCCTACTTGAGGGGCATATGCGCATACGATGTTCCACACCTCACCATGCATCACCAGTTTGAGAGCCATCAAACGGTCACTGGACTTTGAAATGGTTAAGACGTTGCCAAGTAACTCTGCCGCAAGGATGATGGCGATTCCGTTTTTTCCTTGTTCCAATCCATAGTAAAACATCTTGTAGGCTTTTGTTTTAACGTCCAAGAAACGTGCCCGATTACCGGTGTTTCGCCATTTCGTCTCTTGTACGCACAGGATGTCTACTCGCCTTCTAACCATCATTTCTTCAAGCTCATAGCTGCGACCACTCATGCTTCCAACGTTCCAACTCGCGACTCTAAAGTGTGGCTTACGCCGTTGCATTACTATGCTATCCCCCGGAAATCCTATAGCTCTGACCCGAGCATTGCTGCTCGTCCCAGGATCACGACCATTAGTAGTGCCTGGCGGGGTAGTGCTTTTCCTTTTAGCGTTCTTTTCCATAATGCTACGGTTTGACCGTTTTCATTCTTCCCTTCCTTTTTGACACGGGCATGCTCCAGATTTTTTATTTTTTTTTTTTGATTGATCTTACTCTTACAACACCGGTGATCTCCAGTCGTGTCAACCCACTGATTTGCATGCACACTTGTGGGGCAGTTTAATGGTGGTATATGTGTCCCTAGGCTCACCTTGGTGTTTTCTAAATTGCCTAGATGTGAGTTTTGTTTACCTTTGTTTAGTCGCCTTTTACGACAAGCGATAGGTATCGCTGCAGGGATATTCTTAACCCGTCCCTGCACGAGTGACGGGTACATATGTGTCCAAATCGCAAAAAAGTGCTAGTGGTTTTAAGGTAGCTAAGGATCGTGTGACTTTTTTGTTTTGCTCCAATGCTTCGGGTGATCGTATGTTGAAACCACTGCTGGTTAATCGGTCCCTGAAGCCACGTTTAATGAAAGGTGTGGATATCAGTAAATTACCAGTTCACTGGATGGCAAATAAAAAAGCCGTGACCACCCACATTTTTATTGAATGGTTTAATAAATATTTTGTCCCCGAAGTAAGACGCTATCTGAACTCAAAAGGTCTTGAATTTGAGGTTCTATTGATTTTAGACAATGCCCCCGGCCATCCGGTCCTGGAACATGAAAATGTGCAATTTTGTTTTCTGCCACCAAACACAACATCTATACTACAACCGCTAGACCAAGGAATAATTGCGGCATTTAAAACTTATTACGTAAAACAATCATTTCAATATATTTTGGACAAACTGCAACGTGAAAGACCGCTGACAGTCATTGATGTGTGGAAACAATTTTCAATTATGGATGGCATCAATCAAGCTAAATTAGCATTGTCTGAAGTAAGACAGTCAACATTGAATAAATGTTGGAAAGCTGTTTGGCCAGAATGTGTTAAAAGCACTGATACCACCCTTCCCAACACAACAGAATTTCCCAACATCATAACTCTGGCGCAACAAATTGGTGGAGAAGGATTTGATGATCTGTCTTTTCAAGATATCGATGAACTGTTGGTGGACAAAGCTCTGAGCGAAGATGAAATAATAGAGTGAGCCCTTGAGACCCCTGAACCCGACGAAATAAGCGATGATGCTGAAGACGAACCCGCTCTAAATGCGCATGTAATTAAAGAGGGTCTTGACTTGGCCAATAAACTGGGCTCTCATTTTAAAACAAAAGATCCTAATGAGGAGCGAGCTGAAAGGTTTCAACGAGATCTAATGTTATTATTGGCCCCTTACAGAGAATTATATAAGGGATTAGTCAAAACAGGAACACAGCGATTGATAACCGAATTTGTTCATAAAACAACTGAAGCTGGTGTTGCGACTGCTAATTCTAGCGCCGAGATTGAACAAATGGACCAAGAAGACATGATACTTCTAATGTTAACAATGATCTTACACTTGTTTTGTCAGACGACGACAAAGAGTAAGACGTTCATATAATAACTAATTCGCTGTCTGTACTTTTGAATTATTACCCTTTTTTTCTTTTCAACAATAATTCAGTTTATTATAGCATCCTATACAATTTTATGAGATAATAAAGTTAAGTAAGGTAAAATTGCAAGGAATATTCATTGGGTTATTATATTACTTGTGCTAGCCTGGACCCAATCTTTTGTTTTCGCCTATTTATTGTATATACATACATATATACATACATTCTCCTGATTTTTTTTACACGATTTTTTTTTTACACGAATTCTTCAGGAGCGTATCTGTCGTGTAAAAACAGAATTAGGTGTTTTTTTTTTTTTTTTTTTTTTGTTGGAGGCTTCTACTATCTGCTGGAGCACTCAGACACAAGTACTGGTCCATTGTACTACCAGACAGACGCCTTGTCTTTATTGTATTTTCCCCGTTGTCCGGAGAAAAGTGAGGAGGGGCTTCAGTGATGTTGAGCTAAGAGATTCGGCACCCACCACGTCGGCCCCAAGGGTGCGCCACCGTGCACGAGCGAAGGCGGGACAGTCGCAGAGAAAGTGTTCTGCTGTATCATCCTCCTCACAACATGCAGCACAGGTAGGCGTCTCACTGATGCCAAGCACGTAGAGATGCCTGGCAAAAGTGTAATGGCCCGTAATGACGCCCGTTAGCCTTCTGCAGTCATTTCTCCTTAAGGATAAGAAGAATGTTGCGGACTTTTTACAGACGTCAGGGCGTACGCGCTTAGTCATCCTGCATCCTGGATAATCCCTCCATCTGCGACTGTGTACGTTAAAGACCCAGTCATTGATGTCAGATTTAACCGTTGAAGCTGGTAGACCTAAGGCGGGTTCAGGCCCTGAGAAACTCTCCTCTGAGCCTTTTCTAGCGAGTTCATCGGAGATCTCGTTTCCTGGGATTCCAGAGTGACCTGGAACCCATACAAGCCTAAGTGAATTAAGTCTTCCGACTTTGTTCAAGAAGGTCTTGAGTTCATGCACTAGTTTGGAGTTGGACAGAGGATTGGATACAGCTTTGAGTGCAGCTTGGCTGTCACTGCAGACACATATGCTCTTTCCTCTCCATCTGTGTTTCACAACATAGTGCATGGCCATTAGGATTGCGTAAATCTCCGCCTGGAAGACAGACGCATATTTTCCTAACGAGAAGTGCAGTCGAATGTTTTCGCGCTCGAAGAAAACTCCAGCGCCGGATCCCTGACCAGTCCTGGAGCCATCTGTGAAGATGCGAAGACATTCTATTCCTGGTTCAGTGTCTGGCCAAAGCCAGTCCTGACGCCAAGGAAATGTGACTGTGTAGTTACAGCGCAGTAGGATGGCAGGTGTCATTGCGTCAGAGGGCATATCAATGAGACAGTGGTCGTAGGATATTTCTCTCTCAAGTACACTTTCACTCCACTGCGAGTTGTACCAAAGACCATTCCTCTTTAGGCGAGAAATAGTTTTCAGTGCACACCCTCTGATATATATATCAAGGGGTGGAAGGTTCATCATAGCATCCAAAGCAGCTCCCGGTGTGCTGGGGAAAGCCCCCGTGCAACTGAGGCAGACCGCTCTTTGGAGTTTGGTGAGTGAACCCACAGCGTGTTTTCGTGTCAGCCTGCTCCACCAAACAACCGATGCATATGAGATTATCGGTCTTACCATTGCCGTGTAGATCCAAAGGACCTTTTTCGGCGATAAGCCCCATGTTTTGCCAAAGGCACCTTTGCATTGCCAGAAAGCTGACAGCGCTTTGGTGGTTTTTGACTCAACATGTTTTGACCAGAGAAGTTTGTTATCTAGAATGACTCCCAGATACTTAGCTTCCTTGGATATAGGGATGGGTATGCCTTTTAGCACCAGCTGAGCAATGCCAGTTGTTTTCCTCCTTCTCGTGAAGAGAACGACATCGGTCTTAAGAGGATTAACCGACAGCCCATTTCTCGTGCACCAGTCTTCGATCACGTTTAGCGCCGCCTGCGCTTTGAGACAGACATTCGCTAAACATGAGCCGACAGAGAGAACAGCAACATCATCCGCATAGGCCTGGGCATAGATTCCAGAGGCATTGAGAGCATCTAGCAGAGAGTCGACCACCATGCACCATAACAGCGGAGACAAGACGCCACCTTGCGGGCAGCCCCTGTTTACTCCAGACTTGACACAATGTTCGAGGCCTGCATCAGCGATCAGTGTCCTGTGCACGAGCATTGCTTTGATCCACAAAACCAGTGCTTCATCTACGCCATGCCGTCTAGCAGCATTACACATGCTGTCAAAAGTAGCGTTATCAAAAGCTCCCTCAATGTCGACAAAAATGCCTAGTACGTACTCTTTCCTTTCGAGAGCGCATTCAATTCTCCCAACTAGGTTTTGAAGCGCAGTCTCGCAGGATTTTCCGCGCTGATAAGCATGTTGCATGTCCGACAGAGGATGCATTCGAAGGGCAACTTTGCGCACGTGCAACTCTACTAGTCTTTCCATGCTTTTCAGCAGGAATGATGTTAGACTTATTGGTCTGAAACTCTTGGCTAGTGAGTAATCCTCTTTCCCTATTTTGGGAATAAAGACCACTTTCACCGCGCGCCAAGGGATAGGTATGTAGGCAAGTGCCAGGCTAGCAGTGAAAATTCTTTTCAGTGTAGGAAGCAGCTGTCTTATACCTTTTTGCAGCATAACGGGGTATATCCCATCAGTGCCCGGCGACTTAAAGCCATCGAAGGATGCCACAGCAAATTCAATGGCCTCAGTAGTTGCCACGCGTGACGCAACATACCAGCTACGCCGAGTTGTTTTCATCGCTACAGCCGCAGTATCCAATGAGGGAGTGTGCAACGAGCCGATGACAGTCTGATTTCCCGGAAAATGGGTCTGAAACAGTAAACTAAGATTTTCTGCTTTAGACTCGGTAAAGGTACCATCAGACTTTCTGAGTACCTCCAGCCTTGTCGATTTTCCTCGTTTGAGGACTTTAACCAACTTGCTGGTCGCGCTCAGGGATTTGATCTCTTCGCAGAAGGACTTATAGGAATCATTCTTCGATTTTCGAATAAGCTTCTTATATTCCTCCTGCTTCGATCGATATTTATTCCAGTCATCTTCCGAGTTCGATTTAAGCGATCTGTTCAGAAGACTTCTGGCTTCCCTACGAAGCCGTTGGAGCTCAGCATTCCACCAGGGAACCGGCTTCCTGTTGGGAGGTTTTTTGACAGGACATGCGAGTTCAAAACACTTGGTGATGGCGCTGTTCAGGTTATGAACTGCATCCTCCACCGATTGATTAGTTTTGAGCTTAGGCGGAGCTTGAGTGGATTTCTCAAGCTCCTCCCTAAATCGCACCCAGTCTGTTTTTCTCGGATTCCGCTTGGGCTGCGAGGGGGAGATCCCGCACTTCAATTGGAATTCGATGTATCTATGGTCTGACAGCGTAACATCTGGTGAAACTCTCCAGTTAGTGATGGCCTTCGCATGCCTGTTAGATAGGGTTAGGTCAATCACTTCCTGTCGTCTCGCCGTCACAAAGGTTGGTTGAGAGCCAACATTGTTGATGAAAAGGTCAGACGAAAGAATGAAGTTTAAAAGATGGTCTCCTCTCCGGTTGCATTTGCTGCTGCCCCAAACTGTGTTTTGAGCGTTAGCATCGCAACAGATGATGAGTCCAATCCTTCTGGCTTCACAGTACTCTACGAGTTCGGAAACCGCCTTAGGTGGCGGGGGTAGTACCGAGTCGTAGGGGAAGTAAGCAGACGCCACGACGAAGTGTTCAATTTCTCCGTGCGCCTTGTAGCTCACTTTCGCAGCTACCAGATCTTGACCACAGAATTGACCAAGTTTGGTTGCTGATAGTGTATTCGATATGATGAGGCAGACCCTGGGCCTTTCGGATCGCTCATCATAAAGGATTGTAGCATCACGTATGCCACCAAGACCACACAGGCGTTTGTTCCATACCCATGGTTCTTGAATGGATACAATGTGATGATTTGTACTACTGCATGCAATTCTGCTGCTTAGAAGAGCGGTAGCAGCCTTGCAATGCTGTAGGTTGATCTGAGTAAAAATCATGGATTCATACTCAGGAACACGTTCCATCGTTTTGGAACTTGGCACGCTCTTATTGGGAGTTTGACCGTCACCAATAAGAGGAGGAGTGTTTGAGGCGCATGCCGAAAGTGCTGGTATGCTTGTGCCTCCAGCAGCAGCCTTTACTAGCCGCCGACGTTTTCTGCGCTGCGCGCCGGCAAGAAGTGCGGTTCCCAGAGGTTCGCCCTCAATCTTCGTGCCTTCGGCTGTGCCAGCCTCTTTGCACGATTTTCGGGCACGCCTCTTCCTCCTTCTTTTTGGGCACTTAGCAGTGCAATCTACAGCACGTCCCAATTCTGGGGCTCGTTCAACCTTGGCGGTTTCCCGTGCCGCACCATCGTCGGTGTCGCCTCTGTCGGTTGCACCGCTCACGCTCAGTCCAACCAGGTGGTCGGACAATGAGCCGCAGGAGTCGGTGTCGTTCCGGGCTGCCGGAGAGTTAAGAATGACTGGTGGGGCCTCCAGAATCCTTGCCCCGGCCGCGATCAGGGAGATCGCGGGTGGATTTCCGCTATTGCGGGTGCCACCTGGAGTATTTCCATCCATCTGGTTGTCCATTCATTCATGACTAACTCGGGGTTCTCCGGGTCTTAGTTCGAGGTCATTGACCTCTTAAGCCCCTCCGCCGCGACAAGGCGCCCGAAGAGCGAAGGGGAATTAGGTGTACTTCACTTCGTATTCTCCTACCTCGTTCTCTACCTCGATCGAATTAAAATCCCTTACAACACTGCCTAGAATTAGATATTCGTCGTTTAAGGAACAGAATAAAGTCCACCCTTCATCGAGTTTCGCGAGACGTTGTTTTAACAGTTCTAACTGTGTTGACGAGTCTATACTTTCCGCAAAGCTAACCGCGCGCGTTATTTGTCCCTTTACCGCACTGCGACGAATTTTTACACTATCCATTTCTATTATATTATATATACATGTATATCTTATAAATGTACATATGTACTCGAAATATCGATCAAAGTCGAGTTAATCAAAATAGTTATTCAAAAGTTTTACGACCTTAATTGCTTGATCCAAACTTGATATTGATATTCCAAACAAGATTTATATAAACAATAGCTGCTAGAGATAAATAAAAATTCACTTGTACAATGTAATGATATTCCTAAACATCGACAGAGAGTGATTTTTAATGATCTCGGGCATCCCTACGGTCAATAATTTCACTGACGCCTTGAGGTTTTGTGTGATTTTTATGACAATATGCCTCTCATTTACCTCCGATAACAATA
Source organism: Merodon equestris (assembly GCA_958301585.1). NCBI lineage: Eukaryota > Metazoa > Arthropoda > Insecta > Diptera > Syrphidae > Merodon > Merodon equestris. The sequence continues at coordinate 50,400,114 of OY284415.1, read as the reverse complement.
CCTTTCTTGTTTTTTAAACAGCCCTTATCTCTGAACTTTTGGACGTATACCTATATCCTGACCAGGTCCTATACCTATATATATATGTATATAGGACTCACAGCACACGTCGCCCTCATGCTTTTCGATCCATGTTCTTTCTGAATTTTGACAGATTTTTTCCTTTGCCATTGTAGGGCCTTTCGTAGGGTCTGATATTTTGTGCGCCTCATTTCTTCAATATTTTCCGGGGCTTGAAGTGATAACATTACGGACTTCTACTTTTTCCTTTTTCCTCGCATCTTAGTTCGTTTTCCGATGCTTCCTTTGCAACATTTTGATTCGTTGACCATACCGCTTATTCCTGTCTTGTTTCGTCGTTAGTTTCCCTGTCATCTAGTGGGCAAACTGGTTATTAATTTTGTCCTGGTATTGACGCGACAATTTGAATGTGGGCAGAATCGCAATCCACTCATCCGTATGCTTTGATATCTATACCATTGGTATTGTGCCTCCTATCTATCAAAAAATTAACAATTTGGTTGCACGTTACACAATCCGATGACATCCAACTATGTATTCTTCTGTGTTTGAATGATGTTGTGGTTTTCATGAACTTTTTTTTCTTAAGATCATAAGTTTGATGAGCGTTGAGATCCCCAAAGTGAAAAAGTAGTTCTGCCAACTCGAACTGTGGACGCCGTCGTTAATTCCATCCTGGGAATTTCTCCGCCGCCGTCATGTTAAAAGAGCTCAGCTTTGGTGGTAGCTACCCCCAACAATCTTACAAAGAGGATTAAAATCCCAATCTATCACTGAGATACTAGGTACCCGGGACGCAGCGCGGAAAGGTGTGAGTAGGAGTTGGTAGACACGCACACGATTCCCACATCTCAACATTCATAAAGGAACCTGGCGGTCACCTGATCAGTCGACCATCAACTTGATTGATCACGTTGCGATTGACGCTAGATACTCCTCCAACATCCTAGATGTACGAATCTTCCGAGGAGCCAACATCGACTCGGATCACAACCTTGTTGTAGCCAAGGTACGTATGAGGATATCAAGGATGCTACGGAAAACGGAAGCCAAGTATCTAGGCTGGTGAACTGCTAGCAGCTCGAAGAGCTATATGAGCATGCTAAACAAAGTACAAAGGTCAGCCACTGTTTGTAGAATGGGAGCTATAAGAAACACGCCGCAAGCAGGGTGCAAAAATCTGCAAAAGTGCTCTCAGACTAAGTGAATCCTCTTTGTGAAAACATGCGGCCATACTCAGAATAATAAATGACCTGGGAAAGTAATATGTTCTAATAGCCTCGCAGCTACGACCGACTATATTTCCCCCCACAATGAGTTCTCTCTCAGAATTCCAATCCTTTTCCCCGACAGAGAAGAGTGGCCATCAAATGCCGTAATCAACGACCACGGGATTACCCTCTTCACCGACGGATCGAAATTGGACACAGGCACTGGGGCCGGGTTCTACTCTAACACCCTGCACAAACAGGAATCATTTAGACTCCCTGATTTGTGCAGCATCTTCCAAGCAGAAATCCTAGCAATAGAAAAAGCAGCCAAACACCTACAAGTAACCGATATCCCACCATCGGATATCACTATCTTCTTAGGCAGCCAGGCTGCACGGAAATCAATAGGATCCTGAACAACGAGATCAAAGGCTGTCATGAAATGTCGCGACTCACTCAGTCAAGCTCTGCTGGGTCCCGGGCCACAGCTCAATCGCAGGGAACGAAAGAGCGGGCGAATTGGCCAGGCAAAGGTCTGAATTGGACATCAGCGAAGCGGACACGTCACCGCAACCACCGATCAGTGCACTATACCGGATCATTAATGACACAATTATAAAAGAAGCCAACTCGTCTTGGCTTACAAGAAACGACAGCCACATGATAAGATCATCGTGGCCAGAGCTCAATATCGGAAAAACAAAGAAACTCTTGGCGCTGGACTGAAACTCGATCCATATGCTTATCGGAGTGATCACAGGACACTGTCCCATTGGAGCAATGCTCCGGAAATGGAACTCGGGATCCAGCGATCTCTGTCGGAGCTGCGGCGATGAGGAGGAAACCGAGACGATCCAACATCGGCTTTGCCACTGCCCAGCTCTCCAGAATCGGCGCCTAGCTTCGCTGGGCCAAAGATTCTTTACAGAGATTGCGGACGTGGCAAATGCAGATATATCGGATCTTCTAAAATTCATAAAAAGCACGGGGTGATTTCAGCCACCACGTGATAGGACAGGTTAATTGTATGTGTACTCAACCACAATGGGCTCTTTGGCCTCCGAGTGGAGGTGATGCTCCATCACATCACCATCACAGTCCCTTCCTTAACCTAAACTAACCTAAGGATGCTACGTAGTCAAGCAGGATAAAGAAAATTTGACTTCGGAAAGCTAAAATCGCAGGAGGCCGCTAGCACCTTTGCCAATCGAGTTTCCCTCAATCTCTCACAAAGTCCGATGAGACGAGCACAGTCCACAGAACAACAGTGGGAGCATTGCCAGCGTGCCATCAGAGATGCTGCCACTGATATGTTGGGCTTCAAACCGTCGCCAGCTAGAAATCCCTGGTTTAATGTGTAATGCGAACAAACCCAGGTAGCAAAACAAACTGCCTGCAAAGCCTTGCTACAGAGACGGACAGGAGCCGCTAGAGAAGAAGGCTTTTAAGTAAGAAATAAAATGGGATCAGCTCGTAGGGAGCCAAGCTAAAATTCCAGGTCTTCTACCTTGAATTTTCAGGAACCACGGTAGCTAGGGTTCTAAAATCGGTCGCAATGAGCTCAGAATCATGTACTCTATAACACAGCCCAGTTTCAGGCTCATAGCTACTCGGCGAATTTGTTTGATATATGAATACAATCCTTTGCATAAGTCTTCCCTACCCCAACTTTGTAAGGTAGAAGACTAAAGAAGAGAACACGAATAGCGTGAGATCGAGGAGTAGTGGAGTACGAAAAAGTTAATTGAACATGCTTGGGCTATAAAGCCAAAGCAGAAGCCTGTAGGCATGAAGGCTGAGAATATGGAGAGACTACTTTTGTAGACCGTTGGAAAATTCTGCGTCCCATCCCGTTTATATAAACGGAGAATGGAGGATAAAATAAAATGACGAACTGTATGGGTTATACAGCGACATCGGCCTAGTACGACGGATGTTCGGATCCAACGTCTAAGATGGCTAGGGCATGTCGAGCGACATATCTTCAGCCCGAAGAGTCTTCGAATCTAAACCCGGGGACGACAGAATCTAAAGTATCCCACACAGGTGGAAGGGGATCTTAACCAACTGGGTGTGCGGCACTGGCAAGAGATCTTGCCAGCTGGAGACATTTGATTGAGGCTAAGGTTCACACCGGACTGTAGCGCCACCTAAATGAGTAAGCTACTAGACGAAAGTGTATAAATCTACCTTAAAAGTGGGCCTGTGCGGGCATTCTAAGTCTAACTATAGTCCTTAATTGCTAACGCCTTTCGGCTTAAGCCTATCTATTGGATTCTATTTAAGAGTGTTTTGTGAGAAATGTTTTTTTCATTATTCTGAGACGTAACAGCTTAGGTCCGATCTTAAATGTAATCTGGGGCGGTATCGGCTAAGGTGATTTGTGATAAGTGACAGTCACATTGTCGTTTTCGGTATCGTGTAAGGTGATAGTCACTGTGATTGTCACATTTTTGTGACAGTTTTCTGGTGATAGCTATTTAGCTATCACTTTCATATGTTTTGTGTTTGAAGTGACTTTGTTTTATGCTTTTGTCTAATATTTAAAACAAAAAAAAAATGTTTTCGTGTTTCGAACTATTTTTAAGAGATGAAGAGGTCAATGAGAGTGATGAACGTGAACGTTAGAATTGTAAGGAAGACTTTGAGAGACCGGTCTAACATTCTTGAACTTGCAGATGACATGTAAGTGGGAAGAATTTCACAGTTCATATTGTTAATATTGTTAAAATTATGCTAAATTGTTGTTTTTTTTAGATTCATGTTTATGTTGCGCTGCACAAGATTTTCTGTGAATTGCAGGTGCCGTTGAATGAAAGTGACCTACCCCAACAACCAACCAATCTTATCCACCAATCCAATATGCAAGAAGACCTCCAACCATCAAACAGAGAAGCCGAAAATGTGTGATGCTGTTAGAGAAACTTTATTATAAATAAAATAAACCAATGATTTTGCAACAAATTCAATTTATTGCTCTGTTTTTATTTTTTGAATTTTTTTCTTGGATAATTTGACAACTCTTATCTGTCATCAACTTCGAAAAAGCAAGTGTTGCTCCTTTTCTGAATTTTTTTGTGATAATCTTACCCGATACTGAAAGATGATGATAGTCACAAATGACTGTCACCAAAGTGACTATCACTTATCACCTTAGCCGATTCCACCCCTGGATGGCTCCCATTCGTTTCTTTCGTTCCGATCGGTCACCTTCCTGATTGCATCTTTCAGCGACTTAGCTTCGCCATCTCGTTCACTCTGCATGCCCGAGACCTCACCAAGGTTAAGAGGCCTCAGTCAGTTCTCTGATTCATCTAAGCATTATTAGGGTTATGCTCCTGTTCTAACTTACATACTAGGGAGTAAGGAGGATCTTACCGGAGTAACGCAGCGTTCAGGGGAGCGTTTTCGACCACCAAACTTCAGCGTGTTGTTTAGCAACATCATTACCGGCATTTTCGGTACTAAAACCTATGAGCTCATGAGCACAGATGAACCCTTTGTCCCTGGCGCCCCGGTGCCGGTGGTAAATCACCAGGATTCCATCTCTATTTTGTGCTAACCTTTTGAAATCAAGGAGATTGCTTCTGGGGGAATTAAGCCTGATCAGTGTGTGCTCTCGTGGTATTTGTAATTGTCAATTCTGCTTAGGCCTGCTCTGTCTTACGTGACCTTATGAGGTTTGTACTTAAAGATCTGGCACTCGTCTATTGAACACACGAATCTTTTCCACATGGATGGAAGAAGCAAAGTTGTTTGCCAGCTCTGAGGCCGTAAGGCTAGGGAACGCACCTAGAAATCATGTCATGTCTTCGTCGAAGAGAATATAAGTCGTTTGCACTTGGGTCAATATACTTGATCCTTAGGGCCTTAGGTCCTTTCACCTTATTTAGCCGGAGACCCCCGCCGATGTTTCAGATCTAGTCTCTGCCTTTTGCTTCTGCCCATGACTATAAATTATTTTTTCATTCCAGATTCCGACGACACATGAAGAATATCCACAGCATCACGAACATATTGGCGCCCTCGGACGGATCGGCTGTTAGTATAGAGCAAGAGGAGAACCCCGACGATCCCAACTCAATCGAATAAGGCAATAAAAAAAAAAACAAAACAATCAAATCGTAAAACGTTTTATTCCCTATAAACCTACAACCATTTATGTGCAAAGTTTGATTATATACCCCGTCTGACGGGCTTAGGTGCAAACAAGATCTTTGCCGGCTTGCATAGCTCCAATTCGGTGCCCGGCCGGACGGCCAAGCAAAGTGTTATCTCCACCGACGACGCTTCGGTCCAAACACTGTGCGAAAGCAGTATCGTCGTTCTTAGCCGGCAATTTGTTTCGTGTTCCCCGGTCTCGGTCATGATCTTCTTGAAGTCGGACAACTTCGGAATGACCGTATGGACGTTCTGGTCGGGGTATTTAATTTTAATGCGCATCTCCGGCTTTTGAGTCTCCTGCAGGTTATCCAACTCAGCGACAAAGGGAAGGGCGGCGATCAGTCCAGCGGTTACTTTGATAACATTGTCCTGGGATTGACTGGGACAGGGTTCAACGATGCGAGCAGTGCACATTTTGATACTTACGTTTGCAGGCGGCGTTACAACTGGCGGTGCACATTGGACGATGGGTAGGATCTCGCGGAACACACGTCCCGGTTTTGGATCGGATATAGTTGATAGCTGACTGAGTAGCGATGTGGTGAATGGATCTGCGGTGACTCCTTCGGTGAGAAAGTTGCTAATGTCTGCAGCTGTACGAAGCAGAAGTTGACAGGGCCCCAAAGCGCTTTGCGAACGATCCTTGACGATTAAGACTAAATGCAACGCGCTCGCACGGAGGCAAATCTGCTTAACCAGAAGCATATCGCTGTAGGTCAGTCCGGAGAATATGTTCTGCAACTTCAAACAGTTTCGGATCAGTTGCGAGAGTGATTCCTTTAACGGCGTTCGGCCTCGTTGGGACGTTGTGAAAGACTGAAGTTGCTCGATGAGAATCTGGGCAGCGAGGAAAGTGCCCAGGAAGTTGGCTGTTCCGAACATTTCCGGGTCGATTTCTCCCAAGCGATTAAGGTTTTCTTGCGCCGTTTTGAGTAGCGAGACTCTGTTGCGTGTGATTGCGAACGACGACTGAATGTTGGCGAGAATTGTCTCAAGGAACTGGCGAGACGTTGTCGAGCCAGACATCTTTAATGGTTTCTTGATGGATACTCCTTCGATAGGCAGATGTGGCACTAAATCAGGCATTGTATCCCTCAGATAAGCATAGTGCTTAAGTGTGACATCGGGGAAGAGACTTATTATCGGCATGAGGTGCTCCGCAGCATTGAACAGCATGATTAGTATACAAATGTACTCGGGATCCTCTACGTCTCGTTCGGCACTATCGAAGAACGGATGATCCTGCAGGAGATCTGAAGTCACAGCCAAGCAAAGGTCAGGGTGCTTCTGACCGACCTTTCGCATGCAGCCAAAGGCAGATAGCTTGTCTTGCGGATACTTTGAGAGCACGTCGAGCAACTTCTGAACAACCATCAGCAAACAGGACTGTGTGGATACCTTACACGCTCCCAGCATTAAATGGAGTCCCTCGCGGACGTCGACTGAGTAGTCTTCCAATGAACTGAGCATAATTTCCAGTTGATCTTCGCGGAGAACGATGTGGCGAGATATTGCAGTCAAACTGAAGATCGCCTTTAAGCGCACATCCTCGATTTCATCATTGAACATGTCCACAAGAAAGTCCAAGCACATCACAGCGAAATCGGCGTTAGTGATTGCCAATTTGCACATGGAATCTACAGCAGCTGTTCGCACTTCTAGAAACTCATCCTCGAGACCGTGGACCAATGCGCCGCAAGCTCCTGAAGCGATCAAGGAAACCGAAGCCGCTTCCAGACGTTCTTTCGGACCATCGTCAGCCCAGCGTTTTCCTGTCGACCATTCCCCGCTTTGAAACAGGTCCGTGGACCTCTCGTGGAGACTCTTCTTCCGTCGCAGATTACTCATCAGCTTCTTATCCAACGTTTGATGGAGAAATTCCGCGCTGACTTGATTCATATTGCCCAGAAGCTCAGCCGCCTGTGTGCGGACTTGCATTGAGATGTCGCAGAGTGCACCGCATACTTTACCAAATGCGGCATCGATCAAACGGATTTCTTCATCATTTTCAGTGATCATATGATCCGGATGTCTTATTCCGATTTCACACACCAACTGCAGGCCTTCCTTCCGCACGCATTCGTAGTCATCTTGCATCGCGGCCACAGCACGATTGAATAAGTTCGGCGGTAATGCAGCACCGCGTTCGCCTAGCGTAAGGATCGACCGGAAAGACTGAGCTCTTACACCGGCGTCCTGGGAATCGGCAAAATGAGCAATGGTGTCTAGAATTCCCTTCTTCGCTTCCGAAAGACTTATGAACGCCGCTAATACGAGAAGTGCGTTCCTCTGTGTATTATGATTCTCGGAATTAATATGATTCTGAGCGAAGAATCCGATTTTGGTCACATGTGCAGAAGGCAAATGAGCACACGCTGTAGTCCCAATCCGGTAGAGACTGTACAAGCCTTGAGAGATGACTTTTTCGGATTTCTCCATTTTGAGTACGTTCACGATTTCATCGATCAGAGCGTTGATTACTTCACCAATTTTCACTTCGGCAAAATCAGCTAAAAGTCCAAGAATCTTTGCCCGAATTGACCCTTCGGATTCCTGGCGGAAGAGTTCCACCAGCTTGCGGATACAATCGAACAACTCGGGTAGGGATTCTTCGAGGTTAAGTTCGTCGCATATTTTGACCAGCACCTCGAGGAGATCCTTGTTGTTGTTCGTGTTACTCACTGCTTCCAAAGACGCAAGGATAGAAGATGTTTTCCCGGAGAGGGGTTTCGCTTGGAGACGAAGTTTTTTCGGAGGTTTCAATGATGATTCTAGAGTTTCCGTGACCGATATCGGCCGCTTAATGGCTACTGCCATTTTGGTGCAAACGTTTTAAATAATAATTCCAGAGCTTTCACCAGGCAGAAGTAACTTTTAGTAATGAAATAAATTGAAACCGACGCGGTATTAATAACTAGAATCACATTTGCAGCGCATATTAGTCTAACTTGACAATTGTGAAATGATGACAGGTCAATGGGTGAATTCAGAGTGATAGTCGTCTGTATACCAGTGAACGCACACGGCTCAAAACCTAAAATATTTCTTAAAAATAGTCAAAAACTAAACGAAAAATACTATCAACATGGGACTTATATGCCAAGATTGTTTCAGGAAGCTATGAAGAAGACCATGAAGATATTGCTGTGCCTCTTCGGCCTCCATATACGAGAGCGATAAATATTTTATCACAAAATGGAGAAGCGACAAGCCTTATTCGCTCTAATACCCAATTAGTTCTAAAAGACCTCTTCAGTCTAGCTGATGATACACTATATCTGTTGAAGAACATCGGAAAAAGTAGGCATTTCAAGTTAAAGGCTCTAGGTAAACCACTGATATCGGTATCTATCCTGCTATCTTGCTGGGTTTCTTTCTTGTAGTTCTGCTCCTCTGAGAAAAGATAATACGAGACGAGACGCTCGATCGAGGTTAAAGAGATGCTTCAGCAGAAATTACCCAAAAGTCTTATCAGAAATTAAAAAAAACATGTCAAGGACTTAAATCAAGAACGGGAACCAGTAGGGATGGTGATGGGCAACTAATAGTAGAGATGCAGTCGATACTGAAGAGATGGAAAAGCAATTTCTGCGGAACGTCTGACGGCAATGATAGATAAGATTCCGCTTATAGTCCATTCACGACAAAAGAGAATTCTTTTCTCTGAAAGTTGTCAGTTGGAAATGATCCGGTGGGGAGCATGCGCCAACTCAAACAAAGGAAAGCATGTTCCATGAATGGAATTCCAGTGCCCTTCGCTCGGTCCACAAGAACGAAGACGCCAACTAAGAGTAATCAATCCCCTGAACATCTTCTTTAAGATCTTTTCTGCCCCTTTATGACAGCACCCTAAAGGGAAAATAAACTTATCTACGAGGGTGGATAAGTACTTAGCCTCACCACTAGATGGCGCCAGTATCGGAAGAGCAACTTACTATCGTGTAGTAGATTCTAATAGACGGCTACTGTCGACTCGTAGTTTTGTTTTGACCGCGTGTAGAAGCGGGAGTGTCCGCGGATTTTAGAAAAATGGAAAAAGAACAATCTCGGTCGGTGATTCGATTCTTGTTTTTGTAAGGGAAATCGCGCAGCGAAATCAAAGAGCGTTTGGATGCTGTTTACGGCGACTCTTCTCCTTCGACGGCGACTATCAAAAATTGGTTTAACAAGTTTCAACGTGGTCGCACGTCAGTTTTCGATGAGCCACGTCCAGGTGCCCCGAAAACGGCTACCACGGAGGATAACGTGACAAAAATTCACGATCTCGTATTGGCAGACCGCCGATTGAAGGTGCGCGAGATAGCTGAGACAGTAGGCATTTCAAAAGATCGCGTGGGTCATATCCTGTATGAAATTTTGGGCATGAGAAAGCTATCGGCGCGATGGGTGCCGCGTTTGCTCACTCCGGACAACAAGCGCAACCGTGAGACCACTTGAGAGCAGTGTTTGACGCTGTTTAAGCGCAATCCGAAGGAGTTTCTGCGTCGACGAAACATGGATCCACTGGTACAGACCAGAGACCAAGGAACAGTCGAAACAGGAACCCGGCGAACGTGCTCCGAAAAAGGCGAATACTGTCCCATCGGCCGGAAAGGTGCTGGCCACCGTTTTCTGGGATTCACAAGGTGTGATCTACATCGACTACCTGGGTAAGGGCAAAACGGTCACAGGGCTGTACTATGCCAAATTATTGGGCCGATTCGACGCCGAATTGAAGAAAAAACGGCGCCACTTGGAGAAGAAAAAAGTGCTCTTTCGCCATATAACGCACCGGCTCACACCTCCGCCCTCGCCACGGCCAAATTGGTCGAATTGGGCTACGAACTGCTGCCCCATCCACCGCATTCTCCAGATTTGGCCCCGTGCGACTTATTTTTGTTTCCAAACTCGCTGGGCAGTCGAGTGAGGAGGTCATCGCCGCCACGGAGGCCTACTTTGCAGACCTCGAGAAAACGTATTTTTCAGAGGGGTTAAAGAAGTTGGGGCATCGCTGGGTCAAGTGTATCGAGCTAAAAGGAGACTATATTGAAAAATAAATCGCCATTTCTCCAAAAATGTTGTTTTTCTTTTGTAGGCCAAGTACTTATCGGACCACTCTCGTATATACAAACAAGCTGGCGATCGGCACCTCATCACCTATTTGTCGAGGTTAAAGCCGCATAAGCGTTACAGGCTTTGGCATCCGTGATCTAAGAATCTAGTTAGCTTTGGCATCCGTGATCTAAGAATATAATCGAAGCTCTTAATATCAAAGAAGGCCTAAGTCGAGGAAACGCGCTGTTGTTCCACTTTTTAAGCACTGCCCTTAAAAACATAGTTCAGAAATCGCTGGTCGACGCATGGGCACATATTTCAAGTCCGTCCAATTGATTGCTTACGCGGACCACGTGGAGCAAGTGACACGCTGGAGAGGCATGTTGGTTTGTCCACCTAAATGAGTAAGGGAGTCAAAGAATTGGTAATTATTGCTGGCCATTTGGAACTTGGAAGTTCAGGTCCTCGTGACCACCCTTCGCCAAGGCTCCCTCTCATGAGTGTGTTCCTATCATGTTTTGCTGTTATATCCCATCTCTTCTAGATAGCCTATTGATAACGGCTGTAAAATTTAAATTATTTTCTTCCTCCTTAAGTCACAGATTATTGCTTAAGACCTATGAATCGATTAGCCTAGAAATTGTAAGGTAGTTTCCTAATCACGGGTAATATATTAATCACAACTTGAATTGTTATAATAAAAAACAAAATTTTTCATTCGAACTAAAGACGAACTGGCATCATTCAACCGACACACGTTGCGACCTCTATCGCCTCAATAAGCAACTACTCATCTCAACCGCCATATTAGTAATTTTCTCCGAACCTGAGACGGCACAAGTCCGAAAATAATTCAAGTCCGCCATTTCTTCACGCGAAAGTGTGGTCGCGTTTCTGTGCGTTATATCAAACTTTTTTTTCTCTCATTTCGTTTTATTTCCACATCTAGTTACGCCGCCAAATCAACTCGTGACAATTACCAACAATCGTAACAATCCAATTGACTCGATTTCAACCATCACCATCGACCGCAAACGCTACAATTCGAATTTGCCAGCCCGAAAAAGTCAAGCCAGCGAACGTGAAAAAAAAAAATGCAAAGCAAAATGGGGGGTTCGTCCAACGTCGTCGTCGTCGTCGGCAATGATAGAAAAAAAAGTTTGTGTTGCGCGTAATGCGTGTGAGTGAATAAGCTAATTGGTTGTTTCTATTATACAAAACGAGATACAGAGTTGAAAGGTTCATAAGAAGAAGAAAAATAGAAAAAAAACGAAGAAAAGAAGGAAAAAACCGGAGAGAAGTATCACCTCGACGTCGTGCATAGTAGACTCGGAGCGAGGCCAGCAATCACTTTTTTTTAAGTTTTATTCTTTTGACAGTAGTAGCATAATTTTTTGCTGTAGTTTCGCGTGCATAGTGTTGTTTAAGGAAAATCCTAAGACGAGAAGAACGATCTGAAAATCATTGAATCAATAGTAAATTGTGTAAAATTACGCAAGTTGATGAATTATTAATTGATTCGGGACAAGAAGTGTGTCGTGAATTGAAGTGATACTGAAGCAGTGAAGCAAAGGGGTTCCAGCAACAGCAGAAGCAGCAGACGCGCCGCTGTTGGAATCATGTCGGAGTCTGATAGCCCCACACGGGGTGAACTGCATCAAGCGCATACAACTTCGCAACATCTACATCAGACATCATCGTCTTCGTCGCTGCTACAGAACAGCGCCGACGACCGTGATGATGCGAATAATGTAAGTTTGGGTTTAATTTTTGTGGTTTGTGCTTGGATGGAAAAGTAATTAATTCTAAATCTGTACGCAGTCGATTATTGGAAAAGTCAAGTCCCGTGTGTCGAGTATTTTCCCCCAGAAGCTGACCCAGTGGTTCTCGCCATCGACCGCGGCAACAGCTACGACAAGTAATGGTGGAGTTGGTCGTAGACGACGCCGCAATCCAGATGATGGGGAGTACGGACGTGGGAATGACAACAATTCGGATGAGGACGGGAGCGAGAACAGCGGGGACAACGAGGATGTCTCGCCGACTTCGTGTCCGCCATCGAAGAGGTCACGATTAAATGTTGAGGTAAAGTATGAAGCCTTTCTTCTTTTTTCTTTAAGAAATAGGGTTTGAAATCCGCACACCAGAAGCTGAGAGATGAAATTGCAAATACTAAGGGCGATGCTTACAATTAGCATTAATTTTTGAGAATAATTTCCGATGAAATTTGGCTATTTAAAGGGCGTTTCTGTTACAGTGGATCCCGTCATAAATTCAGCAATGAATATGAACAGTCTGTATACATACATCTTGGAAAAGAGGACAATTTGGAGTGGACAGTTCCAAGACGAATTGACTCTTGAGCTCTCTACCATGTGCTTCTATTCCCATGCGACCTTCGATCACTTCCATATCCGATCATTAGCTTTACGTTGATGATTCCATTCATTGTCGTATGATGTCATAATTTTTTTAAAAAACTGTCTCATAATTCACCTGAAAAAGAAGCGCTGCAATTGTCTCTCGTGCTAATCGATTAGAAGCAACTGTCAAGGATGTACTAATCTACTGGGCTCGAATGTATGATTCACCGGGGCCTGAAATTCAATTTTCCCCATTTCGAGATCAAATGCCTCTTAAGTAATAAACGACCAAATTAAGAGAGATTGACGAACACAGACATGAAGCTTATGGAGCTCCGGGACAGCTGATATTCCCACTTGAAAGACTGGTGACAGAAATAACATTGAGAGTCTCAGAGAACAAACAGAAGATAATGAATCTCTCAAAGGCAGGGGCAAATATCCAATGCCACTTTCTCTCTCGTACTGACTGGCTTATGGCCAAGGGCTCTCCTTATAGGCACGTGTATGTATATAAAACGTCGGAATATTGGCCATCGTTAGCTATAATTTCTTCACATCTTTCTTGCAATTGATGGATTCCGCGCCAACACCAACCGTTCGCCAAGCCAATTGTTCACTTCTTCGTAAGGAGAAAGCCTGTGCTCGTCGTCGATCGAAACAAGTAGTAATCAGAATCTGCCAAGTCTGGTGGCGCAATAAAAAATGTTTTTTACTTGACTTGTAACATGTGGAAGAGCATTGTCATGATAGAAAACATCATCTGATTCCGACTCTGTCATATGTACGGGTCTTCCCCCGCCTTCCTCTGACATCTCTTCTTGAATTAGTCGAATAATTTTTTCAATTTATTCTCTGGTCTTCCGACAAGTATTCCTTTCCTTTCACCACTTTTGAAAAGAACAAATCAACGTGTTTAAGTTCTATGAGTTGGGGCATGTTCACCACAAGCTTCCATTAACAGTCGATGACTTTTAGCAGCAGTTTTCTGTGAGGGAAAATTAAGTCGTAACTGCCCGCGAATGGTCCATATCTGTTACAAAATTCAAGCCCTTCGGGGCGAAAGAGAAAAAAGCTATTGGTTTACCCCCCAAATTAGCATATTTGTGACCATTGACACTAACCATTTTCAGTAGCTATCCCATGTCATATACGCGAAATTTATAATTTCAGATGGCAAATCCAATTAGGAAAAAAACCCTCTACTGAAGAAATTGGTTAAGCTTTCCCAACTGCAAGGATCATACGTTCTCTCTTCTTTAACTTCACCCGAAAAGACGATACAATGCGATCCTAAACCACATTTAAACACATTTAACTAAGTCAGCTAAGACTCGAAGTCGCCCTTCAGATGTTTGGTAATGTGTTGGCCTATGAAGATCACGGGAATCTTCTAGGCAACAGCAAATTAAAAATTTGTTCAATTTCCGATGAGCCTGGTTTAGATTACCAGACAATTGCACCGCCTTCTCTGATTTACCCATCCAACTTTGTAGACATATCTTTCATCTACCTTCACGCCGTATGTCAGAGCATTCTCGTTGTTCCCTCATCGAAGCCGAGAACCTCGAGGAACGAAGAAAACATTGAGAAAGTCGAAGAAATTCCGCACTATTGACGTGACTGGCATTCGTATAGAGGATTGGCGCACGAATGATTCCACTTTCTCTTATGGAGGAGCGAAAGACACGAGAGCGATGTTACAGACATGAAATCTGCCACAAAAAAATACTGCGTTCATGTCATCTAACGTAACTGGCGATGAAACATGGTGCTTTCAATATGGATGCTACTAGATGAGCCAAAAGAGAAGAAAGTGCAGATGTCGAAGAGTCAGATCAATACGATGCTCAAGATGATAAGAAATTCGTTTCACAAAGTAAGACTGTCAATGCTAAATACTGTTTGGTGCTCGACCGGAGTACAAGGAAGTTGGCAGTTGGTTTCTGTTGCATGTCAATGCGCAGTCGCACAATGTCCTAATTGTACGCGAGTTATTAACCAAAACAATGCAGTGCATCAAGCCGATCGACCCCCTGATTTCGCCTGATCTAGTGCCGTGCGACTTCTGGATGTTTCCTCAACTCAAATTATGTTGAGCTAGGGGAACACCTACGGTTTGATGTTACAATCCGCAGGCTTCAATCTACATCCACCAGGCTATTTCGGCCCTTAAGAAGCAGGCATGCTACGATATATTTTGGGACCACTTACAACAACGCTGTATTGATGATGAAAGAAATGCACTGCAAAGCATCTTCTTTACTTAGAGCAATCTCATCGGAAATGGGCTTTATTTCTCCTCGCTTACAAGCGGTAACACCAGGAAAATAGATGTACTCGTAGCATGCAAATTGGATAAATTATAAATGAAACTCATAAACTCATGAACGAAGCAATTTGCAATATAGATGTGTTAAAGCAGTCGGCGTCCTTAGTAACAGCTTGACGCCTGCTTTCAATTTAGCAAAGTTGCGATATTCATGGAATAAAGGGGGACCTAATTGGTCCTTGTCATCCATATTCAAAGATCCAGACGGAACGCGTGTTGATTTTACCGCGGGTTTTCATATCCTAGCAAGACTTTTACAGAAACTTCTTGCTTCCCTTCTTCCTTCTTCTCTAAGGCTCAAAAGAGAGCCTTGAATGGGGTCATCCATAAAGTTGGTGTCACTTTAAATTAATAGCAAAAAGCCACCGTTTTTCTCTCTCCTTCTCCACCTCGGCTCCGTTCACAAAAGTTTTTTGGTAAAATTTCCATCACGTTTTCTAGCTAATAATAACTCTGGCGTCCTGGCGAAGTCCTTTTCAAATGGTTTGAAATAGACGCGCCCAGAAAATTTGTCATACAATATGCGGCAGTTATGTGACATGTGGCTCCGTCCTGCTGATAAGAAAAAGATAAGGAAGGAAAGATGTGGAAGCAAAGGACAAGCTAAAAAGATGGAAAGAATACATCGAAGAACTTTTTAGAGAGGAAAGACAACATACGGAACCGCTGCATGGATCTGAGGGACCGGAAATAATGAAAGATGAGGTCGTAAAAGTGCTGAAGGAGGCCAAAAATAGAAAAGCAACAGGTCCAGATGGATTGCCTAATGAACTCCTAAAGCTTATTCACGAGGAGAGTATCCCGGTACTAGTCAACCTATTCAACACAATTTACAAATACGGCAAGATCCCAAAGGATTGGTTACAAACTACCTTCATAACACTCCCAAAGAAAAGCAAAGCGGTGCAATGCAGTGACTACAGAACCATCAGCCTAATGAGCCATGCGCTAAAGATCTTCCTAAAAATAATTCAGAAGAGAATATACACCAAACTTGAATATGATGTAAGCGACTCTCAATTTGGTTTCAGAAACGGCTTCGGCACCCGAGAAGCACTATTCACTTTCAACGTACTAGTCCAACGATGCTTGGAAGTGAACAAAGACGTTTATGTGTGCTTCGTAGACTACGAAAAGGCTTTCGATAGGGTACAACACAAGAAAATGGTGGAGATCCTCGAAAGCAAGGGCATAGACATGAATGACATGAGAGTGATTAGAAACCTATACTGGGGCCAGAAAGCGAAAATAATAATGGAGGAAGAAGAATCAGAGGAAATTGAAATTCAAAGAGGAGTAAGACAAGGCTGTATTCTCTCACCATTACTCTTCAATATGTACATACTCCGAAGAAATTTTTAAAGAAGCAATTGAAGAGAGTGACGGTGGCTTAAAGGTAAACGGAGTCCACATCAACAACTTAAGATACGCGGATGATGCTATCATAATAGCAAGCGGCATAAACAATTTAAGCATCATGATGAACAAACTCAACAATGTTAGTAATAACTACGGACTAAGTATAAACACCGCCAAAACAAAGTTCATGGTTTTAACAAGAAGACAAGAAACACCGAATCTGGAGCTAAAAACAGGCAATATAAGCATCGAAAGAGTCAGCAGTTTCAAATACTTGGCAACAATAATTGAAAGCAACGCCAACCCTAACAAAGAAATAGAATGCAGGATAGAGCAAGCGAGGTCGATCTTCTGCAAAATGAAAAAAGTATTCTGCAACAGAGAGATAGGGTTAGATATAAAAGCAAGAATGGTGAAATGCTATATTTGGTCGGTTCTGTTATACGGAGTAGAAACCTGGACGTTAAAAAGAGTAATGGTACGAAAAATACAAGCGTTCGAAATGTGGGTATTCCGAAGAATACTTAGAATCTCCTAGGTCGACAGGATACCGAACGAAGAATTGTTGCGACGGATGGGCAGAAAAAGAGAACTGCTACACTCAATTAAAATACGAAAATTATGCTACTTGGGTCATATCCTGCGCAACGATATATATACAGGCTCCTTCAACATATACTGCAAGGTAAAATAGAGGGAAGAAGAAATGTGGGAGGACAAAGGCTGTCATGGATGTCTAACCTGCGAGAGTGGCTGAACCTCCCAACGATAGAAATCATAAGAGGAGTCACAAACAAACATAGTTTAGAATTGATGATTTCCAACTTCCGCAGCGGAAAGGAACCTTAAGAAGAAGAAGTCCTGCTGAAAAAATAAAATCCATCATCCACAGCACTAATTTCGGGCAAAATAAAAGTCATTTAAATCCGTTCGGTAATCCACTTGCTGAGTGACTTGGAAAAAAAAAATGACTCAATGACACCACCAACCATACTAGAGTGTTACTCGATGTGGATGAAGAGGTAACGAAACCTATTTCTGTTGGGTTTCCAGAGCCATGAGAATGGTAATGAGCCTCATCACTCAGAATATATACCGTTTTAGTCTTCTACCTTACAAAGCTGGGGTTGGGAGGACGTATTCAAGGGCTTTTCTGTCTGTCCGTCTGGTAGATTCAAGATAGAATACCTGAAATTGTGGCGAGCTGATCCCATCCTGCTGCCTTCTTCAGGAGTTTTTCTCAATACCTTGTTGAGAAGAAACACCATCGTGAAATAAGATTTCAATTACCTGATGCAGTGCTGAAGCCGACACATCGACCGCTTAACCACCGTGCTCCAAAACCAGAAAAACAATTTTGTTCATTCATTGCCATTGGTGTTAGGCAAGCCCTGCCTTGAAGAGGCTGAAGCTATTGAAATGTCCACTGGCGCAGCTCCTTCCAGCCACCAAAAGCGTTTATGTTGGCTGACTACGTCTCCTACGATCTACAGAACCTGAGGCGCTCGGGCTCACTGAGCGCGAGTTCGTAGAGGAATCGCCGTTCCATGGAATTGCGACCCACGTGGAAGATTAGCGGTACCGCCAATCTATCCTGGATCAGCCCACATCTATCTAAATAGAGGAATACTTCTGGCGGGACAAAGCCGTTGAGGCGCACTCTCTCGTGATATAAATCATTGGGGTAGTAAGCCCCGGAGATTAGGCAATTGACCGAATCAGTTTGATCAGGGAGTTATCCACTCGTACAATCCTGGCCCTATTGTATAGGACCTCGTTCGGGTGAAATTTCGTTTAATCAGATTCGGGTGTCCTATGTTACCTGAGACAAGTCCTGAGACATTGTCTCTCAAACACCCGAATCCTTTCCATTAAGCTGGCTCTCACATTGAACCAGAAGGGACATCCATAGGCAACCATGGGCCTGATTAAGGCCATGTAGCAGATTACCCTCACCCTGGAATCAAGTTGCCTGCAATGAAACAGCCATCTTGTCAGAGCGAAAGCGCCTCGGGCCATTGCCAGAGCAGCATCTATATGTTTGTCAAAATATAGATACCGATCCAGCACGATCCCAAGGTATCTGACTTCACTTTGTTTCGCCAGTGGGCGCCCATCCCATCCAAGAATCGAGAACCCGCGCCAATTTTTTCTAGTGTCCCGAGAGGCCCTAGACAAAGGCGTTCTGAACAAAATAGTTGTTCTTCAACTTCCAGTCATCACAATACTCCTGAATTTTTTCGAAGTCACGCTGCAAGAGAGTGACAATGACGTCGATCGTCGGACCTGATCTGTACGTGATTAAATCGTCCGGCTCGAGACGTTTAATTTTATCAATAAAATACACTTTGGCTATGAATTAAGACACTTAATGAAGGCCAAAAGCAGACACTTCGTGATGACCTTATGAAAGGTTTCCGCGATATCCTCACGGCGTAGTATAGACATTAAAGCACATCGGTGACTGCACCTCCTATGTTAGAAAATTGGTTACAGATGGCATACCATGTCTTCCAACACCGCCTACAACTTGTAGTCTAGTGGAGTCAAATGGGGCATTGCAAACGGCCAGTCTTGAGTCCCTATAAAATCTGGAACTTGTTTTGAAGCCATAGTTTGATAGTTTTTATAGAGTTTTGTTGAAAGGTCCATTTCTGGATTTTAAACATCCTACTATTAAGTGGAACTTGGACCTCTTCGTAAACCTTTTTTTGATGCAATGCGCATTCTTTTCACATAAAATTGAGGTCTGTTACCTCGCTGGAGGATGCGCCCACCGCCAAACCAAACCTTTGTGAAGTTTCAGATGATTCGGCATAAATTCTGTCATTTTGCTTGTTCATTTTTCATCAGCAAAATCGCTCGTCATAGAAAGGACTAGTTGGTTATCATTTGGTGCCAGGACTGGACCATAAGGTGGTTGCATAATAATCTCAACACCAAGCTCCGCAGTTTTTGGCTAGTCACTATCGATGTGTAGGTTAGGTTAAAGAAGGGGAGTGTGATGGTTGGACATCACTTCCACTCGGCGGCCAAGAGGCCCATTGTGATTCCCTTCGTTTGTGTGGGTACACATAAATTTAACCTGTCCTATCACGTGGTGGCTGAAACCACCCCGTGCCCTTGATGAATCTTAGAAGATCCGATATATCTGCGTTAGCCACGTCCGCAATCTCTGTATAGAATCTTTGGCCCAGCGATACTGGGCGTCGATTCTGTAGAGCTGGACAGTGGCAGAGCAGATGTTGGATCGTCTCAGTTTCTTCCTCATCGCCGCAGCTCCGGCAGAGATCGCTGGATCCCGAGTCCCATTTCCGGAGCATTGCTCCAATGGGACAGTGTCCTGTGATCACTCCGACGAGCATATGGTTCGAGTTACGGTCCAGCGCCAAGAGCTTCTTTGTTTTTCCGACGTTGAGCTCTGGCCACGATGATCTTGTCGTGTAGCTGTCGTTTCTTGAAAGCCAAGATGAGTTGGCCTCTTTGATGATTGTGTCGTTTATGATCCTGTATAATGCGCTGATCGGTGGTTGCAGTGACGTGTCCGCTTCGCTGATGTCCAATTCAGAACCTTGCCTTGCCAGCTCGTCTGCTCTTTCGTTCCCTGCGATTGAGCTGTGGCCCGGTACCCAGCAGAGTTTAACTTTATGGTGTCTGATGGACATCGATGTGTATATCGATGGCCTGTCATAGTTCTGCTGGATTCTTATTGGTTAAAGCCGGCCGCTTTTAGGTAGTTACTTCCTTCGGTTCAATTGTTGACAGTAAAGGTCCGAATTAAGAGTTTTGAGACAGGGGAACAGCTCATCGCAGATGTTTCCCTGCAAATCCCACCAAACACACAGCAAAACGAACATCAATCCTGGCTCACCCATTATTTGCGCCGGCTCACCTCCATTCAACCATGATCGTTTTCGCTTGGAGTTCTTGTAAACGATCCACTTTCTATTATCAGTCACCATCCACTTGAGAGATGGGTCAATTGTGTTGCGATTCATCAGCGATTCGCAGATGGGTATTGGGTCGATGAGATTTTTTTGCGCCAGCTCCTGTGGCATCAGCTCCTGAGCAGTGCTTCCATGAAGATCTGACTTTACGAGATCCATGATTTTATCGACTATTCTGACGGTCGGGCTTCCACACCATGGAGCGCCTTTGACATTGAAACTGCCGGAACGGAATTGACGAAACCAAAACTACACGTGATTGGCTGTTACAGTATCACAACCATAAGCACTGTGAACATTTTCAGCCGCCTTGTTAGTATTGAGCTTAGCTTGCCAGGCGCTTTCAATCTCGCGATTTTTTCCACTGAGCGTACAGGTATAAGCAGTTGCATTTCTATGAATGGGATTGCAGGTGGTACTCCTTATTGGGTGTTTAATCTTGTGGCAAGAACTCAGTTGCGACAGTTGTAATCGAGTGCAACTGTCGAGGTCTTTTCCGTCCTGGCTATGCAAAATGTCTCGACAGGCGTTTGAACTTAATGTCCACACCCCCAAATCCCATATTTCATCACCTATTATGACACCTTTCAGTAATGCTGCATCGCTATTGCCCTCAAGCAACTTCCGTCGAATCTCTTTTTTGTTTACAATTTCAAAGTAAACCAAAAATGTTGGTGCCCTCGTTTGATACTCAAAGTTTCGAGAAAATTTCATGCCAAATGATGATTCATAATCATTTCGTTCAATTTTGAACGTTCTCTTCGGTTGCTTATGTGTTGGGTCGTCCAGGGTGCTCGCCTGTAAACAGATTCGTTGATTATCGAGCCAAAATACATTTGACTGCCAACAACAACTATCTTTGGTTGGCAATGTTCACATACTTTTCAGACCAATATTATTCGTGAAATTATAAAATTGTGGCAGTTGGACTCATCCACTTGATGATGTTCGGCAGCATCGTACTCCCTGACTTGCAGCCCGAAGCAATGAAAGGCTTGGATGGCAAACTAATCTGATTGTCGATTGGAGATTGATATCCATAAATCCGTAATTTAGTATAAATCCTTGAGCGGTTATTCTGTGTGCATCTACATAAACCTTCCCATGGCTATCACATTTTTTTTTTCAATTTTGTAATGAATTCAATTTATCCCATAGGCCACCAGAACAAACTTCCAGAGTAGCCAGAGCTTAGTTTCCTCGACACCGACCACAATCGGTCGCCAACGGATATCACATCTGAACCTATATGGCAAGCATAAGGAGCCAGCCTACAATTTCTCCCAGACGAAGACTGCAATCGGCACATTATCAAACCTACTAACAACAAATAACTCAACAGGTGACTCAGCCGCCGATATCATTGATGTTGTTTCGGAGAGAAATGTTTTAAACACCAGCATCAAGTAAGACCCAATCGACATCCTCCTCATTTTTTTTTTTATTTAGTTTTTTTTTTCCCCTATAAAGCAGTTCCCGCAGAAGCCTTAATATACCATCGACGTCGTCCAGCGAAGGATACCGTCATCTGCACAATTTAAAACGTCAGCCGATGGCAAGCGTGCGATCATCGGGAGTCAGCGGCCTATCAACTCCATCATCGTCATACACCCCGCAACGATCATCGGCCACAATCCTAGAGGTCGACAACGGTGATGATATTGACGATGATAACGGCGAGTCGGAACGGCGTACAAATCAAGGCGCATCCACGACCATAATTGTCGAAGACGTCGACGAGGACGATGAAGACGTCGACGATGATAATGAGGTGAGCGAAGAAATCGCCAAAGTGACCTCGAAGCAAAAGCAAAAATTCACAAACGGCAACATTGTCGGTCGTTCGTCATCCGTGGCCACCGAAAGTGGCGAAAGTCGAAGTTCCAGCGTTGCTCAAGCTGCGCCACCCAAGTCAGGACTGTTTAATCCGGCAAATCGTGGTCTACGCACATTGTCCGGCAATGGTTTGAATTTCTACAGCCACCTGGAGGGTCGCAAGTCGCTCTTTTCGGAGAAAAACATGCCAGGCATGTTGAATAACTCTTCGCTCTCCTTGACCAGTTTGAATCGCCGTCAATTCAACTCTTCCATCTACGGCAGTACGTCTGCCTTGAGTGATAGCCGCTTGTTGAACACATCCTCGCCTTTCTATAAAGGACCGACCACATACGGTGGTGCTGCTGCATACAATAAATTCACCAGCACCTTGAATCCGTCGGTCCGCATAGCACCAACTCGGATTCGTCCCACTTCCAGCTTATCTACGCTTTCGTCGTCTTCGAATTCGCTGGCTCAGGCAAATGATCCCACAAGCACAACCATTTCCAGTACCGCCAAGAGGATCCTAGAGCTCATTAATGATTTTTCGTCGCCGTTGAACGACGCCAAAAAGATGGCGAGTAGCATCAAAACGCCAGCGATGATCGCAAGCCGTGGAACGCCCGGAAAACGTTTCAGCGAAGCCGATTTGGCCAATTCCAGAAGCATGCGACTATCTACGGTACGCACACCATACTCACGACCATCCGTGACCCTAAATCCGACAAACAATGACTCCAAGAAGCTTCTACCGCCACTTAAGGAATTGCAAGTGCCGTCAATGTCGCAGCTAATGCAGATGAAGAAAATGCAAAATTGCACTGAACGGGCTCGCCAAATTGCCCAGACCACGCAAGCTGCTCTAAGCCGCGAGAGTGATTACAAATTACCAGGCGAAAATGACATACCAGCAGCTAGCAACAAGAACACCAACAAACACGTGAGCAAAGTGAAGCAGAAAGTCACATCATCCACGAGAGTGAGCTCGAAAAATGTTAACATTGAAGACGAAGAAGCACCGCCACCAGTTAATCTCCCCAACATCCCGTTTCCGTTTATGTCAACTGTTCCGAAGATTGATCTAACTGTCGCATCCCCACCCCCGGCGACACCAGCCAAAACAGTTTTACCATTCGGATGCGCCACAAAGCCCGCAAAACCGACAAACAATTTTACATTTAACATTGCAGCTAAACCCACGGAAGCTGACAAATCCAAGTCAGTTCTACCTCTCTCAGTAACCTCGACCACGAAGCCCGAAGTCAACTTTAAGTTTGGTTCTTCGTCTCCAACTTCCATGCCAAGTACACAAGCAGCAACATCAATCAGCACCACAAACAATGAATTTAAATTTTCCTCGCCCCTCAGCCTGGGCTGTACACCGGTCAAGGGTGACCTGACTCCGATCAACAACTTTAAATTCAGCTCGCCGGTCCTAGTCGGCGGAGGGAATGAAAAAATCGCAACTCCAGTTGCGACGAAATCACCGACATCAACAACTATACCTCAACTAAAGACGGGAAGTGTTCTCGATGTATTGAAGAAGCCTGTCGTTGACAATGCCATGCCTGCAGTAGTAGTAACTCCGACGACAACTGCGACGTCCAGTGTCACAGGATTTACTGGCTCTTGGGGCCAGTTCGCAAAGTCCGCAAACGAGTGGGAGTGTACCGAGTGTATGATTCGCAACAAGGACACCGTGGACAAGTGTATTGCTTGCACAACACCTCGTTTCAAGCCTACAGAATCAACGGAAAAGGCACCGCCAGCCCCAGCTCAAACGAGTGGTTTCATCCCGATAAAGAATACCTTCGGTGATGCCTTTAAGCCCAAGGCAGATACGTGGGAATGTTCGGCTTGCATGGTGCGCAACAAAAACGATGCGAACGAGTGCATAGCTTGCAATACAAAGAAACCTGGAAGTGCTGCTTCAAGCAGTACTCCGTCAACCGTTCCGCCAGCCAAACTACAAGCAACAGATTCTGGCTTCAAGGCTCTCGTAGCCCAACAAACCAGCTCCAAATGGGAGTGTGATGCGTGTATGACTCGTAACGATGCCGAGCGCAACAAATGCATTTGTTGCGAACAGGCTAAGCCTGGTACACAAGTAGTCAGCGATACTATGCCCAAGTTTAGCTTCGGAACAACCAGTGCATCGAAATTCACATTCGGATTCGGTAACGCCGGTGCCAAAAAAGAAGACGAACTTAAAGCCGAAGCTTCGACTAAGTCCGCTGACAACAAACCAGGCTTCACGTTCGGCATTCCAGCCAAATCGGACGCTGGATTGGCAGGCACACAGACAGCCCCATCGAGTACGAGCACAGGCTTTACGTTTGGCGTTGCACCTTTAGCGAAACCTACCTCAACTGCAAACGATGCCGGCAAGGATGTACCCGACGTCGTCAAGACCAACCCCACTGGTTTCAAATTTGGCGTTTCACCTGCAGATAGTAGTAAATCGGACGCACCGACAAGCGCATCAGCAGGTTTCAGCTTTGGCATTAAGCCCACAGACGTCAAGACTTCAAGTGTCAAATTCAACTTACCTTCAGCCACGACTGAGAC
The DNA here is from genome assembly GCA_958301585.1 of Merodon equestris. NCBI lineage: Eukaryota > Metazoa > Arthropoda > Insecta > Diptera > Syrphidae > Merodon > Merodon equestris. The sequence goes on along the minus strand of OY284415.1, from coordinate 50,375,297 downwards.
TAAAACAGATACGACGTCGGCCACAGCGGGTTCCGCAGTGAGCAGCACTTCTTCAAGCTCAACTAATGCTGCTACGACATCGCCGTTCCGCGGTTCAACGTTCGGCACCACAACCAAGGCTGACGAATCGAAGGCGGCTGCAACGGAAGTCGCAAAGCCTTCGACGGGATTTGTATTCGGGGTGGGGCCAAAATTATCATCTTCAACCCCAGTTTCCACATCAACACAAGCATCGACCGCGATCAGCTCGCAACCACTGGCTACAACTCAATCAATCGCATTTGGCAATAGTTCGGTAACAGACGCTCCAAAGTTTGTTTTCGGTAGTACGGCCAAAACGACCGCTACTTCGGCATCGACAAATACAAACACAGCGGGATCACAAGAAGGACGATCAGTTTTTGGAAATACAGCAGCCGCCACCACAACCGCTTCCTCGTCCGTCTTCTCTGCTTTCGGATCGCCTGTATCGAGTTCCAGCGTCGCATTCAAGAGCCCCAATCCCATCTTCGGACCATCAGCAACGGTTTCCTCAGGAGTGTCGACTACTGTGAGTAGCTCCTCTTCATTCTCCAGCTCAGGCTTTGGGAAGCCCGCAACGACAACATCCCTTTTTGGAGCGAGCTTGGCCACATCAACCACTGGCGCGACTGGTTCGACAAGTTCCGTGACTGGTGGCTTCAAACCTTCCCCCCAATTCGTAGATGGTGCGGCCTCATCACCATCCACTAAGACTTCCACAATCTCCTCGACATTTATTGCCACCACAGCACCCGCAAGGACGGTTTCTTCCACGCCGTTCGTTTTTGGCAGCGGCGCCGTCTTAAACTCGTCTGCATCTGAACCTGCATCCCAGAATAGCAATAAACCATTAATATTCGGGTCCGGACCAGCAACCGTAACAACAGCTGCATCCAGTTGGCCAGCGACAAACACATTTTCATTTGGTTCCAATAAGCCACCGGATGGCGGTGTGACAAACAATCCAACTCCCGCACCAGCACCAGCTTTCGGATCATCGTCTGCATTTGTTTTCGGACAGGGCACATCTATCTTCGGCTCGAACCAAACCAATGAAACGAAATCATCAGCAACGCCGGTATTTGGATCTACTGCGCCAGCACCAGCAGTCTCTGGAACAAACGCCACTCAGCAACAACAACCGAGTGGTAATGTGTTTGGTTCGTCGAATTCAACGCCGATATTCGGGTCGATGAGCTTCGGTACTGCTCCTGCTCCCGCTCCAGCAGTGGCACCAGCGGCAGCACCAGCTCCTACCAACAATTTAACGGCAACGCCAACATTTGGAAGTCTCGGCTCGTCGTCATTCTCCAGCGGATTCGGGTCACTTGCCGCATCATCTTCCACGGCCAGTAGCGATGGAGTGTCGGCACCGAAAAAGGCCCAAGTTGCGTTCAACTTCGGAGGCGTGCAAAACACAGCAAGCACTGTAAGTACAATGATCGGCGAATTTGCTCTTCTCATTCCATTCCGTTGATTCCGTTTCGATTTCAGGGCGGATTCTCCTTCGGATCCAATAACAACAAACCCCTCACGGAATCAGCATTTAAATTCTCGACAGGCACAACACCTAACTTTAACTTTACAGGGGCCACTGAGGTATGTCCATCATCTTTCCATTTCTAGCTCCGATCTTCTTTTTTTCTTTGTCTCTCCTATAGAATCCTGCGAGAGCATCTTCGCTCTCTGCGACCGTAGTTTGAATCACTCTTTTTAATTTGGTCTTTTTTTTTTCTCTTTCTTTTCCCGTTTGTCTCTGTCTCTCTATCGTTATTGTATGTACGAATGTGGTGGTGCGCGTGCGTCTATGCTTTTCGATGGATGACGAATAGTTGTCCGCAAATGTAGTGCAACCGTTTCAGTTTGGAGCTCCGACCAGTACGCCGGCTGTTTTTAACTTTGGTGTTGTTGAGGTAAAGTAAACAAAAACAAAAAAAAAAGGACAAAAGAGAATCAAACATTTTTGTTTTAATTTATGTTTCCGCTTACACTCAACAACTACTCTACTCACTCAATCATACATTCATTCATGACACGTGCTCGCATCGCATTTATCCCATCGAACCCAGCATACCTCACATTGCTAATCACTTTTTTTTTTGTGTTTTTTTTTTGTGTTTGTTTTGCTATCTAAACAATCGCTGCTTGCTACTTGCCATTAATTGCATTTGGAATTTTGTTTTTTTGCGATATTTCATGATAATACACCAAAATCCCCCGACTAACAGCAACCGACAGGGTTACACTGACATGCTTCATCTGTGTTTTTAAGTTCTAGCTTTGTCTACTCATTTCTCGGCTTATCCGGGGGTTGAGGACATATGTATGTATCACAAATCGATTTCTCTGAAGTACTTTATGAAGAAGCATTTCCTAATGCTCATCAGCTGTTTTGCATTTTGGGTTGCGGAGCTTCCGGAATGTGTTAAACTACATTTTGTTTTAAGCAAAAAAAAAGTCAGCAAGCTCAGCTGGCTCATCACATGATCTTCAAATGACTCAACGGCGTCTGTAGATCTCGCATGCCATATTACTAACTTGGATATGAAGAGATAGCGACAAGTGAATCAGTTATGGATCACGTTCGGTTACATACTTTCGACGTGTTCTTATCCACTCCCAGGTTTAACCTCATAAACCTCTTGTGATAAGTTGTGGAATTTCCCGAAAAGCTCTCTCAATTTTGTGCCTAAGTATACAGGATTGTTTGCGAAACGACGATCTCTAAGGGTACCCCACGAAAATAAGTCAGACGCCCTCTATTAGCTACTCCACGTAGATCAAGACGACTGATTTAGCGATTATTGAATTGATACGCTTCCTAAGTTGACAGCGGGCAACACGCTCAATAGTACGGACAGTTTCGTGTTTATAAGCAAGCTTAAGAAAAACACATTTATGATTTAGATTTCGGTCAAATATTTATATCAATATACTGGCTGGGTCTTACCATTTAATAGAGTATATACGTATAATACTAGGTGTACAACAAATTGGTTCCACATGTATCATTCAAAGTATTTTCCATCGCTGGCCACTACTCTCTCCCATCTTTCGGGCAGTGTACAAATCCCGTGTCGAAAAAATTGTTCATCTTTTGAAGCGATCTACGAATCGAACCAATTTGTGACTTCTTCATGAAATCGGAACTGTTGGTCAGCCAGGCCATGTGCCATTGACCGAAACAGGTGATAGTCAGAGGGAACAATGTCTGGAGAATACGGCGAGTGGGGTAGGCCATCCCATTTTAACGTTTCCAAGTACATTTTGACCTCTTTTGCAAAGTGGGGTCGAGCATTGTCGTGCTGCAAAATCACTTCATCGTGCCTCTCGCTGTATTGCGGCCGTTTGTCTTTTAATGCTCTGCTCAAACGCATTAATTGCGGTCGATAACGAGCACCTGTGATTGTTTCACTTGGTTTTAACACCTCATAGTACACGACGACGAGCTGGTCCCACCAAATGCAGAGCATGATCTTGGAGCCGTGGATATTCGGTTTGGCCGTCGACGTGGAAGCATGGTCGGGATATCCCCATGATTTATTGCGTTTAGGGTTATCGTAATGAAGCTATTTTTCGTGCGCGGTCACAAATCGATGCAGAAATCCCTTCTGTTTTTGCCTCTGAAGCAACTGTTCACAAGCACACAAACGCCGTTCAACGTCTCTTGGTTTCAACTCATACGGGACCCAAGTTCCTTCTTTTTGAATCATGCCCATGGCCTTGGGACGTTTTGAAATAGCTTGCTGTGTCACTCCCACTGATCGTGCCAATTCTTCTTGAGTTTGATGCGAGTCTCCAATTCTGCATCTTCGAAAACTTTCTCTCTTCCATCACTATACCGGTCTTCGGTGTTAAAATCACCGTTCATGAAGCGTTGAAACCACTCATGACACGTTCTTTCACTAACAGCGTCCTCACCATACGTATCTGAGAGCATTCGATGAGACTTACCCGCTGTTTTCTTCATATTGAAACAAAACAGTAACACCTCCCGCAAATGACGAGAATTTGGCTCGTAAACTGGCATTTTCAATCGAGAACAACTTTATGATGCAGACACAAATCGACTAATGTTTGAATGGTGTTCTGTTGACCGAGGTCCAAGCCAACTGCCTTATGTCTGTGATCTGTTTTTTACGACCGCTACTTACCATTATTGCCACATATCGGCAAACAGCGGAAGCAAAGTTGTACACCTTATATCAATACATTCCCTTAGACGGCAGTTCTTGCAGGTCTCGATTCTGACAAGATCATTTTTTATGGCTTTTTGACACATACCGGCCATTCTTTACTTTTTCCTTTTTTGCCATGATGCTCCGGGCAGGCCTCAACCGATTTCGAGTTCAGCGCTTGGCAACTAACTGTCAGTAAATATTTATAGCAATCCGCTGACCATAACGAAGAATAATAGGGCAATAATGCGGCCACTCCTAAAACTCCACCAACAATCACGATCCGTCCTTGGTTTTTTTGTTGTTTTTTTTTTGTTAGCAATATCTATGCCAATTTCTAGTTGATGTATCGCCTAAGTAGATAATAATTGATAGAGAAGCGAGTGGCTATTTTGCTCAAAAGTTTTATTAAATCGGACCTTTTATGTGAATATTCCGAGGCCGTTATATAAATTTCTCCTCGGGCAGTTGCGTCTAATGTCCTGTTGCAAAGATTTGTGGCGAATTAAGGAACGTTGTACCTGTCTTAGGCAAAAAAACGCATTTTTTTATATCTATTTCTCAATAAAGTCTCCTTCCAGTTCCATACATTTAGTCCAGTGACATTTTCAAGTCGACCTCTGTTGCGGCAACGACTTTCTCTCATGAATCACTTTCCGTTAAACAACGTTCAGTTTGGAAACAAAAACAAATTGCATCGGGCAAAATCTAGAGAATAGGGGGGATGAGGCAGCAATTCGTAGCTTAATTCGACTAGTTTTGCTGTGACGATTGCGGACGAGTGAGCTGACGTATTGTCATGGTGAAAGAGCATTATTTACTTCGCCAAATTGGGCAGATTTTTCATTAACTCAGCATCGAATCGGTCTAATGAGTCAGCATAGCACTAGTCCTTGATTATGCATCCCTTCACCAAAAAGAATAAAGATAATGACTCGCGAATCCCAAAAAGAAAAATGACTTTTCCTATGACTTTTCCGGCTGATGGAACCATTTTCGCCTTCTTTGGAGCATGTTTGTCGAGTAAAGACTGGCGTGAAGTGATGGGCCACTATACGCCGTAAACACTACAAGTGAACAAATGCGAGAATTCGCGTAGAATTTTGTCTATGCGTTTAATTGAGATGTCGTCAATCTGTCTGATCTTCATCAGGCGATCTGCTAACATGATATCGTGGATTTTGTTGACCGAATCTTCTGTAGTCACCTCCATCGGCCGGTCTAATCATAAAAAAACGGACGTTCGGATGAATTCATCAAAGAAATATTTGATGATAGTCTTCCAAGGTGTGCATGATCGGCTTATACACGGCATGTACATTACTGATCGGCATTGCTCTTTTCTCCTTGGCTGCAAAGAAACACGAACTTGCCGACTTTCAACATCGATACCAAACTACTCGAAAAATCTGTTTAAAATTCCGACATTTATCCTTTTCAAGATGGCATTCAATATAGCACACACATTTTAGTTCAGTAGTGCCATCAGTCGCTGCAATCGGAGAAATTCACGTACAGCGCGGTTTTGTTGCTTCCATGGTTTAGTGCAAATCGAATCAGTTGAGCATTGGTCAGCGTTAAAATAATAGTTTAAAAGAAACCAGTCTATGGCCCACATTTACCAGGTGGTATTGAATATAGAAGGTCTGTTAAAAAAATAAGGTGACTTTTGATTTTTCTGGAAAAGTATTTATTTATTTATTAATATTTATTTGGTCCCCTTCAAAGTAATCCCCCTTAGATATACCTAGTCCTGCCATAAGTTCTGTTACAAATATAAAACGCTATAAAAAAAAACACTAAAAAATAAATTTCATTTATTAGAACACAATATTGGTTATTAAAAAAAGCTGGGTTCATTCGAAATTATCACTTTTTGCTTTAACACAAGCTTTTAAACGGTGTGGCCATTGGGCTATAGCAGCACGTACGGTTTCCATGGAGATCGTGGACGCTGCTCTGGTTAATGCTGTTTTAAGGCTTTCCAAATGTCTGTGGGTAGTCTGTTTTCTCATCCGTAAACAGAATGTTTTCATGGCCACTGTCCGCGTGCCACTGCAAAAGTTGCTTGCATCTTTCCAGCCTAATTCTTTTGAATTTAGGAGTTAGAAGATGACTCGTGGACCAACGATAGGCTTGCATATGCAGATCATCCCGAATCAGCCTAGACATGGATCTGGTTGATATATCCAATCCAATATATATGCTTCCTAAGGAGATTTATCCGAATTCGTTCACGTACTGCCTTTACTACCGCACTCGTACGGACGACGCGCGGGCGACCACTTCGTGGTCCGACCTCTACTCCAGACACTTCGTCGAAGCGAGCAATAGCCCGATAAACGAATATTCTTGATATTCCGAGTGGTTTTAGCAACACGAAAATTTGGCCAGCACTCTTTCCGCGACTCGATTCTCTTTTACGCCCCACTCCATGTTGATAGTTCGCAAACTGACTAGTATTCTTCACTGATCAGTGTATGTGCTCTGAAAAAAAAGTTAACGCTTCTATTCCCGGAAAAAGTTTTGAACGATAAACGCTGGAAATTGTGTAACAGAATTTATGGCAGGACTAGGTAATACAGCGCTTATGTTAGCCCTTTTTAGCCGTCTTTATCTCCTCAATTTTGGTTAATCTCCGTCCTTTCACGGGACTTTTGGGGGAAAAAAATAAGTCCCAAGGGGTTAGGGCAAAAATTACGCACAAGCAACGATGAGTGGGGAGTTGCATTATCTTGAGACAACAGCCATGATTTTTCTCCAAATATACGGATGTTTTCTTCAAGAAATATGCTTCACACAAACGCCTCATAACTTCTAACTTATATTCCTTATTATAGCAAGAACTCATAATGAACCACGTCATTGTAATCGAAGGAAGTGAACAAAACTTTCACATTTGACCGAACTTAGCGTTCTCTTTTTGCTCCTTTCCTGATTGTTTCCATTGGAATTATTGGTTTCGACCGCATAACCCACGTTTCGTCACCAGTGATGACCCTATTCAGCAAATAAAAAAAAAGGTATGAGACGGGGCGTTGTCATGTTGCAAAATAACTTTGGGCCCATTCCGGCTGTTTTTCGATCAACGCATGATTCAAATTGATAATTTGTTGTCGGTAGCGGTCCGTATTTACCGTTTCACCAGGTTTTAATAGTTCGTGGTATCATTCTGGTTCCATCAAACACCGAGCATTGTCTTACGGCCAAAGCAATTAGGCCTTGCAGTTGATGAGCTGGCTTCGACAGGGGAACGCCATTCATTTTTTCTCAAAATAAATCCATTTTTCGTCGTCCGTGACAATCCGATGCAAAAAAGACTTCATTTCGAACCGTTGCAACAGCATTTCGCAAACGGTTTTTCGATATTCCATTTGCCTATTGATCAATTCGTGCGGCACACATTTCCCATATTTCTGGGGTCACATTTAGTGTTTCTGCCATTTTCTCTTGAAATTGGGTTGGGTCTTCGTCCAATAACGCCCGCCATTCCTCGTCTTCAAACCTTTTCACTGCACCAGGATGTTCACCTTCTTTCAAATCGAAATCATCACTTTTAAATTGACGAAACCATGTCTCACATATTCTAATCACTGGAGCATGATCACCATACATTTTTACTAGCAAACGATGAGCTTCAGCTGTTTTTTTTTTTTATGAAATAAGGAAAGCAGCGAATGCCGCAAATGCTCTTTATTTGGAACGAAACTCGACGTATTCACTCTGGTAAACAACTATGTCGCTATTGTGAGATAGCTGAGACAGTAGGCATTTCAAAAGATCGCGTGGGCATGAAAAAGCTGTCGGCGCGATGGGTGCCGTGTTTGCTCACTTCGGACAACAAGCGCAACCGTGAGACCACTTCAGAGCAGTGTTTGCCGCTGTTTAAGCGCAATCCGAAGGAGTTTCTGCGTCGTTTCGTGACAGTTGACGAAACATGGATCCACTGGTACTCACCAGAGACCAAGGAACAGTCGAAACAGTGGACTTCACCAGGCGAACGTGCTCCGAAGAAGGCGAAGACTGTCCCATCGGCCGAAAAGGTGATGGCCATCGTTTTCTGGGATTCACAAGGTGTGATCCACATCGACTACCCGTAGAAGGACAAAACGGTCACAGGACTGTACTATGTTATATTATTGGCGAAGAAAAAAGTGCTCTTCCGCCATGATAACGCACCGGCTCACACCTCCGCCCTCGCCACGGCCAAATTGGTCGAATTGGGCTACGAACTGCTGCCCCATCCACCGTATTCTCTTGATTTGGCCCCATGCGATTTCTTTTTGTTTCCAAGCTTGAAAAAGTCACTCGCCGGGCAGAAATTTCAGTTGAATGAAGAGGTCATCGCCGCCACGGATTCCTACTTTGAGAAAACGTATTTTTCAGACGGGTTAAAGAAGTTGGAGCATCGCTGGGTCAAGTGTATCGAGCTAAAAGGAGACTATATTGAAAAATAAATCGCCATTTCTCCAAAATTTTTGTTTTTCTTTTGTAGGCTAAGTACTTATCGGACCACCCTCGTACACCTCTGGTATAACAACTCGTCTACCAAACTTAATGAACCAGGTCATCCTCCACATTTTACATTAATTGTTTAAGAGATATTTCGTATAGTTTGTATTGCCTACAGGCATTTCCAGTTGCTTAACAACAAAAAACTTATCTGTTCTATCGTTTCTGTTGGACTTCTAAATAGGGCAGATTGGTCTATTTTGGTGACGACGAACCATTCTTTGCAATTCCATCTGTGGCTAGGGTTCACCTATGCAGCCGTACACATTTCTCATACAAATTTCTGGTCAGTTGACGCTTTTTTTTTTTGCGAAGTATCAGACATCATCGACTGATAAAATATCATGTCACCGCCCAACCAAGATTAGATTTAAATATCAGTGCACACAAGTCGATATTCCGATGATTCACTGCATTGGCTAGTCTTTTTTAACTTTTTTATGACGTTATCAGAGATAGATCGAATCGGCCTAGTTGTTGCGATTCCATCAAAACGTTTGTCAGCTGGTTCGTATAGCGGTATTCGCGAAAACAAATTTAAAAAAATTAACCCGATGGCTACTCGTTCATACAAGTCTGCATCACATCGCATAGGCTTGGGTGGTACCTTGAGAACTGGCTCAGATTTTCTCTTCAGAGTTCCTGCTTTTCGCGCCGCAGCAGCCTTTGGTGATGCATTGGAAGTGGAAGCTGGGTCTTGGTGCTGATGCTTACGATATTTCAGATTTCAGTCCGTAACAGACTTTCATTGTCTATATTCAGTTTAACGTTCAGCTTCTGTATTGGCAGGCGTAATTTCACGACACACAACACCAATAAACTGGGCTCATAGAATAGATTTCTATATGATGAGGAACATTTCGTCACGGCTGATCCGACCAATGGAATCCTTAGAGAAAACAATTTTATATTAAAAAGCTGTTGTGGGAGAACAAATTATTATCAATTGAGCAATTCATTTCACAAGCCTTTCTCAATCTATTTTTTAAAATGGAATTCATAACCAATCAGACATTTTTCTTAGTTTAAAGACTATTTGACCCGCAGCCTTCGGTTTTTCATCAATCAAACAATGTCTTTTACACAACAGACCGACTATCATGCACATCACCTCATTCATCCATTCACACATTCATCTGTACATACATTCTAAGCATCTTTTTTTGGTATTTTTGGCTTCCATCCTTAGTAATTTTCCGTTCTTTAATTTTTTTTTTATTCTACTCATTACAATTGTTTTGTGTAAATTGTAAGCGAAACAAAGAAAACCAAAACAACAGCAAAAAACAACATTTTTTCTTACTCTTCTTTTTCAGACAGCAAATACCGGCGGGCCTTTCCAATTTAATGCAGCTGCTCCCGCAGCAGCCACAAATAATATTTTCGCGTAAGTACATTTGTAAATGAAAAAAACAAAAAAAAAAAAAACGAAGAAGAAGAGGTAAAACACACTACGTTAAGGAAGATCGAGATTGTTTTGATTTTTGTTGTGCTGTGGCATGAAGCACTACCAGTTCGATAGCCATTATCATAAACAAACACTGTTCGTGTTAATTTAGCATCCCACGGCATCGTGTTTTATGTTTTTTTTTGTTTTTGTTTTATCCCTTATAAAAGAAACTCTAACAAAACTCATTTGTTTGGCATGTGGATATTAAATATAATTTTTTGTGTACATATGTCCATGCAACAATCCATTCAGTGTGTATACTAGCTCGTGTCAAAGAAAGATGCCTTTCTGTTAACTACACAAACGAATACATTAGCTTTTGATGTGACGTGTGGTAAGGGGTAAATGATATTGATTTTTATCGTTACAGCCCATTGCCAACAGCAGGATCACAAGCGACCAATCAACAAGCAGCCCGTCGAAAAATGCGTACAACAATTCGCCGGATAACACCACGGTAGAGCACAGTGTTAGCAGTAGACAATGGTTGAGACCGATCAGGGACGACAAGAATAACAATACAAACACGTACATCAACGCCAATGCCATTAGTAGCCAAACTAGCAGCAGCAGCAGCAGCAACAACCGTAACAGTAGTAGCAGCAAAAAAAGCATAAACAGCTCACAACAAGCTTTCCAAATCGCTGCATCATCATCCATTCATTCTCAATCAAATTCAGAGCTTCTCACTTCACCATCAGCTCAAACATTAGATCCATTACCATCACCCACGCATAGAAAACCATATCATTTCAAAAAGACACTTCTATTGCGCCAATACAAATTCCATAGAGCCAGCGATAAAGCAACAGAACTAATATCCCAAACAGCAACAGAAATAAAAACAGAGCAACAAGGCAGCAAAGCAACAGGCAATGGCAATGACGGTGACGATGACCACCACGACCCTAAGGACGACATTCAGAACAACGACCAGATTTCGCAACATTACAGTCAATCAAATGCTAATGTTGTCGCTACAACCCAACCACAACATAAAACGACGAATAACAACGCAAAGACCGGCGACGTATCGACCAAGACAAATCAATCATTTTTCGCCTCTCCCGCGACAGCTCACAATAGCAAATACAAACTAATCCGTAAACGAACAACAACATCAAACAGCAATAGCAACAGAATAACAACAACAGCAAGGAAGGTACCACGCGCTACCGTCACCGGCAACATTAAAACAACATTATCCTACCAACAACATCCGGCGAAATACTATAAATACATCAATCGCAAGCAAACCAAGGAAACTAAAACACAACAAAATACAAATTCAAATAAACCCTAAGTTAAACGACAAAAAACAAAACAGAACAAAAAAAACAACAAACTAGTAGCGATTTGTTCCTAGGCAGTAAGACGAAACATCATTTTGAAATTACTGAAAATATTATTTTTTCGATTTTCGATTTTCTTTTGTATTCTTCTATTATTATCTCCCCTCACCTATACATGCATATATCTAAAGCAAATATAAAAGGAAAATGAAAAACAAAAAAAAAATGCTAAATCGACTACTTTTTGTTATTCTTAATTGTTATTTGTAATTTATAAAACAAGAGAAAATACTGATAAACAAAAAGCGAATGAAAAAAAGAAACAACAACAACTATATATATATATAACGGCTTATATTAATTTTTAATTTTAGTTTAGTAATTGCTGTTTTTCGTTTTAAATCTCTCTGTTTCTTCTTCTCTTGGAATTAGAACTTTAGTTATAAATAATAAAGCAAGTTACAGAAAACTAAAATATTAAACAAAAAAAAAAAAACAAAAAACTTATAAACAAAATAAAGTGTAAATATTGTAGCAGTAAACACAAAACAAAAGAGAAAGTGAGAGCAGATAAAATGAGATCAACTTTTAAGTCCTACTAAACTCATAATTTTTTTTCTTTTATTATTTCTGGGTTTTATTGCAGTCCTGTTGTGGTTCGGGAGATATCTGTTGTTCTCACGACGGAGTGGGAAGTCGAAAATAGAATTTTATCCAGTTTCTTGGACTCGAGACAGCAGAGTATTCTTTGTAATCGATAATTGAATGAAGAAAGAGGAAAGGAAGTGAATGAACGATGACTGGTGATTGCCAGTGTTCTGCTCTGGATTTTGTTGTTTTTCAGTTGTTATTGAAGGCCCTGAACTTAAATACGGCTGGAGTATATTCATGCTTCCTCGCCCGCAGGTCTTGTCGTATGTAACGCGTCAACCATTCATAATCGCATTTTTCAGACTGCGGTTTTGGGTTTCTTCTTCTAACACAGGGATATAGAGCTCTTAAAAGTTTTATTTAAAGAAAAATGTGGACTGCACAAGTTTAGTAGGATACCCGGTACCTAGCAATCATCATTATCCCCCATCCAATCCATGTTTGATTTCGATTTATATAGTGGGTCCTCACAGACCCAGCTTAACTCGTGCGATGGAAAGTACCATCGACTACTGCAAATAAAAATAAAAAAGAAAAATTATTAAAAATAAAACAAATTCAATTTGTTGTGTACTAACTGTAGATCTTAAGTTCTCATCTGTTTCGTTGTTGATTTCCCTTCCACTTCTCCATGTGTGTTTTATACGATTTTTTCTATGGCGTATCTATGTATGTAGTTGAATTACAATGCTGCACATAATGGATCTGTACGAATGATTAAAAATATAAATAAAATATAAACCTAAAATATATAAATAAATGAAAAGCAAGAAATGATTAAGTAGACCATGAAAGACTTGAAACCTTAATTGTTAGTTAGACTCAGAGAGAAGCGTGAATGGCTTAAATGGTAAATAAAAAAAATATGAATATTGAGAAATGAAACTTTTCGATTCGATGTGAATGTGAAGTATTTTGGTTCGTTTGTAGTTTATTCTCTTCTGAGTTGTCCTTTCTTTTGACGTCTCTTCGTTTCCTTGCAATTCTTCCTTTTATCTTAATATTTGTCTAGATGAATTATTTTTTCAGTGTTTTGTTGAGATTCTATATATTTTTTTTTGTTCTTCCCTTTCATTCGATTTTCATTTCGTTAGACGAGAAGATGGAATTAAACAGGATTGTGGAGTGAAACGTAAATAATATAAATTTAAAAAGCACGAAGAAGGCGGGAATAACATTGAAATAAAACAGAAATTCTATATACCATGAAAAATATTGTATTTTGTGGTTGTTAAGTTATGTAAATAATTTATTATTTATAAGAGGAAAAGTGAGAAACAAATTGAAGAAATGGATTATTATTAATATCATTAAATAAATGAAGATGATAACAGGAATAGAGGCTCTGAGTTTTATTTTGATCCTGGTTAGTTTAGCTGGATACGTATCATAGAGCAGCGGTTCTACATCTTATTAAGGTGTGGGACCCTAAACAAGGGCCAAATATTTATTTCGGAACCCCAACTACTATCGATATAAAAATGAAAAATAACACATTTCAAAATCAATTTTTTTATATATGGTAAGATATTTTTTTCAAGGTTAGTGTTGAAGAGTTTCATTGTTTGGTTTATAATTTTTTTAAAAATTGACTTCTATCTCCAAATCTGTATTTAGTATTGCATAAGTATACGCTGAAAGGCCTGCTCCACAACGATACGTTGTGACAAAAGGGAGCAAATGTAAAGGGTGTTTTTTTATAGAGGTATAGAACTTTGAAATGGAATAAAACAAAGATGATTTTTTTAAATTGACATGAAATTTACTGTATTCGAAAGATAATCTTCTGACATTATAATTTAAATATACCTACTTCATTGGAAAGATGTGACATCTGTCAACAATAATTAGTGTGCATCAGCGTCTGTTTCTGACAACAACATTGTTTTTTGCCTCTTCGAAAATGTCCGGATTTGTCTTAAATAAACAGCATTTGTGGGAAGTTTTGATTTTCTTTTTTAACCCATTAACGCCGAGGTGATTAGAATTTTTACTAACTTTTCAATGTGTTTATTTATTATGTTATCGGACCAAAAAAATAATGCAATGCCTCTATTTCTACGCGAAATTTGATGCTTTTTCAGAATCTGAACTCAAAATTTCGATTAGACACCGAGAAAAAATATGGTCGATTGAAACGTGAAAATTTTCGAAAAAAAAAATGTTCGCATTTTTTTTCACAATGATACCGCAAAGGTATCAACTTTTTACTATGATCAGAGGTGATCATGGCACTCGAACATTAAGAGGAATTTTTTTCAGAAAATTTCATCGACGCGTTTATTCAAAATGGCGGCGAGAATTAAAAAATTTTATAAAAATCTTAATCTATCGTTTTCTTAAAAACTATAAACTTTAGAAAAAAATTTTAAGAAGAAAAATGTTTTTTTTCGTGAGTCCCCTTGACTCTCACGTTTCGGGGTGCTTTTTTTCGTGAGTCCCCTTGCCTCTCACTTTAACATTTCTTTTATCAGGTGTCTAATCGAAATTTTGAGCTCAGATTCTTGGTCCGATAACATAATAAATAAACGCGTTGAAAAGTTAGTAAAAATTCTGATCACCTCGGCGTTAATGGGTTCGGAAGAAAAGTTCAGCTGAAGCCCATCGAATGCTTGTAGAAGTTTATGGTGAATCTGCTCCGATCGATAAATCATGCAGAGAGTGGTTTCGACGCTTCAAAAGTGGTAATTTTAGCGTCGAAGACCAAGAGCGTCTTGGCCAGCCCAAAAAGTTTGAAGATGAGGAATTGGAGGCTTTACTGGATCATGGTCCGTGCCAAACGCAAAGTGAACTCGCAAAATCGTTGGGAGTGACTCAGCAAACAATTTCCGTTCGGTTAAAGAAATTTAGATTTATTCAAAAGCAAGGAAATTGGGTGCCGTACGAGTTGAAACCGAGAGATGTCGAAAGGCGATTTTTCACCTCGGAACTGCTTCTTGAAAGACATCAAAGGAAGAGATTTTTGCACCGGATCGTGACTGGAGATGAAAAGTGGATATACCCCAAGAAGAAAAAATACTATGCATAGCCTAATGAACCCGTTCCATCATCGTCTACATCGACGCCAAAGAAAAACGGTTCAAAGGTCATGCTCTGCATATGGTGGGACCAGACGGGTGTTGTGTACTATGAGCTTCTAAAACCAGGCGAAACCATTGACGGGAAACATTATCGACTACAACTAATGCGTTTGAGCCGTGCATTACGTGAAAAACGGCCAGAAACGACCGAAAGGCATGACAAGGTGATTTTGCAACATGATAACGCTCGGCCCCACGTGGCTGTAGCGGTAAAAAACTACCTGGAAACGCTGAAATGGGAGGTCTTACCCCACCTGCCGTATTCTCCAGACCTTGCTCCTTCCGACTACTGGCTTTTTCGACGGATGCAAAACGATTTGGGGGGTCACCGGTTCGGGTCTTTTGAAGAAATCGAAGAATGGCTCAATGATTGGATCGATGCCAGAGAGGACTCATTTTTTAGAGATGGTACTCTAAAAATACCAGAGAGATGGGAAAAAGTAATTACTTCCGACGGATAGTACATTGAGTGATGTATTTTTTACGTTTTTTCAACAAAAAAAAACAGACCGAATTAATTTGTACTCCCAATATAATTTCTGGCATATGACCACGGCTGGCTCGGACGTAGTCTAATCTGGAGGTCCAATTTTCGATGATTTTTTCCAACATTTGTGGCCGTATATCGGCAATAACGCGGCGAATGTTGTCCTCCAAGTGGTCAATCGTTTCGGGTTTATCGGCGTAGACTAGCGACTTCACATATCCCCACAGAAAATAGTCAAGCGGCGTTAAATCGCACGATCTTGGAGGCCAATTCACGGGGCCGTAACGTGAAATTATGCGGTTACCAAACGTTTCCTTCAATAAATCAATTGTGGCACGAGCTGTGTGACATGTTGCGCCGTCTTGTTGAAACCACAGCTCCTGCACATCATGGTTGTTCAATTGATGAACGAAAAAGTCAGTAATCATGGCTCTATAGCGGTCACCATTGACTGTAACGTTCTGGCCAGCATCGTTTTTAAAGAAGTACGGACCAATTATTCCACCAACCCATAAAGCACACCAAACAGTCAGTTTTTGTGGATGTAACGGTGCCTCAACATACACTTGAGGATAATCATCACTCCAAATACGGCAGTTTTGTTTATTGACGTATCCATTCAACCAAAAGTGAGCTTCATCGCTAAACAAAATTCGCTTATGAAAATTGGGATCAACGGTAATCTTGTTTTGGGCCCATTCACCGCCAGCCGTGGCAGTCATATGCCACAAATTATAATGTCAGAAGATTATCTTTCGAATAAAGTCAATTTCATGTCAATTTGAAAAAAGCATCTTTGTTTTATTCCATTTCAAAGTTCTATACCTCTATAAAAAACACCCTTTAATATAGCCTTTTCGGCAAGTGTGAATACCCTACTCTTAATACCAACCTACAATTCGTTCAACGGTACAGAATCAAATATGTACATGTTTTGATGAAGAAGAACTCTGAGGAGCTACGAGCAGTGATGTACAAGATACCTTAAATAAAGTATCTGGAATACAAAATGCAAAATAGTTTTAAATTAAGTATTTCGGATACCAGATGCAAATAACTTTTTGTAATGGTATCTGAAATACTAGATATAAAATACGTATCTTTCGAATACTTGTTAAAGATAAAATACTTTTGTAAAAAAACAATTTTTTTTTTAATGAAAGTTTAGTTTTTTACATGTAAATCGCGTTGATTGCGCAAACGTGGCACAACATAATATTATATTTTTAAGGTTTTAATTGAGATTTAAGTAAAACTAGTTCTTCAAACAGTTTATCACTCATTTTTCTTCGATGAGGCCTCATGATCATGCCCCCAAATGAGAAGAGTCGCTCAACAGGGGCAGAACTTGGCAAACAGGTGTTGTATTTGAAAAATATTTTTTTTATTGTGGGATAAGCATTTAAGCTCTTTATGTTGGTGTCTTTATTATTTAAGTATTGCAATGTTTCTAAGTCAGCGGTGCTGCCAGTAGATCCTGTGTTTTCGGCACTTGCAACAGAGGAATCAGAATCCTCTAAAAACATGTAATATTCATCTTTTGACTTTTTTTTTATGTCGCCTTCAATTATGTCTAAAGCCTCCGATTTTTGTTTTTCAGTGCGATTAATTTTTCGTGTTTCAGTCAGGATAAGTTCTTTTACATATTCTTTCCGCGTTTTTGGTACCCATCTCATTTTAAAGAACGGATGTGAGACTGAGGCCAATATTGCATCATTTGCTGCAGGCTCTAACTGCAAAAACTTTTTAAAACGTCTATTTAAGTTTTCTTCAATCACATCTAGCAGAGAGCCGCAGTATTTTAGATTTTCCGTCCTAAGACATTTGATCACATGTTGAATTCTTACTAGCTCGGGTAACAGAGAACCATAATAAGTGTCTTTTTCCCGTTGCAGGCTTTGAATAGCTTCTGCTATTGGCTTTGAACAGTCCACATATTCACTTAAGAAGTGAATTTCATTTTCCTTCAACGTAGATAATTTTAGCATTTTCATGGTTTCACTTAGACTGTTCTGTACGGCTAAAAGATCTTGTATGGAATTGTAATAAGAGTTCCATCGAGTTGCGCATGGAGAAGTTGGTGACTTTCCTGTCATCTCTAAGTATGTTTCACATGCTTTTGGTGATCGGGAACATAAGTTCCAGAGTGCTTGGCACTTTGCTAAAGCCGTATCATGCAGTTTCTTGTAAATAGTATTTTTTAACCTTGCTTGTTTAAAATCTGTACTGGCAATCAAATGCAAAGTGTGCGTAGCGCATCGTTCATGTAAAGGCAGTAGGCAATCACTTTCTAAGTCTGATGAAGTTGAAACGTCTGGAAAAGCTTGTAGTAGTATGTAGCAATGAATCATCATCTTCATCATTGACTTCTGCGAGTGATGTTTCTTCAATATCTTCATCAATATGTGAAACATGTTCATTATTTTCAATTGACTCTGAATCAGTTTTTCCAAATACATCAAAAGCCTTAACCATATTTGAGCCGTTATCTGTAACTGTCTTAACAATTTTCGATAGTTTCAAGTCATGGTCTGAATGTATATCAGCTATAATTTCTGCAACTTTATCATATGTGTGAGCTCCTTTAAATCTTCTGCAAGCAATGGCAGCACTTTTCCTTTCAAAAGTCTCACTTTCAATCCAATGGACTGTAACCCCCAAATAACTTCTTTTAGAGGAAGACCAAATATCAGCCGTACTGCACACAAATTCGACAGTGTTCAACTCTATTTTAATTTTTTTCTTAAATTCACTGTACTCAGCACAAATTTTATTTTTAGCTGTACGACGGCACATAACGCTTGGAGGCTTTGTTAGTTGCTGTGCACCTTCAATCAAAGCTTTGAAAGACTTATACTCCACTATGGATACTGGTGACATGGTTTCAATAATAAATTGTACAATCAACTTGTCCAAATTAACAGATTTTGAACCACTTGCAACATCAGTAAGAGTAGGCTGCTTCAATTTTTTATGTTTTACTGCTAATTCTGAACCGCTGCTACTTATATCAGTATGTTTTCTTTTCTTAAGGTTTGAATTTTTAAATTTTTCAGAAGATTGCAACAGATCTGAGTGACATTTCCTCTGTAATAAAATGAAAAAGGAGATTAGTACATTTAAAAAAAAAATCAAGAATTCATTATTTCTCATGACAAATTCTTCATAAAATAAGTTTTTGGAATAAATAAACAGTAATTGAAATATTTATCTTAGCTTTTACTTACACAAATGAATGCATCATTATAAAAAACCTACCTTTAAATGCTTCAGGAAATTTGTAGTAGAAGTAACACTACCCTTTATAACTTTTGAACATTTATTGCATATTGCAGATACATTCACATCACTTCCATCAACTTGTTTAATATCTTTAAAGCAATGCTTTAAAATTAGTGGTATATTAAAATTATTTTCTTTATCTCTGAAAACCATAAAATAACTTTGTCAGGAAAAGAAAAATTAAATTTTAAGACGACAGTGACGCAGTAATGGGCAGGGTAACACATACCTAACATTCCGATTTGTTCGGCTCAAACTTATAAATATTTCGAATTTACTAGCGATTCCGCCCGGCCTTGCCTGGGTGTAATTAAAAAAAAAAACCCTTTTAAACCCTCTCTAGATACCTACAACCGAATTACACACAAATGCGTAATAAAATCATTAATGATTTATTTGTTGTTATTCATTTCCTTCATTTTTATTCATACATTTCTGTCGTCCCTGTCGTCGCGAAGTGTATAAAATCTAATCAAATATAATACTCAGCAAAATAAAGTAAAACTAACGTTTCCATGGTCGCAATCTCGAATTTCACAAAAGCAATATTGTTGATCCACACATAAAAAACGGGGTAACACAGACTATTTATTTTATGGCTTCGATCCCGCTCAAGTATTAAACTATTACTGTGTTCTGTACAATAACTTGCACGTTGTGCCGTCAAAACATTGTGTTGTTTTTTTTTAGATGGTGTTATGACAAAGTCAAGGCTCAAGAAAACACTCAATCTTCTCAGAGCTTCGACCAACCGCACTTTCACGTGTCCTCCTCAAACACAGACTATTATGCGGAATAATTAAAAACGACACGAGTCAAGGGGCATAGCCAATGAGCCAGCGCACACAGGAGTAAATTCCCCAGCCCATTGAACCCGTTGATCCGTCACTCAGTTGAGAGCAAACGTGTTGGCGTATAGAGCAGGCAAGCCTCGGCCCATAGAATCCGCCTGTCCGCTGACAATTGTCAACGACTTTTATTAATTGGTGTAGTGCGTTCAACTGCAAAATATTCCTACTTATTAAAAAGAAACGAAAACAATGAGCAACAGTTTATTTCGGTAATCATATTTACAGTAATAAGCCTTTTCCTTAATCAATTATTTTTATACGTTTTTATAGGTTTTCAACGTTTTATTGTAAAGGCCTTTGATTGCCTCAATGAGCTTTTAATAAAACATTTTATTTTTTTCCGAGAACAATGTTAGCCTTACGCGCATACTAAACGACCTTCACCAACCGAATAGTAGTTTAAAATTTCAACCGAATTTGAAATTTCTCTCAGTCCGATAGAGTTCCTAAACATTCTCTCAATGCATCTACCAATGAACGTGCTTACTCTCAATTAGTAAATGCGTGAACTTGAAAATGTAAATGTGTAAGCTCCAATATATGAATGTATGAACTGTGAGCATATCAAAAAGTAGAAAGTAGCTCTACTTTGCCCGTTGAAGTTCATATGTACATCCGTCGGCTATGGGCCACCTTTCATAAGAATGTGTATATTCTATTTTGCGCTCAGTTGAAATCAACTGAGTGGCGGATCAACGAATGCTATGGGCCGGGGCCTGCTCTACTCTAAACGCACACGGGATGAATTTCTCAAGCAGAAGAAATTGTATATATGAACCTCGTTTCATTGTGTTAGTGTTTTCGTCTTTCTGACATTTAATTTGACAGAGACGTCTCTCCTCTCTCCTCTTTTTATGCTCCTTTGACTCATTTTTTGTCCTCGTGTGCGCTGGCCCAATAACATTTGGTAGAAAGAAAGAATTGCCACGCCACCCATTAATTTGGCCCTAAAAGACTAAAGATTCAATAGCGCGATCAGTTTTATCTACGACAACATTAATATTTAAAATTAATATCCTAAGATGTCACAATAGAATAAATTACCTATTACTAAAAGTATCTTACCGAACATAGTATCTACAAAATACTAAGATACCAAACAAAAGGTATTTGAATACAAGATACAAAATGAATTTTAAAATAGTCTTATAGTTACAAGATGAAAATACGTATTTTGTATCTTGTATCTGTATTTCAAATACTTGTATCTTAGATAAGTCACATCTCTGGCTACGAGGATAAGTACTTAGCCTACTAAAGAAAAACAAACATTTTGGAGAGATGGCGATTTATTTTTCAATATAGTCTCCTTTTAGCTCGATACACTTGACCCAGCGATGCTCCAACTTCTTTAACCCGTCTGAAAAATACGTTTTCTCGAGGTCTGCAAAGTAGGCCTCCGTGGCGGCGATGATCTCCTCATTCGACTGAAATTTCTGCCCGGCGAGTGACTTTTTCAAGTTTGGAAACAAAAATAAGTCGCACGGGGCCAAATCTGGAGAATACGGTGGATGGGGCAACAGTTCGTAGCCCAATTGCGAGGGCGGAGGTGTGAGCCGGTGCGTTATCATGGTGGAAGAGCACTTTTTTCTCCGCCAAGTGGGCCGTTTTTTCTTCAATTCGGCGTCGAATTGGCAAATAATTTAGCATAGTACAGCCCTGTGACCGTTTTGCCCTTCTCCAGGTAGTCGATGTGGATCATACCTTGTGAATCCCAGAAAACAATGCATGTGTTCCATCGTTACACTATTCCCTCATTAAGCTTGTTCGCCTCGAACAAGAGCATCATCATTACTTCCGTGGTACCGATGCAGGCGATCCTGATGCAAAACTTTCAGCTTGCCTCTTTGTCCCCGCTGAATTCAGTAAACTTTATCATTGATTCGTGTGATTATGCGGTAGAGGCCTTCTCAGTCTTGCTGCAGTTTAGGTGACTTCCCTTTTTGGCGATGGGGACTGTACATATCGTTTTCCTGGAACCCCTGCGCCGACGTCTCGGTGTTGTAACTGGTTTTCATCTGATCGTTTGCTGTCTTGATCTTTGCTCGATTTCTTTGATGTCGAGAATTCTTTCCCTAAGATCCGCCATGTAATCTTCGACGAATTTCGGTTCGGTAGATGGGGAACCAAACTTTACTTTGCCAGGAAATCGCACAGTATCACTAAAAATAATTTGGGCTGGGGTATGGCCGAACTATGGACTACATTTCGGTAGGCGAGTTGGTAGAGGGAAACGTACCGATTTAAATCTTGTTCCACTACTTTGCAAAGAAGTTCCTTTAGTGTCCTGTTGAAACACTCTACCATCCCATCCGACTGCAGGTGGATGGGTGTCGTCCTTGTTTTGTTGATCCTGAGCAACTGGCATACCTCCTGGAATATTTTGGACTCGAAGTTTCTTCCCTGGTCCGAGTGTAGCTCCATGGGGACACCAAACCTGCGCACTCAATTGTTGACGATTTGCTCCACAACCGTCTTCGTTTCTCGGTTGGGGATGGTGAACGCCTCGGGCCACTTACTGAAGTAGTTCACGACGACTAGGATATATCGGTGGCCATTGTCAGTTTTCGGGAACGGGCTTGCGATGTCAACGGCTGTTCGTTCGAAGGGCGCACCTACATTGTCCGCATCTTTAGTTTTCACATTAGGACCTTTACTGGCTGCACACGTGACGCATTTTCGACACTAGTTCTCAACGTCCTCTCTTCCATCTAGCCAATAGAATCGTTCCCTTATCTTTTCCGAAGTCTTGTTTACACCCAAATGTCCACCCGATATGCCGTCGTGCATCTCCCGGAGGAGCGGTACAAGGAGCTGCATCCTTAATCAATCCTGCAATCCTGCATGCATGCGATCCTTCTCGTCCGGCGTCTCCCATTTTTGTTTCAAGTCACCGTCCTCGGCACGGAATGAGTCCCATTGGGCCCAATATGCTTACAGAGTACGGCTTGTGTCGGGTTTTTCCATGTGCTCTTTCCACGCCAGTATGGGCTCGATATCTGTGTCTTCCTTCTGGCTATTTCGAATTTGTTATAAGCTCCAGCAAGGACTTGGTTCGGCTCTTATTGCTTGGATGAAGGCAGCGCAATGCTTGTAACCGCCTTTGACCGGCCTTCGGGGCATCGCATCGGCATTAGAATGGAGCTTTCCCTTACGATGTGGTATTTCGAACTCGTACATCTGCAATCGTTCAATCCATCTCGCAATTTGTCCCTCGGGATTTTTGAACTGCAGCAACCATTCAAAGCCGCGTGGTCCGTACGCAAAAGGAATTTCTGTCCGTACAAGTATTTGTCGAAGTGTTTCGTTGGCAGAATTAGCGCCAAGAGTTCCCGTCTTGTCACGCAATAGTTTCTTCCTGGTTTGGAGAGCACCTTGCTGAAGTAGGCGACCACCTTTCCTTCGCCACCATTCACCTGGGAAAGGACAGCTCCAACACCTACATTAGTAGCTTCTGCGTCTACGATAAAGGTTTTCCCCAGCTGGAAACTTCTCACGAACTCGTTGGTTCATTTGAATGATCTCCCCTTCTTCGTCAATTGATGCTAGCTCTTCGCGATCCCGGCGAAATAATTTATGAACCGCCTGTAGTAGATGGCCAGGCTTAGAAAACTTCTCTTGATGTTTGTCTCTGGGACTTGGCCAATTCTTGAAAGCTTCGACTTTTTCAGGGTCTGTTCTTACTCCTTCTAATGATATGACATGTCCCAAGCAGTTGACGCTGGAAGAGAGTACATTTCTTCGGATTCACCTTCAAGTGGGTACTTCGTAGTCGTTTGAAGACGTCCCTTAGATTGTTTCGATGCTCGTCGAATGTTTTTCCAATCACGATGATCAGGCAGGTTTTCCAGGTCAGCCCATGCAGAACGCGTTCCATTAAACGCTCCAAGGTCGCCGGAGCATTGCATAAACCGAATGACATTACTATAAATTGCCACAGGCTGCCAGTAAAGGCGATCGATAGTCGCTTTTTAGATCGAGGGTGGAGAACCACTGAGATCCAGAGAAGGTGTCCAGCGTATCATCTATTCGTGGCAGAGGGTAGCTGCCCTTCTTGGTAACTTCATTCCGCCTTCGGTAGTCTACACAGAATCGTGTACTGCCATCTTTCTTTTTAACTAAAACGACAGGTGAAGCCCATGGGCTATTGGAGCTCTCGATTTGTCCTTCTTTCTCCATCGTTGAAACCATCTCCGCGGTTTTTGCTTGCTTTTTTGTCTCCCCTCTGCGCAGCAAATTCGACGAGCAAATGTTCTGCCAAAATCTGCCGTTTCTTATCGAATACACAATGCTGCAAAACGGTTTCTTTATGGTCCGCTGGTCTAGATGCAGGAATTTGTCTCGTCGACTCCACTCCAGTTGTTGTCGAAATTGCAGAAACTGATGCACATTTTCCAATCACCTCACCTCGCCTAAGTCTTATGCTTTAATTACTCGGATTTATCAATCTCACTGGAACCATGTTGTTCCTTGGCTCAGCGAGAATCCTTCAAACGATGTAGTTTTAAAAGTTCGTTTGGTCTTCGGGCTCTATTAGGAAGAATCGGTGGCCTCCAGAATCACCCTCCAAACGTGTCCAGAGTACTGTTTCTGTATTGAGTGGCAGGGTTACGATTACTGACGTCGGCTTTTCTTTCGCACTGCATTGGAATTTCGATGTTACGCTATCTCAGCACTTGCCTGCCAATATCCGAGGTCATATAGTGATGCACACGTCGCAAATGTCAGCCGCCAAAAACGCATCGAAGAAGTTCAGATCTGCCAGTTGTATCTTCAAGCGAACTTCTCCGTAAACTTTTGCCGATGTTCCAGTTGCGGTCTTCGGACAGTAGCAGCTCGTGTTATGCAACCATGATTCCTGAACAATGATTGCCTTCACTTTTATTGCATCGTTTGGTTTGAGAGACTTGGATGGTGGTCCTGGGGGCGTTAATTCTAGAAGTCAACTTCCACCCCGTGAAGTTGGTTCTTAAGCATTTCCCGCCTGCTGTGTTGTAGACAGTAGGATGGATATTGCCCCTGTCAAACGCCTCGACGTTGGGCCTTCAGTTTGCGCAATGTGGGCACAATGTGAGCAGCGTACATGTTTTGCAGTATTTTGTCGGGGCTCAGCATCTATTCTTTGGCAACAACATTCCTCTGTTGATCTTTCCCTTACGCGATGAATACCTTGGGAAGCTTGGTTTGCTGTTTTCATCTTCTTCTTCTTCTTTTCCTTTTTATTCCGACGTCGTTATGGTCAGAAGTGTAGGACCATAACCTTCCCACTTAACTGCATTCCTACTGGTCCGCTTGTGGGATCCGCCGGTTTGACCTCAGAAAGTAGCGGCAGGCTTCCCGGTTTGGGATTACTTCATCGCTGAGACCAATCAAATTCTGGTGTTTTTGCATTTGTTTGCACCAATTGTTTTTCGGCCTGCCTTTTTTGCGTGTTGAAATTGGAACGTTGATTGATAACGCCTTTTGGACGGGGTTCAAAGGATCTCTCCTTTGAACATGGCAATGCCAACTGAGTCGGTCGCGCTCTATCTTTCTTGTGATGGTTTCTTTTACGTGGAGGCTTCCTCGGATCTTTGAACTTCTAATTCTGTCACGTTTTGTTACTCCCGCTGTCATGCGAAGCATCTTCATCTCAGCTGCCGTTAATTTGCTCTCATACTTTTTGTGCATTGTCCAGCATTGTGAACCGTATGTGAGCGCCGGACGTACAACTGAAGTGTAGAGCCTTCCTTTCAGCTTAGGGGGCATTTTTCGATCACAGAAGATGGCGGAGTTTTCCCGCCACTTCATCCACCCTACGCTTACGCGATGTTTGATGTCGTCATCTCAAGTTGCTTCTTTATTAATCATAGATCCCAGATATTTAAACTTTTCACACTTGGGAAGCACTCTTCCATTCAAGTAAATGTCTGGAATAGGCTGATGAGGGTCAGAGAACGGGCAGCACAGATACTCTGTCTTCTTTGAACTAATACGATACCCGTGTCCCTCAAAAATGTCCACCCACACATCAAGTGCTCGTTGTAGGGACGCCTGAACATCACTTATAATGGCCCCATCGTCAGCAAAGAATAGCTGGTGCACATTGGGGTCCGTCACTTTTCCTTCAAGGAAGCAATCAAGGACTGCTATAAAGAGCAGTGGGCTGAGGACGCTCCCTTGGTGTACACCGACTTTGATTGCGAACTCTTCGGTGACTCTTGCGGTGCATCTTACTCTTATCGTTGCTCTCTGGTACATGTCCATGATCACTCGCACGTAGGTTTCTGGAACTCCTTTTTGTCTTAGCGCTACCCATAAAAGATCTCTTGGTTGCCGGTCAAAGGCCTTCTCGAAATCAACCAACACCATATGCAAGTCCTTTGACGAATCACGATGCTTTTCCATCATGACCCTTATACTTTGGATTACATCTGTTGTTGATTTACCCAAGACAAACCCGCACTGGTCATCAGATAGTCGTATTATTTTCCGCAGTCGGCTATCTAATACCCGTTCAACGATCTTCATGGTGTGCGACATCAGCTTGACAGAACGGTAGTTATCACAATTTCGCGTATCACCCTTTCCTTTCTGCAAAGGAAGAAGATAGCTTTCCCTCCATTGATTAGGCATAGTGTCGCCTCTCATAAGTTTGGAGATAAGAACCATGAGCCATCTAGACCCGATGTCTCCCATCTTTTTCCAGAACTCAGAGGGTATCCCGTCCGGCCCAACAGCTTTTCTTTTCTTGGAGTTTTTAACCGCGTAAAGAACTTCTTCGACTGTGATGTCGGGTATTTCGGCATGATTCGGGGCGGCTCTTGGAAAGTACACTCGGGGAAACTGTTCGTTCAGAAGTTCCTCGCAATACTGTCGCCATCTGTGGAGAATTTTTTCGTCTTCCACAAGGAGTTGGCCTTCAGCATTGTTAATAAAC
The DNA here is from genome assembly GCA_958301585.1 of Merodon equestris. NCBI lineage: Eukaryota > Metazoa > Arthropoda > Insecta > Diptera > Syrphidae > Merodon > Merodon equestris. The sequence goes on along the minus strand of OY284415.1, from coordinate 50,348,574 downwards.
TTTGGAAAACGAATCTCCTGAGCATTTCTTTTTCTCTGGGCGGCTATCTTAAAGATATTTGCTCCTTTGTTCAAATTGCTTTGTCGAAGCTCCTGGGTAGCCTGGTTCCTGTCAGACGCGGAAGACGACATTTCTTCCAACTCCTCATATAGGCCTTCCATGCTTTTCGCTTTGAATTCGGCGCACTTTTTCTTCGCGATACCTTTGCAACATTTATATACCTTTTCACGACGAGCTTTTTCCTCTCTATTAGTAGAAGAGCACTTTGACCAAGCTTGGAAAGCCATTTTTTTTTCGTGTATCACTGCTTTGGCTTCGTCTGTCCACCACCAGGTTTCTTTTGCGTGTTGGCAGAGGCCTTTAGATGTTCCAAGCAGTGATTTGGCTTTCTCCAGGCCAGATTGTTGTAGGGAATCCCACATGTCTTGTGCTCTGCACTCCTCATTACCGACCTCATCGATAATGGAAAAGAGGTAGTTTTTCATGTTGGTAATAAAAGCTTCGCCTTTTCCTTTATCCAGCTTATACCACTCTCTCAGACACCTTCGTTTGCTGCTTTGACTTCTTACTCGCCTCCATAAAAAATTCAGTCAGGAGGAGACGGTGTTGAGGGGCGAACGCGTCTCCCAGGATCACTTTGCAAACTTTAACTCGTGGCTTCATGAAACTGGATACCAAATGATAGTCTATTTGAGTTTCATTTCCGCCGCTGCTATAAGTGATCAGGTGCCGGCTTTGTTTGACGAACATGGTATTTAGCGCTATAAAACCGTACGACTTGCACATGTTTAGGATATCTTCACCTGGAGAGTTCCTGGTGCCGTATCCCAGCCCTCCGTGGTAGTCCTCATAGTCTTCGCTTGTCTTCCCGACATGTCCGTTTAAATCTCCCCCAACAAACAAAAGCTCTTCCTTTGGGATGATTTTGACAAGGTTGTGGAAATCTAGCCAGAATGCATCTTTTTCTTTTTGTTCGCATCCTATTTGAGGGGCATATGCGCTTACGATGTTCCACACCTCGCCATGCATCACCAATTTGAGAGCCATCAAACGGTCACTGGACTTTGAAATGGTTAAGACGTTGCCAAGTAGCTCTGCCGCAAGGATGATGGCGATTCCGTTTTTTCCTTGTTCCAATCCATAGTAAAACATCTTGTAGGCTTTTGTTTTAACGTCCAAGAAACGTGCCCGATTACCGGTGTTTCGCCATTTCGTCTCTTGTACGCACAGGATGTCTACTCGCCTTCTAACCATCATTTCTTCAAGCTCATAACTGCGACCACTCATGCTTCCAACGTTCCAACTCGCGACTCTAAAGTGTGGCTTACGCCGTTGCATTACTATGCTATCCCCCGGAAATCCTATACCTCTGACCCAAGCATTGCTGCTCGTCCCAGGATCACGATCATTAGTAGTGCCTTTCCTTTTAGCGATCTTTTCCATAATGCTACGGTTTGACCGTTTTCTTTCTTCTCCTCTTTTTTTTTTGTTTGATCTTACTCTTACAACACCGGTGATCTCCAGTCGTGTCAACCCACTGATTTGCATGCACACTTGTGGGGCAGTTTAATGGTGGTATATGTGTCCCTGGGCTCACCTTGGTGTTTTCTAAATTGCCTAGATGTGATTTTTGTTTACCTTTGTTTTAGTCGCCTTTTACGACTAGCGAGAGGTATCGCTGCAGGGATATTCTTAACCCGTTCCTGCACAGAGCTGTTTTCATCGTCAGGGCAAAAGCCAAAACCTCAGCTTGTGATTTCTTTCCAGCCACCCGCACTGCCATTTGAAGTTGACCGTCGGTAATGGCCTGAATTAAGGCTTCCGTTGCCATTTCGTTGATAATCTCCTTGTCCTCGGGTATGAGAGGTGTGCCAAACGCTCCACATCCGCTTGTAACCGTTGAAGTGTCTTGTCCTTCATTTGTGTTTTTTGGCTAAAGTGTCTCGCCCTTCATTTGACCCTCTAAACGCAAGTGTTAGTGCAACCGCCTTATCCTTGTCCCCCAATTATTCATTAAAGCAGCAGCTTCGAATTGTTTCTTGAATATTGGTCATGATTTTTGGTCATCAAAGGCTGCGGGTTGCATTTCTTTTCATTTCGGACTCTCCATGATACTTAACCCTTTAATGTCAAATGTTGCTTATATAGTAGGCTGAAATATAGTAGCTGAAGTTGAAAATGAAGGAGATACAGAAAACATCGTGACGGAAAGTTTTGAAAAAATCAATCTGGACAGTTTGAGATGGAGGAACACGAGCTTAGCCGTTTGCGAAACTGCTTGGAAAGAAGAAACAGTTTGTCGAGATGTCAAAGATCCAATAAAATATTTCAGTGAGTTCTTCGATGATGAAATTATAAACAAGATTTGCAACGAAACAAATCTATATTCGATGCAAACGAAAGGCGTAGTGCTAAATTGTTTACCATTCGAGATCAGACGATTCTTTGGCGTGCTTCTTTATTTTCGCGTAATACAAGTTCCAAATGTACGAATGGCTTGGATGCCAAACTTCAGATTATCAGCTGTTGCAGATTCTTTATCAAGAGTACGCTTTGAGAAAATCAAAGCAGCTTTTCACATAAATGGTAATACTCAACAGCCGGAACGTGGATCAACTAATTACGACAAACTTTATAAAATACGTCCATTACTGGATAAAATGAAAGAGAAATGCAACAAAATAGACCAGGAGGAACACCAGAGCATTGATGAACAAATGATTAAATATGAAGGACGTCACAATCTAAAACAATACCCACCAATGAAGCCCAATAAGTGGGGTTTTAAAATGTTTACAAGAGCTGGAGTTTCAGGTGTCGTATACGATTTTGCTCTCTATGTAGGAGAAGGAACGTGTCCATCTTTTGGATTAGGGATCTCATCAGATATTGTGTGGCACTTAGCTTCTAATGTTCCACAAAACAAGAATTATAAATTATTTTTCGATAATTGGTTCGCTTCCATAAGCCTGATGATTGCGCTAAAAGAAAAAGGCATTTTAGCAGCAGCAACAATTCGAAGCAATCGAATGAAAAACTGTTGCTTTATGAATGAAAAGGAGCTCATGAAAACAGGTCGTGGATCGTATGATTTCAAATTTGAGGCAGCACATAATTTAGTTGCCTGCCGCTGGTACGACAACAAGAGCGTTCAACTAGTCTCAAATTATATAGCTGAAAATCCAGTTTCAGAATGCAAACGCTGGTGTCGTAAACAAAAGAAGTATATCAATATACCTAGACCTTCTATTGTCGAGTGTTAGAACAAGCATATGGGAGGCGTACACCTGGCTGACATGTTGTTAGAGATAATCAACCACAGGTCTAAGAAATGGTATATGCGTATTGTATACTGGTGCCTCAGCACAGCAGTAGTCAATAGCTGGTTGTTGTATAGAAGATACCTATAAAATCAAGACGGAAGAACGAAACATATGTCATTGTTGAATTTTCAACTGATGATAGCAAACGAGCTTCTACAAGCGTCTAAGTGATAGAGCCTTGAAATTGATATCAGTTCATATTCAAGGCTCAATCAATAACCTAATATATTCAAAATATTTTTAACCACGCCCACTTTAATTCTGACATCAAAGGGTTAATCGAACTTTCTTATTCTTCACAGGTTCTAGTTCTTTCGCGAACTCCTCCAACTTCTGCTCAACCGTTCCTTCGACGGCCTCCACTCTCTGTTCAATCGTTCCCAATTCCTTGTCGATCTCTTGGAAATTGTTTTCGAGAATGTTTTTCTGTTCATAAGGTTTTGCATCTAGAGAGTTCTTGGTCTCCTCTAGTCTCTTAATGTGTTCATCGAATTCGCCTGTGAGCAGCTGCCTCAATGCCATCATGTCGGTAGGCGTACTCACATGTTCTTCCTCCTCGATGACAAACAGAACAGTTTCTGGGTCTGGGCATTCTCCAAACGAAGAATCAGCTCTTTCTTCAAGCCCGAAGTCTGAAGATTTCTCTTATTTAATTCACTCTTTAACTGGACTAGTGTGAGGTTTCCTAATTTTCGGCCCATTTTGAGTATTTGTCCCAGTTTTCGATAACTTGAACTTGTCCTGTTTGTTAAGAAGTTTTATTCTATAGGTACTTCTGACACCAATTGTTGCGTTTTTATTTTTTAAAAACGTTCGTCAAATAAATCTTCTTTTCTCTATTTTATATTCGTCTTCTGTCACCCTTCTGTGATCTTTTTAACTTAGCAGGTGTCCCATCGTTATTGTATCATTGAGTACCCAACTCCAATTTCTCGTCCTCCGGCGATCATTTTTGTTTTTTTTTTCAAAAATTAGAAAGCTGAAAAGTAATAAAGCCGCGGGCGCAGACGGCATGTTTGCTGAGCTATTTAAAGCGACTGGAGATGAGTTGATAGGGCCTATGCATTTCATCTATGTACCTATATAAAATATGGTCGAAGGAAAGCTTGCCCGACGAATGGAATCTAAGCGTCGCTTGTCCAGTCCATAAGAAAGGAGACCCTATAACTGCGCCAACTATAGGGCAATAAGTCTCCCTAGGTAGGGTAAGGTGGCTTCCCTCCGTAAAAGCGGTGGGGATCACTTAGTCGAGATCGGTCCATTGTGCTACCACTTGAGTCGGCTTGGTCACCGCTACTTTTGGAACCATTTTGAAGGCTGAATAAAATTTTGTAGATCTCCGTTTCGGATAGATCCGATAGTTCATTAAAGAAATATTCTCTCAAAAATCGTCTTCTTCAGGAGGATAGGGCAAGGCGGTTGCATAGGAGATGGAATGAAAATTCCTTTTCCTCATCATGACACTTTTTGCGGCATGATTCCCTAAAACGTAATGCCCTGTTAAGACTCCGATTAGACTGCTCATAATCTGCCTGAGTATTTTTGGCAAGCTTGTGGTTTTACGTTGACAATACCTGGGCCAGGTTTGTCTAGCGTAGTTGCATGTTTTAAGGTCACGCCATCTCTCATTTGCTTGTTTCGTTTCCTTTTTCATTGGTGGGTGGATTTCCCCTTAAACAGTCGAGAGCTCCAGTGTGGTGCCTATTTTGGCTAGTTGGTCTGGTTCACAGTTACCCGACGTAACACTATGCCCAAATACCCAGCACAACGTTATAGCGCATCTGCTCGATATCTCATTTAGAGACATGCGGCAGTGCCTGACTAATTTTGATCTTATTATTGGCGATTCGAGAGCTTTTATTGCAGCTTGGCTATCTGTGTATATGACGATGTCTCTGTTGTTGATCGATCTCACAGACAGCCAGACAGCCAGTTTGGAATATACTACAGTGATTCGGTAGTCTAAAGGATTGGCTGATTTTAGGGTCGGTGCATAGACACCGACACCCACGACGACGCACTCTACAAGTTATTCAACCTCGGTTATGAAGTTATCGGATACGCTGATGATCATGTATTTATTGTTATAGGAAAAAGCAAAATTGACAAAAAGGGGAAAATACAACGTTGCTCCGTCTTCCTTAACGGTGATGGATACCGGCGTTGGCGCTGGCCTCTTTGGACCAAAGCGGAAGATATCGAAGGCCCTGGGAACTAGTCCTAGTGTCTTCCAAGCCGAACTATACGCCATCCTAACGTGCGTCAGGATGCCAGCAGAACCTAGGCAAAAGAAATAAGGTCAAAATCTGGTGGGTGCCAGGTGAAAGGGCATAAAAGGCAACGAAATCGTCGACCAACTCGCTAGGAAAGCTTCCAGCGAAAGGTACATAGGTGCCGAATAACTCTGCGGAATCTCCAAGTCAAAGATTAATTTCCTCTAAGACAAGTAGGAAAAGTAGCAACACCTGCGCTTTTGGAACAGCGCTCAATATTCAATATTCTCAAATATAATAGAGTCGATATCAGAAGACTGGTCAGCTACCCTTCGGGATATTGTGGTCTGAGATATCACCTTAGCAAAATTAACCTCTCGTCTAAAACCGAGTGTCGATTTTGTCTAGGGAACTGCAGAGCTCATACTATGCGAGTGTGCTGCCCTCTACCATCTTAGGAAGCGTCCTCAGCTCAGCTCCTACGAGGGACATCCTCAGCTTTATTAAGAAAGTAGAGGAACTCCTTGTCTAACTGGCTACCAGGTACAATAAACCTATACTGGTCGCAGTGCTCTATGCTTAAAAACGTTGACACATGTCACAAGCTAGGCTTGGGCTGTAGAAAATAGAAGGCCAAAAAACCAAACAACAAAAAAATCAATTACGAAACATTCGAGATTAGCGATGATTTAAATGATTCAGCTTACGCTGATGGATTTTCTTATACTGATAATAGGTTAATGGATAATGGCCCGTAATGACACCCGTAAGCCTTCTGCAATCGTTTTTTGTTAAGGATAAGAAAAATGTTGCGGACTTCTTGCAGACATCAGGGTGTACGGGCTTAGTCATCCTGCATCCTGGATATTCCCTCCATTTACGAGTGTGTGCATTAAAGACCCAGTCGTTGATATCAGATTTGACCGGGGAAGCAGGTAGAAACAGGTAGACCTAAGGCGGGTTCAGGTCCTGAGAAACTCTCCTCTGAGCGCCTTCTAGCGAGTTCATCGGAGATCTCGTTTCCTGGGACCCATACAAGCCTAAGTGAATTTAGTCTTCCCACTTTGTTCAAAAAGGCCTTGGGTTCATGCACTAATTTGAAGTTGGTTAGAGTGTTGAACACAGCTTTGAGTACCTGCTTGGCTGTCACTGCAGACGCATATGCATTTTCCCTTCCACCTGTGTTTCACAACATAGTGCATGGCCATTAGATTGCGTCAATCTCTGATTGAAAGACAGACGCATATTTTCCTAAGAGAAGTGCAGAAAACTCCAGCGCCGGATCCCTGCCCAGTCCTGGAGCCATCTGTGAAAATGCGAAGACATTCCATTCAAGGTTCAGTGTCTGGCCAAAGCCAGTCCTGACGCCATGGAAATGTGACTGTGAAGTTACAGCGCAGTAGGATGGAAGGTGTCATTGCGTCAGAAGGCATATCCATGAGACAGGGGTCGTAGGATATTTCTCGCGCAAGTACACTGACACTCCAATGCGGGTTATACCAAAGACCATTTCTCTTTAGGCGAGAAATGGCTTTCAGTGCGCACCCTCTGATATATATGTCAAGGGGTGGAATATTCATCATAGCATCTAGAGCTGCTGCCGGTGTGCTGAGGAAAGCCCCCGTGCAGCAGAGACACACCGCTCTTTGGAGTTTGGTGAGAGAAGCCACAGCGTGTTTGCGTGTTAGCCTGTTCCACCAAACAACCAATGCATATGAGATTATCGGTCTTATCATTGTGGTGTAGATCCAAAGGATCTTTTTTGGCGATAAGCGACATGTTTTGCCAAAAAGTTGACAGCGCTTTGGTGGTTTTGGACTCAACATGCTTTGACCAAAGAAGCTTGCTATCTAGGATGATTCCCAGGTACTTAGCTTCCTTGGACATCGGGATGGGAATGTCTTTTAGCATCAGCTGATTTATGCCAGTATTTTCCTCTTTTTCGTGAAGAGAACGACATCAGTCTTAAAGGATTAACCGACAGCCTATTACTCATGCACCACGCATCCATTACATCTAGCGCCGCCTGCGCTTTGAGACAGACAGTTGCTAAACATGAGCCGACAGAGAGAACAGCAACATCATCCGCATAGGCCTGGGCATAGATTCCAGAGGCATTGAGGGCATCGAGCAGAGAGTCGACCACCATGCACCATAACAGCGGAGACAAGACGCCACCTTGCGGGCAGCCCCTGTTTACTCCAGACTTGACACATTGTTCGAGGGCTGCATCAGCGTCCTGTGCACAAGCATTGATTTGATCAACAAAACCAGTGCTTCATCTACGCCATGCCGTCTAGCAGCGTTACACATGCTGTCGAAAGTGGCGTTAATGTCGACGAAAATGCCCAACACGTTCTATTTCCTTTCGAGTGCACCTTCAATTCTCCCAACTAGGTTTTGAAGCGCAGGTTCGCAGGATTTTCCGCGCTGATAAGCATGTTGCATCTCCGATAGAGGACGCATTCGAAGGGTAACTTTGCGGACATCCAACTTTACCAATCTCTCCGTGCTTTTCAGCAAGAAGGATGTTAGACTAATTGGTCTAAAACTCTTGGCGAGTGAGTTATCTTCTTTCCCTATTTTGGGAATAAAGACCACTTTCACCGCGCGCCAAGGAATAGGTACATACATATGTAGGCAAGTACCAGGCTAGCAGTGAAAATTCTTTTCAGAGTAGGAAGCAGCTGTCTTATACCTTATACCATCAGTGCCCGGCGACTTGAAGCCATCGAAAGATGCCACAGCAAATTCAATGGCCTCGGTAGTTGCCACGCGTGACGCAATATACCAGCTACGCCAAGTTGTTTTCATCGTTTCAGTCGCAGTTTCCAATGAGGGAGTGTGCAACTAGCCGATGTTGAGAGCCAACATTGTTGATGATAAGGTCAGACGAAATAATGAAGTTTAAAAGATGGTCTCCTCTCCGGTTGCATTTGCTGCTGCCCCAAGCAGTGTTTCATCATCGCAACCGATGATGAGTCCAATCCTTTAGGCTTCATAGTACTCTATGAGTACAGAAACCGCCTTAGGCGGCGGGGGCAGTACCGAGACGTAGAGGAAGTAAGCAGACGCCACGACGAAGTGTTCAATTTCCCCCCCGTGCGCCTTGTAGCTAACTTTCGCAGCCACAAGATCTTGTCCACAGAATTGACCAAGTTTGGTTGCTGATAGCGTGTTTGATATGATGGGGCGGACCCTAGGCTCTTCGGATCGCTCATCATAAAGGATTGTAGCATCACATATACCACCAAGACCACACAGGCGATTGTTCCACACCCATGGTTCCTGAATGGATACAATCTGATGATTTGTACTACTGCATGCAATTCTGCCACTGAGAAGAGCAGTAGCAGCCGTAGATGCATGCTGTAGATTAATCTGAGTAAAAATCATGGATTTAAACTGCGGAGCACGTTCCATCCTTCGACTACTTGACATCAAAGTGGAATAAAATCCCACCAAGGCCGAAGTAGGAACGTGAGTCGTACGCGGATTTCAGGGTCTCGACAGAGCCGTTGTCCAATCCCTCAAGCTAAGTGAATCCCTCTTTTTTCAGAGAGCCCTTTTACTCTTTGTAGGAATAGACAGTCCAGACCCTCGTGCCGAGTCCCGGGTTCTGCGCACGTAGTCGCGTCAGCACTTTCAGCTTGTTTCCAGGTTTTCCTAGAATCCAGCAGATAGCGCGCGTTAATTTTGGGAGACTAACTACCTCATAGGTAGTAGTTTCCAAGGGAGGGATTTGCGGCACAATGCTCCTGATCCAGGCAGATGTTTGCTGTGAAGAACAGCTCACCACGAAGGTACCATTCATCAAAGCAGACCTCACAGCCTGAATATAGAAGCCTGTTGCTGAAGTTAGCTCCAGTAGATGATCCTCGCAGTGTTGGCAATTTGCGCTGGTCATTCTACTGTCACTGCCAGCTTTCCCTATCCTGACCTTTTCAGAGGAGTTGGCTGCCTCTTTGTATTAGAGGTGCTCGCCTCGACTCTTTACGGTCACTTGTATCTCCTTTCCAAAGGAAAGGGTTTTGTTGTGTGAAGTGCCAGCCTCCGAGGAGCAGTCTTTGTCCTTTCCGTCTTCAGATTTTTGCTTTACCTACCTTCGGACTCCGATTACCCGCCGCCACGTCAGAGGAGGGGACATCACGTTCTCTCTCCCCAGCAAGGTTGTCCCCGCCGGCCGTCTTTCGTTTGCGAGCACTTTTACCTTTTTCAGTTCGAGCTCCTGCTTCCTTCCGACGCCACTTTGGAACAGCTCTGCCAGCTTGAGGTTTGTTGGGATTCAAAACCGCTTTGCCTTCTGCGATCAGAGTTTGCCTGTCAGCATCCTCGCCTTTTTCGGTGGTGGCGCCGGGCATAACAGGATCCTGAACACCTCAAGCTACATCAGTTATGGAACCTGGCACGCTCTTTTGGGGATTTGACCGTCACCAATAAGAGGAGTGTTTGAGGCGCATGCCAAAATTGCTAGTATGCTTGTGCCTTCTGCAGCCGCCTTTAATAGCTGCCGACGCTTTCTGAGCTTCGCGCCGCCAAGAAGTGCGGGGGCTGTAGATAAGAGGGTCGGATGGGTTTCGGTAAGGGATACCTCCGCCGATCTAATCCCCTTGACTGCCTTCCCAAGTGGTTTGCATTCAACCTTCGTGCCTTCGGATGTGCCACCCTCCTGCACGATTTTCGGGCACGGCCCTTTCTCCTTCTTTTTTAGTATTTAGCAGTCCAATCTACAGTACGACCCAATTTTGGGGCTCGTTCAACCTTAGCGGTTTCCCGTGCCGCGCCATCGTCGGTGTCGCCTCTGTTGGTTGCACCGCTCATGCTCAGTCCAACCAGGTGGTCGGACAATAGTCGCAGGAGTCGGTGTCGTTTCGGGCTGCCTGAGAGTTAAGAATGAGTGGTGGGGCCTCCAGAATCCTTGCCCCGGCCGCGATCAGGGAGATCGCCGGTGGATTTCTGCTATTGCGGGTGCCAGCTGGAGTATTACCATCCATTTGTTTGTCCATTCATCCATGTAAAACTCAGTTCTCCGGGTCTTAGTTCGAGGTCATTGACCTCTTAAGCCCCTCCGCCCCGACAAGGCGCCCGAAGAGCGAAGGGGAAGATGTATGTAGCTAGGATGACCTATTTTGGAATAAGTGATTTATTTTTTTCTTCAAAGGCATTAAGTATCCAAAGTAATAATGGTGAGTATAGGGCTTAGTCTTACGTACCAATTTGATCTAACTCATTCGCTTGAATCAGCCATTTTATCCTGACGATCCGAGAATTCATAATACGCCTTGGGATAATTCGACAAGCAATCGTTATTCTCCTGGACACCCATTCATCATTCTGTCTCCTAGATTCCCTACTTTCTAGCTTGTTTTTTGCCGTCCTCCTTTCATAACCACGTTGTGAGTCTTGATTTCGAGTGAATAGTGATACTAGATTCTAACTTAAGCGTAGTAAATATTATTACACGCCTACCTGCTCGTCGGGCAAGGTTTCGGCCCGTACCCATTCCGCCGACAATTGATCGGAGCATTTCCAAATGACTGAAGCCCTACATCACATAGTGCACAGCACAGGTAAGCCTTTTCCACTTCATTATAAAATTCTTCGCATTCTCCCGTCGAACCCATTTCAAGTGTCTTGTCTTGATATTAATAAAAAAAAATCGATTACGACAGCAGCGTGCAAATCCATGACGTTACGCGTTCCATAAGCATTTCTAGGTCTTCCCCGACGGAGCCAAACGATTCACGTTGTAGACACGATTAAAATAAAGAATAAACAGCAAAACCTGTTCCCAGCAATTATCGGATTAGCTAACCTCTTATTTGGCTACGTTGTCAACAAAGGTCCAGCTGATATACACTATCAGAGTCGCATTGCAAATATTTATACGAGTACACCATTATCAGTGAGAGAACGCGTATACTAAAGTCGTGGTAGACCACTCAACTAATCTGCGGTGCATTTAAAGTGTCCGAATATGAGTCGGACAAGTGCGGTCGTTTCAGTATGCCATTAACCTTGATTGGACACGACCATTTGTATCGAACGAATTGGTGTAACCCATATTCACACCCACAAGGCCACGCTACAGGCTTATCACACAGCGATAAGTTAGACGTTTCAGTCTTGCCGCAACTGTCTAGGGGTTGGTTGGTTGGTCGATTCGAGCCAAGTGAGCGGTTGCTTTCGTCGACGTTATGGAAACCGTCGTCATCGGTCGTAATCGTCGGTGGTGGTAGGAGATTGAGCGAAAAGCTCGTCGCAAACAGAAGTTACTTTGCTCGCAAGTGGTTCACAATTAGTTAGTTCTAAACGTGCTAACACTATTTAAGAACGTGTCACTGTCGCTCTGTGTTTTATTCGATTCGTATCGTTACGGTTCATTTTGATCTGTGAGGTTCTTGTTTGTTTTTCAATTAGACGTCCTATTTCGTGCTATCTGTTGATTTATTTTATTAGTTTTTCGAATTTTTGGAAAGTGACAACTAACACCTTACAATAATGATTCCAAAAAACATTCCGAGGCGTCAGGCTATTCCGATTCTGTATACAAGAGGAACCCATTATGACGTCGGGTTCGATATGGTGAGTTCAACTTTATTGTTAATAAATCATCAAGATAAGCGTATCCGTCTCGATCTAGAGGAGAGAGCGAGAGAATACTGCCAGCTCCTTGGTCGCATGGCAATCAAATGTAAACAAATTATTGGATATGATGATGCTAGTTGGTGTGGTGCATGTAGATAATTGTTTTTTTGTTTTTTTTACTGTCAATGGCAGTTAACGAATTATCGCGGTTAATTTGTTTCATTAGCTGATAGTGTAGCAAAATAGAAAAAAAACTAATTTTTTTATGAGTTTGAGGGTGATTAGCTGGAGTTCATTCGAAAATTGATATTAATTTAATGAGAAATGTACATAACATATGTTGCAAAATTTGATGGCTGATCAAGATATTACTTACGACGTTCTTAGTTTGATTTATTGAATATACTCGTATATGTACCTTGGGTATAGAAAGCGTAGTACTTGCTGTATTATATACCTAATGGGCAACAAAAGTATCCAATAATATATACAGGGTGTCCCACGAGCAGTGTGCCAAAAAGCTAGAGCGTGTAGGTCTGGTCAAGACAAGAAAAAAATCGTATGGGAGGCGGGGGGGGTCTATTCCCCCCCGTTTAGCCGGGAGGGGCAATTTTCTAAAAAATTTACTTAATTTGGAAAAAAAAGTATTAAAAATCAACAGTTACATCCACAATACACTTTTTTGATACACTTTTTTGTAAAGCCAGAAACCTCTTCTTTCATCTTGTTTTTAAACGAAGCTGTTTTAAGGAATAGTTTTTGAGAAATGAATTTTCAAACTCAAAATTTTGAAGAAAAAAAAATGAAAAAAAAAATTTCCAACTATTTTTTTTCAAAATTGTATGTAATTAAGTACTAATTTTTTTTCAAAAATTAAATTCTCTTATTAGTTTCTAGTTAAAAATAGAGAACCGGATGCAAAAATGTCTTGTAGTTTTTGAGAAATTAAAAAAAAACCCGAACCATTTTTTTCTAAGAAAACCCTTTTTTTTTGGTTTTAACGCGGCTGGACTTGTAGACAAATTAATGTATGAAACGTTGACCTCTTTCTTATTATTTTTAAAAAATTCGGAGTTTTATTATAATAAATTTTTTAATATGATCCCCATTTTTTAGAAGGCAAAGATTATATCTCCTTCTAATGGCTGCACATAAGTCAAGCAATTTCACTCCAGCGACTTCAATCCGTTCGTTCAGTTGTTCCAAAGATAATATTTCCACTTCGTAAACATAATTCTTCATGAATCCCCACACATAAAAATCTAGAGGAGTTAAATCTGGTGATCTAGGTGGCCATTCCGTAGGGCCCCTTCTTCCGATCCAACGGTCACTAAAATGATCATCCAGCCAGTTTCTAACCCGTAAGCTGTAGTGTGCTGGTGCTCCATCTTGCTGGTAGATTAAATTATCTGCTATGGCCAAAGGAACGTTGTCCATCAAATCGGGTAAAAGGTCTCGTAGGAACTGCAGGTATGATTCTCCATTAATAACGGCATTCAAAAACCGGGGCCCGATTACAGTTTGTCCAACAATACCAAGCCAAACATTACAGCTAAAGCGGTGTTGTGATTTATTTTGTTTTTTGTTGTGTGGATTGGTGCTACTCCAATGATGCAAATTGTGGAAGTTAGTAACCCCATCTCTGGTAAACTGTGCTTCATCCGTCCAGAATATCCTTGCAAAATAGTTTCGTTCAGTTTCATCTCGAAGCAGTAATGATCGACAAAATTCTGCTCTCAAAAACTTGTCGTTTGAGGTGAGTTCCTGAACTGGCCTAAAGTGGTACGGGTGTAAGTTTTCGGTATGAAGCACTCTCCATACTCTAGATTTTGGCACTCCAAGCATAATAGCTATCCTCCTTGTACTAAGGGAGGGATTACGTCGGACCAAATCCAAAATTCTTTCATCTAAGATTCCTGATCCATCTGTAACTGATCTTTCGCTTCTTCGATGCTCTCGCAGACGTCGGTGGATTCTTGAAAACATGCTACGACTGGGACACCTCCGATTGGGATATCTTTCAGCGTAGAGTCTTTCGGCTTCACGATCTCGACCATTAGCTAAACCGTAGCAGAAGTGCATGTCCGTTAATTCTTCTCGAGAGTATGAGTTTGACATCGTAATGTGTTGATGAGTTAACATCCAATTTGGAAATGGTTTTTTTATTAAAAATGCGATGCCTTTCATTTACATTTGGGTTACAAATATTTTGTTTTCCAATAAAGAAAAATTGCGGTTTTATTGTCTTAAGGTCTTAGCGGGTAGAACCCATCGGCGGCGGGCGGACCCTGACGAAATTGGCAAGTCAGTTTTCAGGCGTTAACATTAAAAAAAAGGATTAATCCAGGGTTATTCGAATACTATGTCACTTTATTGTATCCTTATAAAACTCCGAATTTTTTAAAAATAATAAAAAAGAGGTCAATGTTCCATACATTAATCTGCCTACAAGTCCAGCCGCGTTAAAACCAAAGGTTTTTCTTAGAAAAAAATGGGTCGGGTTTTTTTTTAATTTCTCAAAAACTACAAGACATTTTTGCATCCGGTTTTCTGTTTTTAACTAGAAACTAATAAGAGAATGGAATTTTTGAAAAAAAATTAGTACTTAATTACATACAATTTTGAAAAAAAATAGTTGGAATTTTTTTTCCAAAATTTTGAGTTTGAAAATTCATTTCTCAAAAACTATTCCTTAAAACAGCTTTGTTTAGAAACAAGATGAAAGAAGAGGTTTCTGGCTTTACAGAAAAGTATATCGCGGTATTGTGGATGTAACTGTTGATTTTTAATAATTTTTTTTCCAATTTAAGTAAATTTTTTAGAAAATTGCCCCTCCCGGCTAAAGGGGGGGGGGGGGAATAAACCCTCCCTCCCATACGATTTTTTTCTTGTCTTGACCAGATCTACACGCTCTAGCTTTTTGGCACACTGTTCGTGGGACACCCTGTATAATTTAAATTGCCTTTAATTCAGAGGGCACCGTAGCTTACAAGTTGGTGTGATGGTAGGATAGAGGGTTCGGATCCCGCGAGGGTGAAGTGATTGAAATGGTGTTTCTCCTAAAGCTTTGCGAAATTCATTGTTACGGGTCCTAGCATCAACTTTATTTATATTTTAAATTGCAAAAAAGGACATAAGATACTCATGACGTGATGACTCTAAAGACTGTTTCATTACATTTTATTGTTTTTATTTTATTCTTATTTACTAGACAAAAATATGTTGTTTTTTGTCTTATTTAAAAACTTTCTTTTGGAGTGGTCACCCTCCTGATTGAGTCTTTCAGCTACTCGGCTTAATCATCTCGCCCGCTCTGCATGCCCGCGACCTCACCAGTGGTAACAGGTGTCAGGTTAATCTAAGCCTGATTATACACTCAGCCTCCAAAAGATTCCTTGGCTAACATTAATCTAATTTTGTTGACAAGATTTGGTGGCTGCCAGAGTAAGCTACAAATTGCATGGAAGGCTTACTTCCCCTTCGACTCGGTACTGCTTCCACCACCGAATGCGGTTTCTGAACTCGTCGAGTACTGTGAAGTCAGAAATTATTTGTTGCGATGCTAATGCTCCAAACACTGTTTGGGGCAGCAGCAAGAGCAACTTTTAAATTTCTTTCTTTCGTGTGACCTTATCATCAACAATGTTGGCTCTCAACCAACGTTTGTCACGGCGAGACGATAACCCTATCTAACAGATATGTGAAGGTCATTACTAACTCGAGAGGCTTACCAGATGCTACGTTGTTATAGATATATAGAATACCAATTGAGTTGTGAGACCTCCTCTTGCAACCCAAGCGGAATCCGAGACGGACTGGGTACAGGAGCTTGAGAAATCTATTCAAACTCTGCCTTAACTCAGAACGAAACAATTGGTAGAGGATGCCGTTTATAACCTGAGTAACGTCGTCCTCAGTCGTTTTGAACTCGCACTTCCTGTCAAAATACCTCGGTGCAGGAAATTGATTCCCTGATGGAATGCTGAGCTCCAATGTCTTCGTAGGGAAGCCAGAAGTCTCCTGAATAAATCGCTTAGATCGAACACGGAAGATGATTGGAATAAGTATCGACCGAAGCAGAAGTAATATAAGAAGCTTACTCGTAAATCGAAGAATGATTCCTATAAGTCTCTGCGAAGAGATCAAATCCATGAGCGCGTCCATCAACGTTAACGTTCTCAAGCGAGGAAAATCGACATGGCTGGATGTACTCAGAAAGTCTGATGGTACACTTACCGAGTCTAAAGCAGAAACTCTTAGTTTACTGTTTCAGACCCATTTCCTGGGAAATCAGACTATCACCGGCTCGTTGCACACTCCTTCAACGAAACGATGAAAACAACTCGGCGTAGCTCGTATATTGCGTCATGCGTGGCAACAATTGAGACCATCGAATTTGCTGTGGCATCTGTCGATGTTCTCAAGTCGCCAGGTACTGCTGGGATATACCCTGTTATGCTGCAGAAAGGTATAAGACAGATGCTTCTTACCCCGAAAATAATCTTCACTGCTAGCTTGGCACTTGCCTACATACCTATTCCTTGGCGCGCGGTAAAAGTGGTCGTTATTCCCAAAATAGAAAAAAAATTACTCACTCGCCTAACTAACATCGCCAGTCTAACATCCTTCTTGCTGAAAACCATGGAAACACTAATAGAGTGCGCAAAGTTACCCTTTAAATGCATTCTCTCTCGGAGATGCAACATGATTATCAGCGCGGAAAATCCTGCGAGACTGCGCTTCTAAACCTAGTTAAGAGAATTGAATGCACACTCGAAAGAAAATAGTACGTACTGGGCATTTTCGTCGACATTGAGGGAGCTTTTGATAAAGCAATTTTCGACAGCATGTGCAACGCTGCCAGACGGCATGACGTAAATAAAGCACTGATTTTGTGGAGCAAAGCAATGCTTGTACATATATAGGACACTGATCGCTGATGCAGGCCTCGAACAATGTGTCAAATCTGACGTAAGCATGAGCTGTCCGTACGAGTATTTTGCATGGTGGTCGACTCTCTGCTCGATGCTCTCACTGCCTCTGAAATCTATGCCTAGGCCTGTGCGGATGATGTTGATGTTCTCTCTGTTGGCTCATGTGTGGGGACTGTCTGTCTCAAAGTACAGGCGGCGCTAAATGTGATGGATGACTGGCGCACGAGTTGTCGTCGGTTAATCATTTTAAGATTGATGTCGTTCTCTTCACGAGAAAGAGAAAAATACTGGCATAACTCAGCTGATGCTAAAAGCCATTCCCATCCCGATATCCAAGGAAGCTAAGGGGAGTCATCAGTTTATTGGTGAAAGCATATTGAATTAAAAATAACCAAAGCGCTGTCAGCTTTTTGGCAATGCAAAGGTGCCTTTGGCAAAACATGGGGCCTGTCGCCATTAAAGGTCCTCTGGATCTACAAGGCAATAATAAGACCGATAATCTCACATGCATCGGTTGTCTGGTGGAACAGGCTAACACGGAAAGCCTCTTTCAGCAAACTCTGAAGAGCGGTTTGTCTCAGCTGTACGGGAGCTTGCCTCAGCACGCCCAGTACTACTTTAGATGAACCTTCTTTACCGAAGCGGAGCTCCCATCGGGTGACTTCAATTGCGATCTAAGATAAATTTTTTCTCAGCCATTTCTTAACCGATCCTTACGATTTTTGGACCCTCAGAAAGTATCTTAAAGTATCTAGGTTATTGTCGAAACAGAATTTTGATTTTGGTCCTAATTTAAAAAAATTATTTAATGAAAAAAATTTAAATTTAAAGTGCAAAATTTTCGCACGTGCTATTTTTTGTCTGTTTTGAAGATTCTTTCTTTTCGAACGTTTCTAGCCAAAAAAGCAAACATAATTCGTGTTTTAATAAAGAAATCACGAGTTCAAAATATTGAAGCTTTGTATATTGTTTTTCATTTCGGCCCTCTTCCGAGCCTTCAATACAGAAAGTTTAAAGAATGCAAACCGTCCTGTCGCAATGATAAATGCAATCCATAACGATCCCAGAGCTGCTTCGATCTATTCAGACTCAGCGCAGGGCTTATCTCCAAGACTTCTTCTTTGCATTGGTGCAGCAGTAATATTAAGGCAAAATTTGTTTACAGCCGGTGCTTTGTGCAATGAATCACTTAGTACTGTTGTAGATATAATTTACAAACCAACAGTAGACAGTAGAAATAATGACGAACTCCCAATATGCGTAATGGTGAAATTTCACAACTATTCCGGTCTTCAAATATATCCAGACAATATACTGCCTATTTCCCCGAGTACCGTATACTTTAAAGATCATGGAACATAAGTTATGCACGAAAATAGTTTCTTCTTCAATTAGCTTACGCAATCAGCATTAATCGTTCTCAAGTTTTAACTTTCGACCCCGGCGTGGTGGATCTTTGTAAAACTGGACATTCATCAGGCTTGGCTTAAGTAGTGTTTTCTAGGTTCCGATTCTTCCATTGTTTCTGGATCGTCCCTTTTCCATTCTAACGAATTCGGAAAATCAGTGAGAAGACAGGCTTGCCATCTAAACTCAAAGAACTTAACGGGCTGAAACGGATGGCACTAATTATGATCTAATGAACGTAATTAGTAATCTCTTAAATTAATAAAAAAATCCATTTTCTATCACATTAAACTCAGGAGTCTGCATATAGCATTGCGCGAATCGAATTATGTTAAATAATATTAGTTTTAACACTTGACTCATGCTATCAGATTGTCTTATACCATAAGCATAAATGAAATATGGAGCATGAAAGTCCACAAGGAGCGTTTTTCTAAACGTATGAACAGATTTAAATCATTAGTCTCAAAAGTCAAGACCTCAGGGTCGATTGATAAAAAACAGATTTTGAAAAACATCAAAATGACTCATGACAAATCAACACGCACTATCAAAAGTTTATTGAAATATTTTTATTTTTTTTTTTAAATTCATTTTTGTTTTTATATTTTTAGAAATCACTTATACTAGACAAAAATGCTTAAAACTAGCTTAAATATTAACTGACATAAAATACCTTACTGGCCCTATACGGACACTCTAAAGCAAATAGAACAACTTAAGACTATGCCTTTCGGCCTTACGATTTACTTGTAATAATTAAAATAAATAAACAACTTAGGCCAAGACAAGTGATATTTAAAAAAAACTTGGAATCAGATCATTTTTTTTTAACAAAGAAACTTATAACTAAGAATAACTTAACCCTACCTTAACTAAAATAATATACATACTTTTTTTTTTTGTTTTCGTTTTGTATTTTTTTTTTTTTTGTGTTCTTCTTTTCCTTTTTATCCCGGCGTCGTTATGGTCAGAAGTGTAGGACCATAACCTTCCCACTTAACTGCATTCCTACTGGTCCGCTTGTGGGGTCCGCCGGTTTGACCTCAGAAAGTAGCGGCAGGCTTCCCGGTTTGGGATTACTTCATCGCTGAGGCCAATCAAATTCTGGTGTTTTTGCATTTGTTTGCACCAATTGTTTTTCGGCCTGCCTTTTTTGCGTGTTGAAATTGGAATGTTGATTGATAACGCCTTTTGGACGGGGTTCAAAGGATCTCTCCTTTGAACATGGCAATACCAACTGAGTCGGTCGCGCTCTATATTTCTTGTGATGGTTTCTTTTACGTGAAGGCTTCCTCGGATCTTTGAACTTCTAATTCTGTCACGCTTTGTTACTCCCGCTGTCATGCGAAGCGTCTTCATCTCAGTTGCCGTTAATTTGCTCTCATACTTTTTGTGCATTGTCCAGCATTGTGAACCGTATGTGAGCGCCGGACGTACAACTGAAGTGTAGAGCTTTCCTTTTAGCTTAGGGGGCATTTTTCGATCACAGAAGATGGCGGAATTTTCCCGCCACTTCATCCACCCTACGCTTACGCGATGGTTGATGTCGTCATCACCAGTTGCTTCTTTATTAATCATAGATCCCAGATATTTAAACTTTTCACACTTGGGAAGCACTCTTCCATTCAAGTAAATGCCTGGAATAGGCTGATGAGGGTCAGAGAACGGGCAGCACAGATACTCTGTCTTCTTTGAACTAATACGATACCCGTGTCCCTCAAAAATGTCCACCCACACATCAAGTGCTCGTTGTAGGGACGCCTGATCATCACTTATAATGGCCCCATCGTCAGCAAAGAATAGCTGGTGCACATTGGGGTCCGTCACTTTTCCTTCAAGCAAGCAATCAAGGACTGCTATAAAAAGCAGTGGGCTGAGGACGCTCCCTTGGTGTACACTAGAGCACTGCACGAGTAAGTAAAAAGTACTCGGAGGCATAATCGCCGAGTATATCACCAAACGATGCGATTACATACTCGGCATCGTTTCCGAATGCATCGCCGATTCCTTTTCCGAAATGATTATGAGTAATAATCGTTACAACTGCATCGTAGCATCGCGCATCGTAGCGAGTAGGTATCGTGAATCGTGAACAGGAGAGCTCTTGGGGTAGTATGCGGGTACCTGCGTTTGTCGGGTATTACCTGGGTATGCAGGTACCCGCGAAATCCCGCATTACTCGAATACCCGGGTACCCGGGTAATTGCTAAGTTGGGTATTACCCGGGTAAAATCAAGAGCACTAGTGAACAGACATAAATAAACGAGCTATCAGCTTATGTATGGTATTGTTGAGGAAGCAATCGTTGATCGATCATACTATATGTACATATTACTTACTATTATTAATTTTTACTACTTATTATTTCTTGCTATTACTTATTATTATTTTTATCCTTATTTATTTGTGGCTAATAAAGTAAACTTTCTGTTTTGAATTTGTCTAATGTCACATTTCTCATCCGTCCTATAAATTCCTCATACAATGTTAGAAATTTTTCCAGCATAATCACAATTTCGCTGTTAGCGATGCCTAACGATGCCTAACGATGCCTAACGATGCGAATGCGTAAATACTCGCCGATACCGATGCGAACGATGCCGAATACAGTAATATTCGCCGATGCCGATGCGGAACGATGCGAATACTTCTAGGCTGGGCGATGCCGAGTACGCACAAATATTCGTTTTACTCGTCGAATGCGTATTTGTATTCGTAATCGTACGATGCAGTATGCACTCGTGCAGTGCTCTAGTGTACACCGACTTTGATTGCGAACTCTTCGGTGACACCTGCGGTGCATCGTACTCTTGTCGTTGCTCTCTCGTACATGTCCATAACCACTCGCACGTAGGTTTCTGGAACTCCTTTTTGTCTTAGCGCTACCCATAAAAGATCTCTTGATTGCCGGTCAAAGGCCTTCTCGAAATCAACCAACACCATATGCAAGTCCTTTGAAGAATCACGATGCTTTTCCATCATGATCCTTATACTTTGGATTGCATCTGTTGTTGATTTACCCGAGACAAACCCGCACTGGTCATCAGATAGTCGTATTATTTTCCGCAGTCGGCTATCTAATACCCGTTCAACGATCTTCATGGTGTGCGACATCAGCTTGACAGAGCGGTAGTTATCACAATTTCGCGTATCACCCTTTCCTTTGTGCAATGGAAGAAGATAGCTTTCCCTCCATTGATTAGGCATAGTGTCGCCTCTCATAAGTTTGGAGATAAGAACCATGAGCCATCTAGACCCGATGTCTCCCATCTTTTTCCAGAACTCAGAGGGTATCCCGTCCGGCCCAACAGCTTTTCTTTTCTTGGAGTTTTTAACCGCGTACCGAACTTGACGTCGGATATTTCTGCATGATTCGGGGAGGCTCTTGGAAAGTACACTCGGGGAAACTGTTCGTTCAGAAGTTCCTCGCAATACTGTCGCCATCTGTGGAGAATTTTTTCGTCTTCCACAAGGAGTTGGCCTTCAGCATTGTTAATAAACTTTGGGAAACGAATCTCCTGAGCATTTCTTCTTCTCTGGGCGGCTATCTTAAAGATATTTGCTCCTTTGTTCAAATTGTTTTGTCGAAGCTCCTGGGTAGCCTGGTTCCTGTCAGACGCGGAAGACGATATTTCTTCCAACTCCTCATATAGGCCTTCCATGCTTTTCGCTTTAAATTCGGCGCACTTTTTCTTCGCGATACCTTTGCAATATCTATATACCTTTTCACGGCGAGCTTTTTCCTCTCTATTAGTAGAAGAGCACTTTGACCAAGCTTGGAAAGCCATTTTCTTTTCGTGTATCACTGCTTTGGCTTCATCTGTCCACCACCAGGTTTCTTTTGCGTGTTGGCAGAGGCCTTTAGAGGCCTTACAATCCAGGCCGGATTGTTGTAGGGAATCCCACATGTCTTGTGCTCTGCACTCCTCATTACCGACCTCATCGATAATGGAAGAGAGGTAGTTTTCCATGATGGTAATAAAAGCTTCGCCTTTTCCTTTATCCAGCTTATACCACTTGATTCTCTCAGACACCTTCGTTTGCTGCTTTGACTTCTTTCTCGCATCCATAAAAAATTCAGTCAGGAGGAGACGGTGTTGAGGGGCGATCGCGTCCCCCAGGATCACTTTGCAATCTTTAGCTCGTGGCTTCATGAAACTGGATACCAAATGATAGTGTATTTGAGTTTCATTTCCGCCGCTGCTATAAGTGATCAGGTGCCGGCTTTGTTTGACGAACATGGTATTTAGCACTATAAGACCGTACGACTTGCACATGTTTAGGATATCTTCACCTGAAGAGTTCCTGGTGCCGTATCCCAGCCCTCCGTGGTAGCCTTCATAGTCTTCGCTTGTCTTCCCGACATGTCCGTTTAAATCTCCCCCAACAAACAAAAGCTCTTCCTTTGGGATGATTTTGACAAGGTTGTGGAAATCTAGCCAGAATGCATCTTTTTCTTTTTGTTCGCATCCTACTTGAGGGGCATATGCGCATACGATGTTCCACACCTCACCATGCATCACCAGTTTGAGAGCCATCAAACGGTCACTGGACTTTGAAATGGTTAAGACGTTGCCAAGTAACTCTGCCGCAAGGATGATGGCGATTCCGTTTTTTCCTTGTTCCAATCCATAGTAAAACATCTTGTAGGCTTTTGTTTTAACGTCCAAGAAACGTGCCCGATTACCGGTGTTTCGCCATTTCGTCTCTTGTACGCACAGGATGTCTACTCGCCTTCTAACCATAATTTCTTCAAGGTCATAGCTGCGCCCACTCATGCTTCCAACGTTCCAACTCGCGACTCTTAAATGTGGCTTACGCCGTTGCATTACTTTGCTATCCCCCGGAAATCCTATAGCTCTGACCCGAGCATTGCTGCTCGTCCCAGGATCACGACCATTAGTAGTGCCTGGCGGGGTAGTGCTTTTCCTTTTAGCGTTCTTTTCCATAATGCTACGGTTTGACCGTTTTCTTTCTTCCCTTCCTTTTTGACACGGGCATGCTCCAGATTTTTATTTTTTTTTGTTTGATCTTACTCTTACAACACCGGTGATCTCCAGTCGTGTCAACCCACTGATTTGCATGCACACTTGTGGTGCAGTTTAATGGTGGTATATGTGTCCCTAGGCTCACTTTGGTGTTTTCTAAATTGCCTAGATGTGATTTTTGTTTTCCTTTGTTTAGTCGCCTTTTACGACAAGCGATAGGTATCGCTGCAGGGATATTTTTAACCCGTTACTGCACGAGGCATATATTTTTTTTTGTGTATTTTTCTTTTTTTTAAATTAAAGCTAAAACTAAACTAAACCTACCTGCCACCCTACCTACTTACCTACTCTAACCTAACCTACCTTAGTCTATGTAAGCCTGCCATTGGCATGTGGCAAGCTTTGCCTTAAAGAGGCTGACCTATCAAAGTTAACCACTACGCAGTCCGCTCCAGCCACCAAAAGCGTTGATGCTGTCGGACGACGTCTCCCCGATCTTGGTGCGACACTGATCTACTAAACCTGAGGCGCTCGGGCTCGCGGAGCGCAACATCACGTTCGTAGAGGAGCCGCCGCTCCACAGACTTACGGGCCACGTGGAAGATTAGCGGAACCGCAAATTCATCCTGGATCAGCCCACATTGATCTAAATAGAGGAATGCCTCTGGGGGGACAAAGCCGCTAAGGCGAACTTTCTCGTGGTACATGTAATTAGGGAAGTAAGCCCCGGAGATCAAGTTATTGACCGAAGTCATTGTCCTCGCAACGTGACCCCGGATCAGTTTTATTAGAAAATTATCCACCCGTACAATCCTGGCCCTATTGTATAGGACCTCGTTCGGGTAAAATTTCGTGTACTCAGATTCGGGTGTCCTATATAACCCAAGACAACTTCTGAGACATTGTCTCTCAAACACCCGAATCCTTTCCATTAAGCTAGCTCTCACATTGAACCACACGGGACATCCATAGGCAATCATGGGCCTGATTAAGGCCATGTAACAAATTACCTTCACTCTCGAATCAAGTTGGTTGCTATGAAACAGCCATCTTGTAAGAGCAAAAGCGCCCCGGGCCCTCGCCAGAGCAGCATCTATATGTTTGTCAAAATATAGATACTGGTCTAGCAAGATCCCAAGGTATTTGACTACATTTTGTTTCGCCAGTGGGCGCCCGTCCGGTCCAAGAGAACCCGCGCCAATTTTTCCTAGTGTCTCGGGAGGGCATAGACAATGGCGTTATGAACAAAATAGTTTCTGATTTCTGGCAGTTGATTTTCAACTTCCAGTCATCACAATGCTGCTGAATTTTTTCGAAGTCACGCTGCAAGAGAGTGACAATGACGTCGATCGTTGAACCTGATCTGTACGCGATCAGAAGCTATCAAATCACTGAAGTAAATGTTGAACAGGATCGGCGAGTTCACCGTACCCTGTTGTTGCAGTCGGTTGTTGATATCAAATGTTTGGGTAGAAGTCACGTTGGCAATTTTCACTACGAACTTTCTACCTGTTAACATGTCAAAAATCATATATATCAGTGGTTTACTTATGCCCAGCCGACTGAGCTTGTAATAAAGACCTTCTAACCATACGGTGTCGAAAGCTTTCTCCAAGTCAATCAGACAGGCACCCGTGCATTGGTTCTTGCATTTGTTCCACTGGATATCCGACACTAGTTTCGACGCGGCATGAATAGTGTTATGCCCCGCTCTGAAACCGAAATGGTTCTCCGGAATGATTTTATTGTCCTCAACAAATTTAGACAGGGCTCTATGGACGACCTTCTCGAAGACCTTGCTACTTGGAACGAGACTTATCGACCGAAGATTTGATGGGTTAGAGGTATCTTTACCCCTCTTGGGAATTGGTTGCACCACCGCTGTCTTCCAACCCACTGGATAATATGCATTATTCAGTGCATTGTCGAACAGTATGGTGTACATCTCTACAGCCAGTGGTGGGAGATGTCTGAGCACAACATTAGATATTCCGTCGATTCCCGCGGATTTTTTTCTCTTCAGTGACTCGGAAATCATCTGGAGATCCCCCGTTGAAATAAACAGGGTATTCGCCCCTTCATTGGTGACGGCATTATTCGCCATGAAATCGTCATTGAACCTAGTAAAGCCAAGGTTCTCTGATCGCCAATGATCGAAATCATTTCTAAGGTAGGAGTGATGAAGCAGGACTCTGTTCTCCAGGTCGTGGTTCGGGCGAATACTATCATTCACCTTGTATACTTCCTGGAAGACAGCTCCTACTATCGCCACCTTCTCCTGAGGATCCTGGATCACGAAGAAATCATCATCCAAGACGGCGCTCTCTGGATCGATGCTAACTGTTCGTAGCAAGCATTCATTGTCTGACGTTCTCGAAAGCTTCAGATCCTGAATGTCATTCTGATTTATTTATTTACGGGAACATACTCGCGCTGTTGGAATTTACAGCACGAATTCTGTTGTTCCAATACAAACTTACAGAAATTCTGTAATTCTCTTTGATCAACTGTTGGAGATTTTTAATCAGTAACTTCAGTATCCTGACCTCCGAGTTTTGTCTGTCGGTAAACCGCCTGTACAAGAGTTTGAGTCTTGTTAGGAGTCTACTTTTGTGTCTGTGCAGTGCGTCGATTGTCGCGTTGCGGTATATGTTCGAGGTATCGTAGGGTGTTTGGCGAGGTATCGTATTGTCCGTCGTCTGCTTAATTTTATCATCCATTTGTTTGAGGTACCTGTCAATCTCACTATTTGACAGGTTCCTATTGGATGGTGGGAAGGAACCACTCAAGGTGAGTGATCTCGTCAGGGAATTGGCAAAGCGCGGCCAACGCGCCCTACTGTAATCGTAGGGGTGCGTTTGGACATACTCTGCCATATCCGCGAATTCGTCCGGTAGTGTGATCACGGCACTAAGTCCGCAATGGTCACTGTCGTATACAAAGGTCCGTAGACAGTTAGTAGACCCTTCGTTTGTGTCAGCTAGTCTCAGTCAGCTCCAAAATGTGTTCATTTCATTTTATTTGTTTTCGGTAAACTGAGATCAACTTTACCTTTAAGTTTTACCTCGTTTTGCCTCTATATCTATCAGAGGGTGCGCACTGAGAACCATGTCTCGCCTCAAGAGAAAGGGTTTTTGGTATAACTCGCATTGGAGTGCCAGTGTACTTGCGCAAAAAATATCCTACGACCCCTGTCTCTTGGATATGCCTTTCGAAGCAATGACACCTGCCATCCTATTGCGTTATAATTACGCAGTCAAGTTACCATGGCGTCAGGGCTGGCTCTGGCTAGATACTGAATCTGAAAAATATTGCCTTTGCCTTTTTACAGATAGCTCCACGTCTGAACGGAGGTCCGGCGGAACGAAAATAGACAGTACAACTTACACTTATGTCCTTTGCCTCTTAACTATAATCTTAGAATTTCCCTTAGGATAGTTAAGTTATCCTAGCGTTTTCGCCCGACAACCATTAAAATTCGGCGTGTTGTTTAGCAATCTCAACAACGCATGAGCTCATGAATATTGTCAAAATTACCGAGATACCATCTTTATTTGGCAGTAAAATTTCAGAATCAATATTGAGATATGCTGCTGGGGGATTAAAGCCCGATCGGAGTGTGCTCTCGTGGTATCTATGATTGGGGTAGTAAGCCCTGGAGATCAGATTATTGTCGTTAGTCATAGACTTGCTCGGACTGCTCCATCGTACAAAACTTTATTAGGGTAATACTTAATAAACTGGGACTCTGGCGCTCTGTACATTCTAAGACAGACATTATATAACACCGGATGACCATGCGCTATGAAGGGCCTTATTAGAGCCAATAGCTTATGATTTTTACCCTGCGGCTAAGTTGGCTGCTGTGTAACAGATTCTTTGTCATTCCGAATGCTTTCTTAGCTACAGCAAGACAATCATCTATATCTCTATTGAACAATGAATAGCAACCCAGATACCAAGATATCTTACTGCGTATCTCAAATGATTAAAATGATTTGATTTAGAATTATTTAAATTAAAATTCCCACAAAGTACAAATGGAAGCATGGAAGGGTACAAGATCTTCTAACAAATTTCTTACTAAACTTGAAGTAGCTACATCAGAAGCCATATATGTATATACAGCCAAGGAGAAATTTGCCCCATCTTTTTTTTTTATTTTTTTAAGATCTCTTTTCTTAAATATATTTCTCCTCCTTCTTCCAATTTATTTTGTGTATCAGAACGGATGTCTATAATAATTTCCGGTTATTGTTTCTGAGAGGCGGTTACTATCAACCAAAAAAAAAAGCAATTAGTCCACCAGCCTAAAAACTATGTCAATCTGTTGTGGATGGGGTGGTAGTTTCACTATTCCTCTTGGGCTTCTATTGGAATATTAGTATTCGAAAGGGGGACATGAACAGGTCGCTGGCAGTTATAATTATTTCACCATGCCAAATGAGGAACATTTTACCCCGAAACAAATTGGCTAATAATGCACGCCTCTCTAAGATCAAGAAATAATTGTTGAGTGCGACATTACAGCCGAAAAGGTTACTGAGCCAAAAATTTGTCGATGGAAAGCGCTATCGCTTATAAAGTTTTGATTGAATTTAAGTAATGGACTCCAGGTGCACAAACAGGCGCTATTATATAACGCCGTAGAGTTAAGATGGAGTTCGGGTCATAAAACAGTCAAGTTATATCTTCAAGAAAGTCCTGACCGAAACTCTTGAAAAACTGTACTTATCCGTTTTCTGTCGCACATGTTGAGAAAGCGTGCGAGCCCATTTTGAGACCGCATTGCATTTTGCATAAAGTTCTTGGCCTACATGCTTATAAGGTGCAATTGACACATAAATTTAATTTGGAATTTAAATTGGAAGACAACATACAATGCTATATGATGATTCTGAAACTCAGAAGTTCAGAGTCTGGTTCGCAAAACTTCCCTGTCACGAGTGTGTTTCTTTCACGTTTCGCTGCACTGTTCCATATCTTCTTGGTACCTCATTATATTGTCTTCCCATTTACGACGCGACGTTTTTGGCGGTCTTTTTCCCTCAGATTTTCCACTCATTATTACCTTGGCTGTCCACTGTTCATTCGTTCTACTTGTTTTTCCCTCATAGTCTTCCCGATTTTTGTTACTCAGATAATGCTTGCAGCTGAATAAATTTTCTCGAGATCTTGATTGTATAGTTTTTTCAATTAGCCGATTTCTTCATCCTGTAGATTCTCCTTAAGATTTTGTTTTCTAAGACCCGAATTCTATTATATTTCTTCTCAGTCAAAGAAAAAGTTTCACGAGGCTTGTTCAAAAAATTATTTATTCACCAATATCTTTTTTATCCCCTTTAAGTAGTCTCCCTTTGATAAAATAGACTTACACTAGCGTTTGTTTCAATATTCGAAGCTTTATCTCGAAGGCTTTATCTCGTCAATCGTGGCCAATTTCCGTTCTCTCATTAGCCTTTTCAGATTTTGGAAAAGAAAAATATCATAAATGTCCAAGTTTGTTGAATACGGCATGACGCACTGATTTTGGCCAAAAAATAGCACACAAGCAGCGATGAGTGAGCACTAGTGCATTATCGTAATGCAACGGCCATGAACTGATGTTCCACTAATCCGGACGTTTTCTTCGTAGTGCTTTACCAAAACGGCGCATGACTTCAGGATAATGTTCCTTATTGACCGTACAACCTTCTGGCAAGAACTCATGCTGAACCACGCCATTGTAATCGAAGAAAACAGTGAGCAAAACTTTTGATGGAATTTGGAGTGCTTTTTTTGTTTTGGACGTCTCATCATAACCGAATACCCATTTTTCGTCACCAATGTTGACTCTTTTTAGGAAATTTGGATCGTCATTCACATTATTCAACAGCTCCTGAGCGACGGTTCTTTTGGTCAAAATTTAACAATTTCGAAACAAATTTCGCTGACACTTTTCATGCACAAAACATTTGAAAAAAAAATCTCATGCCATGAGCCAACCGATATGCCAATGTCCCCAGCTCTGAAAGGGGTTCGACTACTCTCCATAAAAATTCGGTTCACTGTCGTCCAGTGCAGGCATCGTCATTAACATCCTCTCGGCCTTCTGTGAAGGGCCTGTACCACTTATGAAAATTTTTTTTTTGTACACTAGACTCCCCAAATGCCACAGTCAACGCTTCAAATTCTTTTATTTTTCACACAAAATTGAATACAGACTCGTGATCCATTTTGTTCAATAGCAAAAAATCACCAAGTACACCAAGCTTCGTCAAACCTTTATACATGTGAAAAACTAAATATCAAAAATGGTTGATAATGTCAACATATATTACAGGATATGTATATCAAAAGAACAAAAACAAAAATCGAGCATCTAATGTACTTAGCCCGTGAAATTCAAAGAAGTCACCTTATTTTTTGAACAAAACATAATTCTGCAATTATTCGACTTTATATGTTTCTTTTAATAGTTTCCTCACTATCTACCAAAACCTCCAGTGCGTGATTCAATTAAGGGCTATTCCCCTATTATCTTCCTGAAAGGATCTCATTACGTAGTCCAGCATTCATTTTAATTATTGATACTCCTCGAATGTTTCATACAAGTTTTTGTACGTTAATTTTCTTTAGACATACTTGTATCAGTTTCACCAACATTTTCAGGATACCTAACCAAGATTTATAGAGTCAAACGCCTTTTAAAACAAGATCAGAGCTCTTATTAGCCGCATTTTATCGAGAACAGGATAAAAAGACTACGTTCACTAGGTTAAAATAAAAAGGCTTTAGTAGAAATATTTATTTTTTCTATTGTTGAATGTCCCTATACGATGACACCCTAGGTGATGACACCATGGTAACAGCCACTCTTTGTATTCTTATGCCTCTGGGTCTGATGAATCAATTTCGGGTTTGTTCCCACTTCAACTCTTTTCATAATGCTTTCAAGTTTGTGATTATTAAGCCCAAAAAATTTGGGAACTAGTGTTCCAGAATTATGGGGCTAACGCGACTTGAATATATTTGTGACTATTTGTTATATTTTAATGGTGGCTTAAGATCCATTTTTACTTTCTAATAAATTTCCATTCAAACCCAAAAAACGACTAACTTAAGTGCGGTCGTTGTTTGGTACTATTTTGTGCCAACTTTGGTTTTAAAAATGACTCGTATAGAAAAGTCTAATGGATTCGGATATCGGAATAATTTGGTAGTCATTGTGTCCAGGAATGAAATGCGGCTCATGTTGTCGAAGCCATTCTAGATTTGGTCGGGCTTTATAGGAAGATGTAGATGGAGAAACCAGGGTCTGTGGCCAAAATGTTTGTTCACCTACCACTTCAGCGCAGCTTCTAAGATTGCTTCCCGATTCACGATTGCGTTTATCTCAACTATAGGTCCAAAAATATAAGCGGAGACCGACCATTGGCAACGCAAACCATAAAAAAAACCGTGACGATAGCTTCCTCCTAGATTTGCGTGCTAACGGATCAACCTGGAACTTTAAGGCCTTGAGTCTGAGCTCATTTTTCGAAAAATGGAGTCAGAAGTCATTTTTCTTCTGATGCGTAATTTTTCTTCTGATGCGTCATTTCGTCCGATTCTGGCTTTCATACTCCAAATCACTTTTGACAATGTTGCTGTCTTTTTCGGACCACCTCCAAAGCTTTCTGAAATACTGGTTTCGTTGCAATAATTGAATTCCATTGTCGTTAGAACAAAATCTGCACACTTGACAGACAAGATCCTTACATGCGCTTTTCGGCAATGAAATTTTAGTTACCAGCGACATGAAGTTAGGTACAGCAGTGATTAAACTTGTAAAATCAGGCCTCAAACCCCAATACTTTTCGAATAACTTGAAAAACCCAGATCGTTTCGAACCAATGCGCTTACTTAGTCGTGTCGTCTTAGCAAAGTTTTAAAAAACAAAACTTATTGTTAATACCTTTCCAGATGAAGAATTTGGATTCAACAGTAATCAAAGCTCATCTCATTAAGTACGTAGAATCCATATGTCGACATATCATGAAACCTCGAATTAGGCAAATCTATGGGTTTACTTTAGCTTTTGATTGCGTCTAGCATGATGGTATTCTATTCAAGACGATTAGGCTGGCTTTTCCCCATATCTAATCAAAACAAGTCAAAGTTAAAAAAGGTTGACAGACTTTCCAAAGTTTGTGCTAATGGAAAAGCATCCCCTTGTAACACGTTTACGCAGGAGTGCCACAAGGTTATGTCTTTAGCCCAGTTCTTAATAACATATACACTTATGGCTTCCAGCATGTAGAATAGTTGTTGCTGGCGGGCACATTTAATTCACATTAACTTAGTCGCAATTTTTGCTAACTACCTAAACAAGTGGAAGGTAAAAATGTATCCCGAAAAAGTGCAAGCTACTTTTTTCAGTAGGAAAAGAAAAAGTTGTTATCTACCCAGAACTAGGATCATTCAGGCCCAGATGGGCAACACCACTATAGTTAAGACCGTAGATAGAGGCTCACCCCAAGGTGGGGTAATATCGCCTCTACTATGGCTCTTGGTTATCGATAAAATTTTGAAAGAATTTGAGAGAATCGGAATAAAGGCGGTTGCTTATGCTGACGACGTGGTCATCCTAGTATCGGAAATGTTTCCCTCGGTAATTAGCGAAATCTCAGAGAGAGCTCTGACTAAGCTAAGCGCCTGGGCCTCAGGATGCGGCCTAAGCGTCGATCCGAGTAAAACAGAACTGATGCTGTTTACCACCAAATATAAGATACCGGCCTTCAATCTCCCTCGACTCAACAACCAGTCACTCTCCTTGTCTTCCAAGGCTAGATACCTAGGAATTATCCTAGACCCCAAGCTCAGTTGGAAGATAAACATCGAACATCGGGTACGGAAAGCATGTGTCGCTTTCTACGCCTGTAGCAGAACCTTCGGCAAAAGCTGGGGACTCCGACCCAAAATGGTGCTGTGGATGTACACGGCTGTCATCCGCCCCATCCTCACCTACGGAGCGCTCGTATGGTGGCCTGCCCTAAGTAGGGCATACAACATCACAAAACTAAGCCGAGTACAGAGATCGGCCAGTATCGGGGTAACCGGTGCCCTTCGGTCTACTCCGACCGAGGCACTTAACGTACTCCTAAACATCCTCCCTCTGGACCTCTTCATCAGATATAATGCAGCCTGTAGCGCCATTAGACTCAGAGAATCTGGGTTCTGGTCATCTAAACCCTACGGTCATAGCAAGGTGCTGGACCTATTACCTAGTGACCTGGCCACGACTGCAACCGATTTCACGACACCCATCTTCTTCTTCTTCTTTTCCTTTTTCCGGCGTTGTTATGGTCAGAAGTGTAGGACCATAACCTTCCCACTTAACTGCATTCCTACTGGTCCGCTTGTGGGGTCCGCCGGTTTGACCTCAGAAAGTAGCGGCAGGCTTCCCGGTTTGGGATTACTTCATCGTTGAGGCCAATCAAATGCTGGTGTTTTTGCATTTGTTTGCACCAATTGTTTTTCGGCCTGCCTTTTTTTTTTTTTTTTTGTGACACGGGCATGCTCCAGATTTTTTTTTTTTGTTTGATCTTACTCTTACAACACCGGTGATCTCCAGTCGTGTCAACCCACTGATTTGCATGCACACTTGTGGGGCAGTTTAATGGTGGTATATGTGTCCCTAGGCTCACCTTGGTGTTTTCTAAATTGCCTAGATGTGATTTTTGTTTACCTTTGTTTTAGTCGCCTTTTACGACAAGCGAGAGGTATCGCTGCAGGGATATTCTTAACCCGTCCCTGCACGGGCGTCCCTTTCACGACACCCATACACAACCCAAGTAAAGCCGCCCATGTCCACTTCCCATCCAGGATGGCATGGAAACAGGGACTGCACTCTGAGAACCATCAGGTAGCTTTTTTCACCGACGGTTCGAAAATGGAGTGTGGGGTTGGCTCGGGTATCTTCTCAGCGGAACTGAATATCTCCAAATTGCTGCGACTTCCAGACTCGGCCAGCGTGTTCCAAGCGGAAATACTAGCGATTAAGGAAGCTTGAAAGTTACTCACGCGCTATCCTATTACCAAGAGAGATGTCAATATATATATTGATAGCCAATCAGCTATCAAAGCCCTCGACTCTCACTCCATAAAATCCAAATTAGTTGCACAGTGTAAGGATGAAATCAGCTGTGCAGGAGACTATTTCAACATTACTCTCATTTGGGTTCCTGGCCACAGCAAAATAGAGGGAAACGAAAAGGCTGACGCTTTAGCAAGGCACGGCTCTTCCCTCGACTGTTCTTTGGCGGAGGCAGTACTCCCCCCCATCAGACTGGTCAAGGCAAACCTTCTACAACACTTTCTCTCGAGGGCGAACTCCAGATGGTGCAGTCTTAGCAACTGCGTCATATCTAGGAAAACATGGCCCTCCTATAACAGGAAAAGAACCCTCGACCTAACTAACAGACCCCGACAAGAGATTGCCAGAATTGTAGCCATCTGTACTGGCCATTGGCCTGTCGGTACCCACGCTGCTAAGTTAGGCATCCCATTCAACACCTACTGCCGTAGTTGCAAGAACCCACTGGAAAAGGAAACTCTCACCCATTTCCTGTGTGAATGTCCGGCTCTAGCTAGAACCAGACAGCGCCTACTCGGCAAAATCTCCTTCGACGATCTATCAGAATTCAGGGAAATAGGATTCTGTAATATCATCAAATTCCTTAATTCCACAGGATGGATATGAAACTCTAATAATAGCACAATAGGTCACTGAGTGGTGGCATCAAAACGGCGCATAAGCGCTAATTGGGCCTGGCATCTTGATATCAGGCGGCCACTCCTACCTACCTACCTACCCAGCAATATAAACCGACTTTCAAACTGCTGAATTCAATTAAAGACATAAAGAACACAACGTTAGACCGAACTGAGGTAATAGGGATCTTTGAGAGGGTTGTTTTCATTTGGCTGGTCAGAAGTAATTTGTTCGTTAATCTTTTAAAAAATAACTTAAAGCCATGCTATTCGTGAGCTAGTAACTCATAGGCTTCCATGTTTTTTATCCAAAATATTTGGGAACCCATGCGTAAGAGAATTTGTTCAAGGCCTAATATAACCTAATGAGTGAAGTATGCCATTTAAAAATCGAATGGAGAAAAAGAATAAAGAGATAAAGCGATTAGTCCTATAATATTGGTTCGACTAAAGAGTTTTTTAATTGGCACGGCATGGGTAGAATTTGGTAGCTTGTGGTGGCCATGTTGTTTTGCTGACATGTGTCAAATCGATTGCTTATTACTCAGTTACTGATGCCCAATCACCATGGTAATTTACACAAAAGTAAAAAAATAGCGTCGTCGATCTTTTGCGCCACCTAATAGAGCTGATGGCCTGGAAACGCCTGAACAGATCTTCATAAATTGTAGTCATCTATATCACGTTAGCTTTCAAACAAAAAAAAAAGCATCAAAATCGGTCCATTCGTTCAGGAGCTACGATGCCACAGACAAACAGACACGTCAAACTTATAACACCCCTCTTTTTGCGTCGGGGGTTAAAAAAGAGTATTCGTTAGTACAAACGTTTCGCGCGATGCCCTCATTTTACACTAGACGTGGTGGCCGTTCAGAATTGACTTTTCCACGTTTGATGGCCAATTTGAGACGACCGATTTGGTAATCAATCAGCCAACATTCATACTTCAAGCGTACGAAAAATCGACCGAAATAAGGCCACGGCCTTAAAAACAGAACACGAGGCAATCTATTCCTCGTCGTGAACAAGAAATCGGCCTTTCGCAGACTTCAACTTGGCGAATTTTGTGTCCGTCGGGATTTAGCCCTACACTCGTAAAAGATCCAACTGACCCAGGAGCTCAAAGTTCATGACCATAGACAACGCTGTTTGTTCCAGCGATCAAGGAACTGGGCTTCGGAGCGTTTGAAAGAGGACCCCAACTTTGCCCGAAAAATCATTTTTAGCGACGAGGCGCATTTTTGGATTTATGGCTGTTTTAACAAGCAAAATTGCCATATATGGGACGGCACCAACCCACACGAGGTTCACCAGGTGACAATGTATCCTCGAAATGTTGTCATTTGGTGTGGATTTTGGGCCGGCAGGGTCATTGGTCCGTACTTTTTCGAAAACGATGTTGTAGAGTCAATGGCGAACATTACAGAACGATGATAACCGATTTCTTATGGCCCAAATTGAACTGTGTGGAGCTAGAGACACAGGTCACATCAGCCCGATTTACAAGGGTGGTCCGATAAGTACTTAGCCTACAAAAGAAAAACAAAATTTTTGGAGAAATGGTGATTTATTTTTCAATATAGTCTCCTTTTAGCTCGATACACTTGACCCAGCGATGCTCCAACTTCTTCAACCCGTCTGAAAATTATGTTTTCTCGAGGTCTGCAAAGTAGGCCTCCGTGGCGGCGATGACTTCCTCATTCGACTGAAATTTCTGCCCGGTGAGTGACTTTTTCAAGTTTGGAAACAAAGAGAAGTCGCACGTGGTCAAATCTGGAGAATACGGTGGATGGGGCAGCAATTTGACCGTGGCGAGGGCGGAGGTGTGAGCCGGTGCGTTATCATGGTGGAAGAGCACTTTTTTCTCCGCCAAGTGGGGCCATTTTTTCTTCAATTCGGCGTCGAATCAGCCCAATAATTTGGCATAGTACAGCCCTGTGGCCGTTTTGCCCTTCTCCAGGTAGTCGATGTGGATCACACCTTGTGAATCCCAGAAAACGGTGGCAATCACCTTTCCGGTCGATGGAACAGTCTTCGCCTTCTTCGGACCTTCAATCGGCGGTCTACCAATACGAGATCGTGAATTTTTGCACGTTATCCTCCGTTGTAGCCGTTTTCGGGGCACCTGGACGTGGCTAATCAAAAACCGACGTGCGACCACGTTGAAACTCGTTAAACCAATTGTTGATGGTCGCCATCGAAGGAGAAGAGTCACCGTACACAGCATCCAAACACTCTTTGATTTCGCTGCGCGATTTCCTTTCCAAAAACAAGAATCGAATCACCGACCGATATTGCTCTTTTTCCATTTTTCTAAAATCCGCGGACACTCCCGTTTCCACACGCAGTCAAAACAAAACTACGAGTCCGATCCGGCTGAAATTTCGATATCAGCCGTCTACTAGAATGTACTACACGGTGCTCTTACGATACTGGCGCCATCTGGCGGTGAGGCTAAGTACTTATCGGACCACCCTCGTATGTGGAAGAGTCATTGAAATTGGATCACTCGAATCCGTGTCACCGTTAGAAGCCGAGGCAAGCATTCGAACCATGTCATATTCCATACATCCCATACATGGCATACATGGTCCTTTCAAATAAAAATAGAATTTGTTTAATACCTCACACAGCTCGTTTTATTCCACTTTAACATCCACGCGCCCTCATTGAAAAAGTCTTTGCGTAAAGGCTTGTAAGCTATTAGTGAGATGGAAACGCAATTGCTCGCAGTCTTTCATGATATTGTTCATCCAAAGAAGAGAATGTGTTCAAGGCCTAGTATAATGAGCCATTAATCGTAATGAGTGAGAGATCTAATTTAAGAAAACCATTTAGAAACCTAATGGAAAAAAAATGAAAAAATAAAGCTAGAAGTTCTACAATATTGGTTTAGCTACGAGTATTTACGTGACCATTGCTCTTTAAGAAAACACCGTTCCTTTACCATTTAAAGGCCGTTGATAATTAGATTTTAATAGAAATTCAGTCTCGTTTGTACCTCAATATAAATTGTTTAAGAATGACAAGATTAAATTAGTCCTGTTCCACTTGAGTCTCAACAACATTGTTTGTTAAAGCCATTCAAATTCAATTAGTTGCCTGAGCACTATGGCTTATATATTCTACTATAAAATGTACCTATCGATTGATGTATTGGATGAGGGAATACATCAACTTTTGGTGTGGCTGCAAGAGTAACACTAAACACTTAAATTGCTTTTGTCACATCCGCAGCTGCAAAAGTTATTTTTAACGTTAACCTATTTTGTAAAACCTGTTATGCTTTGTCGCGGCCAGAACACGCTTTTTTTAATCAAAATTTAAATTTCTGGTAAACAGGGTAAGTCCTCTCATATGACAGCCCATTATCGTCATTGAGTATAGTCTAAGCATGCTGTTCTCAGATTCAGAGCAGTGAATACATCAATTCATCGAATTGCATGCACATAAGTGGTATAAGTTTCAAGGCTTTTTTGGTTGTCCATGGTTAGTCCATGGTTTTCTACAATATTTGTACAAATCTTAAGTGCATTTTGGTACAATATTGCTGTGCCTATAATTCACAGTGAACTTGTCAGTCGATGTGGGCCTAATAGACGGTTATTATGCTCGTTTACTTCATATATGTTATGACGAGTAATGGCGGCAATGAATTAACTTGTTGAAAATAACAGTGCAGCCAGAGTTAATCGATATTTGTGGCTTCCTCGTGGGGATTAAAAAAAAATTCAGTTCAAGATCTGCATTGGTAGGTTGTCAATAACCTTTAAGCGTTAGCTTTGCTCACTTTTTTTATTCAAAGGATGTAAACGGGTTAAGAAGAAAAATGATTGCCATCATTCGACAATGCTCGGAGTGTTTCTTTTGGAAAGCGCTTTGAAAGGTCATTCCATACAGTTTTTATCCTCCAAGCGATATACAAACCAACAATAGGAGAAGAAGGTTAGGTTAGGTTCAAGACGGGGAGTGTGTGGTTGAGCATCACTTCCACTCGGAGGCCAAAGAGCCCATTATGATTCCCTTCTTTTGTGGAGTACAAATATAATTAACCTGTCCTATCTCCCCGTGCTCTTTATGAATTTTAGAAGATCCGATATATCTGCATTTGCCACGTCCGCAATCTCTGTAAAGAATCTTTGGCCCAGCGAAGCTAGGCGCCGATTCTGGAGAGCTGGGCAGTGGCAAAGCAGATGATGGATCCCGAGTTCCATTTCCGGAGCATTGCTCCAACGGGACAGTGTCCTATAATCACTCCGACGAGCATACGGATCGAGTTTCAGTCCAGCGCCAGGAGCTTTTTTTTTTTGATATTGAGCTCTGGCCCCGATGACCTTTCATGTGACTGTCGTTACTTGTAAGCCAAGACGAGTTGGCTTCTTTTATAATTGTGTCATTAATGATCCGGTATAATGCACTGATCGGTGGTTGGAGTGACGTGTCCGCTTCGCTGATGTCAATTTCAGACCTTTGCCTGGCCAATTCGTCCGCTCTTTCGTTCCCTGCGATTGAGCTGTGACCCGAGACACAGCACAGTTCGACTTTGTGGTATCTGATGGACTTCAGTGAGTCGCGACATTTCATGACAGCCTTTGTCATGGATCGTTGTATAGGATCCTATTGATTTCAGTGCAGCCTGGCTATCTACGAAGATAGTGATATCTGATGGTGGGACCTGTAGGTGTTTGGCTGCTTTTTCTGTCGCTAGGATTTCTGCTTGAAAAACGCTGCACAAATTAGGGAGTCTAAATGATTCCTGTTAGTACAGGGTATCAGAGTAGAACCCGGCCCCAGTGCCTGTGTCGATTTTCGATCCGTCGGTGAAGAGGGTAATCTCGTGGTCGTTGATCACGGCGTTTGATAGCCACTCTTCTCTGTCTGGGAAAAGGATTGGTATACTGAAAGAGAAGTCATTTGGGGGGGAAATATAATCGGTCGTAGCTGCGAGGCTACTAAGACCATATTTCTTTCCCAGGTCATCTATTATTCTGAGTATGGCCGCATGTTCATAGTTGGCTTGCTTCCACAAAGAAGACTCCCTTAGTCTGAGAGCGCTCTTTGCAGCGCAGCCTTTTATGAATAGATCCAGAGGAAGGAGATGAAGTATCATGTCCAACTCTACTTGCGCCGTGCGTCTCATAGCTCCCGTTGTACAAACAGCGGTCTGACCTTTGTACTTTGTAGAGCATGCTCATACAGTTTTTTGTACTGCTAGCTGTCCACTAGACCAGGGCGCCTAAGTTAAAATGGGTCTGATGATTGCTGTGTATATCCAATGAATAATGTACGGTTGCAAGCCCCATCTTTTGCCGAAGGTCTTTTTGCATATATAAAAAGCATTCAATCCTTTTTTCATCCTTTCCTCCACGTTCCTTTTCCAGGAGAGTTTGGAGTCAAGAATAATGCCTAAATACTTGGCCTCCGCTTTGAGTTTGAGTGGAGTACCCTCTGACTTTGGGGGAGCAAATATCGGAATTTTCCTTTTCCTGGTGAACAAGACCAGCTCGGTTTTCTGGGGGTTTATTCTCAGACCGTCCTGCCTTGCCCAAGAGGAGAGTTCCTTCAACGCAGATTTCATAAGGGCACTAATAGTTGGTAGAAATCTACATTTTATCAAGATAACTAGGTCATCCGCGTATGCTGTTGTCTTTGTGCCTTTCTCCATAAAGAATTTCAGGATTTTGTTAACTATTAGAAGCCACAGTAGGGGGGAGAGAACTCCTCCTTGTGGTGTGCCTCTAATTGTCACTTTCCTTATAGAGCTGTGTCCAATGGCTGCATTGATAATTCTGTTCTTTAACATATTTTCAATCCAGATTACAATGGATTTATCTACTTTTATGTCCTCTAGAGCTGTTATTATGGCCTCTGTGTTTACATTGTAGAAGACCCCTCTATATCGAGGAAGGCTGGCATTGTAAATTCTTTTAAGTTCAATGAGCTCTCAATTTCACGAACAACACTAAGAGTATGCAGAGCACTTTCCACTGAGCTGCCTTTAAGGTAGGCGTGTTGAGTGTTGCATAACTTGTATGAGTTGATGAGCCCTCTGATGTATAGGTCAAGGAGTCTTTCCAAGATTTTTCAATAGAAACGACGAGAGACTAATTGGCCTATAGTCCTTTGCGACAGTTTGGATTGGTTTACCCGCCTTAGGTATGACAACTACCTTTATTTCTTTCCACTGTGTTGGGATGTACCCCGCGCGCTAGCAATTGGAAAAATATGCTTACAGTGTGGGTCTGTGTTTTTTGAAGCACCGCTGGCAAGATATCGTCCGGCTCTGGAGATTTAAAAGGATTGAACGAATTTATTGCCCATGATACTTTATCCATTGTAATAATTTCGTTTATTACTTCATCGGTTGTGTGAACCGTAGAAACAGTCGTCTCGAAGGGGACTGCGGTTTCAGGAGCTTTACAACCTGGGAAGTGGGTTTCAATGAGAAGTTCTAGGGATTCCTGACTGGCTTCTCTCCAAGAACCATCTGGTTTAAGGATGAATCCCGGGACGCAGGGGTCCTTGGTTAGGATCTTCCTGAGCCTTGCGGCTTCGTTGAGATCCTCTATTGATTCGTAGAACTCCCGCCAGGATTTAGATTTTGCTGCTCTTGTTTTGCTCTTGTATTCATTGAAGCTGGACTTGTAATTATCCCAGTCTTCGGTTCTGTTTGAGATCTTTGCTCTGTTGAATAGAGTTCGGGTCCTGGTCCTGAGTTGCTTTAGCTCTGTGATCCACCAGACTGCGCTGGTCTTCTTGCAAGCACGTTGCAAAGGACAGGAATCGTTGAAAGCCGCTTTCAGAATTCTCACAAGATTTTCGACTGAATTCCCAACGTAAGTTGGATCGGGGTTAGTGATGGCTTGTGGCGGTACTAACCTGTTGGCAACTAGGTTTGAGAAAAGATTCCAGTCTGTCTTCTGAGGGTTTCTGAATGGTTTCGGTTTTTCTTTGTTGACGTTAAAGTTGAAGAGTATTCGGCTGTGGTCCGAAAAGGAACAGTTAGTGGACACTCTCCAATTCTCTACTCGGATAGAGTCAGACTCACTTAGTAGAGTGAGGTCAATTACCTCTTCCCTAACCCGGTTACGAAATTTTGGTGTATTACCTTTGTTGCATATGTTGAGGTTGGTGGAGATTATGAAATCGAAAATGGACTCACCCCTTTTATAAATGTCGCTGCTTCCCCATTGAGTGTGGTGTCCATTGGCGTCGCAGCCTATCAATAGACACAATCCGCGTGACTTGGTATGTCGCACAAGTGCTGGGACTGCGTCTGAAGGTGGGTTCTCCTCATCGTATGGCAAGTATGCGGACGATAGGAGCAAAATTGATTTGTCCTGTTGTTCGTACGCTACCACCGTGAGGTCTGCATTGCTGTATGTACCTAGGAGAAAGATGTTTAAGTATTTCTTGGCGACTATACAGGTTCGTAGTATAAATTATATACCTTAGACCTTAATCCCTGAATTTTGTTCCTAAGGAGCCGAGGTTCTTGGATTAAGGCTATATCCACATCTTCCTGCAGCATGTACATCATCAATTCGTCAGTGGCTGCCTTGCAGTGGTGACAATTAATTTGCACCACTAGCAGCCTCCTTTGACTTGTCGCGTTCATTGGGGAGCCTTACCTTCAGGGTTCCCAGCCCGAACTTGATGCTGCCAGATCTGCTGCGGATGTGGTCGAGTGACTTTTGGTCAATGGTAACCATGAGGTCCTTTCCCACTCCGTTCTTACTCTTGACTTTATTCTGCTTGTCAATTAGCTTCAATATGGGCTCGTCCTTTTCGGGAACCGGTGGAGAGATCCATATTGAAGCCAACGTGCGAAGCGGAAGCCAGATTTCGCCGCAATTGTCGATTGTGCGCTTTAAGAAGTCTAGGGACCTCTGGTTGTCACAAGCGACGACTTTGACTCCTTTCTGCCAGCCTGCTCCGTCGAAGTTGATTTTTGATCTCTGATTTTAGCTTCGACTGTGAGCCAGATGTCGGATGTTATCTTCCCATCCGGGTTGGAACGGTCGACAATAGCCCCTTGTAGACTCAATGGAAGGTTGAAGCTGGCTGAGGTTTTTGCCTTTTTCGCTTCCCTTAGAGTTTCTTCCCCAGAGCGCCCCCTCTTGACGTTCTGCTTCGATCCTGAGGCAGTGTGTCCTTTGGAGGTGCGCTCTTTTCGACAGTGGCCGGTTGTGTTGGCTGTGTTCGAGTCAATTTTGGGACGTTGGGTTTGATAGGGGCCGTGTTCGATGGCTTATCCTCTCGCCCTGTGTCCTTTTTAGCAGCGTGAGTGGAGGTGGGAGGCGATTTCTTCTCGAATTTGGCTACCTCTTTCTTGTGCTTCTTAATCAGGAATTTTTCGCGCTCGGAAAGCGTTGAGGGGTCTCTCGCGCTTATCTTCTTGATGGACTACACCGACCTCTTGTAGCCGTTATTTGCTTTTTGGGCCGATGTTTTTGTCCTGATCGTTCCTTCAGGTTTAGCTGTGGCCTTAGAGTCGATCTTTTCTTCCAGGAGCTGAGACTCAGTTTTAGAGTCCCCTTGCATGGTGTTGCTTACCTGTGATGAAGCCAAGGATTCATCGTCGGTAGCGGTACCAATTTGTAGTCCCTGAAGGACAGCCCCGGTTACGCTGTCTGTATCGATCACGCCTTCATGTGTATTTCCACGAGTAGCGCAGAAATGGGTGGTCGACCTGTACAGAGCCTCGCAGTATACAGGCAAGACTACTTGATCCAGGAGGGTGCCTGGTATCCTGGATACACCGTTAGCAACTGGGCTATTATTTAAACTGGGCCCCCAGCCTGGTTGACTCTCGGCACGGTACGGTTTACAACTTAGTTCAGTCCAGGGGAAGGGAGGGGAATGGAGGCGATACCCGGGGAAGGGAGGAGGAGGTGATGGTTGTAGCTTAGCTTCATGTTTCGTTATAGAGAAGTCCCGTCATGGAGAGTGAATTCTCAAGAGTCATTGACATTTATCGAGCCTTCGCACCGCGACAAGGTGTGCAGCCACGCGAAGGTGGAGATGTATGTACGTTGGTTGAGGCCCATGTTCACATCGGCCTGTAGCGCCATCTAAGAAGAAAAGAAGAATTTAAGGCCAAAATCGGCTTAAACTATTAGATGTTGACTTTTCTATTTTTTCTGCCGATTTTGGACGACTAGAGTATTCTGCATCGTCGGCGTGATGAACTGCTGCGTTTAAAATCAACAAACCGTTACTCTATAATTTGTCCCTATGGCGCAGAGTCTTTATGACACTTGTCAAATTATTTAACATTTTTATCCCATTAAAAAGCAACATCAACACGCGAAACTAACATTTTTACATTAATCCTAAAATTAAAAAAGCAGCGTCAGTAAAACCGTTGTAAATTGTGAACTAAATGTCTGATTGTCAATTTTGACACTTATCATGTGAAGGTTGGTACGTTCTATGTTCATCTGTATGTCATCCTATGAACTTATAGAGTGAGGAGCTATATAATGAGTTGTTGCAACCAGATGGAATCATTACAGAAGCTCCCTGCCGATCACAACTAATGTACTTGAGCCGAGCATTGAAAAAAAAAACGGTCACAATGCGAGTAAAGACTCCTTAAAGTGATTGTTAACATGGTCTTTAAAACTTACATGAAAACACAGAAATTGGACGTCCTCTCCCACCCGCCGTATTTTTCACAGATCATCACTTCCGACTACTACCTGTTTCGATCGGTGGCTTATAGCTGAGCAGTACTTTCCACATTTCCAAGAAGCTAAAAATCCAAGATGATGCCAATGAGCCTCCAAAGACGTTTAGTTTTTCAACGCAAAATGTTTATACATAAACCAGCTTCAGATTTTGTAACTCTGACAGTGATTGCTATTGCTTATAGATTACTGTTATTAAAAACATACACACCACCTGCTGCATGATTTCATGCCATTTAGCAAATGTTAAACACAACGAATCGACCGAGAGCATGTCATTGCGTTTAACCAATATAGCCATGAGCCTTAGCTAACATCATGCTAAGGCCGAAGCTAAATATTTACTTAAGAAAATCAATTAAACAATTTTCCCACTGGAAATTTGTAAAATCGTTTTTTCAAAGTTCGCATTTTAATTTCTTGGTCGTTATCTAATATAAGAGAACCAGTCTTGCTTGTCGTTGTTCACTGGAGCTTTTTCTATTCCGTTAAGAATGTTTTCAAGAACGTAATAAAACTGAATCACTTTTTGAAAATATCGGATTTATCGTTAGAATAATGAATGCTGATTGGTA
Organism: Merodon equestris; assembly: GCA_958301585.1. Classification (NCBI taxonomy): domain Eukaryota; kingdom Metazoa; phylum Arthropoda; class Insecta; order Diptera; family Syrphidae; genus Merodon; species Merodon equestris. The sequence goes on along the minus strand of OY284415.1, from coordinate 50,304,117 downwards.
ATTGTATTGTTATATTTTCAGGAATTGAATATTAGATTAAGACGGTTAATGAATAAATATAATGTGTTTTAACTATTTTCAGGGTTACGTCGATTATTATATTCTATTTAGCTACGCGGCAGAAGTTCAATGTCAAGTGGATTTATTATAAACCGGGGAGGTTGTTGACGTCGTCGAGTATTAAATCGATAAAAGACTTTTAAAAATGTGATTACTGGTTGGCAGGGGGCTGAACTCATACCGGCAAATAGATAGGACACACTTTCCATAAATCAAAATAACCGTGTAAATTGAAGGATGACACAGACTTTTGTTTCTTCTAAATGGTGTTGCGATTGATCTTTTTTTATTCCTTTATTTACTTCATTATTCTTCAAATTTAATTTTAAAAAAACTGGGTCCATTCGATTTTGATCATATATTGTAGATTACGTTCGACTTATCTGAGCCAAAATTATTTGGGACTATTTGTGGTTGCATGAAATTAAAACAGTTTTCCAGTTAAACGTTCGATACAGATGGTTTGTCCGTGGATCGGATAGTTGGCGCAGGCTTCTTCTCAGCAAAGCCAAAAGTGTCCAAATGTTTGATATTATATGTATATATCGGGCCCTGCGAGTAAAGAGCGAACTTTTCATTTTTCGGTATTTCGGTGTTCTACTAGGGTGGTCCGATAAGAACTACAAAAGAAAAACAAAAATTTTGGAGAAATGCCGATTTATTTTTCAATATAGTCTCCTTTTAGCTCGATACACTTGACCCAGCGATGCTCCAACTTCTTTAACCCGTCTGAAAAATACGTATTCTCGAGGTCTGCAAAGTAGGCCTCCGTGGCGGCGATGACCTCCTCATTCGACTGAAATTTCTGCCCGGTGAGTGACTTTTTCAAGTTTGGAAACAAAGAGAGGTCACACGGGGCCAAATCTGGAGAATACGGTGGATGGGGCTGCAGTTCGTAGCCAATTAGGCCGTGGCGAGCGCGGAGGTGTGAGCCGGTGCGTTATCATGGTGGAAGAGCACCAAGTGGGGCCGTTTTTTCTTTAATTCTGCGTCGAATCGGTCCAGGTAGTCGATGTGGATCACACCTTGTGAATCCCAGAAAACGGTGGCCGTCACCTTTCCGGCCGATGGGACAGTCTTCGCCTTCTTCGGAGCACGTTCAGCGGGTGAAGTCCACTGTTTCGACTGTTCCTTGGTCTGGTATGTACCAGTGGATCCATGTTTTGTCGACTGTAACGAAACGACGCAGAAACTCCTTCGGATTGCGCTTAAAGAGCATCAAACACTCCTCTGAAGTGGTCTCACATCGCGCCGACAGCTTTCTCATGCCCAAAATTTCATGCAGGATCTTTTGAAATGCCTACTGCTTTCTCGCGCACCTTTAATCGGCGGTCTGCCAATATAAGATCGTGGATTTTTGTCACGTTATCCTCCGTGGTAGCCGTTTTCGGGGCACCTGAACGTGGCTCATCAAAATTCGACGTGCGACTACGTTGAAACTCGTTAAACTAATTTTTGATGGTCGCCGTCGAAGGAGAAGAGTCACCGTAAACAGCATCCAAACGCTCTTTGATTTCGCTGCGCGATTTCCCTTCCAAAAACAAGAATCGAATCACCGACCGATATTGCTCTTTTTCCATTTTTCTAAAATCCGCGGACACTCCCGCTTCTACGCGCGGTCAAAACAAAACTCCGATCCGACAGTAGCCGTTTACTAGAATGTACTACACGTAAGTAAGTTGCTCTTGCGATACTGGCGGCCATCTGGCGGTGAGGCTAAGTACTTATCGGACCACCCTCGTATTTGTGAAAGCTCACGCTTGATCGGTGATATGTAGGGCTAGGATTATGGATTTGCATATTTTTTTTTGAGAAACATTAGAAGCACTAGGATAAGTTATCTTTCCGGTTCATGAATTTTCCTTTAAATTGGCATCCAATCGTTAGTGCATATTTTGTGCATATTTCCGAACGATTAACTCAAAATTAAAAAAAAAACAAAACCGTAAAAATGCACACGCACCATTCAATTTCTTATATTCTTTTTTCATTTTGAAAACCTAAGTTAAATCTTAAAGTAATACTACTTTTATTATTTAATTTTTCGAATGAAGATTTTTATGTTTTTTTTTAACCTTTTTATTTATTTAATAAATATGTATTATTGTTGTCAAGCAGCTCTACCACCTTAGTCTCTTTTGTAATCAATCTGTTTTGAAACTGGTTTATAATGGTAATTTAAAATCTAAATTGCAATATGGGCTATCTTGTTGGGGTGGTGCATACTTTTCTAATATTAAACCTTTAATACTTAAACAAAAACCTGCTGTAAGAATAATTTGCGTTCGTTTTTTGAGGCTGTCCACGAATCAAGGCATTTTGAGATGTCTTCATATAGTTTTATTACGATTCTTTATTATTTCTCTTTACAACTAATTACATTTATTTTCTTAAGTGTGTCTTCCTCGACGTCCAATAGAGAAGTGACCTTAAAACTAACTTAAACCTAGCGGAGAGTTTTCTTCTCTTTAATTCCACTGTGCTTATCTTCTATCGAAGATGTTCCCCAGTGATGGTTGCAACAGCTCATAATAAATAACATTGCCCTGATCCATCAAATAGACAGCATAACCTACGCATCATGAATATTTGGCCGAGCCGACGACATAGAAGTATGACCGGGCTGTCCCAATGATATTTTTCTCTTTGGGTTTCTGTAATGAATCCATTTTTCATCACCCGTAACGATGCGATCAAGGAAACCCTTCCTTTTTTGCCGCTGGAGCAGTTGTTCACAGGCGTAAAAACGACGCTTAACGTCTCTTGGCTTTAAATCATTCCCAACGCATGCAACCGCTTAGAAATAGCTTGGCGGATAACTCCTAATACTGAAGCAAGCTCTTTTTGCGTTTGGCATGGGTCCTCATCGAGCAATGCCTCCAATTCAGCGTCTTCGAAGGTTTTTGGCCTTCCTTCGAACGGTCGTCAACATTGAAATCACCGTTGTTTAAGCGACGGAACCAATCACGGCACGTTGTTTCACTTAGAGCAGCATCTCCGTAAACTTTTTGGAGTTCTCAAACCAAATCACTAATGTGTCAAAGCGGTTTGTTTACCAAAAGTCTAAGCTTGATTCATGACGTTTTGGATACGTCACAATCGACCAGCACTTACTACTAGAGCCATGTCTTGATAAACAGCGAGAACTTAGTTGCACACCTAATAGTTCTTAAAATAAAAAGACTGAATTTTCCTAAAAACTAGATAACATGTTTTTTTGTTTTTCGTTATAAAAATGACAAACTAAATTACAGTCGTATAGTTTAACTGTTCGCTACAGCCCACGGTCGTTTTATCCTACTTTTCAAAAATAGAAAGATTACTTATGCAAAAACCAACCACACTGGTCGTTATAAACCACGTCGTTATAAAGGGTCCGCCATCTAACGTTTTTTTTTTCAAGTAGTGCTTATTTCGTGAATGGTAACACTTAGCTCATGTCTGATTTGACAGATAATTAGTTTTATCCTTCCGCTGAACGAATATGGTTGTGTATACGCTTGAACAACACTGGGAAATATTGCGACATTACTTTGAAAATCATCGACTTACAGAAGATGCCGATTTTGCCAAAAAAATCATCTTTTCAGATGAAGCTCATTTTGATCTTGGCGGGTACAAGCAAAATTGTCGCATTTGGGGCACAGAAAACCCGCACGCATATATTGAAAAGCCGGTGCACCCAAAACGAGCCACTGTTTGGTGCGGATTTTGGTCCAGAGGCATAATTGGGCCATTTTTCTTCGAAAATGAGCAAGGAGTGGCCGTTACAGTCAATGGCGATCGTTATCGGGCCATGTTGAACGAATTTTTGTTCACAAAAATTGAAGAGGAGGATATTGGCAACATTTGGTTTCAACAGGACGACGCTACGTGCCACACAGCCGAAGCTACACTCGATGTTTTGCGCCCTGTTTTTGAAGATCGCATTATCAGCCCCAGAGCTGATGTCGTTTGGCCACCTCGGAGCTGTGATTTGACACCGTTGGACTATTATTTGTGGGGTGCCGTCAAAGATAAGTGTTACGCCGACAAACCAGAGACAATTGACGCTTTAAAGGACAATATTCGTGAAGCCATTGGTGAAATACAGCTGCACACAATCGATAATGTGCTTAAAAATTGGACCGATCGTGTAGGCTGCTGCATGGCCAGCCGAGGCAGCCATTTGAATGAAATTATTTTCCATTATTAACCGGAAGGATTGTACTTTCAAATAAAAAAAGAAATTTGAGAAAATATTCAGTAGTTTTTTTTATAGCATTTTCAAAAAAAAAAGAAGTTATTTGGCGGACCCTATAGGTGACTTCGCAATGATTTTAAGTGCATATTTCCAATTTTTAAGAGCATACTTTGCGTCTTTAAGTGCATGAAAATCCTAGCCCTAGTGATATGTGTTAAATTTAAATCAGTTAGCTTTGCCATTTTATCATATTAGGTCGTTACGAGTACATATGAAATTGATGACCTACCGATCATTCCTAAAGTTATCGTTGTGGCGGGAAGTTTTGCAGAGAAATCGAAAATAAAGTTATTTTGTAGAAAAGAGTTCAGTTTAATCTTTCTAACGGTAAAAACTCAATTTACGCTAATTTTCAAAAAAAAATTGTTAAATTTAAAAAAAAAACATGAACGCAGCCGCAGCGACTAGAGAAACGTGTAGTGAGAGAACTGTTCGAAATTGGTTTATCAAGTGGGTGATTTTTCGCTCGATAATTTGCCAAGCGGTAGACCAAAAAAAATCAATAATAATGAAGAACTAACAGCAGCTGTTGAAGAAAATCCAACTATGACTGTTCTTAGCCTTGCTGCAAGTTTCAAAGTGTCAACTGCAACCATATGTCGCCACCTTTCCGCCATCAGAAAGGTAAAAAAAAAACTAAAGTGATGGGTGCTCCACGTCCTAATATCAGCGAATATGCTACGACGTTTGGAGGTTGCTGAATCTTTCACCAATAGACATCGTATGGATCCTTTTTTGCATCTTGTCGTCACCTGGGACAAAAAGTGGATCCTATATGATAATCGAAAGAGGTCGGGAGAATGGGAACTTCCCAAGGACGGCTGACTTACCCCAAAAGGTAATGGTGACAGTATGGTGGATAAATGAGGGATTTATCCATTATTCCTTTCTTAAACGCGGAAAAACAATCACGGCTGAGTCATACTATAGAAAAAACAACATAATGCAAAAGAAATTGCTCCAAAAACATTCGTCACTGGAAAATAGGCATGGTCCCATACCATAATTTCATGCAAGACCAAATACCGCAGAATCGACGTTTCTGAAGCTGGTGGAGTTGGGCTATGAAGTTTTGCCTTATCCGTCTTATTTGTCAGACTTATCCCCGACCGATTACCACCTTTTCCGAAGTTTCCAGATGCCATTAACAGGGCTTCAAGGACTTCTTAGCCTGAAAGGATACGGACTTTTTCGAAAGAGGCATTTTTGCTTTGGTGGAAGGTTAAAACAATGTCGCAGATGTAAATGGAGATTTGTTTTTGGAATAAACATTTTAATTTTTGAAATTGCATTGTTTAACTTTTCACATAAAAATCGGCAACTTCATATGTAACGACCTAATACAAAGACTTATATACGAACAAAGTATACAAGTTATAGAACTGTATTATCAAAATTCGCTTTCTAAAAAAATATTTTTTTCACACTTCGGCAAAACAGTCATCATAATCGGCCTATCGAAATAAAAATTCAAGCCACAGTGTTCACGTTTAGCACCTGTTTCATGTTACCAAACATCAAGCCACCTACCCATATGCCTATAGTGCGTACAGTGTTAATGAAGACCGTGATTTGTCCATTCGTCGCCGTCTGCAGCAATTGGGATTGTGTTACTCGACTACGAGGAAGATTTTGAAGGACCTTGGTCTAAAACCTTACAAAATACAGCCTGTGTGAAAATTTAAGCTGAACGAACTGCCACACCGTCGATATGTCAGAGAATCGACATTAGAGAAGTGGGAGGAAGATCCGTTTTTTTATCGAAAAATTGCCTTCAGCGACGAAGCTCATTTCTGGTTGAATGGGTATGTTCATAAACAAAACCGTATTTGGTCCGACGAGCAACCTAAAGCAATACGAGAACTGTCAATGCTCCGGCGGAATCATTAGCCCGTTCGCTATCTCTGAACTCAATTTCGATTTTTTTTATGCCCAAAGTGTACAAGCTGAACCAGGTCGATATGTGGTTCCAGCAAAATGTTGCTATATGCCCCATGCCACGCAAATCGATGGACCAAGTTGATTTGATTCAATTGAGAAATGAGCAATCTATCTCTAGTTTTGGACCTGTGAATTGGCCGGTTAAACGGTGCGAATTAAAGCTTTTTGAGTATTTTTTATGGAGCGTCAAACAATTCATCTATGCCGTAAAGCTGGCGTCAATTGCAGTTTCGGAAAACTTCATTACACCTGTTATCAGCGAGATGCCAGACAATACGCTTGAAACAGTGTTCCCCAACCTGGAACTTATAGACTACTTAAAACGCAGTTGTGGTCAATATTTACACAAAATATCTTTAAAAAGTAAATGCCAAGCATTGACTTATCAACTCAAATTTTCCTGTGTACAAGGGTGGTCCGATAAGTACTTAGCCTCACCGCCAGATGGCGTCAGTATCGCAAGTGCCACTTACTTACGTGTAGTATATTCTAGTAGACGAATACTAGAAGCGGGAGTGTCCGCGGATTTTAGAAAAATGGAAAAAGGGCAATATCGGTCGGTGATTCGACCGTTTTTTGTTTGGAAGGAAAATCCCGCAGCGAAATCAAAGAGCGTTTGGAGATGCTGTGTACGTTGATTCTTCTCCTTCGATGGCGACCATCAAAAATTGGTTTAACGAGTTTCAACGTGGTCGCACGTCGGTTTTTGATGAGCCACTTCCGGGTGCCCCGAAAACGGCTACCACGGAGGAAAAATCCACGATCTCGTATTGGCAGACCGCCGATTGAAGGTGCGCGAGATAGCTGAGACAGTAGGCATTTCAAAAGATCCTGCATGAAATTTTGGGCATGAGAAAGCTGTCGGCGCGATGTGAGACCACTTCCGAGCAGTGTTTGATGCTGTTTAAGCGCAATCCGAAGGAGTTTCTGCGTCGTTTCGTGACAGTCGACGAAACATGGATCCACTGGTACACACCAGAGACCAAGGAACAGTCGAAACAGTGGACTTCACCCGCCGAACGTGCTCCGAAGAAGGCGAAGTCGGTCCCATCGGCCGGAAAGGTGATGGCCACCGTTTTCTGGGATTCACAAGGTGTGATCCACATCGACTACCTGGAGAAGGGCAAAACGGTGACAAGGCTGTAGGTAGGTAGGTAGGAGTGGCCGCCTGATATCGAGATGCCAGGCCCAATTAGCGCTTATGCGCCGTTTTGATGCCACAACTCAGTGACCTAGTGTGCTGTTATTGGAGTTTCATATCCATCCTGTGGAATTAAGGAATTTGATGATATTACAGAATCCTATTTCCCTGAATTCTGATAGATCGTCGAAGGAGATTTTGCCGAGTAGGCGCTGTCTGGTTCTAGCTAGAGCCGGACATTCACACAGGAAATGGGTGAGAGTTTCCTTTTCCAGTGGGTTCTTGCAACTACGGCAGTAGGTGTTGAATGGGATGCCTAACTTAGCAGCGTGGGTACCGACAGGCCAGTGGCCAGTACAGATGGCTACAATTCTGGCAATCTCTTGTCGGGGTCTGTTAGTTAGGTCGATGGTTCTTTTCCTGTTATAGGAGGGCCATGTTTTCCTTGATATGACGCAGTTGCTAAGACTGCACCATCTGGAGTTCGCCCTCGAGAGAAAGTGTTGTAGAAGGTTTGCCTTGACCAGTCTGATGGGGGGGAGTACTGCCTCCGCCAAAGAACAGTCGAGGGAAGAGCCGTGCCTTGCTAAAGCGTCAGCCTTTTCGTTTCCCTCTATTTTGCTGTGGCCAGGAACCCAAATGAGAGTAATGTTGAAATAGTCTCCTGCACAGCTGATTTCATCCTTACACTGTGCAACTAATTTGGATTTTATGGAGTGAGAGTCGAGGGCTTTGATAGCTGATTGGCTATCAATATGTATATTGACATCTCTCTTGGTAATAGGATAGCGTGTGAGTAACTTGCAAGCTTCCTTAATCGCTAGTATTTCCGCTTGGAACACGCTGGCCGAGTCTGGAAGTCGCAACGATTTGGAGATATTCAGTTCCGCTGAGAAGATACCCGAGCCAACTCCACACTCCATTTTCGAACCGTCGGTGAAAAAATCTACCTGATGGTTCTCAGAGTGCAGTCCCTGTTTCCATGCCATCCTGGATGGGAAGTGGACATGGGCGGCTTTATTTGGGTTGTGTATGGGTGTCGTGAAATCGGTAGCAGTCGTGGCCAGGTCACTAGGTAATAGGTCCAGCACCTTGCTATGACCGTAGGGTTTAGATGACCAGAACCCAGATTCTCTGAGTCTAATGGCGCTACAGGCTGCATTATATCTGATGAAGAGGTCCAGAGGGAGGAGGTTTAGGAGTACGTTAAGTGCCTCGGTCGGAGTAGACCGAAGGGCACCGGTTACCCCGATACTGGCCGATCTCTGTACGCGGCTTAGTTTTTTGATGTTGTATGCCTTACTTAGGGCAGGCCACCATACGAGCGCTCCGTAGGTGAGGATGGGGCGGATGACAGCCGTGTACATCCACAGCACTATTTTGGGTCGGAGTCCCCAGCTTTTGCCGAAGGTTCTGCTACAGGCATAGAAAGCGACACATGCTTTCCGTACCCGATGTTCGATGTTTATCTTCCAACTGAGCTTGGGGTCTAGGATAATTCCTAGGTATCTAGCCTCGGAAGACAAGGAGAGTGGCTGGTTGTTGAGTCGAGGGAGATTAAAGGACGGTATCTTATATTTGGTGGTAAACAGCATCAGTTCTGTTTTACTCGGATTGACGCTTAGGCCGCATCCTGAGGCCCAGGCGCTTAGCTTAGTCAGAGCTCTCTCTGAGATTTCGCTAATTACCGAGGGAAACATTCCCGATACTAGGATGACCACGTCGTCAGCATAAGCAACCGCCTTTATTCCGATTCTCTCGAATTCTTTCAGAATTTTATCGATAACCAAGAGCCATAGTAGAGGCGATATTACTCCACCTTGGGGTGTGCCTCTATCTACGGTCTTAACTATAGTGTTGTTGCCCATCTGGGCCTGAATGATCCTAGTTCTGAGCATGGATATGATCCATCTGCTAACAAGTCCCTCTACCCCTGCCGTGGTGAGGGCTTCTTGGATCGATTCAGTGTGAATGTTGTTGAAAGCACCTTCTATATCTATGAAGGTAGCTAAGGTAAATTGTTTATGGTGGATGGATTTTTCGATTGTCTGCACGACTTCATGCAGGGCGGTCTCAGTGGACTTGCCTTTAATGTAAGCGTGTTGGGACTTCGAAAACTTTGTGTTTCCTAGGGAGTCGCGGATGTGCCTGTCCAAGATGCGTTCGAGGGTCTTCAGGACGAAGGATGTGAGGCTGATAGGTCTGAAATCCTTTGCGGATTCATGACCGCGCTTGCCAGCCTTCGGGATGAAGATACAGCCCATACAGGGCTGTACTATGCCAAATTATTGGGCCGATTCGACGCCGAATTGAAGAAAAACGGCCCCACTTGGCGGAGAAAAAAGTGCTCTTCCACCATGATAACGTACCGACTCACACCTCCGCCCTCGCCACGGCCAAATTGGTCGAATTGGGCTACGAACTGCTGCCCCATCCACCGTATTCTCCAGATTTGGCCCCGTGCGACTTCTTTTTGTTTCCAAACTTAAAAAAGTCACTCGCCGGGCAGAAATTTCAGTCGAATGAGGAGGTCATCGCCACCACGGAGGCCTACTTTGCAGACCTCGAGAAAACGTATTTTTTCGACGGGTTAAAGAAGTTGGAGCATCGCTGGGTCAAGTGTATCGAGCTAAAAGGAGATTATATTGAAAAATAAATCATTCCTTCAAAATGTTTGTTTTTCTTTTGTAGGCTAAGTACTTATCGGACCACCCTCGTATTTTTGACAATTAAAGATCAATTACTTACAAAATCCCATTTTATTTCTTAAGCCGATCTCCTTGCGATATGAGACGCCATCTTTCTACATAGCAACATATTGTCAATTTTGGTAAGGCTATGCCAGGCAGCTCTGTGAGGATTTTATCCTCAACCTTGCCATTGCCTGGATTCTCAAAAGCGGTCATTTTGAAGGTAACAAGAAAGCATATGAGTCGTTTAGGAGGTGATTAGCCCCTGTCTACTTACTGCCGGAACCAATTGGTATTCCGATACAAATGATTATTGGCATTAATCTTGAACATTTTCTACAGCTAGCTAATCGCAGATAAAGAAGCATGAACGGCTTCATCACTAATTTAAAATCGTAAGCCCACTAAACAGATCTATAGATCGGTAGTTAGAGCCTAACAATTTCAATTTCTAATTCCAAAAAAAAAATAGGAAACTGGAATGTGAAGAAGCACATGGGAAGAGCATGATAATTATCCATGTCAAGACCTCACAAACAGTTCTCATCCATCGTTGCAGCGTAGCCATAGCTCTTTGACAACGTCTCCATAGCTGTTCCATGGGTTATGCGGATTGCATCGAGTCTTGAGATAACTTGAGAGAAACATGATCAGCCAAGAGATTCCGGTGGCCTCTTTGGACAGCAGTGGATCAATTTTGACATTCCTACCCCGCTCCGCTCAATCCATAAAATCCGCATCCGTGGCTTGGCTGCAATAAGGTAAACGTCCAAATCGATTGCTATCGTTACTGATCGGAGACTTCGGTTTCAAAATTATTTTTTTTATCGTCTTATTCTTTGATAGAAAGGCATTATCGTGGGACGATGTACTGTCTTTTTTGTGGAATTTGTTTTTTTTTTATAATTCGTGCAGGTTCAAGAGTGTACGCTCGTTTGGTGTTTGTCACACAACCTGGACGGGGTGCAGATGGTTTGTGTCGAAGGTGTTCGTTCACTACTCTTCGGGGGTGGTTGTCCTAGATAGGATTTGAGAGATTCGACTGAATTTGCGTTGGTTGTAGTTCACAGTAACTCTTTTGTTTCCATGTCATTAAGGTGTTATATTGGAAATGCACACACTGAGTATGAATTTTGAACTGATCTTATCTTGCGAGTGTTATGCCTTCATCATCACTTTTTGATCATCTCTCATTCACAACTGATGTTGTTGCACAGTTTTTCCATTGCACCACGGACTCAGTATGCTTCCCTGCAGTATGCCTGCCATTATCGTTTTGGGTCCTGATTTGTTATTTGCCTGTTTAACACGAAAGGGTGAGGAAATTTTTATTTTCCCACCAGTTTCCAAATCCATCAAGGAAGCTGGACAAGTTTTTAAAGGTAGCTTAGCCTATTGTAGAACTTTCCTAGTGTAACCTACGATAATATTGTTAAAGATGAAAAGAATGGTTGGCAAGTGGCTAGTAGTTAGCACTTGCCCAGAACTAAAAGTATTCGTGAAAGGGAAACCATCTCAAAGTCGATCAAACCGGGATATGGTGTCACTAGCACAACGTTCACTCAATCAGTTTTAAATGAACCACAACTTTATCACTGCCATTAACAGCAACCTAGCCTCCAAGCTAACACACAGTTCCTGTTGCAATACAATCCAGATTTTATTCACATTTACATTTGAGTGCGCTGCTGACAAGATCTACGAGTCCAGCTACGTTCACACAATATTCACTTCGTAAATCAACTCTCCCGACAAAGTATAGCAATTCCGCTCGATGAACTCTTAACACCTTCTATCCATAGTCTAACATTTTCATTCAGCCTTACAATGAATACGAGCACAATACACCTTTCCATTCAAATGTATTAACTGGCCATAGTCTAGGCACACTGTGGTGGCCTAATGCTAATGTAAATCTGATTTGAATTCATGGGCCATGAAAAGACGAAAATAAACGGCGACTACACGAGACATGAAAATGTCGTGACTTTACCGTCAGATGTTGGATTCGATATCGTTTCATGAGCTTTGATTTTGTTTTTTTTTTTTATTTGACTTAAATAAATTTACTTTATCGATTTGTAACACATTTCCCCCTAAAGGCATAATTTCGATATGAATTCGAATACATTTTGCGTCGTATAGTCTAGCAAAATCGGATTTTAGAACTTCTTCCCCAGACCTTTTTTAAAGTATATTTCATCAGCAATTTTCAAAGTCAAAGGGTCTTTCAATAAGGACGCTCCAAATTTGCTTGTTTGTAGTGCCGTGTGATACAAATGTATAAATGGAAATTCGCTCTAGCAGTATACCTATATTCTGGTAAGAAGTTACATGGTGCGCCTAAGCATCGGTCAACTACTTCTCATAATTATAATTTTGATTTGTCAGGGTTTATGTGCCGGCGTCACATATTTTATTGCGCGAGGAGCTATGCTTTTCGACAAAATTTGGGACTAAGGCGTGTCGAGTGATTATAGAAATTTACGGTGAGGCTTCCACTAGTGAATGAAGGTGTCGTGAATGGCTTCAACGCAACAAAATTGGTGATTTCGAGGTGGAAGACTAGGAGTGTCTAAGACTGGTGAACAAATTTAAAGACGCAGAGTTAGTTAGAGGCATTATTGCATCACGATCTATGCCAAACGCAACAACAACTTACGAGTTTATTTGCGATAAATCAACATGCCATTTTCCATCGCTTGGAAGCCTGACGTCCAGAAGCAAAGAAATTGGGTGCCGAGCAGCGTTTTTTGCACGAGCGAGCAACTGTTTCAACCCTGAGAAAGAAAGGGTTTTCTGCATCCTCGATAAACCAAAGTGAAAGACATCATGGGTCGCCGCGACCATGTATTAACATTGATACCGGTAGCTGAGTGGGACCTACTCTAAAATTAAGTGAAACCATCACAGGAGCTGCTGCCGAACACAACTAATGCGTTTGAGCCGACCATTGAAGGAAAAACGACCACAATACTATCAAAGACTCGTCAAAGTGTTTTTGCAGCATGACAACGGCCAGTCACCTACCCCAGAGATTGTATTCTCCAGGTATGGCCCTTTCCGACCATCACCGATTCCATTCGATGATTTATGGGCCTGACTGAGAAGCACTTCCGGCTTTTCGAAGAAAAAAATTGGACCGAATAGTGGTTGCCTCAAAATACGTTCAGTTTTTCCAATACGGAATTCATATGCTGCTAGAAAGACGGATAAAAGCTGTAGCTAGCGATGTACGATGTGTTCAAAAAATAGGGTGACTTTTTGAATTTTGCTAGCAAAGTGCATTCGATTTTTGAATTTCTTTTCTGTTATGTTGGTACACCCATCTCCATTTTGGATATTAAGTCTGCTTTGCACAGAAATAAGGGTTAGACGTGTTTTGGTGTGCTTGTATTCTAATTTGATTCTTAAATTTTATTTAGAAACATAAGCTAGCACATGAGATGTTCGTGGGGTGATCCAAAAGTAATGATAAACGGTTATTTCCAGTCCGCATTTTTTTTTCTTGCTTATATACCCACTAGGTCAGCGTAAAAACTCATATAAATATACTACGATTCCCAGGAACGAACCGTCAAACGAACGGAAAAGCGAAATTAGAGCTACCATCAGTACCACTGCTTGAAAAAACTGTCTACCAAAAGACATACCCAGCGAGCGGTGAAAACATTGGGTAACTCTTAAGCTGGGCAGGACATCCACCGAAGATGAACATCGCGAAGGACGCCCGCCCACGTCCCTCATTGAATATAATGAGAAAAAGTTTAAAATGTCTTGGCGGTTCTGAGAGTGACCAGCAGCATCAGTAATACAATTCTTGCGAACAAATTGCATATGAAAAAGGGCTCTACGCGTTGGGTACCGAGAATGTTAACCAATGAACAAAAGAAAACAAAGTGGGATCAGCTCACGTGCCGGGAGCTAAGCGACAATTTCAGGCCTTTTACCTTCAATTTTGTAAACTTTTACTTGATTCTCAGGAATCACAGTAGCTAGGGTTCTTAAACCGATCGCTATGAGCTCAGAATCATGTACTATAAAACGCAGCCATGTTCAGACTTATAGCTACTCGGCAAGTTTGGGTTGATATATGCAAACGACAGACGGACAGACAGGAAAGCCTTTGCGTAAGTCTTCCTACTCGAGTTTTGCAAGGTAGAAGACTAAAAACGAGTAGACATTTCGAGGGTGAATCTCGAGAAGTTCCAAGCAGTTCAGGAAATGTTTTTGTTCCGTTACAATCGACGACTTGGAAGCGAGCCTCCTCATCAACGCCTGAGAATTTCAGTGTCAAACTCGGCGTGAAAGGTAATGGCATCCGATTTTTGGGACGCTGAAGGAGTAATTATGCTCGAATATTGACAGTGAGCTACTATTTCGGGGCCTTACTACGCAGACCAAATACGAAGATTGCGAGTGATCATTAAAGAAAAAAGACACAGTATACAAGTTGCACTGCTGTTTTATTTTCAGTTTCAGTTGAGATGGCTGCTCTGTAAGAAATGGAATTAGAACTGCGCGATAAAAAAAAATGGCTTAAATGTATCGACTTGCTCGGGGACTAAGTAGATAAATAAATAATTTTTTTTAAATATAATCGCAACGTTTTACTTTCATTATCATTACTTTTCGATCAGCCTTCTTATAATTTTTTAATTTGTGAAGCAACTGAAATTTAAAGACCAAAAATTCTAAGATTAAAAAGGTACGCGGAAAACAGTTAATTTTTAATAGAAAAAAAGGCCTAAACCCTAGATGCTCCTAAAAAATATGCTTAAGCGATGTGCTAAAATGTTGCCTAAGTTGCCCTTTGAAGTTGCTGATGCTATGATATGTTCTCGTGTTAACTGAGAGCAAGAGTTACGGCATTAAACTGTAACTAAATTTATTAATTCCACTTCTCTCAAATGTAGTGGACCGAAGTCTCCGTTAAAGGTAGAGTGGAGCTTTGCTCTGTTGGAGTCTCAAAAGGAAGGTTAGTATCCTAAACTTAATGGAGCTTCGAAAGTCCATGCCAACGTTTTTAATAAATGGTGAGATGAGTTCCCGACGTCGCAATTTGTATGTGAAGCGCACTGTGCTGTTAAACACATTTTTTTGCTATGATTGTCGTGAGCTGTAACTATAGAGATTGCAGAAAACCGGGAGTACGTACGTTAAAATAGGGACCAGTAGAATCTTGATGAGCATTGATTTAGTGCAATACAATTTTTAAAGTATATGCCCAACGCCTTAAGTTGGTGATGGTGACTACAAGGTTATTAAAAGTCTTCACATAGTCGATGTTGCTTCGTTGGCCCGGATTGATGGGAAGTTTCTTAAGTCTAAGCTAAAGGGTGGGCCATCTAGTGGTTTTTCTAAATCATAGGTTATTTTGACACTGGCAGCTGTTTCCCGCTCGAAATCTTGACATAAAATCAGTATCATATCTCCGCGGAAAGAATTAAGGCTTTACGTTTGAACAACCTTGGGAAAAACTTATTTCCAAAGTGAGTGCTGTATAGCCCAAACAGTGGGTTTTTTAAAAAGAAGTTTTGGCCGAAATGAAGCACCTACCGCGACTGTGGGTTTGAGCAAAAAGTTCGTGAGACTAGTATGCTAGTGAACAACACTCATGGTCCCCGTCGTCGTACGGTGCGCAAAGATGAGAATGTGGCTGCTGTGACCGAGAGCGTGAGACCGAATTCACGAATATCAACTCGCCATTGATCTCTTCATGCACTAGCCTGAGGAGAATTCTGCACAAAGATCTTGGATAATTCGTTTACAAGGTCAAATTGACGCATATGCATCTACAGAAAGTGACAGTTTGGTGCGAATTGTGGAGTGGTGGCATCATTGGATTATTTTTCTTCGAAAGTGAGGCTGGGAACAACGTTTCTGTCAACGGTGGGAGTTACAGAGCCATATTCACCGACATTTTTTATATTGAAATTGAAGACATGGATCTGGACGAACTCTGGTTCATGCAGGATTTTTTTTTTTATAATTCGTGCAGGTTGAAGAGTGTACGCTCTTATGGTGTTTGTTACACAACCTGGACGGGGTGCAGATGGTTTGTGTCGAAGATGTTCGTTCACTACTCTCCGGGGGTGGTTGTCTTAGATAGGATTTGAGAGATTCGACTGAATTTTACGTTGGTTGTAGTTCACAGTAACTCTTTTGTTTCCATGTCATTAAGGTTGTATAGGAAATGCACAAAGAGAGCATGAATATTAAAATGATCTTATGCTGCGAGTGTTATGCCTTCGTCAGCACTTTTTTGATCATCTCTCATTTACAACTGATGGCGTTTTTGCGTATAGGAATTTTTTTTGACTATGGACGGACTTGAACTACAGACCTTCGGCTCAACAGTCGGTGATTATTACCATTGCACCACGACCACCCCAGGATGGCGCGCCGTGTCACACAGCCCATGCCACAGTCGATCTTTTGCGCACCAAATTCCCAAATCGTGCTATCAGCCTTCTTCACGATGTCAATTGGCCGCCTCGGAGCTACGATTTGACCCCTTTGGACTTTTTTTTGTGGGGAACACTGAAAGACTGATTATATGCCAACAATCCGGAAACGATTTAAGCACTTAAGGTCAATATCATCCAGGCAATCCGTGAGCTACGAGCCTGAAACCATCAACAAGGTCTTGGAAAATTGGGATGATAGAATGCGCTACTGCGAAACCAACCGAGGCAGCCACTTGAACGATGGGAATGTTTTGTCTTACTAATAAAGCCATGATACATGTAAAAAAATTAATTTTGTTCATTTTATTTGCATTTTTAAAAAAAACTTGTATTTGGCCCACCCTTTAGTACGACTTCTGAAAATGGCTTGGCTCTTGGTGGAGTTGAGCATAAGTTGACCATCCTGTAGGGGCTTTGTGGCCGATATATACTGGACGTCGTGTGCGTATGTGCTTTACAGTGTTTGAGAACGTCAAGTATGGCGTTATTAAACAGCGAAACCAGTACCGGCCTCAAAATAGGTCCTTTAAGGACTTCGGTTTTGGTTTTGTGAAAGGTGGAGAAGTAACAATTAGCATTTACTGCTTGGCTCTGATATCCATGGTAATTCCTAATGAGTCTTAGCGATGAGGAATCCAAATAGAAGTAATGTTCAAGTTTCTCGAGAAAGATTTCGTATGGCACACTATCGAATACTTTAGAAACGTCTAATATTACCAACGACCTCACGTCAGCCGGTAAGTCAATCCAATTAATGAACCGATCGCGTCACTATCAGTTTTTGAAAAAAAATAAGGCCCAATGACCAACCGAGAAACTGCACCTAATTGTCGCTTAACGAAAGTACGGTGTTGAGCTTGAGCTGGCTTCAACTCTTGTCTTGCCACGATCTCAAAGACTGCGGTACATCCTTTCGAAATAGGCCCACTCTCAGTTACATTTCAGCTGACCTTGCTGGGCGCAGACTAGTTGAATTAACCTCTCCGAGAAGTTAAATTCACTACAGCTACATATGTGAGAAAGCGCTCGATGATGGCCAAACGCAGTGCAAGCTTTATGAAAAGTTTCGAGACTTTTCTACTGTTTTTGTAATGAATTTTCAGTATTTCAACACATTACGCGAGTATGTATCGACTCAAGATCAATAACCTCTATGTTTTCGCTGAACAAGAGTTATAGCAATAATAATTCAATGTTGACAGATTAGCGATGGCGCGAATTTTAAAATGACACCTACTGTTAGATGATCATTTCATTTTCATGGAACCAATAAAAAACTTAAAAATAACTTCATTATAGTTTGACTTGATTCTGTCATTCTCCGATGTCTATGTCTCCGTGTTTCCGGAATGAGCCGCACCCTACTAGCCAAGAACAACAGATAGCTTTTACTATCTCTAAGCATTTAAATCTGGTTTTATGAATTGACATTTACATATAACAGTCATTGACGTCATTCTCGCAAATCACCATACAAAAATCATTTCACGAACACCCTGTCAATCTAAATCGGTCACGAAAGTGATGGCCAACAGGTGGAGACCCAATAGACAACAGCACGCCGGCAACAGACAGTTGTTCGCAGCACGTGTTCCACTGCCAATTATTCATGTTACCGTCCCTCGACGCGATGCAGGGGCGATAACGCACAATAGCGGTAGCAATAAAGCGACAATGTCGAGGTTAAAAGTCAATTATGGTTATTGTAGCTGCCGTTTGTTAATAAAGGCAATAACAGGTCATGGATTAAGAACTATCAATAGCAAGCCGCTTGGTCTTGCCATCACGTGATGGCACGCCAAAGAGGTGTGTCCGACGGCCGGATATCGAGTAGTGTCGGAGGGGGTCACTCTGTCGACTACGTAATATGGTATGCTTAGTCAAATGGTAGCTTTCCATATATGTTCAATCCAAGGGCGCTGTTGTTTTTAATTTTTTTTTACCCTAGGTTTGGAGACCGCAGTAGTAATAACGTTTCTTCCTGTTCTCATTCTCATTCTAGGGTCGGACATTCGGTGCAGTGATTAAGAGCTTTCTACAATTGTCCAAACCACTTATCGAGTCATACCTGCCACTCTATGCCACCCCGAAAGGAAGTAAGTATCCATGCATGTCCGAGTATGCTACATTCACCATTTATCACTTGTTGTTGTTTTATTTATTGCAGAAGCCGCGTATAATGAAACCCTCGAATGTGTCAAGCAATCGTTCCCGCAATACATACGCGAACTAGAAGGCATTGCTGATGGTGCTCAAGTCGAGTTCCATAAAGTAAGTGATTTGTGATTTGTGACTTGACATTGTGGCTTTTCTGTTCCTATTTCGCGAGCTACGTGTAGCCCCAACCGATGTCAAATTAAATAATTTTTTTTTGTTTTCGTTTTTTTAATGAAGCATATCAGTAGTGGCGCGCTTGCAAATTCAACTCTCTTCTCTGTGTCTAACGTCTGTTGGCACTGTAACGTTGACGGTGACCACTAAGTGGAGACACAAGATATATTGCATGAATGAGTACGTTAAACGGTTGTTTGGTTCTTGGGTAATTGTTATGTGACCTGTAATGGCAAGCAGTGAGCTAATGGATGTTGTTAAATGTAGAGTGATTGACTGCGGTTGCCTATGTTTTGGCACCAGTTGTGGGCAATTTAGATTTTTATCTCTTGCTTGAATCGAAGAAAAAGATATTCATGATTGGCGATATATCTTGATATCGGCACTGTTAGAAACGCAATTCCATTGAAGTCGCCGTAACCTGTCATGGGACTCTACAGCACAAAAGATTTAAAAGAGTGTTGTTGGTTCCAAAGCAATGAATTCTGATTTACTGGATCATAACGTTGTTTAATCGTTAACAACGATTCTTCTTCTTCAAGACAAATGATACTTGGGTATCTCAGTCTTCGAATTTTTTTCCGTTTCATCATCAGAGTTTACCAACAGGGGACTTATCAACATGATACTCTAAACCTATTCCATTGCATAGCACACCTTCTCCAAAGCTTGGTGCTGATTTAGTAAGTCTAGTCAAGCTTAAACCAGATTTTGTCATCAATTGAAGAGTTATGATTTCTGGCCAAAATATTTAAAAGCTTTCGTGATCCTACATGGTATTACACATAAATAATTGGGTATAGAATGAGGTTTATGCATGCTGACTATATGCCGAAAAGTGATGTTCAAAATGTCACGGAAATTCTTGGTTCTCATGAAAACGACGACAATAGGACCTTTAAATCCATCTGACTCAATGCGTTATCGTGGTGTAAGGGCCATTGATTGCTTTTGGTCGTTTGGCCCATTGACTCAGAACTCAGAACTCATCTTCCGTTAAAATCGAAATACTAAGTGTATCCAAGTCTCACATTCGACCGCACTTTTTGAACATTGACATAATTGGAAGGAGTCAGCGAGATGTCAATGACGCGTTTACGAATGTTGAGGCGGAAGCGGCTAAATTTGGTCTAGCGGTAAATGATGACAAAACAAAATATATGCTGTCATCGAAAAAGAACGCTCACTGACTACATTTTGGCCAGAACGTAATATTGGCAGCTACAATTTGAAGGTAGTCAAGAATTTCGTCTACTTTGGCTCCGCAGTTACCTGAAATGACGACATCAGTTCTGAAAGCAAACGCACGATCAGCCTAGCCAATCGCTGTTTTTTTCGGGCTCAGGAGGCAATTATGTAATGTGTCTCTCGTACGACCAGGTTGACTCTATACAAGACCCTTATCATACCCGTCCTACTGTACGGCGCAGAAGCATGGACCCTAACAAAAATGAATGAAGAGGCGCTTGGCCG
The DNA here is from genome assembly GCA_958301585.1 of Merodon equestris. NCBI lineage: Eukaryota > Metazoa > Arthropoda > Insecta > Diptera > Syrphidae > Merodon > Merodon equestris. The sequence continues at coordinate 50,283,768 of OY284415.1, read as the reverse complement.
GTCCATTTCAGAACCTTGCCTGGCCAGTTCGTCTGCTCTTTCGTTCCCTGCGATTGAGCTGTGGCCCGAGACCCAGCAGAGTTTAACTTTATGGTGTCTGATGGACTTCAGTGAGTCGCGACATTTCTTGACAGCCTCTGATCTCGTTATACGGGATTATATTGACTTCAGTGCAGCCTGGCTGTCTACGAAGATGGTGATATCAGATGATGGGATATCGGCTACCTGTAGGTGTTTGGCTGCTTTCTCTATTGCCAGGATTTCTGCTTGAAACACGCTGCACAGATCAGGGAGTCTGAATGATTCCTGTTTGTGCAGGGTGCTAGAGTAGAACCCGGCCCCAGTGCCTCTCATGGTCGTTGATTACGGCGTTTGATAGCCACTCTTCTCTGTCGGGGAAAAGGATAGGTATACTGATAGAGAAGTCATTTTGGGGGGGAATATAGTCGGTCGTAGCTGCAAGGCTACTAAAACCATATTTCCTTCCCAGGTCGTCTATTATCTTAAGTATGGCCGCATGTCCATAGTTGACTTGCTTCCACAGAGAGGACTCTCTTAGTCTGAGAGCGCTCTTTGCAGCGTAGCCTCCAGGGGGAGGAGAGCGGCTGACTTTTGTACTGGGGAAAAGGTGAGGAAAAGCTTGCATAATGTAACCACTCTGACGGAATTCGTTAATGGGATCACTGTTTGCTGTAGGCCAATTTAACGTAGCTTGAACTGCTGCTTCTTGACCTGGTCTTGGAGCAAACGTGACAACATTCTCTTCTATAGTTACAACTTCAGGTTCATTTTCTAGAATTTCTCCATCTTCAATGAACGGTAAATCATTCGCAATATTGCCATCATCAGGTAAACTTTAAATTCGATCTTGGTCAATTACTACATCAGCATAAAAAGGATTGATTCGTTGAAGACATATCAATGCATTCAGAACAATATGTTTTCTAACTCTCTCCATACCAGCACGTCTGACGATCACTATACCTAAGTTATCTGGTGCAACAGGAAGTGAAGTTGCGGGTGGAAGTATATCTTGAGCTACATTGATTACGTTTCCAGAGTAATGATACTGTCCATTTGAACCATAGGTGCGAACTTGATGTATTCTCATTACGGGATGTACTCTAGCTATAAACAATTGCTCAACCATGGTCAGTTCTTTGAGTTCTGATGGAACGTCGCCAGGGTACATGTTATTTACAGGTGTGAATTTAGTTGGATTCTTAACACAAGCATTGCAGATATAGTTGTCAGTTGTATTCGTGTAGTCTAAACGGTAGCAATTTGAGCACATGTAGTACGACTTGTTATCCAGATTTCGTTGGAATTCTTGTACAATTCGTGTGTCCTCACTGTTGTCATTAGATTGATTGGAGGACGATTCGTTGTCGTGTCGTCTGGCACTCACTGTTCGTCTCCCAATGTTAGTTCTTTGACGCAACCTTGGCATGATCTAAGCAATTTATAAGTAAAAAGATATTCGCTTATAACACAATGTGTTATTTATGTACCTCTTTTTAGCTCAATTGATATATTGAGTTTTTTATGGTATTTATCCTTTAGTGTTATTTTTTCCTATGTATTTATTTCTATAGTAAGTCTATCAGAACGATTTTCGTTAATATCTCAGTTGTTATAGCATCAATTTCTACCTCGTGCAGGGACGGGTTAAGAATATCCCTGCAGCGATACCTATCGCTGGTCGTAAAAGGCGACTAAACAAAGGTAAACAAAAATTACATCTAGGCAATTTAGAAAACACCAAGGTGAGCCTAGGGACACATATACCACCATTAAACTGCCCCACAAGTGTGCATGCAAATCAGTGGGTTGACACGACTGGAGATCACCGGTGTTGTAAGAGTAAGATCAAACAAAAAAAAATAAAAATCTGGAGCATGCCCGTGTCAAAAAGGAAGGGAAGAAAGAAAACGGTCAAACCGTAGCATTATGGAAAAGAACGCTAAAAGGAAAAGCACTACCCCGCCAGGCACTACTAATGGTCGTGATCCTGGGACGAGCAGCAATGCTCGGGTCAGAGCTATAGGATTTCCGGGGGATAGCAAAGTAATGCAACGGCGTAAGCCACATTTAAGAGTCGCGAGTTGGAACGTTGGAAGCATGAGTGGGCGCAGCTATGACCTTGAAGAAATTATGGTTAGAAGGCGAGTAGACATCCTGTGCGTACAAGAGACGAAATGGCGAAACACCAGTAATCGGGCACGTTTCTTGGACGTTAAAACAAAAGCCTACAAGATGTTTTACTATGGATTGGAACAAGGAAAAAACGGAATCGCCATCATCCTTGCGGCAGAGTTACTTGGCAACGTCTTAACCATTTCAAAGTCCAGTGACCGTTTGATGGCTCTCAAATTGGTGATGCATGGTGAGGTGTGGAACATCGTAAGCGCATATGCCCCTCAAGTGGGATGCGAACAAAAAGAAAAAGATGCATTCTGGCTAGATTTCCACAACCTTGTCAAAATCATCCCAAAGGAAGAGCTTTTGTTTGTTGGGGGAGATTTAAACGGACATGTCGGGAAGACAAGCGAAGACTATGAAGACTACCACGGAGGGCTGGGATACGGCACCAGGAACTCTTCAGGTGAAGATATCCTAAACATGTGCAAGTCGTACGGTCTTATAGTGCTAAATACCATGTTCGTCAAACAAAGCCGGCACCTGATCACTTAAAGCAGCGGCGGAAATGAAACTCAAATAGACTATCATTTGGTATCCAGTTTCATGAAGTCACGAGCTAAAGATTGCAAAGTGATCCTGGGAGACGCGATCGCCCCTCAACACCGTCTCCTCCTGACTGAATTTTTTATGGATGCGAGAAAGAAGTCAAAGCAGCAAACGAAGGTGTCTGAGAGAATCAAGTGGTATAAGCTGAATAAAGGAAAAGGCGAAGCTTTTATTACCATCATGGAAAACTACCTCTCTTCCATTATCGATGAGGTCGGTAATGAGGAGTGCAGAGCACAAGACATGTGGGATTCCCTACAACAATCTGGCCTGGAGAAAGCCAAATCACTGCTCGGAACATCTAAAGGGCCCTGCCAACACGCAAAAGAAACCTGGTGGTGGACAGACGAAGCCAAAGCAGTGATACACGAAAAGAAAATGGCTTTCCAAGCTTGGTCAAAGTGCTCTTCTACTAATAGAGAGGAAAAAGCTCGTCGTGAAAAGGTATATAAATGTTGCAAAGGTATCGCGAAGAAAAAGTGCGCCGAATTCAAAGCGAAAAGCATGGAAGGCCTATATGAGGAGTTGGAAGAAATATCGTCTTCCGCGTCTGACAGGAACCAGGCTACCCAGGAGCTTCGACAAAGCAATTTGAACAAAGGAGCAAATATCTTTAAGATAGCCGCCCAGAGAAAAAGAAATGCTCAGGAGATTCGTTTTCCAAAGTTTATTAACAATGCTGAAGGCCAACTCCTTGTGGAAGACGAAAAAATTCTCCACAGATGGCGACAGTATTGCGAATAACTTCTGAACGAACAGTTTCCCCGAGTGTACTTTCCAAGAGCCGCCCCGAATCATGCCGAATTATCCGACATCACAGTCGAAGAAGTTCGGTACGCGGTTAAAAACTCCAAGAAAAGAAAAGCTGTTGGGCCGGACGGGATACCCTCTGAGCTTTGGAAAAAGATGGGAGACATCGGGTCTAGATGGCTCATGGTTCTTATCTCCAAACTTATGAGAGCCACACTATGCCTAATCAATAGAGGGAAAGCTATCTTCTTCCTTTATACAAAGGAAAGGGTGATACGCGAAATTGTGATAACTACCGTTCTTTCAAGCTCTGCGGGTTTGTCTCGGGTAAATCAACGACAGATGCAATCCAAAGTATAAGGATCATGATGGAAAAGCATCGTGATGCTTCAAAGGACTTGCATATGGTGTTGGTTGATTTCGAGAAGGCCTTTGACCGGCAACCAAGAGATCTTTTATGGGCAGCGCTAAGACAAAAAGGAGTTCCAGAAACCTACGTGCGAGTGATCATGGACATGTACAAGAGAGCAACGACAAGAGTAAGATGCACCGCAGGAGTCACCGAAGAGTTCGCAATCCAAGTCGGTGTACACCAAGGGAGCGTCCTCAGCCCACTGCTCTTTATAGCAGTTCTTAATTGCTTGCTTGAAGGAAAAGTGACGGACCCCAATGTGCACCAGCTATTCTTTGCTGACGATGGAGCCATTATAAGTGATGATCAGGCGTCCCTACAACGAGCACTTGATGTGTGGGTGGACATTTTTGAGGGACACGGGTATCGTATTAGTTCAAAGAAGACAGAGTATCTGTGCTGCCCGTTCTCTGACCCTCATCAGCCTATTCCAGACATTTACTTGAATGGAAGAGTGCTTCCCAAGTGTGAAAAGTTTAAATATCTGGGATCTATGATCATACGGTTCACAATGCTGGACAATGTACAAAAAGTATGAGAGCAAATTAACGACAACTGAGATGAAGATGCTTCGCATGACAGCGGGAGTAACAAAGCGTGACAGAATTAGAAGTTCAAAGATCCGAGGAAGCCTCCACGTAAAAGAAACCATCACAAGAAATATAGAGCGCGACCGACTCAGTTGGCATTGCCATGTTCAAAGGAGAGATCCTTTGAACCCCGTCCAAAAGGCGTTATCAATCAACATTCCAATTTCAACACGCAAAAAAGGCAGGCCGAAAAACTATTGGTGCAAACAAATGCAAAAACACCAGCATTTGATTGGCCTCAGCGATGAAGTGATCCCAAACCGGGAAGCCTGCCGCTACTTTCTGAGGTCAAACCGGCAGACCCCACAAGCGGACCAGTAGGAATGCAGTTAAGTGGGAAGGTTATGGTCCTACACTTCTGACCATAACAACGCCGGAGAAAAAAAAAAGGAAAAGAAGAAGTTATAGCATCAATTTCTAATTACCTTTTACGAAAAAGTTGCCCCAATATTTATGATTATTTTTGGAAAATAAAAAGACGAAAAATGTCCGAAAATTCTGAAAAAAATGAGTTCGAAGCGAGAGGTGCGCAGCACAAACTGGCAAGGGCTTCGCCGTTTTTAAACAATCTGTATAATCTTTTTCCCTCCGGGAAATTCGATTTTGCGCGTGCCATTTTTCCCATAGACATCAATTGAGAATTAGTTTTTCGGTGACTATTTCCCGATGGTGAGTCTGATCCACATAGGAAAATCGGGTTTTCGGTGATTATTCCTCAATAATAAGTCGGATTTGAAAAAACAAAACGTACGGACACTCAGCGATGTCCACATGATCACCTTGGTAAGTTTAGTCAAAATCAGTTGAATGGCTCCGGAGGAGTATTTGTTGGAAGAAACGGCTGTCCCGGGTATAAGAGCTTCGCTCGCTTTCGGCTCACTCAGCTCAAAAATAGGCCTATTTAAGGTCCTTTAAATGATCGACGATCGATGATCGGCCCCCAGATAAACACCATATTATACGTATTAGAATATGATGGCAAATGTCTCCCAAGGTCTACTGTTTTAGTTGCAGCACGCTAAAGATTATGTTGGCTTAGCCGACGTCAAGCTCTTCGAATGACACTGTCATAGTTTTACGCGCCTATAAGAATAAGCTACATTAAAATAACATCAGAGAAGTTGGCCTGTTTTCTTGGTGAACAAAGTCAAAGCTGATACCTTAGTCAAACCTTGATAGCGATAAATGCTAGCTTTCAAGAAGTTGACTTGAAAGATGAATGAAAATGAAACAAACCACACACGGCAATAAACAATTGCTTCGAAACATACTTGTCCCTCAATTACTAACTGAGGTTGTCATGACCTACGACAATGGTCTCCATTTGTACGTCAATGCTGACAGCTTCTGTGCTCTACACGCATCTTGGTCGCAACTCTTCCACGACCAACGTGTGCTATCTGGGAATGAGTCAATCAAAGTCATCAATCAAAGTGATTGGACCACTGAAGCGGAATCGCAAATTATAGGTTGCGCATTCGTCTAAGGCCTCGCTGCTCGACAATTAAAAATCTGTGCCAAATACATTGATTCAAGTGTCAAAAGTCACGGAACCCTGACAGTGGTAATGGTGTAGTTCTTACCTAAAAGCCTTAGAATAACAGTCACACATGTGTCAGGGTCGTAAGTATTATAACGTGAAAGAACCCTCGTTCACATTTGTTGGAAGGACTAGAAAGGAAACCAGCTTCACATGTCTAGCACAAGTGCACGCACCAAAAAACCACTTAACCGACTTACCGTTAAGGTCAGTACATTAAATCAGCCATTATTTTTCGCATTTTGCATTTTAAGTAGATCCGATTGGGAAAACAAAATCCGCCTGCAATCGCACATGGCTTAAAAACGGCCCAGGGACACACGCCAACCTCCACCGACCAAGAACACACGATTAACCTCGAAGTCACTTCCATAACAACGTTTTCTGCAAAAGGAAACATTTCCATTAGCGAACGCTAAAACCAGATATTGGTTTTTCCTAAAACCTCCAAGACCAAACTGCTGATAAAGGTCTTACGCTCCTAATTACCGCTACCGACATGGCTTCACGGCACCTTCCATCACCCCGCAGCACCATCATACCCAATCGATTGACATGAAGACCAAATCCAATAACTCTTTTCACGTAAAGCCGTACAACTGCACAGCTTGCTACAAGCCATACTCGTATTCGATCGAAATCCATTCAAGGCCGCTGCAGTGCTCTTTCGCGGACTACTTGGAACACCACGCAAACACATAATCCGCAGTTAATGGCCAGAACCGAATCCGATCAGCCTTGTCATTAAAGAAATCAAAAATGAATCAAAGAGTGCTTGTAGCTGTAGAGCTCTGTTAATGAGCGTAAATGAATGACTGTCGCTGCGCTGTTATGTTATGATTAACAGCCAGTCCGGGGGCACCCCTAGGTCGATGCTGATTGCAGCCTTTGTAATAACGTGATTATCGAACTTGAACTTCTTCGCAGGTTGAACTCTTGCTGTGGCACGTTCTTGAATCAAGTCAAGCGAATCGGACTTAACTGGCTTATAATTGGTGTTGAAAACAAGACGCGGCTCGTTGCGCATGCTCATCACACGCCTGTTTACCCATCCATTAAATCGCAGAAGTCGATTAATCAGTGAATCAATCGCACTGTGAATTGAATGTTGCCACAACGGCTAATATGCCGAAGAGGTGGATTGGGCGCAAAAGTGCGAAACTAGTTAATAAATGTTCTATCACTGATCGGCGAGATCATGCGGCCGGATAGTGTTGGTTATGCGGCTGGCATGCGACCTTCTGGCGCGGTGAAATATACACCAGTGGAATCGGATCAAGGAATGTGGAACATGCTGCTTCAAGGAACTCGGAATAAATTATGACTCGGAGGTGTGAGTGGAATACTTGAATTTAGAATGCACTGGTTACGTGATCTTGAGAGGGTGGATGGAATCTGGTGATGAAATAGTTAGAAACTTAGGCAGAGGCTGGCCTTATTCAGACTATTTGCATTAGTGTCAGGAAGCATGCTTACAATGACGCGTTTCAAAAGTCTTAACGAATGCAATCAACAAGAATTAAAGGGTGGCAATGCCTTAGCAGTGTTTATCTTCGGAATGATGATACCGATGAGTCCTTGAGGGATCAGAGGTAAAGCTTTTCCCAATCGTCTATTGTTTGTTAGATTTTTAACTTCCCATTCGGAAGGTAGTGCCCAATTGACCCAATTAAAATTGTTGACATATCTCTAATACTGTTGGTGGCAAAGGCTGTAGCAGTCGGCCGAGGAATACTTTAGGTGATAAGGATTAAGGACATAGTGAGCTGTCCTCTAGTAGTGAGCTGTCCTCCTGTAGTTAAAACTAGGAAATGATTTCGGTATATCCTTCAGCACTTATTTTGAGGGCTGAACTTATGTTTCCACATTCCCGAAGACTACTTCAGCTAGTGTGTTCAAAAAGTAAAGGGAATTACATCATTTCACGGCTTATATTAATCTGATTCGCTCGACTTTTTACTTATTATGTTGGTAAGTTGTGCGAAACTTGCTCTGCCAGATGTTCTGAACATATTAGTAAACAACAGTTTAGTCTGCAGTCAAAGAAGTGTGATACGATCAGCGATTTTTGCATAAAACTTTTTACATTGGACAACTCTAAATTTCCAAATGGAGAGTTGGCAGTTTGATTAGATCAGTTGTGCCCAAGGTTCTTTTCAAACACAGCACACCTTTATGAAATGTACTTTGAAATGTAATCTTTTGGATTTTTCTGATGGTCTTGCTAGTCAAGACCTTAACCAACGCTTAGTCCAGTGAACTCACACTGTCATCGTCATGCTATTGCTGTTGCTTTCTATTTTGATTCTTATGGATGGTGTGATTTCTAGGTTCGTTTTACATAGTCCACTACATCGACCGACTATAAATTCAATTCGCGCCATTAATACGAATGGACTGGTACATACAGGGTGGGCCGGAAAGATGTACGATTTATATACGAACGACATATGACAGGGAGGCGCAAGTAGTATGGTTAAGTATATAATTCGGTTCTTGGAAATTCAGTCGCAATGGAGCATATTACGGCATACAGACTACATGAGATTAATCAGTGTCCTAGTAAAAGTGTAGGCCAAAAGGGGTAGATCTTGCGAACATATGTCGACACCAGCGTCAACACTTAGCCTCTGTCTACCAGCTCCTACTCTCACCTGCACGCGGTGGCTTCCGGGTGCCTAGTACCTCAACCGTAGATTGGGGTTAGAATCCCCTTTGTAAGGTTGTTGGGGGCAGCAAACTAGAGAGGAGGGGAGGCCACCATCAAGGCTAGGCTCCTGCAACATGGCGGCGGCGGAGGAATTCCCAGGATGGAATCAACGGCGGCGCCCACAGTTCGAGTGAGTAGAACTACTGGATGAATACCAAACCGGGCTACTCCTACATATTGGGAGCTCAGGCCGGTTAGGAAGTGCATATGCCGACCACACGTTCCTGGGAAAAAAAAAGGAACCTGGCCCTCCAGCTTGGGGGTTATGCTTAGGGCTAACATCCCTATCACGGAAAAAACCAGTTGTTACGAAGCAACCAACAAAAGCCTCGGATACGGACGGATACCATGTTGACGACCCCCATAAACGAAAGGACAACCTACGAGTTTGCACTTGGAATGTAAGGTCCCTTAACAGACCAAGTGCAGGCCAACAACTGGAAAAAACCCTCGACTGCTATAAAGCCGATATAACGGCACTCCAAGAAGTGCGATGTGATGGAGCAGGCAAAAAGCGGATGAGAAACTGTGATATATACTACGGTGACTGCTACAAGGAAAATAGGCAACGCTTATTTGGATGCGGATTTGTTATTCGAGGTAGACTTAGGCAAAAAGTCTTAAGCTTTCGACATGTAAGCGAACGCCTCATAATAATCCGCATCAAAGGCACTTTCAACAACATTAGCCTCATATGCGTTCATGCCCCTACGGAAGAAAAAGATGATCGACTCAAAGATGATTTCTAGGCACAATGCCCCAGTTACGAGACCAAAATCGTACTAGGAGATTTGAACGCAAAATTGGGCAAAGAGGACATCTTTGCCTTTCTAGCCTACATAACACCACGTCCGATAATGGACTCAGGCTAATTGATTTTCTAGCAGGGCATAATCTCATTGTAGCAAGTACACGATTCCCACATCTCAACATTCACAAGGGAACCTGGCGGTCCCTTTGTCAATCGATCAATCGACTACCAACCAGATTGATCATATTGCGATCGACGCCAGACACTCCTCCACCATTCTCGACGTGCGAACTTTCCGAGGAGCCAACAGCGACTCAGATCACTACCTTGTTGTAGCCAGGGTACGAATGAGGATATCGAGAATGCTACGGAGTCGAGTAGGACAAGGCAGCAGTGGGAGCATTGCCAGAACGCAATCAGAGACGCTGCCTCTGATATGCTGGGTTTCAAATCGAGACCGCCTACAAACCCCTGGTTTGACCTGCAATGCGAACGAGCCCATGCAGCAAAGCAAGACGCATACAAAGCCATGCGGCATAGACGGACGAGAGCTGCTTGCGAGCTCTACAAGCAGAAAAGAAGGGAAGAACATGCGCTTTTCAGAAAGAAAAAAAAGGAGCACGAAAAGCGCGAGATCGAGGAAATGGATAGATGTCATAACAGGAATGAAGCTCGAAAGTTTTACCAAAAAGTAAAACGAACATGTCAGGGCTACAAAGCCAGAGCAGAATCAAAGCAGAGTAGAATCACAGTCGATGCTGAGAATATGGCAGGACACTTCTGCAGACTGTATAACGGCGATGATAGACAAGATACCGCTGTAAAGCAGAATGATCCATTCGCCACGGAGATGACGTAAGAGAATCCCGTCCACCTGACATAGACGAAGTCAAAATAGCGATATCGAGACTTAAGTCTAATAAAGCCGCTGGCGCGGACGGCCTTTATGCTGGGCTTTTCAAGGCGGCTGGAGATGTGTTGGTAAGGCGCATGCACCAACTTATCTGTAAAATATGGTCGGAGGAAAGCATGCCCGACGAATGGAATCTCAGCATCGTTTGCCCGGTCCACAAGAAAGGAGACCTCTATAATTGCGCCAATTATAGGGGAATAAGTCTCCTCATCTTCGCATACAAGATCTTCTCTGCCGTATTGTGTGAACGCCTGAAGCCTTTTGCAGATAACCTGATCGGCTCTTATCAGTGTGGCTTCAGGCCAGGCAAATCCACAATAGACCTAATATTCACACTGCGGCAGATCTTGGAGAAGACCCAAGAATTTCAAATCGATACGCACCACCTTTTCATCGATTTTAAAGCCGCGTATGACAGTGTGCATAGAGACGAGCTATACGGTGCCATGTCAAGTTTTAACATCCCTGCCAAACTCGTCCGATTGTGCAGGTCGACAATGGAGAATTCTCGCTGCTCCGTTAAGGTCGGTAATGAGCTAACCCAGACCTTTGGTGTTAAAAATGGATTTAGACAAGGCGACACACTGTCATACAATTTCTTTAACATCATACTTGAGAAGAACGTACAAGAGTCACTGGCCAACACAAGAGGTTTATTTATTTTTAGTCCTCCCAACTGCTTGCGTACGCAGATGACATTGACGTGATCGGGAGATCATAAGCATTGAGGCGGAAGCGGCCAAAGTGGGTCTTAGCGTTAACGAGGGTAAGACCAAATATATGCTGTCATCGAAAAAAGACACACAACACCGACGTCTGGGCCAGAACGTCATGCTTGGCAGCTATAATTTCGAAGTAGTCGAGGACTTCGTCTACCTTGGCTCACTTATGACCAGCGACAACAACACCAGCGCTGAGATAAAACGCAGAATAACTCTTGCCAACCGCTGCTTCTTTGGCCTCAAGAGGCAATTGAGAAGTAGAGCCCTCTCTCGAAAGACCAAGATGACGTTGTACAAAACCTTAATCATCCCAGTCCTCCTTTACGGCGCGGAGGCTTGGACTTTAACTAAAGCGGATGAGGACGCTCTTGGTCGTTTCGAGAGGAAAATTCTGCGTTTAATCTATGGTCCCGTTTATACTAGCGGTGTATGGAGGAGAAGATACAACGAAGAACTGTACGGGCTGTACAGCGACATGGACCTGGTACGACGTCTCCGGATCCAACGTCTAAGATGGCTGGGCCATGTAGAGCGGATGGACAACACGGCTCCGGCCCGAAGAGTCTTCGAATCCAACCCGGAGGGACGACGCAGCAGGGGACGGCCGAATCTTGGTGGCGCACGCAGGTGGAAGGGGACCTCAACCGTCTGGGCGTGCGGCGCTGGAAACCGCTGGCGAAAGATGGTGCCAGCTGGAAACGCTTGTTGGTTGAGGCCCAAGTCCACCGCGGACTGTAGCGCCATATAAGTAAGTAAAGTGTGATCAGGTTGTGGTTTAGCAAGTTCGAGGCTACGGGTTCCACAGTCAACCAGAAGGTTATAGGACATCTAACATCAATTGGCACTTCCGTATAATGCGATCCTGGATTATCAACCTGGGTTAAGAGATCGGCTGAGCTTACCGTATCAAGAACATCTTTGAACATCAATGATCTGAATCTATGCGACGTTTTTGTCAAAATGATGTTGGAGCACTTTTAAAGCTTGAACAATATTCTGTTTTCAGACAAGGCTCATATGCACCCAAAATGCGAGGCGTTAACATACACAACCCCGTAACAAAACACACAACGAGTCATCGGCCCCTGTTTCCTTGAGAATGACAGCTACACAACCATGTTACTTGATTGTTTCTACATCAATATGAAGTATTTAATAGGTGGACATCGTTTCGAGCCATTGGCATAACCAGATGCTTGAGTGAAAACTGATATCGCGCCGAAGGGATATTTCGTGACCTCCCAGGAATACAGGTCTGACTTTCTGCTATTTCCTTGTCTGAGGATACTTAATACGGTGGTTAACTAGTCGCGTTTACACCGCTAAGTCAGCCTAAGTGGCTCGATTGACGACGAATATTTGAGAAGAAAATATCAATGTGGTGATTTGTGATGGTTTTCTGATCAGATCTCTTATCTCTTGAGATCTGATCTCAAGAGAGTGATCGGACCTTAAACTTTCTCACCTGTACAGTCTTTCGTCCCGGATAACAAGCAAGAAAAGCTAGGCTTCTCGATTTCATCATTTTTATTTTTATTTTTTGAATTGGGGGCTACTGCTACCAGATAGCATAGAGCTTAATAAAGCTGAGAATGTCCTTCGTAGAAGTTGAGCTGATCTCCTCAGGAGTCATGACTTCTCTAAGGAGAATACGCTTCCTGTGATGGCAGAGGGCAGCACACACGCATAGTATGTGCTCTACAGTTTCCTCGAGAGGCTAATTTTGTTAAGGTGATATCTCAGGCTAAAGTGTCCCGAAAGGTAGCCAACCAGTCGACTGATATCGACTTTGTTTAAGAATATTGATAAAGTGTCTTTTGAGGGACCGTACGAATCTCTTCGATTGTCGGAGTCCTTGAACGGTGTTCCAAAAGCATAAGTGTTGCGATTTTTCCAACTTGTATAAGAGAAAATTCATCTTTGATTTGGAGATGCTGCAGAAAGGATCGGCGTCTATGTACCTTTCGCTGGAACCTTTCCTAGCGAGTTGGTCGGCGACTTCGTTGCCTTTTATGCCCTTGTGACCTGGCACCCACTAGAGTTTGACCTTATTTCCTGCGGGGCATAGTGGCATTCCTTGACGGATTTAGTGTTCGTACTATACGAGCCCAACGCTTTGAGTGCTGCCTGACTGTCTGAGAGAATATTGATGGTTATACCTCTTATGTCAGTCTCTATGTTTTGGTTGACGCATGTTAGGATGGCGTATAGTTCGACTTGGAAGACACTAGGGCTAGTTTCCAGGGCCTTTGATATCATCCGATTTTGTCCAAAGATACCAGCGTCGGAAACCATCTTCATATACCACTTCACCCCTTTGAAATTTAGCTAGGGATCACCGCTTTCCCAAGCTGTGCGGTTTGGGATCAATATCTCAAATCTTTTGCCAAAGATGGTCGTGTGTGGTCCGAAACTGTGGTAATCATATCCAGCTCAGGACGGTGTTGTAGAATAAACATGTGACTCAATGTTCTACATGTCCGGTCCGTTTCCGAGCGGTGGAGTCTGATTGCACTACGTATAGCAACTTTTTTACTAAAAAGGTGCAGAGGTGTAATCCCGATCAGTGCCTCTTGGGCTGCTGTCGGGCTAGTTGGCATGGCGCATATAATGCCGAGACATGCTAGCCTCTGAAGGCGTTGAAGAACTATTGTAGTGTTCTGTTCAACTTTTGCCTACCATACAGCAAACGTATAAGTGATGATAGGCCTTACTATCGCGGTATATAACTAGTGGATTACCTTAGGTTTCAATCCCCTGGCTTTACTGTAGGTGCGTCGACAGGCCCCAAAGTGCCTTAGTCGCCTCTCCAAGTTTGCTTTTGATGTTGGAATTCCAGTTAAGTTTTCGACCAAGGTCAATACCTAGATATTTGACTTCTTCTAAAAAAACATCCCACAATTACACACTGCTATACAGGCTGAAGCTTCCAAACAAGCCTTAACCTTACAGAGAACCTATAAATAAAAAGACGCAGACCATATTGGACATCTAAAAATTCTTTAAAAAAAACGAAAAACATCTGGGAACTAACCCGAGTGAGTGATCGGGGCTGGTGTAATAGGACCAAAATGTAGCCTACAAATTCCCCTCTGCAATGAGTCAACTATATTTCAGGCTGGGCTATTTACAATCAATGAAGCAGCACATAGCATCAGCGACAGGAGACCAACTAACACAGGGATAACTATATTCTTAGACAACCAGGCGGTTCTTAAAGCATTAGAGATACACCTTTAACTCTAAAGCTATCTGGGAATGTCACAACACACTGAACAAACTGGCTGCAAATAACAGATTAAAGCTGATCTGGGTGCCAGGTCATGAAAACCATGAAGGCAATGAGAATGCTGACATACAAGCTTAGATACCTTTTACGAGGCCGTCCCCCTTTATGGTTTTGACAATTCAGACATAAACCTACACTTGCACATATGTACCATTAAACAAAAGAACCAATTCTGGAACAGACAGGAGGGTATTAAATACTCAGAATTCAATACTGCCAAAGAGGCTCTAGAATTAAGTACAGCCGACCTAAGATTGCTGTGAGGCACTAACTGGACACGGGGCACGCAACTACCACTTTACAAAATGGGTCTCAGTAGCACAGAAATCTGCAGGCGATGTGGGCAGACTATGGAAACCATTGAACACTTACTGACCGCCTGCCCAAACCTTGCCCGACAATGATTCAAAATGACAAGCAACACAACCATAACAGGGAAAGACTTCCAGGAAATCTCTTCTAGGGAAGTTGTCAAATTACTGAAGGCAGCACTTAAATCCTAGATCAAAGAAGTACCCTCTTTATGGGCGCAGTGACACACCCCGAGTTCTTTAATGAAAAGCTGTCATAGCAGATCATTTATAAAAATGAGGAAAAGTATCGGTTACAGAACAGAGCCTTGTGGAACGCCGTAATTTTATCGTGAATACCACACTTGAACCCATCCAAAACGACTTGAGTTGGATACCGAAAGGTAATTTCTGATTTATAGAGAAAGAGATTCATCGATATCATAAACACGATTTTCGACAAGAGAGCCTAATGCCAAAGACTGTAAAAGTCTTTATCTAACGCAACTTCTTGTTTTCGCCAAGATTGTGAAAAGATTGGTTTCACTTTTGGCTGAGATATGCTCCTTAGTCATCACCGGACCTGTTCCCACAGGAATCTTACCTCCGGTATCAAGAAGTTTTCGCTATTCAAGATATTTTATAAGCTGACGATTTACCAGCGTTTCCATGACCTTAGAAAGAATGAACGTTATGGATCGGTGTGAGGATGGAAACGAAGATCCACTCCCATTTAGAGACAGGCCGTACAAATACTGCATTCCATCTACTCGGAGAGTAGAAAAGTTATGAAAGATTCTACAAGAATGGAAGAACACTTCTTCAGAATTATGGGTGGGATACCATTAGGGCCAACAGATTTGTGCTGAGATGTTTAGTCGTTTAGCTTTAGTTGCAAGCATAGCAAGTGCGAAAGTTGTCCCATAGAAGATTCAACGCTGTCGAGTGTAGGCGAAAGCTTAATTCGGTCTTCCTCAGAGAGGTTGGCTTTTAAACTTAACTCTTTTTACCTGATAGTTTCTTTGCGGGTCATGTCGTACGGCAATATTTGTCAGAATGGGGTGTGCGGAACAAGTCCAAGATGTTAGCCGAATGATCTGCAGTGTCAAGTATTCGTGTAAGCTTGTTTACCTCCACAACATACAACATACCTTCTTCAGGTATTGTCAGGTCTAAATATTGAAGCCAATTACAATAGAATTGTGCACATTGAAATCTAAAATACCCCGGTTAAGGTCCTTGGATTAAGAGCCAGATAGGAGTCACTGGATTCGGCTTTTTAGTTAGACGTAGTAAGGTTTTGTTGAACGAAGTTAACTTTTCTCGCGGAAGCAAATGATTCCTCTTAAGTTAGGTATTTCTAAACTTAAGACTGTAAGAACCGGAGAAGGATTTTGGAGTTCGAAGTTCCTTCTTTCCCCACCAGTGGGTGTTCACTGCTCTCCAGCAGCTTATTAAGTTATTTTACCTTTAACCAGTGCAAGAGTCCCTAGGCACCTAGTTCAAACCAAGTGATGGTTGCGATATTTGGGCTCTTTATTACATTAAAATTTCCAAACCAAATTCTGGCTGAGAGCTCTAATAAATATTTGATAAAAGTCGATTGCCACCATAGGGCAACTATCCTGTTTCCTCGATTCATAAATTTACTTTTTATTTCCCAACACACTTACAAGGTTTCTAAATGATTTTCTCATTGCAGCTCTTCCTTCTCCATATGGACGAGATAACACCCCAATCCCTCAAGCATCAAAACACAATCAACGAACCAATTGGCTGTTCCACAATCATGGTGAACACAGAGGATTGCGTAAGAAATGTCCACCACAACTCCACCCTACCATTAATCAATAAAATATTTAACCGAATTTGAACAGAAAGTCCTTGGTCACACGGAAGACGCTCTCACAGAAACCCTAAACCATTTCTATTTCGTGGTTGCGCATATTATAAGCGATGCTCCTCAGGGCAAATACAACGTTAAGGAGGAGCGCTTCATGTCACTCTGCTACGCTGGACACCTACCCGGATATACCATGAACTATAACCACCATGGACTAGTGTTTTCTATCAATACTTTATCGGCGGAGTACCTCCGCAGTGGAAAGACACGTGAGCCAGAAAAATATTTCCATTTTATGGCTGTAACGCCCTTGTCCCTCTTCCAGCTCGTCATTTTCTAACCCGAGCCTTGCTCTCAGCGGAAAACTACGACCAGGCACGGACAATTCTCAAGGATTCTGGC
Organism: Merodon equestris; assembly: GCA_958301585.1. NCBI lineage: Eukaryota > Metazoa > Arthropoda > Insecta > Diptera > Syrphidae > Merodon > Merodon equestris. Next base: position 50,266,808 of record OY284415.1, on the reverse strand, counting down.
GTTGGCGCTGGCGATGGTTGCTCGATCAACATGACCTTTCTCAAGTAAGTTCGTCCTACCATCCCTCGATCGGATATTCATTTCTTCTTTATTCCAGCGTTGACCCCCAGCCATTCTACAACATCGAGATGGCTCCCACCGTGGGTGACAAAAACGAGTCACAACTGGACATTTTAGAGATCCCACTGGGAGGGCATAGCTGCCACACCAATAGGTATATCCAATACTATTTAAATCAATGTCCTTTTCCAACAAGTATTTTCTCTCCAGCTACTTGCGCATGAAAATCCCCGAAGCAAATCAGATCATGATCGACTCGAGCGTTTCCCGCCTAAACACTTTCAACACCTACAATCCGCCAAAGAGCAAAGAGGATGTTGTGAAAATGCTTGGCGACTGCTCTGCCGGTGAACATTGCGTGTTCCGAGAGAATGGCGACATAGACGAGATGGTCAAGACCATAGCCGTGGGCATTTTCGATCTGAAGGCCAAAACCTACACGTTGTATTCTGATAACCCGACGATTACTCCTCCTCATGTCACCATTCCACTGTTCCTCAAGGAGTAAACATGGGACACATATCTGCCACTCCCTTTGACTATGATTCCAGGCTACACAGGACTCCAGTTATTCATAGTTCATTTTGCTTTTTATTTTCCAGATAGAAATATATTACAATAAATGTTACGTGCAAAGTTCAAGGCGTTGGCTTGTTTTTCCTTTTAAGAAGGCCTTGTAGTTAGGGCAGCAGACAGATTTCAGTAAGATGAGGATTTCGTTATGTTGAACGTGGACGGAAATAAACAACAATCAAAAATGTCATAAATCAGAGTTCTAAAGACAGCACTTAAGATTAAGATTTCGGGCCAAGCTCCAAGAACATTATCTTAGATAAGGAGTCAGTATAAGGATTGATCAACACTGATGGGGTTGATTATAGGCTGGTGGCGGACTAGTTAAAAGATCAAGCGGAATAAGTAAAGGACAGTTGAGGATCAATAGAAGTCTGATTAAATGTCAACAGCTGATTGATCTAAGATCGATATGAGACTGGTTGAAGATTAATAGAAAGCTAGTTGAGGAGCAATAGCAAATTGGTTGAAGACCATTAGCAGACGTTGTTAAGGATCAGTAGTATTCTGGTTGAAGATCCATAGCAGGCTAGTTGAGGGGCAATAGCAGGCTGGTTGAAGATCATTAGCTGGCTGGTTTAGGAGAAATAGCAAATTGGTTGAAGATCATTAGTAGACGTTGTTAAGGATCAGTAGTATTCTGGTTGAAGATCCATAGTAGGCTAGTTGAGGGGCAATAACAGGCTGGTTGAAAATCATTAGCTGGCTGGTTTAGGAGAAATAGCAAATTGGTTGAAGATCATTAGCAGACGTGGTTAAGGATCAGTAGTATTCTGGTTGAAGATCCATAGTAGGCTAGTTGAGGGGCAATAACAGGCTGGTTGAAGATCCATAGCAGGCTGGTTTAAGAGAAATAGCAAATTGGTTGAAGATCATTAGCAGACGTTGTTAAGGATCAGTAGTATTCTGGTTGAAGATCCATAGTAGGCTAGTTGAGGGGCAATAACAGGCTGGTTGAAGATCCATAGCACGCTAGTTCAGGGGCAATAGCACGATGGTTGATGATCAAATGCAGGCTAGTTGAGGATCCATAACAGGCTAGTTGAGGGGCAATAGCAGGATGGTTGAAGATCGATAGCAGGCGTGGTTAAGGATCAGTAGTATACTGGTTGAAGATCAAGAGCAGACTGATTGAAGATCCATAGCAGGCTAGTTCAGGGGCAATAGCACGATGGTTGATGATCAAATGCAGGCTAGTTGAGGATCCATAGCAGGTTAGTTGAGGGGCAATAGCAGGCTGGTTGAAGATCATTAGCAGACGTGGTTAAGGATCAGTAGTAATCTGGTTGAAGATCCATAGCAGGCTAGTTGAGAGGCAATAGCATGATGGTTGAAGATCAGTAGCAGGCTGATTGAAGATCCATAGCAGGTTGGTTGAGAACAATAGCAAATTGGTTGAAGACAAGAAGACTAGTAGGCTGGTTGAAGATCGATTGAAGTCCTGTTGTAGATCGTTAGCCGACGTGGTTAAGGATCAGTAGTATTCTGGTTGAAGATCCATAGCAGGCTAGTTCAGGGGCAATAGCAAATCGGTTGAAGATCATTAGCTGGCTGGTTTAGGAGAAATAGCAAATTGGTTGAAGATCATTAGCAGACGTGGTTAAGGATCAGTAGTATTCTGGTTGAAGATCCATAGCAGGCTAGTTGAGGGGCAATAACAGGATGGTTGAAGATCAATAGCAGGCTGATTGAAGATTCATAGCAGGCTAGTTCAGGGGCAATAACAGGCTGGCTGAAGATCCATAGCAGGCTAGTTGAGGGGCAATAACAGGCTGGTTGGAGATGATTAGCTGGCTGGCTTAGGAGAAATAGCAAATTGGTTGAAGACCATTAGCAGACGTGGTTAAGGATCAGTAGTATTCTGGTTGAAGATCCATAGCAGGCTAGTTGAGGGGCAATAGCAGGATGGTTGAAGATCGATAGCAGACGTGGTTAAGGATCAGTAGTATTCTGGTTGAAGATCCATAGTAGGCTAGTTGAGGGGCAATAACAGGCTGGTTGAAGATCATTAGCTGGCTGGTTTAAGAGAAATAGCAAATTGGTTGAAGATCATTAGCAGACGTGGTTAAGGATCAGTAGTATTCTGGTTGAAGATCCATAGCAGGCTAGTTGAGGGACAATAGCAAATCGGTTGAAGATCGATAGCAGACGTGGTTAAGGATCAGTAGTATTCTGGTTGAAGATCCATAGCAGGCTAGTTCAGGGGCAATAGCAAATTAGTTGAAGATCGATAGCAGACGTGGTTAAGGATCAGTAGTATTCTGGTTGAAGATCCATAGCAGGCTAGTTGAGGGGCAATAGCAGGATGGTTGAAGATCGATAGCAGACGTGGTTAAGGATCAGTAGTATACTGGTTGAAGATCAAGAGCAGGCTGGTTGAAGATCGATAGTAGGCTAGTTCAGGGGCAATAGCAAATTGGTTGAAGATCGATAGCAGATGTTGTTAAGGATCAGTAGTATTCTGGTTGAAGATCCATAGCAGGCTAGTTGAGGGGCAATAGCAGGATGGTTGAAGATCGATAGCAGGCGTGGTTAAGGATCAGTAGTATTCTGGTTGAAGATCCATAGCAGGCTAGTTCAGGGGCAATAGCAAATCGGTTGAAGATCGATAGCAGACGTGGTTAAGGATCAGTAGTATACTGGTTGAAGATCCATAGCAGGCTAGTTTGGGGGGCAATAGCAAATTGGTTGAAGACAAGAAGACTAGTAGGCTGGATGAAGATCGATTGAAGTCCTGTTGTAGATCGTTAGCCGACGTGGTTAAGGATCAGTAGTATACTTGTTGAAGATCCATAGCAGGCTAGTTTGGGGGGCAATAACAGGATAGTTGAAGATCAATAGCAGGCTGATTGAAGATTCATAGCAGGCTAGTTCAGGGGCAATAACAGGCTGGCTGAAGATCCATAGCAGGCTAGTTGAGGGGCAATAACAGGCTGGTTGAAGATGATTAGCTGGCTGGTTTAAGAGAAATAGCAAATTGGTTGAAGATCATTAGCAGACGTGGTTAAGGATCAGTAGTATTCTGGTTGAAGATCCATAGCAGGCTAGTTGAGGGACAATAGCAAATCGGTTGAAGATCGATAGCAGACGTGGTTAAGGATCAGTAGTATTCTGGTTGAAGATCCATAGCAGGCTAGTTCAGGGGCAATAGCAAATTAGTTGAAGATCGATAGCAGACGTGGTTAAGGATCAGTAGTATTCTGGTTGAAGATCCATAGCAGGCTAGTTGAGGGGCAATAGCAGGATGGTTGAAGATCGATAGCAGACGTGGTTAAGGATCAGTAGTATACTGGTTGAAGATCAAGAGCAGGCTGGTTGAAGATCGATAGTAGGCTAGTTCAGGGGCAATAGCAAATTGGTTGAAGATCGATAGCAGATGTTGTTAAGGATCAGTAGTATTCTGGTTGAAGATCCATAGCAGGCTAGTTGAGGGGCAATAGCAGGATGGTTGAAGATCGATAGCAGGCGTGGTTAAGGATCAGTAGTATTCTGGTTGAAGATCCATAGCAGGCTAGTTCAGGGGCAATAGCAAATCGGTTGAAGATCGATAGCAGACGTGGTTAAGGATCAGTAGTATACTGGTTGAAGATCCATAGCAGGCTAGTTTGGGGGGCAATAGCAAATTGGTTGAAGACAAGAAGACTAGTAGGCTGGATGAAGATCGATTGAAGTCCTGTTGTAGATCGTTAGCCGACGTGGTTAAGGATCAGTAGTATACTTGTTGAAGATCCATAGCAGGCTAGTTTGGGGGGCAATAACAGGATAGTTGAAGATCAATAGCAGGCTGATTGAAGATTCATAGCAGGCTAGTTCAGGGGCAATAACAGGCTGGCTGAAGATCCATAGCAGGCTAGTTGAGGGGCAATAACAGGCTGGTTGAAGATGATTAGCTGGCTGGCTTAGGAGAAATAGCAAATTGGTTGAAGACCATTAGCAGACGTTGTTAAGGATCAGTAGTATTCTGGTTGAAGATCCATAGTAGGCTAGTTGAGGGGCAATAGCAGGATGGTTGAAGATCGATAGCAGACGTGGTTAAGGATCAGTAGTATTCTGGTTGAAGATCCATTGCAGGCTAGTTCAGGGGCAATAGCACGATGGTTGATGGTCAAATGCAGGCTAGTTGAAAATCCATAGCAGGCTAGTTGAGCGGCAATAGCAGGATGGTTGAAGATCGATAGCAGGCGTGGTTAAGGATCAGTAGTATACTGGTTGAAGATCAAGAGCAGACTGATTGAAGATCCATAGCAGGCTAGTTCAGGGGCAATAGCACGATGGTTGATGATCAAATGCAGGCTAGTTGAGGATCCATAGCAGGCTAGTTGAGGGGCAATAGCAGGCTGGTTGAAGATCATTAGCAGACGTGGTTAAGGATCAGTAGTAATCTGGTTGAAGATCCATAGCAGGCTAGTTGAGAGGCAATAGCATGATGGTTGAAGATCAGTAGCAGGCTGATTGAAGATCCATAGCAGGTTGGTTGAGAACAATAGCAAATTGGTTGAAGACAAGAAGACTAGTAGGCTGGTTGAAGATCGATTGAAGTCCTGTTGTAGATCGTTAGCCGACGTGGTTAAGGATCAGTAGTATACTGGTTGAAGATCCATAGCAGGCTAGTTTGGGGGGCAATAACAGGATGGTTGAAGATCAATAGCAGGCTGATTGAAGATTCATAGCAGGCTAGTTCAGGGGCAATAACAGGCTGGCTGAAGATCCATAGCAGGCTAGTTGAGGGGCAATAACAGGCTGGTTGGAGATGATTAGCTGGCTGGCTTAGGAGAAATAGCAAATTGGTTGAAGACCATTAGCAGACGTGGTTAAGGATCAGTAGTATTCTGGTTGAAGATCCATAGCAGGCTAGTTGAGGGGCAATAGCAGGATGGTTGAAGATCGATAGCAGACGTGGTTAAGGATCAGTAGTATTCTGGTTGAAGATCCATAGTAGGCTAGTTGAGGGGCAATAACAGGCTGGTTGAAGATCATTAGCTGGCTGGTTTAAGAGAAATAGCAAATTGGTTGAAGATCATTAGCAGACGTGGGTAAGGATCAGTAGTATTCTGGTTGAAGATCCATAGCAGGCTAGTTGAGGGACAATAGCAAATCGGTTGAAGATCGATAGCAGACGTGGTTAAGGATCAGTAGTATTCTGGTTGAAGATCCATAGCAGGCTAGTTGAGGGGCAATAGCAGGATGGTTGAAGATCGATAGCAGACGTGGTTAAGGATCAGTAGTATACTGGTTGAAGATCAAGAGCAGGCTGGTTGAAGATCGATAGCAGGCTAGTTCAGGAGCAATAGCAAATTGGTTGAGGATCAGTAGTAGACGTGGTTAAGGATCAGTAGTATTCTGGTTGAAGATCCATAGCAGGCTTGTTGAGGGGCAATAGCAGACTAGTGGAGGGGCAACAACAGGCTGGTTGTGGAGCAATAGCAAATTGGTTGAAGATCGATAGCAGGCTGGTTGAACATCCATAGCAGGCTAGTTGACGAACATAGCAGGATGGTTAAGGATCAATAGCAGGGTGGTTGAAGGTCAATAGCAGGTTGGTTGAAGATCAAGAGCAGGTTGGTTGAGGATCCATAGTAGGCTGGGTGAGGGGCAATAACAGGCCCGTTGGCGATCATTAGCAAATTGGTTGAAGATCACTAGAAGACTAATCGAAGATCAGTAATAAATTGGTTACGGAGTGTACGAAGGATCAGATTGAATTGGGGTTCAAACGAAAAAGATAAGCCGACATGTTCGATTTGTTTTAGGATCTCTTTAATATTATTAAATAATTATTATTCAAGTCGAAGTAGCACTACAGACATTTTACAATGGAACACTTAAATATCTAACACCCGCTGTCGTCTCTCAAACCGACATGGGCATCGCTTAGAGGCGTACCTGTTCGAAAGCTAACTTCCGCACAGCGTCTCTTCCACTTCATCATCTTTACAACGAGTCCAATTAAACAATAATCATAGAATTAAACAATGCCAAAAAGTAATATAATACATAATTCCGAAATATACATTTACTGGTATATATGTTGCTAATAAATACATATACATACGTCCTCATCCTCTTCATAACAGATTGAGACCTAGACTTAGTATGATGCCGTTGACCGGTTTCGTAGAAAAATCATTTCTCTTTGTATTCGTCTAATTGTTTTTTTAATAAATGTTTATATGGCGAGTGAAATGTTAACGTTCCGGCATAGTATACATGGTAGTGTGTCCATTCCAGTCGAGACGGGGATTGTAGCGTAGTTTTGTGTGTATCCTGCGACTTTGAATGCGGCACAGTAGAGGTTTGGGAAGCAAACTCGGCGTATATGCACGTACATACGTATAAAAATAATAAACATTTTGCTGTAGATCTAATATGCAACAAGTAAGTGTCAGTTAGAAATAAGAATAAGATTTGTCCTGTTGCGGGCCGTCTGAGTACGCATATTCGTGTGTCATGTTTGATGTTGTTGAGGGATGGGGTCATTCTACATGAAACGCTGTCGTTTACTACTGTAGTGACACACATCCATTGAATCGTCTAATGGGCTGGCGGGACGTTTACAGTGACGCGCTATTTCATTGGCGACAAATGCGAATAATTCGGGACCGCGGGGCCTGAGAACTAGAGCTTCTTTGAACGTGTGCAAATCTGTCGATGGCTCGCCGACATCGGCTGGATTGAAGTTGGGACCATTCATAAATGAGTTTGAATTTTGTTCGGGTTTTGGCGAGCTAGAGGAAGAAAGACGAAGATAGAAATACGTTAGGCTCAATGCGATTAGTTGAAGCTATTTTGTGTGATTGGAGACCATTCAAGAAGCGCCGACAGTACAACTCACCGACGTGTTACGTTCAAGGGTGGCGGTGGTTTACCAGCCAAGTAGGCTAACAGATCCGCACGGCGAATGAAGCGGCGCTTTTTGCTTCGTGCCCAATCGACCAATTCTTTTGTTCGTCTTTGGTATCCACAATGAACGGCTGCCTCGCCAGTACGCTTAATTCCTTCGCAAGATTCTGTAATCAAATAAGAGAACCGTGAATATTTCTGTTTAGGGAAGGAGGTATGATACTTACCTTTATATAGGGAAGTTACTGTGCCAGCAGCTGTTTGGAAAGGTATCCATAAAGCACCGGTATCGTGAGGGTAGGTGTGATTTAAACGTTCTGTAAAGGAAAGAACAAGAAAATATATATTTTTTAGTGGATTTGCCAGTAGTATTTTAATGTAATCAACAGTCTTAGCCAAACCCAAGGTTTTTCTTAGGTTTTTCTTCCAAGAGTTGTTTGCGAGTGATGAGCATAGAGAGATTTAGAGTTTGTGGCGAAGAAATTGATCAATTCTGCCTTAATAAATTAATATCAAGTGCCCTCAACCACGTCTGTGCCGGCCAGAACCTTAACAACGAGAGGGAGGAGCTGGCGAGAAATGCAACAATAATTTTTACTGAGATGCACATCGGCCGGTAAAATACGTTCTATTTATATTTCGGTTTAGACAAAATCCTGCGTACCGTTCACGGATGTAGTTTCGGCAAGATGGGCCACTTTCCACGCTAAAAGAACCACTTTCCACGCTGAAAGAGTCACTATGCATTTCTGGAGCCTTAAGTCTTGTTGGTAAACCGATTGTTTATTTTGTTATCAGCACGATCGGCGATTTTATATGATATTCTACAAAATAGGTCGAAAAAGAATGCGTCCTCCCGACTTAGATAGGATAAAGGTGACTATAATGAAGCCAAAGTCTAATAAATATGCTGATTCAGACGGATTGCTTCGAATATGCCATAAGAAAAACCAGCTCGATGAAGGGAAACTCAGCATCATTTCTTCGATTCAGAAGAAAGGGGATCCTCGTTGTTTATTATTCATGGCTATTTGGAAGTTCAGAGCCTCGTTGACAATTGTCAAGCTTCCCTGATATGAATGTTCCTTCCATATTCGACTGATCTTTTCTATGTCCATTCCCATATTGTCGTCCCATCTAAGGCGTGGCTCATTATTCTTTGGGCTATTCGTCCACGTGTCCTGCCCATCTTAATCTTTGCGTTTTAATTACTCAGACAATGCTTGGGGCTGAATAGAGTTCCTCGAGTTCTTGAGTATGTTATTTTCTCCATTCACTTGGTTCTTCGTTCCGTTTTCCACCATATATTTCCCTTAAGACCTTGATTCCAAAAACCCGAAATCTATTTACTCGAATTTTTCGCAATTGATTTTTTTTCCGTTTGGTTTTTCAGCCTTCCTTTCTTGAAAGCTCACGCTTAATTCCCGATATGTATCAAAGTCAAATATTCTCAGTTTGGATTGCCATTTCATAGTGGAAAAACGAACACCCAAACAACGCTTACAAATTATTGAATTTTATAATCAAAATTCATGATCTTTGAAAAATGTTTTTTTTCGCACTTTGGGCAATTTTACAGCCATCATAATCGACCTACTGTAGCAATTCAAGCCATTGTGGCCAAATTTCGCACGAGTTTGACGCTATTAGACATCAAGCCATCTACCCATATGCATGGCGTACAGTGTTAATGAAAACCGTGATTTGTCCATTCGCCGCCAGCAGCAACTGGAATTTTGTTACTCAACCTAGATTTGACGCAAGGATCTTGATCTTAAACTTTACAAAATACAAGTTGTGCAAGAACTGAAGCCGAACGACCTTCCACAGCATCGAGTTTTTGATAAGTGGTCCTTAAAAAAGTTGGAGGCAGATATGCTTTCTTAACGCAAAATTGTCTCCGGCGACGAAGTTCATTTTTAGTTGAATGTTAATAAACAAAAAACTGCCATATTTGGTCCGATAAGCAACCTCAGGCAATGCAATTTTAACCATGAATCGGTTCACACCAAAAGAACGCGCAGAAATACAGTTTGTAGTTTCAATGTTCATTAAAAATGAACGCTCGATTGTGCTAACACAACGTGCGTATCGTTCAAAATATCGTGATCGTGTTGCGCCCAAAAAAGATACAATTTGTCGTTGGGCCTCGAATTTTTTTCATTTTGATTCTGTGGCAAGCCCTCGTGAGCAACCTAGGCCACGTCCGCGGCGTTCAAACTCATCTATTCAGTCTGTGAAGGCCAGTGTTCAAGAAGAACCAAGTTTGCATATCGGCGCCGTTCGCAGCAGTTAGGCATCAATGGGACCACTTTGCGGAGAATTTTAAAGGATGATCTTCACTTATTTCCATACAAAGTCAGATAACTCAAAGAATTTTGCCACAAGATGAGCCACGGCGCTTGGCATACGCACATAATGTCGTTGCAATAATTAATGCTGAGTCGGAGTTCTGGCAGCAAATTTTGATGACCGATGAGGCACATTTTACGCTCTCTTGCTCAGTTAATAAATAAAATTGTCGCTTCTGGGGCACCGAAAATTCTCACATTATACACGAAGAGCCGCTATATGATCAAAAAATCACTGTTTGGACCGGTGTATGCGCTAAAACCATCATTGGACCGTAATTCTTTAAAGTTGGCGATACAGTGGATGGCGATCGATATCGGTGAATGTTGGCCCATTATGTGGTCCCGGAAATGGGTAAAAAAGGCTTATTTTAATTTTGGTTTCAACAAGACGGCGCGACATGCCATACTGCGGACAAAACTTACGCGTAAGAAGTTCCCTGGAAGATTGGTGTCAAAAAGGGCGATATCGACTGGCCTCCGAGATCGCCGGATTTGACTCCTCCAGACTTTTTTCTTTGGGGATACTTGAAAAGCAAGGTGTCTGCTAACGGCCCGAAGACAATAGAACAGCTTAAAAGAAAAATTCGTGCGGAAATCGCAGAAATTTCGACCGAAAAGCTCGAAAATGTCATGGAGAATGCGCGAAAACGAGACCATTTTTGCATCGGCAATAAAGGCGGCCATTTAATTGATATTGTTTTCAAAAATTAGTCAAAATAAATTGTAAAGGTCTAAATTGAACAAAAGAATTTCCAAAATCGGTTGAGAATTGTTGAAGTTATTCGAAATTTACATCGACCCGTATGAGATGGCGCACCCTGTACAGCATTCGAATCGATGGACCAACTGAGAAATCAGTTCGGTGCGCAATTTACTGGCTAAATCGTGTGATTTGACGTGTTAAGACTAGTTTTTTAGGGGGATACGTAAAATCAATTGCCTATGCTACCAGTGTCAATTGCAGCCTTGGAAGACAGCATTACATGTGTTACTATCATGTTACCACCACCCAACATGCTCGAAAAAGTGACCCAAAATTAGACTCTACGCATGGAGCACACAAAACGTAGCCTTAATCAATATTTACACGAAATAAGTTTTAAAAAATGGCAAACATCAATTTTTCAACTCAAATAAAAACTGTGTTCAGTTTTTCAATTTTTCTCTATGCTTTTAGACAATTAAAACCCAAATGATTAAAAAATAACATATTTCAATACTTTAATAGTGCCTTTGTTTCTTTTTAGGCATACTTGTGTCAGTGTCACCAACTCTTTCCAGCTTTACAAAGACATGACATCAAATTGCTTCTTTTACTTCCTCGACGATTCGCAGATTCACATAAATGTCTGTTGTGCGAATAACACCTTTTTTCATTGATAAGAATCTGGTCGGAATCGTAATCCTCTCCTCTGTATGCTTTGACATCTAGTTTGGTGGTATGATGTCTCCTATCTATCAGAAAATTATCTCTCTGGTCGCACGTTTCTGCATCCGGTGATTTCCACGTAGAAGATTCCTATAACGATGCCAATTATAGGAACACTTCTCTCGTAAGCATCGTATATAAGATCTTCTCTGCTGCACTGTGCAAGCGCTTGAAACGTTCGTGGTGGTCTACCAGTTTTCAACCAGTGCCGTTTCATATAAGGAATGTCTACGATGAACCAAATATTCGTACTACAGCAGATCTTGGAGAAGACTTACGAATTCCAGATCGAGTTTAAAGCTGCATACCCTATAGCCCTATGTGTATAGAGATGAGCTGTGCAATCATGTCTTGGCATCATTGATAAGCTAGTCAGGCTGTATAAGATGACAAAGGAGAATGCTTCATTAAAGTGAATGACCTAATCGAGACCTTTAAAAAAGTTAAGCTATAGTTGAAGGCTGATGGTGCTGGGACTAACATCGATTTTTCTTCTTAAATCTAATTTCGCGACTGTTAGTCGCATTCTTGCCATTTTGAAGTAGATAATATCAATGTAGACTAATAATAATAGAAGCCATTTTGACAACCGAATGATTCCGTTTTTTTTCTCTTGATAAGCCTTACTTTACATCCACCCGGAGTAATATTTGGCGAGATTAGTTGTATTGTGGAAACGGAGAAAGGCTGATGATGGAAAGAAAACTTAATTTGTTAACTAAAAAGTATCCCTTATGGTCCCTGCGGAGCAAAGCAGGTCTTGTGTCCTGAAGTTATTTTGCAAAATAACTAACCGACGTTAGATGGTAAAACAATAAACGTTGTCTTAACAGGCAGTCAACTCTATTTCTCGGTCGTCTTCTTCTTCTTCTTTTCCTTTTTTTTTTCCCGGTCGTTTTGGTCAGAAGTGTAGGACCATAACCTTCCCACTTAACTGCATTCCTACTGGTCCGCTGGGGTCCGCCGGTTTGACCTCAGAAAGTAGCTTCCCGGTTTGGGATTACTTCATCGCTGAGGTCAATCAAATGCTGGTGTTTTTGGATTTGTTTGCACCAATTGTTTTTCGGCCTGCCTTTTTTGCGTGTTCAAATTGGAACGTTGATTGATAACGCCTTTTGGACGGGGTTCAAAGGATCTCTCCTTTGAACATGGCAATACCAACTGAGTCGGTCGCGCTCTATATTTCTTGTGATGGTTTCTTTTACGTGGAGGCTTCCTCGGATCTTTGAACTTCTAATTCTGTCACGCTTTGTTACTCCTGCTGTCATGCGAAGCATCTTCATCTCAGCTGCCGTTAATTTGCTCTCATACTTTTTGTGCATTGTCGAGCATTGTGAACCGTATGTGAGCGCCGGACGTACAACTGAAGTGTAGAGCCTTCCTTTCAGCTTAGGGGCATTTTTCGATTACAGAAGATGGCGGAGTTTTCCCGCCACTTCATCCACCCTACGCTTACGCGATGTTTGATGTCGTCATCACAAGTTGCTTCTCTATTAATCATAGATCCCAGATATTTAAACTTTTCACACTTGGGAAGCACTCTTCCATTCAAGTAAATGTCTGGAATAGGCTGATGAGGGTCAGAGAACGGGCAGCACAGACACTCTGTCTTCTTTGAACTAATACGATACCCGTGTCCCTCAAAAATGTCCACCCACACATCAAGTGCTCGTTGTAGGGACGCCTGATCATCACATATAATGGCCCCATCGTCAGCAAAGAATAGCTGGTGCACATTGGGGTCCGTCACTTTTCCTTCAAGCAAGCAATCAAGGACTGCTATAAAAAGCAGTGGGCTGAGGACGCTCCCTTGGTGTACACCAACTTTGATTGCGAACTCTTCGGTGACTCCTGCGGTGCATCTTACTCTTATCGTTGCTCTCTGTTACATGTCCATGATCACTCGCACGTAGGTTTCTGGAACTCCTTTTTGTCTTAGCGCTACCCATAAAAGATCTCTTGGTTGCCGGTCAAAGGCCTTCTCGAAATCAACCAACACCATATGCAAGTCCTTTGAAGAATCACGATGCTTTTCCATCATGATCCTTATACTTTGGATTGCATCTGTTGTTGATTTACCCGAGACAAACCCGCACTGGTCATCAGATAGTCGTATTATTTTCCGCAGTCGGCTATCTAATACCCGTTCAACGATCTTCATGGTGTGCGACATCAGCTTAACAGAACGGTAGTTATCACAATTTCGCGTATCACCCTTTCCTTTGTGCAAAGGAAGAAGATAGCTTTCCCTCCATTGATTAGGCATAGTGTCGCCTCTCATAAGTTTGGAGATAAGAACCATGAGCCATCTAGACCCGATGTCTCCCTTCTTTTTCCAGAACTCAGAGGGTATCCCGTCCGGCCCAACAGCTTTTCTTTTCTTGGAGTTTTTAACCGCGTACTTCTTCGACTGTGATGTCGAATATTTCGGCATGAGTCGGGGCGGCTCTTGGAAAGTACACTCGGGGAAACTGTTCGCTCAGAAGTTCCTCGCAATACTGTCGCCATCTGTGGAGAATTTTTTCGTCTCCCACAAGGAGTTGGCCTTCAGCATTGTTAATAAACTTTGGGAAACGAATCTCCTGAGCATTTCTTCTTCTCTGGGCGGTTATCTTAAAGATATTTGCTCCTTTGTTCAAATTGCTTTGTCGTAGCTCCTGGGTAGCCTGGTTCCTGTCAGACGCGGAAGACGATATTTCTTCCAACTCCTGATAGAGGCCTTCCATGCTTTTCGCTTTGAATTCGGCGCACTTTTTCTTCGCGATACCTTTGCAATATCTATATACCTTTTCACGGCGAGCTTTTTCCATTCTATTAGTAGAAGAGCACTTTGACCAAGCTTGGAAAGCCATTTTCTTTTCGTGTATCACTGCTTTGGCTTCGTCTGTCCACCACCAGGTTTCTTTTGCGTGTTGGTAGGGGCCTTTAGATTTTCCGAGCAGTGATTTGGCTTTCTCCAGGCCAGATTGTTGTAGGGAATCCTACATGTCTTGTGCTCTGCACTCCTCATTACCGACCTCGTCGATAATGGAAGAGAGGTAGTTTTTCATGTTGGTAATAAAAGCTTCGCCTTTTCCTTTATCCAGCTTATACCACTTGATTCTCTCAGACACCTTCGTTTGCTGCTTTGACTTCTTACTCGCCTCCATAATTCAGGTGTACTTCACATCGGAGAAATGATTACAAGTTTATTCTTCAAAGTTCGTCACTACCATCTATTTTTGCCCATCATAATGGCAGCATACGAATTCCGCGTTGAAGAAACTCCATGTCTTTTAGGGCGATCCACGAATCGACATAATTTTCGAATTTTAGAAATCGAAAATGCTACCCCGCCAGGTCCGTTCGAAAGAGATGATAGTCAGAAGACGTTCCATTTCAGTGCTTCCAATAGGCTTTAAGGGCTTAAGCTCCTGTAATGACTTCACCCGGTTACACAAATATACAATATCAGCTTTGGTTCATGGATGTTTGGCTCTTTGGATTATCGTAATGGATTCATCGCTTTCACCGCTTCCGATCTTACCCCAAAAGAGCTGTTCGCTCTGGAGAAAAAAGCTGTTCAAAGCATCTCGGCTTCAATTCATATGGCGCCCAATAACCATTATCAAGGCTATCAATCGATGGTAAGTTGTTGGTTGAGTTATGCCCAACGAATCTGCAAGTTCGCCTCCAATACTGTGTGATAAAAAAGGATTCGAGCAGGGTGTACATATATTGTCTTGTGCATTCTTCGATATCATCCATGACCGACATTTCGGCTTATAAGTGACAAATGAGAACGACGTCATTGTTTTTTTTTTTTTTTGGGCTCAAGAGACAACTGAGAGACAACTCTATCGAAACCCAAAGTAAATATTTAAGAATTATTAAACATCCCAATTTTCCTCTACGGAGACTTGGACCTTATCGAAAGTGAATGAGCGATGTCGGGTAAGTTAAGGTCCCTACGGATCCATCGGGCCATGTAGAGCGACTGGACACCATTGCTTCGGCACGAACAGTCTTTGATACCAAACCCGAGGGGTCGAGAGATTGCATCGAAAATGACGCAAACAGATGGAAACCGCATAGGAAGCAGCTAGCTAAGGATCATGACGGCTGTTCATTGAGGATCAGGATTACCTCGAATCTAAACAGGTTACAAAAGGTCAGAGAATTTATATTAAATTTTGCTATAAGAGCGAGTAGAAGTTAGAAGGGTTTTAAGAATGTTAAACACTGCTTTGATTGAGTCTTCTGCCTGTCCAAGAATTACGAGCGGTATACGCGTTTCCAAGAAGGCCGGGAAAAAGTTAAAAATGTTCTCCTCCGCCGATAATTTGAGTTTAAAAAACAGCCAGACCCAGCAAGTATGGCGGGTGGTCGATCGTTGTAATGCTTTTTTTGACCAAATACTCGCATACAATTAGGGATTTATGCGACGAGGCATTGTCATGCAACAAAACGATATGCCAATTTCGCTGTACTCCGGACGAACACGATGAATTTTGTACTACAATCTTTCCAGAATTCTTAGTCTATATTTGTGGACCGAATTTCTTACGGATAATGACTTTGGAAACAAAGAGCATCGTCTTGGTCCCACTCTCCTGCAACCGCCCTTTCTTCTCTTTCGGCTCACCAGGTGACTTCCATGTCGCACTCTGCCTTTGGTAGGTTGGCTCGTATTAGAACCATCACGTTTCATCACCAGATGACATAAATGCAAGCAATTTCTTAGGGAGATTTGTTTGCCATCGTAGTGACTCACTCCCATGTCTTTTCTCGTTTCTCTGTGACAAAATGCTCAACAAATCACGTGCAGATCTTTTCTTTTGCCAAATCCTTATTAAGGATGCGACCGCACTAGTCCTTCGGACATAACGGGCAGAGTGCAGAATTCTTCTGACTTTCGCAATGTTTTCGATGAGCGTCCGTTGTCTTCCAGTTCTTCACCTAGCAAGGTGAAGCCGAGGGTTGCCATCGGTAGAATCACTTTTTCGTGCCTCCGGAGAAAAGTGAGGAGAGGCTTCAGTGATGTCGAACTAAGAGATTCGACACACTTCGCCGGCCCCAAGGGTGCGACATTGTGCGCGAGCGAAGACGGGACAGTCGTAGAGAAAGTGTTCTGCTGTGTCATCCTCCTCGCAACATGCAGCACAGGTAGGCGTCCCACTGATGCCAAGCACGTAGAGATGCTTGGTAAAAGTGTAATGTCCCATAATGACGCCGCAAGCCTTCTACAATCATTTCTCCTTAAATATAAAAAAGAATGTTGCGGACTTCTTGCAGACATCAGAACGTGTGCGGTTAGTCATCTTGCATTCTGAATATTCCTTCTATCTACCCTCCATCTGACAGTGGAAGCAAGTAGAACAAAGTTGGTTCAGGTCCTGAGAAACTCTCCTCTGAGCCCATTCTAGCTAGTTCATCAGAGATTTCATTTTCTGGGCTCCCAGAGTGAAATGGTACCTTAGAGAATTAAGTGTTCCGACTTTGATCGAAAAGGTCTTGAGCTGAATAGAGAGTTGGACACAGCTTCGGGTGCATCTTGGCTGTCACTGCAGACGCATATGCTTTTTCCCTTCCGCTTGTGCTCCACAACATAGTGCATGGCCATTTGAATTGCGTATATTTCTGATTGAAAGACAGATCCCCGCTCAGTCTTGAAGCCATCTGTAAAAATTCGAAGACAGTCCATTCCAGGCTCAGTATCTGGACAAGGAGAGTCCTGACATGACGCCACGGAAACTTGACTGTGAAATTATAGCGCAATAGGATGGCAGATATCATTGCGTCGGAAGGCATGTTCATGATACAGGACGGTAGGATATTTCCCGCGCAACCATTTTTCTTGAGGCAAGACATGGCTTTCAGTGCGAATCCTCTTATATTTACGAGGGTGGTCCGATAAGTACTTAGCCCCACCGCCAGATGGCGCCAGTATCGCAAGAGCAACTTACTATCGTGTAGTACATTTTAGTAGACGGTTGGTGTCGAAATTTCAGCCGGATCGGACTCGTAGTTTTGTTTTGACCGCGTGTGGAAGCGGGAGTGTCCGCGAATTTTAGAAAAATGGAAAAAGAGCAATATCGGTCGGTGATACGATTCTTATTTTTGGAAGGGAAATCGCGCAGCGAAATCAAAGAGCGTTTGGATGCTGTGTACGGTGACTCTTCTCCTTCGATGGCGACCATCAAAAATTGGTTTAACGAGTTTCAACGTGGTCGCACGTCGTTTTTTAATGAGCCACGTCCAGGTGCCCCGAAAACGGCTACCACGGAGGATAACGTGACAAAAATCCACGATCTCGTATTGGCAGACGGTCGATTGAAGGTGCGCGAGAAAGCTGAGACAGTAGGCATTTCAAAAGATCGCGTGGGTCAAATCCACGCGATCCATATATCCATATATCGGCGCGATGGGTGCCGCGTTTGCTCACTCCGGACAACAAGCGCAACCATGAGACCACTTCAGAGCAGTGTTTGACGCTGTTTAAGCGCAATGCGAAGGAGTTTCTGCGTCGTTTCGTGACAGTCGACGAAACATGGATCCACTGGTACACACCAGAGACCAAGGAACAGTCGAAACAGTGGACTTGTAGAGCAGCTCCCGGTGTGCTGGGGAAAGCCCCCGTGCAGCTGAGACAGGCCGCTCTTTGGAGTTTGGTGAAAAAAGCCACGACTTGTTTGCATCTTAGCCTGTGCCATCAGACAACCAATGCTTATGAGATTATCGGTCGTATAATTGTCGTGAAGATCCAGAGGACCGTTTTCGGCTATAAGCCCAAAGGCACCTTTGCATTGCCAAAAAGCTGACAGCGTTTTGATGGCTTTTGACTCAATATGCTTTGACCAAAGAAGCTTGCTATCTAAGATGACTCCCAGGTACTTAGCCTCCTTGGATATCGGGATGGGAATGCCTTTTGCACCAGCTGAGTATTCTATTCTTTAGTAAACCTAATGGTGGAATTTTGACTGCACTGAGAAAGGGACCTGATGCTTATGGCAAAAAAAAAAAAATCCTTTCTGCCGGGATTCGAACTCGATGCCATTGGCATCCGGGATCAAACTTAACAAACATGAATGCAAACAAACCGAAAATCTGTCCAATCTGGAACCAGAAATACGTCAGCTCTGCATTCCAAATCTATTTCACACTCTCTCCTATCGTGAAATCACATGTTTCTATTTCATCATCGTATTAGAACGACTTATTCGAGACGATTCTGCGGATAGCAATGCCACCGCAGCACTATACTCTACAATGAAACAAAAAAAAAAAACAATTTTTCGGGTTAGTCCATCCTATGACTAATAGAAATATAATTAACAAAAGAGAGACAAATCCAATCCGCATAACGCCTTTTGTCTGCCGGGGCAACAAACCAGCCTCGAACAATTCGTGTCCCACTAATCTGTCCAGTATTTGGCATCGTCAACCAGAACACACGCAGAACCTCAATAATAAAACAAAAATCACAGCAGACTAACGACCGGAGTAAACCCCGGAGCACAAGAGACTGTTAATTGCGACTAATAAATTAATTGTAAGGCGTGGGTGTAGAAAAAAGGGGGAGCAAAGCGAAGATCTCGGATGATCTGGTGAAAATGTCAACCGGCAGGAATAAGAACGGACTTACGGTCCAGCTGCAAGGCAGTATCTGTGGGACAGCACTTCAGCCTCAAAGGAAAACAGGTCAGCCTCGCGAAATAACAGCAGGTGGTGTCCTACGTCAGTCTTTAAATATTGTCTCCCGTCATTAGCACCTGCTGTCGCTGGTGGGGCACTTGATGCATACAGAAAGGAAAACAAGAAAAAAAACTCAAACCGTCAAACTTAGTGTTGGATTCCGTTCGTCTTCCCTCCATTCCAAGTATGAAAGGAATGAAAACAAAATGTCGGCGCCTGATGGGGACGTCTCGGCAGATGTACCAGGTTAGATTGACGAGGACAAAATCAATACAAGCGGGGAATAATGAAAACAACTGTCCTTGATACCATAGCGAACCAATTAAACGGGCGAGCACCCGGTACAAGGACAGAACACGCGACCACTCGAGGGTTATTACCAGTACTTACCTCTATACAGCATAGCCACGGACGTTGCTGAATCTTGAAACGAGCCCCAAACCGAACTGATCGAATTATCTCGTTGTCTGTGGTACTCCCGCTCGCAGTCGCCCTGGGCATCCAATTCCCGTAGACATTGCTCCTCCAGCCATCCATCGTCGTTCGATTCCTGCTGCATGATGAGAAGACCTGTAAATTGATTTTTCCACACACTTGCACACCCGATAGCGAGCGAATTGGCTGCTACTCATGAAACAACCAAAACACTAGACAACGATTATGATGATGATGAGGTGCACCTTTCCTTCTCGGGGAGATCCTCCTCCTGAAGTGCGTAGGAGGGCGTTGGGTCGCTGCGTTATCTACTAATTACTAATATGTACATGTGCGAATGCTTTTGTTTGCACTACTGAATCGTATGTACATACACTTGAGTCTTTCTTTTCTATTTTTTTTCCCTTCTCTTTTTCCGCTTTCCTGTCGTCTACACTTTGCCCGAATCACTATGAAACGAGATTTTTCTCTCCTTTTTGCCTTATTTTGTTTTCTAATTCACTCGTCTTCCACGACTAAGTCGAGTCTATTGTGATGGCCGATTCTGATGATTTTGTGTCATGAAAATTGATTACGACGGGAAACGATTAGGAAAAAGAACTTGAACGCCATTTTAGTGCAGAAGAATTGAGAAGAAAGGCGAGAATGTGTGGTAGAAAAAAAAAAACTACTGCACGGTGCACGGCGGGCTGGGAAAGAAGTGTTTTCTGTTTTCAGCTGGTGTTGTTGGTTCTGTTCTGTCAAAAAATATCGCAACCTACAGATGTGTGTGTTTTCTTTTATTTTTGCTGTTGGTGTTTTTAGGTTTTTTTTTCTTTTTGCCTTTCTGCTTTGTTGCATTCTTCGAAAATTCCTTTGTCAATCGGACAGTAGTTGATGGTGTCATCATAAGTGATGCCAAGTCGACTTAAAATATTTTCCTTAAGTGTTGCAAACATGTTTTTAAGGTTGTTCGACTTTGATGAGTCCCGAATCACCAAATCAGTCTAGATTGATTTTTTTTAATAGCAGTTTCTTCAATGTTTCTCAATTTTTACGAGCATTGTGAAGTTATCCAAATCGACAAATGCAAGATATCAACAATCGATGCTCTTTCCACAGAAAAAGGCAGAGTTCTCTCCAGGTTTAAACGGTTACATAGCCAGTTGGCAAGCCATGATCCAAAGATAAGGACTATAAAGTCTACAAATGTCAACGCTACTGACGGAGTTCTTGAGGTCGAGGATCCACAGGGAAAAGTCAATTCGATCGACTTTTTTCGGCTCTGTGTATACGGTGAACCGCCATCATGACCTTGAAAACGCAGCCTCATAGCTCATAGGAAATAGAGAGTTTGCGATCTGGGAATAACGGTTTTACTGTATTCACGGTTTAACATGGTGTAAGCCTTGCGAATGACCGATTTTCTGCCAGTTTGTTTGTGGGAAGTGATAAACTTCTGTGCATCCTGGACTCATTTAAAAATAAGAAGTCATCGGGAATAGGTGGTATCCTAAACGTTGTCTTAAGACACCTGCCAATTGAACCAGTGAGTATTCTCATCACGTTTTTGTCACTATCCAGGGCATTGGAAAACAGTAAACGGGATGAGATAGAACAAACGCTCTGAATCTCGGATCAATTAGTTTGCTTTTGAATGTCAGCAAGGTTTTTGAAAAAGTAGTAAACAGATCTCTGATCAAATGTGTTGAGGAAAGGGGAACAATATATGCAACCAGTTTGGTTTTAAGGCGAGCCATACTATTCCCGCTGCGTCAGAACTGGTTTCCCACATTCTTGGTGCTTGTCTGGTCGACTTTGAAAATGCCTTCGATACCGTTAGTTAGAAGATCTTTAGTAGCATGCTGATCAGGTCCAAAAATTGAGGTCATCAATATAATGTTGCAGTGTGATTCCAATCATATTAAGAGATATTGCGGTCTTTGGAAGTTAACAATTAATTCCCAGAAGTCGGAAACTATACTGTTTAGGACTTCGTAATAAAGGGCCCCAAAGGATGCCAGAAAGAACTGGATGACATGCGCCATCATTTGGCAATTTTTACAACTTGGCATCTGGTTTGACCAGTATCTGTATTTCAAAAGAGGTAAGCCTTCGGTATGACAAGGAATCTGTTCCACAGCAGCCAACTTGACCGCAGGGTAGAAATCATGAACTACGTGCTCCTAATACGATCTTTTATAGCGCATGGTCATCCGATGTGGCTTAAGTCCCTTAGTGTCTGCTTAGAATGTACAGAACACCAGAGTCCCAGTTCATTAAGTATTACCCTAATAAGGCCTTGTACGACGGCGCAGTCCTAGCAGAATTGGCTATTTTCTTGTTAAAATGACAATGAATGATGTGAAAGCGCATCGCAAGGCTATGAATAATGACAATAATCTCCAGAGCTTACTACCCCAATCATAGATACCACGGGAGCACACTCCGATCGGCCCTTATTAGTCCAGAGGTATTTCTCCACGTTGATGCTGAAAGATTAGTGCAAAATAAAGATGGCACCCGGCAATTGTGTGAACTCTCGTTTCACAATAATATTTCTTTTAGAAGAAAGGAACGATGCTCTAGAAACAAACAAAAATACTTCAACTCTACCTTAGAAGAAATTGAAACTGGAGTTCCGCAAGGGAATTTATTGGGGCCAGTTCTTTATTTTCCGCTTAAAAGCGATATAGAAAAATACTGTAGTTACTGTCAATGATGACACTGCCATCATGGCAGCAGCTTAATGGTCATCTTGTGTGAAGATTTTGTATCGCTCAAGACAGTCCTAAGGAAAGGAGCTCCTTCGAAAAGCTATTTTCAGAACTTGTATAAAAAGGATCGGGAACAATTTTTTCCTGACATGTCTTTTTTTTTTTTTGGTTGCGCCCATGGATGTGGAATCTTCAAAAGATACTGATAACCCGTGTTGCCAGCATGCACGATTCGCGAGATATTATTCTCCTTTTTTCACGCGCCTACGTACTAAACCACACCTCTGCACACTTCAATCACTCTCCCCGCGGGACTGCCGTTAGGTATTACTTCGCGGGGCTGGTTAGCGGTACACACTGTATTTCGGGTAGAGGCCTCTTGGGTTCTTCTCTCTGCTTCGACTTGCCGTAGCTTTGTTTGTACTGATGCATCGAGTACTGATGTTTCGTTCCAATTTTCCACCGAGTCCATCATATAGGAGATCAGGTTTTCAGGACTTGGTACATTTAGCCTTTGTCTGTCCTGCATAAAGCGACTGCAGTAAAAGACTGTGTGTTCTGCGTCCTCCTCGGACTTTGGGCATTGTGGACACAGCGGAGAACTATCATATCCAAATCTGTGCAGATACTTTCGATAGCCACCATGTCCAGACAGAAACTGCGAAAGATGGTAATTGCAGTCTCCTGTCGGTCTTGATGTCCAAGTCTCGATGACGGGAATGAGCCTGTGCGTCCAGCTTCCTTTTGTGGAGATGTCCCATCTGGCTTGCCACATTGCTATGGATTCTGCCTGTTCTTCTGCTTTTATAAGCCTGGTCTGTTGCCGGTCTGGCATGCGCCTTTGGTATACCCTTTTGAGCTCGTCTGCCAATATATCGATGGGTAGCATTCCTGCTATGACTAACGCTGCTTCGTCGGAGATGGTCCTGAATCCGCAGATTACTCCTATTGCGCTGAATCCATTTTCCGCTTTAGTCCTTTTACTGCAAGGGCTTCCGCCCAAATTGGAGCAGCGTACAGTAGGACTGAGCTGATTACACGTGAGAGTAGGTAGGTAGGTAGGTAGGTAGGAGTGGCCGCCTGATATCGAGATGCCAGGCCCAATTAGCGCTTATGCGCCGTTTTGATGCCACAACTCAGTGACCTAGTGTGCTGTTATTGGAGTTTCATATTCATCCTGTGGAATTAAGGAATTTGATGATATTGCAGAATCCTATTTCCCTGAATTCTGATAGGTCGTCGAAGGAGATTTTGCCGAGTAGGCGCTGTCTGGTTCTAGCTAGAGCCGGACATTCACACAGGAAATGGGTGAGAGTTTCCTTTTCCAGTGGGTTCTTGCAACTACGGCAGTAGGTGTTGAATGGGATGCCTAACTTAGCAGCGTGGGTACCGACAGGCCAGTGGCCAGTACAGATGGCTACAATTCTGGCAATCTCTTGTCGGGGTCTGTTAGTTAGGTCGAGGGTTCTTTTCCTGTTATAGGAGGGCCATGTTTTCCTAGATATGACGCAGTTGCTAAGACTGCACCATCTGGAGTTCGCCCTCGAGAGAAAGTGTTGTAGAAGGTTTGCCTTGACCAGTCTGATGGGGGGGAGTACTGCCTCCGCCAAAGAACAGTCGAGGGAAGAGCCGTGCCTTGCTAAAGCGTCAGCCTTTTCGTTTCCCTCTATTTTGCTGTGGCCAGGAACCCAAATGAGAGTAATGTTGAAATAGTCTCCTGCACAGCTGATTTCATCCTTACACTGTGCAACTAATTTGGATTTTATGGAGTGAGAGTCGAGGGCTTTGATAGCTGATTGGCTATCAATATATATATTGACATCTCTCTTGGTAATAGGATAGCGCGTGAGTAACTTGCAAGCTTCCTTAATCGTTAGTATTTCCGCTTGGAACACGCTGGCCGAGTCTGGAAGTCGCAGCAATTTGGAGATATTCAGTTCCGCTGAGAAGATACCCGAGCCAACCCCACACTCCATTTTCGAACCGTCGGTGAAAAAAGCTACCTGATGGTTCTCAGAGTGCAGTCCCTGTTTCCATGCCATCCTGGATGGGAAGTGGACATGGGCGGCTTTATTTGGGTTGTGTATGGGTGTCGTGAAATCGGTTGCAGTCATGGCCAGGTCACTAGGTAATAGGTCCAGCACCTTGCTATGACCGTAGGGTTTAGATGACCACAACCCAGATTCTCTGAGTCTAATGGCGCTACAGGCTGCATTATATCTGATGAAGAGGTCCAGAGGGAGGAGGTTTAGGAGTACGTTGAGTGCCTCGGTCGGGGTAGACCGAAGGGCACCGGTTACCCCGATACTGGCCGATCTCTGTACGCGGCTTAGTTTTTTGATGTTGTATGCCTTACTTAGGGCAGGCCACCATACGAGCGCTCCGTAGGTGAGGATGGGGCGGATGACAGCCGTGTACATCCACAGCACCATTTTGGGTCGGAGTCCCCAGCTTTTGCCGAAGGTTCTGCTACAGGCATAGAAAGCGACACATGCTTTCCGTACCCGATGTTCAATGTTTATCTTCCAACTGAGCTTGGGGTCTAGGATAATTCCTAGGTATCTAGCCTTGGAAGACAAGGAGAGTGACTGGTTGTTGAGTCGAGGGAGATTGAAGGCCGGTATCTTATATTTGGTGGTAAACAGCATCAGTTCTGTTTTACTCGGATTGACGCTTAGGCCGCTTAACTTATTCAGAGCTCTCTCTGAGATTTCGCTAATTACCGAGGGAAACATTCCCGATACTAGGATGACCACGTCGTCAGCATAAGCAACCGCCTTTATTCCGATTCTCTCGAATTCTTTCAGAATTTTATCGATAACCAAGAGCCATAGTAGAGGCGATATTACTCCACCTTGGGGTGTGCCTCTATCTACGGTCTTAACTATAGTGGTGTTGCCCATCTGGGCCTGAATGATCCTAGTTCTGAGCATGGATATGATCCATCTGCTAACAAGTCCCTCTACTCCTGCCGTGGTGAGGGCTTCTTGGATCGATTCAGTGTGAATGTTGTTGAAAGCACCTTCTATATCTATGAAGGTAGCTAAGGTAAATTGTTTATGGTGGATGGATTTTTCGATTGTCTGCACGACTTCATGCAGGGCGGTCTCAGTGGACTTGCCTTTAATGTAAGCGTGTTGGGACTTCGAAAACTTTGTGTTTCCTAGGGAGTCGCGGATGTGCCTGTCCAAGATGCGTTCGAGGGTCTTCAGGACGAAGGATGTGAGGCTGATAGGTCTGAAATCCTTTGCGGATTCATGACCGCGCTTGCCAGCCTTCGGGATGAAGATACATCGAACTCTTCTCCAGGCTAGGGGGATGTAGTTGAGTTTCAGCGAACTTCGATAAATCACCGTTAGCCAGGGTATAACCTTGCCCAAATTCTTTTGTAGCATTATAGGAAATATCCCGTCAAGTCCCGGTGACTTGTATGGAGGGAAGCTGCTAATGGCCCAAGATATATTATCGGGGTTGATGATCAAATTAGCATCGCCCCGTGGTGTGTGCTGCGTATGATGAGGGACCTGCGTAGTAGTCCCGTAGTCTTTACATCCGGGGAAGTGGGTGTTCAAGAGAAGTTCCAGGGACTCTTCTGTGGAATCTGCCCAAACACCGTCGTTACGTCTAATGTAGGATGGATTCTGGTGTTGTTTGGATAGGATTTTGCTCAGCCTGGCAGCATCCTTTAGTGTTTCGATTGACTGGCAGTACTCTGACCACGCCTGAGCTTTGGCTTTGCTAATGGCCTTTTTGTAGAGTTTAAGGCAGTCTTTGTAGGGTTTCCAGTATTTGTGTCTGTGGCAGATGTTGAAGAGGTCTCTTGTCATTTTCCTTAAAACGGAGAGATCCTCATTCCACCACGGTGGGAAGGTTTTTTTGCTGTGCTTAACTGGGCACTGAAGGCCGTGACCATGGCCTTTTCAAAGGTCCTAACTTTCGTGTCCAGTTGTTCTACAGATTCCATGTCTGGATCGGGTAGGTTATTGAGTTTGGAGTTAATGATCTTGCTGAATTTTTTCCAGTCAGTACGTTTAGGATTTCTGAAGGGGATGGAGGGGTCGGCACTGAAATTCACATTGAAGAGTATCCATTTGTGGTCTGCAAACGATTTTAGATTGGATACTCTCCAGCTGTCGACCCTATAATTGGTGGAATTGGAAATTAGGGTTATATCAAGTACTTCCTCCCAGCCAGGATGTGCTTCCGAACTCGGAAATACAAACGTTGGGGAGCTACCTACATTACATATATTGAGCTTGGAGGTAATTAAGAAATCAAACAGAGACTCACCCCTTTCGTTGATTTCCGAACTGCCCCATAGAGAGTGTCTGGCGTTGGCGTCGCATCCGAGAAGAAGGGTATCCTTACCCTTTTGAAATTGCTTAACCAGTAGTTGCACTTCAATCGGTGGAGATGGCATATCGTGCGGCATGTAGCTTGATGCTATAATGAGGTTCGGCTGGCCAGAACCTTCCAGATTAACGACTGTTAAATCTTCGGAGCTAAGGTGGGGACATAAAAAGGCTTTAATATGTTTCTTAGCTAGTATACAGGTTCTGGGCTTACCGGTTTGTTTTTTGTAAAAAATGTTGTAGTTGGTGTCGTTGAGCCCTCGGATAATAGAACCGTTTACCCAGGGCTCCTGCAATATGCCAATGTCAATGTTTTCCCCCCGCAGGAAAACTAGCAGATTCTCCGACGCACATTTCGAGTGCTGGAGATTAAACTGTATGACATTAAGCATATTGTAGTTACTGTTGTTGCTTTTGTTGTTGCTCTTGGTGTAGTTGAGGTTGGTCTTCCGTTTCGATCGATAGGCCCTCCAGCAATTTGTCAGTTGCATCGATCTCAACTAGATCGTCACCAGGGCCTGTCGGGCGAAAGATTTTGAGTTTGGCTTGCCTGACGCCAAACTTCATTTTGTAGTTTGCCTCCTTCAGTACTTCCAAGCACTTTTCATTGATGGAGAGCAAGTAAGTTTGGGAGTTGTTCTGTGGTTCTTCGACCTTTATGATGGCCCAGTCCTCCGTGGGGATGTTGGGGTTTTGCAACTTGAGATATTGGAGAACCTTTCCGCTGTCTATAGTCGTCCGGCGTAGCCAAATACGTGCCCTTGGTATCCTGGGGATATCCTTAGCGGGGATGATCTTGATCTTAAGTTCATCCCAGGCATCGTTAACCTGTGAGAGTAGGACTCTGCCTATATTCGGAAGCATTCGTGAAAGAGCTCGTTGCGCGTGTGATGCCTTCTCGCTGGCCTGTTGTCTAGTATTATCCCTAGATACTTGACTGCTTTCTTGGACCTTATCGTCTGGTCTCCGACTAAGAAGCTCGCATATTCCACCTTTTTACGGCTGGTTATGAGTACAGCCTCCGTTTTTTGGGCTGCTAGTTCTAGACCGGCATTTGAAAGCAAATCTTTCACTTTAGAGATAGATGCGTTTGTAGTGGCCTCTTCTTCCTCTATATGCTTAGCCACTGTGACGATGGCAATTTCGCCGGCGAAGCCGATGATTCGTACTCCTTCGGGAAGCGCTAATCGTAGAACGCCATCGTACATGATGTTCCACAGAAGAGGTCCAAGGACTGATCCTTGAGGAACACCCTTGGAATTTTACGCCTTCGTCGGTATTCTACATTAGCCTCCTGTTGTTGAAGTAGTCGATGACGGTCTTTAATAAATAGTGGGGGGTACCCATGTCAATTGAAGACTTTTGTATGTGCGTCCAGTTAGCCGAGTTGAAAGCATTTTTTATGTCCAGCGTAATTACTGCACAATACTTCTTCTCTAGCCCTTCTCCATCTTTTTCCTTGGATGGCGTCCGCAGCCAGGTTTACCACTGTTTCTATGGCGTCGACCGTTGATCGTCCTTTTCTGAAGCCGTATTGGTGGGCTGACAATGCACCGTTCGCTTCCGCCACCGCCAGTAACCTATCGTAGATAATTCATTCACGGGTCTTGCCTAGTGTATCCAAAAGACAGATTGGCCGATACGAGGACGGTTCTCTAGGTGGTTTCTTTCCTTTTGGCAGTAGTACCAAGTGCTGCAGCTTCCACTGTGTGGGAAAGATCCCCTCCTGCAAACATTTCCCCAAAGTGTGCTGGAAAGCATCTGGTCTAGCGTAATGGCCGCTTTGACTGCCTTGTTTGGGATTCCATCCGGTCCGGGTGTTTTATTGTTTTTGACCCTCAAGACTGCCTTATTTAGCTCCTCTAGGGTAATAACAGGAATTTCTTCTGTGTTAATCCTCGCATTCCTGACATTGTCTGTACATGGCAGTCTGGCGGGCTTTATGGTCGGGGTCTGACCTACAAAACTCGCTAAGCATCGCCATTCGTTTAGGCTGGATCGAGTTTTTATTGGATTTTTATCGGTGCAACCTCAAAGTGTAGCCAAGGTTTGAACAGAGGTATTCTGTGTTCGACTTGATTCATCAGGTCGCCGATGATGAAATCCTGTCACAAGCAACAGTTTTTTAGGTGGCATAATCTCTCCAAAGACAGCGGAAAGAGTGTAGAGGACGAGCCTTGCGCTGAACGGGCGACAACCCGTAACACGTTCAGGTCGTAAGTCAAGTGTTCGCATTGATGACAGTGCACATTAATATCACTGAAAATTGTCAATATCCTCAGGAACTGCGAGGTGACCAACTACCAGACACAAAATAGGGTCACGATGATTCTCCATAGCCTTTACAGTTCCGACTTGGCTCTAATAGACTCTTATCTATTGGTAAGGGTTAAAGCCTCGCTCATTGGATCCTACATGCCGTTAAAGGAGCTTGCACGCGCATCCTTATTGACTGTGGTGTTTGACGACTCGGAACAGTGCTGTGAAAGCACAAAAAAGGGTGAAAATGTTGAAGCAGTGATGAAAATTGTTATGAAAAATTGTTGAATTACAGAAGTTGTTGAGGATATTGGATATTGGTTGGCTCATGCCATGAATTTTGTTCAGATATTTTGAGCATGAAACATGAAACAAAAGAAGCATCGCGCAGTAGCTGCTGAACGACCAGATTTGCTGAAAGGGGATATCACTGATGACGAAACATGGGTAAATCGTTTTGACTATGGAATCAAAGCCAGATCGGCCCAGTGGAAGTGATCAGAAGAGCCAAGACCGAAAATAGAACGCTTCGGTTAAATGTAAAAGTTTTGCCCACTTTCCTCAATTACAATGGCATGGTTCATCATGAACTTTTGCCAGAAGGCTGCGGGGCCAATAAGGAATATTACCTACAAGCTATTGCGGCGTTTGCGTGATGCTATACGAAGAAAACCTTCTGACTTGAGGGGGAAAAAATTCATGGCTGCTGTTTGTGCGTAATTTATCGCCCAAAAACAGGGGCTAGCCATCGTATTCACCGGACTGCGAATATTTTTCTCTTCCGAATTTGCCATAAAGACAGAAATTTGCCATAAGGAAGAGATACAGACCGCATCGCTAGAAGAAAGACTAAGCCAGACATACTTAAACTGTTTCGTGGTTAAGCTTAAAAATCAAACCATTGTTAATTAAACTCTTCAAGTTGGACTGTAACACCTTCAAGAGCTAAGCTTTTTAGCAAGACTTGTTACCATTTCTGCGTTAATGCAGCTGACCTATTATTAAACGGATATTTTCAAATTCGAAAATTAAATTTGGCATTACTTGATGGTTATCACTCAACGGCAGCTAACTTCACGTTTATTTATACCCACGATGACAATTGTCTTCAGCACGTGCGTTGAGATTTGTTTTCATTCCTTAACTAACTTATCGTTTTCTTGATTTTCATTCACGCAATGCCAGTTTTCAAGCAGGAAAACAATCTGCTCATCTTTAAAGGCAGTAATTTCCTGAAACATCGTTTAATTCTTTCCGTGCTTAGCGGGAAGCCAGTGAAAATAATTGAAATTCGAAGCAACGACGATGTTCCGGGTCTCAAGGAATATGAAATCGGTCTCATTCGACTGCTAGACAAAATTACAAATGGAACCAAAATTGAACTAAATCCATCGGGCACATCTGTGGTCTTCAGTCCAGGACTGCTACATGGCGGGACTATTCATCACGACTGTTGTTTGCAGCGTGGAATTGGCTACTACCTGGACACCCTCATAGCCCTTGGTCCGTTTTGCAAGAATCCGATTCACGCAACGTTGCGGGGAGTAACGAATAGCAAGGAATCTCCATCGGTGGACCATGTTAAAGCAGCGGCGTTGTCAATATTAAAGCGATTTCTTGTCGTCGACGATGGATTGGATTTTAAGATCGTTAAACGCGGCTTAATGCCCGACGGAGGTGGCGAGGTTGTCTTCCGTTGTCCGGTGAGGAAGAGTTTCAGAGCAATACAGTTCGTCAAGCAAGGCATGGTGAAACGAATTCGAGGCACAGTTTATTCGTGTAAAGTGTCACCAGCGATGGCAAATCGAACATTGGAAGCGGCTAAGGGAGTGATGTTGAACTTCCTGACGGACGTGTTTCTTGTTTCGGATCATAATAAAGGAAAACTATCAGGAAACAGTCCTGGATATGGTGTCAACCTAGTGGCGGAAACAACTGAGGGAGTTATGCTTTCCGCCGAATGTGTGTCAAATGCCAGGGAAGAGGTGGGTTTCGGTTTCCATATATTTCATTGTTATTTTTGGTAATCTGTGTCGTTTCAGGGAGCCGATCCATCAATTCCAGAAGACCTAGGAAAGGAAGCCGCCCACAAGTTGTTGGATGAAATCTACCGCGGCGGTTGTGTAGACTCAGCGTTTCAGTGGCTGCCAGTCCTATTCATGGCTTTGGGGCAGAAAAACGTCTCGAAATACCTGACTGGACCCCTCTCGCAGTATACTGTTCATTTTCTGCAGCACCTGCGTGACTTCTTTGCCATCACATTCAAGTTGGAGAATCCCGAGGAAGACGAAGTTGATGGATACACACAGCCTGGTGCACAGAAGGTCCTACTGACGTGCGTGGGCATTGGATATACGAATATTAGTAAACGTGTCATTTAAGTAGAAATAAAGTGTTGTTTGTTACAAGCCAAGTGTGTCAATTTGTATGCGAATAAGTGGCAGGAATGGAGCTCCTCTGTGGGATGGAAAGGTGTACGAGGACACACTATACGCAGAAGGAGTGCAGATGTCTTTTGAGTGCTATTCTTCAATCATCCTTAATCAAAATGACGTCTTGTGCCGTTGATGGCCATGGAAAAACAAGACTTCAGACACTTGAAAGAGATTTGCCCGTACAGTAGTGCTCCTGCATGTGATGGGGCCACTTCCGTAGCGATCTCATAAAACGCGTCATATCTCCTCTGTTTGATGCCACTTCATAGCCTTCGGTTCGACTTAATTCAGGCGAGGGACGCTCTCCTAGACATGTAGAAGAATCAGTTCGTCGTTTCCTTTCGTAGTGCTCAACTATAGCGTGTGAAGCAGAAATTAAGGGGAATAACTGCCCGAAATCTGGATTATCGAGGACATCGCTTTGTCGATTTATCGACATGATTCTAGGAATTCCAGCATGTTAATTGGACACAAGACATCGACATCGTTTCTGGACACAAAAGACATGCTTTTCAAAAGCAGGTGTAACCCTAGAGCTGAGACGAATATAGTTCTGCTCTAACGTAATCCATCCAATGCACCTAATCTCCAGGTTTCATGCGGAACATTCTCTCAGATACCAACTTCGAATGCAGCAAAAATCATTTTCCAAAAGAAATTCTAGATGTTTCCTCATATTCCACGTCCATCAACTCACGAGTCATCAGTTTTCGTTTTTTATAATTTTTTTTTGCCTCGCGTCTAAAGTGCTTCCATCGCTATGCACATTTCATTGAACCCACATTTCCCCAACTCAGCTATCGATGAATGAATCGACGTTTAAGCTGACGTAGCCCCATGCGCTCGTTGATAGTAATAGTCAGTCTCAGCAATTTGATCAATATAAATGGATGGCCTCCAACCTAAGGCAATCAGTTCACTTCCTTATCGTTTCGAGTATACAACGAGTACCTCCAGCATTTGCGATGAATTACCTGAGAATCGGTTTGGCTTTATTGGTAGTAGCTAGCGCTACATACGCTGCATCGTCTGGCGCCGATTTCGGCAGCTCTGAAGAGAATGGGCACGATTTTAAGAACGGCGGTCGGGGCGCAAATGCCCTGCGTCCATCTGCCTGGCTTCCAAAGCTCTCACAAAACGTGCCCTCCGTCGACAGCATCTCGTACAAGAATCTCGCCCAGATGCCCGTGCAAGCCGCCAAAACTCTCCTGAAGGCAGTTGGTAAGTTTGAATTTCTTTCACTCACTTGAATACGATTTTCTAATTCATCGCTTCGTAGCTGAAAAAGCTTACCTGGAACCATACAGTGGATCTCTCTTCAGACCGAACGTGGCCCAGATTTCCATGTTCCTCATCACTAGCAACGGCAATGTTTCCGCTCCAGTTGGCAATCCAAGAAACCTGTCTCGCTACCCATTGAATTCTGGAGAGATCACCATCTTCATCTCGGGCTTGCCATCGAACACAGAGGATCCAAGCGATGCTGTCGCTGAACTGATCGAGGCTTACCGTCAACGTTATGAACTCAATGAATACCACTTCCAACAGGGCGAGAACAAGAACCAAGCCAACTCATGGGACGGTCCATCCAGTGGAAATCTGATTGTCGTCGATTTGGGCAACCAATTGAACACTTTCAAGAAATGGGCTACTTTGGACATCGAGCATGTTGGCGAGGGTATCGGTCGTGCTATTGCCAACATCAGTGAATACGCTCCAAATGCTCAAATCCATGTGATTGGTAACAGTGTGGGAGCTCACGTTGCCGGCGAAGCTGCTAAGGAGTACACTAAAATCACGAACAAGGAATTGCCCCGTGTAACTGGCTTGGATCCCTCCAATGTAGTCGCCCAGGGCAGCAAACCAGGAGTTGGCTTGAACCGCGGCTCAGCTCAATTTGTTGATGTCATCCACTCGACCACGAACCAAGCCGGCGATGCTACCAACGGTGATGTTGACTTCTATCCCAACGGACGTGGATCAGTGACCGCTGGTGCTCGCAACATTATCGATGCCATCCTTATTCCTCTTCGTTACTTCGCCGAATCAGTCAGACCAGGAAACGATAAGAACTTCATGGCTGTCGAATGCAACACATTGGAGGAATACGAGGGCCATCAGTGCCAAGGAGCACGCATCCCAATGGGCTACAATACCCCAGCCAACGCTAAGGGAGATTACATCTTGCGAGTGAACTCGAATGCCCCTTACGGCAAGAACGGAAAACGCTTGTCAGGCGGACAGGGTCGCTACTCGGGCTATTAAGCTGACGAATGCGGACTCTAACCAGTGAATATCGTGCGCTGATTGTTCTATCGTTAAATGGATAATGGATTAGATGTTCAGACAGTTTTTTTTTGATTAAATAAATGTATTCATATTTGTAGCAAAACTTTTGGGTTTTTTATCGTATGCTTGGCTTGGACTTGTCTGATCTTACCCCTCTAATGGCTTTTAGGTTACATTCGTCTGTTGACATTGAATAACAACTCTGATCTAGCTTGTCTGCCAAAGGGAAGTCTTTCTGGTTCCTTTAAATGGGATCACCGGGAGTGCTCTTGATAATCTTACTAATTGAACTGAGGTTCTAGTGCAACTTTAGAAGCTTCTCTACCTTTGATTGGGCTTGAAGTGGTTGTCTCTGACTTGGTTGATTTAGATTTGCCTTTATGTTTCTCCTGCGTATAGTTGTTGGTCATAGGCCTTAATTGATGAACTCTATCAAACTTCATCAATACAGCCCATCGAAGTAGCACCATACATAGCGCGTTCACATCTAGAGAGGAATGGCAAGTCCGTACGACGATTTCAGAATACCAGCTCTTGAGCATCTTTTAAGCAGAATCATTGGCAATCGAGGGGCTCAGTTTAAGCTGCCTCAACAACATGGCTACTGCTATCTGTGGTGATAGGCAAGTCGCCATCAAAGCCCTATCGTCAGCAACAAGGTCCTCCAGACTGATCGAGCAATGCAACGAGGAAATCAAACGGACAAGTATGGCTATGAGGATCACGCTCTTCTGGGATTCAGGCCACAGCAGCATAGAGGGAAATGAGAAGACGGATAAGCTAGCCAGGTACGTTGAAACACCTTAATTCAAATAAATATGCGGCAACAATAAGTCCTTCTTATGCCAAATGTTATCCGATCGAATAAGTCTTTACTCTTAGATATAATACTTGATTTTTTAAGCGTTTTGTTTTTATTTGTCAAAAAAAACTAGAAAAAAGATTACAAAAGTTCATAAAATTTATACTTAAATTGATAAATCTCTACTTGCCATTTATCCTTTAAAGATCACTTTCTGTAAATGTTGACAATGATTACGTTTTAGGTGGTCTAATTTTGGTTCACGTTTCCGAATCACTATCTAGCCGAAACGAAAGATTAATTGCTCACCGAACTCATTTCTCAGTTGGTTTACAGATTTGCGTGCATTGTGGCATCGTCCTGGAATCACATGTCGACCAGGTTCAGCTCGGGCACTCTGGGCAAAAAAAAGAGTTTGAAACCAGTGAGCCATTGAGGCATAGCGAGTGTCTTGGCGATAACTGGATCAAATATGGCAGTTTGGTCGTTAACTTACCCATTTAATCAGAAATAAGCTTCGTCGGTAAAGACAACTTTTCGACATAAAATTCGGATCTTCCTTAAGCTTACTCACTGAAAACTCGACGTTGTGGCAAATCGTTCGGCTTCAGTTCTTGCACGATGTGAACTTTGTAGGATACTTTGTAAGGTCAAAATTCTCAACATAGACGAGAAACACAATCTCAATCGATGCCAATGGCGACGAATGGACAAATTAGAATGTACGCCCTCTATGAAGGCGGTGGCTTGATGTCTAATAGCGTAAAATGAGTGCGAAATTTGTTTTTTTTGTTGGAGGCTTCTACTATCTGTTGGAGCACTCAGACGCAAATACTAATCCATTCTATTACAGACAGACACCTTTTCCCTGTTGTCCGGAAAAAAGTGAAGAGGAGCTTCAGTGATGTAAAGCTAAGATATTCGGCACCCACCACGTCGGCCTCAAGGGTGCGCCACCGTGAGCGAGCGAAGGCGGGATAATCGTAGAGAAAGTGTTCTGCTGTGTCATCCTCCTCGCAACATGCAGCACAGGTAAGCGTCTCACTGATGCCAAGCACGTAGAGATGCTTGGCAAAAGTGTAATGGCCCGTAAGGACGCCCGCAAGCCTTCTGCAATCATGTCTCCTTAAGGATAAATAGAATGTTGCGGACTTCTTGCAGACATCAGGGCGTACGCGCTTAGTCATCCTGCATCCTGGATATTCCCTCCATTTACGAGTGTGTGCATTTAAGACCTATCGTTGATGTCAGATTTGACCGTGGAATCAGGTAGACCTAAGACGGGTTCAGGTCCTGAGAAACTCTCCTCTGAGCCCCTTCTAGCGAGTTCATCAGAGATCTCATTTCCTGGGATCCCAGTGTGACCTGGGACCCATACAAGCCTAAGTGAACTTAGTCTTCCGACTTTGCTCAAAAACGTCTTGAGTTCATGCACTAATTTGGAGCTGGATAGAGGGTTGGACACAGTTTTGAGTGCAGCTTGGCTGTCCCTGCAGACGCATATGCTTTTTCCCTTCCACTTCCTTCTGCTTCACAACATAGGGGTGGTCGTGGTGCAATGGTAATCATCATCGATTGTTAAGCGGAAAGTCGGTAGTTCAAGTCTGTCCACAGCCGTCTGTGTCCGTCCTATACGGAAAAACTGTGCAACAACATCAGTTGTGAATGAGAGATGATCAAAAAGTGCTGACCAAGCCATACCACTCGCAGCATAAGATCACTTCAAAATTCATAGTCTGTGTGTGCATTTCCAATATAACACCTTAATTACATGGAAACAAAAGAGTTACTACAGCCAATGCAAATTCAGTCGAATCTCTCAACTCTCAAATCCTATCGAGGACAACCACCCCCGGAGAGTAGTGAACGAACATCTTCGACACAAACCGTCTGCACCCCGTCCAGGTTGTGTGACAAACACCATATGAGCGTACACTCTTGAACCTGCACGAACCCCATAAAAAAAATAGCTCATGGCCATTACGATTGCGTTTATCTATGATTGAACGACAGACGCATATTTTCCTAATAAGAAGTGCAGCCGAATGTTTCCGCGCTCAAAGAAAACTCCACAGCCGGACCTCCGCCCAGTCCCGGAGCCATCTGTAAAAATGCGAAGACAGTCCATTGAAGGTTCAGTATCTAGTCAGAGCCAGTCCTGA
Source organism: Merodon equestris (assembly GCA_958301585.1). Taxonomy (NCBI): domain Eukaryota; kingdom Metazoa; phylum Arthropoda; class Insecta; order Diptera; family Syrphidae; genus Merodon; species Merodon equestris. Next base: position 50,230,448 of record OY284415.1, on the reverse strand, counting down.
CGCCATGGAAACTTGACTGTGAAATTAAAGCGCAATAGGATGGCCGGCATCATTGCCTCGGAACGCATATCCATGAGACAGGGGTCGTAGGATATTTCTCCCGCAAGTACACTTCACTCCAATGCGAGTTGTACCAAAGACCATTTCTCTTTAGACGAGAAATGGCTTTCAATGCACACCCTCTGATATATATGTCAAGAGGTGGAAGATTCATCATAGCATCTAGAGCAGCTCCCGGTGTGCTGGGGAAGGCCCCCGTGCAGTTGAGACAGACCGCTCTTTGGAGTTTGGTGAGTGAAGCCACAGCGTGTTTGAGTGTTAGCCTTTTCCACCAGACAACCGATGCATATGAGATTATCGGTTTTATCATTACCATGAGGATATTTTTCGGCGATAAGCCCCATGTTTTACCAAAGGCACCTTTGCATTGTCAAAAAGGCTGACAGCGCTTTGGTGGTTTTGGACTCAACATGCTTTGACCAAAGAAGCTTGCTATCTAGGATGATTTCCATGTACTTAGCTTCTTTTTTTTTTTTTTTTTTTTTTCGTGGGGGCAAACGTCCCCATTTAATTCAAGCTAGCTTAATCTTATCTTAACCTAATCTCACTTACTAGCTAGGGAGAACGGGAGAGAGGGGTGGGTGGTTAAAAAGGCGGATTTTTAGGCATCGAGTGCTGAGGTTGAAATCGAAGTAAGGATTCGAATTAACACTTCCCAGCATACGAGAAATAGGTTCATTGGAGCCATAGGAAGTACGGCGGGTTGGTAGATAGAAGAGACGGGGATTTCGTACATTGCGGGGGTTAGTGTTAATAGAGGCAGAGCTATAAAGGGTCGCGCAGTCAATGGTAACTGAAAGGAGCCGATGGATGAAAAGAATGTCAGAAACAGTTCTTCTTTCCTCCAACGTGTTCATGTTGATTAGTTTAAGGCGGACTTGGTAGGGTGATAAAATCAAAGGATTGGCCCAGGGGAGACCTCGAAGAGCAAAACGTAGGAATCGGCGGTGGATGCTCTCGATTCTAGAAATGTGGGTTTGTTGATAAGGAGACCACACTTGAGAGGCGTATTCAAGAAGGGGCCGGACAAAGGTTATGTAAAGAGATCGAGTAACGTAGAGTTTCGAGAATTTTTTAGACCATCGTTTCACGAAACCGAGTGCAGAATTAGCTTTAAGGATTATCTCATCGATGTGTGCGCGAAAATTTAGCTCCTGGTCACATACTATGCCAAGATCGCGAATGGCTTGAACAGTGGAGATGGGTTGATTATTGATCAAATAGAGACGAGGTGGAGGTTTGATTCATTTACGTGAAAAGGTGATTGATTGGCATTTGGAAATGTTAAGCTCCAAGCAATTTTTGGACCACCAGATGGAAAAACTATTGAGATCAGATTGAATAAGGGAATAGTCATGACTGGAGGAAATGGTCTTGAAGAACTTGGTGTCGTCGGCATATAATGAGATGTGGGAGTGTTTGATCACCATTTCAAGATCGTTTATGGAAAGAACGAAAAGAAGTGGACCTAAGTGGCTGCCTTGAGGGACGCCGGAGGAAGCTAAAAAGGGGTTAGAGAAGGCAGATCTAAAACGAACACTGTAATAGCGATTTTCCAGGTAAGAAGATATCCACTTCAAAGAAATGGGGTCGAAGCCAAGGGAGGACAATTTGAAAAGTATCAGTCTGTATGAGATTTTATCGAAAGCTTTACTGAAATCGGTTGAGATAACGTCGACTTCTTTGCCGTTCTCTAAGGCTGATAGGGTAAAGGACACAAATTCAAGGTTGGGGATCTGCATTTGAGGAAACCGTGTTGTCTAGGGGAGATTAAAGACTTGCAGCGAAAACTTAGAGTTTCGTACAAAATACTCTCGATGAGTTTGGGTATACTTATGTGACAGTTTGGCAATGGGACGATAGTTGTTAACAACGTTCTTCGGACCTTTTTTGTGTATAGGGGTGATAAATGAGGTTTTCCATAAGCGGGGGAATTCACCTTGGGATAGGGATAGAGTGAAGATTTTAGAGAGAGAGTATGAGAAGTCTGGAGCAAACGAGTCGTCGGCGAAAGACTGTTTAAAAAAGGTGGCGAAAAAGTTGGCGATAATATTGGGGTCATTCGAGGTTTGATCGTGGAAGGAGAGGGAGGTAGGATAGCCATCAGAATTTCTTTTGTAGTTAACAAACTTAAAGAAGGACTTAGGATCGTTTATAAGATTGGCTTGCGTTTTAGCTACATAGCGTTGATAGAGGGAGTTGTGAAGAACGGTAAAGTGGAGATAGCTGCCCAGGTAGTTAGAAAAGTGATTAGGGGATTTAGTACGAAGGAAGATTGTCCACTGCTTATTTCTTTTGTTTCTTAGAGAACGGAGCCTGCGATTGTACCAGGGTGGGAAGGTGGACAATATTTTGCGCTGTGAAATGGGAACGTAAAGAGAGATAGAATTAAATATTGCATCATTTACGGTTAGGTTATCAACATTGAGAGGCCAGAACTGTAGGGGGCTTGTTTTGTAATAGAGAATCGTGAAAGAAGGCAAGGAGGAGGGAAGGATGGAAATTATCTATGGTTGAAAGGGAACGGGGACAAAGTGAAACAGAAGAGTTGAGGGGATCGGTTTTGAACATGAGGTCAAGTTGTCTGCCCATGTAATTTGAAATGCCGCTGACTTGTTTAAGGCTGGAATCAGCTAGGTGATCAGAGAAGAGACATTCTTTGGCTGCAGTGGGATTAGAGGCAATGTAAAACGATTGGTCGTATCAAGAGATCCATTTAAGGTGAGGAAGGTTGAAGTCACCGAAAACTGGGATCTCGTCTTGGGGATCTCGTAAATCAATTAAATTATCGATTGTCTCAATGGCCAAGTTATATGTCATGGCGAAATGTAAAGGCAGATGACGTAGATCGATTTCCGGGGTAGTACTATAGGAATAAAGTCGAGACATGGCGAAGATGAAGTTGCTATGAGGAAGGAGTCAATTGAGTTTCGGACGGCTAGAAGAATACCGCGGCATGGACAACCATCGATTAACATCATCGTCGCGATAAACGTTAAAGTTGGATGGGAATAGTTCAAGGTACTAGGGATTAGGTTCGTTTCGGTTAAGGCAAAGATGCCTGAGTTTTAGAGCGCAGACCTCTTACGTTCTGATAATAAAAGGTAAGAGGAGGGCTTTCGGGGAGCGTTAGATGCCAGGGAGGGGGAGACTTTTAGGGACGAAAAAACCTATCATGGTCAGCTTTGCTACGCTGAAGGTGCGATATACGCTTTGAGTGTATATATTGTCTGAAGGTATCAAGATCGTTTGATACTTTTTTGGGTGAGATATTGAAACACTCGTGATATTTAATGAAAAGGTTCTTGAGGGTAGTGAAATCGGTGGAGAGACCTTCCTGTTGTATTGAGACCATTACGCTGGTGTAATGGTCTACACCAGTACCGAGTCTGATTTGTCATGAAGATAAGCCAAGAAGAGACGAATGTTCTCATAGATCTTCTTATCTCTTAACCTGGAGAGAGCGTATCGACATTCGTTGGGGTCAATAGATTGTTGGGTAAGTTTGACTAAAGGTGGCAGTAGGGGATCAACGTAAGATTTGGAGGGGATAAATGGAAGATGAGAAGAATACTCGAAGTTCATCCTGGTTCGGACGGGAGAGTACTTGTAGTTACGGTGCGGAGCGCAGTCGAGCATTCGTAAGACCTATCGTCAAAATTTCACCACTTCTAACCTTCAAAGATGACTCCGATAAGACCGTCGATTGAACTTACCTCTTGAGTAGTTCAAGTCCGGTGAATGTCTCGTCTCGTCAGCGTATTGGATGGCGATTACCTTAGTCTATACAGTGTCTATCAAGTGTCAATCAGGGTAAGGCAAGATGGCTGAGACCAAAGCTCACCTAAGAAATCAATGATACAATAAGGAAGACCGCATTTCTATTTTTCGAATCTTGTGCCATAATTGCATTTCTCTTTATTAGCATGTGCAACTTACAATCTTTGTCATAATCACTAAATACATTATTCCAAGGTATGAAAGATTGAACACGAAACTTGCACAAAATAAATCGCTTAAATAAATTAAATAAAAAAAATTAAAAATGTAATTTATTCAATTACAAAATGCCGCGCGGGAATCGAAATCCTTCGATCTCTGGCGCTCCCCCGACGCTTACAATAAAGCATAATATTACACATTTACATAAATCCTAAAATTAAGAAAATAAAAATGAAGAAAATTAACGGCAAACAAAGCTCAAAATAATTGGAAAAAATAATTAATTTTGCTAAAATTAAATTTCATGAGTACTTTTTTCAAAATATCAGCCGTAGCCAGACCAGGCATCAGTCCACTAATTACAAAATTTCAAATTCGTATGAGTATTCCAAAAACAAAAACTACGATATTGGCATTGAAAGCAAATTGTGCATGTGTGCAAGTCTAGTCCTTGCAGCCAAGTCCGCTGGCCCAATTGCATATTCCGCCTACCGGGTCGTAACTTAAACCTTTGGGGCAAGTGTATTCCCATCCGACGACGCCGCCGGTCTCGAATTTGGCACAGGAAATGAATTTTCGGCAGGATAGCGGATGGGGGAAGTTACCCTGGTCGAGGCATTCAATAATGCCCTTTCCATGGAGCACGACCTTTACCTGGAACGAGTTGGGTGACATGAGATTGAGAGGAAATGGATTCTAAGAACTCGCACCTGTGATGGCGATGGTTTATCCACAACACGTTCGTCGCCATCGTCGTAGTAGTCGTAGTCGACGACAGGCTTGTACGTTCGTCCGGGCGTTTGGGTGTCGATGATTTTATTGAACGGCGCCGGAGTCTTCTGTGGCCGTCGACGACTGATGAATATTTCCACTTTTTCCGGACTGGGCGTTGTCTTTTGCGGGCGACGTAATGATGAACGTCCTTTAATAGAATTTCAATGAAATTAAATTAATTTTTTACCAAGTGTGGGGCAACGTACTTGTTGTGGCGGCAATACCGAGTCGTCGGGTAATGGGTTCCACGTAAGTCGGGGGGTAGAGGGGCGTGGTGCTACTGATGACATTCGTGCCGATGGATATCTCCGGGGAGTGGTCGTTGTCGGTGATTTGATTATGAACGAACTTGGTCTCTTGTACGCTCGATTTGGCGACTTGGTCAAGATCTTCGGGAATTAATGTGTCCAAGTAGATTGGCGACGTGTTATACTCGACAGTCGACGGAGGGTTGGTTGTCACTGAAGCGGCGGTTGTAGTGAATGATAATCGCCTCTTGAAGAGCGGATTCTGGGTCCTCGGTGGATCTGCTGAAAGAAAATAAATTCGCATTTGACATTCACATTTGATAAAAAAGCAAACATTTGTCATGGAAAATGTAAATGAATTCGACGTGGGAATCTGCATATCGCTGCAATAGCGTTTGCATAATTGCATTAAAGAGCGTCTCATTCATAACGACCCCTCGCGCCACTACAGGCGTTAGACTTGTTTATTTAGAGTGTACAAGGCTTGTGTTTCTCGTTTATATCCAATTGCAATCAAGGTAATCGAGTCTGTCATCTGCCGAGAGCCTGTCTGCGATCGTCCACGCAATTAAAAATTGGAATTTTCTTGCATACCGTTGCATCTGATACTCGTCGTTATGAAATCTCGAAGTGCCTGTTTGGATCATTGATCGCAAGCTAAGTGGGGGGGGGGGCAACCAGCTTGTCAGTTGTTTTCTGAACATCTGCAGGCACACGAACAATGTGGAAAATGCGGTTGCAAAAGATCCAAAGTAATCCCGCGTACCAGAAGACATGCGCGCATAATTGCTGATGCGCACAAGCAGCCTGTTTGCCTTACCCCGCGGTCATCATGACGGCAATCAGTGGATGTAAGACTATACCAAACTGGTTTCGAAATGATACAACTTTTTTCCTCCGACCTATCTGTAAATCAGTTTGGTTCCATATACATATGTACATACCTTTAGCTGCAGTCTTCAATGACCTTGTGCTGTCAGGGCGTAATGAATTGAATTAAAAGATCAAATCTTTTCTTGGAAGACAGGAGTGTCTGGGCGATTTACACCGGATACATGTCAAACCGCATGACAACCTCCATTTCGACATTATACGTGAGTCATGCATGCGTTCGTGGGGCACAAGGGAGCTTATTGTTCCATGACTTGAGCCACTTGGATGGGATTCATACGTAATACCTCGGTGGTCATCGGTCTGGTAAGGCTATTAATAAAACTTTTGTGGTCGAAAGATCGAAAGATACGATTGTCTGTAGCAAGTGTTAAGCTGATTCATTGGCGAATAAAAAGAAAACTAAATAAGGTGGAACGAAATGATCTTCGTTACGTTGGGTTTGTTTTGCTGGCAGCTTTATAAGGTGTTTGCCTAGTTTCAATCTCATTAGGCGTATGGATAAATCCATAGTAGAAATGACGGGAAATATGGACGGACCATGGTTGGTCAAGCTTTGTAGCTTCAATTAATATTGATTAAAGTGAGATAAAGTATTGAAATCCAAATTGCAAACCTCTGCTTCAAGGTCCGAAAGGTAACAGCTTGCCAAAAGTCAAATTTCCCCACCGTAGCTTCAATGGATCAAATGTGCTTATTGCAACTAACATATTAATGAAGTTTACCCAAGCAATTAAGCCTTCGGAATTCGGCGACTCTGTGGCTTTTGCATTTGCGAAGCCTCAGTCCGAGCAAATTTGTGCTATGGCGTAGTACATGCGAATCTCTCCACGACTCACACTGCTTCGACTGGAAATTGTTGGAAAAGAATCTAGGGACACTGAAGAAGCCGTAACCGACAATCAACACTGGAGGGCCATGATGAAGTTTTTTTTAATGTCAGTTCTGATAGATAAGGTTGTGGACAATTTTTTGATCCAACCAGTCGGCACTACAGCTCGCGTAGCCTGAGCCTTATTTATTCCGAGATGACTAAAAGTTGCTGACGAAGGCATCACACTCGCAGTATATGATCACTTAAAAATTCATACTTTGTGTGTGCATTTCCAATATAAGGCCTCCAGTATATGGAAACAAAAAAAGTTACTGAGAACTACAACAAACGCGACAAATTCAGTCGAATCTATTAAAAAGCCTATCTAGGACAATCACCCCCGGAGAGTAGTGAACGAACATCTTCGACACAAACCATCTGCACCCCGTCCAGGTTGTGTGACAAACACCATATGAGCGTAAACTCTTGAACCTGCACGAATTATAAAAAACAGCAATCCGAAAAGTGATGTCAAAAAATGAGGCCATTGCGTTCGGTTTGGTGGCGCTCATTAAGGAGGTAAATGGAAAAGAATTTCCAAGATCCCAAGAAATCAATGGACACATTTGGATTTTATTGATCATATGATCAATGTCTTCTCAAGTTGAATGTCCCTGGTTGTTAGTCTGAAAAAGCTTGGCTCTGACTATGTAAAGAAACGTCAGAGCCTGCAATGAAGAGGACCATTCACCTGTATACCAATCATGGTGATTTTAATATGGGACGGGAATTATATTACCATCATAATGGCTGAGATAAAGAGGACCCGTACCACAATGGGAGGCATGCGCCTGGACCAGATTGAATTTCTAACAAACCATTGAAGGTGGCTGTCCAAAGAAATCTGACGTTGAAGCTGGTACCTCTACTAAAAAGAAATTACCAACTCAGAGAGCCATCGTTATATTGCTCCATATCTCTGCTAGACACAATGGGGAAAATCCTCGAGCTGCATATAGAGATTGCTCACCGTAGCAGAGGAGTCGGTGCTTTATGAAATCATTAGTTTGGCCTCAGAAAATCGCGTTCTACTGTAGACGCCATTGAAACAGTAGCAGACTGTGTGTCTGGCGGAGGGCCAGTGATGGTACTAGATGAAAAAATGCATTTAACTCGGGTGACTGGTCCCAAATAAGGAGATCGTTCGCAAGGATGGAAACAGCTTACTATGTATTTGCTTAGGATAGTCTCCCACTATCTTAACAATAGGAAATAGAGTACCTCAAGGCTCAGTGCTGAGTCCCTTCTTAAGGGACCTTTGTATAACGGCTTCCTGCGTCTAAGGCTTCCATAGGGAGCTATGCCGATGATATAGCTATCGTAGCCGTTGCAGAACACATTCAAGTCGTTAAGCCAGCCCAGATTAAGCATTCTGCAAATCCCGAAGCTGGTCGGCCGGAGGTCGTTCTAATTACGAATAGAAAAATCATGAAATACGAGGGTGGTCCGATAAGTACTTAGCCTCATCACCAGATGGCGCCAGTATCGCAAGAGCAACTTACTATCGTGTAGTACATTCTAGTAGACGGCTGTCGAAAATTCAGCCGGATCGGGTTCGCAGTTTTGTTTTGACCGCGGAGTGTCCGCGAATTTTAGGAAAATGGAAAAAGAGCAATATCGGTCGGTGATTCTATTCTTGTCTTTGGAAGGGAAATCGCGCAGCGAAATCAAAGAGCGGTTGGATGCTGTATACGGTGACTCTTCTCCTTCAATGGTGACCATCAATGGTTTAACAAGTTTCAACGTGGTTGCAGGTCGGTTTTTGATGAGCCACGTCCAGGTGCCCCGAAAACGGCTACCACGGAGGATAACGTGACAAAAATCCACTATTTCGTATTGGCAGACCGCCGATTGAAGGTGCGTGAGATAGCTGAGACAGTAGGCATTTCGAAAGATCGCGTGGGTCATATCCTGCATGAAATGTTGGGCATGAGAAAGCTGTCGGCGCGATGGGTGCCGCGTTTGCTCACTCCGGACAACAATCGAAACCGTGAGGCCACGTCAGAGCAGTATTTGACGCTGTTTAAGCGCAATCCGAAGGAGTTTCTGCGTCGTTTCGTGACAGTCGACGAAACATGGAGACCAAGGAACAGTCGAAACAGTGGACTTCACCCGGCGAACGTGTTCCGAAGAAGGCGAAGACTGTCATCGACCAAAAAGGTGATGGCCACCGTTTTCTGGGATTCACAAGGTGTGACTACCTGGAGAAGGGCAAAACGGTCGCAGGGCTGTACTATGCCAAATTATTGGGTCGATTCGGCGCCGAATTGAAGAAGAAACGGCCCCATTTGGCGAAGAAAAAAGTGCTCTTCGACCATGATAACGGACCGGCTCACACCTCCACCCTCGCCACGGCCAAATTGGTCGAATTGGGCTACGAACTGCTGCACCATCCACCGTATTCTCCAGATTTGGCCCCGTGCGACTTCTTTTTGTTTCCAAGCTTGAAAAAGTCACTCGCCGAGCAGAAATTTCAGTCGAATGAGGAGGTCATCGCCGCCACGGAGGCCTACTTTGCAGACCTCGCGAAAACGTATTTTTCACACGGGTTAAAGAAGTCGGAGCATCGCTGGGTCAAGTGTATCGAGCTAAAAGGAGACTATATTGAAAAATAAATCGCCATTTTGCTAATATGTTTGTTTTTCTTTTGTAGGCTAAGTACTTATCGGACCACCCTCGTATATCGATATCCGGGTCGACAACCATAATATCAATCAGGACCCTATCGAATGTAGATGGATCCTTATAAACAAAGAGGATCCCGCTATCTATAAGGAGACATCAGCTCTGTTCTCTTATACGGAGCACCTGTGTAGGCAGAAGCCTTAATGGGTACTCTTGTAATCTAACAGCTCCACTATGGATCGATTTCTGCAAACAAGTAAGAAATGTGCAAGCTGGAATACTGAAGCGAAATTGGAAGGAAAGTAGCAGAAGCAATATAAGCAATTGTGTAACATGAACAAGGTCCAACGGAAAAAGTGGCTAATCTGCTGGCGAATACCAGAAAGCTATCAGTAGAGACTGCGAATCGAAGGCCCTACTATTCGTGATGATCATTTACAGTAATTTTTATTCCATCCATCCTACATAACCCAGCCCTCCTATATAATAGATCAGACTAAGTCCGTGTCTCACTTTCGATAATAGCGAACGACCCGGACGACTCAATTTTTTTTAAGAGTTTCCTTTGTGTTTCGAGAGGCTCTACTCTTCAAAAAAAAAAGTTACGCAAAAGTTATGGCTGTCAAGGTAGTTCTGGGAAAGACGACGAATGTTTAATTCTGCTACATTTGTCTCAAACCTCCTAGCAATTGAGCAGATCTGGCGTCTTTTATAGGCCAGAAAGTCTGTCAAATATGATGTGGAAGGAATTAAATGAAGATATTTCCCCTCAGCTAAATGCTCTTTAACATCGAAGTTCTGGGTTAGTTCATTACCGATCTTCATGGAGCAGCGAGAATATCCCCTAGTCATCATGCGCGGTATAACAAGTTTCGTAGGGACGTCGAAACATGATATGGCTCTGTGTAGCTTGTCTCTGTCATATGCGACTTTAAAGTCGACAAAAATATAATGTCTGTCTGCCTAACATCCATAAGTCTTCTCAAAGATCTGGGTATTATTTGGAGTATTTGGTCTATCGTGGTTTTTCCGAGCATGATACTACAATGACAGGAAACTACCAATTTTTTTACGAATGACTTCAGGCGTTTACACGAGACGGCAGAGAAAATCTTATAAGAGATATTCAGGTGACTGCCCTTATAATTGGACGTCACACCTCATGGCTTGATTTTAAATGTCAATAGTTCAGTAATAAGTAAGTTTTTCCCTTTTTATACCACAGATAACTATTTAATGAACCCACGTGCAGGGACGGGTTAAGAATATCCCTGCAGCGATACCTATCGCTTGTCGTAAAAGGCGACTAAACAAAGGTAAACAAAAATCACATCTAGGCAATTGAGAAAACACCAAGGTGAGCCTAGGGACACATATACCACCATTAAACTGCCCCACAAGTGTGCATGCAAATCAGTGGGTTGACACGACTGGAGATCACCGGTGTTGTAAGAGTAAGATCAATCAAAAAAAAAAAAAAAAAAAATCTGGAGCATGCCGTGCCAAAAAGGAAGGGAAGAAAGAAAACGGTCAAACCGTAGCATTATGGAAAAGAACGCTAAAAGGAAAAGCACTACCCCGCCAGGCACTACTAATGGTCGTGATCCTGGGACGAGCAGCAATGCTCGGGTCAGAGCTATAGGATTTCCGGGGGATAGCAAAGTAATGCAACGGCGTAAGCCACATTTAAGAGTCGCGAGTTGGAACGTTGGAAGCATGAGTGGGCGCAGCTATGAGCTTGAAGAAATGATGGTTAGAAGGCGAGTAGACATCCTGTGCGTACAAGAGACGAAATGGCGAAACACCGGTAATCGGGCACGTTTCTTGGACGTTAAAACAAAAGCCTACAAGATGTTTTACTATGGATTGGAACAAGGAAAAAACGGAATCGCCTTCATCCTTGCGGCAGAGTTACTTGGCAACGTCTTAACCATTTCAAAGTCCAGTGACCGTTTGATGGCTCTCAAATTGGTGATGCATGGTGAGGTGTGGAACATCGTAAGCGCATATGCCCCTCAAATAGGATGCGAACAAAAAGAAAAAGATGCATTCTGGCTAGATTTCCACAACCTTGTCAAAATCATCCCAAAGGAAGAGCTTTTGTTTGTTGGGGGAGATTTAAACGGACATGTCGGGAAGACAAGCGAAGACTATGAAGGCTACCACGGAGGGCTGGGATACGGCACCAGGAACTCTTCAGGTGAAGATATCCTAAACATGTGCAAGTCTTACGGTCTTATAGTGCTAAATACCATGTTCGTCAAACAAAGCCGGCACCTGATCACTTATAGCAGCGGCGGAAATGAAACTCAAATAGACTATCATTTGGTATCCAGTTTCATGAAGCCACGAGCTAAAGATTGCAAAGTGATCCTGGGAGACGCGATCGCCCCTCAACACCGTCTCCTCCTGACTGAATTTTTTATGGATGCGAGAAAGAAGTCAAAGCAGCAAACGAAGGTGTCTGAGAGAATCAAGTGGTATAAGCTGGATAAAGGAAAAGGCGAAGCTTTTATCGCCAACATGGGAAACTACCTCTCTTCCATTATCGATGAGGTCGGTAATGAGGAGTGCAGAGCACAAGACATGTGGGATTCCCTACAACAATCTGGCCTGGAGAAAGCCAAATCACTGCTCGGAACATCTAAAGGCCCCTGCCAACACGCAAAAGAAACCTGGTGGTGGACAGACGAAGCCAAAGCAGTGATACACGAAAAGAAAATGGCTTTCCAAGCTTGGTCAAAGTGCTCTTCTACTAATAGAGAGGAAAAAGCTCGCCGTGAAAAGGTATATAGATGTTGCAAAGGTATCGCGAAGAAAAAATGCGCCGAATTCTAAGCGAAAAGCATGGAAGGCCTCTATCAGGAGTTGGAAGAAATATCGTCTTCCGCGTCTGGCAGGAACCAGGCTACCCAGGAGCTTCGACAAAACAATTTGAACAAAGGAGCAAATATCTTTAAGATAGCCGCCCAGAGAAGAAGAAATGCTCAGGAAATTCGTTTCCCAAAGTTTATTAACAATGCTGAAGGCCAACTCCTTGTGGAAGACGAAAAAATTCTCCACAGATGGCGACAGTATTGCGAGGAACTTCTGAACGAACAGTTTCCCCGAGTGTACTTTCCAAGAGCCGCCCCGAATCATGCTGAAATATCCGACATCACAGTCGAAGAAGTTCGGTACGCGGTTAAAAACTCCAAGAAAAGAAAAGCTGTTGGGCCGGACGGGATACCCTCTGAGTTCTGGAAAAAGATGGGAGACATCGGGTCTAGATGGCTCATGGTTCTTATCTCCAAACTTATGAGAGGCGACACTATGCCTAATCAATGGAGGGAAAGCTATCTTCTTCCATTGCACAAAGGAAAGGGTGATACGCGAAATTGTGATAACTACCGTTCTGTCAAGCTGATGTCGCACACCATGAAAATCGTTGAACGGGTATTAGATAGCCGACTGCGGAAAATAATACGACTATCTGATGACCAGTGCGGGTTTGTCTCGGGTAAATCAACAACAGATGCAATCCAAAGTATAAGGATCATGATGGAAAAGCATCGTGATTCTTCAAAGGACTTGCATATGGTGTTGGTTGATTTCGAGAAGGCCTTTGACCGGCAACCAAGAGATCTTTTATGGGTAGCGCTAAGACAAAAAGGAGTTCCAGAAACCTACGTGCGAGTGATTATGGACATGTACGAGAGAGCAACGACAAGAGTAAGATGCACCGCAGGAGTCACCGAAGAGTTCGCAATCAAAGTCGGTGTACACCAAGGGAGCGTCCTCAGCCCACTGCTTTTTATAGCAGTCCTTGATTGCTTGCTTGAAGGAAAAGTGACGGACCCCAATGTGCACCAGCTATTCTTTGCTGACGATGGGGCCATTATAAGTGATGATCAGGCGTCCCTACAACGAGCACTTGATGTGTGGGTGGACATTTTTGAGGGACACGGGTATCGTATTAGTTCAAAGAAGACAGAGTATCTGTGCTGCCCGTTCTCTGACCCTCATCAGCCTATTCCAGACATTTACTTGAATGGAAGAGTGCTTCCCAAGTGTGAAAAGTTTAAATATCTGGGATCTATGATTAATAGAGAAGCAACTTGTGATGACGACATCAAACATCGCGTAAGCGTAGGGTGGATGAAGTGGCGGGAAAACTCCGCCATCTTCTGTGATCGAAAAATGCCCCCTAAGCTGAAAGGAAGGCTCTACACTTCAGTTGTACGTCCGGCGGTCACATACGGTTCACAATGCTGGACAATGCACAAAAAGTATGAGATCAAATTAACGGCAGCTGAGATGAAGATGCTTCGCATGACAGCGGGAGTAACAAAACGTGACAGAATTAGAAGTTCAAAGATCCGAGGAAGCCTCCACGTAAAAGAAACCATCACAAGAAATATAGAGCGCGACCGACTCAGTTGGTATTGCCATGTTCAAAGGAGAGATCCTTTGAACCCCGTCCAAAAGGCGTTATCAATCAACGTTCCAATTTGAACACGCAAAAAAGGCAGGCCGAAAAACAATTGGTGCAAACAAATCCAAAAACACCAGCATTTGATTGGCCTCAGCGATGAAGTAATCCCAAACCGGGAAGCCTGCCGCTACTTTCTGAGGTCAAACCGGCGGACCCCACAAGCGGACCAGTAGGAATGCAGTTAAGTGGGAAGGTTATGGTCCTACACTTCTGACCATAACGACGCCGGGATAAAAAAGGAAAGAAGAAGAAGAAGATAACTATTTAATGAAGATAATTTTAAATTATGAGTCCACAAGCATGGATTAGAGGCCTTGACGTCACCTAGAAAATCAAATGCCAGAAGTGTTTTGGAGAATGGAAAAGTGCTCTTATAAGTGCAAAATATCTTATGGGTATTACGTTGAAGGTGTTAATATTGATGCGGAGGAATAAATGGGGATTCCTATTATTTTTTGAACACTTCTCATACAACTATTAGAGTTCTGTGGCTCGAGAGAGATTGTTTTCAAAATGGCAACTCATATGGGTATAACAAATATAAAAACAAAAATCAAAAAATTTCCATAAAACCATTTGCACATTCCAAGAAGATAATTGGCAATGCCATTATTCATGACATGATACGAATGTGAATGGGATTTTCGAAAATAGTATTACACATTCAAGGCATATTTTTATGCACAATACGAAACGATAAAAGTGGTTTTTGTTAAATATCTGCATAAATTGATATGGAACAGCATAGCTAAATACGAGTTGGAATCAATTTAAAATTCAAAATTCAAATTGTTCGTGGCATTGCTTTATTTTCAAAGCCAAATGTCCATCTTTTATTCAAAGGTGTTTTAGTCGATGTTCATCAATTATACAAGAGCAGGTAGTTTATTCAGAAGCAATGTACCTTTCGTCGTTTATTTTCAAAGAAAACAAATTAAGAAAAAAAAAAAACTGCTCGCATCCGAAAGACTTCTTTAAATACAATTGTGATCAAGGCCATGGGGCTATAGCCGGCCATTTGACGGGCTTAGAATTTGTATTTGTTTGAATAAATATTTACGTTACTCTGTAATCGCTATTTCGATCTTGTTTTTTTGTTAACAATAATAGACAAATGGTCAATGATATAACGATCACAGAATACTGAAGTGATGACAGAATAGAATACTATGATTTTCATCCTGCTTAGGTTCTTAAATAGAAGTACGTCTACCATATCAAAGGCTTATTATAAGTCAGTAAAGACTAGGAAAAGCCTATGTTATTATTATTTAGACAATTATTATGGCTACTCATAATAGGGCGGTTCGGTTGATATTAATCAGGTCTGCTGTCATTACAGACAGTCCCTCCTGCACGCTCATTATTCAGGTGACTACCTGTTCATCATGCTCAGATAATGTAATATATGTATATACAGGGTATGCGATGGCAAATCTATGTTTTCAAGAGCGAATAAAAAAAACTCCACTCGTAAGGTACATCATTCAAATAATGTTCCTTTAGTCGAACAATACTGTTTCGGGCCACGGGCTGCAGTAGATTTGGCTGAATATCGGGAATTTCGCTCAGATATTTTTCTTCAGGTCTATCACGGACCTCAGGCTATTAGCGTAGACTTTACTTCTGAGGTAGCCCCCAAAAAAGAAAACCAAAAAAAAAAATCAAAGGAGTTAAGTCTGCACTTCTCGGTGGCCACGGAGCGTGTCCAAAGCGGTTGGTTAGTTTTCCTATGAAGCGCAAGCTCATTTTCCTTTAGTTCTTACATTAACTACATATTAAATTTCTTGGACGATGAGTTCTGGTAGGCCCCAAGTGAACGTTCTCTTTCTAATTGAAGGTTTTCCATATGCTTGATTAGCTCCGTTCCACATTCTGAATATTTTCGGCGGTCCTTGATATTTTAATGTGCCCTGGGAGAGGAGTTTTGCGAGACCTTTGAAACCCACGAAGGATGAAATTTACATTTGCCCCATCGTTCAATCGCTGAATATTGTATCGTGAATATAAGGCGAATGCATGATACTCTCCCGATCAATATAGCATTGTAACTGAAAAACTCACATTCAAAATGATTTACATAGTACTAACCTCGTTCCGTCCCGTTTATGACTGCTTAACGTTTAAAAAATCAACTTGCTGCCAAACACTGTGTACAGGGTTTTTCAGTAAGAACATAACAATTTAGCTATTTAATACTAACGATTTCTTAAACTTTTTTTTATGATCGGATGATGTTAGAATATCCCCTAAAGCTTATTATCATGAAGTTGAATGAGCAAACACTGAAAATTATTGAAAAATACTGTTGAGATCTTGAGTCGTTGATCGTTATTTTAAGAGCGCTCCAATTTTCGAACGTAGAAATCGTTCCCCCAGACAAGTTGTGTGCCTTGTAGCGGTTGAATTACCAAAAATAGCACAGTATTAAATGCTTCAGTTCAAAATGAGCTAAATCATTTGATTCCATGCCATTCATAGAATTTGGCAAAGATTTTTGCATACATTGTAGATAGATAAAATTAACTCAAGAATTAAAGCTCTTTGTCAATTGATGAGGTTCTGCAAACATTTGGAGAAAATCATGTTTGTCATCGAAAAATCATTTTTGATAGCTGCGTCAATAGTCCCTACTGGGCAACGAAAAACCCACTTGTGCCTAAAGAGACTCCATTGCATCCACAAAAAGAGACCGCGTGGGATGAATTTCATGCCGGAGGTTTGATTGGACCGTATTTTTTTGCCCATGAAAATAATCGATATGTTAGGGTCTATAGAGTTCACTATCGTACCATGTTGGACTATTAAGTAAGATGGTGCCATATGCCACATACATATGTAGCCGGGGTTCCTCAGGGGTCGGTGCTGGGTCCCCTCCTTTGGAACCTAATGTATGTCGAGTTCTGCGACAATGGTTTCCCCAAGGAATTGACATCATCGGATTTGTAGATGACATAGTTATCGTGGTTATCGCAAGGCATACACACGAAGTTGAGTCAGCCATAAACGCTGCAGTCACCCAGATAAAGCAATGGCTTGAATCTGCAGGCCTTGAACCATAATACGGGGCCCGTCCTTATAACAAGCAGGAAAACCGTAGAATACATCGATATTCGAATCGGCAACCAGAATATTCGAACCAAAGGAAGCGGTTAAATATCTATGAGTTTAGTTTGACCACAGACTGCGGTTCAAGTCACACGCAGACTCTGTGAGCAAAAAGGCATGTACCACTGCAAATGGCACTCTCCAGAATACTGCCAAACGTTGGTGGGCTGGGACATGCAAAGAGGATTCTGCATAGTAGAGTGGTGAGGTCTGTCATGCTGTATGTTGCAAGCGCTTACCAACAATCATCGGCATACCGGCTCTGTGCCTTGAGGACAATAAGCGGCTACCGGACGATTTCGGACGAAGCCTCATTTGTCATTGCTTGGATGATCCCCATTGACACTTTTCTCGGATCTATTGGAGAAAACTGTCAGGGCCAATCGAAGCAGGGGATGTAAGGAAAATCAAGGAGGAAGAAAGGTCGCGCTCGATGGCCCAATGGCGGTGGGATAACACCACAAAGGGAAGATGAGCATATATCCTGTTTTCATCAATCGATATAATATGGCTAAATCGAACACAAGGAAACTGCAACTACTATCTCATGCAGTGGCTACCGTAAATACTTATATCGATTCTGACACGATACTTCTCATTTTTGTCCACGTGATCATCCAATGTGGACGCTTCGCAGATTGGAGGGTTACTCGACCAGGACCAGAAAATATAATTCAACGAATGGTGGAGTCAGAGGAATACTGGCTAATTATCCGTAAACTAACCAAGAATGTGACAAAGCTGAGGAGAGTAGAAGCTACAAGAAAAGCAGCAGAGCCAAAAAGAGCACTAAAAACTGGAGGAAACTTACAAGCGCAGAATTAGCGTGAATTGCTTGCCAGCTCCGCGAAGTAATACCTGGTGGCAGTTCCCCGGGGAGAGTGGCAGAAGAGGGCAGGGTGTGGTTTAGTACGTACATATATAGGTGCAGAAGCTGTGAATCGTGCATGCCAGTGGTAGGGGCCTTCCATTCTGTATTGATTCCACATCTGTATCAAAAAAAAAAGCCACATAGCTGGTCCAGGCTGAGTGAATTCGGTAACAGAGTAATTTCCAGTCCAGTCGATTGGCGACCTCGCTCATGCGATTTATGTTAAATCGTTGGTTTATGTCAATAATCATTCCAATCCTCGCCATAATCAAAAATCGAATTCAAAAATTCACAGAAGAGAAACGTATCCAACGTCAATGGCACAATAGACCTACACTGTTCGCAGTGCTCTATGCTAGTTGTTAGCACTAGCCCCCTATTCAGCCTCAATACCAGGACGAAATAAGTAACAGGTTTGCTCCAATACATGGCAGGGAAACTAACGACGAAGTAAGGCAGCGGAAAGCAAATTAGACTATTGTAAAGCCTCTAAAGGAAAGTCTTGGTTCGTCGAAGAATGCAAGAAAAAAGTAAAAGCCCATAATATTCCATACGCAACGATAACGGGGAGCTCCTTTCGGACAATGAAAAGATTGCAGCCCAATTGAGGAGATATTTTGAAAAGCTGCTTAATGTAATGTGTACTCTTAAAGCCATCGACTTAAGTTTAACAGAGCCAAAGAAATCGACCTAATACCATCGGAATTATTGATATATGTATATGCCAGAGAGGAATGAATAGTTTCATCACAACCATATGGAACAATGAACAATGAATGGGAAAACACATATTAAAAAAGGATGCAACAATTACCAAGGGATATCATTGTTGTCAAGTTCCTAGAAACCGTTGTCAAATAAAGAAATTGAGAGCATACGCTTTGGAAACAGTCGGAGATAACCGTGGCTTCAGGGGGAACCGCTGGACTAACAATATGAAGTACGACAGTTTCCAGAAAAGAAATGGGAGTCCCACGAAACGGTCCACCAACTTTTCATAGATTTAAAAAGGCTTATGGCACTATAAATCGATCGAAAATGTTTCATGTCCTTGTCAGGTTGGAAGTCTCGGAAAAGTTGGTAAGACTGATTGTATGCCTAAAGGAAAATCAAGGTCGAGTTAAAGTAGGAAAGGGATTACTTGAAACATTTCAAATGCAACAAGGAGACGCCTTGTCACCACTTCTCTATGATCTGATGATGGAATACGTAATATGATTGATTGATCCTTAATTGAAGCAGCTCTTGCCTACGCTGACGATTTGAACCTTTTGAGATATAGTGAGGAAGCACCTAAGAAAGGGGTATAGTCTTCCGCCCACCTAAGCATCTGCCTTTCATCAGATTTGAGGCTTTCTATTTCTATTACGCAGAATGGCACGTAAGTGAGCCTTATACACAGAATAAGAGCTTCGTCCAAATCATGAAATTGTAGGTGTTGTTGTGACGAAAGATAGTTGCGACTGCTGTTGTGCATGTTCACGGTATTATTATGTGGAAAAAGTCGTCAGCTTAAATGGAGTTACTCTGATTTTCGACGTAAGCAGCTGGACTGAAGCGACGCCGTCGGGACAGGAATTGTATTATGGAGAATTGGATTATGAGTCTTGCGTCGATGACTTTCCCATAAAGACTATACCCGAGTATGGATTGTTGCACGCATTCGCATGTTGTGCGAATTGTTGTAGTGAAGCTGTGGTCGAATGATAATATCGTGGGCTCAACTTCATCTCTGGACTTTTCAGCTGCAGCACCTCCTATTTCATCAATCGACGAAGACGGATTTCTTTTAATTTTCAGTCTTTGTACGAAACCTTTACAAGTGAAAGAGGGACGTGATTCCTTGTCGGAATGGATTCGCGCTGTTTGATATATTCTAGATTGGTCAAGAATTTTACCAACAATGACATCCCAGTTGTGAGCTCTTTAGACAAAGCAAATCTGCTAGCCGTTCGTTTTGCAGCCAGCTCAAAGCTCCCAGATTGCACTTTGTCTCCGTCGTACTTGAGAGCGTTGAATCTGCATTCAGCATTTGTCTAGCCCGTCCCTAAAAAGGGCGAAGCTTCGTCTCCTATCTCCTACCGGCCCATAGCACTCCTTTCTAAGGTCATGGAAACGCTGGTAAATGGTCAGCTTATGCAATATCTTGAATCGCAGAAACTTCTTAATGACCGGTAGTATGGTTTCCGCAGCAACAAGTCCCCTGGTGATTTGATGGCATATCTTACCGAAAAGTGGAACCAATCTTTGCACCATTTCGCCGAAAGCAAGATTTCGACATTTCAAAAGCATTCGACAGAGTTTGTTTGAGCTAGCCGTTTGCATTCCCCCCTAAAAATTTAATAGCAATACACGTCTCGCCCGGAATGCTTATCAGTTCACCCTAAAGCCTAGACTCATACCTGCCTTCGGACGTACACTCAAATTTAGAACCTTAGGCCCGTTTTGGTGAAGGAGTGTATGATGATGGTGACGAGCTCGGTATGTGTTTGTACTACGGCATTTATCAGAATTATAAGCTTATAACCAGTTGCGAGACAGTTGACGCATAGGTTCCTTACTTGGGCGACGGTAAGTTTCCGTGAGGTTTTGAGTGAATGAAACTTGTCGCAGTTATAGATTTTGTGAACAGTAGTCACACGTATTTCGTAACTGTTACGATGGTGACAAAATACTGCATTTAGAGAAGAATATCTGATTCATACAAATGAGACTAGCTTGTTGAAATTTGCCACATCGTCGTTGGTTTAGGGTAGCTCCTAATGTCGGTGAGTTTCTGTATCGAGTTTGCTGATTGTTAAATGCGGATTTGCCGAGTGCCTTAAGCTCTGAAAATACTCCTGAGTCGTGTCTAAAAGTGCCCTTAGGGCCGTTTATGATTCATTAATAAGTTTTTTTCAAAGCGAATAATGCCCTAAAATGAGAGTTTAGGCTTTGATCTATGTTGACTACAACGCAAGTAATGTTATTTTTGTGCACCATTGAAGACTCTTGGTTAATCATCGATTCAAAAGCGCCATCAAAAGATCGTTATTATTTAGGATCACCAGAAAAATGCTTGGTAGCTTGACACCAGCACATTATTCCACTTTTCTGTTAGACTAGAGTAAGTGACACTTTACGGATGTGAAACTCGGTCTCTGACTAAGAACAAGGAAAATGGATTTGGAACAAGATCTACGAGTAAAGTGGAATACAGGACAAGGAAACAGGCAAATGGAGAAAACTACAAAATCAAGAACTTGAGAAACTCCATTCAGTCCCAAATTTTCGTCTGAGTAATGAAATCGCGAAGACAAAGATGAGCAGAACAGTCGAAAGTATAATGAGTAGAAAACCCAAGAGTAGATCGCGCCGTAGCTGGGATGAGGATGGATTTAGATGCGATGAAACAGAACAGCGAAAACGTTCATTACATTGAGGCTTGGCGAAGGGTTATCAACGAGGCTCTGAGAGGTCGAGTTCCAAATGGCCGGTAATAATGATAATAAAACACAAATAATATTAAAACACACCAACAGCTTTATTCAGGATCAATATCAAATCCGGAACTGCCATCTGGCCGATATGTGGAGAAGTGATGGAAAATTTGGTCTAAAGAATCGATCACTGCAAGCTTGCAAGCAGCCATATGAACGGGATCGAATTAAATACATAAATCTAAAAATCTCAATTGTTCCGTGTTTTATTTAGAAACGAAATTAACAAGTCCTGAGGAACCTTTTAGGATGCAGTACCATAGCCAAAGCTTCTGTCAGTAACCGGGATTCATTTATATCATAGCTAGAAGGGGCCTACTTTCTATTGTTGATTCCGAAAGACGAGTACCTACCCCTCTTAAAAGTATGGTTTTTTTGTCTAGATATATATGCACTTTAATTAATCGTTACTTTTTATGAATATCACTATATAGAGGAAGAATAAAGCTTTAAAACCCTCTTTGGGGTTCACAGTGCGCGCGAAAAATAATTGGATAATATGATAAATCCTCTTTTAAACTTGTTTTTTGAAAGAAAAGATGTAAAAAACCAATGAAAATGAAAGTTTACTGTCAATTGTAAGTGACTGATGCCTTCGTTTGCATCGTGCCATTCATTTACGCCTTCCAACAAATCTCCCTCTTCAACGTTGTCTTCTCACTTTCAGTTATAAACCGATCTCCATGCAGCGTGACTTATTGATTTATTTACAATCATACCTTTCGGTTCAAGATAAATGTCCAACTTGTCGTTCGAACGTCTCCAGCAAAACCACAATCCGCTCGAGGATGACATAAGAGAACGCAATCAATTATGTATGCAAGTGGAGTAGCATCGATCGAAAGCACTCCACGACTTCCCAGATTGTGCGTCTTCTCTTGTTTAGTGTTTCTTTTCGCCGTGTGTTTGAGTGGTTTTTTTATTATCACTTGTTTACAAGATACTGTTGTTATCGACGTCAACGGATAGACTTATAGTCAAAAGGGAAAGTATCCGTATTTGGGCTTCTCTGAAGAACAAGGTCTCCCTATGACTTGGTGACTCATACCAAACTAGCCACCTCATGTCAGGGAATGCAGTTGCCCCCCAATACGAAATACTCGCACCTACACCGGAGCGCACGGTCGTTAAGCTAAACACCACCTCTGCAGCAGTTACCGCTAAGCCAACCCGTTCTACGTATTCATGTCCCCTACCTTACTTGTACTTACCGACTTCACCCGAAGGCACTGCACTGCTTCCACCGCCATCGATCGCTATTGTTGTCGTTGCATTCGTCGATCTATTAGCATTCAACGGTCTGACGAATTTTCGCCGTATCACACCTGATGGAAATTTCTGACTTGACAGTTTATTAACGGTAACGAACGTGATATCATTCGAAGATGATGCTGTTGTTGGTATAGTGGCCACCTCACTGCCGCCAAGACCACTTGGACCGGCTATCGTACTGATCTCACCCGGATTCGATGACGATGAAGTCAGAGAGGCGGATGATGACAGGCTTGTCGATGTTGGCTTGAGCTTCGCAGCGATTGTCGTTAGATAACCGGGCCTAGTCCGTCGGTTGAATTTGAACGGACCGGTCGTGTGGGCTGTCGCGACGCCAGTAGTGCCATCATCACCATCGGCACCGTTGCCGATCGGTGAAGTTCCTCTATCCGCGTTTAGTTCATCGTTAGAAGTGCTAGCAGCTGGTTGTGGTGTGGTGTAAAGACGTCTGCGGACCGCCGAACGACGTCCGTTGTTTGTGAGTTTAGGACGCGTCTGGAATTGAAGAAAAAAACGTTTTTAATTTGTTGTTTATGTTACTCAAATGATTAATTAAAACTTATTGTTGATTTTTGGTTCTGTGGTTTTATTTCTATTTTTTTATGTTTTCCATCACCCTTAAGATGCTAAACTACTATTTGTGTGTGTGGTGTTGCGCTCGGAAGTGGACAAACCAGTTCCTTGCACTCCATTTTTGGTTTTTCGCCTTTTAAGTTTTCTTGTTTTCCTTCAACTACGTTGTTTTGTTGATAATTTCCTATTTGCCATTCGTTAGGTCTGTTGCATAATTTGAATATTTAAACGTTCAATGTCAACGGTAATGTTGATTGACATTTCGTGTGCTGCGAATTGAGTCATACTAATGGATATTGACTCGGCGGAGGCGAAGCCTTGCGTTGTAGGCAGGAATGTGCAGAAAATCGGATTAAGTGGGATGTGAATGGTGATTGGCGATCAGATAGATTAGTTTGCCTTTCGGAATTTATATTTGCTTTTGATTGGAATTGATTTATAATTAATTAGTGTCGGTGAAGTAGAGTGGCAAAATTCCACTCATAAGAGGCTTATTCACAGTCTTAAAAGAACTTGAAAGAGGTGGACTAGAAAGGAATTTTGAAATTTGGAGAATAACACGAAAAAAAACCTGTGTTAATGGTAGTAGGAATGAGTTGAGTGACAAGTGCCGTACTTGAAAGCTAGTCAGAAGGAGCATGGCATAAGCATGGCTAGTGCTATGTAAGCTCTCAATATCTACTAAAAATAATGAAAAAACAAGTTTTATGTGAAAACTAACTTTTATTTATTACTTTGAAAATAATTTCAATCAGGACATGGTTTTAAAAAAACAAACGATCATACAACAAAAGTCTCAATAAAGTTAGAAAAAATTCTGAAGTCCGTTTTATTAGGCAGATACATATGTATGTCTAATTTGTCTCTTAATTTTTATTTGAGCCTGAAAAAATGTTATAGTGTCTTCGGTCACAGGTTTATTTTGACTTAGACCTATAGCTGCAAAAATAAACAGAGAATCGACTGGACTTAGAAGGTGTAAATCCTGTAACGAATCAAAATATTTTTTCTTCAACACAACATAATAGTGAAGACTTATTACTCGCAAGTCAGACTCATAGACACAGCATTGGGGAATTTTTCAAGCCTCACACTACCTTCCTGGCTTAATTTTATAAACGGAGCCTTGAAAACACCTTGCAGCCGAAAAGGAAGGTAAGGGCATCCTAAGTTCAATAACCCCTACTCCTTTAGAAGCAGCGACCTCTACTCCAAGATCATCAAGCTCACACGTAAGGCTTTAGCCTTTCGACATTCTTGACTTAAGGCTTAATTTAGTCTTGTCCATACGTTTCAGCGGCTGGTTTTATGTTGGCTTACAGAAAAAAAAATAATTTGAAGTCGAATAAGCACAACTAAATCGTAGGGTTTATGGACATTTTAGGAAAATATTCAATATTATTGACGGAAAATTTACCAAGCCGTGTAATAATTAAAGGTTGGAAATCCAATCTCAGTCACCGGGAAGTCTACTATATACTTAGGTTATTAACTGGGCAGATCTGAAGCGAAACCAGAAATGTAACTAATTCAGATTGTGGCCAAATACCTAGTAATTTACAATCATGGCCCGGCATCTAAGCCATATTTTTTCATTTTATTGGGACTCAAAAAGAGCTTTCACTGTTTTCCAACAGATGACGTTACGAGGATTACGTGTTTGCAATTTAACATGGTGGCACATCTACAAGGGAGTACGGTATGCAAGCTTGAACTTCAGCGTATGTGAGTTAGCTAAAAAGTAAACAACTTTTTTTTATTGATTTAAACATGCCGCAGGTACAATACCCAGAAAAGAGTGTTTATTTTACTATTTTGTTCAAAAAAAATCTGCCCCTGAGGCAAACAAAATATTTATTAACACCTACGCTGGTTTCGGCATTTCAAAAATAATGATTTTGATATCGAAGATGAAGAACGCCCTGACGCAACAAAAAAAAAAATAAAGACAGCCAATTGTAGCCTTACCTCGTCAGCTGAAGTTGCAAAATTATTGACTTTAATGCCTTACGAAGGATTCAGAGCAAAACCACTTGGTGCCGTATGAATAGAAGCTGAGAGAGGTCCAAAAGATTTTTTTTTTCACGTGTGAACTGTGTTTTCAACGGCAGGGACGGAAGGATTTCTCACATCGCATCGTGATAGGGAAAGCCACATCGGCAGAGGCAAATATCCATTGTTCGAAGGTTCAACTTTGCATTTAGTGGGTTCTGAAGGGTGTAGTCAAGTTGAATGTAACCACCACGGGAGATTGCAATTGATGCATTCGAGCCGAATGTTAAAGGTAAAAAGCCGTTATATGAGCAGAGGCACGACAAGGTGCTTTTGCAACATGACAAAGGGCACACGTGGCTAAAATCGTTAAAATCTAAGTGGAAACCCTGAAATAGGTTGTCTTATCCTATCTGTCAGACATTGACCTTTATTCCTACCACATATTCCGATCGATGACGTGTGGCTTGACTGATCAGCACTTGCGATCTTTCGAATAAGAAAAATATTCAAAGTTTCACCTAGCGATTAACAATACCTTGTGCGACATGTTTCTTAAGACTTACTTTAAATAAAGCGTTCCTTTTCACCAGAAACTAAAGAGAACTTATTCAAGGTCCTAATTCAATGAAGATTTTTTTTAGAATAAGTATTGTAAATCTCCTCAAAACGCAGAAGAAAAACATTGCTAAGGTACAATGTGCCCCATTGTGTGGTGGGTTAAATCTCGAATAGTGTTCATCATCGTTGTGGTTCGATGGATCTGTTCATATTTAAACCAATAGGTATACTATGAGATAGAGCGCCGTGGCACAGTGGGTAATGTGTCGGCAGCTGACACGCGAATGTTTATTTCGCGATTAAACCCCCTGCTCTTAAAAAGCTTCACAGCTCTCGCCATATCCTTATGATGCCATGTCTCCATATCGACATTAAACTGTTAGTCCCACTCACTTGTGTCGAAAACAAATCGCAGACAACATAAGTGAGTGAGAGAAGCTTGGCTCTGGCTCTTCATGAGCTATAACACCATCTTAGGTGTAGGTCTAGTAGTACAATGGACATGTATTTGCGTCTGAGTGCTCCAACAGAAAGCGGAAGCCTCCAACAAAAACAAAAAAGTGACTATGAGAATAGTATTTTATGGCGCCCGACAAGAGGATCGTTCAACCAAATCCTGCTAAGGATTTCTCAACTGGAAGTACCAAGCAGGTGGAGCAAAAAAATCATCATGTAAAGGATACAAGCTAATAAAAGCATGGGTTTTATAGTCCTCTTAATCGTGCAGTCAATAAGGATAAGCTTTTTATTCATACCAATCAATTTAAGGAAGAAAAAACAAAATGGGATCAGCTCGCCGAAAGGCAAGAGGGTGCGATACTAATCATCACCGACTGTTGAGCGGAAGGTCTGTAGCTCAAATCTGTCTATAGCCGAGAACAATTCCTATACGGAAATACTGTGCAACAGCATTAGTTGTGTGTATTAGGTAATTTCAAAATTCATACTGTGGAAATAAAAAAAAATTATTGTGAACTACAACTAACGTGACAAATTCAGTCGAACCTCTCGAATCGTATCTAGGACAACCACCCCCGGAGAGTAGTGAACGAACATCTTCGACAGAAACCATGGTGTGTGACACCATAAGAGCGTAACTCTTGAACCTGCGCGAACCCTATAAAAAAAGGCTACAATTCTTGGTCGTCTACCTTAAAATTAGCATTGTGTAAAACCGTAATAGTGCTAGTGACACTTTGTAAAACCTGGTCTCTGACTAAGAAGGACTATGGAAGCATATTTGCAGGCTGAATGAATAGCACAATGGTTCATGTTTATAATTCACATTCGCTTTGCTCAGACAGGCATGATATATGCGCACAGACTGACAGACAGACAGGAAAGCTTTTGCAGAAGTCTTCCCTACCCCAGCTTTGCAAGGTAGAAGACCAAAAACGATCGATTCATGGTTTTTGCTTGCAAATTTCTTTATAATGTTATCGGGAAGCTCTGAATAATATACCATCAGCATTAGTCTTTAGTTGTCGTTGTCCTTATTCTGTGCATCATTGTACTCGATGTATCCTAGGCTACCCTTGAATATTAAGAATCAGAGTATTGAGCTGAGACGAAATCAAAAATCCCACAGATCAACGGAGCTTGAGGTATTATACTCTCCAAAGATCAAAGCTTTATACTGAACACCGAGTAGTACTAAAAGAAGTTATAAAAAAGCTTTGCTGCGAAGTCCTTTTATCTGTGATTCGCCGTATATAGAAGAAGCTACTAGAGAATAAATTCTTAAAGATATCACACTGACCTAATCGTTTTTCAATCTAATTGTACGGCCAGGATAAAGACGTTTGGCAAAGCTTGGAGGAACATCAACAAAATAAAGTAATGGTTAGAGGAAATTACAAGTCAAAACGTCAGGTACATATTCCAATGAATTATTAAATTTTTTCGTAAAAATAGAGATTCAACTTGGAAATTCTGCGGATTCCTTACTCAATCAAGAAGAAAACCAAATTGATGTAATTTTTTTTAATTTTATTGTTTGTATTTTAAAGTAACTGAGTGCAATAAAAATTGTAGTAAATGCAAATTCGATTAATATTTGATTTAAAATTATTCAGTTGAAGCAATCTCCATAAAAATAGTGGCTCTCCATAATCAGCATTAGTTTGTATGGACCGCTCGCGCCGGGGTCATCATCTTATTCACTACTTATAAGCCCCAAGGTTATTTTTAAACAAACAAGAAAAACAGAAAAAAAAGTCGCAATTTATTCAAAGTTAAGACGCAGGCAATCGAACTAAGAAAACGGGAATTTCTTGATGACTTAGCCATTATATTTGAACAAACATCAAAACTCAACTCAAGTGCAAATCGTTGGAAACTTGAACTTGAACGAAATCCGATTCCGAGCTGGAAACTGCAAAAGTCAATGCCCAGCAGCTACACAAAGCTACAATCTAACCGAGTGCAAATGCAGTATGAACAAAAGGAAGTGAGTTCTCACCCTACATGCATTGTGCGTCGATGGAAACGTGCCCTGGCCACCATATGTTTTCCAACTCATTTCTGTAAACTGATAACCCTAGCATCAGCGTGGAATGACTTGAGGTTATCAAATGACGAAATGGCAATAAAACTCGCTTACTAATAATAAGAAAAAAAAAAACTAATCAAAGTTTGCGAGTCTAATTACCCTAAAGCACAGCCGTGGCATCATCATGGCCATGAAAGTGGGATTTGTCATCATCATTAGGGTTAGCTTCAGCTGGTGCTCTAATGCGCCATTGGGCAGTAGTATTTATCTAAGCCCACGGTCAGGCAATATTCCTAATGTCAAATGTTGCCAAATTCGTGGTGAAGCCACGAGCAATAAACAACAATGAGATATTCAGAAGCCACTGTGCCAAGGGGCGCACACACATTAATATTCCATACACATTCTTGCAGTCGTACTTGTATCTCTGAATCTCGATAAATATTTGTTTTTCATTTTTACTTATGTTTATCTTCAAGTCTATGCTAATGAGGGGTCTTATTATATTGTGCTTTTTATTTTTTCCTGTCTTCAGTACCGAGGCGAGGTGTAAACAGCGAATTCTTGTTTAATAACTCAACAGATATCTGGTCGAGCGGTTGTCGGTTACAACAAGTATTAAATCCCGCGCCACGCAATGCAAGTTCCGTGAAAGCCAAAAGGTATTCGTAGAAAGTCGCTGCGACTTCTAAACAATTTAATTCATATTAATTTGGTTAAGTAGAAAAACACAAAACTTTTACCGTCATTCGCGGTATTATGTAATTCCATATTCAAACGGGCGTGACGCAATCCGTTGATACGACAAGTTGCATAATACTGTAAGCGATCCGTGTAATCAAAAGATGATCCAAAAAGGAAACTTAAAAATTGTTTTGATCGAGAAGAGCTATGTATGTGGCGTATTCGGGTAATTTGTGGAAAAGTGAAAGTGTCCAATTGAAAATGCTTGATCGAGTGTGAATCTGCGCTTGAGTAGATCACCAGATGGAAGATGGGTGATCGGCAAGGTACGTGATCAGCACACGCTTTTTAGGTGCATGAGCGTAAGAGCGGCATTATACGCATTTTTATGATGGACTTGCAACATTTTCGCAGTGATCGCCGGACGTGTGCTGAATTAATAGTTTCTTTTGCTTATGTCCGATCGATACGAGTAGGTACATTGTGATGGGTGCAGTGTGAGTATCATTGATATGCCAAGCAAGTCTGATTCAATTTTTATTTGCGATTTCAAGAAATCGAACTGCACATTCTGCAATGAGATATGATGGAAGCCAATTGGTTTGTTTTGTTCCATCGACGACAACCCGCGATCAGTGCATTTCAATGGACACCAGCTGCCATCTGAGTACGGCTAAGGAATGTGCTTGTATAATTTTAGAAATTGTTTGCGAGATGCTAATTGAGTAGACAATCAATGCCGTGATGTGATAATTAAGCGGATGGGTGTTGGTGGTGATTTGCAATGAAATTTCTTTGCTGTCGAAGATGACTGAGATCGTACAGAATTCATGTTTGCGTGGGGACTTCAAATGGGATGGGAGTATAATAGAAGCGGATTTCAAGGCTTCGATGGGTAATTTAAAGGCAATTATATGCTTTTATGCTTTGCCAACAGTTGACTACATAGGTGTGGCTATCATTTTTGCCACTTCTAGCTAGTTGAAAGTAGCTATGGTGCTTGAAGTCAGTGTGGCACTCAGAGTGGAGAAATCCCATTGGCATTTAACTGCATTTGGTCATAGTGGCTCAAGAGTAGATATGAGCGCGAGTAGGTCACAGATGCTGAAGGCAAAGTTAAGATAGACGACAGGTCGTTGATCTTCGAATTTATTTCGGTTGTTTTTAAGAGACGTCAGGAATGCAAATGGAATGTAAATCTTAATTACTTCCTGAGGGGTTGAGCATGCCACATCTTACATCAGTCACTATACAAGCAACGACAAGCAATTATACATTGCCTTGAGGCTGGTTCGAAATTTCGTGATTGATGATCAAGATCGGTGCCAAAAGAGTGGCTCAAAACGACATTGAAATCTGAAGGTTTGTTTTAAGATGTTAGAAAAAATAAAATTCAAATCTCGTCACAATTATTTACAATATTCTCGCCGCATGCAATAGTTATTTCTACACTGATTTTATAATGAGGCAGAAATGAAGATTTTGTTGTTGACAGAAGTAATTCGTTAAAGCCTTTACTATATACCTAGATCTTCGGTATGAGTTTCGAATTTGACACTGGCTCGAACTGTTTAGAGTGTTGTCAAAAGGTCTCTAGAGAAAATTGGAAAGCACAAGCTAACTTGCTAAGCACACCTAGTTAATCTTATGTAACTTTTTCTTTACTTTGAGTCTTGGACACCTTGGGCAAAGGAGGGAAAAATTTTAAGAAAGCAGTGATCATGAATTAGGCGGCAATTTCTCACTTCTATTTGTTTGAGTATCAAATCAATACACCCATATGAAGTGCTTTCAAAAAGTAACAGGAATTTTGTAATCCCGCAGGTAATGTTACTCAAATATTAGGGATCTTATCGTTGTTGTGTTGGTAAATACTGGTTTGATGCAAACATTTTGAGAAAATACATATTGTACATATTCCCCATTGCTATCTATGACCTTTTACCATATTTTGGGCAGTTGCATAATTATATGATTTCTGGTCAAAGAATTGAGGCAATTCATTCTCACAAACCTTTTTTATGTAAATTTCTTTTCATTAAAGAAGTTTTGCAAAGGTCGAAACAAGTGATAAGGTGCGAAGTCTGGAGTCTACGGTAGATGCATCAAAGTTTCCCTGCCAAGCTCTTTTAATTTTTTTAACGTCGTTCAAGATGAATATGGTTCGGCTAATATGGGTGTTTTCTTTTGGGCTTTTTTGGAATCTGACCGCTCACAATGCACGATTATCTTCCAATCCCACCATACACACCTTACGGGGGTGTAGGTATCACTTTTTCCACAATCTTTTTCGAACAACATTCTCGTATTTTGACAATTTTTTATCGTCTCTTATTACATTCGTAAGAAATCGATCGATTTCGTGTCGCTTTTATAGTGGTTCACGTATTGATTCGGCCCACCAAATTTTTCACAGTGAATTTGTGCCGAATATGTGCGTCTTGTGGTTAATGTTAAGGTTTTTAGCAATATCACGAGTGCTTATATGATGACCTTTATAGATTTTTGGTAATATTTCTTCAACATTTTTCATGGCAGGTCGATTAGAGCAAGGTTCGGCTTACACATTGAAATCTCTATTACGGAAGCGAGCTAGCCATTTACATCTTGACCCATAAACCTCACACATTTTTTCCAAGGGTAGTAATATAACGAAATATATCGATATTTTTGAGAGAAATTTCAGTAATTTTCACGCTTTTATATGACTGACGAAGTACAGAAAATTGTAGATTGACATATCACCTTTCAAACGATGAGTGCTGGTCGATGACACCAAACAATATCGATAAACATGTCTCAATAATTTTTCACTAAACAAATATATCTGAGGTGTATCTGCATAAAGATTGGTAATCGGCTGTAAATGGCTAATTATTCGCTGTCTGGTTTTTCAGTGTTATATTTTTGACAGCTCCTACGTGATTTGTGACATGTGTCGAAACCTAACATACTTAATTAGCATTGCCATTTCAGATCATTGAATTTTATTATCAAAATTCGTGCTCTGTGAAAAATACTTTTTTCTTTTTAAAGTCATCAATATCGATCTACTGAGCTACTAATTCAAGTAATAGTCACCAAACTTCATAGCAATTTCGCGTTTGGACATCATCTACCATCAGCCATCTACCCATGCATAGAGTGCGTACAGTATTAATAAAGACCGTGTTTTGTCCATTCGACGCCGTTCGCAGCAATTGTTTCTTGTCTTTATAGAAGATTTTACCCAAAGATCTTACTCTAAAGCCTTACAAAATATAGTTCATGCCAGAACTGAAGCCCAATGGGTTCTAGAAAAGCTGGAGGACGATCCGCTTTTTTATCGAAAAATTGTCTTAAATTACGAATCTTAGCAACATGAGCAAGATGAGCAACCTCAGGTAATACGCGAGCTAGCAATACACCTGAAAATCTGTTTGGTGCGGTTTATGGTCTGGCGGAATCATTATTTTTCAAAGGTAACCGTGAGAATAACGTTATCGTCAGGTGCCCCCCTTTTAATTCAATGATTTCGTACTTTTTTTGCCCAAAATGCATGAGCTGAACCTGGTCGACAAGACGTTACTCCCAAACAGCACGCGAATTGATGGATCAATTGAATTCGGTGAGCAATTTTTCTCTTGACGATTTGTGATTTGACAACTGTACACAATTTTTTTATGGATGTATATCAAATCATTTGTCTATGATAGCGTCAATTGCAGACTTGGAAGATAATATGTTATCAGCAAAATACCAGCAAATACGCTTGAAAAACTACTCAAAATTGCATTTCTGGTATGGTCCACTTAAAACCTAGTGGAACTAAATTTGCACAAAGTAGTACTTAAAAAAAAATTGGCAAGCATTGATATTTCAACTTCAATAAAAAATTGTATTTACTTTTGCAACTTTTTTCTGATTTTTTTGACAATTAAAAACCAAATGCTCAAAAAATCAGATATTATATCGGTGTGCTAGTAAAGGGAGCAAAATAGATGCAAGAAATTGCATTAAAAATCCTAGGAATGTTAAATATAGCTTTTGGTGATTCTACTATAAGTAATATTAAAGCTAAGCACTGATATAAGTAGCCTAGACGACATGGAAGGAATGCCTCAGCATATCAATAATCGATGAGGGCGTGGAAAAAGAACGAATTGTTAGAAGGGGACATCAAATCACAGTCAGAAAAATCTTTAAAGTAATTGAAACAAGAATTATCTCATACATTTTAGTTAGCGCGTGAAACATGCGGCAAAAAACGGCTTAAAAGTCGCAAGGTCTGGTATAAGAGCCGTTGACGAAACATGGGCTATGGGATATGATATTTTCTTCGTTCTAGTATTGACAAAATTCGTCGAATGCAAACGTCGACTTTCACTGTGTTTTCCTACTGCATAGTTCGTGTTGCAAGGCCAAACGATCAATGAGGTGTACTATCTCTTAGTGCAAACTACTTGCCCACATTTGGGGCTTTTTTCTGCTCTTTTTGTGAACATAATGCCAATTCTCATTGAAGCGTCTTCATTACGCTTTTTTCTACTAATTAGCTGGAGAAAAAAAAATTAAAAAAGTTTCCGCAACAGTCTAGCTTTGTTTACAACCAATTTTAATTTTATGTCGTTCAAGTAGTCACTTGCAACAATTTAAGAAAAAGTGGCGTTACTCAACGTGGTCCTCACCAAGGCCATAAACCTCACGAGTCATAACAACTATTAAAATGAGTTTTGTTTTATGAAAACTCTCAACGAACTGAAACGAAATTCAAGCCATAAACAGCCATCTGGGCTTCTTTATTGCAAAATGAACCTTTCTCTTGGACTGCACTGAGAAACATTACACCACCTTGCTCTTGAGAAGAAAGAAAAACTTTCACAACACCAATTGAAACCTTCCGTATCACCAGTTGAAGATCCACTATAGCCACCACACAACCGTCGTCGGATTGAGTCGTAAAATGTTCTCAAATTTAAAACAAATCACAGCGATTCGCGCCTCCGTCAGTGGTACATGTTCCCCATTCATTCGCCTAAGTGCTGCGCTTCGATCAAGATAATGACAGCCCATTATGCAGTTCACATGCTTCGAGGTTCTTGTTCAAAACACTATACTGCGTTTTGAATTTCAATTCGATTCTGGTGTATGGTAGAGGTATATAAGAACCTCCATAGATTGATCGAAAACAATCAGATAGATATTCAACAAGCTTCAGCATCATCATGCGAGGAACAAAGAATAGGGAAGGACAAATCCAAGTGGGCGGGCAATACGACACATGTGTGGATAATTTGTTATTTTAGTGCTCACGACGAATAATGGTACGTGACCCAGACTCCTGAGACAGCCAATCGTTGCCGCTTCGCTGTCGTGCTCAGAGTCCAAAAGCCAGCGGAGGTGGTTAATAATTTTATGGATACGTTAACCCCCCCGCGAGTGGGAGGGTAGAGGTTATCTCCAGTGACTGAGGGGATTATACTGCCCATGGACACTCGAGTACTTTAATTAAAATTCAGATATTGTACATGTGAATATATCTTCACTGAAGGGTTCATAAAAGTCGACCTGTAATTAGGGTTAGTGTTTCAGGCTTTGTGGATTTATGGCTTATAATAGTAGAAGAAGTTTGATGTGCGCACAATGTAGTGGGATTAATACGCCACCAAGTGGAAATGAATTTCGAATATGTTTCTTGAGTGGAAACTTTATCTTGAACTCGTCGAAGCTGTCCATGATTCCCACAAATACTTTTGATTAATGATTCATTAAATACTTGGTTGCGAGGTTGGTGGATGTCGTAATATGTATTGCGGTTTAAGATACCTGATTGAGATATTTTGCATTTTCTGTGGTTTATCTTTTATATTTGCCATTTATCAATTTTGCTTGAAAATATTTGACATTTTAGATGAATTTTGCTATCACCAAACGGATGTCGCTTTACAAAAAAAATAAAAAATATTCCTAAGGTCCGTAATCGAGAATGAATGAATTTAATGAACTCCATTTTCGGTTGTATATATTTCAGATAAGTACACAAGCGATTGATCATGATATTAGTACAATTAAATTATGACTCAGTGGT
Source organism: Merodon equestris (assembly GCA_958301585.1). NCBI lineage: Eukaryota > Metazoa > Arthropoda > Insecta > Diptera > Syrphidae > Merodon > Merodon equestris. The sequence goes on along the minus strand of OY284415.1, from coordinate 50,195,462 downwards.
GACAATAGTGCATAGGTTTAGATCACGATTTGGGGCTTTTCAGCCGGAAGTACCGCTCTGTAAGTCATTAAGCTATAATACTCCTCCACGCATGATCAGTAAATAATAAATGACTTTGAAGAACATAATTGAATTCAAACCAAAACGTTGGTTATTTTAATGAGACTTGATGCAGTTGTAGGAAGAAACCAAAACAAAGCACTATCACGTAGGTAGTAAGATAAAGGTGAGTGCATCACAAATGTTCACAAATGCTTAACATTAGTAGAGAACATGGTGTTTCCAGACAAGGCCTTGATGATTGAGATTTCGTACAGAAAAGCTAATTTTTAAAGATGCAGATGTGAAGGCTGACACCGTCTATGCATAACATACTACTAGGCTGATCAGTATGCGCGGGCTTAACTCCGCTACTGAAAATTTTTGATCGAGCGAGCAAATTTGTTGTTTTATCAACCTTGCTCTCGCTCCGCATGGCACTTTTCTTTTTCGTTATTTCTCACTATTTTTCAATCAAACAATTTCATTTGATAATTTATGGCTCATCTACAGACCTAGATCTATCGAATGACATGCTGCACACATGTGTGGTTATAGCCGATATCTACATTTAGTGCGTACTAGATTAGTCCGAAATCGTTTTCGGAGCACTATATTGCCAAAAAGTGGGTGATTGCTCTCGCTCCGCTACGCTCCGCTCGATCAATTACAGGCCAATTAACGTTATAGGATGCAGAGCTACTCTTTTCGATACCAAGTTCACCCGAAAGGACATCGCAGCGGTGCACTATCAAAAGGAACAATCCTTAAAGAGGAGTATACTTTCGTTTGCGGCGGTACGGATACCCATAACCGGGGAACAGGATTCGTCATCAGCAACAAAATTGTGCTAATTGTGCCAGCACCAATGGAAAACGGAGTTTCCATTTCCATTTCCAACCACAGCTGAGGTTCAGGTAATTTTGAATTGAATTGAAGAGATCTGAAGACACAAAGATCTATTGAACCTCCTTCTTTGATATAGGATTTGAGTACTGCCTTCAAAAATTTGACAACTTCTATAGATGGGATTGCTTGGAAGTCTTTCACTGGTATGGTTGTGTTAGTTGGAATTTTGAATCTTTCTCGGGCAAGGCTTTGACAGGTGGTCATTATGTGTTCCATGGTTTCCTTACCCTGCCCACATTGCCTGCAGATTTTTGTGCCACTAAGACCCATTTTACAAAGATGGAAGTTGCATGCTCCGTGTCTTGTTAGCCTCACATAGCACTTTAATTAGTTCTAGAATTTTTTTGGCACGTTAGGGATCGTGATTCTGTTCCATGAACGTTCTTGACTGTTTGATGCCCTCCTGTCTGTTCCAGAATTGGTTCTTTTGTTTAATGATCCACTTGTGTAAGTTTAGGGTTTATGTCAGAATTGTCAAAGCCATAAAGGTGGGATGGCCCGGTAAAAGGTATCTGAGCAGCTTGCTTGGCTTGCATGTCAGCCTTTTCATTGCCTTCATGGTTTTCATGACCTGGCACCTAGATCAACGTTTATCTGTTGTTTACAGCCAGTTTGTTTAGTGTATTGTAACATTTCAAGACAGCTTTAGAGTTAAAGGTGTACCTGTTAACTGATGAGGTTTAGGTTTGAGGAAGTAAGAGAAATAATTCATCGGTTTAAGAATAATAAGGCCGCAGACATCGACCTTATAATACTGGAATTAAAGAAATATACGGGAGGAAAAAAAATAATTCCCGAGGAATATCTCTGCTATCAAGTTGTTACAAGGTGTTCTCACATATTCTCCTTAAGTTTTCTATAAGCCGATCAAAAATATATCACGTTTTTGTAAGGCTGGGAATCTCGAAAAGTTGTTGAAACTGATACAAGTTAGGCTTAAGGGAAACAAAGGACGAGTTGAAGTATGAAATGTCTTATCGGAAACATTCGAAAAACGTGAAGGATTAAAACAAGGAGATGCCTTGTCACCACTTCTTTTTAATTCGGTGCTGGAACTCGTAATGAGATCCCTTCAGCAAATGAGAAGGGAATAACTCTTAATGGAAACACATTCGTGTTAGCTTGCCCGGACGATCTGGACCTACTGAGAGATAGTGAGGAAACAGTTTAGAAAAATGTAGTAAGTCTAATATTGGCAGGAAAGGACGTAGGCTTAGAAGTAAATGAAGAGAGAACCCAACTGATCGACTTGAATCGATCCAAACCTCACATTTGACTACAAAACACTTTGAGAAAGTTTGAGAAAATATTCAAATATCTAGATACCATACTGAATCCTCTGTCAAAAACGTAATAAAGGTTCGAAAAAATAAAAAGCTGCACATGGGCAACGCGTGCTTCTTTGCGATGGAGGAACAACTCATAGTAGCAATTCAAACTTGTCTCGCAATGTTTAAATCCGCATTTGTAAAACCATAATAATGCCAATGACACATCACCTCTGACTAAGAAGGGGTAAAGTTGATTTCGGGTCTTCAAGGACATGATCTTAAAGGGAATCTATGGTGGAAAACAGGACGAAGAAAGAGGCGAATGGAGAAAACTACACATTGAAGAACTTGAGGAACTTTATTCAGTCCCCAACATTGTCCTAGTAATTAAATCTCGAAGACTAAGATGGGCAGAATACGTACAACGAATGGACAGTGGACGTACAGTCAAAAAAATAATGAGTGAGGACGGCCATGGTGCCATGGTAATCATCATGTTGAGTGGAATATCTGTAGTGTTTCTAAAGCCAAGAACAATTCTAGTTCTAGTGACAAACACTATAAGAGCGTAACTTGCGCGAACCCTATAAAAAACATATTCATAAGAAGAAGGCTTGGCAAAGGGTGGTCAACAAGACTCTGAACTTCTGAGTCCCGAATGGCTGGTAATAATAATTAATTCATGCGAAAATAGAAGTGGCCTATTGAAGCTCTAATTTTCCAAAATATATGACGCTTCAAAGGCTCTTCGATTTCGCTGCGCGATTTCCCTTCCAAAAACAAGGATCGAATCACCGACCGATATTGCTCTTTTTCCATTTTTCTAAAATCCATGGACACTCCCGCTTCCACACGCGTTCAAAACAAAACTATGAGTCGACAGTAGCGGTCTATTAGAATCTACTACACGATAGTAAGTTGCTCTTGCGATACTGGCGCCATCTGGCGGTGGGGCTGAGTACTTATCGGGCCACCCTCGTATATTGATCAAGAACCACAACTGATAATAATGTGAACCCCTCACACAAGTCCGCAGGTAGCGCATGTAATCGATATTAAGAAAGGGTTTAGGCAGACTGACGCAATGTCAATTGATTTCTTCCAGATCAATTTTAAAAAGTTCGTGCAGAGCTGCAAGTTTAAATAATACAAGAGATAATCACTATATCAATTCTGATTAATTGATTGTCCAATACAGTGAGATGTCAGTAAGGTATTTAGTGTTTTGAAGCAGAAGCAGCTGAACTGAGCTTTATACTGGTTTGAAAGATAGTCACACAACACCGATAGCTTGGTTAAAACGTCATTTTAGGCAGCTACTTTAAAGCTTTGAAGCATGGTAGTTGACGATTTAATTCACCTTGGCAATAACAAGTGATAACGAGACTGGCTCTGAGATTCGACCCAGAATAATTCTTGCTAACCGTTTCTTCTACGGGCAGGGAATTAGTAAGCAGGGTCTTATCTCGAAATCCCAAGGTAACTATTATAGGTTTGCGGAGGCTGAAGAGGCACTTGGACGTTTCGGAAGGTAAATTCTACTTTATATATCTTGTCTCGTTTATGTGGGAAGGTTACGAGCTGTACAGTGACATCAGCTTGAGCAGGCGTCTACGGATCCAACATCAAACGCTATCTAAAACGAACGTAGAAACTACACCGAGACAAAGGCCTTTCAATTTCGACACCGAGAGAAATTACGCAAAGGACGACCGCATCTAAGTCGGCGCGTAGAGAGGAATCCACTGGAAGCCGATGGCTGGAGAGACTTATCGGTTGAGGCTTTTTAGGATCTAATGCCTCTAAGACTTTTTGTCTTGATATGATTGATCATGATATTCACAAAAACTCGTGTTTTTCTTTTTTATAGAAGGTATTTATGAGGTATTGTGGCAGAAAAAGATGATAATCGAGCTAGAAACAATTAGGAGATTGTTTATTGATTTCAAGACAACACTTAAAGAAACGAGGCGAGGCAAAGGTATGGACAATGGTACAGGTCAATCGATGTTTCTATGGACTAGGTAGGCAAGTAAATCAAAATGTTTTTATAGAAATTTTATTTGTCTGATCTGTTTGTAACTTGGAAAGCCCTTTACTTGTTTACATATAAGTAAAAATGAGAAAGGAAGCACAGCGGGTCAGTGCTTAGTGCTCTGACTTCCGACACCTTTAACTTTAGATTCGAATTTCGTAACTGCCAAATAATCGAAATTGGTTAACTACCGCCTGTAGGAGATCCCTCACAGTAGTGGATAGATGCGTCTTCTTAAAAAAATAAGTTTTCATGTCTTGAGAGAATCGGTAAGTAGTGACATGGAATATCTAACAGCTTAAGCAATTTTATCGTTGTGTTCAAAAATAAGAAAAAAAGTCAAAATAAATAAATTAAATTATTCTTTAAAACATTTTTTTTTCGAGCCTAGGATGTAAGGGAAGTAAACAGGTACATCCAATGGTTTAAGCCCATCAAGATTAAGATCTGATTTTAAGTAAGGTGAGAGTATATTAGGTACGACTATAATTTTAATCAACACTGTGAATATGGAAAAGAAGTTGGCAAAGGTAAAATCACTTGAAATATAAAATAAAAAATAAAGACAATAAAATTATGTTCAATTTAGTAAAAAAAAACACATTTCAGCAATTAATATTGCCATTTCGATTGATTCTCTAAGAACCACATTCCACTGAAATCGATTACAATCTCTAGAAACGAACTAAAAATTATCAAGACCAAACCCGACTGAAAATGTATCTACACGTGCCTGTAATATGTGTATAGTGTGTTCGAAAAAAAGCTGAAAAACTTGGTTTTTGTTGTGTGTAATTAAAAATATACAAAATTGTATGGTACAAGTTACATGTTGATAAATATCTTTTGTGTTCAAATATTATCTTACATACTAAGGTTCATAAAAAAATATTATTTTTACAACAATTATCATCGCTTTCTTTTTTTTTTCAATTTTGGTTACAAAATAAAAAAGAAATTGCAAATATTTGAATTTTCCATTTTAAAATATAAATATTAAATATAATTAAAATACAAAATTCATCATTGAACCAATATAAAATAAATATTAAAATAACGATTTATTTCGTGTTGAAAATGAATTTCATTTAGGTATCTTAGGCTATGGCAGCTGATAGATTTCGAGGGAGTTTTCATATAGACAAAACATGTTTAAAAAAATTATCAAATTTAGTTTGGATGGGTAGATAGACCTGTGATGTGCGACGGACGATGGATTTATTTATTTTTTTTTCATACATTTTTATTAAATTTAAATATATATATATGAATGAATGGGTATGAAAAAGCTTTTAATTAAAAAAAAAACTCCGAAAAAATTAACGATTAAAAGCACCAAAATTAAGCCAAAAAATATAAAAGAAATGTCGCACATTGAAATAAAGCGGATGGTTATTGTAAATGCAATTTGCAAAAGCGGGGGTCTGCGGAATGCGAAGCGTCAACTGCGAATAACGATATGGAGACGAAAACCTGATCTTCGAGTATTCGAAAATTGATTTGGAATATTCGACTAGAATGTAAACTAAAAATTAAACACAGAAAAAAAATTAAAAACAATCCTATCTGACTTTGATGTTATATGCTCTGGAGGGTAACGTGCGTAATAGGAACGTCACATCCGAGATTGGTAGGTTTTGCAATGAATACTATTTTGATTTTGGTAAATAAATATTTTTCGAATGGGTTTTTGGAAGTTGTTTAATTGAACAGAAGGGCGGATGGAACGAAGTAAGTAGTTAAATTGTTTGGAGGGGTCGTCCACCTCTCAAGGAATGGTTGGTGAATGATTCGTCACTGGACATTGATTCGAATTGACAATGACATTCTAAGTCTTAGACTTATGTCATTACTAGTCAATTTTTGATAAAAAAACTAATTTACCAATTTACTATAATTTTTTTAAAAATATTTTTCATAAATTAAGCCCACATAAAGTTGAACATATTTCTGTAGTATGGCATAACGATTCAAATTCAATACTGAGGTCTAAATTTTGAGCCAAAATCTTCTTAATCAAGAAAGAATCTTGAACAACTCTATATTGACACGAATTGACGATGAAAAAGAGGTCCAAATAATGCAATGGCGCAATATTCAAAACAATCGTGAGATTAGAATTAAGGCTGAAATTGTTGGATTGAGGATAATGGTCTTAAAAATCCGTTTAAAACTTTATAAAATTTATTTAGTTGAAAGATAATCTTTAAAAGCCTTGGTTTTAATTTAATTGAATTTACCAGCAACATAGCACATTGAATAGTGTTGCGAGGGAAAATGTGATTAAAAGAGGACGGAAATAGTCAGAAAATTATATAGAGTTAAAGATCAAGTAAGCTGTCTCCCTGAATACAGAAAATATTCAAACCTCTGGTCGGAGAAGAAACTACTCTTTCAAAATGTTAACTGAGTTAAACAACTTTTTGAAAACTGAGTGTTAGAGAAGAATATCAAGAAGGTTCGAGGAGTATTCATTCAAATTTTAGGCCAAAATTTTGATCTCATCCTCTGAAATAAAATTTGAGTAAAAAGAATTGCCAATTTAGAAGTCGATATGATATATATTATAGAGTTGTGTTAACTTATGATTTTGAGAAAAAAAAAAAAAAAACATTTAAAAAAATTTGATTCAATATTTTAGGGTTTTGTCTGATCAGAATATACAATATTAGAATCTTTTAGTTCAAAAAAGTATGAAATGACTTAAACGTCCAAAGTGATCAGGAAATTCGAAATGAAAATTCTGGTTTTTTTTTAAAAGGCTCAGAAAATGTCAGGATAAAGACTTGAAAGTTTAAAAAATCGCAAAGTATTATGTACGTTTTCGGATCAAGGATAATACCATCCGTTTGATCAGAAAATGGTTCATAAATTAATTGTAAGTAAAATCTAAATTGTTCAAATGAACAAACCACGTAGAATCTGACAGTAAGAACTTGCGATTAAGGAAATTAGCTTAAAAGCTTGATATAAGAACTTCAAAAAGCTGAGATAAGAATATTAACTTTAAGAGAAGTTAAATAAAGTGTCCGAAATTTTTATGACTCTTTTTATTTGTCCTTGCAAAGCATATGATTTCGGGGTAAGTAGCCGAAGCTATTTTGAATATGGGCTTTAGTAAGACTATCAAGAGTGCTTATCTCAGTTGGCTAAGTAAATTTCGAGGATCCAAATAAAAGTTCGGTAGAATTTTTTAATAAATTTTTGACCACCTTGGAATTCAGAAAAATTATAGCAAGTGTTGGTTTACTGATCAAAATATTGGCCTTATTTCAGTTAAAGTACCAGAATCGAGTTAATCGGCTCATTGAAAAGCCTTTGCGTCCAAAATTAGGTCCAAAAAACCTCTGCAAATTTAGATTATGCAAATCCAAAATCGTTTTATATTTGAATATTGGTAATTTCAAAAGGTTTTTTTAAACATTTATTCAAAAATTTCAATTCCTTCACTCCAGAGCACATTTCGATTGAATAATTCTCTGTGAATCTATTTTATACTAGAACCCTACATCTACTTGGCTATATATCTACTCGCATACGGCGAAACTAAAAACTGTCAAACAAAAAAGTTTCCTAACCTAAAACAATGCGCAAAATTTCCTATTCTAACGGTCTTAAGGTCGTTACGACTTCTCCGTCGACACTTCTGAGCGTCGTAAGCTGTTTTCTATGCTCTCGTGACTTATGTTTCCGTTTCGACGACTTCTTCCGCTTGACTACGTGTGTCTCAGAGCTAAAACTGGTCTCGGTCTGGACCTTGGTTTCTATCGAGTTTACAGAGCTATTGGTATGAACTTTGCTACTAATACCACCGCTTTCGCTAGCTTGTAGAACCTCAGCGGTGTCAGGGTCATGGCGCGGAGCTTCGACTACTGACTCTTGACGGGTAGATGAGGCTGAGTTGGAATCAGACTTGACTACCTTACTGAGAATGACTTTGTCTAGATTGGCTATGGATATTACCAGTGGAGATTCGTTGGATTCGGGCCGGAGCAGTGGCACGATTGGACGAGTGTACGTTCGGTTGGTTGTAGTTAGGGGTGCCGGGGATGGAAGGTTCGTTGTTGATTCGTTATTGGTTGCGGCAACTTCTTCCGGCGTGGTGGCCGACGTGCTGGTGGTAGTTGTGGAAGTGGTTGTGGTCTCAGGTATGGTTGCTGGTAATTCAGCGGTAGTGCTGATAGTGGTTGTCGTAGTTTCTGGAGATGGAGTGGTCGTCAGTACTATTGGTGATGGAGTCGTTTCCACGACCGTGGGTTTTTCGTTCCTCGGTGTGGTCGGAATCTCACCGAGAGAGTAGGCATAGAATATACCATTGACCTCGTTCGAAGTGTCGCTGATCTTCTTGGCTTGACGGGCACCGTCGAATAGGCCCTGCAGAGAGATGGTGGATGCCTCAATGACGTCGGCAATAACTTCTGGCACCGTGACCGCTTTCGGATTCCTATCTCCCGATGATGCGACTGAGTATTCCACATCAGGAATCGAATTCCTCACCGGAGCTGATGTCGATCCCGCTTCATATTTAATTTGGGTATTCTCAAGACTGTCCGGCTCGACTTCGGGAATGGTGTTTCTCACAAATAACGACGGTTCAGTGGGCGTGTAGTCTGTCACAGTGCTATGGCCATCAACCAGGATGTGGCTGCCGTCGACCAGGTGTACGTATTTCACGCGACTGATCTCTCCGAGTTGCTCTATCTTCGGCGTGCCCTCGGAACGTAGCTCAGTAGACTCAACGGTTTTCAGGACGTCGTCTTTGGATTTTCTTCGTAATTTCTCTTCCTTCGAGTTGATCTCGACGACGCGGTTGATGGTCACGAGTTTCTGCTTGGGACTGTACAGGATCAGCTGACCTTCGCCGACTTGGGCCGGTTGCTCCGTGACATTCTCGGTTGTCGGGATGGTTGTTTCTTCCTGTGAATTGATTAAATTGTTATCGTCATCGTTATTATCAAAAATAGTGCTTGTGTCAAGGCTGTTGTTGGGTGTATCTGTGGTATCTGGAGTTGGTTGTTGTGGTTGGTTTTGGATTCTTTTTGGTTTAATGGTTGTGTGTTTCTTGCTGTGAACTTCAAAGATTTTCTTGTTACGCGCGTTCAGGGCATCGATATTGAGGTCTTCGAGGAGCGGATTGCTTTGGTCTTGTTGGGTCGCTTCAGTCGACGTTGCCGAGTACTTACGTTCGTAGCTGCGCGTGTTGGTCGGAATGAAGACGGGTGGCGGTGTTATGGAGCTGGGCAGTGTCGGTTTGTCGGATTCGAGTTGGTCGGTTGGGAGGGTTATTACCGACGGAATGTTTACGACGCGAGATTTGTTAGTTGGTCGACGGTCGATAGCAAATCGATTCGAAGGTGTTGGGCCGGCAAGTTGGCTCGGAATGAATGGAGCGTTTTTGGGGCGATTGAAAGAAGGGCGATTGGATGGACGGTTGGAAGGGCGATTCGAGGGACGGACGTCTGGTAAAGGTAGAGGTGAACTCGTTTCGTTATCGGATTCAGACTCTTCTTGTTCTGCATTCGGGTCACTTTCTTTTTCCCCCTCTTCTTCCTCTTCTTCATTTTCTTCATCTTCTACCTCTTCATTGCCTCCTTCGTCGTCGGCGCCAGTGTGATCTTCGGTTTCCTCCTCGAGTTCCTCTTCGTTTTCTTCGTCTTCGTATTCGTTATCGTGATTCTCGTCTTCTTTGTTTTGATTTCGGTTGAATAATAGATTCGGTCGAATGATTGGGCTTGGAAGATGTTCTTCTGGCTCGTTACTTTCGTTATCGTTACCATCTTCATCGTAATCTTGTTCTTCTGATTCGCTTTCTTCTTCATCTTGCGTCACTGGAGGGCGGTATAAAGTATTCTTGCGGGTAGGGAAGCTGAATCGACCTTTGAATGCAGTCGGCGGGCGTGTGGATAGTCGTTGAATAAAGCCAACACCATTAGCGGAATCACTTGGAGGCCGTATGGCTTTGAAATTTCTGTTGAACTTCCTTACGTAAGTTCTGGGAGTAGACACAACATCTGTTTCTGTTGAGGTGATTGCGTTTAACGACGGTTTCGTTGGTCTGTACGGCTTGCGACTTACAAATATACGTCGAGTTACTGGTGCCGATGTTGTACTCTCAGTTACTTGCTCTGTGGTCGTTTCATTACCTGATGGTTCTAGGCTTATCGTCGAAGCTTCTGATGTCTGTTCGACCGAGGAAGGTTCCGACGAACTTGCCTTGTCGTCATCCATCTCGAAAGTGGTCGTTTCTTCGGGGAATATCGTTGTCTCCTCCTGTTCGTCTGTTACTGCCTCCGACACAGTCGTTGCCGACGTTGTTGAGTGGATCTTGTTCAACAATTCAGCCACACTAAGTGGCTTTTTGACTTCACTTAACGCAGCTTCCGTAGTCTCCTCGACTAAAGTCCTATTCGTCACCGGTCGTAGTTTTTTTAAAACCTTCCTGAAACGTCTTGTCGGCGGTGCCCGTGTGCTCGCCTGAGTCGTATTAATTACAGGTTCGGCCTCGGGCCCTACACTAAGGTTATCTACAGACACTAAGCTACCGGTGGTGGTATTAGTAGAGCTACTCAATTCGACACTAAGGCTATTGTTACGACTATTAAGTGGATGTCTAAACTTTAACACTTTGAAGCGACGTCTCGGCTTGGGAGATGTCACCTCGGCCGCTGCTTTGGTCTCCTGGGACGTTCCGGATTCGGTTGAGTTCGATGTTGGCGACAAGTCAACAACATCGCTGGGAGATGTATTTACCTGAGTGCTGGCTGTGGATTCGGTATCTGTGGATTGTGTTGTGGTTGCGAATGGTCTTCTACGTCCAGCCGTACGGTTGAATTGAATCCTCTGAAAACGTCGATTAAGATTAGGTGTGTTTGAGGTTAGATTAGAATTATTTTCATTTTCTACAAGGGAGTCCTCTGGCTCGGAATCATCGTCCTGACCTAACAACTCTGTGTGATCGTCAGCATTATCAAGATCACTGGCGAGATTAGATTCGGTTAGTGACAGGGTGTTATTATTGGTGCGGTTTGCTAGGGCATTGTCTAGTGTGGGGTTAGTGGTGCTCTGGTTAGTTGTGGTGCTTAGTCTAGTGGTTGGGTTAAATGGTGTTCGGGTTTTGAGAATCTGCTGGAGACGGGTACTAATGACACCGTTGTCGGTATTGGACTCAAATTGACTGGTTTTGACACGATTGCGAAGTTGAAGGAGGTTTAGCTTGGGGCGGCCCTCGTCGAGTTGATCTTCTGTGATTTCGTCGTTGTCACTTGTCAAACTGGTGGCTTCGGTGGGCGATTGGGGCTTAAATCGGTTGCGATTAAGCAGGGAAACTAAGTTGCGAGGAGTGATATCCTCGTTTTCGATTTCACGGGCGTCAGTGGAGACAGACTGAGTCTGTTCGAGTCTGAATCGGCTTCGATTCCGTAGAGTTGAGGAGCTTCTAGGAGTAGACGAGGGAGCTGAGACTTCCTCATCTTCCTCATCGGAGTATTCTTCCTCCGCGTTGTCGGGACTTTGTTCGGCGTTTTGTGTTCGGCTGAGAAGGTTCTGTCGCGAGGTTAGTTGGGATCGAGATCGGAATGTTGAAGTGCGGCTGGAAATGACTCCTTGTTGTTGTTGGGCATTTGTGAAGCGTGAAGATTCATTAATTTCTTGTTGTTCTTCTTCGGCATTTTCAACATCAATGGATGAAGTCGTCGTGCTCGACGGCCGGAACCTGCTTCCTAGTTGAAAGGTTCTTCGCGTAGGTGGAACAGAGCTCGATAAGATACTACCTTCCGTTGTTCCTCCGAGTTCTTCAAATTGATCATTTGAATCACTCGAAGATGGGAGTGGAGTTGTTCGACGTAGACCATTGAACGTAACTGATCCTCTTTGCGAGGTTAGACGTAGGCGATTAAAGCTGGAAAAGGTTCGACGTGTTGTGCTTGGATCGACATTGTCAACTTCGGTATCAGTTTCTTGTTCAGGGACCTCAGAAGCTTCAGTGGAAGGCGTGGTTGTCGTACGAAGCCGATTAACTCCAAACGTTCTTCGAGTTGTACTGGCATCGAGACCTTCTGACTTTGTGTCAGACTCGTTCTCTGGCACTTCGGAGGCGTCTGTAGTTGCTAATGTCGTCGTTCGTAATCGATTAAGGCTAATGAGGGTCCGACGGGTTGTGCTGACACCAAGATCTGCTGCACTGCTTGGGTCTTCCTTTAGAATTTCACTCGCCTCAGCTAGACCGACGGTTGTGTCTTCAACGCGATTTAGTTCGAAGGTTGTTTGAGCCGTGCTTTCATCGAGGCCTTCTAGCTTGGTTTCAGATTCCTCCTCTGCTGTGTTAGAGGCTTCCGTGGTTGGTATTGTCGTCTTACGACGTTGATTGACGCCAATGACAATTTGACGTTTTGTTGTGGTGTCAAGGCTTTCGGATTCCGTCGTCACTTCTTGCTCTGGAATTTCGGAATTTCCTGTTGGATCATCAGTCGTTGTTCTAAGGCGATACGGGACAAGGGTTCTGCGAGTGGTGATTGCATCGAGACCTTCTAGCTCTGTGTTGGATTCCTCCTCCGTTGCTTCTGACGTTTCCCTAGTTGCTGTTGTCGTGGTACGAAGTCGATTGAGGCCGATGAGAGGTGGACGGGTGATACTAGCTCCAAGGTCCAATGCCTCAGTGCTTGACTCTTCTATTGGAGTTTCTGAAGCTGCACTTGGACCGACGGTTGTGGTCCTGAGTCTATTCAGACCAAAAGTTCTGCGAGTCGTGCTTGCATCAAGGCCTTCTAGTTTAGTTTCAGATTCTTCCCCTGCTGCGTCAGAGGCTTCCGTTGTTGCTATTGTCGTCGTACGACGTTGATTGACGCCAATTACAATTTGACGTTTTGTTGTGGTGTCAAGACTTTCTGTTTGCGTCGTGACTTCTTGCTCTGGAATTTCGGAAATTCCTGTTGGACCGTCAGTCGTTGTTCTAAGGCGATACGGGGCAAGGGTTCTGCGAGTGGTGATTGCATCGAGACCTTCTAGCTCTGTGTTGGATTCCTCCTCCGTTGCTTCTGACGTTTCCCTAGTTGCTGTTGTCGTGGTACGAAGTCGATTGAGGCCGATGAGAGTTGGACGGGTGATACTAGCTCCAAGGTCCAATGCCTCAGTGCTTGACTCTTCTATTGGAGTTTCTGAAGCTGCACTTGGACCGACGGTTGTGGTCCTGAGTCTATTCAGACCAAAAGTTCTGCGAGTCGTGCTTGCATCAAGGCCTTCTAGTTTAGTTTCAGATTCTTCCCCTACTGCGTCAGAGGCTTCCGTGGTTGCTACTGTCGTCGTACGACGGCGATTGACGCCAAAAACAATTTGTCGTCTTCTGGTGGTGTGACGACTTCCTGATTCTGTTGTCACTTCTTGCTCTGGAATTTCCGAATTTCCTGTTGAACCCCCAGTTGTGGTTCTAAGACGATAGGGGGCAAGGGTTCTCCGACTCGTACTTGCATCGAGACGTTCTAGCTTAGTGTCAAATTCTTTCTTTACTGGTTCGGAGGCTTCTGTAGTTGCTGCTGTTGTGGTACGACGGCGGTTGACGCCAATACGAATTCGACGTCTTGTGGTGGCCTCTAAACCTCCTGATTCCGTGGTTGCTTCATGCTCTGAAGTCTCGAAACTATCTGTTGGGCCTCCCGTTGCCGTTCTAAGGCGATACGGGGCAAGGGTTCTGCGAGTGGTGATTGCGTCAAGACCTTCTATTTCTGTGTTGGATTCCTCCTCTCCTGCTTCGGACGTTTTCGTAGTTGCCGTTGTCGTCGTACGAAGTAGATTGAGGCTAATGTGGCTTTGGCGATTTGTGCCGACACCAAGAACTTCTGCTTGAGTGGTTATATCTTCTTTTTGAACTTCGGAGGCTTCCGTTGGTGTAACAGTTGTGCTTCTAATGCGATTTAGGCCAAAAGTTTTACGAGTCGTGCTTGCATCGAAGCCTTTTAGTGCAGTTTCAGATTTTTCCCCTGCTGCGTCAGAGGCTTCCGTAGTTGCTGCTGTCGCAGTACGACGGCGGTTAACGCCAATGCGAATACGACGTCTTGTGGTGGCATCAAGACTTCCTGATTGGGTGGTTGCTTCTTGGTTTGGAGTCTCGGAATTATCTGGTGTGCCTTCCGTTGTCGTTCTAAGGCGATACAGGGCAAGTGTTCTGCGAGTGGTGATAGCATCGAGACCTTCTAGCTCTGTGTTGGATTCCTCTTCTGCTGCCTTAGACACTTCCGTAGTTGGTTCTGTCGTGGTACGAAGTCGATTGAGACCAATGAGGGTTCGGCGCGTGGTACTGACATCAAGGTCCACTGCCTCAGTGCTCGCCTCTTCTCTTGGAATTTCTGAAACTTCAGTTGGGCCGATAGTTGTGGTTATTAGACGATTCACGCCGAAGGTTCTGCGAGTCGTGCCTTCATCGAGATTTTCTCGCTTAGTATCGGATTCCTCTTCTGCTGCCTTGGACACCTCCGTAGTTTGTTCTGTCGTGGTACGAAGTCGATTGAGACCAATGAGGGTTCGGCGCGTGGTACTGACATCAAGGTCCACTGCCTCAGTGCTCGCCTCTTCTCTTGGAATTTCTGAAGCTTCAGTTGGGCCGATAGTTGTGGTTATTAGACGATTCACGCCGAAGGTTCTGCGAGTCGTGCCTTCATCGAGATTTTCTCGCTTAGTATCGGATTCCTCTTCTGCTGCCTTGGACACCTCCGTAGTTTGTTCTGTCGTGGTACGAAGTCGATTGAGACCAATGAGGGTTCGGCGGGTGGTACTGACTACAAGGTCCACTGCCTCAGTGCTCGCCTCTTCTCTTGGAATTTCTGAAGCTTCAGTTGGGCCGATAGTTGTAGTTCTTAGACGATTCAGGCCGAAGGTTCTGCGAGTCGTGCCTTCATTAAGACTTTCTCGCTTAGCATCGAATTCCTCTTCTACTGCCTTAGACACTTCCGTAGTTGGTTCTGTCGTGGTACGAAGTCGATTGAGTCCAATGAGGGTTCGGCGGGTGGTACTGACATCAAGGTCCACTGCCTCAGTGCTCGCCTCTTCTCTTGGAATTTCTGAAGCTTCAGTTTTGCCGATGGTTGTAGTTCTTAGACGATTCAGGCCGAAGGTTCTGCGAGTCGTGCCTTCATCGAGATTTTCTCGCTTAGTATCGGATTCCTCTTCTGCTGCCTTGGACACCTCCGTAGTTTGTTCTGTCGTGGTACGAAGTCGATTGAGACCAATGAGGGTTCGGCGGGTGCTACTGACATCAAGGTCCACTGTCTCAGTGCTCGCCTCTTCTCTTGGAATTTCTGAAGCTTCAGTTGGGCCGATAGTTGTGGTTATTAGACGATTCAGGCCGAAGGTTCTGCGAGTCGTGCCTTCATCGAGATTTTCTCGCTTAGTATCGGATTCCTCTTCTGCTGCATTGGACACCTCCGTAGTTTGTTCTGTCGTGGTACGAAGTCGATTGAGACCAATGAGGGTTCGGCGGGTGGTACTGACATCAAGGTCCACTGCCTCAGTGCTCGCCTCTTCTCTTGGAATTTCTGAAGCTTCAGTCGGGCCGATAGTTGTGGTTCTTAGACGATTCAGACCAAAAGTTCTTCGAGTCGTGCTTTCATCAATGCCTCCTAAGCTAGTGTCGGATTCCTCCTCTGATTTTTTCGTGGTCACTAAAGTTGCTGCTGTCGTTGTACGAAAGCGATTGAGGCCAATGAGTGTTCGGCGAGTTGTTGTATCTAGAACGTCTGGTTCTGAGGAAGGACTTTCGTCAAGTGATATTGTTGCCTCTGTGGTGGTAGTTCTTAGGTTTTTTAGATTTCCAAATGTGCGCCTGGTCGTAGTGGCTGGGTTTGAATCTAGATCTTCAATCCCGGTTATTATGTCATTCTCAGTGACGTCCGGGGATAAAGTTGTAGTTCGTAATCGGTTCAAGCCCGCATATGTTCGACGAGTAGTTGCTGTCGTTATGTCCTCCGGCGAAGTGCTTTGAGAGGATGTAAATTCAGATTCCGGTGCAGCTGTAGTTCTAAATCGATTGAATGTTGCGTAGTTACGTCGCGTGGCTGTCTCTGTCGTAGTTTCGTCTTCAGCGACTTGGACATTGGTATCTGTCTTACTATCAAGCCCCTCAAGCAGCTCCGATCTTCTAGAGTCAAATACATTGTTTCGTGTATTCGGGATTCTGCCGGATTTGATTGTGAGACTTGCCGATTCTTCATTTATCTCAGAGGTGCTCTCACTGGTCCCGTCCACTTGTTTTTCTGTAAGTAGACGGGTTTGGGAGAAGGTTCCAAATGATGGTTTCGGTGGAAAACTGCGTCGAGTTGTTGATGGTACTTCTTCGGGGATTTCACTTGACTTTTCGGTCGATTCGATGGTAGGTGAGGTTCGCTGGCTGTTAAAGGAACGACGGGTGGTGGTTCCTGGACTTATTGTTGTGGGGAGTCTCACTTGATCTTCATTGTCGTTGATAACCACTGTTGCTTCCTCAGGTTTTGTGGTTGTCGATTCGCGATTGGTAGGCACAGGCTGACTAGTAGCTGGTATTCCAGAGGGTCGTGAGGAAGTGGTCCTTGATAAGTCTTTGTCGATTTCATTCAATGCGTCGTCAATATCTGTCGTGAGCTTTTCATCATTTAGTTCTCCTTTAGCTGATTTTTGGGGGCGATCAAAGGAGCTCTCGGTAGTTATTTCTATCGACTTTGTTGAAGAAGGCTCGGTGATAAGTAGCTGCTTATGGCGCGACTCATCGGTGGTGGTTAGTTCCTTATTTTTCTCCATGATTTCTTCCACGGTCTTAGTACTCTCAGTATGGTCCCTGGAGCTGTTAAATATTTTTGCAGCTCTATAGGACTCAGTTGTCGTGTTAAGAGCATCAATGAGGTTTAGTGACGAGTCCAAGTCGGTTTTCGAACCCGCTTCGACTGGAATTAGAGTTCCTTCGGCCTTGGAATCGATCTGAGGAAAAATCGTTGTGAGCGATTCGATGTCATCCAGAGATGGAATCACAGTCGCTTCTTCCTTGGACTCTTCTGTTGATCCCTGTTTTGTAATTCCATTTGCTATATCATGCTTGCTCGTTTTTTCGACGAAGCTGCTAGACACGGTTCCTTCAGTGTCTTTTTCCTCAGCAGATCCCACTAGTTGAACATGGGTTCCGCCAGTACTTAGGCCATTTATATCGATGGCTAGTTGTTTAAACAATTGCTCTCCCTTCACCTCCTCTTCTGTGGATTTTAAGAGGCCTTCAGTGGATGAAGGTTCAAAAGCCCCCAGATCTGATTCAGTTCTGGGGGCTTGCTCTAAAAAATGATTCAATTGATTATTGATCATCTGCGCCATGGTGTTTATTTCGTCCTGCGACATGGGTGGATGATCCTGCGGATTTACGGTCACTTCGCCATGGTTGTCTGCGATTTCTTTGTCTCGATCAGCGGCGGCCGATAGTGAGTAATTGTAGACGTCAAAGACATCCAGAATAGTTTGGTTGATGCTCTGGCTTTCGGTTGTGGACGAAGGTTCTCTAAGGATCTTGCCAGTTGGACCGATCTTGCCAATATAAATTATAGGAGAGTCTTCGAGGTATTTGTAGTACTTCCGACGCGTGTAAATTGGCACGGTCGGATTCCCAATGGAGTCTTCGTTAGGAGACAAGAGTTCATTGTTTAGAGTCGAGGCAAATGACTTTCCTGATTGCGATCGGCTGGGAAGAGGACGTCCTGATTCCATGGTTATTATGATTTCTTCAGTGATCTCTGGGATTGTTTCGGTTGTGATGGATGATTCTGTTGTTCTACTTTGGAATAATGAGTTTCTAATATCGCCCAGTTTGGAGCTGGTAGCTTCGGTGGCTTTGTTGCCTTCACTGATCGTATCCGCAGTGATCGTGGTTGTCTCTGGGAGCGGTATAATTGACGATTCTGTTCCCGTCGTCACTCGAAGCCCTTCAGTTGAGATTGTGTTGTCGGTCACAACGGTCTTTGTTGATGTAAAATTTCTTCTGCCTGAGTGAATGCGACTTAAACGGGTTTCTGTGATTTTTCCATCTTCACTCTTCCTTCCTTGGATTAGCGTCTGGTTCCTAACAATGCTCGTTCCATTGGTCTTCTTAATTTTTTCGGTATTGATAGACAGCAGAGTTGATATGTCAGATTTTGATTTTGATTTTCCTCTAGGAGTTATCGGCGTAGAAGTTACCGTTAAGCGATGTTTGAATTTCTGTTTGCCGGAATCCTGATCAAAATTTAACTTAACCTCAGTCTCTTGAAGCATGGATTCATTAGTTGTCGCAGTTCCATTGAGCAAATCCAGAATTGCATTCTTCACAATAAGCTGGTCGGAGTCTTGAGTAACGGGACGTCGGAAACCGCCTCCAGGCCGTCTGTGAATGGGCCTGGTATTCCGTTGAGGTGCCGCGGTGGTAGGCCTGGTGGTGGACGGTCTCGTTGGCCGAACAGTTTCATCCTCCGGAATCGATTCCTCTGTGGTGGGACGTTGAACAGGTCGTCGACGTCTGACGACAATTTTGGGTGATTGAGTTGATGTTCCCTTTTTCTTTTGATGAAAATCGATCGCAAGGAGTGATGAGAGATCATTGAACTTGGGACGGAATGTGCCACGATTTATTACTCGCGGACGACGTGTTGTTGTGGATGTCGATTCGTTGATGAGATCATCGTAACTCTGGATGGTATCCAATTCATTTACTTCTGAGGGGATATCTGGAGTGCTAGTCTCGGTTCTGATTGGATTTCGAGTGGTAAAAGTTCGAGTTCCAGATCGAGGGAGTGCTGAAGCTGTCGGTCGTGCACGCGTTCTTATAATAGTCCTTCGGCGAGATGATGGCGATAGCGTTGTGGTTGTGATCGTTCCCTCGTTGGTAGTAGCTCCCAGGTTCGTATCAGCTGTAGTTACAGATTCAACAGCGGAGTGTTCGGACTCAGCATAGGACTGGGTTCTAGCTCTTGTCCTTGATCGGATGATATTACCTTCATTTCTAGAAGTTAATCCGAATCTTGTTCTCGTCCGACTACTTTGCCTATCCAAGCTTGTGCTAGAATCAGACTTAGATTCACTTAGTGACTCTTGCGTACTCAATGCTTGAGTTGAATTTCGTTGGGTACCAGTGCCGAATCGGTAGGAGCCTGATGCACTTGCTTGTGTTGTGACATTGTGTGCATCGAGTTCTGCATCCCCTTGAGCACTATCTTGAGAAAACTGGTTGGTATGAACCCTTTTCAAGACCTTTTTCAATTTACGCCGAGTTCCAGGTCCCGTCGTTACCACTTTTCTATTGGAGTCTTCTGTGGTGTTTTGGGATCCAAATGAAGATGCAATGCTGCCTTGACTTGATTCAAGCGTTTTAGATACAGTTTCAGATCGGGTGAACCCAGTTTGAACCTCAACCTCAGCTGCTTTAAATCCGATTTTAGTTCTATTTCTCAAGTTGGCCTGTGACCTAACTGTCGCTTCGTTGGTAGTATCGATCTGAGTTCGTTGATTGATTGAGTCACTTTTCGATCCAATACTTTCAGTGCCGGAGTTCGATCCAACCTTCGTTCTTGTGCGGCCTGCAGGCACGGTCCTTGAAGTCCCACCTGGAGACTCGATACTAAACTTGACAACGTTACCGTCCTTTCTTTGGGTTTTTGTATAAAGCGCGTCAGTTGTCGATTGACCTCGGGCAACTAAGCTATCGTTAATTTTGTTTAGACTTGATGTATTGGAAGAGTTTTGATCCGTTGTTGCAGAGTCTCCTTGGTTTGAATTATTAGTGTAGGTCGTTGTACTGATTTTCTTGAATCCACCACGGCGCCGAGATCCAGTCGAATTCGCTTGTATACTAGAGACTTCAGTAGTGTTTTGGGCATTCAAAGAAGACGCGATGCTGCTTTGAGATGATTCAGGCGTATTATGGCTAGCTGGAATGCTTGTGGTTTTGTCGACACCGATGATAGCTCTAGAACCTGAACTTTCAGTTTCAGTACCATTGGCGGCGTGAGATTGAGACCTCCTAGTACCATCTTGGAGTTGGACATTGATATCAGCAGCTTCCAATCCTAGTCTGGTCTGAGTTCGACTCCTTGAGTTGGATCGAGTCGTGGTTGATTCTTTTCTAGCCGTCTCTATTGGTGTCCTTGGATTGGTCAAGTCACTTTCCGAACCAGTGCTCTGCGTCTCTGAATGTAGTCCGAACCTTGTTCTCGTGCTGACTGTACGTTCAGCCTGATTTTGCGACGAGTCAGTGTTGATAGAGGATTCTTGGATTCCGGCTGAAACATTTTTTTGTCTTGCAGATCCAGCTTGGGACTCAATACTAAACCTGACAAAGCTACCTCCTTTTGTTCGCTGTTTAGTATAAAGCGAACCATCAGTTGTCCCTCTTGCTGATCCCCTAGAGAAAGCTTGGTCTTGCTCGGTAGAGACTCCTTGGTTAGAATTGTATGTAGAAGTCGTTGCAGCAACGCCCTTAGTTCCATGATGGTATTCGGATCGAGTGGAATGTAATTCTAGCGTCGAATTTTCAGATG
This sequence comes from Merodon equestris, assembly GCA_958301585.1. Lineage (NCBI taxonomy): Eukaryota > Metazoa > Arthropoda > Insecta > Diptera > Syrphidae > Merodon > Merodon equestris. The sequence continues at coordinate 50,174,700 of OY284415.1, read as the reverse complement.
CGTTCTGTCCTTCGGATGAAGACACAATTTTATCTTGTGCAGCTGTGCCTTTAGAAGCCTCAAGACTGGCTTGAACGGCTGATGCTGATTTAGCAGTTTCAAGATCTTCGTTTGCGTCAATATCAGCTTCAAGGCTTTGATCTTTAATTACAACTTCTTCAACGGAGTTTTCAGATTTAGCTGCAGCCTCAGCTCCAGTTCCAACTTCTGTTAGATTAGTACTTTCCAGTTGAAGCCCAGCTCCTGAATGGAGTGTTGAGGTTGAAGTGATTTTTTTGATACCACCACGACGCCTAGATCCTGTCGAATTCGCCTGTATACTAGAGACTTCAGTAGTGTTTTGGGAATCCAATGAAGACGCAATGCTGCCTTGAGATGATTGTGAGTTTTCAGTTTCTTGGAGTTGGACATTGATATCAGCAGCTTCCAATCCTAGTCTGGTCTGAGTTCGACTCCTTGAGTTGGATCGAGTCGTGGTTGATTCTTTACTAGTAGTCTTTATTGGTGTCCTTAGATTAGTCAAGTCACTTTCCGAACCAGTGCTCTGCGTCTCTGAATGTAGTCCGAACCTTGTTCTCGTGCTGACTGTACGTTCAGCCTGATTTTGCGACGAGTCAGTGTTGATAGCGGATTCTTGGATTCCGGCTGAAACATTTTTTTGTCTTGCAGATCCAGCTTGGGACTCAATACTAAACCTGACAAAGCTACCACCTTTTGTTCGCTTTTTAGTATAAAGCGAACCATCATTTGTGCCTGTTGCTGATCCCCTTGATCTGTCGCGTCCAGCAGAGACCACTTGAGTAGGATTGTTTGTAGAGGTCGTTGCAGCAACGTTGGAATTCAGTTCTAGCATCGCGATTTCAGAGGCGTTTTGTCCTTCGGATGACGACACAATTTTATCTTGTGCAGCTGTGCCTTTAGAAGCTTCAAGACTGGCTTGAACGGCTGATGATGATTTAGCAATTTCAAGATCTTCGTTTGCGTCAATAACAGCTTCAAGGCTTTGATCTTCAATTACAACTTCTTCAACGGAGTTTTCAGATTTAGCTGCAGCTTCAGCTCCAGTTCCAACTTCTGTTAGATTAGCACTTTCCAGTTCAAGCCCAGCTCCTGAATGGAGTGTTGATTTTCCAGAAGTCGTGACGGCGGATCCGATAGTGGCCGATTCTGTTTCTTCACTCTTTGTGCCAGAGGACGACTTGGATCTTAGATCTTGTACCTGATCAAGAACTTGAGAGGCCGAGCTAAAATTAGAATGATCAGATGTGGTTGAAGTATTTTCGTGTTTTGTTGAATCTTTTTGTGAGCCAATACTGAATTTAGAGACGCCGCCACTACTGGTGGATTGAGATTGATCTCCAAGAGCTGATTGCCTTAGTTCTTCTGATTCACTGATTGTGGTGTGTTCCTGCCACTTATTGGCTGGATTGATTTTCTTAAATCTGCCCCAGTCATCGAAACTACTTGCATCTGCAGTGGATTCTGAATTCTGGGATCCCAGAGAGGCTGCGATATTGCTGGCTATTGTTGCACTTTCTGTCACAACTGCATTTCCTGACGTCGGAGAACCTGTTGTTGAGCCTGTGAGGGACTGGGATGGGGATTCCGGTGTAAGTACAGAAGTACTTTGAAGATTATTCGATCCTGTCAGAACATTGCTGCTATTAAAGGAAAATTCTTGAGCTGTTGTGCTATTAAGGACACTTGAAGCACCTTCAGTTGATTCCGAGCCTTGTGTAGCCTTGATGCTTTGAAGAGATGTCAAATCTTCGAATGGCCTCTCTGTAGTTACTACACTTTCCGTTAGGCTGTCCGAAGCAAGCTGGCTACTATGCGTTCCATGTGTACTGATATCATGGTGAACAAGGGGGGAATTCGAATCTTCTTCGCGAAGAGTTCCCGCTGCATTCTGCTTTCTTCCAACTTCCGATGCTTGGAGATAGACAGTTCGTGCTCCGTTGGTTGATAAATCTTCTTCATGGTTTTGAGTTCCTAGTCTATTTCTGCGTTGAATTGTCGCTTGAGATTCGTCTTCAAAGGTCGAAGCGTCGATATTTAGATGAACTCTTTCCAGGAGCTCATCATTCGAGTCCTGTTTTTGATTACGCGTACTGGTGATTTTCTGGTCGTCCGCTGATACATCTTCAGTCGCTCCTCTGAGTCTATTGAAATTCCGTCTTCGCTTAATTTCTTCTGATTCCTCCCCAGAAATTTGGGTACGCTGTTGATGTTGGATTCGCTGAGATCTACCTTCCTGGGATTGAGCTACACTGATTTGAGCGCCACCTGTTCCCACTTGAGATACCTCATTGAAATTGTTTTGTTCACGTTGTCCTTTGATACGATATCCGATCGCACCATTACCCCCTGTATTGCCTTCCTGGCCACCAATGTAATTGTACGACTTACCGAATGATTCATCTTGACTCCGTGTCGATCCAGCTCTGTATCGTTCATCACCCCGATAGGTATCGTAATCCACGCCATGTGCCGAAGTTTCCTCTGTCAGCGTCTTACCATCGCTGTAGACCCTTTCCCCTCTATTCCGATTCACATTATCCTGTGAACCCTCTTCGCCTTGAAACTCAGAGAGCACATCCTGCCCGTACATGCCATATCCCCGACGGAACATATCCTCCTTACCTTCGCTATCATGCCATTGGGAATTGCCCCTATTACTTGTTACATAACCTGAAAACCTATCAACACCATTTAAACCATCACCAGTGCCGCCACCATACCTTGTACCGGTCGTATAGCTCAAAGCTGGATTATGAATTTGCCCCCATATCCGTTGCCATTCCCCATCCTTTTTCCTCTTGTAGTCCTCGTCATCGTCGCGACTCGCACTCTGGGCTACCTGCCAATCATAGTATTGTGCCATGGCCAACTTCTCGAGCTCCCTCTTGGGCGGAATGGCCCAGGGTCGGAATTTCGGATCTCGTGGATCCTTCCACGAATAGATGCGCGTCTTGTAGGTCAGACCATCGTCGTCATTAGATGATGATCGACCGTCAAGACTGCCCTCCACCAAGCTATCGACTACATTAGCTACGCGATCATGATCGCGATCAGTATCTTGATCATGATCATCTACAACAACATGACTAGTGGCCGTGTTTACAGATTGGGACAAATGACTACCGCTACGGCTACGGCTACGGCTATTGCTACGTAGATAGGACTCTTGAGTGGAACTCACCTTTTTCAGTAGCTTCGACGTGGTTCCGATTGATTGTGATGATGGCGAAGCGTTTGACGTGTCGTCAAGCGCATTCGTGATTATTGATGAGATTGTTGTTGTGGTTGGGGTAGTGGTAGTAATTGGACGGGTACGACGACGTGGGAAACCAAAGGGTCTTGGACTAGATACGGTACCCAGGAATTCGTTAGTAGAGGTACTAGTTTCTGATTGTTCTTGGTTCGTGTCATTGATTCTTGTGGTGGTGGTGGTGGTGGTTGTGGTACGGATTGATGTTCGTTGTTTTTGGGACTGTCTTCGGCCACCACCATTGAATTTATAGTTAACGGTACCCCTTATGCTATTACTACTACTACTAGAGCTACGATTACTATTACTTAGATTATTATAGTTGAGACTAGGCTTTGTCTTATTTCTATTGATCGGGGTCGTCAGGGTAGTGGATGTTTTCGTTACCTCGTTGTTATTTGTCTCGTCAGTGGTTGTCGTCTCGGATGAGAGTTGATTAAGCGTCGAGTCGAGTTCCTGTTGTTGTGTATCTAGGCCAGACTCGGTCGCGTGGGAGGTTTGCGGGATTTTGGGGGCAAGAGTGGTGACTTCATTGTCGTCGGGCGACGTTGAAGTGGATATGGTTGATGTATAAGATAGAGGCTGGGTTTGGAGAGGGGTAGTGGATGTGGTTGATGATTGAGTGGATGTTTCGATGGATGTGGGATTAGTAGTGGTGGTAATGAGAATTGGTTCAGGTGTTGTTGATGTAGTCGTATCAATTGAGACATTTTCTGGTGTTGTTGTGGTTGGAACCTGATCTGTTGTTGATGGTGTTGATGTTGTTGTTCGGCGACCTAGACTAGCGTAGGCTCGAGTTGTTGTTTGCGGTTGTAGTGTTGGTGATTGTGTTGAAATTTCATTTGGTTCCGAAAATTGTACCGTAACACTTGGTGGACCTTCGCTTTCCTCCGATTCGCCGTCGATATCATCTTTAGGGCTGATAGTGACTGATGGACGTCTAGTTGGTCGAGTACGTTCGAAGTACTTGTACCTATTGAGGAGGTGGGTATATAACTTGGTTTACAAAATGATTTAGTTACGACTGCTTACCGATTTCCTGAGACAGTGGTGCTCTCGATCACTGGAGCTTCAGTCACATCTGTCGTGCTTCGAATTCGATTACGATTTAGTGGAGCATAGGATTTCTTCTCCGAAACAACGTCTTCGGTCTTATCAATATCATCAAGAGCCGGTGGTCGTACGGTTGGTGACTTAGTCCGCCGAATACTCGTATAACCTGGCGTCGATGAGGTTGTCGGTCTTCTGTTGCTCCTTAATTGAACTTCTTCTTCCTCGTCATCATCATCATCTTCTTTCGCTGCATCTTTTTGGAGACTTAAACTTTGCTCATCGTCATCCAGGTCATCAATGTCCGATGATACTGGCGGCCTGGTTCTTTGGATTGTCACGTACTTTTTCTTCTCTTTGAGGAAACCTTCAAATTCGGGAAGCTTATCGATTCCAGCATTCTGTGGCCCTGGTCGACTGTTGCGCACCACGGACGAATACTTGGATTCTGTGTTTCGATCTCTTGGGTCTTCCTCTTCACCTTCATCTTCATCTTCATCTTCGTTGGTTTGTGGCTTGCTCGTACTTCTGAAGAGCGCGGAGGAGGTAAATCTATTCCTGAATGCACTTAGGTTGTTAGGACGACTCAGGACCTTATCGTAGAGCGATTTGCTGATCGATGGTGGGGTCGTTGTAATTCCACCGGAGGCAAGACCATCTTTCTTAAGCATAACCGTGCCATCCTCCATGTGAAGAAGATGTTTTTCGAGTTCCTCGACTCCTCCGACCTTTTTGATCAAATCGATGAGTTCCTTAATAACACGAGGGTCTTCCTCGGACTCGGCATCGAATCCTTCAGCGTCGTCATCCTCATATTCATCTTCTTCTTCTACTGGAGCACGCGTTGTGGATGTGAAGCGAGTGAAACTGTTTCGAGACGTGGCTGCGGTGACTCTGGATGATGTGGTCGTTGTTCTTGCAGTAGTTGTGGTACTGGTGCTTAGCGGTCTAGAAGAGGGTGACAGATTAGGGAAAACGATTTTAAGAGAGGTAAAAAGGTTCTTACTTTGAAGTCGTGGATGTGGTATCCTTCTTGTTGCAGAGAACATTCCTAGCGAAATCGCAAGAATCGGCAGCGGGATTGAAGTAAAGTCCTGATGGACACGTGAACTGGTGAGCGACAATGCCCAATTGTGAGGGACCGCTGTCAAGACACCAGAAGTATTTCTTGCAATCTCTTGGGTGCTGGAAGAATCCCTCGTCTTCGCACTTGAAATCTAGAGGAGGATAAGTCAGAATTGTCTGATTGAAAGGATTATAGCACTTACCAGATCCAGGATCAGGAGTCGTGGGAGGGACAGGAGTTGTTGTTCGTCCGCCAATATAAAGAGAAGAACCCTCTGTCGTGGTTGATGTTCTTTCGGCTTGCGGCCGTTTTCGGTTCGATGGTCTTTTCCTGGAGACAGCAACGGCTTTCTCGACAACTTCCTCGACTTTGTTGCGATTCGAGGAACCAATACGGTTTCTGGATCGCAGTGGCTTCTTCTTCGATTGTGGCTTGGCCACTTCGTTGTCTCCGAGCCTATGAAAAAAATGTTAGCAAAATCTCCTTAAGATCCAAGTTCAATAGAAAACTTACCCCAGACGATCTAAATATGTCTCCTTGGCTGCCTCGATCAGAGGGTAAGGTTTTCCGGTACAAGTTCCGCGGAAATCGTCATTGTCAATGGACCAGAACATAATACCTCCCAGACCGTGTTCCACAACGTACTCGGCCTTCTTCCGCACGATAGCTTCATCATCATAGCCAACCCATTGGTTGCCTTTGAATGCGTATGGACCCATAGCCTTGGGGTTGGGCTGGATCACCTGCCAATCGGGGTCTTCTTTGATATTCTGGCAGATCTGTTCAAAAGCTTGGCTTTATAAGCATTCGGACGATGAATATGAGTAATTCTTACCTCGTAGTAGGCCAAGTAGCCCTTCTCTCTGGTGGCGTCACCCTGTTCGCCGGGCCCATCAGCTGGAGCACCGAGGTCTGTACTTTCCTCGTTAAAGAGGGTATACGATCGGCCATATGTCGGGATACCAAGAACGAGCTTATCACGATCAGCTCCAGCGTCCAAGTAGTACTTGACTGAGTAATCCTGTGAAGAGTAATGTAGTAAGACTCAAGTCCATCGATTTCCCCTGGGATACTTACGATATTCAATTCACTATCAAAGTTGTACTCGTCGTCTTCTTCCAGAGAATATAGAGGAGCATGATGGTTAACGGCCGGTTCATGCGAACTGTGGAAGTCATACGACAATAGATTGAACCAATCGAGATATTTGTTCAGCTTCGGGATATCATAGCCCTTTTCGATATACTGGATACCAGCAGGAACAGCCATGGTTAACAAAAGCCTACAAGAAGTAAACGAAATATATGAGCTTCCCTGTTGTCGGAAGAGATTTCCAAATAAACCTTGGTCGCCCGGTTTTTGCAGACTCTCTATCGAATTCAGATCTCAGTTCCTGGACAAACTGAGCGTAGTTATCCTTATCCCTTGTTTTGCCACCGTCCCTATGCGCTGGGTACTCCCAGTCCAAGTCGATTCCGTCAAAGTGATTCTGTCGCAAGAATTTCAATATATTTTTGATAAATTTGTGCCTTCGTTCGGAGCTCGCAACCAATGGAGAGAAGCGCGATGAAGCCTCGTTCCAACCGCCAATGGCAATCAGTGTCTTGAGCTGCTTGTTATAGGTCTTGAGACCAGTAAACTTGGCATAGCCGCCTGCAATTATCAAATACATTTGAATTGTGAAAAGGGAGATGAAGGAATGTCGGTACCTTGCTCAATGTCTTGATATTTGTCGAATGGCTTCATGGTGTTGTCTTTGGTAAATCCTCCGAAGGCGTAGACCAAATGCGTGCATAGGTAGGGATTTATATTCTGGGGGTTGTATTTCGCTGATCCGGGCCGATAGACGCTCCAGTTGGTGTAGTAGCAAACGACTCTTCCTTCTGAGCGGACTTCTGAAATTGGAAAACGAAATATGTTTAAAAAAATTGGAGGCTAATATACGTGGGTTTTGAAGATCGCTGGGCATATGTAGCCCGGATCAGTAAAAGATATGATAACTAAGTGGTGTGTACAATCAGCGTATCGCCTGTACTCAGCATTTTTACACTTGTCTGATGTTCAAAAGGTGCAGCGAATTTGGTAATTCTGTGGATTGCGCCATGTGATATTGATCGTCACTCTTCATCAGTTTAAGATGAGAAGGGCATGAGGTCACTGGTCAGCCCAACAACCTATGAAGATGTGGAAAAATCGAAGCAAATAATTATGAGCGGAAGGAACGGAATTCGTTGAGTATGTTGTTGATGATTGAGGGTTGCCCCGGAGTCGGCGCTGAAATACTCAAAGGTGTAGACGCTTAAGCATAAGTTTAGAGATATGACGGCGAAACTAAGTCGAGTCGTTCCAGTGGAGGTATTCTAGACAGCCAAAACTGAAAAAGGTTTGATAAGCATGAATGTAAAAATCATGCTCAACATAGAAGGCACAGTGTACCTCGAGTTTTTGACATAGGATCAGAATGGTGTGTCAATTGACTGTTTGACATTACATGGAAAAAAGTTCAAAATTGTGGCGAAGCAATTCATGGTGTTTTCACTATCTACTCATACTTCATATCTTGCTCATAACTGTTTAGTCAAAAACGTCACTATAAACGAGACAAATGTTTCCCTAAAGGTCGTTTGCAAGCAAACATGAGATGAAAAGCCCATCGCTGGACGAGTTAAAAGCTATTCCAAAAACCAAGTTTCAGAGTGTCTAGGGTGTTGCAAAAAAACGTTGTAAATGTTTAAGAAAAATGTGGTAAACTTAAAATTCCTGATATTTCTTGAACCTAGTGACAATCGATGCGAGGAATATTGCAAAATACGTTTTGTAGACTATTTATTGACTATGATAGCCGAAACTTTTCTGTTAGAACGAGGTCAAAACAGCAATGTCGAGGGAAAACGAATTTCATGCTAGGCTAGAGGCGATCTTGTTTAAAAAAATTACTTGCGATCTCAGTATAGTGGCGCAAACTCTAGGTGAAATGTCGTTCCAAAGTTAAATATAAAACATTTTCTGGCGTATTCTGTAAACGTCTAAGATTTTACATCAATAAGAGACGAATTGTAACATTCAGTGATGAAATACTGGAGCGATTGGAGCGAAAATAAGGAGTTGAGGGAGCTATTTTGCAGGTTCATCCAGCGCTTTTCAAAATGTCCCCGATCTTTCCACGTCCGAAATACATTCGGGACAGAACCTGAATCATTCCTTCTAGTGAAATCAATTAAGTGACAAATTTCCAGAGTAAAAGTTTGGTTGCGATCACTGCAAAGTTACAGAATATTGAGTTTATGGCTGCTAAGAAAGGCGTGATTGTGAATTTGAATAAAGGAGACTACGTGTGAGAACAGAAAAACAAAGCATACAAGCTACAGATTAAATTTTTCAACCAAAGAATAGCCAATAACCAAAAAATAGCTGATCCTGATCCTGAGCTTTTAAAGCGCATACTAGCTTGTTTGTATAATACGAGTATGGCAATGAGGAAATCTATGTCAAGATTGGTTATTAGTCAACTATTGAAAAAAAGGTTTGATAATAGGTTGTCGAATGATTTTTTAACATCATCATACGAAAGTACCACATTTTGGATATAGGAACGACAGTGATGTGATTGGGCGCTTCCAGCAACTAATCGGTTAAGTATGCGAGCAGGACACTTCAAGGCTCTGCTCTCCATCTTATATGGGTCGATGTAAATTTCGAATAACTTCAAAAATTCTCAACCGATTTTGGTAATTCACAAACTTTTATTCTACTATTTTGACGGCGCCGATGTGACAAACTTGGGTCTTCTTGAACACTGGCCTTTACAGACTGAATAGATAAGTTTGAACGCCGCGGACGTGGCCTAGGTTGCTCACGAGGGCTTGCTACAGAACCAAATTGAAAAAAAATCGAGGCCCAACGACGAATTGTATCTTTTTTGCGCGCAACACGATCACGATACGCACGTTGAGCTAGCACAATCGAGCGTTCATTTTTAATGAACATTGAAACTATTTCCGCGTGCTTTTGATGTGGTGTAATTAATTGTACTGAATTGGCGTTTCCAAAATGCTATGACATATGAAAATCGGTTGACAATTGTTGAAGTTATTCGAAGTTTAAATCGACCCATATGAGATGGCGCACTCTGTATAATAATAGAGTCCTCTCTCGGCGTCAGGGATCTTCCTCAGCTCGAACTTTCGAGCGGTGATCCAAAAGTAATAATAACCGGTTTTCAGAATCCAACACTTTTGGTAGCTTTTATGCCCACTAGGTTAGCGTAAAAAAATCATATAAATAGACCACGATTCTCAGGAGATACATTCATGTGAATACGAACTGTCGAAGAGGTTAAAGCTGTCATTAAGTATCTCTGCTTGAAAAAAACTGTCTATCAAAGACATACAGTACGACTTGAATGTCGCTGGGGGACTCCACTTCGCCAACCCCCCAGTAGCCCTTTGTGCCAAGGGATTTAAGCTGACCAGATCATCGACTGAACATGAACATCGCGAAGGGCGCCCATCCACGTCCGTCCCTGATGATAAACTGAATAAAATTGAAAATGTTGTATTGTGTTGGCAGAACGAAAAATGATCATCAGCAGCGTTCAAAGAATCCTTGTGAACGAATAGCACACGAAAAAGGTCTCTGCGCGTTGGGTACCGAGAATGTTAACGAGCAGAAGAAAAATCAACATTTCAAGGAGGAATCTCGAGAAGTTCCAAGCAGATAAGAAAATGTTTTTGTTACGTTTCGTGACTGTGGATGAGAGCTGAATCCAATTACTCTGTGGTAAATTGAGCCTTTAATAGACTTTTTTTTACCGAATTTCCAGACGACTACTTATTTATCAGGCTAGCGACCCTTGGAAGGTCTGAATCTGAACAAGAGCCTGCCTCTACTCATATCAGTCCCGCGGATGTTACTTCCAATTAGATAGACCAAGATTCCTGATGTCCACAATTCCTTGGTCTCTGAACCGGAGGTTCGGTCTCCCTTGCCTTCTCGAACCAGGTGGCTTGGATTCGAAGACCTTCTTTACTGGAGCGCGGTCGTCCATACGCTCGATGTGGCCGAGCCAATGTAGTCGATGGATGTTTATCTTCCGGACTACGTCCGCACCATTATACAGTACGTAGAGTTTGTGATTGTGTCTTCTCCTCCATTCACCTTCCTTGCAGACAGGATTATCCATCCGAAGGAGAATTTTTTCTTTAAAAAGGGCCCAAAATCATTTCTGCTTTTTTGCTTATCGTCTAACATTCGGTTCCGTAAAGCGGGATTGGCAAGATCAGTGTTCTGTAGAGAGTAATCTTGGACATCCTTGGCAGGAATTTAGACTGTAGCTGTTTTGACAAACCTAAGTAGTACTGGTTGCCCAGGGTGATCCTTTGTCGGATCTCCACTAAGTTCTCATTTGCCCCGAGGTAGACAAACTCCTTAACTACCCCAAAATTATATCTGTCGATGGTTACGTTCTATCCAAGGCGGTGTTCGACGGAGCGGTTTCCTTGCCGAAACCCGGTGCATGTTTGGAAAGGTTCGGACGTACGGGTTCCAAACTTCACAGTGCATCGCTAGTCTTCCATTGTCCTGTGGAGCTGAGACGATCCCAGAATCCAGATAGCTACAGGCTGATAAATTTTCTCAATTGTCTTTGTAAAGTTTTTGAGAAGATTATTAAGAAAAGACTGATGGCGTTTATTGATGACAGGTGTGTCTATTTTGTTGAGCAATTTGCGTACAGGAGTCACCATCACATCAAGTGCTCAGAATATTTCAGCATGTCAAAATAAGCTCTGCCTTAGGCAAATCAGCAGGTCTGGTTTTGCTGGATATTGAGAAAACTTTTGACGCCGTTTGGCACAATGGGATCGTTTACAAAATGATTGATTTTGGTTTTTTCAAACTTTGTAAAAACTGTACAAAGTATTCCTGACCAACAGACGTTTTAGAGTCTATGTCCACATTACATTTATATTCCTTTTACTCAGGAGTATCATAGGGCTCTGTTATTGGTCCTGTGTTTTACAATATTTCTAAGGCTTCCTGCATGTAAGCCACCTATGTATTTACGCCGGTAGTCATATTATCATCATATGAGTTTAATCTCAAAATCTTTTTTAGTCAAAAAAGAATGAATTGCTTTCTCCCTAACAATTAGCTCAGGGGTACTTATCAGCCTGAGCTTATTATAAAGCTCAGGGTCAAACACGCTTCTTCATCGCTCAAATTTGGATGTAAACGCCCTTTCCTTTCTTAGGAAAAAAACAACGTGCGTGTAGGGTTTGATGCATAAAATGTTTAGCAAATAGCCACCACACTACTACACCAAGTCTACGGATTAATTCCAAAGATCATGTATCAGAGGGTGACTATATTTATTTGGCTTCCAGCTTTGCTTCCCCATGGAGTGGATATCTTACGAAACATATTGGAACAGAAAACCCAACGCAGTGGAAAGAAATAAAGGTAGTTTGCATACCTAAGGCAGGTAAACCAATCCATACTGCCGCAAAGGACTATAGGCCAATTAGTCTCTCGTCGGTTCTATTAAAAACCTTGGAAAGACTCCTTGACCTATAAATCAGAGGACTCATCAACTCACACAACTTAAACAACACTCAACACGCCTACCTTAAAGGCAGATCAGAGGAAAGTGCTCTGCATAGTGTTGTTCGTGAATTGGAGAGCTCATTGAATTTAAAAGAATTTACAATGGCAGTCTTCCGATATCAGGAAGATATAGAGGGAGCCTTCAACAACGTAAACGCAGAGGCCATAATAACAGCTCTAGAGGACATAAAATTAGACAAATCCATTGTAATCTGGATTGAAAAAATGTTGTACAGAATTATCAATGCAGACATTGGACACAACTTTATAAGGAAAGTGACAACTAGAGGCACACCACAGGGGAGAGTTCTCTCCCCCTTACTGTGGCTCCTTACAGTTCTTCTTAAAATCTTCATGGAGAAAGGCACAAAGATAATAGCATACGCAGTTGACCTAGTTATCTTGAGGTAAATTTCTACCAACTATCAGTAAACTAATGGAATCTGCGTTGAAGGAACTCTCCTCGTGGGCAGGACAGAACGGCCTAAGAATAAACCCAAAAAAAAAACAAGCTGGAGCTGGTTTTGTTCACCAGGACAAGGAAAATCCCGATTTTTGCTTTCCTAAAGTTAGAGGGTACTCCACTCAAACTCAAAGCAGAAGCCAAGTATTTAGGCATCATTCTTGATTCGAAACTTTCCTGAAAAGGAACTTGGATGAAAAAAGGACGAAAAAAAGATTGAATGCTTTTTATGCATGCAAAAAAACCTTCGGCAAAAAATGAGGCTTGCAACCGTACAGTCTGGTGGACCGCAGTTTGTACAACGGGAGCTATGAGAAAGCACGCCGCAAGCAGGGTTGAACATGATACTTCATCTCCTCCCCCTGGATCTATTCATAAAAGACTGCGCTGCAAAGAGCTCTCAGACTAAGGGAGTCCTCTCTGTAGAAGCAAGCAACTATGGACATGCGGCCATACTTAGAATAATAGACGACCTGGGAAAGAAACATGGTTTTAGTAGCCTCGCAGCTACGACCGACTATATTTCCCCCATAAATGACTTCTCTCTCAGAATACCAATCCTTTTCCCCGACAGAGAAGAGTGGCTATCAAACGCTGTGATCAAAGACCACGAGATCACTCTCTTCACCGACGGATCGAAAATAGACACAGGCACTGGGGCCGAGTTCTACTCTGATACCCTCCACAAACAGGAATCATTGAGACTCCCTGATCTGTGCAGCGTTTTTCAAACAGAAATCCTAGTAATAGATAAAGCAGCCAAACACCTACAGGTCCCACCATCAGATATCACCATCTTCGTAGATAGCCAGGCTGCACTGAAGTCAATAGGATCCTATACAACGATCCATGACAAAGGCTGTCATGAAATGTCGCGACTCACTGAAGTCCATCCGATACCACAAAGTCAAACTGTGCTGTGTCCCGGGTCACAGCTCAATCGCAGGGAACGAAAGAGCAGACGAATTGGCCAGGCAAGGGTCTAAAATGGACATCAGCAAAGCGGACACGTCATTGCAACCACCGATCAGTGCATTATACCGGATCATAAATGACACAATCATAAAAGAAGCCAACTCGTGGCCAGAGCTCAATATCTGAAAAACAAAAACAGCTCTTCGCGTTGGACCGAAACTCGATCCGTATGCTCGTCGGAGTGATCACAGGACACTGTTCCATTGGAGCAATGCTCCGGAAATGGGACTCGGAATCCAGCGATCTCTGCGGATCTGCGGCGATGAAGAAACTGAAACGATCCAACATCTGCTTTGCCACTGCCCAGCTCTCCAAAATCGACGCCTAGCGTCGCTGGGCCAAAGATTCTTTACAGAAATTGCGGACGTGGCTAATGCAGACATATCGGATCTTCTAAAATTCATAAAGAGCCGGGGGTGGTTTCAGCCACCACGTGATAGGACAGGTTAATTATATGTGTACTCCACAAATGAAGGGAATCACAATGGGTCTTTTGGCCTCCGAGTGGAAGTGACCATCACACTCCCCTTCTTTAACCTAACCTAACCTAACCTTGGAATAGAAATGGAATCTAAGAGGATTTATGCAATTTTTCTCAAGCCAGAACTAGCTTTTACTCGTGCTCAATCCAAAGAACACATTCCGCAACAAATTTTTGAACACAAATTCGAGAATATACCCACCGCGGTTGACTCCGACAAATGTCATCCAAGAGACAATATTTAAGATTATTTCCAAGCATTTGTGCAACATGCCCTCTACGTATAATGTTTTCTCTCAATGCGTCGATTGTTGTAAGTTAGCAAGGGCAGATGGGTGTCCACTAAAGAAATTAATCAATAAGCTCCATTTCAATAAGTTTATTGTTTCGTTTGCTGAATGGCCCTCAACGCTATTGTTAGACACATTCCATTTTCCGGAACGAAAAAGTCATTAGCCACTGTCGGTAACACGCTGATTAGTCTCATTCTTAAGACATATGTTATATGGCTCGATGACTCCACCAGCGCACATAACTATTTGGTAAGTCTTTGCTCCGAATAAGCCTCATCGCTGAACACAGTTTTTCGATAAAGGAGCGGATCCAATGCCGCGATTCTATACAAACGAAAGTCATTCAGCTCCAACACTTTCACGAACTGGATCTTGTAAGCCTTGAAACCAAGGATAAGGCCGGATGCAGAACCTAATTTTGAAACCAAATTTCTTAAAGTTTGGTAATGCTGTTTAAGCGGGTATATCGCGATTAGTAAAAAAAAGTTGCACTAACAATTTGCAATCGAACAGATGACTTAAGATGTCCTCAATTCCTATGATGTCAGCTCTTAAGACATAAGCATAAACAGCAAATGTGACTACTTTAAGCCAGCTCAACGCTTTTAGATTGTACTTTCTCTCCAACTGTACTCGATAGCATTGGACCTTCTATGGGACAAAGCCATTTTCGCTATCGTATTGTTGCAAGGGTACTTAAATATCTGAATGAGTACGAATCCGCTTGCCCTGATGGTATTCCCCAATACTTCTTTGTCACTTTGACAAAACCACTGTATAAGCTTTTTTCCCTTTCATACCCCGTGTAGCAACATCTCATCGAAAAGTGGAAAATTGGTACCACCTTGGCGAAAGCAAGATCGCTGCGCATGCTTATGGTATCGATGAATGCTTTTTTCTATGGATTGGCAATTTCCTTTCGGGCCGTTCTGATGTGCACTAAAGAAATGCTGGTGTTCCACAAGGCGCTCTTCTGTCACCCACACTGTTTGACATTTTTATAAATAATTTCTAGTCTACTATCATACTCTCGGCTTTTCATATTCGTTCCGAGACACGTCCCTGCTCTTCGGCTGTAGGACTGAACGGCAACATGTGTTAAGCACATTGAATTCCGACCTCGAATTCATAGCTAAATGGGTTATAAACAATGGCGTAGAATTTACGGCTTCTTAAGCCCAAAGCTATCAATTGACATTTTAAAAAAAAATCTTAATAATTAGCCATTAGCCGTGAATGGCTCTTGTGTCAATGATACCAAAAGGTTTTCCAAAATATATTCATATATATAGATATAACTGTCTGAAATTTGTACTTTAAATAAGCACCCTCAAGATATCATAGTTGATCTTTTACATTCCTATAATTCAAACATTTTTCGATCCGGTTACTACTTTAGAAAATTCTAAAATAGCTTTCAACTAATTTTCCATATTTAACTCATTTACATGCAAATAACTAAAAGCTTTAATGTAAAAAAATATGAATAGAAAGTAAAATTCTTACCGTTCGCGAGAAGCACCGCACAGAGCAGGAAGAACATCTGCCATACCGCTCCTCTCGGAAGCTGCAAAGACACAAAAATGAATTCATTAAACCATATTTTGATTATAGCGAAATATCGTAAGTATAAGTCAGAAATTAATAACACCTTGTCACCTCAAGGCTGTCTTGACATGCCGGTTCGGTAGCATTCCTCTATCTCAGTCACCTTCAGGTCTACATCTAGTTCCGAGATGTATTTTAAAACCATTTGTTAACTCGTTTAATTCGATCACGCAATATTTACCGCCGGCACAGCATAGTAACCGGAAGTCGTTTAAGCTCCACATCCGACTTTCGCTAAATGTCGCCCGGAAAAGACACGAAATTATTACAAGATACTAACGAATAATAAATCGATTCCGAAAGGCATGTACGTCTTGTGCAATGGCTAGTTGTAAGCCACTTATGGTAATCACTATTGACAGTTGAATGGCTAAAGATGGAATGTGCGAAAAGATTCACTCAAGTAAGAAATGCTTGCGTTGAAGGGCTTACGTAACATCAAGTTTTCTTTCCTACACCGCTTGTTTGTAAACGCTTTTGTGACTTGGGAGTGATTTCACTTTTGATGACCCCAATGAGCCACTGACTAACCTTGTGGCCGCATATATCGGAAACGCATTGTTGTGACGGAAGTTAA
This sequence comes from Merodon equestris, assembly GCA_958301585.1. Taxonomy (NCBI): domain Eukaryota; kingdom Metazoa; phylum Arthropoda; class Insecta; order Diptera; family Syrphidae; genus Merodon; species Merodon equestris. The sequence continues at coordinate 50,158,313 of OY284415.1, read as the reverse complement.
GACAAAAAATTTATTTGAGACGACTTCAAGCTTTTAGAGTAGCAAGGTCACTTTGCTAAGACCGTTTAGGTCGTACTTACGCTTATCTCGGTCAATCCTGTGGTTCGATTATTTTACAAGAGCTTTTCTGCGGTTCTGAAGTGTACTCGTATGTATTTTATTGGAAAGGCTATGAAGGATTGAGCTGTTAACCCACACTACCACTACGTGTAAATAATGTATGTCAGTCGAGTGGCCTCTATGACTCCGTGGGTGTTCGAAGAGATCAACTAAAAGACAAGGAGACTTGAAAATCCTTACTATATGCATGGGCGATTACAAGGTCTTCCAACATTTTGTTAATTAAGCTGCTTTTATAGCTCTTATTTGTCGGCACTTTCTTTATACTTTCCTAAAACGTTCCCCAAACAAGTGAGTTTTCTTAAATTGTATGACTTCCAGACGGAGTGGTCATTAAAGTGTCATTCAACATGATGGCATTTGCAGGGTTATCAAAATAAATTTAAGTTAAGACGATAACGATCTTTTGTCGGCAATGACGTTATGACTTAATCCAGTTTGTTTATTTAGTGTAGTTATTGTGACAGAATGTTTAAAAAATTTGATATTACATAAAAAATAAAGGCATTTTATAACGGCCAGCATCATAAAGATAATTGAAGTGCTAGCCGGAGAGAGGCAGAGATACTTTCGTCGTATATGTCATTGGTCTCTTGTATAATAATTCTCAAAAGATCAGTTTAAGGGATCATAAGTCAGCTGAGCTAGTTTTCAAACACATCCCTAAAGAAGCTAAAACTATATCAAAAATATTCAGCCTCAAGCAGGACACGTAGAACGAATGGACAATGGACGAATAGTGAAAAGAATAATAAGTGGAAAACCTGAAGAAAAAAATACCCCAGCAAAGCTGCCCTGTACATAGGAGAACAAAGTAAGGATGGACCTAGAAAATATAGACCAGAACAGGGTGGTTAACGAGGCTCTGAATTTCTGACTTCCAAATGGGCGCGCAAGGTGGCGCAAAATTAATCACCCTATCGGCAGATATTATAATTTTTGTAAATAGCGTCATACGTCAATCATTTTTGACATTTGTAAACTAGACAGCTGCAGTATACAAACAGGTAAGCAATGAAGTGCTATACTCCCCAAGAGCGTGGAATATTTGTATCGATTCTTTTGACCAATAATCGGTCAGTGGTGTTAACGCAGCGTGAATTTCTATGTCGATTTCCTAATCGTGTCGCGGTAACTTATCAATTCCGGCGCTTGGCAATTCGACTTGAACAGACTGGAACCACAGAAGACCATGCAGGGCATGGCCGCCACCGGGCTGGTCTTTCGGCCGAGAATATCGCGGATGTGGCTGCCAATGTCGTTGAGAACGAAAAAACATCAACCAGACGACGGGCAATTAGGCACCACCAGACCCTACAGCGAATTTTAGTGAAAGATTTACACATGTTCCCATACAAAGTGCAAACAGTGCATCAGTCAATGCCTGCTGACCGTCAGTCGCGTGTGAATTACTCTCAAGCCATCCTTAATCCCAATTATCCCATTATGTGTTGAATATTATCAAGAGCGACGGGGCAAAATATTCATAATTGGTGCACTCAAGTGCGTGTGATACACGAAGAGCCATTACATCCATCAAAGCCACTGCGAGGTGCGACGTTCACGCGGGAGGAGTGATTGAGCCGTGTTTTTTTTAAGGACGCCATCGGCAATGTGGTCACTGTTATTGGCGAACTCTAGAGGGCCATGATAAATGACTTCTTACTGCCAAAATCGAATGAGCGGGGCTTGGTGAACATGTGGTTTTAACAAGACGGTGCAACCGCACACATAGCAGGAGCCATAATGCATATTGTGAAGGTCGCGTAATCTCCCGTTTTGGTGATTTGGTATGGCCAGCAAGATCGCCTGATTTATCCATCCCAAACTTCTTTTTTTTTTTTTGGGGCTTCTCGAAGTCGAGGCTTGTGCCAACAAGCATTAGAAAATCGCAGCCCTTAAGAAGAATATTCGATAGGAATGCGAACAGTTATCACGGGAAATCCTGCGGAAAGTCATGCAAAATGCGATAAAGCAGATCAAATTTGTGGCAGCCACTTGATGGATGTCTTTTTTTACTTATCAGAAAAAATTGTTAAGGTCCAAGCTAAGATCTTCACCCCTCAAAATCATTTTATTTTATTCAGTAAAAAAGTAATTCAAAAACAAAATTGGATTATTAATTTTGAACCATCTTGTAATAATAAAAATGTCCTTAAAGAAGCTTGGAATCATGATCATATGTCAAATAATCTGCTAAGTTAGGGTAATGACTTCAACAAATTAAATTTCTGAGCAGAAACAATTTGCAGAAACCGAACCTATACCTTACTCATACAATATTTACAACCGACACAATGGAAAGCATTAAGCACTGAATATCGGTACTGGATATATGGCCGAGAGAGTTGTCGAAACTCTATAAAGCATGGTGCCAGCTAACCTTCGAGCTTAACATATGGACATATTTAGTATGTACAATCGGAAAACTAAAGCTAATCGGAATTCGGCGAAGGAAGATTATCAGCTTAGGGACTTGTGTTCCAATTGTTCAGATTCACGGTTAAATCAATATCGCCTTAAAAGTACAGTACTAAGAAAGTACACAGAACTTCAAACCTTCGTAAATAGGCGTCTAAGGACCATCCTGAGATTTTTTGGCCCAATCGTATCTCCAAGGCAGAGATTTATTGTCCCCGAGCCTACAAACTTTTATACCGAGGAAAAAGAATCTGGAATTGCACGAATTCAGTTATGTAGTGGAATCTCCACAGCAGAGTTCAAGAGGAATTGAGATCTTTGAAAATATAATCTTCAGTTTCCTTCTTATCTCGATAACATCAAAATGGAGGAAAACGAAATTAGAGCTGTCATCAAGTACCTCTGCTTGATAAAATTGTCTATAAAGACATACGCGGCGACTTAGTGAAAACATAGAGGGTCTTTGCACCTCCTAAGCAGAGCAGAACATCCATTGAAGATAAATATAGCGAAGAAACAACGTCCTTGACTGATGATAAAGTGAGAAAAGTCAACAATTTTGTGTTGGCAACATTTGACCATCAGGCATATAGCTGAGATCACAGGGATCTCATATGGAAGGGTTCAAATAATAATTCTGGACGAATTGCAATTGAATAATGTCCCTGCGCGTTGTACACCGAGAATGTTAACCGACGAACAAAAGAAGAAACAAGTCGACATTTCGAAGGTGAATTTCGAAAAGTTTCAACCAGATCATTATAGGTTTTTGTTACTTTGATCCTAAAACCAAACAACAATCGATGACTTGGAAGGGAGCCTCCTCACCGACGCCAAAGAAATTCAAATTGCAAAGTGTTAACAAATAAGAAAATTGCGGAAGGTCATTGAAGACAAAAGACGAGGCAAACTGCGAGCTGGATTGCTGTTTCATCTAGACAACACACCAGCTCACAAAGCCAAGAAATAAAGAGGGCTACTAGCCCTATCATTGTGTATACTTAGACGATGATCTAGCGGCCTTTTTATCACTCCGCGCCTTAGGATCACTGCAGTAAATGTTTTAAATCCAGGACCTGTATGTATTTTAAAGATCATTTGCATTAGGACCATCTTTTGGTGGCATAAAATAAGAAAGTAAGTAAGCGATTGTACGAGATATGTTTAAAACTTAATGGGAATTCTCGGTCAATGAAAATAATGTTAGAATTCTTCTCGCTCAACTACATAGTTCTTAGAACAATTAGAATAGTCCTCAAAAGATCACATGGACTACCGCGAATATCGAGGCTGAAGGATCGTTACTGTTTTGTTTATGGCCAAACATTCAAAATCAAGTGTAGACGCCTAACCTGACGCTCAATAGTTTTAGAATCCACATTATGGTTTTACAAATCTCATGATCATGTGGGGAACGCTTATTTCTGACAGAATCAATAAACCGTTATTTCTTAAACTTTTCTACAACTGAATTCCTTTGCTATCAACGCTTATAGCAATCTGCTCATTCATAAACCTTGGCAAGGTTTACCTTCCATAACCTACCTAGTCCGGATTGCCGAAACTGGAGTGCATCGGTGACAAACTATACCGCGAAATACGATTACCTTGGAACTCATCGATATCAAAAACCTAAGCCAAAGTTCAGACACCAAATCCATTTTTAAACAAAAAAAATGAGATCTTGGATGCGGCTCGTTTACCCAATCTACCAACTTTCATTTCTTAAACTTAAACACTCACGACATATATAGCTATATTCCTACAAATTGACAGATTGAAACTCTAGAGACCTCAAAAGATATGATATTTTGGCAAATAAGAGCATTTATCAATTTGACAAGGAAAAATCGATTGAATAAGACTAATCCAATCGGTGAAATTAAATTAATTCTTTTACTTTTTAAAAATACTTCCGCATACCATAAAGGACAACTATTTTTAGGACCTATCACTGCAACTATGACTTAAGATGTTTAAATAATAGAACCGTCATCAAAAGCTTTCAGTAATCGTTGGTGATTAATCTTGTCATGGAACTTTTTTAATCTTAATGTGTCACTGTAATATAACAAGTGAACCTAATAAATAAATACTTTAAGCGGATTTGATCGAAATTCGACAAACCAATTTACTTTTAAGATATTGAATCAGAAGTACGTAATTGAAGGATGACGAAATGATTAAAACCTTGTGTGGACCTTGATTACGGTTTCAAATATCCTTGGTAAAGAAGGTTTTATATTTCGACAGTCTAGCTGAATTCTATATGCCTGCCGTACGTACCGTCGTAGCGTCATATGATTTGAGGTGACGTTGCTCTCATCAGTGGTTCATGTTCGGTTCAGCTTTTATGAATTTCAGCAAATTTCAACACTGCACCTTCCATTTTTGAGGCGATAGAAAGCTTTCTTCTTGGTCTTCTGGTAACCAATTAAAAAAAGAAGAAAAAAACTAGCCTTCTGCCGATCTTAGTCTTTCGGTGAACGAGGGTAAAATATATGCTGTACTCCAAAAAAGACTGGCAACACCGACGTCTTGGCCAGTACGTCACAATTGACGGTTACAAATTTGAAGTGGTCAAGGACTTCGTCTATCTTGGCTCACTAGTGACCAGCGACAACAACACAACGCAGAACTACTTTTGCTAACCGCTGCTTCTTTGGGCTCAAAAGGCAACTGTGAAGTAGAGCTCTCTCTTAAAAAAATGTATAGCACTATATAAATTACTGATCATCCCGGTCCTACTTTATGGCGTAGAGGCCTGGACCTTAACGAAAATGGATGCCCTTGGTCGCTTCGACAGAAAAATTTTGCGTTCAATCTATCGTCCCGTTTATATAAACGGAGAGTGGAGGAGAAGATAAGACGACGAACTATTAGAGCTGTATGATCGGCCTAGTATGACGTCTCCGGATCCAACATCTAAGATGGTTAGGCCATGCAGAGCGAATGGACAACACAGCTCCGGCCCGAAAAATCTTCGATTCCAACCCTGAGGGACGACGCAGCAGAGGACGACCGAATCTAAGGTGGCGCATACAGGTGGAAGGGGACCTTAACCAACTGGGAGTGCGGCACCGGAAACAACTGGTTAAAGATCGTGCCAGCTGATGACGCTTGTTGGTTGAGGCCCGGGTTCACAACGGGCTGTAGCGCCATATAAGAAGAAGAAGAATCTATTTTCCTCCTTTATAGTCAGAGACCAGGTTTAACTTCCGTGAAGTGTCACTGAAATTACATATTTTAACATTTCGAGACAAAAGAATTGTTTTTCAGTCAATATGGTACACAGATATTTGAACTCGTCCACTCTGTCAAAGTTATTTCAGTTATTTCTAAGCCTTTCCTGACATTATTAATCTGTCTATATTTTTTTTTGACTGTTTCCTCCTTAGCTTCCAGTAAGTCCAGATTTACCGCGTCCCTGATTCGATTAAGGGTTATTCCCCTCTCATTTTCCATATTCGAGGGTCTTGTTTGCATGGGAAATTTTAGAGTCGATTTGAGCAATATTCGTTGGCTAAGAGTGAAACTCTTTGCTTCCCCATTTCTCGTTAAAAACCAGCTGTTTTGGCACTAAGTAAAACACATGTGGGCGAAAATACCGCCTTTTAGAATTTTGAGTCTGCCTGGATACAACTTGGTGCCATTATTCTTTCTACATCGCGGTCTTGCCATTTATGTCCGTAGTGATGTAACTTACCAACTTCAACCACAATATGGCCACTGTTCCAAACCGGAACTCAATTTCATTTGGTTAAATTTCCATGTCCGTAAGCATTTAATTCACTACTAGCCAATCTGCTAGCCGCGCATTTTGCAGCCAGCATTTTGCAGAGCATAGAATCTTCCATGATATAAATCCACTTTCGCACTCGTAGAGTAGCAAGAGTAATTAAGGATCTCAACGTTCACAAATCCGCTAGCCCTGTTGGTATTCGCTCAGTGCATCTGAAGAGGTGTTCTTCCTTGCGGGCAAAACCACCGCGTAAGCTTTTTCATCTTTCCTTCTTCTGGTCTCTGCCCGAGTAGAGGGAAAACAGCATTTGACCAGCCCGTCCTTAAACAGGGCTGTCTCCTATCTCCTACCCTTCTTTCCCTTCTTTCTAAGGTCATGGCAAGGCTAGTAAATCGTCAGCTTATGAAATATCTTGAACCGTGAAAACTTCTTAATGACCGGCAGTATGGTTTCCGCAGCAACAGGTCCACTGGTGATTTGACGGCATTACTTAGTGAAAGTGGAATCAATCTTTGCACCATTTCGGCGATAGCAAGATTGTTGCGCTCGATATTTTAAAAGCATTTGACAGAGTTTGGTATCAGGCTCTTTTGTCGAAAGTGCGTACTTATGGTATCGATGAGTCTCTTCTTCTATGGATTAATAATAATCTCCCGAGCCGTTCACTTCAAGTTGTTTTGGACGGTTTCAAGTCTGATATTCACCAAATAAATGCTGGTGTTCCCCAGAGCTCTGTTCTGTCACCGACACTCTCCCTCATTTTTTATAAATGATCTCTTAACTACTACTTCTAATCTAGTAGACTTCTTCGCTGATGACAGTACTCATAGCTGGTGACCAGAAATCTCCTTGTTTTAATCCTTCACGTATCTTGAATGTTTAAGATAGAACGTTCCGTACTTTAACTTGTCCTTTGTCTGATTTTTCTATCCAGTCCAAATTTCACACAACGCCTGGAAAAAAAAATTGTCTCAACCACTCACTATGTCAATGCTAACCACCTGAATTACTCCTACGTTATTTACTCCAGCCTTTCGATACCTATGGTATAAAGTCACAGGTTTTTTTATTTTTGCCATTATAAAAAAAAGAAAAGGCTGCCCGACAAGTAAGACTACATTCAGCGTAGCAGCGGGTAATACATTACTAAATCAGTTTTTAGGAAGATAGATGGCTCCACTATCACGTATCCCAAACGAAAAAAAATTATATGACTATCAAATGTTTAGTTAACAAATTACAAAGGTTTCACTGACCCCATTGACTATTATTGTAAAGTTTAGAATGCTCCAGGGACAGACATTTGGCTCCAGTGAAGAAATGATTGCCGAAACTGAAGAATATTTTGAGGCCAAAGATAAAGCGACAAAAAGGTCATCAAAAATCAAAATGTTAGAGAAGCGTTGGAATGAATATAATATCACTCTAGAAGGAGACTATGTTGATGAACTGCTTAAATTATTATTTTACTACTCATCCTAATTTTTTTTTAAGGGGTTCGTGCAGGTGTACGCTCTTATGGTGTTTCTCACACAACCTGGAAGGTGCAGATGGTTTGTGTCGAAGATGTTGGTTCACTACTCTCCGGGGGTGGTTGTCCTAGATAGGATGGGAGATTCGACTGAATTTGTCGCATTGGTTGTAGTTCACAGTAACTTCGTCAGCATTTTTTTATCATCTCTCGTTCACAACTGATGTTGCACAGTTTTTCCGTATAGGAAACAGACTTGAATTATAGACCTTCCGCTCAACAGTCAGTGATGATTACCATCGCACCGCGACCACCCCCTTATTGAGTGGTGTGTCAGTTATTGATTTTATATGTCGCTTCCTCTTTTTTCTTATGTCAATTTGTTCAAACGATATGCGTCACAAAACAAAAGTAAACAGGCAGCCTAAAAGCCTTAACGTCATAAAAACTAAGCCGCTTGCACATTCTTTTTATAAACCTCATCATGTGTTGATTAAAATTGGCCCAGTGTCGATATTATTATCTGTTCTCGAGATGTACGAGGCGAAAACAGCTCATGAATATACGAACAAGTACGCATGCAACCAAACGACGAATTATAGTGTTGAGGACCTTGAAACCTGGGTACAATAACTACCCAAGTGTCATATGGTTTTCCGCCTTGATATTGAGAGCCGATTTTAAGAATGACGAAACTATTTTGTTGGGAACTTGAGGATCACACCTATCAGGTGAAAATGCGTAATTGCGGTCGATTTATTTGTTGCTGCTAATTGTAAGCCTTAGGTGTAACCAATTGCTTACTCATAGGCTTAAAAAGCCATTAGTCCACGAGCTGCCTACTTCGACGGAGTGAAGACAAAGCCATCGTTTTGGTCCAGTGTAAGGGCAGTTGATCTCACTTGTAATGAAAGTCTCTCAAAAGTCCATCGAAAGTCAAATTAATATTTTCTAACTAATATTTTCCATACAAAAAGACTCTTTCGAATCGAAACAGCTTTTTCGCTTTCAACTGGCGCGGTAGATTATGTTTTTTTTGTGACATCTGTCAAATCTGTTGTTTATTATTCAGCTATTGATGTCAAATCACCATGGCAAATTATTTGATTGAACAGCAAGTTCAAATAATACAACTTTATTAGCAAAATGAGTATTCGTTAGTGCAACTAAGATCTGTCGCGGCTCGTGAAAGTGTACAGGAGAACCCGAGACAGTCGATTTCTCGCCGTGCATAAGAACTCGGCCTTTTGCAGACTTCAACTGCGTCGGGATTTGGGCCTACATCCAGGAGCTCAAAGTTCATGACCATAGACAACGCTGTTGCTCGCTGACAGGACTTCGGAGTGTTAAGAAGAGGACACGAATTTTGGCCGAAAAATCATTCTTAGGCATCATTGGTCCGTACTTTTTCGATAACGAAGTTGGTGATGCGGTCATCGACAATAGCGAGCGCTGTCTGCGATTTTAATGCTTAATTTGTAAGATGATTGGGCGGGGGATAGGGTTCGGGACGTGCGCTGGGCACTGATTGTTCTAGTGTTATACAGTCTTATACGTAATGCACACAACTATGGAGATTTCTCTAACACTGATACCTGAACCGATCCCAATCCTTTTTTATCTCCGACCATCAATCAATGACTATCTCTCTATCCCTCTACTTTTTAATTTTTTAATTTTCTTCTTCCGATGATGCGAATATATTTGCCAAGCTTTTACAAACCGTTCACCGAAAAGGACCCCCAACCTGAACATGACTACTTTCGTTATTTGAAAGGACGTTTTCAACTCCCACTTTTGTCATCAACTACTCCTGTGGTCCTGACAGCGTCCTAGCCATAGTTTAAAAAAAAATGCGCAAACTATTGCAACATACCCCTCACCAACCATTGAGTTTGTTTAGTTTTAGTTTAGTTTTTAATTCATTTTTATTCATAATTTCTTAGATCTATCTTACCCTAGACAAAAATGCTTAAAAACTAGCTTAACTATCTTAACAATCTAGATATCTTACTGGCCCTAGGCGGACACTCTAAAATAGACGTAACAACTTAAATCTATGTCTTTCGACTACTATATCAACTTACCACTAACATTACTATATCAAGCTTAAGCTAAGAAAAATGTTTTTTATTAAAAACTTAGCATATTATCATTTTTTGTATTATATATAAAACTTAAGCCTACCTTAATGTAACTAAACCTAACTTATTCTAACTTAACTAAAATATATATATATAAACTATATACATAATATATATTTAATATATATATCTTTTTTTGTTTTTTTTTTTTTTTTTATATACATACTACCCTACTACTACCTACCCTACCCTACCTTACCCTACCCTAGCCTATGTAAGCCTGCCATTGGTGTTAGGCAGGCCATGCCTTGAAGAGGCTGAAGCTCTCAAAGTGTCCACTGACGTAGCTCTCTCCAGCCACCAAAAGCGTTGATGCTGGCGGACTACGTCTCCTCGATCCCGGCGTGAGACCGATCTACAGAACCTGAGGCGCTCGGGCTCACGGAGCGCGACATCGGGTTCGTAGAGGAATCGCCGTTCCACGGAATTGCGACCCACGTGGAAGATTAGCGGCACCGCCAATCTATCCTGGATCAGCCCACATCTATCTAAATAGAGGAATGCTTCTGGCGGAACAAAGCCATTAAGGCGCACTCTCTCGTGATATAAGTCGTTGGGGTAGTAAGCCCCGAAAATCAGGCTATTGACCGAAGTCATTGCTCTCGCAACGTGGCTTCGAATCAGTTTGATCAAAAAATTATCTATCCGTACAATCCTGGCCCTATCGTATAGGACCTCGTTCGGGTAAAATTTTGTGTACTCAGATTCGGGTGTCCTATGTAGCCCCAGACACGTCCTGAGACATTGTCTCTCAAACACCCGAATCTTTTCCATTAAGCTGGCTCTCACATTGAACCAGACGGGACATCCATAGGCAACCATGGGCCTGATTAAGGCCATGTAGCAGATTACCTTCACCCTAGAATCAAGTTGGCTGCTATGAAACAGCCATCTTGTTAGAGCGAAAGCGCCCCGGGCCCTTGCCAGAGCAGCATCTACATGTTTGTCAAAATATAGATACTGATCCAGCACGATCCCAAGGTATCTGACTACACTTTGTCTCGCCAGTGGACGTCCGTCCGGTCCTAAAATTAAGAACCTGCGCCAGTTTTTTCTAGTGTCCCGAGAGGCCCTAGACAAAGGCGTTCTGAACAATATAGATTCTGATTTCTGGAAGTTGATTTTCAACTTCCAGTCATCACAATACTGCTGAATTTTTTCGAAGTCACGCTGCAGAAGAGTAACAATGACGTCGATCGTTGGACCTGATCTGTACGCGATTAGGTCATCTGCGTACGCTATTGAGTGGTGAAGAGAAACTAGCAGATCGCTTAGGTAAATGCTGAAAAGGATCGGCGAATTTACCGTACCCTGTTGCAGTCCATTTTTGATTTCAAATGTTTGGGTAGAAGTCACGTTGGCAATTTTCACTACGAACTTTCTACCTGTTAACATGTCAAAAATCATATATAGCAGTGGTTTACTTATGCCCAGCCGACTGAGCTTGTAATAAAGACCTTCTAACCATACGGTGTCGAAGGCTTTTTCTAAGTCAATCAGACAGGCACCCGTGCATTGGTTCTTGCATTTATTCCATTGGACATCCGACACAAGCTTCGACGCGGCATGAATAGTGTCATGCCCCGCTCTGAAACCGAATTGGTTATCCGGGATGATTTTATTGTCCTCAACCCATTTAGACAGGGCCCTATGGATCACCTTCTCGAAGACCTTGCTGATACTCGGAAGGAGACTTATTGACCGGAGATTTTCCGGGTTAGATGTGTCTTTACCCCTCTTGGGAATTGGTTGCACCACCGCTGTCTTCCAGTGCACTGGATAATATGCATTATTCAGTGCATTGTTGAACAGGATGGTGTACCTCTCTACAGCCACTGGCGGAAGGTGCCTAAGCACAGCATTGGATATACCGTCAACTCCCGCGGATTTTTTCTTCCTCAATGACTCGAAGATCATCTGAAGATCTTCCGTCGATATGAACAGGGTATTAACCCCCTCATTGGCGATGACATTGTTTGCCATGAAATCTTCATTGAACCTTGTAAAACCAAGGTTCTCTGATCGCCAATGATCGATATCATTTCGAAGATAGAAGTGATGAAGCAGGGTTCTATCTTCCAGGTGGTGGTTCGGGCGAATACTATCATTCACCTTGTACACCTCCTGGAAGACAGCTCCCACTGTCGCCACCTTCTCCTGAGGATCCTCGATCACGAAGAAGTCATCATCCAGGATGGCGCTCTCCGGATCGATGCTAACTGTTCGTAGCAAGCGTTCATTGTCTGACGTTCTCGGAAGCTTTAGATCCCGAATGTCATTCTGATTGTTTCTCCGAAATATTTTATTTATTTGCGGGAACATACTCGCGCTATTGGATTTTACAGCACGAATTCTTTTGTTCCAATGCAAACTTACAGATATTCTGTAATTTTCCTTGATTAACTGTTGGATATTTTTAATCAGTGACTTCAGTGTCCTGACCTCCGAGTTTTGTCTGTCGGTAAACCGCCTGTATAAGAGTTTGAGTCTTGTCAGGAGTCTACTTTTTTGTCTGTGCAGTGCGTCGATTGTCGCGTTTCGGTATACGTTTGTGGTATCGTGCTGTCTTTGGCGTGGTATCGTACTGTTCATTGTCTCTTTAATGACATCGTCCATTTGTTTGAGATACCTGTCAATCTCGTAGTTTGACAGATTCCTATTAGTCGGTGGAAAGGAGGCGCTCGAAGTGAACGCTCTCGTTAGGGAATTGGCAAAGCGCGGCCAGCACACCCTACTGTAATCGTAGGGGTGCGTTTGGACACACTCTGCCATCTCCGCGAACTCGTCAGGTACTGTGATCACGGCACATAGTCCGCAGTGGTCACTGTCGTATACAATGGTCCGCAGACAGTTAATAGACCATTCGTTCGTGTCTGCCAGTCTCAGTCGAGAGTCCATTAGCATGAGATCCAGATAGGAGCCGCTCCTAGGATACGACGGACTATCCGTTGCGAGCAACTTGACTCTATATTCAATGCTGCGAAGAATCCACCAATGGCTTAGTAGGCTCCCCCTGGTGTTGGGAATGTTATTTCCCCAATCACTATGTTTGGCATTTAAATCGCCGGCCAGAATGTAAAAGTTTTCTAATGAGTTTAAGCGCAGAGATCGAAAAAGTGTCTCGAGTTCTGCGATAAAAATATTGGGTTGAGGTGCTTCAGGTGCATAGGCTGATACAATGTACATTCTCTTTCCATTTCGGAGAGGAATGCACACAATACAGGCCTCTAACACCTGGAACCTCCGCACTTCACCGCTATATATGACTTTATGTTTAAAATTGTTTTTAATAAAGATCGCAACTCCCCCGCCTTGAATAGCGTTGGGTCGGTCCCTTCTAATTATTCTATAAGAACTGTGCCGGATTTTGTGCTTCTGGTTTAGCTTTGTTTCGCTAACCAAGAGTACATCGGGGCTTTCGTCCTGCAACAGGTTAAAAAGTACGGCTCGTCGCTCGATCCTTATCAGTGAATTTACATTCACCGACAGGATCCTCAAGGGCCTCTCTACCAGCGTACCCATCACGACCTTAGGTGCGCTAGGCCCGGCAGAAGCGAGTAGATACTATCTACTCGGGTCGCCGTCTCCAGGATCTGTTGCTGGAGCTGCCCAATCTGCCCTTGGATTGCGAGCAAGATCGAACAGACATCCACCTCGGCCACCGGTGCCTTAGAGACAGGCACTGGGGCTTTAGGAACAGTCATGGGCTTTTGTACCGTCTTTCCCGAACCTGCCGCCATTTGGGCGTAGGTCAATTGGGATGTGACGGCTGGTGTTTGGAAGCGACCCGAGGGACGCTTCTCCTCGACCTTCTGCTTACGGGCCAGGTTTTCTTTCTTGATGTCCTGGAACTTAGGACATCCCCGATAGTTTGCAGGGTGCCCTCGGTTCCTACACAAGACACACTCGAGCTGCTCTCTATCCGCCACCTTGTCTTTCCCAAGGTCGCATTCCTCGTTCTTGTGGTTCTTTGCACACTTAACGCATCGAGGCTGCATTTCGCAGTTCGACGCGGCGTGCCCGAACCTTTGGCAGCGGATACATTGCAAAATGTTTCCGCTCCTCTTTAATGTTTCCCAAGTGACAGTCTGGGACGCTAAGGTGGTGATAGTCCTTAACCTCTCCAGCTTGCTGCTGGGTGTGAGCTGTACCAAGAAGAAGGGAATAACTCGCTTCTCCCGTCGGGAGCTCACCGTAGAGAATGGCTTAACCCCCACGAATTTGAGGTCGTCACTCTCGAACTCTTTGAGCTCTGAGAGCATTTCCTCGGGGTCTGCGATCGACTCCACGCCTTTAAGGAGCATTGTCCGCAACCTCTCTGCCTTCGGCGTGAAGGAGAAAAACTCCGTTGTGGACTCCTTTAATAAGCTTTTAATCCGCTTATGCTGTTCCAGTGTCTTGCACTGAATAGCATAGCGTTTTTGGCCTAAACATTTAATTTGAAAATTACCTACACCAATAGCATACTTACAGAGATCGATGGTCTCTCGTAGGGCCGTGGTATAGGTGAAGATGGGTGGCACTTTCTCCTTTTTAGGACGTTGCTGCTGCTTCTGCTGTTGCGGCTGTTGTTGTTGCTGCTGCTGTTTCTGCTGCTGCTGTTGCGGCTGTCGTTGTTGCTGCTGTGGCTGTTGTTGTTGCTGCTGCTTTTTCTGCGGCTGCTGTTGTTGTTGCTGCTTTTGCTGTGGGGCGGCTGCTGCCTGCTCTAAATCCCTCTTCTTTATCTCCTTCAGCTTATCAACTACGGCCTGCAGCTGGGCACGTAGGATACGCTCTTTCTGTTCCAGTTCGCTACGCTCTTCCTCCGTAGCTGAATATAAAAGGGGGGCGAAGGGGTTATTGTCCCCCGTGTAGCGGCTTTCCCTACTATAGGAAAGGTAGGCAGTATCCGCTTCCACGGGGATCGCTGGTTTTGGTTGAGCTGCTTCGGACGTCGATGGTGATGGCGCCCCTTTCCTCGCTTCGACCTGCAGCTTTTCAGTCGAAGTAGTGAGGGAGGGGCGCTTAGTTAGATTGGGCTTCTGGTTGGCCCTTCTGCGCCTCTTCATGACGACGATCGGTGTTGCGAAATCGGATGATAAATCACCCGATTCCGACTCCGTACGACGTACGGGTTTTCCCCCGCCGTCTCCCGACATCACCTCCTGCTACTTCCAACTAATTCAGAAGCAGCAGAAGAAACAGAGAAAACGCACACGAAAAACTTTCCTCCCGACTTGGGATCCGAACCGGTAACCTTCCGACTGCGGGTCGGGCACTTAACCACTGGGCTAATTCGAGTTCCGCGAATACTTCGCCTAAACGCGCACTTATATTGTTTATAATTGTTTTTACACTTTTCTAGCCGAAACACTACCTACTCCTTCACTGGTCTGTGATCAACTACCATTGAGTTTGTCTCACAATAATTGTGTGCACTCGAGAATGGCAAAGAAGTAGACATTGTTGCCACAGACTTAAGCACGATTTAAGGTAAAATCTCGCATCAAATTATACAAGATTCATGAGATCGTCGGTATAATGTTATTTTTAAACTTTTTATTTCTGATTTAAATAATGCGACCTCCAGAGTTGGTCCAAGGAGTTTTCGAATAACCCTTACGTCGAGCCTCTTTTTGAATATGCTAGTAAAATCTGGTCCCCCTCATACGATATCCACACTTTACCACATTTTAAGGAATGCTTTAAACTAACCAATGTACAACCCCTAGAATAACGACACAAGGTCGCAGAAATACTTTTTATCCATGACCTACTTGTCGGTAATATTGATGCCAATTCCCAAAACATTTGTTCCATGCCCCTCTTCTGCATTAACTTTCATCGAACGACCGATCTTTTCGAGCTACATCTTACCAAAACCTGTTTTGGCTTTTTGTGGAGAAGATCTCCAAATATGATATATACGTTTTGTATAATTACATAGCCGAATTAACGAATCGACAACGTCGAAGATGGTCTAAAGGCCTAAAGATCAATCTTAATAGCCATAAATCGGCTGGTTTTGAGTCACTTTCGCTCACAACGCCCATGGTTTTCCGAGCATATTGAATAAAGTTTGGCCAGTTTGTCTCGAAACGCTTCACCATAGCAGGAGGGCGCATAAGCGAGTTTTATAAAATCTTACATTTACAAATCACTCACTTTCGAAATAAGTTAGAATAGGAAAAATGCGTTGTTGACTCCATAACGAAAAATACCAAAAACTGTACTTGACATTTGTCAGAAAGACCTACCACAAGTGTCCATAGTTGACAGTTAACACAGACATCGACATCGTCTTTTAGCTGACCCTTAAGCTTGTGAGTGCCAGTTGTATCTGATTGCAAGTGCTAAGCTTTTTCAGTCTTGACAATCCAGATTACCTTCCCCGAAATGCTTGGTATAATACGTTTCAGTACCAGTTTGAGAAAAAAATCGGGCGAAATTCCTGTCACTTTTTGAACACATTTCGTTTACGTTTGTCGACAGAGGTGCCTTTAAATAGATAATATCTATTTAATAGTATTTCACCTAGTTAGGCACTTGTTTTAAAACTGAGTATCAAAGTTGAAAGAAGGATATCAGACATTTGTCGCTACGAGGGTGGTCCGATAAGTACTTAGCCTCATTGCCAGATGGCGCCAGTATCGCAAGAGCAACATACTATCGTATAGTACATTCTAGTAGACGGCTACTGTCGAAATTTGAGCCGGATCGGACTCGTAGTTTTGTTTTGACCGCGTGTGGAAGCCGGAGTGTCCGCTGATTTTAGAAAAATGGAAAAAGAGCAATATCGGTCGGTGATTCGATCCTTGTTTTTGGAAGGGAAATCGGGCAGCGAAATCAAAGAGCGTTTGGAAGCTGTGTACGGTGACTCTTCTCCTTCGATGGCGACCATCAAAAATTGGTTTAACGAGTTTCAACGTGGTCGCACGTCGGTTTTTGATGAGCCACGTCCAGGTGCCCCGAAAACGGCTACCACGGAGGATAACGTGACAAAAATTCACGATCTCGTATTGGCAGACCGCCGATTGAAGGTGCCCGAGATAGCTGAGGCAGTAGGCATTTCAAAAGATTGCGTGGGTCATATCCTGCATGAAATGTTGGGCATGAGAAAGCTGTCGGCGCGATGGGTGCCGCGTTTGCTCATTCCGGACAACAAGCGCAACCGTGAGACCACTTCAGAGCAGTGTTTGACGCTGTTTAAGCGCAATCCGAAGGAGTTACTGAGTCGTTTCGTGACAGTCGACGAAACATGGATCCACTGGTACACACCAGAGACCAAGGAACAGTCGAAACAGTGGACTTCACCCGGCGAACGTGCTCCGAAGAAGGCGAAGACTGTCCCATCGGCCAGAGAGGTGATGGCCACCGTTTACTGGGATTCACAAGGTGTGATCCACATCGACTACCTGGAGAAGGGCAAAACGGTTACAGGTCTGTACTATGCCAAATGATTGGACCGAAAAAGTCACTCGCCGGGCAGAAATTTCAGTCGAATGAGGAGATCATCGTCGCCACGGAGGCCTACTTTGCAGACCTCGAGAAAACGTATTTTTCAGACGGGTTAAAAAAGTTGGAGCATCGCTGGGTCAAGTGTATCGAGCTAAAAGGAGACTTTATTGAAATATAAATCGAAATTTCTCCAAAATGTTGGTTTTTCATTGTAGGCTAAGTACTTATCGAACCACCCTCGTACACAACTTCTATGGCCCAAGCTGGACCTGGACGACATGTAGTTTCAGCAGGACGGCGCTACGTGCCACACAGCAGGCGCCACGATCGACATTCTGCATGATCGAATTGAGGTTAAGATTATACCTTAACGTGACGTGAACTGGCCACTAAAGTCATGCGATTTGACCCCGCTAGACTTTTTCATGCCGCAAGTCTATGCCCAAATTCAGCCGGATCTATGCGGACGAGTCATAGAAAATTAGACCCTTTGCATCCGTGCCACCGTAAGAAGCCGAGAAGGCTTATAAACGACGTCATGTTCCTTGCATAATGTCATACGTTGGCCATTTTGTTAATACATAACTCGCACAAAGCTTGTCTTCCAGTTTCCGAGAAACCTTTTATACTCAATACGTATGAGCATGATATGGTGTTTCGCTAATCGGGTTATGTTTCTCTGAAGCTAGGGCTCTACGCTATACGTTTTAAATAAACTCACAGAAAACTAGATTAAAAGTTAAATGTAACTTGCAGGTCTGGAGTAAATTTCTAGTATTCTAACCATACTCTACTTGGATCATATCCGGGGACTTCCAGGGATTAACACGCTCGCGACCGACTGCCATTGTGGCACTAATTCGATCAATCGAATTAGGGGATAAAAACCGGATACAGATACTCAACTTAAGTTGAAGCCTAACCCATTTTCGTCAAACCGAGGATTGAGACATTGTCTAAGATGATTAATTTTAGAACAAACCGTTGCTAATCTATTTCAGTAATGAAGCATGCACATACGTAGCCCCAAAATACGGCAGTGAAATCTATATACCCTCGCCGCCGATACGTTAGCCTAGCACATGCCACGACACACCATGATCCAATTACTCGAAAATTTATTGAATTTATCCCTGCGACATTGGCAAATATTGTTTTAATTTTTTCTGAATGATTAATTGCCTCAACCGTAAGGTAGCATGGTAATAAATGGCCGTTGTCGTACGGTGCGCCTCGAGGTCTTATTCTACTACCGCATACGCGTCTATCTGCAATACAATACCTATCATTCTAGATACACACGCCAACATATACTCGCATCTTTGGTGCTGTTTTGTATTTTTATCTCCACCAGCTCATCGGAAAAAAAGAATGAATCATTAGTGGATATAGCAGAAACGTTTCGTTTTTGTTTTGTTGTAAACGATTTTGCAATAGATACACTCGATGCCCACGTCCTACAATACTTAATTCTGTTGTTAATCTTAGTCAAGAAGTAGTAAAAAGCACAAAAAAGACGACACGTTCCTTCAGTATTCAAATGTATTCAAATTCCGTTGGATATCTGACTATTTTTTCGCATGAGATCATGGATGTCCAAACAGTTCAGTTTCCATTTCCGATGTTTTAAATTTCACGGCTTATGAGAATCTTTTCAATTTCACGCAGGTTTCGGAGCATTCGCGATTTCCATCGTAGAATGGCCATGAAGTGAGGTGTAAACGTGGTTGGAATCAGACTTGGCCCAGTGGTATTCGAGGCTCATGCTCAAGTGACTTGGTGATGATGTATGTACGAGTATAGTAATACGGATTCCACACCTTGACGCGTTTAATTGGTGGAGATAATGCATTTGGGATGAGGTAACTGGTTATCTGTGGTTACCTTAATTGGAGTTGGACAGAAATACGAGTATTTCTGGATTTTATGCGGCGACGAAATCATAATACAGGTTGATTGAGCGCGAGGCTTGGATTATAGCATATCCGTATTGGACTTTCAGCGGGAACGAGTTTTTGAAAAGCCCTTCTCGTCCTTTGTCTACAACATAACGTGCTTGATGAAGGCTTGTACGGCCTCACTTTGGGCAATCGCCACCGGAACCTTTTGTCCAGTGCAATCGGCACTTTTAATGAGTTCGCTCTTGCCTGCCCATCAAGCAACATCGTTTAATTATAACTACAATCTCGTATCCGAATTGGCAGAGGCCATTCGAATACACGTTTTCAAAAATGGAAACGTTTCACGAAACAAAAAGGTTGAATTGTATTTACATAAGCTCGGCTAAACAATAGGCCACGGTATACAACAAGCACCCTATCGACCATTGCCCAGCACTACAAAGTACCATCAACAACAAAGCCTTCAGCAACACCAGCACTCGAGGGTCATCTTCCAATAAATCGTTGAAATCAAATTACATGCAATTACACGAAGATAATTCCACTTACAAACCGAAGTAGCAGAGATGCGATCGTAGCCTCGAATTACCTACCAAAGAGGCATCTTCAGATCTCCCTCGATGATTGTGTGGCCATCCACGAGGCGTTAAATAAACCGCATTTAGATCAGCGTCCAGCATCACCGATACGTTATGAATACAGCACTGTAAGAGGTTACAAGTCCTATTGTTTGTCATAGATAGATGCTGACTCTCGAGTGCGTCAAGTACACTCTTTAGCATCGATTTGCTCGCGTCGTTACCAAAACGAAAGCCATTACTCACCATAATGACTTGTATTTCGAAGGCGCAGAGGTTGTCGACTAATAATTAGGGATTGAAAGCCGGGTTAGAGGTGGGGTAATAGTTTTGTTAATCGAAGGTTGATTGGGGAAAGTACCAACACATACGAGCGTTAGTGATGAAAGACAGATTAATTTAAATTCGAAAAAAGGGAATATCTCAATCTGGTACGACGTTTTCGGTTATTTGGTGAATAGGTAAAGCATTATGCAAATCGTATATGACGGCATCCAATTTTTTTTCAAGGTGGCCAATCAGTCGAAATGTGCTCTACTTGATTGGATACCTAGCCATGCAAGTGGTTGCAGCTGTTATCTATGCTTCGCTGTCCTATTTAGCGTGTCATGACTATTTAGCGTATTTCTCAAATGCAGCCCATATGGATTCAAAGATCGGCAAATCGAAAGACCACGATGGAACTACCCAGATAAAAATGAGGTACTAAAAATAGATGTCAAATAGAAGCTGCCAGGTCAAGGCAGGATGACGAATTACTGATTTTTTTGCATCCACCAACCCTATTCATAGTATTTCGTGCATTTTGATGTGAAGTGTGAATATAAAATTCCAACTGAAGACAATACGACAATCGAGCTGTCTGACCTAGCCAATTCGAATATGTGTTATTCGGTAACTCTTGGCAGATCATATGCCAATGCCAATGTATAAGCTGGTTGTTTGTGTAAAAAATCCATCACCTTCCTAATGTAGCTTAGGATTGATCCCGGCGAAAATTAATGTAGTTTTTCAGGACGCAGAACTTCTTGAAAATAGTATGTTTCCTAACGTGGCTATGGGGAACACATTTACATAGTATGTGTTTTGCAATTTTTCATCCTCAAGACAGAGTTTACACAATTTTTATTCTTGGACTGTCAAAGTCTTTGAGCTCTTTTCAGTGGGAGAGATATTGTGATTTTTCCCAACTCTACCTTATACCATAACTATGTAAGTTGATTTTATATTCGTGAGTAACACAGAAGGGTTTCGTGCCTCGGTACATTTTTATCAGAGAAGCGCTTTCTGACGAAAAAGTCAGTAATGTCGTCGCTACTAATGACACTGTTCCTAGGAACCCACCAAGTATTTATACAGGGTTTTTGAGGAAGGATATAACATTTTATTATTTAAATAAAACACAGATTCTTAGATTTAAGAATGGACTTTGATCTCGTTTATATGAAGCCCTGAGTTCCTGAAACGTTGCTTTGTTGGCATAGCCCAATGACGTAGAGTAAGCTCATCAAAAGAGACTCAACGACCTTAAATCGCATCATATAGGGGGCTATTCGGTCTGACCATTCTTCGACATTGCTTAGTTACCGAACTTACTTGACACGATAGCGAATTCCTTTTGCCGTAACATGGATATCATTTCCATCATAACACAACTCTTCCTTCCTCAGGCAAAGAAATCCTTTTCACAGATCATCTCTCTGAATCCGGCTCTCTGCAACTCAGTAATGTCACCAATGACATGGACAGACAACTCGACCTGATTTTCTCATCTGATGCCTTAAACTGCGTTGCTACCCCAAGTAACCAACTTCTCTCTACTTTAGATCCCCTTCGTCCACCTTTATCGCTAACTCTTTCACTCGACACTCAATTCGTTATTCTTCGCTACGAAAATACGTACTGTTTCAATTTCCGAAAGCTGACTTCACGAAACTAAATAATCTGCTCAACGAAGGAACTAAGCTAATTTGAGATCCTCCTCTGCATCTGAACTTCCTAAGTATATGCTAGGACTGCATGTACTAAATTTTCACAGCTATGTGAATCGCTCTACCTCCGATACCTGAACCCAATGCAATAATCCCTTATCTCCGACCCCAAGTGTTTCTTCCACTTCATTAATACAAAAACAAAACCGATAACTATTCCTCTACATTTAATTTTCTTAATAACTCTTAATATAAACCCCAAATACTCGCCAACTTCTTTGCCCATTTCTTCAGAAAATCACTCACCAACTATGATCTTTAACCCGATCACGACTATTTTCGATTTTTGAAAGACTGAAGAGACGTCTGGCTCTTGTCTCACTGAACATAAATCCCACATAATCACTGAAAAAATACGCAACCTAAAGGAGGACTACTCTCCCGTTCACGACTGTCTGCCTGCCATAATTTTAAAAAGGTCCGCGAACCATATTATTTTACCCCTCTCTCAAAGACTCTGTCCTCAGCTTTGGAAATATGCTAACATCATTCCAGTCCACAAAAAATGCATACCCAAACTTTTCGAGGGCATCGTTTATGGTGCACTATTCTTTCACTGCAAACCCAAATTTTCTGAAAACTAACATGGGTTCCAAGGGTCGATCAACAACCACTAATCTTGTCGAGTTTGTCTCATAATTTTTGTGTGCACCCGAAGCCGGTAAAGAAGTAGACGCTGTCGCCACTGACTTCAGCAAGGCCTTTGACAAAATGACTCACCTAATTATCCTCTTCAAG
Source organism: Merodon equestris (assembly GCA_958301585.1). Lineage (NCBI taxonomy): Eukaryota > Metazoa > Arthropoda > Insecta > Diptera > Syrphidae > Merodon > Merodon equestris. The sequence goes on along the minus strand of OY284415.1, from coordinate 50,135,770 downwards.
TTCACTGCCCTGGCTTTCTCTCCCTGTTTTATCTCGTGGATCAAATCCTATTCAGAAGATATTCAATATAACGTTATTTTCATAACTTTTATCTCTGATGCAATTAATGCTACCTCCGGTGTCCCACAAGGTAGTCACCTCGGCCCATTGATATTTATTCTAACCATAAACGATGTTGACAGAATTATTCTGAACTCTCAGCTCTACATATATGCCGATGATATAAAAATATGTAAACACATATCTTTCCTTGTTGACTCGTGCTCGAATCTGTCAATCTGACCTTAACAGGTTCACTACTTGGTGTCAAAAAACCATCTCGAGCTCAATGTCAGTAAATGCCAAGCCATAGCTTACTCCCACAAGCGCCCTTCCTAACCACCCAAAACTTACATTATTCGTAATGAAACCGTTCCCCCTGTCAATTTTTTGGTTGATCTAGGAGTAATTTGTGACCGTGAACTTAACTTTCGTCTCTATATCGTCAACATTGTCAAACCTGCTAACTCTGCCCTCGGTTTCGTGAAACGTCGGTCCAAAGAATCCTCGAATCCTTACGTTACGAAATCATTATATGTACATCACTTTTGTTAGGGCACTTCTCGAATATGCTAGTCAAATCTGGTCCCCCTTTTACAATGCCCACACTACGCGTGTTGAGGCCATTCAACGTAGGTTTATCTGTTTTGTCCTTCGTGGCCTTCCCTAGGCTGACCCCCTTAATTTAGCACCTTATACGGATCGCCTAAAATTAATAAATCTCCAACCCCTTAAAGAGCGACGCGATGTTGCAGATATGTATATATTTTTTTTGTAACAGCATTGACAGACCCTCACTATTGCATATGATTGCCCTTAACCCCCTTCGTTCTTCGGGCGCCTTGTCGCGGCGGAGGGGCTTAAGAGGTCAATGACCTCGAACTAAGACCCGGAGAACCCCGAGTTAGTCATGAATGAATTCCCAACAGGAAGCCGGTTCCCTGGTGGAATGCTGAGCTCTAACGGCTTCGTAGGGAAGCCTGAAGTCTTCTGAACAGATCGCTTAAATCGAACTCGGAAGATGACTGGAATAAATATCGATCGAAGCAGAAGGAATATAAGAAGCTTATTCGAAAATCGAAGAATGATTCCTATAAGTCCTTCTGCGAAGAGAACAAATCCATGAGCGCGACCAACAAGTTGGTTAAAGTCATCAAACGAGGAAAATCGACAAGATTGGAGGTAATCAGAAAGTCAGATTTTACCTTTGCCGAGTCTAAAGGTGAAACTCTTAGTTTACTATTTCAGACCCATTTTCCGGGAAATCAGACTGTCATCGGCTCGTTGCACACTCCCTCATTGGATACTGCGGCTGTAGCGATGAAAACAACTCGGCGTAGCTGGTATGTTGCGTCACGCGTGGCAACTACTGAGGCCATTGAATTTGCTGTGGCATCCTTCGATGGCTTTAAGTCGCCGGGCACTGATGGGATATACCCCGTTATGCTGCAAAAAGGTATAAGACAGCTGCTTCCTACACTGAAAAGAATTTTGACTGCTAGCCTGGCACTTGCCTGGCACATACCTATCCCTTGGCGCGCGGTGAAAGTGGTCTTTATTCCCAAAATAGGGAAAGAGGAGCCAAGAGTTTTAGACTAATAAGTCTAACATCATTCCTGCTGAAAAGCATGGAAAGACTAGTAGAGTTGCACGTGCGCAAAGTTGCCCTTCGAATGCATCCTCTGTCGGACATGCAACATGCTTATCAGCGCGGAAAATCCTGCGAGACTGCGCTTCAAAACCTAGTTGGGAGAATTGAATGCGCTCTCGAAAGGAAAGAGTACGTACTAGGCATTTTTGTCGACATTGAGGGAGCTTTTGATAACGCTACTTTTGACAGCATGTGTAATGCTGCTAGACGGCATGGCGTAGATGAAGCACTGGTTTTGTGGATCAAAGCAATGCTCGTGCACAGGACACTGATCGCTGATGCAGGCCTCGAACATTGTGTCAAGTCTGGAGTAAACAGGGGCTGCCCGCAAGGTGGCGTCTTGTCTCCGCTGTTATGGTGCATGGTGGTCGACTCTCTGCTAGATGCTCTCAATGCCTCTGGAATCTATGCCCAGGCCTATGCGGATGATGTTGCTGTTCTCTCTGTCGGCTCATGTTTAGCGAATGTCTGTCTCAAAGCGCAGGCGGCGCTAAACGTGATCGAAGACTGTTAATCCTCTTAAGACCGATGTCGTTCTCTTCACGAGAAGGAGGAAAACAACTGGCATTGCTCAGCTGGTGCTAAAAGGTATTCCCATCCCTATATCCAAGGAAGCTAAGTATCTGGGAGTCATTCTAGATAACAAACTTCTCTGGTCAAAACATGTTGAGTCCAAAACCACCAAAGCGCTGTCAGCTTTCTGGCAATGCAAAGGTGCTTTTGGCAAAACACGGAGCTTATCGCCGAAAAAGGTCCTTTGGATCTACACGGCAATGGTAAGACCGATAATCTCATATGCATCGGTTGTTTGGTGGAGCAGGCTGACACGAAAACACGCTGTGGCTTTACTCACCAAACTCCAAAGAGCGGTCTGCCTCAGTTGCACGGGGGCTTTCCCCAGCACACCGGGAGCTGCTTTGGATGCTATGATGAACCTTCCACTCCTTGACATATATATCAGAGGGTGCGCACTGAAAGCCATTTCTCGCCTAAAGAGAAATGGTCTTTGGTACAACTCGCAGTTTAGTGAAAGTGTACTTGAGAGAGAAATATCCTACGATCACTGTCTCATGGATATGCCCTCTGACGCAATGACACCTGCCATCCTACTGCGCTGTAACTACACAGTCACATTTCCTTGGCGTCAGGACTGGCTTTGGCCAGACACTGAACCTGGAATAGAATGTCTTCGCATCTTCACAGATGCAGGACTGATCAGGGATCCGGCGCCGGAGTTTTCTTCGAGCGCGAAAACATTCGACTGCACTTCTCGTTAGGAAAATATGCGTCTGTCTTCCAGGCGGAGATTTACGCAATCCTAAAGGCCATGCACTATGTTGTGAAACACAGATGGAGGGGAAAGAGCATATGTGTCTGCAGTGACAGCCAAGCTGCACTCAAAGCTGTATCCAATCCTCTGTCCACTCCAAACTAGTGCATGAACTCAAGACCTTTTTGAACAAAGTCGGAAGACTTAATTCACTTAGGCTTGTATGGGTTCCAGGTCACTCTGGAATCCCAGGAAACGAGATCTCCGATGAACTCGCTAGAAAAGGCTCAGAGGAGAGCTTCTCAGGGCCTGAACCCGCCTTAGGTCTACCAGCTTCAACGGTTAAATCTGACATCAATGACTGGGTCTTTAACGTACACAGTCGCAGATGGAAGGAATATCCAGGATGCAGGATGACTAAGCGCGTACGCCCTGACGTCTGTAAAAAGTCCGCAACATTCTTCTTATCCTTAAGAAGAAATGACTGCAGAAGGCTAACGGGCGTCATTACGAGACATTACACTTTTGCCAAGCATCTCTACGTGCTTGGCATCAGTGAGACGCCTACCTGTGCTGCATGTTGTGAGGAGGATGATACAGCAGAACACTTTCTCTGCGACTATCCCGCCTTCGCTCGCGCACGGTGGCGCACCCTTGGGGCCGACGTGGTGGGTGCCGAATCTCTTAGCTCAACATCACTGAAGCCCCTCCTCACTTTTCTCCGGACAACGGGGAAAATACAATAAAGACAAGGTGTCTGTCTGGTAGTACAATGGACTAGTATTTGTGTCTGAGTGCTCCAGTAGATAGTAGAAGCCTCCAACAAAATAAAAAAATAAAAATAAAAAAAACCCACGTAACCTTCGGTCCATGCCACTTTTCTATATAAACACTCAACGCACAAATTATAGCTATATCGTATGGACCAAATGTCCAGAATGCTGCGTAAAGCTAACACCATTCTTTTCGATCTTCACTTCAAATGGTCCAGTCATAGAATTGCCCTATTCCACAACCCTTCACCCTCCCCTGTCACCTAGTTAAAAAGTTAATTAAATTATTTTTTGTTTGTTAAGGCTTGCATAAAGTGCCCCTATAGACGGCGTCAAATCAAATCAACTATAGTAAAAACATGAGCCATGACTGACGTTATGACATTGACAGGGCCTAAGAAAAAGTAAGGTCGAAAAAACCTGAACATGTGAGGTCAGATTCTGGTTTCTCTCGATTCCTAGATGGCGATTTGCTCAACTGCCTCGTTATTGTTGTATAACCAAAAGATTACTTAAAGTTTCAGCCCCTAGGTCCAGTTGAGTTTACGATCGTAGTTCAAAACCAAGATCGGTCAGCATGGAGAGTAGGTCGTCGATGTCAAATGACCAAAGAAGTGATAGAACGCATTATTATTCTGCTGATACTGTCACTGAGTCCTTTTCGGATTTAATTGAGTCAATACGCCATTTGAGCGTTACCTTAATTTAACGGTTAGTGGTTATCGACGATTTTGTCAGATAGGGCCTCGTTATCACTCCAGTATTGTTGAATACTTTTTCTTTATCAAGAAAGGCGCAAATGGCGATATACTTGGCATTTAAGCTTCATTCTTTATGTCAATTATGTTGCGTCGATCCTCATCGGCTGATCGTTCATTATGGCACATATATTGATATAAGGATGCGGGATATTAAGTCCAAATAGTTTCTTGTGATTTCAGAAAGAATGACGTTAGACTGATACGAAGATGAGATTTGAGCAGCTCACTGGGTTTCGTGTGTTTTGCTAAGAAAACCGGGTTGACTTGGAGTTAAAGCTGCACCTAAATAGGCTCGCCAGAAGAGAATGATAAAGTCCAGTCATTTTTGAAGAAGAATTTAAAAAACTCTATCTATGCGGGGCCCTTTCTTGGGTATTCTGCCAAACAGACTATTTAAAAGTTCGATCGCGATTTCTGCAGTGCTGATCTGACGGAGTGGAAGGGGAGAACCAGAGAAGCGCATCTTAAATAAAGTAGCAATTCCTTTCGATTGACCGCGACAGTGCCTTCCGATTTTAGTTCCAATCCATTAGTATGTAACTAGGCAGAGTCGGGCCCTACCTGGGTAATTTAAACCAAATTGCTTTCCGGGACTGGAATAGAGTAACTTATTCGACTAAGATTTTCGAATAGCCATCGATACAGTAACTTTCCCGAAATGAAAGTCCAACTTGCTTGTTCGTGCCTCACAACCCACTTATTGTTATCAACTTGCATCGATTTCATAGATTCCATATTTGGCATCGCGGATCCCAATAATATTATATCATATTATACAGCCTTCTTAGTTTTTAGATACAATATGCTGAGACTCAAGATGTCGGAACTTTACATATGCTTTGACTATGAGCTGCTAAGGTATAGACGAGTATAATCGCGTTATGACCTTAAATGAACCTCATGTTTCAGCGTCAACCTTCCCTATCTCTCAGAGCTACGCAAAAGGAAAGTTCTGATTGAAAATTGTGGGAAATGCATTTTAGGAGACTATATAACGATGGTGACTGCTAACATTTGGGAGCGGGTTATTGTAGACGAAATTTTGGTTTGGCAAGGTAAGGGCAGTAATACTGAAATTGTCTAAAGATTCAGCAGTAGGAGAAACGTCTTACTTCTTAGATGGCGTTACAGCTCACGGAGAGCCAGAGCCAAGGTTGTGAACAAGTGAACGGAGCCTCCAGTTAAAAGCCGATTCCAAACGGCATGAGCCGAGAAGCTTTTTCAAGGCAAGGGGGGGGGGGGGGGGGGGGGGGAATGTACATTCGATGGCGTTGGTGTTATCGGGATCCGAACTCGTTCATCGTGCTTCAGAGGCCGACACACTACCCACTGCGCCACGGTGCTCTCATGAGGAGAAACGTCTGCTGATATCTAAATCAGATGGGGATAATCTTCATGATCTTAAAATATATATTATTTATACGGACAGTGGAAAGCATGTCCGTTGATGTCGGCCCGATATATGAGAAATCATCTTAAATACAGATGAGATGGTATCCTGAAAATCGTTAATGACAATTTCTCTGTGGCTGACTATAACTATTTTGGCTCTGAAAGAAGATTGTTCATTAACCTACGAACGAGGATAGCAAGGACGCTACGGAGTCAAGCAAGATAACAAGAATTTGATGTAGTAAAGCTACAATTGCAGGAGACCGCTAGGATCTTCGCCGATCGAGTTTTCCTCAACCTCTCGCAAAGTCCGGTGACACAGAACAACAGTACTGCTAGTGCGCTATCAGAGACTGCCTATGATGTGCTGGGCTTCAAACCGTCCGTCACCAGCTAGAAACCCCTGGTTTGATGAGCAATGCGAACAGACCCATGTAGCAGAGCAAACTGCCTACAAAGCCATAGACGGACATAGACGGACGAGATCTGCTCGTGAGCTCTACGAGCAGAAAAGGAGGGAGGAGCACACGCTTTTAAGGAAGAAAGAAATAGAGCACGAAAAGCGTGAGATTGAGGATATGGAGAGATGCAAGAATGACGCTCGCAAGTTTTACGAAAAAGGAAAACGAACATACCAGGGCTATAAAGCCAGAGCAGAAGCTTGCAGGGATGAAGACGGACGACTAGTATTAGAGTCACAGTCGATGCTGAGGATATGGAAACACCACTTCTGTAGGTGAGGATAGAACCGATACCGCTGCCAGGCAGAATGACCCATTTGCAACGGACGAAGATGCAAGAAAATTCCATCCACCCTATCTAGATGAAATAAAGCATGTGACATCGAAGCCTAAAAGTAATAAAACCGCGGACGCAGACGGTGTGTCCGCTGAGCTATTTAAAGCGGCTGGAGATGAGCTGGTAGGGCGAATGCACCAGCTCATCTGTAAAATATGGTCGGAGGAAAGCGTGCCCAACACACGAAATCCCAGCATCATTCATTAAAAGGAGAACCCTATTACTGCGTCAACTATAGGAGAATAAGTGGATAGTCCAATAAATTCTTATCAGTGTGGTTTCAGAATAGGTTAGTCCACAGTAGACCAAATTTGACACTGCGGCAGATCTTGGAGAAGATTGACCACACCATCTCTCTGTCGATCTTACCACATTGCCTGCCACGTCATTCAAATATGAATGAGACATCATACACATGAATGACGTGGCCCCACGGGAAAAATAGATGTCATTCATATTTGAATGACGTGGCATGCAATGTAAATATGTATTATTTTTTAGCAAACCAAATAAAAACAGACAAGAATTATTAATTTTCCACCTTTACCTATTTTTTTTTCAAAATCGGTTTTGCTGTCAATGTGTTAAAGCCGCATATGATAGTGTGCCTAGGGACGAGCTATACCAAGCAATGCCTAGTTTAAACATCCCTGCCAAACTCGTCAGATTGTGCAGGATGACAATGGAGAATTCTTGCTGCTCCATTAAGGACGGTAGCTAGCTAATTAAGATCTTTGATGTTAAAAAGGATTTAGACGTGGTGAAGCACTGTAATGTAATTTTTCAACATGCTTCAAAATATCATACAAGAGGTACGATCTCTTTCAAGTCTGCGCAATTACTTGTGTACGCCGATAACATTGACGTAATTAAGTGAAGCGTTCAAAAGCATTGAAGCAGAAGCGGCTAAAATAGGCTTTTCAGGTTTGAGGGAAAGACGAAGTATATGCTGTCATCCAAAAAAGACACACAACACCGACGTCTTGGCGAGAACGTCACAATTGACGACTACAAATTTGAAGTGGTAAAGGACTTCGTCTACCTTAGCTCACTAGTGACGAGCGACAACAACACCAGCGCGGAGATCAAACACAGAATTACTCTTGCCAACCGCTGCAACTGAGAAATGGAGCCCTCTCTCGAAAAACCAAGGTAGCACTATACAAATCACTGATCATTCCGGTCCTCCTTTACGGCGCAGAGGCCTGGACCTTAACGAAAATGGAAGAAGATGCCCTTGGTCGTTTCGAGAGGAAGATTCTGCGTTCAATCTATGGTCCCGATTATATAAACGGAGAGTGGAGAAGATACAGCGACGAACTGTATGGGCTGTACAGCGACATCAGCCTAGTACGACGTCTCCGGATTCAACGTCCAAGATGGGGCCATGTAGAGCGAATGGGCGGCATAGCTCCGGCTCGAAGATTCTTCGAATCCAACCTTGACGGACGACACAGCAGAGAACGACAGAATCTAAGGAGGCGCACCCGGATGGAAGGGGACCTTAACCAACTGGGAGTGAGGCATTAAAACAACTGGCAAAAGATCGTGCCAGCTGGAGACGCTTGTTGGTTGAGGCCCAGGTTCATATGTAGCGTCATCTAAGAAGAAGAAAAAGAAACAATCTGTATAAAGTGTTGGGTAAAAAATTAAATTAACTGCTTCAACGTACTCGAAATGTTGACTGTGGTATTTGGCGAGTCTACTATGAGTAAAAAAAAATATTTAAAAGTGATATAAGCTCTTCACAGAAGGTCGAGAAAATGTAAGCTTCTTTGCCCACCCTGGACACCTCAGCACGTCAACAACGGATGAAAGCGATGAAGCAGTGAAGAGAATGGAGAATCGTTGAATCACATTCAGTAATGTTCAGAGGATATTGGTGGTATTTGTTTCAGATATTTTGGACATGAAACCAGTGTTCGAAATTTTGTTTCGGAATTGCTAAATTTTGACCAAAAGAACCGACGCATGAGCATTGCTCAGGAACTGTTGAAAGACGTAGAAGACTGAAAACGAAACATGGGTATGATGTTGAAGCCTCCTAATTGAAGCGACCAGAAAAGACAAGACCGAAAAAAGCACGCCAAATTCGAACAAATGTGAATGTTTCCTTCGATTACAATGATATGATCATAATAGGTGATTCACCATAAGTTCTTGCGATCGTTGCTTGTGCGTAATTTTTTGACCAAAAACAACAGCGTAATCATGCCTCAGCTACTGTATTTAACGGACTTTTATTTTTCTCTTCACAAAACTGAAAAGATTAACGAAAGGATGGAGGTTTGCGACAAATGAAGAGCTGAAGACCGCATCGCTGGAAGAGCTCAAGGTTATAAAAGTGCATATCAGAAGCGTTCGAGTTTTGGAAAAAGCATCGGGGCCTTTATATCTGAGGGGGACTACTTTGAAGAGGACAAAATAAATAATAACAAATGAATAAATATTTTTGGATAAAAAGGTCACCTTATTTTTTGAACAAACTTTTTTAAAGAAATTCTGTGACTTTGAACTCTTATAAGAACCAATAGGGCGCTTACAAAGCACAATATGTAATCTTGAGGAACCGGCTTCATAATAAAACAGGTATCACACCGTCCTGGTGGGGCATAGCTGGTCTTTTGGCTTCATATTTACCAATGAGAACAACCTAATAAAAAGTCAGATATCGAATTATCCTAGAAACCATAGCCATAGGAACTGAAGAGTCTCCCAAACTTCATCAGTATGTATCAGTAAGGAATGAGAACTTACAACCAACTGCTAGACCTGCGAGCTTGACCCGTTATAAAGCTATTGCTAGATTCAGAGCAATAAAAATGATCGCATTTGAAATTACATGTCGAATCGAGCCGAAATCAACTTCATATGTGATACCAGAAAGAAATCTCCTTCTGGAGCAAATAGCCTTCCCTCCCTTGTCACGGCAATTAAAGAGTCTTGGAGGAATCGGAAAGCAGCGTGATTATACGTTTTGTCGTCTTACAATATACCTATATGGATGGTTTAAATAGTATTCTTCTTCGGAAATGTGGTATAAGGAAAAGGTCTTCGTGACAAAGATCACGGAGCATACAAGGCAGGAATGAGTTGGTTAGAAAATACTAGCCTTACCCATGTATTTAGACTTATTTAAGTAAGGCAATAAGGTCAACGCTTTTGCGTTTATTTGTTGTTAAGTCGTTAATTATGTGCTTTACAGGCAATTAGCGACTCTAGCATCTGGTTTGAAATCCATTAAATCGATGCCGACGCCATGAAACGTCATAATTTTTGCACTATATACATGGTGGTCTCCATGGAATGCTGTTTGAATTATGTAGACATTTTAATGAGCGGCAGAGGCTATCTACCTGGTATCCTAAGGCATTCTTCAAATTTATTTATTACCATGGCCTATTCCTCTTTAAAACTTTTTCTTGTAACTTGTCACACTTGACAGTTATTAGTCTTAAGACGGATGAAAAACCATGCCAAAGCCACCAACTCAACTCGATTCTCGATTCATAAAATACTTTTTAGGAGCTAGCTTATGTTATGGCCCCGCTCCATGTCAGGTGCACCATGGTCTTATATATGTACCTGCTGCTGATAACCTCTGAGTAACCTCAAAGAGAAATCAATAAATTTAACTCGATAATCGCCGTTTAATCTGAGGTAATATGTGCCGCCATCAACCATGGTTGCCAGTCATAAGACCGGCCTTCCGTCGATCCTCAGCCATCCATTTCGAATTTATTCAATAGCTCGCATGTAAACAACTTAATAATCGAACCGCAGAACGTTTGCCTCCGAATTCCAATCCATAGTTATTACACAAGCCGGTCCACGGGAGCAGAAAAATGCCAACTAAGACGTGTTCGTGTTGCAACAGCCTACGCAAGGTCACCCTGTAATGATAAATTCTCTACTAAACCACGTTATTCGTTTTTAACGCCGTTCTCCCGCCCCATATGGCGTCAACTAGATCATTATGCCATTTTGGCAAAGTGGGTTCTCGGACACCTTCGACGGAATAACAATTGGAGTCGATTTTACTGTCAACAGGGTTTGATGGCATTTTTGGATTTTGGCGACTGTAAAAGCCGGTTATCTCGAGTCACGTTAGGTTCGGCTGTAGTACGATAGTTCCGTAAGCGTGGCTGCCAAATATGACTCCATGGAGGAGTGGAATTACGTAGAAGAGCAGAATGGAATGGGAAACTGGGTTATAAAATAGATTTCAAGACACGATTACCATGTCCCTCGATTGATGTATTCACGTATGTAGGTACCATTAATTACTCGACGTCTTTGGCCCGCAGAAGTCATAAATATTCGATTGGACGTGTCGATGTCGACTCTTAATACACGAACTACGATGCCTTATGCAAGCATCTCACATGACCACCTGACGCTTGCATCTCCATGAATTGCATGAATCTGCATTGAGAACTGGACTGACAGGCAGCCTCGTACTAGACAATTGGACACCATTCGATGGTCGCGATCTAGTATTCCCAGCTCTCTTTCTTGGACATCGAAGTCACACATTCGAATCCATGGCCAATCCATCAGCACGCGCCAGAATGAGTAGAAACAGAAACAAAATGATTGCCTCCCAAGGTAATCGTGGAATTACATCACTGCAACAGATCACTAGCGACAAATGCAGTTGCCATGAATGCCATCTTGCAATCAGAACCGTGCGGCGTGCAGCTCTGCGTTCCCATTATCCCCACATCCATTTGTTCATTTTCAGCTTTCAGATTGGTATCCAATTCAGCCGAAACGTATTTGTAAATCATTTCGTATCAGGAATGTTGCCTAATTCCGACGCGCAAAAAACCAACAACTGCGGATGACGAGGTGAAATCGTCGTTGTCACTCTCCAGCTGCACCTCTAATGGTCGTAAAACAAATATTTGGACCGATTACGATGCTTGGCTATTTAATTAAATTTTCCCACTAGCAATTGGTCAGACTTGCGCCATGGCACGTCAGGTTTGAATGCATCTTATCCGCATATTTCTTGCCATCCGCATGCAGCGTATCGGATTACATAAGCGCAATCCGACTACTCTCCATGGATGCAGTAACCCGTAGTTCAGTTGATACGTTCAACGACCGATTCCTCTCCTACTTATCCATCCATGAGCCTCGGGCAATAGCTTCAAGAGAGATAGACAAAAAAGTAAATTGTAACAGATACCGGCCTATTTCCTACATCGGCATCTGGAGAATAGCCGCGAGGTGCAGATGTTCGAGATACAAGTTAGTGTACGCATGGGGCTACTTAGGCTGTGTGGTGACATTCCAGAAATGAACACATGGAAACATGGATCAGCTTGTTGACGCAATGCATGGTTATGTGTCATTAGGTGTTTACAGGAGCCAAGTAAATGGTGGCAGTGGATGGGAGGAAGTGGGCAATCGAAGTGTTTGCTAATTTTCTCGATCCATTAGGATTCGTGGCGTTTGATTGACATTTAAGTGGATTCTTCGGACGGGTTTGGCCGAATTCACAGAGTCGTGCCTCGACTGTAAATGGCAGTATGATTCAGACCTTCATACACATGCTAACATGGCTAAGAGAAGAGATTGTGTCGAGCTGCAAGGTGACATTTATCTCTTTTAAGTGTCATATCACATTATATTTTTAGCACTAATAGGCAGCGTGAGGCATGTGGCAAATGAATAACATGAATCACAGAGTTAATCATTATGGATGGACGGATCCAGTCTGCGTCGGCCAATTTGTTCAGTGCTGACCAATAAGCTTTTGTCAATATATCTCAAAACAGACTATACGCTTTCAGAAAAGCTAGCTAAAAATTGTATTTTTTTGAAGCCAGGACTAATTTTGACTGTGGACAAAACAGGTGAATGGTATTAAAAATCCATTTGTAGGTTTCAATCGAGGAAATACATTTTGCAATTAATTTTTAAACACAACTTTGGGAATATGCCCCCCAGGGCAGGTGCTGGTGAATGCCATCCGAGAGTCAAAAATGTCGACCACTTTTTCGAACATCTGTTGATGACTTTAGCCATCCCAATTTGAAGGTCCATTACGGGAAACGATGCGTTCAACGAACGAGCCCCATTCGGCTGGAACCACATATCTTCCACATTTATGCCATTCAATCGGGAAACCAATGAGTCATTAGTCCTGCTTCTTAAGCGAACTTAAAAAAAAAAAAGATGGCCTCATAACCCCACCAGCGCACAGACTGAATCAAATTCTGGGTTTTTGGGGATGAAACAGCATTTCGATAATCGCTCCAAATGCGACAATTTTACTTATCGACATAACCATTGTGCCAAAAATAAACCGTATCGAACATAATTTTTCGAAAAAGCAGCGGATCCAATGCCAGTTGAGTTTAGGCCCATTCACCGAAATTTCGACACAAACGATGACCATTCGCTTTCAATTCTTGCACGAGCTGGAACTTGTAAGCCTTAAAACTTTCCATGAAGTAGACCAAGCTGTAGCGAACGAAGTCAAATCGATAAATTTGGATCTTCTTCAACACTGTTCTGAACCGATGCAAGTAGTCATCTTATGCGTCTCCGTGCTGCTGAATGTAATGTATTGAGGTATAGCGGTCAAAAGGGGTCGATTACGTCAGGTGTAATATTATAATGCAATTTGGCGCCAAATTTCGAAAATTTGGGACCGTTTTTGAACCGTGTTAATCATTACGATAAAATTGCAAAGATTACTGAATAAAAATGACACTGACATTTGCAAAGTGAAAATCGATTTGACAGATATAACTGTCTGACATTTGTACTAGCCCTAATAAAGACCCTTTATAAGAGCCTATTATCTTAGCTCTTTGAAATACATAGTTTTAAGATTTCTCGGTTTACTAGCCCAACTTAGATGACGCCGTAGTTGGAGCTGAATCTGAACAATAACAAACAAGCCTCTCCAGCTGGCATGATCTTTAGCCAGCTGCTGCCAGTATTACGCGCCCGAATAGTTGAGTTTTCTTACTACCTGTGTACCCTTGAGGCTGGAATCGAATAGCTTTCGGAATGGAGCAGTGCTGTTACATCGCTCTATATGGACTAACCGTCTAAAACGTTGAATTCGTAGCCGCCTGATTATTGACTAACCCAACAATGGCACTGTTAAGCCTTTCTTTTTCTCCTCCATTCATCGTTAACATAAACGAGACTGCAGACAGAATTCTTCTCTCTAATCGCCTAAGCGAATCCTTTACTGCGGTTTGCTTCACTTTGCCACTCCCTAGTGAGCCCAAAGAAGCAACAGTTGTAGATGAACCTCTTAATTGCTTTAAAATCAAAGCTTTCGAAGGTGACGTTCTTCCACAGCATACCCTTATTTATCCTCAGACTTCCATAGCAGCTTGTATTTCAGTACTCTCAAACACTTCATCGACTTTTCGCCATGTTCGTTCAATCAAGCCAGTGTCAGCCAAGTGCAGGCCAGCTAACGTTACAAGATAATTTCAATTATAATGCTGATAAATTAACAAAACACTGGGTTAGCCCGTTATCGACCTCGACGAAACAGCGAAAACTCTCCATTGTCATCCTCCAGAACCTGACGAGTTTGACAGAAATATTAAAACATACCATGGCTTTGTATAGCTCGCCTCTATAGATACTGTCATATGCGGCTTTAAAGTGGACAAAAGCTGTTACGGTGTCGCTCAAACTCGTATGTTTAAGAGTATGGTAGATTCCCTGACCAAATAGAAACCTATCAGAATGTTCACGAAGGTTTTAGGCTTAAAAGGTTGTTGCTTAAAACAATTGGCTCAATTGTAAGGATCGCCTTCCTTGAAAACCTGGTAAACGCTGTTATGATATACTACAATATATCAACCACGAGTTAGACCTTCCTCCGACCATATTTTTCCAGCTGCTTTATTTAGTGCAGCAGCCAGTACGGCTGCGCCAACATCTTCAGCTTCTATATCATTTTTTTAGCCTCGGGTGCATAGAATTCACTTTTGTGTTCGTCTAGTGTGAAGGGTTCGCTCTGCCTGATAGCTGTATTTCGACTATTATCACCACCATACAGATTGCAAAAGTGGTCCTTTCATATTCTTTTTCGTAATTTTCGTGCCTGCAGGATTCAGCTTGAGCCTAGGCATGTTCGGAGCAGCCAAGATCTAACTGTACTCGTCACCAAACCAGAAATTTCCTGTAGATGGTGGCCTGAACCCTAGGACATCATTGCTGTTCTATGACTTTTGTAGATTGGATCGCGCCTTGATTGAATTTGAGGGAAACATGATCGGCAAAGTTCCTGGCGGTCACTTAATACTGCGTCTATGTTGCCAGTGGAGTGTCTGGCGTCGATCGCTATATGATCAATTTGGTTGGTTTTCCCCCATGAGTGATAAAATTTTAAAAATTGTGTGGTGGCGATTACATTCCGTCCACTAGTCCCAATCCGTGTTTCGATTCGTTCAAAGCTGTCCTTGTTATAATTAGGTGTCAAAACTGGGGCATAGAACTGGTCATAGAAGCCTCAAGGGGGGTAAAGGCATATTATATTAAACTTATGTTTCCTCAATTAGCTTTGATTAGGTCTGTTATGATGCGTTCAATCACATGTCGGTAGCCGGTGCCGAAGTCCACCTGAAATAGTTTTTTTTGTCCAGGTAGGCCACACCTCATCTGTTAAGGCACCTACCATTTAAGGTACAGAACCGAAACTGCTGGGGGTCGCCAATATGGCTGTCTCTGGGGACAAACCCCCAAGTTGGAGGCAAAACAAATTTGTATTAGTAGTTCGATTAAGTCTGCGGCCTTGCAGTGAGCGACAAAAAAAATTAAAACATATCAAATCGTATGGCGTTGACCACGTAAGCCCTGAGCGATTAGCGATTTTGTTGAGCTCAATCCCACGTCGCTCAATCGCTCAGTCGCTCGTATCTCACTGCGTGCCCGTAGCTTAAGGTGTTTAACAAATATTTCTTCCCAGTTAATTTGTAGACACCGCCATTGACTCCATCTTGGAAATTCTTCCGCCGCTTTCCGGAAGATGGCGATAATATGTGACTCATATGAAGATTGAAAGAACCCTTATTCACCGCGCACATCTATTTTGGTAGTCGAGACACTAGAAGAAGGAATTTTAACTTCGGTTTGTGCCATTGATATGATGAGCTTCGACGATGAATTTAGGCCAGAGTTCGGCCAGATTCTGACGACGGTCGTGGACTCACAAAAGGAATATCCTTATGCATCTTTTAATATTTTTAAAGAATAGCGAGAAAAAAATGTATTACTTCCGAATGAGTATACAATTTTTGATCAGTAAGCTGTTCTTTTCTGTAATGAAGATGTAATGAAGATGATTGGACGATCTTTAAAAGGATGTTCCAGTAGTGTCGTTATTGACTTCCATTCGCCCTTGCTTTTGCTTGAACATCAGCAATTTAAAAAGAAATCTCAATACCACATGTTTCAAGACATCCAGGCATGATCCAACAGATAAGCCAATATCTTCAAGGTCTGGTTATCTGGTTTGGTGATCGTTCATAATCATAACGCTCACTTTTCCCACGTTTTCATCGGTTGTTGATATGCCGGAGAATCCTCTTTGCTTGTTGTCCTAATATAGGTATACTCGTACCATCATACATTGAAGCCGATATTAATAGGGTCCGCCATCTAACGTTTTTTTTTTCAAGTAGTGCTTATTTCGTGAATGGTAACACTTAGCTCATGTCTGATTTGACAGATAATTAGTTTTATCCTTCCGCTGAACGAATATGGTTGTGTATACGCTTGAACAACGCTTCGCTAAGTGGGCCTGCGATCGACTTACAGAAGATGCCGATTTTGCCAAAAAAATCATCTTTTCAGATGAAGCTCATTTTGATCTTGGCGGGTATGTAAACAAGCAAAATTGTCGCATTTGGGGCACAGAAAACCCGCACGCATACATTGAAAAGCCGGTGCACCCAAAACGAGCCACTGTTTGGTGCGGATTTTGGTCCAGAGGCATAATTGGGCCATTTTTCTTCGAAAATGAGCAAGGAGTGGCCGTTACAGTCAATGGCGATCGTTATCGGGCCATGTTGAACGAATTTTTGTTCACAAAAATTGAAGAGGAGGATATTGGCAACATTTGGTTTCAACAGGACGGCGCTACGTGCCACACAGCCGAAGCTACACTCGATGTTTTGCGCCCTGTTTTTGAAGATCGCATTATCAGCCGCAGAGCTGATGTCGTTTGGCCACCTCGGAGCTGCGATTTGACACTGTTGGACTATTATTTGTGGGGTGCCGTCAAAGACAAGTGTTACGCCGACAAGCCAGAGACAATTGACGCTTTAAAGGACAATATTCGTGAAGCCATTGGTGAAATACAGCTGCACACAATCGATAATGTGCTTAAAAATTGGACCGATCGTATAGGCTACTGCATGGCCAGCCGAGGCAGCCATTTGAATGAAATTATTTTCCATTATTAACCGGAAGGATTGTACTTTCAAATAAAAAAAGAAATTTGAGAAAATATTCATTCGTTTTTTTTATAGCATTTTCAAAAAAAAAAGTTATTTGGCGGACCCTATATATAATATTTCTAAAGCCTTGTTGCATTTTATTCCAATTTTATGGCGAATTTCCAAGCCCATCGATCCACTTCGTAAGCAGATGAATTATTGCGTACCGTACCAAAATACATTTAACCTCTTTAACAGCTGACAGGAAACTGAACATTAACTTCGACTAGCAATAAAAATGTTTATGTAGTAATAAAAATTATTATGAAAACAATAGAAAGAAAATCAAGCGAATCAGACTAATGTAACCTGGATAATTAGATATCACGACGCAATAAACAAGCTAGTATTAGAGGCAATCTAATAAGAGGTGTCATTTTAAATTAGGTTGAATTCTCAACATTTAGGTATTTTTGTAATGACTTTTGACAACTATAAAGCTCGAAAGCCAAATAATATATAATAGATCGATACATGATCACCCAACTCTTTGAAATAATGAAAATACCGCGTAAACGTTTCGTAAAATTGCTGTTGGCCATCACCAAGCGCTTTCTCATTAAGAGTGAACTTAATCAATAAATTTGACCGTCCCGGACAGATTAGTAGCTTTAAGACTCCAACTCATACTCACGTAACAAGGTCAGCTGAAAATAGCACCGTCTGTACCTGAGAATGTGACTGGAAACTCAGGTGTGGAATCGGTAGGTTGACCATATTTCGCATAATGATTTCAGTCTACATGCTTATGCCTGCACCAAAATATAGGGTGAAACATAGGAATTTAAGCCCTAGTCGTGTATGTGACACTCGCTGTTCGCCTCGTACTCTCAAGCGAAACATAGACCACAAACAAACTTAACAATGCCCAAAGATCGACAGAAGTCCGTAGCATAGGGCCATGAGATTTCGTCCCGCCGAAGTACTCATAGTGCTGAACAGCCTGTTGTTGTACCTATTAATCAAATACAAGCCAACATGGTGTTACGATTAGAATCAGGTATGGTTTCAACAGAGCTCCTACCCGCTAATTTGAGAACGACTCTAACAGACTACTTTATCCTTACTATTGACTACAGTAGTTAACGAACGAGTTAAAGACGAAACGCCTTATCTAAAACATTCAAGATGCGTGAAAGATTAAAACCAGGAGACGCCTTGTCACTACTTTCCTTAAATTTGGTGATCGAATACCATCATAATGCGATCCTATCAAGAAAACGATAAGGGTGATAATCCTCTATGAAATCCCACCCATTCTAGCTTACGCTTGCGATGTGATCTTTCTGGGAGACGGTAAGGGAAAAATTAAGTGAAATGCAGAAAGTTGAATAAAAATCTTAAAAGAAGTAATAGTAAAAAAACCAGAATATATGGTCACTGGGCGACTTGGATCGATGTCAGTGAAAAATCCGTAGGAAAAAGACCATCATGAAGGCCGAGCCCTAGATGGGAGGATAGTACGAGAGCAGTCCGATAAGTAATTAGCCTACAAAAGAAAAACAATAATTTTGGAGAAATGGCGATTTATTTTACAATATAGTCTCCTTTTAGCTCGATACACTTGACCCGTGTCCATGCGATGCTCCAACTTCTTTAACCCGTCTGAAAAATACGTTTTCTCGAGGTCTGCAAAGTAGGCCTCCGTGGCGGCGATGATCTCCTCATTCGACTGAAATTTCTGCCCGGCGAGTGACTTTTTCAAGTTTGGAAACAAAAAGAAGTCGCACGGGGCCAAATCTGGAGAATACGGTGGCAGCAGTTCGTAGCCCTATTTGAACAATTTGGCCGTGGCGAGGGCGGAGGTGTGGAGCCGGTGCGTTATCATAGTGGAAGAGCACTTTTTTCTTCGCCAAGTGGGGCCGTTTTTTCTTAAATTCGGCGTCGTATCGACCTAATAATTTGGCATAGTACAGCCCTGCGACCGTTTTGCCCTTCTCCAGGTAGTCGATGTGGGTCACACCTTGTGAATCCCAGTAAACGGTGGCCATCACCTTTCCGGCCGATGGGACAGTCTTCGCCTTCTTGGGAGCACATTCGCCGGGTGAAGTCCACTGTTTCGACTGTTCCTTGATCTCTGGTGTGTACCAGTGGATCCATGTTTCGTCGACTGTCACGAAACGACGCAGAAACTCCCTCGGATTGCGCTTAAATAGCGTCAAACACTGCTCTGACGTGGTCTCACGGTTGCGCTTGTTGTCCGGAGTGAGCAAACGCGGCACCCATCGCGCCGAGAGCTTTCTCATGCCCGAAATTTCATGCAGGATATGACTCACGCGATCTTTTGAAATGCCTACTGTCTCAGCTATCTCGCGCACCTTCAATCGGCGGCCTGCCAATACAAGATCGTGGATTTTTGTCACGGTATTCTCCGTGTTAGCCGTTTTCGGGGCACCTGGACGTGGCTCATCAAAAACCGACGTGCGACCACGTTGAAACTCGTTAAACCGTTAGAGTCACCGTATACAGCATCCAAACGCTCTTTGATTTCACTGCGCGATTTCCCTTCCAAAAATAAGAATCGAATCACCGACTGATATTGCTCTTTTTCCATTTTTCTAAAATCCGCGGACACTCCCGCTTCCACACGAGGTCAAAACAAAACTACGCGTCCGATCCGGCTGAAATTTCGTCAGTCGCCGTCTACTAGAATGTACTACACGATAGTAAGTTGCTCTTGCGATACTGGCGGTGAGGCTAAGTACTTATCGGACTATCCTCGTATATGGATGGACAGAACAGCCAAACGTGGAAAGAACACACTTGATAGGAAGGCTTGGCGAAGGTTTGTAAACGAAGCTTTGTACTTTCGGGTTCCAAAATGGTCGATGATAATAATAGCATTTGATTCTAGCAGCACGACGCATTGTTACTTACAATTCAAAAAGTATTGCAAAGCGGGCGCGTTGATTTCATATTACTAGCTCTTGGTCTACACTGATGGTCTTCTCAACCCAACTGAATATTTCCAAATCGTCTCCTTGTCCACTCGAATTTTTAGTCGAAGTATTAGCGTCCGGGAAGTTGTGAAAAGCACTCAGCACAACCTGCCTATAGTTCATAGCTAGCTAAGAAGCTATCAAAGCTATCCTTAGCAATCAGCTCCCAGCAACATAGATAGGAATGAGAAGGCCGAAGAACCTGCTATGCTTATGTGGGGCCAGCTAGGTCCATTTTCTACGTTGAAAGTGTTGGTCTTCCATTAAATAAAACATTCTCCAAGAAATCCCAATCGCGGAAAGGCCAAATCAGCCAGGTGCAGGATGTCTAGGAAAGATCAATTGCAACACCTTTTAAATAGACGTCGTTCTGATATCGTCAGAATGGTGGCACTGGCCTATAGACAGTCACACTCTCAGTCTACCTACCAACCTAATATGGTGCTTGGCTTTTATAGCTGAACTCGTTGGCAATGACTTCCGAGGCTGAAACTTACGTTTACTTAGATTAACTTCAAATTTTGGTGGAAGCTGAAGACGTCGTTGAACCGTTTTTGCTAAGTAAGGTTTGAAAATAAAAGGTTTGAGAAATAAAGTCATCAAAGGCGAAGAGTTTTATTGCGGCCATATCAATTTTAAGCTATAAACAACGTGACCTGTAGACGATACACGAACTTCTTAGGCCCGATCGTGTTTCTCGACGAAAATTCGGATTTGCTTTTCGGGTTTAGCAAGAAAGTCCACAAGGGTTTCTGAATCGAACATTTTTCACTGCACCCATCATCAGCTTGTGTAGAACCTCGGTTTGAGTTTATGCAAACAACCCAACCGCGCACTATTGACACACATTCTGTTATCATTCTCACTATCAACACGGTTCCCAATGCAAACTACCAAAATACAAAAAAAAAAAATAACTTTTTCGATTTCGCACCGAAAATTTATGTGCGAAAGGAAAACAAAAACAAAACCATGAACAAGCCGCGTCGGAGAATAGGATTCCCAGGTTGTCACTATAGATCAGCTACACACTCGTCTGTCTATCTGCCGCTGCCTGCTACTTACTGCTCGCTGCTTGCATTGTGTTGCATAATTACGCTTCTGTCTCTGATGTACCGATTTTTTTCCTGTCTTTTACATGCCTTTTTTGTCGGAATTTGAAAATATACATATTTTGTCGACTTGTCGAGCCCTCGAACAGTAGTGCAGAAACCAATCCAAACAGTCAGCTGTCATTCCCTTAATTCCGTTTTGAATGTGTATCTGGGTTAAGCCGGACGAAAATTCAATTGTGCCGACTGGCCAAAATGCACCGGTCCGCTGGAGCTCATACCTCCGAGATGGTGTGTGAATTGCAAAACACAATCTCTCACTAGTGCATGCTAGTTGGAGTAGATAGATATTCACAAATCTATCTATGAGATACTTACTACACTCCTGTGCAGACAATGGTGACAGATAGAGCTGTGAGTTGCGAGGGCATTTGTGCAGTGGCCATCGGTGGTCGTGATGACGGTGGAGGTGGCGATTGTTCCCATGGATTCGACGAGAAATCCGGTCAGGTACTATGTACACGTACATGGCCATGTATCGTTGGCTTTAGGTTGATGCAGCAATAAGTGCTTGTTTTGTGCAGGGAATTTAAATTATTCGTGCTGTAGGTCAAACGGCTAGAAAAATTGTCTCATTGTCCCGCGGTGATGACTGGGACTGCACGTGATTTCTGCTCCAGCTCATGTTCGTACCTTTGTCCTTTAATTTCGGAAAGCCTGTCCATTTCACCAACTACGGTGAGCTATGTGAATTAAGCAGAGCCCGAGCTTCGGCTTGGGAGAGTGCTGTATGTGTATCACAGAATAGGCAAAAATGAAGGTGAGTGGCGAGGTGCAATTGGATTGGATGCATATTGTGCTGAACTTTGATTTGCCGTGATGTGTGCTGCGAGCGTAGATAGAGGTGTGGTAAGTCGTGAAAGTCGCATTGAGTTTCTTGTTGTTCTTTGGCAAAATGCTGCTTATTGCCTTCATTTTTGACTTTTAAGGTAACACCTAAGCGATCGTTTAATGTTTGCTACAAGCAATCAGATAATTGCAGAACAAGCCTTCGGATGTAGAAAGAACTCGGGTCATTGAGACTCGTATTCCCACCGATAAAGCGCCTCCTTAACATCAATTCAGTTGACACGCAAACATGTGTTTCTTCATCCGAGATTGACCATAAAGCTGTTGAGATGAGATTTACATAAACGGGTGCAAGATGTATGTAATTACCGTTATTTATTTGTAATTGTTTCCTCTTGCGCCACATTGACAGATGCCAGTTACACGATGACAGAGCAATATACGTCAAATTAAAATAATTAGCTTGGCTGATTGATGGCGCAATTTGGCAAATGAGAGGATGTCAAGGCTTTTATTTTGAATTAGTGACTGTGGAGTATGGACAACGTGCTGCCTTAGTGCATCTGGTTTCGTAAGTTTGGATAT
This sequence comes from Merodon equestris, assembly GCA_958301585.1. Classification (NCBI taxonomy): domain Eukaryota; kingdom Metazoa; phylum Arthropoda; class Insecta; order Diptera; family Syrphidae; genus Merodon; species Merodon equestris. The sequence goes on along the minus strand of OY284415.1, from coordinate 50,113,177 downwards.
GAAAAATGAAAATAGTACCCTTCATGAGGCTGGTTCCCACTAGGCTTTGATAGCACTTGCCGAAAATCTAAAGGGTCCGCCATCTAACGTTTTTTTTTCAAGTAGTGCTTATTTCGTGAATGGTAACACTTAGCTCATGTCTGATTTGACAGATAATTAGTTTTATCCTTCCGCTGGACGAATATGGTTGTGTATACGCTTGAACAACGCTTCACTAAGTGGGCCTGCGATCGACTTACAGAAGATGCCGATTTTGCCAAAAAAATCATCTTTTCAGATGAAGCTCATTTTGATCTTGGCGGGTATGTAAGCAAGCAAAATTGTCGCATTTGGGGCATAGAAAACCCGCACGCATACATTGAAAAGCCGGTGCACCCAAAACGAGCCACTGTTTGGTGCGGATTTTGGTCCAGAGGCATAATTGGGCCATTTTTCTTCGAAAATGAGCGTTACAGTCAATGGCGATCGTTATCGAGCCATGTTGAACGAATTTTTGTTCACAAAAATTGAAGAGGAGGATATTGGCAACATTTGGTTTCAACAGGAAGGCGCTACGTGCCACACAGCCGAAGCTACACTCGATGTTTTGCGCCCTGTTTTTGAAGATCGCATTATCAGCCGCAGAGCTGATGTCGTTTGGCCACCTCGGAGCTGCGATTTGACACCGTTGGACTATTATTTGTGGGGTGCCGTCAAAGATAAGTGTTACGCCGACCAGCCAGAGACAATTGACGCTTTAAAGGACAATATTCGTGAAGCCATTGATGAAATACAGCTGCACACAATCGATAATGTGCTTAAAAATTGGACCGATCGTGTAGGCTACTGCATGGCCAGCCGAGGCAGCCATTTGAATGAAATTATTTTCCATTATTAACCGGAAGGATTGTGCTTTCAAATAAAAAAAGAAATTTGAGAAAATATTCAGTAGTTTTTTTTATAGCATTTTCAAAAAAAAAAAAAGTTATTTGGCGGACCCTATATTACGTGTCCCAACGGAATCAACCGTTCTTCAAGGAAACTTGTACTCATCTTTGACAGCATACCAGTTCCACGTTGCAAAACCTCCAAGTCTTTTGAGGCGATCCACGAATCGAACTAATTTGGGTCTTCTTCGAAAGATCGGAAGTATTGTTCAGCCAAGACATACATAGGTCCTCGATCGGCAGGCAGGTGGGATAGGATGCCCCATATCAGTGTTTCCAAGTAGGTTTTACCGACCGTGAGCAATAGTACGCTCACGAAATGTCGTAGGACGTCTCTCGGTGTCTACTTGTATTTGGGTACCATGCCATTCCTGATTTTTGGAACATCTATGAGGCTTTCGAACAATGGGATATGGCTAAGTTGAGTTACAGCTCCATTGAATGCTCTTATCTTACCTTGATCACATTCTTCTACTATTCTACCCTTATTGGGACGCGTTTACTAGCTCGTTGTTATGTCGTTTGACGTCGTTGTTACGTCAAAATGAAGTGCAAATCAACGTAAATTCCATATTGAATGTTCGGGATTAACTAAAGATCTGTATCACGCAGTGCTTAACAACAAACACTGTGTTTTTAACTGCTCCGATTGTCTTCAATCTGATTCATTGATCGAACCATTAATGTATAAATTGCGATAAACGACTAACAAAGACCTCGTAGGGGCAGCGTATCCGAACGCCGTAAAATAACGAGCATAAGCCACTGCAGCCGAACACCTAGCAGCTCTGATAGTAAGCCCTATTTTCACCTCCCCGCAGTGCCGCCTAGGTATTTCTTTACGAAATTGCGAACGAAAAAGGACGAATGGCGAGACTCCTTCGGTTTGGCTAGCCATGGTTTGCAAGCCATAACTGCAAAAATCCATCTCGCAAAAAAAAAAACCGAAAAAAGCCTCGGATTTAAAAAAAACGGACAGTGAATCCGTCCGTTAATGACCCAAGCAATAAAATGAAAATGAAAACGAATAAAAATAAAATTAAAAATTTTACGTAACCCCCTATACAAAGAAACTATAAAAAGGATAAAAATACCATTTTTCTCTCGGCCTTTTGACTTCATTAACATTTTTAATATAAGCGTCGCCACGTCGAGGGATTATTTTAATGTAGTCAAAAGGCCGAGAGGAAAATTTTTATTTTTCTACTTTTTAAAGTTTTATTGTGTCGGGGGTTACTTAAAATTTTTAATTTTATTTTTATTTTATTGTTTTGAAATTACTCGCAGAATTGCGATATGTGACTAGTTAAATTACATTTTTCTTAAGTATTGTGCAACAACGCATAGGGCTTCTTGTATGTACAAGGTGGCGAAAGTTTTATCAATCAATTTTGTTTTTGAATAACTTTTTTATTAAATAAAAAATAATTACTGAGTGATGGAAATCTTTATTTGGACCTTTACAATTTTTTGGAAAAGATGATATCCGTCCAGTGTTATATCGCCTTTTCCATGATTTTCCGCAAGATTTCCGGTGATAAATGTTCGTATTTCTGAGGAATATTCTCCTCAAGGGCTGCGAACGGAAACGCCCGAGGCTTGTTGGAAAGAAAGAAGTCTGGGATGGTTAAATCTCGCAGACGAAGTCCTTGACGACCTCGAAATTATGCCTGCCAATATGTGCGCCCTGGCCAATATGTGCGCCCTGGCCAAGACGCCGTTGGTTCATGTCCTTTTTCGACGACAGCATATATTTCGTCTTGTTCTCATTTACCGCCAGTCCCATCTTGGCCGTTTCCGTCTCAATGCCTCACTGACATCTCGCTGAATTCGACCAATTATGTCAATGTCGTCGGCATAAGCGAGCAGTTGTACGGACTTGAAAAAGGGTCGTGCCCCTCGTGTTGACTAGTGAGATTATCGTATGCGGCCTCAAAGTCGAGAAATAGACGGTGTGTGTCGATCTGGAACTCGTTTGTTTTTTCCAGGATCTGCCGTAGTGTGCCACTGATATGGAGCAATCAGTTTATTAACGTACGGTTTCGGGTGTTCACACAAAACAGCAGAGAAGAACTTGTAAGTGGTGTTCAGGAGACTTATACCTCTGTAGTTGGCACATACAAAGGGATCGGGCAAACGATACTAAGAATCCATTCCTCTGACCATATCTTGCAAATGAGCTGGTGCACACTCCCAACCTGGTCATCTCCAGCTGCTTTAAAGAGCTCGGCAGGTAGTCCATCTGCTCCAACAGCTTTATTGGGCTTAAGCTTAGAAAAAGCATTCCTAACTAACATTCCCCTCCTATCATCGCTTGTTGTGAATGGGGCATCCTGCCTGACAGCGGAATCTATTTCGCCATCGCCGTTATACAGTCCGCAGAAGTATTCTTTCCAAAATCCTTAGTACCGACTGCGAATCTACTATTAGGTCTCCATTTTCGTCCCTGTAGGCTTTCGTTCTGGTTTTATACCCTTGGCAAGCTTGTTTTATTCGTCGATAAAACCTCCGAAAGTCAAAATGCGATAGCATCTCTCCATCTCTTTTTTTAGTCTTCTGAGAAGCTTATACTCCTCCCTACTTTTCTACTCATACAGCTCACGAGTAGCTATCGTCCTTCTGTGCAGCGTCGCTTGAGAGGCTTGCTACTTGGCTGCATGTGCCCTCCTACACTCGTCGTCAAACCATGAGTTGGTGGCGTTTTGAAACCTAGTACCTCAGAGGCAGCACTCTCTAAGGCTTGTTGACCTATTGGTCTCGTACGCAAATGAGGCTCATGTTGGCGAGTTTAGCCTTGATGCGGATTGTTATGAGGCGCTCGCTTACATACCGAAGGATGAAGACTTTTTGCTTAAGCCTACCTCCAATAACGAAACCGCATCTGAATAAGTGTTGCTTTCACTCCTTGCAGCAGTCGCCGCAATAATTGTCGCAGTTTTTCATCCGCTTTTTACCTGGATTGCGGTAATACGAGGATGGTCCGATAAGTACTTAGCCTACAAAAGAAAAACAAATTTTTTGGAGAAATGGCGATTTATTTTTCAATATAGTCTCCTTTTAGCTGGATACACTTGACCCAGCGATGCTCCAACTTCTTTAACGCGTTTGAAAAATACGTTTCCTCGAGGTCTGTAAAGTAGATCTCCGTGGCGGCGATGACCTCCTCATTCCACTGAAATTTCTGCCCGGCGAGGGACATTTTCAAGTTTGGAAACAAAAAGGAGTCGCACGGGGCCAAATCTGAAGAATACGGTGGAGCAGTTCGTAGCCCAATTCGACCAATTTGGCCGTGGCGAGGGCGGAGGTGTGAGCCGGTGCGTTATCATGGTGGAAGAGCACTTTTTTTCTTCAATTCGGCGTCGAATCGGCTCAATAATTTGGCATAGTACAGCCCTGTGACCGTTTTGCTCTTCTCCAGGTAGTCGATGTGGACCACACCTTGTGAATCCCAGAAAACGGTGGCCATCACCTTTCCGGCCGATGGTACGGCCTTCGCCTTCTTGGGAGCACGTTCGAAGGGGGAAGTCCACGGTTTCGACTGTTCCTTGGTCTCTGGTGTGTACCAGTGGATCTATGTTTCGTCGACTGTCATGAAACGACGCAGTAACTCCTTCGGATTGCGCTTAAACAGCGTCAAACACTGCTCTGAAGTGGGTGCACGGTTGCGCTTGTTGTCCGGAGTGAGCAAACGCGGCACCCACCGCGCCGACAGCTTTCAAATTCCCAAAATTTCATGCAGGATATGACCCACGCGATCTTTTGAAAAGCCTACTGCCTCAGCTATCTCGTGCACCTTCAATCGGCGGTCTGCCAATACGAGATCGTGGATTTTTGTCTCGTTATCCTCCGTGGTAGCCGTTTTCGGGGCACCTGGACGTGGCTCATCAAACACCGACGTGCGTTGAAAGTCGTTAAACCAATTTTTGATGGTCGCCATCGAAGGAGAAGAGTCACCGTACACAACATCCAAACGCTCTTTGATTTCGCTGCGCGATTTCCCTTCGAAAAACAAGAATCGAATCACCGACCGATATTGCTCTTTTTCCATTTTTCTAAAATCCGCGGACACTCCCGCTTCCACACGCGATCAAAACAAAACTACGAGTCCGATCCGGCTGAAATAGCGACAGTAGCCGTCTAACAGAATGTACTACACGATAGTACTTACGATACTAGCGCCATCTGGCGGTGAGGCTAAGTACTTATCGGACTACCCTCGTATATTAGAAAAATACTAACATAATTGCAAAACACAATAGTGGTTGATGGAAAAAAACTGCATCAGCGCCAGAAGTGGTTCGGAAATCCTCGACGGCTGCTAAGTTAAAGATGTTAAAGACAAATACGTAACGGATATTACTTACAAAAGATAAGTTCAAGTCCTAACCATTTCATTCTAAAAAGTTTAAAATCTCACCGACGCTCAAAAAAGGGGAGGCTCAATAGAGCTGTTGCGATTGCTCGACCGTGATTCTCTGATGAGAAAAAAATCCTAATCAAACTGCTTGTGAATAAACAAAACGATCGTGCTTATTTGACGGAAATGTTATATGATCATTTGACCTTTTAATTGTCTACTAGAAGTTGAGCGCCACCGTTTGCTATGGTTTGGACCGATTTGGCGGCCGATGGACGTTTGCCGTGTTTTGGACTGTGGCATCAGGATAAATGCGAGAGTGTTCACCGCAAAAGGGTGAACGCTTTAAAGCTTTGGCCAACCAAACATTTCGGTGGGAGAAAATGGCCATTCCAAGCGGACTCGTCACTATCACACAAAACACACGCCAACCAAGAGTCATTAAAAAGCAATATAACTTCCTTCGTTCTGGCATCCACATTGACTAGATGAACATAAGTTAATTTAACTTTTCCGGATGGGACATTTTAAAGGTCAATTTGAGTTCGAAAAGAGGTCAAAGACTTGGTGCGCTCATGGAATGGAAGAAAAATTCGCATGGGACCATTTCTCTATATTAAATGATTCCGGAGCTTACCCTTCTATATATCAACTGTTTGACCCACGGTGTGGGATGTGGCACTATCTTGTTTAAACCACATATCACTGATGTCATGTTCACCCAAATCTGACTAAAACTAGCCTTGCTATATAGAACGATAGCGAAGTCCACTAATAGCATCTAGCGATCATTTTGATGGACGAAAAAATACGGTCCAATTACGCCTTCTGCATGAAATCCACTTCACACGTTCACTTTTTCTGGATGCAATGGAGTTTCTTGAAGCTTATGTGGGTTTGTTCTCCTCTAATAATGCATAGGTTGCTTATTCAAAGCCGTTTGGTCAAAAATGAGCTTTACCGCTGAAGATGATTTTTCGATGAAATTCAGGATTTTCGCAATTTTTTTTAGAGTCTAGTCGGAAAAGTTTCTGCGCTTCAAGTGATCAAGAGGCTGTAATTTCAATTTATCCTCTGCCTTGACTCCAATTTATCCACTATTGTACGCACAGTGTGTCTGGTGGGGCGAGCATAACTACCAAAAGTTGGGAAAAGTGCTCTTAAAGTCTCTATCACCGATTTAGAAATTCGGTAGTCATTTTAAGTTATTTGTAAACATTGCTCGTTCATGATTTTCACCGAAATAAAAACACAAATCTTAACTGATGACTTGGCATTAACAGATCATAAAAAAAGTTTAAGCGAGCCTTTGTATTAAATGACAAAATTGTAATGTCCTTACTGAAAACCCTTAAAAAAGTGACATCCCTGCTATTTTATTTTTAAAAAGTCGATCTTCGAATTTGAGATGCTAACTAACTCTCTTTTATTATTTCCCTAAGAATACGCAGAGAAATAATCAGTAAAACATTCGCGAGCATTTCTAACAAACTTGCACCTTCACTCGAAGCTCTGCATTTAAAACCATGCAGAATAAGCAATGAGCGCTTTCACATTCTAGAAACAAGCAAATGTCAATGCCGCCAAGCACATTCCTCCTACGATATCAATTGCATCCAAATGGCTTTCACACGTCCACCCCATCATCTCCAACTTTTATCATTCACCTTGACATCTCCGTCGCATATTAAACGGAAAACTACGAGTAATCACGGTTCTTCCATCGGTCACCGACCAAACATGTTATTTTCATTTTTATAGCTCACTCTCGCTATCCATCACAGGGTACTTGAATCTCAACTTTGGCAAAACAAAGTGGAAAACTGAAAATTAAAATTCTACAACCAGCCGGGATCGAAGAAAGTAGGCAAAAACACCGTCTGACATTTGAATGAATGCACGTCGGGATATTCGCTGCATGTAGCGAGTTAATGTCTCTTTCCTCATTTTACGACTCTATGTAGCATAAAGTGCCTAGTTTCGACGACTTTGACTCACGCCTCTGAGAGCAACAGCAATACCTAGTTGATGAGAAATCACTATCTCCTCGATACAACTCAAGTTCGAGTTGTTGAATGACTCGCGTCGTTCGAACAACTTATATGGATTGAAAGGCGGCGCGGCGGCGGCATCCAGTGGTGCTGCGCTACTGGATGTTTGACCTATAAATCATGTTTGAGTGGCGAATAAACTTTCGCTCGCGGCTAAAAAGGTGCGTGCCAAACTGGCTTCATGTAAACAGACAGAAAGATGTGAGCTTGCGGATACGCAATTATTATTCAAACAAACACTTGGAGGCCGGTTCCGCTCGTGACACTAACCAGGGATTTTGTAAGAAACCGTGATGATAAAAATATCATTCACACCTTGACCTATAATTTTACAGCATTCTTTTTCACTTTTATTATATGATCTTGCGAACGTCAGATTGATGAACTTTCTTTCTGGCTAAATAAAACTGGTCTAGAGTGGCGTATGCTTCTTATACTCACGCTGAGATGAGTCTGCCGTGCCAGATATTTCGATCACTTACCTGAAATAAAAGAAAAGAAAATATTAATAAAGGTCTTCATACAAGTATTAATCTTAAGAGCATTTGTATAAAGGTGCTTGATCTAAAGTGGATGCGTGGTACTATGAGGCTGCGATTGTAATATGAGTCACGAAGAGCTTATGGTACCGATGACGTAAATGCGGTTGATTCGCCCTGAAATGTCATGGAAACACCAAAGAGCAGTTGAAACCGGATTCGGTGATATGACTATTAATTATACATCCGTTTTCGTCGCAAGGTCGTTGGGGAATTAGTATTCAATTTTAAAAATAGTATTTTGGGCTTATAGGGCCAACCGATTACGGGTTGTAGGTGCATTTTTTTATTTTCTAAAACTAGTGTGCCGCGGTGTTGAGTTCTAAGCTCCTTAGAGTGTGATTATGCTTTGTCTGTCGTCTGTCAGTCTAACGTCGTTCTCTCTGAGGCCGATGAAAAAGCTTCTCGAACTTCCTAAAAGAGAGGTAATCGTATACTGGAAAAATGTACGCATGCTTGCAACCGCCTTAAAGGGTCAACCCAGCACGTCCTGCACCATTTAGTTGGACTTCTAGAGGGCAGTCAACAATTTAAAAGAGATAACCATTTTCGACTTCTTCGATATTGAGGGGCATTCGATGATACTGGCTACGACTCGGTCATGAGGGCCCTACATCACAGGAGTGGTAATGCTTGAAAGTTGGCAACCTAAATGACATACACATAGAACTCTCAGATTCAGGATGATATCTAGGTTATGGACCTTGATCACAAACTAATTGGAAACATAAGTAGAGAGAATGACCAAACAAAAAGACTATAAAACGTCTGCAAAAACTCGCATGTCTCTCTGGAACAGGCTCCATACAATCTTGCCCAACGGCAGAGAAAAAGGGACACTCCCAATACACATGAGAGAACATCCATTTCAGAAAGACTCCTTTTCTCGACATGCAGACTATCGAGTCACGAAGTTTCCAAAGTTTTCGAAATGGCATCGTATATACGACCATACACGTAGAACTTTGATAAAAGGTTTAAGCTATTGATCCACTTGGTGTTCACTTTGATAAATGCGAAAGTCTTAGATGGTATACAGATGCTTCGAAGATGGAACCTGGCATTGGCGTTGGCTTTTTGGCCGAAAGTCAAAAGTTCCCATTGAACTAAAACTATGTCCCAGTGCCGTTCAGTCGGGTATACACCCGATATTGCGTGCCACATCTTTGAAAAGAAGTGTCACCATGCAAATTTTATTTTTTAAAGGTTTATTTGGACCTTCAAGTTTTTTTATTTTTACTTCTTGAAGATGATATCCGGCAAGTGAATGCTGACATTGCTGACAGTGTGCCTCTTTTTTTCACACTTCGTGGCTTGCTCTGTTAGAAATATGATTTCAAAACCTCAAAGGAAGAAGTCTGGAACGGTCAAATCGAGCGAGCTTGTCGGCCACTGCAAATCGGAAAAACGACAAATTAGTCTTCAAAATGTGTCTATTACCACGCGACCTGTGAGGGTGGTTGTACCGTCTTCTTGGAATCACATGTCCTTCAATTCCAATTAATCAATTTAGTTCCTAATCGCTCAGCAGTCACAGTTAACGTGCTGCCTATGGCGTCGTCGAAAAAATGAGGCCCAATAAAACATCCTGCGTAAATGAAACACCATGCGGCAGTGGGTATAATAGAACTTCATTATATAAGGTTGATTTTCAGTCCCGCAGAAGCACAAATTTTGTTTTGTTTGTTCAGATGGAAATGGGCTTCGGTGATCATGTGACGTGATCGATGGTTTTTAGGCAGTAGCTGAACATCTTCCAGTCTTTCACCAAAATTCGCTGTAGAGACGAACGTAAAGTGACCAATCATGTGGTTTGTCGTTCGTTCGACGTTTAAGCCACATCAGCAATTTGCTCGTTGGGACGAGGATCACGAGACTTTCAAGCACCTCTTCTGTCACGTATTGTTCCAGTTTCACTGAGGCGAGTGGCGATACGGGTATTTAACTAGTTTACATAAAACGGACGGGAAATCAACATCACTGACGAATTTTTTTTTAATTGGGGGCTAGTGTTAACAGACAGCATAGAGCACTGCGACCAGAAAAGGTCTATTGTGCCTGTTAGCCGATAAGACAACTTTCTTAATAAAGCTAAGGATGTCCCTCGTAGGAGGTGAGCTGATCCCCTCAGGAGTCATGATTTCTCTGAGGAGGATACGCTTCCTAAGATGACAGAGGACAGCACACTTGCATAGTATGTGCTCTGCCGTTTCCTCGTCCTCTAAACAGAGTCGACACTCGGTTTCAGACGAGAGGTTAATTTTATTAAGACTACATATATCTGAGACTACAGTGTTCCGAAAGGTAGCTGACCAGTCTGACTCAATTATATTTGAGCATATTAATAGAGTGCTTGTTCAGGGACCGTCTTCGATCATTGGAGTCCTTGAACGCTATTCCAAAAGCGCAGGTGTTGCGATTTTTCCCGCTTGCCTAAGAGTAAATTAGTCTTTGACTTGGGGATTCCGCAGAAAGTTTGAGCCTCAATATACCTTTTTCAGCGAGTTGTTCGGCGATTTCGTTCTCTTTAATGTCCTTGTGACCTGGCCACCAGAGTTTGATCTTATTTTTTTTGCTTAGATCCTGCATGTCATCGTGGCATTCATTGACGGATTTTGAGTTCATACTATACAAGCCCAATGCTTTGAGCGCTGCCTGACTGTCTGAGAGTATATTGATGGTTATACCTCTTATGCCAGTCTCTAAGTTGACGCACGTTAGGATGGCGTATAGTTCGGCTTGCAAGGCACTAGGATTAGTTCCCAGGGCCTTCGTTATCTTCGGACTTTGTCCAAATATGCCAGCGCCAATACTAGAATACATCTTGGAGCCATCTGTGTACCACCTGAAGCTTTTGACATTTAGCAAGGGATCGCCGCTTTCTCAAGCTCTGCGGTTTGGGATCAGTATCTCAAACCTTTTGCCAAAGGTGGATGTGTGTGGTAATGCGTCCGAAACTGTGGTAATCATATGCAGCTCAGGAAGGTGTTGTAGTATGGGCATGTGACCCAATGGTCTACATGGCCGGTTCGTTTTCGAGCGGAGGAGTCTGATTGCACTACGTATAGCAACCTTTTTAATAAAAAGGTGCAGTGGAGTAATTGCGATCAATGCCTCTTGGGCTGCTGTCGGGCGAGTTGGCATGGCACGTGTAATGCCGAGATATGCACACGATTGTAGTTTTCTGTTCAACTTTTGTCCATCATACAGCAGGCGCACCACTTATGCGATAGGTCTTACTATCGCGGTATATCGATTACTTTAGATTTCAATATCCAGGTTTTATCGTAGCTGTGTCGACAGGCCCACAGTGCCTTAGTCGCCTTTAAAATAGTTACGAGTGTTCTATGCTTTTAAAGAGTATATCGTCCAATAGGGCGATACATTTTGTGACACCCAAAAATGATGTGAAATTTTAGTGGATTCCTGAACACCTCTTATGGTAAAGGGTTTTTCAATTAGCGCGGGTAAATTTTGACAGCCTGTGGCGGTCATGTTGTTTTGATGATATACTCGTAAGTCTAATCTGTGGTTTTTTAGTCAGTTACTGACGCCAAATAAGAATGGCAAATTACACGATTGAACAACGCGTCCAAATGATAAACTTCCATTTTACGGTAGACGCGATGGCCCTTCGATGTTTGGTAGCCAAATTTGAGACGACCGGTTCGGGTTTCTCATTAATTATGTGTAATAAAAAAAAAATAACGCTGGGTGAGCTCACCGCAGTGATGTCAAGTTAAGATGAGCGTGAGAACACACATTTTTGATGTATTGTTTTAGAGCAAAAGTTTAAGAATTTGTAGTTCCAAAAGTATACATTTAAATGAAAGACTTTTATGATTCAGATTCAGATAAGTTGTTTGCTCATATCTTGCCATTACGAATGGAATTCAAATAACCTCCAAGGGGATTCTTGCAGAACTCGATTCTACTACCAAAGTCGTACACAGTGACTTGGTGAAAATAATGGGGAACTCTACTCCTTCATATTCTACAGTAGCACGTCGGTCCAAGGAGTTTAAGCTGAACAGAACATCCACGGAAATTATCATCGAGAGGGACGCCTATCCGGATCCCTTACTGAAGATAACGTGAAAAATGTTGTGCTGGCGGATCGAAGTCAGGCTTATAGCTAAGGTAACTGGGATTTCATATAGCAGCGTGCAAAGAATATGGAAAAGATCCCTGCGCTTTGGGTACCGAGAATATTAACCGTCGACTAAAAGAAAATAATGAGTCGTGATCCTGAAATCAAACAACAATAGATGACTTGGAAGGGAGCTTTCTCACCGACGCCAAAGAAATTCAAAGTGCCAAGTTTGGCGGAAAAGATTATTGCATCCGTTTTTTGGGACGCTGAAGGAATCATTTTGGTGGAATATTTGGGAGGAGGATTTTTAGGATCTTACAATGCAGACCAAATAAGAAGATTCTTCTTCTTCGTAGATGGCGCTACGAAGGTGAGGTCCGGTGTAAACCTGGGCCTCAACTAACAACAGTCTTCGGCTGGCACGACCTTTTGCCAGTTGTTTCCAGTGCGCACTCCCAGTTGGTTAAGGTCCCCGTCCATCTCTGTGCGTCACCTTAGATTCGGTCGTCCTCTGCGTCGTCCGGATTGGATTCGAGGACTCTTTGGGTTGGGTTCGGAGACGTCGTATTAGGCCGATTAGCAGGACCATAGATTTTCCTCTCGGAGCGACCAAGGGCATCCACATCCGTAAAGTCCAGGCCTCTGCGCCATAAAGGAGGATCGAAGGAGCTGGTGCATGCGCCCTACCAACTCAATTCTAGCCGCTTTAAATAACTGAGCTGTCAGACCGTCTGCACCCGCTGCTTTTTTAGTTTTTAGCTTCATCTAGGTCAGGTGGACGGAGTTTTCTTGTATCTCTGCGAATGGATCATTCTGCCTGACAGCGGTATCAGATCTGGCATCGCCGCCTACACAAGTGGTTTTTCCATATTCTCAGCATCGATTGTGACTCTACTACTAGTTGTTCGTCTTCATCCCTACAGGCTTCCGCTCTGGCTTTATAGCCCTGGCATGTTCGTTTTACTTTTTCGTCAAACTTGCAAGCGTCATTCTTGTGGTAGCATCTTTCCATCTCGTCGATCTCACGCTTTTCGTGCTCCCTTTTTTTCTTCCTTAAAAGCATCTTTTCTGCTCGTAGTGCCCAGGAGCGGCTCTAGTCGGTCAATGTATCATGACTTTGTAAACTTCGCTTTGTTTCATAGACTTGTTTGCGTTGCTCATCAAACCAGGGGCTTCTAGCAGGTGGCGGTTTGAAACCCAGCACATCAGAGCCAGCGTCTCTGATGGCGCGCTGAAAATGCTGCTACTGTTGTTCTGTGGATTGTTCCGGTGTCACCGGACTTTACGAGAGGTTGGGGGAAGCTCGATCGGTCTCCTGCGATTGTAGCTTTCCGACAAACTCTTGTCGTTTTGCTCGTCTCTGTAGCATCCTTGATATCCTCATTCATACCTTAGCTACAACAAGGTAGTGATCCGAGTCGATATTGGCTCCTCGAAAGGTTCGTATGTGCATCTAGTATGCTGTAGGAGTGTCTGGCGTCGATCGCAACGTGATTAATCAGTTTGATGGTGGACTGATCTGCTGACCGTCAGGTTCCTTTAGGGATGTTGAGATGTGGGAATCGTGTGCTTGATACAAGGAGGTTACACTCTGCTAAGAAGTCAATTAGTCTGAGTCCGTTGTCAGAAGTGGTGTTATGTAGGCTCTGTTTTCCTATGGTCGACTCAAATATGACCTCTTTGCCCAGTTTTGCGTTACAATGCCTTAGTACAATTTTGGTGTCATAACTGGGCATTGGCTGTACGTTCGGTCCAGGAGATCATAGAACCGTAGGGGCATGAACCCATATTAGGCTTATATTACCGAAGATGCCTTTAATGTGGAATCATCCTTAAGACTTTTTGTCGGAACTTCCTCGAATAACAAATCCGCATCCTAATTTTTCATCCCTTTTACCTGGTCCATCCCAATGTACTTCTTGGAGTGCGGTTATATCTGCTTTGTAGCAGTTGAGGGTTTTTTCCAGCTGGTTGTTTACACCTGGTCAGTTGAGCGACCGCACATTCAGACTGCAGACTCGCAGATCTTTTCGTTTATATGCGTCGTCAAATAAGAAGATTGCGGGGAAGAAAAAGCACTCGGCAAACTGCTCACAAAGCTGCAGTTGCGATGGCTGCCATTCAAGAAACCGGATTTGAACTGCTCGAATACTAGCCTTATTCACCAGATTTAGCTCCCAGTGATTTCTACCTCCTTCCTTGGCTCAAGGAACACATCCGAGCAAGAAATTTTAAGACGATAACGAAGATAGACAAGACAAACAATTTATTTCCAAGGGAATCATGGGTTTAGAAAAAAGGTGGTCTTAAATGTATTGCCATCTTAGGAGACTATGTAGAAGAATAAATCATTTTTTTTACTATAATCACCGTGTTCTACACTTATTATCATTACTTTTGGAACACCCCTCGTACCCCGGCCAAGAAAATATTTCCTGCAATAAAGCCAAAAGTCGTATGGTGCAAGATGTGGCACCATCATGCCGCATTGTAGTGCTTGAAACGTACCTAGTACAGAATCATTATTTTGAAGTAAGTTTTTGTGACTGAAATTGGGATAAAATTCGGCCTTGAATTGGACGACAAGTGATTCGGTTCGGACGACCAAATGAATACGTTTCTAATTCTTTTTTTGTAACCATCTCGGTTACATAAATTGTGTCAATTTAGTCCAACTTTCTTACTGGAATTTGCAAATAATAGCATTTTCCAGAAGACCGTGATCATAAGGCGTGATCATAAGGCTGAATCATAATCAATCAAAAAATTCTTTTCAATATACGGTAATGTCTGAACATAAAAGAGAAATTCGCCGCTCTGCGTAGAATTCCGTGTGGATCGCTCGATCGATCTGTTCTTGATCAGAGTAGAAAGCTCCCATGAACAAATTATTGACGGAAGTCATTGCAACCTTACCTCGAATCAGTATTATTGGAAACTTATCACCAGACCTTGTTCGTATAATATTGTATATTGGACAAGTTAGTTCAAAAAATTCATTTCATCATATTAGTGGTCAAGTTAAGCATCATAGGGCTGATTGAACCAGAGCAGATTACCTTCACTCCGTGATTAAGTTGAATAGTATGAAAGAGTCACCTAACTTCCGGGCTCTAACCACAGACACTGGTCGCAATTATGCCACCTATAGTCGTTTGTCGGATTTCTGAGATTCAACCAGTTCCGTCTGGACAAGAATCTGTTCGGGGCAATTAGTCGTTGAAATGCCATTGGTGACGGTCGGTCGCGTAGTTCGTTCGAATTTGTTTTTAATAACTTCCTTTAATATACGGTTTGGGCTTAGACCAATTCTCGGACAAACACATTTAGTCACCGTTGTCTCTGAGCAGCTAATATGATCAAATCACTTTAAGAGATCTAACTTGTTACTGATATTGAGAAGCTCCCTCTCACTATAGTTCATAACTTCATAATTTTTTGAACTCTTCCTTACGCAGTCTGCTGGTAAATGTCTGATTGGGTTTCATTTGACAGACTCACGGACTTAGAATCCAGCAGGCCTTGCTGCTCCAAGGTAATTACTCATAGGTAAGTATCCTAAGCCGTTTCTCTGGCCGTCGCTAGGTAATTCATAAAAAATCGTAATTCACCGCGACCTTTATATATTGTATTGACGACTTGACACTCAAGACTTGGAGATCATTGGCCTGTTGTGGAGAATCTGTTTAAACAATTCGATACAATTCTCTATTCAACTCTCTGATGAAATCTGTGGTCCTTGAAAATTAAGTAACGAGGGCTCAAGAGCAAAGTAATGACTCCGCCAACAAACAGATTCGCGAAGACCATTGAATTGATTGACTCTTTTGTTTTCCAAGCTCTACTGTGTGTCTATGTATCACGTTCCAGTTGAAACCGTATCGAATCCGTCACAGCTTGAGGCCACCTCCTTTCCCAGTACGCAACACAATAGTTAAATCAACAGTAATCTAAATCAATACGGATTAATCAACAAATTAAACCTCTGTCACGGCTTGACATGAGAATCTTAGTCATCGAGCTTCAATTTAGAACTCAAGGGTATCGTTTTAATCGAATTCCAATCGTGAAGAACTGGTACTACCCAATCGGATGAAACGTGTTTGTAAATGAAGCGTGCGGAAATCGAGTGAAAGTGAGTCATTCAGTCAAACGATTAACGTCAATCATATATTGACAGTCGATGGTATAGAGGCAGCCAACTACAAGACATGTTGTAATCTGCATACTCTATCTCATAAATTTCACCTTTTATCATATCCCGCCGCCTATTAGAGTTGTCAACAAATCAATAACCCATCCAACATGGCCACAAGCCCACTTGGAGCTTCCACTTGTGTCTCTTTCACTTCAAACCGATGATTTTCTTTGCTATCATCCATCATCCATCTCGGTAATTAGTCCAAATGGGAAATTGAAAGAGACGGATATTAGACGTGGTGCTCGCGTGCTTTACACCGTTATTTTCAACACCATCCAACCGATTAGTCAATTGGATCGAATCGCGCGCTGAATCCAGATAATGAATGAAAGCAAACTTTGTTGCACGGAACTCACGACTTTCTTAATTTACCCGATACGCATCCGTGTCCCGAAGAAAGTCAAATAATTCACGACTGTACCCGCATCCGAACTCGCATGTGTGACATTCAATTCGACGTGACAACGAAGAATTCACGAACGCCTCTGGAATCCCAATCCAAATGCCAAAAACGAAAACTGTGTACACGTACCTACCCAAGTGCACGTTCCCCGTGAGACGAGTCCAAAACAGTCCATTCACCCCACTCTGCCTGTTGGTCGCCAAGTAGATGCTCACCGCCCACTTCGTCATGCAATAGGACACAATAAGCGGCATAAATGGCATGACGACTATTCCAGGTGTAAACACGAAGGTATTCCCTTTACACGGGCCTCCAACTACGACAGAGAGACATTCCTACATTCTTTCGCACACAAAACGATGTGCTGCTTGATAAATTGGAACAGGGATGCTGTCTATTTGCAAATGGGATTGGTGCAGGGTCGAGAAGGTATTTGGTGGTCTGTGCTGCGGCATTGACTCAGGAAATTTTTGAAAGAAGTCAATATCCGGGCGCTTAACGGTTTGTGAATTCGTAATGAGCGCTCGCGACGACTATGAGACATCGGGGATGAAGGAAATTGAGGTAGTGGGGAGAGGTAAGGCGCTGTGCGAGGGGCAAAGGAACGTAGCGGGGAATTGATTTGACAGAAGGTCTTGCGTGATAAAATGCTTATCCGATCGACGAACGGAAGAGATAGAGAATGTGATGTGGACGGACCTGTAAACGGGTTTTGAATGATGCAAATGAGGCGGTGGTAAGAAGCTGGAAACATTTATTGACGTTTCGACTTGGTTAAATCGAATTCTAAGAATTCATAGGAGAGGAAATGGCCAATTTAGGAAATTCGATTTGATGCACAGGTTGTAGGACAGAGGCTTATGTACTGTCGTTGATGTGAAGGGAATGTCTTTCTATCTCGTTTTGTGGCTTAGAAATGGAATGACTTTTCAGCTTATTTAAAATTTAAATGAGCTCTTTAGACAATGTCATTTTCCAATCTTTACGTTAACACAAAAGATAAACTAAGCTAGGTAGAGAATGGCGGTAACGTCGGAAATACTAGCCAAAATGTTTACAGATTACAGTAGATACCATATTGCCACAGTGTCCTATGAGTTACAATATGATGTTCAATTAAAAAGGTCCCAGCCTGCGTAGTCCAACCTGAATTAGACCAAATACTGTTGAGCTCAATATCATACATGTTCCTGATAAAGCTGATTCTAGGTCACGCTGCAAGAGTACAGCTTTCAAACAATAATTAGAACTACCACAATGAATCCTAGTCATGATAAGTTTTTTTTTCCGAAAAAGTTCGGGTTTTTAGGAGACTTGTATGATCGCTGTTTTAAAACACTGTGATAGTCTGCTTTAGAAATATCAACAGAGTACACTGAAGAGAAACATTCTTGTTGAATACTTCTGCTATCCGTTGGAGCATTCCCGCCGCCAATCCATTTTACTGCCAGACACCTTACTTAAGTGAGGAGGAGCTTAGAAAGTAGAGCTAAGAGATTAGGCGCAAACCACGTCGGCCCCAAAGTTTCGCCAGCGTGCGCGGGACAGTCGAAAAGAAAGTGTTTTGCTGTGTCATTCTCCTCGCAACATGCAGCATAGGTAGGCATCTGACTGATGCCAAGAATGCAACATGCTAAGCAAAAGTGTAATAGCCCGTAATGAAGCCTGCAAGTCTTACGCAATCTATTCTTCTTAAGGACAAGAAAAATTTGTAGATTTCTAGCAGACATCAGGGCGTACGCGCTTAGTTATCTTGCATCCTACATATTCCCTTCATCTACGATTGGATGCGTTAAAGACCCAATCGTTGATGCAAGATTTGATCGTGGAGGCAAGTAAAACTCAGGTCCTGAGAAACTCTCCTCTGAGCCCACTCTAGCGAGCTCATCAGAGATCTCATTTCCTGGGATGCCAGAGTGACCTGGGACCCATACAAGCCTAAGTGAATTTAGTCTTCCGACTTTGTTCAAAAAGGTCTTCAGTTCATGTACTAATTTGGAGCTGGTTAGAGGGTTGGCCACAGCTTTAAGTGCTACCTGACTGTCACTACAGACGCATACGCTTTTTCCCTTCCACTTGTTTTTCACAACATAATGCATGGCCATTAGGATTGCATATATCTCTGATTGAAAGACTGGGGCATATGTTAATAACTAAAAATGCCCCAGCGTCAGACTCCCGTCCCGACCTGAAGCCATCTGTAAAAATGTGAAGAGCCAGTCCTAACACCATGGAAATTCGACTGTCAAATTGTAGTGCAATAGGATGGCAGATGTCATTGCCATGTGACGGAGGGCATATCCATTAGACATGGGTCGCAAAATATGTATTTCTTGCGTCAGTAAACTGTCACTTCAATGCGAGTTGTATCATTACCCAATGCGCACGGTCTGATAAAAATGTCAAGGGATGGAAGGTTCATCATATCACCTAGAGCAGGGTCTGTCGTGCTTGTCAAGGCCCCGTACAGTTGAGACAAACCGCTTTTTGAAGTTTGATAAAAAAGTCTACAATGTGCCTGCGTGTTTGCCTATTCCGACAGACCACCACAGCCGATGGATATGAGATTATCGGTCTTATCATTGCCTGTAGATCCAGAGGCGCTTTATCGGCCCCAATTTTGCCAAAAGCACCTTTGCATTACCAAAAAACTAACAGCGCTTTAGTGGTTTTTGAGTCAACATGTTTTGACCAAAGAAGCTTGCTATCGAAGATCACTCCCATACTTAGCTTCCTTAGATATCGGGATGGGAATGTTTATCAGCCCCAGCTCAGTCATGCCAGTGTTTTTCCTCCTTCTCGTGAAGAGAACGACATCAGTCTTTAGTGGATTAACCGACGGCCCATTACTCGTGCACCAGTCCTCGATCACATTGAGCGCCGCCTGTGCATTGAGACAAACAGTCGCTAAACATGAGCCGACAGAGAGAACAGCAACATCATCCGCATAGGCCTGGGCATAGATTCCAGAGGCATTGAGAGCATCATATGCGGCTACCGGACGATTTCGGACGAAGCCGCATTTGCCATTGCTGGGATGTTCCCTCGGTCGCGCTCGGTGGCCCAATGACAATCTCGGTAGGATAACCCCACAAAGGGAAGATGGACTGATTCCATCAATCGATATACGATTAAATCGAACACAAAGAAACTGCAACTACCATCTCACGCAGTTCCTCTTTGGCCACGGTGACTACCGTAAATACCTTCTTCTCATCTCTGTTCAGACCGTCCAAGCCAAGAGGAAGACGTGAGGAACGTGATCTTCTAATGTAGAAGCTTCGCTCTTCTAATGTAGAAGCTTCGCAGACTACCAGGACCAGAAAATATAATTCAGCGAATGGTGGAGTCAGAGGAATACTGGCTGATTATCTGCGAACTAACCAAGAATGTGTAGACAGAGCTGAGGAGAGTAGAAGCTGCAAGAAAAGCAGCAGAGGCAACAAGTACAGTAGAAGCAGGAGGGAACTTTCAAGCGAAGGAGTAGCATGATTGCTTGCCAGCCCCGCGAAGTAATACTTAGGGGCAGTCCTGCGGGGAGAGTGGCAGAAGAGTGCAGTGTGTGGCTTAGTACGTAGGTGAGGGGCAGGTTCGAAGCAACTGGGTAGGGTCTGTGAATCGTGCATGCCAGTGATACGGGCCACTAATATCTATGAATATTCCACATCCGTTTGGCGCGTCCTTCTTCTTTCCCTTTTTTCCGGCGTCGTTATGGTCAGAAGTGTAGGACCATAACCTTCCCACTTAACTGCATTCCTAGTGGTCCGCTTGTGGGGTCCGCCGGTTTGACCTCAGAAAGTAGCGGCAGGCTTCCCGGTTTGGGATTACTACATCGCTGAGGCCAATCAAATGCTGGTGTTTTTGCATTTGTTTGCACCAATTGTTTTTCGGCCTGCCTTTTTTGCGTGTTGAAATTAGAACGTTGATTGATAACGCCTTTTGGACGGGGTTCAAAGGATCTCTCCTTTGAACATGGCAATACCAACTGAGTCGGTCGCGCTCTATATTTCTTGTGATGGTTTCTTTTACGTGGAGGCTTCCTCGGATCTTTGAACTTCTAATTCTGTCACGCTTTGTTACTCCCGCTGTCATGCGAAGCATCTTCATCTTAGCTGCCGTTAATTTGCTCTCATACTTTTTGTGCATTGTCCAGCATTGTGAACCGTATGTGAGCGGCGGACGTACAACTGAAGTGTAGAGCCTTCCTTTCAGCTTAGGGGGCATTTTTCGATCACGAAGACCTACGCTTACGCGATGGTTGATGTCGTCATCACAAGTTGCTTCTTTATTAATCACAGAACCCAGATATTTAAACTTTTCACACTTGGGAAGCACTCTTCCATTCAAGTAAATGTCTGGAATAGGCTGATGAGGGTCAGAGAACGGGCAGCACAGATACTCTGTCTTCTTTGAACTAATACGATACCCGTGTCCCTCAAAAATGTCCACCCACACATCAAGTGCTCGTTGTAGGAACGCCTGATCATCACTTATAATGGCTCCATCGTCAGCAAAGAATAGCTGGTGCACATTGGGGTCCGTCACTTTTCCTTCAAGCAAGCAATCAAGGACTGCTATAAAGAGCAGTGGGCTGAGGACGCTCCCTTGGTGTACATCGACTTTGATTGCGAACTCTTCGGTGACTCCTGCGATGGATCTTACTCTTGTCGTTGCTCTCTTGTACATGTCCATGATCACTCGCACGAAGGTTTCTGGAACTCCTTTTTGTCTTAGCGCTACCCATAAAAGATCTATTGGTTGCCGGTCAAAGGCCTTCTCGAAATCAACCAAAACCATATGCAAGTCCTTGAAGAATCACGATACTTTTCCGTCATGATCCTTATACTTTGGATTGCATCTGTCGTTGATTTACCCGAGACAAACCCGCACTGGTCATCAGATAGTCGTATTATTTTCCGCAGTCGGCTATCTAATTCCCGTTCAACGATCTTCATAGTGTGCGATGTCAGCTTGACAGAACGGTAGTTATCACAATTTCGCGTATCACCCTTTCCTTTGTGCAAAGGAAGAAGATAGCTTTCCCTCAATTGATTAGGCATAGTGTCACCTCTCATAGGTTTGGAGATAAGAACCATGAGCCATCTAGACCCGATGTCTCCCAACTTTTTCCAGAACTCAGAGGGTATCCCGTCCGGCCCAACAGCTTTTCTTTTCTTGGAGTTTTTAACCGCGAACTTCTTCGACTGTGATGTCGGATATTTCGGCATGATTCGGGGCGGCTCTTGGAAAGTACATTCGGGGAAACTGTTCGTTCAGAAGTTCTCCGCAATACTGTCGCCATCTGTGGAGAATTTTTTCGTCTTCCATAAGGAGTTGGCCTTCAGCATTGTTAATAAACTTTGGGAAACGAATCTCCTGAGCATTTTCTTCTTCTCTGGGCGGCTATCTTAAAGATATTTGCTCCTTTGTTCAAATTGCTTTGTCGAAGCTCCTGGGTAGCCTGGTTCCTGTCAGACGCAGAAGACGATATTTCTTCCAACTCCTGATAGAGCCTTCCATGCTTTTCGCTCTGAATTCGGCGCACTTTTTCTTCGCGATACCTTTGCAACATCTATATACCTTTTCACGGCGAGCTTTTTCCTCTCTATTAGTAGAAGAGCACTTTGACCAAGTTTGGAAAGCGATTTTCTTTTCGTGTATCACTGCTTCGGCTTCGTCTGTCCACCACCAGGTTTCTTTTGCGTGTTGGCAGGGGCCTTTAGATGTTCCGAGCAGTGATTTGGCTTTCTCCAGGCCAGATTGTTGTAGGGAATCCCACATGTCTTGTGCTCTGCACTCTTCATTACCGACCTCATCGATAATGGAAGGGAGGTAGTTTTTCATGTTGGAAATAAAAGCTTCGCCTTTTCCTTTATCCAGCTTATACCACTTGATTCTCTCAGACACCTTCGTTTGCTGCTTTGACTTCTTACTCGCCTCCATAAAAAATTCAGTCAGGAGGAGACGGTGTTGAGGGGCGATCGCGTCTCCCAGGATCACTTTGCAATCTTTAACTCGTGGCTTAATGACCTCTATTTGAGTTTCATTTCCGCCGCTGCTATAAGTGATCAGGTGCCGGCTTTGTTTGACGAACATGGTATTTAGCACTATAAGACCGTACGACTTGCACATGTTTAGGATATCTTCACCTGAAGAGTTCCTGGTGCCGTATCCCAGCCCTCCGTGGTAGTCTTCGTAGTCTTCGCTTGTCTTCCCGACATGTCCGTTTAAATCTCCCCCAACAAACAAAAGCTCTTCCTTTGGGATGATTTTGACAAGGTTGTGGAAATCTAGCCAGAATGCATCTTTTTCTTTTTGTTCGCATCCCACTTGAGGGGCATATGCGCTTACGATGTTCCACACCTCACCATGCATCACCAATTTGAGAGCCATCAGACGGTCACTGGACTTTGAAATGGTTAAGACGTTGCCAAGTAGCTCTGCCGCAAGGATGATGGCGATTCCGTTTTTTCCTTGTTCCAATCCATAGTAAAACATCTTGTAGGCTTTAGTTTTAACGTCCAAGAAACGTGCCCGATTACCGGTGTTTCGCCATTTCATCTCTTGTACGTACAGGATGTCACCTCGCCTTCTAACCATAATTTCTTCAAGCTCATAGCTGCGACCACTCAAACTTCCACCGTTCCAACTCACGACTCTAAAGTGTGGCTTACGCCGTTGCATTACTTTGCTATCCCCCGGAAATCCTATAGCTCTGACCCGAGCATTGCTGCTCGTCCCAGGATCACGACCATTAGTAGTGCCAGGCGGGGTAGTGCTTTTCCTTTTAGCGTTCTTTTCCATAATGCTACGGTTTGACCGTTTTCTTCCCCTCCGTTCGTCGCGTCCAAAAAAAAGAAAACAGAAAAAAAGGACGCCACCTTGAGGGACAGCCCCTGTTTACGTCAAAGTTGACACATTGTTTGAGGCCTACATCAGCGATCAATGTTGTGACGCTATGCCCCTAGCAGCGTTACACATGCTGTCGAAAGTTGCATTAACAAAAGCCTCCCCAATATCGACGAAAATGCCCACCTTTCTCTTTCGAGTGCGCATACTTCACGATCATCTTTAAAAAAATGCGGGCCAATTAGCACTTGCGGATAAAGAGGCAATATTTTCCTTTGTACGCACTATACGCATACGGGCGACTTGATGTGTAATAGCGTGAAATTGGTGCGAAATTTAGTCACAATGGCTTGAATTGCTTGCTCAGTCAGGTCAATTATGACGTTGGTATAATTTTCGAAGTGCGCGAATAACATTTTTCATAGAGTACGTAATTTGATAATAAAATGCAATAATTGTTGAGGGTTATTCGAGTGCAAGTTTTTCAAGAATAAAAAATGGCAATATTAATCAGGCATGCCTGATTTTAACATATGTCACTTATCATACGTGAGCTACCAAGAATAGAACACCGAAAAACCAAGCAGTAAAAAAAATCACCTTTTATATCTATCAGAGGAGGAAACCGTTCTAGCTAAGACATCAGCCATTTCGTTGCCACTGACAAAGGCAGATTTTAGACCTGAATCCTAACATAATTTAGGAACTTAACCACAATATTAATAACGCGTCAAACCATATATTTGCCAAAGTAACTCAAGTTATCGATGAAAACGTTTGGTATTGTTTACCCTATCTTGAGAGTGAATTCCACAACATAAAATATTTTTAGACACGGTATTTAATGCATTTAATCTTGCAATATTGCTGACATCCTTGAATTTATTTTAATATTTTGCAAACGCATATCGAAGCAAGGCCTTGATGTATATTAAGTTTTATTCGATTACGTCGATAAACTAAATTAAAATTCAAAGTGACAAACAGGTTGGCAAAACATAGCTTTAGCTTTTGATTTTACATAATTACGTGACACCTTTCGTTTTATCAATGCGTTTAGAAAATAAGAAATTAATTAAAAGCAAAAAAAAAATGATAAAGAGAAAAACAATCTAATCTTGTTCAAAGGCCTCGAAACAAGTTCAGCGCTAGACAACATCGCGCACTTCACTAAGGTCAGTCTGACAAGTTTTCTAAAAATATATCACACACAATCGGGTTGAACCTCAAATAGAAGCTTATGTAACGGAATCTCTATTCGTTACACAATCATCAAATGTATGCAACGTAAGAGCGGCTAGAAGGTGGTCCGGTGATTTACTAAAAAATCTAGATTTCCCTCGATCCGGAACATTCCAAGCCCATAAACCGAGAGCAAACGCGTAACGATCAATTAATTTGAATACTAATCAGTGAAAGTGACAAAAGCAATAATTTCACTGTGATCAAGAAGAAACGAAACCAGTACACGTGTAGGCTATGGCAGAGGCTAAACCGAACCGTTCACATTCCTCATCCAGTCCACTTCACGCCGAGATGGTTTTTTTATTTTAATTTATTTGAAAAGCATTTGAGGTGAATACTTAACACGGTACCCATGCGATAAGCTCTTAGCAACGAAAGACACCCCGAACCTCCAGTTCTAAGCCCCCGGTAAACTGGATAACCTTGCGCATATTCTATTTATTAGCGCAATGCTGTTTAGTCACCTCCAGCTAATCGCTAGTCCAGTCTGCCGCGGGTCGAATCCCTGTATCGGAATAGATGTTCGTGATCATGTGAGTTGTCGGCGGGCTTGAACCGGTCTTGGACTTCTTCAAATAATCGCGCATTATCATCGTTCAAATGTCAAAGTACCAGAGAACGAAGGCGATGACTCCTCCTTCCTAGCGGACCAACGTGATGATAAATGAATCCTATGCGCACTCACATGGTATTTGGAGGCAGTTTTGCATCTTATTGACTGCATTCTGGACATAGTTGAGTGCTTGTGCAACAGATGGTGACTCAGCCCTGTCCAGTTATACCAGCAAAGAGTTTTGCATAAACCATTGGAAGCACAGTGAATAAACAAAGCATTTGTGTACGTGCCTCGATGGCTCTTGCAACATGTTGCAATTATGAGTAATAAATAATTAAATCTCGTTTCCTAAGGTAAGCAGAGGCACGCTCTACAGCTATTCCGCGTGCCTCGAATGCTAAACGGAGCTCTAGCTGTTGTATGTTAGTTCTCCCGAACAATGCAGCCGACGTGGTGAAGGATGTTGCCACACATTAAAGGTCTATTTGTGCACTCATGCTAGGGTATCCAAATTAGTAATTCCCATTACAATTAGTCACAATTCTCTTTTTGTGTTTGCTACTCTTTGTGTCAGCTGCAGATAATCGAACCTCTGTGGTTGGACTGAGAGGAAGATGATTCCGAGCTAAGTCTCACAGCGGGTGAGACCAATTACGAATGCGATCTGCAAAGATCCACACAGTGAGGAGCTCCACGAAATTGGTCACGAGTAACCCTCTGCCACAAGACTTTGAACTTATGCACGATGCTGAAGCTATTGTTCCAGTGCAAGTGAAGATGTTTACGAAGATTCGGCCGTTGAAACGAGTGAACGAGCAATCGTACTTGTCTGGTGTCAATGATGAAGTTCAAGAAGTCTGCACTCGACTTGTCACGATTTTCAAGGGGACACGAAATGTTTGATTGGAGTCGGGTAATTTGAACCACGTGCCACCTAATTGTACCGTTAACTGCATTTACATAACACTCGCGGCATTAAGTGGTAACATGAAACCATGTGTTGCCTTCGATTGGGTTGGATAGTGTCATCAGTGAAGAGCTTGGCGCGGAAGTAGTTGTTTTTGTATTTTGTAATCGATCGTTGGCTCTTAAGGTACTATGTATAATTGTATTGGGTTATAACGAAACGAGTGTTTCTGGCGTGGGTTTCATAATTTCCACGAAATGTTATGATAGCGTTATGTCACCGATGTAACTCAACTGAATGATGTCATCGACTGAGAATAGCCTCTAACCTTGCAGAACCTGGTGCTCATCTGCAACAGAGGTGGATCTTCATTACAATAAGAAATTTATGAACTTATGAACTTATTCGCCATAGCTCCCGGACGGTATGACAAAGTTTCGATTAGTAGATGGCGTTCGAGCTAATACTGAGAATTCAAGAGCGGACAGAATCTCATGAAATCAGAAGGGCTGGAGCTTAATTTTTAACAGGTTAAACGGAGCAGTACCGAAGACAAAGGTTCTTATGATTAGGATCGATATAGTGTTCCTTTTTTCTGATTCTGATTCTTTCCTCAAAATATAAATTTCAAAGACTTAAGGCTTTAGTGCCTTAAAGTCGTGGTTTCTAAGAGAGGGTTATTAGTTAGACAAGAGCTGGAATTGGGCCAGTTAAGTTGCAGCACAAGATTACGATAGTATAGCACTCATACAAAGCTGGGCACAAAGTATATTAAAAAAATTATAGAAATTTTCAGTTTCATTGAAAATAAGGTTTATAGTCGTTTAGAGCAACCTCGTGCAGGGACGGGTTAAGAATATCCCTGCAGCGATACCTCTCGCTTGTCGTAAAAGGCGACTAAAACAAAGGTAAACGAAAATAACATCTAGGCAATTTAAAAAACACCAAGGTGAGCCTAGGGACACATATACCACCATTAAACTGCCCCACAAGTGTGCATGCAAATCAGTGGGTTGACACGACTGGAGATCACCGGTGTTGTAAGAGTAAGATCAATCAAAAAAAAAAAAAAATCTGGAGCATGCTCGTGTCAAAAAGGAGGGGAAGAAAGAAAACGGTCAAACCGTAGCATTATGGAAAAGAACGCTAAAAGGAAAAGCACTACCCCGCCAGGCACTACTAATGGTCGTGATCCTGGGACGAGCAGCAATGCTCGGGTCAGAGCTATAGGATTTCCGGGGGATAGCAAAGTAATGCAACGGCGTAAGCCACACTTAAGAGTCGCGAGTTGGAACGTTGGAAGCATGAGTGGTCGCAGCTATGAGCTTGAAGAAATGATGGTTAGAAGGCGAGTAGACATCCTGTGCGTACAAGAGACGAAATGGCGAAACACCGGTAATCGGGCACGTTTCTTGGACGTTAAAACAAAAGCCTACAAGATGTTTTACTATGGATTGGAACAAGGAAAAAACGGAATCGCCATCATCCTTGCGGCAGAGCTACTTGGCAACGTCTTAACCATATCAAAGTCCAGTGACCGTTTGATGGCTCTCAAATTGGTGATGCTGGTGAGGTGTGGAACATCATAAGCGCATATGCCCCTCAAGTAGGATGCGAACAAAAAGAAAAAGATGCATTCTGGCTAGATTTCCACAACTTTGTCAAAATCATCCCAAAGGAAGAGCTTTTGTTTGTTGGGGGAGATTTAAACGGACATGTCGGGAAGACAAGCGAAGACTATGAAGGCTACCACGGAGGGCTGGGATACGGCACCAGGAACTCTTCAGGTGAAGATATCCTAAACATGTGCAAGTCGTACGGTCTTATAGTGCTAAATACCATGTTCGTCAAACAAAGCCGGCACCTGATCACTTATAGCAGCGGCGGAAATGAAACTCAAATAGACTATCATTTGGTATCCAGTTTCATGAAGCCACGAGCTAAAGATTGCAAAGTGATCCTGGGAGACGCGATCGCCCCTCAACACCGTCTCCTCCTGACTGAATTTTTTATGGAGGCGAGTAAGAAGTCAAAGCAGCAAACGAAGGTGTCTGAGAGAATCAAGTGGTATAAGCTGGATAAAGGAAAAGGCGAAGCTTTTATTACCAACATGAAAAACTACCTCTCTTCCATTATCGATGAGGTCGGTAATGAGGAGTGCAGAGCACAAGACATGTGGGATTCCCTACAACAATCTGGCCTGGAGAAAGCCAAATCACTGCTCGGAACATCTAAAGGCCCCTGCCAACACGCAAAAGAAACCTGGTGGTGGACAGACGAAGCCAAAGCAGTGATACACGAAAAGAAAATGGCTTTCCAAGCTTGGTCAAAGTGCTCTTCTACTAATAGAGAGAAAAAAGCTCGCCGTGAAAAGGTATATAGATATTGCAAAGGTATCGCGAAGAAAAAGTGCGCCGAATTCAAAACGAAAAGCATGGAAGGCCTCTATCAGGAGTTGGAAGAAATATCGTCCTCCGCGTCTGACAGGAACCAGGCTACCCAGGAGCTATGACAAAGCAATTTGAACAAAGGAGCAAATATCTTTAAGATAGCCGCCCAGAGAAGAAGAAATGCTCAGGAGATTCGTTTCCCAAAGTTTATTAACAATGCTGAAGGCCAACTCCTTGTGGAAGACGAAAAAATTCTCCACAGATGGCGACAGTATTGCGAGGAACTTCTGAACGAACAGTTTCCCCGAGTGTACTTTCCAAGAGCCGCCCCGAATCATGCCGAAATATCCGACATCACAGTCGAAGAAGTTCGGTACGCGGTTAAAAACTCTAAGAAAAGAAAAGCTGTTGGGCCGGACGGGATACCCTCTGAGTTCTGGAAAAAGATGGGAGACATCGGGTCTAGATGGCTCATGGTTGTTATCTCCAAATTTATGCCTAATCAATGGAGGGAAAGCTATCTTCTTCCATTGCACAAACGGTAACGGTGATACGCGAAATTGTGATAACTACCGTTCTGTCAAGCTGATGTCGCACACCATGAAAATCGTTGAACGGGTATTAGGTAGCCGACTGCGGAAAATAATACGACTATCTGATGACCAGTGCGGGTTTGTCTCGGGTAAACCAACGACAGATGCAATCTAAAGTATAAGGGTCATGACGGAAAAGCATCGTGATTCTTCAAAGGACTTGCATATGGTGTTGGTTGATTTCGAGAAGGCATTTGACCGGCAACCAAGAGATCTTTTATGGGTAGTGCTAAGACAAAAAGGAGTTCCAGAAACCTACGTGCGAGTGATCATGGACATGTACGAGAGAGCAACGACAAGAGTAAGATGCATCGCAGGAGTCACCGAAGAGTTCGCGATCAAAGTCGGTGTACACCAAGGGAGCGTCCTCAGCCCACTGCTCTTTATAGCAGTCCTTGATTGCTTGCTTGAAGAAAAAGTGACGGACCCCAATTTGCACAAGCTATTCTTTGCTGACGATGGAGCCATTATAAGTGATGATCAGGCGTCCCTACAACGAGCACTTGATGTGTGGGTGGACATTTTTGAGGGACACGGGTATCGTATTAGTTCAAAGAAGACAGAGTATCTGTGCTGCCCGTTCTCTGGCCCTCATCAGCTATTCCAGACATTTACTTGAATGGAAGAGTGCTTCCCAAGTGTGAAAAGTTTAAATATCTGGGATCTATGATTAATTAAGAAGCAACTTGTGATGACGACATTAACCATCGCGTAAGCGTATGGTGGATGAAGTGGCGGGAAAACTCCGCCATCTTCTGTGATCGAAAAATGCCCCCTAAGCTGAAAGGAAGGCTCTACACTTCAGTTGTACGTCCGGCGCTCACATACGGTTCACAATGCTGGACAATGCACAAAAAGTATGAGAGCAAATTAACGGCAGCTGAGATGAAGATGCTTCGCATGACAGCGGGAGTAACAAAGCGTGAAAGAATTAGAAGTTCAAAGATCCGAGGAAGCCTCCACGTAAAAGAAACCATCACAAGAAAGATAGAGCGCGACCGACTCAGTTGGTATTGCCATGTTCAAAGGAGAGATCCTTTGAACCCCGTCCAAAAGGCGTTATCAATCAACGTTCCAATTTCAACACGCAAAAAAGGCAGGCCGAAAAACAATTGGTGCAAACAAATGCAAAAACACCAGCATTTGATTGGCCTCAGCGATGAAGTAATCCCAAATCGGGAAGCCTGCCGCTACTTTCTGAGGTCAAACCGGCGGACCCCACAAGCGGACCACTAGGAATGCAGTTAAGTGGGAAGGTTATGGTTCTACACTTCTGACCATAACAACGCCGGAGAAAAAAGGAAAAAAGAAGTCGTTTAGAGCAGCGTCCTCCCCTTTAAAAAAAACACAATAAATTTTATATATACTCGTACATGTTTGCTACGGCTCCTTTCAATCCCAAAAGTCCTCCTGGGAGTCGATCTTCGGAATTCCAATGTGCTCTCAACGATGAACTTTAAATTTTACCTTCTTGTTTGTTCAAGAAATAAGGTGACTTTTTATTTTCAGCAGTTTACATAACTACATTCTTTGGCATACATGTCCCCTAACATATGTTGCCATATTCAGCCTTTTTAATATTTAGTTTGTTTTCCAAAGGTAGGTGTTTTAAAGTTGTTTCGCGAATCTTTATTAAATTTTGTATGCACGTTGACATGGATGAAAAGTTGAAAAATTTAAGAAAGTTGTTATTGAGAATAGTCGAATCACTATCAGAAAAGTTTCTGAATATATTGGCATATCGATTAACTCAACGCATGATTTTTTTTTCAGATATATGGGCATGAAACGTGTGTCATCGAAGTTTATTCCGAAATTGCTAAACCTTACCAAAAAAAACTGTCGCATGAGCATCACTCAGGAGCTGTTGAGTGGCATGAATGACAATCCAGATTTTCTGGAAAAGGTCATCACTGTTGGCGAAACATGAATTTACTGCTATGATATCGAAACCGAAGCCCAATTATTCCAATCCCCAGTGGAAGCGACCAAAGGAGCCAACACCAAAAAAAGCACGCCAAATTCTTGTACATATTAGAAGGAAACAGCTTCTTACAATGGCGCGGCTCATCATGAGTTCGAAGATCGTACGGTTAATAAGAACGCATGGCTGTGGCTATGAAAGGACTGCGATTTACCACGATTGAGGAGATAAAGACCTCGTCGCTGGTCCTCTTAAACCTTCCTCTTACTTCTTGAACGTGATATATCATTCCTGGACATTAAATGGCATTTTGCTTTATCTTCTCTTAAATTATTTACAAAAACGAGCCCATTGTGTTACAGTGGAGGCTTTGCTCCTCGCTAAGAAGACTGTTGTTATATAGGAGACAGCCATGTAGCAGAAGGATAGTTGTTGTCTAGACATTTCCATTTCTGTAAACTTTTGGCGGAATAAAAACGATAGTCTATAACTCGTTGGGGAAATTAGATTGGTGGTGGTTATGGTAAACTAGACATTAAACCGAAAGGTTTTTCTAGATTATCATAATCTAAGTCCATTTTATTTTATTTATTTATTTAGTCAATAAAGTACATAGGCTTTCTTAGACCTATAATATAAGATATAACCTTGAGTTAACAATTATGCCTGGAAATGGTAAATTAAATTAACTTTAATGGATGATATCGACATATTAAAGTCGATATTCATTCATATTCATTCATTATTCATTATATAATAACAGCAAGCCATTTAAAGATGAGAAACGATAGTTGGTATGATAGTGGGTTATGAAGAAAAAACGATTGATTGTAAGTTGACGGATGGAAGGTTAAGATTCAAGAGACCCAATATTTCAGGACAATCAATCTCACCAATAAGGATTCTATGTAAAAAAATTATTCTTGATACCTTTCTCCTCGTTTCGAGTAAATCGAGTTTAATAAGTTTCAATCGATCTTGATCTGGAGGCAAATTATTAAAATTTGACCAAGGATGTCGCCTGAGAGAGAACCTTAAAAATCGTTTTTGTATCGATGCTAATCTCGCAACATGAATGTGTAGTAGGGACACCAAACGACGGATGCATACTCCAGCAGAGATCATAAGGAGTATGCATATAAGGTTTTTAAAACATAAGGATCGATGAACATTTTAGCATAACGTTGTAAAATTCCTAATGCTCTGTTAGTTTTATTAGTGATGAACACAACATGAGAATTAAACGATAGTTTACAATCTAACATAACGCCCAAGTCTTTAACTAACGAAATACGTGGAATTGCACTACCATCAAGGGAGTAAGAGTAAATATAGGAAGAAGAACTCCGAGCAAAAGTAATAATCGACCATTTACTAACATTAAGAGAGAATTTGGTTTTAGAGCACCACAAAGCAAATATTTGAAGATGATCACTTAAACGATGAAAGCTGATGGGATGATGAGTAGATTTTAAAATCATCGGCAAACATTAGGATATTACAGTGGGGTAAACATTTCACAACATCATTAACGAATAGAATGAACAAGAGAGGACCAATATGGCTACCTTGTGGGACACCTGATGTTACCTGAATTTTTACGGAAGTATGATTACGAAACTTTACAAATTGGAATCTATTTTCTAAGGACGATGATAGTCATCTGAGAAAGATGTTAGGGAAACCTAGTCGTTCAAGCTTATAAAGCAAAAGCTTATGGTTCACTCGATCAAATGCTTTACTGAAGTCAGTGCAAATTGCATCAACCTGGTTACCTTTATTAATTTCAGAAATGACATACATAGTTGATGAAGAGGAGGAGATTAGTAACTGTCGATCTGTTTTTAGCAAAGCCGTGTTGGTTATTGCAAATTAGATTTCTACAAAAAAAATTCAATTTTTCTGTTACTAAGGAATCGAACAGTTTAGGTAGGGACGATTGCTTTTTTTTTGCAATTTTGCAAAATATGGCATAGTATATCGTGTAGTGGAACCGCACATACTTTTAAGAACCCCGAGAAGATTCCGTCTGGGCCGGGATTAAAATTCGATTCTACACCATTTAGTTTATTAAGAACATTTTCTGCAGACAGTAAAATGTTGTTAAAAGCAGGGGGAGGAATAGCACCTAGATAATCGAAAAAGTCCGCATCTATAGTTGAATCAGTTATTGAGGAGACAGATTGACAAAATGAGGCAAATGTGTTACAGATATCACAAGGATTGTCAATCGATTGACCACCAAAGAGAGAAGAGGCTTTGAGAGCTTACAAAATTCCAAAAGTTTTTTGGTGACGACTTGATTGGAGTGGGCATGATATAAATAGGTTTTAAATTCAGATCTGATTAAACGATACGCAGTATAGTCCTCATTCAACAAGCTAGACCGTCACTTCTTATAGGCTCTGTTTTTGAGCACCTTTACTTCAAAGCTCATTAATTTCTAATGATAAAAAAGGACTCTAGTCAAAATTGTTAAGCTCACTATAAATATTAACATAGTTAGCATTTTTGAAATCGAATTTGTAGCAATTTAGAACATTAAAATGGATGAAATCAAAATGACTTCTTCTTTCTTCTTTTCTTTTTTTCTCCGGCGTTGTTATGGTCAGAAGTGTAGGACCATAACCTTCCCACTTAACTGCATTCCTACTGGTCTGCTTATGGGGTCCGCCGGTTTGACCTCAGAAAGTAGCGGCAGGCTTCCCGGTTTGGGATTACTTCATCGCTGAGGCCAATCAAATGCTGGTGTTTTTGCATTTCTTTGCACCAATTGTTTTTCGGCCTGCCTTTTTTGCGTGTTGAAATTGGAATGTTGATTGATAACGCCTTTTGGACGGGGTTCAAAGGATCTCTCCTTTGAACATGGCAATACCAACTGAGTCGGTCGCGCTCTATATTTCTTGTGATGGTTTCTTTTACGTGGAGGCTTCCTCGGATCTTTGAACTTCTAATTCTCTCACGCTTTGTTACTCCCGCTGTCACGCGAAGCATCTTCATTTCAACTGCCGTTAATTTGCTCTCATACTTTTTGTGCATTGTCGAGCATTGTGAACCGTATGTGAGCGCCGGACGTACAACTGAAGTGTAGAGCCTTCCTTTCAGCTTAGGGGGCATTTCTCGATCACAGAAGATGGCGCAGTTTTCCCGCCACTTCATCCACCCTACGCTTACGCGATGGTTGATGTCGTCATCACAAGTTGCTTCTTTATTAATCATAGATCCCAGATATTTAAACTTTTCACACTTGGGAAGCACTCTTCCATTCAAGTAAATGTCTGGAATAGGCTGATGAGGGTCAGAGAACGGGCAGCACAGATACTCTGTCTTCTTTGAACTAATACGATACCCGTTTCCCTCAAAAATGTCCACCCACACATCAAGTGCTCGTTGTAGGGACGCCTGATCATCACTTATAATGGCCCCATCGTCAGCAAAGAATAGTTGAGGCACATTGGGGTCCGTCACTTTTCCTTCAAGCAAGCAATCAAGGTCTGCTATAAAGAGCAGTGGGCTGAGGACGCTCCCTTGGTGTACACCGACTTTGATTGCGAACTCTTCGGTGACTCCTGCGGTTCATCTTACTCATGTCGTTGCTCTCTTGTACATGTCCATGATCACTCGCACGTAGGTTTCTGGAACTCCTTTTTGTCTTAGCGCTACCCATAAAAGATCTCTTGGTTGCCGGTCAAATGCCTTCTCGAAATCAACCAACACCATATGCAAGTCCTTTGAAGAATCACGATGCTTTTCCATCATGACCCTTACACTTTGGATTGCATCTGTCGTTGATTTACCCGAGACAAACCCGCACTGGTCATCAGATAGTCGTATTATTTTCCGCAGTCGGCTATCTAATACCCGTTCAACGATCTTCATGGTGTGCGACATCAGCTTGACAGAACGGTAGTTATCACAATTTCGCGTATCACCCTTTCCTTTGTGCAATGGAAGAAGATAGCTTTCCCTCCATTGATTAGGCATAGTGTCGCCTCTCATAAGTTTGGAGATAAGAACCATGAGCCATCTAGACCCGATGTCTCCCATCTTTTTCCAGAACTCAGAGGGTATCCCGTCCGGCCCAACAGCTTTTCTTTTCTTGGAGTTTTTAACCGCGTACCGAACTTATTCGACTGTGATGTCGGATATTTCGGCATGATTCGGGGCGGCTCTTGAAAAGTACACTCGGGGAAACTGTTCGTTCAGAAGTTCCTCGCAATACTGTCGCCATCTGTGGAGAATTTTTTCGTCTTCCACAAGGAGTTGGCCTTCAGCATTGTGAATAAACTTTGGGAAACGAATCTCCTGAGCATTTCTTCTTCTCTGGGCGGCTGTCTTAAAGATATTTGCTCCTTTGTTCAAATTGCTTTGTCGAAGCTCCTGGGTAGCCTGGTTCCTGTCAGACGCGGAGGACGATATTTCTTCCAACTCCTGATAGAGGCCTTCCATGCTTTTCGCTTTGAATTCGGCGCACTTTTCGCGATACCTTTGCAATATCTATATACCTTTTCACGGCGAGCTTTTTCCTCTCTATTAGTAGAAGAGCACTTTGACTAAGCTTGGAAAGCCATTTTCTTTTCGTGTATCACTGCTTTGGCTTCGTCTGTCCTCCACCAGGTTTCTTTTGCGTGTTGGCAGGGGCCTTTAGATGTTCCGAGCAGTGATTTGGCTTTCTCCAGGCCAGATTGTTGTAGGGAATCCCACATGCCTTGTGCTCTGCACTCCTCATTACCGACCTCATCGCTAATGGAAAAGAGGTAGTTCCTAGTAAGAGTAGGTTCCTTTATCCAGCTTATACCACTTGATTCTCTCAGACACCTTCGTTTGCTGCTTTGACTTCTTACTCGCCTCCATAAAAAATTCAGTCAGGAGGAGCCGGTGTTGAAGGGCGATCGCGTCTCCCAGGATCACTTTGCAATCTTTAACTCGTGGCTTCATGAAAGTGGATACCAAATGATAGTCTATTTGGGTTTCATTTCCGCCGCTGCTATATGTGATCAGGTGCCGGCTTTGTTTGACGAACATGGTATTTAGCACTATAAGTCCGTACGACTTGCACATGTTTAGGATATCTTCACCTGAAGAGTTCCTGGTGCCGTATCCCAGCCCTCCGTGGTAGTCTTCATAGTCTTCGCTTGTCTTCCCGACATGTCCGTTTAAATCTCCCCCAACAAACAAAAGCTCTTCCTTTGGGATGATTTTGACAAGGTTGTGGAAATCTAGCCAGAATGCATCTTTTTCTTTTTGTTCGCATCCCACTTGAGGGGCATATGCGTTTACGATGTTCCACACCTCACCATGCATCACCAATTTGAGAGCCATCAAACGGTCACTGGACTTTGAAATGGTTAAGACGTTGCCAAGTAACTCTGCCGCAAGGATGATGGCGATTCCGTTTTTTCCTTGTTCCAATCCATAGTAAAACATCTTGTAGGCTTTTGTTTTAACGTCCAAGAAACGTGCCCGATTACCGGTGTTTCGCCATTTCGTCTCTTGTACACACAGGATGTCTACTCGCCTTCTAACCATCATTTCTTCAAGCTCATAGCTGCGACCACTCATGCTTCCAACGTTCCAACTCGCGACTCTTAAGTGTGGCTTACGCCGTTTCATTACTTTGCTATCCCCCGGAAATCCTATAGCTCTGACCCGAGCATTGCTGCTCGTCCCAGGATCACGACCATTAGTAGTGCCTGGCGGGGTAGTGCTTTTCCTTTTAGCGTTCTTTTCCATAATGCTACGGTTTGACCGTTTTCTTTCTTCCCTTCCTTTTTGACACGGGCATGCTCCAGATTTTTTTATTTTTTTTTTTGATTGATCTTTCTCTTACAACACCGGAGATCTCCTGTCGTGTCAACCTACTGATTTGCATGCACACTTGTGGGGCAGTTTAATGGTGGTATATGTGTCCCTAGGCTCACTTTGGTGTTTTCTATATTGCCTAGATGTGATTTTTGTTTACCTTTGTTTTAGTCGCCTTTTACGACAAGCGAGAGGTATCGCTGCAGGGATATTCTTAACCCGTCCCTGCACGGAAAAGAGAACGAATGCAATACATTTTGAAAAATAAACTCAAGGCTTTAAGAGTTCAAAACTTGGACGATCTCAGAGTGAAGGAGCTGATCCGCTTGTAGGTAAGTGGCCAATTACAAAACTTCGTCCTCTCTGATGAAACCATGATCAACATGTCATCCTAAGATCGTTAGTTTTCTAGTTTTTAGGTTTAAATTAATTTTTACTATTTTTTACTTAAAACTTCTTTATGTTAGACTAAAATACTAAAAATTAGCTGTCATCAGAGGGGTAGTGAAGGTACGCAGAACAACTTAAACTATACCTTTCAGCCTCGTGATTGACTTTAAACAATTTGAAAAAAAAAAGTTTTCTTAAAAACTGATCGCATTAAACTCAGGGGTCCCACAAGGTAGTCACCTTGGCCCATTGATCTTTGTTTTGACTGTTAATAACGACTGCAATTTTATGGAAAACTCCAATATATTAACGCATGCGGATAGAATCTCTGCTCCTGTAGGATGTAAGCAGGATCTGAATTCGTTCTACATTTGGTATAGTAAAAACTTTGCCCCGCAGTTATTTTTTCACGTAAGCATGTTCCCTTAGGCCCAAGAATAATGAAATAATATCTGACGTTAGCAAAATACATGATCTCGGCATCAATTGTGGTAGGGAACTTACCTTCCATGCCTATATCGATCACATAAAAGATGATCAAAGGAACTTAATCACTATATGCTACTTTTGTCAGACCATTATTGGAATATGATAGACAGGTTTGGTCTCGAAACCAAAGTTTTTCATTCAAAATTAAATCGATCGATTTTTGCGTTACGCCCTTTGCGGTTGTCCATACGAAAAAAGGCTTACACTCATTGGGCAGTAGGCTCTTAAAAAATGTCAGAATGTGTCGGACATTAGCTTTGTGCATCGACACCTAAATGGAGTAATAGATCACCAGGAATCATTGGAGATGGCCTCCCTTTTTACCAACCCCGTCACCTTAGATCAGTAACATTATTTGGCTAACCTCCTCACCGAACTGAATATGACAAACTGAACATATCACTAGAGTATTGCGAATCGCTAATATTGCACCTTATACCACCCTATCTTCCCCCATCAAACGCCACGGTTTTTTTATGGTTTAAGCAGCAGCATTGACTGCCGATGGTCGGTCTCCGCTCATATTGATGCACTATGGCATTCAATTTATATTGAAACCGTCTTGGAAGCTGTGTTAAAGCAATAGGCACGCGAGCATTTTGGTCAAAGACGCCGGATATTCTAACAGGACTATACAACTTTCACAAAACCCGAATAAATTAATGGCGCCTTCAAAGGATACAATGACTGACAAACGAGCCTTTGATCTTTAATGAAATCAAAAACTAAAGGCATAAGACTTTTCATAAAAAAGCTTACGGTCATCTGTAGACCAAATAGGTTTTCAACGGTATAAATACTCGTATGGTCAAGCTATTGCAAAAGACTTATCAAAATTGCTTTGGAGGCCTATTAGTTATACGTCATTGAAATTTCAGTGAGTTTCAGAGTGATAGTGGCCTTGTGATGAAAGTCCCGAGGGCTTAAGGTAGATACAACGCAAATCAGACAAGACTTTCCCAGAGCTACATAAATATGTAGAAGCTGACTTCTCTTATTTCAAGCATGCGTTTTAAATTGAAAGCAAAGACAGCCCATTTAATATATCCGCTTAGCTTGAAGCTGTGCTTGGGTAGAGCAATAGGTGGACCCAAGTCTGTCGTTCATATTACTAATGTAGGACCGGATGCATGTGTCATGGAGGGATTTCACAACATCCTATAGCCCAGAGCCCAACATTTTTCAATTTAATATTGACAAAAGTAGTAAGGGAAACAACGAAGAGTGAATGCTGCTTTCTCATGGGAATACCTGGCTCCACATGTGAAGGGTCATCAATACATATAATTGTTAGATTAGAAATACCGCATTTCGCTATGCCAATAATTATTCGTTTTAATTAATTGATGAGAAAAAGGCTGGCCACGGAAATGGACGGTAAGTTAATCCGACGGTAGCCAAAGAGGCTACTCGTTCCACGTGAGCGCAACTGATGTTTTCCAATTACTTTCTTGCAGAAGATAGCTTTTTTAGCATGACTAATTGGTAGCTCGGCCTATTTCAACCCTTCCATGATATTAGTATAAAATGAGGAAGCCAGTTCAATCATATGATACAAAACCTATTGGCGATATCAACAAGTTAATTGATTTCACTCAGCTACCATTGGCAAGTTACCCGATCCACTAATGGAATATCTGTTCCCTTTGAAACACCATATCGATTCACGCCACACTTCCTGCAACAAGGGTCTTCGAAAATAAACACAGAAAACGTTACTGACAAAGAGGAACCAAAAAGCGCTGCTGAAAGCGGAACTTACACCGATTTTCAGTTCGATAATCCCGACCAAAGATAATTGCGAAAATTTCACGAAACTTTATTTCCTTTCCGCTGATTTCAGTTCTTTTTCCTCCTCAAACCCAAATATCGCTCTCGCGCACGCCATTCCAAACACAACTATTGAATAGCGATGCCCGCGCGAATGAGGTCGGCCCCGTTTGGCCATACCCAATCAAGCGATAAATTTGACGAGTAGGATAGCCACGTCGTCGATGATAGTGGTCCAATTATAGTGGCTACGATGCCGAAGATGATGACGCCGCGCCGTTCCAATGATGATGATGATGAAGTTTTCAATCGAATTAATCCACTAAATGAGTCGAACAATGGTTTAAAATTGATTTCCCGGATGACCAGCACCGGCAGGAAAAGAAACAAGAACAGATACAGGAGCGATGATGTTTTATTTATTGACATATTGCATTATCGAAGGCTCGGGAGAGACAACGTTTGCGTAATATAACACATTCATTGACTCAAATCGAGCGATATGGTTGTCACGCGCCACCGACAATGATGCCGAATTTATTTAAATTAATTGAAATTAATTCGAGCATAATGTTGTGGTTCATCACACGCGGCCTTCCGCAGCGGAAGGAACGGATGTATTCGATATTGTTGTCGTGAATGGCTATGCAAGATGCAAGCCGTGTTAAAGCGGATTCATGGTGAAGAAAAACCGATTTCTTTTCTTTCAATAGAGCACAAATAGCGCTGCAGTTGGTGCAAGAAATGTTTGCAGCGTTGGCATACAAAATAACTGACGAAACTGGTCGGGCAACATTGCGTCTTGCAATGGCAGCGTAAAGCCATACTTGTAATACAATACCTGAACGGGTGGCTCCTTTCGGTTCCTGCATTGAATCTCCATAGAAATAGAAACGTTCCAATTACGATTCGAGTTCGATATTGGACGCGTATTGCATCTTGAATCCCTGGAAATGGTTGTAGCGCGGATGCAACAATATAGATCGAAACAAGAAAGAAAAAGAGAGAGAGATAATGAAGGATTGAGAGATACTGTCGTAATTAATCAGGTGCATCGTTGCAATCTATGTTGGCTTTCAATTGACTAAAACGTGTAAGTTATTGGAATGAAAGTTAATTAAGCTGTGCCTCGAGGAGAGATTTTTTTGTTTAAGGATAAAAGATGCTGGAATGACAGCGACGTGAGATGAATCTATTTGTGGAATACGAACGGAATTGTTAAGCTTCTTGGCATCGTGTTCATGTCAAACACGATTTGGTTCGGCGTCATACGGGGTTATAGGAATGAATGGAAAGCGATTGCCAATCAATGAACTAGCTGAAGTAGGCAAGCAATGGCTTGCTAGCAATTTACTCATAAACACTGACCAATAGAGGCCTGAGAGTGGTCCCGTAAGGTACCCGTATATCTTAGAATCATGGATACACCATTTTCAAATGAACATGTATCCTTCGCCTTGATTTCTTGTCGCATTATAATCTCTGATAACAGATTCCTTTTTGCTTCCTTCGTCATCACTGTTTCCGCATATAATGCGGCTAATTTGTTTTGAGCTCCAATGAAGAAAGTGGTCCTACTGGCAGTGAACATTCAAAATTGTACACTTTCTTTTGTAGCTAAACTGCAATTGAGTTAATTACCACTGTGTTATTAGTGACCGAACAACTTAAACGGGCTCTTAACCATCGGAAAGAAGTGGCCGATATAACTTTTCGCTTTCAAGGAAAAGTTGAAACCAAATTAGACAACTCTGCCAGCTAATTATTGTAGAAAAGAAGTACTCAAACCTACTGACATCTCTGGCGCCTCTATTATTTCGAGGATGCTTCTAACCATACTTTAATGATAACAGAGGGTTAGTAGACCGGTTGAAACTCTTCCACGGCGCGATCCAATAAGAGGTGTCATTTTCAATTAATGAAAAAGCGCAACATTTTTATGGGAGATGGTAATACTTTGATTTTAGATTAAAAAACAAATTCAAAGATTAATAATAGATTTATAAGAAGAGATACAATATCTACCAAATATCCGCCTCGGCATTGCCTACAAATTGTCTTTCTTGTGTTAAAATGTTTATGTTTTTGAATAATTGCAGATTCTCTTTTTTTAAGTGCATGAATCTCGCACATAGCGCCAAAGAAAAGCGACTAATGATGGTCAATTAAAGTCAATATTTTGAAGGATCACGAATCCATCAAATTTCACATGCAAT
Source organism: Merodon equestris (assembly GCA_958301585.1). Taxonomy (NCBI): domain Eukaryota; kingdom Metazoa; phylum Arthropoda; class Insecta; order Diptera; family Syrphidae; genus Merodon; species Merodon equestris. Next base: position 50,071,476 of record OY284415.1, on the reverse strand, counting down.
ATAGCCACAGTTTCAACAGCTGTGTGGTATGTGGCGCGACTCAAAAATAAGAATAGTATTCCTCTCAGACAAGAAAAGGTCGTTAAGTATCAATAAATATTGTGAAGAATGTACTTGATGGAGAAAATGTATCTTTAATTTGTATAAGAGAAATTCGCTCGACCTTCTGATTGTGGGCAACCTCTCTAATGTACTCCTTCAAGACCAATTATCTTCTGCACATATGATATTGACCTTACCCTTCCCTTACTCACTGTGCCCTCGATTCCAATACTCTTAATGATCACTTTCTTGATAATACATCAAACCGATACGTCCTACCCCCCTTCCCTCCCGCCCCAAATGGCGCGCTGTGCTCTTTGACTTGTTCAAGTGCTTAAGTCGGACGTATTTTACATTGATGGCATTCTCCTTAGATTTACAAAACTAGTTCTTCCCTCGCTCCTTAGTCCACTCATTTATCCCTTTAAGCATTACGTCCTCAACCATTCCACTCTTACGAAAAAAAGCAGACTGCTGTTGGAAACATCTGAAGCCATCACTTCGAAGTGCCTAACTCCCATTAAGCATACCGCCTTGCCTCTCTAAAGTCTTGGTACTTGCAAAATAAATTAGTTTATATCTGGATGAAAATGATTTTTTTGATTCATTTTTATTAAATTTTTACTTAGAGCTATCTTAGGCTTTTTCTGTTTACAAGTTGTTTTTTTTTTTATATTTTGCCTAGAGCTAACCTCAAACTACCCATCACCCTAACCTACCCTAACCTACCCTAACCTACCCTAGCCTACCCTAGCTTATATAAGTCTGCCACTGGCGTTTGGCAGACTTTGACTTTTGCTATATGAATTAAGGGTACCACTGACGAAGTCCACTCCAGCCACCAAAAGCATTGATGCTGACGGACGACGTCTCCTCGAACTCATCGACATCGTGCGACATCGATCTACTAAACTTGAGGCGCTCGAACTCACGGAGCGCGACATCACGTTCGTAGAGGAATCACCGCTCCACGAAATTGCGGGCCACGTGGAAGATTAGCGGTACCGCTGATCTATCCTGGATCAGACGACATTGATCTAAATAGAGAAATGTCTCTGGTGGAACAAAGCCGTTAAGGCGCACTCTCTTGTAGTACAAGTAGTTGGGGTAGTAAACCCCGAAGATCAGATTATTGACCGATGTCATTGTTCTTGCAACGTGGCTTCAAATCAGTTTTATCAGAAAGTTATCCATCCGTATAATCCTGGCCCTATTGTATAGGACCTCGTTCGGGTAAAATTTCGTGTACTCAGATTCGTTTGTCCTATGTAACCCGAGACAAGTCCTGAGACATTTGTCTCTCAAACAACCGTTAATCCCTTCCATCAAGCTGGCTCTCACATTGAACCAGACGGGACATCCATAGGCAACCATGGGCCTGATTTAGGCCATGTAGCAGATTACCTTTACCCTTGTCAGGGCGAAAGCGCCTCGGGCCATTGCCAGTACAACATCTACATGTTTGTCAAAATATAGATACTGATCTAGCACGATCCCATGGTATCTGACTACACTTTGTCTCACCAGTGGACGACCGTCCGGTCCAAAATGATGACCCTGTGCCAATTTTTGCTAGTGTCCTGGGAGGCCCTAGACAAAGGCGTTCTGAACAATATAGATTCTGATTTCCGGAAGTTGATTTTCAACTTCCAGTCGTCACAATACTTCTGAATTTTTTCAAAGTTGTCTGCATACGCTATAGAATGGTGAAGAAAAACTAGCAAATCACACTAGTAAACGCTGAAAAGGATCGGCGAGTTTACCGTGCCTTGTTGCAGTCCATTTTTGATTTCAAATATTTCGGTAGAAGTCGCATTGGCTATTTTCACAACAAACTTTCTACCGGTTTACATGTCAAAAATTATATATAGCAGTGGTTTACTCATGCCCAGCCGACTGAACTTGTAGTAAAGTCCTTCTAGCCATACGGTGTAGAAAGCTTTTTCCAAGTCAATCAGACAGGCACCCGTGCATTGGTTCTTGCATTTGTTCCACTGGATATCCGATACGAGCTTCGGCGCGGCATGAATAGTGTCATGTCCCGCTCTGAGACCGAATTGGTTATCCGGAATGATTTTATTGTCCTCAATCCATGTAGACAGGGCTCTATGGACCACCTCCTCGAAGACCTTGCTGATACTCGGAAGGAGACTTATTGACCGAAGATTTGCCGGGTTGGAGGTGTCTTTACCCCTCTTGGGGATTGGTTGCACCACCGCTGTTTTCCAGTGCACTCTATGCCACTGGTGGAACGTGCCTAAGCACAACATTTGATATACCGTCTGTTCCCGCGAATTTCTTTCTTTTCAATGACTTGAAAATCATCTGAAGATCCTCCGTCGAAATGAACAGGGGTGCCCCCTCACTGGTGACGACATTTAATCTGGTAAAATTAAGGTTCTCCGATCGCCAATCTTCTACATCATTTTGAAGGTGGAAGTGATGAAGTAGCGATGATCGCGGTTTGGGCGAAGATCTCATTTACTTCCTGGAATACAGCTACCACGTCGATTGACGCGTTTCGGTACATGTTTGTGGTATCGCTGTCGTTGGCGTGGTATCGTACTATTCATTGTCTGTTTAATGATATCGTCCATTTGTTTAATGTACCTGTCAAACTCGTAGTTTGGTGGGAAGGCGGCACTCGAAGTGAGCGTTCTCGTCAGGGAACTGGCAAAGCGCGGCCAAGGTGCCCTACTGTAATCGTAGGGGCGCGTTTTAACATACTCTGCCATATCCGCGAATTCGTCTGTTACTGAGATCACGGCACTAAGTCCGCAATGGTCACTGTCATATACGAAGGTCCGTAGACAGTTAGTAGACCATTCGTTCGTGTCAGCCAGTCTTTTATGAAGATCGGGTCGGTCCCTTCGGATTATTTTGTAAGAACTGTCCCGAATTTTGTGCTTCTGGTTTAGCTTTGTTTCGCTAAGCAAAAGTACATCGGGGCTTTCGTCTTCCAACAGGTTAGAAAGTACAGTTTTTCGCTCGACCGGCGTACCCATTACGATTGTGCGCTAGGCCCGGCAGAAGCGAGTACATTCTATACACTCGGGTCGCCTGCTCGTGGATCTGTTGATGGAGTTGGCCGATCTGCCTTTGGATGGCGAGCGGGATCGAACGCAGGTCCACGTCGGCATCCGGTGCCTTGGTAACGCTGGTAACGATTGGTAATGATCTTCTGTCTGAGATTCAATCGGGCTTTAAAGCTAACCATAGCTGCGATGGTAAAGGTACTTTACGATATAATCTCACAACTTGACAACTTGATGAAGGCCGATTAGCAGTTCTATGCCTCCTTGATGTCTCCCAAAACATTCTGACTATTTTGTGTTTAAGAAATAATTATTTATTACCATAAACAGAACATAGAGAGTGGTGGTCGAGGAGGCAAGCTCAGAACCCAAAATCTTTTTTTCATTAGTACGAGTACCACAGGGTTTGTTATTCGGCCAAATCTTCTTCTATATGCTCATACTTAGGGCCGTCAAAAATGTCCCTTCTCGCCTCTATACTGGTGACGCACAGATTTATTCGATCTCATTGAAGACTTACTTGTCAAGTAATTAATGAGGACCACTAGAGTATCCATGGTTGGTCGGAAACAAATGGTCTTTCCCTGAATCTAAGTAAGGCGCAGTTAATATTTCTTGTGCTTCTGAGCACAAACTACTTGTACTATTCTACGTTGTGATTCGGTATGCCTATGGTTTTCAGAGGTATGATCACATATCAGCCTAACAAACTAATTTCTTATCTTGCAGTATATAGTCAGAAATTGCATTTTCTCCATAAAGTCATCCATACTACCATTTCCATCAATCTGCAAAAGCTCTTATGTTAATAGCATTAGTCTATGTAGCTCTCTGCCAATATACACGAAAATACTCAGATTCACTAATTCTAAAAAGCAGATAATCAACTATTTATCAAGTCAGCGCTAATTATGTCTTCCGCAGACTGTAAAGGAAAGGGTGTTTAACAATTTCCCTATAAAATACAAATTGTAACGACATCCTGGGCCGGGCCATGTTTGCTGGATTTAGGTCCATCACAAACTCGGCACCCGTGGACTCACTATATCGGCGTAGCTCTCACACTACACTGTCCTTCTGGGTTAAAAATCGAGCCCAGATAGTGACTGAAAGCGGCTGGTTGAATGTAGCCGTTACCCGTTTGGGTAAAAACATGAGTCAGGGCTCCAACTGCCGTATGCTTTGGCCCTCAAGTGCGGTTATAACGCTCGACAAGACTTTTCCGGGTTAAAATCCAAATCGGAGTATTAGCCTTCTTGCTATCATTTCCTACTCATAATTTTACTCGTCGAGCACAGCTCTAATTGATTTGGGCAGCACAACCACATGTCACTTTTTTTACCGCACAATGTGATGTCACCCATAGGTTTGATTCATACTGACTCTTCGTGACGATAAAATTTCGCGAATCCCACTTCCGACCAATACAACAAACAGTTGCTTGCCTCGAACTTCTTTAACTTCCCTTATTGTTGCAGAGGATTTTCCTTTGACTTCTATTGCTTCTTTCTCTTATACACGTGGGTGCCGCGTAAGAACGGAGAATAAATTTCCCTGTCTCGCCTCAATAATCTCAATAAGGTACAGTTTACCTGTATAAGATTTTGTCCAAACATTAACTTTCTGCTCATGTTCTCGACCGTTCAAGTAAACTAAAATTCAAGTTAACGACCATTTTAATAGGATATAATGTAATTTAATACGCTTCAGAATTAACCGTGATTGAAACTTAGTTTGAAACATTTTTATAAATTCATTCATTCCCAGTTTAGTAGCTTTTTAACGTCTTGGTGAAAATCTAATTTGTTTTTGATTTTAGGCTCAGTGCGAACATATATACGTAAAGATCGGAAGTCACATACTCGTTTGTCGCAATTCGGCTACATTTTACCCTGTCGATATAATCTATAATCTTTATTTCGGGCTTCCTCTTACTGCTGGGTTAACGTTCCCATAATTCTGAATATGTTCTGAATTTCTTTCTTTTTGTCCTCCATAAGCGCTTTGGTGTCCTTGTTGCTTTCCTTTGCCAAAAATGCAACCTTTACGCTATTTTCAAGACCAACCCCATAAATATGATACACGCATGAGGGGACAAACCAAGTTGAAGTGCTTCGTCAGATTCGGGGAAGTTTTATAAATCTCCAAAATTTGTGAAGGTTTCGCCTTGCGATGAAGGTGTCTCAGTTACTGTCTGAGCAACTTCTCCATCGGTCATTGATAGAATCGATTCATGATAAATTCTGAAAGTTTTATCATGAAGAACAAAAATTGATTCAGTTAACTATGAAATCGTCTGCTTCACTCGTTTAACCTCTTCCCGAATGGTCACAGGCGTTTCTTTCATGAATTTGAATAATCTTGTTGACGCTGGTATTGGACTTTCCAATAAGCTAGATTAGAGTTGTTTTTGTTAGTAACATCCAAAGGTACTACACATGTGAGGAACATGCTTGCCTCTGTTATATCTTGATCTCTAATTGCTTGCTTGTACTCCCTGGGTCCTGAAAAGCCATCGCAGCACCTTTTAGAATTTAAGGTAAGCTCATGGCTGATAGAATCTAATTGAGTTTCAGTTTTAGTCATCAAAATTCTCTTCGTGATATGTTCAAGCAATGAATAGGGGCATTTTGACCAAATTTCAGGATAACATTTTCAGATTGACATTGATTTTTTCATATTGTGAAGTGGGTGGAGAAAGTCAAAACTGATTTTCCCTATTTAACACAAGATCTTCTTCTTCTTCTTAGATGGCGTTACAGCTCATAAAGAGCCAGAGCCTAGCTTCTCTCGTCAAGGGTACCGGCTCCAATAATAACGAAAATGTTTAATACGAGCTTAGAGCAATATTTTGTTCCACAAATGCTAAAAATGTCAATTATTCGCCCCTTATATAAGGATGGTAAAAACAACAAAATTTCAAACTATAGGCCAATCTCAACCCTGTCAACAATAAAGTGTTAAAAGAAATTGTGGCTAGGAGGCTCTACCAATATGTCGAAAAATAAATCAAACAAATAAATAAAAACAGTTTGGATTCAGACAAAATGAAAGCATAAATCGATTACCTCCACATTTTACAAAGCTTCACCACATACAGGCCTTAACAAAAAAACTTCGACAATCCGCATGCGGTATATACCATCTACGAGGGTGGTCCGATAAGTACTTAGCCTCACCGCCAGATGGCGCCAGTATCGCAAGAGCAACTTACTATCGTGTAGTACATTCCAGAAGACGGCTACTGTCGAATTTCAGCCGGATCGGACTCGTAGTTTTGCTTTGACCGCGTGTGGAAGCGGGAGTGTCCGCGGATTTTAGAAAAATGGAAAAAGAGCAATATCGGTCGGTGATTCGATTCTTTTGGATACTGTGTACGGTGACTCTTCTCCTTCGATGGCGATTATCAAAAATTGGTTTAACGAGTTTCAACGAGGTCGCACGTCGGTTTTTGATGAGCCACGTCCAGGTGCCCCGAAAACGGCTACCACGGAGGATAACGCGACAAAAAACCACAATCTCGTATCGGCAGACCGCCGATTGAAGGTGCGCGAGATAGCAGAGACAGTAGGCATTTCAAAAGATCGCGTGGGTCATATCCTGCATGAAATTTTGGGCATGAGAAAGCTGTTGGCGCAATGGATGCCGCGTTCGCTCACTCCGATCTGAAGGAGTTTCTGCGTCGTTTCGTGACAGTCGACGAAACATGGATCCACTGGTACACACCAGAGACCAAAGAACAGTCGAAACAGTGGACTTCACCCGGCGAACGTGCTCCGAAGAAGGCAAAGGCTGTCCCATCGGCCGGAAAGGTGATGGCCACCGTTTTCTGGGATTCACAAGGTGTGATCGACATCGACTACCTGGAGAAGGGCAAAACGGTCACTGGGCTGTACTATGCCAAATTATTGGGCCGATTCGACGCCGAATTGAAGAAAAAACGGCCCCACTTGGCGAAGAAAAAAGTGTGCTTCCACCATGATAACGCACCGGCTCACACCTCCGCCCTCGCCACGGCCAAATTGGTCGAATTGGGCTACGAACTGCTGTCCCATCCACCGTATTTTCCAGATTTGGCCCCGTGCGACTTCTTTTTGTTTCCAAACTTGAAAAAGTCACTCGCCGGGCAGAAATTTCAGTCGAATGAGGAGGTCATCGCCGCCACGGGGCCTTTGCAGACCTCGGGTTAAAGAAGTCGGAGCATCGCTAGGTCAAGTGTATCGAGCTAAAAGGAGACTATATTGAGAAATAAATCGCCATTTCTCCAAAATGTTTGTTTTTCTTTTGTAGGCTAAGTACTTATCCTCGGAAGTTATAAATGCATATTAGCTTGGGGGAATGCCCCACAACTTCAAGAGCTTCAAGCGATGCAAGTCCGGATACAAAAATTGTTTGTTTGTCGACTCTACGGCAACAAGTCGGCGAGCACTCCGATATTAACAGTTAAAAGTTTCTGACGGCGAGAGCCGAAAACCTTTTTCAAGGCAAGTGTACTACGGGAATAATGACAGAACCCCGCCAGGAGAGAAGCCGCGAAGTAAACATTCGATGGCGCTCTTGTTATCGGGATCCGAAGTCATCAGCGGCCGATACACTACCCACTGCGTCACGGTGCTCTCTCAGTAACTTAGGTTGTGGTGATTAATTTCTTGCCATAGGTGAAAGCCCTTTTTTCGTACACACATCAAATCTCTAATCTATTTCAACTGTCCACGTGATTTGTGATTTTGTTATATAATGTGATCTGAAGCTCCAATTTTTGAGTTAATTCATCACTAACGCGATGGGTTAAGGAATCGAGAGGTCTGATTTGAAAAAAAAATTTGGTTAGCCCTTTCCTATCAGGGCCATCCTAAATTAATCAATTCGATCAAGCTGGAAGAACGAGGAGAGATATCCGACATCCTCTTCGTTCATCGACTGTTTTCGATTCCCCTTTACAACCAACATTATCAACACTAGTCCTCGAAATATGCAAAGTCCTTTCTCTCTAATCACCATCCATACTTCCTATTGCTCTAATCTCTCGTATTCTGAGGAGCGTTTATTGAAATATTTTATACTTGAACTATCTTCTACTTCGACCATGCTTAAAACTCCGTCTTCTCAATCGCCCTCCTTAACTCCAATCAAGGCTAAGAGTTCTAGTAGTTTGTAAAGATTGATTTTGCTGATGTTTGTTTTTTCAGTATTAAATTTTTCACAGTTGAGCACGACTTATGATATGAGTTTAATTTCGGCATACTCAATTGGTATTGCCATTATACATAAAAAGACTCATACCTGACTAAGCTATTGAATTTCATTACCAAAATTTATATTCTATGAAAAATGTTTTTCTTGCACTTTAACTTATTGATAAAACAATTCAAGCCGTACAACAATACACCTGCCAGTAAGCGTATAGTGGGTACAGATGAAAATGTTGATGCTGTATTCGCCAATGTTAACCAAGACCATGATTTGTCTATTCTTAGCCGTTCGCACTAATTGGGATTGTGTTACTCGAAGACGTGGATACGTGGAAGATTTTAAAAAAGAGTCTGGGAGTAAGACCTTACAAATGCAGGAACGCATTGTCACAGCGTCGAATTTTCAGTGAGTGCGTCTTAGAAATGCTGGAGGATGATCTGCCCTTTTTATTGATATTGAAATTGTCTTCTGGGAGGGCGCTTATTTCTGGTTGAATGGCTATGTTAATAAATAAAACTGCCATATTTGGTTCGATGAGCAACCTCAGGCAATGCAAGAGTAGCAAAATCACCCGGAAGAAGGCACTGTCTAGTGCGATTTTTGGTCCGGCGGAATCACTGGCCCGTATTTTTTCAACGTTACCGTTAATGGTGCATCCTATTGATCAATATTTTTTTTTGTTTTTTGCCCAAAATGCATGATCTGAACCTCTTCGACATGTGGTTCCAGCAAACACGGTGCTACATGGCACATATCACGGGAACCGATTGACCAATTGAGAATTAAGCTCGGTGAATTGGTCGGCTAGCTCGTGCCCTTAGACTATTTCTGTGTGGATACGTCGAACCACTCATACGCCGATAATCCAGCGCAATCGAAGACAACATTACACGTTTTTGTTAGTGTCAGCCAATATGCTCGACTCAAAATTGGATTCTCTGTATGGACTAATTAAAACGTAGTTCGAGTCAACATTTACACAAAATAATCTCTAAAGACTGTTGGTTTATCAACAATTTTACACTCTTTGGCAATTTTTCTGTTATTTCCGCAAAAAAAAAATTATTATCACATTCTCAGCTTCCGCAGCGATCTTTTCGTTGACCTTGCCGGATGAGCTCGAGTTGAAGTCTTCGTATCACTAACCTATGCCAGACCTATCAAGTTCATCATACCTGTATCAAAAGACGCTTGATGGTGACCGATTCGTCGCTGTGGTATCCGAATTCATCGCAGTGATAGTTGAATGTTGATAGTTCATAAAAGGCGCGAAATTTAAAATGACACTTTTTGCTGGATGGCTCTTTACTTACAAGTGACATGTATAATGATCCATCACTCTAACGGATATGAGTCAATCTGTTATTTTTTTGGCACAAACCACCGAAACGTAGTTTTCTGCTTAAATGGGTATAAAATCTTCTCAGCGGCGTATGGGTAATATTTCATTAATCAGCCAACACATCTCATGCTTTGCACTTTTTTTTTTTCCAACACCAACAAACAACATTAACGTCAATCGACTTCTTGCCCAATCATCATCCGCCCGCCAACAATGAAGAAACCACTTCAATTCGTGTACATTATGTCAGTAGTGTCAATAGCCAGTCCCGCTTGTCATTGCGACATAAGCCCGCGCAAATGACAGGGAAAATGAAATGAAAAATAAAAGTATCTAATGTGTAGTGCATACTCATATTTCTCTTCGAATCGTGACCATGAATTAATCACAAATCTGCAATGTAGAGATATAAAAACCTTTTTGAACTAAGTGCGAAATAGAAAAATAGATAAACAGTTCATAATGACGAGCTTCTTCACTTTCGTTTCACATCTTACCGTGTTTTATGAACTTTCTCATCCCACACGGCGACCGCAACCGCGAGACTAAGAAATAACTTTTCAAACAGGTGTTACGGATGCATTGGTGCTCACATTTGTCCATAATTAAGATACTGGAATCTGGATTTTAAGTTAAAACGAAAGTGATTTATAGATTGTGTTGCTGGAGATTGTGTACCGAGCTAAAATGAACCAAAGACCTATAAATCAAGATTGATAAATACTCCATTTGAAGGTTTAGAGGCAATTAGGCATTCCAGTTGAACTCTTTAAAACACAAGTCACATCCGCTCCCAGCAATGACTCAATAAATCCATCAACAATCCACACGAGTTAAAACTGAATATTATTTGTGAGTAAAAATTCGAGGATCAACAGATATAAGGAAGTATCTGGCTACTTTCCGACCCAAATCACGTATTCAAGCCATCATTCCAAGGAGTTATAAGTCATCAAAGCCTCATAAGTGTGACGGTAATACATTTAAATAAAAAAGAACAAGATGCAAAGTGGTATTACATAAGTTTCGAAATTTGATTTAATGTGTTTTCATAACATTGAAATCGACACGATTCGAAAACGATCCGATTACAAAGTTCGCTTTCACTTGTACTCTCGTCGAGCCATCCATTAAGTACTTTCCGATAGTTTCTGTGCCATCTTGAGATATTGACTGAGATTTATTTGCTTTAGTTTGGCTTTTGCCGAAACTACCTATTGCCACAGATGGGCTTAATAAATTTGGGGCGTTGAGGGGGGTTGGATAGTCAATATTGACGTAAAATCAGAAATCGAGAAGGCCTTATCTAAAGTTTGAATGTTATTTGCAAATCGAGGAGTTTCAGCCACTCGATGATATGAAATTGTGGCGGACGAGTACTAGCAACTATGTGAAGGGGGTGTTTACGATGGTTTTCAAAGTGCTGATACTCTGTCGAATTTCCGGAAGGCATTGAAATATGATCTTATTTGAAAGATGAAACGTGCAATCAATTTGCAAGACCAAAGTAGCTTATTGGCTATTTCATTTCACTTTACAAGCTTGTTATGGAAATTAATTAATCGAAGTCTCACATGGCAAAGATGTGGCATTTGCCTTTTGATATTACTAGGCACAAATCTATATAAAATATGTTGGGGAAACCTGTACTGCAGGGTGCACATTAGCTTGTGACTTATTAATATTTTCTATGCAAACATAGTATGTATATGGCTCGGATGCGAGTGCTAATATCGATACAAACAAAAAAGGCTTGACACTCTAAATTAACGAAACCGAAGTCTTGCGAGATTAAGTACATGACAGACTGTAGGAGCCTGTCATGGGAATTTCAATTTACAACAATTTATTTTTAAAATCCTTAAAAAATGCTCCAAATTTTGATATATGAACCAAATAAAGTGCAGCAAAGTTTCGAAGGAGTTAAATGTCAGAACATATTGCCGTAAAAAGTAGGAAGTTCTGGCCATCTCACTCGAGACATTGGGCATGACCTGCCACTACTTTTTTTCCCATTTTTCTGACAACAGCTCTTTTACGAATGTGGTCAGATAAGTACTTTGCCTCACCGCCAGATGGCGCCAGTATCGCAACAGCAACTTACTATCATGTAGTACATTCTAGATTCTAGTAGACGGCTACTGTCGAAATTTCAGCTGGATAGGACTCGTAGTTTTGTTTTGACCGCGTGTGGAAGCGGGAGTGTCCGCGGATTTTAGAAAAATGGAAAAAGAGCAATATCGGTCGGTGATTCGATTCTTGTTTTTGGAAGGAAAATCGGGCAGCGAAATCAAAGAGCGTTTGAATGCTACGGTGACTCTTCTCCTTCGATGGCGACCATCAAAAATTGGTTTAACGAGTTTCAACGTGGTCGCACGTCGGTTTTTGATGAGCCATGTCCAGGTGCCCGAAAACAAAAATCCACGATCCCCTATTGGCAGGATTGATTGAAGGTGCGCGATATAACTGAGACAATAGGCATTTCAAGAGATCGCGTGGGTCATATCCTGCAAGAAATTTTGGGCATGAGAAAGCTGTCGGCGTGATGGGTGCCACGTTTGCTCACTCCGGACAACAAGCGCAACCATGAGACTACTTCAGAACAGTGTTTGACGCTGTTTAAGCGCAATCCGAAGGAGTTTCTCCGTTGTTTCGTGACAGTCGAAGAAACATGGATCCACTGGTACACACCAGAGACCAAGGAACAGTCGAAACAGTGTACTTCACCCGGCGAACGTGCTCCGAAGAAGGCGAAGACTGTACCATCGGCCGGAAAGGTGATGGCCACCATTTACTGGGATTCACAAGGTGTGATCCACATCGACTACCTGGAGAAGGGCAACACGGTCCCGCGGAATTGAAGAAAAAACGGCCCCACTTGGCGAAGAAAAAAGTGTTCTTCCACCATGATAACGCACCGGCTCACACCTTCGCCCTCGTCACGGCCAAATTGTTCGAATTGGGCTACGAACTGCTGCCCCATCGACAGTATTCTCCAGATTTGGCCCCGTGCGACTTCTCTTTCTTTCCAAACTTGAAAAATCAATCACCGGGCAGAAATTTCAGTCGAATAAGGAGGTTATCGCTGCCACGGAGGCCTACTTTGCAGACCTCGAGAAAACGTATTTTTCAGACGGGTTAAAGAAGTTGGAGCATCGCTGGGTCAAGTGTATCGAGCTAAAAGGAGACTATATTGAAAAATAAATCGCCATTTCTCCAAAATTTTTGTTTATCTTTTGTAGGCTAGGTACTTATCGGACCACCCTCGTAAGGCTATCCAAGAATCAACTCATTTTTTGACATTTTCATAAAAATGGAGATGGTGTTCACACAGAGCATGTGTCATCGAGCAGAGCAAGTAATAATTGGAACGGGCAAGGTCTGTTGAATACAGTGGATGCGGTCGGAATTCACATTTATGCATTTTCAAGTAGGTTATCACCGATTTTACAACATGTGGCCAAGCATTGTTATGTAGCAAATCGGTGGACCAATCGAGAAATGAGTTCGGAGACGATTTTATCTTCTGTTAGGTCCGGTCAGTTAGTCGGCTAGATTGTGCCATAACACTCCCATATCCTAGCTTATATAGTGAACGTTTTTTTTTTCAGTACTCGGCCGAAAATAATTCCAGTCGATAGCGATCACTTTTGATGGTTTCGTTAGGTTTGAGCAGCTAATAATAAACTACAACCTTAAGAACGTGAAAGCAGTACCTTCGAACTGTGGATATTTCCCTTTGTTAACGATGTCAATGCATGGCTAGACGTCCCTATGATCTTTAACCTTTAAAGCTGTCGTACAGTATTCACTTCTCATCACCAGTCACGATACTTTGCTTTTCTGCCGTTAAAGCAACACTTCAAACGTGAAAAAATTCCCTTCGACGTCTCTTGACTTCAACTCGTACAGCGCCCTCTTGCTTCTGAACCATTCCCCAGCTTTCAAACGTTTCCAAACTCTTGTGCCTACGATTCAGTCAGCGTCTGACATCAATCCTCTTGAAGTAATGACTCCAATGTTTGGTCTTCAAACATTGTCCTGGGGGACAGCGGGTGGAAAGTCATTGCGTATGCAGACAATATTGCACTAGCAATCAGAGATTGAAAACGGCAGATTCCTCAAATCACTCGACCAAAACTGGGATTTATCTTAGATTCACAGACCACGCCAAATACCTTGGCGTGATACTCGACAGGAAGCTCAACTGGAAATTGAATACGGAAGAACGCATAAAGAAAGCAACAACTCCGCTATACACGTGTAAAAAAGCCTTGAGCACCAGACGGGGTATCAAACCCCATATTACACACTGGCTGTACCGCGGTTGTTAGACCTATACTAATGTACGGTTGCTTAGTCTGGTGGCCGATATAAGTTTTGCAAACTTCTAAGCAGACTTCAAAGGATATCGTGCATCGCTATATCAGGGGCACAGCGAACAACCCCCACTGCAGCCCTCGAAACGATGCTTCACCTACTCCCCTTGGATCTTTTTGGCAAGGAAAAGGCAAAGAAATCGGCGCTGCGACTTAAGGAACGCTGGAATTCTACGCCAAAGCAATGATCTAAGTGAAGTCGCGGACTACCTAATCCCAACCCTAAACTTCAACATTCTTTATAAAACAACAATTCCCAACCGACGAAAATGATAGGGAAATGAATTTGCAAAAAAAGGCACTGCACTGGGACGGGTCCAAGACAGGCACTGTGCCGGTTTCTATGCACCGGCCCTAAAAGTCTTTTAGACTACCAAACCAATGTAGCATATTCAGAGCTGAACTAACGGCAATTCGTGAGGCCGTCGACTGGCTATCTGTGAGATCGATGAACAACAGAGACATCGTCATCTACACAAACCCAGCGGCAATAAAAGCACTCGAATCACCAATAATAAGATCAAAATTGGTCAGGCCCTGCTGCACATCTCTAAATTGTTGTTCTGGGTACCTAGACATAGTGATATACCATGATGAAGCCGACGAACTAGCCAAAATAGGCACCACACTGGAGCTCTTGACTGTTAGCGGACAAATCCACCCAACAACGGAAACGCAAAAATTTTAAAAAAAGCATTGCAACAGGCTAAAAATACACAGCCAGATTATAAGCAGCCTAATCGGAGTCCTAACAGGCCATTAAGCCTTAGGAAAACATGCCGCAAGATTAGAACTGCCATATAACGACTGCGTTAGTAGGTGTCATGATGAGGAAGAGCACGAATCTCCATCCCATCTCCTATGTAATTGCCCTGCCTTAGCCTCCTCAAGAAGACGATTTCTGGGAGAACATTTCTTTAACGAACTAACGGATCTACCCGAAGCAGAGATCTACAAAATATCGAATTTTATTTAGCACTAAAATGGTTCCAAGAGTAGCGGTGACCAAGCCGATTCAATGCACAATGCACCGATCTTGGTCTAAGTGATCTCCACCGCTTTTTATGAAGGGAAGCCACCTGACCTAATCTTGGTCCTCTTCTGGTCCTATCTTGAACGTCTAAATTATTATTTCTGAAGTGTCGGAACCATTCCGGGATGGCATGGAAACTAATGAGGAAGCAAGACCGGAAGAAGCAGTATGGTTAACAATAAAAAGTGTTGTAAAGGAAACTAGACTGTTGCCAAGCCTCGAAAAGCAAGTCCTGCTTCCACCCAGAATGCGAGAAACGTTCTAAAATTTGGAGCTTTGGAAAATACGCTAGGGATCACGCGTACATATACAAAATATCAGGCCCTATAAAGGAAATCAGCAGGTTCCTTCGAGGTAAAAACCGACTACAGAACAGAAAAAAGTTTGCTAAAATTCATGAGGAACGTATGGCGGAAAAGACGAGAGCAACCTATGCAACAATTTACATAATGGGGAGCTCGTTTCGGACAGCGAAAGGATTGCAGCCCAATGAAGGAGATATTTAAGTAAACTGATTAGTATAATATTCATTGGAAAACGATGTTATCCAGAGAGCAGAAATCCAGGTACAATTGTCAGAAAATATAACAAAGAAGTGACATGGGCTCATCAGAGCGAGGGTCGTGGTGCAATGGTAATCATCACCGACTGTTGAGCCGAAAGTCTGTGGTTCAAATCCATCCATAGTCAAGAACAATTCCTATCCGGGAAAACTGTGCGACAATATCAGTTGTGAATGTCTAAATGACTTAATGTCAAAAGTGCTGATGAAGGCATAACACTGGCAGCATAAGATCACCTCAAAATTCATACTCAGTGTGTGCATTTTCAATATAACACCTTAATGACATGGAAACAAAAGAGTTACTGTGAACTACAACCAACGCAAATTCTGTCGAATCTCTCAAAATCATATCTAGGACATCAACCCCCGGATAGTAATGAACGAACATCTTCGACACAAACCATCTACACCCCTTCCAGGTTGTGTGGCAAACACCATACGAGCGGACACTCTTGAACCTGCCTTCCCGTATTTAAAATTGGTGATTGGAGACCACCAGTGTACCTTCTGGACGAACCGCTCGATAAACGACTAGATTTTCACTGCACGCTTTTGAAAAAGAAATGATAATTCCCAGAAACGGATCAAAAAGACATCAACGGTAAAAGGAAATGTCGATAAAACTGATAGAATAGGTTTAGAGGTAAATGAAGTGAAAACCAAACCTATCGATTCAAAACTCCTACCTGATTGTACTCCAAAATGCTTTGAGACAGTGGAAGAATTTAAATATTTGGAAACCGCACTGACTTCCAAAAACGACATAAAGGTCGACATAAATACTCGTTATAGGCCGCATATGGGCAACGCGTGCTTTTCCGCGATGAAGGAATTCTTCAAAATGAATCTTTAGTACCACAACGTCAATTCGGATTCGAAAATCCATAACAATACCAATGACCCTTTAGGGTTGTGAAATCTAGCCTCTGATTAAGAAGGAGAAAAATGGATTTCTGGTCTTTGAAAACAAATTCTTAAGGAGAATCTATTGTGGAAAGTAGGACGAAGAAAGAGGCGAATGGAGAAAACTATAAAATTAGGAACTCGAGGAACTCCATTCAACACAAAGCATTGTCCGACTAATGAAATCACTGTAGCTAAGATGGGCAGGACACGTGGAACAATGGATGGACAGTCAAAAGAATAACGAGTAAAAGGCTCGAGAAAGAAAACCCGCCAGGGAATCCGTAGATGGGAGTATAATATAAGGATGGACCTAGAAGAATTGGAGGATAACAGTGAAACATAAAAGGAATATACTCATGACAGGGAAGCTTGGCGCAGGGTTGAAAAGAAATGGTTATGAAAGCGGAACGACTTTCAATCATAAAAGTCGCTGAAGTTGTCAGCTTTTAACAGGCTCACGCTCTGAATTTTTCTGAGGTGTACTACAGCTAAATCTGGTCCAAAACTTTTGAATTAATAATAAAACAAAATAGCGGTTAATAGAAATAGCTTAAGAGTTGGTGAATGAACTCAATAATGAATAGAGCTACTGAAACTTATGGCAATAGATAAACAAACATGCTTTAACGAATGGAGATCGTGAGAGCTCCAGTAGTGTTCAGATTTATGCACCATGAGTTCTTGGCGCATAGAGAGCAATAAGGAATATTACCCGCAAATGCGCTCTTGTTTGCGTAAATGATTAAATCAGTTTTGTTTTTAAAGCCGAAAATTCCGGTAATTTTTTGAACATTTCTACTAAAAGTCATATTTAAATCGACAAAGAAAAAAAGTATAAAACCATTTTTTCATAGCAATCGACGTAGCCATTAAATTAATATTTTATGAAGACCTTATCGATTAAGCAAAATACCATAAACATCATCTCGCTTGGTTAACAGGCTCAAGAAAAAAAATTCCTGTTCCACAATCGTTGATCATGACCCATTAAAATACTTCACATCAATATAAAGACGGAGGTAAACCAGTAAAATTACGTTAAAGGTAATTCGAACAGTTATTACCAAACAGGCACAGGGACATCACAAAAAACCGACCAAGTCATCCATAACCAATTCTTGTCTCCTTTATGGTCGTTTTCTGTTACTTTTTTTAAAGACGCCCTTTATGCACGGTGAAGGGAACAAAAGATTTTGCAGAGATTTATTGTGTTCCTCAATTAAAATATTTTCAGAAGAATATTGCCCCTCCTTCCACTGGATGCATTATTCTATCTGCAGAGATAACAATGAAAGGAAAATGATTTTTCACAGCCTTGGGCGTTTAATTCTTCTTTCCTTAACGAAAAGCTTGTTTTCGACCGTAACGAAGCAATCTATAAATATTTCGTAATCGACGACATTATGAAACGATTATGATAGAAGACCATTGTGTTCTGACCTTTAAAATTTAATTTTAAAACACATCTTCACGAGCATAATTAATTTTTGACATTTGATTTGGGTTGTACGTCAATGCTATTAGACTTTCACTGGCAGTTTCAATTTTATACAAATGAGAAAGGCGGGAATTTCCAGTTCTTACCGTTCATTTCACTCGAGCATATATTGTTTTTTGATTTGGATGTTTGGAAACAACGCGACTTCGGAGTATCCATGAATTAATTAGGCTAACGGAAAGGCACTGTGTCAATTAGTTCCATGGGCTCCCTTCCATGTCTAGTCAATCTAAGAATCTTCACGGAAAGGTTGTTGAGTTAAGTCATTTTAAATTTGTAAACTCAAGGTCATGCCTTTGTGGTTTGTGCATAATAAATTTATATTCTTCTTAATTCGTCTTTTAGCCAAGAAGCCGATAAACCTTTATAAAGTTGACGAGAAATAAGTTTCCGGTAGGTTGCGATATAAGAAAAGTTTTGAGTAGTCATTTTGGGAAATCTGACACCCAGTATGACCGAGAAACATAGAAATAATACATTACTACGAGAAGGGAATAAACTCCTGGATTACGATAGCATATTGTCCATATAATCTTAAATATGGTTTGATTTTAAATAACAAAAAAAAAAATTATTTGTCGGTAAGAATGGGTCCTGGAGGCCCTCTCTTTTGGTACTTGGCATATACCATCCGAACCAATTAGATGGATACTACTATCAGTTGTTTATTCACGATTCGGTAACATTGTATCACATACTACGTCAATTCAAACCGACATCCAGAACTGCTAGTGCGTAGACCAAAATTTGCCATTTCACAATATACATAGAATCATTTAAAAATCACTAACTGTGTTAAAACAGTGAAAACTTACTACGAAATTCACTCTCGTTAACACTCACATTAGTGTTGAATTGAGGAAGGCGTAACCGTCACCGTGAATCTTGATCATAACTGATTGTTTGGCCTCAAACCAAAGATATGAATAGGAAGACATGTTGTTTTAACAAGACGGTGCCACACATCATACCACACGACCCGTTCGATTTCCAATTTCCTGGAAGATCTACTTCCCGTTTCGGTAACGTGAATTAGCAACAAAATTCGGGTGACTTATCGCTATTGGATTAATTTTGCACAAAATCATGTCTATGCACACAATCCGCAAACTCTTGCCGCTTTGAATGCGAATATTCATTATGTGTCAAAAAGTCATCGGAAAATTGCCTTGTCGGAATCAAGCCCTGTGAGAATTCTCGTGCTCGACATTTAAATGATATTATATTTAATTCAAATGTCAAGATCCAAGCAATATACTAAAATAAAAATTTGATTGACATTTTTATCATAACGAGTTTTGTTTAAATTTACTTTTGGAACCATCAATTTGGATAACTCTGCATAATGCCATAAAACTTCTCAATCCTGTCCGTTTGATTGAAATAAAGGGCATCAAGTCAAATGCGTTGTCTGTTCTTCAATATGCTCCAGAATCCTTGACGGGAAAATACCGATTTTCTTATAACCTTTTTTCGATTAAACATAATATGTGCAATAACGGGCAGTAAAGCAGAAGAACCCATTGGACATTGGGACTTACTCAACTTACATGTAATTTTAATTTAATTTTAATTTTGCTGTAGTCAGATTGATTAGTTTAAGGCGATCTTGATATGGGTGTCAGGACAGACCTCGAAGAGCAAAACGTAGGAAATGTCGCTAAATGCTTTCCAATTTGGCGGGAGAGCATAGGCTATATAGAGCTATCGAATCACTTAGAGGTTAGAGAATTCTTCATACCATCATTTTACGAAACCGAGTGTTGAATTCGAGCTCCTGGTCACATAATATGCCTAGGTCGCGGTTCACTTGAACGATTGTGGAGAAAGAAGAAAGAGGGAGGATATTTCATGCGTTTTCGTGAAAATGTAATTGATTGGAACTTGGATATGCTCAGGACCAGAAAAACTGCTGAGATTCGCGAGAATAAAGGTAGAGTCATGTCCCTTGGAAATGGCCCGAAGAACTTAGAATCTTCAGCGTACGGTAAGATGTAGTAAGAATAAAAAGAGGTGGACCTAAGTGGTTTTCTTGCGGGTCGTCAAGCCAAGAAAAGGAAAGAAAAGGCAGGACTGGAACATTAACCGTAATAGAAGTTCCCCAAGTAAGAAAGTATACACTTAAAAAAAATGCGTTCAAACCCAAGGGAAGACAATTCGAGGAGTCTATGGGAAGTTTTTTTTTTTCGAATACCTTACTGGTGAAAATAGCCTCGACTTCATTGCCATAATCTAAAGCTGAGAAAACCACAAAGAACCGCCCACCCAACTGCATGAACAATAACACTAAAAAGCCTATGAAGGACGGGGACCTAGCGCATCGTCGCGTCGTCGGAAACTATATTCTTGTCGAGGCCTTACAGCCAACTAATTATGACCGGATGTCTAATAAGACCTTGTGCCAAACGTATGGTCTAAACTCAATCTTCACTTCTCCCTTACCCACAATTATCATTATTATTATTTATTTATTTCATCAATTGAGTACACATTTACTGTTCTCTTAAGATTACTTAATATAAAATAAATACTTATGAATTAGGAGGTTTTTAAATGAATATCTACTGACAGAAAAATCGATAGTACTACAAAGAGCGATTTCTTAGTGATCTCGTAGGAGCATAGAAACCTACTAATGACAGGAGAAAAGGCCAATCGATATGATTATTTATAAGGTCACGAATAAACATAATCGAAATATATTGCCTTCGGGTGAACAAAGGTAAAATCCCTCATAGTTTGCACCTCGTTTCATAAGGAGGCATTTCAATATTCGAGCACAGTCTACGCATGGCTACTCTGGTTAAACGTTTTTGAATTTTCTCAATTCTAGTTGAATGGGTTGCATAAATAGGATTCCAGACTACACTACAATATTCCAAATGAGATCTTACAAAAGCAAAAAACAGACATTTAAGAGTATGAGGATCATGGAAATCTTTAGAATTACGTAATATAAAGCCCATAATTGAGTTACTCTTTGCAACCAGAAACTCTATATGCTTACCAAAGCTTAGTTTATGGTCAAAAATAATTCCGAGATCGTTTTTGGAGGAGATAATGGACAATGGTACATTATCAATTAAATACGTGAACGGAATTGGGGAGATGTTGCGGCAGAAGGTAAGGCTTGGACATTTAGAAATATTAAGGTGAAGATCATTGTCGTGACACCAAACAGATAGTCTCTCAAGATCATCTTGTAAATAAATACGGTCCTGGAAAACTTTGGAATCATCAGCATACATAAGACAATGGGAATGATGGAAAATATCGGGGATATCATTAACGAATAACAGGAATAGCAAAGGTCTCAGATGACTACCTTGGGGTACGCCCGAGGTAGCATAGATTGGCGACGAGAGTGTGTCATTAATGCGGAGATACTGATTACGATCAGTAAGAAAAGATCTTATCCACTTTAGGACGTTAGTGTCAAGACCAAATTTACCTAACTTGTTGACTAGTATGCCATGATTAACAAGGTCGAATGCTTTTGAGAAGTCAGTGTAAATGCTATCAGTTTGTATACTTTTCTCACGGCAACTTAGAACCTGATGAGAGAACATGCAGAGATTGGTAGAGGTCGATCTACCAGGTACAAATCCATGTTGAAGTGGAGAGATAAATCTCTTCATATGTAAAAGTTTACCATTCACAAGTTTTTCGAAAAGTTTGGGTCCTATTTTACAAATAGAACGATAATTGGTAACATCATGTTTAGAACATGATTTATAAACAGGTGTTAGAAAGGAATTTTTCCATACGCCCAAAAAACAACCACAATTGAGAGGTGAGTTAAACACCAAACAGAGAGGAGTGGCAAAAGCTTGAGAACATTTTTTCAGTAAGATTGGCGGAATTCCATCAAAACCAGGACTTTTATCTAATTTCAAGGAAGATAGGGCGAGTTGAACCTCGTGAGATGAGCAAACTAAGTTACCTATATTTAACAAAGTAGACGACGAAGGTGTATTGTTTGTGGCTAGGGATGAGGAAGAACTATTGGTATAGACAGTTAAAGGATCCGAGGAAGATACATTATTGAGACGCGTGCATGTAGGAATACCATTTGATTGTTTTTTGCTATTGATGAAACTCCAAAAATATTTACTGTTAGTCTTTAGACTAGACTCAACAGAGAATATAAACTGTCTATAAAGGAACTTATTTAAAACGTCAAATTGTTTTTGAAGCACAAAAAGCTCAGGATCATTGTTACTTTATCGAAGTAGCTTATACGCTTTATTTTTTTTATTATTAAGATTATTGATCCTTCTATTAAACCAAGGAGGCCTAGAGGCCGAAATAGACTCCACTTTAGGTGTAAACATTTCAACCCTTTTGACGATATCAATAAAAATGTTGGAAGAACTGGCTAGATCACTGTTATTGAATAAAGCTGCCCAATCAATATTATTGAGATGATTCGAGATACTAATAAAATTTGCTTTAGCATAATTAATAGTGGAACACGGTTTAATATAATTGTAAAAATCAACGTGAAGAGATAATGCTACATGAAGAACAGAATTAGGAAAAAGCGGGATCATGGAGTTGTTAATACTGATGCAAAGCTCTGAATCAACGAAAACAAGATCAATTAATCTGTCTAAGATCTAGCTGAGCCAGAGTATCAACAACTACCCGCTCATATTCATAATTAACGTTAAATGCAAAAGTCTAGCTTTATCATAATCATATGACCATTTTACATTAGGCAAGTTAAAGTCTCCGAGAAGAATAACATGCTGATTATCTTTCAAATTGTTTAAGATGGAACAACAATTGTCAATATGTGCTTTATATAATGCAAATGAACTCCTTGGTGGAATATAACTTACAATAAGTATAACTTCGGTGCCAGATTTAAATTTAATGCTAACAGCCAATTGGTCGAGGTCAAGATCCGCAGGTGATGAGGGTAAAGCTATTGGGTTACTTCGCCATGAGGTAGGTACCGCAGCTAATACTCCGCCACCTCTCTCGCAATCGGTTACTATCGGGCAATGGTTTTTACGAAAAACTGAGTATTGGTCCTCAGTAAGCCAGGTTTCGGTGAATACAAAGATATCGTATTAGCCAGAAGAAGAAAAAAGTAAAACATCACGCAGTTTAGTTCGGAGGCCATCAGTGTTGTGGTAGTAAAGATTGAAAGACGATGAGGTTACATTTTTAAGTTTTTTGAACCCTTTTCTGGTTGAGACTTTCTGTTAATAAATTCCTTTACCAACGTGTTACTTGGCCAAAAATCGGGCTCTACAAGTATTTTGCCGGTAGAAGGAGGGGCAAAAACTTTAAATGATGCTGTTATGCGTCCTTGTAGGTACACGCATGTAGCACACGCACCTAATATTTGATATATCTATCTTCCGTTCATTGATATATTTTATAATGTCAGATGGCTTAGTACCGTATTCCAAACGAGACAAGAAAATGTTGAAGGAGGGTGGTACAACCTTCATGGTGGAAATATTGGTGTTGGAAGTGTCGTTAGAACTATTGCTGCTTGTAGACGGACGATCATCATTGCTAATAGATGGAGAGAGTAGAGATGAAGAAGCATCAACATGGGAATTGTCTCCAGATAAAACGATAGTGGGAGGCTCACGAAGTGGGTTCGAATTGGAACGTAAAACTCTCCTTTGTAGAGGAAATTCCTATTGGATTAATGGGGATGGACTTTTGCGGACACTAGTAGATTGATTATTATCAATCGTTGTGGTTGACTCCTGAGAAGTAGCAGAGGCATAACGTTATTGCTACTGAGGCGCTAGTTCAACATTTAGTTGTTGTTCTTGTTGTTTTCATGCAGTTGTTGTTGTTGCTCCTGTTGTTGTTTTTGTTGCATGCTGTGTAATTGTTTACGTAAGTCATTAAGATGAGCCTGCTGTTCTAGAATGATCTGTTGTTGTTCACTGATGGGTTGTTGTAGCAGTAGGTCAATATTATTAAAGCCATCTATCGTTTTTTGTTTGTTAGAACCGTCAAAAACAAGAACTTCTTGGATTTCTGCAAAAGTGGTTGACAAATTGTTGAAGCGGTTATCCGATCCTGCCTTATACTGCTTAATTTGAACATACTTATTGACTCCGGCCAAACTATCGGAGAATTCAAATGCGTTGAACTGGATGGAATTAATCTCAAGTTCCTAAAGCCATCACATGTTAAGCTTAGCGGTAAAACTGCTTTATTGTTTGTCGTAAAAGAAGAAGGTATTGATATAAGAGAGCTAACTATCCTAAACCTGGTAGATGTTTCAGAAGCTTTTGACACTTTTAATCACTCTATTCTTTGTCATAACTTATTCAATGCTTTTAAAATCACCTGTAACCAGCAATGCTTATCTTCTCATATCTCACCGAAAGAGTCTATACTTTAGTAATAGGAGATTTCTTTCTTCGGACCTACCCCAAGGCTCTATACTTGGTCCCATTATATTCCTCCTGTACTCCTCCAACTACGCACCATTGTATGTAGAATGACGACGTGCAGCTACAAATATCTTTCCCACTCAATTCGGTGGAACAATACATTGCAACATAATGAAACAGAATATCTTTAACTGGGCCCAAACTACCAACCTTCACCTCAATGCCTGTAAATCTGAATCACTTGTTAATCTCCACTCGGTCAATAACTCTACCCTTCCTGGAGTCAAACTTAGACAGTACAGTATGGACTTTTTTCAGACTGCACGAAACTTAGGGCTAACTTTTAACCGCAAGCCTTGGCACGATCATGTCAACAGCAAACGTATATGGTATCCTGCCAATCCTATGGCCTAGTAAACATTATGGCTGGACATTTTCTGCAAGGTGGAATGTAGATCTTCAAGGATGCTTAATGTGGTCTTCATCACATCATCTACTCCAAATATATTTTCGGCTGCTCACTCTACACGACAACCTATTTACCTGTCTCTCTACTAGTGAGCCTTTATTTGTATGCAACCCAGGTCCTAACGTCCGAACGTTATTTTTTCATTCACACCACCCGCCTATGGAAGTCCTTCCCCATCACTGCGAGAAGAAGCAGAAGCAATTTACAACTTCTTTTTTTAGAATAAATAGCCAGTGACCATAATAGGAATAAACAGAATCAGGTCCTAAGATTGTGGCAAAAAAGTTGGCTATAGGTTTGGGACCATTTTTGGTTTCACCATAGGAGGGTATCAGATTCCCTTTTACAGTTGAGAAACTGAAGAAACTTAGTCCGTACGTGAAACTTTTCGAGGTGATTTCAAACTAGGAGGCTTAACAAAAAAATTTTAAGGAGATCATGAAATTAGGTAAGATTGACATAATGAACCACGGTTCCATTTAAGTTGACGAGAAAAAAACGTATGATGACACAGACATCTTCAATTAATCGCATCTAAATATTTTTTATTTATACTTTATGACTTACTATACACTTGTGTCCCATAAAATCAGAGCTCTGTTGCCGTTGCGTAAGACGTCTTGCAGATGTCTGCAGATTGCTGAATAAGCGACAAGATCATAAGAAGCCAAGGGTTTCTCGAGCTCTGTTTCGCAAATACAATCAAGCGAAGCAATATTATGAAAGAAGTTTTACGAGACCACATAAAAGGCATAAAGTGAGCTAATTAATTACTCATAAATTGATTGGTATAACTCATAATGGCAGAGATGTAGGTAGACTCGTTAAAAGAGTCATTCCATTAAATCGTTTTGCATCACATTTCTTCTTGGTTAGTAATCGGGCTAGTATCCTGTCAATTGGTTTCTTAATGAGACCTTGCTGTCCTTATTCAGGATGTAAGTTATCAAAAACAACTTATTTCACAAGTTGCCAGAAGATTCTTCTTTTCCTCTAAAGTGGATAGCGTCCAGAACTTGACTACCTACCTTAAATGGCAAAGGTTTTAGTTCTTTTACTATGCCAACAACGAATAATTTCGACAGTCGATTGGGAAATTGTTTATGATAAGGGATAAAATTGAAATCATCTTATAGAACCTTTAAAGTATGGTAACCTTGGCGTATCTATCTAACCTCTTATTCTATTGATTCTAATGCTTTAAAGCTGTGCTCGGGGCTCCGTTGTACATTGAAAATTCGGGAAAAAAATTTATAAAAAAGGCCTTAGGAAAAATCCTTCTAATGTGTGAAGCTATACCTATAATTCCACTGTATATTGGATATACCAATGAAGCATCAAAAACAAACCTATGGTGTAACTTAAGTTAAACGTAAAACCTAAAAATAAAGCAGGTAAAAATCTATCCAGTAAGAGGTTTCACTTTAATAGTTGCGCCATAATTGAGCCATTAACAGTCATCTATTCGAAATTGCCAATATAAACACGATGAAGATATGGTTGAAACGTTTCGTAAGGTACACACTGTTGTTTGCTATCACGAAGCGCCTTCTCGCACGGTTGAATTTATTCAATAAATTTGAATATTTTGAATGCGGAGAATCCAATGCGAGTACGATAGTAAGGTCGGTTGAAAATAGCAAGGATGTAGGCAACTAGAAATCCATGGCCTATCCGCAACCACTTTACTTCACATAAAGATCTTGGTCTACACGTTTATAAGCTCCATTTGACAGAAAAATCGAAACCAGGAGACCACGCACAACGCCCTACTTTCGCAGACTGAGTGCTAAAAATGAATGACCGGACTCAATTTGTCCAGGCTCCGAAAACTCTTTCCGTGTACAGGGTTTGAATGTAAGTTTCCGGTGATTTTAAGGTTGATGGTGTCATTGGGCCATACTTTTTTAAAATTAGGTGGAATCGCTTTACAGAATGGGCTGTGTTCACAGAATTTTTTGTCTCAAGCTGATGCCATGGATAACAACATCGTTTACGCTCGGAGGCACGGTCCACAGTGGTTCCTTTCTATGGAACAGTCGGGAAAATTTTTTATTAAAACGGATGAACTGATCCTTTAAAAATATTCGACATAGTTCGAGACCAGTTCTCATCATGATAAGACAAAAAAAAATTGTGGGTCTTGTCCAAAAATTAAGCGTGCCTCTGTATAACTACTTTGAAAATGATTTTTAATATCAGCTTTTGTCCGGTTTTTACCAGGATACGCCCATACTAAAAATGTCGCCAAAAGATGAATATTTCGAGGCTACAGTTTCTTTTCTTAAAAATTGCACGAAATGCCAATAAGTTATTCATGTCCGTCGACATAGTGCCACAAAATAAAAGTTGCTTGAGGAAGATGTGTTCGTTACAGCCTTTTCGTCTATCATATTGAAATATAATTGATACCTAAACCTTATAGCACATTTTAACTTAATTTTTAGCCCGATTCTTGCTTCCTGTAATATCGAACACATTGGCTTTCTTCTTTAGATTGACTTTTCATGGCCTACTGAATCATACTATATCATGGGATGAGGACTTTTTCAAATTCGACTTTTTGAATCCGATGAATCCCAGTCACCATTTGAACATTTTCGGATAAACTCACTCTGACCCGGGGATCCATTATAGCCCCATTTCGTTAAAAGTGTAAGATTAAAATTACTTTGGGCTATTACTACATAAGTCTATAATTCTCTTGACTTGCAATGGGGTTAGTGACTGGTTCTACAATACTCTTTTAACATTTTTAGGATAGGACTGTATTTTAGATTGTAAATTATTTCATATGATCGAAATATATTATGGCCAGTATCATCAGTAACCTTTTTTAATATCTTCATACTGTCAATGCTATAAGCAGCAATCTTCAAATACTTATTTTTATCTTTTTTTTTAGGGTTCGCGCAGGTTGAAGAGTTAGCTGTTATGGTGTTTGTCACACAACCTGGATGGGGTGCAGATGGTTTGTGTCGAAGATGTTCGGTCACTGCTCTCCGGGGGTGGTTGTCCTAGATGGGATTCGATTGAATTTGTCGTGTTGGTTGTAGTTCACAGTAACTTTTTTCTTTGTTTCCATGTCATTAAGACATTATTGGAAATGAATTTTGAAGTGATCTTATACTGCGAGTGTTATGTCTTCGTCAGTATTTTTTTTATCATCTCTCACTTAAAATATATGTTGTTGCACAGTTTTTCCGTATAGGAATTGTTCTACACACCTTCCGCTCAACAGTCGGTGATGATTACCACTGCACCACGACCACTCCCCTTATTCTGTCTTATGCCGTTCCGTATATTTTAGTAGAAATTTGACTTTATGTTAAGAGTTAATTTGACTTCAAAATATTGGTACCTTTTGTGCATAAATTCCATTAGTGAGATAATATTCATACGAACAGCATGAAAAGGATGGTGCATAGCTGTTCATATTCTATAGCGAAATTAATCATTTTAACACTTCTCAGCCCTAATGTTACTCAACAAAAACTCAACGCAACTGCAATGATGGTGTAAATAAAAAAAAATTACAGAAAATGCTTATTTTAAATCGGTAAGAGGATGACTTCAAATGCTGCTTTCCCAAAGCGCACTGTTAGCTTTAAAATCCCTTTGCAGGCACAGTGATTCAATTGCCCTTTAATCCTAACATGATAAGTGGGCCAAAGTTATCGTGGAGCAACGTGAAGCTATTTTGTATAAACTACCAAAAGAACGTG
Organism: Merodon equestris; assembly: GCA_958301585.1. Classification (NCBI taxonomy): domain Eukaryota; kingdom Metazoa; phylum Arthropoda; class Insecta; order Diptera; family Syrphidae; genus Merodon; species Merodon equestris. Next base: position 50,042,915 of record OY284415.1, on the reverse strand, counting down.
AAAAACTAGCTTCGAAGATAGTTTCAATTTAGTTTGTTTTTGAACCGATATAAACATTTTCTAAGTGGTCAATGTACCATTGAGGCCAAATATCCAATTAATAAAATTAGAGCTTTGTTTTGAAAATCCGATTCTTTGGAGTGAAAAAATGCTCCGCCGTTTGGTAGTTATTCACTTCACTCTTCATGAAAATTGGTTTTCAATAGGTTTCCAAGTATAGCTTTGTTTGGATGACTCTATTCTATCAATCGAATTAAAACAAGCCTCTAAAAGGAGGCACCAGCAGAGCGAAAACATGTTGCAAAAAGTTGATTTTCAATTAACAGTGTTTTTTTTATTTTTAATTCCTTTAGTCCTTAATATTCTAAGATGGAAAATACTGAAGCGGTAACACATACAAGATATTAGACCCTACGTAAGCAAGTCAGCCAGCTACTTTGGGGTAAAAAACGACAAGGCGAAGAGAAAAATTCAGTAAAAATGTAAAAATGTAAAAATGTAGAGTGAGAGTGAACAATGTATGCAAGGATAAACGCTGTACGAAAAGGGTACCAGGCCAGGTAAGGACTTAACCGCAATGATATTGGAGATCACACTTCGGAAAACGAAAGAGTTGCAGCCCAATGGGGGAGGTATTTTGATAAACTGCTTAATTTACCTGGAGAGCAGCGATAGAAAATGTTGATAGATATAGAACTGGAAACCATCGACGACGTAAGGAAAATCAAGGAAAATAACAAGGCAGCAGGAAACCATCAAAATTATTAAAATATAAAATATGTTGAAGAGGAATTAACAGATAAGTTACATGGGCTCATCTCAACTATAAATATAAAATAAAATAATCTTCGAGGAATAGTAAAACTCGGTTATAATTTCCGTATATCTTTTCTATTAAATTGTTTTCAAGGTGTTATCAAATATTCTCTAAAAGAGATTGACATCATACGTTATGGAAATAATCGGAGACTATGGGAGTATGAGGGGTGCTTCAAAAGTAATGATAATAATTAGTTATTATTAGTCCGCATAAAAATAGAAAAAAAAATTTGCGTAAAGAAAATCACGATTTCCATTCATTTGAATACGAACCGTCGAAGGGATATCATTAATATGGAGAAAAACGATATTAGAGCTGCTATTAAGTATGTACGACTTCTTGAAAAAAAACTGACTGCCAAAGACATACACAGCGACTTGATACAAGCATAGGGGACTCTGCTAATTCACATTCCACAGTAGCACGCTGTGACAAGGAGCTTAAACCGAGCCGATCCACGTCCCTCACTGAAGATAACGTGAAAAAAGTCGATAAACTTGGAAGAGTGACCATCAGGCATATAGTTGAGGTCACGGGGATCTTATATGGCAGTGTTCGGAGAATACTTGCGAACGAATTGCATATGAAAAAGGTCTCTGCTCGTTGGGAATCGAGAATGTTAACCAACGAGCAAATGATAATAACTAGTCAGATCGGGAAATGTTTTTGTTACGTTTTGTGACCATAGACGAGACCTGGTTCCACTATTCTAATCCTGAAACTACGCAGACCCAATGAGAAGACTTCGGGAGGTCATTAAAGAAGAGGCAAACTGCGAGCTGGAGTGCTGTTTCACCAAGACAACGCATAGGCCCACCAAGCCGCAGTTACGATGGCTGCCATTCAAGAAATGGGATTCGAATTGTTTGAACACTCACTCTATTCGTGACTTCAAGCTCTTTCCTCGACTCGAGAAACACAACCGAGGCAATAAATTCTAAGACGATAGCGAAGTTATGGCCGCTGTTGAGGCCTTTTGGGAGAGTCAAGACAAAAAATCGATCCACTAACTATTCATAGATTGTCAAACCGATCGAAAAGATCATGTCCTTGTAAAGTTGGGAATCCCGAAAATGTTGATGAAACTGGAAACAAACCCTTAAAGGAAACAAAGGACGAATCAACGCACTTTATGCCTTTTTTTATTTATATTAAACGTGCACTCAAGGCTTATGATGTCGGCGATACAGTGCGGCAGAAGGTAAAAGGGAAAAGGGATAGAGGAGATGCCAAGGGATAGAGGAGATGTCTTAAATGCTTGCACGTTGTATTAAGGAGGGAAGACCGAATACGGCAGGAAATTCCAGATTCGTGTGGTTCTGTTAAAAAAAGATTATCTATACCTTACAGTACGTCCGAAAGTGGGCTTCCGAGTATATTGGTGAGCATTCCTAGAGAGACGTGTGTTGCATGAGAAATGTTGAAGGGCGGAATGCGACTGGCTATTTCAACAGAGTATTTCTTGTGAACGTAACGATAAAACAGGGAAAGGCGGGAAATATTCCTGCGATGTTCCAGCTAATCGAATGTTTTAGTAATGCTGAAATTACCTATCAGTTTTATCGCCGCAATTTCGTATTGTGTCTAGTAGGTTAAATGCACCGGACCAGACATGAGCGTTAAACTCATAAACGCCTTATAGATTGTAGCCAGATCTAAGGATGGGAAATATTTCTTGTATATGTATAAGAAGCCTAGGCATTTCGCAGCATTCTTGGTGACTCTGAATATGTGGTCGTTCCAATTAAGACTGTCAGTGACACACTAGGCACGGAATGCTTTTCGGTTTCTGAGATGCCAGTGCCATTCATGGATAATGGCTGCGGGTTGATGATATGCTTTAACGACAGGAGACTGTGTTTTGGTGGCATTAAATTCCATTCTATTTTTTTTTTAACCCAATGCAATGATGTTGTCAATATCGGAATTTAATGAGCTTAACATACGCTGCCGCTCGCTGCTTACAGCCTAAGAGCAGGGACGTAAAGTTGTGAACGAATATGAGAAGCTAAGGGTACTGTCGTCGGCGAAGGAGTGGATAGGATTAGAAGTGACACACAAGAGAGAGTATTTAAAAAAATGAGAAAGAGTGTCAGAGACAAGACGGAGCCCTGGGGAACACCAGCATTTAAAAAATTGATGTCAGACTTGAATCCGTCCAAAATAACTTGAATTAATCGATTCGAAAGGTAGTCTCTAATCCATTGAAGAAGAGAGTCATCGATCTCGAAAGCACGCATTTTCGACAAAAGGACTTCATGCCAAACCCCGTCAAATGCCTTATCTGAAACCTTCGAAATACATGAAGTAAAACACACACGTAATGAGATAATTTCAGAAGATTATAAGAGAATAAATCTGAATGGAATCACATCTGCTTAAGCTTTCGTTGACGGTCTGGAATTTCTGACAGATAGTGAGGCCACAGCTAAGAGAAACGCAAAATGTCTAATAACGGCAGGAATGGGAGTAAATGAAGTCAGTGAAGATAAAACCAAGTACATGGTTACTGACCGAGTTAGATTGATCCGCACCTGACTGTACTCCATAAACACTTTTAGAAAGGAGACGAGTTGGAACCGGCTGCATATGGACAACGCAGCTTCGCGGTGAAAAAACTATTCAAACTAACTCTTGTCCCGCAAACTCCATATTTGCAAAATTATAATAATGCATGTGACACTTTACGGATATGAAGCTTGGTTTATAACTGAGAAAGCGGAAAACAGATTTTGGGTTTTTGAAAAGATGATCTTAAGGAGAATCTTTGGTGGAATATAGCTCGAAGACATACCCGGATGGAGAAAACTAAACAATCCAGAATTCGAGGAAATTTATTCAGCTCTAAGCACTGTTCGAGTAATAAAATCGGAAAAGACTATAATGGCCACGACACTTAGAACGAATGGACAGTGGACGAACAGCTAAAAGAATAATGAGTAAAAAATTCGAGGGAATAGGCCGTGGCATGGAGCGGAGCATAAAATAAGAATAGACCTAGAAGAAATGAAACAGAACAGCAAAACGTGGAAAGGACACATTTATGCCAGAAAGGCTAGACGAAGGGTTGTCAGCGTGGCTCTGAAATTTCGAGCTTCAAATGGCCGGTTATAATAGTAATAATCTTCCAGGGTATGATAGTCGTCCATCTAATTTCTTCAAAGTCTTTCTTTAGTGGAGGGAGTACAATAGAAGTTCAAGGTCTACATGCTATTAAACAGGTTCTCCGTGGGTGGTCCTTTAAGGCAACATTGAAAATTGTGTTTATTTCTTTGCTTGGCTCATAATTTATATTTAAATTTGCATTGCGCTGTTGTGCGGGATTAATTTACGCACCGAAAAGTACCGGCGGATCCACGGGGGCGTCAAATTAGTCATTGAGATAGTAAATGATAATGCCTAACGGGTGGTGTGTTAAATCCGGACTTTTTGATTTAAAAAAAAAAACATGACTCCCCCTAGTTCCCCTCAAACTGTAAAATATGCTATTTCCCTTGATTTATTTGCTGAACATGTAACATATTAGAAGCCGGTATGAGCCAGATCCAGATCCTGGTTCGGTTACTAAATGGACGGAAATATTGTACTTGTGCAAGAGCTTGCCATGGTACTGGATACAGAATCAATTTCCATATTTTGGATTTTATAACATGCAAATAATTGATTAACAGCATCAATTTAATTATTGTAACACTTCCAAGAGTTATATTAGGCAATAACACATATAAAAAAAAATTCCAGCATCCGACTGCGTCATCTAATAACCAGTAATAAATTGTAACTGAACAAGACACAAATCAATCCCGAATTACTCTCTAATTACTGTCAATAATAAAATCAATTTTCAACAAATATGTATCTGCACCCGTGGACAACGTCTATCTCACTCAAGCTCAATGCAAAGGCAAACAGAAAACCAAAGCAGGAACGCAACAAACCAGTTTCAGTCGATCCTCAAGATTAATAGAGTGTACAAGCCTTTCAAAACGCGCAAAGAGTAAAAAATACCAAAAGAAAAGTAAAAACAAAATAACTTGAAAAGCATATGCGAAAAAAAAAACGTTAAGTAAATTGACAAACACCGCGCCAGTACTTGCTCGCGCTCACATCACGACGGAAAATGAAAGTGGTTTTCTGCATCACTACCAGCTTCTCAGAAAAATAAAGAAAATACGAAACGAAGGCAAACAATGACAGCTCGAGACCTACAGCTTCGCCGTCCTACTCAAATACCTTAATGGCATCCAAATGAAAAAGATGCAACAATTCAAACACGATGTAAAAACTAAAAAGTATTTTTGCAATTCTATAACACACCTTTTGGGTTAGTGGCACTTGAAGATATAAAACAAACAAGCAGCACTCGCCCATGCACATCCACATACCCCCACCCACATATGAATCTAAAAATGTAGATTCGTTTGTCGGAAGTAAACACACACAGGATATTAACAAAAAAACGGATGCAACTCATGCACTCATGGAGGCATAAAGGAGCAGCATAGTACGCGTAGCATGCAACTTACCGGAAGCATTTTTCCAACAGTCTCTTTCGTTTCGGCTCTCTACAAATGCCAGGACCTGAAATGCTCGATGGGGGGAAAACCTTTCAAGTTCTTGAAAGCCTGTTCGCTCTCACTTTCGACGAGTCGAGCTGATAATTAGGTGATTTCTGCTTCGAGCTTTTTATTCCGAAAATAAATTCGCCGAAATGCTGTTGATCTTGCTCTAGAAAAAAACGTTCAACCACATGAGTATTCGAGGTTTTTGATTTTAACTTAAACACACACGGAACTATGATAGATATTTTATCTTTTTCTTTTTTTCTTGCTTAGTGAAACTTTCGCATCACTTTTGCTTTCAACTACGAGATAGGAAGCCAGCAGAAAAAAAAATGAGGAAAAATCAAAAAGATTCGTTAAAAGAAAAATTAACACCAAGTCCACCACGTCCGTACCATGAAATATGAAATTCCGTTCGGCACTGTATGCCGTGCTGGCAAGAGTCGTTAGATACTTTTTAATCAACTGCACGTATCTTGGGTCTTACGGTATAACAACAACAATATCAAAAGACAATTTTTCGAAATCTTTTTTTGTCAATTTTATATTCCAAATTTGTCTATCACCCGCTCGAATGTCGAAGCAACAATTCCGTTCAAGAGACACCGATGCACTGAATCTTGTGGTACCTACGAGCAACTACCACAGGTGTCGTCGACGCGGCTCTGGATGGACTGTTGCTGTCGGAGTTGAGTGAAAGAAACGACACAAAACCACATGTAGATACATGTTACGGTCATGTTACTCATAGTTACCAAACCACCTTTTTGCCGAGAGTAGCTGAGTGCTATTTACCATGTTAAAACCCAAACCAGAATCGGTCGACAAGAGTTTCACTCAACTCAACTCAATGGATACTAGGCTGTTAGTTAACAGTGAGTTAACAGTGGTCTGTCCACATGCGAGTATGCACATAGAAGGAGAAGGTGGTGATGATGACTATTGTACGAAAGGCAGTGACACCGGTTAGCTATTCAATGCGTTATGCGTCAATGGAGAATTTGTTAAGCATTTCTCGGTTTCTCGGTTAGTAAGGGAACGAGCGACCCTGTCGCTCTTCGGGGGTATTGAAGCGAATCACTTTAATGAGGAACGACGATTACGGTGTACGACGGTTGTATGGATGAATTTTCAAGCATGATTGTTACGTATCATAGTTTTGGATATACAGTGAGATGAAGACGTGTGAATCATTACTGGTGATGTCTTTCAATGACAGCACGTTGTATAAGGGTGTTTATGATAGTAGGACGGAGGCAAATAACTTTGACATCTCGACAGAAATTAGATGTGAGTTATTTGACTTGAGATACATAGTTCTCGAAGTGCCTTAAAGGGATGTACAAAACGGTAAAAGCCCTTTTGATGCCCACGACCAATTAAAGGGTCTTTCCTGCAACTTTATGAACTTTCAAACTTGAATGACACACTTTGTGCTTTTTTTTCCCTTTCAAATTTAACTTGCTCTAATGTACCCGCATTTGTACCTGATGAATCTTTTTGTAGGAGTTCCTTTATGTCTCGGGAGAGTTGTTGGAAAGTAGAAATTGGAATTTGAATTTAATTCGAAACGCACAATGCATTTGGCATTGGTTGGACCATCCGAATGTCGTCGAGGTATACTCAAATACATACGTACTTCTACAGAGTTTTTCAATAAGGACAGCAATTTCGTTTTTAAATATAACGGGGAAGCAGATGTCATGATGAAATTTATTATGAATGTAATAAACATGTTAAATTGAAGTATGGAAATCAATCTCGTTCGATATATGACCACCATGAACTCATTCCACACATATCGTTGGCAATTTCGGGTTCGATGTTGTTTTTGAGCTCTTTTTACGTTGTTTGCTTTAAGCCCATTAAAATAAATCCAACGGATTTAAGTCACATAATTTTCGTGCCATTTATTGAGCTTAATTCAAGCTAAAATTAATCTAACTTAATAACTAATGAGAACGGGTGGGAGGGCGCCATCCTTAGAAACTAAGACTGGAAGGAGGGAAGGTGGAGTTTTAGGCATGGAGTGCCGAAGTTAATATTCGAATTAACACTTGCCAGCATACGGGAAATGGGTTCATTGGAGCCGTATGAGGTGCGGGGGTAGCTGTAAGAAGCCTATGAATGAAGATGATGTCTGAGTCCCTTTCTTCTTTGATATGGCGGTAAGATCAAAGGATTTTTCCAGGGCAGACCTCGAAGAGCGAAACGTAGGAACTGACGATGGATGCTTTCGATTCTAGATATGTGCGTTTGTTAATAAGGGGACCACACTTGAGATGTGTATTCGAGAAGGGAGCGAACAAAGGTAATATAAAAGGATCGAGTCACGTAGGGATTGGATAATTCTTTAGACCAGCGTTTCACAAAACCGAGTGCAAAGTTGGCTTTATGAATTATATCGACGATATGTGCGCGAAATTTAAGCTATTGGTCACATAATATGCCAGGATCGCGGATAACCTGATTATTGAGGAAGTAGAGACAAGAGGAGAATTGATTCGTTTACGTGAGAAGGTAATTGATTGGCATTTAGAAATGTTAAGTTCCATTTAATTTTTGCAGCACCAAACAGAAAAGCTTTTGAGATCCGATTGAATAAGGGAAGAATCTTGTTGCGAGGAAATGGTCTTGAGGAACTCGGTATCGTCAGCGTACAGTGAGAGGTGGGTATGTTTGATGACAAACTCAATGTCGTTAATGGTAAGAGTAAAAAGAAATGGACATAGGTGGCTGCCTTGGGGAACACCGGAAGAAGCTAAGAAGAGGTTGGAAAAGGCAGATCTAAAACAAATACTGTAGTAATGGTTTTTTTCAATAAGAAGATATCCACTTCAACGCAGTGGGTTCAAAGCCAAGGGAAGAAAGTTTGAAGAGTATTAGTTTGTGGGAGATTTTGTTTTTTGGCTTTATTGAAATCAGTTGAAATGGTGTCAACCTCATTTCCATTCTACAGGGTGTCCCACGAGCAGTGTGCCAAAAAGCTAGAGCGTGTAGGTCTGGTCAAGACAAGAAAAAAATCGTACGGGAGGGGGGATCTATTCTCCCCCGTTCAGCCGGGAGGGGCAATTTTCTAAAAAATTTACTTAATTTGGGAAAAAAAATATTAAAAATCAACAGTTACATGCACAATGCCGTGATATACTTTTTTGTAAAGCCAGGAACCTCTTCTTTCATCTTGTTTTCAAACGAAGCTGTTTTAAGGGATAGGTTTTGAGAAATTAATTTTCAAACTCAAAATTTTGATAAAAAAAAATGAAAAAAAAATATTCGAACTATTTTTTTTCAAAATTGTATGTAATTACATAAGTACTCATTTTTTTCAAAAATTCAATTCTCTTATTAGTTTTTAGTTAAAAGCAGAAAACCGGATGCAAAAATGTCTTGTAGTTTGTGAGAAATTTAAAAAAAAACCCGAACCATTTTTTTCTAAGAAAAACCTTTTTTTTTTGGTTTTGACGCGGCTGGACTTGTAGGCAAATTAATGTATGAAACATTGACCTCTTTTTTATTATTTTTAAAAAATTCGGAGTTTTATTATAATAAATTTTCAATATGTTCCCCATTTTCTTGAAGGCAAAGATTATATCTCCTTCTAATGGCTGCACATAAGTCTATGCTTGACAAATTTTCCTGCAATTTGACTCCAGCGACTTCAATCCGTTCAGTTGTTCCAAAAATACTATTTCCACTTCGTAAACATAATTCTTCATGAATCCCCACACATAAAAATCTAGAGGAGTTGAATCGGGTGATCTAGATGGCCATTCCGTGGGGCCCCTTCTTCCGACCCAACTGTAAGCTGTAGTGTGCTGGTGCTCCATTTTGCTGGTAAATTAAATTATCTGCTATGGCCAAAGGAACGTTGTCCATCAAATTCGGCAAAAGGTCTCGTAGGAACTGCAGGTATGATTCTCCATTAATAACGGCATTCAAAAACCGGGGCCCGATTACGTTAGTAATCGATAGTTTGTCCAACAATACCAAGCCAAACGTTACAGCTAAAGCGGTGTTGTGATTTATTTTGTTTTTTGTTGTGTGGATTGGTGCTACTCCAATGATGCATATTGTGGAAGTTAGTAACCCCATCTCTGGTAAACTGTGCTTCATCCGTCCAGAATATCCTTGCAAAATAGTTTGGTTCAGTTTCATCTCGAAGCAGTAATGATCGACAAAATTCTGCTCTCAAAAACTTTTCGTTTGAGGTGAGTTCCTAAACTAGCCTAAAATGGTACGGGTGTAAGTTTTCGGTGTGAAGCACTCTCCATACTCTATATTTGGGCACTCCAAGCATAATAGCTATCCTCCTTGTACTAAGGGAGGGATTATGTCGGACCAAATCCAAAATTCTTTCATCTAAGATTCCTGATCCATCTGTAACTGATCTTTCGCTTCTTCGATGCTATAGCACTCCGTGCTCTAGCAGACGTCGGTGGATTCTTGAAAACATGCTACGACTGGGACATCTCCGATTGGGATATCTTTCAGCGTAGAGTCTTTCGGCTTCACGATCGCGACCATTAGTTAAACCGTAGTAGAAGTGCATGTCCGTTAATTGTTCTCGAGAGTATGAGTTTGACATCGTAATGTGTTGATGAGTTAACATCCAATTTGGAAACGGTTTTTTTATTAAAAATGCGATGCCTTTTGTTTACATTTGGGTTGCAAATATTTTGTTTTTCAATAAAGAAAAATTGAGGTTTTATTGTCTTACGGGCGTAGCGGGTAGAACCCATCGGCGGCGGGCAGACCCAGACGAAATTGGCAGGTCAGTTTTCAGGCGTTATCAATGAAAAAAAAGGATTAATCCAGGGTTATTCCAATACTGTGTCACTTTATTGTATCCTCATAAAACTCCGAATTTTTTAAAACTAATAAAAAAGAGGTCAATGTTTCATACATTAATTTGCCTACAAGTCCAGCCGCGTTAAAACCAAAAAAAAAGGTTTTTCTTAGAAAAAAATGGTTCGGGTTTTTTTTTTAAATTTCTCACAAACTACAAGACATTTTTGCATCCGGTTTTCTGTTTTTAACTAAAAACTAATAAGAGAATTGAATTTTTGAAAAAAAAATAGTACTTAATTACATACAATTTTGAAAAAAAAATAGTTCGAAATTTTTTTTTTCATTTTTTTTTCAAAATTTTGAGTTTGAAAATTAATTTCTCAAAAACTATTCCTTAAAACAGCTTCGTTTAAAAATAAGATGAAAGAAGAGGTTTCTGGCTTTACAAAAAAAGTATATCACGGCATTGTGGATGTAACTGTTAATTTTTAATATTTTTTTTCCCAAATTAAGTAAATTTTTTAGAAAATTGCCCCTCCCGGCTAAATGGGGGGAGGGGGGGGAAATAGACCATCCCTCCCATACGATTTTTTTCTTATCCTGACCAGACCTACACGCTCTAGCTTTTTGGCACACTGCTCGTGGGACACCCTGTATAATGCTGAAGGACACAAATTCGACAAGGTTTGTGGTTGTAGACCAACATTTGCTATGTTATTTAGAGGAGATTAGAGATTTGCAGTTTGGCGATGGGGCAGTAGTTGTTAACATCATTTTTCGGACCTTTTTTGTGAACAGGAGTTATAAAAGCGATTCTCCATATCTGGGGAAATTCTCCAAGGGACAGGGAAAGGTTGAGAGCGGGACAGAAATAATGAAGGAACATTTTTTTAGTAATATGGCAGGGTGACCATCGGACCCAAGAGTTAATTCATCATGAAGTTGATTCAATTTATTTTCAATGATATGGGGGGTCAATAGTACGTGGGAGAAATGGTCAAGGGAGAAATTTGTTAAATAGTCGAAGTACGAGGGTGGTCCGATAAGTACTTAGCCTCACCGCCAGATAGCACCAGTATCGCAAGAGCAACTTACTATGGTGTAGTACATTCTAGTAGACGGCCGGATCGGACTCGTAGTTTTGTTTTGACGGCATGTGGAAGCGGGAGTGTCCGCGGATTTTAGAAAAATGGAAAAAGAGCAATATCGGTCGGTGATTCGATTCTTGTTTTTGGAAGGAAAATCGCGCAGCGAAAACAAAGAGCCTTTGGATGCTGTGTACGGTGACTCTTCTTTATTGCTGTGAAACTTCGCCAAACACTCGATTGAAACATCCTCGCGACGCTGTTTTTGTTCTATTGTGAGTAATCGCGGCACCCATCTTGCGCACAGCTTTCTCATGTCTAAATTTTCAGTCAATATGCGATGTACAGCACTTTTTGAAATGCCTACCATGTCTGCTAGCTCGCGCACTTTCAGTCGACGGTCACCCAATACCATTTTCTTCACCATTTCTGGCGTGGTTACCTCATTTGGTCGACCACTGCGATGTTCGTCTTGGCAGCTCGTACGACCTCGTTTAAACTCTGCCACCCAATATTTTACTGTTGTAAACGAAGGAGCAGACTCCCCCAGTGTAGAATCTAGCTCCGCTTTGTTATTGGTTAGACTGAGGCCTTTCAAATGAAAGTATTATATCACATAACGATGACCAATTTTTTCCATGTTTACAAATTCACTGAGAGCGTTCACTATTGATGGCTGCCAAACAAATACTGAACAACGTAGCGTCGTCAAAATTCAAACGTAAGCTTTATAAAGTTGGTATTCTCTACCATAGTCATTCTTTTCAAACAACAACCGCCATCTATACGTCAGGTCGGGTACTTCTGGGCCTACCCTCGTAGCGCACAGAATTCTTGTTGTGATTTAGGGTGAGTCGGAAACGACTTGTAGAGCATAATGTCGTCGTCAATACGGTTTCAGAGCGTGGCATAACAACATCCAAGCCGTGTCGTAACTCGTATCGGATATTCAGTGTGACAAATGTAAGAACCAATGCACGGATGCCTGCCTGATTGAATTGGAAAGAGCTTTTGACAAAACGGTTTATGGGTAAAAAGTTCGTTGTAAAAATCGTCAAAGTGACTTTTACTTAAACATTTCATATTCACATTGAACCGCAACAGGGTATGGTAAGCCCGCCGATACTCTTTAGCATTTATTTGGATGGGTGTCTATTGACGAAACAAAATTCAGTCAGACAATGTGATCATACTCGGCAGCTTGAATCCCGATTAAACGTAATCTGCTACATGGTCTTGGTCAGACCTATGGCAATGTGATTGCCAGCTTAATTGAAAGTATTCCGGTGCTTGACAGGCAATGCCTCACGACTTGTCGTGGATGAGCACCCGAATCTGAATACACAAAATTTTGCCCTAACAAGGTTCTATATAATATTTTTCTGATTAAGCTGATTCGAGGTTATGTTGCAAGAGCATTGGTTTTGGTCAATAATCTGATTTCCGGGGTTTACTTAACGGCTTTGTCACATCAGAGGCATTTTTTTATTTTGATCAATGGCTGATACAGGATAGATCAGCCCACACCTTGGAGCGGCGGCTCTTCTACGTACATAATGTCATAATATAGGGCCAGATTTCTTAAACTCAAGATATACAAGAAAGGAGGCACTTATCAATGCATATAAAATCCTCTCTCCCGTTTTGTGTAAACGCCTAAAACCCTTCGTCAACAACCTGATAGGTCCTTATCAGTGTGATTTCAAGCCAGGGAAGTCTACAATAGACCTAATCTTTCCAATGCGGCAGATCTTGAAAAAGGCCCAAGAAATGCAGATCTACACTCGCCACTTATTCGTAGATTTCAAGGCTGCATATGATAGCGTACATAGAGATGAGCTATACAGAGTGTCTAGTTTTGACATTCCTACCAAACTCGTCAGATTGTGTAGAATGACGGTGGAAAACGCTCGCTGCTCCATCAAAATCGGTAGCGAACTTACTGGGACCTTCAATGTCAAAAAATGTTTTAGGCAAGGCGACGCACTGTCATGTTTTTAACATCATACTTGAGAAGATCGTGCGAAACTCACAAGTCAACATTAGGAGCACGATCTTTCAAAAGTACGTTCAACTGCTAGCTTACGCTGATGAATTTGACGTGATTGATCGAACACAGCGAGCCGTCAATGAGGCGTTTGCTGGTATTGAAGCGGAGGCGGCTAAAATGAGGGCAAATGGAGTAAAATGAGAGCAAAACGAGGTATACGTACTGTCACCAAAGAAGAACGCACAACATCGCCGTGTCGGACAGAGCGTCAAGGACTTCGTCTACCTCGGATCCGCAATAATTAATGCCGACAACATCATTATCGAAATTAAACGCAAAATAACTCTTGCCAATTCCTGTTTGAACTCAAGAGGCAATTGAGTAATAGAGCCATCTCTCGTAAACCAAAATGGCTTTATATTACACTCTGATCATCCCAGTCGTGCTTATGGTGCAGAGGCATGGATGCTAGTGAAAACGAATAAGGAGAGAAAAATTCTGGGTGCGATCTTTGGTCCTGTCTGTGTTGATGGCTTCTAGAGGCGTAGATTTAACTATGTACTGTACGGACTGTACGGCAGCAAGCGCCTGGTTAAGTGTCTACGGATACAACGCTTAAGATGATTAGGCCATGTAGAGCTTATGGACAACACAGCTCCGGCCCAAAGAGTCCTTAAATCCGAGCCATCGGGACCACGCAACAGAGGACGCCCTCGACTCAAATGGCTCACACAAGTGGAGAAGGACCTCAATCAACTTGGCGTGCGTAACTGGAAGACATCGTGCTGGCTGGAGACGCCATGAAGAAGAAAAGTTTGAAGACGAGGAATTTCAGGCATTATTTCATGAAGATTCATGTCAGATGCTGGCTAAGCCTTCAAAATCAATACAAATACAAAGTATCGCAAAATGAATCACCCTCTCGGTAGAACGTATAATTTTTGCAAATGGCATCGTACTAGACAGCTGCAGTATACAAACAAACAAGCAATAGATTGCTGTATTCCGCAAGAGCATGAAATAATTGTGTCGATTTTTTGACCAATAATCGGTCGGTAGTGTTAGCGCAGCATGAATTTCGACCGTATTGCGCCAACTGGGTAAACATTCCTGCGCTTAGCTTCTCGACTCAAACAGGCTGGAACCACAGGATACCATGCAGGGCGTGGCCGCCACCGGGCTGGTCGTTCGGCCGAGAATATCGGGGCTGTGACTGCCAATATCGCTGAGAACGAAGAAACATCAACCAGACCACGCAATTGGGCAACACCAGACGGACCCTACTGCGAATTGTAGTGAAAGACTTACACATACACACAAACACACAGTACAATCAGTGCATCAAGTAATGCCTGCTGACCGTCAATGGCATATGAATTACTGTCAAGCCATCCTTAATCTCAACAACGAAGAGGACGATTTTGTGTCGAAAATTATCATGAGCGACGAGGCGCATTACCACTGAGCGGTTACGTCAATAAGCAAAATCTTCGTTTCTGGGGCACTGAAAACCATGTATGATGCACAAAGAGCCATTACATCCATCCAAAGCAAATGTGTGGTGCGGCGTCCATGCGGGAGGAGTGATTAGGCCGTATTGTTTGAGAATGCCATCGGCAATACGGTTACTGTTAATGGCATACTGACAAAATTGGATGAGCGGGGCTTGGTGAAAATGTGGTTTCGACAAGACGGTGCAACCGCACACACAGCATGAGCCACAATGGATATTGTGAAGGAAGCGTTTCCTGGTCGCGTAATCTACCGCCTTGGCGATTTGGCATGGCCAACAAGATCGCCCGATTTAACCATCCCAGACTTATTTTTTTGAAGGTGCTTGAAGTCGCGCGCTTAGCCCAACAAGCCTCAGACAATCGCAGCCCTTAAGGAGAATATTCGACAGGAATTCGAACAGTTGTCATCAGAAATCTTGCGGAAAGTCATAGCAAATGCGATAAAACGGGTACAAATGTGTAGCAGCATTGGCAGCAGGCACTTGACGGATATCATCTTTTCCAGTTAACAAAAAAATTGTAAATGTCCAAGTAAAGATTTCCATCACTCAAAATTATTATTTTTTATTTAGTAAA
Organism: Merodon equestris; assembly: GCA_958301585.1. Taxonomy (NCBI): domain Eukaryota; kingdom Metazoa; phylum Arthropoda; class Insecta; order Diptera; family Syrphidae; genus Merodon; species Merodon equestris. The sequence continues at coordinate 50,027,580 of OY284415.1, read as the reverse complement.
AAAAATTGGATTTTTAATTTTGCGCCACCTTGAAGATGACAGCATAAAATATCGTGAGGTGAGAAACGTGCATTCAAAGGTTCATTTGTTAGAAACCATCACCATTGTTATCGACTGCAAGTGAAAAACGGCCGCTATATGAGAAAAGACATAACATTTTACTACATGAGAACGCTCGGCCAAATGTTGCAAAATCGACTTGAGAACGTTTAAATAGGAAATCCTAGGCCACCCACCGTATTCGAAATACCTTGCCCGTTCCATTTATCACTTGTTCTGTACGATGACATGAAGATGGAAAAAAATGGATTGATTTTGGTTAGCCCCAATAAAAATGTTTTTCAAAAGTGGAATTCAAATACTGTCAGAAAAAATGGGAAAAGTGGTGGCTAGAGACAAGTTATACTTTGGATGGTATGTTTTTTTACGACTTAGTCATTACATATCATTAATTTCCAAAAAAAAAAAAAACAGCGAGAACTTATTCAAGCTCCTAATATAACACAGTTTTGTAAGCGACTTAAGCCAACATTTTGTGACCTTTGTTACCCTCTATACCCACAAAAGCAGCTGAGAACTGAGAACAATATTAATTTAATTTAATCTAATTTTAGTGAGGCAAACAGCCCCATTTATTGAGCTTAATTCAAGCTAGCTTAATCTAATTTAATCTTACTTAATCGGACTTAATAACTAAAAGGAACGGGAGAGGAGGGCGAGAAATGGGCTAATTGGAGCCATAGGCAGTACGGGGGTGGGTAGATAGAAGAGACGGGGATTACGCACATTGCGAGGGTTAGTGTTGATAGAGACAGGGTTGTAGAGGTTCGCGCAGCCAATTGTACCTGAACGGAGTCGATGGATGAAAAGAATGTCAGATACGGTTCTTCTTTCCTCCAACGTGTTCATGTGGACTAGCTTAAGACGGTCTGGATAGGGCGGTAAGAACAAAGGATTGTTCCAGGGCAGACCTCGACGAGCAAATCGTAGAAACCGGCGTTGGATACTCTCGATTCTAAAAATGTGAGTTTGTTGGTAAGGAGACCACACTTGAGAGGCGTAGCCGATTAACTTTAAGGATTATCTCATCGATGTCGGCATCCTGGTCACATAATAATCTGGCCAAGATCGCGAATGGCCTGAACGGCGGGGATGGGCTGTTTATTGAGGAAGTAGAGACGAGGAGGAAGTTTGATTGAAGATCTTGGTGTCGTCGGCATATATGTAGATGTGGGATTGTATAATTACCATTTCAATATCGTTCTTCTTTTCCTTTTTCCGGCGTTGTTATGGTCAGAAGTGTAGGACCATAATCTTCCCACTTAACTGCATTCCTACTGGTCCGCTTGTGGGGTCCGCCGGTTTGACCTCAGAAAGTAGCGGCAGGCTTCCCGGTTTGGGATTACTTCATCGCTGAGGCCAATCAAATGCTGGTGTTTTTGTATTTGTTTGCACCAATTGTTTTTCGGCCTGCCTTTTTTTTTGTGACACGGGCATGCTCCTGATTTTTTTGTTTGATCTTACTTTTACAACACCGGTGATCTCCAGTCGTGTCAACCACTGATTTGCATGTACACTTGTGGGGCAGTTTATTGGTGGTATATGTGTCCCTAGGCTCACCTTGGTGTTTTCTAAATTGACTAGATGTGATTTTCGTTTACCTTTGTTTTTGTCGCCTTTTACGACAAGCGACAGGTATCGCTGCACCATTTCAATATCGTTAATGGTAAGAACGAAAAGAAGTGGACCTAAGTGGCTGCCTTGAGGGACGCCTGAGGAAACTAAAAAAGAAAAGGCAGTTAGAAAAGACAGATCTGAAACGAATTTAGTAATAGCGATTTTCCAAGTATGAAGATGTCCACAAAGGAATGGAGTTGAAGCCAATGGAGGACAATTTGAAGACTATCAGTATGTGGGAGATTTTATCGAAAGCTTCACTGAAATCGGTTGAAATAACGTCGACTTCTTTGCCATTCTCTAAGGCTGATAGGACGAAGGACACAAGGTTAGTGGTTGTAGATCTGCATTTGAGGAAACCGTGTTGTCTAGGGAAGATTAAGGACTTGCAGTAGAAACTTAGAATTTCGTACAAAATACTCTCTAAGAGTTTGGGTATATGTGACAGTTTGGCAATGGGACGATAGTTGTTAATAACGTTCTTTGGACTTTTTTTGTATATGGGGGTTATAAATGAGGTTTCCCATAAGCGGGAGAATTCACCTAAAGATAGGGATAAACTGAGGATTTTCGAGAGAGGGAGGGAGAAAGTTGAGGAACATTTTTTTAGAAATATTGCAGGGAGACCGCCAGGTCCAGGAGTGAATTCCTCATTAAATAGATTTAATTTTTTTGGAAATGGTCCAAGGGAGAAATTCGGTAAATAATCGAAGTATGCGAAGTCCGGAGCAAAGGAGTCGTCGGCGAAAGATTGTTTAAATAAGGTGTCAAAAATGTTGGCGATAATACTGGGGTCATTTGAGGTTTGATCATTGAAGGAGACTGAGGGGGGTAGCTATCAGATTTTCTTTCGTAGTTAACAAATTTAAAGAAGGACTTAGGATCACTTACAATATAGACTTACGTTTCAGCTAAATAGCGTTAATCGAGGAAGTTGTGAAGGGCGGTAAAGTGAAGGTAGCTGTCCAGGTAGTTAGAAAAATCATTAGAGGATTTAGTACGAAGGAAGATTGTGCATTGCTTATTTCTTTTGTTTCTCAGAAAACGGAGCCTGCGATTATACCAGGGTGGGGAGGTGGACAAAGTTTTGCATTATGAAAGCGAAACGTAAAGAAAGATAGAATTAAATATGTCCCTGTAGAATATGGATATTGCATCATTTACGGTTAGGTTATTAAAATTGAAAGGGGCTCTTTTAAGGTATTCATTGATTAGGTGAAATGTTGCTTTATGGAAATGGTGAGAGGCCAGGACTGTAGGACGATTGTTCTGCAATGGATAATCGTGAAAAAGAGGAAAGGAGGAGGGGAGGATGAAAGTTATCGATGGTTGAAAGGGAAAGGGGACAAACGACAAAGTGAAACAGAAGAGTTGAGGGGGTTAATTGTGAATATGAGCTCTAGTTGTCCACCCATATAGTTTAAGACGCCACTAACTTTGCTAAGGTTTGAATTTGCTAGGCGATCCAAGAAAAGAACTCTTTGGCACGAGTGGGATTGGTGCCAATATAAAACGATTGATCGTCTGATTCCCATTTAAGATGGGGAAGGTTGAAGCCACCGAATGATTTGAGTGTCTCTTATATAAATTTTTTTGTCAATTGTGTTAATGGCGAATTGATAGAATTCAATAGGTTGTGAGGGCAGAATGTAGAAACAAATGATGTATAATGTCTTCTGGGGTCGAACAATCTTAATAAAAACAAAGTCGAGAAGTGGGGAATACAATGAACAGTCAATTGTATTAAGGACGGCTAGTAGGACGCCTCGATAAGGGCAACCATTAGTAGGTCAGCTGAGTTCGTCATCGCGATAAACATTAAAATTTGATGTTAACAGTTCAAGGTTATTTATGCTGGGCATCAGACTTGTTTTGGTCAAGGCAAAGATTTCAAAGGGTAGAGTATGTGACTAATGGAAAACAGCTTGGGTTTTCGAGCGAAGACTTCTTACATTCTGATAAAAGAAGGTAAGAGAGACATTTCGGCAGAGACAATTAGGGGCGAAACATTTTTTCGTGGTCAGCTCTACTACGGTTAAGGTGCAATATATGTTTTGAATGAATGTATTGGCGGAAGGTATCAAGATCTTTTGACACATTTTGGGACAAAATATTGAAGAATTCATGGAATTTGATGAAGAGGCTATTGAAGTTAGCGAAATTCGTTGGCAGACCTTCCTGTTGAATGGAAATCATGACATTTATGATGATTTGATTTATCTTGTCAACTCTATTCTTCCTGGAAAAAAGTTAATTCAGTTATGAAGAGATTATTTGTGCTCCCCCACCTAAAATGTACAACTTAAGGCCAAGAGTTTCACTCAAACCGTTCAGAAAAACAGGTAACCAATTTGCTGTCGAATATTTTCTAATATATGATGGCTTCCTCAGTAGAGCTGCCAAGTAACACACATTGTTTTTTGGCTCTTGCTTAGGATCATAGAAATCACTGTATATCAGGGTGAACGTCAATAATTAAATCAATTTTATTCGATCTTTAGACAGTTGCGTCCATATTGTGCTTCTTTAATCGTCCTCTGGTGCGTCGTTCATCTGACTCAATAGCTGTTCAATAGAAGTTTGCAATTTTAGCACTTTGGATCCGAAGAAGCGCAGCCAGATCGGTGTCGTTGTAGATCTTGTAAAGTTTGTGATTGAACCCACTACCAAACTTCAGCGTCGCATAGAAGCACCGGCAAGATGGGTCTTCTATAAATAAAGTCACATTGAGTCCAGACTCAAAACTACCTTAAAGCTATACCTACCGATATTGACATATTGGCTAGGAACTTTTTGGAGAACAGCATATAAGTGTCGCCCAACAAGAAGTGTCATTATAAGTCATTAGAAAAACAAAATGTTTTTACGAAAAACTGTGATATTCTAACTACAATCCAAAACTTTGAGATTAGTTATGGAGAACAATATCTGCAAGTTCTGCCTACAAATAGAAATTTTTTCATGAAATTTTTTAACACGTTTTCGCTTGTATATTTTTTGATGGCATGAATTGTTGGTTGATCATCGACGTTCACTTTGTGACTAAGCCCTAAAGGGAAAACTCACGCGATCTTAGCGGCCAATTAATGTCTACATTGAACTGAACGGGCATGAAGCTCGCCACGCAATAGAGGTATCGGTACACTAGCTTTATGGCATATAACACCATCCTACTTAAAAATAAACGTCGTCTACCTCCACGGCAATTTCATGCAAAAAGGTCTACTCATCGAAACGATTGCACCAGTATAATATTCGAAAAAATATGGGCCAATCACTCCGCCAGTCGGAAAATCGCAATTAACTGCAGCAGCAAAACAACATAAAGGTTGAGATCATTATGACAATTGCGGTGCGTCTTGGTTGTGGATAGGCCAAGCACCTGTGACCGTCTCGAGACGGGCAGTCTGTATTTTGAATATATATTTCACACTCTCAGCTTCTTCTTAGATATCGTTACAGCTCTTAAAGAGCCAGAGCCAAGCTTCTCTTATTCATTTATGTTGAGTTCGATTTGTTTTTCAGATTCATGCCGATTCCGTACGGCGAGAGCCGAGAAGCTTTTTCAAGGCAAATGTACGGGGGACGGTACGGTATCCCGCTGAGGAGAGAAGCCGTGAAATAAACATTCGATGGCGTTGGTAATATCGTGATCCGAACTCGCACATCGCGCGTAAGCGGCCGAAACACTACCCATTGCGCCGCGGCGCTTTACTACGAGTAGAGCAGCGATATTTTCAGCTGACTTTGCCTAACTAGCACAAGTTAGGATACTCACTTAACTGATCTTTTTTGATGTGTTAACATTTATTAGTTAAGGATTACATACCCGTGCGATAAGGAGCTTGATAATGATTAAAAGTAGTACGAACCTTACGAAATGTTTCAGCTATACTTTCACAATTTTTGTTATTATTTTTCAGTTTCAATAGTTTCAACTTATCAAGAATTTAACATCGAAAGTTAAACAATGGCCCGAAATGTATTAAATGTATAAAATGTATAAAATGTAAAAAAACACGTCTTGTTGGATAACCCTTTACACTTATGCATTATTTTCCAGTCTTTAACTGACAGGTCCATCTGAGGCGTTTCCGGCTCAGCGATGGTGTTAACAAAAATCAAATGACTGCGCATCACCTTTTTTGATTAAGCGGCGAGAATTCCCCATCGTCATCCCACGCAAACTGACGAGCTTAGCAATTATGTCAAACGTAAACATGGCCTTGTGTAGTCCACACCTATGTATGCTATAACATGCGGCTCCAAAGTCAACATATAGATGCTGTGTGTCAATTTGAAATTCGTGGGTCTTCTCCAAGTTCGGCTTAATGAAAATATTTGATCGATGGTGGACTTTACCGGCGTGACACCACACATGTATTGACTTATCGTTATTGTTAACGTTTATTTCCAGCATTCATTCAATATGGCAGAAAAGATCTTGCTGTGATAGGTTAACCAATACAACATTGATAAAATTGAGCGAATCAGACTAAAACAAGCTGTGAGTTTACGAAATTCCCGTTACTTTTTGAACACACCCCATAAATCATTTTTTTTTTTTTATTCCATAATTGTTATTTTTCTGTTTATTAGCCATGGATGTAGGATAAACTATAACTTTAAGTCCAATCTCTCGTTGATAAAACTAGTTCCACCGGTTGAACTTGCATCCAGTCTTAGTCTTTGCCTGTACAGAGGTCCACTATGGTCAATTAACTGGCGGAAAGAATGGCTAGAATAATCATATATGAGTTAAGACACAATTCCCTTCACGTATGAAAAAATGCATGCACCATATCCCGTCAGTTCAATAAAACGTGACTGCGCCTTCCCCAATAGGGTGTGAAAGTGCAAGATGCGATTTGAATTTTTCATAAAACTGTTCAAGAAACATTGCCCCATTCCCAGTCCGGTTAACTCATTCGTGAAAGTGAATTCGAATCCGAATCCGAAGCACAAATCAATTGCATTGCGAGCTGTCACCCGAAATGATCGTACAACATCCTTGTCAGCCACCTGATCAACCCAACACCACAAATAATGCGGAAACATTGAACCTCTAAACCTATAAGAGGTTCAATAGGTATCACTCCCATAAACTTTTCCTCCATTCCAGATCTAATATAAAAACATCAAGCAACCGAATCACAACAGCAATGGCAAGAAATAAATTTAAAATTCAAGACACTTAACGGCTCGTCATCAGCAACAACGGTGACTGCGACGGATACATTCTAAAATTAAATCTACCGCGTTAGCAATAACGCGGTTCATGTGGAGCCCTTTTCGAGTATAAGCACAAACGAGTATTTATCGACGGCGAGGTGCAATTTAATCGTGAAACTCAGAATGTTGTTTAAACAGATAGTTCGGCGGCAGTTGATTGTTATTATTGCCCGATAACTGAGCTGCAGACTTCGGCTTTGGAATGAGCAATGAGTAAAGTGATTGCGCTCCACAGACTAGCCGCTGGAGTTTCTCGAGGGAAACTTGTGTGCAACTAAGAGATATGAGTGCGAGTACGAGTATGAGTTAATTTTTTGGTTAAAAAAAATTATGCGGTAACAGTTTTGCGGCCGACAATTGATAGTACTACAATAGATAATAGATACTCGGTAGTGGATGCGTTTATTACGTGCTAGACGGTTATGAGATAAGTATGCCGAATGCGTCATTGTGCGTATTCCTTCTGTGGGTATTTGTTCGTCACGGTTTACGGTCGGAATTTATGCATGAGGAATTGGGATTTATGTCCACTAGGAACCACTTGTGTGTTGGAGTATGCAAATGCGAATGCGCTGTTTGATCACCTTTTGTTTGCTTGCGATTGGGAAAGTTCATCGACAGAGAGACGGTTTTTCCTATTCACAAAGGTGTCAAATATGCATCTCATAACCGACCAGATTGGAAATTGTTACGTTTGTTTAACTATAGAGCCATCCTTTCGTGGTATACAATATACGAGTATGTTCAAAAGTATTCCGATTGGCATGTTTTTTCTGTTGTTTAGCTTGTATTTATGATGGAAATAATTCGTAGCGCTTTGCCACGCGAGTGTCAGTACATAACATTTAATTGGAGCGTGAAGAACAATATGTCCGGATAAATTATTTGTCTTCATTATTTTAACATGAAAACATTTTAGTGGAAGTTCATGGTGACCATGCTCTAGCTGAGTAATTGGGTTGGAAGTGGTTTGCACGTTTTAAAAGTGGTGATTTCGAATTAAAAGACTAGGGACAACTCCATGGGAATTATCCAAGAGCAAAGAAACTAGACCAACGGCATAATAGGAAAGGAATTTTGAATGAAGTGAAAAGTGGATTCATTACAAAAATCGTTAAGGCCGGAAGTCATGTGTAAAGCGCGGCCACCTATGAACATGCTCATTCCCTCTATTTGGTGGGATCAGAAGGCTGGACTCACTTCAAATCGCTACCGACTACAATTAATGCGTTTGACTCATGCCTTAAAGAAAAAACGGCCGGAATATGCCGATCAGAATGTTACGAAACCGGCCAAAACGTATTCCTACCTTCCGATTATCTTCCGATTGGCCTGTCCGAGCAGAAGTGTGGATTGCATTTAAAGAAGAAGTCTTCTTCCTAAATGGTATTCGTATCGTTCCCGAAAGATGAGAAAAAGTAGTGACTAGCGATGGACCATACCTTTAATATTTTATTTTTTAAATTCGATTTTAAATAATATTTTTTTGTAAAAAACGCTACGATTTAACTCCAACTTAGATAACTTCCCATTTAGAAATTATTGCGTGCGCACTTATGTCCGTGGATTGTCTTTCATCTCGGCTATCTCGAGAGCAACTAACAATAGCGACTTCGGCCCAATTTCGTTCGACGCATAATTGCATAGTGAACACTTGATATGGTTTTCAAAAATCTTGAATTGGCGGTTGTTTATTATGATGAAAAAATGATTGTACAATGAAAGAGGTTTTTCTAGTCTCAAGAATCTCAAGAACAACAAGCGAGAAGCTGATAGTTTGGTTGAACTGGTTGTTTCACCCTTTTCGTAAAATAGGCGAAAGCATTTCATCAAATACATTTTTAAAATTGATCAAAAGTTTGGAAAAAAAATTGATTGAATACGAGTATTTCAATATTTTTTTCAGCCAATGAACGATAATGAACAAACAAATAACACCAATTCCGATTTTTTACCAGCCTGTCGCTACAACTGTGATTAAAAGTTCTTAGAGAATACAACTGATGATGACCGTTGATGTAATCTTGTCATAGATTTGTTTTTTATTTGTTTCCTTTATTTTAACAAAGGAAAGATAGAATTATGAGCGATTCAAAACACAACATCATTGTCTTAGAGAAGGTAGTCCAAGGAGCCCTACATAAATGGGTTGAGGATTATGGATCAAATGCAAAATTAACGACTGCATGTCTGATTGACTTCTAAAGAGCTTTCGGTATCGTATGCTTAGAAGGTTCTTATTACAAGCTCAATCAACTAGGCATAAGCAAACCATTGCTTTGTATGATTTTTAGTTGGTTACCATTGGAAACTCAGTGACCTTGTGAAGGAAAACTCATTTGCAACATATTTTTCTGAAAAGAAAAAGAGCAAATAAATTAAAAAAAATATTTTTTTTGCATACTTACAATATGCCCAAGACCAAAGGTCAAAGACAGCTAAGGTGAACAACCAGAGCTGGAGCTACCGTTGACAAATCCCACAAACAGGGTAAATATCAGTGATGACTGGAAGATTGCCGTTCAGCTTAGCCTTATGTGACAGACCTGAACCCGGCACGTATACCGTGGCCAAAAAGCTCGTTACAATCTGATAGTTACTCTTCACCATACGCAGACGATTTAACAGCATCCAGATCAGATCCAACGGCCGAAACCTTTCAGCGTAAAAAAAAATTTAATTTTTTAGTAGCAGTAATGTGATGGTGATCAGAATCTATCATACTTTATTCAGAAGGCCATTGTCTAGGATCCCTCGGAACACTGCTGAAACTAAGTGTAGCCAAATATCATGGGATCAAGCCGCCAGCATGGTTTTAATCAGGCCCATGATTATCAATGGATGTTCCATGTGATTCAATGTGAGAGCCAGCTTAATGGAAAGCATTCGGGTGTTTGGAAGACAATGTCTCAGGACTTGTCTCGGATTTCTTAGAACAGCCAAATTGTACCCAGATTTTACCTTAACGAGGTCTTATATATATATCAAGGCTGACTAATTACAAGAGCAATGTCTTCAATCAATATATTTAGAAGCAATGACCTCGCGCTATGGTCGGGAAACGTCGCGTGACAACATCAATGCTTTTGGACTGCGGACTACGTCAGTGGTCAATTTTTCCATCTCGAAAAAACTATCCGCCTTTTGGGGCAATTCAACTTTCGAGCCAATTTCTGATTTCTGCAAAGAAGTAAATCAGTGATCTCGTGCTGCATCTGTCGAAGTAACCGGTGATCAGAAGGGGCAAGGTCAGGATAATATAGCGGGTGCAGCCGACGATTCCACTTTAGCGTTTCCAAATATTTTTTTTACGACGTTTGCAATACTAGTGTTGTATTTTCTATTACTAAAAAAACGCCCGTTCTAATAATGCCCGGGTCAAACGAATCACTTGTAGCCTATTCCGATCGCTCATAATGGATTCACAAGGTTGTAGCAGCTCATAACATAACACCCTATTGGTCAGCCAGATACACAGCATGATATTCGAACTTAAGTTTTGTTTTGGTGTTGATGTTGAGGTCGATGATAGTGATTCGATCCGCTTAGCGTAGTCTTTTTTCCTAGTTTAATATCTCTTTTTTTAAATTATTATAACCTTATCAACGGTCAAACCGTAGCATTATGGAAAAGAACGTTAAAAGGAAAAGCACTACCCCGCCAGGCACTACTAATGGTCGTGATCCTGGGACGAGCAGCAATGCTCGGGTCAGAGCTATAGGATTTCTGGGGGCAAAGTAATGCAACGGCGTAAGCCACACTTAAGAGTCGCGAGTTGGAACGTTGGAAGCATGAGTGGTCGCAACTATGAGCTTGAAGAAATGATGGTTAGAAGGCGAGTAGACATCCTGTGCGTACAAGAGACGAAATGGCGAAACACCGGTAATCGGGCACGTTTCTTGGACGTTAAAACTAAAGCCTACAAGATGTTTTACTATGGATTGGAACAAGGAAAAAACGGAATCGCCATCATCCTTGCAGCAGAGCTACTTGGTCTTAACCATTTCAAAGTCCAGTGACCGTTTGATGGCTCTCAAATTGGTGATGCATGGTGAGGTGTGGAACATCGTAAGCGCATATGCCCCTCAAGTGGGATGCGAACAAAAAGAAAAAGATGCATTCTGGCTATATTTCCACAACCTTGTCAAAATCATCCCAAAAGAAGAGCTTTTGTTTGTTGGGGGAGATTTAAACGGACATGTCGGGAAGACAAGCGAATACTATGAAGACTACCACGGAGGGTTGGGATACCTAAACATGTGCAAGTCGTACGGTCTTATAGTGCTAAATACCATGTTCGTCAAACAAAGCTTACAGCAGCGGCGGAAATGAAACCCAAATAGACTATCATTTGGTATCCAGTTTCATGAAGCCACGAGTTAAAGATTGCAAAGTGATCCTGGGAGACGCGATCGCCCCTCAACACCGTCTCCTCCTGACTGAATTTTTTATGGAGGCGAGTAAGAAGTCAAAGCAGCAAACGAAGGTGTCTGAGAGAATCAAGTGGTATAAGCTGGATAAAGGAAAAGGCGAAGCTTTTATTTCCAACATGAAAAACTACCTCTCTTCCATTATCGATGAGGTCGGTAATGGACATGTGGGATTCCCTACAACAATCTGGCCTGGAGAAAGCCAAATCACTGCTCGGAACATTTAAAGGCCCCTGCCAACACGCAAAAGAAAACTGGTGGTGGACAGACGAAGCCAAAGCAGTGATACACGAAAAGAAAATGGCTTTCCAAGTTTGGTCAAAGTGCTCTTCTACTAATAGAGAGGAAAAAGCTCGCCGTGAGAAGGTGTATAGATATTGCAAAGATATCACGAAGAAAAAGTGCGCCGAATTCAGAGCGGAAAGCATGGAAGGCCTCTATCAGGAGTTGGAAGAAATATCGTCTTCCGCGTCTGACAGGAACCAGGCTACCCAGGAGCTTCGACAAAGCAATTTGAACAAAGGAGCAAATATCTTTAAGATAGCCGCCCAGAGAAGAAGAAATGTTCAGGAGATTCGTTTCCCAAAGTTTATTAACAATGCTGAAGGCCAACTCCTTGTGGAAGACGAAAAAATTCTCCACAGATGGCGACAGTATTGCGAGGAACTTCTGAACGAACAGTTTCCCCGAGTGTACTTTCCAAGAGCCGCCCCGAATCATGCCGAATTATCCGACATCACAGTCGAGAAGTTCGGTACGCGGTTAAAAACTCCAAGAAAAGAAAAGCTGTTGGACCGGACGGGATACCCTCCGAGTTCTGGAAAAAGATGGGAGACATCGGGTCTAGATGGCTCATGGTTCTTATCTCCAAACTTATGAGAGGTGACACTATGCCTAATCAATTGAGGGAAAGCTATCTTCTTCCTTTGCACAAAGGAAAGGGTGATACGCGAAATTGTGATAACTACCGTTCTGTCAAGCTGATGTCGCACACCATTAGATAGCCGACTGCGGAAAATAATACGACTATCTGATGACCAGTGCGGGTGATGACCTCGGGTAAATCAACGACAGATGCAATCCAAAGTATAAGGGTCATGATGGAAAAGCATCGTGATTCTTCAAAGGACTTGCATATGGTGTTGGCTGATTTCGAGAAGGCCTTTGACTGGCAACCAAGAGATCTTTTATGGGTAGCGCTAAGACAAAAAGGAGTGCCAGAAACCTACGTGCGAGTGATCATGGACATGTACAAGAGAGCAACGACAAGGGTAAGATGCACCGCAGGAGTCACCGAAGAGCTCGCAATCAAAGTCGGTGTACACCAAGGGAGCGTCCTCAGCCCACTGCTCTTTATAGCAGTCCTTGATTGCTTGCTTGAAGGAAAAGTGACGGACCCCAATATGCAGCAGCTTTTCTTTGCTGACGATGGAGCCATTATAAGTAATGATCAGGCGTCCCTACAACGAGCACTTGATGTGTGGGTGGACATTTTTGAGGGACACGGGTATCGCATTAGTTCAAAGAAGACAGAGTATCTGTGCTGCCCGTTCTCTGACCCTCATCAGCCTATTCCAGACATTTACTTGAATGGAAGAGTGCTTCCCAAGTGTGAAAAATTTAAATATCTGGGATCTATGATTAATAAAGAAGTAGGGTGGATGAAGTGGCGGGAAAACTCCGCCATCTTCTGTGATCGAAAAATGCCCCTAAGCTGAAAGGAAAGCTCTACACTTCAGTTGTACGTCCGGCGCTCACATACGGTTCACAATGCTCGACAATGTACAAAAAGTATGAGAGCAAATTAACGGCAGCTGAGATGAAGATGCTTCGCATGACAGCGGGAGTGACAAAGCGTGACAGAATTAGAAGTTCAAAGATCCGAGGAAGCCTCCACGTAAAAGAAACCATCACAAGAAAGATAGAGCGCGACCGACTCAGTTGGTATTGCCATGTTCAAAGGAGAGATCCTTTGATGTGACTCTTCTTCTGACTCCTTCGATGGCGACCATCAAAAATTGGTTTAACGAGTTTCAACGTGGTCGCACGTCGGTTTTTGAGAAGCCACGTCCAGGTGCCCCGAAAACGGCTACCACGGAGGATAATGTGACAAAAATCCACGATCTCGTATTGGCAGACAGCCGATTGAAGGTGCGCGAGATAGCTGAGACAGTAGGCATTTCAAAAGATCGCGTGGGTCATATCCTGCATGAAATTTTGGGCATGAGAGAGCTGTCGGCGTGATGGGTGCCGCGTTTGCTCACTCCGGACAACAAGCGCAACCGTGAGACTACTTCAGAGCAGTGTTGACGCTGTTTCAGCGCAAACCGAACATGGATCCACTGATACTGATACACACCAGAGACCAAGGAACAGTCGAGACAGTGGACTTCACCCGGCGAACGTGCTCCGAAGAAGGCGAAGACTGTCCCCTCGGCCGGAAAGGTGATGGCCACCGTTTTCTGGGATTCACAAGGTGTGATCCACATCGACTATCTGGTGAAGGGCAAAACGGTCACAGGGCTGTACTATGTCAAATTATTGGGCCGATTCGACGCCGAATTGAAGAAAAAACGTCCCCACTTGGCGAAGAAAAAAGTGCTCTTCCACGATGATAACGCACCGGCTCACACCTCCGCCCTAGCCACGGCAGAATTGGTTGAATTGGGCTACGAACTGCTACCTCATCCACCGTATTCTCCAGATTTGGCCCCGTACGACTTATTTTTGTTTCCAAACTTGAAAAATCACTCGCCGGGCAGAAATTTCAGTCGAATGAGGAGGTCATCGCCGCCACTGAGGCCTACTTTGCAGACCTCGAGAAAACGTATTTTTCAGACGAGTTAAAGAATTTGGAGCATCGCTGGGTCAAGAGTATCGAGCTAAAAGGAAACTATATTGAAAATAAATCGCAATTTCTCCAAAATTTTTGTTTTTCTTTTGTAGGCTAAGTACTTATCGGACCACCCTCGGTACCACCTTTAATCTGTCGTTTTTGAAAGATGCCTAACCTTTTTTTAAGGGCACATATTTCTGGACTCCGACTCCGTTTTATTCTATAAGTAGTTCCGTAATGAACACCTGATTACGCCTTCATACATTTTATGATATTTAAAAAAAAACTGCCAGCTAAACTGGCGGGGCGTCGTAAATACTATGTTTCCTATTTTTTAAGTTTATGAAATAGTAAGTTGGTAGTTTAAGTAGACCAATCACGTCCAGAGCATCATTTTCATTGTTTATACAATGAATGGGAGAAATTGTCTGAGATTTTTCTGTAAGAAAGTGAAGAATATAAAATGATGACCGTCCTGGACGCCCCAGCCGCAACCGATGAAAACGTGGAGAAAATAATGACGTCTGATTGCCGAGTCAAAGAAGTCTTTGAAAAGGTTAGGCTGTCAACCTTGTTTAACGCCATGCAATTTTCACGGCCTTTTCGGTATGAATCGTGTGACAGCAAAATTATTAGACAACTAAAAGGAACGCAAGTTGAAGCCAGATATGAAGGCATCAACCAAGCAGAACTACTGAAACATGTCATACCGTACAACGTAGAACTACGGATATGACATCGAATAAGAGGGATTCTTAATCGTCAAAACCACAAAAAGCTGTATGTTCATGGTCAGTATGACATTTGAATTTAACGGCAAAATGTATCATAAATCCCTGCGACAAAGTCAAGCGCTCAATACGAGCCACTTCCTACAACCTCTCTTGCAACGCTGTTTGCTTCAAGGCATTAAAAAATGAGTAAATATTTGGCGAAATCATGGCTTATGCATCAAGAAAATAAACCACCTTGTCAGACAAGAAACCGTGTGACCTTTTTCTGTCCTCTTTTTTTACAGGCATAGACGAAATTAAAAGCCCTTCGCTGAGAAACATAGCTTTTTTTTATACAGCGGTAAAATACCTAAAGAAAACTTTATTAAAGGCGTTAGAGTCTACATACGAGTATGTACAATGGAAAAATTAATAAAATTATGTTGAGAAATCGAAGATTCCATCTAAGGCTTCCTCTTAATTCACTTCACTGTCGAAGGTTATCTCAGTCATTACTCGGCCTCCTAGTATACCTACATATATGTCTTTCTGTTGTCCATCATTTTATTTTGCAAGATCATACCACATTCCTCTGAAGAGTGCCACAAAAAAAAAACTTTAAAAAATTTCACCATTCCTTGAAAACGTCGACGACAACCTTGAGGTACGACATCGCACTGCGCTCGGTGGCATCGAATCATTCAACTCTTTCCATTCGATTTACCTCGCTTCCTTTTCAAGAATGTTGTTCCGGCTTGTGGCAGTTTTATCCAAAAAAGGAACGTGCAGTAACTGAATGGCAATATATCAAGAGCCATTTCCCGCTAAATGCTCCACGACAGCATCACTATATTGATTTTAGGTCTCAACCGATGGTCTTGTTGATTCCTTGTTGTCCATAACCGTTAAGTACTACTTTGTTGCAATCATGATTTCTATTGACCCAAGCACCCACATCTAAACCAAAAGCGTTACGACGTATGTATGTATAATCGATCCAGCTACCGACTGACGATTACATTCCAATATCCAGTCGGCAATCTCACTTCCTACAATCGGAGAGGTGTAACCAGATTCATCCGAATTCGAATCTCTTCCGTCTGATATTGAATTTCCCTGAAGCACAAATTATTATGTATTTACTCGTATATGCTTGCAGCTGGAAGTGATAGCTCCAGTTCTCCACTGGCACACTCATCCAGTATTAGTGTTACTTAATACGCATCTCATATGGACCACTTTCACTCTCCGTCCGCCCAGTGGTACTGATGCGCCATGCTGCTGCGTTAGTGATAATCATAAATCGATCACAAACGAGTAAAGAAATTGCTACTTTGCTCGTAAGTCGTAAATATATTGTACAAAAAAATATTTCTAAGAGGTACGCAATAGGAACCGTTCACCGCACGTTGGGTCTGCTTCCAGCTTGGATCTAGTTTTTCTTGTTGAGTAATAATCATTTGTACATAGCCACTAGTACCGTCTCTGTGTCACTATCACCATTCGTCGTTGGCATCATATCACAAGTCGCCTGAACTGGTTTATGATTGTTGAACAAAGCCCAGAGTGAATTTATCTCTCAACTCTGGCGACCTGTGAACATGACCATGCTAATTAGTCGGACGTCGCGGAGAAATTTCCAGCTTATTATCGGAAGTTTCACTTTCTGGCGGTAGCGGTCATTGAGTTCGAGAGATGCATATGTCTCGTTAATGGCTTTGTTTCCACACCTCGACCATCGATTCATGGTAAGGTGATGATTAGTTATTGGGCTCTGGGGTGGACAGTTTTTGTTAGCCGGGCTGGGTGAAGATTGGAAAGTTTTTATCTATTGCAGTAGTTTTGTTTTGATTGGTTTTAATGACCTTACCTTGAGGATGTCTAGCGGGTGAGTTTGATGGCCGAACCGGTTGGATGATCACTGCGTTCATATGGTGATAATTTAGATGCGGAACTTGCTCATTTCGGAAAGTTTGTAATAAATTTCGTCCGATTCCTGCTTGATACAGCTTTTACAAGTGGAATGTTGTTCAAGTTTGCGGCTGTATTCATAATTATCGGTCATTTACTGCGGTCAATTCTATTTCCGACTTTTGAGATTTGTTTATTTATAAAAGTCGTCTTTTGGAAATTACCTTCAGTTAGTAAACTTGGAATTTGAATACAAACATGAAATCACAGAACGCATGATCGTGCTAAGGAAAGCTTTCAGACCATAAAGACCAGTGTAAACTTAACTCTGACCTATAGATCAGGTGATTGCTCGTCGGTGTAGCACTACATGGTGCCATTATAACCGACAAAGATAGTCAAATAACAGTCAGCCATTGGGACGTCTGACATATGTCGCACAATTAGCTCATTAGTAACAGCTTGTATCTGGCCTCGAGCTTCATTTAAGCTTTATACGTCTTGTTTTACTTTTTTACGATCAAGCTATAAAGAAATTTTCTAAAATAGAAATGGCAACAGAAATAATATTAGGTAACACAATTAATCGTCTGATTGAAAATCAATGGCTTTTTTTTTTAAATAAATTCAATTGAGACGTCCATGGATCAACCCATGTTTGGAATTCTTCGAAATAGATCGCAAGTGTTGAGCGAAGCTACGTGCTATCAATTTGAATAGACGGTAATGGCAAGTGTCGATATCTGGAGTATACAATGGATGGAGTAGGACGTACCATTTTAATGTATCCAAGAAAATGTTAACAACCTGAGCCACATACATATAGTCAAACGCTGTCAATTTGACCTGTTTTTGTTCGTATTGTAAAATATTTTCCTTCAATGTTCGGTTCAAACTCGTTAGTTGTGCTGGGTAGCGACCACCTGTGATAACTTAACCCGATTACTACAACTCGTATTATATGACCCTGTGCTGGACCACCAAGGTTCATTGACGTTTGTCCTGATCGTCTATGTCTGATCGTCTGCTTGGCCGAGGCAAAACTTCCAGCAAATTACGTCTATTTGTAGGAAAATTTTTACGCTTGTCGAAAAAAGGAAGATTGACCTGTTTATCCCTAATTATTTTTTTATTATTATCGGCCATTTAAAACTCAGAAGTTCAGAGCGTAGTTGACCATCCGTCGCCAAGCCTCCCCCTATCATGAGTGTATTTCTTCCATGTTTCCGTATTCTGTCCCAACTCTTCTAGACCCTACATACATACTCGTAGATTCTCCTTAAGATCTTGTTTGCAAAGACCCGAAATCTATTTTCCCCCTTCGTAGTCAGAGACCAGGTTTCACACCCGTAAAGTGGCACTTTCATTATTGTGGTTTTATAAATGCGGATTTATAAGATAAAAGAGTTGTTTTGAATTTTTCCTTCGACATCCTTTATTTATTTCCATTTTCACGACGTTTTTGATAGTCAATATATAGGTAGTACCCAGATATTTGTATTCGACCACTCCCTCGTTTATCGAGTACATGTAGTCAGGTGCGAGGTTTGGATCCATCCAAGTCCGTCAGTGACCATATATGTATTTGGTTTTCTCTTCATTTACTTCTAAGCCTACTTCCTTTTCTGCCTTATAAGACTTTTTACATTTTTGTTAACCGCTTCATAAGTGTGTCACAGAAGGTCCTGATCGTCAGCGTAAGCTAGAACGGAAGTGATTCCATTATTGGAATTCCATTTTCTTGAAGGAATTCGGACTCGACTTTTAAGTTTGACGATGAGTCTGAATCGCAGTCCGCTCCTCTGTAGGCTTTAACGTCTAGTGTGTTGGCATGGTGTCTTCTATCTATCAGAAAATTATCAATTTGGTTGCGCGTTATTTCATCCGGTGATGTCTGTGTAGTGTTTTGTATTCTCTTCTGCTTGAATGTCGTAGTTTTCATCATCTTCGTTTCGATCATATTTTTTGTCCTAAGACCGTTATCGAGACATGGAGACTTTCTTCTCCTATTGTTGGCCGCTTCTTTTAGTATTTTCACGTTGAAGTCTCCGACCACGATTTTCACGTCGAGGGATGACAAATGAAATTGTCCTTCACTGTTTCATAAAACGCGTTCTTTACCTTATCTTCTGTACGACGGTGTAAGCTTAGAAGTACATAGTTACAGCGGGAGCCCCGGATTTTGGATATCGACATTCAGTCGTTGGAAAATACTATTGTACATCCATTATGTTCTGCACAGTTTTGTTGCTGTATGCCACCCGAGTACACAGAATCTACTCCCTCCCGCCGGGCCTAGCGTAACTACAATCTTAATGGGTACCCTTAAACATCCTGTCGGTGAATGTGATTTCACTGATTGGGATTGAGCGAAAAGCCGTTCTTTTTAACCTTTTGCGTTGCAAAAGCCTTGATGTGCTTCTGATTAGTGAAATGAAACTAAACCAGAAGCACAAAATCCGGCACAGTTCTTACAAAATAATTAGAAGAGACTAACGCAACGCTACTCGATGTGGGGGAATTGCGATCTTCATTAAAAATAATTTTAAACATAAAGTTGTACAATATCCTTCCTTTTTCCTTTTTTTCCGGCGTCGTTATGGTCAGAAGGACCATAACCTTCCCACTTAACTTCATTCCTACTGGTCCGCTTGTGGGGTCCGCCGGTTTGACCTCAGAAAGTAGCGGCAGGCTTCCCGGTTTGGGATTACTTCATCGCTGAGGCCAATCAAATGCTGGTGTTTTTGCATTTGTTTGCACCAATTGTTTTTCGGCCTGGCTTTTTTGCGTTTTGAAATTGGAACATAGATTGATATCGCCTTTTGGACGGGGTTCAAAGGATCTCTCCTTTGAACATGGCAATACCAACTGAGTCGGTCGCGCTCTATCTTTCTTGTGATGGTTTCATTTACGTTGAGGCTTCCTCGGATCTTTGCCGTTAATTTGCTCTCATACTTTTTGTGCATTGTGAACCGTATATGAGCGCCGGACGTACAACTGAAGTGTAGAGCCTTCCTTTCAGCTTAGTGGGCATTTTTCGATCACGAAGACCTACGCTTACGCGATGGTTGATGTCGTCATCACAAGTTGCTTCTTTATTAATCGTAGATCCCAGATATTTAAACTTTTCACACTTGGGAAGCACTCTTCCATTCAAGTAAATGTCTGGAATAGGCTGATGAGGGTCAGAGAACGGGCAGCACAGATACTCTGTCTTCTTTGAACTAATACGATACCCGTGTCCCTCAAAAATGTCCACCCACACATCAAGTGCTCGTTGTAGGGACGCCTGATCATCACTTATAATGGCTCCATCGTCAGCAAAGAATAGCTGGTGCACATTGGGGTCCGTCACTTTTCCTTCAAGCAAGCAATCAAGGACTGCTATAAGGAGCAGTGGACTGAGGACGCTCCCTTGGTGTACACCGACCTTGATTACGAACTCTTCGGTGACTCCTGCGGTGCATCTTACTCTTGTCGTTGCTCTCTTGTACATGTCCATGATCACTCGCACGTAGGTTTCTGGAACTCCTGTTTGTCTTAGCGCAACCCATAAAAGATCTCTTGGTTGCCGGTCAAAGGTCTTCTCGAAATCAACCAACACCATATGCAAGTCCTTTGAAGAATCACGATACTTTTCCATCATGACCCTTATACTTTGGATTGCATCTGTCGTTGATTTACCCGAGACAAACCCGCACTGGTCATCAGATAGTCGTATTATTTTCCGCAGTCGGCTATCTAATACCCGTTCAACGATCTTCATGGTGTGCGACATCAACTTGACAGAACGGTAGTTATCACAATTTCGCGTATCACCCTCTCCTTTGTGCAAAGGAAGAAGATAGCTTTCCCTCCATTGATTAGGCATAGTGTCGCCTATCATAAGTTTGGAGATAAGAACCATGAGCCATCTAGACCCGATGTCTCCCATCTTTTTCCAGAACTCAGAGGGTATCCCGTCCGGCCCAACAGCTTTTCGGGGAAACTGTTCGTTCAGAAGTTCCTCGCAATACTGTCGCCATCTGTGGAGAATTTTTTCGTCTTCCACAAGGAGTTGGCCTTCAGCATTGTTAATAAACTTTGGGAAACGAATCTCCTGAGCATTTCTTCTTCTCTGGGCGGCTATCTTAAAGATATTTGCTCCTTTGTTCAAATTGCTTTGTCATAGCTCCTGGGTAGATTGGTTCCTGTCAGACGCGGAAAACGATATTTCTTCCAATTCCTGATAGAGGCCTTCCATGCTTTTCGCTTTGAATTCGGCGCACTTTTTCTTCGCGATACCTTTGTAATATCTATATACCTTTTCACGGCGAGCTTTTTCCTCTCTATTAGTAGAAGAGCACTTTGACCAAGTTTGGAAAGCCATTTTCTTTTCGTGTATCACTGCTTCGGCTTCGTCTGTCCACCACCAGTTTTCTTTTGCGTGTTGGCAGGGGCCTTTAGATGTTCCGAGCAGTGATTTGGCTTTCTCCAGGCCAGATTGTTGTAGGGAATCCCACATGTCCATTACCGACCTCATCGATAATGGAAGAGAGGTAGTTTTTCATGTTGGAAATAAAAGCTTCGCCTTTTCCTTTATCCAGCTTATACCACTTGATTCTCTCAGACACCTTCGTTTGCTGCTTTGACTTCTTACCATAAAAAATTCAGTCAGGAGGAGACGGTGTTGAGGGGCGATCGCGTCTCCCAGGATCACTTTGCAATCTTTAACTCGTGGCTTCATGAAACTGGATACCAAGTGATAGTCTATTTGGGTTTCATTTCCGCCGCTGCTATAAGTGATCAGGTGCCGGCTTTGTTTGACGAACATGGTAAAGGGTCCGCCAAATAATTTTTTTTTTTTTTGAAAATGCTATAAAAAAAAACTACTGAATATTTTCTCAAATTTCTTTTTTTATTTGAAAGTACAATCCTTCCGGTTAATAATGGAAAGTAATTTCATTCAAATGGCTGCCTCGGCTGGCCATGCAGTAGCCTACACGATCGGTCGATCGGTCCAATTTTTAAGCACATTATCGATTGTGTGCAGCTGTATTTCACCAATGGCTTCACGAATATTGTCCTTTAAAGCGTCAATTGTCTCTGGCTTGTCGGCGTAACACTTATCTTTGACGGCACCCCACAAATAATAGTCCAACGGTGTCAAATCGCAGCTCCGAGGTGGCCAAAGGACATCAGCTCTGCGGCTGATAATGCGATCTTCAAAAACAGGGCGCAAAACATCGAGTGTAGCTTCGGCTGTGTGGCACGTAGCGCCTTCCTGTTGAAACCAAATATTGCCAATATCCTCCTCTTCAATTTTTGTGAACAAAAATTCGTTCAACATGGCCCGATAACGATCGTCATTGACTGTAACGGCCACTCCTTGCTCATTTTCGAAGAAAAATGGCCCAATTATGCCTCTGGACCAAAATCCGCCCCAAACAGTGGCTCGTTTTGGGTGCACCGGCTTTTCAATGTATGCATGCGGGTTTTCTGTGCCCCAAATGCGACAATTTTGCTTGTTTACATACCCGCCAAGATCAAAATGAGCTTCATCTGAAAAGATGATTTTTTTGGCAAAATCGGCATCTTCTGTAAGTCGATCGCAGGCCCACTTAGCGAAGCGCATTGGATGGTCAGTTGGCTTCAACTCCTGAACCAATTGGACTTTGTATGGCGTCATACCAAGGTCTTTATGCAAAATTCGTCTGAATGATGTCTCCGAAATGTTCAATTGTTGAGAACGACGGTGAATTGATGTTGATGGCGCTTCGCGCACACATTCTGCCGCGGCAGCAATATTCTCGGGTGTACGCACTGTTTTTGGCTTTTCACGCTTTGGTTTATCGATGGGGATGCCAGTTTCTTTCACTTTTTTCACAAGATAGCGAACATACGGAGCTGACGGTGCTTCTCTTCTTCCAAAATCCGTACGCAATTTTCGCACACATTCTGCAACATTACCATGATTTTCACAGTAATGTCGCAATATTTCCCAGCGTTGTTCAAGCGTATACACAACCATATTCGTTCAGCGGAAGGATAAAACTAATTATCTGTCAAATCAGACATGAGCTAAGTGTTACCATTCACGAAATAAGCACTACTTGAAAAAAAAAAACGTTAGATGGCGGACCCTTTATTTAGCACTATAAGACCGTACGACTTGCACATGTTTAGGTATCCCAGCCCTCCGTGGTAGTCTTTATAGTCTTCGCTTGTCTTCCCGACATGTCCGTTTAAATCTCCCCCAACAAACAAAAGCTCTTCCTTTGGGATGATTTTGACAAGGTTGTGGAAATCTAGCCAGAATGCATCTTTTTCTTTTTGTTCGCATCCCACTTGAGGGGCATATGCGCTTACGATGTTCCACACCTCACCATGCATCACCAATTTGAGAGCCATCAATGGGTCACTGGACTTTGAAATGGTTAAGACGCTGCCAAGTAGCTCTGCCGCAAGGATGATGGCGATTCCGTTTTTTCCTTGTTCCAATCCATAGTAAAACATCTTGTAGGTTTTTGTTTTAACGTCCAAGAAACGTGCCCGATTACCGGTGTTTCGCCATTTCGTCTCTTGTACGCACAGGATGTCTTCTTGCCTTCTAACCATCATTTCTTCAAGCTCATAGCGACTACTCATGCTTCCAACGTTCCAACTCGCGACTCTTAAGTGTGGCTTACGCCGTTGCATTACTTTGCTATCCCCCGGAAATCCTATAGCTCTGACCCGAGCATTGCTGCTCGTCCCAGGATCACGACCATTAGTAGTGCCTGGCGGGGTAGTGCTTTTCCTTTTAGAGTTCTTTTCCATAATGCTACGGTTTGACCGTTTTCTTTCTTCCCCTCCTTTTTTTGACACGGGCATGCTCCAGATTTAAATTTTTTTTTTCTTTGATCCTACTCTTACAACACCGGTGATCTCCAGTCGTGTCAACCCACTGATTTGCATGCACACTTGTGGGGCAGTTTAATGGTATATCCTTAACCCGTCCCTGCACAGGTAATAAAGTTGTACAATATATACCGGTGAAATACGAAGAAACCAGGTACCAGAGGCCTGCATGGTGTCCATTCCTCTCCGAAATGGAAAGAGAACGTACGTAGTGCAGTCCATGAGTTCATGGCCTCATATAGTGAATTTCATTGTAGTAGAGCTCTAACGACCACTCAGTCAAGTTGTTTTAAAAAATGTCTCTAATAGAGTTTCGCGCTTTTATAAAAAAGGATTGACGCCAACTCAAATCAAAAACAGAATGGAGGCTGTTTACGGTGACTTGTGTCCATCATTTCAACAATTAAAAATTGGTCTAAATTGTTTCACTGGGAACGAGAATCATTAGAAGATGACCCACGTGTGGGAAGTCCTGTGACGGTGACTACTCCAGAAAACATTAAATTAGTGGCAGAAATTGTCCTAAGGATCCTACATGAGCATTTAAATATGACAAAAATTAGTGCAAGGTGGGTGCCTCGAATTTAGATTAGATTTTTTAGATTTAGATTTAGATTTTCATTTCATACAATCAAAAGGATAATTCATACATTATAACAGTAGGTTCGGTTCAAGAAATAATATAATGACATTTTTTATTTGCATATACATTAAGTATTGAAATAGTTTAAAATGCCACTTCAATGGGGTTTATAGTATAAAATCAATTCAAAAGTTGGGTGACCCTTACAAAAATAAAAAAAAAAAAAATGGAAAAGAGTAGAAAAACAAAGGTAGTGATAATGAAGAAATAAGACACACAGGAGCAAAAAACCAAAAATGTATACATAATTACACCAGAAAGTCAAATAAAATGGATTCTAAACAATGATAGTCTAGGTCCATAAGCCAATATTTTACACGAATTTCAAACAATCCAGATACCGTTAATGTTCTTAAGGATAGTGGTAGCTTGTTGAATAGACGGCATGATGTAACCAGATAAAAATTACGAAAGGCGGTGGTGCGATAAAACGGAATAGACACTACATTTGAAATGTTTCTTCGTAGGTTGTAGTCAGAAATTATTCTGCAATTACGATTTCCCGATCTCATGAAGAACGTTTTCAACACTTTGAAGCAATAGAGATGACGTACTGGAAGAATTTTCGTAGCACAAAACAATGGAAAGCTAGGATATCGACGGTGTTTTCGGCATAACATTCTTAAGACGCTTTTTTGCAGGATTAGAAGTGGTTTGATTTTATTTAGCTGCGTTCCACCCCAACATGTAATACCATACTGTAGTTTCGAGTTGAAAATACCGTAATATATAGTCTTAAGGAGCTTATTGGAACAAACATTTTTCAGATAAAAAAATTGCCGAAGTGTATAACGAAAATATTTCCTTAAAGATTCTGTATGGTTAGAAAAGCTCATCCTCGAATAAATCGTCAGCCCCAAATACTTAAACTCCTCCACATTCTTAATCAAAAAACACTTATCACTGCAATCGATTGTACTACAAAAAGATGGAAGGAAACGATGGGAGGCACAGGGACTATAAGTCAATTAAAATTTTTGGCATTCTGATGCGTGAAAGTAAACTTCTGCACTGATATAGGTCTGGGGGAATAAACTAAAGAACATCATTTTTGTTTTAGGGCTGATGCTCAATTCATTTTCCGAGAACCAGATCCTTAGTAAATGAAGGGCCCAGTTGATATCCGAAACTAGGTTTAATAAGCTATCTGAACTATAGGAACAACCCACATCATCCGCAAGGCAGTTAGTTTAGCTTTAAAGTTTAGACCAAACAGAGAATTTATATATATAAGGAACAAAATGGGTCCTAACACGGAACCCTGCGGAACTCCCAAATTAATAAACTGGGAGTTACTCCTAATCTCACCAATCTTTACTCTTTGGGATCGATTGGATAGGTAAGACCTAAACCATGATAGCATGAAGCCCCGAAATCCAGCTTTTTCTAGTTTGTCTAATAAGATCGAGTGGTTAACCATGTCGAAGGCTTTTGTAATATCTACAAAAAGTCCTGCAGTGTGTTTTTTAGAGTCAAGACTCGAAAGAATATTAGAGCGAAAATATAAAAGGGCGTCTTCAGTTGATTTCCCCTGTTGAAAGCCAAATTGAACCGAGCTAAAAAACTTGGACTTGTTTAGAAAAGAAACAATCCTCACTTTAACAGTTTTTTCAAAAATTTTGCTAACAACAGGAAGAAGTGATATCGGTCTGTAGTTGCTCACCTCCTCTGCAGAACCTTTTTTAAAAAGAGGAACTACATCGGCACATTTGAGGTCGTCAGGAAAAACTCCCAGAAATATGCTGCGATTGAAAATAACAGCTAAAACATCAACTATAAAGCAACCGATACGTTTTAAAACAACGTTAGAGATCCAATCACAACCGCAAGACCTAGAGTTCTTTAGAGTAACAATTGTCTGTAAAAGCTCAAGAGCAGTTATAGGCTCGAAGACAAAACTATTTCTTTGCAACGGTTCATATAAGCTACAAGAAGACGAGCACAAATCACAACCTTGTTGGACACCACGAACTGATAGATTCCCCGTCAATGAAGTAAAATAGTTATTAAATGCATTTCCGATGTCAAATTTATTAGTAATTACACAATCATTTACACGAATATTGATGGGTTCTTTGAAAGGGTATGATTGGTTCACGATGTTATTGACTACCTGCCATTCACTTTTAATATTACCTTTAGCAAGACGAAATTGATTACGAAAATAATTGTCGCGGCAAATGGGAATCTCTTTTTTGAATTGGGTGCATAATTTCTTGTATTTATTACGCAACCTGAGATTATTGGGATGCTTTGAGCACTTAATTCTAAGCTTATTTTTGTACCTAATCTTGCTAATAAGTCTTGTGGATATCCAAGGTTTAAGTCTTTTAGGGGTTTTTGCCAAGGACATGATGGAAGTGCTGTTAATAATATGTTTAGAGAGCCGATCTAAAAACAGTGAATAGGAAATGGATGGATTACTTTCCGAGTATACATCATCCCAGAACTCATGGCAAAGAAGGTTTTTAAGCTTGGTAAAATTAATTTTTGTGACTTTTTTTTATACATTTTCAACTTTAACGGTTAGAATTTACCAGCAAACCTGTCATTGAGTGATCTGAATTTTTTAAATCGAATATGCCCTTCTCAAAGGAGCTTAAGGAAAAATTCGAAAACCGTCCATATATATGATCTAAGCATCTACCCGAAACCTCTTTTATAAAAGAGATGAGTCCATGCGATGCCAAAAGGGTAAGATAGTTGGATATAATATCACTGTTTTCTAATAGGTTTAAATTAAAATCGCCCAATATGATTAAATTTTTGGATTTTAGATTATCTAATAGACGAGAAAATTCTTCAATGTACGCCACAACATTAAACATGTGTAGTCTATACACACACAGAAAAACGTAATCCGTAGCGTTAAGCTCAATGGAAACTAGTCCGCACTATTAAAAACGACACTCTTAGCTTCAATAACTCTATATTGCTCCTTAACAAAGCACCCGACACCGCCCGCAGCGTAACTTTCATTTGGGTTAGCAAAGAAATTAAAACCTGGCAAGTGGAAATCGGTTATTTCGAAGCCATAAATCCAAATTTCGGAAACAAAAACAATATTTGGAATGCATAAAAAGGAATCAAGATGGGAAACAAGAGATGAAAAGTTTTCTCTCAGACTCCTCACGTTCTGGTGAACCACAAAAAGTTTGTTGTTGCAGTAATTGCTATTGGTAAATACATTATCACAATTAGGTAGCGTAAGATTGAGAATAGAAGAGTAATCATTTAGATCAATATTAAAATTCATTAAACTATTTATATAAACAAATGACATTATAAAGATTGAGATTACTCCTCCACCCTCAATCTTTCTCAAAAGAATTTGGTTATTTTTGAACCAGACATATTTATAATTTTTTCGCTTCCTTACGTCTTTAGCTTGAAATAAGAGAGCCTGTGTGTATTTGGTCATTGCATCGTTGATGTAGATGGTCCCCTTGCTGCTGCCGCTGCCACTGCTGGTGCTTTGACCACTTTCGCTGATAACATTGCAGTTCATGTTTTTTCTCTTCATTTTCTTCTCGCACATTATCCGCTGCTTGGTCAGGGGGTCAGTGAGCCTAACACAGATGATCGGTTTGGAGTGGGTGTTGTTTCCTTCTTTGTTGCGTGCATTCTTCACGTAGCATCTCTCAATTTTGGTGTCGGGCACATCAATGGACAATGCATTTTTGAAGATTAACTTGGCCTTCTCCATTGCACCACCAACAATTTCTATGCAGTTGCTGAGTTGATGTTCTCAGCGCAGTGTTCTCAGAATTCTCAGCGCAGTGCGAAAGCAGTGTCGAGTAAAATGTTGTGAGCAATTTTTAGAGCTTTGCCGCGAGGATCAAGAAAATGTAATCCTATCAATTGTCACGGGTGATGAAACTTAACGGGTTTTTTACTATGATCCGACATCCAAAAGAGATTCCATGGAGTGGCACCGGAAAGGAGAGTCCGTGCCAAAAAAAGCAAAGGTCACTCAAAGCAGCAAAAAAGTGATGGCTACAATATTTTAGGACTGCGAGGGTATCCTACTGATTGACTTTAAGGAATCAAATAAAACCGGGAACGCGGCATATTACTCTGACTTACTAAGGCAGGTAGCTGTCAGGAAATTATCGAAAAAAGGCGCGACAATATCAGCCGAGGTGTGCGCTTGCTTCATGACAATGCTCCAGTCAACACTGCTTCGCTTTCTAAGGCTACTATTCACGAATGTTGCTTCACAGAGATAGAACACCCAACAGATAGCGCTGATCTGACCCCGTCCGACTATTTTTTGTTCTCAAAGCTGAAGGCCGAGTTAAGGGGTAAAAGATTTAACAGCGACGATGAAATTAAACAGGCTGTGTACGACCATTTTGACTCTATTTATTTATTTATTTATTTGTAGTAATAAAAATCATGTACAAGTAAGATACAGAATATTTTAAATTCGCACATGCTTAGTAGGTATTTGTGATAAACAATTCAAGAAGAAAGAAAAACAAAAAATATAAAAAAGATAAAAAAGATAACATATAAATATAGAAATTAAAGGAAAGATACAGACAAGGTATCTTTCTAAACGAGAAAAGTATTTAATAAGAAGAAGAAAGAAAAGAAGTAAGTGTTTTCCATCAATAATTTTCATTAAGATACTTAAATAATTATGACTTGAAGGCGTTTGTGCAGCTCACTTGCTTGATGTTAATGGGTAGCATGTTCCACATCTGAACTGCATGAACAAAAAATTGTCTTGATGTTACCAAATATTTATGTTTTGGGTTAATAAGATTTAAAGAGCGTTGTGTCCTAGCAAACCGAATACTTTCGAAAAGGTATTCCGGTTTTTTAGTATTAACAATTTTATATAGTAACAGCAAGGTGCGATATTTTATTAAAGCTGTAAGCGAACAGCCTGTCATTTTTTTAGTATACTCAGAGATGTGATCGTGCCTTTCGATGCCGTAAATGTACCTAGCACAACTATTGTATGCCACGTTGAGTTTCCTGAGTGACTCATGATCAAGTTTAGGGAAAAGTGATGATAGGTAGGATAAATGACTTCACCAGTTTAAGTTTCACATTAGATGGCAAATATTTGGAGGTTGGAGGGCCCTGAGTGCACCATATATGTATCTTAGACACTGTTTACGTGCATATTCCAGCTGAGATTGGATGTGAAATGTATTCCCAGATTTTTTATTTTATCGACGTATTCGATGGGGTTGTTATTAATAAGCAGAGGAGGTAAATTTGGTGCGTTTCTATCTCTATAGAAAATCAATGCTTTGGGTTTTGATGCATTAGGGTTAAGCATATTGTTTGTTGTCCAAGCGCAGATACGATTTAGATCGTCAGAAATTAGGTTCAGTGCCGAGGTACATAAGGATTTGGGGAACATTGAATAGACCTGTACATCATCGGCATATAAATGAAAATTACACGTCGAAAAACAATTATATATATCATTTATGTAACATGTGAATAAAAGAGGACCTAACACAGAACCTTGCAGTACACCGGACTTCACACAAAGATGCAACGAACATTTGTGTTATAAAAAACAAATTGTGAACGATCTGAAAGATAAGATGACAACAGGTGACATAAGGACCTTCGACAATGAAATTGTTCTTCTAGTTTTTTTAAGAGAATTTCGTGATTTACACAATCAAAAGCTTTAGAAAAATCTAGGCAGAGCATTAACCCAATCATATCACTGTCCATACCTGCCCGGATGTCTTCACATATTTTTAATAACGCCGTTGTGCAATTATGTTTTGCGCGAAAGCCAGATTGAAATTTAGTTATCAAGTTGTTATGGTCGAGATATTTCTTAAATTGTCCACTCACTAAAGTTTCGAAAACTTTGCTTAGGTACGGGAGTATGGCTATTGGGCGAAACTCCTTACCAACCAGAGATGATGTTTTGGGCAAAGGGATAATCTTGGCAACCTTCCAGCTTTTGGGGAAGGTGGAGGTAGTAATGATCGTATTCATTATGTGCGTCACTTGGTGCAGTATACACGGCAGGAGTGATTTAAGGAAAGTTGGGTGAATATCATCTGAGCCTACCGCTTTCGATTTTATTTTTAATAAAGTTAGTCCAACATCGACTTCATTTACTCCTGAGAGTGAAAAGGAGTATTCAACTCTATCTGCGCGGGAGATTGAAATGCTGTGAGTATAATTGTAAGTCGAGGATTGGGCAAATTTGCTATTGAGAGCTTCAAGGTCTAGATCGTTAGGGGCTGCAATTTTATTGGAGCTGATGCCCATTCGTCGCACATTTTTCCAAAAGCTAGAACTTGAATTGCTATTTGAAAATAACTCTGAATAGTGTCGGCGCTTATTTCGTCGAACAAGTGAAGTTACTGCGTTACGTGCAACTTCGTACTCCACCTAGAATATAGCAAATCGCGTTGCTTTATAAACCTTAAAACTTCTCTAGTAAGCCAGGGAGCTGTTGTCTTATTCGTAATAGTTTTGATTGGCACATGTTTGTTAAACAGGTAGTGAATATTTTTATTGAAACAATTTATTTGTATGTCGACATTATTTGTATTGTAAATTGGTGACCAATTTAAGCTCAGACAGTCCAAGAATAATGAAGCTACGTTCATATTAGAAAAATTGTAGATGGAATGGTTATTATGTTTGATTAAAGGTGCTAGATTATTGATGGAAATGAACACTAGATCATGATATGAGAAAGCCGGAGCAAAGATCTGATCATACAATGAAACAAGGTTACGTTTTGAGACAAGACATATGTACATACATCAAGAAGCGAAGGATTGCGGCTGGGCATAAAATGAGTTCAGTTGTTCTTGTTTATTTACGGCGATGTTGTTGCTGTTTTTATTCTCCTTGATTATAACTACTCCATTTCTGGTGAATGCTGAGAAGAGATGTCCTCGGTGCTTCATGTTGGCAGCGATTCGAAGAAGAGAGCGATTTCTACTTGTGAGGCTCCCATTCAAATATATCCTCTACTTGGAGTCTAAGCCAATGTCGTTGAGACAAAGGTGTCTCCCGTGAAGTCTTCGTTGTTCAGCAAGACACTTAAGCACAGTGTTTCTGTTTTGGGGACTATTGAACTTAATGATGATGGGAGGGTCGCTTGAATTATTCGTTCGAGCAGGACGAAAGATGTTGTTTAAAATTGGAGGTTTACAAGCAACACTATGGCATAACTGATTAAAAAAGCTCTTCTAAAGATTCGTTATATTTGTATAGTGGCATAGAAGCTTTACTCAGACGTTCGGAAAAGTGTGTGGAAATAAAGGGAGAATATATTGAAAAATAATCAGTTTTTTTTATGTATGACCTTTCTTTCTATGGTAGGCTACGAAATCATGGACCGCACAACGTACATTATAGCTGCCTATGCAACCCAACCAATATATCGCAGAACTCGAGGCACTTTTTCGATCTCTGCGCCAAACATACTGATCGGGGAAATAACATATCCAATACCAGAAAGAACTTACTAAGCCAATGATGAGTTCTGCAGAGCATATACAGAGTCAAGTTACTCGCAACGGAGTCGTATCCTAGGAGCGACTCCTATTTGCATCTCATGCTGCTTGAGTCTCGACTGAGACTGGCTGACACGAACGAATGACCTACTAACTGCCTGTGGACATTCGTATACTACGGTGATGGCAGATGACACGGCTTGTTCCCCTATGGAGTATGGGGTATGTGCCCTTACGATTATAGTAAGGCGCGTTGGCCACCGTCCAATACGAACCTGTCAAACGACGAGATCCACAGGTACCTCAAAAAAACGAATGATAAAATTGACATGTAAAGTTAACGTGAATCCGAGACAATCAACGTGTTGCAAATAATACCGTCACCTATAAAGGGGCTAATACCCTGTTTATTTCATCGGAAAATCTCGAGATCATCTTCGAGTTATAGTAGGAAAAAAAATTCGCTGGAACCGATATCAAATGATGTGCTCAAGCACATCCCACTATTGACTGTAGAGATGCACACTATCCTGTTCAACAACGCACTGAATAATGTAAATTATCCAGTGCATTTGAAGGCGGCAGTAGTGCATACAAAACCCTAAAGGAGTAAAGACACCTCCAACCCGGTAAATCTTCGGGTGATAAGTCTCCCTCCAGTATCAGGAAGGTATTTGAGGTATTTTTTTTTTCCTTTTTTTTTATTGATATTGATATTTATTTATTTATATTTAGATTTATACTACAAGACTGGATCTTTTAAAAGTATAGTTTTCCAGACGTTTCAAACTATACGTTAAATTAACAATTAAGGTAGTCAAAATCAAGAAATAAACGGGCATCGGAAAGACAAAGAAAAAGCTTTCTCTGAAGGACGGCATATGAGTTGATTACCTGCAATTCATGTGGAAGATGGTTCATGTCGCGAATTGTAGATATAAAAAAGGTCACTCTCCGATGCAACGTGTATATGAAGGAATAAGTTTCTTTCCTCTATTAGATTGAGCAAAATGTAATGATTCAATAACATAACTAGGAGACTTAGTTTGCATGTCTTAAATAATTTTAAAATATTGCGACAGTTTAAATCCAGATTCAGATTCAGACCGTAAATTGAGAATGTAAAACTGGACACACTATTGGATCTTGGTATATTATAAATAAAACTGACACAGTCATTAAATGCAACCTTAAGCCTATTCGAACAAACAGAGTCAAGACAGGGAAACACAGAACAATTAAACAAAATGTAAGGCTTTACAAGCATTTTCACTAATCTTATTTTTACAAGTCGATGCAAGTAGTTCGCCGAGTATCCTATTTTACGCAACCCACAATAAACTTTTTTCAGGGTACCCCTTAAAGCGTCACAACAAGACAGTGAAGAGTTAGAGTACAACGGTAATGGGATCGCCATCAGAGACAACAGGTGAATAATCAATGCACAGACCTCATTATTTGAAAAAAAACGATGCAAACTGTCTTGACAGGGTTCGACTTCAGTTCGTTGCCTTTAGACCAATTGGATATATTATCAAAATCATCATTCACCCTGGCAGGTCTTATAGAAGACCATAGATGTGTAAAATAAATAATCAAAACCTGGATTTCATTGTTAAAAATAGAGAACAGTAGTGGCCCCAAAACAGAGCCTTACGGAACCGCTCTAATCTTTGAAAGTAATAAAGATTGATCAATGCCGTTGAAGGCTTTGGTAAAGTCTGGAAGAACAGCTATACAGATATAATTACAGTCTAAAGCAGATTAATCTAAAGTCAGCAGGACAATTAGGACTAAGCTTTTTGAGTATAGGAGTAATTTTGGCCATTTTCAAACTAAGGGGGAACTGGGAGCTGTAGATACAGTAATTAAATAAATAATGTATATAACAGGCAGTTCTTAGAGCCCTGTCTAATTGGGTTGGAGACAATAAAATCATTCCGGATAGCAAATTCGGTTTCAGAGCGGGGCATGACACTATTCATGTCGCGTCGAAACTCATATCGGATATCCAATGAAACAAATACACGGTTATTACAAGCTCAGTCGGCTGGGCATAAGTAAGCCACTCCTATGTATGATTTTTGGCATGTTGGCCGGTAGAAAGTGTGTTTTGAAAATTATCAATGTGACTTCTTCCCAAACAGTTGACATGAGCTGCAACAGGGTGCGGTGAACTCGCCGATCCTTTTCAGCATTTACGTAAGCGACTTGTTAGTTTCTCTTCACCATTCTATAGCGTACGCAGACGGCTTAATTGCGTATAGATCAGGTCCAACGATTAACGTCATTGTTACTCTTCTGCAGCAAGTTGAAAATTAACTTCCACAAATCAGAATCTATACTGTTCAGAACGCCTTTGTCTAGGGCCTCTCGGGACAGTAGAAAAAATTGGCGCATGTTCTCAAGTTCTGGACCGGACGGGCATCCATTGGCGAAACGAAATGTAATCAAATACCAAGTTACTTAGACTGTCTGTATTTTAACCATCCTATGGATGCTGCCCTGGCAAGGGCCTGAGATGCTTTCACTCTGGAAAGATGACTTTTTCATAGCAACCAACTTGGTTCCAGAGTAAAGGTAATCTGCTATATGGTATTGATCAGACCTATGATTGCCTATGTGAGTTCCAGCTTAATGGAAAGTATTCGGGTATTTGAGAGACAATGTCTCAGGACTTGCCTTGGATAACATAGAGCACCCGCATCCGAGTAGACGAAATTTTACCCTAATTATGCCCTATACATTGGATATGGCTAGAACTTTACGAGTGGACAATTTTCTGATAAAACTAATTCGTGGGAATAACTTCGGTCAATAATCTGATCTCCGGGGCTTACCCCAATTTTTTTCATGGAGCAGAAATCCACGGGGTACGATGGCGAATGTGCGCCATGAAAGCGAACAAGGAATAAAGCATATTAGAAGGCGCTGCAAAGTAAAACAAGAACAGCGCGGTAAGAGTACAGAGTCAGAAGAAGGAAGAAAAATAAGATACTGCAAAAAAACAGAAAGGAGCCTTTGTAGCCTCCCAGCTCAAGGATATCGAAGAGGCCCGGGATAGACAGGAGATTAGAGCCTTCTACAAAAAGCCAAACCCTTGCATCTGGCTTTAAAACGGGCACACAGGCTGTTCGAAATTGTGATGGTAATTTTGTCACTGACTCGCTGCTTAACGGGCATGACTAAAAGAGAATGATAGGGTCAGAAAAAATCCAGTGCCAGTCGAAGAACTAAGCTGAAATCCAACAAACTTACTGGCCCAGATGGTTTTCAGGCTGAGCTCTTTAAAAATGGCGGTGATGGCGGTAGGGATCATGCACAAGATCATGCCCGATGATTGGCATACCAGCTCTATCTGCCCTATATTAAAAAAAGGCGATCCTATGTCTTGTGCCAACTACCGAGCCATAACCGCCTACGAAATCTTCTTCAGTGTAATACACGTATTTGAACGTTTTAAGCCGTTTTGCACCATAACAATAGGCACTTACCAGTGTGGAATTATGCCTGAAAAATCAATTACAGGCCAGATCTTCACATTACGCCAGATCCTGAAAAAACCCGAGTTCCAAGACGACACTCCCCATTTTTTTATCGACTTTATTAAAGGGGGCATGCGACAGCAATCATGGTAAGAAGCTCTACTGGAGGATGTCCGATTTCGGAATCCCGTGAAAATTGATTTGGGTGAGTCGCGCCACACTGGAAGACTCACGATGCACTGTGGAGTTTGGATTCCATACCTTCGAACCTTTCCAAACATACACCGGATTTCAGCAAGGAGACGCGCTAGTGTGTGATTTCTTTAATTTCCTTGAAAGAATAGTGAGGCAGGCAGGTTTCAAAGGCAGGTCACGTTGGTTTAAAAGTAAATGAGGATAAAAAAAAATATATGTAGCCATCAACAGATATTATTTTGAGGTAGTTAAGGACTTTTTCTACTTCAGGGAAAATGTTAACTCCACAACTGACAACTTAGTGGAGATCCGTCGAAGAATCAACCTGGACAACCGGTGCTTCGATTTGCCAAAACAGTAAAGGTCAAAACTCTGACTTTTCCCATCTTTCACCCACCCTTCCATCTCTCATATATAGACCTCTTCCTCTGCCCCATCAAAACCGTTACGTCAAAGAGTTTACTTCAATCTAATTCTAAGTGCTTGTTCTACAACCACAAGCCTCTCGCCTCGAACACTCCTTCCTAATTCTTTTCCTAATTTCAATCTCAATCTGAAGCCAAGTATCCTAATTTCCGCAGCTCCCAAGTCCTTAACCCCTCAGTCCCCGCCTTTTCTAATACATCCACACCATACTCGTCCTCTCAGACTATAGCCAACTTCACTTTTCTTCCAGCAGTATCAACTCCTTCTTTAACAACGTCTCCACCTAACTCCATCCAATCTTTCATTGATCTCCATCTGCCTCCTTAAGTCAAAATTACCCAGCAAGTTAGGAACCCCAATGAATGTAAGGGATAAAAAAAATAATGAAAACATCGGTCTCTCGGTTTGCTGTGAAGGTAAAATTAAAACTAGCGAAATGGCCTCCATTGAACAGGCTTGTCTCCTTTCTGACCTTGCCAGCCCCAAGAGCCTCTTGATAAAGTATCACGATTTCTTCAATATCAAATTAGTGGCATCTCAAATTACATGGGTAGACTAACAGACCACCTTAGTTCCTCGACAACTACCATCCTCCCCTTCATTTTTTTAATTTTCTTACGACTCTCCACCACTGAACACTTCCCCTCCGCTTAAGTCCTTCGACTACCACAAAACAAATTTCAACCTAATCAATGAATATCTCAATAACGCCTCCTTTAATTTTTTTTTTTTTTTCTACAGAGAAATATTCTGTTCTATTTCTCTTTACCGATCCAAATATTTATCTACCTCCCCTCATTGGTATAATCGCAGGCTCCGTTCACTAAGAAACACAGGAAACAAACTGTGGGCAATCTACCTTCGTACTCAATCGCCCAATGACTTTTCTAACTACATTGATACTTATCTGCAATTCACAGAGCTGCATAACTTTCTCTATGAACGCCATTTAATCGAAACGGCAGCCAATCTTATTTACGATCCTAAGTCTTTCTTTCAGTTTGTGAAACTTGATGGCTACCCAACTTCACTCTCCTTCAATGGCGAAACCTCGAATGATCCCAAAACTATCGCCAACTTTTTTGCCAACTTTTCCAAACAATTTTTCGCCGATGACTCCTTTGTACCAGACACTACTTACTTCGACTACTTACCAAATTTCTCCCTCGGACCATTTCTCCCCCGTACTATTGACCCCCATATCATTGAAAATAAATTGAATCAACTTCATGATGAATTTACTCCTGGGCCCGATGGTCTCCCTGCCATATTACTAAAAAAATGTTCCTCCATTATTTCCGTTCCGCTCTCAAAAATATTCAACTCAACCCTGTCCCTTGGAGAATTTCCCCAAATATGGAGAATCACTTTTATAACTCCTGTTCATAAAAAAGATCCGAAGAATGATTTTAACAAGTAGCGCCCCATCGCCACACTGTCACATACATATACCCAAACTTTTCGAAAGTATCTTGTATGACACTCTAAGTTGCCACTGCAAATCTCTAATCCCCTCTAAACAACATGGCTTCCTCAAATGCAACCACAAACCTTGTCGAATTTGTGTCCTTCACGCGCTCTGCATTAGAGAATGGAAATGAGATCGACGTCATTTCAACTGATTTCAGTAAAGCCTTCGACAGAATCTCCTACAAACTAATACTCTACAAACTGTCTTTCCTTGGCTTTGAACCCACTGCGTTGAAGTGGATATCTTCTTATTTAAAAAACCGTTACTATAGTGTTCGTTTTAGATCTGCCTTTTCCAACCCCTTCTTAGCTTCTTCCGGCGTTCCCCAAGGCAGCCACCTAGGTCCATTTCTTTTTACTCTTACCATTAACGATATTGAGTTTGTCATCAAACACTCCCACCTCTCACTGTACGCTGACGACACCAAGTTCCTCAAGACCATTTCCTCGCAACAAGATTCCCTTATTCAGTCGGATCTCAACAGCTTTTCCGTGTGATGCTCCAAAAATTGTTTGGAACTTAACATTTCCAAATGCCAATCAATTACCTTTCCATGTAAACGCATCAAACCTTCCCCTCGTCTCTACTTCCTCAATAATCAGCCCATCTCCACCGTTCAGGTTATCCGCGATTTGACATACTTCGTGACCAAGAGTTCAATTTTCGCGCACATATCGACGATATATGTATGTACGAGGGTGGTCCGATAAGTACTAAGAAAAACAAACATTTTGGAGAAATGGTGATTTATTTTTCAATATAGTCTCCTTTTAGCTCGATACACTTGACCCAGCGATGCTCCAACTTCTTTAACCCGTCTGAAAATACGTTTTCTCGAGGTCTGCAAAGTAAGCCTCCATGGCGGCGATGACCTCCTCATTCGACTGAAATTTCTGCCCGGCGAGTGTCTTTTTCAAGTTTGGAAACAAAAAGAAGTCGCACGGGGCCAAATCTGGAGAAGGATGGAGGTGGATGGGGCAGCTGTTTGTAGCCCAATTCCACCAATTTGGCCGTGGCGAGGGCGGAGGTGTTAGCCGGTGCGTTATCATGGTGGAAGAGTACTTTTTTCTCCGCCAAGTGGGGCCGTTTTTTCTTCAATTCGGCGTCGAATCGGCCCAATAATTTGGCATAGTACAGCCCTGTGACCGTTTTGCCCTTCTCCAGGTAGTCGATGTGGATCACACCTTGTGAATCCCAGAAAACGGTGGCCATCACCTTTCCGGCTGATGGGACACTCTTCGCCTTCTTCGGAGCACGTTCGCCGGGTGAAGTCCACTGTTTCGACTGTTCCTTGGTCTCTGGTTTGTACCAGTAGATCCATGTTGCGCTTAGACAGCGTCAAACACTGCTCTGAAGTAGTCTCACGGTTGCGCTTGTTGTCCGGAGTGAGCAAGCGCGGCACCCATCGCGCCGACAGCTTTCTCATGCCCAAAATTTCATGCAGGATATGACCGACGCGATTTTTTTAAATGCCTACTTTCTCAGCTATCACGCGCACCTTCAATCGGCGGTCTGCCAATACGAGGTCGTGGATTTTTGTCACGTTATCCTCCGTGGTAGCCGTTTTCGGGGCACCTGGACGTGGCTCAACAAAAACCGACGTGCGACCACGTTGAAACTCGTTAAACCAATTTTTGATGGTCGCCATCGAAGGAGAAGAGTCACAGCATCCAAACGCTCTTTGATTTCGCTGCGCGATTTCCCTTCCAAAAACAAGAATCGAATCACTGACCGATATTGTCCTTTTTCCATTTTTCTAAAATCAGAGTAACCTCTCCCACACGCGGTCAAAACAAAACTACGAGTCCGATCCGGCTGAAATTTCGACAGTAGCCGTCTACTAGAATATACTACACGATAGTGATGATAGTTGTTCTTGCGATACTGGCGTCATCTGGCAGTGAGGCTAAGTACTTATCGGACCACCCTCGTATGTAACCATCGACAGATAGAATTTTGAGGTAGTTAAGGAGTTTGTCTACCTCGGGACAAATGCTAACTCCATAACTGACAATTTAGTGGAGATCAGATGAAGAATTAGCCTAGGCAACCGGTGCTGCTTTGGTTTGTCAAAACAGCCGGGATCTCACAACAATGAAGTCCAAAATTACCCTCTCCAGAACACTGATCTTGCCAGTCCTGCTTTACGGAAGCGAATGTTGGACGATAAGCAAGAAAGTAGAGATGATTTTGGGTTTTTTTGATGGAAAAATTGTCCGTCGGATACATGATCCCGTCTGCGAGGAAGGAGAAGGAAGAAATGACACAACCGCAAAAACTCTACAAACTGTATAATGATGTGGACGTACATAGTCCGGAAATCATAAACGTTCACAAATCCGTTAACTACATTGGCACGGCCACATCGAGCGCATGGACGACCGCGCTCCAGCAAGGAGGGTCTTCGAAACCCAGCCACCTAGTACGAGATAGCAAGAGACCGAACTGGTTCAGAGGCCAAGTAATCACGGACATCAGGAAACTTGAACACTCCAATTGGAAGCAGCGTGTCCGGGATCGATATCAATGGAAGCAGGCTCTCGTTTAGGTTCAGACCCTCCAAGGGTCGCTAGCCTGACAAGTGGTTAGTACTTAGTACAAATATAAAACGCTATAAAAAAAAAGCACTCAACATATTGTATTCAAAATTATTTCATTTATTAGAACACAATATTGGTTATTAAAAAAAGTTGGGTTCGTTCGAAATGGCTGCCTTTTGCTTTAACATAAGCTTTTAAATGGTGTGGCCATTGGGCTATAGCGGTACGTAGGGTTTCCATGAAGATCGTGGGCGGTTAATACTGTTTTAAGTATTTCCAAATTCCTGTGGGGAGTCTTGCAGGCCGTGTTCTCCAACGCTGACCACAAACCATAATCCAGTGGATTCAGATCTCGACCCCCCGACGGCCAATCTTCCAGGAATATTGACTCTGAGCCATTTCTCCGTGGTTTTGGCTATGCGCTGGAGCAGAGTCCTGTTGGAAAATCTATCTGTGTTCATTGAAAAGGGTATTGGTCAAACCCTTCCCAACACCCTCTAGCACATCTTCGTGGTAAACCTTTGCACCTGTTTTTATGCCCTTTTCACAGAAATGTAGGGATGTGACACCATGGTGAGAGACCCCCACCAAACCAAATTTTGTTCGCTCCCTGAATGAAGTGGCATTAATCTTGTCATTTTGTTTTTTTGAAAACTTCTTCCACGGTAAAAATTTTCTCGTCCGTAAACACAATGTTTTCATGGCCATTCTCTGCGTGCCACAGCAAAAAATCGTTTCCAACTTTCCAGCCTAATTTTTTTTAATTGAGGAGTTAGTAGATGACCCGTGGACCGACGATAGGCTTTCATATGCAGATCATCCCGAATAAGCCTAGACATGGATCTCGTTGATATATCCAATTCCTTGGACATGATCTTCTGCTTCCTAAGGGGATTTCTCCGAATTCGTTCACGTACTGCCTTTACTACCGCACTCGTACGGACGACGCGCGGGCGACCACTTCTTGGCCTGTCCTCTACTCCATACTATTCGCCGAAGCGAGCAATAGCCCGATAAACGAATATTCTTGATATTCCGATTGGTTTTAGCAACTCGACAATTTGGCCAGCACTCTTGCAACGCTATTACCGCGACTCGATTCTCTTTTACGCCCCACTCCATGTTAATAGTTGACTAGTATTCTTGACTGATCAGTGCATGTGTTCTGGAAAAAAGTTAACGGTTCTATTCCCGGAAAAAGTTTTGAACGATAAGCGCTGGAAATTGTGTAACAGAACTTATGGCAGGACAAGGTACGAGGGTGGTCCGATAAGTACTTAGCATCGCCGCTAGATGGCGCCAGTATCGCAAGAGCAATTTACTATCGTGTACTACATTTTAGTAGACGGCTACGGTCGAAATTTCAGCCGGATCGGACTCGTAGTTTTGTTTTGACCGCGTGTGGAAGCGGGAAAATGGAAAAAGAGCAATATCGGTCGGTGATTCGATTCTTGTTTTTGGAAAGGAAATCGCGCAGTGAAATCGAAGAGCGTTTGGATGCTGTGTACGATGACCCTTCTCCTTCAATGGCGGCCATCAAAAATTGATTTAACGAGTTTCAACGTGGTCACACGTCGGTTTTTGATGAGCCACGTCCAGGTGCCTCGAAAACGGCTACCACGGAGGATAACATGACAAAAATCCACGATCTCGTATTGGCAGACCGCCGATTAAAGGTGCGCGAGATAGCTGAGACAGTACGCATTTCAAAAGATCGCGTGGGTCATATTCTGCATGAAATGTTGGGCATGAGCAAGCTGTCGGCGCGATGGGTGCCGCGTTTGCTCACTCCGGACAACAAGCGCAACCGTGAGACCACTTCAGAGCAGTGTTTGACGCTGTTTAAGCGCAATCCGAAGGAGTTTCTGCATCGTTTCGTGACAGTCGACGGAACATGGATCCACTGGTACACACCAGAGACCAAGCAACAGTCGAAACAGTGGACTTCACCCGGTGAACGTGCTCCGAAGAAGGCGAAGACTGTCCCATCGGCCGGAAAGGTGATGGCCACCGTTTTCTGGGATTCACAAGGTGTGATCCACATCGACTACCTGGAGAAGGGCAAAACGGTCACAGGGCTGTACTATGCCAAATTATTGTGCCGATTCGACGCCGAAATGAAGAAAAAACGGCTCCACTTGGCGAAGAAAAAAGTGTTCGCACCGGCTCACACCTCCGCCCTCGCCACGGCCAAATTGGTCGAATTGGCCTACGAACTGTTGCCCCATCCACCGTATTCTCCAGATTTGGCCCAGTGCGACTTCTTTTTGTTTCCAAACTTGAAAAAGTCACTCGCTGGGTAACAATTTCAGTCGAATGATGTCATCGCCGCCACGGAGGCCTACTTTGCAGATCGAGAAAACGTATATTTCAGACGGGTTAAAGAAGTTGGAGCATCGCTGGGTCACGTGTATCGAGCTAAAAGGAGACTATATTGAAAAATAAATCGCCATTTCTCCAAAATTTTTGTTTTTCTTTTGTAGGCTAAGTACTTATCGGATCACCCTTGTAGTATAGATTTTGAAAGACTAGAGGAGTAATAGCCTTTGATGACCTTGAGGAACTTTTGATAATCGCCAACGATTGTGTTTCTAATAATGAACACACTTCGTTTGCTGTTGGAAGGTTAGGTTATGGACTTGTCATTCTTAATTGAACGCTCGGACTAAATGTCGGTAGTGCAGTGTACCACAACCATTCTTCAAATAAGGTGGACTCAATAGACTAAAATTTCTTCTAATATACCTCTTCTCCCCAGCCTTCCCAACCGTTTTTAAAAACTAAAATCGCTCCCTGTAAACTACCTAGTAATGCACGCATGTCGGTAAGGCAGTGTAAGTACATTAAATTCAAACCCCACCTCCAACGGTCAACCACAAAATCGTTAAAAGTGCCCAGCCGGCAATTAGAGAACCGATTTCACTGCCCCAACGAAAATGCGAAAATTCTCCACAACAAAATACGAACTGAAACCAACTCGAACAAATAATTTGTTTTGCGAACCCAGAGTGCCGTGCCGATAAAATAGTTTTCCCTAGATACGGCTAAGCAGGCAATTTGTTTTTCCATCTCCTTGTTTGATTCGAATTCGTAGGCGAGCACACGTCCGCGTCTCGTAGAAAAACAACTTTTTTTCAATTATTATCCTTTTCTTTTCGAGGTTTTTTAGAATTTCCAGAAAATTTATATTTTCCTCTATACACACACGTA
Organism: Merodon equestris; assembly: GCA_958301585.1. Lineage (NCBI taxonomy): Eukaryota > Metazoa > Arthropoda > Insecta > Diptera > Syrphidae > Merodon > Merodon equestris. Next base: position 49,984,472 of record OY284415.1, on the reverse strand, counting down.
ACCGATCAGATAAAATGAGTAAAAATTCGACTGAAGTCATCCGTAAGCCGCTTGGCACATCCAACAAGAAGCCATTGGTTATGAGTTCGAATAAGCATAAGAAGCTCATCGCGAGCGTTCATTCGGATGAGACTGCGAAGAAGGATGCCGAGGATGAGCAGCGTTTTAAGGAATATTTGAAGAAGGGCTCGGAGGAATTAGTTTCCAAGTGGACATCGAGTAGCGGCATCAAGAGGACACAGGAACAAAGGCAAGCGGAGCGCAAACAGAAGTTCATGGAGAAGATTGCAAGGGGTATGAGTGGAAGGGTTCGTTTGTGAGCAGCTGGTCAACTAAATCGATTCTTATTTCTCTAGAAAAAGCTGAATTTCATAAGCTAGTCGCGAAGGATGAGAAAATTCGTCAGGAAAAAATCGCTAAAGCACAGGAGCTCATTCAAAAATTGAAAGAAGGACCGAAAAGCCTGCAGAGCGCAGCAATTTTGAGCGAAACCATTAAGGGTCGCACGGTGCAACGAAATATCAATAAAGAATTCGAAGAATCGCTCAAGAAACAGACGAACGAGGAGAAATTCGAAATGGAACGTCAGGCAATGCCCTGGCTCGAGGCAGAGCAAAAACGTATGGCGAATCAAGTTCAACGCAATTATCAGCACAAGAATGACCTCCTCACGGCCATCAATGAGCGATCACGCAAACGAACCGAACAAAACAAATTCGAATTGTTGGAGGGTAAACTGGAACAGGATACATGTGATGCGGAGATCAAGGCACAGATTGAGAAGGAACAAGAGATGCTTAAGCGCAAGAGAGAAACTCTGCGGAAGAATGCTTTGGAAGCTATGATCATGGTGGAGCAACGAAAGGCTCGTAAGTTTCCCTTTCTTTCAACTGTTTCGTTTATTTTCGGCTGCCCCTGTAGTGTTATGTCCTTTCTTTTCTAGGTGAGCAAGTCCAGGACGCTGTGGAGGGTAAGCTTATATCAATTTACAACGAAGGTAAGCGCAGAATCGATAAAATACACAAAAGTCGTGACGCCAAGCTAATGCAAGACCGACTCGACCGTATGGACATGAACACACAACGAATAGTCGCCCTGAATGCCGCCGAACGTGAGCACGAAGAAGAACGCATTCGCAAGGACATTAGCACGATTCAGTTGCAGTTCACGGCTCAGGAGCAAGAGAAGGTTCAACGCACGCGACAACAGAAACTAGCTCGCATCCAAGAGTACTTCCGTGAAATGAACGCCGCCAAGGACCGCAAACAACGCGAGCTAGAAGAGACTCGCGTCGATATGGCAACACGTTTCAAGAACCTCGAAGTGAACGCGGCCTTCGATCAAAAGCTGAAAGACGACAAGATGAAAAAGACGCAGGAGATTTGTAAGTCGCTGTCCGACCAAATCGAAGAACACAAGCGTGTCCAGGCCGAGGACAAGCAGCTTGATAAGTGCTCAAAAGTCAGTTACGAAGCAGAGGACAATTTCTTCTTCGACTATGCCGACAAGTTGGTTAGCGATGCGATTAGCAAGGATCGACCACTCTATCCGTTCCTTAAGGCTGTCGAACAGTATAAGAAATCGAATGGCATCGGGGTGGAGCGCAAGTTGCCGCCGCATTTGGAGACGCAATTACGACTTGGTCTGCAACTACCAACAACACCTGGTTGCGATAATGATGTAATTGTCTCGCCCGGCGGCACAGTCCGCAAATATGCCGTGAATGAGTTGAAGGATATGAATCCATACTCGCCACGTTGCCAATGAATGACTATGGATCACCGAGTTGTTTTGTTTTTTGTTCCTTTAAATTATTCAAAATAAACTTTCGACTGGTCATAGAGACTGCTTTAAAACCGCTATTTTTACTTGGTTGTTAGAAAGATTGTAAAAAAAATAATTTATTTTCGATCATTTGTGTCATGTGGGCAGTGAGTGGAAGACGGAGGAGTCAGATTTCATCGTAGGATCCTCGGAGATCTGCAATGAAAGGTTAACAACCACATCATATGTACCCACTTGAATATCAGTCTATACCCACCTCTTGCTCAGCTGCTTTGCTTGAAGGTATTTCCTGTCTCGGGCGATGATCTCCATCCGCTCCTTTACTGTGGTTTCGATGAACACCGAGTGTAGCGTCCTACTCGCTGTCGTAAGCTAAAGAAAAGATGAGAAAACCCATCAGTTCTGGTTTCGAATCAGTCCCACACCATCTTACCTGCTGCAAGAGTCTTGCCTTTAATTTGATACTGGCCTCCGAATGGTCATCTTCCTCCTCAAAGTGCAAGCTCAATACGAAAATCAGTGTGTCCTTGATTGTCTGAACGATTCGCTGAACATAGTCGGTCCGAAAGAGTCGACGAGTAAGGAAACCCCTAGCACAAGCGTTGATCTTCGTCGCCGCCCAATAACGACGCAGCTTGATCGTATCCAGCTAAATTAAGGATTCAAACTTGAGAACTAGACGAAACCACTCGGCTTTAGAAGTTAGTAAGTCTTTTATTAGTTCGTTAGTAAACCGTTATAAATAGGTTTTGTAAATCTAAATGTATACTCGAGCAAAAGAGAATATGAGCAGTAGAGAGTGAGAAAAAGAGAGATAAGAGTGTTAGTGTTAGCAAGAGAGAGAGAGAGAGTAAAGGTCCCCATTGTAAAGCTACCGCTACCTACTAGAGACTAGGACTAGAAATACAAGGCACATGCTTAGTTTAGTTATTCAGACTGGATCGGGCTGTGTCAGACAATCAGACAATGCAGCACCGACGAATTGAACTGTGAGTGAATCACTCGAAACTCACGCGTCGTTCAGGGATGCTCTGTGGCGACGGGGATGAGTCGTGTTCTCCGGTGCTGGTGGGCGGTCCAGTGATCATCAGTTCGGGAAAGAGTCGACGACGCGGCGTGATATGTGCTGATTGAGTGGTATCCTGTTCGGGCGATGGAGATGGTGAGGTCGACCCGATCGTCGATGACGGCGGCGATTGCATTTGAACTTTTGCCATCCGGGAGCTTAGTTGCTCGAGGAGCATCTTCTGCTGTGTCTCAAATTGTTCCTGGAGGCGTTTCTGTTCAGCCTGTTGCTGTCGCACGAGTTCGAGGAACCTCGCGCGATGATCCTCCTCGATGTCTTTGAGGAGATCCAGCTTGGACACGGACTTTTTAGGCGGAGAATAGTTTTTTATCGCCGAGTCACCGCTGGCCTGCATTGATTTCTTAGGTGTGTTCGGCTTACCAAACTTATGGAACTTGGCCAACTTGGCTTTGGAGGAGGATTTCATTTCATAGGGGCTACGCTTGGCTTTGAATAACACCGTGTTGCTGGGGAAAAAGTTGAGACTGGATGATGATGGGGATTTTTGTGGTTTTGCTTTGGGCTTATTCTCGACCTTTTGAACACGTTTGGCCTTCGATTCGACCGTGTCCTGGGTGGCAGTGGATTTCTTAATTTTTTGGTTCTTGATATGTTCCAGTAAAGCACTGCTTGGTCCGTCGAGTGTGAAGGAATTCGAACGGATTAAAACGGAATCGGATTCCGGTTTGAGTGACGGACTAGAACATAGTCGCTTGGGAGGTGAGTTGCCAAGAATCGGGTTGCTCGGCACACACGGCGTTGGTGGATTAACACAGATAGAAGGAATGGGAATGAAAGCGGCATATGGTTGTGGCTTGGATGGAGTGTGATTTGAGTCTTCATTATCGTCTATGTTCTCATTGTCGCTTTTGGCTGGGGATTTAGGCACATCGGGGGAGATTTTGTTGTCATTTTGGTCCAAGTGTTGCGGTCTTTCTATCTCCATTGACTGAAATTCGGTTTCATCTTCAAAACCCTCGAGAGTAAGGATGATCGAGTTCGCCCGATTGTCGTACACAATCGTATCGGATTGCCGAAGTTTATCGAGGCGGTCACGTTTCGACACCGCCGCCATGGAGGTACCCACTTCGACGAATTGCTTTCGCGGTGTCTGTGGCTGCGGGATGTGACTGTGACCGTGACGGAGAAGATTACAAGGTTGTTCCAGTTTAGGTATCTGTTTTCGTTGTTGCAGCTGGACAGCTTTTTCTCTGTACATAAGCATTTCCCGGCGTTTCTCTGTCGTCATCTGAGAGAATAGAAACTGTGCATTTGAAATTGATTAAATATTTGTTTACCCGATGTTTTTACCAGTGGCGGCAATATGGGAACACCATTGATCTTGAAAACCGATTCATATCTTGATTGTTGAAGGGCCATGTCCGGTGGAGGACAGGATAGCGCGTTCGTCGATAGGAAATTCACTAATTAAATTAAAAATTCAAAGAGATCTTATAACGACTTTGTTTGTTTTCGTTTTTCGATATCGCCATGGTTACTGTGAAAGATGATTTATATGGAAATGTCAAACGCCAGGGATCGAGTATCGAATCACGCGTTCAGTAGTGATGGGGTTAATGGTTGACAACCGAGCTTATTTTTGATATCATTGAAATTCAGATAGAGCAACGTTATTAACAATTTTGTTCTGCACTTCTTAGTTTTGCAATTTCTTATGAATACTGGATTACTCAGCTATATTTAATAAAGCCAATAGCAAGGATGCCAACAGTAAGAAGGCCAATCGTTCTTATTCTAAGATGCCTTTTTAATTTCTTTTTAAATTATTTAAATGGTCCTTGAATTTTGGTCATACTTATATCATAAGGCTGAAAGTCAGAGTTTAAAATGTGTGGTATAAGCATTAAGATTATTTTAGTTACTCAACATTGATCTTAAAAAATGATTTCCAAACTATTTTTATGAAAATAGTATTAGCACGATAAATATTGGTTAAATTGCTTAATCTGGACTCACCGCTGTCCACTGAATTTAATCAATAAATCCGGATATACAGCTTCCTCCCAGGCTCCAAAGAGAACTGTTTCAGGCTCCTTAGGGGCACCGAGGCTCAAGTGTTTGCTGCTGACGTCGGTGATGGAATTTAAATCAAGTGTAAGACATCGAAATCGTATGTCATTGGGTACACCTGTCTACTCCTTAAAGCTTGCCGTTCAGAGTCCTTTTCAGCTGTCGGAAAAAATAAGAAAAAAACAAGAATTTTGTGCAATAAATAACGGAGTTTTCGTCCTTCCACGATAACTATATTTGTTAAACCCTAGTCTTATTCAAAGCTGTTATGAAAGTTCTTCTCACAGATCATAGCTCTGACACTGTTCTTCTTGTTTTTGAAACGCAATACGCCTACGCAAATCAAAGATGAGTTGAACTCTGTGTATGAGGACTCTGCACCATAATTTACCACAGTGAAATGTTGGGCGGCTGAAATTGACTTTATTCGAAAGATAATCTTCTGACATTATAATTTAAATATAATTTCTGGGATATGACTGCCCAAAACAAGATTGCCGTTGATCCCAATTTTCATAAGCGAATTTTGTTTAGCGATGAAACTCACTTTTGATTGAATGGATACGTCAATAAACAAAACTGCCGTATTTAGAGTGATGATAATTCTCAAGTGTATGTTGAGGCACCGTTACATCCACAAAAACTGACTTTTTGGTGTGCTTTATGGGCTGGTCCGTACTTCTTTATAAACGATGCTGGCCAGAACGTTACAGTCAATGGTGACCGCTATAGAGCGATGATTACTGACTTCTCCGTTCATCTATTGAACAACCATGATGTGCAGGAGCTGAGGTTTCAACAAGACGGCGCAACATGCCACACAGCTCGTGCCACAATTGATTTATTGAAAGAAACGTTTGGTAACCGCATAATTTCACGTTACGGACCCGTGAATTGGCCTCCAAGATCCTGCGATTTAACGCCGCTTGACTATTTTCTCTGAAGATATGTGAAGTCGCTAGTCTACGCCGATAAATCCGAAACGATTGACCACTTGGAGGACAACATTCGCCCCGTTATTGCCGATATACGGCCACAAATGTTGGAAAAAATCATTGAAAATTGGACCTCCAGATTAGACTACGTTCGAACCAGCCGTGGCGCTCATATGCCAGAAATTATATTTATATTATAATGTCAGAAGATTATCTTTCGAATAAAGTTAATTTCATGTCAATTTAAAAAAATCATCTTTGTTTTATTCCATTTCAAAGTTCTATACCTCTATAAGAAACATCCTTTACCTCAAATGAGGTGGGACAATGTACCATTTCACTCCCCCAAATGAGTACCTCATACAAACTCAATAAAAATGCTTGTCCTACCCAACACTACTTCAATTTGGATTTTCGGGTGAAGCAAACCGTTCCATTCTTAATTCATTCCATTTTTGACAGTTTTTCTTCATTCTTGGACAAACTGTTGGACAGAGAAGTTGAATTAGCTTACGAAGAGGCAAGAACAATGCAGCACTACATGAAAACATTGTTGCTGCAAAAGCCAACATAAACTCCTCTTCCATTTAAATGCAATATTATATCCCAATATTATTATCGCGTTTAACTAGGTTCACTCTTTCTGCTGGTAATAAAATGAAACTGAATGCAAATGACCCGATTCATGCGTTCCACTTGTCAAAAATTCAAGTGTGCTTCCACCAATGTGAACATTATTTGCCTTCTTGCGCTTGTCCTTCTTGCGCCAATGTGAACACGCACTTAGACCAATAAGGTTTTTATTTTTTTTATAGGGTTCGTGGCGTTCGTGCATGTTCAAGGGCGTACGCTTTTATGGTGTTTTTCACACAACCTGGACGGGGTGCATATAGTTTGTGTCGAAGATGTTCGTTCACAACTCTCCGGGGGTGGTTGTCCTAGATAGGATTTGAGAGATTCGACTGAATTTGTCGCATTTGTTTTAGTTCACAGTAACTGTTTTGTTTCCATGCAATTAAGGTATTATATTGGAAATGAACACACAGAGTATGAATTTTGAAGTGATCTTATGCTGCGAGTGTTATGCCTTCGTCAGCACTTTTTGGTCACCTCTTATTCACAACTGATGTTGTTGCATTTCCGTCATTTCCGTACAAGAATTGTTCATGGCTCCGCTCAATAGTCGATGATGATTACTATTGCACCACGACTATGTGTTCGAACGAAGATTTCCGAGGCTCTGTTGGTGCAGTTTAGGCGTAATAAATCCGAGTTTTGGCGCCGACTAATTACTGTCGATGAAACTTGGATACACCATTATACGCCTGAGACAAAAATACTGTCAAAACAGTTGACAAAAAAAAAGCAGAAACTTTTTTTCAGCTGTGGGGATGGGGAGTTATCTTAATCGTCATTACTTGACCAACTGAAGGCAGAAATGGCCATCTTCTAATCCATAGAAGAAGATACCCATCGATACTATATGCACACATTTTCGACAAATTGGCCTGATGCCAAACTCTGTCAAATGCAAGGATTGGTTCCACTTTTCGATGAGATATGTCATCAAATCACAGTGGACCTGTTGCTGCGGAAACCGTACTGCCGGATCATTAAGAAGTTTCTGCGATACAAGATATTTCATAAGCTGACGATCTATCAGTGTTTCCATGACCTTAGAAAGACGGTAGACGTTAGACGTTAGTAATATGGGTCGGTAGAACGTGGGAGACGAAGATTCGCCCTTTTTTAGGACGGGCTGGACAAATGATGTTTTCCATCTACTCGGAAGAGTAGAAAAGATGAAAAGCTTATGCAGTGGTTTTGCCAGCGTGGGAGAACACCTCTTCAGATGTATTGGGGGAATACCATCAGCCAGCGGATTTGTGCACGTTGAGATTCTTAAGTACTCTTGCGTATATCCAATGTTGTGCTTAGGCACCATCCACCAGTGGCTGTAGAGAGGTACACCATCCTGTTCAACAATGCACTGAATAATGCATATTATCCAGTGCACTGGAAGACAGCGGTGGTGCAACCAATCCCCAAGAGGGGTAAGGACACCTCTAACCCGGCAAATCTCCGGTCGATAAGTCTCCTTCCGAGTGTCAGCAAAGTCTTCGAGAAGGTGGTCCACAGAGCCCTGTCTAAATGGGTTGAGGACAATAAAATCATCCCGGATAAACAATTAGGTTTCAGAGCGGGGCATGACACTATTCATGCCGCGTCGAAGCTCGTATCGGATATCCAATGGAATAAATGCAAGAACCAATGCACGGGTGCCTGTCTGATTGACTTGGAATGGCATAAGCAAACCAATGCTATATATGATTTTTGACATGTTAACAGATAGAAAGTTCGTTGTGAAAATTGCCAATGCGACTTCTACCGAAATATTTGAAATCAAAAACGGACTGCAACAGGGTACGGTAAATTCGCCGATCCTTTTTAGCATTTACCTGAGTGATCTACTTGTTTCTCTTCACCACTCAATAGCGTATGCGGACGACCTTATCGCGTACAGATCAGGTCCAACGATCGACGTCATTGTTACTCTTTTGCAGCGTGACTTCGAAAAAAAATTCAGCAGTATTGTGATGACTGGAAGTTGAAAATCACTGGAAGTTGAAAATCAACTTCCAGATATCAGAATCTATATTGTTCAGAACGCCTTTGTCTAGGGCCTCTCGGGAAACTAGAAAAAATTGGCGCAGGTTCTCTATCTTTGGGCCGGACGGGCGTCCACTGGCGAGACAAAGTGTAGTCAGATACCTTGGGATCGCTCTGACAAGATCGCTGTTTCATAGCAGCCAACTTGATTCCAGGATGAAGGTAATCTGCTACATTGCCTTAATCAGGCCCATGGTTGCCTATGGATGTCCCGTCTGCTTCAATGTGAGAGCCAGCTTAATGGAAGGATTCTGGTGTTTGAGAGACAATGTCTCAGGACTTGTCTCAGGCTACATAGGACAACCGAATCTGAGTACACGAAATTTTACCGGAACGAGGTCCTATACAATAGGGCTAGGATTGTACGGGTGGATAACTTTCTGATCAAACTGATTCGGAGCCACGTTGCAAGAGCAATGACTTCGGTCAATAACCTGATCCCCGGGCTTACTACCCCAATGAATTATTCCATGAGAGAGTGCGTCTTAACGGCTTTGTCCCGCCAGAAGCATTCCTGTACTTAGATAAATGTGGGCTGATCCAGGATAGATTGGCGGTACCGCTACCGCTAATCTTCCACGTAGGTCGCAATTCCGTGGAACGGCGATTCCTCTACGGACCCGATGTCGCGCTCCGTGAGCCCGAGCGCCTCAGGTTCTGTAGATCGGTCTCACGCCGGGATCGAGGAGACGTAGTCCGCCAGCATCAACGCTTTTGGTGGCTGGAGAGGACTCCATCAACGGACACTTCACTAGGTGCAGCCTCTTCAAGGCTAAGCCTGCCAAACACCGAAAGCAGGCTTACATAGGCTAGGTTAGGGTAGGATAGGGCAAAAACGAAAAAAACAAAAAAATACAAAATGAAAAAATCACAAAAAAAAGAATAAAAATGAAATGTGAACAAAAAAAGATATATGTGATTATAAAATATATATAATGTATATCTTTGTGTATACAATATACAGGGTGTCCCACGAGCAGTGTGCCAAAAAGCTATAGCGTGTAGGTCTAGTCAAGACAAAAAAAAAATCGTATGGGAGGGGGGGGTCTATTTCCCCCCGCTTAGGGCAATTTTCTAAAAAATTGACTTAATTTGGAAAAAAAAATTTTAAAAATCAACAGTTACATCCACAATGCCACGATATACCTTTTTATAAAGCCAGAAACCTCTTCTTTCATACTGATTTTAAATGAAGCTGTTTTAAGGAGTAGTTTTTGAGAAATTAATTTTCAAACTCAAAATTTTGAAAAAAAATTGAAAAAAAAAAATGTAAGTAGTAATTTTTTTTCAAAAATTCAATGTTCTCATTAGTTTTTAGATAAAAGCAGAAAACCGGATGCAAAAATGTCTTGTAGTTTTTGAGAAATTAAAAAAAAAACCCGAACCATTTTTTTCTAAGAAAAACCTTTTTTTTGGTTTTAACGCGGCTGGACTTGTAAGCAAATTAATGTACGAAACATTGACCTCTTTTTTATTATTATTAAAAAATTCGGAGTTTTATGAGGATACAATAAAGTGATACAGTATTGGAATAACCCTGAACTAATCCTTTTTTTTCATTGATAACGCCTGAAAACTGATCTGCCAACTTCGTCTGCGTCCGCCCGCCGCCGATGGGTTCTACCCGCTAGGTCCTTAATACAATAAAACCATAATTTTTCTTTATTGAAAAACAAAATATTTGCAACCCAAATGTAAATAAAAGGCATCGCATTTTTAATAAAAAACCATTTCCAAATTGGATGTTAACTCATCAACACATTACGAAGCCAAACTCATACTCTCGAGAAGAATTAACGGACATGCACTTCTGCTACGGTCTAGCTAATGGTCGAGATCGTGAAGCTGAAAGACGTTACGCTGAAAGATATCTCAATCGGAGGTGTCCCAGTCGTAGCATGTTTTCAAGAATCCACCGACGTCTGCGAGAGCACGGAGTGCTAGAGCATCGAAGAAGCGAAAGATCAGTTACAGATGGATCAGGAATCTTAGATGAAAGAATTTTGGATTTGGTCCGACGTAATCCCTCCCTTAGTACAAAGACGATAGCTATTATGCTCGGAGTGCCCAAATCTAGAGTATGGAGAGTGCTTCATACCGAAAACTTACACCCGTACCACTTTAGGCCAGTTTAGGAACTCACCTCAAACGACAAGTTTTTGAGAGCAGAATTTTGTCGATCATTACTGCTTCGAGATGAAACTGAACCAAACTATTTTGCAAGGATATTCTGGACGGATGAAGCACAGTTTACCAGAGATGGGGTTACTAACTTCCACAATTTGCATCATTGGAATAGCACCAATCCACACAACAAGAAACAAAATAAATCACAACACCGCTTTAGCTGTAATGTTTGGCTTGGTATTGTTGGACAAACTGTAATCGGGCCCCGGTTTTTGAATGCCGTTATTAATGGAGAATCATACCTGCAATTCCTACGAGACCTTTTGCCCGATTTGATGGACAACGTTCCTTGGGCCATAGCAGATAATTTAATCTACCAGCAAGATGGAGCACCAGCACACTAGAGCTTACCAGTTAGAAACTGGCTGAATGATCATTTTAGTGACCGTTGGATCGGAAGAAGGGGCCCCACGAAATGGCCCCCTAGATCACCAGATTTAACTCCTCTAGATTTTTATGTGTGGGGATTCATGAAAAATTATGTTTACGGAGTGAAAATAGTATCTTTGGAACAACTGAAAGAACGGATTGAAGTCGCTGGAGTCAAATTGCAGGAAAATTTGTCAAGCATAGACTTATGTGCAGTCATTAGAAGGACATATAATCTTTGCCTTCTAAAAAATGGGGATCATATTGAAAATTTATTATAATAAAACTCCGAACTTTTTAATAATAATAAAAAAGAGGTCAATGTTTCGTACATTAATTTGCTTACAAGTCCAGCCGCGTTAAAACCAAAAAAAAGGTTTTTCTTAGAAAAACATGGTTCGGGTGTTTTTTTAAATTTCTCAAAAATTACAACACATTTTTGCATCCGGTTTTCTGTTTTTAACTAAAAACTAATAAGAGTATTGAATTTTTGAAAAAAAATTACTACTTAATTACATACAATTTTGAAAAAAAAATAGTTCGAAATTTTTTTTTTCAATTTTTTTTCAAAATTTTGAGTTTGAAAATAAATTTCTCAAAAACTACTCCTTGAAACAGCTTCATTTAAAATCAGTATGAAAGAAGAGGTTTCTGGCTTTATAAAAAGGTATATCGTGGCATTGTGGATGTAACTGTTGATTTTTAATAATTTTTTTTCCAAATTAAGTCAATTTTTTAGAAAATTGCCCCATCCGGCTAAACGGGGGGGAATAGACCCCCCTCCTCCCATACGATTTTTTTCTTGTCTCGATCAGACCTACACGCTCTAGCTTTTTGGCACACTGCTCGTGGGACACCCTGTATATTTTAGTTAAGTTAGAATAAAATACGAGTAAGTTTAGTTAGGTTTAATTAGTTTAAGGTAGGTTTAAGTTTTATATAAAATATTTCAAAAATTAATGATCATATGCTAAGTTTTTTAGTAAAAAAAATACATTTTCTTAGCTTAATGTCATGCTGTGTGGTGGACGTTGGCGTCACAGCATATGATGATTTGTTAGCCTCTTCTTCCACAGTAGTCGAGGAGTCCCTGCAGTGGTGAGAAGTTGAGGTCAGTAGAGTCGCCCGCAAGGTTGAGCAGATTACTGTATCTGACCTGCCTTCCTCAGTGGGTAGCTGTATGATGGCAGCTGACATGTCCTTGTTGGTGTGTTCTGGAATGGGAATGGCTTTAATGGTTTTATTCATCATTATGCAGGCTCTAGGTCTTCCTTCCTTAGTGGAGTCGTAGAGCAGCTCACCTGATAGGCCTTTAATCTGGTCCCTTATTGTGTATGGCTTCTGGATAAAGGCTATATCTAGGTGATCCTTGTTAAATCTATGGCTTAGTACCGCCGAAGCGGCCTTCGCATGCTGTAGATTTATCTGGATGCACCTTAGTCCCATCATCATTGTGTCTGAAGGGTACTGGCAGAGCTGCAAGTTTTAGCGTTCGGTACCGCTATATGGCTGACCTCTGAAGTCTTTGTTGTCTGAGATATGTCATCAGATGAGTTTGCCTTTTGGGGTTCCTTGGCTGCCTTTATGGTGGACCTACTAGCTTCAGAAGCCTTTAGTTTGGCAATCTGAATGGGCGTCTGCCCGATAGTGCCTTCAATTTTCTTTTTGGGAACGGTGTGATCGATTGGCGCACCGCTCTCAGGATGGGCTTGCGTCCTATCCATGGTTTGATGTCCACGGTTGAACTCGCTCCGTTTGAAATTCCCTTGATTCTAATCAGAATCTGAGAGAAGTTGAGGAATGAGTGGTCGCAGCTATGAGCTTGAAGAAATGATGGTTAGAAAGCGAGTAGACATCCTGTGCGTACAAGAGACGAAATGGCGAAACACCGGTAATCGGGCACGTTTCTTGGACGTTAAAACAAAAGCCTACAAGATGTTTTACTATGGATTGGAACAAGGAAAAAACGGAATCGCCATCATCCGGAATGCGGCAGTGCTACTTGGCAACGTCTTAACCATTTCAAAGTCCAGTGACCGTTTGATGGCTCTCAAATTGGTGATGCATGGTGAGGTGTGGAACATCGTAAGCGCATATGCCCCTCAAGTGGGATGCGAACAAAAAGAAAAAGATGCATTCTGGCTAGATTTCCACAACCTTGTCAAAAAAGGAAGAGCTTTTGTTTGTTGGGGGAGATTTAAACGGACATGTCGGGAAGACAAGCGAAGACTATGAAGACTACCACGGAGGGCTGGGATACGGCACCAGGAACTCTTCAGGTGAAGATATCCTAAACATGTGCAAGTCGTACGGTCTTATAGTGCTAAATACCATGTTCGTCAAACAAAGCCGGCACCTGATCACTTATAGCAGCGGCGGAAATGAAACTCAAATAGACTATCATTTGGTATCCAGTTTCATGAAGCCACGAGTTAAAGATTGCAAAGTGATCCTGGGAGACGCGATCGCCCCTCAACACCGTCTCCTCCTGACTGAATTTTTTATGGAGGCGAGTAAGAAGTCGAAGCAGCAAACGAAGGTGTCTGAGAGAATCAAGTGGTATAAGTTGGATAAAGGAAAAGGCGAAGCTTTTATTACCAACATGAAAAACTACCTCTCTTCCATTATCGATGAGGTCGGTAATGAGGAGTGCAGAGCACAAGACATGTGGGATTAACTACAACAATCTGGCCTGGAGAAAGCCAAATCACTGCTCGGAACATCTAAAGGCCCCTGCCAACACGCAAAAGAAACCTGGTGGTGGACAGACGAAGCCAAAGCAGTGATACAGGAAAAGAAAATGGCTTTCCAAGCTTGGTCAAAGTGCTCTTCTACTAATAGAGAGGAAAAAGCTCGCCGTGAAAAGGTATATAGATATTGCAAAGGTATCGCGAAAAGTGCGCCGAATTCAAAGCGAAAAGCATGGAAGGCCTCTATCAGGAGTTGGAAGAAATATCGTCTTCCGCGTCTGACAGGAACCAGGCTACCCAGGAGCTTCGACAAAGCAATTTGAACAAAGGAGCAAATATCTTTAAGATAGCCGCCCAGAGAAGAAGAAATGCTCAGGAGATTCGTTTCCCAAAGTTTATTAACAATGCTGAAGGCCAACTCCTTGTGGAAGACGAAAAAATTCTCCACAGATGGCGACAGTATTGCGAGGAATTTCTGAACGAACAGTTTCCCCGAGTGTACCGCCGCCCCGAATCATGCCGAATTATCCGACATCACAGTCGAAGAAGTTCGGTACGCGGTTAAAAACTCCAAGAAAAGAAAAGCTGTTGGGCCGGACGGGATACCCTCTGAGTTCTGGAAAAAGATGGGAGACATCGGGTCTAGATGGCTCATGGTTCTTATCTCCAAACTTATGAGAGGCGACACTATGCCTAATCAATGGAGGGAAAGCTATCTTCTTCCTTTGCACAAAGGAAAGGGTGATATGCGAAATTGTGAAATAATACGACTATCTGATGACCAGTGCGGGTTTGTCTCGGGTAAACCAACGACAGATGCAATCTAAAGTATAAGGGTCATGATGGAAAAGCATCATGATTCTTCAAAGGACTTGCATATGGTGTTGGTTGATTTCGAGAAGGCCTTCGACCGGCAACCAAGAGATCTTTTATGGGTAGCGCTAAGACAAAAAGGAGTTCCAGAAACCTACGTGCGAGTGATCATGGACATGTACAAGAGAGCAACGACATGAGTAAGATGCACCGCAGGAGTCACCGAAGAGTTCGCAATCAAAGTCGGTGTACACCAAGGGAGCGTCCTCAGCCCACTGCTCTTTATAGCAGTCCTTGATTGCTTGCTTGAAGGAAAAGGGACGGACCCCAATGTGCACCAGCTATTCTTTGCTGACGATGGAGCCATTATAAGTGATGATCAGGCGTCCCTACAACGAGCATTTGATGTGTGGGTGGACATTTTTGAGGGACACGGGTATCGTATTAGTTCAAAGAAGACAGAGTAACTGTGCTGCCCGTTCTCTGACCCTCATCAGCCTATTCCAGACATTTACTTGAATGGAAGAGTGCTTCCCAAGTGTGAAAAGTTTAAATATCTGGGATCTATGATTAATAAAGAAGCAACTTGTGATGACGACATCAACCATCGCGTAAGCGTAGGGTGGATGAAGTGGCGGGAAAACTCCGCCATCTTCTGTGATCGAAAAATGCCCCTAAGCTGACAGGAAGGCTCTACACTTCAGTTGTACGTCCGGCGCTCACATACGGTTCACAATGCTGGACAATGCACAAAAAGTATGAGAGCAAATTAACGGCAACTGAGATGAAGATGCTTCGCATGACAGCGGGAGTAACAAAGCGCGACAGAATTAGAAGTTCAAAGATCCGAGGAAGCCTCCACGTAAAAGAAACCATCACAAGAAAGATAAAGCGCGACCGACTCAGTTGGTATTGCCATGTTCAAAGGACAGATCCTTTGAACCCCGTCCAAAAGGCGATATCAATCTATGTTCCAATTTCAAAACGCAAAAAAGCCAGGCCGAAAAACAATTGGTGCAAACAAATGCAAAAACACCAGCATTTGATTGGCCTCAGCGATGAAGTAATCCCAAACCGGGAAGCCTGCCGCTACTTTCTGAGGTCAAACCGGCGGACCCCACAAGCGGACCAGTAGGAATGTAGTTAAGTGGGAAGGTTATGGTCCTACACTTCTGACCATAACGACGCCGGAAAAAAAAAAAAGAAGATGCCTCATCTATGGCAAAGGTGGCTTGGTTCCCACCGCTTTTTGAATTTGAATATTTAAGGAGGATAAACGTGCGTTACGACTCGACGGAAATTTGGTTCCCACTACAACCTCAGGGGTTTGCGAAGTGAACCAAGAGAAAACCTCATTCCTTAATACATATATTTGGTCAATTGGTTACGAAACAAACGGAATAATCGGACAGTATTTTTGCAGGATGAAGCAAGAGGAACCAAATTCGTGAACAATTTTTTTCTTTATTAAGTTCAAGACGAGATAATGCCTTTTGGCTGTTTTTCGTGCGCAATGGGACTCAGGAGGAGGCTGTGCGAAATTATGTAATCGTTATATTATTAGCTATCGCAGATCTAGTCCAGAGATAGCCGGGTCTTAAGCAACATCCACATGCCCATTTCAGGGAATCCATTTATAACAGACGATCGTGAACCAACGAGATCTGACACTAGAAGCAAACTTGGTCTACAATTTATAAGACGACCATTGCCAAATATCGAATGGGGTCTAGCAACCGGATGAGTTATCCAGGATGATATTCTTAATCACCCAAGTTCCAGTTGTTTAGTTGTTTTTAGAATAATAAATATACGAACAAATATGGAAACCGAAATAAAACTTAAATGTATGTAAAAATTAATAAAAAAAGTTAATTTTAAAGTTCTAAACCTACTGTGGAAACCCTGTATAATTCAGTTATTTTTTGAACACTCAGGGGTGAATTTCGTTAGCGCTTGAACGTAAGCATTCGACTCTCGAATGTGTCGCAATCTGTAGTAGATTTCCAACCTCGAACTGTCAATAAATTTCGAAATTTTTATTGGCGGGCATCGGCGGGAACTCTGTTGAACGAAATAAATATTTCCAATATCAGAGGCGCATGCACCATTATTCAATAATGGAAAGCATTGCAAGTAAAAGGGCATTGTCCTCCTTAGAAAACTCACCAACAAAACAAAGCCGATCGCCTAAAAAGAAATGCCCCGCGACCAGTCCACTAAAGAGTAAGGCGGGAGAATACGACTTCCTTTTCGACGACGACAACGATATCGATTTACCTAAACTAGACCTCAAGGACTTTTGCCGTTGTATAGTAAAAGGGATTCGACGCGACACACGCACCAACGAGCTTATATTACAGCTATGTGGGGATGACAATTCTTCGAAGGAAGCTACGTTGCACCTGCAAGGGCCGTGGTTGCACACGAAAGTCACTTTCGGCGAACTGGTTTCTGTGAAAGCAGTGTGGGATGAATCACTACAAGGCTTTAAAGTGGACAAGGACAATGGTTTCATTGTGACCAATGCGGATACGCTGATTTCCGGGACAACGGTTGTGGGTTCCCTGTTTTGTCAGAGAAAAGGAGTACTCCAAGAACGGTTCCGGGGCATTGAGCGCAACAATCAGATAGTAAGTAGCTTTCATGATAGGACATACATACATAAGGGAACTAAAAATAGTTTTTCCTGTAGATGGTCATTGGCTCTCTGGTGCACGAAGTCTTTCAGACAGTTCTCGCAAAATCACTGAAGACTCGCGAACAAATCGAAGATGCCATCAAAGAGCTGATGGAAACACGAGAGACTGCCTTCAGGTTATACGACAGTCAACTAACTCGCCCAGCAGTGGTGCATGAGCTTCGGGAGTTCACGCCTAAAATCTTGAAATTCGTTGACGATTATGTGAAACCGAAATCTGTGAAAATTGTAAGGAAACACGAAACACTCTTGAAAACGCTTTTAATGACTCTCATCTAGCACTCGACTGACGTGTTCCAAGGAAGAATTCACGAAATCACTGATATCGAAGAGAATCTTTGGGTTCCCCAGCTCGGGCTCAAGGGGAAAGTCGATGTTTCCGTCAAAGTCAACCAAAATGCATCGGAAAACATACTTCCACTCGAATTAAAGACAGGAAGAGCGTCGTTCTCCCTGGAACACAAAGGTCAGCTGATTCTCTATCAAATGATGCTCACTGCTGCCGGCCGAGACACTTCTTCCGGCCTTTTGCTGTACCTCAGAGAAAACGTAATGAAGCAAATACGTGGGACCCGAAACGAACATAGAGACCTCATCATGCTGCGCAATGAGCTGAGTTTTTATCTCACTCGTTCGATGGACATATCCAATGGAAAACTCGAAGAATACCTCAAGCCCCATCCTAGGCGCATGGACCCAATGGACTTGCCCGACCCGATCTATCATCCTTCGGCATGTAGTACATGTGCGTATGCCTCAATATGCTGCCTGTTTGCAAAGGTTGATACAAACATTCATCTTACCGGAGGGCACCCCCTCACGGCGTTGACCAAGGAGAACTTGCAGCACTTGTCCGACGCAGATTTCGAATATTTCGTTAAATGGTGCAATTTCCTGTCGCTTGAGGAGAAGGAAGCGAGGAAATCGAACCTTTTGCGGGGTATTTGGAGAGATTCTCCCGCACAGAGGCAACGCGATGGACGAGCTATCATGAATCTCCTCATCAAAGACATAGAATCACTGCCAGGCGAACGGTATCGTCATATTTTCCAGTTGTCTGATGGCAACGAGATGGATATAACAACGTTTGAGGTAGCTATTCCCTGTTATATATCGGCTTTGTCTTAGGATCGTGTCTTTTCAGTTTTCCGTCGGAGATTATGTTATCGTGAGCACGCCAAATCGCATTTCGATCGCTTCAGGATTTGTTTACGACATCGCGCGGGACACTATCACCGTAAATCTCGAGCGAAAGCTGTCGTCGAACTACGGCGGCCAATCATTCATCGTAGATAAGCACGAATCACAGTCCGAACAGGTGTTCAACTATTCGAATTTGGCGGTTTTGATTGGTTTTCATGAAAACATTAATACGTTACGCTCCATTGTCATTCATCGAGAACCTGCCGAACTCTCCTCTAAACTGCCTTCGGCGGTGGAGAGCCAGACCGGTAGGAAGTTGTTGTATGCCCTCAATAGAGATCAATGTCTGGCGGCGCTTACGGCATTTAGAACCAACAAATTCCTGCTCATCAAGGGTCTTCCCGGAACAGGCAAGACGCAGACCCTAGTAGCAATCATCCGCCTGCTAAATGTAATGAAAAAGACGATTATTATCACGAGCCACACTCATGCAGCTGTTGACAACCTTCTTCTCCGTTTGAAAGCCTACAAGGAGCTTAAAATGATCCGACTTGGCACGGAGGCGAGGATACATCCGGATCTTATCGAATATTCAGAACACACTCACTGTCGGTCCGCGGTTACCGAGGACGATCTTGAGAAACTCTACGATTCCTTCCCCATAGTTGCTGTCACTTGCCTCGGTACAGCTCATCCCATCTTCACGCGACGAAGGTTTGACTACTGCATTGTGGACGAAGCGACACAGATTCTGCAGCCGACTATCCTTCGTCCTTTGTTCTTTGCTTCGAAGTTCGTTTTGGTAGGCGATCCGGATCAATTGCCACCTCTGGTTCGGTCGAAAGAAGCAAGAGCTTTAGGGGCAAGTGAGAGTCTGTTCGAGAGGCTCGATTCAGATGAAGCAACATCAACGTTAAGGTATCAATACCGAATGAACAAGACAATCACTAAGTTAGCGAACGAGTTGACCTACAAGGGACATCTGATTTGCATGAACGACAGTGTGGGGACAGCAGTCCTAAAGACAGAAAAGCCAATTTCAGGAGAGAAGTGGAAGCAAATAGCTTTACATAAGCACATCGATCAGGCTGTCATATTCATTGACACACTGAATTGCCTGGAAAGAAGCAACCAATTCGCCAATTCCCTAAATGCTTCTGACGAGAACATGAGCCAAAAAAGTCATCAGAAGAGCAATCAGACGTTCAAATATATGAACTACTGCGATGCAGCGGTAGTTTTCGATCTAGTCACCGTCCTTCTCAAGTCCGGCGTGGACCCTGGGCGAATTGGGATCATCGCACCATACCGGGCTCAAGTGTCACTCTTGAAAAAGCTTTGTGCCGGTTTTGATAAATTGGAAAACACGTTAGGGTTCGCTAAGGTTGAGGTGAACACAGTCGATCAGTATCAGGGGCGCGATAAGGATGTGCTCTTCTACTCTTGTACTCGTACCGGCCCAGCGACGTGTAAAACACACGAAAATATTAAGGGAGTCGAGATATTAGAGGACAAACGACGTCTTACCGTGGCCATCACTAGGGCAAAGCACAAGCTTGTTATCGTGGGCGATTCCGTGTGCCTTGCTCAATACACGCCATTCAACATGCTCTTGGAGAAGATACCGAGCACTTGCAAGTTAAGGCTGGAGGATGGAAAAAAGGAATTTCGTTGGGAGTCTGAGCTGGCACTCATCCAGAATGTTTTGAATATTGTTTGAGGCAATTTTTGTCTGCATTTATGTTACTTGTCGTCAATTGTAATTTTAAGTAAAGAATTTGTATTTCATTTTATTGGCGTGTCTTTGCTCAAATTTGAAGATTAATATAAGTCCAGGGCTAGGAGAAGGCAAGGTTAGACAAGTAGAACCCAATAGAAGTAGGACCAAAGACAAGTAAAACCCAAGATAAGAACTCAATACCAGTAGAACCATGACCGGTAGAACCTAAGGCCGGTAGAACCCAAGGCTAGAAGAACCCAAGACTAGAAGAACCGAAGATAAGAAGAACTCAAGACCAGTAGAACCAAGACCAGAAGAACCCAAGACTGGAAGAACCCAGGATTAGAAGAACCCAGGGCTAGTAGAACCCAAGACTACAAGAACGAAAGACAAGTAGAACCCAAGACCAGTAGAACCCAAGACTAGAAGAACCCAAGACCAGTAGAACCCAAGGCCGGTAGAACCCAAGGCTAGAAGAACCCAGGACTAGTAGAACCCAAGACTAGAAGAACCCAAGACCAGAAGAACCCAAGACCAGAAGAACCCAAGACTGGAAGAACCCAGGACTAATAGAACCCAAGGCTAGAAGAACCGAAGATTAGAAGAACCCAAGACCAGTAGAACCCAAGACTAGAAGAACCCAAGACCAGTAGAACCCAAGACCAGTAGAACCCAAGACTAGAAGAACCCAAGACCAGTAGAACCCAAGACTAGAAGAACCGAAGATAAGAAGAACTCAAGACCAGTAGAACCAAGACCGGTAGAACCCAAGACCAGAAGAACCCAAGACTAGTCGATTGTGTCGATTGTTATTCGCTTTAAACTACTTGCTTCAATAAATATCAGTTTTTAATTTAAGTTGTGTTTGCGGTTTTTAATATGGACAAAAACAAGCCTTCGGGGGCAGAATTTCGAAAAAAGCGAAAGCTTGTTGAGGCCGAAAACAAAAAACAGAGCCAACATATTGTTAAGTTTTTAAAACGCAGCGAGGAACAAGCAGATGGGGCAAATGTAGGCTAAAGAAGGGGAATGTGATGGTTAAGCATCACTTCCACTCGGAGGCCAAAAGGCCCATTGTGATTCCCTTCATTTGTGGAGTACACGTGGCTGAAACCACCCCGTGCTCTTTATGAATTTTAGAAGATCCGATATATCTGCATTTGCCACGTCCGAAATCGCTGTAAAGAATCTTTGGCCCAGCGACGCTAGGCGTCGATTCTGGAGAGCTGTGCAGTGGCAAAGCAGATGTTGGATCGTCTCAGTTCCTACCTCATCGCCGCAGCTCCGGCAGAGATCGCTGGATCCCGAGTTCCATTTCCGGAGCATTGCTCCAATGGGACAGTGTCCTGTGATCACTCCGACGAGCATACGGATCGAGTTTCGGTCCCGCGCCAAGATCTTCTTTGTTTTTCCGATATTGAGCTCTAGCCACGATGATCTTGCCGTGCAGCTGTCGTTTCTTGCAAGCCAAGACGAGTTGGGTTCTTTTATAATTATGTCATTTATGATCCGGTATAAAGCGCTGATCGGTGGTGTGTCCACTTCGCTTATGTCCATTTCAGACCCTTGCCTGGCCAATTCGTCCGCTCTTTCGTTTCCTGCGATTGAGCTATGACCTGCGACCCAGCAGAGTTTGACTTTGTCTTGTTTGATGGACTTCAGTGAGTCGCGACATTTCGTGACAGCCTTTGATCTCGTTATACAGGATTCTATTGACTTCAGAGCAGCCTGGTTGGCTACGAAGATAGTGATATCCGATGGTGGGATATCGGTTACCTGTAGGTGTTTGGCTGCTTTCTCTATTGCCAGGATTTCTGCTTGAAAAACTCTGCACAGATCAGGGAGTCTGAATGATTCCTGTTTGTGGAGGGTATCAGAGTAGAACCCGGCCCCAGTGCCTGTGTCCATTTTCGATCCGTCGGTGAAGAGTGTGATCTCGTGGTCGTTGATCACAGCGTTTGATAGCCACTCTTCTCTGTCGGGGAAAAGGATAGGTATACTGAGAGAGAAGTAATTTTGGGGGGAAAATTAGTCGGTCGTAGCTGCGAGGCTACTAAAACCATGTTTCTTTCCCAGGTCGTCTATTATTCTAAGCATGGCCGCATGTCCATAGTTGGCTTGCTTCCACAGAGGAGACTCCCTTAGTCTGAGTGCGCTCTTTGCAGCGCAGCCTTTTATGAATAGATCCAGGGGGAGGAGATGAAGTATGATGTCTAACCCTGCTTGCGGCGTGCTTCTCATGGCTCCCGTTGTACAAACAGCGGCTGACCTTTGTACTTTGTTGAGCATCTTCATATAGCATTTCGTGCTGCTGGCAGTGCATCAGACTAGGGCCCCATAAGTTAAAATGGGTCTGTGTACATCCAATGAATGATGTACGGTTGCAAGCCCCATCTTTTGCCGAAGGTCTTTTTGCATGCATAAAAAGCGTTCAATCCTTTCCTCCAGGTTCCTTTTCCAGCAGAGTTTGGAGTCAAGAATGATGCCTAGATACTTGGCTTCCGCTTGGAGTTTGAGTGGAGTACCCTCTAACTTTGGTTCGGTTTTCTGGGGGCTTATTCTCAAGCCGTTCTGTCTTGCCGACGAGGAGAGTTTCCTCAACGCAGATTCCATTAGTTCACTGATAGTTGGTAGAAATTTACCTTTTATCAAGATAACTAGGTCATCCGCGTATGCTATTGTCTTTGTGCCTTTCTCCATGAAGATTTTGAGGATTTTGTTAACTGTAAGAAGCCACAGTAGGGGGAAGGGAACTGTCCCCTGTGGTGTGCCTCTAGTTGTCACTTTCCTTATAGAGCTGTGTCCAATGTCTGCATTGATAATTCTGTTCTTCAACATATTCTCAATCCAGATTACAATGGATTTGTCTACTTTTATGTCCTCTAGAGCTGTTATTATGGCCTCTGTGTTTACATTGTTGAAGGCCCTCTCCATATCGAGGAAGGCTGCCATTGTAAACTCTTTTAGGTTCAGCGAGCTCTTAATTTCACGGACAACACTGTACAGAGCACTTTCCACTGATCTGCCTTTAAGGTAGGCGTGTTGAGTGTTGCATAAGTTGCGTGAGTTGATGAGTCCTCTGATGTATAGGAGTCAAGGAGTCTTTCCAAGGTTTTTAATAGAAACGACGAGAGACTAATTGGCCTATAGTCCTTTGCGGCAGTATGGATTGGTTTACCTGCCTTAGGCATAAAAACTAGCTTTATTTGTTTCCACTGTGTTGGGATGTATACCGCGCGCAGGCAATTTGAAAAAATGTTTACGAGCTGGGGTACACTGTGGGTCTGTGTTTTTTAAAGCATCGCTGGCAAGATATCGTCCGGCCCCGGAGAATTAAAGGGTTTGAACGAATTTATTGCCCATGATACCTTATCCGTTCTGATAATCTTGTTTATTACTTCTTCGGTTGTGTGAACCGTAGGAACCGTCGTCGAAGGGGACTGTGGTTTCAGGGGTTTTACAACCTGGGAAGTGGATTTCAGTCCACTGACTGGATTCTGTCCAGGAACCATCTGGTTTAAGGATGAATCCCGGGATAGAATCTTTCTGAGCCTTGCGGCGTCGTTGAGATTCTCTATTAATTCGCAGAATTCCCGCCAGGATTTAGACTTTGCTGCTCTTGTTTTGCTCTTGTATTCATTGAAGCTGGGTTTGTAGTTATTCCAATCTTCGGTTCTTTTTGAGATCTTTGCTCTATTGAATAGAGTTCGGGTCCTGATCCTGAGTTGCTTTAGCTCTGTGGTCCACCAGACTGCGCTGGTCTTCTTGCGAGCACGTTGCAAAGGACAGGATTTGTTGAAAGCCGCTTTCAGAATTCTCACAAGTTGGATCGGGGTTAGTGATGGCTTGTGGCGATACTAACCTGTTGGCAACTAGGTTTGAGAAAAGATTCCAGTCTGTCTTCTGAGGGTTTCTGGTTTCTGAAAGGTTTCGGTTTCGGCGCCAAGAAAAAGGTATGTAGGCAAGTGCCAGGCTAGCAGTTCAATTCTTTTTAGAGTAGGAAGCAGCTACATACCTTCTTGCAGCATAACAGGGTATATTCTATAAGTGGTCGGCGACTTGAAGCTATCGAAAGATGCTACAGAAAATTCAATGGCCTCAGTAGTTGCCACGGGTGACGCTACTAGCTACGCCGAGTTGATTTTATCGTTTCAGTCGCAATTACCAATGAAGGAGTGTGCAACGAGCCGATGACAGATTCCCGGGAAATGGGTCTGAAGCAGTAAACTAAGAGTTTCCGCTTTAGACTCGGTGAAGGTACCAACAGACTTTCGGAGTACATCCAGCTTTATCGATTTTCCCCGCTTGAGAACATTAACCAACTTGCTGGTCGTATCGAATATCCAATGGAACCAATGCACGGGTACCTGTCTGATTGACTTGGAAAAAGCCTTCGACACTGTATGGTTACAAGGTCGGCTGAGCATAAGTAAGCCACTGCTATACATGATTTTTGACATGTTGGCCGGTAGAAAGTTCGTTATGAAAATTGCCAACGTGACTTCTTCCCAAACATTTGAAATCAAAAATGGACTGCAACAGGGCCGCGACTTTTCAGCATTTACCTTAGCGATCTGCTAGTTTCTCTTCACCATTCAATAGCGTACGCAGACGATCTAAACGTGTACAGATCAGGTCAAACGATCGACGCCATTGTTAATCTTCTGCAGCGTGACTTCGAAAAAATTCAGCAGTATTGTGATGACATCAAAATCTATATTGTTCAGAACGCCTTTGTCTAGGGCCTCTCGGGACACTAGAAAAGATTGGTGCAGGTTCTTAATTTTTGGACCGGACAGGCTCATGGCTAGACAAAGTGTAGTCAGATACCTTGGGATCTTGCTTCATCAGTATCTATATTTTGACAAACATGTAGATGCTGCTTTGGCAAAGGCCCGGGGCGCTTTCGCTCTGACAAGATGGCTGTTTCATAGCAGCCAACTTTCTGAATACACGAAATTTTACCCGAACGAAGTCCTATACAACAGGCCCAGGGTTGTAGCTTTCTGATAAACTGATTCGAAGCCACGATGCAAGAGCAATGACTTCGGCCGCTACCCTGATCTTCGGGGCTTACTATCCTAATGATTTATATCAAGAGAGAGTGTACCTTAACGGCTTTGTCCCGCAGAAGCATTTCTTTTTATTAGATAGATGTGGGCGGATCCAGGATAGGATGGCGTGGGTCGCAATTCCGTGGAATGGCGATTCCTCTACGGATCTGATGTCGCGTTCCGTGAGCCCGAGCACCTCAAGTTCTGTAGATCGGTTTCACGCCGAATTTTGGGAGACGTAGTCCGTCAGCATCAACGCTTTTAGTGGCTGGGGAGGACTCCCCAGACAGTCTAAAAATGGAAATAAAGTAGTTTGAGGAGTAAAAAGGAAACCTAATATAAATATGTCACTGACAATCTGCCCATCGATTCAAATCACCCGGAAAACCCGAGTGAAAAAACCTGCAAAAGAGGCCCAGCTAGGTGGGAGGACAATATAAGGTTGGACCTAAATGAGATGGAAAGAACACACTCATGATGGGAAGGTTGTCAGCAAGGGTCTGAACTTCCGAGTTCTCAATGGCCCGTAATAACAATACTTTTCCATAGCCAATTACAACTCAAAATCGATTTCAAAATCTGTAAAGGACTACCAAGTTGCTGTATAGGGCTTATCATAGAGAAGCAAAGTAACACTTTAATTGGTTTCCGGACTTAGAGGGATGGGAGATAACGAAATTGCTGACGTTCTAGCCTAAAATGTTTCTTCTGATAAATACAAAGTCTGAAGTCAATTCATTTTTAGGTAGTTGATAAAAATCACTAGAACAGAGATCACGGAACCTTCAAAAAATTCTGAAAAGATTTCAAAATTCAATTTGTCAGCTTCCCACCAGGACACTGCGCTCTGAGCCTTATAATATTGACTCTTACTCCAGAGACTAAGTGCATCTTAGGATGTGGAGCTCGCTCAGTGAAGTTGGGGGTCTTAAGTGTGCGATCTTTTCCTTCAGGATCAACCCTCAGCTTCATTAGGTAAGTGGAGGACATGCTTGCTTGATTTGTACCTAGATCTTGATCTTCATCGCAAACCTCTTTTAAATAGATGAAAGTACTACCACATGACTTTTGAAGAAATTGAGTTTGACAGGCAGCAAATGGAGACAACTTGGATGTAGAAGACCCAAAAAAAACGACGATACGTCAAAATCAGATTTTGAAACTGTCAAGGAATTGGCAAAATTTTTGATTAAGAGATGTTCCATGCCGGTTGAATAGAAAAAAAAGCAAAAAAGGATCTACATAAGGAGCAATATTCAGGTCAATGTTTGCTTCCCACCCTTAACCATCCACCACATGTTATGGTCTGAAGAAGATCTATAGCAAATTGGGTCTTGGCCTTATTTTCCATATATTTGACTCAAAATTAAAACTCCAAACCACATCTGAATAGGGTTTTCTTTCAACAGATAAACCAATGCAAGACTTGTATGTCTAAATTGGTCCCGAAATAGACCCGAACTCGATATAATAGAGATTTTTTGGTCTTTTTTGGGTAATTTTCCATTATGGAAAATAACGTTTTCGAAAATATTGCATTGGCCTGTCGTGTTTTGTTTTTTTTGGCTCGGAGTGTACCGATAGCCTCTTAAAAGTGTAGCATTACCTAAGACTGAAGACAGACTTTAAGAACACCAATTCAAACTGGAGCCGTCTTATTGCACACCACTGTACGCCACCTCGTGTATATCAATTAAAAAGCGATTTGACAACTCTTCTTAGTGAACCTTGGAAACATCAGAAAACTGAATGAAAATGCTATAACGACTGCCTGAAATACTTTTCTGTAACCTGGCAGTGCCCTTCCAAGTCTTTTCCGTTCCTCATTCCCCTCATTTCCGTCATTCGAAAAAACCCAACCCACTTGTTTACAATCAACATATTTCCCTAACGTCAACAAACAGCTGTTTGCCATCTGTCACTCTCACACTCACTCATTCACCTCGTCGATCTCGCTCTCGCAGTTAAGCATGTGCACACTGACAGTACACCCGAATCAGCTGTTTAGTGTTCCCAATTTTTCTGACATCTGCGCTGCGCATACAAGTGATTTCATGGGAAAATGCCAACTCTAAACAGACACCGCAGCGCCGCGATTATGTCTGCAAGTGTTTGAGTTCAGTTTGAGGAAAAACGACGGAAATTCGTTTTCTTATATAACACCAGTGTCCGTTTGGGTTCCATTTACGAGGACCAAAGTGAATTCAATCAAAGATTTTGGTTTAATCTCGACCGTGCGACGCGTGTGATAAGTGAAAAGTGAAAAACTCAAATCGATGGTTCCTCCGGTAAATTGTTAACCAATTCGTCATCATCACATCGCCAGACGGAACAGCCCACATAATTGGAAAACAAAAAAATCATCCGAAAATTTTTGTTTGTTTTCTGTTTGCTTCGCATTATCATCGTCGTAGGACGGGGAAAGGAGAGGCCCATTCGGTCAGAGGTGCCAGCGAATGCTTAGGAATCTGGAATAGGGCTAGGAATTGAGAACGACGACATGTCCTACACTGAGCTAGAGAGTGGCTATCAGGATCTGAAGCAGGCCAATCGACCCGGATTCTTTGTCGGACATGATGGAAACGTAACGTTTAACAATTCTTTTTCTGCTTTTCTTTCAAAATTCTTTTGTTAAGCCGGACATGCTTGACGCTTGACTGGCAAATGGTTTCTGCTGAATTGAACAATTTGTGTATAGAGTTGAGGACAAAAGAGAGATTTCCGTGCTAGGAAGAGGAGGGAAAAATCGATTGCACTTGAGATTCGTCCTTAGAGTTTAATTTGTTTTTGTTTAGGAAACATGTTGGCGGTGTACATGCAATTTATCGATTAACCGAGGGCGAGCCATGTCGAAATAGGGTGGGAAGCAGCAGATAGACGTCAGAGTCGGTTGTCGATGGTCAGCGGGTTGGTGCTTCTTCTCCGAGCACCTACATGCATACATACGTTGTCATATTCTACTTAATTGGTGTCAATTGCAGCGTTAACGCCAAGGGTAAACGACACTGATTACAATCTGTGATGCAGACTTTTGTTCGTAATTATCTTGATGTGATGCTGGTACGCTAACTAATTGGAGACGGGTGCAGGGCGTGTTTCTATTTTGGTCCGCGAAGCCAATGAAATGTGTTACTAGATTGCGTGCCAAGAAAAAAGCTCTTATAGTTACATATGTACATTGTATGTTCGTGAAAGTGTTGTACGTTGGCCATGGGAAGGACGGGCGTGCTGGGGTGTTTTAGTGTTCGATTTTAGGTAGCAAAGTGGATTGGAATGGTTGTTTATCTGAAATGATGATGCTTGAAAGTACTTAGGAGCCCGTTCGATATATATTTTTCATTTGATTATTGCGTGCTACTTTATACGGACCATAAACTGACTCAATTACAGGAATATGGGTTTATATACGGCTCTATTAGCCTTCGCTTCTAATAGGTTAAGGCGATATCAAAAAACTTCTTTGTCCGACATCGTATGCTTGAGGTTAGGCTATTTGATCGAAGTGGTAGGGTGGGATATTAAGCTATTTAAAGGGTGGGCCAAATACAAGTTTTTTTTTAAAAATGCAATTAAATGAACAAAATTAGCGCATTCTGTCACCCCAATTTTCCAAGACCTTGTTGATGGTTTCGGGCTGTAGCTCACGGATTGCTTGTATGATATTGGCCTTAAGTGCTTGAATCGTTTCCGGATTGTTGGCATAACATCGGTTCTTCACGGTTCCCCACAAAAAAAAAAGTCCAAATGGATCAAATCGCAGCTCCGAGGCACGATCTGGGAATTTGGTGCGCAAAATATCGATTGTGGCATGGGCTGTTTGGCATGGCGCGCCATCCTGACGGAACCAGAGGTCGTCCAAATCTATGTCTTCAATTTGATTAAAAAAAAAGTCGGTTAACATGGCTCTGTAACGCCAACCGTTGACCGGAACGCTGTTCCCAGCCTCATTTTCGAAGAAAAATGGTCCAATGATGTCACCACTCCACAATCCGTACCAAATTGCCACTCTCTGTGGATGCATTGGCTTCTCGACAATAACGTGCAGGTTTTCCGAGACCCATATGTGGCAATCTTTATTGTTGACGTAGCCGCCGAGATGAAAATGCGCCTCGTCAGAAAATATGATTTTCCGCCCAAAATCGTTGTTTAATTCAAGCTTCTCTAAGGCCCAAACTGCGAAACGATAACGAAGCGGATGGTCGTGCGCTTTCAATTGCTGAGTCAATTGGACCTTGTAAGTGGATAATCCGAGATCTTTGTGCAGAATTCTTCTCAGGCTAGTGCGTGAAATGTTGAGCTGTTGAGATCCATGGCGAGTTGATGAATTGAGTCTCACACTCTCGACAGTAATCGCATTCTCATCAGTTCGCACCGTACGACGACGGGAACCATGAGTGTTGTCCACTAGCATATGAGTCTCATTAACTTTTTGCACAACCTTGCATACAGCAGATGTAGTGGGTGCTTCGTTTCGACCAAAACTTCTTTTTAAAAAACGCACTGTTTGGGCTATACAGCACTCACTTTGAAAATGAGTTTTCAATATTTCCCAACGTTGTTCAAGCGTAAAGCTAATCATTTCGTTTCCGCGGAGGTATGATACTGACTTTCTGTCAAGATTTCGAGCGGGAAATAGCTGTCAGTGTCAAAATAGTCTATGATTAAAAAAAAAACACTAGATGGCCCACTAGACTAGATGTTGTCTTTAGTTGTTGTTGTAGTAGTTGTTGTATTTTTCACAATTCGGAGGTAAAGATTCTCTTTGGTTCCACAGGCATTTCTAACCATTAAGCCTACTTTCGTTGCTTGAAACACTTCACCGATATTATAGAGCCATCCAACAAGAGGTGTTATTTTAACTCTGTAGGCAAATGCAATATATTTATGGGAAGTGATGATATTTATATTTCAGACTAAAACATAAGTCTTGAGGTTAGTATTATAATTAAATATAATATCGGCCAGATATCCGACTGGGCTCTGCTAAAGATTGTGAACCTTTTGATGACATCATTTCTTGTTAGGGCTCCATAGAAAGTGGTGGTCGCTTGTGACATTTCCAAAACATCATCAACCAAGCTTAGATATATGGTTAACAAACCGCTTTGACACATTAGTGATTTTGTTTTTGCGTCATATACTTTTGATTGTGTGAAAATGTCTGATTTTGTGCCAAATAATCGTCATTTGCGGGAAGTGTTGCTTTTCTTCTTTCATTCGAAGAAAATGGCGGCTGAAGCGCATCGAGAACACCAAAAAGTTTACGGAAATGCTGCTCGAGGGGAAACAACGTGCCGCGATTGGTTCCGTCGCTTCAAAGACAATGATTTCGATGTCGACGGCCGTTCCCGTGAAGGTCAAAAACCTTCGAAGACGCTGAATTGGAGGCATTGCTCGATGAGGATCCATGCCAAGCACAAAAAGAGCTTGCTTCAGTGTTAGGAGTTACCCGCCAAGCTATTTTCAAGCGATTTCATGCGTTGGTATGATTTGAAGCCAAGAGACGTTGAGTGTCGTTTTTTCGCCTGTGAACACCTGTTCTAGCGGCAAGGGTTTTCTTCATCGCATCATTACCGGTGACGAAAAATGGATTCATTACAGCAACCCAAAGAGAAAAAAATCATGGGGACAACCCGGTCATGCTTCTACGTCGTCGGCTCGGCCTAATATTCACGCTGCAAAGGTTATGCTGTGTATTTGGTGGGATCAGGCCGGTGTTATTTATTATGAGCTGTTGAAACCAAATCAAAACGGAATTGCTATCGAATTCAATTGATGCGATTGAGCCGAAGGCTGCGCGAAAAGCGGCCACAATACGAGCAGAGGCACGAAAAAGTGATTCTACAACATGACAACGCTCGGCTTCACGTGGCCAAACCCGTTAAAACCTACTAAGAAACGCTCAAATGGGAAGTCCTACCCCTCCCGCCATATTTCCTAGATATTGCGCCGTTCGATGGCACATGGTCTGGCTGATCAGCAGTTCCATTCATATGAGGACATCTCAAAATGGCTTGATTCGTGGATAGCCTCAAAAGACGACCACTTCTACCCTGACGGTATGTGAGCTCTACCAGAAAGATAGGAAAAAGTTATCGCTAGCGATGGGCAATACGAGGATGGTGCGATAAGTACCTAGCCTACAAAAGAAAAACAAACATTTTGGAGAAATAGCGATTTATTTTTCAATATAGTCTCCTTTTAGCTCGATACACTTGACCCAGCGATGCTCCAACTTCTTTAACCCGTCTGAAAAATAGGTTTTTTCGAGGTCTGCAAAGTAGGCCTCCGTGGCGGCGATGACCTCCTCATTCCACTGAAATTTCTGCCCGGCGAGTGACTTTTTCAAGTTTGGAAACAAAAAGAAGTCGCACGGGGCCAAATCTGGAGAATACGGTGGATGGGGCAGCAGTTCGTAGCCCAATTCGACCATTTTGGCCGTGGCGAGGGCCGGTGCGTTATCATGGTGGAAGAGCAATTTTTTTTTCGCCAAGTGGGGCCGTTTTTTCTTCAATTCGGCATCGAATCGGACCAATAATTTGGCATAGTACAGCCCTGTGACCGTTTTGCCCTTCGTCGATGTGGATCACACCTTGTGAATCCCAGAAAACTGTGGCCATCACATTTTCGGCCAATGGGACAGTCTTCGCCTTCTTCGGAGTACATTCGCCGGGTGAAGTCCACTGTTTCGACTGTTCCTTGGTCTCTGGTGTGTACCAGTGGATCCATGTTTCGTAGACTGTCACGAAACGACGCAGAAACTCCTTCGGATTGCGCTTAAACAGCGTCAAACACTGCTCTGAAGTGGTCTCACGGTTGCGCTTGTTGTCCGGAGTGAGCAAACGCGGCACCCATTGCGCCGACAGCTTTCTCATACCCACAATTGCATGCGGGATATGACCCACGAGGTCTTTTGAAATGCCTACTGTCTCAGCTATCTCGCGCACCTTCAATCGGCGGTCTGCCAATACGAGATCTTGGATTTTTGTCACGTTATCCTCCGTGGTAGCCGTTTTCGAGGAACCTGGACGTGGCTCATCAAAAACCGACGTGCGACCGCGTTGAAACTCGTTAAACCAATTTTTGATGGTCGCCATCGAAGGAGAAGAGTCACCGTACACAGCATCCAAACGCTCTTTGATTTCGCTGTGCGATTTCCCTTCCAAAAACAAGAATCGAATCACCGACCGATATTGCTCTTTTTCCATTTTTCTAAAATCCGCGGACACTCCCGCTTCCACACGCGGTCAAAACAAAACTACGAGTCCGATCCGGCTGACAGTAGCCGTCTACTAGAATGTACTACACGATAGTAAATTGCTCTTGCGATACTAGCCACCTGGCGGTGAGCCTAAGTACTTATCGGACCACTCTCGTATTTAAAGTATTGGGCATCAGCTTCTACACATGGCGCCCATCTTTCAGATAATATATGAATACAATCCCAGAAAAACTGCTTGTCTTTCGCGGCAAACCATTCGTCGAGCCAGTTTCAAACTTGCTCGAAATCGTATAATCTGCGAGCGCGTGCTCCATTGATGCGAATAGGTGATAGCCAGATGGCACACAGTCTTGGGAATACGGTGGTTGCAGAAGGATATCCCTTCCAAGCGATTTTAAGGTGTCTTTCACTAGTTTCGCCGTGTAAGACGGCGCGTTGCCGTGTAACAAAATCACTTTGCCATGTCTTCTGGCCCATTCTGGTCGTATTTCTATTAATGCCTAGTTTAAAATAGTCAGTTCTTGATGAAAGCATTGTGTATTAACGGTTTCGCCGGGCCTCAAGAGTTCATAATACACAATACCGCTTTAGTCCCACCAGACAGAGAGCATGGTCTTCTTGTCGAAACGATTTGGCCTTGAAATTAAAGTACCGGCTTCGCCAGGTGAAAGCCACGATTTTTTCCGCTTCGGGTTTTCAAAACAAATCCATTTTTCGTCACGTTGAAGCAGTATTTCACAAGTGACTTTGCGATTTTCCATTTGAAGTTCATTCAACTCGTGTGGGACCAATTTTCCTCATTGCCTGAAACGTCTGCTAATTGTTTCTTGTGGCACATGGAATGCTTCTGTTAATTGTCGTTGAGTTTGAGTTGGGTCATCATCCAACTCCTGCAATTGTTCGTCTTCACATTTTTGTGGTCTACCAGAGCGCTCACTGTCTTTCACATTAAAATCACCACTTTTAAATTGTCGAAACCATTTCCCACATGTTCTAATTGCTCAAACGTGTTCACCATATGTTTCTATCAGCAAACGAGAACTTTTTTTTTTGAATTAAATAAGAAAAGCAATGCGTGCCGCAAATGTTCTCTTTGCACAAAACTCGACATGATCACACATGATCCACTGGTGCCATCTCTTAGTATTACAACCGGAAAAAAACTTATCCATACACCTGGTGTGCCTGTTGGTTATTCATTGATCTGCTAACACAGCATTTTCGACTTCTTTCACGTTGTCTTCGGTGAGGCGTGAGTTAAATAATATATATTTCACTTTGGCTAAAAAAACTTTATTATACACTTCGAAACTGACCCTGTTCGTCTGAGCACTGATCCTCGAATGAAATGGTTTGCTTCCTAACTTGTGTAGGTGAACTGTCCGTTGCCGACGTAGACGGCTTAGACTGCATTTTATCGCCGGAAACTGAGCAGACGCTGAGCCGGCACTTTTTGGGGTGAACTTTTCACGGGTCTAACTCGTGTCCCTCCCAATGTTCATTTTCAGAAGATGTTTTGCCAGCCTAAGCTCCTTGGCCCAGCAGGAAACTGAGGAATATTTTTTTTTATAATTCGTGCAGGTTAAAGAGTGTACGCTCTTATGGTGCTTGTCACACAACCTGGGCGGGGTGCAGATGGTTTGTGTCGAAGATGTTCGTTCCCTACTCTCCGAGGGTAGTTGTCCTGGATATGATTCTAGACATTCCACCAAATTAGTCACTTTGGTTCTAGTTCACAGTAACGTTTTTTGTTTCCATGTCTTTAAGGTGCTATATTGGAAATGCACACACAGAGTATGGATTTTGATGTGATCTTATACTGCGATATATGTACATAGTTTTTCCGTATAGAAATTCTTTTTGGCTATGAAAAGACTTGAACTTCAGACCTTCCGCTCAACAGTCGGTGATGATTACCATTGCAACACGACCACCCTCCTTTTCATTATTACACAAATAAATTGGAGCTCATTTTACATGGGTTCGTAGCTTATACCTCATGTTTCCCGTCTTTGGCTGCTGATACTGCAACTTACCCCTTTCCAGAAATTTTGCTTAAAGCGCCTCTCAATCACCTTACAAAGTAATAATTGACGCTTATTTCAGAAAGGGCCGCCTTGATAGAGTCATAGCAAGTATTATGGAATATTTCTTCGATATCGAAGAAGGTGTAAATGGCGGTCTTCTTAGAGTTGTACGTGTTCGTTCTATTCGGTACTCTTATTGTCAAGGAAGCAGGGACTTATTTCTCCCCAATATGCCTTGAATATATAGTAGAATGAGAAGGACGACTGATAAGATCACTAGGTTTACCATCTTTTGGTGTGAAGCCTGAGCTAGGTACTCGTATATGGGTTGGTAAAGGTAACTACCTGATTTAGGGCTGAGTTTAGGTACAATTCATCTTCCAATTAGAAGTTCAGGGATGCCTGCAAAACACTGCTTAGAACTTGTCAACAACAATTTTCATAGCAGTCACCTCTT
The DNA here is from genome assembly GCA_958301585.1 of Merodon equestris. Lineage (NCBI taxonomy): Eukaryota > Metazoa > Arthropoda > Insecta > Diptera > Syrphidae > Merodon > Merodon equestris. Next base: position 49,949,602 of record OY284415.1, on the reverse strand, counting down.
TCAGACTGGTAGAGCAATGCAAGTAGAAGATCAAACTGTCTAGCAGGAGGATCAGGATCATTCTACTCCGAGTTCCAGGTCGCAGTAATAAAAAGGGGAATGAGAAGTTCAGGGTCTTTGTACAAGTTGGCGCAAAATTAATCATCCAATTTTGTTTTTGAATTACTTTTTTACTTAATTAAAAAAATTGATTTTGCGTGATGGATATCTTTATTTGGATCTTAACAATTTTCAAATGGCTGCCGCCAGTGTTATACATATTTGTACCCATTTTATCGCGTTTGTCATGACTTTCCACAAGATTTTCCGGTGATAACTGTTCGTATTTCTGTCAAATGCCCCTCCTTAGGGGCTGCGATTGTCTGAGGCTTGTTGGCATAAACCCACGACTTCAAGTACCCCCAGAGAAATCGGACCAGGAAACGTTTCGTTCACAATATCCATTGCGGCTCGTGCTGTGTGTGCGGTAGCACCGTCTTCAGCGTCCTGTTGAAACCATAAGTTCACCAAGCCCGCTCATCCGATTCTCGTCGTTTATCATGGCCCTGTAGCGTTTGCCTCAAAAGTGACCGTATTGCTAATGGCGTCCTAAAAAAAGTACGGCCCAATCACTCCTCCCGCGTGAACGCCGCACCACACAGTGGCTTTGAGTGGATGAAATGGCTCTTCGCGCATCACACGCGAATTTTCAGTGCCCCAGAAATGAAGATTTTGCTTATTAACGTAACCGCTTAAGCGGTAATGCGCCTCGTCGCTCATGAAGATTTTCGATACAAAATCGTCCTCTTGACGTAGTTACTCGTAAAAGGAGCTGTCAGAAGAGATATGATAAGGTCTAGATTTTTTTTGAGAAAAGCTGGGAAGACACCATAATAAGATGTTTAAGCTCTTTAGTTTGGCATGGGTTTCTGCGTAACAGCTCATAAGGAATATTTTTTTTTCGCTACGGTATATCATTTTACTTCGCACGGCACTGTTGCCCGTCATAAATAGGTAACATGTCAAATTTACTAATAGAGCGGTATGTCAGCTCTATTATATTGTACATGGTGTTATTGGGTAGCAGAAATTCGTTAGGCATCAACATAGAATAGGCCTTCTTGTCCGGAGTGACGAGACCTCTAAGAAAATATTTCTATGTACGAGTAGGCTAGGTAAGGCAAGCGGATAGGGTGGATGAAAACACAAACAAGTTGCAAATAAAAGGCGTTCTTTTAATATAGAACATGTTCTTCGTTTCCCCCAAGATGCATAAGCAAATTTTTTTTGGCGAGCTAAAGACCTAGGCAAACATGGCATGCAAATCACATTCCCATCTGTCGTAGAATCGAGAACAACATCTTGTCATCTCATTGCAATTCCGCGTCTTCTACTTCCGTACTACATTTGTTCATCTGCTTGTTTCTATTCCAAACCCCAGTGAGATGCCCCAAAAGTGACAACACATCATAAAAACATTTTCAAATACTAAATAAAAGTGTCTAAAAGTGCCTCGCCAGTGTCCGCGGTGTGAAAAGATATAAAAGCAAAGCAACAGTCTGTTGCGATGGGCAACGGTCTCGACCGGCTACTGACATCACCAACTGCAGCATCCGCATCAACAACCCGTGTCCGCAATGAACGCCAAGGAGCTAAGCCTCTACCGCACGTGTCTTCGACGCCTAATCTACCCGGTTTGTACAACAGATGCAGCAAAAGCAAAACCAAAAGCTTCAATCCGCACAAAGCAATTAGAAGAAAAATAAAAAAAAAACAAAAAATCCAAATGGAATTGGCTGCCCAAGCGCATTTGTGCCCTTTCGCTACCTATTGTATTGTATTTTGTTTATCTATCTGCTATCTGTTGTTAGTTCGTTGATAATATTTTTGGTTTTCTCTCTCTTCTTTTCTCTTCTAGAGTCGTGTCCTCCACCACAGTTGGATTTGAGGTCCTCCTCTTTCTCCTACAGGGTGAACTATACATTCTCTTCTTATGTTGCTTATTCCTCTTTATTTTGATTGTTTTTTTCCTGTTGTGTTCCCTCTTTATCTATTTTTAATTGTTGTTAACAAATTGCTTGTGTTTCTTTGATCAATTAACTTTGCTTGCTCGGTTGCTTGCCAAGTGATTTTGAGTGCAAGTGGCCTTCCACCTGATAACAGGAAAGGTCGCACCTAGATTTGCTTAAGGAAATTAATTAATTTCGACTTAACGGTCTATTTGTTTGGGAATTGTGGAATTGAATTTTCTTGGGTTGCAGAACAAGAGACTGTTGGACATTCGTAAGTAGAATTTGGTGTGAATTGAAGGAAGTTTGGTGATTTCGTGTGGGTCTCGTCATTGAGAATGTCCTGGACCCGTTCTTTTTCTATAATTCCAGAGGAAGTGAGTTGGTTTTTATACTTGTTTGTGTTTCGACTGTGGTATATTAATAATTTCATATTTTTCTAAATGTCAAGATTGTGCCTTTATACCTCTTAAGCTCAATCATATTTGTGAAATACTTTTTAAATCAGTGTTTACTTTAATTGTAATATTTTTCGTGCCTATCTTTTAAGGTTTTAAAATGAAATTTTTAGAAGTTAATTTGCACTATTCATTCCAATCATTAAGTTAATGGAATATTGCAAATAAGGGTCCAAAGTTTGTGTTTTTATCTTTGGAGGCTCATGTTATGTGCTGGAGTAATCAATCAAACTATTCGACTATTGGTGCGCCATATTGTCCGACAGATACTCCGGTGACGGAAAACAGCGCGAATTTGTTGAAGGAATCGAGGACTCCATGTTATTTGTTTTTTTAGAGGAAGGGGAAATCTCAAAACATACTGAGGATCTAAGTAGTCAGTACGCCGGATTTTGACCGACTAAAACCGACTCCGAAGCAATTTTATGCTGATTTAATCTGTATTTTGTCATTTCAGCAGTTCCGCCCATTTGCACCTCCTGACAGATTTTAAGATGCTCTCTATTTTTTTTTCTTTTTTTATGTTAAGCATACATACATCTGGGCACATGAATATGTATGTACAGTTCTTAATGTGAATTGTCCCTTTTATTTAGACCAGTTCAAATGGCTTTGTCCTTTTGAGTCTTCTCACTATATTTGCGTTGTCTAAAAGTTGCACTGCCTCTGTGTTTGTGTGTACTTGAAATCTTGATTCGTGCCTGCGTGCATTTCTTTGGGCCTCATCCATGACTAATTCTACTCCCAATTCCCTGTGGAGGTCCTTATTTCTTATATACCATGGTGCATTTACGATTTTCCTTAGCACTTTGTTTTGGAATCTCTGTAGGTATGATGTCTAAATTGCTCTTTTTGGTTCGTTTTTCTGTATTTTATTTCTAATTCCTCTTTTTTCTTTTTAACGTGCTCTTTCCATCTTAGTTTAGCATCTAGCATCACGCTGTGTTCGCATACGGTACTATTTCCTGGTTGATAGTAACCGGGATTTGTGTTATTGCCTTGTTAGTGAAATTTATGTGAACAGATTTGCTCTCATTAATTTTGATTCGCCATTTTATTGTCCAATTACAAATTTGGTCTATAACTAATTGCAGCTTCTGCGTTGATTCTACATTATCCTTTTCCACTGCAAGACGTGGCCAATGTGCTATATTCTAGTTCTGGGAGATCACATGTATATAAAAGGTACAGAATCGGACCCAGCATATTACCTTGTGGGACTCCTGCCTTAATTTCCGTTAATTCTGAATCTGTTTTGTTCTAAAACATCTGCCGCATTATTTTGGTAGGACACATATAAGTTTGTGGTTAAGTCCTACATGCCAAACTTTATCAAAGGCCTGCGCTACATCTAGAAACACTGCAGAACATTTTTTTTTGTTTTTTTGAGGGCTTCTACTATTTGTCGGAGCACTCAGACACCAATACTGTCCATTGTACTACCAGACAGACACCTTGTCTTTATTGTATTTTCCCCGTTGCCCGGAGAAAAGTGAGGAGGGGCTTCAATGATGTACCTAGTCTTGCCATAAGTTCTATTACACAATTTTCAGCGCTTATCGTTCAAAACTTTTTCCGGGCATAGAACCGTTAACTTTTTTTTCAGAACACATGCACTGATCAGCGAAGAATATTAGTCAGTTTGGGTTCAGTTTTTGAACTATTAACATGGAGTGGGGCGTAAAAGTGAATCGAGTCGCGGTAATAGCGTTGCATAAGTACGGAAAGAGTGCTGGCCAAATTTTCGAGTTGCTAAAACCACTCGGAATATCAAGAATATTCGTTTATCGGGCTATTACTCGCTTCGGCGAATTATCTGGAGTAGAGGACAGGCCAAGAAGTGGTCGCCCGCGCGTCGTTCGTACGAGTGCGGTAGTAAAGACATTACGTTAACGAATTCGGAGAAATCCCCTTAGGAAGCAGAAGAGCATGTCCAAGGAATTCGATATATCAACCAGATACACGTCTAGGCTGATTAGGGATGATCTGCATATGAAAGCATATCGTCGGTCCACGGGTCATCTTCTAACTCCTCAATTAAAAAAAATTAGGCTGGTAAGATGCAAGCGACATTTGCAGTGGTACGCGGACAATGGCCATGAAAACATTCTGTATACGGACGAGAAAATTTTTACCGTGGAAGAAGTTTTCAACAAACAAAATGACAAGATTTATGCCACTTCATCCAAGGAAGCGAAAAAAAATTGTTCCAAGGGTTCAACGTGGCCATCATCCTGTTTCCGTAATGGTTTGGTGGGGGGTCTCTCACCATGGTGTCACATCCCTCCATTTCTGTGATAAGGGCGTAAAAACTGGTGCAAAGGTCTACCAAGAAGATGTGCTAGAGGCTGTTGTGAAGGGTTTCACCAATACCCTTTTCAATGGACACAGATGGATCTTCCAACAGGACTCTGCTCCAGCGCACAAAGCCAAAACCACGCAGGAGTGGCTCAGAGTCAATATTCCTGGCTTTATAGCAGCAGAAGATTACCCGTCGGGGAGTCCAGATCTGAATCAACTGGATTATGGTTTGTGATCAGAATTGGAGAACATGGCCTGCCAGGCTCCTCACAGAAATTTGCAAAGCCTTAAAACAGTATTAACCAGAGCAGCGTCCACGATCTCCATGGAAACCGTACGTGCCACTATAGCCCAAATGGCCACACCGTTTAAAAGCTTGCGTTAAAGCAAAAGGCGGTCATTCCGAACGAACCCAACGTTTTTTAATAACCAATATTGTGTTCTAATAAATGAAATAATTTTGAATACAATATGTTAAATGCTTTTTTGTTCATAGTGTTTTATATTAGTAACAGAACTTATGGCAAGACTAGGTAGAGCTAAGAGATTCGGCATCCACCACGTCGGCCCCAAGGATGCGCCACCATGCGCGGGCGAAGGTGGGACAGTCGCAGAAAAGTGTTCGCAACATGCAGCACAGGTAGGCGTCTCACTGATGCCAAGCACGTAGAGATGCTTGGCGCCATGGAAATGTGACTGTGAAATTACAGCGCAGTAGGATGGCAGGTGTCATTGCACCAGAAGGCATATCCATGAGACAGCGGTAGTAGGATATTTCTCGCGCAAGTACACTTTCACTCCAATGCGAGATGTTCCAAAGACCATTTCTCTTTAGGCGAGAAATGGCTTTCAGTGCGTACCCTCTGATATATGTATATGTCAACAGGTGGAACATTCATCATAGCATCTAGAGCAGCTTGGGATTGACCTGAATGATGTCAATTCGTTTGGTGGCTTCCCAGGCTTAGAGATCATTATTACTTCGGCTACTTTCCATTAGTCAGGAATATATCTCATTCTAAAAGCAGCATTTATTAAATGTATTTATTTAACCATAGCTTTTCTCGGTAACTGCTTTAATATTTCCCCGGTTATAAAATCATAGCCAGGACATTTTTTCGGATTGATCTTATTTTTGATCTCACTTTTCACTTCCCTTGGGGTCGTAAGTCTTATTTCTTCATTTTCTTCTTCGACTATTTCCGAAGGAGTTCATATTTCTTGATGTTGTTTGATTGAAAAACGTTTTTAGGTATTCTGCGAATAATCTGCATTTAAGTTCTTTACTTCTAGCCCAATTTCCTTCCACCGTTTTGATCGGTGGTATCGGCATAGTTACTCCATTGTCCAATTTTCATTGATGAGAATATACGGTTCAAACATCTTGGGCTTGAAACTTACAATAAAGCTTTCGTAAACACTGGGGGTTGGTACCATCCAATACCGCATGTTGCTGTGCCAGGCTCGAATTCTGACTTCAAATGTCCAATTTGAACTCTTAAATCGAAGAAAACAATTTCCAAAAGTTGGACGGCGATTTTATTTCCTATACAAAAGGTTTATAAAAAGTTTAAGGTTTTCTCTACCTATTACAAAATTAAAACTATACTCACATCCGTGAATCCTGGGCGAATCCTCAGCGACGTTATTCCAAAGTGACAATCGGAAAGAGGTTAGAGCCTCACAATTTTAAAACGTGTTTCTTTAACGAAAAGAAAAGAGAGGAAAAGAAAAAAAGTGATGGCAAACATCTGAACCATCTGGCCATCTGAACTTTCAGGCGAAGACTCCAAGTCATTCGCCAATCGTAATCAGCGCTGCGAATTACTCCATCTGCACCTGGATAAATGTTAGTAATACGCCCCAATTGCCAAGCAGAATGGATCTCCTTCGGCCCCACTAGTATCACCACACTACCGACTTCCATCGGCTTTGGCGTACTGTGCCACTTAGAACGCCTTGCGTTTTCCGGCAGATATTCCATGTACCATCGAATTCCGCCATCAAATGTTGCGACCGGCGAATGTCCAATTTGCTGCATGTCTCCTTGTAAGAAAACACACCGGGGGCGGTGGTTTCTCTATCCATGTCTCCAAAGAGTATAGAATTTCGGGCTAGTGGTTTAGGGTCTTCTGGATCGACTGGGATGTGGGTGAGAGAGCGACGGATAATTTGGTCCTGAGTTCCGACGAGGGCATTACGAAGTGCTTCTTCACGCGGAATAGCTCCCTTAATAATAAAGCTGATAGGGATTGTATAAGGCGCTCCCAGGCACCACCCATCCATAGAGAATAGCCGGCATAAAACGCCACAGGATTCTCTCGAACTTCACTGCACGATCGCTTAGGGCGCGTTCCGTTTCTTTCACATCCTTCTCAAAAAAATTTTGATTTCGATAAAATTTAACCCATTATCGCTATACAAATATCAACTAAAAACTCTACTTACAAGAAAACGACGAAATCCCATTGTGCATTGGTCCAAACCTAAGTCATTTAGCAGCTCAAGTTGGACCGCTCTAAAGGTGAGGCACGTAAAGATCATCCCTTTTAACCGTCCCACTTCCATACTTGACAAGCAAACGGCCGGAATAATCAACTCCGACGTGACGGCCTACATTCGAAACTTAAACTCTCTCGGGGAAGAAGACCCATTAATGGCATAACTGGCTTAGCCTTTATCCTTTTGCACATGCTGCATCTTGATTTAATCTTCTGGACTACTCTTCGAATGCTAATCCAGGATGACTCCCTTATGTCCGAAATGATTAGCTCTGATCTCATGTGAAAATTCCGAATATGGTGATGCTGAACGAAAACATCTACTAGAGGGTGATTTTTGGGCAAGATCCATTACGAACTGCGTAGGAAATTACAGCCTTTTGCGCTCTCGAACTCAAGCAAATTGTGCCTTCCTCGTCCAAAAAAGGGGATAAATTATAAATAGAACTAGAGCTACCCACTTTCTTGTTTGCTTGTAATGATGTTATTTCATGCTGAAAAGCAACCTGTTGAATTGTTCTGAATAACCAAGCTTCACCTCGGCACTCGTTTGGGTTGATAAACATTTCTCTATGCCCAACCCTTTTCCGGCAAATATCCCAGTAGCGTAGTAAAAGGGCGATGATGCGAACCGAAGAAGACCATCTTGTTCTAAATCTTGGTAGCAACTCGTCATAAATGGACAAAAATCCTTAACTCGTTAGCATCGCACATTTCTAAGTTTTTATCTGACTTATTCGGCATGATCAGCTAGTCCGCAAATGGACTTCTTAGGAAATCCGGATCCTGGAACCATTTCACGTCAAGCTATCCATCGATGCATCGCTCCATCTTGTCCCATCATCTGCTACATTGATACAGAACCATTGACGGGGAGAAGAGGAGTCTAGAATTTCTCCTACTCTAACTACAACGAAAGAAGAAAATTTAAACTTTGATGTATTGATTCATGCTTACACAGTCTTTGAGTTAGAGAGGAAAATGACTTCATAGATTAGAATGGTGTGCGAGAGCTCAATGGTGGGCATTAACCCGCACCCCTAAGACTGTCGATTGTAACTCCAACCAAGAGTAATCATCATCGACGGTTAAGCGGAAGGTCTGTAGTTCAGGTCTGTCCACAGCCAAGAACAATTCCTATACGGAAAAATTGTGCAACAACATCAGTTTTGAATGAGAGATGATCAAAAAATGCTGACGAAGGCATAACACTCGCAGCATAAGATCACTTCAAAATTGTGTACTGTGTAATTGTACTGTGAACTACAACCAACGCGACTAATTCTGTCGAATCTCTCAAAAAAAATTATCTAGGACAACCACCCCCGGAGAGTAGCGAACGAAAATCTTCGACACAAACCATCTGCACCCCGTCCAGGTTGGACACTCTTGAACCTGCATTAACCCTATATAAAAAACAAAAAAATAGCATAAGGAAACATGATTAAACATTTAATTGGTTTATAAGGGGGTTTTCCGAGATTTCACAATTGTGGAGAAACTTTGTGATTAGCTCTAAAATTCTATCGCGAACTACAATAATTCAATCTTTGTTCTGCTGTGGAGATCAGTGGTTGAGTTATAAGGAGGAAGATTTAGCATCGTTAAAAAATTTTGGACTTAACGAGCAAGGCTTAATCTGACTCGCTTACCAGTATCTGTCTGAAGCTCTTTCGATGCCCCGAAAAGCATAATCCTCATCAAAATGTTTCCGGAAAGTTGAAACTTTTTTCTGAGCCGGGTATAAGATGACTTAGTAATATGACATTCGTTCGTTATAAAGCGCGATGATTTGCCCACTTATAAAGGGTGTCTCAGTAAGAGTGCACTTTTTCATTTTAAAATAAAAACAAGTATTTTATGACAGAGTTGTGATATTTTTATTGTATTGTAAAGAAGACATGTTCCGATTAAGTATGGAATAAAATATCCGGCAAATGACCCCCACGGCTCCGATGACAGACTATTACTCTTTTCATGAAATTTTCCATGACTTTTGCACAGAGATGTGGCATGACCGATGACGCGTTGGATTTCTGATTTGAGCTCAGGAATTGTTTCGGGTTTATTCGCATAAACTCGAGAATTCACAAAACCCCAAAGAAAAAAATCGCACGATCTTGGTGGCCATTCATATGGAAATGCGCTTCATCGGAGAAAATTACTTTTTTCGAAAAATTGGCATCGACTTCACTTTGCTCCATTACCCATTGAACGAATTGCCGGCGCTTTCCGTGGTCTGCTGGTTTGAGCTCCTGAGTTAACTGAATCTTGTACGCATGAAGGTGGAGGTCTTTAGTCAAAATTCGCTGCGTAGTGCTTCGTGAAATTTGCAGTTGTTGAGAATGATGTCGAATTGATGTTTTCGGGTTTTCGGCGACACTCGCGTTTACAGCAGCAATGTTTTCAAGAGACCGACCGGTACGTTGACGCAAAGGATTCTTATTATCCATAATTGACATAGTTTCTTCAAATTTTTTGACCACTCTTCGAATGGTTGCCACATTAGGTGCACTTTCTCGGCTGAAAATTTGGCGAAGTTTGCGAGGGGTTTCAGCGTAACTTTCCCCATTTTTGTAATGAGTTTTCACAATTATAACGCGTTGTTCTTTCGAAAAGCGCTTCATTTTTAATAATCGGAATAAACAGAGGTGACAGCTGTCAAATTTCAGAGTTGCCACTTGCATGAAAAAAAAAATATTCCAATTTTAAAAAGTGCACTCTTACTGAGACACCCTTTATGTAGTAATTTTATTAGTTATTCTTTTTCTTAATTCTTTGCGAGAGAGATTTCCTTATGTTTCTAAAACCCAAAATTGCACTACGTTACTATCATATATTTATAAAACAGTTATGTTTTTTTCCTTCCACCTGGATTACAAAGTATGTATAAAAAAAGACATACAAACCCAAACAAGAAGCTTTACGAGTAAGTGTTCCTGTACACAAACTATATAGATTTTACCGGACAGAGTAGTGCATAATAAAGTTGATTACTTTCTGACAGATATAAGACACCATACCGACGTACTATAGTATATAGAGTGGCGGATTACATTCTATTCATCGTTAAAATCAAAAGTCGAATTCAAAGTCACAGGAGCGGACCACAGGAATGTATTAGAAAAATCAACATTGAAAGCTAAATAATTCAGCTCCCATATCAGAATGATATTAATATCCGGTTCACCCTTCTAGATAGTATAGAAGCTAACGACAAAGCAAAAGGTAAAAGCAGCATGGTCAACAATAAAAATGTTGTAAAGAAACGCTCGATGAGTGACCAGATTTTCGGTATACGACGCTTCTAGAAAATAAATGAGAATTCAACGAAACGGTCCATCAAAAGTGCACGACTCCATAAGGCGTCCTTGGTTGGGAGTCCCGGAAAAGCAGATGAAACTGGTATAAATGCCTACAGGGAAACGAGGGATGAATTGAAGCAGGAAACGCCATACATTCGAGATCCGTGAAGGAGTAAAAAAACGAAAGGGCCTTGTCACCAGTTCTCTTTAATTTGTTGCTGGAAGACGTAATGTGATCCTTTCAGGAAAATGAAAGGGGAATAACCCTTAATAGAGTCATATCCGCTCTAGCCTACGTAGACGGTCTGGGCCTTCTGGGAGGTAGTTAAGGAGGTAGTAAGGAATCAATTAAGAGAAACACAGAAAGTTTCATAATGGTAGTAAAATCAAATAAGATCACTGACCGACTTGGATCGATCCAAACCTCGCACCTGATTGTACTCGATGAACGCTTTCAGAAAGCGGACGACTTCAAACATCTGGAGACCGCATAAACTGCCAAAAACAACATAAAGACCGCGTATTGATGAAGCAACTATTCAAAGCAACTCTTTTGTTTCGCAATTTCAAAACCATATTTAAAAAAACTATAATTATCCTTCGTCACTGACTAAGAAGGTGGAAAGTAGGTTTCGGGTATTTAAAAACAGGGACAAACGGAGAAAATTGCACCTAAGAATGCGGGGAATTTTATTCAGACCCAAGCATTGTCCGATTAATAAAATCGTGAAGACTAAGATGGGCAGGATACAGGTACGTTGAACGAATAAACAATGTTCGACCAATCAAAAGAATAATGATTGGGAAACCCGAACGAGAAACACCGTCAGGAAGGTGGCGCCGTAAATGGCAGGGCAATATAAGGAAGGACCTAAAAAAGATGCGACAGGACAATGAAAATTGTAAGTAACACGCTCATGACAGGGAGGCTTGGCGAAACAACTTTTAGATAAGAGGATATTAGCTCCTCAAGTAGATCCCTGATATTTGTATAACACGCACCATTAGTTCTTATAAGCATTTCTACCTAATACCTCTCGCTGACTAACTACTTTATTTGATTGAATTACGTTTAATATGAATTGCAGTACTTCCATTAGGCCTGTAAAATCCTATCGGAACGGTGCATTGTATGCTGTCATTTTACTGCCACACGCGGCGCACCCAAAATTTCAACAACAAATATCCTAGCATCTGATTTAGTGATTTAGTGATCATTTATATCAATTTCCTTCACTTTTTTTAAGTTTTCAGGTTCTAGGACGACTAGGGCATTCATAACGGCTTCTTGGACACGATGATATTTCATCGAAGAAGTGAAATATTCGCGCGAATCCGGAAAATTATAAAATTCCCGTCACTTTTTGAACAAATTTCATAACCGTCTCCCTAGCTTGGCTCGGCACTTATTGAAATCGCTTGGTAAAATTATCAAAAACACGCTAACTTAGTGTATTACTCCTTAAAATAAATTAAAACTCACATTTTTGTCACAAAATTGGTCCCAAATGTAAAAAGGGAAGTGATGGCTTGTGAATGACTCGACTGATGACTTCGTGTGCTTTAGTAATTTATTTTGTTGGATATATCAGATCAGATTGTGCACAAAGTTCATTAATATACAAACAACCTAAAACTCACACTTTATCGTATTTCGTCATGGAATAATTGAACAAATTCTGCCACAACCTCAAGGTAGTCAAACGAGTTCCAATATTTTTCATTTCCTCACCAAGAGGTTGTTTTTTATAAAATACTGCAAACGGAAAGTTTACAATGTGACAGAAGTGAATGATCGTAAATGAAAGTAGAATACGAACCCTATTCACCCACTGTAGCCACCCCCACTCATCTAAAGTTTTCTCCCTGAAAACTGGCCTCGAAATTGTCCAGTTTTCTTCCCTCACGATATTTCTCTTCCGAAAAGTATACTATTCTTCTGCTGACCACATCGTAGTCTTCATAACCGGTTAGTGCTACTCCCAATCAGTTTCTTATCGCGAGACGATAGCAATTAGTGCACAAATAATATTCTAGTTTCCAAAGTCATGTCATCGAACACATAACATATCATCATCCAATTGATGATGCATCATTTAAAGTTCATCCCCAACCCCTAGCTGCCAGGCAGCCATAAGAGCTAGTAAAATCCACTACCGCCCGCTTTGTCTGCCAAACTCATATAGATAGCCGCCCCAGTGGGAGCGGAGAGAAGCGGTGGCGCTGATGCGACGTAGTGAAGCGCGTGCTATTGGCGGCCTTTGTATCTCGTTCAAGCTCATTGCGAGCAGTTTACGTTCGAATCTTTGCTGAGAAATGAACGAGTAGTATCAGTGGTATTTCGGAGGCGGAAACGTCAAGTTCTCGTCGTGCTTGTATTGTAGTATTCCCCAATTCGATCGGTCAGTACATAACATAGCGACGAACGAGTCTAGGTGCGGAAATCGTTCGCACGCTTTGAGTGTTTGCCGCCGCAGTGTGTCTGCTTTGTTTGTTTGTGCCGCGTCACGGGACGCTTTATTGCCATTGCGAAAAAGTGTCAAAGTCAGTGTCATCGCGTTTGTTCATTTCCTATTCAACTTAATGGAGTGGTCGTGGTTAAAAGACTGGTGGCGCCTTAAGAATCTGAAGAGTAGACGTCGTCGTCGGATGCGCGATACTTTTGACCCTAGTGATGGTGATTCTGTCAAGTCGGATATCCCGCGCGAGGAGGACGAAGATGCAGAGGATGACGACGATGCCGATGACATCTGCTACTGCGATGACTGTTTGAATGTATGATTTACTAAGCGTTTTTTCTCCATGTTTGCTCTCAAATCTCATCCTCCCACAAGAGGATTAGTTTATGCCAAACCTTCACATTCGAAATATAGTTTAGACACATTTTTCGAATTCTCGCTGCTCGACAATATGCTGTGAGATGAGTGTGCAGTGCTAAGTACGCACGGAAGATTTTCGCTCGGCGATTGTGATTTATTCGTAAGCACGTACATGCTCGTAGCTAGTTTGCTAGCTGTGTGTTTATCTCATGTTATCAGTCAAGATAGAGAACCGAAGGCCTTAGGGTGAAGATTAAGAAGAGTTCATGACGCATTCGAGCGTGCCGGGGCAATGGCAGCGCGTCTCGGATAAATATTCTTTTATTGTCATTAATAAATGTGAATTTAATGGGTTAATGTGCTTCACAGAAACATGTCTGAGTTGGCAACGGCCACTTCGAATTTAACATGCAAACATCATCTGCGGTACGCGGCGAGCGTGTTTATTGTGCTAAACGTCAATTACCGCGGCGGTAGGTGTAAATTGAGGGAAAAACAAAAGATGACGTTGAATATCGTAGATTCGATGAATTTTAACGAGTGAGTGCTGATTGGAGCTTTCACTGGGAATTGTTTGGTGTTTTTGAAGAATCGCCTCGAATCAACAAACAACTTATCTCGTTATTAATGGATTTTAAATTGTCAGAAATGAGCTTTATTCGTTGAAAGTTGGTGATAAATCAGATCAGTGACGTAGCTCTATTAGTCTTGTTGTCAGTCATCGTAATTGATTAGCCGGACGGCCTCGATGCTATCGAACTTGGAGCTAGGTTACTATGCCTTAAACATGTGTTTCTCTTGTACAACTGAAGATTGTGATAATGATAATATAACTTTTTGAAAAAAATGATCGATTTGAAATTTATCTGTCGGTCTTGGCCCTATTATTTTTAGGCTATTCTATGTTGTTATGCTAACGTGTGTTAGGTTTTTATGAATGGTGACACTAGAGATAAAACATTTTATTCTCCACATTGGCATTATGGTATTTTGCTCAGATTTTCCTCATCTGTCGTCTAAGCTTACCTTCAAGGGGTTGGTAATATTAGATTGGCAATTGGTCCGGTGGCAATACAAGTCACACGATTTGTGACGGGCCCCGTCCAACAACTGTCAATTTTCTGTTTTCAAGTAGGCACGCACCTTTTTGTTATCATAAGTCCAACCTAACAGAGTGTGATGTCTAAAACCTATCAACTGTTTTCCATCTACTTGAATGATTATTTCCTTAACACAGTATTTATAGAAGTTTCTAGCTTAATTTCTAATGTTGTTGAAAGAATATTTCTTTGTAAGAGGCTGGTTAAAGGTTTATAGATCTGTAAAATAAATTACGCTTTAGAATCAATGTCAAAACCTAGCAGAAAAAAATTGACGAGTTACTTGCCCTTATGTCCTCTGTCACTTGCGTGCCCTTACACCACTTGTGAAAAATTCTTCCTCCTTCTCTTATTAAAGGGCCCTATAATCCTGAGTCTTAGGCAGCTAAACACTTCAAAGTAATTTTATGATAGCACTGCTTATTTACTTGTAAAATTATGCTTCAGTCTGGGTTTCAACTAACAAGTCTTCCCGACTGTGATCTGTGACCAAATTTTTTGGACGACGTCTCGTTACTAGGAAGGTATGCGCCTCTTTATGTGAGATTGTATTCTCGGATTTAGAGTCGAGAACAGCCCACTGAATACGTAGTGATCTAATTAGGCTGATATATATTAGAGACATTACCCCCATTCTTTTTACTTTCTTTATATTACATCGCGTACTCAGCTGGACCGACATACGGGGGTGGTCCGATAAGTACTTAGCCTACAAAAGAAAAACAAACATTTTGGAGAAATGGCGATTTATTTTTCAATATAGTCTACTTTTAGCTCGATACACTTGACCCAGCGATGCTCCAACTTCTTTAACCCGTCTGAAAAATACGTATTCTCGAGGTCTGCAAAGTAGGCCTCCGTGGCGGCGATGACCTCCCCATTCGACTGAAATTTCTGCCCGGCGAGTGACTTGTTCAAGTTTGAAAACAAAAAGAAGTCGCACGGGGCCAAATCTGGAGAATACGGTGGCTTTGGCAGCAGTTCGTAGCCCTATTTGAACAATTTGGCCGTGGCGAGGGCGGAGGTGTGAGCCGGTGCGTTATCATGGTGGAAGAGCACTTTTTTCTTCGCCAAGTGGGCCCGTTTTTTCTCCAATTCGGTGTCGAATCGGCCCAATAATTTGGCATAGTACAGCCCTGTGACCGTTTTGCCCTTCTGTAGGTAGTCGATGTGGATCACACCTTGTGAATCCCAGAAAACGGTGGCCATCACCTTTCCGGCCGATGGGACAGTCTTCGCCTTCTTCGGAGCACATTCGCCGGGTGAAGTCCACTGTTTCGACTGTTCCTTGGTCTCTGGTGTGTACCAGTGGATCCATGTTTCGTCGACTGTCACGAAACAACGTAGAAACTCCTTCGGATTGCGCTTAAACAGCGTGAAACACTGCTCTGAAGTGGTCTCACGGTTGCGCTTGTTGTCCGGAGTGAGCAAACGCGGCACCCATCGTGCCGACAGCTTTCTCATGCCCAAAATTTCATGCAGGATATGACCCACTCGATCTTTTGAAATGCCTACTGTCTCAGCTATCTCGCGCACTTTCAATCGGCGGTCTGCCAATACGAGATCTTGGATTTTTGTCGCGTTATCCTCCGTGGTAGCCGTTTTCGGGGCACCTGGACGTAGCTCATCAAAAACATACGTGCGACCACGTTGAAACTCGTTAAACCAGTTTTTGATGGCCGCCATCGAAGGAGTCAGAAGAAGAGTCACCGTACACAGCATCCAAACGCTCTTTGATTTCGCTGCGCGATTTCTCTTCCAAAAACAAGAATCGAATCACCGACCGAAATTGCTCTTTTTTCATTTTTCTAAAATCCGCGGACACTCCCGCTTCCACACGCGGTCAAAACAAAACTACGAATCCGATCCGGCTAAAATTTTGACAGTAGCCGTCTCTAGAATGTACCACACGATAGTAAGTTGCTCTTGCGATACTGGCGCCATCTGGCGGCTATGTTAAGTACTTATCGGACCACCATCTATTCATAAAAGGCTGCGCCGCAAAGAGCGCTCTCAGATTAAGGGAGTCCTGTCTGTGGAAGCAAGCCAACTATGAACATGCGGCCATATTTAGAATAATAGACGACCTGGGAAAGAAACATGGTTTTAGTAGCCTCGCAGCTACGACCGACTATATTTCCCCCCAAAATGACTTCTCTCTCAGAATACCAATCCTTTTCCCCGACCGAGAAGAGTGGCTATCAAACGCTGTGATCAACGACCACGAGATCACTCTCTTCGCCGGCGGATCGAAAATGGACACAAGTAGTGGGGCCGGGTTCTACTCTGATACCCTCCACAAACAGGAATCATTCAGACTCCCTGATCTGTGCAGCGTTTTTCAGGCAGAAATCCTGGGAATAGAGAAAGCAGTCAAACACCTACAGGTAACCGATATCCCACCATCGGATATCACTATCTTCGAGGACAGCCAGGCTGCACTGAAGTCAATAGAATCCTGTATAACGAGATCAAAGGCTGTCATGAAATGTCGCGACTCACTGAAGTCCATCGGACACGACAAAGTCAAACTCTGCTGGGTCCCGGGTCACAGCTCAATCGCGGGGAACGAAAGAGCAGACGAATGGACAGGCAAGGGTCTGAACTGGACATCAGCGAAGCGGACACGTCAATGCAACTACCGAGCAGCGCATTATACCGGATCATAAATGACACAATTATAAAAGAAGCCAACACGTCTTGGCTTACAAGAAACGACAGCTACACGACAAGATCATCGTGTCTAGAGTTCAATATTGGAAAAACAAAGAAGCTCTTGGCGCTGGACCGAAACTCGATCCGTATGCTCGTCGGAGTGATCACAGGACACTGTCGCATTGGAGCAATGCTCCGGAAATGGGACTCGGGTTCCAGCGATCTCTGCCGGAGCTGCGGCGATGAGTAAGAAACTGAGACGATCCAACATCTGCTTTGCCACTGCCCAGCTCTTCAGAATCGACGCCTAGCGTCGCTGGGCCAAAGATTCTTTACAGAGATTGCGGATGTGGCAAATGCAGCTATATTCTAAAATTCATAAAGAGCACGGGGTGGTTTCAGCCACCACTATATATTTATTCGCTATATATTTATTTAAGTCGCTTCTGTCTCAGTACATTAGCTTAGTCATGTAAAAAAATCCATATCTGCAAGAAGCTGCAAGGTTTTACGATCACGCCGCTTGTATTGGTAATGAATTTTGCACAGCCTTCTTAAGGACAAAGTTAAAAAAAATACAGACAAGCCATCACTCAAAACAATTTTTTTTTATATAAAGTGTCTGAGTCAACTGTTGGAGCAGCGAGAATTCTTTGTTATCCAAACTAGTATAGAGTGATTTGTTAGATGCTGATTAATCGAATTAAATTTCTCTCTATTATAGGCTTTGATAGAATAGGTTATGCTTGACTTGACACTTAAATTAAGTCAACCAACCGAACCGGTTTATTGTTCAAAAAGCTCCCAATTCTACGTCGTTATTTCCTCTGTGGATGACTTTATTTTAATTTTGTTATTATTATTGCCGGCCATTTGGATGTTCAGAGCCTTGTTGATCAACCTTCACCAACCCTCCCTGTCTTGAGTGTCCTCCTTATATCCCGTCCTCCCATCTACCGTGCGGCTTTTCCACTCATTAGACTTTATCTTAAAAATAGAAAAGTACAATAAGATGAATTACTTTTTAGTTCAGTATGACATTCCAGAGGACATAAAAAAATGACAACTAACGAACAAATATATTTAGTCGTCGCACATTAATAGATATCCATGGCGTATGAGTAACACTTTCAGTCTGTTCCACAATTGCGAGATTTTAATTCTCATTTACTGACTCTTGAAAACCGAATCTCCCACTAATTATCTCAGTTTGCTTCGATTTGCGTAGGCCGCCATCAGACGCAAACTTAAAATTGCGTCGTCAGTGTCGCCGCCGCTCGTTCCTAGTTAGCACCTGTTACCGCCCTGAATAGCGCTTGAAAATATTTGCGCTTCCTATAATCACATCTGAATGAAATGTCATGCGAATGCACGAAAGATGCGAATCATCTTCGTGTTGTTTAAACTTATTATAAAAGCGGAAGGATCTAATTAATTGGACGAGTTGATGGACAGAAATGTCTCGACATTTGTCGGTTGATGGAGACTGTTTTGTCTTCTCCACGTTAAATTAAATGTCAGGCTAATTTCTCGCCTCATAATCAGGTGTCTATTTGGCCGCAATTATTCGCTATCATCAAACGCGAATAGACTGCGCGGAATACCACCTGATCGGGAATATTGAAAATCTCAAGCATCAAGGGCAAGGTGGCGAGTTTATTTTGGGAGAATATCACTGTCATTGCGAGTGCATTCGTATGGATGTTGACAGTGGAAAAGTGATGATTCACGGTTATGATTGTGAGGTGATGATTTATTGCAATATTTTTGGCGCAAATATTTTCAAGTCAGTTGCCATACTACTGCAGTCTCTGTGACGACATGCGAGTGGTATGTTGGACCGAATACAAGGACAGCCATCATGCCACTTCGGTTGGACCTTGGAACTTCTAAGTTAATTTAGTCTTCACTTTGTTTTTTTTTTTGAATCTGTCAAAATGTCTGTGAAATAAAAATTAAATTTCAAAAGAGTGTTGTGTAAAATAAAAAGTGCATGCTTAAGTTCAGGGAGTAGGGCCGGTTTGGTTTTTTTTTTACAAAATACTGTGAGTTTGAGAAACGGAAACAAAGTTAAAATTTACTGCGCTTATTTTCCTGGGGGAGTTAACAACAGCCAAAATCGATTAGAATTTTCCACAGATCTAAGAAGGCTTTTCAGTTTAGGTAGTGAATTTTTAATTGGTGGTGATCTCAATTGTCGTCATAGGGATTGGGGCTGCATCAAAACCAATTCTTGGGGAAATACTCTGTCAGATTTGTCTTCAATGTTGCCAATATCTGTCTTGTATCCTCCTAGTCCCACACATGTACCAAGTATTACTCGTGGAAGTCCATCAGTTATTGATTTATTTGTAACTAATGTTCCCAGTTCCGTATCCCAGCCAATCTCATTTAATGATTTGTCTTCTGATCATAATCCAGTATTTTGTCAACTTCTTTCATACGGTATAAAAAAAGTTGATTATGTTTTCAATTTTAAAAGGGCAAATTGGAAAACTTTTCAGAACGAAATCAGAAGGAAACTTCAAAACGTTTCACATAATTTAGATGACGTTACTAACACTCAAGACATTGACCACATAATAAATAATTTTACTTAACATGTCCTAAACTCTATTGATACTAGTGTACCAAAAGTTGTTAGACAATGCCACGCAAAACAACTACCATCGCAAATTCTGCAACTTATACGGATAAGAAATATGCACAGAAGAAACTGGCAAAGATACCGGCAACCCATTTCTAAGACACTTGTTGAATTCTTTAACCGTATAATATCGAAACATATTAATAATATGCGTAATACAGAATGGAACAATAAGCTAAGCCTGTTAGACAAAGCATCCAAGCCTTTTTGGAACATAGCTAACATAATTAGAAATAAAAATAGACATATTCCATGTATCAAAAATGGAACAATCTGGCCTGGAGAAAGCCAAATCACTGCTCGGAACATCTAAAGGCCCCTGCCAACACGCAAAAGAAACCTGGTGGTGGACAGACGAAGCCAAAGCAGTGATACACGAAAAGAAAATGGCTTTCCAAGCTTGGTCAAAGTGCTCTTCTACTAATAGAGAGGAAAAAGCTCGCCGTGAAAAGGTATATAGATGTTGCAAAGGTATCGCGAAGAAAAAGTGCGCCCAATTCAAAGCGAAAAGCATGGAAGGCCTATCAGGAGTTGGAAGAAATATCGTCTTCCGCGTCTGACAGGAACCAGGCTACCCAGGAGCTTCGACAAAGCAATTTGAACAAAGGAGCAAATATCTTTAAGATAGCCGTCCAGAGAAGAAGAAATGCTCAGGAGATTCGTTTTCCAAAGTTTATTAACAATGCTGAAGGCCAACTCCTTGTGGAAGACGAAAAAATTCTCCACAGATGGCGACAGTATTGCGAGGAACTTCTGAACGAACAGTTTCCCCGAGTGTACTTTCTAAGAGCCGCCCCGAATCATGCCGAAATATCCGACATCACAGTCGAAGAAGTTCGGTACGCGGTTAAAAACTCCAAGAAAAGAAAAGCTGTTGGGCCGGACGGGATACCCTCTGAGTTCTGGAAAAAGATGGGAGACATCGGGTCTAGATGGCTTATGGTTCTTATCTCCAAACTTATGAAAGGCGACACTATGCCTAATCAATGGAGGGAAAGCTATCTTCTTCCTTTGCACAAAGGAAAGGGTGATACGCGAAATTGTGATAACTACCGTTCTGTCAAGCTGATGTCGCACACCGTGAAGATCGTTGAACGGGTATTAGATAGCCGAGTAAATCATAGCTCGGGTAAATCAACGACAGATGCAATCCAAAGTATAAGGGTCATGATGGAAAAGCATCGTGATTCTTCAAAGGACTTGCATATGGTGTTGGTTGATTTCGAGAAGGCCTTTGACCGGCAACCAAGAGATCTTTTATGGGTAGCGCTAAGACAAAAAGGAGTTCCAGAAACCTACGTGCGAGTGATTATGGACATGTACGAGAGAGCAACGACAAGAGTAAGATGCACCGCAGGAGTCACCGAAGAGTTCGCAATCAAAGTCGGTGTACACCAAGGGAGCGTCCTCAGCCCACTGCTTTTTATAGCAGTCCTTGATTGCTTGCTTGAAGGAAAAGTGACGGACCCCAATGTGCACCAGCTATTCTTTGCTGACGATGGGGCCATTATAAGTGATGATCAGGCGTCCCTACAACGAGCACTTGATGTGTGGGTGGACATTTTTGAGGGACACGGGTATCGTATTAGTTCAAAGAAGACAGAGTATCTGTGCTGCCCGTTCTCTGACCCTCATCAGCCTATTCCAGACATTTACTTGAATGGAAGAGTGCTTCCCAAGTGTGAAAAGTTTAAATATCTGGGATCTATGACTAATAGAGAAGCAACTTGTGATGAACATCGCGTAAGCGTAGGGTGGATGAAGTGGCGGTGATCTAAATGTGATCTAAAAATGCCCCCTAAGCTGAAAGGAAGGCTCTACACTTCAGTTGTACGTCCGGCGCTGACATACGGTTCACAATGCTGGACAATGCACAAAAAGTATGAGAGCAAATTAACGGCAACTGAGATGAAGATGCTTCGCATGACAGCGGGAGTAACAAAGCGTGACAGAATTAGAAGTTCAAAGATCCGAGGAAGCCTCCACGTAAAAGAAACCATCACAAGAAATATAGAGCGCGACCGACTCAGTTGGTATTGCCATGTTCAAAGGAGAGATCCTTTGAACCCCGTCCAAAAGGCGTTATCAATCAACATTCCAATTTCAACACGCAAAAAAGGCAGGCCGAAAAACAATTGGTGCAAAGAAATGCAAAAACACCAGCATTTGATTGGCCTCAGCGATGAAGTAATCCCAAACCGGGAAGCCTGCCGCTACTTTCTGAGGTCAAACCGACGGACCCCACAAGCGGACCAGTAGGAATGCAGGTAAGTGGGAAGGTTATGGTCCTACAATTCTGACCATAACGACGCCGGGATAAAAAGGAAAAGAAGGAGAAGAAGAAGAAGAAGATTAAAAATGGATCAGATACATATTTTATAGATCTTGAGAAAGCGAGATCACTCTGCCAACACTTTTCTTATAATCATACTATCACTCATCTTGGAGATGTAGTTACAAACACTCAAGTGAACGATACTATTCATGCATTCAATTTATTTACGCCGGCGACACCGTCCAATGCTTATGTACAGGCAGCTGATGTTAATTTTTTTATTGAAGAGCTTAATGTCAAAAAATCAGGTGGTCAGGATAATATTAAAAATATTTATCTTAAGAATTTGCCGAAATCTGGAATTCAATATCTAACTTTCCTGTTTAATGCATGTCTTAAACTACTATATTTCCCAGATATTTTCAAAATAGCTAAGATAATTCCTGTTCCCAAACCAGGAAAACCACCTGACAAGCTCGAAAGCCATCGACCAATAAGTCTATTGAGTAGCATAAGCAAAATCTTCGAAAAAATTTTGAAAGAAAAAATTTGCAATGAAATCAACGAGAAAAGAGTTCTTCCAGATGAGCAATTTGGTTTTAGACCCTGTCACAGTACGTCTCATCAAGTACTCAGAATTTGCAACCATATCAAAAATAATCGCGCACTTGGTAAATCGACAGGAATGTTACTACTCGATATTGAAAAGGCATTTCACACTGTATGGCATGATGGTCTTATCCATAAACTAATACACTTTGGTTTGTCCCCGTATTTGTGTAAAATTGTTCAACGTTTCTTATCAAATCGATGTTTTAGAGTGTTTGTCAATCAAACCAGTTCTAGTCTAACTTATTTCAACGCAGGTGTCCCGCAAGGTTCAGTTTTGGGACCTATCCTGTATAATTTATACATCGCTGATTTTCCGCAACTACCAAATTGCGTTACAGCATTATATGCCGATGATACCGCCATATTATCGTCGGATGAATTATATCTCAATATTGAGACGAATCTCAAACATTCTACTAATATTTTATTAAATTACTACACAAAATGGAAAATAAAACAGAATGCTGAAAAAACACAAGCCATCTTTTTCACACGAAAAAGGAAAGGTTGCTATGTGCCAGCTAATGCCTTAACATTGAATGGCCAACAAATAATTTGGGCGAAATGTGTCAAATATCTTGGCATTCACCTCGACTCGAGGCTAACCTTCAGGGAACATATTTTAAATACTCAAAAAAAAGTTAATATAGGACTAAAACTACTTTATCCGCTAATAAATAGAAAATCTCAATTATCAAATTGTAATAAAACAATTATTCACAAAGCTGTTTTTCAAGCTATACTCCTTTATGGGTGTCCAGTTTGGGGTAAATGTGCTAAATGTCATGTTAAAAAGTTACAAGTGTCTCAAAATAAGTTGCTTAAAATGATGCTTAATCTTCCATGGCATCATTCTACTAGGGATTTACACAAAAAAGCTGATGTTGAATTGATCTCCGATAGAATGCAAAAACTTTATTGTAATTTTATTAATAAATGTAGTAACTCTGATAATCCTTTGCTAAATGAGCTAAATTTAAATTGAATATTTATGCACTTATTTGTCCTCCTATAAAACGAATAAAAAAAAAAAAATAATATATTTCAAATATTAACAATGGCGATTTCAATATTATAAAAAAATAGTTGTGTTACTAAAATTGATTAAAAATAAATGTTTTAGGAACTCAAAAGTCACAATTTTTTATATACAATATGTAAGGTAGTATAACTGTTATATTTTGAAAAAAAAACTGACAAAATGTTAATACTTGATGGCTGCATCCTTGTTTTTTCGGTTTGGCATCGAATTAAACAATTTTTTCCTCATTTCCTCATACCAAACTCTTTGTATAATCGATTTCATCGCAGAGTTCGTTCTTAGTCGCTTTTCTCTAACCTTTTTCCCCATATATTGCCAACAGTTCTCAATTGGACTTAGATCCGGACTGTTTCCTTGCCATAGAAGGGAATGCTCAGAACATTACTCCGAATGTCAAAAAATCTTCGTTCTCAATGTACTTCGCACTATTAACGGTACCTTTCTACATTAGAATAGCACCAACACTAAACAGCACTCCATACTATTACATACGGAGAATGTCTCACGGTAGATAAAGTGCAATCCTCGGTAAACCTCTCTTCTTTTTTGCGGACTAGCGCATTGCCATCGGGGCCAATTTAGACTCATCAAAAAAAGCAACTTGTTCCCAACTCACCCATTGTAACCGTTGCTGCTTCACTCTTTTGGTAAGTAGGGGCTTTTTTGTAGGTAGCCGTGCTCTTAAACCCATATTGCTCAGCTCTCTTTGCATGGTTCGGTCATTGATTTGTTTTCCCCTTTGAGACTCAAAATTCTTATTGATGTCTCCAGCAAGCTGAAACCGATTAGACACTGAAATTTGATGAATAAGCAGCGCCTCCATTCCAGTTATTAGCCTTGGACTGCAGCTTCATGACATTGCTCATACTCCACTCGTTAGTACAAACCCGACGGAGATTTTTTTTTTCATTTGGAAACATTTTCCATAGGCTAAGCTATGATTTGGGCCTTTTCCACAAAAGACAGTACAATAGCAAAAAATACAAAATTTCGACTTAAAATACTTTTTCTACCAAAAAAATCGACCTAAACGCGATCACTTCACTTTTTCTACTGCGAGTAAGTAAAAAGAAAAAAAGGGGTATCGCAACCCTTCCCCAAGTCTCCCTGTTATTAATGTTCCTTTTATGTTTAGCTGTCCTGTTCCATCTCTTCCTGGCTTCCCCCATCTAAGGCGCGGTCTTTTTGGAGGGTCTTTTTCCCTCAGGCTATCGACTAATTATTCTTTTGACTGTTCTTCCACTGTCCACTTGATTTACTTGTCCTGCCCATCTTGGTCTTCGCGATTTTATTACTCGAACAATACTTGGGGTTGAACAAAGTTTTTTCGTCTTGATTCTCCTTAAGATCTTGTTTTTAAAGACCCGAAATTGTTTTCCCTCCTGCCTAGTCAAAGACCAAATTGACATCCCTAAAGTGTCGCTGGCATTATTTTGGTTTTATAAATATAGATTTTGCACGCTATGGATATGCCCACATGAAGCCTTCCAAGTCGGTCCGCGACCCTATATTTGGTTTTCCCTTTATTTACTTTTACTCATTTACTTCCTTCATTGCCATTACTAGACTTTTTTTTCGCGCACGTTACGTTCTTATGGTGTTTGTCATACAATCACGATGGGGTGCAGATGGTTTGTGTCGAAGATGTTCGTTCACTGCTCTCCAAGGTTGGTTGTCTTAGATAGGATTCGAGAAATTCTACTGATTTTGTCGCGTTGGTTATAGTTCACAGTAACTTTTTTTTGTTTCCATGTCATTAAGGTGAGGTGATCTTATACTGCGAGTGTTATGCCTTCGTTAGCATTTTTTGATCCTCTTTCATTCACAACCGATGTGTTGCACAGTTTTTCCGTATAAGTATTGTTCTTGGCTCAAAAATCACATCTAGGCAATTTAGAAAACACCAAGGTGAGCCTAGGGACACATATACCACCATTAAACTGCCCCACAAGTGTCATGCAAATCAAAGAACCGGGAAGCCTGCCGCTACTTTCTGAGGTCAAACCGGCGCGGCGGACCCCACAAGCGGACCAGTAGGAATGCAGTTAAGTGGGAAGGTTATGGTCCTACACTTCTGACCATAACAACGCCGGAAAAAAAAAGGAAAAGAAGAAGAAGTATTGTTCTTGGCTATGGACAGACTGGAACTACAGACCTTCCGCTCAACAGTCGGTGATGATTACCATTGCACCACGATCACCCCGTGTGTGTTTCTTTTAACTGTTTCCTCACTGTCTCCGGGGAGGTTCAAATCGTCAGCGTAAGCTAGGGCTAACTTGATTCCATTGAGGGTTATTCCCTTTTCATTTTCCAGCAATTTAAAAGCAGGTAGAGACAAGGGGTCTCCTTGCTTTAAACATTTATATATCTCTTTGTTTCTCTTTAGACATACATAGTTATGTCAGTTTCACCAACTTTTTCGGGATATTTATTCTCACAAGGACAACACACATTTTCAATCCCTGGAACTCCCATTCCTTTTTTAAAGCTGCTGTCATACAGCGAAAATCTGGTCACTAGTCGAGCGATTCAAGACAATATTTAACAACTCCTTGTAAGAAAAAGCTTTTTAAATATGGGAATAATGACCGAGTTTTTCCATTCCTCGGGGATTGTTTCATTGTTCTATGTCGCTGCAAGCCCATGTAACTTCTCTGACAACGCCTCTCTTGCATATTTTATTGATTCCGTTGGTATTAGGTCCATTCCTGCGGTCTTGTTAATCTTAAGTCGATGGATTTCTTCATTTATTTTGCAGGATAACTTCCTTTATCCTGTTCCCTCTCCATGTATTGTGCATAGACCATATCGAAATCAAATAACCATTTGGCTGCAAACTTTTTGTTGCCCTTAATGAGTTCCCCATTATCGTTAAAGTCCCGACCTGGACGGGTATCCTTTTTGAACAGCGTTTATTACCGCATACATTGTTCTCATGGTTTTCACTGCACATTCTTCCTGAACGTTTGCAAACTTTTTCCTTTGCCATTGTTGTTTTTTACCCAGAACGAGACAGCTTCCTTTCGTAGGGTTTGATATCTTGTACGCATGATCTCTTCGCTATTTTTCTGAGATTTTAACCAGATCATTACGAACTTTTACATTTTCCCCGCATTCTTCGCCGAACCAAAGTTTTGCAATGGCCTAGTTTATTTTCTGTTGCTCCCTTTTTCAACACTTTTTATTGTTGGCCATATTGCTTCTACTTGTCTAGCTTCATCATTAGTTACGGTGCTTTCCAGTAGGGCAAAGCGGTCTTATTTCATCCTATTATTGACGTTTAATTTAATTCGTTTATTTCTTTAAAGTTGAATGTTTTTATACCCTGTGTTCTGCTTCTGTGAATTTAGATTCGATTTTTGATTTTGGCGATGATTAAAATTTGGTCAAAATCGCCGTTCGTTTCTCTGTATGTTTTGAGATATAACGTTAAAATGGGTGTGGCGGTAAGAGTGCAGGCGGCAACAATTTTTGATAAAATGGGTTTTTGAACGTTCTGGGATGAGTCGTTTTTGTTCTGACAACCTACAATGCATTCAGTCTCGTTGTGCTTTTTTTTCTTGTTTTTAGGTCGAATTTTTTACTTTCAGTTTTTAAGGGGTATGGGATATCCAATAAGAGGTGTCATTTTAATATTTGCATCTTCATTTTACTGTCAATGTTCAACTATTGTCGAGATGACTTTTGAGAAGTAAAAAGTAGAAATTATTGAACATGGAGTGATATACAATCGCTCGTCGTGCTGAAGTAATAGAAATTGATTACAATAACGGTGAAAATATCTTGGAAACAATTCAACATTTCGTACTGCTTTTGGTCGTCATCACGCACAGCTACAGTAAATTTAGTATATAGTGAAGTTAATCTTCTCTTGGGTAAATTATTCCTTTTCCTTTGGAAAAGTCAGCTGAAAATATTGTTGCCGTAGCTAATTGTAAATGGAAGCTGAGTAACGAGAAGAGAACATTACAGGAATTGGCCATATCCAGGTTTGGGGTCGACTACATAAAACCTGATGCCATCGTTTCCTTGAATGGAACGCAATCTGGCAAGAAATTAATATTTTAACATATCTCGATCTTAGAATCGCAAAGTCTCTTAAAGTCGAATTAACAGTTTTTGAGATGTCTCTTTGTTTAAACGTGGTTACGTACCTTGTTCTGTTTTTCTGTTTGCACTTTTGGCGTCTTGAAGAAGTAATAGTATCGACTCCAGCCGCATGGTTTGAATTCGAATGCAGGTTTGAAAATAAATTTAATGGGTGGACTATTTTTTATAATTAAAAAACTACTGCAAGTTGTGTTCCCGCCTCAAAAATTTCGAGAACAAAGACTGGGAAATCTATAATTTGGTTAGATCAAACGTAGGAGACTTCGAGACAACAAATTCGATAGTCTTCTGCCTTGTAAAGCTGGGGTAGGGAAGACTTATGCAAAGGCTTTCCTGTCTGTCCGCCCGTCCATATGCATATATCAAACCAAACTTGCCGAGTAGCCATGAGTCTAAAACTTGGCTTTGTTATAGAGTACATGATTCTGAGCTCATAGCGAACGGTTATAGAACCCTAGCTACTGCAGTTCCTGGGAAGACTTGGAATTGTAGCTTAGCTCCCGGCGAGCTGATCCCACCTTGCTTTCTTTAGTTCAGAATTAAAATAGGGATGCAAGGCGATGCGCCCTTTTTGCTCTCGTGTTTTTTTTCGAACAAATCCTGCAATGAATGATTGAAACATTCACTCCTATTCCCAAATCCGACGGATCGGAGATTTACTTCACTCGTTCGATTCACGTTCACCTTCTCACGCTGTTCTTAAATTCATCGGCTGATATACGTTATCAACTTCACTTTCGAAGTTAGCATTTGACGTTTGATTTAAAAAAAAAAAATAAACGTATTGAAGTATTTATTTGGGCCACCGCCTGTTGCACCTATTTCCCTTTTAATACAGCTTTTAGAGTTTTTTCTTTAGGTGGGATTTGTGATCGCTCCAAATCTATGTATAAAGAAATTGACGCTGCTTAATATCTTATCACTCAATTTCATATAGAAATTACCTTCTTCTATTCAGTTACTTATTTTATTGAAGGCCCCAGTCCGTTAAGCCTTACTCTCAAATTTTCCCGAAAATCTCTTACTTCTTCAGATGGTCTTTTGGTAAGATTTTTGGCAATGTCGGGGTATTTCTTCATTCTTCCACCAGCTCTTTAAAATGGTCTCTGTTCGTTATTCTCTTCCTACAAATCAATTTGTTTGTATTTAAAAATAAACTGTATCAAATCCACGCACGATCCACGGTGATCCACGCACAATTCCACCTCGTTCACTTCATTTTTTTCAAATCCGCAACGATTTTGGTGCTGATTTCAAACGTCACACTTTGTATAGAGTGATTCGATTCATGGGGATTTTAGAATACAGTGAATCGTAATTCACATTATCGACACGTGAATCGATTCACTTCGAACAGATTTGAGAAGCCGAATTGTGCGAATTCGGTGGACCGTTCGATCCGTCGGATTTGGGAATAGGGGTGATTAACTTTTGTCAAGGAAACCCTTATTCAAGTACATACATACGACGGTGGTCCGATAAGTACAAACATTTGGGAGAAATGGCGAATTATTTTTCAATATAGTCTCCTTTTAGTTCGATACACTTGACCCAGCGATGCTCCAACTTCTTTAACTCGTCTGAAAAATACGTTTCCTCGAGGTCTGCAAAGTAGGCCTCCGTGGCGGTGATGACCTCCTCATTCCACTGAAATTTCTCCCCGGCGAGTGACTTTTTCAAGTTTGGAAACAAAAAGAAGTCGCACGGGGCCAAATCTGGAGAATACGGTGGATGGGGCAGCAGTTCGCAGCCCAATTCGACCAATTTGGCCGTGGCGAGGGCGGAGGTGTGAGCCGGTGCGTTATCATCGTGGAAGAGCACTTTTTCCTTCGCCAAGTGGGGACGTTTTTTCTTCAATTCGGCGTCGAATCGGCCCAATAATTTGGCATAGTACAGCCCTGTGACCGTTTTGCCCTTCACCAGATAGTCGATGTGGATCACACCTTGTGAATCCCAGAAAACCGTGGCCATCACCTTTTCGGCCGGTGGGACAGTCTTCGCCTTCTTCGGAGTACATTCGCCGGGTGAAGTCCACTGTTTCGATTGTTCCTTGGTCTCTGGTGTGTACCAATGGATCCATGTTTCGTCGACTGTCACGAAACAACGCAGAAACTCCTTCGGATTGCGCTTAAACAGCGTCAAACACTGCTCTGAAGTGGTCTCACGGTTGCGCTTGTTGTCCGGAGTGAGCAAACGCGGCACCCATCGCGCCGACAGCTTTATCGTGCCCTAAATTTTATGCAGGATATGACCCACGCGATCTTTTGAAATGCCTACTGCCTCAGCTATCTCGCGCACCTTCAATCGGCGGTCTGCCAATACGAGATCGTGGATTTTTGTCACCGTTACCTCCGTGGTAGATATTTTCGGGGCACCTGGACGTGGCTCATCAAAAATCGACGTGCGACCACGTTGAAACTCGTTAAACCAATTTTTGATGGTCGCCATCGAAGGAGAAGAGTCACCGTACACAGCATCCAAACGCTCTTTGATTTCAATGCGCGATTTCCCTTCCAAAAACAAGAATCGAATCACCGACCAATATTGCTCTTTTTCACTTTTTCTAAAATCCGCGGACACTCCCGCTTCCACACGCGGTCCAAATTAAAACGATCCGGCTGAAATTTCGACAGTAGCCGTCTACTAGAATGTACTACACGATAGTTAGTTGCTCGTACGTACTGGCGCCATCTGGCGGTGAGTACTTATCGGACCACTCTCCTGTGTATAAAATCTGAAAAATTCAACTAGCAGAAAATAAAATAAAAGAAAATACACCAAAACAAACGTTTAAAATATAACATTTAGTAATGAATCTATTTCCTCAAAATTAAATGTAAAGAGAAATAGTTTCAATTTGTTCAAGAAGATCGCTTCATTTCTCTCACTTCTCAGATTAAAAGGTAAATTATTAAATAAGCGAGGCGCAGTGACATTATAGAAATAAGAAAAATGTGATTTTCTTACGATAGGTACGTTTACTAAGTTCATTTAATTGACACGTAAGTTATGGGAAACATACCATCCTGAGAAGTAATATCCAGATCTGATAAAAAATACTTCAAACACTTTATAAAAATATAAATGTTTTAGAGGAAGAGTATTAAGTGTCTTGAACAATTCAAAACTATGAGTCCTACGATTAACTTTAAACAGGATACGAATCGCGTGCTTTTGCTAAACAATTAAGTGATCAATTTTATTGGAGTGTGTACCACCCTAACAAGTTAGTCCATATTGCAGCTTTGATTTAAATAGTCCATTATAAACTAGCTTTAAGATGGGTAGGGTACAATATAGACTAAGATGATAAATTTGACGTAAAACATGATTTAGGTATTTGGACAGATGTGAGGTGTGATCTTTCCAACTTAATTTGCAATCCAAAATTATCCCCAAATATTTGAAACTTTCAACTTTTGCTATGTTAAAGCAACTAGCCGAACAGTTATTAATAGCATTGTTAGAGATCTTATGAAGTTGATGAATACAAGTATACAGATTGTACTTAGTGAATGATATGTTAACTCAATGACTTCAGATCGGGCGCCAGAAATGTTGAAGATCATAAATTAGGTTTCTTTACTTATAATAGTCTTATGAGAATATTACCATTTTCGAAGAATTTCTAAATCATAGTTAACAGACGCATACAAATTAAACAGGTTTAATTTGGGATACGACAAAGATATGTCATCAGCTCAAGCTGTTATTTTACCTTTAAAACGTTGGATGAAAAGGGAATTAACATAAATAAGAAATAGGATAGGACCCAAAACAGACCCTTGTGGAACGCCTGCCTATATTTATAACTTTTTCCGAACTACAGCTGTTTTTAATTTTTACCAACAGTTTACGATCTCTTAGATAAAAAGCAAACCAGTCGTATACGCAGCCTCGGCAACCTATTCTATATCATTTTTGAAGTAACTTGCTATGATCCACCATATCGAATGCTTTAGTTATATCAATAAATAAAGTGGCTGCTATCCCGGAGTTGTTTAAAGTTTGATATAACTCACTACAAAGTTTCAAAACAGCGTCTTCAGTCGACCTTCCTTTTCTGAAACCATATTGAAAATCACTTAAGAAATTAATTTTGTAAAGTACGAAATTTATACGAAATCTTCTTTAAAATATTATTGAAAATCATACCATTTGAGCTGGAACTAAATATTTTTAGTGACATTACAATATTGTGAATTTCCAATGAAGTAAAATCTTCAAAGAAAACGCTTTGGGCGTTAAAGCAATTTTCAATAATACCATCTGAATTGACATGAGTTCCTGAAGGATCATCTGTATTATACACTTCTTCCCAAAACTCAAAAGTTAAGTCAGAATTAAGCGCACAAAATTCAACGTTGTTGACTGAGTTCCCACAAATCGGCTTAAGCCTCGATATGCGACTATCAAGTTGAATGGTAGCTAATTTATGATCAGTAATCTCAACATACTTCTGTTTGACAAGTAATGGTATTGTTCCTATGTAGTCGAATAAATATGTGATCTAAGCATACTGATTTTCTGGTAGGTTTGTTTACCAAGGAGCTAAAGCTCCCGAAAGTCGCCTATAAGAATTCCGTTTTTACATATGGAGGAATCTAAAAAATCAGAAAATTCAACCAGAAAAGCATTCACAGTAAATAAGTGCAACCTGTATACTCCAACAAAACTGTATTGAACGCCAAATAATTTACAATTTAAGCAAATTAAGTCAGCACTTGAAAGAATGGGTTTTAATACATCACAAACAATATCACTCCTATAAAAGACCGCCACTCCACCAGCTGAATAAGAATTATTGCAAGATGCCGCGAATGTAAAATTGGGAATATGAAAGTTATCAGAGACAAATATGAAATCAGGTAAATGATCGAGAGAAGCAAGATGAGCAAGAAATGCATCGACATTTTTACGAAGACTGTGTATGTTTTGGTGAATTGCTGAAAAGCCTGAATAAGCCATGTACAATTCGGTGTGCTATTGTCTAAATGAGACAAGCTAGTACTACTTCTTACACTATCATTATGAGAATTTAATAAAGAAATAGAATTAATAATACTAGTCATAGCAAATAATAATTAAGAAATATTGGGTATATAACTTAATTCGTGCGG
This sequence comes from Merodon equestris, assembly GCA_958301585.1. NCBI lineage: Eukaryota > Metazoa > Arthropoda > Insecta > Diptera > Syrphidae > Merodon > Merodon equestris. The sequence goes on along the minus strand of OY284415.1, from coordinate 49,916,669 downwards.
TTTTTTTTTAATTTGAACGTTTATTTAAGAAAAGCAAGTACAATAGTATTATTCAAAGTATTGCCTTTTTCCCATCTTTCTGGCAATTTGTGGATCCCATCCCAAAAGAACTACGCCGGCTTGGCAGCCAAGAATGAATCAAGCCAATTTTTGATATTCTGCTCTGATGTGAACCGTATTTCAGTGAGGGCGTTCTGCATCGACCGGAACAAATGGTAGTCAGAAGGGGCATGGTCTGGGCTATAAGGCGGGTGGGGTAAAACTTCCCATCCACTGTTTACCAAATAGTTCTTAACCGGAATAGCAACGTGGGGCCGAGCGTTGTCATGATGGAAAATTATTGCCTCGTGTCTGGTCGCATATTCCGGGCGTTTTTCGGCTACCGCTCTCTTCAAACGGATTAATTGTGTTCGGTAGCGTTGTCCATTGATGGTTCACCTGGTTTTAGCAGCTCATAATACAGCACACCCTTCTGATCCCACCAAATACAGAGCATTACCTTCGCACCATGGATATTCGGCTTTGCCGTTGATTTGGCTGGTTGGCCGGGTTTCAGATATGATTTTTTGTGCTTGGGGTTGTCGTAATGGATCCATTTTTCATCAATAGTAACAATCCGATGCAAAAATGACTTCCTTTTGTGGCGTTCCAGCAGCATTTCGGACATGCAAAACCGCCTTTCGACGTCTCTCGGCTAGAGTTCATTGGAACCCAATTTCCTTGCTTTGAATATATCCAGCTGCTTTTAAACGTTTTGAAATGGCTGCTTGAGTGACACCCAAAGATTCTGCAAGCTCTTTTTGTGTTTGGCAACAATCTTCTTAGAGTAATGCTTCCAGTTCTTCATCTTCAAACTTTTTTGGCTGCCCAGATCGTTCATCGTCTTCCAAGCCAAAATCACCACTTTTAAATCGTGCAAACCACTTTTGGCACGTTCGCTCAGCTAGCGCATGTTCACCATAAACTTCCACCAAAATACGATGACTTTCGGCAGCAGTTTTCTTCATATTAAAGTAATGAAGAAGAACTCCCCGCAAAAACACTTTTTCAGGCACAAAGTTCGACATATTTGAGTGAAAAAAAATTATTGTTGTTTACGCTTCAAATGAATGACATATACTGAAATGACGTACAATGACAGTAGCTTTCCAACGCATGTTCCAATGGAATAATAACAATGGAATAATACAAGTTACGCCATCTCTTAGCAAACCGCACGAATTAAGTTATAGACCCAATAATAAAACCATTTTTAGAGAAATCCTCATAATTTAGAAGCTTAATCGCTCTGTCACCTTCTCTCCTTTCGATGAAAACGTAAGAATCCCTTATCCATATATATTTACACTTGTTTTGCAATTTAAGCTGCTTAGCTTTCTGCAAAAGAGATCTTGTGTATGAAGTGAGGCAGTCATTTATGAAAATGCGAGAATTGTTGTTGTCTGCAAATAGTTTGAGTTTGAGCGACAATCCTATGCATGCTAGCCCAAGTGCAAACTCTGATGTCCACTACAGTTCTGTCAAAGGTGATACCTGGACTTTCATGGACCGTAATTGCGCAAGCCAACTGAAGGGGCATGCACTGTTTCCTGGTGCATGAGACGTTTCCTTTTTTGACTCCATCAGAATCAAGCCAATGTAAACAGTTGGGCCTTGATAGTTGTCAAATTTTACCAATACGCATAGTGGTAGTTCATTATGGTGGTTATCAGAGTTTTGCGATGTACAAAAAATTTGGTCTACTGTGCAAAGGGAACAGACTTAGCTCTGTCCACAAAAGGTATTTGAATACTATTCGACAAATGCGGGCTAGCATTAAGCATGCAGACAAACCATGTGCTTCGTCATCTGATGCGCGTAGAACAGTTCATTATTAAGAACAGCTCTTATACAGGTAACTGGCGTGTTAAGTTGGCGAAACATATCTTGATCATATGAACATACATCATCTTTTTTGGCAATAATCCGAATAGCATCTTTAAACTGGTAATTTGTTCACTGAAAATCTTGACTGCAGCAAACTGTAATCTACAGTGGACAGAGCACCAGTAAACATTCGTCCAATAGTTTCTCTGAACGCCCGCTGTTCGTTTCCTCACTGTCTCATGATCTCTGTCAGCTCAAATAATTTTGTAAACTGCTCAAATAATAATAGTTCATGTACCGAAGGCTCATTAGCAGGAACAGATGGTGCGAGGAGTGACCGAGTGATTGAGGGCAATTGATTAAAATCTCCAATAAGGTACAGAATGACACCATCGAAAGCTTCGGTTTGACGATTATGGTAGGCTTGTCTTAGTTGCTCATCGATTTGAACTAACAACCGGGATCGGCACATCGATGTTTCATCAAGAATATAAACGATTCCTGAAAACTGCATTCCGACTATTCAGCCAAATCAGATAAGTTTCCACGTGAAATTGTCATTCGTAATGCCGAGGCTACTGTTTGGCTGTTGATGTCGTTCGCTGCAACAACATTTCTTGCTATTGCAGAACACTGCCTGCACTACAGTGTTGTTTAACTGTCTCAACCATCTGAGAAGTTAGGAGAACAAATGAAACATTTTAAGTCAATGAGAGCGTTTTTCAGTGAATAACAACTCTTTACTAGCCTATAACACCTTAGACTCTAGCTATGTGCAAAATTTCGACTTGATCAGCCAAGCAGGAACAGAGGAGTTCGATTTGAAAGAAGTGGCAATGCCTTAAGCTGAGTTCAAATATCAACGCTTTTCATAAAACTGTAATTTTTTGTTCACTTCAAATGACACCTCTTGATGGATAACTATATCAATGCTATCGTCTGAATTTATAACGCGGTCGTTTCTCTTCGAGTGACCTTCGCTTTCATTACAAACATAGTGGAGAGTATATAGCGCCTTTAAATTTCGCCCCGGTCATAAAAGAAAATCTTTTTCACAATATTTTAAAATCCTATTAAATGCAGATTTTCTTCTCTCGTTTATAAGATATTTAATTTTATTCACGTTCGCCCGTGCTTCTCCTTTTCCGACAATAGGTTTTCTGACATTTACGAGTGCTTGAAAATGAACTAATAATTGTAAGCCAACAGCTAATCCATCCGTATTATGACACGTTTCAGTAGTTAAATTTTACTAAGCTCTTTTAAGAAACTTCCATTTACCGCTGTTTCCTTGGTAATTCAGGAAACAGTTTGGTAAAATTATACAGATTTCCCTGTTTGTTATTGGGCGATTGTTTCCCCGTTTTTCCTGGTACCTTACGAACATGGCTTGTTAGCTTATCTGTCTGCATTATAATCCCAAGGCAATACTCCCTTTTTCCTGTTTTGAGCAAATTCAAAAATCAGCTCGAATCACATAATCCATTCCGATTTACTAGATTTAATTATAGTGACCATGATAGACCTCGTCCTCAACGGGGCTTGCAAAAGATTTTGAAAAAAATAAAGAAAAATTCCTATTGTATCGTCCTTTAAAAATATCTTTTGACCATAGCTTTACGCCCGCTTTTTCGCTGAAGCTGTATTTTAAAAAAATTCATTATGTCTTATTACTAACGTAGTCTTTTCAACTTTCTTAGGGCGATATTGATATGTGCGGCGAGAGCAACGACGGCATGGACTCCGATTGCAGTATTTCGTCCAGTTCGGGCAAACAGGTAGTCGTTGGCGTGTGCGCCATGTCCAAGAAGACACAATCCAAACCAATGAAGGAAATTTTGACGCGCCTACAAGAATTTGAATACATCAAAATGGTGGTCTTTGAAGAGGATGTGATACTCAAGGTAGCCACCCATTCACCAGTAAACAACAACAGACTAAAGTATTTGCTGCGCCTTCTCTCTTTTTTATTTGAAGGAACCCGTTGAGAAGTGGCCAATAGTCGATTGCCTGATATCGTTCCACTCGAAAGGCTTCCCCCTGGAGAAGGCTATTCAATATGCGCAGCTCCGGAGACCATTCGTAATCAACAACCTGCATATGCAGTATGATATACAGGTTGTTACTTGATACTTATTTGGAACACTTTTGGACGTTCTATGGTTTTTTATTTTTTTGCCCTATGTAGGACAGGAGAAGAGTCTATGCCATTCTGGAGAGTGAAGGGATTGAAATACCACGTTATGCGGTGCTAGATAGGGATTCTCCGGATCCAAAACGTAAGTAAAAATCAATTTTCAATGGTTTTGAGAGTTCCTCATAGTCTCGATTTGATTAGAACATGAATTGATTGAGTCCGAGGATCATGTGGAAGTGAATGGGGTTATCTTTAATAAGCCGTTCGTGGAAAAGCCTGTCTCAGCGGAGGATCATAACATCTACATATATTATCCCACCTCCGCTGGTGGTGGTAGCCAGAGACTGTTTAGAAAGGTAGGTGCTCCGTTCTTCAATTCTTAATTTCACATCTGTGGTCTCTTCGTAGATCGGAAGCCGGAGCAGTGTATACTCGCCCGAGTCGCGTGTTCGAAAGACTGGCTCGTTTATTTACGAAGACTTCATGCCTACAGACGGTAAGTTCGCTCTTTCGCTTATGTCCAACCTTTCTTAATGACTCTTCTCTTTCTTATGTGATGAGACTGATTCAGTTATTTTGTTTCTTCATTCCATAGTTTCTGGTTTTTTTTTTATGTGAAAAACCTATTCAGTGTTGTTTTTTTTCGTTTTTGCTTTTTCTTTATTTGTTGCAGCTTAATTTAAAAAAATAAAAGAAAACACGTAAATTAGTTTTTCAATAACAATGCACTTTAACAGCTTTTTTCAGGTGATACGTAACGCTTTTTAATTATTGCTTGCAGCTTTGTAAGTACTTTAAGGCTTTATTGCTTATTTGGTCACCGTTTCTTGTCCAATCGTCGCTTTTTATATATATTTTTTATTATTATTTTTTGCTGTGGTATTAGATATTATTTGGCGTAGAGATATTAGATTTTTTATTTAAATTTTTTAAGCAATCAATGTCAATCGGCGGGTAATTGATCCAACGTGTAAGTGCATCATTTGCGACAGAACACTGTAGAACGGCATTGCAGTTCCTCTAAGACCTTGCCATTGGTGCTTGTTTATCCAATATTTCTTCATTTGTAACTTTTTTTTAGCATAGACCACCGCGATCAGCATAGGTTAATTGTGCCTGCAAGCTAATTAGGCGAGGAGTTCCTCTACTTTCTTACTAAAGCTGAGGATGTCCCTCGTATGAGCTCAGCTGATCCCCTCAGGAGTCATGATACGTTTCCTAAGATGGTAGAGGGCAGTACACTCGCTTAGAATGTGCTCTGAAGTTTCCTCGCCCTCTGCACAGAGTCGACACTTCGCTCCAGACGAGAGGTTAATTTTGTTAAGATGATATCTCAGACTACTGTGCTCCGACAAGTAGCTGACCAGACTTCTGACATCGACTCTATTATATTTGAGAATATTGATAGAGTGTTTGTTCGAGGCCGTATGAATCTCTTCGATAGTCGGAATCCTTGACCGCTGTTCCAAAAGCGCAGGTGTTGCGATTTTTCCCACTTGCAGAAAGGTTCGGCACCCATGTACCTTTCGCTGGAACCCTTCCTAGCAAATTGGTCGGCGATTTCGTTGCCTTTAATGCCCTTGTGACCTGGCACCCACCAAAGTTTGACCTTATTTCTTTTGCCTAGGTCCTGCTTCATACTGTACGAGCAAAACGCTTTAAGCCCAGCCAGTCTCTGAGTTTAGGTTGACCAATGTTAGAATGGCGTACAGTTCGGCTTGCAAGGCAGTAGGAGTAGTTTTCAGGGCCTTCGATATCTTCCAATTTGGTCCAAAGATGCAAGTGCCAACGGAATCCATCTTGGAGTACCAGTGTACCACCTCAGGCCTTTGACATTATGGTAATACGTCCGAAACTGTGGTAATCATATCCAGACGGGCTGCCGTCGGGCAAGTTGGCATGGCGTCTGCTTTGCCGAGACATGCTAGCCTCTGAAGTCATTTAAGCTCAACTATTGTAGTTTTCTGTTCAACTTTTGCCCACCATACAGCAGACGCATAAGTGATGATAGGTCTTACTATCACGGTATATAACCAGTGGGTTATCTTAGGTTTCAATCCACAGGTTTTACCATAGGTGCGTCGACAGGCCCACAGTGCCTTAGTCGAATTTGCAAGTTTACTTTTGATATTGGAGTTCCAGTTAAGTTTGCGATCAAGGTCAATACTTAGATTCTTGACTTCTTCTGTAAATTCTATGTTTGCACCGTTTAGGGAGATGGAGCAAGGTTGTATTTTCCTCCTTTTTGTTGGGTAATCGGTAAACCCTTTCTGCTACGTCAATCAGAGACAATTTGAAGCGCAAGTTACATGCGTTCACAGGCAGAAATTTTGCTTTTACCTGTAACAATAATTCCGATGACTTAATAATCGAGGTTGGTTAACTTCTAGAGTAGGTCGTCGATGACTATCGACCAGAGAAGTGGTGAAAAGACTCCACCTTGTGGACACCCTTTAGCTGCCGTTACTATCATAGAGACCTCTCCGGATGTAGCTGATATAATACTCGCTCTAACCCAATGTGAGGTGGCGTTAGTGGGTTGGTCTATACCTTTCTGGGACAGTGCAGTGGTGATTGAGTTGTAGCCAGTATAATGAAATGCCCCCTCAATATCGAAGGCTGAAATTGAGATCTCCTCAGCGCGTTCTCAGTAGATGGTTCTTTGCGGTATGCATATTGATTTGGATGCAGAGGTGTTTGAGTTTCTAATATACCTGATGAAGCTCTATCAGTTTTCCCATAGTTTTTATTAGGAAAGATGTAAGGCTGATACGGCGACAGGATTTACTTGATTTTTCAGTCTTAGGGATGAAGACATGGTTGACTTCCCTCCAGATTTGAGACATGTATCCCAAGTTGAAACTTTACCTAAATATAGCTATCAGTGGTGCTAGAATGCTGTCTAGACCTTTCTGAAGGATAGCAGGAAAGACCACGTCTTTCTTTGTAAGGTTCTTTGTAGGCATCGAGAGAATTAAGCTGGGAGTAGAACAAGGGAAATGATTGACAGTGAAATTGCCGCCTGATTTGCGAAGCAACCCGAATCCGTTTGTGTGCTCCTGGGGTAGGACTTTATCGGGCTGCGGTTGGTAGTGAATCTACACTTTCGCAATATTTCCTCCAAGAGCTTTTCTTGGATTTCCTCAATTCGAGGTATAATTAGTCCAACTCTTCGTTCTTTTAACTCCGTTGAACAGAGATCTCACCTGTTTCCTCAAAGTTTCCAGCTGTGCATTCCACCAAGGTACGCACCGCTTGTGTGTATCTTTCTTGGGTGCACAGCTGTTTTTGAAGAATGAGATGAGTGCTCCGTTTAATTGGTAAGCAGTAGCGAATTCAGTCAAGGAATGCTAATGCCAATCTAGGTAATCACAGTTCCATCTGTGAAATCTCACGGATTTTTCAGAATTTCAGACAAAAAAATTAAATTCTCTCGCATAACAGAAGCCGATAGTTAACATCGCACGTGTCAACTACCTCACGAAACCAGTAAACTACTCATAAGCAGATTAGTAGTTACGATGATAAGACGAAAAGTTTTCGCCCAAATCAATGAAGATGATTTCCATTTAAAAAGTGATTTTATTTTTCTACTTTTCCCCTGATTTTAACACACTTGATCCAGCGTTTATCCAATATAAGTGTTCCTTCAGGAAGAGATACTTGAAGGCTGGGAAAATATTCATCTACTGCCCTCACAACTTCTCCATTGGATGTGAAGCGATTTCTAGAAACGAATTTGTTCAGGTTTGGGAGCAGATGGTAGTCTGAGAGTATCAAATCTGGAAAATGAGGCCGCAGTCTTCCCATTGCCAGCGCAGCCTTGCGTAGAAGTGCGTTGTCTCAGTGAAGGATGATTTTTCTTCTTCAAGCCATGCCTCTTCTAGTGAATTTTGGCATCCTTTTCAGATTTACACGGCAATGATAAGACCAATAATTTCATATGCATTGGTTGTCTGGTAGAACAGGCTAATACGTCGTGGCCTCTTTCACCAAACTTCAAACTGCGGTCTGTCTCAGCTGCACGGGGGCTTCCCCCAGCACACCGGGATCTGCTCTAGATGAAATGATGAATCTTCCACCCCTTGATATATATATCATGGCCAGGGGGTGGTCGTGGTGCAATGGTAATCATCACCGACTGTGGGGCTGAAAGTCTGTAGTTGAAGTCCGTCCATAGTCAAGAACAATTCCTATACGGAAAAACTGTGCAACAATATCAGTTGTGAATGTGAGATGATCAAAAAGTGCTGACGAAGGCATAACACTCGCGGCATAAGAACACTTCAAAATTCATACTCTGTGTGTGCATTTCCAATATAACGCCTTAATGACATGGAAACAAAAGAGTGACTGTGAACTACAACCAACACAAATTCAGTCGAATCTCTCAAATCGTATCTAGGACAACCACCCCACGAGAGTAGTGAACGAACACCTTCGACACAAACCATCTGCATCCCGCCCAGGTTGTATGACAAACACCATAAGAGCACACACTCTTGAATCTGCACGAATTGTAAAAGAACTGTGAACTGAAAGCCATGTCTCGCCTCAAGAGAAATGGTACAACTCGCATTGGAGTGATAGAGTACTTGCGCGAGAAATATCCTACGACCCCTGTCTCATGGATATGCCTTACGACGCAATGACACCTGCAATCCTATTGCGCTATAATTTCAGTCAAATTTCCATGGCGTCAGGATTGGCTCTCGCCATACATTGAACCTGAAATGGACTGTCTTCGCATTTTTACAGATGGTTCCGGGAATGGCGGGGATCCAACGCTGGAGTTTTCTTTGAGCGCGAGTTTATTCGACTGCACTTCTCGTTAGGAAAATATGCGTCTGTCTTTCAATCAGATATATACACAATCCTAATGGCCATGCGCTATGTTGTGAAGCACCAGTGGAAGGGAAAAAGCATATGCGTCTGCAGTGACAGTCAAGCTGTACTATAAAGCTGTGCCCAACCCTCTATCCAGCTCCAAATTAGTGCATGAACTCAAGACCTTTTTGAACAAAGTCGGAAGACTAAATTCACTAAGGCTTGTATGGGTCCCACGTCACTCTGATATCCCAGGAAATGAGATCTCCGATGAACTCGCTAGAAGGGGCTCAGAGGAGAGCTTCTCAGGACCTGAACCCGCCTTAGGTCTACTTGCTTCCATGGTCAAATCCGACATCAACGATTGGGTCTTTAATGCACATAGTTAAGGATGACTAAGGGAGTACGCCCTGATGTCTGCAAGAAGTCCGTAGAATTATTCTTATCCTTAAGGAGAAATGATTGCAGAAGGCTTGCGGGCGTCGTTACCGGCCATTACACTTTTCCCAAGCATCTTTACGTGTTTGGCATCAGTGACACGCCTACGTGCTGCATGTTGCGAAGAGGATGGCACAGCAGAACACTTTCTCTGCGATTGTCTCACCTTCGCTGTGCCGACGTGGTGTGTGCGTTATCTCATAGCTCTACATCACTGAGCCGTTGTCCAATCCCACAACCAGAGTGAAGCCCTCTTTTTTCAGAGAGTTCTTTTTCTCCTTGTAGGAGTAGACAGTCCAGGCCCTCGTGACGAGTCCCGGGTTCTGCGCACGTAGTCGCGTCAGCACTTTCAGCTTGTTTCCGGGTTTTCCCGGAATCCAGCAGATGGCGCGCGTTAATTTCGAGAGACTAACTACCTGATAGGTAGTAGTTCCCAGGGGAGGGATTTTCGGAATTAGGGACCATGCTCCTGATCCAGGCAGATGTCTGCTGTGAGGAACAGCTCACCACGAAGGTACCATTCATCAAAGCAGACCTCTCCGCCTGAATACAGAAGTCTGTTGCTGAAGCTAGCTCCAGTAGATGATCCTCGCAGTGTTGGCAATCTGCGCTGGTCATTCTGCTGTCACTGCCAGCCTTCCCTATCCTGACCTTTTCCGAGGAGATGGCTGCCTCTTTGTAGGAGAGGTGCTTGTCTCGACTCTTTACGGTCACTTGTGTTTCCTTTCCAGAGGAAGGGGTTTTTTTGTGTGAAGTGCCCGCCTCCGATGAGCAGTCTTTGGTCCTCTCCGCCTTCAGGTTTCTGCTTTGATCTTTGTTGATCGCCGCATCTGCCTTCGGACTCCGATTTCCCGCCGCTACATCAGAGGAGGAGATATCACGTTCTCTCTCCCCAGCAAGGTTGCCCCCGGCGGCCGCCTTCCGTTTGCGAGCGCTCTTAGCTTTTTCGGTTCGAGCTCCTGCTCCCTTCCGACGCCGCTTTGGAACAGCTCTGCCAGCTTGAGGGTTGTTGTGATCCGAGACCGCTTCGCCTTCTGCGATCAGAGTCTGTCTGTCAACATCATCGCGGTGGCGCCGGCCATAACAGAACCCTGAACACCTCCAGCTCCGCCAGTTTTGGAACTTGGCACGCCCTTATTGGGGATTTGACCGTCACCAATAAGAGGAGGAGTGTTTGAGGCGCATGCCGAAAATGCTGGCATGCTTGTGCCTCCTGCAGCAGCCTTTACTAGCCGCTGGCACTTAGCAGTGCAATCTACAGTACGTCCCAATTCTGGGGCTCGTTCAACCTTAGCGGTTTCCCGTGCCGCGCCATCGTCGGTCTCGCCTCCGTTGGTTGCACCACTCATGCTCAGTCCAACCAGGTCGGACAGTGAGCCGCAGGAGTCGGTGTCGTTCCGGGCTGCCGGAGAGTTGTGAATGAGTGGTGGGGCCTCCAGAATCCTTGCCCCGGCCGCGATCAGAGAGATCGCGGGTGGATTTCCGCTATTGCGGGTGCCACCTGGAGTATTTCATTGACCTCTTAAGCCCCTCCGCCGCGACAAGGCGCCCGAAGAGCGAAGGGGGGATCGACTACTACTAATCTCTTAATTTTTTGTAATATTGCCTTGAATTACTATGAAAATGGTTAACATTGTGACGTCATTTCATCGCGTTAACCACAGCACATTCATTTCAAAACTGACTAGCTTAGGATTTCACTCCAATTTGCTAAAGTGGATTCATTCCTACTTATCGGATCGCATCCAATATGTTCGTATTAATGACACCCTCTCCTCGCCAGTTTATTTTATCTCTGGGGTACCTCAAGGTAGTCACCTGAGCTCTCTTTTTTTCTTTTTATTTATTAATGACATTTCAGATTTGTTTTAAGTTCCCATTATCTTATGTTTACCGATGATTTGAAGGTGATCCGACCTAAGTATACGCTCAATGCATGACTGTAACCTTTTACAAGAGGATCTTGAACGACTTTCTATATGATGTCATAATGATCTTCATCTCAGTGTTTCTAAATGTCAAAGCCTTTGTTTTTTTCTCCAACCTCTTTAAATTTCCCTTTACGTACGCCATTTCTCATCTTGTTACCTTTTGACCACACCAGGTATTGTGTCAAGGTGTGTGACATCCACGATCGATCATTTTTATGAATTTAATGACTGTTGCTTATATTAAAATTGTTCCGTCCATAGTGTTCAATTCAGTTTTCCAGAAATGACAATGCTGCCTTGTACTTGTCAAGTATTGCTTTTTGGCTTTTCTCAATACTATTATAAGTATAATTTTTTCCTATAAGGTTTTCAGAGTTCTACTTTTGGCAGCTCCAAGAAAAACAAGGCTTACTAATTTTTACATTTTTTTTTTTCAAAATTCATGCTCGGTAAAAAAAAATGTCCACGCCCTGCACCATTTTACGGTGGTCATAATCGACTTACTGAGCTAGCACTTCAGGACATAATGATCAAATTTCGCACATATTTGACTCTGTATGACATCAAGCGAATATGCTCAAATGACTCAAATGTGGACTCCAGGTCGGTACTGCGAGACTGTTCTTGGAGAACGTTTGCGTTCGTTTCCTTTAATTCCAATATGACCTGGAACCCAGAAAAGTTGTATGCGAGCTCCTAGCCTTATATTTTTGTAGGAATTTTGTCTGCTTTTAAAATTACAGGTGCTTAATGGCTTGTTGAATAGTCATTTAAAAAGGCATGATGTAGTCCGAGGTATTCCTCAATTGGTGTTGAATCTTTTTTGCGGTCGGAGAGTTCTGTGTCAATGAAATCCTGTAGAATTACTTAGGCCGGTTTCTTTTCAATAAGTGTTTTTTTGTTTAGTCTTTTACCTTGCAAAGCTGGAGTAGGGAAGACTTAAGCAAAGGCTTTCCTGTCTGTCCGTCCGTCCGTCTGTCCGTACGCATATATTAAACCAAACTTGCCGAGTAGCTATGAGTCGAAAACTTGGCTGTGTTCTACAGTACATGATTCTGAGCTCATAGCGACCGGTTTTAGAACCCTAGGTACTGTGGTTCCTTAGATCCAGGAAAAATGTTTGCAAAATTCAAGATAGGAAATTTGGAATTGTAGCTTGGCTCCCGGGCATCTGATCCCATCTTGTTTTTTTACCTTTGAGGGAAGGCATAGCTTAAAGCATTGTGAAGTGTGGTTAATGCTTAATTTTGACTGTATTAGACATCACGGGTGAAATGAAAGAGCCATCGATTTTGGCATCGAGAGGCATCTATCGGTGAGAAACCACCGGTGGATGGATTTTGAATGCTCTAAGGCTAGAGAGACTGTGTAGTAGGCTAGTTGAAGTATTCCAATATGAGGCTTAGCTCATTTGCCGCAGATAATTAGGGCGTATTCTATTTTAGATCAGATAATTGATGTAGTTACATTAGGTAAGGTATTTTTATTAAATTTTTACAAGGTTGTGCCAGTTTCATTCTTATACCTAAATTTATGATCGAATATATGTAGTGCTAGATATACTTAATTTATTAACGCTAGGGATAACATTATTTGATTCAATAACAGGGCGAGAACAAATTTTTTTCTATTTTAATTGGGGGCTAGTCCTAACAGACAGCATATAGCACTGTGAGCTGATCCCCTCATGATTTCTCTGAAGAGGATACGCTTCCTAGGATGGCGGAGGGCAGCACACTCGCGTAGTATGTGTTCTGAATTTCCTAATCCTCTAGACAGAGTAGACACTCGGTTTCAGACGAGAGGTTAATTTTGTTAAGATGATATCTCAGACTACAGTATCCCGAAATGTAGCTGATCAGTCTTCTGATATTGACTCTATTATATTTGAGAATATTGATGGAGTATTTGTTCGAGGCCGTATGCATCTCTTCGATTGTCGGAGTCGTTGAACGCTGTTCAAAAAATTCGTTTTTGACTTGGCGATTCCGCAGAAAGCTTTGGCACCTATGTACCTTTCGCCGGAACCTTTCCTAGCGAGGTGGTCGGCGATTTCGTTGCCTTTAATGCCCTTGTGTCCTGGCACCCATCAGAGTTTGACCTTATTTCTTTTGCCTAGGTCTTGCAGGGCATCGCGGCATTCCTTTTGAGTTGATACTATACGAGCACAATGCTTTGAGCACTGCCTGACTGTCTGAGAGTATATTGATGGTTATACCTCTTATGCCAGTCTCTAAGTTTCGGTTGACGCACGTTAGGATGGTGTATAGTTCGGCCTGAAAGACACTAGGGCTTGTTCCTAGTTCGATACTTTCCGATTTGGTCCAAAGATGCCAGCACCAAGGCAGGAGTCCATCTTGGAGCCATCTGTGTACCATTTCAGGCCTTTGATATTTAGCAGGGATCACCGCTTTCGCAAGCTGTGTGGTTTGTTATCAGTATCTCAAATCTTTTGTCAAAGGTAATGAGTCCGAAACTGTGGTAATCATATCCAGCTCAGGAAGGTGTTGTAGTATGGACATGTGACCTAATGGTCTACATGTCCGGTCCGTTTCCGAGCGGAGGAGTCTGATTGTACTACGTATAGCAGCATTTTTAATAAAAAGGTGCAGTGGAGTAATTCCAATCAGTAATTCCATCTTGTGCTGCTGCCGGGCAAGTTGGCATGGCGCCTGTAATGCCAAGACATCCTAGCCTCTGAAGGTGTTGAAGTTTAACTATTGTAGTTTTCTGTTCAACTTTTGTGGTTTACCTTAGGTTTCAATCCCTTGGTTTTACCGTAGGTGCGTCGATAGGCCTACAGTGCCCTAGTCGCCTTTGCAAGTTTGCTTTTGATGTTGGAGTTCCAGTTAAGTTGTCGATCAAGGTCAATACCTAGATATGTGACTTCCTTTGAAAATCCAATTGTACCGTATAGGGAGACGGGGCACGATTGTATTTTCCTTCTTTTTTAAATGGGACTAAGGTTGTCTTATTTGGGCTTATCGATAAACTCTCTCTGCTATACCAGTCAAAGATAAATTGAAGCGCAAGTTACATGCGTTCACAGACAGAAATTTTGCTTTTACCTGTAACAATAACTACAAGGTCATCAGCGTATCCGATGACTTCATAACCGACGTTGTTAACCGACTATCAACCAGATAAGTGGTAAAAGGACTCACAATGTGGAGTCTTCAACTGCCGATACTGTCACAGAGACCTCTTCGGATGTAGCTGATATTATACGGCTCTCAATCATCGCTCTAACCCAATGGTTAGTGGGGTGGTCTACACCTTTCCGGGACAGTGCAGCGGTGATTGAGTTGTAGCCAGTATTAGCCCCTCAATATCGAGGAAGGCGAAAACTGCGATCTCCTTACATGTGAAACTATTTTCCACATGCACTACCAAGTGATGCAGCGCGTTCTCAGTAGATCGTTCTTGATTTGAATACAGAGGTGTTTGATTTTCTAATATACCTCTAATATGAAGCTCTATCAGTTTTTCCATTGTTTTTAGCAGGAAAGATGTTAGGCTGATAGGGCGATAGGATTTAGGTTGTTCACTTGATTTTTCAGTCTTAGAGATGTAGACAAGACTGACTTCCTTCCAGATTTGAGGAATGTATCCCAAGTTGAGAATGTATCCAAGGAATGTATCCAAGGAATGTATCCAATGAGATGATGTCTAGGCCTCTCTCTAGTAGGAAGGACCATCTTTACCTGGAGCTTTGTAGGGTTTAAATAAGCTTATTGTCTATTTAACCATTTATCTGGGCTGAAGAGTCTACCAGAGAGGCTATTTGTTCAGGGTTTCCTTGGGATTGACAGTAAAATTGCCGTCTGATTTGCGAAACAACTCGAGTCCATTTGTATGGCCGTGGGATAGGACATTATAGAGTCGGGCCACGGTTGGTATTGTATTCGTAAATGCAAATGGTAAGTTTTGTTTAAAAAAAGTTTAAACCACTCGAATGCGATGGAGAATTTTCTTAATGGCATTTTGAAGTATTCATATATTTTAAAAGCAAATATAGATCATCTACATACATAATGTGATTAACAGTTTTGGATAACGTGGTTATATCACTAATATCATTATAAGCTATGATCACTAACACGACTGAATGTGGGGAGCTCTGAAGAATACTATTATCCAGGTTGTACAATAACATAGATGTCTGAATAAAAGTTATTTACTTTTTCTCTGAATACTCTATGTGTTAGGAAGGATTTTATAAAGCTGTTTATTCGAGGCCCAATTTGCCATTTAGCTAATTTATTCAGTACCTCGTGAATGCCAATTATGTTTAAAGCTTTTTCGGAGTCAATAGATAAGATAGAGATTGGTTAAGATCGATGAAACTTTTTGTCCCAATAAATTAAAGTACTCTTATATCGAAATCATTATTTTCAATAGTTTACTAGTGCGTGCAGGAAAGGAGCCGTATTGGTCTATAGTTGTTTGCGTCGGTAGGATTTTGATTTTATTTAGGGATGAGGATCAAGATTTCGATTTTTGAATATTTGGTAATAATGCTGTTGCAGAGGCCTAGAAGATTTTATTTCAATGTTGTTGGAGTATTTCTTAGCGTGGAATAAGTAGTTCGACCGAAACCTGGTGACTTGCTTCTGACAGAGCCAAGGCAAGATTATAACTCTAAAGCATAAACATGATGTTAAATAGCATTGGCAGATTGACCAAGATTGGGCGTTATCGTTTATTTCAAGGTGCTTCGCGGAACGAAGGGGAGCAATTTAAATCACTAGAGAAAGAAGGGCAAAATACTGCATATTTGACTAGCACTAGTTAGAGGTTCAGAAGGAGGTATAACAACTTGAATGAAATATGAAAAATAATAACTAGTGAGGGTTTTTTTTTTTTTTTTATCCTCGTGCAGGGACGGGTTAAGAATATTCCTGCAGCGATACCTATCGCTTGTCGTAAAAGGCGACTAAACAAAGGTAAACAAAAATCACATCTAGGCAATTTAGAAAACACCAAGGTGAGCCTAGGGACACATATACCACCATTAAACTGCCCCACAAGTGTGCATGCAAATCAGTGGGTTGACACGACTGGAGATCACCGGTGTTGTAAGAGTAAGATCAATCAAAAAAAAAATAAAAAAATCTGGAGCATGCCCGTGTCAAAAAGGAAGGGAAGAAAGAAAACGGTCAAACCGTAGCATTATGGAAAAGAACGCTAAAAGGAAAAGCACTACCAGGCACTACTAATGGTCGTGATCCTGGGACGAGCAGCAATGCTCGGGTCAGAGCTATAGGATTTCCGGGGGAGAGCAAAGTAATGCAACGACGTGGTGGTCGCAGCTATGAGCTTGAAGAAATGATGGTTAGAAGGCGAGTAGACATCCTGTGCGTACAAGAGACGAAATGGCGAAACACCGGTAATCGGGCACGTTTCTTGGACGTTAAAACAAAGGCCTACAAGATGTTTTACTATGGATTGGAACAAGGAAAAAACGGAATCGCCATCATCCTTGCGGCAGAGCTACTTGGCAACGTCTTAACCATTTCAAAGTCCAGTGACCGTCTGATGGCTCTCAAATTGGTGATGCATGGTGAGGTGTGGAACATCGTAAGCGCATATGCCCCTCAAGTGGGATGCGAACAAAAAGAAAAAGATGCATTCTGGCTAGATTTCCACAACCTTGTCAAAATCATCCCAAAGGAAGAGCTTTTGTTTGTTGGGGGAGATTTAAACGGACATGTCGGGAAGACAAGCGAAGACTACGAAGACTACCACGGAGGGCTGGGATACGGCACCAGGAACTCTTCAGGTGAAGATATCCTAAACATGTGCAAGTCGTACGGTCTTATAGTGCTAAATACCATGTTCGTCAAACAAAGCCGGCACCTGATCACTTATAGCAGCGGCGGAAATGAAACTCAAATAGACTATCATTTGGTATCCAGTTTCATGAAGCCACGAGTTAAAGATTGCAAAGTGATCCTGAGAGACGCGATCGCCCCTCAACACCGTCTCCTCCTGACTGAATTTTTTATGGAGGCGAGTAAGAAGTCAAAGCAGCAAACGAAGGTGTCTGAGAGAATCAAGTGGTATAAGCTGGATAAAGGAAAAGGCGAAGCTTTTATTACCAACATGAAAAATTACCTCTCTTCCAATATCGATGAGGTCGGCAATGAGGAGTCCAGAGCACAAGACATGTGGAATTCCCTACAACAATCTGGCCTGGAGAAAGCCAAATCACTGCTCGGAACATCTAAAGGTCCCTGCCAACACGCAAAAGAAACCTGGTGGTGGACAGACGAAGCCAAAGCAGTGATACACGAAAAGAAAATGGCTTTCCAAGCTTGGTCAAAGTGCTCTCCTACTAATAGAGAGGAAAAAGCTCGCCGTGAAAAGGTATATAGATGTTGCAAAGGTATCGCGAAGAAAAAGTGCGCCGAATTCAAAGCGAAAAGCATGGAAGGCCTCTATCAGGAGTTGGAAGAAATATCGTCTTCCGCGTCTGACAGGAACCAGGCTACCCAGGAGCTTCGACAAAACAATTTGAACAAAGGAGCAAATATCTTTAAGATAGCCGCCCAGAGAAGAAGAAATGCTCAGGAGATTCGTTTCCCAAAGTTTATTAACAATGCTGAAGGCCAATTCCTTGTGGAAGACGGAAAAATTCTCCACAGATGGCGACAGTATTGCGAGGAACTTCTGAACGAACAGTTTCCCCGAGTGTACTTTCCAAGAGCCGCCCCGAATCATGCCGAAATATCCGACATCACAGTCGAAGAAGTTCGGTACGCGGTTAAAAACTCCAAGAAAAGAAAAGCTATTGGGTCGGACGGGATACCCTCTGAGTTCTGGAAAAAAATGGGAGACATCGGGTCTAGATGGCTCATGGTTCTTATCTCCAAACTTATGAGAGGCGACACTATGCCTAACCAATGGAGGGAAAGCTATCTTCTTCCTTTGCACAAAGGAAAGGGTGATACGCGAAATTGTGATAACTACAGTTCTGTCAAGCTGATGTCGCACACCATGAAGATCGTTGAACGGGTATTAGGTAGCCGACTGCGGAAAATAATACGACTATCTGATGACCAGTGCGGGTTTGTCTCGGGTAAATCAACGACAGATGCAATCTAAAGTATAAGGGTCATGATGGAAAAGCATCGTGATTCTTCAAAGGACTTGCATATGGTGTTGGTTGATTTCGAGAAGGCCTTCGACCGGCAACCAAGAGATCTTTTATGGGTAGCGCTAAGATAAAAAGGAGTTCCAGAAACCTACGTGCGAGTGATCATGGACATGTACAAGAGAGCAACGACAAGAGTAAGATGCACCGGAGGAGTCACCGAAAAGTTCGCAATCAAAGTCGGTGTACACCAAGGGAGCGTCCTCAGCCCACTGCTCTTTAAAGCAGTCCTAGATTGCTTGCTTGAAGGAAAAGTGACGGAACCTAATGTGCACCAGCTATTTTTTGCTGACGATGGAGCCATTATAAGTGATGATCAGGCGTCCCTACAACGAGCACTTGATGTGTGGGTGGACATTTTTGAGGGACACGGGTATCGTATTAGTTCAAAGAAGACAGAGTATCTGTGACCCTCATCAGCCTATTCCAGACATTTACTTGAATGGAAGAGTGCTTCCCAAGTGTGAAAAGTTTAAATATCTGGGATCTATGATTAATAAAGAAGCAACTTGTGATGACGACATCAACCATCGCGTAAGTGTAGGGTGGATGAAGTGGCGGGAAAACTCCGCCATCTTCTGTGATCGAAAAATGCCCCCTAAGCTGAAAGGAAGGCTCTACACTTCAGTTGTACGTCCGGCGCTCACATACGGTTCACAATGCTGGACAATGCACAAAAAGTATGAGAGCAAATTAACAGCAGCTGAGATGAAGATGCTTCGCATGACAGCGGGAGTAATAAAGCGTGACACAATTAGAAGTTCAAAGATCCGAGGAAGCCTTCACGTAAAAGAAACCATCACAAGAAAGATAGAGCGCGACCGACTCAGTTGGTATTGCCATGTTCAAAGGAGAGATCCTTTGAACCCCGTCCAAAAGGCGTTATCAATCAACGTTCCAATTCCAAAAAAATTGGCCTCAGCGATGAAGTAATCCCAAACCGGGAAGCCTGCCGCTACCTTATGTGGTCAAACCGGCGGACTAGTAGGAATGCAGTTAAGTGGGAAGGTTATGGTCCTACACTTCTGACCATAACGACGCCGGAAAAAAAGGAAAGAAGAAGAAGAAGTTAATAAATCGAAGAAAGCATCGACTTTAGAGAGGGCAAGAACAACCAGGTCGTGAGAAGACCTTCGTTTCTATCGGTATAACATATCTGTCTTTGTCATAGATCTCATAGCAATAACAGGTGCATCATAAGCTTTCGGTTTCAGTGCCAATTCCCATCATGAAACTAATCGACCAGTGTTGAAAACGGTTTAGATTTAAAATGTTCCGCTTGTCGGCTATTATTCATTCTTCCCTTCAAAAGGCTTTTTTTTTTCGAGCGTTGAATAAGAAGCCAATAAGGTTTTCGATATCGATTTATTGCGACGCAAGTGATTAAAAATATTTTTCGTCTAAAGTTGATGTTCAAAAAATATAATCAGACCCTTAACAGTGGCTTCAGCTAGTAATCTGCGTGTTATTAGGCTGTTTTCCTTCTGTCATACTGGAAATCGCCTATTAAGTTTCCGCGGGAAAGAGAAAACGCACTGTAAAGAGCCTATCTGCCGTACCTGACGCAAGATTTATGTGCTTGTTCTTTTCTTTTCTGTTTATAACAGCTTCCTCAAGATTTTTTACTTGATTTCATGTTTTTTTTTTTTTTAAATACTTCTTGCTTTTTTTTTTGGGAATTTGTCAAACATTTTATCAACAACATACTTCGTTTATCCCTCTGTAGAAGACCGTGCCTCCATGTCATCATCCAGGCAAGACCATATCGTAACTTAAAACCGAGAAAACATTTTATGTTTATTTAACGTATCTTTCGTTCACTCGTTCGAGAAACAAAAACAAAAACACAAAGTCACTCGCTTGCTTAAAAACCGCCACTTGCTATTCAGACTAACAAATTGGCTGTAAAAACAAAAGAAACAAAAACCAAAACCGCAACTAATAACGTTTAATAAGTCATTCCTTGTAATTTACAATAATTTTGTTTTCTATCCAATCACCTTGTTAACTGCTCATTGCCACTTCGTGCTCGTATCATATTTATTTAACGAAAAAAAAAATCAAACCTAATCCCCCATAAGAGAAGTGTTATGGTAAACCTCGCACATCTGCCTAGTTACCTCTTGTAGACCAAGATTCAAACATTACTTTTAAAACTCAGTGTATTTTTCAGGTACGGACGTTAAGGTGTACACGGTCGGTCCAGACTATGCTCATGCCGAGGCGCGTAAGAGTCCAGCTCTAGACGGGAAAGTGGAACGCGATAGCGAGGGTAAGGAGATACGATACCCGGTGATATTGAACAACGCGGAGAAGTTGATTTCGCGGAAAGTGTGCCTGGCATTCAAGCAAACAGTTTGTGGATTCGATTTGCTCAGGTTGGTAGTGGCTTAGTGCGAAGCTTGCACTTCTTAACGTTTTCACTTGTTTACCAGAGCGAATGGCAAATCGTACGTGTGCGACGTGAATGGTTTTAGTTTTGTAAAGAATTCGAATAAGTATTACGATGACTGTGCCAAGATCCTTGGGAATATGATTTTGCGGGAGTTGACGCCAACTCTTCACATACCGTGGTCTGTGCCGTTTCAATTAGACGACCCGCCGATAGTGCCGACAACATTCGGAAAAATGATGGAATTACGTTGTGTTGTGGCTGTGATTAGGCATGGAGATCGTACTCCAAAGCAAAAGATGAAGGTGGAAGTGAGACATCCCAAGTAGGTTATCAATCTCACTCATTCCATGTTCTTCTAACCAAACTTTTTTGTCGCAGGTTCTTCGAGATATTCGAAAAGTATGATGGCTATAAGCACGGTCATGTGAAACTGAAACGACCCAAGCAGTTACAAGAGATCCTCGATATAGCCAGGTCGCTCTTGGCTGAGATACAAACCAAGGCAGCCGACTCGGAGATCGAAGAGAAACAAGGCAAGCTCGAGCAGCTCAAAAGTGTTCTAGAAATGTGTGTTCTTCTTACTTAATCAGTGCTTCTCTAAATGGTATATCCTCTCCAATAGGTATGGCCACTTCTCGGGCATCAACCGGAAAGTGCAAATGAAATATCAACCCAAGGGAAGGCCGCGCGGCTCTAGCTCGGATGACGGTAATTCCTTAAAATCTAGTATGTATCAGTATCGAAATGATATTTTTTTTCGAAATCTTTCAAATCTACAAAATTTTAACATTTTTGTGTGCGTGTGTGCGTGTGTTTGCGCGTGTGCATGAGTAGATGCTCCTAAAGAGCCATCTCTGGTGCTCATTCTCAAATGGGGAGGAGAATTAACGCCGGCAGGGAGGATTCAAGCCGAGGAACTGGGTCGCATCTTTCGTTGCATGTATCCAGGAGGTCAGGGTCGACACGACTATTCGGGAACACAAGGTTTAGGACTATTGAGGTATAAATTCGATTTGCCTACCCGTTTTGGAATCTATTGAATTTATTCCCAAAGGTTGCATTCGACATTCCGTCATGATTTGAAGATCTACGCATCGGATGAGGGGCGAGTTCAGATGACGGCAGCAGCATTCGCTAAAGGTCTGCTCGCATTAGAAGGTGAATTGACTCCGATCTTGGTTCAAATGGTCAAGAGTGCCAACACAAACGGTCTCCTGGACAACGATTGCGATTCAAGCAAATATCAGAACATGTAAGAAGACGTCGTAACGCTCTTTGTCTGTCTTTACAATTGTAGTTTCTTCACTTTTAGGGCAAAGAATCGCCTCCATGAGCTCATGCAGATCGACCGGGACTTCACCAAGGAAGATCGTGACGCGATCAATCCCGGTAATAGTATCAGTATCAATCAAGCCATGGATTTTGTCAAGAATCCGGTCAAGTGCTGTGCGCACGTTCACAACCTGATCAAGGAACTGATGTCAATCATTAGCGTGAAGAAGGACGATCCAAAAACCAAAGATGCGATCCTCTATCACGGCGAGACATGGGACCTAATGGGTCGTCGCTGGGAGAAAATCGAAAAGGACTTTTCGACAAAAAGCAAAACCTTCGACATTTCCAAGATTCCCGATATCTACGATTGTATCAAGTACGATCTGCAGCACAATCAGCATACGTTGCAGTACGATCAGGCCGAGGAACTGTACATCTATGCCAAGTATCTTGCCGATATTGTAATCCCCCAGGAGTATGGACTGACGATTCAGGAAAAACTAACTATTGGCCAGGGGATCTGTACGCCTCTATTGAAGAAAATCAAAGCTGATCTTCAGCGGAATATCGAAGAAGTTGGGGAGGAGAGCGTAAATCGGCTGAACCCACGGTACAGCCACGGAGTTTCTAGCCCCGGCCGGCACGTCCGAACAAGACTCTACTTTACTAGTGAGAGTCATGTGCACTCTCTCTTGACTGTTCTTCGTTATGGTGGTCTCTTGAACGTTCTTACCGACGAACAATGGCGTCGGGCTATGGACTACATCTCGATGGTCTCGGAACTCAACTATATGTCACAAATCGTGATCATGCTCTATGAGGATCCCACAAAAGATCCATGCTCTGAGGAGAGATTCCACGTTGAATTACACTTCAGCCCCGGTGTGAACTGTTGTGTACAAAAGAATCTTCCGCCTGGGCCAGGATTCCGCCCGCATAGCCGCAACGATTCCGCCCAATCCAAGAATATTGTAAGTCGAATGTGAATTTATCGCTAAAGAGTCTCTGTGATTGTATTTTGAAGGTTCCACCTGTTGATATTCATATTTCACAGAGTCCCGAAGACACGAATCCAACGAGAATCGACGAGGAGAATGACCTGAACCTCGACGAGAGTCCGCCAACGAACTCCAAGCCACAGTCGGAGGTTCGAATCCGATCATATCTCTTTAAATCAGTTAGAATGTTTGATTTTTTTAGGAAAACTCTCCGGAGGAGCAGAGCGAATTGGCCGCTCTTCCCAAATCTGAGCTCCGTTCCAAGCACCTCAAGTCCAAGCCGATCCCGATCGGCTCACATCATACCGTCTGTGGCCACGAAGCACAAGATCTAGCCAAACGACTGACAGAGGAGCTAGCTGCACAGCAATCCAAGCAAACCGGTTCACTCGAAGTGAATCGCGCGATCAGTCCCGACGGTGAGCCGCGCTCTAGGTCGTTCGAGCAACGTCACCAGAAGGCGAAAGGTAATGTTTTATACAGTTTGATCGTGTGATCTTGCCTGCAATTGGAAATTTAATAATTTGTTTCGGTTGGTGGGAGATAGTTTGATATTAACGCTTGCATTTAATAGATACTCGCGATAGATAGTTCTAACGATAAAATTCAAACTGAATAGTTCAGTGTGTGTTGGGGATTAGTCGGTGATGACGGGTGCGCAGTGCTCTGTAGACGGGACTGTTAGCCGTCACTTGTGTGGCAGTAGATTTTCCTTTTTCTTTTCGTTTTTGTTTTTCTTACTCAAACGTACCGCATGTGTTGTTTATAATTTTTTTTTTAACTTAACTTGTTGACTTGTTGTCGTTTTGTTTGTCTAGTACGAATGTATATATTGTGTTTTGCGTATTATTGTTGTACAGATAAATTGCAATTGAGTTCACAACGCTGAAATGAGAGTTTAGGGCAATGAGTGTTCTTATTTTGAAATGTGGAACAAGCCATTGTGGAAGTCCACGGTTAAATAGCTTAGCTTTGCCGTCGGTTAACATAGGCCCATCGAGCAAGAAAGTAGTTTTCATTATTTTTGCGCTGACCATATCAGGGTATCGAGTAGATTAGCATAGGGCTTACATTTTTTCAATAAGCTTTTCATTATATGAACGTTGGGGTATAAGTCGCTGTCAGTGGTAGTCCTTACAACGTATCACAAGAAGGGCAGATAGAGGGTCTCGAAAGCTAAGTATTAGCTGAGCAAGGTGATTTTAATTTTAACTCGTAGATGAAAGAGGTGAATAAATTCAAGTCCTAGAGAAGGCCTAGAAACTAATACGTGATTTTTAAGGTGTTTGGTTTTTAATTGCCAAAGAAAACCAAGGAAAATTTTGAACTTTTTATGATTTTTTTATTTGAGCGGATAAACCAATATTTGCCATTTACTTTTTAAATATTATTTAGTATAAATAATAACCATAACTACGTTTTAAGTGGTCTATACCGAGAGTCCAATCTGAGTCACTCTTTCAAGCATTTTGACTTGCACCTAACTAATAAGACGTTATCCGCCCTGAGGCTGCAATTAACGCTGGCTTATTGTCATACACGAATGATTTGACGTATCCCTGAGAAAAATAATATAAAGGCGTCAAATCGCTCGATCCAGCTGACTAATTCGTCGGTCCAAAACGAGAGATAAATTGTTCATCGAACTCATTTCTCAACTGGATAATCGATTCGCGTGCTGTATGGCTTGTAGCAACATCTTGATGAAACCATATGTCGACCAGGTTCAGCTCGTGCGTTTTAGGCAAAAAAAAATTGGAAATCATTGTACGATAGCGAGCGCAATTGGCGGTATAGTTGTTCACTTTAAACCTAATTTTCAGCTCTTGTATTGCCAGCGATTGCCCGGATCAAATTCGGCAATTTTGTTTATTAACACATCCATTCGATCGGAAATGAGCTTCGACGCTGAAGACAGTTTTTCGATAGAAGAGCGAATCTGCCTTCCGTTTTTTGAATTGTTTTAGACCAAGAACCTTCATTAATATTGTCGCCTATAGTAGTGATATTTTCCAAAGATGTGAACAGGAACAAAATTTATTATTTAGTTTCAGACCTTATTTATGTTATTGGTAAAGTTAGAACCAAGCTTATGTGATTGGGGATGATCTTGCTCTCGACTTCTCCAAAATTCTAACACACTCAATGGTTTTCTAATGGCCTAGTCAACGGTGTGTTACGATAGAAATCTTGTAGGAGAAGTCTTATTTTCCTTTCTTGCTCAGAGTGGCTCATTTCACTTACAACTTCGCGACTTCTAAAAGCGGCATCTTGTTCATCTTCTTCACAACTGTTGGCATAAGGCTCCTAAACAGACTTCTTTGATGTATCGCCCGAAATACATTTTTCAAACGACCTAGTTTGAACCAAACACTACCTATGCTTGTTCACGCTGCAGCACGTTAAGTGTAACGTGGAAACGATAGTGAAAATAAAGTAAATCTAAAAATGCCCCACAATCGAGGAAAGCTTTTTTTCGATTTGATTTGGCGTTGCACAAATCTGGATTTTACAACGGAACCGGATTTCAAAATAATTGCTGTTAGTTGTTCGCATTCTAGGCCTTTTGTCGCGATTTTTCAGGCTCCAAAGCACACACAATAGCTTCGATCTCGATATTTGAGCTTTACTGCTGAGAGCAATCCCTTGACAAAATTTTTTAATAATAGAAGGCTCGCAACCATATCATAACATGAATGCCATCTGATGACATAGTCAAGCGTCGGTTTTTTTAAGCTTGTTGCCTTCAGTCTTGAGGTAATACGAGGGTGGTCCGATAAGTACTTAGCCTACAAAAGAAAAACAACAATTTTGGAGAAATGGCGATTTATTTTTCAATAAGTCTCCTTTTAGCTCGATACACTTGACCCAGCGATGCTCCAACTTCTTTAACGCGTTTGAAAAACACGTTTTCTCGAGGTCTGTAAAGTAGCCCTCCGTGGCGGCGATGGCCTCCTCATTCGACTGAAATTTCTGCCCGGCGAGTGACTTTTTCAAGTTTGGAAACAAAAAGAAGTCGCACGGGGCCAAATCTGGAGAATACGGTGGATGTGGCAGCAGTTCGTAGCCCAATTCGGCCAATTTGGCGGTGGCGAGGGCGGAGGAGCCAGTGCGTTATCATGGTGGAAGAGCACTTTTTTCTTCGCCAAGTGAGGCCGTTTTTTCTTCAATTCGGCGTCGAATCGGCCCAATAATTTGGCATAGTACAGCCCTGTGACCGTTTTGCCCTTGTCCAGGTAGTCGATGTGGATCACACCTTGTGAATCCCAGAAAACGGTGGCCATCACCTTTCCGGCCGATGGGACAGTCTTCGCCTTCTTTGGAGCACGTTCGCCGGTTGAAGTCCACTGTTTCGACTGTTCCTTGGTCTCTGGTGTGTACCAGTCTATCACGAAACGACGCAGAAACTCCTTCGGATTGCGCTTAAACAGCGTCAAACTCTGCTCTGAAGTGGTCTCACGGTGGCGCTTGTTGTCCGGAGTGAGCAAACGCGGCACCCATCGCGCCGAAAGCTTTCTCATGCCCAAAATTTCATGCAGGATATGACCCACGCAATCTTTTGAAATGCCTACTGCCTACCTAGCTATCTCGCGCACCTTCAATCGGCGGTCTGCTAATACGAGATCGTGGATTTTTGTCACGTTATCCTCCGTGGTAGCCGTTTTCGGGGCACCGGGACGTGGCTCATCAAAAACCGACGTGCGACCACGTTGAAACTCGTTAAACCAATTTTTGATGGTCGCCATTGAAGGAGAAGAGTCACCGTACACAGCATCCAAACGCTCTTTGATTTCGCTGCGTGATTGCCCTTCCAAAAACAAGAATCGAATCACCGACCGATATTGCCCTTTTTAGATTTTTCTAAAATCCGCGGACACTCCCGCTTCCACACGCGGTCAAAACAAAACTACGAGTCCTGAAATGTCGATAGTAGCCGTCTACTAGAATGTACTACACTAGTAAGTTGCTCTTGCGATGCTGGCGCCATCTGGCGGTGAGGCTAAGTACTTATCGGACCACCCTCGTATATTTCTGCTTGTTCACGTTGTACAACGTTAAGTGTAGCGTGGAAACGATAATGAAAATAAGGACAATCTAAAAGTGCCCCACAATCGAGAGTAGCTTCTTTTCGAATTGATCTCGATACTTGAGCCTTACTACTGAGACACCTTAAGTTTGTAGTCTTCAGCCTTAAGGTAATACTTTAGGCATGCTAAAGCTCTGCGCATGATAGTTTTCCGCATTTGCTGAATGCTAATGAAAACCAAATGCACAAACGATTTTCTCAGGAAACTTTGGACCAATTTGTCACCATAGATGAAACATGGGTCCGCCGGAAACGAAACAGTAGTCCAAGACGTAGATAGAAACTGGTGGTTCAAGGTCATAGAAAGCGAAGTCGATCGTATCTGCCGAAGAGGTCTTAGCTAACCTGTTTTGTGATACGAAATGGATCCTGTTAATTGATTACCTTGCAAATAGCAGCACAATTACAGGCGAATATTATCCAAGCTTCTTGATCAGCTGGATGACTAAAGTCGCGAGAAAAGACCGGACTTGAAGAAGAAAAAAATCATCTTTGTCCAGTAAATCGCACCTGTGCACAAGGGCTGCGTTTGCGATGTAGTATTTGGGGGCACGATTTGTTCGGTCATCCCCCTATTCTCCTGACTTAGCACCATCAGGCTTCCACCTGTTCCTAAATTTAAAGAAATTTGTCTCCGAAAATCACAGTCTTTTATTATCATGCTGAGAATTTTTGACTTTACCCTCGAGATTTATATTGCCCAATTTCCAATGTCTAATGTCTAACGCCTGATTCGATTTTTAACCATTTACATACCATATAAGACTTTTCACGTTTTTCGGGTTGTACTTTCCCAGGTTTAACGAGTTGGGATTAATATCTCACATTTTTCACCAAGGATGTGGCTAACGTGTAATATCCGATGCCGTGCTTGTCTTTTTCAGGTCGATAAGCTTATGAAGAATGTGCAAGTCGAGGTGCTTTCTGAGCGAAGATGTCTTACTGCACTGTGTATAACTGTTGTGTGTCTGGATTTAACTGTAACTGCGATGACACGATCATAATGCCTTGGTGGATACCTAAGATTTATTTAGGAATCCCTTGTTTCCACCCTTTAGGGTGTGGTTTTCCTTTTTTCTAGTAAAAGGTACTAAGCCAGTCTCAATTGGGTTAATTGTTAAACCCTCTTTGCCGCGAAGTTTGCATTGCTTTTACTTCATATTTACTTGTGACAATGACCTCTAGGTCGTCGTCATATCAAATGGCTGCCTAGTCGAAATCGGATGGTATGTAAAGTATACAAGAGCGGTGGAAGGACTTAACCTGGTGAGGAGTCTTTTGTAGCTGATATTGTCACTGATAAAGAGTTCTGGATATCACGTCATAGCCATAGAATGTTCCTTGGAAGGTGATAATGATGATCTCCATTGAATGCAAGCTAGCATCTGCATATTCAATGAGTCTATGCGTAACGTCAATGTAACTCGTTTTCACTGTTGACAAGCTAAAATCACCACCTTCTCAAAAGCGGAAACCAAACTTTCAATGTAGCGCAAAGTGGGGGATCTTTTAATACTCCATTAATTAGGGGAGATGTAAGCATTGACAATAGACTTTCAAGTTTTTTTTATGTACATATGTCTTTCAGAACCATCCACGACTCGAGTCAATTTTTGGCTCTTTCGTAAGATTGAAATCTGGAAGGATAATGTCTAAAGGTAATGACGGCTCCGACAAAACGCCCTTCTTCCTCTCTTGTTGCCTTTATTTGTTGCCTTTTTGCTCTTAGTGCTCGGCTCAAGCGTCTTTTTTTTTTTGGAGCACTCAGTCAGAAATATCCGGAGAAAAGTGAGGAGGAGTGATGTAGACTTAAGAGAATCGGCACGCACCACGTCGGCCTCTAGGGTACACCAGCGCGCGCGAGCGAAGGCGCGACAGTCGCAGAGAAAGTATTCTGCTGTGCCATTCTCCTCGCAACATGCAGCATAGGTAGGCTTTTCACTGATGCTAATCACGTAGAGATTCTTAGCAAAAGTGTAATCGCCCGTAATGATGCCCGCAGGCCTTCTGCAATAATTTTTCCTTAAGGATTATATTAGATTGTTGCGGACTTCCTGCAGACATCAGGGTGTACGCCCTTAGTCATCCTGAATCCTGGATATTCCTATCTACGACTATGTGCATTAAAGACCCAATCGTTGATGTCAGATTAAGCAGGTAGACCTAAGGCGGGTTCCGGTCCTGAGAAACTCTCCTCTGAGCCCCTTCTAGTTCATCGGAGATCTCATTTCCTGGGACCCATACAAGCCTTAGTGAATTTAGTCTTCCGACTTTGTTCAAAAAGGTCTTGAGTTCTAAGAGTAAGGAATTGGAGTTGGATAGAGGGTTGAGCACAGCTTTGAGTACAGCTTGGCTGTCACTGCCATTAGGATTGCGTATATCCCTGATTGAACGACAGACGCATATATTACAGTTCAGCGCTGGACATCCGTCCAGTCCCGGAGCCATCTGTAAAAATGCCAAGACAGTCCATTTCAGGTTCAGTATTTGGCAAGAGCCGGTCTTGACGCCATGGAAATTTGACTATGAAATTTTAGCGTAGTAGGATGGCAGGTATCATTGCGTCGGAAAGCATATCCATGAGGCATGGATCGTAAGATATTCCGCGCGCAAGTACACTGTTACTCCAATGCGAGTTGTACTATAAACCATTTCTCTAGATGTGTGGCATGGCTTTCAGTGCGCACCCTGTGATATATATGTCAAGTGGTGGAAGATTCATCAGAGCATCTAGAGCAGCGCTCGGTGTGCTGGGAAAAGCCCCGTACAGCTGAGACAGACCGCTCTTTGGAGTTTGGTGAGTGAAGCCACAGCGTGTTTGCGTGTTAGCCTGTTCCACCAGACAACCGATGCATATGATATTATCGGTTTTATCATTGCCGTGTAGATCCAGAGAACTTTTTTCGGCGATAAACCCCAAGTTTTGCCAAAGGCACCTTTGCATTACCAAAAAGCTGACAGCGCTTTGGTGGTTTTTGACTCAACATACTTTGACCAAAGGAACTTGCTATCTAATATGACTCCCAGGTACTTAGCTTCCTTGGATATCGGGATGGCAATGCCTTTTAGTACCAGCTGAGTAATTTCAGTATTTGTCCTCCCTCTCGTGAAGAGAATGACATCAGTCTTGAAAGGATTAACCGACAACGCGTACCAGCCAATGATCACATTTGGCGCCGCTTGTGCTTTGAGGCAGACAGTTGCTAAACATAAGCCGACAGAGTGAACGGCAACACCATCCGCATAGGCTTGGGCATAGATTTCAGAGACATGGCGAGCATCGAGCAGAGAGTCGACCGCCATGCACCATAACGGCGGAGACAAGACGCCACCTTGCGGGCAGCCCCTGTTTACGCCAGACTTGACACATTGTTCAAGGCCTGTATCAGCGATCAATGTCCTGTGCACAAGCATTGCTTTGATCTACAAAATCATTGCTTCATCTACACCATGTCGTCTAACAACGTTTCATATGCTTTTGAAAGTAGCATTATAAAATGCTCCCTCAATGTCGACCTGCCAACTAGGTTTTGAAGCGCAGTCTCGCAGGGTTTTCCGCGCTGATAAGCATGTTGCATTTCTGATAGAGAATGCATTCGAAGGGCAACTTTGCGCATGTGCAACTCTACTAGTCTCTCTATGCTTTTCAGCAAGAAGGATGACTCAGGAAGATGGACTCGAACGCTTAATTGTATTTTAGTGAGATCCTGTAATGGTTTCATCCGATTACAGCAACTCATGATATAATTCGCCGAGCTGATCCTACAACATGAGCTTCGTTTCATTGGTGTTTCTTTGGCGGTCGATGTGAATGGCTGCGATGATCCTGCGATTTTTTCGCTTTTGATTATCGTTGTGGATTTCATCGTTAGTCACAATAAGGTGCAGAAAACCTTTTCCTTTCTTGCTGCTGGAGTAACAGCTAACGCTCGTGAAAATGATCATTTTGACGCCTCCTGACTTTGACTCGGATGGGATCTAATTCCTTTACCCTTAAACTTTTTTTCTAGAAAACTATGGAAAATGGCTCGTTGAGCTAAAACTAACGAAGCTGCGATTTCTGGATGCTTTTGACATGGATTTTGATTCACCAACGTCTCCAATTTTGCGTCTTCAAACTCTTTCAAGAGCGCCAGACGCTCTTTGTTTTCCACATTGAACCATTTGCGACACCCCCTTCACTAGCAAAAGTCTAGCGGTAGATCACTGTAATTGACGAGCCCCAACCGCAGAATTTTTTCGATTTGATGTGAAAGGCAACTTCCCGCCCATTACGCTTATTTGCCTCAAAATTCGTTAAACAATGAAGCCGATGAAAATTCGCAAGCTTATCATGTGGCTTTTCTGATCAGCATGCACTGTTATCGCCATCTATTAGCAGATGGTTCTCGTGATTCTCATTTTAACACCGGATGGGTCGTCGTTACCTATAAGTTAGTGCCAGTTAATTCGAATCAGGTTTGTGCTTACTTAATCGTAGAATAGATAGATTAGTATCATCTCAGGTTAGAATCCCATGCGGTGAACTCAATTATAAAAAAAAAAAAAACACATTTGCTTAATACTAAAACAAGAGATCTAAAAAGGTTAATGTTACTGCATTTTTGTGTGCCTTGTGTGATCCTAGTGCGATGCAAATAAAACGACAATATTTTGGTGCAGGTAAAACAGAGAATTCAGTATTGACAACCATAAGAATCTATTCTCAAGTATGCAAGCGCTTCTTCCATTCCAACAAATCCGTTTATTTGATTTTTCGTTCGTTTCCTACCCCACCCACAAGGAAATCGTAGAGACAATGCTTTAGTTATTCTTCTCTAAAACATTTCTTTGTAATTATTTAGTTTCCAATTTAATTTAACACAAAACTTTATTCATTAAAACAAATTCCTATTCAAAAGCAACTTAAATAATATAAACAAACAAAACAATTTATTTCAACTAAAACTATATATTCGTATGTACATGTGCGCATCTGGCCGGGAGTTCCGTGTATTTGGCTGAAAGTATCTTTTATCTGTCGTCGTCACTTTTGTATTTTTTTTCTCTTTCTTGCTCCTTTTTCTTTTCTTTTTCCTGAACAAAGCTAACTCCTCGCGATAGTGCGGGAGAAGTTCGTCAATTAACCCTCGGGTTAGTCGAGGAAATTCTCTTTGAATAAGATACACGAAGTGTCTTTTGAGCAATATCGAGAGGAGATAGTTGGTGTTTTTTTTTCTCCTTAGTGGACTGGGTTGACTAATGCAAATCAATTTCTGTCTCATATTTCTGTTTATATCCGTTTTTTTTTTTTTACTCTTCAATGTTTTTTTTTCTGTCATTTTCACGATTTTGTCCTTTTTTACTGATGCACGAAAGAAATTTCACTTTAGTAACGTTATTCTCTAGTGGAAGCAAGTTTTCTTCGAAAGATAATCTTTTGTCTATGAAATGTGATCTCACGGACATGGTTTTACTATTTTTTCTTGTTGTGCTGCTTATGTGCTTGGGTTGAGCTGAGGAGCTGCTGCATTGAACTTTGCTTTGTTATTAAATATTTTTTTTTCTAATGTCCTATCTCTGATCAGTCACTTTTGTAGGTTATGGTTATGATATTATGGCTTGAAAGCACGGATGTAAATCTATCAAATTGTCATTAGAGACTTTTTACCCCAATCTTCTCCATTTATAACCCAACAAAATTGGTGTCTAGGTCGATCTCCATTGATATGTAGGCACTTTTCTTCTCCTCCTGGAAAGGTATCGAAGTTTACAAGGTGTGTTCAAAAAGTAACAGGAATTTCATCTATGCATATCAATGTTTTCCCTTTCAAAATAGTCTTTAATATATCTGTGTTATAGATATTAAGCACTTACAGCAGACCACACGTATTGAAGCACGTGTAACCTCTTTGACAGCTGTCCGTGACTAAAGAACTTCTTTAGTTGGAATTAATTCGTAGCGTTCGTGTTTTTTTTTTTTTATTTATTTAAAATGAAATTTGAGAGCGCCGTGGCGTAGTGGTAGATTGTCGGCCGCTGACGCGCGATGAGCGAGTTGTATTCCGTTGTTTATTTCGGGTCTTCTCTCCCTCCTCGGCGAGGTACTGGCAAAACCTCTCGTAGTTCAGTTGCCTGGAAAAAAGCTCCTCGGCTCACGCCGTTCGGAGTCGGCATTAAACTGTTCACTTGTGTGGAAAACAAGTCGCACAAAACATAAGTGAATGAGAAAAGCTTGGCTCTGTCTCTTCTTGAGCTCTAACACCTCTAATAATAATAAAATGAAATTGGAAAACTAGATTATTCATCGCTATTCACTGCTCCTCCCACCTTTCGGGCAGGATGCGAATATCATGTCGGAAAAAATGCTTTAAAACCTGTTTTTTGCAATCCTCATAAGAAGCATCGGAACAAGCGATAGTCAGAAGAAGCAATGAATACAGGGGGTATGGGAGGACTTTCCATTTGAGCGTTCCCAAGTTTGGATCGATGTACGGACAAACATTGCTGTCCTATAAAATCACTTTATCGTCTCATTCGGAGTATGCCGACCGATTTTCTTCCATGAACAACTCAAACACACCCTTCTCATCTCACTAAATAGGGAGCATGAGCCTAGAGCCATAAATATTTGTCTTTGTCGTTGATGTTAATGGTTGTGTAAGCTTAATCGGCCCTTGATACTATCGTAGTTAATCTACTTCATCATCGCCGGTGACAATTCGATGCAAAAATACTTTCCTATTCTGCTTTTGAGTTGTTCCCAAGGCTTTAAGGCGTTTTCCTGTCGTAGATAAGTCCACTTTCAATGACTTACTTTTGAAGTGTTTGACGCGGGTCTTTATCGAGCACGCCTCCAATTCTTCATCTGAAATCTTTTGTTCCTGGTTATCTAAGTCGAAATCATCACTTTTGAAACGTGCAAACCATTTCCAGCACGTTTGCTCGGCCACAGCATTATTATTGCTATTATTTCTGACCATTTGAAACTCGGAAGTTCCGAGCTTTGTTGAAAAACTTTCACCAAGACCCCTTGTCATGAGTGTGTTCCTTCTACGTTTCGCTCCTATCCTCCATTTCTTCTAGATCTACGAAGGGTTATTCAAAAGCAATGATAAAGAAAATAAAACAATAAAAATTATTCTTCTTCTTCTTAGATGGCGCTATAGTCCGGTGTGAACCTGGGCCTCAACCAACAAGCGTCTCCAGCTGGCACGATCTTTTGCTAATTGTTTCCAGTGCCGCACTCCCAGTTGGTTAAGGTCCCGTTCCATCTGCGTTTTAGATTTGGTCGTCCTGTGCTGCGTCGTCCCTCAGGATTGGATTCGAAGACTCTTCGCTCTACATGGCCTAGCCATCTTAGACGTTGGATCCGGAGACGTTGTACTAGGCCGATGTCGCTGTACACCCCGGACAGTTCGTCGTTGTATCTTCTCCTCCACCATGGATAGAACGCAGAATTTTCTTCTCGAAGCAACCAAGGGCATCCTCATCCGTCTTCGTTAAGATCCAGGCCTC
This sequence comes from Merodon equestris, assembly GCA_958301585.1. NCBI lineage: Eukaryota > Metazoa > Arthropoda > Insecta > Diptera > Syrphidae > Merodon > Merodon equestris. The sequence continues at coordinate 49,882,062 of OY284415.1, read as the reverse complement.
TGCACCGTAGAGGATGATCGGGATGTTCAGTGATTTGTATAGTGCTACCTTGGTTTTTCGAAAGAGGGCTCTACCTCTCAATTGCCTCTTGAGCCCAAATTAGCAGCGGTTGGCAAGAGTTGATCTCAATTCTCAATTCAATTCTGCGCTTGATCTCACCGCTGGTGTTATTGTTGCTGGTCACTAGTGAGCCAAGGTAGACGAAGTCATTGACCATCTCAAATTTGTAGCCGTCGATTGTGGCGTTCTGGCCAAGACGTAGGTGTTGTGCGTATTTTTTGGACGACAGAGTATATTTGGTTTTACCCTCGTACACCGAAAGACCCATTTTAGCCGCTTCTGCTTTAATGCTTTTGAACACTTCATTGACATCTCGCAAGCAATTGCGCAGACTTGAAATAGATCATACATCTTGTGTTGGCCAGTGAGTTTCGTATGATCTTTTCAAGCACGATGTTGAAAAAAGTTACATGACAAAGCGTCACCTTGCCTAAATCTTTTTTAACATCGAAGGTCTCGGTTCATTCTCTACTGACCTTATTGAACAGCGAGAATTCTCCAATGTCATCCTGCACAATCGGACGAGTTAGGCAGAGATGTTGAAACTAGACATGGCTCGGTATAGCTCTTCCACACTGCCGTATACGGCTTAAAATCGACAAAGAGTCGATGCGCGTCGATTTCAGATTCTTGGGTCTTTTCCAAGATCTGCCACAGAGTGAAAATTTGGTCTATTGGGGATTTACCTGGCCTGAAACTTCACTGATAGGAACCTAACAAACTATCCACAAAGGCTTTCAGTTGTTCACACAGTACGACAGAGAAGATCTTGCACGCGATGTTAAGAAGACTTATTCCTCTATAGTTGGCGGAGTTATCTCCTTTCTTATGGACTGGGCAAATGATACTGAGATTCCATTCATCAGGTATGCTTTCCTACGACCATATTTTGCAGATGAGCTGATGCATGCGCCCTACCAACTCATCCATCCGCTTTAAATAGCTCACCAGTCAGGCCGTATGCGCCCGGCTTTATTAGTTTTAAGCTTCGAAATAACTAGCTTAATTTCATCTAGGTCAGGTGTACGGAGTTCTCTTATATCTTCGTCCGTTGTGAATGGATTATTCTGCCTGACGCCGGTATCAGATCTGTCATCGCCTTCTACACAAGTGGTTTTCCATATTCTCAGCATCGACCGTGACTATACTACTAGTTTTCCGTCTTGGCTTTATAGCCCTGGAATGTTGGTTTTAATACTTCGTACAACTTGCCAGCGTCATTCCTGTTATAGCATCTTTCCATCTCCTCGATCTCACGCTTTTCGTGAGATCTTTTCTTCTTTCGAGCTCACGAGCGGCTTTCGTCCGTCTATGTAGCATGGCTTTTTAGGTTGTTTGCTTTGCTACATGAACTTGTTTGCAATGCTCACCAAACCAGGAGTTTCTAGCTGGTGGCGGTTTGAAACCTAGCACATCAGACGCAGCGTCTCTGATGGTACGGTGGCAGTGCTTCCGCTGTTCTTCTGTGGATTGTGCCGGAGTCACTGGACTTTGCGAGAGGTTGAGAGTAACTCGATCGGCGAAGATCCTAGCGGTCTCCTGCGACTGTAGCTTTCCTCGTTCGTACCTTGACTAAAACAAGGTAGTGATCCGAGTCGATGGCGTCGATCGCAACGTGATCAATTTGGTTGATGGTCGACTGATCTGGTGACCGCCAGGTTTCTCTATGGATGATGAGATGAGGAAATCGTGAATCTCCTTGGAAAAAATTCTTTGTCTTGACCCATCCAAAACGCATCATAAGCGGCCATAATTCCGCTATCGTCTTCATGATAATGCTTGACTCGAAAGAAAGAGGGAGAAGCACTGGGAGCTAGATCTTGCCAATAAGGCGGCCGCTCGAGCAATTCGAACCCCGTTTCTTGAATGAAGCCATGCCTTGTCTTGACCAAACAGTACTAGGTCGCAGTTTTCCGCGTTTTTTTTTTTTTTTAATGACCTTCGCCATCTTCTTATTTGGTCTGCGATTCTGAAATAATTATTCCTTCAGCGCCCCGAAAAACGGATGCCTTCCCCGCCGAAATTGACAGTTTGAATTTCTTTGGCATCGGTGAGGAGACTCGCTTCCAAGTCATCGATTGTTATCTGGTTTCAGCATCAAAATGGTGGATCCAGGTCTCATCCATGGTCACAAAACGTAACAAAAACATTTCCTAGTCTGCTAGGAACTTCTCGAGATTCAACCTCGAATTGTCGACTAATGTCGAATTGTAGGTACCCAACGCGCAGAGACCTTTTTCATATGCGGTTCTATGTGACCTTAGCTATATGCCTAACGGTCACTCTTCGATCTGCCAACACAACATTTTCAACTTTTTTAAGCTATCTTCAGTGAAAGATGTTGATGGGCAATGTTGGTCTTTAGTGCATGTTCTGAGCAGCTTAAACTTTTTGGCGAAGTGGAATATGGAGGGTGTACAGGGTGGGCCTAATAGAAGTTTCTTTTTTAAATTTTATTCATGTATTATGGCTTTATATGAAATACAACGTCGTTCAAGTGGCTACGTCGGCTGGCTTAACAGTAGCGCATTCTATTACCCCAATTTTCCAAGACCTTGTTGATGGTTTCGGGCTGTAGCTCACGGATTGCTTGGATGATATTGACCTTCAGTGCTTGAATCGTTTCCGGATTGTTGACATAACATCGGTCCTTCACGGTTCCCCACAAAAAAAAAGTACAAAGGGGTCAAATCGCAGCTCCGAGGCGGCCAATTGCGGGTTTTCCGAGCCGAGTTGAAAATGCGCCTCCTCAGAATCGCCCAAAATCGTTATCCAATTCAGGCTGCCCAAACTGCGAAGCGATAACGAAGCAGATGGTCGCAGGTCTTTAGTTCCTGAGCCAAATGGACCTTGTTCGCTTACAATCCGAGATCTTTGTGCAGAATTTTCCTCAGGCTAGTGCGTGAAATGTTGAGCTGTTCAGATCGATGGCGAGTTGATGTTTGTGAATTGAGTCTCACACTTTCGACCACAGCAGTCACATTCTCATCTTTGCGCATCGTACGACGACGAGAACCATGAGTGTTGTCCACTAGCATACCAGTCTCATGAACTTTTTGCACAAACTTGCATACAGCAGTTGCTGTGGGTGCTTCATTTCGGCCAAAACTTCTTTTTCAAAAACGCACTGTTTGGGCTACACAGCACTTACTTTGGAAATAAGTTTTCAATATTTCCCAACGTTGTCCAAGTGTAAAGCGGCTCATTTCCGCGGAGGTATGATACTGACTTTCTGTCAAGATTTCGAGCGGGAAACAGCTGTCAGTGTCAAAATAACCTATAAATAATTAAACACTATAATGCGCACCCTTTATATGTCTTTGGTGGACAGTTTTTTCAAGCAGAGGTACTTGATGAACGCATTAATTGGGTTTTTTTCCACATTAATGTATCTCCTGGGAATTTTGGTCTATTTTTATGAAGTTTTTTTTTTGCTAGCAGACTGGAAATAATCTATTTTCATTACTTTTGGATCACTCTTCGTATATTCTTAATCTACGGCGTAGCCTCCCTGGCGGTCTCTTTCCCTCATGTCTTTCACTCATTATTCTTTTGCTGGGATGAGTGAAGTTTCTCGACTTCTGAATCCACAATAAATTCTTTTTAAAATTTTGTTTTCAAAATCCGAAATCTCTTTTGATCCTTTTTAGTCAGTGAACAAGTTTCACGACAAGGGGGTGGTCGTGTTGCAATGGTAATCATCATCGACTGTTGAGCCGAAGGTCTGTATTTCAAGTTCGTCCACAGTCAAGAACCATTCCTATAAGGAAAAACTGTGCAACAACATCAGTTGTGAATGAGAGATGATCAAAAAGTACTGACGAAGGCATAACACTAGCAGCATAAGATCACTTCAAAATTCATACTCTGTGTGTGCATTTCCAATATAATACCTTAATGGCATGGAAACAAAACAGTTACTGTGAACTACAACAAATGCGACAAATTCAGTCGAATCTCTCAAATCCCATCTAGGACAACCACCCCCGGAGAGTAGTGAACAAACATCTTCGACATAAACCTTCTGCATCCCGCCCAGGTTGTGTGACAAACACCATAAGAGCGTACACTCTTGAACCTGCACGAATTATTTGAAAAAAAAAAAAATACCGTACAGTGTCACTGGAATTATTACGGTTTTATAACTATGTAATTGGAAATAAATGTCTCTCAACTGTCGTTTTAATTACCTCTTTATTTCCCAAAAGCTCCAGATCGTCAGCGTAAGCTAGAGCGGGTGTGATTCCATTAAGGGCTACGTAGTCCAGTGGATCCTAATAACAACTGTTTTACGGAGAATATTTGGACTGGGCAATAGATGAGGAATGTAGTACTTATGGCTGCGAATTAATTTCAAGCCCCATATTACAACAACCATAAAACGATATTAGAGAATTCCCGTTTCTTTTTGAATATGCCTCTTTTGCACCTGTTTATCGTTTATACCTTTTGGTTATATATGAGCTTTTGTTAGGTGTAATCGAACCAACTATATCTTCTTGTGACTCCGTAAGATCATTAGAAATCACTTTTGCCAAAGACTCTAGTGTATGTATTTCTCTTTGACTATTCCGAGATGCCAAGCAGCGCATATTTCAAGTTCAAGTTATCTAACTTTGCAGCATCAATATCATCAGTATATCAGCCAATCAAACGACCTCTTCATTCCTGAAGCCATTCTTTCTGTTGCAGCTCTATATTGTTTTTTTGACCAGACATTCTCCTTCTCTTACTGGTATTCATCTTTACTTGATTAGCCTGTTATTCGTTCGTTTTAGCAGCTACAGAGGTCACATTACGTCCTCAGTACCCTGTAGAAAGATGTATGTACAATCGCCAGTTAGGCCTTCAACATGTCTAGATTTAAATCACCAAAATATATGTAACACGTCGTGTCCGCTTATACATATCTGGACCAATGCATGTATCTGTGGTAATTCGTCTAATGTCACCAGTCACCGTGTTTTGTATGTATGTACTTATTCCCTCACTGTACTTTCTTTTTTGGCTCACATTTAACCACAACAACTACAACAAAAACCAAAAAAAAAAAACATCAACCAAATATTAATTAAAAAACCAAAAAAATCTTTTCTTTTATTTCAAATTCAAAAAACCAAAAAAAAAATCTTTTCTATGAACTTTCATTTACTCAATCATTCCGGACACATGCTTTGCCGCTCCCTTCGTCCATGCCTCTCTGTTTATTTTCATTTCATTCGACCCCCGCCTTCCTTACCCCCACTTCGTTCTTTTTTTTTTTTTTTTATAACTCTCTTTATGTGTTTATTTGTTTTGTGCGCTTGTCAATGTTGTGTATCGTGTTATTAACAGACGAAGAAGCCATTTCCTCGAAACCTTTACTTCTTACGCAATTCAACGAGATACCTTATGTCCGCACAATTAACAAAACTCCGATTCAGATTCGCGTAACCGATTCAGTTGCATTCTACAAGATCGATTCTTCAACCAATGAATTGCCTCTATCCGAAATAGATTTCTCTCAGAACCCGTGCAGTCCGGAAACACTCAACCTGCCATTGAAGAATCCACTTGCCGACGAGTTGGATGTGTCGTTGGTTGACGATCCGGCCGTAGGCCACCCGAACCATCGAAAGAAGATGTTCCCGAAAATATCTCCACTGGCAACTAACGAACGTCCCCTGTCCTATACCTGTCTAACGTCCCTTTCGTGTGCTGACCATATAAATACCCTATCAGACGGTAGTGATGCGCGCTCTAAAAATAATGTGGCTTCAATGCAGTCTCTACTTTCTGATCAGCAGCAAGCTTTTGCCACTCCTATCGAATCGCCGGAGTACACTCAGCTCTCATGCTCTGCTCCGGCGGCTCTTCTAACCCACGAAATTGAGTGTCATCCCCCAGCCACGCTCGTTGCTAATCCACTTAGTCTGCATGCCGCAATTGGCTTTCATCCCACGCCGCCTTGGTCCAAGTGTGGATCTGATACTGCGCTACCAGCTCCAGTCACAAAACCTCCACATCCGCCAACAGCTAATGATGCGAGCAAACGACTTACCCGCCACCTCTCCCACGATGACAACCCTCTGTCCAAAGTGCCTACTAACCACGTCATGTTGCCCTTGTTGCTCGAACCTCCCGAATCATCATCAGACTCATCCCCAGCAATCAACACTGCTGATGACTGCTTAACTGCCTGCCCATCCACTAATCTCTCTTGTTGTCCGACTCAACTGTCGTCATCGGTGTCCTTGTGCAATATGTCATTAAACATGTTTGCTTCAAATTTATTAACAAACGATCATAATTCGAAATCAACCGCCATGCCATGCCCCCTAAACCCTAAAATTCCCATTCATACGGTACGAAATACCCGCACCACAATGACACTGAACGACAAACTAACCACATCGATCCTAACGGCCAAATCACATCCCCCGAACACAATCCTCACTACTACTCTAACTACTACTACTACCACTACCAATACCATAGACAATGCTACATCGACATCAAGTTCATCGTCGGCTTCATCTAGACGCCAAAGGCACAGTATTGCCGGCCAGATGACATACATGAAAATGCTGGGTTTCGGAGGCTTTGGTAAGAAGATGGCCACCAGCACAAACAGTTTATTTAGTACGGCAGTAATTAGCGGCTCATCATCGGCTCCGAATCTACGTGATATGATTCCAAGCACGGCCACGCCATCAGGTAAATGTTAAGTCGATCTTGGTTATAAGTTTTTTTTTACTTGTTTACATTGTTTTTTTTGGTATTTCAAATGTCTTTTCTAATTTCAGGGGATATAAGTGCAAAGTGTATTCACCCGATTTAGCGGTATTTGTTTTTGTTTATTTCTGGTGCCTTGTTTTTATTCCAAGGCATGTGTTTGGTAAAAGTGAGAGATTAAGATAAGCCTCACGATAAGGTGGACACTTTAATAATATGACAGTTTCAGGCGTAGAAATAGTCTAGTTAATTAGGCGCATTGTAGACGAATATAGAGTTCTGTTCTATTTATTGGTCCTGTACTGTACTTAAAAAAACAAAAAAACATAATATTTGGTACAGAAGGTTTCGGATTCTTTTCTTGTCCACCAAAACTACGGTCTTACAGCAATAATTTTCTCTTAAGAGACAAAATTTTGGACCGGAAAACGTGTATGTTGATACAGTTGAGTCTCGATAAATGGCACATTTAGCTTGATCGAATTAGGTGAATGATTTTGGTTTAATGACTGATTGAAAAAACGCTTAAACGTTTGCTTCGGAATATAGTATAGTAAGCCTAAGATTCATGATGACGTTACGTACCACTGTGATCAAATTGTTTATACATCTTTGCGATCTATAGCTAGTTTTTCCAATCCATTTCGCCTATATTTTTGAAGTGAAATTTCACTCCATACGCCGGAAATGAGAAAGAAAACTAAAGGAAACACTTAGGGAAATTATACAACTTATTTCTGAAAGAGAACGTGCAAGAAAAATATGGCAGCAAACTCGAGCCTCCGAAAACAAAACAAAGCTGAATAAACTCGCGAAACAGTTGAAAAGGAAAATTAAGATGTTCAAGTATGTTTCAGTCAATGATTTCCTCAAAGGATTCAAATATTATAAGTTCAGCTGTACATATACTACCTTTAAAAGCTATGGAAAATGGGACAGAAGTATGGAACACACGGCCCAAACATTCGCAGAATACTGAAAAATATGTTCCAACCTCACAAAGAAAAAGAAGTTGTCATATTTATAAAGGATGTTTTTTATAGAGGTCTAAAACTTTGAAATGGAATAAAACAAAGATGATTTTTTAAATTGACATAAAATTGACTTTATTCGAAAGATAATCTTTCGACATTATAATTTAAATATAATTTCTGGCATATGATCGCCACGGCTGGCGGTGAATGGGCCCAAAACAAGATTGCCGTTGATCCTAATTTTCATAAGCGAATTTTGTTTAGCGATGAAGCTCACTTTTGGTTGAATGGATACGTCAATAAACAAATTTGCCAGAAGATTATCTTTCGAATAAAGTAAATTTTATGTCAATTTAAAAAAATCATCTTTGTTTTATTCCATTTCAAAGTTCTATACCTCTATAAAAAACACTCTTTAGAAAGAAATGAAAATGACTAACTACAACGAATGTAAGTAAAATTTGAGACAAAAAATAGTATAAATTCCAAAAAGGCTTCTGATTTTGACCTTATTACCGGAGAATTCTGAAGCAGCTACCAAGAAAACCTATTCGTAAACTTACGAGCCTTGCAGCTTTTAAAATGAAATACGTTCCGAGCTTGGGAAAAGTGGCAGAAGTAATAATCATTTCAAACCCCATAAAGCTACAATTCGAAAACTCCTTGTTAAAAGGCTCAATGATATTATTAATCGAAGAAACTTCATTCCGAACAACCAATTTGGGATAAAAAGGCTTCATTGAACTGAGATCAAGCATTAGAAGAGAAAAAAGTTTGTTCTGCCATATTTCTTGACATTATACAGGTCTTGGTCAAGTTTGGCATGAAGAACTAAATAATAAATTGATATTTCTTCTACCAAAACAATATACTGCTGTCTTAGAATCATGTTTACAGAGAAGACTTTTAAGAATTAAACAAGAAGACACTCACAGCTTATATAGGTCAAAGCCGGAGTTCCACAAGGCAGCTTCTTTGGCCTTATTCTCTATCTCTTATTTATTAGCGATCTCCCGAAACTCGAAATGAGCACGTTGGCAACATTTGCAGATGACAATGCAATATTAGCGTAAGGAGATCTTCTAGTTGCTAGCACGTATCTTAGTGTCCGCAAGGAAACCTGGGGGTCTCTGGATGAATCAACTGTCAACCAGATTGACCACATTGTGATTGATGGCAGCCATGCACGAACGTTTCGAGGAGGTAACATCGACTCGGACAACTATCTTGCGGCAGCCAGGTCATGACTATTAACGTTGCAATGCTATAATCGTAAAAGACCGCCAGAGCCTATGTCGCTCGCGTCTCCCTCAAACTTTCGCAAAACCCTCCAACACCTTCTCAGTCCGTACAACACCAATGGACGATTGTTTGACGATGAGTATAGGAGGGCTCACGCCGCCAAGCGGCAAGCCTATCAAGTGGCGTTGCACAGAAGGATAAGAGCTGCTCGTGAGCATTAAAAGCAGAAGAGGAAGGCAGAGCAGAAGCTTCTCAAAAAAAAAAAAGAAGAGAGCATGAGAAGTTTGCGATCGAAGAGATGGAGGATGCTATCGCAGGAATGGTGTTCGGAGGTTTTATCAAAGAATAAAACAAACATGTCATGGATATAAAGCCAGAATGGAAGCCTGGAGGGACGGAAACAGAAACCTAGTAGCAGTTGTCAGGCAGAATGACCCATTCACCACGGGCGATGATAGGAGAGAATTACGCTCTCCCGCCCCGGACGAATATAGGAATGCTTTTTCTAAACTTAAGTCCAACGAAGTTGCTGGAGTAGTCGGACTACCTGCGGAGATCTTTAAGGCAGCTGTAGGTGACCTGATTGGTAAAGTGCACCACCTCATGTGTAAGATATGGTCAGAGGAATGTATGCCTCATGAATGGATTCTTAGTATCGTTTGCCTGATCCACAAGAAAGGATACCCTTTTGTCTGCGCCAATTACACGGGAATAAGTCTCCTGAACATCGCTTACAAGATCTTCTCTGCTGTACTGTGTGAACGCCTGAAATCGTTTATTGGTCCAGTGTGGTTTTAGGTCCGGGAAGTCCGAGTAAATATATACAAAAAAACCAACAAGTTCCACCATCCATTTGTTGGCTTTACGGCTGCATACGAAAACGTGCATGCAGCGCCATGTCTAGTTTTGGCATCGTTGCCAAATTCATCAGATTGTGAAGGATGACATTGGAGAACTCTCGCTGCTCCAGTAGATTCGAAAGCGACGGAGGAGGGCTTTAATGTCAAAAAAGGCTTTCAACATCCTCCTTGGAGGGATCGTGCAAAATTCACTGGTCAATATGAAGAGCACGATCTTTGGCAAGTCCATATAACTGCACGCAATTGCCGATGACATTGACATAATTGGACAAACTCAGCGAGATGTCAATGGGGACTTTACGAACATTGAGGCGGAAACGACTAAAATGGGACTAGCGTTAAATGAGGGCAAAACAAAATAGTCACATGCAACAATGACATCAGTGCCGAAATCGAACGCTGTTTCTTTGGGTTCGGGAAGCAATTGAGAAGCAGAGTCCTCTCTCGGAAAACCAAGGTGACCATATATGAGCCCCTTATCATCCCGGTCCTGCTTTACCTCCGGAGTGGTCGTCCTTGTTTTTTGAATAGCCAGAAGTCACTAAACTTAAGCTTTATACAAGTCTCATGACCTGCTGTTCCCGTGAAACGCTAATTTAAGCCCGACCGTGGTTTGGTATTTTTAGTGGCCTTCAAAATGCCCCACACAGAAAAGTCGAATGGATTGGCATTGGAAGAGTCGATAATTCGATAGTCATTGTGCCGACCGAGCACGTCAATAACGGATGAAAACGTTGAGGCAATGAACAAAACTGCAATGGATGATCGTCGAGCCACTATCAGACATTTTCTTAGATATTTTGGGCATGAAACGTGTGTCAGGGAAGTTTGTTCCGAAATTGTTAAATGTTTACCAAAAGAACCCTGGCATGAGTATCGCTCAGGAACTGGTGAATGCCGTGAATGGCGATCCAGATTTGATGAAAAGGGTCATCACTCGCGACGAAACATAGGCATATGGTTATGACGTTGAAACCAAAGCCCAATCATTCCAATGGAAGCCACCAGAAAAGCCAGGAAAAGCACGCCAAGTTCGGTGAAAAAGTTATGCTCACTGCTTTTTCGATTACAATGTCGTGGTTTGTCATGAGTTCTTGCCGGAAGGTCGTACGTTCAATAATGAGTATTACCCTGAAGTTATGAGTCGTTTACGTAAACCAATGCGAAGTAAAAGTCCAGTATTGCGGGGAAAATATTATGGAAGTTGCATTACAATAATGTACCTGCTGACTCATCGTTGCTTGTGTGTAAATTGGTGCCAAAAACAACACCGTAATAATGCCTCAGCCACCGTATTTGGCCCTTTGCGACTCTTTTCTCTTCTCAAAACTGAAACGACCTATGAAAGAACGGAGATTTTTGTCACTATGGAGGAGATAAAGACCGCATCGATCGAAGAGCTTAAGGTTGTAATAAAAATCTGAATATCATGGGGGCTTCGAGGAGTGGAAAGAACGCTGGATCAAGTGTATTACATCGGAGAGAAATTACTTTGAGGGGAATAAAAGAGATATGGATGAATAGATATATATATTTCGAGAAAAAAATAAAAGTTACCTTATTTTTTGAACAAACCTTGTAGATTCCGAGTTTCACGATAAATGGTCGCATTTATCTTAATCCTATGATTTCAAAATGCGGCTCAAAGCTTAAAAAATCGTGCCGCTTGCCTTCCAATGGCCACCGTTCTTTTGTCGTATGAACTTCGTATCAACTCATTTGCTTTTAAACCTTACCTTTTTTGGCCGCTTGTGAGACCGGGAACTTTTTGGAATTCTAAGGCCTTGAGTCTGAACTCATTCCTCAAAATTTGGTTTTTCCAAGGATAATTTTTCTTCCGCTACGCCGAGTATTTCATTCGATTCTGGCCTTCATACACCATGTTGCACAACATGTTGCAATGTTTTTCGGGCCAAGTTCATAGCATTTTGAAATGCTGCCGCTTTCGGTGTAAGGCACTATGATGCGATACACATTTTTTTACTTTCGTATGTCGTATGTGATTTTCAAGCCAAAAAAGAGGAATAATGCTACTATCTTCGAATTTTATTGTCGATAGAACAGATATTAAACACCCGATAAAGAAGATCCTTCCGCACATTCATCGACAATGATATGAATTAATAATTATCAAAGATTCAGCGTGGTGCCATTCGTAGTTTGGCAGAAGCAACGATGAGAAATTAGTATATGTATACGACCTTTGATGCATCACGATTGTACGTTTTGAGGAGAACTTTCGACCAAATGGCACGAGCTTCTCTCAACTAAAGTTATTGTAAATTAGCCAAATTTCTGTCACGACCGCAGTCGAATTCAGCAAATTAGCTAGCCATGCTCGACTTAGTAGTTCATCACCTAAAACCCAAAAAAGAATTCGGCACACCATTGTTCCACATCGAATTGGTCATGATTTAATTCTATTTTTTGGCTGAGATGGAACATAAATATTACTTTCCATACAAGTGACCTACCTACATATGGGCCTACATTCAGGGTTCATAAATACATACAGTGGCGTGCCCATATATAGAAACCCGTTTGGTGACCAGTTTTTTTTTTTTATACTTTAAGCGTTTCTACCTTAAGTATACATCAGTAGAACTGATCATACACATAATTAGAAACGCACATTATTTTTAGCAGAAAAAGTCTCAGTATTTAGTAGCGTAGCCACTTTTTAATTGCTATCCGCTGTCTTTGGGGCATAGATTCTACCAGCTTTTAACTCTGCGGAACTCCATCCGAGTAGAGAATTGGAGAGTCTCTACTAACTGTTCCTTTTCGGACCATAGCCGCATACTCTTCAACCTTAACGTTAATAAAGAAAAACCGAAACCTTTCAGAAACCCTCAGAAGACAGACTGGAATCTTTTCTCAAACCTAGTTGCCAACAGGTTAGTACCGCCACAAGCCATCACTAACCCCGATCCAACTTACATTGAGAATTCAGTAATCTTGTGAGAATTCTGAAAGCGGCTTTCAACAAATCCTGTCCTTTGCAACGTGCTCGCAAGAAGACCAGCGAAGTCTGGTGGACCACAGAGCTAAAGCAACTCAGGACCAGGACCCGAACTCTATTCAATAGAGCAAAGGTCTCCAAAAGAACCGAAGATTGGAATAATTACAAATCCAGCTTCAATGAATACAAGAGCAAAACAAGAGCAGCAAAGTGTAAATCCTGGCGGGAGTTCTGCGAATCAATAGAGGATCTCAACGAAGCCGCAAGGCTCAGAAAGATTCTATCCCGGGATTCATCCTTAAACCAGATGATTATTGGTCAGAATCCAGTCAGGAATCCCTGCAACTGCTGACTGTAACCCACTTCCCAGGTTCTGAAACCCATGAAACCACGAGACGACGGTCCCTACGGTTCACACAACCGAAGAAGTAATAAACAAGATGATCATAACCGATAAAGTATCATGGGCAATAAATTCGTTCAAACCCTTTAAATCTCCGGGGCCGGACGATATCTTGCCAGCGATACTTCAAAAAAACACTGCACCCCACCTCGTAAGCCATTTTTCCAATTGCCTGCGCGCGGGGTACAACCCAACACAGTGGAAAGAAATAAAGGTAATTTTCATACCTAAGGAAGGTAAACCAACCCATACTGCCTTAAAGGACAAATTAGTCTCTCGTCGTTTCTATTAAAAACCTTGGAAAGACTCCTTGACCTATACATCAGAGGACTCATCAACTCACGTAACTTATGCAACACTCAACACGCCTACCTGAATGACAGATCAGTGAAAAGTGCTCTGCATAGTGTTGTCCATGAAATTGAGAGCTCGCTGAACCTAGAAGAGTTTACAATGGCAGCCTTCCTCGATGTAGAGGGGTCCTTCAACCATATAACAGCTCTAGAGGACATAAAATAGACAAGTCCATTGTAATCTGGATTGAAAATATGTTGAAGAACAGAATTATCAATGCAGATATTGGACACAGCTCTATAAGGAAAGTGACAACTAGAGGCACACCACAGGAGGGAGTTCTCTCTTCTTAGAGTTAACAAAATCCTGAAAATCTTCATGGAGAAAGGCACAAAGACAAAAGCTTACGCGGATGACCTGGTTATCCTGATAAAAGGTAAATTTCTACCAACTATCAGTGAACTAATGGAATCTGTGTTGAGGGAACTCTCCTCATGGGCAAGACAGAACGGTCTGAGAATAAGCCCCCAGAAAACCGACCTGGTCTTGTTCACCAGGAAAAAGAAAATTCCGATATTTGCTCCCACAAAGTTAGAGGGCACTCCATTCAAAATCAAAGCGGAAGCCAAATATCTAGGTATCATTCTTGACTCCAAACTCTCCTGGAAAAGGAACCTGGAGGAAGGGATGAAAAAAGGATTGAATGCTTTTTATGCATGCAAAAAGACCTTCGGAAAAATATGGCGCTTGCAACCGTACATCATTCATTGGATGTACACAGCAATCATCAGCCCCATTTTAACTTATGGGGCCCTAGTCTGGTGGACTGCTAGCAGCACGAAAAGCTATATGTACATGCTCAACAAAGTACAAAGGTAAGCCGCTGTTTGTACAACGGGAGCCATGAGAAGCACATGATACTTCATCTCCTCCCCCTGGATCTATTCATAAAAGGCTGCACTGCAAAGAGCACTCTCAGACTAAAAGAGTCCTCTCTGTGGAAGCAAGCCAACTATGGACATGCGGCCATACTTAGAATAATAGACTACCTGGGAAAAAACATGGTTTTAGTAGCCTCGCAGCTACGACCGACTATATTTCCCTCCAAAATGACTTCTCTCTCAGAATACCTATCCTTTTCCCCGACAGGGAAGAGTGGCTATCAAACGTCGTAATCAATGACCACGAGATCACTCTCTTCACCGGCGGATCGAAAATGGACACAAGCACTGGGACCGGATTCTACTCTGATACCCTCCACAAACAGGAATCATTCAGACTCCCTGATCAGTGCAGCGCTTTTCGAGCAGAAATCCTAGCAATAGAGAAAGCAGCCAAACACCTACAGGTAACCGATATCCCACCATCGGATATCACTATCTTCGTAGACAGCCAGGCTGCTCTGAAGTCAATAGAATCCTGTATAACGAGATCAAAGACTGTCATGAAATGTCACGACTCACTGAAGTCCATCAGACACCACAAAGTCAAACTCTGCTGGGTCCCGGGCCACAGCTCAATCGCAGGGAACGAAAGAGCAGACGAATTGGCCAGGCACTGGTCTGAACTGGACATCAGCGAAGGACACGTCAATGCAACCACCGAGCAGTGCATTATACTGGATCATAAATGACACAATCATAAAACAAGCCAACTTGGCTTACAAGAAACGACAGCTACACGACAAGTTCATCGTGGCCAGAGCTCAACATCGGAAAAACAAAGAAGCTCTTGGCGCTGGACCGAAACTCGATCCGTACGCACATCGGAGTGATCACAGGACATTGTCCCATTGGAGCAATGCTTCGGAAATTGGACTCGGGATCCAGGGATATCTGCCGGAGCTGCGGCGATGAGGAAGAAACTGAAACGATCCAACATCTGGTTTGCCACTGCCCAGCTCTCCGGAATCGACGCCTAGCGTCACTAGGCCAAAGATCCTTTACAGAGATTGCGGATGTGGCTAATGCAGATATATCGGATCTTCTAAAATTCATAAAGATCACGGGGAGGTTTCAGCCACCATGTGATAGGACAGGTTAATTATATGTGTACCCCCACAAATGAAGGGAATCACAATGGGCCTTTTGGCCTCCGAGTGGAAGTGATGCTTAACCATCACACTCCCCTTCTTTAACCTAACCTAACCAAACTCTGCGAAATACCCCCCAAGTAATTTTCGTCATATAAATGTTGAAAATATAGAATTTATAGCTTAGTTAACTTTTTAGAAGAACCCATAATTTTTGATTGATTTGAGATCAGGACTGGAAGATGGCCCGTCCAAAACGATTACCCTTTGCTCTTTAAATCTTCCTTTTTTGTATAAGCAGCCGTCTTCTGTGGAATATTATCCTCCTGTCGCAAGATCCAAAACTAGAAATTAGGCGCCCCGAAAATGCATCTTTAAAATGTATACTTTCGCTCGAGCTGTGTGGCGATTGCAGCGTCCTGTTGAAACTACATATTCTCCAGTCTCACCTTCAAGAATTATTCTGTAAAAACAGTCAAAAATATTGCGCGATCTTGTGGAGTATTACGTTCTAATACCTGTCGACTGATGTTCTGCATGTGTTTACTTCACAAATAACAAAACCAAACTGGCAGTTGCCGCTGTTTATAATAGTTATGACATCTTCACATAGAGTGATACGTTCTGCGCCACTTTGTAGAATGAAGGGTTATGCACTAAGAAAGAGCATATTTCACACGTCGTCTTCGAGAACTGAGAAATATATAAGGCAGAGTGGGAATTGACCAGAAGCTTTTATTTTGAAAAGAAGTTCATCCCGAATCCTATATATCATACATGCATAAGATGCATTCATATCTTCAGCGTTTCGAGTTGCTTAAAGGCTCATAGCTAATGAAGCTAATCTTGACTTGACAAGATCTGCTTTGAGTGCCATGCGTCGAAATAAGCTCTTGATTTATTAGATTGGTACCAAAACAGTATTGGTCTAGTAAGAGTAAGATTTTCTAGGTTGGTAAATACCTTGCTTCGTAGATGCCGTCTTTTCTGAAATAGGTACAATGACCGGCACTTGGGCTCCCGCGATAGCACTACTTTACATATCCCAGTTTGATGCCTTAAATTCGCACTTTCCTAACTATCGAATGTAAAATATGAGGTATTTTTATGTACAAACTTAGGATGCCTCTCATGGAAAACTTTGGCATTTGCAATATTGCTGCACTTATCAAGATAATGAAAATCCTTTGAACTTGCATACCTTTTGAAAAAGCTTTGAAACGATTCCCCAATCCTGATAGAAAAAATATGAAGTTTTGAAGTTGTGCTAATGGCTACGTTTCCATCACGAATAACGATAGAATAGGTCTACAAAAAATACACTACCAATACTCAAATAATTTATATCCTTAAGATTAATTGCCTTAAATGTAGGTAAAAAAAAAGGGAAGGGTCTAGATTCTAGGGAGCTAAACAAAACGGATCGATTTGAATTCTTACTCATTTCGCCGTCCTTTCTTGTTCCATTGTCTGTAAAGGCCCCATTATATAGGAACTTCTTAGCAATATGTTCCAATTATTCGTCGTAAGCCACGTTGAGTGCACGTCGAATGCAATGTGCTTATTGGTATTGATGGATCTGGATTAATGATGTCCCTGTCGGAGCCGTTCTCCGCTTTCATACAACGAGTGGAAACCCAGTGAAGTTTGTAATATTCGACGGTGAAATATCTGCACATATAGGTAAGTACATAATGTGCTTAGCTGATATCTCGATAGTAACGATTTCCGGTTGAAAGAGATTCTTTAAGAGCATGATACCTGTTTACTCAGTGTTTCCGAATAATGTTTCGGCAAACTGATATAAATGAAATTATCTGGAAATGTGCCCCTATGAAGCAATGAAGCAATGAATTTTAGACTTTTGTATTACATTAATATGACTGCGCTTGAATGACTGACTTGAATCAAAGGGATGCCGTGGCTCAGTGATTGAAATGTTGGCTTCCGAAACCGACGACATGGGCCTTGCGCCCTTTATAGCCAAGTCATCATAACAATTTATTGGCATCAAAACCATTAATTTCTGCCTAAAACGGGGCTGAGGCAGTTAACCACCTTAACCTCGCTGTCTATCATATAAACCTTTCGTGTGAAGGTGCAATTGGGTTTCTGTTTTTTTTTATTAAGTGTTTGAGTTCGATTTTATTGTTTCATTAAGGTGAACAATTTAACCGGTTGGTAAATGAGGCAATGCAGATTTCAAGGAATATTATGTTTTTTTGCCTCTTTTGGTCTTCAACCTTTTTTTTTAGAAGATCGCGACTGATATTTAGATGTGAATACACCTTGCACATTTCCCCGAAATACCTAGAAAAGACAAAAAAATATTTAACTACCAAAAAACTACAAGTCCACTGTTATCCTTAAATCCAATGAAATCTACTATAAAATCTAATCAGCAGTTCTTGAAGGCTTTGGTGGCGTACCGCCAATTCGTCCCCTGGAGACCCTGCACAATGCGCTCTCGCTCAGGCAACTGGATATGTTCCTGGAGAAAATGACAGTTGCGCCGCTCTTCAAAACACCGGCTTCATCACCACCGAAGAATCCTTCTACACCCATACCGATCGTCGCTCAAACGTCACCCAATCTCCAGCTGGACAGCGAAAAATCGGTAATAATTCCAACGAACATCTGCAACGAGCCATCGCCAGGAGCCACTGAAATGACTCAGCTACCAACTGAGGGAACAATCGAAGGATCAGATGCAAGGAGCCCTGAAGTGCCCACGGGCGAGGCACCGGTCGGAGACATAACCAGTGACGCTGGATGTTCACTAAACAATCCGTCACCGTGTGACTGTAGTAGTAAGTCCGATGAGGAAGAAATGTAGTCTTCCGAATCGAATGAATTTAGTTTTCTTTTAACCTCATTTATAGTTAACGTGTTTTTTTATTCACTTGCCGTTTCTACTGTCAATCTAATCTTAAAATATTTCAATTTTCGTTTCTTTTTTGTATCAATTTCCGTTTGTAAAAAATCAAAAGTTTGATTTGCTTCATTACTTTTTTTTGCTTAAATTCAATTTGTTAGTTATGGATAAAAGAGTTCATTGCTTATGTTTTATACACTATACGAAAGAATGGAAAGCGAAAAGTTAAGAAAAAGAAATTTTGATTAAAGCATGTTTTTATTTGCAAATGCATTTGTTTTGTTATTCACCTGTTCACTTGGTTCTTCTGTCTTGACCTCTCGTTCGTTTCCAGCTTATTTCAATTTTCAGTTTAACTACCTCTTTAGTCTGTCGTTATTTGCACACAGTGTAGGGGAGGCACTTAATCCTCCTCCTTCTCTTCGATGTTCTTTAGAGAAGTGAATGTTTTTGAAAGTTTTCTGTACGTATGTCCTTGTCCACACTTAATTTGAATATTCCTACTGTTTATTTTGGATCACTCTCATGGAGTTGTGTTTGATTACAAAGTCCTCAGAATAATGTTACTTTTATAAAAGTTGTCCTCAGCAATCGTGAGCACTATGATCGTAGCAATTGGGGTGCGTCAGTTTCGCCTGCGTTTGGAAAGAATTAAAAAAAATATTTTTTTACCCTTCGGCAAGACTACTAATAAGCATTCCCGTGCCTTGCTCATTTATCAGACACTAAGTATAAGTGTCCTGGTTTTATAAGTGAATCACCAAACTACACGAAATCAATAAAACACCCTTCCTCAGGGCATGATTTAAGAAGACTGGGTTTTCGATCATGATATTAACCTCACATACAGCCAAATTGTTTACACTGAGTTTCTTTACATTGATTTCCCCGTTAATTTTAAGAACAGGTATGAGTTTTTAATTAAAGGCTCTATCAAAAATGGCAGCTCTTTCTCAACTGCATGCCAGTAAAAATTAGATGACAGTTGTATATTATGAATTTGACGCAACGTAAGTTAAAAATCTTAAGGAAGCCTTACCGTCACTAATATCGCATCTTAGTCAGTAAGGTATTGAAAATGCATGCATTTTAATAATTAAAAGATGCAAACAAATTCTAAGTCAACGTCGATGGTGATATGGGTCCAAAATTATATCATAAAACTTCATCAAAAAAACCTACATGTCCAACAGAAGTCGTCAGTGTCTATTGATTATAAAAGTTGATGATAAAAGTTAAAAGTTCGGCGGCACTATTCACTCTTCTTCTAGCCATATGGTGTCAAGTCAACCCGCTATTCCATTGTCATCTGATTCGATAATCAACGCAAAAAAAACAATAATTGACGGAAAAAAGAACGGTCTCTATTTGCGCGCCACTCATGATTGAATTATTTTTTTAAACTTTATTTCTATAAGGTCATCCAATACGAGGTGTCATTTTAAATAAATAGAAAAGTGGAACATTTTTATGAAATATAGCTATTTAGGGTGATCCAACAACTTGCGTAAAAGGTTTTTTTGTGTAAAATTTAAATTTATTAATTAAATTTAAAAACAACATCGTTCATGTGACCGCCATGGTTATCATCTGACATTATTAATTAGTTTTTGAAGATTAAGTTAATCTGTTCGAACAATTTTGGTCAATCTTTTTTTTCGAATTTGGTCAAATTTGTCTGTTTTCTTATGCGGTTTCAATCGTTTCATAATACATTTAGAGTGTTATAGTTTTTTACATGCGGCCACGGAGTAAAAAGTTTTTAGACCGAACAATTTGGTTTTTTCGGTCCCTGATTCATTTTTAGGGATAAAGAAAAGTGCTTTATTGGTGCAATATTTTTGTTTTTTTATTGCTTCTCAGAAACATTCTCCTTTTAATTAGTACTTTGTTGGATCTCCTCTTGCTTTGACCCAGATAGGTTTTACCATGTGGAAGTAGGTATGGTATTCCAGGTCCGGATAAGTAAATTTTTTAGGTTTTCAATTGATTCTGGACCTTTTCGCAACCTTAAGTTTCATTATTGAGCAGATATTCTCAACTTGATACATCGACATTATTTTCTTCGAAGTACTTTTTAACCTAAGAAATAAAAAAAAATAAATGCAGATATTATTTTTAGTCATAAAAGTCCTTTCTTATTTAAGAGGGTAGTCTCATGTGAACGCATAAATTTTACCTCTTTTTAGGGAATTTTTTTTATAAGGCAATAAAATTGAATCATTTTAATTTTTTTATATGTTTTTATTTGTATCTTGAAATTTATAATTTTTTTTCTTACTCTACATTTTCTATATATTTTTTTTTAAATTAAATTAGACATAAAAAAAAGCAGGTCACTGGCCATGGTAATACATAGCTGCTGTTCATGTTGTCTAAAATAAAAAAATCGAATGGATTATTGTTCAGTAGGTCTGACGTTAACGGCCCTACCAAAATTAATCAATTTTATTGAAAAAAAAAACTGGCGGACTGTAGAAAAAATCTTGTTTTTTTTTGTTAATTTTTTTTTGTTAAAAATCGCTAAAAAAAATAAGAAAATATTTTCGAAAATAAGCAATTTTAATATGGCCGATAACCATTAATGAGTAGAAGAAGAACATATATAGATTTCAAAGCAATCGGTTGAATAGTTTTTTTTTAGGACCGTGACAGTTTTAGAAAATTATGTTTCGAGAAAAATGCGTTTAAAGTTTCAAGAGCAGAGACAAGTCGCTTACGGCGCGTCGGCGACTATGAGTTGTAACTTATTTAATACTAGAAATTTCGATCTGAATTTTTCACAGCATATTTTCGATAGGTTTTACTATCGAAATGTGAAAAAAAAAAATCTATTTTTCGAAGTGGTCACATGAGACTACCCCCTTAAAGCCTGATAATACAAGTTCATACTTATAATTTTGGCTGTATGGCAAGGAGCATTGTCCTGTTGAAAAATGAATATGCAAGTGTTCCCAAAAAGCTCCAGCGCAGAGGGCTCCAATACATTTTCCAGAACCCGTAGGTAAACTTCTGCAGAGACTTTCAATTCTACGAAGACCATTCTAACTTTTTCATCTCCAGAGAATCACACCTAAAGTTTTGGGGGGCATTCGCAAAATGCATTCAGAGCTTAGTCTTTCCTTTGGATCTCTTCGCACAAGGATCCTCCCATCTCCAACATGCAACGTAAACTTTGATTCGTCCGAAAAGATGACATTGTTCCACATGTCTTGAGTCTCAAAAGCATCTTAGTCCAGAGCAATTGTTTTTCTCTGACTCTTTTTGGAAAATCCGGCTGCAATACTAGTTTGAGTGCTCTAAGTCCAGCTTTCACGAGCTTTTCCTCACTGAACTTGACGAAATTATTTTTCCTTTAGCTCGACACAGACCGGTTATAAGATCCACCGAAGTCTTGAACCCATGGTACTGCACCAAAAACCGATCTTCCACTGGGGTCGTCTTTTTTTACCTCCCTTTTTGGCCTTTCTTTCTGCTGGCGGTCTCAAGATATTTTTTTAAATTCCATGCCACAGTTTGTTTAGTAACATTTAATTTTCTAGAAATTTCACCTGTTGTCAAAGCTCACTCAAACCGCATTCTTTAATGGCAGTCTTGGAGACACCTTATGTGTGAACCGGCGCATTGTGCTGAAGAAACAACACTCCTCGCGACAGTTTCCGTCGACGTTTTTCTTGAAAAGCATCTCGCAATTGATGTAGTACGGAAGTCCGTTTTGTTGCGAGCCTTAAAATCCAGCAGTAAAATTCTTTCGGAATTCCAACATATCATAGCCATAATCTTTTTCTGAGATTGATTCACCCTTGCTTTTTGTGGCCGCGCTGAGCTTGAACGACGCCACTCCATCGATTCCTTTTTTGACAGAGGATCATGATAAAGAATCATGGTTTCGTCTCCTGTAACAATGGAATCCAAAACTTCTTTATGTCGGCCTTCAGGAAGAGATATAAACTGAGCACAGCACTTCACACGTTCTTGTTTTTGAACAGCGGAAAGAAGTTTTGCGACCCACCTTGCGACACCCATTCTTTCACGGTGGAATACAAAGGGGGAGATTGATACTCATTTTATACATTTCGAATTTTTAATCGACTGTCTGACTTTGAAAAGCTTTATCTTTGTATTGTGATGGAAGACCTAATATTTTTAATTGTGGGTAGGTAACTAAAAGTCTAGTAACTTAATGACAAGTTAGTTCTGTATCGCCGATTATTTTAATGTAGGTAGGCGGAAACTTTTGAACCTTCAATTTTAAAAATTAAGTGAAAATGTAATGTTAGGCAAATTTATCTACCTATATCTGGAATATACAAAAATTAATCAATATTTTGTTGGTCAATAACTTGAATCTGAAGTTGCAACGACTTACCAATGGAAAAATATTTTATTTACGACTTCAAAGTTACTATTTTGTCTATTGGAGTGTTTTTTTTGGTACACAACATTTTTTGTTTTGTTGTCTGGCGCGAAAATAAATAATTGTAATGTTTTTTCGACACGGAAACCGGCGACGTGGAATTGATCATGGGATAAGCATGGATTTTCCAGATCACTGCCGCAAACACTCAACGACTGCCCTTGCGATTTGTTTATCGACATTGCGAATGCAACCGCATTGGAAATTGTAGCCGTTTGAAGGCAAATGGCCAGTCGTTTGGAATCATCGGAATGCATGGGATAAAGGGATTTTGCCATGGTCAATTTCCAGCAACTGTTTTGAATAAAAAACTTCTCCAGAGTGGTTGTTCTGCAACTCAACGCGCATAGTCATAGTTACTTTGAGTTTTTGATTGTTTCGTCTTGCATCATGCGGTCTAATGCCTCTAAAGATTTTTTGTGAGCCATTGTATATACATTCACCTCAAACAATCAATTTGCATTGCTGTATAACATTTTAGCCATTGCAGAGTTTTTCCAAATGTTTGCATGTTCAATGGCACCTTGAGTGCCGAATGACCTGTTCGACCACCTTTCAAGAGTTTAGCTGCAATCCCTGAAGAAGCAACTGCAAGTGAAACTCCATTTTGATATTAAAAATGTTTTTCCAGTTCCTCCGGGAGCACTCAAAAAGAAAATTCCTCCAGTTCCATCATTCATCACTTTTATGAGTGCATCGTACGCATATTTTTGTTGCTGATTCAATAGAGGGACATATCTTTGAACTGTTTCTCTCAATGCCCCCAAATTGTATTCTGTTTCGCGCTTCAACTCTTGATCAAATGCGTCATGCATTGGACGATTGGGTGCTGTCATTCCTAATTGAGTTAATACCTTGGTAAGCATTAAGCACATATGCTCAATTAAAATTAATGGTTCATTGTGCGCGCGTGGTGTAAGTTTTAGCAGTTTTTTAAATGTTTCTAAAATGTGGGTAAAAAGCTTTATTAAACAGTTGTGAACATTTACAAAAAAAATTAGTCGAATCGGTCCAGCCGTTTCTAAGTGATGGTGTCACCAAGGATATATTGATTCATTTTTATATATGTACATTAGGGTGTCCCAAGCCATAAGGGACCAATTTTTTTTTGCAAAATTTTGTACGCATACCCTCTATATTGTTTCTGTTCCTCCTCAACTGTAGTTAAGCCATGAAAGTCCTGCATTAACTTAACAGCTCTTTCGGCAGTATCATTCACTGCTCTTAGCATTGAGACCGTATTTTTAGCATGGAGAAACGAAGCCCTGCTTGCCCATGTAGAAGGAACATCGTTGAGAAAACCGTCATCAATTTTCAAACGAGAAAACAATGTCTTGCTTTTGACTGATATGAAATCGTCAATATTCTTCTCTGAAAAAAAATCAATAATTAAGTATACTGATAAAGTTATATAAACAAAGAAATAAACACAATTAAGCACGTACAACTCTTATACATATGTAAATCCAACTTACCGTAAAATGTTCAACAAAGTTCTTCCTTCGATAGAATGTATCGTTTTCCATGGGTCGAGAAATTTTCTTTGGCAAATTTTTCCACTATTTTCCCTTTTGTTTCAAGATCTACATCATCATCGAAGAGTGATAAAACTGCTATTTCATCAGTTAAATACCATAAATGTTGGTGAAACTTCTGCAAAGCAGCCTTCGCGATAATTTCATCTATTTTTTCGTAGGCTTTTAATGACTTTAAAAAGCATAAATCGTTGTAGGGTGCTTTAACTGCGAGAATACATTGAAGCCATGGTTTGACGCAGATTAGAGCAATAAATAAACAGACGTCTAACAGTTCTGTCTTGTCTTTGTTAGTTAGCTTCATCTGGGAACTGAGTAATGATATTTTTAAGGAATATATTGCTCTAGCCATCCATCGAGCTTGGTGCATGGCACCCGGAGGTGTGATTTTAAATTTTCTGTCTGTATGTCCACCTAAAAATATTATAGAAAGCACTATCAGTTCTCGATAATCACCTCTGGCAATTATGCTGGTTAGTTCGGCGCGGTAAAATTCGAGCAATTTTTCAATTTCAGAAACGATTAGGCACGATTCTACCTCTTTTCTATAGCATTCTACTTTAAGAGGATCGACTTTTTTCCAATGATTCCTGAATTTTTTAAACAGTGGAATATCTGGGCTTGTAGTTACTTGTTTTATTTCTACTTCGAATGCACTCTATGCAATACTAGTTCGTATATATGATGCCGACAAGCAAAAATAAGCATATCTCAAGCTTTTGCTCTAGGAGCACACAGGCTCCATTAATATGACCTGTGTTGTGATACTACAGCTTCGGAATTTGCACTTTGTCTTCGAAATTCCAGTCTAAAACCGTTTTTCAAACAGCTTCTGCCTGTTTTTTGCCTGAAGAATTTTCCAATTTTGGTACAGCAATTAGTTGTTCTTTATTTTCGTAAGATTTCGTTCTTGTTTTGATTTTCGAGCATCCAAAGCGGGCAATAATTTTCCATCCCAGTGAACAGTTACTACGTCTGGTACCTCGTTTTTTAAATCAATTGTTATAGTTTCTGCGCCATCCTTCCTTTTTTTCATGCGTATCCTTTGCACAGACGATTTGCTTATCGGAAATTCGTCAATATTATATCCAAGTGCCTCAATAGTAGCTCCAAGAATAAATACTGAATTTCTCATACTTAACTGACACCTATCTAATGCGGCAACTAACTTTGGAGTAATAAAGTCTTTACGCATTAGTGTTCGACTGGCTCCAGGTTCTGTGTTTCGAAATACCTTTGACAAATCTTCTTGTGATTCTCCTAATTCACTAGAATTAGAAGAAGAATCATCAGGAAATGGTTCAGGTGCTACCAATGAAGTTGATGTGGAAGCACATTTAATTCACCGATTTTCCTCTTCTATAGCTCGAATTCGCGCTCTTTCCTCTTTAGCAGTCAGATTTTTATCTATTCCACCTAAATGACCAGGTCGGCCCGGCTCTCTCTGACACTGCAGGAGGAGTTTGTCTACTGCTATTTTTTTGATTGAAGCGCATCGGCATGCGCATCAAATAAATTGTTTAGATTAGTTACAAATTCATCTTGACGCCGCTTAAACACGTCTTGTGATTTCTTTGCATTTTTTTGTAACTCTCCAAACATGATATAAGCCTACAAGTTTCTTTACACTATTTAGAATCGATTTGGTAGGTATTCGTGCCTTTTCCCAAAAGATTAAACACTTCCGAATAGTGAGATTAGCATTTTCATTCACAGTTAGGTTCACTTCACGAATATTATAAAACAATACTGACAGAACTTGTCTGTTTGAAGGTAGTTCGAACCCGTTATTTGATGTTGTGCATTACCTATTATGTATATATTTTTTTTAGAACTTCGTAATTCCACCGACTCCGACATATTTATTCTTCTTTTCCTTTTTTCTCCGGCGTTGTTATGGTCAGAAGTGTAGGACCATAAGTTTCCCACTTAACTGCATTCCTACTGGTCCGCTTGTGAGGTCTGCCCGTTTGACCTCAGAAAGTAGCGGCAGGCTTCCCAGTTTGGGATTACTTCATCGCTGCGGCCAATCAAATGCTGGTGTTTTTGCATTTCTTTGCACCAATTGTTTTTGGGCCTGCCTTTTTTGCGTGTTGAAATTGGAACGTTGATTGATATCGCCTTTTGGACGGGGTTCAAAGGATCTCTTCTTTGAACATGGCAATACCAACTGAGTCGGTCGCGCTCTATATTTCTTGTGATGGTTTCTTTTACGTGGAGGCTTCCTCGGATCTTTGAACTTCTAATTCTGTCACGCTTTGTTACTCCCGCTGTCATGCGAAGCATCTTCATCTCAGTTGCCGTTAATTTGCTCTCATACTTTTTGTGCATTGTCGAGCATTGTGAACCGTATGTGAGCGCCGGACGTACAACTGAAGTGTAGAGCCTTCCTTTCAGCTTAGGGGCATTTTTCGATCACAGAAGATGGCGGAGTTTTCCCGCCACTTCATCCACCCTACGCTTACGCGATGTTTGATGTCGTCATCACAAGTTGCTTCTCTATTAATCATAGATCCCAGATATTTAAACTTTTCACACTTGGGAAGCACTCTTCCATTCAAGTAAATGTCTGGAATAGGCTGATGAGGGTCAGAGAACGGGCAGCACAGATACTCTGTCTTCTTTGAACTAATACGATACCCGTGTCCCTCAAAAATGTCCACCCACACATCAAGTGCTCGTTGTAGGGACGCCTGATCATCACTTATAATGGCCCCATCGTCAGCAAAGAATAGCTGGTGCACATTGGGGTCCGTTACTTTTCCTTCAAGCAAGCAATCAAGGACTGCTATAAAAAGCAGTGGGCTGAGGACGCTCCCTTGGTGTACACCGACTTTGATTGCGAACTCTTCGGTGACTCCTGCAGTGCATCTTACTCTTGTCGTTGCTCTCTCGTACATGTCCATAATCACTCGCACGTAGGTTTCTGGAACTCCTTTTTGTCTTAGCGCTACCCATAAAAGATCTCTTGGTTGCCGGTCAAAGGCCTTCTCGAAATCAACCAACACCATATGCAAGTCCTTTGAAGAATCACGATACTTTTCCATCATGACCCTTATACTTTGGATTGCGTCTGTTGTTGATTTACCCGAGACAAACCCGCACTGGTCCTCAGATAGTCGTATTATCTTCCGCAGTCGGCTATCTAATACCCGTTCAACGATCTTCATGGTTTGCGACATCAGCTTGACAGAACGGTAGTTATCGCAATTTCGCGTATCACCCTTTCCTTTGTGCAATGGAAGAAGATAGCTTTCCCTCCATTGATTAGGCATAGTGTCGCCTCTCATAAGTTTGGAGATAAGAACCATGAGCCATCTAGACCCGATGTCTCCCATCTTTTTCCAGAACTCAGAGGGTATCCCGTCCGGCCCAACAGCTTTTCTTTTCTTGGAGTTTTTAACCGCGTACCGAACTTCTTCGACTGTGATGTCGGATATTTCGGCATGATTCGGGGCAGCTCTTGGAAAGTACACTCGGGGAAACTGTTCGTTGAGAAGTTCCTCGCAATACTGTCGCCATCTGTGGAGAATTTTTTCGTCTTCCACAAGGAGTTGGCCTTCAGCATTGTTAATAAACTTTGGGAAACGAATCTCCTGAGCATTTTTTCTTCTCTGGGCGGCTATCTTAAAGATATTTGCTCCTTTGTTCAAATTGTTTTGTCGAAGCTCCTGGGTAGCCTGGTTCCTGTCAGACTCGGAAGACGATATTTCTTCCAACTCCTGATAGAGGCCTTCCATGCTTTTCGCTTTGAATTCGGCGCATTTTTTCTTCGCGATACCTTTGCAACATCTATGTATATACCTTTTCACGGCGAGCTTTTTCCTCTCTATTAGTAGAAGAGCACTTTGACCAAGCTTGGAAAGCCATTTTCTTTTCGTGTATCACTGCTTTGGCTTCGTCTGTCCACCACCAGGTTTCTTTTGCGTGTTGGCAGGGGCCTTTAGATGTTCCGAGCAGTGATTTGGCTTTCTCCAGGCCAGATTGTTGTAGGGAATCCCACATGTCTTGTGCTCTGCACTCCTCATTACCGACCTCATCGATAATGGAAGAGAGGTAGTTTTCCATGTTGGTGATAAAAGCTTCGCCTTTTCCTTTATCCAGCTTATACCACTTGATTCTCTCAGACACCTTCGTTTGCTGCTTTGACTTCTTTCTCGCATCCATAAAAAATTCAGTCAGGAGGAGACGGTGTTGAGGGGCGATCGCGTCTCCCAGGATCACTTTGCAATCTTTAACTCGTGGCTTCATGAAACTGGATACCAAATGATAGTCTATTTGAGTTTCATTTCCGCCGCTGCTATAAGTGATCAGGTGCCGGCTTTGTTTGACGAACATGGTATTTAGCACTATAAGATCGTACGACTTGCACATGTTTAGGATATCTTCACCTGAAGAGTTCCTGGTGCCGTATCCCAGCCCTCCGTGGTAGCCTTCATAGTCTTCGCTTGTCTTCCCGACATGTCCGTTTAAATCTCCCCCAACAAACAAAAGCTCTTCCTTTGGGATGATTTTGACAAGGTTGTGGAAATCTAGCCAGAATGCATCTTTTTCTTTTTGTTCGCATCCTACTTGAGGGGCATATGCGCTTACGATGTTCCACACCTCACCATGCATCACCAATTTGAGAGCCATCAAATGGTCACTGGACTTTGAAATGGTTAAGACGTTGCCAAGTAGCTCTGCCGCAAGGATGATGGCGATTCCGTTTTTTCCTTGTTCCAATCCATAGTAAAACATCTTGTAGGCTTTTGTTTTAACGTCCAAGAAACGTGCCCGATTACCGGTGTTTCGCCATTTCGTCTCTTGTACGCACAGGATGTCTACTCGCCTTCTAACCATCATTTCTTCAAGCTCATAGCTGCGCCCACTCATGCCTCCAACGTTCCAACTCGCGACTCTTAAATGTGGCTTACGCCGTTGCATTACTTTGCTATCCCCCGGAAATCCTATAGCTCTGACCCGAGCATTGCTGCTCGTCCCAGGATCACGACCATTAGTAGTGCCTGGCGGGGTAGTGCTTTTCCTTTTAGCGTTATTTTCCATAATGCTACGGTTTGACCGTTTTCTTTCTTCCCCTTCCTTTTTTGGACACGCGCATACTCCAGATTTTTTATTTTTTTTTGATTGATCTTACTCTTACAACACCGGTGATCTCCAGTCGTGTCAACCCACTGATTTGCATGCACACTTGTGGGGCAGTTTAATGGTGGTATAGACTCCGACATATTTATTAATAAAGACAAATAGGTTTAACCGACAAAACAATTAGAAATTACAACCACATCAAGACTTGACGTTCGATGGCTCAAGTAAACAAGTAGTGTCAACTTAAAATTCAAGTCGGCACGGTTGCTGTGATTTAAATTACATGAAAGTTTATTTTTACTTGTTTTGACATAAAACAAATAAAATAAGAGGGTATGCATTCAAAAAAAAAACAATTTTGATTTTCTTGAGACACCCTAATGTACATATACAGAAGATTAGGACCTTAAAAAAGTTCTCACTGTTTCTTTTGTGAAAATATATGCTTTATTTAAAGTAAGCCGTAAAGAGTAATTCAAGTATGGCCCATCGCTAGCCACTACTTTTCCCCATCTTTTTGCCAGCATACAAAATCGATGTCGAGAAAATAACACGTCTATCGAGTCATTTTTTTGGCCTGCTCAGTCGAGTCATGTGCCATTGTCATATAACAAAATCACCTTGTCGTGCTTTCTCGTATATACCGGCTGTCATTTAGTGCTCGGCCCAAATGCATCGACAGTGATCTCTCGGATGTTTTCGTTGGATTTGAGCAGCTGCATTGCGCTGATCCCAACAATCGAAGCCTTTGCCGACGATGTTGTATATCCGGGCTTACCCTACGGTTTATTTTTAATCCATTGTTCATCCCCAGGCACGATACGATGCAAAAGCCTTCCCTTTTCTGCCGTTGAAGCAGCAATTCACACCTCAAAAAATGCCCTTCATATTTCACTCAATGTCATCTGAATCATTCTTAGTGCTTTCAAATTACGTGTGATTTTGCATGTTCAGCTAGTGCCTGACATGAGTCTTAATGAAACAATGCCTCCAATTCTTCGTTTTCAAAATTTTGTAATGCGTCCATAATAATAGTGAAAACCATTATTTTTGAAGCGTTGAAACCAGTCTCCGCATATTTTTCCGGCAGAGCATGCTCACCGTAAGTCTCTAGCAGTATTCTGAGTATTTCAACTGTAGAGTTCTTATGAGTTAAAACAGTACAATAAAATTCCACACAAATACTCTTTTATAAATACGAAACTTGAACTTGTTGTTAACACTTGGGTGAGTAACGAAGTTCAAGTTTGCCTTCAGTATTTGCTTGTGGATGCGTTATCGTCTTAAATTCGTGCATGTAGTTATGGTAACATCATCTTTTGGGAAGTAGCAAGTACTTATTCAAAATCCTAAAGAAATATGAGTCATTGGAAGAGATGAAATTTGATGGCAATTTGTCCTGGCGATCCAGTATCTAGTCATTGATTCGTGATAGCGACATCGTAAACGGTCTAAAGGCTTCAAATGTTTAATATGGATTTAATATGGTTTAATATGGGGTGGTCGTGGTTCAATGGTAATCATCACCGACTGTTGAGCCGAAGGTCTGTAGTTCAAGTCCGTCCATAGTCAAGAACAATGCCTATACCGAAAAACTGTTAAACAACAAGTATGAATGAGAGATGATCAAAAAGTGCTGACGAAGGCATATCACTCGCAGAATAAGATTACTTCAAAAATTCATACCCTGTGTGTGCATTCCCAATATGACACCTTAATGACGTGGAAAACAAAAGAGTTACTATGAACTACAACCAACGCAAATTCAGTTGAATCTCTCAAATCCTATCTAGGACAACCACCCCCGGAGAGTACATCTTCGACACAAACCATCTGCACCCCGTCCAGGTTGTGTGACAAACACCATAAGAGCGTACACGCTAGAACCTGCCCGACGGAGGCCAAAGGGCCAATTATGATTCCCTTCATTTGTGGAGTACACATATGTACTTTTAACCTGTCCTATCACGTGGTGGCTGAAACCACCCCGTGCTCTTTATGAATTTTCAAAGGTCCAATATACGAGTACCTATATGTATAGGCGTGTAAATGTTGATCAACCTTTAAAATTCGCAGTAAAGTGATAAGTGAGGTGATATTTTGCCTTGTACGTGCTGTCCAATCATGTTGATATGGACAAGATACCAAACTAGTTTCTTCAAAATGTTTTACCATTGCAAAATTCCCGGATTCATTACAGCGATTTTGTTTACAATTGTGTATTCTTCTTCTTCTTAGATGGCGCTACAGTTCGGTGTGAACCTGGGCCTCAACCAACAAGCGTCTCCAGCTGGCACGATCTTTTGCTAGCTGTTTCCAGTGCCGCAATCCCAGTTGGTTTAGGTCCCCTTCCATCTGTGTGCGCCACCTTAGATTCGGTCATCCTATGTTGCGTCGTCCTTCAGGGTTGAATTTGAAGACTCTTCCTCTACATGGCCATCTTAGACGTTGGATTCGAAGACGTCGTGCTAGGCCGATGTCGCTGTATAGCTCGTACAGTTCGTCGTTGTATCTTCTCCTCCACTCAAAGACTCAATTCTTTTGAACACTCCATTGAGATCTTCCTGTGCTTGCCCAATCTCGTCAATGTCATCCGCGTACATAAGCAATTGCGCAGACTTGAAACAGATCGTACCCCTTGTGTTGGCCAGTGAGTCTCGTACGATATTTTGAAGCACGATGTTGAAAAAATTACATTATAGATACAATGCGTCCTATGCCTTGCCTAAATGCTTTTTTTTTTAACATCGAAGGTCTCGGAATGTTAAAACTAGGCATTGCTGGGTACAGCTCGCCCCTATGCACACTGTCATATGCGGCATTATCCCTGGCGTTATACAGTCCACAGAAGAAGCCTTTCCATATTCTCAGCATTGATTGTAGCTCTGCTACTAGTTGTCCATCTTTATCCCTACAAGCTTCTACTGTGGCTTTATAGCCTTGGCATGCTCGTTTTTCTTTTTCGTAAAACTTGCCAGCGTCATTCCTGTAATAGCATCTAGCCATCTTCTCGATCTCATTCTCTTCGTGCTCCTTTTTTTTCTTTTTTAAAAGCGTGTGCCTCTTCCTCCTTTCCTGCTCGGAGAGCTCACGAGCAGCTCTTGTTCGTCTTTGAAGGCTTTGTAGGCAGTTTGCTCTGTTTCATGGGCTTGTTTCTTATCAAACCAGGGGTTTCTAGCTGGTGGCGGTTTGAAACCTAGCACATCAGACGCAGGGTCTCTGATGGCGCGCTGGCAATGCTTCCACTGTTGTTCTGTGGATTGTGCCGGAGTCACCGGATTTTGCGAGAAGTTGAGAGGAACTCGATCGACAAAGATCCTATCGGTCGCCTGCGATTGTAGCTCTCCGATGTCTTACTCGACTCCGTAGCTTCCTTGACATCCTCATTCGTACTTTGGCTATAACAAGGTACTGATCCGAGTAGATATTGGCTACTCGGAAGGTTCGGAAGGATGATGGAGGAGTGATGATGGTCGACTGTTCTGGTGACCACCAGGTTCTTTTATCGATGTTGAGATGTAGGAATCGTGTGCTTGCTACAAAAAGGTTACGTCCTACTATGACTTCCTAGGCTGAATTCGTTGTCGGAAGTGGTATTATGTAGGCTCTGTTTTCCTATAGTCGACTCAAATATGACCTCCTAGTATCATTTTGGTGTCATAACTGGGGCACTGGGCGTATGTTCGGTCCAAGAGATCATAGAAGTCATCCTTGAGTCGATCATCTTTTTCTTCCGTAGGGGCATGAACGCATATTAGGCTTATATTCTCGAGGATTAGATGCGGATTGTTATAAGGTGTTCGTTTACATCCTTAAGACTTTTTGTCGGAGTCTTCCTCGAATGACAAATTTTTCATCCTTTTTTTGCCTGGTCTATCCCATCGCACTTTTTGGAGTGCGGTTATATCTGCTTTGTAGGAGTCGAAGTTTTTTTCCAGTTGGTTGTCTGAACGTGATCTGTCTGGGACCGCACATTCCAATTGCAGACTCGCAGATCTTTTCTTTTATATGAGTAGAATACAACATTGTATCCGTCCGTATCCAAGGCTTGTAGTTGCTTCGTGACAAGATTTGTTTTCCGTGATAGGGATGTCAACCCTAAGCACAACCACCAACCTGGAGGCCAGCTATCCAGGAGAGGCCGCGTGGAGGCTGTGTGTCAGCTTGGATTGAGCAGGAACAGAGATCGGAGTTGGTATTTGCCATGTTACCATCAACTTCTTTGTTCTTTTTTCTCGCTCCTTCAATTGTGTATTAAGTTTGAATAATGATAAAGGACTCCATGACTGAAATTGCCTAAAGCTGACTCATAGTCAATCAAATAGTTGCACCAGCATCATATATAATGAAAACGCGAGTTTAAAAACCGCACCATTCGCTCGTTGTAAATGGAGAGGTTGATAGACTGGGGCTCGCTCGTACCTAGATGAGTGAAATGAGTCTTGTCGCTAAGAACAGCTTTGTTTAAATAATTATAATTTTGTAAATTGTTTCCATCAGCGAAAGTACTGCGTGGTACATGTTCTGCTGGCATTAGGTATAGTGCTAAGTTTATGTAAAATCCCGTGCAAAATTGTTGCAGAAAAACGCTATTCCTTTGATCGTATTACAGTTGAAACACCTGTCATTTCAGTCACACTCTTGGCTGATCCTCCTGGAGCAGGAGTTTTTACATTACTAACCCTTTCAAAACGCTCAAAGTTATCGGTAAAACTCACTATAGCATAACAAGCTTGATGAAGACCAAAACATGTACGAAGCTTCAGAAGATTTTCGCGATATTTTCACTATTTAACCACGTTATGAGGACGTGTATCGATCCATGCTCAATAATATTCTGGTTTTTACTTATCAAAAGACTTCGCAATGGCTCGAAATTTAAAATGACACCTCCTGTTGGATGAGCCTATACCATTGGGGCTAAAGAGCAATTGCTCTTTTGCTTCTCTATTTGTTGCCTTTTTTGATGCCAAAACGATCCTAAAGAGGTACTCATAGTGCTTGCAATCGTTTTATTGCGGTTTCACCCAATTGCGTTGAAATCTCCCGTATAAGATCAGACTAGAGTAAAGTGACGAAATCAAATGGTAGTGCTCGATTCTTTCAAAATCCTTTTTCGATATTGAGTCCTTTGTTCTCATCTTACATAACCAGATGTTTACTTATTATCACGGGGAAGATCCTATGTGCGATGGACAGAAGATTTTCTTGAAGCTCTTGCATGTTACCTTGGATGCAATGAGGCAGTTATTCCCTTCATGTTGTGATCAATCCGATCGATTGTCTATTAATCAAGCCATCTAGTGGATCAAGATCATCTTCAAACATAAGCCTGTAACACAGGGTAAGGCTGACATGTTGTTACGTAGAGTATGATTGCCCAGGAGCAAGTCAAAGGCACTCTCGCTAGACAATTGAAATCCCCTAAGTCAGTTTTTGGGCAAAGGTTAAAGTGGCTTAAAGTTAACAGAATTCGTCTTTGTTGTGGTCTGTGAATCCATTGTAGGTGCATATCAGGTTTCCCGAATGTGGAACATTTCAAAGCTTAAAATTGTTGCCTGAGCCTTTAGCATTAGGTACAACATAAGCCCCAGTTGTTCATTCGTACCGAAACATTTTTTTACAAAGGTCCTAAATTTGCACTCGTAAAACCAAAATTCATCGCCCAAGAAAGGCTTCTCGGTGACACTTCCAATGATGAATCTTTCTTTTCCACTTCACTATTCGGGGGCAACTGTAGCTTAAAAGGTGTTGAAGGCTTGTGTGTCTCTGATAGCTCAAACAGACCTGTATATGCCACCGTTGATCACTTTTTTGATTGCTGCCTTAATGATAGACAACGCATCGTGTAGGCACTACCTTACACAAGGTTGGTTACTTCAACTTCTTCTACACAAACCTGTGTTCGCCTTAAAACTGTGTTGGTTCTTTGTGCTTTTTAATCTTCGTGTCTTACAAAGCCTTTGTGTGGGTGAACTTTATTGATTCATCGTTCAAACTTCTGTAACATTTTCCGCCATTCGATACACAAAACATACAAATTACAAGTTCAGCTCTTTCTCCAACTAATTTTTCTACTGCATCAATCAAAAGTCTGAGTCATAAAAACGTCTGATTCACCGATCACTTCCAAACTCTACGTTCTAAATCGGTACAGTGATGCCAACCTGCAGAAAAGAAATTGCGGCGATATCTTCTACGCGCGTCTTTCAACTGCCGGACACTTCTTGCATAGAACGTGTTCTGATTTTTATATCACTATCCATTCGCTAAATCGACGAATCATGCTATTCTCGTCAAGTTGAAGTCACTTATCATCGCTCCCATCACAGGGTAAGGTCTTATCTCTCTGTCAACAGGCTAATGTCTCGTTCTAAATAAGATTCAGATGACTTGCAGGACACTTACATAAGTAAACGACGAAGATAATTCAAACGACGATGATGATGAGTAGCTGAATAAATGTATAAGCGAATGACGGGAACACCTGCCATCTCAGCCGCCATGTCCTAATAACGACTATATTCTCCTTCCTCCATGGAATAGAATTCTGCACATACGTGTGGGTTGTAGTGCTGCCACGAGTATTTGCGTGATGGAAGGGAAGGGCAAACAACGCAAACAACAATTATCCTAAAGGACACAGTAAGGATAGCAAGTTTCATTTACTTTTTCTGTATGGCTGGTCGAGGGAGTGGTATATTTGCGGAGTCCTTACGAAATGCTTTGCGACAGAAGTAATTAATTAGGGTCGACTCATGTTGACTTTCCGCATATCATCGTGGTGTCTACTCGTTCCTAATGATATTTCCAGGTGAACCGAGTGTAAATGTTTGGTTTTGTCTCGGGTGCATTGGACTAGGATGTGAATAGGTGCAGTTCCTGTTCGTCATCCGTCCGGTGGGATAGTGCTTTAAGCTTTTATTCCTTGGATTCATCTATCTTATATTCGTAGTTGTAATATTTTATTTCACTTCACTATCTTTGACTTGTTTGTTTGGTTTCGCTTCGCATTTGTTTCTTCTCTTCCCCCCATGTCCTTCCGCTTGTCCTCTTTTCCTTTGTGTAATATATTTCTTATCAAGAATCCATCAAATGCTTTACTAGAATGGAGCAAACAATCGAGTATGGCAAGCAGCACGGAACCTTCGTCTCCAGCTGTGTCAGATAGTTACTCTCATGGCACGCCCAGCGGAGAGATGTCAATCAGTCTGACCAGCACCGATGGGTTAGTAGATTAAAAACAAATTGTACAGAAACTCAAAAGTTCCTTCCTCCTCCCCTGGGGATATACTATATGTATTCCATTCCTTGAACCGCTTGTTAACTTGTCTAGCTTCAACGTTTTGCCGACGGCTGAGGAGCTATCGAAATTCTTTCCTCGGCTCGATGATGATTTGAATTCGGTTTATATTCAATTGAATACGGACAACTTGGATACGGATGTCTTTATCGGCGGTAATGAGGGCGAGAAGAGTTGTTGTTTAACGCCGGTAAGCATGTGCATGGATCTGAGCACTGCGGCAACAAAGGGTTCCATTACACTTTCGACCGAGGTAAATTCATCCTTTGCCGTTTTTTCCAGTATACTTAAGATTTTCTTGCTTTCAGAATGAAGATGAAGACGAGGCTACACTCTCAGCTGCCACTACACCATCCCTTCCTCCCGACGAAATCTGCCCCCACACTATGGAAGCCGAGACGCCGCGAGATGTCGAGCAGCATTTCGAGCTTAAGCCTCCTGCTCGAAAACCTACCGACCCAATATCGCCAAAGATCAAGAAACAGATAAGCCTCTTTGAGCGCGAGCCGGCTTCGACGCGTCCATCTCCACCACAAGTGGTTCGACGCAGACGAGTGGAGAACATCACATCCCAGTTCCTCACCCAATCGGCCTCCAATTCGAACTTTTCAAACTTCGAAAGCGATGCTCTGAAAAAGAAGTCATCGGATGACAACAACACAGATTCCAAAACCAAGTCATGTACCAACCTACGCGCCGATTCATCGCTGAGTCTTCCACACTCACCCCAAAACCATCCAGGCGCTGTAATCGTAAAAGAAAAATTCATTGAACCGCCTAGACGAATATCAAGGAGCTTCCACGGCAAGACTCAAAGTATGGATGCTGATTTTTTATTTTCGGACTTTCTCAACGTTCCAACACTCACACGCCAGAGTAGTGCCGGTACTCCAGATCATTGCACTCAGAGCCTCAGTGCTAGTTGCTCACCGTCAGCCAAGCCCAGGTTTACAATGACTAAAGTCGAGGATACCTATCGCAAGCCGAATTAGTAGAATAATTTGAATTGTAGTTTCAATTCCGTCTTCATTGAGTTACTATGAGTAAGACTCGTATTGTGCTACTTCAAAGAATTTATTGAAAAGTATTTTGAAAAATAATTTATAATACTTGTGTGTCGTGTATTTTTGAGATATTCATTCTGTGATTAGTATATCTTTAAGTTCATAGTAATATTATTTAAAAAGTTATGTACCCTTAAATGGATTCAATAAATAGATGAGAAAAAACCTAGCTTTCGAGGATTGTTTTAATATTTATTTTAATTTTTCAAGACTTTCAGATTACTTTTGATCTTACTCAAATATTCTGGCTGAAAATTCTGATATTGTTACATTTCTAAACGTATAAAGGGGTACGAGCTGCGTTCAAAAAGTAACAGGATGGCGTCATCATCACCATCCAGAAGAAAGGCAACCTAACGTGAGGGAGTTTAAAAACTGGAGACGCATCACTCTCTGCTCGTCACCCTGATAGTTTCGAGAATCGCATTAACCACCGAGGAACACCTTCGACATGAGGAGGCTGGATTTAGACTTAATCGGTCTTGTGTTAACCACACCAAAACAATGAGAATGATGATTGAACAATCTATTTAGTTGAACAGCCCGATCTTCCACCCGTTTGTCGACTTCGAGAGAGCCTTCGAAATGGTCTGCAGAGATGCTTTTTGGAACGCCTTGGAGAATATTGGGATCCCAAGCACTATAATCGACCTCGTACGCGAATTGTACCGAGAGGTTCCATGCACGGTGCGCTTCTAGGGCAACGATAGCACAGCCTCCATCAACACCAGAGGAGTTAGACAAGAATGCGTTATATCTCCCTTGCTTTTCATCGCTGTCCTCGTCCTTGTTTTATGCGCTCCAACTGGGAAGCTTCCAATGGAATCCAGTTGTCTCTGACCGAGAAACTCCATGACTTAGACTACTCGGATGACATCTGTCTCATGTCTAACTCATTCACTGGCATCCAGCAGAAATTGAACGCGTTCAACATCAGCTCAAATGAGGCTGATGAGTATCAGCACCAGATGTGAGACAATCCTCTCCCTCAACGGAGTACCGATCGAAGATGTTGACAAGTTCTGCTACCTTGGCAGCATGCTTTGCAAAGACGGGGGATCAGAACTCGATGCGTATCAACAAGGCGCGCTCGGCCTACTATGCGTTGAGAAATGTATGGAGATTCAACCGGCTTTGTTCCTCTCTAAAGCCCCGAATGTTGTACGTCAATGTCGAATCCGTCCTGCTCTATGGCTTTGAAACTGACGGCATAAACTGGAAGCTACAGATATTTGCTAACAAATGCCATAAGAGGACCCTTTATCCAGGAGTGGATCACGAACAAGGAACTGCTACAGAGAGCTTTCTAGCTACCAGTGGCGACGGAGATTCTGAAGAGGAAATTGGTTTTAATTGCGCATACCTTGCGTAAACCGGATTCGAATGTCGCAAAGATACCCTTCACATGATCGCCCTCGTCTGACATGGAGGAGATCCGTGGAGAAAGAGTATCAACGAGCTAGCAGAACCTGGCTCGAAGTGAGAAGACTAGCTCAAGATAGAGTCATGTGGAGGAATTACGTGTTTCTTAGGAGCGGTTTATCATATTCTACTGTGTTGTATACATTGTTTGTATCTGAATCATATAGATAAATAATAATAATAATGGACACGTTTTGGATAACAGAAGGATTGCAGCCAAATGGAGGAGATATTTCGATAAAGTGCCTTATATACATGAAGAGCAAACATTAATGGAAAACGGAGTTATTCACACAGCAGAGGGTCAGGTAGAACTGCCATCCATAGAGGAAATATAGGAAACATTTCATCGACTTCAGATGGCTCAAGGCTCAGGAACCAACCTCACACCAATGGGATTAAAAAAATCCATCCCCGAGGAATGGAAAAACTCGGTCATTATTTCCGTATTTTAAAAGAATAGCTAAACACAATGCAGTAAATACCGGGGTACGAGGGGCGATCCAAAAGTAATGGTAATAAAAATAAAACACGGTGAATGTAGCTAAAAAATGATT
Source organism: Merodon equestris (assembly GCA_958301585.1). NCBI lineage: Eukaryota > Metazoa > Arthropoda > Insecta > Diptera > Syrphidae > Merodon > Merodon equestris. The sequence continues at coordinate 49,842,260 of OY284415.1, read as the reverse complement.
TATTTTTCTACGTAGTCTCCTAACAAGTCAATAGATTTAACTTTTTTATCTTTTTTCTATGTCCAGGATTCCCTTAGAAAAATCTTTGGCTTGACCCCCCAAAATGCCTCAACAGCGACCGTAACTTCGCTATCGTCTTGAAATTTCTTGTCTCGGATGTGTTCCTTGAGCCGACGTAGAAGTCACTGGGAGCTGGATCTGTCGAATAGAGCAGGTGTCCGAGCAGTTCGAATCCGATTCTTGAATACCAGCCATCGCTACTGCGGGCTTATGAGTCGGTGGGGTGTTTTGGTGAAACAGGACTCCAGCTTACAGTTTGACATGTCTTTTTTTTTATAATCTCCCACAATCTTCATATTTGTTCTGCGTAGTAAGATCCCAAAACAGTAGTTCCCTTTTCCATAATTATTGCTTCTGCGTCCCAAAAAAACGGATGCCAGAACCTCTCTCGCCGAACTTGACATTTTGAATTCCTTTGGCATCGGTGAAAAGACTTGTTTCCAAGTCATTGATTGTTGTTTCGTTTTAGGATCAAAATGAGTGGATCTAAGTCTTGTACATGGTCACAAAACGTAGCATTAACATTTCCTGATATCACAGAGACCTTTTTAATATGCAGTTGGTTCTCAAGGATTTTTTGAGCGTTGCCATATGATATTCCTGTGACAATATTTTCGACTTTACTCGTAGTCATCTTATCTTCAATGAGGGACTTCGTATTCAAATGAATGCACCTCCTGGGAATCGTGGTCTATTTTTACGCTGACCTAGTGGGTATACAAGCAAGCAAGAATTTTTTTTTTTGATTTTTATGCGGACTGGAAGTAACCGGAATAACTTTTGGATGACCCTCGTATATCACTGCTAGTAAGTTGTTACATGGGACTCTCAAATATTCTCTTAAAGAGATTGATATCATACTCGGATACTAACTTTATACCTCACATTGTACCCATTCAGGAACCAGGGGTGTGTAATAAACGCCTGTGTGGCCTTAGTGGTATACGTGATGCTACGATTCTTTATGATTAGCGATCCGAAAGGTATAGGGTCTGCCTCATCATATCGAACACGCTATCAGCAACCAAAATTGGTCTATTCTGTGGACAAGATCTGGTGGCTGCCAGAGTTAGCAACAAAGCTCACGGAGAAATTGAATACTTCGTCGTGGCGTCTGCTTACTTCCCCTACGACTCGGTACTGCCCCGCCACCGAAGACGGTTTCTAAACTCATAGAATACTGTGAAGCTAGAAGGATGGGACTCATCATCTGTTGCGATGCTAACGCTCAAAATACTGTTTGGGGCAGCAGCAAATGCAACCGGAGGGGAGACCATATTTTAAACTTCACTCTTTCGTCTGACCTTACATCAACCTTCGTACCGGCGAGACGATAAGAAGTGATTATCCTAACCCTGTCTAATAGGCATGTGAAGGCCATCACTAACTGGAGAGTCTTACCGGATGTTACGCTATCAGACCATAGATATATCGAATTCCAATTGAAATGTGGGATCTTCCCCTCGCAACCCAAGCAGAATCCGAGAAAGACTGACTGGGTACGATTCAGAGAGGAGCTTGAGAAATCCGCTCAAGCCCTGCCTAAACTCAGAACAAAGCAATTGGTGGAGGATGCCGTTCATAACCTGACCAGCCCCATCACCTGTTTCGAACTCGAATATCCTGTCAAAAAACCTCCCAGCAGGAAGCCGGTTCCCTGGTGGAACGTTGAGTTCCAATGTCTTCGCAGGGAAGCCAGAAGTCTCCTGAATAGATAGCTTAAATTGAACTCGGAAGATGACTGGACTCAATATCGATCGAAGCAGAAGGAATATAAGAAGCTTATTCGTAAATCGAAGAATGATTCGTATTAGTCCTTCTGCGAAGAGATCATATCCCTGAGCGTGACCAGCAAGTTGGTTAACGTTCTCAAACGAGAAAAATCTGAGATGTACTCAGAAAGTCTGGTGGTACCTTCACCGAGTCTAAAGCAGAAACTCTTAGTTTACTGTTGCAGACCCATTTTTCGGGAAATCAGACTGTCATCGGCTCGTAGCTGGTATGTTGCGTCATGCGTGGCAACTACTGAGGCCATTGAATTTGCTGTGGCATCCTTCGATGGTTTTAAGTCGCCGGGCACTGATGGAATATACCCTGTTATGCTGCAAGAAGGTATAAGACAGCTGCTTCCTACGAAAAGAATTTTCACTGCTAGCCTGGCACTTGTCTACATACCTATTCCTTGGCGCGCGGTGTAAGTGGTCTCTATTCTCAAAATAGGGAAAGAAGATTACTCACTCACCAAGAGTTCTAGATCAATCAGTCTAAGCATCCTTCTTGCTGAAAAGCATGGAGAGATTAGTAAAGTTGCACGAGCGCAAAGTTGTCCTTGGAATGCATCCTCTCTCGGACATACGAGGGTGGTCCGATAAGTACTTAGCCTATAAAAGAAAAACAAAAATGTTGGCGAAATGGCGATTTATTTTTCAATATAGTCTCCTTGTAGCTCGATTCACTTGACCCAGCGATGCTCCAACTTCTTTAACCCGTCTGAAAAATACGTTTTCTCGAGGTCTGCAAAGTAAGCCTACGTGGCGGCGATGACCTCCTCATTCGACTGAAATTTCTGCCCGGCTAGTGACTTTTTCAAGTTTGGAAACAAAAAGAAGTCGCACGGGGCCAAATCTGGAGAATACGGTGGATGGGGCAGCAGTTCGTAGGCCAATTCGACTAAATTGGGCGTGGCGAGGACGGAGGTGTGAGCCGGTGCGTTATCATGGTGGAAGAGCTTTCTTTTTTCTTTGCCAAGTGGGGCCGTTTTTTCTTCAATTCGGCATCGAATCGACCCAATAATCTGGCATAGTACAGCCCTGTGACCGTTTTGCCCTTCTCAAGGAAGTCGATGTGGATCACACCTTGTGAATCCCAGAAAACGGTGGCCATCACCTTTCCGGCCGATGGGATAGTCTTCGCCTTCTTCGGAGCACGTTCGCCGGGTGAAGTCTACTGTTTCGACTGTTCCTTGGTCTCTCTGTATACCAGTGGATCCATGTTTGGTCGACTGTCACGAAACGACGCAGAAACTCCTTCGGATTGCGCTTAAACAGCGTCAAACACTTTCCTGAAGTGGTCTCAGGATATGACCCACGCGATCTTTGAAATGCCTACTGTCTCAGCTATCTCGCGCACCTTCAATCGGCGGTCTGCCAATACGAGATCGTGGATTTTTGTCACGTTATCCTCCATGGTAGCCGTTTTCGGGGAACCTATATACGTACATAGCATCTATTTCGAGCAAAAAATAGTTGGTTAACATGGTTTGGTAACGTATTCTATTCACTGAAATGGTCCCACCACTATAATTTTTGAAAAAAATCTGGCCAAATTACACTTGCAATTTGTTTCACTATTTCTCTCTTTGTCTACGATCCTAAACAAATGTTTGACTCTCTTCACGTTGAATGCTAAAAATAATGATCGTGTGGCGTTGTGCGCCGGCTGCTGGTCTTAATTCTGGTCTCAGTCAGACCTTACAAGCATATGGGCCAATATACTTATATAAAATGCGGTGCAAAGTGGTAGTAGATAGACCCAATTAATATGAAATGTTCTCCAAATGGAAATACCCAGGTTTATAATCATAGTCTGACCGGGCTGAACTTGCCGAGCGAACATAAGTTGAAGTCCTTATATCACTAGTCTGTATGAGCCATTCAAATTTGCAGACTCAATCCACTACAGTTGTGCGAGTAGGCGTTTGATGGTGACTATCAATCCGCGTTACTATCGTCGTTCTTGAAGTGGCTTTTCACAATTTCAGTATTTTGTGTGAGTTGTAGGAATTCATATTTAATTTTTTTTCATACGCTCTACCTTAGGGTCGACCCCAAATCCAATACATTGGAATAGAGAATTATCGTGCAGATCTAAAGAGCTGTAATATAAATCGGGGCTGACTTGGTCTGTAACTTTGCCGTGCTCTAGTGCAGGGATTTTGTGGCGATTGACTATAACTTAATACTTTACATCTCACCTCTCCCTCGAAATTTTCTTCATCCTTTCTCCTTTTTCGAATCCTTCAAGATTGTCATTAAAAAATTGATTTTCTTTTTTTTTCGGTAGAAGCTAGCAAATAGACTTCTAAGATGTACATAAGTTTGGGCCTAGTTCCCAAAAAGCATTAATAGTCTCATGTCTTCGACTTGAAGCCAGTGAACTCGAGCTATGACGCTATAAATTTAATTAAAACCTGTTACCATCGTCTGTTTTTCGAATTAAAATTCTTTGAAACAAAATCAGGAATAAATACCATTTCGTCTAACTTTCTTGTCGTTATGACTCTCCACACGTTTTCAATTACGCGTCTGCCAGCGATGCCATTGATATTAATGAATCTGTCTTTAGAAAAACATTCCACACGCTCATGCCGTTGCCATCCATCGACAACTGACTCCAAAGAAAAACATATTCAGCTGCGAAGGATAATTAATTCTAATTTATTTATTTATTTATTTATTTATTTAAAGCTAGCTTACAATTAAAATTCTAAGATAGCTACTTGTATATATATGGTATATATACATACATATATATATAGCCAGAGCATCTATGGCCTTCGGCTATGTACATGTTAAATTAATTTAGATTAAGTGGAATAAATTAGTTGCCTTTAGGAAATGAAGAATTTTTGTTATATTTTCTGGATATGGATTGGAGAGGAGGTTATTAAACAGGTCGTGGGCAAGGATGTTTTGTCTATAGGTTTGGAAAAAGGGGCATTCGGAGAAGATATGGTGGATGCTAATTTGGTTTTGATTGCAGTATGGGCATTGGGATGTTTTGCCTGTGTTAATATAGTGTTCATGGGTGACTTTGGTGTGACCGAGTCTAAGACGGGCTATTTTTGATGCTTCGAGTCGGGATATTTTTACGGATGTGTTACAGTAACTGTTTATTGTAAATTTATTTTTATTTATGGTTCTGTACCATTGTGATGTTCTATCCCAAAGGTGAAGATGGTAGGAAGCTGTCAGTTTCTTAATGAAGTTGTTAAGGTCTTGGAGGTTGAAATTGGGTGAAGTGAGAGAAGGGGTTTTGATGGTGTTTTTTGCAGTTCGGTCAGCAAGTTCATTTCCCGGGATTTGTATATGTCCGGGGATCCATATTAATTTGGTTTTGGGGGATTGGAGGTACAGTAGCCTACGTATTAGAGAGGGGTAGTAGGTTTGGTTGTTGTTATTAAGGATTGCATCTATAGCTGAGAGGGAGTCGGTGCATATGGCGAATTTTTTTTTGGACCCTTTTGTATATTCTAATGCCTTGAGGATGGCGATTATTTCAGCGCTAAAGATAGAACTATAGGCGGGTAGTAGGAAGGTATGTATAATTTCTGTTTCTGAGGTAACACTGAAGCCGGAACTGTCTCCTATTTTTGAGCCATCAGTATAGATGAAGGTATGGTCCCAAAGGCTGTTTTTGAGTTCACGAAAAAGGGCCCGGTATGTCTCTGGTGAAGTGGAAGTTTTTTTGTAGGATCTGAGGGTGGAAATGATGGAAGATGACTGGTGGAACCAGGGTGGAGGAAAGGTGGGGCGGGGTGGGATTGGTTTACGAGGAATGTTAGTTTCATCACAAGAGGCTATGAAACGCTCTATACTGGATACAATTTTACCTTTTTTCTTTTTCGGATTGGTTAACAGTTTTCGGAGGGGGGAATCAACGCAGGATAGAAGGGATTTGTGCAATTTGAGGGTTGATTGGTATCTTAGCTTTTCGACAGTCTGCATTCCTGCTTCAAATAGAAGTTGGTTAATGGGAGTCGTTCGGTAGGCGTTAGTGGCTCTTCTTATAGCTGCGTTGTAAATGCTTTTAATTTTAGTAAGGTGAGAGTTGGCGGCGTACCCGTAAAGAAAAATACCGTATTCTAATTTGCTAACTATAATTGATTTGATGATGGATGTGAGGGTGCATATGTTGCTATTAAATCTGATGTAGGAGAGGGATTTTATAATATTTAGCTTTTTTTCAAGAGCTGGTCGAATGAATTCAATGTGTGCATTCCATCGGTAGTTTTTTTGGAATACCATGCCCAGTATTTTTAATTTATCGACGTTTTCAAAGTTGATGGTATGCGATAAAGCTCTGCAGGTGCATTTGTGCTTTCGGCAAATGTGGAGGTGCTTACATTTGTCTGTAGACAATTTAGCGCCTGAATATTCGCACCACAAAAGTATGTCTTGCATAACGGGGTTAAGGTCGATGTTGGCTGTGGTGTTATTTTTGTTTAGTTTTTTAACAAGGGTGAAATCATCGGCATATGCACAGAATTTTAGTTCTTTGTGGATAGATATAATGTTGGAAAGTTTATTGAAGGCTATAAGGAAAAGAGGAACGGATAGGGGAGAACCTTGGGGTATGCCATTATAAAGAGGTAATGCAGATGATAGGCAGTTTCCAACACGTACTAGGATTTTCCGATTGGACATGAAGTTGTAGATGTATCGGATAATGTTTGGTCCTACTTCCCATTCTTTAAGTTGATCCACTATTGTATGAATGCCTATTTTGTCGAAAGCTTTTGCGAAATCAAGGGAGAAAAGGGAGAGGTGACTTTTTTTTGACAGGGAGTCGGCAATAAGGTAGTCTAAGTATACTAACGGGTTAGTAGTAGATGTGCCTTTCTTGAATCCAGTTTGGTGACTGTTGAGAAGTTTGTTGCGAGAAACAAACCACCACAGTCTGTTGGCTATTATTTTGTCGAGAACTTTAGCACAGCAAGGATTAAGAGATATCGGTCTGTACGATTTGGGTAGGGATTTGTCAGTATTGGGTTTGGGGATAGGGATAACGGCACTGTTTTTGTATAGTTGTGGGATACTGTGGCGGAAGATATGATTGTAAAATTTGAGGAGCCTAGCTTTTATGGGGGAGGAGAGGTTTTTTATCATGGGATATGATATTCGATCGTTTGATGGGGTTTTACCTTTTAGTTTATTGAGGGCTAACTCTAGTTCAAGAGGGGAGATGTCTTTTTCAATAATTTTAGCATCGCTCGATGGGATGTAGGAGGTGGTAGGGGTACTTGAAAGTTTATTTTGGCGGAATGAAAGGGGGAAATTGGAGTCGTGGGACTCGTTGGACCAATATTCTGCGAAGTGTTGAGCTATGTCGGCAGGGTTAGTAATGTTGGTGGTGGATGGGTAAATAGGGGTTATGGAATGGATGTAGGATGAGGTGTTAATGCCACAAAATGTTCTTATTGTGGACCAAATCTTAGAGGTGGGAGTGTTGGGGTTGATTTCTGAGGTGAGTTTGAAGATGGACTCTCTTTTTGCAACTTTGACTTGCCTCTTGAATCGAGCATTGGCTCTTTTATATAGAATAATGTTGTCTATGGAGATTTTACGCTTTAGGGATTGCCATAATTTGTTTTTTTCGGTTTTTAATTGGTCTAATTCCTTGTTCCACCAGGGGACTTTTCTCCTTTCAGTTAAGGTCGATGTTTGTGGAATGGATTGGTTGGCGCTTTGGAGGATAATTCTGTGTATGTTAGCTGCCTCTTTGTTCAAGTTATCACTTAATGGGTGCTCGGAACTATGTTTGTCTAGGAGTTTTTGGTATAGGGCCCAGTTGGCTTGGTCTATTTTAAATTTAGGACGTTTTTTGGGGCGGGTGGTGGTCGTGTGGAACATGGTTATAATAATGGGAAAGTGATCGCTACCACAGAGGTCATTAAGAACGTTCCAATTGCTGTCGATAGCGAGTCTTGGGGAACAGAAGGATAGGTCTATGTGAGTGAGAGTGGAGTGGGTACTAAAGTGGGTGGGAGAACCGTCATTCAGAAGTTGGTAGTCGGATTTCGTTATGAATTTAGAAATAGTATTACCGCGGTGATTGTTTTTGGGCGAACCCCAGCTAGAATTCCAGCCATTGAAGTCGCCAAGTACCAAAGTGGGGAGATGTCCAGGTTCGAAAACGTTTTTTAGGTTGTTAGTATTAAAGGACTGTGTGGGGGGAATATAGGCATTTATGATTGAAAATTTGAGTTTAGATGATACTGTAATGCACAAAGCTTCAAAGTCTTTGTGAATTATAGTTTGTGTGTACTGTATGGAACGGTGGATTAGGAAAGCGATTCCACCGTAGGAGTTGGGGTTTTGTTTTTGGGTGATAAGGCAGTAGTTCACGGGAATGGGAATGTGAGCTTTATATGTAAGGTGAGTTTCCTGTAAGGCGATTATTTTAGGAGAGATAGATTTTATAAGTAGTAATAATTCGTTGTAATTGTTTAAGTAGCCTTTGATGTTCCATTGCAGTATTTTTAGTGCATGTGCAGATGGTTGAGAATTGTTGGTGATGGTTGTAGTGTTGGTAAGATTTACTCGACCCCGCCATCCTGAGTTGAATTTTTGCGAGCCTGGTGTTTGGCTCGGGATGACAGGTTTTGAGACAGCGGGGTCGGTGGGTTTGTTATCAGTTAAATGATTATGTAGATTCATCATGGTGTGTTATTCTGGTTGTGAGAATCATTTGTTGATCGTGTATGGTTGTGTTGTTGGGAGAGTTAGCTTGCGATTGTGTTGATTGAGTGTCGTATTTGCTATCTTGTATGTGTTGATGAGTAAGTTCGGAGATTGGAGACTTCGGTATGTCGGAGATTTCGTGGAGATTTTTATGATGGTTAAACTTTGAGGGGTTTTCTTTTGCGCTTTGGGAGGTACTGGGTTTTGGGTTAGAAGGACTAGTTAATTGAACGGTTTTTTTTTCATGGTTTGCAGTTTTCTCTTGAGATGTGGTGGATATAGATTTTTTTTGGTTCGGAGTTTGAGAGGTTGTGGAAACAGATGTATTGGTAGGTGGTGAGGCAGGATGGTTGTTCGTGTTGGCAATGTCGGTCTTAACGGGAGTAGATTTGGTCGTTGTTGGTGAGTCAGGTGATTGTGCTTGGCTTGCGTTTCTAATGGTTTGAGAGTAGGATGTGGGCAAAGTGGGGGGTGGGTTTTGCGCTGAGTATGTTTGCTTGGCTTCAGTTAAACTGCATTTGTTTATGGTTTTTATTTTTAGGATTTCCTTTGCTTGTTGGTACCTGTGGCATAGTTTTGAAGAAGCTGGGTGCTCCTCTGCGCAGTTTGCGCATAAGATGCGGGTGCACGGGCTTGGGGAATGAGGTGGGAGATTGCATCTTTCACAAGAGGGGTTTTTGTTGCATCTTTTTGCTGTGTGACCCAGAAGTTGACAATTCCTGCATCGCATTGGATTTGGGAAGTACTCTTCAACTTTTACGTTGTACCAACCGATGTTGACCGTTGGTGGGGGACGGAAAAGATCGAAAGAGAAGAGGATTAATCCGGTTGCTTTTTGTTGATCGTTGATTGTTTTTTTGAATTTGAAAACGTCGATGACGCCTTGGCTCTTCATTTCCTTTAGAATTTCTTCCTCAGAAACGTTGATGAGACAGGGGGCGTAGACGGTGCCTTTCGAAGCATTTAGATGAGGGTGAAGGGAAACGTTGATAGGGCAGATGTTTGACAGGTTTTTTTTCGAGACGAATATATCCGCAACTTTCTGTGATTTCGTTAATATTAAGAGATTTCCATCCCGTAGTTGGGAGATGCTTTCATAGGCCGTACTAATGCTGTCTATGCCTTTTTTGAGGAGGAAGACGCTAAGTGATGAAAGAGGCTTTTCGGGGTCGGTTGACGACATAATTATAAATTTTGGGTTGCTGGTATTTGGAGAGGGGGAGAAAATTTGTTGATGGGCAGTGGGGGAACAGATTGGTTTTTTTCTTTTTTTGTTTTTGGGTTCGGTAAGTGCCTCTATGTCGAGGTCACTAAACCGGTTACCCAGGACTGGGGGGGGCCCGGAGGCCATTTCAGAACACTACGATCGAACTATGTATTTAATATTTTTTCTGGTGTTGTCTTGGTTTACAGAGAGAGAGAGAGGGAGAACTTAAAGCAAGCGGAGCTGTAACTGGGTTTACGCGATGGGATGTGTTATTTCACTCACTGAGTAACCACGATTACGTGTTGCCGGCTCGAGGGTTAGTCGGAGACTGTAATTCTAATTTAAAACTCAATAAATTACACTTCACTCCGAGGAACAACGTGTCTTCCTCTTCCGTCACAAAAAAAAAATAAAAAAAAAAAAAAAAATAACAATTTCAAGTCACATTTTGCTTTAATGTAACTCTTACATGCTCGTGGCTCTTACGTAAATGTACACATCCTTGGATATATTTCGGCAATAAAAAGTTTTTTATCCACTCCTCGCCCTTTACCTCATTATAAATATCGTGCAACTCACGCCCCACATGACATAATAACTGATTACATCCAATTTACATCCGGGACGTCGTGAAAGCAGCCAAACTCGCTCGAGAAAGCAAATCAAGGAATGAAGCGAACATGAGAAAAGTATCAAATTTATACAGTGAGTCGCCCCGAAGGACCTTCAGTGATGTTCATCATCATCGGCCAATCAATTAATCTTCCTCGTTTCTTAACTTATCAAAGCGGTTCTGTTCATAACATCTCACCAACGATTTCAGCACCAACACTAAAATAAAAATACATACATTCCCGTCGAGCTCAGGGGCACAAGTAGAGTCAGACCTAAGCAGGGCGGGACAGAAGGACGAAACTAAAATCACATCCATTCATCAAAATCAAAATGAATTTTAGATTCGCTTCCTCCTTCGTTGGCGGATGAGACAAGTTGCTGGAAATGCGGTCAATAATGGAAAAAGGCGGAAGAAGAAAAATGAGGAAAACGAAAAAAAAAAAAAAAAACAAACAAGGGGCGTGTGGAAAGACGTGCTTATAACATAAGGTTCACCTTAGACACGGCAATCTATTCATCTTTATGCTCGCAACAAATTCCCATTTGCAGTCGTCTTTCTTCCCGGTAGTCAGCTGAAGGCTCCTCGCTCCACTAGCTTTTGAAATTCTAATACGACGCACACTAGTGACAGCAGGTTATGGTTATTGTCGACATTCAAATTCATAAGGGATCTTACGGCTACTTCCTTGTCAACCACACTGTACCCGCTTAGAGGTGCTATGAATTATTATTATTGCCCACCTCTCTTTCACCTTTGTCTCTTTCCGCCTAATCGCTACCACCGCCATCCGCTCAGTCAACAGAATTTATACAAAAACACGCAGATCCGGGTCTTCGCAAGAGCAACGACGCTTCTTGACGATTCCAGACTGACGCTGCAAGGATGTTCACCCGACCGTTCCGCAAGAACATCATAAAAATGAAAATCTGCTTTGCACGTTCGAATAATAAAAGAAATGAAAGAATCGTAAAAGGAACGAGAAAAATATCCAAACAGTCTTCACCGTTAGATGGAGGAGGGTGTTCTGGCCCTACTCGAACCGTTGGATCTTGTTTAATGGACTCCTGCGGCCGAAATTGATAATAATTTTCTTTTTAGGTGGCTGCCGTGTTATTAAGTTGTTTCTCGTTTCCTTTTTGCACTTTCCACATCCATTATCCCGAGGTCTGTTTGTTTGACAGGCAGTCGAATGGAAGGGACATGGTCTCGTGAAGGACCAAATCGGTCTTAAATTAAATTACAAGTTCTTTGGGTGGATTTGGGAACTTCTGTTGGGGTTGTGCTGGTTTTCGGGTGGGGCACGTTGTGAATGTGGTTTTTGGTCAGTTTGTAGTTTACGGTAATTTTAGTTTTATTGCCGACTCGAATGGAGTTTGAAAAGTTCACTTAAACGCTTCGGTGCAAGAGGGTTTATATGAAGATAGTTAAACTCATCGCTTACTTCTGCTTACCCGTAATCCTTGGTATTCTCCCAAATCCAAAGCACGGCACATAAGTTTTCAATTACTCCTATCGCTACCTATTTAGAAGAGAAATTGTGAGTTGGAGGGCTTTAATAGTGACTCCCAGAGTATGGATGGACATAAGCTTCTTTCGAAATTAAGTCAAACTCATGACCTAACTACGGATTAACTGATTGTTACATCGGTCGAAATGTACCCTAGTGACTCACTCATAAGCTTCATTCACCCTTCGTTCAATTAAAGCCGCAACATTTTCACGTGGCCAAATTCATGTCATCAATCGGCCACGTGGTCATACTATAAATCTGTCTGAGACGCCTTAAACAACTATCGTTCAGGTAAAAAGTAATTTTGATTCGTATTTCTCTCCCAAGTTCAATGTAACATTAATAAAGTCGTGCAGCAAGAAAGCGAATCGATCGACGAGCTCATATCGCGATTAAGACTTCGAGCTCAAAATTGTACATTCGAGGAACTCACCAAAGGCTTACTAAGAGACGAGCTTATTCTTGTAATCAGAAGTGAAATTGTACGCACAAAATTACTATTCGAATTCGGAGAGCGCTAGCACAGTCAACGACAAATTCAGAGAAAAAATAACTATTGGCTGGAAGATATGAAATCAAAGCGGACTCCGGACCCCAATGCAATGTCCTTTCAAAAATGTTTAGTGAACATATTTCGCATTACCATCCACCCTTGCGGAGTAAAGCAATCAATTATGTACATTTGGGAAACAACCATATAAAGTTTTCGGAGAATCAATTGTTCGTTATGTAAGCGCTAACATCACCTGTTAGATGGCATTTGAAATTGTCGCTAATGTTAAGCCAATTCTTGGTGCAAATGCTTGTGAAGAATTTAATCTGATAAAAGGAATAAATAACGTCGACATTGGAGGCAATATATCTGGAGGATTAGGATGTTCTTTTTTAGTTTTAAATTCATTTTTATGTATGCTTCTTAGAACTATCTTACCCAAGACAAAAATGCTTAAAACTCTTTTTATGAAAAACTACCACTACTCTAACTTATCTTATCCTACGATTATTTACCCTTACCCATCTTAATTTTCGCGGTGGCAAACACGTAATAATAATAATAATAAAAATTTCAAACTTTATTCCATTGCAACCTTAAGCTAATAAAAAAACAAAATAATTAGATAAATTAAACAATGAAATAATTTTTAAATACATTCTGTTGTCAACCAGGCAAGAGGCGAATGTACTATCAATTCAAATATAGAATTACATAAAATTCAATAAAATGTTGATGGGAAAAACAATATGTTGAAATTTCGAAGACGGAATACAAAATGAAAAGCAGAATATCCAAACATATTAACATTTAAACTAACGGTGTAAAAGTTTGTTCAATAGCCGTGTAATTAAACGAGAAAAGCCATTTTTTAATAGCAACTAAGAAAACAATTTTCACTCTTTCACATCTGATGTTATCAGGAAGCAAGTTGAAAAGTCGAGGCGCAGTGACGAAATAAAACCTAGAAAAGTGCGATTTGCGGACTGCTGGCACTGTTACAAAGTTTCTGGTGTTGATACGCAAGTTGTAGTTATCATGTAGTCTAACCACATTTTTCAAAAAAATATTTTTAGGACTTTAAAGCAGTATAAGTGCCTTAGTGGAAGAAATTCAAGATTTCTGAAAAGTTCAAAACTATGAGTGTTACGGCTTACTCTACAGATAACTCTAACTGCATGTTTTTGCTTATTTATTAAGGGTTTGATAAGCGTGTAATAAGAACCTCCCCAGCAAGATAATCCATACTGTAATTTAGATTTTAATAAGCCATTGTAAACTAATTTCAAGACAGTTGTATTACAGTATAGACTTAAATGATATAGCTGTTTTACTACTCTATTCATGTATTGTTTCAAATAACAAGTATGATCCTTCCAACTGAGATTATGATCTAAAATTATGCCCAAATATTTAAAATGTTCAACACACTCTATTTCAAAACAGGATTCGCAACAACTGGAGTTACTGTCAAAGGTGACTGAGTTGTTCGGACAGCAGACTAAACTAAAACGTGTACGACTCGGGGAACGGTACATTAAGGAAAGGTCTTGATAGTGCTTATTTCTGATGTTGAAAAACATAAACTTAGTTTTAGTACTAATTACCAGTTTATGATGATTAAACCATAATCTCAGTAATTCAAGATCATGGTTTACATCCAGAAATATATTAAAACTGTTATTATTGGAGTATGAGATAGCGGTGTCGTCAGCAAATGCTGTTATTTTGCCTTTAAACGGTTGGACGAACAGAGAGTTAACATAAATCAAAAACAGAATAGGCCCTAAAACAGATCCCTGCGGAACTCCCATGTTTACATATTTTGGTGAGCTAATGGAATCTTTGATTTTAACCATCTGTTTCCGATTTGATAGGTAGGAGGCAAACCAGTCAAGAATAAATCCTCTAAAGCCTGCATGATATAACTTATCTAATAGCAAAGAGTGATCCACAGTATCAAATGCTTTGGTAATATCTTTAAATAGGGCTGCACATGTTTGAGATAGATTTAAGCTATCGTATATTTCCCCGGTGAATTTAAGTAAGGCACTTTCTGTCGACCTACCACTTCTAAAGCCAAACTGACAGTTATTAAAGAACTTTGTCCTACTAAAAAACGAAAGAGTTCTGGATTTTATACCCTTTTCGAGTATTTTCGAAAAAAAACAGATAATAGTGAAATGGGACGATAGTTGTTGATTGTCAAAGTATCTCCTTTCTTATGATGTGGCACCACTATAGCTGTTTTCAGTGATTCAGGAAAAATACCCTGCTTAATACTAAGATTAAAAATAAAGCTCAGAATATCAGAGATATGAAATGAAATCTGCTTAAGGACGAAGCTAGAAACTAGATCAAAAGATGAAGAACTTGTTGATTTAAGCGACATTATAATCTTATGAACCTCAAGTCCCGTAAATTCTTGAAAAAAAAATGTTTGGGTTTGTAGAAATTCTCTATTAAATGAATGTTCACATAGACAAGAAGAAACATTTACATTTGACAATTCTTGTGCAGAGGACAGATTAGAAAAAAAATGATTAAATAGGTTGGACACTAACAACGGGTCAGATACAAGTACATTATTAATTTCTAAAATTGTATCATCATTCTTCTTTGTTCTGTTTAGTATCTCATTGACCACTTCCCATTCCTTTTTCGCATTACCAATATTCTTAGTTAACTTGTTCCCAAAGTAAGAATCCCTGCAAATTGGTATGTCATTTTTCAATTCCATACATAATTTATCGTAATATTTTTTAAGCCTTGTATTATTGGGATGCTTTTTCACACGCGAATATAACATTTTTTTCTTTTTTATTTTCCTAAGTAAAGGGATAGTCATCCACGGTTTGATACATCTGAGCTTATTACATTTTTTATTCATACGATGACTACAACACGATAAGTGAGACTGAAATATTTTAAGGAATGTATCAAAGGCTTGGGATGGATCATGTGAGTTAAAAACATCATCCCAAAATTCAAAGCTAAGCCTAGTTTTAAGAGCATTAAAATCAATTTTATCAAAACCAAAATACGAGGAATTGCTAGTCTTAAACTCTTTATGATCGAATTGAATACTAGTTAAATAATGATCTGTTATATTCAAATCATAGGCCATTACTTGGTATTCTATAAAATTGTTTCTATGAAGCTGTTGCAGTGCAACATTATTCTGCATAATTATTTGTCAAACGCAAATGCCGACGGCAAATATGCATTCGGGCTGAATGCCGACGGCAAATATGCAGTCGGGCTGAAATTCGGGAGACCATGATTAAACACCGAAATCACAGGTCTCAGTACGAGAAGCGCCCACATCAATTCTTAATGTAAAAAAAATGCGATGTTTTTGGTTTTTCTGGCTCCTCCCACTTACGCATGCACGCATGTGTGCGTGTGTGTAGCAAACTAGCCATGCCAGGCCTAGACGAAATCGCCGTGCGGGGAGAAGAGGGAATTACTCGAAGATCAATGACCTTGCCCAACAAAAAAACGGTCGTCATCAGCTGATCCGACGGGAATCTCCTGCACAGACCAGATTACATAAAGAAGCGAGTGTACTATGGCGAGTGTACATATACACCAAGATTTTTTCTTGTCGAGCACTTCTTGTACAGAATTGAGATCGAAAGGATCCAAATAAATCTTTATTCTTTTAAACATTTATCTTTGTATTATACTTTTGCTAATAATCAATGTTAATACCGCGTCCGGAGTAATTTGATTATTCATTTCCATATTTTTTTTGTATAATCGCTAGTGTCCGCGCGACACATTATGGTCCTTCGAGCCGGATTTGTGTAACAAAAATCTAAAAACAGTGTGAAATCTCATTAAAACCTCGATTTCAAAGTGAACACAGAGTGAACATTAATCATACTGTATTAATTGCAAAAACGTTTTGTATACAGTCGTGGGACAATTTAAAGCTAGATCGCAAATTCAGTGGGAAACGAAGTGAAGATCTGTTCTTAAGCTGTTGGTCGACGAAGTGTTCCTGGTTCGAGTTTTCTTCGAAAGCAAACGTTCCTGGTTCGAATTTCTTCTGGAGCAACGCGTTACATCAGGTGTGTGGCTCTTTTATAATATCAATTTTATAACGTTTAAATAAATATCAAAATATATTACAAATATATTATACTGAGTTTGTGAGTATAAAATGAGTAAGACGAAGTTAGATAATTTAATAGAGACGGTGCAAACCATTGAGTTAGAGTTGTGCGATGACTATAGGGCTTATTTGGCATTGGAGGGGTCGAGTAAATCCGTATATATGTATGAAGCGCGCTTAAGTAATTTGGAGAAATCTTTTGAAGAAGCTAGAGGACTACATCAAAAGATTGTAGCAGCTCCGAACGAAGAGACAAGGCGCAAATATATGGAAGCCTCGACGTTTCACAAATTAAAGGAATTGTACTACACGTACTCGTCCATGCTAAAAGAACAGTTAGCTAGCGTCGAAAATCAAACTCAGGGAAGTTTAAATAATTCAATAACACCATCCAAATCTCCGGAAGTTGAATTAAAATTACCGGCAATTAAAATTCCAACTTTCTCGGGCTCATACCAATTATGGCCTGAATTTAGAAGTTTATTTGAAAGTCTCGTTGTGAAAAATTCGTCGATATCTGATGCTCAGAAGCTTCATTATTTGAAATCCAATCTAAGCGGTGAAGCCGAAAGAATCCTTCGCAATACAGCAATCACCGATGGCAATTTTGAGTCTGCATGGGCTACGCTCATGAAGAGATACCAAAATCTGAGGTTCCTAAAGGATAATTATTTTAGATTACTTTTCGACCAATCCGTTCTCTCCCAAGAATCATCCTACGATATAAAACTGCTTATAGATACCACAAACGAGGCAAGGCGTTCGCTAGAAAATCTAGGAGTGCCTGTCAGGTCTTGGGAAGACGTTTTAATTTATCACACCGTGCAGAAACTACCGCATACAACCAGAGGTCAGTGGGAAGCACACATATCATCTTATATCGACTATCCCACATACAGTGTTCTTGAGGATTTCTTGTTCACGAAGGCAAGAACTTTGGAGATTATGGAATCTTCCTCGTCTTCGTCTCAAATAAGTCCAAGAAACACACATCCGGCGTAGTTCGATCACATCTTTCACATACTATGTCTAAATGTGCGATGTGTAAAGAACCGCATTCCATCAGGAAATGCTTCAAATTTAAGGCATTGAATCCTAAAAGAAGACAAGAAATTGTCAAGAAAAATCGTCTTTGTTTCAACTGTCTTTCGGATTCACACATCACAGATCATTGCACAAGTACATTTACGTGTGCTACGTGCAAGCAAAAACATCATTCGTTGCTGCATTTAAGTGAGCCAATCAACGAAGCGCATGTTCATGAATCACGCTCAACAGTGGCTAGCCAGCCATCACATCATTTCAGCTCTTCCTCCACCCATCGTGAAAAATCCCAAGATCCACTATCCTCTATCAGGACTGCTTCAGCACACAACACTTGCATAGCAGAAAACCAGACAACACGTACGGTTCTTCTTGCTACTGCGCTAGTCAAGGTTTATTCAACCACTGGCCAACCGTTGGTGCTGCGGGCGCTACTGGATCCGGGGTCGGAGGCCTCATTCATTTCTGAGTTTGCCGCACAATCGCTAAAACTTAGAAGGGAACGAAGCCACGTAAATATCATAGGCGTAGGAGGAGGCAGCACAAGTATAGCTAAGCATGCAGTGTCTCTCACCATTTTCTCAAATATCAACGAGAAGTTCAACGTTCAGGTGAAGGCCATGGTTCTACCCAAGCTTACAGCTGCACTTCCAACAAGTAGCATATCCTGCATCAAGTGGGATCTTCTACAAAGGATTCAACTTGCGGATCCAACATTTTACAAGCCAAGCAAGATCGATATATTGCTCGGAAGCGATATATATTCGGCAGTAATTCTTGATGGTATCATCAAAGGTACTCCAGGTACTCCCATGGCTCAGCGCACGGAACTGGGCTGGGTCATTTCAGGTAGCGTTTACTCTAACACTTCACCAACCCTAACCTCCCTACATATAACAACGGAGGTTCAGGAGCTTGAAAGTATATTGCACAAATTCTGGGAATTAGAAGAAGTGTCAAAAAGAAAAATGCTATCACCAGAAGAGGAACAATGTGAGACTCATTTCTGCCGAACTCATCAGCGATTGATGGACGGCAGATACGTGGTCCAAATTCCCTTCAAAGAAGGTATTCCTCCAGTATTAGGTCTCTCCTACAAATCAGCCCTTGTACGATTTTTGCAGCTGGAGAAAAAATTCTATTCAAATTCAGTATTCTACACTGAATACAAAAGGGTTTCTGAGGAATACATTGCACTAGGACATATGACGGAAGTGGATCCCAGATCACTTGCATGCAAGCACTACTTCATGCCTCACCACGCTGTGATAAAGGAAGCGAGTTCCTCAACGAAACTACGAATCGTCTTCGATGCTTCGTGCAAGACTTCCGACGGCACGTCCCTGAATGATCATTAACTAATTGGTCCAAGGTTACAAAATGACATCGTGGATCATATTCTCCGGTTTCGAAAATACAAAATTGGTTTTGTGGCAGATATCAGCAAAATGTACCGTCAAATCTGGGTTTCAGCGGACGATTCGATGTATCAACTTGTTCTGTGGAGAGATGGGAGAGAAGACAAAATTAAAACATACCGTCTTAATACAGTAACTTTTGGCACTGCCTCGGCGCCCTATTTGGCAGTCCGTACTCTGCAAAAGCTTGCTGCTGATGAACGAGATGATTTCCCGATGGCATCAAGCATTGCAACAAACAATTTTTATGTTGACGATGTAATTCATGGGGCAGATTCCACAGAGGAAGCTATTGAAATGCAACGCCAACTCACAACTATGCTGAGACGCGGAGGGTTTCCACTAAGAAAGTGGGCTAGCAACAACGAGAAGCTTATAGCTGCAGTTCCGGAAGAGGATAGAGAAGTACGGCTCCCTCTCTCATTCGACGAAGGCAATACAATCAAAACATTGGGTATTCAATGGCATCCTGGAAGGGACATTTTCAAGTTCAAGATGGTGCTCAAAGATTCTCCGACAACTACCAAACGATCTATCCTATCCGACATTGCTCGGTTATATGACCCCATGGGATGGATTTCTCCTTGCGTCATTGTTGGTAAGATTCTAATGCAGGAAATCTGGAAAGAGAAGCAAACATGGGACAGCGAGTTACCATCAGCGATCATTGGTAAGTGGCAGGCTCTAAAAATGGAATTAAAACATCTCGTCGACATTGAAATTCCACGCTGGATTAACATCACCAGCAAATCGCCGGTAGAAATCCATGGATTTTGTGATGCCTCCGAGAAAGCATATGCTGCAGTAGTATATGTGCGAGCAATGCAGCAAGATACATCTCATTCACATCTCCTTCTTGCGAAAACAAGGGTTGCTCCGCTAAAAAATCAATCGCTAGCACGGTTAGAGCTTTGTGGAGCTGTATTGCTAGCCCATTTATTAGAACACGTTACGGAAATCATGCAGTTCAATGATGCAAAGGTGTTTGCATGGAGTGATTCGAAAATCACGCTTGCGTGGATCAACTCGCCGTCTTACACTAGAACAACATTCGTTGCAAATAGAATAGCGGAAATTCAGCGGTTAACAAATTCCAGGCAATGGAACTATGTCCCATCTAAGAGTAATCCAGCAGACTTGGCATCTAGGGGATTATCTCCAAGAGAGCTTTCAAATAACTGTCAATGGTGGCATGGGCCAGAGTTTCTACAAACTTTTGATGAAGGGGAACACTCTAAGATAAACATCCCAGCTACCACAGAAGAACTAAAAGCACCGGAAAATAAAAAATTTCAAAATGAATTTTGCACTCATTTCATGTCTTTTGATTCTAATGCCGTTCTCACCAGGTTTTCCACACTACAGCGACTTCAACGAGTTGTAGCATATTGTCTTAGATTCGCTAATAACATACGAAGGAAATCACCACGCATTGATGGAATACTGACTGTAGGCGAGGTTACTGGAGCTCTGAACCGATTGATCGTATTGGTGCAACAAGAAAACTTTGGTGAAGAAATCTCGAAGCTAACCAAGGGTACAACGGTCCCAAAAGGAAGTAAACTATCACGACTTTCTCCAATAATAGACGGGAATGGCATCTTACGTGTTGGGGGTCGATTAGAAAACGCTGATTTACCTTATTCGCAGCGTCATCCAATCATACTTCCCGCTCAAAATCCATTAACGTCCCTCATAATTCATGATGCACACATCAGGTCACTGCACGGAGGACAACAACTTCTAATGGCAACGCTTCGAACAAATTATTGGATTTTAAAACTGAAATCCAATGTCAAAAGGTGTATTCATAAGTGTTTAATATGCTACAGACACACCGCTACACAAATGCACCAAAAAATGGGGAATCTGCCAGCTGCGCGAGTGAATCCAGCACGACCATTTCAGACTTCAGGAGTAGACTACGCTGGCCCTGTACAACTTAAGGCTTGGAAGGGCCGTTGTAATAAGGTAACTAAAGCATATATCGCAGTATTTGTATGTTTTTGCACAAAGGCAGTTCACCTTGAGCTTGTCAGCGACTATACTTCAGCTGCCTTTGTAGCGGCGTTTAAGCGCTTCACAGCCCGCCGCAGAATATGTGCCAATCTTTACAGTGACTGTGGAACTACTTTTCAAGGAGCTGCAAACATGCTTAAGACGGAAAAGAAGAAGTTGACGAAACATTGGACTGATGACATCGTGAAAATGGTGCAAGCTAATGGTACCACTTGGCATTTCAACCCTCCTGCGGCTCCTCATTTTGGCGGACTCTGGGAAGCCGGTGTAAAGTCAATGAAGTACCACCTGAAACGAATCATCGGTCAACATACTCTAACGTTTGAGGAATATGCAACAATTTTAGCTCAAGTAGAGGCCTGTCTAAACTCGCGACCACTTTGTCCAGTGACTGATGATCCAAATGACTTCTCAATTCTGACACCAGGACATTTTTTAGTTGGCTCAGCCTTAAACACCACACCCGAAGATGATCTAAACAACATTAATCCAAATTATTTAAGCAGATGGCTACTAATGCAGAAAATTCAACAAGATTTCTGGCGGAGATGGAAGGCGGAATACCTCGATAGACTTCAACAGCGACCAAAATGGTTGACCTCTAACGTCCAACTGAAAGTAGGCGATCTTGTCCTCCTGCTAGATGAACAAACGCCTCCAACCCTCTGGCGATTAGGAAGGATTGAGGCAACACATCCAGGCACTGATGGAAAAATTCGGGTTGTCACAATCAAAACATCAACGGCAGTAATGAAACGTCCGATAGCCAAACTTTGCCTCCTTCCAATGGTAAATGAACAGAACATACACCAATAAAGACTCAGGTTCTCTTACTCACTCACACAAATGAATTTATCAATTGAATTGTTTAACATAATAAAATAATAATTATAATCCAATATAGCCACACACCATTCACCCCCTTATCTTTTCTAATCTTTTATGTTTCAACTACGAGCAATCATGGGACGATGGATTTATCTCGCAACAGAAGCAGATCAACACGCAAGTCTGATGATGGATGAACTTTCCGGCGGCCGGCAGGATGTTGCAGTGCAACATTATTCTGCATAATTATTTGTCAAACGCAAATGCCGACGGCAAATATGCATTCGGGCTGAATGCCGACGGCAAATATGCAGTCGGGCTGAAATTCGGGAGACCATGATTAAACACCGAAATCACAGGTCTCAGTACGAGAAGCGCCCACATCAATTCTTAATGTAAAAAAAATGCGATGTTTTTGGTTTTTCTGGCTCCTCCCACTTACGCATGCACGCATGTGTGCGTGTGTGTAGCAAACTAGCCATGCCAGGCCTAGACGAAATCGCCGTGCGGGGAGAAGAGGGAATTACTCGAAGATCAATGACCTTGCCCAACAAAAAAACGGTCGTCATCAGCTGATCCGACGGGAATCTCCTGCACAGACCAGATTACATAAAGAAGCGAGTGTACTATGGCGAGTGTACATATACACCAAGATTTTTTCTTGTCGAGCACTTCTTGTACAGAATTGAGATCGAAAGGATCCAAATAAATCTTTATTCTTTTAAACATTTATCTTTGTATTATACTTTTGCTAATAATCAATGTTAATACCGCGTCCGGAGTAATTTGATTATTCATTTCCATATTTTTTTTGTATAATCGCTAGTGTCCGCGCGACACAGAAGCCTTATGAAAATATGGTCAAGACACGAATCTAAGCGGGTAGGTTGATTCAATAAGGACTCAAGACCATATGAGGACAACAGTGATAAGTAGTTGTCGACATCTATTGAATCAGAAAGAATGTTTATATTAAGATCACCCAGGAGTACCATATTTTTACAAGTCTGCTTGTCTAAGAAATCGGAAAATTCATCTATGAACGCAGCTACTGAAAACTTACTAGGCAGATCAGTATGCGCGGGCTTAACTCCGCTACTGAAAATTTTTGATCGAGCGAGCAAATTTGTTGTTTTATCAAATTACAATCATAACCAATACTCTCAAGTAAATACATATAGCTAAGTGTGATACATCAAATTAATTGTCTACTTGCAAGGACGTTTAGATTTAAGATCATATTTTTTGCTCTCGCTCCGCATGGCACTTTTCTAAACTTTACTTCGTTATTTCTCACTATTTTTCAATCAAACAATTTCATTTGATAATTTATGGCTCATCTACAGACCTAGATCTATCGAATGACATGCTGCACACATGTGTGGTTATAGCCGATATCTACATTTAGTGCGTACAAGATTAGTCCGAAATCGTTTTCGGACCACTATATTCCCCGTACATGCACGCGCTAGGCCAAAAAGTGGGTGATTGCTCTCGCTCCGCTACGCTCCGCTCGATCAATGAAGTCTATATACACAACAAAAACAGTAACGTGAGCTAGCAATTTCACAATATACAGTCAATATATCCGCACTTTCAATTTTCCACATCTTAACTTCACAACCTTTCAAGTTATTTCCGAAGAACACTGCAACACCCCCAGCTGAATAATTACTATTACAGTTTGCAGACAATGTGTAGTGTGGTATTGCATAATCTGAGATTTCTTCTTCGAAAATCCCAATCTCAGAAAGAAATATCAGATCCGGCAAATGGTCAAGAGATGCGAGATGAGTGAAAAAAGAATCAAAGTTAGCTCTCATGCTACGAATGTTCTGGTGAATGACTGAAAAACCTGTACTATTATTATCACTGTTTGGATGTTCTATACGTCTTGAGGAACTTCGTGTCGGCGGCGTACAGTAAAAGGTGGGAACGTTTGATGACAAACTCAATGTCGTTAATGGTAAGAATGAAAAGAAGTGGACCTCGGTGGCTGCCTTGGGGAACGCCAGAAAAAAAGGGCTAGAAATGGCAGATTTAAAACGGACACTGTAGTAATAGTTTTTGAAATAAGCAGATGTCAACTTAAACGCAGTGGGTTCATAGCCAAGGGAAAACAGTTTGAAGAGTTTGTGGGAGATTTTGTCGAAGGCTTTACTGAAATCAGTTGAAATTACCTCGACCTCATTCCCATTCTCTAATGCTGAGAGGGTGAAGGACACAAATTCGACAAGGTTTGTGGTTATAGACCTGCATTGGAGGACGCCATGTTGTTTAGAGGGGATTAGAGATTTGCAGTGGAAAGTTAGAGTGTCATACAAGATACCTTCGAAAAGTTTGGGTAACAGTTTGGCGATGGGGCGGTAGTTGTTAACATCATACTCCGGACTTTTTTTGTGAACAGGAGCTATAAAAGCGGTTCTCCCTATCTGGGGAAATTTTCCAAGGGACAGGGATGAGTTCAATATTTTTGACAGCGGGACAGAAAGAATGGAGGAATATTTTTTTAGTAACATGGCAGGGAGACCATCGGGCCCAGGAGTAAATTCATCATGAAGTTGATTCAATTTATTTTCAGTGATATATGAGTCAATAGTAAATGGGAGAAATGGTCCAAGGGAGAAATTTGGTAAGTAGACGAAGTAAGTAGTGTCCGGTACAAAGGAGTCATCGGCGAAATATTGTTTGAAAAAGTTGACAAAAAAACATAGAGCGCTTTACGGGCAGTACAATCTTGATTGAAACGAAGTCGGGATACGGGGGAGAGGATATTGCAATAGACGACTGTTTTTTCAATATTTTTTTATGGAACACTGAGAGCCCAAGAGTGAAACATATGAGGCCGTAAACGGCGTGCGCGCATTTACCTACTGCGGCAGATTTGAAGCGCTTCGGCTTGGGGACTATCTAGGCTTCCTATGAGTCTAAAACCACTCAAAATAGTTTCTTCACATAATAAATGAATTTTTTAAGCAAAAAAAAAAAATGCAAAAAAAAAAATTCTATTTGTATTTCCCCCCTTAAGGACGGCTATTAAAACGCCACGACAAAGGCAGCTATCGGTAGGTCAGTTGAGATCGTCGTCGCGGTAGACATTAAAATTTGATGAGAATAATTCTTAGTTATTTATTCTAGGGATCAATTTGGTTTCAGTCAGAGCGAATATTTGGAATGGTAAAGCATAAGACTGGTGAAAGACTGTTGGGGTTTTTGAGCGAAGGCCTCTTACATTCTGATAATAGAATGTGAGAGAAAGGTTCGCATGAGGAGCAGAAAGAGAATGGAAATTAGGGGTGAAGATATCTGTCGTGGTCGGCTCTGCTACGTTGGAGATGGAATATCAGCTTTGAGTGGATATATTGACGAAAGGTATCCAGATCGTTTGATACTTTTTGGGAGAGGATTTTGAGGAAATCGTGATACGTAAGAAAGTGCTTCTTTAGGCTGGCAAAGTCAGTAGGGAAACCTTCTTCTTTAATGGAGACCATTACACTACTATTAGCTTCACCTTCATAGCAGACCGAGTCTTAGCCTATATAAGCCTGCCATTGACGTTGGACAGGCTTTGCCTTAAAGAGAATGAACTATTAACGGTGATCCCTGTCGAAGTATGGTGATCTTAATAGAAGAGTCCCTCTGCTGGGACAAAGCCCTTAAGGCACTCCCCCTTGTGGCACAACTAGTTGGAGTAGTACGAGGGTGGTCCGATAAGTACTTAGCCTCACCGCCAGATGGCGCCAGTATCACAAGAGCAACTTACTATCGTTTAGTACATTCTAGTAGAAGGCTACTGTCGATCAGCCAGATCGGACTCGTATTTTTGTTTTGACCGCGTGTGGAAGCGGATGTGTCCGCGGATTTTAGAAAAATGGGAAAAGAGCAATATCGGTCGGTGACTCGATTCTTGTTTTTGGAAGGGAAATCACGCAGCGATATCAAAGAGCGTTTGGATGTTGTGTACGGTGACTCTTCTCCTTCGATGGCGACCATCAAAAATTGGTTTAACGAGTTTCAACGTGGCCGCACGTCGATTTTTGATGAGTCATGTCCAGGTGCCCCGAAAACGGCTACCACGGAGGATAACGTGACAAAATCGATCTCGTATTGGCAGACCGCCGATTGGAGGTGCGCGAGATATCTGAGACAGTAGGCACTTCAAAAAATCGCGTGGTCATATCCTGCATGAAATTTTGGGCATGAGAAAGCTGTCGGCGCGATGGGTGCCGCGTTTGCTCACTCCGGACAACAAGCGCGACCGTGAGACCACTTCAGGGCAGTGTTTGACGCTGTTTAAGCGCAATCCGAAGGAGTTTCTGCGTCGTTTCGTGACAGTCGACGAAACATGGATCCACTGGTACACACCAGAGACCAAGGAACAGTCGAAACAGTGGACTTCGCCCGGCGAACGTGCTCCGAAGAAGGCGAAGACTGTCCCATCGGCCGGAAAGGTTATGGCCACCGTTTTCTGGGATTCACAGGGTGTGATCCACATCGACTCCCTGGAGAAGGGCAGAGCGATCACAGGGCTGTAATATGCCAAATTAGTGGTCCGATTCGACGTCGAATTGAAGAAAAAACGGCCCCACTTGGCGAAGAAAAAAGTGCTCTTCCACCATGATAACGCACTGGCTCACACCTCCGCCCTCGCCACGGTCAAATTGGTCGAATTGGGCTACGAACTGCTGCCCCATCCACCGTATTTTCCAGATTTGGCCCCGTGCGATTTCTTTGTGTTTCCAAACTTGAAAAAGTCACTCGCCGGGCAGAAATTTCAGTCGAATGAGGAGGTCATCGCCACCACGGAGCCCTACTTCGCAGACCTCGAGAAAACGTATTTTTCAGACGGGTTAACGAAGGCATGCATGATTGACACCAAAATAACAAAACGTCTCCCCATCAAACTCGGGGAATTTTCGATAGGAAGCAGATCAGTGAATCACTTCTATCGGACCGGAAACTCCCGGCGTGGAAACAACAAGCCACACCACGTGAAGGACCCGGTCTACCGTCGCTGGTTGATGAGTGGGATTGCCTCGGATACCTTTAGCCTGCGTTTCTACCGCGATCACTCGGAATCATAAAAGAACTCTGGGTTCAAAGAGGTAAGATTATGGGCCTAAAAAATAAGTCGCGGAAATTAATTTACGCTAGTGGAGAATCTCCTCCTAGGGCTGCATGTTTGATCGCTTCTAATATACATTTTTTACCAATTCCAGAATTTATAACAAGAGACTCGGCAGCCGTCATTGTGGAAGTTCCTATTGAAGGTGCAGTAAGAGAGATCGAGTGTGCCTCCTCTTTGCCGAGTGTGCCTCCTCTTTCTGCACCATTTGGAATGGAGCAGCAATAATACAAACAAAAGAGGTGAGTCACTTATTGAATATTTATTTAGTAATAATCTTCCCGTTGCCAATAGGGGCAACAAACCCACATTCATAAACTCTATTAGAGAAGAGATGCTTGACCTTACAATCTCTAGCCCTTTTGCCTCAAATAGTAAACCACTGGCAATATTATTTGTGACTACACAATCGCAGGGAAACCTAAGAGACTTTTCCTTGTTCTACTACCCAGCGAGAG
Organism: Merodon equestris; assembly: GCA_958301585.1. Lineage (NCBI taxonomy): Eukaryota > Metazoa > Arthropoda > Insecta > Diptera > Syrphidae > Merodon > Merodon equestris. The sequence continues at coordinate 49,814,900 of OY284415.1, read as the reverse complement.
GTGGAATCTCGATGCTTTAATGAGCGCCACAAATTACACCGATAGTAGAACAAATAGCCTCTCTGTTAAAATCTTAAGTCCTGATAGATTTAAATGGGCAATTGGCTCATTTAAACCCTACAAAGCTCCAGGTAAAGACTCTCTGCTATATAGGGGATTAAACATCATTCTAGCACAAATGATAGCTCTCCTTAGGTCAAGTTTTAGTCAACGTTTTACCAACCCCAGTTTCTAATCCTTAAGATTGGAAAACCAAGTCAACAACCAAAATCGTATCGCCCTAAGAGCCTAACATATTTTCTACTAAAAACAATGGAAAAACTGATAGATATTAGAGGTACATATACAGGGTCCGCCATCTAACGTTTTTTTTTTCAAGTAGTGCTTATTTCGTGAATGGTAACACTTAGCTCATGTCTGATTTGACAGATAATTAGTTTTGTCCTTCCACCGAACGAATATGGTTGTGTATACGCTTGAACAACGCTTCGCTAAGTGGGCCTGCGATCGACTTACAGAAGATGCCGATTTTGCCAAAAAAATCATCTTTTCAGATGAAGCTCATTTTGATCTTGGCGGGTATGTAAACAAGCAACATTGTCGCATTTGGGGCACAGAAAACCCGCACGCATACATTGAAAAGCCGGTGCACTCAAAACGAGCCACTGTTTGGTGCGGATTTTGGTCCAGAGGCATAATTGGGCCATTTTTCTTCGAAAATGAGCAAGGAGTGGCCGTTACAGTCAATGGCGATCGTTATCGGGCCATGTTGAACGAATTTTTGTTCACAAAAATTGAAGAGGAGGATATTGGCAACATTTGGTTTCAACAGGAAGGCGCTACGTGCCACACAGCCGAAGCTACACTCGATGTTTTGCGCCCTGTTTTTGAAGATCGCATTATCAGCCGCAGAGCTGATGTCGTTTGGCCACCTCGGAGCTGCGATTTGACACCGTTGGACTATTATTTGTGGGGTGCCGTCATAGATAAGTGTTACGCCGATAAGCCAGAGACAATTGACGCTTTAAAGGACAATATTCGTGAAGCCATTGGTGAAATACAGCTGCACACAATCGATAATGTGCTTAAAAATTGGACCGATCGTGTAGGCTACTGCATGGCCAGCCGAGGCAGCCATTTGAATGAAATTATTTTCCATTATTAACCGGAAGGATTGTACTTTAAAATAAAAAAAGAAATTTGAGAAAATATTCAGTAGTTTTTTTTATAGCATTTTCAAAAAAAAAAAGAAGTTATTTGGTGGACCCTATATTAGGAACTCAAACACCTCTGCATCCAAATCAATATGCATACCGCAAAGAACGATCTACTGAGAATGCGCCGCATCACTTGGCAGCAAATAGAAATAGTTTCACGCGCAAGACCGCAGTTTGCGCCTTCCTCGATATTGAGGGGGCATTTGATAAACTGGCTACAACTCAATCTCCACTGCACTGTCCCGGAGAGGTGCAGACCACTCCACTAACCATTGGGTTAGGGCGATGCTTGAAAGCCGTATTATGTCAGCTACATCCGGATAGGTCTCTGTGATAGTATCGGCAGGTGTCTACAAGTTGGAGTCCTTTCACCACTTCTCTGGTCGATACTCATTGACGACCTACTCTACAAGTTAACCAACCTCGGTTATGAAGTCATCGGATATGCCGATAACCTTGTAGTTATCTTTACTGTTACGCATGCCACTTACGCTTCATTTCATTTATCTCTGATTGTTGTAGCGGAGAGGGTTTATCGATAAACCCAAATAAGACAACCTTAGTTTTAGAAGAAGGCTCATTGGCCCTTAGAAGAAGTCAAATAACTAAGTATTGACTTTGATCGAAAACTTAACTGGAATTCCAACATCAAAAGCAAACTTACAAAGGCTATTAAGCCACTCTGGACCTATCGACACACCTACGGTAAAACTTGGGGTACCTAAGGTAATCCAGTGGTTTTATACCGTGATAGCAAGACCTATCAGTTAAACTTCAACGCAGGGGCTAGCATCTCTCGGCATTACAGGCGCCATGCCATCTTGCTCGACGGTAGCCCAAGAGGCACTGATCGAAATTACTCCACTGCACCTTTTTATTAAAAAGGTTGCAATACGTAGTGCAATCGGATTCCTCCGCTCAGTAACAGACCGTCCATGTAGACCATTGGGTCACATGTCTATCCCACAACATTTTTCTGAGCTAGTATCGTATAGTATGAACTCAAAATCCGTCAAGGAATGCCACGATGCCCTACAAGACCCAGGCAGAAGAAATAAGGTCAAACTCTGGTGGGTGCCAGGTCACAAGGGCATTAAAGGCAGCGAAATTGCTGACCACGTCGCTAGGAAAGGTTCCTGCGAAAGGTACATAGGTGCCTAATCATTCAGCGGAAGTCTCAAGTGGAAGACTAATTTTCTCTTAGCTAAATGTGAAAAATCGCAATACCTGCACTTTTGGAACAGCGTTCAAGGACTCCGACTATCGAAGAGATTCGTTCGGCCCCTGAACAAACACTCATAAATATTATGAAATATAATAGATTCGATATCAGAAGACTGGTCAGCTACCTTTCTCAGATATCATCTTAAAAAAATTTACCTCTCGTCTAAAACCGAGTCACGACTCTGTCTAGAGGACGAGGAAACTGCAGAGCACATGCTATGTAAGTGTGCTGCCCTCTGTCATCTTACAAAAAAGAAAAAAAATTCACCAAAATGTCACAGTCAACGTTTCAAATACGTTCAAGTACTTAATTTTATTTTCCACACAAAATTTAATATAGACTCTCGATAAACAAAATTTTTTTAATAGCAAAAAATCGCGAAGCACGCCAAACGCGCCTTACCTTTGGTGAAAGACAAACTAAATATCCAAAAAGGCTGACAATGTCAATATAGCTAGGAGGTATGCGTACCAATATAACAAAAGAAAAAATATTCAAAAATCAAATGTACTTAAGTCGTGATATTCAAAAGTCACCTTATAATCTGAACAAACCTCGTTCGGTCCAGTTGGCTGCAAACATGATACCGAAGCGTTGGACAATCGTCATTTTCCATAGTGGAATTAACTAAATATGTCATTGACAAAACGGGATCTATCTGCTTAACTGCCTATGTCGTCGTCGTCAACTAAATTTTCGGGCCTAATTCCTTTAACTGAATATCAATTGCATTCATTGACATTGTCTTTAAGCCCACGGTGAGCTGTCGGCTCTAAAATTGTTTCTTTGTTTCAATCCTACCATTAAAAAACCAATTGGCAGCCCCATTGTACTGAACAACCGAACATTTTCCAATACAATGACCCAATTGCCAGAAAAGCTCTATGAAGGATAAAAGTCAAATCCGATTTCTCTCTCCTTACCACTTCAGTGCTGCCCGGCCTGTAATGAAAATGGCTCAACCAAAGTTATAGCATCTCTAGTAACACTTGAATCCCTGAAAATTCCACACCATCCATCAGGGCCTAACTAGCTTAGAAACAACAGGACAGCAGCTACCCCTGGCCTCACCTCGCATACATTCCGTTGAAACATGTTAACCTCAACTACCAGCTCCTGCTTCCAATTGTTCGCTATATTTCGCACGCATTTTCTCCAATTCCCCCAAAATACATGCCTTTGCCTAGGACCGACCGAACAAAAGCAATTCGCCGCAAAGGTGAACTAAACAGAACTTTCATCCATTCAATCTGTACAGGATAATTGGAGCCATGCCACAGGAAGGCGATGGGACAGGAAATCACTACCCACACATCCTCAACAAAACGCAAAGGCAAATTGGCCTGGAAATTATTGTAGAATTTTTGGCGTCCAACCAGTTCGACCATTCATCCGCCCTGCATCTAAGGCCTACCGGGACTTTTGATATCACCACACCAACTAACTAAAGCCAGGGAGAGGAAGAGAAACAGGAGCCTGCAGATATCGAATTGTGCTGCAGCAATTGCATCCGACAAACAGGGTGGAATTTATCTTGATTAGGCCGAGGAATTTAGGAGCCAAGTAAAGTTGGCACCGGATCCCCAAACAAAGGACGACTTAATCTTGACCATAATTCTGCAGCTTTTCCGAGAACCGATACAATTGGCGTTCGTGCCAGGGCTTACGCAGATAGGTGCTGAGGGTATTTTGGTATAATGAGATGTGCATGCTGATGATATGGGTAGGTGCTTTCGGGGAACAGATCAAGGATGAAACATAAATTGGAATTATACTGGAGTGCAGTGGTCGGAAGAGGGTCCTAATCTCCTTTATGGGATGTGCTTATTCCTCGCAAAAGGTCGTAATTGCGAGTTCCTTTAAAACTTGCCCTGAGAAATTCTGGAAAATGTCATGTGTTTAGGAAACTTCAGATCCTGGAACTATGTATGTACATACTGCCCTTTGACTGGAAGCCATGCTCCTTCATTAAAACTCTTTGATATTTAATCATCAAAGTTCGTCATAATCATATCGCTTGGGGCACTCTGTCCGTCAGCTGAAAAAGAAGCTAAAATTCCTCACATCATCCGGTCGACCACAATGTCCTTTTCCGGTTAACTGAATCGGAAATAATTTTAAATTACGCCAGTCACAGCCATAGCCACAGCCACAGCCTCCGCGCTACGCAACATTGTGGCGATATATTAAAAATTAAATTGAATTTCAAGCTGATGCGATACAAGTTTCACTCATACACAGGCGACCATGTCGATTATCCTGCAAATGTCCTTGATAGCCGAAATTAGCAATTCAGATTAGCACTACGTCCTCGCTGCCATCCCCTTTATCTACGTCCCTTATCTTTCATAACAATTTAATTTTCATAGCCATTAAAGGAATTAAGCCGTCAGGACATAACCGACTTCTTATGGTAGATATATACTCGAAGGATAACAGAACGCAAGATGGCAATTGCAGTGAAACTTTGCACATTATGGCCAAAGTTATTGTCGCGAGCGGTTTCGGAAATGGCTTGCACACCATAAAGCAGCACTAGAAAGGAGCCAATCGAGTGGCAGGAGTGGAAGGCGCCCAAGCAGGAACAGAACATCAACCGATGTAACCAGCTAACACGGAGAATTGAAATCATTTCAACCGTAAAGAATTTCAACGGACGTCTTCATCCCGCGTGTCGATTACTTATTGCTCACGACCCGACTGAAGGGGAATATCAAAACAGGACGAAGACGAAGAAAACGACCAGGAAGAAATGACAAATGTATCAGAATCGCATTGTTGATCTTATTCTCAATGCCTAGGAAATAAATATTTTTTTGGAAGATTCGTTTTACAGTTCGTTTACTCTTCGCATCGACAGGAAGACGACTCAACTCTAGTGTGAGACTATCCTTTCGCACGAAGTACGAGTACACAAGCGTAGAAAGGACACCAAGTGGCTTGGAAAATAAAACGCTCGAGCAGTTCCCAATACATATCAATTCTGGAATCTCCCCTTCCGGCGTTTCTGACAATCGAACTCGAATCGGGGAAGAAGATACAAATTCGGTGGGCCAGTCGGTCGGATGGGTAACGAGTGGAACTGACTTCATTAGGAAAATGATCAAAAGCGATGACAGTCTCATCTCGTCGAGTTCTGAATAATGAAGGGAGAATGGACGCCAATGTTATCAATAAAGTTTTGCAATAAATTTTAAGCACTTTGCTTGGATGTCAGAAGAGGGATGGAAAGGAATGGAAATTTGTTGTATTTTAGGAAGTAGTTTCGTTTTAAAATATGCAAAAGAGAATCTGAATTTATTGTTTTTAGGGAAAGAAAGAGACTTGCAGAAGCTTCGATAAGTGGCCCGTTCACGCATAAGTTCCCGCACTTAATATCTATGTTGGGACACTTTTTTTTTATCTTTCATCGAAGGAAATTAACCAAATGGCTTAATATTGAAACAAACATTTGTGGCGAATACCAAAAATACCAGAAATGTTTGGTGAACACAACAAATGCAGCGGGGAGCTGTCCAAAAACTTTTGTATTATATGAAAAGTGTTCAGAAAATACAGGGAATTCTCGATTTTTAAGGGAAGACAGGTTAAACTCTCGCTGGAACCGGTCAGGTCTCTTCTCCTATACGCTGGATGTATAGAATAAAAGCAAAATGTTTTGTACGCTGAGGACATTTCTCTTGAAGCGAGATATGGCTTACAGTGACAAACCTCTGATAAATATATCAAGGGATGGAAGGTTCATCATAGCGTCTAGAGCAGTGTCCGGCGTGCTGGGGAAAGCCGTCGTGCAGCTGAGACAGACCGCTCTTTGGAGTTTGGTGAAAGAGGCTATGACGTATTTGCCTGTTACCCTGTTCCACCAGACAACCGATGTAATGAGATTATGGGCCTTATCAATGCCGTGTAGATCGAGAGGACCTTTATCGGCAATAAGCTTTATGTACGACGGTGGTCCGATAAGTACCAAGACTCACCGCCAGATGGCGCTAGTATCGCAAGAGCAACTATCGTGTACTACATTCTAGTAGACGCCTACTGTCGAAATTTCAGCCGGATCGGACTCGTAGTTTTGTTTTGACCGCGTGTGGAAGCGGGAATGTCCGCGGATTTTAGAAAAATGGAAAAAGATCAATATCGGTCGGTGATTCGATTCTTGTTTTTTGAAGGGAAATCGTGCAGCGAAATCAAAGAGCGTTTGGATGCTGTGTACGGCGACTCTTCTCCTTCGACGGCGACCATCAAAAATTGGTTTTACGAGTTTGAACGTGGTCGCACGTCGGTTTTTCTTGAGCCACGTCCAGGTGCCCCGAAAACCACTATCACGGAAGATAACGTGACAAAAATCCACGATCTCCTATTGGTAGACCGCCGATTGAAGGTGCGCGAGATAGCTGAGACAGTAGGTATGTCAAAAGATCGCGTGGGTCATATCCTGCATGAAATTTTGGGCATGAGAAAGCTGTTGGCGCGATGGGTGCCGCGTTTGCTCACTCCGGACAACAAGCGCAACCGTGAGACCACTTCAGAGCTGTGTTTGACGCTGTTTAAGCTCAATCCGAAGGAGTTTCTGCGTCGTTTCGTGACAGTCGACGAAACATGGATCCACTGGTAGACACCAGAGACCAAGGAAACACCCGGCGAACGTGCTCCGAAGAAGGCGAAGACTGTCCCATCGGCCGGAAAGGTGTTGGCCACCGTTTTCTGGGATTCACAAGGTGTGATCCACATCGACTACCTGGAGAAGGGCAAAATGGTCACAGGGTTGTAGTATGCCAAATTATTGGGCCGATTCGACGCCGAATTGAAGAAAAAACGGCCTCACATGGCGAAGAAAAAAGTGCTCTTCCACCATGATAACGCACCGGCTCACACCTCCGCCCTCGCCCTCGCCACGGCCAAATTGGTCGAATTGGGCTACGAAGTGCTGCCCCATCCACCGTATTCTCCAGATTTTCCAAACTTGAAAAAGTCACTCGCCGGGCAGAAATTTCAGTGGAATGAGGAGGTCATCGCCGCCACGGAGGCCTACTTTGCAGACCTCGAAAAAACGTATTTTTCAGACGGGTTAAAGAAATTGGAGCATCGCTGGGTCAAGTGTATCGAGCTAAAAGGAGACTATATTGAAAAATAAATCGCCATTTCTCCAAATTTTTTGTTTTTCTTTTGTAAGCTAAGTACTTATCGGACCGCCCTCGTATTGCCAAAAGCACCTTGGCATTGCCAAAAAGTTGATAGACGCCATGTTGCGGGCAGCCCCTGTTTACCCCCCCTGTTTTGATACATTGTTCGTACACTTGCATTGCTTTGATCCACAAAACCAGTGCTTCACCTACACTACGCCACCGTCTAGCATAGTTACACATGCTGTCGAAAGTTGCGTTATCAGAAGCTCACCAAATGTCGACGAAAATGCCCAGAAAATTGAGAGTTTCCGACTTAGACTCAGTAAAGGTACCGTCAAATGTTCTGAATAGAAGGTCTTCGATTCTTCATTCTTCGATTTACGAATAAGCTTCTGATATTCTTTCTGCTTCGATCGATATTTATTTCAGTCATTTTCCTAGTTCGACTTGATCGATCTATTCAAGGGACTTCTGGCTTCCCTGCGAAGACATTGGAGCTCAGCATTCACCAGCCAATTTCCTTCAGGGAAGTTTTGGACAGGACATACGAGTTCAAAACGTGATGACGCTACTCAGGTTATGAATAGCATCCTCCACCAATTGCTTCGTTCTGAGTTTAGATAGGTCTTGAGTAGATTTTTCAAGCTCCTCTCTAAGCCGTACCTAGTCTGAATTTCTTGGATTCCGCTTGGACTGCAGAGGGAGAAATCCCACAGTTCAATTGGAATTCGATATATCTTTGGTCTGAAAAGGCAGCATCTGGTCTGGAGCCAACATTGTTAATGATAAGGTCAGACGGAAAATTGAAGTTTAAAAGACGGTCTCCTCTTAGATTGCATTTGCTGCTGCCTCAAACAGTGTTTTGAGCAGTAGCATTGCAACAAATGAGACCAGTCTTTCTGACTTCATAGCTACTCTACGTATTCAGAAACTGTTTTCAGTAGCGAAGGTAGTATCGAGTCGTAGGGGAAGTAAGCAGACAAAGTGTTGAATTACTCTTTGCGCTTTGTAACTTACTCTGGCAGTCGCCAAATCTTATGCACAGAAATGTCCAAGTTTGGCTGCCGATAATGAGTCCGATATGATGAGGCAGACCCTAGGTCTTTCGGATAGCTTATCGTAAGGAATCATAGCATCACGTATATCACCAAGACCACACAGGTGTTTATTCGACACCCATGGTTCTTGAATACTGCATGCAATTCGTACGAGTTCCTGCTCCCTTCGCACGCTGCTCTGAGTCAGCTTTGCCGGTTTGAGGGTTGTTGGGACCCGAAACAGCTTTTGCTTTCTGCGTTCAGAATCTGTCAGGATCACCACTTTCCAGATCCGTCAGTTTGGGAACCTAGCACGCTCGTATTGGGGAGGTGATCCTTGCCAGTTATAGAACAAATGTTAGAGGAGCATGCTGAAAGTGCTGGCCTGCTGAAAGTGCTGGCATGCTTGTGACCCCTACAAAAACATTCATTTACCGCCGATCATTTCTTCGCTGTGCACCGCCGAAAATGGAGGGGAGAGTGCAGATGAGAGGTTCAGATGAGCTTCGGCAGGAAATACCTCCGCCGATCAACCCTCTTAACTGCTTTCTCCAGAGGTATCGTGCGCTCGGCTTTGTCAGGCTTTTGACAGTAAGTACCAATTCTGAGGCGCGTTTAATTTTAGCTGTTTCCCGTGCCACGCCACCGACGATGTCGCCTCTGAGCTGCCGAAAAGTTTGAAATTGTGGAGGGGCCTTCAGAATCCTTGCCCCGGCCGCGATCACAGAGATCGCGAGTGGGTTTCCGCCATTGCGGCTTCCACCTAGAGTACTCAAATTCTTTTGGTTATCCATTCATTCAAATTCTAAATGAGTAAAAGCATTCGTGACTTGAGCCTTATCTTAAGAACAGGACACGGGGAGTAAGTTTCGGTGAGATAAGAATTCTAAATCTGGCCTACCTCAAGGCACTTTTTGGAGCCAAATCTGTTTTAAGTCTACATTCACTATTCACTATTCAATCATGATTTCAAAAGCTCAATTACTACTTTTTGTTAAAGATATTGCGACATCTTACGGTTTAAATAGACCTTTGATCCGATTTAGTTTTCGATATTACGATAAACGTTTTTTTGATCCCAAACGTGGATGAGCTTACTTAATTATTTCAAAATTCAAAGAAAAAAGCGGCTGAAGCGTGTGAAATGAGTATAGAAATAAACATTGATGCTACTGTCACATAATGAATATTATCCGAAACCGTAACTCAATGAGCGATTTTCATCGTTTGAAAGCATTGTGAATGGTTGCCGTTTCGTCCTGAGCGCATTACTGCTCCTGCTTCGACAATGGAAGGGTTTTTGCGCTGTATGGTGACTGGTCCCAAGCTGGTCTTGGAATTAGGGATATTGTACTTCCCTAGGTCTACTTCATCGTCGATTATTTTATTTAGTGGTACGCTCTACCGAATTATTTCTGAGATGGAAAAATCCACTTTACACGGGGTACAGGTCCTCAACAACACTGTCGTATGCGTAAGTATCGGTCGCATCAATCACGCGGTCTTTGTTGACTTTTGATAAGGTTACAAACAATCTGGTCTTCTTTGTCCTTGTCCTTTATCATACTTGTGCGAAGAAAAATGTTTGCCAAATGAAAACGCGCTGATATTTCTCAAAACAAATTTATACATTTTATTTTTCAATTCTCTGGCTAAAAGCTATCAAACATTTCATTCGAAATTACCGCCTTAAAGCACGATCTGAGACACACTGGCCAATCATTGATCGCATCAAGGACTGCATTCATTAGGAGTTTCGACAGCGTGGACAAGGTTCACTTCAGAAACTCAACATTTTGGTGATGAATAGAACCGGCCAATTTCTTTAAAACGTACCACAATTTGTGATCCAAAGGGTTGAGGTCTGGACTACCAAGTGGCCAATCATCTGGTAATATGAAGACGGGTTCCCATTTTAGCCACTCTTTAGTTCTTTTCGCCTTGTGGTCTGAAGTAGAATATTTTTGGAATGTCAGCGCATGCACGTGAATTTTATTCGGCTTAGGGTCTTAACGACAACCTACCAAAAAGTGGTTTCATAAACTTTTGCTGAAGTCTTCTTTTGCTTCTTTTTCAGAAAAATAGGAGTTGGTTATACTGGCTCAGTTCCTAACATACCATTACATTTGCAGGATGGTGGCCTCTTTCAGCCCTTGGAATAAGTTCTGAAGCTTCTTTTGATGTCCGAGCATGCAATGGATCATCTTGTTTATTGGAAGTTCTTCGACGGTAAACATTTTCTCGTGGGTGTACAGAATTTTTCTGTAGGCGTTTTTACGAGGGTGGCCCGATAAGTAATTAGCCTCACCGACAGATGGCGCCAGTATCGCAAGAGCAACTTACTATCGAGTAGTACACTCTAGTAGATGACTACTGTCGATTTCAACCGGATCGGATACGTAGCTTTGTTTTGACCGCGTGTGGAAGCGGGAGTGTCTGGAAAAGAGCAATATCCACCGTGTTCTTCAGATTTGGCCCCGTGCGACTTCTTTTTGTTTCCAAACTTGAAAAAGGCACTTGCCGGGCAGAAATTTCAGTCGAATGAGAAGGTCATCGCCGCCACGGAGGCCTACTTTGCAGACCTCAAGAAAAGGGGTTAAAGAAGTTGGAGCATCGCTGGGTCAAGTGTATCGAGCTAAAAGGAGACTATATTGAAAAATAAATCGCCATTTCTCCAAAATTTTTGTTTTTCTTTTGTAGGCTAAGTACAATACTTATCGGACCACCCTCGTATAAAATGGTTGCAATAAAAATTGTGGCAATATTTATGATTAGAGTATGTAAATGTCGAAAGGCATGCTGCGACGAGCCGTTTCTAGGTCCCACTTAAGAGCTAGTGTCTGAAGTATAGCTGGATCTGGATTAGCTACACTTAAACTCTTTCAACCCAATTATCTCTTAACGCAGACAGACGACAAACTAATTGAGCATAGAACTCAAGAGCTGCATAGGCTGCAACAGGCAATATCATAGTTGCAACAAAATATTGAGTCCTATTCCAATCTCCATTCAATCCAATTACAAATCCTTTCAAAAGCACCCTTGGAGCATTCTAAATTGAACGAAACCAATAAAAAGATAGCAATCCGATTGCACAGCAAGAATCCGTACACCAATCACAGCGACATGTCTTCCCCCTACAATTTGCCATCAAAATATTCCATCGTCAAGTCAAAAGGACCCGAAAAGCTATAGTATCCAATCAACCGCTTACAAAGGAACGAAATAAATTTCCGAACTCGGCAACATTCAACATCCGTATGTCGTGCAATTTCAATCGCAGTCACCCACCCATCCGTCGTCGACGTTACTCACAATCGTTCGCAGTCGCTTTCCATCCATTGACGATTCATCAATTCCTGATGACAGTAGAATTTTCCTTTTGATCATTCGTGCGTGCCCCATGCTATTACCTACGAATGCTTCCGATTCTTTTTATTCTGTACTAAACGGCAACCGTTTTGTGGTAATACTCCATTTATCCCCCATCTCATTGTCCTCTTCGCAATCATGACAAATGGCATACACAGTCGTATGGATGCTCATATCTGAGGCATCTTTGTCTACCGCTACAATCAGTGTCACTGGTGCTGGCGTTACAATGAAAATCCGCAATTAACATTGATCAGTTAGAGGATTCTCCGCGACCATGCGCTATTCCCATGAATGCGAAAGGTATTTCGAGATGACGCTTTGACAGTGGACGTAATAGGGACATGTCTGGCGTTCGAGTATGGAATACCCTATGTACGCAATGGCACATGCAGCAGCAGCGCCGTCTTTGTCGTCGGTATTGTAGCAAAAAGCGAAGAATGAAGGAGTAGTTCCCGGCAGATCCAAGGGAATGAGATCTTTCGATGCAGCATGAGTGCTCTATGTCCTATGTCTGAATCTTCATGCTCTTATGATCCTTATTTAACATACAAACGGATTTATACATTATTCTCTGATTGTTAAACGTTTGATATAAATCCTGTCGGGAGATGACGGTATTCACGTGAGTGTCCTATGCTCTAGTTACTGTTGTGCAGTCATTTCCTTTCATAATTTCGAATAAACTCGATTTGTACGAGGAGTATGTTGTTATTTAAAATGTCCTTTCAAAAGGAGAGGAAAAGCAGATTTGCTTCGTTTCAAGGACCGGCGATGATGTCAATGGCCAGTGATGATGTTTCGAAAAATTTTGAGTTGATTCCATTTTTGTGCTTTTGTGACGTAATGTTTCGGCTGAAAGACAGCATTTTCAAACAACTAGAGGAGTGGATGATCTTAGTTGTCGAAGTCCAATATACCCAAGTGAGCACTTAGTCTGTTATTTTTTATAGTAAAAAACACTTCCGTAAAAATATATCCTTCGTCTCATATATCGTAAAATATGGGACTTTGATGTGTACTTTATGTGAGGTGGGCTTGATATAACACATATGATAAGAGTTGACACAAGTACCATTTCTTTTTTATCAAGGACTTGTTTTTAATAAAGACTTTGTAAGAATACAAAATAACTTTCTAATAATAGCAGTTACAGATTCCAAAAATGTTTTTTGACGGCTTTGCCCTATACAACGAAACTTCTTCGGCTAAGATATTTGTCTTGGGTGTGTTCAAAATGTAGGTGGAGTTGTACAATTTAGTAGCTTGTGTTGCTCCATTTCACTTGATATTAGTAAACATGTCTGAAACCTGTTTAAAACATAATGGTAAACATATTGCTAATCTATTGTCAGCTGTCATGGGTTTAACCATGTGACTTCATACGCGAAAGAGAGCAGCGATTTTTCATAATAAGCACTTTTGAGGCCTGTAATGTTCGAATCTGTTGTTCTTAAACAGATATTTTCTTAATATTTATAGATAAAGTTGATCTGTGTCTTGCCAATCTCCATATGGGCGATATTGGATGTTGTCATGATCAATCTGGTATAGAAGTCTTCGACTACCACCGTGACCAAAGCGATTTCGATTGATGGGGTCAGGTGGTCCATCTGTCTTTTCCTTGGTCGGCCGACAACAGATACCTAACTCCTTGGTGGTGTGAGTGAAAGAACCGTGCCGAGGGAAGGAAGGCTGGGGGTTAAACCAGCCCTAACGAGCACCTTTGGGTGCTTTTTCAAGGCCAATAGTATATATGCCTTACCGCAGTAAAACCGGCAATGCTGTGGTGGAACTCTTTTTGCACCGGCTTACTCATAGGATCAAGATAGAGACCAATAAAAATTAACACGCTACACGCTAACTGCGAAGGTACCCTTAGAACCTGCATTTCAGCAAAATCCCATATTAATATATTTCTTTTGAGTAATTACAGCATCTATGACCTCACTACTGCCAGAGTAGAAATCTCCCGTGAGGAAGGGTTATGGATCTCCGTAGTATACCTCGCTTACGACGATATTGGGCCCTTATCATCCACAACAATCAGAAGGATGGTTAGTGAGGCAGAACGGACAAAAACACCGATCTTGATAGGATGTGACTCCCACCCTTCGTAACAAGAAATAGGCAGGAAATTTTGGATATAACCTTGGTATCCAATTCTTCCCATATCTTGGTTGCAAACTGGTCGGTATCAGAAAATAACTCTTTCTTTTCCATCTAAACTTTAAGATCCCAACTAAAACATCCTTTAGGAGTCCTAAACGGAATGCAGGCATTGAACGTCTGGCGACTAAAGTCCCAGGAGCTATGAGCAGATCTTTTCAAAATTCTTGCCCAAATACCAGACCAACGAAGGGAATCAAACCGCCATGGTGGTCTGCTGATTTTGGTACCCTTAGAAAGGAAAGCAGACAGCTTTTCAACAAAGCAAAAACAACAAAACAGAATAGAAGACTGGAATCGCCCTTATTAACAAACCAGATGGCACCGCAACGGTGACTAGCGAAGAGTCACTAGACCTCTTGCTCAGTACACACTTTCCCGACAACGTAGAGGCTAGTTACTATAATTTCGAACAACTCATACCGAGTCCCTCGTTAATTTCAAAGGAAGTAATAAGCAAAAGGAAACTCCAATGGGCAGTAAATAGCTTCCTTTCATACAAATCTGGAGGTCCGGATGGAATCTACCCGGTAGAGATGCAACGTGCCTACGGCATACTCGAACCATGGCTTTTGGTACAATATTATTCTCATCCAGTCTAGATTGGGGCTATATGCCACTATCCTGGAGGAAAGCAAATGTTGCATTTATACCAAAACCAGGTAAAACCTCAGTCTCTCCTCAATTTTTCTTAAGATGCTAGAAAGACTGGTGGACCTATACATTCGCGAAAACCTACCAAAAAGCATGCTTTCGAAATCGCAACATGTTTACTGTAAGGGAAAATCAGTAGACACAGCTCTACACACACCATAGTTGGAACCGTCGAAAAATCACTTTCCAAAAAAGAATTCACCATGATTGCCCTCCTCAATATCGAAGGAGCTTTCAACAACATAAAACCACTAGCCATCACCAATGCATTAAGCAAACTAGAGGTTAATGGTAATATAATACTTTGGATCAAACTCGCCTTCAAGCAGGATGATTCATTCGGAATTCGGCTGCTACCAAACAAAAAAGGGAGTAAAACGTGGCACACCACAAGGAGAAGTATTATCAACGCAATTGTGGGTGCTAGTTGTAAACGAAATACTCCTATCCCTGGAGGACATCGGGTGCAAAAGCATTGCGTATGCAGACGATATTGCACTAGCAATCAGCGGGAGGCATCTCCCAACAATCAGGGATTTGATGGAAACAGACCTAGGCAAATTGGCCAATTGGGCAGAGAACTGCTGGGAATAAATCCCTCCAAAACGGAGCTAGTTTTATTCACAAGAAAACGGCTAATTACTCAAATCACTCCACCCAAACCAAAATACCTTGGCGTGATATACGACAGGAAGCTCAACTGGAAAATTAATACGGCAGAACGCATCAAAAAAGCAACAACTGCGCTATACACCTGCAAAAAAGCCTTGGGCACCAGATGTGGTATCAAACCCCATATTACACGCTGTACACCGTGTTTATTAGAAGCAGAGTTCAAAGGATGGCGTGCACCGCGATAACAGGGGTACTGCGAACAACAACCTTTGCAGCCCTCAAAACGATACTTCACTTATTCCCCTTGGATCTCTTTGACAAGGAAAAGGCAAAGAAATCGGGGTTGCGACTAAAGGAATCGGTTTTTTTAAGTTCTCTGAAATAAGGTACGCTGGGGCGTAGAGCCCAATGATCTAAGTGAAGTCACAGACTACTTAATCCCGACGCTTGACTTCAAGATTCTCCATAAAACAACAATTCTCAACCGACGACAATGGGAGGGGAATGAATTTCCAAGAAAAGGCACTGCACTGGAAATATACGGGTCTAGGACAGGCAATGGCGTGGGTGCCGGTGTCTATGCACCGACCCTAAAAATCAGACAACTTTAGACTACCGAACCACTTCAGCATATTCCAAGCTGAACTAAAGGCAATTTGTGAGGCCGCTGACAGGCTATCTGTGAGATCGATGAACAACAGTTACATCGTCATCTACACATAACATATAAACTAGCGGCAATAAAAGCACTCGAATCACCTATAATAAGATCAAATATGGTCAGGCACTGCCGCTCGTCTTTAAATGAGATATCGAGCAGATGCACTGTAACATTGTGCTGGGTACCTGGACATAGCGATATACCAGGTAATGGTGGAGCAGACGAACTACCCAAAGTAGGTACCACACTGCAGCTCTTGACTGTTAAAGGGGGAATTTATCCATCAATGGAGAGGCAAAAATATAAAATCTCGAAAAATGTACTGCAACAGGCACATGAGAGATGGCGTGACCTTGAAACATGTATTGTATTGTAACTATGCGCGACAAACCTGGCCCAGGTATTGTCAACCTAAAACCACAAGCCTGCTTAAAATACGCAGGCACAATATAAGCAGCCTAATCGGAGTCCTTACAGGACATTACGTCTTAGGGAAATATGACGCAAGATTAGGACTGTCATACAACGACTACTGCAGTAGGTGTCATGATGAGGAAAATGAAGAATCTCCATCCCATCTAGCTCGAGTCGCCTCAAGAAACGATTTCTGGGAGAATATTTCCTTAATGAACTAATGGATCTATCCGAAACGGAGATCTACAAAATATCGAATTTTATTCAACACTCAAAATGGTTCGAGGAGTAACGGTGACCAAGGCGATTCAAAAGGCAACACAATGGACCGTTCTTGGTCTAAGTGATCCCCACCGCTTTTACGGAGGGAAACCACCTAACCTAACCTAACCTAACACTTTTTCTCGCAATTTCCTTTTAAACATCACTCTTTCCTCAGCCATAGTACAGTAAACTTTTGTTTAAAATCGACATACTCGTAAAGTTTATTAATCATTTAGACTTTTTAACACTGCTACCGTGAGCAATCTGTCTTATATTATTGGTTTTATTATCTTTTCCACACAAAATAACTTTGGGGGTTTCCCGAAACTTGAAGAATATTCTTGGGAGGGTCCACTTCCCAAAGCCCATTTTTAATTTTTTTTTCACTAAATTGATCTGTAAATATGCATGTACATTCGTTTACATTTTTTTTTGAAGAAGAAGAAGAAAAATAAAAGTGAGACTAAATTCCTCATTGATTCCTCCCCCATATGAGAAGAAAGTATAAGGATAGACCTAGTTGGGGTAGAACAACGAAACATGGTAGGAAGACACTCATGACAGAGAGGCTAGACGAACTAGGCTCTGAACTTGCGTGTTCCAAATGGCCGGTAAAAATAATAATAGTACCTAAAATAATAATAGTAAGTAGAAACTTTGTATTTTCCTTGTCTTTTTTTTTTGGCTACATGCTTGCGCTTCTGAGTAAGGGCAAACCGAAGGGAATACAATTTTTTTTCCATAGATTAAGCCTGTCGAATTTCGTATCAAAATAAGAAGTTTGTGCGGACTTCTATAGCAGTACATCTCTTTGGTTTAATCCTTCGCGTAATCCTTCCTTCCGTCCTTTGTTTCTAATTTCTTCAGCTTTTCTGAACACTATCTGATGGTGGAATTCTGGTCATTCGACGAGCGGTTCCTCCTAAAGTCATACTTGTGCTCTCCGATTTTTTCTTTAGCATATGTTGTCAGTTTCCTTAAGAGCATGCTTGGTAACCCCTTGATAGCGGTGATATTCCTTCCTCACCCCTTTTAAATACCGGAATGATCCATTCCTCGGAGATAGTTTCATTGCTCCATATAGTTCTAAGGAGCCCATGTAACTTCTCTGTTAATTCATATCCAACATATTTTATTAATTCCATTGGCATAAGCTCGACTCCCTTTGTTATTCTTAAATCAATTGCTTCTTTCACTTCCTCGATTTACCTCGTTTTACCTGAATTTCTGCTATGTGAATAACCTCGGTTTTCAATACTGCTTGTTTTTCATGTGTATTAAGCACTTATCGGACATTATGGGCTTTTCATTTTTTCTTGCATTCTTCGTCCAACTAAGGCTTCCTTTTGGGAGGTTTGCAGTACCCTTTGTTTGTTTCCCGCTGCTTCTTTTATTGTTATTCAACCTGCTTAGCTCCTTCGTTGCTTTCCATGCCATCTAGTAGGGTGAACTGGGTTTTAATCCTGTGATTAATGCTGGGTACGTACGTAGGTCCTTTCAGTAAATTTGGATTCGGTTTTTGATTTTGCTGATGACTAGAATGTGGTCAGAATCGCAATCTGGTCGTCTGTATGTTTTAGCATTTAGTACGTCCGTATGGTGTCTTCTAGCTATAACAAAATGATCAATTTTGATGTGCGTTACTTCATTCTGTGATATCCAGGTAACTTTGTGTATTTTCTTGTATTTGAATGTTGTGCTTTTTACGATCATAGTTTTTTGAGCTGGCCAATATTATATTATAAAACCAATATCGTTTAATTATGCATAAAGACTTTCTCGTCATATTGTCGGCATGTATATTGCTTCTTTTCCTATTTGAAAAGTTTAAATTTCCGAGTAGAATTTTCGAGTTAAAGGATGAGAAAGTGCCGAATATTTAATCCATTGTTTCTTTAAACGCGTCCTTTACCTCTTCGTCTTTATTTTTTGTTGAATAACGTTCGTTAGAAAGAATATGCTTTTGCGGGCAACCCAGATTTTAAACTTTTAATTTATTTACTTAAGCTTAAGGTTTTAAGATTATCCCTGGAGTCTTTTAGCCAAGGAAAACCTGCCATATTTAACACCAAGATGTATACAAGAGCAGCAAAGTCTAAATCCTGGCTTGAGTTCTGCGAATCAATAGAGGATCTCAACGAAGCTGCAAGGCTCAGAAAGATCCTATCCAAGGACCCTTGCGTCCCGGGATTCATCCTTAAACCAGATGGTTCTTGGACAGAATCCAGTCAGGAATCCCTAGAACTGCTGACTGAAACCCACTTCCCAGGCTGTAAAACCCCTGAAACCACAGTCCCCTTAGAGACGACGGTTCCTACGGTTCACACAACCGAAGAAGTAATAATCAAGTTTATCACAACCGATAAAGTATCATGGGCAATAAATTCGTTCAAACCCTTTAAATCTCTGGGGCTGGACGATATCTTGCCAGCGATGCTTAAAAAAACACAGACCCACACTGTACCCCATCTCGTAAGCATTTTTTCCAATTGTTTGCGCGCGAGGTACATCCCAACACAGTGGAAAGAAATAAAGATAGTTTTCATACCTAAGGCTGGTAAACCAACCCATACTATAGGCAAAGGACTATAGGCCAATTAGTCTCTCGTCGTATCTATTAAAAACCTTGGAAAGACTCCTTGGCCTATACATCAGAGGACTCATCAACTCACGCAACTTATGCAACACTCAACACGCCTACCTTAAAGGCATATCAGTGGAAAGTGCTTTGCATAGTGTTGTCCATAAAATTGAGAGCTCGCTGAATCTAAAAGAGTTTACAATGGCAGCCTTCCTCGATATAGAGAGGGCCTTCAACAATGTAAACACAGAGGCCATAATAACAGCTCTAGAGGACATAAAAGTAGACAAACCCATTGTTATCTGATTGTAAATATGTTGAAGAACAGAGTTATCAATGCAGACATTGGACACAGCTCTATAAGGAAAGTGACAACTAGAGGCACACCACAGGGGGGAGTTCTCTCCCCCCTACTGTGGCTTCTTACAGTTAACAAAATCCTCAAAATCTTCATGGAGAAAGGCACAAAAACAATAGCATACGGCTGTCATGAAATGTCGCGACTCACTGAAGTCCATCGGACATCACAAAGTCAAACTCTGCTGGGTCTCGGGTCACAGCTCAATCGCAGGGAACGAAAGAGCAGACGAATTTGCCAGGCAAGGGTCTGAACTGGACATCAGCGAAGCGGACACGTCATTGCAACCACGGATCAGGGCATTATACCGGATCATAAATGACACAATCATCAAAGAAGCCAACTCGTCTTGGCTTACAAGAAACGACAGCTACACGGCAAGATCATCGTGTCCAGAGCTCAATATCGGAAAAACAAACAGCGCTCTTGCCGCTGGACCGTAACTCGATCCGTATGCTCGTCGGAGTGATCACAGGACACTGTCCCATTAGAGCAATGCACCGGAAATGGGACTCGGGATCCAGCGATCACTGCCGGAGCTGCGGCGATGAGGAAGAAACTGAGACGATCCAACATCTGCTTTGCCACTGCCTATCTCTCCTGAATCGACGTCTAGCTTCGCTGGGCCAAAGATTCTTTACAGAGATAGCGGACGTGGCAAATGCAGATATATCGGATCTTCTAAAATTCATAAAGAGCCCGGGGTGGTTTCAGCCACCACGTGTTAATTATATGTGTACCCCCATAAATGAAGGGAATCACGATGGGCCTTTTGGCCTCCGAGTGGAAGTGATGGTTAACCATCACACTCCCCTTCTTTAACCTAACCTAACCTAACCTAACACCAAGGTAAATCAACGATCTTTGATACTGTCTTGAGTGTATTATTGCGGTGATGTGTGGTTGCGTAGTACCGAGTTATCAGCTCTGGGCCTACCTCTGGCATTTCATTTCATGAGGCAGACATTTATTTATCCGCAGGAGGGAACCGACCAGCATATAAAAAATTAATACAGTTAATAAATTAGACATACCAGTTCAATCCTCAATAAGGAAGTCTACCTAAAAGTTTTATGTCATTTTTGCCTTTTACCTTTCTCCGAATTTGGAATTATTTTAGCACAATAGAAAAGCAAATTAAAAGTCGGTGGATAAAGTTTCAAAAATATTACTACGACTATAATCTCTAGCATAAAAAATATTTTTTTTTCAAATATTTTTAATTATTTAGGAACTTGTCACAATTAAAATTTAACAAGAAGAGAAATTTAGGATTCTAAAACCTAGATTATCCAAATTTGGAATTTTCCCAAAATCACGATTCCTGAAGAATCAACAGTACCAACTATCCTTCTCATTTTGGTTCCAGTGATTCTTTGATTCTTTTTATTTTAAAAAGGCGCCTGAAGTGGACAACTTTAAAAGTGGCTTTCAGCCCAATTGCAAGAACAAAGGGTGACGATTCTGTTAGAGGCTTGTTGTACTTATTCCAGCTGGTGGTGTTTGACGCAACTATAGATGAACTTAGTTAGCAAGATTCTACTTAAGCAGCCAGTCCAGCTTTGTTTGTCTATCTCAACCTTTTCACGTCAAGATGTTTACTTCCGTTTTTATTTATTCAGACTGCATTCATGCCGTCTTGAATTGAAAACGAACTCCATTCACTCGTGCTTATCTAACCTGCATTCCTCCTGACACTCGTAGCTACTGTTTTTGTCTTTTAGCATGCCTACCTACGATAAACATCTGTTCCGAGTTGTTTGATTGTCTACCGAAATACCTTGCAGATACCCACTCCCAGCCAGATACACATCAATCTCTTTAGAGCCTAACCCAACAACTCAACTCGACTGAACTCAGCTTGATGGCAAACACTCGTAGGCTAAAAAGCAAAACAAAACTCTTTCACTTCGTCGCAGAAGATGAGTCCAAACCAAACAGAACTGCATCTACACTCGTCCGTCATTGTCGATACACGCACCGGTACACTGGGCTTCAGTCCTCATCGTAGCATTGAAGACCCATTAAAGCACCGAAAGGAAACGAGGTCAACGGCAACAAACCACCGAGGCTAATAGCCTTTACTTCATTGTGGCCCTTCTTCGCTTGAGGAAAATTCGCCCGTTTGCCCACAATTTCCATCATATTACCGTCGGGCCTCCGCAAGCCGCTAGTGCTAAGGACATTTGTGCATCCGTAAAGCACAACATCTCGATTCCAACTACCCCCTCACTCCCACACACACACACCTACACTTGAAAGCATCGTCATTGTCCAAGCTATGTTTGAAATATCCTTTAGGAAAAAGCCACGAAAAAGAAAGGAAAGGCATGGAACGGGAAACAGTGGTATCGTCATGAATCACAACTAAGCACAGCAAGGGAATGAGTGAAAAGATGGATGAAAACGTTGGCTGGCAAAACCGTAGGCCTAGTAGGCCTAATGGGACGACCATAAGCAGCAGGAGTAGCACACATAGGCTGTGGATGGATGAGAATCTGACGTGCTTCGGATATGCAGACTCGAGAGCATGTTGCACGTTAATTATGCTTGCACACTTGGTTACATGTATGGATGCCAATAAGGTTTGCTTAGAGCAGCAAAAAAGAAAAAACAAAAAAAAACAGCAGAGGGGGTGAATAGCCGCAGTATAGTTAGTGGAGAGTCCTTGTCAGGACATCTCCACTCGTACATCTCCGCCACATACTTTGCTTTCGTACTCAATCTGATGTTGCTTGTGGTCGTAGTGGTAAATGAATGAAAGTGCATTCACACAGGAGGACAGAAGGGATGAAGAATACTGCTCAAGAGGTGAGATTTAAATTGCCGCCCTTGCCGTCTCAGTTGTTTGCCAGAGATTTTACGAATTCATTAGAGTGGCTTACACGGAATTGTTTGGAATTGCATGCCGCTTCGCATTTACTCGACGCCATTGGAATTCTTCGTCCTTGAAGTGAAATCGTAAACTTTTTTCTCTTCTCCGCTCTCTTCGTTTATCTCACTCCCGTAGTGGATTGGAATTAATTCTTTTTTTTGTTGGTCTGCTTCGTCGCCTTTGTTGACGCGGAGTGTGTATAATCAAATTAGCGACTTCATTAGGATGAGAGGAACTGAAGGACATTCTTCCTCATTCTTCTTAATCACCGTGGCGCGATGGTGATAGGTTGAAGATTATACCAAATAGAAGAACAGGAGTGCAAAGACTTTTGGTGGATTATGTGTAGAATGTCACCGTTAACGAAGAAAACGATTTGCAATCCGTTTGGAGACGTACATAAAATGGAATTGAGGACCTTGCATCAAAAGGGGGGCAAATCCACATTTAACTTTTTGTGGGAAATCAAAAAAAAACCCTTTGAAAAATTAATTATTACAGGTATCTTTTAAAATGATATGCTATTAAAAAAATTGCATATTTTCAGATTTTTTTAATCAAGTATCAAGTTTAATGAACAATATTAGTAATTACTGCGATTTTTTAAAGTTTGGATCTGCCCCTCATTTGCACCAAAATGTAATAAATTTGCTTCTAGATTTTGATTTTTAAATAATAAAACACATAAAAGTTAGTTATTTTGTATATTTCGAACCACGAAAATTACAAAATTATAGGTTGTTCACGTTAGCCTTAAACATTTAAAAAATGTACCAAATGTAAAAAAAACAAAAGATAGTTCAATTAAAAAATAAAAAAGAAAAACAGATCCTTCATTGAGAAAATTAAAAATGTATAGGTAAACTTCAGCCTGATCATCGTCATCTGCACTAGAAACGTCATCATGTGGTCCAACAGTTTCACTTTTAAGAGCCTTGTAAAAGTATAGTTTATTCGGTGGAACATAGTTATTTACAAGTTGCATCACATCTTTGTATTTAGCCATTTTTAAAGGCAAGGTATGATCGTACATTAGTTCTTGAGGCAAAACAGACAGGTTTTCTTGAACATTTCTCATTATAGGAAAATATTCAAATAAAGGCATTCCAGTTGATGAACTGACTGCAACAGTTTCAATGTGATCTTTACTGTATTCAAAAATTCGATATTGTGATATTTTAAATCTAATATTTTCTGTATTTATAATGACCTTTTTGAAGTGACCTTCGTAATGTTGACTGAAGTTAAGAATCATATTTTGGTCGACATTTACAACTTTAAACTTTTTAGAAGCTTGCTTGATACATTCGCCATATTCAGTAGTAGTAAAAACATAATCTTTCTTTCTATTACACCAAAACACCGATCACAAGGCAAAAAACTGTGGCCTGGTTCAGGAAAGCGATGAGTAATCTTTTCAAAAGACGAACTCCTCAAAAGAGTATACAGGTATTGAACTAAAGTTCCATTCTTATTCTGTGCTGCTGCATTATCTGAGAATAAGTACAGTGTTTTAACTGTGTTCGGTAAGATATTATTTATATAGTGGTTCACGAAAGATATATGTAACTTCGTTATATTATTATATATTATTATACTCATATAAATAAAAATGAGCGACGCCTGTTTTCGCTGAGTGGATACAGAAATTATATGCCCAAAGTTGACGTTTATAAAACGCTTCACCAGTTGGAATTTTAGGCAATGGCAGGTTCTGCTGATAATCAAAAGTTAATACCTCGCACTCATTACTTGATAAAGCAAGTTTACTTTTCTCTTTTAGATCAACGAAAAATGTCTCAGCTTTGGATTGGTGAATCATTTTTTCGGTCTCTATGTATTGGGTTTCTTCGCTATCTAATGTCTTGTCTTTTAACTTGTTATCCAACATGTCGCACTTCTTACATGTATCTGAACGAGTTGACCCAAAGCTGTAATTAAAATTTTGTTTAAAGTACCTGTAGTAAAAATCAAATGAAACTGTAGGCTTAGCAGATTCTTCGAGAACAGGTTCATACAGTTTTAAGAATAAATCGTGCATCTTTTTTATATTCAACTCAGAGGAGAGGTAATAACGAGAGCTTTTATTTCTGCTGTAGTGTGATTCACGTCGTGGAAAACTTCTTATGTGAGAGTCAATTTTCGTAGTCCACTGACTTGAAATACGGTTTGGTCTGTTTTTATGCTTCCCTCGCTGAGAAATAGCAACCGTAGTTACATTAGGGTCTAGATATATTGTCTACACGTTTTTTCGATATCCCATGGAGAGATGCAAATCCATTTCTGTAAACTTGAACATGTGTACTCCCTAATGTAATATAATATTTATGTGAACAACTTCGTTTCTTCCCTGCACCAGTTTTTGGCCGTTGTCTTTCAACATTTCCGGTTTTGATTAAACCTCCTAAATATACATTTTGCATATTAGCATCTCCCAAACTGTTAAAGCCTTTCAATATTATATTCCTTTTTTCTTCATTAATTTGTAAAAAACACTTATATTTCTTGCAACAGCAATCTGGCCCAGTTTTTCGTTTTCCTATTTCTTGGCCTTTATAATTTATATAAATCTTTCCAGGAGCAATTGACTCCTTGGTAATATTCCGTTTCCACTTTGATTAATTTATGGATTTTCTTTTTTTACAGGTTGTGACACTTGTTGATGGGCCTGGATTATTTATATTAGATTCATTCATACCTTCATCCACATCCTTACAGGATTGTTCTTCACTACTTGCACTTGATTGTTCATGAAAGTCGTGATTAGGAGGTACATAGTTATTAGACGATCCACTGCTAAATGGTTGGGATTCAGTATTATCAAAGTCACTATTCAGTAGGATCAAAGTCACTCATCTAACAAAACAAAATTATGTCCAACATTAATTAACGTAAAAAACCTGAGAAATATATTCAAAATTACCTTATCTAAAGAATTTGATCACAATAAAATTTAACAAAACTTCTCCACAAAAATATGTCCACGTGGCACGAACTCAAAACGTGTACTGATTTGTTGCAAATGACGCAATACCTTCGTTTGTTTCAATAAGGAGACAGGTCCGGACCTGCCGCCTTTTTGCACCAAAAGCAATAGAGTGGCAGATACATATTTTGCTATAACCCGCTTATTTTTAGTCGCAACTGCCTCGGTTTTGCACCAAAATATTGCTTTTTTTTTTGTTGAAATTGTAAGTAAAAAAACCGTTAGGCTAAAAATATGGACTTGCCCCCTTTTTGATGCATGGTCCTCAATTGTGGTTAATTTGTAAATCTGCTCCATGTGATTTTGTTATAAAAGGACATTTTACACATAAATTTAATGCCATATTTTATTGAAATTTATTGGAATTCTTTATTTCGTTCTTAAGTTACAATGGCTATCGCACAATTTACAATAATAGTTCAGAGATATAGTTTATTTAGGAAACTTTTCTACTGAAATGACACATGATAGGATAAAAACTGGGGAAATAACGAAAAAAATCCCAAATTAGAAAAGAAAAAAAAAATAATAATAATAGTAATAATAATAATAAATAAATAAATAAATAGATAAATAAATAGTACATAAATAAATAATAAATAATAAAAACATATAAATAATAAATAAATAATAATTGTTATAAATAGATGGACAAAAATCATTTATTAGGAGGTTTTCAGAGAATTCGCATCTAGCTCTAAATGATTCGCGTAATTTTTGTATTCTGTTGCTGACCAATTCAACATTTGCTCTGCTATGTAAATCCAAAGTGGAATAGAACCACGGTAGATTAAGCATTAACTTCAATACCTTATTTTGGGATATTTGTAGTTTGGCTACATGGCATTTAGCACAATTATTCCAAACTTGATATGCTTGAAATATTGTTTTATAAATGATTATTTTATTTGAATTTGAGAGTAGTGATATTGATAAAGGGATAGAGTATTTTAATTGCAAAATTAATTTTTTTAGGGTTTGAGTGTGATGTTCATTAAAAGTTAGTTTTGGGTCTAAATGTATACCAAGATACCTGACTGATGTTTGCCAGGGTATGGCGTTACCTTAGATATTTAGTTGGTTCGCCGGTAAGAAGCAATACTTTCTTTTTCTTGTAAAAAAGATAGATTGAATTTTATCAGCATTTAATTTTATTTTCCATATAGAATAATATTCTTCTAATAAGACTGCTGCATTTCCTAAATTCGATTCAACAACGGAACTTAACTCATGAGAAGATATTATTGCTGTGTCGTCTGCATATATTGCAATATCACAGGAAGGTAGTTTTGGAATATCGGACGTATATAAATTGTACAAAATTGGGCCGAGAACGGAACCCTGTGGTACTCCAGAATTTTCAGAGACTGGAAAGATGATTATTGACAAATACCCTGAAACAGCGATTAGACACAAAGCTTTTAACAATATTGCACAAGATAGAGGGAAAATTAAGAATTATGATTTTATATATAAGGCCGTCATGCCATACTGAGTCGAAGACTTTTTCAATGTCTAGTAATAGCAACGAAGGAATTGTTATCTCCCTTGCAGCGACCCGGGGCAAAGGTCGCTGTAGCTGTTCATGTTGATTTCGCCTCTTCCTCCTCTTCGTTCCGCAGTTTTTCTGTTGAAGTTGAGAGGGCGAGGCGCTTAAGCAGATTACCCCGCTGATTTAGCCTCTTCCTCTTTTGAATCACGTCGGTCGCCGCAAAGGTATACGGAGTTGCGAGATTGGACAGATCATACGACTAATATTCAGACTTTTTTCCTACTGTTACTGAAAATGTGCTAAAAAAGTTTCTGCGACTGGGATGTTGAACGTGGGAAATTTCATCTCCGAACCGAGCACTTAATCACTGTGCTCTCTTCAGTATTGGCACTTGACTGTTTTTTGTTAATTTTTTCCGTCATTACGTTAACACATGACACACACGACTACTCTCGACACATGCACCTGGTCACAACTTATGTTTTTTTTTCTTTTATAATTTTAATTGTTCCTCTATAATATATGCCGTCGCAAGAATCTTCTCGAGCTCAATGTTCGCCCTTCTACCTCAATAGAGAGCAAGCTTATGTCGTCAGCTCATCATAACTACGAGCTTATTCTAATCGACAGGGAGCTAGATTTTCGTCTAGATATCGGGAGCATTGCCACTTTATGTTACACTTCTACGTTCTCAATTTAAGTAATATATATCCCTTGAATGGTGGTGCATGTCCAAGCATTTCATTCTAATATAACGACTACCATAAGAGAGGCACGTGGAAAAGATAACTAAACTAACACACATGACAGCAGTCGGCAAGGATGTCAAACTTTTACCTCTCCGTTAACCAACTTACGACTGCTTTACTATTTCTTCGGCAACATTTTCATTTTGGGAACTTCGCAAACACTTCATTGCTTGCTACCTGTTAATGCAATATCATCCACTCCCGATTGGTTTTGTTCGTAACCTGTGGCTACCCAACCCGTTTCCATGTTCGGCTTCATTTATATTCGACTTGTTAGCTCGTGAGAAAGAAGAAACTTTTTTAATTGAATTTTGTCAAGACTTCGACGAAGCATTACCACCGAACCACAATCGGATACTTACTTCACCAAACACACACGCCAAGCATAGACAACCAACGGCTTCAAACTTTGCTCATCTAACTTCTGTCTCTTGGAAATTAATATATTAACCGGTAATCCAGTTTCATTAAAGCGTTTTCACTCATTCTCGATATCGAAAGGAACAGTAAATAACAATAATCCGGGCTTCTAATAAACGCACATGCGGAATATTGTAAATTCTCGAATTTATGGTCACACAAGCGATCCTTGAAGCCTTGATGTGGTACGCGTACGCTTGAGGGTTCGCCTCGCGCCGGTACTCGATGAAAGGATTCTAAATTGGATTCGTAACTCAGGCGTACGTCGTCTTATGCATGGTGGTTGGCAGGAGAGTGTGAATATGATTTTCCTCCCAGAGCCATGCATCCTTCGGTGCTCGTTTTGTTTGCCGATATTTTTGGTCATAAGTTCAAATAAAACTGTTGTCAGCAATTTGTGGTTTACCTCGGTATTCCTTTTGCACCCTTCCCCTTCGTTCATTCGTTTTTCGTTTTTATTCGTTGGGGTTGAACATAAAAAAGGTTGATATAAAATGAAAATGAAAAGCAAAAAAAGGGCATTGAGCCCTCAAGTTTTTTTCCATGGTGGTAACCGATGGAAGATTTGTTTTTGTGTTTGGGCGAATTTATCTACCCAGACGTTAATGGTTTGTCGGTGAGGTTGGGGTCGAGGCAATAAGATATATCGATAAAATATTATCCATAATTTTGTGGAGCCAAATGGTGTTGTAGGGGAGCAGAGATTGCCAGAGCGGATGGGAAACTTTTCGTGTATTCAGTGAAAGTGCGGTTACGGGGTAATAAGGATGAAATTTCGAGTTGCAGATGACAACGATGTTGAACAGGGTGTTGAGGATCATAAACAAAACGAGAATAAGAATAAATATAATAATGAGAGAAAAATCGGGTTATGCTGTTCCTAGATTTTGGAATAATGTAAGTTTAGTATAGAATAGAGTACCTGGAGATGGAACAATGAAGGGGTAACTCTGGAAAAGCAATTGTTAACTAACCAGAACTTAGGATTGTAGGTAAACTTATTTATACGTTTCAAACATAAGATTTAAGAGCATTGTCAGCAAATCTAAAGATATTCGTTCTGAACTGAAATGCTAAAGAAATTTCAAGGGTTGTATTAGTCCCAACACGTGGTAATCCATCTGTGCTTGATACTTTTGTAACTAACTGTCTCAATCATTTAACGCAACCTGTCACTTTGAACGAGCTCAGTTCAGATCATAATCCTGTTTCTTGTAAGGTTTACGTATTTACTAAGGTTTTGGTACGCAAAAAACATACCCAATATGTTTAAGACCTCAAAAATGCTAATTGGATGAATTTACAAACAAGCTGAGTCAAAGACTTCGTCAGTTGGATATGAACTCAAACTAAATATTCTGTGAACAGGATGTTGATGATCTTGTAATTTTAGCAATTTTAGAAAGCAAATCTTCGACGCAGCTGATGAGAGTTCGTTCAAACTCTCTTCACATATCTTAGTTCCCATAAAGAAAAGAAATTTGTGTACAAGAAATTGGCAAAGATACAGACAAATAAAATAATTAGGGACAACATTGTCCTATTGTGAAATAAGTCCTGGAATAGAAAACTTAAAGAATTAGATAAAAATGCGAAACCTTTCTGAAAAATAATAAAAATAGTTAAAAATAAAACCAGGAAAATACCATAACTTAAGGATTCAGTAGATACTAGCTGGTGAACATATGTCATCAACGTTTGCTTGAAAACTCAGTATTTTCCAGCCAAATGGAAACTCACCGAAGTAATACTGATATTGAAAACCCAGATAGCTACCGTCCAATTAGTTTACTAAGTACCTGAGTACCTGAGTAAAATGTTTCAAAAGGTGCTTGAACAAAAAAAAATCATGAAATATATTGATAACGAACATATCATTCTAAGAGTACACTTCCCAACAAGTGCAAGTAACCATTTCAGAAGTCCAATCGGTTTATCAACTGGTTTGATTTACTCGACGTTGAAAAGGCGTTTGATAGTGTTTGACATAATGGATTACTCTACAAAATGATTGATCTAAATTTTTCACTTTATCTGTGCAATATACAGGGTGCGACACGGGAACCTATAGTATCTCAAATCTCTATAACTCTTCAACAAATTATCGTACAGAATTTTTTTTTTAATGAAAATATTCGTTATTTCACAAAGCGTATCACTTTGTCTTAAAAATTACATGGCATAAATGCCCACGCTTATTTTTTACACAATTCTCGATTCTTTTTTTGAAATTTTCGATAACTTTTTTGGTCATAACGGTGGTAATTTTCGCTGATTCTTCCATGTTGGCTCGGAATTGTGCCAGGTCCCTTGGCTTGTTTGCGTATACTTTGGACTTCAGGTACCCCCATAAAAAAAATCGCAACAGGACAAGTCCGGAGATGGAGATGGCCAGATCAAATCACACCCGCGAGAGATTATTCGATTTCGAAAATGTTTGCGTAGCAACTGCATAGTTTCAGCTGCGGTATGGCACGTGGCACCGTCTTGCTGAAACCATGTTACCGACAGTTTGCGTTTTCGTAGCAGTTCCGGTATAAGAGACTCCAGAATCATCCGCCGGTAGCGCTCACCGTTAACAGTTTCTTAAAAACAAAAACGGACCAACAACACCGTACGAAGCCACGCCCATCCAGACGGTTACCTTAGGGGAGTGTAGCGGTTTCTCTTGAATTATACGTCATTCTCGTCACTCCAGTAGCGCATATTTTGCGAATTAACATCACCGTGAAGATAAAAATGCGCTTCGTCCGTGAACAAAACTTTGTCTAAAGGAAACTCACCACCGTTGATTTCTTCGAGCATGCGTTCACAAAATTCTAATCTGGTGCCGTGATCGGTGGCCAACAGTTGTTGAGTCATTAACATCTTGTAGGGATGGAAGTGTAGGTCTTCGTGTAGGATGCGTCGTACCGTACGTTCGTTTAAGTTCAAGCTAGCCGCATGTTGTCTCCTTTCAACTGACGTAGAATAGCTGAACTCCGTTGTATATCTGAGTATATATCTTGACCCCAAAATGACATTTCACGTATTTATATATTATTCAAAAAATTCTGGACCCATTCATCAATAGGAAATTATTATCATCCCCTTCAAATAAAAGCATCATTCTTAAAGCCATATTTCACGCAATACTTCTTTATGGTTGCCAGTGTGGGAAATTCCGCACAGTTCTACATCAAAAAGTTTCAAGTTTGTCAAGACCTTGATTAACAACTTATTTACCATTTAAATAATATATGTAAATATTTAATAACACATATATACACATTTATCTATTTATTTACAATATTTATTTCTTATCCGTGCAGGGACGGGTTAAGAATATCCCTGCAGCGATACCTCTCGCTTGTCGTAAAAGGCGACTAAAACAAAGGTAAACAAAAATCACATCTAGGCAATCTAGAAAACACCAAGGTGAGCCTAGGGACACATATACCACCATTAAACTGCCCCACAAGTGTACATGCAAATCAGTGGGTTGACACGACTGGAGATCACCGGTGTTGTAAAAATCAGATCAAACAAAAAAAATCAGTATGCCCGTGTCACAAAAAAAAAAAGGCAGGCCGAAAAACAATTGGTGCAAACAAATGCAAAAACACCAGCATTTGATTGGCCTCAGCGATGAAGTAATCCCAAACCGGAAAGCCTGCCGCTACTTTCTGAGGTCAAACCGGCGGACCCTACAGGCGGACCAGTAGGATTGCAGTTAAGTGGGAAGGTTATGGTCCTACACTTCTGACCATAACAACGCCGGAAAAAGGAAAAGAAGAAGATTTACAATATTTATTTCTATATATTTTTGAATTTATTTATTTTATTTTTCATTTATTTATCTATCAATATTTATCCAATTTATTTATTTATTTCTATTTATTTTTATATTTATATATCTGCGTATTGTTTATATTTATTTATTTATATATTTATCTATTAATTTACATGTATGTTTGTATTTGTTATATTTATCTTATTATTACTTATATATGTATCTATTTACTTGTTTGTGTATATATACATTACATTTAAGAATTTATTTATTTATTTATTTATTATTTTTATCTATTTCTACTTATTATCAAAACAGGTTTTCTCATATTTTCCTTCAAAAATGCTTTTTTGTTCTAGTCACATTTCAAAACCGTATTTTTTTTGTTTTTTCAGAAATCCTGTATTATACATATATTGTGCGATAACTAAAGGGTCCGCCAACTAACGTTTTTTTTTCAAGTAGTGCTTATTTCGTGAATGGTAACACTTAGCTCATGTCTGATTTGACAGATAATTAGTTTTGTCCTTCCGCTGAACGAATATGGTTGTGTATACGCTTGAACAACGCTGGGAAATATTGCGACATTACTTTGAAAAGTGGGCCTGCGATCGACTTACAGAAGATGCCGATTTTGCCAAAAAAATCATCTTATCAGATGAAGCTCATTTTGATCTTGGCGGGTATGTAAACAAGCAAAATTGTCGCATTTGGGGCACAGAAAACCCGCACGCATACATTGAAAAGCCGGTGCACCTAAAGCGAGCCACTGTTTGGTGCGGATTTTGGTCCAGAGGCATAATTGGGCCATTTTTCTTCGAAAATTAGCAAGGAGTGGCCGTTACAGTCAATGGCGATCGTTATCGGGCCATGTTGAACGAATTTTTGTTCACAAAAATTGAAGAGGAGGATATTGGCAACATTTGGTTTCAACAGGACGGCTCTACGTGCCACACAGCCGAAGCTACACTCGATGTTTTGCGCCCTGTTTTTGAAGATCGCATTATCAGCCGCAGAGCTGACGTCGTTTGGCCACCTCGGAGCTGCGATTTGACACCATTGGACTATTATTTGTGGGGTGCCGTCAAAGATAAGTGTTACGCCGACAAGCCAGAGACAATTGACGCTTTAAAGGACAATATTCGTGAAGCCATTGGTGAAATACAGCTGCACACAATCGATAATGTGCTTAAAAATTGGACCGATCGTGTAGGCTACTGCATGGCCAGCCGAGGCAGCCATTTGAATGAAATTATTTTCCATTATTAACCGGAAGGATTGTACTTTCAAATAAAAAAAGAAATTTGAGAAAATATTCAGTAGATTTTTTTATAGCATTTTCAAAAAAAAAAAAAGTTATTTGGCGACCCTTTATAATGATTGTAATCAGCGAAGTTGGGGCAGTCGCATTTTCAAGCACACTATTACTCCAATACGCACCTTCTGATAAATATGTCAAGCAGTGCCTGGCGTGCTGAGGTAAGCCCCCATACAGCTGAGTCAAACTACTCGTTGGAATTTGGTGAAAGAGTCTACGACGAGTTTACGTGTTAGCCTCTTCCATCAGACAACGGATTCATATAAGATTATCAGTCTTATCAGTGCCGTGTAGATCCATAGAACCTTTATCGACCATAAAAAGGAATCTGCGTATTGCTAAAAAGCTGATAGCGCTTTTGACTCAACGTGCTTTGATCAAGCTTGCTATCTAAGATGATTTCTAGGAACTTAGCTTCCATGCATAATGAGATGGGAATGTCTCTTAGGACAGCTGAGTCATGCTAGTATTATTCTTCCTTCCCCTGAAAAGAACAACATAAATCTTAAGATGATTAACCGACAGCCCATTACTCGTGCACCAGTCATCGATCACATTTAGGGCCGCCTTTGCTTTGAGACAGACAGTCGCTAAGCATGAGCCGACAGAAAGAACGGCAACATCATCCGCATAGGCCTGAGCATAGATTGCTTCAATCCTCGAAACCAACGCTGCTAGACGGGCGTTACACATGTTGTCGAAAGTTGCTTTGTCAATGGCTCCCTCAATGTCCACGAAAATGCTCAGCACGTATCAATTACAAACCTACTCATTCCTTGCTACCTACCTTCTCTGAATTCCGAAAAACTCTTGCATTGTGTCCTTTTTAGACAAAAAAAAACATTTTTTAGTTGCGTTCAATTTGGCTTCAGATCGGAAATGTCCACTCAGGATTCTTTATTCAGAGTGGGTAGTCAGTTATAATATGCCAAGTCCATTATAATTTTTTTTTTTGACATGACAATAGCTTTTGTTTCTTAAAAAAAAATATACAATGTTGGTTTTGGAGGAGTAACAAATAAATAGTTGAGTTCTTATTTAAAAGGCAAAGAGCAGAAATTTAATATCAACGATAATTTCAGTAACTCTTTATCCTTATTAAAGCATGGCATACCACAGGGGGAATCAATTCTAGGCCCCTTGTTGGGGACTTAAGAGAGAGAATTCGATTCCAAAAATTTCAGAGATCCTTGAACCGCTATTTTATTTATATCTATTACGCATAAGTGTGCTATGTATTAGTGAGAAAACAAAACACCGTGACGTTTAAGCTTGTAAATAATTTCTTAAATGAATTTAATATCTATTTTCGCGCACGTGATTGTAAGACGGTGGAGCCTAGAATGTATCTTTTAAGTCATTTTTGTTCCAAAAGAGTTTTGAAGTAAATTTGAGTCGAATTATTTGGGACAAAGATCAATTGCTAAGAGCTGACCTCTATTAACTGAAATTCGTATACTTTTCATTAAACAATTTTACGTATTCAAAGTTCTGAGAGAGTTCTTCAAACGGAGTGGTAATATTTCCAGAAAAAGCTTATAGCTTTATAGTCTAGGCATAAATAATATACAGCTGGTGAGTGTTATAATTGCCCACAGAATGTTGTCATTTTGCACCATTTCAGCCTGTACAATTTTAAATAAAAATGTCATGATTGTCACCCCACATCCCATCTGAATTTTTTTTGTAAATATTAATTTTAGGTGTCATTTCACGATAACTATTTAAGTTACGAATCAATCAATTCCGCTTAATCAATTTAGATGCATGTATGTACATATGTATAAGCCGACATATAATTCATGATCCTTATTGTACACTCATCACTTCGATAGCCTCCAGTTTTATGTGTTAAATTAAATGAATTACCACCATTCAGCTATCCTCTATTCTAGAGTGTCAAATACTTAATCGCCATTCTAGACCAAAGTTTTGGAAGTTCTTTCCAATATAGAAAACCGGGTAAGAAAAGCTAACACAGCTTCTTATGTCAACTGTAAAACGTTTGCTAAGATGTAGGAAATCAAGACAAAGTTGACATCTATAGCTTGCTACAATAATTTGGTGGCCTGCTACACGACAGGAGTGTATCAAATCATGCTCTCCCGGAGCACTTAACATCAATCTTCACATCCATCTCTTGGATCGATATCTATATCAAACACAGAACTTGTGATGCTATAAAACTGAAGGAAGCGGGTTATTGGTCACTTAGATGGTGCAACTCTTGTACACTTTTTCGGTATCAACTTTTAGTATGGCGCAGTACCACTTGCTATCAAGAATAATGGAGGGCCCGTATCCTGACCTTAGATTACTAATTTCTGATTTTTTCTGATGGCTTCAAAATGGATCAGTCATCTCACCCAAACTGAATACTTTCCATTGCGAATGATCACTCGAGGATCTTTCAAGTACTGGTGATAAATTTT
Organism: Merodon equestris; assembly: GCA_958301585.1. Taxonomy (NCBI): domain Eukaryota; kingdom Metazoa; phylum Arthropoda; class Insecta; order Diptera; family Syrphidae; genus Merodon; species Merodon equestris. The sequence goes on along the minus strand of OY284415.1, from coordinate 49,779,163 downwards.
CCCCCACCTTATGGTAAAAGGCATATGCGGCCTCCATCAAATTTTAAAATTTTTGAAATTTTAAATTTAAATTTTCGTGGGGGCAAACACCGCCATTTATTGAGCTTAATTCAAGCTAACTTAATCTTACTTAATAACTATGATGGTGAGGGGGTCGCGATCCTTAGAAACTAAGACTGGGAGAAGAGAAGTATATTGAGGAGACGGAGTTTTAGGCATAGAGTGCTGAGGTTGAAATCGAAGTTAATATTCGAATTAACATTAGCCAGCATTCGGGAAATGATTTCATTGGAGCCGTATGAGGTGCGCGGGTTGGATAGATAGTAAAGACGAGGATTGCGTGTAATACGAGAGTTTGTTCTAAGAGATATATAAAGGGTGGCGCAGTCAATAGTACCTGTTAGAAGTATATGAATGAAGAGGATGTCAGATACTCTTCTTCTTTCCTCCAATGTTTAGACGGTCTTGAAGGGGCGGTAAGAACAAAGGATTGAACCAGGGCTGACCTCGAAGAGCAAAACGTAGGAACTGGCGTTGGATGCTTTAGATTCTAGAAATATGGGTTTGTTGCTAAGCGGACCACACCTGATATGCGTGTTCAAGAAGGGGGTGTACAAAGGTAATATAGAGGGATCGTGTCACGTAGGGATTGGAGATTTCTTTAGACCAACGCTTCACGAAACCGAGAGCTGAGTTGGCTTTATAAATTGTATCGTCAATATGTGCGCGAAAATTGAGCTCTTGATCACATAGTATGCCAAGATCGCGGATGGCCTGAACGGTGGAGATTATAGAGGAAGTAGAGACGAGTGGGAGGTTTGATTCGTTTACGTGAAAAGGTGATTGATTGGCATTTGGAAATGTTAAGTTCCAAACAATTTTTGGAGCACCAAACGGAAAAGATGTTGAGATCCGATTTAAAAAGGGAAGAATCTTGTTGCGAGGAAATGGTATTGAGGAACTTGGTGTCGTTGGCGTACAGTGAGAGGTGGGAATGTTAAATGACAATTTCAATGTCGTTAATGGTAAGAATGAAAATAAGTGGACCTAGGTGGTTGCCTTGGCGAACGCCGGAAGAAGCTAAGAAAGGGTTAGAAACGGCAGATTTAAAACGGACACTGTAGTAATGGTTTTTGAAATAAGAAGATAAGAAGATATCCACTTAAACGCAGTGGGTTCAAAGCCAAGGAAAACATTTTGAAGAGTATTAGTTTGTGGGAGATCAGTTGAAATGACGTCAACTTAATTTCCATTTTCTAATGCTGAGAGGGTGAGGGCGACATATTCGACACGTTTTGCGGTAGTAGATCTGCATTTGAGGAAGCCATGTTGTTTAGAGGAGATTAGAGATTTGCAGTGAAAACTTAGAGTGCCATACAAGATACTTTCGAAAAGCTTGGGTTTATTTAACAGTTTGGTGAAGGAGCAGTAGATGTTAACATAATTTTTCGGACCTTTTTTGTGAACAGGAGTTATAAAAGTAGTTCTCCCTATCTAGGAAAATTCTCTAAGGGACAGGGATGAGTTGAATATACAGAGAAATAATGGAGGAACATTTTTTTTAGTAATATGGCAGGGCTAAGGATGGTATTGGGGTCAGTAGTACGTAGAAATGGTCCAAGGGAGAAATTTGGAGAGTAGTCGAAGTAAGTAATTGAAAGATTGTTTGACAAAAAATTAATCGATAGTTTTGGGACCATTCGAGGTTTCGCCATTAATAGAGAGTGATATTGGGTAGCCATCAGATTACCTTTTGTAGTTGACAAATTGAAAGAAGGATATAGGATTCAAAGCTCTATCTTCGACGACTCCTTCCTGCAGGCTGGTGGAGGAAGGAAGAAATTAAACGGGTAAGAATAAGGATCACTGTCAATAATAGTAGGAGAATGAGAAGGACGAGGATCTGGTGATACTAATGCCTAAATTAAAATCATGGATCTTCTACTGGATCAGCTCGCACTCCAGCATTCTTCTACATTTTTTAATCTCTGTCAAAATGGGTGGCCGGACAACTAAGTAAAAGATATGGGAAAAGGCCTGACCCACTTATATAAAACGTAGAATTAACGACCGATCACCATTGATATGATCTTACTCGTCCACAAATATTCGTATCTATCTTAGGCATCTGCTTTTATGTCTCATACACTAGATGAGCATCATGTGTTATGAGAAGCGTCAACAGCTTCATTTAGATGTGAGTACGGTTTCCCCTCTTCCAGTCCTCAATTTCAAATCACATCTTAAAGGACTTGATTGCCTTACTTATGTACGATACAGGTTAGAGAGCGGAAATCCGAAAAAAAATTAAAAACTTGCATAGAAACTCAAATATGTTAACCCATATGACAAGGAATCTTAGGTTTGTAAGACCTGTGGGAAATCCGAGGAGTCCAAAATCCATCAAGTATAGATAGCGACTAAGGACAATTGGTTAAGCTGCAACTTTTCGAAGCATTCCATAGAAGAACTGACTTTCAGGTTGTACAACTTTCACTCGGACTAACGACCATCTCGTTGTCACCCTGTGTCTTAAAAATGAAAAATAAAAAAAAAACATTTTCCGTTACTCTTAAAACTTTTCGCCCTTTATGTTTCTCCCCCGAATGCAAACTTGACATTTCTATTACCTTCAAAAAGAGAAAAGAAAAAAAAATTCTTTTCGTTATTCTTCATGGTACCAAGGAATAATTGGATTTGATTCAATAAGAATTATAGTCAACAGCTGCCGTGTAGATACTTTTGAATAATTTCCTTCTTGTCGTACTTGTCGCCAAACGCAAATTCAGTGCCAACGGTATCTGTGGTTCGGAATTCCGAGATTTGCATTTCAACTGTTCGTTTTTAACGATGAGAATGGAAAGGTATTTCTAATTCTCTCTCGTCCGAGTGCTGCCTTGGATGCATCAAGTTGAATCAATTTCAATTACCATGGCCATCTGCAAAAATCGGTCCATTAAGCCTAATGGAAGTCTTCTCCGTAGTAGAGTGGTTGGTTGGACGGTTGATGATGTACTACACTCGGGATAGTAGACTATGGGAATGGCGGATGGTAGGACACAATTGTGTTGCAATAGCGCCATCCTAGCTTATTTGGAATTCCAGGTCAGTTCCCAATTGCAATGTTCACTTTGCACATGAACTAAGAAGAGAAGCTCCATGATTGGCTGATGAGAATGTATGTACGTTTGCATAGACGTGTCTTATCTGATATACGAGCATGGCATTCAGTCTGCTGTCCTAGGACAGTGTATCTTTGTTTTAATTATGTGCAGCGGTCATTTGTACTGGACTGTATTCAATTTCGTGAAAGCCATTTGTATTGGATAATTAAGTAGGCGCAATGGCTCGGATGATGTTGTGTGGAATTTTAATGAAATAATTTTTAATGAAAGAGACACGAAAATGTTGAGGACATATTTAGCATATGTAGTCGTGGGTTCCTGTTTGGTTTGCTGGCAGCTATGCGACGTGTATTTCTAGTAATATTATTCTGAACTTATAAGGAAAGAAAAGGTGGGCGTTGTGCTAAAATTTAAAACCATTTTCCCATTTGTGGCAAAATACCATGCAAGTGGTTTTAAATACAATAGTTCAGAGTACTATTTGCAGAGTTCTGGATGACAGTCCTTCTATGATATGTGTGATACTCACTCGCAAATCCCCAAAAAGCGTTACAATTGTAATTATTGTTTGTAATTCTAATCTTTTTCGTAGCCCAAGCCTAAATGTGAGAGTTCGGGTAAGTGCTATTTTCGGATATATTCGTTGCAATGGAAGTTGGAATTAATTCGTAGCCTTTGTTGATTTAAGATTAAATTAAAAAAAACTGGACAATTGCGAGTCGGACTCACCCGCTGAGGGGTGTACCTTCACAAATGTGAAGGTACATATTATAAATAATTCAGGAATCGAGAGTTTTTAACACCATAGTTACATGTATTCGAAGGATATAACAGCAGGACTTGGATGCAATAAGATGGAGCAACAAGCCATACATCAAATGTGACTTTACCGGTGGTCAAAGAAATGTTTGCTAACAAATTGATTTCTCACAGAGGTGATATCCCATGGCCTGCGAGAATCCCGGAATTTACGCCTTGCGATTTTTTCTTGTGGGGATACCTGAAAAGTGGAGAGTACCTTAATAAATAATATCTAAATCAAAAGAAAACTTCCAATAGGAGATAGCAGCGATACCTCGCAGCATGTGTCAACGAGTTTTGCAAAGTTTGCCTAGTCGATTGCAGGAATGCCAACGACGAGACGGGACACATCTCCAAGGTGTAATTTTTAAAAAGTAATTGCAAAGAACGTTTATTACGTAAGATAAATGATCAACAAAGTAACATTTGTGGTTTTATTTCTATTCATGTTTCAAATGTGCAAAAGTGTATAGCCCACCCTATATAAGACGATATTATTTGCTAAATTTCATAGTTCTAGGTCAACGGAAAGTACTCTATAAATTTTGATTTCTTTGAGAGTGTTGAATATATACGTTTTTTTGCGGCATAAACCGCCGTATCTTTTTTTACGTTGACTTAGAAGTGTGATTTTTTCACAGCTTTAAGGGACTGTAGACTCTGAGTATATGGTTTTAAAATCAACTCGATACCTCAACGCGTTCCAGAGATAAAGGGTCTTGACAGACAGACGGATAACAAAATAATCATAAATAAGCATCATAAAGTTCCCAAAAATTCCCACCACAACAGGAGTTTTAAAATAAAACTCTTCCCAAATTTTTCACACTCTTCCATTTCTCACATATATCCGTCTCCAACAGCTCCGCCAAAACCGCAACGTCAACGTTTTTCGTTCAATCTGACTCCAACAGCTATCACCGCGCCTCCATCCCAATTACATATCCCGAACTCATTTGCTAACTTTGATCTCACGTCCTTAGCCAAGTATCCTAATTTCCGTAGCTCCCATGTCCTTAGCCCCTCACGATCCTCCCCCTCCAATATCTCCACCCCAATTTCCATCCCTTCACCCAACTCTTCATCTCTCCCCATACCAACAACTTCTGCCCCACTTACCTACTCACCCGTCAGCCTACATTCTTTAGTTGATCCTTTTCTGCCCCCTATAATTAAACTAGCGAGGTCCCTCAAGAACCTTTTCATCAAATTCACGAATTCTTTAATATTTCGTCCCAAAAAGTAAATACATTCATTTAAAACGAATATCAGACCTTCAACGTAGTAGAGCTGATCACGATAAGTTTTTTCGTCTCTAATTCTTTCTCTTCTTCACTCTGTCAAACTCTCCCTTTTACCTTCTATTAACAGAATGTAAGGGGTCATCGCTCTAAAACCCAAGCTGTTTTTCAACAGTCACATTCTCTGCCCTTTGAAAACTTTGCTCTGACCGAAACAAACCTGATCCCCAGCATAAACAACTGCAAATTTTAACTTTTATTGCAATGACGAACTCAGCCAACCCACTGAATGTTGCCCTTGTCGAGGTGTCCTACTAGCCGTCCTCAATTCAATTGACTCTTCTCTCTTGCTATATCATCTTCCCCACATCTCGACTTTGTCATTTGTTCCTACATCTTGCCTCCACAACCTATTGAATCCTATCAAGTCGCCATTATCACAATTGAAGCAATAATTGATTTAAGGAACCCCCAAGATGAAATCCTTCTTTTCGGCGACTTCAGCCTTCCTTATCTTAAATGGACTCAATCTGATGGTCAATCGTTTTATGTTGCCACCAATCCCACTATTGCCGAAGAGCGTTTCTTCTTGGATCGCCTTACAGATTCAAACTTTAGCCAAGTTAGTTGGCAGACAACTAGACCTCGTATTCACAACTGGTCCCTTCAACTCTTCCCTTCTCTTTGTCCCCTTCCCCCTTTCAACCGTCGATAACTTCCATCCTCCACTCCTTCTTTCCTTTTTTCACGATTCTCCATTACAGAACACTACTCCTACAGTTCTGCCTTCTCACGATTTCCACAAACCAAAATTTCACCAAATCAATGAATACCTTAAAAAAGGCCTTCTCAATTTTGATAATTTAACTTTAAATATTGCCATGATCTACAGGGAAATATTTAACTCTATCTCTCTTTACGTTCCCTTTTCCCAACGCAGACTCCGTTCCCTAAGTAAGAAAAGAAATAAGCAGTGGACAATCTTCCTTCAATCCCCTGATTACTTTTCTAACTACATGGGCAGCTATTTCCACTTTACCGCTCTTCACAACTCCCTCTATCAACGTTATTTAACTGAAACGCAAGGCAATCTTATAAGTGATCCTATGTTCCTTTTTAAAATTTGTTAACTACAAAAGAAAATCTACCTTACCTCACCCTCCTTCAATGAACAAACCTCAAATGACCGCAACATTATCGCCAACTTTTTTGCCACCTTTTTTACAATCTTTCGCAATTGAATTCTTTGTTCCGTATTCTGCTTACTTCGATTAATTACCGAAAATCTTCTTTGGACCATATTTTCTTTGTACAGTCGATCCCTGTGTCATCAAAAACAAATTAAATCTACTCAATGATGAATTGACTCCCTGATGACGATCTCCCTGCCATATTTCTAAAAGAAATGCTTCTCGACTCTCTCTCTCCCTCTCTCAAAAATCCTCAGTTTATCCCTATCTCTAGGTGAATTACGGTAGCTATGGAAAACCATTTTTATAGCCCCTATACATAAGAAAGGTCCGAATAACGATATTAACAATTATCGTCCCAATGTCAAACTGTATGCCAAACACCCAAAACTCTTCGAGAGTATCTTGTACGAAATTTTAAGTTTTCGCTGCAAGTCTTTAATCTCCCCTAGATAACACGATTTCCTCAAATACAGATCTACTACCACAAACCTTGTTGAATTTGTGTCCTTTACCCTCTCGGTCTTAGAGAATGGCAAGGAAATCGACGTTATTCCAACGGATTTCAGCAAAGCTTTTGATAAAATCTTTCTTCAAGTTGTCTTCCCTAGGCTTTGATCCCATTTCCTTGAAGTGAATATCTTCATACTTGGAAAATCGTTATTACAGTATTTGTTTCATTTCAGTCTTGTCTTACCCTTTTTTAACTTCCTCCGGCACCCTCCAAGGCAGCCACTTAGGGCCACTTCTTTTCATTCTTACCATTGACAATATTGAACTGGTGATTAAACATTCTCATATCTTACTATAGGGTCCGCCAAATAACTTTTTTTTTTTTGAAAATGCTATAAAAAAAACTACTGAATATTTTCTCAAATTTCTTTTTTTATTTGAAAGTACAATCCTTCCGGTTAATAATGGAAAATAATTTCATTCAAATGGCTGCCTCGGCTGGCCATGCAGTAGCCTATACGATCGGTCCAATTTTTAAGCACATTATCGATTGTGTGCAGCTGTATTTCACCAATGGCTTCACGAATATTGTCCTTTAAAGCGTCAATTGTCTCTGGCTTGTCGGCGTAACACTTATCTTTGACGGCACCCCACAAATAATAGTCCAACGGTGTCAAATCGCAGCTCCGAGGTGGCCAAACGACATCAGCTCTGCGGCTGATAATGCGATCTTCAAAAACAGGGCGCAAAACATCGAGTGTAGCTTCGGCTGTGTGGCACGTAACGCCGTCCTGTTGAAACCAAATGTTGCCAATATCCTCCTCTTCAATTTTTGTGAACAAAAATTCGTTCAACATGGCCCGATAACGATCGCCATTGACTGTAACGGCCACTCCTTGCTAATTTTCGAAGAAAAATGGCCCAATTATGCCTCTGGACCAAAATCCGCACCAAACAGTGGCTCGTTTTGGGTGCACCGGCTTTTCAATGTATGCGTGCGGGTTTTCTGTGCCCCAAATGCGACAATTTTGCTTGTTTACATACCCGCCAAGATCAAAATGAGCTTCATCTGAAAAGATGATTTTTTTTGGCAAAATCGGCATCTTCTGTAAGTCGATCGCAGGCCCACTTAGCGAAGCGTTGTTCAAGCGTATACACAACCATATTCGTTCAGCGGAAGGATAAAACTAATTATCTGTCAAATCAGACATGAGCTAAGTGTTACCATTCACGAAATAAGCACTACTTGAAAAAAAAAAACGTTAGATGGCGGACCCTTTATATGCCGATGACACCAAGTTCTTCAAGACCATTTCCTTCAGTCAAGACTTCTCCCTTATTCAATCAGATCTTATTAGTTTTGACATCTGGTGTTCCAAAAATTGCTTGGAGCTTAAGATTTTCAAATGCCAATCAATCACTTTTTCACGTAGGCGAATCAAACTTCCTCTTCATCCCTACTTCCTCAATAATCAGCAGATCTCCATCGCACAGGTTATCCGCGATCTTGGCATATTATGTGGCCAGGAGCTAAATTTTCCCGCACATATGGACGATATAGTCCTTAAAGCTAATTCAGCACTCGGTTTCGTGAAGCGATGGTCTAATAAATTCTCCAACCCCAACGTTACCCGATCTCTTTACATAACCTTTGTTCGCCCCCTTCTGGAATACGCTCCTCAAGTGTGTTCCCCTTACCAACAAACGTAGTACCCTTAGAAGGGAAAGCAAACGACTTTTCAACAAATCAAAAAAACAAAACAGAACGGAGGACTGGAATTCCTACAAGAATATAAAAGTAAGATAAGAAAGTGAGAAAATCCTGTAGTAATTTCTGCTCAGAAATAGAAGAGGATAATGAGGCCAGTAGAGTAAGGAAGATAAGGCTCCCACTATACCCGCCCTAATTAACAAACCAGATGGCACAGCAACAGTGACTAGCGAAGAGTCACTAGACCTCTTGCTCAGTACACACATTCCCGACAATGTAGATGCTAGTAACTATAATTTTGAACAACTCACATCGAGTCCTCCGTTCATTTAAAAGGAAGTAGTAAGCAAAAGGAAACTCCAATGGGCAGTAAATAGCTACCTTCCATACGAATCTGCACATCCGGATGGAATCTACCCGGTAGAGATGCAGCATGCTTACGGCACTCTCAAACCATGGCTTTTGGTACTATTCTCATCCAGTCTAGATTGGAGCTACACACCACTACCCTGGGGGGAAGTAAATGTTGCATTTATACCAAAAGCGAGAAAAACCTCCCACAAAACCTCAACACAACTGCAAAAGACTACAGATCTATTAGTCTTTCCTTCTTTCTTCTTACTAAATAGATTTTGAAATCGCAACATGCTTACTGTCAGAGTAAATCAGTAGACAGAGCTTTACACACGATAGTTGGAACCGTTGAAAAATAACTTTCCAACAAAGAATTCATGGTGAATTGCCTTCCTCAATATTGAAAAGGCTTTCAACAACATAAAACCACTAGCCATCACCAATGCATTAAGCAAACTAGAGGTTAATGGTAATATAATACTTTGAAAGAAAATGCTTTTGAGCAGGATGATTCATTTGAGGGGCAATTTATTACAAGGGCAGTAAAACGTGGCACACCACAAGGAGGAGTACTATCACCGCAATTGTGGTGGCTAGTTGTAAACGAAATACTTCTATCCCTGGAGGACAGTGGGTGCAAAGCCGTTGCGTATATAGACGATATTGCACTAGCAATTAGCGGGAAACATCTCCCAACAATCAGGGACTTGATGGAAACAGGCCTGGGTAAGCTGGCCAATTGGGCAGAGAATTGCGGACTTGGGGTAAATCCCTCCAAAACGGAGCTAGTCTTATTCAGAAGAAAACGGCAGATTCCTCAAATTACTCAATAGGACTAGATTCGCAGACCACGCCAAAAACCTTGGCGTGATACTAGACAAGTAGCTCAACTGAAAATTTAATGCAGAAGGGGCGCATTCATAACCTGAGCACCTGAGCATCACCAACGGTTTCGAACTCGCCTGTCCTGGCAAAAAACCTCCCAGCAGGAAATTGGTTTCCTTGTGGAACGCTGGCTCCAATGTCTTCGCAGGGAAACCAGAAGGCTCCTGAATAGATCACTTAAATCGAACTCGGAAGATGACTGGAATAAATATCGATCGAAGCAAGAGGAATATATGCAGCTTATTCGTAAATCTAAGAATGATTCCTACAAGTCCTGCTACGAAGAGATCGAATCCCTGAGCGCGTTAATGTTCTCAAGCGAGAAATATCGCCAAAGCTGGATGTACTCAGAAAGTCTGATGGTACCTTCCCCGAGTCCAAAGCAGAAACTCTTAGTTTACTGCTTCAGACCCATTTCCCGAACTGTCATCGGCTCGTTGCACACTCCCTCATTGGAAACTGCGACTGAAACGATGAAAACAACTCGGCGTAGCTGGTATGTTGCGTCACGCGTAGCAACTACTGAAGCCATTGAATTTGCTGTGGCATCCTTCGATGGCTTTAAGTCGCCGGGCACTGATGGGATATACTCTGTTATGCTGCAAGAAGGTATAAGACAGCTGCTTTCTACTCTGAAAAGAATTTTCACTGCTAGCCTGGCACTTGCCTATATACCTATTCCTTGGCGCGCGGTGAAAGTGGTCTTTATTCCCAAAATAGGGAAAGAGGATTACTCACTAGCCAAGAGTTTTAAACCAATAAGTCTAACATCCTTCTTGCTGAAAAGCATGGAAAGATTAGTAGAGTTGCACGTGCGCAAAGTTGCCCTTTGAATGCATCCTCTGTCGGACATGCAACATGCTTATCAGCGCGGAAAATCCTGCGAGACTGCGCTTCAAAACCTAGTTGGGAGAATTGAATGCGCACTCGAAAGGAAAGAGTACGTACTAGGCATTTTTGTTGACATTGTGGAAGCTTTTGATAACGCTACTTTCGACAACATGTGTAACGCTGCTAGACGGCATGGCATAGATGAAGCACTGATTTTGTAGATCAAAGCAATGCTTGTGCACAGGACATTGATCGCTGATGCAGGCCTGGAACAATGTATCAAGTCTGGAGTATGCAGGGGCTGCTCGCAAGGTGGTGTCTTGTTTCCGTTGATATGGTGCATGGTGGTCGACTCTCTACTCGATGCTCTCGAATGTTTGTCTCAAAGCGCAGGCGGCGCTAGATGTGATCGAGGACTGGTGCACGAGTAATGGGCTGTCGGTTAATCCTCTTCACGAGAAGGAGGAAAAATATTGGCATTACTCAGCTGGAGCTAAAAGACATTCCCATCCCGATATCCAAGGAAGCTAAGTACCTGGGAGTAGCAAGCTTCTTTGGTCAAAGCGTGTTGAGTTCAAAACCACCAAACCGCTGTCAGCTTTTTGGCAATGCAAAGGTGCCTTTGGCTTATCGCCGAAAAAGGTCATTTGGATCTACACGGCAATGATAAGACCGATAATCTCATATGCATCGGTTGTTTGGTGTGGCTTCACTCACCAAACTCCAAAGAGCGATCTGTCTCAGCTGCACGGGGGCTTTCACCAGCACACCGGGAGCTGCTCTAGATGCTATGATGAATCTTCCACCCCTTGACGTATATATCAGAGGGTGCGCACTGAAGGTCATGTCTCGCCTAAAGAAAAATGGTCTTTGGTACAACTCGCATTGGAGTAAAAGTGTACTTGCGCGAGAAATATTCTACGACTCCTGTCTCATGGATATGCCTTCTGACGTAATGACACCTGCCTTCCTACTGCGCTGTAATTTCACTGTCACATTTTCATGGCGTCAGGACTGGCTTTGGCCACACACTGAACCTGGGATGGAATGTCTTCGCATTTTCACAGATGGCTTGAGGACTGGGCGGGGGTCCGGCGCTGGAGTTTTCTTTGAGCGCAAAACTTTTGACTGCACTTCGACTGTGTCTGTCTTTCAATCAGAGATATACGCAATCCCAATGGCCATGCACTATGTTGTGAGGCATAGGTGGAAGGGAAAAAGCATATGCGTCTGCAGTGACAGCCAAGCTGCACTCAAAGCTGTGTCCAACCTTCTATCCAACTCCAAATTAGTGCATCAACTCAAGACCTCTTTGAACAAAGTCGGAAGACTAAATTTACTTAGGCTTGTATGGGTCCCAGGTCACTCTGGGATCCCAGGAAACAAGATCTCCAATGAACTCCCTAGAAGGGGCTCATAGGAGAGTTTCTCAGGACCTGAACGCCTTAGGTCTACCTGCTTCCACGGTCGAATCTGACATCAATGACTGGCTCTTTAATGGAAACAGTAGTAGACTGAGGGAATATTCAGGATGCAGGATGACTAAGTGTATACGCCTTGATGTCTGCAGGAAGACCGCAACATTTTTCTTATCCTTAAGGAGAAATGATTACAGAAGGTTTGCGGGCGTCATTACGGGCCATTACACTTTTGCCAAGCATATCTACGTGCTTGGCATCAGTGAGACGCCTGCCTGTGCTGCTTGCTGCGAGGAGGACGACACAGCGGAACACTTTCTCTGCGACTGTCCCGCCTTCGCTCGTGCACGGTGGCGCACCCTTGGGGCCGACGTGGTGGGTGCCGAATCTCTGAACTCTACATCACTGAAGCCCCTCCTCACTTTTCTCCGAACAACGGGAAAAATACAATAAAGAAAGCTGTCTGTCTGGTAGTACAATATTTGTGTACGGTATTTGTGGCTGAGTAGTAGAAGCTTCCAACACAAAAAAAAAATTATCTAAGTGAAGTCACGGGCTTCTCAGTTCCGACCCTAGAATTCAAGATTCTTTACAAAATAACAATTCCCAACCGACGACCATGGGAGGAGAATGAAGAAAAGGCACTGCACTGGAAATATACACAGGCGGGTCTAGGAACCTGGCCCAGTTATTGTCAACGTAAAACCACAAGCCTGTCCAAAATACGCAAGCAGATTATAAGCAGCCTAATCGGAGTCCTAACAGGACATCGCGCTTTAGGAAAACGTACCGCAAGAATTGGACTGCCATATACCGACTACTGCAGTAGGTATCATGATGAGGAAGAGGCAGAATCTCCCTCCCATTTATATGCCACACATGTATGAAATATGGTAATAAACATGTTTAAAACACACACAATGAACACAATAAACATGCTGGTAACATGTATCTGTACACTGCTGATTAAAAATGTTGTTTTGAGTTTTCTAGAGTTCAAATATCCTTTTTTTCCGACATATCTCTCTATTCGTAGTGACACCAACCATGAACGCATTTTATTCGACGCGTAATGAAGAGCTGGTTAAGTGAAAAGGTGCGCTGTCTGAACGTACACTGGTCTCTAATCCTCAAGAGTACCAAATGGGAAGTTGGGAGTTTAGATGGATCAGCCGCTGATGATTCCATATTTTGTTGTTTTTCAAAACCTTAAAGTTCTAGTAGATCCAAAGCAAAGCCAGCATGTTGCGTGTGAAATTATCTCCTCGTCTGTGTTGCAGAAAACCAAACTTATAACTATAAATTGCCTTTGCTATATGCTGATTCTGGGTCTTATCAGTTGTTTGCTGGCACATAAGTGGTTCAAATGCTCTGTTCAAGCGTTTATTTCATTACTCGTTTGGTGAGCCGGAAAATTAATTCTCGTGGCAGCTAATTTTGATATCAGTCAAACCCTGTTATCCGCAGCTTTCACATCCATCTCTGGATTGCATACATCAAGTCCATCCAAAGTATGATACTGACCCAAAAATAACAAGGAACCATCTACCCAACACACGAACGAGAAAATTTCGAAAGTACTCTACATTCCGGGCGCTAATTCGCAATCGAGGAATTCCCTTAAGCATGAAATTAGTATCTGCTCTACCTGACCACGACAATGCAACACCAACGCCATCAACAGTGCCAGCAAGGACAAAAACAACGTCCGTATCCGAATATCGTGTGTCGGAATAAATTATCCAGAGAGATGCGTTCCACCCTAACCTCACATCTTCCTCGAAATTAAGAGCTCAATCTAAAATTTCGAACAACAACGTCAATGAATTGCTACTGACCGCTTCACTGCTGCGGTTCGATACGATCCCCACCTGCTCCCGTACCCCATTCAGTCGGGAAACCTTCCACAACCGCACAAACACGTTATCTAGCGACGGAAAAATATTTGCTCGAGCAAAATTCCATTTCGGAAAATTGCTAAAATTACTTGGAACATAGATTTCCTGTCATTCGTTATCGGAGCTGTTGTCCATGAATGCGGTGCATAGTGTACAGTGTGCAATTGTGGTCAGCAAGGACATTCTCTTTCGGTCGGTTGAAGGTTGATAGGTTGAGTTGGAAAAAGTTTGGCAGTTGAATTAAAACAAAAAACAAATCAACCACGATTGCACGAGACAAATTGAGAAACTTCAGTGGTCCTTTAAGAATGTCCTTTCTATGCACATACTCGTACAGAGTGATTGTACACTGCTCTTGCGCTGGTTGGCTATTGGTGACACTTCAAAGGCAACGGCTTGTAAGTAATTGTAATGCGATTGGCTTCTTCAACTCGGTAGCTTTAGCTCGTTGAAACAAGCAGAAAAGGAAAGTCCTGTGCAGACCAAGACAAGGCAAGGATTAAACATGTCCTCGGTACGTGATATCATTTTTGATCATGTTATCTGAACGAAGTATTCCACCAATGCACTTTGCTGCTTTGACATCCTTTAACATAAGTGAGTTGATGGCCGTGTTTTTACTGTCAAGTCAAAGTAGAGCAGCACCACCCACAGATCCAAGGTTGTTGTTCGAGTGGAATTGAAATAGTCGAGGGAAGCGTTTTAAGTGTTTTAATGGAGTTTTAATGATTTCCTAAGTGGGTTTTCTCAGTTCTTCCGTCACATTGTCTTTGCAGAATTTCGTCAATACCCTACAGTCGTTTTTACTTTGCCGATGTTTGATGGTTTGAAAGTCCTTGAAAACAAAATGTACCTTTGAACAACTTTTCACTTTTATCTTTCAGCTGCTGGCTGGCCTTGAACGATATTTTACACTATTAGCGCTCGTACTCATATACCTGGTTCCGGGGATTTCTAGGATTATCTTTTACCCTCTTTTCCTGGTTTCCTTGCCGAGAAAGTTTTACAGGCAAACAGAAAAGTTTACTCAAGATGATGACACTGCCTTATAATATCCTTCTGTCGCAATGCACATTTTCATAAGTGTCATCTCGTATAATGTTGTTCAAGGAGAGTAAGGATGTGCTGTTCTAGAAATCGCGTTCTTCATTTTTACTTTGCTACTGCTGTGCATTTTCGTGGCTATGTAGAAAGCATAGAGGAAGCATCAAGGATACCAGAGCGAAACGGCAGTGTGCCAGCGGAGATATGGCATAATATGTTGATGTATCCTTTTATCATCGTGCTGTTTCTCTGAAAGTTCGTTTTGTCCGCGTGTTGTATTAATTCATATCGCATACACGCAAGGAATGAAGGTGACATAAAGTTTCTTATAAGATGTCCTAGCAAAAACGAAAAAAAAAAACATTTTTTCTTCCGAAAGGCATCATACAATGCCGATAAAGTTTCATGTACCTTTTTCCTATCCTTTTTAAGCAGTTCGTTGAAGGTTTTTTCTACTCTTGCCTTTGTGAACAAACGAAAGTTGCACTTTGCGCTAATTATTGTTGTTTACTTACTCTTGATGATTGTTTGTTGAGAAAGTTTGAAAGACGAGGGATTTATGTGTGAACTCACATTTAAGTGGAATGTTTGTTTAAGTGAACTTCAAGGACTCTTTTGCGATTCGTTGGAGATCCATTTGCTCAAGTTTGCTGTGAAACGCCCTGGTATAGGGGATGAAGTTCAATCGAGCGATGATTTCAAGGATTCATGGGATTTATAAAAGGGGCATCCTTGTCGATGCTTAATTGAAATGTTCAATAAAGACTGAAGAATGAGGTTACGTACGAGTACCTGCTGTGTGCTATTAGGTTTCTTGATAAGAATTCTGAACAGAGAAAATTATTTGGCAATACATTCATCTTGGTTAAGGTTGATTTTAAAGTATCCCGGGCGCAAAATTAGATGCAATTTCATTTGATGAGTGAGTTCTATACAAAACGCAGTATTCTTGGGTTTGATTGTTCACTTCTGCTGAATATTACTCCAGTATTATGAAGACATGATGATCTGCTGTAAAACCTATAGTGCTCCCAGAGATGGTGTTCACAGAGAGTCATCTGGTCATAGCGTGAAGTTTTTAACGATAGTGGCGCCATCTATGCACACTGTCTACAGTCTATTCCCATAGGAAAAAACAGTAGCGACGCAGGTTTTCTTAAATCGACGGATATTTTGTGGTAAGTGATAAGAATGCACCATCTGAATCAGTTACCTGGAATAGGACTATTTCGACTAGACTCAATGAATATTTAAGCCAGGAGATTGGAAGGGCATACGTTAAAATAGGGATCAGTAGCGTCTTAACGAGCATTGATTCAATGGTAATTGGAAGACAATTTCTAGCGTAGCATAGTATACGCAAGACACCGTAGACCTGTTACATTGGTGATGTGATCCCCCACGTAAGCTGTTGATCAAAGATGACTCCAAGGTTTTTAACAGTCTTTACATAGTCGATGTTGCTTCCGCTGGCTTGGATTGGTGAAAAGTTACTTATGTCTGGGCTAGTACTACCTATGACAATAGCTTGGCCCTTGGTGGAGTTGAGCATACATTTCTCGGCTTCAGAGCTACTTTCTTGACTGGATTTTGAGTTAGGCAGTTGACGCGACTTCAGATCTAGCCCATTAAATCAAATCCTGTGTGGTTCTTCCATGTTAACATAGCTGCCCGAGGTCGTGTAGGGAGCAAGTACAAGAAATTTGAAAATGCTCTGTAATTGAACTGTAGTGCTTATGGTCGATCGCATTTCTCGGCTTCAGAGCTACTTCCTTGACTGGATTTTGAGTAAGGCAGTTAGCGCGACTTCAGATCTAGCCTATTGAATCAAATCCTGTGTGGTTCTTCCATGGTAACATAGCTGCCCGAGTTCGTGTAGGGAGAAAGTACAAGAAATTTGAAAATGCTATGTAATTGAACCGTAGTGCTTATGGTCGATCGCATTTCTCGGCTTCAGAGCTACTTTCTTGACTGGATTTTGAATTAGGCAGTTGACGCGACTTCAGATCTAGCCTATTAAATCAAATCTTGTGTGGTTCTTCCATGTTAACATAGCTGCCCGAGGTCGCGTAGGGAGCAAGTACAAGAAATTTGAAAATGCTATGTAATTGAACCGTAGTGCTTATGGTCGATCGCATTTCTCGGCTTCAGAGCCACTTTCTTGACTGGATTTTGAGTTAGGCAGTTGACGCGACTTCAGATCTAGCCCATTAAATCAAATCCTGTGTGGTTCTTCCATGTTAACATAGCTGCCCGAGGTCGTGTAGGGAGCAAGTACAAGAAATTTGAAAATGCTCTGTAATTGAACTGTAGTGCTTATGGTCGATCGCATTTCTCGGCTTCAGAGCTACTTCCTTGACTGGATTTTGAGTAAGGCAGTTAGCGCGACTTCAGATCTAGCCTATTGAATCAAATCCTGTGTGGTTCTTCCATGGTAACATAGCTGCCCGAGTTCGTGTAGGGAGCAAGTACAAGAAATTTGAAAATGCTATGTAATTGAACCGTAGTGCTTATGGTCGATCGCATTTCTCGGCTTCAGAGCTACTTTCTTGACTGGATTTTGAATTAGGCAGTTGACGCGACTTCAGATCTAGCCTATTAAATCAAATCTTGTGTGGTTCTTCCATGTTAACATAGCTGCCCGAGGTCGCGTAGGGAGCAAGTACAAGAAATTTGAAAATGCTATGTAATTGAACCGTAGTGCTTATGGTCGATCGCATTTCTCGGCTTCAGAGCCACTTTCTTGACTGGATTTTGAGTTAGGCAGTTGACGCGACTTCAGATCTAGCCCATTAAATCAAATCCTGTGTGGTTCTTCCATGTTAACATAGCTGCCCGAGGTCGTGTAGGGAGCAAGTACAAGAAATTTGAAAATGCTCTGTAATTGAACCGTAGTGCTTATGGTCGATCGCATTTCTCGGCTTCAGAGCTACTTCCTTGTCTGGATTTTGAGTTAGGCAGTTGACGCGACTTCAGGTCTAGCCTGTTAAATCAAATCCTGTGTGGTTCTTCCATGTTAACATAGCTGCCCGAGGTCGCGTAGGGAGCAAGTACAAGAAATTTGAAAATGCTATGTAATTGAACCGTAGTGCTTACGGTCGATCGCATTTCTCGGCTTCAGATCCACTTTCTTGACTGGATTTTGAGTTAGGCAGTTGACACGACTTCAGATCTAGCCTATTAAATCAAATCTTGTGTGGTTCTTCCATCTTAACATAGCTGCCCGAGGTCGCGTAGGGAGCAAGTACAAGGAATTTGAAAATGCTATGTAATTGAACCGTTGTGCTTATGGTCGATCGCATTTCTCGGCTTCAGAGCGACTTCCTTGACTGGATTTTGAGTAAGACAGTTGACGCGACTTCAGATCTAGCCTATTGAATCAAATCCTGTGTGGTTCTTCCATGGTAACATAGCTGTCCGAAGTCGCAAAGGGGCAGGTACAAGAAATTTGAAAATGCTATGTAATTGAACCGTAGTGCTTATGGTCGATCGCATTTCTCGGCTTCAGAGCTACTTCCTTGACTGGATTTTGAGTTAGGCAGTTGATGCGACTTCAGGTCTAGCCTGTTAAATCAAATCCTGTGTGGTTCTTCCATGTTAACATAGCTGCCCGAGGCCGTGTAGGGAGCAAGTACAAGAAATTTGAAAATGCTATGTAATTGCCCGGTAGTGCTCATGGTCGATCGCATTTCTCGGCTTCAGAGCTACTTTCTTGACTGGATTTTGAGTTAGGCAGTTGACGCGACTTCAGATCTAGCCTATTCAATCAAATCCTGTGTGGTTCTTCCATGTTAACATAGCTGCCCGAGGTGGCAAAGGAGCAGGTACAAGAAATTTGAAAATGCTATGTAATTGAACCGTAGTGCTTATGGTCGATCGCATTTCTCGGCTTCAGAGCGACTTCCTTGACCGGATTTTGAGTTAGGCAGTTGACGCGACTTCAGATCTAGCCCATTAAATCAAATCCTATGTGGTTCTTTCATGGTAACATAGCTGCCCGAGGTCACGTAGGGAGCAAGTACAAGAAATTTGAAAATGCTATGTAATTGAACCGTAGTGCTTATGGTCGATCGCATTTCTCGGCTTCAGAGCGACTTCCTTGACTGGATTTTGAGTAAGACAGTTGACGCGACTTCAGATCTAGCCCATTAAATCAAATCCTATGTGGTTCTTTCATGGTAACATAGCTGCCCGAGGTCACGTAGGGAGCAAGTACAAGAAATTTGAAAATGCTATGTAATTGAACCGCAGTGCTTATGGTCGATCGCATTTCTCGGCTTCAGAGCGACTTCCTTTACTGGATTTTGAGTAAGACAGTTGACGCGACTTCAGATCTAGCCTATTGAATCAAATCCTGTGTGGTTCTTCCATGGTAACATAGCTGTCCGAAGTCGCAAAGGGGCAGGTACAAGAAATTTGAAAATGCTATGTAATTGAACCGTAGTGCTTATGGTCGATCGCATTTCTCGGCTTCAGAGCTACTTCCTTGACTGGATTTTGAGTTAGGCAGTTGATGCGACTTCAGGTCTAGCCTGTTAAATCAAATCCTGTGTGGTTCTTCCATGTTAACATAGCTGCCCGAGGCCGTGTAGGGAGCAAGTACAAGAAATTTGAAAATGTTACGTAATTGTCCCGTAGTGCTTATGGTCGATCGCATTTCTCGGCTTCAGAGCCACTTTCTTGACTGGATTTTGAGTTAGGCAGTTGACGCGACTTCAGATCTAGCCCATTAAATCAAATCTTGTGTGGTTCTTCCATCTTAACATAGCTGCCCGAGGTCGCGTAGGGAGCAAGTACAAGAAATTTGAAAATGCTATGTAATTGAACCGTAGTGCTTATGGTCGATCGCATTTCTCGGCTTCAGAGCTACTTCCTTGACTGGATTTTGAGTTAGGCAGTTGACGCGACTTCAGATCTAGCCCATTAAACCAAATCCTGTGTGGTTCTTCCATGTTAACATAGCTTCCCGAGGTCGCGTAGGGAGCAAGTACAAGAAATTTGAAAATGCTATGTAATTGAACCGTAGTGCTTATGGTCGATCGCATTTCTCGGCTTCAGAGCTACTTCCTTGACTGGATTTTGAGTAAGGCAGTTGACGCGACTTCAGATCTAGCCTATTGAATCAAATCCTGTGTGGTTCTTCCATGGTAACATAGCTGCCCGAAGTCACAAAGGGGCAGGTACAAGAAATTTGAAAATGCTATGTAATTGAACCGTAGTGCTTATGGTCTATCGCATTTCTCGGCTTCAGAGCTACTTCCTTGACTGGATTTTGAGTTAGGCAGTTGACGCGACTTCAGATCTAGCCCATTAAATCAAATCCTGTGTGGTTCTTCCATGTTAACATAGCTGCCCGAGGTCGCAAAGGAGCAAGTACAAGAAATTTGAAAATGCTATGTAATTGAACCGTAGTGCTTATGGTCGATCGCATTTCTCGGCTTCAGAGCTACTTCCTTGACTGGATTTTGAGTAAGGCAGTTGACACGACTTCAGATCTAGCCTATTGAATCAAATCCTGTGTGGTTCTTCCATGGTAACATAGCTGCCCGTGGTCGCGTAGGGAGCAAGTACAAGAAATTTGAAAATGCTCTGTAATTGAACCGTAGTGCTTATGGTCGATCGCATTTCTCGGCTTCAGAGCTACTTCTTTGACTGGATTTTGAGTAAGGCAGTTGACGCGACTTCAGATCTAGCCTATTGAATCAAATCCTGTGTGGTTCTTCCATGGTAACATAGCTGCCCGTGGTCGCGTAGGGAGCAAGTACAAGAAATTTGAAAATGCTACGTAATTGCCCCGTTTGTTTTTATGTGACCAACGTGTAACGGCATGGAGATCCTCATTTAACTTCACAGTATCATCTACCTTTAGGTGGAATGGGTAGCTGATGCATAATTTGACGTCGTCTGCGTACATATGTACCTTACAGTGTTTGAGAATGGTAGGAATGTCGTTATTAAACAGTGAGAACAGTGCTGCGATCTTGGCTGCGATCTCCAAGGTAATTCCTAATGAGTTTTAACGCTGAGGAATCCAAATTAAAGTAATATTTTAGTTTTTTGAGAAGGATTTCATGTGGGACAGTATCGAATGCTTTAGAGAAGTCTAATAATACTGACGATATTACATGGTCCTTATCAATTTCATAGCGAAAGTCTTCAACAATCTTTAGTAGCGCGGAGGTGCAGCTGTGTTTTGGCCTGAAACCTGACTGAAACGGTGAGAGGAGCTTATGTTGATTTAAGAACGAGTTCAACTGCGTGCTCAGAAGCTTTTCGAAAACCTTGGATATCAATGGCAGCATAGCGATCGGGCGGTATTCCTTATCATTATTATTTACATGTTTAGGAACGGGTATGGCTTTAGAGGCCTTCCAGGAATTAGGGTAGACGGTGGTAGTAAGGGTGCTATTAAATACGTATGTGACAGGTTTTAAGACGGGGTGGATGATTAGTTTTAAGAATTTGGGGTTCATGAGATCCAAGCCAATGGCGTTAGATTTGATTGCAAGGGTCGATTTAATCGTAGATTCTAGAAAAACCAAAGTTATAAGTCAAGTTGGGCATATTACGGGGATCTATAATGTCGCATTCGTTCGGATCCCCATTGCCATTGAGAGAGAGAGATGCGACTGAAGCGAATTTCCTATTTAACTTTTCTATATTGATGTCTTCTAAAGTCTCAGCCTTGATTTGTTTACCTATACCTAGCGTCTTAATAATCTTCCACGTTTGCTTAACATTTAAGCTGGTTTTGAATTTGGATGCAAAAAACTTGGTTTTCGACCTCCTGATTTCCTTCATTAAGGTTGCTGACGCCCTTAAAAGCGTATAGTAACTCGAGGAGTTTAAACTTCTTCCATCTTTTGTAGGCCCTGTCACGATTTATAATCAGTTTTTCAATATGTTGAGTTAACCATTGGCATTTGGTGTTATGGATGGTGAGGTTTTTGGTTGGGACTTGATTCTCAAACAGGTTATTAATGGTAGATGTAAAAAACTCGACTTGCTCATCAACAGTTACAGGTTATGCCAATTAGAATTGAGAGAGTCATCAATAAGGCTAGCCATATTGATAGATTTAAAGTCTCGGTAACTGATTGTAGTCGGTACGAAAGATCTACTAAGACTGAGGTCATAAAAGAGGACAATGAAATCCTGTCTTGAAAAGCCGGGAACATCAAGCTGGCTATAGAAATTGATGAGATCAGTTCTACTGAGAATAAACAGGTCGATGAGCATAGAGCTTGTAGGGCCAGAGTGGGTGGTAGTCGAGTTATTGACAGCAAATATGCTGACGGAGCTTAGGAAGTTTGTGAAACGATTTACTTGTGAATCGTTACGGTTTAGCAGATCAATGTTGAAATTACCGGAAAGAATAATATGTTCATAGCAAGCCCCGAAGGGTTTGATGATGTTAGTAACAATGGAGGTGTCCCTTAGACTTGGGGGCTTGTAGATGACTCCAACGAGACATTTTTCAAAGCCACAGATAAGTTCAAGCAAGAGGTACTCGATACCATGCTGATACCGATAATCTGCTGGCTATTTTTTCCTTAACTAAAATTGCAACACGGGCCCCTCCACTGCCGGCACGATCGTCCCTATAGATTTTATACCCTAACAAAGCATTGACTGCATTTTGAAAGCAGGGTGTAAGCCAAGTTTCGAAGATACATAGAATATCGACGTTTCGCCGATCGAATATCAGTTGGAGTTCGTTAGTGTGCTTCTTTAGATTTTGGGCGTTAATGTGGCAAATGGAAAGACCAGAGTACCTATTACGAAAGATATCCAGCATCAGACGAGTCTTGTGTACATTATTGTTGGTAGGGATTACACCGCAAGATTTGTTGAAATCGTTTTGAGTTACGTTAGGACGAGTGCTCATTATTCTGAATGCAGGTGGTAGAAATGATACTCACAGCAAGGCCGACTTCAACCGGCGGGGTATTAAACAACGCACAGAAAATAGATGGGAAACTAATTATGTGTCTTAAGTGTCTAAAACTGGGGCGCCTTAAGGCACCGAAACATTGAAAATTCGAAGGAGAAACATTAAAGGTAAATAATAATAAATAGTAAAAATAAATATATACAAAAAATAGTAAATATAAAAAAAATAAAAAATAGTTTGAGAAGCGTCAGGATCAAATTGGGACTTGAGAGTCACTGGGTTTAGGCGGCTGGTTTGTTCTGTCATTTTGTTGTACAGCACGTATAACTTCGCTAAGTCTCTCTCTTGTGTTAATTTTCATGTTACTCGAGGTCGGTGTAATTTTAATGTAAACAAGTCCTCGCGTTGAGAATGCGGTGAATATTCGTTTCGAGCGTTTGAGTTTGATTGCTTCTCGAAGGATAGTAGGATTTTGTGGTGTTAAGCTCTCGGCAGAAAGATTGGCTGGTCAAATCCGGCTTCGCGTAGACTTAATTGTCGTGATTGTGTTTTTTTTTGAATTTGGAACATGCTTTTAGTGCTGTCATTTTGTCATGGATCGAACCAATTTTGATAATTATCAAGGAGTCGGTCTTCGGTTTTACGCGAAAGATCCCTTTTATGACAGGTGGTTGGCACTTAGTGGCATTACAGATGTTATTGAAAGTGTTTGTGACCATTTACTTTGTTTGGTTTCTTCACTTCTCCCAATAAGTTCAGATTGTCAAAGTAAGCTTGAAAGGTTGTGATTCTTAAAGGCATCTTATTCAGATGTTTTAGATATGGCCTTTAACTTGTTATTTGAGTTGAATCAGCTTCACTAACTATTTGAGGATTCCCATGCTTGCAAGGACAATATATATTTTGAATCGGTTCCAAGGGTCTATTTTTCATTAAAAGCTGTCGTGAAAATCTAATCACACTCTTCTTGAAGCCATACTTGTAGTCTCCGATTATTTCCTTAGCGTATGATATCAGTCTCTTTAAGATAACATTTAACAGCATCATGTAACAGTTTGAAGGAAGTGATATTCCTCGATAATTGTTGCATTGTTTCAATATGGTATTGATGACCATTTTTTTCTTCTCGATGATAGTTTGACCCCACATAATTTCTCGGTGAATTCCTCTCCTGCATACATAGGTAAAGTGAGAAGTTCTCGGCCTGGCACAGAAATAGCGTTCCAATCAGGATAAATGTAATGTGTCATTAGTTCATATAATATAATTCAACTTGTTCTCTCAAGTAGTTTGCCTGTTTTTCGTTAAATTCGTTTTGGATGGATTAACCACCAGTTTCATACGAAACTGACTTATCTTTTCCTTCGATGTCAACCGTTAAAAAGTTGGCAGCTGAACTGAAACGAGGTCGCACGTTCCTCGAAGATGACACGTTGAAGGATAGCCAAAAATCGCTTCCACAACGGAAATCATCGATTAAGTCAATGATGTCGTGTTGGACGATAGACGAGTAAAGGTGAGTAAGATAGATGAGGTTGTGGGGATTTCGGAAGAAAGAATGCGAAACATTTTGCACAGAGAGTTAAGGATGCGGAAGTTCTGCGCCAGGTGAGTGCCGCATTTGCTGAATGCCGATCAAAAGCAAATCATTAACGATTTATGCAGCTGTTTTTGGATCGATTCAATAGGGTTTGAACCCTGATTTTCTGTGGCAATTTATCACGAAACATGAAACATGGGTCCACAACTACAGGCCAGGAACGAAATGGCAGTTTGAGCAGTGGGTGGAAGTGGGGGTTCAGCGCCAAGGAAAACGAAGTCGATCGCATCTTACAGAAAGGTCATGGCCAGCGTGTTTTGGTATGCGAAATGGATATTCTTTTGGACATGTGATGTCCGCTCTATTTTCAGGGCTTGAAGTCGTCGAATCTTGCCTTAGGGAGATTCGCATTAGCCTAGTTTGCTTTCCTCTTGATAACATTTCCTATTGTCGAGCATACTGCTTCTGCCCATTTTGCTTTATCGTAAGTTTACATACCACTTAGTAGGGCAAACTGGTTATTAATTTCGTCCTTGTATTACCACTTTGCCTTTAACTTTTGAACGTTTTATTCGTGCTTATTCCTGTGTTCTGCTTCCATGAATTTGGATTCGGCTTTTGATTGGATTAGAGTGGAAAGTAGTCAGAATCGCAATCGGCTCTGGTATGTTGGTATGATGTTTTTCCAAAGGCGACTAAGGCAGTGTGGGCCGGTAAAACCTGGACGTTGGAACCTAAGGTCATATCGCGACAGTAAGACCTATCATCACTTATGCGTCTGCTGTATGGTGGATAAAAGTTGAACAGAAAACTACAAGAGTTGAACTTCAACGTCTTCAAAGGTTAGCATGTCTCGGCATTACAGGCGCTAACCGCACAGCTTGGGAAAACGGCGATCTGTGCTAAATATCAAAGGGCTCACGTGGTACACAGATGACTCTATGGTGGATTCTGGCGTTGGGGCGGACATCTATCCTAACGTGTGTCAACTTAAGCTTAGATACTGGCATAAGAGATATAACCATCAATATACTCTCAGACAGTCAGACAGCGCTCAAAGCGTTGGGTTCGTATAGTACGAACTCAAAAAAACTCAAGGAATGCCAGGATGCCCTGCAGGACTACAACTCTGGTGGGTGCCAAGGCACAAGGGCATAAAAAACTACGAAATCGTCGACTAACTCGCTAGGAAAGGTTCCAGCACAAGGTACAAGGTGCTGCCCCTTTCTGCAGAATCCCGAAGTCAAAGATTAATTTTCTCTTAGACTTCTTCTTCTTCTTTTCCTTTTTTCCAGCGTCGTTATGGTCAGAAGTGTAGGACCATAACCTTCCCACTTAACTGCATTCCTACTGGTTTGCTTGTGGGGTCCGCCGGTTTGACCTCAGAAAGTAGCGGCAGGCTTCCCAGTTTGGGATTACTTCATCGCTGAGGCCAATCAAATGCTGGTGTTTTTGCATTTGTTTGCACCAATTGTTTTTCGGCCTGCCTTTTTTGCGTGTTGAAATTGGAATGTTGATTGATAACGCCTTTTGGACGGGGTTCAAAGGATCTCTCCTTTGAACATGGCAATACCAACTGAGTCGGTCGCGCTCTATATTTCTTGTGATGGTTTCTTTTACGTGGAGGCTTCCTCGGATCTTTGAACTTCTAATTCTGTCACGCTTTGTTACTCCCGCTGTCATGCGAAGCATCTTCGTCTTAGCTGCCGTTAATTTGCTCTCATACTTTTTGTGCATTGTCCAGCATTGTGAACCGTATGTGAGCGCCGGACGTACAACTGAAGTGTAGAGCCTTCCTTTCAGCTTAGGGGGCATTTTTCGATCACAGAAGATGGCGGAGTTTTCCCGCCACTTCATCCATCCTACGCTCACGCGATGGTTGATGTCGTCATCACAAATTGCTTCTTTATTAATCATAGATCACAGATATTTAAACTTTTAACACTTGGGAAGCACTCTTCCATTCAAGTAAATGTCTGGAATAGGCTGATGAGGGTCAGAGAACGGGCAGCACAGATACTCTGTCTTCTTTGAACTTATACGATACCCGTGTCCCTCAAAAAGGTCCACCCACACATCAAGTGCTCGTTGTAGGGACGCCTGATCATCACTTATAATGGCTCCATCGTCAGCAAAGAATAGCTGGTGCACATTGGGGTCCGTCACTTTCCCTTCAAGCAAGCAATCAAGGACTGCTATAAAGAGCAGTGGGCTGAGGACGCTCCCTTGGTGTACACCGACTTTGATTGCGAACTCTTCGGTGACTCCTGCAGTGCATCTTACTCTTGTCGTTGCTCTCTTGTACATGTCCATGATCACTCGCACGTAGGTTTCTGGAACTGCCTTTTGTCTTAGCGCTACCCATAAAAGATCTCTTGGTTGCCGGTCAAAGGCCTTCTCGAAATCAACCAACACCATATGCAAGTCCTTTGAAGAATCACGATGCTTTTCCATCATGATCCTTATACTTTGGATTGCATCTGTTGTTGATTTACCCGAGACAAACCCGCACTGGTCATCAGATAGTCGTACTATTTTCCCCAGTCGGCTATCTAATATCCGTTTAACGATCTTCATGGTGTGCGACATCAGCTTGACAGAACGGTAGTTATCACAATTTCGCGTATCACCCTTTCCTTTGTGCAAAGGAAGAAGAAAGCTCTCCCTCCATTGATTATGCATAGTGTCGCCTCTCATAAGTTTGGAGATAAGAACCATGAGCCATCTAGACCCGATGTCTCCCATCTTTTTCCAGAACTCAGAGGGTATCCCGTCCGGCCCAACAGCTTTTCTTTTCTTGGAGTTTTTAACCGCGTACCGAACTTCTTCGACTGTGATGTCGGATATTTCGGCGTGATTCGGGGCGGCTCTTGGAAAGTGCACTCGGGGAAACTGTTCGTTCAGAAGTTCCTCGCAATACTATCGCCATCTGTGGAGAATTTTTTCGTCTTCCACAAGGAGTTGGCCTTCAGCATTGATAATAAACTTTGGGAAACGAATCTCCTGAGCATTTCTTCTTCTCTGGGCGGCTATCTTAAATATATTTGCTCCTTTGTTCAAATTGTTTTGTCGAAGCTCCTGGGTAGCCTGGTTCCTGTCAGACGCGGAACACGATATTTCTTCCAACTCCTGATAGAGGCCTTCCATGCTTTTCGCTTTGAATTCGGCGCATTTTTTCTTCGCGATACCTTTGCAACATCTATATACCTTTTCACGGCGAGCTTTTTCCTCTCTATTAGTAGAAGAGCACTTTGACCAAGCTTGGAAAGCCATTTTCTTTTCGTGTATCACTGCTTTGGCTTCGTCTGTCCACCACCAGGTTTCTTTTGCGTGTTGGCAGGGGCCTTTAGATGTTCCAAGCAGTGATTTGGCTTTCTCCAGGCCAGATTGTTGTAGGGAATCCCACATGTCTTGTGCTCTGCACTCCTCATTACCGACCTCATCGATAATGGAAGAGAGGTAGTTTTCCATGTTGGCGATAAAAGCTTCGCCTTTTCCTTTATCCAGCTTATACCACTTGATTCTCTCAGACACCTTCGTTTGCTGCTTTGACTTCTTACTCGCCTCCATAAAATATTCAGTCAGGAGGAGACGGTGTTGAGGGGCAATCGCGTCTCCCAGGATCACTTTAATCAATCTTTAAGCAATCTTTAACTCGTGGCTTCATGAAACTGGATACCAAATGATAGTCTATTTGAGTTTCATTTCCGCCGCTGCTATAAGTGATCAGGTGCCGGCTTTGTTTGACGAACATGGTATTTAGCACTATAAGACCGTACGACTTGCACATGTTTAGGATATCTTCACCTGAAGAGTTCCTGGTGCCGTATCCCAGCCCTCCGTGGTAGTCTTCATAGTCTTCGCTTGTCTTCCCGACATGTCTGTTTAAATCTCCCCCAACAAACAAAAGCTCTTCCTTTGGGATGATTTTGACAAGGTTGTGGAAATCTAGCCAGAATGCATCTTTTTCTTTTTGTTCGCATCCCACTTGAGGGGCATATGCGCTTACGATGTTCCACACCTCACCATGCATCACCAATTTGAGAGCCATCAAACGGTCACTGGACTTTGAAATGGTTAAGACAAAGTAGCTCTGCTACAAGGATGATGGCGATTCCGTTTTTTCCTTGTTCCAATCCATAGTAAAACATCTTGTAGGCTTTTGTTTTAACGTCCAAGAAACGTGCCCGATTACCGGTGTTTCGCCATTTCGTCTCTTGTACGCACAGGATGTCTACTCGCCTTCTAACCATCATTTCTTCAAGCTCATAGCTGCGACCACTCATGCTTCCAACGTTCCAACTCGTGACTCTGAAGTGTGGCTTACGCCGTTGCATTACTTTGCTATCCCCCGGAAATCCTATAGCTCTGACCCGAGCATTGCTGCTCGTCCCAGGATCACGACCATTAGTAGTGCCTGGCGGGGTAGTGCTTTTCCTTTTAGCGTTCTTTTCCATAATGCTACGGTTTGACCGTTTTCTTTCTTCCCCTCCCTTTTTGACACGGCTATGCTCCAGATTTTTGTTTTTTTTGTTTGATCTTACTCTTACAACACCGGTGATCTCCAGTCGTATCAACCCATTGATTTGCATGCACACCTGGGGGCAGTTTAATGGTGGTATATGTGTCCCTATGCTCACCTTGGTGTTTTCTAAATTGCCTAGATGTGATTTTTGTTTACCTTTGTTTAGTCGCCTTTTACGACAAGCGAGAGGTATCGCTGCAGGAAAAATCTTAACCCGTCCCTGCACAGGTAATTAATTTTCTCCTAGACAAGTGCGAAAAATCGTAACACCTGTACTACTGGAACAGCGTTCAAGGACTCAGACAATCAGAGATTCCTAAGGCCTCTGAACATACACTCTGTCAATATACTCAAATATAATAGAGAAGACCGGTCAGATACCTTACGGGACACTGCAATCTGAAATATCATCTTGACAAAATTCACTCTCGTCTTAAACTGAGTGTCGACTCCGTCTAGGGGATGGGGAAACTGCAGAGTACAAACTATCTTAGGAAGCACATCTTAGGAAGCGTATCCTCCTCAGAGAAATCATGACTCCTGAGGGGATCAGCTCAGCTTCCACAAGAGACCTCCTCAGCTTTATTAAGAACGTAGGAGAACTCCTCGTGTAATTGGCTAGCACGCACAGTAGACACGGGTCGCAGTGCTCTATGTTTTCTGTAAGCTCTAGCCCCCAATTCAAAAAAAAACAAAAACGATGTTTTACGTCTATCAGGTAATGTAATGTAGCTCCTTCGTAAGCTGTGCCTCTTCATCTTTATCCTCTATAGGACGATGTCCGTTCAGAAGTAGAGATTTTTGGCTAACCGTAACCATACCACCTCAAATAAAAGTATAGCCTTCCTTAACGGTTGTTCCGTTTGAAAATCGAACTTCTTGAACCGCTGTTACATCCAATTCATACTTACTTATTTGGTTGAGTATTATTTGGTAAGCAGTCGGTCTATACAAATTTCGTACGTTCCACAGCCTATCCTTAATTGTTATGCATTCCTTTTCATGGAGCCGCTATATGATCAAAAAGTTACTGTTTGGGCCGGTGTATGTGTGAACCTTTTGCGTAAGAAGTTCCCTGGAAGATTGGTGTCAAAAAAGGGCGATGTTGACTGGCCTCCGAGATCGCCGGATTTGGCTCCTCCAGACTTTTTTCTTTGGGGATACTTGAAAAGCAAGGTGTATGCTAACGAACCCTCAAAAGAAACATTCGTGCGGAAATTGCAGAAATTTCGACCGAAATGCTCGAAAATGTCATGGAGAATGCGCGAAAACGATCCCATTTTTTCATCGGCAATAAAGGCGGTTATTTAATTGATATTGTTTTCAAGAATTAATTAAAATAAATGTTAAAATAGTTTAGAAGAAAACGAACCGTTTGAGTCGGATGACAAAAAGCAAGTGAAGGAAAATTTTATTGATATAACAACGTGTATGTGCGACTGCTCACAAGTGACAATGTGGCCAACTATGTTAATAAAAACATTATTTTAATAATACAAGTTTAGCATTTGACAATAAATTGTAAAGGTCTGGATTGAATAAAAACTTTCGAATTTCCAAAATCTGTTGAGAATTGTTATAGTTATTCGACATTTACATCGACCCATATGAGATGGCGCACGCTGTATAAGGCAGGTAGTAAGACTCAGCTAACGAACTATCGTGTAATAGTGATCCTGCCCGATATTTAGAAGGTTGTGGATCGAATAGTTATCGGAGTTTAATTTATTTCCATTTGGAAGACAGAAGTTCTGAACCTCGCTGACAACTCTTCGCCAAGCCTCCATACCATGAGCGTGTGCCTTTCATGAGTCGCTGTTATGTTCCAAATTCCTTATATTGTCCTCCAATCTATAGTGGAACGATCTTGGCAGTCTCCCTTCCCTCCGTTTTTCCACTCATTGTTAAAATTAATGTAGCTTCCAAAAAGGTAGTAGCACAAACCAAATCTTTGGATACAACACTTTAAACAAACAACATTGCACACGAATATTGTTTCTCGACTTTAGCAAAACATGTGATACACTGTACCTTAACAGCCTTTTCAAATCTATCCAAGAGGCAGGCTCTGGTTTTGGTTAAATTATTACCCGGAAGAAAGGACTTTTCGCGTTAAAATTAAGGATTGTTGTAGAGGTGGAAAAATAATGAAGTATGAAGTACCGTAAGGCTCAAAACTAGGTCCACTGCTATTCCTATTATAAAAGAATGAAATGCTAAGATGTTTGGAGAGGAGCTTTCCGTTTATCTACGCAGATGATATAGCAAGCATAGTCTCTAATGAAGTATCAGCGAGGTCGTTGCAAGATGAGTTTTACGAAATTGCCAAATTATGTCATGGCTAATAATCTAGGCGTCAAAAGCAAAACTCATGAATATGGGAGTCCACAAAGACCTTTAATTGTTCAACCAACCCTAAATTTTCTGGCATTCTCACATAAATAATATATTTAGTCAGTTAAAAGGGATCCTGTTCAATTGGAATGCCTAGACCACAAATCTAAGGCATATGTATAAAAGCAAGGTCTCGTTAGGGTCCAGGCTGATACATATATATGTCCTTAAGTTAAGTAGATATTCGAAATGACCGCGACAATAGAATAGTATGATGACTCAGATTTCCGAGGACAAATCAGCCATCCCTTCGTCGGTTTCAGAGGATCCATTCGTATTATATATATATCGCGTGACTGATTGCCATCTGTTATCGTATTATTGGAGATGGGTGCTGGTTATTGGCGTGGTATTGTTTATCATCCCAATATCACTGCGTTGATGCGAGTCTGCCATCGTAAACATCATTCGGCTCCCAGGTTTACTAGCCTTGGTGCACATTTAACGATCTATGTCTGGAGGCCATAACCAAGCCTTCTGACCTATGACATTCCTATGCGATTTAAGGAAATGAAGTCTGGCACAGATGGACTTAAGTAGAACGATGACTAATTGCCTCCATCAGGTAATAACATATCGCTCCTATCCAACACTCAGCACAAGCGAGCACTCCTCTAAATTAATTTCCTTCCCCCAAGCCCTTGCTCACAAATCACTTAAAGTGGCACAAAGACTAGCGCGCACCTCAAGGCGCCTTAACTGCCTCCCTTCTCTGTAAATACCCAATTGAAAATGGGTTAAAGTAGGCCGTTATTCTCAATTTTATAAACACCATTCTCATTCCTCCTCTAAGCACCGCATGTGTAATCGCATCGCCCTCACCCAGCTGGAATATGAGCGACACGCAGTCATCATTCAAAGTGAATTTATACGAGTAATTTTAGTCGAGCATCACTTGAAGCCCACAGTCATCATACTGTCATCATTTTTCGCACCACCCCCCTGCAGAGCTAGAGCCACCATTCAGCCCAGTCAACGAGACAATAAATGTCCTTTAAATCTCCTTAAAATTCCGTTTCCAAATACAACACTCATACGTTACCGCGTCATTTTCGATTTTACATCCTCGCGCCGTAAGGGTGCCAGCACTCACGTTCAAGCATCATATGTCATTCTAATTTCTTTTTATTATTTCCATGTCGAGGCTGCTCCATGCCCTCGCTCGTTACATCGCATTGCAAAACTGAATTTAATGGATATGCCGGAGTGTGAACTAAAGTAGCAGCGCAACGCGACGTGAATGTCTTGAGAATCATAAAAAAGGAATGCGAAGAAGATGAAAATCTAGAAGACAGCCTCACATATGTGGACACCATATCAGGGACGTAGCGCTTCTTCATCGGTGACAGATCGGGATGCAGTGACTTCGCTTGGGTTGTTGTGGCGACCTAGAGTGGAATGGCTTACAATATGGCATTGACATTGGATATGGATTCGCTTGTCGGATGGAGCGTACGATATTACATACCCCTGTCACTCATGTACTTTGAATTCGAAAGGAGTCGAAAGGACGCTTCTTTTCATGTCATCCTTAAGCCGTTGGCATGAAAGTAAATTGGTCCTCGAGGAGGATTTGACGAGATACTGCTCTTTCGGGTGATTTACTTACTATATTTAGGTATCAATCGTGGTTAAGGGGTAACACAACTGATTTATTGCTGTTACAAGAATATGTTTCACAATATGATGTCGATGAGGGAGAGTGGAAGTGACAGCAGTATTATGGTGTTCCAGTGATGTTTTGACATTTTTATGAGACTGTATCGCATGTAGAGTTCGGTTTCTATGTTTCAACTACCCTAATGCTCGGTGATATATGCGCTATATTAACTTATGAAGCCAGAAAGCTGTGGGTTACTTGGTTTTGGGTTACTGTGGCGTATGAGCTATACGATTTCTACACAATTGGCCTACATTGGCCTAAGTGAACAAAAGCACCCAAGTTAATCGGGCTGAAGGCTGAGAGCAGTTTATGCAGACTACATCATTTGCCTCTAATTATGGACTAAAGAGATCTCGACACCCAAGAGGCAAAGTCAGTATCTAGTTCTTACTAGTCCTACAGACATACTGCATGTTCTAAAGTAGTCTATTTTATTTTATTCACCATTTGCTTCTCTCTTCTCTCCATCGGTGTTATGGAGAATATCTTCACAGTTTGACGGATTCCTTCTCGACACTTTCTGCGGTAACTTGAGTAAAGCATGGATTGTCTGCTATGAAACATTCTAATTTGTTGGTAACGGTCAAGAGTGTCAGAGTGTTATCAATAGAAAAATTCAAGGTTTTCAAAAATATTGCTAAATGCTAATATTTTTATTTTAATAAGTCTAAGCCCTGAGGTAGTAACGGAGTATGATATCTGCCAATTATTCACCTCGACTACATTGGATGGGATTTACCGAACCGCTATGGATGTGTTCTCTGGCGCCATCCTGCTGAAAACAAACGTCGTCTAATTTTTTTTTATAGGGTTCGCGCAGGTTCAAGAGTGTACGCTCGTATTGTGTTAATCACACAACCTGGACAGGATGCAGATGGTTTGTGTCGAAGATGTTCGTTCACTACTCTCCGGGGGTGGTTGTCCTAGATAGGATTGAAGAGATTCGACTGATTTTTTCGTGTTGGTTGTAGTTCACAGTAACTCTTTTTTTTTTGCCAATTATGTTTTTCCGAGAGGAATTGTTTTTGGCTACGAACAGACTTGAACTAGAGACCTTTCGCTCAACAGTCGGTGATAATTACCTTTGCCCTACGGCCACCCTGATTTCGATAACAACAATTAAGGATAAATTAACTAATCGTTCGGTAACACGAAGAAATATGGCATCCAAAGGGAGCTAGCTCCAAACCGAAAAATATAAGAGCACTCGCAAACGGAAGACGGTCGCTAAGTACAGCCTTGCTGGAGAGAGAGAATGTAATGTCTCCTCCTCCGACGTGGGGGCGTAAATTCGAAGTCCCAAGGCAGATGCGGCGATTCACAAAGATCAAAGAAAAAATCTGAAGGCGAAGCGAACCAAAGACTGCTCCTCGAGGGCGGGCACTTCGTATAACAAAACACTTTCCCGGAGAAAGAAGGTCCCAATGATCGTAAGCAGTCGAGAGAAGCACCTTTTCTACAAAGAGGTTGTCATCTCCTCTGAAAAGGTCAGGATAGGGAAAGCTGCCAGTGACAGTAGAATGACCAGCGTATATTGTAGACAAGCATCGCCTATTTGAGCTAGCTTGAGCAATAGGCTTCTGCATTGAGGCTGAGAAGTGTGTTCTGATGAAAGGCAAGCTAACATCTATCTGGAGCAGGAACATGGTTCCGAAAATTCTCCCTCTGGGAACTACTACCTATCAGGTAGTCAGTCTCCCCAAATTTACGCGAGGCATATGCTGGATCGCGGGGAAAGCTGGAAACACGCTGAATGCGCCGCCGCGATTACGTCAGCAGGATTCGGAACTTTACACGAGGGCCTGGAATGTCTATTCTTACAAAAAGGAAAAAAGAGGGCTTCACTCTGGTTGTGGGAATCGGTAACGACTCTATCAAGACTTGGAAATCTTTGTACGATTCACGTCCCTACTTCGGCCTTGGTCGGATTTTGTTAAATTTTTGTGTCAAGTAGTCGAAGGATGGATGATTAATCTATAGCATTGTAAGGCCGCAGAATTGCATGCAGTAGTACAAATCATCACATTGTATCCATTCAGGAACCTTGGGTATGGAATAAACGCCTGTGCGGTCTTGGTGGTATAAGTGATGCTACGATTTTTTGTGATGAGCGATTTGAAAGGCCTAGGGCCTCATCATATAGAGCTCACTATCGGCAACCAAACTTGGGCAATTCTGTGTTTTATTTATTTATTTATTCATTTATTATTTTTTTTTTTTCTTAAGAAATATAAAAATATAACAATAAATATAAGTATACATACATACTGATAATGCAGATATTAATAAGAACAAAAAAACACTGGAATCTATAGTTCATAAAGAACTAGAGAAGAAAGCAGGTGACAAATTAAATTTAGCAACAAGATACAGAAATATTGATGAGAGGGGTCATTAAAGCAAAAACAATGTAATAAATATAAAAAGGTATTTTTTAAATGCATTTGTCTGTTCATACCACTTTAACTTCATTCGCCGGAGGATCTCCAGATGATCTTCGAATCACTGATAAGAAAAAAAATCCGCAGGAACCGACAGAATAGCTAATGATGTGCTCAGGCACCTCGCACCAGTGGCTGTAGAGATGTACACCATCCTGTTCAACAATGCACAGAATAATGCATATTATTCAGTGCACTGGAAGACAGCGGTGGTGCAACCAATTCCCAAGCGGGGTTAGGACACCTCTAACCCATCAAATCTTCGGTCTATAAGTCTCCTTCCAAGTATTAGCAAGGTCTTCGAGAAGGTGGTCCATAGGGCTGTGACTAAATTAGTTGAGGACAATAAAATCATCCCGGACAACCAATTCGGTTTCAGAGCGGGGCATGCCACTTTTCATGCCGCGTCGAAACTCGTGTCGAATATCCAATGGAATAAATGCAAGAATCAATGCACGGGTGCCTGTCTGATTGACTTGGAAAAAGCTTTCGACACCGTATGGTTAGAAGGGCTTTACTACAAGCTCAGTCGGCTGGGCATAAGTAAACCGCTGCTATATATGATTTTTGACATGTTAACAGGTAGAAAGATCGTAGTGAAAATTGCCAACGTGACTTCTACGCAAACATTTAATATTAACAACGGACTGCAACAGGGTACGGTAAACTCGCCGATCCTTTTCAGCATTTACCTCAGTGATTTGATAGCTTCTCTTCACCATTCAATAGCGTATGCCGACGATTTAATCGCGTACAGATCAGGCCCAACAATCGACGTTATTGTCATTTTCTTCAACTTCCAGAAATCAGAATCTATATTGTTCAGAACACCTTTGTCTAGGGCCTCCCGGGACACTAGAAAAAAATTGGCGCAGGTTCTCTATCGTTGGGCCGGACGGGCGTCCACTGGCGAGACAAAGTGTAATCAGATACCTTGGGATCATGACAAACATGTAGATGCTGCTCTGGCAAGGGCCCGAGGCGCTTTCGCTCTGACAAGATGGCTGTTTCATTGCAGCCAACTTGATTCCAGGGTGAAGGTAATCTGCTACATGGCCTTAATCAGGCCCTTAATGGAAATGATTCGGATGTTTGAGAGACAATGTCTTAGGACTTGTCTCGGGCTTCATAGGACTCCCGAATCTGAGTACACAACATTTTACACGAAGGAGGTCCTATACAATAGGGCCAGGATTGTACGAATAGATAATTTTCTGATCAAACTGATTCGAAGCCACTGATTTCAGTCAACAGCCTGATCTTCGGGGCTTACTACATTAACGATTTATATCATGAGAGAGTGCGCCTTAACGGCTTTGTCCGTTAGTTAGGTTTAGGTAGGTTTAATGCTTATATAAATATATATAAAAAAATGATCATATGCTAAGTTTTTTGAAAAAAAAAAAAAATTTCTTAGCTTAAGTCAATTATAATAATCTTAATTGTAAGTTTTTTATATCATAGTCGAAAGGCATATGTTAAAATTATACAGTTTGTTTTAGAGTGCCCGTCCAGGGCCAGTAAGATTCCCCAATTTGAGTGAAAAAAAAAATAAAAAAAACACTTTAACTTCCAGCCGAACATAACTCCGAGATATTTAAAATGATCAACAATCTCAAAGCAAGGGTGTTGAGTGAAAAATGTCTGAGCGCTAGATTCAGAGCTACAAATAGTTTTACTGTGTCTAAATCGTTTGCTTTTCGCGCAGTGGAAAAGAAAGGACCCATAATCTACTGGAACTATAACACATAATTTTTGTTTTGACACTGATTACCATTATATGTATTTTAAACCAGTGACTGATCACTTCAAAGTCATGATTAATGGCCACAGAAAGATTCAAAGGAGAATCAGCAGTAAAAGCACATGCCATATCGTCTGCAAAGGCTGTTACTTTGCTACAGTATTTTAGTAAAATTAGCGAATTAATAAATACTAAGGAAATTAATGGACCAAGAACAGAACCCTGAGGAACACCCATAGAACCTGTACTATTCGAACTTAATACGCCTTCAATTTTGACTTTTTGAACTCTGTTAGAAAGATACGAACCAAGCCAACTATGAAAACTACCTCTAAATCCGCACCTATGTAATTTGTCCAAAAGTATCTTATGATCTACCGTGTCAAAGGCTTTAGTAATGTCAGTAAATAGTGCTGCGGTATGCTTCCTATTATTGAAGCCTTTATATATGTATATTTGAATAAAAATTTCGAAGGGCACTTTCTGTAGAACAGCCTGAGCGAAAATCCTTCATATTCATAAATCCATGTTTCCATGTTTCCGATAAAAAAATGAAATCAGACTTATTTAATAATGAATTTAGCTGTGGAAGTAGGTTGTACAGGTTTTTACGCATACTTCTTATGTTTTGGTGTATGATAAGTAAATCGTAATGGCATGGTATAAAAACTACTGTAAAACTACAAACAACGCGACAAATTCAGTCGAATCTCTCGAATCCCTAGACAACCACCCCCGGAGAGCAGTGAACGAACATCTTCGACACAAACCATCTGCACCCCGTACAGGTTGTGTTCCAAACATCATAAGATCGTAACTCTTGACCCTGCACGAATTATTAAAAAAAAAAAAAATATTGGGAGTACAAATTAATTCGGTCCGTTTTTTTGTGTCCAAAATTTTTTTTCATTGAAAAAGCGTAAAAAATACATCAGTCAAAGTATTGTCCGTCGGAAGCGACTACTTTTTCCCATCTCTCTGGTAATTTTCGAATACCATCTCTAAAAAATGAGTCGTCTCTGGTATCGATCCAATCATTGAGCCATTCTTCGATTTCTTCAAAAGACTCGAACCGGTGACCCCCCAAATCGTTTTGCATCCGTCGAAAAAGCCAGTAGTCGGAAGGAGCAAGGTCTGGAGAATACGGTGGGTGGGGTAAGACCTCCCAAAATCACCTTGTCATGCCTTTAGGTCGTTTCCGGCTGTTTTTCACGCAATGCACGGCTCAAACGCATTAGTTGTAGTCGATAACGTTTCCCATCAATGGTTTCGCCTGGTTTTAGCAGCTCATAGTACACCACACCCGTCTGGTCCCACCATATGCAGCGCATGACCTTCGAATTGTGGATGTTTTTCTTTCGCGTCGATGTAGACGATGATGAAACGGGTTCACCAGGCCTTGCATAGTATGTTTTCTTCTTGGGGTTATCGTAGTATATCCACTTTTCATCTCCAGTCACGATCCGGTGCAAAAATCCCTTCCTTTGATGTCTTTCAAGAAGCAGTTCCGAGGTGAAAAATCGTCTTTCGACATCTCTCGGTTTCAACTCATACGGACCCAATTTCCTTGCTTTTGAATAAATCCAAATTTCTTTAACCGAACGGAAATTGTTTGCTGAGTCACTCCCAACGATTCTGCGAGTTCACTTTGCGTGTGGCACGGATCTTGATCCAGTAAAGCCTCCAATTCCTCATCTTCAAACTTTTTGGGCTGCCCAAGACGCTCTTTGTCTTCGACGCTAAAACCACAACTTTTGAAGCGTACCCCAAATAAATTAGGTAAGTATGTCTGCTTAAAGAACAGATCGAGTGCGTCTGCAGTGGGAACAAAAACTAAATTATTTTGTAGATTCTGACTGTTATTTAAGAACGTGAAGGTCTTCAATGCAATTAATAACATTTATGTTGTCATTGTTCCCTTTACGCAAAAGCACTCTACCATTCTTCACCCCAATATACATACTTGTACATTTTCTCTTTTTTTGATTTTTTGAGCAGCATTTTATATTTGTTTTGGTTTTCTATTCAAACAATTGTTTATATAAATTTTAGAGTGAGCCGAAAGCCTTCACTGCTAGTTGCTCTTATCCTAATGTTAGTTACAATTTTTTTTCCTTTTCCAATTGTACATTGGAATAAATAAATAAATAAATAAAATAAATTTTAGAACTATTGTCACATATCCAAACAGTTTTGTAGTTAAATTCTTTTTGAGAATAATTTTGTTCTTCATTAATAGATCTTTTTTTCATTTTAGAAACAAATTAAACAAAAACAATAGACTTCTTACTGACATCGTTTACCTTCCTTGAAATTTTAAAATTTTTCATGTATCAATTGTCGATTTCTAATTCAGACACGTCAGTGGAGACTTCCTGTGAGAAGACTTTCAAAGCACAAGACTTGGTGACTGCCAGAGTAAGCTACAAAGCGCACGGAAAACTTTTAATACTTCGTGGTTGCGTCTACTTGCTTCTCTTATGATTCGCTACTGCCTCCGCCACCGAAGGCAGTTTCTGAATTCATAGAGCGCTGTGAAGTAAGAAAGATTGGACTCATCATCTGTTTTTTTTTCCATTTATTATTTATTTCCATTTAGCTGTTGTACATCAAATCGAATTCAGAAGATGGCTGGAATAGGTATCGACCGAAATAGAAGGAATATTAAAAGGCTTATTCGTAAATCGAAGAATGATTTCTATAAGTCTTTCTGCGAAGAGATCAAATCCCTGAGCGCGACCAGCAAATTGGTCAAAGTCCTCAATGGCGGTACCTTTACAGAGTCTAAAACGAAAACTCTCAGTTTACTGTTTCAGTACGGCGGCCCATCCTAGAGGCGTCTCTTAGCTCTACATCACTGAAGCTCCTTCTCACTTTTCTCCGGACAACGGACAAAGTACAATAAAGAAAAGTGTCTGCCTGGTAGTACAATGGATCTGACTGCTCCAACAGCAAACACCACAAGGCGAAAACTGAAGCGTTATCCATTCTGGATAAAGCGTTTGTTCCACTATTTCTCTCACGTTTTTAGAGCTCCAGTTTTTTTTTTGCATGAAAATAGAAAT
Organism: Merodon equestris; assembly: GCA_958301585.1. Lineage (NCBI taxonomy): Eukaryota > Metazoa > Arthropoda > Insecta > Diptera > Syrphidae > Merodon > Merodon equestris. Next base: position 49,738,946 of record OY284415.1, on the reverse strand, counting down.
AAGCTTTAGTTAGTCTAAGTCTTCTCGGTACGTTAAAATTTACTAATTCAACTAACCATAGCTGAGCGAGAAAGCACTGGATGACGACCAAACTAGTTTATGAAATTTTCGCGACACTTTCGCGCCTTGAAATGATTTTTTTTTTTGATAGTTGAGTACTGACAGTTCAATGCCATCAAAAACATAACTTGTAAAAAAAACCAAGTCTCGCAACTCAGTTCTTCTACCGTAAAAAGTTGTGAGATCTATGTAATACCAAGTCGGTTAATTTATTCAGCCCCTACTTAAGGGACCTTCTGTCTTAAGTTATTACGTAATTAGCTAACCTAACAAAATCTTATAGTGACCATATTAATATTAAAAATCTTTTATGTTTTAAATAAATAGATTGACTTGTCCATCGCATGCATCTCACAAGTAATACATATTATATTAAATTAGATTGTTTAGTGCGATTGCCAAGTCAATCTATTTATTTAAAACATAAAAGATTTTTAATATTAATATGGTCACTATAAGATTTTGTTAGGTTAGCTAATTACGTAATAACTTAAGACAGAAGGTCCCTTAAGTAGGGGCTGAATAAATTAACCGACTTGGTATTACATAGATCTCACAACTTTTTACGGTAGAAGAACTGAGTTGCGAGACTTGGTTTTTTTTACAAGTTATGTTTTTGATGGCATCTCATTTCTTTTTGTAGATAGTCCTACTTTTCTTCCTTTCCGGTACCTTCTACTTTTTGAATACCAACAACAGATTTTCTTAAAGCCCACTCTGTGTCTTATGAGCTTTTCTTATTTTTGTAGGTTGTCTTCCTTTTTTTCTTTTCCGGTACTACTTCTTGAGCTTCAGCTGCAGTTTTTCTCAAAGCCCATTCCCTGTCTCTATGGGTTTTTCTCGGAGGCTTTGATGTTACAATTTTTGTCAAGTCTGGACGGTAAATGCTTCTTAATCTATTGTATTCACAAATTGAGGATTCCTGCGCTTTAATATTTCCAAAGTCGACATTAATTAGATGTAAGCCGCCCAGACTTGTAACTCTCAAAAGTGCCACGTAAGCTTGAGCGGATGTGAATACTGCAGAACCGATATCCATCAGCGCATTATTTAGACTTAGGCCCTGACTTTTTTGTATAGTTATAGCATAGGCTATACATATAGGAAACTGCTCGCGATGAACATAAGCTCTATTAATAATTTCAAATTTAGTTTTGACCGGCCCAAGCTCGTAAACCTGTTCTTTATCAAATGTAATGTATATTTTCTTAATTATTTTTGTATTTTCCGGATCAACCTTTACTCTTTGCACTATACGGATAGAACCATTAACTAAACCAAGACTCACGTCAATATTTCGCCTTAACATGACTTTTGCTCCTAGTTTTATAATTATGTTCTCTTCTAGGCCCGCAGTCATAGAAGCATCGTCTTCATAATTTTTTATGCATTCACGAGCTCTTTTTGTTAGGTATCTGGGGCAATCTATGCTATCTACAGCTGTAAGTTTTATTTCGGGATGTGGGAGAGATCTAAGCATTGCAGTATTTAATTGTTGACACATGTTTTTTGTAGGTAATAAGCAAACGGTATCATCAGGAAGTTTCGAGAGGTGTTCAATTATTTCAATCAATCTGTTTTCATTTGAATTGGTTTTTAGAGTTATTAATCTAGTCGAGAGTAAGTCGCGGTCACACCTAATCTTATTCTATTTAGCATTTCAACAAAGTTAGAATCATTGAGCTGTCGCATGTTAATAGTAAGTTCATCGTATACGAACAGTTCAATCCACAGATTCGGCATACTGAGGGAACCTAACAACTTGTTAGTTTCAGCAGTTGAGAGTTTTTCAAAAGGTGACTTTTCTCTTACCGGCGGAAGCTGTAAAAGATCCCCGAAAAGTACAAGATGTTTTTTTCCAAACCACCCATTCTGATCATCGCTTGTGTCAAATATCTCAGACAAGCGTAAATGAATATATGTTAAAGTAACATTGGATATCATCGACACTTCGTCTATGATAAACAACACTACTTCTTTCAAATCTGATCTCAGAACTTGGAGCACTTCATCGGAAAGTGGCTTGTACCTCGGTGTTTGCTTGTGTTCCACAGGCAGCTGCAATAGTCTGTGTATAGTCAATCCATTCACATTGAATGCAGCTATGCCTGTTGGATCACTAACTGCCACTTTTTTGTTCCACTCACAAAACAGCGTAATACGTCAGCGTTATTATCAGTTGTGTCCATTTTATGTGTGATCATATCGAAGACTCTTTTTTGATCGGCATTAAGTTTTGCGATCATACTTTGAAGATCAGTCTGCTCTTCTTCTACCAGATTGATTCTGTGAAAGTCATCCATTGCGTTTGCAGCTTCCACAGCTTCAAAGTCTAAAGGGTTTTCAAGACCATCGTCATCATCAACAATTTCCCTTTCTTCGTTTATCTCAGCAACTTTAGATTCTATCATTTTACATGCTTTTTGTATCTTATATCTTGACTCTATCATTGAATTACCATAATCGACTCCTTCATTTAAATCTTCTTTTGCCAAATTAAAGGCCTCCGTGTAAGTATCACACCCCATTTTGAGTTCATCTAAGGAACGCCATGGCTTGAATAAAAGAAATAAAGAGAAGAAATATTTCTCTGGTACTTGTTCTCCGTCGTAGAAATAGTGATTGATCAAATATGGGTTATCTCTTCTTTTCAGGAACTTTTTACCGTCATTTATCTCGTAGCACTCGACTTTAGAGGAGACTGGGCGTGTTTTAACAATATCGTAATTTTGAGCGAAACTGTACAAGTTAGTAGTCTCCAACTCTGACACCGAACATACAATTTGTTTTAAAATTGATTTAATTATAAGTTCATCAAATGCTTATTAAATATATGTACATAATAAAGATATTTATTTTATATTCCGTCAAATACATGAACCACATTGACCACTAAACCCAATTCCCCAACCGCCAATTGATTGTTGCAATGCATATTTTTAGGAGTTAATCGCCATCTAGATAAATTGAAAAAGGATACATACAGACACTATCCTATTAGTAATAATATTTGGTGTATCTAGAAAACTGGACCAAAATTGCAAAATATTTTAGTTTTTCCTTGATTGATACACTAAACACTAATTGTATTCTAAATTTCAAGCTTCTATGTCTGCTAGAAGTGCCCTAGAGTTTTGATGATCGGTCAGTGAGTGAGTGAGTGAGTGAGTGAGTGAGTGACAGAATTAAGAAACTTTGACTAGTTATAATTCTTAAACTACTGGTTCAAATTTAATGAAATTTGAAATATACCGTGTCTATGCGATGCCTGCTTGGTTACTGAAAATTCAGGCTTCTAGTTTTATCCACAACGAAGTTATAGGGGGTCGAAAATGGCCCGAACTGCTTCGAGAAAAGGATGGTACGGCCGTGCCGCTTTTTTGCTCGACTTGGCGGGGGCACTGCCGTGCCCCCAGATCTTAGCGGAAAATAGAAATGGAAACGGAAATGATACCTCTTATTGGACTACCATTTAGTTAAAGTTACCAGTCATGCGATATTTTTTCTGTACCGACAAATAAAGAGGACCCTACATGGTCTTCAGTTCGCCAGCACAGATGGCATTTATTGAGTCTATTTCATAAATGATAGCATCGATCAAACCAAATAAAAAAAAATCCTTTTAACAATTTTTTTGTGTTAAATAAGACTGGTGAAGTGCCTCGACCTTTGATGAACATTGTGGGGTCATTATGTTACCCCTATGGCGTTACAGTGATAACGAAAATAGTGACTACTTTGCTGTCCCTCGTTCTCTCTGAAATACATATATTGAAAAGACTTAGGACTTGAAATCCTTTTGTTTTGTTTTCAGAAGTAGTGAGTTAAAAATTACAGAATTTTGTTCAATCCTTATTCTTAAATTCCTGTCCACCGACAAGTTTTTTAACGCTCCTAACGCTCCACGTAAGCCTGGAATAACAGCATAGTAAAATACCTGACTCGTATAATATCCCCATTCGCCAACATAATTATTGTACCTGCTCGTCATTTCGCATATCATTCCAATTAAAATTAATATTTAATGTTCATTTTGACAATTAATTACCACCCGTAGTACAAGGACATCAAGACAACAAAAGCCGCAGAAACGACAACATCGACAGTATCAATGTCCATATCCTCTGACCAGCAATGCCGACTTTCCTCTCCTGAAATTCATAAAAAAAAGAAATGAAAACAAAAAAACAAAATAAAAATCTGAATTTATGACTCCCAGTACCTCCAAGAGGCATATACATACGACTACATACCAACATAGTCAAATACGTATGGGGGCAATGAATAATTTTATGAAATCCAATTACGTTTAATATTTCATTTCCCATTTCGAGTGGGTCCCTTTTCCCCATATTGTTACTTTGCTCCAATCTCCATATGCCAAGCCCACACGGCGTATTATAAGCGCATCGGCGCCAGGATCAGCATTTCTCCTGTAGCTGGATATGCTTGCTTGCACATGTCTTCGTTGTTGAATTGTTGAATAAATACAGCGCGCTGAAAACAAACGAATATGAGATAACATCGTTTCGTATATTCATGTGGTCGTATGGGTGTAAAGGATTTATGTATTTGTACAGTTGGCAATATAGTCTCTCATATATCCTTTTATCGCCGATGCATCTCCGAGCCGAGTTGCTGTTTTATTGTTTTCACGAGTAGTTTTTAATTAAATTTACCTTTTTGCAAGGATAAAACATATTTTCAGAAGTCGTAAATCAACGAACGAACCGAAGTCCTGCTGAATTATATGGTACTATCGGGAAAGAGTGAGAGATGGAGGAAGTGTAACAAGGTCGGCAATGGATGAGACGTGAGTGTCCTTATGCTTGTTTGCTGTGCGGCTCATTACCCACGGCGACATGGTTCACTATTGCATATAAGTATCTGCATACATAAGGATGACCTGGCTTTCTGGTGTAATTCCGTAAATTGGCATAACGGTCGAGGAGCATTAATGACAGGCAGAGTGCATTTTATGCATGCCTTATTAAGTACCCGTATTGTGAGGATTCTCTTTAAAGAATGCGCCTAAAACCCGAATTGATTAACAATAATTAGGTCCTCAGAACGCCTTATTCGAAATCAAGACAATGCTCGAGCTCATTGAACTAGAATAACTTCTATCAACGCAGTCTATCTGCGATGCCAGAACTGTTGTTGCAGACCTGTCTGTTGACCATTCCTCATCTTTGAGTTCGTTTCAAGAACTTTTTTGTAGTAAGTTGTTAGTAAGTAAAATGTTGCCCATACGTCCCGTATCCCCAGATATAGTCAAACAGCATTCGGCAGCTTAGGGCTCATCAATATGATCCTGGGAACTGATATCACAGCCGTTGCCTTTCTCAGTGTAGATATCAAAACTCCCATACCCATGCTGCATTTTGTCGGACGCCATCCCGCCCTTTATCCTAATTGATCTGTAGCTGAAGACTCATTAGCAGCTTATTTCAATGTATATTTTCAATCCATTGTCTCTTCGGATCCGCATCCGTTCTGCTCCGACTTGAGGCCTTGAGGACTTTCTAAAGTGTTCGGAAACAGAAACTTACTTGGGTGGCGCTACAGTCCGGTATGAACCTGGGCCCCAACTAACAAGCGTCTCCAGCTGGCAGTTAATCTGTTAAGCTCGGCTGCGTCATCCCTCAGGTATGGGTTCGAATACTCATCGGGCAGGAGCTGTATTGTCCATTCGCTCCACAAGCGTAAAAGGGGACCGGGATGATCAATGATTTATAAAGTGCTACCTTGTTGTTTCGAGAGAGGGCTCTACTTTCCAATTGCATCTTGAGCCCACAGAAGCAGCGGTTGGCAAGCGGTTGGTTTTATGATGCACCAAACGGATGTGGAATCTTCATGGAACTAGCGGCCCGTACCCCTGGCATGCACGATTCACAGATCCTACCCAGTTGCTTCGATTCTGCACCTTTGTACTAAATCACACCACGCACTCTTCTGCCACTCTCCCCGCGGGACTGCCGCTAGATATTACTTCGTGGGGCTGGCAAGCAATTCATGCTACTCCTGTGCTTGTAAGTCTCAATCTGCGAAGCCTCTATATTCGAAGATCACGTCTTCCTCATTGTCTGGACAGTCTGGACAAAGAGGAGAAGTATCGTGTCCGAATCGACATAGGTATTTACGGTAGACATCGTGGCCAGAGAGGAACTGCGTAAGATGGTAGCTGCAATTTCCTTGTGCTCGATTTCACCATATACTTATTGATGGAATCAGGGTATGAGTCCATCTTCCCTTTGTGGTGTTATCTCACCGAGATTACCATTGGGCCATCGAGCTCGACCTTTTTTCCTCCTCAATTGTTCTTACCTCCCCTGCTTCGGTTGGTCTTGATGGTTTTCTCCGATGTATCCTTTTCATCTCTTCGGCAAGAATGTCAATGGGAATCATCCCAGAAATGACAAATTATCCTCAGGTACAGAGTCGGTATACTGATGAGTTTTCTTCCTTTTAAGCGCTTCTGCCCAGGCTGGAGCAGCATACAGCATGACTGAGCTCACAACTCTACCTGGGCTGCATGTCCCAGCCCACCAAAGTTTGACAGTATTCTGGAGAGTGCCATTTGCAGTGTAGATGCCTTTTTGCTCACATAGTCTGCGTGTGATTGGAACTGCAGTCTGTTGTCAAATATCATTCCTAAGGAGGAGGCCCAGCACCGATCCCTGAGGAGGCCCGACGGAGATGTCATAATATTTGATCCCTTCTTCCGTGATATACCTCGATTTTCTATTTTTAGGGTAATAGGATACTACGAGGGTGGTCCGATAAGTACTTGGCCACACCGCCAGATGGCGCCATTATCGCAAGAGCAACTTACTATCGTGTAGTACATTCTAGTACGGCTACTGTCGAAATTTCAGCCGGATCGGACTCGTAGCCTTGTTTTGACCGCGTGTGGAAGCGGGAGTGTCCGCGGATTTTAGAAAAATGGAAAAAGAGCAATATCGGTCGGTGATTCGATTCTTGTTTTTGGAAGGGAAATCGCGCAGCGAAATCAAATAGCGTTTGGATGTTGTGTACGGTGACTCTTCTCCTTTGATGGCGACCATCAAAAATTGGTTTTACGAGTTTCAACGTGGTCGCACGTCGGTTTTTGATGAGCCACGTCCAGGTGCCCCGAAAACGCCTACGATAACTATAACGTGATAAAAATCCACGATCTCGTATTGGCAGACCGCCGATTGAAGCGAGATAGCTGAGACAGTAGGCATTTCAAAAGATCGCGTGGGTCATATCCTGCATGAAATTTTGGGCATGAGAAAGCTTTCGGCGCGATGGGTGCCGCGTTTGCTCACTCCGGACAACAAGCGCAACCGTGAGCCCACTTCAGAGCAGTGTTTGACGCTGTTTAAGCGCAATCCGAAGGAGTTTCTGCGTCGTTTCGTGACAGTCGACGAAAGATGGATCCACTGCTACACATCAGAGACCAAGGAACAGTCGAAACAGTGGACTTCACCCGGCGAACGTGCTCCGAAGAAGGCGAAGACTGTCCCATCGGCCGGAAAGGTGATGGCCACCGTTTTCTGGGATTCACAAGGTGTGGTCCACATCGACTACCTGGAGAAGGGCAAAACGGTCACAGGGCTGTACTATGCCAAATTATTGGGCCGATTCGACGCCGAATTGAAGAAAAAATGGCCCCACTAGGCGAAGAAAAAAGTGCTCTTCCACCATGATAACTCACCGGCTCACACCTCTGTCCTCGCCACGGCCAAATTGGTCGAATTGGGCTACGAACTGCTGCCCGATCCACCGTATTCTCCAGATTTGGCCCCGTGCGACTTCTTTTTGTTTCCAAACTTGAAAAAGTCACTCGCCGGGCAGAAATTTCAGTCGAATGAGGAGATCATCGCCACCAGGGAGGCCTACTTTGCAGACCTCGAGAAAACGTATTTTTCAGACGGGTTAAAGAAGTTGGAGCATCGCTGGGTCAAGTGTATCGAGCTATAAGGAGACTATATTGAAAAATAAATCACCATTTCTCCAAAATTTTTGTTTTTCTTTTGTAGGCCAAGTACTTATCAGACCACCGACAGGTAGTAAGGTGTTTGCATTCTTGCTAGCGACCTTCTTATCAGGGTCCAGTCGGCAGAATTAAACGCGTTTTTGACCTCTAGTGTCACCACTGCGCAGTATTTCTTTGATTCTCCCCTCCACGAGTGTCCGGCTATAGCTTTAGATGCAATATCGACTACTTTTTGAATTGTAGCTGCCTATTGTGCGTTAGGCACAGTTTAATTTAATATCCATCTAAAATCCATTTTTTTTTTCAAAATTTCAACAAAGGATTATATTTCGTTTTTCCCTCAGACTCGAAAGACCCATTTTAGCCACTTCTGCTTCAATGCTTTCGAACGCTTCATTGAAGTCTCGTTGTGTTCGTCCAATTACGTCATACCATCCGCGTACGCAAGCAATTGCGCTTGACTTGAAATATATCGTACCTCTTGTGTTGGCCAGTCTTTTCAAGCACAAGGTTGAAAAAATTACATGACAATACGTCACTTTGCCTAAATCTTTTTTAACAACGTAGGATTCGGTTAATTCGCTACCGAACTTAACGGAGCAGCGAGAATCCTCCATTGTCATCCTGCACAATCGGACGAGTTTGGCAGGGATGTTAAAACTACACATGGCTCGGTATAGCTCGTCCACTGTCACTTTAAAAACGACAAAAAGATGGTGCGTGTCGATTTGGAATTCTTGGGTCTTTCCCAAGATCTGCCGCAGTGTGAGAGTTTGGTCTATTGTGAATTTACCTGGCCTGAAACCGTTCTAATAAAAACCTTTTGGATTATTCACAAAGGCCTTCAGGCCTTCACATAGTACGACAGAGAAGATCTTTTATGCGATGTTCAGGAGACTTATTCCTCTATAGGTGGCGCAGATATATGGCGGACCCCACAAGCGGGGGTCTCCTTTTAATGGACTGGGCAAACGATGCTGAGATCCCATTCGTCGGGTATATTTTCCTCCGACCATATTAGTTTTAGGCTTGGATATTACATGCTTAATTTCATCTAGGTGGGGTGAACGGTTTTCTCTTGCATCTTCGTCTGTTCCGAATGGATCACTCTGCCTGACGGCGGTATCGGATCTATCCTCACCGTTGCACAGTCTACAGAAGCGGTCTTTCCATATTCCCAGCATCGACTGTGACTCTACTAATATTTGTGCGTCTCCATCCTTACAGGCTTCTGCTCTAGCTTTATAGCCTTTGCATGTTCGTTTTCGGTCTCCTGCGATTGTAGATTGTAGATGACGTCAAACTTTCCTTGTCCTACTCGACTCCGTAACATCCTTGATATCCTCATTTGTACGCCACAACAAGGTGCAACAGCCGCGTCGATGTTGGCTTCTCGGAAGGTTCAGGATGCTGGAAGAGTGTGCAGCTTCGATCGTAATGTGGTCAATATGGTTGATGGTCGACTGATCGGCGACCGCCCGGTTCCTTTATGGATGTTGAGATACGGGAATTGTGTGCTTGACCAAAGTTTCGTATTAAAAATTAGCTGGGACTTTGGGCATACGTTCTTTCTAGGAGGTCGTAGAAGTCATCTTTGAAGCGATCGTTCTTTTCTTCGGTTGGGGCGTGAACGCATATTGAGCTGATGCTCCCGAAATTAGCGTTGATGCTTACATGCCGAAAGCTTACGATTTTTCTATCGTAGTCTTCTTAGAAGAGCGAATCCGCATCCGAATAGGCGTTGTTTGTTCTACTTGTAGCAATTTCCGTAGTAGACGCCTCACTTTTTCATCCTTCTTTTGTCGAGTCCATCCCATCGCACTATTTGGAGTGCGTTTGTATCACCTGTAGTGCAGTTGAGGGCTTGTTGATTGCCTGTCGTCAACTTTGTATCCGTCCGTATCCGAGACTTGTGGTTGTTTCGGAACAAATTGTTTTTCTCTGGTAGAGATATTACCCCTAAGCACAACCCCCAACCTGGAGGGACAGGTTCCTCTTCTCTGAAGAACAAAGGCCGTCGTGTGCCGTTTCTAATCGGCCTGAGCTGTTAAAGTTAAAGTAGCCCGATTAAGGACTTAACCAAGTAGTTCTGCTAACTTGAACTGTGGACGCCGTCGTTCATTGAATCCTGGGAATTCCTCCGACACCATCATATTAAAGGAGCCAAGCATTTGCCCCCAACAACTACATTGGGATTCTAAAATCATTGGGAATCTAAAACCGAGGTACTACATACCCGAGAGCCACTGCGGGGAGGTGAGAGTAGGAGTTGGTAGATAGGGGTTTAAATGTAGACACTGGTGTCTACGTATGTTGGCGTAATCTACAATTTGACACTTTGAAAATAGAAGCTATAGTAAACAAATTTTTTAAAAGCAATATTAAACCCCTCTTTGATTGCTCGTTCCGGGCACACCCAATGTTTTCCTAATCCAATCTGCAGGATGCATCTCTTCACCTTGTCGTCTGCCCTAGTAACTCCGTTAACCTGTTTAATTTTCCATCTCTTCACATAAAGAAAATATAAAGACAAACAAAAATTAAGCCAAGGCCAAAGCCAAAGCCAAGGCAAAGCCAAAGTCAAAGACCATCTGCTAGTCTTAAAGGGAAGATAGCAAAAATCTCATAATACGCAGCCGTCATCATCTGATGGGATTCTTGACCCTCAAGTCCAATCAATAAATAAAGCGTTGCCAGGTTCAAATTTCCCCACCAAACATCCAACAAATATCCCCCTAGCAATTCAGCAAGACTAATCTAATCAAAATCGGACGAAAGCGCTTAGAGTCCCGGTCACCCGTATTTATTCCCAAGGACAGCAGTAATTCCCAAATGATTTAGAAATTGTATCAGCAATAAATCAATTACTTGCTGTCTATTTATTGTATATGGAATCACAATGAGTCGTCGTTACATCTTTAGATTTCAAGAAACAATTTGTCTTGAAATCAATTATCCGTGATTTAAGTGAAATAAATTGCCAGCAGCGATAGAGTGATTGATTCTGTAAAACGCCGTCAGATTGTGCTCAGTGATTATGTCATTTTAACGTCGACACTGTTATGCTCGGGCGCGTCAATGACAATGTCAATGATGTTACGATAATGACTGACTGATTACTCCATCGCGAATGAAGCAATAACGATATTTTTCAATTAAAAAATAATTATTTCTTGCAAAGGTGTAGAAAAGGATATTTCCCAGAATCCATGTAGACTTTTGGCATTAAAATAAAAATGATAACGGTATCCAGACTTTAAAGTATGTTATAAATGGGCTTGGGTGAAAGGAGCGGTAAAAATTTCTTGATATCGAGTTTATTTTGAAACATAAAAATATCGTCGATAATGAACAAGTGGAGTGACACGTGCCTTTACTCGTACAATTTACTGTCTCTTAAGTCTTGAAGGCGGACACCGTGTCGCCTTTGTTTTGAGGAGTGCTCGGTCAAGTAAACAGTTTGGTCACGACAACTCGCATTTCAGGAATTAGTACAACATAACAGGACAAAGGAAAAAAACCTTTGACCATGGTCACACGACATAGTTATTGAAGGAGTGCGGGCTTTCCGAGATACTAGTTGTAATTAATGTTGCCGGATAAAGTGGGCTAAGCAAAAAAGCTAATATGCCTCTCTTGAGAGATTAAAATATATTTTAATTATTGGCTTAAAAATACAATAATTCAGATGCCGGGATACAATTAAGGGAAGATAGAGCTACAATAGGCCAATCTTTTTTCTGTAATACCTCTTTCTCGCGTCTGAATAGGAAAGGCTGAAAAGCCTTGTCCTTAGAATATAAAGCTAGAAAATTCAGTGGTGTTTGCACCGTAATTAGTCATGATAATGGGCTACTGCTTTCTGCGAGCGCCTGCAACCTATGTGGTCAAAAGGAGCGATTAACATTACCGCGGGTTGAGACTAAGAAATTCAATCAACAATGAAATATTTGTACTATGGAAGATTCTGGAATAAAGCATATGAATTTTAGATCAACTTCCATCAAGTGGTTGACATACCTACCAATCTCGTCAGATCCCACCACGACCGGTAATAACCTAACAGGGACCTTCGATATTAAAACGGGTGTCAGAGAGACTAATGCGCGGTCATATGATTTTTCTAATATCGTTCCCGCAAGGGTTTTCCAAAGCTCATACATATATTTAATGTTCGTAGACTGATTCCATACTCAGGTGACATTAACTCGATTGCACGAACACAACGAGATTCAATGAAGCAGCTGGACTTGACGATAAATGAAGGCAAGACTTGTAACGAGCTTTTAGAACCGGGGTATTCCGAACCGGGTCCAGGTCCACTACATGAATTAATTTTTGTGACATACGAAGACTCACTAGTTAAATCGATGCAACGATGGACAGAACTCCACTCTGTCTCGTTTGGGATACTTTTTCGTATCGGTGCCTCAGGCATTCTGTTAGATCTTGAGGCGTTGGCAGTGTCTGGTCATCCCTTTTGGGTTAAAACTTGCCCCCGGACACTGACCGATAGTGATTGTGTGGGGGTGGTATTAGACCGAGCTCGTTTTGGTTAAAACACCAGTCAGGGCCCTTACTTTTGTACGCCTAGCGTCCTCAGATACGGTAAGATGGCTAGACCACATTCTTCCAGGCTAAAACCTGAAGGTTGAAATATTAGCCTTTGTGTAACATAGTAACATAAAGGTAAGATAGTATAACGTCACCATATGGTTCCTAACGTCCTGCGAACCCCACTCTTTAGAAGTACAATAAACAGTTGGGTATATTAATTTGATTCAATTTCCTTTTATCCGCTATTATAAGCAATTACTTCGTATTTTCCTCGAGTTCGTATGAGTCAGAAGGAAGAGTGTGTTAAAAAATAATAAGCACCGTATATGACAACCCCCTTCGGAAGACTAAGTCTAAGAAAACTGTTCCCTATATATTATGCTATCTCTTTCTAAGCTATCAAAATTTGATACATATACATATAAAGCATTGTAAAGAGGCGATGCTTCTCTTCCCCTTTTTGTTCACGCGTTAGGCTGTACAAAAGCATTGTCAATCCCCATAATAAAGATTTCAAACGATTTTACTTGTGCATTTTTTTAAGGGTTCCCATTTGTTTCCAATTTATTTCCACAGAGTGTTCCCCCACACTTTTATAAGGCTTCGCTGAACGGCGGTTTCCATCACTTTTCGACTTGTCAATGACATTTCCCCTACTCGGGAATGTCAACGGTTGTGACATCTATAATTGTTGGCATTTGTCGTTTTTGACCTGTGGTCAGACTTTTTCACGAGACTGTTTGGAGTAATTTTGAGGGAATGAAAAAAAATTAAAAATTAAATTTTCCTCACAAGCTAGAAACTACCAACATTGACATCAGTAACAGAATTACCTTTGCTAAACGCCGTTACTTTGGGTTCAGAAAATAAGTGGGTAACGAAACTATTCGGGGGCAACCACGGTGACCTTTTATGAGGCCCTGATTCAAAATTGAATAAGTAGTCGTATGCCATTTGGAAATTCTCCACACGATCTTTAAATAAGGTTGTATTGGCAGAGAATGATGGGGAAGAATTTCGATCTATATAGACATTAGAATGATATCGGGCTGTAACTATGGATGTCATGCGAATGGGCATTGTGACACCAGTCGAAGGGATGAGGCGTTAAAGATGATGTCATTAAAGGTGGCGGACTACAAGTTGTGGGAATTTGTGGCACTAGAAATGGTTAGTGCAAGATCAAGCTAGCTGTGGAGGCATGTCATTTAAGACCCAATTTGAAGCCAATCATGAACTATAGCGCCACCTAGGTAATGACTCACTCCCTATTCTGTTTATTTTGGACAACCTACTCAAGCGATGTGTTTTATAAAAATAGGTTTTCATCTCCTGATCTGAGCTATAGGTTTACCAACTAACCAATTCCATCAAGCATGTAAATATACTTAGCGCAAAGTCATAAACCCATTGCCAAAAAGCAGACCGAATATCATAGACGGTTTCCAGATTAATTTTAGAATTTGCGTAGAGTTTGCCAAAACCAAACTTTTGATGGTGCTGTCATTGCTATAATATTCATGTATTCGCGGAAATACGACTTAATCTGTTGATTGTTCCATTTAGATTTTTCCACCATAAACGATAGGGGTCCTTAATTTGTTGACTTGATATATACAATATTATGCTGTTCACGGCTAATTTTCAGCTGGAGTTTTCTGCCCGCTTTAGATTTATTTAATGCAATAACGATGGTACTTGATAAAAGGCAAATATCTAGGAATGCTTTCTTGAAGCACGTAGCAGGCATCATACATTCTGATCAGTCCTAACCAATATGTCATATCTGCTCTTTAGGATGATATAGCGGAAGACTTCGATGTCCCTGTAGGCATCTTTTTTTCATTCTAGGTCCCAAAACACTAATGGGCTTAAATACAAGCCAATTCAATAGGCTCTCTCATTCTTTAAACTTTCTTTCTTTTAATATGATAAAGAATATATTATCCTGAAAATTACTTAGTTGATAATTTGACAATGGCCAGATCCATCCTGACGGCTTGTCTGATTGATTTTTTAAAGGTTGAGTGTGATGTTCATTAAAAGTTAGTTTTGAATCTAAATGTATGTATACGAAGATACCTGACTGATGTTTGCCATGGTATGACATTTCCTATTAAGTTGGTTCGCCGGTAAGCAACAAGACTTTATTTTTCCTGTGAAAAAGTTAGATTAAATCTTACCGAGATTTAATTTTATTTTCCATTTAGAACATTATTCTTCTAATAGCACGAGGTATTGAGCTCATGAGAAAATATTATTCCTGCATATTGCGATATCACAGAAAGGTTGTTTTATGATATCGGACGTATATAAATTCAACATTAAATAAAAATGCAGGGCTGAGGATGGAACCCTGTAGTACTCCAGAATAAAAGTTAATGCGACTGGAAACATGATTATTGACAAATACGCTGAAACAGCGTATACAAGGCTTTGTATACTGTGTCTAACAAGGCTTTTAAAAATATTGTCTAAGAAAGAGGGAAAATTCAGAATTATCATTTTATACATATATAATATGGCGCAGAATTAATAATCCAATTTTGTTTTTGAATTACTCTTTGACTTAATAAAAAAAGGATTTTGAGTAATGAAAATCCATACTTAGACCTTTGAGCCAATTTTTTTTAATTGAGTGAAAAAGATGATATCTGTCAAGTGATTGCCGCCAGTTTGAATACACATTTGTACCCGTTTTATCGCATATTCCATGACTTTTCACAAGATGATAACTATTCGTATTCCTGATGAATATAACGGGTCCGCCAAATAATTTTTTTTTTTTTTTGAAAATGCTATAAAAAAAACTACTGAATATTTTCTCAAAATTCTTTTTTTATTTGAAAGTACAATCCTTCCGGTTAATAATGGAAAATAATTTCATTCAAATGGCTGCCTCGGCTGGCCATGCAGTAGCCTACACGATCGGTCCAATTTTTAAGCACATTATCGATTGTGTGCAGCTGTATTTCACCAATGGCTTCACAAATATTGTCCTTTAAAGCGTCAATTGTCTCTGGCTTGTCGGCGTAACACTTATCTTTGACGGCACCCCACAAATAATAGTCCAACGGTGTCAAATCGCAGCTCCGAGGTGGCCAAACGACATCAGCTCTGCGGCTGATAATGCGATCTTCAAAAACAGGGCGCAAAACATCGAGTGTAGCTTCGGCTGTGTGGCACGTAGCGCCGTCCTGTTGAAACCAAATGTTGCCAATATCCTCCTCTTCAATTTTTGTGAACAAAAATTCGTTCAACATGGCCCGATAACGATCGCCATTGACTGTAACGGCCACTCCTTGCTTATTTTCGAAGAAAAATGGCCCAATTATGCCTCTGGACCAAAATCCGCACCAAACAGTGGCTCGTTTTGGGTGCACCGGCTTTTCAATGTATGGGTGCGGGTTTTCTGTGCCCAAATGCGACAATTTTGCTTGTTTACATACCCGCCAAGATCAAAATGAGCTTCATCTGAAAAGATGATTTTTTTGGCAAAATCGGCATCTTCTGTAAGTCGATGATTTTCAAAGTAATGTCGCAATATTTTCCAGCGTTGTTCAAGCGTATACACAACCATATTCGTTCAGCGGAAGGATAAAACTAATTATCTGTCAAATCAGACATGAGCTAAGTGTTACCATTCACGAAATAAACACTACTTGAAAAAAAAAACGTTAGATGGCGGACCCTTTACTACAATATTTAAGGGCTGCGATTGTCTGAGGTTTGTTGGCATCAGCCCGCGACTTCAAGTAGCCCCAAAGAAAGAAGTCTGGATTGGTTGAATCGTGCGATCTTGCTGGCCATGTCAAATCGCCAAAACGGGAGATTACGCGACCAGGAAACGCTTGCTTCATTACATCCATTGTGGCTCATGCTGCGCATGCGGTTCCCACGTCTTGATGAAACCACATATTCACCAAACCCCGCTCGTCCGATTCCGGCACTAAGAAGTCGTTTATCATGGCTCTGTAGCGCCCGTCAGTAACAGTGACCGTATTGTCGATAGCGTCCTCAAAAAAAAAAAAAATACGGCCCAATCACTCCTGCCGCGTGAACGCCGCACCACATAGTGGCCTTGAGTGGATCACAGTGCACCAGAAACGAAGATTTTGTTTATTCATGATGATTTTCGACACAAAATCGTTGTGAGACTAAGGATGGCTTGACAGTATTCACACCCGACTGACGGTCAGGAGGCGTTAACTGATGCACTGTTTACACTTTGTACGGGAACATGTGTAAATCTTTCACTAAAATTTGCTACAGGGTCCATCTGGTGATGCCCAATTGCGTGGCCCGTCGTCCGGTTGATGTTTCTTCGATTCTCAGCGACATCGGCAGCCACAGCCGCGATATTCTCGGCCGGACGACCAGTTCAGATCATAATTAATTTTTATTCATATTTTCTTATATCTACCCTATCCTTATCCTATCCTTAAATATCTTACTGGCCCTAGGCGGACACTCTAAAACAAACAGTACAACTTAAACCTATGTCTTTCGACCACTATATACAAACTTCCAATTATAATTAAGCTAAGAAAATGTATTTTTTTCAAAAAACTTAGCATACGATCATTTGCCGAACGACCAGTCCAGTGGCGGCCATGCCCTTTATGGTCTCCAGTAGTTCCAGTCTGTTCCTGTCGAGTAAATAAGCGCCGGAGTGTTTGCTCAGTTGGCGTGTCCGACCGATTATTGGTCCAAAAAATTGACACAATCAATCCACACTCTTGCGGAGTATAGCGCTCCATTGCTTGTCTCTTTGTATATATTGCAGCGGTCTAGTTCACAAATGACAAGCATGATTGACGTACGACGCCATTTGCAAAAAAAACATCATTATAACATCTTCCGATAGGATGATTAAACTAGCGCCACCTCGTATAAGGCCTCAATCTTAAGCTTGTTTATTGTCTAATAACGCCTGAAGATTTGCCGATGGCACGACGAGAATATTACGTACTCTCGAAACTTGATGTACCTATGATAACGTCGAAATTCGAATTGTTCAGCAGGATAGAGCTTTTAAATGGTATCTTTAATAATGGTTATAAGTTTTTCTTTGATTATTTGTACATAGATTTTGCTCACCGAATTTAGTAAACTAATTGGTGTATAGTTTTCAGCGCTGTCAATTGTTATGAGCTTGGCTAGTTTCCAGGACTCTGGAAAATATTGCAGTTTTAAACACGAGCTTATGCGAAAGTTAGAAATTTTATTTCCTCTTGTAACAACTTGATGGCATCGATAGTCTCCGGTAATTATTACATTGTGTCCGGTCACCTTTTTAAATACCAAAGACCGAGTCGACACGTGTTTCGTGGTTAGTTTTTATGCCATCTAGTAGGACAAACTGGTTATTAATTTCGTCCTGGTTCCTTTCAATTTTACATTATTTTTAAACATTCTTGTGTTCCGCTTCTGTTCGGCTTAGGTTCGGCTTTTGATTTGTGGTCAAAACCGCAATCTGTCCTCTGGGTCTTAAACTTCTAGTATGTTGTCTTCCGTCTATCAGAAAATGATCAATTTAGTTGCACGTTGCCCCATCTATTGATATCCTTGTGTATTCTCTTATGTTTGATTATTGTAGTTTTACTATCATATGTTTTGAACTGACTAAACTTTTAATATTGTCCTAAGACCATTATCCTTAGATGAGATATGGGGACTTTCGTTTCTTTTTTGTTTGCTCATATGTATAATAGCTTCTGAGTACGATTTTCATGTTGGAGGATGGGCAATTATGGAATATTTTGTCCATTGTTTCGTAAACGTTCAAAATTAAAGCGAGGATTTTGCCCATTGACAGTTGGTCGTTGTGAAACACTACGTTCTGCACAATTTAGTTGCTGCTGAAGAATCCTGTTTTCCGCCACAAAGCAAAGCATAGCCGCCCTTTACGGTTGTTCCGTTTGAAAGGAGAATATTTTTGTACTGCTATAATATCCAATTTATGCTTACTAATTTCATTCGTACGTTCCACGAGCCGATCCTTAATTTTTTTGCATTCCTTTTCATGTTAGAATTAAATATATTTGTCCTAATCAAATATTGAAATTGGTTCAACTGAATTAACCTAACCTACAAAAGAACATCTTTAAGCGATGTTTTCAAATTCCTGTAATTTCAAACGAGCCTTTCCAATGACCGAATTTCCTTAACATCAACAGGAAGGACTAAAAAAAAGTTGTTTTCTTACTATTCACCATAAACAAGACTAACTAAGGTCTTGGAACTTATCCGTGAACTAAATTAGCGTAATGGATTGAGCTGAGTTTCCCAAGGGTCAAAGCGTCCTTTTACAAACAAGACCTTTGAGGCTGAAAAAGCGCCCCAATATTGATCAATCACACGTCACATTTTCTTTTCTCTACATCTGCCTCCAGAGGCACTTTGCAGTCACTTTTTGCCCGACAATTTTATTTAATGAAAAATTTGTCTCATCAATCTTTAAAAATGAAAAAAGAGGCACTTGAATCACATTCCACTTATCTACCAATAGCACCAGTACCACTGCCTCCATCGTCAGCAGCACCGCACTGAATGGGAGCACGAGTATATCAACAGCCCGCATCCACATTGGGTAGCCTATCAAAGCAATCGCATTGGCATAAGTCGGCCTGTCGCATTGCTACAAAATTTCTCCATCGGTCGTTGAAAAGCTAAATTTCGTCATCAATAACAAATGTCACTGTCAAGCCCAGAGACAACAACAAAATTACAATCTACACTGTCACTCGGGCGCCCTGCATCCGATGAGGAAACCAAAGAACGCCTCCAAACCGAAGCGATAAAAGTCAAATTGCATTTTTGGCCAGGTATCTCACTCGACCACTCAAATAGAGACATAGATACATACCCGACCGACTGACAGTCGGCCAACTCTCCGGACAGTCAGTTCGGTAGACGGGCAGATAGGCACGCTCTCAAGTTGCCAAGCCTAAATCGATTGTGTTAATTTGATGGCACAAGCATTCGGATGCAGGAGTTTGCGGGCGACAGAGATATGCCATTGCAAATCGATGGCGTAATAAATTATGCAATGCCTAGTCTCATTCGAATGAAGTGGACAATTCTTTCGGTGTCCTTGTGTGAACATACGAGTACGAGGTACGATAGAGACCCAAGTATCTGGGTCGTCGGTTCGCTTTGTCTGAATGGGAGTTGAATGACTGTTTTGGTGCAATATGACTCTGCACACAGCCACGCACATCTAGCTGGCATCCATCCAGCCGGGGAGTCCTTCTGCTGTTTCATCCTGTTGTTTTTTTTTCCTGACTTTTTTCTTTGTGCTTTTATGCACTTTGGCTTTTTTGTGTCGTTTGATAAAGTTTCATTAAAAATTAAAACTTTTTGATGGATGGGATGGAGGCACTAAAAAGAAAATGAATGACCTCGATCGAGAAAATGGCACGGGATTGTCATTTGAATTGTGGGTGGACTGGAGATAATTCTATTAAAGTGACGTGTGCTTAAGTTGTAGAGAAAGTGAGGTGAATAAATTAGCAGACGATTATGCGGCAAAGTTTTTTTCTCGAAACTATAATAAATTGAAATGTGAAACTGGATATTGCGGTTGACAGATTAAATTTTGTCTCGTGACGAATTATTGTACTGGGGAGATGAAATGAAATTGAAATTTATGGTGTTGGGTAAAAAATTAATTCAAAACACGACTTTAATAAAAAGTTGCCCCCTGAATGAATTGCATTGCTCATCGAGATACATGTTTTGGGGTTTTAGTAGTGAGTATTTTTCATACCTTGTTTGAACTATCATGATAGTGAAAACCAGAAGTGAATTCAATGAATCAATAAATCAATAAATGCCAAATGCCAAAATACCATACCTTGGGTGCTGGAAACTAATAAACAAGATAACAATTTTTACATAAAACTACTTTTAGTTATGAGGCACATTTTCATTTACCTGAGTACGTAAACTCCAGAGCCCAAGGGAAACACCTGAACTCTAATACCAGTCTATTGACATCATTGAGCTACGAGGGTGGTCCGATAAGTGCTTAGCCTCACCGCCAGATGGCGCCAGTATCGCAAGAGCAACTTACTGTCGTGTAGTACATTCTAGTAGACTGCTACTGTGGCGTGTGGAAGCGGGAGTGTCCGCGGATCGGAAATCAAAGAGGGTTTGGATGCTGTGTACGGCGACTTTTCTCCTTCGATGGCGACCATCAAAAATTGGTTTAACGAGTTTCAATGTGGTCGCAAGTCGGTTTTTGATGACGACTTTCGTGATGACAAAAATCCACGATCTCGTATTGGCAGACCGCCGATTGAAGTGCGCGAGATAGCTGAGACAGTAGACATTTCAAAAGATCACGTGGGTCATATCCTGCATGAAATTTTGGGCATGAGAAAGCTGTCGGCGCGATGGGTGCCACGTTTGCTCACTCCGGACAACAAGCGCAACCGTGAGACCACTTCTGAGCAGTGTTTGACGCTGTTTAAGCGCAATCCGAAGGAGTTTCTGGGTCGTTTCGTGACAGTCGACGAAGCATGAATCCCCTGGTACACACCAGAGACCAAGGAACAGTCGAAACAGTGGACTTCACCCGGCGAACGTGCTCCGAAGAAGGCGAGGACTGTCCCATCGGCCGGAAAGGTGATGGCCACCGTTTTCTGGGATTCACAAGGTGTGATCCACATCGACTACCTGAAGAAGGGCAAAACGGTCACAGGGCTGTACTGTGCCAAATTATTGGGCCGATTCGACGAAGAATTTAAGGAAAAATGGCCCCACTTGGCGAATAAAAAAGTGCTCTTCCACCATGATAACGCACCGGCTCACACCTCCGCCCTCGCTACGGCCAAATTGATCGAATTGGGCTACGAACTGCTGCCAGATTTGACCCCGTGAAACTTATTTTTGTTTCCAAACTTGAAAAATCACTCGCCGGGCAAAAATTTCAGTCGAATGACAAGGTCATCGCCGCCACGGAGGCCTACTTTGCAGATCTCGAGAATTTTTCAGACGGGTTAAAGAAGTTGGAGCATCACTGGGTCAAGTGTATCGAGCTATAAGGAGACTATATTGAAAAATAAATCACCATTTCTCCAAAGTTTTTGTTTGGCTTTTGTAGGCTAAGTACTTAACGGACCACCCCCGTATAGCTGGTCATCCTTAGATAAAATATTACAAAGATAAACTAGTTCTTCGATCGGATCTCCAAGTGAAATTCCCCGAGGGAGATCATACCTGAAAGCACAAAAATGAAGGATTTGCTGAAGGATAAGGGTAAAAATCGACAATGGCAAACAAGAAAGTTTGATATCACTCAGAATGTGCGGCTAAGAACATGAGAGAAAAGGCTAAATAGCGCACGAAAAGGATACAAAAACACGAAAAAAGTGTTACTTAAATGTCAAGACACAGCATGGGCAGAAGGGATAGAGGAAGAGAGGGAAAGGAGGTACTGGTGCACACTGTGAGAAAAGTTGAGCTGGGAAAACTATTCTACATTCGTGCGGTTTGGCTAAAAAACGAGTCTCTAAATTTGACTGTACGTCCGAAGACAGGCTTGAGGGTGAACTGATAAACATTCCGGGCGAGACGTGTATTGCCCGTGTATTCTTGAAGGGGAGGAATGCAACTTGCTCGCTTTTGTATTCTATCTAGCAGGTGCATAGTGGTCTTGGGACCAGATATGAGCGTTGCACTCAAGCTTGAGGCGGATGTAGGTCTTGTAATTTGAAGACAGATCAGATGGTACAATGGACCAGTACTTGTGTCTGAGTGCTCCAGCAGATAGTAGAAGCCAGATCAGATGGGGTGAAATATCTCTTGTATCATTTGAAGAAACTTAGACATTTCGGAGCGTTTTTGGCGACCTCTAATATGTGGTCATTTCAACTAAGAGTTTTTTTTAACACACATAACAAGGATTGAAAGTCTTTCGGTTTCATCGACACAAGCGCCATTCAAGGATAACGGCTGATTATTGATGGTTAACTTGAGTGACAGTAGACAGCATTGTGTTTTGGAAGCATTAAATTCCACTCTATTATTTATACCCCATTTAATTATGCTGTTACGCTTGAAATTGAATGTGCTTAACATAAGCTGCCGTTCCAGTTCTACGGCTGAAGAGCAGGGACGTAAGTCCTGGAACGAATGTGAAAAAGCTAAAAATACTGTCACCAGTGAAGGAGTGTATTGGATTAGAAGTAGTAGTTAATAGATCATTTATAAAAATGAGGAAATGTGTTGGCGACAGAACAGAGTCCTGGGGAACACCAGCTTTTATTTGGTGAATATCAGATTTGAAAGGTAATTTCTAATCCATAGAAGAAGAGACTCATCGATAAATTCCACGCATTTTCGACAAGGATGGTCCAACCATAATGCACGATGTTAATTGTGAGTCTCACCTTAAAGTCAAGTTTTTTGCCCAACTTAATCTCGCCCTGTTCGTTTTCTCGTTCATAAACCTCGACTCGTCGTCGTGCCCAACAATTGAACATCTCACGAACATCACTGATGCGAATTTTGAATAAAGATTTGAATTTACACGCTTGCAAGGTTCAATTGACTCAAAAGCTGAAGCCTACTGACCATTTCAAGCGTCGTCAATACGCCGAATGGTTGGTTGGACAGACAGAAGGGAATGGTGACTTTACAAAAAAAATCATCTTCAGCGACGAGGCACACTTTCACCTCAGTGGATTCGTTAACAAGCAGAATTGCCGCATTTGGGAAAATGAGAATCCACGAGTGATTGTTGAAAAGCCGATGCATCCACAAAGAGTGACTGTTTGGTGCGGCCAAGCAGTTACCGTGAATGGTGTTCGCTATCGCAAGATGATAACGGACTTCTTGTGGCCAGAAATTGAGGATATGGACCTGGACGATATGTGCTTCCAACAGGATAGTGCCACTTGCCACACAGCCAACGAAACAATAACTCTTTTGCGCGAGAAATTCAATGGCCGTGTTATCTCACGTCGTGGCGATGTTAATTGGCCGCCCCGACCATGTGATTTGACACCGTTGGACTTCTTTCTTTGGGGATATTTAAAAGCAAAAGTGTACGTCAATAAGCCAAGAACAATTCAAGAGCTAAAGGATAAGATAATTCGCCACATTAACGACATTGAACCTCAATTATGTCTCAGAGTCATTGAAAATATGGACCATCGGATAGAGGTATGCCACCGAAGCCGTGGCGAGCATTTGGCCGATATTTTATTTCACATATAATTGTCATAGCTCCTTCTATGATAATAAAAAATATTTAGATAATTCTCTGAAAACTTTTTGTTTTACTTACAATTATCATCGTGCGTTATTGTTGGACCACCCTTTACAAAGCCATGCTACATAGATGGACGAGAGCTGCTCGAGCAGAAAAGGAGGGAGGAGCACACGCTTTTAAGGAAGAAAGAAATAGAGCCCGAAAAGCGTGAGATTGAGGAGATGGAGAGATGCAGGAATGACGCTCCCAAGTTTTACGAAAAGGGAAAACGAACATGCCAGGGTTATAAAGCCAGAGTAGAAGCCTGTAGGGATAAAGACAGACGACTAGTAATAGAGCAGTCGATGCTGAGTGTATGGAAAGACCACTTCCGTGGGTGAGGCTAGATCCGATACCGCTGCCAGGCAGAATGATCCGTTTCCAACGGACGAAGACGCAAGAGAATTCCATCTATTCTACCTAGATGATATTAAGCATGTGATATCGATACTAAGAACTAAGAACGCGGACACAGACGGTCTGGCCGCTGAGCTATTTAAAAAGGATTTAGACGTGGTGACGCACTGTCATGTAATTGCTCAACATCGTGCTTCATTATATCATACAAGAGGTATGATCTCTTTAAAGTCTGTGCAATTACTTGTGTACGCATATAGCATTGACGTAATTGGACAAACAAAGCGACATGTCAGTGAAGCGTTCGAAAGCATTGAAGCAGAAGCGGCTATAATTGGTTTTTCAGGTCTGAGGAAAAGACGAAGTATATGCTGTCATCCCATGTTCAAAAAGTTACGGGAATTTTGTAATTTCTCAGCTCTTTAAAAGTTCCTTCTTCGTTAATATTTTAATAAAATTAAGATTGCAATGACTTCTCAATATTTAACACATGATTTTCTGTTCGCAATAATAAAGAGAACCCTTTAGGGCGGCCGTTTGCAAGCCTAGAAAAGTTGACAAACACATTGTGGAGGCATGCTTTGGAGAAGAAGCACTGCAACATGCATGAATACCCAATGAGAACCATCTCCAAAGCGATAAACAAAACTTCTCTCGTAAACCGAGAATTCCTGTTATATTTTGAGCACCACTCGTACTAACAAATATCCCACCAAACCTCCACCACCATCTATTGTTCGTGGACATGTGCTTTGTGTGCATCCAAAATCCACGTGGACCTCCAACACTCGTTTGTTTACAGTCTCATTACCGCGCATCTGCCTATTATAATTTATTCAAAGGACCAATCTCCAAATTCACCCATCCATACTGACCATTAGCAAAACAAAACTAAACCAAAATCCCAATAGAAGCATTGTTCAATGTGGGCACCCGCCTAACCAGTGCGGCCGATAAAAGGCCATCAATGACTTTAAGCGTATTACAAGCTTATATACATACATCCCTCATCGGCTAATGTCCTGACAACATAACATCCTTTTTGTTTCCTATCCAACCTGCGCTCCAAATTTGGCAAATGCGTACATTTTCAATTACCAGCCACTGACCCTAATCAAGGACGCTATTTCTGCTAATAAACTCAAACAGAAAAAAATAAACCTTTCCAACATCGACGCGCTGACCCGGATAATTTGGCCGAAAACTCACTTGATTGCATTCATCTGACAGTGAAGCCAACGTGCTAACACAGAACGGGCGCATGTGATGCTACATGGAAATCCCCACCATGGATACAGCACGACGACATAGCGAATGTTTCCCAAGCGACAACAAAAGGAGCACGGAAAAGTTGAAACGCACGAGGACACATGTTGTTTGCGGAGCAAATCGATCAGGATTGGAAGAGAAATCCTTGATTTCGCTAGCGAAGAAGTTTGTCCTTCGCCACGTTGTCCAGAAACATATACATATGTACGGGAATCCTACGGATTTGTGGGAGAAACTTTACTCGCGCTCGCAGCTGTCAAAAGTTGCACATTTGCTTAACAAGGAGCCGAGCATGGAATATGACAGAACAAGAAAAACAAGGATATCTGGGATGGTTTTCGTACAACCCGTGTACGAGACGGAGGAAGAAGGTATCTTGTGTATGTGGCACCACATGCAAACACAACAAACTCACCGAGGTATAAGGTCCTGTTCTTCTTCACACCGAACAGGGACACACACAGGATACAACTGAAGTAATTAAACATTCAGCCAAATTGCAGCTACATGGAATCTTTAATTCATGTTCTGCTCCTTCCTGGAAGTCGCAGTCATCATGTTGCTTTAGCATATGTAGCATTGTGTGGTTGTCGTACTTTGTTGGGTCCTTGTGCCAATTTCGTGGATGTAACTCCCGAGGGCGCTAGGACAAAATTATCATTGCCTTGACAGTTTGCACACGGTGACAATTCATCCGCAGAATGAAGAGTGGGACCGGTGTGGATACCCATCCTCCATAGAGTCGTCTAGGGTTTCTGGGGCAATTTATTAAGTGTTCGTTGCACTTTCCCATGAAACCTTAAGCAGCGCGTGGAAAATAGTTTCTTCTTTAGCACTTTCGCTCGTTACCTATTCCCTACATTAACTCCCTTTGCCTCCATCTTCATCACTCCGTCGGAGCAGGGATAATCCTTTTCCGATTCAGTGAAGCAGCCAAGCATACGGTGTGCGACATTTCATATGCAAACCTGTAGCGGTAGCGAAAGCGGCTGTAGATGCTGTGCACACTTACTCGGAGCAGTGCGGCTTGGTGCCGGTGGTGCTGGTTACAGAATATATAGCCTCGAAAGGATCGCTAGCAGTTTGGTTATGGCACCGGAATATGGATTTGTGAATCCGCTAGGAAATCATATTTCACCTTCTTCCTTCGACTCCTTGCCTTGCCTTGACTTGCCCTGCCTTTACCCGTTCATTCGTTTGTTCATTTGTTCGTCTGTTCGCTCGAAGTATTTCAGTTGGTTTTTGCCACTTTTTTTCCTCCTTCTTTCTTGAGTCCTGAATAATAGCTGAAGATTTCTTGTGTGCAACTTGGTGGCGGCGTTGCGCGGCATCTGTGAATGGCTTCTTAAGTGTAGATGGGCTTTTTCCCTTTCTTACTTGTCGTCTTTTTGTAAGGCTTCAATTGAGCTTAGTTCATGTTGGCAGAATGTTGCTAGGTAATAAATTGCGGCAGGTTTTCAAAGGATGGGTTCATTAGGGGAAATTAATGGGCGACTTGGTGAACACACGTGTTTGGAGGAATGGATTACATCTATTTATGGGAGTTTTCGTCTTGTTGAGGGGCAAGTATAAGTGATGGCCTGCAATTAGACTTCGTGTCAGAAGGTGCTTAGAGGAAAGTCGCTGATTTAATTAGGAAATGACTTGAAGCACTATGTCGTTCAGGAAGCGTTGCGTGAATTTATTGCTTTGCTCGTGGCGTGTTCCACTTCCACAACGCACTTTATTAGTGTTAAGTTCAGATTGTGTATGACGCACACATGCATATATTATCCTGGCTACTTGTGAAAACTACGGTCAGTTTCCGTTTCCCATTTGATAGTTATGGCCTGGCCAAGATTTAGCAGTGACTTTTAATTTTGCCTCTGGATTCCGGGTCTCCGGATTCTATTCGTGGACGAATTTCTCTCTCCAATAGTAATCAACTTTTTGGTTTTTCGTATTCTGGACGGACGAAAAATTAAGGGCAACGTTACACAGTCCCTCAAACTATGTAATATAGAAAGACCGTGATGACTAGGCTATTGCTCTTACGAAGAAGAGTTTTCTTATTTAACTGCCTCTTACATAAGTCCGAACAACCAATGATTACAAATGCTTGATATGTGTACTGGTGTCTCGGAAGTTTAAGATATTTGATTCCCAATTCTTCATTTCACGAGCAAGTTGGTTTATTAAACCATATTGGATTGGAATTCATCTTTATCAACTTTTTTAGCATATAGTTGCCAATACAAGACTTTATAATTGTGACAAAGGATTTGTAGACCATTTTAGTTCTGATGAATTGAATATATTCGTCCAAACCAGTCCATTAAAATGAGACAAATCAACATAATTTGCTCTTTGAAAATTGTACAAGAACTCAGGCTTACAACTTAGCTCATATGGATATAAAGGGTTTTCCAATGGGGACTTGACAGCTTTGAATTTAATTTGTGAACGCATCCTTTCACTAATCATCGAACTGTCATTGTCAATTTATTCAGTAAACTCAACATTTTCATCATGGTAAAGTACACGAACGAGCAATTTCTGCAAATTATAAAAATTTTCTGCCGAAATTCGGAGTCGGTGACCGCAACTTTAGGAGCGTTAACTCCAATTTTCGGTTGTAATTCTCGCCCTAGTAGACAGGCAATAACAAGCAAAAGTGCAATAACAAATAAAGTGCAAAAATTTGAGTCTACATATTCGTTGTGTGATGTTGCCGTGTCAGTGAGACAACGGGATGGTCGAAGTGTCGAAAATATCGCTGCCGTTCAGGCGTCCGTAGCAAACGATCCAAATCAGTAAATTCCACGGCGTTCTCAAGAATTGGGCATCGCTCAGACCACATTATGGCGTATTTTGCGTAAGGATCTTAGTTTACGCCCATACAAGATCTAGCTGACTCAAGAATTGAAGCCGATGGACCATTTGAAGCGACGTACGTTCTCCGATTGGGCTCTGGAGAAGATGCGCCAAGATGATGAATTTCATCGCAAAATCATCTTCAGTGACGAAGCTCATTTTTGGCTCGATGGGTTCGTCAATAAGCAAAATATGCGTTATTGGTCGGGTGAAAATCCACATGTGCTTCATGACTCACCACTTCATCCACAAAAAATAACTTTTTGGTGCGGTTTGCATGCCGACGGCGTTATTGGGCCATATTTTTTCGTCGACGATAACGATCGTCACGTTACTGTGAATGGCCAGCGTTATCGCGCCGTGATTACCGATTATTTTTGGCCCGAATTAGAAGACTTGGACGACATGTGGTTTCAACAGGATGATGCCACAAGCCACACAGCACACGTTACAATCGATTTATTGAAGAGTAAGTTTGATGAGCGTGTTATCTCAAGAAATGGGCCAGTCGATTGGCCGCCTCGTTCGTGCGATTTAACGCCTCTAGACTATTTTCTTTAGGGCTACGTTAAGTCATTGGTTTATGCCAACAAGCCGACGACGTTGGAAGAGCTCAGAGCGGCCGTTACGGCCGAAATGTGTGGCCGAGTCATCGAAAATTGGGTCCAACGAATCGACCACTGCAAACGTGCTCGCGGTGGCCATATGAACGAAGTCGAGTTCCATTCATAAATGTTTTGATTGTACTTCAAGCCGATAATAAAGTTTTTGAAATATCTCAAATGGTTTGCGTTTTATTTTAAAAAAAAGTTGTCAAGTCCTTTTTGGAAAACCCTATAGTTATAAATAATTAACTTTGCATAAAAACCACATAAACATGAAATATTTGGAAGTCTGATTTTTCAAGGCTTAAAGAGCATTCATTATCCACGAACGCAAGATCAAGAATTCGGTATTATTAATTTGTGTCAGATAACATTGGCTAAAAAAATCATTTACTCTTCGGTTTCTGTTTTGACATTCATAGGAATAAGGCACTGTTCATCACAATCGAATTGCCAATTAATATCACCTATATTAAACTCACATGTACAGAGTGCGCCATCTCATATGGGCATACAAATTAACGGTGGACACCCAAATTCAGCCTCACAGTCGTACCAGCATAAGTAATGTTTTTTTAAAGGAACCATAACTCGGACCGTTTAACTGACAGTCCTTGTTATACTCGGATAATTGGAACAGACACGTCTCCACGCTAAAGACGTCAGACCTAAGAATATGAATGGGATCTCTATTTTAATAACAAGGAATATATTAAAACAACCGAAAAATCAACACTTTAACAAGTTGGGCATAAGCCCAGTAAAAAAAAATATTACATGTGGAATAATGTTTCAAAGTCTTCTGCGGCTATGTCCTTTTGGAGCATAACGTCAGCATACCTAATGCTCTTCTATTGCTGCTAAGTGAATTTTGCCGACAATATGATCGAAATCAGGCATAGAGTTGATTTGTGCAATGTTCGTGGACTAAGAGCGAATCACTTTGCTGTGTGCGTCTACCTTTCTCGATACAAGCCAGCTATTTTGTGAAATACAGGTGGGCGAAAATATCGACTTTTCGGATTTGAACCTGCCTGGATATAACTTGGTGTCATTATTCTTTCTACAACACGAAACTCAATTTCATGTGGTCAAAATTCCATATCCGAAAGCATTTATAATAATTTACTTCTGTTTCATTTACAGAAGCCCAAGCCTGGACAGTAACTTGACTTTTACCGAGTCACACAACTCTAATTGACTTCAACATTCGGGTCGGACAACACCCGTCCCGTAGGAAGGTATGTAAAGATCTTGGTTGCGGTAAACAATCTTACCCAGCAAGTAAATAAGCTAACACCTTACATTACCGATCATTAGGCCAACATCCTGAACTTGTTCCTCATCTCTCATCCTGATAAATATTCTCTCGATATATTGTCACCCCTAGGCTCTTCAGACCACTGTGTCGTTTCAGCTAATTTCTCGTATTCAAACCACATAATTACAGAACGAATTTCAAAAGAACAGTATCACTCTACGAGAAAGCCAACAACTTCTTTAGGAATTTTAACTGGTCACTATGCTTCCTCGATAGTGATGTGGATGCCGCTGCTGATGCGATCATGAACATAATTCTGTTTGGTATGAGATCCATCATTCCACATAGACTGGATAGTATCAAACCAAATGCGTGGTATGATTCACGCTGAGGCTTTGAGGATTGAGCGAGCTGAGTTTCCGGACTTACAAAACTTACATATGTAATTAAGAACAATTACTAAACGGAAAAACTGTGCAACAACATCAGTTGTGAATGAGAGATGATCAAAAAGTGCTGACGAAGGCTTAACACTCGCAGCATAAGATCACTTGAAAATTAATACTCTGTGTGTGCATTTCCAATATGACAACTTATTGACATGGAAATGAAAAAAAATACTGTGAACTACAACTAACGCGACAAATTCAGTCGAATCTTTCAAAATCTTATCTAGGACAACCACCCCCGAAGAGTAGTGAACGAACATCTTCGCCACAAACCATCTGCATCCCGTCCAGGTTGTGTGACAAACACCATAAGAGGGTACACTCTTGAACCTTTACGAATTATATAAAAAAAAACAAAAAAAGGTCCAAATTAGTGCAAGTACTCAAGACCGTTATGATCAAAGTCGGAAGACTAAATTCACTAAGGCTTGTAAATTCACCCTCGTGCTTGGCATCAGTGAGACGCCTACATGTGCTGCTTGTTGCAAGGGGGATGACACAGCAGAACACTTTCTCTGCGACTGTCTTCGCTCGCACGGTGGCGCATCCTTGGCGCCGGCGTGATGTGTGCCGAATCTCCTTGCTCTACATCACTGAAGCTCGTCCCCACTTTTCTTCGGAGAACGAGGGAGATACAATAAAGAAAGGTGTCTGTCTGGCAGTAGAATGGACCAGTATTTGTTGTGTCTTAGTGCTCCAGCAGATAGTAGAAACCTCCAACAAAAAAAAAAAGAAAAAAAAACCTACCCAAGATGTTTAAATTTATCCACGAAACCCGGTATAGCTATATGTTAAGACGTTTAATGATGGCTAGAATCTACATCAACTTTACGAATAGTCTCCCGATATTTTCAGCGATTTTGTAGTGAATTTTCACCATATACAACAACAACTACTGCCACTGCTACATCCCTCGATGTAAGAAACTCAATACTGTCCAGTTCAGTCACACTGGCATAATAGCCCTAAACTATATATACTTATAAGAATAAAATTTTGCCTTTACTCACCCTGCAGAAAAGAGTTATAAGGTTAATATCCTTCAAGCATCGCCGATGCACTAGTTTCCCACTTTTTCAAGATATGAAAATTCTTCCAGTTCGTCATTTATATTGTTATAAGGTTCTTAAGACGTTCTTTAATAGATCAGGATATCTTAATTTCCGACTGTTTTCGAACTACAATTTACGTAGAAACCTTTTGTATGTTGTCACTGTCCCTCCTTTCCGTACATCTGCCTTTCGTAATTTTTATTTGGTTTCGTCGTGCCGATTATTTAATAATCTCCCATTGTCGATCAGAACAATTACTTCTTCTAGAAGGTTCGAAAAGTGTGTTAAGGAGTGGCTTTTAAATATGAGTTATATTAACTTGGAAAACCTTTTGTCTAATATTTTGGTGTAACCTACTCTAATTATTTATTAATTTTTTTTCTTCTCTTGTTCCTTTTTCTTCTGTAAATATTAAAAAAATTAAAATCACATTAATAGGGTCACCCCACCCACATTCTTTTTCCTCAATAATTTAAAACCATTTGAAATGGTATTTAACACTATTTTATATTCTTTGAACATAAAATACAAAATGCCATCTAATTTATTTCTTATTGCTTAAAACTAATTAATATTTTGTTTAACTTTTATAATTTGTACATGAAATAAATAAAGAATAAATAAACCTAAAACCTAAAAAACTTCTTAGCTAGTCCTAAACTTTTTAGAAAACTACAACCGGCGTGGAAGTTGCATTTTCGTTTGGGATTAATAAACTAATAGTTCGTTATTGTTTTTAGCGAAAGAGTTACTACTAAATGCTGAGTACAGCAAGGCCCCTGACAGCTTTCTGGGGTCCCATTGGGAAGGCAAACAGTCCAGAATTTGATATCATAACATGTCTCTTCGCTTTAAACTTTGTTATTTGTTTACGTGACTATGGAACGACCAGAAAGCTGGGCCTTCATCTCTCATATCGGATATTGGGTTAAACGGGGTTGAAAATGTTAGTTCTAAAAATCTTTAGGGGATTTACTCTGCCTTAAGAGTTTTTGTTTTAGTCTTCCTACTCTAAGTCTCGAACATTTAAACCCATTCAGTATCCTTTGATATCGTCGACAAATTTGATATGTTTCACTTCTCTCTTTTTAGAGTACCTTAAGGCATGAACCATGTCGAACAATCTCAACCCATACAAAGGAACAAGCCGAAAGTGAGCCAAATTTCCTGTAATTCCTGTCCCCAGATTACATCACCCTCGTTCGGTAATGCCATATCATCTCCT
This sequence comes from Merodon equestris, assembly GCA_958301585.1. Taxonomy (NCBI): domain Eukaryota; kingdom Metazoa; phylum Arthropoda; class Insecta; order Diptera; family Syrphidae; genus Merodon; species Merodon equestris. The sequence goes on along the minus strand of OY284415.1, from coordinate 49,706,014 downwards.
GTAACGAGTCCCTAAATACACGATTACCACCATCGTGTACCTCGAAATGGTTCTATTTCCATGAACAGCCCAACAATTAGTATTATCGCCTGGAAGGTAATTTTCATTCCTGAAAATTCTTACATCATCCAGCGCATTTCCTTGTCCGATTCCCGAAATGGATCCAAGTATTCCTGAATTTCGTTTGCACGCTTCATTCGTTGCCTATGAATTTATTCAGAGACACACTTGTTTTGGAACATCATTTCAGTGCTACCTCCACTCCTCCCTGATCCGGGTATTCGATTTCCCTTATACCGACCACTGACTAGGCACCTTGAAACCTACCTCGAGGCAGTACTCCAGTAAACAAGCGTAATTGACGTGAACTATATGTACATCTAAGACGGGCGTGCGTCGTATCTCCATCAAGCGGCTCGATGGGTGCGGCAATGGTTATAGGAATGCTTAACAAGGTTATGTTCGTGTCGGGGTGGCAATAAATGAGAATCGAGTTTGTTTTTTTTTGCCTGCAGGATTCATTTGAAATATTTAATGACGATGTTCGGTATCTGGAACTGGGGGATGGTAGCTTGGTTGCTTGTTGGAACGAATCGTAATTTTCAATAGCCAGTGGCTATGGACTTACAACGGATACAGGATACTAGCTGTTCGAAATTGGAGCAGAACCATTCCCGCTGCTTGTCTTCCGGGCTGGGCATGGTAACTGGGATTCTGCTAGTTTGCTTCCATTCGATGGCAAGCCATGATCCGGGGCAGATGCTTATAATGTTTACTTGAGTGATAAGGGGATATCGGATATAAGTGGGGGGAAAAATTGATGTGCAATACGGCCGATTGTGAGGTTGTACCTTTAGGCCTTAGATTTTGTTTGTCCACTTGTACCCTTTCGAGGTAGGAATTATTGGAATTCTTGTGGAATGCCCCCACACAGGCTGATTTAATTTAGTAGACCTCCTCCTGCGGTTACCGAAAAAAGAACCACTGATTTCCGGTGAATTACTCTTTATCGCAAAAGGATGGCACATAGGAAGGAAGGAAAAGGGAAAATATTCACAACCCACAATAAGAGTCCTTTTTAGCTCATTATGAACGTGCACGCATAGGATGTCCTGCTGTGCGGTGGGAAAACTTAGTCGGAAGTCTTTCTATATTCATTTTCTTTACAACCGAGTTATAAATAAATCTACTCCCCATGGGACATCATCTATAAGAAAATATGCACTTTGACTACAATGAAGCTGGGAACAGAGAAGAGAACACAATGAGGAACGGAACAACGGGTGGTGGACCACAGCATATATTATTCTATATTAAATATAATTAAGTTCGAATTATATCCACTCATAATATGTATCACATGTCATATAGTTACGAATAATACGATTTGCAGATATTGTTTGTTAATAGTGAAAAAGACCTGTTCAAAAAGTAACAGGAAATCGTGGTTTTATCTGTTATCAGCTGTCATTTGTTTCGGTGCAAATTTTTATTAGGTTTAGTTAAATTTTCGGAGAAGCAACGGTAAAGTAATAACTGCTTTGAGTAAAAAAATGTTTAAAGGCCCGCGTTTTCCAACCATCGATGACATTAAAACCGTATCACTAAGAGATCTTCTTCTTCGGCGCTACAGCTCGTGGCGAGCCTAGAAGTTGGTTGAGATTTCCTTCTAAAGGGTCCGCCAAATATATTTTTTTTTTTGAAAATGCTATAAAAAAAACTACTGAATATTTTCTCAAATTTCTTTTTTTATTTGAAAGTACAATCCTTCCGGTAAATAATGGAAAATAATTTCATTCAAATGGCTGCCTCGGCTGGCCATGCAGTAGCCTATACGATCGGTTCAATTTTTAAGCACATTATCGATTGTCTGCAGCTGTATTTCACCAATGGCTTCACGAATATTGTCCTTTAAAGCGTCAATTGTCTCTGGCTTGTCGGCGTAACACTTATCTTTGACGGCACCCCACAAATAATAGTCCAACGGTGTCAAATCGCAGCTCCGAGGTGGCCAAACGACATCAGCTCTGCGGCTGATAATGCGATCTTCAAAAACAGGGCGCAAAACATCGAGTGTAGCTTCGGCTGTGTGGCACGTAGCGCCGTCCTGTTGAAACCAAATGTTGCCAATATCCTCCTCTTCAATTTTTGTGAATAAAAATTCGTTTAACATGGCCCGATAACGATCGCCATTGACTGTAACGGCCACTCCTTGCTCATTTTCGAAGAAAAATGGCCCAATTATGCCTCTGGACCAAAATCCGCACCAAACAGTGGCTCGTTTTGGGTGCACCGGCTTTTCAATGTATGCGTGCGGGTTTTCTGCGCCCCAATTGCGACAATTTTGCTTGTTTACATACCCGCCAAGATCAAAATGAGCTTCATCTGAAAAGATGATTTTTTTGGCAAAATCGGCATCTTCTGTAAGTCGATCGCAGGCCCACTTAGCGAAGCGAAAACGCATTGGATGGTCAGTTGGCTTCAACTCCTGAACCAGTTGGACTTTGTATGGCGTCATACCAAGGTCTTTATGCAAAATTCGTCTCAATGATGTCTCCGAAATGTTCAATTGTTGAGAACGACGGTGAATTGATGTTGATGGCGCTTCACGCACACTTTCTGCCGCAGCAGCAATATTCTCGGGTGTACGCACTGTTTTTGGCTTTTCACGCTTTGGTTTATCGATGAGGATGTCAGTTTCTTTCACTTTTTTCACAAGATAACGAACATACGGAGCTGACGGTGCTTCTCTTCTTCCAAAATCCGTACGCAATTTTCGCACACATTCTGCAACATTACCATGATTTTCAAAGTAATGTCGCAATATTTCCCAGCGTTGTTCAAGCGTATACACAACCATATTCGTTCAGCGGAAGGATAAAACTAATTATCTGTCAAATCAGACATGAGCTAAGTGTTACCATTCACGAAATAAGCACTACTTGAAAAAAAAAAAACGTTAGATGGCGGACCCTTTACTTGCGTGCGCCACCTTAAATACGGCCATCCGCGTCACCCCACATATTTGGATTCAAAGACATTTCAGGCCGGAGCTGTGGTATCCATGTGATCTACATGGCCTAGCCGTAGATCCGTAGACGCCGTGCAACGCTTATGTCGTTGTACAGCCCGTATAATTCACTGCATAGTCTTCGCCTCCATTCCTCATGTATGCAGACCGGACCGAAGATCGAGCGCAGAATTTTTCTCTCAAAACGACCTAGGGCCTCCTGATTCGCTTTCCATAAGGTGTATGCTTCTGCGCCATAAAACAGCACCTGGGTGATAAGCCACCTTGGTCACCTTGGTTTTCCGAGAGAGGGCTCTGCTTCTCAATTGCCTCCTGAGCCCAAAGAAACAGCGGTTGGCAAGAGTTATTCTGCGCTTGATTTCAGCACTGATGTCATTGCGTAGCCAAGGTTGACGAAGTCCTTGACTACCTCGAAATTATGCCTGCCAATATGTGCGCCCTGGCCCAGAAGCCAGTTCGTGTCCTTTTTCGACGACAGCATATATTTCGTCTTCCTCGCATTTACCGCCAGTCCCATCTTAGTCGCTTCCGTCTCAATGCTCGTAAATGCCTCATTGACATTTCACTGAGTTCGACCAATTATGTCAATATCGTCCGTATAAGCGAGCAGTTCTATCGACTTCTATCTAGGACAACCACCCCCGAAGAGTAGTGAACTCGGCTAGGTCGCTTCCGACCTTGATGGAGCAGCGAGAATTCTCCATTGTCATCCTGCACAACAGGCCGAGTTTGGCAGGGATGTCAAAACTAAAAATGGCGCTGTATAGCTCATATCTATGCACGCTATCGTATGCGGCTTTAAAGTCGATAAATAGATGGAGTGTGTCGATCTGGAACTCATTGGTTTTTTCCAGGATCTGCGGTAGTGGACCAATCAGTTTATTCACAGACGGTTTCAGGCGTTCACACATCACAGCATAGAAGATCCTGTAAGCGATGGTCAGGAGACTTATACCTCTGTAACTGGCGCATACAAGAGGGTCCCCCCCTAACCTCCCGCGACAACTGGAGCTTCAAGACGAATCTCTTTCCTAATTTCACACAGCCCTCCATTTCTAATGTAAAACCTTCTTACTCTGCTCCTCCCAAACCCCCACGTCAACGAGTTTCCTTCAACCCGACCCTAAACATTGCCTTGCCTCCGAACCAAATACCCTTCCCGAATTCATTTCCCAATTTCGACATGAGATCAGGAGCAAAATACCCAAATTTCCGCAGTTCCCATATTCTCAACCCCGCACCATGCTCCATCTCCACTGCCCCCAAATCAAATTCCATCTCCTACATCACATCCAATTCCTCACCCATCTCTACATCAACAGGTCCCTCCACAACAAATCCTAATTCTATCTCTTCTCAACCTTTTATCGACCCCCTTCTGCCCCCTACAATCAAACTTACCCAGCAAACCGCTAACCCCGTTGAATGTCGTTATGCTCTCTCTCGGTTAAGAGATAAAAAAACATACGAAAACATCCGTCTCTTCCTAGCTTATCTTCATGATAAACCAGACTCGGTTTGCTACGAAGGGAAAACGAAAGTGTAAGGGTATCAATCGAACAGGAAGGTCTTCCTGCTGATTTTGCTAGCCTCAAAAACCTCTTCATAAAATACCACGAATTTTTCAACATTTCCCCTCAAAAAGTCTCAAATGATCTCAATACTTTGCGGCAACATATACACTAAAAGCGATAGGTTTTTTACGGGATCCCCTTGATGAAATCCTTATATTTGGTGATTTCAATCTTCCCCACCTCACATGGACTTCTTCCGATTAACAGTCCTTCTTTGTCGCTTCTAATCCCACCACCACCAAAGAGTTTCTCTTCCTTGATCGCCTAACCGACTCAAACCTATGCCAGTCAGTGGCATTTCAAATTTCATGGGTAGACAATTAGACCTAATTTTCTCTACTGATCCCCTCAATTCCTCAGTTTCTCTTTGCCCCCTTTCCCTAACCACCGTCGGCAATTTCCATCCCCCCCTTCTCCTCACATTTTTTCACGATTCCCCCACACAAAACAATACCCCTACAATTCTATCCTCTTTCACTTCCACAAAACCAATTTCTGTCAAATCAACGAATATCTTAACAGAGCCCCCTTTCAAGGTTTTACAGTGAAATATTCAAATCCATCGCCCTTTATGTCCCGTTCTCCCGACACAAAACCTCGTCTACCTCCCCTCCTTGGTATAACCGGAGGCTCCGTTCGCTGAGAAACAAAAGAAACAAACTGTGGGAAACTTTCCTCCGTACTCACTCCTCTTACGACTTTCTAACTGTCTGAGTGCTTATCTACATTTCACCGAGCTTTAAAACTTTCTTTATCAAAGCTATTTAACCGACATGCAAACCAACCTTATAAACGATCCTAAATCTTTCTTTCAGTTTATCAACTACAAAAGGAAATCGAATAGCTACTCAAACTCCTCCTTTAATAGTGAAACTTCAAACTTCAAAAAATCTTTCGCCGAAGATTCCTCTGTACCTGATCCGGCCTGTTTCAACTACTTATCAAATACTTCCCTTGGTCCATTTCTCCCCCGAACTTGTGAATCTTATCCCTATCTCGTGGTGAATTTCCCCAAATATGGAAAACCTCTTTTATCACACCTATTCACAAAAAAGGTCCAAAGAGTGACATTAATAACTATCGCCCATTGCCAAACTGTCACCATACCCAAAATCTTCGAAAGCATTCTGTACGATAACTTAAGTTTTCATTCCAAATCTCTAATCTCCTCCAGACAACATGGCTTCCTCAAATGCAGGTTTACAACCACAAACCTCATTGAATTTGTATCTTTCACCCTTGCTGCGCTAGAGAACGGCAATGAAGTCGACTGTATCTCAACGGATTTCAGTAAAGCCTTTGATTTCCCAAAATCTTATACTCTATAAATTGTCTGTCCTTGGCTTTGAACCCATTTCATTGAAATGGATATCTTCTTACCTGGAAAACCGCTGTTATAGCATTCGTTTCAGATCTGCCTTTTCTAGCCCCTTCCTAGCTCATTCCGGTGTCCCCCAAGGCAGCCATTTAGGTCCACTTCTCTTCATCCTTACCATCAACGATGCTGAATTGGTCATCAAACATTCCCACATCTCTCTATATGCCGATGACACCAACATTTTCCAGACTATCTCCTCGATACACGACTCTTCCCTTATCCAATCCGATCTCAACAGTGTCTCCACCTGGTGCTCCAAAAACTGTTTGGAACTCAACATTTCTAAGTGCCAATCAATCACCTTCTCCCGTAAACGCATCAAATCTCCTCCCCGTCTTTACTTTCTTCACAATCAACCCATTCCCACCGTCCAAGTCATCCGTGACCTTGGCATATTATGTGACCAGGAGCTCAATTTTCTTTCTCATTATAGTGACATAATAAATAAAGCCAACTCAGCACTCAGTTTTATTAAGGAATTCTCCGACTCCTACGTAACCCGATCCCTCCACTTAACCTTCGTTCGTCCTCTTCTTGAATACGCCGCTCAACTGTGGTCTCCTTACCAACGTATTCACACCTCCAGAATAGAGAGCATTCAACGTCGTTTTCTACGTTTCGCGCAGAATACCTTCGAGGTATGTCCTGGAACAATCCCTTGATCTTACCTCCCTACCATGACCGCCTTAAATTAATCAACTTGAACACCTTGGAAGAACGAAGACGGGCATCTGACATTCTCTTTATTCATTGACTCCTTACAGGTTCCATTGACTACCCGACCCTTTATAACTCTATTCTCCTTAATATCAACCCTCGCAACGTGCGAAATCTCTTCCTTTATCTATCCACCCCCGTACCACATATGGCTCCAACGAACCTAACACGCGTATGCTCCGGAGTGTTAACTCGACTCCCCATTTTGACTTCAATCTCAGTACCCCCTGCTTAAAACTTCGCCTTCTCAATCACCTCCCTTAACCCCAATTCTTCCCCCTTACTGTTAAGTTATCTCTTAGCGTTAAGTTAGAAATGTAGCTTGGAATAAGCCAAATAAAAAGGGGGTTACGCCCCCACCAAAATCAAAATCAAAAAAAATGTCTTGTGGATCGGGCAAAGGATACTAAGATTCCATTCATCGGATATCATTCCTCTGACCATATCTTGCAGATGAGCTGGTGCACACTCCCAATCAGGTCATCTCCAGCTGCTTTAAAGAGCTCGGCTGGTAGTTCGTCTGCTCCAGCAGCTTTATTGGCTGCTTAGAAAAAGCATTCCTAACTTCGTACAGATCAGGTGGACGGAATTCTCTGCTATCATCCTGCCTGACAGCGGAATATATTTCATCATCACCATTATACCGTCCGCAGAAGTATTCTTTCCAAATTCTTCGTACCGACTGCGAATCTACTTCTAGGTCTCCATTTTCGTCCCTGCAGGCTTCCGTTCTGGTTTAAACCCTTGGCAAGCTTGTTTTATGCGTCGATAAAACCTCCGAAAGTCATTCCTGCGATAATATCTCTTCGATCGCGAGCTTCTCATGCTCTCGTTTTTCTTCTTCTGAGAAGCTTACTTTGATATAGATCAGTAAAAAGAAAACAATGAAATTTCCCTTATGGTTAGAAGATATGCTTAATGGAAGGCTATCCAACCAGAATAGCCAGAATAGATCAACATGTGAATGTAATCACAATGTGATGAAACAGTGAAAATTCACCACAAAAACGGTGAAAATCACAAAAACGTTTCATAAAATTCGTTCTGGTTCTGATCATTATCGCAAGACTCTTGGCATAGCAATAGTGAATTTTCAGCGAACTCCGCTGAATTCAACTTACCAAGTGTCTTAATAGCTTTCCCGGACCGGATTCCATATTTGATACCGCTGACCCCTTTAGGGTAGGTAGGGAGAACCGCTTTCGGGAATAGGTTTGGTTTGTTAACATTGAGCACGATATGGTTTTTTTGACTCCTAACAATGAACCTGTTTAGGTCGGTCGGATTCGACAGGGCAGGAATCGCAGGAGGAAATACTCTATATGTAATATAAAACAAGGGTAAACAAAGAGCAGCGAATTTAAGGAATATTTTGATGGGACAGCTCGTAACGCATACCTTTCTTAAACCAAATTTCTGAAAGGCAAAGGACATCAACTATGCTATCATCAAACAGGTATCGTAAATCGTCAATTTTGTTTTTAATGCTTTGTACATTCAAATGACAAATATGAATACCCATCTTCAATTAGAGTTTGCTTTTCTTTGATAGAATTACTCCTTGAGATGGGTTGTAACATGCTGGTCATGACTATGAAAATAAAAACAAATTTAGAAAGGCGAAGAGCAATACTAGCACATTTACAACAGGCTGGTTGATTTGGGAGAGTCACTTAGGAAAATGGAAAGAAATTACATTTAAGGAAGATGAAATAGAGGATGTTTAAATAAAATATGGAGTTACGACTCTGGTTTATCGGTATAGACTAGTGACTTCACATACCAAATACCAATCCCATCATCTTTTCTGTCCATTCACCGAACCTTCTTCTTTTCCTTTTTCCGGCGTCACTATGGTCAGAAGTGTAGGACCATAACCTTCCCACTTAACTGCATTCCTACTGGTCCGCTTGTGGAGTCCGCCGGTTTGACCTTAGAAAGTAGCGGCAGGCTTCCCGGTTTGGGATTACTTCATCGCTGAGGCCAATCAAATGCTGGTGTTTTTGCATTTGTTTGCACCAATTGTTTTTCGGCCTGCCTTTTTTGTGTGTTGAAATTGGAACGTTGATTGACAACGCCTTTTGGACGGGGTTCAAAGGATCTCTCCTTTGAACGTGGCAATACCAACTGAGTCGGTCGCGCTCTATCTTTCTTGTGATGGTTTCTTTTACGTGGAGGCTTCCTCGGATCTTTGAACTTCTAATTCTGTCACGCTTTGTTACTCCCGCTGTCATGCGAAGCGTCTTCATCTCAGCTGCCGTTAATTTGCTCTCATACTTTTTGTGCATTGTCCAGCATTGTGAACCGTATGTGAGCGCCGGACGTACAACTGAAGTGTAGAGCCTTCCTTTCAGCTTAGGGGGCATTTTTCGATCACAGAAGATGGCGGAGTTTTCCCGCCACTTCATCCACCCTACGCTTACTCGATGGTTGATGTCGTCATCACAAGTTGCTTCTTTATTAATCATAGATCCCAGATATTTAAACTTTTCGCACTTGGGAAGCACTCTTCCATTCAAGTAAATGTCTGGAATAGGCTGATGAGGGTCAGAGAACGGGCAGCACAGATACTCTGTCTTCTTCGAACTAATACGATACCCGTGTCCCTCAAAAATGTCCACCCACACATCAAGTGCTCGTTGTAGGAAGGCCTGATCATCACTTATAATGGCTCCATTGTCAGCAAAGAATAGCTGGTGCACATTGGGGTCCGTCACTTTTCCTTCAAGCAAGCAATTAAGGACTGCTATAAGGAGCAGTGGACTGAGGACGCTCCCTTGGTGTACACCGACCTTGATTGCGAATTCTTCGGTGACTCCTGCGGTGCATCTTACTCTTGTCGTTGCTCTCTTGTACATGTCCATGATCACTCGCACGTAGGTTTCTGGAACTCCTTTTTGTCTTAGCGCTACCCATAAAAGATTTCTTGGTTGCCGGTCAAAGGCCTTCTCGAAATCAACCAACACCATATGCAAGTCCTTTGAAGAATCACGATGCTTTTCCATCATGACCCTTATATTTTGGATTGCATCTGTCGTTGATTTACCCGAGACAAACCCGCACTGGTCATCAGATAGTCGTATTATTTTCCGCAGTCGGCTATCTAATACCCGTTCAACGATCTTCATGGTGTGCGACATCAGCTTGACAGAACAGTAGTTATCACAATTTCGCGTATCACTCTTTCCTTTGTGCAAAGGAAGAAGATAGCTTTCCCTCCATTGATTAGGCATAGTGGCGCCTCTCATAAGTTTGGAGATAAGAACCATGAGCCATCTAGACCCGATGTCTCCCATCTTTTTCCAGAACTCAGAGAGTATCCCGTCCGGCCAAACAGCTTTTCTTTTCTTGGAGTTAACCGCGTACCGAACTTCTTCGACTGTGATGTCGGATATTTCGGCATGATTCGGGGCGGCTCTTGGAAAGTACACTCAAGGAAACTGTTCGTTCAGAAGTTCCTCGCAATACTGTCGCCATCTGTGGAGAATTTTTTCATCTTCCACAAGGAGTTGGCCTTCAGCATTGTTAATAAACTTTGGGAAACGAATCTCCTGAGCATTTCTTCTTCTCTGGGCGGCTATCTTAAAGGTATTTGCTCCTTTGTTCAAATCGCTTTGTCGAAGCTCCTGGGTAGCCTGGTTCCTGTCAGACGCGGAAGACTATATTTCTTCCAACTCCTGATAGAGGCCTTCCATGCTTTTCGCTTTGAATTCGGCGCATTTTTTCTTCGCGATACCTTTGCAACATCTATATACCTTTTCACGGCGAGCTTTTTCCTCTCTATTAGTAGAAGAGCACTTTGACCAAGCTTGGAAAGCCATTTTCTTTTCGTGTATCACTGCTTTGGCTTCGTCTGTCCACCACCAGGTTTCTTTTGCGTGTTGGCAGGGGCCAAGCAGTCATTTGGCTTTCTCCAGGCCAGATTGTAGTAGGTAATCCCACATGTCTTGTGTTTTGCACTCCTCATTACCGACCTCATCGATAATGGAAGAGAGGTAGTTTTTCATGTTGGTAATAAAAGTTTCGCCTTTTCCTTTATCCAGCTTATACCACTTGATTCCCTCAGACACCTTCGTTTGCTGCTTTGACTTCTTACTCGCCTCCATAAAAAATTCAGTAAGGAGGAGAGAGTGTTGAGGGGCGATCGCGTCTGCCAGGATCACTTTGCAATCTTTAACTCGTGGCTTCATGAAACTGGATACCAAATGATAGTCTATTTGAGTTTCATTTCCGACTTGCACCTGAAGAGTTCCTGGTGCCGTATCCCAGCCCTCCGTGGTAGTCTTCATAGTCTTCGCTTGTCTTCCCGACATGTCCGTTTAAATCTCCTCCAACAAACAAAAGCTCTTCCTTTGGGATGATTTTGACAAGGTTGTGGAAATCTAGCCAGAATGCATCTTTTTCTTTTTGTTCGCATCCCACTTGAGGGGCATATGCGCTTACGATGTTCCACACCTCACCATGCATCACCAGTTTGAGAGCCATCAAACAGTCGCTGGACTTTGAAATGGTTAAGACGTTGCCAAGTAGCTCTGCCGCAAGGATGATGGCGATTCCGTTTTTCCCTTGTTCCAATCCATAGTAAAACATCTTGTAGGCTTTTGTTTTAACGTCCAAGAAACGTGCCCGATTACCGGTGTTTCGCCATTTCGTCTCTTGTACGCACAGGATGTCTACTCGCCTTCTAACCATAATTTCTTCAAGCTCATAGCTGCGACCATTTACGACCCACTTCCAACGTTCCAACTCGCGACTCTTAAGTGTGGCTTACGCCGTTGCATTACTTTGCTATCCCCCGGAAATCCTATAGCTCTGACCCGAGCATTGTTGCTCGTCCCAGGATCACGACCATTAGTAGTGCCTGGCGGGGTAGTGCTTTTCCTTTTAGCGTTCTTTTCCATAATGCTACGGTTTGACCGTTTACTTTCTTCCCCTCCTTTTTTTGACACGGGCCTGCTCCAGATTTTTATTTTTTTTTGTTTGATCTTACTCTTACAACACCGGTGATCTCCAGTCGTGTCAACTCACTGATTTGCATGCACACTTGTGGGGCAGTTTAATGGTGGTATATGTGTCCCTAGGCTCACCTTGGTGTTTTCTAAATTGCCTAGATGTGATTTTTGTTTACCTTTGTTTAGTCGCCTTTTACGACAAGCGATAGGTATCGCTGCAGGGATATTCTTAACCCGTCCCTGCACAGACAGTCCATTCACCGAACCTACGACGCGTATAATGGTCATGCGTTTTCGCTCTTGCACAAGCTGGATCTTATAAGCTTTTAAGCCAAGATCTTTCCGTTAAATCGTCCACAAAGTGGATAGTGACATAGTTTCATGATAAGTTTGACGAACCGGACCATGATTTTTAAAATAAGTTTGCACAATTTGCATATTTTGGCGCTTGTGCATTTGCATGGTCTGGTGTTAATCTACTTACCTTGAAATTGCAAAATGTATTATCTACAAATCAATCTTCAACTGTCAAATTAATAATATATCGAAACAGTGTTGCTAGTTTGAAAACCAAACCTCTAAAAAAAACACGCTTTATGTAGTTGCTTTTGCGGCTGTTGCCTCATCATATGCATTTGCTGCTTCTTGTAATCGCTTGGAAATGGCTTTCAGAATCTTTAATATCGCCGACTGTAATGCCTTTTCCGTGCTTATACGCTCCTACAACAACAGAATCGTAACTGGTAGAGACGGTGACAAGCTGTTTGCGGTGCTTTAAGCGAATGGCATGACGAAGAATAGAGCAATTTTTTTTTTTGCAAAACTTTCTTTCGCATAGATAAACGCATTCGTTTTCATATGGAGCTGACATTTATTTCAAGTGTAGTACACGTGTTAAGTACCCAGTTCCATATCGTTCATATCATTATCGCAAGCACGTTTGCAGCTGTCGATACTTTGATGTCAATTTTGTATGTTGACAATTTTGGTTTCGATATTGTTCTTGAACTCCTCTAAATTGTTGGCATATTGGCCAATTGACTTAATTCCATAAAAAAAGATCACATGAACGAGGAGATCATTCCACCGGACTATTTCTCGAGGCTGTACGACTACCGAGTTTTCCCTTCAATAGATGAATTCAATGGCCAACTGTTTGGCATGTGGTAATGTGAAATCCTTCCAAATCGGGGCAAAAATAGTCTTCCAACATGGCATGAGAGCGAACTCCGTTGCCTGTAACATACCGAAAATGTTAATCGAATAAAAAGTTCGGTCCAATCATACCTCCGACTGGAAATCCGGGCCACGCTGTCACTTTTTATGATGATGCAATAAAGTCTTTTGACACCAATGTGAGCTTGCTGCTGTCCACTAACGCATATTTTCTTAACTGACAAAGCTATTAAGCCAGAAATAAACCTCGTCGAGCTTATCGATGATTTTTTTTTATTTGCTTCAATTCTTTGCAGAGCCTAACTGGAGGAGTTTCGATGCTGAAAATCATCAAGGGACTTAACGAAGATCTTTATGTAAAATTTGCCACAACGTGAACAGAGAGATTTCTAATTACTATGAGCAATGTGGATTCGACACATTTGATTCATTTTGAATTGAAGCACTTACTGCTACTACTTCCTCCGGGACCAGGTCCCATTGGCACAAAAACATCCGATAGTGAATACCTTGATTCGTATTTATTCACTATAGTGTGCACAGCATGTCGTTCCATTCAGTTTATCACCACCGAAAATTGGAATAAACACTAAAAGTTGCAATCACCAACTCCGAATTCTGTTAGTCATTTTTATTAATTTCCAAAGGTTCCCTGTTCGTTCACTTTATCATGATAATTAAGTAAACCTTGACTAGCCTTTTAACATTGGCGAATCCTTAAAGAAGCTTAAGGTTGTTACAAGGTCTCTCAAAGGTGTATGTTCCTACTGAAATGCCCTGTTTTAGTCTGATTCATTCGATCTTTTCCTTTTATATAAGTAAACATGTTTGGTAACCATTGCGAAAGCTCAGTCTGTCACTTTAGAGCGACGTTGAACTGAATTGAATAACTCGGGATGTGCCTCATGAGGACATTAGTAATGCAACTATCAGACACCATAAAGTTAAACTCTGCTGGGTCCCGAGCCACAGCTCAATCGTAGGGAACGAAAGAGCAGACGAATTGGCCAGACAAGGGTCTGAAATGGAAATCAGCGAAGCGGACACATCATTGCAACCACCAATCAGCGCATTATACCGGATCATAAACGACACAATCATCAAAGAAGTCAACTCGTCTTGGCTTACAAGAAACGACAGCTACACGACAAGATCATCGTGGGCAGAGCTCAATATCGGGAAAACAAGAAAGCTCCTGGCGCTGGACCGTAACTCGATCCGTATGCTCGTCGGAGTGATCACAGGACACTATCCCATTGGAGCAATGCTCCGGAAATGGGACTCGGGATCCAGCGATCTCTGCTGGAGCTGCGGCGATGAGGAAGAAACTGAGACGATCCAACATCTGCTTTGCCACTGCCCAGCTCTCCAGAATCGACGCCTAGTGTCGCTAGGCCAAAGATTCTTTACAGAGATTGCGGATGTGGCTGATGCAGATATATCGGATCTTCTAAAATTCATTAAGAGCACGGGGTGGTTTCAGCCGTCACGTGATAGGACAGGTTAATTTCATGTGTGCCCACACAAATGAAGGGAATCACAATAGGCCTCTTGGCCTCCGAGTGAAAGTGATGTTTAACGATCACACTCCCCTGCTCTAACCTAACCTAATGCAACCATAAAGATTATTTGTACCCCCTTCTTTGACCTAGGATTTAAGTGCTGCCTTTAGAAATTTGACAACTTCTCCAGATAGAATTTCCTGCAAGTCTTTTCCAGTAATGGTTGTGTTGCATGTCATTTTGGATCTTTCTCGGACAAGTTTTGGGCAGACGTTCAATAAGTGTTCCAACGTTTCCTTAGCCTGCCCTGTTGAGCTGTTCCATGAAAGTTCTTGAGAGTTTAATACCCTTCTGTCTATTCCAGAATTGGTTCTTTTGTTTGATGATCCAATTGTGTAAGTGTAGGTTTATGACTCAATTATCAAAACCATTAAGGGGAGATGGCCCCGTAAAAGGTATCTTAGCATCTTTTTTGGCTTGTATGTCAGTCTTTTCATTGCCTTCATGGTTTTCATGACATTGCACCCAGACCAGCTTTAATCTCGGAGCAGCCAGTTTGTTTATTGTGTTGTGACACTTCCAGATAGCCTTAGAGTCAGAAGCGAACCTCTTTAGCGCTTTAAGTACCGCCTGGTTGTCTGAGAATATAGTTATCCTTGTGTTAGTGGGTCTCTATGCTATGTGCTTGCAAATAGCTCAGCCTGAAATATAGCTGACTCATTACATTTTAGTTGTGTAGGCTACATTTTTTTTCCTTTGGTCCTATTCCACCAGCCTCTACCTTTTTTTCCAGATTTCGACTCATCTGTTTACCATTTCTGGGCTCCATCCTTCATCCAAGGGGGGGTTCTTGTTCCATTCCTATCTGCTAGGTATGAGTATTTTGTAGTATTTTTAAAGTTTACCTCAGGGGATATTAGATCACTCGGTCGGGTTAGTTCCCAGTTGTTGTCCACTTTTTTAAGAATTTCCGGATGTCCAGCAAGGTCTTCTTTTTTGAATTTATAGGATCTCTGTAAATTTAATGCTTATTTTGCAGTTTCAGCCTCTATGGCAGTATGTGTTAGTGTAATTGTGGGATGCTTAGAACTATTTCCATTTCTGCAGTGGGGGTCGTTCTCATTGCTCCAGAAGTGCAGATGCACACAAGCCTTTGTATTTTATTGATTATATTCATGGCGCTTTTTGTTCACATTTTGTTCACCAAACAGCAGCGCCATAAAGTGTGGTTAATTTAATAATTTGATTGTATATTCCAAGGCTAATTTTTGGGTTTAGCCCCCTACGTTTTGCCTACACGTTGTTTTAGGGCCCATAGAGCCTTGAGAACAGTTCGTTTTCGGTCCAGTATTATTCCTAGAAACTTTACCTCTTCCTTTAATATAATGCAGGTTTCTTTGATTTTTAAGGTGTGAATATTATTTGTTCTTCTTTTAGTGAATCGAATTTTGTGTGTTTTGCTGGGATTGATGGAGAGTCCTTCTTTCTCGCACCAGTTCAAGGTTATTTCTAAGGCTTTTTGCATGAGATTGCCTATGATGTCATAATGTTTACTTTTTATGATTATGGTTATATCATCAGCATATCCGATGGCTGCAAAGCCATTTGTTGCTCAGTGAAGTTGCTCTAGTAGAATTGACCATAAAAGTGGGGATAAGACAACCTACTGCGGGCAACACCTAATGGTTTTGATCACTACCTCTAATCTGCCTAATTTGGCTGTTATATGCCTTTTTATTTAGCATGACTTTATCCATTTGATAATTAAAGGGTCAAACTTTCTTCTACAAAGTGCATTTGTTAGTGATGAATGATTTATATTATCAAATGCTCCTTCTATATCCATAAGGGCGCCAATCGTGACTTCCCTTGCTTTCAGGGATTTTTCTACAATGCCCGTGACTTTGTGAAGGGCAGTTATTGTATTGTAGATTTACCTTTTTGATATGCAAATTGTAGTTTGTGGAGTGGTGCGTTCTCCAATGTTGATCTTATGACCAGTTCTATCAGTTTTTCTGTCATTTTTAGTAAAAATGAGGAGAGACTGATTGGTCTGTAGAATTTGGGGTTTTCGGGTAGTTTGTTGCTACCTTGGGGTAGAAATATTACCCTAACCACTTAAGTCGTACATATACAATATAATTGGTTATAAGGCTTGTTCGGATTATTTTAACCAGAATGGTCTTTGGCTTGTTAAAGGACGGTATTAACAGTGCAGAAAAAATTCCATCCAGCCCAGAGGCTTCGAATGGTTTGAAGCCTCTTTTTCGTACGTCTTGCATTTGCTTACGTTGGGATTTCTACCTTTGTTGAAGATGACATTTGCTTCACAGTGTTGGTTTTTACAAAATCATAAGACACCCAGTAAAGTGAGTCTTTAGATGTATCTCTAATGTGTCTGTAAAATTGTACGTCAGATTTCCATCCAGGTCTTTAAGTAGAACAAGTGAGTCATGATAGAGAGACGTTGATGACTTTTTTCTTGATGCACAGTTTTGAAACAATGAAACATGTCTGACTAAGGAGGAAAAACATAGTTTTCAGGGTTCAAATCGGCTAAGGTGATAGGTGACAGTCATTTTGGAGACAGTCATTTGTGACTATCATTATTTTTTTTTTGTTTTATAATTTGTGCAGGTTTAAGAGTGTACGCTTTATTATGGTCTTTGTCACACAACCTGGACGGGGTGCAGATGGTTTATGTCGAAGATGTTTGTTCACTACTCTCCGGGGGTGGTTGTCCTAGATAGGATTTGAGAGATTCGACTGAATTTGCGTTGGTTGTAGTTCACAGTAACTCTTTTGTTTCCATGTCATTAAGGTGTTATATTGGAAATGCACACACAGAATTACGAATTTTGAAGTGGTCTTATACTGCGAGTGCTATCCCTTCGTCAGCACTTTTTGATCATCTCTCATTCACAATTGATGTTGTTGCACAGTTTTTCCGTAAAGGAATTGTTCTTGACTATGGACGAACTTGAACTACAGACCTTCGGCTCAACAGCCTTTTGTTATCGGGTAAGATTATCTCAAAAAAAGTTCAAAAAAGGAGCAACACTTGCTTTTTCGGAGTTGATGACAGATAAGACAGCTTTCAGATGATAAAAAAAAATTAAAAAATTATAAACAGAGCCGTTGCCACCGATTATTTAGATAGATACCTGAAAAATTTAAGTAAATTACATATTAGAAATGCAATAATTCATTTATTTTAGGTCGGAAGCAAATAAAGTCCAATTGGGTATTTTAATCGAATACATGGAGAGGAATTCCAATTTGGCGAGGTTATTTTCGCCAACAGTGCAAGGGAAAGCAAAATGCTATTTTTTGCATTTTTTGCAACTGAAATCTCGCTTAAATGCCAATGGACTGCCAATAAAAAGTGACGGAGTGGAAACGAGTGAGTATTTGTTTTGCTATACATACTTTGAAAATACTAATATTATTTTCATTTTCAGACTTGGGCTATTAGGAATTATAATGCCAAAAAAAACTCGTCTACAACAAATCATCTTCCAGGCAAACGGGTGGATGACCTTGCACATTGAAACCGCTGTATGGAAATGACGAATCCATAGTCATGGCCTGTGGATTGGAGGCTATAGTGAATGTCATAAGCGGCGCGAAAACTTTTGGCAGCTCGGAAAATAGTAAGTGTTCAAACGCAGTTAATTTAATTTTATTATTTTTTCATATACTTTCAAATACAATAGATGAAATTGAAGATGCGGACCTGTCACCCCAGCTACGATCCAGCTCCCATCAGTTATCACCCTATTTCCAGCTCCTCTAATTCCACTCAAAGATGAGTCAAAGGAGTCAGAGATGAGATCGTCAGTGAAAAGGGACGATATGCTGAAAGAACATCTCAAACAGCAACGGACTTTCAATGAGGCTATGCAAAAAGTTAAGAATGCAATCCAAGATTTGTGCACTGAGAAGAAAAAGGAGCGGGAGAAAATCAGGCAATTCCTGGCTGAGGTCCAGGATGTTTTAAAGGAACTGTGCGCGGAAAAAGAAGGGATCGAGAGGCTCAAACCTGCTCTAAGCGGCAGAAGCTCGAATTAAAAAAATTGGAGTCAGAAATAGCAAAAAAGGCCAACGAACTGAAGATCATTTAGCTGGAGTGCTTGAGGAAATAAATAAAGTGAAAGAGCTGAAGACCCTTGGCCTGGAGAGTTGGAGGAAATGTGGAATGACTTCACATAAATTATAATTCATATAATTTATAATTTTATTTATTTTTCGGTGTGTGAATTCCATTGTTCTGCTGTGACATGATTTGCAATTTATTTTATGTTTTTTTATGCTATAGTTTATAAGTATGTTTACTGAAATATTTTTTTCTTTTTTTATGAATACGAATAACTTTTTTACGAATAACTCATTAGATATGGTTCAAGTGGATAACCAGAACTACCTTAAAAGCTAAATTATAAAGAGAACCATTGAAATCCAATTAATTTTTTACTTAGAAGCTAGAAGAAATTTGCCACAATATGCCCTTGTTGCAATGCTTCTCTTTCCCTGTTTGGTCGCCAAGCAAAACTATCGTGATTGTCTCCCCCGTACGACCCATTCACGGCCATAACTTTTTTTTTCATCGCATATATGTATGTATAATTGTTGAATTATTTAATTTATTTAAGCCTCAATAATAATGTAATCTATGTGAGATACTTACAATCATAGCAATAATACTATGCCTCCCTTTCCTGTTGAAAAACATGTGCTCCAGTAATCTTGTATTTTTCTGTAAAGTACATTTTTGTTGTCTCAGAGGGTGAAAACTTTATCATCCGTGGACATAGCTTACGTTCCATCTCTTTGATGACTTTAGTGGTTAACTCCGCTACAGTGCTTTGTCCCATTGGCCCTGTCCAATCCGCCCCAACTTGTCTCTGGTAAGCATCACCACCAAGAAGATTCAGCGTTGCAGCCAATTGAAGAATTGGTGGAATATGGGTCGATCTTATTCCATCAGGACGGTCTAGAAAATTTAGGACGGAAACAAATACTTCCTTAATTAAGCGGAAATTTTTCATGAATCTAAAAAAATAATCATTTAGCATAATTTTAACAATAAGAACTGCGAAATTATTCCCACTTACATGTCATCTGCAAGCTCAAGAATGTTAGACCGAGTTCTCAAATTCTTTCTCAGAATTCTAGCTGTCATCACTTAAAAATAGCTCCAAGCACGAAAACATATTTTTTATTTCACAAAATATAGAAAAGCACAAAACAAAGTCGCATCAAACGTACAAAACATATGAAAGTGATAGCTAAATAGCTGTCACCAGAAAAATGTAACAAATACGAGGGCGGTCCGATAAGTACTTAGCCTCACCGCCAGATGGAGATAGTATCGCAAGAGCAACTTACTATCGTGTAGTACATTCTAGTAGACGGCTACTGTGGAAATTTCAGCCGGATCGTTTTAGTTTTGTTTTGACCGCGTGTGGAAGCGGGAGTGTCCGCGGATTTTAGAAAAATGGAAAAAAAGCAATATCGGTCGGGTATTCGGTTCTGGTTTTCGGAAATGAAATCGCGCAGCGAAATCGAAGAGCGTTTGGATGCTGTGTACGGTGACTCTTCTCCTTCGATGGCGACCATCAAAAATTTATTTAACGAGTTTCAAAGTGATCGCACATCGGTTTTTGATGAGCCACGTCCAGGTGCCCCGGAAACGGCTACCACGGAGGATAACGTGACAAAAATCCACGATCTCGTATTGGCAGAACGCCAATTGAAGGTGCGCGAGATAGCTGAGACAGTAGCCATTTCGCGTGGGTCATATCCTGCATGAAATTTTGGGCATGAGAATGTCGGCGCGATGGGTGCCGCGTTTGCTCACTCCGGACAACAAGCGCAACCGTGAGACCACTTCAGAGCATTGTTTGACGCTGTTTAAGCGCAATCCGAAAGAGTTTCTGCGTCGTTTCGTGACAGTCGACGAAACATGGATCCACTGGTACACACCAGAGACCAAGTAACAGTCGAACGTGAGCGAAGTCCTGAAAGTGCAAAACGAAGTCGCAGAGGCCCTGGCGAATAGTCATTGACCGCATTCAAAGGTGGATGTTGGATGAACGATTCCTTCCAAAGTGCGCACACACTATATTGACTCATTTGACTATATAGCGATAGCAATTATGTGGGGCATGTAATTGAATATAAAGAGCTTATGCCACCAGGGGCATCCTGGATAAGAAGTGCCTCTTAATTCTGAAATGGGGTGCTATCTCGAGCAGGTTGAACGTTCTTTTCAATTCCAAGTTCCATTTCTTTAACTTCAACTCATTCCAATATCCATCTCGCCCTAAAACTAATTTGTAGATAATGCCCCCTTAATTGCTGCAATTAATGACCGTATGGTACGCCGGGGCCTTTTTCTCTTCAACGATCTTCCAACTATCCGCTTTATCCCCATCATCATTTCCAACAAATTACATGCCATTATCTCTCTCATGATGACCATGCAATTGATTCCCATTTCAAAAACAATTTCACCCCCCCTTTTACACGTGTTTCAGGAACGCTCACCCGAACATATGCCAGCAAAAAAACAAATCCTTGTTTATCCAATTCGAAAGGGAGCGGTAGCTAGCGATAATAACGACAAGCAAGGCAAGGACGAAGAGTTGTGAAGAAGAAAGCAACCAATCATGCCCCATCCTCAGCTTATGGGTAATGTTTACTTTGAAATTTAGAAGGACTTTCATGCACCCGCCCACGTTTATCCTTTTCCCTGCTCGATTGTAAAACAACAAAATTCTCGAACATCCATTAATTTATCCAAACAGTCACACCTTATCCGGCCATGCCGTCGGATGGTATGGTTTACCTTAAGGTCTAACATCCAGACGCAAGTTTGAGTATCCGTTGTGGGTACAACAAACATTTACGGAATTTGTACATTTCTTTAGAGTGTAAACATCTATCTGTCTGAAGGATGTATATTTCCTGCCACTGTGTTTGTTCTTAACGGTAGTACGTGTATATCATTCTGGATTGTTTTCTTTCCGATTGTTTTTACACAAATTGAAAATGTCACTCGTACACACTTGTCTTTAGGTGGACGCGTGGTGGCGGTTGTGGGCACGGGACATATGGTTTCTGCCTCTATGTATATAATATTTTGCCGCAAACGGACGACTGTACTCGAAAGACAACGCAAACAATCAGCACTGCGGGGCGCACACTACCGAAAATATTTGTTCTGAATTAATTTGGTTAATATAATACTGAGTAAATATTTGCGAAGACACACATTTTGTTTGTCGATTCGTCCTTTCAGCGGCCACGCTAGTGGGGTGAAATGGAAATTCACAGGCGACTGACCATCGGTTGGATTTTTCCCTTAATATTCGTTTTTTCTTTTTTTAGGGCATTATCCTTGCGGGGATAATTTGAAAACCTCCCTGCCGGTTGATTGAGCAATTCGGTTTTATGGGTCGAGTGCATCGTCCTTTTTATTAATCCAGTCCCGAATACAGCTTAACGACTGACAGCTGTTCAACTATTAATATCCGAGTCGGAACTGATGATAATCCGTAAACTAACGCCACGTCCGTTTGTCCGACATACCAGCGGCTCAGATAAGGTAGAAACAAAAAACTACAGCCACGCCAGTATGGCATCAAAAATTCCATTAACTCCTTACAAATCCTCCTTCGACATAGCCAGGAGTACATACTTCGATTCGTGATCCTCTTTCTAGTTCATCCGAAAAGGAATGTGTTCCGTTAGAATGGACACTCGTCCTGCTGCTCGTCTTCCCCCATACAAGTCCAATTGAATTTTACTTATTCAAGGGTCAGTAAAATTTGAGCTACATCGGTCGGATTACCAAAATACCAGTACTTGCGAAGAATTTGCACTTGAAGCGCTCACTCGGACATGCGGATTCACATGTTGTATTCGGGCCTTGGGTATTTTGAAATTTGTGCACGTGTTAGACCAGAAAACACAAGGATTCATAAATTCCTAATGTGGATACAAGTTATCGAATAATTTGCTCTTTGCTTCCAACTCCTTGCTCATCCTTGGTTCACTACTATCCTTCCACCGGATGGTGGTTCCGACATCCCAGTCGGGTCGGGTAGAGTACTAAAAAGTTTTACGAGCATTTCTTCATATATGATCTAAATCATGTAACTATCCGATGTTCGTCCTTCCGCAGGATAATGGTCGACATTTAATTAAATTTACTTGAAAAACTCATTTAAGCGAGAATTGCGTTAGATTCTGTTAACGGCGCAAAATACGTTGGATGGGTAGTCGAAATTGAATTTTCTCATATTTCATAGCATGGTAGGAGCACCATCAGTCCGCCGGCAGTTGTCCTTCATAGGTTAGGTGGGAGGTTGTGGGATTCGTGTCAATTCATCATCGATTCGTGGGATCACTAGGCATTTTTTTTTTTCTCGAACATAAATGGGGGGCGGGAACTGTGGTCCTGGCAGAGTATAGTTAGGACATCATGCTGCGTTCACACTTTTACTTCCGCACATAATTTTCAAGGATAATTGAGCAGGTTTTTAGGCATTAGTGATTTGGATTAGGGCTGTCGCACTTGCGAGGATTTATGTCATAATGAGTCAAGGGCGGTCGTTCCCGATTTTGAGAAAAACTTTTTGTTTTCGTGTAAGGCTAAAAATATCATCATCTTCGTGCTTCGTAATTGGTAAGTTAAGTACGGGGCATCTCGCTCAACAAGACCGCCGTACTAACAGGCGAATTAAAATCTAATTAAACTAGATTGATAAAAAGCTGTCATGGTTTCTTTAGAAGTGTACATTAAAACCATAGTACGAATCGTGTTCTCCGATTATTTTAAATTATTTTAATTGTTAAATTTTTTTTTTTATAAGGCCAAAAGGTGTAATTTGATCTGTTCTTTTTACTTTAGAGTGTCCGTACAGGGCCAGTTATTAAAGTTAGTTAATCTAGTTTAATTTTTTTTTGTCTAGCGCGTAAGATAGATACGATTCGATAACCTCCAATGGTTGCCTTAATTTTTAGTAGCAGAAAACTGGCTAGCGATTATGGCGGTGTCCGGCCAACAAATTTCGAGGAGCAATGTGCATGAATTGTTGCGCATAAAATTCTGACAGTGCCTTGAGATTTCATCACGTAAATGGCTTTGCACTTAAGGGAATCCATCTTAATCTACTCACTTTTTACTATGACGCTAAAATCCACAGTGCGCATAACCTTCGCTCTAGATGATCGATCCGAAATGTTTCCATTGGAACGGAAGTTTTAACGTCATGTTCGTAAGTTTATATTCTGACACGTTTCGATAATGTTGTATACTTTGCGACTCCAGAGCAACTCCCAATCTTCGTTGTTTTTATTTGAATTCCAAAAGCTTGGAACAAACTTTGTTGTCAAATGTTTCATATCCAAGGCATCCAAAGACGTCCCATGCCATGACCCATCAGCACATGCATTAACTCTGTACATCGATATATTCAATGATTTTTTCGTATGTGTTTCGGGGATAGTTTGCAATCACACCTTTCACTTTTCCAAAATTTTCATCTCGATTTGGCCGTTCATGGGATGTCTTCTCGGCCTTCTTGGCAAAGCACATACAATGCGTTAGTCCTTATTTTACTCAAATATAGCTTTCTAGAAAGGTATAAGATAGCTACTTCCTACTCTGAAAATAATTTTCACCGCAGGCTTGGCACGTGCCTAAATACATATATACCTATTCCTTGGCGCGCGGTGAAACAGGGAAAGAACATTACTCACTCGCCCAGAGATTTAGACCAATCAGCCTAACATCCGTCTTGCCGAAAAGCATGGAGAGACTAGTAGAGTTACACGTGTGCAAAGTTGCCCTTCGAATGCATCGTCTCTCGGAGATGCAACATGCTCATCAGCGCGAAAAATACTGCGAGAGTGCGCTTCAAAACCTAGTTCGGAGAATTGAATGCGCTCTCGAAGGGAAAGAGTACCCGCTGAGCATTTTGGTCAACATTGGGGGAGCTTGTGATAACGCTACTTTCGACAGCATGCGTGACGGTGCTAGACGGCACGGCGTAGATGAAGCACTGGTTTTGACATTTATCGTGTCAAGTCTGTTTAAACCCGCAAGGTGGCGTCCTATCACCGCTGTTATGGTGCACGGTGGTTGACTCTCTGCTCGATGTTCAATGCCTCTGGAATCTATGCCCAGGCCTATGCGGATAATATTGCTGTTCTCTCTGTCGGCTCATGTTAAGCTACTGTCTGTCTCAAAGCACAGGCGGCGCTAAATGTAATCCTGGACTGGTGCACGAGTATTGGGCTGTCGGCTAAGCCTCTTAAGACTGATATCGTTCTCTTCACGAGAAGTAGGAAAAATACTGGCATTACTCAGCTGGTGCTAAAAGGCATACCCATCTCGATCTCCAAGGAAGCTCAGTTCCTGGGAGTCATCTTAGATAGCAAGCTTCTTTGGGCAAAGCATGTTGAGTCAAAAACTACCAAAGCGCTGTCAGTTTTTGGCAATGCAGAGGTGCCTTTGGCCGATAAAGGTCTTCTGGATTTACACGATAATGATAAGACCGATAATCTCATATGAGTCCGTTGTATGATGGAACAGGCTAACACGCTAAAACGTCGTGGACTCTTTCACCAAACTCAAAGAGCGGTCTGTCTCAGCTGCATGGAGGCTTTCCCCAGCACATCGAGAGCTGCTCTAGATCCTATGATGAATCTTCCACATGAATCTTGACATATGTATACATATATCAGAGGGTGCGCACTGAAAGCCATGTCTCGCCTAAAGAGAAATATTCTTTGGTACAACTCGCATTGGAGTGAAAGTGTACTTGCGCGAGAAATATCCTACGACCCATGACTCGTGGATATGCCTTCTGACGCAATGACACATCCTACTGCGCTGTAATTTCACAGTCCCATTTCCGTCAGGACTGGCCATGGCCAGACATTGAACCTGGAATGGAATGGATGGCTCCAGGACTGGGCATGAATCCGGCGCTGGAGTTTTCTTTGAACGCGAAAACATTCGACTGCACTTCTCGTCAGGAAAATATGCGCCCGTCTTTCAATCGGAGATTTACGCAATCCTAATGGCCATGCACTATGCTGTGAAGCACAGGTAGAAGGGAAAAACCATATGTGTCTGCATTAACAGCCAAGCTGCACTCAAAGCTGTGTCCAACCCACTATCCAGCTCCAAATTAGTGCATGAACTCACGATCTTTTTGAACAAAGTCGGAAGACTAAATTCACTAAGGCATGTATGGGCCCAGATCACTCTAGGATCCGAGGAAATAAGATCTCCGATAAACTCGCTAGAAGAGGCTCAGAAGGGAGTTGCCCAGGAACTGAACCCGCTTTAGTTTTACCTGCTTCCAAGGTCATCATCAACGACTGGCTCTTTAATGTACACAGTTGTAGACTGAGAGAATATCCAGGATACAGGATGACTAAGCGCGTACGCCTTGATGTCTGCAAGAAGTCCGCAACATTCTTCTTATCCTCAAGGAGAAATAATTGCAGAAGGCTTGCGGGCGTCAATAAGGGCCATCACACGTTTGCCAAGCATCTCTACGTGCTTGGCATCGGCGAGACGTCTACCTGTGCGCATGTTGTGAGGAGGATAACACAGCAGAACAGCGACTGTTCCGCCTTCGCTCGCACACGGTGCCGCACCCTTGAATAAAAGACAACTACATTTTTTCGCACCATCTTTATTACAACTAACTTTACACTCTTAACCTAAGCTTAAACTAACTTAAAAATAACGGCACAGGGATCATGCTTGGCGTGCCCTCATGAGTATCGGATGACGTTCTCGTTATCGCCATGTCGCCAGGGCAGCTGATGATCAATAATATACACGAGAATGTGACTCTTGGGGCCGGCGTGGTGTGTGCCGAATCTCTTAGCTCTACATCGATGAAGCCCCTCCACACTTTTCTCCGGACAACGGGGAAAATACAGTAAAGACAAGGTGTCTGTCTGGTAGTACAATGGATCAGTATTTATGTCTGAGTGCTCCAACAGATAATAGAAGCCACCAACAGAAAAAAAAAGCTTTCCAGATTTTCAATATTCATTGGAAACGTTATTTTACTCTCTTCCAAAACCATAGGCGAATTTCTGATCAAATTTTTGAACAAATAAGTAATCATCTATCCTCGCGAAGCCCATGTAAACCTTTTGAGAGAAAAGTAAGCTACCTTATTATCAAGTAATACTTACATATACTCATTCAGAAATGTGCAAATTCTTGAAACTTTTTGAACACACCTCATATAACACTGAGGCAATACTGATGGCGTCTTCCCGAACACGTTTTTAGTACTGTGCTTGAAATCAGAATTATTATTATTCGTATTAATAATTCGCAGTAGTTCATAACATATTCGCATAAGTTCATTGGCGCCATATGAGGTAAGAGGGGATAGGAAGATAGAAGAGACGACGATTTCGTGAATCACTAGGATTAGTGTTGAAAAATAGTTTTGAAGGGTCTTGCAATCAATGGTATCCGAAAGGAGTCGATAAAAGTCGATAAATATTCGTTTTTCCAGCGTATTTAACTTGAACAATTTAAGGCGGTCTTGATATATGGGTAGAAACCGAACAGATTTCAAAGAGCAAAACATAGGAAACAGCGTAAGATGCTCTCGATTCTGAAAATAGACGTTTTTTATAAGGAGACCACACTTGAGAGGCTTATTCAAGAAGAGGGCATACAAGGGTTAAGTAGAAGGATCAAATCGCGTACGGGTTGGAGAATTTCTTAGACCTTCGTTTCACTGGTTTCACTGGTTTCATGAATTATATCAGCGATCGTGTAAGGAATTGTGTAAGACCATTTCCTGGTCACATATTGCGCCTGTGTCGGGAATCAGTTGAACGGTGGAGAGTAGGTTTATTGAGGAAAAAAAGTTAGACGAGAAAGAGACTAGATGTTTTTGGACTGTCAGACAAAAAAAGTCATGTCCCGAGAAAATGAATGAATGAATGTCAATATTACTAATAGTTATAATAAAATGAAGCTGCCTTGGGAACGTTGAAGGAAGCTGTGTAGGGCTGGAAGAGGACAAGATGAAATTAACACTATAATTGTTAGAAATATCCAATTCAATAAAATGTGTTCCAAGCCAAGAACGGACAATTTGAAGAATATTAATTTTGGGAAAATTAAATGAATACCTTGTTGCTTAAAAGCGTCGACTTTCTTGCCATCCTCCAATCCAAACAAATTCCACAATGTTAAAGGCTGGCGGTTGAAGAAACTTTGTTAGGAGAGATTAAAGATTTGCAGTGAAAGCTTAAGTTTCCATACAAAATTCTTTCGAAGAGTTTGGGTATATAAAATCAATATGAGAATTTAGCAAGAGGACCATTGTTGTTAACATCACATAGAAGAAGTTTTCTATGTTTGAGGGAATTTTCCAAAATATTTGATACAGGGAGAGGAAGATTTTGTAAATATGGCAAGAAGGAATGAATTCATCATTGAGTTCCTGAATTCGTCATCAAGTAAGGAATTTGGTAGGCAGTTGAGGTAAGCAGAACCCAGTAGGGGTAGTCGGCGAAAGATTTTTAAAATTTTTGGAAAAAAAGTCGGCGATAATAAGGCAATTATTAAAGGGTCATCATGATCAAGATATGTGGGCAGCTATCAGAATTTCTTTTGTAGTTGATAAGATGAAAGAATTATTTATAGAGTCGGCTTACGTAACTACTAAGTGCCGTTGATGGCGAGGGGGCAGGTAAAGTACGGATAAGTGCTTAATTATGATAGTTGGGATAGATATTACTGGATTGAATACGAAGGAAAATTGTCCATAGTTTGTTTGTTCTCGGAAAATGGAGCCTGCCCTTACACCAAGATTCGGAGATAGATAAAGTTTTGTATTGAGAAAGGGGGACGTAAAAGTATTAGAACTTTCTTTATAGAATATGAACACCACATCATCTAAGGTGAGGTTATCAACTTTGAAGGCCGCTCGTTGATTTGATGGCGTTTTTCTCATGGATATTGTAAGAAAATAGAACTTTAGTGGAGGTGCTCTGTTCAGAGGAAAAAGAGTTAGATGATGGTAGATAAAGTTCTAGTTGATCTGGGCGCTCTTGAAACCATTGAGCAGCTTTAAGAAAGGGTGCAGTGGGGTAATTTCAGCGTTGCATGTCCACAGTAATGTGACGAGTTCTACGCTACTCGTTCAAAAGAGTAGTAAGAATGATGTTGTACTGGGGGGGTACTTGAAAAAAAAAATTATTGTCACGGGAAGATATAATTCGTCATAATACCCTCAAATAATTAGCTTTCTATCTTGTCTGTGTCAGTTGTATTAATTATTTGTTTGTGACGTGTCGATAACTCTCGCTAAAAATGGATACAATTGAAATCCGTGCAGTGATAAAATACTTTTGCTTAAACAATTTTACTACGGAACAAATTTTTAAAGATTTACGTGAAAAATTGGAAGATTCTGCTCCTCCATATTCCACAGTGGCTCGGTGGTGTGCAGAGTTTAAACGTGGTAGAACATCGGTTAAAAATGACCCGCGCTCGGGCCGCCCATCAACGTCAGTCACTCAGGAAATGATCGAAAAAGTTGAAAAAATTGTTCTGGATGATCGCCGTGTAACAGTCCGTTTTATAGCTGAAGAGTTGAAGATTTCAACTGATAGTGTGCATAGCATTTTGCAAGATCACTTAGGAATGAAAAAGGTATCCGCGCGTTGGGTCCCGAAAATGCTAACGGACGCACAAAAGCAAACGCGACTCAACATTTCAAAGAGCTCATTGGAACTCAACGAGATCCTGATCTTTTTTTGGCTCGATTCGTAACAATGGATGAAACATGGCTTCATCACTATGATCCAGAAACGAAACAACAATCAATGTCTTGGAAAAGACCGTCATCTCCCACACCAAAGAAATGGAAGACTCAACCATCTGCCGGCAAGATCATGGGCTCAGTTTTTTTGGGACAGCCAGGGGTTGATAATGATTGAATACCTTGAACATGGAGCCACAATCACAGGAAATATCTACGCAGAACAAATAAAAAAATTACATCAGAAAATCCGTGAAAAGCGACGAGGAAAACTCGCAAAAAAAGTTTTGTTCCATCAAGACAAGTCTGCAGTTGCCATTGCAGCAATCCAATATGCATGCTGGCTTTGAGATCCTCGATCCTCCGCCATACTCACCGGACTTGGCCCCTAGTGATTTCTATCTATTCCCGCGTTTGAAGGAACACTTGAGAGGCACAAAATTTGAAGATGACGAAGAAGTGAAGGCCGCCGTAAACGATTTTCTAAGTAGTCAAGATGAAGATTTTTTTAAAAAGGGAATTTTGGCTCTAGAAAAATGATTTGCTAAATGTGTTGACCTAAAGGGTGATCACGTTGAAAAATAAGATAATATTAAATAAATTCATTTTCTAACATAGCTATTGTCATTACTTTTTGAACGCCCCTTAAACCAGACCGGATAATTTTCAGTTGAACAACTGCAGCAACTACTACTCTAGAGAATACTAAAGGGTCCGCCATCTAACGTTTTTTTTTTCAAGTAGTGCTTATTTCGTGAATGGTAACACATAGCTCATGTCTGATTTGACAGATAATTAGTTTTATCCTTCCGCTGAACGAATATGGTTGTGTATACGCTTGAACAACGCTTCGCTAAGTGGGCCTGCGATCGACTTACAGAAGATGCCGATTTTGCCAAAAAAATCATCTTTTCAGATGAAGCTCATTTTGATCTTGGCGGGTATGTAAACAAGCAAAATTGTCGCATTTGGGGCACAGAAAACCCGCACGCATACATTGAAAAGCCGGTGCACTCAAAACGAGCCACTGTTTGGTGCGGATTTTGGTCCAGAGGCATAATTGGGCCATTTTTCTTCGAAAATGGGCAAGGAGTGGCCGTTACAGTCAATGGCGATCGTTATCGGGCCATGTTGAACGAATTTTTGTTCACAAAAATTGAAGAGGAGGATATTGGCAACATTTGGTTTCAACAGGACGGCGCTACGTGCCACACAGCCGAAGTTACACTCGATGTTTTGCGCCCTGTTTTTGAAGATCGCATTATCAGCCGCAGAGCTGATGTCGTTTGGCCACCTCGGAGCTGCGATTTGACACCGTTGGACTATTATTTGTGGGGTGCCGTCAAAGATAAGTGTTACGCCGACAAGCCAGAGACAATTGACGCTTTAAAGGACAATATTCGTGAAGCCATTGGTGAAATACAGCTGCAAACAATCGATAATGTGCTTAAAAATTGGACCGATCGTGTAGGCTACTGCATGGCCAGCCGAGGCAGCCATTTGAATGAAATTATTTTCCATTATTAACCGGAAGGATTGTACTTTCAAATAAAAAAAGAAATTTGAGAAAATATCCAGTAGTTTTTTTTTTATAGCATTTTCAAAAAAAAAAAAAAGTTATTTGGCGGACCCTATATAAGAAGAGCCTTAATTTTGCTGCCCATGAGCTCCCGATATCAAGGATATATTCGGGAACATAAACTTGCAATATAAGGATGTCCATAGGGAAGATAAAGACGACTGTAGCAAGATTGAACTCTAGGAGCTCTTTAAGGCTATTCTAGCAAAGGTTAGACGCGTGCAACGAAATCATTGCTTAGTATCTTTGGTAAACGTAGAAAATCAACTTCCAGAAACTGATTTAGGTTCTTGTTTCCTGTGGCTGTGCTTAACCTGTTGGTGGCTAATATAGATTTCCTCATATTCACATCAGCCCAGGCCGATCGACATTTTATCAAAACTTTTCCTATCGAAAAGTCAATATCGACTAGGTCAATAATAGTGTTTCAGGAGCTTTGGCAGAGCTATTCGCTTTTATCAAGATAGCTTTATGATGTTGGGTCAAGTTAAATACAATAAAAAAACGAGTTATATTCAATGATTTTATTTAAGCCTATAAAGATAAATAACGACTTTCCTTTAAATTCAATGGTAATTCAAAGATAGAGAGGGAGAGCAGTAGTATTAATTCAATTTGCTGTTTCCCTAAAATTTTCAGTCAGTCTTGGTAGATATAGTTCCAATTCACACCCTTTAAAGTTGCAAAACTGTACAACAAAAACCAAATGTACATATTTATACGTAATAGAGTCACAAAAGAATAATATAAAATTGGCGATACTATACGACCTTTAGTCCTAAGTGCGTTACACATTTAAAATGTTGTGGGCCATGAAGCCCTTTTGTAAGTACATCTGCTGGCATCTCCTCGGTTGGCAGGTATGACAAATCGATTCTTCCGCTTTGGTAGCAATTGCGAATGAAAAAGTGTTGTATGTTGATATGTTTCGTGCGCGAATTACGTCCAGCATTTCGTACTAACTTGATTGCTCCTTGGTCGTCTTTATACAAAGTGATATAGCTGATATGGCTTCTAATGTCGTTTGTAATATTCTGCATGTGTAGCGCTTCTTTACTAGCTGCCGTGAGCGCCATATGTTCCGCCTCAGTACTGGATAGGGCCACGGTGCGTTGTTTACGTGCTTCCCAGCATATACCAGTACATAGCTGCTCCAGCGAGAATAAAGACGTTCCCGGTATAAGAACTTTTATCCGAAAGATTTTGACCCCAATCAGCGTCAACCACACCCTATAGTTGTCGACCTGTTCGAAAGTAGAAGAGACTGTTGTTAAGTGTACCTTTCACGTACCTTAGAATTTTCTTCAAAGCCCTCAAGTGCTCTTCGTCATAGTTGGAATGACGAGGCTCATAAAGCTGATTGGTTAGGCAATATCTGGCCATGTTGTTACTGCCAGGTACATTAAGGCGCCAATCATATATAGACAGGGGTAATGCTTAATTTCCTCGTAGTCCGTTGTCCGCCTTCGTTAGTTTGTGGCTCGGATCCATCCAAGTCTTCACTGGCTTGCAATGTGTCATTCCAAAACGTTTTAAAATCGATGTTGCATGCACCTTTTGTGACAATTCAACAGAGCTTTGTTTGAGATCTTGATAGAAATCTATTCCGCGACATCTTTTAACCTTTTCGAGATCTTTCATCCTAAATGCTTTTGCCAGTGCTTGCTCTCATCTTGCTTGCTCATCGACGTAGACGATAATTTTCATAATTATGATTTGCCTGTGTACGACAAATAAACATGGATCTTGTTTTGAAGAGCTGAGGCCGAGTTCCCTTGATTTTTCTGTTAATTTCAGATGCCATCGTGGTCCAGACTGCTTAAGTCCATAAAGAGCCTTTTTAAGTAAACAAACTGGATCATTAAATGATTCAAAATCTTCAAGCCACCTTTGAGAAATATTTTTGATTATTTTCTTTTCGTCGGCTGACAAATCAATGAATTGATCTTACGTAGCATCTCTAAAAGCTACGCTGGAATTTCCATTCAATTTTTTCTTCTAACCCGTCGGCGATCCGTTCTCAGTCTTGTTGTCGTCATTCATTGTTATGCAATTCAAATCTGTGATAAGAAGCTTCTCTGACCTACTGTTGCGCTTTGATTGCACATCCGAGTCGGATGTGTAGTTACTGTTGAAAGGTGAGGCGACCGAACAGTCACTGCTACCATTCAATATTTCCGGGTACAGGCATAACAGGAGATGGTTTACCAATTGGAAAGGGGATCACCTGTTTCAATTTAATATCACTGAGATGAAAAATCAAAAATGATCTTCCTTGAAGACTGGTGGCCGGCTATAGGATGTCGTTAAATGATTTCGCCACTCCTTGTCGTCTTGATGGCATTCCTTAAAGCACGATTGGCAAAACAGACAACCGTCACAGCCTTGGCATCGTATTACCTTTTCAGTAACATGAGAAGATGTCTATCGTAAAAATGACGAAAATCATCTGTCTAGGAATGGATGTAGAGGTTGTAGCAGCGTAGAAGACCGAAGTTTGGGGTGATTGCTAGCATGAAAGAGAAGTCTATATACCCATCATAGACGATATCATGGCCAAGCTGTTGTACGATTCAAAATCAGCCTGCCCGCCAAAGTAGTCATGTCATGGAGGATTAGAATCGAGTGCTTTCGGTGCTCTATCAAAACTCACTTCCATCACTGGGTAGTTTTGGTTTCGAAAATGTTCGTTTGGTTTCAAATGTGGTCAGTGCACAGAATTGGTGTGATTGGGCAATCAGAAACCAGCTTATCAAAATCCCCCCAAAAAATATGCGCCAACCATCTACATGAATTCTAACAAAGTTCTCTCAAGAACCTAAGCCGTCAACTATTTTTCAACTATAACTTCTAACAGTTGTCAATGCAATCAGCTCTTATTGAATTATTTTGATTAAAAACCTTTTATTCTATTCCTCTAATTCATGAATCGTATGCAAGGTTCCGATCTAGGCCCGAATGTGCGCACCTCGGCGGCTAATTGAAAATTTGTCACATGACCAAAAAAATTATCAAGCAACAAGGCCACTATTTCACCAGCAGCTTGGCATTTTACATTGGCCTTCTGAGAACAAAAGGCAGCCAACATTGTTCAAGAATGTAATTTATTCACTTAAAAGTTCAGAAAAATTTTCAAACACGTCGCAATGATACCGCCTGCCAGTCCAAGGTAGAAGGGTGCTTCGCTAGGTACTTAGCCTCAATATAGTCTCCTTTTAGCTCGATACACTTGACCCAGCGATGCTCCAACTTCGTTAACCCGTCTGAAAAATACGTTTTTTCGAGCTCGGCAAAGTAGGCTTCCGTGGCGGCGATGACCTCCTCATTCGACTAAAATTTCTGCCCGGCGAGTGACTTTTTTAAGTTTGGAAACAAAAAGAAGTCACACGGGGCCAAATCTGGAGAATACGGTGGATGGGGCAGCAGTTCGTAGCCCAATTCGACCAATTTGGCCGTGGCGAGATTGGAGGTGTGAGCCGGTGCGTTATCATGGTGGAAGAGCACTTTATTCTTCGTCAAGTGGAGCCATAGCATAGCCCTGTGACCGTTTTGCCCTTGTCCAGGTAGTCGATGTGGATCACACATTGCGAATCCCAGAAAACGGTGGCCATCACCTTTCCGGCCGATGGGACAGTCTTCGTCTTCTTCGGAGCGTGTTCGCCGGGTGAAGTCCACTGTTTCGATTGTTCCTTGGTTTTTGGTGTGTACCAGTGGATCCATGTTTCGTCGACTGTCATGAAACGATGCAGAAACTTCTTCGGATTGCGCTTAAACAGCGTCAAACACTGCTCTGAAGTGGTCTCACGGTTGCGCTTGTTGTCCGGAGTGAGCAAACGCGGCACCCATCGAGCCGACAGTTCATGCCCAAAATTTCATGCAGGATATGACCCACGCGATCTTTTGAAATGCCTACTGTCTCAGCTATCTCGCGCACCATCGGTGGTCTGCCAATACGAGATCGTGGATTTTTGTCATCACGAAAGTCATCACCTAAACCCGACGTGCGACCACGTTGAAACTCGTTAAACCAATTTTTGATGGTCGTAATTGAAGGAGAAGAGTCATCGTACACAGCATCCAAACGCTCTTTGATTTCGCTGCGCCATTTCCCTTCCAAAAACAAGAATCGAATCACCGACCGATATTGCTCTTTTTTCATTTTTCTAAAATCCGCGGACACTCCCGCTTCCACACGCGGTCAAAACAAAATTACGAGTCCGATCCGGCTGAAATTTCGACAGTTGCCGTCTACTAGAATGTACTACACGATAGTAAGTTGCTCTTGCGATACTGGCGCCATGTGGCGGTGAGGCTAAGCACTTATCGGAACACCCTCGTAGATAGGCACCTAAGTGAAGTTTTCACTTACACTTCCAGCTGACGCAGATGAACGCGAGTTGGAGTTGGAGTAAAGACACTACAATTTACCAACTCAATTCACTTTAGCTATGCTAGAAGGTTTTTGATGATGCCCAAAACGAACCTTACGAAACGCCTTTGTTTTTTATTTCATAACTTTTGGCTGTGAATTTATAGTATTTCACGAATCGATTTCTATTTAACATCTTTTTAGATCTTGATTATTAAAAATCTTCGCAACGATAACTAGATTAGTATGACGTTTAAAACGACACCCCTTATTGGATTACCCTTTAGAAAGGATTATACGAATGAAAGTGTTCTTTTCTGAATTGCCAATTTTCATGCTTGCCTCTAAGCTAAGACCCGCTGAGGACTCCTTTCTTCTGTATCATTATTATTGTTATTTTTATCGGCCATTTGGAACTCGGTAGTCGGAAGTTCAGATCCTCGTTGATAACCCCCCGCCGTCATTAGAAATTTCCTTCCATGTTTCGTTGTTCTGTTCAATATCTTCTAATTTCATCCTTATATTGACCTCCCATCAATGGCACAGCCGAATAAAATATTACTTAAGGAAGACCAGCATATTTACCACTAAGGTATGGCAACGATTATTGACATCCATAACGATTTTAATCGCTTCTAACGAGCCGCAGGTCCTCCTTCTTCAATCGGTATAAATAGTTGATTCAGTAAAACTGCTTCGAAACCTTACTCCGAACCTTCATCTGGTGTTTGCAACCTTCACAGAAGTGAAACCCATTCAAAAGGTAAAATATCTAAAACCTTTTAAAGTCTTAAGTCTCTCTGCTCATCACGGGATGCTACATAGGAAACAGCTGGAGAGAAATCAGGATGACTGGAAAGGATTTTTGTAAGCTTGGACCGAACACGTGGAGTGTTGGTTGAGTTGTGTAAAACTTTCCGCCCGAATTTCCGACTTTTAGATGAGCTGACTGAGAATAATTGTGCTAAGATGCGGATATACAAGACCTAAACACGAATATAATTTCCGGACTGTCACAGTATACGTTACCAGCGTTACCCAACCATAGTTAATTAGCTTCTATTGAGTTTGACGGTTCCACTTAACTAGAAAAATGTGCTTAGGTTACTCATGGAAAAGCCATCCTATTAAGTTCATTTCAGAAAGTGACTTGAAAGCAAAAGCTTTAACCTAATCCATGTGATCTTAAACCAAATGAACGTGCTGATGCCGGCCATCACGGCGGTAGTTTCCAAGTGCCAATAAAATCTCACACACTGACCGAACCCCGACTTACGATCTTTCCACCTCACTAACTGCGCGCTATTCTTTCTCATTCCAATCAAATCTCTCCCCAGCGACTCGAAGATAACCGTTCAAAGCGATAAAATGAAACAGCGCCACAAGCGTTAAAACCATTTCATCTAGATGACATCGAGCAACATAAATGCTGAACCAGCATCGCTCCTGAAAAAAAAAAAAAAGGATTCACAATCCACCACCAACACTGAGAGCCTTACCACGAACGTTAGTATCAGCATTGTTGGAATGATGACAGCAATTCATACCTATCATCAGTGGCACAACACAAAGGACGAAAGAATAGAAGAAGTTCGTTCGCATCCTTCGGGAGATGTCATTGTTTCCAACATCAAAATGAATCTTTTTCTTCTTTTTTTTTCCTTCATAATGACAGCAATAAAACCATGAAATACACTCCTGCCAGCCATTTGCACCATATGACGACTGCAGACCCATGGAATGCACACCTTCATCCCTCCAGCATGACCATTACCCGATACAGAAACCGGAATGATATCACTGCCATATGGACATAGTAAGCCGATGCAAAAGGAGGAGAAGGAAAATTTCTTTCACAAGATACAGATAGTTTATTATTAGTCTCAGAGGTTTCATTAAGGATACAGGGCGACACACATACATGCACAAGAGTCAGGAGCAGAGAATTCCTTTTCGTCCACAGATTGCTGCTTCTGGCCTTGCTCGGTTCAGACGAAGCGAGGAAAACCAAAGCGCCTGGTTAGGGTAATGGTTGTTGTATCACCATGGTAACAGTGTATCCTTGTGGTACTGCGTTTCTGACATCTGTTAAGCATGGCAACCAAAGGCAACATAGAATCCGAATCCCTTCAATCCTATTGTGTTGGAATTTGCCGGGTGTCGAGCTTTTCCGCTGTACTTCCGTTTTCTTAACGTTGTGCTTGTGTGCGACTGTCCGCCAGCAGTTGACTTGGTAATGTTTCCCTGATGACAGTGTCATTAGATTCTGATTGTGTTGTGTGGCGACGGCTATTGCTCTCTGGCTCCGAAATTATATGCAAATGATGGCGAAGGACTAATGTAATTGGTTTTTAATTAATTCGAAGATGTGCTGTATGCGTTGGGACGGATTTCAAAAGGAGTGAGGGCATCATAAATATTTGACTGTTATGATGGTGTTAATTAACTGTTACGGCATGCGTACAACTCGACTTTAGCGGAAGGCATTATGGCGAGTCATTTAAATAATTTACTTGGTATTCGGGTCCACAGGATAGAAACAAGGTTGCTCTTCGGTGGTCTGTACCGAGGCTGGATGGCACTGGCAATGAATCATGAGAGAAAACAGTTTTGCGTAATTTTAATTGTTTCCCTAATGTCCGGGTGGCGCTCTGCAAAATGGGAAACAATTGATTAAGTGAAAAGTTCAGTTGTAAAATATTAGAGTTGTTAAATGGGGTTGTGGGGAGGAAATTATTTAACCAATGCTAGTATGGAATGTAGTGCCATTAGTTAGGAGATTTTAGTCATATCAAATGGCTTTTTTGGAATGTCCTTACAGCTCGACGCTTGGTTTGTGAGTTATTTCGAATTCATTCGCTTCGGTAATGAATTCGGGGAGTGCAATGGTTTATTTGTGTAATTACTGCCAGCTCATAAACAATATATTTGAGTAGTCTGACCAGTGTTCCGGGCGATACTCGCACAGTAGAATTATTCCCCAGATCCGAGGTGAATCATTGCGGACATGTTTTCATGTTTTCGTTATCTAAGTTTTAAAATGTGTTTGCATTTCATCAACTTCTGGCATCCTACAGCTACTCATAATGAAGGTTTAAAAATAACAATTTGATGTTGCGTATACGCCGTGGTGGACGATTTTATTGTAAATCTCGGCACTACTCTTCTCCTTGTCTGCTGACATACATATATGGCGCTCTATTAGTAAACTCATGAATTAAAAAACCTGGCATTTTGGCTATCGGCCATTCGCTAAAACTCACATCGGGGAGTATGAATAGATGTAAAGACCCAGAGTCTTTATTCAGGACTAAGTTACGACACTTTTAGTAGGTTTTGATAGGTTTTCAATATCAAAGTGTATCGCTCTATTGGAAATTGCTATAACTTTTGCAAATGGCAGGAACTGTCAATTTTGTTTTGATATTTCTGAAATAAACATGCAGGATATACCTATAAGCCACTCCTACTCCTCAAGATCATGGAATACTGGTGATATTGTGGCCTGTGGTCATCTGAGCATTGCGATAAATATGTCTCGGATGATCCGTCAACGTCGACTAGATGTCCTGCAACGCAATGGTCATTACCCGTTTGCCGTCAATTCAATCACTCTCCCGCCTCTAGGTATTGCTTTGCGGGGCTGGCGAGCGATTCATCGCAGTGTCGGCTCTGTGGAAGTATTTAGTATTTTTCCAATTATAGCATTCCCTTGAAGCTAGATTCCGTAGAGTATCGAATAATAAGATGAGTTTTCAGGACCAATTTGCGATAACCCCCGTGACCAGGAAAGTCTTGCATTTAGTTGCAGTTTCCTTGTTTTCGGTTCACCCACATATCGATTGATGGAATCAGAATGTGAGTTCATTTGCCCTTACCATCTTGATCAATTACTGCCTTTGTGGCTGACTCCGTGACTTGAACGTGCTTTGCAACAGACACAATAGCTATATTTTGATATCCTGGCGAAGCCTTTCTCGCAGTACGCCGTTGCACATAAGATTCAACACGGAACTGTGAGGTATTCCCTAATCTGTGTTATATCTTACCTTCCTGTTGGTAAGGTAGCTTAAGATAGCATAAGAACCTTGAGTTTCCATCCTCATCCATATCCTTATTTGGGATCAGACAAGTTAAATGCGTTTTTAATTCGGTATCATTTAGTGTCAGCACTGTGCAATATTCTATAGGTATGTTCTTCCCATCTTCAAGAGTATTCTTCTATCGCTTCAGACTTATAATCGACTACCGTTTTGTGGTGTCGACAGTAGACCGTGATTTTCTGAAACCAACCAACCTGGACGAGGTGCAGATGGTTTGAGTCGAAGATGTTCGTTCACTACTCTCCGAGGGTGGTTGTCCTCGATAGAATTCGAGAGATTCGACTGAATTTGTCGCGTCGGTTGTAGTTCACAGTAACTTTATTTGTTTCTATGTCATTAAGGTGTTATATTGGAAATTCACACACAGAGTATGAATTTTAAAGTGATCTTATACTGCCTTCGCCAGCATTTTTTGATCATCTCTTATTTACAACTGATATTGATGCACAATTTTTTCGCATCGAAATTGTGCTTGGCTATGGACAGTCTTGAACTACAGACCTTACGCTCAATAGTCGGTGATGATTACAATTGAACCGCAATTACACATAAGTATTTTGCCTTGTACTCTTTGATTGCTTTTGTTAATTGCCGTTGTTGGAAATCAGGAAGCCTCTGGGCAGTTGGGATTTACAGCAATTCGTCCTGAGAGCCACCACTAGCCCTGCCGAGTTGCTGCATCACAAGCTTCAGCGATGTTTTGTGTAAGTTGAGGCAACAAATTTTCGGGGATCCATTAGAATTCACTTTAGAACTGATTCTTTTCGAACACATCCCCGTGGAACAGACTGTCCTTGTTATTCTAAGGGTTGCGTAGTTCTTCCCTTCGCAGATTACTATGGCGCAGCCTTCGCTGGACCTCCACTTCATATTGCGCAGAGCTTGCTAAAATGGGATTGATGATTGATCCCATTGGGATCCCATGATCTCTGCCTTGCCTACTTCTAAGGGCGCAAAAGTTTTCAGAAGAATACGCCCATTGACATTGCTGAGCCTACTGCTTCACTTCATAGGCCATATTTTGAAATCCCCACCGATGTTGACATCAGTTCTGTATTGCCCATCAGTCACTATCGCGTTCAACATCGTTTTGTATTGGTTGATTGTCCAGCTACGCCATTGATTCATATGTACAAATTCCTCTTTTTCCTGCCAATTTTTTAAAACACGTTATTTCCACATGCCCATATTGTCTTGGAGCTGCCCCAATAATACTGTCGAGAGTAGGGTCGTGTATTGGTTGCTTATCACTATCACATCCGCTTTCTCATCTTTCGCCGTCTGATTCAGAATATCCTGAGTATCCTGAATATCCGGCTAACTTTCCTGCTCGGGGCTAAAGGATGCCCCCTTGCTGAAGTTTTTAGCCATGTGGCCCTCCGCTCCACACCTCCTGCAAAGTTTTGAACAGCATTTACAATAGTTGGCTAGGTGCCCAAACTGTAAGCATTTGAAGCATTGCTTCAACAGCGTTTTTTATCAGATCCGACAGTTTACCCAGCCAATCCTTAGTCTTCCTGCTTTGAAAAACTTTTCTGATATTTCTTCCGGAAGACTAATTTTATTGCCATATATCGGGAATAGAGATATCGATACTTCCTCGAATCGAAAGTGAGCTCTTATGTCGTCACAGATTTACTCCTTTGAGGTGACTTCATCGTAATATTTTTGGTAACTGCTCTTTTTATCTCCGCGGTCTCGCTCCTGTTAATCATCTGGGGATCATCTTAACAGGACTTCCGTTTTGGCTGAGTAGTGGATTTAGGCCAAAGAGAAGTTTGTAACGAGGTGATCATCCTGAAAACCTTTTTTGACTTCTCGTCCAAGATCTGAATGGCCGTGAGCTCAAAGAAAGTGCATATGCCTTCGATGACGTTCTTCTTTTACTGTCTCTCCTAGTTTAACCAGTTAACTGTTTATGACGAATATATTCAGTGCCCCAATTTTGGTTGTTTTTTTTTTGGTTTTAGGTGTTGTGTTCATACGCCAAACTCTTGTTAGTCGAGATCAGGATACGCCACGGATGGCATTTTGTCATCTGTTTTGCAGCCCATTTCGGTGGAAGACTTGAAGATCTTCCCTTTCAGAGAGTGCAGACAGGCAATTGGCTTCTGCCTGCTGACCATCAATCTCACCTGAGTTATACTCACTCATGAACTTATACGACTTTCGGTTGAAATTTATCATGAGCGACGTTGACGAATACGTAAAACAAAATTTGCATTCTAGTATCATTCACGAAGAGTAATTATATTCACTTAAAGTCGTTGCACTATTTACGATGGAGGTGTGATCTCACTTTGTCGAGAGCGTCATGGGCTACTGCGATTAGTAAACTATGGTCAACGAGTTTTCATTGGGAATTGGTCGGCAAAATCGTCTAATTGGACGATTTTCTTTGGCTTATTTTAAAATTTTAAAATGATGCATGACACGACTAGATATCACCGGTGTTGTAAGAGTAAAAAATCTGGAGCATGACTTTGTAAAAAAAAAAAAAAAAAACGGTCAAACCGTAGCATTATGGAAAAGAACGCTAAAAGGAAAATCACTACCCCGCCAGGCACCACTAATGGTCGTGATCCTGGGACGAGCAGCAATGCTCGGGTCAGAGCTATAGGATTTCCGGGGAATAGCAAAGTATTGCAACGGCGTAAGCAACAGTTAAGAGTCGCGAGTTGGAACGTTGGAAGCATGAGTGGTCGCAGCTATGAGCTTGAAGAAATGATGGTTAGAAGGCGAGTAGACATCCTGTGCGTACAAGAGACGAAATGGCGAAACACCGGTAATCGGGCACGTTTCTTGGACGTTAAAACAAAAGCCTACAAGATGTTTTACTATGGATTGGAACAAGGGAAAAACGGAATCGCCATCATCCTTGCGGCAGAGCTACATGGCAACGTCTTAACCATTTCAAAGTCCAGTGACCGTTTGATGGCTCTCAAATTGGTGATGCATGGTGAGGTGTGGAACATCATAAGCGCATATGCCCCTCAAGTCGGATGCGAACAAAAAGAAAAAGAAAAAAGAAAAAAAAGAAAAATCTGGCTAGATTTCCACAACCTTGTCAAAATCATCCCAAAGGAAGAGCTTTTGTTTGTTGGGCGAGATTTAAACGGACATATCGGGAAGACAAGCGAAGACTATGAAGACTACCACGGAGGGCTGGGATACGGCACCAGGAACTCTTCAGGTGAAGATATCCTAAACATGTGCAAGTCGTACGGTCTTATAGTGCTAAATACCATGTTCGTCAAACAAAGCCGGCACCTGATCACTTATAGCAGCGGCGGAAATGAAAATCAAATAGACTATCATCTGGTATCCAGTTTCATGAAGCCACGAGTTAAAGATTGCAAAGTGATCCTGGTAGACGCGATGGCCCCTCAGCACCGTCTCCTCCTTACTGAATTTTTTATGGAGGCGAGTAAGAAGTCAAAGCAGAAAACGAAGGTGTCTGAGAGAATCAAGTGGTACAAGCTGGATAAAGGAAAAGGCGAAGCTTTTATTACCAACATGAAAAACTACCTCTCTTCCATTATCGATGAGGTCGGTAATGAGGAGTGCAGAGCACAAGACATGTGGGATTCCCTACAACAATCTGGCCTGGAGAAAGTCAAATCACTGCTCGGAACATCTAAAGGTCCCTGCCAACACGCAAAAGAAACCTGGTGGTGGACAGACGAAGCCAAAGCAGTGATACACGAAAAGAAAATGGCTTTCCAAGCTTGGTCAAAGTGCTCTTCTACTAATAGAGAGGAAAAAGCTCGCCGTGAAAAGGTATATATATATTGCAAAGGTATCGCGAAGAAAAAATGTGCCCAATTCAAAGCGAAAAGCATGGAAGGCCTCTATCAGGAGTTGGAAGAAATATCGTCTTCCGCGTCTGACAGGAACCAGGCTACCCAGGAGCTTCGACAAAGCAATTTGAACAAAGGAGCAAATATCTTTAAGATAGCCGCCCAGAGAAGAAGAAATGCTCAGGAGATTCGATTCCCAAAGTTTATTAACAATGCTGAAGGCCAACTCCTTGTGGAAGACGAAAAAATTCTCCACAGATGGCGACAGTATTGCGGGGAACTTCTGAACGAACAGTTTCTTCGAGTGTACTTTCCAAGAGCCGCCCCGAATCATGCCGAAATATCCGTCATCACAGTCAAAGAAGTTCGGTACGCGGTTAAAAACTCCAAGAAAAGAAAAGCTGTTGGGCCGGACGGGATACCCTCTGAGTTCTGGAAAAAGATGGGAGACATAAGGTCTAGATGGCTCATGGTTCTTATCTCCAAACTTATGAGAGGCGACGCTATGCCTAATCAATGGAGGGAAAGCTATCTTCTTCCTTTGCACAAAGGAAAGGGTGATACGCGAAATTGTGATAACTACCGTTCTGTCAAGCTGATGTCGCACACCATGAAGATCGTTGAACGGGTATTAGATAGCCGACTGCGGAAAATAATACGACTATCTGATGACCAGTGCGGGTTTGTCTCGGGTAAATCAACAACAGATGCAATCCAAAGTATAAGGATCATGATGGAAAAGTATCGTGATTCTTCAAAGGACTTGCATATGGTATTGGTTGATTTCGAGAAGACCTTTGACCGGCAACCAAGAGATCTTTTATGGGTAGCGCTAAGACAAAAAGGAGTTCCAGAAACCTACGTGCGAGTGATCATGGACATGTACAAGAGAGCAATGTCAAGAGTAAGATGCACCGCAGGAGTCACCGAAGAGTTCGCAATCAAAGTTGGTGTACACCAAGGGAGCGTCCTCAGCCCACTGCTTTTTATAGCAGTCCTTGATTGCTTGCTTGAAGGAAAAGTGACGGACCCCAATGTGCACCAGCTATTCCTTGCTGACGATGGAGCCATTATAAGTGACGATCAGGCGTCCCTACAACGAGCATTTGATGTGTGGGTGGACATTTTTGAGGGACACGGGTATCGTATTAGTTCAAAGAAGACAGAGTATCTGTGCTGCCCGTTCTCTGACCCTCATCAGCCTATTCCAGACATTTACTTGAATGGAAGAGTGCTTCCCAAGTGTGAAAAGTTTAAATATCTGGGATCTATGATTAATAAAGAAGCAACTTGTGATGACGACATCAACCATCGCGTAAGCGTAGGGTGGATGAAGTGGCGGGAAAACTCCGCCATCTTCTGTGATCGAAAAATGCCCCCTAAGCTGAAAGGAAGGCTCTACACTTCA
This sequence comes from Merodon equestris, assembly GCA_958301585.1. Classification (NCBI taxonomy): domain Eukaryota; kingdom Metazoa; phylum Arthropoda; class Insecta; order Diptera; family Syrphidae; genus Merodon; species Merodon equestris. The sequence continues at coordinate 49,661,597 of OY284415.1, read as the reverse complement.
GTTGTACGTCCGGCGCTCACATACGGTTCACAATGCTGGACAATGCACAAAAAGTATGAGAGCAAATTAACGGCAGCTGAGATGAAGATGCTTCGCATGACAGCGGGAGTAACAAAGCGTGACAGAATTAGAAGTTCAAAGATCCGAGGAAGCCTCCACGTAAAAGAAACCATCACAAGAAAGATAGAGCGCGACCGACTCAGTTGGTATTGTCACGTTCAAAGGAGAGATCCTTTGAACTCCATCCAAAAGGCGATAGCAATCAACGTTCCAATCTCAACACGCAAAAAAGGCAGGCCGAAAAACAATTGGTGCAAACAAATGCAAAAACACCAGCATTTGATTGGCCTCAGCGATGAAGTAATCCCAAACCGGGAAGCCTGCCGCTACTTTCTAAGGTCAAACCGGCGGACTCCACAAGCGGACCAGTAGGAATGCAGTTAAGTGGGAAGGTTATGGTTCTACACTTCTGACCATAACAACGCCGGAAAAAGGAAAAGAAGAAGAAGAAGAAGAAGAAGAAGTGGAAGCGGGAGTGTCCGCGGATTTTGGAAAAATGGAAAAAGAGCAAAATCGGTCGGTGATTCGATTCTCGCTTTTGGAAGGGAAATCGCGCAGCGAAATCAAAGAGCGTTTGGATAGCTGAGACAGTAGGCATTTCAAAAGATCGCGTGGGTCATATCCTGCATGAAATTTTGGGCATGATAAAGCTGTCGGCGCGATGGCCGCGTTTGCTCACTCCGGGCAACAAGCGCAACCGTGAGACCACTTCAGAGCAGTGTTTGACGCTGTTTAAGCGCAATCTGAAGGAGTTTCTGCGTCGTTTCGTGACAGTCGACGAGACATGGATCCACTGGTACACACCAGAGACCATGGAACAGTGGACTTCACCCGGCGAACGTGCTCCGAAGAAGGCGAAGATTGTCCCATCGCCCGGAAAGTTGTGATCCACATCGACTACCTGGAGAAGGGCAAAACGGTCAAAGGGCTTTACTATGCCAAATTATTGGTCCGATTTGACGCCGAATTGAAGAAAAAACGGCTCCACTTGGCGAAGAAAAAAAGTGATCTTCCACCATGATAACCCACCGGCTCACACTTCCTCCCTCGCCACGGCCAAATTGGTCGAACTAGGCTACGAACTGCTGCCCGATCCACCGTATTCTCCAGATTTGGCCCTTGCGACTTCTTTTTGTTTCCAAACTTGAAAAAGTCACTCGCCGGGCAGAAATTTCAGTCGAATGAGGAGGTCATCGCCGCCACGGAGGCCTACTTTCCAGACCTCGAGAAAACGTATTTTTCAGACGGGTTAAAGAAGTTGGAGCATCGCTGGGTCAAGTGTATCGAGCTAAAAGGAGACTATATTGAAAAATAAATCAGAGGCTCTTGAGACAGTTCTATTTGTCGCTGTTTTTGAATCGGACTAATGCAACCAGCAAAATTACAAAATGTACTTACCGTTTACCATCTCTATTACACAATTTCTACTCCATAGTTCCAATACAACTTACTTGAATTATCACAATAGGTCGAGAGGCGCTAGGGTGTGCTTCAAGTAGTCTAATCTGAATAGGGTTGGAAGAAGTTGTAGCAGGTAAGCCCTTCAAATTACTCACGAAGATATGGGCTACGAGGGAAAAGGAATAGGGAATCTGAAACAGGAACTTATATCTACTCAACCACTTATATCCTGGTTACATGAATATATTTTCGTTCAGCGATTGAGAAATATAATTAGATTGAATTAAATACAAACGAAGATTGAAACACTTAAAACAAGAGCGAATGCCATTCACTTGTAGACCTTTCTTTTCGATTCTCAGTGATTGCAGTTATACGAGCACATGTCATAAATTGACAGAAGTTATGTAAGTGGTCGCATCCATTGGGCAGCAAATAGTCCCTGTTTATTGCCATTCACCCAGTCACTGGGTGATATTTTTCTTAGTCACTTTCAGGATATACGTTCCAATCATTGGCAATACGTCTGAGATAAATAATGCCAAGCTATATCCAAAATATTGACACTTGTCATGGACGTTTGCCCTGTAGATATATTCCTTCCGCACGACTCCATGCACCTCCCCCCCCCCATCGAATTGGAAGTAACCGGTCGAGAGAATTTCCAAAGGAAACGAACATATGTCAATGGAGTCCCGATTCAAAATCAATTCTCCGTTAAATCGAAAGAGCACCACTGACTCAAATGGACCACGAAACCCTTTAGTCCGGAAGAAAAAAGACTACAATACACGTGTGGAACGTCTGGAAGGAAACGGAATTCCGAGTAAATCCGGCAGCCAAACGATGACACCAAATCCTAGATCTCCGAGAAAAAAAGAAATTATCCTTCAAAGGAATTGCACCCAAGGATGTGTGTACAGATGTGAGTATGGCCAACCATTAGCAGTATAACGACTCGATGGTTAGCCCGTATCCTGTGTGGGATATAGAGTGTACAAAGCAGCTGAAAACCTTCATCAATACATATACACACTACCACTGGCATGTGTATGTTCAGCATGCAGGTCCTTGTCAAGCATCTTTGCAGATTTGCATACGGAAGCGTTCGAAACACGCGGAAATCAGTGGGGCCTGCTGGTGATGATGAAGAATTCTTTACTCGAGTGGCTTTTCTGTGCAAATCCTTTTGCACCCCAATCACGATGAGCTCTATCAGTGTGGTGAAAATTGTGTGCGGGCGTAGGGGTAGAGAAACGAACACAAGTATTTCATTTGAAACTTCCTCACGCTAATGTACATACAAAGTTTTACTCAAGTAGACTAGTTTGAGATTGTAGTGTAGACGACACATCCAAGCATGTTGTATAATGGTATCGTTCTAAGTCAAGCATTTTTGAGGGATAACTATGACAGGGCAAGAAGACACAGAGAAATAAAAGCAAATTTATTCGCTGTCAAAGGAAGAAACAGGATATGCAAGAGAAACGCATCAAGTAAACTGCTTTGCCAGCATATTGTCCACTGTCAATAACGACATTCATGTTGCATTCAGCTAGTGGAGAGAACCGAAGAAGAAGTTCAAGTCTGAGATATACTTGTACAGGATTTTCAGCGGCAGCAAGGGAAGGATGCCCGGGCAAAGGACATTATTTTGAAAATTGGAAATTTTGTCCGTGCTTCCCAGAACCAACTTGATTAACTTTTAATGAGACTTGCCCGTGTCAGTTGAAAAGTGTAATTAAATCAAGGACTACAAGGATATCGCTTTAAATTAATTCTAGAACACAAACAAATATAGACAATTTACGATCGGTGAAAGGACAATAGAGACATTTCCAAGAAAAACTTGCTGTAGCCAGTATTTTTCACGCAAAATCTAACAAGCGCAGAATGTATCCACAGAAAACAAAATACCCCGTTTGTAGAGAAAATAAATCATCCTCGCTAACGCGAAGCAGCAAAGGTGAACAAAAAATATTGTACAGCAACATACAGGACCTTAACAAAAATTGTTTATGCATATCCTTGCGATAGCGCCATACACCCGGTCATGTTTCATTTCCTTTAATCCATTTCGTTCTTTCGTCGCTGCAGGGATTTTATGAAAATTTATTTAAAACAAACATATCCTGCAGGCATCTAGCTTCTGTTGAAAAAATAGACATGAAACAAAAAAGAAACAGGAGCTTGGAGAGGAAATAGGAGTAACATTTAATAAACTAAATTCCAACAAAGGTCTTCATAATACTGTGGCCGTATGCATAGGTGGATATTCATTTCACCGAGCTGCACTGTGCGTAACAGAGTTCTTTTATGGTATGCTTTAAAAAACAGAAAAGAAGCTGGAGGCTATAGCGAAGACTAAATGGCAACAGAAAATATACAATCTGACAAGATGAACTCCGAGATTCATAAGACTTCACAGAATTTAATTTGAAAATAAGTGAAAAACAACAAACAACGAATCAGGGCAAGAAAAAAGATATAAAAGAACGGCAATGGTAGATGAAAACCTATAATTTAATTAGATGCTTTAAATTCTTAAAGATTTTTTGTGTTGATTTTCGCATATCTGGTCATCTGGTAGTGATGTTTAACATCATCGTCCTTAATAATCCATAGGGGTCTTCAGGCCTAAGCTCATCCCTAGGCGGTTCAATGGGGATCATTAGATTAGATTTCCACGTTAGATGCGAACGTTCTATACCATTTTTGAAGGTTGGTTGGCCTGAAGTGTTTCGAACTTCAGGAAAGAGCCACAATTTTAGGCGTTCAATTCCTAGACAGTTTATGATTCAATCTTTACCAACATTCCCCTTTAACAATAACTTGGCCAAGAATGGTGTGAAAATTTTTCCCTCGAAATGGGCAGGGTCTGCTTCATCAGGTTTAGTAAAATCTTGTAAAGGTGGCCAGTTATTATAATTTTATATATTTTTTTAGTTAACGTTTTTGAAAATAGTAAAATTTAAATGGCCTCTGGAATGAGAGACGAATGTGCGGCACAAAATTGTTCATCGCTGTTGCGGAGTTGAAGTGAAAATTACCTCAATCCGATTGTTTTAAGTCATTCGAATTTGGTGTTTTCTTCTTGTAAGCTTCCTATTTGTAATAACGCCTATGGAAAAAGTCAGGAGCTGCCAGGTCTGGAGACCGTCCAACGAAATCTAGAGGTTCTCGTTTTTTTTTTTTTTTTTTGATGGCTTCTACTATCTGTTGGAGCACTCAGACACAAATACTGGTCCATTGTACTACCAGACAGACACCTTGTCTTTATTGTATTTTCCCCGTTGTCCGGAGAAAAGTGAGGAGGGGTTTCAGTGATGCTAAGTTCAGAGATTCGGCACCTACCACGTCAGCCCCAAGGGTGCGCCACCGTGCGCAAGCGAAGGTGAAACAGTCGCAGAGAAAGTATTCTACTGTGTCATCCTTCTCGCAACATGCAGCACAGGTAGGCATCTCACTGATGACAAGCACGTAGAGATGCTTGGTAAAAGTGAAATGGCCCGTAATGACGCCCGCAAGCCTTCTGCAATCATTTCTCCTTAAGGATAAGAAAACTGTTGCGGTCTTCCTGCAGACATCAAGGCGTATACACTTAATCATCCTGCATCCTGAATATTCCCTCCATCTACGACCTCCATCCATGACTGTGTAAAGACCCAGTCGTTGATGTCAGATTTGACCGTGGAAGCAGGTAGACCTAAGGCGGGTTTAGGTCATGAGAAACTCTTCTTTGAGCCCCTTCTAGCGAGTTCATCGGAGATCTCGTTTCCTGAGAACCCAGAGTGACCTGCGACCCATACAAGCCTAAGTGAATTTAGTCTTTCCACAAAAGTCTCGGGTTCATGCAATAATTTGGAGTTGGATAGAGGGTTGGACACAGCCTTCAGTGCAGCTTGGCTGTCACTGGAGGCGCATATGCTTTTTCCCTTCCACCTGTGTTTCACAACATATTGCACGGCCATTAGGATTGCGTAAATCACCGATTGAAAGACAGGCGCATATTTTCCTAACGAGAAGTGCAGTCGAATGTTTTCGCGCTCAAAGAAAACTCCAGCGCCGGATCCCTGCCCAGTCCTGGAGCCATCTGTGAAAATCCGAAGACATTCCATACCCAGGTTCAGTGTCTGACCAAAGCCAGTCCTGACGCCATGGAAATGTGACTGTGAAATTACAGCGCAGTAGGAAGGCAGGTGTCATTGCGCCAGAAGGCATATCCATGAGACAGGGGTCGTAGGATATTTCTCGCGCAAGTACACTTTCACTCCAATGCGAGTTTTACCAAAGACCATTTTTCTTTAGGCGAGACATGACCTTCAGTGCGCACCCTCTGATATGTATGTCAAGGGGTGGAAGATTCATCATAGCATCTAGAGCAGCTCCCGATGTGCTGAGGAAAGCCCCTGTGCAGCCGCTCTTTGAAATTTGGTGAGTGTAGCCACAGCGTGTTTGCGTGTTAGCCTGTTGCACCAAACAACCGATGCATATGAGATTATCGATCTTATCATTGCCATGTAGATCCAAAGGACCTTTTTCAGCGATAAACCCCATGTTTGACCCAAGGCACCTTTGCATTGCCAAAAAGCTGACAGCGCTTTGGTGGTTTTGGACTCAACATGCTTTGACCATAGGAGCTTGCTATCTAAGATCGGGAGGGGAATGCCTTTTAGCACCAGCTGAGTAATGCCAGTATTTTTCCTCCTTGCGAAGAGAACGACATCAGTCTTAAGTGGATTAACTGACAGCCCATTACTCGTGCACCAGTCTTCGATCACATCTAGCGCCGCCTGCGCTTTGAGACAGCCAGTCGCTAAACATAAGCCGACAAAGAGAACAGCAACATCATCCGCATAAACCTGGGCATAGATTGCAGAGGCATTGAGAGCATCGAGCAGAGAGTCGACCACCATGCGGCATATCAACGGAGACAAGACACCACCTGGCGGGCAGCCCCTGCTTACTCCAGGATTTTCCGCACTGATAAGCATGTTTTTTGTCCGAGAGAGGATGCATTCCAAGGGCAACTTTGCGCATGTGTAACTCTACTATTTTCTCCATGCTTTTCAGCAAGAAGGATGTTTAGACTGATTGGTCTAAAACTCTTGGCGAGTGAGTAATCTTCTTTCCCTATTTTGGGAATAAAGGCCACTTTCACCGCGAGCCTAGGAATAGTTATATAGGCAAGTGCCAAGCTAGCAGTGAAAATTCTTTTCAGAGTAGGAAGCAGCTGTCTTATACCTTCTTGAAGCATAACAGGGTATATCCCATCAGTGCCCGGCGACTTGAAGCCATCGAAAGATGCCACAGGAAATTCACTGGCCTCAGTAGTTGCCACGCGTAACCGCATACCAGCTACGCCGAGTTGTTTTCGTCGTTTCAGTCGCAGTTTTCAATGAGGTAGTGTGCAACGAGCTGATGACAGTCTGATTTCCCGGAAAATGGGTCTGCAACAGTAAACTAAGAGTTTCTGCTTTAGACTCGGTGAAGGTACCATCAGACTTTCTGAGTACATCCAGCTTTGTCGATTTTCCTCGTTTGAGAACGTTAACCAACTTGCTGGTAGCGCTCAGGGATTTGATTTCTTTGCAGAAGGGCTTATACGAATCATTCTTCGATTTGCGAATAAGCTTCTTATATTCCTTCTGCTTCGATCGATATTTATTCCAGTCATCTTCCGAGTTCGATTTAAGCGATCTATTCAGGAGACTTCTTGCTTCCCTGCGAAGACATTGGAGCTCAGCATTCCACCAGGGACCCGACTTCCTGCTGAGAGGTTTTTTGACAGGACATGCGAGTTCGAAACAGTTGGTGATGGCGCTGCTCAAGTTATGGACGGCATCCTCCACCAATTGATTTGTTTTGAGTTTAAGCAGGGCTTGAGTGGATTTCTCAAGCTCCTCCCTTAATCGCACCCAGTCCGTCTTTCTCAGATTCCGCTTGGGCTGCGAGCGAGAAATCCCACACTTCAATTGGAATTCGATATATCTATGGTCTGACAGCGTAACATCTGGTAAGGCTCTCCAGTGACTGGTGGCTTTCACATGCCTATTAAACAGGGTTAGGTCAATCACTTGTTATCGTCTCGCCGTCACAAAGGTTGGTTGAGAGCCAACATTGTTGATGATAAGTCAGACGAAAGAATGAAGTTTAAAAGATGGTCTCCTCTCCGATTGCGTTTGAGTTGAGCATGGTTTCGTTCTCTTCCACCAAATGAATTTAATTTCATAATGGTAGGGCAAACATCCCTATTTATTGAGCTTAATACAAGCTAACATTCATTTAGCTTAATCTATTGTAACTTAGAAAATACGAGGAACGGGGAAGGGAACCGGAATTTAAAATACTTAAGCAAGGAGTGACGAGGTTGAAATCGAAGTAAGGATTCGAATTAACACTTCCTAGCATACGAAAAATGGGTTCATTGGATCCGTAGGCGATACGGGTGGTGGGTAGATAGAAGAGGCGGGGATTTCGTACCTTGCGTTGATAAAGACAGAGTTGTAGAGGGTCGCGCAGTCAATGGTGCATGAAAGGAGACGATGCATGCAAATAATGTCGGATATTCTTCTTCGTTCTTCCAGCGAGTTCAAATTAATAAGTTTTAAGCGCTCTTGATAGTGAGGGTAGGTTCAGAGGATTCTCCCAGGGTAAGCCGTGAAGAGGCCACACGTGAGAAGCGTATTCAAGAAGGGGCGGAACAAAGGTTATGTAGAGAGATGGGCTAACGTGGGGGTTCGAGAATTCTTTAGACCACCGCTTCACGAAATCGAGTGCTGAATTAGCTTTAAGGATTATCTTGTCTATATGTGCACGAAAATTTAGCTCCTGGTCACATAATATGCCAACATCGTGAATAGCCTGAACGGTGGAGTTATGCTGATTATTGAGGAAGTAGAGACGAGGAGGAGGTTTGATTCGTTTACGTGAAAAGATGATTGATTGGCATTTGGCAATGTTAGGCTCCAAGCAAACACCAGATGGAAAAACTATTGAGATCAGATTGAATAAGGGAAGAGTCATGACTGGAGGAAATCGTCTTGACGAACTTAGTGACGGCATCTAGTGAGATGTGGGAATGTTTGATCGCCATTTCAATATCAATAGTGGACCTAAGTGGCTGCCTTGGGGGGCACCGGAGGAAGCTAAAAAGTGTAAGAGAAGGCAGAACTGCAACGAACACTCTAATAGCGATTTTTCACGTATCCACTTCAAAGAAATGGGATCGAAGCCAAGGGAAGACTATTTGAAGAGTGGGAGATTTAATTAAAAGCTTTGCTGAAATCGGTTGGAATAATGTTGAATTCCTTGGCATTCTCTAAGGCCGAGAGGGTTATGGTCACAAATTCAACAAAGTTTGTGGTAGTAGATCTGCATTTGAGGAAACCGTCTTGTCGAGGGGAGATTAAAGACTTGCAGCGAAAAGTAAAAATTTCGTACAAGATATTCCCAAAGAGTTTGAGTACGTGTGATAGTTTGGTAATGGGACGATAATTGCTAATATCGTACTTCCGACATTTCTTGTGTGGGGCAATTCACCTAGAGATAGGGATAAACCGAGGATTTTTAAGAGAGGGTTAAGGAGTGAATTCATCATTAAGTAGATTTAATTTGTTTTCGATGACATCGATCGTCTGTACGAGGAAGAAATGGTCCAAGGGAGATATTCGGTAAATGATCAAAGTAAGATAAGAAAGATTGTTTAGAAAAGGTGGTGAAAAATTTGGCGATAATACTGGGGTCATTCTAGGTTTGATCATGGAAGGAGAGTGAGGTAGGGTAGCCATCAGATTTTCTTTTGTAGTTAACAAACTTAAAGAGGGACTTATAAGATTAGATTGCGTTTCAGCTAAAGGGCGTTGATAGAGGGAGTTGTGAAGGGCGATAAAGTAGAGACAGCTGCCCATATAGTTGGAAAAGTCATTAGGAGTTCGAGGACGAAGGAAGATGGAACGTAGTCTGCCAGGGTAGTGAAGTGGGCAAAGTTTTGCGTTATGAAAAGAGAATGTAAAGAGAGATAGAATTAAATATTTAACTGTACTCGGATTATTAAAATTGCGAGGGGCCTTTATTGACTTGCTTTCTGAAAATCGTGAAAAACCAAAACTGTAGGAGGAGTGTTCTCTAATGGAGAATCGTGAAAAAAGGAAAGAAAGAAGAGGGGATGGAAGTTATCAATGGTTGAAAGGGAAAGGGGAGAATCTGTAAGGCGATCCAAGAAGAGACATTCCTTGGCAGTAGTGGGATTGGTGGCAATATCAAAGGATTGATCGTCTTGTAGCGAGCCTTATACTATGTCCCACTGGGTCGAGACCAGTTCGGGACACTCGGTCATAGTGGCGCCTTGTTACCTCGTAGTTGTCGCGTTGACAGCACCCAGTCAGTCCCGTTCTAGGTGAGAACCCGAGTCCGAATCCCGACTGGTGATGGGTTGCCAGGAGGAGTGATCGAGCCTGTCTGGGTAAAAACCCGAGTCGAGTCTCTATCTGTTGTTGGCTTGTTCCCTTGAGCGCGGCTATAATGTTCTTACTTCTTACCTTATTCGTGTGGTAGTTGTTGTTGTGGTTCTGCATTGATGTAGCTTCGGCCGGACTTTCGATCTATTTGTCTTCCTTTGTTCTATGGTCTTTGTTCTTCTCCTTGTCGCCTGTTACTTCTTCTTGGTTGCTGTCTGCGACTACTTCTTGCTGTCCATCCTTGGTTGTCACTACTTGCGTTAATAGCCAGTTAACAGGATTCAATAGGTTGTGAGGGCAGGATGTAGAAACAAATAATTTGTAATGTCTTCTGGGGTAGCACAACCTTAATTGAGACAAAGACGAGATGTGGGGAGGATGATATAGCAATGAGGGAAGGGTCAATTGAATTAAGGACGGCTAGTAGGACGCCTCGACAAGGGCAACCCTGAGTGGGTCGGCTGAGTTCGTCATTGCGATAAATTTTAAAATTTGATAGGAATAGCTCGCAGTTGTTTATGCTGGGGAACAGGTTCGTTTCGGTCAGAGAAAAACATTTCAAAGGGGAAAAAAAGTGATTGTTGGAAAACAGCTTGAGTTTTAGGGCGAAGACCTCTTACATTCTGATAATAGAAGGTAAGAGGGAGATTTTGACTAAATGAGATTGCCGGAAGAGAGAGAATCAGGGACGAAAAAACTTATCGTGGTCTACGTTGAAGGTGTGATATTCGTTTTGAATGAATGTATTGGCGAAAGGTATCAAAATCCTTTAACACTTTTTGGGGCGAAATATTAAAGAATTCGTGATATTTGATGATGAGTTTCTTGAGGCTAGCAAAGTCCGTGGGTAGACTTTCCTGTTGAATGGGGACCATGACACTTGTGTTTGTTTTTCCCTAGCAGACCAAGTCTGATTTATCGTAGAGGTAAGCCAAAAAGAGACTAATGTCCTCATACGTCTTTTTATCTCTTACTCGAGAGAAAGTGTAGCGACTTTGGATGGGGTCAAATTGGGCAAATTTAACTGTAGGGGGCAGAAACGGATCAACGGGGTGAAGATGGAGTTGTTAGGTGAGGCAGAAATTATTGAAGAAGTTGAAGAGTTGTGTGAAGGGATGGAAATTGGGAGGTACATAGATGTTGGAGGGAAAGGATCATGAAGGCTTAAGGGCATGGAATGTACGGAAATTAGGATACTTGGTTCGAAGAATGGTACAAGCTCTTCACAGAAGGCCGAGAAGATATTAATGACGATGGCCGCCCTGCACGCCCCAGTACACCAACAACGAATGAAAAAATTGAAACATCAGAAAAATTGCTGATAAAATTCACATATCGGTTGCTTCATGCCATGCATTTTTTTTTTTAGATATTCTTTTCGTGCGTCAGTGAAGTTTGGTCCAAAATTGTAAATTTTTACCGAAAAAACCGTCGCACGAGTATCGATCAGAACCTGTTGAATGACGTGAATACGATCCAAAATATGCTGAAAACGCTCATCACTTGTAACGAAATATGGGTGTATTGTTAAGACGTCGAAACCAAAGCTCAATCAACCAAATCGACGCGTCCAGAATGGCTAAGGCCGAAATAAGCCCGTCAAGTTCGGTCAAATGTAAAAATTTTGTTCACTATTTTCTTCGATTACAATGGTTCATCACTTTCTTGCCAAAATGTCCTAATAAGGAATCAATAAGGAATAGTACCTTGAAGTTATGTACCGTTTGCGTCAAGCAAAACGAAGAACACGTCCGGTTTTGTGGGAAAACAATTCATGATTGTTGCATCAAGATAATGCACCTACTCACTGTTCGTTGTTTGTGCTTAATTGTTTGGCTAAAAGCAGTTTGACTAGACATGCCTCAGCCACCGTGATCACCGCACTTGACACCCTCTTTCTAAACCTTGAAAGATACATAAAAAAATGGAGATTTGAACTGGAGATTGCGGAGATAAAGACCGCATTACTGGAAGAGCTCAAGGGTATATAAAAAGCGCATATCAGAACCGCTTTGAGGATTGGAAACAGAGCATTGTATCTAGGCGAGACTACTTTAAAGGGGACAAAATTGATGTTACTGACTTAGTAAATTTATTTCGAGAAACATAAAAAGTTCCATCTTTAAACAAACCTCGAAGTTTAGAGCCTCGTTGACAACTCTTTGCCAAACTCCCCTGTCATGAGTGTGCTCGTTTCGCTATTCTATTCCATCCCTTCCCTCAATTGTCCATCTACGGCGTCTTTTCCCTGGAGATCTTTTCCCTTGTTTTTTTCACTCATTATTCTTTTGACTGTTCGTCCACTATCCATTCACTCTACTTGTCCTGCCCATCTTAATCTTCGCGATTTTATCAATTGGAGAGAGTGCTGTGCAAGAATTCCGTCTTAGTGCTTGCAAATTTCGTGTTCATACTGCACTGACTTGAAGTACATCATGCCGGGTTATGCTTGACGCTTTTAAGGGCAATATATTTTAAAAACTCACATGTCATTGGATCTCAGTTAGGTTAGGTGGATCAGCTAGGATTCCCCGTAGTCATCATGCATAATCCGACAGGTATATGGTAGTATACAGTACGGCATTTTAGTCGAAAAACAGCATGGGATTTACGATTTGCGTAGATCTGATTGAGGTCTATCCTGGCTCTAGCTTTTCTCAAAATGGTATCAAGCGCTTCACAGTGCCATTCAGTATATTGTGAAGGTGATATACAGGGAACAGTCCCTCCGCTGTCTATTGGATCTGGCAAATAATATTGAGAATCCATCTACTTGGGGCTTCTAATCAGGTCGTCCTTAGCTACTTCGAATAGCTCGGCATGAAATATGTTTGCACTAGCAGTTTTGGGAGACTTGAGTGATTGCCACACAAGGTGATTTTGAGTTCCATCTCTTTAGGTTTTCTGTTTTATTGCATGTCAAAAGGATCAAATTTCATTCCTGCAGTAGAATTTCTCCAGTTCCTCGATCGCGAATTTCATTTCCTTTTTGCTCGTAGTCATGAGCGGCTTTCGCCTTTTTGTGCAAAGCGGTTTTGCTAGTGGCACGTTAAAACTCTGCACATCCGAAGCATTTTTTTCGTTCCTATTTTCTGTTTTTAGAAACCATTGACCATCCATGTATTATCGGTCAAGGTTCTAGTGATCTCATGCAACTGTAGCTTTTCAACGTCAAAGCCTGTCTTCTGTATAGGTGTGAGCGAAGATTTGACTCCTTCGTATGTCGAACGCTTAAAACTTTTGAAATTAGTCTGCTTCAATAATACAGCAGGTTCAGCCTCGTTTTGCCCGGTCCATCCGATTGAACTTCTTTGATACCAGTGATGCATGCTTTATAGCAGTTCAGAATTAAAATCACACTTATTTGAACATTAGCTTAAGATAGACAGGTATTAACGATAAGCTTTAAGCATTTAGCAGACCCTAAAGAAGATGTACTTATGTCAGCTAGGTCCTTGGCGTTATTATAGGAACCTAAGTACAATTTTTCTCTATCGTAAGAGATGTCAAAGGTCAATGGTCGCGTTTTGTTCTTACTCGTCCTCACATGTTCTCCAGAAGTCAGGAAAGGTTTGATCTAGTTAGACTTGTTCCTTGAAATCGTAGGTTCCAGCGATTTTGAATTTTCTCAGAATACATTTCGGTGGCAAGGGATAGCCATAGATTTAGTTCTTAGTGACAAAATGTAGTGTTGTTCTTTTTTTGGCTAATTCAAGGCCATTCAGTAGAGGGATAATGGCTTATATCAAAATCTCATGCGAAGTCTCATGCGGTGTATTCAAAAAATTACAGGATTTGATCCTGGAGGGTATCAACATTCTCGCATTTGTCCGCCTTTAATTAATATTTCAGAATATTCATGCATGGTATTGTATATACCATATAACGAACTCCAAAGAGCAGTTCATAAATTTAATCAATCACCATAGACACAGGCTATCCAATTACCATAGCATCTATTATCGAGTTCACCACTAACAATTAGTCCAGATATTAATGATGGTCAAACCTCTCTCCTCACCTTAATTTAAAGCCAATAACCACATGTGACCCAAATAAGATAGCAATTTCCCAAGAATGTTTGAAGGCTGATGACGACGAACGACTTTGAGTCCATGCCTATAGATATGGAAGGAGGAGATGTTTAGTTCAATATATTTCAAGCAGATGCATTCAATTAAGATACTCCTACCAAATGCACAGCATTTCCATTGATTAATGCTAGAAAGTAAGTTGAATTGCAAGCATTTGTGTATGTCAATATTATCATGGAAACATTGCTTAAAATTTAACATATGTTCAAGAGCGCTGAGAAGATAAGACACATTTCAAAGATACTGTACAAGCGTCATACATAGTTTGTGTACAGTGAGTTAAAAGTACAATCTTCACATGGCCGGCAGGTGTTGGTTTAGAAATAATTGACTGCTAAGTGAATTAATCTCAAAAGGATGTACGCATTTGCATATAAATGAAAAGCTTATAGTCGGCTTGTGGATTTAATTAAATGAGATTCCAGACAGATGTTCTTGTGTTGATGAGTGGCATACGATTCGCTCTTTGATGCATAACACTTTGAAGCGTCGAATAATCATTTAAATTCGATTTCGTGATCGCTTTTGGGACTGAAGGAATCGGATTCCTCGCATATGGAAGACACGTGTTTCATGTATATTAGAAAGCTCTTTTGCTATAGAGGCAGGTCTATCACTGTGTGTAGGCTTTGCATAGGAGGCATGTTCAAAAACTTACATAATTTTGGATTTTTAAAAATAAGTCAACATCGATGTTGTCTACTTCAACGGTTATATTTAGCTGTTCTCTTGATAGGTCATTGGTCCACTGATTTCTTGATTTTGTGTCAACAATGGAATTGACTGACTTTTCAAATATGGTGTGGAGAGGCAAAGAAAAAGGAAAAGGCTAATTAGCCGGTGAACGCAGTCTTTGATGCAGCTTTTGTTAAGTCTGCTCTTCTCTGTCTTATGTCTTGTTGTATGTCCAATTCTTGTTCTTGCTGTTTCCCTGATGGACACTATCTGTCTTGAATGACTGTCCTTGGTCTGTATTCTGTGTCATGCCCTGTCTAACCGGTGCAAATCACCGACTGTTGAGCAGAAGGTCTGTAGTTCAAATCCACCTTAATGATATTGAAATAAAAAAGTTACTCTGAACTACAACCAACGCGGCAAATTCAGTCGAATCTCTCGAATTCTATCTAGGTCAACCACCCCTTGGAGTAGTGAACGAACGAACATTTTCGAAACAAACCTCGTCCACAAAGACTAATATCTATGGTTCGATGGTTTTGCCACTCTCATTTAATGGGATCAGTAGGGTGTAATTTATTATGGTCTGTTCAAACTGAACAAAACCACGAAAATCTCTTTTGACTACAATGGATTCTTTCTTGATTGAAGGAAAAGCGAGCAAATCTTTGAGGCTATAGGAAATTCCGAAATGGGATGTCCTACCCCACACATCTTATTCTAGAGACATTGCCCCTTTCGACTACCAACTATTCCAAACGATGACGCATAGCCTAACTCAGCAGCAATTCTGATTTTTTGAAGAAGCCAGAGATTCAGTCGATGCATGAATTGCCTCGAAACAAGTGCAGTTTTTTTTCCAAAGCGGATCAAGGTTTCGATGCGTATTTTGGACGTAACAATGAAAATTAACACGACCTCGAACAAATAGAATCAAGTTAATAAAAGCAAGGATGTTACAAAATTCCTCTTACTTCTTGAACAAAACTCATATTTTCATATTTAATGTTTAAATTTTTTTAACATATAATAGAATCGACCTTTCCTCGCTGTAGACCTTAGAACAATTTCTGTACAATTTTTATTCGATTCAACTCACATTGTGCACATTGTATTTGCCTTTGCTTCTTCGATCAATTCACTTTTCGTAAGTAGTCTACCGGACCAAGTAGTCAGTGAGTTAAAACCATATAATTTAATCATGTGGTAGAAGTTTTCTAAATTTTAACTTCACTTCTTTATGCAATATTTAGGTGTAAGGTACTGAAACTTGGCCCTGATCCGCGAAGGACGTTTTTCTCGATAATCAGTTTTAATTGATTGAACAAAATTCGAATAGAAAGCTTCGGAGTCTACTCGTACATTATTACTTTTTGTTTGAACATAACTCTCTACGCTGAAGTCTTAGTAATAACAATAAGTTCCCATTTCGAGGTTAAGAAAAAATGCATGGCCATGCACTATGCTGTGAACCACAGGTGGAAGGGAAAAGATATATGCGTATACAGTGACAGCACTTAAAGCCGTGTCCAACCATCTAACCAACTCCAAATTAGAACTCAAGACCTTTTTGAACAAAGTCGCAAGACTAAATTCACTTAGTTTTGTATGGGTGCCAGGTCAACGAGGATCGAGGAAACGAGATCTCCGATGAATTCGCTAGAAGGGGCTCAGAGGAGAGTTTATCAGGACCTGAACCCTGCTTCCACGGTCAAATCTGACTGGGTCTTTAATGCACACAGTCGTAGATGGAGGGAATAATCAGGATGCAGAATGACTAAGCGCGTACGCCCTGATCTCTGCAAGAAGTCCGCAACATTTTTCTTATCCTTAAGGACAAATGATTGCAGAAGGCTTACGGGTGTCATTACGGGCCATTACACTTTTGCCAAGCATCTCTACGTGCTTGGCATCAGTGAGACGCCTACATTTGCTGCATGTTGCGAGGAGACAGAACACTTTTTCTGCGACTGTCCCGTCTCGGCGCACTCTAGGGGCCGATCTTAGCTCTACATCACTGAAGCCCCTCCTCACTTTTCCCCGGACAACAGATAGTAGAAGCCTTCAACAAAAAAAAGTTGAAGTAGAGCCGTTACTATGAGCATTTTTGTGCTGATTGGTATACAATTTTGAGTTGACCATAACAAGCAGAGAACATTATAAATTTTTTCTTGTTGTTACGTGGTATGACCAAGTTAGCGTGCTGTTGAGGATGACTCCAAGATTTCTGGCTGTACTAATGTATTCAATTGTTGTATTTTCTAATAAAATTCAGAACAATCTACCACACGTTTCTATATATACAACGTCTTCGACTTTTTAGGATTGAGAGATATGTGTTTCAATGCCCTCTCTTCGATTTTCTGAAGTTTTCGTTTATACAGCTTATACCGTGTGAAATTGGGGCCATCGGACAGCTAGTCAAGTTGTTCGTCGGCGTCAAACATATACATAAAGTAATGAGTAACACGCTTCAGAAGCTCGTTAATGTATAATGAAAATAGTAATGGTCCAACAATGGATCCTTGAGGAATTCCTGCCGAAATCTCAAGGTATGATAATGATTGGTTATTGGTTGAGACACATTGCTGTCGTCCAGATAGATAGTTTTACTGGCAAATGATAGAACTTGTAGTTGGTTTACCATCCTAAACATCACATGATGATTTACTGTATCAAATGCCTTAGAAAAATCCAGTAATGTTAGAAATGTACAAAAATTTGAGTCCATTGCCAATCTTGTGTCATCCACATCACATAGGAGTGCGGTTTTGCACTTTCGTTTAGTGCGCAACCTGGACTGATTGCTACACAAGAGCTCATTTCGACTTATATGAACTTGCATTTGCAATTTTTTCAGTATTGCCCTTTCAATCACCTTGGAGAGAAAGGGTAGTATGGAAATAGGCCTAAAGTCGATGCAAGTGCGGTGTGACGTTTGCGGTATAAGAATAATTTTGGCAATTTCCCAGACTTGTGGGAAATGTATGTATAAATGTATGTGTTATATACACACTTAAGTATGTGTGGAAACAGGACCCGCGTTTTACTTTATTGTCAAAATGGCATCGACTATGTCCTATTTCTATAAGGTGAATGGATCTAAGATAAGTTTCGTCTTTAATTTGGTTCCTAATTTGCCATGCGAGGGATTGAAACTGTGAACTTGTATTTTGTGTTTGTAAGCTGGAGACTGCTGTGAACAGTTGTTTAGAAGATTACAATCTATATTGTCTGGTGACGATAGATATTGTTTGCCAAATCCTATTGGCCGAAGCTTACGCTATAAAATTTTACCATTTAAAGTACGGTCGCACTTCTTATGCGGAAAGAACTGAATGTATATATTTTGTATAAACAAAAGTTGATCATTGGCCGAGGGCATGTGAAAAACTTCTTCCCATGAAATTTCGCTAACATCTGAATACAGATCATTGCAATTAATGTTCTCGAAATCTCTATACCTAAAATTAGTTTGATCTGTTTTTAAGTGCACATCGTAGGTATGATAAGTACGAGGGTGCTCCGATAAGTATTTAGCCTCGCCGCCAGATGGCGCCAGTATCGCAAGAGCTTACTATCGTGTAGTACATTCTAGTAGACGGCTACTGTCGAAATTTCAGCCTGATCGGACTCGTAGTTTTGTTTTGACCGCGTGTGGAAGCGGGAGTGTCTACGGATTTTAGAAAAATGGAAAAAGAGCAATGTCGGTCGGTGATTCGATTCTTGTTTTTGTCAGGGAAATCGCGCAGCGAAAACAAAGAGCGTTTGTATGGTGACTCTTCTCCTTCGATGGCGACCATCAAAAATTGGTTTAACGAGTTTCAACGGTTTTTGATGAGCCACGTCCAGGTGCCCCGAAAGGCTACCACGGAGGATAACGTGTCAAAAATCCACGATCTCGTATTGGCAGACCGCTAATTGAATGTGCGCGAGATAGTTGAGACAGTAGGCATTTCAAAAGATTGCGTGGGTCATATCCTGCATGAAATTTTGGGCATGAGAAAACTGTCGGCGCGATGGGTGCCGCGTTTGCTCACTCGGGACAACAAGCACAACCGTGAGACCACTTCAGAGCAGTGTTTGACGCTGTTTAAGTGAGTTTTTAAGAGTTTGGATCCACTGGTACACACCAGAGATTAGGAACAGTGAAACAGTCGACCTCACCCGGCGAACGTGCTCCGAAGAAGGCGAAGACTGTCCCATCGGCCGGAAAGGTGATGGCCACCGTTTTTTGGGATTCACAAGGTGTGATCCACATCGACTACCTGGAGATGGGCAAAACGGTCACAGGGCTGTACTATGCTTAATTATTGGGCCGATTCGACGCCGAATTGAAGAAAAAACGGTGCCACTTGCCGAAGAAAAAAGTGCTCTTCCACCATGATAACGCACCGGCTCACACCTCCGCCCTCGCCACGGCCAAATTGGTCGAATTGGGCTACGAACTGCTGCCCCTTCTTCTTTTCCTTTTTTTCCGGCGTTGTTATGGTCAGAAGTGTAGGACCATAACCTTCCCACTTAACTGCATTCCTACTGGTCCGCTTGTGGGGTCCGCCGGTTTGACCTCAGAAAGTAGCGGCAGGCTTCCCGGTTTGGGATTACTTCATCGCTGAGGCCAATCAAATGCTGGTGTTTTTGCACTAATTGTTTTTCGGCCTGCCGTTTTTTTTTTTTTTTTGTGACACGGGCATGCTCCAGATTTTTTTTGTTTGACCTTACTCTTACAACACCGGTGATCTCCAGTCGTGTCAACCCACTGATTTGCATGTACACTTGTGGGGCAGTTTAATGGTGGTATATGTGTCCCTAGGCTCACCTTGGTGTTTTCTAAATTGCCTAGATGTGATTTTTTGTTTACCTTTGTTTTAGTCGCCTTTTACGACAAGCCTTTTACGAACTGCTGCCCCATCCACCGTATTCTCCAGATTTGGATTTAACCCGTCTGAAAAATACGTTTTCTCGAGGTCTGCAAAGTAGGCCTCCGTGGCGGCGATGACCTCCTCATTTGTCTTTATAGCTTCAACAGCATATGCACTTTCGGAAAACTTAGAACTGAACTATTTTTCAATCACATCTGAAATCGACACCAGAATCCGAGAACAACAGATGAAATTCGTCCAGCTTTAGCTTCTGGCTTTGTGCATTTATTAATGCGAATACTCATAAGATGCTTCACAAAATGATAGTGCCATTCTCCAAATTTTCTATGTAAGAAATGTGACACAAATAATCGGGAAGTGAATGAGCGATCAGACAGAGCAAAGAAGTTGATCGTGTTTAACATGGCAAACACCAGCTTCGATCTCTTTCCTTGCTTAATCCATGCTGACACACAGCCTCCACGTGGCCTCTCCTTGATATTTGGGTGGTAAACCAATGTGTGCAGCTCTGCAGGTTGGGGTTTGTGCTTTGGGTTGACATCCCTATCACGGAAAATTAATATTGTTAAGAAGCAACAACAAACGTCGGATACGGACGGATACAATATTGACGACCCATATAATCGAAACAATCTGCGAGTCTGCACTTGGAATATGCGGTCCCTTAACAGATTAGGTGCAGACAACCAACTGCAAAAAACCCTCGACTGCTACAAAGCAGTTATAACCCGAGTCGAGCCAAGACAACAAGAGTTTCACGTCGGAACGTTACAATCGCAGGAGACCGCTAGGACCTTCGCCGATCGAATTTCTCTCAACCTCCCACAAGGTCCGGCGACACCGGAACAATCCACAGAACAGCAGTGGAAGCATTGCCAGGGCGCCATCGGAGACGCTGCCTCTGATGTGCTGGGTTTCAAACCGCCACCATCTAGATCTGGTTTGGTGAGCAATGCAAACAGGCCCATGTAGCAAAGCAAAACGAGAGCCGCTCTTGAGCTCTACGAGCAGAAAAGAAAAGACAAACACACTCTTTTAAGGAAGAAAGAAAGAGAGTACAAAAAGCGTGAGATCGAGGAGATGGAGAGATGTTACCACAGGAATGACGCTCGCAAGTTTTACGAAAAAGTAAAACAAGCATGCCCGGGCTATAAAGCCAGAGCGGAAGCCTGTGGAGATGAAGACGGACAGCTAGTAGTAGTCACAGTCGATGCTGAGAATATGGAAAAACCACTTCTGTAGACTGTATAACGGCGACGATAGATCTGATACCGCTATCAGGCAGAATGATCCATTCGCAACGAACGAAGATACAAGAGAATTTCGTCCACCTGACCTAGATGTAATTAAACTTGTTATTTGGAAGCTTAAAACTAACAAAGCCGCGCGCAGACGGTATGACTGCTGAGCTATTTAAAGCGGCTGGAGATGAGTTGGTGGGGCGCATGCACCATGCACCAGCTCATCTTTAAAATATAGTTGGAGGAAAGCAGGCCCGACAAATGGAATCTCAGCATCGTTTGCCCAGTCCATAAGTTTTAAGATCCGTGCTAAATTCGTCCGATTGTGCAGGATGACAATGAAGAATTCTCGCTGATCCATTAAGGTCGGTAGCGAATTAACCAAGACCTTCGATGTTAAAAAAGGATTTAGGATGGGCGCCGTACCGTCTTCAACATCGTGCTTGAAAATATCATGCAAGACTCACACGCCAACACAAGGGGTGCGATCTATTTTAAGTCTGCCTGCTTACGCGGATGACATTCACGTAATTGGGCGAGCACAGCGAGAGTCAATTAAGTGTTCAAAAGCATTAAAGCAGAAGCGGCTAAAGTGGGTCTTTCGGTGAACGAGGGTAAAATCAAATATATGCTGTCATCCAAAAAACACGCACAACACCGGCGTCTTGGCCAGAAATGGTTAAAGACTTCGTCTACCTTGGCTCACTAGTGACATACGACAACAACACGAGCGCTGAGATCAAACGCAGAATTAGTCTAGCCAGACCCTGCTTCTTTGGGCTCAAGAGGTAATTGAGATGTAGGGCCCAAGGTAGCACTATATAAATCATTGATCATCCCGGTCCTCCTTTAGGGCGTAGAGGAAAATTCTGCGCTCAATCGATGGTCCCGTTTATATAAACGGTGAGGAGAAGATACAACGACGAACTGCACGGGCTGTACAGCAACATCGACCTAGTACGACGTCTCCGGTTCCAAAGTCTCAGATGGCTAGATCATGTAGAGCGAATGGACAGCTCAGCTCCGGCCCGAAGAGTCAAGCCCGTGGGACGACGCAGCAGAGCTTAATAGCTTAACCAACTGGGTGTGCGGCACTGGAAACAACTGGCAAAAGATCGTGCCAGCTGGAGACGCTTGTTGGTTGAGGCTCAGGTTCACATCGGGCTGTAGCGCCATCTAAGAAGATGAAGAAGATAATTAGCCTGATTTGTTCTCGATCAGTGTCGATCATTTCGCGTTTGACTAGACAAGATGGGAAGAGGAAAGGGGTTAAGTGAATTCGAAAAAGGTCAGATAAGTGAATTATTGAAAAGTTGCAGATCTACACCTGAAATTGGAAAGCAGTTAAATCGTTCCCATCACCCCATGCGAAAAGGCGCATTTTAAGGTAATTGGATAATTCAACAAACAGTATTCGACGTGTGGCAGCATGTCCTGGATTAAAAGCCGCCAAGTTCATCATTAACAGACTTGTAAAGGCATCCGATAGGCTGCAATCGAAAAGAATGAAGTCGCAACCACCTCTTACTATCCAGCATAGGACGACCAGATTGGACTGGATTCAAAAGCACATGACTTTTGATGAAGAATGGAGAAAAGTTGTGTAGAATGACGAAAAAAATTTAGACCGGCCGGAGGGATGGGTGCATTTTTGGCATTATTTAAAAATAAAATTTCGTTCTCCAAACATCAGCATGGAGGAGGTTCTGTAACAGTATGGGGCGCATTTAGTTGGTATGGAGATTCCGGTTTCTCGAAGAACTGGACCAAAATTGCATGGACTTTCAATAGGATAATATTCCAATTCCCGTGGCAGCTTAAAAGTGGTTTCAAGAAGGATTCGTCGGACGTCATAAAAAAAGTTTTTTTTATATAATCGAGACATTAGAATTTTTATTATTATTAATACTTTTGATTTATTGTCTGTGCTACTAAGTTTTTCGGTGGCTCTATTAATTTGGGACGCACCTTACAATTCCATTTGACACCGAATTTGTGATTTCCTTATCAACTTTTCTTGATTGATTGATAAATCTGAACTTGATCGCAATGTTATTGACCAGATGGACAGTTAAATGGCCAACGATTGACCAAGTTCCTTTACTGATGTCAAACTGCATAAATTGCAATATAAGTTTCCAAAAACCGTTTTTGGTTATTTTCCTACTTTTTGTTGCAATCTGTTAAAAGCGGATGCACTCCGAATCAATTTTATGGCATGTCATCTAGAGCCAATTAACATATCCGGAGTGAGGCATCAAAACGAAAGCAACAACGTTCCTGGAAAAACAATTTCCTACAACGTACTCGACTATAAAGCCAGATTTCGACGTTCGAACGCATTAAAATGACAACAGGACTGTGTCATAAAAAAAGTCCCTAGAAACTTCAATTCCTGAATAACTGTTTTTATTAATACTGAGTGACAGTAAAACCGGAGGAATTCATCCGGTAATGTTATCATCTCCAACTAAAAGTACTTCCCAATCCTCGTCCCGGGATCGTAAAATGTTATTTCTGTCCCTCATAAAAGTGGTTCGAGCGTTTTGTAAAACGTGCATTCAAGTCGTAAGAGAGCTTGCTTTAATACTTAGAAATAGTATAGATTCATATATCACCTCTCACGTCTGCGACGTACATTTATCGTCAAAAAGCATTTTTTTTAATTTAACCCACTGAACACATCTACTCGGTATTGGATTCAATTATTGCAGATGCAAGAACTTCATGCTTTCATCCCCACCCAGGACCAGTGTGTCCTTATTTTTTGCTTTTGCTTTAGAGACTTGCGATGTAATTAATTTTCTTCATGCGGTTGCTGAACGGGTGCTATGCATACGAGTATATTCCTTCATTTGTCCTGTAGGAAGGACTAGACGACATCCCTTCCGTCCGGAATTTGTATCTAGTATCATGAAAATATATTTTCCTTGTGCTTTCCCACTTTCCAACTTTCCCGTTTGTAGTTAGTCGCAGCGAAATGGCAGGACATTGAAAAAGTTTCACCAACAACGGCGATAAGCCATCGAAATAGGGACACTATCCATACATACATACATATGTGTACAACGATAGCTAGGCAGGACGCGCCAAGAGGGGCACCCCTACCTCAACCCTGTAATTGGAAATTATAATTCGGTTTAATTATGACTTACGAGGACATAAATTTATTGCATAAGCAAGCACTCTTCAGTACAGCCTCTCCTCGAAGCGCCTGCTATGTGTGTGTGTGCGATGGTGTTTCTGCATGAGGTGCGCTTCGGGACAAGTGCTGGTTGGTGTATGCAGCGTGTAATCAGGGCCGGTTTGCTTCTGGCGACTTGACTTTTTTTGTGTTTGTTTCAATTACAGGACCTGCAGACCTGCAGACAGGCAAAGCCTGAACCTATGGACAATTTAAAGTTTCACTCTGCCAGGATAAAAAAATGAACAACCTAGGCGAAGGGAAAAAACACGAACTCAATTAAATTTTCATGAAAACTCACCGGACTATGCGGCGGAGACTGGTCGTCACACGCGGCGTGCAGACGTAGGTTGTGGTTTTGTGCCTCACAAGGCGTAGCATATTGGTTTGTTTCTCTTTGGTCGTAGGTGCGGTAGGAATTTGTAAACATGTCTTCGGCGTATGTAAATTACGGCCCTAGCGACCATAGTACAGCTATTGACTACCACTTGCTTAATCTTTAAGATGTGATTACGTATTTTATGCTTCGTCCTTCGTTCAACTTCAGTACTGCAGTTAAACACCCTTCCGGCCAATTTCCAGCACACGTTGTCACCATTTACGACTGTTGAAATTCCTCTCGTTAAACGCCCAACACTTGTTCAACTTTTACGTATCCCATATATCCCTCACAAACCTTACTTACAGCGCGTCTATTACTGTTAACTGCCGGGCAATTTATCCACGCTGGAGTACTTAATATATTAAATTAATTTCAAGCTCTGCGCTGTGCATTAAGTACGAGATGTGCTTCCGCAAATTTACAACCGGAAACCATCATTGTAGCAATTGTCATCTCCATCCTTATCGTCATCCTCATCATCATGCCTTGTGCTGGCATTTACTTATTACTGTAAACGTCTTATCCCCCATCGTGATCAGATATTCTCGCAATTCATCCTCGGTTGCCATCGTACGTACAAAATTCAATTAAAGCTAAAACGTCGTTGATCAAAATGAAGGACTCGTGCTGCTGTTCGTGTTCTCCTTCCACTTATTCTACTGTCATTTAATGTCCTCTTTTGGGTTTCGGTTCGAGTAAGAGTGGAAAGGATGCATGGGAAACATGAATGGCGAACAAGTAGAAGACGAATTACCCTTGGTCGACATTTGGGGAATTTTTATTGCGTGATTCTTACTTTTCTATGACGACGTTTTGAGGATTTTAGGTTTCTGAGCCCATATGTCATGAATTGGTGGAGCATGTCGATGACTATTTGAAGGAGCACTGTAATGGCGCCTAAAGGCGTTTTTGTCTATGGTATAGTAGGAAGCAAAAGTGTTCATACATGGCTTTGGCGACACAATTAGGGCCTTTAATTACATATACATACATATGTATTTCTATCACATATCTAATTCTAGAGAAGATTACAGGATAAGGAGTGGTTCTCGGAACAGCTACAAGTGATTACTGAGGCTTCCGAGTTTACCAACGCTAGGCATATACAGATTCTATCTCTGCTAGGCAACTCATGAAGAACACTTTTTTGTTTTATAGCTTTCCTCCACCCGGTAATGTAAGTAAGTAATGAAAAAGTTTCGACTCTTGTTATCTTTAGCGTCAGTAGATAAGTACGAAGGCATTCTGGCGGAATATGGGTAAGTCTCCTACATTAGAAAATCTACCAGACATCTCTAACCCTTGTTTTCACCGTACATTTGGCCGTTTTCTTAAGGTTGATTATACGAGTAATCACTGCGCCACTTCATTCCTCAAATTACTGATCATTGTACGACAGGTTCAATATTCAACAACATAACAATAGCACCTCTAACATTTGTTGTAACATAGATACTAAAGCTAGCTTTAGCCTCTTAAATAATAAGCTTTTGCAACAAAACGTTTACGTATGAATGCCGAAAGCATTGTTACTCTGGCTTTTGAAGGTTTTTCAATATCTCTGCAAAGCCACATCAACGGTTCAAGTGTTTTCAAAGAGCTCTGTAAGTCCCTAGTTAAGCTCGAGCCCAGGATGGATGACTCGTTACTTTGCTTCATAAAACTAAAATACGAGGGTGGTCCGATAAGTACTTAGCCTACAAAAGAAAAACAAACATTTTGGAGAAATGGCGATTTATTTTTCAATATATATTCTCCTTTTAGCGATGCCCCAACTTCTTTAACCCGTCTGAAAAATACGTTTTCTCGAGGTCTGCAAAGTAGGCCTCCGTGGCGGCGATGACCTCCTCATTCGACTGAAATTTCTGCCCGGCGAGTGACTTTTTCAAGTTTGAAAACAAAAAGAAGTGGCACGCGGACAAATCTGGAGAATACGGTGGATGGGGCAGCAATTCGTAACCCAATTCGACCAATTTGGCCGTCGCGAGGCCGGAGGTGTGAGCCGGTGGGTTATCATGGTGGAAGAGCACTTTTTTCTTCGCCAAGTGGGGCCGTTTTTTCTTCAATTCTCCAGGTAGTCGATGTGGATCACACCTTGTGAGTCCCAGAAAACGGTGGTCATCACCTTTCCGCCCGATGGGACAGTCTTCGCCTTCTTCGGAGCCCGTTCGCCGGGTGAAGTCCACTGCTTCGACTGTTTTTCGGTCTCTGGTGTATACCAGTGGATCCATGTTTCGTCGACTGTCACGAAACGACGCAGAAACTCCTTCGGATTGCGCTTAAACAGCGTCAAACACTGCTCTGAAGTGGTCTCACGGTTGCGCTTTTTGTCCGGAGTGAGCAAACGCGGCACCCATCGCGCCGACAGCTTTCTCATGCCCAAAATTTCATGCAGGATATGACCCACGCGATCTTTTGAAATGCCTACTGTCTCAGCTATCTCGCGCACCTTCAATCGGCGGTCTGCCAATACGAAATCGTGGATTTTTGTCACGTTATCCTCCGTGGTAGCCGTTTTTAGGGCACCTGGACGTGGCTCATCAAAAACCGACATGCGATCACGTTGAAATTCGTTAAACCAATTTTTGATGGTCGCCATCGAAGGAGAAGAGTCACCGTACACAGCATCCAAACGCTCTTTGATTTCGCTGTGCGATTTCCCTTCCAAAAACAAGAACCGAATCACCGACCGATATTGCCTATACATTTTTGCGATATCGGCTGCAAATGCGATCTTATGTTTCCGAAATCGTGCAATATGCTCCACAATGTCATCTTGCAATCTGGGGCCGATGCATAAATGATCGTTGAGAGATGTGCTGACAGACGATTTGCAGGAGGCGTCGAAAACAATTCGGAGCTTTGTAGTCGAACTCGATTCCTTCACTACCGCGTGGTGGGGGATGTAATAATGAGCATGCGTGAGGATGCTGGGATCGACCTCAGTTATGTGACCTAGGTCCTTGTATTCCTCGAACACCCTTCTATACTCCTGATAGAGTGCTGGATTGGATTGGAACCTTTTTTTCCAGCTGTAGAAATCTCACGAATGCTGAGCGTTGTGAAAACCCCATTGTTGGGCCACGCCCTCCTTAAAGGGCAGCTCAACCACATACTTTCTATCCGCTTGACGTCGATGGGTTTTATTGAAATGCATCTCACATTTCTCCTCTTCCTCTGAAAGTATTCTCTTCCCTTGCAATTCTTCAAGTTCCCAAAATTTTTGAAGCATGTTCTCCAATGTTTGGCTCTCGTTGGTTACATGAAGAGATGTGATTCTCAACGGAGAACTTGTGGAAATGCTTCCGGAAAGAACCCATCCCAGCTCTGTTCTCTGAGCCATGGGCGTTCCCTTTCTTCCTTAATAATTCCGTCGAGGATGATGTCGGGATAAACATCACTACCGAGTAGACATCTACTTTACCTGATCGATGAAACAGTGGATCGGCAAGATTTAAACTTTGCACGTGACTCAAATCCACTTGAGGCACGTTTTGCGTTGGTAACATCGCTGTAAGCTTAGGCAAAACCCAAGCTTTGAGTCTCAAACTGAAATTTTCGTTTGAGTTGGAACAGAATGTGAAAGAGACGTGGTACTTGGCTGTGTTCACATTTGTTTCTCCTAAGCCGAGAATCCTGACACTACTCTTTTCCTTTCTTAATCGCAGCAGGTTTGCCGCAGACCCCGTGATGAAAGAAGCCTCAGATCTAGGATCAAGAAGAGCTCGCAGCAGGATCGATTGGCCATCAACTGTTAACACCTTAATGATAGCCGTAGTCAGAAAAACAGGTCTGTTTTCGGCGATCAGCGCGTTGTGTGCTGAAGCGGCTCCATTGGTCTGTGTTGACGTTCCTGCGTTACTTGCTTGATAGGAGTGAGGGTAAGAGGGGGTTTGTTGGACTGGCGATGAACCGGCTCCTATATGAGCGCGTTCTTGGACATGCATTGCGTTAGCTGGCTCCGTTATGTGCAGCAAAGAATGATGTCTTTGGTGGCAAGTGGAACAGGTGAAGTTGCTCGTACAATTTTGTGTGAAATGAGCACTTGACAAGCAATTGAAACAAGCTTCCTCTTCTTCACAAGTTCTTGCCTTTTGTATGCATCGAGAGCCTTGAATTTAAAAAAATGACGCACTGAGCCCTGACACATGGAACACTTCGATGTCGTTGCGTTAAGAGCATGAATTCTTCCTGAAAAATTCCCTTTGATTCTGGATTGGGATTTGTTTGGGGTGGATTGTTCAATGACATCCAAAGCCCTAGCTCTCATTAAAATGAAATCCTCTAAGACGCTGAAAGGTGGATAATCAGAATAGTTAGCGATATGTGCTTCCCACTGACTTCGAGTAACATTCCGAAGCCATTGCACTGTATGAAACCCGAGAATATCTTCCCAGGAGTCTACAGGCACTCCAAGATTTTTGAGTGATTGCCTTGCTTCAATCGTGGTAAGTAACAATTTTAGTCAAGTCGAGTAACAATTTTAGATCACTAGATGACTCGCGATTGAGTCTTGGTTGCTCGAACAATAGTTTAAACTGATTGTCCTTTAACAACCGAACATTCTAATATCGCTTTACTAAAATCGCCCATGCGGATTCGAAATGGGTGTCGGTATTCCGCAGTAAGAGTGCCGCTTCACCGGTTAAATTGCCTTTAAGGTAGTGCAATTTGTGCGTCAGATATCGATGTATTTTTGTTAACTAATCCTTCAAATAAGCCCTTAAATTCTGGCCACAACTGGAGCGAGCCATGATGTAGCGCTCTTGCTTCATCAAAAGATGACTCCAAGTTCGTAAGACGCGCTTCGATCATATGAATCGAGATCTTCGCGCTCCCCAACCGTTCATATGCCTTATAGTCGGCACTTAAATCTAGAGCGATTGTTTGAACCGCATCTATTAGGTTCGCGAGCTTACTCTTACTCATTGTAAACCGGCAAGTTCACCTCACCCACGAAACCACTACACAATTTGTATTATAATTATATTGAATATGTTTTAAATTGTAAATATTATAAAAAGAAAATGCCACACACCTGATGAAATGCGTTGCTCCCACGATGAAATTCCTGAACTTGCCGACGGCACTTGCATATGATGAATTTATGTTGCGCCGCAACAGGAGGTCTCACAACGTAAAAGCATTTTTTTTTAAATGTAGCGTAAAGTCCTGTTTTAGGCTTAGAAATTCGAAACTTAACACAAACTATTTGCGACAAAATTCCATCCAGATTCATAGCATGTAAGACACTGTTCATTTAATAAGTCATTCAAGCACCTACCAAGAAGTTTCAGATACATAAGTCCATTATTGTTTTGAAATTGACCCCACTGGCTTCTCAAACACACTCTTAGCTTCAGCAGCGATATTTTGGTTGACCTGTCGAAGTGTCGAAGTCGCTAATAATAATCGATTAAATTTCCTGTAAGTCCAGGAGAACTTGCTTGGAGATGTGGGGGATCGTGGTGCAATGGTAATCATCACCGACTGAGCGGAAGGTCTGTAATTCAACTCTGTCAATGGTCAAGAACAATTAATATATGGAAAAATTGTGTAACAACATCAGTAGTGAATGAGATATGTTCAACAATTTGCTGACAAAGGCATAACACTCGCAGTATAAGACAACTTCAAAGTTCGTAATTTTGTGTGTGCATTTCCAATATAACACCGGAATGACATTAAACAAAAAAAGTTACTGTGAACTATAACCAACGCCACAAATTCAGTCGAATCTCTCGAATTATATCTAGGACAACCACCCCCGAAGAGTAGTGAACAAACATCTTCGACACAAACCATCTGCACCTCGTCCAGGTTGTGTGACAAACACCATAGGAGCGTAGCTCTTGAACCTGTGCGAACACTATTAAAATAAAAAATCAGTTTGAACTTTACCGAATGTTGTCTTGATATTTTCACCATTTTTTAGTAAATATCCACTATCTCAACATTACATGAGATAATTGCTTATTTCATGTCATCACAGTGCTATTTAAAATGACATCTTCTGCTGGATAGCTGCTTAGGAACGTCGTTTCTGGTCTCTCACGAGTCATAACGCCAGATATGGATAAAGAACTTAGTTTCATGATTATGTTACCACAGCTTCTGCATTTACTTTTCCTAAAATGTGTTCGAACGTGTCAGGTGTGATTGTTCCCCGGCACGTTATTAAGCAGATTCTTTCTACAACTTTTATGTTACCCGATCATAGAGATAGCAAAACACAGTTCCCTCCTTTCCTTCGGAGTATACCTCGAGTTGGTACGAGAAACAGGTACTTCCCTCACCCAAATCACAATCGACTTCATGAAATATCCAAACTTTTCGCCCCAGAAAGAACCAAGTTCCCATTATGTTAAATCGCGGAACTGCATTTCACATCACCTCGGGTGTACTCAACCACCTGAGACACACTGTGTCATAAAACCAAACCAACTCCCAGCAGCTTACCGCCAATCTCGTGGCTCGCAGAAAGCCCTGATCTCATAAACTACCTAAAACAAGCGTTTGGCTATGCTACGAATACATCTACCCCTAATACGCCTGAATAGAATCCCATTGTCACTTTACGAGCAATTCAGGCTATTCCAGCAATTCCACGTACCGGTTTCGTAACCGCATATACCTAATCCTATCCCACTAGTGAGCATCACCGTACAATACCAAAACTACATCGCAAGTCGAAATCATAAAAAATGCAAAAAGGAAACTATACTTTGGGCTCAACACACTTCCAGTGGAATCGTAGCAGTCCCATCCGCTGGTACAAAGATGAAAATTGGTTTACTCCATCCCCGCGGCGACCATTTTCAGCTTCACTTACAGCGACGCGAACGGCATCATACGAATGTAACCCATGTAGTCGAAAGTAACCGAGAGATAGTCGAATCTAAAGTGAATTTGGGACATGTGTGACATGATATCCCGCTCATTTTTCCCTCGACAGTATCCTTCTCCTTTGCTAGGCTTCACATCACTTTAGTCTTTTGATGGCGCTCGACATGGGGCGCGCCTCGAGCGAAAGTTACCACCGCGAAGAGCAAAGCGAAAACAGTTAATGATATCCGTGGCGAGATGTAACGCCCATGTGAGCATTCAGTCTAACATGTACGACTAAATGTGTGTGTGTGCATCTCCTGCCTGTTCCGTTTGTTGTTTAGTACCCACAGGGGAATCGCGCAGCTTCACCGCCTGTGTTATATTTGCGGTATGCTTTGAAGCCGACATCACGGTGACAATAATTTTTGAATTGCTTAGCCCCCCCAATCTGCCTCGCTTCGCAGCGTAAAGGCGCTGAAATCTAGGACGATTCCAGCAGAACATATGTTTGAGAGTTCTCCCTTCTACATTCCCTGTGGCGTTTGCCTTTGTCGTGGTAAAAGGATCTAATTTCTGCCTAACTTCTATCGCCGCATCCCCTGTGGCATCGGGGGATGGGGATTTAGTTACTATCTACTAAAAGGTAAATTAAATAAAACACATGTGAGTTCATAGAGGATGCGGGGGGGGGTGGAAACGTAATTGCTGAAAGCATATGTTCATACGTGAGTGTGTTGTGGTTCACACTAAGTGACTTGTAAGCGTGGTAGGGACGAGGTAATGGTAACCGGATTGAGAGGAGCAAAACGAGGTAATTTAGGATTTACCCGCTGGATTAATGCGAAAGCGAATGAGTGTGGAGAGAATTTATTGCAAACAATTTGGATGCCATATCGACGGGATTAGTGGATTATGTGACGATTAAGTCAGTCGCTCAGGCGAACCGGGAGCGGAAGACTGATTGTGACTTGATGTGGGTAAAAAATTACGCAGAAATTAGGCCAGGGTGATGTTTAATAATAGACCCTGGGAATGGGTGTTGTGATGGGGTAAGGGTTGGGATTATCTCTATTGATGGGTTGTCAGAAAGCGTTGTTGTAAGAATGTTATGAGCCGCTTTAGGGCTGACAAGATGTAAAAGTAAAATGTTCGCTTGAGGATTAGCTTCGGGGGAAGGCTTGTTCTTTTCGTTAATGTTTTTGGATATTCGAGGACTTTTATTGCGATGTAAATGGTGAGGAGCAAGGTCAAGGTCTGTATATCGAGTAAAAGAGGATTTGAATATTAGAATTAGGAGCTTAGCTGAAATGTTACGTATACGCCGTGTTAAGCGTATTTGCCATTCAATTGTCAAGTTAAAGAAAAATTATTTCAATAGAAGACTGAAATGGAGATGAGGTCTAAGTCGATCTTTACATTTATGCCATTTCTGCAAAGACAAAAATATTTAAGAATGACTTCTCCGGTAACAATCTGGCGAAGCCGTAACACTGACTTAATGACTCAGCTGCGATCTCTACACAAACGTGTCAAAATTGCACTTTGAAAGCTTTTCAAGCAGCCGCGAAACGAGTTCGACTTCTTTATTAAAAATGCGACAATATAATACGCTTCTTGTGTAGATAGAGATTGTGTATAGAGAAGAACACGATAAAAGACAAGAAAAAATAAGATTAAATAGGAGTGGTTACAGTTTACGCAAGCTGCTTATATGCAGAAAAAAAGTTTGAGAAGAGAAGATGCCAATAATCGTCCACTAATTAGGCACATCAGAGGTTGTGATCAAAACTGATCTTCTTATCCCCATTTTTATGGTCAATTCTAATAGATGAACTTCTCTGTGTACTTAATTACCATGGCTTCACATCCCTCGGATATGCTGACGATATTACCATAATCATAAAAGGAAAACATGAAGAAATCATAGGAAACCTCATGCAAAGAGCCCGAGAAATAACCTAGAACTGGTGCGAGAAAGAAGGACTCTCATTCAATTCACTAAAAGAAGAACAAATAATCTACAAACTTTGAAAATCAAAGAAAACCTGCATTTATCAAAGCTCTATGGGGCCCAAAACAACTCGTTAGCCAAACATGGAAATAAACCCAGCCCCATGCTCGACATCTAGAAATTCTTAATAAAATGGATAAAATCTGAGAACTAGTCCGACCGAATGGAACAACAACCCCCGTTGGATGAAGGATGGAGCCTAGAACGGTACACAGATGGGCCGAAGTCTTGAAACAAGTTAGGGGCTGTTGTAATAGGACTAAAATGTAGCCCTCTGGAATGAGTCAAGTATATTTCAGCTTAACCCTATAGATTTAAATACCTGTCAAGATTATTGAACAAATTTTCACTCAAATGAAGAATTCGAAATATTTTGCGTTGCGGGCTGCCAAAAGGGTTCTTAGCAAATCAAATTGTCGGCATCCAAAAGTATCTTACAACCCTATGCCATTTGGTCTTACTTCGGCGCCAGAAATTTTTAAAAAATTATGTCAAGTTTGTTTTTTAGTAATCGCAAAATGTCGGGAAGTCCATGAACGATACCCTTATTTCAATTTCAATTTATTAGGAGTACAAGTAAGACGCGAGTCTTATATAATACATAATACAGTATACAGATAGATTGATAACGGCAGTTACAAATAAAATCTTAAACCTAAGATAAGGGAGGGGAAAGAAGGAAGTGGAAAGAAAAGGAAAAAAAGATAGTTAAAAAAGAATGTGTGTTGTTAACGTTGCTGTTTAAAGTATTTGTAAATTTCATTTTTAAAATGCTTAGTCTGGACTTGTCGCCTCACTTGCAATGGCAGTGAGTTCCAAAGTCTGGCGACATGAACAAAGAATAGGCGTTAAGTGTTTAAATATACCGATACTGGTGTAATAAGATTGAGGGCTCTAGGTGATTGTGCAAATTGAAGCTTATTAAATAAGTATGTTGGTAGTAGCTTCTGAATAATTTTGTGCATAAAAATGCAACATCTAGCATCTAAAAAGTCCTTAAGGGTAATTCCAAGGACAGTACGATCATAGCCTGTTATGTGATCATGTCTACGAAGTCCATATATGTATATATCTAACCAAGTCATTAAACGCAACAAGTAATTTATGCAGGGACCGAGAGTCAAGTTTACAGTAAACTACGGCAGCATAGTCAATTATCGGTAAGAGCAATATCTTGACAAGTCTTAGCTTAGTATCAATCGGTGTGAAGGCCGCTTTCGTAGTGCCCCGTAGATACGACCCACAGTGTGTTTAATATGCTCCGTGGCTGAAAGAGAGCAAGTTATCTTAAATCCTAAGCTAGTTATTTTATTTACAAAATGAAGCTGCATGTGCGATATGTAGACAGGTAGTAACATTTCAGTGTCATAATATTGTTTCGAGATTGAAATACACTGAGATTTACTAGGATTAAGAGTGAGACCATTGTTCACTGACCAATTATGAATGTTTGTAAGATCTTCGTTGAGTCTATAGACCAAGTCTTCGATCAGGCCAACTGGTCTGGACAAGTAGACTTGAGCGTCATCTGCATAGAGATGCAGTGATACATTTCTACACACTTTAGGAAGATCGTTGATATACAAACAGAATAAAATTGGGCCCAAGATCGATCCTTGCGGAACTCCAGCTGTCAAGGTGGAATACTGAGAGCAGCTACCTCCAATGGTGACTCTTTGCTTTCTGTTACTTAAATAATTTTTTATCAGACAGACCGATGCATCACTAAAGTCAAAATAGGACCTTAGTTTCTGACACAATATGATGTGATTTACCCTATCAAAAGCTTTGGAAAAGTCAAGCAAACATAAAACTGTAACAAAGTTTTGATCGAATTGGGTCCTAATGTCATCAAGAACTTTAACAATTGCTGTTGAGCAATTGTGATGCTCACGGAAACCCGACTGTATAGGGGACAACAGGGCATGAGCCACAAGGTGTTTCGAAATTTGTTTAGCCATTATTCTCTCAAGAACTTTTGACAGGCAGGGTAAAATGCTAATTGGGCGGAAATCCGATGCAGATACCGGATGAGGTTTCTTAGGCACATGGATAACTTTAGCTGTTTTCCAACTATTAGGGAAAGTGCAGGAGTATATACAAAAGTTGAATATGTGAGTAAGTGAAGCCATGATAGAGATAAGAATCATCCTGATAAAACGAAGCGGTAATCCATCTTCCCCAATCGCTTCCGACTTTAGCGAACGGATATTTTCGATGACTTCAACTTCCGAGACCGTCTGAAAGTTAAAACTATTTACGTTCTGAGAAATGAGCTGAGGATTAGGAACAAAGTTTGTGTTTTCGACATCAACAATAGAAAAGGTCTTGTTAAGTTAATTTAAATCAGGTGTCGTAGAAAAAGAAATATTTTTCCCAATACCAAGCGACCGCAAGTTGTTCCACAATCTCTTGGTTGGCAAGTTAGAACTTAGTTTCGAGAAATAGTATCTTTTTATAGCCCTACGAGTAATGGCGGATGCTAGATTACGAGACTGGCGAAATGCTTCCCAATTCAAAACAGTGGGGTTAGTTTTCCACTTCGAATAGGTCTTCCTGCGTAACTTAATAGCATTATGCACATCCGTGGTAAACCATGGACAATTTTTATTACGTACTACAACACTTTTAAGCGGAACATGCCTATTAAGGAGATTAATTAATAAGGTTTGCATGTAATCCACTTTATCATTGGCAGTGGACATGTTATACACATATTGCCAAGGTACGAGATTTACATATATCTATATATTCTATCTATAATCTATTGATGAAAAATCCCTGAATTGAAAATACAGAGGTTTGGATGTGCGAGCAAAGTCTATGTCGTACGTACAAAAGATAAGATCGTGGTCTGACACACCTTCAAATGATAGTTGGTCTTGGAGCAGGACGTTCGAACGATCAGACACTATGCACAGATCAAGAAGGCTAGGAGAACAGTTCGGAGCGAAACGAGTAGCAAATCTATTGTATACAGTCAAACCAGTTGTAGCAATACAATCTAACGCGGAGACGAAGGAGGAATTGAAGTTATTAACATATAAATTGTTTACCACATTTCTCCAGGAAGGTGTGAAGCTAATCAAAGAAAAGCACATGTCTTGCTCGACAAAGCTAATATTTCTAGACCAAATGCTTACATCAAAGTGTATTCAGAAAAAAGTCGAAGCCATTAAAAAAATCAAAATCGTCAACCAATATTGCTGAACTTCAAAGCTAACACAATCCTTTCGAGAATTAATTACGAGTAAAAAAGGCCGAATAGAAAAAGGGGCACTCGGACTATCGTCTTACGATAGAAACTGACAACAAGCCCTTGGAATTAATTTCCAGAAACCTTCAACACCACGCCTCAAATGGTTTGCAAAGCATAGGAAATGAGCCCTTATGCCCAAAACCTATCGCACTAGCCGAAGGCCTGACCAGAAACTTTACCCACCTTTTGGTACCCATAGACAAAGTTGAAAATGAAGGGGAATTGGAAATAATTTCTCTTGTCCATGTGTCGGAAAAAAACCCGTAAGATTATAGTCCAAAAGCATGTCTAAGATAATTGGATTTCTAATAACTCCCAATTTAAGGGATGATCTCGGTATCAAAAATAATGCTTGCGACAATTCACGAGAGACATCAAGGTATACAGAGATATGGACAGATATTCCTGTCCCTCCAGTTTAGGTCTACTAAAAAGATATATTTCAGAAGGAGTCATAAAAAACTCAAATTGAGAATGGATCATAGTTCGCATTTTAGAAATTTAAGGAATTAGTCAAGAGTCAGGACTTTAAGCACCAAAGTTCTAGTCCTAACTTGCCGAAAGGCATAGTGATCATCCATAGAAACTTGGTTTAGCCATTAAAGTTGATGCATGGCCGTGGCGCCTAAACTTTTTCTCTTGGTTAGGATTATCCTATTGGATCCACTTTTCATTGCCAGTCACAATACGATGCAGAAAATCCTTACATTCTTGCCGTTCGTTGCCTCTTTAACTTGTAAGACACGTTATTTCCATGCTTTTGGACAATTTCTGAGGTTTGCAAACGAAGGGAAATAGCTTGATGAATTGCGGCTACGGAAAACACTTCCTGTTTTTCACGTCGAAATCGCCAGTTCTATAGCATTGGAACCGTTAGCGAAATCACACTGTTCTACAATCACTCGATGCGCCTCAGCTTTCGATTTTTTCGACACTTCACAATTTTCATTAATTCACAAATTTAATGAAGAATAATTGCAAAAATATTAAAAAAATAATAAAGTGCACTTGTATATCACTAGCGCCTTCTATTGGAAAGTGATAGGCTTCCATTTATACCTCTTGTATTGTCTATGGTTAAGGTTTGGTAACAAATGAGTAGGTGAACTTACAAGTACCCTTTTTTTTTTTTTTTTTTGTGTGGAGGCTTCTGCTTTCTGTTGGAGCACTCAAACACAAACACTGTCCACTGGTCCATTGTACTGCCACACAGCCACCTTAGATGGCGTTAAGGCCCATGAAGAGCCAAGCTTATTTTTATTCACTTATGTTGTGTGCGATTTGTTTTTCACACAAGTGAACAAGTAAAGCAGAGCCGATTGTAATGCAGATTCCGAACGGCGAGAGCCGAGAAGCTTTTTCAAGGCAACTGTACAGCTAGTACCCCGCCGAGGACGGACGCCGTGAAATAACTATTCGATGGTGTTGGTGTTATCGGGATCCGAACTCGCTTATCTTGCGTCAGCGGCCGACACACTACCCACAGCGCCACGGCGCTCCCTTACAATGAACCTTACCACAACAATGTAATTAAGTAAGCAAGGTTCGATAAACGTTAAATATTGCTTCTAATTAGAGCTAGTTTTGTTAGCTTTCTCTAGGACCCCACTACCAGTAGGTTGAATTCCACTTTCACTTTTTGTGCGATCTTAAACACGATGATACTCTTCCACACTGTGTTTAGAGTTAGTGTCGAAGGCTCTTCCAACCCGAACTGGAAAATAGTTCAACAAATAGTTCAACATGACCTCAACGTCTAAGGCATGGGTTTCAAGATCATGATCCCAACTATTTTCCAGTCAATGATTAAATGCTATCCACTCAAGTCAAAAGTCTAACAAAAAAAGGGTTTTTATAGACTTTGGGAAAAGCCCAGATAACGTTCCAGATAACATCGTCATAGCTAGTAGCTATGAGGCTGAGGTAGAGGAAATCCTTGACAAGCTTGAAATTGCGTCTTGTTATGGTGATGTATAGCATCTGTTTTAGCTAATAAACACATTTTAGATGCTTTCCCCTCATTGCAATGCCGGTAAGGTTTTCACTACGATTTTAAGGATGATGTTGAAAAAGTCACACGAAAGCGCATCGCGCTAAGTCCTGTTTTAGCGTCAGCTGCAAGAATTCTCTCAAGATGTTAAAGTTAGTTATATTACGGTATGACTCATCTCTACCCTAGCCACATGGGCGGCTTTGAAGTCAAAAATTTGGCGACGATACTTAAATAGGGGGCTGGGGCTCAATTATGAGTTGTTAATTTTCGTTTCTGCTTCCGTCCAGCTCTGTAGCCCTAATAAGATCGTTTATTTTTATAATATTTTAATCGAACACATCTACTCATCAATACAATGTGGCAGGACCACTTCGATATTAAGGTGATTAAAAGTTAAAAAATAACTTCCAAGAATCAGAAACGATACTGTTTAGGATTCCCTCGTAGAGCGCCTCAACGAATACCAGAAAGCACTCGAGAAAATTCGCGATCATTGGGCAACATGGACAACCATTAACCCGTGAGAAATGCGGTTAGATATCTTGGTACCTGGCTAGAACAGTTTCTATATTTCAATAAACTTATAGACACCTGTCTAGCTGGTCCAAAGAAATTAGGAGGATTACAAGGAGGATTACAATGATTCTGTTTCAGAGTAGTCAACTTAACCACAGGAGAAAAATCATATTCTACGAGGTCCTTATAAGGCCTATCATCGTGTATGATTTTACGGTTTGGTTTATTTTTCTCATACGGAAAAGATTCGTTATTACTTAAGGGTCTGTCTTAGAATGTAAAGAACGCCAGAGTCCCAGTTCTTTAAGTATAACTCTAGAAGGTCCTGTACGATATAACACGCCTTAAAAGAATCGACAATTTTCTTGTCAAAATAATCCGAAAGCTAATCACTATATGACTATGACCAACAACAATAACCTGATCCCGGGGCTTACTACCCCAATTATTTATACATATATATCACGAGAGTCCACTCCGATCGGGCCTTATTTCCCCAGAAGAATTTCTCCATATTGATCCCGACATTTTAAGGCAACATATGGTAGAGATGGTATTCCGGTAATTCACCACCGCCATCGGGGCGCCAGGGAAAAAGGTTCATCTGCAACGGGTCCGTTAATGGCGCTCATGAGCTCATTCGTTTTAGTACCGCAATGGCGAACCTGGATCTCACCGGTGTTGCTAAACAGATCGCCGATTATTGATCGTTGTCGGATGAAACCTCTTCCCAGAGCGATACGTTATCCTAGTGAGACCCTCCTAACTCTTTAGTTCGTAAGTTAAATTATACCTTTTGAAGGCTGGGCGCGTCATCATACTTAGATTAACCTGAGAACGGTCGGAGGCCTGTTGGCGGCAGTGGACTTTCAGAGGAGTTGGGAATCTCTCAGGCCTCAATGTGACAAATTTTGCACCATAGCTTTACCCTTACGGAATCAAATTAATTCGAGAACTCCATCCTCCTGATCATTTGAAGGGCGGAATGCTCCCTGATTGGGCTTGGTTTGAAGAAAATCTTAAGCCTCATCGAAAAATCATCTTCAACGAAGAAGCTCATTTTTGGATAAATGGCTTTGTCAATAAGCACATTAGAAATATAGCAAATTTAGCAAATTAGAATTCAATAGAAGCCATCACATCCACATAGAATGACCATGTGGTAGTAGATGGATTGGACCGTATTCTTTCGTCAATGAACGTGATGGCCGTGTTAAAGTCAATCGAGTTCGCCATCGTGCATCCGAACAATATGGCATGACTATTTTTTGCCATGGACTTTTTGCATGTCACCCAGTTGGTCAAACAATTGAAGAGGAAGTTCGGTAATCGTATAATCTAAAGTAATTGTTTGGTCGAATGGTCATTTCGGTTTTGAGCTCACACCCTTGGGCTGATTATTATGCACTAAAGTTAAGTCATTGCTTTATACCAATCGGCCAATAACGCTAGACGAGCTCAGGAACAATATCGAACGCGAAATTGCCAACTTTCCAGTCATATGGAAGAGGGGAGTAAAAATTGAACCCAAATGATCGATAGCTGCAAACGTGCCTACGGTAGTCATATGAACAAGATAAAATTTTGCAGTCAAGCTAAACATGTTTACTATACCTGGCATATATTGCAATCCCACATCTCAATTATTTCGTGTTTTATTTAAATATAAAATTGTTATGTCCTTATTGAAAAACTCATACATCGTTCATACACGTATTATACATTTCTTATGACGGCAGTAAAGCATGATGGTACTCTGAAATGCTCGGCTCGTTATGTTTTGCTATCAACTTTTATTTCCGCTAAAATTCCCCAACCATAAATGCGATTCAGTTCGAGTCCATAAAGTAAATTTGTAAGCTGTTGGGAATATTCGTTTGGAAATTAAATATTTATTTTTAAACTCAGCATCAACTTTATCATTTGTATCCATTTTATTCTACTTCATGCGTTATAATTACCTTGTTATCAGTGTTCATGATTTTTTCCATTGTAGATAAAAAAATATGACCGTTGTTTCCGGTGAAAATAACTTTTAATTTAAATTCTTCATTCAATTAAAAAGATAGTATTAAAGGAAACGGATTCTATCCCACCGTAATTGACAGATGCTTTGGTAGACCGCAATACTCTTATTTGTCAGATTATGATATTTTGATTTCTCATACGTATGCCGCTCGGCAATCCAATTCTCACTTAAGTGATGATTTCCTCCATACCATATTGCTTCAGTTTGTTGCCGGGTCAGTCATGCGGTTTATTATGCAATAAACTGTCTGAATTACGCCAGACATGCTACAAACATTAAAACAAATATCAGGAAACATTGCTGACAGCAGTGGCAGGTAATTTATGTCATCCGGATGCATCCGATATCGATAAATTGCATCATCTCATCAACTCTGAGGTAGATTTCAATGTGACGACAATAATTAACTGACATCGAAAAAAAAATAATGAAAAGCGGATAAAGGCTTCATTTCGTCCGTATGACTTTTCGAGAATGTTTGTAATTGTAAACAAATTTAATTCGCGTAGGCGGTGAGCAGCATGAGGCTGACGCGTGATCATAGATAGAGAACGTACATAGGTGAGTTGAATGGGAAATGTTCGTGTGGCTGAGCTTCGAGTTACTTCCTGAGGGAAGGCAGTGTTGACCGTAGCGGTGTTTGGTGTGAAGTTCGCG
Source organism: Merodon equestris (assembly GCA_958301585.1). Lineage (NCBI taxonomy): Eukaryota > Metazoa > Arthropoda > Insecta > Diptera > Syrphidae > Merodon > Merodon equestris. The sequence continues at coordinate 49,619,925 of OY284415.1, read as the reverse complement.
TTTCAGCATTGGGACTATACTGGAGGGATGAGCTTTAACTGCCGTCTGCTAGAAATTAATAGAAATGATTAATTTTTTTAGCTTAATTCAAGCTTACCTTATCTAATTTAATCTAATTTAGGCCTGGAATACTGTGGTTAAAATCGAAGTAAGGATTCGAATTAACACTTCCCAGCACACGAGAAATGGGTTCATTGGAGCCATAGGCTGTACGGGCTTGGGTAGATGGAAGAGACGGATATGTCGGATATTCTTCTCCATTCTTCCAGCGAGTTTAAGTTAATAAGTTTTTGGCGGTCTTGATAGTGAGGGTAGGATCACAGGATTCGCCCAGGGTAAGTCGCGAATAGCAAAACGGAGAAAACGACCTTGGATACTCTCGATTCTGGAAATATGTGTATGATGGTAAGGAGACCACACTTGAGAGGCGTATTCAAGAAGAGGCCGGAGAAAGGTTATGTAGAGAGATCGGCTAACGTAGGGGTTCGAGAATTCTTTAGACCATCGCTTCACGAAACCGAGTCCTGAATTAGCCTTAAGGATTATCTTGTCTATAGTTGCACGAAAATTTAGCTCCTGGTCACATAATATGCCAAAATCGCGAATGGCCTGACCGGCGGGGATGGGCTCTTAATTGAGGAAGCAGAGACGAGGAGGAGGAGAAGTAAATGATTGGCATTTGGAAATGTTAAGCTCTAAACAATTTTTGGAATACCAGATGGAAAACTATTGAGATAAGATTGAATAAGGGATGAGTCATGACTGGAGGAAATGGTCTTGAAGAACTTAGTCGTCGTCGGCCTATAGTGAGATGTGGAAATGTTTGATCACCATTTCAATATCGTTCATGGTAAGAACGAAAAGAAATGGACCTAAGTAGCTGCCTTGGGGCACGCCGGAGGAAGCTAAAAAAACGGTTAGAAAAGGCAAATCTAAAACGAACATTATAATAGCGATTTTCCAGGTAAGAAGATATCCACTCCAAAGAAATGGGGTCGAAGCCAAGGGAGGACAATTTGACAAGCATCAGTTTGTGGGAGATTTTATCGAAAGTCTTACTAAAACCGGTTGAAATAACGTCGACTTCGTTGCCGTCCTCTAAGGCTGATCGGGTAAAGGACACAAATTCAACAAGATTTTTGGTGGTAGATCTGTATTTGAAGAAACATGCAGCGAAAACTTCAAATTCTGTTCAAAATACTCTCGAAGAGTCTCTCTATATGTGATAGTTTGGCAATGGGACGATAGTTGTTAACAACGTTCTTCGGACCTTTTTTGTATATTGGGGTGGGTGATAAATGAAACTTTCCATAAGCGGGGGAAATTAGCCTAGAGATAGGGATAGACTGATGATTTTCGAGAGAGGGAGAGGGAGGGTTGAAGAGCATTTTTTTAGAAATATGGCAGTCAGGTCCAGGAGTGAATTCATCATTAAGTAGATTTAATTTGTTTTCGATGACATGGGAATTGACTGTTCGAGCAAAAAATGGTTCAAGTGAGAAATTCGGTAAATTATCTAAATAAGCGAAGTCCGGAGCAACGAAGTCGTCGGCGAAAGATTGGTTAAAAAAGGTGGCGAAAAAGTTAGCGATAATATTCGAAGTTTGATCATGGAAGGAGAGTGAGGAAGGGTAGCCATCAGAATTTCTTTCGTAGTTAACAAACTTAAAGAAGGACTTAGGGTCACATTTAAGATTGGCTTGAGTTTCAATTAAATAGCGTTGATATAGGGAGTTGTGAAGGGCGTTAAAGTGGAGATAGCTGCCCAGGTAGTTAGAAAAGTCATTAGGGGATTAAATACGAAGGAAGATTTTCCACTGTTTATTTCTTTTCTTTCTTAGGGACCGGAGTCTGCTATTATACCAGGGTGGAGAGCGTTAGGAAAAGGGTAGGTAAAGAGAGATAGAGTTAAATATTTCCCTGCAAAATATGGATATACCATCATTCACGGTTAGGTTATCAGAATTGATAAGGGCTTTTTTAAGATATCTATTGATTAGATAAAATTTTTCTTTGTGGAAATCGTGAGAGGCCAGTATTGTAGGACGAATGTTCTGTAATGGAGAATAGTGAAAGAAAGAAAGGAGGAGGGGAGGATGGAAATTCAAAGGGAAAGGGGACAAAGTGAAACAGAACAGTTGAGGGGATCAGTTGTGAATATAGGGCAGGTGATTGGGATGGAGGCGTGTGGTACTCCTTATCGTCCTGAGCTAATATAGAAAAATTCAACGACGATAGAAACAAGTTAAGAGATCATGTTAACGTAACGTGTTTTGCTCAGGCATCTTGTCTTTTTGTTAATGTTGTTGCAAAGTACAAATATTCATTTCTAAATAGGTTTCTTTGAATCTACCCTATTCCTTAGGAGTAAAATTTTCCACCAATAACAAAGAAAGTCATGCTTTCCTTAGATTTATTAAACCTGACCAATTCTTTAATGTAACAAAAACCAAGTGAAGGTGCAACCTAATGAAATTAAAAAAAACAGAATTATATAAAATATTTGTTAGCCGGCAAACAGCAATTTTTATGAAATTTTAATACATCCTCTTGGCAAGCAGCCAGGATATCCATACCGTCATTCGCATGCAAACACACACATGCCTCCGTCCCACCTCCAATCTTTATGGTAACCTCTACAGAAAATACAAAACAAAAATCACCATACGGATATACCAACCTTTTATGATTAGCCATTCCCAGTGAAAACAGGAATAAATAACTAAACGACTAAATGAAAAAAAAAGGAAACAAGTCGCCCTGAGATTTTATTGCACCTCGTCCTGGCGCCAGTCGAATAATGTATATCCCAGCTACCTCCCACTAAATGGGATATACATATCTATATTCGACGTCTGCCGCTTTCGCCACCGGCATGTGATCAAGTTGGCGGCGCCCGGCTGTGTTTGGACATCAGGGATAATGCATCGCACGTTTTTATGGAAATTGATGAGTGTGAAGTTATGCATGCCAATGTGGCCAACGATATAAACCAAAAAAAGGAACGGGATCGCTTGCAAAAGAAACCAACTCGTGGGTAGTCATACATTTTAGAGCCCTCCTAAACCGATAAAGTTTTTGTGTTTTTTCCTGTAATGCCGGCGTACACGGTAACTTGGTAGTTCTCCGTACTGTATCAAAACAGTCGTGAATTAAAGGCAAGCAAATACTCTTAACGGCGAAATGAAAATGCAATAAAACTAAGTTTTAAGGAAGAGCTATGTGTGGAAAGGTACTGGTAGAGAGATTTACGAGTACAAGCGTAGAACATTTTAGGTTCGACGATTAGAAGCTTGGTGGTTTCAACAAGAGCGTCGCTTAACATAAGGAACTTAGTTCCTTAATTCGAAAAGATTATAACTTTTAGATTTTAAGGAATCTAGTTAAGAATTCTGAAGCATGATTGGAAATGACCTTAGTTAAATAGACTGCAGTCACGAATATATGCCTAGGGCAATCCGATTTTCCGATTAGCAGAGTTTCTAATACTGAAAATGATGCTGGGGAAACCCTGAAGGGTTGATGATTATACCTGCAATCAGAACTTCTCATTTGAAAGTTTTGTAATGCGTTCGACTTATCGAATGAAAAAAAATCTTCACTCACTTTGCCTGCCCGAGACTAACAGGCCTCTGTCGGTTTTCAGGTTCATCTAAGCATGATGTAGCGTCCACCTTTCAAAAGATCCCCTAACTAACCCGAACCTGACTACCGAATTAACAAGGAGTTTAACTACCGAAATAAAGAAGTACAACTCTGGGCAGCGCTTTCACCTAAATTGAATTCAATTGAAGAACTCGGGGTGTGTCACATGAAGACACTAGTACTGCGGCCATAAAAATGTATTGTTCCCCCTTGTTTGATCTAGGATTTGAGTGCTGCCTTCAGACTTCTCTTGATGGGATTTCCTGGAAGTCTTTCCCTGTTACGGTTGTGTTGCTTGTCATTTTGAATCTTTCTCGGGCAAGGTTTGTGCAGACGTTCAGTAAGTGTTCGATGGTTTTCTTACCCTGTCCACAGCACCTGCAGATTTCTGTGCTACTGGGACCCATTAAAAAGGTGGTTGTTCCATGCCGCGTGTCCCGATAGTGCCTCACATAGCACTCTTAGGTCGGCTTTATTTGATTCTAGAGCCTCTTTGGGATTGTGATTTTGTTCTATGAACGTTCTTGAGTGTTTAATACCCTTCTCTCTGCTACAAAATTGGTTCTTTTGTTTTATGATCATGTTGCTTTATTCCATTTTAACATCAACCCATCCTTATTGAAAAACTATATTAAACCACACCCAACGCACGATGATGGACCTTATTAGGTCCTTGTGATTTTTACACTACAGTCAAGTTGATTGTTATGAAACAGATATCTTGTCATACCGAAGACTTTCTATTCTCCAAAAAGACATGTGTCTATATATTTGCGAAATATAGATGCTGGTCAAGCTAGATACTAAGATATCTAACCACTTTTCTCCTATTTCTCCAGGTTGTCAGTGATGGCGAATTTCTTCCAGTCCTTTGTGGCATCCCTACAGGCCTTATATAACAGAGTCTTAAACAGTGTCGTTTTCGATTTTTAGAATTTAATTATTAACTTCCAATCATCGCAATATCTCTTAATATGATCGAAGTTACACTGCAGAATTGTATTAATGACCTCAATTTTTGGATCTGATAATACATTACTTGAATACGCTATTTAGTGGCTTGTATAGATCTTAAATAATACCGGAAAGTATACCGAAACCTGTTGTAAGCCATTTTTAATATCAAAACTTCTGCTCGAAGTAATGTTGTCACATTTAACAACAAACTTTTTTCCCATAGTCATTATGTAAACCATGTACAAAAGGTGATTCGGCATGACTAGGTTAGGTTGGATTCAAGAAGGGGAGTGTGATGGTTAAGCATCACTTCTGCTCGGAGGCTAAAAGGCTCATTGTGATTCCCTTCATTTGTGGGGGTACACATATAATTAACCTGTCCTATCACCTCGTGCTCTTTATGAATTTCAGAAGATCCAATATATCTGCATTTGCCACATCCGCAATCACTGTAAAGAAACTTTGGCCCAGCGACGCTAGGCGTCGATTCTGGAGAGCTAGGCAGTGGCAAAGCAGATGTTGGATCGTCTTAGTTTCTTCCTCATCGCGGCAGCTCCGGCAGAGATCACTGAATCCCGAGTTCCATTCCCGGAACATTGCTCCAATGGGACAGTGTCCTGTGATCACTCCGACGAGCATACGGATCGAGTTTCGGTCCAGCGCCAAGAGCTTCTTTGTTTTTCCGGTATTGAGCTCTGGCCACGATGATCTTGTCGTGTGGCTGTCGTTTCTTGTAAGCCAAGACGAGTTGGCTTCTTTTATAATTGTGTCATTTATGATCCGGTATATCTTATTTTCAGACCATTCTGTCTTGCCCACGAGAAGAGTTCCCTCAACGCAGATTCCATTAGTTCACTGATAGTTGGTCGAAATTTACCTTTTATCAAGATAACCAGGTCATCCGCGTACGCTTTTGTCTTTGTGTCTTTCTCCATAAAGAACTTGAGGATTTTGTTAACTGTAAGAAGAGGCAATAGGGGCGAGAGAACTCCCCCCTGTGGTGTGCCTCTAGTTGTCACTTTCATTATAGGGCTCATACAGCCAATGTCTGCATTGATAATTCTGTTCTTAAACATATTTTCAGTCCAGATTACAATGGATTTGTCTATTTTTATGTCCTCTAGAGCTGTTATTATGGCCTCTGTGTTTACGTTGTTCAAAGCCCCCTCTATATCGAGGAAGGCTGCCATTGTAAACTCTTTTAGGTTCAGCGAGCTCTCAATTTCATGGACAACACTATGCAGAGCACTTTCCACTGATCTGCGTTTAAGGTAGGCGTGTTGAGTGGTGCATAAGTTGTGTGAGTTGTGAGCGAGGTCAAGAAGTCTTTCCAAGGTTTTTAATAGAAACGACGAGAGGCTAATTGGCATATAGTCCCTTGCGGCAGTATGGATTGGTTCACCTGCCTTAGATATGAAAACTACATTTATTTCTTTCCACTGTGTTGGGATGTACCCCGCACGCAAAAAAATTAAAAAAAGTGCTTACGAGATGGGGTACAGTGTGGGTCTGTGTTTTTTAAAGCATCGCTAGCAAGATATCGTCCGGCCCCGAAAATTTAAAGGGTTCTAACGAATTTATTGCCCATGATACTTTATTCGTTGTGATAATCTTGTTTATTACTTCTTCGGTTGTGTGAACCGTAGGAACCGTCGTCTCGAAGGGGACTGTGGTTTTAGGGGTTTTACAGCCTGGGAAGTGGGTTTCAGTCAGCAGTTCTAGGGATTCCTGACTGTATTCTGTCCAAGAATCATCTGGCTTAAGGATGAATCCCGGGACGCAGGGGTCATTGGATAGGATCTTTCTGAGCCTTGCAGCTTTGTTGAGATCCTCTATTGGTTCGCAGAACTCCCGCCAGGATTTAGACTTTGCTGCTCTTGTTTTGCTCTTGTATTCATTGAAGCTGGGTTTGTAGTTATTCCAATCTTCGGTTCTTTTTGAGATCTTTGCTCTATTGAATAGAGTTCGGGTATTGGTCCTGAGTTGCTTTAGCTCTGTGGTCCACGAGACTGCGCTGGTCTTCTTGCGAGCACGTTGCAAAGGACAGGATTTGTTGAGAGCCGCTTTCAGAATTCTCACAGGATTGTCGACTGAATTCTCAATGTAAGTTGGATCGGGGTTAGTGATGGCTTGTGACGGTACTAAACTATTGGCAACTAGGTTTGAGAAAAGATTCCAGTCTGTCTTCTGAGGGTTTCTGAAAGGTTTCGGTTTTTTCTTTGTTAACGTTAAGGTTGAAGAGTATTCGGCTATGGTCCGAAAAGGAATAGTTAGTGGACACTCTCCAATTCTCTACTCGGATAGAGTCAGACTCACTTAGTAAAATGAGATCAATTACATCTTCCCTAACCCTGTTACGAAACGTTGGTTTATTACCTTTGTTGCCTATGTTGAGGTTGGTGGAGATTATGAAATCGAAAATGGACTCACCCCTTTTATGAATTCGCTGCTTCCCCATTGAGTCCCCCTCATCGTATGGCAAGGAGGACCCACCTCCAGACGCAGTCCGAGCACTTGTGCGACATGCCAAGCCACGCGGATTGTGTCTATTGATAGGCTGCGACACCAATGGATGACTAGCCTAATAAGCTTGGCATGACTCGTCTAATAAGCTTGGCATGACTAGCATAATAAGCTTGTAGAAAGGACTTCCTAACCATACAGTGCCGAAAGCTTTTTCAAAGTCGATCAGACAAGCACCCATTCATCGTTTATTTGCCTTATTTCTCTGAATGTCGTGCCCAGCGTGAATATTACCATGCCCTCCTTGATCAGAACTCTGTTTATTACTTTTTCAAAGACCTTACTAACATTCGGAAGCAAATTAATTGATCGGAGATTAGATTAGGGTTTTTTTCTATCGTGTTTGGGGATATGTTGGACCATCGCTGTTTTTCACTGAATATTATTCAAAGCGTTGTATTGTATACCATCTATTTCCGTCGACTTTTTATTTAAGTGAGTCCAGGATGTACAGGAGTTCATCCCTCTCCACAAACAAACCGGTGGAAATTCGGGCATTAGCCAGAAGGTTCTGAATACGGTGAAAACACCATTCCCCGAAAGTCAATTCTTTATTTCTACGCGAAACTGTGACTGTGAATCTAGTTTTTGTTTCGAATACTGCACGGCCTACGAAAATATGGAGTCTAGTACACGGTGTGTGGTGTGGTTTTAAAGTTTTCCTTTATGTGTCATCTTCTTCTTCTTCTTCTTTTCCTTTTTTTTATCCCGGCGTCGTTATGGTCAGAAGTGTAGGACCATAACCTTCCCACTTAACTGCATTCCTACTGGTCCGCTTGTGGGGTCCGCCAAATGTTGAAATATCTTATTTTTTTAATTTTTAATTTAGACTCAAATCTATAATTTTTTTATGTGACTCGCAACATGAAAATATTTAAGGATATTAACAAATAAAAAAACTGCAAACTGGAGGCGTTTTGACGGTGCGTCGTGGGGAACGAATGGAAAGTTGGTTGTTTGTTTGTATAAGAGGAAATAAACTGGAAATAAGACTTGTCCTTCCTGAATTTGAGACGGGGATCAAGGTTTAGGCGTTTGATTCTGGCATTTGCCTAATATTTTTAACCTTTTCTGGATCACTACTCGTCATGAAAAGATTCCCAATGGTTCCCAGAATCTCCCATCTTGAACCCACTCTCAGGGCTATCTAAGAAGGAGAAAATATGACAAATACAATCCTTATACTCCACAGTGATCCCTTGTTTATTTTTTCCAAAGGGAAACCTTTAGTTTCCATAAACTTGTGAGCAGCTCATGTCAACGTCTCTTTATACAACTACAACTGAGATATATGTTAAGCCATTCTATTCCAAGCATCTATTTATCTGCATACAAACTCTCAAGTGCGGAACAGTGTTACGGTGAACATCTGTTCCATGTTTACCGACCGCCATTGAATTCCACATCGTCAGGTATCCTTAAATGAGCATTTCTAATTTAAATAAATCACTCTACGCTCCTTGAACATTCACCATGAGGCAGTATACGACTATACCACGCACCCCACTCTATTATGCACTTGAAAGTGGTATTACGTGAGCGGATACCTGCCGTCGCAGGTCCAATTCCGACTAAGTCTACTGAAATATTTAAGTTTTATTTTTTGTCATAAAGTTTTATTGCAACGGTTCACTGCAAGTATGACGATCTGACGATGTGTCGTCCTGTCGATGTCGGTGTAGGATGAGAGCAATCCTTTTTTGTGCTTACTCTGTTCTGGAACCAAATAAAATATTTGGGGAACATTCCGGCTTCCGTTTCATAGTAGCTGGTCTCTTTGCGGACGTGGATGGAAGCTGTACATTTTTTATACAACATAACTTCATCCTTTAGGTTGCTTGGTTAACTGGAGGGTATTTTCCTGAGGATTATTTTTCCTGGAATCCTTTTTGTTTTCATCAACAAAAACAGTTGAAGAGTACGCAGCGAACAGACGCACAGACAGTTGAGATATTTCACTGATTTATTCATTTATGTATGGCTTCGCAGGTTAAACAAGAGCATGCTGGAATGTAAGATGGAGGAAGCCAATAGTGAATACCATTTCTGGGGATTTTAGCAAGCGGTCAGATTCTAGGTCAGATATTATTTCATGAAAGAGTTGGATGATCCCTAGAGTAAAGTGCTTTCACCGAGGTTAAATGACTTCGACATGGTTCATCCTGATCTCTTAATATCTAAATTGGTATAACAGAATTTCCAGAAACAAGGGGTTCTTCTCAATTTTTGGCGAAACCATGGTCTTACATACCCATTTAGCTGTGAACATGGATGCTATGTCACATCTCCCTAATGTGTTCGAAATGTTTATTAACATTTTCTAACTGACCATCAGCTGGTGACCTTTGTTCGAAGCCATAAAAATCATTCGTTTAATCAGTCCTTCCTCCAATCATCAGTAGTATTCATCGGCTCCGCTCGGTAAATGATAACCCCAATGAAACCCCCCAAACAGCCATTCATTGCCCATGGATCCAATAAATATTGTTCACATCCCTGCGCCCGTTCGTCTACCTTCACACAACGTCAACGACACTTATCTCAATCGAATCCAATCTCCAATGTGTCCCGTGGCAATAAAACCTATCAACAGAAATAAAACCGATCCATCGCCAGTTCCATGAGCTTAATCTCATTCTGGCTAATAAAATCGAGAACTATGCGATGACCAACCTTCGGTTGCTCGTAATTAAATTAAGATAATTACTTCTGATAGCCATTCGACAGGCATGCCTTTGACCCATCCTGCTTCTCCTGACTTTTCTTGTTGTTCCCTCCGCTCGATCTCATTTTTATTGCCATTACTTGGGTGAAAATGTGCGAAGTCATGTGGAAGTCGAAAACGAAAATTAAATTCGATGCAGCAATGTGATAAGCCCGCTGGCTTATAATTTCCGTTTTTCGGTATAACAGCCTTAACCACTGGCCAATGGCCACTACCACTGCCGGTGGTTTGGGAGAAGATGCTGCAATGGCGCCCAACACAAGACCATTTCGCTCTCGTAGTTCACATGTTTTGGGTCTTTTTCCGAACTTACTTTTAATGATTCGAATTTTGTTAATTGTCGAAATGAGAACCTCAAGCTTCGGCTTTAAGTATTGATGTACGGCCGATATTGGGATTAATTCATTTAATTTATATGCACTTCGCTTAAAGGTACATTAAAGGTAATTGGATTAATTAATGATAGTCGATGTGGATGAAATGCTTGTGAAGCAGTATTATGTGTCTGTGAGTTATAGCTTTATGCTCTTAAATGGAAGTAAGCTCTCATTGGGAGATATTAATTGAATCAAGGGGTTCATTGTAATTGATGTTGGATCGAAATTTGACGTTTGGATCGCTGAAGTGTTGGTTTTCAATCTGTTTATTTTTGTAATCACTGGTGGAAGCTACGAGAGTTTGTGGTTGTAAGGTGATTGTAAAATAAATTGAACGTAATTGTTAAAAGCTTTGACTAAGTCATTATAATGTCAATGACATTTTACGGTGTGAAATTTGACCTCTGACTAAGAAGGAGGAAAATTGTTTTCAGGTCTGTGCAGGAGATCTTAAGGAAAATCTATGGTGAAAAACAGGTAAAAAAATAACAGTTAAATGGAGAAAAGTACATAACCAACAACTCGAGGGCTTTATGCAGCCTCAAGGATTGTAGGACCAGAGCGCTTTTGCGACGACAAGATGGCTGCTAGTAGCCAGGCTGATTTTAGAGGTAAAGTAATGTGAATGAGCCCATGATTGAAGGAATTCGGATATTTAAGATACCGTGTATCAGATTACATAGTACACGAAATATTACCCTTGTGAAAACTAATTTGAAGCCACGTTCCAATAGCAATGATTTCAGTCTTCGGATGAATCCTTATGTCTTGGTTCAGGAGAAGAGATAGAACAGGTATTGGCCGACAGCACCAACACTTTTGCTGACTGGGGGAGGCTCCATCGTCGAGAGCTGCACATGATCGTTCAGCTTCTTTTAGAGGGAAAGCCGGGTAGCAACAATGGCTTACATACATACATAAAAAAGAGCAATAAAAAATAATAAACAGAAAAATTACACAAAAGATACGCCTGTGTGTACGATATTTCTACATGATGACTTGAATTTCTTCGACTTTCTTCTCTAACCAAAACTGAAAAAATTCAATGAAAGGACTCAGATTCGACTCGGTTATAAGCTTTATAAAAATTAAAAAAAAATCCTATTTTATGGTTAGTTTTTGTTTTTTTTTAAATGCTTTGAAGAATGTGCTGTGAATTTTAAAGTACCCGCAAGGCCAGTGAAACTCCCGACTGTTAAAGGGGAAATCTACCTACAAATATGAGAGATGGCGTGACCTTGAAACATGCAACTGCGCGAAACAAACCTGGTCCAGATATTGTCAACGAAAAAATATAAGCCTGCTAAAAATACGCAGGCAGCTTATAAGCAGCCTAATCCTAACGAGACATTGCGCTTTAGGGAAAATGTCGCAAGATTATGACTCCTGCAGTAGGTGTCATGATGAGGAAGAGGAAGAATCTCCATCACATCTCCTATGCAATTGCTCTGCCCTAGCCCATGCCAGGAGACCACATCTGGTAGAATACTTCTTCAATGAACTAACGGATCTATCCGAAAAGGAGATCTACAAAATACTGAATTGTATTCAGCACTCAAAATGGTTCCAAGAGTAGCAGTGACCAAGCCTACTCAAGTGGTAGCACAATGGACCGATTTTCGTCTAAGTGATCTCTACCGCTTTTTACAGAGGGTAGCCACCTAACATAAGGCCAGTGAAATTAGTAAAGATAATTAGGACACACATAAACACAGATCTAAGAAAATTGCCACAATTATTTTTCTTTAAGTTGGTATAACTGCTCCGAGTTTCCACATAGAGCTTGAACGAAATCTATGACTCAGATGATTGACTGTAGCTGTCTTTACTAGTCAAACTTTAAATTGGTTTTTACAATGGAGGAAGAGTTAAGCTTACATCTTGTGCTTCGAACGAATTCCACACGAATCAGTATTTGACAGCAAGCCTAGGAAAAGTGAAGCTTAAAGCAGGTTCAGGTCCTGTTTTTATCTGAACTCTTTCTGCAAAGTTTCTTTTCTCAAATCCCATAATGCCCTGGGGAACCATGTGCCTAACGAAAAGTCGAATATTATAGTCTTCCAGTATAACTCCAGCACCAGGCTTTTGTTTAGTCTTAGAGTTGTCTGTGAAGATTGAAATCATTTTCGGCTCCAATATCAGGCCAGAGCTAGCTTTGACAACGCTCCATAAATGGATAACGTACGAGGGGATCCGATAACTACTTAGCCTCACTGCCAGGTGGCGCCAGTATCGCAAGAGCAACTTGCTATCGTGTAGTACATTCTAGTAGTAAAAATTTCAGCCTACTTTGCAGACCTCGAGAAAACGCATTTTTCAGACGGGTTAAAGAAGTTGGAGCATCGCCATTTCTCCAAAATTTTTGTTTTTCTTTTGTAGGCTAAGTACTTATCGGACCACCCTCGTATTATGCCACTATTTTTAATTTGTTTTTTTAACAAATCTTTATAATGTTTTTTCAGAGGCTATAGTTATGAGTGGTGCACCTAATAACGTTTCTTCCCGTACCAGGAGAATTATGGACATGGCATTAGCTGATGAATCTGAAGATAAATCGGATGTTGAACTGGACTCTGAAGATTCCTATGTCCCTAGTGAAGATGAAGAAGAAAGGTCAGAACATTTCTCTCGGAGCGAACTCTCGTTTCTCGTTCACAATTACACCAACAGGTAGCTGTTCCAAGAGGTCATGGAGGATGTCATGGCAGAAGCTTCTTGCTCTTCGATTCAAGTGGGTTTCAGAACCGACCCAAGCCAGAAACAGCCGTTCCTGTAAAAATATAATATCGATAAGGACATCTCAAATCAAAGGACCGGCAAAAAGCTTACAAAATACTTCTCCGGAAGATGTCTGGAGACTCCTGTTTACCGATGACATTCTAAACGACTTAGTCAACTGGACCAACAACAAACTAAATGCCATGCGAGAAAAATTACAATTAAACGATAGCTCATTTCGCCCACAGATTTGAATGAGATTAAAGCCCTTCTTGGACTGTTGATTCTCACTTGCATATACAAATCAGGGAGAGAGAAGAAATATAAAAAGATTCGAATTTATATTGGACCTTGGATTGTCACTAACAAAAAACCATCTTTGCCGACGTTTGGAAATCGCAAATTTACCTGAGACTCTCAAAACAAATATAAAGAATTGTTTCACACCCATTGATCCTGGAGTGGTCGAGGAGACAGGTCCTGGAACGTCACAGAAACCAGCCCGAACCGATCGGCTGGAGAAGCGAAAAACCTGCAGGTACTGTCCTTACCAAAAGGAGAGGAAAACAAATTACAAATGTGTTCAGTGTGATACCCCTAATTGTCTAGAATGCTCCATGAAAATTTGTAATGAATGTGTTTCAAAATTATAATTAGTAAAATGTTTCGTACTTTTATCGATTATAAAATTTTTCAATAATAATAGATATTCTTATTTTTTATGAAACTTTTTCCAATCATTTTTGAGTAGGTGCAATATGTGTTTTTTTTGGTTTTTAATTTAAAAATATTTCTGAATTTTACCTTATATAATTTGAATTTTTTATGATATGAGCTACCAACTTTCACCTGTATTGTGTAAAACAATAATATTTAAGTCAAGGAATTGCTTTAATAAAATATATAACACATAAAATCTTCCTTTATTCAAACCTTATCATTGAAACTGATTTTAAAGCTTTTAAACAGAAAAAAATGCTTCCCCGGTCTGCGAGGCCGGTGTTCCTTTTAACCGATATGTAGGAGATGTTCCATGCAGAGGGTTAAAACTCTTCTTTTTGAATATTTGGCCAAGGACTAAGGCTCTGTCGAGACCCTGAAATCCGCCTACGACTCACGTCCCTACTTCGGTCTTGGTAGGATTATATTGCATTTTGATGTCAAGTAGTCGACGAATGGAACGTGCTCCGCAGTCTAAATCTATGATTTTTACTCAGATTAGTCTACACCATTGCAAGGCTGCTACCGCTCTTCTCAGAAGCAGAATTGCATGCAGTAGTACAAATCATCACATTATATCCATTCAGGAACCATGGGTGTGGAATAAACGCCTGGTGGTATACGTGATGCTACGATTCTTTATGATGAGCGATCCGAAAGGCCTAGGGTCTGCCTTATCATGTCGAACACGCTATCGGCAACCAAATTTGGTCAATTCTGTGAACAAGATCTGGTGGCTGCGAAAGTTAGCTACAAAGCGCACGGAGAAATTGAACACTTGTGGCGTCTGCTTACTTTCCCTACGACTCGGTACTGCCCCCGCCACCTAAGGCGGTTTCCGAACTAGTAGAGTACTGTCAAGCCAGAAGGATTGGACTCATCTGCGAGCTAACGCTCAAAATACTGTTTGGGGCAGCAGCAAATGCAACCGGAGAGGAGACCATCTTTTAAACTTCATTCTTTCATCTGACCTTATCATCAACCAACCTTTGGGACGGCGAGACGACAAGAAGTGACTGACCTAACCCTATCTAATAGGCATGTGAAGGCCATCACTAACTGAAGAGTCTTAGCAGATGTTACGCTGTCAGACCATAGATATATCGAATTGCAATTTAAGTGTGGAACCTCCCCCTGCAGACCAAGCGGAATCCGAGAGGGACGGAAGAAAGACGGAAGAAAGCAATTGGTGGAGGATTCCGTTCATAACCTGAGCAACGCCATCACCATCTGTTTCGAACTCGCATGTCCTGTCAAAAAACCTCCCAGCAGGAAGTCTGGTAGAAGGCTGTGCTCTAATGTCTCCGCAGGGTAGCCGGAAGTCACCTGAATATATCGCTTAAACTCGGAACTCGGAAGACGACTCGATCGAAGCAAAAGGAATATAAGAAGCTTATTTATAAATCGAAGAATGATTCCTCTAAGTCCTTCTGTGAAGAGATCAAATATCTGAGTTCGACCAGCAAGTTGGTTGATGTTCTCAAGCGAGGAAAAAGCTGGATGTACTCAGAAAGTCTAATGGTACCTTCACCGAGTCTAAAGCAGAAACTCTTAGCTTACTGTTTCAGACCCATTTCCCAGTAAATCAGGCTGTCATCGGCTCGTTGCAAACTCCCTCATCGGCGGAACTGGTATGTTGCTTCTCGCGTGGCAACTACTGAGGTCATTGAATTGGCTGTGGCATCAGTCGATGGCTTCAAGTCGCCGGGCACTGATTGGGTATACACTATTATGCTGCACTATATGCTGTATTAGACAGCTGTTTCCTACACTGAAATTGCCCCCCACGAAATTGCCTACATACCTATTCCTTGGCGAAAGTGAAAATGGCCTTTATTCCCAAAATAGGGCAAGAAGATTACAAATCAGTCTAACATCCTTCTTGCTGAAAAATATGGAGAGATTAGTAGAGTTGCAAGTGCGTAAAGTTGATCGCTGATGCAGGCCTCAAACAATGTGTCAAATCTGGAGTAAACATGGGCTGCTCCCAAGGTGGGATCTTGTCTCCGCTGTTATGGTGCATGGTGGTCGACTCTCTGCTCGATGCTCTCAATGCCTCTGAAATCTATGCCCAGGGCTATACGGATGATGTTGCTGTTCCCTCTGTCGGCTCATGTTTAGTGACTGTCTGGCGGCGCTAGATGTGATCGAGGGCTGGTGCATGAGTAATGTGTTATCGGTTAATCCCCTTAAGACTGATGTCGTTCTCTTCACAAGAAGGATGAAAAATACTGGCATTACTCAGCTGGTGCTTAAAGGTATTCCTATCCCGATATCTATCCCATCTAAGTATCTGAGAGTCCTCTTAGATAGCAAGCTTCTATGGTCAAAGCATGTTGAGTCCAAAACCACCAAAGCGCTGTCAGCTTTTTGGCAATGCAAAGGTGCCTTTGACAAAACATGGGGCTTATCGCCGAAAAATGTCTTTGGATCTACACGGCAATGATAAGACCTATAATCTCATACGCATCGATTGTTTGGTGGAACAGGCTAACACGCAAACACATTGTGGCCTCCTTCACCAAACTCCAAAGAGCGGTCTGTCTCAGCTGCACGAGGGCTTTCCCCAGCACACCGGGAACTGCTCTAGATCCTATGATGAATCTTCCATCCCTTGACATACTTATACATATGTATATGTATCAGAGGGTGCGCACTGAAAGTCATGTCTCCCTTCAAGAGAAATGGTTTTTGGTACAACTCGCATTGGAGTGAAAGTGTACTTGCGCGAGAAATATCCTACGACCCCTGTCTGATGGATATGCCTTCTGACGCAAAGACTACTGCCTTCCTACTGCGCTGTAATTTCACAGTCACATTTCCATGGCGTCAGGACTGGCTATGGCCAGACACTGAACCTGGGAATGGAATGTCTTCGCATTTTCACAGATGGCTCCAGGACTGGGCGGGGGTCCGGCGCTGGAGTTTTCTTTGAGCGCGAAAACATTCGACTGCACTTCTCGTTAGGAAAATATGCGTCTGTCTTCCAGGCGGAGATTTACGCAATCCTAATGGCCATGCACTATGTTGTGAAGCACAGGTGGAAGGAAAACCGCTTATGCGTCTGCAATGACAGTCAAGTTACACTCAAGGCTTTGTCCAACCGTCTATCCAAAATAGTGCATGAACTCAAGACCTTTTTGAACAAAGTGGGAAGATTAAATTCACTTAGGCTTGTATGGGTCCCAGGTCACTCTGGGATTCCAGGAAACGAGATCTCCGATGAACTCGCTGGAAGGGGTTCAGAGAAGAGTTTCCCATCTGAACCCGCTTTAGGTCTACCTGCTTCCACGGTCAAATCCTACATCAACGACTGGGTCTTTAATGCACACAGTCGTAGATAGAGGGAATATCCAGGATGCACGATGACTAAGTGCGTATGCCCTGCTGTCTGTAAGAAGTCCGCAACATTCTTTTTACCCTTAAGGAGAAATGACTGCAGAAGGCTTACGGGCGTCATTACGGCCCATTACACTTTCGTCAAGCATCTCTACGTGCTTGGATGGCACTGTCCCGCCTTCGCTCGCGCTCTTAGCTCTACATCACTGAAGCTCCTCCTCACTTTTCTCCGGACAACGGGAAAAATTCAATAAAGACAAGGTGAGCGTCCGGTAGTACAATGGACCAGTATTTGTGTCTGAGTGCTCTAAAAAAAAAAAAAAATCACTTCTTCATAATAAGTTTTTGAATGTTTTTAAATACTCGAGCATAGCTGATTTAATGATCACAAACGGCCGAGAAGAAGAAGCACATCAACAACGGACGAAAACGTTGAAGCAGTGAAAAAAATTGTTTGGGAAAATCATTGAATCACTATCTGAGTTTCTAATCGGTTGGTTTATACTATGATTTTGTTTCAGATATTTTCGGCATACGACGTGTGTTGAATGACATGGATGGCGATCGAGATCTGCTAAAAAGGGTAATCACTGGTGATGAAAGATGTGAAGTCGAATCATCCTTTGGAAGCTACCAGAAAAGTCAAGACCGAAAAGGCATATTAAGTTCGGCCACAGGTGAACATTTTGTTCATTAAAATGGACCTTCTGGAAGGTCTTTGAATTTTACCTTGAAGTTCTGCCCCGTGCGTGGAGCAATTTACATATGTATGTCTGTTGCATCACAATAATGAATGTACTCACTCATCATTGATCGTACGTCATTACATTTCTAGGCCAAAGACAATACCGTTATCATGCATCAACC
Source organism: Merodon equestris (assembly GCA_958301585.1). Lineage (NCBI taxonomy): Eukaryota > Metazoa > Arthropoda > Insecta > Diptera > Syrphidae > Merodon > Merodon equestris. The sequence goes on along the minus strand of OY284415.1, from coordinate 49,602,054 downwards.
ACTGTATTCACCGAATTTAACCCCCTACGTTTGTCTTGAAAGGACGGAGATTTGCGACGATAGAGGAAATAAAAGAAAGAGCTCAAGGGTATACCCAAAATCGCATATTAGAAGTGTTTCTAGGATTGAAGAAAGTACTGGCGCTAGTGTATTATATCTGGGAGGGATTACTTTGAAGTGAAAAAATAGATACTGATGACTAAATAAATATTATTCGAGAAAAGTAAAAAGTCACCTTATTTTTTGAAACAACTTTGAATACACCAAGACGAAGATGAATTTCGCAAAAACTCTGTTGCTACCGATTTTGTTCTATGGCCAGTAAATTTTCTACAAAGTGGGTTGCAGGTTAAAAATAAAGCTTGGTGCGGTCTTCAATAATATTGCTCAATTTATTTTTAATATCCCTAGACGCGAGCAAATCAGTTTCCGGCCGCTCACTCGACGATTTACCAAATCCACCAAGCTGGTTAGTCTATTTACCTGCTCAGAAAGATTCAATTCTTTCTCTCCAATTGCACCCGCACTTTTTTACAACCCATACTCGTGTGGTTTATGTTCGAAAAACCAATTGTTCATGCTACTTAGCCGTGGAACTCCCTCACTATCACTTTGGGAAGAAGCAAAAAACCCAAAGATATTTAAAACTCTTCTTTGTGAATATTTGACCAAGGACCATAACTAGTTTCAGGATTTTTTCTGGTGCTCTCCTGTTTTTCTATCCATCTTGACATGGCATTAAATCCTTATCGGGGGGTTGGCAAAAAGTCCTTAAAAGCCCCGAAATGGTCGGCATACAGCTTCGTTGGTATCAAGTTCACTCCGAATCATCCCCTAATGCTGAATCAGAGATGTCTCCTAGAATGTTTTGTATGAAGAAGCTTTTTACCTATCTCAAGATAAATAGGGGATTGTAAAGTCTTTAAGCACTAGTTAAATGACAGGAATTGCCTTATCTCCATCCATCTCATCATACTTACTTTATTACACAATCAACAATTGGCAAGTTCTATATTCGATCATCCTCTCCTGCAAATTACTAACTCCATCTCAAATGAAATAAAAATCCATTTATTTAAATATACTTTGTGCTTTGATTTTACAATTTTTATTTATTTCTTCTTCTGGATTCGCAAACCTTCAACCGTCGTTAATATATTATTAATTAATTAATAATGTATCTTAACTTGAATCAAAGTGTGACTGTTTGACATTTCATTTTATCTTTGTATCTTTGTCCATTTAATCTACAGTACATCCTAAATTTAATTTAATTAATTTATTTATTTTCTCTTGACCCTTTCACAAAACTTTCTTAAAAATATTTTAAAAGTTTGTAATTGAAATTGTTTTATTTTAATTTTTTTTGGTTTTTGTTTTTTTTTTCTTCATCTAAATATAAAAGCTTTTTTTTATCTGTTGATTTTACATTTATTTTCATTTTATTTCATGAAATATTTAATCTAACTCGAAAATTTAAATTGTTCGTCTTCCTCTCCGCGTTGGACACCACGAGAAAGTTCTTCAAAAAAATTTCTGAATTTTTTTTCTTTTTTGGCAACAGGACATGTATTCCGTAGAATTTTTTTTTTTTTTTGTGCAAACGAAAGGACGAAAAAAATACACAAAATTTGTATCTGTACCCAACAGGATGGCCCGCATTTTCTCATGGCTTAAAGGACACCGTAGATTCCAAAGTAGCACGGAAAGAGAGTGATATGGAGGGGAGGAGTATGTGCGAGTATGGGTACGACAATGAATGCAAAGGATTCGCAAGGAATGCAGGTAACATGAAAAACAACAAGCGAGAAAAAAAGGAGAACATGTTGGTGTCCTTTATCTCGTCGCTTTGCCGGGTGACTGTCGACTGTCTTTGGGAAATTTCTGTTTTGGTCTCTTACGTCCCAGATGATTATCCCAGAATTTTCTTGAAATAACTCGGTGTTTCCGGTTTGGTTAGGGAACGTCTACGGTTCGGCTTAAATGGCGGATAGGTTTCTTCGTTGAGGAAGTTTTTCGTTGGATGTGGCGCTGCAGGCTGTTCAGGTGCTTTGGTTGTGGTTGCCGTGGTAGTAGATAGTATTATGCCCTGGCCTTCGGTTGAGGGTTGCACCGGTGACGACGTGGTCTGAGAGGTGGAAGGCAGACTTTCAACGGCTGGCGGTGTTGATTGTGATTCTATTTTTTCTGTGGCGTGTTTATTTGGTTCGTCGGTTTGTGTTGCAATAGTGTGGATAGTCGTAGAGTGAAGGGTTGATGGTAATGATGTTGCATCGGTCGCTGGACTTGGTGGCATGGATGCTGTACTTTCACCTGTGGGGATGACCGTATTTCCAGCTGTGACTGTAGATGGCGAGGAGATGGTCGTGACGTCTCCGCCAGTAGCGGTCGTAATTACGTTTCCTGCGACTCTTTCGGTTGAGGTCAATGCTGTAGCCGGAGCAGATGTCATTGTTGATGTTGATACGGAAACTGGCGCCGGTACGAGTGACTCGGGTGTTGTGAGTGGTTTTGTCGTGCTGGAAGTTGTGTTGATAGCTAGCGTTGCATCTAGTGTGGTTATCTCATTCCGGACTGTTGTGGCGGTTTGTAATTGAATTTCCGATGAGTTTGCCTTTTGCACTGTATCTATCTGTGGTGGTGATTTTTCTGTTTCCCCAACGGATTGTGTTATACGAGTAACTGTGGACATCGATGACGATACCGATGCTGCTGATGCTGCCGACTCTTCTCGTTCCTTTTGCAGAGCGTGGTCGTGGCGGTGGTCGCTCTCGATCGAATGAGAAATTCCCGCAGAGCCGATACCTTCTTCAATGTTAGTCAGTCCGGATGGATTATGTAGCGGGAGATGTGTGGCATGGTCGCCGTGACCCTTTGATGGTGGAACATAGTGAGATTTCACAAGCAGCATCGGTGGTATGAAGTGATTGTCGTTGGTCTCTTTGACGTGCAGATGATTTGCTTCCTCGGTGATGACATTACCTCGCTGCTGTTGTGGATGCATTGGATGACCGACTGTGGCTTGGTTAGGGGACAGAATTGCTCCGGCTGTGGTTGTGGCTATTGATGGACCTGAAGTTGTAGACGACGAGGACGAAGTTGCGTAATACGTCGGCCCGTCGGGTAGTTCCGACGGTTCGGATGATGCCAGCAGTAGGGTTGTTGATATTTCATCAGTTTCAATATCCACTGTTGGTATAGCGGTTGAGGTGATTGGTTCAAGTGTTGTTGTTGTCTTAATGACCGGCATTTTTCTCAGATCTTGCGGGAGTACCTTTTTAATATGGGGAAGTGGTTCCAATACTTCATTTGACGAGTCATCTGGAATTGGCTGGTCACCCATCATCATGTCGTCGGCTTCGACCCCGGATCGATGGTGTCCTCGACTGGAGGATGTTGACTTCTTAGGCGCGGCTGTTGGCTTTTTCGTCTGAATGGCTACGGCAATCTTTTTGCCAGACTTTTTAACAGGTTTCGGTATTTCACCAGGTATTGCCGGCGGCTGATCAGCCTGCATGAGTTCATCCACATTAAATTGCTCGATGAGTTTCTGGACTGAGTTTTTCTCGGTCTGCACCTGTTCTGTGGTGTCGGCAACTGGCTTCATGGGGACGACTTCAATGTCATTATTTTCATTGTTGTCGGTTGAAATGCCGCGGATGATTTGTAGAGACTTGAAGTGTGAGTTGGTGATGTCGCTGAGTTTTTTCGATTCCAGACGTTCCCGGGGGCAAATTAGCTCTCGCATGATTCTTTCACGATCCTGGGATGAAAGAAATGGAAACCATGGAAGGGAGTAAGTGAATAAATCATGTACTAATGTGAATAGACGAATAGCTGATTCAGGAATGCCGCGGGATATGCTTACCTGCTTGCCCGAGCACATCTGCCTTATGAGACCCTCTTCGCCACAGTTGCGAATCAATTCAATATTCGCCGTGTCTGCCATGTACTGCATAGTTAACGAAGGTAGATCCTTTAGGATGCAGGGCTCGGCCCATGATGGAACTACGGGGAAATACAACGAAGGTGGCATGAATACGTAATGTATATTAAAAGCTTTTGCGAAATGAAATTCGTTCAGACGTGACGGAAACATTAAAATGAAAACAAGAGAAAAGCAAGCGTGAACGGGCAAAGCAAACGAGAATGAAAGATGAAAGGTTATTTCCACATTGACATCGAGTGATTTACCTGGCATTTCACAAAGGAAAGACGCCGTCTCGGGTCCGCCGCAACGCAAAGCATGCCAGCGGTAATCACGTATCGGGTCGATAACAGCGCACAGTGGTGATTCCATCAGAGGCAGCGATTCAGCCCAGTATCCAGTGTTTGCGGGCAAAGTGCGTGAATTTCTGGTAAGAAATAAGGCAAACAACAAAAATAAATAAACTGAAATGGCACTGGAGTCAGAGTGGATTTTTCCGTTTGAACAGTCGTTCAATAAAAATTAAAATAAGTCACTTTGCTAATGCATTCCCGCCGACAGGCAGCCGGTGGAAGGAGGAGGTCTCCCCAAGCTCTCGTTCATTACCTGTTTGACCTGGTTTCCACCGATGAACAACCCTTATACCCCAGCCGCATCACTGACAATAGTATCATATCTAGTAATGTTTGAAATGCGAAAACACTCGGTATCCACGAGATATAAACAATTCAGTGCCTTCCCTGGCACGATAAAGTGTTTTATCAATATTCAGTAGTTAGTCCTCGTCAGAGGAGTGTTTTTCCCAAGAACTTCGCATACATCACAATATGACACTTATTTGCATATTGTCACTTTCGGGGATTCAATAACTTTCCTACTCATTGTAAATAGTAAATATGTCACAAGCAAATAGAAAAGGAAACAAAAAAACATAAACGAAAATGGGAAAATATGACGGAATTCGGTACGTACGTCCATATGAATCGATCCAAGTTCTGCGGTCTCATGAGTCCAATCCAGACAATGTCGTTCACATCCAATTCCCTTAAAAGGTCTCGGGTTGCATCAAATTGAAAACTGTTGTCGACTAAAATAGAAACGAAAAAAAAAGAGGATTCAATAAACTGAAACAGATCCAGGCACGCAATTGTATTTGAATTGGAAATGGCGAGATACTGCAAGGTATAGGATATCTTTCCGAGAAGTCAATCGGCAAATAGTTTTTCTTATTATCGAATTCTAGACAACAATTCGGACTTGAAATATGAAACACTTTATTCCAATATTTATGGCTTTCCAAAGTCGTACATACACACATTGGTATATACACCTTCCTTAACGGGCCATTCAACAGGAGGCACAACAATCGACTTTCATCTTTCAGGCTATATTCTCAGAAATTTATGCAAAGTGTCAACAACCAACCGGATACGGGTAGCTGAGTGGTTAGGTTGGAAAAGGGATAAAAAGAGGAAAATTGTATTTTGAATGGCAAAGTTGCTTGTAGTGGAAATCAAATTACATGGAAGCAAGGACAGATGATGATGGAGTTGTTCGGTCGAATATAGGCTGATGTTAGTAATGGAGAAACTTGAGATGATAATGGATTCAAATTCAGTCAGAAACTGGAGAAAGGTGCTCTTGGGCATGACGGTGAAAGTGATTTGATGGATGTCCTTGTTTTGGATTATACTCGAGGGATTATTTACGTGAATATGAGGTGGTTTTGACCTTTGATTTGGGTCTCTTAACGTAATTCCCTTTTTATATAGTCACGGGGTGTGTTCAATGAATTTTGAAATGTTTTAAAATTTAAGCAAAGAACTCATGATGTACCATCTATTAAATTCCAAGAACACAGTGAGCCTGACTATCAACTTTGACTACATTCGCCTGTTATAAGATCTTTCGTTAAGTCTGGGTCAATACGCGGCTCTTAACAATTCGGACCATTTTCATCTTCACCGCGTTCACGGTTTTCTTAGAAAAGTTCAACTTATCATTAGCCCCAATTTTATTCCCAGTAAGCTCTCCCTGTAATTAATTCTACTCTTCTATCAAGATTCAATGCAAATTCTTCGATACATTGAACAAACAACTAACCTGTCGTATCTAAGTATATTTAAACTCCTTTATAAGTGACGGAAGACTTAACGACCTAAGGGTATAGCTGGATACATTTAAGTCATTTGTGATTGGTGGCATGTCTCAAAACCAAGCACTCGCAGTTAGTATGGCCTCATAGAAATACACCGGATCAAAGGTTACAAATTATTGAATTTTATTATCAAAGCTTACGCTCTGTGAAAAGTAAAGGGTGGCCCAAATACAAGTTTCTTTTTAAAAATCCAATAAAATCATTTTTTTCCATGTATAATGGCTTTATTAGTAAGAACGAACATTCCCATTAATTGTAATTTTGTAATTTATTTATTTGAATCAGTGTTAACACGTATGTAGATACAAAAATCCTTGAGTTGTGTAACAGTCATAATCAATTTATAATTTATATTTAAAATAAAATTTTACATAAAATAAAGAAAAGGGAAAAGGTATAATAAAACATTTATAACAATTTTAACAATGTCAAACTATCGCGATTTAAAAAACAAAACAAATAAGAAATGAAAGAAAAATGATGTGCAAAAGTGTTGTTTCAATTTTTGTTGGAAGTCTCCGAAGCGTGACGCCCGCCTTATGTGAACCGGAAGCGAGTTCTAAGATTTCTACTTCTAGCTGAGGAAGAGAATTGTAATCTTTGGAACAGATAATCTGGTGCTTGGTTTTCTTTTAAATTAAATAGGAAAGTCAATATTCTGTGATTCATATAATTCTGTAGGTCCATTCCGAGAAATTCTCTCACATAACTGGAAATGTGCTCTCTTCGACTCAAGTTGTATGCGAATCGTATTGTACTATTGACAGCGACTTTAAATTTGCGATAACTGTGGCTATCAAGATCACAGAAAACTGAATGAGCATAAAAGAGGATCGGTAGCAACATTGTTTTAACTAACATTGCTTTGATATTGAAGGGTAGACAGTTTCCTATTTGATACAGGGCTCTTAGCGAACTGTAGATCTTAGCAACTACATTCATAATGTGGTCTTCCCAGGTAAGATACTGATTGAAAACAACTCCCAGGTTTTTAGCACTGGAGATGTACATATGGCAGAGGTGACCCATCGATAAAAAGTTGAGGTAAGGTATTGGTATCAATGCGTGATCGGGTAATAGCTACGGCCTGACTTTTGCTAGAATTAAGCATTAATTTGTTTCTACGGGACCACAAAACTATTGAATTTAGATCTTCATTAAAACGCAAGGTAGCATCTTTCACAAGTCCCATAGGATAGCTTAAATGCAATTGTACGTCGTCTGCATACATCTGGATTTTGCAGTTTTTTAGGACTGATGGAATGTCGTTGTTGAACATAATAAACAACAGCGGACCCATTATTGAACCTTCTGGGACACCAGCTTTAGTTTCAAGGAATGTTGACAGTTTCTCGTTTGCATACACAGCCTGGATGCGGTTTTTCAAGTAACTTTCCATTAGGTTAAGTGCCGTCGAGTCAAAATTGAAATAGTATCTGAGTTTGTCAATGAGTATTTCATGGGGTACCGTATCAAAAGCTTTCGAAAAATCCAATAGTACAAGCGATGTTGCATTATTCTTATCCATTTCAACACGAAGGTCTTCAACCAAGTTTACAAGTGCCGTAGTACAACTGTAATGCGGTCTAAAACCGGACTGATGTGGTGAAAGAAGAGAGAATTCGTGAAGGTATTCATGAACTTGTCGACTAATACGTTTTTCGAATACCTTTGAAATGAATGGAAGAATGGAGATTGGACGGTAAGTTAGGCTTCTATTCGCTGAGTTCTTGGGGATAGGAATAATCTTAGATGCTTTCCAGGACTTCGGGTAGGCAGAATAGGTAAGAACGCTGTTAAAAATAGACAATTCAGACAGAACTTCGTGAATGATGATTTTCAGGAATTTTGGATGCATGCCGTCCGACCAATGGCATTAGACTTAATAGCGTTAACGGCATTGATCACATCACATTCATACACTCTTCGAAAACAGAAATTTCTTGATGTAGAGGAGTTATGTGACACTATTGGAGTTCTTACCCCGGTGTCATTGCAACATGAACATATATGAGTCATTTGAGGCTGCGACAAATTCAAAATTTAAATTTTCAGGGCTTAGGTCACTAATATGAGCATTTGTTGCCTTCTGTCTGCGATACCTAACTCTCTTATATACCTCCACGTTTTCCTCCTGTCAAGATTTGGCTGAAACTTTGAAGCAAAAAAATTCATTTTCGCCCTCCTTTTTTCTTTCTTCGCTATATTCCCTGCAATTTTATACTCATTGAACAGTTCAGAAATTTTGAATCTTTTCCATCTTTTATAGGCCCTGCCCCTTCTTCTTCTTTTCCTTTTTTTCCGGCGTCGCTATGGTCAGAATTGTAGGACCATAACCTTCCCACTTAACTGCATTCCTACTGGTCCACTTGTGGGGTCCGCCGGTTTGACCTCAGAAAGTAGCGGCAGGCTTTCCGATTTGGGATTACTTCATCGCTGAGGCCAATCAAATGCTGGTGTTTTTGCATTTGTTTGCACCAATTGTTTTTCGGCCTGCCTTTTTTGCGTGTTGAAATTAGAACGTTTTCCCGCCACTTCATCCACCCTACGCTTACGCGATGGTTGATGTCGTCATCACAAGTTGCTTCTTTATTAATCATAGATCCCAGATATTTAGACTTTTCACACTTGGGAAGCACTCTTCCATTCAAGTAAATGTCTGGAATAGGCTGATGAGGATCAGAGAACGGGCAGCACAGATACTCTGTCTTCTTTGAACTAATACGATACCCGTGTCCCTCAAAAATGTCCACCCACACATCAAGTGCTCGTTGTAGGGACGCCTGATTATCACTTATAATGGCTCCATCGTCAGCAAAGCTGCTGGTGCACATTGGGGTTCGTCACTTTTCCTTCAAGCAAGCAATCAAGGACTGCTATAAAGAGCAGTGGGTTGAGGACGCTCCCTTGGTGTACACCGACTTTGATTGCGAACTCTTCGGTGACTCCTGCGGTGCATCTTCCTCTTGTCGTTGCTCTCTTGTATATGTCCATGATCACTCGCACGTAGGTTTCTGGAACTCCTTTTTGTCTTAGCGCTACCCATAAAAGATCTCTTGGTTGCCGGTCAAAGGCCTTCCCGAAATCAACCAACACCATATGCAAGTCCTTTGACGAATCACGATGCTTTTCCATCATGACCTTTATACTTTGGATCGCATCTGTTGTTGATTTACGCGAGACAAACCCGCACTGGTCATCAGATAGTCGTATTATTTTCCGCAGTCGGCTATCTAATACCCGTTCAACGATCTTCATGGTGTGCGACATCAGCTTGACAGAACGGTAGTTATCACAATCTCACGTATCACCCTTTCCTTTGTGCAAAGGTAGAAGAGAGCTTTCCCTCCATTGATTAGGCATAGTGTCGCCTCTCATAAGTTTGGAGATAAGAACCATGAGCCATCTAGACCCGATGTCTCCCATCTTTTTCCAGAACTCAGAGGGTATCCCGTCCGGCCCAACAGCTTTTCTTTTCTTGGAGTTTTTAACCGCGTACCGAACTTCTTCGACTGTGATGTCGGATATTTCGGCATGATTCGGGGCGGCTCTTGGAAAGTACACTCGGGGAAACTGTTCGTTCAGAAGTTCCTCGCAATACTGTCGCCATCTGTGGAGAATTTTTTCGTCTTCCACAAGGAGTTGGCCTTCAGCATTGTTAATAAACTTTGGGAAACGAATCTCCTGAGCATTTCTTCTTCTCTGGGCGGCTATCTTAAAGATATTTGCTCCTTTGTTCAAATTGCTTTGTCGAAGCTCCTGGGTAGCCTGGTTCCTGTCAGACGCGGAAGACGATATTGCTTCCAACTCCTGATAGAGGCCTTCCATGCTTTTCGCTTTGAATTGGGCGCACTTTTTCTTCGCGATAACTTTGCAATATCTATATACCTTTTCACGGCGAGCTTTTTCCTCTCTATTAGTAGAAGAGCACTTTCGAGGGATAAACGTTTTAATGGGAACATGGGATTCAAAAAGATTGTTAATTTGGGATGTAAAAAAATTAATCTGCTCATCAACGCACGTCATCTGGCGCAGTTTGTGCCACTCAATATTTGAAATATCATGTAACAAATATTCATTATCAATCGCCCTACAGTTCCTGAAAGTTATTGGACTAGCTTCATTGGCAGGGATGTTGAAATCTAGATCATAAAAAATAATGATAAGATCATGCTTTGAAAAACCTGGCACATCCAATTGGCCATAATATTTGACACGCTCTATATTGTTTATAACAAATAGGTCAAGTAAGGTAGAGCAGCTGTTACTGAAGTGAGTAGGCATAGAGTTATTTACAGAATGTAATTGTAACGATCTTAGATTACTTACAAATCGATTCACGCTTGAGTTAGATTTATCTACAATAAAAGGTCTATATTGAGATCTCTACAGAGTAAAATGTAATTGTAACGTAATGATATGTCTTCCAGTAGATTTATAACATGAGAAGAGTCAATAACATTCGGTGGTATTGTGAAATACAACGTTGTCCAAGTGGCTGCCTCGGCTGGCTCCGCAATAGCGCATTCTGTCATCCCAATTTTCCAAGACCTTGTTGATGGTTTCGGGCTGTAGCTCACAGATTGCTTGGGTGATATTGGCCTTAAGTGCTTGAATAGTTTTCGGATTGTGGGCATAACATCGGTCCTTCACAGTTCCCCACAAAAATAAGTCTGAAGGGGTCAAATCGCAGCTCCGAGTCAGCCAATTGACATCGCCAAGACGGCTGATAACACGATGTGGGAATTCGGAGCGCAAAAGATCGATTATGACATGGACTGTGTTACATGGCGCGCCATCCTGCATGAATCAAAGGTCTTCTAAATCCATGTCTTCAATTTCAGTAAATAAAAAGTCGGTTGACATGGCTCTGTAATGCCCACTGTTGACCGAAACGTTGTTCCCAGCCTCATTTTCGAAGAAAAATGGGCCAATGATGCCACCGCTCCACAATCCGCACCAAACTGCCCTCTCTGTGGATGCATTGGCTTCTCGAAAATAATGTGCGGGTTTTTCAAGCCGGCAGTTTTGTTTGTTAACGGCCGAGATGAAAATGCGCCTCCTCAGAAAATATGATTTCTCGCCCAAAATCGTTGTCCAATTCAAGCTGTTCTAAGGCCCAAACTGCGAAGCGATAACGAAGCGGATGGTCGCGGGCCTTCAATTGCTGAGTCAATTAGACCCTGTAAGCGAATAATCCGAGATCTTTCTGCAGAATTCTCCTCAGGCTAGTGGGTGAAATGTTTAGTTGTTGAGATCGAGGGCGAGTTGATGTTCGTGAATTGAGTCTCACACTCTCGGCCACAGCAGCTATAGTCTCAGCTGAGCGCACCGTATGACAACGGGGACCAAGAGTGTTGTCCACTAGCATACCAGTCTCACGAACTTTTTGCACAAATGTACAGCAGTTGCGGTGGGTGCTTCATTTCGGCCAAAACTTTTTTTAAAAAAGCACACTGTTTGGGCTACACTGCACTCACTTTGGAAATAAGTTTTCAATATTTCCCAATTTTATTAAAGCGTAAAGCGCCTCATTTTGTTCTGTGGTGATATGATACTGACTTTCTGTCAAGATTTCGAGCGGGAAACAATTTTCAATGTCAAAATAACCTGTGATTAAAAAAAACTCACTAGATGGCCCACCCTATATTTCGACCATTTCATGGTTTTTATAATCGACCTACTGAGCAAGCAACTCAAGTGAACAGCTTTCGGACCCACTATTAGACGTCAAGACACCTACCCGTATGCGTGCAGAGGAAAACATGGCTGATGTATCTGTGTTAATGAATACCTCTTCTCAGGCAGTACCCCACTGTTTGGCGCGGTTTATGGTCCGGCGGAATATTGGCCGATATTTTTTCAAAGATGACCGTGAGAGCAATTTTAACGTCAATAGTCCTCGCTATCGTTCAATGATTTTCAATTTCTTTTTTCCTAAACTGCACGAGCTGAATCTAGTCGACATGTGGTTCCAGCAAGACGCTACATGCCGCACAGCGTCCGAATCGATGGTCCAATTGGGAAATGAGCTCGGTGAGCAATTTGTCTCTTGTTTTGAACCGGCGAGTTGGTCGTGTAGATCGCGCGATTTGACGCCCTTTCACTATTTTTTTATGAAGATATGTAAAACCATTCAACTATGCCGATAGCGAGGGTCAATAACAGCCTTGGAAGATAACAATATATGTGTTATTAGTGTAATACCAGCCAATATGCTCGAAAAAGTGATTCAAAATTGGACATAAAATACCTTTTAAAGAGTAAATGGCAAACATTGATTTAATTTGTATACCCTTTACATTTTTTTTTTGACAATTAAAAACCATTTGCTTGGAGCTTTTGGAGATTCTAAAATGTGGCCTCGTTTTAGTCGTCAACCTTGCAAAGCTGGGGTAAGGGAAAACTTATGCAAAGGCTGTCCGTCTTGTGGTTCCTGAGGTCCAAGTAAAAGTTTGAAAAATTCAAGATAGAAGACCTAAAATTGTAGCTTGACTCCCGGCGAATTGATCCCATCTTGTTTTCTTTTGCTCATCGGTTAACATTCTCAGTACCCAATGCGTAGAGATGTTCGCAAGGATTGTTTCAACACCATATGCCATATGGTATCTTAATCGAGATGACACTATTGTGCCTGCTAGCCAATTAGATGAGGAGTTCCTCTACTTTTCTAAAAAACCTGAGAATGTCGCTCGTCGGAGCTGAGCTGATCCCCTCAGAAATCATGATTTCTTTGGGGAGGATACGCTTCCTAAGATGGCAGAGGGCAGTTTTCTCGTCCTTTAGACAGAGTCGACACTCGGTTTCAGATGAGAACTTAATTTCGTTAAGATGATATCTCAGAATACAATGTCCCGAAAGGAAGCTGACCAGTCTTCTGATATAGACTCTGTTATATTTCAGAGGCCGTAGATTTGTTCAGAGGCCGTATGAATCTTTTCGATTGTCAGAATCCATATATGCTGTTACAAAATTGCAGGCGCTCCGATTTTCGCACTTGTCAAAGAGAAAATTAATCTTCGACTTGGGCATTCCGCTCAAAGGTTAGGCACCTATGTACCTTTCGCTGGAAACATTCCTAACGAGTTGGTCGGCGATGTCGTTGCCTTTAATGCCCTTGACCTGGCACCCACCAGAGTTTTACCTTATAGTTATACGTATTATAGGTACTATACGAGCCCAAGCTTTGAGCGCTGCCTGACTGTCTGAAAGCATATTCGTGGTTATACCTCTTATGCCAGTCTCTAAGTTTAAGTTGACGCATGTTAGGATGGCGTATAGTTCGGCTTGGAAGACATCTGTCTCTGTTTGTTTTACGTGGACACCTGCCTTGTCGGCTTAATTCCACGGTGGGCCTTCCCACAAGGGGTTGGTTTATGGAACGACAACCAACGTCCTTATTTGCTACTAAGTACCATTTCGAAGCCATGTGTAGGACCATGGCTTCCCACAGTCACAGTTCTGCTATTGTTTTCCGCCAGAGGGCACAATTGATGTGCACCCCAAAGCCCGACCCGCCGGCGGGAGGCTTGGAAGACAGATTCCGTCAAATTGCTTTACGTGGACACCTGCCTTGTCGGCTTAATTCCACGGTGGGCCTTCCCGCAAGGGGTTGGTTTTTGGGACGACAACCAACGTCCTTATTTGCTACAAGTACACATGGCTTCCCTCTTGGTTTGGGGCGAGGCCTACCTAAAACCTCTTACGGATTTAAGGGTTCCGGCTCCCTTCTAACAACTGAGTAAATATTATTGTTGTTCGTTATTGCATTCAAAATTCCCGCGATTTTGGGATAACCACAGCCTCCACGATACTCCCACAAGGGGGCCTACCGCAAGACAGGCTAGGACTGTCATTCCGATATCTGACATTACTGTAATTTATCAGTCTGACATTATTGTCCCGGGGGCACCTGTCTCCCGTGGTTCCGGAATTATTCTTCTGGTCCAGCCGTTACTCCCAGTAGGGTTACCCTACACCCAACTGAGAGCCTTAGATTTGCTAAATAGCCAATAGCAAAAGGCCACCAGCTAAATAGCAAATGTCTGCCTTCGTAATCGATTATCTGTCACAGGATAACCAATTAGTTATCGGCATTTTGCATTCGATTAGCTAAATAGCTATATAGCTAAAAATAGCCATACAGCTAAAAAGCTATGTAGGCTACGCCGCTTGTAGGACTAGTTCCCACGACCTTCGATATTTTCCAATTTGGTCTAAGCGCCAACACCGAAATTCATCTTGGAGCCTACACAGATCGCCGCTTTCCCAAGCTGTACGGTTTGGGATCAGTATTTAAATGGTTTGTCAAAGGTGAACATGTGTGGTAATGCATATGAAACTGTGGTAATCATATCCGGCTCAGGAAGGTGTTGTAGACCCAGTGGTCTATATGGCTGGTCTGTTTCTGAGCGCAGGAGTCTGATTGCACTACGTATAGCAACCTTTTTATTAAATATGCCAATGGAATAATTCTGATCAGTGCATCTGGGCTACCGTTGAAGAGGTTAGTATGGTGCCTGTAATGCCCAGACATGCTAGCCTCAGAAGGCGTTGAAGTTTAACTATTGTAGTTTACTGTTCAACCTTTGTCCACCAAAGATGCATAAGTTACTATCGCGGTATATAACCACTATCAGTGGATTACCTAAGTTTCAATCCCCAGGTTTATCGTAGGTGTGTCGACAAGCCCTTTGCTAGTTTGCTTTTGATGTTAGAGTTCCAGTTAATTTTGCGATCCAGGTCAATACCTAGATACTTGACTTCTTCTGATAGTCCTATGTTTACACCGTTTCACTTAGGGAGACGAAACAAGGTTGTATTTTCCTCGTTTTTGTAAACGGGACTAAGGTTGTCCTATTTGGGTTTATCGATAAACCCTTGTTTTTACACCAGTCAGAGATAAATTGAGGCCCAAGTTGCATGCGTTCACTGGCAGAAATGTTGGTTTTACCTGTAATAATAAATATAAAGTCATCAGCGTCTCCGATGACTTCATTAACGACGTTGGTTAACCTGTAGAGTAGATCGCCGATGACTATCGACCAGAGAAGTGGCGAAATAACTTCACCTTGTGGACACCCTTTAGCTGCCGATACTGTCACAGAGAGCTGTAGCTGATATAATACGGCTCTCAAGCATTGTTCTAACCCAATGATTAGCGGGGTGATCTACACCTCTCCGGGACAGTGTAGTGGTGACTGAATTCAACTTACTATGTTATGATAATTTTTTTCATAAATTCAGAATATTGTAATGACTTTTTCAAATACTTTTTTAAGACCTCGGACTTAACACAGCGCCACTTAAACACTGGTATTCGGATAAAGGCAGCTGATTTTATAATATAAGTAGATGAAATTATTGCATTCTGCCGGCACGACCTGGATCTCAAGCTCCTGCCGGTGTGGTCTTCGATGGTCTCCGAATGATATAAAAAGGGCTTTGATATGCAATTTTTTTAATTTTTTATTATTATGATGGAGAGAAACTTGTCTGCAGAAAACTCAATATAAACATGTTTGTTAATATATATTTAGAGAGAATACAGCAGTATTCATTACTGACAAGCCACAATAAAATTAATGCCCATCGAACCTTCGCAACTAGAACAGTACTAATCAATATTCGGCTATCAATGTACGCTGGTCACTCTTCTCAAGATCCTTGAGCAAATGGACATCGTCATAAGCAGAGCAACCTAAATGGAATCGACAATTTCCTTGTTAAAATGGCCTGAAATCACATTGCAAGGGCTATGACTACATACATACTCCAGGGCTTACTACACTAGTTATAAATATGACAAGAGAACACTCCGACCGTGCTTTATTCCTCAGAAACATTTCTCAGGGACAAACAGCTCATTGGCGACGGGTACGCGGACAGTGCTTTTGAGCTCATTCGTTGTAGTACTACAATAGGGAACTGGGATCTCGCCAATGTCGCTAAACAACACCATGAATTTTGTCGAGTAAAATGTGTTATTGACAAACACATAGATGCTGCCCTGGCAAGGGCTCGCGGCGATTTTGTTCTGCGTTCTGTTGAAACAGTTGTTGTATGAAACAGCCAACTGGATTCCAGATTTGTCTCGGATTGCAAAGAACACTCGAATCTGAGTACACGAAATTTAACCCTAACGAGGGCTAGGGTTTTTGGGGTGGTTAATTTTCTGATTAATCTTGTCACATTGCAAGAGCAATGACGGCCAATAAACTGGTCTCCGGGGTTTGCTACCCCGACTGCTTGTAGAAGGTGCGCTTTAATGGCCTTGTTCCACCAAAGGCATTCCTTTATTTAGTCCAATGTTGGTTGATCCAGCATGGAATAGCGGTATCTTCCATGTATCCCGCAATTCCGTGGAGCGGCGATTCTCATACGAACATAAAGTCACGCTTCGGTAGTCCGAGCGCCTCAAGCTTGATAAATAAATTTCACGCCGAAATCAAGGAGACGTCGTCCTACAGCATCAACGCTTTTGGCGGCTGGAGGGGATTGCCCCAGTGGACAATTTTGTTAGATCAACCTCTGTTGGACAAAGCCCACCAGACGCCAATGCCTACGCTAGGTCAGGATCTAGAGTAGGGTAGGTTACAATACAAAAGTGCTAAATTCCATGTGGAAGACAGGGTGCGTTCCGGACCTATGAAAAGGAGCCATTAGAGCTTGCAGATTCATTGGCCTAGCCATTTCACATCTTTGAAAGGCCTGGGAAATGATCCTTAACCAAGAAAATATTGTCCATACGAGTTGAAACCAAAAGACGTCAAACGGCGGACTTACAGGTGCAAATTGCTGTTCCAGCGACAAGAAAGAAATTATTTTCTACATCTTATCGAGACTGGCTGTGAAAAGTGAGTCCATGACGATAATCCTAGCAAAAGAAATGGTGGGGACATTGGGGTTGTATACCAACATGGATGGCAAAGCCAAACTTTCTGGGTTCAAAATTCACACTGTGTTTGGCTTAGTACATTATGATTTACAGCAACCGGGTTAAACAAAAGCTTGCTACCGAACATAACTAATGAGTTTTACCCGAGTATTGAAAGAAAAACGACCACAATATGAAAAACACGACAAGGTGCTTTCGTAACTCGACAGCACCTGGCATATGTTGCCCCTGTACCAACCTGTAAACACTGTAATAGGTCATCTTACCCGACTAGCCGTGGATAGCTTCAAAAGACATGCAGTTTTTTCAACGCAGTACTCGTAGGCTGGCAGAGGGACGAGACATTTTACCTAGTGATGCACAATTATAAGACTAAACATGTAACCATTTGTTCGATATAAAGCTACAAGGTAGGTAGGTAGGTAGGAGTGGCCGCCTGATATCAAGATGCCAGGCCCAATTAGCGCTTATGCGCCGTTTTGATGCCACCACTCAGTGACCTAATGTGCTATTATTAGAGTTTCATATCCATCCTGTGGAATTAAGGAATTTGATGATTTTGCAGAATCCTATTTCCCTGAATTCTGATAGGTCGTCGAAGGAGATTTTGCCGAGTAGGCGCTGTCTGGTTCTAGCTAGAGCCGAACATTTACACAGGAAGTGGGTGAGAGTTTCCTTTTTCAGTGGGTTCTTGCAACTTCGGCCGTAGGTGTTGAATGGGATGCCTAACTTAGCAGCGTGGGTACCGACAGGCCAGTGGCCAGTACAGATGGCTACAATTCTGGCAATCTCTTGTCGGGGTCTGTTAGTTAGGTCGAGGGTTCTTTTCCTGTTATAGGAGGGCCATGTTTTCCTTGATATGACGCAGTTGCTAAGACTGCACCATCTGGAGTTCGCCTTCGAGAGAAAGTGTTGTAGAAGGTTTGCCTTGACCAGTCTAATGGGGGGGAGTACTGCCTCCGCCAAAGAACAGTCGAGGGAAGAGCCGTGCCTTGCTAGAGCGTCAGCCTTTTCGTTTCCCTCTATTTTGCTGTGGCCAGGAACCCAAATGAGAGTAACGTTGAAATAGTCTCCTGCACAGCTGATTTCATCCTTACACTGTGCAACTAATTTGGATTTTATGGAGTGAGAGTCGAGGGCTTTGATAGCTGATTGGCTATCAACATATATATTGACATCTCTCTTGGTAATATGTAGGATAGCGCGTGAGTAACTTGCAAGGTTCCTTAATCGCTAGTATTTCCGCTTGGAACACGCTGGCCGAGTCTGGAAGTCGCAGCGATTTGGAGATATTCAGTTCCGCTGAGAAGATACCCGAGCCAACCCCACACTCCATTTTCGAACCGTCGGTGAAAAAAGCTACCTGATGGTTCTCAGAGCGCAGTCCCTGTTTCCATGCCATCCTGGATGGGAAGTGGACATGGGCGGCTTTACTTGGGTTGTGTATGGGTAATCGGTTGCAGTCGTGGCCAGGTCACTAGGTAATAGGTCCAGCACCTTGCTATGTGCTAAAGCTACAAATTTGGACCAAAAAAAAAGCATTGGACACCATACATAAAATGTTGTTGGAACATCGTGTTGCTGACAGTGCCTAGACGTCTAAAAACCATTCAAACGAACGCACCCATCGAGTGAGATGTCAGCTGTCAGATGAGGAATTGAAACCAAAAATGTTGGTGCGTGGAAGCGTTAGAAGACAGTTAAATTTTAGTTCATCTTTGTTTTTTTTTGGTATGAAGAAATAAACCAATTATACTTAAAGTTTACGTTTGTTTTCCATGGCCAACACATCGACGTAGACTTTATCGTGATATCTAATGGGATCGTAATCGCACTACCTCGACAGCTAATTGAAGTCTCCATTTTGAAAAGTCACACGTGCATTAAATTTGACGTGTAATAAAAACATTATTCCACCAATTGGGTTGCATGTGGCGCCCACCGGCTTCACTTTTGAAGAAACGCTAGAGATGGTGTTTCAAATCATTTACTTGAAACAAATGTTTTTTTTAGGGTTATTGACCTGGATCATAATTTTAATAAAAATGTTTTTTTCTGGTTCCTTTCAATAGAAGAGAAGCTCGGCGAAAGGTTGTAGTATCGTAGTACCGTCAAGTACCCTAACATTGACCGATTTTGAACTTTAAGCGCAGATTTAACAGCTATTTAAAGGATTATCGGCGTAAATTGAATTCCGGGCTAGATGGGCCATCAATATTTACTAATTTAAAAAAAAAGCAAAGTAAAACGAAAATTCCATTTTCAAGTTCGTATCACATTAAAAACAAAATAAATAAATAAATATAAAAGACAAGCTTTGAATTCAGCAAGGCTTGCTGGAAAAGGGTTTCAATTTACGAATCATCGTCAGAGCAGGATCATACGAATTCAATTTCTTGAAGTGATTCAGTTTGCAAGCAGCTTGTACCATCTGTTATGAGACGTTGAGAGGTGGAAGCCATATTATCATCACCAGTCACTGCTTCTTCACAAACTGCTGCTTCGACGCTTACAGGTGCCTCATAGCCATCTATATCTTCGATTATAATTCCAAGCCCTGGCTGAGTTTTGACTTTTGTACAACGTTTTCGTGCTGGTGATTCTCCATTACCAAAACGGAGTTCTTTCAAAACTTCTACAACAGACTCCGATATATTCAACCGAACTTCATTGTTGTTGATTTCGGAGATTGTTTGGTCTGGTAAACGTGAAATCACATAATTTGGGTTAAACGGCACTATACCACATTTCTTAAAACCCGATATAAGGTTCCGAGATCGATTCTCTTCGTTCACGCTTTCCACCATTAATCGGTGTAAAATGGTAGGGAACGGATCTTTGGAAAGTGTTTGAGCCTTGTGGGCACGCTTGTCTTTCCATTCGTCCAAAATTGGACGCCACAAGTTTTTAAGCGGAGAGCGGTTTTAAAGAAGGCAACATCAAACGGCTGTGTCGAATTTGGTAATAAACAAGAAAATCGAATGCTATTTTCTTGAGCAGCTAAAATAACGATTGGGGAAAAGTGGCTTGCCAAATTGTTATATAAAAGTACTACAGGCCTGCTCAATCTCCTTGTGTTCGGAATAAAATGGTTTAAGAACCAATCCTTAAAAATAGTCCCGTCAAACCACCCTGACTTGCTTCGGTTGTATTTTGTTTTCGGAGGACCGCCTAACATCCAAGACTCCCATAAATGTTCCGCTTTATACACAACGTATGGTGGAATAAGATCCCCTCTCGCATTATTATGGAAATATGGAAATACTGGACTTCGTCGAGTCTTTTATATTTTGGGCGTACCGTACTCCCCTCTTAAACACTAATTTTTTAGAGCCTGGATCGTCGGAAAGATTCGTCTCATCATAATTAAAAATGTTTTCGGAGGGTATAAATTCATTATTCAGGGTCATGTTGTTTTTAGATTATTGAAAAAGTTAGCCACATCTTGACGACTGATCTTGGCTTTAGATTGTTTTAAATTCTGCGACGCTCGGATACATAGATCGTTTTTGTGCCTTTTAAGGAATCCCCTCAACCATTTTCTACTTGGGAGGTTATTCTTTTGAAAAGAACGGACCTTACGATTACAGGAATCGCGATAATTTTTTGTGAGGCACCTCAAATTATCCGCAGTAAGGGTGGTCCAACGAAAAGCTCTGATGTTCTCTACTATAAGGCACCGTTTCTCAAACACACTGATCTTTCCCGCACCCTTTCTCCAACACACGAATCTTTTCCATATAAGATGACGCTTATATGTTGTCCAGACCGGACAAACCTACATGATGACAACCTTACGGTGTCGAAGGCCGTCGTTTCAAAGTCGATCAGACAGCACATTGGTTTTCGTACCTTATTCCACTGAATGTCGGAAACCAGTTTTGATGCTGCATGAATAGTATCATGTCTCGCCTTAAAACCAAGCTGGATGTCCGGTATTATTTTATTTTCCTCAACCCATATAGCTAACGTTTTGGCGACGCTGGACTTACAAAACGAAGGCCTGTATGCACAGCGCTGCAAAGCACGCCAGATAAAGAAAAATACCTCCTGTATCTGATTTCAGCGACAGGTCCCTGGACCGGCTGCCAGAACTAAAATGCAAAGTGGCTTATCGTTTTAATAACGTCAAAATCATTATAAGAAGCCACGGAAAATTGTCATTGGAATCTTTACTGGTCGCTTCAGATACCAGTACGGTAGTGGTGCCTACTGTCGTATCCGCGGCATCAACCAGTTGCGGCCCAAAAACTACCACAATACCACAGACGGCACCCACCAAGGGCCGTTCAACCAATATAACAAAACGTTCTCCCGAACATCACCTCCGTACCAAATTTTAGATAGGAAACAGATCGATGGATCACTTCCATCGGACGGAAGCTTGTGGCGTGAAAATAGCAAGCCACACCGCGTGAAGGACCCGATCAACAAATTCTCAAACTCATATGTATGTACGTAATCTTTGTTTTTTTATTTTGTAAGAATTTTCCTTATTGTATTGTATTTATCTAGACATCCAGTTGACGGCAGATACATTCAACATTTCGATATGAAACGGTCAATAACGTTTGGTTTAGAAAAACAAAAATCAAATTTTTCTTCATACATATTTCCTAGAAGTCCCAATGTTATGTCTTTACTTATTGAAAATTTGTCCTTTGTATGAATTCCAAGAGTTCGAAATAAGAACAAACAAAAAACAGTTTGCGTAACTTTGCCAACATGATGTTGCTGTGAGTAAAACATGAACCGAATTCGACAGCATTTTGTCTATTGCAAATGATTTTCTGGGAAGACGAGTTCAGTTGGTGGCCTTTTTTTCTATTTGGTACTGGGAAATATTTTGTTGATAATTTCTTATAATAAATTCTTTGAATTTCTTTGTCACTTGCGTTTTGTAAGATAGATTTTTTGAAATATGTACATACGATGGAGCGTTATTAAGTTCCGAAGAAATTTAACTTTTACCAATTTTTCGTGAGTTTTTTCACTTCTCTTTCTTACCTGTGACCAAATTAGCGTGATGAAATTGGCACACAGCGTCAGCCTCAAACCACGAGATTCGGTCTCTGAAGAATCGGTAGAACACATTCAAGCCCTCTTGAGGCATCGTCCATGAATTGCTGACATTTACCTGGAAACAAAAGAAAAATGTTAGTAATTGTTTGGTTGGATTATTAACTGCATATTTTCATTGCAAATTTTCGAATGAATGCTACAAACTATTCAAAAAGCTCCCGGAGTGGTTAAAATATATAAAAAAATAATTGGTTTACCGACATCTACAATATTTTGTTACCATCAAAGAAGTCTCCATCAAGTGCCACTCAACTATGGAGGGGCTTGACCCAATTCCCGTAGCTCCGCTACTTTAGTGAATTCTTCTTATGGCCTCAATTAACACAAAAAATCTTACTCAAAATGTTGATTTCAGCTTCTGTAACCTTTCTGTAAAGGGGAGGTCAAGCGGATCCATATCAGAACCAATATAGAGCTTGGTCGACGTCCTTCGTTCAATTTTCTGTCAGAAATTCTGCACAATAATGGCTTTCTGCGTGATTGTGGTACGTTTTCCAGGAATATGGTCATTCCTCATTCATTGTTTGTACCTATGGAAGGAATCCGTGTACATACTCCACACCAAGGCAATCAAAGGCTTGACGCGGCTTTTTGTGTTTCAACTCGTTCGTGAAACGCCATTCCAAAGATTGTTGGATAATGTCAGTGGGAGCTCAGGGGATTATGTGTTCAACCACTGGTTTTCGTTTTCTGTGAGGCCTTGATGAAAGCTCCTGTAATATATCTCTCTAGGAATAGCTTCGCGGGATTTGTCATTCAGTGTCTGCAATCACTAGCAGGTTCCCTCCATTTATGGCAAGAGATAATTCATAGTGTTCGTACATATGTAAGCGATAAAAAACAATTTAAGAGGTTTGCTTACAAAATAAGTTTTTGAATTTAACGAGCTAATACATTTGATTCAGTATGTTGCTACATGCATATGTATGTATGTACCAGTAATTGAATACACGTACTTGAAATGTCGACTATGGCGAGTCTATTCTGAGCAAAAGAAGTTTAGAAGTAATACACGCTCTTCACAGTAGGCCGAAAATGTGTTAATGACCCGCCCTGGATGCCCCAGCACGGATGAAAACGTTGAAACATAAAGAAGCGATTTAATTCGCCAAATTACGGACGTTGGCACATCGGTTGGCTCATGTCATTCATTTTTTTCTGGTGTTTCGGGTATGAAACGTGTAGTCTGTTTCGAAATTGCTAAATTCAGACCAGAAGAACCGTCGCATGAACATTGCTTAAGAGTTTTTGAATCACATGAATGACGATCCTGATTTTCTGAAAAGGGTCATCACTGGTGACGAAAAATGGATATACAAATGGTATATATATGTATGTAGTTATGACATCGAAACCAAAACCCAATTATCCCAACTGAAACGACAAGAGGAGTCAAGACCGAAAAAAGAAAAATGAAAGCTTTGTTCGGGGTTCATCATCAATTCTTGCCAGAAGGTCGTATGATCAATAAAGAAGTTATGCTAGTTTGCGTGAAACAAAATGAAGAAAACCTCCGGACTTGTTGATATTGTTTTTGGTCAAGAACAATACCGTTAAAAGTTTATATCAGAAGTGCTTCGAGGATTGAAAAATGCGCTGGCGCAAGTGTACTATATCTGAAGGAGATTACTTCGAAGAGGACATAATATATGTATAGATATTGATAAGTAAATATTTTGCGAGAAAAATCAAAAGTCATCATATTTTATGAACCAATCTCGTATGTTTCTTCGACCTTTGATTTTGTGTGCAGCCCCGTTGCTTCAAAGATGGGCTGCAGTATCCTCGGCATTGAATTAATAAGTTCTTAAATAATTTTTGGATTTATCTTAAGCTCACTATCACTTTTTTGTTAAAATTTTTCTTTTTCTTATTGCACTATCTGAAATACTCCTTCGGTTTTCTATAGTAACAATTGGAGTGGCGTGAAAAGTCAAAGTGAGATATTATAAAATAGCCATTCCGGAGTTAATATACTCAAGAGCTGTCATAATTCCGTCAATAAATGCGAAATCGCCAAAGCCGTTATAAGGCACGCAGAAGAAACCTACTACAGTAGGTTGAAAATGTTTACTTTGAAGTTTTGAGTTCAGCTTCCGCAACATACTCGTACATCATTTTCCATCCGGCCGGAAAAGACTGAACTTGCTTTCATCAGAAAAAGAGACGATTCGCCAAAAACTTAAATGGCTTCCCGATCATCATTTTTACATGTGACCATTAAGGAACTTTCCTGGTTACCGGAAATGATGTGCTTTCAATAATACACCCTTTCCAACGTTTTTAGGAATCAATTTTTTCGGACCACAGAGATGTCCGAAACGAGGGAAAAATGGATGGATGGAATGAACATCGGAAAACAATTATCTGGGACCAATACATAGATCGATTGCAACATTTATGAAATTGACAAAAAAATTAAGTGAAATTAAAATTTATACCAAGCCTTTTGTAAGCCACAAGTTAACCGACCTCTGTTAGAGGTTAACCAACCTCTATCTTTGGATACGCCGTCGACCTTGTAGTGCGAAATTTCTGCCTGTGAACGCATACAACTTGCGTTTTAATCTATTTCTGACTGGTGTATCAAAGAGGGTCTCTGGATAAACCAAAATCCATCTCCCTAAACGGTAGAAATATACAATTTTCAAAGGAAGTCAAGAATCTAGGTATTGACCTTGATCGCAAACTTAACTGAAACTCCAACATGGAAAACAAGCTCACAAAGGCGACTAAGGCACTGTGGGCCTAAAACCTGGGGAATGAAACTTAAGGTAATCTACGGGTTATATAGCGCGATAGTAAGACCTATCATCACTTATGCGTTTGCCATATGGTGGACAAAAGTTGAACAAATAACTACGATGGTTAAACTTCAACGCCTACAGAGACTACTATGTCCCGGTATTACAGGCACCATGCTAACCTGCCCAACAGTTGCCCAAAAGGCCCTGATCAGAATTACTCCTCTATACCTTTTTATTAAAAAGGTTGCAGTCACACTGCTTTGCTCAGAAACAGATCATCAATAATGACTATTGGGTCACATGTCCATTCTACAGCATTTTCCTGAGTTGGATATGATTACCACAGTTTCGGACGCACTATCACACACGTTCCCTCTGACAAAAGATTTGAGATACTACTCCTAAACCGCACAGCTTGGAAAGGCGGTGATCCCTTGCTAAATGTCAAAGGCCTCAGGTGGTACACAGAAAGCTCCAAGATGATTTCTGGTGTTGGTGTTAACATCTTTGAACCAAATCGATAAATATCCAAGGCTTTGGGAACGAGACCTAGTATCTTCCAAGCCAAACTATACGCCATCCTGACGTGCTTCAGAGACTGGCAGAGGAACAACTAGTAATATACTCTCAGAAAGTCAAGCAGTCTATTAAGGAATGCCACGATGCCTTGCAGGACTTAGCCAAAAGGAATAAGGTCAAACTCTGGTGGGTGCCAGAGCGCAAGGGCATTAAAGGCAACGAAATCCTCGACCAACTCGCTAGGAAAGGCTCCAACGAAAGGTAGCCCAAGTCAAAGATTAATTTTCCCTCAGACAAGTGAGCAATACCTACCCTTTTAGAACAGCATTCATGGACTCCGACAATCGAAAAGATTTACTCGTATACGGCCCGTAAACAAACACTCTATTAATATCCTTAAATATAATAGAGTCGATATCAGAAGACTGTTCAGCTACCTTTCGAAACACTGTAGTCTGATATATCATCTCCACAAAATTAACCTCTCTTCTGAAACCGAGTGTCGACTCCATCTTGAGGACAAAGAAACTGCAGAGCACATACTATGTGAATGTACTGCCTTCTGCTACCATAGGAAGCGTATTCTCCTCATAGAAATTGCGACTCCACCTAACCTCCTACGAAAAAAGTAGAGGAACTCCTCCTCTAGTCGCCTAGTAGGCACAATATATCTACATTGGTGCCCATGTTATATGTTAGCACTTTAAAAAAGAAAGAAAAGAAAGCTTTAAACTTCGAAATTGCTCCCATTGCTCTCATGTGTACCTATGTTCTTTTCTCACTATAGTTGAAAGTTCCTGACAAGTGCCACGGATACTTGGAATAACCAAACATGAAAATAATATTTCGCGGTGCTTTCCCCCCGGAACAACCACACAAGAGCCATGTGCAATCTAGTTCAAAAAAAGTATGGTTTCAACGCCATTCGTACCTAGCCATAAGTCAGGTAGTCATCTTTGCCTATCCTACCATTTTTTGAACAGTTTTTGACCAACAATCTCTTACCATAGCCTTCTAGGTATTTTAAGCCATTAGTATATGAATTTCCTCTTTGAATAAATGATGAGAAGTCGGCAACAGGGGATAGAGTACTCTGCAATTTTAATTCATAAATCCAAATCGAAGAAGGTAATATATTTCGTTATTGACGTTGTTGCAGGGGGTCGTTGTTGAAGGAAGATGAATATTCGCGCTTTTTAGGACATGCTGTTTTCCATCTACACGGGAAGCGACCAAAAGAGTAGGACCCATAAAAAAATTTACGCTTTGCCAGCCTGGAACAACAACTCTTCAAAACAATGGGGGACTACCATCAGGTCCGGGGTATTTGTGCGTACATTGAAATCTCCCGCAATAACGATTTTAGGCGAGGAAACAGGAATACAATCCTCATAATGGAATAATGGAATACTGGGTCTAACTCGTTAAAAGTTCAGTTGTTATCCAGGTTGGGGCTTCGTTAAACAAATCTGTATTAATTAAATGCTTAGGAGCATGAAATTTGAACCACATGAGATAAATTCCGGATTGGAACAATGGTCTAATTGTTGTTGAAGTTGATCAGCTACATCACTAGAAGCATAACGGGCAGGACCGCGATGTAGAATGCCATATAACCGATAATATCCGATAAGTTGGTATTTCCACCTACCTGAGTTTCGCTTAATGTCAAAGCACCTCGTTTGTGCGAGTAAGGTGGTTTTAACAGAAAACCAGCCGATTATCTACCTTTTATACGTATACAAGAGATAAGCCGATGATTGGAATGTTTGTTTTCCGATAACAAAATCAAAATCTCCTAATCGGAATCGATCGATTCCGCTAATTCCTATGGCATCCTTATGCATCCGTTGACATGACATAATTACGAATATGTTCCATAACAGCTGCATCTGGAATTAAATTACCGCCGACATGGATTTAAGTCAACCAGTGTTTGTCTAGAGTTGTCTCGTATGGTTTAATCATCAATTTTTGAGCTTTTTAAAAGGCAGAATATACCTCGATTCATGAAGAGCTCTTAGTACCAGAATTACAATACTGTTTTTTTTTTTTTTTTGTTAGACTTTACTGATACCTATCTTACGCTAGACAAAATTGCTTAAAACTGGCTTTACTATCCTTGCAAATTTAAATATCGTACTGGTCCGACACTCTGGACACTGCCGGACACTGTAAAACAAACAGATTCACTTAAACCTATGTCTTTCGAATACTACAGATAAACTTACAATTTACATTATTATAACTAACAGCTAAAATTTTGAATTGCACTTAAAAACACGGGCTGTATCACATGAAGACACTAGTACTGTGACCATAAAGATCTTTTGTACCCCCTTCTTTGATTTAGAATTTGAGTGCTGCATTGAAAAAATTGACAACTTCTCCAAAAGGGATTTCCTGGTGGTCAATATCAATATGTGTTCCAGGAAATGCGGCATCCATCGCGCCGACAGCTTTCTCATGCCCAAAATTTCATGCACGGATATGACCCACGCGATCTTTTGAAATGCCTACTGTCTCAGCTATCTCGCGCACCTTCAATCGGCGGTCTGCCAATACGAGATTCACTTTGATTGCGCTGCGCGATTTCCCTTCCAAAAACGAGAATCGAATCACCGACTCTTATTCCATTTTTCTAAAATCCGCGGAGTCCGATCCGGCTGAAATGTCGACAGTAGTCGTCTACTAGAATGTACTACATGATAGTAAGTTGCTCTTGCGATACTGGCGCCATCTGGCGGTTATGCTAAGTACCTATGACCACCCTCGTATAGACTAATAGCTAATTTTTTTTAGTTATAAAAAAGATAAAGAATTTAACAAAAACCACTTTTTAAGATATTACAACCACTCAAAGTCAGATTTGAATAGGATGTATCCACATATACTCGCCACTGTATGCGACCAGAAAGATGGACAAAAGTTGTAGCTAGGAACGGACAATACTTTGAATACATTTTTGTTTGTGACTTGCTTTCAATTTGAGCGTGTTATAAGTCCTGATACAAATACATTTTATTACAGATCGCTAATTTTTGCTAGAAGTTCGAATAACGCGTCGTTGCATGGTTAACGACTAATAACTGCCAAAGACTGTACTCGATATCTGTCAAACAGAAGAACCTTATTGAAATCAGTATGACAGTGGTTGATAACCAACATTTACACTACTTGTTGCCTCAGCCTTTTGAAAAATTTCTAGAGAGAGAAAATTGGTGATCCAATTCGAGTTTCCTAACTTTTATTCAACCAAAAATGCATGAAATCTAATATTATCGTATTATTTTTTTATTTGTCGAGAACTTGTCATTTTTCATTTCAACAATTTACTTATGAAAAATTATACCCGCCTCCGAACTCTTGCAGCCATTGCTTTGTTTGAGAAAATGTTCAGTGTCATATTCAGGAATAATCTAATGTATAACACGGAGGTGTTTTACGATAAATGTAAACCTAAATAACTCAACAAAAATGAATTATTATATTCTTATTTTTGTTGCTTGCCACAAGTCTCATTATTGATAAATGATAATTTCATGTTTTTACAAAAATAGGAAAATATAATTGGATCATTTATTATAAGTCAAAATATCACTCCTGTGATTTCTGTATTAATAATTTATTCAAACCAATGAGTATGTTTAGAACCATTAAACTCTGTTATTTTTGGCAAAGGTCACAAATTAAGAATTCGTGTTTATACGTTAGATAATATGATATAAATAGAAATTTAATTTAAAATAGTACCTCATTTAACCGAGAGTTTGTCAGCCCATGTTACCTGGTATACCAAATATATTTAAAGCCTTTTTCAATATTTAATTAGACCAGCTATTCAAGTATTGAGTAAAAAAGGGGAAAAAAACTGTCTGAATTCATCAGTCTATTGTTGTGAATACACGCTAAACTGCTAAATTTCAACAGCATCCTAAACAAAAAACCCACAGGATAACAAAAGATGCAAGCAAAAATAAGCAAGGGAAGTTAAAATAGAATGGAAAAGAACAGCTTATGGCCTTTAAGCTTGAATTATTAACTACTTACAACATGCCTATCCTCAAAACTCTCAGCTTTCAACTCACCACCAATTAATTTTTCACATCCAAGCACTTTGCCTCAAACTCAACTTCCGGTATTTGTGTTTTTTGTTTTTCCTTTTTTGGTTCGTATCCTTCCCACACTCGATGGTGAGCGCAATGGATCACCAGAAGACGATTTCTCTTTCCGTTTATTTTTTTGTAATTTTTCAACACAATCCTTCACTATTCTGAACTACTTTGGACGAGTGTAGAGCAAAAAAGCAGAAAACTTTTCCATTCATCCTAATTACGACAAAAAACCTGAAACGGGCATCACTGGATTGTTCATTACATGAGAAGGAGGAAAACGTTAAAAATAAAAAATTGACTTTTTCGACTGAAAGGGCAGGGTATTAATTCTCGCCCTCTTTTCTGTGTTATCCTTTACCAAGTTCATTCTCTTACCGAGTTACAGCTTCACATCCGTTGTGAAGGGGTTTCGTGCAGGCAATCGAGTTTTTGTTTTTTCGACTCTTTTAAAGTTTCGAGTGCCTAACGAAAATAGTATTTTCGTGTGAGCACAAAGGACCTCTTGGTGAATAGATGGGGTGTAATGTGTTTAGAGTTTTGCCAGATGGAAATGTTTTCCAAAGCCAATTAACCAAAGGGCTCGAGGCTGTTTTCGAGGCTACTTTGTAAAGTCGGTTTTTTCGCTGCCTTCGCCCTTGATGCGCACAATTTGACTTTCTATATGGGACTCATATTAACTATTGAGTACCTGAAGTTAAGTTTTGCTCCTGTACGTACGACGATATCACGATAACTAAGGAAGCCAATCACTTAATCAAATAATCAAACATCATGGTCTATGTTGCGCCCAGTAATCATCCCTTAAAAGCAATTTGATGGAAGATTTTCCATCGGTCATAATTCAATATTCATCATCGTGACAGCTTGTTCAGTGGTCGGTACAAATTGAAAGACAAAGCATCTCCATCAATCCATGACAGCTGAGCGTTCGGTTCTCCGTTTCGTATTCACGCAGGCGAAATCCTCGTTCCGTCGTGAATCATTTAGTTTGTAGGCAGCAAGCAGGACTCGCTCCTTCGAATGGATTTTTTCTTTCTTGCTATTAGGTTTGTAATGAATTTACTCGCATCCTTCTTCGACTTCCTGCTCCCCATTCACTTTTATTGTTTCCATCTGAAGTGAAGTGCCGATAGTCAGAGTCCTGCTGCAAAATGCTAACCTTATTAACAACTTTTCGAAAGTTACAAGGCTCATTAAATTCAAGTTGAAGTCTAGCTCCATGACCGGTATACCGGTCGCTATCAGTAGCTTTCATCCTATGCCTCATGTTGTGTTGACGACGATAGGTTCAGGTGCTATGCTCCGAACTCTATATCCAGAAAAGTAATGGAATTACGTTTATCGTACATCCGTAGCTTCATCGGTAGTGACCCGGCCACTTTTGGCGGGCGGTGTGGGCTGTAAGTTTATTTGTTCGTGGCCCTCGAATGACCGAGGGCGGAATATGGTTGGGTGAGATGAGGTTAGATTCGCTTTAGTGAACTTCATAAATATCGTTTCTGTCTTGTTCATTTTTCTTTTTTTCTGGTCTTCGTTGCTTTTCCCTTTTGGGATAACACAGTTGGGATTATTTCGTGATTAAATTTGGAATTAGCTTGTGAGATTTTGGTGAACGACGGGAAACGCTAGGATGGATGGCTGTGCTTAGTATGCGAGGTAATGCGTCGGTCTACTGGATCAGTAACGACAGGCTAATATTTAATGATGTTATTCCTTGCGAAGGATAATAAATTGATCGATTCTGGGTTCCATGTGAATGAAAGCGGATCTAACCATGAGGTCGGATTTAAGCTGAGACAAATAGGCTGTTAGGTTATGTGATTAATGAGCATTTAGAACCATTAGTAAAAAAAAACTGAAAACGACAAGCCCGACAGTTTCGTTCTCTTTGGGGAAGCACGGGTAATTTTCGAATGAAATAATTAAAGTAAAGACGCTTTTGTAAATATAATAACGAAGGCACTTAAATCGAATATTGGAAAAAAAAAATTTAAAATTTTAAGTAACCCCCGACAAAAAAAAACTCCAAAAAGTAAAAAATAATTTTTTTTTCTCTCGGCCTTTTGACTTTATTAAAATAACCTATTAATATTTTTAAGATGACGTCGCCGCGTCGGGGGACCGCTAAGTGAAGAAGGGTAATTAGTTATATCTACATAGGTGTAACGAAAAAACAAAAAAAACTTATAGCTTCAAATTGTACTTATGAACTTATAATAGTTTTGTAGATCAATCTATCTGACTAGGTCTACTAAGTTCCTACAGTGTTTCGATATTGTACCACTTCTGTATGAGGCGTTCGCTTGAGAGCCGCGTGCGTTGAGTGATATGTGGGTACGGGGGCGGAGCGTGACAGAATGTGGCATCCCGAATGGGCAGACACGCAGACACGTCGTTGTCGGTTGTGTCTACTTCACGAATTTTTCAGATTAAATTATTAACACATTGTTTACAAAGGGTAGGTCTTTGTATAATCCATACTTAATCATTCTCAATATTCCTTTTATTTGTATTCTGGTTTTATTTTATTTACTTAGCGGATTCCCCGACGCGACGACGTCATCTTAAAAATATTAATAGGTTATTTTAATAAAGTCAAAAGGCCGAGAGAGAAAAAATAATTTTTTTACTTTTTGGAGTTTTTTTTTTGTCGGGGGTTACTTAAAGTTTTTAATTTTATTTTTATTTCATTGTTTTTAAATTACTCGCCATAATTCCGATAGGTACGAGTAACTACTTAAATTAAATTTTTCGTAACACTCTACCGCATACAAATCCATATATAATTTACCACATTCAGTATGACTTATTCCCGTTATATTACACATGTGTGTCAAAAATGTAATCTACGACGGAACTGTGTCTATTTCTTTATAATAAAGCTATTTTTGTTATTAATTTCGCGATTCCGGAATAAACTCATTGTTTTTAAAGCAAGTACAGCACCTTAGCTATAAACAGAACTAGTTAAGACGAATATAATGAGCCCATACTTAATACGAGGGTGGTCCGATAAGTACTTAGCCTACAAAAGATACCAAACATTTTGGAGAAATGGCGATTCAATTTTCAATATAGTCTCCTTTTAGCTCGATACACTTGACCCAGCGATGCTCCAACTTCTTTAACCCGTCTGAATAATACGTTTTCTCGAGGTCTGCAAAGTAGGCCTCCGTGGCGGCGATGACCTCCTCATTCAACTGAAATTTCTGCCTTTTTCAAGTTTCAAGAAGTCGCACGGGGCCAAATCTGGAGAATACGGTGGATGGGGCAGCAGTTCGTAGCCCAATTCGACCAATTTGGCCGTGGTGAGGGCGGATGTGTTAGCCGGTGCGTTATCATGGTGGAAGAGCACTTTTTTCTTCGCCAAGTGGGGCCGTTTTTTCTTTTTTCAATTCGGCGTCGAATCGGCCCAATAATTTAGCATAGTACAGCCCTGTGACCGTTTTGCCCTTCTCCAGGTAGTCGATGTGGATCACACCTTGTGAATTCCAGAAAACGATGGCCATCACCTTTCCGGCCGATGGGACAGTCTTCGCCTTCTTCGGAGCACGTTCACCGGGTGAAGCCCACTGTTTCGACTATTCCTCTGGTGTGTACCAGTGGATCCATGTTTCGTCGACTGTTACGAAATGAAGCAGAAATTCCTTCGGATTGCGCTTAAACGGCGTCAAACACTGCTCTGAAGTGGTCTCAAGGTTGCGCTTGTTGTCCGGAGTGAGCAAACGCGGCACCCATCGCGCCGACAGCTTTCTCATGCCCAAAATTACATGCAGGATATGACCCACACAATCTTTTGAAATGCCTACTGTCTCAGCTATCTCACGCACCTTCAATCGGCGGTCTGCCAATACGAAATCGTGGATTTTTGTCACGTTATCGTCCGTGGTAGCCAGGGGCACCTGGACGTGGCTCATCATAGACCGACGTGCGACCACGTTGAAACTCGTTAAACCAATTTTTGATGGTCGCCATCGAAGGAGAAGAGTCACCGTACACAGCATCCAAACGCTGTTTGATTTCGCTGCGCGATTTCCCTTCCAAAAACAAGAATCGAATCACCGACCGATATTGCTCTTTTTCCATTTTTCTAAAATCCGCGGATACTCCCGCTTCCACACGCGGTCAAAATAAAACTACGAGTCCGATCCGATCGACAGTAGCCGTCTACTAGAATGTACTAAACGATAGTAAGTTGCTCTTGCGATACTGGTGCCATCTGGTGGTGAGGCTAAGTACTTATCGGACCACCCTCGTAGATTTACTAATAGGCAATCGTCTCGTACCTTCGAGTTCCATCATCAGAGTACCAGCTCAGTAGTACCAGCATGCATGGGTGTTTTAAAATGTTAGGTCGCAGATATGTTTGAAAGTAATGTAAGTACACATTGTGTCTAAGATCTAGAGTTGCACAAAATAGTTCCAACCCCGGAACGAAAATGGAACGTTTCCTTTCCCAGTCGGAACTAGTTCCCGGAACTACATCGGAACTGTCGGAACTATCGGAGCTGTCGGAACTATCGGAACTATTAGTATGATAAGAGAGATCCATATCCGACCTTTCATACCTAATTCGTTCACGAAACACGGAACGAATTGCCTGTATGAGTATGATTGCGGACATTATTGTTTGATCACTCTTCTGCTATTCCAGTTCCAGTGTGTGAGTGTGCAAAAACTGTTCGAGCTAAACACTCACACACTCTACAACATAGTCGTACGACCGCGTCGTTCGGACGTTCGGCTGGGTTGTATAATATGAACGCCGCTATTTATGAATTTCTAGGTTGATTGGAACTATGGACATGTTATCGTTCAGTTTGAGGAACGATCGAAAATGTTTCCGACTGGGGCATAGTTCCTGGAACTATACCTGTCCTGAACTACCCAACCCACTAAGATCCCTACCACAGCTAACAAAAAGTGGTAATAACCCTGAAACGCCGGAACAGATCTTCATAAATTGTAGCTAAGAACTATCTGCATCACGGTAGCTTTCAAACAAAAAAAAAATCATCAAAATCGGTCCATTCGTTCAGGAGCTACGATGCCACAGACAGACAAACTGACACGTCAAACTTATAACACCCCTCTTTTTGCGTCGGGGGTTAAAAATAGAGAATCAACTCTCTCCTAGCTTAGTGGTTTGTGTCAATATCATAAACCGGACATAGTAGTTGGGATATTGTTAAAAGCCTCAGTCACGTTTAGAAGATAGTGATTTTCGGCCTCACGTAAGGATTGTTGGAATCGTTAGATAATGTTTTACAATAAGTTCATACAAATGTTGTATTTATAAAAAATTACAGAAGTACTGGGGTATCAAACTGAAATGTATTCCAGACATAGAGCACATGTAGATTTAAGTAAAGGGTCCGCCATCTAACGGTTTTTTTTTCAAGTAGTGCTTATTTCGTGAATGGTAACACTTAGCTCATGTCTGATTTGACAGATAATTAGTTTTATCCTTCCGCTGAACGAATATGGTTGTGTATACGCTTGAACAACGCTTCGCTAAGTGGGCCTGCGATCGACTTACAGAAGATGCCGATTTTGTCAAAAAAATCATCTTTTCAGATGAAGCTCATTTTGATCTTGGCGGGTATGTAAACAAGCAAAATACAAGCATACATTGAAAAGCCGGTGCACCCAAAACGAGCCACTGTTTGGTGCGGATTTTGGTCCAGAGGCATAATTGGGCCATTTTTCTTCGAAAATGAGCAAGGAGTGGCCGTTACAGTCAATGGCGATCGTTATCGGGCCATGTTGAACGAATTTTTGTTCACAAAAATTGAAGAGGAGGATATTGGCAACATTTGGTTTCAACAGGACGGCGCTACGTGCCACACAGCCGAAGCTACACTCGATGTTTTGCGCCCTGTTTTTGAAGATCGCATTATCAGCCGCAGAGCTGATGTCGTTTGGCCACCTCGGAGCTGCGATTTGACACCGTTGGACTATTATTTGTGGGGTGCCGTCAAAGATAAGTGTTACGCCGACAAGCCAGAGACAATTGACGCTTTAAAGGACAATATTCGTGAAGCTATTGGTGAAATACAGCTGCACACAATCGATAATGTGCTTAAAAATTGGATCGATCGTGTAGGCTACTGCATGGCCAGCCGAGGCAGCCATTTGAATGAAATTATTTTCCATTATTAACCGGAAGGATTGTACTTTCAAATAAAAAAAGAAATTTGAGAAAATATTCAGTAGTTTTTTTTATAGCATTTTCAAAAAAAAAAAAATTATTTGGCGGACCCTTTACATAATTCGATCCCATTCATGCGATTACCAAGAGAAAGTTTGCAGCGATCGATTTTTTGGGGCCAATTTTCCACCGTTCTTCCATACACAATTTCACATTCAATATTCCTGAACTCCTTTAGCGGTGTTGTCTTGTTAGCATAAGCCAACGACATGATGTTACCATATGCAAGGAAAATCAACGGTAGTAAGTCGCATGAACGAGGGGGCCATTTGAACGGACTATTTCTCGATATTGCACTGTCACTGAATTTCCCATTCAATTGATAAATTGCTTAACCAGCTGTGTGTCATGCGGGACCACTTTGTTAGAACCACATATCACTTTAGTATGACAAGTCTATGATAGGTAAGTCAATGGCATGATAACGAACTCCATTTGACGTCATATGGCGATCATTTTCAAAAACATGATCCAATTGCCTCTCTCTCATGAAATCTACTTATATCACGTCGTCACTTTTGGTGGATGCAATGGAGCCTCTCGAACCAAAATTGAACTTCATACCTGAAGATGATTTTTCTATAAGGTTCACAATTTTCTTTAAACGTTTTCAGGGTCCAATCGGAGAGAATTCGGTACTGAAAATTATCAAGGGTCTTCAGTTCTTGAACTTATTTGATTTAATTTGATCTTGTAAGGGTATAGGCTAAGGTTTTTATGCCACATTTCCTACCATGAGGACCGAGATTCCCTGTGAACAGTGTGGAACCGATTATTTGGCTCATTTTGAGCTGAAGCATTTGCGGCAACGATATTTTCACTAATTTTATCGGTGCGTTGTCTCACTGGCATAGAAACACTCAATAATAAATATAATAATTCAAATGACAACAATAGAAATCCTAGCCCTTCTGGTCGGGCTATTATTACAACCGAAAATTGAAGAAAGTGCTTTTAAAACTGGGACTAGCGTTTCAGAATTGCGGTTATCATTTTCAATAATTTTCAAATACATATGTCTTGTTCACGAACTTCACTATGATAAAAAAGTATG
Source organism: Merodon equestris (assembly GCA_958301585.1). Taxonomy (NCBI): domain Eukaryota; kingdom Metazoa; phylum Arthropoda; class Insecta; order Diptera; family Syrphidae; genus Merodon; species Merodon equestris. The sequence continues at coordinate 49,565,343 of OY284415.1, read as the reverse complement.
TCGCAACTGATTTTTCGACATTAACAGATCATAAACAAAGTTCAAATGTGCGATTATATTAAATTACTAATTGATTATGCCATTATTGACCCTGTAGACAACCTAAAACTGATAGAAATTCTATAGAGTCCTAAAACAGACATAAGTAAGTAAGTACATATAAGTTGATATATGTCAATGCAAAATTGAAATTGCAATAATTGAAATAAATCCGGCAATATCCCAAGCCAGACAGCTAGATCGTCTCAAACTCCATATCAGCCATGCAGCCCTTCCCGAGATGTTGTGGGGGAAGGGTTGAAAACTGCAGTCTTCTTCTTCTTCTTTTCCTTTTTATCCCGGCGTCGTTATGGTCAGAAGTGTAGGACCATAACCTTCCCACTTAACTGCATTCCTACTGGTCCGCTTGTGGGGTCCGCCGCGGGTTGAAAACTGCAGTATACGTGCGAAATCGGACATATACGCGGAAGCTCGAGAACGTGACTCCATATGAGGCATGGTGCGGCAAAAAACCATCTGTTCATCATCTTCGTATTTTTGGTTTCAAGGCGGTTATGTTGGGCAAAAGGCCGGGTAACTCAAAACTTAGTGCCAAAGGTATTACTTGCTTCATGGTAAGTTATGCGTTCGAGTCAAAAGCTTACTCATATAATCTGAGGCCAAATCGAATCGGATTTTTCAGAGTTGGAACGTTAAATTCATGGAAAGTTTTGGAGAAAATTCTGTGCTTGGAGGGGTAGACAGTTATGCTATAATTAATTTACAAAATTCGGAAGGCACTGTCGCTGTAGGTAAAAAGACGGATACTGCTGTTGTTAAAATTGACGAGGAAGAGGCTGACGAATTATCTAGTGGCAATGATGACATTAAAGGACATACGACGGATGAGTCCATGGATGATCGTGAACAATCCAATAATTGTCAAACAGAGACATGTGCAGATGATAAGGTTACCAATAAGTCTGTTTCTAAAGGTCGTACCCCTTATTTACTTCGTTCGCGTCAACGAATAAACATGCGTGTAATAAAATTAGATATTTCTCCTAATCCATTGAGAGTTGATGAAGCTCTAGGTAGAACTGATGGACATAGATGGTTAGAAGCTATGCAAAGTGAGTACAATGCACTAATAGCCAACGATACATGGGAGCTAGTGGACTTGCCACGGAACCGGTGTGTGAATGGTGCTAAGTGGTTTTTTAATATAAAAAGAGACAAAATAGGCTGGGTGCAGTACTACAAGTATCGATTGGTCGCGAAGGGGTGCAGCCAAAAATTTGGTGTTGGTTATACAGACACCTTCTCCCCTGTGCTTCGTTTCTTATCACTAAGGTTGATACTTCCGCTGGCTGCTATATTTAGCCTTGACGTTCACCAGCAATTTATCTGCAATTTAATGAACAGGCGGAATATGATTGAGTCTCGCAAATGTAGCACTCCTTTTGGCCCAAAGGCAGAGTTTTTTTCAAAATGTTTGGGATGTTTGGACAAAGTAGCTGATTGGGTCACTACTTTATTTGAGCAGTTCAATATGTCCTGATATCTTTCATAGCGATAATTAGCTTTCACAATTCAACGTGAATCTACACTCTGAGCATGTGGCTGGTGCAAAGCGCATATTAAGGTGCTTAAATAAAACTAAACATTTTAAACTTATTTATAAAAAAGGTAGAGGAAAGCTGAATGGATACGCTGATGCTGATTGGGGAGGCAGTATTGCAGATAGGAAGATAGGAAGTCTTGTACGGGTTATGCATTTTTCATTGGTCACAAGAACGGGGCAATCACCTGGGAGTTAAAGAAACAATCTTCTATAGCTCTGAGCAGTACAGAGCCTGAGTATATGGCTCTATCGGCGGCATCTCGAGAAGCAATCTACTTGCGAGCATTTATCAAGGAGCTAGGGTACCACGAGCTAGTGTGCAAGCCAACTATTTTGCATTCCGACCGCTTGAGTGCACAGACGCTTATCAAAAACCCGGTTTATCACAATCGCAGCATATCGATATTCGATTCCGTTGTGTTCGCGGCATATGTTTGTACCTATATAATAAAAATTTAATTCAAGTAAATTACACTCCTACAAATGAAATGATATCCGATATAATGACTAAAAATGTACCTAAAATTAAACATGTTAAATTTACAGAAATGCTTGGATTAAATAATTAATGTTTTTTAAAGTTTGAATTTTGTTTTATTCTTTTGGAATTTAATATTGAAAAGATTTAATTGAAATTTGAAAATGAATATCACTATGTTTGAATTGAATAATTAGTTTTGGGAGAGAGTGTTGGATATTGCATTGAATGCACAACACTTAACGATGAAATTTGTACACTCATATAAAGACGTATGCACTTATACTTATGCATTGTTAACCCATAGGTATTACATAATACATTGTGTAAATGCCAGATGATAATAGAATAAACCTTTCCTTTCGCTTTTGATAAGTCTATCGAATGGTTTTTCTTTGTACCAACAGGACTGCCGCTAGCGTTGATACACATTTGTACCCGTTTTATCGCATTTTCCATGACTGTCCGCAAGATTTCCGGTGATAATTGTTCGCATTCCTGTCGAATATCCTACTTAAGACCTGCGATTATCTGAGGATTGTTGGCGTAAATCCGCGACTTTAAGTAGCCTCAAAGAAAGAAGTCTGGGATGGATAAATCGGGCGATTTTGCTGGCCATGGCAAATCGCCAAAACGGGAGATTACGCGACCAGGAAACGCTTCCTTCACAATATCCATTGTGGCTCGTGCTATGTGTGCGGTTGCACCATGTTCTTTAAACCACATGTTGACCAAGCCCCTTTCATCTAATTTCGGCAGTAAGAAGTCATTTGTCATAGTCCTGTAGCGTTCGCTAGTAACAGTGACCGTATTGCGGAGGACGTCCTCAAAAAAATACGGCCCAATCATTCCCCCCACGTGAACGCCGCACCACCCAGTGGCTTTTAGTGGATGTAATGGCTCTTCGTGCATCAAACGCGGATTTAAAGTGCCCCTGAAACGAAGATCTCGCTTACTGACGTAATCGCTTAAGTGGAAATGCGCCTCGTCGTTCATGATGATTTTCGACTCAAAATCGTCCTTTTCGTTGTTGAGATTAAGGATGGCTTGACAGTAATTCGAACTGTTTGCACTTTGTACGGAAACATGTGTAAGTCACTAAAATTCACTGGTGATGCCCAATTGCGTGCCCCGTCATGTTTGATGTTTCTTCGTTCTCAGCGACATTGGCAGCCATAGCCGTGATATTCTCGGTCGAGCGACTAGTCCGGCGGTGGCCACGCCCTGTATGGTATCCTGTGGTTCCAGTCTATTCGAGTCGAGTAGCTAAGCGCCGGAATGTTTGCGCAGTTGGCGCAACACGATAAGGAAATCGCCGTCGAAATTCATGCTTCGCTTACATCACCGACCGATTATTGGTCAAAGAAAACCGACATAATTATTCCACCCTCTTTCGAAGTATAGCGCTCCATTTCTTATCTGTTTATATACTACAGCTATCTAGTTCACAAATGTCAAATATGATTGACGTACGATGCCATTTGCAAAAATTATAACATCTCCCGATAGGGTGATTAATTTCGCGTCACCTGGTATAAGTGATAAAGGCTAATAATAAGGTTTATCACAAGGTGGTCTTTAGATAAGAGTACAACTGTTGAGTATGAACAGGATCTGGCTTCATAGATTATCGACTATGGTCTAACCCTAGAACCTTCAACAAATGCGACTGTTTGAACGCCTATGATATATCGCCAAATCTGCGTTTTTAAGATCATATGCCATCAACGTCCGTGCAGGCACGGGTTAAGAATATCCCTGCAGCGATACCTCTCGCTTGTCGTAAAAGGCGACTAAAACAAAGGTAAACAAAGATCACATCTAGGCAATTTAGAAAACGCCAAGGTGAGCCTAGGGACACATATACCACCATTAAACTGCCCCACAAGTGTACATGCAAATCAGTGGGTGGACACGACTGGAGATCATCGGTGTTGTAAAAGTAAGATCAAACAAAAATACCCGTGTCACAAAAAAAAAAAAAAAAAAAGGCAGGCCGAGAAACAATTAGTGCAAAACACCAGCATTTGATTGGCCCCAGCGATGAAGTCCCAAACCGGGAAGCCTGCCGCTACTTTCTGAGGTCAAACCGGCGGACCCCACAAGCGGACCAGTAGGAATGCAGTTAAGTTGGAAAGTTATGGTCCTACACTTCTACCCATAACAACGCCGGAAAAAGGAAAAGAAGAAGAAGATGCCATCAACTAGCTATGACCACAATCATATCCACGCTATTACTCGTTTCAGTTTAACAAACGAGGTCAGTTTTGGAAGTCATCATAAACTAAGTTCATTTGAAGAAAAGTATTTTTTGTTGGTAGTTCTTCGTTGGTAGATCCAGTCTTATTCTGTGTTTTGAAGGAAGATTGTTCCGCATATACAAAAGGAATCGAGTTATACGTGTTTCAAGCGGGTAATAAATTCAGCCGAGTTCGTAACGCTTCAAATTCACCTTCAATCATGTATTTAGGATCGGCTTTCAATGCTCTGATCAGATGCAATGATCTTATTCACACAAAACTATCTGTGAATGAGAGAAGCCCTCCGTGAGCTGTAAAGCCATCTAAGAAGAGAACCATCGATATACCAAGATTAACCTTTGGCAGACCTTATAATAACATTCAAACATGATTTACTTATTCTTAGAATGAATGCCTCAAATGCAATATTAGAATATTATAATATTTTCGTTTTTGCAAGAAGATACCTTTTACTTCGACAGTCTCTACTTCCGAGCTTTTGTTCATCGCTTTCATATGAGGAGTGTGAAAAGTAGTGATTCTTTCGTTGCTATGTCGTTAAAAATATTCCAGAATCTGTCTACTCACCGTTTCCAAAAATACTATAAACTCGTCTAATATGACGAAGGCATTAGACGTTTCGACGATCTCGATTCTTGTTCACAAGATGGGGACACACCCACTGGCTCAAAATTGTTCCAAATGTTTTAGGAGCCGCTACTAACGTCGATGATCATACAGAGTAATTGATATGTGTCACATAAGAGTAGGTATTAAACTGGGTTTATGGATATAATGTCAAAACTGAGGTTCAAACATCCCGAGGCAAATTGGTAAAAAGCGAGGCATTTTGGAACTCCAAGACCGAAAAGTTCCACAAACGCGGTCGAATATAGAGGTCCAACCAGTGTTTTTCAATGTTAAGTGCAGAGTGTAATACGAGTTTTTGGCTGCAAGTTCAAGAGATCAATTACGTGAAGGCAAATCAAGCGTGAAGTTTTTTTTTTAAATTTTTACCTCACAAAAATGTATCTGTTTATACTTTGTAATGAGCTTTTTGAATACTCGCCGTTTCCAGGTGCATAATAAATTTATTTTTGTGACATTCGCACACTTATTAGCTGCGTCGGACCAACGATTATCTTAAGTTATAACCCAATCGGGACACTTGTTAACAGTAGCGCCTTGGCTATTCCACTCAGTCCCTCCTCGGTTAAAACCCGAGTCCGGATATAGACTGAAGGCAAAGAAAGAAGTATTAGACTAAGCTCGTTTGGATTAAAACCCAATTCATGGTCCTCAAATGCGGTAATACCGCTCTTCCAAATTAAATTCAAAGTCGGAATATTAATGTTTGTAGTATTCACCAAAGGGAGTAGTTAGTGGCAACACTTGTCTAAGTTTCTTGGTTTTAAATGCAATCCAAGTCAGAGTATTAATTTTCCTATTGTCAAGGCCTACTCTCTGTTTCATTCACCTTTCAGCTCGGGCGCTAGCTTTAATTGGTGTGGGCCACACTATGAACATTTCCTTATCTGAACATAACGATTTACGCTAACTTCTCAGCATGATTGTTCGCGAACCTCAGTTCCGACAATTACAACAAGCAGTTGTCTATCTTGAATTCCGTGTAATGCGTAAGAACAAAGAATGAATTATCTGTCCCACTGAGAGCCTCGCCCTTTATAGGGCTTAGTTAGATAGCGATGTGCACGACACTTTTCTATTTGTTACAGACGTTTCCCCTGTTTGCGCGATTGTCAAGCGCAGTGACAGCTATAGCTGTAAGCCTTCGTTGTCATTGACCTATGACAAAGACTTATTTAAATTTTCTTGTATTTAAACATTTTCTTTTCAGGCTGATTCATCTCCTTGTTTCTTTTGTTCATGTAATTGAAACACCATACGTGTTTGTGTGGGACAATTTATTTACTTTATTTGCTTACTGGGAGAATAAATGTTCCTTCAAGGCTTGCTTGTATATAAATATCTGACGTCATTATTCACCGGTCGTGACACCATGTACATTTTTCCTTTCCCAGAAATAAGTGAATCTTAAAATGTCTTCGTTTTACAATCTTAGATGGGATTAAGTCCTCATCGCTGAGAGAGCTAAATATTATGCTGAGGATCAGGTTCCGGAAGTATTTTGGGGATTTGGAAAGGCATGAGAATATGCTAATGATATTTAAAAGGAGAATAAAAATGATGTAGACGGTTAAATGCTATAAATGTCTTTCTAAAAAAAACACTCCTTAGAGTACCTAAAGTACTTGACTCTCATTTAGGTCCATTCACATGGTGCGCTCATAGATTTCCTAATTAAAATACTGTCTGATATTTTTGTATCCGCTACAGTTGGTCATTGTCATTGCACCGTGATATCGGTATAGGCGATAGCGTCTACAGATATTACCTAATAAATTGTGGCCCATGCTGAGCTAGAATTAAATACTTCACAATTTAAGTCTCAAGATTTCTTCTGTCTCACTAGTTTCAACCTTTTTCTAAAGTGTTTCATTGCCTGACGACTGTGGAATTAGTGAACATTCAATATTGGCGATTGGAATAAACTTATTTTGACACCATATAGCTAACACAGGTTTTTTGAGTGGAAGGATAAAAAAATCGAATGTCGAAAAATGTCATATACTCGTATTTCTTTACCCGAAATTAAGGCAATAGTATTAATTTGGGGAAAAAGTATTTACAGATATCAATCATCAGATGGTGGTTGGTGTCTTAAATCGGAATTACTAATCAGATTTGGTCAGACAAGGTCAGCTTTCAGTCAAGACATTTGTTACTTTACTGAGAAATGCGTTTTGCTTATGTCGGCCTACTGTGGAAAGTGTTGACGAAATTCCAAAAAGTCCGTGAAAATCGTCTTTTAAGCACTCGCGCTATTGCTAAAAAAACGAAACATTGGGCACAAAATAGGTTTAAATCATTTGCTAGGACACAAAGAAGTTCAAAATCGATCTATTGACTGTGAAAGATTTGTTGGGCCGTATTAGTATACTCGTGCATATGTGAAATGATATTGAAATAAGACAAAATCAGCCCATTTCTTTAGAATGTTATAATGGGCAATGAAAAATGTGTAAATTACGAGAATGTCGTTCAAAGAAGATGCTGGAGAAAGAGAGATGAACGAACACAAAATAGCTTCGAAGCCATAAGTGGAGGTTAAACAACACTTTCTCTTGTGTGAGTAAGTCATCATCATCAGATATCAGCAAAGAACCGTCGAGAACTGGTAAATTTTGGATTTACATCATGAGAACGTCAGATCCCATACATCTTTGATTACGCAGCAAAAATTGAGAGAGCTTGATTTGGTTTGGATGGAATAATGGAACTGACATTTCATTGCAAAAAGTCGGAGATAATAATGGTCGATATGTACATACATACTTAAATCCAACATGCGGGATACGACGAATGCAGATCGTAAAATCCCACTAAATTCCTAACTGATCTGAAAAATGGCGAAGGTAGGCGTAGAGATGATAATTCTGCTGTATCCAGACTCACATCAACACAATAATACGCCATTGCACCACCAAACTCAAGACAGTATCAAAAATCGTTGACTTACAGTGGCTCATAGCTTAAACGAGTATGGCTCCTTAACGAAAAAAGTTATCAAGTTTTGATCTTATACAAAATATCTCCATTTATTAATTTTATCCTAAAACTTCATAACAAATTAACAAAAAAAAAAAAATAAAAAATATTTTTATTGATATTAATATCTGGTATGCCCTCCTTTCGGTCTATAACAGTTTTAAGCCGTTTAGGATATGATTCCACTAATTTCTTGGTCGTTGCACTAGGTGTTCTTGCCCATTACTCAATTAGCGTCTTTTTCCTACGAGAAAGCCAATTCCTATAATGATGAAGGACCATCTCACGCTGCTCAATTGTTGTGCGCTTTTCCATCATCGCAGCACATACTTCCTTCATGAAACTTACCGAAACCAATAACTCTATTTGCAAATGTAACAACTAAGAGACTAAGACGCCAAGAGCACGTTATCCTCAATTTGGTGCGATCGCAGCGGTTCATTTAACACAGCTGCTTCCTATCCTGAAAAGAATTTTCACTGCTAGCTTGGCACTTGCCTATATACCTATTTCCTGGCTCGTGGTGAAAGTAGTCTTCATTCCCAATATCGGCCAACTCACCAACAGTTTTAGACAAATCAGTCTTACATCCTTCTTTCTGAAAATCATGGAGAGACTAGTAGAGTTGCACGTGCACAAATTTACCCTTCGAATGCATCCTCTCTCGGAGATGCAACATGCATATCAGCGCGAAAAATCCTGCGAGACTGCGCTTCAAAACCTAGTTGGGATTGAATGCGCTCTCGAAAGGAAAGAGTACGTACTAGGAATTTTTTTCGACATTAAGGGAGCTTTTGATAACGCATGTGTAACGCTGCTAGACTTAATGGCGTAAATGAGGCACTGGTTTTGTGGATCAAAATAATGCTTGTGCACAGGACATTGATCGCTGATGCAGGTCTCGAACAATGTGTCAAGTCTGGAGTAAGCAGGAGCTGCCCACAAGGTGGCATCTTGTCTCCGCTGTTATGGTGCATGGTGGTCGACTCTCTGCTCGATGCCCTAAATGTCTATACTGCTGACGATACTGCTGTTCTCTCTGTCGGCTCATATTTAGCGGCTTTCTGTCTCAAAGCACAGGCGGCGCTAAGTGTGATCGAGGACTGGTGCACGAGTAATGGGCTGTCGGTTAATCCTCTTAAGACTGATGTTGCTCTCTTTACCAGAAGGAGGAAAAATACTCGCATTATTCAACTTGTGCTGAAAGCATTCCTATCCCGATATCCAAGGAAGCTAAGTACCTGGGAGTGATCTAAGATAGCAGCTTCTTTGGTCAAAGCATGTTGAATCAAAAACCATCAAAGCGCTGTCAGCTTTCTTAGCAATGCAAAGTTATTTTTGGGGCTTATCGCCGAAAAAGGTTCTCTGGATCTACACGGCAATGATAAGACCGATAATATCATATGCATCTGTGGAACAGGCTAACACGCAAACACGTCGTGGCCTCTTTCTCCAAACTCCAGAGAGCGGTCTGTCTCTCCAGCACGGGGGCCTTCCCTAGCACACTGGGAGCTGCTCTAGATGCTATAATGAATCTTCCACCCCTTGACATATATATCAGAGGGTGCGCGCTGAAGGTCATGTCTCGCCTAAAGAAAAATGATCTTTGGTGCAATTCGCATTGGAGTGAAAGTGTACTTGCCCGAGAAATATCCTACGACCCCTGTCTCATGGATATGCCTTCTGACGCAATGACACCTGCCTTCCTACTGCGCTGTGTCCAACCCTTTATCCAGCTCCAAATTAGTGCATGACTCAAGATCTCTTTGAACAAAGTGGGAAAACTAAATTAACTTAGGCTTGAAAACGTCATTCTGAGATCCCAGGAAACGAAATCTCCGATGAACTCGCTAGAAGGGGCTCAGAGGAGAGTGTCTCAGGACCTGAACCCGCCTTAGGTCTACCTGCTTCCACGGTCAAATCTGACATCAACGCTTGGGTCTTTAATGCACACAGTCGTAGATGAAGGGAATATTCAGTATGCAGAATGACTAAGCGCGTACGCCCTGATGTATGCTCTGATGTCTGTACTGATTTCTGCCCTGATGTCTCGTTATCATTAATGAGAAATGTTTGCAGAAGGCTTACGGCCGTAATTACGGGTCATTACACTTGTGCTAAGCATCCCTTCGCGGTTGGCATCAGTGAGACGTGTACCTGTGCTGCATGTTGCGAGTAGGATGCAGAATACTTTTTCTGCGAATGTCCCGCCTTCGCTCGTGCGCGGTGGCGTAGCCTTGAAGCCGACGTGGTGTGTGCCGAATCTCTTAGCTCTACAGTACAGGAAATAAACATTCGATGGCGTTAATGGCATCGGAATCCGAACTCCATCATCGCGCGCCATAGACCGACACACTACCCACTGCGCCACGGTGCTTTTAAAATCCACATTTAAAGGGTCCGCCAAATAATTTTTTTTTTTTGAAAATGCTATAAAAAAAAACAACTGAATATTTTCTCAAATTTCTTTTTTTATTTGAAAGTACAATCCTTCCGGTTAATAATGGAAAATAATTTCATTCAAATGGCTGCCTCGGCTGGCCATGCAGTAGCCTACACGATCGGTCCAATTTTTAAGCACATTATCGATTGTGTGCAGCTGTATTTCACCAATGGCTTCACGAATATTGTCCTTTAAACCGTCAATTGTCTCTGGCTTGTCGGCGTAACACTTATCTTTGACGGCACCCCACAAATAATAGTCCAACGGTGTCAAATCGCAGCTCCGAGGTGGCCAAACGACATCAGCTCTGCGGCTGATAATGCGATCTTCAAAAACAGGGCGCAAAACATCGAGTGTAGCTTCGGCTGTGTGGCACGTAGCGCCGTCCTGTTGAAACCAAATGTTGCCAATATCCTCCTCTTCAATTTTTGTGAACAAAAATTCGTTCAACATGGCCCGATAACGATCGCCATTGACTGTAACGGCCACTCCTTGCTCATTTTCGAAGAAAAATGGGCCAATTATGCCTCTGGACCAAAATCCACACCAAACAGTGGCTCGTTTTGGGTGCACCGGCTTTTCAATGTATGCGTGCGGGTTTTCTGTGCCCCAAATGCGACAATTTTGCTTGTTTACATACCCGCCAAGATCAAAATGAGCTTCATCTGAAAAGATGATTTTTTTGGCAAAATCGGCATCTTCTGTAAGTCGATCGCAGGCCCACTTAGCGAAGCGAAAACGCATTGGATGGTCAGTTGGCTTCAACTCCTGAACCAATTGGACTTTGTATGGCGTCAGACCAAGGTCTTTATGCAAAATTCGTCTCAATGATGTCTCCGAAATGTTCAATTGTTGAGAACGACGGTGAATTGATGTTGATGGCGCTTCACGCACACTTTCTGCCGCAGCAGCAATATTCTCGGGTGTACGCACTGTTTTTGGCTTTTCACGCTTTGGTTTATCGATGAGGATGCCAGTTTCTTTCACTTTTTCCACAAGATAACGAACATACGGAGCTGACGGTGCTTCTCTTCTTCCAAAATCCGTACGCAATTTTCGCACACATTCTGCAACATTACCATGATTTTCAAAGTAATGTCGCAATATTTCCCAGCGTTGTTCAAGCGTATACTCAACCATATTCGTTCAGCGGAAGGATAAAACTAATTATCTGTCAAATCAGACATGAGCTAAGTGTTACCATTCACGAAATAAGCACTACTTGAAAAAAAGAACGTTAGATGGCGGACCCTTTATAAGACTATAATACTGCCGGTTCACATTCATGACAGGACAGCGAAGGGTGGTTGGCGAGGCTTTGAACTTTCGAGTTCCAAATGGTCGAAAGTAATAATAATAATGAACTTAAATAAACAATGAACAAAATAAATATTCAACCAAAATATGCAATTTTTTAATATTCTTTCCCCAAGTCAATATTTTTATTTATTGAAGTTTTGAATGATTTTGCTCCAAATCATTGGACAATTTCACATAAAAAACTTTTTCATTTAGTCTCTACTCAAATATTAATTCTAATATTAAACCGACGAGTTTGCTATAAAAATAAAATATAAAAAACAAATATTTATTAATAAAATCATTGCACATTTTAGTTTTGAAATTTCAATTTCAGAACTCCCTGAAATTTCATTTGGTTTCTCGCTTCAATTTGAAATTCAAATATACATATGTACATACATCTCTCGATGGCTATTTAGATGAAAATATATTAAATTTCGATTTCATTCGTCACACGCTCGTCCACATCAATTTCTGGTCGGGAGGAATGGAAAATAACCTATTTGTTCAGCAGCACCATCATGCTATTGCGTCGTAGAGTTCCTGCAAAAATCCCAATGAAGTCCTGCGGTCAGGAGGATGGGGAGATGATATAATTTTTTTTTCTATTGCGTGCTTATGTGGTGTGGCTGTTTTTGCCAAAATTGATTTCAGGCTATTCATGGTTTATTGATTTATAGTCCGGTCACATAAGCCGGTATCGGTAGGATGGGGTACAATAATCTACGGTATCACGCACACGTGAATAGTCGTCTGAATGAGTGAATTGATGATGAGCTCCATTGTTCGTCGAAGTGGGGCTCAAGTTTCATTTGTGCCACACCTACCGATAGTATACCCCATATGCACGTAGGAATACGTTTATCCAGTCTCATGACTACGAGTTGTATCTTTACAGGGTTGCTAGTGGGTTATGACTACATGTAAATGAATCTATTATCTGAAATCATGTTAAAAGTATCTGACGTGTTTTTGCTCAGTTGCCTGGGGAGGTTAAGTTACGCAAACGAATGGTATTGTGCGTGGGTAACTATTTCAAGGCTTGTCAGAAATAGGATGTACAGCACAGTTAACAAGATGAATAGTCATGCGAGAACAAATACTCTACATCGAGATACGAGTACATATGACATTTCAGTATAATCCTAAATAAAATCCACTCAACGAATGGGACATGTCGCAATTAATCCTGACAATGATTAAAGACAAATTTAACCTCCAATTCTTCGTACACAAATCTAAGCAAAGTCTTCGAACACGATTCTATTATGTTTAGTTGTACATGTCACACCCCAATCTGTCCGCTCAAGAACCTCGACGGTTGCGTCGACAAATGAATAATCTTTGATTATTTCTTTCGAAATAAATCAACATCTTTGTCAAGGATCAGCCCATCCTACAAACATAGTTTGTGTTGTTCTTTCATATTCATTCTCGGGACCTCCCTCACAATCGGATGATTAATGAAGATACTTGTTCGTAACATACGTGATGGTTACGGATTAAATTATGTGCGAAACGGAGTAACTTTCATGCCGGTGTCCTTGGAACTTCCGCTTGCCTTTTTCGTTTCGTTCGAGTTTCTCCTTTTTCTTCTATCTTTCAAGGGGATTAAGTGGATAGGGGTTCTCGTGGAGAAATTAAATGTTGCGTTACTTTGACAACCGTTGATGGATTTCGAAGAAATATAAATAAATTTCCTTTTCGTATCCGTCACGATGGCGATGGGAGAAAGTTGTTTACCTCAGACTTGAAATTTCTTTATTATTTTGATCCTTTTTGTCTCAACGGTTGGTACAAACATGGGATGTGATATGTTTGTTCTGGACATTGCCATTTAAGGACGGTCGCCTTATTTATTATATGAACTTTTTGATAAGGGACTTGAATTGAAGATGAAAGTGTTTGAGTGAAAGGTTCAATAGGGTTCAATTGAGTAATCTTTTGGACATGGACTTTCCTTAAATATTGATCCGTTCAGTGCCCATCATTTTAGATACCAAAATTTGTAGTTTTTTTTATGTCGTTCCCTTTCTAAACCTTTTTATCACGAATAATACAGATGCTCTTCTTGAACTAGAAGACGATAAAGACGAAGGTGATGTCAACGCCCGTGCGCCATTTATGAAAAAAATGGGGCACTGGAAATATTCCATTTTATTCCAACAGGGAAAGTTTGTTCTTGTATTTGATTTATAGTTCACAGTCGTCCATGCTATGTTCTGATAATATATGTAAAGAATAGCAATTATTTTCCTGCCTTCCGTGACCGCCATGCCTTCGGCAGTGGACTGATGATACATCATCACAGTTGTATTAATATTGTTATTTTCAACGAATAGCTTGCTAGATATGGTGATGGAGGTGATTGATGATAACGATATGTGCCAAGTTCCGTAGCTGAAAATATTATTTTTACAAATCCCTAACAATCATCAGAACATGATTTGAATTTCATAAGTTGCTAGTCATGTTGCACTGCTCCCTTGGCCTATTCAAAATTTTCTGAATAGCATCCATGGTTTTTTCCTAATCAGGAAATATTTATTTTAAATTTATTGCCTAGAAGTTATGGGTTAGTGATGTGCATCTACACGACCTTCTTGGAAATTCTTATTGGTGTCATTTTTATGAAAATTAGTAATTCTTTTGATGGAATCTTTCATCACGTTTCCACACAAATGCCGTAGTTGTTGGCGAATAACAATTCTGATCATTTTTTGTTGCATGATTCGTTGTAGGAATATTTTCGTAAACCTAATGTTATATGAACCCAAGAAAAAAGTCTATGAGTGCCAAATTAAATGCCGATAGCTAACTGATATCTCATGCTAAACTCAGACCCTCAACTTCGGCGAAAATATTTTCAGCTGACCTCGCCGGTGGAAAACGATTCGAGGTCTTCACATAACCGAGAGGTTTAAGTGTCTAAATTAAATTCATTATAGTTGTGCGAGAAAATTCTTCATTATGACTGAAATTTGTCGGCTATGAATTCCAATATTTGTGGTGAGTTTTCACTGTTCCATTACATCTCACGAGGGTAAGTCATTCAATAGTTTTTAATCATCTCCTTTTTTTTATCCACAACCATCGGGATGATAACCAAATGTTATTATTTCAACAATGCCGTCGAATTCAAAATGACGCCTCTTGCTGGATGATCCATTACCACGTGAAGGATGATTTCTTTGCTATTGGATTTTTAGTGTTCTATTCTCGGCAGCACGCTTAGTCAGTACTGCCATTTCATAAAGACTTACACCCGAATATCGCTCATAAATTATTGGAATAATTATTGTTAACATCGATCTTACTTCTGAACGTACACTGTCCTACGGAAGATCGGGATTAAGAGGTAAAAGACACGTTTTATGAAACAATGGATAAAATATTTGACGATTTCTCATACTTCGACGTGAAAATCGTACTCGGGGATTTGAACGCCAAAATAGGAAAAGAAGTGATATATAGGAGAAGAAAGTCTCCTAAGTTTCGCCAGCTCAAAAAATATGATCTCGAAAACTGCAACATTCAAACACAAGAGAATAAACAAGGCTACAACGATATCACCAAATGGAGTAACGCGCAACCAAATTGATAATTTTCTGATAAACAGAAGACACCATACCACTCTACTAGACGTTAAAAAAATTCAATGCAAAGAGTTGCAAAAGTTAAAGTACCCTCATATGCAGCATCAATATCAGGAGAAAATTATAAACCGATTCGCCCTACTAGTTGGCATAGAAACCAACGTCGAAACAGAACAACAATAAAAAATGTAAAGGAAGCGCCGTGAAACAGACTGAACTATTGCAAAGCCCCTAAAGTAAAGCCATGATTCGACGAAGAATGCGAGGAGAAAGTAAAAACCCAAGACTTCAAGCCCTGGAAAATAACCAAAATATCACACTTACTGGATATCAAACCCTACTAAAGGAAGTCAGCCATCTCCTTCAAGATAAAAAACGACAGTGGGAAAAGCAAAAACAAAGGTTAAAATTCAGAAAGAATGTGCGGCTAAAAACACGAGACCAATGTATGCAGGGCCAATCGCTGTACGAAAAGAATACCACGCCAGATTAAGTTTTATTCGCAATGATAATGGAAAGCTAATTTCTGACAACGAAAGAGTTGCAGCCCAAAGGAAGATATACTTCGATAAACTGCTGAATATATATTGAAAACCAGCAGCAATGTAAAACGGTGATATCCACACAGCAGAGGTTGAGATAGAAGAAGCAATTCATCGGTTTAAAAAAACCAAGACCGCAGGAGTCGACCTTATGCCATCGGAAAAATTAACAGAGAAGTTACATGGGTTCACCACAACAATATGGAACAACGAAATCATCCACGAGGAATGGAGGCATTCGATTATCATTCTCGTATTTGAAAAGGGTGACCGAACACAATGCTAAAATTACCGAGGAATATTTCTGCTACCAAGTTGTTATAAGGTGCTTTCAAATAATCTCTATAAAGAGGCTGACATCATATGCTAAGAAAATTATTGAAGACTATCAGTGTGGCTATAGGAGGAATCGCTCGAGGAGTGACCGGATTTTCACTATACGAGGGTGATCCGATAAGAACTTAGCCTCACCGCCAGATGGCGCCAGTATCGCAACAGCAACTTACTAGCGCGTAATACATTCTAGTAGACGGCTACTGTCGAAATTTCAGCCGGATCGGACTAGCAGTTTTGTTTTGACCGCGTGTGCAAGCGAGAGTGTCCGCGGATTTTAGAAATATAGTAAAGATCGGTCTGTGATTCGATTCTTGCTTTTGGAAGGGAAATCGCGCAGCGAAATAAAAGAGCGTTTGGATGCTATGTACGGTGACTCTTCTCCTTCGATGGCGACCATCAAAAATTGGTTTAACGAGTTTGAACGTGGTCGCACGTCGGTTTTTCATGAGCCACGTCCAGGTGCCCCGAAAACGGCTACCACGGGGGATAACGTGACAAAAATCCACGATTTCGTATTGGCAGACCGCCGATTGAAGGTGCGCGAGATAGCTGAGACAGTCGGCATTTCAAAAGATTGCGTGGTCATATCCTGCATGAAATTTTTGGGCATGAGAAAGCTGTCGGCGCGATTGGTGCCGCGTTTGCTAACTCCGGACAATAAGCGCAACCGTGAGACCACTTCAAAGCTGTGTTTGACGCTGTTTAAGTGCAATCCGTGACAGTCGACGAAACATGGATCCACTGGTACACCAGAGACCAAGGAACAGTCGGAACAGTGGACTTCACTCGGCGAACGTGCTCCGAAGAAGGCGAAGACTGTCCCATCTGCCGGAAAGGTGATGGCCACCGTTTTCTGGGATTCACAAGGTGTGATCCACATCGACTACCCTTTAGCTCCTATCGAGCTAAAAGGAGACTATATTGAAAAATAAGTCGCCATTTCTCCAAATTTTTTTGTTTTCCTCTTGTAGGCTAAGTACTTATCGGACCACCCTCGTACACCAACTTTTGTAGATTTTAGAAAGTCATATGACTCTATATACCGATCGAAAATGTATCACGTCCTTGTAAGGCGAGGAATCCCAAAAAAGTTGGTGAAACTTATACAAGTATGTCATCTACAACAAACCTGAAGGATTAAAACAGGGAAATGCCTTGTCACCACTTCTTTTTAATTTAGTATTGAAATTCGTAATGAGATCACGTCAAGACTTTATGGTCATGGTGTACTAGACCGCTGGGAGATAGTTGGGAAACAGTTGAAAGAAATGTAGAAATTGAAATAACAACAGGAAAGGAAGTAGGCTCAGAAGTAATGAAAAGGAAACCAAATATATGGCCACTGACTCAACTGGATCAGTCACTGACCTGACTGTACTCGATAAACACTATAAAAAAGTGGACGACTTCAAATATCTGGGTACTATGATACATCGACTGCCAAAAACGATATAAATAAAATAAATATTCTTCGTTCTTCGCGATGAAGGAATTGTTCAACGCAACTGTTTTGTCTGGCAATCTTAAAATCCGCATTTACCAGGAGTATGCATAATTTTTTTTTCGGTTTTTGTTTGTAAGAAAAATGCGTAATTTTCTGATGAACTTAATTTTGTCTTATTCAAAATATTGGCTATCGGCTTCTAAAGATTTATCCTATCTTTCAGGTAATTTATGTATACCATGCCAGAAAACTGGTTGTCTTTCGTGGTAAAACATTCGTCGAGTCATTCTCCAAGCGAAAGTGCTGCTCTGCGAGCACATGCCCCATTGATAAAAAGAAGTGATAGGAGATGGCGCCAAATCTGAGAAATTCGGCGGCAGTCCCATCCAAGTGATTTCAAGGTGTTTTTCACTAATTTTACCGTGTGAGACGGCGCGTTGTCGTGTAACAAAATTACTTTACCATACTTTACTTCTGGCCCATTCCGGTCGTCTTTCCAATTTTTTCACTAATCATATGTTAATGATAGCGTTGTGTATTAACAATTGGATGCAAAAATGATTTCCTTTCGTGGCGTTGAAGCAGCATTTCACAAGTGAATTTAAGATTTTCCATTTAACGTTCATTCAACTCGCCTGGGAATCTTTACCGATTTTATTGATCTTCCCCATTACCCGTAAACGTCTGCTAATTGTTTCTTGTGAAACATGTAATGGGACACTTTATAGATGTGAAACCTGGTCTCTGACTAAGAAGAAGGAAAATAGATTTCTGGTCTTAAGGAGAATCCATGGTGGAAAATAGGACGAAGAAACAGGCGAAGGTAGAAAGCTACACAATCAAGATCCCGATGAACTCTATTCAGCCCCAAGCATTGTCAGAGTGATTGAATGACGAATACTTAGATGGGCAGTACACGTAGAACAACTGGACAATGGACGAAAAGTCAAAAAAAATAATGAGTAGAAAACCAGAGGGAAAAAGACCGCAGGGAGTGCGCGCCGAGGATGGGAGGCAATATAAGGATGGATCTAGAAGATATGGGACAGAACCGCGGAACGTTGTAGGAACACACTAATGTCAGGAAAGCTGGATGAAGAGTGGTCAACGAAGGTCTGAGCTTCCGAGTTCCAAATGGCCGGTAATAATAATAATAATACGAGAAGTATTCGTGCTCTGTGAAAAATGTTTTTCATGCATTTCAACCATTTTACGGTCGATCTACTGGGCAAGTATAATAATTCAAGCCATAGTGACCAAATTTCGTACGAATCGCTTGGGTTATTCGTCAACATGAAAGCTTTTACGCCAGGGTCTTGGTATAAAACCTTACAAAATACAGCTCGTTCAAGAACTGAAACCGAACAAGAACAAGCAATACAAGAGCTTACAATGCACCCGGAAAAATACACATACATCGTGCGCCACCTCATATGGTTCGACGTAAATTGCGAATAACTTTAACAATTCTCAACCGATTTTGGAAATTCAAAAATTTTTATTCAACTTAGACCTCTATAATTTATTTTGATTAATTTTTGAAAACAACATCAATTAAATGACCGCCTTTATTGCCGATGCAAAAACGGGCTCCTTTTCGCGAATTCTGCACGATATTTTCGAGCATTTCGCACGAATGTTTCTTTTGAGCTGTTCTATTGTCTTCGGGCTGTTAGCATACACCTTGCGAAATAACTCTTTATACTTAGTTAATATACCCAGATTTCGTACCACAGCATTTCGGAATTTTTATATTGTAGTTTCATGTCGTCTTTTCAATCAGCTGCCTCTTTCATTAAAATTAATTCGTCATCCTAGTAGATTGGCGAAGCTTCTAAAACATTGGCTTTTTCATTTTGACTATGCTCGAATGGAATCTCTTTTTAGCGTTGCATTATAACTTTCTTCTGAGATTTTGTCTACGTCAAATAAAAGTCTGTCTTTCAGCTAATTTATTGTCTGTGCTTATACTTAAGTTTTAACTTGCTATTTATACTGCTTTTTACGGGTCACCCCACCGTACATTTTTGTTATGTTATGTTATATCAGAGTTCCTGTAATGGCATTTAACTCTATTTTTAATTAAATATCTAATGTCATTAATATTTCTTCTTGTTTTTGTTATGTATTCAAATCCCATTTACTATGTTCAATTGTTAATGAGAAATATAATAAATAAATAAAATAAATAATAAAATAAAAAATAAAAAAGTAGATATCCCCAAGGAAAAAGTCTGGAGGAGTCAAATCTGGCGATCTCGAAGGCCAGTCAATATCGCCCTTTTTTGACACCAATCTTCAAGGGAACTTCTTACGCAAAAGGTTCATTGCTTTGTCCGTAGTATGGCATGTCTTGTTGAAACCAAAAGTGAAATAGGCCTTTTTTACGCATTTCTGGGACCACATAATGGGCCAACATCCACCGATATTGATCGGCATCCACTTTGAAGAAATACGGTCTAATTATGGTTTTAGCGCATACTGGCCCAAAAAGTAACTTTTTGATTATATAGCGGCTCTTCGTGAATAATGTGAGAATTTTCGGTGCCCCAAAAGTGACAATTTTGTTTATCAACTGAACCAGAGAGCGTAAAATGTGTCTCATCGGTCATCAAAATTTGGTGCCAGAACTCCGGCTCAGCATTAATCATTGCAACGACATTTTGTGCGTATCCCAAGCGCCGTGGCTCATCTTGTGGCAACATTTTTTGAGTTATCTGCACTTTGTATGGAAATAAGTGAAGATCATCCTTTAAAATTCTCCGCAAAGTGGTCCCACAGATGCCTAACTGCTGCGAACGGCGCCGATATGACAAACTTGGGTCTTCTTAAACACTGACCTTCAGAGACTGAATAGATGAGTTTGAACGTCGCGGATGTGGCCTAGGTTGCTCACGAGGGTTTGCCAAAGAGCTTAATTGAAAAAAATTCGAGGCCCAACGTCTTTATCTTTTTTGGGCGCAACACGATCACGATATTTTGCACGATACGCACGTTAAGTTAGTACAATCGAGCGTTCATTTTTAATGAACATTGAAACTATTTTTTGGTGTGAAGCGATACATGGTTAAAATTGTACTCAATTGACGTTTCCAAAATGCTACGACATATGAAAATCGGTTGACAATTGTTGAAGTTATTCGAAGTTTACATCGACTCATATGAGATGGCGCACTCTGTATTTTTAAAGATGAGAGTAAGAATAAGGTAACCGCTATCGTTCAGTGATTCCGAAAATACACGAGCAGCAAGATGGCGCTTCACACCATTCAGGACAATAGACCGATTGAGAGATAAGTGCCGCTGAATTGGCTGTCTAAATCGTGTAGCCAGGGTCAATTGCCGCCTTGGATGTCAACATTAGACTTTTTGTTAACAAGACAACAGCTAACATAACAACATTCCTCTGTCTCACTTTTTCCTCTTTCCTTATCAACCATCGACAACTCCCATCCTCCCCTTCTTCTCCCTTCACCATCCCAGCGCTTAAGCCTTTACGACTTCCATAAAGCAAATTTCAACCTAATTAATGAATACCTCAATAGCGCCCCTTCAATTTTGACAGCTTACGATAAATTACGCCATATTCATTTTCTACAGACAAATATTGTATTTAATTCTATTTCTCTTTAAGTTCCCCTTTTCCGGTTTTAACTTCATTTATCTATTTTCCCTCCTTGATATAATCGCAGACCACGTCCTCTAAGAAACAAAAGAAACAAATTGTGCGCGATCTGCATTTTACCGAGCCTTATCACTCTGTCTACGAACAACATTTAATCAAAACGCAAGCCAATTTTATAAACGATCCTCTTTCTTTCTTTCAGTTTGTCATCTACAAAAGGAAATCTGATGGCAACTTCACTCTCGTTCAATGGCGAAACCTCGAATGATCCCAAAACTATCGCCAACTTTTTCAAACAATTTTTCGCCAATGACTTCTTGGTACCGGACACTACTTACAAAATGTCTCCCTTGAACCATTTCTCCCACACACTATTGATCCCCATATTATCGAAAATAAACTGAATTAACTTAGTGATGAATTTACTCCTGGGCCCCGATGCTCTCCCTGCCATATTACTAAAAGCATGTTCCTCCATTATTTCGTTCCGCTCTCAAAATTCTTCAACTCTCCCCTGCCCCTTGGAGAATTTGCCCAGATATGGAGAACCGCTTTTATAACTCCTATTCACAGAAAGGGGCCAAAGATGATGTTAACAACTACCGCCCCATCGCCAAACTGTCACATATACCCAAGCTATTTGTGTCTTGTATGACACTCTAAGTTTCCATAGCAAATCTCTTATCTCCTCCAAACAACATGACTTCCTCAAATGCAGGTCTACAACCAAAAACCTTGTTAAATGTGTGTCCTTCATCCTCTCAGCATTAGAGAATGGGATTGAAGTCGACGTCATTTCAGCTGATTTCAGTAAAGTCTTCGACAAAATCTCCCACAGAATTATACTTTTCAAACTGTCTTCCCATGACTTTCAGCTTACTGGGTTGAAGTGGATATCTTCTTATGTTAAAACCATTACTACAGTGTTTCTTTTTAGATCTGCCTTTTCGAACCCTTTCTTAGCTTCTTCCGGCGTTCCCCAAGGCAGCCACTTAGGTCCACTTCTTTTCATTCTTACCACTAACCACATTGAGTTTGTCATAAAACATTTTCACCTCTCTCTGTACGTCGACGACGTCAAGTTCCTCAAGATCATTTCGTTGCAACAGGATTTTTTTTTTCCAATCGGATCTCAACAGTTCAAAGTCAACATTTCCAAATGCCAATCAATCTCTTTTTCACGTAAACAAATCAAACCTCCTCCTGGTCTCTACTTCCTTAATAATCAGATTCATGTTATCCGCGATTTTGGCATACAATCTGACCAAGAGCTCAATTTTCGCCCACACATTGACGATATAATTTCCAAAGCCAACTCTGTACTCGGTTTCGTGAAGCATTGGTCTAAAGAATTCTCCAATCCCTACGTGACTCGAATACGCATCTCAAGTGTGGTCCCCTTACCAACAAACCCACATTACTAGAATCCCGAGCATCCAACGTCGGTTCCTACGTTTCGCTTTTCAGGGAGTGCGCTGATACAATCCTTTGCTCTTACCGCCCTATCAACACCGTCCTCAACTAATCAATTTGAATACGTTGGAAGAAAAAAAGAAAGGTATCTGACATCCTTTCCATTCATAAACTCTGATACAGTTCACGGGAAAATAGAGCTGAAGCTTCTCTCAATTACTCATTTGTGAGTCAGATCTTTCTCACAACATCTTTAGTACCCCTGAGAAGAAACACGGTGAAATTTCGATGACATGGGTGTGGGAGAATTCGAACGCATCATAACAACAACATCATAACCTCGGAGCCATTAATAATAAGTCTTCGTGCCAAAACACATGTAACCAATCTAACAACTGACAGCAAACTAAGCAATCAGGACTGGCACTATCCAGATATTTGTCAAACAACTTGGTAAGGCAACAGCGAAAAAATCCCGTGAATCGGATTGATACAACTAACGAAATCGCATCATTCCTGTTACTTTTTGAACACATTTCTTCCAAAGTGTTCGTTTTCAATAATGTTTTTAATTATGAGAAGACGTGAAAAAAAAAAATACTTGTCGTTAAAAAGAAATAAAAAACATCGAAAAAATGTTTTATTTCCGCCCCTTGTCCTGTGAACCTACAAATTCTTTCCATTTCACTTCCATACAAATTAATAATGGGTTTATGAACATGAACACCCTTCCATGAATTGGTTCAGAGGAAACTCCACAAATTAAACTGCGCCTTTTTAAATTTCAATTAATTTTTTTTCATTTAAAATTAATACTAAAGATAAAAAAATAAACAGCAATAGCACCTTTTTCGAATTTCGTTTTCGCTTCCCACCTATCCCCGATGAAGCAATAAAAGCGAAAACGAATAGGAATGCAGAAAAGTGGAGAATAATGGAGAAATCATTAAAAATGAGGTCGTGACTTTAGGCTTTTAGCTTTTAGTCCGTATCAAGGGTATTTATTGTGCGTTCGTTCAGGCTACAGGTTTTACGCTGGTGACAGTTTTCTCCCCAGGGAGGAGGTGAAGGATAATAGAGATATACTTGGAATCCTTTTCAAGTGCAATTTGATTTTGTTTCGCGTCGTATCCGTCAGGAGGCGTCCTTCACCCCTTTTCCACGTAAATCAACTCCCGCGAAGGATTAAATTTGGAACTAAGCTCTTTGTCGTATACAAAGACCTTTCTTGTAGCAGTAAAGTCAGATTACAATCATATCGTTTTCCTTTCGTCCTTTTTCTCGTTTTTTTTTCTCGTTTTTTTTAAAGCTGATGAATTCCTCCTCTTTTTGTCCGTTGATCAGAACTGGTAAACTTTCAATTCCATATAATTAACGCAATCAAAGGAGTAGATTGGACCTGTGTACTGTTGATATTGTCTGGGAAATTAAAAAAAAACATTGGAAACGAAGAGAGAAAGATAAACAGGAGCTAGAAGAGCCTTCGGAAAATAAAAGATCCTATACCGAAGGGTAAGGGGGCTTCATAAATATTAAATCGAGCATGGCCTGGTATACTTGTGGTTTTCCATGGAAGTTGTTTCCATGCATGCATAAAATATTGCAGACGGGCGCCATTGCTATAATTATCTTAATCCGGTATAAGCATTTCCTGGATGTGCATCCGAGGAGAAATGAGTACCTCATGAGGATGCTTGTATTACTTCAATTGCTTAATTGAAATAAGGTCAAATGTCAGTTTGCAGGGGGTCTGGATGGATTTTGCGGCTGCTAATGACCAGTTGCCCGGCTCTTCATTGGAGAACCTCATTAAGACATTTTACAGTGATTTCTGAGTTAATGCTAATGGGTAGCGTACGGTGGAATAAATAAAACAAAGTATTAACGAGGCCTTGGGGGTTTTCGAACGTTGTAGAAAAGTACGTTCGCTACGTTCTAATAGAGGCGTCATCGTAAATTTCTCTAATCATTTGATGCGCGACAGCCTCAGATGTTTTTTAATTGAAGGCGAAAAGTAAAAGTATTCGAAAATGGTGCTTATTTGGATCAAAAGCCGACATTTTCACCCCCAAACAAATATGTGGCGCCTCTGAATTCGATGACTTGCTGACTCACCATGTGACGTTTCTGATCTGATATTTGTGATCAGCATGTATTGCCAGGGCCATATGTATTGAATGTGTATTGAAAACCAACGGATTTCCATTTTTACACCCAATAGATTGTCACCCCTCCTTTGATCCATATCAGACATCATAGGTTCCGGTCAATTCAGGGACAGGAGAACTGGTACTCATTTTGCAAAACCTAGCGAGTTTAGTAGGGGTAACAGCATGACTCATATTATTGTTCATTTAAAGAGTGGATAGCTGGTTTCTTATTGATCTACAATATATGTTATTTGGGCGTTGGCAGCACTGATTCCTTCAAAATATTTGAAAATTATTTCTTGTTAAACCTCGCGGTATGAAATTATTAGGTCGTTACATACTCGTATGAAATTATCGATTTTTACATGGAAAGTTAGACAACAATTAAAAAAGTTTATTCCATCGTAAAAATGCCTCTTATGGAAAAGACCTTATCCATTCGGGCTAAGAAGTCCTTAAGATCCTGTTTTATGTCATCTGGGCTTATGAATTGTTTATTTTGGAGGGGATTGCCCAAACTTCGGAAAAGGTGGTAATCGGTCGGATAAGTTTGGTGAGTGAGGCGGAAGAGACAAAACTTCATAACCCAACTCCGCCAGCTTCAGGAGCGTCAACTGTGCGGTATGTTGTTATGCGTTGTCATGCTCTACTGTGGGACCATGCCTATTAACCAGCAAAAAGAAGGGTTTTCTAAGTTTGACGTGTCTGTATGTGGCATCGGAGCTCCTGAACGAATAGACCGATTTTGATAATTTTTTTTGTTTGAAAGCTAACGAGATCGAGGTGTTTCTTAGCTACATTTCATGAAGATCTGTTCAGGCGTTTTAAGGCTATCAGCTTTTTTAATTGGCACAAAATTAATTACCCTATCGAAAGATGTTATAATTTTTGCAAATGGTGCCGAACCTCAATCATATTTGACATTATTAAACTAGACAGCTGCAGTATACAAATGGATAAACAAACACCTATGTAGATGTAACTAATTACCCTTTTCACTTAGCGGTCTCCCCGCCGCGACTACGCTTATATGGTGCCGAAAATCTCTCCCCTGGAAACTACTACCTATCAGGTAGTCTCCCGAAATTGACGCGCGCCATCTGCTGGATTCCGGGAAAACCCGGAAACAAGCTGAAAGTGCTGACGCGACTACGTGCGCGGAACCCGGGACTCGACACGAGGGCCTGGACTGTCTATTCCCACAAGGAGAAAAATAACTCTCTGAAAAAAGAGGGCTTCACTTTGTGGGATTGGACAACGGCTCTGTCGAGGCCCTGAAATCCGCGCACGACTCACGTCCCTACTTCGGCCTTGGTAGGATTTTATTCCACTTTGATGTCAAGTAGTCGAAGGATGGAACGTGTTCCGCAGTCTAAATCAATGATTTTCACTCAGCATTGCAAGGCCGCTACTGCTCTTCTCGGTAGCAGAATTGCATGCAGTAGTACAAATCATCACATTGTATCCATTCAGGAACCATGGTTGTGGAACAAACGCTTTTGTGGTATATGTGATGCTACGATCCTTTATGATGAGCGATCCGAAAGGCGCAGGGTCTGCTTCATCATATCGAACACGCTATCGGCAATCAAATTTGGTCAATTCTGTAGTCAAGATCTGGTGGCTGCGAAAGTTAGCTACAAAGCGCACGGAGAAATTGAACACCTCGTTGTGGCGTCTGCTTACTTCCCCTACGACTCGGTACTACCCCCGCCACCCAGGGCGGTTTCCGAACTCGTAGAGTACTGCGAAGCTAGAAGGATTGGACTCATCATCTGTTGCGATGCTAACGCTCAAAATACTGTTGGGGGCAGCAGCAAATGCAACCGGAGAGGAAACCATCTTTTAAACTTCATTCTTTCGCCTGACCTTATCATCAACAATGAAGTGATTGACCTAACCCTGTCTAATAGGCATGTGAAGGCCATCACTAACTGGAGAGTCTTACCAGATGTTACGCTGTCAGACCATAGATACATCGAATTCCAATTGAAGTGTCGGATCTCCCCCTCGCAGCCCAAACGGAATCTGAGAAAGACGGACTGGGTACGATTCAGGGAGGAGCTTGAGAAATCCACTCAAGCCCTGCCTAAACCCAAAACAAATCAATTGGTGAAGGATGCCGCTCATAACCTGAGCAGCGCCATCACCAACTGTTTCGAATTCGCATGTCCTGTCAAAAAACCTCTCCCAGGAACGCTGAGCTCCAATGTCTTCCCAGGGAAGCCAGAAGTCTCCTGAACAGATCGCTTAAATCGAACTCGGAAGATGACTGGAATAAGGAAGGAATATAAGACCCTTATTCGTAAATCGAAGAATGATTCCTATAAGTCCTTTTGCGAAGAGATCAAATCCCTGAGCGCGTCCAGCAAGTTGGTTAACGTCCTCAAACGAGGAAAATCGACAAAGCTGGATGTACTCAGAAAGTCTGATGTTACCTTCACCGAGTCTAAAGCAGAAACTCTTTGTTTACTGTTTCAGACCAATTTTCCGGGAAGCGCTGTCAGCTTTTTGGCAACGCAAAGGTGCCTTTGGCAAAACATGGGGCTTATTGCCGAAGAAGGTCTTTTGGATCTACATTTGGATTACATTTGGCAATGTAAGACCGATAATCTCATATGCATCGGTTGTTTGGTGGAGCAGGCTAACATGCAAACACTCTGTGGCTTCACTCACCAAACTCCAAAGAGCGGTCAGTCTCAGCTGCACGGGGGCTTTCCTCAGTACACCGGGAGCTGCTCTAGATGCTATGATGAATCTTCCACCCATTGACATATATATCAGAGGGTGTGCACTGAAAACTAAAGAGAAATGGTCTTTGGTACAACTCGCATTGGAGTAAAAGTGTACTTGCGGGAGAAATATCCTACGACCCCTGTCTCATGGATATGCCTTCTGACGCAATGACATCTGCCGTTCTACTGCGCTGAAACTTCACAGTCAGATTTCCATGGCGTCAGGACTGGCTTTGGCCAGATACTGAACCTGGAATGGAAAGTCTTCGCATTTTCACAGATGGCTCCAGGACTGGGCAGGGATCCGGCGCTGGAGTTTTCTTTGAGCGCGGAAACATTCGACTGTACTTCTCGTTAGGAAAATATGCGTCTGTCTTCCAAGCGGAGATTTACGCAATCCTATTGGCCATGCACTATGTTGTGAAACACAGGTGGAGGGGAAAAAGCATATGTGTCTGCAGTGACAGCCAAGCTGCACTCAAAGCTGTGTCCAACCCTCTATCCAACTCCAAATTAGTGCATGAACTCAAGACCCTTTTGAACAAAGTCGGAAGACTAAATCCACTTATGCTTGTATGGGTCCCAGGTCACTCTGGAATCCCAGGAAACGAGATCTCCGATGAACTCGCTAGAAGATGCTCAGAGGAGAGTTTCTCAAGACCTGAACCCGCCTTAGGTTCTACGGTAGATGGAGGGAATATCCAGGATGCAGGATGACTAAGCGCGTACGCCCTGATGTCTGCAAAAAGTCCGCAACATTTTTCTTATCCTAAAGCAGAAATGATTGCAGACGGCTAACGGGCGTCATTACGGGCCATTACACTTTTGCCAAGCATCTCTACGTCCTTGGCATCAGTGAGACGCCTACCTGTGCTGCATGTTGCGAGGAGGATGACACAGCAGAACACTTTCTCTGCGACTGTCCCGCCTTCGCTCGCGCACCTTTGGGGCCGACGTGGTGGGTGCCGAATCTCTTAGCTCTACATCACTGAAGACCCTCTTCACTTTTCTCCGGACAACGGGAAAAGTACAATAAAGACAAGGTGTCTGTCTGGTAGTACAATGGACCAGTATTTGTGTCTTAGTGCTCCAACAGATAGTAGAAGCCTCCAACAAAGAAAAAAAGAAAAAAAAAAAAAAGTCTGCCTTGACAAGACCACTGGGAATTTCATCCACGTCTACCCATTCTCCCGACCTCTTCCGATCCACTTTTTGTCGCAGTTGACGATACGATATAAAAAATGATCCATACGATGTCTGTTGGTCAAAGATGATGCGACCTCCAAACGCCTTATGGCTGCAGTTTACACTTTGAACCTTGCGGCAAGGCTAAGAAAAGTCGTAGCTTGATTTTCTTCAAAAGTTGTTGCAAGTTCTTCATTATTAATGACATTCTCTAGTCTACCACTTGGCAAATTTTTGAGCGAAAAATCGCTGAACTTGATAAAACAGTTTCGAATAGTTCTCTCACTAGACGTACGTAAACCAAAAGCGCCGTTAATTCTTTTCATGCCATGTTCATATCTTTTTTAAATTGAAAAAGGAAAATTGCCCTCAAATTTGTTGTTGAAAGCATTTTCTATGTAAAGAAAAAATCAACTCAATGAGCTAATAGCGTAAATTAATTAAAAAAAAAAACGTTATTTTCCATTTCTCTGCACAACTTTCCGCCACAACAATCACTATAGGAATGATCGGTAGGTCAGCAATTTCATATGTAACGACCTAAAAATTGATGAACATTAACAACGGCGAGATCAAATTTTGACCGAAATTTATAACCTGATCATCCAGCGTATATCATTAAGGTATATAACCTTAATCATCCAGCGCGCTCAGATAATTTCTCCTGTTGATGAAACTCATTGCACCTTTAGTATGTGACTGCATCATCGATCATCGAATTTATGAATTGGACTTGGCTTAATGGTTCAGGCGTAACGTTACAGACAAGCCCTGTAACAATCGAACTTTTTCACACCAAGTTCAATGATCGTGTAATCTGTCAATTTGATGATTCGTTTGGCCTTCGTGCCGCTTCGATTTGACACAGTAGTCTGTTTTTTAGAGCTTTCCTTAAAGTCGGTGTCCGTGTTACACAGATAATCTTGAAACCATTCAATGTTGATCGAGCTGCTCGTAGGGAATTAAGCCATCGAAAATGCTCCTGGGCTTAACAGGCTGGGCTAACCGAAATAGTTATTTGAATCAAGTTATACTGCACCACTAATCTGAAGACTTTAAAAACATTGCATGGGGTAAACAGCCATTTTAAAGAGAAACTTGTCAATGATGCGTTACAGCTAATTCTCATTTTCGAAAAGAATTTTATTTATTCGTCTTCATCAATCGTTTACCATATGCTAAAGCTTCCTCACATTCTTCTGAACCTCGACCTTTGAAAAAGAATGTAGCTCTCTCAAGGGTGAGAAATTATTCTCATTCATGTAGTTTGTTTTTGGCATAACAAATAGTTTCTTTCCCAATATCTTCCCATAATGACAAAGTGAGAATGACTTTCACATTCGACCCTACCAGTCGAGCTTTGTGATTTGAAGATGACTAAACCTATCGACGATGTATCGATGTCATATTCGCAAGTTGTTGTTTGTAATTTAATAATTTTTCGAAAAAAAATTCGTTGCCAAAAATTCGTTTTCCAAGACAATAAAGGAAAAATCGAGTGAATCGGACCAATTCAACCCGCGAAACTACTTTTTGAACATACCTAAAATTACTAATGTAACTCAGACTAACGCTGCCGTTAAATAATGCGTAAAATTTCTTCGCCACAGATGAGTTCCTAAACAAGTGTTGATAGCTCCTCCTAGATTCAAGTAGTTCCATTCAATATGTAGGTCTTCCTGAATACCAATATGGAGCATTGAACAGAACCAGAGCGAGGATAAAAGGCAAAAGGATAGACGCTCTGCTGCCTTCCCCTAAGGTCAGTTCCCCCAGTCTTCCGGAAAAAAGATTGTTTAACATCAAAGGCATAGCCATCCTGTATTCAAAAAACTTAACATGGGAACCAAGCAGAAGTTCCGAATATACTACTTTACATACCCTACAGTCTATAACTAGAAGTTCTATGTGTGTTGCCGACACGATAAGTACTTTCCCATGAGCAGAGATTATTTTTCAGTTCCCTCTCCCCATGAATGACGTTAACTACCATTATGCAGCAAGAGCTCGTTAAAAACTCATTTCGGTAACGTCAATTTGAGCACGAGTACAGCCTCCAAGCAGCTGTCAGTGCTGTATTTCCAGGAAACCCATAATGATGGTTAACGAAGACTAGTTAAGGCCAAAACACTTAAGCCCTAATTCCCCCACTTGTCATGTTACTCTACCCTCTGCCTATCCTGGCAAAAATGTGAGCAGCAAAAATATCCACGGCATTCTCGCATTAACCCATTCATTATCCAGCGGATCCAGGTCAAGGTAGACATGTAACAACCTCAAGCAACCTACACATCAGCGTGGCCCTTGAAATAATTTTATTACAGAATTCACACCAGCAATTATCCTCGTACGTTTCCCTCATGCCCGCTAGATTTAGCGAAATGGACTTTATTGGAAACAAGGTGAAACTCATCCAGTCATTGAAGGATTCCTTCTTTTCAAATTTCTATTAAAAAGGGACAATGTGGACGTTGAGACAAGGAATATAAGAATGGTCCTTGAATTTATAGTCACGCAATATCAGTAGCAAAACAAACGAGCCCACACCAGGCAGATTCTGTCTGACAGCTCTAATCCTCGTGCAGGAGTTTTATGTCCTTCTCGGGAGGAATACGAATCGGCTCGCAGGATATTATAATATAAACAAGAAATAAAACGAGACAAAACTCACCGCACGAGCGTCGCATTTAGCTGCAACGTAGAATAATCCCAAGAGTAGTAGTGTCCAATATTTCGCTGACGTTGTCATTCTCATCCCAACCCTCGACATTGTCACTTTAATTTCCCTTCACTTTGTATTTATTTATTTAATTTTTCTTATCTGGTTTGGCACTCAAATTCACTGTGAAAGGATCCAAAACGCACGTAGAAAACACAATGCACTCACGCACACACTCGTTATGTTTTCCTATGAGTATCCGGTTTATTTAGGACATCAATATTTATGTAACTTGTTATGGACAACAAACTCCTACTCCCACTGTGGCTATTGGCGAAATCCCAAAGCGGTCACTACGTGAATGAGTCAACAAGGACACTCAACACTGAATCCAACTGATTTACACTGAATGGATAGGAAACACACTTTAAAGGACACAGTTTCAATGATGCACAAGTGGCATTTTAGGAGCCAAATTACTTGGAGCTGTTTTATGACCGTACTTATTTGCAGCTAGAAAGTATCTGAAGGGAATCGAGTTGGTTTGTTATCCTTTTAACCTCGGGCCGTTGGAGCTTTTCATTCTGTGGTTTTTCGCTGACTTTTCGCTGAGTTTTAGTTTTTGGAATGAATTCGCCGCAAGGACATGCGCTGTGGGGTTTGTTTGTGTTTTTCAAGTAGATTGTCGAGAGTCAGCTGTTTGCAGTGTCAGCTGGAGCCGGTATTAATGCTCGGCATGGTATGTACATGTGTATGTATAATACGTATCCTATTCCTATAAACATATAAACGATTTAAGCTTTTCGGTTGATTATGCGATAAATGTTATAGTATTTAAATTGCTTTATTGATGTGTCAGTTAGGGATTTGCTTGGCGTTTGTTAGCTACATTTCTGACTGTGTTTGTGAGTTATCTGACGGATTCTTTAATCAATCGCTAAGTTATATGGCAAACCGTCACAATTCAATAATCAGTCCAATTTCTCGACTTTCCTTTTTTCATACACGTATTGAAATGAGAACAAGGATATACAAGCAGCTATATTTTATTTAAGTTCAAAGGGAAAATAAAGAAAGTTAATGGACCTATGTACCAGGGTTGTTCAAAAAATAAGGTGAACATTTGAATTTCGCGGACTAGGGACATTCGATTTTTTTTTTTGCACACATGTTGATACACACGTCTCGTACCATCTGTTGATACGAGTATTGTCAGCCATTTTGGATGAAGGTTAGACGTGTTTTGATGAGCTTGGTGATTTCTGTATTAAATTTTGTGTGAAAAATAAGTTTAAATGCTCCAACATACTTGAAATCTTGACAAGCGGTAAAAGCTCTTCACAGAAGGCCGAAAAGATTTTAATGACGATGCCTGCCTCCTCTGGACATCTCAGTACGTCAAGAACGGATGAAAACGTTGAAGCAGTGAAAAAAATTGAGAACGGTCGAATCACCATCAGAGATGTTAAGGATATTGCCATATCAGTCGGCTCATGCCATGAATTTTTTTTTCAGATATTTTGTGCATGAAGCATATGTCGGCGAAGTTTGTTCAGAAATTTATAAATTTTAACCAAAAGAACCATAAGAGCTGTTGAATAAAAATAAGTACCATCCTCCAAATGGCATTGGGGGTGGTCGTGGTGCAATGGTAATCATCACCGACCATTGAGCGGTTGACCGACCGTTGAGGTCTGTAATTCAAGAACAATTCTTCTTCTTCTTAGATGGCGTTACAGCTCACGGAGAGTCAGAGCCAAGCTTCTCTCATTCACTTATGTTGTGTGCGATTTGTTTTTCACACAAGTGAACGGGACCTACAGTTTAATGCCGATTCCGAACGGCGAGCGCCGAGAAGCTTTTTCAAGGCAAGTGTACTACGGGAGGTTTTGCCAATACCCCGCCGAGGAGAGAAGCCGCGTAATGAATATTCGATGGCGTTGGTGTTATCGGGATCCGAACTCGATCATCGTGCGTTAGAGGCCGACACACTACCCACTGCGCCACGGCGCTCTAGCGAACAATTCCTATACGGAAAAACTGTGAAATAACATCAGATGTGAATGAGGGATGATCAAAAAAATGCTGATAAAGGCATAACACTCGTAGTATAAGATTACTTAAAAATTCATACTCTGTGTGTGCATTTCCAATATAACACCTTAATCACATGGAAACAAAAAAAATTACTGCGAACTACAACTAACGCGATAAATTCAGTCGAATCTCTCGAATTCTATCTTGGACAGCCACCCCCGTAGAGTAGTGAACGAACATCTTCGACACAAACCATCTGCAACCCGACCAGGATGTGTGACAAACACCATAACAG
This sequence comes from Merodon equestris, assembly GCA_958301585.1. Lineage (NCBI taxonomy): Eukaryota > Metazoa > Arthropoda > Insecta > Diptera > Syrphidae > Merodon > Merodon equestris. Next base: position 49,531,630 of record OY284415.1, on the reverse strand, counting down.
CGTAATTCTTGAACCTGTGCGAACCCAATAAAAAAAATGTTCTGTGTAAATAAGTATTGTTTGTTGGTTTTCTATGGTTTCCTATACTTGGCACAGTTGACACATCTCTTCCTGGTGATGATTTTTCCATGGGGTGTGCGCGTTTTACAGATGTGCGTACTGAAATTGATTTTAAGTGGAAACGTCTCGCTACCTGACAGAGAAACCGTTTATCAACCTTCGAGCAGCGACTTGTCTGAACTGCAAGGTAGACAACAGACCTTCTTCCATTTGTTTTTCATCGCGACGCTTTGTGTAGATAGTCAGTGCATTGTTCACTGAAATATCAAGGAGAACAAAAATCAGTCGAAGATAGTATTTTATTTCTGCCTTCTGCGATCGATTTCAAACCACGCTTTACCTTGATCATTGACATCTACTCCTTCAACGTTTATGTCACACTTTAACGTTTTTGGGCTTCTCACATACATTTTTTCCGCGTTCCAGTTTTGCGTCATTTTACTGTGTCTTTGTAGATGACAGAAAGTTGATCAACACTGCACAGCTTTATTATCCATCCACTTCACATATGATATACCTATATGCCCTAACAACTTGTGGTGTATGTGTCCCCTCGCATTCAGTCATTCATTTTTGTCAACTGGTGCAATTTTCGGAATATGTTTTCAGTTTGTTCGAACGGTTGTACATGCCTTGATTTTCTGATTTTCTGATTTATGCTGTAACATTGGTGAATTAAAATAATTATCAAAATAAATTTCACATACTAATCCGTCCAACTTTTTCGTAAGCTGAAGTACTATAGGTTCACCTAACCCATGTTCAGTTCTAATTATTCTAGTCTAGTTATAACAAAGCCTACATTACATAATTGATTCCTAGCAAGGCGTAATATCCTTGCTACAAGATTCCCACATCGAATCCCACATCTCGACATCCATAAAGGAACCTGGCGGTCACCAGCTCTGTCGACTATCAACCAAATTGATCACGTTGCGATCGGCGTCAGACACTCCTTCTAGATGTACGAACCTTCCGAGAAGCCAAGATCGACTCGGACTACCTTAATATAGCCGAGGTACGAATGAGGATATCAATGCTGCTACGGAGTGAAGCAAGACAGCAAGAGTCTGACGTCGGAAAGCTACAATCGCAGGTGACCGCTAGGATCTTCGCCGATCGAGTTTCCCTCAACCTCTCGCAAAGTCCGATGACACAGAACAACAGTGGGAGCATTGACTGCGCGCCATCAGAGACGCTACCTCTGATGTGCTGGGTTTCAAACCGCCGCCAGCTAGAAACCCCTGATTTGATGAGCAATGCAAACAAGCCCATGTAGCAAAGCAAACCGCCTACAAAGCCATGTTACATAGACGAACGAGAGCCGCTTGAGAGCTCTACAGGCAGAAAAGGAGAGAGGAACACACGCTTTTAAGGAAAAAAGAGAGAGAACGGAAAGCGTTAGATCGAGGAGATGGAGGGATACTACCATAGGAACGACCCTCGCAAGTTTTACGAAAAAGCAAAACGAACATGCCAGGGCTCTGGCTTTATAGAGCAGAAGCCTGTAGGGATGAAGGTGGACAACTTATAGCAGAGTAACAATCGATGCTAAGAATATGGAACGACTGTTTTACGGCGATGATAGATCTGATTCATTCGCAACGGACGAAGATATAAAAGAATTCCGTCCGCCTGATCTAGATGAAATTAAGCTTGTTATTTCGAAGCTTAAGGCTAACTTAAGCTGTGGGTGCAGACGGCCCATCTGTTCCTCCCAGGGGAACATCACACAGATCGAAGTATTGAAAATATTGTAGACGTACATAAGTGCTTATATTCAAAATGAGCCAAGTCAGTTTACAGGAATTGTGATTCTCTTAGTTCACATTTGAAGAATTTTGCTTAAAGATTTTGGCTTATATCGTTACAAGGTAAAATTAAGGATTGAAGTTTCTTGGTCATTTGAAGCCCCGAAAGTATTTCAATTGGGTTTCGCAAGAGTTTGAAGAAAATCCTGAATTTAATCGAAAAATCATTTTCAGCGATGAAACTAATTTTTGGCTTAATTTTGCAATCAAATCATCTACAAAAAGTGACCGTATAGCGAAAATTTCACAATGGAGGGTCGTAGGTTGTCGATGAAAATGACGGCGGTATGGTGTTGGAGACAATTTTTTGGCCAGAATTCAATCAAATTCACATCAGCAAGGTGCCCTATGTCACACAGCTTGGGTTCTAAGAATCGATCGCTGTTAACATACTCGCAGTGGTCGTTTATTTTCGTACTGGAATTTAACATGCATGCTACACTTGAAACAACTTTCAGTCCTAAATTAAAAAACATAAAGAAAAAAAAAAAGAAAAAAAAAAAATTAAAAAACATAAAGACAACAAAAAAAGATATATATATATAATATATATCATGTATATATTTTTGTATATATATTTTAGTTAAGGTAGGTTAAGCTAGTTTTTACTTCGGTGTAAGTTTTAAATATATAAAAAAAATAAAAATCAGATGCTAAGTTTTTTTTTTAACAAATATTTTCTTAGCTTAAATTTAAAATTATTTTAATTGTCTTCATTTTTGTTTTCATAAGACCGAAAGGTATAATTTAATGTTCTTCTTGCTTTAGAGTGTCCGTATAGGGCCAGTAAGGTAGTTATAAGTTATTTAAGCTAGTTTAATCATTTTTGTCTAGCGCGTAAGATAGTTGTAAGAAATTAATATTAAAAATGAATTAAAAAAAAAAAAAAAAAAAAAAAAACAACTTTCAGTCCGAGGTCCACATACGACAAAATTCATGTGCCTGCGTCGCCTATTAAAACGAACAGCAACAGTATATGTACCTCCGCACAAGTAACGCATCCAAATTCGAGGAGCTGAAACACGGATTGCTGCAAAAATTCCAGCAGAACATCTGCAGAACACTATCTGCGACGTGTATCGGCAGCTCCAGAGACGGTAGAGACATGGAGGCGAAAGTCTAATCGCCTACATATTGTCGATGCAAGAAATTGCATCTCAAGGAAACATTAGCAAGAATGAGGTCATACATTTTGTAATCGACGGCCTACGTGTACACATCCATGCTGTAGACAGCCAACACCCTTGATCAACTGAAGGTTTTGCTTCTTAAATATGACAGGAAGCTTACCAATGACTTTCCTGTAAAACCCTCGACTTCAGGTAGGCTCCAAACAACCTCCCGGAACTGTTCGCTGTTACAATTGTTCGCAATTCGGACAGTTATCTGCAAACAGTGTTCAAAAGAAGCGACCCATGGGCTCATGCTTCAAATGCGGCAGCATCAGTCATCTGCTGAAGGAGTGCAACCAAGCAAAGGGGAAAGTACAAGTGATCCAAAACGAAGACGCGGATAACGAGGGCTAGAAAGCAGATCAACAATTCCATCCACCAAAATGTAAGTACTGTTTTCCTTGACTGTGTCTTGAGTAGGGAGAATAAAATTAGTTGTGATTCCTTAATTGATAGTGGTAGTCCAGCCAGCTTTATATCGCAAGAAATCATACCTTTCAACCAGTCTAAGTTTTGTGGCATAACCGGGCCAGATTAACTACTTATAGTATAATTGATTGTTATATATTATTGTTTACTAAAACAAAACAACTTTCTCTTTTATTGCTAAGAGATATATAATGCCGAAGCCGTTGCTGTTGGGACGGGATTTCTTGCAATCGACTAATCAACACTAAGAGTGACTAAATATTACGATCGCATAAAAGTTCACTGTTGGCTCCCAAATATGAGGCTTAAGATCGACAGATTCATAAAGAATTGTTTGAGGTATATCCTGTATTCCGCGCCTGTCAGTACAGACGAGAAAAACTGGTATAATATTCCGAAAAAAACCGGTACCATTCGACACCGTTCACATCGACCACCTTATTTTATTATTTATTTATTTTTATTTATTTATTAAATCTTTATTTCATAGAAAATACATACGAGTAAGAAAGTATAAAAGAAAATAAGCTAATTAACAAGAATTTTCTATTGAAATAGTTCGGGGCATTCTGTTGTCAGGAGGACAAGTATCGAATGCAACAACAACAAAAAAAGAAACATAATATAATCGATGATGGGGAATTCATATAAAGTGTGTAGAAATTTGAATTTCTTTTTTTTTTGTTTTTATATTTTACAATGAAATACAGTAAATGAAAGAAACAGACGTGGGATATTGCAAAAGTGGAGTAATTAGATGTTCAATATTTTGATGGTTAAAAGTTAAAAGCCAAAGTCGAACCTGCTTTAAAAAAATTGATTCGTTCTTCTCGCATCTGACCCTCTCTGGAAGCTTGTTAAACAAACGGCAGGCAATAACAAAATAAAATTTTGAGAAAAGTGCAGCATTGATTGTGGGTACATTTCCAAGATTTAAGTTATTGACACGTAAATTGTGGCTGCCATATAATCTGGCAGCAGTATAACCGGATTTTTGAAAGAATATTTTAAGAACCTTGTAAAAATATAGATGGCGTAAAGGACGTAATTTTAGATTTCTGAACAGCTCAAAGGTAGAAGTCCTACGATTTACCTTGTGTATACGTACTGCGTGTTTCTGTTTTAGAAGTAATGGTTCAATTTTAACAAGGTGCGTACCACCCCAACACGTAATTCCATATTGAAGTTTTGATTTAAACAAACCATTATACACTAAAGTAAGTAATGTGGAATTGCAGTAGAGGCGAAGATGATACATCTGCCTGACGGCAGCATTAAGATACTGCTTTAGATAGGATGTGTGATCGTTCCAACTCAGTTTATGATCTAAAATTACACCTAAATTCTTAAAACTCATTACACGTTCTTCAGTAAAACAATTATCTGAACAACATGCAATATTATTAAATGTGACAAAATATGGGTTATGGTTATAGTCATTGTTGAGGGGAAATTTAGGACAACAAGGTGAATGATAATTCAGCTCCATGTTTAAGAAAGTTTTACCAGTGACGTTAAATAACATAAACTTTGTCTTGTCGCTGATACACAGTTTGTGAGAACTGAACCATCTACAAAGAATTTTGAGGTCATAATTAACATCTGCATACAAATCAAGGAGGTTGTTACTAGAATAAGAGAGTGCAGTATTATCAGCAAATGCAGTAATTTTGCCTTTTAAGGGTTGTGCAAACAGAGAATTTACATATATTAAGAACAAAATAGGGCCTAGAACAGATCCTTGTGGGACACCTACATTTGTGTAGCACGTTGAACTCAAACAAGAACCAATTTGAACTTTCTGTCTACGATTGCTTAAATAAGAGGCAAACCAAGAGTATGCCTAAAACCTATATTATATGTATAACTTATTGAGCAGAAGCGCATGATCAACCATATAAAATGCTTTTGTAATATCGATAAACAGAGCGGCAGGAATTTGGTATTCGTTAACACTTGTATAGATTTCGCCACAAAGTTTAAGCAATGCATCTTCCGTAGATTTACCGCGTCTGAACCCAAATTGAAAATTGCTGAAAAAAATACAATAGTTTTATCTAGAAATGATAACATTCTACTATTAAAGCCTCGTTAAAAAATTTTAGAGAAAACTGACAACAGTGAAATAGATCGATCTGGGGGCACGGCAGTGCCCCCGCCAAGTCGAGCAAAAAAGCGGCACGGCCGTACCATCCTTTTCTCGAAGCAGTTCGGGCCATTTTCGACCCCCTATAACTTCGTTGTGGATAAAACTAGAAGCCTGAATTTTCAGTAACCAAGCAGGCATCCCATAGACACGGTATATTTCAAATTTCATTAAATTTGAACCAGTAGTTTAAGAATTATAACTAGTCAAAGTTTCTAATTCTGTCACTCACTCACTCACTCACTCACTCACTCACTCACTCACTCACTCACTCACCGATCATCAAAACTCTAGGCCACTTCTAGCAGACATAGAAGCTTGAAATTTAGAATACAATTAGTGTTTAGTGTATAAATCAAGGAAAAACTAAAATATTTTGCAATTTTGGTCCAGTTTTCTAGATACACCAAATATTATTACTAATAGGATAGTGTCTGTATGTATCCTTTTTCAATTTATCTAGATGGCGATTAACCCCTAAAAATATGCAATGCAACCCAATCAATGGGCGGTTGGGGAATTGGGTTTAGTGGTCAATGTGGTTCATGTATTTGACGGAATATAAAATAAATATCTTTATTATGTACATATATTTAATAACCATTTGATGAACTTATAATTAAATCAATTTTAAAACAAATTGTATGTTCGGTGTCAGAGTTGGAGACTACTAACTTGTACAGTTTCGCTCAAAATTACGATATTGTTAAAACACGCCCAGTCTCCTCTAAAGTCGAGTGCTACGAGATAAATGACGGTAAAAAGTTCCTGAAAAGAAGAGATAACCCATATTTGATCAATCACTATTTCTACGACGGAGAACAAGTACCAGAGAAATATTTCTTCTCTTTACTTCTTTTATTCAAGCCATGACGTTCCTTAGATGAACTAACTCAAAATGGGGTGTGATACTTGCACGGAGGCCTTTAATTTGGCGAAAGAAGATTTAAAAGAAGGAATCGATTATGGTAATTCAATGATAGAGTCAAGATATAAGATACAAAAAGCATGTGAAATGATAGAATCTAAAGTTGCTGAGATAAACGAAGAAAGGGAAATTGTTGATGATGACGATGGTCTTGAAAACCCTTTAGACTTTGAAGCTGTGGAAGCTGCAAACGCAATGGATGACTTTCACAGAATCAATCTGGTAGAAGAAGAGCAGACTGATCTTCAAAGTATGATCGCAAAACTTAATGCCGATCAAAAAAGAGTCTTCGATATGATCACACATGAAATGGACACAACTGATAATAACGCTGACGTTTTACGCTGTTTTGTGAGTGGAACTGGTGGCACTGGAAAGTGCTTTTTAATAAAAACTCTGAAAGTTTGGGTTAAGATGTATTTAAACAAAAAAGTGGCAGTTAGTGATCCAACAGGCATAGCTGCATTCAATGTGAATGGATTGACTATACACAGACTATTGCAGCTGCCTGTGGAACACAAGCAAACACCGAGGTACAAGCCACTTTCCGATGAAGTGCTCCAAGTTCTGAGATCAGATTTGAAAGAAGTAGTGTTGTTTATCATAGACGAAGTGTCGATGATATCCAATGTTACTTTAACATATATTCATTTACGCTTGTCTGAGATATTTGACACAAGCGATGATCAGAATTGGTGGTTTGGAAAAAAAACATCTTGTACTTTTCGGGGATCTTTTACAGCTTCCGCCGGTAAGAGAAAAGTCACCTTTTGAAAAACTCTCAACTGCTGAAGCTAACAAGTTGTTAGGTTCCCTCAGTATGCCGAATCTGTGGATTGAACTGTTCGTATACGATGAACTTACTATTAACATGCGACAGCTTAATGATTCTAACTTTGTTGAAATGCTAAATAGAATAAGATTAGGTGTGACTACACAAAAAGAACGCGACTTACTCTCGACTAGATTAATAACTCTAAAAACCAATTCAAATGAAAACAGATTGATTGAAATAATTGAACACCTCTCGAAACTTCCTGATGATACCGTTTGCTTATTACCTACAAAAAACATGTGTCAACAATTAAATACTGCAATGCTTAGATCTCTCCCACATCCCGAAATAAAACTTACAGCTGTAGATAGCATAGATTGCAAAAAGAGGATAACAAAAAGAGCTCGTGAATGCATAAAAAATTATGAAGACGATGCTTCTATGACTGCGGGCCTAGAAGAGAACATAATTATAAAAATAGGAGCAAGAGTCATGTTAAGGCGAAATATTGACGTGAGTCTTGGTTTAGTTAATGGTTCTATCGGTATAGTGCAAAGAGTAAAGGTTGATCCGGAAAATACAAAAATAATTAAGAAAATATACATTACATTTGATAAAGAACAGGTTTACGAGCTTGGTCCGGTCAAAACTAAATTTGAAATTATTAATAGAGCTTATGTTCATCGCGAACAGTTTCCTATATGTATAGCCTATGCTATAACTATACACAAAAGTCAGGGCCTAAGTCTAAATAATGCGCTGATGGATATCGGTTCTGCAGTATTCACATCCGGTCAAGCTTACGTGGCACTTTCGAGATTTACAAGTCTGGGCGGCTTACATCTAATTAATGTCGACTTTGGAAATATTAAAGCGCAGGAATCCTCAATTTGTGAATACAATAGATTAAGAAGCATTTACCGTCCAGACTTGATAAAAATTGTAACATCAAAGCCTTTGAGAAAAACCCATAGAGACAGGGAGTGGGCTTTGAGAAAAACTGCAGCTGAAGCTCAAGAAGTAGTACCGGAAAAGAAAAAGAGGAAGACAACCTACAAAAATAAGAAAAGCTCATAAGACACAGAGTGGGCTTTAAGAAAATCTGTTGTTGGTATTCAAAAAGTAGAAGGTACCGGAAAGGAAGAAGAGTAGGACTATCTACAAAAAGAAATGAGATGCCATCAAAAACATAACTTGTAAAAAAAACCAAGTCTCGCAACTCAGTTCTTCTACTGTAAAAAGTTGTGAGATCTATGTAATACCAAGTCGGTTAATTTATTTAGCCCCTACTTAAGGGACCTTCTGTCTTAAGTTATTACGTAATTAGCTAACCTAACAACATCTTATAGTGACCATATTAATATTAAAAATCTTTTATGTTTTAAATAAATAAATTGACTTGGCAATCGCACTAGACAATCTAATTTAATATAATATGTATTATTTGTGAGATGCATGCGATGGACAAGTCAATCTATTTATTTAAAACATAAAAGATTTTTAATATTAATATGGTCACTATAAGATGTTGTTAGGTTAGCTAATTACGTAATAACTTAAGACAGAAGGTCCCTTAAGTAGGGGCTGAATAAATTAACCGACTTGGTATTACATAGATCTCACAACTTTTTACAGTAGAAGAACTGAGTTGCGAGACTTGGTTTTTTTTACAAGTTATGTTTTTGATGGCTAATTATTTACAACAGTAGTCTCACCTTTTTTGTGCAATGGGATAACTATTGTCGTCTTGAGTGATTCAGGGAAAATACCTACTTGGTAACTAAAGTTGAAAATGTAACATAGTATGTCAGAAACAAGGAACGATGTATTTTTTAGAATTCTACTTGAAATACCATTTGACGTTTTAAGGGGTAAAATAAGTTTATGTATCTCCAAGGCGGTAAAGTGTTCATACAAAAAACTCCTTGTTTGTATTGGTTCACGTATGATTGTATTATCGTATTGGTATGAGGGCGAGGTTAAGGGATAAGGAGCAGTTGCGGATAAATTCCTAAAAAAGTTGTTGAAGATATTGGCAATTTCTAAAGGGTCAGAAACAGTTACATCGCCTTGGATTAAAGAAGTTTCAGGGTTTGTTTTTTTTCTGTTCAGTATAGCATTAAGCACTCCCCGTTCTTTTTTAATGTTGCCAATATGTTCAGCTAATTTGAAATTAAAATAAGAGTCTCTACAAATTGGAATCTCACTTCTTAATTCATGACATAATTTATCGTAGTAGGTTTTTAGCCTTGTATTATTAGGATGTTTTGTAACTTGAGCACGAAGTTGATTTTTTTTCTGTATTTTTCCCAACAAGCGCGAATTCATACAAGGCTTGGGTCGTTTAAATTTGTTAACTCTATTTATTTTTTTTTGACACAATTGGAAATGTGAAATTGAAGCTTAGAAAGAAATTGGTCGAAGGCAGCGGATGGATCATTCGTAGTATAAACATCACACCATGACTCGAAAGTCAATACTCTCCATAAACCAACAAAATCAATGATCTGATGCACAGAAACATATGATTGCTTGTGTTTTTGCAGGTTTAAATCAAACTGAATTGTTGTTAGGGAATGATCAGTTATTTTAAGGTTATACACTGCAGTTGAGTAACTCAATTGATTATTTCTATGTTGTCGAATAAATATATGATCCAAACAAGGGTTAGAATTACGATTAGGACGGGTACATTCGTTCAATAGGGACTCAAATCCAAAGGATGATAACTGGAGAGTCTCACCAGATGTTACGCTGTCAGACCATAGATACAAAGTGGAAAGGTAGACATCCACAATTGGCGAGTTCTGTAGTAAATCAATATTAAAGTCGCCTAACAAAACCATATTACTATACGTTTGGCTATCCAGAAACACAGAAAATTCATCCAGAAACACTTTAACAGACGAGCTATGTATTCTATAAACGCCCATAAAACAAAAATGAACACCTGAAATTTCACAATCTACATTTATAATATCAGCACTAATTAAATTAAAGTTGCCGATAGTGCATTTTAAGTCACTTCGACAGAAAACGGCTATACCTCCTGAGGAATACGAATCATTACATGTTGCTGCAAACATATAGTTAGGAATAAAAAAGTTATTTATTTCAGTGCTATAGATCCACGTTTCTGAATATAATAAGCTCTGGTAAATGATCTAAGTTAGAGAGATGAGAGTAGAACAAATCAAAATCTTTTCCGATGCTCCTGAAATTCTGATGAATTACTTTAAACTTAGAAACATAATTTACAGCGGAATGAAGTAAACATAGGCAATTAGAATTACAAATATTATAATGAGGAATAGTAAATGAATTCAATAAGCTAGACATTAAAAAATAATAATGTTAAAAATAAAAACAAAATCAAGAAACAATTTTTGAAAAGTCCTCAAAACTGACAATTTTAAAAATTTTGCCGCCTTCATTCTTCCTGACAACTATAGTAGCATTTCTCACCCAAACAAATTTTAATTGGTTGTCCATTTTCAGCTGCTTTGCCTTCTCAAGTAGTGACCGGGTGTAATAAGTAAGGGAGTCATTGATAAAAATGCTCCTATTGTTGTTGTTATTGCTGTCTTTTTTGCCGCGTTCTTCATCGAATTTATTGGAGAGCAGTTTGATCTTTTGCGATCGTATTTTACTCAAAATGTTCTCTTTCTTAGACAACGAAGAGAATTTGACACAAACGACTTTATTATTAATGTTCCCTTTATTATTGATTTTCTTAATGTAGCAGTGATCGAGATCAGACCTAACAGAATTGTAAATTGTATAGAGATATGGACATGCTTCACGTAGCTGAAGTTTAGTGAGTTTTTGGCTAGAGATAACATTACGCACGTAAGAGTGGCAGTGGGCTCTTCTCAAGCGAATGGTCAAGCAGAGACGGTTAATCGTGTGTTAACCCCGATGCTAGGTAAGCTCAGTGAACCTTTATAGCATTCCGATTGGGTTAGTAAATTGGGAGAGATCGAGTTCTCCATTAATAATTCAGCCCACAGAACGACATGCGTGAGTTTTTCAGTGCTGTTATTCGGCGTTAGTCAGAATGGTCAGAAAGGAAAGGACGAAAAATCGGCGGCAGGCAAGAACCTAAGGGCAAGTAGGCTATCGGCATTAGGTTCCATCGAGTCAGCTCAGTGGTACAATCTAAAATATTTCGAGGACCGCAATAAACCAACGCAAATTTTCAATCCTGGCTACTATGTCATAATAAAGTACGTGGACGTCTCAGTTGGTAATAAGAAACTAATCCTGAAAAGGGCTTTACATAATCTCTAAGAAACTTCCCCACAACTGTTACCTTGTGAGGGATATCAAGAATTGTCAAATCAACCAAATCCCTTACAAAGGCGTAATTGAGGCCCGTCATATTCGTAAATGGATTGAACCTAAAGCTGTTCAAAATTGCTTAGGGAAACAACGCCGTTAAGTAAATAAATATACATATGTATTGCATGTAAATTAAGTTTTCGCTGATGATCGAGGTCGATCATTTTGTCAGATTAGCCGAACTGCAATGTAATATAAAAGATGTGAACGTGCCATTGCAAAGATGTGGACTGTCATGCCCAGAGGGCACTGTGAATCTCAGTGGAAGCGAGCCGGCCATGTTGAACAGAGTTTTTAGACAAATTTTGACAGTCGATCGAGACACAAATACAATAAAATCCAATTTAATCCAACATATCACCCCCCATCGTTTATATGATCATGGTTATTTATCGCCCACCAGTCACAGGAGCGTGATACCCACGGCAACCATGGCTCTTCGTGAATAACACGTGGAATCTCAGTTCCTCAGAAAGCCACATTTTGTTTGTTTATGTATTTGTTCAGACGGACAAAGAAAAAGAAAATGTTGTTACTTGTTGATAACTACCCTTCACATCCTAATATTCAAAACCTTTCTTCAATAAAACTGGTTTTCCTTCCAATGGAAGAAGCCTTCATAGCAATTTTCGAAAAGAAAATCATAGAACTTAATAAAGAATGTACCTTTGGCTTATTAGACGCCTGCATAATTGCTTACGGTTTTAATTATGCTGGCTTGAAGACTTTGAACAACTCTCGAAACGAAGAACAATTAGATGAAGAGGATGGTTTTCCCCTTTCTGGATGGATTGTACTGATGAACAATTCAAACATCTGCCTGCGCTTCAGAAATGGCATGGGAGGAGTACGTAACCTTCCCAATTAACTGCATTCCTACTGGTCCGCTTGTGGGGTCCGCCGGTTTGACCTCAGAAAGTAGCGGCAGGCTTCCCGGTTTGGGATTACTTCATCGCTGAGGCCAATCAAATGCTGGTGTTTTTGCATTTGTTTGCACCAATTGTTTTTCGGCCTGCCTTTTTTGCGTGTTGAAATTGGAACGTTGATTGATAACGCCTTTTGGACGGGGTTCAAAGGATCTCTCCTTTGAACATGGCAATACCAAACTGAGTCGGTCGGTCTTTCTTGTGATGGTTTCTTTTACGTGGAGGCTTCCTCGGATCTTTGAACTTCTAATTCTGTCACGCCTTGTTACTCCCGCTGTCATTCGAAGCATCTTCATCTCAGCTGCCGTTAATTTGCTGTCATACTTTTTGTGCATTGTCCAGCATTGTGAACCATATGTGAGCGCCGGACGTACAACTGAAATGTAAAGCCTTCCTTTCAGCTTAGGGGCATTTTTCGATCACAGAAGATGGCGGATTGTTCCCGCCACTTCATCCACCCTACACTTACGCGATGGTTGATGTCGTCATCACAAGTTGCTTCTTTATTATCTTAGATCCCAGATATTTAAACTTTTCACACTTGGGAAGCACTCTTCCATTCAAGTAAATGTCTGGAATAGGCTGATGAGGGTCAGAGAACGGGCAGCACAGATACTCTGTCTTCTTTGAACTAATACGATACCCGTGTCCCTCAAAAATGTCCACCCACACATCAAGTGCTCGTTGTGGGGACGCCTGATCATCACTTATAATGGCTCCATCGTCAGCAAAGAATAGCTGGTGCACATTGGGGTCCGTCACTTTTCCTTCAAGCAAGCAATCAAGGACTGCTATAAAGAGCAGTGGGCTGAGGACGCTCCCTTGGTGTACACCGACTTTGATTGCGAACTCTTCGGTGACTCCTGCGGTGCATCTTACTCTTGTCGTTGCTCTCTTGTACATGTCCATAATCACTCGCACGTAGGTTTCTGGAACTCCTTTTTGTCTTAGCGCTACCCAGAAAAGATCTCTTGGTTGCCGGTCAAAGGCCTTCTCGAAATCAACCAACACCATATGCAAGTCCTTTGAAGAATCACGATGCTTTTCCATCATGACCCTTATACTTTGGATCGCATCTGTTGTTAATTTACCCGAGACAAACCCGCACTGGTCATCAGATAGTCGTATTATTTTTCGCAGTCGGCTATCTAATACCCGTTCAACGATCTTCATGGTGTGCGACATCAGCTTGACAGAACGGTAGTTATCACAATTTCGCGTATCACCCTTTCCTTTGTGCAATGGAAGAAGATAGCTTTCCCTCCATTGATTAGGCATAGTGTCGCCTCTCATAAGTTTGGAGATAAGAACCATGAGCCATCTAGACCCGATGTCTCCCATCTTTTTCCAGAACTCAGAGGGTATCCCGTCCGGCCCAACAGCTTTTCTTTTCTTGGAGTTTTTAACCGCGTATCGAACTTCTTCGACTGTGATGTCGGATATTTCGGCATGATTCGGGGCGGCTCTTGGAAAGTACACTCGGGGAAACTCTGCGTTCAGATGTTCCTCGCAATACTGTCGCCATCTGTGCAGAATTTTTTCGTCTTCCACTAGTAGTTGGCCTTCAGCATTGTTAATAAACTTTGGGAAACGAATCTCCTGAGCATTTCTTCTTCTCTGGGCGGCTATCTTAAAGATATTTGCTCCTTTGTTCGAATTGCTTTGTCGAAGCTCCTGGGTAGCCTGGTTCCTTTCAGACGTGGAAGACGATATTGCTTCCAACTCCTGATAGAGGCCTTCCATGCTTTTCGCTTTGAATTCGGCGCATTTTTTCTTCGCGATGCCTTTGCAATATCTATATACCTTTTCACGGCGAGCTTTTTCCTCTCTCTTAGTAGAAGAGCACTTTGACCAAGCTTGGAAAGCCATTTTCTTTTCGTGTATCACTGCTTTGGCTTCATCTGTCCACCACCAGGTTTCTTTTGCGTGTTGGCAGGGGCCTTTAGATGTTCCGAGCAGTGATTTGGCTTTCTCCAGGCCAGATTGTTGTAGGGAATCCCACATGTCTTGTGCTCTGCACTCCTCATTACCGACCTCATCGATAATGGAAGAGAGGTAGTTTTTCATGTTGGTAATAAAAGTTTCGCCTTTTCCTTTATCCAGCTTATACCACTTGATTCTGTCAGACACCTTCGTTTGCTGCTTTGACTTCCTACTCGCCTCCATAAAAAATTCAGTCAGGAGGAGACGGTGTCGAGGGGCGATCGCGTCTCCCAGGATCACTTTGCAATCTTTAACTCGTGGCTTCATGAAACTGGATACCAAATGATAGTCTATTTGAGTTTCATTTCCGCCGCTGCTATAAGTGATCAGGTGCCGGCTTTGTTTGACGAACATGGTATTTAGCACTATAAGACCGTACGACTTGCACATGTTTAGGATATCTTCACCTGAAGAGTTCCTGGTGCCGTATCCCAGCCCTCCGTGGTAGTCTTCATAGTCTTCGCTTGTCTTCCCGACATGTCCGTTTAAATCTCCCCAAACAAACAAAAGCTCTTCCTTTGGGATAATTTTGACAAGGTTGTGGAAATCTAGCCAGAATGCATCTTTTTCTTTTTGTTCGCATCCTACTCGAGGGGCATATGCGTTTATAATGTTCCACACCTCACCATGCATCACCAATTTGAGAGCCATCAAACGGTCACTGGACTTTGAAATGGTTAAGACGTTGCCAAGTAGCTCTGCCGCAAGGATGATGGCGATTCCGTTTTTCCCTTGTTCCAATCCATAGTAAAACATTTTGTAGGCTTTTGTTTTAACGTCCAAGAAACGTGCCCGGTTACCGGTGTTTCGTCTCAGTAGCTGAAGCATTAAATACAATAAGTCTTGTTAAGGATTTTTGGTTTTTTTGCAAACACAGCAATAGAATTAACAAATAATGTAATGGAAATAAAAAAAAATTGAAATTCTTTACCTTCAAAATAAAAAACAATCAAATATCACAGACTTTAAAAACAAAAACTGAATCGTAACTTAAAATTGAAAAAAAAATTAATTTGTGTAAGTATGTAGGTACTTGTAAGAATTGAATTACTTTTTTTAAAATGAAATAAAAATACAACATAACATATGTATGTATATTTCATTCGGATATTGCAACATTAACGACGGAAAATGTATCTCCCATGAGCGGACGTTATAGCCGAATTCCACTAATTTAAAATGACACCCCTTTTTGGATAGCCCTTTTTTTTATTTTTGAAAAGAAGAAACTTCAGGGATACCATTTCAGTAGAAAAAAACCCACGCCTTCCCTTTTTTCCTTTAATTCATGAAACATTAGTGGTGCACTACCGTAAACTTAGTCCTTAACACCATTGTTTCATGAGAACTGCTGGGTAACGTAATAAATTCACTGAAACGAGTGCACCAGAAAAATGTCAGTATTCAGAAAACCCATATCAAACTGTCACTCGAAAGGATTTAAAAAAAAACAAGTGACCAGTAACTTTATTCTTTTATTTACATATAGCTCTTGATCACCGATAGATGTGGCGATGTTCGCGTACTGCTAGCTTTAATTCCTGTGTAAGCTGGAGCTCAAAAGTTTATAAGAAAAGATCTTTATGGCTGTACATACATAATCGAGCTCCCACAAAGTACATTGAATAAACTATGACTAAACTACTATGAGAGAGGATTCTCAAATGAACAACTATTCTCCTTGATTTGTTATTCCCCTTGAAATTTACCTATTTCGCCTTAAAATTCACCTCGCACTATATACATACATATGTATGTATGTAAGGTTTAGACTTGGTTAAAATCAATAGACTCTGATTTCAAGTTGTAAAATCATGTACATATGTACATGTGTATGAGCCTCTGAATGAAACTGTATCATTTTTCGACCGTGAATAATGACACAATTTCATAAGCCCGCTGAAACTAGAATCCCATCAATTTCCAACACCCACCTGGCGACACCATACCCTATTGAAATCATGAACCTTCCGAGATCCGCATCTACGATTTCAATTTGAGCAGGTATCACTGGCACAAATTCAAAATGATTTTTTCGTTCAACACAACGATTCAAGCTAAATCACAGACCACCCAAAGCGCCGGAAATTCCATGTAATCCAAGTGGAAAAAAAAGGAATTCATATCCATGCCCCTCTCGGCGACGTACTATGAGATACACTTTGAACTGATAAAGCGAAGTGAATTTTTCAACCGAAGAATTTTACTCGGCACTGGAATTTCACCTTGAGAAATACTGAAAAATTCTAGATACTTGACTGCATAACGAGGGCGTACATACGAGTATAAGCGCGAAACTCAATATATTCTCGTTTCAAAGCTTAGCTCATGGCAAATGATGAGGAAATTCCTGTGCTCTTTCCAATTATGCTCCAACGTGATGCTGAATTTCTAAATCCAAGAGTTGGGGTTACGCAATCGAGGATTATGTGTCAGGATCGGGTGCACGAACGAGCGTCACATGATGAAAAAGTCAGTTTTTCATTTTAAGTTTCGAATCTCTCTTTCTTGGGCGAATGGAATAGAACTCATTTGTCATGGGGATCTTAGAGATTTCAGATTTCAGATTTTATTACTAATGAAAATTAAAATGCAATCTCATTCGTGTAATCCAAAGCGAGAAGTGTCATGTCAGATTGCTTTTTGCACTCCAGACGAGTCCTTGGTCCTAGGGTGATGCCAATTCCTGCAAAGTACAGACAAGAATGTCGGAAATTGATGTGTAATATCATCCGATATGTTCTAGAAATCACCTAGGGTACAATGGACACTTGAGGTGAAGAGCATGGCGAGTGCAGAAGGTTATTGAATGATGGATGGGACACTAGGATAGGTGATTGTGTTATTAAAAGTCAGGTCATGACTTGACAGAGTTGACAGCATGGGTGAGGAATCAAATGGAAGTCTCAAGTGGCATCGGTTAACGAGGATAAAGAAACAATCGAACAACGTTTTCAGAAGTTAATTCGATTGGAATTAATACCATTTTGAACACAGTAAGGTTCTCCTTGTCTTAAGTAAAGTGATTTCTTTCTCAATGTGCACCATTGGTGAAGTTCATCCATCTCCGTCGATGATAAGTCTCGTTTCCATGTAGATTTGTCTGTTGTCGATAATGTCATATCGACATAGGAGATTGTCCTCGCAGTTTATTCTGGCATCCTAACTCTAGGCTTTACTATTAAGGCTTGAAGTTAACGACGATCTCATTCATACTGATATATTCATTCATACTGATATGTAAGATATTCCTGCCAACCATTTTCTCTTGAGATTTAGCACCTAATTTTCCAGTCTGAGTATTGTGTTTAAGGACATCTTGATTGCACTGGACTGCACTTGGGAAAATTCGTCTGCCAGCTCCACAACACCAGTTTTTCTTATGTTTTTCTTAGTATTTTCCACACAAATCATCTTCCATCGGACACAAAAAAAGTCTGGGTTAACCCCCAACCAGAAAGCCATATTCTTATCTGCATGTTCTTTTGTAAAATGGAGTCTTGAAATCCTAAAAGAATTTTTTTTCCAACAACGCTTTTGTTAAAGTTAAAGGTTTTTCAATAAGGGCGGGTAGATGTTGAAATGGAATAAAACAAGCTATGTGTGAGGTATGAACAAAATTCTCTATTTATTTGAAAGGCCTATGTATGTCATTATGTATGGAATACAAGAAACCATATAACGGGGTCAAGTTATATGAATTTGTTAACTACTGAAATCACATGTCGTCTGGGTTCTTATACAAAGTGCCGCAAAATTAATCACCCTATCGGAAGACGTCTTATGTCAACCATATTTGACATTTGTTAACTAGACAGTTACAGTATATAAACAGATAAGCAATGGAGCGCTATACTCTGCAAAAACGTGGAATAATTGTGTCGATTTTTTGACCAATAATCGGTCGGTGATGTTAGCGCAGTGTGAATTTCGACGTCGATTTCCTAATCGTGTCGCCCCAACTGCGCAAACATTCCGACGTTTAGCTACTTGACCCGAACAAACTGGAACCGCGGTAAACCATGCAGGATGTTGCCTCCACCGGATTGGTCGTTCGGCGGAGAATATTGCAGCTGTAGCTGGCGATGTCGCTGAGAACGAATAAGCATCAACCACGGGCCACGCAATTGGGCATCACCAGACAGACCCTGCAGCGTATTTTTTAGTGCATCAGTTAATGCATGCTGACTGTCAGTCGCGTGTGAATAACTGTCAAGCCATCCTTAAACTAAACAACGAAGAGGACGATTTTGTATTGAAAACCATCATGAGCGACGAGGCGCATTTCCACTTAAGCGGTTACGTCAATAAACAAAATCTTCGTTTCTGGGGCATTAAAAATATGTGTGTGATGCACGAAGAGCCATTACATCGACTCAAAGCCACTGGTGCGACGTTCACACAGGAGGAGTGATTGGGCTGTATTTTTTTTGAGGACGCCATCGACAATACCGTTACTGGCCATGATAAACGACTTCTTACTGCCGGAATTGGATGAGCGGGGATTAGTGTACATGTGGTTTAAACAAGATGGGGCATCCATCAGCACACACAGCACGAGCCATAATGGATATTGTGAAGGGAACGCTCCCTGGTCGCATAACTTCCCGTTTTGGCGATTTGGCATGGCCAGCAAGATCGCCCGATTCAATCATCCCAGACTTCTTTCTTTGGGGCTACTTGAAGTCGGGGCCTTATGCCAACAAGCCTCAGACCATCGCAGCCCTTAAAAAGAATATTCGACAGGAATGCGAACAGTTGTCACCGGAAATCTTGCGGAAAGTCATGGAAAACGAGATAAAACGGGTACAAGTGTGTATCAAAACTGGTGGCAGCCACTTAACGGATATCATCTTTTCCACTTAACAAGAAAAAGTGTAAAGGTCCAAGTAAAGATTTTCATCACTCAAAATCATTTTTTTATTTTTAGTAAAAAAGTAATTCAAAAACAAAATTAGATGATTAATTTTGCGCCACATCAAGTTGGCCCATAAGAAATGGAATAAAGCTGTTTGTGAGGTACTTTTTTTATTTGAAAGGTCATATATCCCATTATAAAATATGACATAGTTCAAATGCCCGTCTCGGCTTCTTACAATGGCATTGATCCGGCTGGTCCAATTCTTAAAGTCTCTTCCGCATAGATTCGACTGAATCTCAGCGATGGTCTATGTTATGTTCACCTTTAGGGAATCGGTCGATTGTGGGTAATTCGCAAACTTACAAGAAAAAGTCTTGCGGGGTCAAATCGCGTGACTTTGGTGGCCGATTGATGTCAACTCTGTGAGAGATAACCTTATCCCCAAATTGGTCGTGCAGAATGTTAATCGTAAGGTCCGCTGTATGGCACGTAGCGTCGCCCTGCTGGAACCGCACGTCATCTACCTCCATATGGTTCAATGTGAGACATAAGAAATTGGTTATCATCGTTCTGTAGCACTCGCCATTGACGATGACCGCCTCACCAATATCATTTTCGAAAAAGAAGAAGAAATGACGTCGCCCACCCAAAATGCACACCAAATGGTAATTTTTGAGGATGCATTGTCACCTGGTGAACCTCGTGTGGGTTGATGTCGTTCCATATATGGCAATTTGCTCATCCAAACATGCACCTCGTCGCTAAACATGATTTTTCAACCAAAATTGGGACCCTCTTCCAAACGTTCCGAAGTCCAGTCAGCGAACAAACGGCGTTGTCAATGGTCATGAACTTTGAGCTCCCGGACCTCCTACACCTATGGGTGTAGACCCAAGACCCGAAGCAAAATTCCCCAAGTTGAAGTTTGCGAAAGCCCGAGTTCTTGTGCTCCTTGCCGTGCACAAGTCGACTTCCTCCACTGTGAGGAGCCACCACGTCTACCGTAAAATGGCCACAACACCAGCAAGGTTTGCACTAAGGAACCTTTGCACTAACGAGGCACACCGGAGCATTTGTATGATAAGACCGTTTAAAAGTCAGAAAAACCATTTCTGTTAGCACCGTTAATATTCTAGCTTAATAGCCGGTCCAAAATTCCCCCGCTTTTGTGCCTTGCTGCATTTTCAATCAAAACCCAGTCATTATCGGAATATTATCTCGTTGCTCTGACTGCGTTTTTTTTCGGTGGAAAATGAATAAATTGTTGTTCCGTCGTCCTCTAATACCTTCTCCGGTAATGGAAGCATTGCTATAACTTGAAATTCTTTTATGAAACTCACATCTTTTTTGACTATTTTGAACATAGTTTTTGATGAGTTTACCGCAGATAACCCTAGAACTTTTATTTCTTTTGCTTCAACATCAAGTTGTTCTACTCGGCAAACGTACTTAAACAAGCTCGAGTTTCTCTTTCCGCCCTTAAAGGAAGCCAGAACAAATTCTCCCAATTGCAATTCCTGAATTTGTTTCGGTTCTATCATATCAACTTCATTAGGCCCATTCCCATTTTCGTCTTCGCCCCAGTCTAAATCTATCTATAACATCATCATCGGCTGGTGCGTAGTTGACGGTTTCTTCGTCAGAAGATGAGGATGCAATTTTCTTTCTTCTTTTTGGAACTTTCTTTTTTGGCCGAAGTTTTTCAATCTTTTTTTGTCCCGCTTCTTTCAAACGCTGAAGAACTTCATCAGTAGTTAAAATTTCTCCATATTGTAACTGTTTTAAACGGGGAAAGTAACGTTTCGAAGTTGCGTTTTGAAGCTGACAAGAAACTGCGAAAAAATGGGCCATGAGGGTAACTGATGAAGCAGCTAATAATGAAATAAATGAACGAAAAAGATTTTATTATCGAATAGAATTTAAATAAGGATTTTTCACATCTTTGGAAGTTGAAGGTATCGGCGAAAAATCGGGTGAGCTCAATATATTATCTGGCAAATAGTGGCTATTTCGAAAATTTTGAGACAATGGGGACTCCATTTCATTTACTGAATGTGCTGAAAGGAATAAAGGGTCCGCCAAATAATTTTTTTTTTTTTTGAAAATGCTATAAAAAAAACTACTGAATATTTTCTCAAATTTCTTTTTTTATTTGAAAGTACAATCCTTGCGGTTAATAATGGAAAATAATTTCATTCAAATGGCTGCCTCGGCTGGCCATGCAGTAGCCTACACGATCGGTCCAATTTTTAAGCACATTATCACATTATGCAGCTGTATTTCACCAATGGCTTCACGAATATTGTCCTTTAGAGCGTCAATTGTCTCTGGCTTGTCGGCGTAACACTTATCTTTGACGGCACCCCACAAATAATAGTCCAACGGTGTCAAATCGCAGCTCCGAGGTGGCCAAACGACATCAGCTCTGCGGCTGATAATGCGATCTTCAAAAACAGGGCGGATTTTTGGCAAAATCGGCATCTTCTGTAAGTCGATCGCAGGCCCACTTAGCGAAGCGAAAACGCATTGGATGGTCAGTTGGCTTCAACTCCTGAACCAATTGGACTTTGTATGGCGTCATACCAAGGTCTTTATGCAAAATTCGTCTCAATGATGTCTCCGAAATGTTCAATTGTTGAGAACGACGGTGAATTGATGTTGATGGCGCTTCAGGCACACTTTCTCCCGCAGCAGCAATATTTTCGGGTGTACGCACTGTTTTTGGCTTTTCACGCTTTGGTTTATCGATGAGGATACCAGTTTCTTTCACTTTTTTCACAAGATAACGAACATACGGAGCTGACGGTGCTTCTCTTCTTCCAAAATCCGTACGCAATTTTCGCACACATTCTGCAACATTACCATGATTTTCAAAGTAATGTCGCAATATTTCCCAGCGTTGTTCAAGCATATACACAACCATATTCGTTCAGCGGAAGGATAAAACTAATTATCTGTCAAATCAGACATGAGCAAAGTGTTACCATTCACGAAATAAGCACTACTTGAAAAAAAAAAACGTTAGATGGCGGACCCTTTATATCTTTGGTGTATGAAAATGTCTGATTTTTTGCCAAATAATCGTCATTTGCGGGAAGGGTTGCTTTTCTTCTTTCATTCGAAGAAAACGGCAGCTGAAGAGAACTCCAAAAGTTTACGGAGATGCTGCTCTAAGTGAAACAACGTGCCGTGATTGGTTTCGTAGCTTCAAAGACGGTGATTTCGATGTTGACGACCGTTGGCGTGAAGGAGGGCCAAAAACCTTCGAAGACGCTGAATTGGAGGCATTGCTCGATGATGAGCCATGACAAACGCAAAAAGAGCTTGATTCAGTACGAGGGTTGCTTTTTAAGTTTTTACAAAAAGTGAAACATAAACGAACAAGTTCGAAAAAAAGTGTTTTATTGCTTTTCGAAATATTCGCCCTGGTCTATACATTTATGCATACGCTCAAACCAATTCCGGAAACATTTTTTCCACTCTGAAGCTGTTATCGTAGAAACATGGTTTTGAAAGTCTTCAACAGCTTCTTGAGGTGATGAAAATCGCTGTTCGCGCATCTTTTGTTTGACAGTTGTTTGTTTTCAGGATCATACGAATATGTATATCCAAGTTTCGCCTCCTGTAACAATATTGAATACGGATTTTGAACGTCCTCGGTCGAATTTTTTCAACATTTCCTGACACCAAACAACACGACCCTTTTTTTGCGCTTCGGTCAAATTATGCGGAATCCATCTGGAACATATCTTTCTTACACCTAAATGTTCACGCAAAATCGATTGTATTGCAGTCTGCGATATCCTAAGAGACGCCTCTATCTGTCTGTAAGTCACATGCCGATCTTCTTTAATCATGTTGCGCACAGCATCGATGTTTCTCGGAATGACAACCGATTTTGGCCGACCTGCTCGACATTCATCACTGACGGACACACGACCAATACGAAATTCTGCAAACCAATTGTAAACAGTCTTCTCTGATGGTGCTTCATTACCAAAAGTTGCACGAAGCTATTCTATGCATTGTCGTTGAGTAAGGCCTTTTTTAAAATCATAAAAAATCATCCAACGTAAGCCTTCACGGGTGATTTCCATTTTTGTACAAACTTGCTTCTTTTAAACGTTCACTATCAACAACTTACTCAGTCAATTTCTAAATTGCCACAAGAAACCACCAATGAGATGTACCACTTAAAATGGCCGCCGACGTTTGCCTACAAGCTCGGGCGAGCACGTGGGTACCTCGAGTGCTGTCAAAATTTTTTAAACAATCACGCACATTGTTATAATTCCAAGAGTGTGTGTGGCGGGAGTACACTGCGGTAAAATGAAATGAGCTCACACGTATTCACGGATAGAAGCTCGTTTGTAACGGGTTTTGTCGCTACGAACCTGAACTTCTTTCAAAATTTCAGGGTGTCACGGGGGAAGACGTACGAAAGACGCACGTCTCATTCTGGTTTCTGATTGCCACTGGCTTCGCAATAACAAACGTCAATGTTCACAAATACAGTGGTGCCACAACTCATTAACGCCATCTATTGTTCGATTGTAAAAAACTTAAAAGGCAACCCTCGTATTAGGAGTTACCTGCCAAGCTATTTCCAAGCGATTGCACGCGTTGGGAATGATCCAAAAGCAAGGAACTTGGGTTCTTTTGATTTGAAGCCAAGAGACGTTGAGCGCCGTTTTTTCGTCTGTGAACAACTGCTCCAGCGGCAAAAAAGGAAGGGTTTTTTTCATCGCATCGTTACGGGTGATGAAAAATGGATTATTACAGCAAAGCGAAAAAAATCATGGGGACAGCCCGGTCATGTTTCTATGTCGTCGGCTCGGCCTAATATTCACGCTGCAAAGGTTATGCTGTGTATTTGGTGGGATCAGGGCGGTGTTATTTATTATGAGCTGTTGAAACTAAACGAAACGATCACTGGGGAACGGTATCTAACTCAATTGATGCGATTGAGCCGAGCACTGTGCGAAAAGCGGCCACAATACAAGCAGAGGCAAGAATGTGATGGGAGGACAGTATAAAGATAGATCTAGGAGATATGGTACAGAACAGCGGAACATGGAAGGAACACATTCATGACCGGTGGGCTTGGCAATGGGTGGTGAACGGGGCCCTCAACTTCCGAATTCTAAATTGTCTGTTATAATACTCGTATTAATATGCCTTGGGAGCATGCTTAACATTATTTCCAATATTAAAAGCAATTACATGAGATGGGAGTATATACCTGTGCAGGGAAGGGTTAAGAATATCCCTGCAGCGATACCTCTCGCTTGTCGTAAAAGGCGACTAAACAAAGGTAAACAAAAATCACATCTAGGCAATTTAGAAAACACCAAGGTGAGCCTAGGGACACATATACCACCGTTAAACTGCCCCACAAGTGTGCATGCAAATCAGTAGGTTGACACGACTGGAGATCACCGGTGTTGTAAGAGTAAGATCAAACAAAAAAAAATTAAAATCTGGAGCATGCCCGTGTCAAAAAAAGGAGGGGAAGAAAGAAAACGGTCAAACCGTAGTATAATGGAAAAGAACGCTAAAAGGAAAAACACTACCCCGCCAGGCACTACTAATGGTCGTGATCCTGGGACGAGCAGCAATGCTCGGGTCAGAGCTATAGGATAGCAAAGTAATGCAACGGCGTAAGCCACACTTAAGAGTCGCGAGTTGGAACGTTGGAAGCATGAGTGGTCGCAGCTATGAGCTTGAAGAAATGATAGTTAGAAGGTGAGTAGACATCCTGTGCGTACAAGAGACGAAATGGCGAAACACCGGTAATCGGGCACGTTTCTTGGACGTTAAAACAAAAGCCTACAAGATGTTTTACTATGGATTGGAACAAGGAAAAAACGGAATCGCCATCATCCTTGCGGCAGAGCTATTTGGCAACGTCTTAACCATTTCAAAGTCCAGTGACCGTTTGATGACTCTCAAATTGGTGATGCATGGTGAGGTGTGGAACATCGTAAGCGCATATGCCCGTCAAGTAGGATGCGAACAAAAAGAAAAAGATGCATTCTGGCTAGATTCTGGCTAGAGCTTTTGTTTGTTGGGGGAGATTTAAACGGACATGTCGGGAAGACAAGCGAAGACTATGAAGACTACCACGGAGGGCTGGGATACGGCACCAGGAACTCTTCAGGTGAAGATATCCTAAACATGTGCAAGTCGTACGGTCTTATAGTGCTAAATACCATGTTCGTCAAACAAAGCCGGCACCTGATCACTTATAGCACCGGCGGAAATGAAACTCAAATAGACTATCATTTGGTATCCAGTTTCATGAAGCCACGAGTTAAAGATTGCAAAATGATCCTGGGAGACGCGATCGCCCCTCAACACCGTCTCCTCCTGACTGATTTTTTTTATGGAGGCGAGTAAGAAGTCAAAGCAGCAAACGAAGGTGTCTGAGAGAATCAAGTGGTATAAGCTGGATAAAGTAAAAGGCGAGGCTTTTATTACCAACAGGAAAAACTACCTCTGTTCCATTATCGATGAGGTCGGTAATGAGGAGTGCAGAGCACAAGACATATGGGATTCCCTACAACAATCTGGCCTGGAGAAAGCCAAATCACTGCTCGGAACATCTAAAGGCCCCTGCCAACACGCAAAAGAAACCTGGTGGTGGACAGACGAAGCCAAAGCAGTGATACACGAAAAGAAAATGGCTTTCCAAGCTTGGTCAAAGTGCTCTCCTACTAATAGAAAGGAAAAAGCTCGCCGTGAAAAGGTATATAGATGTTGCAAAGGTATCGCGAAGAAAAAGTGCGCCGAATTCAAAGCGAAAAGCATGGAAGGCCTCTATCAGGAGTTGGAAGAAATATCGTCTTCCGCGTCTGACAGGAACCAGGCTACCCAGGAGCTTCGACAAAACAATTTGAACAAAGGAGCAAATATCTTTAAGATAGCCGCCCAGAGAAGAAAAAATGCTCAGGAGATTCGCTTCCCAAAGTTTATTAACAATGCTGAAGGCCAACTCCTTGTGGAAGACGAAAAAATTCTCCACAGATGGCGACAGTATTGCGAGGAACTTCTGAACGAACAGTTTCCCCGAGTGTACTTTCCAAGAGCCGCCCCGAATCATGCCGAAATATCCGACATCACAGTCGAAGAAGTTCGGTACGCGGTTAAAAACTCCAAGAAAAGAAAAGCTGTTGGGTCGGCACGTAGGTTTCTGGAACTCCTTTTTGTCTTAGCGCTACCCATAAAAGATCTCTTGGTTGCCGGTCAAAGGCCTACTCGAAATCAACCAACACCATATGCAAGTCCTTTGAAGAATCACGATGCTTTTCCATCATGACCCTTATACTTTGGATTACATCTGTTGTTGATTTACCCGAGACAAACCCGCACTGGTCATCAGATCGGCTATCTAATACCCGTTCAACGATCTTCATGGTGTGCGACATCAGCTTGACAGAACGGTAGTTATCACAATTTCGCGTGTCACCCTTTCCTTTGTGCAAAGGAAGAAGATAGCTTTCCCTCCATTGATTAGGCATAGTGTCGCCTCTCATAAGTTTGGAGATAAGAACCATGAGCCATCTAGACCCGATGTCTCCCATCTTTTTCCAGAACTCAGAGGGTATCCCGTCCGGCCCAACAGCTTTTCTTTTCTTGGAGTTTTTAACCGCGTACCGAACTTCTTCGACTGTGATGTCGGATATTTCGGCATGATTTTGGGCGGCTCTTGGAAAGTACATTCGGGGAAACTGTTCGTTCAGAACTTCCCCGCAATACTGTCGCCATCTGTGGAGAATTTTTTCGTCTTCCACAAGGAGTTGGGAAACGAATCTCCTGAGCATTTCTTCTTCTCTGGGCGGCTATCTTAAAGATATTTGCTCTTTTGTTCAAATTGTTTTGTCGAAGCTCCTGGGTAGCCTGGTTCCTGTCAGACGCGGAAGACGATATTTCTTCCAACTCCTGATAGAGGCCATCCATGCTTTTCGCTTTGAATTCGGCGCACTTTTTCTTCGCGATACCTTTCTATATACCTTTTCGCGGCGAGCTCTTTCCTCTCTGTTAGTAGAAGAGCACTTTGACCAAGCTTGGAAAGCCATTTTCTTTTATTTTCTTTTCGTGTACTGCTTTGGCTTCGAATGTCCACCACCAGGTTTCTTTTGCGTGTTGGCAGGGGCCTTTAGATGTTCCGAGCAGTGATTTGGCTTTCTCCAGGCCAGATTGTTGTAGGGAATCCCACATGTCTTGTGCTCTGCACTCCTCATTACCGACCTCATCGATAATGGAAGAGAGGTAGTTTTTCATGTTGGTAATAAAAGCTTCGCCTTTTCCTTTATCCAGCTTATACCACTTGATTCTCTCAGACACCTTCGTTTACTGCTTTGACTTCTTTCTCGCATCCATAAAAAATTCAGTCAGGAGGAGACGGTGTTGAGGGGCGATCGCGTCTCCCAGGATCACTTTGCAATCTTTAGCTCGTGGCTTCATGAAACTGGATACCAAATGATAGTCTATTTGAGTTTCATTTCCGCCGCTGCTATAAGTGATCAGGTGCCGGCTTTGTTTGACGAACATGGTATTTAGCACTATAAGACCGTACGACTTGCACATGTTTAGGATATCTTCACCTGAAGAGTTCCTGGTGCCGTATCCCAGCCCTCCGTGGTAGCCTTCATAGTCTTCGCTTGTCTTCCCGACATGTCCGTTTAAATCTCCCCTAACAAACAAAAGCTCTTCCTTTGGGATGATTTTGACAAGGTTGTGGAAATCTAGCCAGAATGCATCTTTTTCTTTTTGTTCGCATCCTACTTGAGGGGCATATGCGCTTACGATGTTCCACACCTCACCAATTTGAGAGCCATCAAACGGTCACTGGACTTTGAAATGGTTAAGACGCTGCCAAGTAACTCTGCCGCAAGGATGATGGCGATTCCGTTTTTTCCTTGTCCCAATCCATAGTAAAACATCTTTTAGGCTTTTATTTTAACGTCCAAGAAACGTGCCCGATTACCGGTGTTTCGCCATTTCGTCTCTTGTACGCACAGGATGTCTACTCGCCTTTTAACCATCATTTCTTCAAGCTCATAGCTGCGCCCACTCATGCTTCCAACGTTCCAACTCGCGACTCTTAAATGTGGCTTACGCCGTTGCATTACTTTGCTATCCCCCGGAAATCCTATAGCTCTGACCCGAGCATTGCTGCTCGTCCCAGGATCACGACCATTAGTAGTGCCTGGCGGGGTAGTGCTTTTCCTTTTAGCGTTCTTTTCCATAATGCTAAGGTTTGACAGTTTTCTTTCTTCTTCTCCTTTTTCTGACACGGGCATGCTCCAGATTTTAATTTTTTTTTTGTTTGATCTTACTCTTACAACACCGGTGATCTCCAGTCGTGTCAACCCACTGATTTGCATGCACACTTGTGGGACAGTTTAATGGTGGCATATGTGTCCCTAGGCTCACCTTGGTGTTTTCTAAATTGCCTAGATGTGATCTTTGTTTACCTTTGTTTTAGTCGCCTTTTACGACAAGCGATAGGTATCGCTGCAGGGATATTCTTAACCCGTCCCTGCACGAGGAATAAATGGGGTTTTCCATAAGCAGGGAAATTCACCTAGGGATAGGGATAGACTGAATATTTTCGAGAGAGGGAGAGAGATGGTTCAGGATCAGTTTTTTTTTAGAAATATGGCAGGGAGACCGTCAGGTTCAGGATTCATCATTAAGTAGATTTAATTTGTTTTCGATGACATGAGAATGGACTGTGCGTGGAAGAAATGGTCCAAGGGAACAATTCGGTGGAAAATCGAAGTATGAGAGGTCCGGAGCAAACGAGTCGTCGGCAAAAGACTGTTTAAAAAAGTTGGCGATAATATTGGGGTCATTCCAGATTTGATCATGGAAGGAGAGTGAGGTAAGATAGCCATCAGATTTTCTTTTGTAGTTAACAAACTTAAAGAAGGACTTAGGATCGTTTATAGGATTGGCTTGCGTTTCAGTTAAATAGCGTTGATAGAGGGAGTTGTGATGGGCGGTAAAGTGGAGATAGCTGCCCAGGTAGTTAGAAAAGTCATTAGGGGATTGAGTACGAAGGAAGACTGTCCACTTCTTATTTCTTTTATTTCTTAGAGAACGGGGCCTGCGATTGTACCAGGGTGGCGAGGTGGACAAAGTTTTGCGTTGTGAAATGGGAACGTAAAGAGAGATAGAATAAAATATTTCACTTTAGAATATGGATATTGCATTATTTACGGTTAGGTTATCAAAATTGAAAGGGGCTTTTTTAAGGTATTCATAGATTTGGTGAAACTTTGCTTTGTGGAAATCGTAAGAAGCCAGAACTATAGGGGGCTTATTCTGTAATGGAGAATAGTGGAAGAAGGAAAGGAGGAGGGAAGGATGGAAGTTATCGATGGTTGAAAGGGAAACGGGACAAAGTGAAACAGAAGAGTTGAGGGGATCGGTTGTGAATATGAGGTCGAGTTGTCTACGTATGTAGCTTAGGACGCCACTAACTTGGCTAAGGTTTGAATCTGTTAGGCGATCCAAGAAAATACATTCTTTGGCAGTAGTAAGATTGGTGGCAGTATAAAACGATTGATCGTCTGATTGGGTCCATTTACGATGAGGAAGGTTGAAGTCACCGAAAACAAGGATTTCATCCTGAGGGTTTTTTAAATCGGTTATTTGGTCGATTGTGTTAATGGCAGGATGTAGAAACAAATGATGTATAGTGTCTTCTGGGGTAGAGCAATCTTAATTGAAACAAAGTCGAGAAGTGGGGAGGATGATATTGCAATAAGGGAAGAGTGAATTGTATTAAGGACGGCTAGTAGAACGCTTAGACAAGGGCAACCATCAGTGGGTCGGCTGAGTTCGTCATGGCGATAAACATTAAAATTTGATGGAAACAGTTCGAGATTCTTTATGCTGGGAATCAGATTTGTTTCGGACAGAGCAAATATCTCAAAGGGTAGAGCATGTGACTGTTGGAAGACGGCTTGGGTTTTTGAACAATGACCTCTTACATTCTGATAATAGAAAGTAAGAGGAATATTTTGGCAGAGTGAGCGGGTTGCTGGAAGAGAGAGACAATTAGGGACGAAAAAACTTGTCGTAGTCAGCTCTACTACGTTGAAGGTGCGATATATGTTTTGAATGAATGTATAGGCGGAATGTATCAAAATCCTTTGACACTTTTTGGGGCGAGATATTAAAAGATTCGTGATATTTTATGAAGAGGCTCTTGAGGCTTGCGAAATCCGTGGGGAGACCTTCCTGTTGAATGGAGACCATGACGCTTGTGTTTGTTTTACCTTCATAACAAACCGAGTCTGATTTATGTGGAGGTAAGCCAGAAAGAGACGAATGTTTTCATACGTCTCTTTATCTCTTAGTCGAGAAAGGGCGTAGCGACTTTGGGTGGGGTCAGCAGTTACCTGAGTAAGTTTAACTGAAGGGGGCAAAAGAGGATCAACAAAAGATTGAGGGGTAGCAGAGGATTGGGTAAGTGGGGCAGAAGTTGTTGGTATTAGGACAGACGAAGAGTTGAGTGACAGGCTGGGGTTTGGGTTCGAGGTGATGGGGGGATGGGATTTTGAGGGGTTAAGTATATGGGAGCTACGGAAATTTGAATACTTGGCTCCGGAGGTGAGGTCAAAGTTAGGAAACGAATTCGGGGCAGGTGATTGGGATGGAGGCATGGGGATAGTTGTTGGAGTTAGATTAAACGAAACCCGTTGATGTTGGAGTTTTGGCGGAGCAGTGGGAGACGGATAAAGGTGAAAAATGGATGGGTGTGTAAAACTTGGAAAGAGATTTGTTTTAAAGCTCCAGTTAAGGTGGGATTAGGGATGCTTGATATTAGGTTGAGAATTGCTAGGTGACTTGCTCTAAAAGGAGGGTGGAATATGGGAGGTGATAGACTTATATCTGAAGTTATTATTTTTGTTTACCTTAGGCCTAGTCTTAACTATGTTATTTTTCTTCAGGATTGATATTCATTTAGATATTTTAAGGTTACCGATGGTGAGGACAGAATCGAAAGGGTTACAGAAAAGCCATGCAGACTTCGACATAGCTAGATCACAGCCTGACATCTGAGGTGCATAAATTCGTTTTTTTTTTTATTTTTTGATTTTCTTTAAATAACTAATTATTGTTGAAAAACTTAGATTTACTTTTGTCCATTATTTTGGCAATTTCTTCGATAAGATTCCACGTTTTGGGAAACAAGAATTACAATTTCCCTTTTCCTTATAAGTAGGTGTCCGTCTAGACATTTTGCTTTTTGACAAGATCGAACCAAAGTTCTTTATTTTAATAAAAATATATTGGGTTTATTGAAGAAGCGATCGAAAGTCGTTAATTTTCCTGATAAGCGGCACTTTGATTATGGCTTAAAGGAGGTTTCTGAATGCGGTTTTTGAATAGCTCAATGTCTTTATTACTAAAGAAAAATAATAAAATAGTTCAATGGTTCTCCCAGTTTACTATGGGAGACTGTATATGGGTATTTCTCAATTCACGTGTAACCCGTCGCGGAAGCAACAGGCAATTTAATGCCTTATTTGTTCACCCGAAGTCTTTATTCCCTCATAAAGAGGCCCTTTAATCCCATAACGTTTCTTATTATGTGCGAGAAATAAATAAGGTAAATCTCTCCCTTAATATTGGAAATAAAAGCAAACAGCCTTAAGCAAAAGTTGCCATCAAAAACCAACAAAAGCAAAACATAAAAAGGAAAAAAAAACAACATTACCATCAGTTGGAAATAAATAAGACTTTCGTCACCAAGCAGCGACAACACAAACGACTAACAGGACAGCCATTTAAACTTTATCCTTATTAACACCTCCCTCCGTACCATCTTCCCCGTCGTACTTGTCGACTCTTCATCCAAACATCCCTTGACTTAGTTTCCCGGTCACGTTGTTCGTTATGAAGAAATTAAAATTCTACAAACGCATCTCGGACAAGAAAGGGCAACTTCGACGCCTTTTTTTTCCATTCCTTCTTTACGATTACATTTTTTCTGTTACGAGGATGGAGGAAGGATGGCTGTTTGCCGGTTTGTCGTAGAGCAAAAAACGTAAATTTGTTTCTTTCGAGGAAACGAACGTGTGCATTCCTTCAACTGCGAAGCGGAAATTAAGTCCACGGGGTAAATCTGTATTTCCACCATTTATCCTTTTCAATGGAAACATTCATTATTCCAACTAAGCTATAAGCAAGGATTCAACCAAAGCGAAAGGACTTTCACCACGTGGCTGCAATTTGTCAAAAGGTTAATGTCTACCAAGTCGATTTGGAAATTAGATTGTCAAGGATCTGAGCTTAAAACTCATGGGCTTAACGGTTTTTGATTAATTTTTAACACGCACCGAAAGTATTTTAAGCCTTTTATGCTTCATGTATGCTCTTCATCCCTTATAAATCGAATGACGAGGAGAGAGTTAAGCCAAATCGTTGTCTTATAATAGGATCTATGTATGTGAACCTATTTTTTTTCGTTTTCATTTTGCTTGAACAGCATTTAATCCCCCTTAAGTGGGGTTTTCGGTAATTAAATTCGAGAGGTTAATTGGGCAAAGTATAATAAATTGCTGCCTCACTTGTTTTTTAAATCTTTTAATAACGAAACTGAAAAAATAGCCTGCAGCTTGAAGGAATGTGAGGCTTTTAATGAAGAAGTACATTTTTTAATTTTCTCTGAATATAATAATAACACGCGTCAACTCAAATCGGAAGGCACGGCAATTCTCTACATAATTTTCGAAACCAGGTGTTTTCACTGAGTAACGTCACTGATTCCTCTTGCTATATCTTAGTAGTATGGCATTGTTATGTTTTTGGGAAGGCGGTGGGAGTGCTGCGTCGCTGCTAGCCAAAGTCTCGACAGCTTCTCGGTAACGAGGGAAAGTGCGGGATCGAAAATAAAACTAAAAGGATTGGCTTCCCGAGAGAATTTTTCAAAGTTGTTTTTTTTTTAACTTACGAGCAAGTTAGGGGCGAAGAAGTAACGAACCTAACGTCAATCCAAAGGCTCTTTTTAGCCTATCTCCTCCTCACAGTTGATCATCCACTCTACACTCTGGAAATTTCGACCTTTCCGCCTTTTCTCGCATGCAACATAACTTGTCACCTTTGTCAAATTTGTTGATGATTCGGTTGCGCGTGCGAGGATACGACGCGACGTCCAAAGGATATTGGTGGAAATAGTTTGTAGCAAGAACCACAGCCAATAATTCCAGACGCGTCACACAATAATTTTGTTCAGAACGGTTAAGTATCTTGTTGAAGTATTCGATGAAACTGTCCTTTTTTTTTTTTTTTTTGATAGGGTTCACTCAAGTTCAAGAGGTCACACAACATGCACGGGGTGCAGATGGTTTGTGTCGAAGATGTCCGTTCACTACTCTCCGGGGGTGGTTGTCCTAGATAGGATTCGAAAGATTCGACTGAATTTGTCGCGTAGGTCCTAGTTCACAGTAACTTTTTTGTTTCCATGCCATTAAGGGGTTTTATTGAAAATGCACAGGCAGAGAATGAATTTTAAAGTGGTCTTATACTGCGAGTGTTATGCCTTTGTCAAAATTTTTTGATCTTCTCTCATTCACGACTGATGTTGTTGCATGGTTTTTCCGTAGTTTTCTTTGTTCTTGGCTATGGACAGACTTGAAATACAGTCCTACCCCTCAGTCGGCCGTGATTACTATTGCACTACGATCACCCTCATACTATAACTGCGTAGGATGCATCGGTATCCAGTGTAAACAGGCCATCAGTCGCTGGTGAATTTTTGTTGCAGATGTGTAAAAACAGCTTCGCATTCTGAATTCC
This sequence comes from Merodon equestris, assembly GCA_958301585.1. NCBI lineage: Eukaryota > Metazoa > Arthropoda > Insecta > Diptera > Syrphidae > Merodon > Merodon equestris. The sequence continues at coordinate 49,497,381 of OY284415.1, read as the reverse complement.
ACTGAAATTTTCTCTTTTCTGTAGTTAGGTCACTGAGGGTTTGTAGTAGGCCACGACTGGACTGCTGATACCTTTTTGCGATCCGTGCTCAGACCACGATCGGAAACAATATGGCCAAGGTACACGAGCGATCGTTTTATAAAGTGGCACTTGCCTTAATTTCAGATTGGCTTCGAAACACAATCTCCAGGTTTTGTAAATGGTCGTCGAAACTGTGTGAGAGCTGTTTGCCAAGACAATCTTTCATTACATAGCCCGCGTCCAGTCGTCCACCCTCACTTGCTTGTCCATCCATTAAGCAAAACCATCGAGGAAAACCACTTGGCGCCGGTCAACGTGAAGGTTTATGCGAGGCATGGATATGAGTCCTTTCTAGTTAGATCACTAAGGAGCCTACAGTCTACGCAAGACCGTGATGACCCACCATTTTTCTGGACGAGTATGATCGATGCAGCGCCCAAGGCCTTTTGGAGTTCTCTATTACCTGCGCTTAGCCAACGGGACCCGTGCAGGAATTTTGACAGATTTGGATCGCTTTTCGATGTTGTGCTTTTCTAATCCAGTGCATCCGTGAGCTTCTGAGAGCTGGTACGTCTGTCAGTTCCGCCGGCACTTTTAGCTCTATCCTTGTATCGCTAGAATTTAATGTGATGATGGGACTTTACAAACATCGGCTAGGCTAAGGCATCCCACTATGGATTTTTTCGCGATATCCTTAGGAAATGCATTGGCCATCCTGAGTTTCCTGGGTCTACGATGCAGCGAGCCATATATATACAATACTTCAATAGGAAGTTCATTTCCTTCACATGGAAATCACACTATTAGAACATCAGAAACACTTACGAACGGCGACGTTGGATGAGAAAAACCTATCACGGGCTGGGGCGGTTACACCACCCGAGTTAGCAATCAGCAGTAGATTTGTACAAGAATTGGATTATAACCGAAGGGCCAGCCTTTTGCCATAAATTTGCAATAATAGGTCAGAGAAATCTAAGCTGCATTATTTTCTCGCTAAGAAAATCAATACTGAATATATGCGGTATGTAAGCGGTAAGAATAACAAACGACTGTAAGTACTCCTTCCCATTGAGTATCAGTTTGAATTCAGCAGAACCTCTTGCCTCTCTGACCCCTCCGTTTGAAGCTTGATGTCATCTCCTGTGAAGTTCGTAGTATTTCTTTGAGATTACAGGGGCGTCTCACAGCGACCAATCTGAATCTGTTTATCCTTGATTCCTTTAATAAATTGACGATCTCTTCCACATTTTCAGATCCGTCAGGAAAGGCCGACATCGCTGTTCTTTGGAGGTGAATAGCTATGATTCCTTCCGTCTATTGCGATTACGAAGCAAAGTACAGCTTGTGTGGCTATGTAAGCCAAAGCATTGCCCCGAAGAACGTCACACGAGAGCGGTTTTTCCCTGTGGCAATAACTGATAATGCTTCACCTCGCAATTGCATGGCCAACTCATTAGTTTTCTCTATTTCGGTCCATCCTTGAAACCCTGCTACAACTTTAAATTGGCGTTCGTAGTTGGTCCAGGATGATTGTCCATCAAACGGTTGTACAAACCCAGGGTCTGAATAATGGGGCCGGCGTCGAGACCGGATAATGCAGGTCGAAACATTGGCTCCTTGGGTATACTTGCTACAGGGTCTTCGGGCGTCTTGAAAGTTTCGCTTGGTTGGGGAGGTGCGCACAGCTGTAAGATGTGACTCTGGTTTCCTAGTAGTAACTGCTAGTGGCGTTGACTGCGGTGAATATTGAGTAACCAAAGCAAAAGCCGCGTTATTAAGAGTTTTGTCCAGTTTTTCTTGTCTTGCTTCCAAGCTAGATAGGCGTCCGTTGCCACTCTGTGATCCTCTTCCTCCAAAAGTTGTGCTCAAGTTGCTTCTCTTCATTTAGTCTCGTCCGAAGAGATTTCGGATTTCCTCGGCGTCCATCTTCATTAGTTATTAGCGTGGAAAGAATTATTTTTAACTCCGATCACCATACCCCACAGCTGACACCAATGTTGTGTTTTTGGGGAGTCTTATTAACAAAAAAAAACTAAAACGAAAAAATAAGGCAAGATCTTTTTCTTGCCCATCCCCCGCTTTCAGTTGACCATTCAGTCTACGTGCTGGAAACTTTGACTTTGCGAAACGCAACTTGTCACCTCTAAAAACATACGTGGCGGCGACTGGATACAGCGGTATATATGTACTAAGCAGCTGGGATTTGGAATGGATGGGAGGAAAACATACATTGCCTGCTAAGCCAAAGGCCAGTCCATGAGCCATGTCAGTAATGGCCACCTAAATTCAGAAAGACTGATTCGACTACAAGGTCTATGACAACTCATTCTACGATGAACGATTGTACTTTCAGGCTAAACGAACCCAGGGAACCTAAACATCGCATTTGAAATGTGACTGAAATAATAAGACCTTAATACCAGCCACTGTCTGCATGTTTCAGTTTCCAAAGAGTTGCAAGTTCAATTAAGGGAGCAATCGCAGTATGGACGTGTACTTAACATTTTTGGAAATACGTGATTTTTTGAACTTTTGATTTTTACAATAGTTGGAAAAGAAAGAACAAGAAAATTGCAAAAGTGATTATTTTGTGCAAATGTTGACACCATCAACAGGGAGAGTTAAATTTTGAGCTACTTTTTCGAGCATATTGATACCAGCCACAGTCAATAACACGTAGAATGTTCTCTTTCAAGGCTGTCATTGACGCTGGCTTATCAGGTGAATTGTTTTATGTAACCCCATAAAAGACGCCAAATCGCATGCTCTAACCGACCAATTCGCCTATTCAAAACGAGAGAAAAATTGCTCATCAAACTCAGTTTTCGGTTGGTCCATCGATTCGAGTGTTGTCTGACATGCAGCACTGTACTACACGTAGTTGTCGCTGCATTCAACTAAAAATGAGCCTCGCCGCTGAAGCAATTTTTCGATAAAAAAGCAAAAAATCAACGTTGTGATCTGTATTTTGGAAGGTTCTTTTTTTTTTTTTTTTTTTTAAACCAAGATCATTGAATAAAATCTTCCATGTATTCGAATACCACAATCCCAATTGCTACGAAGCCGACTGACAAATCACTGTCTTCATTAACACTGGCTGAGATAGCAGCGACATTTTCCTCTGTGAGTACTTTACGCATACGGAGGGTTGATGTATAGGGCTTTTCAAAAAGAACTTGACAACTTTTTTTTTAAATAAAACGCAAACCATTTGAGATGTTTCAAAAACTTTATTGTCGGCTTGAAGTACAATCAAAACATTTATGAATAGAACCCGACTTCGTTCATATGGCCACCGCGAGCACAGTGGTCGATTCGTTGGACCCAATTTTCGATGACCGAAACGGCCACTATTTCGCGTTCAATGTTGGCTCTGAGCTCTTCCAACGTCGTCGGCTTGTTGACATAAACCAATGACTTAACGTAGCCCCAAAGAAAATAGTCTAGAGGCGTTAAATCGCACGAACGAGACGGCCAATCGACTGGCCCATTTCTTGAGATAACACGCTCATCAAACTTACTCTGCAATTAATCGATTGTAACGTGTACTCTGTGGCTTGTGGCACCATCCTGTTGAAACCACATGTCGTCCAAGATCATATCTTCCAATTCGGTCCAAAAATAATCGGTAATCATGGCGCGATAACGCTGGCCATTCACAGTAACGTGACGATCGTTATCGTCGACGAAAAAAGATGGCCCAATAACGCCGCCGGCATGCAAACCGCACCAAACAGTTATTTTTTGTGGATGAAGTGGTGATTCATGAAGAAGAAGTGGATTTTCACCCGACCAATAATGCATATTTTGCTTATTGACGAACCCATCCAGCCAAAAATGAGCTTCGTCACTAAAGATGATTTTGCGATGAAATTCATCATCCTGGCGCATCTTCTCCAGAGCCCAATCGGAGAACGTACGTCGCTTCAAATGGTCCATCGGTTTCAATTCTTGAGTCAGCTTGATCTTGTATGGGTGTAAACCAAGATCCTTACGCAAAATACGCCATAATTTGGTCTGAGCGATGCCCAATTCTTCAGAACGCCGTGGAATTGACTGATTTGGATCGTTTGCTACGGACGCCTGAACGGCAGCGATATTTTCGACACTTCGACCAACTCGTTGTCTCACTGACACGGCAACATCACACAACGAATACGTAGACTCAAATGTTTGCACTAAGCTTGTTATTACCTGTCTACTTGGGCGAGAATTACGACCGAAAATTAGAGTTAACGCTTTTAAAGTTGCGGTCACCGACTCCGAATTTCCGTAGAAAATTTTTATAATTTGCAGACGTTGCTCGTTCGTGTACTTTACCATGATGAAAATGTTGAGTTTACTGAATAAATTGACAATGACAGTTCGATGATTAGTGAAAGGGTGCGTTCACAAATTAAATTCAAAGCTGTCAAGTCGCCATTGGAAAACCCTTTATAATAGCATCGAATTGGTGCGAAATTTGGTAACTATGGTTTGAACTGCTTGCTCAGTGGATCGATTTTGTCTTCTGTAAATTGGTCGAAGTGCGTGAAAAGTTAGACAGCAATTGTCAGGCATCGCTAAATTATATGACCCACCGTGTCTACCAGTGGTGTTCACAGGAAAAATGATGGCTCAGCAACTGTGGCTCATTGGATGTGGCTAGTATGATCGGTTGCGTAAATCATTTTAACAGTATTGGATTAGATTTCGCAACGAATTACCTGTATTAGAGGAGGTACAAGTTCCAAGATGGGTGTTTCCCTCGCCAGATTTTAGCAGCTAGTGTTCTCTGACGCATCTACTTCGGCCTATGTAGCTGTTTCATATCTTCGAGTCATCACACCGGAAGGAGTAACGGTATCTCTACTGATCGCCAAGACCAAAGTGGCTCCCTTGAAAAAAATCACTGTACCATGTTTGGAACTCAACGGAGCAATTCTCGCCTCAAAGCTTGCGGCTAGGCGCTAGGATATCTTGCACCTTTCATCAGTTCTTATTCTACTGGCCGAAGTCGACGACTGCATTAGGTTGGATTTAGTCGAGTCTGGCAAAGCATAAATTCAACATTGCTAATCGTATCACCAAAATTCAAGAGTTGACACCAGTTGAATCTTGGAAGTACGTGCTGACAAACTCTAACCCAGCTGATATTGCGTCACGTGGAGTATACCCCTCCCAGGTAGCTGATCTTAATATCTGGTGGGTAGGCAAAGATGAAAATGGATGGACAACGCAACGCTCTACTCCTGTTGGTGATGTCGAAGTCACCGTCCTTTTTGCTCTACCATGTCCTATTAATGAACCGAAACAGGAGATGTTTCACAAATTGCTCCACAAATATTCTAACATCAAAGACCTGATAGCTGCGACTGCCTCGTGCCAGAAATTCATCGCTGCTAAACTGACTCATGAAACAATGCACGGCTGAGCGCCATACGGCCCTTGGATTTCTGATAAGGTATGTTCAATATGAATACTTTGCTAATGAAATTTGGTGTCTCTCACATAGCAAACCCATTGCGTCGAAGAGCATGCTTCTAGAACTCAACCCGATGTTAGACGATAGTGGTACCCCTCGTCTAGCGGGTCGACTGAAAAATGATATGATGCCGTTTTCTGAAAGATTTCCCATCATCTTGCCGAAAGATAGCCACTTGTGTACTTTACTCACCGCACAAGCGCACCTTTGTACTATGCACGGTGGCACTCAAGCGACGCTGATATTTTTTAAGTGACGTTATTGGCTCATTGACGCGCGGTCGGCATTTCAGAAGTTGCACAACTGCTCCCTCATTCAAACACTGCAGCCTGAATTACAGCGGACCATTTCTAATCCGTACCACAAAAGGGCCTGGTCACCGCAGTTACAAGGGTTGCGTCGCGCTATTTGTGTGCCTTAATACTAGGGCTATCCATCTGGAACTCGTTAGCGATATGACCACTGAGACCTTTCTTACTGCGCTGCGCCGATTTTTTGCTACATGAGGGTACAGCTCCGACTACGTTTGTGGGGGCTAACACTATTCTACGAGACGATTTCAAGATGTTCCGTCAGCAGTTAAGAGCAGGTGCACGCGCAAAGGCTATTCACGGGGTGTCGTGGCATTTCATTCCACCAGCGTCTGCCAAAGGCATATGGGCGGCTGGTATCAGAAGCATAAAGCATGACCTCAAGCGCACTATAGGTGACGCTGCACTAACATTTGAGGAGTTTTACACCATTATGAAACAGGTCGAAGCCATGCTTAATTCAGCTATATCAGATGACCCTGCAGACTTAGTCGCTCTAACCCCTGGACACTTCTTGGTGGACGGTCCTCTCACAGTAGTTCCTGAATCCAATTTTCTCGACACCAAGACTGGAAGATTGACGAAATGGAGACAGGCTGCGAATACCTATGCAAACTTCAAGTAAGACATAAATGGCAACGAGCGAAAGAGAATTTAAAGGTTGGTGACTTGGTTCTGGGTCGAGCCGAACGCACTCCACCCAATCCATGAGCATTGGGTAGAGTGCTTGAAGTTTATACTGGTGACGACGGTTTGGTACGAGTTGCTTCGATCTGCAATTATCAAAAGACGAGTATTAAAATTGGTGCCTTTCGCAATCGATGCTGATAGTAAGAAGATTCATGGTGGTCGGCCAGTGATTGTTTCGTCATAACGTGGACGTGGTGGGTGGAAATGTTAAGAGAGTAGCAACAAGTGGCAACCGCTATCATTGGAAATTCTACACTATGTACAATTGTCAACAAATGTCAAAGGATTCCTGAAAAATAAAAAAACGTGAAAGAAACTGTTCTTTCCTTTTTTTTCTTCGACTACGAACTTCTACGTTCCAACATTTGCTTTTTAGTTACCTTTTAGTCTATCTGCAAGCAATTTCCGAGAGTAAGTCTTTCTACAATGAAATGGCAATGTAAACTGGGCATGCTTGACTTTGCTACATGTCACGAGTGACGGAGGAGTTGTCAAAAATGTAACACTAAAATAAAATTGTCAAAAATCCTTAAAATTGTTAAACTTTCGAAAATAAAAAAGAATCAAGTCGTGAACGTGTAATAATCTTTAACCTTTTAATCGATGAAAGCCACACATAGCCTCTTATCATAATTTATCAAAAAAATATTCATTAGGCTCTGAAGAAAACCTGCTTTCCGTCCACAAAAGCTGCAAAGCTTTGGAAAAGTTCAACATTCTATTAATCGCTTTCATTTAATTTTTCTTTGCATTTCTCTAAGCATGTCCAACCGCAAGGGTATGTTTCGGAAATGGGCATAGCAGCACTTTCTTGAAACCATATAGGTGAACAACCTCACTCAATTCCCTGCCACGAATGCCGTGAAAAACACAGTTTTACCAATTTGAACTGCCTTGATTTAAGCACAAAACCCTTTTCACACAAGCATTCACTGCACTGGCAAAGTAAATTTATTTCCCGCATCCTTTCCATCCGCATTCCCCTACCATTCTACCCTTGGGGTTAAATCCCACAGCCTTCTACATTAATGACCGGATCTCTATTATTCTACTAACACCAACCGACCAAAAATCTCCACCCTTCTATACCGACTCTTTAATTAAACAACAACAAAAAACCGCCCCTCTATCCTATGGTACTACCGCCCGCCACAACCCTGCCCATACGACAAGTAGAAATCTCCCTAATTAGGATTTAAAAAAAAAACCTCGTTGGTTCCGAAGAACAATTGCGACTTCCCTTCTAATTAATATCACCAACGGACCAAAGTAAAAAAGCAAATTCAGCACAAATAAAGAGATGAAACCAAAGGACCTCTTTTCATTTTGTCGCTCAACCCGATTCCACCATGAAAGAACGAATTGTGAAAGAAAAAAAATGAGAAACGAAACCCTGGGAATACGAATTTCTATTGTGAATGAGCAATTGGCAGAACCAATCTTGAATGAGGATTTGTCAACATGGCAACACCACCGTCTCCGTTGTTTTCGTGCAATCGAACAAACATGAATTCCTTTTCTCTCAATTAAATTATTGTAGAAGGCAATTGGTCTATGCTGGGCGGAATGGTGGCTTTTGGTGACTGTTTTAGGACAATCGATAGCGATTGTGAAAAATATTTTCGTGTTGCTTTGCAATTGACGCAATTAGGGGATTTCGGCTTGGAATGGCAAAATGGGAATCTGAGGATATTTTGATTAGGTAATATGCCCTGAAGTTGGCCTTAGATCCCAGGGGTAAAATTCAAGGTTTTCATTTATAGCAGATTTAGCTTGAGGTGTTGTTGAGTGGTCTGAGAGGATTTTTACTAACTTTTTTAACTTAAATGAGGTTAAATAGCTTTAGCTAGATTTAGATTTTGTCATTTTGAGCAAGGTGTGTAGTCAGTTAGGCATTTCGACATCATTTCCATATTTTCAAGTTCTTTCAGTGTTTGATAAAGCTTTAGAGCTTGAGATACGATGAGCATTGTGTGGTTTGCCGTCAGGCTTAGAAGTACAAATTTTTCCCTGCAACACGAAAAGTTCTAACAATAAAGTTCTAAAATTTGTCCAACGGTTAAGGTTGTTTCAAACTGACCATATTTAGGCCTCCTTTAACAGAATTGAGAAAGAAAGAGCAGAGAGGTTGAACAAGTAAAAGCAAGAACCACATTTAGGTATGCGAGGTTTGTTAAAAAAATCAATAAATTTTATTTTTTCTCAGCGTTTTTCAAATCCTCGGAGCACTTCTCATGCAATTTGTGGAATAGCCTTGAGCTGTTCCAGCAATACCGTCTTAACCGTGGCAAATCACTTTAGTGGGGCTTTTCAGTTCTGGAATTATCGTTATGTAAGGGACATGAATTTATTGACACATTTTTATTTGAAGTCTGGACGTCTGGAGTAACACGAAGAAGAGTGTTACTCCAACCTCGCCCTTGTAATCGAAGAAAACGATGAGCAAGACTTTCACATTTGACCGATATTAGCATGCTTGTTTGGTTCTTGAGTTTTTTAGTTTTTTGGTTTTTATGATAATTAATTAAAATTAAATCTAAAAACAACACCACAACCTCTACCCTAACCAAACCTTGCCTAAGCTAGGTAATTGAACGATCAAACAATCAGCGATGGTGCTTCCTTCAGTCACCAAAAGCGTTGATGCTGTCGGACAACGACTCTCCTATTTCGGTATCAAACCGTTCTCCTGAACCTGAGGCGCTCCGGCTTCCAGAGCACGACATCGTGTTCGTAGAGAAGACGCCACTCCATTGCGGAACACGTGAAGGATCAGCGCTAATCTATCTAGGATCAGCCCACACTTATCTTAATAGAAGAATACCTCTGGAAGGGCAAACGCATCCTCTTCTGATATGAATTACTTGAGTAGTAAGCCACGGAATTCAAGTTATTGACTGAGTTCATTATCCTTGAAACATGACATCGAATCAAATTTACCCGAAAATTATCACCCCAACGGTTTCTAGCCATATTGCTAGGCATTAGGGTAAAATTTCGTGCATATACTCAGGTGCTCTATTTAACCAGAGACAAGTGCTGAGACATTGTCTCTCAAACAACCGAATTCTTTCCATTAACCTGGCTCTCTAACCACACAAGCATTCCTAGGTAATCATGGGCTTGATTAAGGACATGCAGTATACTATCTCCACTATGGAATCAAGTTGGCTGCTGTGAATAGCCATCTTTACAGAGCGACATCTCGGGCCCTAGTCATAGCAGCCGGTCCAGCCAGATCCCGAGGTATCTGACTACACTTTGTTTCGCCAGTGGACGTATTCTGGAACGTGAACGTCCGAGGCTTGTTGGCATAAGTCCGCGACTTCAAGTAGCCCCAAAGAAAGAAGTCTGGAATGGTTAAATCTGGCGATCTTGCTGGTCATGCCAAATCACCAAAACGGGAGATTACGCGACTAGGAAACGCTTCCTTCACAATATCCATTGTGGCTCGTGCTGTGTGTGTGGTTGCACCATCTTGTTGAAACCAAATGTTCACCAAGTCTTCACATATCTGTTAAATAGGGTTAGGTCACTTCCTGTCGTCTCGCCGTGACAAACGTTGATTGAGAGCCAACATTGTTGACGATAAGGTCAAACGAAAGATGGTCTCCTCAGCGGTAGCATTGCTGCTGCCCCAAACCGTGTTTTGTGCACTAGTATCGCAACAGATGATGAGTCTAATAGTTACACCCAAGTACACTGCACCCATACAAAACATAATATAATTATACTGTTGCGATATACCAACGCCCACTTAAAAACTGACATCATAAAACGAACTATTACGACATATCGTCAATCAGAACAACGCCCGCTAAAAAGCTGACATTGCTGCGTAAACAAGTGAAACAACAAACTCCACCAAAACAAACAACCGCAAAACACTGAACGTAGGCCAATGTCCGTTGTCCATTGCCCTACATACGACATAAACACTTGAGTCAATACATGACCCCACACCACGCATTTCGATGTCATCGCACATTATAAAAGCTCAGAACAGAACTCTCCAAAAGTGTGTTGTGTTCCGGAATCCGAGAAGTCAGGAAGTGAGCCTCAAAAACAAAATAAGTTTCATTCAGTACAGTCTTTCGTTAATTCTAATCTCTCTGGCTTCACAGTGCTCTACGAGTTCAGAAATCGCCTTCGATGGCGGAGGCAGTGCCCAGTTGTAGGGAAAGTAAGTAGACGCAACGACGAAGTGTTCAGTTATTCCGTGCGCTTTGGATTGTCCAAGTTTGGTTGCCGATAGTGATCTCTTTTTTTTTTTTTTGTAATTATATTGTGAAAAGTGGAATGATATTTTCAAATTAATTATTAATTGTCCAACTTCTAGTGATCGGCCATGTATTTGAACAGGGCAACCAACATGTAGCCACCTCATAGTGAGCACGTGGCGTAACTGTTTCAAATCATGGTAGTGCAACTAGTACCTCCTCATGATGGTCGCCGGGTAACAACAAATTTAGCACGGTCATGTCTCTGCTGAATAGTTGGCTAAATCTAGATGGGGAGAAGGTTAACTCCTTAAAGCCTCCACAAATGAAGGGAATCACAATGGCCCTTTTGGCCTCCGAGTGCTAAACCATCACACTCCCCTTTTTAACCTAACCTTAACCTGACTTATAGACTCGCGGTCCTTGTGCGAACAAAATTTCATAATTGAAAAAAAATAAACAGAACATGCTTAAAGGTACCTTCAAATTAAGTGTCCAGGATAAACAAAAGAAAGCTTAGCGCAGCCGCCAGTAAAACCTCGCCTACCTTGTAAAAAAAGGTATGACTCTAGAACAAGCCTAGAACTGAAACCAATATCAGGAGCTGCAAAGCCTGATAGATCAGAGTAGAAGACGCCTCCAGAAAAGTCAAACAAAAAGGACAACGCTCCAACAAGTCGGGCTCAACTGCACCTAGTGCCCGAAAACCAGGCACTATATACAAAAGCATGTGTAGGTACCAAAATGGCTGTGTTAGCCAAGGACTACCCTAATATTAATCTAACAGCACAAATGATGAGGCTATAAGAGGCCATCATTGAGAAAGTCCTGGAGCAAAAGGACAGCATCATCAAGCCTTAATTCTCGAGCTGCACATTCAAAACAGGGTTCATCACCCTTAATTATATGACAGAGAGCACGGTGGAGTGGCTGAAAATCACCACACCGCTGCTAAAGCCTTGGGAGGGAGTCGAGCTGTAGGCTGCAAGGGAGGAATCTAATCCTCAACCCCGTACCCTAGTCGGCTACTTTCTTAAAGCTGCCGGCACAGCCACCAACAAAACACTCGACCACAGACCAGCGCCATATCAAATTTAAATTAAGAATGGGTGCTCGAGAAGAAAGCCTAGTGAGCTACAGATCACCTAAAGCCACAAACTAGGGTACGTATTATACAAATCCCTATTTAACAATAAATTACTAGGAATACACGTAAACGCAAATACTCCTAAGGAACTTGACAACTCTATTGAATTCCTAACGGACACGATGATATATTCCTACCAGGATAGCTTCCCATTGAAAGAAAAGAACACCATGAAGTCTGTGCCCTGCTGGAACTTTGGACTGAGCAGATTGAGGAGATCAGCAAGACGAGAGTTCCATAGTGAAAAAAAACTTCTGCGAGAACCTAAAGGACTCACCGAAAACGGCAAGAGTTTATAAGGCGCTCTCCAAGGGCAACCCACTCCTTTGGTCTACTGACGCAATATGTGACGCATAATTTTATGGACACCCTAGAGCTACTTCGAAAGACTCCCTTTCCTGGGTGTATTTCAAAAACGAACACTACAAATGTCATCTTCAACAATGGTAGAAGCGCTGAAAAGGTACACCTTTAACTCTAAAGCTGTCTTGGAATGTCACAATGCACTAAACAAACGGGCTGTAAGCAACAGATTAAAGTTGTCAATTTAAATTGTCATCCTATACTATATATGTATATACTAAAATCTTGTTAAATGATCCTCAAAGACAGACTTCTTACTGATAGTTCAGACTTTTTGCAAAAACAAATGGTGCACTGTGTCGTTCAAATCATAGAACACATCGAGTGAGACCAGTGTGAAGCGAAATCACTTTTCCAACTTGCATCGGTTCTTGCACTGGCAACAATATTTACCTCTGAATCACTTTCTTTCTGTATTGCTTCTTGCATCGTGTATCGCGATGCGTCTAGCATCACTGCTTGCATTGATGACATCGCTTGACATTGCTTGTAAAGCACCAAACATCGCTTCTACCATTACCATTCGTAAAACTTCTCATTTAGAGTGGTGCTTTTGCTGCTCGCATCGTATCAATTTTATTTTTATGCAGTTCCTATCCTGGCGATTGTGGATGACGCTGATTCATACGCGGGTGGTCCGATAAGTACTTGGCCTATAAAAGAAAAACAAAAATTTTGGAGAAATGGCGATCTATTTTTCAATATAGTCTCCTTCTAGCTCGATACACTTGACCCAGCGATGCTCCAACTCCTTTAACCCGTTTGAAAAATACGTTTTCTCGAGGTGTGCAAAGTAGGCCTCCGTGGCGGCGATGACCCCCTCATTCGACTGAAATTTCTGCCCGGCGAGTGACTTTTCAAGTTTTTCAGTTGGTAGCCCAATTCGACCAATTTGGCCGTGGCGAGGGCGGAGGAGTGAGCCGGTGCGTTATCATGGTGAAAGAGCACTTTTTTCTTCGCCAAGTGGGGCCGTTCTTTCTTCAATTCGGCGTCGAATCGGCCCAATAATTTGGCATAGTACAGCCCTGTGACCGTTTTGCCCTTCTCCAGGTAGTCGATGTGGATCACACCTTGTAAATCCCAGAAAACGGTGGCCATCACCTTTCCGGCCGATGGGACAGTCCTCGCCTTCTTCGGAGCACGTTCGCCGGGTGAAGTCCACTGTTTCGACTGTTCCTTGGTCTCTGGTGTGTACCAGTGGATCCATGTTTCGTCGACTGTCACGAAACGACGCAGAAACTCCTTCGGATTGCGCTTAAACATCGTCAAACACTGCTCTTGAAGTGGTCTCACGGTTGCGCTTGTTGTCCGGAGTGAGCAAGCGCGGTACCCATCGCGCCGACAGCTTTCTCATGCCCAAAATTTCATGCAGGATATGACCCATGCGATCTTTTGAAATGCCTACTGTCTCAGCTATCTCGCGCACCTTCAATCGGCGGTCTGCCAATACGAGATCGCGGATTTTTGTCACGTTAGCCTCGGTGGTAGCGGTTTTCGGGGCACCTGGACGTGGCTCATCAAAAACCGACGTGCGACCACGTTGGAACTCGTTAAACCAATTTTTTATGGTCGCCATCGAAGGAGAAGAGTTACCGCAGATAGCATCCAAACGCTCTTTGATTTCGCTGCGCGATTTCCCTTCCAAAAACAAGAATCGAATCACCGTTTTTCCATTTTTCCATTTCAACTACCAGTCCGATCGACAGTAGCCGTCTACTAGAATGTACTACACGATAGTAAGTTGCTCTTGCGATTTGAATTGAATTGAAGAGTATGGGGTGTGTCATTACAGGACACTTGCACTGCGACCATAAAGATCTATTGTACCCCCTTCTTTGATCTAGGATTTTAGTGTTGCTTTCATGAAGTTAACAACTTTCCTAGATGGGATATCCTGGAAGTCCTTCCCTGTTAGTTGTGTCTTTGTTGACATTTCGAGTCGCTCTTCAGTGAGTTCTGGGCATTTTGTGAGAATGTGTTCCATTGTTTCTTTATCCTGCCCACATCGTCTGCAAGACTCAGTGCTGCTGAGACCCATTTTGAATAGGTGGTGATTGCAAGTGCCGTGCCCTGTTAGAGCTTCACATAGCAGTTTTAGTTCGGCTTTATTTAGTTCTAGTGCCTCTTTTGCACGTTTTGGATTGTGATTCTGTTCCATAAAGATTTTAGAGTGTTTTAAGCCCTCTTGTCTGTTCCAGAATTGGTTCTTTTGTTTGATGACCCATTTGTTTAAAGTTTTATTTGTATCTGTGTTGTCAAATCCATAAAGGGGGAAGGGTCCAATAAAAGGCATCTGGGCGCCTTTTTTGGCTTGTAAGTCCGCCTTTTCGTTGCCTTTATGACCTGGCACCCAAATCAACTTTACTTTGTTGTTTATCGCCAGTTTATTTAAACGTTGGTGACATTCCCAGACAGCTCTAGAGTTACATGTATAACTTCTTAGGGCTTTGAGAACCGCCTGGCTGTCTGAGAATATGGATATCTTTAATCTGTTGGGCTTTTGTTCACTAATGTAGTGTACCGCCGCATTTATTGCATACAGTTCAGCCTGAAAGATTGTTGATTCACCGCAGAGAGGGATGTGAAGGCTACATTTAGGTCCTATCACACCAGCCCCTACTTTATTTCCGGATTTGGACCCATCTGTATACCACTTTTGGGCACCATCCTTCAACCAAGGGGGATTGTTTTTCCATTCCTCCCTGTTTGGAATGAGTGTTTCGAAGTGTTTTTTAAAGTTCAGCTGAGGGGACATTAGGTCACTTACACGAGTTAGTTCCCAGACGTTGTCGACCTTTTCTAGAATCTCTAGATGTCCAGTCAGGTTCCCTTTTTTGTAGTTATAGGTTCTTTGTATCTTTAGGGCTTGTTTGGTCGCTTCTGCCTGAACGGCAGTGTGTAACTGCGGAATGTTTAGGATTGCCTCCATTCCAGCGGTTGGAGTGGTTTTCATTGCTCCAGTTATACAAATACATGCTAGTCTTTGTATTTTGTTGAGTTTGCGTATTGTTCCTTTTTGTACGCATTTCCTCCACCATACCGCGGCGCCGTATAGTATGGTTGGTTTGATCATCTGATTGTATATCCATATACTCATTTTTGGGTTGAGTCCCCATGTTTTGCCCACCAGCTGTTTTAGGGACCATAAGGCCTTTACAGCCTTTGAGTATATGTTATCTAGGTGTGCATTCCATGAGAGTTTATGATCCAGTGTTATTCCTAGGAATTTTACCTCTTTCTTTATTGGGATGCAGGTGTCTTTTATTTTAAGGTTTGGTAGATCGATTGATCTTTTCCTGGTAAACCTAATTATTTGGGTTTTGCTGGGATTGATAGAGAGTTGTTCTTTATCGCACCAGTTCCATGTTATTTTTAGGGCGTGTTGCATGAGATTCCCTAGAATGTCTTCTTGTTTGCCTTTTATGAATATGGTGATGTCATCTGCATATCCAATGGCAGTAAAGCCTTTGTTGTTAAGTTCCCAGAGAAGTTCATCTACCAGAATTGACCACAGAAGCGGGGATAGAACACCCCCTTGCGGGCAACCTCTAATGGTTTTGATAACTAGTTCTGAGGTACCTAACTTGGCTGTTATGCGTCTATCTTTTAGCATATTATTGATCCATCTAACTACTACGGGGTCCACCCTTTTTGCATGTAATGCTTTAGTTAGTGATGAGTGATTTGCATTGTCAAATGCTCCCTCTATGTCCATAAATGCTCCAATTGCTACTTCTTTTGAATTTAAGGCCTTTTCAATGATTTCCGTAACTTTGTGGAGTGCGGTTATCGTAGATTTGCCTTTTTGGTATGCAAATTGTAGTTTATGGAGTGGAGATATCTCCAGTGTTGTTCTTATAATTAGTTCAATCAGTTTTTCCGTTGTTTTTAGTAGGAACGAGGATAGACTGATTGGTCTGTACGATTTAGGATTATCTGGTGGTTTGTTACCCCCTTTAGGTATGAATATGACCCTAATCCTTCTCCATGTACGTGGTATGTAACTAGTGGCAAGGCTGGTTCGGATAATTTTTACCAACAGTGCCTTTAGTTTATTGTTCCCATGTATTAGTAAAGCTGGAAATATTCCGTCCGGTCCCGAAGCTTTAAATGGCTTGAAGCTGTTAATGGCCCAGTCTAGCTTCTCGTACGTTATATATTTCCTCACGCTGTTATTACTATTTTGATAATAGTTTGGTAAGTTATAGCTGAGATTACAGCTAGTTTCCACGGTACAGCCAGGAAAGTGAGTCTTAAGGAGTAAATCTAGGGTGTCCGTGAAGTTATTTGTCAGGTTTCCATCCAGGTTTTTGAGCAGACCTAAGGAATCATGGTTTCCCTTGGATAACGCTTTGTAGACTCTTGCCGTTTCTGGTGTGTCTTTAAGGTTATCACAGTAGTTCATCCATGATTTCCTTTTGGATGCCCTGATTCCTTTATTATAATTGGTGAGAGCTTCCTTATATGGCTGCCAGTTGCCCGTCTTTTTTGCCCTGTTGAACTCTTTCCTTGCTGACTTCCTGAGTTTGCTCAGTTTGGAGTTCCACCAGGGTACGGATACTTTGGATTTTTTTTCTTTTAGTGGGCAGCTTGCATGGTAGGAAGATAATATGGTGTCCGTGAGAAATTCGACTGAGTTGTCTAGTTCCTCTGGAGTGTTGGTGTTCAGATGAACCTCTGATAGTTTTTCATTTAGGAGGGATTTATACATTTCCCAGTTTGTGGCTTTGGGAGATCTATATCTCACCAGGGTCTCAGCCTGTGTTCCCATGTTGAGTTTAAAAGTGATGTGGTTGTGGTCAGAAAAGGAGTTTTCTTTCGAGACCTGCCACTCTTTAATCAAGTTAGATATTTTGTTAGTAATTAGTGTGAGGTCTAGAACTTCTTTCCTTATTGCATTTTGGAAAGTTGGTTCTTTGCCTCTATTTGCTATATTTAGGTTAGTATCGACGAGAAATTCTAGGAGAGACTCACCTCTTGAATTTGTATCGCTACTGCCCCAGATAGTATTGTGAGCATTTGCATCGCAGCCAATGACTAGGTGTTTCCTATTCTGTTTACAGAATCTTACCAGTTTTTTTATGTTTTCTGGTGGTGCTTCCTCTTCTTCACCGGGAAAATAGGCTGAGGTGACGATTACCTCAGTTCCCATCATGTTTACTAGGATCGTCACTGCGTCTCTATCGGTGAATTCTGAAATTTGTAGGAAGTTAATATCATTGTTAATAAGTATTGCGGCTCTCGGTGTATCAGCCGCTTTGTCGTAAACCAACTTACAGTTTTTGATGTTTAGTCCTGATATTTTGTTTTTATTGATCCAGGGCTCTTGGATGAGCCCTAGATTGAATCTTCCTCCCGCATGCCTTTTTTGTATTTCTGCCGATGCAGATTTGGCATGCTGGAGGTTCGCCTGCAGGATTTTTAACATGCGGTTTTGTCTGAGGACTCTTTAGCGTCCTCTATTTCAAGGATTCTTTCATCCTCTGTTGTTTTCTCCGCGTTGTTGAGTCTCCTTAGACAGATTTGTCCAAACTTGAAGTAAATAGTGTTACTTCTCGACTCTAGGATTTTGGCGATTGACCGGTCCATAGAGAGGACTAGCATGGCAGCTGTGCTTTTGTTAACCCTTTTAAGCGTCCTCCAAGAGTCAGCTTTTAGGCCTTCATTCTGTGACTGTATGAGTCCCAGTATTTTTTCAGTGGCTGTGCTGGCAGCGTTTGGGAAGTATCCAATTAGGGTACATGGTTGAGGAATCGAATCCTCTTTTGTAGCCCATAGTTCGGCTCCCTCCCATGGCTTCAGCAACGGTGTGGTTATTTTCAGCCACTCCACTGTACTTTCCGTCATGCAGTTTAGGGTTAAAAAGCCCGCCTTGAATGTGCAGCTCTGGAATTGAGGCTTTACGATGCTGTCCTTTTGACAAAGGACTTTCTCGAGTATCGCCTCTTGCAATTCCGTTAGCTGAGCTGTATTCAATGTCGTGTTTGGATAATCCTTGGCTAGGACAGCCATTTTTATGCCAATGCACGCCTCTCCATAGGTGGTATCAGGCCTCCTTTTGCTTGTTGAGGGACCAGGTACCGGAACGGGACCAGGTCCAGAGCCAGGACGAGGTCCAGAACCAGGACGAGGTCCTTTTGTGCAAAGCTTCTTGCTTTGTGCTATTTTTTGAGGCGATTTATCATCCGACCTCTGTCTTTTTGGAGCTGGTGTTCTTGCTCCTTTAATCGGGTTCATTGCTGATACCCTTGCTTTTTCAGGGTCCATGCCCTTTTTTATGAGGAAGGCCATGCGTTTTCTCCCCGCACCGCTTAACCTCTTTAGCTTTTCATGGACACTAAGTTTGTCCATCTTTAGTGTGACATCGCAAGCATCTTTTTGGGCGGAGTTACTAGGTCCCTCTGCACCCTTTGCTGCTTTGTTACTTAAGGCTTCTTCAGCCTCTTTGATAAGGTTTTTGGGACTTTTAGGGCAGTCCCCTCCCTTGGTTGAAATTGTGTTTGAGATTTTGATTCCCACGAGTCCCGCGAGAAAGGAGTTTCATTCGAACCAGAGCTCCGGATTAGCTCGAATGGGCATTTATTTAAATGGGACCTCGCCAGGGCATCCCAAGTTCGCATACTAGCGACTAGTTATCCCACTAGCCATTCATCCTTCGGCGTATGCAGTGCCACCTTGGATTAGGGAGTTTTTTAAGGAGTTAGTCTTCTCCTCGCCCAACTAGATTTTGCCAGCAATTCAGCAGAGACATGACCTTACTGAGCTTGCTGTTAACTGGCGCCATCTGGCGGTGAGGCTAGGTACTTATCGGACCACCCTTCTTCAGGATTTTACTTCAAAGAAAACTCCCCGATCTCATCAAGCAGCGATCACACGTGCAAGGGACGACTTTGACCTCTAACTACAATTTACTACAGCTAATTCCAAATGCCCAGCACGAGAGTTCCTATGTATCGTCAATTTAATTAAATCGCTGTTAATATATGCTGTTCATTAGCTGCTGGTGCCCAGCCATTCGAACGACTCTATCTCAAGGTTTCTACTTGGTCACACAGCTCACGCACAACAAACAGCAGTCCATGAAAACGACGTCAAATCACCACCATTGCCCTGCCCTAAACGACGTCAATAATCAACATTTCCGCATCACTCCAATGGCAGTAAACTCCAGAGCTGATGACCTTTCCACCCCTCATTTGCTTCTCGCAATCACTAGCTTT
Organism: Merodon equestris; assembly: GCA_958301585.1. Lineage (NCBI taxonomy): Eukaryota > Metazoa > Arthropoda > Insecta > Diptera > Syrphidae > Merodon > Merodon equestris. The sequence continues at coordinate 49,477,942 of OY284415.1, read as the reverse complement.
AGTACGCCCCACATGTAGTTCGAAAAAAAACAAAACAGTTTTCCTTCTCCTCTACCATAGCTCAGCGGAATAAGCAATTCACCCGAAGTTACAAGCACCATTAAATACAACTTGAATCACGTCCGACTGCTAGCAATGAAGCCGCAATATGGCTGTAATCAATGTTCCTGGGAAATGGAATCAATGGACCGTGAATGCTTGATGCATTTCCTTTAATAACCACCTTCAATTAACCCACGCCAGCAATAAGGTCTTATTCGATTACCATCTGGACTTCAGTTTATTATTTTCTGATTATAGTTTGAATACAGGAGGGAGCCTTATTACGATTTTCCAAGCAATCACTCATGAACGAGCACACAAGAAACACCCATATCGCCTCTGACTTCCTTGGTCCCGGACAGCATAATGAGATGAAAGTGATCTGGCTACGCTCCTGCACTGCAGTCGTAGGGAATGGAAACACATTAGTACTTCACCACACTTCGGAGCGTCCATATTGTTCGACGGATTTTACTTTTCTCTTCATCTGCATCGAATTGACTCCACAAAACGGAACTGCAGGACTACGAGTAAGCTAGTTTTTTCGCCGCTTAATCGAGTCTTTGAACACGCAGACGAAGAAAAAACCAATTCCAATCACAGCTGTCATCCTTTGAAATTATTCGAGTTTTTTCTCCCACCGTCCTTTCGAACCTTCTTTTTTTTCGTTCTCGGTCGATTTAATCCGCCGTCTAGCTAGTTTGCCAGATTTAACAGATAACTGCGGTTGATTACACCAACAGCTGGGAATCACGACGTGCTTTTGCTCTCTCTTTCCATCATTCCTTGAATCCATCCCAATATCCTTAAAGCTCGAGCGAAACAAATAAAGATAAAGAGAATCGGAGAAAAGGATTACTCATCCATTGCTGAATAGATCCATAGAAAGCGTAACAAATGTCAGCGGCGAGTAATCTCGTTTGTCTTCAGTTTATTCGGACATCAAACGGTCCTTCCTCGATAATACCAATCACAAAGATACATTTTGACCTTTCATCAAATACCACTCCCAACTGTCTCGAAAATAAACTAATCGATATCCCTCCTATCTCACACAGACTACGAGTAAACCCACCTCAGATATTACACAATGAATCGTGTGGAAATGAACAAATAATAACGGTGTATGACGTGAATGACGTGAATGACTACAATTATTGCATATCCAATAACCATCAGACACAAATGAAGTCATAAGGACGTGCGTCGTGCAGAATGATGGAGATCGGGTGGTTGGAGGCTTGTGTGTCCTTGTGCCATTAACGCATTGTTTTCGGAGCTTACGAGAATTCTCTTGTCATAAACGTGACATGTGGATGCCTAGTTAACTGACAGATGTCAGTTGGGTTTGGCGGATGAATTTGTGCTATTGTGAATGGACAGGTTGATTAATGTCCTGTTAAATGGTTAGAGGCAGTATTTCAAAATTACACTTGAAATTTTGCCTGTGAGTTTCGTGAATTTATGTACAACTGACAAGTGTCAGTGACATAATTGCAAAGGGCGTGTATGGTATTTTGGCTTGAAATTGCAGCTTAGATCCTGCTTGTATTGATGATTACTAGCAACTCTTCTCTGACTCACTCCACTCTGTCAGCAAATTTTAATTCAAGAAGTGTAGAAATCGATCACCATATTGGAAGATGCTATAGCTTTTGAAAATGGCAGCTTTGTTTTGACATTTGTGGAGTAAACAGAAGTTGGATAAACATTGACGAGCCTCGGACGCTATTATCCTTAAGCTAATTAAGAAAAATTAGTCTGTGATTTTGGCTTAATGTGAGTTTCGGCGCAGATTTTCCTAACTGGTCAAACATTTTTTGTTTATAATTGACACGTGCACAAGGGGTTATGAATACCCTTAAGTGTCAAGAAGTCAAGACACAATACGGGCCGAAGGTATAGAGGGAGAGAGGGAAATGAGGTATCGGTGCAGACTTGTTTTAAATGTTTGTGGATTGTAATGAGTGGCCTGTCCGAAGACTGGTTTAAGGGTGAACTGATGAACACACATACCATGGATGGAAAGTCTTTCAGTTTCATCGACACAAGCGCCATACAAGGATAATGGCTGATTATTTAGTTAGCTTAAGTGACAGTAGACAGTATAGAGTTTTGGAAGCCTTAAATTCCACTCTTTTGCTTATACTCCATTTAGTTATGCTGATAAGTTCGGAATTTAATGTGCTCAACTAACGCTGCCGTTACAGTTCTATGGCCGAAGAGCTGGGACGTGAGTCCTGGAATGCGAAGGAGTATACTGGATTAGAAGTAGCAGTTAAGAGGTCATTTATAAAAATGAGGAACAGTGTCGGTGACAGAACAGGGCCCTGAGGAACACTAGGATTTATTTGGTGAATATCAGACTTGAAACCGTCAGAAAACAACTCGAATTGGATGACCCGAAAAGTAATTTCTAATCCATAGCATATTTCCATGCCCTTAGAAAGAAGAGACGTTAGTGGATGTGGGAAACGAAGATTGGCCCTTTTTTAGGAAGAGCTTGTAAAATGCTGCTTTTCATTTGCTCGGACAGAGACCAGAAGTATTGGGAAAATATCATCAGCGCCAGCGGATTTGTGCACGCTGAGTTCCTTAAGTATTCTTGCAATTACACGAGTGCGAAAGTGGACGTGTACCGTGGAAGAGTGTACGCCATCAAGTACAGGCGGAGACAAAGTGCAATTTGGAAGCGTTGAGTTGGCTGCAAAATGTGCAGCTAACAGATTAGCTTTGTCTAAAAAGCTGTAAGCTGGGATGTCATTGTAAATGGGGGTAGATATTGAGGACGAGGCAGAATTCTTTATGCTTTTCACAAATGACCAAAAATTTTTGCTACCTGGGACAATTGTTTGCCTCAACTTTGGCCATGGGAGAATTTGACACGTCGAATGAATGCATTACAGGCGTTTCTGGCTTGTGCAAGCTTATTCCAGTTTTCCTTAGAGGATTGGCTTTGTAACTCCGGAAACTCAGGTCTCTCAATCTGCAGCTCTAGTCGTACCACGCATTTGCTTTAGGTTTGATGGTTTTCACCCTATGTGGAGTGAAGGATCTCATATCCAGTTAAACCAGTAACCAGTTAAAATTCCTTAAAAAGTTGTTGAGTCCGTTCTAATTGGTATTCTCGTAAAGTCATACTGTTCTTTTTGGAATTCGTTCTCTCTATGTGGTTTGAATACGAGAAATTAGTTGAAACGACACATTGGTCTGCCGAGCCTAGAGTTGACAACAAATACTTATCAGGAATGATCGATTGACCGATACTATGGATGGGTGGAGTAGCAATTTACTGCAAATTCAGACTAAATTGCAAAATTATCTCGAACTCCAATGGTAGTGGAATCGAACATCTTATGGTCCAAATATCCGACTACAATACGAAATGCTTGGTAGCATGTGCGTATGAAGATGCTCACCTACTCCTTTTTTCACAACCTTATCTGATTATTGTGCACAATACCAACATATAGTCATCCGTGGCGACTTATATAGACACCTAAGGAAATCAGACTCACTTACCTTTCAAATGAAGGACTTAGTTGCCTCCGCTGGAATGGAAATAATTAATACCAGCTATCGATTCTCTTCAGCTTCACGATTCTCTAATAATTGCATATCGAGCCTTCTCGATCTAATATTCGTCTTTTCTCCGTCACTTGTCTTGCTGTTTGATCTCGATCGTCTGGTTTCTCCGATCTTCTGATCTTCTTTTCTGTACTTACGATCTGAACATGTCAAAAACTGCTGTCCCTGATAACTTTTTATTCAAAGATTTTAAGTCTATTGACTTGAAATACCTTCAAACTGCCGCTACTTCCGCCCCTTGGATGCAGGCCGATCCCAACGACAAAACCGTGACCTTTCAGGAAATCCTGATGCAATTGTTCGATAAATGTGTACCTACAAAAATAGTCAAGATCTATAATCAAGCATGCTCTTGGTATACGGTGGAAGTGGTTAATGCCATTAAAGGAACAGGCTTTTACAATAAATGGAAACATAGCCCATCTCAAGTCAATTGGTCATCATACAAGATTGCGCGTAACTACGCTACCGCAGTAGTGCGTGCTTCAAAACTTAACTTTTTCAGATCTAAACTAAGTGTAAATAGTATTAAATCAGACTCCATTGGAGAGGTTGGCATACCAATAGGATTTGTCAAACTCATTTTACCACAAATAACCTCCCATCTTACGCATGTAATCAATTGGTGTATAATTACATCGACCTTTCCGCAGTCATGGAAAATCGCTGGAATTATACCCATTGCTAAGAAAACCAACCCGGCGTCCACGGCCGACTCTAGACCAATCAGTATCTTGCCCTACTTATCCAAAGTCAAAACACAAAACACTTTTACCATTAATGATGTACTTTATAACCAGCAATCAGGATTCAGAGCAAATCACAGCGGCTCTACAGCCATGATTAATGTTCTTGAAGAAATAAGAACATTCTTTGATAAAAACTACATCTCTACAAAGTAAATCACGATATCCTGTGCTGGAAGCTACAGAACAACTTTGGCTTCAGTGATGGTGCGGTTAAATTAGTGAGAAATTTTCTCTCCGGGAGGCAACAAAAAGTCGTTATGCGTGAAAGCGATTCATCTCATGGAAGTAAAGCAAAGTGTTCCGCAGGGTTCAATGTTAGGTCCGATTCTTTTCTGTATGTTCATAAACGATCTATTCTAGACATGCCTTTTTCAGATCTAAATGAACTCGCGTCTCTCATGAACGATGACTTGAAACTTATCGACGGTTGGTCAAAAGCGAATGGCTTACAACTCAATCCAATCAAGTCCCAAGTAATCCCTATCTCGAAAACAAAAATTAATCTCAACCATCTCCCTGCCCTCTATCTAAGCATTTCTATGATTAAAGCCGTGGAGAAAACCACTAGTCTAGGATATGTTATAAGCAGAGATCTATCTGGGTATGATCACATTAATATGGTAATTGGTCGCATTGTGGATCAGTGCTTATTACACTCCGTAGATACCCGCAAAAAACTTGTAATTGCTCTAATTCTACCTCCCATAAAATGCGGTGAATTAATATATTGTCATCCTGACTCGCTCTCCATGCAAAAGCTACAGGTGGCATTTAATGATGCATTACGCTATATTCACGGCATTCGTAGATGTGAACATATCAGTTTTCAATAATACATGAATGGCAGGAACTGTATTTTCTTTCACAAAATCATACTAATATATAATTCGCTGCCCATTTCTACTTCTGAAACGTCCCAGACAACCATAGAACAGGTAAAAGGTAAATTTGATTCGTATTTCTCTCCTAAGCTCAATATTACATTCGAGCGATACAAATTTAATAAAATTGTGCAGCAGGAAGGCGAATCGATCGACGAGCTTACATCGCGATTAAGATTTCAAGCTCAAAACTGTGAATTCAAAGAACTTACCAACAGCTTATTAAGAGACCAGCAAGTCCTTCGAATCAGAAGCGAAACTCTACGAACAAAATTACTATCCGAAGACGTAGTAGCCTTAAGCATTTGTCAAGCAACAGAGCTCGCCCAGAAGCAAAGTGCAGAAATCCATCAAAACGCAATCGCTAACGTCAATTTCGTGCAGAAGGATCAGGCAAACAAATCATTTAACTGCAGAAATTGTGGTAGCAATTATACAATTCGCAACTGTCCAGCAACACATTTGCAAAAAATGCAAGCGAAAAAATCATTTCGAAAAGATGTGCAGAAAATTTAGGAAAAAAAAGTCATCTAAAGCTGTAGACAGTTGTGAAATAAAATCGAGCGATTAAAGCGAAGTCTTATAGGCTGTCTTAAGAGTACTAGCAGCACAGTTAACGACAAATTCACAGAAAAAATAAATATTGGACACCGGAGCCCAATGCAATGTCCTTCCAAAACGCATAGTAAACAAATTTCACATTACAATCCACCCTTGCGGAGTCAAGCAGTTAATTACATTTGGGAAACAAAAAATTAAAGTTCTCGGGGAATCATTTGTCCGATGTAAAATCGCCAACACCACCTGTAATATTGCTTTTAAAATTGTGGCAAACGACGTTAAGCCAATTCTAGGCGCAAACGCTTGTGATGAACTTAATCTAATAAAAAGAATTAACAACGTCGATATCGAGAGCAACATACATATATGAAGGGCTAGGATGCCTAAAGGACTTCTTGTACGACATTGATCTGGTTGACAATCCTAAGTTCGAAATTTTTCCACCACGCAAGATACCATTTAAAATTCGAGACGACGTTAAGGATGAACTGGATAAAATGGTCAAATTGGATGTTATAGAACCAGCGTACGAACCTACCCCAGCCGTTCCGCCGATGGTCATTGTCAGAAAAAATAATAAAATACGGATTTGCATTGACCCAACAGTAGTTAACAAAAATATTATTAGACGTCATCACCCGATGAGGACTTTTGAAGAAATTGCGGCACAGTTGCGAGGCGCCAAGTACTTCACACTCTTAGATTGCGCAAGGGGATTTTGGCAAATCCGAGTGTCAGACCGAACGAAAAAGATCTTGACGTTTTCCACTCCGTGGGGTCGCTATTCCTGCAAAAGACTACCTTTCGGAATTTCATCCGCCCCGGAAGTCTTCCAAAATATTATGGAAACGCTTTTTTTTCTTATTCATTCGAACACTATAGAAGGACTCAGACATACAACAAAAAAAGTTGTTAAAATCATTGAGAACAACGGATTGAAACTCAACAAAAACAAGTGCAAATTCGAACAGACTTCGGTGAAGTTCCTCGGCCACATAATTAGCAGCAACGGATTACATCCGGATCCTGAAAAAATCGAAGCGATCAATCAATCAAAGGATATTTGGAAAATGTACGTACCTCAGTAAATTTATAAGAAATTACTCATCTGTCACCGCACCATTAAGAACCTTACTAGAAAAGTCATCATACTTTTACTGTGACAAGAGTCAACAAGCGGCATTCGATAAACTTAAATCAATAATTACAAACCCACCTGTACTCAAGCTTTACGACGTAACCAAAGAAGCAAAAATACAAGTTGATGCCAGTTCATTTGCAATAGGTGCAGTACTTCTACAAGAAGGTCATCCGGTGGCATACGCTTCAAAGGCCCTAACAGACACACAAACGAGATACTCACAACTTGAGAAGGAAGCACTGGACGTCAAGTTCGGTTGCGAAAAATTTCAACAATACATCTGGGGAAAGAAGGTAATTGTTGAATCCGATCATAAATCACTTTCGTCTATCTTTCAGAAACCGATTCATGCATCCCCACCACAACTTCGAAGAATAAGGCTTGCTCTTCTAACATTCAATCCCGTAGTTATTTATTTACCCGGCAATAAAATGCTGTTAGCAGACCCCCTTAGTCGTGACTGTGAAAATAAAGCCTTAAAAGACAACGAATCCTCAGAGTAAGATAATTCCCTAGAAATCTTAACAACGCTGTCGATCTCCAACAAAGAATTGGCTAAAATGAAGAAGGCTACAAACGAAGACTCAATATCCCAAGAACTAATTAAAGTTTTAGTTTTTTTTTAGTTTTCAATTCATTTTTATTCATAATTTCTTAGATCTATCTTAGATGCCTTGAAGAGGCTGAAGCTCTCAAAGTGTCCACTGACGTAGCTCTCTCCAGCCACCAAAAGCGTTGATGCTGTCGGACTACGTCTCCTCGATCCCGGCGTGAGACCGATCTACAAAACCTGAGGCGCTCGGGCTCACGGAGCGCGACATCGGGTTCGTAGAGGAATCGCCGTTCCACGGAATTGCGACCCACGTGGAAGATTAGCGGTACCGCCAATCTAACCTGGATCAGCCCACATCTATCTAAATAGAGGAATGCTTCTGGCGGCACAAAGCCATTAAGGCGCACTCTCTCGTGATATAAATCGTTGGGGTAGTAAGCCCCGAAGATCAGGCTATTGACCGAAGTCATTGCTCCCGCAACGTGGCTTCGAATCAGTTTGATCAAAAAATTATCTACCGTACAATCCTGGCCCTATTGTATAGGACCTCGTTCGGGTAAAATTTCGTGTACTCAGATTCGGGTGTCCTATGTAGCCCCAGACACGTCCTGAGACATTGTCTCTCAAACATCCGAATCCTTTCCATTAAGCTGGCTCTCACATTGAACCAGACGGGACATCCATAGGCAACCATGGGCCTATGTTGTGGACTCCTTTAATAAGCCTTTTATACGCTTATGCTGCTCCAGTGTCTTGCACCGAACAGCATAGCGTTTTTGGTCTAAACATTTGATTTCAAAATTGCCTACACCAATAGCATACTTACAGAGATCGATGGTCTCTCGTAGGGCCGTGGTATAGGTGAAGATGGGTGGCACTTTCTCCTTTTTAGGACGTTGCTGCTGCTTCTGCTGCTGCGGCTGTTGTTGTTGCTGCTGCTGTTGCGGCTGTCGTTGTTGCTGCTGTTTCTGCTGCTGTGGCTGTTGCTGCTGGTTTTTCTGCGGCTGCTGTTGCTGTTGCTGCTTTTGCTGTGGGGCGGCTGTTGCCTGCTCTAAATGCCTCTTCTTTATCTCCTTCAGCTTATCAACTACGGCCTGCAGCTGGGCACGTAGGATACGCTCTTTCTGCTCCAGTTCGCTACGCTCTTCCTCCGTAGCCGAATATAAAAGGGGGGCGAAGGGGTTATTGTACCCCGTGTAGCGGCCTTCCCTACCATAGGAAAGGTAGGCAGTATCCGCTTCCACGGGGATCGCTGGTTTTGGTTGTTGTTGTCCAGCTGCTTTCGACGTTGATGGTGTTGGTGATGGCGCCCCTTTCCTCGCTTCGACCTGCAGCTTTTCAGTCGAAGTAGTGAGGGAGGGGCGCTTAATTAGATTGGGCCTCGGGTTGCCCCTTCTGCGCCTCTTCATGACGACGGCCGGTGTTGCGAAATCGGATGATAAATCACCCGATTCCGACTCCGTACGACGTACGGGTTTTCCCCCAACGTCTCCCGACATCTCCTCCTGCTACTTCCAACTAATTCAGAAGCAGCAAAAGAAACAGAGAAAAACGCACACGAAAAAAAAAACTTTCCTCCCGACTTGGGATCCGAAACCATCTTCTGGCCTAAAAGGGGTCAAGACATATTTAACTTTGTCAAAAGGTGTGCAGCGTGCCAAGTACATCAACGCAACAATATTAAGTTTAAAATAGGCACGAAAGAAATTCCCAAACATGTATTTGATATCGGAGCATCAGATCTTTTCAATTTCAATGGCAAAGATCACATTATTTTCATCGATAGTTTTTCAGCGAAATTTGTCATTCATTTTTTAAAGGAGATTTTTGCTGTATTTGGTACTCCTCGAACATTAGAACCGGATAATGGACCGCAATTTGCTTGTATGGACTTCAAAAAATTTGCAGAAGATTGGAAGTTTAATCACACCACAAGTTCGCCGTATCATCCATGTGGTAATGGTCTAGCAGAGCGTGCAGTCCAAATTGCGAAAAACCTCTTAAAGAAGTCACAGTACGATAACACGGACATTCACCTTGGTATTCTTAATTATATGAACACATCACGAGCAAATCTTGGATCACCAGTCGAACGTTTGTTTGGTCACCACATACGAAGTCTTCTTCCAACACGAACAGAATTTTTGCAACTTGAAGCAAATGCACACGTTCCAAACTCGCTACGCGACGAACGGAAAAAATAGGCCGCATATGCTAACAGAGGAACAAGAAATTGCCAATTACTTCATCCGGGCGATTCAGTTGTAACCAGATTACACAAGGAGCAATGGAAGCCAGCAATTGTCGAAAAACAAATTCACCTAAGGTCATACATTATTCGCGACGAAGCTGGAAATCAATACCGTAGAAACATCACAAACATTAGACCAACCGAAGGAAACATCGAAGAAATCCCACCTACTGAATCCCTGTCACCAGTTCCAGACACTTCATCGATGCCACCAGGAGCAAACACTTCGTCGACATCAAAGGTGGAAAACACTCCACTGACACCACCGGACCCAAACATTACTGTAGCCCATCCAGAACAACCAGAAAAAATTCCTGAATTAGATAAACAGAAAATAAGTTCAACAACTGCAGAACATATCCTTAGACCAGAAACCAGAATGAGACGTGCGTCTTTGGTACGTCTTCCCCCGTGATACCCTGAAACTTTGAAAGAAGTTCAGGTTCGTAGCGACAAAACCCGTTACAAACGAGCTTCTATCCCTGAATACGTGTGAGCTCATTTCATTTTACCGCAGTGTACTCCTGCCACACACACTCTTGGAATAATAACAATGTGCGTGATTGTTTACAAAATTTTGACAGCACTTGAGGTACCCACGTGCTCGCCCGAGCTTGTAGGCAAACGTCGGCGGCCATTTTAAGTGGTACGTCTCATTGGTGGTTTCTGCCTTAGACGTTAGTCAAGAAATGTCAAACCTCTGGATCGATTGACATTTTAAGAAACAAACATTTGTCACTTTCTCACAACAAGGGGGATGAGAACATGCCTGTATCATACATGTTTCTATTACTACATATTATGAATTAATTTGTGATTAATCTTTATATGTCAATAAAACATTCATTCGTCCTCTTATAACCCTGCTGCTCACACATTTAGATCTGGCGGCCAGAACCGCTTTTCGAAAGCGGACCGAACTAATTCGCGCTCCCAACACACATACATATAATATTGGTTGTACACAGCCAAACATACATATAAGAAAAACGTTACAGAATGAACGGGACAGAGACTACGATGTGAGTATTATGAAATCCCAAGAAAACGATCATAACTAAGAAAGTCAATGGAAAGGAATTAAACTCACTTGCTTACCGTCAACCCAGAAGCCCAGTAGAACCCTATTCGCCTTCTAGTAGAGAGCATTTCTCAGTAATCCTACTGAAGAAACCAGATAAAGTAGAGAACATCTGTCAACTACTATAGTATATGAGTTGTTAAAGGAACAAGCAAGTGAGGTGGATTTACATTCATATGTACATATGTCTGTGAAATCCTAGGGAATGACGTTTCAGAGTATGATAGTTTAACGATGATGCTTTCTAGGGGAACAAAATGTTACAAGTAATATTGCCACAACAAAATAAGATGTTTTTACGCTCAAGCAGTGGACCAAGGAGAGAAGACCGGAATATGGTTTCGGGATTTAAAACGAAACCATTAAATCAAAGAAAGCACTAAAATGACTAATAGACGCGGCTATCTACATAAATTGATGGTCAGTCTCTTTATGGCGTGAGTTGCTTAATGATTCAACAATAAAGCAAAAGAGCTAAATTTTCAAACCTTCAAGAGCCAATTTGATTCCTTCCTCGCCCGGACCCTGTAGATTATGCGATCTCAACAAGTCTTTTCATAGCCGTTCGTCCAATAAAAGAAATCTCCCAATTTCAATTTGAATCTTCGCTTTCACCCTCAAGTAGTTACTCGTCAAAACTAATCCGAAAATAAAACCCAGGAAACCATCCCCACTCGAACGAGCAGAGGATTATCTTAACCCTGTTTATCTCTGTCGATATTCCATTCCAATTTATTTGTCATTATTCATCGGTTACGTCCTGTTTTCGTTACCAAAGATTATTTTCCTTTCATTTTACTTCATAATGAAAAGGATATCTTTTGATTTGCCTTAATAGATATATATAACAGATATAACGGTACAGTGAAACGATGCGATACTACCTGGTCCTTGGCCTACATTACTCTTGATATTTTCTTTTCCTTGGAAATATCACATCCGGTGGAAGGACATCATTTTATTTTGGTTCAAAGTTTAATAACAGCTCAGGGGAATATTGAGGACACGCTCCTATCCGCAGGGGGAGTTCTCTGGTCAGGATGGCCTTGATAAAATGGGATATTGATGAAAATCGATCCAAGAACGTTTTGTAAAAATATACATACTTGTACGTGTATAGTATGTTTCGAAAATCATCCTGAATTCAATCACTTGATGTCATTTCGTCCTCATTTTGAATATTTCACTGATTAAGGAAAAAGAAATTAGATCTGTCCCGCCCGCTGGGTTGCGTACATTTTGCATTTATATTAAACGCGCATCTTCTGTGTAGCTGTACAGATAATATGCAAAATGCATCTAGGACGGATGATGCTTATGGTTGGGATGCATGAGACGACGATACTCCGCCAGATGCGGAAGACGAATGTCGGGTATTTGGTGCAATCCGGGCAACAGTGATTTATTCAAGAGCTCCAAACTAACTGGATTGGGGATCCAGATCCTCAGATACCATACATGTAACGATTAATTTTACGCCGCGGATGAATGCATATGCACCAGCGTCGGTTCGAAGAGACGTTTATTCAAACACCCATATGTCTTGTCGGATGTCGTTGTGAAGGATTTGTACTGATGAGGATGGTGTGTTACTTGCTTTTTTCCTTTCTTTGAAGATAAAGGATGGTTCGCCGCAGAAGATGATACAAATTAGCTGTGCGCTGTGAGTTAAGTAAATACATTCGGACTTAGACGACATCTTTGTGGTATTCCAGTTTCTGTTGACTACTCGTTTACTACTCAACAAAGAAATGAGAGACGTACAAATAATTACTCAGACTCAAGCTTTGGTTAACCATTCAGCACACAAACGTCGATTTAAATTAATTTCTGTGGTTTGAAATGCAGAGTGAAGGGCTCAGTAGTGACAAGGTTCCTGTGTCACAATGTAGCATTTCATTTTTGATTCATTAGAGCAGATGGGAGGTCGGTAAGGGTGATAAGCAAGGTATTGGGACAGTTGCCTGGAACTTGTTTAAAATGTGGTTGAAAATTCATTAGGCTGGACACAAAGTTGTAAGATTGCATTTGTGATGATTTTGTTTTGTAGTGAACTGCAAGTTGATTTAAAATAGGTTTTGATTACAGATTGATATATTATGTGCGTGTGCACAACTGATATATATGTAGGTATGTCTTTCCTACGGAACAATAGGATCGTAAACAATGTAGGTAAGTGCAAGTGGGTTAGACATATGTTAGATTGAATTTGAATGCTTCACTTCAGCCTATGCTGACATCACGTCTAATCCTTTCCTTAAATTCTAATCATGGAGGAACTTACCCACTAAACACTGTAATCACTTGACTGACCCACACAACATGAGCTGAATAGAATCTGTTTGAGGAGATGAGACGTAGCACCTCAAAAAGTAAGGACTGTTGGCATCTTAGCTTCAAAGAGTATGAGTATATGAAAGCATCATCCCAACTAAGAAGGTTGTCTTTAAATGAGCATCTAAGGCAGCTGGCACTACTCAGTCAATCCCATATGCTACCCTTTCCCCTTCCTTGTCTTAGGTGGTCATAAAAAGGCTTTTTCAAGTGGCGCGGGGTAGATTTTGTAGACGTGGTGGTTCTTCACAGTCGACTCTCCAACGTTTGGCGGCCAAATTTTATATGACTGGTTCGGTAATCATTCAGCCAACACTCGTAAATTAAAGGAAAATTAAATCGGCCGAGAACATCGCGCGCGGTCCATGAAAGTGTACAGCAGAATTCGAGGCAGTCGATTCCTCGTTGTGCACTAGAACTCAGCCTTTCGCAGACTTCAACTTGACGAACCCGTACAAGATCCAAATGAACCAGGCGCTCAAAATTCAGGACCATACGAGCGTGGTCCGATAAGTACTTAACCTCACCGACAGATGGCGCCAGTATCACAAGAGCAACTTACTATCGTGTAGTACATTCAAGTAGACGGCTACTGTCGAATTTCAGCCGGATCGGACTCGTAGTTTTGTTTTGACCGCGTGTGGAAGTGGGAGTGTGCGCGGAAATCGCGCAGCGAAATCAAAGAACGTTTGGATGCTGTGTACGGTGACTCTTCTCCTTCGATGGCGACCGTCAAAAATTGGTTTAACGAGTTTCAACGTGATCGCACGTCGCTTTTTGATGAGTCACGTCCTGGTGCCCCGAAAACGGCTACCACGGATGATAACGTGACAAAAATCCACGATCTCGTATTGGCAGACCGCCGTTTGAAGGTGCGCGAGATAGCTGAGACAGTAGGCATTTCAAAAGATTGCGTGGGTCATATCCTGCATGAAATTTTGGGCATGAGAAAGCTGCCGGAACGATGGGTATCGCGTTTGCTCACTCCGGACAACAAGCGCGACCGTGAGACCACTTGATAGCAGTGTTTGACGCTGTTTAAGTGTAATCCGAAGGAGTTTCTGCATCGTTTCGTGACAGTCGACGAAATATGGATCCACTGGTACACAAAACAGACCTAGGAACAGTCGAAACAGTGGACTTCACCCAGCGAACGTGCTCCGAAGAAGGCGAAGACTTTCCCATCGGCCGGAAAGGTGATGGCCACCGTTTTCTGGGATTCACAAGGTGTGATCTACATCGACTACCTGGAGAAGGGCAAAACGGTCACAGGGCTGTACTATGCCAATTATTGGGCCGGTTCGACGCCGAATTGAAGAAAAAATGGTCCCACTTGGCGAAGAAAAAAGTGCTCTTCCACCATGATAACGCACCGGCTCACACCTCCGCCCTCGCCATGGCCAAATTGATCGAATTGGGCTACCAACTGTGCCCCATCCACCGTATTCTCCAGATTTGGCCTCGTGCGACTTCTTTTTGTTCCAAACTTGAAAAAGTCACTCGCCGGGCCGAAATTTTTGTTTTTCGTTTTTAGGCTAAGTACTTATCGGACCACCCTCGTAGAAGCACTAGTTGTATGCGTTCACAGGCAGAAATTTCACATTTGCAGTACAATAAAACAATAAATATATATGTAAGTATGTGGGATTGGCTTCCCTTTATTTTATTTAAGCAAAGAGGTTCACAATTAAATATTTAATGAAAAGTTACAAGTTAGGGTGGCTGTTGGCGTCTAAACTCTCCGGCGTTCTACAAGCAACTGACCTACTCTGGTACAAATTCAACTCTACTCCCTTCCCTACGCAAGCGCAAACTATCCCGCTGTCTGTTAGTACCGTATGTCATCGTGTATGTTTGTGTGTTAGTTTGTTCGCTGCGTTGTTCAGTTGCCTGGTGGCGTGATGTTGTATATATTGTGCCGTTGGGTCGCCCGATGGTGAACGGTCGTCTGTCATGTCACGCAATCTGTATGTATGTACATATAGTGTGTTGATCTGTTTGATGCGTTGTTGCGATAGCTCATCCTACATACATATATTACAAGGTATTACGGCGTATCCGATGACTTCATAACTTTAGATGCCGATACCATCACAGAGACTTGTCCGGATGTAGCTGATATAACATGTTTTTAGTAGGAAATGTATTAGGCTGATAGGGCGATAGGAGTTAGGTTGTTCACTTGGTTTTATAATCTAAGAGTTGAATACAAGTTTGTTAAAAGTTAGTTAGTTAAAACTTGACCTAAAGAGAGCTACCACTGGTGCTAGAATGATGGCCTCTCTGGAGGAAAGCAGGAAAGACACCGTCTTTACCTGGAGATTTGTAGGGCTTTAATCAGTACATTGCCCTTTTAATTCTATCAGGGCTGGAGAGAGCTACCAGAGAGGCTATTTGTTCTACTATCGATATAACTTGTGACGCTCATTGGAACATCGAGAGGTGTTAGATGGTGATGGTGATTATGATGGTGATGGTGATGGTGATGGTGATGGTGATGGTGATGGTGATGGTGATGGTGATGGTGATGGTGATGGTGATGGTGATGGTGATGGTGATGGTGATGGTGATGGTGATGGTGATGGTGATGGTGATGGTGATGGTGATGGTGATGGTGATGGTGATGGTGATGGTGATGGTGATGGTGATGGTGATGGTGATGGTGATGGTGATGGTGATGGTGATGGTGATGGTGATGGTGATGGTGATGGTGATGGTGATGGTGATGGTGATGGTGATGGTGATGGTGATGGTGATGGTGATGGTGATGGTGATGGTGATGGTGATGGTGATGGTGATGGTGATGGTGATGGTGATGGTGATGGTGATGGTGATGGTGATTGTGATTGTGATTGTGATTGTGATGGTGATGGTGATGGTGATGGCGATGGCGATGGTGATGGCAATAGTGATGGTGATGGCAATAGTGATGGCGATGGTGATGGTGATGGTGATGGCAATGGTGATAGTCCGCTGCTAATATGACGACGGATCGAACGAATTAATGTGGCACCAAAAGCTTCCTACAGCCTTAGTCGGTTTTTCTTTATCTCATTGAATTCACATAGCGCGGCAAAGAAAATGCGCTTAAGTGTTGCTTAGGAGATCCATGCCTTTTTCTCGTAGTTGGCACAGTAATAGGGATCACTTTTCCTACGGACCGAGCAAACGATGTTGGGATTCCATCATGGCCAAATCGTATAAAAAAATAGTGTTCCCAAAAGTCTCATCCTCCAGGCAGTCCGCCTGCATCAAATTTTTTTTTTGATTTCAGCTTTGTTTCGCTTAATTGACCTTATTTGTCGTCAATAACATAAATTTTGATAAATGAGAGCGATATCCAATATCAAAAATCCCTGTTATTTTCTCGAACTTTTGGATCCTTTCAACTTCTGGTCTTTTCAATGGATCTGTTAGCCACTTAGCAAAACACAATATGCTTTACTGTACTTCACTGTTATCCTAACAATTTAAGCCATTTAAAGCTTCTCGATGGGACAGGCTGATATGGATGTACAAACATACAAGTAAAAACTTCTATGAGCTCCGTCTTGTTCGAGTTTGATCCTTTGATTGGTATTGTTACCGTCGCCTCTAGCTTGGTGAGCACCAGCATCTCCGTAATCTTTTCCGCTTTCTATTGATATTTAGGAATCCACCACAAGCAGTTAAAAAGAAAACAAATCAAATAATCCTTGTTAATCCCTGAATAAGCCGTAAATAAGTACGGAATCGTCGAAAGACACAAATTTACGATAAGAATCCTTCATCCCAGAAATACTCGTATTCCCGACAGGCAGAAAGTAAAGCAAGAATTTAAACTTCCCCACTTTGGAATCCCTTTACTTCCACTGCTACTCAAGTATCACCAAGTTTGCCAAACTGAAACAACTTCCAACTCGAATATGCGAAATCCAAAAAAAAAACATCTTCGCTTCGTCCTTTTTCATTCTCTTGCAGAAAGTCCTATTACTGTCGAAGGAATATCACTGCTCCGCAAAGGGAACGAAAGAAAAGTGTGAGTAAAAGAAACTTTCATGAGAATGCATGGAGCACAAAAACGCAAAAAAGGGATACCATCGACCTCCAAGTCTCGTTTCGAAATACTTTCGGAATTTTAATTTTTGCTCCTTGTAGCACACATACACGCTCTCCGTATAGAATCATCGTTCGAAGGCGGGCTCAAGAACGTGACTAGGAAAGCTGGCATGGAATTTTAATCGAAATATATTTAGTAGCACTGATGAGCAGACTTCAAGGATAAGTTTTAAATTTCCTCTCGATCGTCCTTCCTGGGAAGAAAAGCACTTAGCAATTTACAGCGAACTAATAATGAAGGAAGTTGTTGTGCAAATGTTGTTGTTTCGTGGTATGTTTAGTGGATTTTGAAAGCAAGGAATCGATTAAAGGGATACTGTGGTGCAAATGAAGCTCATAGAAATGGAACACCGAAAAGGAGGCTACGTCGAAGCAAAACATCACAATAAATCCAATATCCCTTTCCACTACTTCTGAGGGTTTATCTCATCAAGTGTGTCCGTACGAGTGTATATACTCGTTCGTATGGCGAAAACAGTGTCAGGGGAGCCGTTTAGGGAAAATTCACACATTTTACAAGGGACTAGTGAAATATTAAAATCGGTCTTTGAATTTCCCACATTTCCTTATTGTGCTCACACTTGTTCCTGGAAAAACAATTCTCGTCCCCAATAAGCGGTTCCCAATCATCACCGCGAGTATTCGCATAAATGCAAGTCAAAATTAAAAAAACTTCCGTTCAAAGATGAAATGCCCTCCAGCTATGTTCAAATTAAAAGTTAAAAATTCGGTCTACACCCACTCAGAAAGCGTAAAAAAGTGTTTATTCTTTCCGCTCCTCCTCCGCTCAACATTATTCGTTACAGCTTGATGTACAATAACATCTACAAAAAAAGTTTTGAACAAATATTGCAAGCTACCGTTATGATGCATTCAACTCGTTGCAGATTTTTTTGTTCAGTGAATTTTAATGGAAAAATAAATTAGAAATTCTGGACATCATAAGCAAGGACATCGTGGGAGAGTGAACACACCCCGAATGATTACGTCCTGATTTGGATGAGGATAAAGTTTCGCTGCGATGGAACGAGAGCCATTGAATGATGCGGATGAAAGATATGCTGAGGGGAAAAGATAAATAATCATGTTGGCAGTAATGGCAAGGATATAAAAAATGCAACTAGATGAGTAGTTTATTTAAAATAAATTAAAATTTGAGTTCCACTTATGAAGAGTTCAGTTTATGAATTGGTAATGGCAGTGCAACAGAATAAAGGCTAACATTGAAAGCAGCTCGAGCGCAGCAGATAATGAAAATTGTACTTGACTCCGGTACCACTGCTTGAGCTGACTAACTACTCTGGCTATCGATTTTATTTCTTATAATGCGTAAAGTCTTCATGGATCATAGTAGTCCAAATTGAAGAAGAAGAAAAGATTAAGCAAGCACCAATATTGCTCAGTGATTTGGGGTTGCAGCTTCGAATCAAAAAGAAACTCGATGAATGGGTGCCAAAAACCTCATAAATTGAATTTCCATCTAAGAATCTCTGTTGTTTCGCAACAAAATCGACCCGTTTCCCAAGTAGATTCCGACTAGTAATGAAAAAATGAATCACTTATGACAACGCTAGCGAAAATGATAGTGGTCGAATTGCGGTTAACCGGCGCAATTGGTGGCCATGCCATGATGCCAGGATGAGTGTCAGGAAGGTTTTGCTGTGTGCTTGGTGGGATGGGTGGGATTGATGGAATCACCTACTATGAATTGCAATCTTACTGCTGGGCTTAACTGGGAGTTGTTTTTTTTTTTCATTTTTTGTTTATATTTTTTTTAGAACAAACTTACCCTGGGACAAAAAACTGCTTAAAACTAGTTTCAATAACAGCTGACATAAAATACCTTACTGGCCCTATACGGACATTCTAAAGCAAACAGAAAAACTTAAGATTATGCCTTTCTAAAACCAACCTACACTAAACCTACGCGCCACCCTTGCATGCCTCAGCCTGACCTAACCTACCCTAACTTACTCCAACCTATCCTAACGTACTCTAGTCTACGCAAGCCTGCCATTGGCATGTGGCAGACTTTGCCTTAAAGAGGCTGGCTATTAAAATAAACCCCTGACGCAGTCCCTTCTAGCCACCAAAAGCGTTGATGCTATCGGGCGACGATCTTGATGCGACACCGATCTAGTAAACCCGAGGCGCTGTCCTGGATCAGCCCACATTGATCCAAATGGAGGAATGCCTCCGGGGGACAAAGCCTCAAAGGCGCACTTTCTCGTGGTACATGTAGTAGGGGTAGTAAACCCCGGAGATCAGGTTATTGACCGAAGTCATTGCTCCCGCAACGTGACCTCGGATCAGCTTAATTAGAAAATTATCTATCCGTACAATCCTGGCCCTATTGTACAGGACCTCGTTCGGGTAAAATTTCGTGCACTCAGATTCGGGAGTTCTATGTAATCCGAGACAAGTTCTGAGACATTGTCTCTCAAACACTCTAATCCTTTCCATTAACTTGACTACACTCTGTTTTGCCAGTTGATTTTCAACTTCCAGTCATCACAATACTGCTGAATTTTTTCGAAGTCACGTTGCAGAAGAGTAACAATGACGTCGATCGTTGGACCTGATCTGTACGCGATTAAATCGTCCGCTATTGAATGGTGAAGAGAACCTATCAGATCACTGAAGTAAATGCTGAAAAGTATCGGCGAGTTCACCATACCCTATTGCAGTCCGTTGTTAATATCAAATGTTGGGTAGAAGTCACGTTGGCAATTTTCACAACGAACTTTATACCGCTTAACATGTCAAAAATCATATATAGCAGTGGTTTACTTATGCCCAACCGATTGAGCTTGTAGTAGAGTCCTTCTAACCATATGGTGTCGAAAGCTTTTTCCAAGTCAATCAGAAGGACACCCGTGCATTGGTTCTTGCATTTGTTCCACTGGATATCGGACACGAGTTTCGAAGCGGCATGAATAGTGTTATGCCCCGCTCTGAAACCGAACTGGTTATCCGGAATGATTTCATTGTCCTCAATCTATTTAGACAGGGCTCTATGGACCACCTTCTCGTAGACCTTGCTAACACTTGGAAGGAGACTTATCGACCGAGATTTGATGGGTCAGAGGTATCTTTACCCCTCTTGGGTATTCGTTGCACCACCTTCCAATCCACTGGATAATATGCATTATTCAGTGCATTGTTGAACAGTATGGTGTAGATCTCTACAGCCACCGGTTTAAGGTGCCTGAGAACAACATTCGAGATGCCGTCGATTCTCGCATTTTTTTCTCTTCAGTGACTTGATGATCATTTGGAGATCCCCCGTCGAAATAAACAGGGTGTTCGCCCCTTCATTGGTGACGGCATTACTTGCCATGCAATCGTCATTGATCCTGGTAAAACCAAGGTTCTCTGATCGCCAATGATCGAAATCATTTCTAAGGTAGGAGTGATGAAGCAGGGCTCTGCTCTCCAGGTCGTGATTCGGGCGAATACTATCATTCACCTTGTACAGTTCCTGGAAAACAGCTCCATCTGTGGCCACCTTTTACTGAGGATCCTCGATCACGAAAAAGCCATCATTCAGGATTGCGCTCTCTGGATCTTCTTCTTTTCCTTTTTTTTTTTTTCCGGCGTCGTTATGGTCAGAAGTGTATGACCATAACCTTCCCACTTAACTGCATTCCTACTGTTCCGCTTGTGGGGTCCGCCGGTTTGACCTCAGAAAGTAGCGGCAGGCTTTCCGGTTTGGGATTACTTCATCGTTGAGGCCAATCAAATGCTGGTGTTTTTGCATTTGTTTGTACCAATTGTTTTTCGGCCTGGCGCTCTCTGGATCGATGCTAACTGTTCGTAGCAAGCGTTCATTGTCTGACGTTCTCGGAAGCTTCAGATCCTGAATATCATTCTGTTTGTTTCTCCGAAATATTTTATTTATTTGCAGGAACATATTCGCGCTGTACGAATTTACAGCACGAATTCTGTTGCTCCAATACAAATTTACAGATATGCTGTAATTTTCCTTGATCAACTGTTGGATATTTTTAATCAGTGACTTCAGTGTCCTGACGTCCGAGTTTTGTCTGCCGGTAAACCGCCTGTACAAGAGTTTGAGTCTTGACAGGAGTCTACTTTTTTGTCCACACAGTGCGTCGATTGTCGCGTTTCGGTATATGTTCGAGGTTTCGTGGTGTGGTTGGCGTGGTATCGTACTGCCCGTCGTCTGCTTAATTTTATCATTAATTTATTTGAGGTAGCTGTCAATCTCGCTGTTTGACAGGTTCCTATTGGATGGTGGGAAGGAACCATTCGATGTGAGCGATCTCGTCAGCGAATTGGCAAAGCGCGGCCAACGTGCCCTACTGTAATCGTAGGGGTGCGTTTGGACATACTCTGCCATCTCCACGAATTCGTCCGGTACTGTGATCACGGCACTAAGCCCGTAATGGTCACTGTCGTATTCAAAGGTCCGTAGACAGTTAGTAGATCCTTCGTTCGTGTCAACTAGTCTAAGTCGAGAGTCTAGCACCATGAGATCCAGATAGGAGCCGCTCCTAGGATACGACGGACTATCCATTGCAAGTAACTTGAGTCTGTACTCTATGTTCCGCAGAACCCACCAATGGCTTAGTAGGCTTCCCCTAGTGTTGGGTATGTTGTTTCCTCAATCACTATGTTTGGCATTCAAATCGCCGGTCACGATGTAGTAGTTTTCCACCAAGTTTAAGTGCAGAGATCGAAAAAGTGTATCGAGCTCCGCAATGAAAATATTGGGTTGAGGTGCTTCAGGTGCATAGGCAGCTACAATGTACATTTTCTTTCCATTTCGGAGAGGAGAGGAATGTACAAAATACAGGCCTCTATTACCAAGAACCTCCGCACTTCACCGCTATTGTATATGACTTTATGCTTTAAATTATTTTTAATAAAGATCGCAACTCCTCCGCCACGTGTGGCGTTGGGTCGGTCTCTTCGAATTATTTTGTAAGAAATGTGCCGGATTTTGTGCTTCTGGTTTAGCTATGTTTCGCTAACCAAGAGTACATCGGGGCTTTCGTCCTGCAACAGGTTAAAAAGTACGGTTCGTTACTCAATCCTTATCAACGAATTTACATTCACCGACAGGATCTTTAAGGGACTCTCTACCAGCGTACCCATTACGATTGTAGTTGCGCTAGGCCCGGCAGAAGCGAGTAGATTCGGTCCACTCGGCTGTTGGAGCTGGCCGATCTGTCAATGGATTTAACTGGGACTTGTACTGTCAACAATGGAACCAAGGGAAGGAAGCAATCGCTTAGAAATGGTAAGCTTTGGCCCATGGGAGAGGAATTGTATTCCATCAGAACAATCCTATCGATAGTGACCTGAAGCTGCGAGAGCTTGGTTTTGATAGGACAGTTTAATTATATGTGTACTCCACAAATGAAGGGAATCACAATGGGCCCTTTGACCTCCTAGTGGAAGTGATGTTTAACCATCACAGTCCCCCTCTCTAACCTAACCTAACCTAACCTAGCCTATGGTCCAAGGATTTTGGCAATTAAATAAGACGAGTTTAAAACCTGGTAGTTTTGCTGAAGGAGTCCAATCTTCTTCCAACGAAATGGCTTCTTGGCAAAATTGAAGCTGTCCCATAAGGTGCCGATGGTCTTTTTTACTTTACATAACCTTTTAGCATAACCTTTTGCCTCACTGTATATGTACTGTGTTTGATAGTTCAAGTGGGACAAAACATTGCCTAAACTGTGAATGGATCTCGTCCACTTGGATTTTAAACTCAGCAGCATCAACAACTCTCTCGTGTTAACATTCATTTCTTAAATCTTGCATCGTGCCGCCTAATGCCTCCAAAGATTTTTTGTGAGCCATTGTACATTCATACATAATAATTTTTCATAAAGAATGAATTTGCATTATTGTAACACTTTGGCCATTGCAGAGTTCTTCGAAATGTTGCTAGTTGGAGTCTCATTTATTTGAGACCAATGTCAACTTGAATGAGCCGAATGCTGCTCAAGCTCAAGCGATCACCTTCCAAGAGTGTAGCTGCAATTCCTGAAGAAAAAAGTGCAAGTGTAATTCCATTTAGCGATAGAATCGTTGCAAAAATCAGTTACATATATCAAAAATGTTTTTCCACTTCCTAAGGGAGTGTAAGCAAAATGCTTAGAACTAGATGAAATTACAATTAACTTAAAACTATTTATTGGCCCTCTAAATTAAGAAGAAAAACTTAAGACTGTGCCTTTCGGGCTTATAATCGCTGCGATGTAGAGTAAAATTTTACACGTGACTACTTCTAAATATCTAAGATGACATGAATATGGCAGCCTTAGGAAATTATTTCCTACTGACATCTAGGCCCGAATTTTCAAAGACCCTATTTTTTCCAGAACATTACTTTCGGCTGAGCATAGGCGCAGACTCCCGCTCTAACCCGGAAGAAAGAGGTTAATGCCAATTATACGAGTAGTTTAGGAACTTTATCACCAGTTGTGTAGCATGAGGTTCATAGCCCCAATTTCAGGTTAAAAAGTGTCTGACAACATTATTCGGTAATGCGATCAATTTACTGAAGGGGTTGGATCACTATCGATTTCGAGAGCAATAGCCCAAGTACACCATCATCTCAAAAACCAAATCGCCAAAATATCTATCTTGTGTTTTGTACCTCGATAGATGGAAAGGAGTGCTTCCTGATCTTCTTTTAGAGCTCCTGGGACCGTGTTGTTATTCGAAGTTTAATAGTTTTGGAATAAATTTGACTAATCGTAACAAACAAAAAAAAAAATATTCTCGACTTTTAAAGCATGCTCGTCAACAAAATAATAAAGTCTCACCTATTGGACTCAAGAGCAAATTGAATAGTAATATTTAGCTGTCCTTTTTCCCCACAAACTCTATAGATTCAATGAAGAAAGTTGATACCAAACTCTTTGATAGAATATATTTTCACTGCAAGCCCCTCTTCTCCCCAAATCAACACGAATTTCCAAAAAGTCGATCGACAACCACTTCCCTAATTCTCTCACAATCCTTAAACGCATTTGAGAATGGTAAAGAGGTATACTTCTGCAAGGCCTTTAAATTCAACTCATTCGAATTTGTTGTTCTATTTCTGAACCCATTAATGCCACCTCCGGAGTCCCTCTGAATAGCCACCTCGGTCCACTGATATTTATCCTAACCTTATGCGCTGATGATATAAAAATTTCCAAACCTATACCTGATTATTGCTTCCTCCAATACGACCTAAACTGGTTCACAATTTGGCGTCAAAAAAACTTACACCTGTAAGGGCTTTTCTTCGCCTCTCAGAACCAACGTTGTCTGTCATGAAATTGTTTCTCACAGCCGGAGAAAATTGTTTCTCTTTACATAACGAAATCCTTATATACTATCTCCATTAAGCCCTTCATTTATATACTAGCCAAGTCTTAAGGTCTCTTAAGGTATCCATATTGCACGCTCCAAGGCCGCCCAACGCAGGCTTATTCGGTTTTTCCCTGGGCTCTTTGAGATCCTCAAAATCTATAATCCCTAGAAAAACGACGCCGATTAAGTTCATGCCCTTCTTCCGCATCAACTCCCATCGAATGAACTAGGGCTACGAGGGTTGCTGTTTATATTTTGAGCCTAGTAATGAAAAGACGGTAAATTATTATCACAAATGGCTTTATTGTTTTTCGAAGTATTCTCCGTGATGATCAATACATTTTTGAATGCGCTCGAAACAATTTTCGTAACACTTTTTACACTCTGATTGAGGTAACTCCAAAACATGGGTTTTAAATGTATGTAGGGGAATGGAAGATCGAAATTCAAAATAGAAAGTCACTAATTCAGAGAAAAAAACGTTTAATTCAAAAAAATATGTTTGTTTTTAAAAATAAGCTAATAATTCACTAATAATTTAATAATAATTCACAAAAGAAATATGTACTTTAGTAATTGACAAAACGGATAATTTAACTTAACATAAAGGCTGGACTTTAATCTTTTCTTGACTTTTCTTTTCTTGAATGTCCACTAAAACAAAATCTTTGCGGTATCAAGGGTCTTTAGCAAAAAAAAACATAGAAACATAAAACGTTGCACTATAGGTTGGATAGTGTGTCTCATCCTCAGTTTGGCCTCCTACATTCGGTCATCCTGCTTTTCGACTGTCCCAGTCGAATTTTCATTTATACTTCGTCAACTTCGTCGTTCTAAGCTATCAGCATCAGTATCAGCATCAGCATCATCTTCATCTTCATATTCGTCTTCACTTTCAGTCTCATCGCATTCGCTACCATCTTCGTTGTGCCATGGCTTCATAAAGTCGGCGGATGATGAAGTAGAATTCGGTCCTTCGTGACTACCAACTTTATGAACCTCGTATCGGTCGTTCCGCTTGACTTTGACGATTTCATACGGGCCTAAGTACAATGGATATAACTTGGTTCCCGGTGCAAATTGAGTTTTCTTAATTGCAACCAGATCACCTAACTTGTACTTCACAGCATTTTTCCTCTTACGATTGTAGCCTTTTCGGTTTTCTTCTTGGATCTTAGCAATTTGTTCGCTGGCCTGATTTCGCAAATTCCTTCTTGTATCTTCAAATTCTTCAATAAACAGCTTATCCATTAATTATTTGAGTTCAACATTTTCAACACATCTCATTGAAACTCCAAACATTAACTCAAATGGCGTTTTATCCGTGCTTCTATTTATTGTGGAATTAATAATTCTTTGCAATTTTGGTGTATGCTTGAACCATTTGTCAGGAGCATCAACGGACATCTTCGTCAACATTTCGATAATAGTTCGGTTGATTCTCTCCACCTGGCCGTTTCCACGAGGAACACCTGTAGTCACCAGTGAATGAGTTATATTTCTTTCCTCACAGTACTCTTTAAATGCGTTGGATGTAAATGCAGCACCTCTATCTGTGATGATTCTTATTGGGTCACCGAAAGTTTCGCTCTGGAGTACCAACTTCTTAACGACTTCTTCCGCACCAGTGGACTTTACAGGAAAAATCCAAGTAAACTTAGAAAAAGCATCGACGATTACTAATAAATGCTTATAATTCTTTGCTGTTGAGTTCATAGGACCAAGATGATCAAGATGATACGTGTGCAAAGGGATATCAAATTTTTGAATTGGATTGAGGAAACCTTCCTGCTTTCCACTTTTTCTAGCTCCAAGTATGCACGGAATACAGTTTGCAATGACCTGTTTGATTTTCGATTCCAATCTCAGCATCCAAAAATCTCTTTTGGCTAGCACTTCGACTTTTTTCGCACTCATATGACCTTGCTCATGGATACCTCGCAGAACTTCTTTTTGCAGCTTTTTTGGAACCACTAGGGAATAATCACGTTCCAAGAACTTGTATAGGACACCATTTCGCATAACAAAGTCTTCATAATCTTCGCCATGTTTTAATATATTTGCGATAAGTGAACAAAATTCATCTGTCTCTTGGGCTTTTCTTAGCCGAAACAAAACACCATCTTCAACTCTCATTATTGCTGGAAAACGGCTAAGGGCATCCACATGCCTCATCGATGAACCCGCACATCGTGAAGAACTTCGCAGTTAAAATCTTGTAAGAATATTGCCCACCTAGCAACTCTCGTACATAACTACTTCTTTCTCATAGTCACTGTAAATGCTTTGCAATCCGTATACATTTTAAATGGTATACCTAACAGATACACTCGTAACTTTTTCAAACATTTAACAATTGCTAAGACTTCCTGTTCATAACTTGTTAAATTGCTTTCAGCTTTTGACGATTTATAACTTATGTAATAAACAGCGTGCATCTGGTTGTCGTTGTGTTTTTGAAGTAAAACGCCTCCGTATCCAATTTTACTTGCATCAGTTTGAAGTTCAGTTTCTAGTTCTGGATTGCAGAGTTTCAAAATTGGTTCTTTACATAACGCGTCTTTCAATGTTTGAAAAGCTTCAACTTGATTAGGCCCAAAAATAAATTTCGTTTTTTTGCGTAGCAGATCTGATAAGGGCTTAGCAATGATGGCATATCCTGCAATGAAGCGTCTGAAGAACCCTGTTAGTCCAAGAAAGGATTAAATCTTCTTTACATTGTCCGGTTTTGGAAAATTCTGAACAGCTTTTAACTTCTCCGTTGACGGTTTAAGGCATCCTTTTTCGACCACATGTCCTAAAAACTCTATATTTTCAGCTATAAATTCACACTTCTTCCAGTTCATAACTAGACCATTTTTGGCTGCAACTTCAAGAACTAATTTGAGCTTTTCCAGACATTTTTCAGGACTTGCAGCTTGGATAACGAGGTCATCAACAAAAATTCGTAACCAATTGGAACGTAAAAGTTTTTTCGAAGACGGCATTTATAAATCTTTGAAAGACTGAAGGGAAATTACACAGGCCAAAATGTTCTCTGAGAAATTCGTAATGCCCGTCCGGCGTCACAAATGCTGTGAACTTTTGACTTTCCTTTTCAATGGGTACATGGAAAAACCCATTTTTAAAGTCTAAAACGTCAAAAAACAACCCTTCGGCTAAATCTTCCAAAATTTCCTCTATTAATGGAAGTGGATGGCGGTCCTTGATGATTTTAGAATCTATTTTAGAAGACTATTTTAGAGTCTATAGTCAACACAGATTCTGTTTGTTCCATCCTTTTTCTTTACTAATACAATTGGACTTGCGTAATCTGAACAGCTATTTCGGATTATTCCTTCTGAAAGCCACACATCTATTTGTTTCTTCACGTCTTCCTTCTCTTGTGGTGCAAGTCTTCTAGGTTTTTGATTAACGAGATGATCGTCAGATAGTATAATGCGCATTTCCACTTTACACTTTTCTGGTTTTTTGGGGGTGTATTAACGTATTAACTGTCTTATTTCTTTTAGAATTGAGTAATCAGCTATATGACTTAATTTCGGGTCTATAATTGATTCCAAATCAGTCCTCTCAACTAAATTGACAACATCAATTTTTTCAATATCGTTTTCATATGGTATTTTTGCCGCATGGATTTTACCATTCTCAATGAAAATACTTGCAACACCCAAAAAATGTTTCCCCAAAATCAAACTGTCTGACATCCACGCGTCCGGGACAACATGAAAACGAATGGAATAATGATCCTGTTCTATCAGAACATCGATTGTGCATGTACCATGCGTTCGCTTCGCTTTGCCATCACCAAATCCTACCAAATATTCTCCAAGCCCATCAACAATAGCACCAGACTTTTCTCAAACGCTCTTTTGAATCAAGGAGACATCCGCTCCAGTATCTACCAACGCATCATAATCTTCTCCAGCCAGAACAACTTTCACACAACAGTTTAATCTATTTATCCTTTTTACATTTTGGGTAGAATTTTTCGAATCTTTTTTAGGACACTTGATGGAGATATGACCAAACTCACTGCATGAAAAACATCTTGCTCCTTTACATTTATTTGGACAATCATTTTGACTGTATGAAAAAAAACCGCAGTTTGTACATCTCTTATTGTTATTGTTGAATTAGTTAGAAAAACTAGACTTAACATTTTGGTTTCGGTAATTACTGGTACTAGCTATCTGGGATTTTATTGTTTCATAAACAAGGAATTTCTTTTTTAATTCATCTAAATTTGTTGCTTTATAAAGGACTGTTTTATTTAAAGTACTATCCTGAATACCTTGAACAATGTAAGTAATTAAAGACTCATCGTCAAAATTGCCTTTCATCGCGATTTGTTTCGTCGAATTCATGTATTCTAAAAACGATTCATCACTTCTTTTTTTTCCTAGCCTGAAGTTCTTTGCGAAGACTTACGCAAAATGGTGCACCATTAAATTCCTTAAATAAAAACTTTTTTAAATCTGCCCAACTGCAAATTCCGCTTGTCGCTTCTACTGCTGGCTTAGCAGCACCTTTAAGTAGATGCCTAGCGTAAAGATATTTTTGGATGTCATTCCATTTGCACACCGTCGATATATCCTCGAAATCCTTCAACCATGAAACTATATTTTTTCCACCTTCGCCAGCAAATGTATCTAAAGACTCCTCAACGTCTTTAAAAACAAAATTATTCGTTTCTGACATCTTTCTATTAGCTTTAAAATCTTCTTCACGGTGTTCACAACCCTCACACTCGTCAACCGATTCTTCAATGTCCTTAAAGCCCTCACTAACCTCACTATCGTTACTTAAACTATCAACTTCTTTTTCTGTTCTCTTTGCAATTAGTTCTTCAACACATTTAGTAGCCGATATATTCTCCTTTAGAATAAAGTCATTTAATCTTTCCACTAATTCTGATTTTAAATTATATCTATACGATAATTTTTTTTCTTTTAAAATTGTCTGTAATTGTCTTGTTGTCAGCTTTTTTAAATCATTCATTTGAAATTAAAATCTTCCCCCCCATTAAAGACTGCATTTACACGATCATAATGTAAACAAAAAAAATATTTAAAGCTTTCTTTTCTTGACAGTAAGCTTCTTATATTTCAAAACAAACATAAACACAAATTTGCTAGAGATAAGAGCATAGATAAGAGCTTTAGGTTCTAAATGCACTTAACTTTCAATCAAAATTAAAACCAATAATTGTCTTTGCTACGAAATTCCACTTAAAGCTTTTTATTTAGATTTAAATAATGGGAGGCAAGACAACATGAAACGTGCTCACCAAAGTTATATGCTTAAGTCCGTATGTAATATGTTGTAAATATCACACTCAACGTGAAATATCCCTCACTCACTATCACTCAGATCACTCTCTTAAGATCACTTTGTATTTTCTTTTTACTTTCTTTTAGTACTTATTATTATTTTTTTACACTGGGTGAAATTTCTCTCTAATTTATTTTTTGCACTAAGTTCACTTACATATGTACTAAGTCTACACTTCTGACACCAATTGTAGGGGAATGGAAGATCGAAATTCAAAATAAAAAGTCACTAATTCAGAGAAAAGAACGTTTAATTCAAAAAAAAATATGTGTGTCTTTAAAAATAAGCTAATAATTCACTAATAATTCAATAATAATTCACAAAAGAATTATGTAATTTAGTAATTGACAAAACCGATAATTTAACTTAACAAAGGGGCTTTTCACTGGACTTTAATCTTTTCTTGACTTTTCTTTACTTCGATAAAAAAACACGTCTTCACACTTAGCTTTTCTTTTCTTGAATGTCCGCTAAAACAAAATCTTTGCGGTAACAAGGGTCTTTAGCAAAAAAAAAACATAGAAACATAAAACGTTGCACTATAGGTTGGATAGTGTGTCTCATCCTCAGTTTGGCCTAATACATGTATCAACGGCTTTTTCACACCCTGAAAAATGTTGGCCACGGAATTTATTCTTGATATGCGGGAATAAAAAAAAAGTCATTTGGTGCCAAGTCAGGGCTATATGGAGGATGACCCATCAATTCGACGTTTTGGCCAGTCAAATAGGTGCTTGTTTCAGTCGATGTGTGAGAGCTTGCATTGTCATGATGAAGGATGATCCTTCGTTTTCGTATTTCACCCAGCACCTATGGCAAACAAATGGTTGTGTACCATTCAGAATTCACCGTTCTACGTTAGTCTAATGGCACGGTTGCCACATATAGAGTTATTCCGAAGAAACAGGCGAGCGAATCACTTCGCGCACGAATCACTTTTGTCGGAATTGGCTCATCTTGGAAGACCCATAAAGTGGATTGCTGTTTTTTTTCGAGCTCATACGCATAGATCCAAGGTTCGTCACCTGTGTAGATGTTATACACAGCTTTTGATACGCCGCGATTGTATTTCTTGAGCATTTCTTTCCACCAATTAGCACGAGCAACTTTTTGAGCTTTTGCCAAATTAGGCGGGATCCAGTGCGAACAAATCTTTTTCATAGCTAAATGTTCATGCAATGTCTTATTGATGCTCGTCCTACTAATGCCCAAGGATGCCTCAATCTCACAATAAGTCACATGACGATCTTGCAATATCAGTTCGCCCACAGTATCAATGTTTTCTGGCACAACAATTGATTTTGGACGGCCTTCATAACTTTTATCAATGAGCGAACTGCGACCACAATTAAATTCGTTATACCAGCATTTCACAGTGGCCAAGGATGGGTCTTCAAAAGTCGAAGTAATATGATTTATGCACTTCTGTCTTGGTAATCCACGTCGAAAGTCGTAAAAAATCATTGCACGAAAATGTTCACGTGTTAATTCCATTTTTTCACTGAGACAAAATTTGCAAACCACTCTAAACAACACAAATTGTGCTGAAATGATAGAATTTTCTGAAGAAAGTTATTATTAAAAATGTCAAACTTTCAATCGGAAACGTCAGTTGGAGCCATTAAACACTAAGTGTTGCCAAGGCTCAAAATATAAATAGCAACCTAGGTACCATGAACCAATGTACACAATGCTGCGCGGAGCGAACTTCGCTCTTTTCGACCTACATGTCATCAAACCCTATCTACCGCCGCCATTCACCTTGTCCTTATTCCTTTTTATCTTAATAGATATTAAGTTTATTTTAATAATCTTAAACCGTAAGCAAGTTATTGTCTTTAAAGCCGCATCACTAACCACCGGACGCCGCTTTAAGTTCATCAGCTGCGGTCAGATACTGCAATTACACTTTGCGTTGCACATTCAATTCCCATCTTCATTAATTATTATTCATTGCATTCATCCATCTCACGTAAAAGGTACACAAAACCCTCAACCCATCCTATGACAAGCAGGCACACTCACTTGCTTTAAGCCTGCCTCCTGAAAGTGCGTCCTCCAAAATCAATTACTCTCTGCTTACTCGTACGCTACCAAACACCGGGATAACAAGTTGTTCGTATTTAATGCGAGGATCGTTATGGCGTGCGCTTGTTTCGGAGAAATTGAACCCGAATGGAATGCGCTGTCATTGGTTGTGAAAAGTGAGCTGCGGGTTCCAGGACATCACATGTCTGGCAAACATGTACTGTTTCGAATGGCAAACGAAATGTCATATGGTCAGTCGTTGTCGTTGATCAGCGACAAGGATTTACATATCTTGAGATTGAAATACATAATTGAGCAAAGCAAGATACCGTAAGGACAACAAAGGACGACGGGATATGCGAAGATATAGTGACATTTGCATTTGACTATAAATTGCCACCACCAGGATGCGAATATCCTCCCGTAACAAGAGGGTGCTCCGAGAATTTCAATAACAATGGCATTGCATTTGGTCGGTGCTTTGATGCACTTTGCCCTTGGCAGTGGGTGGCGAATTGTTTGAATCCTTTGTCAGGTTATTGTGCCCGTTTCTCGTTTATCCCTCTTCCTTTCCTGTTTTCCCTTAGAGTTTCGAGTTGGGATGCCAAGAAATGAAATGATTGGCACTGTTGTTTGGCTGTTTGGTTCACGGCTTTTGCTGGGAATTTAAGACGCCGTGCGCGGAGCCGGGTGAGGATTAGAATGTTTCTTCATGCTGTGTATTATGTTAGTTGAAAACTCATTTAACCTCTGGGTGGCAGAACAATAGAAAGGAAAGGACAAAGCTGTTGCCGTGGCGAAGGAAGTTTCCTAATGGAAGTGATGGATTTGGAAATTTCTGCGATATGTTAGGGACTTTTTTCCTATTTCACATTTTTCAGCAGCGGATTTTCTACTTTTGTTAATGCCGAAATTGAAACGAATTTTAAACTCAAACTTTGTTGACAAAAAGTTTAATGCTATATGTCAAGGATTAAGAGGCTTATAAAGAAAAAAGCAGATTAATGGGCTTTCCCAAGAAAATGGAAATCTTCATGCCAGGAATGGTCGATGATGAGGTTCTCGTATAACATCACTTGAGTACTGTTTCGCTAACAATTAAGGATGAGCCAAGACAAACCGATGCCTTGTATTATAACCATTTCATAGGATATGCTATATCCTTCACATCATGCGGAGAGCCGACTTCGGAGCAGAACGCGACTTCTTGGATTCTGCACTACGAACGTGCTCCATGATCTTACAGTGTTGAAATAATCTAGGAATTCTCTCAGCATAGGAGTTCAACCAATCATAAGAACACTGGTTGGAAGTTTTGGGAAAAAGTAAGTATAAGATGTAAGATTTGAAGATGTTCCCTTTCGAAGGGTAGCGGATCCATCAGTTATTGTCCGCGAACCATAGTCCATCCCGTTCACCCTCTCCTGAGCCTCTAAACGAAACAACATCTGTGCTTCTGGCACTGAGAATCCACGTACATATATTCCCGAAGAGTAATTGCATTCAATTAAATTCACTGCATGGTTCACTATTTACGCCCGAGGTGTGGTCGGGTTTAATTTTTCCGTTGGTCATGCACTTTCTGTGACTGGAGGGTGATGCAGAACGTTTTTTATTGCCGCAAATTTATAACTTGGAACTGGAGGACTTGTAGACATTTTAAACGATGCCACCTCACTGTCTACAGATTTCTTTCGTAAGGGTTTTTCGAAGTAATGGGTCTATCAGAACAAGGTACAGATTGGAAGCTCCTAAAAAGAATATCCCATAAGGGTGCGAAAAGGTATTGCCCGTGGACCTCGCGGGCTATAGCAAACCAACATCGAATTTTAACATATGTACGAGGGTGGTCCGATAAGTACGTAGCCTCAGCGCCAGATGGCGCCAGTATCGCAAGAGCATCGTGTAGTACATTCTAGTAGACGGCTACTGTCGATCGGACTCGTAGTTTTGTTTTGACCACGTGTGGAAGCGGGAGTGTCCGCGGATTTTAGAAAAATGGAAAAAGAGCAATATCGGGCGGTGGTTCGATTCTTGTTTTTGGAAGGGAAATCAAAGAGCGTTTGGATGCTGTGTACGGTGACTCTTCTCCTTCGATGGCGATCATCAAAAATTGGTTTAACGAGTTTCAACGTGATGAGCCCCGAAAACGGCTATCACGGAGGATAACGTGACAAAAATCCACGATCTCGTATTGGCAGACCGCCGATTGAAGGTGCGCGAGATAGCTGAGACAGTAGGCATTTCAAAAGATCGCATGGGTCATATCCTGCATGAAATTTGCGCATGAGAAAGCTGTCGGCGCGATGGGTGCCGCGTTTGCTCACTCCGGACAGCAAGCGCAACCGTGAGACCACTTCAGAGCAGTGTTTGACGCTGTTTAAGCGCAATCCGAAGGAGTTTCAGCGTCGTTTCGTGACAGTCGACGAAACATGGATCCACTGGTACACACCAGAGACCAAGGAACAGTCGAAACAGTGGACATCACCCGACGAACGTGCACCGAAGAAGGCGAAGACTGTCCCATCGGCCGGAAAGGTGATGGCCACCGTTTTCTGGGATTCACAAGGTGTGATTCACATCAACTACCTGGAGAAGGGCAAAACGGTCACAGGGCTGTACTATGCCAAATTATTGGGCCGATTCGACGCCGAATTGAAGAAAGAACGGCCCCACTTGGCGAAGAAAAAAGTGCACTTCCACCATGATAACGCACCGGCTCACACCTCCGCCCTCGCCACGGCCAAATTGGTCGAATTGGGCTACGAACTGTTGCCCCATCCACCGTATTCTCCAGATTTGGCCTCGTGCGACTTCTTTTTGTTTCCAAACTTGAAAAAGTCACTCACCGGGCAGAAATTTCAGTCGAATGAGGAGATCATCGCCGCCACGGAGGCCTACTTTGCAGACCTCGAGAAAACGTATTTTTCAGATGGCTTAAAGAAGTTCGAGCATCGCTGGGTCAAGTGTATCGAGTTAAAAGGAGTCTATATTGAAAAATAAATCGCCATTTCTCCAAAATGTTTGTTTTTCATTTGTAGGCTAAGTAGTTATCGAACCACCCTCGTATAATCCAACTTAACCTCGGACTCCAAATTTTGGGAGCCCATATCTCCATTAAGACATAAACCATAATAGTTTACAAAATGCGTAACAAAATGCACAACCACAACCAGAACCACAACGACAACAACAACAACATCAACAACATCAAACGCAACTCAAACAGGTAACATTACTTACCCTGTGTCAACACATGCATTCGCATATGCAGTTATTAACATCTCAAATACAAGAACTTCATCAATAACAAGCACTATAAACCCAAATATAAATTTGTTCTTGAGTAACCCTTCAACCGACGACCAGATAATTATCCCAACTTCACCTAAGCATCTTAACGGTAAACAAAAAAGAAACAGAACCTCCCCGACCAAAACCAAATGCAAAAAAAAAATTAAACCAATTCAGTTTAAACTGGATTCTTACTGGTTTAGTTAATCCATCGAAAATAACTCTTCAAATCGTTTCGGCCTACTGTCCAAGGACGATGAGCCTGAGACCTCACAAGACATTTCACCTCCAAAACCACCAAACCAACAACCCCGTAAAACTAGCAAAGCTCCACCTATATACGTTCAGGGAGTCGAATGCTTTAAGACCATAACAAATGCAATTAAAGAAGTTGTTAATCAAAACTTCGAACTAAAAGTCCTACCAAATAACGAAATTCAACCAACAGACTCTGCTCACTATTCCTCTATTATAAAAATGCTACGACAAAAGAAAACTAAATGTTACACATACAAACCTAAAGAACTGAAAGGTTTTAAGGTCGTTTTACGCAATATGCACCACTCTACTGACCAAGCTGACATCCATAACAAGAATAAGGCACCAATAAGCCCCTACCACTCTTTACCATCGAACTATAAAGCAAAGAAAACAATAAATCCATTTACGACATAACCCAACTGCTGAATTGTAAAATATCCTTCGAAGCTCCTCATCATAGAAGAACAATTTCACAATGCTCAAACTGCCAAAGGTACGGTCACACAAAAAACTACTGCACAATGGACGGGCGTAGTGCAATAATAATCAGGAAACTAAATAAGAAAATTAAATGCCTCAAACTCCAAAGTTATTACACTGACCACATACAATCGACGTCAATGCAACTAGAAGACAAATATGGAAAATTGACAATCTCTGCCCTGTACTGTCCTCAAAAAGACAAAATTGCAACTCAACAATATGACCACTACATAAAAACACTGGGATACAGATTCATAGCAGCAGGAGACTTTACGCGAAACATACCGACTGGGGTGCAAGATTAACGAACAAAAAGAGAAAGAATTTACTGAACGCAATTAAGATCAACAACTGCAAATACATAAGCACTGGAGAACCAACGTACTGGCAGACTCCTGACCTCATTGACTTCTGCATAAAGAAAAACATCAGCCATACCCTCATCAAAATCAAATCCAGCCTCGATCTTTCTTCTGACCATTCTCCAATAATGCTTGAATACACGACTCACCCTACCAATATCCCAAAAGCTCCTAAACTATATAATAGCAAGACGGATTAGAATGCGTGTCGCGAATATCTTATCAGCTCAAACCTTTCGACTAACATTCCTCTCAAATCCAACATCTATCATTTATTTTAACGACACGATAACTGAAGGAGCCTTCAAATCAACACCAATAATGACGCCTAAATCTAAAATCATCTTAACACCACCAAAAATAAGAAAACAGATAAACGAAAAAAGAAAACTACGGAAAAAACGGCAGGAAATCAGGTCATCTCTAGACAAAGCTAAGCTAAATAAAACAGTTAAAGATCTTAAGGAAACTCTGAAAACCTTTCAGAACAACAAGTTGACTAAGTACTTCCAACCCTCAACCACCAACCTCAGAAACAAATTACTCACTGTGGAAAATTACTAAATCGTTCAAAACTCAGACTAAACATCACCCAGCAAACTAGTTTAAAGATACATTCTCCAATGAAGCAGGTAATGTTCAACTACCACGTCTCCCCCCACAAAGGACTAACACTACTCAAATTAAGAAAAGTGAATCTAAACGAAATAAAACACACGATTACTAAATTGGACCAAAAGAAAACCCCGGGTTTGACCCACATACTTACAGGAAAGCTACTCAAGGAACTACCTAATGCAGCACTCGTATACCTACGTAACCTTTTTAATGCTTTAATAAGACTTAAATTCTTCCCAAAAGTGTGGAAAGTGGCGAAAATAATTGCTATACCCAAGCCAGGAAAAGACGCAACAAAAGCATCCTCATTCAGACCGATTAGCCTACTCCCAATTCTTTCCAAAGTATTTGAGAAACTATTACATAACCGCTTAGAACCAATTCTGATTAACTCAAAGATTATACCTGACCATCAGTTCGGATTCAGAAGACAACACTCAAATGGACCGAGTGATAAACCAAATATCAACAGTCCTGGATGAAAAGAGGGTTTGCGCAGCAGTTTTTCTTGATGTTGCAAAACTTTTGATAAGGTTTGGCATGCTGGCCTTCTATACAAACTCGAGAATCTTTTCCCAAAAGAATTCTTCCTTCTAATCAAAAGGTACTTAACCGATCAATATTTCTACGTAAGATACAATGACGAATCCTCAGATTTGTACGTAGCCAAAGCCGGAGTCCCTCAAGGCAGCGTCTTAGGACCATTACTATAAGCCCTCTTTACAGGTGGCATTCCTCCTCCTTACCTCTATGTAAGGTCCTCTATGACTGCAACGTTTGCTGACGACACGATTTTCCTTAATTTGGACAAATGCCTTCATAATGCAACAACTCAATTACAAGAATATCTTGACGAAGCAATAAATTGGTTCAAAAAATGAAACGTAAAAATAAATGATGGCAAGTCAGTCCAAATAATTTTCACAACCAAAACGAAGTACACACCAATACCGTTAAGCAAACTCATCCTAATAAGTCCAGTAGCAAAATTCCTCAGAGTATACTTGGACTCCAAATTGACGTGGAAACATTGCATTGAACAGAAACGCAACCATATAAAGGTAGAATTTAGACAACACTACTGGCTTCTGTGTAAGAACTCAAAACTCTCAACTAGTAACGAACTATTACTCTATAAGACTATAATAAAACCTATATGGTCCTATGGGCCACTTCCAAAACATCCAATATCAATGTAATTCAAAGACAGCAATCTAATCCTGCGGACGATTATAAACGCTAAGTGGTATATCTGTAACAAGGATATTCAACGTGACCTTAAAATACCAACAGTTAACGAAAAAATAATCAAAATTAGCACGAGATATTTGTTGAAAAATCTTTCGCATACCAAGAATGACATCAACACATTATTCGATGACGAAACTACAAGAAGACGGAGCGGCGGCTTATAAGAAAACGACCAAGTGGCCTCATTAGCTAAATTTTAACATGTAAAAAGCATTTACTATTCAATTCAATCGCCAAATCATTTAGCATTTGTTATATACTCGTAGATCACTCTGATACAATGGTCACACGGTCAACAATATTTCCTTCAAATTGCTAGAAAATGTACTTAGTGTCGTAAGACTGATAAATCATGCAAAAAATATATATATCTCCATTATTTAGGCCCTATTTGGAGATAAGAGCTCGTTATCGTGATCAGCGTCGAATGGAAATGTCAAATATGTCTTCGGAATTGAAAATTCTCAACTGTCGAATTTTCCCATGAGGAAAGTCCTAGAGCCGTGCTCTCCAGAGATGCAGGATTTTTTAGTACTAAAGGCATGTCAAAGGGTTTATGAATGCCCTTAAATAATATTTGTCATTATATTACACTGCACGGGTGAAGATTTAGAAGGAGAAAGACAAAGGTATATCGGTGCACATTGATCGGACAATTCATATTCGTGGGGCTTACCAAAAACGAGCCTCTAAATTTTACTATACGAGGGTGCTTCGATAAGTACTTAGCCTACAAAAGAAAAACAAACATTTTGGAGAAATGGCGATTTATTTTTCAATATAGTATCCTTTTAACTCGATACACTTGACCCAGCGATGCTCGAACTTCTTTAACCCGTCTGAAAAATATGTTTTCTCGAGGTCTGCAAAGTAGGCCTCCGTGGCGGCGATGACCTCCTCATTCGACTGAAATTTCTGCCCGGCGAGTGAGTTTTTCAAGTTTGGAAACAAAATTAAGTTGCACTGAGCCAAATCTGGAGAATACGGTGGATGGGGCAGCAGTTCGTAGCCCGATTCGACCAATTTGGCCGTGGCGAGGGCGGAGATGTGAGGCGGTGCGTTATCATGGTGGAAGAGCACCTTTTTCTTCGCCAAGTGGGGCCGTTTTTTCTTCAATTCGGCATCGAATCGGTCCAATAATTTGGCATAGTACAGCCCTGTGACCGTTTTGCCCTTCTCCAGGTAGTCGATGTGGATCACACCTTGTGAATCCCAGAAAACGGTGGCCATCACCTTTCCGGCCGATGGGACAGTCTTCGCCTTCTTCGGAGCGAAGTCCACTGTTCGTCGGGTGAAGTCCACTGTTTCGACTGTTCCTTGGTTTCTGGTGTGTACCAGTGGATCCATGTTTCGTCGACTGTCACGAAACGACGCAGAGACTCCTTCGGATTGCACATAAACAGCGTCAAACACTGCTCTGGAGTGGTCTCATGGTTGCGCTTGTTGTCCGGAGTGAACAAACGCGGCGCCGACAGCTTTCTCATGCCCAAAATTTCATGCAGGATATGACCCACGCCATCTTTTGATCAGCCTACTGTCTCAGCTATCTCGCGCACCATCAATTGGCGGTCTGCCAATACGAGATCGTGGATTTTTGTCACGTTATCCTCCGTGGTAGCCGTTTTAGGGGCACCTTGACGTGGCTCATCAAAAACCGACCTGCGACCACGTTGAAACTCGTTAAACCACTTTTTGACGGTCGCCATCGAAAGAGAAGAGTCACCGTACACAGCATCCAAACGCTCTTTGATTTCGCTGCGCGATTTCCCTTCCAAAAACTAGAATCGCATCACCGACCGATATTGCTCTTTGTCCATTTTTTCTAAAATCCGCGGACACTCCCGCTTCCACACGCAGTCAAAACAAAACTACGAATCCGATCCGGCTGAAACCGGACTAGACAGTAGCCGTCTACTAGAATGTACTACACGACAGTAAGTTGCTCTTGCGATACTGGCGCCATCTGGCGGTGAGGCTAAGTACTAATCGGACCACCCTCGTATATTCAAAGCCAGTGCATTCTCTTAAAGTCACACCATGGTTCACTATTTACGCCCGAGGTGTGGTCGGGCTTCATTTTTTCGTTGGTTATGTAGCGAGGCAGAATCATGACCAAAGGTTTTTTTATTGCCGTAAATGACTTTGGATTAGAGGACTTCTCGCCGGAATAGTAAAACAACATCGAATTTGCCCATATAATTCCCCTAAGTCCCGGACTCCAAACTTCGGGAGCCCATATCTCCGTTATCTAAGCACTATTTACAGATAAGAGTTGATGTCGCAGTACGACAATACTCGTCTACACGGTCCACCGGTCAAAACCTACTTGGAAATGCTCAATAGGAAACTCCCACTGCCTGTGTTCTCCAGACATTGATCCTTCTTATTATTACCTGCTACGGTCGACGACTCATGGCTTTAAATCAGAAGCAAAAATTGCAAAAATAGGTCAATTCGTGGACCGTCATATCCTGTCCGGGGGATAGTATCTAGTAATGACTCGTGATGGAGGATTTTCTTAAGTAACAAACGCTTTTTGAAGGGTTTATGAATACAGGAAAGTCAGGAAACAGCACGGGCCGAAGGTATAGAACGAGAAAGAGAAAGGGGTATCGGTGCACGTTGATCGGACAATGCTGGAATAAGCATTCCATATTTGTGGGGCGTACCTAAAAACGAGCCTCCAAATTTTACTATACGTCCTACACTCACTCAGCCTCGTAGCCCCGCAGCTACGACCGACTATATTCCCCCCCAAAATGACTTCTCTCTCAGTATACCTCTCCTTTTCCCCGACAGAGAAGAGTGGCTATCAAACGCCGTAATCAACGACCATGAGATCACACTCTTCACCGACGGATCGAAAATGGACACAGGCACTGGGGCCGGGTTCTACTCTGATACCCTCCACAAACAGGAATCATTCAGACTCCCTGATCTGTGCAGTGTGTTTCAAGCAGAAATCCTGGCAATAGAGAAAGCAGCCAAACACCTACGGGTAGCCGATATCCCACCATCTGATATCACCATCTTCGTAGACAGCCAGGCTGCACTGAGATCAATAGAATCCTGTATAACGAGATCAAAGGCTGTCAA
This sequence comes from Merodon equestris, assembly GCA_958301585.1. Classification (NCBI taxonomy): domain Eukaryota; kingdom Metazoa; phylum Arthropoda; class Insecta; order Diptera; family Syrphidae; genus Merodon; species Merodon equestris. Next base: position 49,436,598 of record OY284415.1, on the reverse strand, counting down.
GAAATGTCGCGACTCACTGAAGTCCATCAGACACCATAAAGTTAAACTCTGCTGGGTCCCGGGCCACAGCTCAATCGCAGGGAACGAAAGAGCAGACGAACTGGCCAGGCAAGGTTCTGAAATGGACATCAGCGAAGCGGACACGTCATTGCAACCACCGATTAGCGCATTATACTGGATCATAAACGACATAATCATCAAAGAGGCCAACTCATCTTGGCTTACAAGAAACGACAGCTACACGACAAGATCATCGTGGCCAGAGCTCAATGTTGGAAAAACAAAGAAGCTCCTGGCGCTGGACCGTAACTCGATCCGTATGCTCGTCGGGGTGATCACAGGACACTGTCCCATTGGAGCAATGCTCCGGACATGGGACTCGGGATCCAGCGATCTCTGCCGGAGCTGCGGCGATGAGGAAGAAACTGAGACGATCCAACATCTGCTTTGCCAATGTCCAGCTCTCCAGAATCGACGCCTAGTGTCGCTAGGCCAAAGATTCTTTACAGAGATTGCGAACGTGGCTAATGCAGACATATCGGATCTTCTAAGATTCATCAAGAGAACGGGGTGGTTTCAGCCACCACGTGATAGGACATGTGTACCCCACACAAACGAAGGGAATCACAATGGGCCTCTTGGCCTCCGAGTGGAAGTGATGTCTAACCATCACACTCCCCTTCTCAAACCTAACCAAACCTAACCTACACTCACTCCTGAGCATTCCTTAAGATGAGAGGTGTGGAAATGCCTAGCTTGCCTGGACATTTGCAGTGTCAATGTTTTCCCATAAGTTTTATCGATCGAACCAAACCAGATATAAGCGTTGTATTCAATGTTATGGCGGATATAAGCCTTATAAGATGAAGCTATACGAGAGGAGTGAAATATTTCTTACAACATTTGGGAAATTCTTGACATTTCGCAGCGTTTTTGGCGACCTAAAATTTGTAGTCATTTCAACTAAGTGTTTTACTAGGGCATATACCAAGAATACAAAGGTTTTCGGTTTCGACGACACGTGCGCCATTCATGGAAAATTACTAATTATCAAGGTTTTTTTTTTATTAGGTTTCGCGTTGGCCATGTCATTATGTCCTAAGGGTTTTTAACACACAACCTTGACGGGGTGCAGATGGTTTGTGTCGAAGATATTCGTTCACTTCACTACAGGGGGTTGTTGCTCTAGATAGGATTCGAGAGATTCGACTGAATTTGTTGCGTTGGTTGTAGTTCACAAGTTCACAGTAACTTTGTTGTTTTTCTTTTGCTTCCATGTCATTAAGGTGTTAATGTTGGAAATGCACAGCTTGGAATGAATATAAAAATCTGAGGGTACTATTATAAAAGACAGGGCATCATTTATGAAGAGTCTCGATGATAGAAAAAGAGCCTTGGGAATTAGCATTTATTCGCCTAAGCCTTTCAAAATGATTTACGCAGTGGGTACTATAAGCACTCATTTTCAACAAAAAATGCCAAACACTGTCAAATGCGATTTTGCTTTCAAAAAGGTTGTGCAGTTGTACCACTTTTCGGTGAGATATGCCATGAAATCACCAATGGACCTGTTGCCATACTGCGAGTCATAAAGCAATTTCCTTCATTCAAGATGTTCCATAAGCTGACGATTTATTGGCCTTCCAATGACCTTAAAAGACGGGACGTTAATGTTATGGGTCGATAGGTTGAGACAGGCAACCTTTTTAGGGACAAGCTGGACAAATGCTGTTTTCCATTTACTCGAGTAGAACCTTTCAAAAAACTTATGCAGTGGAGTGCAAAAATGGATTCACAGACGGTGCTTTCAATAATAAGACTGCGAATTAATACGAACTCCCAATAATATTCAATTAGAACTGTCTTGAAGGGGATAGCACTTGAGTAGATGAACAAACAAAATTATGTTTAAGAAGCGAGTATTACCAGGCAACAGGCAGCTTGGTATTAAAATTGCCTCATTGGAATCAGAGGCAAATCAACTGAACAAAGAGTCATTAAGGCTTTCTCCCTTTAAAACAAACAAAGGTGTGCCTTATCCCCGCACACTTTTTAGAAAAGTCTCAGAAACAATTTAATTAGTCGCAATCACTTTCAGTTTTTCGAAGGGCACCGTCGTATAATGAATTCCATCAAACAATCGTTCCTAATTAGAATTCCACTTTCCATACAACCCAAGTCCGTCGGCCCGTCACGGTATCATCTTACAATATAAGTTCCCTCCATTAGTCACTCGCTCAGCCTGAAAATACCAACGACTACGGATTGGCAACAGAGAAAGGGGAAAAAAATCTGAAACCTGACGTGGAATAAGGCGAACAAATTAAATTAATTGAGAGGGATCCTTGATTGCTGACAAATCCTTGATTTATACACTTCCAATCTCCAGATGAAGTGTGAATAGCCTTTGATCGCTGAACCCGTTAGTGCCAACGAGAAGCCATTACCGTATGGTATCCTAATTAGCATTCATTTTAATTAGTATTTAAATGATAAAGGATCTAAATATAGTGTCCTTGGTCCTCTCAATTGTTTTATAAAACAAAACGCTATGAATGAAGTACGTTGTTTTGAAATGGAACGAGGGCATAACAGGCCGACAAGAGGCGACACTTATGAGTAATATTTCAAAAACCACCGCGAGAGAGAGGAAGTTTACTTAGGAAGACGCCGTGCTTTCATTATTTAAATGCATAATTCCTTCAGGTTCTTAGAAATAGTGAATTGCCTTTGATGCAGGATTGGGACTATGAGGGTCCCACCCATTTATTATGCAGCGGAGAGGAATTATTCAACAGCTGTTTAGAGTGTTTCTGTTTGGAGTCAAGATATGCAGATGGGGATGAGACCGGTGGATGCTCAAGAGCTCGCTGGATAATTTATGAAATTCAGATTAAGCCGCGAATACAATAGTTGATAACCTAATTTAAACGGAGATGTTTAAGTAATGGTCGTTTTGATTTAACTCTGTTTGATTTGCTCGTGTACCCATATCGTTCTCCGTTAGGATGACCCTCCATCTCGAAGAACTCAGTCGCTTGCTTAGTTATCTTTGCCAGCTATTATCCTTGAACCTGGATGAGCATAAACGCTCCGCAAATGAATGCAAATTAACCATAATTGGCCCGGGAACCCTTTTCGTATTTTTTTTTCTCTATTTCATGGCGTTTGCCTACTGGTATTTACACTTTTCTTTTCTCTTCTTTTCAAGGACCTTTGTAGGTTTATTCTTGAGACTTCCTTTAATCCTTTTACTACGCTGCTTTAGTATGCATAATTGTTCCGCACGAGGAGAATTAGAGTCGAAGCTTGTTTAGTCGTCTGCCGTAATTTACGCATGGAATTTGCCTGAGACGGCGTAGTTGCCTTATTTGGATTGCTATTTAGCAATCGAATTTAGAGGCGATTCCCGTTCACAGACGTTCCTTTAAAGCTTTAAAGTGAATTATCATCGACGAATAATGCAGATGACTTTTGGGTAGATGGAATGAATCAGATCCCATAAGCAATTGAAAATTTAGAAAACGAATTGACTGTAGCCATGCGTATGACATTTAGAAATGAAAGTTCCACCGTTAACGTATGCCTCGCTTGGTTTGTGATTTGTACAACGCAAAATCAAACATTTGAACGAAATGAAGCTGCACTTCGATCCGGTGATAGTTCGGATTGAGATTATGTTTTTTTCTTTGCTTTTGGGCTCACAAGCCCGATTATTACTTATAACTTATATTGCCCGAAGGCAATACTTGATATTTCTGAAGCTTGGGAATATGCATTTGTTCTCTACAGCCGTAATGGTACCGTGGTGTCATCCGACGAGCACACCTTGTATTTTGCGTGCCCTTCAATCGCCTAAAAAAAATAAATAAATAAATCAAAAGACAACAAGTGTAGTGCTGTGTCGAGTGTAGTCAAAAGTCTTTAAGAGTAACACGTCAACTTCCGTCTCGGTCGGAACATCCGCTTAGTCCAACCAACCGGGCTGAGGCAATGACATAAAATTTTTAACAGCCGACGTAGCGGATTAGATTTGCAAATCTGTTGGTGGGCACGCATTGGTGTATGGGCATAATGCCTAAATCAATGTGTTTTTGGTAAGCTAAGTACGAATGTACACTTTACAGCTCCGTTTACCATATAGTAGCGTCCGAGTTAGGCATTTTGTTGTTTATGTTTTGTTATTGTGAGTAACGTTCGTGGGCTAAGAGTGAACAAACCAGCTGTTTGGGCACTAAGAAACTCAAGTGGGTCAGAATACCTACTTATCGCATTTGAGCTTGACTGGTGCCATTATTCTTCCTACATCCCGATCTCGTCATTTACATTCGCAGTGATGTATCTAATAATTTTAGCCATAATACGCGCATTTTTCCGTTTACATGATACTCTGTCCTTGCCTGTTCTCGTCGAATCTGCTCTTAAAGTTGCAAGATCACTTACAAATTACAAATTTATTTTTCTGGGTTCTTTCAAAGTAGATTGAAAACAGCTTTTGTCCAGCCTGTCCATAAATCTAACATGTCCAATATTAAGATTGACAGGTACCTCAAACAAATGGATGATAATAATGAAGTAGACCATGGGCAATACGATATCATCCGAAAACAACATAAAACTACGAACATGTACCGAAAAGCGACCATCGACGCGCTGCACAGACAGAAAAGTCGACTGCTGACCAGACTCAAAATCTCGTACAGGCGATTTACCGACAGACAAAAATCGGAGATGAGGAAAGAAAATTACAGGATAACTGTAAGTTCGACTGGAACAACAGAATTCCGCAAATAAATAAAATATTTAGGAGAAACAATCGGAATGACATTCAGGAGCTGAAGCTTCTGAGAACGCCAACAATGAAGGCCTCTTACGAACGGTCAGCATTGATCCGGAGAGTGGCGTCTTGGATGATGACTTCCTCGTGATTGGGGATCCTCAGGAAAAGGTGGCGGGAGTAGGAGCTGTCTTCCAGGAAGTACACAATGTGAATGATGACATTCACCACGACCTGGAGAATAGAACCCTGCTTCATCATTTCTACCTTCGAAATGACATTGATCATTGGCAAGAACCTTGGCTTTACCAGGCTCAATGACGATTTCATGGCAAATAATTACATCACTAATGAAGGAGCGATCCTGTTTATTCCAACATCTTAATGACATGGAAACAAAAGAGTTACTGAAAACTACAACCAACGCAAATTCAGTCAAATCTCTCAAATCCTATCTAGGACAACCACCCCCGGAGAGCAGTAAACGAACATCTTCGATACAAATCATCTGCACCCCGTCCAGGTTGTGTGACAAACACCATAAGAGCTATAACTCTTGAACCTCCACGAATTATAACAAAAAAAAAAAAAAAACAAATTCCAACCCCCCAGATTATCGCCGAATCACCGAAGAAAAAAAAGCCGCGGGTATCCAGGGTATATCTAATGTTGTGCTCAAGCACCTGCCACCATACGCTATTCAACGGTAATGAAACCAATTCCCAAGAGGAGTAAAGACATCTCTAATACGGCAAAGCTCGATAAGTCTTCTCCAACAAGGTCTTCGAGAAAGTAGTCCATAGAACCCTGTCCAAATCGGCAGAGGACCATAAAATAATTCCGGATAACCGATTCGGTTTCAGAACGATGCACAACAGTATTCATGCCGCGTCAAATCAGCGTTTCGCTTAGTGCCAAAACAGCTGCTTTGAAACGAGTAAGATGATGGTATACAGCAAAGAAGTTTGCTCTTCGTCCATGAAGTTTACTCATATCAACCCTAAAACTTTCCATAGCAATAATACACAAACTAGAGATTACGTTGAAAACAAAGTTCCAGAGTTCAGAATCTGGCGAAGCCAGTATCTATATTTTAACAAACATGTACTCGTAGATGCTGCTCTGGCAAGGGCCTGGGGCGCTTTCGCTCTGACAAGATGGCCGATTCATAGCAGCCAACTTGCTTCCAGAGTGAAGGTAATCTGCTACATGGCCTTAATCAGGCATATAATTGCCTATAGATGTTCCGTGTCGTTCAGTGTGAGAGCCAGCTTAATGGAAAGGATTCGGGTGTCTGAGAGACAGTGTCTCAAGATTTGGGCCGGTTTACATCCAATTCTGAGTACACGAAATTTTACCCGAATGAGATCCTATACTAAGGATCAAGATTTTGAGTGTGAATAATTTTCTGATTAAAGTGGTCCGAGCGCACTTTGCAAGACCAATGACTTCAATCAACAACTAGGGTTTACTACCCAAACTACATGTGCCATAAGAAAGTGGCACTCCTCTATTTGGTTCAATGTGGGCTGATCTGGGATAAATTGGCGATTTCGTTAATCTTCCACCCGGCCTGTAATTTCGTGTAGCGGCGGATCATCTACGAATGTGATGTTGCGCTTCATGAGCCCGAGCGCCTCAATTTTAAACATCAAAAACATTTACAAAAAACAGAAACAAATAAAAGGATTTATTATTTCAGTTCAGGTATCGTTAAGCTACTTTAAGTCAGTTATACGTATCAATATTAAAATATCATTTTCCTCAGCCTCAAGTCTTTAAATAAATCCTAGGCCGAAAGGCTTAGTTTTAAGGTGTTCTTTTGGTTTAGAGTGTCTGTATAGAGCCAGTAAGGTAGTTTACGTTAGTAAACTGGATATACCGTCGATTCTCGCGGATTTTTTCTGCTTCAATGACTCGAAGATCATCTGAAGATCTTCCGTCGATATGAGCATTTTTTACCATAAAACCAAGGTTCTCTGATCGCCAATGATCGATATCATTTCGAAGATAGAAGTGGTGAAGCAGAGCTCTGTTCTCCAGGTCATTGTTCGGGCGAATACTATCATTCACCTTGTACACTTCCTGGAAGACAGCTCCTACTGTCGCCCCCTTCTCCGGAGGATCGTCGATCAAAGAAGAAGATAACATTTAATCTCCTCAACAAACTGTGGGATGGAATATAAAAAAATATCGTATAATAATAGACTACCAGCAGAATATCGTTTTTTGGTGCTGTAAAACCGTCGGTATCGGTGCAAGACTTCAGTGGATCTTAAAAATGATCTGTGTCGACCTACAAGAAAAAAGAATTCGTCAAGCTCAGTGAGGAAATAGCTTGTGAAAATTGGACTTAGAGCACTCAAATCAGTAGTCAGAGAAAAACGATTGCTCTAGGCTCAAGAACATCTTAATTGGACTCAAGACATGTGAAACAATGTTATCTTTTCCGACGAATCAAAGATTAAGCTGCATGTTGGAGATGGCAGGATTCTTGCGCGAAGATAACCAAAGGAAAGACTTAGCTCTGAATGCATCTTACGGATGCCCCCAAAACTAAAAGTATGATGGTATGGGGCTGATTCTCTGGAGATGAAAAAGGTAGACTGGCCTTCCTAGAATCGAAAATCACTGCAGACGTTTACCTATAGGTTCTGCAAAATGTATCAGAGCCCTCTGCGCTGGAGCTTTTTGGTGACACTTGCAGATTAATTTTTCAACAGGACAATGCCCCTTGCCATATAGCCAAAATTGTTAGTATGAACTTGTTTTGTTTCTTAATATGAAAGACTAATATCAAGCTTTTAAAAAAGCGAGAACTTTATTGACTGAAAGTAATATTTGCATTTTTTTTATTTCTTAGGTTAAAAATACTTCGAAGAAAATAAGACGATAAGTACTTAGCTAAGTAACTTAGTAACTTTCAATGTAGTCTCCTTTTAGCTCGATACACTTGACCCAGCGATGCTCCAACTTATTTAACCCGTCTGAAAAATACGTTTTCTCGAGGTCTGCAAAGTACCGGCGATGATTTCCTCATTCGACTGAAATTTCTGCCCGGCGAGTGACTTTTTCAAGTTTGGAAACAAAAAGAAGTCGCACAGGGCCAAATCTGGAGAATACGGTGGATGGGGCAGCAGTTCGAAGCCAATTTGACCGTGGCGAGGGCGGAGGTGTGAGCCGGTGCGTTATCATGGTGGAAGAGCACTTTTTTCTTCGCCAAGTAGGGCCGTTTTTTCTTCAATTCGGCGTCGAAGCGGCCCAATAATTTGGCATAGTACAGCCCTGTGACCGTTTTGCCCTTCTTCAGGTAGTCGATGTGGATCACACCTTGTGAATCCCAGAAAACGGTGGCCATCACCTTTCCGGCCGATTGGACAGTCTTCGCCTTCTTCGGAGCACGTTCGCCGGGTGAAGTCCACTGTTTCGACTGTTCCTTGATCTCTGGTGTGTACCAGTGGATCCATGTTTCGTCGACTGTCACGAAACGACGCAGAAACTCCTTCGGATTGCACTCAAACAGCGTCAAACACTGCTCTGAAATGGTCTCACGGTTGCGCTTGTTGTCCGGAGTGAGCAAACGCGGCACCCATCGCGCCGACAGCTTTCTCATGCCCAAAATTACATGCAGGATATGACCCACGCGATCTTTTGAAATGCCTACTGTCTCAGCTATCTCGCGCACCTTCAATCGACGTTCTGCCACTACGAGATCGTGGATTTTTGTCACGTTATCCTACGTGATAGCCGTTTTCGGGGCACCTTGACGTGACTCATCAAAAACCGACGTGCGACCACGTTGAAACTCGTCAAACTAATTTTTGATGGTCGCAAACGAAGGAGAAGAGTCACCGTACACAGCATCCAAACGCTCTTTGATTTCGCTGCGCGATTTCCCTTCCAAAAACAAGAATCGAATCACCGGCTGATATTGCTCTTTTTCCATTTTTCTAAAATCCGCAGACACTCCCGCTTCCACACGCGGTCAAAACAAAACTACGAGTCCGATCGACAGTAGCCGTCTACTAGAATGTACTACACGATAGTAAGTTGCTCTTGCGATACTGGCGCCATCTAGCGTCATCTGGCGGTGAGGCTAAGTACTTACCGGGCCACCCTCGTACATATAGTCAAAATGACTGCTTTTGGGCAATATAGGTATTAATTTCGGTCTTTCTAGTGTTAATGAATTAACTGATAACAAACGGAGATCTACAAAATATCGAATTTTATTCAGCACTCAAAATTGTTCCAAGAGTAACGGTGACCAAGGCGACTCAAGTGGTAGCACAATGGACCGTTCTTGGTCTAAGTGATTGACGTGTTAGGAGACTATGTTGAAAAATAAATAATTTTTTTGACTTCAGACCGTGATTTTATTTTCATTATCATTGCTTACCCGTCGTATATTTCACCCGATCTGTTCTGAGTTCAATTTATATGGACTATAACGCTCATATCTGACCTAGTGTTTCCAAGGACTCATTTCACCTTGACATCTTGACATAGATCCCTTAAAACTATTCATAAGCGCTTCTGTAAGGGTTAATTAATAACAAAAAACCTTTATTTTTTAACACAAAATTGAAAAAGTTACTAAATAACCGTTACTTTTTGAACATGTGACTCGTTTCATTCCCGATAAAATTCTCAAAAGAGTTAATCTCAAACTTTATTTTCCGATTTTTCTATCGATTCGGAAAATTTTTCTGGACCAATATTCTGCATAGGATTATCAGTCTGGTCAATAAAAAAGTTCATCCAACAGGAGATGTCATTTTATATTTAGTCTTATTGCTAAATTATAAACACTCCATTATCAATACGACGACAATTGATCAAATAACACTTGAAAGTCATTAAATATGGAACAATACAGAAACAGTAAACATTCACTACCAAACCATGCAAACCATTCAGAACTGTTGCATTCTTCTACCAATCTAAAATGACACCTCTTGTTGGATAACCCCTTATTTGATGTCAAGATGGCGAAATACGATTTTGGTAAGGATACAATCACATTACCACAGAGATTACTAGTGTCATTATCCGTAATTGTATCACCGGCACCTAACCTTCCTATTAGGACTAATATGACGTCTTGCTTACACTTCCCAATATTGCAAACCTATTCTGGCTTCAATCTGTCAGACATCATTTCCTTCCCTTTTTTCCAATCGAATGAACCATTTCCGAGCATCCTTCATTTACCAAAGGTTCCCCTCGTGTCAAATGAATCAAATGAAATTGCCCCAAAAATAAAAAAGAGTAGTGTCGACAGAATCCTCTCCTCCAGCTCAAAAGTTCAAACGCGTCTCGACTACGCTCGACATAATTCTATAAATTCACTTAACTGTCACGAACGTGCTTGAAAAACAAACACAATTTTAAACATCTGCACACTTTACCCAAAATATTCAACCCTTCGTCTGCACTCGTACCATCCACACCACTTCGCAGTCAACCGCCCAATCGTCTCCAAAACATACTCGTATCGTTAAAATGCTGAGGACCACTCAAACATACATTTCCGATTCGAAAACATATTATTAACCCCGAAAAGTATCAAGCACGTTTCAGGTTCCCTTGTCGGAGCGAGTCATGTCATTAATCATGAAATCATGTTTCATCAGGGGATGGGAACCGAAAGGATGTACATTGCTCGTCTGATGCTGCAACTGTTGGAAGGGGTAAGGTCGTATGTGAAAAATTAAGGAAAATCAAGACTCCATCAGTGTGCGGTGCGATATGCGTACGCTGAGATATTCGGTCAAGAAATTGCCATTCATTTGGATGGATGAAGCGAGATGGCGATGGTCATTGTTCGGTTGTTTGGTTGCAATAAATTACTCAAGGACATGCTTCCGTTTTTCGATGCTTGACTCAACGGAACTGCTGTAACTAATTTGCGGCTGATGTAAGTTAAGTGGGTGGCTAAAGGGATTTATGGTGTTCTTTGGTAGTGTGCTGGACGCAGGTCGAATTGTGTTTTCACATGCAGGACTAATTTAATGTGAAATGTCCATCAATCAAATCGGAAGGACGGGTGAAGGGCAAAAGCCGATTCAGTTCGTAATCTAATCAAATTACTTTCAATCATATATGTATACGAGTAAGTGGAAGGTTCTTTATTAGTTCTTCGTTGTTCCTGAAGGTTACAAGACTGGATGCATATATTAATAGGTCGGCGTCGAAAATGGATTGGCCAGTCATTATTTTGCGTATCAACACTGACATCGAAATAATGATACCGTGAATGATTTTAAGTCGGAGTGACTCATCGGAGCCTGTACAGGGTTACCTTTCGAGTCAATCAGAAAGAGAGTAGGGAAGACAAATACGTAGGCTCACATGGCAATCTGGAGAGCAACTAGGACGACAGTGCCTTTTTTCATACCATATCTCGATTGACTTGGGTTGTTAAACAAATTTGTAAAGACTGACAATAACTAATCAGAGTGCTTGTAGGCTAGACACTAACTTACTTACTTTTCAGGCAAGCAACCGTCTTCTCGTACCAGGGGCTCCGATTCGAAGGCCCACTTAGATGGAATGTTGGTCTCCACACACTCAATGTGGGCGAGTCAATGTAGTCGACGGATTTTAGCTTTTTCGACTATGTCCACATCTTTGTACAGCTCATAGAGTTCGCGATTATGCCTTCTCCTCCTATCCGTCGCAGAATTTTTCTTTCGAAGGAGCCAGAGATCAGCTCTGTTGTCCTGCTTATCGTCCAGCTTTTAGCTCCTTATAGCAGGACTGGCAGAATAAGAGTATAACCTTGGTTTTTCGGGAGAAGAATTTGGATCCAAGATGTTTTGCCAAGCCGGGGTAGCAGCGGTTGCCAAAGGTGATTCTACGCCGGATCTCCACTATAATGTCATTCGTGGAGTTTATGCTTGCCCCGAAGTATGTGAACTCCTTCACCACTACGAAATTATAGTTGTCGATCCTTATATTTTGTCTTAGGTAATGGCTAGCGGACCAAAAACAATGCAACAATCACCAAGGAATATCGCTGCTATCGAGTTGTTTTTTTTTTTTTTTTAAAGAGCACGCGCAGGTTCAATAGTTACGCTCTTATGGTGTTTCCCACACTACCTGGACGGGGTGCTCATGGTTTGGGTCGAAGATCTCCGTTCACTAAACTCCGGGGGTGGTTGTCCTAGATAGGATTCGAGAGATTCGACTGAATTTGTCGCGTTGGTTGTAGTTCACAGTAAATTTTTTTGTTTCCATGTCATTAAGGTGTCATATTGGAAATGTACACACAGAGTATGAATTTTAGAGTGATACAAGGTGTCACATGGTGCTGTCGAATATTTTATAAAGAGACTGATATTGTACGCAAAGAAAATAATCGCAGACTACCAGTGGTGGTTTCCGGAGGAATCGATCTCCCAGTGACCAGATCTTCACTATACTACAGCTTTTAGAAAAGAAAAGAAGGCATATGACTCTATAAACCGGTCGAAAATTTATCACGACCTTGTAAGGCGGAAAATCCCGAAAAAGTTGGAGAGGCTGATGAGGTATACTTAAAGGCAACTTATCGGCTGATTGGAAGCAATCGACATCCGTGAAGGACTAAAACAAGGAAATGTCTTTTCACCACTTCTTTTTAATTTGGTGCTGCTATTTGTAATGAGAGGGGTGGTTTAACCCTCAATAAAATCATATCCATTCTAGCTTACGCTGCCGATATGGATCTGCTAGGAGATAGTGAAGAAATAGGTAAGAAGAATGTAGAAAGCCTAATAATGACAGGAAAGGGAGAAGGCTTAAGTAAATGATGAGAAAACTGGCTGAGGACCTATCTAAACCAAAAAACAGGACGAAAAAAACGGGCGAATGGAGATAATTACACAAAGAAGAACTCGAGGATCCCTATCAAGCCCCAAGAATTGTGGGATTAGTTAAATCCTAAAGATAGGCAGGACACGTAGAACGAATGGACAGTGGACGAACAGCCAAACGAATAATGAGTGGAAAACCCGTAGGGAAAAGACTGCCAGGAAGACTGCGCTGCAAATGGGAGGACAGTATAAGGATGGATCTAGAAGAAATGGGACAGAACAGCGAAATACGGAAAGAGCACACTCATGTTGTTCTCTTTGCCACGCTTGGCGAAGAATTGTCAATGAAGCTTTGAACTTCCGATATTAATAATGAATACTAGGCAGATCAGTATGCACGGGCTTAACTCCGCTACTGAAAATTTTTGATCGAGCGAGCAAATTTGTTGTTTTATCAACCTTGCTCTCGCTCCGCATGGCACTTTTCTAAACTCGTTATTTCTCACTATTTTTCAATCAAACAATTTCATTTGATAATTTATGGCTCATCTACAGACCTAGATCTATCGAATGACATGCTGCACACATGTGTGGTTATAGCCGATATCTACATTTAGTGCGTACAAGATTAGTCCGAAATCGTTTTCGGACCACTATATTCCCCGTACATGCACGCGCTAGGCCAAAAAGTGGGTGATTGCTCTCGCTCCGCTACGCTCCGCTCGATCAAATAATATTTGTGGTCTGAACAAGTTAACTTGTTGTTGAAGATGACTCCATGATTTCTGGCTGTCCTAAGTTATTGAAAAGCTATATTCTGTATAATGCCTCGCCTTGGTCCAACGTTCCCCTTTATTGGCCGGCGTCATTGGAATGATTGGACAAATGCGGAGAAATATCAACGAAACGTTTGCAAGCATTAAAGTGGAAGGCACCGACGTCTGTGCCACGATGTCAATATTAGCAAATATACATACATAGCTTCGAAGTATTTTAGAATTTTGTCTACTTCAGCTCTGTGATTATTAGCTGCAACGTTTTCAGCAGAGAAATAAGATGCCAATTTGAGTAGCAGGATTCTCTTCCTGTGAACTTGAACAATAGCTTAGTTAGCCATTGAAAAGTGGTTGAGGTCCAAGTTCATCCCGGGCAAAGATTTTGCGTTTGAAGCTGGCCATGGCTCTGTCACGACGGTCCTACCTCCTAGGAGAGGCGTTTGGGGCAATGCTCAAAAGCCATATTATCACGATTACATTTGGAGTGGTTTCAGTGATAAACCTAATCCACCAGAGAGGAACAGTATTCTTACACTTTAAATCGAGCAAAAACTAACTGCGGTAAACACTTTCCAGCCATCCACAAAGTAAGTAAGACACTACATCACGGAAAAAGCCTCTCTGGAAATTGAGAACATCTATGTGCATTCACAAGGATATCGATCGTGCCCCTCAGACGGATGCGTTGGCAAGAGTCCTTGTAGAGCCATTCACCCCTCTTGCCGTCGAGGACGTGCAATTTAATCACAACACATGGCCACACACAGTGTTAATGTAATGAAGATATCCTCGGACTGGGAGTGTGATGTGTGATCTGACATCATGCCAGCGATGGTAGCTGGGTTAGTACGATGAGTGAGAATCCTAATGAGTTCCATTTAATGGAATAAAGTGAATTAGTGGAAAATTACCTTGAAACGCGTGAACTCATCTTGAAAATAGTGTCTTAGGGATTCGGGTGTGCGCAACTGGCAACAGAAAATCACGTCACATTGCCATATTACATAGATACAATCGTAAACGTGCAAAAGTGGAATAAGGAATTAATAAAAAATACACTCAAGCTACGTGATTTATGGTGGTTTCCGGGTGAAGGTACATCCCAGAATGACTCGTTACTACACTACTACTACTCGTTAACACTCTCTAAAATTTTCAAGTTGGATTTGGGTTTGCTGGGGGGATCTTGAGGAAGCTTGACGTATTATCATGTGCAGATGGCTCCAAGGTCTTGATTGAGGTCTGGGGTGTACATTAGAATCAAAAGCGTAACATTGACCGAAACTTTTTAAAGTCGTCAAAAATTTAAAGACCAACAACCTTGGATAGGATTTTATCACGATACAGGTCCTGAAACAATTGCCTAAAAGGTGCTTTATAAAACTATTCAACTCTTTTATACGTACCGCTACAATGGAAAGTGGCCAAAGTGATAATTATCCTTAAGCCAGGAAAACGGTAAGAAATCATATCGGTCGATATCACTTATGCCTGTTGTCTCAAAAGTATTTGAGAAGCTACTCTTGACATGCTTACCATCAACTATAGACGAAAGATGTTTAATTCCCAACAACCAGTTTGGTTTCCGTATTAAGCACTCCACTATTGACGAGGTTTATAGAATAACAAATGAAATAAAAAAAGCGTTAGAAGAAATCTAGCGCTTTTCTAGACATCTCTCAAGCTTTTGACACTCCACCGCTCTTCGGGCGTCTTGTCGTGGCGGAGGAGCTTAAGAAAACAATGACCTCGAACTAAGACCCGAAGAATTCGAGTTAACATGAATGAATGGAAAACCATAATGATGGAGGTACTCCAGGTGGTACCCGCAATGGCGGAAATCAATCCGCGATCTCCTTGATTGCGGTCGGAGCAAGGGTACTGGAGGCCCCACTACTCATTCCTAACTCTCCGGAAGCCCAGAACGACACCGATGTCTGCGGCTCATTGACCGACCACCTGGTTAGACTGAGTATGAGTGGTGTCACAGAGGCGACACCGACGATGACGCGGCACGGGAAGCCGCTGAGGTTAAACGAGCTCGAGAATTGGGACATACTGCAGATTGCACTGCTAAGTGCCAAAAAGGAAGGGGCCGAAAATCGTGCAGAGGCTGACACAGCCAAAGGCACGAAGGATGAAGGCAGTCCTCGGGGTAAAGCAGTTCAAAGGATTAGATGGGCGGAGGTATCCTCTCTGGAGCCCATCCGACCCCCTCATCAGCGGCCCCCACACTTCTTGGCGGGGCGCAGCGCAGAAAGCGTCGGCGGCTAGTAAAGGTTGCTGCAGGAGGCACAAGCATGCCAGCACTTTTGGCATGTGCCTCTAACATTCCTCATCTTATTGGTGACAATTAACTCCCCAACAACAGCGTGCCAGGTTCCCAAACTAACGAAGCTGGAGATGTTCAGAATCCTGTTATGGCCGGCGCTACCGCCGAAAAAGGCAGTAATGCTGACAGATAGATTCTGATTAAAGAAAGCAAAGCGGTTTTGGGTTCAAGCAGCCCTCACACTTGCATAGTTGTCCCGACGCGGCGTCGGAAGGGAGCAGGAACTCGAACCGAAAAAGGTTAGAGCCTCACAAACGGAAGACGGCCGCCGGGGACAACCTTGCTGGGGAAGGAGAACGTGATGTCTCCTCCTCCGACGTGGCGGTGAGTAATCGGAGTCCGAAGGTATATGCGGCGATTAACAAAGATCAAAGCAAAAACCTTAAGATGGCGGGCACTTTACACCCTTCTCCTGAAAGGAGACCGTAAAGAATCGAGACAAGCACCTTTCCTACAATGAGTCAGCATATGAAAAAGTCAGGATGGGAAAAGCTGGCGCTGACAGCAGAATAACCAGCGCGGATTGCCAACACTGCGAGGATCGTCTACTGGAGCTAGCTTCAGTAACTGGCTTCTGTATTCAGGCTGAGAGGTCTACTGTGATGAATGGTACCTTGTGGATGAGCTGTTCCTTACAGCAGACATCTGCCTGCATTAGGAACATGGTTCCGAAAATCCCTCCCCTGGGAGCTACTACCTATCAGTCTCGCCATCTGCTGTATTCCGGGGAAATATGGAAACAAACTGGATGTGTTGACACGATTACGTGCGCAGAACCCGGGACTTGACACGAGGGCCTGGATTGTCTATACCGAAATCTGACTGTCGTCGGCTCGTTGCACACTGCTTCATTGGCAACTGTGACTGAAACGATGAAAACGACTCGCCGTAGCTGGTATATTGCGTCACGCGTGGCATCTCCTGAGGTCATTAAATTTACTGTAGCATCTTTCGATGGCTTCAAGTCACCAGGCACTGATGGGATATACCCTGTTATGCTACAGAAAGGAATAAGACAGCTGCTTCCTACACTGAAAAAAAAGTTCACTGCTAGACTGGTACTTGCCTACATACTTATTTCCTGGCGCGCGGTGAAAGCAGTCTTTATTCCCAAAATAGGGAAAGAAGATTACTCATTCGCCAAGAGTTTTAGACCAATCAGTCTAACACCCTTCTTGCTGAAAAGCATGGAAAGACCAGTAGGGTTGCACGTGCGTAAAGTTGCTCTTCGAATGCATCCTCTCTCGGACATGCAACATGCTTATCAGCGCGGAAAATCCTGCGAGATTGCGCTTCAAAACCTAGTTGGGAGAATTTAATGCATATTGAATGCGCTCTAGAAAGGAAAGAGTACGTACTAGGCATTTTCGTCGACATTAAGGAAGCTTTTGGTAACGCTATGTGGTCGACTCCCATGGTGGTCGACTCTCTGCTCGATGTTCTCAATGCTGCTGGAATCTATTCCAATGTCTATGCGGCTGATGTTGCTGTCGGCTCATGTTTAGCGACTGTCTGTCTCAATGTACAAGCGGCGCTAAATGTGATCGATGACTGGTTCACGAGTAATGGGCCATCGGTTAATCCTCTTAAGACTGATGTCGTTCTCTTCACGAGAAGGAGGAAAAATACTGACAAGAATTAACTGGTGCTAAAAGACATTCACATCCCTATATCCAAGGAAGCTAAGTACCTGGGAGTGATCTTAGATAGCAAGCTTCTTTGGTCAAAAACCAGCAAAGCAAAGCTGTCAGCTTTCTTTTCAATTCAAGGAAAAGATCCTCTGGTCCGGTGCTGAAGTTTTCTTTGAGCGCGAAAACATTCGACTGCACTTCTCGTTAGGAAAATATGCGTCTGTCTTTCAATCGGGGATACACGTAATAGCCATGCAATAGGTTGTGAACCATAGCATCACCAAAAAAATCTGTTTACTGCCAGGATGCACCTGTCATTTGTTTGTATGACAAATTGAAACTTGTCTCTCAAAGAGGTTGTTTACACGAATTTTTGCAGTAGCGGTCTTGCGTGTTTTTCGTTAAAATGGATAAACTTGAATGTCGTTCGGTAATAAAGCCCTTCGTTTTAGATGGATTAACTCCTAAGAAAATTCATCAAATGTTGATGACAAATGTTGACAAGGACTCTGCTTCTTCGATGCCAACCGTGGACAGAAGTGAGCAGCTGAATTTTAATGTGGCCGCGGATTCCTCGAAGATGACCCACGTGAAGGACGGCCAAAAACCGCAACCAAACCGGAAATGATCGGAAAAAATGCAGAAAAGGGATGCGAAAGTTCTGTGCATGATGGGTGCTGCATTTACTGATCAAAAGCAAATGCTCAAACGATTTTCGACGCAATCCTGTCGCCATGGATGGAACACGCCAGAAATGAAACAGCAGTCCAAGCAGTAGGTGGGAGCTGCTGGTTCACTGCCAAAGAAAGCAAAGTCGATCGCATCTTCCGAAATGGATAATTTTAATTGATAACATTTCAAAGGCAACGTAAACATCCAACGTTCTTGAAAAGCTGGATGCCAAAATTCTGGAGAAGAGGCTTGGCCCAAAGAAGAAAGAATTCGTCTTTCACCAGGACACCAGGACCTGTTCACAAGGATCCGTTAGTGATGGGGAAACTACGGGATTTGGGATACGATTTTCTCGCACATCCCCCCTATACTCCTAATTTTCACCTTCATCTCCTTTTCCTAAACTTGAAGAAATTTATTTCTGGTCAGTGCCTTGCATCTTATGAATAAATTGGGGGGGCTTTATATGAAGATTTTCACAGCCTTCCAGACTCCTACTTCGGGGAAAGAATATGACACTAGGGAAACACTGGACCAAGTGCGTTGAAGATTATATAGAAAAATACAACAAATTTTAACTGAAAATCGCAGTCTTTCATTCTCAGGCCGAGAATTTTTCACCTTAGCCTTACACTTGGCGGGATTCATTTTTATAGGAGGTAGGTTTTCGATTTTCCTTGTGGTGTAAATTTGTTATTAAAAAAGGCTTTGGAAACGTGGCTGGCATAGAGTGTTGCGCGGTCGGGAGATGTACATCTGCTGGGTATATTAAGTAAAATAGCCCCCCATATACCAACCTGGGGAACGCCAATTTGTACGATGTGCAATATAGAGTATTTGTCCTCGTATGTATTACCATACAAACAGTCCGATGTGCCCGATTTTATCAAAAGTTTTAGATTCATCACTACATACATATGTTAATTGGAGTACTATCGTTTATTTTCAAAGTCACTTGAAATTTTATTGATTATTTTGTGGGTTTTTTTTGTGTAGTCGAGTGACATTTTCTGAATTCAAAGTCGTGATTCAGCACAATTTTGTTAGGGTCGAGTATTGGTTGTATGGTTAGAGTTTAGATAAGACACGCCAATTGAGCGATAGTACAAAGATAGCGTGACAAGGTCGACATCCTCCTTGTCCATTGTCAGGTTATATATGTATGTTCTTTATGTTGTGTCCTTTTTCCGCAAGTTTTTCTTTGATTTTCTCGTCAGTAGATGGATTAAACTTAGTTTCTGACTAAGAATGAATATAGATATCGAATTTGTAAACATGATCTTAAGGAGAATCTATGACGAAATCAACACAAAGAAACAGACGAATAAAGAAACTACACACTTAAGAACTCAAGCATTGTCCGAGTAATCAAATCGCGAAGACTAATTTAGGCAGAATTTGTCGAACGAATGGACAACGGGCAAACAGTCAAAACAAAAAGGAGTGGAAAACCTGAGGGAAAAAGGCCGTCAGGATGGCCGCGGTGTAGGTGGAGGATAATATGAATAATGAGTGATCTCGAAGAAATGAAACATAACATCGAAACATGGGGAAAGACACTCATGGAAGGGGGCTTAGGATTGTCAACGAAGCTCTGAATATCAGTAGAACGCAATCATTAAGACGGAGTTGAGTCTAGCCACTTTTAGCGATATCGGGCAAAGAGAAATTAACTGATCAACAGAAAGGTTGTTGTGTTGATGATTCTCTGTCAAGGTATAATAAACACGTTGTAAAGTGGAATTGATGGGAATCTTCAGATGACACTCTGAAGAGGAAACACCTTGAAATATAATTTCGATGACTTGAAAGTGATTAGATGTGAATCCTAAACTCTTGCCACTAGTTACCGTGCTTAATTCGATTCCAACAACGAACTTTTTTGTTTGCGTAAAATTGGGTTTTTAAACAAGAAACTTCAGACCAAAATAACAAAAACGACAGCAGCTGGTCGAATGGAATTGAATGGGAAAAAAAGAAATTGTTAGTTTTTCTCAACTTTAGCGAGTTGGGTTATAGTAAAGGGTCCGCCATCTAACGTTTTTTTTTTTCAAGTAGTGCTTATTTCGTGAATGGTAACACTTAGCTCATGTCTGATTTGACAGATAATTAGTTTTATCCTTCCGCTGAACGAATATGGTTGTGCACGCATACATTGAAAAGCCGGTGCACCCAAAACGAGCCACTGTTTGGTGCGGATTTTGGTCCAGAGGCATAATTGGGCCATTTTTCTTCGAAAATGAGCAAGGAGTGGCCGTTACAGTCAATGGCGATCGTTATGGGGCCATGTTGAACGAATTTTTGTTCACAAAAATTGAAGAGGAGGATATTGGCAACATTTGGTTTCAACAGGACGGCGCTACGTGCCACACAGCCGAAGCTACACTCGATGTTTTGCGCCCTGTTTTTGAAGATCGCATTATCAGCCGCAGAGCTGATGTCGTTTGGCCACCTCGGAGCTGCGATTTGACACCGTTGGCCTATTATTTGTGGGGTGCCGTCAAAGATAAGTGTTACGCCGACAAGCCAGAGACAATTGACGCTTTAAAGGACAATATTCGTGAAGCCATTGGTGAAATACAGCTGCACACAATCGATAATGTGCTTAAAAATTGGACCGATCGTGTAGGCTACTGCATGGCCAGCCGAGGCAGCCATTTGAATGAAATTATTTTCCATTATTAACCGAAAGGATTGTACTTTCAAATAAAAAAAAGAAATTTGAGAAAATATTCAGTAGTTTTTTTTATAGCATTTTCAAAAAAAAAAAAAAGTTATTTGGCGGACCTTATATTTATGGTGCAGGCTGAGAGAAAACGTTCTTCAAACAAAGAGCCATATGTATCCCATCTGATCACTGTGTAATGATGGCCAAAGTAAATGAGTCAAGTCGTGACAGACAGTAATAATATAAAAGAGTTCTTGTGCCTCCTTGTTAGGTGACCTAGGCGCAAAGGAAATAGTAAGCTTACATGGAATGCAGGTTTGCTGTAATAAAATTTGACGTCCCGTAGGGTTATTTTATTGGCCTAATGCAAGTCTCAACAAAGAGCAAAATAATTCAACCAAACCAACCAAAGAAATTACTTAAATAACACCTCAAGTATTTTGAAGGAAAAGATTAAGGAAAGGGTGATTGGCGGCTCTGGACGACATTTCTAAGGCCGTAGTTCGTTCATTGGGAGTTGATGCCAAAGAAGTGCATGGCCTGAAGGTTTCGGAGATCGGTGTTAAGAGGAATCATATGAAGTAGTAAATGCTAGTCAATTTTACCGGTAAGTAGGTCATGGATAAAAAGTTTGTCTGTGAGCTGTCGTCGTTTTTCTGGGAGTTGAAGGTTGATTTATTTTAAGCGACCCTTTTAAGGCGGTAGATTATGGGTATCAGCCCAATCGAAAATACGAACGGAAAAATCAATGAACGTATGTTAACATCATTAATGGTAAGGATAAATATCTAAAGGCTTATGTGACTTCGAAGGTGGCATTAACTGGATCAGAAAGAGAAGATCTGAAAATAAGATTGTACCGACAGTTCTGGAGTCAAGATTTGATTCACAGCCTTAATTTTATGCTAGATTTTGTCGAGGGCCTTGCCGAAATCTGTGGCAACAACATCTACTTCTTTGCCATCCTCAAAGGTGTGAGACAAACCCAATTAGGTTAGGGGTTGTTGATCGAGTTTTTAAGGAACTCATGTTGATTTGGGGAGAAGATAGGCTTACAGAAAGATTCTCGCAAAGAGTTTGGAAAGCATTTAGGGTCTGTGAGAAAAGAAGATTGCATTCGGTTCAGATATCGGAGGTAGAAAGATTCCATAGTTGGGCGCGTACGTACGGGGCCGATGTGGTGTGTGCCGAACTCTCAGCTCTACATTACTGTAGCCCCTCCTTAAGCATACTATTTGCCACAAGAAACACATAATGTGTTCCCAAAACTGCATGGCTCTAATGTCAGTAATCAAACGATCGTCTATTTATACCAGCGCAGCGGTACACAAATTAGGATAAGAGTAAATGCGCGCGAAAGCACTGGTACACCGTCAGCTTAGTAAATTCTTTACAGTTTTCGAAGAGTGTATTCCCTGATATACGAGTATATATAACAAAAAATCTAATTCGGAATTAGCTTAATGAGTTGCAATAAATACTGTAATTTCAGTTTTTTTTTTTTTAATTTTCGAACGAATATTTCGAAAAGGGGGACTATAAAACGAAGTTAGTAAAATAAACAAGAAACACGTAAATCCGTATCCTCAGCCAATTCACTCCGAAATTAGATTTAATTACACTGAGATGTGCAGAATCGCGCAATTCATCACCCTTTATTCAGTACACCTCATTACACTCGCACCACGATGCGCTAACGATGAAGTGCTCCCATAGTTTAACCATCTTCCCTCTACGACTTAATATTCTACGAGATTGCCTCATAAAATCTAGAGAATCATAAAATCTCTAGAAAATTGTTTATTCCAGGTTTTATACGCAGGCAAGGATTTGATGGATTCATCCGAAGACTGGTTTATGGTGATGATGGTTACGGAGTCCTTTCTAAAGCTGTCTGCAATGTCTTTTTTGTTTTTAGAGCCCTTTTATTCAAATGTTGTGGACCGAAACAGATTCGTGATGACACGAAGTTTTTTTTGTTGTTTGAATGAATGACGATATTGATTACATCAGGTATGCACTTGTGTTTCGATGGATGTACTGAGTCAAGTGCTAATTAGTTGCATGGCATACCGAGTGGATTACCACTGAGTGGTATGAAATTTGGATTTTGTAAATCGCTGAATAATGCAAAATCAATGTGTCATAACTTCTGCCGCAAGAGTTAAAATGGACAAACAGTAATTAACCACTAACTACAGCTACTATTCTATCAATGAATAAAAACACCATGGATAAAATAATAGGTTTCAGTTTCATTGGTCATTTTTTTTTCTATTTTGATTCCCAATCGCTTCTGTCGGATTACATCAATTAGATGTAATAAATCCTACCAATGCTCCGGGAGCATCCAAATGATTTGCCGTCGGATTTTATAGGCAACCTTTAAAGGCTATCATGTAAATTGCACCCAAGAGACCATAGATAAAGGAAATAAAGCAATGACCCGCAATAAAGCAGATACGATTAGTCACGTTCGTTATTCGACAGAATCAAATTCGGCAACGAACTAATGACTGTGTCGTCTGCGTTTACGATTTGATTATGAATTACAACTGCTGGTATCTGGCTCAGGGTGAAATACCCTAAAGATATCATAAAAATCGGATTAGCGTATTTTACTCGTTATCAGCGTGCGATAAAAGCAGTATATTTAAGGTTACCAAGGCCGGTGTAAGGTGAAACGTACTTTATATAGGTATATAAAAAATGTTCTAATTTTACTATCGATCTTATTTAGAATCAACGTAGATTTATTGAAATGGGTTACGGTCGACGTTGCTTAGTTTGGGATTTATTGTATTGAAGCAGTCATATACCAACAAAGGTCTTTCATAATTTTTGTTTTTTTTAATTCGTTTTTGTTTAGAGTACCTTGAACTATCTTAAGCCAGGCAAAAATGATAGTTTAAATACCTTAATTAACTCAAAGTATACCTTACGGACTCACTAAAGCTAACTGAACAGCAGTCAAAAAATTGAGAAATTTTTCTAGTGTTCCGAAAGAACCTAGATAGAAGCGTGAGGAATAAAATAGATTCTGATTGAAAATCAACTTCCAATCTTTTCTCTTCAACAAACTCGAAAGTCATCTGGATATCCTCCGTCGATCCTTAGTCTCTTCATTGGTGACGGCATTATTTATCTTTA
This sequence comes from Merodon equestris, assembly GCA_958301585.1. Classification (NCBI taxonomy): domain Eukaryota; kingdom Metazoa; phylum Arthropoda; class Insecta; order Diptera; family Syrphidae; genus Merodon; species Merodon equestris. The sequence goes on along the minus strand of OY284415.1, from coordinate 49,412,793 downwards.
AATCGTCCTTGAACCTAGTAAAGCTAAGGTTCTCTGAACGCCAATGATCGATACCAGTTTGAAGATAGAAGCGCTCTGTTCTCCAAGTCGTGCTTCGGGCGAATGCTATCATTCACCTTTTACATTTCCTGGATGACAGTCCTACCCTCACAGCCTTCTCGTGAGGATCTTCGATAACAAAAGGTGGTCATCTCTCTGGATCGATGCTGAATGTCATTCTCATTATTTCTCCGATATGCTCGCGCCTTTGGATTTTACAGCACAAATTCTATTGTTACAATGCAAACTTACTGATAATCTTCGAGATGTTCTTCGGATTCTGTTGTCGCGGATGTTATTGGTGCTGTTTCTGCTGCGGCTGCTGTTATTGTTTTCTTTTTGCTGTTATTGTTGTCACTCTCGTTTGATGGGCGAAACACTTCAGCAGTTACAAGAGGATGTGGAGCGTTTGGCACACCTCTCATACCCGAACGTGGACAAAGAGGTTATCAACGAAAAGGTGACTGAAGCCTTTATTCAGGCCATTACCGACGGTAAGCTTCAAATGGCAGTGCGGATGGCTGGAAAGAAACCACAAGCTGGGGTTTTGGTCGAGGAATGTTGTTATCAAAGAATTGATGCTGAGCGCTGACAAAATACTGCAAAACGACAGGTACGCTGTTGGAATTGCAACCGGACATCTACCTAGCGAATGCAGGGCACCTACGCTCCTCAAGCAAGATGTGCCTCAATTTCTGCAATCTCGACAATAACTGGAGTGGAGTCGGCGAGACAAGTTTTTGCACCTAGGCTAGTGGAGGTTAAAGGGACCATTTTGCAGCACTGTGAATTCGATAAGAAACGCCAGATACTGGCAGAACACTTGCTAATCGAATTTGCAGATATTTTTTTCTGCGCAGAGCGGAGATGGCCGAACACACCTAGTGGAGCATCGTATAAACACCGAATTCGGCAACCGGCTAGACAACTGCCATTTGCAAAACAAGCAGAAGTCGCGAAGATGGTCTCAGCGGTGGTGAAAAAAGTACAAATCGAGAGCTCCAACAGCCCATGGGCATCATCTGCCGTTTTAGTTAAAAAGAAAATATGGGAGTAAACGATTCTGTGTAGACTGCCCTCTGCCACGAATAGATAATACGCTGGAAACTCTCTCTGAATTTTAGAGGTTCTCCACCTTCGGTCTAAAAGGCAGCTATTGGCAGGTACAGATGCATCCTGAAAACCACGAGAAAACCGCCTTTACTACGTGAAGTGGCCTGTGGCAGTTTACAGCAATGCCATTCGGCTCCGGCGACCTTTGGGTATTTAATGTAAAATAATTGTACGGACAGAAAATTCCTTTTGCCTACGGACCACTCGGCTTTGAGATGGTTGCTGCAGTTCAACAATCCCGAGGGACAAATTGTGAGATGCATTGAACGATTGCAGATGTACGAATTGGAAATACAACATCGTAAAGGAAAGCTCCATTCTAACGCAGATGCGCTTTCCTGAAGGCCGTGCAAAGACGCCTGCAAGCCTTGCGCGCAAACGTAAGGAAAGGATGTTGCTTTCATCTATGCAATAAGAGCTAAATCTTGGCTGGAGCACAGACGAAATCCGGAATAGCCAGAAGGAAGACACGGATATCGAGCCCATACTGGCGTGGAAGGAGCACATGGAAAAACCCGACGGCCGAGATATATGTATGTAGTCGATAGAAGCCGTGAAAGCATATCAGGCACAATATGACAGGTGGAACGAAACCCCAAGCAGCTCAATAATTCTAAAAAACAAATCTATGATCCTAGCTCTAAGAAACATAAAAATAAGCCTAACATTTGTGATAAAAACCCTAAACCTCAGTCTAACCCCCACCAAAACTGGAGCTTTAAAACAAAACTTTTCTCATCTTTCACCCACCCGCCCATCTCCCATATGCAGACCTCTTCCTCTGTTCCACCCAAACCGCCACGTCATCAAGTTCCCTTCAATCTGACTTCAATTGCTTATTCTACCACTGCTAGCCCTTCGTCACAAACACAAGCACTTCTTCCTAATTGTTTTCCTCATTTCGATCTCAAATCTGGAGATCCAATTTTCGCAGCTCCCACGTCCTCAATACCTCAGCCTCCGCCTTTTCTAATACATCCTCACCATACTCGCTCTCTCACACTATAGCCAACTCCACTTCTCTTCCAACAGTTTCAACTCTTTCTTGAACAACGTCTCTTCCTAACCCTACCCAATTTTTCACTGATCCCCTTCTGCCCCCTTCAGTCAAAATTACCCAGCAAGTTAGTAACTAGTATGCTCTCTCTCGTCTAAGGGATAAAAAGACGTATTAAAACATTCGTCTCTTTTTGGCCTATCTCCATGATAAACCAGATTCGGTCTGCTATGAAGGTAAAACGAAGATTAGTGTAATGGTCTCCATTCAACAGGAAGGTGATGAAATGCTTCTCTTTGGTGATTTCAATCTTCCTTCTCTTAAATGGGCTCCATCAGACAATCATCAATCATTTCAAATTGCCATTAATCCCTCTGCTGCCAAAGAATGTCTTTTCTCAGATCGCCTAGCTGATTCAAACTTTAGCCAAGTTAGTGGCATCACAAATTACATGGGTAGACAGTTAGACGTGATTTTCACAACAGACCCCTTAGTTCCTCTGTTTAATTTTGTCCCCTTTCCTTATCAACGATCGACAACTACCATCCTCCCCTTCTTCTCTCATTTTTTCACGACTCTCCACCAGTGAATACTTACCTTCCGCTTAAGTCCGACGACTTCCACAAAGCAAATTTCAAACTAATCAATGAATATCTCCGTAACGCCTCCTACAAATTTAATAGCCTTACAATAAACGACGCCATATCCATTTTCTACAGAGAAATATTCAATTCTATTTCTCTTTACGTTCCACTTTCCCGATCCAAACATTTACGTACCGCCCCTCCTTGGTATAATCGCAGGCTCCGTTCACTAAGAAACACAAGAAACAAACTGTGGGCAATCTTCCTTCGTACTCAATCCTCCAATGACTTTTCTTACTACATTGGTACTTATCTGCAATTCACCGAGCTGCATAACTCTCTCTATGAACGCAATTTGATCGAAACGCAAGCCAATCTTATTAACGACCCTAAGTCCTTCTTTCAGTTCGTGAACTACAAAGGAAATCTGATGGCTACCCAACTTCACTCCCCTTCAATGGCGAAACCTCGAAACCAAAACTATCGCCAACTTTTCCAAACAATCTTTCGCCAATGACTCCTTTGTACCTGATACTACTTACCAAATTTCTCCCTTGGACCATTTCTCCCACGTACTACTGACCCCCATATCATTGAAAATAAATTGAATCAACTGCATGATAAATTTACTCCTGGGCCCGATGGTCTCCCTGCCAAATTACTAAAAAAAATGTTCCTCCATTATTTCTGTCCCGCTCTCAAAAATATTCAACTTATCCCTGCCCTTGCAGAATATCCCTAGATATGGAAAGCGGCTTTTATAATTCCTGTTCACAAGAAAAGTCCGAAAAATTATGTTGGTTCATCGCAAAACTGTCATACATACCCAAATTTTTCGAAAGTATCTGGTATGACATTCTAAATTTCCACTGAAAATCTCTAATCTCCTCTAAATAACATGGCTTCCTCAAATGCAGGTCTACAACCACAAACTTGTCGAATTTGTGTCCTCCACACTCTCAGCATTAGAGAATGGAAATGAGGTTGACGTCATTTTAACTGATTCAGTAAAGCCTTCAACAAAATCTCCCACCAACTAATACTCTTCAAACTGTCTTCCCCTAGCTATTTAGGTGGATATCTTCTTATTTCGAAAACCATTACTACAGTGTTCGTTTCAAATCTACCTTTTCCAACCCCTGCTTAGCTTCTTCCGGCGTTCCCCAAGGCAGCCACCTAGGTCCACTTTTTTTATTCTTACCATAAACGACATTGAGTTTGTCATCAAACATTCCCACCTCTCACTGTACGCTGACGACACCAAGTTCTTCAAGACCATTTCCTTGAATAAGATTTTTCCCTTATTCTATCGGATCTCAACAGCTTTTCCGTTTGGTACTCCAAAAATTGTTTGGAACTTAACATTTCCAAATGCCAATCAATTACCTTCGCACGTAAGCGAATCAAACCTCCCCCTCGTCTCTATGTACTTCCTCAATAATTAGTTCATCTCCACCGTTCAGGTTATCCGCGATCTTGGCATACTATGTGAGCAAGAGCTCAATTCTCGCGCACATATTGACGATATAATTGATAAAGCCAACTCTGCACTCGGTTTTGTGAAACGTTGATCTAAAGAATTCTCCAATCCCTATGTGACTCTATCTCTCTATATTATCTTTGTTCGCCCCCTTCTCGAATACGCATCTCAAGTGTGGTCCCCTTATCAACAAACCCACATATCTAGAATAGAAAGCATCCAACGTCGGTTCCTACTTTTCGCTCTTCGAGGTCTGCCCTGGAACAATCCCTTGATCTTATTGCCCTATCAAGACCGTATTAAACTAATCAATTTGAATACTTTGGAGGAAAGAAGACATCATCTTCATTCATAGACTTCTTACAGGTACCATTGACTGCGCCACCCTTTATAACTCCATATCTGTTAACACTAACCCCCGTAATACACGTAATCCTCATCCCTTCTATCTATCCACCCCCCGCACCTCATACGGCTCCAATGAACCCATTTCCCGTACGCTGGCAAGTGTTAATTCGATTATAAATTTCGACTTCAACTTTAGCACTCTAAGCCTACCCGTCTTTGCAATAACCTCCCCTCCTTCCAGTCTTAGTTTCTAAGGATCGCGCCCCCTCACCCGTTCTCATTATTTATTAAGTTAGATTAAGTTTAGCTTGAATTAAGCTCAATAAATGGAGGTGTTTGCCCCCACGAAAATTAAACGTGCTCGTACCGTTGAGATGCACGACGGCGTATTGGGTGGACATGTGGGAGTAAACAGGACCTTGGAGAAGATAAAGGAACGATTCTATAAGTATTGGTTCGGTGCAAGAGAGGACGTGGAGAACTGGTGCCGAAGATGCGTCACGTGTGTAGCCAGCGAAATCCTAATGTGAAAACTAAATTGAAAAAGCGCCAGTACAATGTAGGTGCGCCTTTTGAACGAATTGACATCGCAGGCGCATTCCCGGAAGCTGACGATGGCAACCGATATATCCTAAAAGTCATAGACTACTTCAGTAAGTGACCCGAAGCCTTCGCTATCCCCAACCAAGAAATGAAGACGATTGTGGAGCAAACCGTCAATAATTGGGTAAGCAGGTTTGGCATCCTAATGGAGCTACACCCGGACTAGGGAAGAGTCCAAAATATTCCAAGAGGTAAACCAGTTGCTCGGGATCAACAAAACAGGGACGACACCCCTCCACACGCAGTCGGATGGGATGGTAGAGTGTTTCAACAGAACGCTAAAGGAACTTTTTTGCAAAGTAGTGGAACGAGATTGGGATCGGCACGTTCCCCTCTTCTCACTAGCCTACCGAAATGTTGTCCATAGTTCGACGGACCATACCCAAGCCGAAAATATTTTTAGTGATAATGTGCCATTGCCTAGCAAAGTAAAGTTTGGTTCCCCATCTACTGAACCGAAATTCGTCGAACATTGCGTGGAGGACCTTAGAGAAAGAATTCTCGACATCAAAGAACTCGAGCAAAATGCGATTGGATGATCGGCAAAAAGGGAAGTCACCTAAGCTGCATCAAGACTGGGAAGGCCTCTACCGCATAATCACACGAATCAATGATATAATTTACTGAATTCAGCGGGGACAAAGAGGCAAGCTGAAAGTTTTGCATCTGGATCGCCTGCATCGGTACCACGAAGGTAATGATGATGCTCTTGTTCGAGTAGTGTAAGGATGGAACACCTGCTTAGTAAAAAAGATCACATGAGGCGCTCTAGTTTCGTAAGAGTTAACCCTGAATTCCAAACGTGTTTATATGTAAAGGGTTTGCCAATGGGGACTTGACAGCTTTGAATTTAATTTGTGAACGCACCCTTTCACTAATCATCGAATTGTCATTGTCAATTTATTCAGTAAACTCAACATTTTCATCACGGTAAAGTACACGAACGAGCAACGTCTGCAAATTATAAAAATTTTCTACCGAAATTCGGAGTCGGTGACCGCAACTTTAAAAGCGTTAACTCTAATTTTCGGTCGTAATTCTCGCCCAAGTAGACAGGTAATAACAAGCTTAGTGCAAACATTTGAGTCTACATATTCGTTGTGTGATGTTGCCGTGTCAGTGAGACAACGGGTTGGTCCAAGTGTCGAAAATATCGCTGCCGTTCAGGCGTCCGTAGCAAACGATCCAAATCAGTCAATTCCACGGCGTTCTCAAGAATTGGGCATCGCTCAGACCAAATTATGGCGTATTTTGCTTAAGAATCTTGGTTTACACCCATACAAGATCAAGCTGACTCAAGAATTGAAGCCGATGGACCATTTGAAGCGACGTACGTTCTCCGATTGGGCTCTGGAGAAGATGCGCCAGGATGATGAATTTCATCGCAAAATCATCTTCAGTGACGAAGCTCATTTTTGGCTCGATGGGTTCGTCAATAAGCAAAATATGCATTATTTGTCGGGTGAAAATCCACTTCTTCTTCATGAATCACCACTTCATCCACAAAAAATAACTGTTTGGTGCGGTTTGCATGCCGGCGGTTTTATTGGGCCATATTTTTTCGTCGACGATAACGATCGTCACGTTACTGTGAATGGCCAGCCTTATCGCGCAATGATTACCGATTATTTTTGGCCCGAATTGGAAGATATGGACTTGGACGACATGTGGTTTCAACAGGATGGTGCCACAAGCCACACAGCACACGTTACAATCGATTTATTGAAGAGTAAGTTTGATGAGCGTGTTATCTCAACAAATGGGCCAGTCGATTGGCCGCCTCGTTCGTGCGATTTAACGCCTCTAGACTATTTTCTTTGCGGCTACGTGAAGTCATTGGTTTATGCCAACAAGCAGACGACGTTGGAAGAGCTCAGAGCCAACATTGAACGCGAAATAGCGGCCGTTTCGGCCGAAATGTGTGGCCGAGTCATCGAAAATTGGGTCCAACGAATCGACCACTGCAAACGTGCTCGCGGTGGCCATATGAACGAAGTCGAGTTTCATTCATAAATGTTTTGATTGTACTTCAAGCCGATAATAATTTTTTTGAAATATCGCAAATGGTTAGCGTTTTATTTAAAAAAAAAGTTGTCAAGTCCTTTTTGGAAAACTCTATATATATGTACATAGGAAAAGTTAGGATCGAAGTCTTCCTTGTTTTTTGTAGCGATTGTAGAAGCATCCGTGAAGCCAAAGCTTTCAAGGAGACTGCATTTCCACTGAAGTTGTCATAACCTTAAAATATTTCTAAAACAAGATCTTGAAAGTGATTTCTCGTATTTGCTACCGACTTTCCTATAGCTGAGGCGTTAACTGAATTCCATATTAAGCTGCATTTCTTCAGTGTTTGAACGCCCAAAAACAAATATAATTTTACGGCAACATCTCTTACACGACTTTGACGAAAAAAGCCTTAAGTTTCATCTATTGGATTATACTTAATCCTGTCCTTTCCAGTTCGCTGACCTGCTGCCTTACCAAATAAGTCTCATCTGGAGCTACGACAAAATAATTTTGCACAAATACGAGTATGTACTTATAAATTGGGTAGATTAAAAGTTTCGAAATAAGACCTATGGTAGGAACGACAGAAAAGCCAAAATCCTGCACTCTGGTTTTCAAATTATCGTAAAGAAATCGAGTGAAAAGGAAACCGCTCCGTTCCGGAAACCAAGTTACAATGAACAATTCAATTCAAATCCAATCTATCGGATACATCTCGCCATAGGCAAGGATTATTCCTTTAACGTTCGAATTGATTTTTGCTCCACGGAAATCTCCTTAAAGCGCCCTTTCCGTAGGTAACATAAGTGAAGATCTAAAAGATAAAAGAGGATGCGATAGAAAAAAAAAACGAAAACCCGAAAACGAGAAAAGTATTTTTCAAAAAAGTGAACGAATGCTGCTGGGGAAAGAGCGCATACACCGTTGCCGCAAAAGGATTTACCGTATGCTGAAAGGAGAACATTCTCCGTAGCTGGATCTTTGTTCGTTTGCCGCAGATATAAAATCTCTTCCGTGGACTTGATATACATAAATAGCCAAGTAAAGAATTTAAATCTTTCCCCGGGAGCAGGACATAGCGTATGGGGTTTCCTCCTGGAAGTGGTTACTTTGTGAGCGTCGGGCACTGTATGCTCTTATGCTCTTACGGATATTAGAAGGTTTGCTGTTTTTTTTTTTTACCTTTTTTTCGATTTATCGAAACACCGTCCTGTGAATTGCTTCAGGAGCAGCATTGGAGCTTTTTCATCGTTTCCTAAGAGTTGAGAAAAATCATGCGGTTTTGGCCTGAAGGCACTCAGCTGTGTGTCGGTGCAATAGTGAATCGTTCGTATTCATTTGGACAAGGGACTCGAATTCCATTCGGTTGAATACTTTAAGTGAAATGCAGCACATGGTTAGTCGTGCATGGATAAGTGCTGGGGATGGGGTATATGTGCTTTTTATTTAGTTAAGGAAACACGCTTTGAATTGATGTTGGAATGGTTTGAGGAGATTTATATGCTGGCTGGGATATGGATGGACCTGAATTGCTTAAAGTGCTCTTAACTCCACTGCAACGAATTCCCTAAATCTATTGAAAATATTCCGAGAAATTAAAAATCTGTTTAAAGTAGAAGCTTTCTTACGGAATGCATGAAATTGATCAACTCTCTTCTATGGAACTACACTTACGTGTTGATCATCTACTTTTCATAGGATCTTTGGTATTAAAATGGAATATAATTGAAGTCGTTTTCAATTAAGTAGACAAGCTCTAAGAAAAATTCAACTTACCGCGAGGCGCGGGGTTTTGTGTTTACGAAAACATTCATCTTGAAATGCTAATAGAGTCAGTCAATCCGGAGCTTTTGTAAGCGCAAGTCGTGTATCAGTTCGGAATTATAGACTTTAAACAAAAAACAAAATTACCAAACGACCGAGATCACCCAATACCGAGGACAACGACATGTCCTAAGAGAAAAGATCAAAATTCTACCGAAAATTATTTTGCGGAAAAAAGATCCCAGGACAAATTACTGGAGTCCACTCCAATGTTTGCCCGATAGTGACAATTATAGTGAGGAAACGGACGAAATTCTTTCGCCGGATAAAGTCCCGAAGAAGAAAGTCACGAGGGTGGTCCGATAAGTACTTAGCCTACAAAAGAAAAACAAAAATTTTGGAGAAATGGCGATTTATTTTTCAATATAGTCTCCTTTTAGCTCGATACATTTGACCCAGCGATGCTCCAACTTCTTTAACCCGTCTGAAAAATACGTTTTTTTGAGGTCTGCAAAGTAGGCCTCCGTGGCGGCGATGACCTCCTCATTCGACTAAAATGTCTGCCCGGCGAGTGACTTCTTCAAGTTTGGAAACAAAAAGAAGTTGCACGAGGCCAAATCTGGAGAATACGGTGGATGGGGCAGCAGTTCGTAGCCCGATTCGACCAATTTGGCCGTGGCGAGGGCGGAGGTGTGAGCCGGTGCGTTATCATGGTGGAAGAGCACTTTTTCTTCGCCAAGTGGGGCCGTTTTTTTTTTCAATTCGGCGTGGAATCGGACCAATAATTTGGCATAGGTCAGCCCTGTGATCGTTTTGCCCTTCTCCAGGTAGTCGATGCGGATCACACCTTGTGAATCCCAGAAGACGGTGGCCATTACCTTTCCGGCCGATTGGACAGTCTCCGCCTTCTTCGGAGCACGTTCGCCGGGTGAAGTCCACTGTTTCGACTGTTCCTTGGTCTCTGGTGTGTACCAGTGGATCGATGTGTCGTCGACTGTCGCGAAATGCCGCAGAAACTCCTTCGGATTGCGCTTAAACAGCGTCAAACACTGCTCTGAAGTGGTCTCACGGTTGCGCTTATTGTCCGGAGTGAGCAAACGCGGCATCCATCGCGCCGACAGCTTTCTCATGCCCAAAATTTCATGCAGGATATGACCCACGCAATCTTTTGAAATGCCTACTGTCGCAGCTATCTCGCGCACCTTCAATCGGGGGCCTCCTACGTGGTAGCCGTTTTCGCGGCACCTGGACGTGGCTCATCAAAAATCGAAGTGCGACCACGTTGAAACTCGTTAAACCAGTTTTTGATGGTCGCCATCGAAGGAGAAGATTCACCGTACACAGCATCCAAACGCTTTTTTATTTCGCTGCGCGATTTACCTTCCAAAAACAAGAATCGAATCACCGACCGATATTGCTCTTTTTCCATTTTTCTAAAATCCGCTTCCACACGCGGTAGCCGTCTACTAGAATGTACTACACGACAGTAAGTTGCTCTTGCGATACTGGCGCCATGTGGCGGTGAGGCATGTACTTTTCGGACCGCCCTCGTACATACGACAAAATCTAACTGCAGATTTAACACAGTTTTTTTCAATGAGTGGGGATTATGTAATTGGAGGTGACTTAAACTGCAGAGATTGGGTGTGCAGTAGAACAAACGCGAGTGGTAATTTACTTTCAGGTCTGTCTAATGTGTTTCCGTTTTGGATATTATTTCCGTGTAGTCTAACATATATTCCAGCAGATTCGAGAGGTCTTCCATCTACGCTCGATATTTTTATTACAAATTCCCCGCGATTATTCTTTTAGCCGGTTGCACTTAACGATCTTAGTTCTGACCATAACCCAATTTTTTCGGTCGGTGATTCGATTCTTGTTTTTGGAAGGGAATCGCGCAGCGAAATAAAAAAGCGTTTGGATGCTGTGTACGGTGACCCTTCTCCTTCGATAGCGACCATCAAAAATTGGTTTAACGAGTTTCAACGTGGTCGCACGTCGGTTTTTGATGAGCCACATCCAGGTGGATAACGTGACAAAAATCCACGATCTCGTATTGGCAGACCGCCGATTGAAGGTGCGCGAGATAGTTGAGACAGTAGGCATTTCAAAAGATCGCGCGGGTCATATCCTGCATGAAATTTTGGGCATGAGAAAGCTGTCGGCGCGATGGGTGCCGCGTTTGCTCACTCCGAACAACAAACGCAACCGTGAGACCACTTCAGAGCAGTGTTTGACGCTGTTTAAGCGCAATCCGAAGGAGTTTCTGCGGCATTTCGCGACAGTCGACGAAACATGGATCCACTGGTACACACCAGAGACCAAGAAACAGTCGAAGCAGTGGATTTCACCCTGCGAACGGGCTCCGAAGAAGTCGAAGACTGTCCCATCGGGCGGAAAGGTGACAGCCACCGTTTTCTGGGATTCACAAGGTGTGATCCACATCGACTACCTGGAGAAGGGCAGAACAGTCACAGGGCTGTACTATGCCAAATTATTGGACGAAGAAAAAACGGTCCCACTTGGCGAAGAAAAAAGCGCTTTTTCACCATGATAACGCACCGGCCCACACCTCCGCCCTCGCCACGGCCAAATTGGTCGAATTGGGCTACGAACTTGAAAAAGTCACTCGCCGGGCAGAAATTTCAGTCGAATGAGGACGTCTTCGCCGCCACAGAGGCCTACTTTGCAGACCTCGAGAAAACGTATTTTTCAGACGGGTTAAAGAAGTTGGAGCATCACTGAGTCAAGTGTATCGAGCTAAAAGGAGACTATATTGAAAAATAGATCGCCATTTCTCCAAAATTTTTATTTTTCTTTCGTAGGCTAAGTACTTATCAGACCACCCTCGTAACTCATCAAATTTTGTATTTGGTTTGGTGCTATCAAAATTGTAAGAGTTTTCTAGTAATTGATCTGCATAATAATATATTCCTTAAACTGTATATAAATATATCCATACCCATCATTGAAAAGTCAAAAAATAAAGTTCAGAGTTGTCTACAAGTGTTGATAAAGCAGCAGAGCTATCGTCACTCTCACATTGACAATAGTCTCTTTTACCAAAGAGGTAACTGATGTAATTTTTCGTTCTGTAAATGACGGGTTTGAGGGCAGGATCCCTTTCAGCTTCACTGACGGGTTAAGCACTAAAGCAATAATAGCGTCATTGACTGCCGGTAATAAATTGAAATAAGATGGAAATCCTTTTGTCAACGCGTCTTCTAATTTGTTGGAAATATCATGAGAAATATCTCTTAAGGTCTTGTTTAAGAAATTTAGTCTTCAAAGCTGCTAAAATAGGAATAAGGTAATCGCAACCCATCCCATTTTCTTGTTGATGAAGACAATTGATTCCGAAATCAGCTTTAGCAACTCAATGAAATCAATTAAACAGTCTATTTTCTACTGCGCGGGGTATTCTCCGGTTAAAAATTTGGATCATACAAAAAATCATTTGATGAAAATTCACTTTCTGTATCCATTTTATATATAACGATGTAGCTCATTAACCACTAATGTCAGACTGCAATTAGGTAAATAACTCATAAAAGCACTTTTAGTAAACACGAATCATTCATAATAATTGTACTCATAATGTTGTTTACGAAAATGTAAGTCACCATTCACGAATACTCTATATGAGTATCATTAAAGCACATGTGAATTCACTTCAACTAACATACATTGAATTCACTATTTTTTTTTTTTCTAAAAGAATGTAATCATTCAACTTAACCCTCTAAGGCTACTTTTGAAACTAATGTAACGAATTGAGCCGAATATTTTTTTAAAGGTAAACTGTAGCCCCTGTATTCAGAAATGACCTCAAAAATGGTGTAAGGGCATTTAATTACCTGTGAGGTGAGCAAATGTGAATAAGTGTCTAAAGGCACTTTTGGGGCTTTGAGTAAGAAAAAAATTGTAGTTGTATTATTATCATTTTTTATTGTGATATTCCGAAAAACAATTTTTGCTAGATGTACAGCATAAATGCAAATTACCTTTCTGACAAATACATTGAATTTGGGATGTTTTCGATTTCGATCTAGCCAATGCGGAAAATGGTTTAGCTGATTGAATCTCAGAAAGTCTGCAATTGGGTGTCCAGACTTGTCACCACGTTTAAGTTCAGGTTTGGAAGGCCCCTAAGATAAAGGGGATTGCACTGATCGCCCTGGTGAAGGTCGCTGAGATGTTGACAGTGACCCTATCCATTGAGAACTGCTTGGGCGACCTTGACTATTTTTCAATTTAAATGCCACCAAACCAGAAGCGATTGCTTCTCGAAAATCTGGGAGTTCGAACGATTTTGTATCAATTCCCTTTGCTTTTATTTCACTGATAATGCGTTTATGTAAAATATAAGCATTTGTAACAGCCATATTAATGCAATGATAAAAAATCCGAGTCGCGTAATCCCGAGTTTTTGCTCTAATATGGTAACGGCCCATGACTCCATCCATCAGATCTACACCTCCCATGTGTGCGTTGTACTCCCGAATTATTTGTACGCAGTCAATATCTAAGTAACGTTTTGACTTTCTGTCGTATCGAGCAATCTTCGATTTGCTGTCATGCGGATTGGTCCTTGCAAATGGTTCTATTCCTACGTATGTGGACAACAAACGAACTGCCTTGTTGTCTTTCCATAAGACATTACTAAATTGGACCCCGAATGAGGTGCCAACATACTCATCTGAAAAGCCCCTTACCTTTTTGCAGATGTTATTATCATTGGGAAGCTTACAATTGGGAATATGATTTGCACGCACAGTTCCAAGGCTATAAATACCATTAGCACGAAGATAGACCATCAAAGGTACAGAAGTGTAGAAATTAATAAAATATATAATGTGATGCTTAAAATGTGGCACGGTTTTTGTTAAACGTACAACAATAATAGCCGAAGCACCAAGATCTGGGTGACCAGGCAGAATAACGTTATCACCGGCCCCGCTGTATACCTCAAAGCGGTATGCAAAACCAAATGAATCGCAAAGAACAGATAATTTTATACCCTATTTATGAGGCTTATTTGGAATATATTGCCGCAGGTGATTCTTCAGTTTCGTGCTGCACATTCGCTCGTCCACACAAAGACGGGCTTGTTTAGGCACGGAGTCAAACTTTAGGTGAAGACTTTCAACAAACTCACGGACCCGGTACAGAGGATCAAAGCCAGGCTGACCTTTTTTTATCCTTTTGGTCTCATCACGCAGGGAGAAATATTGTTTGATTAATTCGAACTTGCTTCGTGTCACGCAGTTTTGTATAGCTTGGAACGCATTTCTTCCCCAGTAGCTCTTCAAATTTGGGTAACGATAAATTGACATATAGATCAATATTGCAATGTAATTGTACATATCGCCAACAGTGATTTTGAATTGACTGGCAATATTAGAAGTGAGTGCTGCTCGCATAGTCCCTTCGACAATCATCTTCATAATATCTTCGTCAAAGAAATAGCAAAATAACTGAAATGGAGTATCTCCCCGAAATGCTATTTCGTTGATATGCAACTTCATAGATTGGTGTTTCCAAACTATCTTGCCTGGATTTTTGGAAATTGAATCAATACCTAAATAAATAAATAAGTCATTTAAATTTAATTTTGCAAGTTTCTACGTCTCACCCAAACCATTAAAGCCACCGGAAGACCGAGTTGGAATAAGGGCTGGATCTTCGATTGATGGTAATGGGGATTGAGGCCTTTTCAATGGTTTTTGAATTTGCACAGACTTTCGCGCCGTATTTTGCAAATTTTCTGCTAAGTGAAAATTCAATTCAATGGTCATATACTCATATCCAATGCGCTAACATTATTCAATGCTTCGTTTAATACATTTTCCACATCCAAATCGTCGGCCTCCACATCATTTGATTCATCCGACAATTGTTCGTCAGAATTTACATCTTCGAATACTTTTAGCAATTGTTCATCGGTTAAGTCCGACAATTTAAAACGTTTCCTCAATAACAGTGACATTTCTGAGTAGAATATACGAATATCAATAAAAAGAATCAAACATATGTTGAAGTTGCATGAAGCTGTGAACGAGAGACTGGCAAAAAATGCTGCCGCAAACGCCCAATAGTGTCCCAAGGCACTTATTGCTTTTTAACTGGTACAACGCACAAATCCAACCAAGTTACAAATATGCAATTTGAATTTAATAGAAAATAAACTTACCTCCAAGGAAAAAAAATACTAGTTGTATGCACTAAGCAGATATCACTTTAATTAAACCAGCAAAACACAATACGTATCGAGACTAAATTTGCGCGCAAAAAAACATATGCTCTGTACATGTCAATGATGAGCTGTCAGAGCTTTTGCACATATGATCGTGATACAATTGTCTAACAGCCCAATTACATTTAAATTATTTAAAGCTAACCGATTTTTTTATAAACGCTATAATGTAATAAATGTCTTGAGACACTCTTACACTCTTGAGGGTTAATTCAAAGATTGTCAGAACTTGAACGCTCAACGCGTCACTCGAGTATAAAGAATAGTGACTTATAGTTTTATTAAATCGCAGTCTTCTTTACCACAAAGACTTCTAATCATTCTAAATGGATTCAGTAGAATTACGATCCCTAAAGATTTAATTCTTTTACAACTCTGCTCATGTCTCGGTCTTTTTTGTCCCAGGGCTTTTCTTATTACACTTAATTTGGTCTTGCTTCCGATATTCCTCTGCCGAATTAGCTGAGGTGTCTTTCTGATCTTCGACCCTTCTCTGGTGACCTAGTTCAATTTGGGACATGCTTTTATGTTACCCAGTATCTCCACGTACGAAGATTCACCTTCGGCATTGATGACTTTTGCGTCAGATTTTGTGTTTTCGAACATCTTGTTTTTTTTTTTTCTTAGATTTTGCAACTTTGGTCCAGGTTACCTTGCCTTAAAATGCACTAACTGTAGAGGCTTCTTTATATCTTCTTTTGACTATGACAAGGGCAACCTTGTGAGACACAGACCGAGTTTTTATTATTTTCTGTTTTTTATTTTTGCTTATGCGAAGGCTCATTGTCACAGGATTCGGTTACTGTTTTGGCCCAATGGTGGCCTAATCTAAGGAGCATCAGCGACCAAACGCTGTCGCTTGTAATAACTAATAATTCCGTATTCCGTATTCAATGTTCAAAAGACATCCAAATAAGTAGTCAAAACACGTCTTTAGTGCAATCCAATTCGAATGATGACTATTTTGAATAAACGCCTTCAACCTAAGTAATTTCCATTCTTACCTTAAGCAAGTAGGAGAATAATACGTCGAGTGCATAAACCAGACAATGACCTGCACTTAAGCCATCACCCTCTCCTCTTCGCAACCGAAGACGACGATGCAAGCTTTCTTCCAGCACAAAAGACACTCTCTGCTTTGAAATACGAATACATATCTACCACTTCAAGTGCGTATAGCGTAACAACAAACTATAGCGTATCACAGAAACACAATAGAAAAACACAAAGTTTCCCCTCAAGATCAGGTCCCCTTGAGCGCAAGCTAACTTTTGCGTCCTGTTTTCCTTTGTTTTGTTTTTTTTTTTTTTTGTATATTTACTCGCTTCAAAGTAGCATTCTTTTCTAATTTGCTCTTTGTTTTGCTTTTAAAATTCCCTGGAAAGTGGTCTGCAGCGAGTGAGTGCGACATAGCATTGTATTGTACTTCAGTAAAAAGGAAAACTTTGAAGAGAACGACAGCAAGAGCGTAGGAGGACGGTGGGATACCTATTGTTCCGAGCTAAAGTGCGAACAAATTGCAAGTGGCAGGGTAATGAAAAGGAGTTTTCACTCAAAATCCTTGATAACTATATGAGGACATCCGGTGGTGTGGAACTCAATTCTATTGTGGATGTACCTACTCACTTGGATAGCCCGTTGAGCGGGAGATAATCTGCAAAGGGTTTTTCTTGTAAAGGAATGCCTATTAGGGAACAGCTAGATGCAATATTGGACCATGAACATGATTTAGCCTGATTATGGAAAAACCTCCGAGGATCCTAAGAAAATTGCTATGACGCGAACTGTCACCTTGTAGTCATCCAACGTGGACACTCGAGTTAGGCCAATTAGTTTAATAGGTATTTTCTCACTTTTCGTCCTCGTCCTCTACGTATCGGTGGAGCTGCCTCAGCGCAGGCTGGCGTCGTTGAAGCATTTTCACTAGCACTTGAGGCGACGAAACGGTAATTTATCTATTCATTTGAGTCGTCTTTCGTTGAAGCTCTTTTGTCGAGGAAGGAATCACCATATAGTTCTCAAGTTGATCCACGAGGCAGTGCGACACGACCTGAGGAATGGATACAAAGAGAATTTATAGGTGTCGCAATGCGGGAGGAGAACTGTATATCTTTCAGCTTCGGGTTGATCCGGAACTCACTTTAATCCAGAATATTTGCATCTACAACGTGTTAGCAATTATTTAAGTTTCGGATACTCCTTGCCACCGCGTGACCTACCCGAACCAACTTGAATCAAAATTCTTCTGTTTACATCATGCTTACAAATTACATTTCCCTCATTATAAATTCAAAATGTATCTACCAAGTGCAGTATGCACAGTAAACAACCAACCAACACCAGTATATCACACGTTATAGCTTATAGATAGTTGCATCGTATATGGCATCACTATTCGTATCTTTGCACGAGTAAGGAGCCGCCAGGAAGCATACCTAAGTGAATAATATGATGAAACAGAACCAATCTCTTACGGCATCAATTTATTTGCATATTCCGGTAGGTATCTTTAATATGTGGTTTCAGTGCTGTCTATCCCTTGCAGCTAGACAATAATCTGTGTATCCAGACCATGTCATAAGTTATGAGTGTGGCAACGACTAGCTCCATAGATTTTTCTATTCCTTTTCATTGTCTTCCTTGGACGTCGTGGATGCAAAGTTTCAGATTTCGTTTTTGTTATGCAAATCAAAGTAAAAGTTTCGGTTCTGTTTTGTGTCTTTTTGTTGTTCAGAAAATATGTTCGTCCTCCGCATGGTGCTTGGAGTGCATTTGCAAATTAAATGCAAGCATAACATCTGGTCTGTTCGATCTTAAAGATACGTTTTCGTCACCAATGCGTCCTAATTTAAGACCAAAAACCTATCCAACTGCTATGTATAATTTCATGACCACCGTGATTTAGACATTATTTTTCGCTCTTCCGAAGGATTACAGATTCCATCGCACGGAATACCCTAACCAGGACTGGTGGTTGCATGTTATATCCAAGTTGGTGGCTGTAAATTAGATTCATCTACTTACATTTCCCTTCAAATGCGGAATTAGAGTGAGATGAAAAGATTTTATGATCTCTGTTTCGGAAATCCGACGATTATAGTGAATCACTAAGGATTATATGAAGATTGGTTTCTTTTTTTCTTCTTCTGTGTTTACTGTTCTTCTTTTTTTAGATCTCACCAAGGATGAGACAGGTCGAGTGGACAAGGATATTGCGATGGTTTCGCAATCGTCTTGACTGCATTTTAATATCCTCTTTTCGCCAAACAGGCCGTCGGGCTTAATCAAGAGTTAAAATGCGGTTCGAGGAGCCGGAGGACAGAAGAATATTTTGTCTAGTTTGGTGCTCTGTTCTGGGAGCTTGTGGTTTTAAATTGCGAACCCAAGAAAACATAGAGTTAGAAGGAGGGTGGTAATTGTGGTGCAATGGTAATCATCACCGACTGTTGAGCGGAAGGTTTGTAGCTCAAATCTGCCCATAGCCAAGAACAATTCCTATACGGAAAAACTCTGCAACAACATCAATTGTGAATGAGAGATGATTAAAAAAGTGCTCAAAATTCATACTCCAACATAACACCTTAATGACATGGAAACAAAAACGTTACTGTGAACTACAACCAACGCAACAAATTCAGTTGATTCTCTCGAATACTATCTAGGACAACCACCCCCGGAGATAAGTGAACGAACATTTTCGACACAAACAATCTGCACTCCGTCCGAAGCGCTTAACAGAGACGGCCTAAGTAGTATATTCTTTATCCATTAAATTTGCCAAATGATTGCAGTAAAGCAGATATCATTAGGCGTCAGTTTTAGTAAATGTCTCTTGGTTTATCTTTATCTTTCTCGATTATATGGAACTTCATTCCGGATAAGTTGTTTTTGCTGGAAATTTTAATACTAAGAAAGTACCCATGAAAGTCATCGAATTTTTTGGTTTTGGGGACCATACTGAACATGAAGTTATTTGCTGGTTTACAGGTTTTAAAAGTCATGATTTTGGCTTGAGTACAGGAACAGACAAAGACTGAAGATGACGGAATGGAGGAACTGCTCGATAAGGTTAAACACTTTTGACTGATTCGTTGAGAGCGGAGTGAAGTGAAGGCAGAAAAGCAATATGAATTGAATCCAAGGAACGTCGAAAGGCTTTTTTCAGTGTTGAACAAATCTTTCGCTTTTTACTAAAGATTTCCTTGGAGAGGGGCACTCTAATAAGTGTAAACTATATACCGCGATAGTAAGATCTATGTACATATCATCACTTATGCGTCTGCCGTATGGTGAACAAAAGTTGAACGGAAAACTACAATAGTTACATTTCACGCCTTCAGGCACCATGCACCACTGCACCTTTTTATAAAAAAAAGTTACTATCACAGTGCAATGAGACTCTTCTGCTCGAAAACAAACCATCCATGTCGACCATTTGCTCATAAGTCCAAATTACAACATCCTCCCAACATATCCAGATTACCACAGTTTTGGATGCATTACCACACATATTTACCTCAAAAGATTTAAGATAATAATCACAAATCACTCAGCTTACAAAAGCGGCGATCTCGTGGTTGGCGCTGGCATCTTTGGACCAAATCGGAAAATATCGAAGGTCCTGGGAACGAGTCGAACCATACGCCATCCTGTCGCGCGTCGACCAAAATTTAGAGACTGGCATCCATCAATATACTCTCAGACAACAAGCAGCGCTGAAAGCTTGGCCCGTATAGTACGAACTCAAAATTAAGGAATGCCACGATGCCTTGCAGGTCTAACTCTGTTGGATGCCAGGGCACAAGGGCATAAAAGTCAACGAAATCGCCAACCAACTCCTTAGGAAAGGTTCCAGCGAAAGGTACATACATAGGTGCCGAACCTTTCTGTCGAATCCCAAATCGAAGATTAATTTTCTCTTAGATAAGTGGGAAAAATCGTAAAACCTGGGCTTTGGAACCGCGTTCAAGGACTCCGACTATCGAAAAGATTCATACCGCCTCGGAACAAACACTCTATTGATATCCTTTTTTTTCTCTTGTTGGAGGCTGCTGCTATCTGTTGGAGCACTCAGACACAAATACTGGTCCATTGTACTGCCAGACAGACACCTTAGATGGCGTTACACCTCATAAAGAGCCGGAGCCAAGCTTATTTTTATTCACTCATGTTATGTGCGATTTGTTTTTTCACACAAGTGAACTTAACCTATAGCTTAATGCTGATCTTGAACGACGAGAGCCGAGAAGCTTTTTCAAGCAAGTGTAAAACGGGGGATTTTGCTATTATCCCGCCGAGGAGAATATATCATTCGATGGTGTTGGTGTTATCTGAATCCGAACTCGCTCATCTTGCGTCAGCGGCCGACACACTACCCACTGCGGCTCGGCGCAGTTAATATCCCTAATTATAATAGCGTCGATATCAGAAGATTTGTCTGCAATCGAGTGTCGACTCAGTCTAGAAGACGAGGAAGCTGCAGATCATGTACTATGTGGGTGTGCTGCCCTCTGCCACCTTAGGGAGCATATCCCCCTCAAAGAAATTATGACTCCTGAGAGTATCATCTCAGCTCCTTTATTAAGAAGGCCAGCAGACACAATAGACCTACACTGGTTGTGGCACTGGTTCGTTAGCACTAGCTCTCTATTTAGAAAAAAAAAAGAAAAACCATCCGTGAAGTCAAATATCCATGAATCCAAGTTCATGATGGGTAATTGGAAGGATGCGGCCTTATATGAGTTGTTCAAACCAAATGGATAGCTACTGGATACAGCTAATGCATTTGAGAAGAAAAATGGCACAACTACTTTGTTGGAGACTTGGCATCACTTACTCAACCTAAGTGTCATTTGGAGTTTACACAGCGGTCTTGTTCTCTCCGACCGGAACTGAGGATTGTTGGACATCACCCGTTTCTTGTTCTTTTTTTTTTGGTCTTGCTCAAGTGAAATAAAGACGTAAAATCCTTTGTCTAATTATTGATATAGATCTTACTAAGCAATTTAATAAAATATAACATACTCCGAATAAGATTACAAAGTGATTATGCAACATGAAAATCCTCATCCACATGCCCCGAAAGCCGGTTAAAAAATATTTCGAAACGCTGAAATTGTTCCTTTTGAATATGACCAGGTCCGATTAAGCAGAATCTTACTTCTTTTGAGGATCACCAAAAATGGTTCGATTCGTGGATTACATCTAAAAACGTATTTGAAAAAATAAATACATGGTATTGCCATGCATATTACTCTGAGTGTTACGACTGATCTAAAGTGAGGGTACCCATCGACACCCTTGCTAATGATCGTTCAGAGAAAAGAAAATGTCAAGCTAGGACAATTTTAACTCATTCATCCGCCAGTTTTACTAGTTGACAACTAGTTGACTCATGACAACCAGGTTAATAAACATGATTCGATAGGATTCAATAGGAGTGCCCCATTTATGCCGAAATGACTGAAAAATGTTCTCACACCAAATAATAGAATTGTCGGCATACGCTATTGAATGGTAAAGAGAAGCTAGCAAATCACTGAGGGAAATGTTAAAAAAATAAAATTAAAAATTCCAAATAACCCCCGATACAAAAAAAAAAAACTTTTAAAAGAAAATTAAATTTTTCTCTTGGTCTTTTGACTTCAATAAAATAACCTATGTATATCATTTTGTTTTTGAATAACTTTTTTACTAAATAAAAAAAAAGACTTTGAGTGATGGAAATCTTTATTTAGACCTTTACAATTTTTTCTGTCATGTGGAAAATATGATATCTGTCCAGTGATTACCGCCAGTATTGATACACATTTGTACCCGTTTTATCGCATATTCTATGACTTTCCGCAAGATTTCCGGTGATAAATGGTAGCATTTCTGTCGAATATTCTACTTAAGGGCTGCGAATGCGAAGGTCCGAGGCTTGCTGGCATAAGACCACCACTTCAAGTAGCCCCAAAGAAAGAAGTCTGGGATGGTTAAATCTGGCGATTTTGCTGGCCACGCCAAATCGCCAAAACGGGAGATTACGAGACCAGGAAACGCTTCCTTCACAATATCCATTGTGGCACGTGTTGTGTGTGCGTGGTTGCACCGTCTTGTTGAAACCAAATATTCACCAAGCCCCGCTCATCTGAATCCGGCAGTCAGAAGTCGTTTATCATGGCCCTGTAGCCATATCACTTACAGTGATCATATTGTCGATGGCGTCCTCAAAAAAATACGACCCAATTACTTCTCCCGCGTGAACGCCGCACCACACAGTGGCTTTGAATGGATGTAATGGGTCTTCGTGAATCACACGCGGATTTCCAATGCCCCAGAAATGAAGATTTTGCCTATTGACGTTAATGCGCCTTGACGCTCATGATGATTTTTGACGCCAAATCGTCTTCTTCGTTGTTGATTAAAGATGGCTTGACAGTAATTCGCACGCGACTGATGGTCAGCAGGCGATAACTGATGAACTGTTTGCACTTTGTACGGGAACATGTGTAAGTCTTTCACTAAAATTCGCTGTAGGGTCCGTCTCGTTTGGCCCGTCGTCTGGGGTGGAATCGGCTAAGGTGATAGGTGATAGTCACTTTGGTGACAGTAATTTGTGACTATCATCATCTTCCGGTATCGGGTAAGATTATCACAAAAAAGTTCAGAAAAGGAGCAACACTTGCTTTTTCGGAGTTGATGACAGATAAGAGCTGTCAAATTATACAAGAAAAATATTCAAAAATTAAAAACAGAGCAATAAATTGAATTTGTTGCAAAATCATTGTTTTCTTTATTTACAATAGAGTGTCTCTAAGAGCATCACAAATTTTCGGCTTCTCCGTTGGATGGTTGGAGGTCTTCTAGCATATTGGATTGATGGATAAGATTGGTTGGTTGTTGGGGAAGGTCACTTTCATTCAACGGCACTTTCAAATCATGAATCTAAAAAAACAATCATTTAGCATCATTTTAACAATATCTCTTGGACGTTAAAACAAAAGCCTACAAGATGTTTTACTATGGATTGGAACAAGGAAAAAACGGAATCGCCATCATCCTTGCGGCAGAGCTACTTGGCAACGTCTTAACCATTTCAAAGTCCAGCGACCGTTTGATGGCTCTCAAACTGGTGATGCATGGTGAGGTGTGGAACATCGTAAGCGCATATGCCCCTCCAGTGGGATGCGAACAAAAAGAAAAAGATGCATTCTGGCTAGATTTCCACAACCTTGTCAAAATCATCCCAAAGGAATAGCTTTTGTTTGTTGGGGGAGATTTAAACGAACATGTCGGGAAGACAAGCGAAGACTATGAAGACTACATTGGAGGGCTGGGATACGGCACCAGGAACTCTTCAGGTGAAGATATTCTAAACATGTGCAAGTCGTACGATCTTATAGTGCTAAATACCATGTTCGTCAAACAAAGCCGGAACCTGATCACTTATAGCAGCGGCGGAAATGAAACTCAAATAGACTATCATTTGGTATCCAGTTTCATGAAGCCACGAGCTAAAGATTGCAAAGTGATCCTGGGAGACGCGATCGCCCCTCAACACTGTCTCCTCCTGACTGAATTTTTTATGGATGCGAGAAAGAAGTCAAAGCAGAGAATCAAGTGGTATAAGCTGGATAAAGGAAAAGGCGAAGCTTTTATTACCATCATTGAAAACTACCTCTCTTCCATTATCGATGAGGTCGGTAATGAGGAGTGCAGAGCACAAGACATGTGGGATTAACTACAACAATCTGGCCTGGAGAAAGCCAAATCACTGCTCGGAACATTTAAAAGCCCCTGCCAACACGCAAAAGAAACCTGGTGGTGGACAGACGAAGCCAAAGCAGTGATACACGAAAAGAAAATGGCTTTCCAAGCTTGGTCAAAGTGCTCTTCTACTAATAGAGAGGAAAAAGCTCGCCGTGAAAAGGTATATAGATATTGCAAAGGTATCGCGAAGAAAAAGTGCGCCGAATTCAAAGCGAAAAGCATGGAAGGCCTATATCAGGAGTTGGAAGAAATATCGTCTTCCGCGTCTGATAGGAACCAGGCTACCCAGGAGCTTCGACAAAGCAATTTGAACAAAGGAGCAAATATCTTTAAGATAGCCGCCCAGAGAAGAAGAAATGCTCAGGAGATTCATTTCCCAAAGTTTATTAACAATGCTGAAGGCCAACTCCTTGTGGAAGACGAAAAAATTCTCCACAGATGGCGACAGTATTGCGAGGAACTTCTGAACGAACAGTTTCCCCGAGTGTACTTTCCAAGAGCCGCCCCGAATCATGCCGAAATACCCGACATCACAGTCGAAGAAGTTCGGTACGCGGTTAAAAACTCCAAGAAAAGAAAAGCTGTTGGGCCGGACGGGATACCCTCTGAGTTCTGGAAAAAGATGGGAGACATCGGGTCTAGATGGCTCATGGTTCTTATCTCCAAACTTATGAGAGGCGACACTATGCCTAATCAATGGAGGGAAAGCTATCTTCTTCCTTTGCACAAAGGAAAAGGTGATACGCGAAATTGTGATAACTACCGTTCTGTCAAGCTGATGTCGCACAACATGAAGATCGTTGAACGGGTATTAGATAGCCGACTGCGGAAAATAATACGACTATCTGATGACCAGTGCGGGTTTGTCTCGGGTAAATCAACGACAGATGCAATCCAAAGTATAAGGGTCATGATGGAAAAGCATCGTGATTCTTCAAAGGACTTGCATATGGTGTTGGTTGATTTCAAGAAGGCCTTTGACCGACAACCAAGAATTCTTTTATGGGTAGCGCTAAGACAAAAAGGAGTTCCAGAAACCTACGTGCAAGTGATCATGGACATGTACAAGAGAGCAACGACAAGAGTAAGATGCACCGCAGGAGTCACCGAAAAGTTCGCAATCAAAGTCGGTGTACACCAAGGGAGCGTCCTCAGTCCACTGCTCTTTATAGCAGTCCTTGATTGCTTGCTTGAAGGTAAAGTGACGGACCCCAATGTGCACCAGCTATTGTTTGCTGACGATGGAGCCATTATAAGTGATGATCGGTCGTCCCTACAACGAGCACTTGATATGTGGGTGGACATTTTTGAGGGACACGGGTATCGTATTAGTTCAAAGAAGACAGAGTATCTGCGCTGCCCGTTCTCTGACCCTCATCAGCCTATTGCAGACATTTACTTGAATGGAAGAGTGCTTCCCAAGTGTGAAAAGTTTAAATATCTGGGATCTATGATTAATAAAGAAGCAACTTGTGATGACGGCATCAACCATCATGTAAGCGTAGGGTGAATGAAGTGGCGGGAACACTCCGCCATCTTCTGTGATCGAAAAATGCCCCCTGAGCTGAAAGGAAGGCTCTACACTTCAGTTGACCGTCCGGCGCTCACATACGGTTCATAATGCTGGACAATGCACAAAAAGTATGAGAGCAAATTAACGGCAGCTGAGATGAAGATGCTTCGCATGATAGCGAGAGTAACAAAGGGTGACAGAATTAGAAGTTCAAAGATCCGAGGAAGCCTCCACGTAAAAGAAACCATCGCAAGAAAGATAGAGCGCGACCGACTCAGTTGGTATTGCCATGTTCAAAGGAGAGATAATTTTTATGGTCCTACACTTCTGACCATAGCGACGCCGGAAAAAAGGAAAAGAAAAAGTGAACTCTTAAGGAGGAAGTGTCAAGTGAACACATAAATTTTACCTCCTTTTAGGGTTTTTTTTTTTATAAGACAAGTACAAATTTCTTAATTTACATATACATACATATATTTTTTTTAACCTTCCTACGGTCCTCAAATTTACTGACGCGGACGGGCTTCTGGTCAAATTTGACCCAGTATTCTATTTTCATGGTTTATTTTAGAAATTTGATATTCCGTGCAGGGACGGGTTAAGAATATCTCTGCAGCGATACCTCTCGCTTGTCGTAAAAGGCGACTAAAACAAAGGTAAACAAAAATCACATCTAGGCAATTTAGAAAACACCAAGGTGAGCCTAGGGACACATATACCACCATTAAACTGCCCCACAAGTGTACATGCAAATCAGTGGGTTGACACGACTGGAGATCACCTGTGTTGTAAGAGTAAGATCAAACAAAAAAATCTGGAGCATGCCCGTGTCACAAAAAAAAAAAAAAAAAAGGCAGGCCGAAAAACAATTGGTGCAAACAAATGCAAAAACACCAGCATTTGATTGGCCTCAGCGATGAAGTAATCCCAACCCGGGAAGCCTGCCGCTACTTTCTGAGGTCAAACCGGCGGACCCCACAAGCGGACCAGTAGGAATGCAGTTAAGTGGGAAAGTTATGGTCCTACACTTCTGACCATAACAACGCCGGAAAAAGGAAAAGAAGAAGAAGATTTTAGAAATTTGATATTCTTTTGCTGCGAGGTTTTGTAGTTTAATAATTTAAATATTTAAAATTGTATGCTAATTATATTGAGTTCGATACTTTAGAAAAAGTCAAGAAACATCAAGTCCTTAAAAAACGTAGTCGTAGAGAAAAAAATATTTCTTTCCCAAAATGGGTCAAAAATTACCCGAGGACCGTAGGAAGGTTAACCAAATTAGACACAAAAAAAAAAAAAGCAGGTCACTGGTCATGATAAGAGCGGCTGTTCATGTTGTCTGGAATTAAAAAAAATTTAATGGATTATTGTTCAGTAGGTCTGCCGCTATCGGCCCTACCACAATTAATCAATTTCATTGAAAAAAAAATTGCGGCAAAAAATCTTATTTTTTTGTTAATTTTTTCGTTAAAAATCGTTAAAAAAAAAATATATATATTTTCGGAAATAAGCAATTTTGGTACGGCCGAAAACCATTAATGAGTAGAAGAACGTATATGTATAATTTTCAAAGCAACCGGTTGAATAGTTTTTTTTTAGGATCATGACAGTTTTAGAAAATGATGTTTCGAGAAAAATGCGTTTAAAGTTTCAAGAACAGGGACAAGTCGCTTTCGGCGCGTCGGCGACTATGAGTTGTAACATATTTAATACCAGGAATTCGGTCTGAATTTTCCACAGCATATTTTCGATAGGTTTTACTATCGAAATATGAAAAAAAAAAATCGATATTTCTAAGTGGTCACATGAGACTACCCCCTTAATGTACTATAGAAGATACTTTATCTTGTTGTATTTTATATTGTTAACTGCTAGAGTTTGCTCAGTCTAATAGAGGGAACAAGCTTATAATTCCTACTTTCACACATCGCATTGGCGAACGATCTTTTCTCGTATTTGCAATTCGTGCCTGGAATAATATTCCACATGAGCTTTTCCAGAAGAAACCTTTTCATTTCTCAACTGATACCTCCACATAACTTGATTTGAACTGATTTGATTTTGATATAATTGGGTTTGGCTTTGTACTTATTTTCAAACTTAATTTAATTCGTTAACATTAAAAAAAAATATATATTAATCAACAAACTACGACCCTTAATTTTTTTATCTGTCGTTACACTTTTGATTTGTGAATAATTCCTAACTACCTCAGCACCCAAACAATGTGTCTAATTAAAGGCGACCCATTCTTTGTTACCAAAGTAATAGCGGTCAGACACTCTAAATAGCAAAATACAACTTAATACGACGGCGAATACAAACTGATGATGCCACAAGAATCTCGGCATTAATCATGAACACATTGTGCGCTACTCGCGTCAATGGGGATTATGTCATCAATGTTATGCATACCCACTGCATTGTTTTGATTTCGGTGATGAATAACATCGTCTTCACTGTAGACTGGACCATGTAACAAGATTGTTGGCCAAATCCTGGGCACTTAGTAACCTGAAAATCTTTTCCATGTATCTCATGAAAATGCTCAAACTGAATTGATCATTCCTACTTTCAAGAAAACTGTTTTCTCTTATGGATCTTAGTCCTGTTTCTGGCAGAATCTGGCAGATTTCATTACAACAAGCTCTGTCCAGAATAAGGAAGTTGACATTGCTGGACACATTACACTCGTACCAATAAATAAATATGTAAAGAATCAAATTATGATAGAATCGGTTGTTCTAGTTTTTTGTTACTTAATTTGAATATAAATGACTATCGATCTAGTCAACCACGGTCTGCTACTACTGCCATTATGGTATGTTTCTATGGGTACCCTTGGCCAGCCCTACTGCGTTCGTGTTGAATTGATGCTTACTGTCTATAAAACACTCCAAAATCGATTGCTTCCACATCCTACCCATAATAAACAGAAACAGAGCAACATTGCTTCGACATTCGCTCGTCAAAATCAACTCGAATTAATTCTCACTTCAACATCTTTAATCTGGTTCATTAATTATCATAGCGACATTGCCCCAACATCATACCCGAAACCCGACATCAATATTAAATTATTCATCTCATCATTCGTCACCGAGTACACGTTTCGCGAATCCTTAAATCCTTTCCAAAATCAATTAAATATTAAGTCGTTCCATCAATTAGATCCCAACATTGACAAACTGCGACACTAAAAGCCCCCTCAATCATGCCCTCGAAGAGATTCATTTCATCGTCAATCATCGATTGACAGTGGGTTGCGTCACTCTCCTTTATAAGCAGTTAAAAGGCAGGTTGAAAGGCTTTAAATGGAATCAATTTTCCTGAGTTGTGCAACGGTGTTTAGTTCCGTTTCCCAAGTCCTATGTATTTCTAATGAGCTTATAGGAAATGGTTTGATGCAGCGACGTTGCTAACAGCTCTCGGGTATGTTCACGCCTCATTAAATTAAATTTCCTGTTCAACATTCTTCGTTACTATTTGAGCTTGTGATGGTTTCGATTCCCGCCCGAGGTAACTGAGGAGAGTCATGGCTTTTTCCCATCACACCAATATTGAAGTTCTGGTCGAAACCGCATTGCGAGTTACCATAGATACCACAGATGCTGCATAATCTATGGCTAAGTAATGTAAATCTCACTGGGATATGCAGATACTCACGAATTAATTGTAAGTACAGACTCATCCAACCACACTGTGCACCTTATTGGTTGCACATGTGGAGATTCCTGTTCTTTCCCCCGAGTATGCTACGAGTATCATGTACATGCTAATTGGTGTAGAGATTTGCATGAAACTCATACTTGCGTGGTAATCCGGATTTCCTTTGATGAATCACATTTGGAAATTCCGAGTTAATTGAAGGAATTCTGGAGATTCCCTACTAGCTACTAACACCTGCGGTTTTGGGGAATTATTTTTCTAATCCACTCCCCTGTTTACGTGCATCCCATTGAGAGGAAAATAAAACAAATTGGAATCGATGAAGCGCGAAGCAGATGAGCAGGAACACGCTATCGCCTTGTATCCTGCTTCATTGGTAATGTGCGTACATGAGTTTAGCGAATGATATAATAAATTCTAACCTAAAACCTGTAACGCCACAGCTTTTAGCCTTTCAGCTAATGGAGAGGGATATTCCATTGATTTTTTACTTCCCCTCAGCATTGCCTAGATAAAGCCATCTTTTAAAATGTATGCTTATAATATCGTGGTTATGGGAAGGGAGTACAAGTTTTCGTGAGGAAGGTTCACCTCTTAGCTTCTATTTTCTATTTTGGATATGCGATTTACGTTATCACTGGAGAGTGTGTTGACTTTTCTATTAAAATGGAATTTATTGATCAAATTTATGACGCCACAAAATCAACATCATAACCATTACACCCTTTAAGGATCAAGTTTCCGACACATCAGAGTTTCGTAGAATTTCAACGCGCCTTTTTAGCCTCATCTAACGAACAGACATACACTCAATCCAAATGATTTGTTTATTGTCTGCGGTGGTGCAAAATTCGGGGTGCCGCCTGCAGTGCCACAAGACCGGTTGATTGAGGTATATTCCCACCTGTGTGCGCCGCACTAAATGCGATATTTTAATGCCATGTCGTCTTAGCCCGGGAGCCGGGAGGTGACACTAAAACTGCACTTACATATATGGATTCTGAAATTTAGCATAGGAATCAATAGTATTTAATCATAGGCACAACATAGGCCCGGTGTGACGGGGTTTACCCTGGCAGAAATATTTTTAATAATTTTTTTTATTTTTTTAATAATTTATTAAGTTATTTGCACTTTTATGGAGATCAATTTCTTAAAAAAACTATTTTATAGCACATTTTATGTATTTTCAAAAAAAAATTGTGTGACAACTCTTATCGTGGCAGATAAGTCTGCCACACCGACTTTTAATATCTAAAGTTAGTAAAACGTTTCCTTTATCGCGGAATTACTTGTTTTTTTTTTTAAATTTCTTCCTTTTCAGTTCTTCTTTCGAAATATCTCGGTGTGATAGCTCAAAACTTGACAATATATGTCACACCGCGGACACCCTGCAAACCATCGGGGATGTCCTAAGTTCCAAGAAATGAAAAAAGCAAACCTGACTCGTAAGCAGAAGTCTGAGGGGAAACGTCTCTCGGGTCGCTTAGAAACACCAGCCTACACACCCCAGATCACCTACGCCCAAATGGCGGCAGACGGTACAAAATTGTAATTGCGATCTACATTAAAAATAATTTAAAGCATAAAGTCATATATAGCGGTGACGTGTGGAGGTTCCAGGTGCTAGAGGCCTGTATTGTGTGCATTCCTCTCCGAAATGGAAAGGAAATTTACATTGTAGCTACCTATGCACCTGAAGCACCTCAACCCAGTATTTTCATTGCGGAGCTCGAGACACTTTTTCGATCTCTGCACTTAAATTTGGTGGACAACTACTACATCCTGACCGGCGATTTAAACGCCAAACATAGCGGTTTTGAAAATAACATTCCTAACACTAGGGGGAGCCTACTAAGACGTTGGTGTGTTCTGCGGAACATAGGGTACAGAGCCAAGTTACTCGCAACGGATAGTCCGTCGTATCCTAGGAATGGCTCCTATCTGGATCTCATGTTGCTTGACTGTCGACTGAGACTGGATAACACGAACAAATGGTCTATTAACTGTCTACGGACCTTCGTATACGACAGTGACCATTGCGGACTTAGTGCCGTGATCACAATACCAGACGAGATCGCTCACTTTGTGTGGATAGGATAGGTTAGGGCAGGCTAAGGCAAGCTAGGGTGGCTGGGAGGCTTACTTTAGATTTAGCTGTAATTACAAAAACAATTAAAAACAAAAAAATCACAAAACAATAACGAAAAAAAAAGGATATATTATACCTACAAAAGGTATGTATGTATGTATTTTTGTATATATATTTTAAGTATATTTTAGGGTTAAGTCATTTTTAGTTGTAAGCTTTTTTCTAAAAAAAAATGATCTGATGCTAAGTTTTTAAAAATATCACTTTTCTTAGCCTAAGTTGTTTATTTATTTTAATTATTGCAAATTAATCGTAAGACCGAAAGGCATAGTCTTTAATTGTTCTATTTACTTTAGAGTATCCGTATGGTAAGGTATTTTATGTTAGTTCTTATGTAAGCTAGTTTTAAGCGTTTTTGTCTAGGGTAAGTGTGTTCTTAATATCTAGAAACAAAAATGAATTAAAAAAAAAAATAATTTTGAAAAAGAAGTACGTTTTTTTTAGATAATCGAGACATTATGGTTTTTATTATTATTAATACATTTGTTTTATATGTCAGGATTTTGGATGGCTCTATCATATTGAGACGAGAATATACAAAATAGTTAGTTGAAAATTTGTAATCCAATCTGCTGCAGGTGCACTCGACGGTGCAATTTAAATGTCAAAATAATTGCACAACCTGGACCGTTGTGCAGACAAGACTTTTTGTTTTTATTTGCGTTTAGAATCAAATATCTGCATGTGCAGTCGAATAAGAGTGCCGATGACATTGGAGGTTGTACTGGGAACGGTGTCCAGGTAACGAAGTGGGTATTAGGTTTCGGGTTTTCGCATAGACACTGTGTTGGAAATGTTTTTATGTAACAACAGGGATGTCTATTCCACATTTTAAGTGAAATAGGATGCCAAAGTTAGGTGCCTTCGCCCGATTAAGATGCATTCTGAATGCACTACAAACCTTAATGGGGTACGTGATTGCTAGGCTGATCAAATGGAATTTTTTAAAGGTAACATCTGATTCTGGATAGAAAGAACATCTTTGTTATATTTTATATGATATTGTTGTAGTCAAAATATTCTATCCAGGTAAATTCGCAAGACACGTTCAGGTCCTTCACCCCTCACTTACCATAGAACACCATGGCTACGCTGTATCGAAGGACCAGAGTCACTCGTAAGCTCTGCTGGAGGGTTTGAGGGAGGGTTTTTCAAAAGTAAAAAGAAGAAGAAGTACAAAACAAGTACATATTGTCTACCTGTCTTTAATTTACTCTTTATTTTTAAAGGCTAGAATGGCGATAAATGTTAGAATATACCCGCGGCTCGCAATGCGAGTCATAAGAGGTGACTAAATTCCTAATGCATTTCTGTCCATGAAAAAGATAACAGAGGTAAGAACAGGGCTAATGGCTTTGCTCTACATACGCTTCCATAACTACAACAATACACCATAACAACACCAAACTCAAAACAACATGAACAACCGTTAACCCAGGAGCGCATTGCTATTCAGACCACACCCTAATCATCGACAAAATTAAAAGCCGAATCCAAATCACAGAAGCGGAACAAAGCAATGTACAAAAAAATCAACGCTGAAAAGTTAAAGAACCCTCGCATGCAGCGTCAATAACAGAAGAAAATTAATAACCCGTTCACCCTACCAGATGACATAAAAACTTACGATAAAACAAGGCAGGTAAAAGCAGTATGGTCAACAATAAACAGTGTTGTAAAGCAAAACACTGCAAAGCCCCTGAAGTGAAGCCTTGGTTCGACAAAAATTGCGAGGACAAAGTAAAAGCCCGTAATGCGCTAAGACTTCAGGCCCTTGAAAATAGCGAAGAGATCACGCGTACAAGGTATAAAACCCTACGAAGGGAAGTCAGCCATGACCCAGCGATGCTCCAACTTCTTTAACTCGTCTGAAAAATACGTTTTCTCGAGGTCTGCAAAGTAGGCCTCCGTGGCGGCGGTGACCTCCTCATTCGACTAAAATTTCTGCCCGGCGAGTGACTTTTTCTAGTTTGGAAACAAAAAGAAGTGGCATGGGGCCAAATCTGGAAAATACGGTGGATGGGGAGCAGTTCGTAGCCCAATTCGACCAATTTGGCCGTGGCGAGGGTGGTGGTGTGAGCCGGTGCGTTATCATGGTGGAAGAGCACTTTTTTCTTTAATTCGGCGTCGAATCGGCCCAATAATCTGGCATAGTACAGCCCTGTGACTGTTTTGCCCTTCTCTAGTTAGTTGATGTGGATCACACCTTGTGAATCCCAGAAAACGGTGGGCATCACCTTTCCGGCCGATGGGACAGTCTTCGCCTTCTTCGGAGCACGTTCGCCGGGTGAAGTCCACTGTTTCGACTGTTCCTTGGTCTCTGGTGTGTACCATTGTTTCGTCGACTGTCACGAAACGACGCAGAAACTCCTTCGGATTGCGCTTAAACAGCGTCAATAAATGCTCTGAAGTGGTCTCACGGTTGCGCTTGTTGTCCGGAGTGAGCAACCGCGGCACCCATCGCGCCGACAGCTTTCTCATGCCCAAAATTTCATGCAGGATATGACCACGCGATCCTTTAAAATGCCCACTGTCTCAGCTATCTCGCGCACCTTCAATCGGTAGTCTGCCAATACGAGATCGTGGAGTTTTGTCACGTTATCCTCCGTGGTAGCCGTTTTCGGGGCATCTGGACGTGGCTCATCAAAAACCAACGTGCGACCACGTTGAAATTCGTTAAACCAATTTTTGATGGTCGCCATCGAAGGAAAAGAGTCACCGTACACAGCATCCAAACGCTCTTTGATTTCGCTGCGCGATTTCCCTTCCAAAAACAAGAATCGAACCACCGCCCGATATTGCTCTTTTTCCATGTTTCTAAAATCCGTGGACACTCCCGCTTCCACACGCGGTCA
The DNA here is from genome assembly GCA_958301585.1 of Merodon equestris. Taxonomy (NCBI): domain Eukaryota; kingdom Metazoa; phylum Arthropoda; class Insecta; order Diptera; family Syrphidae; genus Merodon; species Merodon equestris. The sequence continues at coordinate 49,378,659 of OY284415.1, read as the reverse complement.
AAACAAAACTACGAGTCCGATTCGGCTGAAATTTCGACAGTAGCCGTCTACTAGAATGTACTACATAGTAAGTTGCTCTTGCGATAGGCGGTCAGGCTAAGTACTTATCGGACCACCCTCGTAAACCACTTTCCGTTCTCGAAAAGGCTTCGGTCCAGGGTCTAGAGCCGCAGGTGATGACTCAAATAGGTAGAAAGAGGCCTTGCATAAAAAGACTTGTAGAACAGCGTATGGTTGAAGGTCGTGTGGGGCTGGAGAGGTTTTTTGTTTCCTAACCGCCAAGTAAACTAGTAAATCAAAACCATAACCAGGCTAAACAAATTTTGAATATTAGTTGAATTTGATTTTTCTTGTATTATTTAGGGTAAATCTGAGACCATTGAGAAGCAGAAAACTGTTGTTGATTTTATTAAAAGTGTGTTCAAAAAGTGACAGGAATATTGTATATTCGCAGTGTGAATTAATTAAATTCGTGTAAATTGTGTTACTTGCATGCCTTAAATTCAGTGTGCTATCAGTCCTCGGCCGTCAGCTGTCAGAGATTTTTGTTTTTAATTTTCATTAAAATGTACTTAAAATGGAATAAAGCGTAGAAATCACGAAAAATGTACATAAGCGACTGCCGAATCGTGATCGGAATACTCGCTTCAAATAAATCGGTCACAACCGAATTGCTGCGTGACGTTTCGGATAGAGGTTAAATTCCTATGGCTTCATAAGACCGAATTCTTATAATAACCTTCCATTGGCGGTTTAACTAAGGTCGGATCCACCTGTCGAAAGTAGTTTGACCACCAGAATTCTCATCCTCTCAGTTTCCTACAATTTGTCTTTGTTTTCAAATACCAAACCATCCGAATGGTCAAAAAACCTTTCCTCCATAAATACATACATAATACGCATTGGAACCAAATCTAACACGCACACACTACCGAGACGTTGAATTTCCCGAAATTACACATTCATCGCCATCCATATAAGGGCTTAAAGAGAAGAATAACCTCTCGCAACCTCGTTGCCATTTGCCCTTTGCCATTTACGGGCGATGATATGAAACGAAATAAATTCATTCAATGAATGTAATTTGCTCTAAATGGAACGTAAATACCCCGAACCAGAGTGCGCATAATGTCTGGCGGTAAATCCTATTTGGTTAACCATGGAAGGGAGATGAGAAAATACGGGCGGGGATGAAAATGTCCCATGAGATTCTAGGAAATAGGAGGTTCTGCAGTGGTGGTTCATCTCTGGCGCTGGCGGTTTGTGAATCAAACTAAATTACACAAGACTGACGGAGAGTTTCATCAGGGCTTCGTTGAGGTTTTGGTAAGCAATACAGCGTCTACACGGTTATAGACTCAAAATCAACAACTTTATTTTCGTTTTGTTTCCTTTTCTCCCGTACTCTGGACTACAGACATTATTTCGTAAATGGAGTAGTGCACATCCTGGTGTCTTCAATGTGATACCTCAGCCAGTCGAGCGACTCGCTCAGGCTTAAGTAAACCACAATCGGCTCGAAAGTTGTTTCGGTGAACGACTTTGAAATAATTCCAATCAGTTGCCTTGGTGACTCCTTATTGCCTTGATTGATCGTGAAAAGCGGAGCGCCCCAATCTTGAGAAGCACTTAACTGGTGGTAGCTCTGCTTACTGAAGGGAATGGCTGTTAACGTATTGTCACCATACAATGGCTGAACAGGCACATCTCCGTAGGCTAGACTAATCTGGTGACCATCAATCCAATAGGTACTATAAGACCGTTTTCCGCAGGATCCATTGTTCTCACTGGGATCGTACAAGGAAATTGGTTGGACTGCAACTGAAAGTGGTGATTAGTTTAGCGTAGCTTTCAATCAAATAAAAATGTCCCATATTACAGTTGATCTGAACTGGATCCCGTAGAAGCAAAATAGCCAGCTCATTTTCAGGATGCTGCACTATGTCGGAATCCGGGACGTACCTTAGGTCATGTGGTTCTGGCGGATACACGACATTCCCAAGATTCACAATTATCTTATCGTAGCTGCTTTTTTGGGGTTGAAACAGATATTATACAATGACAAAAACAAGTGTTATTTACCATACATACCCCTTGACGCAGTATTGACTGGTTAGTACCGCGTTATCGGAGATCAAGGAACCGCTGCATAGAGTGGTGCCCCAATGGTCGGTCAATGTCACGTGAAAGGGTAAGTCGCCCACATGAACGTGGATAAGCTGCCTCGGGTAGTGGGAAACCACTTTACCTAGAGCAGCGAGTAGAATGAGTGTGTTGAACACATTCATCGTGGCAAGGTAGATTGTCGATATCATGTCGACAGCTTATATACTCGTACAAGAAAACCACGATTTGAAGAATTTCAAATTTTCGCGCTTGTTATGCGGAATTCGAAAGTCAATCATTCGCTGCTGACATATTAATCAAGCGTTAGAGGTTATTAGTATAATAAATTGAGATGGGTCTGTCGTAGGAATGATTACGGTATGTGGAATGTACATAGCGTAACAGGGTGGAAGGTAACTCATAGCTTTCAACTGGAACTAGATATCGGTGTGGCATTACAGTTTTGTTCAATATTTTTTAATTAAATTTCCAGTCGATCTTAAAGAAAACTCTGCAGGAGGTTCAATTCATCGTTGTCTCGTTTCTTTTGTTCCAAAAATGTTAAATGTCAAAATTCAAATTTTATATTTCTCATGTCTTGTCAAGAAATTTGGAAAGGTAGCAACGTTTTCAAGCCCCTAAAACAGAATTCGCATCGCTTATTCGTTTTTCTTTTCACAACTTTGCTTGAGCTTTGAAGGCTTTCAGCCATGTTTTACTTATTTTGAGAGACAAGGAATAAAAAAACTTTTCTTTCAAGCCTTATGTTGGGCGCCAATTTCAACAGGAGAGAAAACAAAATAAGAACTAATAGTTAAATAAAAGTTTTCTGCTAGCAACAAATTATCTCCCAATGTCTCTAAAAATCACTCACAATAAGTGTGACTTTTGGCATTCAAGCTCACTATTGAAGTCGGTGGGTACCGACCTTTGGTTTGGATTAGTTAGCCGTGATGTCCTGCATACAGTTCCGGGACACACCTCGCGTAGTCGAAGCTGCTTTCACAAATATTAACGTCACGCTTGGATCACCAATACTTTTTTTTTTGTTGGAAACTTCTGCTATCTGTTGAAGTACTCACGCAAATACTAGTCCATTGTACTGCCAGATAGACAACTTACTTTATTGTATTTTTTTATATTATATTGATGTAGAGCTAAGTAGTCGGCAAACACCACGTTGCCCCCAAGACTGCACTACCGTGCGCGAGCGAAGGTGGGACAGTCGCAGAGAAAGTGTTCTGCTGTGTCATCCTCCTCGCAACATGCAGCACAGGTAGGCGTCTCACTGATGCCAAGCACGCAGAGAAGTAATGGCCCGTAATGACACCCGTCAGTCTTCTGCAATCAATTCTCCTTAAGGATAAGAAGAATGTTGCGGATTTCTTGCAGACATCAGGACCTACGCGCTTAGTCACCCTGCATCCTGGATATTCCCCCCATCCACGATTATGTGCATTAAAGACCAAATAGTTGATGTAGGATTTCACCGCGGAACCAGGTAGATCTAAAGCAGGTTCAGGTCCTTGGAAACTCTCCTCTTAGCCCAGAGAGGTCCCATAGTATATGGAATCCATACAAGCCTCAAATTTAGTCTTTCGACTTTGTTCAAAAAGGTCTTGAGTTCACGTACTAAATACTTTGAAGCTGATTAAAGCGCTGGATACAGCTTTCAAAGAAAACTCCAGCGCTGGACTCCCGCCCAGGCCTGGAGCCATCTGTAAAAATGCGCAGACAGTCTTTCCAGGTTCCCTATCTGACCAGAGCCAGTCCTGAGCCCATGGTGTCGATGTGGATCACACCTTGTGAATCCCAGAAAACGGTGGCCATCACCTTTCCGGCCGATGGGACAGTCTTCGCCTTCTTCGGAGCACGTTCGCCGGGTGAAGTCCACTGCTTCGACTGTTCCTGGTGTGTACCAGTGGATCCATGTTTCGTCGATTGTCACGAAACGACGCAAAAACTCCTTCGGATTGCGTGGATTTTTGTCACGTTATCCTCCGTGGTAGCCGTTTTCGGGGCACCTGGACGTGGCTCATCAAAAACCGAAGTGCGACCACGTTGAAACTCGTCAAACCAATTTTTGATGACAGTAGCCGTTTACTAGAATGTACTACACGATAGTTGAGAGTTGATCTTGCGATACTGGCGCCATCTGGCGGTGAGGCTAAATACTTATCGGACCACCCTCGTATGTGTCATTGCATCGGAATTCATATCCACGAGTCGTAGGACATTTCTCGGGCAAGTACACTATCACTGCAATGCAACTATTTGTCTTGAGGCGGGAGATGGCTTTCAGTCTGCACCCTCTGAGAAATATATCAAGGGGTGGAAGGATCATCATAAAATCTAGAACAGCAGCTGGCGTGCTGGAGAAAGCCCCCGTACAGTTGAGGCAAACCGCTCTTTGAAGTTTGGTGAAGAAGGAAACGACGCGTTTGCGTGTTAGCCTGTTCCACCAGATAACCGATGCATATGAGATTATCAGTCTTATCATTGCCGTGTACATTCAGAGCACTCTTTTCGGCGATAAGCCCCATGTTTTGCTAAAAGTACCTTTGCAATGCCAAAAAGCTGACAGCGCTTTCATGGTTTTTTATTCCACTTGCTTTGACCAAAGAAACTTGCTATCTAAGATGACTCCCGGTACTTAGCTTCCTTGGATATCGGGATAGGAATGTCTTTTAGCACGAGCTGTGTCATGCTAGTATTTTTCTTCCTCCTCGTGAAGAGAACGACTTCAGTCTTAAGAGGATTAGTTGACAGCCCGTTACTCATGCACCAGTCCTCGATCACATTTAGCCCCGCCTGTGCTTTGCGACAGACAGTCGCTAAACATGAGCCGACAGAGAGAACGGCAAAACCATCTGCATAGGCCTAGGCATACATTTCAGAGGCTTTGAGAGCATCGAGCAGAGAGTCGACCACCATGCACCATAACGTCGGAGACAGGATGCCAACTTGCGGGAAGCCCTCGTTTAGTCAGATTTGACACATTGTTTGATTCCTGCATCAGTGATCAATGTCCTGTGCACAAAATTGCTTTGATCCACAAAACCAATGCTTCATCTACGAGTACGCCATGCCATCTAGCAGCGTTACACATGCTGTCTAAAGTAGCGTTATCAAAAGCTCCCTCAATGTCGACGAAAATGCCTAGTACGTACACTTTCCTTTCGAGGGCGCATTCAATTCTCCCCACTAGGTTTTGAAGCTCAGTCTCGCAGGATTTTCCGCGCTGTTAAGCATGTTGCATGTCCGAGAGAGGATGCATTCGAAGGGATCTTTACGCACGTACAACTCTCCTAGTCTCTCATGTTTTTCAGCGAGAAGTTTGTTAGACTCTTGGCAAGTGAGTTAAATTTCCTTCCCTGTTTTTGGGAATAAAGGCCACTAAGCGCCAAGCTAGTGCCTAGCCAGCAGTGAAAATTATTTTTAGAGAAGGAAGCAGCTGTCTTATACCCTTTGCAACATAACAATGTATATCTCAACAGCGCCTGGCAAGTTAAAGCCATCAAAAGATGTCACAGCAAATTCAATGGCCTCAGTCGTTGCCACGCGTGACGCAGCATACCAGCTACGCCAAGTTGTTTTCATCATATCAGTCGCAGTTACCGTTGAAGGAGTACACAAGGAACCGATGACAGTCTGAAAAACAGTCGGGAATGGGTACTACTCAGCAAAGATACTATCAGATTTTCTGGCTACACTCAGCTTTGTCGATTTTTCTCGTTTGAGGGCTTTAGCCAACTTGCAAGTCGTACTCAGAGATTTGATCTCATCGCAGAAAGTCTTAAAAGAATCATTCTTCCATTTACGAATAAGCTTCTTACGAGTATATTCTTTCTGCTGCGATCGATACTTATTGCAGTCATCTTCCGAATTCAATTTGAGAGATCTATTCATGAGACTTCCGGTTTCTCTGCGAAGAGATTGGAGCTCCCACAGTACTACTGATAATTTTCTAATAAAACCTCTTTTTTTCTAAAATGTTTTTTTTTTTTAAATTTAGTTTGAAAATCCTAACTCTAATCAACAGAGAATGCCTCATCACTTAGAAAAATACAAAAATTTTGCTCCTTCATGCATTCTGCGCGAGTATAGCTTTGTACGAGGTCGGCTGCTTAAATTATTAGGTCAACTATGCGCTAGAAGCATGTAGGAAATTTGTTCCAAAAATAGGATGACTATTTGCATTACCGATATGTTCGATCTTCAATTTTTTTTTTGTAACATTGGTAATCATATTCCCTAACGTATTTTGCCATTGTCAGCTATCATGGATATTTAGTTTGTTGTTTTTCACGTATTTTGCCGTGCTTGGTGAGTTTTTACTACTGCAAAAGTTGATCAAAGATTCTTTATTAAAATTTGTGTGAAAAATATAATTGGTTATCCAAGTATTTGAAATGTTGACCAAAACATTTTTTTTATAAATGGTACAAGCTCTTCACAGAGACCGAGAAGATGGTAATAAAAATGCCTACTTTGGATGTCCCAGCACGTCAACAGCAGATGATCACGTGGAAGCAATGAAATAGATATCATGGAAAATCGTCGAATCACTATCAGACAAGTTTTCGAGGATATTGGCTCGTGCCATTCGTTTTTTTCAAATGTGTAAGCAAAGAACGACAAATCGCCCATAGAATTTTATACTCGTTGCATGTTTATCGTAACATCTTGGCCACCTATCATCGATGTCGCCCTTGAGATCCGAGGCCTCCTCGTCGATGACGTCGTTGGCAAGACATTCTTCTGGAAGCTCGCACCAGCGCTTCATCCTGTCTGCCACCATGATGGTGTTCAGCTTTCATTAGTTTCGCTGTATCTGAGGGATATCTTCTACCACGTACCGATCGTTAGGTAGCGCCTTCGGGATGATGAGCCGCGGTACTGTGGTTTCAACTTCCTGGAATCACCTGTGCGTTTTCGATCAAAACGAAGTCCCCTGTCTGGTACTGCGTTGGCTGTTGGCGCCCGGAGTCAAAATTCACCTTCGGTCCCATTCATTGGCTTCCACCCGTGTCTGCTCTCCTAAGTCCAGCAACGGATTGTCACCGGAAATTCTCCTTGGGGTGTAAGCAAATAACAGTTCCTGTGGGCCTGCCTTCATCGTGCAGTTCCCGGATGTGTCCAGGCCCCACTGGACCGTTCGTAGATGATTTGCCTAGTATTCTCCCCGTTCTGCCTTGATGTGTTGTACCCCGTTCTTCTCGCAAAACTGCTCGAACATTCCTGATATGAAGGCAGTTCCTCGGTCAGTGACGATCCTTCGGAACAATCTCTGAAGCTTTATTCGCGAGCGTACTGAATTTACAACTCGTGATTCTTCTGATAGAGATATACAAAAATTTTCAAAATTAACAAACGTGCGAGATCCCTTAACACCCAACCCCTCGTCGTCCTCGGTCAAAAAACGTAAACCAATCCCCAAAAAGGTTTTGACAAAAAAAGACTCCAATTACTGGAGCCCATTGCAATGTCTTCCGGATAACGAAGAAGATATGGATGAAATATTCCCCCAAGTGGTGCCCGCGAAAAAGTGAATGTTTCACCAATTAAAAAAAATTATGTGTAATTGCATTGACTCTTATAGTGCAATAATTGAAAAACTGAAAAGTGAAAACTGCTAATTCTTCTCTCATGATTTTAAAAGTGAGAGAGATTTCAAAGTTGTTCTTTATGGAATGGACGGAAAAATTAGAACATTATACAGACACTATTTACCTATATCCCTGGTAAACGGATCGATCAAATTGCACGATCTAAAAAAAAATTACCGATCCATCTTTCACACGCAAGTGATTTGGAACTACCAACGTAAACTTAAAAGTAAAATAACACAATGTTACAACTGTCAATTGTTTGGGCACGGAGAAAAAAACTGTCACGTTAAGACCTTTCGTGCCAACTGCGCAGATTCACCCAAAACCACCGATTGCACAAATCCTTTATCTTATATATTATATATATATATTTCCTGAAATGTGCTAATTGCAATGGACCGCACAAATCCACCGATCCATCATGTGTTAGCCGAATAAAATTCTTGGAACATAAACATAATGTTATGTCAAAATCATCTAACCGATTATATGCCCGCTCACTGGAATTCATCAGATTCCAATCGGCTCCTGAGAGATTTTCCTCCACTACCTCAACGACGTCAACTGACTCCCGCCGCTCCCAAGAATCAAAGAGTATTGGAAAGTGTCAATTACTCCATAATCAACAATGTTCGTGAAAACATTCCAGTAATCTCTGGCAACATTAACAGCAACAAACGGAGCAACATCCCCAGCAATAGCAGTAACAACAACCTGTTCACGCTGACGAATTAAACACTTTAGCTATGGAATTAATTACAAATTTATCTGCATGTAAGAATAAATTCGATCAATTTAACGTTATTACACGAAGAAGATCAATTCAGAATTCGTCCTTACCTTCTGTGAAAACGCGGTACATAGAAAACATAGGAATTAACTTAAAATTGCTTAATCAAAGGGAAATTAAAATTTATTGTGTCTACTTTCCCGGTGGTAGAATTACAATGGAAAAAAAGATAACTTTCAAAAATGATCTCCGCAAATTGTTCTTACTCCTCGGTGAGTTTATAATCGGTGGACCTAAATTCTAGGCATAGGAATTGGGGTTGCTTACGAGCAAACGCCTACGGTACTATTTTGTCGGATTTATGTTTAACCATCCCAATATCTATGATATATTCCTCTGGTCCGACCTATAATCCAGCTTCCAATCATTGTCCATATGTGATTGACTTATTTGTGTCCAATGTACCAGATCATTTTTCCCAACCGGTTTCCATCAACGATCTAAGCTCGGATCATAGCCCCGTGTTATGTCGGCTCCTGAAGCCAGGTTCACAAAGGGTGCAATATGTGTTAGACCTCAAAAATGCAAATTGGAATCGTTTTCGGTCTAAATTAACTTCTATATTCCGTAATATTCCAAGTAATTTAGACGGCGTTACGTGCACCAACGATGTTGACTCAATTGTCTCAGATTTTGGCGAACAAATATTAGACGCCATTGACATAAGTGTTCCAATGGTCCCTCAAAAGACCCCTGTAATTAAATTTCCTTCATACATACTTGAACTCATTCAAGTAAGATACACTTGTCGAAGACACTGGCAAAGATATCGCCAGCCGTAATACAAACATCAAGTTTCCCATCTAAACAAGATGATTTCCAAATTAATTTTTGATTACAACAACCAATAGTGGAACAGGAAATTACGTTCCCTTGAAGTAAATTCAAAGCCCTTTTGGAACATTGTTAAAGTGATTAAAAACAAAAACAGACAGCTTACTTTTCTTAAGGATTCAGGGAGTACATTCTGTACGGATCTTGACAAGGCAAACGTATTTGCTTCAAATTTTCTTAAAAACCGTGAAATAACTTCTTACTTAGGGGATGCCGCAACAAATGATTTAGTGAACCAAGCTACCCAAAATCTTCTAGTCAATAACAACGGTCCTCCACCCTCAAGTTTTTATGTAACCGTAGAGGATATTGAGTTCGTGGTTAGAGAGCTACGTATACGAAAAGCTGAAAGAATCGACCGAATTAAAAAAATATATATAAAACAAATGCCTAAATGTGGTCTTGAGCGTTTGACATTTATTCTTAACGCTTGCCTTCAAAATATATGGAAATGTACTAAAATTGTGCCTTTAAGTCAAAGCCGGTTAGCCCCCTGATACGATTACCAGTTATCGACCAATTAGTTTATTAAGTTGTCTTAGTAAAATCTACGAAAAGGTCCTAAAGGAGAAAATTTCAAAACACATTGTCGACAATAATTTATTTCCTAAGAAACAATTTGGTTCCAGACGCAACCATAGTACATCTCATCCAGTACTAACTCAACTCGTTCAGTAGGTAAGTCAACCGGCATGATATTACTTGACATTGAAAAAGCTTTTGATTCAGTTTGGCACGATGGACTTATTTTCAAAATGATAAATTTAAATTTTTCTCCGCATATTTGCAAAGTTGTCCGTAGTCTCCTGTCCAATCATTGTTTTAAAGTGTACGTTAATAATGATGTCTCTAGCATTGGCTACTTTCAATATGGTGTTCCTCAAGGCTCGGTCGTGGGGCCTGTTTTGTATAATCTGTTCACGTCCGATTTACCATCACTACCCAACTGTGAAGTAGCAATATTCGCAGACGACACGGCAATATTCTCGTCTCATGAACTCGCTCTCGAGATTGAGAGGAATCTAAACTATGGGTTGAGAATATTCCAAATTTATTTCAATAAATGGAAAATCAAGTTAAACGAAGATAAAGTACAAGCAATCTTTTCTACTAGAAAAAAGAAATCCTGTTTTCTTCCTAGTGGACAGCTACAGGTGAATGGGGCAAGTATAAGTTGGGAACCTTCCGTCAAATACCTAGGAATTTATTTGGATACCAAACTTACTTTTAATGTTCATTTAACAAACACCCTAAAAAAATTGCAACTGCAATCAAGATGTTATATCCATATATTAATCGTAAGTCAAAACTTTCAAATGATAACAAGACGATCATTCACAAAGTTATCTTCCAGGCAATTCTGCTTTATGGTTGCCCGGTGTGGGGTACTTGCGCAAAAACCCATCTTATAAAATTGCAAGTTTCCCAAAACAAAATGTATTTCTCGTTTAGTCGAGAGAAGAGTGCCAAACGAAAGAAGGGAATGAAAGAATAATTCCTTTTATTTAATTATTAATTTTTATTTAACTATTACTGTTACATTCATGCCTTAGTTCTTACTCTCTGTTGTTGATCAGAATTTCCGTCCTTTTATAGGAGGATTCTGGTTCATTCGCAATCCCCTCCAACACACAAAGCGCCGAAAGGCATTTTTTATCCTGCATACGCACTCTGAACATCCATCGTTTGCCTTGTACTATTTGTAAGTCATGGATGTCATTCACACCTCGTTCAATGATTTGTTTTTACTCATATTCCAATTGTGTGTAGTGCATTCTCAGCACTACACATTGTTTGGAGTTATTGTTTTCATGAACAAAAAATGCCATATGAAGAGGAAATCATTGACCTATAGTGACGACAAACCGATGATATGAGTGCTATTGCGGCGCGTATGTGAGGTGGTGTGGAATGTGTATGGTGGGGAATGCAGAGCATGTAGTGCAATCACTACATCTATTTATTTATTTATTTATTTTCTATTTATTTATTTATTTTCTATTTATTTATTTATTTTCTATTTATTTATTTTCTATTTATTTATTTTCTATTTATTTATTTTCTATTTATTTATTTATTTATTTTAAATTCCAAGTTAACACCACGCTCTCCTGATAAGAGGAAAGGGGAGATGTCACCTTGAACTTCCCAACAATTCGCATATGCAACAAGACACCATGCATTTGCCAGATGCATGAAAGAACATGATCGAGCGTGCATACGTTCCCACGAGCACACGAGTGAAATGCTGACACTGCTGCCCTTGCACATGCAGGCTGCCCAACGGACACCGGCATAGGAGTTAGATTATGTTTAAGTTAGATTTGTAAATTCATTCTAGTTCTGTACGTCTGCGAATAAAGTCATTATTAAAACTCGAATAAACGGGATTGCGTTGTAAGTCGAACAGTTGGGGGGAGGCTCTGCCTCCCCGTTCGCGGTTTTTTTTATTATCCTTGAGAAGGATAACGTTAACTGGCGCCCGAGCAGGGACCGGTCAATCGATCCATTTCTTTCATTGGTCGATAGACGTGCAGTCACTTATCAATGACGCAGGATCAGTACGTTCTATTTGAGCGCAAGGAGCAGTACCCATGAGAACACTGCAACTATTCTGACCTGTAACGTTTTCCGGCATACCCATGGGAACATGCTCGGAGATCGACTAGATAAATGGATTGATGGTGAAGTGATTCGTGCCACGAGTAGGTCGCTTACAATAATCAACGTTTGCGACTAAAAGGGACTAACACGAACCTTCCGAGACCGGGTTCCTTCAAAATTAATTCGGTTCGGCTTCGATCGAGTCGGTAGCTAATCGGTCTTGTTTCCCTTCTCTCCCTTTTAGGAATATAAACCAAAAAAAGAAAATACGAAAATCGTTTTATCATCATCCTAACTCATTCTAACATGAACACTATCCTTAAGTGAGTGGAAGAGAAAAATTACTAGAAAATCATTTGAAAAGAAATTATAATCATAAGTGCCAAAAGAAAAATTAGTAATAACGTGCCAATAGTATAAGAAGGAAATTGTGAAATAGTTTATAAGTTATTGTGATAAGAAAAATATATTATAGTTTTATAAAAGTTCTGTTTAAGTGAAGATAAAATTGTTTAAGTGCCGATCTATTGGGTCAGTGTGCCAAACGTGAAGAATAAAAGAATTATATAACAAAATTATATTAAAGAGTTGCGAGGCAGACAATAAGTCATTGTGCCAGAGTGTGCCAATATATAAGCTTAAATCGAAGAGGTGAGCGAATTATTTTTTAATTTTTATTTATAATGGATGAGTTACAATGTTCAGTTACGAACTTGACCGGAGCTGTCAATACCATCATTAGCCAATTGAAGGCGATAGAGGCTCGCCTTGTATCCGTAGAACGCAGGACGACGGAAGCAATTCCGCCCACTGCGGAAGACTCTAACGTCAATCAAGCCGTCGAACTCAGCTCTCCGCGAAACGAAGCCGAACTCAGAGACATTAGTCGTCTCCCTGATTCCGTAAAAGAATTACAAGTGTTTGAAGGAAATCCTACGCAGTATGTATCCTGGGTGCATGCTGTAGAGGGAATACTAAAAGATTTTGATATCGTCAGATCGAAACCAATATACCGAGCGATCTTGCAACATGTTCGGGGCAAGATCAGAGGGCCGGCAGACGCCGCCCTCATCTCATATAACATCTTTGATTGCGACTGGCGGGAGATGAAACAGTGTCTGTCATTACATTACGCAGACAAGCGCGATATGCGTACGCTGGAACACCAACTTAACCAGCTTACGCAAAAGGGTAGTAAGCTTGATGAGTTCTATGCCGCTGTTAACCATCAGCTATCCCTGATGGTCAACAAACTAAAGACAGAAGCATACAGCGAGGAAACGGTCAAGGCTCTGATGGAGTCATATCGAAATAGAGCTCTAGACGTTTTTGTCCGTGGCCTTAACGGCGACCTTTCGCGGATGTTGATCATTCAGAGACCGAAAAATCTTCCCGAGGCATATTCAGCCTGCCTTGAGATTCAGAACCTCAACTTCAGGAATCATTCCATTCATAATACGTCTGGGCAGAATACGATCACTGCTCCCGTTAATCAAATATTTAAAGGTGGAGAACGACGTAACCTTCCACCTCGGAGACCTTCCTACAATGCACCGAGCGGAGGCAAGCCGTTCGCGCCAAACTTCCAACCTCGGTCCTATGCGCAGTCCCCCTTCCGGGATAACGGTTCACCGCCTAAACTAGGACCAAAGCCCCTAGAAAGAATGGAAGTGGATAACAGCGTTCAATCAAGGCAAGTGAACTATATGAACCGCCCCAGGATTTCAGGTTCTCTTAATCCTTTCAAACGGAAGGCAATGTCTGCAAACATCCCCATGAAACAGCAAAGGTTATACCACTTGCAGGATGATAATGAAGATCATGAGGAATATAACGAAGTCGCGGAGGAGGCTGCAGGCGACGAGCTGAATTTTATGACGGGCGGCCATCCAGCGTACCATACGTAGAGTACGTTACAAAAGACGGGACTGTGCTAAAGTTTCTTGTCGATACGGGTGCTAACAAGAACTTTATCAGCGCTAAAATCAAACAACCCACAGTCCGTCTTAACAAACCATTCAAAATTCATTCAGCTGGCGGTAGTATCCTCATCTCCGAGTCTGTCGAAGGGAAGTTCTTTGAGCGCCTCGGTAACAAAACATTCATCAAATTCTATGTGCTGCCTGGTCTCAGTTCCTTCGATGGCATCATCGGGGATGACACATTGAAGGAGCTCGAGGCCGTAGTGGATAGGAAAGAGAATGTACTTAAGATAAAACCAAATATCGCGATCCCCCTTAAAGAAAACCTTCCCATGAATGTTAACCTAATAATAGATCCAAAACTCCCTGAAAGTATAAAATCCAAATTATTGATACTAACCAAAAAATATAGCTCCCTCTTTGGTCCCATTTGTGCAAAAGAAGTAGTCGATACATCCATTCTCGCCGAAATAAAAACCAGCACCGACCAACCAATCTACACGAAGAGCTATCCCTATCCAGCCTGCCTGAGAGGAGAGGTTGAAAGGGAGATAGCGAAGCTGCTTGAGGAGAATATAATCCGACCATCCAGGAGCCCTTACAACTCGCCCATCTGGGTTGTACCCAAGAAGCCAAAACCAAATGGCGAAAAACAATACAGGATGGTAATCGACTACAAGAGGTTAAACAATGTGACCATAGCGGACACCTATCCTATTCCCGATATAAACTCAACGCTTGCCAGCCTTGGCAACGCTAAGTATTTCTCAACCCTTGATCTGACTTCCGGATTCCATCAGATACGTATGAAACCCTCAGACGTTCCGAAAACTGCATTCTCGACAATGAATGGTAAGTTCGAGTTTCTCAGACTACCCTTTGGGCTGAAAAATGCCCCTGCAATATTCCAACGTATGATAGACGATGTTCTAAAGCCCTACATCGCCAAAATCTGTTATGTCTATATAGACGACATAATCGTTTTTGGTAGTAGTGCGGAAGATCATTTAAAGAATCTAGATACCATCCTGGCACGATTGGATACTGCTAAGCTCAAGGTTAATCTAGAAAAAAACTCACTTCATGCAGACGGAAGTAGAATTTCTGGGCTACGTCATCACCCCCGATGGTATACGTCCTGATGCAAAGAAGGTCAAGGCCATCCAGAACATTAGACCCCCTGAAAACTTAAAAGAACTTAAATCATTCCTAGGCTTAACATCATATTATAGGAGATTTATTCGGGACTATGCCAAGGTTGCGAAGCCCTTGACAAACCTGAGCAGAGGTGAAAACGCCCAAGTTAAAGCCAACCAGTCGAGCCGGATTGCAATAGAACTTAATGAAGAAGCTCTTAGGGCATTCCACAAGTTAAAGGCACTGTTAACATCGTCAGAAATCCTAGCATTCCCTGATTTCGAAAAACCCTTTAATCTGACAACTGATGCTTCGAACTTTGCGATAGGTGCAGTTTTGTCTCAGGGGGAATGCGGGAAGGACAAGCCTATAGCATATATCTCGCGGTCACTGAATAGGACCGAGGAGAATTATGCAACAAACGAGAGAGAGATGTTGGCCATCGTATGGGCACTAGACAACTTACGCTCGTACCTGTACGGCGCAAAGAAGATTCGGATATTCACAGACCATCAACCCCTGACGTTCGCACTGGGCAATAGAAATTATAATGCAAAACTGAAGAGATGGAAAGCGCGGATAGAGGAGTACAACTACGAATTGATTTATAAGCCTGGTAAATCAAATTTGGTGGCTGATGCTCTCTCTAGACTCAAAACTGAGATTAACCATTTGCAGGATTCAGATACGACTGAATCTGTGCCAAACTCTAACACAGAAGAAACTCGTACGGCCAGTGGAAATGATACCTCTCTCACCACGCAAACCGCACTTTCCGAAGGTGGGACCTCCACAGAAACTGCACATAGCGCGTTACAGGACTCTTCAGATCTTATACCCCATGTAGAAGCACCAATCAACGTCTTCCGGAACCAGATCATATTTAAAATCGGTAAAGGTCTGGAAATTCACGAAGAACCCCATCCTGGCTATCAACGACATTACGTAGCTATTGTCAATCCAACCAAGCAAATTCTAACCGAAATTCTTAAGGCAAAACTCAACCCAAACGTTATAAACGGAATAAAAATCCCAGAAACGTATCTAGGCATCCTCCAGGAAGTCGCCATAGAGCATTTCACTAAGTACAAGATCAGGATTACACAGAGAATTGTCGAGGATGTAGCGAATGAGGAACGTAGATATGAATTAATCATGGCAGAACATAGAAGAGCACACAGGAACGCTCGGGAGAATAAAGAGCAGCTGCTCGAGCGCTACTACTTCCCAGCCATGAACAGTTTGGTAACGAAATACACCAAATCATGCGAGGTGTGCAATTCCAACAAATACGATAGACATCCAATCCACCCTGAACTCCAACCTACTCCTATCCCTAGCTATCCTTGCGAAATTTTGCACCTGGACCTAATCGAAATACAAAACGAAAAGTTCATAAGCTGCATAGATAAATTTTCCAAATTCGGGAAAATCTTTCATATTAAGAACAGGTCTGCTTTGCATCTTAGGGACAAAATTATAAAAATCTTGCACTATTTCACGGTGCCCAAAATATTAGTGATGGACAACGAGTGTAGCTTCATTAGCCCGATTGTAATGAACTTCATAAATATGTTGGGCATAAAAATATACCGAACACCAGTGCGGCGCTCAGAGGTGAACGGTCAGGTTGAGAGATTCCACTCAACCATCATTGAGATATATCGCTGTCTTAGGGCTGATCACAAGGATCTGCGGCTTAAAGAACTCTTAAATATTGCGGTGGATAGATACAATAACAGCGTACATTCCGTTACTAAGCGTAAGCCAAGCGACATATTCTTCGACAGATCTCAGAGGATCAACTACCAAAGTCTCATAGACTTTCGTAGAAAGGTTAATCAAGATCTTAGGGCCGAGATAAAAAGGAAACAGAGAGAAAATAATATATACCGAAATAAGAACAGAACAACACCGAGAGCTTACAAGAAAGGCGACGTCATTTATACGGCGTCAAAAGGTATAAAAGCAAAAAATAAGCCACTATTCCGAAGGGAAATAGTCGCAAAAAATAATCGCGTAACTGTTGTAACTTCGACAGGAAGAAGAGTCCATAAGACTCATATAAGGAACACGAGTTAGGGGGTAAAATCCTAACGTTCCTAAACATGTCGAACATTAATATTGGGTAATGAAAATAATAAGATATATTTATAGATATATAGAGATAAACTGCAAACTAACGCGCCACCAAATAGCGTGTTAGTTAAAATAAAAAAAAAGAATTAAAAAATAGCGTAATAAAATTAAAAAAAAAAAAAAAAAAAAAAAAAAAAAAGGGAGGAATGGCACAAAGGCACAAAGAATAAGGCACGGCACTCATATTTTTATATTTTTATGGCACTCATAGCTTAAGAACTCGTACTATAAGTTAACAAATTATTTCTTAACAAATTCTCCCTTAAGCTAATCACAATTTTTAAATTTGTATTTCTGTCTCTAATTACTTAATTAATTTAATTAATTTTAATCCTTAAGTTTGTATACATATTAGCATATTAGTCCCTAATCAATTGGATTGATCAGTTAGAATTAAATGTATTGCCTTATCATTGTTTTTATAATCCCTGTAAAAATTATTTCACCTAAGCCCAAGTTATTGTATAACACAAATTCTAATTAGGCTTTTAGTGGTAACATCAGTTGCTGTGCAAGGGTACGACATCATCGAGTATCAGTCACCAATTGTCACAGTGAAGGAAGGCAAGGGATGGATCGTAGATGGACACTTCAAACCGATACACCTCATCGACCTGCAGAAACTCGAGTCGCTTCTGGAAAAAATGAACAAAACCGTGGATGCTGAGATTAAGAACTACGATAGGAAGGTCATCGCGGAACATCATCTAGCGCGAATCAGTGTGCGATTCGATTCTCTGAGGGGGAAAGCCCATAGGCAGACCAGATCCATCAACTGGATAGGCTCAGCGTGGAAGTGGCTAGCGGGTAACCCCGACGCAGCGGACTGGGATGATATCCTAAGGAACGAACGAGGCATAATTGAAAACAATAACCAACAGTATAAAATCAACGAAAGAGTCCTTAAAATAACCGATGACATCGTCCGAAAAATAAACTGGGTTATTGACAGCGCAAAAAATCAAGTAGCTCAATCCGACAAATCTACGTTCGAGCAAAACATCATCAACGAGATCATGCTGATCAAGGAAGAGATCAACGAGATCGTTCTGGCTTGTCAAATGGCTAGAAGCGGTATAGTCAACACCAACCTTCTTGACCGTGAAGAAATCAACAGGGTTCTGGCCGAAATCGAAACACTGCCCTATGCCAACGTAGTAGAAGCATTGGAATTCGGAACCCCGTCGGTTTTTACTAATGACACCATGCTCCTGTACGTTCTTTCAGTCCCAAAAATAAGTAAGACGGAGTACAACCTTCTGCTGACAAGAGCCTCCATCACAAACGGGAAGCAAGTTGATCTACAATTCAACAGGATGTTAGTGAACCACGAAGAAACCCTCGGAATTCTGTCAGACTGTCTTATGATAGGAAACGCCACAGTATGTGAAGGAAGGTCCTTAGAGAAACTAGACGAAGATCATTGCATTGCCCGGTTGCTGAAAGGCGGGGACGCCGCCTGCACCTTCCGTCTGAACAGCGCGGAAATCATCGAGCTTATCGAGGAAGACACCATTTTCATCACAAATTTCCATGGCCAGCTAACCACTCTCAACACATCGAAAAACCTGTCCGGTACCTATCTAATTCGAATCCGTAACGAGACGATCCAACTCGCCAATAGGACATTTTCGAGCTCTTCAGTCACATCCCTCCAAGCATTACCACCTGTTCTCTCAAGCATCATTTCAGCCGAAGACAAAATCAATGTGGAATACGTACACAACATCAGCATGAGGAACATCAGACTCTTAGCGGACCTTGCCAACAAGACGAAATCAACAGTAGCCGTCGACGCCATCATTTTCCTGCTTATTGTAGCATCATCCTTTCTCATCTGGAGGAAAATCAACAAAAGGGCGGATTTGCCAGTTGTACAACCTATGGCGCCTACCAGCATCACCAACCAGCCTTGAGATCTGCGGGACGCAGATTTTTAGAGGGAGGGCAGTTAACACCACGCTCCCCTGATAAGAGGAAAGGGGAGATGTCACCTTGAACTTCCCAACAATTCGCATATGCAACAAGACACCATGCATTTGCCAGATGCATGAAAGAACATGATCGAGCGTGCATACGTTCCCACGAGCACACGAGTGAAATGCTGACACTGCTGCCCTTGCACATGCAGGCTGCCCAACGGACACCGGCATAGGAGTTAGATTATGTTTAAGTTAGATTTGTAAATTCATTCTAGTTCTGTACGTCTGCGAATAAAGTCATTATTAAAACTCGAATAAACGGGATTGCGTTGTAAGTCGAACAGTTGGGGGGAGGCTCTGCCTCCCCGTTCGCGGTTTTTTTTATTATCCTTGAGAAGGATAACGTTAACTTCCATTTGTTACTTATTATTTGTTTTTTTTTCTTATACATATACATGTACCCATTTATTTTTTTACATTTTTTGTTTATTAATTAATTTATTTATTTATTTATCTATTTATTTACTCTTCTATTTGTTATTTATTATTTATATATGTATATGTACTTGTATATATGTATTTATAACCTTTTAATGTATTTGTTTATTTATTTATTTACTTGTCCTTTTCTTTAATTTGTTTTATTGTTTATTTATTTATTTATTATTTATTTTATTTTATTATAATTTTTGTTTTCTTTTTGCCTTTAAACTGAAGGGATTTTTCTCGCATTTTCCCTTCAAAAATCTAACTCACAATATCAATCTCTACAATTGTATAATAATATTACAGATGAAAGATATAAATTATCATATTTCTGAATGGTAAAACGTGTGGTAACGAGCCTTTGTAAAAATTGTATGCGAAATAAAAGAACTATCTATCTTCGGAACAATCCAAAATAGCCCGCCACTTCGTTCAGTACGCTTAACACCCCTCTGCTGTTGGTGATCTTTACGGCTCGCAGAATGGTGAGTAGTCAGATGATAATTCTAGGCAGGATTTTATTGTTAGGTCCTCCAATCTTATGTTTTTATAGATACAGAAGTCTATAAAGTCGGTTGTTTTGTTCCAATTACTTGGCAAATTTTTTTGTAAAATAGGGAGAGCATTCCCAATACCACACGCGGTGGGAGAGCCGCAATCTTCATAGGAATATTAATAGAACTAATAACCTGCGTCATCAAAGTATTTACTAGGGACCGCAAATTCTGGCCGGCGATCTAAGCGCTAAACATATTGATTGGGAAAATAACATACCCAACGCTAGGGTGAGCCTACTGAGCCATTTTTGGGTCTTGCACAGCAGTGGGTTCTCAACTAAATTAACTCTTTCGTATGCAAGGAGCGGTTCTTATCTGGATCTTTTGCTACGTAATTATGTACAACGACTGCCACGAACCAATGTTTTTCAAACTGTCTACTGTGTCTACTTAATTCGCACGTTGGGCACGGTAGCTAGTCCTTTGACGTTGACGAGAGCGCTCACTTTGTTTGCCGCCTGGTTTTGGATGGGCCAATATTTATATTTTGTCATAGCAGCTAAATCCAGAAATATGGTAAGGTAACCTATGTACATGGCGTTAGTTATATCCATGGTTACCTATGGATGTCCCGTGTGGTTCAATGTGAGAGCCACCTTAATGGAAAGATAATGCTTGAGAGACAACATTCATGATGAGTGATTACTCGAATATGAGTATACGAAATTTTACCCTAGCGGGGACCTATACAATGGGGCTAGGATTTTACATGTGGAAGGCACATTGGAAGGCAAATGACTTCGGTCCATGAGCTTGAAGGTCTCAGGTTAAGTAGACTGTTTTAACAAAGCATTAAACATTTTCGTCTAGTGTAAGATAGTTCTAAAAAATATCGACAAAATTGGAAAACACTTAAGTGATATTGACAGCTATTTTTCGTTGAATATTTTGCTTTAAGGAGAAATCTTTGGACGTCTAGATTAAAGAGATTTTATGTAGATGAACATTTAAGCATGTTAAGGAAAGCCACACAAGACAGATTTTCAATTGTTCAGTTGAAACCGCTTTTAATTATTTCGTCCACAAAGAAGCAACGCTATCAGCATCGGTACTGAAGAACCGAATAAATAAAAAAAATCCAACCCAACAGTTGGTTATAAAAAAAACCCATCCCGAGAGCCAGAAGCAACATTCATTTCGGGCTGAGAATTATCTTGTCACCATATCGCCAGTGGCACTGGCACAAGTATACAAATATCTTTTTCAGCAAACGACGAAACTCCCCAATAAACAAGCCAACCACCGTGCACCGAAGTCATCCGAAAGCAACTCCTGTTGCGACTTTAACATTTTCAATTCCATTCCTTCAACCCGCTGCATCCATGTCTCGTCCCAACTAACCACACTTCAGATGGCGCTTCGCAAATCTCGCTTAAATTGGAAAATTAATTAAAAATTCTGGACAGAAGCGGTAGCTACAACTTCGACCGCCACTAACACCGGCGCGAAACGAAACAATTTTCCGAATAGTTGTGTGGCGGACGTGTTTTGTACCAAAAGGACGAAATCCCCGTCGAGTGCTGCCACTCGCATCCGGTGCGCACTGAGTTTATTGTTTTAAGGAAACTGCTGCTGTGAAACGATGAAATTAAATTGAATGGCAAACGAGAAAATAAAACCTAAAACAGAATAATAGTTGACAATCTGATCTAGTCATCCAAGGGGTAGAGCGGGGCGATACAAACAAATTGAACCCGTCGCAATGGAAGCAGACTGTCATCGTGTTGGGCGCCAAAGAGTTTGACTTCACTCTGTGAATCTTTCTGAAAATATGCCAAAGTTCCGTGTCAAACATGATTTTTATGCAATCTTTTCCAGTCGCGTTCGGAGAAAGTTTTATCGTCAATCTTGTTGTCAACACAACAGTGTCTCGAATCGATTGGAACGAAATGTTGTTAAAAAGCACTAGAACAACAATTATTATTTTGTTATTGGCAAGAAACTCTTCGGAAGCATTCGCCAAACTTTCGTTCATTGGTTACCACGCTACCGTGGTCATGGCTCCGGAACCCGAAGCTAGGGACAACTCCGAGCTGAGTGCAGACTCATTATGATTGAGTGAACTTCCGGATGGTAAATAAAAAACACTCAAATAGTCATAACTCCGGTGTCGTACCCAAGACGGGCGGAGTCCTTAGTTGGTGGACTGCATGAGTCTTGTGTATTCGGATCCATTCATTTCCAGTTCGGTCTTAACACGAAAAACCACAACTGGTGTTCTTTAATAACATCGAATTCCCCGGTATCGTCCCAACGAAACGCCGCACATTAGCACTTTGACATGTGTCTGCTTTCAGGTGGAGAAATTTCCATAACATTGGCAATCAGCCTTCACACGGGTATCAAAGATGAACGAGCATGAAAAATGCGTCAGAGAATCATGGAAGGAGAGCGGATGAAGTGATAGGACTGCTGGTGGATGAGAGCATGAATTATTGATGTTTTACCGAAATGTGAATATCTATGTACGTACGTACCTGCACTCGAGTCGAGTTCAATTCACTTATGTAATCCTGCGTAGCTTTAAATTTTGTGATTGCGACAGCAGGGCTGTCAAGAAGACATACATATGTGGTAGGCAATATGCCCGCCTATATTGTTGTCTAGATTCGTTGAAGCGATTGTAGTCGGTTCAAGGACAGAAGCCGGTCGGGTGTTAGAAGACAAAAACAGGCCTTCTTAAATCAAACAACTTTTTGGATAAATCAAAAATGCTTGAAATAAGAGTTTAATATGTAGATATGAAAGGGGTTTCGTCGATTTAGGCAGGTGATTGCACGTAGACATAATAAAGGGTCCGCCATCTAACGTTTTTTTTTTCAAGTAGTGCTTATTTCGTGAATGGTAACACTTAGCTCATGTCTGATTTGACAGAAAATTAGTTTTATCCTTCCGCTGAACGAATATGGTTGTGTATACGCTTAAACAACGCTGGGAAATATTGCGCCATTACTTTGAAAATCATGGTAATGTTGCAGAATGTGTGCGAAAATTGCGTACGGATTTTGGAAGAAGAGAAGCACCGTCAGCTCCGTATGTTCGTTATCTTGTGAAAAAAGTGAAAGAAACTGGCATCCTCATCGATAAACCAAAGCGTGAAAAGCCAAAAACAGTGCGTAGTCGGCTATCACATGCGGCCTCACGACTCACGACTCACTTCCCATCTCCTCTTTCAATTTAAATTCCGTGAGGCGAGTGCCATCACATGCCAGCCTCAGATGAGTCATACGTCTTTTTCAATTTCCTCTTTCGACATACATTCGTGAGCCGAGCGCCTACTTTTTTTTTTCATTTTGAAGTTGTCTCCGCGAGATAAAATAGAGCTCTACGCATTTTCTGCAAGCAACATCCGACATGATTGCGTCCGTTCCCCACAAAGTACGAATAGAAATGAAATGGAAATGAAAAATAACGAACAAAGAGAAAGAGAAACGTCAATGTGAGTCGTGAAGAATTTCGCCCGCGACTCACCGGGAATTAAATTCTCCAACTCATTCGCACTCATCTCCTTTCTCTTTTAATCTTATGTGAGTCGTGAGCCGTGAGGCCGCATGTGATAGCCGACTAAGCAGACGTAACGACGAATTGCTCGATTTCTCCTTGTGCTTTGTAGCTTACTCTGGCAGAGACCAAGTCTTGTCCACAGAATTATCCAAGTTTGGTGCCGATAGTGAGTTCGATATGATGAGGCAGACGGAAAACGTGATGAAAGTTCCATCAAGAAAGTGACTATGTATATGCAGGAAGAGACGATACCGACAAAAAGTCCGAGAGGTGCGGTCATATGTGTCTCCTTGACCATCATAATAAAGGGTCCGCCAAATAATTTTTTTTTTTTGAAAATGCTATAAAAAAAACTACTGAATATTTTCTCAAATTTCTTTTTTTATTTGAAAGTACAATCCTTCCGGTTAATAATGGAAAATAATTTCATTCAAATGGCTGCCTCGGCTGGCCATGCAGTAGCCTACACGATCGGTCCAATTTTTAAGCACATTATCGATTGTGTGCAGCTGTATTTCACCAATGGCTTCACGAATATTGTCTTTTAAAGCGTCAATTGTCTCTGGCTTGTCGGCGTAACACTTATCTTTGACGGCACCCCACAAATGACAGTCCAACGGTGTCAAATCGCAGCTCCGAGGTGGCCAAACGACATCAGCTCTGCGGTTGATAATGATCAGCTCTGCGGTTGATAAAACAGGGCGCAAAACATCGAGTGTAGCTTCGGCTGTGTGGCACGTAGCGCCTTCCTGTTGAAACCAAATGTTGCCAATATCCTCCTCTTCAATTTTTGTGAACAAAAATTCGTTCAACATGGCCCGATAACGATCGCCATTGACTGTAACGGCCACTCCTTGCTCATTTTCGAAGAAAAATGGCCCAATTATGCCTCTGGACCAAAATCCGCACCAAACAGTGGCTCGTTTTGGGTGCACCGGCTTTTCAATGTGCGGGTTTTCTGTGCCCCAAATGCGACAATTTTGCTTGTTTACATACCCGCCAAGATCAAAATGAGCTTCATCTGAAAAGATGATTTTTTTGGCAAAATCGGCATCTTCTGTAAGTCGATCGCAGGCCCACTTAGCGAAGCGAAAACGCATTGGATGGTCAGTTGGCTTCAACTCCTAAACCAATTGGACTTTGTATGGCGTCATACCAAGGTCTTTATGCAAAATTCGTCTCAATGATGTCTCCGAAATGTTCAATTGTTGAGAACGACGGTGAATTGATGTTGATGGCGCTTCACGCACACTTTCTGCCGCAGCAGCAATATTCTCGGGTGTACGCACTGTTTTTGGCTTTTCACGCTTTGGTTTATCGATGAGGATGCCAGTTTCTTTCACTTTTTTCACAAGATAACGAACATACGGAGCTGACGGTGCTTCTCTTCTTCCAAAATCCGTACGCAATTTTCGCACACATTCTGCAACATTATCATGATTTTCAAAGTAATGTCGCAATATTTCCCAGCGTTGTTCAAGCGTATACACAACCATATTCGTTCAGCGCAAGGATAAAACTAATTATCTGTCAAATCAGACATGAGCTAAGTGTTACCATTCACGAAATAAGCACTACTTGAAAAAAAAAAAAACGTTAGATGGCGGACCCTTTATACCCACTTCTTGTTTGTGGAAATCCATATTTGTCAAAAAGCAACATTGTAATGACGCCTTAATCTTCATAATCACCAGTGTTAAAGATGGCTTGTAAGAGCTGAATTCTAACTTAAGAATCGAGTGCCAGAAGTTGTTGAGCGATTTGAGAAGAGTTAGCATAAGGACATAACATCTGAAAGGTCCAGCTTTGAAAGTAAAAAGATCGATACAGATGAATAATCAAGAATCTTTTCAAAAACCAATTATTCCTGATACTTTTTGAACATACCTCCCATATCACTCCCATTATTCATCTAGCAAAATACCTTTGTCTTGACTTCCGCATAATATATGTCTTCAATTAATCCCTCTCCATAAGTATTGCGCACCTCATTGCATACTTGATTTGCACTTGAAGAAGTCTACATTCAAGATACCATGTCAGTTTGACAACACACAGTGACTAGTCCAACCAACTTTGCAGCTCCTTAATTCTTCATTGTCTGCTCGAGGTTGGTTGACTTTTGTTTATTGATTGATGAGATCCTGTTTCCTGTTTGTATGTTGAATTACGATTGCTATAAATTAAGGACATGTAGACATAGTTTGTTGACAATACCACTGAACACACATCGAAACTAAATAGAGTAGCTCTTCGTTCTACTCGTATCTGTGAAAGGAGTAAGGACTCAACGAACATCAAGACGAGAATCTCTGACTTTTTGGATTCTCTTCTTCAAAATCAGTTGTTCTGAAGTTTCCCTTGCATTGTTTCGCATTTCCATGTTCCACCGTGTAAACAGTAAACGCTCCTTGGTCTATCTTTTGTGGAATCTTTTAGTTTTGTCTCCGAGTAGTTGAAAAGGGAAAATAAGTTTTAAATAACTCCTGCAAGATAAAAAAGCCGATGAAAGGATTTCCTGACATAAACAAAGGAAAAACAGGAGAAGGATCTTGGGAGATGTTGTATCGGATGTTGTATCGCGGACGGGGTAGGTTAGTGGATTCTTTTACCTACTTTCCGTACTTCTCATCACATTCAAGTGTATCTAAATAAGCAAACCTACAACGATTTAAAATTATACAACTACATAAGTAAGGAGGTATTCATGTGAGCATGAATATCCTGAAATGATTGCGTGCGTCTGTGTTTATGGTGCTGTATGTTCGCCCTACTTGGAATGCGTCCAATTGCTGGGTGCATACAGGCGCTTGTGATACATTGTCACATATTCTGGGACAGGGTACTGCAGAGCGTCTTGGTTATAAAGTTTAAGATGAGTAAAAAGTTGGAAAATTGGGGGATAGAAAATAGAATAATGGAAAACTGGAAGACGACGTTATTCGGAGAGTGGAGGATTCAATTTCATTAGTTACTTGAATGTGATTTATTAAATGTTCGCTGGCAGGATATGGGGACAATAAGATTTATTGTCCGCATGAGATGCATGATGCCAGTAAATCAGGACAGAATTATGTGCACCCGGGAGCAAGGACGATCAACGAGGAAAGAGCTTTTGAAATTCTCTTTTCTAACTATGGTAATCACAATTACGAAATCCTTATTTAAAGCATCCAGCATTGGTCTTGTGGATTACTTCAAACGAAATGCTTGCTTTTTATCTTAGACTTTTCTTGTGGTGATGATAAGCTCTATTAGCTCTTAAGCCGAAACATCCTTAACAGTAATGGGCCAAGCTTATCTATTATTAAAGGCCGGTATCTAGGAAGATAATGTCGAATGGTCGTACGAAACTGTCTTTAACGAAGTTCTGTTTTCAGTGTCCCTGATTTTGTGTGTCAAATAGAGTCATCCGAAGACGACAGGAGCAGAAACTTGTGTCTTTCGGAAGGACTACCTGGCATTGGATTTGAAGTTGCAGTGAACAGTGTGTAATGAAAACTATCGATTCAATGGATGTGACGTCTTTTATGGTCTACCTTGGGAGCTTCAAAGTTGTACCAAGAAAAACAAATCATATGAGTTGCATTTTCGAAAGAGCTCCTTACCGTTGACTCGCTTAGCTCATACTGCGTGTTTGAAAACAAAATTGATTGGCCTCTCACCCCAACCTCATCAGTTTCTGAGGCGAATTCGAACCATATAAACAAGGCCACTACGCATGTCTCAGCGAAAATGTCACCCCTTCCTGCTGAAGCTTTAAAGTCACAAAGCCTTAAAGTTCCATGAAACCATAACATCGCAATCAGGCTTCTTAAAGTTAATTCCCTTCGACAATCCACTAAATGTACCTACAAAAAAAAAAAAGAAGTAAAAACAGAAAGACAAGATACTCCTTCTGACACGTCATGCTTTTCGAACAAGTGCATTTGAAGTCGTGGTAGCAATTCTATTAGCTGATGTGCACAGACTACACGAGGTGACGGAAGAGCAAACATCCTACAAACGAGTATCTTTTCATCTTTTTATTGTATAACCGAGTATACATACATATATAAGAACACGTTTCATGTGATGTGAAAGGTATAACAAGGAATGTGAGGAATGAAAGTCGAGGAACAACTAATAGGCGATTGGAATTCGGATGAAAAATCTTTACACAAATGATGTGGAAATGTTTGATGGGTTCGATAAGGGCGACGGGCGAATGGGGGGATTAACAGAAAATGAATCAAAGGGATTCCACCAGAATTGCCTATTAGTTATATTTATGAGGTGATGACAGAGAGGGCACGGAGGGAACAGGCTTTGAATTAAAAATTTCTGAATTCCATAATTTATTTCTTTTCTGTAAGATGACTCGTTTGATATATTCGATAATATTGGCTCCTTGGGATGTGGGCTCGTTGAGGGATGTTTTTGCTGACATTTTACCTTCAGATAGGTAGAACCACAGAATAAATAGTATACAGAAGTCGCATATCGGCCTGCAATGATTTTTCACTTTATGGTGCGGGCGGAACAACTGAAGGGAAGATCAAGCAACGAGAGAGCAAGCATGATCAGAGAGTAACAACCAGAGAGCAGCCACGATCAGAGAGAATCAACGAGAGAGCAATCTTAAAATGTTTATGTGTGTGTGTGCATTGTGTTGCTATCCAACGTCGTGAATGCACGTGGTGTTGACAAAATTTTGTTTCAAGTTTTAGATTTCTATATTTAGTTTTCTTCAGTTGAAAGTAGCGCTTTTCGATGTAAACTAAAAGGGCCGGGTAACACCAATTAACGTTATTCCATTATTTGGGATTTTTGTGCAAATTTCAATCTGATATATGTAGGGAAGAATAACCCAAAAACTTTAGTGCGACAGGATTTTAAGTTTGCGGGCTTTAGTAAAAATTTTTTTTCTCTGAAGCCCAGGAGCAATGCTTCCTCAAGAGTACTAAGATCATGAAGTCCAATATTATTTCCTTATGATCAGAACATGTGGAAAACCATTGCGGTGTGGCATTTTTGCATTTAGTTTTGCGTTCAAGTTTTTTATACCAACAGTTTGTGGTTGTGTGTCAAAAATATTGCTAAACACTGTAATATGTTTCTTGCTAATTTCCAAGAAAATTTGTGAAGGAGCAACGAGGTTACCAAAATCTTTAAGAGAATTGTAATTTTTATGAAATATGAAAAGTTCACTAGGAACTGTTAATACTTCGTCTTCTTTTCTCAATATAGAAACACAAATATCGCAGCTAATTTTCGGTATCATTTTGTAGACGATATAACCTATGAAGTATCTTAAAGACGCCAGATCGATACTAAATTCCGAACAATTCTGAAAGTCATCATTTAATACGAAATCATCAATGATTTCTATGTTAATATCTATTTCAGAGTTTTCGTTTCGACTGAGTTCTTCATTATTTGTATCAGCTAAGTCCATATTTGACAAAATATTTGAAAGCGTTTCAAATGTGGTATCACTCAGCTCTTCACAGTTACTATAAGAACTCAACTGCACTATATTTGTTTAATGCTCTTGTCATTAAAAAAAATATTTGGGATTTTTTTTGAAATAGCTCGTCTACTAATTGTAATACAGCGTTTAAGGTAAATTTCATTCCATCTAAAAAAAATACTTTTTTCTTTTTGTCAACAAATGAGATTTCATTGAGGTATTCAAGGAAGAATTTTATATATTCGTGTGATGGACTGTTAAGTTGAACTGCAGACTTATAACAATTCTTTGAAGATAGCGAACCACTATTTAGGCAGTCAAATATTTTGTCAATATTTCCTATGAAGCATGCCGTAGATAAACAAACTTCTTTTGAGCAACTTTTAAAGCCTACTGTCTCAATAACAGTTTTAATTGCTGCTTGAACAGTCCTACTAAAAATTTGGGTGGCTAGTTTTACTTTCATTTTTTCGAAAGAGTTCGGAAATATGTGCTGGCTTGTAACTTTAAGACACATTTTTGTATTAGATTTGCACTCCATTTCCCATAGTTCCTTAACTACTTTAAAACTAGCAACTCCATTTGGTGTTGTAAGGTCACATTGAAGCCAACCATTTCTTAATGATTTGATTAGATGTGGAAAATCATATACACAGAAAGTTTTACTACCATTATACATAAAATAGGGTTTTTCTAAAGTAGCTCCCAATTCCAAGAAACACTTCCTGTTAGAGGACCCTTGGTCACAAATTACAACTTTAACTATGATGCCAAAACTGTTCAAAATTGCTAAATTTCGTAATATTATCTTTTTTAGTAAATCGGCAGAAAGTCCATTTTTTGAAACAAAGTAATTAAATGTAAGCGCCCAGTTGGAAAACATTGATTTAATCATAAAAACGCACAATTGTTTACCAATCTGGTTCGTTCTTTCAACCCCATTTTCCTCAAATCCATCCACTAAATCTAATTTGGAATTGTATCGCAATTCCCTTCTAATCGCCATTTCATCCATCAGCAGAATCATATTATTCTTTTCGTACTGGTTCAAATCTAAGCACTTTTTTTTTATTAACTCTAAACCGTTATTTTTAAAACCTGCTTGTAGGGATTTTACAGGGGCCCATCGATAAACAGTAGAGATATGTGGCAAATTTAGATGCAATTTATTCTTCAAAAATTGGTACGTTGACTGTGAGACATAATAAATGTTTTGAACCAAATCTTTTACATCTTGCTTATATTCTTTAGGTCGTGGACTAAGAAGTTTGCAAAATGTTTTTGACTCCTTAATTATTTGAAAAGAGTCGATGGTTTGAAATACGCTTGATTTTGTTGCTATTTGTTTGCGGCTTTGGAGATTTTTATATTTTGCTACCATGTCGTAATAT
Organism: Merodon equestris; assembly: GCA_958301585.1. Classification (NCBI taxonomy): domain Eukaryota; kingdom Metazoa; phylum Arthropoda; class Insecta; order Diptera; family Syrphidae; genus Merodon; species Merodon equestris. Next base: position 49,348,203 of record OY284415.1, on the reverse strand, counting down.
TTTTTTTTGTAAAAATTAGCTGATTTCAGATATTTTTCACAATCATTACAACATCCATCTACGGAGTCACTTGTTCGCCTCTTTTTAGCTGGACAATCAAGCTCCAACGACTTGTAATCTTCCTCAATAACTTTTAAGTTAAATACCGGAACAGCTCCGAATTTCAACTTTTTTTTACCAATGTCAGAACTTGAGAAGTGATTGGCGCAAATCGACAATTTTTTTGTGTAATCTTTTGTTGGAATATTACATTTTTCTCGCCAAATTTGACCCATAGCTGAGTCATAGGGAGGAAACTTAAACATTCTTATCTTTTCACCATATCGCCTAGATTTACCGCATATTTTTATGCAGCATCGAATGCCGGACTTTTGGAAAATTTTACCAACAGCCGGTACAGAATCCATTTTTCCTATTCAAAATCGTATGACAACCCCTCAACAATCAATATATAATAATAAGTCCAAAGAATAATCCAAATCGTATGCAAAGTTGTCAACAATTATAAAAGCTAAAAGTTAAATATCAAAATACAAATTAAAAATGGACTCGATATATAAGCGCAGGAAAACACAACCATTCGCATGAAAGTACAATTCCCAAGTGATTTCGAATCCAATCCACACAATCGAAAACAAGAGAAGCAATACAACACCATGCAAGCTTACGATAGAAGAAGCTATCAATGCATACACACGCACACACATTTGCATACACATCGTAAGCTGCTTTGCTCTCGTAAAAACAAAACCACCGAAAACGCACATGCTACTCTCTTTCGCTCGCACCGGCTTCTTAATTTTTTGTATACTCTCTTGCATGTTCTCATGCTTGTACTCTCTGTTCAATAGGGTGCCAATATTGGAACCCTAGAACAAAATTTGCTTCGTATGAGATGCAACTTCTGTATACTATTTATTCTGTGGTATTACTCTTTTATCGCACTTGACAGAGTTGCCAGTACCATTAAAATTAGTAACAGAATTGTCACCACCATTGCCATCGGATTCATTGCCATCCATGTTCAATCCCTATCCGCACCAGCTTCAGTTAGACCATCACCAGCACCATATAAGCATCAATAGAATCTATATCTATCGCCATCATTGTTGGCACTACCATAAGTGACAGCATCATTGCCAAAATCACTATCGTCACCTTCATTAGTATCATCACCACTATTGCCCTCATCACCATTACCCTCACAATTACCGTCACCGTCATAACTATTATCACCATCATCATCATTATCGCCATCATCAAAATCATCAGCTTCACCAGCATCATCAGCATCATCAGCATCATCACCATCATCGTCATCATCAAAATCATCACCCTCATCACCATCACCACCATCACCATCATCATCATCATCACCATCATTACCATCATCACCATCATCACCATCATCACCATCATCACCATCATCACCATCATCACCATCATCACCATCATCACCATCATCACCATCATCACCATCATCACCATCATCACCATCATCACCATCATCACCATCATCACCATCATCACCATCATCACCATCATCACCATCATCACCATCATCACCATCATCACCATCATCACCATCATCACCATCATCACCATCATCACCATCATCACCATCATCACCATCATCGCCATCATCACCATCATCGCCATCATCAAAATCTCCACCATCTCCACCATCATCACCATCATCACCATCATCACCATCATCACCATCATCACCATCATCACCATCATCACCATCATCACCATCATCACCATCATCACCATCATCACCATCATCACCATCATCACCATCATCACCATCATCAGCATCATCACCATCATCACCATCATCACCATCATCACCATCATCACCATCATCACCATCATCACCATCATCACCATCATCACCATCATCACCATCATCACCATCATCACCATCATCACCATCATCACCATCATCACCATCATCACCATCATCACCATCATCACCATCATCACCATCATCACCATCATCACCATCATCACCATCATCACCATCATCACCATCATCACCATCATCACCATCATCACCATCATCACCATCATCACCATCATCACCATCATGGTCATTGACCTCATTAAGGTCGGGTCAATGACCTTGAGGGGTCAATGACCTTGAGGGGTCAATGACCTTGAGGGGTCAATGACCTTGAGGGGTCAATGACCTTGCTGAGGTCAATGCCCTTGAGGGGTCAATGACCTTGAGGGGTCAATGACCTTGGGGGGTCAATGACCTTGATGAGATCAATGACCTTGATCCATCAATGAGTGCAGTGATGGTGATGATGGTGAAGATTTTGATGATGGCGATGATGGTGATGATGGTGATGATGGTGATGATGGTGATGATGGTGATGATGGTGATGATGGTGATGATGGTGATGATGGTGATGATGGTGATGATGGTGATGATGGTGATGATGGTGATGATGGTGATGATGGTGATGATGGTGATGATGGTGATGATGGTGATGATGGTGATGATGGTGATGATGGTGATGATGGTGATGATGGTGATGATGGTGATGATGCTGATGATGGTGATGATGGTGATGATGGTGATGATGGCGATTATGATGATGATGGTGATAGGGTGACGATGGTGATGATGGTGATGATGGTGATGATTTTGATGATGGTGATGATAGTGATGATGGCGATGACGGTGATGATGGTTATGATGGTGAAGATGGTGATGATGGTGATGATGGTGATCATGGTGATGAGTGCGGTGATGGTGACGGTGGAGATTATGGTGACGATAATGATAGTGATGATGGTGATGATGGTGATGATGGTGATGATGGTGATGATGGTGATGATGGTGATGATGGTGATGATGGTGATGATGGTGATGATGGTGATGATGGTGATGATGGTGATGATGGTGATGATGGTGATGATGGTGATGATGGTGATGATGGTGATGATGGTGATGATGGTGATGATGGTGATGATGGTGATGATGGTGACGATGGTGATGATGGTGATGATGGTGATGATGGTGATGATGGTGATGATGGTGATGATGGTGATGATGGTGATGATGGTGATGATGGTGATGATGGTGGAGATTTTGATGATGGCGATGATGGTGATGATGGCGATGATGGTGATGATGGTGATGATGGTGATGATGGTGATGATGGTGATGATGGTGATGATGGTGATGATGGTGATGATGGTGATGATGGTGATGATGGTGATGATGGTGATGATGGTGATGATGGTGATGATGGTGATGATGGTGATGATGGTGATGATGGTGATGATGGTGATGATGGTGATGATGGTGATGATGGTGATGATGGTGATGATGGTGATGATGGTGATGATGGTGATGATGGTCATGATGGTGATGAGTGCGGTGATGGTGACGGTGGAGATTATGGTGACGATAATGATAGTGATGATGGTGATGATGGTGATGATGGTGATGATGGTGATGATGGTGATGATGGTGATGATGGTGATGATGGTGATGATGGTGATGATGGTGATGATGGTGATGATGGTGATTATGGTGATGATGGTGATGATGTTGACGGTGGAGATTATGGTGATGATGGTGAAGATTTTGATGATGGCGATGATGGTGATGATGGTGTTGATGGTGATGATGGTGATGATGGTGATGATGGTGATGATGGTGATGATGGTGATGATGGTGATGATGGTGATGATGGTGATGATGGCGATGATGGTGATGATGGTGATGAGTGCGGTGATGGTGACGGTGGAGATTATGGTGACGATAATGATAGTGATGATGGTGATGATGGTGATGATGGTGATGATGGTGATGATGGTGATGATGGTGATGATGGTGATGATGGTGATGATGGTGATTATGGTGATGATGGTGATGATGTTGACGGTGGAGATTATGGTGATGATGGTGAAGATTTTGATGATGGCGATGATGGTGATGATGGTGTTGATGGTGATGATGGTGATGATGGTGATGATGGTGATGATGGTGATGATGGTGATGATGGTGATGATGGTGATGATGGTGATGATGGTGATGATGGTGATGATGGTGATGATGGTGATGATGGTGATGATGGTGATGATGGTGATGATGGTGATGATGGTGATGATGGTGATGATGGTGATGATGGTGATGATGGTGATGATGGTGATGATGGTGCTGATGGTGATGATGGTGATGATGGTGATGATGGTGATGATGGTGATGATGGTGATGATGGTGATGATGGTGATGATGGTGATGATGGTGATGATGGTGATGATGGTGATGATGGTGATGATGGTGATGATGGTGATGATGGTGATGATGGTGATGATGGTGATGATGGTGATGATGGTGATGATGGTGATGATGGTGATGATGGTGATGATGGTGATGATGGTGATGATGGTGATGATGGTGATGATGGTGATGATGGTGATGATGGTGATGATGGTGATGATGGTGATGATGGTGATGATGGTGATGATGGTGATGATGGTGATGATGGCGATGATGGTGATGATGGTGATGATGGTGATGATGGTGTTGATGGTGATGATGGTGATTTTGGCAATGATGATGGTGATGATGGTGATTTTGGCAATGATGCTGTCACTTATGGTAGTGCCAACAATGATGGCGACAAACATAGATTCTATTGATGCTTATGTGGTGCTAGTGATGGTTTAGCTGAGGCTTGTGCGGATGGGGATTGTACATGGATGGCAATGAAGCCGATGGCAATGGTGGTAATTAACGGTGGAAAAAACAACCGGGCAAGAGAGGATAAAAAACAGACGTTATCTCAGTACAGTTTGTAGTACATTTTTCAACTCAACTCTTTATGATATTCGCTTAACGTTTATAGAGGATGGGGTGATGGACTTTGCGCTAGTGTAGAGTTTTGCCTTGATCGTTCGATATACAGAAACGGATTTCTTTATGGATTGGGTGTAAAATACGGTGGTGTCAAAAAGTGAAGCCACGATGTGATTATTAGCCTGCAATTCGGCCAACCTGACCAGGTAATCGACCCGATTATCAATCAGCGGGCAAAACTCTTGCTAGGGGCAAAATCATCATTACAGTGAAAACTCTACGTTAAACATCCGTACTATTTTACTTACAATAGTTATGATGCAATTATAATTACTTTACTGGTAATGCGTTTAGGCACATATGGATATATGTATATACATATAATAAATCTAAGTTTTAATTCATTATTTATACAGCTCATACAGATAAATGTTTGTTTATAAAATTGTGTCGAACAATGTGGGATTATCTTACGTAATATACATACATACATATACAGGGTGTCCCACGAGCAGTGTGCCAAAAAGCTAGAGCGTGTAGGTCTGGTCAAGACAAGAAAAAAATCGTATGGGAGGGGGGGGTCTATTCCCCCCCCGTTTAGCCGGGAGGGGCAATTTTCTAAAAAATTGAATTAATCTGGAAAAAAAAATATTAAAAATCAACAGTTACATCCACAATGCCGTGATATACTTTTTGTAAAGCCAGAAACCTCTTCTTTTATCTTGTTTTTAAACAAAGCTGTTTTAAGGAATAGTTTTTGAGAAATTAATTTTCAAACTCAAAATTTTGCAAAAAAAAATTTAAAAAAAAAATTTCGAACTATTTTTTTTCAAAATTGTATGTAATTAAGTACTAATTTTTTTCAAAAATTCAATTCTCTTGTTAGTTCTTATTTAAAAACAGAAAACCGGATGCAAAAATGTCTTGTAGTTTTTGAGAAATTAAAAAAAAACCCGAACCATTTTTTTCCAAGAAGAACCTTTTTTTTTGGTTTTAACGCGACTGGACTTGTAGGCAAATTAATGTGTGAAACATTGACCTCTTTTTTATTATTTTTAAAAACTTCGGAGTTTTATTATAATAAATTTTCAATATGATCCCCATTTTTTAGAAGGCAAAGATTATATCTCCTTCTTCTCCTAATGGCTGCACATATCTATGCTTGACAAATTTTCCTGCAATTTGACTCCAGCGACTTCAATCCGTTCTTTCAGTTGTTCCAAAGATACTATTTCCACTTCGTAAACATAATTCTTCATGAATCCCCACACATAAAAATCTAGAGGAGTTAAATCTGGTGATCTAGGTGGCCATACCGTGGGGCCCCTTCTTCCGATCCAACGGTCACTAAAATGATCATCCAGCCAGTTTCTAACCCGTAAGCTGTAGTGTGCTGGTGCTCCATCTTGCTGGTAGATTAAATAATCTGCTATGGCCAAAGAAACGTTGACCATCAAATCGGGCAAAAGGTCTCGTAGGAACTGCAAGTATGATTCTCCATTAATAACGGCATTCAAAAACCAGGGCCCGATTACAGTTTGTCCAACAATACCAAGCCAAACATTACAGCTAAAGCGGTGTTGTCATTTATTTTGTTTTTTGTTGTGTGGATTGGTGCTACTCCAATGATGTAAATTGTGGAAGTTAGTAACCCCATCTCTGGTAAACTGTGCTTTATCCGTCCAGAATATCCTTGCAAAATAGTAGCAGTAATGATCGACAAAATTCTGCTCTCAAAAACTTGTCGTTTGAGGTGAGTTCCTGAACTGACCTAAAATGGTACGGGTGTAAGTTTTCGGTATGAAGCACTCTCCATACTCTAGGTTTGGGCACTCCAAGCATAATAGCTATCCTCTTTGTACTAAGGGAGAGAGTACGTCGGACCAAATCCAAAATTCTTTTATCTAAGATTCCTGATCCATCTGTAACTGATCTTTCGCTTCTTCGATGCTCTAGCACTCCGTGCTCTCGCATACGTCGGTGGATTCTTGAAAACATGCTACGACTGGGACACCTCCGATTGGGATATCTTTCAGCGTAGAGTCTTTCGGCTTCACGATCTCGACCATTAGCTAAACCGTAGCAGAAGTGCATGTCCGTTAATTCTTCTCGAGAGTATGAGTTTGACATCGTAATGTGTTAATGAAATGGAAATTTGGAAATGTTTTTTTATTAAAAATGCGATGCCTTTTATTTACATTTTAGTTGCAAATATTTTGTTTTTCATAAAGAAAAATTGCGGTTTTATTGTCTTAAGGTCCTAGCGGGTAGAATCCATTGGCGGCGGGCGGACCGAGACGAAATTGGCAGGTCAGTTTTCAGGCGTTATTAATGAGAAAAAAGGATTAATCCAGGGTTATTCCAATACTGTGTCTCTTTATTGTATCCTCATAAAACTCCGAATTTTTTAAAATTAATTTGTCTACAACTCCAGCCGCGTTAAAACGAAAAAAATGGTTCGGGTTTCTTTTTAATTTCTCAAAAACTACAAGACATTTTTGCATCCGGTTTCTGTTTTTAACTAAAAACTAATAAGAGAATTGAATTTTTGAAAAAAAATTAGTACATAATTACATACAATTTTGAAAAAAAATAATTCGAAATTTTTTTTTGCAAAATTTCGAGTTTGAAAATTAATTTCTCAAAAACTATTCCTTAAAACAGCTTTGTTTAAAAACAAGATAAAAGAAGAGGTTTCTGGCTTTACAAAAAGTATATCACGGCATTGTGGATGTAACTGTTGATTTTTAATATTTTTTTTTCCAAATTAATTCAATTTTTTAGAAAATTGCCCCTCCCGGCTAAACGGGGGGGGAATAGACCCCCTCCCTCCCATACGATTTTTTTTTTGTCTTGACCAGACCTACACGCTCTAGCTTTTTGACATACTGCTCGTGGGACACCCTGTATATGTATGTAGTGAAAAAAAAAATTATATTTTAGTAGTATCAAGAATTCAGCAAATGAATAATAGTACTCGTATACTTATACATGGTAAGCTTCTCCGTTTATTTCCGATTATCCTTCAGAAAAATGGTTTGGGTTTAAGTCCACAAAATGAAAATATGAAAATAGAAAATTCAAATTTGCATTATATATTTGTATTGTTATGAGGATCGCCACCTTGAATTGTATCAAGCTCAAAGTCTACTTCACACCTATATGGCCTCATATTAGCTGGCGATGATACACCCTTATATGCCATTCGCGTCAATTGTAGACCATCGATATCGGCGATGACGTAACGATCATTAGGAAGGACTTCTTTTACCTCATAAGGACCTCTGTATCTCGCGAATAGTTTTTTGTTAACACCAGGAGTTGTTACTAAATTTTTTATCATAACATAATCACCCTTTTTATAAGTTAGTGGCTGCTTATGCCGTTTATCGTAGTATATCTGATTCTTTTCGATATTTCTTACGGCTTCGGCTCTTATGCTATCTATGTCCGCTCTTTTATCTTCTATTGTGTTAGTTAAAAACTCCATAATCTTATCGCAAAGTACCCCTTTTTGATTCCTACCAAACAAAAGCATGCTGGGTGTAAAACCTGTACTCCTACTCAAAGTATTATTAAGAGTATACTCTATCTTGGCTATATGCTTGTCCCATTCCACAGTTGACTGAGCGTCGCATTCTTTCGCCAACATTGGAACAAGAATTCGGTTGATCCGCTCGACTTGCCCATTCGACTGGGGAGAATGTGTTGCAACTTTTGTATGTTCAACATTACTTTTGCTTAGAAATTCGGAAAATTCTATAAATGTAAAGGATGATCCACGATCCGAATCTATTCTATTTGGCCTGGAATAGTTTTCGAAATATAAATTTAGACAAGCTATCACCTCTTTACTGGGTACAATTTAATAAACTTTGTAAAACCATCGATAACCAAGAAAATATACTTTTTCTGGGAACGTGAATTCGCCAAGCGGCCAAGGTGGTCAACGTATAGGCTATCAAAAGGAATATCTCCCTTAGGTATTGAGTGGAGATTACCTTGAAGTTTTCCAGACTCAGGAGAAAAATAGATACACTTTAGGCAACTCTTGAAGTACTGTCTTATTTTCTCCTTCATTTTCGGAAACCAATAGCACAGAATAAATAGTATACAGAAGTCGCATCTCGGCCTGCAATGATTTTTCACTTTATGGTGCGGGCGGAACAACTGAAGGGAAGATCAAGCAACGAGAGAGCAAGCATGATCAGAGAGTAACAACCAGAGAGCAGCCACGATCAGAGAGAATCAACGATGCTTTTAAATGGTGATTGCTCCTTGCAGCCAAATGGTAACACGGAGATACTCATTTCACCAGTTGAAGCAAGGCACAGTTGCCGTACTAAGTCTTCTCTTATAAAAGAGAACTGACTGCCACCATCGATTATCAAGCGAACAGATAGCTCTTTATTGCCACTTGGTGCAGCGGCAATACTCCAAGCTGTCTTCAAAAAAACATTTTTATTTTCGATGCACACGTTATGCGCGCACAAGTTTGTTGCACTTTTCAGTTCCGGTTTGGTTACAGCGTTATGAACTGGGTTGCTTTTTATAAAGGAAGGATCACATAGCGAAGTTAAATGTTTTCCTTTACATAATTCGCATGACAACCATTTGGAGCTTCGGCATTTCTTTGATGAATGCCCAGGTTTAGCGCACCGAAAACACCGTCCTGTTTTTCTCAAAATATCTCGCTTTGTAGAAATCAACATTTGGCTGTCACAATTTTTGGTAGTATGTTTGTCTGATGAGCAAAATACGCATGCGCTCGTCTCGCTTGATGACATCAGGCTTGCTGCGGTTGTCCGAGCGGAAGAGGTATATTTGCTATTTACGATGTGAGAAGGACAGGCTTTACTCAACTCTAATGATTCTACCTCTTTCTTTAGGAAGCGGATTATGCTTTTCACCTGGTCGTCTCTAATATTCGTCAACGTTGAACTGCTACTTTTGTCGTCTCCTTCGGTTGGTTCGGTGATATCGCTTTCCTTTTTTGTCATTCGGTAGTAATCTACACGTAACTCAACCGGCAAACATCGCATAAGGATGCTTTTCAACATCACATAGTATTGATGAGTAGGTATTTTCAGTGCAGTTAGAGTGCGACAACAAGCTGTTACCGAATTATACAAGTCGCGAAGACTTGCAACATCATGCCCAGATATTACGGGGCGGAGCGAAAGCAAATGCTGCATGTTTTTGTCTACTAACCGCTCCGTGCTTCCATATTGCTCCTGCAGTAGTGCTAAGGCAGATTCATAGCACATTCCGGATGCCGTGAATCCAGAAATCGCTTTCTTAGCGCTTCCGGTCAATACTGATTCGAGATAACCAAATTTGTCAGACGATGTGAGACTCTCATTTTCATGTATGGCTGCTCGAAACTGCTCCCAAAAGGGCAGCCAATTCTGATAGTTACCATCGAATTTCTTGAGTTCTAACTTGGGAAGCTTCAATGACGAATTGGTCGCTCGTGGCCCAGTTGATGATCGTTCGGTTCTTCTTGTTTCCTCGCTTCTCCTTAATCTTTGAAGGCGCGTGTCTAATCGTGCAAGCGTCCCAACTGGCGTATCTTCGTACTCAATAATCTTCTCCATCTCTCGATCCAACTCTTCCGTTGCTAAAAGCTGTTTATTTCGTATTTCCTGATTAACCATATTTAAATTTTCATGGGCTGTTCACTATAATTGTCCATGGAATTCGATTTTGTGTCCATATTATTCAGAAAATCGACTGCGTTTTTAACTAATCGCGTAATTTGGCCTCTGTAGGCACTGCGTACAGCTAATTCGGCTGCCATATTTAATATTTATTGCGTTAGTCTTTGTTCACCAATCGTTCCCGGCTTTCGGCACCATGTAAAAAAAACCCAGAATCTTTAAACAAGTAAAATTGGCCAAGACTTATACCGCAAGATCTTTATTATTTGATTATACGACTGTTTTCTAAGGCGAATACAAGACAAGTAGGAAAAAGGAAGTTAGAAAAAAAAAGAAGAGAATTCAAGTACTAAAAAAGAGATAAAACATGTTGTCGAGATTACAGCAGTTGTACCGTGAACAGGGATGATATCTTCGTTAAGTCCCTAATTTTCAACACTGTCTGTGCATTTCCAACATAACACTTTAATGACATGGAAAAAAAAAAATTATTGTGAACTACAACCAACGCGACAAATTAAGCTGAATCTCTCAAAAATCTATCTAGGACAACCACCCCCGGAGAGTAGTGAACGAACATCTTCGATACAAACCATCTGCAGCCCGTCCAGGTTGTGTGACAAACACCATAAGAGCGTAACTCTTGAGCCTGCACGAACCCTATAAAACGAAATAGGAAAGAGAATGCTGTGCAACGAACCTGTCCCCCAAGTGTTCGAGATAAGGCGGCAACATGAACGCGCACAGACGTAAGCTTCGTGGGACTCGCTGGAATATTATTCCAAACAACAGACAACCATGGCGAACAAAAGCCAGTTTTCTACTTCAGTCGAGCATGTGCAACAGCCGAATCGGTGGACTTAAGCTATGAACTCGAAGTGCTTGCTATCGACGCGACGCTGGAAAGATTCAGGATATACTTAATAGGGAGAAGATTCAACGTAGTCACCGATTGTTTAGCCTTGAGTGTGCTAAGAGAAGTCAGGTCACCGATCCCATGAATAGCTAGATGGTGGTTGCGCGATTTCGTTGTGGTTCATCGGAATGGCACATGTCGGTGCACTTAGCCGAGCTCCAGTAGACCCTCTCAACGCACTCTCGACCGTAGCTGCCAATGGGCTTAAGATCGACATCGAATGCGAAGATTGAATTTCTTGTACAATATGTAACGGCAAGACCCTAGACTCGTGGCTACTATGGATGCACTACGAAGAGACGAGCAGACTCTTAAACGGGAAATTGTCGTAAAGGATGAATGACTCTTCAGGAAGGACGGGCGCGGAACCAAGCTAGTGGTGCCGTCAAGCGTACATTGGCGAATTGTCAAATATTTTCATGACGACATGGGACACCACGGCGTTGATAAAGTGATGCAACGAATAAACGTGACATTTTTTTCCGAAGGATGAGGAACTACATACATATGTGAAGTCATACAAAGCTGCATGCGTACAATGTTTTTTATAACAAACGATCGCCTGGAGCGTCGGAAGGATAAATGCCTATTTACGAAGTCAACCCCATCCCTTCACATCGACCGTCTCGGGCCATTCTCCAAAAGCCGGCGAGGAAGAACACACGTTCGCTGACGCCCTTACAAAATTTGTGCTGGTCAAGGTTGTGAGGAGCACGGAAACGAAACCGGTAATTGAGACCCTCAATGAACTAACCTCTTATTTTGGGTTGCCAGATGTCTTGATAAGTGGCCGCGGGACGGCTTTCACCTCCAGAGACTCTGCGAAAGTAACGACATTCGCCACATTAAAACGGTGATACGCATACCCAGGGCCAACTAGCAGATCGAACGCATCAATCAGACGGTTTTGCAATTCTTACATACTTCGGACAAAAGCGAATTCAACTGGGACTTGGAAGTGAAAAATCTTCAATGGGTAATCAACACAACGACTGGGTTTTGCCCTACTGAGCTGGTGTTCAACTTTAAGATGAAGGATGTCATCGCTAACCAGTTGGTTCACGCGGTACAGGATGTCGAGAACCAACAGCCTGTAGCTGCATAATGGGAAATCGCTGCAGAACGAATTCGAAAGGAGCAAGAGAAGTAAAAGCTGCGCTTTGACAGAAGACGCAAACCGCCTGGAACATACCGCGAGGGTGAATTGGTACTTGTAGGAAAGTGCCAGAATCGAGCGGAGAATCACACAAACTGGAGCCACGTTACAACGCACTATACATTGTTACGTTACGATCGATATCTTGTGGAAGACATTAACTAAAGGAAGCCATGCAAATTTTCGACGACAATAACCAGCGACAAGATCAAGCCTTTGTGTCTTCTGGGGGCCGAAATCGAAAGTGAAGACGATAACGAAGAGGAGCCGGGGGCGTCTTCAATGCCAAGTCTGGCCGAGCTGTCACCCGATGAACAAAGCTCAGTACCGAGGGCAGCCAACTTAACAACACTGGAAAGAGAAGTGAAATAAAACCATTCGGCGTTTGAATATGAAATCGACTTTACACAGCATTTGGGCTTGTCTTACGGCACATTATAGCCTGTTTTGCTTTTGGATTCGCATCTATAAAGTACAATTTACAATTTACTTAAGAATTGAAGTCAATTGACCATGGAATGCTTAGAATATACGCCGCCTGCGTGCCTAAGCATCACGGCTTGGAAGACCAATTTTCATACAATATTTTCTTCAGCGCCAAGGCTCATTACTCACTCGGTGGATACTATCCAAAGAGTGTGTTGAAATAAATTTTTTTATCGAAACCTATCATAAATGTGTTTTCTTAAAATTCACTTTCGGAATCAGAAATTGGACGATCCTGTGTAATAGTATGGAATTTCCGTAATTGTTAATCATTTGGCAACGTCGTTAAACGTGAAGAGAACTTTTAAAAATAGTGCCCCGTTATCAAACCTTTCGAATCATATTGTAGAACAAAGTAATTTATTTGAATACTTTTACTCCGTGCTCTTATTCACCACACTAGAATTTTTTTGTTGGAAATATTTGAATTTAACGAACATATTGATGGTGGCTGCCCGTGCTTATTTCATAACAGAACCAGGTTCCAATCTAGTTGAGACAATTCCCCGCGCTCTTCCTATGCACAAAAGCTAAATTGAGCTTCCCGCCCCGTATATGCGCAATGCTTTCCTCCGTCCCCGCGTTTCCTCCCACCAAGACCGACTATCACCACAAAACCCGTGTCTTAAAGCAAAACATAAACATTCCTCAGTGCTCATCAGGTGTCTGCGACAACATCCTGCGACACGAGTCTAGTGCTTGCTACTTCCACGTGATGCAGCATACGAGTACTGACGTTGGTCAATATCCACCTTGAATTCCCTCGACTATGGCAATCCATAGAATACGTTCTTCCAACAATCCTACTCGTTCGTGGATTAACTATTCGCTTCATACCTTTGCCGAGTAGCACGCGCGATTCGTGGTTTCGTACAAATAGGCGCAGTTGTTTGTTTTTAATTTCGTTTTTGCTTTTCTTTTCGGTTTTTGCTGTCTGAGAAAACCTATTTTGAAAATCTCAACGTTACGGTGTTTCCGATTTGTGATATGGATGCACGGTGGGGACTTGCAACACGACATAAGGTTGATGCAATGAAACCGCAAACAAGTAACTCACTGCAAAGGTACAAGAATCGATTGGTGAATGGCCGTGACCCTCGAAAGTAAGGATATAAAAAGGAAACAGAAATAAAACAGGTGAGTGGCATGTCCCATTAACATACCCACATAAAGCCTCCCAATAATGACGGTGATAGCCATGAGGTCAGGAGTAACATGCGATAACGATCAGTGTGTGCGTCTAATGGTATTTTGATTTCTATGACGACTGTAATATGTACTATGCTATGAGATTAAAGCCGATAAGCCGGAGGTGATTGAAAGCGTGCGACGAAGAAGCACGGTCGCATGTGATGGCACCCTAAAAAGGATCAAGTGATTTTCTATTTTGAATTTGAATCAATTTATCAATAACACCCCTTGTTGGGGGAGGGGTCATACGGGTGAAGCATGCAGGATTCGTTGATTCAATTTGTATGGTATTTGCACATGTATCTTGTGAGAAGGAGGAGAACGGTGAAGAAAAACTAACAATGTTGGCCAACTCTGAATGGCGGTATTGTTTGTTCTACATGTCGAGTGTCTTTTTAAGGATCGCAGAGAAGAGTTAAGTACACAGCTCACGGAGTTGATAACGAGCATTTGGCTTTAAGGAAGCAATCTGTAACAAAGTGGGTAAAACTAATGGCAGGACAAATTAGAAATCAGTTAATGGTTGGTTTTATCCTGTTCTCCTCGGGAAGATAGAGTATTCAGCCAAACTTGAGAAATATCCGCAGTGCAGACAAATACTAGTTATGCAAGTGGATTGTGATGCTTTTGTTGATCTGGATCTTTTGAACCGTAACAAGTAATTAACTTTCGTCTCATGAATCTCTTAGATGCTAAGCTTACGTACCCTCTACACGTTATCCAAACGAAGTTAGTTGAAAATACGTGCGAATCATGGCAAGATTAGAGGTTTATGTGCTGACATCTCTTCGACTGTGTTTCTAGAAGATCACGATGTGTTTCTAGCGATGAACTTACCGTGCTGGCTAAGAATGCTTTGTTCAGAAATATGGATTTCCATATCGAACGCGATTATTATACGACTTTTTCAAAATAAATATCCGCATCATACACCACATCATCTTTCACGAATTGGAAATTAACAATCATCGAACTAATCTAATACTTGTCCACAAGGACATCTATCAAGGCATTCCATGCCACGAGCACGAGTATACGCGAGCATCATATCTTGTTCAAAACGAACATCCATTTAGTGGCATATCAAGTTGTTGTTGCAGTCAGCAACTACTCTCGACGGATATCCTTGAATGCATCAGTGTTGTTCCAAGTTGTTCTTGTGTCATCGAGCGAGGGGAGAAATTCATTGGAAAATATTCGATTTTCAAGGGAAATAAAAGAAGTGTCGGAAACAGGATACCAAATGATAATACAATAGTTGTTCATCAATGAGTTGCACTTCGATATGTGGATCAGGATGGTATCAGGCGGCAATCGATAGATACTCGGTGTTTATGTGACATTTGCTTCCTCTTTCTTTTGCCTCGGGTTCTTCAAGGGAGGCGGAGCGTTATACTTTTCTAAATTTCAGTTAAATCGCGAAATACGCTCGTCTATGTCTACCCACTTCTTTCTGCCGATATTAAGGGACAACGCTAAATTATGCGATACTATACTATATAATTATACTAAACATAATAGTACCACCCCTCATTTCCTTTGACTTAAACGACTGGACATTATTTCATAAAGACAAATCCAATGGGGTTAAGTCGCCTGAGCCATTTCTTGAGATAATATGATTATCGAATTTTCTATTTCAAATATCAGTTGTTTAACCAGTTGTGATCAAAAACATGCTGACGAAAGCAAAACACCTACTCTGTGCGTGCATTTCCAATATGACACCTTTACGGTATGGAAACAAAAAAAAAAGTTACTGGGAACTATGTACAACCAACGCGACAGATTCAGTCGAATCTCTCGAATCCTATCTAGGACAACCACCCCCGGAGAGTAGTGAACGAAAATCTTCGACACAAACCATCTGCACTCCGTCCAAGTTGTGTGACAAACACCATAAGAGCGTAACTCTTAAACCTGCGCGAACCCTATAAAAAAAATCGTCTTTCAGTAGTTAGTTAGTTAATGACTTTTTATTGGCATGTAATAAAGAACCTATCAATACAATATTACACTGTACATTTTTTTAATAAAGTCTTACAGTATGGCTTGGCGCCGTCTACTTGGTTGACATTATTTGTATTAATAAACATAATTTGGATAATAAGATTATAGTATTTAAACAATTTATTAAAAATCTTCTTCTCTGATTCGCCTTCTATACTCAAGAGCAGTTTTGGTGTACTTATAAAGATCATTCCATCCGCGGTAAGAATATCTGTTAGTTCCTCTAGTTGAAGTGTCCTTACTCCAAAGTGCGATCTTCGAAATTCACTGAGTATTGGGCACACAGCAATAAAATGATAAATGTCCTCCCTTTCATTTCGGTTACAGAGATCACAATATATGGGTAGTTCTGGTCTGTGCGGTATGTAGTTTAAACCCAACATTTCACCTCTTATCATGAAAATGGTTTTTATCATTTCTGATTTATTACCATCTAAAAAGTAAGTATTTTCTTGTAGTCCGTGCTTTAATGTGCTGTAGTACATCATGTGTTGCGAAGATTGCGCTTTACTAACAAAGCTGTTGTGCAGATGTGTTGCTGCTTTTTCGATTATGCTCCCGAAATTCTGTTTTAAACAGGATGTTCCGTCGCTTGGATGAAAATCAAATCCACATCCATAGCGACTAGCCAATTCATTCCATTCTTTGATGCAGTATCCGCTTGTAGCAAGAATATGTTTCAGGACAATCTTCGGTAGACGTTCTTCTTCCATTTCTAAAACTTTAATAATGTAATCGAAGTGAAATTTCATGGTTAACAATATAAGTGGCGAACAACCTGTTTCTATGTACAACATGTAATTCGGGGTGCTGTCTGGCAATCTGAATATACGTTTTATACAAAATCTTTGAAAATTCTCCACTGTATCAGAGCTATTATACCCCCAGGCTTGTGCTGCATACAGAAGTATGGTCTGAGCAGTCGATCGAATAATTTTTTGCTTAGAGCTATGCGCTATATATTTGTTCTGAATACAAGAATTCCAGACTGAATTAATTGCTCTCTTTGCTTCGCTCAGTTTCATTCGGAGGTGTTTTTCGATGTTCAGACTTGCGGTAAACAGGACACCTAAATACTTATACTCGCGTACAACTTCGACTGGTTGACCCTGGTATGTCCAATTTTCGTTTCTCGAGAAACGCCCGCCACCGTTTCTAAATATCATTATTTTAGTCTTCTCCAGGTTTACTGTGAGATTCCATGTTTTGCAGTACTTTTCGAGTTTATTGATTTTGATTTGCATACTATTGACTGAATCAGCTAGGAAGACAATATCGTCAGCGAAAATGAGACCTGGTATTATTACTTGGTTAATCTCAATACCACCAATCATATCATCTGTTATATCATTGATGTACAGTATAAAGAGTAGAGTACTTAGTATACACCCTTGCTTTACACCCATCGTCGTAGGGAATTCTTCAGACACAGAATTTCCATGCCATACTTTGGCTGTGTTGTTGTCGTAAAGGGCTCTAATGATATTAACAATCTTACTGCTGACACCAATACTGAAAAGTTTATAATAAAGCGCCTCACGTGGAATTGAATCGGAAGCAGATTTAAAGTCTACAAACATGGCATAAAGTTTTTTATTCTTTCGCTTGTACATTTGCGCAATACTCTGAAGTATAAAAATTTGGTCTACCGTAGAATATTTCCGCCTAAAACCAGCTTGGTATTCACGTAAAATGTTTTTGCTTTGTATCCATTTAGTAAGTCTATTGAAAATTAGCGCCGTCAAGAGTTTGGAAGCAGTATTTAAAAAAGATATTCCTCTATAGTTTAATGGGTTTGTGTAATCCCCTTTTTTGTGAAATGGGAATATAATAGATTTTTTAAAACATTGCGGGATAAATTCATGTTGGAAGAGTCGGTTAAATTCATTTGTAAGAGCTTGTGCAAATTCCGTTGTACAGTTTTTATAGAATTCGAAGGGTATTCCATCTTCTCCTGGTGCTTTGTTGTTTTTAGCACCCCTGATGACTTGAATTGTTTCTGTAATATCGAATGGTACATCGAGAAAATCATCAATGAAACAAGGCTCTGCATAATAAATTTTTGGAGATGTCTGTGATGTATTCAACAGTGCGTTAAAATGTGCGTATAAAGAACTTGCTTGGATACTTTCTGAGATTCGGTTTTTTCTTTTGTTTATGACATTGACTGCTTTCCAAAAGTCCGCTGAAGTACGAGTACGAATCATTGTGATATTCTGTTGCACGGATGCTGTTCTTTTTACTCGGCAAATATTTTTGAATTCTTTATTCGCTTCAGCATAGAGTCGTTTAAAAACAAGAGTGTTATGTTTTCGAAGGAGTTTGAGGAACGCAAATGACCGGATTCTTGCCTTCACACAGTCTTTATCGAACCACTTTTGTTTGCTGCTTCCGATCTTTCTCGGTGATTGTTGGGGCGATGCAGCATTCTTGATGATAGCCGTTAATTGGTCAATGTTTGGTGTTGTTTCGGCAGTGTAAAGATTTAAAAGTTCATATATTAGTTTGATAGTGAGCTCTATTATTATCATTCCAAAATAGCTTTGGTAAGAGGCTGAGTTCGAGAGTACAGTCACTGTTTTGATTTTGAACATTGAAGTCTATTTCCAATGGCATATGGGCCGAGTATATCTTGTTCACTATTCTAAAATCTGTTAGCATCTCGTTCCAATCTCCAGTAACAAAACAGTAATCTATTACCGAACATGACGTACCTCTAATAAATGTGTATTCGCCTCTTAAATCACTATTGCAACTTCCGTTTAGAACTTTACAGTCAAAAGCATCCGTGAGTTCCAGTATTTTCCTTCCTTTGTTGTCACTAGTCTCATCTTTGGATTGTCGATGCATATTTTAAAAAGTAGGGTTTGTTCCAGAAGTGAAGTCGTTTTGTGAGCTTCCTATCCTCCCGTTGAAGTCTCCAATGAGAAACAGATTAGTTGAGTCCAAATTGATAAGTAGATCGCTCAGAATGTCAAAATCGCGTTGCCACTGATTGCAGTTGAGGTATATAGGAATTATGTATAAATTATTTGAGTTTAGCCTGAGCTTGAGTACTTGCGAATCACCTATCTTTTCAAATTTCAAATTCAGATTAAGATTTTTGCGATATGCAAAAAGCTCGCCTCCACTCGCTCTTCCAAAAAGGTTTGTTTTTACAGCAGGAATCCATATAAGTTCGTAATTCATAAAAATTTTCTTAAATTTAATTTCTTCCGAATTTAATAAATGAGTTTCTAATAGAAAAAAAATATGAAATTCTTTTAAATAGTTAAAAAATCGATGAATAATAACTTATTTTTAATTCCAGAAATATTATAACTTAAAATTTTATATTTTGTATTTCCTCGAATCAAGTAGACGGAAGGTTCTCATAAAATGGACCCATCTAGGCTCCCAGTTACGTTTTGAATGGCAGTTGATCTCTTACTTGTATTTTGAACTCTCGCCATCCCTGTACTTGCACTTGTTGGCCAGCGTAAGTTTGACGTTTGTTTGACTTGCACCTTGTTTACGTTTTCATTCATTAGGTCTTTAATAGTATTTTTTACACCTGTTGATAGGTCACCTAGTATTTGGTGTAGACACTGAATGGCACGTCTTTCAGTATGGCACGATAAAGAAGTCTATTGCCCGTAATCACTTTCATGAGTCAAACACACCTCCGGCATAAATCCATAAAATCCACATCACACGGTCACTTTTTGTGGATGCCATGGGATCTCTTGAAGCTTATGTGAATTTGTTGCTGCCCAATAACAAAAATATATTGCTTATTAGCAGAGCCTTTGAGCTTTAAATGAGCTTTATCGCTGAAGTTGATTTCTCTCTTCAATCTTTCCAGAGCCCAATAGGAGTAGGTTCGGCGCGCCAAACGATCAAGGGACAGCAATTATTGAGTTAATTTGATCATGTATAGGTATAGGCCAAGATCTTTACGAAAAATTCGGTACAATATAAACTGAGAGGTACCCCATTCATGTGTACGGTGGAGAATCAACCGAAGGCATTGTCTACACATCAGCGCAGTATTGTTTCTTATTTAAATGAGCCATCTAGCCTTTTTTTTATGATTGCGCCAAAGGACCTTTAGCCCAGGCTACTGGTATGCACGATTCGCAAACCCGAATGCTCGATGCCAGGAATAGGTCTACGTACTAAACCACACCATCGTTATGAAGGAGCCTGTTGCTGAGCTTATTTGAAGCTCCGGGATCTTGCGTCCGCGAAGCGTCTGCAGTGGAATATTGCATGCTCTGCGTCTTCCTCTTCCTCTGGACATTCTGGGCAAAACGACGAGCTATGGTGTCCAAATCTGTGAAAATATTTTCGATAGCCGCCGTGAGCTGACAGAAATTGCGTAACGTGGTAATTGCAATCCCCATGTGCTCTTTTTTCCCAAGCCTCGATCGTGGGGACTAGCTTGTGGGTCCATTTGCCTTTCTCACCTGGCCTGCCACAGTGCCATAGATGTTGCCCTTCTGCTGGTTTTATCTTCCGGATAACCCTGGTCTCTTGACGGACTGTAGTTCGCTTAAAGTAAACCCTGTGCATCTCGTCAGCGAGATGAAGCCAGGCTGCTTCATCCGAGAATGTTCGAAAGCCGCGTACCGTCCTTATTGCGCAAAGCCTATATGCAAACGAAAGCTTCCTTTTTATTTCCTTCGTTGTAAGAGCTACTGCCCAGACCGGCGCAGCGTACAGGAGTATTGAGCTCACCATTCTGGAAAAAACATTCTGCGAACCGCAACTGCATTTGTGATGCCGTTTTACTACAATATTTGATGTGAGTTTTAAATTTAAGTCGGTTGTCTAGCATTACACCCAAGTATTTTATTTCCTCTTTAGACCTGAGTAATTGGCTGTCAGCCCAAAGACTCCAAAGTCTTTCGGCTGATAATTAAGACAGCATCCGTCTTGTGGTGGTTTAGTTCAAGGTCGGCGGACTCTAGCCAATGTTTGAGCCTGGCGATCACCTTATCCGCGCGAACTCTACCTCGTGGATGTGTTTCTTGTTAATCGCAAAATTCCATCATACATTATGTTCCACAGAAGATGTCCAAGAACTGATCCCTGGGGGAGAACCATCCAGCCTCTTAAGAGAGGTAGGTAGTTCTCCAATACTGTTACCTTTCAGTTTTCAAAAAAGATTCGACGATATCTAGGCGAAGTCTTATGTCGATCACCACCATCAGTAAACAACCGGTCCATTGCAACATCCTTGATTGAATCTATTTCATCTCTAATTTATCAATAAGTCAAAGCCCATTAACGAAGTGCTTATCAAAGAGATTGAAACGTTTTCTCTATAAGGATATTGATCGAGTATTTAGTTGGCAAGTTCTCTGGTTATGTGAAAAGCTTATGATGCTGATCAAAATATGAAACAACATTTGGTCTCCTCAACCCTACATGGCATCTTGAACACGGTTGTAACAGACCAACATTGTATTGACTATCAAGCTATCATTGAAACCAAACAGATATAGTAGGACAAGAAACAGAAAGCCCTAAAGGGGCTTTTTCAATTTTTTCTACAAATTTTGAGATTAAGAACGTGGCAGAGGACTTGTAAGTTTGTTGGACTTCGTTACTTTTTTTTGATTTGAGGCATACACAGTCTCTTTTTGGTCCAAATGGTTCCTTCCAGACTTCCATAATCAGCCACGTAAACACAAAAGCCAGCCAAGTAAAACTGGCTTTGTATCGAGCTGTATACTTACCAAACTTGTGACTCAGAAAACCCTCAAACATGGAGGGCTAGTTCTCAAGTTAAGCACGAGTAAAAATTGTTTTCCCCTTTAGGCTAAGGCCACGCACTGAGCGGCAAGCGGCAGAGCGGCAAAGCGGCAAAAAGCTGAGCGACAAACTTAAGCGGCAAGTGGCCATTTACTGAGCGGCAATTTTCTGAGCGGCAACTCACTGAGCGGCAATCTAATGCAGGACGGCTTTGAACTTCGGAAATTAAACTTTCAATATTAATTTGTGTGGACATGATAGCTTTTTGCCGCTCAACAATACACTAACATAATAGAACACAATTGAATGCTGAGCGACGCCGCTCTGCCGCTCAAAACCGCCGCTTGCCGCTCAGATACTGTGTGGCCACAGCCATACGATTTCATGTGTTTTAAATTTTTTTTGCCGCTCAGCTTTTTGCCGCTCAGCTTTTTGCCGCTTGCCGCTCAGTGCGTGGCCTTAGCCTTAGAGAGCTAGATCCGAAGCCATCCTCCGATGCCTCAGGATTGAAACACATTCTTTCTTGTTTAAACAAATTTTATATACTCTGCATAAAACGTGTAAAGAAGTAATTGGCAAGGTAGGACATAACGAAAACCAAGATTAGTTTCAAGCCCACATCTGCGAATTTCAGCCTGAAATCATATAAAGATATAAAAGTCTTGAGTTCAATGCAGCATCGTTTTCATACCAGTCGTAAAGCTTTTTGGCGCTGGCCAAATCCGCATCATTTTCCTTTAAAATAAATCGCCGACAACTTAGTGCCACATTTCGTCCATACTCAAGTGGTTCACGAATGAATGTGGTTCTCGTCTCAAATCCAGGACTGTAAAACCAAAATTTATACATCTCTTCGCTCACATAGGGATGGAAGGATCTTACAATTTCTCTGATTCCTGGATCATCACTTCCATGTTGTTCATTCCCAAGTTTAGTGGCGTTGAGAGGAAGAACTGAAATCCTTTTGTTGCCATCAAAATTTTCCTTTGAATCTTCACCAGAGCTGGCTTGTGTCCCAGTAGTCTTAGGCCAATATCCGCCCATACTGCTGGGAGTAGCTGGGTCAAGATGAACTGAAATCAGGAACCAATGAGAGACCAGATAAACAGATTAATATCGTGGGATTACTCTGATGAAATATTTCTTCTCGTTGACGACGGGATAGACGCGCGGTCTCCAGAGCATTTTGTTATACGGTATGTCTTCCCAGACCCTTTCCAGAATACCAAGCTGAGACCTTATACTGTATTCGGGCAGAATTTCTCCAGAGATATTACAGACAAATGGAAACCTACGAAGAGGAATGGTTTTAAGGATAAGATTCAAGCTCATCGGATTCTTAACTTCTTTTTTTCGTCGATGGCAGTTTTCCATGCTGAGATGATCGCGATTCGAGTCACCAGATCAACTGGAACTTGATTAGGAGTCATGTCCGGGTCACACAAAAGGTTTCTTAAAACTCCTTTATACAAAAAGTGATTTCATTAGATATATAAGGAAAAAAAAACTTTGTTAAGACTATAAAACCTGCTCCACCGGCAACTGCGACGGATGTGGCGCCTGCGAGATTGTCAATATATCCTTCGATGGGATCAAACAGCGCACAAAGCACTAGGAAGATATAGAAACCATACAAAATTAACTACTTTAAGACTGTTTTCTATAACCTACCTATCGATGGTCGTACGATCGCCACTGGGACTTGGTCACGAAAGTCATTGACAACGTTCTCCGATAACGCCTTCGTAAACGTATAAGTATTCGGGAATCCTTCTGTGAACCTAAAGAAAAATCTATAGTAGTTCCCTGGATAGGCTGAGAAGTATTCAGTACTTGCTTGTAAAGAGTCGTAATGTGTCCTCGTCAGCTGATTCGGCTATTTTAATGCAATATTTCCAATCCGCCGGTGCTGGATAGACCTGTGGGCAATCATTTTTCACCAAGGTTCACGTGGATTATTGGTTAAGATTCCATAGTACTTACAATCTCATCAATGAATTTTCGATTACAGTTACTGAACAATGTCGAGATGTGTAGGAAGACTTGAAGCTGAGGAAGATCCGTGGCGAGTTGCAAAATTTGTTGCGTGCCTCGTATGTTGATTAGGATGGCGGTTTTCAGGGATTCATCGAAACGAATTGTTGCTGCAGAATGAAGTATGATGGAGACGTTGTGAAGAAGCTGTTTGGAGGCATCCGACAGGCCAAGACCTAGGTGGGACACGTCACCGGGAATGGCGACTAACTTATTTAGTTCTAGTGGCTTGTCACGCTTTAATGGTGTAAATGCCTTGTCGGGTCAGAAATCAAAAGTAATAAACAAAAAATTTAAGTAACGATATAAGAGGCGGAGGTAGACTTAAGGGTTCATACCTAAAAAGGTTAAGAAATAAAGAAGATTGCCAAGAAAATAGACGAATTAACCTTTGGGAATATTAGTGTAAAAAAAAAAAACAGCAATGAATAACCATCGAGACTCCAACACACTAGACGAATTGAATTTAACAGTCCCTTGATATTGTGGCATGGTCGCGTCGCTACTGCTGTGTTACCCACGGAAACGGAAAATTGGAAAAACAATATTCCTCCTGTTTAGATATGTCAGATATTTTCTAGGAGCGACTCTTTTCTTGTTCTCATATTCCTCTTTCGCAATTGAGATGGTCTACAACAAATTTTACTATCTTCTGTATGAAAAAGGTCTTTTAGACATACAACCGCAGGAAAACCTTGGAGACTTTGTTAAGGTACATTTTCCTGGTTTTACTACCCATCTAACACCTCGCAATACTCTAATGAGCGTCACAAAATACATCGATAGTAGAACAAGCAGCCTCTCTGGTAAAATCGCAATTTCCGCCTTCCTCGATATTGAGGGGGCATTCGATAATACTGTCCTGGGAAGGTGTAGACAATCCCACTAAATATTAGGTTAGGGCGATGCTTGAGAGCTTTATTATATCAGCTATGTACATCCGGAGAAGTCCCTGTAACAGCATCGGCAGCTAAAGGGTGTCCACCAGGTGGAGTCATCGACAACCGACTCTATAAGTTAACCAATCTCGGTTACTTATAGTCATCGGATACGCCGATGACCTTGTAGTTATTGTTACGGTAAAAGGTTTATCGATAAACCCAAATAAGTCAATCTTAGTCCAGTTTACAAAAGAGGGAAAATACAACCTTGCTCCGTCTCCTTTAACGATACAAATATTGGATTTTCAGAGGAAGTCAAATATCTACATAGGTATTGACCTCCATCGAAAACTTAACTTGAATTCCAATATCAGAAGCAAATTCGCAAAGGCGACTAAGGCACTCTGGGCTTATCGGCGTACCTACGGTAAAACCTGGGGATTGAAACCTAAGGTAATCAACTAGATATATACCGCAATAGTAAGACATATCATCACTTGTTCATCTGTATGGTGACAATAGTTGAACAGGAAATTACAATAGTTAAACTTCAACGCCTTCAAGGGCTAAGCATGTTTCGGCATTACAGGCGCCATGCCAACAACCATGCCCGACAGCAGGCATACTCTAATGGTGTGCAGATGGTTTGTGTCGAAGACGTTGGTTCGCTACTCTTCGGGGGCGCTTGTCCTTGATAGGATTTGAGAGATTCGACTGAATTTGCATTGGTTGTAGTTCACAGTAATTCTTTTGTTTCCATGTCATTAAGGTGTTACATATATTCGAAATCCACACACAGAGTATGAATTTTGAAGTGATTTATGCCGCGAGTGTTATGCCTTCGTCAGCACTTTTTGATAATTTCTCATTCACAACTGATGTTGTTGCACAACTTTTCCGTATAAGAATTGTTCTTGACTATGGACAGACTTGAACTGCAGACCTTCGGCTCAACAGTCGGTGATGATTGCCATTGCACCACAACCACCCCCGGTCGGACGCATTACTACACACGACCACTTTTGACAAGAGATTTGAGATATCGATCCCAAACTAAACAGCTTCGGAAAGCGATGATCCCTTGCTAAATGTCAAAGGCCCGATTCGGTATGGAAATGGCTCCAAGATGGAATCCGGGGTTGGCGCTGGCATCTGTGGACCAAATCAAATCGGAAGATATCAAAGGCCCTGTTAACTAGTCATAGTATCTTCCAAGCCGAATTATACGCCATCCCAACATGCGTTAACCTAAACTTAGAGACTGGCTTAAGAGGTATAGCCATCAATATACTCTCAGAGAGAGAGAGGCAACCCTCAAAGCGCTGGGCTCGTATAGTACGAACTCGAAATCCGTCAAGTAATGTCACGATGCCCTGCAAGAGCTAGGCAAAAGAAATAAGGTCAAACTTTGGTGGGTGCCTGGTCACAAGGGCAACGAAATCGCCGACTAATTCGCTAGGAAAGGTTTCAGCGAAAGGTACATAGGTCCTGAATTTTGTGTGGAATCCCCAAGTCAAAAATTATTTTTGGCTTAAACAAGTGGGAAAAGTCGCAAAAACTGCGCTTTTGGAACAGCGTTCAAGAATTCTATCAATACTCTCAAATACAATAGGGTCGATATCAGAAGACTGGTCAGCTACCTTTCGGGACATATAATCTGAGATATCACATTAAAAGAACTAACCTCTCGTCTGAAACCGAGTGTCGACTCTGTCTAGAGGACGAGGAAAGTGCAGAGCACATACTATGCGAGTCTGCCATCTGAGGAAGAGTATCCTCCTCAGAGAAATCATGACTCCTGAGCGGATCAGCTCAGCTCCTACGAGGGACATCCTCAGCTTGATTAAGAAAGTAGAGGAACTCCTCATCTAATTGGCTAGCAGACACAATAGACCTACGCTGGACGTAGTGCTCTATACTATCTATTAGCACTAGCCCCAATTAAAAAAAAAAAAAAAAACCCTTCGTAAGAATTTTGAAGCTTCTCATAAATAAGAAGATGGGGTGCTATCAAGGAGAAGAATAGACAAATTACGTCCACATGGGGCAGAAATAATCGTTGACAATTGATAATAAGCTCGTAATTTGTGCCCGACCACCTAACCACCTAAAGAAGAAGATAGCTAAGATAGCCAAGCTGCTTCATTAACAGTCGTTAACACCAAATTAACGAATAAGTTTATCCACTCCAATCAGATGATGTGTAGGCATCAATATGAAACTTTGATAAAGATACTGGCGTGGGTAGTCTATTTGCTGGGCTATTCAAAATATGATAGCAGAAAAGCGAGTTCGAGTAATGGAATCACAGAGTCGCCGGTCTAGGCCAAGAGGTAAACGAATTCTTTTGAACATCGTATACATATGGCATGTTAAAAAAGTATCGGGAATTTGTGATTTCATTGTATTTCGTAAAATTTTGTTATGCTAATTGTAAAGACTGTGTCCAACAACATTAGCTTAAAATATGCCGCCGTAGCTGTGTGACTGAAAACCTAGGTTTGACTATTTCGAGACGATGCATTTACTCTCGTTGGTTGGATACTGGGAATAAATTAACAAGATCATGATTTTTAGCACAAAACGATTTTGAGTGATGGGACTCAATCCCCCTTGTCTAGATAATTAGGCACTCCGCTCTTCAACACGTGACAGTTTAGGGCGATTTTCTGCGGTGGTGTTATTGGGCCATATTTGTTCGAAAATGATACTAGTGCGTTTGTTTTAGTGAGTGGTTTGCGCTACACAATGGTGTTGACTGACATTTTTTTAACTGCAATTGGTCGATATTAAGAGATGGCGCCAGCGGAAAGTACGCGGCGTATTAATTTGATACATATGTCATTTTGTTCGTCTGAGATTTAACTACAAACACACAAAAGTTAAGTCCGCAAAAACCTAGCGCCTTGTTCAAGGGTGAACTATTTCTTGAATCGTTTGAAGAAATCTAGACAATTCGCAGCATTCTTGGCGACCTCGAATATGCGGTCATACCAACTAAGAGTTTTGTTAACAGACATACCAATGATGGAAAGTCTTTCGATTTCATCGACACAAGCCCCATTCAAGGATAAAGGCTGATTATTGATAGTTAACTTGAGTGACAATAGACAGCATTATGTTTTGGAAGCGATTCCAGTTCTACGACTAAAGAGGAGGGGCGTGAGTCATGGAACGAATATGAAAAGCTAAGATCACTGTCATCAGCGAAGGAGTGTATTGGATTAGGAGCAGCAGTTAAGAGAAGATAGATAGATATATATTTTTCTATTTCGTGCTGTGATTTATAAAAGTGAAGAAGAGTGTCGGTAACAGAACAGAACCCTGGGGAACACCAGCGTTTATTTGGTGAATGTCAGACTTGGAACCATCCAAAACAACTTGAATTGAACGGCCCGAAAGGTAAAAAGTAGAAGAGACTCATCGATACCATAAGCACGCATTTTCGACAAAAGAACCTGATGCCAAACTCTGTCAAATGCTTTCGAAATATCGAGCTCAACAATATTGTTTTCGCCTAAATGGTGCAAAGATTGATTCAACTTCTCGGTGAGATATGCCATCAAATCACCAGAGGACCGTTGAAAACCGTACTGCCAGTAGTTGAGAAATTTCTGCGATTCAAGATATTTCGGGACATTTACTTTCTAAATTTTGAAAAAATCGATTTTTTTTAATTCCATAAATGTGTTCTAATTTTAATTATTATAATTATTATAATTCCGTATAATACCAAAGTTGCAAACATAACTTAACATAACATAACTAACAAACAACTTTAAAAGCGTTTTTCTCGAAACTACATTTTCCGCACTCGTAAGACAATTTTCTCATTTTCAAATCATCCGATTTACAAAAACCAAAAAGTATTCGATTCTTTATACAATATACAAGGGGTTATACCTCTAAAAACTTATATTTATATAAATCCACCCCTTTTACGAGGATAGTTCACCAAAAAAAAATTCGTCGATTTTTCAACACTTTTTGAAAATCATCTGTAAAATAACGAAAAAAAAGATGTTTTTCATAATTTTATTGGTATAACCCCTAGGAAAATGTCTCAGGAACATAACCTATTTTGAATTTTGACTTCATTTTTTTTAGGAAGCTCAAAAATTGTCCTACCGTCAATAACGAGCCTTTTGGAATGCGCCCTCTACCGTCACTACGAAGAGTAAAAAATTTTCAAACAATTTTTTTTATGTAGTTTAATATATGTATATATTTATACAATCAAAAAACACAATAGCGGTATCCGTGCGTACTTACAATGTACAAGGGTGGTCCGATAAGTACTTAGCCTCACCGCCAGATAGCGCCAGTATCACAAGAACAACTTACTATCGTGTGGTACATTCTAGTAGATGGCAGCCGGATCGGACTCGTAGTTTTGTTTTGACCACGTGTGGAAGCGAGAGTGTCTGCGGATTTAAAAAAAATGGAAAAAGAGCAATATCGGTCGGTGATTCGATTCTTGTTTTTGGAAGGGAAATCGCGCAGCGAAATCAAAGAGCGTTTGGATGCTGTGTACGGTTTCAGCGTGGTCGCACGTGGGTTTTTGATGAGCAAAACGGTCACAGGGTTGTACTATGCCAAATTATTCCATTATCATTAGTCGCAGCCGCAATGCGAGCAGAGACAAGAAAAGGCGATCTTGTTATATGACAACGCTTAGTCACATGTTTTATAATAAAATCTTTGAAAACCGGCTTGAAATTTCTACCCCACATGCTGTATTTTCCAAACATTGCCCCTTCCGACTACAACCTGTTCTGTTCGACGGCATATGGCCTGACTGAGCAGCCCTTCTTATTAAGATAACAAAAAAATATGTCGATTCTTGGGCTGCCTCAAAAATTATGTTGTTTTCTGACGTGGAATTCACTGCCAGAAGGATGTGCAAGAGTAGTGTTGCAATGGGCAATACTTTGTTGTGTTCAAAGACAGGTACATACGAGGGTGGTCCGATAAGTACATAGCCTACAAAAGAAAAACAAAAACTTTGGAGAAATAGCGATCTATTTTTCAATATAGTCTCCTTCTAGCTCGATACACTTGACTCAGCGATGCTCCAACTTCTTTAACCCGTCTGAAAAATTCGTTTTCTCGAGGTCTGCAAAGTAGGCCTCCGTGGCGGCGATGACTTCCTCATTCGACTGAGATTTCTGGCCGGCGAGTGACTTTTTCAAGTTTGGAAACAAAAAGAAGTCGCATGGGGCCAAATCTGGAGAATACGGTGGATGGGGCAGCAGTTCGTAGCCCAATTCGACAAATTTGGCCGTGGCGAGGGTGGAGGTGTGAGCCGGTGCGTTATCATGGTGGAAGACCACTTTTTTCTTCGACAAGTGGTGCCGTTTTTTCTTCAATTCGGCGTCGAATCGGCCCAATAATTTGGCATAGTACAACCCTGTGACCGTTTTGCCCTCTTCCAGGTAGCCGATGCGGATCACACCAGTCTTCGCCTTCATCGGAGCACGTTCGCCGGGTGAAGTCCACTGTTTCGACTGTTCCTTGGTCTCTGGTGTGTACCAGTGGATCCATGTTTCGTCGACTGTCATGCACTGACGCAGAAATTCCTTCGGATTGCGCTTAAACAGCGTCAAACACTGCTCTGAAGTGGTCTCGCGATTGCGCTTGTTGTCCGGGGTGAGCAAACGCGGCACCCATCGCGCCAACAGCCTTCTCATGCCCAAAATTTCATGCGGGATATGACGCGATCTTTTGAAATGCCTACTGTCTCAGCTATCTCGCGCACCTTCAATCGGCGGTCTGCCAATACGAGATCGTGGATTTCCCTTCCGAAACCAAGAATCGAATCACCGACCGATATTGCTCTTTTTCCATTTTTTTTTAAATCCGCAGACACTCTCGCTTCCACACGTGGTCAAAACAAAACTACGAGTCCGATCCGGCTGAAATGTACTACACGATAGAAAGTCGCACTTGCGATACTGGCGCCATCTGGCGGTGAGGCTAAGTACTTATCGGACCACCCTCGTAAACAAGGAAGTAAATGAAGCAATCCCTCCACTTATGAACAAGGAGATCACAATAATCGACCTACCACCATCAGAATTAATAAAATATGCAGGACAAAATTTACATGCGCTCATCATACATATATGGAACAATGAAACTAGCCCCGACGAACAGAAAGACTCTGAAATTGCTATAACGTCTTCTCAAATATTATTTTACAAAGACTGGCATCATAGGCTAATGTGGCTTCAGAAAGATCCCCTTCACTATACGACAGGTTTGAGAAGAAAAATGGGAATTCCAATTAGAGGTCGTGGTGCGATGGTAATCATCACCAACTGTTGAATGGAAGGCCTGTAATTGAGGTCTGTCCATTGCCAAGAACAATTCCGATACTGAAAAAACTCTGCAACATCACTGGTGAACGAGAGATGATCAAAAAAATGCTGACGAAGGCATAACACTCAGAGTGTAAGATCACTTAAAAATGTATGACATCGAAACCAAAAAGATTACTGTGAACTACAATCAACGCGACAAATTCAATCGAATCTCTCATCCTATCTAGGACAACCACCCCCGGAGAGCAATGAACCAACATTTTCGACACAGACCATCTGAACCCCATCCTGGTTGTGTGACAAGCATAAGAACGTACACTCTTGAACCTGCAAGAACCTTATTTAAAAATTCGTAGATTTTCAAAATGTCTATGAATGCATTAAAAGATCGAAAAGGTATCATGTTCTTGTAAGGCTGATAGCAGAAGTTGATGAATGTATACGATTGAATGACGGTCTGAACCTGCTGGGATATGATGAGGGAACAGTTAATAGAAAAGCAGAAAGTCTGATAATGGCAGGAAAGGAAATGAGCTAGAAGCAAATGAAGAGAAAACCAAGTATATGGCCAGTGACAGAAACGGATTAATCTAAACCTCGCATCTGATAACCGCTTTGAGAAAGTGGATGAGTTCAAATATCTAAGAAGCATATTGATAACCAAAAACGGTAATAAATAAAAGACTGCATATGGGCAACGTCTGCTTCATCGTGATGAAGAAATTATTCATAACAACTCAATTGTATCCAGTGACACTCTCCCGATGCGGTCTTGTCTAAGAAGGAGGATTTCGGGTTATTGAAAACTAAATTGTAAGGACAATCATCGGTCCAGTAATAGAACTCCGAAGACTTAGATGGGCAGGACAATTAAGACAAGTGGGTAGCGAACGAACAGTTAAAAGAATAATGAGTGGAAGGCCAGAGGAAAAAAATCCCAGGAAGGTGGCGTCGCCGATAGTAGGACGATATAAAGATGGCCCTGGAAGCCTTGGAACAGTAAAGCGAACCATGGAATGACCACACTCATGAAAGGGGGGCTTGGCGAAGGGTACTCATCGAGTCTCTGAGCTTCTGAGATCCAAACAGTCGATAGTAATAATAATAAGTAAAATCATTAACCGTCCAAACGCATGTTATACTCGTACTCGACCAGAGCTCAACCAAAATTCTGTGTGCTTCATCCGCAGATTTTTTAAAATAAATTAGCGCAATCAAATCCCCTTCAGATATTTTTGTCTTGGCATGAAACTCAACATTTTTAATACTACAAAAAAAAAGTTGTTCATGCTGCTGCTATCTTACGTACTATGAAACTCAAGCTTGCCAACGGTACTTCTTCGTAGATGCGTTACAATTTTATATTACATGAACGTAGTCCTGGTAACATTATCTGTTGGTCCTAATAAATAATAGAAATGTCTAATCAAAAAATGACAAAAAAATTTCTGAATAGCTTTTCCCCTAACCAAAATTTGATTGCTGTATCACATTCAGGTATTTGGCTGAAGATGTACGTAGCATCTCATGCACTGTCCTCAGATGTAATTATTTTCAAGAGGATATTATTGACGTGGACTAATAATTCAAATTCAATTTAAAAACCAAAAATTCCTGTTATTTTTTGAACAAGTCTCGCTTGCTTTTGCACTCAATTCATGGCACATTTCGGAGAACGGATTGTCAGTTTAGCGTGGGAAATTATTTCTAAACTGTTGGAGTAGAAAGGGTCGTCTTTTCAACCATAAAAGCTTCCGAATAATGGCATACACACAGCAGAATACCTTAGACGCCAAATACCGAATAAAGCTTCTTGTCAACACACCAGAAATGTGAATATTCGTCGGCGACACAAGTCTGTTCTCGGAAGACACTTCTTTCGAAAATCGGTTAGTATGACATGTGCATTAAGGGAAAAAAACGCGCACTCGATTGACACACTTTACGATGAGTGCGAAATGAGGTCGCTTAAGTAGTACAATCCCGCGCAGTCGCCTTGGGTATGTTAAATTAATCAACTTAACTAACGATTTTGCAGAACAAATTCACATCTTTAGCTAATGAAATGTAATATTGCACATTACCTGATCGTTTTTAAGACGCTCCAATCGTCCTTCGGGCGTCACGCCATTCTTCCCGCGAATCAATACATAAATCGCATTCACATCGAATGAATGTAGGATTTTTTCAATCAAGCACTTTCCAATGAAACCTTAAGCCAACGAATAAAATGAATTTCACAAACGCCCACCACCTTGGCATGGAAAAATCTACCTGAACCTCCAGTAATGAATATATCTCGGCCATGAAAGAATTCTTCCAATTGATTTCTCATTTTTATCCACAATTAAGTCGTCACTTACACTCGACAAAATATAACTGGCAACTGAATGCAAGGCAGCGGTCTGTATCCATTGTTTGGCTCGCAAAATTTGATGATTATTGCAACTTTACCGCAGTCAGCTCGCTTTTCAAATGTGCCCAAAATGAAAAAATGAAAAATATGTGCTAAGTGCTCGGACTCGAAATCCAAATTCGGAACAACATATTTGCAATCGATAATAGGCTATATCTATGTATGTACTTGATTTGTTATCATCAATACAAAACACAATGGCAGTTTGTTATCACCCTTAGGTGGCTCAATGCAATTCATTATCAGCACCCGCTAATGCCGTCCAACACACAGCAAAACTTTCCACTCAAAACACACCGTGCAACTGAGTTATTTAGCATCACAAGAAACATGTATCTTTTGGCGGTTTTTGAGAATCTCGCGTATCTAAGTGTTTATAAGCCATCGAACAAAGGTTAGTCGAATTACATATGTACATCCGCGTAGATACATACATGTTTGAGTGGAACACGAAGCGCTAAACGGATCAGTGATAAGACATTTCACTCGGAAAACGACTCAGCTTATCTGTCAATGTGCTAGATTACCACGAGCTTAACCGTGTTGACATGTGTCTATGTGTTTGCTGTTCTTGTTGTTTCATCCGGCTCTTCCTGTTGCTGCTTTCTGTCTGTGTGTTGTTGTTGGCAGTGCTTATTAGCCGCCTTCTGATATCTATTCGATTCGGACTGTGTTATTAGTTCTTGGTCTGCAACAGATCTTGTCAGACGTTTGGTGCGGTTGGATGGTCACCTAATATTCGCGAAACGTGCATTTTCAAACACAAAAAAAAAATTATCAATAAATACATTCATACCAATTATTATCAGCATTGCGTGGTGAATAGTCATAGAACGACACGTTCTTACCAGAGTTAAGTGCAGTGATTATAAATATTTCGTTTTTACACCCGATAAATTCAAAAAATCCATATTCGTCATATTAAGAGCGTGTACCCGAGCGGGTGATCGCTAGTAAAATATAAAGTGTAAACAAATTAACGTCTTGTGGAAGAGAAATTCGATTTAGCTTATTTCCTATATATAAAAAAAAAAAATTTGTTGTAAAAATAAAAACAAAACAAAAAACTATGAAGTGAAAACTAAACAAAAAAGTAACGAAAATATATTTGAGTTGGCGCTTTGAATAAAAACGACAACGTACTATACAGACGGGCGTATTCGGATTCGAATTGCATTCAAGGTTTGTTGTTATTCGTACAGATAAGTTTTGTCGTGATCCAGATTTTGTTGAATATTCCCGTCGTCTGTGTATCTTGTTTCTTTGTGAGTTCTATTTTCATTTCGGACGGATTCGATATTTTCGGGATTCAGGCTTTTTTCGTATTCGAAATGAAGTTTTGTATTTTTAGACCAACAAACATGAGGCCGGCACAATTTATTTATTTTTTTCCGATTCGCTTTCGTTAGTGATACATGTACATAAAAGAACGGTGTAAGGTGCCAAACACAAAACACATCAGTGACAATCACGAGTATATAGAAATTTTATTTTTTTTTTTCGATTTTTATTTATGTTTTTATTGCTCTTTAATGTGGTTGTAGAAAAAAAAAAACATTTAATTCCCCTATGTATTCCAATAACACATTTGAAAACAGGAAGATTACCTAGCTTATCGAACACTAAGAAAAATATTGACAATAATCTTAACTACAGGAGATTGTCGACGAAAATAAGATATAAATCAAGCAGGTTGGCCTTCGAGGTTTCTAAGTCCGGCATGGCATTTTATTGGCCTAAAAATATACGTTTA
The DNA here is from genome assembly GCA_958301585.1 of Merodon equestris. Taxonomy (NCBI): domain Eukaryota; kingdom Metazoa; phylum Arthropoda; class Insecta; order Diptera; family Syrphidae; genus Merodon; species Merodon equestris. The sequence goes on along the minus strand of OY284415.1, from coordinate 49,312,813 downwards.
ATCTGACAATATCCCTAAAGATAATCTTAAAATGCATTTGTTCAACTCATGTTAATTTTTTTTTTCTACTTACGGTGCCACTTCATGCTACACGTAGCCGTCTTAGGCATGATAAATATTTTACAAGCTCAAGACTAATATATGAAGCTTAAACAAAACTAGGTCAAGGTGCGAGCTCTTAGGAGCAGCTTAGAATCAGTTGTTGTTTTATTTGCGAGTCATGTAAACAGTGAACAGTCTCTGAATCCTCATCCTTCATCCTCAGTTAACTATTTGTTTTTCGCATAATTAAGGCCGCAAGTTGCTTTTTATATAAAGAGTCATCGAGCAGGAGATGTCGAATTAGGCCAAATGATATCAACAGCCCAAAAAGTGCACGGTAGGTAAACGTGCCCCATAAGGTGAACTAACATCTCAGTGTTGAAGTTTTTTCAAATCATTTTGGCCATCGCGGTTTCTGTTACAGGCGATCATCCGAAGGCTAAAATGATCGTAAAGCCAGAATCCCAGTTTGAATGTCAAGTTCAAGATCCTAAATTGTCGTTGGATTATAGTATCTAATAGTAGTAATTGTAATTATAGTAATTATAGTAATTGTAGACAAATCAAGATATCCTCTAATGAAATAAACCGGTTCTTTGAATTCATTAAATTTTTGGACAGAGAATAGCCCGTTAATATGTTACGATAACGCTGCAACTGACTGCTGGCCTCATCAAAAAGGACCGACCAATGATTCCGCCAACCCACAATCCACACAACATACTGACTTTCAGAGATGCAATTACTTTTCAAAAATCTCGTATGAGTTTTCCAGTCTTTCAGTCCCCCTAAATTTGTTTATTTACGTACCCATTCAATTATATGATTAATCAAAAAGAGGAAGGGGACACTCTAAAACAAACAGTACAACTTAAAACTACGAGGGTGGTCCGATAAGTACTTAGGCTACAATGAAAAACAAAAATTTTGGAGAAATGGCGATTTATTTTTCAAAATAGTCTCCTTTTAGCTCGATACACTTGACCCAGCGATGCTCCAACTTCTTTAACCCGTCTGAAAAATACGTTTTCTCGAGGTCTTTAGTCTTATTCGACTAAAATTTCTGCCCGGCGAGTGACTTTTTCAAGTTTGGAAACAAAAATAAATCGCAAGGGGCCACATCAGGAGAATACGGTGGATGGGGCAGCAGTTCGTAGCCCAATTCGACCAATTTGGCCGTGGCGAGGGCGGAGGTGTGAGCCGGTGCGTTATCATGGTTGAAGAGCACTTTTTTCGTCGTCAAGTGGGGCCGTTTTTTCTTCAATTCGGTGTCGAATCGGCCCAAAAATTTGGCATAGTACAACCCTGTGACCGTTTTGTCCTTCTCCAGGTAGTCGATGTGGATCACACCTTGTGAATCACAGAAAACGGTGGCCATCACCTTTCCGGCCGATGGGACAGTCTTCGCTTTCTTCGAAGCACGTTCGCCGGGTGAAATCCACTGTTTCGACTGTTTCTTGGTCTCTGGTGTATACCAGAGGATCCATGTTTTGTCGACTGTCACGAAACGACGCAGAAACTCCTTCGGATTGCGCTTAAACAGTGTCAAATACTGCTCTGAAGTGGTCTCACGGTTGCGCTTGTTGTCCGGAGTGAGCAAACGCGGCACCCATCGCGCCGACAACTTTCTCATGCCCAAAATTTCATGCAGGTTATGACCCACGCGATCTTTTGAAATGCCTACTGTCTCAGCTATCTCGCGCACCTTCAATCGGTGGTCTGCCAATACGAGATCGTGGATTTTTGTCCCGTTATCCTCCGTGGTAGCCGTTTTCGGGGCACCTGGACGTGGCTCATCAAAAACCGCCGTGCGCCCTAATTGAAACTCGTTAAACCAATTTTTGATGGTCGCCATTGAAAGAGAAGAGTCCATCATCCAAACGCTTTTTGATTTCGCTGCGCGACTTCCCTTCCAAAAACAAGAATCGAATCACCGACCGATATTGCTCTTTTTCCATTTTTCTAAAATCCGCGGACACTCCCGCTTCCACACGCGGTCAAAACATCCGGCTGAAATTTCGACAGTAGCCGTCTATTCTAGAATGTACTACACGATAGTAAGTTGCTCTTGCGATACTGGCGCCATCTGGCGGTGAGGCTAAGTACTTATCGGGCCACCCTCGTATGTTTTTCGACAAAGTTCGCATAACAAATATGTATATGATAGTTGACTAAAAACATAAAATGGGCTTGTACCTCGTCAAAGAGATAAACCACATTGAATGCAGTAAATGACTGTAATCGGCAGCCAGCGTCCACACAATCTCTTGGCTCACTGTTTGCATCGTAGACCAAGTGCAGCTAACACGCTGTTTGGTGTCACGAATCATGTTGACGAGTTGTTCAAATCCAGCCTGTGGAGTTGAGAAGATTAGATATCGTATATTGGTGAGGCTGAGGTTACTAAGGAGAAGTTTAGTACATACGGGAAGAGTGGTTCGAACTTTCTTCTAATTGGGTGTTGTGTCACTTACGATATTAGTTGTTAACTGATATGTCGAGCCTAGCGGTGCGACTGTTTTTAGGTCGACGCTGATTGTCACCATTCTAGCAAAATCAATTTAAAAAGTCACCAGAGGTAAAAATGGAAATCTATAGCTTTGCCTAAAATTTTGAGCTTTATTCCGATTTTTATATTTTTATCGTCTATTCATAGCGTTGTGAAAACTTGAAGGTTTTTAATGCGATTCACTAACTGACCTACTTCTGGGTTTGTCGACAGTTACGAAGTGTTACTAAGCCAAATAACGCGTCATCGATTAAAACACGTGAGAGTTAGTAGGGGTGAGGTCCAGAGAATACAGTTTCCGTATCAGGGTTTCTAGATGGATAGATATATGTACGTATTTTTTAAGCGCTTGGATTTTAATTGTAGAAAATCTACAGAAAAATTGCACTTCTTAAGTTGATAAACCAGCAAATACTTGCCATCTCATTTCTAATAATTACTTTGTGAAAATGTTTACCCTGAGTACCTTTTCAGTCTTTAATATGAGGAGAGAATTTCGTGTCACTTTTTCAAGAATTTTAGCTGGTTATCTGGCTAATAACACGTGTAATGCTGTCCTCCAGGACGGTCATTGACGATGGCTTTTTGCATAAACGAGTGATTTGACATCACATAGTCCAAATGCTTCAAATTCAAGATCTAGCCTTCCAATCCACCGGTCCAAAACGGGAGATAAATTGTTAACCGCGCTCATTTTTTAACAGATCTATAGATTCACTTTCCGTATGGCATGTAGCGCCGTCTTATTCGAGCCACATGTTGACCAGGTTCAGCTCCTATATTTTGCAAAAAAAGATTCGAAATCATTGAACAATAACGTGAGCCAATGACGGTAACTTTGTTCTCACGAGCATTTTTGAAAAAGTACGGGTCAAAGATCCCATCACGCCATAAACCCCAAACAGTTAATTTGTCCGGATGCATTGGCAGCTCCTGTATTCCTTATGCCGCTCATCGGACCAAATACGATAGTTTTCTTCATTAACAAAACCATTCAATCAGAAATGAACTTCGTAATTGAAGACGATTTTTCGATAAAAAAAAACGCATTTCACCGAAACTCACGGAACTTACCGAAAATTCGGCTTCGGTTTTGTACAAGCTGTAGTTTAGTCCTTGGGTAAAATCTCCACCCATAAGGTTAGGTGGCTTGACGGCCAGTAGTGAGATTTGATTATTATGACTTGGATTTTTTGCTCGGTAGGTGGATTATGATGGCCGTAAAATGGTCGAAGTGCGCAAAAAGGGTTTTCGCAGAGCACAAATATTGATAATAAAATCCAATATTTTGTAAGTATTTTTCCTATCTTGCTATAAAATGGCAATGCTAACTGGGTATGGTTGATTTTGACACGTGCCATGAATAATAAACAAAATGTCAAAAATAAAACACTGAAAACCCAAGCACCAAAAAAATCACCGTTCATAAACTTAGATTTCTATATCAATTCTACTCCTTAGTCGAAACTCCCCAGAAATGGCACTTATATATCATGATAGTTGACCTTTTCGCAAACACAAAAAATATATGACGCCGAGGAAAATTATAATTCAAATTTAATAATAAGGATCCAAGCTTACCAGGTGACGTTTCGAAGCATTTACGACGGATTTCCATGTCTACACTTGACTTACGTGTCGGGATTTCATACCTAGGAATGTGCTACCTGGATGGTAAGTTGTGGTTAGGAAGAGATGAAGGATGTTGGAATGGGCCAATTTAGTGGGAGATCCACAGTTTCAATGCAAATATTAGAGGTGGCCCTGAACTGGCTATCTAGTCGACCCTGTAGTTCCTTATTTATATTAATATGGTCTGAAACCCAAAGGAGAATGATTACAAGTATTATGCTACTGATAGTTCGTCGTATTTTCTCCTTTCGCTGTTTCCCCAGTCTGGAGGAGGCGATCACTAAGGCTGGGCTTCGACGGCAGCTTGGCTAGCACTGTAAACTGGTTGAACTGAGTATATATTTGAACCATTTTGTTAGTAAATTTTAGGTATATAAAAACATTGCACGTATATATTTACGGCTTATCAAAAGACGCGAGATTTTAAGTGGCAGCACTAGCGAGATGACTTGTTATCTAAGATTAAGGCCACAGTATTCTCCCTTTAAAAGGCTCAAGGCTCTGGCAAAAGCAAGGGACTTTCCTTTTTATTTTCTATACTCTACCTTAAGAGACAAAAGTAATTAAATTCGTAATGGGACTAAATCATAACATTTTTATGAACTAAATGTGCCTATCACATTTAATTTAAGTAGAGTCTATAGTAGCAGTAACGAGGGGCTGCATTGAAATTTCTAAGTCCAAGCTATTACTGGTTGCTAGGACTGTAACGTGGAAATAAGCTGAGACCCAAACTAATTTCGAGACTAAGACTCAAGATGTAAAACGTAAGCAATCGACTATGCCAAAAATATAGACCACTGGTCAGGTTTTGGACCGGAGACTGAAATAATTTCTTGCGGATCGGTTTTCATTATCACCTATTATAGTCGGAATTCTCGGGAATAACCGAGGCCAGTGGAGGTTTTTTTACTCACCATAGAGCCGATTGAAGATGTTAGAGGTTCAGTAACAATTGTAATTTAATTAGGAACGTGGTCTCAAAATTTAGTCTACAGACAAAATGTTGAGATATACTCATGAGCACTAGTCTTTTTGTTTCTTTGACTTTTTAAATTTTGATTTTTTCTGTAAGAAAGTAGAACAAACCTAAAGGATTTGAATGGCATTGCCTGCATTTGGACAAGGAAATATTAACTATTACTACACTTAAAGAGTATTACCCGTTTTCATCCCTAAAGTGCTCTCATTTAAAACTACAAAATCTGACTTCCACACCATAAAAAAATATAATGCAAAACAAGTGATAAGTATCTGATACGCCATATTCCAATCGAAACGGCTGAGTATAGTTTAAGTACTCAAGCCTTTCAGCCCATGCAACATGCCATAATCGGATTATTATCTCCTTATCGCAACACTTTTCACTAAGCCGATATCTGTCTGGTCGTATTGAGCCTTGCAATTATTACTGCTTCATTCCTTCGTTAACCTGGATATAGGTCAATGTGCCAATAACACTTAAATAAATGATAAAAAGCCCATGTTTAGCTCTGTCCATTACGTTGGTGTTGGCAAAAGTTGCATCAAAAGCCGAAAACGCACAAAGTTATGATTGTTGTTCTGCTGTAACCCGGAAAAGAAATACTTGACATCATAATTTAAAACATCACAGTGCCGAATATCGCAGTTCCTAAGGAAGTCGATTTATTGTCGTCCCACCTGCCTTTATTTTGATTTTTCTTTTCTTTTCAAATATCTAGAATTGACATGTGGCGCCATCTAATAAGCTACTAAGTGGGTTCGAAGCACATTCACCTACGTCGCATTTACAAGTACACTTTTATCGCGGATACAAAGAGCATTGTTACTTTGTTTACCATTTGCCGATGTTCGTTCGCAACTGAGTTGTTGATTCTTTAAATGTTCATCACTGAAATGTATTTCAATTTGTTTACATAGTAGATGCGAAGTGACGATTTTCTGGCTTGGATGACGGAGGTGTGGGCACGAGCAGGTGGCGGAAATAAATTTCTATTTTTTGCCTTGCAAGCAGGTCATTGCTTTGTGTAGGAGTGACGAGATGCACAAATGGATTGAAATCCATTGAAGAAAGGGGAACAATTGAATTTTAAATATCTATAGGCGTTCTTTGAGGTAGAAGAGGGCCTTATGATTCAAATTCGAATATTAATTTAAGACAGACAGACGTTGTTTAAAACTTACTATACATCAACATTTAAATGATTAATAAGCCTGAATCAGTCTAGCTTGCAATTGGTCTTATCAAACTCTCAACTTACTTAATTAGGAATATATTATTACACAGATACAAGAGTATTAACATTTAATGAGCTTTTTAATGCGCAATTACACGTCGGGAAAAATTAGTACTAGGGATAATATCTTAACTTATTCACAAGCCAAAAATAGACGAGCAAACTTTATCGTATATAGTACAGCTTAAACGTCGATTTGAGGTTCTGCTAATCTTTTTCATGATACAGTGAACTTAAAAGGAAATTACAGCTTTATGTCTTATCGTTGATCAGTATGAAGGTATAAAGGTAAAGATGATCATCTCCCCTCTTGTTACTCTAGGTGGGTCTAGGTACAATAAAACCTGAAATACTGTTTGTCACGCGTCGGTTATTAGACAATTATAAAAAGGAGAGCATTTGTGATGAGAATATTTATTCAGTTGAAAAATTCAAGGAAGATAAGTCTCTATTTTAAAAGTGAATAACTTTGAATATCATTCGATAAAATTATAATGGATAAGCAGAACCAACTTAGCAACATTTTTTTTTGTCATCGTGGGTACAAAACATCGACAATTTATGATTTTTGAAAATAATTTTATTCATTCGTCAACGCTTCTTTAATTCACGCAATATTTCTTGAACTCAATCCTAAGATTTCCATACAGCTGTCTCGGAAGGGCACTTTCCGCCTTAAATAAAATTTTTCTAATAATTTAATTTAGCATCACTCTTTTGTTTTTTTTTGGCCAAATATTTGCAAGCAATGAAGTAGTGTACAAGGAGGCTTGTTTCAAAAGTCATAATTTCACCATAAGCCTGGGCGTCTATTTTGGATTGCCATCCTTATCGATCCTACGATTAAGTGACAAAAACTCGAGGTATACTATCCAATTATACTTGAAAGCATTATCGTCATATCTGACTGAACTTGTCAACCTTTTTCAACCATTAAAATTTTTTTTTATGCTTCACCGCAATGATTTGCTTCAAAAGCTCTGTGTCATTATCAATATCACTTATCGACCCTGAGTCACACAGTGTCTTAGTCCAAACCTTTTAAGAAATATTGGCAGTATAAAGCAATTGGTAAGCCGACACATTCAGTCTATCTGACCATCGTTCATAATAATTTCTTTTACTGTTTCCATGTTTTCATCGATTGTTTATGAGCACGGCCATTATCATCTTCATCGCCTTTACGATCCTCTTGAAATGCAAGACTAAGTTTGACTCAAATTATTTTCTCAATTATAATTATTACTACGGGCCCCATTTTGAACTTGGAAGTTCACAGAACCTCGTTGATCACCCTTTTCCAAGCCACCATGCCATGAGTGTCTTCCTTCCATATTTCACTGTTGTATCCCATTCTATCCATCCTCATATTGTCCTCTCATCTACGAGCCGGCCTTCCTAGCGGTCTTTTTCTTGCGGGTCTTACACTCATTATTCTCTTGACTGTTCGTCATCCTACGTGTCATGCCCATCTTAGCCTCCACGATTTTAGTACATACTTAGGCAATACTTGAGACTAAATAGAGTTCCTTGAGCTTTTAATTATGTAGTTTTCTTCATTCTTGCCTGGCTCTTTTTGCTCCTTTTCCACGATAGATTCTCATTCAGATTTTGTTATCAAGGATCCGAAATCTATTTTCAATAAAGTGTCACTAGCGTAATTATAGTTTCTTGACTAGTGTGACAAAAGAGTTGTTTTGTTCCATCATCGCGAAAAAGCACATGTTACCCATTTTATAGCCTTTTATTTATTTAGTTTTTCCGGAACTGGCTTCTAACAATACGGTTTCTACATATTTGAACTAGTCCACTTTTCCATAACATTTAATATATACAGTCAGGTGCGACTCAGGCCGGTAAAGAACTATGATCAAAAAGTAATGGTAATCGGTTATTCTTCCCAGGTATCGTTATAGCTTAAGGGGAGCCAGAGCCAAGCTTTTCTCATTCACTTACATATGTTGTGTGCGATTTGTTTTTCACATATGTGAACGGCACCTACAGTTTAATGTCGATTCCGAACAGCGAGCGCCGAGAAGCTTTTTCAAGGCAAGTGTACTACGGGGGGTTTTGCCAGTACCCCCGCCGAGGAGAGAAGCCGCGCAATGAACATTCGATGGCGTTGATGCATCAGAGGCGGACACATTACCCACTGCGCCACGTCGCTCTCTGTTATTACCAGTATTTAATTATAAAAAAAATCATATAAATATACTACGATTTCCAAGAAGGACTCTGCTTGCCCATATTCCACAGCTGGGCAGAACATCCACTAAAGATGAGCACCCCAAAAAGCGCCCATCCTCGTCGCTTCCTGAAGATAACATAAATAAGTCGAAAACGTTGCAATGCTACAAATCAATAAGTGACCATCGAGCATATAGCTGAGGTGACAAGGATCTCGAATTGCATATGAAAAAGGTCTCTGCGCTTTGGCTGCCGAGAATGTTTACCGACGAGCAAACGAAAAACTAGTCCACATTTCGAGGGTGAGTCTCGAAAAGTTCCCAGCAGATCGGGAAATGTTGTTTTTACGTATCATGACCATCGACGAAACCTGGATCTGCTATTTTGATTTTGAAGCTAAACAACAAAGTATCAAGTTCGGCGAAAAAGGTTATGGCATCCGCTTTTTTTGGGACGCTGAAGGAATAATTATGGTGGAATATTTGAAATAGGGGTCTTACTATGCAAACCAAACAAGTAGATTGCGGGACATTTTAAAAGAAAAAAGATGGGAGCTTAAGTGCTATTTTACCAACTCAATGCACCGACTCACAAAGCCGTAGTTGCTATAGCTCCCATTCAAAAAACGAGATTCGAACTGCTCAAACACAGGTCGTATTCGCTAGATCTATCTTTCAGTGACTTTACCTTTTACCCTCGGCTCAAGGAACACATCCGAGGCAAGAAATTTAAGGACGATAGAAAAGTAATGGCCGCTGTTGAGGCGTTTTGGGATGGTCAAGAAGAATTTTTCCTGGAAATAAGATGGACGAAATATATTGACTATTGATCTCATATTTATAAATACCGTGATCTATTCTCAATATCTTTAATATTGGATCACTCCTCGTATATTAAGTTGGCTTATATTTACCCCTAAGCCTACTTCCTACCTTGCCATTATTAGACTTACTCTTAACTCTTTCCTAAGAAAGTCCCGATTGTCAGCTCATGCTAAAGCGGATATAAATGTATTAAAAGTTATTCCCTGAAAGAGTTCTTTTCTCATCACGTTGTCCAGCACCCAATACAAAAAAATTATAGCAAGTCGTCTCCTTGTTTTACTACTTCACGTATTAAAAATGTTTCAGTTAAAACGTTCCGTAGTTGAACTCGCCCTTTGTTTCTTTCTATATTGTCTATCAGATTATACAGTCACACGCCGTTTTAAAAACTACTAAAGGTTGGGGGAACGTTTCATGAAATTCCCATTTTTTTTTTCTGAAAGAATGCTGAAAATCCGGTCATTCATCGAGCGGTTCTTCCCGAAGGCACGGTAGTCTTCGATTACTTCCATAGCGTACGATGCCAGTCTCTTTGAGAATATATTTGGTAACGTGACAGCAGCGATATTTTTAAATACGAGAAAGAAAACCGATCTTTTCTATTCCTCGAAGATATGTGATGAGAACGTGTAACGTCTCTGTGTGTTTGTCACACAACGTGGACGGGGTGCAGATGGTTTGTGTCGAAGATGGTCGTTTACTACTCTCCGGGCGTGGTTGTCCTAGATCGGATTTGAGAGATTCGACTGAATTTGCGTTGGTTGTAGTTCACAATAACTCTTTCGTTTCCATGTCATTAAGGTGTTATATTGGAAATGTACACATAGAGTATGAATTTTGAAATGATCTTATGCTGCGAGTGTTATGCCTTCGTCAGCACTTTTTTGATCATCTGTCATTCACAACTGATGTTGTTACACAGTTTTTCCTTATCGGAGCTACAGACCTTTGGCTCAACAGTCATTGATGATTACCATTGCACCACGACCACCGACCTCTGCTACGTTGCTCTCGTGTTTTCCACCAAACATTCTTTCTAAATGTTAGCAAACTTTTTCCTTCACCATTGTCATTTGGTATCCTTAAAAAACTTCTGGCTTCCTTATGTAAGGTCTGATATTATACTAGCTAACATTAATATTTATAACTAAAGGGTCCGCCATCTAACATTTTTTTTTTCAAGTAGTGCTTATTTCGTGAATGGTAACACTTAGCTCATGTCTGATTTGACAGATAATTAGTTTTATCCTTCCGCTGAACGAATATGGTTGTGTATACGCTTAAACAACGCTGGGAAATATTGCGACATTACTTTGAAAATCATGGTAATGTTGCAGAATGTGTGCGAAAATTGCGTACATCTTTTCAGATGAAGCTCATTTTGATCTTGGCGGGTATGTAAACAAGCAAAATTGTCGCATTTGGGGCACAGAAAACCCGCACGCATACATTGAAAAGCCGGTGCACTCAAAACGAGCCACTGTTTGGTGCGGATTTTGGTCCAGAGGCATAATTGGGCCATTTTTCTTCGAAAATGAGCAAGGAGTGGCCGTTACAGTCAATGGCGATCGTTATCGGGCCATGTTGAACGAATTTTTGTTCACAAAAATTGAAGAGGAGGATATTGGCAACATTTGGTTTCAACAGGACGGCGCTACGTGCCACACAGCCGAAGCTACACTCGATGTTTTGCGCCCTGTTTTTGAAGATCGCATTATCAGCCGCAGAGCTGATGTCGTTTGGCCACCTGGGAGCTGCGATTTGACACCGTTGTGGGGTGCCGTCAAAGATAAGTGTTACGCCGACAAGCCAGAGACAATTGACGCTTTAAAGGACAATATTCGTGAAGCCATTGGTGAAATACAGCTGCACACAATCGATAATGTGCTTAAAAATTGGACCGATCGTGTAGGCTACTGCATGGCCAGCCGAGGCAGCCATTTGAATGAAATTATTTTCCATTATTAACCGGAAGGATTGTACTTTCAACTAAAAAAATAAATTTGAGAAAATATTCAGTAGTTTTTTTTATAGCATTTTCAAAAAAAAAAAAAAGTTATTTGGCGGACCTTATATTACTGGTTCAAAACTACCATATAACCTAGAGGACGGTTACACATTTTATTACCTTAGTATTGAAGTTTTTTTCCATTCCTATTCCGCTCACTGGTCATAGGTCAATTGACTCCAAATAATTTTCGTAGTACCTTGCCGTCCTTGCTAAGTATTGCCCATTGAGTAGCCGTTGCAAGTTCTAGTTAATTTCCATATTTTTCTCTATTTCTGTATTAATTTCCGCAGAAAACTTATTAAGTACATGTCTAATGATCAATTACTTCTTCAAATACATTCTCTTGTTGCTGTTCTGTGCTTCTTCACTCCTATTCTAGTCAAAATTTTTTTTCAAACGTACCCTCATCCCTGGCAGTAGAGTATTAAAGCCAATTAAACTCTAAAAGGTTCTCTTTGATGTCATTCTAAATAGTTTGTCGATTGGCGCGGGTAGATTTTGGCGGCTATATTGTTTTGGTGAAATCTGTCAATCTATATTTTATTATTCAGTTACTAATGCCAAATTACCATGATAAGTTACACCATTGAACAGCACGTCCAAATGATAAAATTCTATTATCAAAATGAGGGTTCGTTAGTGTAAACATTGCGCGTTGCGTTCATATTACAGTAGATGTAGTGTCCCTTCACAGTGGACTCTTCAACTTTTGATGGCCAAATTTGAGATGATCGTTTCGGTAATCAATCAACCAACCTTCGTACGTTAAAGGAATGCAAGATCGGCCGACAGCATCTACGCCGTCCGTGAAAGTGTAGAGCAAAACCCGAAGCAATCGGTTTCTCACAAGAGTTCTTCTTTCACATATTTCAACTTGGCGAGTTTTGCGTCGTGACTTGGGCCAACACCCGTACAAGATCCAACTGACCCATGAGCTCAAAGTCCATGATCATAGACAACGCCTCTTGTTCGCTGAATAGGCTTCGGAACATTTGGAAGAGGAGTTTTGGATGAATGGCTGTCTTAACAAGCAAAATTGCCGCGTATGAGGTTCACCAGGTGACAACGCGTTCTCAAAAAGTTACTGTTTGAAGTGGATTTTTGTCGGCGTCTTTGGTCCATACATTTCGAAAACGACGTTGGCGAGGCGGTCACCGTTGATGGCGAATGCTACAGAACGGTGATAACACATTTCTGATGGCCCAAATTTAACTATATGGATCTAGGCGGCATGTGGTTATAGCAGGATGCCGCGATTGACATTCTGCATGAACGATTTCAGGGTAAGGTGACGAATTGGCTACCAATATCATGCGATTTGACCCCATCAGATCTTATGGGATTTTCTAAAGTCGCAGATCTATACGAATAAAGCACAGTGTGAACATGATATAAGCTATCGCTCAAATTCAGCCGGATCTATGCGGGAGAGTCATTGAAAATTGGGTCAATGAGATCTGTGCCACCGCAAGAAGTCGAGGTGGCCGATTTTATTAGTATCTTACACAGAGGCTTGTTTTATTCCACTTTAACATTTACCCGCCCTTATTGAAAAACCCTTTAAATGATGTAATATTGGACCAACTAACACCGTGCCTGATTGGAATCAATTCTTATATGTTTCAATGACAAACATGTAGCTCTTCTTATGACTAGGTATTGGGAAACCATATGCGTATAATCAAAATAAGTCACCCATGTACGACAAGTTGCAATTTTCCAATGTAATCGGAGTTGAGAAACACACGTCGATTGACAGATTATTGCATGTCAAGAAATTGTTTCAAGAAATTACTGCGCGACAGGAAAATCTATGCGGATGCAACCAACTGCTAAATCGCGCGTATAATCAACAAACACGATTTTTGAATAAAAGCTCAAAATCCATTCAGTTTTGAATATGAAAGACATCATCGTCGAAATAATTTACTTAATCGACAGATTAGGTTTAGGGGCAAGGGATATTGAACCTAAAGCCCTTTTTGAAAATTAAAACTTTATGAATCGAATACTCACTTCAACTTTATTCACAGAAATTGTGTGCTACATCACAAGTCATTTTCACAGAAATACACTATAAACATTGAACGTCGGCGCCACTTCCATTCCCGTCGAATGCATTAGGCAAAGCTTGAGGACTACGCTCCGTTTCTGCAACTTCTCCTTCCATCCAAAACCGCCAATCATTCGAAACTGAGGGCAGCAACAGAACTGGGCATTGATGAGGAGTAACTTGTACTTCCGAACCATCGTCTCTTGCACAAAAATGTGTTTTCCTGCTGAATCAAACCGTAATTTCTTTTCCAACCGCCGAAATGAATAAATATACTATCGCATCCAACTAATGATTTAACAGGAAGACCCGCGATTATACGGAGGTCTTACATGACAATTCTTTTTAATATTGTAATCACCACCCAACACGCGCAGACAACGAGAAATTTTAGACAATTTCTATTGCCAAAAAAATATTAAAATATTTGCTTTAAAGATCAAGGCCGGTTCCGATTGCCGGATACATCTAAGCCATAATTTAAAAAAAACAGTGAGCAGTTGACGATAAGGACACTCCTCGTTATTCGGTCTGTGATAAGGTTCTTGTATTTATTTCTGGGATGGTCACTCCCCATTTCAAAGTTGCCAGTAACGACTCGTGGTGATGAAACATAATATTCGAATCACTTCATCCGTACTTGATTGCGACCTCTATACCGAACCGAGAAGTTCGAGGAATTTATAGGCTGTGATAACGCACTGTTGGTGGAACATTAACACTTGGCTTAAAGTGTGATTGGCCTGCAATGCACTTTTGCCTCGTTGCAGTTAGGTTTGTGTAGAAGGTTTGCAATCTATTCGATTGGGTCATAAAGTTGTCCAGTGCCCGTGGAGATATTTATTTATAAATGAATTGTTACTATTCGGAGAATGATAAGGGATCGAGCCGAGCGGTCAAATTAGAACTTTATACCGCACCGATAAGGGTTGCTACTGTTCTTTAATTGATACTAGGTATGTGGGTTTGTGACTTTGCTAAACAGTGGAGTATGAACAAATATGAAATAAAGTCACACAATTCCTTTTCTGACCTGTTGTGAGGGTGATCTCGTATTTGCATTCAATTACAATGCACGCGCAATGATGAAACGCACTCGTGTGAACAACCCACACGATATTCGCGTGCACGTCAAAGAGCATTGATCGACGCGCGGCAAATTGCTTTGTTCTGTTTATTAGCTGCTGTTGGTTGTTACAGTTAATCTCTGTTTTCCTTTTATTTAAATGCTTTTTCGACGATAAGTCATAAGGCGACTTCCTTACATATTGTTTCTTTTTTCGTTCAACAATGCAGCTCATTGTATCACACCGTAATTCCGTAGAAAAAGTTATGAGCACACGATCACACCTGATGCTCGGAGAGCTGGTGAATTCTAATGAGGAAAAAAACTGGAAACGATGATTTACAATAAGATGTATAAATCTGCATTCGTGTTTCGTAGTACCGAAGTTCCAAGTCGCTAGCAAGTGCTATCAAGAAACACAGACTTCTGCCGCGTGAGTGTGGTGTTTCGATGAATGACTTTGTTGTTTACGTAACGATATTTCTTCAGATCAAAAATCTTGCAAATATTTTGAATTATCATTATCGGTATACAAGTTGATTGTAAATAAAAACAGATGTTGTCGGTCGTTGGTGTTGTTATCACTTTATTGTTTTGTTGTTTGTGTCACTGTTTGTGGGCATAACACGTTGGCGACAACTATCTTTCATTTATTTCTAAAAATAGTCCTCGCTTTCAGTAGGGCGTTTTTTAGCAACCGAAATGTAAATCGAGCCTCGAGCTCCGATAGAAAACTCATTGCTGAGGAGTATCAAACGCGGATGCTTCGTTCTATATCAGCATGCTTTCAATACCCCACTCCAAATTCATATTCCTGTCACTGGCATTGGGATCGAGGAGGACGGGGTTCATTATCGAAGGTCTGCAACCGAATTTCGCCCAGCCGAAGCGAGAAAGAGTTCGCACTTCAGCGGAAAGGACTTGTTCTTCTGTATTCTTCCTTTCACCTAATTTGACAACTAAGGTCAATAGTTTCTCATACTAGGGGTTCAATTATGCACATCTGGTCGACGGATATTGGCTTCACAAAAAGCGAAAGGAGTAACTGCAGACGAACACCTTGTCGCTCTGTTAGCAAGTCCAACTCCTTGCGGTGCCATCTGGAGACTCCCTCTGGGAGTTACTAACGGAGAAGGGCGAATGGCAAGTTTCCTGCAAAAAAAAACCAAATCACTCCGAAACAACCACAAGCCTCGGATAAGTATGGATACACTGTTGACGACCCCGGCAAGCGTAAAACAAAAAAGGACAATGAACTTCGGCTCTGCACGTGGAATGTGAGATCCCTTAACAGACCACGTGCAGCTGATGAACTCGCAGAGGCCATTGGCTGCAAAGCAGAAGTGCGGTGAGATGGGCCGGGTAAAAGTTGGATGAAAAACTGCGACCTCTACTACGGCGATTACTATAGAGGGGGAAGACAGCGCTTATTCGGATGTGAATTTATTGTTCGAGGCAGACTTAGGCAAAAAGTCTTGAGCTTTAAATTCATAAGCGAGCGCCTCATAACAATCCGCATCAAGACTAAATTCGGCAACATTAGCCTGATTTGCGCCCACGCTCCGACGGAGGACAGAGATGACAACAGCAAACATGACTTCTATGATCTCCTAGAAAGAACATATGATCAATGCCCTAACTATGACAGTAAGATAGTTCTAGGAGATTTTAATGCACAGCTGGTAAATAAAGAAATTTTTGCTAGAGTTATCGGAAAACAAAGCCTACACAACAACCGAGGAGCCAACATCAACTCGGATCATTACCTTGTTGTAGCCAAGGTAAGAACACAGATGTCAAAAAAACAACGGAGTCGAGAAAGAACACCATGGTTTGATGTCAGAAAGCTACAATCGTAGACGACCGCCTCCACTGACAATAGAAGAAGACTGGAAACATTGTCAAAGAGTCTTCAAAGAATTTGCCACTGATGTGCTGGGTTTCACCACACCACCCAAGAAACACCCATGGTTTGACGACGAGTGCAGACAGGTCCATGCAGCCAAACAAGACGCCTACAAGGCTATGCTGCCCGTGAGCTCTACGAACAGAAAAGGAGGGAAGAGAACCGGCTTCTCAGAAAGAAAAAGAAAGAGCATGAGCGGTCGAGTCGATGGAAAGGTGCTACAGCAGGAGTGAAGTCCGAAAGTTTTACCAGAAAGTAAAACATTTATCAAGTGGAAATAAATTTTTGACTGAAGCCTGTCGGGACTAAGATGGACAACTAGGAGTAGAATCGCAGCCGATGTTGAGAATTTGGAAGAATCATTTCTGTAGTCTGTTAAACGGCGACGAGGACCCAAATATCCCTATCAGACAGAATACCCCACTCAATCTGGATGACGATATACAAGAATTCCGCCCCCGTGACTTTGACGAAGTCAAAATAGCAATATCGAGCCTCAAGTCGAAGAAAACTGCTGGAGCGGACGGACAGTCCGCGGAACGGTTTAAAGCAGTTGGATGATCTCGTAGGACGCATGCACCAGCTCATCTGTATGCATGCCCGATGAGTGGAATCTCAGTGTCGTTTGCCCGATCCATACTAAAGGAGACCCCTTTGACTGCGCCAACTATAGAGGAATAAGTCTCCTTAACATCGCCTACAAGATCTTATCTGCCGTTTTGTGTGAACGCCTGAAACCGTTCGTCAACAACCTGATAGGTCCATATCAGTGTGGTTTCAGGCCAGGGAAGTCCACAATAGACCAAATCTTCACACTGTAGCAGATCCTGAAAGAGACACAAGAGACACCACCTATTCGTCGACTTCAAGTCCGCATATGACAGCTTGCATAGAGACCAGCTGCTCGTATAAAAAGCCATGTCTAGTTTTGACATCGCTACCAAGCTCGTCAGATTGTGCAGGATGACGATGCTGCTCCATCAAGGTCGGCAACGAACATACCGATACCTTCAATGTCAAAAAAGGGTTTAGTCAAGGCGACGTGCTGTCATGTGACTTTTTTAACTTAATACTTGTGAAGATTGCGCGAAACTCACAAGTCAAGCCCGGAGGCACGATTTTCCAAAATTCCGTTCAACTGCTGGCTTACGCAGGTGATATTGACGTGATTGGTCGAACACAGCGAATCGTCACTGAGGCATTCGCTGGCATTGAAGCGGAATGGCTAAAATGGGTCTAGCGGTAAATGGGTACATGTTGCTATCAAGAAAGGACGTACAGCATCGACGTCTCTAACAGAGCATCACAATGGGCAGCAAGAACTTCGAGGTAGTCAAGGACTTCGTCTACCTCGGCTCCGCAGTAAAAGGGAAAACCACCACGGTCCGAGATCAAACGCAGAATCACTCTTGCTAATAGCTGTTTTTGTGGGCTCAAGAGGCAATTGAGTAATAGAGAACTCTCTCGAAAGACCAAGTTGGCTTTATATAATATTCTAATCATCCCAGTCCTATGGTGCAGAAGCATTGACGTTGTTGAAAGTGGATGAGGAAGCACTTGGTCTTTTCGAGAGAAAAGTTCTGCGTGCCATCTTTGGTTCTGTTTGCGTTGATGGCATCTGGAGGAAAGCGTATGGACAACACAGCTCCTCCCCGAAGAGTCTTTGAATCCCATCCATTGGGACGCCCTCGACTCAAATGGCGCACACAAGTGGAAAAGAACCTCAACCAACTTGGTGTGCGAAATTGGGGAAGGCTAACAGGAGATCGCGCCGGCTGGAGATGCTAGTTATTTGAGGCCCAAGCCCACACCGGCGCCATCTAAAGAAGAAGAAGAAGAAGTTGTTCCGATTTTTGTTGCGGGTAAGTCTGCGGAAGGGCAATCGCGTGGCGCCTTTGCCTTACAAGGTCTTGACTGACCTGAATTGAAGCCAGTAGACCAAACATAATGCCGTATTTCCTTGATTGGGTATTGGAAACAAAGGAACGAGAGATTTTCTCAACAGAAAATCATTTCTAGTGATTAGACACACATTTCTGTTTGTCTTGGTACGTCACATATGGAACTCTTCAAACCGAAGAGAAATAATGGAACAACCTTTCTATCCATAGCAAAACCTAAATAAAAAATAGAACGAATCAGGCTAACACAAAAATACAAAATTCCCGGTAATTTTTGAACATGCTCCTTACTCCGGACGTCCAACTTTAATTTCCTCAAACTCATTTGGCCAATCTTCTGCAAATAATTTCCATAACAACTGAGTAGCTATTGCACATGCTGATAGATTTGCATGCATTGATCCTCAAACCAACTTCATTACCTATCCAGAACCACATTTGTCTGCCAAACACGTTTTACAGATCTAATTTTATCGAGCAGTAACCGAACAACAAACCCATCCAGCTTCTATCTCAGCATATGTCTACAGCAGAGCCAGTGCATCTATTCCTCATCCACATGACAATGTCAAGTATACGATTAGGGTACGAATAGACGACTGTCAATCAATATCGTAAATCTTCAATTCGCCTTTCCCTTGGCCGACGAAAACGTTTAGACAATATCGCATTGTTTTCTAGTTTCAGTCGTCTCCTAAACACGTTCACAGACGACACTCCTAAAATAGCCGCATACATATGTTCTTAACCAAAACTACAACATCAAAAGCTGGGAGGAGATTCCCACACTTTTTCGACTCTTGCCAAATAGTTTAGTTGCCGCAAAAAAAAAAATGGAAAACACTTTCTATTTAAATTTGCATTCTGTCTCATCAAGATGATTCGTTCATCTTTTTATTGACGGATGCAGGTACCTAGATATACGTATTACTCTCCTCAATAAGTATTAAGTTGTA
Source organism: Merodon equestris (assembly GCA_958301585.1). Taxonomy (NCBI): domain Eukaryota; kingdom Metazoa; phylum Arthropoda; class Insecta; order Diptera; family Syrphidae; genus Merodon; species Merodon equestris. The sequence continues at coordinate 49,293,507 of OY284415.1, read as the reverse complement.
TAATTCCCATGTTTTTGAAATAAATAAGAAATTTTCCATTCGGGGGTCACGGATGATTTAACTTTTTTCTTTGAATTGTATTCTCTGGTTATCTGTCTGCCTGCAGGGGGCCGTTTTTATGAACCGTTAAACTATTACCTACTGCCTGATAAGGGAGAAAAACAGAGCAGCAAATCTTTTTAAATTTTTTGCTCAAAAATTATAAACAACGGAACAAAAAAAAATTTATTTCACTGTCAGGGATTCCTTATCACTCTTTGTTTGGCTTCTGTCCCGTATGGTGTTCGAAAAGACTTGATAAGTACATTTGACAAACACAAGACACTACTTAAGTGGTGTCAGTAGTATTTTGACAAGATCGGCGCACACCAAGATCGGCTCTTTATTTTTCTGCCATGTTCAATTCACATAATGGTAGCACATCAAACTAATCATCTGATGAACTCTTGGAGGCATAAACACCCGGAAACTGCTCTCGATTGGAGGATAAAGCCTCGTCGGAGGTACCTAACTACGTCAACGGAGCCTGACGTATTCATTATACTTCTATGTCGCATGCACTGTTTTCGCTTTTAATAACGATCGTGAAACGTTTGCTTATCAGCTACTCGAATGGGTGTTTTTTTACTCAGTCTGACGATAATCTGGAGCCATTAAGGGCTTAGCGATTTGTCCTAATATTTTCAATAGAATTTTAGCTCGTGTGACTGACTGACTAGCTAAATGAGCTATAAAATAACGAGGTTCGACGGAGAACGGAGTTGTGATTAGATTGAACGCGCAACACATAAAGCGATTTGAGCGTCAGAAATTGCGATTTTACAAATTTGATTTCTTTTTCGAGTGACGATATTTTAATGGATAACGAAAATATTATTTAAAGTGGTTCCATCCGCGATTTAATGGAATTTAAAGATTTCCAGCGATTGGTTAATTATTTTTATGGGTAAAGAATTTGACTGAATTTTTCTATCCACTTCGGCAGCTGTTCATTTATTTATTTGGACTATGATTTTCAAATTTGGCTACTGATGTACAAGTTGGCTTCCAATTAGCTTCAAGTTTTCTCAAATGAATTGAAGAGATATTAAAAAAGGGCTATTCCTTTGGAGACTTGCTTAGAGACTATCGCCCAGAAATTGGTGTGTCTTCTAGCACCGGTGACACGGAATTCAAATCACGCAATAGTCAACCCACAACACTACGATTTCTTTACGAGTTGAACTGCACTTGAAAGTTATCGACTCAAAAAGCAGTGCGTTTGTGGATATATCTAATGTTTCGAACCGAAAAAAATAGTTATTACCAAAACGTCATCCAATAAGAGGTGTCATTTTAAAATTCCTGCCAAAGTCGAACTGTCAACACCCATCTATCTTTGTGATGATAAACAAAAACCAGGAGATTATAAATCATAAGTAATGGATACCTACATAATCACACAACTTGTGGAAGTAGTGAAAATATCGCTGAAACTAGGCATGATGTTCATACTATTTTTGGTCAACATTATGATCCATTTTCCACAGCCAAAGAGAATTCAATCGATAAATTTGAAAATCTTGGACAGGTTAGTGAAGTAAAGATCTCAATTTATGTTCGTCGGGCAAAGCCACTCCGAATGTGTAAGTGGATTGAAAGTCAAGATGTGTCATATGAAGACAGAAATTGAGTCTATCTGTAACTACTTTAGACCTCATTTCGCATTAACATCCTGGCTACCAGCTTATAACCTTTAGTTGCCACAAAATTTAGAGTTAGTTTCATTGGCCTGGATGTAGAGACTCTCTTATTCGAAAATTCAAGAAAAATAGTTAAGTAACTTCTCCATGTGTAACATTTTCAGATTGATTCGGTTTGTGTGCAGGCCTTGCTGAGCGCTTTGAAATTTATTTTCAGAGGAATGAAGCGAAATGCCATACTACTGATGAAAAATAATTTTTTAAGTGCGATTTTACTGTCCCCGTGCGAGTTTCTTACAATTATATCTTCGTCCTTTGGTTTTCTATTCTTTTACCTCTAAACCTATAATGCTTCCTTGCCCGCCATTAATAGACTTTAGGTTTGCTTATTAACAACCTTATTAAACGACGAGTATTCCCCATCGTTATCGTCCTGCACAGACTTACGAATTTGGAATATTAAAACATGGCATGGCGCTGTATGAATCGTGTCTATAGGCAGGCAGATTTAAAGCTGCCAAAAAAATTGTGCGCCCCAACCTGAAATTCGTGAGAGTTGTCGAAGACTTTTCGTTTATATTATTTATCATTATTACCGACTCTTTGTAACTCAGAAGCCCAGAGCCTCTTTGATCACCTTTCGTCAAGCCTCCCTGACATGAAATACCTTCTATATTTCCCTCTTCTGTCTCATATCTTCTAGATCCATCCTTGTATTCTCCTCCCATTTACGGCACAGTCTTCTTGGCGGTATTTTTCTTACGTATCTCTACTCATTATTCGTTTGACTGTTGGTCCATGTTCATTCATTCTACGGATTCTGCGCATCTTAGTCTTCGCGATTTACTTACGTGGACAATGTTTGGGCCGAATAGAGCTCCTCGAGTTATTGATTGTGTAGTTTCTACGTCCGCCTGTTTCTTCGTCATGTTTTCCACCTTAAGCTCTTGTTTTCGGAATCTATTAAACCCTTGTTAGTCAGAGACCAGATTTCATAAATACGGATTTTAGCATTGCGAGACAAAGGAATAGTTCCGTCATCCTGCGTTGCCCATATGCAGTCTTTTATTTCGATTTGTATGTTTTTTTTTTACCAGAGCATATGATTCCAAGATACAAGGTGGCACAAAATGAATCATCCACTTTTGTTTTGGAATTACTTTTTCACTAAATAAAAACAGTAATTTTGGATAATGGAAATCTTTATTTGGACCTTTGCATTTTTTTGTGTTAAGTGGAAAAGATGATATTCGTCGTGGCTGCTGCCAGTGTTGATACACATTCGTACCCATTTTATCGTATTTTCCATGACTTTCCCCAAGATTTCCGGTGATAACTGTTTGCCTTCCTGTCGAATGTTCTCCTTAAGGGCCCAAAAAAAAGGTCTGGGATGGTTAAATCGGGCGATCTTGCTGGCCATGCCAAATCGCCAAAACGGGAGATTACGTTCAGGAAACGCTACATTCACAATATCCTCTGGGGTTCACCAAGCACCGCTCATCCAATTCCGGCAGTAAGAGGTCGTTTATCATGGCCCTGCGGCGTTAGTCTGTTATAGTGATCGTATTGCCGATAGCTTCTTAAAAAAACTGTCGGCCTAATTACTCCTCCCGCGTGAACGCCGCACCACACAGTGGTTTTGAGTGGATGTAATGGCTCTTCGTGCATCACACGTAGATTATCTGTGCTTATTGACGTAATCGCTTAAGTGGAAATGCGCCTCGTCGCTCATGATGATTTTCGACATAAAATCGTCATCTTCGTTGTTGAGATAAAATATGGCTTTACAGTAATTTACACGTGACTGACGGTCAGCAGGCAGCAGGCAGAAACATGTGTACATTTTTCACTAAAATTCGCTGTATGGTCCTTCTAGTGATGCCCAAATGCGTGGCCGGACGTCTGGTTGATGTTTCTTCATTCTTAGCGACATCGGCAGCCACAGCCGCTATATTCCCGGCCGAACGACCATTCCGGTGCGGCCACGCCCTGCATGATCTCCTGCTAAGCGCCGGAATGTTTGTCCAGTTGGCGGTGAGGAAATCGACGTCCAAATTTACTCTGCGCTAACACCACCGACCACCACCAATCATTGGTCAAAAAAATCGACAGAATTATTCCATCCTCTTGCAAATTATAGAACTCCATTGCTTGTCTCTTTGTATACTGCAGCTGTTTAGTTCACAAATATCGAATATGATAGACGTGCGACGCCATATTCAAAAATTATAACATCTTCCGATAGGGTGATTAATATTGCGACGCCTTGTATTTGAACGTGCCCATTTTCTAAAGGTGTTTATCAGGTGCGCAGCGTGGATCGACCCAAGTCGTTCAATGATCACATCTATGGTTTTCTCTTCACTTACTTCTCATTGTCAGCTTACTTTGTTTCCTGCCATCATTACATTTTCTAAATTTATTTTGACTGTTCCCTCACTATCCCCCCGTATGTCCAGATCATCAGCGTAATCTAGAACGGATGTGATTCCATTAAGGCATATTTCTCATTTTCTTGAATGGATCTTATTACGTATTCAATCACCAAATTAAAAAGAAGTGGTGACAAGGCACTTCCTTCCTTCGAATGTGACAGATAAGATTTTTCGTACATTAACTCGCCATTTGTTTCCTTTAAGCTTAACTTTTTCAGGATTCCCAGCTTCACAAGGACGTGATACATTTTCGATCAGATTATAGAGTCATATGTCTTTTTAAAATCAATGTAGTTTACCGTTTCGTGGAATTCCCATTTATTTTCTAAAAGCTGAAAATCTAGTCACTGGGTAGTGTCCAAATATTTCCTTATCGTATGACGTTAGTCTCTTTAAAAGAATATTTGATAGGACCTTGTAACAAGTTGGCAGCAGCGATATTATTCAGTAATTCGTGCATTGTGTTCGATACGCGAATGACGACTGTTTTTCCATTCCTTGGGGATAGTTGCGATGAGCCCATGTAACCTCCCTGTTAGTTCATCTCCCGTATATTTTAGTGATTCCGACGGGTTTCGGTCGGTCCCTGCGACTTTGTTATTTTTAAGCCGATGGTTTGCTTCTTCTTTCCCAACGTTTGGCAGTTTTAACTGAACTTCTGCTGTATGGTAAATATATTTTCCATTGCTGCTAGCACTGCATGTATGTACTCGTACATAAAGCTGTTCGTCTCCCCTATTGGGCTGCAACTCTTTCGTTGTCCGAAACAAGCTTCCCATTATTGTTGTGAATAAATCTTGATCTGGCCTGGTTTCTTTTTCGCATCGCGCTTAGCCCTGCATATATATATCGCTCTCGTGTTTTTAGCCGGACATTCTTTCTGGATCTTAGCAGATTTTTTCATTTGCTATTGTCACATTTTTCAAAGGAGATAACTGATTTCCTTTCGTAGGCCTTAATATCTTGTAGGCATGATCTCGTTGCTATTTTTCAGGGCTTTTTTCGTCAAACTAAAATTATAGTTTCGGGGCCTTGCAATAAACTAGTTTGTTTTTCGCTGCTTCGCCTACAACACTTGGTATTGTTGACTATACTGCTTCTACGGGTATTGTTTCGTCATTAGTTTCTATGGCATCTAGTATTTAATTTCGTCCTGGCATTGATGCTGCATACGAGGGTCCTTTGTGGTCTGAATCGTAATCCGCTTCTCTGTATGCTTTAATCTCTAGTGCGTTGATATGGTGTCTCCTATCTATCAGAAAATTATCAATTTCATTGCATGTTATCCCATCCAGTGACATCCGTGTAGCCTTGTGTTTTCTCTTGTGTTTGAATGTTATAGTTGGCGATCGAATTTTTTGAGCTGGCGTTTGATGAGACATGGACACTGTCAGGCTCATATATCGCCTCTTTTTCTGTTTTCCCCTGGAAATCTCCGAGTATGATTTCTCGTCGATATTCGGTCGTTGTTTGCATTATGTTCTGCATAATTTTGTTGCTTATGAAGAATCCTGTTCCAATAATGTGGGTATCCGTACCGCCCCAAGAGAAAGTGTAGCCTTCGTTAATAATTGGTTTAAAAGTCGAACTTCCTGTACCGCTGAGATACCCAAATTATACTTGCTAATTTCATTGAGTACTGTTTGGAAAGCATCCGGTCTGTACAAGCTTCGTACGTCCAACGAGGCTATCTTTATTTTTTGTTCATTCTTTTACGTGGTTGTTCTCCCTTGCATAGTTCCTATCCGGAGATCCGATAGAGGAATTAGTTTACCTCTGAAATATTTTACCCAAGGAAGACCAGCCATATCAATCACTGTGAGTCAACGATTTTTGATGGTGCTATAACGGCGTATTGTCTTAGTGATATGGGTGTATGTACCTAGTGCAGAGTCATAAGCTCTGCGCCTACCTTGGTCATTTTTATCATGGCCACAGAGATCCATTAGGAATTTAGTCACTTCTTAGGACTGGTACTCCGAGCTGCGCGTTAATTTTAACCCCTATCCCCGCAGGGAGATTTCGTATACGAGTATATTGCTGAACTGTAACCACACTGACGGAAACCTATCAGTACAATTTCATGCGTTCACACAGAAAAGCATAGAAAATAAATCATATGCGATGTTAACGAGATTTACTTTTCCGTAATTGGCTCAGTTGGGCTGGCATGTTTCCGTGGACCATAACTTATAAATAAATTAATTCGCCAGCAACTCATCTCCAATTGCTATAAACAGGTTATCGGGTAATCCGCTTATAGCAACTTTATAACGCTTTAGCTTTATTGGCGCAATTTTAACCTTATCTTTATTAGTATGATGGACGAAGTTCTATCTCCTCTTCAAACAGTTTGGATAGTGCATTCTGGCTAGCAGCCCGATATTGACTATTATCGCTGGAAGCTGTCCATGTTGTCCTTGCAGAATTCCACTCTGGCTTTATAGTCATTTTGTTTTTGATAAAACTGTTCAATATACCATGTTTTTTAGTCTCAATCCTTTCTTCTGAAAAGTGCATTCTTTTTTCTTTTTCTTTCTGCTCGTAAATCTCACGACCTGCTCTAGTCCAAGTATGCATCAAGCAACAGGCTGTTATCCCACTCCGAATGGATTATTAAGAATGCTGCATCGTAAATGTTCATATGCAAATACTGCGAAGACCCCACCAGTCTCTAAAGCATATTGTAAATTAGAAAAGCCTCGGCTCACATGGAGACTATCTCTGTATGAGTATTTCACCTTCACCTCCAAAACAAGCGTCATACCCGAAAATCCGAATACAACGCACATTAATAAGGTATAACAGCCGCTCAGCAGTCGTTTGTCTTAACCAGAATTTCATCGGCACCGAAAGTATAAAAATAAACTTTTATCTAGATTTAAGCCAAATATTTGCGCTTCACAAAGAAACGTGTGTGAAGGCACCTACAATTGCAGATAACTTCAAGTGTAACTCATAAACATATTCGCTTTGTCCATTTTTCCATGTTTTGCTTACTCTTGACATTGTTTGAAAGGCCCATTAGTTCCGCAAAAGAAATCAAATTATTATTAAAAAGCCTCTAACTTCCAGTTGTAATTTAAAACGTTTTCATTTTTTCCACTTTCAGATACGCAACATATCAAATTTCCAGCAATTATCCCTGCTCAAAAATCATATCAACCAAACCGACGATGCGCAGCGCTCGAGAGTAAATCTAAGATACTTTTCAGGGCAAATCAAACCAAAAAAAAAAAAAGAGAGAGAAAAATCTCGTGACCTAGCGTTTCAAGTGACAGAGGGACATCAATGCAACCGACAATGTTCAATTAAGTTTGCCTCAAGTACAACAAATTAAATTCATTTAAGTTCAGATTTTTTTTTTTCGTTCTTAAATTGTATCTTTTCGGTCCTTTTGATTTTTGAAAATCGTGATTTGAATTTCGTTTCTCGTCGCGTGTGTTGTAGTGATAAATAGTTAGATACTCATAAATAGTTTATTTAATAGAGAGATAGAATGGCCCACGGTGCTCCGATTCGAAGAAAATCAAACTGCAACGGAAACACTAAGTGCGATGCAGATGAGGAATCCCTGTCAATGCCAGTGCCGCCCGATGGAGGCTGGGGATGGATGGTCGTCTTTGGATCCTTCATGATTCACATTATCAGTGAGTAGATGCAGCATACGATTATACATTTACTTTTATAAATTCATTATAAGAACCCATCGTCCTCAGTTGCGGTCTTGAAATGCTCCTTCCATATAACTAGCCTGTTGCTGTGATGCTGCTACGATATTGGGTGTTCTTCGAACTACCACCATCAAGATGAAATTAATTCTGCAAAATGAATTCCGCCCCAGAGTGTACCCCTCATGCCAATCAAATCTCCGCTTCCTCCCTGTTAAACTCAAACACCGACCGAGCAATTTTCTAGAGTGCACTTTCCATCATCGTCTCGTCCGACTTCCTAGTATCATTTTACAGCGAGAAAACCACATTCCCGCTGCAACAGTGCACCGTGAATGTTAATTAAAGAAACTATTTTCCCACCCCCCTTCCCAACCCTTCGTTAAGTCGTATCGACGCACGTTCTCCACTGGGAGATTTGGTCGATAGCTGTGTATCTCAATCTTGCATAGTTACGCATTGATTTCTATTCGAATGTTAGCACTAGGAAATGGCTTACAATGTCTCGATGGGGTTGCGAGTAACTCTATCTTCTGGCCTTAATCTCCAATAACCATTCAATCGGTTGATACTATGGTATCGATAGTGTTGGTTTCCTTGTTCAACAGACGATTAAATACCACAGTTCGTTAGATAAAGTATCTTTTGTTTTTCAACTAATAAAACAATTAACACACCTTAATGACAGGCAAACCATTTACAGAGTGGCTGTTGTCAAGTTGTTAAATTTAGCAAGTCTTGTCCGGCCTTAGATTAGGGCTGTTATCTGGGCTGGCCAAGACTATTGGTCTTAATTGGAAAATAGAGTGGTAGTAATCGCATGAAATCCTCATAAGGCATTCAAACACGTGCTTTGGGATTTAAGGCGCCTAAGCTATTGTGCTCATGTACGTTAATACTTTGTTGTTTTGTAACCGTGTGACGTTAGGGGGGTTCGAAAGTGCAATAGCAAAGTGATTGCGATAGGTGCATGACTGGAATTCCAATGGATTGAATAAATGCATGCTGTGATTCACGAGACTGAGCATGAGATTTATGATTGCTCTAAGTAGCTTGTTAGCGCTTGCGTTATAAAGATTTTATACAGTTTCCTGCATACCTGATTCTTCGAGTAGCTACAAAGGAATTAATACTATTCGTTTTATGAAGTTCCTTGTAATAAATATAGGACTTACAATTCTTGACTTGTTGACATGAATTCAAGACCACTAGAATGTCTTTTAAACATCATGGTGCTATGAAAATAGCTAAGGAAAGACTAAAAGCCTCTGATATAGAGGGATTTATAGCTCACCCATTCAAAAGGCCATCTCATATTATCCTACCATAGACAGCTATAACACTATATTTGCCCTAGTAGTTTTCAGTTGCTCTTCGTCTTATTTGTTTCGTCGGATAATGAAGCGATCTAGTCAGGTGACTATGAACGAGTACATGTCCAAGACTGCACATGGCTTTTTCATAATCTACGAATGGATATCATGGTACTGGCTTGTTATCGCTATCAATCCATAGTAGTCAGCAGTGATGAATCAGCAGATGGTTTGGCTATCGGCTATTTTTACCGTCATTTACTGAATTTAATTTAATTATTTTTTTTGACAAATGTCAAGTATAATCCTTGATAATTTTGATCACGGAGTCGTCTACCACCTAACTCAAACTTAGTATGAAAAGCCAAACAGTGATTTTTTTGCTTTTAGGTTTTTCAGGATTTTATTTTTGACAGCTCACGCATGATTTGTAATTTATGTCAAAGTCACTCATACACAATAGCATTGCCATTTCGTTATGGAAGGACCTCTACCCAAATAATGCCTACAAATCATTGAATTTTATTATCAAAATGTGTGCTCTGTAAAAATGTTTTTATGTTAGAAAGAGTGACTCAAAGTTAGGCTTACTTTATCGACATTTACAAAAATACTCTTGACAAGATAAATGGCAAGCATTGGTTTATCAACTTAAATTAAGGTTTTAGAAAAAAAATTCCTACGATTTTCTCTTTTTTGACAATTAAAAACCAGACGCTTAAAAATTAGCATATTACATTTCATAAGATTCGTGAATTTCACGGTCAACAAAATCACCATAGTGAATCTGAAGAAATACAATGATTGGGTATCAGCCAAACTAAAGCTGATCTTCATTTACAGGCCTATAAAATTCAAATTACACACAAATTTGTACCTTTAAACCATATCCAGTTCGTTAAAGAGATATTGGATCGTCGAAACAATTTGTTGACCGTCGGATGATTAGCTCTCGCAACCGTGAACGGAAAACGTCACTTGGAACCACTGTGCGCTAGAGAATATGGGGAAATAACAAAGCTACAAATGGAAAGCAATTTTCAATTTTGGTCAGAAGACTCAGATGAAATGTCTTCACTAGGAAGAAACGTGCTAATGGTTTCAATGCTGCAGAAATGGTAACTTCGCCAGAGACAATGAGGGTCTCGGTCTCGCTGGCCCTTACTGGATCAATATTCATGGCCATCAAAGAACTTAAGGATTAATTGGCCCTAACCCAAGAAGCCAGTTCCCACCCTTTGTAAGCCTTTAGAATGGTATAAAAGCAAAGAAATTGGATACCAGTCGAATGGAAGACGAATGTCGTTTTTTCACTAGCAAACTGCTGCTCTAGATAAGATAGAGAGAGGATTTCCACTAACATAGTCCAAAGTGAAAAAAAAAACTCGTAGGAGCGTCGCTGCATGCTAAAACTTTGCATTTGTTGGTACCATCTCCGCATGGTATATCATGAATTATCGTCACCGGGTGAAACCATCACGGAGAATTGAATCTTCACGAGAATTGAAGAAAAACGCTCCAATACAAGCCAACGCACGGTTGAGTAATTTTACAACACGATAGCGCTGGGCCCTATGCTGCTAGCCCACATGTCCTAACCCACCCACCCTTTCCTTCAAACAACGCACTTCTCTGTTACTACTTTTTCCGATTGATAACGCCAGAGCATAAGCTGAGCAGGAAATTCTAAGAAGCCAACAATTGGCCCGATTCGTGAGTCGCATCAAAAACGTGCACTTTTTCCTTTTATTAATTCACTGCTGACGACCGGTGAATAATTAAGATCATGAATCATGAAGGCATATTTTAATATTACTTACTTTTTAGAGGGTACGCACTGAAGGCCATGTCTCGCCTCAAGAGAAATGGTTGTTGGAAATATCCTAAGACCCCTGTCTCGTGGATATGCCTTCCGACGCAATGACACTTGCCATCATATTGCACTATAATTTCACAGTTCAATTTCCATGGCTTCAGGACTGGCTCTGGCCAGATACGGAACCTGGAACGAACTGTCTTCGCATTTTTACAGATGGCTCCAGGACTGAACGGGGGTCCGGCGCTGGAGTTTTCTTTGAGCGCGAAAACATTCGACTGCACTTCTCGTCAAGAAAATAGGCGTCTGACTTTCAATCAGTGATATACGCAATCCTAATAGCCATGCATAAGTTGAAGGAAAAAAGCATATGCGTCTGCAGTAACAGCCGAGCTGTAGTCAAAGCTGTGTCTAATCCTCTATCCAGCTCCAAATTAGTGCTAAACTCAACACCCTTTTGAACAAAGTCAGAAGGCTAAATTCACTAGTCAATCTGTGATTTCAGGAAATGAGATCTCCGATGAACCCAGAGACTCAGAGGAGAGTTTCTCAGGACCTGAACCCGCTACCTCGGCTGGCTTCGCAGTGGCGCATTCTGTCACCCCAATTTTCCAAGACCTTGTTGATGGTTTCGGGCTGTAGCTCACGGATTGCTTGGATGATATTGGCCTTAAGTGCTTGAATCGCTTCCAGATTGTTGGCATAACATCGATCCTTCGCGCTTCCCCAAAAGAAAAAAGTCAAAAGATTTCAAATCGCAGCTCTGAGGCTGATAACACGACCGAGAATTTGGTGCCCAAAAGATCGATTGTGGCATGACTGTGTGGCATGGCGCACAATTTCGCATGAACTAGAGGTCGTCCAAATCCATGTCTGTAAAAAAACAGTTGGTTAACATGGCTTTATAACGCGCACCGTGGACCACACCGATATGGTCCAATAATGCCACCACTCCACATTACGCAACAAACTGCCATTCTCTGTGGATGCAATGGACTCTCGATAATAACGTGGGGGTTTTCCGAGCGCCAGATGCGGCGATTTTGTTTGTTAACATAGTCGGCGAGATAAAAATGAGCCTCGTCAGATAAGCTCAAGATGTTTTTTCGCCCAAAATCGTTGTCCAATTCAAGCTGCCTAAACTGCAAAGCGATAACGAAGAGGTTGATCGCGCGTCTTCAGCAATTGAGTCAATTGGACCTTGTAAGCGAATAATCCAAGATCATGAAGAATTCCCCTCAGGCTAGTGCGTGAAATGTTGAGCTGTTGAGATCGATGGCGAATTGATGTTCGTGATTGGAGTCTCACATTTTCGGCCACAGCAGCCACGTTCTCATCTGTGCGCACCATACGACGAAGAGGACCACCAGTCTCACGAGCTTTTTGCACAAATTTGCGTACAGCAGTCACGGTGGGTCGTTTATTTCGACCAAAACTTTTTTTTTTTAAAAACGCACTGTTTGGGCTACACAGCACTCATTTTGGAAATAAGTTTTCAATACTTCCCAACGTTGTTCCGCGGAGGTATGATACTGATTTTCTGTCAAGATTTCGAGCGGGGAAAAGGCTTTCAAAAATTCAATGGGGTTGATGTTGGATGACTGTGAAGCTACGAGCGTGCCTTCAAACACATGTACGTTTTGACATAAAGTGAGCAGTGTGTTTTGGGTCATTGTTTTGTAGGATTCTTTTTAGGACATCATCTTGATTCATTCTATAAACTATATTTGTCCAACCTCGCTCGCAGAATACTCCTACATCATGAGAAAACCACCCCCATGTTTACCGTTAAAGATGAGCTTCTTTCAGCTCTGTATTTCGGTTTCACCAATGTTTTTGTTTTCGCCATTAATTTAAGCTTGCTTTCGTCACTAAAAATATTGTACTGGCGTCTTTTGGTTTGGATTTTCTTGTCTCCCATTGCCTCTCATTTACCTCCGATAATATTTTCTTTCGACCCCCCCACCTATTTATTTTCTAAACAGCCCTCATTTCTCTTTTAAAGAATTGTCTGTATTTTTGTTTTTTGCATTTTATTAGCAATCGCAGCATTTAGCAGAATGAGCGAATATTATATCACGAAGGTTGACCTTCCCTATTCCCGTATTCTGAGAAATCGAAAAAATTGTTTGTTTTTTCCCCTTCCGAACTAATAGAACGTAATTAGTCCAAGTTAGTGAGAATTTATTCGGTATTCTACCGAGTTTTACTGGCATCATTCAAGGTTCCAACCTTGGCCCTCTATTGTTTTCAATCTAAAATCACTTTACATTTAAGCAGTTTTATCTGAGCTGCGCTCTCGGCCTTATTGACCACGGTATTTCCTGTGTCAACAGAGTATCAGAAGGAAAAGAGCACAGCTAACACTAACTGGTCTTATTTTATGCACCAAGCATTTTCAACGTCTGCCAATATCGAAAAATATCAAGCTCAAATTTTTAGCCTAGTTTTTGTAAAATGATTAAATATTTATTTTGGAGGTATTGTCCATCACTAGCTTAAACTTTTGCCTTTTTTCCATGTTTAGAAAACTGCACGTCTTTTATGGCGAACCTCGAATCGATCTATATTTGTTTTCTTCTAAAGATCGGAAGTGACTGCATAGTCGGAACAGGTACTGATCTGAAGAGATTATGTCTAGGAAATACGTCAAATGGTAGGATGTCCAATTTCAGTGTTTCCAAGTAGGCTATAACAACCGGGCTATCATGAGGTTGGGAATTTAGTGGCCATTTTTGCCTCCTTGTCAAGCTCAAAACATTAGTTGTGCGAACTGATGTTATAGTAGTTTCATCCGATTGCAACAAATAATAATATATCTTACCGAGCTGGATTCACTAAATATATCGCCCGAACTTCCGCCCCTGGTTAATTGACTTAGCCGTCAATATTGGCATATAGCCACCACTCTACCACGATCTCTTTCTTTTTGGACTATCGTAATGTAGTAGTTTGTTCGTGAAAAGCTCCTTGGCTTCCACTTATATGCCACCCAATCCCCTACTGTAAGACCATTCATTAGGCTTTTAAAAGATGGGAAATGGCTTGATGATCAGCCAATGAACTGCATATTCTTATTGCCTTTGACATGGACCTTGATCAATCCTTGTCTCGTCGAAATCATTTTTCAAACTTTTTTGGAACACCTTCAAAAAGTCCAAAAATATATGACTCGGTGTTGTTGGTAAATGTCCAAACTTCCCATGTGACGTCTCTGATATGTCATTTTAACCAGCACACCGAGCAGCGTCATCTATTGGAAAATGCCGGAATCCCATTTGTACACTTGATCAAATAAAATTTTCAAATTTAAATTTCTAGTCCTTTACTGCTTGTAACTAACATATGAAGTAAGTCGCAAATATATTTCCCAAGAGAGAAAGATGGAATCCGCAACAAATAGGCGAATTCAAGTCGCAATTTGAACCATTTGAACCAGAACTATAGTCTATGAATGTCTTAACGTATTTTCCCATAATAATTTTTTATTTGATCCTCAGTATTCGCGCCACACTAAGGATTTAAAAAAGTATCCTCATCCATGACAGATATCTCTAAAAAAAAGAAATATATTAGATGTGAATAGCGGTTATCCAGAGGATAGATGTCTGGAAGACTTCATTTTACATTCCTTAAAATTCTAGATACTATTGTAGTAACCCCAATAGCGAATCGACTCATTTGTAAAAACGTTGGATTTTTATTCAAAACTTCGTGCCTGTTATTAGGTTAGGTTAGGTTAGGTTAGAGAAGGGGAGTGTGATGGTCAGACATCACTTGCACTCGGAGGCCAAGAGGCCTTGTGATTCCCTTCGTTTGTGTGGATACACATAAAATTAACCTGTTCTATCACGTGGTGGCTGAAACCACCCCGTGCTCTTAATGAATTTTAGAAGATCCGATATATCTGCATTAGCCACGTCCGCAATCTCTGTAAAGAATCTTTGGCCTAGCGACACTAGGCGTCGATTCTGGAGAGCTGGGCAGTGGCAGAGCAGATGTTGGTTCGTCTCAGTTTCTTCCTCATCGCCGCAGCTCCGGCAGAGATCGCTGGATCCCGAGTCCCATTTCCGGAGCATTGCTCCAATGGGACAGTGTCCTGTGATCACTCCGACGAGCATACGGATCGAGTTACGGTCCAGCGCCAGGAGCTTCTTTGTTTTTCCGACGTTGAGCTCTGGCCACGATGATCTTGTCGTGTAGCTGTCGTTTCTTGAAAGCTAAGACGAGTTGGCCTCTTTGATGATTGTGTCGTTTATGATCCGGTATAATGCGCTGATCGGTGGTTGCAATGACGTGGCCGCTTCGCTGATGTCCATTTCAGAACCTTGCCTGGCCAGTTCGTATGCTCTTTCGTTCCCTGCGATTGAGCTGTGGCCCGGAACCCAGCAGAGTTTAACTTTGTGGAGTCTGATGGACTTCAGTGAGTCGCGACATTTCATGACAGGCTTTGATCTCATTATACAGGATTCTATTGACTTCAGTGCAGCCTGGCTGTCTACGAAGATAGTGATATCAGATGGTGGGATATCGGCTACCTGTAGGTGTTTGGCTGCTTTCTCTATTGCCAGGATTTCGGCTTGAAACACGCTGCACAGATCATGGAGTCTGAATGATTCATGTTTGTGCAGGGTATCAGAGTAGAACCTGGCCCCAGTGCCTGTGTCCATTTTCGATCCGTCGGTGAAGAGGGTGATCTCGTGGTCGTTCTTCTTTGTCGGGGAAAAGGATAGGTATACTGAGAGAGAAGTCATTTTGGGGGGAAATATAGTCTGTCGTAGCTGCGAGGCTACTAAAACCATGTTTCCTTCCCAGCTCGTCCATTATCTTAAGTATGGCCGCATGTCCATAGTTGGCTTGCTTCCACAGAGAAGACTCTCTTAGTCTGAGAGCGCTCCTTGCAGCGTAGCCTTTTATGAATAGATCCAGGGGGAAGAGATGAAGAATCATGTCCAACCCTGCTTGCGGCGTGCTTCTCATGGCTCCCGTTGTACAAACAGCGGCTGACCTTTTTTCCTTTTCCTGCTGATCAAGACCAGCTCGGTTTTCTGGGGGCTTATTCTCAGACCGTTCTGTCTTGCCCACGAGGAGAGTTCACTCAGCGCAAATTCCATTAGTTCACTGATAGTTGGTAGAAATTTACCTTTTATCAAGATAACCAGGTCATCCGCGTACGCTATGATATTTGTGTTTTTTTCCATAAAGAATTTGAGGATCTTGTTGACTGTAAGAAGCCACAGTAGGGGGGAGAGAACTCCTCCTTGTGGTGTGCCTCTAGTTGTCACTTTCCTTATAGAACTGTGTCCAATGTCTGCATTGATAATTCTGTTCTTCAACATATTCTCAATCCAGATTACAATGGATTTGTCTACTTTTATGTCCTCAAGAGCTGTTGTTATGGCCTCTGTGTTTACATTGTTGAAGGCCCCCTCTACATATGTCGAGGAAGGCTGCCATTGTAAACTCTTTTAGGTTCAGCGAGCTCTCAATTTCATGGACAACACTATGCAGAGCACTTTCCACTGATCTGCCTTTGAGGTAGGCGTGTTGAGTGTTGCATAAGTTTCGTGAATTTGTGAGTCCTCTGATGTATAGGTCAAGGAGTCTCTCCAATGTTTTTAATAGAAACGACGAAAGACTAATTGGCCTATAGTCCTTTGCGACAGTGTGGGATGGTTTACCTGCCTTAGGTATGAAAATTACCTTTATTTCTTTCCACTGTGTTGGGATCCGGCCCCGGAGATTTAAAGGGTTTGAACGAATTTATTGCCCATGATACTTTATCCTTGTTTATTACTTCTTCGGTTGTGTGAACCGTAGGAACCGTCGTCTCTAAGGGAACTGTGGTTTCAGGGCTCTTACAGCCTGGGAAGTGGGTTTCAATCAGCAGTTCTAGAGATTCCTGACTGGATTCTGTCCAAGAACCATCTGGTTTAAGGATGAATCCCGGGTCGCAGGGGTCCTTGGATAGGATCTTCCTGAGCCTTGCGGCTTCGTTGAGATCCTCTATTGATTCGCAGAACTCCCGCCAGGATTTAGATTTTGCTGCTCTTGTTTTGCTATTGTATTCGTTGAAGCTGGATTTGTAATTATCCCAGTCTTCGGTTCTTTTTGAGATCTTTGCTCTATTGAATAGGGTTCGGGTCCTGGTCCTGAGTTGCTTTAGCTTTGTGGTCCACCAGACTGCGCTGGTCTTCCTGCCAGCAGGTTGCAAAGGACTCGTGCCTGTTATTACTTCTGCAATCAGTCTTCGAGCTTACGCCACGTTTTACTATCGCTTTCCGCCACAATCTCTTATAAATAAACTTTACGACCAATTTTTCACGGATAGCCCACCAACGATATTGATTTCAATCACAAAACGACTATAATAGAGTTAACGTTAAACCTCTGACGTGTCGTTGACACCTTATCACAAACGTAATTGATAGGTGTATTACAGACCCAGCTGGATCTGTCGAAACTTTCCACCTCATACAGTCATAAATCACCGCCACATCAGCCAACCTGTCAATTGTACTTACGCCACCGCTTAATGGGTCACTACGCCATCAACCACGATTTATGATGTTCGTCAATATTCCGAACAAGGCCCGCCGAAAGTTTATCACGAAACTGTTAATAAAATTTAATTAACCACCTAAAGCGTCGCTAAATCGACCCAAAAGACTAGATCATTAGATCATATGTATTGCAGGTCAGTGCATGGCGATAAGACGTTCGACGTAGTCGTCTATCGCTCATCTTTGTTGTTCGTCGAACAGCATCTATCATGAAACGTTCGAAGTCTAGGGTTGCTTGAAACAATGGCAATTACATAGAATCTAATCGGTTTTCGGAAAATGCGCTGAACGGGGTCATGGCCATGGAGTCGCGCTTATGACTGGTACGTACGTATGCACATGTATGACTGTGGTGCAGCAATGACCACCGATGATGGGTTGCTGGTTTGACGCCATTCTATTTCTGGAACTTTGTTATCAACACTTAGATGGCGTGTGTGAGATGCTTAAAGTATTCGTTACTCGTAAACGATCTATTAATTAGTTAAAGCGATTGAGTGAACAAAGCCGACACCGAATGACGACTTGAGGGGCGTTAAACTGGACTGGCGACACATGTGTTTTGTTCACTGTGTCCATTTCTGATAAGCGTGTGGGGAGGATTGCGCCGCGAACTTGTGAGAGTGATTTCATTTATATTATAAATAAAATATGGAAATGAGTCATGGAATTAGTGGCAACGGAAGCAAAGTTCATCCCTTGATCGCATGGTTTGGTTGTAAAGCTTTTAACGACCGGGCAGACAACCTTTGATTAATTAGAGGCGTTCTCTTGATTTCTCCGAAAGTCACACTTGTCGTTCTGTGTAAAGTAGAGCTTCTATTTCTAAGTCCCTTAACCTTTGAAAGGGGTCTAACTATTTCCCATCAACGGTAGTTACACTAACGTCAATCAAACAAAACAATATATTTCAAAATAATCTAGATGTCAATATTGACAGTCCCCCTTCCGAAAAAAAAAACACAAAAACCACGAATTAACACTAAACTGTGAATCGAATTTGTTGTCATTAATTGAGTCCAAGGTGCCTGGCAGTGATCTTAGTAAAACATTCCACGAAGGTCCCTAACGTCATACCCTCTTTATAAATATATCGATTAAATGACTCGAAACTCGATTAGAAATTAGAGGGATTAGACACTGACTCACTTTTATGATCTGTCACTGACCTTGACGCCACTGAATGAAGCAGAAAATCACCGGTAGGAAAGCAGAAAGCACGTGTTGCATCCAACCGTGAAAGCAGCACGAATTGCTCCCAAAGATGCCAATCAGCTTGGTCATAACATTAATGTTTGCAATAAAACCGATATAAAACGTGGAATAAATCGGTTCTGGGCGGTAAAGTAATTAACACCTTTCCAGTTGGCGACTGTGTCTGCTTTTAGGAAACAACGGTAATTTCATATAGCGATGAAATAGTTACAACGCTGATAGGTGATAATTTTTAGAGCATTCGGATACGTGACTTTGAGTTAAAATACCTCAAAGTCTAGATGGGACGGTGTACGGAAGCACCGATTTACGATAAGTTTTAAGCAGCATCGGTTTCTAATTTTCAACTGTGGCGATTCTGGCAAGCATTCTGGGGAGCATACGTTTATTATTATATACTGGTCAAACCATATGCCAAGTCTGGAAGTAAATACCTGCCACTGGGCCCGTGGCTTGTACTGATTGTCACTATTTCGGTGATAACGGAGTGGCACTTTATAAGGTCGGGTATTCCACTTTTCATATAGATTGAAAAGTGTTAAACTAAGTTAGGTGCACTCAGATAAATCTACAGCATTACATGCAGTAGTACAAATCATCACATTGTATCCATTCAGGAACCATGGAGGTGGAATAAATGCCTGTGTGGTCTTGGTGGTATATGTGATGCTACGATTCTTTATGGTGAGCGATCCGGAAGGCCTAGGGCCTGCCTCATCATATCGAACACGCTATCGGCAACAAAACTTGGTCAATTCTATAGACAAGATCTGGTGGCTGCGAAAGTTAGCTACAAGGCGTACGGAGAAATTGAACACTTCGGCGTGGTGTCTGCTTACTTCCCCTACATCTCGGTACTGCCCCCACCACCTAAGGCGGTTTCTGAACTCGTATAGTACGGTTAAGCCAGAAGGATTGAACTCATCATCTGTTGCGATGCTAACGCTCAAAATACTGTTTGGGGCAGCAGCAAATGCAACTGGAGAGGAGATCATCTTTTAAACTTCTACCAACCTTTGTGACGGAAAGACGACAAGAAGTGATTGACCTAACCCTGTCTAATAGGCATGTGAAGGCCATCACTAACTGGAGAGTCTTACCAGATGTTGCGCTGTCAGACCATAGTTATGTCGAATTACAATTGAAGTGTGGGATCTCCTCCTCGCAGCCCAAGCGAAATCTGGACTGGGTGCGATTCAAAGAGGAGCTTGAGAAAACCACTCAAGTCCTACCTAAACTCAAAACAAAGCAATTGGTGGAGGATGCCGTTCATAACCTGAGCAGCGCCATCACCAACTGTTTCGAACTCGCATGTTCTGTCAAAAAAACCTCCCAGCAGGAAGCCGGTTCCCTGGTGGAACGCTGAGCTCCAATGTCTTCGCAAGGAAGCCAGAAATCTCTGAAGCCAGAAAATGACTGGAATAAATATCGATCGAGGCAGAAGGAATATAAGAAGCTTATTCGTAGATCGAAGAATGATTCCTATAAGTCCTTCAGCGAAGAGATCCCTGAGCACGACCAGCAAGTTGGTTAATGTTCTCAAACGAGGAAAATCGACAAAGCTGGATGTACTCAGAAATTTTTAGCTTACCGTTTCAGACCCATTTCCCGGGAAATCAGACTGTGATCGGCTCGTTGCACACTCCCTCATTGGAAACTGCGACTGAAACGATGAAAACAACTCGGCGTAGCTGGTATGTTGCGTCACGCGTGGCAAATACTGAGGCCATTGAATTTGCTGTGGCATCTTTCGGCGGCTTCGAGTCGCCGGGCACTGATGGAATATATCCTGTTATGCTGCAAAAAGGTATAAGACCGCTGCTTCCTACTCTGAAAAGAATTTTCACTAATAGCCTGGCACTTACCTATTCCTTGGCGCGCGGTGAAACTGGTCTTTATACCCAAAATAGGGAACGAAGATTACTCACTCGCCAAGAGTTTTTGACCAATCAGTCTAACATCCTTCTTGCTGAAAAGCATGGAGAGACTAGTAGACTTGCACGTGCGCAAAGTTGCTCTTCGAATGCATCCTCTCTCGGACATGCAACAATCAGCGCGGAAAATCCTGCAAGATTGCGCATCAAAAGCTATTTGGAGACTTGAACGCGCTCTCGAAAGGAAAGAGTACGTACTGGACATTTTTCCTGGACATTGAGGGAGCTTTTGATAACGCTACTTTCGACAGCATGTGTAACGCTGCTAGACGGCATGGGGTAGATGAAGCACTGGTTTTGTGGATCAAAGTAATGCTTGTGCACAGGTGCAGGCCTCGAACAATGTGTCAAGTCTGGCGTTCACAGGTGCTGCCCGCAAGGTGGATGCTCTCAATGCCTCTGGAATCTATTCCCAGGCCTATGCGGATGACGTTCCTGTTCTCTCTGTCGGCTCATGTTTATCGACTGTCTGTCTCAAAGCACAGGCGGCGCTAAATGTGATCGAAGACTGGTGCACGAGTAATGGGCTGTCGGTTAATCCTCTTAAGACTGATGTCGTTCTCTTCACGAGAATGAGGAAAAATACTGGCATTACTCTGCTGATGCTAAAAGACATTCCCATCCCGATATCCAAGGAAGCTAAGTACCTGCGAGTCATCCTAGATAGCAAGCTTCTTTGGTCAAAGCATGTTGAGTCCAAAACCACCAAAGCGCTGTCAGTTTTTTGGCAATGCAAAGGTGCCTTTGGCAAAACATGGGGCTTATCGCCGATAAAGGTCCTCTGGTCCTCTACATGGCAATGATAATCTCATATGCATCGGTTGTTTGGTGGAACAGGCTAACACGCAAACACGCTGTGGCTTCACTCACCAAACTCCAAAGAGCGGTCTGTCTCAGCTGCACGGGGGCTTTCCTCAGCACGCCGGTAGCTGCTTTAGATGCTATGATGAATCTTCCACCCCTTGACATATATATCAGAGGGTGTGCATTGAAAGCCATTTCTCGCCTAAAGAGAAATGGTCTTTGGTACAGCTCGCATTGGAGTGAAACTGTACTTGCGCGAGTGATATCCTACGACCCTTGTCTCATGGATATGCCTTCTGACGCAATGACACATGCCATCCTACTGCGCTGTAATTTCACAGTCACATTTCCACGGCGTTAGGACTGGCTTCCGCCAGACACTGAATCTGGAATGGAATGCGTTCGCATTTTCACAGATGGCTCCAAGACTGTGTCCAACTATGTCCAACCCTCTATCCAACTCCAAATTAGTGCATGAGCTCAATACCTTTTTAAACAAAGGCGGAAGACTAAATTCACTTAGGCTTGTATGGGTCGCAGGTCACTCTGGGATCCCAAGTAACGAGATCTCCGATGGGAGGGCCTCAGAGGAGAGTTTCTCAGGACCTGAACCCGCCTTAGGCCTATCTGCTTCCACTGTCAAATCTGACATTAACGACTGGGTCTTAAATGCACACAGTCGTAGAAGGAGGGAATATCCAGGATCCGATGTCTGCAAGAAGTCCGCAACATTTTTCGTATCCTTCAGGAGAATTGATTGCAGAAGGCTTACGGGCGTCATTACGGACTATTACACTTTTGCCAAGCATCTCTACGTGCTTGGCATCAGTGAGACGCCTACCTGTGGTGCATGTTGCGAGGAGGATGACACAGCAAAACACTTTCTCTGCGACTGTCCCGCCTTCGCTCGCGCACGTTGGCGCACCCTTGAGGCCGACATGGTTTGTGTCGAATCTCTTAGGTCTTCATCACTGAAATACCTCCTCACTTTTCTCCGGACAATGGGGAAAATACAAAAAAGACAAGGTTCCTGTCTATTCTACTAATAGACCAGTATTTGTGTCTGAGTGCTCCAACAGATAGTAGAAACCTCCAAAAAAAAAAAAAAAAGTTTGGTGTAAGGGGTAGCCCCGGGTTTGGCTACCTTATTGGTCCTATTATTTCCCTTAATGTTACTGTGATCTGGAACTCAGGGGAAAGTGATCTGGTCTTTGTACTTGTTGTTAGGACAGTTTGTACTGAAAGTTTTAGGAGCCTCTCTGTCGCCTGTACGTCTGCTAGAAATATATTCGAGAAAAAGTGTCGGGTCGAGAGAACCCCAATCCCATGCGAGCTCCATCAGTTGGTATTCGTCAAGCAGGAGTAGCAAAGTTATGCTGGTGCCACATAGCCTAGGTGATCAACAGCCCTCCTTCTTGTTCCTGATCCCTATGAGTTAATGTCCAAGGGAACGATATGTCGAAAAACATTTAGCTTTTGAGTGACTCATGATCGCTTGGCTCCCGTGCTACCGATTCCTCAGTTGTGTAGGACAAGCCACCAATCCAGGAAACAGCTGTGTGCTGCCACAGAGTCAACTTGGACCTGAGCTATACCTCTAATTACCGGATTTTTTGTCGAATATACACATATAGTGCCGAAGATCTAAAAAGGGTTAATCAGTAGGACCTCTGTACCTACATACATATACCTGAACGCCAAAATCTTCAAAGTGTAAACTAAGAAGTCTAGTAGTATTATACATTCTATGAACCAGGCTTGGACCTAATAAGGTTGGTGAAAAACAGATTAAGAAGGGAAGAGGAGACTCAGTCACGGGTCAGGGGTTCTCTAGTCACCCAAATAATTTAAAAATAAATTGAATTGCAACGCATCCTCAGACTGATATGTCGCGAACCCTCCAAGGAGAGCGTGGTAGAAAATCTTTTGGGTATGTTCAAAAAGTAAAGGAAATTTTAGTTCGATTTTCTCAATTATTACGATATTTTGTGACATATTATTGCTCGTTCATAAAATTCTCATCAAACCCCGAAATTCCCTTTACTTTCTTTTTGAACACTAGGTTTATTGCTTTTTTAAGCTGCCTATTTGGAAGTGACAACTAATGTTTGATAAATGTTAAATCCTTTTATTTTCATAAAGACCTTACCACAGAATTCATACGATTTGTCAGAAGCCTCAAAGGCAGATTGACGTGACACATTTTATTCAGACATTACAGATCCTATTTAAAAAAAAATGCTCGTATTCAGGTATCCTTTGTATTCCTTTCATTCTGCCCCAATTCATTTAAATCCACATCAGGCACATAACATCCCACTCGTCTCTATTCAATCATCCGCAAATCCCCACAACATCCATCAGTTCCTCGCAATCACATCACGTGTCACACAAGTTCCATCCCACACGAGTCCTTGCTCTCCAGTTCAAACTTTTTTTTTTCATCAAAATAGTACGTTTTACATTTTTACCTCCCACCTCAAACCACAGACGCTATACGAAACATATAATATTATGTAAAATCACTGTCAGTAACAGTTCGTGGCACATGAACAAGTGCGTAAGCCAACGCATTTACATTTACCTTTTCATATCTTTCCAGCTGATGGCATGACATACTCGTTCGGCATGTTCTACGTTGAGTTCCTGGAGTATTTCAACGAGGGCAAGGGCTACACGGCATGGATTGTTTCGATTCTAGTTGGTGTCACATTGTCATCCGGTAAGTGAAGCGCACATAGTGTGTAAATACATATAGAAGCACACTTGGTATGGTTGGAAAAAATTTACTGTGACGTTTTAATGCAGGACCCATTTCATCTTCCTTCGTCAATCGATATGGCTGTCGAGCGGTGACCATAGCCGGTGCGATATTGGCAGCATTCTGTATCTTCATCAGCATGTTTGCGCAGAATGTCCTTACACTGATCTTCACGATCGGCATTGGCACGGGCTTGGGCTTTGGACTGATCTACCTGCCGGCGATTGTCAGTGTGACGATGTACTTTGAGAAATATCGTTCCCTGGCTACTGGCATCGCTGTGTGCGGCTCTGGATTTGGAACGTTTGTATTTTCGCCACTGACTGAGAGTTTGATCGCTAATTTTGGATGGCGAGGAGCTATGCTCATCATCTCGGGAATTGTGTTAAATTGTATAATCTTCGGTGCAATGTTTCGACCACTGGAGGCACCGCCACGAAAGAAGTCGATACGCGATGAAACGGTCACAATGACTGAATTGGCTCCATTGAAGATCAATCACGCGGATCAGTTTCAAACACAAAGGAAGGACTCGACGCTCTCGCGATCACTCAGTGTGGGTCATAACTTTGGGCAGGAATACCATGTAAGTTGCGATTTTTATCAATAACAGCCCACAGTGAGCGTTATTTCCTATTTGCTATTACAGAACAATCATCAGAATGGTCAAGTGAAGAAGCAGTCCATTCCGAAGATTAATAGTAACGAGAACATCATCCGGGCTACAGCTAGTCAACCACACATCGCAGGCGGTGATAGCCATCATCAACTTAAAGACTCCAAGGACAAGTCGGTCAGTGGTACTATGTACCGCCAGGATATCCTGTATCAGGTGAGTGCATTCCATGTTTATAACTCCATACTCACATGAACCCATCTGTTTTAGGGCTCCTTGCTGAACATTCCCGAATACCGTTCAAGGAACGATCTGCCTGGCACACTCAACCGGTACGGCTCGATTCGGCACAGCGCCCACGGCGACTCCACTCAGGTAAGCAATTATCTTCCAGTTTTCACATCATTCAAACGGAGGTCCACAACGACCGCGAGAATTCTTAATACGATCATGAATTATTCCAATCAATTAAATAAAAAAAATAAATTAATACTACAAAAACAAGTACTAATCGTTGAAAGCTATAATTAACCTTTCGCTCGAATAAGAGGGCAACCGGGAGATTCCATTTAGGCCGGTCAGTACCGGTACGGACTACCATCGACATCAAGATGCGTTAAGCTATTCATGAACGTATGAACTTAGTTGAAGCGGGAAGTGATTGAGATATCCGTTTCCAGATTTATTTTCATCATTTGTGGAATATGACTGCTTTGGACAGTGACTCAAAGACCTTTGCGTTTATCTCTTTTTTGTTTGATTTTCACTTTTGAGCTTGTATTGTACATAACCATCTGTGACTTCGTTTATGTAAACTATAAGTACAGTTTGCATATATTTCACAGTAATTTCTGCATTTCAATATTTTCTCTTGACATTGTGAATATGGTGCAAATATGTGATTGTGTCCAACTGCGAGCGTTATATCTTAACTAGTTCGGAGCCTTATTGACAACCCTTCGGCACGCCTTTGAGTATTTTAACTCCATATTTCGCTGTTCTGTTCCAGCTCTTTTAGGTTCATCGTCATATTGATCTTCCATTTACAGCGCAGTCTTCCTGGCGGTATTTTTTCCGGAGTTTTCCACTCTATATTCATTTGAGTGTTTGTCCACTGTCCATTCGTTCTATGTGTCCTGCGCATATAATTCTTCGCTATTTTATTACTCAGACAATGCTTGAGGCTGAATAAAGTTCCTCGAGTTCCTACGCTATTAAGGTAGTTTTCCCCATTCGTCTTGTTTTCGACCATAAATTTTCCTTATGATCAAAGGCTGAATTTGCCATTGCGATACAAAAGAATTGTTTTGAATGGTTCCCTCATCGCGAAGAATAACACGTTGGCCATAGGCAGCCTTTTAATTATTTCGATCTTTATGTCGTTTTTAGCAGTGAATATGGTACTCAAATATTTGAAATCCTCAAAGCTTTTATTGAGTACAATCAAATTTTTTCCTTATCAATTTTGTAAAGCAACAAATAATCACACCAAAACCCATATAACCTCATGTACAGCTGATATCAGGTATGGCTGTCAATATACAGATACTTTGTGGATGTGTTTACTGACACAGCAATGAAACAGTCGCCCTAATCGCTTTATACAATTTGAGAAACTCGAAAATTCCCATTACTTTTTGAACATACTTATTATTTTCATCCTTGAATCGGATTCTGAATCTGCTTTAGACTTAATTATCATCCACGCACTCGACATAGCCTAGTCAAAGTGGCCGATTGACTCTAAATCATTGTTCTTAATCACTTACTCTTTGGGAGTCTCGTCACTTCCCTTTGGAAATGACTAGGTAGAGGCAGACGTGCATTATGATAAAAAAATTCCTAAAATTTTTAATGCAAAGTGGTCGGTAATTTATTTCTTATCTGTCTCTAGCCTTTAGCGGCAGAGCCCTATTATTTCTAAGTAGCTCACCGACGAGTGAACAGAGCATCGGCAATGGAATTTTTTTTTTTTGTTATTTTTTAAAACGTAGAAATGCGTTTCCGATGGAACAACTTAGTTTAAAAAAAGGTGACTCAAAAGGTTCTAGACTAATATTTTCTCAGCTTGTTAGTCTTATCCAGCCTGTGTAACCCTTCCTGGTTGCTTGTTTTCAGCCTTCTTGCTTTCATCACCTTACATATGTGATCCGGTCAAAGGGCAGTCTTAAAGCAATCCTTCGATCACAAATACCAAAAATGAACGTGGAAACTCGT
Source organism: Merodon equestris (assembly GCA_958301585.1). NCBI lineage: Eukaryota > Metazoa > Arthropoda > Insecta > Diptera > Syrphidae > Merodon > Merodon equestris. The sequence goes on along the minus strand of OY284415.1, from coordinate 49,266,480 downwards.
TTATCTTGAAAGCTGTTGAAGACTGATTGTTAAACACCTCACCTGATTCAATAAAAATATTTCCAATCGAAAGAAAATTCTAATATTGCTTGCAGAATGATGTACTTTACTTTAAATTCCCTTAAACAAAAAACGATCAACTCATACACTGATATATGTCATAGCCCGCCTGTAAATAGCACGGACAACGAGGAACAGCGTTATTGCTTTCACCGTATTGTACAAGAATATTTTCCTGAAACGAACCGAAACATTTTGGTTTTTCATAATTTTGATTCATTTAAATATTGACTCAATGTACCCACCATTTCATCAATTTTATCGCTCGCGGCATAGTGCCTTCATCCTCCTTGAGTAAAAACTTCCTGCAACCTTTGACGAGCAGCATCATATAATTTGTAAAGTGCGTTTTATCCTTACAACATTCACGAAGCACGTCAATATTGAATTCAGTTCTGGAAAGAGATGCTATAGCACACTTTTTCCAAAATGTTCGGATGGAACCGGTCTTACCTTCTTGCAATTTGAGCAAATTCTATGTAATTTGTAGCTCCATCAGATGTGAACTCCTGATTTAGGAAAAAGTCCAATGCTTTCACATTGAGATAAATCTTCCTTTGGATCAGCATCATAACCGGCCGTTGACCGAATAGTCTTAAAAGTATGTCGATTATGATGGAGGGAATTATCTGTAGGAACAATGTCTGGAAGAGGAACTAGGTATAGAGACGACTAACCTCATTTAGGCATCACAAAAAAACTCACATAGAGACCAAAGATAAAGGCAGATCCGGTTAATCTCAGCCCCGGTATCCAGGCTGATTTCTCATTTGGATGCTGTTTCATGCATTTAGTCACGGTATTTTGGATTTCGTCAAACGAGAAGTTCATTAGGTTTTTCGAAGAATGCATTGCTATGGGTGTGAATTCCTTCAATCTACACAAATTTGTTTTAAATATTTCAAACTCTATTAAATGTTCTTTTCGAATTACTTTTCTCTGTCCTGTTGACCTGTATACGCAGTAAATATTAATAGGTGCTTGGTACCTGTATCCAATGGCGTAAAATCCAACAATATTTCCGGGGAACAACGAAGTATTTTGAGAAGTCCTTCGAAGCATGGAAAGAGTGTCGTTAAGAGTTTAGAGGGAAGCCTCTATGTAAAAAATACATTACCTGAGCCCCAAACGGCAATTAAGCCCATGACTCCGATCATCGTCTCAGTGAATCCAGGTTCAGGTTCCTCCAAGGAAGAAACGACTGAAAAATAGTACAATCAAAACTTATATATATCTAACCCACTCAGAAGCTTCAGATCATTTACCGATCGATGGTCGATAAATGCCAATCGGCAGTTTGGTCCGATACTCGTTCACCAGTTGCTCTGCGAGATGCTTGGTAAATAAATAAGTATTCGGAAACCCGGAAATCAATCTGTGAAAAACAGACATAAACCCACTATCAAACTCCGACTTTTAAAGGAACTCACTTGTCTGTAATACTATTAATGTTCGAATTAATTTCGCCGCCTTCCGAATCGAGTAACTGTAGTGCAACTCTCCAATCGAAAACTGCAGGATATACCTACGTATATGCAATTCGAACGTTATGAATGTAGACAAAATCGGGATAAAGTTCTTCATTCACCTTATCCTGGATGTGTTTGACAAATGGGTTGCAAAAAAGTGTAGAAATGTGAATGAAAATTTTCAGATTTCTAAAGGTCTCGGCAAGCTTGAGTGATTCTAGAGTTGATTTTAGATTTAGTCGAATGGCCATTTTGAGTGGTGTATTAAATCGTGTTGTAGCAGCGGAATGAAAGAATACTGAAACGTTCTTCAATAACTCTTTGTCTGCCTCTGAGATCCCCAGGCCATCTTCTGCTATATCCCCGGAAATTGCTACCAACTTGTCCAGTTCGTTTGGTTTAACTTCCTTGAGGAGATTAAATATCTAGAGAGTGAGAGAAGACAAATTTGTGAATATTTTGTTATATTTTTGCGTAAATAAAAAGGGGTCTAAGAAATGTCCATACATTTAAAAGAAACATCTTGTCTTGTCGAGAACTTATTTACCCAAATACTTGACATTTTAAGCGTTGAATGACCATAAATCTATTATGAATTCTTAAATTCGCTGACGTTTTCCAAAAGCAAAATTAAATCTTTAAAAAAAATATGCAAACTAAGAGCTTGTTCCACATACACAAAATATTTCATGCTACAAGGTCATAATAAAGCACAAGTCTGTCACATTTACATATTCTCCTTATTATTTTTTTAAGTATCACGTGAAATTGCGAAATTACAAATTTTTTCACCTAATTTGGGGAAGCTACCAATAGGGTCAAACGACCACTAAAATGGTAAAAGGGTGATACCTGCCTTGGGTATAATGATTATAAAACCAAACTGATAGGCAATGTATTAAAATTTGGAACGAACTGTAGCCCAGTGGTGAACAGATTGGCCTCGACCCTTGAATCATTTTTATCAAGCTACTCATGGAACCTGTGGTGTATTTGTGAATAAGGAATTCCTAAAGAAGTTTCAATCAATATTAATGAGGTATTAAAATGTTCTCTAGTTGGAACTAAACATTTATGGACGAGCTCTCGTGCGCGCGTACCCACTCCATTGCGATCTTAAGCACAACCAACAGTGTCAGCGAAAAGCTTGAACGTTAACAGTGTCGATGACTTCCCCTCTCTCCCTCGATCTTCACGTCAGTTACAGCAGAATCAACATCACTGGGTTAAGCATCAAACGTCCGTTAAACAACGTGCGCATGAGGGACCTTCATACAATTCCTCTTCACTTACGAAGAACTCATTTCTTTAATGTTTGATATGGTCTCCGAACTCGAAAGCACAACAATTTAAAGTAATTGCTCAACTCGCTAGTAAATATCTTTATAATAATGTCAAGTAATACTCAGTCTCATCTTAAACTTTTTTGTTGGAGTGCAATAGGCATTCGCAACAAGAGCTTTGAGTTCTTTAATTTTCTCTCCAATCTGGATATTGATATCTGTCTTATATGTGAAACAGGTCTACAGCTTGTAGTAGGTACTCCCCATCTACACCAGACTTATTCCTAACCACCACTCGTAATTCGTTTACAACCCCTGTTGGGCACAATGCACTTAGTTCCAATCATCTTTCTGTTAGCTGTGATATTTTACTTAGTCCTGATATAAACAATGTGCAATACTGTGAAACGCGAACTGGGACATGTTTAGATACCATCTCAGTAGAAACATACGTACCTGCTTAAAAAACCTTTCTGTTGTGAATAGCAGTCAAGATATTGACGATTATGTTGAAACATTTCAAAGCAAAATATTTGAAAGCACTCGTGCTTCTGTTCCATCAAAATCATCTCTTAAAAGAGCATTTACATTGCCTAGGGAAATACTAAACTAAATGAAGATAAGAAACCGTTACAGCAGGCTCTTGTGGTTATCATAAGTCTCCTGGCCTGGACCGCATAAGTAATAAAGTGATAAAGCAGTTACCAATAAGAGCCTTGATATACTTAACATTATAATTAATACCTGTCTAAAAATTTTATAACTTGGAGACAGTTAAATAGAAGAAAGCCAAGGTAGTACCTCTATTAAAACCCGGGAAAAATCCGTCCAACCCAAGCAGTTACAGACCTATCAGCCTTTTAAATGCCTTTAGCAAAATTTTCGAAAAAGTCATAAAAATTAAGATCGATGCCTTTCTTAGTGCTACGAACATTCTTCCTGCTGAACAGTTCGGTTTCAAAGTAAATCACAGCACTTCGCATCAAATACTTAGGATTTGTAGGACTGTTAAGCGTCAGCTTAGCCTTAAAAAGTCAACGGGCTTAGTCCTCCTGGACATTAAAAAGGCTTTCGATTCAGTGTGGCACAATGGCCTAATATATAATTTGATTAAATTTAACTTTCCTAGGTATCTCAAAAAAATTCTACAAAGCTTTTTATTAAATCGATCCTTTAAAGTCAATCTCAATGGAACCTATTCTTCGACAAAACTAGTCCCAGTCGGACTTCCGCAAGATCCAGGCCTGGCCCCAGTTTTCTTCAAAATGTTTCTTGCTGATATGCCCAGCATTCCCAGCTGTGACACTGCACTCAGGCGATTTGGTCTTATACTCATCCCATGACTATGGTTCAACAATAGAAAATAATCTTCAAATCGGGATTCAGTCTTTCTTTGAATATTATAAGCATTGGAAAATAAAAACTGCTCCTTCGACGTCAACCGTTAAAAAGTGTGCAGCTACATTTAAACGCGGTGGCATATCTCTTCATGATAACTCACGTCAATATAACCCACGTTTACGACGGTAGAAAGATAAAGGTGGGTGAGATAGTTTAAGGCCTTGAATGTAGGGCCTTGAAGAAAGGGTGCGAAACATCTTGGACAATGAATTAGGGATGCGGAAACTCTAAGCTAGATTTGTCGATTAAGCAAATTTTCTCTCCACATATTATATGTGTGTTATCGCACAATTTACAATAGTCGTGGTATAGTGATATGATATAGAATAATATATCTTTCAACTGAATCATTTTTTATATCAGTGTTAATTTTATACTTTTATTTTTAATAAAATTCGAAGGGAGAAAAAAAAACGCAGAATCATAATTTTGAACATCAATAAATAAGTAAATAAATAAATAGATAAATAAATAAATAAATAAATAAATAAATAATTATTTAAATAAATAATTAATTAAAAATATATAAATAAACAAGTGATAAATAAATAAGTAAACAAATCATTAAATAAGTAAAACATAAAATTAAATAAATAAATTAATTAATTAATTAATTAACACAATTCTGTCCAATTGGCTGTCCTATGAACATCACCCATTAGGATCTGTATATAATTGATTACTTAGAGGATTTTTGGAGGAATCACATCTTATCTTAAACTTTTCTTTGAGTTTTTGGATTCTATTGGAGATCAACTCAACATTAGCTGTTCGACGAAGATCTGTTATGAAATGATGCTATGGGAGATTAAGCATCATTTTTAGTATTTTATTTTGGTCTACTTGTAATATTTTTTGGTGATAAAATGTAAAATTCCCCCAAACTTGACACCCATATAAGAAAATACATTGGAAAATTGTTTTATAAATTATTAGCTTATTTTCATTTGAGAGTAGGGATCTTCTATAAATTAATGGATACAATAATTTAATGGCAATACTAGACTTTTTAATTGTTCTTGCGATATGTTCTTTAAAAGTCAATTTTTGGTCCAGATAAATGCCCAGATATTTCAAAAAGCGCTCCCACGATATAGATTGAATATCAGTTATCAGCTGATTAGCCGGAAGAAAGCAAGGTTTTCTTTTTGTAGTAAAAAAAATTGCTTTAATCTTTTGAACCTTTAGTTTAATTTTCCACTTACTGAAGTAATTCTACTATATTTTTATCGATTTAGCAAATGCACAAATAATTTACGCAGAAATCTGTGGAATAATTCAATAAGGATCCGACCGATTTTGCCATAATAGATGTCCCCTGAAGCGAGACGAATCCAACCTTCTTGATCAGCTAAATGCCAAAATTCACGAGAGGACACCTGGTTTGAATGAGAAAAAAAATAATCTTTTTCCAGAGTAACGCACCTGCAAAAAAGGATGCATTGGTGGTGGGAAAATTGCGGGATTTGGGGTATGATTTACACGGCCATCGCCCTGTTCTCCCGATTTGGCACCCTCAGATTTCTACATACTACAGCTATGGACAAAAAAATAAATACAGCCCACTCTACCACACAATTCTGTTATTTTCTCCTTTTTTCTCTTTACTGAGGACAACGCTATCTCGTGATAAGTAGGTAGACATCGAGAATAAAATACACCCGAAGAATGAAAGCAGGATCATTTACCGTTATCAAAAATTTCTCTGAAATGTCAGTTTGTGTCCTCTTTTGTCTGGACAAAAAAATAAATACACACATTGGTAGCGAAGTGTATCTGGTAAAAACAAAGTGTTACGAAATTATTTTACTATCGGAAAGCGGAAAAGGTTTATAATATTGAATACCAGTGAAGTAACGAATAATATTTAATTGTTTTATTAGCGAAATATGGGACGTAACGTGCATTGTTCCGATGACAAAAGGGAGATCATAAAAAAGTTGAAAAGCGAAGGATATTCGTACCGTTCAATCGCAAAAACGATAGATTGTTCTTTAGGGATGGTACAAAATGCACTTAGAGATAAACCAGCGCGAGAAAATAGAGGACGGCCACGAAAAACAACGCAAAAACAGGATCGTTTAATTGTGCTGGAATCAAAAAAAATACCCTTTTTTATCGTCGCGGAAAATTTTGCAGGAGAATAGTTTGCCAATTAGTTCAAGGACTGTCCGAAGACGATTAGTGGAGTATAATCTTCCCTCACGATCACCAAGAAAAGTGCCACTAATCAGTAAAAAAAAAAAAAGACGAAGGATGTTATTTGCTGATCAGCACAAATCATGGTCCGGCGAAGAGGGCACTAAAAAGTGGCGAAATATCCTTTGGAGTGATGAATCCAAGATTAATTTGTTCGGATCGGATAGTAGACACAATGTGAGACGTCCACCCAATTCTGAACTGCATCCAAAATACACCAAGAAGACGGTCAAACATGGTGGTGGTAGCATTATGGTATGGGCATGTTTCTCGTGGTATGGTGTTGGTCCCATACGCCTCATTAATACAATTGTGACAAAGGAAACATATACTCAAATACTTGAAACTGTAATGCTACCATATGCCGAGCAAGAAATGCCTTTGGTGTGGACGTTTCAACAAGATAACGATCCGAAACACACGGCTAAACTAACAAAGGAATGGTTTGCTGCGAAAAGGGTTGCTCTTTTGGAGTGGCCTGCTCAATCGCCGGACCTAAATCCAATAGAAAATCTGTGGAAGCAGGTCAAGGATGCAGTTTCTATAAAAAATCCAAAAAACAAAAGCGAACTTTGGCAGGCAGTGCAGTCGGCATGGAATTCTATACCTGTTGAGGAATGTCGGAAGTTGGTTGATTCTATGCCGAGGAGGGTAGAACAAATAACTAAAAATAAAGGTCAAGCGATAAAATACTAACAAATACTAACAAATCCTACCATAACTTGTTTGCTCGTATGAATAAATTTCGTGAAATAATAAATTTGATGAAGTGTATTTATTTTTTTGTCCATATCAAAAGACGACTTTTTTTACATTTTCAGCCTTTATTCCCATTATAACAGGGCAAGATGCTTTAAAAATACATAAATACATTCCTGATTATTGTAGGAATACTTCACAAAAAGAAACTTGCCGCAAACTTTCAAACTTTTGTTAAAATATATCTATCTATCCAATGGCTTCAGCTGTATTTATTTTTTTGTCCATAGCTATCCATAGTATCTGTTGCCAAATTTATAGAAATTTGTTTTCATGAAAAGGTCGTGGGTAAATATTTTCAGAGCCCTCCAGACTCCCACTTCCGGAAACGAATACTGATATTGGAAAAACACTGGACCAAGTGCTTTTCAATCAAGGGAGATTATATAGAAAAATAAAATCATTTTTCAACCGAAAATAGCAGTCATTTTACTTACTGAAACCCTCACAGCAGTATCATTTCAAAAAAGTATGGACAATTAAATCCACAGCTCAAAAACCGCATTAAACTACCACTCATGCGCGGGGACGTCGATCTATTATATCTTAAAATTTTCAGAGAAAACGGAAAGTAAATGGTTTTGTTCGCTTCAATTCCTGTGTCATCTGGACGTTATGAATATGTAAACCACATACTCGTTGAATTTATGTATTTATGGTGCATAAGAGAGATTTTGCAAATATTTATTTATGCCATATCCCAAGAGCGACAGCGTGAGTATGTTTCCGGCAAATAAATAAATAAAATATTTAGGAGAAACAATCAGAACGACATTCAGGATATTAAGCTTCCGAGAACGTCAGACAATAAACGACTACTATGAACAATCTGCATTGAAGGCCTTTGTCTAGAGGGCCTCTCGGGACACTAGAAAAAATTGCCGCAGGCTCTCAGTTCTTGGACCGGACGGACGTAGACTGGCGAGACAGAGTGTAGTAAGGTACCTTGTAATCTTGCTAAATCAGTACATATATATATTCTGACAAACATTTCGATGCTGCTCTAGCAAGAGCCCGGAGCGCTTTCGCTTTGACAAAATGGCTGTTTCATAGCAGCAAACTTGATTCTAGAATGAAGGTAATCTGCTACATGGCCTTAATCAGGCCCATGGTTGCCTTAAATCCTTTAAACTATCCACGTGTCTGTCGTCAAGTATTAACTAATTTGAATCGACTTCTCTGAAAGTCACAGTTCATTAAATTAAAACAACTCGCACTTCAAACTGTAAAAAGTCACGGCTTGGAAATAATCACTTGCCACAAAAACCCGGTTAAATAGAGTTCTAATTTATATATTGTAGTTTCACTTAAAGAAGAAAAGCTATCTTTTTCTTTCTGTTGAGTTCATTCACATCCTTTCATATCCTGTTTTTTCTGGAACAAAATTTTTGTCGTCGTTGTTACCTTATATTTTGAACATACCCTTAAATTCTTTATATTCCGTAGGCGTTCCTCTGGTCCAACCCCCCTCTTAGATCTTAGTAGGATGAAAATTTTTTTAACGTTACACGATCGAAGTAGCTTCTCGATAGCCGCTTTACCGACCACACCTAATGAACGAAACAAAAGCAATTTTCAGGACTAAACACTTCAGGATATATGACACCATTTTTCGAAGAGATTATTACCGGAGCCTCCGGTTATGAATATTTCAGAATCCTCATAAAACTCGGAAATCATTTTTTTTTTTTTCAAATTTTAGCTTTTTTTTATTTTAAAGGACTCCACAAGTGAGAAACAAAAATAACAAATCAATGCACTATGCACAGAGTTATCCCTACTGACTACCACGTATGACAGAATCTCGCTCTCGACTAAACTAAGAACTCCGAATCTGAGGTTATTTTGCAATCAAAAACCAATTTCAAAGCACTAAAAGCCTTTATACTCGTACAAATTGAGCTAACACGTTTTTAAGTAAAGCTTTCTTCGATTCGAGTCAGAAAGGTTAGGTCTGATGGTTTATTCATTATACATTCCACGTGTGGGAATGGCTGGATATGTTTGGCGGAAATTCGTATTAGTCTGTGGGTACGACAAATGTCTGAATATATTTCCTAAATATTTGCTAACTATTAGTAGGTTACGGGAAATAGGAAATACTTCGGTCTGTGGTGAGGGGAAATGGGCCGCGGCTGAATGTGGGTACGTTGGCTAGAATAATGTTGATGTAGTTCTGAATGCGAAAGCTTATGAGAGAAAGACGTTAAGAAAGGCAAAAAAGGTTGGATTTAATCAACTTTTTTGGATTGATGAAATGAGCTTGGAATTCTATCAACAATTTATAAAGTGCATATTCGCAAAGGAGAGTATTCTCAGACAGAGCATTCTAACACTTTCGGTTCTTTCCAATAAACAGATCCTCCTCCAGCCCGCCTTGCTCCCCAATAACCATATTGACGTATTGATCTGCATATGTAAAAATATATGTAGCGTACGAATATTGTTTTAGAGCCGCTCGCTCAAGGCCCAATTTCCGCACATCAGGGAATTTAAAATTGCATCCTAATTAATTATATACAAACCTGAACGTGAACTTGGATTACCATAAACTGGTATAGATATTACGGCCCAGAAATTATAGCAAGCGATACAAGAATACTAAACAGATTTTCTGCGAACCTCAAATCGGGGTACTGTGCCGGTAACCTTTTAATTCTATTTTTTTTCTTTCTATTGTAAATGGTTTCATGAACTCAGAAGCAACACCGAATCATGTTGAAACTCAATTTTCGTTTAGCTTTAAAACTCAATGTTGCCTCGTGATCGTGATTGATTGAAGGGTCTGTGTTCGCAGAGCTTCACATACGTTCGCACGGCTATTTGAAATCATCGCGTGTTTTATTGCAAAAGTGTTTTATTAAAAAGCTTTAACCAAATAACAAGAAAATTGTTCGAAAAGATACTATTATTGGAAAACAATTGTTAAGATATCTCTAAAGCTTGAAAATCACTGGCATACTCCAAAGCCTTCCGGTAGACGTATCGTCCGATTATGTACAGCCAATAACCCTTTAACAAGGTGTAGGCAACCTTCTTGCTGAAAAATCAAAAATGGATTATTTTGTAGATCTCTATTTATTATAGATTTTTACCATTTTTGTATACGCCTGCTTCGCAATAAGGTTGAATCGTCATCATTAAGTAGATATTCCCTGCACCCGTACGCCACTAGTCCGATACTCCTTGATGCGGACTCAGGGCTACCACAATCCGTCAGCACGCTGTCGAGACAAAATTCAGTCCTAAGGGAAACCTGTGATGAAATTTAGTTTCGAACAACTAACATCCTCGTCTTATCCTCGTCCGACTTCGAGAAGTTTATTTGATCGCAACAACATATAGATCCTCTTCACGTTGCACGATCGGAGGAGTTTCTCGATCGCTCATTTTTCGGCAAGGCTCGATCCGCCGATAAACTCATAAAACTCCCCAATCATGATGACAATATAAATGATGAACTCTGTTCAAGTTAATACCAAACTAATTGGTCAACATGATTCAGCTCAAATGAAGAAGGGTCTCATTGTTCGCTGACTTAACGAGTCGAGCACCTATTGCATAGGCTTATGCAGATTTATTTCTTTTTTTTTTCGAATTTTGTCTTTGTAATGCGAATGCAAATATTTCCATTTGTAATGTAAAATGGAATTCAGTTATTGCGGTTCTTGGACTTGAACGCACCATACCTCACCGCGTGTTCAAGAAGTTGAAACTATTTGGGAGTTGCGTAAAAACAGAAAATCCTTAACCGCCTCTAGACCTGCTCTACTCGTAAGGCCGCCCTACATCGAGTATAAGTTGAAGATTTTCGAGTACTTATGTATACGAAATCTTTGAAAAAAATAATTTCTTATTTCAGTACTACTACACTACTTACACAGTTTTATCTCAAGTTGAACTTAACCCACGGTGCGTAGGGAGAAATGATGGAATGGGAAAATGCGAAAACAAATGTCTCAGGTGACTTGGAGTGGTATGTGGAAGGTAAGCAAATGCAGCTTGCCGATACCTTTGCATTATCTACAGTGTCAAATGGATTGACATTTGTTAGTGCGGCACGAACCCGATTGATGCATTTATGCGTGCTTTTTTTATAATTCGTGCAGGTTCTTATGGTGTTTGTTCACTACTCTCCGAGGGTGGTTGTCCTAGATAGGATTTGAGAGATTCGACTGAATTTGCGTTGGTTGTAGTTCACTGTAGCTCCTTTGTTTCCATGTCATTAAGGTGGTATATTGGAAGTGTACACATATGTATGAGTATGAATTTTGAAATGATCTTATGCTGCGAGTGTTATGCCTTCGTTAGCACTTTTTGATCATCTCTCATTCACAACTGATGTTTTTCCACATTTTCCGTATAGGAATTGTTTTTTTCATTTTCTCTTATCTCCAACAAATCGATCTGCATCGTGTTGGTGATTGTCTGGTGTTTGATGAGCTAGGCCGGAGGCTGGTCTTCAGAATTTTGCGTGCGGCAGGAAGTGGTCTGATGAGGAAGGTGCCTTTGAGATTCGTTCGCTATTTCGATTGTTCCACTATAGCCATTAAGTAAGACCATACCAGGGTTGATTTCTTCCACTGCAGAGATCTCCACCTTAAGGCATATCATTATTTCAGCCAGTGTCGAGTGAAAACGCTCGACTTGACCGTTCGCAATACTTGTATATGGAGGTGTGGTAACAATTTTGATTTCCAGCTCGTCTTCGACCATGAAGTTGATGGATAACGAATTAAGGGATTTCTCGTTGTCGATAACTATTGTTTCAGGGATACCAAGAAATGTAAGATTTCCCTGAGGGGTTGTTTGACATGCTCAACGCCACGAGAAGTAAGAATTTTAGCTTGGGCATACTTTGAAAATGTATCTAAAGCAGTTTGGGGCGAGTTTCCCTTTAATGCAGAAAATATCAATGTCGAGTATTTGACCGGGAAATAGAGGAATGTCAATGGGTTGAAATTGGGGTTTGTTCGGATGTCGTTCATACTTGCTTTCGTTGCAAACACGACATTTCTTAACTATTTGCTTTATTTTCTTTGCCATGCCTGGAAAGTAAAATTTGTCTAGGATTTAAATTCAATTTTCTCTTTCATTCCTGTGAGTTCGTTTGTGTGTGCCTATAATGATGTTTTTATTAGTTATATCTTCTACCAAAGAGTGGGTAAATCGAATGTTATAGCTTTTGAAGTATAGTGAGTACAATTGTTGGATTATGCCCATTGTTGGTCCCTCAGTCTTAATTCCATTGATAACTGAGGGGTTTAGGAATTTCTTCAAAATCTCTGCTAGGTTGTCGGCATTAAAAGATGATTCTGTGATTTGATGGCGATGATAAGTAGGGAAAAAAATTTCAATGTGGTGTGAAGAAGAGTCCTTGGTATCCAAAATAGTTTGGTTCTTGAAAACGTTAAAGGAGTTTCCACCGTGTAGATTAGGTTACGGGTTGAACTTATGGGCGGTCATAGTAAGGAAAATAACTTGTGCTGCTTGTGGTAGTCGCGAAAGTACATCTGCAACAACATTTCATCTGCCGAGTTTATATTGAAGTTAGTAGTCACATTCTTCTAGGATGGCCGTCCATCGTTTCATCGTACTGTTATTGTTCTTATTACTACAAGCAAAGGTAAGAGGTTGATGGTCGGTGAATATTTCCACATGAGCTGAACCGTAAAGGTAGTCTCGCAGGGTGTTAAAAGCCCAGATGATTGCCAGCATTTCTTTCTCATTTGCGGCGTGGTGCTCTTCTGTTTTGCTCCATGTCCTAGCAACGAATGTTATTAGTTTCCCTTCCTGTGACAGGACTGCACCAATAACGTAGCCAGATGCGCCGGTAGTTAAGTCGAAGTGCTAAGTATAGTCAAGATATGACAGCATTACATCTCGGGAAGTTAAAGAGTTTCTGATTTTATTATAGGCTTCGCATGCTTCTGGATTTAGCTGGATTAACTTTTTGGATGACTGATTTCTTCAAACGCGGCCATCTTCGCCACGGAGCAGTGTTGTCAAAGGCTTTGCAAGTTTCGCAACTATCGACTAAGCGACGATAGTATCCTGCGGGTCCAAGGAATGATCGGAAGTCTTTTAGGGTCCTAGGTAGTTAGAAATTATTTATTGCATTAATCTTGTCAGGGTTGGTTTTGATGCTCTTATTTGAAATGATAAAACCTAAAAATTCGAACTCTTGCTTGAAAATTTTGCATTTGTCCAACGCATTTCCCAGAGTCTAGAGCTCGTTGAAATATTGATTGTGCGTTTTTTAGGCCAAAAGGGAGTCGCCTTAACTCAAATGTATTAGATATTTGATGAAATCCGCTCTTTAAATCAAGAACGGAGAAAAATTTATTCTTGCCCAGTGGCGAGAGGACCTCATTGATTTCGGGGATCGGTTGCCGATCGGCAATTGTCACCGAAATCTATGACTACCCGGTACTGCTTGTTCCTTGAAGAGTCAGGTTTTTTAGGGACAAACTATACTGGTGAATTGTATGGGGAGCGGGATGGTCATATAATCCCGCCTTCAAGGAGTTTCTTGATTTGGTTTTGTACTTCATCCTTGAGAGCCTGAGGATATGGGTAGAATTTGGAATACACCGGAGGGTCTGATGTAGTTCGAATTTCTCCAAGCACTCTAGTGCTGTAGGTGAGCTTTTCGTCGGGTTCAATAAACATATCGGAAAAATCGCTAACTATTGTTTCTATTGCAGTTTGTTGACTGGCTGTCATTTGAGATTTATTAATGTTAATGGTGTTTACGCACTGGGTTTCCAGCTGCTTAATTTTTATGTTGATTCTGATCAAAATACTCATGTAACCTTCTTTGAAATGAGAGCGGAGAGATCTTCCAAACTGTCGTTGCCCAGTATCGCGTGGAATGACTTGAGTGTGGGAAGGAGGTAAAATTTAATTTTGGGATCGCGTAGTCCGAACAGGTTTGCTTCGACATAGTGGGTTACTTTTATGCTCTCGCTAACCGAGTTCGCATAGAAGCAATTGTCGTTAGGTTTGGGGATGTCTACTAGATTTGGTTGTATCTATGTAGTTTTTACTGGATCCCGTGTCAACAAGAATCCTGATTATTTCACCTCTCTTCGTTCTACTCTCAAAGTAGGGTAGCGAAGAGGGCGTTAACCTAAAAAATGTAGATCTGTGCAGTCGATTAGTTAATTCGGGTGTGAGTTGTCATTGGTTGTCGGGTCATAGGCGTTATCGTATTCGATGAAGGATTGTAGGTCGTTATGGTCGTCGTTCATTGACATAGTTTGGTGTTCGGTCTCTTCCTCAGCTGTGAGATATGGAAGTTCTTTTGATCGTACTTATTCGGGGGAAAGCGTTTACCTTGCGGTTGGGTAAGGATATTTGGTCGCCTAGTTAGGTTACTTTGAGCGTCCTCGTTTGTCTCTTGTTTTACGAAACGGCTCTGATTTGGAAAACCAGGTCTAGGTTGGAAAGTAGATCAAGATTGGAATGAGGGATATGCGTTTGCAGGGCTTGAGGTAAGTCGACAGGCTCTCTAATATCAAGGGGCCTTGGTAAATCACCTTTCAACCCTCGAATAAAGGTGTCTAGAGCCTTATCCCTGTTAATAGGGTTAATAACCTCATCGACTTTATGGATATATCCATGCAGGATATCTTGTTGAGAATAAGGGTGAGATGGGAGTAGCTCGTTTGGTAGAAAGATTGGATAGAGCTATTTCTCGACACGAGGGGAGTGAACAAATCAGTTCACAACAACTCCAACAACAAGTACTCAGTCTAGCATCGAAACTGTTTTGCCACCTAGTTTTGTTTCCAATCACCGTGAGTCCACAAAAACAACAACAGAGGCCTTACATTCATCATCTTCAACGTCAGCATCACAAAAAGCAAAAACAACAGCTTCAACAATTATTCAACCTATCGTTACAGCTATTAGTTCTTCTTACGCAGTACCTACACCTACAACTATGCCCTCATTATCTTTTTCGGTACCATCATCTGCCACCATCGTTCCTGAGGTCTCGGCGGTCTCGTCTCGTATATTATTTTCTTATTCCTTTTAGTTTTTCCTAATTAACTTTTCAAATTAAATATCTTTTCCTATAATTTTTATTAATTTCTAACTTAGCTAACTTACATAAGAACCTTCATCCTGCTGCTGTGTCTGGTTGGGCTGCTCGTACAAGTCTCCTGTTATTCCGTTGCTCGGCTTACTTAGGGGCTTCTTTTTCCCACACTTACGTTCACTTTCACAGGGTTCTTTTTTTTGTTTCTTATTTTTTTTTATTTTTTTTTTTCCACTTAATATTGTTATTTGATGTTCGGCTCGGGACCAACGAGCAAACGCGCACTGTTTTTTTTTCCTGGGGATGATTTTCCGTACGTCACGCACTACAACAATATAATCATCGCGGACGCGGCCTGAACTGCTGAACGTGGGGCCTCACGGATTCAACCCGTACGCGTCGCTGTCGCTAGTCCCTACTCGGGCGCCAGTTAAAGATTTACTTATACGAAATCTTTAAAAGAAATATTTTTTTTTTTATTTCAATTGGAGGAGAACCTCCTTTATTGCTCAAATGCTGTCTTAGAACTACATAACTTACACAGTTTTATATTAACTCGAACTTAACCTACGTTGCGTGGGGAGAAATGACGGAATGGGAAAATGCGAAAACAAATGTCTCAGGTGACTTGGAGTGGTATGCAGCTTGCCGAAACCTTTGCATTGTCTGCGGTAATTGATGCACTTGTGGATGTCAGATGGATCCGCCTGGGGCGATGTGCTGGTGCCGTTTGCAAATACGTATGATGGTGGGACCGGATGTCCTTGTCACATAATCAATTTGTGTTGCAATAACTTATACTCACACAGGGTAAAAGGGTAAAAGTCCATTAAAGTTATGCCCCAATAGCGTTTCTAAAACGTTTTCGAAAGTGTTGCAGTCATTCAACGCAATCTATCAATGACATAAGAGCTTGGCATGCCACACGCCAATACCACCATACCACCTTAGAATTCATTCCACTTAATGAGGCAGCACACTCCCACGCACTTTTTTTGTAGGAGTATCCTAATTAGTATTCTGACTCAAAGGCTAGATTCAAATATGCAAACGTCGTGGCTAACGCTTGGGAAAATGATTTCACATTGGATAAAATTAGACCTGATGTGAAGCGGCGTTTACATAACTTTTGGAAGAGCTATTTAGGGAACCCGCCAATTATTCTTTGGGATGAGAATGTCAATATTCAGGAAGGGGCGACACCTATAGATCGCATTGCAGTTGCCGTCAGGCACTTGTACAAAGCCCTTAGGTGTACTTCGACCAAAAATCGATTGTTAGTTGCAATAAGTGAATGCGGAAATCAAACTTAAGTAGGCCACCAATCTATGGCGTAGACAGGCTGCATACGCAAAAACATTTAGCAATGACGTCTACGCAAACTATAGAATAACCATGTGTATAGTCACATAAAGCATGTTTCTGACGTGAATGCTTTCAAGGCCTCATACTTTTTACATTTGACGTTATATAAAGGTGACAAGCGGTTCATAAAAATCATATGATAGAACAATGAACTAACTATGAAAAGGAAAAAGGCAGCTATGAAAATGTATATGACATGAGAATATGGAGAAGCCTAAGCACATTACGCAGATCTATTCAAAAACGTCTTGATAACGCCATATCCACATTCATTATATTACGTAAATTATAGGTCAGTCAGTTCCAGTCAGAGCCAAACCTTTGTCACAGATTTAAGGACTGTTAAAAACCTTGGTGGTACTTTTAATCAACAGCTTACGTGGAGGAGCTGTTGAGCGGTCACGTAGGTATACGTATAGAAACTGCCTCTCAGTAAACATAAAATCAATGCTCGTCAGACGCTACTGAAGCCTATTTTATTGTATGCAATCCCAGTTTTCTACGATCCACATAGTCACAGAAAAGGCGCGACCATCCCATGATTAATTTACAAGTTGTCATTCAACAACATGTGTCATTTAAAATTTCGCGTGGCTTTAACACTTCTAGCCGTTTCGACTCGCATTTCCAACGTTGTGTCGTATCCAGCAGATCGATAGATATCTCACCTGCTACCACTCCGATACGGTGCGGACAGAGCTTGTGACCCAAAGGGCTCCTCGTCTTTGTACTGCATTATCTTCCTGTTGTGAGTACATCGGCCAATATCTCACAACCATACAAAAGAATTGAGTGAAAGACGGATGTAAGTGACCTCCAATGTTCGCCATAATCCTACTGAGAGACGTCGTAACTTTTGCCGCTCGCTCTGATGCATAGCTAATATTATACATATTTGGATTCATTAGGAAATTTTACCCTTTTCTTTGTGCTGTTTGCCCCACATCAATATTTATTTCTTCATTATCATAAATGAAAATCCACTGCATTTGAGTGGCATTTAACCGTTCGCGTGCGTTAATAGAATCTCTCCATTTATATTTTTTGCAATTCATTGGCAGTTGCGAATCAATTTTTCACAGACAAACTCCAAAATTCGAGCTTGCCGTCTCGTTGCTTTTTGAGTCTCCCGCTCGCAAGTTGTCCATTTTTCTCCTACAGTTGCTTAATTTCTTCAAAAGTCATGTCACAGTGCTTTTGTGACATCCCACGAGATACATGAAAATTCTTTACCTCTTTACAAACCACTCTGTTCAAACCACAGTCTAAAGCACTAATGTGCTTTATGTGACACCAGCCAAGTTTTCCACTCATTATTTGTTTAACTGTTCGTCTACTGTCCATTCGTTTTACGTGATTTTCTTTTTATACACCAAAAAGAATAGTCATACATTTGACAAACTGCAATCCTCTCTACATATACCAACCGGAAGCTCATCTGTGGGTTTTTTTTTGGAATGGAATTGGATTCAAGATCACGTTATTGCCACAACTTGATTAGAACTTTACGAAAAGCAGTGATATTTTTACTTAAAGCTCAAGCACAAACTCTAGGGCTAGTAACAAAATATAACATCTGCAAAATATGTGACTTCGCTCCGTCTACAAATAATTTTCTATTATAATAAAACTTTTTGACAGGTTTAAATACTAAGATGTCTCCTTTATGACATGAGTCATTAACAGAGCCATTAGAGCAATTGCTTCATCAGCTTAGCGCTGTAATACGCTATCCTACTGAAAATAAGTGTCATCCAAGTTCATAGCCACAATATCACGCAACCGTTTAGTAAAGTAATCGAAACACTTAAATAATCGTAACAATGTCATTTTCGAAAAGATATGGCGATATACGCCATCAGCCCAAAAATCGTTCCAAACTATCATTCGCTGTAGAAAGAAAGGCGGTTCCTCTATTTCTGTATGGTTTTGTTTGTTTACGTGCCAATATAGAACCAGCGAAAGTCGGCTGACTTCAATTCCTATATCAATTGGACCTTCTAAGTGCATAGGTTAAAATTTGTATGCAAATTACGATGCAAAGTGGTTGCGGATACTGTGTGTTGGAATGGGCTCATATGGGTTTTCAGCACACTTCCAACTACGGCGGCGAGTTCGCAGCTGACTTTGCCGGATACGAGTTGGAGTGGCTAATTATAACCCACTTAGGACGTTTTAATTAAACAACTGAATTCATTGTAGTCTGACGAGAAGGCCCTTGATGATGTGGTTTTTGTAAAGAGAACTCACTCCTTCAAGCCAGATGGCGGCAGTATCGCGAGAGCATCCTACTATCGTGTAGTACATTCTAGTAGACGGCTAATGTCGAAATTTCAGCCGGATCGGACTCGTAGTTTGGTTTTGACCGCGTGTGAAAACGGGAGTGTCCGTGGATTTTAGAAAAATGGAAAAAGAGCAATATCGGTCGGTGATTCGATTCTTGTTTTTGGAAGGGAAATCCCGCAGCGAAATCAAAGAGCGTTTGGATGCTGTGTACGATGACTCTTCTCCTTTGATGGCGACCATCAAAAATTGGCTTAACGAGTATCAACGTGGTCGCACGTCGGTTTTTGATGAGCCACGTCCAGGTGCCCCGAAAACGGCTACCACTGAGGATAACGTGACAAAAATCCACGATCTCGTATTGACAGACCGCCAACTGAAGATGCGCGAGATAACTGAGACAGTAGGCTTTTTAAAGGTTGCCTGGGTCATATCCTGCATGAATTGTTGGGCATGAGAAAGCTGTCGGCACGATGGGGGCCGCTTTTGCTCACTCCGGACAACAAGCGCAACCGTGAGACCACTTCAGAGCCGTCTTTGACGCTGTTTAAGCGCAATCCGAAAGAGTTTCTGCGTCGTTTCGTGACAATCGACGAAACATGGATTCACTGGTACACACCAGAGACCAAGGAACAGTCCAAATAGCATGCTCCGAAGAAGGCGAAGACTGTCCCATCGGCCGGAAAGGTGATGTCCACCGTTTTCTGGGATTCACAAGGTGTGATCCACATCGACTACCTGGAGAAGGGCAAAACGGTCACAGGGCTGTACTATACCAAATTATTGGGCCGATTCGACGCCGAATTGAAGAAAAAACGGCCCCACTTGGCGAAGAAAAAAGTGCTCTTCCACCATGAGAACAGCAACGACGCGAAATTCAAAACGACACCTCTTGTTGGATGATCCTTAATATTGTATACTAGACAAATTACTAGCCATAGAAAAGCTTGACCTGCAGCCAGCAGATAGATCTATATACATATTCGGGAGTCTAATTTAGAGCCATTTAGTCTTTCCTACATTCGAGGCAGACATTTTGTATGATTCTTAGAGACCCTGTCCGCGAATCTTTTCAAACGTAGTTCACTCAGGATGACCTGAAATAAATTTTACGAAGCGTTGAAACTCCTATTAGTCAAAGACGATCATAGTGTTTCTCTTGGAGCAGCAATATCTAGATTGAGCCTCCGTGTGTCATGAATTTTCTTAGGGAACAACTTGCGAGCTACATGTTGAGCTCGTCACCCGAATTTCTCAAGAGTTCGACTGACTAGACTTAACGGCTGGAATAAATATCGATCGAAGCAAAAGGAATATAAGAAGCTTATTCGTAAATCGAAGAATGATTCCTATAAGTCCTTCTGCAAAGAGATCAAATCCCTGAGTGCGACCAGCAGGTTGGTTATTGTTTTCAAACGAGGAAAATCCACCAAACTGGATGTACTAGTGAGTCTAAGCGGAAACTCTCACTTTGCTGCTTCAGACTTATTTCTCGAGAAATTAGACTGTCATTGGCTAGTTGCATACTCCCTCAACGGCAACTGCGATTGAAACGATGAAAACAACTCGTCGTAGCTGGTATGTTGCGTCACTCGTGGCAGCTACTGAGGCCATTGTATTTTCTGTGGCATCTTTCGATGGCCTTAAGTCGTCGGGCACTGATGGTCGACATTGAGCTTTTGATAACGCTACTTTCGACAGCATGTGTAACGCTGCTAGACGGCATGGCGTAGATGAAGCACTGGTTTTGTGGATCAAAGCAATGCTTGTGCACGGGACATTGCTGCAGGCCTTGAAAAATGTGTCAAGTCTGGAGTAAACAGGGGCTGCCCGCAAGGTGGCGTCTTGTCTCCGCTGTTATGGTGCATGGTGGTCGACTCTCTGCTCGATGCTCTCAATGCCTCTGAAATCTATGCCCAGGCCTATGCGGATGATGTTGCTGTTCTTTCTGTCGGCTCATGTTTAGCGACTATCTGTCTCAAAGCACAGACGGCGCTAAGTGTGATCCAGGTCTAAGACTGATGTCATTCTCTTCACGAGAAGGAGGAAAAATACTGGCATTACTCAGCTGGTGCTAAAAGGCATTCCCATCCCGATATCCAAGGAAGCTAATTACCTGGGAGTCATCTTAGATGGCAAGCTTCTTTGAGCAAGGCATGTTGAGTCCAAAACCACCAAAGCACTGTCAGCTTTTTGGCAATGCAAAGGTTCTTTGGATCTACACAGCAATGATAAGACACTCCAAAGAGCGGTCTGTTTCAGCTGCACGAGGGCTTTCCCCAGCACACCAGGAGCTGCTCGAGATGCTATGATGAATCTTCCACTCCTTGACATATACATATATATTAGAGGGTCCGCACTGAAAGCCATGTCTCGCCTAAAGAGAAATGGTCTTTGGTACAACTCGCATTGGAGTGAAAGTGTACTTGCGCGAGTAATGACATCCTTTCGCATTCTATTGCGCTATAATTTCACAGTCAAATATTCATGGCGTCAGAACTGGCTTTGGCCAGACACTGAACCTAGAATGGAATGTCTTCTCATTTTTACAGACGGCTCTAGGACTGGGCGGAGGTCCGGCGATGGAGTTTTCTTTGAGCGCGAAAACATTCGACTCGTTAGGAAAATATTCGTCTATCTTTCAATCAGAGATTTACGCAATCCTAATGGCCAGGCACTATGTTGTGAGACACATGTGGAAGGGCAAAAGCATATGCGTCTGCAGTGACAGCCAAGCTGCACTCAAAGCTGTTTCCAATCCTCTATCCAACTCCAAATTAGTGCATGAACTCAAGAACTTTTTGAACAAAGTGGGAAGACTAAATTCACTTAGGCTTGTATGGGACGCAGGTCGCTGTGGGATCCCAGGAAACGAGATCTCAGATGAACTCGCTAGAAGGGGCTCGGAGGAGAGTTTCTCAGGACCTGATATATCTTCTTCCACGGTGAAATCTGACATCAACGAATGGGTCTTAAATGCGCACAGTCGTAGATGGAGGGGTGCAGGATGAGTAAGCGCGTACGTCCTGATGTCTGCAAGAAGTCCGCAACATTCTTCTTATTTTTAAGGAGAAATGATTGCAGAAGGCTTATGGGCCATTACACTTTTGCCAAGCATCTCTACGTGCTTGGCTTTAGTGAGATGCCTACCTGTGCTGCATGTTCGCTCGCGCACGGTCGCGCACCCTTGAAGCCGACGTGGTGTGTGCCGAATCTCTTAGCTCTACATCACTGAAGATCCTCCGCACTTTTCTCCCGGACAATGGAGAAAATACAATAAAGATAAGGTGTCTGTCTAGTAGTACAATGGGCCAGTATTTGTGTCTGAGTGCTCCAACAGATAGTAGAAGCCTCCAACAAAAAAAAAAGAAAACCATTAACGACATTGAAATGATCATTAAACATTCCCACATCTCACTGTCCGCCGACGACACCTGGTTCTTCAAGACAATTTCTTCGAGACATGACCCTTCTGTTATTCAATTGGATCTCGACAGTTTTTCTATTTCTATTTCGTGCTCTAATAACTGAAGCTCACTATTTCGAAATGCCAGTCAGTAACTTTTTCATGAAAACGAATCAAACCTCCTTTCCGTTTCTACTTTCTCGACAACCGTCCAATTTCTACCGTTCGGGTGATCCACGACTTAAGCATATTATGTAACCAGGAACTTAATTCCCTTGCACATATCAATGATATTATTCTGAAAGCCCCCGTTCGACACTAATTTTTGAGAAACGATGGTCCAAGGAGTTCGCCAACCTCTACGTGACTCGATTCCTCATAAGCTGTGTTTGCTCCCTTCTTGAACACACCTCTCAAGTATAGTCTCCTTATGTATAGCATACAACGCTGTTTCCTACGTTTCCTCTTCAAAGTCCGTCCCGGAACAATCCTTTGTCTTTCTATTTTACCGCCGTAAACTAATCAACTTGAAGTCGCACTTCGCGATCCCTTACAATTCTGTTTTTTTTTGACACTAGTCCTCGTAATTTATGAAATCCCCGTCCTTTTATCCAACCGACTCCTGTACCTGTTGTACTTGTAGTTCCAATGTTGCGAACAATCAATTCGAACATTGCTTAAAACACAATCTTCTCAATCGGCCTTCCAACCCCAATCGTATCTACTGAGATTAAGGAACTTATATTAAGCTGAATACAAAATTAAAATTATCAAGTATTGAAAAGCCTAGGTAGTCCAAAAGCAGGTACAAGGTGGCGCAAAATGAATCACCCTATCGGAGGATGTTATAAAAGAATATCGCTCGGTCGTTCAGCCGAGAACATCGCGGCTGTGGAAGCCGATGTTGCTGAGAACGAAAAATCATCAACGAGATGAGGGGCGACACAATTGGGCATTACCAGACGGACCCTAGAGCGAAATGAAAGACTTACACATATTCCCGTACAAAGTGCAAACAGTGCATCAGTTAATGCCTGCTGATCGTCGGTCGCGTGTGAATTACTGTCAAGCCATCCTTAATCTCAACAGCGAAGAGGACGATTTTGTGTCGAAAATCATCATGTGTGCCGAGACTTATTACCACTTAAGCTTACTTACTTACGTCAATAAACAAAATCTTCATTTCTGGCACTGAAAATCCGCGTGTGATGCACGGAGAGCCATTAATCCACTCAAAGCCACTGTGTGGTGCGGCGTTCCCGCAGGAGGAGTGATTGACCCGTATTTTTTTGAGGTAGCCATCGGCAATACGGTCACTGTTACTGGCGAAAACTATAAGGCCATGAAAAACGTGCAACCGCACATACAGCAGGAGCCACAATATCTATAGATATTGTGAGGAAAGCCTTTCCTGGCCGCGTAATCTCCCGGCATTGCCAGTAAGATCGCCCAATTAAACCATCCCAGAGTTCTATCTTTGTGGCTACTTGAAGTCTAGGAGCTTATGCCATCAAACCTTAGACTATCGCAGCCCTTAAGGAGAATATTCGCAGCCCCTTGACGGATATCATCTTTTCCACTTAACAGAAAAAAAATGTATAGGTCCAAATAAAGATTTCCATCACTCAAAATTAATATTTTTTCATACAGTAGATTAGATTAGGTTAGGTTAGGTTATGTGGCTTCCCCCCGTAGAAACGGTGGGGATCATTTAGCCAAGAACGGTCCATTGTGCTACCACTTGAGTCGGCTTGGTCACGGTTACTTACCATTTTGAGTGCTGAAAAAAATCGATATTTTGTAGATCTCTGTATCGGATAGATCCTTTAGTTCGTTGAAGAAATATTCACCCAGAAATCGTCTTCTTGAGGCGGCTAGGGCTGGGCAAATACATAGGAGATGGGTTGGAGATTCTTCCTGTTTTTCGGTATGACACCTACTGCAGTAGTCGTTGTATGTATGACAGTCCTAATTTTGCGGCATGTTTTCCTAAAGCGCAATGACCTGTTAGGACTCCGATTAGGCTGCTACCTGGTATATCGCTGTGTACAGGTAGCCAGCACAACATTACAGCGCATCTGCTCGATATCTCATTTAGAGACGTGCAGCAGTGCCTGACCAATTTTGATCTTATTATTTATTGGTGATTCGAGTGCTTTTATTGCAGCTTGGCCATCTATGACGATGGTGTAAATGACGATGTCTCTGTTGTTCATCGATCTCACAGACTACCAGTCCGCGGCCTCACGAATTGTGCCGTTAATTCAGCTTGGAATATGCTGGAGTGGTTCGGTAGTCTAAAGGATTGGCTGATTTTTAGGGTCGGTGCATAGACACCCACACCATTGCCTGTCCTAGACCCGTCTGTGTATATTTCCAGTGCGGTGCCATTTTTTGGAAATTCATTCGCCTTCCATTGTCGTCGGTTGGGAATTGTTGTTTTGTAGAGAATCTTGAAGTCAAGGGTCGGAATTAAGTAGTCCGTGACTTCACTTACTCGTATATCATTGCTTTGGCGTAGAATACCAGCGTGCCCTATTTGGGAGAACTTCAAGTGAGCGGATTCCTTAAGTCGCAGCGCCGATTTCTTTGCTTTTCGCTCCAGGGATAGAACTATTTCGTTTACAACTAGCACCCACAATTGCGGAGATAACACTCCTCCTTGTGGTGTGCCACGTTTTACTGCCCTTTTTGTGTGGTAGCAGCCGAATTTTGAATGAATCAACCTACTTGAAGACATTTGTTTTATATTACCAGTAACCTCTAGTTTGCTTAATGCATTGGTTCTTCAATATCGAAGAAGGCAATCATTGTGAACTCTTTGTTGGAAAGTGATTTTTCAACAATTCCAACTATCGTGTGTAGAGCTGCGTCTACTGATTTTCCCTTACAGTAAGAATGCTGCGATTTCGAAAGCATGCTTTCTTGAAGGTTTTTGCGAATGTATATGTCTCTCTAGCGTTTTAAGAAGGAAGGAGGAGAGACTGATAGGTCTACAGTCTCTTGCAGTTGTGTGGGATGTTTTCCTGTTTTTGGTATTTATGCAACATTTGCTTCCCTCCAGGATAATGGTATATAGCCCAGCCTTGACTGGATGAGAACAATTCCAAAAGCCACGGTTCGAGAATGCCGTAATCACGTTGCATCTCTACGGGGTAGATGCCATCCGAACCTGCAGATTTGTGTGGAAGGAAGCTATTTACTGCCCATTGGAGTTTCCTTTTGCTTACTACTTCCTTTGAAATGAACCGCGGACTCGGTATGAATTGTTCGAAATTATAGTTACTAGCCTCTGCGTTGTCTGGAAAGTGTGTACTGAGCAAGAGGTGCAGCGACTCTTCGCTAGTCACCGTTGCGGTGCCATCTGGTTTGTTAATAAGGGCGGGTATAGTGGGAGCCTTTGATAGTATCTTCCTCACTCTACTGGCCTCATTATTCTCTTCAATTTCTGAGCAGAAATTGCGCCAGGATATCCTTTGCCCCTTTCTTATCTCACTTTTATATAGCCTAAGGCTGTTCTTATAGTGGTTCCAGTCCTCTGTTCTGTTTTGTTATTTTGCTTTGTTGAAAAGCCATCTACTTTCCTTTCTAAGGGTACCAAGACCAGCAGACCACCATGGAGGTTTGGAGTTACTTAACTGAGCGGGGTCAAGGGCGCTTTTAAGGTTGGCCTCATATATGTCCCAATTGATCCGGTTAGGGTTCCTAAAGGATGTTTTAGTTGGTATCTCAAAGTTCAGGTGGAAGGGAATGTGACGGGGATCAGAGAAGAAGTTCTTTTCTGATACCGACCAGTTTGCGAAATATTGGAAAAATTGGATACCAAAGTTATATCTAAAACTTCCTTCCTTTTTCTTGATACGAAGGTTAGACTATTACCCCTATTACAAATAACAGGGTCTGTTTCAATAATAATAAGTAATACCTCACCTCTTTTGTTGATGTCGCTACTGCCCCAAATGGTGTGGTGAGCATTCGCGTCACATCCCAACAAGACCAGTGTTTTTGTCCGTTCTGCCTCACTGACCATCCTTCTGATTGTTGTGAAGGGGCCGACGTCGTCGTAGGCCAGGTATGCTGCGGAGATCCATAAGCCTTCCTCATGGGGGACTTCTACTCTGGCAGTAGGTGGTCGCAGGTGCTGTAATTACTTTAAAGATTTATATTAATATGAGATTTTGCTAGAATGCAGGTTCTAAGAGCACCTTCGCAGTTAGCGTGTAGCAGTTTCTATTGCATTGTCCTTAATCCGGTAATACGATTATTGCTAATCCATGGTTCCCGGATGAGGACTACGTCGTCTCCACTTTCTGCAAGGTGGAGAATAAGGAAGAAGCAATCTTACTGTGGTGGAGGTTTATCTGGGTTACACGTAGTATTAGAGCTATCGCTTCAGCCAGATGCCTCTATCACAGTAGCATCCAGATCCTCTAAATCAGAGGATGGAGTATCAGATTCCTGTCGAGTTCTGAAAGAGGCTGAGGTGGTGAGAATTGTGGCCATTGCATGCCTCTCGTCCTGTTAATATATCTTCAATCTAATGGTTTTAAGGCCATATCGAGCTTTGCCTTTCTTCGCTCTCTGTTCTCTGTTGCCTTCTTTAGTCTCTGTTCAGCAACAGGGTAAGTGTCCTGTCCGAGTCCTTTTCAACCTCAGTCTTAATGACCTTCCAGTTGGTAATCGGAAGATCGGGATTTTGCCTCTGCAGCAGAAGCAAAATATCTTGTGGGTCGCTGGGTTCCATGGGCATTTGGGCGCGTGCCCTTGGCCTGAGAGGGATCTCGTCCTTGCTCACATATTCCGACTTGGCACTTCCTACAAATATTCCGTCGCGGCGACAGTGGCCCTAAGAAAGCATGCAGCGCTGTCGTCGTCGCAGGCAATAAGTTTGTAATACCGATGGAGCCAGCCCCAGGCAAAACCAGGAATTTCTTTTCCGGGATATTTTTCCACATGGAGAAAAGGCTAAATCCTTCAAGGATTTTCGAATGCTCATGAGTGACGTGGCCCTCCTCATGGCTTCGATCTACAATCACTACCACTAGGTGATCCGTCACCATCTCATTGAGAGTGGGCGCCGAAGCGGTGCTCCTATGCCTCTTTGAGGTGGTTGGGGTTTCGTCGTGAGATCGAGGGTTTTTTTTTTGTCCACCCACTTTTTTTGGCTGTGGTAGCGGATGCGGAAGATCCCTTTCTAGGTTGACTCTTCCGGTCTTCAATTGTTGCCGAAGCCCATTTGTACGAGGCTATGTCCTTCTCATCCTAATTATCGTTGCCCTTTTTTTTCAGTCGGCTAAGGACTTGAAAAGCAGCACATCTCTTTTTATAGACCGTCGTGCTAGCTCTTATATGCTTCCCTGGGGCCGATGTCATTGCTTGGGAAACGTTTTTGTTCTAGTCTTCTGAGAGTCTTGGGGGGTAGCCTCCAAGGGTTTTCGTTTTTTTTTTTTTTTTTTGACTCTATCTTGATCCCACGAGTAAGGCGGTGTAGAAAAGGTCCACCACAGCATAGCCGGTTCTACTGTGGTAAAGCATGTACATATATTATTGGATTGCGATTAATCCATAACGATATGAATATCTTTCGCCCTTCTCGTTCAACTTCCCATTGTGCTGATGACACTTCTGCTACAACCGCATATTCTATAAAACCTATAGAGTGTGCCGTGTTATTATTTTGTCGAATAAAGTTTGTGGTACGTGCTGCCAAATCGCATCAAATACATTTTCAATCGGTTAATGAAGTCATAGTTGTTGAAATCACGAATCGTAGAATCGTTTTGTGGAATTCCCATTTTTTTTTTTTTCTGAAAGCTGCCGTATAGTGTGAATCGGGTCATTCGTCGGACTATCCCTTCTGAAGCCTCACTCGTTTTCTCCGATTATTTGTTAATCGTATGATTTTGATTTTGATTTTGGATTTTGTTAATCGTATGATGGCAGTCTCTGTAAGAATTTTGCGACGACTTGATAGCATTGATATTCCTCGTTAACTGTTGCATTGTGTTCGGTCATCATTTATAAATCCGGTAATGATGATCGAGCTTTTCCATACCTCGAGAATAGTTTCACTAGGCAGATCAGTATGCACGGGCTTAACTCCGCTACTGAAAATTTTTGATCGAGCGAGCAAATTTGTTGTTTTATCAACCTTGCTCTCGCTCCGCATGGCACTTTTCTAAACTCGTTATTTCTCACTATTTTTCAATCAAACAATTTCATTTGATAATTTATGGCTCATCTACAGACCTAGATCTATCGAATGACATGCTGCACACATGTGTGGTTATAGCCGATATCTACATTTAGTGCGTACAAGATTAGTCCGAAATCGTTTTCGGACCACTATATTCCCCGAACATGCACGCGCTAGGCCAAAAAGTGGGTGATTGCTCTCGCTCCGCTACGCTCCGCTCGATCAACTATTCTATATAGTTGTAATGATCCCATCTAACTTCTCTGTCAATTCATTTCCTCCATGTCTTACTAAGTCCAATGATGCTAAATCGATTCTTGGGGTCCTGTTATTCTTAAGTCGATGGATGGCTTCTTTTGCTTCCTCGAATTTCTGCTGTGAATATAACATCGAATTCCAGTGTTCCAATGTATGAATCCTGATCTGGCCTGGTATCTTTTTCTTTGAGCGTTTATACTTAACTACATTGCTATTTTGTTTTTGGCGCAGTGGGTAGTGCGTCTTCATGACCTTTAACGCCATCTAATAATAAGAATTATCGTCTTTTATCCAGAACGAACCGATTGACTTCCATTCGCAGGATCTGATAGGATATGCATGATCTCCTTAGGACTTTAAGCAAACTCTTTGTTGTGAACCATACTGCTTTTGCCTATCTTTTTTCATCGTTGGTTTCAATGACATCTAGTAGGGAAAACTGGTTGGTAATTTTATCCTGGTATTGGCGCCGGATATAATAATTATCACCCACGTACACGACATAGCCTAGTCAAAGTGGCCGATTAACTCTAAATCATTGTTCTTAATCATTTACTCTTTGGGAGTCTCGTCACATCCCTTTTGTAAATGACTAGGTAGAGGCAGACATGCATTATGATAAAAAAATTCCTGAAATTTTATTGAAAAGTGGTCGGTCACGAGCGACCAAAGCATCGGCGATGGAATTTGATTTTTTTGGTTATTTTTTAAAACGTACTCGTAGAAGTGCGTTTGCGATGTAAAAACTTAATCTTTTCTTTTTAAAGAACATCTTGACATTTCACTTATATGTCTGATAGGAGGCTAAATATCGTACTGTGACAACTGAGTTCTGCTTTACGAACTTCTTGACACGGACCTTAGAGACGTGTTCAGATTTCAAAGTTAAAAAAAGAAAAGTGACTCCAAAGGTTCTAGAATGATATTTTCTCAGCTTGTTAGTTTTATCTAGCCTGTGTAACCCTTCCTGATTGCTTGTTTTCAGCCTTCTTGCTTTCATCACCTTACGACTTATATGTGATCCGGTCAAAGGGCAGTCTTAAGGCAATCCTTCGATCACAAGTACCAAAACTGAACGTGGAAACTCGTTATCTTGAAAGCTGTTGAAGACTGATTGTTAAACACCTCACCTGATTCAATAAAAATATTTCCAATCGAAAGAAAATTCTAAAATTGCTTGCCGAAAAATGTACTTTACTTTAAATTTTCTTAAACATAAAACGATCAACTCATACACTGATATATGTCATAGCCCGCCTGTAAATAGCACGGACAACGAGCAACAGAGTTATTGCTTTCATCGTATTGTACAAGAATATTTTCCTAAAACGAACCGAAACATTTTGGTTTTTCATAATTTTGATTCATTTAAATATTGACTCAATGTACCCACCATTTCATCAATTTCATCGCTCGCGGCATAGTGCCTTCATCCTCGTTGAGTAAAAACTTCCTGCAACCTTTGACGAGCTGCATCATACAATTTGTAAATCGCATTTTATCCTTACAACATTCAAAAAGCACGTCAATATTGAATTCGGTCCTGGAAAGAGATGCTATAGCACAGTTTTTCCAAAATGTTCGGATGGAATCGATCTTACTTTCTTGCAATTTGAGCAAATTCTATAATATTTGTAACTCCGTCACTTGTGAAATCCTGATTTAGGAAAAAGCTCAATGCTTTCACATTGAGATAAATCTTCCTTTGGATCAGCATCATAACCGGCCGTTGACCGAATAGTCTTAAAAGTATGTCGATTATGATGGAGGGAATTATCTGTAGGAAAAATGTCTGGAAGAGGAACTAGGTATAGAGACGACTAACCTCGTTTAGGCATCACAAAAAACTCACATAGAGACCAAAGATAAAGGCAGATCCGGTTAATCTCAGCCCCGGTATCCAGGCTGATTTTTCATTTGGATGCTGTTTCATGCATTTAGTCACGGTATTTTGGATTTCGTCAAACGGGAAGTTCATTATGTGTTTCGAAGAATGCATTGCTATGGGTGTGGATTCCTTCAATCTACACAAATTTGTTTTAAATATTTCAAACTCTATTGAATGTTCTTTTCGAATTACTTTTCTCTGTCCTGTTGACCTGTATACGCAGTAAATATTAATAGGTGCTTGGTACCTGTATCCAATGGCGTTAAATCCAAAAATATTTTCGGGGAACAACGAAGTATTTTGAGAAGTCCTTCGAAGCATGGAAAGAGTTTCGTTAAGAGTTTAAAGGAAAACCTCTATATAAAAAATATATTTACCTGAGCCCCAAACGGCAACTAAACCCATGACTCCGATCATCGTCTCAGTGAATCCAGGTTCAGGTTCCTCCAAGGAACAAACGACTGAAAAATAGTACAATCAAATCTTATATATATCTAACCCACTCAGAAGCTTCAGATCATTTACCGATCGATGGTCGATAAATGCCAATCGGCAGTTTTGTCCGATACTCGTTCACCAGTTGCTCTGCGAGATGCTTGGTAAATAAATAAGTATTCGGAAACCCGGAAATCAATCTGTGGAAAACAGATATAAACCCACTATCAAACTCGGACTTTTAAAGGAACTCACTTGTCTGTAATACTATTAATGTTCGAATTAATTTCGTCGCCTTCCGAATCGAGTAACTGTAGTGCAACTCTCCAATCGAAAACTGCAGGATACACCTACGTACATATATGCAATTCGAATGTTATGAATTTAGACAAAATCGGGATAAAGTTCTTCATTCACCTTATCCTGGATGTGTTTGACAAATGGGTTGCAAAAAAATGTAGAAATGTGAATGAAAATTTTCAGATTTCTAAAGGTCTCGGCGAGCTTGAGTGATTCTAGAGTTGATTTTAGATTTAGTCGAATGGCCATTTTGAGTGGTGCATTAAATCGTGTTGTAGCAGCGGAATGAAAGAATACTGAAACGTTCTTCAATAACTCTTTATCTGCCTCTGAGATCCCCAGGCCATCTTCTGCTATATCCCCGGAAATTGCTACCAACTTGTCCAGTTCGTTTGGTTTAACTTCCTTGAGGAGATTAAATATCTGGAGAGTGAGAGGAGTAAAATTTGTAAATATTTTGTTATATTTTTGTAAACGAAAAAAATTTCCAAACATTTAAAAGAAACATCTTGAACTTTCCGATTGTGTCGAGAACTTATTTACCAAACTACTTGACCTTTTAATCGTGTAATGACCATAAACAAGTTGACGATAAATGTATTATGAACTCTTAAATTCACTGACGTTTTCCAAAAGCAAAATTAAATCTTCTAAAAAAAATATGCAAACTAAGAGCTTGTTCCACATACACAAAATATTTCATGCTACAAGGTCATAACAAAGCACAAGACTGTCACATTTACATATTCTCCTTATAATTTTTTTAAGTATCACATGAAATTGTGAAATAGCAAATTTTTTCACCTAATTTGGGGAAGCCACCAATAGGGTCAAACGACCACTAAAAGGGTAAAAGGGTGATACCTGCGGTAATACCTGGGTATAACGATTATAAAACCAAACTGATAGTCAATGTATTAAAATTTGGAACGAACTGTAGCCCAGTGGTGAACAGATTGGCCTCGACACTTGAATCATTTTCATCAAGCTACTCATGGAACCTGTGGTGTAAAAGGATATTTGTGAATAAGGAATTCCTAAAGGAGTTTCAGTCAATGTTAATGAGGTATTAAAATGTTCTCTTGTTGGAACCAAACATTTATGGACGAGCTTAATTGAGCATACTAGGCTGCTGTAAAAAATAATGGGAATTGTCCTTTCTCTTAAAAAAAAATTGTTGTTGGTCTACATCAATACAATTCCCTTCCAAAAAGTTACCATATACCGCACACTTATGTCGACGCTTCTTGTGATCGCTGAATCACCTTCGGTCCCCGATTTTTAGGATAGGATTTAGGATTTTTGAAAAATCTCATTGATAAATCCCGGATTCAAAAATGGTGTCACAAGGTGTTGTCTCTTAAAGAGACTGCCATCATGCGGTAAACAAATGATCGGGGACTACCAGAGTGGCTTCAGAAGGAACCGACAGATTTAAGAAAAAGAAGTGGGAATTTATCGTTTCAATCCACCAGCTTGTATCGAACATGGATCATGTCGCTGTAAGGTTGGGAATGCCGAAAAATTGGTGAAATTGATACAAGTATTCCTAGAGGGAAACAAAGGGCAAGTTAAAGTAAAAATCATATTATCTGCCTTATTAAAACTTCTTTGTCATGACTGTCATGAGAGAACCCTTCCAGAAAATGGTAGAGGAATACCCGTGAAAGCAATCACACCCACTCTAGCTTACGCTGGAGATCTGGACCTTTCGGAGAATAGGGAGGATAGTGAGGATGAACCTAGAAGAGATGGAAAAGAATAGCTTAAGATTGGAAGCCTTACCGAAAGCTTATAGCTTAATGCGCCACCTATTAATGGCTGCCAGAATTTAGAGCTATATCACGTACTGACGTTTTATTGAAATTTCATATCCAATAGATGATTAGGAGCCGAGTTATTGTTTTATAAGTGACAATGTGTTGCTAATCAATGCAAAAATGAGTATCGACTAAAGATCCAGCATTAATTTCGGTTTTAAACTTGGTAAAATGCTTACCGAAACGCTTCGGTTGATGAAACAAGCCTATGCTGTTGAATCTTTATCCAGTAGCAGGGTCCACGAGTGGTATATGCCCACCGTCAAAGTGCAGAGTAGAAGCAATCAGATGAGCCTAATCCGAAAAAAGCTTTTTGGGAGAATCAAAGATAATTTCTTGTTTTGAAGTGGCCTATTGGTCGTATTCGGTCAGAATAAAGTAATGAAAAATACTTGTTGCACGTTAACGCGCCGTCTCATCGACTAAAAATTATATTCTCACTAATAACCACTCGCCTTATTCGTCTGATCTAGCACCCATTCAGAAAAATGCATTTGTCTTTAAAAAGCAAGTGTTATGCCGATGAGCGAGCCACTTAAAGGCGACCTAAGACATTTGCTCGATATAAAAGCATAGAGGAAAATCATTTTGGAAAAGTCCCATGTAATATACCATAAAAGGCGCCTTTTGCTTAAAACGGCATCAAATGGTACTCATATATCTGAAATGTAGTGCCATCGCGAAAGTATTTGCTCTATAGAATCATAAAAGGTTCTTTAGACCCACAAGCCGATTGTCAAAATAAATACTTTTTCTTTCTTATAACGTATCTTCGCCGCCTTTCTAAGTCTGGAGGAAAGTACTTGACAATGTTATATCTATTTGAAACGTATACTGAGAAACCTTTTAGCTACAGGTCAATTAAGTTGCTTAGTGGAGATACGATTTATGCAAAAGAATAAAAATCAAGTTCTATCCTGGTGAACAAATCGATTTTAGGCGTGGTGAAAAAAAATTTAAGTAAAGGAGGTGGTCGTGGTGCAATGGTAATCATCACCGACTATTGAGCGGAAGGTCTGTAGTTCAAGTCTGTCCATAGCCAAAAACAATTCCTATACGGAAAAACTGTGCAACAACATCAGTTGTGAATGAGAGATGATCAAAAAAGTGCTGACGACGGCACAACACTCGCAGTATAAGATCACTTGAAAATATATGACATCGAAACCAAAAAAAGTTACTGTGAACTACAATCAACGCGACAAATTCAGTCGAATCTCCCGAATCCTGTCTAGGACAACCACCCCCGGAGAGTAGTGAACGAACATCTTCGACACAAACCATGTGCAACCCGCCTATGTTTTATGACACACACCAAATGAGCGTAAACTCTTGAACCTGCGCGAACCCTATAAAAAAAAATAAAACAAAAAATGGAATAAATATCTACTGTCCCGGCTTTATCGATTTTGTTTTCGGTCTGGGTGCATGCGTCGTTAGTTCGTATGATAAGCTACAACTCTCTCTCTCAAGTAGTATGTTTACAAGAAATCGTTAAAATGGATAAACGATAAACTTGAATATGGCGCGGTAATAAAATTCTTCGTTTTGGTTGAATTAACCTCTTAAGAAATTGATCCGAAGTTGACAAAAGTTTACGGGGACTCTGCTCCTTCGACGTCAACCGTTAAAAAGTGTACAGCTACATTTAAACGCGACAACTACCCGGTGGCATATTTTTCCAAGATAACCCACGTTTACGACGATAGAAAGATAAAGGTTGGTGAGATAGTTGAGGCCTTGAGCGTATCGGAAGAAAGGTTGCGAAACATCTTGCACAATGAATTAGGGGTGCGGAAACTCTAAGCTAGATTTGTCGATTAAAAGCGAATGCATAAATAATTTAAGCAAAAATCTGTGGAATAATTCAATAAGGATCCGACCGATTTTGCCATAATAGGTGAGACAAAGATCTATCACTACACGCCTGAATTGGGACAAATCCGACCTTCTTGATCAGCTAGATGCCAAAATTTACGAGAAGGCACCTGCAAAAAAGGGTGGTGAGAAAACTGCCTGATTTGGGATACGATTTACACGGCCATCTCCCTGTTCTCCCGATTTGGCACCCTCAGACTTCTATCTGTTGCCAAATTTATAGAAATTTGTTTCTCCCGAGCGCTTTCATGAAAAGGTCATAGGTGAATATTTTCACAGCCCTCCAGACTCCGACATCCGGAAAGGAATACTGATATTGGAAAAACACTAGACCAAGTGCTTTTAAATCAAGGGAGGTTATATAGAAAAATAAAATCATTTTTCAACCGAAAATCGCAGTCGTTTTTCTCACAGAAACCCTCACAGCAGTATCATTTCCAAAAAGTATGGGCAATTAAATCTACAGCTCAAAAATCGCATTAAACTACCACTCATGCGCGGGGACCTCTCACCAGTGGCTGTAGAGATGTACGCCATCCTGACAGTGGTGGTGCAACCGATCTCCAAGAGGGTTAAAGACACCTCTAGCCCGGGAAGTCCCCGGTCGATAAGTCTCCTTCCGAGTGTTAGCAAGGTCTTCGGGAAGGTGGTCCATAGGGCCGTGTCTAGATGGGTTGAGGACAGTAAGATCATCCCGGATAACCAATTCGGTTTTAGAGCGGGGCATGACACTATTCATGCCTCGTCGAAACTCGTATCTGATATCCAATGAAATAAATGCAGGAACCAATGCACGGGTGTCTGTCTGATTGACTTAGGAAAAAGCCTTCGACACCGTGGTTAGAAGGTCTTTATTACAAGCTCAATCGGCTGGGCATAAGTAAACCACTGCTATATATGTTTTTTGACATTTTTGACATGTTAACAGGTAGAAAGTTTATTGTGAAAATTGCCAACGTGACTTCTACCCAAACATTAGATATTAACAATGGACTGCAACAAGGTACAGTGAACTCGCCGATCCTTTTCAACATTTACTTCAGTGATCTGATAGCTTCTCTTCACCATTCAATAGCGTACGCGGACGAATGGACGTCATTGTTACTCTTCTGCAGCGTGACGAAAAAATTCGGCAGTTTAGTGAAATCGGAAGCTTTTTTATTCAGAACGCCTCTCGAGACACTAGAAAAAAATTGCGCAGGGTCTCAACTGGACTGGAAGGGCGTCCACTGGCGAAACAGAGTGTAATTAGGTACCTTGTGATATTGCTAGATCAGTATCTATATTTTGACAAACATGTATGTAGATGCAAGCATAAAACAACGGTTGACTATGTGATTATTGCTATGTCAAATTAGGAGGCTAACATGAAGAAAATCACTGAAGATGTACATGGGAGTTCCATACTTGATTTCTTTAGGCTAATCTTCTTCTTCTTCTTTTCCTTTTTCCGGCGTTGTTATGGTCAGAAGTGTAGAACCATAACCTTCCCACTTAACTGCATTCCTACTGGTCCGCTTGTGGGGTCCGCCGGTTTGACCACAGAAAGTAGTGGCAGGCTTCCCGGTTTGGGATTACTTCATCGCTGAGGCCAATCCAATGCTAGTGTTTTTGCATTTGTTTGCACCAATTGTTTTTCGGCCTGCGTTTTTTTTTTTTTTGTGACACGGGTATGTTCCATATTTTTTTGTTTGATCTTACTCTTACAACACCGGTGATCTCCAGTCGTGTCAGCCCACTGATTTGCATGTACACTTGTGGGGCAGTTTAATGGTGGTATATGTGTCCCTAGGCTCACCTTGGTGTTTTCTAAATTGCCTAGATGTGATTTTTGTTTACCTTTGTTTCTTTAGGCTAATGTTTGACGAAAATGTTATGCAGTGCATTATACAAACTCCAAGCGATAAGAACCGTCCTCAGTTTTGCCTAGATCAACATGATCTGGAAATCTTTCTTGGAATATTGATTCTAAGCGGATTTCACACTCTTCCACAAGTAAAACTTCACCGGTCATCTGATGAAGATAAAGGAGTTCCAATTGTGGAAAATTTGAAATTTTTTGATATCAAACCAAACATGCATGTGGCGGATAATGATCAGTTGGGCAAGGAAGACAAATTTTGCAAAATTGCGTCCGCTGTCCGATCTTCTGAACACAAATTTCTTGAGGTATGGTATCTTTTCACACCATTTACCAATAGAAGAACAAATGGTACCTTATTTTGGCCGTTATTCATCGAAAATGTTTACAAAAAGAAAGCCGGTAGGCTTTGGGCTTAAAATGTGGTGCATTACGTCAAGCGATGGGTACTTATACCAGTTCATACCATATTCTGGAAAAAATGTTATGAATGCCAATAGGGAATTCAGGCTAGGTGGACAAGTTGTCATAGATCTATTGAAAATAGAAATTTTCACAAGTTCTATTTTGATAACATTTTTACCAGCTTTAATCTATTGGTTCATCTGAGAAATGAAGGATATTTTGCTACTGGAACTGTCAGGGAAAATAGAATTGTATAATCGAAAAGAAAAGAAAGAGATCTCGATACCACAACCACATATGATTGCCGGTGGAGGTGTTGACCTGCACGGCAATGGAGTAACAAACTGCCGCATAAATATTTGTGGAAAAAAAAAGGTGAAATTTGGCCATTATTTGTTAATACTGTTAAAACATAATTTTACTGTATTAAAAGAGTATTGTATTCTAGTAACCTGAACTGAGGCAATTCATTAAACATATCTGCAGACCGTTTCTTTCCCACACTATTGTACTACATTTGAAATGCCCTTCAAATAAACCACTCTCCTTTGGCTTTTTATTGAATACGGACGTTTTATTTCAATAGATTATGGGCCCAGACCGCTTCCATTGCGCGTCCAAAGAATTAACCGGTAAAATTGTATAAAGCGGAAGTGCAAAGTTTTTTTTTATTTCATCTTCGCGAAACGTAATCTTTTCAAAAAAAATAAAAAAATTTCCCTTTGCTGGATCTGTCCGTGTGTTTGTCTCAATAAAATGGAAGAAGGTGACTCATTTAAAATTGAAAAGTTAAATGATCCAAGTCAGTGGAGTTTTAAAGCC
The DNA here is from genome assembly GCA_958301585.1 of Merodon equestris. NCBI lineage: Eukaryota > Metazoa > Arthropoda > Insecta > Diptera > Syrphidae > Merodon > Merodon equestris. Next base: position 49,228,345 of record OY284415.1, on the reverse strand, counting down.
AGCGAATTTTTTGATGTCGTGAGCGGTAAACTCGAGGAACCAGTTGATGAGGCAAAAAAGGCGGAATGGAAGCGTATCGACAAGAAGGCGCAAAAAATCATTGTCATCGGTCTGGGATCAAAGGTATTGCCGCATGTTCTAAACTGTATAAGTGCACGTCAAATGTGGCAAAAGTTGGAAGTAATACATATATGAGCAGAAGGCACACATGAACATACATCCACTCCAACAAAAGTTGTACAGCTTTAAAAAGGATCCAGCAGACGACATGGCAATTACAATATCAAAGCTGGAAACATTAGCCCATCAGCTAAAAAATTGTGGTGAGGAAATTTCTAATTCAATGTTAGTGACAAAAATCCTAATGATCTTGCCAAACGAATTTGAAAAGGAAAAAACGTTAGAAAATCTAACGGCTCGTATCCGTATGGAAGAATCGCGTTTATCGGTACGGGATGACTGGCAAGATGAAACGGATAACAGTGCCCTACTTGCAAAAAAAACGGGGAAAAATTATCGTTACGGGAAATCCAAAAACAAACCTGGGAAGTGCTTTCTATGTAAAAAGTTCGGGCATTGGAAGAGAGACTGTCCATTGAAAAAGGCAAATCTAGTACAAAAAAGCGAACGACTAGATCGGGAAGCATTCATATGTGGGTTGACGGAAGGAACGAAACGGGAAAATGGAGAAACAACGGAGATGACGATTGGTTCCTTGATTCGGGTGCAACAGATCACATGACATTTCGAAAAGATTGGTTCGTGAGTTATGAGAAATTTGACAATCCACAGTGCGTTCGAATAGGAAACGGCAAAACAATTAAAGCTCTCGGTTTCCGCAAAATTAACATTTTCGCGTTTAATAATAAAGAATTTAAGCCATATTTAAGTCTAAATACTTTTTGCTTTTTAAAGACGATTTCTCCAAATATCGCGTTGTGTATTTCATCAAAGAAAAGACAGAAGTTTCAGATTGTATCGAAGATTTTCTAAAAAAAAATTAAAATTGAAACGGAATGTGCTTTGAAAATGCTTCGAACAGACAACGGCCTTGAATTCGTAAATAAAAAAAGTTAAAAATCTTCTGAAAGCAAATCTTTTTATTCATTAAACGTCAGTACCATACTCACCTGAACAGAACGGCAGAGCTGAGAGAGAAATTCGTACACTTGTTGAAAGTGGCCGAACAATGATATATGCAAGAAACCTTTCAATAAAATTTTGGGCTGAGGCAATCAACTATGCAGCATTTGTGTTAAAGGACTGCTGCTACAGGTTCTCGGGGAAAAGCCCTTGGGATTTGTGGTCCGATAATAAACAAAAATTTAATGTATCTGACTTGCGGATTTTTGGCGAAGAGTGTTATGCACATATACCTCAGCAAAAGCGACGAAAGTGGGACGGTAGGTCGCAAGCTGGTCTCTTTGTTGGATTTGCACAAAACGTAAAAGGATATCCTATTTACATGACTGACACTCGGAAAGTTTAGGTAAAACATGATGTAATTTTTAAGCCTCGTTATTCTTCTTCCAGCGAGAATTCAAGCCTAACGATATATGAGAATAATATCAGTGATGAAGATAAAAGTAAACAAGATCTTCACAAGGTTGAAGAAACTTCCGAAGAAGAAAAACCTGGAATATCAGCCTCTAGTATTGAATCACTTGATCAGAAGTCAGGATCTGAACCACAACAGAATTGTGTCAAGACAGAATCTATCAGAGATCGACTAAGAAGTGCCCACAGGGTCAAGGATTCATCAAATATTACAACCTACAACTTTTGATGATGCTCTTAATTCGCAAGATGCTAGCAAATGGAAACAAGCAATGGCTGAAGAAATAGCTGCACTGCACAAGAATCACACTTGGGATTTGGTCGAAGCACCGCAAAATGCATCCGTTATTGAAAATCGATGGGTGTACAAGATCAAGGACGCAGTAAGTAATGAACCTAAAAGATATCGTGCTAGACTAGTTGTTAAAGGTTATACGCAGAAATATGATGTTGATTATAAAGAGGCCTTCAGTCCGGTCACAAAATTCAGTTCAATAAGATCCAGTCTAGCAATAGCCGCGCATGAGAAGATGTTCTTAAAACAATTTGATATAAAAACGGCTTTCCTTTACGGAGATTTACAGGAAGAATTGTATATGAAACAGCCTGAAGGATTTGGAGACAACAGTAATCCTGTTTGCAGACTGAGGCCAAGCTTATATGGCCTTAAACAAGCACCTAGATGTTGGAATGAAAAGTTCTCCAAATTCCTTCGCTCTTTTAATCTCAAATCAACTGAGGCAGATCCTTGCGCGTTTTTCAAAAAAAAAAATTATCGTAGCGATATATATTGACGATGGCTTGATTGCAGAATACTTTTGAAGTCAAGGTATACGAGGCACGATATTTCTAAGGATTGGAAATCAACAGGAAAGCAGGTGGATCCGTTGTAGTTTCACAGTCTGGCTTTGCAGAAAAGGTTGTGGCAAAATTCAACATGTTAGAAGCCAATCCAGTCTCAACACCAATAGATACTCTAGTCTTCAAGGAAGATTATTACGAAACTTCATCAGCGTTAAAGTTCCCGTATAGAGAGGCTGTTGGGAGTTTGATGTATTTGGCGATAGGCACTAGGCCGGATATTTCGTTTGCTCTTGGGTTTGCAAGCCGCTATCTCGAAAATCCAACAGAAAAACACGTCAAAATAGACAAATAAGATACGTTAAAGGGACAATTGGCTACGGTTTGATTTTTTCAAATAATTCTACATTAAACGTAAATTGTTTCAGTGACGCAGACTTTGGTGGAGATCCGGATACTCGTCGATCAACCAGTGGCTTCGTATTTCTTCTTGGCGAGGCACCGATATCTTGCGCTTCGCAGCGTCAATCATGTGTTGCACTATCAACCATGGAGGCAGAATACATGGCTGGTGCATTTGCTGTCAAAGAACTTATGTGGATCAAACTACTTCTTGAAGAGCTGATTGCAGACTTTCCTCCTCCTCATCTTTTTATTGATAATCAAAGTGCAATTAAACTCATTCGAAACGCAGAGTGTCATAAAAGAAGTAAACATATTGAAATCAAATATCATTTTTTAAGAGAAAAGTTTATGGAAGAAGTTTTTGAATTGAAATTTGTATCAACAGATAACCAGTTAGGAGATATATTTACAAAACCTTTGCCAAAAGTAAAATTTGAATTCTTTCGTAAAAGTATTGGTTTTGTTTCTGTACAATAATTAAACAACAAATGTACTCGTAAATATTTAAAGTTTAATACGGTAAAAAGTGGGAGTGTTAAAACATAATTTTACCGTATTAAAAGAGTATTGTATTCTAGTAACCTGAACTGAGGCAATTCATTAAACATATCTGACCGTTTCTTTCCCACACTATTGCACTTCATTTGAAATGCCCTTCAAATAAACCACTCTCCTTTGGATTTTTATTGAATAGGGACGTTTTATTTCAATAAATACAATAGACTCAAATGCCAATGCATGGAAGCTGCATAGAATTGTTTACAAAGAAAAACCAAGCTGGATTTTTGGATTTTAGGTCGGAATTAGTTCGGAGCCTCATTAGTGTTAACAAAGGAAAAACACAATCTATTCGAGGACGCGGTTCAACTGCATCTCTGCCACCCACTTCTAATATTGGCCACATGATTGAGAAAAATCCTGAAAATTGGAGAAGATAATGCATCAGAGAGATCGTCCGTCAGCGTTAACGCTTGTGATGGCTGGAGGTAGGTGGCTAGGAACCTAGGGTAGGTTAGGGTAGATTAAAGCAGGCTAGGGTGATAGGTAGTTTGAGTTTAGCTCTATAGCTCTAGACAAAAAATATTTTCTTAGCTGAACTAATTTGTTTTTGATTTTAGTTAACCATAAGGCCGAAAAGCATAGTTTAAATTGTTTTGTATAGTACACAGAACAGAATAGCTCTAAGTAAAAAATTATTAAAAAATACTTAAAAAAAAATCCCAATAGCGAGTAATATTATCGACTTCGGATCAATTTAAATACTTCCTAAGATTTGCAAAAAAAAAATTGAATGAGCAATTCATTTTTTGTAGCTTCGACAAAATTATTGTAAAGTGGTTTCTGTCTTGCATATTTCGAGGCAGTTGAAATTTTGGATAGAACAGTGGCACCCATGGATCTATGTAGGATTCTTTTTGTATAATTATTACGAATAAAGGTGTCTAACTAAATATTACCGAATGATTTTAATACCGTTATGGAAAAAAGTGGTAATAACTGTCGAATTATTTTGAAAGTTTTCTTAACTCTGAGTTATTAAGCAATTCGATGGATTTTAGGACTCTATAGAAAATGTCGCCAAACCAATATGAACTCAAATTAAATTAATTCTCAACCCTGGCATCGCTTTAAATCAAAGGCCAGCAAACCTTCCAAATAGATTACAAAAAAAATCCTTTAAACTATCCAAGTGCCTGTCGTCAAGTATAAACTAATTTGAATCAACTTCTCTGAAAGTCACAGTTCATTAAATTAAAACAACTCGCACTTCAAGCTCTAAAAAGTCAAGGCTTGAAAATAAAATTAATTTTCCCAAGATCACTTTGCCACAAAAACCCGGTTAATTGGAATTTTAATTTATATATTGTAATTTCACTTAACGAAGAAAGGCTATCTTCTTTTTTTTTTTGTTGAAATCATTCACATCCATTGATATCCTGTTTCTTCTCGAACAACATTTTTGTCGTCCCTGTTTACCTTATATTTTGAACATACCCTTGAATGCTTTATATCCCGTAGGCGTTCCTTGGCTCCAACTCCCCTCTTAGATCTTAGTAGGACGAATATTTTTTTAACGTTACACGATCGAAGTAGCTTTTCGATAGCCGCTTTACCGACCACACCTAATAAACGAAACAAAAGCAATTTTCAGGACAAAACACTCCAGGAAATATGACACCATTTTTCGAAGAGATTATTACCGGAGCCTCCGGTTATGAATATTTCAGAATCCTCATAAAACTCGGAAATCATTTTTTTTTTAAATTTTAGATTTTTTATTTTATTTTAAAGGACTCCACAAGTGAAAAACAAAAATAACAAATCAATGCACTATACAAAGAGTTATCCGTACTGGCTACCACGTATGACTGGATCTCGCTCTCGACTAAAGTAAGAACTCCCAATCCGAAGTGTTTTTGCAATCAAAAACCAATTTGAAAGCATTAAAAGCCTTTATACTCGTACAACATTGAGCTAACATGTTTTTGAGTAAAGCTTTCTTCGATTCGAGTCAGAAAGGTTAGGTCTGATGGTTTATTCATTATACATTCCACTTGTGGGAATGGCTGGATATGTTTGGCGGAAATTCGTATTAGTCTGTGGGTACGACAAATGTCTGAATATATTTCCTAAATATTTGCTAACTATTAGTAGGTTACTGGAAATAGGAAATACTTCGGTGTGTGGTGAGGGGAAATGGGCCGCGGCTGAATGTGGGTACGTTGGCTAGAATGATGTTAATGTAGTTCTGAATGCGAAAGCTTATGAAAGAAAGAGGTTAAGAAAGGCAAAAAAGGCTGGAAGCAATCAACTTTTTTTGATTGATGACATGAGCTTGGAATTCTATCAACGATCATGCAATATTTTTTGGAGGAGCTTTTTAATTAAGTATAATTTTTAAAGTGGGCATTCTCAAGCGGGCTTTAAAAGGAGAGTATTCTGAATTTAAAGAAAAACCCTTTCGGTCCTTTCCAATAAACAGACCTCCAACCCGCCTTGCTTCCCAATAACCATATCGACGTATTTATCTGCGTATGTAAAAATATATCTATGTAGCGTACGAATATTGTTTTAGAGCTGCTCCCTCAAAGCCCTAATTTCCATACAGCAGGCATAATTATGATTATGAGCTCTCAGTTGATCGATTCATTGCATCCTAATTAATTATATAGGCGAACTGAACCTGAACTTGGATTACCATAAACTGGTATAGATATTACGGGCCAGAAATTACAGTAAGCGATACAGGAATACTAAACAGATTTTCTGCGAACCTCAAATCGGGGTGCTGTGCCGGTAACCTTTTATTCTATATTTTTTTCTTTTCTAAATGGTTTCATGAACTCAGAAGCAACACCGAATCATGTTGAGACTCAATTTTCGTTTAGCTTTAAAACTCAATGTTGTCTCTTGATCGTGATTGATTGAAGGGTCTGTGTTCGCAGAGCTTCACATCCGTTCGCACGGCTATTCGAAATCATCGCGTGTTTTATTGCAAAAGTGTTTTATTAAAAAAGTCTTTAACCAAATAACAAGAAAATTGTTCGAAAAGATACTATTATTGGAAAACAATTGTTAAGATATCTCTAAAGCTTGAAAATCACTGACATACTCCAAAGCCTTCCGGTAGACGTATCGCCCGATTATGTACAGCCAATAACCCTTTAACAGGGTGTAGGCTACCTTCTTGCTAAAAAATCAAAAATGGTTTATTTTGTAGATCTTTATTTATTATTTCATCGATTTTTACCATTTTTGTATACGCCTGCTTCGCAATAAGGTTGAGTCGTCATCATTAAGTAGATATTTCCTGCATCCGTACGCCACTAGTCCGATAGTCCTTGATGCGGACTCAGGGCTACCACAATCCATCAGCACGCTGTCTAGACAAAATTCAGTCCTAAGGGAAACCTGTGCTAAAATTCAGTTTCGAATAACTAATATCCTCGTCTTACCCTCGTCCGACTTCGAGAAGCTCATCGAATTTTGAAATACCGTTGCTGTTGTATTCATTATTGACAAAAAAGTGCAAGACCTGCGACATGATGACGATCTTCCGTTGGATTTTGATGAGGAATGGTTCGTAACCGAAAAGTCTCAACAGACAGTCCAGCAGAAAGGATGGAATTACTTGAAGCACTATTGTCTTTAAGGTAGACCGTTTGATAAATCACTTTTTGGCACCTCTCCAAATATACTCACAACAAACCAGGTTAGAAATGGGCATGAAGTCATTACAAAATCTGGCAGAAAAACAGCTTTGGAAAAGGGATATTTTTCAATACTCCGCTGGAGGAATTGAGCCTGTTCGCCAAGTGTAAATGGGATATATCCTTTAGAGGAAAACATGGTAACTGGTGTAGCCTTTTCAAAACTGAAATAACAATCAATATTGGAAAATGTCGATAATGCTCTCTATTCGGACCTCTCTCGTGGCAGTTGAGCAATCCGCGCGGTGGATATGAGGAGAACGATTGTGCCATAGTCCACAGGGGTAACGTCCAGTTGTATGTCACGCCGGCACAACATGATTTGCATGAGACCTTTAAAGCAAATCATATATTGCTGGTTGTTTTTTTTTATGGATAAGAACTCACCAAGAGCCCAGACAGTAACCATGCCCATGACTCCGGTTGTTGTTTCGGTAAATCCAGGTTCTGGTTCCTTAATTGCCGCGATCACTGAAATATTCTTGGAGATTCACAAAAACCTCGTTATAGAGTGATTCCTAATTCAACTCACCGATCGATGGACGGTAGATGCACACCGGAAATTTGTGCCGATAGTCGTCAACCAGCTGCTCCGAAAGATGTTTCGTAAAAATATACGTATTCGGGAAGCCACTGATGAGTCTGCAAGTTCGAAAAACTCACACCTGAAATTCAAAATACAAACTCCAGGGATAGTTACTTGTCTGTCATGGCATTGACTTCATCATCACTTATGCGATTATCGTTCAATAGATCTAAAGCAACCCTCCAATTAAACACTGCAGGGTAGACCTGAAAAAGGTATCTACAGACCCATACCTTGATAATAACAGAAGCAAACCTTATCTTCAACAAAGTCCAAATATGGATTACTAAAGAACGTAGATACATGAATAAAGATCTTGAGATTCTTGAAAATCTCCGCAAGCTTTAAGCACTCCATAGTTGACTTTAGGTTGAAACGAATAGCCGTCCTCAAAGGCTCATCAAAACGGGTAGTAGCAGCCGAATGGAAAAACACTGACACATTCTTCAGCATTTCCCGATGCTTATCGGAAATACCTAGCCCGTCGGCCCCTGTGTCGCCAGGAATGACAACCAATTTATCCAGCTCATTTGGCTTTTGCTCCAGAAGTACTTTGAAGATCTTCACACACACACAGAAGCAATTGAAAATCCTCCTTCCAGATCGTTATTTTCATACTCACTTGCGATTTCTTGATTTTTTCAAAGCGTTCATCTGCTGATTCCCCTTTCTTCGAACGCAACAACATGTAGATCCTCTTCACGTTGCACGATCGGAGGAGTTTCTCGATCGCTGATTTTCCAACCACGCCCGATCCGCCGGTTATGAATATCTCCGAATTCTCATAAAACTCCGCAATCATGATAACAATATAAATGATGAACTCTGTTCAAGTCAAGACCAAACTAATCGAAAACCTTGATTCAGCTCAAATGAAGAAGGTTTCCATCGTTCGCTGACTTAACGAGTCGAGCACCTATTGCATAGGCTTATGCAGATTTATTTCTTCTTTTTTCGTATTTTGTCTTTGTAATGGGAATGCAAATGTTTCCATTTGTAATGTAAAATGGAATTCAATTATTGCGGTTCTTTGACTTGAACGCAACATTACTCACCGGGTGTTCAAGAAGTTGAAACCATTTGGAAGTTGCGTAAAAACAGAAAATCCTTAACCGCCTCTAGGCCTCCTCTAAGAGCGCCCAAGGTACCCTACATCGAGTATACTCACACAAGGTAAAAGGGTAAAAGTCTATTAAAAATATGCCCCAATACCAATCTATCAATGACATAAAAGCTTGGCCGGCCACACGCCAATACCACCATACCACCTTAGAATTTAAGAAGCTCGAACACATGGTTGACCCAAAAATGCCGTCAACATACACTTAATGAGGCAGCACTCTCGCGCGCACTTTTATTGTACGAGTATCCTAATTAGTATTCTGATTCGAAGGCTAGATTCAAATATGCAAACGTGGTGGCTAACGCTTGGGAAAATGATTTGACATTGGATAAAATTAGACCTGATGTGAAGCGGCGTTTACATAACTTTTGGAAGAGCTATTTAGGGAACCCGCCAATTATTCTTGGGAATGCGAATGTCAATATTCAGAAAGGGGCGACACCTATAGACCGCATTGCAGTTGCCGTCAGGCACTTGTACAATGCCCTTAGGTGTACTTCGACCAAAAATCGATTGTTAGTTGCAATAAGTGAATGCGGAAATCGAACTTAAGTAGGCCACCAATCTATGGCGTAGACAGGTGCATACGCAAAAACATTTAGCAATGGTCTCATACTTTTCAAGGCCTCATACTTTTTACATTTGACGTTATATAAAGGTGACAAGCGGTTCATAAAAATCATATGATAGAGCAATGACCTAATTATGAAAAGGAAAGAAGCAGCTATGAAAATGTACATGAAATGGGAATATTTAGAACCGTCTTGATAAAGTCATATCCATATTCATTATTGAGCCAAGCAAAGCGGGGCTCCCATCGGGTGACTTCAACTGCGATCTAACATAAATTGTTTCTCAGCCATTTCTTAACCGATCCCGATTTTTGGACCCTCAGAAAGTATTTTAAAATATCTAGGTTATTGTCGAAACAGAATTTTGATTTGATTTAAAAAATTAATTGATTTAACTGAAAGTGTAAATTTTGTCTTTTTTTAAGATTCTTTCTTTTCGAACGTTTTTAGCCAAAAAAAAGCAAACATAATCCGTGTTTTACTAAAGAAGTCGTGAGTTCAAAATTCAAAACATTACAAAACAAACAAAATTCATTACATTACAATTCAGCAAGTGGTTTGTGCAATGAATCACTTGGTACTGTTGTAGACATAATTTACAAACCAACATCAGACAATAGATGTAATGACGAATTCCCAATATGCGTAATGTTGAAATTTCACAACTATTCCGGTCCTCAAATATATATAGACAATATACTGCCTATTCCTCCGAGTACCGTATACTTTAAAGATTATGGAACAAGTTGCACACGAAAACAGTTTCCTCTTCAATTAGCTTACGCAATCAACATTCATCGTTCTCAAGGTTTAACTTTCGACCCCGGCATGGTGTATCTTGGTAAAATTGAATATTGATTAGGCTTGGCTTATGAGGGTGGTTCGATAAGTACTTAGTCTTCTTCTTCTTCTTCTTTTCGTTTTTTCCGGCGTCGTTATGGTCAGAAGTGTAGGACCATAACCTTCCCACTTAACTGCATTCCTACTGGTCCGCTTGTGGGGTCCGCCGGTTTGACCTCAGAAAGTAGCGGCAGGCTTCCCGGTTTGGGATTACTTCATCGCTGAGGCCAATCAAATGCTGGTGTTTTTGCATTTGTTTGCACCAATTGTTTTTCGGCCTGCCTTTTTTGCGTGTTGAAATTGGAACGTTGATTGATATCGCCTTTTGGACGGGGTTCAAAGGATCTCTCCTTTGAACATGGCAATACCAACTGAGTCGGTCGCGCTCTATCTTTCTTGTGATGGTTTCTTTTACGTGGAGGCTTCCTCGGATCTTTGAACTTCTAATTCTGTCACGCTTTGTTACTCCCGCTGTCATGCGAAGCATCTTCATCTCAGTTGCCGTTAATTTGCTCTCATACTTTTTGTGCATTGTCCAGCATTGTGAACCGTATGTGAGCGCCGGACGTACAACTGAAGTGTAGAGCCTTCCTTTCAGCTTAGGGGGCATTTTTCGATCACAGAAGATGACGGAGTTTTCCCGCCACTTCATCCACCCTACGCTTACGCGATGGTTGATGTTGCTTCTTTATTAATCATAGATCCCAGATATTTAAACTTTTCACACTTGGGAAGCACTCTTCCATTCAAGTATATGTCTGGAATAGGCTGATGAGGGTCAGAGAACGGGCAGCACAGATACTCTGTCTTCTTTGAACTTATACGATACCCGTGTCCCTCAAAAAGGTCCACCCACACATCAAGTGCTCGTCGTAGGGACGCCTGATCATCACTTATAATGGCTCCATCGTCAGCAAAGAATAGCTGGTGCACATTGGGGTCCGTCACTTTACCTTCAAGCAAGCAATCAAGGACTGCTATAAAGAGCAGTGGACTGAGGACGCTCCCTTGGTGTACACCGACTTTGATTGCGAACTTTTCGGTGACTCCTGCGGTGCATCTTACTCTTGTCGTTGCTCTCTTGTACATGTCCATGATCACTTGCACGTAGGTTTCTGGAACTCCTTTTTGTCTTAGCGCTACCCATAAAAGAATTCTTGGTTGTCGGTCAAAGGCCTTCTTGAAATCAACCAACACCATATGCAAGTCCTTTGAAGAATCACGATGCTTTTCCATCATGACCCTTATACTTTGGATTGCATCTGTCGTTGATTTACCCGAGACAAACCCGCACTGGTCATCAGATAGTCGTATTATTTTCCGCAGTCGGCTATCTAATACCCGTTCAACGATCTTCATGGGGTGCGACATCAGCTTGACAGAACGGTAGTTATCACAATTTCGCGTATCACCCTTTCCTTTGTGCAAAGGAAGAAGATAGCTTTCCCTCCATTGATTAGGCATAGTGTCGCCTCTCATAAGTTTGGAGATAAGAACCATGAGCCATCTAGACTCGATGTCTCCCATCTTTTTCCAGAACTCAGAGGGTATCCCGTCCGGCCCAACAGCTTTTCTTTTCTTGGAGTTTTTAACCGGGTACCGAACTTCTTCGACTGTGATGTCGGATATTTCGGCATGATTCGGGGCGGCTCTTGGAAAGTACACTCGGGGAAACTGTTCGTTCAGAAGTTCCTCGCAATACTGTCGCCATCTGTGGAGAATTTTTTCGTCTTCCACAAGGAGTAGACCTTCAGCATTTTTAATAAACTTTGGGAAATGAATCTCCTGAGCATTTCTTCTTCTCTAGGCGGCTATCTTAAAGATATTTGCTCCTTTGTTCAAATTGCTTTGTCGAAGCTCCTGGGTAGCCTGGTTCCTGTCAGACGCGGAAGACGATATTTCTTCCAACTCCTGATATAGGCCTTCCATGCTTTTCGCTTTGAATTCGGCGCACTTTTTCTTCGCGATACCTTTGCAATATCTATATACCTTTTCACCGCGACCTTTTTCCACTCTATTAGTAGAAGAGCACTTTGACCAAGCTTGGAAAGCCATTTTCTTTTCGTGTATCACTGCTTTGGCTTCGTCTGTCCACCACCAGGTTTCTTTTGCGTGTTGGCAGGAGCCTTTAAATGTTCCGAGCAGTGATTTGGCTTTCTCCAGGCCAGATTGTTGTAGGGAATCCCACATGTCTTGTGCTCTGCACTCCTCATTACCGACCTCATCGATAATGGAAAAGAGGTAGTTTTTCATGTTGGTAATAAAAGCTTCGCCTTTACCTTTATCCAGCTTATACCACTTGATTCTCTCAGACACCTTCGTTTGCTGCTATGACTTCTTACTCGCCTTCATAAAAAAATCAGTCCGATAAGTACTTAGTCTACAAAAGAAAAACAAAAATGTTGGAGAAATGGCGATTTTTTTTTCAATATAGTCTCCTTTTGGTTCGATACATTTGACCCAGCGATGCTCCAACTTCTTTAACCCGTCTGATAAATACGTTTTCTCGAGGTTTGCAAAGTAGGCCTCCGTGGTGGCGGTGACCTCCTCATTCGACTGAAATTTTTACCCGGCGAGTGACTTTTTCAAGTTTGGAAACAAAAAGAAGTAGCTCGGGGCCAAATCTGGACCAATTTGGCCGTGGCGAGGGCGGAGGGGTGAGCCGGTGCGTTATCATGGTGGAAGAGCACTTTTTTCTTCGCCAAGTGGGGCCGTTTTTTCTTCAATTCGGCGTCAAATCGGCCCAATAATTTGGCATAGTACAGCCCTGTGACCGTTTTGCCCTTCTCCAGGTAATCGATGTGGATCACACCTTGTGAATCCCAGAAAACGTTGGTCATCACCTTTCCGGCCGATGGGACAGCCTTCGCTTTCTTCGGAGCACGTTCGACGGGTGAAGTCCACTGTTTCGACTGTTCCTTGGTCTCTGGTGTGTACCAGTGGATCCATGTTTCGTCGACTGTCACGAAACGACGCAGAAACTCCTTCGGATTGCGCTTAAACAGCGTCAAACACTGCTCTGAAGTGGTCTCACGGTTGCGCTTGTTGTCCGGAGTGAGCAAACGCGGCACTCATCGCGCCGACAGCTTTCTCATGCCCAAAATTTCATGCAGGATATGACCCACTTGATCTTTTGAAATGCCTACTCTCTCAGCAATCGGCGGTCTGCCAATACGAGATGGTGGATTTTTGTCACGTTATCCTCCGTGGTAGCCGTTTTCGGGGCACCTGGACGTGGCTCATCAAAAACCGACGTGCGACCACGTTGAAACTTGTTAAACCAATTTTTGATGGTCGCCATCGAAGGAGAAGAGTCACCGTACACAGCATCCAAACGCTCTTTGATTTCGCTGCGCGATTTCCCTTCCAAAAACAAGAATCGAATCACCGACCGATATTGCTCGTTTTCCATTTTTCTAAAATCCGCGGACACTTCCGCTTCCAGACGCGGTCAAAACAAAACTACGAGTCCGATTCGGCTGAAATTTCGACAGTAGCCATCTACTAGAATGTACTACACGATAGTAAGATACTCTTGTGAAACTGGCGGTGAGGCTAAGTACTTATCGGACCACCCTCGTATTGTATGCAATCCCACTTTTCTACGATCCGCATAGCCACAGTTCATACAAGCTACGGGATTGTTACCGTTAGAAAAAAGCGCGACCGTCCCATGACTAATTTATAAGTTGTCATTCAACAACCTGTGTCACTTAAAATTTCGCGTGGCTTTGACACTTCTAGCCGTTTCGACCTGCATTTCCAACGTTGGGTCGTATCTAGCAGATCGATAGAAATCTCACCTGCTACCACGAGCACTATTGGCTCCGATACAGTGCGAGCAGAGCTTGTGATCCAAAGGTCTCCTCGTTTTTGGACTGCTGCCATTATCTTCCTGTTATAAGTACATCGGCCAATATCTCACAACCATACATAAGAATTGAGTGAAAGACGGATGTAAGTGGCCTCCAAAGTTCGCCATAATCCTACTGAGAGACGTCATAACGTTTGCCGTTCGCTCTGATGCATATCTTATATGGTGCCGTAGGTTAGTTTACAGACCACGGTCATTCGCAGGTATGTGAAAGTGGTCTTGCTGGAGATTTTCTCTGTACCTATTTGATACTCAATTTGGCAGAGTATCCATCTTATATTTAATAAAACTATCTTTTCAGCTGCAATGATACATATATTGATTGATACATGAATAAAAAACGTATTAAAATAACAGAAATTTAATAAAAAAAATTTCTTCAGTTATGACCGCTTTGAGTTTTTCAATTGCTTTAGGTACATGTCAGCTACTTTCTGACCCAAATTCTCGTTTGTATTTAGGTCAAAGCTATTTCCGGACCAGAGTGTAGATTCAAATTCCTTGCATAGACTTATCTGTTGACAGAAAACAATACGAACGGGTTTTTCAGAGGCTGTCCTCCAAAATTCGAGCTCGCGTCTCGTAGTTTTATGAGTCTCCCGCTCCCAAGTTGTCCATTTTTCTCCTACAGTTGCTTAATTTCTTCAAAAGACATCCCACGAAATACATGAAAATTCTTTACCTCTTTACAAACCACTCTGTTCAAACCACAGTCTAAAGCACTAATGTGCTTTATGTGACACCAGCCAAGTTTTCCACTCATTATTTGTTTAACTGTTCGTCTACTGTCCATTCGTTTTACGTGATTTTCTTTTTATACACCAAAAAGAATAGTCATACTTTTGACAAACTGCAATCCTCTCTACATATTCCAACCGGAAGCTCATACTGTGGGTTTTTCTTTTTTTGGAATGGAATTATATTCAAGATCACGTTATTGCCACAACTTGATTAGAACTTTACTCGATTACAACGGACAACGAAATTTTTTTATTGGATGAACGGCGTCGAAAATTCTTAACAGCTTATGTCGGAAATGGCCTTAAACACTAAGTATAAGCCCTCAAAATAGTAGAGACAACGTATAATACATAAAACTAGAATCGTAGAAAAATACGAAAAAATTAATCACATATGGTGCTATCCAACAAGAGGTATCATTTCGAATCGATAGGAAACTACAACATTTTTACGAAAAACAATGATATTTTTATTTTAAGCTGAAGCACAAACTCTAGGGCTAGTAACGAAATATTACACCTGTAAATGTTTGACACCAGCTTCGATCTCTGTCCTGCTCAATCCAATCTCCTGGATAGCTGGCCTGGCATCTGCCGGGTAGCGAACCAATGTGCGCAGCGAACCTGGCCTTCCAGGTTGGGGGTTGTGACTATCCCTGAATATCCCTGTCGCGGAAAACAAATCTTGTTACGAAGCAGCAACAAGCTTCGGATACGGACGGATACAATGTTGACCACCTATATAAACGGAAAAAGCTGCGAGTCTGCACCTGAAATATGCGGCCTATTCGGATGCGGATTCGTTATTCGAGGAAGGCTCCGGCAAAAAGTCTTTACCTTTCGGCATGTAAGCGGCCGCCTCATAACAATCCACATCAAAGGCATCCAAAGGAATATAAGCCTTATGTGCGTTCATGCCCCTACAGAAGAAAAAATGATCAGTAACTTCTATGATATCCTGGACCGAACGTATGCCCAATGCCCCATACACCATAATTATACTAGGAATTTTTAACGCAAAACTAGACAAAGAGAACATATGTCGATCAGAGGAAAACATAACATAAACAGAGCCTACATAACACCACATCCGACAACGGACTCAGTCTAATTGACTTCCCTGCAGGTCGTAACCGCCTTGTAGCAAGCACAACATTCTCACATCTCTACATTACGTTGCGATCGACGCCAGACACTCCCCCAGCATCCTCGATGTACGAACCTTCCGAGGAGACAATATCGACTCGGATCACCTTGTTATAGCCAAGGTACGAGTGAGGATATCAAGGATGCTACGGAGTCGGGCAAGACAACAAGAGTTTGAGGTCGGAAGGTTGCAATCGCAGTAGACTACTAGCATTTTTCTCGATCGAGTTTCCCTCAACCTCTCGCAAGGTCCGATGATACCGGCACAATCCACAGAGACGCTGCCTCTGATGTGTTGGGTTTCAAACCGCCGCCAGTAAGAAACCCCTGATTTGATGAGCAATGCGAACAAGTCCATGTAGCAAAGCAAATCACCTACAAAACCATGCTGCATAGACGAACGGGAGCCGCTCAAGAGCTCTACGAGCAGAAAGGAGACGATTTTAGGGAAGAAAAAAAAAACACAAAAAGCATGAGATCGAGGAGATGGAGAGATGCTATCACAGGAATGACTTCTACGAAAAAGTAAAACGAACAGCCAGGGCTACAAAGCCATAGCGGAATGAAGACGGACAACTAATAGTAGAATCACAGTCGATGCTGAGAATATGGCACTTCTGTAGAGTATAACGACGATGATAGGCCTGGTACCGCTGTCAGGCAGAATGATCCATTCGCAAGATGCGACAGAAATCCGTCCATCCTACCAATGTAGATAAAATGAAGCATGCAACATCGAAGCCTAAAATTAATAAAGCCGTGGGTGCAGAGCTATTTAAAGCGGCTGGAGATGAGGTGGTAGGTCAAATGCACCAACTCATCTATAAAATTTGGTCGGAGGAAAGCGTGCCTGACAAATTAAATCTCAGCATCTTTTGCCCAGTCCACTAGAAAGGAAACACCTATAACTGGCCAAGTATGGGAGAATAAGTCTCCTTAACATTGCATATAAGATATTCTCTGTCGTACTGTGTGAACATCTGAAATCCTTTGTGTATCATATTATGATAGGTTCTTATCAGTGTGATTTCAGTTTCACAGAATTCTCGCATCTCCATCAAGGTCGGTAGCGAACTAACTGAGACCTTTGATGTTAAAAAGGATTTAGACGTGGTGACGCACTGTCATGTAATTTTTCAACATCGTGCTTGAATAGATCAAACGAGATTCACTGGCCTACAAAACAGGTACGATCTATTTCAAGTCTGCCCAATTGCTTGCGTACGCGGATGACATTGACATAACTGGGCGAGCACAGCGAGACGTCAATGAAGTGTTCAAAAGCACTGAAGCAGAAGCGGCTTAAATGAGTCTTTCGGTGAATCAGAGTAAAATCAAATATATACTGTCATCCAAAAAAGACATACAACACCAACATCTTTGCCAAAAATGTCACAATTGACGGCTACAAACTTGAAGTGGTCAAGGAATCCATCTACCTTGGCTTACTAGTGACCAGCGACAACAACAACAAGCAGCGCTGAGATCAAACGCAGAATTACTCTTGCCAACGGCTGCTTCGCAAGAAGCAATTGAGAATTAGAGCCCTCTCTCGAAAAACCAAGGTAGCACTATATAAATCACTGATCATCTCGGTCCTCCTTTGCGGCGCAGAGGTCTAGACCTTAACGGAAACGGATGAGTCCTAGGTCGCTTCGAGAGGAAATGTCTGCGTACAATTTACTGTCTCGTTTATATGTATAAACGGAGATTGGAGGAAAAGATACAACGACGAACTATACGGACATCGGCCTAGTATGACGTCTCCGGATCCAACATCTAAGATGGCTAGGCCATGTAGAGCGAATGAACCGTTTAGTAAAGCAATCCAAACACTTTGCAACAATATTATTTTCGAAAAAATATAGCGAAATACGCCACCAGCCCAAAAACTATTCCAAACTATCACTCGCTGTGGAAAGAAAGGCGGTTCCTCTATTTCTCTAAAATTTTGTTTGTTTACGAGCCAATATGGAACCAGCGAAAGTCCGCTGACTTCAATTCCTGTGTCAATTGGACCTTCTAAGTGCATAGGTTAAAATTTGTATGCAAAATACGATGCAAAGTGGTTGCGGATAGGCCCAATTACTGTGTGTTGAAATGGGCTCATATGGGTTTTCAGCACACTTCCAATGACGGCGGCGAGTTCGCAGCTGACCTAGCCGGACAAGCACGAGTTGGAGTGGCTAATTATAACCCACTTAGGAAGTTTTAATTCAACAACTGAATTCATTGTAGTCTGACGAGAAGGCTGTTGATAGGGACCAGATGCGGTTTTTGTAAAGAGAATTCACTCCTTCAAGCCCATATCTCACTATCCTGGCCTCTAATGCTAATAGTAATATATGACTTACATGAGTCAATAAGACTTTATCTTGCGGTGTTTTCTTCATCAGAGCGTCTGTCGGGCAGACCAATCGACCAGTAGCTGTGTCTGAATTCAAAATCACTATTTCATCACGTTGTACGGGTATACATCGATCCATATTTGAACTTCTCCTAATTTTTATTTATCAAAAGTCGTCGCAGTAATAGTTAAGTATCTATGGTTCAGCTACGACGCGAAATTCAAAACGACACCTCTTGTTGGATGATCCTTAATATTGTATACTAGATAAATGACCAGCCCGAGAAAAGCTTGAGCCGCAGCCAACAGATAGTTCTATATACATATTCGGGAATCTAATTTAGAGCCATTTAGTCTTTTCTACATTCGAGGTAAACATTTTGTATGATTCTTAGAGACCCTGTCCGCGAATCTTTTCAAACGTAGTCCACTCAGGATGACCTGAAATAAATTTTACGAAGCGTTGAAACTCCTATTAGTCAAAGACGATCATAGTGCCGCTTGCCGCTCAGTGCGTGGCCTTAGCCTTAGAGACCCTGTCCGCGAATCTTTTTTTTTTTTTTTTTTTTTTTTTGTTGGAGGCTTCTACTATCTGCTGGAGCACTCAGACACAAGTACTGGTCCATTGTACTACCAGACAGACATCTTGTCTTTATTGTATTTTCCCCGTTGTCCGGAGAAAAGTGAGGAGGGGCTTCAGTGATGTTGAGCTAAGAGATTCGGCACCCACCACGTCGGCCCCAAGGGTGCGCCACCGTGCACGAGCGAAGGCGGGACAGTCGCAGAGAAAGTGTTCCGCTGTGTCGTCCTCCTCGCAACAAGCAGCACAGGTAGGCGTCTCACTGATGCCAAGCACGTAAAGATGCCTGGCAAAAGTGTAATGGCCCGTAATGACGCCCGTTAGCCTTCTGCAGTCATTTCTTCTTAAGGATAAGAAGAATGTTGCGGACTTTTTACAGACGTCAGGGCGTACGCGCTTAGTCATCCTGCATCCTGGATATTCCTTCCATCTGCGACTGTGTACGTTAAAGACCCAGTCATTGATGTCAGATTTAACCGTTGAAGCTGGTAGACCTAAGGCGGGTTCAGGCCCTGAGAAACTCTCCTCTGAGCCTTTCCTAGCGAGTTCATCGGAGATCTCGTTTCCTGGGATTCCAGAGTGACCTGGAACCCATACAAGCCTAAGTGAATTAAGTCTTCCGACTTTGTTCAACAAGGTCTTGAGTTCATGCACTAGTTTGGAGTTGGACAGAGGATTGGATACAGCTTTGAGTGCAGCTTGGCTGTCACTGCAGACACATATGCTCTTTCCCCTCCATCTGTGTTTCACAACATAGTGCATGGCCATTAGGATTGCGTAAATCTCCGCCTGGAAGACAGACGCATATTTTCCTAACGAGAAGTGCAGTCGAATGTTTTCGCGCTCGAAGAAAACTCCGGCGCCGGATCCCTGATCAGTCCTGGAGCCATCTGTGAAGATGCGAAGACATTCTATTCCAGGTTCAGTGTCTGGCCAAAGCCAGTCCTGACGCCAAGGAAATGTGACTGTGTAGTTACAGCGCAGTAGGATGGCAGGTGTCATTGCGTCAGAGGGCATATCCATGAGACAGTGATCGTAGGATATTTCTCTCTCAAGTACACTTTCACTCCACTGCGAGTTGTACCAAAGACCATTCCTCTTTAGGCGAGAAATAGTTTTCAGTGCACACCCTCTGATATATATGTCAAGGGGTGGAAGGTTCATCATAGCATCCAAAGCAGCTCCCGGTGTGCTGGGGAAAGCCCCCGTGCAACTGAGGCAGACCGCTCTTTGGAGTTTGGTGAGTGAAGCCACAACGTGTTTTCGTGTCAGCCTGCTCCACCAAACAACCGATGCATATGAGATTATCGGTCTTACCATTGCCGTGTAGATCCAAAGGACCTTTTTCGGCGATAAGCCCCATGTTTTGCCAAAGGCACCTTTGCATTGCCAGAAAGCTGACAGCGCTTTGGTGGTTTTGGACTCAACATGTTTTGACCAGAGAAGTTTGTTATCTAGAATGACTCCCAGATACTTAGCTTCCTTGGATATAGGGATGGGAATGCCTTTTAGCACCAGCTGAGCAATGCCAGTTGTTTTCCTCCTTCTCGTGAAGAGAACGACATCGGTCTTAAGAGGATTAACCGACAGCCCATTTCTCGTGCACCAGTCATCGATCACGTTTAGCGCCGCCTGCGCTTTGAGACAGACATTCGCTAAACATGAGCCGACAGAGAGAACAGCAACATCATCCGCATAGGCCTGGGCATAGATTCCAGAGGCATTGAGAGCATCTAGCAGAGAGTCGACCACCATGCACCATAGCAGCGGAGACAAGACGCCACCTTGCGGGCAGCCCCTGTTTACTCCAGACTTGACACATTGTTCGAGGCCTGTATCAGCGATCAATGTCCTGTGCACAAGCATTGCTTTGATCCACAAAACCAGTGCTTCATCTACGCCATGCCGTCTAGCAGCGTTACACATGCTGTCGAAGGTAGCGTTATCAAAAGCTCCCTCAATGTCGACGAAAATGCCTAGTACGTACTCTTTCCTTTCGAGAGCGCATTCAATTCTCCCAACTAGGTTTTGAAGCGCAGTCTCGCAGGATTTTCCGCGCTGATAAGCATGTTGCATGTCCGACAGAGGATGCATTCGAAGGGCATCTTTGCGCACGTGCAACTCTACTAGTCTTTCCATGCTTTTCAGCAGGAATGATGTTAGACTTATTGGTCTGAAACTCTTGGCTAGTGAGTAATCCTCTTTCCCTATTTTGGGAATAAAGACCACTTTCACCGCGCGCCAAGGGATAGGTATGTAGGCAAGTGCCAGGCTAGCAGTGAAAATTCTTTTCAGTGTAGGAAGCAGCTGTCTTATACCTTTTTGCAGCATAACGGGGTATATCCCATCAGTGCCCGGCGACTTAAAGCCATCGAAGGATGCCACAGCAAATTCAATGGCCTCAGTAGTTGCCACGCGTGACGCAACATACCAGCTACGCCGAGTTGTTTTCATCGCTACAGCCGCAGTATCCAATGAGGGAGTGTGCAACGAGCCGATGACAGTCTGATTTCCCGGAAAATGGGTCTGAAACAGTAAACTAAGAGTTTCTGCTTTAGACTCGGTAAAGGTACCATCAGACTTTCTGAGTACCTCCTGCCTTTTCGATTTTCCTCGTTTGAGGACTTTAACCAACTTGCTGGTCGCGCTCAGGGATTTGATCTCTTCGCAGAAGGACTTATAGGAATCATTCTTCGATTTTCGAATAAGCTTCTTATATTCCTTCTGCTTCGATCGATATTTATTCCAGTCATCTTCCGAGTTCGATTTAAGCGATCTGTTCAGAAGACTTCTGGCTTCCCTACGAAGCCGTTGGAGCTCAGCATTCCACCAGGGAACCGGCTTCCTGTTGGGAGGTTTTTTGACAGGACATGCGAGTTCAAAACATTTGGTGATGGCGCTGTTCAGGTTATGAACTGCATCCTCCACCGATTGATTAGTTTTGAGTTTAGGCGGGGCTTGAGTGGATTTCTCAAGCTCCTCCCTAAATCGCACCCAGTCTGTTTTTCTCGGATTCCGCTTGGGCTGCGAGGGGGAGATCCCGCACTTCAATTGGAATTCGATGTATCTATGGTCTGACAGCGTAACATCTGGTGAGACTCTCCAGTTAGTGATGGCCTTCGCATGCCTGTTAGATAAGGTTAGGTCAATCACTTCCTGTCGTCTCGCCGTCACAAAGGTTGGTAGAGAGCCAACATTGTTGATGAAAAGGTCAGACGAAAGAATGAAGTTTAAAAGATGGTCTCCTCTCCGGTTGCATTTGCTGCTGCCCCAAAATGTGTTTTGAGCGTTAGCATCGCAACAGATGATGAGTCCAATCCTTCTGGCTTCACAGTACTCTACGAGTTCGGAAACCGCCTTAGGTGGCGGGGGTAGTACCGAGTCGTAGGGGAAGTAAGCAGACGCCACGACGAAGTGTTCAATTTCTCCGTGCGCCTTGTAGCTCACTTTCGCAGCTACCAGATCTTGACCACAGAATTGACCAAGTTTGGTTGCCGATAGCGTATTCGATATGATGATGCAGACCCTGGGCCTTTCGGATCGCTCATCATAAAGGATTGTAGCATCACGTATGCCACCAAGACCACACAGGCGTTTGTTCCACACCCATGGTTCTTGAATGGATACAATGTGATGATTTGTACTACTGCATGCAATTCTGCTACTTAGAAGAGCGGTAGCAGCCTTGCAATGCTGTAGGTTGATCTGAGTAAAAATCATGGATTGGTACTGGGGAACACGTTCCATCCTTCGACTACTTGACATCAAAATGGAATACAATCCTACCAAGGCCGAAGTAGGGACGTGAGTCGTACGCGGTTTTCAGGGCCTCAACAGAGCCATTGTCCATTCCCACTACCAGAGTGAAGCCCTCTTTTTTCAGAGAGTTCTTTTTCTCCTTGTAGGAATAGACAGTCCAGGCCCTCGTGTCGAGTCCCGGGTTCTGCGCACGTAGTCGCGTCAGCACTTTCAGCTTGTTTCCGGGTTTTCCCGGAATCCAGCAGATGGCGCGCGTTAGTTTCGGGAGACTAACTACTTGATAAGTGCTAGCTCCCAGGGGGGGGATTTTCGGCACCATGCTCCTGATCCAGGCAGATGTCTGCTGAGAGGAACAGCTCACCACGAAGGTACCATTCATCAAAGCAGACCTCTCCGCTTGAATACAGAAGCATGTTGCTGAAGCTAGCTCCAGTAGATGATCCTCGCAGTGTTGGCAATCTGCGCTGGTCATTCTGCTGTCACTGCCAGCCTTCCCTATTCTGACCTTTTCGGAGGAGATGGCTGCCTCTTTGTAGGAGAGGTGCTTGTCTCGACTCTTTACGGTCATTTGTGTTGCCTTTCCAGAGGAAGGGGTTTTTTTGTGTGAAGTGCCCGCCTCCGATGAGCAGCCTTTGGTCCTCTCCGTCTTCAGGTTTTTGCTTTGATCTTTATTGATCGCCGCATCTGCCTTTGGACTCCGATTTCCCGCCGCCATATCAGAGGAGGAGACATCACGTTCTCTCTCCCCAGCAAGATTGTCCCCGGCGGCCATCTTCCGCTTGCAAGTGCTCTTACCTTTTTCGGTTCGAGCTCCTGCTCCCTTCCGACGCCGCTTTCGAACAGCTTTGCCAGCCTGAGGGTTGTTATGATCCAAGACCGCTTCGCCTTCTGCGATCAGAGTCTGTCTGCCAGCATCATCACCTTTTTCGGCGGTGGCACCGACCATGACAGGACCCTGAACATCTTCAGCTCCGTCAGTTTTGGAACTTGGCACGCTCTTATTGGAAGTTTGACCGTCACCAATAAGAGGAGGAGTGTTTGAGGCGCATGCCGAAAGTGCTGGCATGCTTGTGCCTCCAGCAGCAGCCTTTACTAGCCGCCGACGTTTTCTGCGCTGCGCGCCGGCAAGAAGTGCGGGATCTGCAGGTGAGAGGGTCGGATGGGCTTCGGTAGGGGATACCTCCGCCGATCTGATCCTCTTACCTGCCTTTCCCAGAGGTTCGCCCTCAATCTTCGTGCCTTCGGCTGTGCCAGCCTCTTTGCACGATTTTCGGGCACGCCTTTTCCTCCTTCTTTTTGGGCACTTAGCAGTGCAATCTACAGCACGTCCCAATTCTGGGGCTCGTTCAACCTTGGCGGTTTCCCGTGCCGCACCATCGTCGGTGTCGCCTCTGTCGGTTGCACCGCTCACGCTCAGTCCAACCAAGTGGTCGGACAATGAGCCGCAGGAGTCGGTGTCGTTCCGGGCTGCCGGAGAGTTAAGAATGACTGGTGGGGCCTCCAGAATCCTTGCCCCGGCCGCGATCAGGGAGATCGCGGGTGGATTTCCGCTATTGCGGGTGCCACCTGGAGTATTTCCATCCATCTGGTTGTCCATTCATTCATGACTAACTCGGGGTTCTCCGGGTCTTAGTTCGAGGTCATTGACCTCTTAAGCCCCTCCGCCGCGACAAGGCGCCCGAAGAGCGAAGGGGCCGCGAATCTTTTAAAAACGAAGTTCACTCAGGATGCCCTGAAATAAATTTTACGAAGCGTTGAAACTCCCGTTAACCAAAGGCGATCATAGTGTTTCTCTCGCAGCAACAAGATCTAGATTGAGCCGCCGTTTGTCATGAATTTTCTTAGGGAACAACTTGCAAGCTACATGTTGAGGTCAGCTCGTCGCCCGAATTTTTAATGAGTTCGACTGACTAGACTTTCCTTGTGAATTATAATTAATTGTCGATTTCTGGCGCAATTTTAAGATTTAATCTGAAGGTGATTTGATTTGGATATTCCTTATATAAATGTTGGAAGACTAAATTAAAAGTACCTTTTCCGTTGGTAACATCCTTTCCTCATTAAGTTGACGCTTTATTCTTCTAAAGTATAGTGTCGAGATATGTATTTACATCTAGCGGCAATTAATTGCATAGTTCTTTGATTTCTGGCAAACCAATTTTTTTCGAAAAGGTACTCGGGTTCTCTGATGGTCAGTGTTCATATCTGCTATTTTAAGCCACCGTTAGTTTTCTTTTGGAGTCATTTTCCAATATTTCATAACCGTAAGCCAAAATGGGTAAAATAAACGATTTTACTAGTTTTAACTTTATATTCGTGGGGAGATATTTTGCGGTAGGGCTGAGCCCGCAAAGGGCACCGTATAACTTAGACACAATTTAATTTATATGTACATTTTATTTAAGATTCTGGTGAAAATGAACGCCGAGGTTTTTAATGCTATCTACATAGTAAATAGGATCAACATTTAGGCACAACTGTGGGATGGAATCAATAGTTTTGTGGCCGGTTATGGCCATAGCCTTGGTCTTGCAAAAGTTGAGATTAAGGTGGTTGTCTAGAGACCAGCTATAAATCCCGATTTCCTATTCATTATACTTATAGCCAAGGTTTTGTCCGATTTTAGAAAAAAAGAATATATTTGCACGTCGCGTAAATGTGATGTTCACAGGTTGTTATATGTTCAGATAAGTCATTTATAAAACACATAAGTCCAAGTACAGATCCCTGAGGGACACCTAAAGGAACAAGACGACGGGTTGAGCATTTATTATTGTGAATTACGTATTATGAGTGACTGAGAAGGTATGAACCAGTAAGATTGCACAAGGAACTTTCAAACAAAAATTGTGTTTGAAGTTTTTTTATAAATTTACACATCGAATACCTTTGAGAAGTCCAAGCCGGTATGCAGGTCATCACATACTTTTAATACTGCTGTGGTGCAGTTGTGTTTAGAACGGAACCCAACGGGTATTTGGTTATCAGTTTTTTTTTTTTTCGTTTAAATTGGTTTTGATGTCATGGCTTAATATCGTTTCAAAATCTTTACTCAAGAATAGGAGAGTAGCAATTGGATGATATGCCGAAGTATTCGAAGGTTTAGGTATAGACAGGGACTTTATAATTACCCATTTTCGGGAAAAACAGAGGTGGTTATGATTGTGTTAAAGATATATGTAATTTGATGGGTAATAGTTGGGAGTAGAATTTCTATAAATTGTGGATCAATGTTGTCGGAACCTATTTTTTTTTTTTTTTGTTGGAGGCTTTTACTATCTGTTGGAGCACTCAGACACAAACACCGGTCCATTGTACTACCAGACAGACACCTTGTCTTTATTGACAACGGGGAATGTCCGGAGAAAAGTGAGGAGGGGCTTCAGTGATGTAGAGCTAAGAGATTCGGCACCCACCACGTCGACCCCAAGGGTACGCCACCGTGCGCGAGCGAAGGCGGGACAGTCGCAGAAAAAGTGTTCTGCTGTATCATTCTCCTTGCAACATGCAGCACAGGTAGGCGTCTCAGTGATGCCAAGCACTGTTATGATGACGCCTGTTAGTCTTCTGCAATTATTTCTCCTTAAGGATAAGAAAAATGTTGCGGACTTTTTGCAGACATCGGGGCGTACGCGCTTAGTCATCCTGAATCCTGGATATTCCCTCCATCTACGACTGTGTACGTCAAAGACCCAGTCATTGATGTCAGATTTGACCGTGGAAGCAGGTAGACCTAAGGCGGGTTCAGGTCCTGAGAAACTCTCCTCTGAGCCTCTTCTAGCGAGTTCATCGGAGATCTCATTTCCTGGGATTCCAGAGTGACCTGGGACCCATACAAGCCTAAGTGAATTTAGTCTTCCGACTTTGTTCAAAAAGGTCTTGAGTTCATGCAGTTGGATAGAGGGTTGGACACAGCTTTCAGTGCAGCTTGGGTGTCACTACAGACACATATGCTTTTTCCCATCCATCTGTATTTCACAACATAGTGCATGGCCATTAGGATTGCGTGAATCTCCGCTTGGAAGACAGACGCATATTTTCCTAACGAGAAGTGCAGTCGAATGTTTTCGCGCTCAAAGAAAACTCCAGCGCCGGATCCCTGCCCAGTCCTGGAGCCATCTGTGAAAATGCGAAGACATTCCATTCCAGGTTCAGTGTCTGGCCAAAGCCAATCCTGACGCCATGTAAATGTGACTGTGAAGTTACAGCGCAGTAGGATGGCAGGTGTCATTGCGTCAAAAGGCATATCCATGAGACAGGGGTCGTAGGATATTTCTCCCGCAAGTACACTTTCACTCCAATGCGAGTTGTACCAAAGGCTATTCCTCTTTAGGCGAGAAATAGTTTTCAGTGCACACCCCACCAAGGGGTGGAAGATTCATCATAGCATCTAGAGCAGCTCCCGGTGTGCTGGGGAAAGCCCCCGTGCAGCTGAGACAGACCGATCTTTGGAGTTTGGTGAGTGAAGCCACAGCGTGTTTGTGTGTTCGTCTGCTCCACCAAACAATCGATGCATATGAGATTATCGGTCTTATCATTGCCGTGTAGATCCAAAGGACCGTCTTCGGCGATAAGCCCCATGTTTTGCCAAAGGCACCTTTGCATTGCCAAAAAGCTGACAGCGCTTTGGTGGTTTTGGACTCAACATGTTTTGACCAAAGAAGTTTGCTATCTAGGATGACTCCCAGATACTTAGCTTCCTTGGATATCGGGATGGGAATGCCTTTTAGCACCAGATGAGTAATGCCAGTATTTTTCCTCCTTCTCGTGAAGAGAACGACATCAGTCTTAAGAGTCAATAGTCGGAACCTATTGCTTTAGATTTGATACCTAGAATGGTTTGTCCAACACCTATTTTATCGACTCGAGAGAGAGATAAAGTCCCTTCATGATTTTCCTCAACTGAGAGAGTGTCCAAAAGACTTGATGCCGCAGAGATGGATACGAATTTCTCATTAAGTTCTCCTATGTCAATGTCATTCGGGATTGAAGCCTTTTCAGACGAAAGTCCAACGGACGGTTTTTGGTCCAGGATTCGGAGCTTGAGTTGGCAGATTTTAAATTTATTTCTATAGTACATAGTTCATTTTATTCCTACTAATAAGTGATGTTACTGAATTGCAAGCGACTTTGAATTCTCTAAGAATGGCTGGGCAGCCATATCGTCGCCACCTGGAGTACAGCACTTCTCGTGTATACCAATGTATATTATTCGCTACACTTTCCCGTATTCTAACTGGGACGTACTTATTAAAAAGATATTATATTTTGAGTTAAAATACTCAATTTGAAAACTCGTTTGTAGTGTAGATTGGCCACCAATTCATTAAATAGTGATTCCAGATTTATGTCAGTATATTGGTATAGTCTATGAGTTACTTCATTCACTCTACCTGGAAGTGCATCTATCGTTTAAAGGAGCATATCGTGATGTGAGAATGCAGGGGCCAAGATTTGGTCAATGCATAATAAGGTTTGGGTGAGACAACAAGACAACATCTATCAAGGAAGGCAACCTATTGGGTTCAAAATGTGTTGGTTCGGTGTGATGTAAAGTTGAGCTACTCAATTGCTTTTTTGGTTGTTTTGTTTACGGTGTTAAGAATATCAAGATTTACATCACCCCTCATTGGAGTATAGAGGGGAAAGCTTTTCGAGTACGTCTCTAATATGCGAATAATTCGCAACATCAAGTTGTATTTATAACCTACCAATAAGTTACCACCTTGTGCAAGAGGCCGAAGAAATGATTCAGCTTGATCCTCATATTCAACGCAAAATGTTGTTCTCCGATGAGGCCCATTTTTGGTTAAATGTATGGTAAACAAGCAAAATTGCTGAATTTGGAGTGGAGGTAACCGAAAGCCTTTGTCGAGAAGACCTTACAACCATTAAAACTCACTGCTTGCTGTGCTTTATGGGCTGGGGGAATCATTGGCCCATATTTCTTTAAGGACGATGCCAGCCAAGAAGGTAACCGTCAATGGTGAGCGCTATAGAAACATGATTTCTGACTTCTTCGTTCCTCAGTTGAATGGCATTGACGTGACAGAGCTTTGGCTTCAAGAATATGGCGCAACACACGGCGCGCGACACCATCAATTTATTACCGAAAACATTTGCTGAGCGCATAATTTCGCGTAATGGACCTGTGAACTGGCTTCTAAGGATTAACTTGTATCGTGGAATAATTGAGTCGATTTTATTGATCAATAGTCGGTCAATTGTGTTAGCGCAGCATGAATTTCGAAGTCGATTTCCTAATTGTGTCGCGCCAACGCACAAGCTTATTTACTGACGTCAATAAACAAAATCTTCATTTCTGGGCACTGAAAATCCGCGTGTGATGCATGAAGAGCCATTAGCCGGGAGAAGCGATTGGGCCGCATTTTTTTTTAGAACGCCATCGGCAATACGGTCGCTGTTACTGGCGAATGCTACAGGGCCATGAAAAATGACTTCTTACTGCTGGAATTGGATGAGCGGGGCTTGGTGAACATATGTATAATTTCAACAAGACGGTGCATCGGTGCAATCGCATACCAGCACGAGCCACAATGGACATTGGGAAGGAAGCGTTTCCTGATAGCGTAATCTCTCATTTGGCAATTTGGCAATTAAAGCAAGATCGCCCGATTTAATCATCCCCGACTTCTTTCTTTTGGGCTACTTGTTGGGCTTATGCCGCAGATAATCGCACCCTTTAAGGAGAATATTCGATAGGAATGCGAACAGTTATCACCGGAAATCTTGCGAAAAGTCATAGAAAATGCAACAAAACGGGTACAAATGTGTATCAACACTGGCGGCGGCCACTTGATAGATATCATCGTTTCCAGTTAATGAAAAAAATCGTAAAAGTCCAAATAAAAATTTCCATTTAGTAAAAAAGTAATTCAAAAACAAAATCAGGTGATTTATTTTGCGCCACTAGGTTTTTCATAATTACTTTATAATAAATTGGCTCATGCGGAACAAAGAAGCGCTTCAGTTGACCGAGTAATAACTAGTACGCGCCGTTTAATGGCCTTTAAGGAACAAAAGTTTCCTTTTGTCACTTTTCTAGGACTAAAATCATTTATTTATTCAATTTCCTTTTCAGCACGCCATTCCGACAGCATTACTGTCATTCATCGACGTAAGCTCAACAAAATTGTGTTTGACTTATTTCATTGTTTCCTTTAACACCGTTCTTTTTTTTCTTTAAACGCAATTTTACGTTTGCTTTAAAACAAACTAATAAAGACGAACATTTTAAACATACACTGTAGTTATTCCAAAAGAGTTACAGTTTGAGAGCTTGTAATACAGCAATGTGTTGCGTTTTATCATTTTCACTGCATACCTGCAAGCGCAGAAAACGATTTTAATTTTTAATTTTTTTTTTTTTTCTAGGAAGTGGAGAAGCTTTGCGGCTGTGTGTCATGTTCGAAGGAGACCCGCGACACCTTCTCGGAGATGATGAATTTCTCGTTATTGAAGGATGTCGTCTTTATCATTTTCACATTCTCGAATTTCTGCACAAGCATCGGTTTCAACATGCCTTACGTCTACATTGCCGCACAGGCCGAGACACTCGGTCTCGACAAGCAACAATCTAGCTACCTCCTGGCGACGATCGGGATCGCAAATACGATCGGTCGAATTGTTCTCGGTTACATATCCGATAAGCCGTGGGTTAATCGCTTACTGGTCTACAACGGATGCCTAACAATCTGTGGCATTGGTAAGAACAACCTTTGACATCTACTGAACTTATTCAAGTAAATTTGGTTACAGCTACTGCCTTGAGTGTCTTCTGCACGGACTTTGCATCGTTGGCGTTTTATGCTTCGGTGTTTGGTTTCACAATTGGTGCCTATGTCGGTCTGACATCGGTAATTCTGGTCGATCTGCTCGGTTTGGACAAACTGACTAACGCCTTCGGGCTTTTGTTGCTCTTCCAAGGAGTTGCGTCGTTAGTAGGACCACCAATTGGAGGGTTCTTCTATGATATCACGGAGTCGTATGGACCGGCATTCGTTATAGCCGGCGTCATGATCTCCATCAGTGGACTGATACTCTTCGCCATTCCGCCGCTTCAGCGGTATTACGCACGTAGGGACAGCATCCAGCAGCAGGAACAACAGAACGGAATTTTCACTACTTCGTAGTATTGCTATAGCCTTTTGTTGCTGCTTTCTGAACTGTTATAGTTTAAGGTATTTTTCGATAGAAGTTATGTACACACATGGACAAAAGTATTCGCCACCTTTCTTTTTCTTCCTTTTATTGATGCTACAAAGCTCAAAACTAAATAAAATATAAAAGACTTTTACTTAAACGGCAGTGTATATATCCATAATCAACTATTTAAACCAAAAAAAAATAATTAGTTAAACAAATGTATTAGAAAAAAAATATTTTGTTTATGCACCTCAAATTTGGCCTGGACAAAAGTATTCGCCATCCTCATTTAATATAACTTTCTAAAGGACATGAGCTGTCTATTGAATACGAATTGAGTTGGCAACGCTGTATTTCATGATCTGACAAATCATTAGCATGAACTGTCAACGTTTTACCGTTATTTTAACTTTATTTGGTCTTCCGTCAATTAAGTTGAACGCAAAATTCGTGAAGATGGGTCGCAAAGGCAAAGAAACTACTTTGGAAGAACGAAAAATAATTTTAAATTTATTTCGAGAAGAGAAAACATTTAAAGAAATAGCAGCTCTTGTTGGAAGAAGTCGAACTACTGTGCGGGATATTATAAAACGCTCCCAAGAAAACGATAGTTTAGAGAACTTGCATAGAAGTGGTCGCCCCAGCAAGCTTACAGATGCTGATAAGCGAAGAATAATTCGAATTGTTAAAAAGGAGCCTAAAGTAAGTTCATCCAAAATTGCTGCAGAGCTTAAGGACAATACGGGAATTGAAATACATCCCCGTACGGTTCGAAGAGTCCTTAATGAAGATGGTTTCAATGCTAGGGTGTGCAGAAAAAAGCCTTGCATCAATCAAGTCAATAAGGGTAAAAGGGTAACATTTGCAAAAGAATATATAAATAAGCCTAACAGTTTTTGGGATAGTGTAATCTTCTCTGACGAGAGTAAATTTAATGTTTATCGATCTGATGGTCGAATATTGGTGTGGCGAAGAAAAAACACTGAACTGGATAAAGGAAATATACAAGCAACAGTAAAGCATGGAGGGGGTGGTGTAATGGTGTGGGGATGTATGGCCGCCTCTGGTGTAGGATCACTTGTTTTTATCGACGAAACTATGAAAAAAGAACAATACCTTAATATTTTAAAAGAAAATTTACGAAGTAGTGCAGAAAAATTGGGTTTAGGCAATAACTACTACTTCCAACAAGACAATGACCCCAAGCACACCGCGGGAATCGTTCGTCTTTGGTTGCTGTACAACGTTCCACACCTATTAAAAACACCACCCCAATCACCAGATCTGAATCCCATCGAGCATTTGTGGGATGTGCTCGATAAACGAGTTCGGGAGCACTACATTACTTCTAAGGTACAGCTCAGAACCATTCTACAGGAAGAGTGGAACAAAATTACATCGGAAACTACTAAAAAATTAGTATATTCGATGCAAAACAGATTACAAGAAGTAATCAAAAGAAAGGGATTACATACAAAATATTAATTTATCAAAATTCTTCAAAATTAAATAACTTTTTCCTAAGCGGCGAATACTTTTGTCCAGGTCAAATTTGAAGTGCGTTAATAAAATATATATATTTTTATTATTTTTGTTTAATTAATGACTTTTTTTTGTTTATGTAATTTATCATACCTATGTACACTGTGGTTTAAATAAAAGTCTTTTACATTTTATTCAGTTTTGTGCTTTGTAGCATTAATAACAGGGGGAAAAAAGCTAGGTGGCGAATACTTTTGTCCATGTGTGTACATAAATAGGAAGAAATACTGGAGGGCGTCGCACTCGTTGACACTTTAGGGAAATTCAAAACACTTACGAGTAAATGTTTAAATGTTTCAAATGTGAGATTACCGCTAAGCTAAGAAGACAAATTATGTAATTTTTTTTATACCTTAATAAGGACGCAAAAACGTGTAAAGCAGGGACATGTGGAATTGAATAGAATTATAATTGACTGTCTGTAAATAGGGAATAGAAATTTTTTTTACACTACTGTAAGCTGCTGTGCAATATCTACATACTCTGTTCGAAGCTGTGTCCCATGCGTGGCCCATGTTTTTATTATATAATAGCTTATTTGTATATGACTCGCGATACTCGAGATGTGGTGAAGTGCTGCGCATTTTCCTTAAATGAATGTATTTTTTTATATAAATATGCAATTAACTATGTCTAAGCAGAGAAATATATATTGTACCTACACATCTTAAGAATATCAATGGCAAATTGTTTTATTTCTACCACGACACTTGTAGCAAAGGGAGAGTTGGTATGTTCATCTGCTCACATTGTCGTGACCGGGGCGTGACATATCGTGAATTATAAAGAATATGAAATGGGGAGAACGTTCTTTAAGTTGCAGAGAGAAATTAAATCAACCTCATTCCCTATTCTATGCAATAATTAATGCAATGACAGGGGGGCGTAAAGTGCCATCCAAGAAGAGGTGTCATTTTAAATTTCGTACTATTGTTGAACTGTTAATACTCATCGTTCACTGTGATGACTTCTGATAGGTAAAGATCAGAATATAGAAAAACGAAAAGTATTAGGACGAAAACACAAATCAAACACGTGTTATTTAGTTCAGTATTTTGTAATTAAAAAACAGGTAAAAAATAATAGAAAAAGAATTAGATTTGTTTTTTTTTTTTTTTTGTAAAGAGCTTATTTTATCGAAAAGAGTTTTACGTCATTTTAATTGAATGATAATTAAATGAATGACGGGGATTTTACAATCGCATGTTTATAGAGGGTCTTCCAATGGGGACTTGACAGCTTTGAATTTAATTTGTGAACGCACCCTTTCACTAATCATCGAACTGTCACTGTCAATTTATTCAGTAAACTCAACATTTTCATCATGGTAAAGTACACGAACGAGCAACGTCTGCAAATTATAAAAATTTTCTACCGAAATTCGGAGTTCGCTGCGTTCTCAGGAATGGGGCATCGCTCAGACCACATTATGGCGTATTTTGCGCAAGGATCTTGGTTTACACCCATACAAGATCAAGCTGACTCAAGAATTGAAGCCGATGGACCATTTGAAGTGACTCACGTTCTCCGATTGAGCTCTGGAGAAGATGCGCCAAGATGATGAATTTCATCGCAAAATCATCTTCAGTGACGAGCTCATTTTTGGCTCGATGGGTTCGTCAATAAGCAAAATATGTATTATTGGTGGGGTGAAAATCCACATGTGCTTCATGAATCAATACTTCATCCACAAAAAATAACTGTTTGGTGCGGTTTGCATGCCGGCGGCGTTATTGGGCCATATTTTTTCGTCGACGATAACGATCGTCACGTTACTGTGAATGGCCAGCGTTATCGCGCCATGATTACCGATTATTTTTGGCACGAATTGGAAGATAGGGACTTGGACGACATGTGGTTTCAACAGGATGGTGGCACAAGCCACACAGCACACGTTACAACCGATTTATTGAAGAGTAAGTTTGATGAGCGTGTTATCTCAAGAAATGGGTCAGTCGATTGGCCGCCTCGTTCGTGCGATTTAACGCCTCTATACTATTTTCTTTGGGGCTACGTTAAGTCATTGGTTTATGCCAACAATCCGACGACGTTGGAAGAGCTCGGAGCCAACATTGAACGCGAAATAGCGGCCGTTTCGGGTCATCCGAGTCATCGAAAACTGGGTCCAACGAATCGACCACTGCAAACGTGCTCGCGGTGGCCATATGAACGAAGTCTAGTTCCATTCATAAATGTTTTGATTGTACTTCAAGCCGATAATAAAGTTTTTGAAATATCTCAAATGGTTTGCGTTTTATTTTAAAAAAAAGTTGTCTGGAAAAGTTGTTTGGAAAACCCTATACCTATATATTACTTAATAATATATTAATATATTATTTAGCTGGGTGCTGCTCCATGGAACGATCTTGAGTAATCGGTTTTGTAATGGGTTTGTCGAAATCGATCCCTTGCTAGTCTTCTGATCTGCTCCATGCGACGAGTGAAGTGACCGGGAAGTGGAGATCGTTCCATGAGCAGTGCCTTAGTTACAAAAGAGATTGAGAGAACCTTAGATAAGTATGATAACAGGGACTCAAATTCATAACTGAGTCTTGCCTTTTTTTTTTTTTCTATTACATTTTACATTTTACATAGTGTTGTGACTTAAGTCTTACATCTGAATAATGATATATTATGGATCTCAAGAGTTATGATGAAGCGAAATCTTTTACCGAGAGGAAAATGGTTAAGAATAACCTCTCATTTGCCAAATAAATCTTCTTCTTTTCCTTTTTATCCCGGCGTCGTTATGGTCAGAAGTGTAGGACCATAACCTTCCCACTTAACTGCATTCCTACTGGTCCGCTTGTGGGGTCCGCCGGTTTGACCTCAGAAAGTAGCGGCAGGCTTCCCGGTTTGGGATTACTTCATCGCTGAGGCCAATCATTTTTTTTGCATTTGTTTGCACCAATTGTTTTTCGGCCTGCCTTTTTTGCGTGTTGAAATTGGAACGTTGATTGATATCGCCTTTTGGACGGGGTTCAAAGGATCTCTCCTTTGAACATGGCAATACCAAATGAGTCGGTCGCGCTCTATCTTTCTTGTGATGGTTTCTTTTACGTGGAGGCTTCCTCGGATCTTTGAACTTCTAATTCTCTCACGCTTTGTTACTCCCGCTGTCATGCGAAGCATCTTCATCTCAGCTGCCGTTAATTTGCTCTCATACTTTTTATGCATTGTCCAGCATTGTGAACCGTATGTGAGCGCCGGACGTACAACTGAAGTGTAGAGCCTTCCTTTCAGCTTAGGGGGCATTTTTCGATCACAGAAGATGGCGGAGTTTTCCCGCCACTTCATCCACCCTA
This sequence comes from Merodon equestris, assembly GCA_958301585.1. Taxonomy (NCBI): domain Eukaryota; kingdom Metazoa; phylum Arthropoda; class Insecta; order Diptera; family Syrphidae; genus Merodon; species Merodon equestris. The sequence goes on along the minus strand of OY284415.1, from coordinate 49,192,791 downwards.
CGCTTACGCGATGGTTGATGTCGTCATCACAAGTTGCTTTTTTATTAATCATAGATCCCAGGTATTTAAACTTTTCACACTTGGGAACACTCTTCCATTCAAGTAAATGTCTGGAATAGGCTGATGAGGGTCAGAGAACGGGCAGCACAGATACTCTGTCTTCTTTGAACTAATACGATACCCGTGTCCCTCAAAAATGTCCACCCACAAGTGCTCGTTGCAGGGACGCCTGATCATCACTTATAATGGCTCCATCGTCAGCAAAGAAAAGCTGGGCCACATTGGGGTCTGTCACTTTTCCTTCAAGCAAGCAATCAAGGACTGCTATAAAGAGCAGTGGGCTGAGGACGCTCCCTTGGTGTACACCGACTTTGATTGCGAACTCTTCGGTGACTCCTGCGGTGCATCTTACTCTTGTCGTTGCTCTCTTGTAAATGTCCATGATCACTCGCACGTAGGTTTCTGGAACTCCTTTTTGTCTTAGCGCTACCCATAAAAGTTCTCTTGGTTGCCGGTCAAAGGCCTTCTCGAAATCAACCAACACCATATGCAAGTCCTTTGAAGAATCACGATGCTTTTCCATCATGATCCTTATACTTTGGATTGCATCTGTTGTTGATTTACTCGAGACAAACCCGCACTGGTCATCAGATAGTCGTATTATTTTCCGCAGTCGGCTATCTAATACCCGTTCAACGATCTTCATGGTGTGCGACATCAGCTTGACAGAACGGTAGTTATCACAATTTCGCGTATCACCCTTTCCTTTGTGCAAAGGAAGAAGATAGCTTTCCCTCCATTGATTAGGCATAGTGTCGCCTCTCATAAGTTTGGAGATAAGAACCATGAGCCATCTAGACCCGATGTCTCTCATCTTTTTCCAGAACTCAGAGGGTATCCCGTCCGGCCCAATAACTTTTATTTTCTTTGAGTTTTTAACCGCGTACCGAACTTCTTCGACTGTGATGTCGGATATTTCGGCATGATTCGGGGTGGCTCTTGGAAAGTACACTCGGGGAAACTGTTCGTTCAGAAGTTCCTCGCAATACTGTCGCCATCTGTGGAGAATTTTTTCGTCTTCCACAAGGAGTTGGCCTTCAGCATTGTTAATAAACTTTGGGAAACGAATCTCCTGAGCATTTCTTCTTCTCTGGGCGGCTATCTTAAAGATATTTGCTCCTTTGTTCAAATTGTTTTGTCGAAGCTCCTGGATAGCCTGGTTCCTGTCAGACGCGGAAGACGATATTTCTTCCAACTCCTGATAGAGGCCTTCCATGCTTTTCGCTTTGAATTCGGCGCATTTTTTCTTCGCGATACCTTTGCAACATCTATAAACCTTTTCACGGCTAGCTTTTTCCTCTCTATTAGTAGAAGAGCACTTTGACCAAGCTTGGAAAGCCATTTTCTTTTCGTGTATCACTGTTTTGGCTTCGTCTGTCCACCACCAGGTTTCTTTTGCGTGTTGGCAGGGGCCTTTAGATGTTCCGAGCAGTGATTTGGCTTTCTCCAGGCCAGATTGTTGTAGGGAATCCCACATGTCTTGTGCTCTGCACTCCTCATTACCGACCTCATCGATAATGGAAGAGAGGTAGTTTTCCATGATGGTAATAAAAGCTTCGCCTTTTCCTTTATCCAGCTTATACCACTTGATTCTCTCAGACACCTTCGTTTGCTGCTTTGGCTTCTTTCTCGCATCCATAAAAAATTCAGTCAGGAGGAGACGGTGTTGAGGGGCGATCGCGTCTCCCAGGACCACTTTGCAATCTTTAGCTCGTGGCTTCATGAAACTGGATACCAAATGATAGTCTATTTGAGTTTCATTTCCGCCGCTGCTATAAGTGATCAGGTGCCGGCTTTGTTTGACGAACATGGTATTTAGCACTATAAGACCGTACGACTTGCACATGATATCTTCACCTGAAGAGTTCCTGGTGCCGTATCCCAGCCCTCCGTGGTAGCCTTCATAGTCTTCGCTTGTCTTCCCGACATGTCCGTTTAAATCTCCCCCAACAAACAAAAGCTCTTCCTTTGGGATGATTTTGACAAGGTTGTGGAAATCTAGCCAGAATGCATCTTTTTCTTTTTGTTCGCATCCTACTTGAGGGGCATATGCGCTTACGATGTTCCACACCTCACCATGCATCACCAATTTGAGAGCCATCAAACGGTCACTGGACTTTGAAATGGTTAAGACGTTGCCAAGTAACTCTGCCGCAAGGATGATGGCGATTCCGTTTTTTCCTTGTTCCAATCCATAGTAAAACATCTTGTAGGTTTTTGTTTTAACGTCCAAGAAACGTGCCCGATTACCGGTGTTTCGCCATTTCGTCTCTTGTACGCACAGGATGTCTACTCGCCTTCTAACCATCATTTCTTCAAGCTCATAGCTGCGCCCACTCATGCTTCCAACGTTCCAACTCGCGACTCTTAAATGTGGCTTACGCCGTTGCATTACTTTGCTATCCCCCGGAAATCCTATAGCTCTGACCCGAGCATTGCTGCTCGTCCCAGGATCACGACCATTAGTAGTGCCTGGCGGGGTACTGCTTTTCCTTTTAGCGTTCTTTTCCATAATGCTACGGTTTGACCGTTTTCATTCTTCCCTTCCTTTTTGACACGGGCATGCTCCAGATTTTTTATTTTTTTTTGATTGATCTTACTCTTACAACACCGGTGATCTCCAGTCGTGTCAACCCACTGATTTGCATGCACACTTGTGGGGCAGTTTAATGGTGGTATATGTGTCCCTAGGCTCACCTTGGTGTTTTCTAAATTGCCTAGATGTGAGTTTTGTTTACCTTTGTTTAGTCGCCTTTTACGACAAGCGATAGGTATCGCTGCAGGGATATTCTTAACCCGTCCCTGCACGGATCAAAAAAAAAAAAAAGCTTACTTACTGAGCTGAGTAAACTACAATAATTGGCCTGTAACTATTGGAATTATTAGCTGGCTTTCCAGGTTTTAGTATTGGTATGATCTTAGCTTTCTTCCATACTTTTGGGAAATATTGTAGCTTAATGCATGAATTGAATATAAAAAGTAAAAATTTAAAGCCAAGATCGGGTAATTGTTTAATAAAAATGTTTTTGATACCATCAAAACATGGGGACTTTCGATTTTTGAGATTTTGTATTAAATCTTTTAGTTCCTCAAAGGTAGTGTACATGCTTTCCTGTAGGCTCACTGGGGTTGACATTAAGTTTGATATAGCCGTCGCCACGACAACTTCCGTATCTCTACTTCCCATTTCATTGGCAACTATGTGTTTTTGCTGAAAAGATGAGGAGAGGATTTCAGCTTTCTTAGCGCTAGTTGCTGAAGAGGTTGGGACATCGACAAACGATGGAATAAAACTGCCTTTTTTCTTAATTATCTTTGCAATATTCCAGAAGGGTTTACTGCATTTATCAAGATTTTGAGTCTTGCCTTTTGCCTTCAACGGGCAAAGGGAATAAAATCGCCACCTTATTGCCTATGCCAAAACTAATTTGAAAGAAAAAAAAAATAATTTTTTTTACGCTGGCAATCACACATGATATCAACCTTGAACATTTTCTCATGGTAGACAGTTGATCGTTCTAAATCGGCGTTTTTTTTCTTTGGATTTCGTTGTGAATCATTGTAAATCTCAAGGATCTGAAGGTTCTGAGAGGTAAGAATTGATTATTATTATTTCTTTATGCTTTTTCTGAAAGATATGCCCAATATTTCGTCTATTAGATATTCAAAATTCAATGTTTGTTTTCACGAATGACTCAGAAAAAATTAAGGGATTCAGATATAGAGCATACCCTTGAAGGCCGCTTTGATTTTCCTAATAGTCTTGAACATTCTGAGGATGATTTGGAGTCGGATGATGAAGGAGAATTCTTGATGCTGATTCAGATTTTTTTCTACACCGTTTTTAGAAAACCATCCTAGCCCCCAACCATCTAAAACGGAATCTCACTGCCAACCTATGTCTTCAATTAAAGAAATTTCTAGGCCTGGTCCATCTTCAAGAAGAGTAATACGAACACGGTCTTCGCTTGGTCCTGGTAATACTGTTACAACGGCTACACTAACCTCCTCTTCTGTTCCCGATGATTAGTAGTAGTGAATCTGACCAATCTGACGACGATGAAAAATCTTGGGAAAAAATTCATAAGACTAACTGGGCTGATAGACCAAAACCTAAAACATTCAACAAAACCCCATTAGCACGGAAACGAAGAGTCACCAACAGAACAAGGAAAGTACGTTTTTTCGAAAAGTTTTTTTTACGAATGAAGAAGCAATTTCAGTTTTTCATGTTAATTACAGCTGTCTTAATGCTGATTGAATACTCTCTGTGCTCGACTTTTCTCTTGTTTATCATCCTCCATCATGCAAAACAGCAATGACAATAGTCTTAACAGCATGAATAAAAAGACGAATCTTTTATTAAATATAATGTGTAAGACCCATGATGGGCTGCATATTTGTCATATAAATCCCAAGAGTCTTGTGAACAAAATTGATGAGTTTAGATTGATTTTTGAGAATAGTCAGATCGATATTATATGTGTTTCTGAAACTTGGTTTGACCCAAACTTACCGTGCAGATCGCCATGGTAGAATAGGGGGTGGTGCTGCTATATACGTAAGAAATACTATTAAGTCAAAACACCTCTGCTGCTCTAATAATAGCTCTCCCAGTCAATTCTATTTTATAGAAATTTATAATGGTGAGGATAAGTGTACTATTGGTACGATTTATATTTCACCAGATGTTACACATCCCAGCGTCGTATACGAAATTATTAAAGGGATATCTTCCCTAACACCAAATACCATCTTGTGTGGCGATCTCAACATGAATCTCCTCAGCATGTCACGTAGCGCATCGTTAAAAGACAACATAAGATCTCTTAACTTATCTTTTCTAAATACAACAGAACCAACTCACTTTAAACCAAACTGTACTCCATCATTGTTAGATGTTATTCTGACGAGCGATAAAGACATTGTTAAATGTTATAGTCAACTCTCTGTTCCAGTTTTCCTATATCATGATCTTATATTCGCAACTTTCAGTGTAAATGTATGTCGAAGATCTTCACAATCTATCCAAAATCGTGATTTTCGTAGCATTAATGTACAAAACCTGTTTGGTGATTGTATCAGTATGGAGTGGAATAATATACATATATACTATGTCGTCAGATGTCAATAGTCAAATTGAGTTTCTGAATAACAGTCTCGAGTATCTTTTCGATAAACATGTTCCATGTAAAACCCGTGTTATGAAAAATATAACTTGTCCTTGGTTTTCCAATGAGATACTGAACGCTATTAAGGGTAGGGATACCTTATACCGGCGCGGCGATGGAAAAGGTTTCGCTGCACAGAAATGCTCACGAAATATTAAATCAGTCGAAACCAAGTTATACATATGTATGATAAAAAAAGCTAAATTTAATTATAATAACAATAAATTTAATTCAGATCGCTCCTCCAAATCTCTATGGAATCAAGTACGCGAAATAGGACTGTGTAAAAAAAATCATAAGCCCAATGACGAGGACATTAACTTAGATGAGTTAAACAATCGCTTTATTACTGCTGTTCCTACGGTGGACTTCGAATCTCCCCCACTTTTGACGCAAAATAATAGTGAAGACGCGTTTACGGTCAATAGGTATGACATTACCTCGGTCGGAATAGCGACACTTGCTATCAAACGTAAATCTGTTGGCCTAGACAATATTCATCCAGATTTCATAAAAATATTACTTCCTGTTATATTGCCTCACATTACCCACATTTTCAATACAATTCTCATGACATCTACATATCCCAATCTCTGGAAAAAAGCAAAAATTATTCCTATTCGAAAAAAAATTAATACTCCAGCATATAGACCAATATCTATTCTTCCCTTTCTCTCTAAAGTATTTGAAAGGCTTGTAAGCAGTGATATAAAGAAATATGTTGAAAGTAAAAAGTTGTTAACCCCGATGCAATCGGGTTTCGGATTGGGGCACAGCTGCGTAACAGCGGTATTGAAGGTATCGGATGGCATACGTGAAGCCATTGACGAAAATAAAACAACTGTGTTGGCATTACTTGACTTCTCGAAAGCCTTCGACTCTGTAAATCCGACACTTCTTTGTAACAAACTTTTAACACAATTTAATTTTTCCAGTCCAACAAACAAGCTAATTTTCTCGTATCTTACCAATCGCGTATAAGCCGTCTCTTATAACTCTAAACTATCCACTTTTTGCGATGTTAATAATGGTGTCCCGCAAGGGTCTATACTTGGTCCATTACTTTTCTCAATGTTTATCAATGACCTCCCAACTGTGTTGTCCCATTGCCATTTTCATATATATGCAGACGACGTTCAACTTTACTTAAGTTTTCCAAATGGACTGGTGGAAGATTCTGTAGCGAGATTAAATTAAGACATACGCTCTGTGATTAAATGGTCCACGCAGAATGCACTTATGATCAATCCTGAAAAAAACTAAAATTATACCTGTTGCAAGACACCAACCCAATATTCGTGCTTTTCCCCAAATAAAAATTCTATCTACATGTATTGAATACGTCTCACACGTAAGGAATCTTGGAATCATTTTTAATAGTCAGCTTACCTGGAATGACCACATTAATAGTATAGTGTCTAAAATATATGCATCTCTTAGAGGACTCTGTGTTAGTAGATCCATATTACCCACTGATGTTAAATTAAAACGTGTGAAGTCACTTATCGTACCAATCATTGCATATGGGTGTGAACTTTTTGCTGACTGTGAGCACAGTTCATTTCTTAAGTTAAAAAGGGCACTTAATTCAGCTGCTCGCTATGCTTTCAATCTTCAGAGGTACGAGCATGTTTCTGCGGAACGACGCAAAATCCTTGGCTGTGATTTAGATGCCTCCTTAAAATATCGATCCTGCGTTCTACTCTTCAAAATTATTCACAAGAAATAACCTGCATATCTATACAGGGTACCCCACGAGCAGTGTGCCAAAAAGCTAGAACGTGTAGCCCTGCCCAAGACAAGAAAAAAATCGTACGGGAGGGGGGGGTCTATTCCCCCCCGTTTATCCGGGAGGGGCAATTTTCTAAAAAATTGACTTAATTTGGAAAAATAATTATTAAAAATCAACAGTTACATCCACAATGCCGTGATATACTTTTTTGTAAAGCCAGAAACCTCTTCTTTGATCTTGTTTTTAAACGAAGCTGTTGTAAGGAATAGTTTTTGAGAAATTAATTTTCAAACTCAAAATTTTGAAAAAAAATTGGAAAAAAAAAATTCGAACTACTTTTTTCCAAAATTGTATGTAATTAAGTACTATTTTTTTTTCCAAAATTCAATTCCCTTATTAGTTTTTAGTTAAAAACAGAAAACCAGATGCAAAAATGTCCTGTAGTTTTTGTGAAATTAAAAAAAAACCCGAACCATTTTTTTCTACGAAAAACCTTTTTTTTTGGTTTTAAGGCGGCTGGACTTGTAGGCAAATGAATGTATGAAACATTGACCTCTTTTTTATTATTTTTAAAAAATTCGGAGTTTTATTATAATAAATTTTCAATATAATCCCCATTTTTTAGAAGGCAAAGATTATATCTTCGCCTAATGGCTGCACATTAGTCTATGTTTGACAAATTTTCCTGCAATTTGACTCCAGCGACTTCAATCCGTTGTTCCAAAGATACTATTTCCACTTCGTAAACATAATTTTTCATGAATCCCCACACATAAAAATCTAGAGGAGTTAAATCTGGTGATCTAGGTGGCCATTTCGTGGGGCCCCTTCTTCCGATTCAACGGTCACTAAAATGATCATCCAGCCAGTGTCTAACCCGTAAGCTGGACTGTGCTGGTGCTCCATCTTGCTGGTAGATTAAATTATCTGCTATGGCCAAAGGAACGTTGTCCATCAAATCGGGCAAAAGGTCTCGTAGGAACTGCAGGTATGATTCTCCCTTAATAACGGCATTCAAAAACCGGGCCCCGATTACAGTTTGTCCAACAATACCAAGCCAAACATTACAGCTAAAGCGGTGTTGTAATTTATTTTGTTTTTTGTTGTGTGGATTGGTGCTACTCCAATGATGCAAATTGTGGAAGTTAGTAACCCCATCTCTGGTAAACTGTGCTTCATCCGTCCAGAATATCCTTGCAAAATAGTTTCGTTCAGTTTCATCTCGAAGCAGTAATGATCGACAAAACTCTGCTCTCAAAAACTTGTCGTTTGAGGTGAGTCCCTGAACTGGCCTAAAATGGTACGGGTGTAAGTTTTTGGTATGAAGCACTCTCTATACTCTAGATTTGGGCACTCCAAGCATAATAGCCATCCTCCTTGTACTAAGGGAGGGATTGCGTCGGACCAAATTCAAAATTCGGGTAGAACCCATCGGCGGCGGGCGGACCCAGACGAAATTCGCAGGTCAGTTTTCAGGCGTTATCAATGAAAAAAAAGAATTAATCCAGGGTTATTCCAATAGTGTATCACTTTATTGTATCCTCATAAAACTCCGAATTTTTTAAAAATAATAAAGGGGTCAATGTTTCATACATTCATTTGCCTACAAGTCCAGCCGCCTTAAAACCAAAAAAAAAGGGTTTTTCTTAGAAAAAAATGGTTCGGGTTTTTTTTTAATTTCTCAAAAACTACAAGACATTTTTGCATCCGGTTTCCTGTTTTTAACTAAAAACTAATGAGAGCATTGAATTTTTGAAAAAAAAATTATACTTAATTACATACAATTTTGAAAAAAAATAGTTCGAAATTTTTTTTTTTCAATTTTTTTTCAAAATTTTGAGTTTGAAAATTAATTTCTCAAAAACTACTCCTTAAAACAGCTTCATTTAAAATCAATATGAAAGAAGAGGTTTCTGACTTTACAAAAAGGTATATCGTGGCATTGTGGATGTAACTGTTGATTTTTAATAATTATTTTTCCAAAATAAGTCAATTTTTTAAATAAACTCACCTTAACTCGATCTACTCGCTATATTACCGGTATATTAAAGACCGGATTTATATTCCTGCTTGACATCCCGCAGACAATTCTTCATTCATGCTGTGAATCTTTGGAATCACCTGCCATATCAGGTGAAATCTAAAGTCGAATACAGAAAGTTTCAATCGGCATGTTTTTCACATTTTTCTACTTTATACTGAAATTGCTATCTTCTCACTACATAAACATTTCATAGTCTACCTGGTGCATCTACGAGTATATGTTATATATGTATATATTTTTATCTATTCTTAATTTTAACTTTAATGTTATTTTCTTTATATGTACAAACGCTTATTATCTTTCACTGCCTGTACTAACTATAAGTAAATTTTCTTACATGTACAGCGATACTTTATTATAAATAAATAAATAAATAAATGAAGCATATGAGCTGATTATTTATAATATATATTTATTATTTATTATTTATCAGAAAAATGTATATGCCGCCCCAGAGAAAATTGAAAACTGGTCGCCACTTGAACGTCAAGAGCTAAAGGCCTTTTTAGGCATAATAATCGTGATGGGTTATCACATTTTGTCATCCATAGACCTTTACTGGTCTTCCGATCCTGGATTTAGAGTGAACGAAATCGCTCATATAATGCCAGTAAAAAGATTTAAAAAAATCTTAAGGTGTCTACATCTTAACGACAATAAAAATCAACCAGAAAAGAACAGTCCTAATTACGACAAGTTGTACAATACAAAATACGATCATTACTAAATTTAATTAATCAAGCCTGTCAAGATAACGCAGAGGAATCTTCCTCTCAAAGCATCGTTGAATCTATGATTCTGTTCAAAGGACGGTCCTCTCTGAAACAGTATATGCCGCTAAAACAATGCAGCACAATTTCAGAATCGCACCACGCAATTGTTTTTGAGATTTTGATATTGATCGACGATTTCACAGATGCTAACCACCGAGCCAGCAATACAGCAGCACATAATTCTAACCTTGGAACGTTCCATCATGGCCAATTAGGAACAAGGTAGCGGTGCCTGACACTACTTGCCTAAAAGCTGTGCATGTGGTGGCTGAAGAGCTGCGTTACACAAATGTGGGTGTCTTCCCCACTATCAACGTACAAACGATGCCGCCTTTGCAGTACCAAAGATAATGATAAGCGCTCTACAATCAAGTGTCAGAAATGCAAGGTACCACTGTGCATCGGCCCATGTTTTTATGCATTTCATCAAAAATTATTTCTTTCATACATATATGTTTTATTATGAAATGAAATATGAAATGTAATAATAAACAGTCATAAGCAATAATAAAGTTGATTGAACTATCCCCGTCTTTTAATAATGTGACTAACAAAAGTTTGAAGTCTGAATGGAATTAAAAATTACGGAAACAGTAATGGGCAACGGGAATATTTTTACCACCATGGAAATAATAATAATAATAATAATTGCTTCGATTTGAGTAAGAACTGTATATAGCTCTTCATATGTTAAGTTAGAGGGACCGATTACACGACGCAAATGTAATTTTACTGAGTTAACACCGGCCGCCCACAAGCCACCAAAGTGTGGAGCAGAAGGAGGAATGAAGTGCTAGGTAATTCCATCATTCGCAAGAGCTGACACGAGAGCATCGGTATGAGCTCCACTCATAACTAGCTTATGCATTTCGGTTAAGCCCCGACAAGCCCCCTTAAAATAAGTACCGTTGTCGCTGTAGATGATGGCACATTTCCCCCTACGAAAGACAAATCTACGAAGAGCAGTAACAAATGCATCTATGGTCAAACCACTCATAACTTCGAGATGTATAGCTTTCTGCACACAAACAGAGCGATGTACGTCTTTGACAACCTTGGCTTACGGCCGCGAGATAATTTAATGGTCAGCGGACCAGCATAATCACGGTTGGGGACGTTGTGTGCTCAGAGGTCGCCCATGATATGTTGAGTAGTAGTCATTATCCAATATTGCTGTCGAACGAATGCAAACGTTTCAGATACTCCAGGGTGTAGGTTGCGTTGGTGAATGTCAGCTATTATAAGAGAAGCAACGTTATTATTGCTTGGGATTATAACAGGGTGTTTAATGCTACAGAGGACGGAGGCGTGTTTTATACGTTCTCCAATACGGAGAAGTCCATCGGTATCCAAAAATCAAATCCCTGAGTGACGTGCCCTGTTATATATCGTCGACAATTCGACATAGACAGGAGGCAATAGGCGCCTATCCTTCGTAATCGATTCCACGATAAGACCTTGTCGATCAAGGTTTGGATAGCATCCAAGAACATGGCCTAAACCTGCGTCTTTCTTCATGCTTCACGGACCTCATATCTACTAAATTTGAAGAAAAGTTTGATTTGGGCCAATTATCATCCGCTAATGACAACTATGGTGGGCCGCTCCACCATGGACCATGCTGAAAGATCGGAAGAAATCACGCGGCGCGTAGCACATTCAGCCGGATTGGACTCCGATTTAATAGGATGCAAGCAATATTTTGGGATTATCTCAAGGATGGAGGAGGTTCGACTGGTCACGAACGTTGTCCAGCAACTAGAGGTTGACGAAAGCCAATGCAGCACAATTTCAGAATCGCACCACGCAATTGTTTTTGAGACATTGATATCGATCGAAGATTTCACAGATGCTAACCACCGAGACAGCAATGCCGCACCACATAGTTCTAACCTCGGGGTAGAAACCGGTTTAAGGGGAGCTACCTTAGTCTTTGCTGCGACGAAGCGTCTGAGAAACAGTGAAGTTCGATGAATTCAATTGACGGAGAAATATTTCGTTCGAAACACGGAAGTTGTTGGCGAAAGGTCATCCATCTTTCGGCGATATCATGTGGTAAGGTATCATCCCATGCAAGTTTTAACTCGCATGACCAGAGCTCCTGGAACATTAGCTTAAAAATGATAGTTGAGGGAGCCAAGAAACCGAGTGGGTCAAAAATGCGCGATATCTCTGAAAGCAAATTTCGTCTTGTGGGAAAGAACAACCGAGCCGTCAAAGACGACGCGTAGTCTTGTTCTGGAACTGTCGAGTTTAAGCAATGCATGGTCAGGAAGATAAAAGTATTGCCCGCATGGCTTGTGAATTTTTAAATGAGGAATAAGTTGCATATGTTCAAGGTCTTGATATTCTTGCATGAACGAACAATAGAGTCTGTGCAAGACGGGATTACTTTTAAACCGTCGTTCCATTAAATGTAAATGCGAAATTGCAGGTTGTAGAGTGTCCTTAGAAATGGGACAAGGGACCTTATACGGAAGGGATACCACGTATTTTCCATCTTCCTAGCGGAAATACGTTTTTTGAAAGTATGCTTCAGCTGGATCATTGAGAATATCATGTGCTGTATTGGTAGAAATATCTTCTATTTCCCAAAACCGTTGTAAAAGAACATCTATTTACGTCAATCAATGAATGAAACGAAGGTAATTCGTGACGATTGCTATTCGTATCGATTAACTCTCCGATAACAACCCAGCCAAATAATGTTTTCTGCGCTATAAGGAAGCCTTGTGGTCATGTGTTTGCTCTGGTTTCAAGATATTCCCCCAACAACATATTGATCTCACCGGATGAATTGAAATATGGATCGGCTAGATCTAATCGCTGAATATGTTCCCATGAAGATATGTTAAACGACTGAGAGGGTAAATTGGATGTCAGCTTCCGAAGAATGAATGCATCAAGAACTAATGATTCTGATCCATACGTCTTCATTGCAATTTATCTAAGAGATGACTGAATTAGTAAAATAAAATGCTTTTCACCATCTGACTCACCAATGGAATATCTATTTCTCGATGTCATAGATACCGAAGGTAATCTTGTATTGGCAACATTGTATAGGCAAATAATAATATCGACCTGGATCCACTATACGATTTAATGGAAGAAATCACCGTCAGTTCACCTAATATAATAATAAGAGTACAAATTAATTCGGTCCGTTTTTTTGTGTTCAACATTTTTTTTTTTTATTGAAAAAAATATTGTACATCACTCAAAGTATTGTCCGTCGGAAGCGACTACTTTTTCCCATCTCTCTGGTAATTTTCGAATACCATCTCTAAAAAATTAGTCCTCAATCCAATCATTGAGCCATTCTTCGATTTCTTCAAAAGACCCGAACCGGTGACCCCCCAAATCGTTTTGCATCCGTCGAAAAAGCCAGTAGTCGGAAGGAGCAAGGTCTGGAGAATACGGCGGGTGGAGTAAGACCTCCCATTTCAGCGTTTCCAGATAGTTTTTGACCGCTACAGCCACGTGGGGCCGAGCGTTATCATGTTGCAAAATCACCTTGTCATGCCTTTCGGTCGTTTCTGGCCGTTTTTCACGCAATGCACGGCTCAAACGTTGTAGTCGATAACGTTTCCCATCAATGGATTCGCCTGGTTTTAGCAGCTCATAGTACACCACACCCGTCTGGTCCCACCATATGAAGAGCATGACCTTTGAACCGTGGATGTTTTTCTTTGGCGTCGATGTAGACGATGATGGAACGGGTTCACCAGGTTTTGCATAGTATTTTTTCTTCTTGGGGTTATCGTAGTATATCCACTTTTCTTCTCCAGTCACGATCCGGTGCAAAAATCCCTTCCTTTGATGTCTTTCAAGAAGCAGTTCCGAGGTGAAAAATCGCCTTTCGACAACTCTCGGTTTCAACTCGTATGGCACCCAATTTCTTTCTTCTTCTTCTTCTTTTCCTTTTTCCGGCGTTGTTATGGTCAGAAGTGTAGGACCATAACCTTCCCACTTAACTGCATTCCTACTGGTCCGCTTGTGGGGTCCGCCGGTTTGACCTCAGAAAGTAGCGGCAGGCTTCCCGGTTTGGGATTACTTCATCGCTGAGGCCAATCCAATGCTAGTGTTTTTGCATTTGTTTGCACCAATTGTTTTTCGGCCTGCGTTTTTTTTTTTTTTTGTGACACGGGTATGCTCCATATTTTTTTGTTTGATCTTACTCTTACAACACCGGTGATCTCCAGTCGTGTCAGCCCACTGATTTGCATGTACACTTGTGGGGCAGTTTAATGGTGGTATATGTGTCCCTAGGCTCACCTTGGTGTTTTCTAAATTGCCTAGATGTGATTTTTCTTTACCTTTGTTTTAGTCGCCTTTTACGAGAAGCGAGAGGTATCGCTGTAGGGATATTCTTAACCCGTCCCTGCACGGAACACCCAATTTCCTTGCTTTTGAATAAATCCAAATTTCTTTAACCGAACGGAAATTTTTTGCTGAGTCACTCCCAACGATTCTGCGAGTTCACTTTGCGTTTGGCACGGATCTTGATCCAGTAAAGCGTCCAATTCCTCATCTTCAAACTTTTTGGGCTGGCCAAGACGATCTTTGTCTTCGACGCTAAAATCACCACTTTTGAAGCGTCGAAACCACTCTCTGCATGCTTTATCGGTCGGAGCAGATTCACCATAAACTTCTACAAGCATTCGATGGGCTTCAGCTGCACTTTTCTTCCAATTAAAAAAGAAAATCAAAACTTCCCGCAAATGCTGTTTATTTAAGACAAATCCGGACATTTTCGAAGAGGCAAAAAACAATGTTGTTGTCAGAAACAGATGCTGATGCACACTAATTATTGTTGACAGATGTCACACCTTTCCAATGAAGTAGGTAATCGCTTCCAAGATCAGCCACAACTTGCAGGTGGCGCCATCTTTTGAAAACGGACCGAATTAATTTGTACCCCCATACTATGTGAAGACTTCAATAGCAACAGCGTCTCATAGAACAAATGCACTTATTTGATTTATACGAGGTCAACTCAACCTACCCACTTCACTCGTTCATCCCGCACTCTATTAGACCTTTTCTTCATCAGCAAAAAAGGACAGATCCTATGCTCTGACCAACTCTCATCGCCAGTTTTCTCCTATCATCATATCATTATCATTTCAAACAGGGAACTGAGTAGAAAATCAACAAATACGTTTTAGAGATTTCAAAAATATAGATTTTGTGTGTACCTTGAGAAAATATTTATTGTATGGCTTCACCCATTGATCAAGTTCAGTTTATAAGTGATAACCTAGTAGATATTTTCAATACGCACGTTCCAATTAAGTTAAAAAAAAGTTTGCCAAAGCAGCAAAATTAACCAAGGAAATCAGGTTAACAAGCGCTGAGTTCGAACGAGGATTTAAGGCTTGCATGTGGCGTATAAAAGGTTACATAATCAGGTTGTACAAAAAATAAGAGAGGCCAAACCATTTCAACGTGTACTCTGATAGTCACAAACTTTGGAAAAATCTTCGGATTTTTGGTATAGGAAAGCAAAAAACATGTCTACAAAACAATATCCACACTGACGAATTAAATCGGACGTTATTATGTTCACTCAATGCAACTTCCACCATTAATCAAGAATCTGCGGAAATACGTTCGGTTTTTCCATTCTCGTCTTTTATTTTTTCCTGCATTGACAGCCAAGAAATTTTAGGAAGTTTGCTGAGCATAAGATCTAAGGCATCGGGTGGCAACTATATAAGTTAAGCAAAAATGTATTGCGAAGTCAAATATCGTTCCACTGGTCACGCTGACTCTACGTCGGGACCACATGACATCTGCATTCCAACACGTCCAGCAAGTGTAATGCGATGACGCCGGGAGGATCAGCACGACGCTGGTTGATTTGTAAGGGCAACCTATGCCCAAGTGAATAAAACAATAAAAATATTTTTTTTTTTTTTTAATTATAAATAATATAATTAGTTAATTCATATAAACGCCTACTATGATGAATTTCGACCAATTTCAGTTTGACCTTTCTTATCCAGTGTGAAGGTATAATGCAAAAACAACTCTACGATTATATAGCGCGTTACAACTTTCTAGTAAACATACAATCCGGTTTTCTTCCGAAGCATAGCCGCACAACAGCTCTTCTCAGATATAAGGGCTAAACTGGATAACAACTGGGCTTTCCTAGTCATTTAAGATTTCTCTAAAGCCTTTCACATGGTTAACCACTCACTTCTATTGAACAAACTGCACCATAAATTCAACATTTCTTCAGTGGCAATCAAACTTGCTTACCCCTTTCTGCTAGATCGGAAGCAAACTGTATGTATTCTCAATCAACTCTCTGAGTTCCTCTCGATCCAACGTGGTGTCCATCAAGACCCGATCCTCTCTCCTCTGCTGTTCCCCTTGTACATCAATGAAATCTATAAAAGTTGCCCCATAAGCCTTATAGAGAACTGTCTCTGTAGAACTGTCTCAATCAATGAAAAACTTGATATATCGAAAAAAGTTGTGGATCTATCTTATTTCCAATCTGTTGCAATAAATGAAATCCCCTTAGAGTTTACAAACAAATCGGAAAACTTTGGCATGGTTTTCAGCAGGACATTAACATGGAACGTCCACGTGGAATGTACTAGGTAAAACATACGGAATTTTTAGATCCTTATGGACTTTCCAGCATTTCATCCCTCTTAATACAAAAATGCTTCTTGCAAAGACACTTCTCATTCCAGTTCTTACATACGGGTGTGAAATATACTAAAACTGTGGCTATGTTAGCGATACAAAACGAAAAGTAGCCCGTCCCTAAAAAGGGAAAATCTTCGTCCCCCTCCTCCTACCGACCCATAGCACTAACGTCCCTTCTTTCCAAGGTCATGGAAACGCCGATAAACCGTCAGCTTATGAAATATCTTGAATCGCGGAAGCTTCTTAATGAAAAAGTGGAACCAATCTTTGCACAATTTAGGTGAAAGCAAGATCATTGCGCTTGATATTTCAAAAGCATTTGACAGAGTTTGGCATCAGGCTCTTTTGTCGAAGATGCGTGCTTATGGCATCGATAAATCTCTGCTTCTATGGATTAGAAATTGACTTTCGAACCTTTCAATTCAAGTTATTTTGGATGGGTTCAAGTCTGATATTCACCAAATAAATGCTGGTGTCCCCCAAGGCTCTGTTTTACCTCCGACTCTCTTTCTCATTTTTATAAATGATCTCTTGTCTGTTACTTCTAATCCAATCCACTCCTTCGCTGATGACAGTACTCTCAGCTTTTCATATTCGTTCCAGGACTCACGTCCCTGCTCTTCGGCCATAGAACTGGAACGGCAGCGTATGTTAAGCACATTGAATTCCGATCTTGACAGCATAATCGATTGGAGTAAAAATAATAGAGTGGAATTCAATGCTTCTAAAATTCAATGTCTACTGCCGTTAAAGCGAACCCGTAATAATCAGCCATTATCCATGAATGGCGCTTGTGTCGACGAAACCGAAAAACTTTCCATCCTCGGTATGTGTACTAATACCAAATTTAGTTGGAATGATCACATATTTGAAGTCGCCAAAAACACGGCAAAATGTCTAGGTTTCCCTCCGATTTGGCTTCAATTTATAAGGCCTACATCCCGCCCCAAGCTTGAGTATAACGCTCATGTCTGGTCTGGTGCCCCTAAGACCTCACTGCACCTACTAGATAGAATACAACAGCGAGCGATAAAACTTATAGGAGAGAGTAATATCGCAAAGTCAATTGACTCGCTCGAACACCGACATAACGTGTCTTCCTTGTCACTGTTTTATCGCGAGTTAGCCAATTGCATTCCTCACCTCCATGAATTCACCCGCAATACTCGTCTTGCCAGGAATGCTCATCAGTTCACCCTTAAGCCTGCTTTCGGACGTACAATTAAGTTCAGCCGCACGACACGATTATGGAATGCTCTTCCCAAGCTAATATTTCCAACTCACTACAATCCACAGACATATAGGACCAATGTGCACAGGTACCTCCTCTCCCTCTCTCCCTCTATACCTTCGGCCCGAGCTGTGTCTTGATTCCGGACACTAAAGGATAGTGCTAGCCCCCTTTGCGCGCGCAAATTATAAAAACAAAAAAAAAAAAAAAACCGGCTCACAACTCCGCCCTCGCCACGGCCAAATTGGTTACGAACTGCTGCCCCATCCACCGTATTCTCCAGATTTGGCCCCGTGCGACTTCCTTTTGTTTTCAAACTTGAAAAAGTCACTCGCCGGGCAGAAATTTCAGTCGAATGAGGAGGTCATCGCCGCCACGGAGGCCTACTTTGCAGACCTCGAGAAAACGTATTTTTCATTTCAGATTTTTCAGACAGGTTAAAGAAGTTGGAGCATCGCTGGGTCACGTGTATGGAGCTAAAAGGAGTCTATATCGAAAAATAAATCGCCATTTCTCCAAAATTTTTGTTTTTCTTTAGTAGCCTACATAAGTACTTATCGGTCGAGTAGCTAAGCGCCGGAATGTTTATCCAGTTAGCGCGACAGGATTGTAGGAACGAGACGTAGGTCTCTCGTATGTCTTTTCCCGCGACACCTTGAAATTTTGAATGAAGTCAAGGTTCATAGAAGAAACCCGTTACAAGCGAGCTCTATCCGTGAATACGTGTCAGCTCATTTCATTTCACGGCCACATACACTTTTGGAATTATAACAATGCGCGTAATTTTTGACATAATTTTGACAAAACCCCGGCAGCCCACGGCGCAAACCTCGGCGGCCATTTAAAGTGGTGGTTTCTGGTCGAAATTCACGCTGCGCTAACACCAACGACCGATTATTGGTCAAAAAAATCGACACAACTATTCGACGCTCTTGCGGAATACAGCGCTCCATTGCTTGTCTGTTTGTATACTGCAGCTACCTAGTTCATAAATGTCAAATATGAAAAAATTATAACATCTTCCGATAGGGTGATTAATTTTGTCCCACCTTGCGCCGTTTTCGTGAAGCAATAAGAAGAAAATGTGCGTTTTTGTGGAAAAAAATGCGTGGCTGTTGCATCACGATAATGCTCACTCATCATTGCTTGTGCGTAATTTTAGGCCAGCATGTTCACCACACTTGGCCTCTGCGACTTTTTTGTCTCTTCCTAAGACGGAGATTTGTCACGGTTAAAGAGATAACGACCGCATATCTGAAAAAGCTCAAAGGTATACCAAAAAGTGTATATCAAAAGTGCTTCGAGTATTGGAAGAATCACTGTCGTAAGATATATTGTTACAAATTTGCAAATTTGTTGGAACGTCGTACATATGAGCACTGAGCGGCGGTTTAAGGGCTATACATAAAAAAAAAGTCCAGTCTAAAGCCGTAGAATGTGGGGCTACCAAATGTGTCGCACAATAAGTTGTTCCCACCAGTTGATGCTATTCTCGCCTTGCTGACTCTTTGGGCCGTTCCATTCTTTGTAATGATCGGCATTGAGCACCATCTTCTTTGAGCCCTTTACTATTTTTGCAATATCGCCTATGAATTCACCTTCGGTCGTTCTGTGCTACGTCGTCCCTCAGGGTTGGATTCGAAGACTCTTCGGGCATCTTAGACGTTGGATCCGGAGACATCGTTTATATAAACGGGACCTTAGATTGAACGCAGAACTTTGCTCTCAAAGGGACCAAGGGCATATTCATCCGTTCTCGTTAAGTTCTTTGCCTCTGCCTCTTGAGCCCAAAGAAGCAGCACTTGGCAAGACTAATTCTGCATTAGATCTCAGCGCTGGTGTTGTTGTCGCTGGTCACCATTTCTTGGCTAATCCTATTATACTCCAAATCCCATGATTTTTCGCATTGCTGTATTGAACAATACGAGTATGTCCGAAGAGTATCTAAATTCAAAAAAGCACGAAGCTACTGAAACATTTAAATTAAAAACCAAAAGTCGATAAAAAAGTTCGAGATGAAGGTCATCAAGCATTTCGTAGCTTTTGCGACATGATAAAGCACCTACTTACCAGTTCCAGTACTTGTTTATTTTATAATATGGCCCAAACCAAAAATGTAGTCAATATTAAATATTTGTCAATATTCGACAGGCATGGCTCCATTTAGAAAATTCACAAGGCTACTTAGATATCACCGGATTGACTAACGCATAACCTAATTAATTATTTTCTAATAAATAAAAGGCACCAAGCCAACATACTAGATGTCGAGACATACTGAGGAGCAGATTCCGATGCTGACCACATTCTAATAATAGCCAAAACCAAATGCGGAGTCCAAATTCACAGAAGCGAAACCCAGGAATGTAAAAAAAACTTTAACATTAAAAAGTTTGGGACCCAGGTATCCAGGCGATATTATGTCTTGAAAACTATCGACGAAGCAAGACAGGTAGAAAGAGCATGGCCTATTGCAAGGCTCCCTGCTATGAGGAACGCTGCATCATCTGAAAAGGTCCTGAATCCGCTGATTATTCTTATCGCGCAAAGTCTATAAACTGACATCATCATCCGTTTCAGTCGTCTGCCTGCGAGTGCACCATATCGGAGCAGCGTATAGTAGAACTGAACTGACTACCTTTGAGAGTAAGACTTTGGGCACATAGCCGGGACCACCTACATTCGGGAGCATTCGTGAGAACGCTCCTTGTGTAAGTGATCCTTTTCGCTGGCATACCTTATGTGTTTCCTAAAGGAGAGCTTGTTATCAAGCATAGCCCCTAGGTACTTCACAGATTTCTTAGACCTAATCGTCTGATCGCTAATTCCAGGCCGGCACTTACCAGCCAATCTTTCACCTTAGAGATGGCTGTGTTCGTTGCAACCTCCACTTCCTCTATATTTTTGGCCACTGTGACAATGGCAATATCGTCAGCAAAGCCGGTGATTTGCACTCCAACGGGAAGTGCTAGTCGTAAAACGCCATTGTAGGGGTCCAAGGGCTGATACCTGCGGAACTCCCACCGTTATGCCACAGAACTTGACGCCCTCATCGGTGTAGTATTTAAGCCTCCTATCTTCAGCAAATAGGGAGGTGTACCCATGGCAATTAGGGACAGCATTTTTAACGTCCCGCGTAACTACTGTACAATATTTCTTCTCTCCCTCTCTCCACCTTTTTCCTCGGATGGCATCTGTGACCAGGTTTACCACGGATTCTATGCCGTCGACCGTTGATCGTCTTTTTCTGAAGACGAACTGATTGTACCAGTAACCTACCATATATAATTGGTTCCAGTATCTTATCTACTGTGTCTAATAGACAAATTGGGCGATACGAGAATGGTTCTCCAGGTGGCTTTTTGCTTTTAGGCAGTAGTACCAAGGGCTGCAGTTTCCACCGTGTGGGAAAGACTCCCTCTTGTAGGCATTTCCCCAGAATGTGCTGAAAAGCGTCTTCTTCTTCTTCTTTCAGTGGCGCTACAGCCCGGTGTGGGCTTGGGCGTCAATCAACAAGCGTCTCCAGACAGCGCGATCTCCTGCCAGCCTTCTCCAGTTACGTACACCAAGTTGGTTGAGGTTATTTTCCACTTGTGTGCGCCATTTGAGTCGAGGACGTCCTCTGTTGCGTTGTCCCAATGGCTCGGATTCAAAGAAAGCGTCTGGCCTCACCTTAATCGCCGCTTTGAGGGCCTTATTTGGGATGGCATCAGGTCCGGGTGTTTTGCTGTTTTTCACCTTAGAGACAGCTTTGTATAGCTCCTCTAGAGTAATTACAGGGATCTCCTCTATGCTGATCCTTGCCGTGCTCCAACTAGTAAGCGGTTGACCCCGTGGAAAAAGATGTTCTATTTGGGTGAGCATTTCAGAGTTTGTTATCAGCGGACACCTATTATTTCTCATCCTTTTGGTAACCACTCTGTATGCTTTACCCCAGGGGTCTATATCGGCCTCCTCGCAGAGTTTTTTAAAACACCTTGCTTTGCTTTCTTTTATAGTTTTCGCCAACTCACCTCTCGCTAGCTTAAATTGGAGAAGCCGCTTTTGGAAGTCTGGCCTGTTTCTGGATCGTTGGGATTTCCTTAGCGCTCTGAGACAAATTGCCTCTTAGCCTCTGGATATCCTCGTTCCACCAGTAGCATGGGGAGCCCCTTTTGCTGGGTTTCCTCCTGGTCATCGCTGCGTCATATGCTACAATTAACGTCTGCTTCAACTTCTTGGTGATCGCCTCCACGGATACGCCGTTATCCACTGACATGTACACCGCCATATGGCATAAATGGATCAGGCCCTTGTATAGTAAGGTTGGTGAAACAAATATGCTGGCCTAGGGGGAAACAAAGAACGAGCAAGAGTGCCAAACGCCTTCTCTTTAATGTGTTGCTGCAATTCATAATATCTCTTCAGGAAAATGAAAGGGCCTGACGACCTGGCCTTCTGGGAAATGGGTGAGAGACTATTCAATACAACTCTTTTGTCCCGTAATGTCAACATCTATATTTAAACCACCATAATAATAACAGTGACACTTTAAACTTGGACTAAAAAGAAAGAAAATAGATTTGTGGTCTTTGAAAATAAGAATAAATCCGAGTAGTAAAATCACGAAGACTAAGATAGGCAGGACACGTAGAACGGATGGACAGTGGACGAACAATCAAAAGAATAATGAATGAAAAACTCTGGAGAAAAAGACCATCAGGAAGGCTGCTCCTTGAAAGGACAATATAAAGATGGACCTCGAAGAGGTGGAACAAAACATGGAAACATGAAAGGAACACACCTATGAGAGAGAGGCTTGGCAAAGAGTTGTCAACGAAGCTCCGAACTTCTGAATTCCAAATGACCGACCATAGTAAAAATAAAAATAATAATTGCTCCACTAGACTTTTTTCTGTTTCCAAAAATAAAGTCAATCTTAAAGGGCCTTCGTTTCTCAGGCTAAAAGAACTAAATGTTGTCCAAAGATTGAACGGAAAAAGTGCTGCCATAGATGAGTGTTAAGCATCGAAAAATTTTTATTAAAAAAAAACGATGCTACACGCCAGAACCAAGGTCAAAATTCCTCTTTGACCCAATTAGTGTATAGACATGATACCAAGGTCTTCTAACGACCTTATTGGCGTTTACATTGTTTTCTGATTAATCCTAGTTGCTAATTAAAATATCATTCCCGCGATGCTAGCTGCTTAGTCACTTTAAACCAACGCAATAGAATGCTTATGCCCTTTCTCATCAGCTCTCCCACCAACAACAACCGTAGTCAAATGTTCAACTAATTAGGTCCGAGACGCCCTCAGATGCGGCGGTTGTAGTATAGTACATCGCTGCTAATGATCTTGCCGTGCGTCGTTTGTTGGTTTTCAATTAGATTAACAGACAGACAATTTTATTTCTATTGTTCGCTCGTCGTATTGGCACCCGTCGCACAATTGTTGCTTCGGCAGCTGCAACAATTCGCGCATTTTGTTGCAAGTGAGATGAGAGGGTGCACCAGATTCAGTGAGGTTGGATCATTGATGTGAGGCACATCGAAAGTGCAATGAAATATTTTCGGTTGCCGTTGGAAAATGAATGAATTAACGGTGTGTGAATGGAACAGGTGATTCGTTGCTTTGTTGCAGAATGATGTGTTGGCCTGTTTAATTGCCATGCTGCTTGCGTCGAGCACGTTTGGGGAATGCTGATTTTCAGCTTAATGAGGTATGTGTTTGACTTTGACATTTTGATTCGTGAGGCACGTACCTTGAACTTCGACGTGATGAGGACGGTGACAGGAATAGATCATGGGATGGCAGTTGGGTTATTGCATTAATAAATATCAAATTAATTAGTCAGTGGACGCATTCACACATAATGTAAAGAGGAAATGTGAAAATTGATTTCGAAATTTGTACTTTTGATTTGAGAGGTCATTTTTGAAGCGACACTTTTGCGACAGTTGTGCGTCACTCCAATTAGAAGTGACTGTATTCAATCGAGGTAATTAGGCAACATAGAATATAGGATAAGACCGCTGTTCTCATGTTTCTTCTCGTGCTAACGATCTAACCTATTCCAATATATTTCATGTGGTTCCTTCAGGGAAACTTCGTTCGCAGCACCAGCAAGAGAGTGGTACCCAAGTAACGTGCTACAAAATAGCTTTTGGCCTGTCTAGTATTTCGTTCTCCTTTCGATTCGTTTTTATTTTCATTTATACTTGCATAACGGTCGCCTCATAAGATTCACTTTATCTGGAGAACAGAAAAGAGTCACACGAAGCCATAGAGGTAGTGGTGCTAATACAACACTGATTTCAGATAAATATTTGAGATTGGTTTTGCAACAAATCCGGACGTTTTTTTTTCCGATTTTCTTATTCAAACCATATTCACCTTGTAGCATTTCTTATTAAGTGTTTGACCTCCTAATGTACTGAACTCAAGGTTCATATTCGATCTAAGTGGCCGAGAATGTTGCCACTGCGAAAATTGAAATTCTATTTCCACATGATATAAGCCCATGTTTCTGTAGTTCTGCTTCAATATTGATTTTATTTTACAAATCTCGAGCAACTTCAGCTCGACGCTATTTATATTTGAAACTCTATACTTTTGGACCAACATTTCTTGCTATAGGAACCAAAACCCAACATTTCCATCGACTTTTTTGCTTCCAGTTTATACAATCATTTTTTGCACTTTTCCACTTTTCATGGGTCATCTCATCGTTCCTTTTGAAAGCGCTTATATCTCCCGTAAACTAACTTTTATTCATCAGAAGCAACATTTAAAATTTCTGAAATTCTGATTCGATTCTCATTACAAAATTGGAAGCCAATTCTTTCCTCGATAGTTAGGGAGCAAACATTCAGAGCAAAGAAGCTGATCGTGTTTAACATGGCAAATATAAGCTTCGATCCCTGTCTCCCCGTGGCCTCTCATGGGTAGCTGGCTTGGCTACCGCCGGGTAGCGAACCAATGTGTGCAGCGAACTTAGCCCTCTAGGTTGAGGGTTGTGATTAGGGTTGACATCCCTATTACGGAAAACAACCTTGTTACGAAGCAGCAAAAACCTCGGATACGGAAGGATACAATGTTGAAGACGGAAAAGCTGCGAGTCTGCATCTGGAATGTGCGGTCCCTTAACAGACAAGGTGCAGACAACCAACTAGAAAAAACTCTCGACTGCTACAAAGCAGATATAACCGCACTCCAAGAAGTGCGATGGGATGGATCAGCCAGAAAAAGGATGAAAAACTGTAATATCTATTACTGTATCTGCTACAAGGAATATAAACAACGCCTATCCGAATGCGGATTTGTTATTCGAGGAAGACTCCTACAAAAAGTCTTAAGCTTCCGGCATGTAAGCGAACGCCTCGCGCAGTTATGACACCAGAATTGTACTAGGGGATCTTAACGCAAAACTGGGTTTTGGCGCCGGATTCGATCAACTTTCAGTCGATCACGGGGAAGTATTGCCTACGCAACACCATGTCTAAAAACGGACACTGGCTACTTGACTTTTTGGTAAGCATACGATTCCCACATCTCAGCATCCATAAAGGAACCCTGCGGTCACCGATCAGTCGACTATCAACCATATTATCACGTTGTGATCGAAGCACTCCTCCAGTATCTTAGATGTACGAACCTTCCGAGGAGCCAACATCGACTCGGCTGCTGTACCTTGTTGTAGTCAAAGTTGGAATGAGGAATCAAGGATGCTATGGAATCGAGTACGACAAGGAAAGTTTGACCGCGACGACCTTTGCCGATCGAGTTTCCCTCAATCTCTCACAAAGTCCGATGAAACTAGCAAAATCCACAGAACAACAGTGGGAGCATTGCTAGCGCGCCATCGGAGATGCTGCCACTAATGTGTTGGGTTTCAAACCGCCACGAGCTCGAAACCCCTGATTTGATGATCAATGCGAGCAAGCCCATGAAATAGAGCAAACTGCCTACAATGCCATGCTACATAGACGGACGAGAGCTGCTTAAGATCGAGGAGATGGAGAGATGCTACCGCAGGAATACATTCGCAAGTTTTATGAAAAAGGAAACGAACATGCCGGGGCTATAAAGCCAGAGCAGAAGCCTGCAGGGATAAAGACGGACAACTAGTAGTAGACCCCCAGTCGATGTTGAGAATATGGAAAAACCACTTCTGTAGACTGCATTACGGCGAGGATAGGCGATAGACTGCCGTCAGGCAGAATGATCCATTCGCAACGGACGAAGATGCAAGAGTAACCGTCCACCCTACCTAGATGAAATTAAGCATGTAATATAGAAGCCTAAAACTAACAAAGCCGCGGGCGCAGACGGCCTGATTGCTGAGCTGTTTAAAGCGTCTGGAGATGAGTTGGTAGGGCGCATGCACCAGCTATTTGTGAAAGCGTTTATCGAGTACAGTTAAGTGCGAGGTTGGGATCCACCCAAGCCCAAGTGATCATATGTATATTTGGTTTTCACTTCATTTACTTCTAAGCTTAATGCCTTTCTTGCCATTATCAGACCAATTCTGCGGTTCTCTTAACTGTTGAAATTGTCAGTGTAAGCTAAAGTGGTTATTCTATTAAGGGTTTTTCGGCTACAATTTTCTATAAGAAATCTCATTACGTATTCCAGCACCAAATTAAAGACAGATGAGGCAAGGTGTCTGCTTGTTTTAATCCATCACGTATCCCGAATGTTTTAGTTAAGGTGTACTGTACTTTAACTAGTCCTTTGTTTCCCTTTAGATCTACTTGTATCAGATTCGCCAACTTTCTCAGGATTCCCAATCTTACAAAGACATGATTTAATCTTCTGTAATTGTTGCATTGCGTTCAGTCACCCCTATTAAATATAGGTATAGTGGCCAAGTTTCTCAATTTTCGGGGATAGTTTCATCGTTCCATATGCTTGTGATGAGCCTGTGTAACTTCTGTCTTAATCTCCAGCATATTTTATTAAATCCGCTGCTATTAGGCCGACGTCTTCTTCTTCTTATTAGATGGGGTTACAGCTTACAAAGAGCCAGAGCCAAGCTTCTCTCATTCACTTATGTTGTGTGCGATTTGTTTGGTGAACGGAACCTACAGTTTTAATGCCGATTCCGAATGGCATCCATTACTCCCCGCCAAGGAGAGAAGCCTCGTAATGACCGGGATCCGAACTCGCTTATCGTGCGTCAGAGGCCGATACACTCCCCACTGCGCCATGTGGCTTCTGGGGGTTTGTTATTCTTAAGCCGATGAATTGTTCTCAGTTTGACAGTTCTACATGAACTTCTGCTGCGTAGATAGCGGGTGTTTTCTTAAACGTCTGCATAACTAAGACCTTCGTTAGATATGTTCATAAAGTCAGATTTTTAATCGTTGTGTGGCCTGCAATCCTTTTCATACAGGGGTAATTCCTCAATATTCATGCATTGCTCTTTTGTTTTTTGCCGTACTATCTTCCTGAATTTGAGTAGACTTTTTTCCTTTGCTATTGTCATTTTTTTCCCAAGGAGATGGCTGATTTCCTTTCATAGGATTTGATATCTTGTATGCTTGATATTGATCTCTTCGCCATTTTCCCAGGGTTTGAAGTCTCAGAATATTATCGGCTCTTACTTTTTCCTCGCATTCTTCGTTGAACCAAGGCTTTACTTTAGGGGCCTTGTAATAGCCTAATGTCCGCTGTCTCCTTTACCAAACATTGTTAAATATACTGCTTCTACAATATTTGTCTTGTTACGTCGTTGGTGTCCATGGCATCTCCTTCACCTCCTTCTCCTCTATCTCCCATATACCACCAAAACCGCTACGTCAACGAGTTTCCTTCAATCTGATTCCAATTGCTTGTTCTGCCTCCACTAGCCCCTCGCCACCAACACAAGCCTCCTAATTATTTTCCAAATTTCGATCTCAAATCTGGAACCAAGTATCCCACGTACTTAACCCCTCAGCCCACGCCTTTCCTAATACATCCACACCATACTCCATCTCCATACTCCAGCCTCTCTCCCAACAGCTTTAACTCCTTCTTCAACAACATCTCTTCCTAGATCCTCCCATTCTTTCATTGATCCCCTCCTGCCCCCCTCAGTAAAAATTACCCGAGTTAATAACCCCACTGAATGCTAACCCATGCTCTAAAATATAAAAAGACTTTATCCGCCTCTTTTTGGCTCATCTCCATGATAAACCAGACTCGGTTTGCTATGAAGGTAAAACTAAAAATAGCCTAATGGTCTTCATTCAACAGGAAGGTCTCCCCACTGATTTTGCCAGCCTCAGGGTCTCTTTATTTAGTATGACCGACGTCATATTAACTGACTTCAGTAAACTAACACAAACTAACACTCTTCAAACTGTCTTTCCCTTGACTTTGAATCCACTGCGTTGAAGTGGATATCTTCTTATTTAAAAAACCGTTACTACAGTGCTCATCTTAAATCTGCCTTTTCTTACCCTTTCCTAACTTCTTCCGGCGTTCCCCAAGGCAGCCACCTAGGTCCACTACTTTCTATTCTTACCATTAACGACATTGAGTTTGTCACCAAACACTTCCACCTCTCACAAGTTCCTCGCAACAAGATTCTTCCCTTACTCGATCGGATCTCAACAACTTTTCTCTCTGGTGCTCCAAAAATTTCTTGGAGCTTCAAATTTCCGAATGACAATCAATCACATTTTCACGTAAATGAACCGAACCTCCTCCTCGTATCTACATCCTCTATAATCAGCTCATCTCCACCGTTGAAGTTATCGGCAATCTTGGCATACTACGACGGTGGTCCGATAAGTATTTAGCCTACAAAAGAAAAACAAACATTTTGGAGAAATGACGATTTATCAATATAGTCTCCTTTGAGTTCGATACACTTGACCCAGCGATGCTCCAACTTCTTCAACCCGTCTGAAAAAATACGTTTTCTCTAGGTCTGCAAAAAAGGCCTCCGTGGCGGCGATGACCTCCTCATTCGACTGAAATTTCTGCCCTGCGAGTGACTTTTTCAATGTTTGGAAACAAAAAGAAGTCGCACGGGGCCAAATCTGGAGAATACGGTGGTTGGGGCAGCAGTTCGTAGCCCAATTCGACCAATTTGGCCGAGGCGAGGGCGGAGGTGTGAGCCGGTGCGTTATCATGGTGGAAGAGCACTTTTTTCTTCGCCAAGTGGGGTCGTTTTTTCTTCAATTCGGCGTCGAATCGGCCCAATAATTTGGCATAATACAGCCCTGTGACCGTTTTGCCCTTCTCCAGGTAATCGATGTGGATCACACCTTGTGAATCCCAGAAAACGGTGGCCATCACCTTTCCGGCCGATGCTACAGTCTTCGCCCTCTTCGGAGCACGTTCGCCGGGTGAAGTCCACTGTTTCGACTGTTTCTTGGTCTCTGGTGTGTACCAGTAGATCCATGTTTCGTCGATTGTCACAAAACGACGCAGAAACTCCTTCGGATTGCGCTTAAACAGCGTCAAACACTGCTCTGAAGTGGTCTCACGGTTGCGCTTGTTGTCGGGAATGAGCAAACGCGGCACCCATCGCGCCGACAGCTTTCTCATGCCCAAAATTTCATGCAGGATATGACCCACGCGATCTTTTGAAATGCCTACTGTCTCAGCTATCTCGCGCACCTTCAATCGGCGGTCTGCCAATACGAGATCGTGGATTTTTGTCACGTTATCCTCCGTGGTAGCCGTTTTCGGGGAACCTGGCCGTGGCTCAACAAAAATCGACGTACGACCACGTTGAAACTTGTTAAACCAATTTCTGATGGTCGCCATCGAAGGAGAAGAGTCACCGTACACAGCATCCAAACGCTCTTTGATTTCGCTGCGCGATTTCCCTTCAAAAAAAAAGAATCGAATCACCGACCGATATTGCTCTTTTTTAATTTTTCTAAAAGCCGCAGACACTCCCGCTTCCACACGCGGTCAAAACAAAACTACGAGTCCGATCCGGCTCAACAGTAGCCGTCTATTAGAATGTACTACACGATAGTAAATTGCTCTTGCGATACTGGCGCCATCTGGCGGTGAAGCTAAGTACTTATCGGACCACCCTCGTATGTGACCAAGAGCTCAAGTTTCGCGCACATATCGACGATATAATTTTTAAAACAAACTCTGCACTCGGTTTCGAGAAGCGTTGGTCTAAAGAATTCTCCAATCTCTACGTGGCTCCATCCCTCTATATTACCTTTGTTCGCCCCCTTCTCGAATACGCATCTCAAGTGTGGTCCTCTTATCAACAAGCCCACATATTTAAAATCGAAAGCATCCGACGTCGATTCCTACTTTTCGCTCTCCGAAATCTGCCCTAAAACAATCCTTTTTTCTTAGCGCCCTATCAAGACCGTCTTAAACTAATCAACTTGAGTACGTTGGAAGAAAGAAGAAGGGTATCTGGCGTCCTCTTCTTTCATAGACTTCTAACAGGTACCATTGACTACAACACGCCTTATAACTCCTTATCTCTTTTTTTTTTATAATTCATGCAGGTTCAAGAGTGTACGCTCTTATGTTTGTCACACAACCAGGACGGCAGATGGTTTGTGTCGAAAATGTTCGTTCACTACTTTCCGGGAGTGGTTGTCCTAGATAGGATTTGAGAGATTCGACTGAATTTGCGTTGGTTGTAGTTCACAGTAACTCTTTTCGTTTCCATGTCATAAAGGTGTTATATTTCAAATACACACACAGAGAGTGAATTTTGAAGTGCTCTTATGCTGCAAGTGTTATATCTTCGTCAGCACTGACGAGGTCAACCTCAGCACTACATGCCTAAAACTCCATCTTCTCAATAGCCTTCCCTTCTCCCAAGCATGATTTCTAAGGATCGCGTCCCCCTCACCCGTTCTTCTTTGTTATTAAGTTTAATTAAGTTAGCTTGAATTAAGCTCAAGTGTTTGCCCCTATCAAAATTAAATTAATAACTTCTCAACGTTGATTTGTTCCGCTTTTCGGAATTTGTTCCACTTCTCTGCTCCTCTGTATGCTTTAACATCTGGACCGTTGGTCCAGATTTCTGTCTAACAGAAAATGAACAATTGGACTCCACCCGTTGATATCACATCTTGCATTTCTTTCTTGTGAATTTTAAGATTATAGTTTTTGAGCTGTCGAAACGTATTGTCCTTTTGACTGTTGATTACTGTCATTAACTGAAATCAATATGATTGTTCTTTCTGACCGGTGTCAAGTTAAGTATTCATTGCCCCGTACTTTCAAGCATGAGGAGGGGCAGTTGTAGTAAATGGAGGGCATTACCGGAACATGTATCCTAGAAATCAATTTAGAGCGAACGAAATTTAAAGATCGTAATATTTCGATTAAAGGAGGATTGACCTCCGAGGTTATGCGATTGGACACCATTAGACTTCTTTGTGTGGGGTTATATGAAGTGTAAGGTACATGTCAATAACCCTTAAGCAGCCAAAAGTCAGGATACTGAATATAGCCAGGTTATTGTTTGACCTTTGGATGATCGCCTGCTTCAAAAGCCATGGTGATCACATGAAAGATGATCTATTCCATTCATGATTGTGATAGACTGAACTTCCTCAATCAATAAATGTCAATATTGGTTTCGGAAAAAGTGTGTAGTTAATTTAAGAAAATGTCCACACCCTTTGAGAAACATGTAATTTGATTCTATAATCACTTCTGATCTTGCTTTTTTCCCCATTAAGGAATCGGCACAATAAGACTAATACAAACTACTGCTTGTTTCTACCCATGACATTGCTGTTGTTTATTGCTTGGATCTTTTGCTACTCGCATCGTATTGCACACTTGTCGGTATCACTTTCCGCAGCAGCTGTGTCAATGTGGTGGGCATTGAAACCGGAGTAAATAAATCGCGTGGAATTGTCATTGTCATTGTCATAGTTATCAAAATGCGTTGACTTTACATTAACCTACGTAACAACGTACAAACACCAGTAGTTCTTACCCAAAAGATTAAACATTTTACTTTTTGGAGTTTTCGGATCTCGCTCAATAAATTCCAATTCCCCTCCGGTTTATAGAAGCTGTATCGCAGATTTTTTAAAGTAAGTCGAAATCATTCCATAAGACTGATACGCTCTATTTAAAGGGGGCACAACGGGTAACCTTTAGTCTAAGTATTTTTTAAACCAATCTAAGTTGGGTCAACGTGATTTCATATTCATCACACCTTAGACTGCATTACTTCTGAAGTTCTAGGTCCTTTCATGGCTGTGAAAGTAGAGAAAGGGCTGTATATGTCTCTGCACAAGTCATGTTATGGTCACTCACTCAATCGGAAAAAATAATTCATATTTCAAGTTTCTATTGTTGAAGGCATTCTACCCTCCCTTTAAAAAAACCAAATAAAGCCCTTTACTACGAGTATATCTGGCTTAAAAGTGTGTGGGAATTACTTCGTTGATTCTATTGGTGCCTTTCGCCCTAAATAGGCAATAGCCTATAACCACTTACGCTATCGAAGGAAACTCAAATAGCACAGATGCGAATAATGTGTGTACGAGCACGTGGCTTCCTTCTCCCTTCCTAAATTCTTACCCCACGACGAGTAATTTATTCATAAAGTATACTAGCAAAAGCTCGAAAAAATATTCCACGTTCCAATTAGTGCTGCACGGCGTACCGCACCACTTGTCACGTCAGGTGGCATTCAAGTTCACCCGAATATTATTTCAAGCATCGCCATCCACCATCATCATCGTCGTCGGCGACGCGTCGGGAGGCTTCCCATCATTGCTTTCACACCAACGACATCATTCCAAATTTAATTTTATTCAAAGAGAGCATCTCGCTCCTGCTCCGCATAATATATTCAGTTCAAAGCACCCAACAACCAGGATGACGCTTGCCTTATGCCAATTGCTTAAGACTTGGCCGACATCGAATTCAAACACTCAACTCTTCCCTGCCTTTTTCTTTTGTATATAGATACTGAATTTATTTAATGACAAAAACAACAAAGCGTAAATTACTAATTCGAATTAATTATTTGTATACATAACAAACGAAACGTCACAACGATGGGGAGCGCTCCGTCCTGACCAGGCGTTAATTGATCTCATTCGTAATCAATTTCCGGAGCGTACAGTCGCCAGCATTTAATTTGTCCAAAATCTCGATGACTTCTTTGCGATAGCGATCCCTAGACTCGTAGTCTTCTTGAGTGTACTCCTCGTCCAAACGTTGCATGCGCCAAATCACATTCAACTTCGCCTCCACCAGTACGTAGTTCGAGGGCGGACAGAATCTGGGGCACGTCTCGTTGATGAAATGGATCATATCGCGTACCGAACAGCTGTTGATGCGATTGTGAATGGTATTAAGTGTGAAGTCTTGATACTTGCCCATTTTGGCATGGTCTGAAACGACACCACATTTGCAACATTTCCAATCCGGTTGGAGGCTTGTCGTATGCACGGGTATCGCTAGACCTTTGCAGTTCGGCTCGCGACAGTACAATGCCGCCAAGTAGGTTTCGTTTTCCTGGAAGAAAGTAAAGATAACGAAAAGGTGTCATTGAATTAAAAATAAAAAAAAGTATTGAGAATATGTAAGGCATGTTCCATCGATTGGACATGTGTGTGAAACCCGACACCCAATCAATACCCCTTGAGAGCTAATTAGATTTGCGAAATCATATCGACTCTTTGCTGTTTCTGAGCACTGTGAAGGAAGTGATTTTTTTTTTTTTAAATTACATTAAGGGGGTGAACACCACAAACATGAGAGGGCTTCTCAATAGTTTTATAATTTGTAAGAATTGTTTCCAATCTATATCAACAGATTTTTAGTTGGAAGAGAGGCCTAGCAAAAAGGGAAGTACTTTATATTAATTAGTCTTTTGTTGTGGGTTTTGCTTCAGCACGCCTAATCGTACTGACGTTTGTTTATTTATGGCACGTAAAACCTGGTACAAGAGTTGTGTTCAAGAAGTTAAGGGAATCCTGCAATTTCTCCAGTTTTATGGGTCCAATTCGCATCAGTTTTTCATTGTTGTGTTGGTGATGTTGGAAAGGTATTTATATATTGCCATTCCAAGTTATTATTTAGTCAGCTGTTAAAGACTTTTTCAAAATGGATCAGTAAATTCGAACCAACCTTGCGCATATTACAGATTGAGAAGCATCCGTTGGCCACATGTAATAATTTACTAGTACACAGATTGTTAAACAGTATTGTTTAACCATAGCCAAGATCAATTCCTGTACAGAAAAACTGTGCAACAACATCAGTTGTGAATGAGAGATGATCAAAAAAGGCTGACGAATTCGTAACGCAGATCACTTCAAAATTCATACTCTGTGTGTGCATTTCGAATATAACATCTTAATGACATGGATACAAAAAACAGCAAAGTTACTGTGAACTACAAACAATGAGACAAATTCAATCGAATCTCTCGATTCCTATCTAAGACAACCACCCCCAGAGAGTTGTGAAGGACCACCTTCGACAAAAACCATCTGCACCCCGTCTGGATTACAAACACCATAAGAGCATGAAAAAAAAAACAAAAAAAAACAATTGAATATCAGAAATGATCACCAATGTCTCCGATGCTAAGACGTCAGTCCAATTAATATGATAATAATAAACGACAATCAGCAGAAAGGTGTGATTCGAATCGACATTAGCGTGTTAAATCACTCAAAAACTGGTCACTATCCGGGAAAACCTGTAATGAGGCGTAAACGGTACTGCAATACCCTGCGGCTTAGGAGCGCTAATTTTTGGCAGGATTCAAGGCGATATTGTCGACAATTGTCGCTTATATACATCAAAGATAAGGAAAGGGACTGGGACCTTTTCTTCTTGGTTGTGTTATGAGGTCGCTGGGCATTTAATGAATCACGGGCTTTGGAAATGCTTGAAGATCGGGATCAAATAAAGAAAGAAAATCAAACAAAAAGCAACAACGAGAATGGAAACGTTGGGAGTATTGATTCAAGGCTAGTTTAAAAAGTAGACCCATTCAGTATGGCTCTCATCACCGACTGTTGTGCGGAAGGTCTGTAGTTCAAGTCCGTTCACAGCCAAGAACAATTCCTATACAGAGAAACTGTACAAGAACATCAGTTGTGAATGAGAGATGATCAATAAAGTGCTGATGAAGGCATAACACTTGCAGTATAAGATCACTTCAAAATTCATAATCTACATATGTGTACATTCTCAATATAACACTTAATGACATGGAAAGAAAAAACATTACAGCGAACTACAACCCACGCGACAAATTCAGTCGAATCTCTCGAATTCTATTTACGACAACCACCCCCGGAGAGTAGTAAACGAACATCTTCGACACAAACCATCTGCACGTCATCCAAGTCGTGTGACAAACACCATAAGACCGTAATTCTTGAACCTACGCGAACCCTATAAAAAAAATGTACATATATAGCCACAAATACCAAAACCTGGAAGAAGTATCAAAAGCGTGCAGCTTTGAAAGGGAGCTACGAGGGTGGTCCGATAAGTACTTAGCCTACAAAAGAAAAACAAAAATTTTGGGGAAATGGCAATTTATTTTTCAATATAGTCTCCTTTTAGCTCGATGCTTCGACTTCTTTAACCCGTCTGAAAAATATGTTTTCTCTAGGTCTGCAAAGTAGGCCTCCGTGGCGGGCATGACCTCCTCATTCGACTGAAATTTCTGCCCTGCGAGTGACTTTTTCAACGTTTGGAAACAAAAAGAAGTCGCACGGGGCCAAATGTGGAGAATACGGTGGATGGGGCAGCAGTTCGTATCCCAATTCGACCAATTTGGCCGTGGCGAAGGCGGAGGTGTGAGCCGGTGGGTTATCATGGTGGAAGAGCACTTTTTTTTCTTTAATTTCGGCGTCGAATCGGCGCAATAATTTGGCATAGTAAAACCCTGTGACCGTTTTGCCCTTCTCCAGGTAGTCGATGTGGATGACACCTTGTGAATCCCAGAAAACGGTGGCCATCATCATCGGGGCAGCTGGACGTGGCTCATCAAAAACCGACGTGCGACCCACGTTGAAACTCATTAAACCAATTTTTGATGGTCGCCATCGAAGGAGAAGAGTCACCGTACACAGCATCCAAACGCTCTTTGATTTCGCTGCGCGATTTCCTTTCCAAGAACAAGAATTGAATCACCGACCGATATTGTTCTTTTTCCATTTTTCTAAAATCCGCGGACACTCCCGCTTCCACACACGGTCAAAACAAAACTATGAGTCCGATCCGGCTGAAATTTCACTAGCCGTCTACTAGAAGCGTACTAAACGTAAGTTGCTCTTGCGAAACCGGCGCCATCTGGTGGTGAGGCTAAGTACTTATCGGACCACCCTCGTATTTCACTGATGGAACTGTGAACCGTGATGAATCAAATGTCGAAGACGTCCAAGAGCCTCTTGAAACTGGCCACATTTGCACTAGCTCCAACAGCCCTAAAAACAGCATTGATGTTGACAAAGGACTTAGTTCGATCACTTGGTATCAAAAATGCGGTTAGCCAATGAGCATCTCATATATTTGACCACGCCAGAACACTCGTTCTCTGGTGTTTCACTGGTCATGGCACATTGGCTATGCAAAGCAAAGGGCCTTCCTTTAGCTTGTTGAAAGGTAACATACTAAATAATATTAAAATGGGATTGAAAGAGACGGGTAAGCCATTTTTCAGCTCTAGCGCAAGCCTGGCTACCTCGAACTAATACCAATCTGAGAAACATATAGTCTACACTTGATTGAAACCATAAACAAGTGGAAGGAAAGGAGCGCGTACTTGTGCCATCTGATTAAGCTTTAAACAAATCATTTGTATTTTCGATATACGCATGGGCGGATCGACAATTTGTGCATCAGCCTGTCTATCACATAATACTTTGAACTATTTTGGAAGCAAATTCACACCAGAGCATATTGTTAGGTACTAAAAGAAAAACAAAAGACAAAAGCGTCCTTAGACTATATACTAGAGCCAAGGAATCTGAAGATTCTAAATGTAAAGATATCCGATCTTTGATGCTGGACAAAGAAGGCTTCATCGACATATGTACATGTAGTGAAAGACATTAGAACCTTGACTATAAGGCGCTTATTCCTGAGGTCTCCGACATTCAAGCAGACTGTCGGTTTGCTATCCAGGTATGTGACATTCAGGAACGGGTACCTGTATACAAAAAGGTGGGTGCTGTGCGTTACTCTTTCCTAAGTTTAGCTGCCTTCATCCGTGGAAATTGTAAGACAAATTTTGTAGCATAGCTAAACATGATTGATGCGATAATACGCAGTGGCACAGAGCAAGCTGGAGAAACGTGAAATCATACCTAGAAAGAGTCAGCATTTTTTTGGAAAATCCAAACTAAGAGTATGATCATAGCTTTTCACTTTTAAACACTTCTAAGACTCGCTTATGACAAAACTCATTTGTGACCATCGAAATACCAACTATATATACTCCCAATGTCGCCATTAATAGCTTGATGAATTGGAGCCTTGAAAATCCTTCAGGAAAATTTTCCTATTCAACCGTGTTCTAATGAAGCACAGACCGTTGCGCCTCAGAAGACTTGTACATTAAATTGTAACTCTCCAAGCACCCGAAAGCCACAATCAACACCCCAACCTTACTCGCTTACGTAACCAATGCGGCAAATTTATTTCTGCGCCACCTTTCCCCTTGAACCATAAAAATAATTTACGAGTTTCGCCACTCATGTCTTCATCGAGCTATGCATAATTAACGAACACAGAACCCCTACTTACGGTGGGATCCTTACAGCGACTACACTCGCAGACAAAGTGCTTTGTCATTTTCAAGAATATCCTTCGCATCAGGTTACCCCAGAGTATCTTCGTATAGGTGGTTGTAATTTCCGCTCCTTTGGGTATATCCCTAGCTGCTCTCACAATCGCCAGACTGCCATCCTCGAAATAGTGGCACGCATTCGGTGTACACTCGTGATTCATAACCGCTGTTAAAGGAAATAACCCGCGGAGCAGTATCTCATATCCATCGACCTTTTTCGGTGCCTCGAACGCGTTAGTGTTCATCACCCCGACCGTCTTTAACAGAAAGTCAAGGGTCTTCTTATCGGTTGGGAAATTCTTGAATCCTTCAGCGGCACGTGTGATTTCCCTCCGATAACCATTGTCAGCGTTCGCTTGCATGGTGAATATCAAGTCTTTGTGATCCTTGCTCACAAACAGACTCCGAACCGCAGTCAATATTCTCAAGGTCATCGGATTCACGCCGCCAACATCAATTGGTTGCCATTCTCTTAACAATTCACACTCTGCTTTATGGGCAGTCGTCGCCGAGCACTTCTCACACACCGGCAGGGTGCATCCTTTTGCACACTGAAAATCCGCCACATCAAGAAGCTTATAACACACAACACATACATTTAACGCTGATCCTTTCCTCGCCGTAGGACCTAGAACAACAGCCCGTTCGCGAAAGAGCAATTCGCCCTGCTCGATGTCACGCAAAGCAAATACACCGCGACCGGCCACCGGTGACCAGTCGACCTTCCAGTTAGGCTCCTCAGTCCTTAGCTCACCCAGATGGATGTCCACGAGACGCGCTAGTTTTTTCGCTGACATTTCGGAACAACTGCAATATGCAGCCAGCACACAGGCGACTATCGACAATGGTGTCCGGTTGTCGGCGAACCGCGACCAATCGAATCGAATTTACACCGTCGACTGGCCTGAGCGATACTCTGGTCATTATTTTGCATTTCAACATGCAAGTGCGACATGTGAGACGGTCGCAGCGGGGATGAGGGCTTGAGTAACATTAATTTATGCCACGCTTGACGAGACTGGGCGGTGGTGAGATGATGCCAGTGGGCCGAAAGGGTGCTTTGCGATTTATCGCTGTGCGAGTGGTGGTGCAATGCTGGCTTGTGATTTTTGCTGTTCTTGTTTTACGGCGTTGTTCTTGTTTTCGAGTCATTCATTTATCTATTCGAGAATGTAACAGGTTGTAATCGATATTCAATGCTGAGTATTCGGTGCTCAGCACGCATCCACGCACATCGAGGTGGGGATTATGAACTGTAAAAAAAGAGCAAATGACGCTATCAACTATCAGGTGATTGTTGAGGGTAATTGTCAGCTGAGCACCACAACCCGACAGGTTTCGGGAAAGGGTAAAAGCGGATTAGGTGATTTAATCCGTGGGCTCACGACGGAATGGCATTGATTTCGAAGCTTACGTGACAAATCTGATTAGATTTTAATCATTACTCGAGTCGTTGTTATTCGTTGACTACTTTGATGGATTAATCGGTTACGTGTGCCATGAATCCCTGTCGGATTGGATTGAAATGGAAGGTAAAGCTTTTAAATATTATTTTTTTATTTGAGGGTAAAAAAGAATTTTTAAATTGCTTGTATACCACTTGACAGAGTAGGTGTTGCGTGACAGGCCGCGGCTTGAGGATGTGCATAGCATTCCCTAGGACCATGTTATCCGAAGCAAGGTACGTGGCGTTATTCGATTTTGTTTTAAAACTTCGTATTGTGCTCCAACGCCTATGAACAAAAAGCACGACTTGGAAGTCTACTTTAACCGCAGCCGAGCGTTTTATAAGATTCACGTTATGTCTTATCTAGATAAGCCACTACAGCTGACTAGGGCGCTGACGCCTTCGGTTGGCATTTGTCTTTGTTTTTTAGTGTCTGTAAATCCGCCAATAGATGGCGCCAGCGATATATGCTGGTCAAAAATGTCAGA
This sequence comes from Merodon equestris, assembly GCA_958301585.1. Lineage (NCBI taxonomy): Eukaryota > Metazoa > Arthropoda > Insecta > Diptera > Syrphidae > Merodon > Merodon equestris. The sequence goes on along the minus strand of OY284415.1, from coordinate 49,153,421 downwards.
TTGGAAACGTTACATTCTAAGCTTGGGCATCTGTCAAGAACTCTATCTTTGAGGGTTCTGAACGTTGGATTTCGAGCCGAATGCCCGTAATTTGAAAGAAGTTTTGAAGTTGCGGCGCATCGTTAGAATAAAGAAACTTACGGTGAAGCTTCTATTAGTAAAATAACGTGTTATGAATGGTTACAATGGTGATTTCGACGTACCAGAAAAGAAGTGTCCTGACCGACGAAAAAGCTTGAAAACACAAAACTGCCTTACTGGATCAAGAACCATGTCAAATGCACCAAGAACTTGCTTATTAATCGGCTGCAACTCTTCTTAAAGGCGGTGAAATCGGACGCCATACCAGTTGAAACCGCGGTACATTGAAAAGTGTTTTTTTCACAGCGAACTATTACTCCACCGACTGCAAATAAATAGTTTTCTGGATCAAATTGTGCTGTCGATGAAAATTAAATCCACTACCATTATCCAAAATGAAATCTTGTAGATGACACGGCCATGACTCAACATCGACGACCAAGCTAAACAGCCAAGGATTGAGACTCATATTACATAATTGGTGGGACCAGCTGGGCGTGATATATTCTGAGTTTTTGTAACTGGGTGAAATCATCACAGGAGTTCGCTATCGAACATAGGTAATGCGTAATTTTTTTTTCTCCTGTTGGAGGCTGCTGCTATCTGTTGGAGCACTCAGACACAAATATTGGTCCATTGTACTGCCAGACAGACACCTTAGATGGCGTTACAGCTCATAACCAGCCGGAGCCAAGCTTCTTTTTATTCACTCATGTTGTGTGCGATTTGTTTTTTCACACAAGTGAACGGAACCTAAAGCTTAATGCCGATTTCGAACGGCAAGAGCCGAGAAGCTTTTTCAAGACAAGTATACAACGGGGAGTTTTGCCAGTAGCTCGCCGAGGGAAGAAGCCGCGAAATAATCATTCGATGGCGTTGGTGTTATCGGGATCCGAAGTCTCTCATCTTGCGTCAGCGGCCGACACACTACTCACTGCGCCACGGCGCTCTCAATTGCGTTAGTGCTAAACATTGAAGGAAAAACGGCACCAATACTCTCAGCTTCATGTTTCTTAAGTCGTTAAAACTTACCTAGAAGCACTAAAATGGGAAATCCTACTCCACCTTAATGAGATGGAAAGCAAAGAGTTACTGTGAACTACAACCAGCGCAAATTCAGTCGAATCTCTCAAATCCTATCTCGGAGAAGCACCGCTGGAGAGTAGTGACCGAACATCTTCGACACAAACCATCTGCACCCCTTCGAGGTTGTGTGACAAATACCATAAGAGCGTACACTCTTGAACCTGCACGAATTATAAAAAAAAAAGCTCGCCGTATTTTCTAGACATCGCCTCCTACGGGTACTGCTTGTTCCGATTAATAACGCATGATCTGGCTGTCTTTTAATCTTTCGAAGAAGATCACCGCAGTAGATCTACACTTTTTTGCCCCAAATTTTAAAAAATGCTGTATCTGCAGCACTTCGATGGTTGTGGCAACATTTCTGACTTGTGGTTCAGAAATTGGTTTTGATTTTTGACGCCAATGACACGTACATCAATGACAACAATCATGATACCGGTATCGTACCGCTGTATTTAAAGAAATAGTTATGTGTACCATCTGATCTGATCAGAAAACTAAGAAGCCATACATACGCCGAAATGCTAAATCTAAATTATAACGGGTGATTCATCGTGAGGTTTGATTTATAATCTATCTTCTATATATATAATACGCCAGTGAAGCCGCTTCTTCTCCTAAACTAAAAGTCGCACAGGCAGGTGCGATACACCGTTGGAAAGCTTATGGTCTGAAGTGGCCGGATAAGGTTTAAAAATCATTCAAAAGTTAATTTAAACGCGATTTAAACTGGATTTAAGATTCAGCGCGTGATTTAGTAGCAATTAAAATTTCATACATAATTTTTCAACATAATTTTTTTGCCAATTGAGCCGCTTTTTCTCTTAAATTAAAAGTCGATCAATCAAATGCAATGCAACATTAGAAAATCATTGGTTTGTAATGGTTACATAAGAAATAAAATACAACAAAAAGTTAATTGAAAACGCGATTTAAACTGGATTAAAAATTGAGCGCGTGAAGGTAGCAGTTGAATTATGCCAATAAAATAAAATTCGCACGTGCAGTATTAATGCCTTTGGAATAATTACACACAATTCTTTTTTCAATTTTTGCCAATACTTAATTGATGATTTGATTTTATTCGTCACATATCACTGACAACAAACTGATAAAAATAAAATAACTGTTTTTAAACTAAGGTGAGTTGTGAACATCAGAGGCATAACTTACAATTTTATTTGTTATAGAACAACCTAAATGCCTCGAAGAGTGCGTTCGCGTCCTTCAGGTGAAACTTTAAGAGCCACCCGCTCACGTCTACAGCGGAATCGACGTAATTTATTGTCTTCTTTAAATGCTGCCTTATCATTTAGAAGTTTTTCAACTGTAGCTCAACATTACTTAGGACTGTTGACCAAGAAATGTGATGAATGTCAAGCGCTGCATTTTGAAAATGAAATAGATGGCAGTAAAGGTTCATCGTGTTGCCACAAAGGCAAAGTTAAATTGACAGGCTTAAGAACAAGCAATCTGATTGAATCTCTGCTCACTGGGAACGAATTATAGGGCAAAGATTCGGTCCTTCAACGCTGCTCTATCGATGATCAGTACAAGCGCTGATGTAGAAACAGCAACAAGCGGACCATTCTACTATAAGATTCATGGCCAGGTTCTTCATCGCTTGGGTTCTTTTGTTCCGGAAGCAAATCAAACAGCAAGATACGCCCAAACATATTATTATGACGTAGAAATAGCTGCTGCCCAGCGCATGAATTCGTAAGCAAACGATGGTTGTGATCCTGCTCTTATGAACCAACTCTCGAATTATTTGTCACAGAGCAATCCTTTCGCTAAAAGCTTCAGAGCAATGGCAAGCATGTATGACAGTCTATCAGAAAACGAAAGAAAAGATGTAACGATGATCATTCATGTAGACAAGCGGCAAGATCAACGAAGGTACAATGACGCTACCGTTTCTGACGTTGCAGCCATTTTCAAGATTTCTCCACAAGGCATTCCAGAAGCCGAACGGGATATTGTTGTTCATCCTAAATTAGGTCAACCGCAGATAATTCCATCACACAGTCCAAACTTAGATCCAATGGCCTATCCTTTATTATTCCCCAATGGCGATCAAGGTTGGACAAGGAATTTGCAGCATTTTCACGCAAATGCCACAGTGTCAAGAAACAAATTAACAATGCTTCAATTCGTCAGTTATCGACTTGCAATAAGAGAAGGATTTTCAATAATACATTCGTCAGGCAAACTTTTTTTGCAATGGATCGTTGATTTGTACGTGCGAATTGAAGGAGAACGATTAGCTTTCATCCGATCTCAACAAAGCTTACTTAGAGCAGAATGTTACATGAACATAATGGATTATATTCATCAACGCGAAAGTAATGGAGAGCAAATAATTGGGCAAATGGTTATTCTACCATCTTCATTCATCGGCAGCCCAAGAAACATGCAAGCTAAATACCAAGATGCCATGGCAATAGTTCGTGAATTTGGCAAACCTGATCTCTTCATTACATTTACATGCAATCCGAATTGGCCAGAAATAAAAGAGAATCTTAAACACAAACAATCTTCGAACGAGCGTCCAGATCTTATTGCCCGTGTTTTCAAGTCAAAACTAGATGCTCTGATTAACGACATCACAAAGAAAGAAATTTTTGGAAAAGTAGATGCAATCATATACACTATTGAGTTCCAGAAAAGAGGTTTACCGCATGCTCATATATTAGTGTCTCTTGCTTCCGAGCATAAGATCCAAGATTTAGAACACATCGACGCAACAATTCCTGATCCTACGTTACCGAAGAACGAAGTTCTCTATCAAATAGTGAAGAAAAACATGATCCATGGGCCATGTGGAATCTGTAATCCTAATTCGCCGTGCATGGAAGATGGGAAATGCTGCAAGTCGTTTCCAAGAGACTTTTCGGAGCAGTCAAAAAACAATCCTGCTGGATTTCCAATATATCGTAGACCAAACGATGGAATTACAGTCTCTGTGAATGGAAATGAGATAGATAACAGATTCGTTGTTCCTTACAACCCTTATTTACTTCTCAAGTATAACGCTCATATAAACGTTGAGGCCTGCAGCACAGTCAAGAGTGTGAAGTACATCTACAAGTACATTTATAAAGGACACGATGCATGCACTGTTGCTTTTGGAGATGGTAGTTCTAACTCTTTCCGTTATGACGAAGTGTTGAGCTATCTTAATGCAAGATATGTTGGTTCAGCCGAAGCTATTTGGAGGATTTTTGAATATCCAATGCATTATCAATCTCACACTGTTATTAAATTGGAGTGTCATTTACCTGAACAACAAAGGGTTTACTTCCAGGATCAAGAAATCGATGCTGATATTCTTAGCAGAGACACAAAATTATTGGCATGGTTCAAATTGAACACAAACTGTCCTCAAGCCCGAGAACTACTTTACACTACTTTACACAGAGGTTCCACAAAATTATACGTGGCATACACCATCGAGAAGTTGGCCCACCCGATAACGAGGAGGTGGTAAAGTTATAACAAGACTTTACATGGTAAACCCAAAGAACATTGAATTGTTTCATTTGCGCATCCTGTTGTTGAATATTAGAGGAGCAACAAGCTATGCTTTTCTGAAAACCGTGAACGGTGTTGAGCATGAGACATTTTTGGCAGCAGCACTTGCACATGGATTAGTCAGATGTGAAGAAGAATATAGAAACGCCATTTCTGAAGCTTGCGGAGTTCAAAGGCCAGCCCAAGTAAGGAGCCTTTTTGGAGTGATCTTAGCACTGAACACACCGAACAATGCAGTCGATCTGTGGACAGAATTCAAACCTCAAATGATTGAAGATTATATTCATGAAGGAATAGAAATTCCTCCGGCTGAAAATATGGCTTTGTTAGAAATAAATGAAATTCTAATTACTCACAACACATCTTGCGCTGCACTTGGTCTCCCTTCCCCGATTGTTCTTGAACAACAAGCTGTTCCTACAGACCAAGATTTCCATCTCAACTTATTCAACAGTTTGTATGCAACGTGCAATTCAGAACAGCAGAAAGTAATAGACACCATTATCTCGGCGTTAGATAACGACGCTCTGGAATCTAAAGTGTTTTACTTGGACACTCCTGCAGGCTGTGGAAAAACTTATATTCAACGTGTATTGATGTCTTACGTAAAATCAAAGAAGCAGATTGTTTTACCAGTTGCATTTACCGGAATCGCAGCAAGTTTAGTTGAAGGTGGAAGGACTTTGCACAATCAGTTCAAACTTCCCATTCCAATTTTCGACACTTCTGTTTCATCAGTCACACCAAACTCACCCCATGGTCAAAAACTTCATTCAGCAAAAATGATAATCATAGACGAAGCAAGCATGATGCCATCTGCAGCGTTCACAGTCATCAATCGTCTTTTTCAGGACCTGGCACAAAATAGATCCAACCAGTGTTCGCTTCCTTTTGGAGGAAAATTATTGTTGCTCTATGGAGACTTCCGTCAAACGCTTCCTGTCGTGCCGCATGCAAGCCGTTCAACAACAGTTGAGAATTGCTTAAAGTCAAATCCCCTATGGCGTCTTGTTCGTAAGTTACACTTAACTCAAAATATGCGAGTTAACGAAGGACAGGATGCATTCGCAAAGTACCTACTAGAGGTTGGAAATGGCACCCTCCCAAAACACCAAGCAATCAATGGCAACTATGTCTTCCCTAAGAAATTACTTGGTACAGGATCTGCTGTAGACTTTGTGTATGGAGACTTGGAATCGATTCTCACATCAAACGAAATTTCAGATTATGCAGTTCTTGCTCCTAGAAACGAAGACTGTAACATCATAAATAATTTGGTGTTGTCTCAAATGAATAGCGAATTTTTTCCAGAGCGAAACTATATTAGCATGGATGAAATTGTGTCTGATAATGAGAATGATGCTCTGCAGTTCCCAACAGAATATCTGAACAGTATTGAATTGAGTGGACTCCCACGACACAAATTGAAGTTGAAAGTTGGTGCTGTAGTTCTGTTGATGAGAAATCTGCACACCTCAAGAGGATTGATCAATGGAACAAGAATGAGAGTTATTGCAATGCATAACAATTCAATAGACTGTGAAGTTCTGACAGGTTCAAGCCGTGGTAACAGAGTGCTTATTCCTAGGATTAAACTAACATCCTCAGACAGTGTGCTGCCATTTAAGATTCAACGTTTCCAGTTTCCATTGTGCTTAGCGTTTGCGATGACGATTAACAAGAGCCAAGGGCAGTCACTGAAAAAAGTTGCACTTCATCTTCCAAAACCGGTTTTCACTCACGGTCAACTATATGAAGTTCTTAGTCGTTGTACGTCTGATGATGGTGTGAAAATATTCATTGACAATAACAAAGATCAATTAATCCTCGAAAATGGAGACTTCAGTATTTTATGAAGTATTGTAAACTATAACCCAATTAAACCATCTAATGTATTTATCTGAATAAAATTTTGTTAATGATTAAGCTTTTGATTCGTTTTAATAGGTATAATCACAATTAATAGGAAATTCAATTTTGAGAATATTTGAAATGAATCTCAACTATCACCCTGACGACTCCTGCTGGTCATTGTTAACAACTCATATGTAGGACAGCAACCAATCATTTGTATTCTAAAATTTAGATTAAACGCACATCAGAGATCTAAAATAGGACGATTTATGATTTTGCTAATATTTGATGCAGCGCATTTTCTGTTTGCCATACGTATTTGCAGTTTGGACATTGTCACTAAGGTCAGATCTATGTCCACACCGAAATTCAGAGCGAAATGAATGCTAGATATTGAGTAATTAAATCAACCTCATACTTTACTTTAGAAACGTTTTGCGCATTTTGCGCAGACAGGTTGCTAGTGTAGAATAAAACACATAAATTTGAAAGTGAACTTAAATGTTTTATTATCGGTTAAAAGAAAAATTCATGGCATTTACTTTTTGAAAGCGATATCATGTAAATGTTGGCCACGACTACGTCTGAGATGGTCCATTCGGAAAGTCCAATTTTGGGCGACTCGTTCGAGCATAGCGACTGGTATCTCGCAAATAACACGAGTAATGTTGGCTTCCAAAGCGTCATTCGTAGCTGGCTTATTCCTGAAGACCTGAGACTTTACATATCCCCAGAGAAATAGTCCAAAGGTGTAATATCGCATGATATAGACGGCCATTTACAGTAGCAAAACGTGAAATTAAGTGCTCACCAAAATTATTTCTCAACAAGTCCATTGTTTCACGCGTTGCATGGCTCGTAGCGCCGTCTTGTTGAAGCCATAGCTCACTTAGACCATGGGCTTGAATTTCAGGAAGCGCGTAGCCCGTTAATATGGCGCGATAACGGTTACCACTGACGGTAACATTCTGATTTGCCTCATTTTTGAAGAAATATGGACCAATGAGTCAGCCAGCCCATAAACCACACCGTACCGTTGTTTTTAATGGATGTAATAGTACCTCTTGGTACTCTTCGGGTTGCTCATCAGCCCAAATACGGCAATTGTGTTTATTAACATATCCACGTACAATATTTAGGACCATCTGTAAAGTTTCAGGCGCAGAGTCACGTACTTGTTGCTGTATTTGTAAATCGTAGATGCCGTCAATAAATTGTGCGAGGGCGATTTCTGGGCGATTTTATTGACCAATCAATAAAAGCTAAATTAACAAGACGCTGAATGTCGGTAGCCGAATCACTACGAGACTCTTTACATCGTTGCACTCGGCCGCGCAATTCGGAGTGTTAAGATAACGATGACGTGGTGGAATTAAAGTATGTGTTCTCAGTGAACGAGTAAAGGTAAGTTTGTTATGCAGATACACTGGGGTCTTATTCACAATTATTAGCTGAACAGAAACAACATCCAGTAAATCCAAGCTGAACGCACTCATCTCACTTTCCTTTTTGCTCTTATTTAAGCTGTTAGCTGAACAGAAATAAATTCGTTAAAAAAAATATTCGTTAAAAAATATAAGGATTCAACGAAACAGCTACCGGCTTGAATAGAAGCAAAAAGGAAAGCCAACGTGCACTCCATTCTGTAGAGTCCACGAGGTTGCCCAGAACCAGAACTCAAGGTTCAATTTAACATTTATATAGTATTTTGTAAAAGTAAGATCCAGACAATTTGTAAGTAGAAGAAATTAATAATAATAAGATATTGTGAATTAATTATAATGTATTCCCTATAAAGGATTTTGTAACTACTGGAAAAGAACAAAAATAAAATTCTTAGTTAACAAAAGGTCTGGCTGTTGGGTCTCTGTCCCAACATATTACAAAATCATATTTTTCTCGAGGGGATAGACTTATTGCGTTTACCAACATGCCCTCTTCAAGAAAAAATCAAAAAACTGGTATACCCGAAGAAGAATTCAACTGCTTTGCCTGTAAGAGGCCGGATTCCATCGACGACATGGTAATGTGTGACAGCTGTGAATCCTGGTGCCACTTCTCGTGCGCTGGAGTGACCAGCATAGTAGCCGAAACGGATTGGCTTTGTCCCCAGTGTACTCAAGGTAAGAATGTTCCTTACACAAAGATTTCAGATGCGATTCCCATACCAGCTGTGTGTAGTGCCATAACCTCAATCGAGAACATACCACGTGCTATTTGTCCTTTCACCAACAATATAACTTCGATTCAAACAACATCTCTTTCAACCATCGTACCAACGACCAGCCAAAATATCTTATCTCCAGTCGAGATCACCAATGAACGATTATCTACAGCCTCTCAAAATTGTCCATCGACCAAGGCGAATATAGGACCTTCACCATCATTTACCACTAACGGTTCAATTGTCCAACCTGATGTTCAATATGCCTCCTCATCACATTCCGTACCGATCTCCGAAGGCGTACAACCCAATGCGTCGTACATTTATTTCACCACACATCAAGATCCTAATGGACTCGGAGTTCTGCCAAAAGGCTCAAAAAATACCATGCCAATGTCCTCACTGAACACAATACACTCATCACCGAAAGTCTCGAGCGTTATCGATCCATTTGCCCTAGAAGCGATTCAGAAATTTCTTCCAACCTCTACAACTACTAACGGACACAGACCAGACGAAGCGCTGACACGTCTAGCTACCCGACATGACACGCGTTCAAAAAAGTCAAAGTCTTTACGTGGAAGACACATACAAATTGAACTGGAGAGGCTAAAAGAAGAGAAGGAACTTAATGAAAAGCGCGACAAAGAATACCTTAACAAAAAATATAGTCTGCTTAGCCAACTTTCAGAATGCTCATCAGATAGTGAAGACTCAACTTCATCCGCTGCAAGTGTTAGGATAAATCATTGGTTGGAATCCCAGAAAGCACAACGCGAACAACTGGAAAATGGCCTGCAGATTCCGCCCACTTGTGCCAAAGGTTAAATGATCGATAAAACATGGTTAACCACAACAAACCACAATCCGCAATTACGAAAAATAAACGACTACTCATCTCAACCCATCACGAAGACTGCTTTTGCTCCTCAAGTACAACACCAGCCTTTCTTAACCAATGTTTTACCCACTTGCACACCTCATGCCCAAACCGACCTATTAGCCACCCACCCACAATTTTTAACTGATCAACAGCACCAGAGCGAAATACCGCAAGCATTCCCTTCTGCTCTTCACAATCGCATGCAACCACAGCTCAGAGAAGACAGACCACCTAGTTTGACCAAAAGCCAAATTGCAGCGCGTCAGTTAATGTCACGGGATCTTCAAAGTTTCACGGGCAATGCCGAAGAATGGCCCGTATTCATTTCAAATTTTACAAAAAGCACCAATCTGTGCGGATTCACTGAAGAAGAAAACCTATTACGATTACAGAAGGCTCTCAAAGGAGACGCTCTTAATGCTGTCAGAAGTATCCTCATCCAACCCCAATGTGTGAACCAAGTAATTAATGCACTGTGAACTAAGTACGGTAGACCGCAGGTGATCATCCAAGCTGTTCTTCAAAAAGTTCAAGCTTCACCAGCACCGAAGGAGGGGGACTTCGAGAGCATCGTTGATTTCTCTCTCGCAGTGCAGAACTACTGTGCAACGATAGAAGCTTCAGGACTGACTATATACCTACAACATCCGTCCCTCTTGCAGGAATTAGAGAACAAATTACCTCACGACATTCGACTTAATTGGGCGTCATATAAATATATGTTACCAGTATGTACCCTCTATAACTTCGACGAATGGTTGATGAAGCTCGCTGATGCTGCCAGTTGTGTCGTTCCACCAATCGCATCACCATCGTCGACAAAACCAAAACAAAATAACAGAGTCATAAAGGGGAAGGGGTTCGTCAACGCACACGTTCCGATTTCGACACGAAATGATAGGCGCTCTTCAGCTGATGTAAAATGTTGCATATGTAAAGGCAATTGTCTCTCAGTTGAGAAGTGTGAACGATTCCAAGGTCTCTCTAGAACACCCAAGTGGTCCGCCGTGAGAGAACATCATCTGTGCCGCCGTTGTCTGAAAAAACATTCCAAAAATGAGTGCAGCTCCACTTCTAAGTGCGAGATTAACAACTGTGCCTTTAATCACCATCGACTACTTCACAACTATGATATAAGACAACAGAGCAATGCAAACGTTTCAGTACATCAAGAAAATAAGCAAAATGATGTGTGTAAACCTCTTTTCCGAATTGTACCAGTCACTCTGTACACAAAAAATAAGAGTCTTAACACCTTTGCTTTCTTAGACGACGGGTCGTCGGTTACGCTTTTAGATGAAGACATTGCCGACAAATTACAACTGAAAGGTAAACCAGAACCATTGTGCCTGAAGTGGACAGGCAATACCTGTCGTGTCGAGAACAACTCACAATTGGTCCAGCTTCGTATATCAGGGACCCAAAGTGGATCTGAAATCTACACATTGGCAGACGTCCATACCGTTACCGGTCTAAGCTTACCAAAGCAATCACTTGACTTCGCAGCACTGCAAAGCTGTTACAAACATCTTAAAGAAGTAAACATTGAGTCATGTAACAACGCTTCACCCCGTCTACTTATTGGTCTCAACAATACAAAACTTGGACTTCCATTTAACTGTAAAGAGGGAGGATGTCACGAACCCGTGGCAACGAAAACACGACTCGGATGGGTCATCCACGGCAACTGTTCCGATAGCTTACACAAACACAATCGAGCTGAATCAAACTTTAACTTTCATATGTGTGAATGCGACAACGTAAACTTAGAGCGATTGGTAAAGGAATTTATTGTCAATGATAGCTTTGGATCGACGGGCATAGGTAAAGAACTGATGTCGAGTGAAGATCAGCGAGCCATCGACTTACTAAAGACCCACACTGTGCGAAAAGGAGACCGCTTTAAAACAACATTACTCTGGAGATATGAAAGGTTCCAGATGCCGGACAGTTATGATATGGCTGAGAAGCGGCTAGCATGCCTGCATAGGCGAATGAAGCGCGAACCAGAATTAGCAGATGCTTTAACAGAAAAACTGGATGAGTACGTGAAAAAAGGATACGCACGTAGATTATCACCAAAAGAGCTTCAACGAAAACCCGAACATTGTTGGTATCTTCCAATTTTTCCAGTGTTCAATCCCAAAAAACCCGGTAAAATGAGAATAGTGTGGGATGCTGCAGCAACTGTTAAGGGTGTGAGCCTAAACTCCTTTCTGCCCAAAGGTCCAGACCAGCTTACGTCACTTGTAGGTGTAATCTGCAAATTTCGAGAGGGGCGAATAGCTATTTGTGGGGACATAATGGAAATGTTCCACCAGGTTCTCATCAGAAAAGAAGATCAATCATGTCAAAGATTTCTGTGGAGCCGCAGTCCTGAAGAACCGACCATCGTATATACCATGACAGTTATGACCTTCGGTGCCAGCTGTTCCCCATGCTGCGCTCAGTATATAAAAAACAGGAATGCTGATGATTTCGCTGAGAAGTTTCCGCGAGCGGTACAATCCATTAAACAAAATCACTACGTTGATGATCTCATGGATAGTGTGGCAACAGAGGAGGAAGCTATCAAACTGGCTAAGCAAATTCGGTACATACATCAACAAGGAGGGTTCATAAGAAATTGAATCTCAAATTCACCAGCTGTTCTTCAAGCCCTGCAATCTAAGCCTACCGCAGGTAAAAATTTAAACGTTGATGCCCAACTAACAACAGAAAAGGTTTTGGGTTTGTGGTGGTGTACTTCAAAGGATTACTTTACCTACAAACTTTCGACAAACCCGCATCAGAAAGAAATACTCTTTGACGTTCGCCGTCCAACTAAGAGAGAAGTTTTGAAAATCTTAATGTCTAACTTTGATTCATTAGGTCTATTAGCATACTTTCTTATGTTTGCTAAAATTCTTCTCCAAGACATATGGCGATCAAAAGTCGATTGGGATGACGAGATAAAGGAAGCCGAATACACAAAGTGGATGGATAAAACTTCTGCCAGCGGTCGAAAACCTCAACATTCCTAGATGTTATATCTCCAATGTGATAAAGATCGACGCAGAAAAGCAGCTCCATATCTTTGTAGATACCAGCGAAAATGGGTTTGCAGCAGTAGCTTACATTAGAAGCTCAACTGGCCGCCACGTTGAGTGCTGTCTTATAGGAGCGAAAACAAAAGTCGCACCTCTTAAAAACTTATCGATACCACGTCTAGAGCTTCAAGCGGCACTTCTAGGCGCTCGACTTGCAAAATCATTGGTGGACTCACACACCATCAGCTTTTCTCAGCGCGTTTTCTGGTCAGATTCAAGAAATGTTCTTAGCTGGCTCCGTTCGGATCACAGACGCTACAGACTATTCGTCGCCTTTCGAGTTAGCGAAATTCTGGACTTAACAAACGTGACAGAATGGCGTTGGGTTCCAACAAGAGCCAACGCCGCAGATGTAGCGACTAAATGGAAACATCAACCTGTATTGTCGTCAAAAGGCCGATGGTTCGACGGACCCGAATTTCTAAAAGGTCGCCCAGAGGAGTGGCCAAGAGAAGTTTGTAGCGAAGCATCGACGGCCGAAGAACTAAAGACACATTATATGAACGTACACAATAAATCCTTTGTAAGCGTTATCCGATTAGATCATTTCTCACGTTGGAATCGGCTGTTACGAAGTACCGCGTACATAATTCGATATCTGAACAACTTAAAAATTAAGAAGGAAGATAAACATAAGAGAACTTTCGGATTTCTGAAACAACACGAAATTCGTTCGGCGTGGAATGTACTGATGAGAGAAGCTCAACGCACGACATACCAAGAAGAGCGGGCTGATCTGAATACAAAGCAATCGGTAGCAGAAACAGCCCAATATACCAACTTTGTCCATATCTTGACGCCAATAACGTACTTCGAGCCAAGGGTAGAACCGACCTTCTCAAAGAATCTGACAATTACTTCAAAGGATTAATCATACTTCCTAGAGACCATACCATCACCAATCTCATTATGTTGGACATGCACCAAAGATATCACCACCAAAATCATGAGACTGTAGTCAATGAGCTTCGTCAAATGATCCATATCCCACGACTACGAACAACTTATGGAAATGTGAGGAAAAAGTGTCAGGAGTGCAAGAATCAGAGGGCCATGCCTCGGGAGCCAATAATGGCCCAACTTCCTAAAGCACGGCTGTCGTCTTATACCAGACCTTTTTCATTTACTGGAGTCGATTACTTCGGACCCATAAATGTGGCTATTCTCAGAAGAACGGAAAAAAGATGGGACGTTCTTTTGACCTGTTTAACGACGAGAGCTGTTCACATTGAGATTGCGCACAGTCTAACAGCAGACTCGTGTATTCTTGCTCTACGAAATTTTGTGGCCCGTCGAGGAACACCTGTAGACATTTTTAGCGACAATGGCACTAATTTTAAGGGTGCCGAACGTGAACTGAAAGAGGCACTTCATAACGTTGAGAAAAACAAGCTGATGGAAGCATTCACGACTCCTAATACAAAATGGAACTTTATTCCACCAAACTCACCACACATAGGAGGCTCTTGGGAGAGACTAGTACGCTCGATCAAAACCGTTCTTTATAAAATTATGCCTACTCGCAACCCCAGAGATGAGCTGTTAAGGAGCATGTTATTAGAAGTTGAAAATATGGTAAACTCTCGGCCACTCGCATATCTTCCTATAGACGATGAAAGTGACGAGTCACTAACACCAAACCACTTTCTGTTAGGGACATCTAATGGGCTGAAGCCTTTTGCGGTATTTGAGGATAATATAAAAATGGTGAAGAAGAATGTCACAGCTGTATGCATGTAAGTGAATATCTACCAACGCTAACATGTAGATCTAAATGGTTTGCACCTGTCGAACCAATAAAAGAAGGGGACATCGTCCTTATCGTAGACCAGAACAGCCCTAGAAACTGTTGGCTAAAGGGCCGCGTTATACAAACCAGAGTTGCAGAAGACGGACAAGTAAGAAGCGCAACAGTCTTTACCAAGTCCGGAATATTTGTAAGGCCTGCTGTAAAACTAGCCGTGCTTGACGTAACCGGTCCAAGAAAAGGATGAAGTGGAGCAGCGTGGACATACCAAGGGGGAGTGTTAGCTGAACAGAAACAACATCCAGTAAATCCAAGCTGAACGCACTCATCTCACTTTCCTTTTTGCTCTTATTCAAGCTGTTAGCTGAACAGAAATAAATTCGTTAAAAAAAATATTCGTTAAAAAATATAAGGATTCAACGAAACAGCTACCGGCTTGAATAGAAGCAAAAAGGAAAGCCAACGTGCACTCCATTTTGTAGAGTCCACGAGGTTGCCCAGAACCAGAACTCAAGGTTCAATTTAACATTTATATAGTATTTTGTAAAAGTAAGATCCAGACAATATGTAAGTAGAAGAAATTAATAATAATAAGATATTGTGAATTAATTATAATGTATTCCTTATAAAGGATTTTGTAACTACTGGAAAAGAACAAAAATAAAATTCTTAGTTAACAAAAGGTCTGGCTGTTGGGTCTCTGTCCCAACAACAATAATATTATGTAGGAAAATACAATTTCTTGCATCAATGAAGTGATTGAGAGGGACTCCTAGCAAGCGTCTAGCGAACTCAGATACATGGTCATATCTGCGCAAGTTATAGATATTCTTTAGTGCATTGTTGGGCGCTACTTGCAACTTATGTTGAGATAAGGAGTAGATTACTCAGCATAGGTAATTAAGGGAAAAATTAAAGTAGTAACAACTTTTCGCCTGGTGTCAGTAGGAGTGACACTTTAAGAAGCATTTAGGGCTCAGATGTATTCTGAGACATTGAAAAGTCAGGTGACTGACGCTGAACACAAGTAGTAATTGGGTACTGTCATTTAGCTCGAGCTTTAGAGTTTATGCCTTTAATATTGAGACTACAAAAGTAACAGTCATTCAGATGATTTTGTGGTGAAAATTGAGCTCTTAGTCAGATAGTATGCCAAGATCGCGAATAACCTGAACGGTGAAGATGGGCTGATTATAGAGGATGCAGAGACGAGGAGGAGGTTTGATTCGCTTACGTGAAAAGGTAATTGATTGGCATTTGGAAATGTTAAGCTCCATGCAATTTTTGGAGCACCAGCTGTTGGGATCCGATTGAAGAATCTTGCTGCGAGGAAATGGTATTGAAGAACTTGGTTTCGTCGGTGTACAGTGAGAGGTGGGAATGTTTAATGACAAACTCAATGTTGTTAATGGTAAGAAAGAAGTGAAGTGGACATAGATGGCTGCCTTGGGGAACGCCGGAAGAAGCTAAGAAAAGGTTGGAAAGGGCGGACCTAAAACCAATATTGTAGTAACAGTTTTTTTTAAATTAGAAGATATCTACTTCAACGCAATCGGTTTTAAGCCAAGGGAGACAGTTTGAAGATATTTAGTTTGTGGAAGATTTTGACGAAGGCTTTCTGAAATCAGTTCAAATGACTTCGACCTCGTTCCCATTCTCTAGTGCGGAGAGGGTAAAGTACACAAATTCGACAAGATTTGTGGTTGTATACCTGCATTTGAGGAAGCCATGTATTTTAGAGAAGATTAGAGGTTTGCAGTGGAAACTTATATTGTCATACAAGACCCTTTCGAAAAGTTTGGGTATATGTAATAGTCTTCGAACCCTTTTTTGTGAATAGGAGTTATAAAAGCGGTTCTCCATATCTGGGTAAATTCTCCAAGGGACAAGAATGAATTGAATATTTTTGAGAGCAGGACAGAAATAATGGAGAAAGAGTTTTATAGTAATATGGCAGGGAGATCATTTAGTTGATCCAATTTATGTTCGATGATGGGGATCAATAATACGTGGGAAAAATGGTCAAAGGAAGAAATTTGGTAAGTAGTCGAAGTAAGTAGTGTCCGGTTGAAAGAAATCATCGGCGGAAGATAGTTTGAAGAGGTTGGCAAAAAAGTTGGCAATTGTTTCGGAATAATTCGAGGTTTTGCCATTGAAGGAGAGTGAAGTTTGGTAGCCATCAGATTTCCTTTTGTATTTCCTGAAAGAAGGAATTAGGATAGTTTATCAGATTGGCTTGCGTTTCGATCAAATGGCCTTCGTAGAGAGAGTTATGAAGCTCGGTAAATTGCAGATATGCACCAATATAGTTAAAAAAGTTATTGGGGGATTGAGTACGAAGGAAGACTGTCCACAGCTTGTTTCTGTTGTTTCTTAGAGAAGGAAGTCTGCGATTATACCAAGGAGGGGAGGTAGATAAATGTTTGGATCAGAAAAGGGGAACGTAAAGAGGAATAGAATGAAATATGGCGTCATTTATTGTAAGGCTATCAAAATTGAAGGAGGCGCTATTGAGATATTTATTGATTAGGTTGAAATTTGCTTTGTGGAAGTCGTAAGACTTAAGCGCGGAGGTGTTCGCTGGTGGAGAGTCCTGAAAAAGAGAGAAGAAGGGGAGGATGGTACTTGTCGATGGTTGATAAGAAGAGGGGACAAAGTGAAACTAAGGGGGTCTCTTGTGAAAATAAGGTCTAGCTGTCTACCCATGTAATTGGAGATGCCACTAGCTTGGATAAAGTATGGTAAAGGAATGTGCTAGGCGATCTAAGAAAAGACAATGTAAGCTGATTGATCGTCTGATGGAGCCCATTTAAGAAAAGGAAGATTGAAATCACCAAAAGGAAGCATTTCATCATAATGGCAAGTTCATAGGATTCAATAGGTTGAGACGGCAAGATATAAAAGCAGATGACATAGAGCGCTTTACAGGGCAGTACAATCTTGATTGCAACGAAGTCGACATACCGGAAGAGGATATTGTAATAACGGATGGGCCGATTGAGTTTAGAATGGCTATTAAAACGCCACGACAAGGGCAACTATCGGTAGGTCGGTTGAGATCGTCGTCGCGGTAGGCGTTAAAATTTGAGGGGGAACAATTCTTGGTTATTTATGCTAGGGACCAAGTTGGTTTCAGTCAGAGTGAAGATTTCGAATGGTTAAGCATGAGACCGTAGAAGAATGGTTGGTTTTTTAGGAAGTGAGAAGAAGGTTAGCATGAGGGGCAGGAAGAAGATGGAAATTAGGGGCGAAAATATCTGTCGTGATCGGCTCTGTTACGCTGGAGGTGGGATATCCGCTTTGAGTGGATATATGACGAAAGGGATCTAGATCGTTTGATGATTTTTGGGGGGAAGATGAACTTCGCGAACGACGCTCATCCACGTAAAAAAAGTCGAAAATGTTGTGTTGGCAGATCGAAGAATGATCATCAGGCATATACTTAGCTAAAGTCACAGATATCTCATATGGCAGGGCTCAAAGAACCCTTGCGAACGAATTGCATATGTTTCGTGACCATGGCAAGGTCTGGATCCACCACTTTTTCCCTGAAACCAAACTACATTTGATGACATGGAAGCGAACCTCCTTACCGAATCGAAAGGAATTTAAACTCTGAAATTCGACGGGAAAGGTTATGGCAACCGTTTTTTTCGAGATGTTTAACGAATAATTTTGGTGGAGTATCACCGGCTCACAAAGCCACAGTGGTGAGGCTGCTATTCATGAAAAGGAACTGCTCGAACGCCCGCTTAATTCGCCAGATCTATCTCCAGGTGACTTCTACCTCGTTCCTTGGCTCAAGGAATAAGAAATTTAAAGACGACAAGGAAGCTATGGCTGCTATTGAGAAATGTTGAACTGGAATATAAGAATATAAGAACTTCCGAAATAAGCTCAATGAAGAAATAACTACTCAAAAATCATTCCTTTACAGAACCACATTTAACCAAATAAGGTCTGATTTTCTTATACTATGGAGCCTAATAAATGAAATAATGGGAAGCAAAAAGCATGAAGATGGTGAAATTATCACAAGGAATGTTTGTCTAGTCTTGCTAGTGAATACGCAAAACTCTTCAACATACAAATCTTAAATACTAGGAATTCAATGCAGGTGGGCTGCTTTGAAAAAATTGAGCTGAGCGAACCCTTTTGTCTCACTGTTTAAATTCGATTTACATCATCTGTTTACTGTGCACCTGAACGGCCGCACACTTAGCTAAGGCCGAGTGCTCCCTCCAAACTGTGCATAAAACATTACTGCTTAGTAGTTGGATATTTTGAACGTTTTGAAGGTCACCCGTCTTGGCTAGTACACCGCTCTGTCTACAAGCGTCGTGGCGTTGCATAGTATTTAGGCAGAAAAACGAGGGTCTTGTGCAAATGGTTGGTCACGGAATCTCATGATTTATAATGTAATGCATAATGTAACCACTCTGACGGAATTCGTTAATGGGATCACTGTTTGCCAAATTAACTAATTTAACCTAGCTTGAACTGCTGCTTCTTGACCTGGTCTTGGAGCAAACGTGACAACATTCTCTTCTATAGTTACAACTTCAGGTTCATTTTCTAGAATTTCTCCATCTTCAATGAACGGTAAATCATTCGCAATATTGCCATCATCAGGTAAACTTGAAATTCGATCTTGGTCAATTACCACATCAGCATAAAAAGGATTGATTTGTTGAAGACATATCAATGCATTCAGAACAACATGTTTTCTAACTCTGAAATCAGTAAAACCATCCATACCAGCACGTCTGACGATCACTATACCTAATTTATCTGGTGCAACAGGAAGTGAAGTTGCGGGTGGAAGTATATACTGAGCTACATTGATAACGTTTCCAGAGTAATGATACTGTCCATTTGAACCATAGGTGCGAACTTGATGTATTCTCATTACGGGATGTACTCTAGATATAAACAATTGCTCAACCATGGTCAGTTCTTTGAGTTCTGATGGAACGTCGCCAGGGTACATGTTATTTACAGGTGTGAATTGAGGAATTTAGAATTGCAGATGTAGTTGTCAGTTGTATTCGTGTAGTCTAAACGGTAGCAATTTGAGCACATGTAGTACGACTTGTCATCCAGATTTCGTTGGAATTCTTGTACAATTCGTGTGTCCTCACTGTTGCCATTAGATTGATTGGAGGACGATTCGTTGTCGTGTCGTCTGGCATTCACGGTTCGTCTCCCAATGTTAGTTCTTTGACGCAACCTTGGCATGATCTAAGCAATTTATAAGTAAAAAGATATTCGCTTATAACACAATGTCTTATTTACCTCTTTTTAGCTCTATTGATATATTGAGTTTTTTATGGTATTTGTCCTTTAGTGGATATTTATTTCTATAGTAAGTCTATCAAGACGATTTTCGTTAATATCTCAGTTGTTATAACATCAATTTCTAATTATCTTATACGAAAAAGTTGCCCCATTATTTATGATTATTTTTGAAAAATAAAAAGACGAAATATGTCCGAAAGTTCTGAAAAAATTGAGTTCGAAGCGAGAGGTGCGCAGCGCAAACTGGCAAGGGCTTCGCCGTTTTTAAACAATCCGTAGAATCTTTTTCCCTCCGGGAAATTCGATTTTACGCGTGCCATTTTTCCTATAGACATCAATTGAGAATTAGTTTTTCGGTGACTATTTCCCGATGGTGAGTCTGATCTTAACACTCCACACATTAAAATCTTTACCGATGTCCACACTATCAACGTGACAAGTTTGGTTCATATCGGTCTAGGAGGAGTTCAATCAAACTCGAAATACATATTTATCGCTAAGACAGAATTTTCCGTATAGCACGTGCAGATTTTCCTCTATCGTACCAATAGGAAAATTGAGTTTTCGGTGATTATTCCTCAATAATAAGTCGGATTTGAAAAAACAAAACGTATGGACACTCAGCGATGTCCACATGATCACCTTGGTAAGTTTAGTCAAAATCAGTTGAATGGCTCCGGAGGAGTATTTGTAGGAAGAAACGGCTGTCCGGGGTATAAGATAATACACCGTTGCGACTTGAGCACATCGATACATAGAACTTTAGCCAACTCCGTTTTAAGAATGGAGACGAAAATCTCCGAGATGCTAAATATTATTAGCGCGCTAAGATATAAGGTAAGGAAAACAAGTCGCCAGGAATCGATGGGAATCGTGTGGTTGACATTGGGAGACACTCGGAAATTTTTGCTTCAATCCTGTGCAAATTGGTTAATTTGAGTCTGATAGAAGCAAAAATTCCGGACATCTTAAAAACGGCTGTTGTAAAGCCAGTATACTCGTACAAGGGAGGTGTTGAAAGTCAACTAAATAATTATAGAACATAGGGGGTAATATAGGGGCGATGGTGGTGCAATGGTAATTATCACCGACTGTTGAGCCGAAGGCCTGTAGTTCAAGTCCGTCCATAGTCAAGTACAATACCTATACGGAAAAAAATTGTGCAAAAACATCAGTTGTGAATGAAAGATGATCCAAAAGTGCTGACGAAGGCATAACACTCGCAGCATAAGATCTCTTCAAAATTCATACTCTGTGTCTGCACATCCAATAAAACACCTTAATGACATGGAAACAAAAAGAGTTACTGTGAACTACAACCAACGCAAATTCAGTCGGATCTCTCAAATCCTATCTAGGACAACCACCCCCGGAGAGTAGTGAACAAACATCTTCAACACTTCTCCCGTCCAGGTTGTGTGACAAACACCTTAGTCCTGTTTATGGGCTTTAGCAAAGCTTTCAACACGCTAAACCATACACAGCTAATAGAAATACTTGAACGCAAAGGCATATTAGGACGTATGACAGACTGTCAATTTTTGTGTCAAAATTAATGGGACGTATAGTCTAAAAGAACAAGCTCAATATGGAGATCCTCAAAAATCAAAACTGGGTCCAATCCTTTTTACACTGTATGCAAACGAGCTTCTTCGCGTATTCAAACAGAGTATTCCATTTTCTTATGCCGATGATACAGCAATACTGGCGCGTCTTAGGTCTTTGCAGATAATTACAACAGTAATGCAGAAGGAATGTGATTTGGGAGTGATATGGTGCCATTACCACGGATCAGTGATAAACGCCTCAAAAATAAAGGCCTCAGAATGCCTCAGAATGCCTCAGAAGCCGACTTTTTAAAGCAAATCTGCTACAGGAATGATGTCTGCAATTGTTCAATCAGCTGCCTGATCGATAAAGTGGACAACTACAAATATGAACGTTACAGCTCACAGAGAGCCAAGCATCTCTCATTCACTTGTGTTGTGTGCGATTTGTTTTTCACACAAGGGAACCGGACCTACAGTTTACTTCCGATTCGGAACGGCGAGCGCCGAGAAGCCTTTTCAAGACAAGTGTACTGTGGGGAGTTTTTCCAATACCCCGCCGAAGAGAGGAGCCGCGGAATGAACATTCGATGACGCTGGTGCTATCGGGATCCGAACTCGCTTATCGCGCGACAAAGGCCGACATACTGACCACATCGACAGCAGTTTTTAATGAGACAATAATACAAATGAACTGTTACGGTATCATGCCACAACGTCAGTGCGAAGTTAAGATATGGAATTTTGGCATGGAGTAACGCATCGAAAACTCATCTCCAGAAACTTCAAAATGCAGCATTAAGGAAACAATATTCGCAATGCTCAAGATGACGATTATCATGGTTTGAACGGCTGTGATGGCCGATGGATCTCGGCCCTTTATGTTTTTGGACTATGAGGTCAGGCGTCGCTCTTAATGCGAATGTTTACATCGAAAATATTTTGAAAGGGGCTTTGGAAGAGAGAATGATCGTTCGAATAAGACCCTATTCCAACATGTGAAGAACGCATTAACCAAAAGTGATTTAAACTAGATCTCTTGCTCTATTTCGCCGACCCAACGGTTTCCACTGCCACTAGCTGCAAATCTACTTGGCATTTTCATATGGGTATTTTGCAGGATTATGCTTGCACCAAGAAGATTCAAAAGTGTATGCGCCCAAGTAAGCCATTTTTCTAGAATAAATCAAAATTCTCAACAGAATTCGATTTTAAGTCAAAAAAATAACAAATAAAAAAAATAGGTGGTGCCAGGACCACCCTGTGGTTTCATGAAAAATATCATAAAATGCTAAACCGGAATAAAAATATCTCGCAACAACCCCCAAGCTTTCTGTTTCTCGCAAAACATCGAAAATATCCAAAGTATCTAAACAAATCGGATGCGAGCACACACAGAGCAAGCAATGGAACGAGTAAAATTCCAAAAATAAATCACGGAACGATTATGAGCAACGCCCAACACACAACACTTTTTTCTTTAGTTCTATTTCCAATCCCCGCACAAGTGAAAATCAATCATCATCAAAACTTTCAAAATACTTTTCGAGTTAACAGTCTGGAATTAGGCTACTTACCGCGGGATCTTGACAGCGAGGACACTCGCATACGAAGTGCTTAGTCATCTTTAGGAATACCCTGCGGGTCAGGTTACTCCACATGATTTTCGTGTAGGTGGTCGTGATCTCGGTTCCCTTCGGAATGAATCTAGCTGCCGTGATATTAATCACGTGTCCATTGTCGAAGAAATGACAGGCATTCGGGGTGCATTCGTGGTTCATCACTCCAGCGAGTGGGAACAGCCCACGCAGAAGAGTCTCATGCCCGTCGGTTATATTCTTAGCTTCAAACGCATTTGTATTCAAAACACTCACAGTTCGGCAGATGTAGTCCAGAACTTTTCGGTCGGTGGGGAAATTTTTGAATCCCTCCGCGGCACGCTCGAGTTCCTTACGATAATAAGCGTCGGCATTGGCCTGCATCGAGTACAACAAATCCCTCTGGTTCTTGGCTAGGAAGAAACCTCTCACTGCCGTCAGTATACGCAGCGTCACTGGATTAACACGACTCACATCAATTGGCTGCCACCGCTGGAACAGTTTGCACTCTATCTTGTGCGATTCTTGGTCTGAGCACGCGACACATATCGGTAGCGTGCATCCTTTCTTACACAGGCAATCGTCCTTATCCAGCAATCTATAACAGATCACACATGTATTGAGTACAGTACCCTTCCGGGCAGTGGGGCCAATTATGAGAGCACGTTCACGAAATATCAGCTCTCCCGGTTGGATGTCCCTGCAAGCGATAATTCCCCGTCCAGCTATCGCAGAGGTATCCACCTTCCAACTAGGATCGGGCGTCCTTAGATCACCCAGGTGCTCGTCAATTAGCGTAGCTAGTTTTTCTGCCGACACCGTCACCGACATAACCTCTTAATTGCTTTGGTATCGAACGAACCTTCGAGTTATATCACCGCAACCGGAACACGACTAATCGGGGTGAATTGTCAACGGCTACTACGGCCGTTTGTGGTGTTTTCTTCATATTCTTTCGCTTCGGTGAGAATCTCTCTGGTATCAGAGATCGGAAAAGCTTGATGATCGTGCGGGGCTAATTTATTCAACTGGTCGCACGCAAATAGTAGCGATTAAGTAGCACGTGCTAGAGGGAGCGTGGATGATTGGTGCACGAGAGAGATGGACGATTCCAATCTAATGAATTCACCCAATTTATTGGGGCGACTATCTGTGCGCGATAATCAGATGATCGCGGCATGCGCCAAGCAGGTAGCGGCTGACAGTATAACCCCAACAAAGTGGACGGGACATGACTGTCGATAGTTGTCCAATTCCTTACAAATGTTTGAACTATTGCAGGAAAAATGAAAATGGTAGATTTGTCCTTGGTGATCAACCTATGTATGTTTGTTAGTCGCCCAGGGTGGCAAAGGTTCAAGGACAGAATTTCTTGTCGATAGTATCTCTGGTTACACCTGACTAAAGCTATCAACGCCCTTATGTATTGCAAATATGATACGATACCGATTAGTTTCCATGATCGGTAAGTCTCGGAACTCGGTGACAAAAATCCACTCCATTCTCAGCTGCGAAGACTGTCTCGGCCAAGGTCGAAAGGTATTTGTTCGACCTACATACCAGCATCCTACAGATAGGCAATAGAAGAGGGAACCTTAAACAAATCCCACTTTTAGGCTGTGTGAACATTTACTCCTAGAAAAACACTAGAGTATTAGAACGTCACTTATGGTTTCTGAATGTAATCAGTAATGTTATCCCTAAGAATATGAATTGAATCTTAAATTAAAGATCCACACAGTAGGGTTCATAAGTTTATCGACACATTTTGGTCTTAAGAAAACAATATTTTGATAAGAGAAAAATGTCGGCGCTGGCATTTGCGAGATTAGATTGGCATTTAAAGGTTCATCCAATAAGATGTGTCATCTCAAACGTATTGTGCCACTATGGAACCAGATCCAGTTGATACGAGCCAATAAGCCACGCACAGCCGGGCACTTTTTTTTCCGAAAATTATTCTGGGTCTGGATACGATAAAACACAAAGAATTGTAGTTTGGCATCGTGGTGGTGGCATGGTGTCATTGAACCAAATTTTTAAAAAAATAATATTGGCGCGTTACCTAACTGGCCTTGTTCTGTACCTGAAGCAATGCGTGGACGACACATATTATCAGCAGAACATAGATCACACATGCGATTATGCGATTTACGAGGGTGGTCCGATAAGTACTTAGCCTACAAAAGAAAAACAAAAATTTTGAAGAAATGGCGATTTACTTTTCAATATAGTCTCCTTTTAGCTCGATACACTTAACCCAGCGATGCTTCGACTTCTTTAACCCGTCTGAAAAATACGTTTTCTCGAGGTCTGCAAAGTAGGCCTCCGTGGCGGCGATGACCTCCTCATTCGACTGAAATTTCTGCCCGGCGAGTGACTTTTTTAAGTTTGGAAACCCAAGGAAGTCGCACGGGAGAATACGGTGGATGGGGCAGCAGTTCGTAACCCAATTCGACCAATTTGGCCGTGGCGAGGGCGGAGGTGTGATAACGCACCGTATCATGGTGGAAGAGCACATTTTTCTTCGCCAAGTGGGACCGTTTTTTTCTTCAATTCGGCGTCGAATCGGCCCAATAATTTGGCATAATACAGCCCTGTGACCGATTTGCCCTGTGACCGGTTTGTCCTGTGACCGGTTTGCCCTGTGACCGGTTTGCCCTGTGACCGGTTTGACCTGTGACCGGTTTGCCCTTCTCCAGGTAGTCGATGTGGATCACACCTTGTGAATCCCAGAAAACGGTGGCCATCACCTGCTCTGAACACTGCTCTGAAGTGGTCTTACGGTTGCGCTTGTTGTCCGGAGTGAGCAAACGCGGCACCCATCGCGCCGATAGCTTTCTCATGCCCGAAATTTCATGCAGGATATGACCCACGCGGTCTTTTGAAATGCCAACTGTCTCAGCTATCTCGCGCATCTTCAATCGGCGGTCTGCCAATACGCGATCATGGATTTTTGTCACGTTATCCTCCGTGGTAGCCGTTTTCGAAGCACCTGGACGTGGCTCATCAAAAACCGACGTGCGACCGCGTTGAAACTCGTTAAATCAATTTTTGATGGTCGCCATCGAACTAGAAGAGTCACCGTACACAGCATCCAAACGCTCTTTGATTTCGCTGCGCGATTTCCCTTTCAAAAACAAGAATTGAATCACCGACCGATATTGCTCTTTTTCCATTTTTCTAAAATCCGCGGACACTCTCGCTTCCACACGCGGTCAAAACAAAACTACGAGTCCGATCCGGTTGAGTCCGAGCCGTCTAGTAGAATGTACTACACGATAGTAAGTTGCTCTTGCGATATTGGCGCCATCTGATGGCGAGGCTAAGTACTTATCGGACCACCCACGTAGTTACCAGTTAGCTAGTTACCATCAAGAAAATAAAGGACACAATACATCGGCGTAGGACTAATAAGGCCGTAGAAGATGAACGTATTCCGTCGGAATTAATAAAATATGTTGGATATGAATTACAGAGAAGTTACATGGGCTCATCACAACTATATGAACAAATCATGCCGCTAACCCTTCCTCCGTCAAAGAAATCTTTTTCATGGATTATCTTTCTGACTCCGGCCTTCTGCAACTCTGTAACATCACCAATAACATGGACAGACAACTCGACCTGATTTTTTCATCGGATGTCGTAAACTGCGTTGTCACCCCTCCCTCTACTTTAGACCCCTTTAATCCATCTTTATCGGTAACTCTTTCATCGAGACTCAATGCACTATTCTTCCCTCATATATTCTCCTAACCAACATGGGTTCTTACAAGGTCGATCGACAACCACTAATCTGGTCGAGTTTGTTTCACAATCTTTGTGTGCATTCGAAGTCGGCAAAGAAGTAGATGTTGTTGCCACTGACTTCAGCAAGGCCCTTGACAAAATGTCTGACCAAATTATTCTCCTCACGCTCACTACCCTCGGTTTCTCTCCCGGTTTTATCTCATGGATAAGATCTTATCTAGAAGATCGCCAGTATAACGTTATTCTCAGATTTTCTATCTCTGATCCAATTAATGCTATCTTCGGTGTCCCATAAGGTAGTCGTCTCGGCCCATTGATATTATCAGCTCTCCATATATAATGATGATATGAAAATATATAAAAAAAATATCTTCCCTTATTGACTCGTGCTCTCTCCAATCAGCCCTTACAGGATGCACTACTTCGAGTCAAAAAAAGCCATCTCGAGCTCAATGTCAGTAAATGCCAAGCCATCACTTACTCTCGCAAGCGCGCTTCCTACAGAATCTACATTATTCGTAATGAAACCGTTCCCCCTGTCAATTTTTTGGCTAATCTAGGGGTCATTTGTGACAGTGAACCTAACTTTTGCCTCCATATCGACAACATTATCAAATGTGCCAACTCTGCCCTCGGTTTCGTGAAATGTTGGTCCAAAGAATTCTCGAATTCTTACCTTACGAAATCATTATAAGGGTTGTCCAACGAAAACGCACGATGATAATTGTAAGTAAAACAAAAAGTTTTCAGAGAATTATCTTAATATTTTTTATTATGATAGAAAGATCTATGACAAATATGTGTGAAACAAAATATCCGCCAAATGCTCGCCACGGCTTCGGTGGCATACCTCTATCCGATGGTCCATATTTTCAATGACTCTGAGACATTATTGAGGTTCAATGTCGTTAATGTGCCGAATTATCTCATCCTTTAGCTCTTGAATTGTTCTTGGCTTATTGACGTACGTGTCAAATCACATGATCGTGGCGGCCAATTAACATCGCCACGACGTGAGATAACACGGCCATTGAATTTCTCGCGCAAAAGAGCCATTGTTTGGTTGGCTGTGTGGCAAGTGGCACCATCCTCTTGGAAGCACATATCGTCCAGGTCCATATCCTCAATTTCTGGCCACAAGAAGTCCATTATCATCTCGCGATAGCGAACTGCTTGGCCGACCTCATTTTTGAAGAAGTACGGCCCGGTGACGCCGCCAGCCCTTAAACCGCACCAAACAGTCACTCTTTGTGATTCTCATTTGCCCAAAGCCGGCAATTCTGCTTGTTAACGAATCCACTGAGGTGAAAGTGTGCCTCGTCGCTGAAGATGATTTTCTTTGTAAAGTCACCATTCACTTCTGTCTGTTCAACTAACCATTCGACGTATTGACGAAGCTTGAAATGGTCAGTAGGCTTCAGCTGTTATAAGCGTGTAAATTCAAATCTTTATTCAAAATTCGCATCAGTGATGTTCGTGAGATGTTCAATTGTTGGGCACGACGACGAGTCGAGTTTGACGGCTCTTCAACAGCAATGTTGTCCGCAGAACGAACTAGGCGAGCATGACCCAGTTTGCTGAAATTTGCGCACAATTCTACCGATTGTGGACACATTTGGTCGATTATGCTGACCAAAAAAATCACAAAGTGCACGAAATGCATTTTGATTTGAACGCCCATTTTCGTAAAAGGCTTCAACAATCTTAACGCGCTGCTCAGTTGTGTACCTCTCCATGGTTAAATTTGTCAAACACTGCAACAAAGAAATGTGAAATTAAGTTGGGCAAAAAAACTTGACGTTAAGATGTGACTCACAATTCACATAGTGCATTATGGTTGGACCACCCTTTACTTTCATTACGCCACTTCCCAGATATGCTACTCACGTCTGGTCCTGCTCTTACATATCCCATACTATGCGTATTGGGGCCATTCAACGTAGGTTTATCCGTTTTGCCCTTCGAGGTCTTCCCTGGGTTGACCTTCTTAATTTACCACCATATACGGATCGCCTAAAATTAATCAACCTCCAACCCTTTAAAGAACGACGCGATGTTGCAGATATTCTTTTTATTCACGACTTTCTCAGCGGTAACATTGACAGCCCCACATTAATGTACATGATGCCCCTTAACACCAATCCACATGACCTTCGGTCCAAGCCCCTTTTCTGTATAAAAATCACCGCACAAATCGTGGCTACCGCGAACCAATGTCCAGAATGCTGCGCAAAGCTAACACCAATCTTTTCAACCTTCACATAAAAAAAAAACAGTATTAGTATCCATCCTGTTACTTGTTATGGCTTTAAGCTAATAAAGAGCCCATGCGAGGGGTATCAACTCAGACCAAATAAAACAAAGAAAGAAAAAACTCGGTCGAAAAGGGTGATCAAACACAATGCAAGAATGACCGAAGAATATCAAAAAGACTGCCATCATACGCTAAGAAAATAATCAGGAACTAAAGGGTTACAGTTTACGCATGATTTGTCACATGTGTCAAGGTCAAGCATGCTCAGTTAGTATTGCCATATAATCACGGAAAGATTTACATCCGAAAAATCGCTTACAATGTACTGAATTTAGTTAATAAAATTTGTGAAAAACGCTTTTCTTGCTTTTTTTACGGTCGTCATCGTCGTCCTACTGAGCCAGCAACTCAATCCAAAGTGACGAAATATTCACCAAATTCACGTTATTGGATATCAAATCACCTACGCGTATGCGAAGAGTGTGAGGAAAATATATTTTTTTTTATCAGCCAGTATTAATGAAGACCATTCGTTCCCAATTGCAGCAATGGGCAATGTGTTACTCGACTATGTGGGAGATCCTACGCAAGAATTTTGGTCTAAAGAACTATCCACTGCTGAAAATTATATTCTTTTTGATGTGGTCTATAGACCTAATAAGACTATTAATCTATCCTACATAGGTTACATCGCTGCTTGAAGATATCCCCCTAACCGCTTCTAACTTTATCTTGGCTGGAGACTTAAGCAACGATCTCCTTACTGAAAACAACCTTAATAATGATTTGAGTTTACTTAACCTTTTTCCGGTAATTTCTGTCATCCCAACCCATCACGGTCGTACAACTAGCACTCTACTCGATGTTGTTTTCGTAAGTGATCCTAGTAAGGCGCTCATCTATGACCCCCGGTTTCTCCAAGCATGATCTCAGCTACTTAACGTTTGACCTCAATTTCAATGTTTTAACCAACATATCTCGATTCAGAGACTTTCGGAGCGTTGACTACTCGAAGCTAGAAAATGACTGGGAACAAATTTATTTGGTATTATGCATTCTCTTTGATAATCACGTACTTGTTCGAACGAAATCGAGCAAATCTCATCACAATTCTTGGTCCACCAGTGAAATCTGCCTACTAATGAACAAACGGGATGAAGCTTACACCAAATAGAAGCGTTTCAGAGTCGAAGAATTTCACAGAACCTTTTGTTGCCTTCGCAATATGGTGGTCTCCGAAATACGGTCCGCCAAAATTCGTTTTTTCTGAACGCGGTTGAATCCCTCGCTAACCGGCAAACATTTGTGGAAAAATCTCAAGGAGATTGGTGTAAGCAACCAAAAAAGTAGAAATCCAGCTAATATCGAACGCAATGAGCTACATATGTAAATAGGAATTTCGTATCGAGCAAGCTCTTCACTACAGCGACCTGTTGAATACAGGAAAAAGCGAACGACTTATTGGGAATGAATTGAGAGTTTGTATTTGGGTTGCTGTTAGACATGAAGGAAGAAACGTTGACTGGTGAGTAGGCAGGGGCGCACACGATCTCCCTTACCCCACCTTCAATGGAAACTTCCACGATGACTTGGCAGTCGTCATCTTGTTATAATTTCTGGAATAAGTAAAAAATTTATATTAGAACCGATCAAACATGCAGCCCTAAGGGGAGATTCTCCACAGGCGTAAATTAATTTTCGCAACCTATTTTGTAGGCCCATAATCTTACCTCTTTGATAGAAGTGATCACCCGATCTGCTTCCTATCATAAATTCCCAGAGTTTGGTGGGGGGACGTTTTGTTATTTTGGCTTGTTGGTTGCCACCTGTGGCTTGTGGTAGTTTTAGGGCCGCCGCTAGTTTATGCCTTGGATACGACAGTAGGTGCAACCACCGTACTGGTATCTGCAGCGACCGGTGAAGGTTCGTGGCTATAATGATTTTGACATCATTCAAACGATAAGCCACTTTGCATTTTAGTTCTAGTAGCCGGCCCGAGGACCTGTCGCTGATTTCTAGAACCAGATGCATGAGGTCTTTTTGTTTGTTTGGCGAGCTTTGCATGACTCTCCACTTCTGTGCATACAGGCCTTCATTTTGTGAATCCAGCGTCGCCAAAACCTTAGTTACGGGTAGACTGATAAACTGTGGGAAGTAGTCCCGAACGATGTGAGGTTTCACTAAAGCGTCTTTTTCCATAAGTTTGACATCAAGTCCGCTTTTGTCTTTTATAGCCGCAAAGTTGGACCTTATCCAAACGTCTTGGTTGCGTCGGCACGCACAAAAAAGAGCCAACCTGACCTACATATACGAGGGTGGTCCGATAAGTACTTAGCCTCACCGACAGATGACGCCAGTATCGCAAGAGCAACTTACTATCGTGTAATACATTCTAGTAGACGGCTGCTGTCGAAATTTCGGATCGGACTCGTAGTTTTGTTTTGACCGCGTGTGGAAGCGGGGTGTCCGCGGATCTTAGAAAAATGGAAAAAGAGCAATATCGGTCGGTGATTCGATTCTTGTTTTTGGAAGGGAAATCGCGCAGCGAAATCAAAGAGCGTTTGGATGCTGTGTACGGTGACTCTTCTCCTTCGATGGCGACCATAAAAAATTGGTTTAATGAGTTTCAACGTGGTCGCACGTCGGTTTTTGATGAGCCACGTCCAGGTGCCCCGAAAACGGCTACCACGGAGAATAACGTATCGTATTGGCAGACCGCCGATTGAAGGTGCCCGAGATAGCTGAGACAGTAGGCATTTCAAAAGATCGCGCGGGTCATATGCTGCATGAAATTTTGGGCATGAGAAAGCTGTCGGCGCGATGGGTGCCACGTTTGCTCACTCCGGAAAACACAGAGTTGCGTGAGACCACTTCAGAGCAGTGTTTAACGCTGTTTAAGCGCAATCCGAAGGAGTTTCTGCGTCGTTTCGTGACAGTCGACGAAACATGGATCCACTGGTACACACCAGAGACCAAGGAACAGTCGAAACAGTGGACTTCACCCGGCGAACGTGCTCCGAAGAAGGCGAAGACTGTCCCATCGGCCGGAAAGGTGATGGCCACCGTTTTCTGGGATTCACAAAGTGTGATCCACATCGACTACCTGGAGAAGGGCAAAACGGTCACAGGGCTGTACTATGCCAAATTATTGGGCCGATTCGACGCCGAATCGAAGAAAAAACGGCCCCAATTAGCGAAGAAGAAAGTGCTCTTCCACCATGATAACGCACCGGCTTACACCTCCGCCCTCGCCACGGCCAAATTGGTCGAATTGGGCTACGAACTGGTGCCTCATCCACCGTATTCACCCCCCCGTGCGACTTCTTTTTGTTTCCAAACATGAAAAAGTCACTCGCCGGGCAGAAATTTCAGTCGAATGAGGAGGTCATCGCCGCCACGGAGGCCAACTTTGCAGGTCTCGAGAAAACGTATTTTTCAGACAGGTTAAAGAAGTTTGAGCATCGCTGGGTCAAGTGTATCGAGCTAAAAGGAGACTACGTTGAAAAATAAATCGCCATTTCTCCAAAATTTTTGTTTTTCTATTGTAGGCTAAGTACTTATCGGACCACCCTCGTATGTACCTATCAGTGTTTGAGAACGGTTGGAATGACGTTATTAAACAGCGAGAACAGTAAGGGCCCCAAGATAGATCATTGAGGGACCCCTGCTTTGGTTTTGAGAAAGGTGGAGAACTATATGACATGGTCCTTATCAATTTCTGTAGTAGCGCGGAGGTGCAGCTGTGTTTTGGCCTTAAACCTGACTGAAGCGGTGAAAGGAGCTTGTGTTGATTTAAGAACGAGTACAATTGCGTGCTCTGAAGCTTTTTTGAAAACCTTCGATATGAAAGGCAGTATAGCGATAGGACGATATTCCTTATCATTAATGTTTCCATGTTTAGGGACGGGTATGATTTTAGAGGCCTTCCAATAACTAAGGTAGACTGAGGTGGTCAGGGTGCTATTGAATACATATGTGAGAGGTTTTAAGACGGTGTCAATGATTAGTTTTAAGAAATTGAGGTTCATGAAATCCAAGCCAATAGCGTTAGATTTGATTGCAAGGGTCGATTTAAACACATCCTCTTCGTAGATTCTAGAAAAACCAAAGCTATAAGTGAAGTTGGACGTATTACGGGGATCTAAAATGTCGAACTCGTTCGGATCCCCATTGCCATTGTCAGAGAGAGATGCGACGGAAGCGAATTTCTTATTTAGCTTTTCGATATTGATGTCTTCTAAAGTCTCAGCCTTGATTTGATTACCCATACCTAGCGTCTTGATTATCTTCCACATTTGCTTAACGTTTAAGCCGATTTTGAATGTGGATGTAAAAAAACTTGGTTTTCGACCTCCTGATTTCCTTCATAACAAGGTTTCTGAAGCATTTAAAATCTGTAGTTACTCGGGGAGCTTAAACTTCTTCCATCTTTTGTAGGTCCTGTTTCGATTTATATTGGTGCTATGGATGGTGAGGTTTTTGGTTGGGGCATGATTTTCAAACAGATTATTAATGGTAGATATTATGAAAAACTCGACTTGCTTATCAATGGAAGACATGTAGTACAGGTTATGCCAATTAGAATTGAAAGGGTCATCGCCATGTTGACAGATTTAAAGTCTCGGTAACTGATTGTAGTCGGTACGAAAGATCTACTAAGACTGTGGTCATAGAAGAGGAGAATGAGATCGTCTATTGAGAAGCCGGGAACATAAACAGACCGATGAGCGTAGAGCTTGTAGGGCTAAAGTGGGTGGGAGTCGATTTGTTGACTGCAGATAGGTTGACGGAGCTTAGAAAGTTTATGAAACGATTTACTTGTGAATCATTACGGCTTAGCAGATTAATGTTGAGATCACCGGAAAGAATAATATGTGCATAGCAAGTCCCGAAGCGTTGGATGATGTTAGTTACAATGGTGGTGTCCCTAAGGTTTGGGGGGCTTATATGTAGATGACTCCAACTAGACATTTTTCAAAGGTACTCGATACTATCGTTTGAATTCGAATTTCCGATTAATCTGCTGCTTATTTTTTCCTTAACGAAGATTGCAACACCGCCCCCTCGACTCCCGACACGATCGCCGCTATAGATTTTATACCCTGACAACCCTGACAGATACATAGAATATCGACGTTTTCCCCTTTCAGAAACATTAAAGTGAACAAAGGAAAGACCAGAGTACATATTAGGGAAGATATTCAGTATTACACTGCAAGATCTGTGGAAATCGCTTTGAGTTACGTTAGGACGAGTGCTCATTATTCTGAGTGCAGGTGGTAAAAATGATTCTCATAGCAAGCCCAACTTCGACCGGTGGGGTATTAAGCAATGCAATAGCATAGAAAATAGATGGGAAACTGATGATGTATTTAAAGTGTCTAAAACTGGGGAGCAATAAGAAGCTGGATAGCCTTAAGGCACTGAAACATTTAAAATTCGAAGGGGAAACATTAAAAGTAGAAAATAACAAATAACAAATATAAATAAAAACAAAAAATAGTAAGTACAAAAAAAATATAAAATTGTTTGAGAAGCACCAGTTGGTTAAATAATTAATTTATTGAAAGGGAAAATGATCCGGTCAGAAGGTTGGAGAGAGGGACTCTAAAGAATGAATACTCTAAACGTGCATATATGAACAAGGTCGAATATCATACCTAATTATTCTGTGTTGAAATTAAATACAAAATTATTATGTCCCTATTGAAAGAATTATTCAATGTGCTTTTTAACCTGCATTTCTGTACGAAAGAACCACTCAAATCGCTATAATTGCAAATGACTAGAGAGCAATCAGCATGTGTTTCCTGATTTACCAAATCTACTATAGAAGATGACCTCCTCTTGTTATATTAAGAATAAAAATAGCTAATCCTTGTTTCTGTTTTATTTATTGCAAATAGCCGAGATAAAATTAATTCTTAAGAGCCATACAGGTTGCCATTCCAGTTAGAATAAGAAAAATATTTTCTTAGCTAAGCTCGATCATTCTCAACAATAAACAACATTTTTTATCATTCTCTTTCGAAAGAAATACCAAGAATAGCTCAACCGCGCGGCCGTATTTAAAATCGAAAAATAATCCTCTGTCAAACCCACTATGCCTTTAAACTATGTCCGTCCGCTCGTTCCAGTAAATCAAGTGATTTCAAATTCCTTTCTTAAAGTCAACAACTCTGCCGGCCATCCGCCAGCGCCTCCACCCACTTTCGATGCAATGACTCACACCTCAATATTGCCTGTCAGCAAATGTTCCAAATAAATTCCGACATACCGTCGCATCTTCGGCAGATTCACAGATTCTGATTTACTTTTTTTTGCGTGTCATTTCAGTGAACAATATAAACCAGCCACTTGCCAACAATTCTTCGCCCGATTATCTACTCGGTCCGACATCATCGCGCCCACCCAATAATCGGCAACAAATAGAGAACATGACAAAGCATGGATGCGGGGGATGTTACGGTCCAAGTGCTGGTCACGAACCATTTGTTTCTCCTAAAACGCTTACGCATGGCAGCCGTATGAGCCGGGCGCAATGGCCTCTTTCGAAGACAGATAGGAACAGTTGCGTGACGAGTTCGCCACCCGCCGAAAGGGTTGCTCTACTTCCGCCAACATTAGATAAACATAGTACACAAGACTCAGTTTATTGTTGATTTATTTTTAAAAAAGATATTTTTTATTGTTACCAAAAATACATACAATTTTTATTTTTGCTTATCCTAGACTGTGATGTCAGTAAACAATGTCTTCTCATGTTTAAAATACTTCAATACCAATTTTTCGAAGCTCATTTTAACAAGCCTTTTCCCTTTCGAGGAACGCCCGAATAGGGCAATCGCCTACACCAAGCTTATCCAATATATCAAGGACGTCTTGACAGTAGCGCACCTTGTGTCTAATAAGATTTTCATTGTGTATGTTCTTCGATTTGCTGAGCTTCACTATGACTTGCATTTTAGCGTTGATAACAATATAATTCGAGCTGGGGATAAAGTTGCTACATTTCTCATTAATATACTCGATGACGGTGTGTAAGGACTCGTCACCGAGCTTAGCTTTAAGAGCGCCGTAAGCAATGTCTTCGCTTTTGACCATCTGAAGATGAGTTGATTTTTCTTTGCACTCCAAACATGTCCAGGTGGGTTGAGGCTGTTTAGAAGTGATTTGCGGAACGACTATACCCTTGCATTTAGCATTACGACAGTAGAGGCCCGAAATAAAAGAGCCCTTCTCCTGTAAGAAAAAGAAAAAAGTGATAAATAAATACAATAAATAAACACGATTTTAATCAAAAATACTAAAAATATATCAAAAACATATGACCAGTGTCGGAGATATTTGAAGGTGGGTGGTGCTTAATGTTTTAATTAACAATCGACTTATTTATAAAACAAATACGAAACGATGAGAAAAAGTCGAGGCGCCCACCTAGACATTGCTATAAATACCTACAAAAGCGAAATTCGCCGTCACACCTCCTTGTTCTAATGATGTTTTGACACGAAGCATGTCTGATGTCACTCTCTTAATTTGAAAGGGATACATACAATATTGGTAATGAAACGAGATACAAAACAAAACACAACAGAGATATAGCAATATTTAAAGGCAAATGTACCGCTAAAATCTAAAGAAGAAAATTTGAATAAAATTCAGCTTAACTTTAATCCTGTAATTCTATATAATTCGGTTCAAAATAACACCATCGAATCAGAAGCCACATATGTAAATTACGGGCAGCAGAATTAAAGCATAATTCAAACATATCCTCAACAGCTGTTTCTAATTAAATTTGTGCAAAAATGGGCAGTAAGTTGCTAAGTGCCTCTGGAATTCATTCCTTCATCTTTTATTTTGATACCAGAAAATGGATGACAACTGCAATCCCCTTGACCTTACACCAATTCTGTGGAAGATCCGAATACAAGTCTTTGTTCAAAAAGTAACAGGAATTTGCTTATTTTTACATTTGGTATTGGTCAAATTCATGCGATCTTTGCTAGAATCGGTTGTCGAGTTTGCTACAATTTTGGAACGGCAGGAAATTATTTATTTATTTACAAATTGAGTCTGTTGGTGAGTCAGATATGAGTAAAATTAGAGTTCTTTTTCCGCAGAATTTTGCCATCCAATGAAAAGATAAAGAAAGCGAATCATAGCCCAACAATAAATATGTAGGTCGCTGAAAGTAGTGGCAAATCTACTGTCTCATGCCTTGACATTTTTTTAAAGAAGTTTTGGGAATGGAATGTATGGACACAGTGGAGAGAGGAAACTGTTCGTGTTTACCCTAAGATAATGCACCTGTTTACAATTGGTCAAAATTTGTTTGGGTGTCAAAAATAACACTGTGATCATACCTCTAGTCTATATGAGCCAGATATGATAAGTGGGATCCTAAGGATCGTCGTTTCATAGACGAGAAAGAGAGAGAAACTGAAAATTCCCGTAATTTTTGAACAGCCCTTGCACCCCCTTATCAGAATTTCTACCTCAAAAACTGAACGCCTAAAGGAAAGGTTGGTTTCTGAATTCACTTTTGAAAATGAAGACTTTCATACATATGTATGTTTGCAAATTGTTTTCGTCAGTAGACAGTATAAGAAAATCCTTATTGATCGTATGACTTTGTCAAAATCACTGAGCGTTGTCGAGCTATTTTCGTTACGAGGGTGGTTCGATTAGCCTGCAAAAGAAAAACAAAGATTTCAAGTTTGGAAACAAAAAGAAGTCGCACGGGGCTAAATCTGAAGAATACGGTGGATGGGGCAGCAGTTCGTAGCCTAATTCAACAAATTTGACCGTGGCGAGGGCGGAGGTGTGAGCCGGTGGAAGAGCACTTGTTTTTTCGCCAAGTGAGGCCGTTTTTTCTTCAGTTCGGCGTCGAATCGGCCCAATAATTAAATACCTTCTCCAGGTAGTCGATGTGGATCACACCTTGTGAATCCCAGAAAACGGTGGCCATCATCATCGGGGCACCTGGACGTGGCTCATCAAAAAACGACGTGCGACCACGTTGAAACTCGTTAAACCAATTTTTGATGGTCGCCATCGAAGGAGAGTCACCGTACACAGCATCCAAACGCTCTTTGATTTCGCTGCGCGATTTCCCTTCCAAAAACTTGAATCGAATCACCGACCGATATTGCTCTTTTTCCATTTTTCTAAAATCGGCGGACATTTCCGCTTCTATACGCGGTTAAAACAAAACTACGAGTCCGATCGAGCTAAAATTTCGACAGTAGCTGTCTACTAGAATGTACTACACGATAGTAAGTTGCTCTTGCGATACTGGCGCCATCTGGCGGTGAGGCTACTATCCGACCACCCTCGTATTTCGTGATTACTTAGCTTTGTGTCGACTTAATATCCGTGGACCCCTATTTCACCTGCCATGGCAGGTTTAGTAGCTTTGCTTAGATATGACTTTATTGAGCGACTCGCGAACAATGTACTTCTATTCGCGCTATTTCCGTTCGAAGTGCAGGATTTTCGATTTTTTTTTGTGGCAAAATTGAATTTCCTGGACAGTTGACAGTGGACTTAACAACTGGTTATGCTAGTGAAGAGTTTTACAATAAGGGCGGGTAGATGTTGAAATGGAATAAAACAAGCTGTGTGTGAGGTATTAACGAACATTTTTATTTATTTGAAAGAAAAAAATGTGTGGAGTATGACATCGGTCAAATGCCCGCATCGGCTTTTTACGGTGGCACAGATTCGCGTGGTCCAATTTTCAATGCCTCTTCCGCATAGATCCAGCTGGATTTGACCGATGGCCAGTGTTATGTTCACCTTAAGAGTATCGGTCAGTTGTAGTTTATTCGTATAGACCTGTGACTGCAGGAAATCCCACAAGAAAAAGTAAAGCGGGGTCATATCGCATGACCAATTCATGTCACCTCTCCGAGAGATAACCTTACCCTCGAACCGTTCATGCAGAATGTCAATCGTCAATCGTAGTGCCGTCCTGCTAGAATCACATGTCGTCTATGTCCACATGGTTCAATTTGTGCCGTAAGAAATTGACGGTAATTTTTTTCGCTCGCTTTCGTTCCGGTAATTTTGATGTGAAAGATGAGTGGTCGTAAAAGATAGTGGACAAGGGATGCCGAGCCGTCACAAGCGTTCGTGAAGCTAGGTTTGACGTCGAAAAAGGTGATGCTGTGTGTGTGGTGGGATTGGAAGGAAATCGTCCATGAGCTACTTCAAGTTGTTCAGACGATTATTTCTCAAGTCTACTGTGGGCAACTAGAGAGATTACGCCAGGCAATTGAAAGAAAACGGCCCGAATTGAATAATAGACAAGGCGTTGTGTTCCATCACGGTAACGTCCGACCACACATTTCTTTGATGACCCGTAAACAATTGCGAGATCCTGGTTGGGAGGTTTTGATACATCCACCGTATAGTCCAGACATAGCACCCTCTGACTATCATTTGTTCTGATTCTTGCAGAACTCTCTCAATGGAATTAAGCTGGTTTCAAAAGAAGCCTGTGAAAACCGCTTGATTCACTTTTTCAACCACGGAAGTCCTTCACCGATGGCATCATGGTTCTATATGAACGGTGGCGAAATATTATCGGTATCGAAAATAGTTAAGTTATATAGGTATAAGCTACTTTTAAGCATTCTTAGTCTAGCGTAAGGTAGCTCTAAGTAAAAAATGGATACTCGTAAAAATTAATTAAAAACAAAAAGACCAGGAACGTCACATGGTAATCTTGAACATCTGTCAAGATATCCTTTGCATTGCATTTTGAATTTTCATCTGTGCCACATAATTTTGTTCTGCTGGGCAATATCGACTCTCGAGCCAAATAATGGTCATTCGTGTTGAATTCGAAAAAATCTGCCGCTAAGGCGCGTCGAATGGTTATATGTATAAACTTACACTGAGGCTTCTACAATATTAACGAATGAAAGAGTCGCGAACGCTACAAGCTACTCAAGCGGCAAGAAATTTAACTTTTTTGCATTGTATTGTGACGGGCGATGAAAAGTGGATAGATTGCGATTATAGAATTTTATTGAAAGAAATTGTCGGGTCACCACGGGCATTCACTCATCAAAAGTCGACAACCGTGCCAAACATCCATGGATCGACAATACGAGCAAAAACACGAAAAGGTTATTTTGCATCATCACAACGCTCGACTCAGAATTGAATTAGGACGTCTTACTCTACTCGTCGAATACTACAGACATTGCCCCTTCCCGCAACGCATGAAAAGGCTTCCTAACCCCGAATTCGTATTTTGCCAAAAAGCAATATTCTATCTAGGATCGTAGATAGCGATAGATGATACACGCAAAAATAAACATTTAACCATCTAAATAAGGCTCGAAATTCACAAACAAAAAGCAAAACGGCGGATTCCAATTTGTACATCTGACACATGATATGACTAGGGAGATAGTGCTTAGCATGCCCAAGTGACTCATAACTATAAGGCCAAGCTAAAAATAAAAAAAGTAATAAATCATAAATTACTCTTAATTGTCATTTTTGTAAATGAATGGCTCATTTAGCGTACTAGACCCCGAAACGTTTACTTTTAAAATTGTTAATTAGTTAATACGTTTAAACAGGTTCTGATTTGTTTTCGAATTTTTCAAATGTTTGTCTAATTAAATTTTTTCATTCATTCAAATCTTCAAAAGACACTATGAGGATTGACAGCGCGTGCTCATAAAAGTGTGATTTTTTTCTCACTCAAAATACATACTTTTCTGTAAAGAAAATTGAAGACCACGGCAACTAAATTTATTCAGCAGTTTGCTTGGCTTTATGAGAAGCAAATGCTTTCCAATATACCCCGGCGCGTTGGTTGGCGCTGGTTGTTTGGGTGTCAAAAACAACACTGTGATCATACCTCCATAGAGTCCATATAAGCCAGATATGACTGCGTGATTTTTCTTCATAAAAATAAGTGGGACCCTAAGGATCGTCGTTTCATAGACGAGAAAGAGGTGGAACTGAAATGTAATGCCAAAAATGAATTTGAAAAATGAAAATTTCTAAAAACTGAAAATTCTCGTAATTTTTCAACAGCCTTCGCGTCCCCTTATCAGGATTTCTACCTCAAAAACTGAACGCCTAAAGGAAAGATTGTTTTCTGAATTCACTTTTGAAAATCCTTCTTGATCGTAAGACTTTGTCAAAAACACTGGGCTCTTGTAGAGCTATTTTCGCTATTTCGTAATTACTGAGCCTTAGTGCGGACTTAATATCCGTTGAACACCTATTTCACCTGCCATGGCAGGTTTAGGAGCTTTGCTTAGATATTGACTTCGTTGAGCGACCTCCGAAATAATCGTCTGAACAACTGGAAGTAGTCTCTTTGTAAGTCTTCTCTTCCAAGAAAAGTTACTATCTCTTTTGACTCTCTAAATAGTTTTCGGCGTATTTCTCTATAAGATAATTGTTTACCCTCCAATTTTTATGATAGGTAAGGGAACAAAAAATTAGCTTCCTAAATCTTGATTCAGTATGTAAAAAAACACAATCTTTGGACGTATTCATAGCCTATACTCTCTCCCTCACCAAAACACTGACATCGACTCTCTCGGACGTAAAACAACAACTGCGTATCCAAAATGACTGAAATGTTCATCAAGAGCGGGTAAATTACTAACTTTCTTATGAGTAAAGTCTACATAGACAGACTTCGTTAAATGTGGGTCCCCAGGTTACTGTCCATTCGTTGTAAGGTTGTTTCTCATATCAGCTTTCTCGATGCCAGAATGGCAATATTAAAGGTACTTTTTATTTATGGAATATCTAAAGTATAAATAGCAGTTGTCCCAGGACACCTCCCTGTGGTACACCAGCCATTCTAGTTATTCCCAAGAACTCCTTCAGCCGTATTGGTTATTATGGTATATTATTTTTGGTATTTAACAGATTTTCGTGATCCTCTATAAGTGATAGTAAACAGCTAAGCAAGTCCAAATGCCTTGAGGGCTATAGGCAAAAATAAATCGGCCTGTAGCAGGTTTTCTCATTCAGTTATATGATATCTGCATCAGGGCACTTTAAGTATTCTCTTATTCTTATATTTCTATGGTCACAAAACTTAGATATTCGAGGATTAGTTGGTTACCAAATGACAACATTTTTCGTAAGGTGACTAGTGAAAACTCCAATCTTATCACTTCCTTCATCCCAAATGGTTTTCCCTTATCGATAGCATCTCTAAGGCATTTGAAACACTACTCTCGATGTTTTCTTTATTCCTAAAATTTCCCCAGCTGGTTTGTCTACTAATAAGTCGAAGTTGTTTTTCAATAAAGGTTTCAGTTGATTTATTTTCCAACCAAAATTCAGGGATTGTATGCTTATGCTAATATGACTGGCAATAAAATGTAATATTCCTCATGTTGTTGGTCCTTTTTTTCTCAAAATTTTAAAAGAAAGGTAAAATCCCAGGAAGAAAAGCATATCCGTGGACCATGTTATTCAAAACACGTTAATGTACCAAAACTCAGTAAAAGGCGGCTACTTAATAAATCTGTGTATAAATGGTTTTTGAACACGTGAAATGAACTTCATGGTAGGGGCCCAAGTTATACGACTAAAATCAGACTGCAAGTTTTGAGTAAAAGTGAAAATGAATCTTCAGCATTCTTATAGTATTGTATTGAGTCAGTATCCAGGCTCACATTTGAGTCGTATCGAACGGCCTTGAGGGCTTTTATTTCAAGAGCGTATCTTTACCAAAAAAAAAAAAAAACAATCAAGAGAATAGGAAAACCGAAATAGTGAAACGCAAACCGAGTTCCAAATATTTTTTTATCATACTAGGACGGTGATAAGCTGATTTTATCGTGGACCCAAAGCAGTCGCCAGATTCTAATATTTTAGAAATCATCAGTAAAGAGCCAGCGTGTGAAACAAAATTGTTCTACGAGTAAAAACATTGATGAAAAACTTGTTGAAGTTGTACAACAAACTTTCCAGTAACGACAGAAGATAGATAAAGGTTTTATAGATTGTTATACCTGATTGTGGCTCAAGATACAATTAAGGCTACTACAATCGCCGTTTTGGTACCACACCTCGTTTGACCGAGATTGTAAGACAAAATTGCTAAAACGTTTAGACACGATAAAAATAATCACGATTCTGGCGCACAACGCATCAACCAATAAGATGGTAACCACTGTAGAATGTTAGAGTAAAGTAAAGCGAAGCTAGTTTTTGGCTTTTAAAGGCTTTTAGGAAATATGTACGTAAAAAGACCAGCAAGCCAAACACCACGCTCAATTGAACTAATACGAAATTTGGTTCAAAGTAGGGAGAGGTACACCTTAACCTGAAAAATTATTATTTTAAGCCACCTTCTCGAAAAGACTTGCTATTGCAGATATCTTGTTGATAATTGTGAAACTGAGGATAATCAGCCTCATGCGTCAAGGGTATACAGATTTCATTGGTTTCCACCCATTTTTGGTACAAACAGCACAATTTCAAATATTGAAGTCTTTGATCATGGGCTACGGGCTTCCCTTTGTATTCGTTTTTCTTTTAAAAAGGTTTAATTATAACAGTGGGCTGAAGTATGCAGATGCGGAGAAACACTCGTCGAATGGTCTTTAATAATGGCAGCTGATATGTGGAAGTTGAGGCTAAGAAGAAGTTCAGAGAAATATTTATTATAAGTTATCAATGCCTTTAAGCCAGCTTTGCTGACATTATGCTACATAATGACCTGAATTTATCCACACCTAACTATAAATGCTATCGCTGTGATAGAACTGATAGGCGGGGTGGTGGCGTTGCAATTCTAACTACATAAACGATTAATTCAGAATTCGCTCTTACTTGTGATAAAAACTAGTAATGAAGAAAACGTAGGCGTTGAATTAGTATTAAGAAATCTGCAAAAGATCAAGGTGTTTTGTGCATATTTCCCTGAGGGGCGTGTTAATAATGAAAAATTTGCTGTAAAGAATGATTTTCGCTTTCACTTTCAATTCAATGATTTACATTGAGCGGTGAAGTACTGGTTGGGGGAGACTTTAACTGCATAGAGATTGGGGTTGCTTAAGGGCAAACTCTTGGGACAATATTTTTCAAATCTTTGTGCGACATTGCCAATTGTTGTAATGTTTCCTCCTAGTCCCACTTATTTCCCTTGTGGCTCACGCGGCCAACCATCTGTCCGTGATATGTTACTAACGTGCCCTATCTAGGAACGCAACCAGTCGTTATGAATGTACTTAGGTCTGATCATATGCCTGTTTTCTGTAAACTTAGACCGCCAGGTGAAAAACAATTCCAATATACTCGAAACATAAAAAATGCAAACTGGTCGTGATTTAGACCGGAAATTAATTTCGTGTTGCGACAAACACCAGTAGACTTAGACGAAAGAAAGTATTGACGTTATCTTAGGTCGATTCTCATCAATTATCTTGAACGCTGCTGACAAAAGTATTCCAGAAAAGCCAGTAAAAGTAACTTGCATTAAACTTAATATTCATAAAATTAAGGAATTACTACAGGAAAATTTGGCAGAGATATCAGGACCCCTTTTACAGACGTGAGGTAACTAATCTGAACAAGTTGATTTCGCAAGAAATATCACTTTTTCGCAACCAAGACTGGAATAGGAAACTAAATTCTCTAGAAAAAAATGCAAAACCTTTTTGGAATATTTTTAAGGTAATCAAAAATAAAAAAACGGCAATTACCTTATCTAAAAGACTCAGTTAACACCTACCTTTCAGATGTCGACAAAGCAAATGCACTTGCTGTGAACTTTGCCAAAAATGACAACATCTCAAGAGACTTAGGTGATAAGGAAACTGAAAATATAGTCAACACAACAATTCAAACATATTTTTCGCATAGTGCTCCTTACTCGACTTCAATAAACTTTCTTGTAGACGAAGATTTACAACATATAGTTAATAATTTAAAGGTCAGGAAAGCCGGAGGTATAGATGGTATCCAAAATGTATACATTAAACACTTA
This sequence comes from Merodon equestris, assembly GCA_958301585.1. Taxonomy (NCBI): domain Eukaryota; kingdom Metazoa; phylum Arthropoda; class Insecta; order Diptera; family Syrphidae; genus Merodon; species Merodon equestris. The sequence goes on along the minus strand of OY284415.1, from coordinate 49,108,539 downwards.
CCAAAATCTGGCCTTAGATATCAAACGTTCCTTATTAATGCCTGCCTGAAAATAGGGTACTTTCCTGATGCTTGAAAACTAGCAAAAATTTTCCCTGTCTTTAAATCTGGAAAACCACCCGAAAGTCCTGGAAGTTATAGGCCAATAAGCCTGCTCAGTAGTCTTAGCAAAGTACTTAAAATACTTAAGAAGCAAATGTTAAAGCATATCTGTGATAATGACATATATCCTAAGGAACGATTTGGATTTAGGCAATACCATAATACTTCGCATCATGTGCTCTGAATATGCAACTATTTACATAAAACAAAATCGGTCTGTTGGAAAATCGACGGGATTGGTACTATAAGACATAGAAAAGGCATTCGACTCTGTCTGGCATAACAATTTATTGTTTAAAATGATTAACTTTAACTTTCCGTCCTACATTTGTAAAATAGTTCAAAGTTTTCTATCTAGTCGCCGTTTTAAGGCCCATGTCAACTGTGCTGTCTCTGATTTAATAACATTCGATACTGGTGTCCCCGAAGGCTCTGTGTTAGGTCCAGTCCTCTATAACCTACATCTGATTTCCCCAGATTGCATAACTCTGACGCAGCCATTTTTGGTGACGATACTGCAATACTTACATCGCACGCGTTTGGTTCGAATTTTGAAAACAACCTACAGAATGCGATGGAAGTATTGATAAAATACTTTTCAAAGTGGAAGATTAAGTTAAACCAAAATCAAATGCAAACTATCTTTTTCACCAAAAAAAGAAAGAGTTGCCTCCAGCCCTCCACTCAGCTACAGATTAATGGAATAAGCATACCCTGGGAGTCATGTATTATAATATAGGAATACACCTCGACTCAAAATTGATATTCAATGAACACATAAAAAGGGCGATTACAAAAGCAGATGTCGCCATCAAAATGTTGTATCCCTTCATAAACCGAAAATCACTATTGTCTACAGAAAACAAGATTATAATATACAAAGTCATTTTTCAAGCCATTCTTTTATATGGTTGCCAAGTCTGAGGCGACTGCCATATTAAGAAACTGCAGATATGTATGTATGTCAAAATAAAGATCTAAAAATGATGCTCAATTTACCACACTAGATCCATACTAGATCTACACGAAAAAGCGAATGTTGAACTGATTTGTGTAAGAATTGAAAAACTTAAATCTTAATTTGTAGACCGATGTAGTCTTGCTGGCAACCCACTTAAAAACGTATTAAACACTCAGTGAAATATCCAATTATGTATTTATCTATTTATTTATATATTTATCGAATTTTTTTTTTTTTTTCATTATTTATATATTTATTTATTTATTTATTTTTCTATTTATTTATTTATTTATTTTTTTGTTTACTTATTTATTTATTTATAATTTTTACTTTGTACAATTTGTTATGTTATTTATTTATTTTTTATTGTTCTGATCATTTTCTTCCTTTTCTCACCTAGAAGGTGTCTTGTCGTATTTTTCCTTCTGTTGACATCAAAGTTTTACTAAATATAAATCCATTTTGCTACATTACCTAAAATTCTGTGGAAAAATAAGTTTATCAAATCTCTGTATAATGAACAAACCTATGTAAAAATTTACTATACGAAAAAAAAAAAATGACGACGGCTAGCATATAATTTCAAAGGGCTAACAAGAGCTTTTACATGATTATAATGCTCTACGACATTCATCGCTTCGAAAAAGTAGATTAAAATTGTACAATTGTACAGAGCATACGCGTCAAGCACAAGGCTGTTGAAAAATTGTAAAAATATAAGCAAAAATAAGTTAATGCATATTTAAACCACGTGGAAAAATTAAATTCTTGCCTTTTTCAAAGACGTTGCAGAATTTCAGTGAGCTACAAGACGAGTTACGAGGGAAAGTGATCGATTTGAAAAACTGCCGTACACTGAAGGGGGCATTTGAAGAATTTCTGAATCAAAAACGAGAAAACATATCTGGCGAAAATTGCACCAGAATCTCCGAATTGGGAACTGAATACATTAGGAACCTCGATCGTATAAAACTTTTGTGATTGTGATCGTAGTCTTTTTTTTATTTTTTTAAGTTTTTTTTAAATTACTACTAAGTGATAAGCAAATAAATAAAAATGTCATTTTTTTCAAAACCATGAGATTTCCGATATATTAAATATATTTTTTTATCAACATTTGCGATTGACATGTGATTAAAAAGGTAGGTATTGGACAAGGATAATTAAGTGGTAGTCCGTTTCTAAGTATTTTTCATTTTCTGAACCTGCACTTCTTGTAGCTCGTGGTCAAAGAGCACACACATAAAAAAAAGTCCTTACTATAATACTCTTGCGCGAAATATTACTCAGCGCACCTAAATTATCGCAACTCGCTTAGGTAGTGTGACTTAAACCTTAACCTAGGTCGGTGAGGTATTTTTTTCTTAAGTTTAAATTTTTATGACACTCTCTTCCTAATGTAAATTTTACAATATTTTTTTTTAATATTCGATTTTATCAAACAAAAGTATGGAGAAGTCAGCCGCGTTTTACGTTGAGCCATTCGCCATCATATTATTTTAATTAACTCCATGGCACGCGTCCTAGACAAATTTTTCTTTATAAGAGCAAAAAATCGAAAATTGCGTTAAAAATGCTAAGTCACTTCACCGGGTCAGAGGACTTTCCCTCCCTACTGCCGCTATACACCTTTTTGGTAAGCGGCCTTAATTTATTTCAGGATTAAAACAAAAAGGATTGTGAATAAGTAAAAAAATGTTCAACTTACCGTTGGATCACTGCAACGTTCGCATTTGCAGACGAACCTTTTCTTCATCTTCAAAAACAAATATCTCTCATAATTGTTATTAAACAGTTTCGTGTAGCTCGTCGTCAGCTCCGTACCTTCGGGTATGTCCTTAGCAGCCGTCACCACCATTGTATACTTGCCATTGCCATTGTCTTCAAACGTGTACGTGATGTTCGGCACACATTCATGGTTAATCAATGCAAACATTGGGAACAGGGCCCGATGCGGAAAGTCCTCATAGTCGGTGGTTTTATCCTTGACCGCAGCATCAAACCCGTTCATTCTAAGCACGGCTACTGTATGATGGATGAGTGCTACACTTTCCTTTTCCTTTGGAAAGTTGTGGAAACAAGCCGCCGCCACACGCACCTCGGTCCGATGATTGTTGTCCAAATCGCCTTGCAGGCTATTAATCAACTCTTGCTGATCCTTGCTCAAAAGGAGAACACGCACAATAGTGAGCAAACGGATTAGATTGGAATCGGCAACATTCGGTTCGCGAGGCTTCCATTGCCTAAACATCTCACATTCGTCACGATGCTGCTTCTGTTTGCTACAAAGCTGGCACACGGGCAAACCACATCCGCGACGGCACATAAATTTGGTTTCATCTAGGACTTTAAAGCATATCGAACACCAAGTGAGTTTTTCCTCCCTGTTGGCCTCGGGACCGATCAGGAGTGCCGTGTCACGGAAGATAACTTCACCACGTTGAATATTTTCCTTTGCAAATAGTCCACGACCGGCGATTTTCGACTCACGTATATCCCATTTGGCATCTTTCGATTTTAACGGTCCCAAATGGATGTCCATAAGAGTAGATAGACGATTCATCGAGGACATTGTACACAATTTTATAATTCACAATTCACAAGTAAAATTAAAGACTTTCGGGTTGCTAGAGCTTTTTCAAAACGAGCGGCTTAACGTCTGGTAAAGAACTATCGTCCGTTGTCCAGCGTAGCCCATATTTAAAAACATTTTATCGTAAAAATGACGGCGGCGAGTGGTGGTTGTTTCGTCGTTGTGGCCAATTAATGATCGCCAAAAATGTTGGCACGACGCCAGTGACAGACGACTACTAGTGGCCAAATTGGCGTTCCGGTCGACGGGTGGGTAAAAAATTGTGCTCATCGAATGCCATTGCAGTTTTTCTATTAATGTTGAACGCCTGAGAATGGTCGAGATGTTTAGCGGTTGAGTGCAAAGCATACTGACAGCTCCGGTTGTTTTACTGCGTATCCTGTGATCAGTGATTCTGCGACCAATTGGCCATTCGACGGATGATGATGAATTGTGAGTCGGGCGATGTGGTGTGGATTGTGATGGGGAGTCAAGTGTTCATATTATAATTGGAGCGTTGAGTGACAAGTTGCTCATACGAGTACAAACAGGAATGTTGGGGCGTCACGCAGGGAATCAAATTTATTTATTGTATAATGGATGTCATAAGTGGTGGCTATGATTTATGAGTGCGGATATTGGCGGGTGGGGTCTTCTGGCTATTGTGGCTATAGACTCTTTGCAGCCAGATTTTTGCGGAGGTCTGTGGGTAATAGGCTGTTCGAATTAAATACTGATCTCATAATTAGATTTAATTTCATGGATAACTGGTGGCAGGCCGCGAGACATTGTGGACCCAATATATTGGCAGGCAACTAGGAATGATGCACTAAATATTTGTAATACTTGCCACATGAGAAATTAAGGCCTGTCGTAAACATTTAGCTTGTTGGATTCTCTTGACTTCTTCTCCCAGAATTTTTGAGAAGGGGCTTCAATAAAATAAAAGCTCGGCTAACGTCTGTTTGACGTTTTTAAGATAGTGATCTTAGGTATGTGGCACATCTATCAGATATATTTGATTTAATTTTGGAAGAACTTGGTCTATACCTGTTTTCGAAATCAAAAGCTACTAAGCAAACCAAAGATATGAGAAAAGCCTATTAAAGAGTCATCAATTCGTAGACCTGAAAGGACAGTTGCTCAGATTTCAATGCCACCCCATTTGATTGAGATATAGGCCCTAGAATGATTAGATTCCGACTTGCACAACATCGCTTTTGGCGTCTCATATTTGACAACGACGGGCTATGTGAAAGCAAATGGAAGTGAATTGAAGCATGAAAGTGAATAAATACAAGAGAATAGCAATTCCCGTCATATGTCAGGCGGGGAGGTTGAGAACTCGAGATTGAAACTCAAATTGCAGATGCAACTTTGCCAAAAAAAAAAAACATTAAATATATATTTGAATCGTTGCAGACACTCTTTCGTCGTTATTAATTCTTCCTCATCCTATACATATTTTCGTTTTCATTATAAATGATATTAAGAACAATTTTCGAATTATGTGTTTTTATATTTATAATGAACCGTTGGATGAGAAATATGTGGGTAGACACTGTCCACGTGATGATAGACATACTCTTACGTATAAGATATTTAAAAAAAGACGAACCACGCTAAGCGGTTGCGATTTTGATTTTATTTAATTTGGTTTTCCCAAAGTACCTTTGATTTATAGTATTTATCAAAATTTAGGAAAATTATTTTAGAAGTGAGCTTCTAAGCTTTGAATATTTTAAAATATTTTCTATTGCAATGTATCTAAAATAAAAATTTAATTCTCGATATATAGCCGTATGCAATGATGTTTGTGATTTTATGAGTTTTTCGTTTTATTGCCATCTCATCCGACAGCGAATTTGATTTTCACTCTTGAATTAATCTTTCAAACTAGCGACCAATAAATGTGTTTCTGTTCGAATTATTTAATCAAGAACGTCCCTCGTAAATCATTGGAACTATTTGTTTATATTTTTTTTTTGTTTTGCAAAAGGCAAACATTTCAGTGCATTCAGAAATTCGTGAATCGTTTTTCGTTTTTCAACATTTAATAAATCATATTAGGCCTTTAATGTGTTCACCAAAGAACAAAGATCGAACGTCAGAAACTGGCGCCGAAATATTTTTTCTGTGAATTATTACGTTTACCATCGGAGAAGCGTGTGTTCAAAAACCTGTCCGCCCTCACAACCTTGGAACCTGATTACACATGGATCTATCAAATCAAAAACATGAGTTTTTTTTCGAAATGAGGAGTTCCTCAAATACGAGAAAAAGAACGTTATTTTTCTACGAACAGAAAAAGAGGGAAGAGAACCGGCTTCTCAGAAAGAAAAAGGAAAGAGCATGAGAAGCACGCGGTCGAGGAGATGGAAAGGTGCTACAGCAGGAATGAAGTCCGAAAGTTTTACCAGAAAGTAAAACATTTATCCAGAGGATATAAATTTCGGACTGAAGCCTGTCGGGACGAAAATGGACAACTAGTAGTAAAATCGCAGTCGATGCTGAGAATTTGCAATCATTTTTGCAGACTGTTAAACGGCGACGAAAACCCAAATACCGTTGTTAGGCAGAATACCCCACTCAATCTGGATGAGGATAGACAAGGATTCCGTCCTCCCGACTCTGACGAAGTCAAGATAGCAGTATCGAGACTTAAGTCGAACAGAGCAGCTGGAGCGGACGGACTGTCCGCGGAACTGTTTAAAGCAGCTGGGGATGGTCTGGTAGGACGCATGCACCAGCTCATCTGTAAGATATGGTCGGAGGATGCCCGAATCTCAGTGTCGTTTGCCCGATCCAAAAGAAAGGAGAGCTTTTTGACTGCGCCACCTATAGAAGGATAAGTCTCCTTAACATCATCCACAAAATCTTCTCTGCCATTTTGTGTGAACGCCTGAAACCGTTCTTCAACAACCTGATAGGCCCATATCAGTGTGGTTTCAGGCCAGGGAAGTCAGTAGACCAAATCTTCACACTGTGGCAGTTCCTGGCAAAGACACAAGATATGCAGACCGACACTCACCACCTATTCGTCGACTTCAAGACCACATATGACAGCGTGCATACAGACGAGCTATATAAAGCCATGTCTAGTTTTGACATCCCTACCAAGCTCGTCAGATTGTGTAGGATGAAGCTGAATAACTCTTGCTACTCCATCAAGGTCGGAGACTTTCAATGTCAAAAAAGGATTTAGGCAAGGCGACGCGCTGTCATGTGACTTTTTTAACTTACTCGAGAAGATCGTGTTAAACGATTTTCCAAAAGTCTGTTCAACTGCTGGCTTACGCAGGTGATATTGACGTGATTGGTTGAACATGGTGAGCCGTCAATGAGGCGATTGCTGGCATTGAAGCGAAGCGGCTAAAATGGGGCGAAACAAAGTACATGTTGTCATCAAGAAAAGACGTAGAGCATCGACGCCTCGAACAGCGCATCACAATGGGCAGCATGAACTTCGAGGTAGTCAAGGACTTCGTCTATCGCTCGGCAGTAAATAGGGACAACAGCATCGGTACCGAGATCAAACGCAGAATCACTCTTGCCAATCGCTGTTTTTTTTTTGGGTTCAAGAGGCAATTGAGTAATAGAGCCCTCTCTCGAAAAACCAAGTTGGGTTTACATAATTGTTAGAAGCGTATGATGAAGCTCTTGGTCTTCACGAGAAAAAAGTTCTATGTGCGATCTTTGGTCCTGTTTGCGTTGATGGCATCTGGAGGAAAAGATTAAATCAAAAACTATATGGGCTGTTCGCCGGCATGTACCTGGTTAAGCGTCTACGGATACAACGCTTAAGATGGCTAGGCCATGTAGAGCGTATGGACAACACAGCTCCAGCCCGAAGAGTATTTGAATCCGAGCCATTGGGACAACGCAACAGAGGTTCACACAAGTGGAAAAGGAACTCGACCAACTTGATGTGCGAAATTGGAGAAGGAGATTGCGTCGGCTGGAGACGCTTGTTTGTTGAGGCCCAAGCCCACACCGAGCTGTAGCGCCATCAAAAGAAGAAGAAGAAGAATCAAATGCAAAAGAGGACTAAAGAGATGGGCCTTATTGGGGGATATGTTCCAACTTCCACAACGCGTGGACGAAACCCTCGGAAAAAAAACGATTATTAATGTTGTATAGTGTTTTTTCAATGAGTTGAGTTTTTTTTTTGACAAAACCTTCATTAATATGACAGTCTATAGCTTTAGTCATAGCTTGTAAAAATTTACCACCGGAAGTAGGATATATGGAAAACAATAAATTCCACTCAACGTGCATACATGCAACTAAAAGTGCAAATAAAAGTGTACAGTCTCCTATTTCCGTCTGGGACTAAACAAATGATCGCAATCGCAACAATGTTGTCGAATGTTCTGTTCATTGGTAACGATCTCACAAATCTGATTTTACGACTCATGATTGAATTGATTTTGCAATTTTATGTGCTTTGGGTTGCAACAACACCTCTTTCCAAACATCCAATTTATTTCTTCCCGTTCAAGCGTATTAAAGTCGCCAGGGTGCATTAGCTTATTATATTCACCTTTATACATTGTATTATTCTTACTTTTACGTTTAAGACTCCAACGTTTTTTATGAATAATATTGAAATTTTTGTACAATGCTTATGGGAATGACAAAAATTATAAATTATTCGTCCAGTAATTTCTAAGCACGAATTTGATTCCTTAGACAAGGTCTATTCACAAAAGATTTCCAACTATTTCTACCGCCTTAATTCGCTGAAATATTTGCTTGTCTCTCTGACTATTGTCCTTCTGCAAGTAGATTTTGGACGTCCTCGATTCCTTCTACCTTGCGCATTCCATTCCAAGGCAGCGTGAATAATTACCTAATCAACCGTACTTTAGTTTTATTATTTGTTTATCTATTGGCTGTTGATTCGTGATGGCCCATAAACGTTCATTGCTTATTCTTCTCAGCCACCAAATTCTTAATATCTGTCGCAAACATCCATTAACAAAGGTTTGCAGTTTGTGTGCGTTTGCAGCTGTCACGAACCATGTTTCTGAACCATAAAACAGAACGGTTTTAACACAAGTATTGAATATTCTTATTTTGGTTTTTAGGTGCAAACCTTTAGCACCTCAAACCTTTTTTTAGGTTGACAAACTCACATCTAGCTTCGAAGCCGGTTATCAATATCAACAGCAGCGTACCCATCCGAAGCAACCACGCTTCCAAGATATTCGAACTGAACCACGACTTCTATACTATATGTTGGCTATTTATAATAAATTGTGCATTATTATTGGCGTTTATCCTCAATGATTTATTTTTGGCGATGTTAATTTTTAGACCAGCCTTACTACATTCCTTCTCCACAGCTGTAACTTGGGCTTGTATATTACAGTGCCGATTTGAAATAAAGACAAGATCATCAACGTACTCAAGGTCACTTAGCTTGTTCCGCAGGCCCCAGTCTATACCCCACCGTTCCGGTCCACCGTTTCTAAAACAGCGTCTAAGGCGGTGATAAACAAAAGGGGTGATAATGCACATCCTTGTGTTACGCCACTTGTAGATTGAAATGGATCAATGAGAATACCATTATGCAAAACGCGACTAGTCGCATTTTCATAACTGCTTTTTATGATTTTACCTATTTTTGAAGGCTTCAAGGGCTCTCCATAGAAAGCCACGTTTTAGCCTATCAAACACCTTTCCAAAAATCGGACAAAATCCAGCTTGGTTTCTTTGGATAAGGTTATTTAGCGGCAATGCAATTCGACTTAATAAGATTTTGGTAAATATTCTGGATATTGTTGGCAGTAGCGAAAAACCTTTTTTTGTCACCCTTTTTGGAATTTTGACTATGCTTAATGCTTCTTTCCATTTTTTTTTGAATATTTTCGGAGTTGCAGACTTCTACAAATAGTCTTACTGGCCATAGTGTCTGGCAACGCTTTAAAACTTTCGACAGGTAAATTGTCACTTCCTGCCGCTTTCCCGCTCTTTAATGACATAATTGCTTCATACATTTCATTTATACTGGGTGGCCTGCAGTCTATAGATCTGTTGTATAATCATCATTGATCATAATTAATGCAGCAAAATTCAAAATTTCAGCGGACACTTTTTTTTAAAACTCATCTTGTCTCGCAAAATGTTGCTTCTAACGAAATTCCGTCACAAAACGAATTCAACTCATCATTCCCGTCTGAGGAAATGATAGAGTTAGATGATATAGATTTTATCGTTTCCAGTGTCAAGCCCGGAAAATCTCCCAGTTTTGATAAGGATCTCCACTCACCACGAGTGGAGATATACGCTAGCCTTTGTATTTTATTGAGTTTATTCATGTCACTTTTTTGTTCACATTTTTTCCACCAAACAACAGTGCCATAAAGTATGGTTGGTTTAATCATTTAATTGTATATCCAAAGACTCATTTTTGGGTTTAGCCACCATACTAAGCTTATAAGTTGTTTTAGGGCCCATAGAGCTTTGATTGGCTTGAGTATATTTTGTTTATGTGCGCATTCCAAGAGAGTTTTTGGTCCAATATTATTTTTTGATTTTTAAGGTTTGACGTTTATTTATTCTTCTTCTTATCAATCGAATTATGTATGTGTGTTTTGCTGGGATTAATGGAGCGTCCTTATTTTTCCCATCAGTTCCAGGTTATTTCTTGGGCTCTTTGCATGAAGTTACCTATAATGTCCTCATGTTTTCCTTTTAAGATTATGTTTATATCGTCATCATATCCGAAGGATGTGAATCCATTATTATTAAGTACCCAGGGAAGTTCGTCTATCAGAATTGTCTGTGGTCTACCTTTTTTCTGCAAAGTGTATTTGTTAATGATAAATGATTTGCATTATCAAATGCCCCTTCTATATTCATAAACGCGCCAATCTCCTTTGCTTTCAGCGACTTTTCTACAATGTCCGTGATCTTGTGAAGGGCAGTTATTGTAAATTTACCTTTTTGACATGCTGCATAAGTCTCTTTACGAACGCCATTTAATCGAAATGTTATTAACGTTCCTAATAATAGGAACGAAGACACTATATCATTTGTGAAGACACTATACATCATTTGTTTCTACATCTTGCCCTCACAACCTATTGAATCCTATGAACTCGCCATCAACACAATCGACCAATTAACCGATTTAAGAAACCCTCAAGATGAAATCCTTGTTTTCGGTGACTTCAACCTTCCTCATCTTAAATGGATCCAATTAGACGATCAATCGTCTTACACTGCCACCAATCCCACTACTGCCAAAGAATGTCTCTTCTTGGATCGCCTAACAGATTCAAACCTCAGCCAAGTTAGTGGCGTACTAAACTACATGGGTAGACAACTCGACCTCATATTCACAACCGATCCTCTCAACTCTTCTGTTTCACTTAGTCCCCTTTCTCTTTCAACCATCGATAACTTCCATCCTCCCCTCCTCCTTTCCTTCTTTCTTATGTCATCGAAAACAAATTAAATCTACTTAATGATGAATTCACTCCTGGACCCGACGGTCTCCCTGCCATATTTCTAAAAAAATGCTCCTCAACCATCTCTCGCCCTCTCTCGAAAATCTTCACTCTATCCCTATCCCAAGGTGAATTCCCCCGCTTATGGAAAAATTCATTTATCACCCCTATACATAAAAAAGGTCCGAAGAACGTTGTTAACAACTATCGTCCCATTGCCAAACTATCACATATACCTAAACTCTTCGAGAGTGTTTTGTATGAAACACTAAGTTTTCGCTGCAAGTCATTAATCTCCCCTAGACAACACGGTTTCCTCAAATGCAGATCCACAACCACTAACCTTGTTGAATTTGTGTCCTTTACCCTATCAGCCTTAGAGAACGGCAAAGAAGTCGACGTTATCTCAACCGATTTCAGTAAAGCCTTCGATAAAATCTCCCACAGACTGATACTCTTCAAATTGTCCTCCCTTGGCTTCGACCCCATCTCTTTGAAGTGGATATCTTCTTACCTGGAAAATCGCTATTATAATGTTCGTTTTAGATCTGCCTTCTCTAACCCCTTTTTAGCCTCCTCCGGCGTCCCCCAAGGCAGCCACTTAGTTCCACTTCTTTTCGTTCTTTCCATAAACGATCTTGAATTGGTGATCAAACACTCCCACATCTCATTATACGCCGACGACACCAAGTTCTTCAAGACCATTTCCTCCAGTCATGACTCTTCCCTTATTCAATCTGATCTCAATAGCTTTTCCATCTGGTGCTCCAAAAATTGCTTAGAGTTTAATATTTCCAAATGCCAATCAATTACCTTTTCACGTAAACGAATCAAATCTCCTCCTCATCTCTACTTCCTCAATAATCAACCCATCTCCACGGTTCAAGTCATTCGCGATCTTGGCATATTATGTGACCAAGAGCTTAATTTTCGGGCACACATCGATGAAATAATCCTTAAACCTAATTCTGCACTCGGTTTCGTGAAGCGATGGTCTAAAGAATTCTCGGACCCTTACGTTACCCGATCTCTTTACATAACCTTTGTCCGGCCCCTTCTTGAATACGCCTCCCAGGTGTGGTCTCCCTACCAACAAACCTACATTTCTAGAATCGAGAGCATCCAACGCCTATTCCTACGTTTTGCTCTTCGAGGTCTCCCCTGGGGCAATCCTTTGATTTTACCACCCTACCAAGACCGCCTTAAACTATTCAACATGAACACGTTGGAAGAAAGAAGAGTTGTATCTGACATTCTTTTTATCCATCGTCTCCTTTCAGGTACCATTGACTGCGCGACTCTCTATAACTCTGTCTCTATCAACACTAACCCCCGCAACGTACGAAATCCCCGTCTCTTCTATCTACCCACCCCCCGTACTGCCTATGGCTCCAATGAACCTATTTCTCGTATGCTGGGAATTGTTAATTCGAATCCTTACTTCGATTTCAACCTCAGCACTCGATGCCTAAAAATCCGCCTTCTTAACCACCCTCCCCTTCTCCCTACCTAGTAAGTGAGATTAGGTTAAGATTAGATTAAGCTAGCTTGAATTAAGCCCAATAAATGGGGGCGTTCGCCCCCACGAAAATTAATTCCTTCTATCAGTTTGTCAACTACAAAAGGAAATCTGATGGCTACCCAACTTCACTCTCCTTCAATGGCGACACCTCGAATGATCCCAAGACAATCGCCAACTTTTACAAACAATCTTTCTCCGATGACTCCTTTGTACCGGACACTACTTACTTCGACTACTTACCTAAAAAAAGTTCCTCCATTGTTTCTGTTCCGCCCTCAAAAATATTCAACTCATCTCTGTCCCTTGGAAAAATTCCCCAACTATGGAGAACCGCTCCTGTTCACAGAAAAGGACCGAAGAATGATGTTAACAACTACCGCCTCATCACCAAACTGTCACACGTACCCAAACTTTTCGAAAATTCTTGCAGATCTCTAATCTCCTCTAAAAAACACAACTTCCTCAAATGCAGGCTTACAACCACAAACATTGTCAAATTTGTGTCCTTCACACTCTCAGCATTAGAGAATGGAAAGGTCGACGTCATTTCAATTGATTTCTGTAAGGCCTTCGACAAAATCTCCTGCAAACAAATACTGTTCGAACTGGCTTCTCTTGGCTTTGAACCCACTGCGTTAAAGTTGATATCTTCTTATTTAAAAAGCCGTTACTACAGTATTCCTTTTAGGTCTGCCTTTTCCAACCTTTTCTTAGCTTCTTCCGGCGTTACCCAAGGCAGCGACCTAGGTCCACTTCATTTTATTCTTACCACTAACGACATTGAGTTTGTCATCAAACATTCCCACCTCTCACTGAACGCCGACGACACCAAGTTCCTCAAGACCATTTCCTCGCAACAAGATTCTTCCCTTATTCAATCGGATCTCAACAGCTTTTTCTGGTGCTCCAAAAATTGCTTGGAGCTTAACATTTCAAAATGCCAATCAATTACCTTTTCACGTAAACAAATCAAACCTCCCCCTCGTCTCTACTTCCTCAATAATCAGCCCATCTCCACTGTTCAGGTTATCCGTAATCTTGGCATACCATATGCCCAAGAGCTCAATTTTCGCGCACATATCGACGATATAATTTTTAAAGCTAACTCTGCACTCGGTTTTGTGAAGCGTTGCACATAGGGGTATTTTGATGATCTAGCTGCTCAAAAATCAATTTTTAAGAAGTTGTCGCAGGTAAAAAAAAACTGTTTTTTATAGTTCTCGAATGACTAGAGAACAATATACAGTCCTTCCCGGTCTCTTATCGAGTGCACCCGCGCATTTGTTTTGTCGGTAAATAGTCATCGCTTCAACTGCACGTATCTTAAGCGTTTCCTTAGTGTGGTAGTATCTTACAAAAAGTTAAATATTTTCGTGACAACAGACTTCTTTCAAAATATTGTGATGGATATGGATCAAGAAGGTAAGAACGCATATAGTCAAAATATGATGCTGTATTTTTTGTGATTGGATATTTTTATTTGACGTTTGAAAATATAGTTTAAAATTTAAAAAATATAAAAATATAATATAAATTTAAAAAATATAGAAATTTCAACAAAGGTGGATAAAAACTGCTAAAACGGAAGCTGGATTTCTTCATAATAATGACGGTTGGCTAAAAAGTACATTCGAAATACCGAGAGCGCAGCCTAAAAGTTCGGGTCGACCATCAAAACCATTTAATGAGCTGATTGAAAGAAGTAAGAGAAGGAAAACTGAAACCTTACGTATTACAGCGGATAATGATGTGTTAATCTATGCTGCACAAACGAAATTATAAACATCTGGAAAAAAAGATTCATCAAGTATACTTAAGCAGATTATGAATTCCTCAACGAGAGCTACAAGATTGAAAAAAGCATACAAAATAGTACAAGATGACAAAAAAAAAACAGCTAACACTTTTATCAGCAAGGATGTTTTACGTGATCTAAGACCAGATAAATCTGACTCATTAGAGCTGTTCTGCAAGTGGGGCTGTGTTGGATCACAGCGGCCACAATTCAAACAATAGATGGAAAATGACGCCACAGATAGCAACATTTTTCAAAATAGGTTTGTACCACTTCGTTTGGTATATGGTACCAAAACGGTATGGCAAAATCCAACCCATTCCTCACCGCATTATTGTCGTTCTATTAGAATCAGATTCGTTAAAGAAACTGTGGATATAACCCGAGAAGAAATTGAGTATGTGGAAAATGCCATTAAAGCCCTACAAAAAACTACATTTTTACTGGAGGAGAAGTCATATTCTGTAAGACATACTATGATGCTAACAATGGTAGACGCAAAAGTATGTAATGCCGCCAAATAGACCACGTCAACAATAAGGTGCTACATTTGTGAAGCAACATCGAGAGAATTCAACGATTTAACCATCAAAAGAGATGTTTATACAGACGCACTTTCAATCGTATTATCCACTTTGCACGCCTTCGTCTGTTTGAGAGCATATTGCACCTCACATACAAACTCACTGTAAAAAAATGGCGGTTAAGATCTGACGTTGACAAAGCTATTATTAAGGAGAGGAAAAAAATCATTCAAGAGAAATTTAGACGTGAAACTGGATAGTGGATGTACCGAAAGTTGGGTTTGGAAGTCCAATGATGGTAACACAAGTATAAGATCTTTTCCCAATTCTGAATTAGCTGCGGAAATAACTGGAATTGATTATAATTTCATTTACCATTACGACTTAAAATCATCCTTGTGTCCATTTGCACAAGTTTGCAGATTATTGCATAGACACTGCAAAACTTTATATAAGTTTGTATCCGTGGCATCCTATGACACCTACGATGCACAAGATCCTGGTGCATGGTGCTACTGTCATAGACAAGGCATTGTTGCCAATTGGGTTGCTCTCGGAAGAAGCCGCTGAGGCACAAAATAAACATTTCCTGTTGTACAGGCAGAATTTCGCGAGAAAATTTTCAAGGGTCAAGTGCAACACTGATATTATAAATTGATTATTACTCAATTCTGACCCACTGATTACTGGAATGAGACCAACCCCCAAAAAAACAAAACATTGCCATTCACGAAAGAAGCAATTGCTTTGATGATTACTGCTGTCCCTGATCCTGAAAGAGACTCAGATTCTGATTTAGAAGAGGTTTCTGGAAGCACTAAAAATGATGAGGATGATGAAGAACCATGGAACTGATC
This sequence comes from Merodon equestris, assembly GCA_958301585.1. Taxonomy (NCBI): domain Eukaryota; kingdom Metazoa; phylum Arthropoda; class Insecta; order Diptera; family Syrphidae; genus Merodon; species Merodon equestris. The sequence goes on along the minus strand of OY284415.1, from coordinate 49,092,750 downwards.
ATCACCACAGTTACATAAATTGTATAACATTTTGCTTAAGAAAATAATAAATATCGAAGTTATAACTTACTAAAATATATTTTTATTATATCTTTTCCTAATATTTTAGGTCAGTTATCCTTCGTGGAATCGATGAACAACATATTTATTTTTTTAGAAACCATCCAGGGTCAAAAATACATAGATCATAAAAAATAAAAGAGTAGTTCATCGATTTCACGAAGGATAACCATCCAGGGTTAAAACAAAAATTATGGTTTTTACCTAGATAACCAGGGCAACTTCCTGGAGTAAAAAAAACTAAATAAATAATTTTGACCGGCTAGATCAGCAAAATACCCCTATGTGCGTTGGTCTAGAGAATTTTCCAATTCCTACGTGACTCGATCCCTCTCAAATCTGGTCCCCTTATCAACAAACCTACATATCTATGTATGTAGAATCGAAAGCATCCAATGTCGATTCCTACCTACGTTTCGCTCTTCAAGGTCTGCCCTGGAACAATCCTTTGTTCTTACCTATCAAGACCGTCTTCAACTAATCAACCTAAGTACGAGTAAGTTGGAGGAAAGAGGAAGAGTAGCTGACATCCTCTTCATTCATAGACTTCTAACAGGTACCATTGCCTACGCCACGCTTTATAGCTCTATATCTCTTAACACTAACACTCGTAATACAAGCAATCCTCGTTTCTACTATATATCCACCCCCCGCACAACATACGGCTCCAATGAACCCATTTCCCGTATGCTGGCAAGTGCTAATTTGAATATTAACTTCGATTTCAACCTCAGATTTCCCTTCTCCCAATCTTAGTTTCTAAAGATCGCGCCCCCCCCCCCTCACCGTTCTTTTTAGTTATTAAGACAGAGTTTAGCTTGAATTAAATTCAATTAATGCGGGTGTTTGCCCCCACGAATATTAAAAATTGTTACCACCCTTGGGTATAAATATTTCCCTAACCATTCTCCACTAAGGCAGCATGTTAGGTTAGGTTAGGTTAAAAAAGGGGAGTGTGATGGTTGAGCATCACTTCCACTCGGAGGCTAAAGGGCCCATTGTGATTCCCTTAATCTGTGGAGTACACATACAATTAACCTGTCCTATCACGTGGTGGCTGAAACCACCCCGTGCTCTTTATGAATTTTAGACGATCCGATATATCTGCATTTGCTACGTCCACAATCTCTGTAAAGAATCTTTGGCCCAGCGATACTAGGCGTCGATTCTGGAGAGCTGGGCTGAGGCAAAGCAGATGTTGGATCGTCTCGGTTTCTTCTTCACTGCCGCAGCTCCGGCAGAGATCACTGGATCTCGAGTTTCATTTCCGGAGCATAGCTCCGATGGGACAGTGTCCTGTGATCACTCCGACGAGCATACGGATCGAGTTACGATCCAGCGCCAAGAGCTTCTTAGTTTTTCCGATATTGAGCTTTGGCCACGATGATCTTGTCGTGCGACTGTGGTTTCTTTAAGCCAAGACGAGTTGGCTTCTTTTATTATTGTGTCATTTATGATGCGCTGTAATGCGCTGATCGGTGGTTGCAATGACGTGTCCGCTTCGCTGATGTCCATTTCAGACCCTTGCTTGGTCAATTCTTTCGCTCTTTCGTTCCCTGTGATTGGGACCCAGCAGAGTTTGACTTTGTGGTGTCTAATAGACTTCAGTGAGTCGCGACATTTCATGACAGCCTTTGATCTCGTTATACAGGATTCTATTGACTTCAGTGCAGCCTATCTGTCTACAAAGATGGTGATATTCGATGGTGGGATATCGGTTACAGGACCTCTGCTTGAGATACGCTGCACAAATCAGGGAGTCTAAATGCTTCTTGTATTTGCAGGGTATCATAGTAGAACCCGGCCTCAGTGCCTGTGTCCATTTTCCATCCGTCGGGAGACGGTCGCTGATAATGGCGTTTGATAGCCACTATTCTCTGTCGGGGAAAAGGATTTGTATTCTGAGAGAGAAGTCATTTTGGAGGGAAATATACTGCGAGGCTACTAATACGATGTTTCTTTCCCTGGTCATCTATTATTCTGGGTATGGCCGCATGTCCATAGTTGGCTCTGAACAAATCCAGAGAAAGGAGATTTAGTATCATATCCAACCCTGCTTGCGGCGTGCTTCTCATAGCTCCCGTTGTACAAACAGCGGCTGACCTTTGTTGAGCATGCTCATAAAGCTTTTCGTGCTGCTAGCAGTCCACCAGACTAGGGCCCTATAAGCTGATGATTGCTGTGTACATCCAATGAATGATGTACGGTTGAAAGCCCCATTTTTTGCCGAACGTCTTTTTGCATGCATAAAAGCATTCAATCCTTTTTTCATCCTTTCCTCCAGGTTCCAGGAAAGTTTGGAGTCAAGAATGATGCCTATATATAGGGTCCGCCAAATAACTTTTTTTTTTTTTGAAAATGCTATAAAAAAAACTACTGAATATTTTCTCAAATTTCTTTTTTTATTTGAAAGTACAATCCTTCCGGTTAATAATGGAAAATAATTTCATTCAAATGGCTGCCTCGGCTGGCCATGCAGTAGCCTACACGATCGGTCCAATTTTTAAGCACATTATCGATTGTGTGCAGCTGTATTTCACCAATGGCTTCACGAATATTGTCCTTTAAAGCGTCAATTGTCTCTGGCTTGTCGGCGTAACACTTATCTTTGACGACACCCCACAAATAATAGTCCAACGGTGTCAAATCGCGTATACACAACCATATTCGTTCAGCGGAAGGATAAAACTAATTATCTGTCAAATCAGACATGAGCTAAGTGTTACCATTCACGAAATAAGCACTACTTGAAAAAAAAAACGTTAGATGGCGGACCCTTTACTTGGCTTCCGCTTTGAGTTTGAGTGGAGTACCATCTAACTTTGGGGGAGCCAATATCGGGATTTTCCTTTTCCTGGTGAACAGCTCGGTTTTCTGGGGGGTTTCTTCTCAGACCTTTTTGTCTTGCCCACGCGGAGAGGGGTCCTTGAACGCAGATTCCATTAGTTCGCTGATAGTTGGTAGAAATTTACCTTTTATCAAGATAACTAGGTCATCCGCGTATGCTATGGTCTTTGTGCCTTTCTCCATAAAGATTCTGAGGATTTTGTTAACTGTAAGAAGCCACAGTAGGCGAGAGAGAACTCCACCTAGTGGTGTGCCTCTGGTTGTCACTTTACTTATAGGTATTGAAAACTACCTTTATTTCTTTCCACTGTGTTGGGATGTACCCCGCGCGCAAGCAATTGAAAAAAATGCTTACGAGGTGGAGTACAGTGTGAGTTTGTGCCTTTTGAAGCATCATTTAGGCTGACGTTTTATTAGAAGATGTATTATTATACAATGAAAGAATCGTGAGAAACTCTTTTTGAAGAAACAATTACCAAGTCTTATTAGTGCTAAATATTTTTTTTATGAACATTATTACTTAATGGTGATTCATCTCCTAATATGTAGTTACTTACCAACAGTTTTCGCAATGGAGTAGAATGTTGACCCTTCAGCAATGGCGCGAAATCTAAAATGACACCTCATGTTGGATGAAACTTATTGTATTAGTGAAAACATTAACATTGCGACTAAAAAAAAGCCTCGGTTCTACCTCATTAGTTATGAATGAATTCGAAAATTGAGATCTAACATACTCGTACATATGTGACGTGACAAGCGACATGTGTGACGAGGCTGTGGTGATGAGTACACATTAGTGTTTCCTCCTTGTTCTCGGTTTCGCTGCTTTCACCGAATAGTATTTTAGGAATAATTCGTAGTAATTCATTCGAAAGATTTCCGGCAATGTCTGGATATGTTGTAAGAAGCGATTACATCGCATCAGTGCTTTTAACCAGGTCATTCTAAGAATAAAGAACAAATGAAAAGTTTATTTTTCAAACAATTGCACTTGCCCGCCAACAGGTACCTCGTCTGATTCCAAGTATTTTAGAAAATCACTTACACACCGATTCTATATTAATATTACCCACAATTTTCGCAAAAATGCATTTTCCCAGTCGATTCTCCTTAAACAAATGTTTATTTACATTCAGCGTCGGTGAGACGAGATAAATCATTTGTTTCAGGGAAACGTGAACGTTGATTACCTTAAAAACGAGAAATAAAAACGTTTAAAAAACCAAGGTGAAATCGCCAAGAAAATTATTGAAAACCCTCATAAAACAAGTCGTTGAGACACGAGACTCTTCCGCCCATTCTGTGACATCCACGTGGAGGAAAAGGTACTTTAGTCATAAAAACACCAACAGAATGTGGAAAAAAAGAATTGGGGGTGAATAAAATGTCAGATTTATTCATATTCACGACAATGGCCAATAAAAAGGTGCTTAAAAGTCTGTTACCATTAAGACATCGTGTCGCTCTAATGGTCGGCCGTTAAAGCCAATTAACGTTCTTTTGAGGCATGAGCCTCAATCACGCAATCGCCTCTATAGAAACTTTGGAGCTGATCCCTCTGCGTATGGAGGAAATAATATCTTAATCCAATAATTAATCACATTTACCCACGGAACTCTTAGTCATCACTGAGTTTCTTTATTCCGTCTTTCATGATAGTCTTAAAATAGATTTAGAAAGTGGGATAGCACATGTCAATGAGGAATTAAAAAATAAAAATACAATTTCAGATGACAAATTATAAGAAAATTACTTGTTTAAAATACGAGTTTATACGCGAATTAGACAGCAACGTTCTTATTGCTTTGTTTATTTAGCATTTTTTTTACTGCGTCTGAATCCGATAAAATCCTTCGGAAACAGTAACAGGCGGTAAATAAAGAAGACAAGTTTTATTCACGATATATTTGTGACGTCTAGAATATGAGTAACCAAAAGTGGTCCAATTTCCTCTAAAGCTAATGTTATACCAATACTGTCGATCGTGGATTAAAAGTTCATCATAATTCCTTTTTTGAAACATTTGCAGAAAATCAGATAAAAAAAGAACTCCGATGTATGGGTTTCTCACCAATTTAAAATAAAGATATTGCAATCGAGTCATTTCTAAAACAAGTCATGAGCAGTAATGAAAAATGGATTGCGAACGACAAGTGATGAGCTGTCAGAGGCGTTTCCAAGGACAGGATTAACAACGGCGACAGCAGATCACCCACTTATTGATGATCTTTAAGAAATCGCATGAATCAGGGAATTTTAATGCACTCACCGTCTAGTCCAGAAAAAGCACCTAGTGACTATCACTTACTTATTCCGGTCGCTGGTTTCAAGAGAAGTCTTGATCCAATTCTTCAACCAAAGACTACAGAAGTTTCTCACTGATGGCATGGACACTTGGCCCGAAACTTTTTCAATAATAAACGAGAGTTTTTGATTTAATTAAATAAATAAATGAGTTTTGCAAGGCATCTCTATTAACTATACGCGATATCTACGCAGATCCTATGATAGATAGCAGCGTCCAACAAGAGGTGTCATTTTAAATCTTGCGCCATGAATGAACTGTCAGCATTCAATCATCACTGCTTGGCTTTTGATAAATAAACATGACGGGGTTAATAGGTGTGGATCCATTTACTCTCTCAAACTGTAATGAATTCACTATAAATTGATGAAAACATAGAAAAACGTTTCGTTAAGCTCGTATTGCTTTTGGTCATCACCATGCCCCTCCTCGTATAGCTATAACGAATTTAATTGACAAATTTGAATGTCTTTACCAGGTTAGCGACATGAGGTCTCGAATTTGCGTACGTTTACATTAACCATCTAAAAATATTGTCGTTTTGGTTCAAAGTGAGACTGAAAACAAAAGTCGATAGGGCCTATCTGCAACCATTTTGCACATTTTCGCATACTGGGCTAGTTTGACAGGGTGGCATAATGAATGAATAAATATTTTCATATTCTGTTTCACTATAATCGGAGAGTACAAGCGTGTCTTCAGGAGGAAGCGCCAAATCTTCACTATACGAGACCTTATAGAAAAAAAATGTGACTTATCTGACACATTTGAGAGACGTGAAGGATTAACACAAGGAGATGCTTTGTCACCCTTTTTTTTTAATTTGTAATTGAAATTGAACCCCTTAATAGAATCACTGCCGCTCTGGCTTACGATCTGGACCTTATATGACAGATAGGAAAATAACACTTAGGAGAAACGCAGTAAGTCTAAGGCCCGGTGCACACGAGCGTTTTTTTTTTTTGCCGCTTGATATAATCTTCAGTACGTATTTGGTTTCCAGAGATGGATTTTATAAAAAAAAACGAAAACAAATATTGTAAAAAATAAACGACGTTATTGGGTACATCCTTTTGCCGATCTTCGTCTAACAAAAGGATTATTTTATACGTCTTTTAATAGTTTAAGAGAAAATCCCGACAAATTCTTTAATTACTTCCAAATGAGTGTTAAATCTTTTGATGAGTTGGCCGCCAAAGTTTCAGTTAAAATAACATCTCAAGATACGGTTATGAGATTGTCTATACCACCACTTGAAATGCTTGCTATTACTCTCAATTGAGTCATTTTTAAGTAAAGTATGTACATACTCGTAGATATTACAGAACATTCGTATTAGGTATTAGGTATTTAGGTATTAGGTATTTTATATTTTCATTTTTGTTTACATAAAGGGTCCGCCAAATAATTTTTTTTTTTTTGAAAATGCTATAAAAAAACTACTGAATATTTTCTCAAACTTCTTTTTTTATTTGAAAGTACAATCCTTCCGGTTAATAATGGAAAATAATTTCATTACACGATCGGTCCAATTTTTAAGCACATTATCGATTGTGTGCAGCTGTATTTCACCAATGGCTTCACGAATATTGTCCTTTAAAGCGTCAATTGTCTCTGGCTTGTCGGCGTAACACTTATCTTTGACGGCACCCCACAAATAACAGTCCAACGGTGTCAAATCGCAGCTCCAAGGTGGCCAAACGACATCAGCTCTGCGGCTGATAATGCGATCTTCAAAAACAGGGCGCAAAACATCGAGTATAGCTTCAGCTGTGTGGCACGTAACGCCGTCCTGTTGAAACCAAATGTTGCCAATATCCTCCTCTTCAATTTTTGTGAACAAAAATTCGTTCAACATGGCCCTATAACGATCGCCATTGACTGTAACGGCCACTCCTTGCTCATTTTCGAAGAAAAATGGCCCAATTATGCCTCTGGACCAAAATCCGCACCAAACAGTGGCTCGTTTTGGGTGCACCGGCTTTTCAATGTATGCGTGCGGGTTTTCTGTGCCCCAAATGCGACAATTTTGCTTGTTTACATACCCGCCAAGATCAAAATGAGCTTCATCTGAAAAGATGATTTTTTTTGGCAAAATCGGAATCTTCTGTAAGTCGATTGCAGGCCCACTTAGCGAAGCGAAAACGCATTGGATGGAACCATATTCGTTCAGCGGAAGGATAAAACTAATTATCTTTCAAATCAGACATGAGCTAAGTGTTACCATTCACGAAATAAGCACTACTTGAAAAAAAAAACGTTAGATGGCGGACCCTATATTAATTTACATACTGCCTTCTTCGCTGTACCTATGGCTATCCAAAGTTGTGGGAGACGACGAGGATGGAGATATTGAATTTGAATTTTGACGCGGGTTGGGAGTTTGTAACAAACTTGAGAAAATTGAGTAGGGCGAATGGTTTGAATTTGTATGGGATATTGATCGAGCTGAGGTTGAGTGAAGTTGTGGGAAGATGTCTGATACAAAGCGGCGGTTCCATGTGATGTTCGTGGTTGGTAATGCACAATGTTTGGTAGACATCCATATTGCTGTACAGTTGGTGTATTTCTTATCCGCCTTACAGTATTGAGGACTTCGCGGCGAAACTCCAGCTTTTGGTCTTCTGTGAAACCACTTATAGATGGAAGAATGCTCTTAAAAAATGATCTGTCTGGATTGAACTCTGGAACAATAGGTGCAGTTGAAGGGATCGGAGCGTTTATAAAATCTATTAATGTAGATTCTATGTCACGTTTGCGTTTCTTTGTAGAAGTCTGGTTGTAGCGAGTTGTGTATGCTGATCCCTCAATTTCTGAATCGTGTAACATCGGTTGCTCAACTGATTTATTCAGATCTTCTGATAAATCATTTTCTAAACTTGATTTTGTTTCTGTTGTGGCACCAGCAACTTGCCGAATTAGCAGCCTGTCCTGATTTAATCTTTTTCTTTTTACTTTTATTATAATTATTCCTGATATTTTTCCACTTCTGCATAAATTTGTCGCCTGAAATAGAAACAGTAAACATACATATCTCTGTTTCATTTCGATCTTTGTTACATTCGCAAGCGTCTACTAAATTATTTTATATTTTTAATTTTTGCAGAAGTATGGGCTATGGATGTGATCTAGCTGATCTGCATTTGACGAATAGAGTCGGACACACAACAACAATAGGAAAAATATTAAGAAAAGTTTGCTCTGCTATTTGGGAATGTTTGCGAGATGAATCTTTTCCAGAGCTAACTGAACAGCGTTGGAAGGATATTTCGGAATCTTTTTATAAAAATAGTCAGTTTCCCAATTGCCTAGATGCTATTGACGGTAAACACGTGTGATTGCGAAAACCAAGGATGAGTGGGTCTCTCTTTTACAACTACAACAATTTTTTTTTCAATAGTATTGCTCGCGATTGTAGATGCAAAATATAACTTTATTTATATTGACGTTGGTGCCTTTGGAAAAGATTCGGACAGCACTATATTCGAAAAGACTACTTTCTATGAAAACCTTCAAAACAATGAATTAAATATTCCAAGAGGCCAACCTCTACCCCTACGCATTTATTGGTGATGCGGCATTTGCACTTTCACAAAACATAATGAGACCTTTCAGCGGCAAAGTTTTGTCAGATAAAAAAAGAATATTTCACTACAGGTTATCTCGTGCCAGGAGGTATGTCAAATGTGCATTTAGAATACTATCTAATAAATGGAAAATCTTTCATAAGCCGATCAACGGAAATTTGGATTTACCAATACTGTTGGTAAAAACATGCTGTGCTCTCCATAACTTTGTAAGGGCGAGGGGTGGATATAACATCGAAGATTTAATGTCAATGAAGGATTCATTGAGCAACAAGACTCTTCAGGACACTTAAGAGCACCTAATCAGTCAATAGAAGCAAGAAACCAATTGGCAGATTATTTCGTATCTGATGTTGGTAGTGTCCCATGGCAAAACAATAATATTTAATGTTTAAATATTTATGTTAAACACTAAGTTGATTAAAAATTAAATAAAAGTAGGTACTTACATATTTCTCTTTTGTCATTGTCATCCTTCCCTTCGAAGCCTACAGAAAAGACCCGACAAACGTTTATCCACGCCCCTCGTTTTTTTTGCCGGTCACGGTAACTTTCGGCAGCATGTCTCAGGATATTTTTTAATTTCAACTATGAATTGTTCAATATCAAAATCCTCTTCCGCCATTTGCTTTCTTTATTTTCTATACAATTTTTGTGGCAAATAACCGCACGTGTGCACACTTCAATGTAAAACAATGTACTCTAGACCGCAAAAAAATTTGCGGCACCTCAGGCACAAAATCAACAAAAGCAACGCGGCACATGTGCATGTCTCCATATAGTTGTGAGTACTACAGAACACAAAAGCGGTACCGCAGCGGCGCCGCAGCGTGAAAAAAACGCTTATGTGCACCGGGCCTAAACTGTGAAGAAAGGAAGTATGTTTAGAAATAAATAAAGAGAAAACCAATATATGGTCACTGACTGATTTGGATCGAATCAAAGCTTGCCCCTGACAACACTCGATAAACGCTTTGAAAAGTAGTTCAAATATCTGGTTTTTTTACTGTTAAGAGTTTTTTTTTTGTGTTAAAATTTTTAATTGTATTTTTATTTTATTCTTTTTGAAGTACTCGCGGACCCTAAGTGAGATAGGAAACTTCTTATATTACATTTTTCTTAAGTATTATGCTACTAGGCATAGAGCTTCTTGTATGTACAAGGTGGCGCAAATTTTATCATCCAATTTTTTTTTTTAATTACTTTTTTACTATATAAAAAAAATAATTTCAACTGATGGAAATCTTTATTTGGACCCTTACAATTTTTTCTGTTAAGTGGAAAAGATGATGAATTTCCGCAAGATTTTCGCATTTCTGTGGACTGCGATTTTCCGAGGCTTGTTAGCACAATCCCGCGACTTCAAGTAGCCCCAAAGAAAGAGATCTGGGATGATAAAATCCATGCCTAATCGCCTAAACGGGAGATTACGCGACCAGGGATTGCTTTCTTCACAATATCCATTGTAGCCCGTGCTGTGTGTGAAGTTGCACCGTCTTGTTGAAACCCCGCTCATGCAATTCCGGCAGTGAGAAGTCGTTTATTATGACCCTGTAGCATTCACCAGTAACAGTGATCGTATTGCCGATGGCGGGAAAAATATTTTTTTGAGGTGTTGGGATATTTTTGTACTGGTGTATGGGACATGAGGATTGAGGTGCCTTTGACTATGACAAGAATTGAAGTGGGACAAATAATTTTTTTGAGGTGCTGGGACATTTTTGTAGTGATGTATGGGACGTTTGTAGTGCATCTTGTATGAGTATCGCAACACTACTTTGAAGTGTAGATGACGTGAATTGCTGTCTTTTTCGAATTGTGAAGCAATTGGCAATGAAAGCGCCTAGTGTTCTAGATTTTTCTGTGTTGCTCTTGGATCATGTTTTGTTTTCGTTTATTATGGTCGGCTTTAGGCTTTTTGTGGCTTTCCAAAAAGAATATTTTCCTTGGAAAGTCGGAATCAAATTTGTCAAGTAGTTGCCAAGGCGCATTTTTTTGTAACCTTGCAGCAGTTTCTTAAGTCCTTTTTTAGTCTTATTTAATTTGGTTTTTAGTTCAGGAGATCGATTCGATGGCCATCATTTTCGAATATTACCTTATTTTCCTATGTATTGAGGAATATAAGGCCTATGTTATCCGGGGGTAAGCTGTGTTGTGGATCTGTTCAATGCATGTGGGAAATATCGCCATCCACCAAAACGGCTAAAACAATGGTCTCTTAGTCTAGATATACGAGGGTAGTCTGAAAAGTTACCGACTTAACAAAGATGCAAGATATTTTTTCGAAGAACGAAAAGAAGTCGCTTGGTGCTAGATCTTGTGAGTAAGGCGGGTGGTCAAGCAGTTCAAACCGTAATTCGTGGATTTTCACGATGGCAACCGGTGAGGTGTGAAACGGCGCATTGCCTTGGTGAAACAGGATTTTCTTTTTCTGCAAATGTGGCCGTTTTTCCGCAATTTCTGCCTTCAGTTGGTCAAGTAATGATGTGTTGTATACTCCTGTAAAGGTTTTTCTGTTCTGAATATAATCGATAAGCAATGACTATCCCAAAAAACAGTCGCCATCACTTCCCCAGCCGAGAAAACAGTTTTTCCTTTTATTGGTGCCGATTCTTCCTTTGCAGTCCACTATTTTGACTGTATTTTGGTTTCGGGAGTATAATGGTGCATTTAAGTTTCACCGACAGTAAATAATCGGCGCCAAAACTCGGATTTATTGCGCCTAAATTGCGCCAACATTTTTGGTCTAACGTGAGCAAACGCGGCAACCAACGCGCGGAAAGCTTTCTTATGCCTAAATCTTATAAAATTTAACACTTGACAAACACGTTCTTTGGACATTTTCATAGCCTCTGCTATCTTTCTTAATTTAATTCGACGGTAGCCTGGCACCATTTGGTGAACTTTAGCGATGTTGTCGTCAGTTGTTGCAGTTTTTGGACGTCCTCAACGTTCATAGCCTCCCAAGCTCTCATGTCCACGTTTAAATTCAGCTGCCCAAAATTTCACTTTTGTAAATGACGGTGCAGAGTTCCCACACACAGAGTCCAACTTTTACCTTTTGTATTGCCTTTCAAAAACAAAAATTGTATGATAGCACGATACTCAATTTTATCCATTTTCACAAAAACACTCACTCTGACTCACTCAAACGACTGCCAAATAAAAACTACGCGTCCAAAATGGCTGAAATTTTAGTGAGTAACTGTCAAAAGATGAACAACTTCATTTACTAGCTTTTATTGACAAGTGGTGGTATCCCCACGTTGAGGTCGGAAACTTTTCCCACACCATCGTAGTCCTCCCACACGCTAACTGCAAAAACAAAAAAAAATTTCTTTTCTAATAAAACTAGTTTTTTGTTTGAAAAATTAATAAATCTTTTGCTAATCCATATTTCAGGCTCTGGTATAGGTAGGAAGAATTCAATCATACCATTAAACTCTCCTGTTCCAAGGAAGTTGAAATGGAAACCAATCTGAGTTTCAGGAACAGAAATACCATAATAAGGTCGTGACTTTCATGTACCAGTAGACACTAAGCTAAAAGTCTATACGCGTATGACTTTCATGGGGTTCAATGTGTTACACTGTTGGACGCAGTTCCTTTTTGACAATCAGTAGTCACATACAACCTCGAAACCATGGCTTGTGATCCTCAATATCAATTCTGTTTCTACGTTGATAGTACATAGCCTACAAAAGTATTGCAATAAAATACCTGAGAGGTTCAAGTCATAAAGGATAAATCACTTCATCCAGTCTCGGTCGAATCCGTCTTCTTTCCTTTGCATTTCCAACATAGGATCGTCATAAGATCATCAAAGCATCCAAAAATAATTCGTTCGACTTAAGCATGATCATAAATATTTGTTCCCGCCAAGTAGGCACCCTGTAATTGGTCACATTCCTCACATCCCACTCAGCCATTCAAAACAGTGTACACAAATCAATTGCATTTCCACCTCCGCTGCCACTTAGCCACATCTCTCTCCTTCAACTTTCATTATCATCAGCCACAAGTGCAGCCGACAATATTGATCTCAACGTGCACTTGCGAACAATCTCAGCAAAATAATTCGCGGGGCCGCCATATATCCATGGGCGATTATCCACGGCAGTTATTTTGGTTATTATTTATTCTGCACTTCACGTATCCGACAGTTAAGCTATCCATCCATCGCGACTGTCAAGGTCAGTCGGAGCGCTGCCCGATTACAGTGTCGAAATGTCACCATCGTTATTGCATGACGTGATTTTGCCATGCAACAGACGTTGAACGTGTTTTGTTGACAGCTGAGCAAGCTTTAGTTTCATTTCTCGAACGGTCTGTTGTCAATGTCAATTTTTTTTTTGTCTTTTTCATCAACAGATGCGAATTATTTCTGGAAAAACAATTTGCTGCTCGATTTCATAATAAACTCAAGTCCACGACATATGTTGGTGATTTATAAATAAATATTTTCTTTTAGTTTATCGTTGCGGTTAAAGGGGACGGTTTAATGGGAATTCACGGTACACGGCGCGACATATGCTCAACTGATTCATTACCGTCCGCTGCCCGTGCGGTGTCACATAAATGCGATGAAAATCATGAAATCACAGAGTTTGCTTTTAAATTTCATATTAGTGGTTCCTCAGTGTAATATGTCACAAATTAAATGAATTAAATTTAATTCATTACCAAAGAATAAAAATAAAAAATAAATCTTGAAATTTAAAAATTAATTTTTTCAAACATGTAACGTCCCCTTTGAAATGTCCGTAGTTTCAAGTTTCACCCACTGGCGCTGTAATCGACTCAAAGAACTTACGTTTGACAGCCATTTCTTGACAGTTGACGCAATTCTCTGCGTAGATATTTGTAGAGGAAAACATTTCTCGAGAAAAAACTGGAAAACATAGAACGAGATTGATAAACATAACGCAAAACATTTTGCAAATAAATAAATTTACAACAACTTGTATCTAAAATGGATAAAAAGTCAAAAGAAGCATTACGACGTTATAAAAAAGCCCGCGCCGCTGCTGCTGCATCTAGCTCAACCAGCTCGAGTAGCTCGGATTCCGATTCCGGCTCGAGCAGTGGTTCCTGCTCATCCTCCAGCTCTGGCAAGAAGGCCGGTCACCGTAAAAGGAAAATACGTGAGAGCAGTTCATCGGGTGATGAACGCCGCAAGCGGGAAAAGGCACATTCGTGTCATCAAAAAAAGTTAGAAGCAAAACGAAATCATCTGAAAAGGAAACTTCGTGAAGCCAAAGCAGCGAAAAAGAGAGCACTGTCTGCGAGTAGTATGCGGCGGCGAGTGGGCAGTGCTAGCCCGAGTAAACTGAAGTCATCCGGTGAGAAGAAGCACTTGCGAACAGCGAGTAAGGAGAGATTACGACATGCCGCCGAGCGGGAGAAGCTTGAACGACGTGCTCGGGAGAAGGAGAGAATTCGCAGTCGATCACCAAGGACACTGGCGAAACTGGAGGCTAAACTACGAGCTAGAAAGAGTCCTGCTTCGTCAACAGGACGACACCAATTATCTCCCCGAGAGAAGATCATCATTCAAACTAGGACACGGGAACGCACACCCGAACGGAAGCGTGATCTGAAAATACGACATGACTCACGGGAGCGTGAGCGAAGGGACAGAGAACGAGCCGAAAGGGAAGCAGAACGACAGAAGGAACGTGACGAGGCTCTTGCCCGATGTCAGGAACGACAGCGTGAACGGGAAAGGCTCGCCAGGGAGAAGAAGCGTAGAGAGGAATACGCTGCAGAACGTGGCGAGCGATTGGTTCCACGTACAGGTGAGAGGGATTTGGCCATTCCTGTACCGAGGGTTTATGGTAGCCGCGAACGATCGCTTGAGGAAGAAGGACGTGTTCGACACGGACATAGCAGCCGCGTGAGGGATCCGGCTTACGAGCGGGAACGGGAGTATCTTGCAGCGGAGCACCATCGCGCCGCAGTTCTGGAACGTGATGAGCGGAGGGAACGAGAATACCTTGTCGTTAGAAGGAGAGATGTTTTGAGCCCGGGACACTACCGTGACGAGAGAGATCTGTACACCGAGGAGGAAAGGTAAGTTTTTCAATTTGCTCCTAAAATGCCTACATTGAGGTTTGTGTCTTTCAGAGCTGCATATGCCCGAGCATACGCCGAAGAGGAACGTCGTCGTGACCGTAACTGGGATCCACGTGAGTTGGAGCTCCTCAAAGAGCGCGAGATGGAGAAACTGTATCCACGCCGCGGCGACGATTGGCCAGCCGACGAACGTTGGGATGAAAAATGGGGCCGCGCTAAAGGGGCTCGTCCCCCATCCGAGCCCGATTGGGATGCCGATGAGTATTCAACCCGACAGTTGTGGGAAGAAGCGCGTGAAAAACGAGAGCGCGAACGGGCCTTGGATCATGTCCAATCACCGGGTCGTGCAGGCCGTTGGCCGCAAGATTGGCGAGGAGGTCACCCACCGGCCGGAGACTCAGCACATGTATCTTCAGCTCATCGAAAAGGCGCCAGCTACCGCCATGGAGGCCCACATTCTCAACTGGACTACATACACGATCGTCAAAAGTATCGTCCACATCCTCCGCCTCTGATGGCAATCCACAGTGGCTACCATCCCCCGTCGCGGCAATTTCCCACGAAGCGTCAGATGACGTACACGAACCCAAACCTAAAGAAGAAAATAGGACCAACACCGACAACGCCAGGAGGAACCGCAATACCCTCATTACTAGCTTTACCACCAATTCCGCCGCCTGACACAACAGCCGACGAACCTGAGCAGGCCGTTGCGCCGGAGGTTGTTGAACCACCTTCAGTTGTTGCCTCAATGGAGGAAATCAAGCCGCTTGAGGAGGAACCTAAAGAGCCCTCCGCCGATGCTGAAGTATTAACAGAAACCGAGGGAGAGCAGCCAACAAAATCCATGGAAACTGGGGGAGAGCCGATTGTCTCTGAATTTCCTTCTGAAACAGTCGCAACCGACTCGATTCCACCGGCAGAAGAAGCAGTGCCCACAACCAGCTTAGAAGAAGCAGCTGCACCGGAGCCTAAAGAAGATCTACTTGTAGCTACCACCACCATCGAGGAGCAGCCCATGGAAACGGAACCCGTTCCCGATGATCTAAGCGAAATATCCGACAGCGACGATGAAATTCTCGATAAAGAAGAAGAAATCAAAGTCCCAGCCGAAGCGACAGGCGAGACATCCGGCGATGCCACAGAGAACCACGACGGAAGTTCTTTGAAAGACATAGCCACAGACGACTCTAAGCCCGAAGCGGTTGACGATGACCTACTGGATTTTGAAGAAATCTCCGACGGCGAACTGGAGGAAGATACCCGCCTCAAGGGAGTTGGTGATGCCCTAGGCGTTGACTGGGCCTCGCTTATAAAGGAAACAAAGCGCGAAACCACTCTTCCATCGGAGCAAACAACTGCCAAACAAAAGTGGCAATCGCACAGGATCATCCTGGACATAGGTATTTCGATGAAAATGGCTGGCGAGACATTTGCCAGACGTTTGCTCGCTGATGCTAAGGCAAAGCTTGACGAGGAGCAGTGTGATGATAAAAATCTCAAACCCGAAATCAAGGAAGAACCAACGGACGAGGTTCCTGCTGAAGAGGAGGAGGAAGACAAAAAGCTAAAACCGGAACCGAGCGCTACCGCCGACGATTCAGCCAAGACGAAGGAGATTGACGTGAGTCGTCTGCCTCAAACAGCCTGCGCACAAGTCGGGGAACGTATAAAGCAGGCGGAGCGACGGAACTTGATATTGGGTGCTTGTGGACCAAATAGTCGGGCCCTTAGTGCCAGGCATGATTTGAAATTGCGGCGCCAGTTGTGTGGGCTGCCGATGCAGGAATACGATTTTCGTCGCCCCGTAAGTGAAAAGATCAAAGCTGCAGCTTTAGCTCTATTTCAGAAGACCATGGAGGTGAAGTGAAACTGAGTTGGAGACGAAGATGAGAAATAAGAATGAAGAGGAGGAATAAGCATTATAAATTGATTAGCACGTAAATAAAGATAAGCTAGACCTACCCTCAGTTTTTGTTTCATCTCGGTCATGTGGGGTTTTATCTGAGTGGGGGACTGGTAACGCCTTTCCATGGATATTGAACCCGCTTCCATGTCATTCTTTTATTGCAACAATGGTAAGTCCAAGAGACGTTCGGTTTTGCACTCAGTTTCAATTTCAAATTGAATGATTCAACTGTCAGACAGCCGCTGTACGGGTTCGTTGAGCCGCTGTGAATAAATTATTTCTATCCCTGGCTACGTTCACTCGGCTTTTAGTTTCACTATGTGACGGATATTTTAAAATAATTTTTATATTGTTTTGTCGATATATTGATCAAATTTACCAGAACAAACAAGAACGCCACACATACTCGAAATACCGAAGAAAAATTCATCGGATAGACCAATTGATGTGCTAACGTCTGGCTACCTTGGATCTATAATCGTTATTCGGCAATCGTTCATAATTACTTCCTTAAGTTTTGCTACTCTTTCGTCGTGTATTAATTTTCTGGGGCTCCCTGAACACCTTCTTGGGATGCCTATAGCCTAGGATAACCCTAGTTTAATTAATATCAGACAAATATTTGCCAATCTTTGTTTTATTCCCGCAGCAAAGCCTAATCCTTTTACCCATTTGGTCGTTCATAGTTGACTAAATATAATAGATCATGTGTTGATGATTCTAGTAATTCTATATATAAGAAAAACCTTTAGCTCTGCACATTAAATGTAGCCATGGACTGCCACAAGGGAGATTTTACTGCCAGCCAGGAATTGCTATAGGATAAAAGTGCAAAAAGCTGAGGAAAGTCTCGACATTTACTGCGGCGATTGCTACACGGATGATGACAACGCTTATTTTGCTACGGTTTTATCAGTTTAGGCGCGCTAAGGTGAAAAGTCCTTAGCTTTAGACATGTGAGCATGTATCTCTTAACAAGTGTATAAGAGACACAAGGGTCGTGCAAGAAATAAGGTGACTTTTTAAATTTCGCGAGACAAGTGCATTCGAATTTTTCCTATGTTATGTTGGTACACGTGTCCCCTAACATATGGCATTGTCAGCTTTTTTGAATATTTAGTTTGTTTTTCATAGATAAAAAGGTTAGGTTGAGCGGAAAAAAATGTTAATAAGCGGTACAACTTCTTCACAGAAGGCTGAGAAAATGTAAATGACAATGCCCATACTGAATGCCCCAGCATGTCAACAGCAAATGAAGACGCTGAAGTAGTGAAGAAAATTGTTATAGAAAGTCGCTGAATCACTATAAGAGAAGTTGCTTGTCACATCCCTTGGCTCATGCCATGAAATTTTCGATATTTTGGGCATGAAACGTGTGTCCGCGAAGTTTGTTCTGGAATTCATAAATTCAGATTTGCTGAAAAGGGTCATCATTAGTGACGATAATAAAGCACCATCAAATCTAGTAAAGGACCTGGGAAAGGTAAGAACCTTATCATAGGTTGCAATGCCAATGCCCACAGCATACTATGGGGAAGCAGCGATAACAACCCAATAGGTGAGCCCCTTTTAGAATTTCTTGTAGATATTAACCTGGAGAGCGTGAATAAGGGTAAAGAACCAACCTTCCAAAACTCCATAAGAAGGGAAGATCTACACTAGTTACTAACAAAGCATCTCACATGATCAAAGAATGGCAGGTCTCTAAAGAAGCCTCCTTCTCAGACCAAAGTCACATCAAATTCAAATTAAGAATGGGTTTTGGAGAAGAAATCCGAGTGAGCTATAGATCACCTAAAGCCACAAACTGGGGTACGTACAAATCTCTACTTAACAATAATTTACTAGGAATACACCTAAGCAGAAATACTCCTGAAGAACTTGACAACTCTGTTGAATTCCTAACGGAGAGGATGATATCTTCCTACCATGATAGCTGCCCATTGAAAGAGAAGGACACCACAAAGTCTGTGCCCTGGTGGAACTCGGGACTGAGCAGATTAAGGAGATCAGCAAGACGAGATTTCAGCAGGACCCGAAAGGCGTGTACGAGGGTGGTCCGATAAGTACTTAGCCTCACCGCCAGTATCGCAAGAGCAACCTACTATCGTGTAGTACATTCTAGTAGACGGCTACTGTCTTCAGCCGGATCGGACTCGTAGTTTTGTTTTGGCCGCGTGTGGAAGCGGGAGTGTCCGCGGATTTTAGAAAAATGGAAAAAGAGCAATATTCGATTCTTGTTTTTGGAAGGGAAATCGCGCACCGAAATCAAAGATCCTTTGGATGCTGTGTACGGTGACTCTTCTCCTTCGACGTGGTCGCACGTCGGTTTTTGATGAGCCACATCCAGGTGCCCCGAAAACGGCTATCACGGAGGATAACGTGACACAAATCCACGATCTCGTATTGGCAGACCTCCGATTGAACGTGCGCGAGATAGCTGAGACAGTAGGCATTTCAAAAGAGCGCGTGGGTCATATCCTGCATGAAATTCTGGGAATGAGAAAGCTGTCGGTACGATGGGTGCCGCGTTTGCTCATTCCGGACAACAAGCGGAACCGTGAGACCCCTTCAGAGCAGTATTTGACGCTATTCAAGCGCAATCCGAAGAAGTTTCTGCGTCGTTTCGTGACAGTCGACGAAACATGGATCCACTGGTACACACCAGAGACCAAGGAGCATTCGAAACAGTGGACTTCACCCGGCGAACGTGCTCCGAAGAAGGCGAAGACTGTCCCATCGGCCGGAAAGGTGATGGCCACCGTTTTCTGGGATTCACAAGGTGTGATCCACATCGACTACCTGGAGAAGGGCATAACGGTCACAGGGCTGTACTATGCCAAATTATTGGTCCGATTCGACGCCGAATTGAAGAAAAAATGGCCCCATTCGGTGAAGAAAAAAGTGCTCTTCCACCATGATAACGCACCGGCTCACACCTCCGCCACGGCCAAATTGGTCGAATTGGGCTACGAACTGCTGCCCCATCCACCGTATTCTCCAGATTTGGCCCCGTGCGACTTCTTTTTGTTTCCGAACTTGAAAAAGTCACTCGCCGGGCAAAAATTTCAGTCGAATGAGGAGGTCATCGCCGCCACGGAGGCCTGCTTTGCAGACCTCGAGAAAACGTAATTTTTAGACGGGTTAAAGAAGATGCAGCATCGCTGGGTCAAGTGTATCGAGCTAAAAGGAGACTATATTGAAAAATAAATCGTCATTTCTCCAAAATTTTTGTATTTCTTTTGTAGGCTAAGTACTTATCGGACCACCCTCGTAACTGACAGCCATACAAGGAAGCACTAACCAATTACAACAAAGAAATCAGATCGTCCAAAAGGAAATCATGGAAAAACGACTGCGAGAACCTAAAGGACTCATCAGAAACGGTAAGAGTTTATAAGGCGCTCTCCAAGGGCAACCACGACTCACTTGGTTTGCTTAAAGACCTGGATGGTCTACTTCTAAAGACTCACTTCTACGGGTGTATTGTAAAAACCAACACTACAAACTACTGTGAAGCAAATGTCATCTTCAACAATGGTAGAAATCCTAACATAAGCAAATACTATACATAACGTATGAAAAAGTTGACCGGGCTATTAACAGCTTCAAACCATTCAAAGCCCCTAGGCCGGATGGCACTTTCCCTGCACTTTTTATACATTCCCCCAGCTAAAGGCTATTTTGGTTAAAATAATCCGAACAAGCCTTCTAACCTATTAAGTGGAGAATGGTTAAGGTAATATTTATACCCAAAGTGGCAACAAACCACCCGAAAACAGAAAATCCTACCGAAAAATCAGTCTCTCCTCATTTTTACTGAAATAACAGAAAAACTTATAGAACTGGTCAAAAGATTAACAATGGAGAACGCACCACTCCAAAAAATTACAATTTGCATATCAAAAAGGTGTTCGTGGTGCAATGGTAATTATCACCGACTGTTGAGCCGAAGTCTGTAGCTCAAGTCCGTCCATAGTCAAGAACAATTCCTATTCGGAAAAACTGTGCAACAACATCAGTTGTGAATCAAAAAGTGCTGACGAAGGCATAACACTCGCAGCATAAGATCACTTCAAAAATTCATACTCTGTCATGTGCATTTCCAATATATCACCTTAATCACATGGAAAACAAAAGAGTTACTGTGAACTCCAACCAACGTGATAAAATCAGTCGAATCTCTCAAAAAATCCTATTTAGGACAACCACCCCCGGAGAGTAGTGAACGAACATCTTCGACACAAACCACCATCTTATAATATATACATAAACGCTGAAGTCGCCCAAATAAGGCATAAGCTTGAATCTGCAGGCCTTGAACTAGCAGATCATAAGACGTAGGCCGTCCTTATAACAAGTAGGAAAACCGTAGAATACATCGATATTCGAGTAGGCAACCAGAATATCCGATCCAAGGAAAGGGTTTAATACCTAACAGTGATGCTTGACAATAGACTGCGGTTCAAATCACACGTAGACTATGTGAGCAAAAAGACAGCTACAAAAGACATGGCACTCTCCAGAACGCTGCCAAACGTTGGTGGGCTCGGACATGCAAAGAGGATTCTGCTGAGTAGAGTGGTGAGCTCAGTCATGTATGCTGTATGCTGCACCAGTCTGGGCAGAAGCGCTTAAGAGGAAGGAAGTTTGCCGAAAACTATTATCGATATAACGACTCAGTGCCCTGAGGACAATTAGCGGCTACCGGATGATTTCGGAGGAATTTGTCATTGCTGGGATGATGACAATCTCACCGAGGAGATGAAAAGGATCTATCAGAGAAAACCGTCATGGCCGTCAAGCCGGGGAGGTAAGAAAAATCAACTAGGAAGAAAGGTCGGCCTCGAAGGCCCAATGGCAATCTCGGTGAGATAACACCACAAAGGGAAGATGGACTCATATTCTGATTCCATCAATTGACTTGTGGTTAAATCGAATACAAGGAAACTGCAACTACCATCTTACGCAGTTCTTCTCTGGCCACGGTGGCTACCGTAAATCGTATCGATTCGTATACGATACTTGTCCTCTTTGTCCAGACTGTCCAAACCAAGAGGAAGACGTGAGGCACGTGATCTTCGAATGTAGACGTTTCGCAGATTGGAGGGGTACTCTACCAGGACCAGAAAATATAATTCAGCGAATGTTGTAGTCGGAGGAATACTGGCTGATAATCTGCGTACTAACCAAGAATGTGAGGAGAGTAGAAGCTGTAAGAAAAGCAGCAGAGGCAACAAGAGTAGTAGAAGCAGGAGAAAACTTACAAGCACAGGAGTGGCATGAATTGCATGCCAGCCCACATGAAGTAATACCTAGCGGCAGTCCCGCGGGGGGAGTGGCAGAAGAGTGCAGGCTATGGTTTAGTACGTAGGTGCAGACTCGAAGCAACTGGGGGCTATACCCCCCATTTTATTGCGCTTCAAGCCGCATACTTAATTTATGTAACTTACAATCTAGGAAACTAAGAAAGAGGGCGATTAAGACGAAGTTTTAGACAAGGAGTGCTGATGCAGGTTAAGCCACGAAGAGCAAAGCGGAGGAAAAAACGTTGGATACTCTCGATTTTGGAAATGTGTGAATGATAATAAGGAGACCACACTTGAGAGGCGTATTGGAGAATAGGGTGAACAAGGGTGTGCAGAGAGACCGAGTGACGTAGGCATTGGAAAACTCTTTAGACCATCGTTTCACGAAGCCGAGTGCAGAATTGGCCTTAAGAATTATATCGCTGATATGTGCAAGGAAATTGAGTTCCTGGTGGCATAATACACCAAAATCACCGATCACCTGAACGGTAGAAAGGGGTTGATTATGGAGAAAGTAGAGCCGGGGGGGAGGTTTGTTACGTTTGAGGGAGAAATTAATAGATTGACACTCGGAAATGTTAAGGTCGAGGCAGTTTTTGGAGCACCAGGTGGAAAGGCTGTTGAGGTTCGATTGAATAAGGGAAGAGTCATGTTCTGAGGAAATGATCTTAAAGAACTTAGCATCGTCGGCATATAGAGAGATGTGGGAATGTTTGATAACCATTTCAATAACGTTATTGGTGAGCATAAAAAGAAGCGGGCCTAAATGACTGCCTTGGGGGACACCGGAGGAAGCAAGGAAAGGGTTAGAGAGAGCAGATCTAAAGCGAACGCTGTAGTGGCGATTTTCAGGTAAGAGGAAATCCACTTTAATAAGATGGGTTCAAAGCCAAGGGAAGAAAGATTGAAGAGTATTATTCTGTGTGAAATTTTTTCAAAGGCCTTACTTAAGTCGGTTGAGATAACATCGACTATCTTGCCATTATCTAAGGCTGAAAGTTTGAAGGAAACGAATTCAATAAGGTTTGTGGTTGTAGACCTACCTTTGAGGAAGTCTTGTTGCCTGGGGGAGATTAAAGACTTGCATTGAAAACTTAAATTATCATACAAAATACTTTCGAAGATTTTGGGTATATGAGGCAAAAAGCCACTAGTATCTATGAAGATTCCAAATTTTTTTGAGGCCGCCATCGATAATACGGTCACTGTTACTGGCGAACACTACATGGCCATGATAAACGTCTTCTTACTGCCGGAATTGGATGAGCGGGGCTAGGTGAACATGTGGTTTTAACAAAGTGGTGCAACCGCTCACACAGCACGAGCCACAATGGATATTGTGAAGGAAACGTTTCCTGGTTACGTAATCTCCCGTTTTAGCGATTTGGCACGGCCAGCAAGATCGCCCCATTTAACCATCTTAGACTTTTTTATTTGGGGCTCCTTGAAGTCGCGGGCTTATGCCAACAAGCCTCAGACAATCGCAGCTCTTAAGGAGAATATTCGACAGAATTGCAGTTATCACCGGAAATCTTGCGAAAAGTCATGGAAAATGCGATAAAACCGGTACAAATATGTAACAACACTGGCGGCAGCCACTTGACGGATATCATATTTTCCACTTAACAGGAAAAATTGTAAAGGTCCAGATAAAGATTTTCGTCACTCAAAATTATTTGTTTTCATTTAGTAAAAAAGTAATTCAAAACGTTACAGACCGATTAGTCTGTTAGTATCAGTAAAGTGTTCGAGAAAATCATTAAAGCAAAATTAACCACAATTATTGAAGAAAATAATATACTACTAAATGAGCAATTTGGTTTTAGAAGAAATCATAGTACATCCCATCAAGTACTTAGAGTGTGCCAACATATTAAAATGAACCGCTCCTTGGGTACATCAACTGCTCTTGTTTTGCTGGATATTGAGAAAGCATTTGATTGTGTATGGCATTTGGGCCTTATCTAAATATAAATTATTGATACTCCGTTTTCCCCCATATCTCACCAGACTTCTGCTAAGCTGTCTTTCCGATCGTACTTTCAGAGTTTTTGTTAATTATTGTTATTCTGTTTGTAACACTATTATTGCTGGTGTGCCTCAAGGATCCGTTTTGGGACCAATTCTCTATAACATCTTTGTGTCTGATACCCCAAGACTTCCTTATTGTGAAGTAGATATTTTTGCAGATGACACGGCAATATATTCTTCGCATGAGTTTAGCCTCTACGTGGAGACAAACTTACAACATGTGATTCAGTTATTGTTAAGGTCCTTCAATTCCTGGAAAATTAAACTAAATACTGAGAAAATGCAGACCATCTTTTTCAGCAGGAAACGAAAAGCCTTCTTTCTTCCAAACAACCAATTAATTGTCAATAATACCGGTGTCAACTGGGTTCCATCTGTAAGATATTTGGGCATTCAACTTGATACAAAACTCACATTTAAAGAACACATTACAAAAACTATTGTATATATAAAATAAATATTGTGATAAACATGTTGTACCCTTTTATAAACAGGAAGTCTACACTAAACAATGCCAATAAAATTGTAACTTTTTAGGTAATTTTTCAATCAATCTTTCTAAAGGGTGTTTTTTATAGAGGTATAGAACTTTGAAATGGAATAAAACGAAGATGATTTTTTTAAATTGACATGAAGTTGACTTTATTCGAAAGATAATCTTCTAACATTATAATTTAAATATAATTTCTGGCATATGACCGCCACGGCTGGCTCGGACGTAGTCTAATCTGGAGGTCTAATTTTCGATGATTTTTTCCAACATTTGTGGCCGTAACGGCAATAACGCGGCGAATGTTGTCCTCCAAGTGGTCAATCGTATCGGGTTTGTCGGCGTAGACTAGCGACTTCACATATCCCCACAGAAAATAGTCAAGCGGCGTTAAATCGCACGATCTTGGAGGCCAATTCACGGGTCCGTAACGTGAAATTATGCGGTTACCAAACGTTTCCTTCAATAAATCAATTGTGGCACGAGCTGTGTGACATGTTGCGCCGTCTTGTTGAAACCACAGCTCCTGCACATCATGGTTGTTCAATTGATGGACGAAAAAGTCAGTAATCATGGCTCTATAGCGGTTACCATTGACTGTAACGTTCTGGCCAGCATCGTTTTTAAAGAAGTACGGACCAACCCATAAAGCACACCAAACAGTCAGTTTTTGTGGATGTAACGGTGCCTCAACATACACTTGAGGATTATCATCACTCCAAATACGGCAGTTTTGTTTATTAACGTATCCATTCAACCAAAAGTGAGCTTCATCGCTAAACAAAATTCGCTTATGAAAATTGGGATCAACGGCAATCTTGTTTTGGGCGGCATACGCCAGAAATTATATTTAAATTATAATTTTAGAAGATCTTTCGAATAAAGTCAATTTCATGTCAATTTAAAAATATCATCTTTGTTTTATTCCATTTCAAAGTTCTATACCTCTATAAAATACACCCTTTATATGGTTGCCAAGTTTGGGGAAATTCAGCAAAATGCCACCTTAAAAAATTACAAGTTTTCCAAAATAAAATTCTTAAAATGATGCTAAGTCTTCCTCCTTATCACTCAACGGTTGATCTTCACAGCAGAACAAAGATTGAATTAGTTTGTGATAGAATTTTAAAACTAACCACAAAGTTTCTCCATAATTGTGAAATCTCCGAAAACCCCCTTATAAACCAGTTAAATGTTTAATCATGTTTCCTTATGCTCTTTTGTTAAAACCCACATCTATTCATTTCTTACCTTGTTATTTATTATTTATCGCTGATTGCTTATTATTAATTATATGAGTATTATTTTCCACGTGCAGGGACGGGTTAAGAATATCCCTGCAGCGATACCTATCGCTTGTCGTAAAAGGCGACTAAACAAAGGTAAACAAAAATCACATCTAGGCAATTTAGAAAACACCAAGGTGAGCCAAGGGACACATATACCACCATTAAACTGCCCCACAAGTGTGCATGCAAATCAGTGGGTTGACACGACTGGAGATCACCGGTGTTGTAAGAGTAAGATCAATCAAAAAAAAAATAAAAAATCTGGAGCATGCCGTGTCAAAAAGGAAGGGAAGAAAGAAAACGGTCAAACCGTAGCATTATGGAAAAGAACGCTAAAAGGAAAAGCACTACCCCGCCAGGCACTACTAATGGTCGTGATCCTGGGACGAGCAGCAATGCTCGGGTCAGAGCTATAGGATTTCCGGGGGATAGCAAAGTAATGCAACGGCGTAAGCCACATTTAAGAGTCGCGGGTTGGAACGTTGGAAGCATGAGTGGTTGCAGCTATGAGCTTGAAGAAATGATGGTTACAAAGCGAGTAGACATCCTGTGCGTACAAGAGACGAAATGGCGAAACACCGGTAATCGGGCACGTTTCTTGGACGTTAAAACAAAAGCCTACAAGATGTTTTACTATGGATTGGAACAAGGAAAAAACGGAATCGCCATCATCCTTGCGGCAGAGTTACTTGGCAACGTCTTAACCATTTCAAAGTCCAGTGACCGTTTGATGGCTCTCAAATTGGTGATGCATGGTGAGGTGTGGAACATCGTAAGCGCATATGCCCCTCAAGTAGGATGCGAACAAAAAGAAAAAGATGCATTCTGGCTAGATTTCCACAACCTTGTCAAAATCATCCCAAAGGAAGAGCTTTTGTTTGTTGGGGGAGATTTAAACGGACATGTCGGGAAGACAAGCGAAGACTATGAAGGCTACCACGGAGGGCTGGGATACGGCACCAGGAACTCTTCAGGTGAAGATATCCTAAACATGTGCAAGTCGTACGGTCTTATAGTGCTAAATACCATGTTCGTCAAACAAAGCCGGCACCTGATCACTTATAGCAGCGGCGGAAATGAAACTCAAATAGACTATCATTTGGTATCCAGTTTCATGAAGCCACGAGCTAAAGATTGCAAAGTGATCCTGGGAGACGCGATCGCCCCTCAACACCGTCTCCTCCTGACTGAATTTTTTATGGATGCGAGAAAGAAGTCAAAACAGCAAACGAAGGTGTCTGAGAGAATCAAGTGGTATAAGCTGGTTAAAGGAAAAGGCGAAGCTTTTATCACCATCATGGAAAACTACCTCTCTTCCATTATCGATGAGGTCGGTAATGAGGAGTGCAGAGCACAAGACATGTGGGATTCCCTACAACAATCTGGCCTGGAGAAAGCCAAATCACTGCTCGGAACATCTAAAGGCCCCTGCCAACACGCAAAAGAAACCTGGTGGTGGACAGACGAAGCCAAAGCAGTGATACACGAAAAGAAAATGGCTTTCCAAGCTTGGTCAAAGTGCTCTTCTACTAATAGAGAGGAAAAAGCTCGCCGTGAAAAGGTATATAGATGTTGCAAAGGTATCGCGAAGAAAAAATGCGCCGAATTCAAAGCGAAAAGCATGGAAGGCCTCTATCAGGAGTTGGAAGAAATATCGTCTTCCGCGTCTGACAGGAACCAGGCTACCCAGGAGCTTCGACAAAACAATTTGAACAAAGGAGCAAATATCTTTAAGATAGCCGCCCAGAGAAGAAGAAATGCTCAGGAGATTCGTTTCCCAAAGTTTATTAACAATGCTGAAGGCCAACTCCTTGTGGAAGACGAAAAAATTCTCCACAGATGGCGACAGTATTGCGAGGAACTTCTGAACGAACAGTTTCCCCGAGTGTACTTCCCAAGAGCCGCCCCGAATCATGCCGAAATATCCGACATCACAGTCGAAGAAGTTCGGTACGCGGTTAAAAACTCCAAGAAAAGAAAAGCTGTTGGGCCGGACGGGATACCCTCTGAGTTCTGGAAAAAGATGGGAGACATCGGGTCTAGATGGCTCATATTTCTTACCTCCAAACTTATGAGAGGCGACACTATGCCTAATCAATGGAGGGAAAGCTATCTTCTTCCATTGCACAAAGGAAAGGGTGATACACGTAATTGTGATAACTACCGTTCTGTCAAGCTGATGTCGCACACCATGAAGATCGTTGAACGGGTATTAGATAGCCGACTGCGGAAAATAATACGACTATCTGATGACCAGTGCGGGTTTGTCTCGGGTAAATCAACAACAGATGCAATCCAAAGTATAAGGATCATGATGGAAAAGCATCGTGATTCTTCAAAGGACTTGCATATGGTGTTGGTTGATTTCGAGAAAAGGCCTTCAAAAAAGACCGGCAACCAAGAGATCTTTTATGGGTAGCGCTAAGACAAAAAGGAGTTCCAGAGACCTACGTGCGAGTGATTATGGACATGTACGAGAGAGCAACGACAAGAGTAAGATGCACCGCAGGAGTCATCGAAGAGTTCGCAATCAAAGTCGGTGTACACCAAGGGAGCGTCCTCAGCCCACTGCTTTTTATAGCAGTCCTTGATTGCTTGCTTGAAGGAAAAGTGACGGACCCCAATGTGCACCAGCTATTCTTTGCTGACGATGGGGCCATTATAAGTGATGATCAGGCGTCCCTACAACGAGCACTTGATGTGTGGGTGGACATTTTTGAGGGACACGGGTATCGTACTAGTTCAAAGAAGACAGAGTATCTGTGCTGCCCGTTCTCTGACCCTCATCAGCCTATTCCAGACATTTACTTGAATGGAAGAGTGCTTCCCAAGTGTGAAAAGTTTAAATATCTGGGATCTATGATTAATAGAGAAGCAACTTGTGATGACGACATCAAAAATCGCGTAAGCGTAGGGTGGATGAAGTGGCGGAAAAACTCCGCCATCTTCTGTGATCGAAAAATGCCCCCTAAGCTGAAAGGAAGGCTCTACACTTCAGTTGTACGTCCGGCGCTCACATACGGTTCACAATGCTGGACAATGCATAAAAAGTATGAGAGCAAATTAACGGCAGCTGAGATGAAGATGCTTCGCATGACAGCGGGAGTAACAAAGCGTGACAGAATTAGAAGTTCAAAGATCCGAGGAAGCCTCCACGTAAAAGAAACCATCACAAGAAATATAGAGCGCGACCGACTCAGTTGGTATTGCCATGTTCAACCCCATGTTGAACCCCGTCCAAAAGGCGTTATCAATCAACATTCCAATTTCAACACGCAAAAAAGGCAGGCCGAAAAACAATTGGTGCAAACAAATGCAAAAACACTAGCATTTGATTGGCCTCAGCGATGAAGTAATCCCAAACCGGGAAGCCTGCCGCTACTTTCTGAGGTCAAACCGGCGGACCCCACAAGCGGACCAGTAGGAATGCAGTTAAGTGGGAAGGTTATGGTCTTACACTTCTGACCATAACGACGCCGGGATAAAAAGGAAAAGAAGAAGATGAGTATTATTTTGTTTTTTTTTTTTGATTTTTGGATTGAAGGTTTTTGTCGTAGTTTTCCTTCAAAGGTTATTATCATTGTCAAGCATTTGTTATCATAAATAATTGTATAAAATAATTGTTCAGTAGAAAGATATAATCAATATCATATCTCTGTATGTAAACTGTGCGGTGGCTCATTAAATGTAAATTATGATACGAAAAAAAAAAAAAAAGAAACCAAATTGGATGATTAGTTTGGCGCCACCTTGTAGTATGGAAGAGCCTTCAAAAGGGAGGTGTTTTGTGAATAGAAATCTCACACTATTTAAAGCATGCACAGCAGCTCACGGTAAAAAAAAAGGGGTCAACTTCTGTTGGGTTTGGCTTGTCTTGAAAGATGGAACTTGACTGTTGTCTTTTTTTCGAACTCATCCATTTCACATCTAAGATTCAATGAAAATGTTCATCCGATGTTCGACCGATCTACACGAATATTTGTTTGACTGATTGTTACCTGCTTCACAGTTGAATATTGATTCAATTTCTTATGTATACTTGTCATCCTAATGAGCAAGGACGTCTCGATCTCATGATATCTCATATAATCTCACATTATCAGTTCGTTGATATCACGGTCGTTGAAAACCACCGAAACACGATGAGCCGGGATTTTTCCCACAGGTCTAACCCTTTCAGTACCGATGATTCCAAAAATGTTT
The DNA here is from genome assembly GCA_958301585.1 of Merodon equestris. NCBI lineage: Eukaryota > Metazoa > Arthropoda > Insecta > Diptera > Syrphidae > Merodon > Merodon equestris. The sequence continues at coordinate 49,062,642 of OY284415.1, read as the reverse complement.
GTTCAAATTTTGGGTATAAGCTCTTCATAGTAAATTATTTCGAAATATCAAAAAAAAAATTCAAGTTGGGCGCCCAGTATCCCCAAAAATGGTGCCACACATTTGTGCGGGTTGGTGCTGACCCCAGACATAAGTTTTTCACTTTTATTATTCATTTCACTTAAATTTAAAATATTTTTTTTTCTTTGTAATGAAAAAATTAGCAATTTATTGAAGAAACATTTCAAGTTTTAAATAATAAACGTATTCAGTTTTAAACAATTGTTTTAAATTACCTATTATAGATAAAATAAATAATTTAAAAAAAAACTAATAAAAAAAATTATTTTACTCTCAAAATTTTCATTCGCCAGTATGAAAAAGCTTAAAGCAGCATTTTTCCTGAGCGATGCATAAATATATTGTACGTTGCATTTTTCACACCTCGAACGTGTTCGGCTTGAGCAATTTTTGTAGCGACACATTCGCGCACTTTTTAATTCGTCAACCACCGGCCAGTGGTTCAACCCATCCAGTCTCTTACTAACTCCTGGCAGAGGAGAAAAGGTTTTTTTTGAGCTCGTCTGCGGGTCTTCTGGTTCTTCATCGTCATTAGTTTCAGGTCTCTTGCGCTTTGAGCTTGAAAGAAGAGCCTCCGCAATATCTAGCTTAAAGTACAGTAAATCTAGCACTTTATTTTTAGGGATGTTATTCAATTGGCAATCCATATTATATTCGAACCAGCTATAGACTACAGCTAAGTCAATAAAATGGAGCGCTACTTTAAGGGTCCACTTCTTAGTTTTGATCCATGTTCTGTAGCACTCCATTAACTGGTCGCATACGTCTACCCCACCCATATGCGCGTTGTACTTTTTTATAACAGATGGGCAAGATATATTAATTCGAGCTCTTTCTTCTTTGCTCCACCGTGAAACGTATTGCATAGGGTCCTTCCCAAACGCTGTGGATGCCATTGTAACAGTCTTGTTGTCTTTCCATTTGACAACGGCAACCCTCCTGTCAGCTCTAACTCTTTGATCGTCTTCTCCTCGACTCATTAATCGATCATTCTTTAGTTCGATATTCTTTAGGCGATTGGTCATAATAGTACCTGTTCCATATATTTTCAGGTCCTTCAATCGGTCTAACAATTGTATGGTCGAGAAATAGCGATAAAAAAAAAACAAAAGAATGCTCCGGCAAAGTCCATGTCAAACGCAAAATTATACTTGGACCTAATCCGAGCGATCGATCTCCCAGAGGTGTTATAGCTCCTTGATATATGTACCTCGAAGTCGAAAACCATCCCTGACAAATAAAAATTGTTAGTTTCAGCTACAATATTTTGTTGATTTAAGCAAATTACCGGTTGATGACGAAAGAACAAAATTCTTTAGACCGACTGGACGAGGTTTATTTCGAACATATTGCCTCAATCGGTTTGGGCATCTTCCTAAAAATGGAATCATTTGCTCATCGATTGAGTAGTTTTGGGTATATCTTGGAATGCTAAGGCACCTATCTCTTACTGCGTCAATAACTGGCTGAACCTTCCATAATGCATTCGTTGCTACATTAGGTGATTCAACGCTGTTCGCAGCTGAAAAAATCTAGTTCTGGACATAGCGGAGGTAACAACAGTGTACTGAAAATCACGCTTCCAGTACATGTACAGACGAGGCAAAGGCATACAACCAAAGTACAAATGAATACCGTAGAGCCTTCTGATTTCCGAGGCATCCGTGTTTATTCCTCTTCCAGTTTTCGACAAACCATACATTTCAGTAAAATTAGATGCTTTTTCGAAGTGTTCTTTGTCGAAATACCGCTCAAAGTACTGAATTGGTAGGAGTGGAGAGTTCGTAGCCGTATCAGGAACTGAACTTGTTCTTTGAGCAGATTCAAATTCAGAAACTTTCCATAACATACGTCGCCTGTTTTCTGATTCGGACTGTTGTTCCACTGAAACTTCCTCTTCTTCAACCTCAATTTCTTCTTCCCTTTCTTCAAGAGGGTAACTTGAGGATGCGCAGCCACAAACTCGTCTTCATCGTCTTCGGAGTCTGAAAAACGGTCCACATCAGAACCTTCACCAATAAGCTTTAAGACTTCTTCTAAATCTCGATCATTGTCCAAGCGGTAAGATTTGCCTGTCAGACAAATAAAAAAAACATCGAATGGGTACCAGGTAGCACAATTATGCGGGTCACATTTTTAACGCATATATTTCAATTGCACAAAAACAAAATCAATTTCTTTTTTTACGCAAATATGTCTTAGACATTTAAAAACAGTAATTCAAAATGATTTAGTTGAAATCATGTACGGATATTATAAAAAAAACTAGACTTACGGTTGCTTCGTCTCGGAAGCTCTGACATGACGACTTCTTCACTTCACTGCACAAACTAAAATAGCAAAACGCAAATAAAATTGGATGAAAAGGAGAGAAAACAACACAAATGATACAATTGATACTAGAAAACTTGACTCAACTAAATAAAAGGTGATAAAATCAGGACACGCGAAAATCAGACAAATTAACCCGCACAAATGTGCTATACGGTTCTGAAAGGGCTAAGTAAGTTCATCAGCACTATTTAAATCAGGGATAGCATTCCTGTATCCATTAAAAATTATACCAACGACGCATCCGAATAATGGTGAATCTTACATATTTAAGCTTCTACCTTCCCCCATATAAATCCCTACTTCCTTCTCCACTTTTATTGCGGAAATATGTGATTCCCTCCCCCGGAATGTCATAAACTTAGTCATACAACTTCCCGTGTAAACCACCTCGTTACGGCTTTATAAATGACCTTAACGATCCAATGCGCTTTCCTATGAAATAAAACACACTCATGCAAATATTTTATTCATTTTTGCTTTGTTTTTATTTTCTTTTTATTGTTATCCTTATTATTATGTCTGTTTATTTACTTTTGATCTTCCGCTAAAAATGTTTATTAGTTTCACTTAAGTTTTGCTTCCATCAAATGGATTTTCTTTTTCTATAATACTTGTTTTCATTTATTTTTATGCGACATATTTAATTAATCAATAGTTTTTTTAAGGATATTTATGTATAACAAAAACATTTCATAAAATGAATTGTTCAACAATTGCTTACATTTTGGGGGCTCCCTTGAGTAATCAGCTATTACTCCAAGAGATGATATTTGGATAAGAATTTAGAATTTTGTCTAAGATTGTTTTTGATGCTTGACATTAATTTATTTAATTAGGCTACAAATACTTTGATCAATTGGTTTAAAATTTAGTTCTAGTCCTTGCTAATAATATTATTTTAGAAAAGGGGATTATTTATTTGTGTTTTCTTTCTAGTCGAATTATACTTATTTTAATTTTATATTTTCTTTTTTTTTTTTTGGTTAGAAATAAATATATTTATGTTTGACAATACATTTTTTTAATATTTTTTATACAAATACGCTTGAACAAAAGAAAAATTTACAAACAGAATTGGAAACAAAAAATTAATCGTTTTTAATGCCTTTGTTCTCGTGAGACCTAATATGAATATTAAGACCTATGCATATTCTCGTATATAGGTGACGATACAATTGATAGCGGGCTAACATCGAGGCTTCTTCATGTATTTGATTTTCGTTAATATTGTCCCATAAATGAAAAAAAATATTAACATATTGCCGACTCCAAGAAGAACATTTTCAGAAGCTTTCCCCAATCACGGATACAATATGGGGCTTTGTCAGTGCCACACTGAAGAGAAATGTCGTGAAATAAAATTTCAATAACATGGCTAGATATTGACCTGAAGGACCAGTGAGCACAGTGAAATTCAATAACGTGCACCACGACAGGCTATCATATCACATATTGCAATGAGAATCCACCGATCGCCAATAGATGGCGCTAGTGGAACGGGTTGGTCTAAAATGCCTGATCTGAAATATCGGCATCATATATTTTTTTAATGCGAGAAAATGTCGATCTTCGAACCAAATAAGGGTCATTGGCAGGAAATTTTGCTATTCGCTTCCTATTTGAAAAAAATCTGCGGCTTAGGCGCGTCGAGTGACTTGAGGAATTTATGGTGAGTGAAAAAAACGCTCCGCAAATGGAGCATGATAGCAAGATACAAACGTGTTGGTTTCGAAAAAAAAAATTAAGACGCAGAATTGGCAGTGTTACTGGATCAATATTCATTCCAAACGCAACAAGAACATCATCGCCCTTAGTAAATTAGCCAAGGAGCCTTGGGAATGGTCCAAAAGCAAGAAAATTGTCTGCCGTTCGGGTTGAAGCCGAGAGACGTTGAAAACCATTTTTTTCAGGAGCGCAAGAATGGAAGTATTTTCGTGTCATTGCGACGAGCGATGAAAAGTAGATCCTTTACGGTATTCCAAAGTCAAAGGAATCATGATTCCGGAACGGATAGTTTGATGGGAACAGCTCGGCGTGATATTGGTGAAACCATCACAGGAGCTTGCTACCGTTCTTAATTAATACGTTTGAGCCAGTCATTAAAGGAAAAATAAACATAAGACGAGTGTCAATGCTAGCCACATTTTGCTTAGGTCGTTTAACCCTGCCTGGTTCCACTGAAATGATACATCCTTCCCACTTGGTGTATTCTCCACACTAATACCTGTTCTGATCAGTGACGCATAGTCCGTTCCGATCTTTAGTGGGTTTGTTGATCGTTTCAAAAGACGTACAGTTATTCCAACGCGAAATTGTTATGCTGCCGTTAAGGTTAGAGCAGGTGACTTCCATGGAGGTGCTTAAGCAAGCGCGTGGGCATTAAAAGGGCGCGATTACTCGTGGGTATAATTTCGCCTTGAATATTCCGGGTGATACGGCCGTAGAGGTGTTCGAAGTTCGGTTAGAACGTTTAGATGACGATTGGAAGGACTTTCGCCTCAATCAAAATGAGTTTTTATCAGTATCACGCGGTCGATGGGTACAGTGCTCCCGAAACAGATTTTGAAACGGTTGAGAATAAATACATTGTTGCCAAAGGTACTCTTTTAAGCGTCATTCGTGGAAGATCTATGCAAGATGATTCGAGGTTTGAGAATTTAGCTCACCAGCAGGCATCGTTTTTTTAGGTAGAAGAGTTAGGGAAATCAACATCTTTTCCTTTAACAAAAATGTCCAAAGAAGTTGAGCTACCGCCAATAAAAATACCTCCGTTTTCGGGTGATTATCGGGAGTGGCCGGGGTTTCGGGACATGTTTGGTAAAACTTCTAGCTAGCGAAGTGCGGTACTCATAAACATTTTACTATACTCGTGGAAAAATCTCTTGATAAATACGAGTATTATAGTGAATCTTTTTCGTGACACAAGGGATTTACAGAGTTTCGTTGAACAAGCACGCAAGACACTCCTCGTTCAGGACGTCCAATTAAGGTAGCCATTTCAAAAATGATCACTAAAATCCGCGGTCGTATTAGGAGATCGGCGAGTGAAGTTCAGCGAGATAGCCAGCACTCTAAATATTTCATATGAACGAGTCTTCAATATATTGCATGAACATTTGGATATAAAAAAGCTTTCGGCAAGCTGGGTGCCGCGTTGACCAAAAACGTGAAAGAGTGACACTTTCTCAGGGTAATTTGCGGCTGTTTAAACGGAACCCAGATGAGTTTTTACGCGGATTCATTTTAACGTGGATTAATTTTTACACATCAGAGACAAAACAACAATCTAAGCAGTGGGTGGAAGCCGATGGCAGTTCTACGAAGGCCAAGGTGGTTCCATCAGCGGGCAAAGCTATGGCTACGGTTTTCCGGGACGCACAAGGTACAATCTTAATTGATTTCCTCCAAAAAAGCATGGCAATAAATGGAGAGTATTACGCTACACTCGGACAAGTTGGTGGAGTTACGCTACGAAATGTTTCCCCATCCACCATATTCTCCTGACCTAGCTCCCAATGATTTCTTCCTTTTTCCAAACGTGAAAAAATGGCTTGGAGGACGAAGATTTGGAACTGATTTGGAGGCTATTTCCGTAATTAAGGCGTATTTTGAGGGGCATGGAAAAGATTACTACAAAGAGGAGAGGAGCATCGTCTAAACAAGTGTACCGGACTTCCGGAATTATCAATCCACCCTCGTATTAAATGCATATATCCGCCTGATTTCATGTTGTTATGGATAAAATTATTTTTTTTTTATGAATAATGCTGGAGTAATGTATTATTACATGTAAACCTGTTCAATCACGGCTCAACGGCAACAAATCTATAACTCTTTTCAGGTAATACCCACATGCCATGGCTCAATTTAGAATTTATTTAGAGCTTTTCTGAAACCAAGAATTTTGAAATGCTCTTGGCACACTAATGTGAACCGCGGACCTATGGGTGACCACTCTCCTTCATTTCCTAATAAATAAAGATGGAAAGAAGCTTAGCATCAGGCAAGCTAAGATGTTTAGATCAGAAATGTCGGCGACACAACTAAGTACGGAGGCATATAAATGCATACTAACAACGGCAAGCCCGTAGCCTAAATTCTGATTACAAATAAAAAAAGTATTAAGACCGCAGCTATAACCGCCTGATTTACTGAAGAGTGCAATTGAAAATAGTCCAAGGATCGACTGAGCAAACCTCTTGATGAATTAACATACAAGCGTGACAGTATGAAAAGCGTACCGCATCAACTAAGAATAAGGAACTGGCTTAGATAAAGTAACAATTGGATTTTCCTCATTATTCATTCAGAAACCTTAAGGTGTTTTATCTCCACTCACCGACAATTGTTTTATGAGGTATCCCCTAAATCCACATCGTTCTAATATTTTTAGGCATGCTGCATGCGAATGTCCGTCTGTCGTCGAATGGACCTCAAGACTTGTGATGTTGGTATCGGCTGAAAAGCCTCTCCAAAATCAGCTATTTAGGGTCTGTCGTCGAATGAATCTCAAGACTTGTGATGTTGGTATCGGCTGAAAAGCCTCTCCAAAAGCAGCTATTTAGGGTCGATAAGGCCAGAGTCCCGAGATATTATAGATGTCGAAATTCCTCATGCAAACAATTCTCAATAGAAGAATTCCGTGACCTGCCAATTATTGAATTAAGACGATAATCTCGATTTTGTAGTTTAAGTCCAGGCTAAAAAGACTCCTGACCCAAAATGGCCGCTTATATTTTAAAATGTGTCTCATAACGTTTCACTAGTCAAAAAATTAGTTTTAGAGAAGCAAATTTAGAAGCAAAATATATATACCTAGCCCTGCCATACGTTCTGTTACGAGGGTTACCTTTTAAGTTTTTAAAATCGAACAATAGGTGGCGTTAATGAGTTGTGGCATCACTGTATTTGTCAACATTGACGTTTGTTATTGCGAAGCCAGTGGCAATTTAGAAATTGACTGAGTAAGTTGTTGATAGTGAACGGGCGGACCCCACAAGCGGACCAGTAGGAATGCAGTTAAGTGGGAAGGTTATGGTCCTACACTTCTGACCATAACGACGCCGGAAAAAAAGGAAAAGAAGAAGTTGTTGATAGTGAACGTTTAAAACAAGCAAGTTTATGAAAAAATGGAAATCACCCGTAAAGGCTTACGTTGGATGATATTTTATGATTTTAAAAAAGGCCTTACTCAACAACAATGCATAGAATCGCTTCGTGCAACTTTTGGTAATGAAGCACCATCAGAGAAGACTGTTTACAATTGCTTTGCAGAATTTCGTCATGGTCGTGCGTCCGTCAGTGATGAATGTCGAGAAGGTCGGCCAAAATCGGTTGTCATTCCGAGAAATATCGATGCTGTGCGCAACATGATTAAAGAAGATCGGCACGTGACTTACAGACAGATAGAGGCGTCTCTTAGGATATCGCAGACTGCAATACAATCGATTTTGCATGACCATTTAGGTGTGAGAAAGATATGTTCCAGATGGATTCCGCATAACTTGACCGAAGCGCAAAAAAAGGGTCGTGTTGATTGGTGTCAGAAAATGTTGAAAAAATTTGACCGAGGACGTCCAAAATCCGTATAGGTACAACATTGTTACAGGAGACGAAACTTGGATATATTCGTATGATCCTGAAAGCAAACAACAATCTACTGTTTGGGTGTTTAACGATGAACCCAATCCCACTAAAGTTGTTCGTTTCTATGTTTCTACGATATCAGCTTCAGAGTGGAAAAAATGTTTCCGGAATTGGTTTGAGCGTATGCAAAAATGTATAGACCTTAAGGGCGAATATTTCGAAAGGCAATAAAACACTTTGTTGCGAACTTGTTCGTTTCTGTTTCACTTTTTGTAAAAACTTAAAAGGCAACCCGTACACAATTTCTAGCGCTTATCGTTCAAAACTTTTTCCGGGAATAGAACCGTAAACTTTTTTTCCAGAACACATGCACTGATCAGTGAAGAATACTAGTCAGTTTGGTTTCAGTTTGCGAGCTATTAACGTGGAGTGGGGCGTGAAAGAGGATGGAGTCGCGGTAATAGCGTTGCATAAGTGCGGAAAGAGTGCTGGCCAAATTTTTTTTTCGAGTTGCTGAAACCACTCGGAATATCAAGAATATCAAGAATATTCGTTTATCGGGCTATTACTCGCTTAGGCGAATTGTCTGGAGTAGAGGACAGGCCAAGAAGTGGTCGCCCGCTCGCCACCCGTACGAGTGCGGTAGTAAAGGCAGTACGTGAACGAATTCGGAGAAGATCATGTCCAAGGAGTTGGAAATATCAACCAGACTCATGTCTAGGCTAATTCGGGCTGATCTGCATATGAAAGCCTATCGTTGGTCCACGGGTCATCTTCTAACTCCTCAATTAAAAAAAATTAGGCTGGAAAGATGCAAGCGACTTTTGCAGCGGCACGCGGACAATGGCCATGAAAACATTCTGTTTATGGACGAGAAACTTTTTACCGTGGAAGAAGTGACGTGACCACCATCTTGCTTCCGTAATGGTTTGGTGGGGAGTCTCTCATCATGGTGTCACATCCCTCCATTTCTTTGAAAAGGGCGTAAAAACTGGTGCAAAGGTTTACTAAGAAGATGTGCTAGAGGGTGTTGTGAAGGGTTGGGCCAATACCCTTTTCAATGGACAAAGATAGATCTTCCTGCAGGAAGCTGGTCCAGCGCACAAAGCCAAAACCACGCAGGAGTGGCTCAGAGTCAATATTCCTATCTTTATAGCAACAAAAGATTGGCCATCGGGCAGTCCAGATCTGAATCCACTGGATTATGGTTTGTGGTCAGAATTGGAGAACATGGCCTGCAAGACTCCCCACAGACATTTGGAAAGCCTTAAAATAGCATTAACCAGAGCAGCGTCCACGATCTCCATGGAAACAATGACTACACCGTTTAAAAGCTTGTGTTAAAGCAAAAGGCGGTCATTTCGAATGAACCCAACTTTTTTTAATAACCAATATTGTGTTCTAATAGATGAAATAATTTTGAATACAATATGTTTAGTGCTTTTTTTTATAGCGTTTTATATTTGTTGTACGTTTATTGTTCCTGTCGTTCCCCTGATCGACTACTTGTCGATGGCACTCACAGTGCAGAACTGCACCAAGCAATATTTAAACCGGCAACTAAAAGCTTCAGTACCATCAAAGGCTATAGGCAAAATGACCTGTAATTAAATGTGTTAAAGCAGATATGGTAATAAGGAAGCGCTTTGTCCGAAATTTTCAGATTTTGTCGATCTCTATTCAAAAGTAAAGCCTTTTACGATCAGTGCGTGATCGTAGTATACGAGTGAGGAATTCTAATTAAATTTTCTTCGGGTACAGAACGAAATTAAGTAAAAAAGACGCTCTCGAAAAACCTAAATGATGTTCTCTTGAGTAGAGGGAGGAAGTTCTTAAATTGATCTTCGGAGTGTGATCTTCTTATGATCGATGCCGCCATGTCTTTGTATACAGCAAGTTATAAGGCTGGGACATGCAGCTTATATGGATAACAACACTATAGTCGGGAAAGACTTCAACTTGTAACTAGATAATACCATCATTGTTGCACGATCAAGACAATAGGGTTCCCTTTATTGCTTTGTACAACGAAGATTGGTTAACACTGTAAACTATAAACATATAGACTCGACCTAAGGCTAGTACGAAAAGAGTTGAAACTACATATTTATTGCTTTAAATAAAGCCCACTTGACTTGATGGGAATTTTGAACATAAAAGATGGGTCATCGACTGGTTGAGTTTCAAAGTTTATTATATTGAGATCTTGGCAGAAATGATTGGTTCAAAATATTTGACAATTATTTACCGCCATACCCTGCGGTACGAAATGAATCGATTTACACTTTCATAACAGTGGAGGTAGGGTAGGTTGATGTGGCTACTCGACTATGCGTCTTAGGGTACAATTAGGCGCTTAGGCGTCGTTTTGATGCCACAATTTTCATTTAAATCCAGCCTGTGGAGTCAAGAAAACTGGTAATGTTGGTCAAGCTGAAGTTGGCTACCTCTGAGATGTCATCGAGGAAGTATTTGCTAAAGCACAGAATCTGAGACTTGCTAATGCTGGGCATTCGCAGAGGAGGGGCAAGTGTACTACGGGGTACACTTGGCCAGTACCCCGCCGAGGAGAGAAGCCGCGAGATAAACATTCGACGACGTTCGTGTTATCGGGACTCGAACTCGCGCATCGCGCGTCAGAGGCCGGCACACTACCCACTGCGCCATGGTGCTTTCGAACAACAGTGGGAAATACTGACGATTTATTCCCAAGGTGAGTGTTGTGTTGGGAAAGCGAATTCTGAAATGAAATTTTGGTCGAAATAGTGCACAAACCGGGTTCATCACTGTGCGTTTGTGAGTTTGATAACACAAGTTTACCTTCGTGTCCGTCTAAAGCAGTAGCTGCTGCTGCTAGAAATTTAGCAAGCTCGAAATCCTCAATTCGCCATCGACTTCAATAATAGAGCACTAGTTGCACTAGTCTGAAAAAAATTCTGATTATTGTAAATACCGCGATCCGCTTATAAGTTCCAGCCTACTCAGTTGTTGAAGCAATTTTTGGTCGCTTTAAACCAATTTGCTTAACCGAATTTGATGAAACCCTTAGGCAATTACCTGGAAGTCAGGCAACAATCGCTGCGGCACTCACAAATCTGTCCGAAAGCAATAGGTCAGTTAGGGCTTCAGTGGGTCACTCGGATACGAAACTACCGCCGATATCGTTGTAGTCCTTTAGCGGAGATTATAGGGAATGGCCAACATTTAAGGATCTGTTAAGAACGATTGTGTACGAGTCCATTGTTTTGTCAAGGGCAAAAACTACAATATCTAAAGCTTTCACTAAAAGATGATGCCGCTTCGGTACTGAACCATACAAACATAGTCGTATGTGATGCCAATTACGAACAGGCCTGGGCAGATCTATGTCACATGTATGACAGAGAAAAAGTAATCATCGAAGCACATTTGAAAACGATAATGGACAACGGGAGGCAAGTTGCCCACCATCCGCGTCTGGAATACGTAAACTTCAGAGCACAACTAACGAATCTATATCAGTGCTTAAAGCATTGGGAGTGCCAGTAGAGTTTTAGGATGCTTGGCTGATATATGTTAGATCGAAGTTAGATCCAGAGTCAAAAAGGTTGTGGTCGATCATCGGCAGCGAATCCAAAACCTGCCTTTAGGGACATTATGGATTTTTAACAAACAGACATTTCGAACTGGATTCAGTGCCTGCTAGTAAGGGACAACTTAGTTCTAAAACTAAAATAAATCGGTTTCCGTTTGTACGACAATTTCACATTCCGATTCTATGTGCAAGGGTTCCCATTTTGTTGCTGTTTGTCCTCAGTATGTGAAACTTGACCTCAATGGGAGGCGGAGTTTTATAGCACAGGAGAGGTTATGGTATAACTGGCTACATAGTGGGTATTCTGTTAAATCATGCAAATCTGGAACATGCAGGAAATGCAAGGCACATCATCACCCTACTATTCATCCAGATAGCAATACAGAAACGAAGGTCATGTCTTGTTTGGTAAAGCAAATACCTATGGGATCGCACCATATTGAAGAAAAATTACTCTCTGCGTCTGCTTTATCAAAGAACGTTAGCCAATATGGTCCTTTTAGCAACGAATTCAATCTCTTACCTACAGCTGTTGCTTTGATTATGAATCGTCGGGGAGAATTAGAACCCTGCAAAGCATTATTGGATTCAACATCCCAAGTCACATTGATAACTGAGTCGTGCATGCAGTTTTTGGGTTTACCACGAATCGAAAGTTGCACAGCTATAGATTCCGTAGGTAACACAGAATCCAAGGCACAAGGATTGACGTGGGTTAGTATTCAATCACGCCTAAATGGATCCAGCATCTCGTCGCCAGCCATAGTACTGAAGAATATAACAAAACGAATACCACAGCGTAAGGTTAGTCGTAACATTCGATATCAATTAAAGGGTATTGCCCTAGCGGATCCCTCCTTTGATGAGCCAAGTAATGTAGATATTTTATTGAAGGCCAACATCCTTTTTAAAGCTTTGAAGGAAGGCAAAATCTATGATTGTAATTGCGGCATAATAGCCCAAAATACAGACTTTAGGTTCGTGCTCACTGGCGAAGGTCAGATACAGATAATAGGCTTAGCACGTTGCATGCCACTGAGAGTGTAGAAGGGATGCTGCAAGCCGTATGGTAGCAGTGGATACGGATAAACATACGACGGAGACGACTTGTTATTATATGCCTCATCATGCGGTCATCAAACCTGAAAGTACCACGACAAGGTTAAGAGTCGTTTCTGACGCAACATGTAAACCACCAGAAGGAATTCACTCAATTCCCAACTGCTCACAGGGCCTGTACTTCAGAACGATATAACGACTATTTAAGTGCAGATATTGCTAAAATTTACAGGCAAATTCTGATGCACTCTGACGACCGGAAAGTTCAATGTATTCTCTGGAGGGATATCCCAAGCGCTCCAATGAAAACCTATGAGTTGACAACCATTACTTACGGAACGGCGCCAGCTTCATTTTTGGCGACGCGATGTCTGAATCAGTTGGCTGAAGATGGACGAAGAAAGTACCCCGAAGCATCGATTGGATGTTTTCCTGGCTAGCTGTGACAATGTTGAGACCGCAGAAAGGATAGTCAAAGAATTGTGTATGTTATTGCAGGAAGCAGGATTCAACCTTCGCAAACTCCATCAAACTCCAAAAAGTTTGTTTGATAAAATTCCATTGGAAAAGAAGGAGCCCAGTTGGTCGTGGTCGGTTGAATCGGACAAGCCGGTTAATGTCTTAGGGCTTCGTTGGCATCCTATAACTGATTGCTTCACCTTCAAGGATAACCCCCTTACGTCTCATGTTATACAAGAAGCAACCTTCTATCCGAAGCCTCACGTATATTGAGGCCATCTTTAATAAAACCGCACCGACCAAATTCCGCTCAGATACATAAAAAAATGGGATATTTTGAGAAGTGATTTAAGCGAATTGGGCTCTTTGAAAAATGTTAAGATATAGGCCTCATAATAAGTAGAATCTTGAGCTCCATGGGTTTTGTGATGCTTCGGAGGACGCTTATGCTATTTATTTACGTAGTACAAGTAGCTCCGGCGAGGTAATTGTAAGTTTAGTAACAGCCAAAGTTAAGGTTGCACCCTTGAAGCCAGTATTAGTTATACCCCGCTTGGAATTATGTGCAGCTGTCTAAATTAATAGGAAAACTACACACAATCAATGGATATGCAGACATTCCCGTGCATAGATGGACGGATTCTAGCATTGTATTGCATTGGCTGAATGGGCATCCAAAGAAATATGCCAGTTTTATGTGCAATAGGATTTCGGCAATAACGAGCATAATTCCCGCTAGGAAATGGCATCATGTGAAGGGAGAGATAAATCCGGCTGACTGCGCGTCGAGAGGAATTAGAGCTGACCAACTTAGATCTCATGCCTTATGGTCCAAACTTCTTAATGATCCAACTTTAGTGAACACTATACCTCAGTATACAGGAGACAGACAAGGTTTAGAAGAGCGGCGAATAGTATTAGTTGGCAATGCTTCAGGAGAAAGCGAATTTGCAGAGTTATGGAACAAATGTTCGAACCTTACTACGCTTATACGAGTCACTGCTTGGATTCTATGTTTCTTCCATAATTGCCGAGGTAACAAGATAAAAGGTGCATCGAACTGTTTGCGAACAACTGAACTGGAAGCGACGAAAATTAAACTCGTTAGGCTTGTTCAGCACATGCATTTCGCCGAGGAGATGATGTCGTTAAAGAAGGAACGATCCATCCAAAGAGGCCAGCTTAGTAGATTAAATCCGTTCTTAGATTCTGTTGGTTTACTCCGTGTCGGTGGGCGTATAGAAACTGCCCTCCTGAGTTATCAGCGGAAGCATTCTCTTATACTCCCATACTCGTCAACCTTTACAAAACTAGTTATTTGGGACGCACATCACAAGTTTTTACATGCCGGACCACAATTGCTGCTAGCTTTACTTCGACAGGACTACCGGATTTTAAGGGCCCGTAATGCGGTGCGATTGGTCAAGCAGCGATGCGTTACTTGTCAAAGATATAGCGCAAAACCTATGCAGCAGTTAATGGGAAATTTACCAGTATCAAGGCTACACACAGAAAAGGCATTCCAAAATGTAGGCATTGATTATGCAGGTCCAATTATGGCGACACCAAGGCGCAAGGCCAAAAGGTATTGGGTCTATAACTTAATTCGTGCGGTTTGCTAAGAGATGCGTAACTTGTATTATTCCATTGGAACATGCGTTGGAAAGCTACTGTCATTGTACGTCATTTCAGTATATGTCATTCATTTGAAGCGTAAACAACAATAATTTTTTTTCACTCAAATATGTCGAACTTTATGCCTGAAAAAGTGTTTTTGCGGGGAGTTCTTCTTCATTACTTTAATATGAAGAAAACTGCTGCCGAAAGTCATCGTATTTTGGTGGAAGTTTATGGTGAACATGCGCTAGCTGAGCGAACGTGCCAAAAGTTGTTTGCACGATTTAAAAGTGGTGATTTTGGTTTGGAAGACGATGAACGTCCTGGGCAGCCAAAAAAGTTTGAAGATGAAGAACTGGAAGCATTACTCTATGAAGATTGTTGCCAAACACAAGAAGAGCTCGCAGAATCTTTGGGTGTCACTCAAGCAGCCATTTCAAAACGTTTAAAAGCAGCTGGATATATTCAAAAGCAAGGAAATTGGGTTCTACATGAACTCAAGCCGAGAGACGTCGAAAGGCGGTTTTGCATGTCCGAAATGCTGCTGGAACGCCACAAAAGGAAGTCATTTTTGCGTCGGATTGTTACTGGTGATGAAAAATGGATCCATTACGACAACCCCAAGCGCAAAAAATCATATGTGAAACCTGGCCAACCAGCCAAATCAACGGCAAAGCCGAATATCCATGTCGCGAAGGTAATGCTCTGTATTTGGTGGGATCAAAAGGGTGTGCTGTATTATGAGCTGCTAAAACCGGGTGAAACCATCAATGGACAACACTACGGAACACAATTAATCCGTTTGAAGAGAGCAGTAGCCGAAAAACGCCCGGAATATGCGACCAGACACGAGGCAATCATTTTCCATCATGACAACGCGCCACGTTACTATTCCGGTTAAGAACTATTTGAAAAACAGTGGATGGGAAGTTTTACCCCACCCGCCTTATAGCCCAGACCTTGCCCCTTCTGACTACCATTTGTTCCGGTCGATGCAGAACGCCCTCACTAAAATACGGTTCACATCAGAGCAGAATATCAAAAATTGGCTTGATTCATTCTTGGCTGCCAAGCCGGCGCAGTTCTTTTGGGATGGGATCCACAAATTGCCAGAAAGATGGGAAAAAGTCATAGCTTCAGATGGGCAATACTTTGAATAATACTACTGTACATGTTTTTCTTAAATAAACGTTAAAATTTTGAAAAAAAAACCGCACGAATTAAGTTATATACAGGGTGTCCCACGAGCAGTGTGCCAAAAAGCTATAGCGTGAAGGTCTGGTCAAGACAAGAAAAAAATCGTATGGGAGGGGGGGTATATTCCACCCCGTTTAGCCGGGAGGGGCAATTTTCTAAATAATTGACTTCATTTGAAAAAAAAAATTATTAAAAATCAACAGTTACATCCACAATGCCGTGATATACTTTTTTGTCAAGCCAGGAACCTCTTCTTTCACCTTGTTTTTAAACGAAACTGTTTTAAGGAACAGTTTTTGAGAAATTAGTTTTCAAACTCAAAATTTTGGAAAAAAAATTAAAAAAAAAAATTTCGAACTATTTTTTTTCAAAATTGTATGTAATTAAGTACTATTTTTTTCAAAAATTCAATTCTCTTATTAGTTTTTAGTTAAAAACAGAAAACCGGTTGCAAAAATGTCTTGTAGTTTTTGAGAAATTAAAAAAAAACCCGAACCATTTTTTTCTAAGAAAAACCTTTTTTTTTGTTTTAACGCGGCTGGACTTGTAGGCAAATTAATGTATGAAACATTGACCTCGAGATCGTGAAGCCTAAAGACTCTACGCTGAAAGATATCCCAATCGAAGGTGTCCCAGTCGTAGCATGTTTTCAAGAATCCACCGACGTCTGCGAGAGCACGGAGTGCTAGAGCATCGAAGAAGCGAAAGATCAGTTACAGATGGATCAGGAATCTTAGATGAAAGAATTTTGGATTTGGTCCGACGTTATCCCTCCCTTAGTACAAGGAGGATAGCTATTATCATACCGAAAACTTACACCCGTACCATTTTAGGCCAGTTCAGGAACTCACCTCAA
Source organism: Merodon equestris (assembly GCA_958301585.1). Taxonomy (NCBI): domain Eukaryota; kingdom Metazoa; phylum Arthropoda; class Insecta; order Diptera; family Syrphidae; genus Merodon; species Merodon equestris. Next base: position 49,045,900 of record OY284415.1, on the reverse strand, counting down.
ACGACAAGTTTTTGAGAGCAGAATTTTGTCGATCATTACTGCTTCGAGATGAAACTGAACGAAACTATTTTGCAAGGATATTCTGGACGGATGAAGCACAGTTTACCAGAGATGGGGTTACTAACTTCCACAATTTGCATCATTGGAGTAGCACCAATCCACACAACAAAAAACAAAATAAATCACAACACCGCTGTAGCTGTAGTTTTTGGCTTGGTAATCGGGCCCCGGTTTTTGAATGCCGTTATTAATGGGTTACGTTGCGAGGACAATGACTTCGATCAATAACCTGATCTCCGGGGCTTACTTCCCTAATTACATGTACCACGAGAAAGTTCGCCTTAGCGGCTTTGTCCCCCCAGAGGCATTCCTCTATTTAGATCAATGTGGGCTGATCCAGGATGAATTGGCGGTTCCGCTAATCTTCCACGTGGCCCGTAAGTCTGTGGAGCGGCGGCTCCTCTACGAACGTGATGTTGCGCTCCGCGAGCCCGAGCGCCTCAGGTACTAACTTCCACAATTTGCATCATTGGAGTAGCACCAATCCACACAACAAAAAACAAAATAAATCACAACACCGCTTTAGCTGTAATGTTTGGCTTGATATTGTTGGTCAAACTGTGATCGGGCCCCGGTTTTTGAATGCCGTTATTATCATACCTGCAGTTCCTACGAGACCTTTTGCCCGATTTGATGGACAACGTTCCTTTGGCCATAGCAGATAATTTAATCTACCAGCAAGATGGAACACCAGCACACTAGAGCTTATGGGTTAGAAACTGGCTGGATAATCATTTTAGTGACCGTTGGATCGGAAGAAGGGGCCCCACGGAACGGCCACCTAGATCACCAGATTTAACTCCTCTAGATTTTTATGTGTGGGGATTCATGAAGAATTATGTTTACGAAGTGGAAATAGTATCTTTGGAACAACTGAAAGAACGGATTGAAGTCGCTGAAGTCAAATTGCAGGAAAATTTGTCAAGCATAGACTTATGTGCAGCCATTAGAAGGAGATATAATCTTTGCCTTCTAAAAAATGGGGATCATATTGAAAATTTATTATAATAAAACTACAATTTTTTTAAAAATAATAAAAAAGAGGTCAATGTTTCATACATTAATTTGCCTACAAGTCCAGCCGCGTTAAAACCAAAAAAAAAAAGGTTTTTCTTAGAAAATAATGGTTTGGGTTTTTTTTTTAATTTCTCAAAAACTACAAGACATTTTTGCATCCGGTTTTCTGTATTTAACTAAAAACTAATAAGAGAATTGAATTTTTGAAAAAAAATAGTACTTAATTACATACAATTTTGAAAAAAAATAGTTCGAAATTTTTTTTTTTAATTTTTTTTTCAAAATTTTGAGTTTGAAAATTTATTTCTCAAAAACTGTTCCTTAAAACAGCTTCGTTTAAAAACAAGATGAAAGAAGAGGTTCCTGGCTTTACAAAAAAGTATATTACGGCATTGTGGATGTAACTGTTGATTTTTAATAATTTTTTTTCCAAATTAGGTCAATTTTTTAGAAAATTGCCCCTCCCGGCTAAACGGGGGGGAATAGACCCCCCCCTCCCATACGATTTTTTTCTTGTCTTGACCAGACCTACACGCTATAGCTTTTTGGCACACTGCTCGTGGGACACCCTGTATATACCCAATATATGTGACCTTGTTTATTTGTCTATGCACCAAAGCTATTCACCTCGAAATGGTTACCAATTTGGCGACTGAAGCTTTTTTGGCGGCTCTTAAACGCTTTGTTGCAAGGAGGGGTAAATGTACGAATATTTATTGCGATAATGGCACGAATTGCGTAGGAGCCAAACAACATCTGAACGAGATCAATCGATTCTTAAGATCCAGGGAAGTTCAAGATAAATTATGTACTCAAGCAAGCAAGGAAGATATTGCTTGCCGACCTTCAGGCTCAAATTTCGACGGACTCTGGGAAGCCGGGGTAAAATCAACCAAACATCATCTACGCAGAGTCATAGGATGTCATCGTTTATCATTCGAAGAGCTTGAGACCTTACTTTGTCAAATAGAGTAATTCCCGACTCCTGATACCAATGTCAGATTCCTTTCAAGATTTTGAAGCACTTACGCCTGCTAATTTTCTAGTCGGAAGCGTTTCAAATTTTTTGCCTGAAAAAGATTATCAAGCTGCAAAATTTAAGTCTTTCAAGGTTTCAGATTGTCAGCGACATGTTAACGCCATCTATAATGCAATAGTTGAATTAATTCCTAACTAAAATATAAACTCACCCTACTGTTTAATATTATCATTATTATACGTTGGTAGTCACCTTACATCCGAAAATAAAGCCAAGGGGTTAAGAAGCCTGACGAGAGCGTTTTTTTTTATTCAAACCAAATCCGTTCAATCCACTGCTAAACACAATTATTATATGTAAGTGCTTGGGCTCATCTCAGTGTGAAATTTTCAAAAAATTTTTTTTTTCTTTTCGCATTATTGGATAGTATACACTGTTATAAACATTCTATCAAATTTTTAAATCGAAATTCCAATTATTTCGGTCGCTACATCGTTTTTCGTAGAAAGGGAACGGAGCCGGACATCTGTCGCGTCGGTCGTCCCGCCATACCAAACATTTCGGTTCGTTTTCGACATCCACCATGGATAGACCTACGAAAAACACGCCTAAGAAAAAAATCAGAAAGGACAGCAAAGGCTCTAAAATTTTCGAACTCCAAACTTTGAACGCGTTTTTCTCGGAACGGTGTTTTTCAAAACGGTGGCCACTCTCAAAGGCAGAATTTTCAAGCTTTTCATTTCAAATTTTGGGAGAACATTTTTCACGTCATTCTCTATTGACCTATGGAAGCTTTTTTTTTTTATGAAATCTTCCTATTTTTTTTTTACGAAAAACTGTCGAAAAAAAGGTCAAATTCTATACGTTTTGTTCAAACCGCCGCCATTTTGTCAAATTTAAAAAAAAAAAAAAAAAAAACCTCCATAGAGAGATAGCGACTTTCCTACAGATTAATAATCTTTTTGAACTTTTTGTTTCAGATCAAAATTGAGGTCGCAATCATGGCCACCATATAGGACCTTTTTTTTACGATAGTTTTCAACAATTAATTAAACTATTGTACACTAAATAAATCAACATAAAAAAAATCATTTTGTATTTATCCTGAATATTTTTATTTATTAAAAAAAAAAAACAGGACCCCATAAGCATCTATGTAGGAATGCAGTTAAGTGGGAAGGTTATGGTCCTACACTTCTGACCATAACGACGCCGGGATAAAAAGGAAAAGAAGAAGAAAAAAAAAAAAACAGGACGATTAGTTTATTCCAACCATGAGAAAAAAAATCGCGAAAATTAGGGATTCTTCGGAGGGTCACACTGAGATGCAAACATTAAATTTCGAAAAACACTGAATGATGGCAATTTCAATCTCATTTTTAAAAAGAAGCCAGACCTAAAAATTTGATAAAAATAATCAAACAAACAAAAAGCACAAAAGAAAATTCAAAACCAAAATTTTTAATACGTTCATAAGTTATTTTTTATTTAAGTTTCCGTTTCACTTTTCTTGTTTTTTTGATCGTTCGAATATTATCCTTGTTCTTTCCATCGCTTAACCAAACAAAAAAAAAATACATTTAGAATAATCCTTACTATTTGAATAACATCTATGTATACCGCTACAACTACTATTAAATATAAATTTACAAAATGAACAGAAACATAAAGAATAGAGTAAAAAACAAGTCTCTTAATAAATAGTATTTGGTGCATTCACATTTCCACTCGGAAAGACCACTTTCCTGTTCGTCCTTTTTCTCTTTACATTTGCGTATAGAAATACTTTTTTTCGGGATTTTTTTTTCTTATTTTTGTTAATTTGATGAGAAACAAAACAAAAAAACGTGATTTATGATGAATACAAGTTTGGGTCGAGTGTGGGTGAGACATTAAGGACGGAAATCACAAATATGGTTGGCTAATTTCCGTTGAAACTGAATTGCCGAGAACGGAAGAAGGACATTGGCCAATGTGGCTTCTTCGTTTCTAAACGTAGGTTTATGAGAATGAGAGGTGGAAACATTGCATTGCTTTCCACATTTATACATGCTTTGTGTGGTTTTTATAATTTGTCTTTTACACGAGAAAACTTTTACATAAAATAATGTACAACAATTAAGTGAAGAAAATGGTATAATTAACGCAAGAATAAAAACTCCTATAAATATTTCATTTTTTAATAATAGAATAAAAAACAAAAAAAAAAAAAAAAACCTTTACAAGCTAAGTGAATACCGCAGTTCGAGTTTGAAGAGCTCGCGTCTCCATCTAACACTCTATCACTCGAATATCCTTTTGTACAACATAGAATTTATGTTTCTTACCGAACAGACCCCAGACGACGGCGATATTCTCAATCACGATATTAATTGGAATCGTACATATTGCGCCCATCACGCATGCCAGGAATCGTAAGAGACCAAAGCGGTAGAGCGAAAATGATTTGATGACACCGAACACGTACATGTAAATGTTAACTGCGGCTATAAAGGCGCATACGAAGTCCATCAGGTTGGGACACGGAATCGGATAGAGTCCGGCAAAGATGATATTTGATGTGGATAATGGCATGGTGACCCATGAGTAGACGCTGATGCCGAGTAGTAATTTGTGCTTGAGCGGAATTAGTTTCGAATGGACGACTAGGAGGATGCCTTGAAGCCAGCGTTTGCGTTGTTGTAGGAAGTCAAGCAATGTGAAGGGTGATTTCTCGTACATTTCGCCTTCGATAAAGTTAAACGTGTAGCCTTGAGCGAAGGCACGCATTGCAAAGAAGCAGTCTTCAGCGACGGACCCGTCGATACCATTGTCGAAAGACACTTGACGTTCTGCACCAACCTGAAATGAGACAAAAAAAAAACATTTATGATTCGGCATTTTATAAAAGACATCTTCATGATCCGTAATTCGTATAATCAAACTATAATGACTGACAAGACGTACAACCCACGACAGAACCTCCGCAAAGCTTACTAATAAGCCGAGGGCAAACGCAGACAATAAACAATGAAATAGCTCATCAGGTCAAAGCTCAATTTACGTGTCATAGCACTTGTGCGAGTATAATGAAATGTACGCGCCCGTCCGTACTCGAATTAAGGAGATTTAAATGATTTTATGGATCCGACGAACACGCCGCCGGGTTGGGTAGTTGCCAATTACTGGGAAGTTCCCCTCCACTGCTCTCTGCTTGGGACCGTTTGGAATTGTTTTTACCCATCCGCTCGCGGTGATCATCGTTATTTATTTGATCATGGATGGGGAAAATGTGTTGAGAGGCAGACTACAAGTGGCAGAAGTGTAAACGTGTGACTGGCGTCTGCTTGGAATCAATTCTACCAATCATTCTCGTGACGATTGAAATTCTCTAAAATAACTCACTCAGACATCGGTTTACAATTTGCATGTCATAAACGGCTGAATAAATAAACACTTCAATTATCGACTTCGAAAAGTAAATCAAGAGACTTATCTTCCGCGGATGAATCGCTTTTGCTACCGTTAATTGCAAGTTACAAATTCCACACATGTTTAACGCAAACACAAACGATATTGTGAAATGCGTGCAGGGAATATGTACTCGTGCATTATTGACTGAGACTGGACAAATGTCAGGTGTTGCAACACACACTGTGGTTCGCTTATCGCCTGTGGAGGAGTAGTAGAACCGAGGAATTACCCGGGACAAGACAACTCGAAGATAACAAGATCAGGTTCAATAAACCTGGTTCGATCGTGAAATCGAACGATCGGAGCGAAACGCGTATCAGCCGCGTGTAATTTTATTTGCTAGTGCATTGAACTTGAGACAATTGTCGCCAGAGACTTCTGGTAAAAAATGTTGTATTTTACGTGTACTAAGACGATAACGTGGGCTTGTGACTGCTATTGTTTCGAAGATAATAAAATGCTCGGAGCACAAGATTGAGTACTTGGGATTTATCTTTGACAATCAAGATTTAATGACCTCTGATTGGGTACCCGACTACTATGAAATTCCATATTTACACGAAAATGCAATAAGATCAAAGTACATATATAAGCCAAGTAAACATCGGTAGACAGCATTTAACTAAGTGTTCAACGTATGATCACTTGTCAAACACGTCATCCTCTCAATTCGTGTTCAAATATACTGCGGAAAGGTAGACAATTTGATTTATTTGTAAACTAATGCCCGAGATATTCCACTTCGTTCCTTTGTTTCATGTAAACAATTTCAATCAGAAGTGAATGTGCTGAACTTATTGGCATGATAGCTTGAAGTGCTGATGATTCATTAATATGATTACGGAGCGAATTAAAAGGAAACGGCTATGAATGAATCAACAGAGCCACATATTGATTTATATTTCTTTTTATAAAGATTTTTTATTTTTAGGAACTACATTGCGTCGGGACCTTTAAGGGGGTATTCTAGTGTAGAATTTTAAAAAAATCAAAATTTTTTTTTTCATATTTCCAAAGTTTAGACATTCAAGAATATGCCATTAAAAGGATTTTTCAAAATTCCGATTATTTCATGAGTTATAGCTGTTTCAGTGACGTGGCATCGGTTCCGGTCCGACTTGTCTCAAAACTTTGAACGCGTTTTTCTCGGAACTGTCTTTTTCAAAACGATACCCATGATTTCTCAAGTTCTACTGGACCGATTAACTTGAAATTTTTTGAGAGTCTTCTTTATACACTTGTCTTCGCCCGGAACTATCCGCACCCTCAAATTTTTACTATTTTTAAAAAATTCGCAAAAGTCAAAAAAGTCGTATAAATTTTTTTTTTTCAGGCAGCCGCCATTTTGTCAAAATTTTTCTTTTTAACTTTTCCGTAGTTCCGGACATTGCGACATTACTTTAGATTAATAATCTTTTTTCTTTTTTTCTTTCGGATTGCTAGGAGGGTTGGAATCGTGGGTATGACCACGTGCCAATTTTTTGAGACCCCCCACTTCATCAGCTGCTCATTTTTTGAATTTTTAACTTTTTTTATTTTTTTAATTTTTTTCTGTATTTTTGTAATGTTAATAAATAACCCATAAAAATATGGATAGTAAAAATATCGATTGTCTTTTTTCTACAGCACTTCCAAAATCTCCTAAAATTCACTCCTCTACACTAGAATACCCCCTTAATATCTGTGGAGATCAGTAAGGTACAACCCAGATGTCTTACCAGATGTTACGCTGTCAGACGGGATCTCCCCCTCGCAGCCCAAGCGGAATCTGAGAAAGACGGACTGGGTACGATTCAGAGAGGAGCTTGAAAAATCCATTCAAGCCCTGCCTAAACTCAAAACAAAGCAATTGGTGGAGGATGCCGTTCATAACCTTAGCAGCGCCATCACCCACTGTTTGGAACTCGCATGTCCTGTCAAAAAACCTCCCAGCAGGAAGTCGGTTCCCTGTTGGAACGCTGAGCTCCAATGTCCTCGCAGGAAAGCCAGAAGTCTCCTGAATAGATCGCTCAAATCGAACTCGGAAGATGACTGGCATAAATATCGATCGAAGCAGAAGGAATATAAGAAGCTTATTCGTAAATCGAAGAATGATTCCTATGAGTCCTTCTTCGAAGAGATAAAATCCTTGAGCGCGATCAGCAAGTGGGTTAATATTCTCAAGCGAGGAAAATCGACTCGAAAGCTCTATGTACTCAGAAAGTCTGATGGTACCTTCACTGCTGCTTCAGACTCATTTCCCGGGAAATCAGATTGCCATCGGCTCGTTGCACACTCCCTCATTGGAAACTGCGACTGAAACGATGAAAGTAACTCGGCGTAGCTGGTATGTTGCGTCACGCGTGGCAACAACTGAGGCCATTGAATTTGCTGTGGCATCTTTCGATGGCTTTAAGTCGCCGGGCACGGATGGGATATACTCCAGCCTGGCACTTGCCTACATACCTATTCTTTGGCGCGCGGTGAAACTGGTTTTTATTCCCAAAATAGAGAAAGAAGATTACTCACTCGCTAAGAGTTTTAGACCAATCAGTCCAACATCCTTCTTGCTGAAAAGCATGGAAAGATTAGTAGAGTTGCACGTGCCCACGTTGCCCTTCGAATGCATCTTTTCTCGGAGATGCAACATGCTTATCAGCGCGGAAAATCCTGCGAGACTGCGCTTCAAAAGCTAGTTGGGAGAATTGAATGCGCTCTCGAAAGGAAAGAGTACCCGCTGAGCATTTTGGTCAACATTGGGGGAGCTGTGATAACGTTACTTTCGACAGCATGCGTAACGGTGCTAGATGGCACGGCGTAGATGAAGCATTGGTTTTGTGGATCTAAGCAATGCTTGTGCACAGGACATTGATCGCTGATGCAGGCCTCGAACAGTGTGTCAAGTCTGGCGTAAACAGGGGCTGCCCGCAAGGTGGCGTCCTGTCTCCGCTGTTATGGTGCATGGTGGTCGACTCTCTGCTCGATGCTCACAATGCCTCTGGAATCAATGCCCAGGCTAATACGGATGATACGGATGAATACGTCTGTCGGCTCATGTTTAGTGACTGTCTGTCTCAAAGCGTAGGCGGCGCTAGATGTGATCGAGGACTAGTGCACGAGTAATGGGCTGTCGGTTAATCCTCATACGACTGATGTCGTTCTGTTCACGAGAAGGAGGAAAAATACTGGCATTACTCAGCTAGTGCTTAAAGGCATTCACATCCCGATGTCCAAGGAAGCTGAGTACCTGCGAGTCATCCTCGATAGCAAGCTTCTTTGGTCAAAGAATGTTGAGTCCAAAACTACCAAAGCTGTCAGCTTTTTGGCAATGCCAAGGTCCTTTGGATCTACACAGCAATGATAAGAGCGATAATCTCATATGCGTCGGTTGTTTGGTGGAACAGGCTAATACGCAAACACGCTGTGGCTTTACTCACCAAACTCTAAAGAGCTCTCTGTCTCAGCTGCACGGGGCTTTCTCCAACACACCTGGAGCTGCTCTAGATGCTATGATGAATCTTCCACCCCTTGACTGAAAGCCATTTTTCGCCTAAAGAGAAATGGTCTTTGGTACAACTCGCATTGGAGTGAAAGCGTACTTGAGCGAGTAATATCCTACGACCACTGTCTTATGGATATCCCTTCTGACGCAATGACACATGCCATCCTACTAGCGTCAGGACTGGCTTCCGCCAGACACTCAACCTGGAATGGAATGCCTTCGCATTTTCACAGATGGCTCCAGGACTGGGCAGGGATCAGGCGCTGGAGTTTCCTTTGAGCGCGAAAACATTCGACTGCACTTCTCGTTAGGTAAATATGCGTCTGCCTTACAATCGGAGATTTACGCAATCCTAATGGCCATGCACTATGTTGTGAAACACAGGTGGAGGGGAAAAAGCATATGCGTCTGCAGTGACAGCCAAGCTGCACACAAAGCTGTGTCCAACCCTCTATCCAACTCCAAATTAGTGCATGAATTCAAGACCTTGTTGATATTTAACATGAATTGTTGAACAAAGTCGGAAGACTAAATTCACTTAGGCTTGTATGGGTCGCAGGTAACTCTGGGATCCCAAGTAACAAGATCTCCGATGAACTCGCTAGAAGGGACTCAGAGGAGAGTTTCTCAAGACCTGAACCCGCCTTAGGCCTACCTGCTTCCACGATCAAATCTGACATTAACGACTGTGTCTTTAATGCACACAATCGTAGATGGAGGATGACAAAGCACAACACTTTCTCTGCGACTGTACCGCCTTCGCTCGCGCACGGTGGCGCACCCTTGGGACCGACGTGGTGTGTGCCGAATCTCTTAGCATTACATCACTCCTCACTTTTCTCCGGACAACGGGGAAAACACAATAAAGACAAGGTGTCTGTAGGTAGTACAATGGACCAGTATTTGTGTCTGAGTGCTACAACAGATAGTAGAAGCCTAAAAAAAAAAAAAAAAAAAAAGGTACAAAGTGCAAACAACCCCATATACGACTCCAGTATAGTTTGTGGTATATTTCGTTAAAGGTTCACTGATATTTAAAATTTTGTTCTACATGAAAGAGTCTCCAAGTATATATAGTGTTCAAAAAGTAACAGGAACTAATATAATGTGACGGCAGCCCTTTTTGATGAAGGCGAAAGAATTGATAAAGAAAACAACTGATTCCTCAGGACATCATCCACCAAGTGTTCCTTAAGCTTTCTGGTTTTTCGATCAAGCTGACATCGACTCAGACAGTAACATTGTTACAAGGCATAATGGAAAATGCCGCTTCTCGGCAAAGATGAAATTAAGACAAAGTTTTTGAAACTAATAGCAAAGTTACTGACACACGTAGCCCACCTGGTGAGCTTTTGAATGCAGTGGAACAAGTTATGTTGAGAGGAATGGTAATCAGTTGAACTTCTACAAAGCTAGAAGCAATGAAAATCAATTATAACTCGAAAAGACGAACGGCATAGGAGGACCGTAATTACGAGTAGCTTTTGTATACAAAAGTTGAAAGGATGGCAAATAACTGCTTTATGTCCAGTTGGTGGAAGGAAATATAAAATAGGTCAAGTTAATAGCGTGAAGTAGTTATCTCAAGTCAAGTCAATTGCCCAAGAATGTTCCTCGCCACCTACGAATATTTTCTACTGAATAGGTGGCCGGAGGAATAGGTTGTGGTTGTGCTTAGGGTTAACATTCGTATCGCGGAAAACGAATCTTATTGCGAAGCAAAAACAAGTATAAGGACGGATACAATGTTGACGACCCATATAAACGGAAAAATCTGCGAGTCTGCACCTGGAATGTGCGGTCACTTAACAGACCAGATGCAGACAACCAACTGGAAAAAAACAAAGCAAGAAGTGCGATGGGATGAACCAGGCAAAAAAAGGAAGAAAAATGGTGATATTTGTTACGGTAACCTCTACAAGGAAAATAAACAACGCATATGCGGATTTGTTGTTTGAGGAAGACTCCGGCAAAAAGTCTTAAGCTTTCGTCATATTACCGGACGCCTCAAAACAATCCGCATCAAAGGCATGTGTTCTTTCCCTTACGGAAGAAAAAGATGATCGACTCAAGGGGCATCCAATGCCCCTGTTATGACATCAAAATTGTACTGGGTGATTTTAACACAAAACTGGGCAAAGAGGACATATTTGAGCCGACCATAGGAAAACATAGTCTACATAAAACCACATCCGACAACCGATTCAGGCTAATTGACTTCCTAGCGGGGCGTAACGTGCTTGTAGCAAGCACACGATTCCCATATCTCAACATCCATAAAGAAACCTGGCGGTCACCAGATCAGTCGACTATCGACCAGATTGATCACGTTGTGATCGACGCCAGACACTCCTCCAGCATCCTAAATGTACGAACCTTCCAAGGAGCCAATATCGACTCGGATCACTACCTTGCTGTGAAAACCAAGGTAGGAATGAGGATATCAAGGATAATACGGAGTCGAGCAAGACAACAAGAGTTTGACGTCGGAAAGCCATAATTGCAGGCGACCACTAGGATCTTTGCGATCGAGTTTCCCTCAACCTCTCGCAAAGTCCGATGACACCGGTACAATCTATGGAAAAACAGTGGGAGCATTGCCAACTCGCCATGAAAGGCACTGCCTCTGATGTGCTGGGTTTCAAACCGCCGCCAGCTAGGAATCCCTGGTTTGATGAGCAATGCAAGCCCATGTAGCAAAGTAAACCGCCTAGAAAGCTATGCTACATAGAGCCGCTCGTGAGCTCTAGGAACACACATTAAAGAAGAAAAACAGAGAGCACGAAAAGCGTGAAATCGAGGAGATGGGGGGATGCTACCACAGGAACGACGCTCGCAAGTTTTGCGAAAAAGTACAACAAGCTTGCCAGGGCTATAAAGCCACAGCAGAAGCCTGTAGGGATGAAGGCGGACAACTGGCAGTATAGCCGCAATTGATGCTGAGAATATGGAAAAATCACTTCTGTAGACTGTATAACGGCGATGATAGATCTGATACCGATATCAGATCTGATACCGATTCCGTCCACCTGACCTAGATGAAATTAAGCTTGTTATTTCAAGGCTTAAAACTAACAAAGCCACGGGCGCAGACTGCCTGACTGCTAAGCTATTTAAAGCGGCTGGAGATGAGTTGGTAGGGCGAATGCACCGACTCATCTGTAAAATATGGTCGGAGGAAAGCATGCCCGGCGAATAGAATCTCAGCATCATTTGCCCATAAGAAAGGAGATTCCTATAACTACGCCAACTATAGAAGAATAAGTCTCCTTAGCATCGCGTACAAGATGTTCTCTGCTGTACTATGTGAAGGCCTGAAAGCCTTTGTGGATAATTTGATAGGTTCCTATCAGTGTGGTTTCCGGCCAGGTAAATCCACAAGAGACCAAATTTTCACACTGCGGCAGATCTTGGAAAAGACCCTAGAATTCCAAATCGAAAATTTAAAGCCGCATATGACAATGTGCATAGGGACGAGCTATACCGAGCCATGTCTAGTTTGAACATCTCTGCCAAACTCGTCCGATTGTTCAGGATGACAATGGAGAATTCTCGCTGCTCCATTAAGGTCGCTAGCGAATTAACCGAGACCTTCGATTAAATCCTTCGATTTAGGCAAGGTGACGCACTGTCATGCAACTTTTTCAACATCGTGCTTAAGAAGATCATACGAGTCACTGGCCAACACAAGCGATGATGACATTGACGTAGTTGGGCGAACACAGCGACAATATGTCAATGAAACGTTCAAAAGCATTTAAGCAGCAGCGGCTAAAATGGGTCTTTCGGTGAACGAGGGTAAAACCAAATACGAGTGTATGCTGTCATTCAAAAAAGACGCAGACGAAGAGTCTTCGAATCCAACCCTGAGGGACGACGCAGCAAAGGACGACTGAATCTAAGGTGGCGCACACAGATAGAAGGCGACCTTAACCAACTGGGCAAAAGATCGTGCCAGCTGGAGGTGCTTGTTGGTTGAGGCCCAGGTTTACATCGGACTGTAGAGCCATCTAAGAAGAAGATAGGGTTCAGCGAGACGTGGTTCTCAGAAAGTTCTCAGCAGTCTCTCCCTGTTGCAGGTCCTCGATAACGAATTTTGGAATCTCACTCTATTCCAAAGATTCCATGAATTGCGCATTCTTAACCTGGGGGATAGCAATCAACCTGGTTGACAAGTTCAATGAGTTAGGAAATCCTTTCTGGATCTTGGGATAAAGACATCGAGTGTTTTTTTTTTTAGCTAATTTTGGAAACCTGCGAATGAAAAGGCTCATCCAATAAAAGGTGTCATTTTAAAATTCATGTCTGTTGAACTATCATCATCCAACTTGAAGGAGAAGATTTTCGATAAGTTATAAAATATACTACGCCCGCGCACAATACATCTTACAAATTTGGCTTACATATTTGTAAGATCTAGCTGACATTGAAAACCATGTCAAGTGAGCACGTATAAGGGCGTACTTTTGTATATTGAGCGCTGGCAATGAATGGACAAGATAATGAATGCATTCCGAGTGATGAGGCGTATTACCATTTGTTTGGATTAGCAACCCTTTTACTCTGAAAACTCAGGAGATATAGTGCAACAAGATCCTTATCCACAAAGAGTGACAATTCGTAGCGGTTTTCGGGTTGGCGATGTCATTGAGCCTTCTTTTGTTGAAAATCCTTGTAACGACGTTTCGGAGCCAGGGTATACTCGCCGGAACTAGCCTCGTAAATTACTTTTTGTGCCACCCGCAAACTCACTAGCTGTGTGGGAGCAACGACCACACTACTCTGCCTTTCCGAGTACGGACCCGTTCGGACACTTGTTCGCAGTTTTGGACGTGACGCGTTGAAAATATCTTGTCTGTCCTTTCTGGGTTAAAACGAGTCCAAATACTGCCCTGGTTGGGAGTAGCGTACGGCTAAGCCCGCTACGGTTAAAAACCTCTATCAGAGCTCTAATTCTCTAATGCTTGGGCTTTGAAGTGCGGTTAGCTCTCAACTCTCTTTTGATTTCAAGTCCAAGCTGGACTACTATTTTTTCCATTTTCAAAAGGAAGCAGTAAGAGGTTGCACTTGTCTCAACACTCGTGGGATAAAACCCGAGTCAGAGTATTAGGCTTCGTGCTATAAGTGGACCAGGCTACCCACACTTCGGTATAACAACTTACGCAACTGTTATGTTCGGTTCACGCTGAGAATTTCCTTTGAGGGTATGTTTCATTCTTTGACTTCAATCATCTCGAGCTCGAAGTGTGCGTACCGCGTAGGAATTAAGAACGAATGTTCGCTCATCCAAATGTCTTTCCTTCTTATAGGGGATTAGATGATGTGCACGGTACTTTTCTCCTTTTTGGGAGGTAGCGACATGTGTAGCTGTCAGTCTTCGCCGTGGTTGACCTGTGGTCTTGGGACTTTGTTGGCCAGGTGAATATGATAAAGATTTGAATTACATTTAAATTTATTTCACTTTCATAAGGAATGGAATAAAAAGACAAAAAAAAAGTTTTGTCACAACTTTTCATGAAAAACGCTTCATTTTTCTATTGTTCTAAATGACACCTCTTGCTGAATAATGCTTTTATTTCATTGATTTCAATTAAGAGAAGAATTCATTTTACAAAGCAAGCGAGCAGCCAATGTACTCATTTCTCAATCTATAACAATTGAGCTCTTAGACATAAGCTTCGTTTCTTCCATTCATTTAGGTAGGTGACCTTTAATGCCCCGCCGACTAATTACATTAAATAACCATGCACGGCAGGTTCCTGGTAATAAAAAGTTATCGTGCTTTAGATACAGGGACGGCCTCCGTAAAAAAAAACAACAGATCAACACGCACTTAGAGACTAATTAATGGCTCCTCTCTCCACTGCACTATCCAAACAGAGTCGGTTTTGTTGTACCCGAAATAATGTAATAAAACACCGGAAATGCACGTCGCGTGAAATGACTCACGTTTGATGTGTCGGCAAGCGCGTAGTAACAATTTAAGGCACACGTGTCATACCAAATTCCAGAATGACTGGCAAAAATGGAATCCATTGTGTCTCATTGGGCGTCAAAATTGTTGAAGTAACATACAAAATAAATATTATTACCGACTATTATCGGCAGAAGGCCAAATGGGAAAGATACACACAATAGAGAGACGCGCTAAGTGAACACAAATTTGCAATGCAAAACAACAATCAAATGTTTCATTGAGATTTATGAGAAATTTTTAAGAACACACTCACCTGCGTGACGACATAGCTGCCCTTCCAGCTGAAAAGAGGCTTATGGAAAAGCTTAAATTGTAGTCGGAGTTTTCCCATGTCATCGCTCACGCGAAAGCTGTCCGCCAGTGTGGTTAACCAGTTGACGACATTCTCATTCGCATATGTAATCAATCCCTGTCCGAATGGATGCTTCCCGTCGAGGACGAAATTAACAATCCCACGAACTGAGTTCTCCGTCAACAATGTTTCCTCATCCAAATGCACAATCCAGTCGTTATCGTTCAATACATTCACGTTATCCTCTAGGCAATACTGTAATGCACGCGATTTGAAGAGTGCGCCGGTTTTGGTCTTGTAGCTCTTCGGGACGACAGTCTCGCGGAAGCGTCTATGTTTCGGCAAATTCAGCGGCTTATCCGTCACGACTTCGATATGAAAGTTCTCGATATCGGAATCGAGGCAAATGTTCATATTCCGTAAGACGTTGGTCTTGACCAAGTCGGGAAAATCGCCACGCGTCACGACCCGTATACAGATGAATGGCGCGAGTAGTGGACTACCCTTGAGCACCACCTTCTCGGGGAAGGCATTGTAGAAGACCAGGCCGCAAAAGTTGAATAGCACCTGCGGCAGTGTGAGGAAGGTTAGGAAACGCAGTAAGTACAAAAGTATCGTTGGTATCTGGCCGTATTCGGTCCAGGGGTCGACTAGTGTGAAGGAGTCTTCGTTGATTTTGATCCCGCCAGAGAATACCTCGAATAGGATTATCACAATGATGAGCAGGGTGCAGTGCATCAAGTGCCGTGTGCTTGAATTCATATTTATTCTTCTTACTTAATGTGTAGTTGTGAATACTATTGTAGTTGTTCTTGTCTTTGTGCTTGATACTTGTTCGATTTGTTGCTATGTCTTTATCGTTATTACTACTATGTAAATCTAAAAGAGTGCTGTGGACGTGTTGTTTTTAATTATCTTTTAATGTTGTACGTTGATTTGTCCGTTTTTAGCTACTAAACTCGTTTGTGTTTGTTTGTTGTTCAAAAAGGCAGATCAGTAGATCGCGTTGCTGGCATTAAGGGTGGCACTAGTGATATCAACAGCAGCACACGAACCTTCGTTTCGGTGCTGGGTGGCGGCCAATTTTCGGACATGTGACGACTTGAGGCGCCAACTTGAAAGCAATTTTCTTCTGATAATTGGTTTACACTTCGTTCGCTTTTCGTTCAGGCAACATGAAGCAAATTGCACGAGAGTTCCTTGATGGCAAGTGTTTCACAGCATTTCTGTAAATAAACACAAAAATATTGTTGTTGAGTACGAGTGTTCTATGATATTGTGTGAGAGGAGGAAATTAAAATTGAATAAGTCAGAGTGTTGTCGCTCGGTCAAATCAAGTGGCGGCGCGGCGGTATATTGACTGGAACTACGCAGCCTTAAGGCCAAGGCCTTATCGTAACGACCGTTCGCCTTCCTGCGATGAGTCATGCCAGAATTCATTGTAAACTGGGTGTTATCCGTAGAAAAAACGACGTTGAGCTCTAAAGTCTTTACAAGAATAGTCAGATAAGCAACTTTTTAACGAATTTATTTGCACCATAGGCACATGTACTAAAGCGAGACCAAAACCAAAAGAAATTTATTTTAGGTATCTCGCCTTACTGCGTTGATTTATTGATTTTAAGGTGCATCTCCACAGGCAATATATGGGGCAACAGCACATGACGATTACGTCATTTTGACGTATTTTTATCAAGTGAAGATAACATGCTCTGCATATTTGTACAGATCGTAATTTTGAGTGGCATGCCATTGAACAAATTCAGTTCAGTTAATTTATTGATGATAAATCGGCGTTGATATTGATACAATAATTATAAAGGAAGTTAAGAGTTAACAACGGGATGAGGTATAGAGCATAGGAAGGTAACACGTGACCCCATTCGGGACACACAGAAAACAAGTTCATGTTATTCGTTTTTAATCAGTTTACATTGTGATTTAGTTATGCCTGACGTATCGCACAAATTACTGAACACAACAGTGATGAGAAAAAGCTATTAACAGCGTTACAGATAAAAGTTAAAATGAAAACACATCTGTGTATGTGCAATCTAGTTCATCTACGTCAATGTTTGTGATTAATTATCCATGCACTCCGTATTTCAATATGTTCCCCGATAGTCCATAGAGGGATTTATATGCGTGATATCAGAAAGTAAGTGCTTAAAAGGGCAATTAAGTGTCAGCTTTTTAGCATTCCACTTTATTTACAATAAATTATCATTCACTTGAAGCACACATACATACATATGTATATACACCTTCCACTAGCGAATGCTCAAAGCAATTAATAAAATGAATAAGCTTCGTTCGCCGTGTGCAGTTTGTGACTATGTGCGGTTTGAATTTTATTCACCATTCACCATACTGTAACGGAAAAGCAGTCAAATGTCAAATGTGACATATGTATAATAATTGCCATTGGCTAGTATCTAGGCTTCAAATTCAATATGGCGGCTGATATGTACATACATATATGCCTCCAAGCCATAACGATATTTTGAAGTATGCGAATCATTTGTCAAAAATCACAATTTATTTGAAAGTGCTTGAAGCAACGGCTCAAATAAATAATCCATAATTAGTCGATCGAGACACTTATTTGCATTTGCATTTACGCATTCACAATCATGACATAGACAATCATAATAATGACCAAAGCACGACTTAAAGTCACGTTCAGCAAAGTGTAATCAAAGGCGAAAAAGTACATAACACTGCCGTCTCCTTGATCTTTGATACTGATATTCGACAACAAACTTGTGGTTTCGATCCATCAGTTGTACTTGACCACTCCTCTGTTTAGAACTAAAGATCGAATGAGTTCACTTCTCCCACTTAAGAGTAGATGGCGCTACAGTTCGGATTGAACCTATGCTTTAACCACCAAGCCTCTTCAATCCGCACGGTTTTTAACCAATTGTTGGAGATTTCTTTCCAGCTGGGGATGGTCGTAGTGTAATGGTAATCATCACCGACTGTTGAGCGGAAGGTCAACAACAAAAAGGTCAAGAACAATTTCTATACAGAAAAACTGTCAACATCAGTTGTGAATGAGAGGTGATCAAAAAAATGCTGACGAAGGCAGTATAAGATCACTTCAAAATTCATACTCTGTGTGTGCATTTCCAATATAATACCTTAATGACATGCAAGCAAAATAAGTTACTGTGAATTACCAAAAACGCGATAAATTCGGTCGAATCTCTCGAATCCTATTTAGGACAACCACCCCGGAGAGTAGTTAACGAACATCTTCGACACAAAACACCTGTATGTCCGTACAATTTGTGTGACAAACACCATTAGATGCCACCGTCATCTATTGTCCTCGGGTTTAGAATCTAAGAGTCTTCGGGCTGGTATAGTCGTGCCCATTCGGTCCACATGGCCCAGTTACTTCTACATATTACCTATCACTTCTCGAAGGTTGCATGTAGGATTTATCTCTCGAATAGCCCTAAGACCCCGCCATCCGATTTCGATAATATCCAAGCTCTGCGCCATAGAAGAGAAGCGGGATGATAAGGATTTTATAAAGAGTTTGCTTGGTGAGTCGAGAGAAAGCTCTACTCCCGTATTACCCCCTGAGCAGACAGAAGCAGTGATTGGCAAGAGTTTTGTGCATTCAGTATTGGAACTGGTGTCGTTGATGAAGTTTTTTATTAGCGGCTAAAGTTTCTGACTCAGGCGTCGTATAGCGACTCTTTTTTTGATAGCGCCAATTTGTGGTTCCGAAAATAAATTTAAATAAACCACAATTATGATTGAAATTCTGATCAAACTTTTATTTCAATATATATATTGTTTGGATTTGGAGTCATTACGAATGGAATATAATATCATTAAAATGTCCTCCAAGGTAATTTTTGCAGGAATCGATTCTAACAAGGTAATTTTCGATGACTTTTCGACAAATATCGGGCAATAACTCGGCCAAAACTTGTCAAATATTTGTTTCCTAAGCACTAAGAGTTTGCGGATTGTGTATATACGAGGGTGGTCCGATAACCTAGCGTCACCGCCAGATGTCGCCAGTATCGCAAGAGCAACTATCGTGTAGTACATTCTAGTAGACGGCTACTGTCGAAATTTCAGCCGAATCTGATTCGTAGTTTTGTTTTGACTGCGTGTGGAAGCGGGAGTGTCCGCGGATTTTAGAAAAATGGAAAAAGAGCAATATCGGTCGGTGATTCGATTCTTGTTTTTGGAAGGGAAATCGCGCAGCGAAATCAAAGACCGTTTGGATGCTGTGTACGGTGACTCTTCTCCTTCGATGGCGACCATCAAAAATTGGTTTTACGAGTTTCAACGTGGTAGCACGTCGGTTTTTAATGAGCCACGTCCAGGTGCCCCGAAAACGGCTACAATGGAGGATAACGTGACAAAATTCCACGATCTCGTATTGGCAGACCTGAGACAGTAGGCATTTCAAAAGATCGCGCGGGTCATATCCTGCATGAAATTTGGGCATGAGAAAGCTGTCGGCGCGATGGATGCCGCGTTTGCTCACTCCGGACAACAAGCGCAACCGTGAGACCACTTCAGAGCAGTGTTTGACGCTGTCCGAAGGAGTTTCTGCGTCGTTTCGTGACAGTTCGCGAAACATGGATCCACTGATACACACCAGAGACCAAAGAACAGTCGAAACAGTGGACTTCACCCGGCAAACGTGCTCAGAAGAAAGCGAAGACTGTACCATCGGCCGGAAAGGTGACGGCCACCGTTTTCTGGGATTCACAAGGTGTGATCCACATCGACTACCTGGAGAAGGGCAAAACGGTCACAGGGCTGTACTATGCCAAATTATTGGGCCGATTCGAGGCCGAATTGAAGAAAAAACGGCCCCACTTGGCGAAGAAAAAATTGCTCTTCCACCATGTTAACGCATCGGCTCACACCTCCGCCCTCGTCACGGCCAAATTGGTGGAATTGGGCTACGAACTGCTGCCCAATCCACCGTATTCTCCAGATTTGGCACCGTGCGACTTCTTTTTGTTTCCAAACTCGAAAAAGTCACTCGCCGGGCAGAAATTTCAGTCGAATGAGGAGGTCATCGCCGCCACGGAGGCCTACTTTGCAGACCTCGAGAAAGTAGTTGAAGCATCGATGGGTCAAGTCTATCGAGCTAAAAGGAGACTATATTGAAAAATAAATCGCCATTTCTCCAAAATTTTTGTTTTTCTTTTGTAGGCTAAGTACTTATCGGATCACCCTCGTAAAAAGCCACCTGGAGAACCGTCTTCGTATCGCCCAATTTGTCTATTAGACACACTAGGTAAGATACTGGAACGAATTAAATATGGTAGGTTACTGGCGGTAGCGGAAGCTAATAGTGCACTGTCAGACAACCAATTCGGCTTCAGAAAAGGACGATCAACGGTCAACGTCATAGAATCCGTCGAAACCTGGTATAGAGGTGGAGAGGGGGAGAGAAGAAATATTGTGCAGCAGTTACGCTGGACGTTAAAAACGCTTTTAACTCAGCGAACTGGACGCATATACAAATGTCCCTAATTGCCATGGGTACCCCTCCTTATTTGCTGAAGATAGTCATAGACTACTAAAACAACAGGAGGCTTAGATAACACCGACGAGGGCGTCAAGTTCTATAGCATAACGGTGGAAGGTCCGCAGGGATCAGTCCTTGGACCCCTACTTTGGAACATTATGTATGATAGCGTTCTACGACTAGCGCTGCCCGTTGGAGTACAAATCACCGAATTTGTTGACGAAATTCCCATTGTCACAATGGCCAAACATATAGAGGAAGTGGAGGGAACGAACACAGCCATCTCTAAGGTGAAAGATTGGTTGGTAAGTGCCGGCCTGGAACTAACGGCCCACGGAGGCTGTGCTCATGACCTTATTAGTCGGCGACCAGACGACTCATTCCCATTCTCGGGCTCATTCCCGTTATCAAAGCTTGGATATCAAAATCAGCAGGAGACTGTAACTACCACCTTTCGCAGTTTCTGTCTGGACACGGCGGCTACAGAAGGTTTCAGTACAAATTTGGACATGATTATTCTCCACTGTGTCCACAATGTCCAAATGCTGAGGAGGACGCAGAACACGCAGTTTTAGACTATAGTCGTTTCGCGCAGGACAGGCAAGCGGTAAACTTACCAAGCCCCGAAAACCCGGTCGCCTACATAATGGATGCACAAGAGCTCGCCGCCTGAAATACAGCATAAATCGCTAACCAGCCCCACGAAGTAATACCTAACGGCAGTCCAGCGGGGAGAGTGGTAGAAGAGTGCAGAGGTGTGCTTTAGTACGTAGGCGCTTTAAAAAAGGAAAACAATATCCCCCGAATCGTGCATGCTGGTAGCCCGGGCTACCAGTATCTTGATCGAAGATTCCACATCTCTTGGCGCGAACCCATAAAAAAAAAAAGGTAGTTATAGGAGCTATAGGCTAACCTGCCTAGCCCTAAAGCAAGCATATGGATGATACCCAATATTTCGGTTCCATGTTAAATCACTGTGCTATTTTACTGCTGAAAAATAGATATTCAAAGTGAACATTCATGGAAGTATCGACGAAAATGAGATCCTACTATTACGTGTACCTTGTTTCCTACAATAGTTTTCACGCCTTTACCCCTTAATATATTAAACGAGAGAAAACAAAGTACGATTGCCTTATTTCCGATCATTAGTGCAACTTGTTATGAAAACCTTTCAAAAGTATTCTCCCCCTTCCCGCCCTTCTCTAGCAGCAAGCCTGTCGGATTCCAGTACGGCATTTGCAGCACGTCTCATGTGTGAAAACACAGTAATTTGACATGTATTCAGCATGCGGCATGAGCACAATAAGAAGATTACCGCAAGTTTAGTAAACACACCACATCCACGTGTATATTGTGTATCTATTTCATTTTACCATAAGCTAGATACTAAAATACTATAGCACCTGCTCCTCTCATATTGTACAATATGTACGGGTATTACATGAGTCACTGTCTGCCTACATCATGATTGGACGCATTCATCTATGAAATTACCCGCCGTCGTTGTGGAGCACTTTTCATTTACGGCAGATACGACTATTGCCCTCGTGCTTCGATGATACCGGTTCTATTCACGCTATACTGTATAATGCGACTGTGAAGTCGTAAAACTTCTAACGGTTCGCTCATGAAAGCCAGATTTTAAAGTTTGCACGCAACTTTTCGACATCTTCCATCCGCTCTTGTTGCAACATGGCATATGAGTGTACATATGAATGTGTTCCCAGAACTGGCTTGGAACTCAAGTAGAAGAGAACAAACAACAAAGAGCGGAGCGAGTGGGAAAATAAAAAAAATAAAAGTGAAATTCAAAACTGCGAAAAAGCACTTCCAACCTGATTGTTCCGCGCGGCGAATTGGAAGTTCATTCAACTTCATTCTGCAGCATTTACAAGTGGTGATGATCATCATTACGTTGAAGGCGTTCTCCTTCAGGCGTACCATAATCATCGATTCCCGTTCAGAACTATGGGATCGCTTTCTAGAGATATTATGCAGTCATGTGAACATGCTTTAAAACCATAAAACCATCTATAGGGGCGTCACTATGACTTATCGGCTTTCTCTACTTGATTGAATCGAATTGTTACATTTACAGGATTTTTTGTATTCTATGTTTGCCATTCCACGAAACCGTTTTCCATTCGGTGGACAGTAAAAATAACGAAGATTAATCGTTCTGGGGATTTGCCTTGAAATTGCGTGTAAAATTAGACAGAGAACGGATGACACTAGTAAGTAAGTGAATAATTACAGGTGGCGAATGAATGGATTGCTCACTTGGGGTTTTCATGTCGCGGTTTTTATAGTAAAGGTGTGGTTAGTGGCTAGATTCTAATCTATAAGTGTTCGACGCTAGCGGCAGGACAATTATAGTAAATGAATAAGCCCTGCGGAACTGCTAAGCATTGTGATTGTGGGAAAGCTTTTTGCTTATCTCTTTTTAATCCCTTAAGAACAAAGATAGGAACAAATCGCGTGGTCGTTAAATAACAGTCATTATTGGCTTTCCTTATCTTTCCTTTTACAAGTTTGTACCTGTGAAATTCAATGACTGCCATTCACTCTTTCTCTGGGCAAAGGAGGCATTTAGGAAACATAATCCGCAAAAATAATGGACGAAAGCATCAATTTTATGAAAAGTCGTGAGATTTTTATTTTAGACTAAAGTATAAGCTGTGGGCCTAATGGCTGCCTTAACTCTGCCAAAATATAGTAAGTCTTTTGATGAAATGTCGCATGTTTTCACACAACTCCAATAACAGATCTGATTTTTGATTTTCTACCTTGAAAACCTAGGGTAGGGAAGACTTATGCAAAGGCGAGAGAGAATAAATTATTGCCGTTGTGGAGCCCAGTGTTGAAGAGAATCCGAATGAGTCGATTCGCCATCGTTCACAGCAATTGGAACTAAGCCCATTCACTTTGTCGAAGATTTTAGGGAAAGATCTTGCCTTAAAAGCTTATAAGATCCAGCTTGTACAAGAGTTGAAACCACGTGACCCTTATACGCGTGGTAGGTTCGGTGAATGTTCATGCCGAAAGCATGATTCAGCTTGATCCATTTGTCCTCCATTTGCTCAGCACATAATTTCGCGTAATGGACCTGTGAACTGGCCTCCACGACCCTGTGATCTCAAACCTTTACATTACTTTCTGTGGGGGTATGTGAAATCACTAGTCTATGCCGGTGAACCAGAGACGTTGGACTATTTGGAAGTCAACATGCGTCGTATTATTGTTGATATAGGGCCCCAGTTGTTCGATTTGTCGAAAATTCTTGCTAGCCGCGGCGCACATATGTCCGAAAATATATTTAAACACTAATGGCATAAACTCATCTATTAAATAAAATTAATATAATTGGCATTACAATAGTTTCAAGCGTTTTATTTTATATTGAATTTGTATACCTCTAAAAAAAAACAATCTTTACAAACTGCGACTACTTCCCGTTCATTTTTGAAAACACCTTCACATGTTGGCTTAAAAACTTCCAGGGAATAATACCAGTCGTGAATTCAGCCAAAAAAATTATGCAACTTGAAAAATTATGACCGGAAATTCTAATAAATACACTAAAGGGTCCCCCAAGGGAATTTTGGCAGTACTTTTCAATACTTTCCGAAAGTTCCTCATTTATGAATTTCATCACGAGAAAAATGTAAGCCTTGACTTACGTTTTGATATGGCCTGGTTTTATATAAAAATTTTAGTCGATGTTTTGTTAAAAACAAAATTGTTATGTTTTTATTGAAAAAAAAAAACGTTTATCCAAGAAGAGGTGCTATTGTAACTTGCGCGTCATTGCTGACTTGTATTCATAATCAACTATCATTGGGGCAATTTTCGATAGCTAATAACTAGGAGGTGACTAAATATGATTCGATACGTAATGGCACAAGGTACTGAAATAAAGAAATTCCACTGCAGAATCTGAACTCAATAACTTTCAAACCGACTACATTCAGTCAGTGTCTATTCAACTAGAAGACAGGCATGGAGCCCTAGTTCTATCCTTAATTTATTGTCCTCCCAAACACATGATTACCGTTCCTCAATATGACAAGTAGAAGTCTGTGGGTAACCGATTCATAATTGCAGGTGACTTCAACGCAAAACATACCGAAGGCGCATCCCGACTTATAAGAAAGAAGAGAAAAAAATTATTAGAAGCAATTAAGAAAACTAACTGCAAGCACATAAGAACTACTTGGCATTATCAAAAATGTCAACATTAAAAACATCCAAATAAAGTCCTTATTCGACCTTTCGTCCGATCACTCACCCATTTTAATTGAGTACTCCAACCGACCCGTGATGTCAAAAAATCCCATCAAACCGTTTAATATTGGGACACTTATCGGCAATACATAGCTACAAATCTAACTATTAACATTCCTCTCAAATCCCAAGACGACATTGAAAAGCCCATAACACACTTAAATGACACGATAAACGAGGGAGCTCATAGAGCAACGCCTCTAATAGAACACAAGTCCAACTACTCCGTCTCGACCCCTTGCATTAGGAAACTAATGCTAGCCAAAAGGAAGTTGAGAAAAAAATGGCAACTGACTCGTTCACCAAATGACAAAAGAAAACTAAACAAGATCACTAAAGACCTTAAACGAGAACTAAAAGAAAATCAGGAAACCAACTTTGCTAAGTACCTAAAAAATGTAACTCCAACATCCGAAACAAATTTCTCTTTATGGAAGGCTACAAAGCAAAAATTCTCACTCTACAAGCCATCATCCACCCATAAAAAAGCAGGACAACACATGGGCAAGAGACAATCTGGACAAAGCAGAAATGCTAGCAAACTACTTTGAGATGACTTTCAAGAATGTCGAAGTTGATAACGACTACAAACACATTAAAAGGATGGGAACAAAAGAAATAGAAACCTGAATCAAAACTGAAGTAAAACCAAAAAAGGCACCCGGTTATGACCTTATAAATGGATTAATGCTAAAAGAGCTGCCACAAGTCGCCTTTATCTTCCTGCGGAATCTTTTTAACAGTGTGTTAAGGCTCAAATATTTGTCAAAGTTGTGGAAAGTTGCCGAGGTTATAGCGCTACCAAAGCAGGGCAAGGATGCCACCAAAATGACATTTTATAGACCCATAAGCTTGCTTCCACTTGCTTCAAACAATTTTGAAAAACTGCTAGAACGACGAATACAGCCAATTTTAGTTCAAAATAACCTGACCATCAATTCCGATTCAGAAGAAATCATTCAACTATCCAACAAATACATAGGGTGACAAACAAAATATCTTCTGCATTGGATAAAAGAGAAGTTTGCGTGGCAGTATATCTGGACGTCGCGAAGGCATTTGACTCAGTTTGGCACAAAGGACTACTATACAAACTGGCGAATATTATACCAAAGGACTATCTTGATTTATTGACAAGTTATCTGACAGATCGATGCTTTTATGTCAGATAAAAAAAAAAGTGCTCACAAATACATCCCATCAATGCTGGGGTACCTCAAAGAAGTATTTTAGGACCACTTTTATATGTGTCATTTACAGCTGACATCTCACATCCCGACATGGATACGGCCACGATAGCAACATTTGCCGACGACACGGTTATGCTCAACTCGGGAAGCAATCACCATACCACAACTGACCAATTACAAGACTTAGTAAATAAAAGGATTGACTGGTTATCAAATTGGCACATAAAAGTCAATGAAGACAAAACAGTCCAAGTAATCTATACAACAAGAACTTAATTCACACCTCTACCTTTAACAAAAAACAACAGAGAGGTTCATGCTTAACCTGTGGCCAAATACTGAGGCATGCACCTAGACAGAAAATTGACATGGAAGTACCGCATTCAACAAAAGTAAAAACAAAACTTAAATTTAGAAAACTACGAGGGTGGTCCGATTAGTACTTAGCCTCACCGCCAGATGGCGCCAGTATCGCAAGAGCAACTTACTATCGTATAGTACAGTCTAGTAGACGGCTACTGTCGAAATTTCAGCCGGATCGGACTCGTAGTTTTGTTTTGACCGCGTGTGCAAGCGGGAGTGTCCGCGGATTTTAGAAAAATGGAAAAAGAGCAACATCGGTCGGTGATTCGATTCTTGTTTTTGGAAGGGAAATCGCGCAGCGAAATCAAAGAGCGTTTGGATGCTGTGTACGGTGACTCTTCTCCTTCGACCATCAAAAATTGGTTTTACGAGTTTCAACGTGGTCGCACGCCGGTTTTTGATGAGCCACGTCCAGGTGCCCCGAAAACGGCTACCACGGAGGATAACGTGACAAAAATCCACCATCTCGTATTGGCAGACCGCCGATTGCTGAGAGAGTAGGCATTTCAAAAGATCGAGTGGGTCATATCCTGCATTAAATTTTGGGCATGAGAAAGCTGTCGGCGCGATGGGTACCGCGTTTTTTTCACTCCGGACAACAAGTGCAACCGTGAGACCACTTCAGAGCAGTGTTTGACTCTGTTTAAGCGCAATCCGAAGGAGTTTCTGCGTCGTTTCGTGACATGGATCCACTGGTACACACCAGAGACCAAGGAACAGGCGAAACAGTGGACTTCACCCGGCGAACGTGCTCCGAAAAAGGCGAAGACTGTACCATCGGCCGGAAAGGTGATGGCCACCGTTTTCTGGGATTCACAAGGTGTGATCCACAACGACTACCTGTAGAAGGGCAAAACGGTCACAAACCTGTACTATACCAAATTATTGGGCCGATTCGACGCCGAATTGAAGAAAAATAGGCCCCACTTGCCGAAGAAAAAAGTGCTCTTTCACCATGATAACGCACCGGCTCACACCTCCGCCCTCGCCACGGCCAAATTGGTCGAATTGGGCTACGAACTGCTGCCCCATCCACCGTATTCTCCAGATTTGGCCCGGTGCGACTTCTTTTTGTTTCCAAACTTGAAAAAGTCACTCGCCGGGCAGAAATTTCAGTCGAATGAGGAGGTCATCGCCGCCACGGAGGCCTACTTTGCACACCTCGAGAAATCGTATTTTTCAGACGGGTTAAAGAAGTTGGAGCATCGCTGGGTCAAGTGTATCGAGCTAAAAGGAGCCATTTCTCCAAAATTTTTGTTTTTCTTTTGTTGGCTAGGTACTTATCGGACCACCCTCGTATATCGCGAAAAAGTTTTGTAATGACGGTATTGCTACAGTCATCATCAAGCACTCTATCACACAGCTAAAGTGAACTTAATCGATCAATTTGAACGTATGAAACAAATTAGTAGTGTGAAGACTCGAATTATTGTTTGTCGAGTAAAGTCAGCTGCAATTATCGCCGCTCTAACTGAGCGTGATTGAAAACGTAGTGCGCCTATTGCGGGACGATTACCGGAATCGGACCTATCCTCAACAACTTGACACCACATTTTGCGTAAAGATCTTGATTCCCATACATAAGAATCGAAGTCAGTAGACCACGCACACCGCCATCATTTTGGTGCTGAAAATTTTTTAACAAGATCATGATTTTGTACAAAAAAATGTTCCGAGTGATGAGACTCATTTCCATTGGTTGGTCGATTCTTATTTCTGTTCTTAAAAATTCGGAGCCTAGCACAAGCTCTGGAAAATAATTGAAATTCGTCTCCGCCGCTCACTATGCCAACACTTTTAATATTAATATATTTTGCCAACTGCTCAAGCATTTTGTTACCTCTAGTATTTGGACATCCACTACCCCCATTCAAATTCTTCGTAATTGTCAAAAATGTTCCTAAAGGCTGGATTGGATCCAGCGTAGAAGCATATAGAACAACATTCATTCAATAAGTCACCTTAAATCATTTACCAGTGCTAGACTCCCAACATACACGTTCGAGTTCAAGAATTTACGAGAAATTTATTGCTCGTGGCAGTAATAACCGCCCTATTTTACGACCATTTTATAATACTTCTTACATCATAAAAACAAACCGCCAATTTAATTTTTTTGGCAAACCTTATCATGCGATTATGCGGCGAATGAAATTGGTTAGAAGTCGAATTCATTATTTATTTACGAGACCCTAAGAAGCTTTCGAACGTACACACACTCTACGTCTTTTGTGACGCGTCCTCACAAAGCAAAGAAAAAACAAATTGCCATTCGATGTGAAAGGAGAACATCCCAGCTCCAAGCTGCTTAGTTAGTCGTATCAAAAGTCATTGCATTAGTTGAATGTTAGCAGTTCAACAATGGCGCGACATTTGAAATGACACCTCTTGTTGGATGACCTTTAATAATATCTAACGGTTGGTACAGCAACTTAAGCCCCTTAACGGACGGACTGGGGAATACCGTAGATAATACTCGTATTCGAGACATGAGAAACCAAGAACAAGGGGAATAGTTAAAGCCAAAGCGATTTTATTGGTGAAGTTAACTCGGCGCATATCACAGGAACGGAAAGCAAGCGTCTATTCCAGACTTTACTGCAGAGTTCTAAGGATGAAGATTCAATTCCACATTAAGCACAATAAGTTAAGAGGAAATATTGGTGCGTTTCTGCCACGGATCCTGCCTTTGTCATGTTTAAATTATATGGTAATGTCCTTACCAAAGAAAAGGCAATATAAATGGATCACGAAGCTTTCTAGTGACAGAGATTTAAACAAGAAATAAAACCAGAACCCACGCGCTAGACAGCGTCTCGAAAGCGCGTCCCTGGATGTTTCAGAATCACGCGTAATATTAAGGCAAAATATCAGGAATTTCTCGCACAAGCTTCCCCACAACACGCACAACTTCTCTCACGCATTCTGTCTAGTTAGTCATTCCACACGACCAAAGTCCAAAGCACACAAGACAAGCTCTAAAAATAGATCAGTCTCATCAGACAAACAATTACCCTTAATGCGCAACGACTTTAAGTTGCTCGTTTAACGACTCCGGAGGCAAGCTCGTTTAGAAATCCGTAATATGTACTTAGAAATTCGCATTCTTTTACATGACAAACATTGTTATCGTCGGTGTAGGCTTCCTACTGTCGCAGCTCTTGCCATATTTTGCTTTTCAGTGATAAGGGAAACAAAATGGCTTACAGTTATCGCGTCTCCAGATCGGAGAGAATGTGATCGCTATATGTATAAATATAAAGATAAATTCGTATAGACAGCACCAAAGCTTATGAAATTCCTATTTTTAAATCGAAAGAACAATCGGAGAAGTGGAGGGCATTGATGGTACGTAACCAGATCACTAACGCGGCATATGCCGGAAATAGAGCTCAGTTGCTCCAGTTCGCCGGAAATCACGACAAAGTAGAATCAATAGACATGATGAATGGGTGATTCAGAAATATTTACAAATGCAAAATGAATAACAAGTCAGCGTATCTGCTGCACTGACTTATGTTTATCTACCGGATTGCTTTGGGCTGCGAAACTGGTTGTGAGGCATTTTTTTCGAAGAAGGCACCCATGCACCGGAGAGGGTCGTTAGGAGCTAAGGCGTTGGTTGTAATTCTGGTGAATGGGTGCTTCGTGTGAGTTATACAGTAAACCAGTCAGTATTTATGGCCCTGCAGGCTGGATGTAAAGTTGGCTATTGGAATTTATGAATGAAATTATCGCGGATTTGGTCGTCTGCTTGTCCAAGAGAGCAAAACTTGTTTTCAGTCGGATGGGTCATTCACACGGGAAATAACATTATTTTGTAATAAGACTTCTTCTTTATGGCTTTTCGGGGTAATGTTCACTTGTTGTGGGATAGAGACTCTGCTAGACTGCCATAGATACTCGTTAGAACCTCTAAAATCAACTTTGGAACAAAACTTGTCCATAACTTGTCTTTGTTAATTACTGGAAAATCCACTTTCCCCAGGATCGGATAAGGTGGAAGCTAGGATTTCAGGCTCGGCGGTGATACCTATATTGCCTAACAAATTAGACATTAAAGCCTATTATCGACTGCTTAGGTCATTGTAGTGTCTTGATGCCAAGCTCATCGACGATGTATGGCGAAAGTCAGGGGAATTGAGCGACTGGTGAACTCGATTATCTCGGCTATGAAACTATTAATGAGGAGACATGTTAACATGTCACTTGACGCTTTGAATTAGTCTTATATTTTCCGTACGTTCCCTGAAAAAGGCAGAATTTTGGGGCTTGCATGTTCACTATTCATTTACAATAGTTTAGCATATTCAAGTTGATTAGTGCGTGATAGGGAGATAGAAATATTTCTTATAGACCGTATGACATTCCGGCAAGAATTCATGATAAACCACGTCATTGTAATCGAAGAAAACAGTGAGCAAAACTTTCACAATTGACCTAACTTAACGAGCGATACTCATGCGACACTTCCAGGACACGTTTCATGCCCAAAATATCTGAAAAAAAAACCATGGCATGAGCCATATGTCAATATCTTCAGAAACTGCTCTGAACGTGACGGGCCACTATAAAAATTGTTAAAGTACTGGCGCGAGCCTCATTATTAACATCTTCTCGGGTTTCCACTTACACCACTTGTGACAAAAAAAAAAAGGGATAGGATTACGGGTCACGTAGGGGTTGGAGAATCCTTTAGACTATCGTTCACGAAATCAAATTCTGAAACCAAAATAGCGGTATTCCAGGTAAGAAGATATCCATCTCAATAAAGTGGGTCCAAAGCCAAGGGTAGACAACTTGAAAAGTCTTCGGGAAATATTGTCAAATATCCTACTGAAATTACTTAAAATAGCCTGTTTGGGCTAATTAAATGGCGTTGATCAAGAGGCCTGGAGCTAGGTAAATTGCAAGTTACCACCAAAATATTTGGTAAAATTACGAGTATTAAGGGATCGGGTACGAAGCAGAATTGCCCATAAATCGTGTCTTTCTTTCCCATAGAACGGAGCCTACGATTAAACCGATGTGGAAAGGTCGACGAAGTTTTGTGTCAAGAAGAGAGATAGAATTAAATACTTCGTTAGGTATCATTATTGAAAGGAGTTCTGTGGAGACATTCATTGATTGTCGGATTTTTCATTATGGAAGTCGTAAAAAGGTAGAACTTTAGACAGCTTTGTAATTAAGAATCGTGGAAGAATTTGAGAAGGGGCATCCATGGTTCTCGTGTAACTAAATGGTTTACATGGATGAATGGACAACCAAATGGATGGTAACAGGTAGCACTCGCAATAGCGGGAATCTACCCGCAATCTCCTTGATCGCGGCCGGGGCAACGATCCTGGAGGCCACACCACTCATTCCTAACTCTCCGGCAGCTCGGAACGACACCGACTTCTGCGGTTGGTGGTGCAACCAACAGAATCAACATCGATGGTGGCGCGGCACGGGAAACTGCTAAGATTGAACGAGCCCCAGAATTTGGACGTACTGTAGATTGAACTGCTAAGTGCCAAAAAAGAAGGAGAAAGAGGCGTGCCTGAAAATCGTACAAAGAGGCTGGCACAGACGAAGGCACGAAGGATGAAGGCGAACCTCTGGGAAAAGCAGTCAAGAGGATTAGATCGGCAGAGGTATCCCCTACCGAAACCCATCCGACCCTTTCATTTGCAGCCAAGCATGCGAGCACTTTCGGCGTGCGCTTCAAACATTCCTCCTCTTATTGGTGACGATCATATCCCCAATAAGAGCGTGCCAGGTTCCTAAACTGAAGGAGCTGGAGGTGTTCAGGGTCCTGTTATTGCCGGCGCTACCGCCGAAAAAGGAGGTGATGCTGACAGACAAATTCTGAACGCAGAAGGCAAAGCGGTTTTGGATCCCAACAAACCTGGCAGAGCTGTTCCAAAGCGGCGTCGGTAGGGAGCAGGAGTTCGAACCGAAAAAGGAAAAAGCGCTCGCAAACGGAGGACGGCCGCCGGGGACAACCTTGCTGGGGAGAGAGAACGTGTGGTCTCTTCCTCCGACGGCGGGTAATCGGAGTCCGAAGATACATAGATGCGGCGATTAACAATATTCAAAGCAAAAATCTGAAAATGGAGAGCACCAAAGACTGCTCCTCGGAGGCGGGCACTTCACACAACAAAACCCCTTTCACTGGAGAGGAGATACAAGTGATCGTAAAGAGATAGTAAAGACAAGCACCTCTCTGACAAAAAGGCAGCCATCTCCTCTGAAAAAGTCAGGATAGGGAAAGCTGGCAGTGACAGCAGAATGACTAGCCCAGATTGCCAACACTGCGAGGATCATCTACTGCAATTAGCTTCAGCAACAGGCTTCTCTATTCAGGCTGACATGTCTACTCTGATGAATGGTACTTTCGTGGTGAGCTGTTCCTCCCAGCAGACATCTGCATGGATCAGGAGCATGGTGCCCCCCTGGTACCCCTGGGACTACTACCTATCAAATAGTTAGTCCCCTAAAATTAACACGCGCCATCTGCTGGATTCCGAGGAAACCTGGAAACAAACTGAAAGTGCTGACGCGACTAGCTGCGCTGAACCCGGGGGCCTGGACTGTCTATTCCTACAAAGAGGCCCTGAAATCCGCGTACGACTCACGTCCCTACTTCGGCCTTGGTAGGATTTCATTCCATTTTGATGTCAAGTAGTAGAAAGATGGAACGTGCGTCGCAGTCTAAATCTATGATTTTTAGTCAGATTAATTTACAGCATTGCAAGGCTGCTACCGCTCTTTTCAGTAGCAGAATTGCATGCAGTAGTACAAATCATCACACTGTATCCATTCAGGAACCATGGGTGTGGAATAAACGCTCGTGTGGTCTTGGTGGTATACGATTCTTTTTGATGAGGGATCCGAAAGGCCTAGGGTCTGCCTCATCATATCGAACACGATATCGGCAATCAAACTTGGTCAATTCTGTGGACAAGATCTGGTGGCTGCGAGAGGTAGCTACAAAGTACGTACTAGGCATTTTCGTCGACATTGAGGGATATATTGATAATGCAACTTTCGACAGCATGTGTAACGCTGCTAGACGGCATGGCGCAGATGAAGTATTGGTTTTGTGGATAAAAGCAATGCTTGCGCACAGAACATTGATCGCTGCCTCGAACAATGTGTCAAGTCTGGCGTAAACAGGGGCTGCCCGCAAGGTGGCGTCCCGTCTCCGTTGTTATGGTGCATGGTGGTCGACTCTTTTCTCGATGCTCTCAATACCTCTGGAATCTATGTCCAGACCTATGCGGATGGAGTCTGTCGACTCATGTTTAGCGAATGTCTGTCTCAAAGCACAGCTGGCGCTAGATGTGATCGAGGACTGGTGCACGAGTCGATTATTCCTCTTAAGACTGATGTCGTTCTCTTCACGAGAAGGAGGAAAAATACGGTCATTACTCAGCTAGTGCTAAAAGGCATTCACATCCCGATATCCAAGGAGGCTAAATACCTGGGAGTCATCTTAGATAGCAAGCTTCTTTGGTCAAAGCATGTGGAGTCCACAACCACCTAAGCGCTGTCAGCTTATTGGCAATGCAAAGGTGCCTTTGGCAAAACATGGGGCTTATCGCCGAAAAAGGTCCTGTGGATCTACACAGCAATGATAAGACCGATAGTCTCATATGCATCGGTTGTCTGGTGTACACGTCGTTGCCCCTTTCACCAAACTCCAAAGAGCGGTCTGTCTCAGCTGTACGGGGGCTTACCCCAGCACACCGGGCGCTGCTCTAGATGCTATGATAAAACTTCCTTTGACATATATATCAGAGGGTGTGCACTGAAAGCCAAATCTCGCCTAGAGAGAAATGGCCTTTGGTACAACTCGCATTGGAGTGAAAGTGTACTTGCGCAAGAAATATCCTACGACCCCTCATGGATATGTCTTCCGACGCAATGACACCTGTCATCCCATTGCGCTATAGTTTCAGTCAAATTACCATGGCGTAAGGATTGGCTCTGGCCAGATACTGATTCTGGAATGGACTGTCTTCGCATTTTTACAGATGCCTCCAGGACTGGGCGGGGATCCGGCGTTGGAGTTTTCTCTGAGCTCAAAAACATTCGACTGCACGTCTCGTTAGAAAAATATGCGTTTATCTTTCAATCAGAGATATTATCAGAGATCAGTACATGAACTCAAGACCTTTTTGAACAAAGTCTGAAGACTAAATGCACTAACGCTTGAATGGGCCTCATGTCACAGGAAATGAGATCTCCGATGAACTCGCTAGAAAGGGCTCAAAGGAGAGTTTTTTATGACCTGAACCCGCCTTAGGTCTACCTGCCTCCACGGTAAAATCCGACATCAATGATTGGGTCTTTAATGCACATGTCGTAGATGGAGGGAATATCCAGAATGACTAAGCGCGATGTCTGCAAAAAGTCCGCAACATTCCTCTTATCTTTAATGAAAAATGATTGCAGAAGGTTTGCGGGTGTCATTAAGAACCATTACACTTTTGCTTAGCATCTCTACGTGCTTGGTATCAGCGAGACGCCTAGCGGTGCTGCATGCTGCGAGGAGGATGTTACAGCAGAACACTTTCCCTGCGACTGTCCTGCCTTCGCTCGCGCTCGGTGGCGCACCCTTGGGGCCGACGTGGTGGGTACCGAATCTCTTAGCTCTACATCACTGAAGCCCCTCCTCACTTTTTTCCGGACAACGGGGAAAATACAATAAAGACAAGGTGTTTGTCTGGTAGTACAATGGACCAGTATTTGCGTCTGAGTGCTCCAACAGTTAGTAGAAGCCTCCAACAAAAAGAGTTATAGATTGATTGATATCATGATTGATTAATGCCTCTAAGATACCCTGTACATACATACATATATCTAAAGTTTCAATATTTTTTCTGCCAAAACTCTAGTGCAAAATAGCCTTTTGGTAGGTTATATTAAAAAAATCATCTGATTGCTTTATAAAACAATTAGCTTCAACTTCCCTAGTTTCGATTGATAAATGCCTCTCGTTAACAATCAACGGCCATTGTGTCAAGCTAATTGCCAGTACGATTAGTTGCTATCCGCTGGGCACAAACTTCTTGTAATTAATGGGAAACCATTGACACGTTCCATTAAAATACAAAAAAACCCATTTAATATTTAATCTGCAATTGAGATCGTTAAGTAAAAGAGAAACATTGCTCCGGTACTATGTTCCGGATCACGGAACAAGCCCGCATTCGAAGCAATTAGTGTCCATCTATTTCATTATAACATGCTCGCATGGAGTTATCCTCGGAATGCCATCGTTGGGAATGACTGTTTTCCCACATGGCTTATGATATCCATTTCTGGATCAATAAAGTTGAATGAGATTAGTGGCAAAATTGTACACACGTGTATCGATGCCGTGATATCGAGGACGTTGAAGGTTGCGGTGAATGATAAACATTCGACGATAAATCATTGGAAATTAATCAAACTACTATAGAGATAGAAAGACACAGTTCATTGGAACTACGTGCGATACACGGGCTTACTGTTTTCGAGCACATGCACTATAATCGTACAGTCGATAAGACAAAGTAGTTTCGATCACCCGTATCTAGCCCTCGATTATGGGCTACGAGTTCAATTGTCAGAAAAAAAAACAAATTACAAGTGCCGCCCATAATTCATGAAGTGCCCAGAGCAGACGAAAAAACATTGAGCTACGAGCCGCGGTAGGGGCGCTCTGTCCCCGAGGAACTAGAGTTTCGGATTGAATAGTGTGTGTGGCACGTACATACGAGTAGTTTGGTAGTCATCAGTTCGATTGTTTCTCCCACCAACTTCGATGTCATTCGGTTCCTCTCGTTTCGCTTGGAATCTCATCGTAACCGCCCGGTGCCTTGGGACTTAATTTGATTAGATATCGCATATGTCATTTTATGATTTTCATTTAGTTACTTCACTTTGCTGTCCCGTCTATTACTCCGCGGTGGGCTCTACCCCGTATGGAATTCAAATGGAATTTTAATTGAATCAAGGTCGAAGTAATTAAATAAAAGATTTTGCTTTCCATTAATTTAATATTTCCATAGATACTATGGAGGTATGTGTGTGAGTACGTTTCTCTGTGGAGCCAGTATCGAAAATCCAACCATTCGTGAATTGCTATCACGCAGAAGATACATTCATCCATATTCATCGGAACGGTGTATCCATAATATCTGCATCGAAAGCGATTTTACTTTTACTTTTCTTTCACGTTGACTTGCTGGCGTTTTACTCATTTGTTGTTAAATATTTGACAACCGAACGTGTATGTGCACCTTACTTCAGGCTCTGCACTCGGTTTTCACTTGTTCCATGCATGGACTTTTCGGCTTCACATCTGCATCGGGTTTGATACGACCACGAGTATGTAAGACTCCGATGAATGTGGGGCACAAATGTTTGCTTTGAGTAAATATTTTCTCATGAACAATACAGATAGTGCGAGTGTATCTACAAGGTGCAGTCGTGTTGAAAGTGGACGCATGTGGAGCGGCAGGGCGTGTGTGAAATAGGCTTTTTGAGGGCAGAGATGACAAAGTTGGAAAACGTGCAAAAGGTACTGGCATGTCGATGGAATCCTGTAATTTATGGGGAGATGAATCAGATGTACTTTGTTACGTGTGTTCTCTGGAAAAATGAGAGAAAGGTCAGGCTGAATAAACTTTTGCGTTGTGAGTTAAGCTGATTAGTATTCGTGCGAGGAAAACAGATGCGGCCAGAAAGCAAATCCCTGACTGAGTTATGTGCGAGAAACAAGTATACTAAATCCATGTCGTATAAGTTGCTGGTGAATATACACCAAGAAAGACGTAAATTGATAGGGATGATACCAATGAAGATTGCTAAATCCACGTTGAGTTGAAAAAGGTAATCAATTGTGGGCGATAATCTTAGTCATAAAACACGGTGTGTTTAAAAAGTTACAGGAACTTTGCAATTTCGCGAGATATACAGCCTAATTCGCGAACAGTTTACTGAGCTTTTTCATAGATGTCAGAAATGTACCTGCGGATAATTAGCTAAGAATAAGCTATCGAAGAGCTTAGATGTGGTTTAATAGACTTATAAGAACCTTGAATAAGTTTTAGTTTTTCTCATCTTTCCAGCAACACGTTGGAAAAACAACAAGTCTTTTAAGGCTATCCAAGAATTGACCCATTTTTGCCAATGGATGTGCCGCTCAACCAGGTTATCAAATGGAACACGTCGGAAGGGACAATGTCTTTAAGCGTTTTCAAGTAGGTATGAAACATATAGTCAAACAACAAAATCATCTTGTGGTGCCTCTCTCGTATAACGGCTGTGCACGGCTCAAATGCATCAATTGCAGTCGATAGCGATCTCCAGTGGTTAGAGAAACTCATAATAAGCCACAACCTTGCGATCCCACTAAATGCAGAGCAGAAACATGGATATTTGCTTTTGCCGATGTTTCATCACAGTTAGCTCAGGTTAGGTTAGGTGGCTTCCCTCCGTAAAAGCTCCGAGCATCACTTAGACCAAGATCGGTCAAATGTGCTACCACTTGAGGAGGCTTGGTCACCGCTACTCTTGGAACCGATATTTTGTAAATCTCCGTTTCGGATAGAGAGATAGAGCAAGGTAATTGCATGAGAGATCTGATGGAGATCCTTCCTCTTCCTCATCATGACACCTACAGCAGTAGTCGTTATATGGCAGTCCTAATCTGGCGGCATATTTCCCAAAGCGCAATGTGCTGTTAGGACTCCGATTAGGCTGCTTATAATCTGCCTGCGTATTTTTAGCAGGCTTGTTGACAATACCTGGCCAGGTTTGTCTCGCATAGTTGCATGTTTCAAGGTCACGCCATCTCTCATTTGCCTCTTGCAGTGCATTTTTCGAAATTTTATACATATTTTTGCGTTTCCATTGGTGGGTGAATTTCACCTTTAACAGTCGAGAGCTCCAGTGTGGTGCCTATTTTGGCCAGTCCGTCTGCTTCACAATTATCTGGTATATCACTATGTCCATAACGTTACAGCGTATCCGCTTGATATCTCATTTAGACGTGCGGCAGCGCCTGACCAATTTTATCTTATTATTGGTGATTCGAGTGCTTTTATGGCCGCTTGGCTATCTGCGTAGATGACGATGTCTCTGCCGTTCATCGATCGGCGGCCTCATGAATTGCCGTTAATTCAGCTTAGAATATACTACAGTGGTTCGGTAGTCTAAAGGATTGGCTGATTTTCAGGATCGGTGCATAGACACCGGCACCCACATTCCATTGCCTGTCCTGGAGCCGTCTGTGTATATTTCCAATGCCTTTTCTTGGAAATTCATTCCCCTCCCATTGTCGCCGGTTGGAATTTGTTGTTTTATAAATAATCTTGAAGTCTAGGGTCGGAATAAAGTAGTCTGTGACGTAGAATACCAGCGTGTCGTATTCCGGAGAACTTCGAATAAGTCGATTCCTTAAGTCGCAGCGCCGGTTTCTTTGCCTTCTCCTTGCCAAAAAGATCCAAGGGGAGTAGGTGAAGCATCGTTTAGATGGCTGCAGTATGGGTTGTTTTCAGTGCTCCTGTTATAGCGATGCACGCCATTCTTTGAACTCTACTTAGAGGTTTGCAATAGTTAGATCTGCACAATGCTGGCCACCAGACTAAGCAGCCGTACATTACTATAGGTCTAACAATCGCGGTATACAGCTAGTGTGTAATATGGGGTTTGATACCCCATCTGGTGCCCAAGGCTTTTGTGCAAGTGTATAGCGAAGTTGTTTATTTTTTGATGAGTTCTTCCGCATTCAATTTCCAGTTGAGCTTCGTGTCGAGAATCACGCCAAGGTATTTGGCGTGCTCTACGAATATAAGCTAAGTCCCATTAAGTTTTGGTGGTGTGAGTTGAGGAATCTGCCGTTTTCTTGTGAATAGCTCCGTTTTGGAGGGATTTATTCCGATAAGTACTTAGCCTACAACAGAAAAACAAATTTTTTTGAGAAATGGCGATTGACCCAGCGATGCTCCAACTTCTTTAACCCGTCTGAAAAATACGTTTTCTCGAGATCTACAAAGTAGGCCTCCGTGGCGGCGACCAATTTGGCCGTGGCGAGGGCGGAGGTGTGAGCCGGTGGGTTATCATGGTGGAAGAGCACTTTTTTATTCGCTAAGTGGGACCGTTTTTTCTTCAATTTGGCTTGGAATCGGCCCAATAATTTGGCATAGTACAGCCTTGTGACCTTCTCCAGGTAGTCGATATGGATCACACCTTGTGAATCCCAGAAAACGGTGGCCATCACCTTTCCGGCCGATGGTACAGTCTTCGCCTTCTTCGGAGCACGTTCGCCGGGTGAAGTCCACTGTTTCGACTGTTCCTTGGTCTCTGGTGTGTACCAGTGGATCCATGTTTCGTGGATTGTCACGAAACGACGCAGAAACTCCTTCGGATTGCGCTTAAACAGCGTCAAATACTGCTTTGAAGTGGTTGCGCTTGTTGTCCGGAATGAGCAAACGCGGCACCCATCGCACCGACAGCTTTCTCATGCCCAAAATTTCATTCAGGATATGACCCACGCGATCTTTTGAAATGCCTTCTGTTTCAACTATCTCGCGCACCTTCAATCGGCGGTCTGCCAACACGAGATCGTGGATTTTTGTCACGTTATCCTCCGTGGTAGCCGTGAAAAAACGACGCTCGAAGTTTATTAGGTTCAACTCATACGGCGTCCAACGTCTTTGTTTCTAAATCATTCCTAATGCTTTCAAGCGCTTCGATAATGTTATGTCTACTTTTAGAGATTTTGCAAATACAGCTAGTGTCTGACATGAATCTTTAGGCAGTAATACCTCCAATTCATTGAGCAATATTTATCTTCAACATCAAAGCATTATTTTCGAGGTGTCGAAACCAATCACTGCATATTATTTCCGGCAGAGCATGCTCGCCGTAAGTCTCAACAAATATTCTGTGTGCTCCAGCTGTAGATTTAAAAATAAAATAGTGCAATCAAGATTCCCGCAAATACTTCTTGCTACAAAATTCGACATGTTTAAAGCTTTAAAAAAAGGCTTTACACTACCGCGAACTAACACACAATGTAGATCCTTGTAGGTGCGTTACCATCTTAAATGACATGCACGTAGTGCTGGTGACGGCATATGTTGGGAAACGTCGAGAACTTACTCAAGGTCGAAAACAGTTCGGGGTGTACCTGGGGCCCAACCGACAAGTCCTTTTCAGCCGATACTACCTTTGGCAACTTCCTGAAGCGAAAGTTTATTCCGAAATTGCTAGACTTTGACCAAAAGAACTGTCGCATGAGTATCACTCAGGAGATGTTGAATAACGTGAACGACAATCTAGATTTGCGGTATATCGTGATGACGTCGAAACCAAAGCTCAATCAGCTCAATGGAAGTTCGATCAAATGTGAAAGTTTTGTTCACTATTTTCTTCAATTACCATAACGCGGTTCACCATCAGTTCTTGCCGGAAGGTCGTGCGGTCAGTGAGGAACATTACATTGAATTTATACGCCATTAACGTGAAGCAAGACAAAAAAGACGTCTAGATTTGTGGGCTATTGCATCACGATAACGAACCTTCTCACTAATCGTAGCTTGTGTCAAATTTATTGACCAAGGAGAACACCGTAATCATGCCACTGTATTCACTGTATTCACTCCATGAAAGGAGGGAGATTTGCACGATTGAGGAAATAAAGACCGCATCGCTGGGATAGCTTAAAGGCTCGGAAGTTGGTTAGATATATGAAATCAATAGGAAAAGAGAAGAGTTATGGGAATACCACCGCTTATGTATCGAACTGGAGTCACGTGGGCTTGTGATGTTTCATTCCATGCTTCTGCCGTTTTCCGCACACTTTTATAATTTTGCTTTGAACTATCGCAAAGAAATTTATTTTTGCAAACATTTTCTACAGGGTGCGGCAATGAAGTGGATCGTACTTCAAAAAATCATATCTCCCCCCAAAATTAAGTTAGCGCGGCCATTCCAGCATTTCCAGGTAGTTCAAGGAGACTTGTTTTTCCTAGCAGTTAGTACTTCGGCACCATGACGGAGTGGTCGTGTGAACAGCGCGTTTACGCGATCGAGCGTTTTATTTTTCATAGTGATTCGTATGTGGCCGCCGCGCGCGATTTTCGGAAACAATTTTCTATTCCTTTTAAAAAACCGATTCCAACGGAAAAAAACTGTTCGTACTTGGGTGAAAAATTTCAGAGAATCTGGATCAATTTTTTAAAAAAACGGCTAGGAAAGGTTAGAAGTGTCCGAACTCCCGAAAATGTGGAACGTGGTGCCCTCGGCTCGTTTGCACGCCAAAAGTTTAAAAATACCCGATCGAACGGTTCGCCGAATACTTCGCGAGGACCTCAGCTTCCACCCTTATAACATTTTGTGTACCCAACAACTTTTACCCGGCGATTACAGCTTAAGATTGACATTTAGCGAAGTGATGCTTGGAAAAATCGCGGGTGGCGAAATTCCACTGGATTTCATAATGATCACGGATGAAGCTCATTTTTACCTAAACGGCGACGTCAATAAGTCTAAGGTGTAAGTGGATAAACCGAGAGACCTCCCAGCCCTCAGGGACGCGATTTCTGTCGAAGTAGCCGCAATACCGAAGATCGTGCTGAAAAAAAGTTTTTGCAAACTTCGTAAAATGCATGGAAGAATGCATCAAGCAAAAAGGCCGCCACCTTAAAGATATAATTTTTAAAAAATAAGTCAAAAAAAAAAAAACAAGTATGTTTATGTTTTATAAAAATAAAAAAAAAATTTCCTAGAGCAATTTCTTTTTGCGTAATGATTTTTTGAAGTACGATCCACTTCATTGCCACACCCTGTATTTGTTGACTCATTTTCCTTAGCTAATTTGTAATTTTGTATATCTGAATCGCACGTCGTCGTGACAAGATAACGGACAGCGACAGACCGCCTTCTGTCTGACATTAGCGATACAATATTATATAATAGTTCTAATTAGATCGCCTGATCGCCTCGGTCGGATACCGTCGCGACAGACCTCTTTTCTGTGTGACCGAACCTAGCTATATCAAAAAGTGCATATCAGATGTGTTTCGA
This sequence comes from Merodon equestris, assembly GCA_958301585.1. Classification (NCBI taxonomy): domain Eukaryota; kingdom Metazoa; phylum Arthropoda; class Insecta; order Diptera; family Syrphidae; genus Merodon; species Merodon equestris. Next base: position 49,003,218 of record OY284415.1, on the reverse strand, counting down.
GGATTGGAAAAAGCGCTAGCGCAAGTGTATTGTATCTGAGAGAGATAATTTTCATGAACAAATAGAAAAAAAAATCCAGGAAAATAAAAAGTCACCGTATTTTTTGAACAAGGATCGAACGTAGTCATTTCCGAATCACCACAAGGCTTCGTCATCTGCCTTTGATATCTATTCAAACATCTGTGCCGTAGAGAAAGACCGGGACGAACAAGGTTTTGTTAAGGGTTAGCTTGGTTTTTCGAGAGGACTTTACTGCTCAAAGCAGTTATTGGAAGAGTCATTATGTGTTTGATCTCAGCACTGGTGTCTTTGTCATTTGTCACTAGTCAGCAAAAGAAGATGAAATCCTTGAGTACTTCAAAGTTAAAGTTGCTGAAAATGACGTCCTCAGTCGATTTCGTGCCCCTTTGATAGGTTTACCACTTATCAGCTAAATGTGATGGAAGAGGATCATCCCAGTCAATCTTAAGTTCCGACGATCACAGGTCCTAAAAGAGAATTTTAGACAGTATGACAGAAGGGGCTAAGAATCCTTATGGATCAGAGATTCGGTAGATCTTAGATAATAACGTACGTCTGGATAGGGATACAGGAGCGTATCTGTCATGCGAAACGAGTATTGGTCTAATGTGGGGCTTCAGTGCATACCCAAAACTTTGATTATCGATTTTGAACGTTCGGTGTCAAACCAGGCGAATTCACAGTCACCTTTCGGCAATCGAGGTAGAAGAGTCCAACAGTTTGAATTCCACTTATAAGTTTGAGTTTAGCATTTGACAACAACGACACAAGTACACTCGCGCTGCGTTTGGATACTGAAATTTATAGTCTGTGGTTATCAGTTTTATAACCCGAACCGATAAGAATGGCGCTGACGCAACTCCAACGTGCGTAACCGAAAATGACCCATTTCGTCGGGTGGACTTTTACGCCAACCGATACGTTGAAAGTCTGCATATGTGTTGTCAATCCATATCTGACGGAACAATTTCTCAACGTCGCGTCGGCTGTAAACACGTGTTTGTATTGGCGAAAACGTAAAAAAAAACTCTAACCAGGTCACGTTGAATAGGAGGGCTGATAAATAATTTGCTGTTGAGTGATTGCCCTAGCGAATCCCTAGCCGAACCATCAAAGACGACACGCATTTTTTTTGTGGAGCTTCCTGGCTTCAACACCGCATGATGGGGTAGAAATGGTTCCCCTGATTAACGTCTAACTCAGCTGGTGGTATCAGCACCATAGGACCAAGTTTGAGATACTCCTTCATGAAGTCAGAGTACAAACAATGCAACGTTTTGTCTTTCTGGAACCGACATTTCAACAAATACAACCGATTTACCACGGATTTTAACAAATTACCGAACACGACCGAAAAGTCTTTAAACGGCAACTGAACAACATATTATAAGTGTTGCTCAGCCTTGTCATTACGAAATGAATCACGAGCTTCCAAAACCGTTGCAGCGGGACATCAACATCAAGAGTGGAATGAAGCGACGAAATTTGAACATGTGGTGATTGTGTGGCAGCTATTAACTCCCTTGAAACTATCCAACCGAATGAAGTTTTCTGTGCAATCGCAACACCGTTTGATCCACGAATTTGATCTCCCTGGACAATGCACCACAGCTTATCAACACCGAGAAACATATCAATGGAACCGGGTTTATTGAAGGAAGGGTTTGCTACGTCCAACTTTCGAAGGGGGGGCCAACTAGAGGCATCAAAGGGTCGAGGAGGCAGATTGGTAGTCAACTTGCTCAAAACAAATGCATCGACGAAGATATGATTTTGATTGATCTTCAACGAAACCGAGCCCCTAGTATATCCTGCTTCTGTGGATGATGGGTATACGGGTATGCAATAGAATTGTGCTGATAAGCACAGAACTTCTGTGACACAAATGTCATCTAACCTGTCTAACTCAAGCAAAAACTGAACAACATGTCAGGTGTAAAAATGAGAATCTGCCGTCACCGAGTAGGTGGCACTAGCGGCGCATGCTGGTTAGAAACATCATAGAGACATAATTAAGGTAGACTTTCGGGCCCAATAAGCTTCATTCGCGAGAAATATTGTTTTTTGCCTCCAATTGGGTAAAATACCGCAACTGGGATTGTTGAAATCTACGATGAGACGTCTATTAGGGAAAGAACGCTACAAAGCGGTGATTTCGACGTGGTCGGTGAAAAAAATTGAAGACTTGATTGTATTACTGGATGAAGATCAAGGAACGCGAAAGGATTTCCAGATAAATTGGCTAGAATTCAACAAGCCGTTTAAAGCCTTAGGAATGGTCTAAAAGCAAGGAGATAGAGTGCCAATTTGCTGCTCTAGCGGCAAGAAAAGAAGGGTATTTTGTATCTTATTGTGAGAGCGATGAAAAGAGGGTACGGGCTATGTTTCAACATCAACAGTCAAGCCAACCATTGATCGATCTTGCAGGAACAAACTCGGCGTTTATTATTATTGTTGCATACGGGTGTAGCCATCTCAGGAGCTAGCGAATATAACTAATGCGTTAGAAGGGGGTATTGAAGGATAGAGGCCAAAATACGAGCAAAGACACGAGAAAATTATTTTGCAGTGTTTCCAGAGGACTCTCGACCATATATTGCTTAGGTCGTTCAAACCTTCCTATAAACACTGACATGAAACATCCGCCATCCACGGTATGCCTCAGACATAGCCCCTTCCGACTACCATCTGTTCTGGCTGAGCAGCAATTGGGATCTTTCAATAAAGCCAGAAATACGCGGAATTCGTATGCGGCAAAAGCTGAAGCTAGTGATGGATAATACTTTTAATTAAATAGCTTCAAATTTTGAAAAAAAAAAAAAAAAATAAACAAATAATTCCCATTTTGATATCTGATAAAATGTCAATCAAATTCCAATGTACTTCACCCAGGAATAACCAACAATTGTAATGGAATCTTCCACACACCAAGCTTATCGGATACGGGGCATACTCACGAGTACAAAAGATAAGATTTATATCCACTCAACCAACTCACATGATTCGAGTACTATTTCAGCACATATTATAAAAAAAAAAAAATAAACCTCACTCAGAAAGGAAGCTTAACATAAAAGTTTTTCGACAGGGAGTTAAAATATTTGTATAACACACATCAAGCTACCGATAACGCGTCAGTACGACTAGTACATACAAGTCCGCCATCCAACATTACGTAATCCACCGGCAACGCATTGAAAAAAAAAACTGAAGTTCTCGTAATGAGAACTCCTCAAATTGCGTTAATCATTTGCAAAATCTTCGGAGGAGGTCAAGTCGCGAAGCCTGAACCAGTGAGGCACCCTTTTGTGAATCATTTGAGTAACACGCGGCGTGTTACGAATATAGGTAAATACCACTTCACAAATGTATATGGAATCGTGTGGCTATAGATGCATTTTTAATGAGTCAAGCAATTAAGAGCTGGCTGTATAATACGAACCTAGTAATCGACACATAATTTAAGTAGAAGGCACGAATTAAGGTTTTACGACTTTGTTTGTGGTCGTTCTCGTGGTGGCTGTCAAGTGTTTAATATGAAGCATGGAAGCATCTTAACCTAAAACCCAAGCTGAATAGGAAGAAAGTGTTGCATGTTCGCGAAAGTGATGATAAATGAGGAAAGGAAGTGTATTCCAGAGATCGCACTAATTACCTATTGAAGTGAATTTAATTGGTCCCCGTGGAGACTGGATTGTCAGCACAATGGAGGGTACATAGGCAATAGTCATTGCTCAATGCGAAGAACAACTCAGGGGGATTTAATTGAAGATTCGTGTCAAGTACACGGTAGTTAGTTATGTAATTAGCACTTGAGTCCGAGCATGTATACCTATTTTAGATTGAGATACGCAAATAAATCAGTGACGGAAGGAAATTTCCAGAGAGAAAAAACCCAATTGCTATTCAATTGAATGCGAGCGTTAAATCTACCTGCTGATGACGCGACTCTGTGAGATGGAGGCAAATTAAGCATGAACTTCAGAGCTGGTGTAAATTGACTCTAAGGTTCAAATTCTAAGCGATGTGTACCGAATGTTGAACTTGTTACTATCTATAGAATAATCGTTTGCACATCGTACCTAACAAACGCTGTTTGTACGCCAATTCAGTCCATTCAGTGATATCTTGCCAACGATTTATAGAGGCTCATAAAATTTGATTCACAATACTCGTAGGTACGGCCGAATGTACCTTATCCAGGGGGCTAACTTACGTTGTAGCTTTTAATGAAAGGTAATGGAGCCCCAATTTAATTTGCGTCGCATATGTATGACTGTTGCGGGCAAATTAACTTGTCTATGATAGATAGAGGCAAGAGATTAGATATGTTAGGTAATCTACTTCTCAATTGTTCTGAGTGTGTTTTACAAAAGTTAAGCAAATATTGGCGCGGCCTGAATTTGTTTGTTGTTCTACAATATGTGTATTATCACAAGGACTATTACGTGAGTATGGTCGGTATATTCTTATAGTTTGCTTACAGCTTTTAGGATAAAAAGCGACATGAAGAGGAAGTGGCAGTAGTTTGGAACTCCTTAATATCTCAGAAACAGACAGCGACATCTGTCAAAAAGCTATGTAATTAAGTTGAACTGATATCATAGAACGTATTCACCCCCACCAGCGACAATTTTGCATCGAGGTTCATCCTGTCATTCAAAGTTGAAATTCTATGTCATCCGCAAACTTTTTTTCTTTTTATTCGCCGATATTGTCAAACGTTTTTATTTTAGTCTAAAACGAATACAGTGGGTGTTAAAGGAAGTCTGTATGCATAAGTTCAGATTGTCACAGGTAAGTTTCAAGGTTTTAAGGAACTAGCTTTAATTTTCTTAGTTATTTGCTAGCATAGTAAAGTTTTGAATTTGGAACCCCATAGTTGCGGGTAATATGGAACCGGGATCCAAATTACCCGCATTGCATTTAACATCACTTTTTTTCCTGGTTTCAGTCAAGCCTCGAACGCAATTGCCACCAAAGCCGAAGTCGAAAAGAAAACAAATGGACCAGGAATAATATGATTGAAGCTGTAAAGGAGTAAGAGAGAAGATAATGGGTTGGACAAAAGCGGTTAAACTTTATAGTGTCCCAAAATTGACTCTGTAAAGTTTTGTGCACAGTGACCAGCCTCCCGATGAGGTTGTAAATACTACTGTAGGAAGAAGACCTGTCCTGCCATCTCACATTGAACAAAGCCTTGTGTCATACCTTCTCGTTATGGAAAATAAATTCTATCAGTTGGCTGTGAAAAATAATATCGAACATCCGGTTAGAAATAATATAGCCGGTCGAACTTGGCTTGATCATTTCTTATTACGCCATAAAGATAAACTTTCCAGTCGATCACCAACAGGAACTTCCAATGCTCGGACCCAAGGCTTCAAAGCAAAAAGCAGTGGATAAGTTCTTTGACATCCTTGAAGAAGAATTCCAAAAACATAATTATCCTCCCGAGAAAATTTTTAATGTCGACGTACAGAGTAAAATGGTTAACGGAATTGGTCTGCGAGGGAAAAGACAAGTAAGTAGCATAACTGCGGCTGAACGTGGATCATTGGCGACAGCGGTATCAGCGATGAGCGCAAGTGGCATATTTATTCCACCGCTGCTGATATTTCCACGCAAAAACATGACGCAAATATTGATGAAAGGAGTTCCGCCAGGTTCTATAGGAAGATGCCACGCATCAGGATGGATTCAGGCAAACCTGTTTGCGGACTGGTTCCATCATTTCATTGATAACAATCACCCAACCGAAGCCTCACCTGTTCTATTAATTCCTGATGGCCATTATTCACACACACGCAATTTGGATATTGTGATGGCAGCGAGAGCCATCCTCCACATTCAACACACAAGTTGCAACCTCTTGACAGGGGTTTCATGGGTCCCTTAACAACCTACTACAGTGACAAAATTAGACAGTGTTTATTCAATTCCAACCAGATGTTGACTCCATACGAAATAGCTGAATTGCTGGGACGTGTTTATCTCAGGTGTCAAACTGGAGCTATTGCTGTAAATGGGTTCAGAGTAACTGCTATTTACCCGATGAATAGAAACGTATTTACTGAAGACGTCTACATAGCAAGCTCTGGTGGGATAACTCTTTAACCTGAAGCTACTGATGATAACCCTCATCCACCGTCTACCAGTACGCATGTTGCTGCTCAAATGCCACAGCCAGAACTTCAACCAAGCCCTAGTGCGTAGGCAAATAGATCTTCCCCGAAAGTGATTGATAGCAATCCTGTTGTTCTTCCTGAACATATCTTACCGGTGCCGACACCAAAGAATAAAAAATCTAACAGAGGCCGCATCTTTATTGACCGGATCTCCTTACAAATAGCAACTTGAGGAGTCAATCAAGTCTATAACGCAGAGAGAAAGAGGCCGGGGAACAGCTCGTGGAGGTAGTGGTAGGCAGAGAGTAGGAAACTCTTGTAGAACTCCTCCGAACAGCCAGAAACCTACCTCTTCATATTCTGAATCATCTGTTTCTTTAAGTGACACTGTAGTGTCAAATGCTACCGCGCAACCCCAGTTCACAATCCAAGATAACGCTTGTTGCATTTTTTGCTGCGAAAATTACTCAACGGGGTGAAACTTGGATTCAGTGCCAATCATGTGAGTTGTGGGCACATATTGAATGCCCACAGGATGCGGCGCAGAATATTATTTTTGTGAGTAAATTTATCCATACTTGTAATTTGGAACCGGGGTTCCAGGATTTACAACACTTTTTTTAGTAACTGACAGACGAATTGAGCTTCGTTTGGCTTGCTTTAATTCAAATTGAAAACTTCCGTAAACGACACAAGAAAGGTACCATTTTGAAATTTCGCAATACCTAATGTAGTGATCCGTATTTAACTTGTTTATGACCCACACCCGAGTAAATTTCTATGGAAAAGTGGGTTGGGGGTATAAGCAATTATTTTTTCATGTTTTTTCTCATCAGTTTGGCTCAGTTGCGTTCAGCCCAGACAAATTTTAAGAAAATGTATTGCAGCCATGTGATAATTTTAAGAATATTAAGACATTGAATAAGTTCTCGCTGTTTTTGTGAAAATTAATGCTTTATTTAAAGTAACTGATCCAAAAGTAATGATAATCGGTTATTTCCAGTCCGCATAAAAATTATTTTTTGCTTACTTATATACCCACCAGGTAAGCGAAAAAAAAACTCATACAAATAGACTACGAATCCCAAGAGGTACATTCATTTGAATATAAACCGTCGATGCGATAACAACTAAATGGTGAAAAACGAAATTAGAGCTGCCATCGAGTACCTCCGCTTGAAAAAAAAACTGTCTACCAAAAACGTACACAGTGACTTGGTGAAAAGATTGGGGGACTTTGCTCCTCCATATTCCACATTAGCATACTGGGCCAAGGAGTTTAAGCTATGGTACAACATGCACTAAAGACGAACATCGCGAAGGACGTCCATGCACGTCCATCACTGAAGATAACGTAAAAAAAGTAGTAAATGTTGTGTTGGCAAAACAAAGAGTCTACCATCATCATTGAGGTCACAGGCATCTCATATAACTAGCAGCGTTCAAAGAATCTTGCGAACGAAAAAGGTACTCGTATCTGCGCGTTGAGTACCAAGAATGTTAACCGACGATCAAAGGAAAAAAAAGTGAACATTTCGAGGACGAATCTCGAGAAGTTCCTTGCAGATCAGGAAATGCCGCCTCACCGACGAGAAATTCAAAGTGTCAATTTTGGCGGGAAAGATTATGGCATCGGTTTTTTTTTTTTTTTTTTTGAGAAGCTGAAGGAATAATAATGGTGAAATATTTGGAAAAGGGAGCCACCATTTCGGGATCTAACCAGAGTGCTGTTTCACCAAGACAATGCACAACTGCAAACTACTCGAACACCTGCCTTTTCGTCAGATATAGCTCTTAGCTCTTTCCTCGGCTCAAGAAACAAATCCGAGGCAAGAAATTTTTTTTTTGGGAGATGCTGGTTTTAGAAAAAAATGAACTTGTTAGAAGACCAAGTAGACAAATAAACCATTTCTTGACTATAATCACCGTGTTTTATTTTCATTATTATTGCTTTTAGATCACTCCTCCTATACCACTCAAAGTATTGTCCATCGCTGGCCACTACTTTTCCCATATTTCTGGCAGCATAGGAATTCCACGTAAAAACAATGTCTTTTGAGACTATCCAAGAACATTTTTAACATCTTCATAAGAATGGAATTGCTGCTCAGCAAGGCCATATGGCATCGAATTGGACAAGTAATAATCGGAAGAGGCAATGTTCGTATGTTTTCACCGATTCTGCAGCATGTGGCCGAGCTTAGGCATATAGCAAAAACAGTCTTTGCTCGTATAGCAAAAGTCATCTCAGACGCATCAGTTGCAGTCGACAGCTCATAATAAACTGCAACCTGCTTACTCCAAAAATGCAGGACAGAACCTTCGAACCATGAATATTTGCCTTAGCCGACGATGTTGATGCACGACCAGGCTTACCCAACGATCCTTGGGATCCTTTACTTTTATCGCAACGATGCCTTTTCTGCTGCTGAAGCAACAGTTAACACGTGACAAACGGACGTCTCATTGGCAGCCCTTCGTTAAGCCGTTTTGTCACGAGTGTATTCCTTCCATGTTTCATTGTTCTACCATGTACAGGTCCAAATTAATATTGCCCTCCCACCTACAGTGCGGCCTTGCTGGCCGTCCTTTTTCCGCGGATTTTCCACTCATTACTCTTTTGCCTATTCACCTACTGTCTCCACGGCTTTATGACACAGACAATGCATGGGACTGAATAGACTTCCTCAAGTTCTTAATTGCGTAGTTTTCTCCATTCGCCTGTTTTCCACCTTAGATCCTGCTTCAGCTCTTGTTTCAAAGACCCGAAATCTATTTTCCTCCTTTCTAGACAGAGGCCGACCAGAAGTCGGGGTTTTGAAGGACCTACATCAGTCAGTGTCAATATATTTTTTCTCACTATCTCACAGAAGGTCTAAATCATCAGCGTAAGCTAGACGTGGTTTGGTTCCATAAAGGGTTACTACCCAATCGTTGTCCTGAAGCCATTTTAGTTGGGCTCCAACTCTTTCGTTGTCCAAAACGAATTCCCCTGCATGAATTGTTCTCGTTTTTTAAGCTGCTCGATACAGAGGTGAACGTTCTCCAGCATTAACCTGCAAGCTTGGCAATGATATCAGAATAAGTGGAAATTCTCATTCTAATTATAATTTTTCCGAAGACATGTCTAGGTAAGTAAAGAGTAAAGATGGCTATTTGACTAGATAGAAATGATACAATTATTCGATATTATGCCTCATATACAAGCTAGGCTACAGGTGAAAGTCGTTAAGAACGTCCTGAATTCTAAACACCGCAAAATATAATTTCGACGCGAAACTGGCTTCAGAAGAATATTTTACCTACTGGTGCCCTTGTACTCCTCCTCTGCTTTTTTTCAGCTCACAAGCAGTTCTCAATTATTAGGCAAGCACTTTAACTTCAGTTGGATTTTATAGGGGTTAGCAGAAGTCGCAGAAGGAAAGAGATTAGCTGCCTCGGGATTTCATGTACACTTTCACGCATAACAGCTATGTTTTTGCCACTCCTGTAATTTATAAACCAAACATGGAATGGTCGACTTGGCAGGACGGTTTTGACTGGGAAAAAAAAAATGTAATGGACGGAGGAATGGTTCTAGTACCTAGAATCTGAAGGGACTGTCTGATGTCTATGCGATCAATGTGTTAGAGAGATTTATTGGGGATAAAACTATTTGTGGCTGTTGGGACTTAATAATCGCATGAGAGCTACAGTAAAAAAGGCTGAATCCATTTTGGACGTGCAAAGTATGCCCGCCCAGAACCGCTTAAAGGCGTGTTCTCTACCCAGCTTCGTGTAGGACATCTTTCATTAAGACGATGACGAAAGTGATATAAGTCCTAGTTCATTTAGCTTTAAAGGGTTAGCTCTAAGGGCCTGCTTCTTCAGGTGGCAGGTTCGGTGAAGGGATGATTTTTCACCGCGAACGTTTGCGACTGTCGCAAATGTTTGATTTTTGGATTTTAAGATTAGATCTCAGACCGTGATCACCGTGAACGAATTATGCTGTGATATCATGATACTTTCTTTACTTTCCATATTTTTGTCTCTGTGGAAATGGGAATATGCAATTAAATACACAGGATGGTAGTGGATTTAGAATATTTGTTTTCCACAATAATTCTCTTCAAATTTCAGGGGTGTGGTCGTGGTGCAATGGTAATCATCATTGACTGTTGAGCGGAAGGTCTGTAAGTTAAGTCTGTAGCCAAGAAGAATTCCTTTACGGAAAACTTGTACAAGAACATCAGTTGTGACTGAGAGAAAAAATGCTGAGGAACAGAATAAGATTACTTTAAAATTCATACTCTGTGTGCGCATTTCCAATATTTACTTTGAACTACAACCAAAGCTACAAATTCAGTCGAATCTCTCCAATCCTATCTAGGACAACCACCCCCGGAGAGTATTGAACGATCATCGTCACATCTTCGACACAAACCATCTGCGCATCCTCCAGGTTGTGTGACAAACACCATAAGAGCGTACACTCTTGAACCCCTGCACGAACCCTAAAAAAAATAAGACCTGTCTGCTTCGTCCTCGTGATCGTCAGAGCAAGCACCCCGGAAGTGCACCGTCCACACCTAGGCACTGCCTTGACATTCCTCAGAGCTGTCACACCGTGACACTTCCTTGGCATTTCCTCAGAGCCACTTCGACAAGGTGTCGCCGAAGTTATCACAGTTTCTACATTATATAATGTCGTCCAACAGGAGGTGTCATTTTAGATCAATTGAAAAACGCAACATTTTTATAAAAAGTTGTAATATGTATTTTTATTTTATTCTAAAGTATGAATTCTTAGATTAGTAAGCGAACAAAATACATATCTGTAAAAGGTATTGTCAGATAGGCCTCGGTATTGTCTTAAAATATTTTAAGGACATTTTGGCTTAATTGCGGCTAATAGCTCTGTTTTCTCTTTAAGCGTATGAATCATTGGGGAAGGATTGACCTAGACTATCTTTAACATAGCCCAAAAGAAATACGTCTAATACGGTCAAGGATTGGGTTTTCGGAGCAGAGGGTTTACGTACCAAGGAAATGAATGTGAGGCTCATCATCCATGATCTTGTTCATTCATTTCCAGCACTCAATCAGCGAAAGTACGGCGTTGTATGAGGTCTAGTTTCAGCTTGATCGCCTCTCAGCTACATCGGCGATATTTTCATCTGACCTCGCTGGACGAACACAAGTTGGAGTCTTTATATCTTATACATATTTATCGTTTTCGTTTTCGCGATATTTTGCATGTTTTTTTGTAGGGAATTTTCAGTATTAACTATAATATTTGTTGAATATTGATAGTTCAATAACGACGGGTAATCTAAAATGACATCTCTTGTTGGATAGTTCTTTGACTTTAGAAAAAAATTGGTACATGTGTGGCACCATATAAAGGCCAGATGGGCCACTGATATTTGCAGATTTGTTTCTATATTTTCTTCAAAATGTGTGCAGCGCAAACGGAGATAAGTGGTGGTGAAGAAGATGAGATATAAGATGGAACATCATAAAGCACTCTCTAGTTCGAGCCATTTACGTGGGGTCCATGATGACGTGATTAATTCGGTTACTTCGGTAATGGTAGGTGTATACATGGGAAACCATATTTAGAAATTAACGATGATACCCACGCTGAACTGTCTGGGATCATTGGTGCCGGCATCATTAGCAAAGTAAGAAGCAAAACGATTAAAATGGATATAATAGGCAATCAGAGGAGCGTATCAATCAACGGAATACAATTTTCGGGAAAGACACTAAAAGAATTCTTTTCACTATCCAGCTCTGGTCGTTTGCCGTCTGTCTTTCTTAAGAATTCACATAGCACATCGTCAAACCGTGTCGCAACGAGTATGACGAACCATTTACCCAGAATTACCCAAAAGTATTTCGTTAACAAATCATCATTATTTTTACCTAATCAGCTACGCCATACCTAAAAACATTTCTGCTTATCATGCCAAAAACCATCCGCCCATATATAAAATGTGTGTCACGAAACGCCTGCATCAATTTTGCGCCTCAACTAATACCGCAAAACAATTCTTCTTTTTTCTATTTTTTCTGTCTATGGTAAATCCAATTAGGTAATTAAAACAAAACTGAAAAGTAAAATTTGTCATATCAGTTCTTACTTACATAACTTACAATCGAACGCCAGTGGCACTCACTCACTTGTCATGTGTGTCATGCCGAAAATGTTATCAAACCAATTCAAGTCAATTTAAGTACAAGAAAAAAAATAGTCAACGTCACTCTGTTGTGACACCAAGTCCTTAAAAAAAAAATTAAAACTTCTTACACTGACGTACAAGTTGCTCATTCGCCGTTCCGCGTATGTTTATTTTTAGGAAGTCAATGAAATCTGAGTCAGCGGGGGTGTTGCCTCGGAGATAGCACAGGAACTGATAATGAATGGCATTGCACCTAGTGAGGCCTAAGAGAATCGCGCATGACTCACACATGACGCAAGAAGACGAATAATACCATTAAAAAACGCGACCAATAACAGATGTCAATTGCGTAGTGCCATCCGCTTACTCCCTCGCCGATAAACATACGAGTACATGCGTAACACAAAAATCAATTAATTACGAATAAATCCCTCGGATGACCACTCCACACACAGATACCGCCCTAGGACGGTCGGCGAGGGCGGCGATAACACGCCAAATAACACGAGCTCGAAATGCGTTGGACGCGTTTCTTCGACGTTTATTTTTAATCAAAATTTCTATTAAACTTTCAATAACAGGCGAATGGACGTGTGTGAAATAAACACTCGTGCTTGTGAGGGGAGCGTTGTCACCTGTTGCCGATTGCCGCGGATACATGAAACGTTTGGCAGACGCATCGGTTTCAGGAAGACGCCTGAGATTAGCTGTGTGCGTCGGACGATGAACGTTGAAACAATGAAAATAGATTTATGCACATAGCTGGTTCGTAGATGCCGGCATGTGTCATCGATTAAACAGTAGAAGAGAGATTTCGGGAAATTCTGTATTTAGCTTTGCAGTAGAGTGGGGATCGTAGACGCGATCGTACTCGAGGCTGAGTGACTTCAAATGTCATAAGTGTTGGCGAATTATTCCGATCGAGAGGGCCTTGAATAAATTTTAGCACTATGCTAAGTGGTTCGTGCCAATTATAGATTTGGGACATATTTTTAAGGCTGAAATATGGACTTTGTACGTGAGGAACCGTGATACGTGTGAGTTATAGGGGTTTGGTGCGAATGTTTTTTGACTTATGAGCATATGGATGTTTCAAAGGTTGACGCGAACTTGAAGACCTAGAAAAATACGTTCATGACCGAGGAATAATAAATTTAATTAGTAATTGTTCCTCGGAAATGATCTTTAGTATAGGATCAGGTTTTCAGTAAAAAGTGCAATGGAAACAGAGATCATTAATGGTTGACCACCAGTGGCTGGTGGCAGAGAACAAGTTTGCGTTTAACATATCATTCGCGTTTTTTTTTTAATGAAATGGCTTATGAGAGCCCATGCATTTCGAAAGGTATTCGGAGGGTTACATATGGTTCCGAGGTTGACATATTTACCAGTTAGACCACATCAATCTAGCCGTCGGTCTGCTGTCTAGCCATAAATATGTCAAAGTATTAAAAACGGACAGAACCCAAAGAACAAATGGACAGTGGACGAAAGGTCACTTATGATAGGAGATTCGGCGAGCAGTTGTCAGCGAGGCTCTAAAAGTTAGAACCCAGAAGCAAGTGAAAATTCTCGTTTGTTCTCAATCAACAATGTTATAAAGGGTCCGCCATCTAACGTTTTTTTTTCAAGTAGTGCTTATTTCGTGAATGGTAACACTTAGCTCATATCTGATTTGACAGATAATTAGTTTTATCCTTCCGCTGAACGAATATGGTTGTGTATACGCTTGAACAACGCTTCGCTATGTGGGCCTGCGATCGACTTACAGAAGATGCCGATTTTGCCAAAAAAAAATCATCTTTTCAGATGAAGCTCATTTTGATCTTGGCGGGTATGTAAACAAGCAAAATTGTCGCATTTGGGGCACAGAAAACCCGCACGCATACATTGAAAAGCCGGTGCACCCAAAACGAGCCACTGTTTGGTGCGGATTTTGGTCCAGAGGCATAATTGGGCCATTTTTCTTCGAAAATGAGCAACGAGTGGCCGTTACAGTCAATGGCGATCGTTATCGGGCCATGTTGAACGAATTTTTGTTCACAAAAATTGAAGAGGAGGATATTGGCAACATTTGGTTTCAACAGGAAGGCGCTACGTGCCACACAGCCGAAGCTACACTCGATGTTTTGCGCCCTGTTTTTGAAGATCGCATTATCTGCCGCAGAGCTTATGTCGTTTGGCCACCTCGGAGCTGCGATTTGACACCGTTGGACTATTATTTGTGGGTTGCCGTCAAAGATAAGTGTTACGCCGACAAGCCAGAGACAATTGACGCTTTAAAGGACAATATTCGTGAAGCCATTGGTGAAATACAGCTGCACACAATCGATAATGTGCTTAAAAATTGGACCGATCGTGTAGGCTACTGCATGGCCAGCCGAGGCAGCCATTTGAATGAAATTATTTTCCATTATTAACCGGAAGGATTGTACTTTCAAATAAAAAAAGAAATTTGAGAAAATATTCAGTAGTTTTTTTTATAGCATTTTCAAAAAAAAAAAAAGTTATTTGGCGGACCCTATATATAGCCTGGACACTGAACTTAGGTCTTTATTCAACGGACGCCTGCTGTTAGAAGCTTCTACATATTAGTTCGCTCTGAGTTGTAGCTCCTACACATGTTGGTACCTCAGTATTTAATGTATTGGGGCTCGAATCCCACAACAGCCAAGTCAACGAATTAGAGTAAGAAAAAATTAATCGCACACAGCATACGAACCTGTCGCAGGCTTACTATCATATACGAGTGGTTTGACGTAATTCCATAAGAAATGGTCTAAAGGTGTCGAATTGCAGAATCTAACCGGCCATTTTGCCTGTTCAAAACGAGAGATAAATTGCTTCCCGAAGTAATGTTTCAATGGCTCAATCGATTTGTGTAAGTGTGGCTGAAAACAAATTTTCCAATTTAAAAAAAGCGGATCTTCATCGAGCTTTTCTAAGGCCAACTCACCGAAAATTTGACACTGGAGCAGGTCGTTCGGCCACGTATTTGTATCGTTTCGGATCAAGGTCGTTGGGTAAAATCTTCCAGGTAGTCGTGTAACAAAATCCCAATTCCTACAAACGGCGTCAAATGGACAAGTCACGGTCTTCATTGACACTGGCGGATATATTTTCCTCTGTACGCGCTCTACGCATATGTATGGTGGCTTGATGCCCAATAGCAGGAAATCGATTCGAAATGCGGTCAGCGTATATGAACACCGTAAAATGGGAGAAGTGCGCGAAGAACATTTTTCAGAGAACAGGAAATTTGATAATTAATTTCAATAACTTGGAAAAGTTGGTCGGGTGTAGGTCTTTCTATTACGAAATTGGCAATGCTAACTGAATTTATTTGACTTTGACACATGTTACGAATCACGCGCGAGCTGTCGAAAATAGAACAGTGAAAAATCAAATAGCAAAAAAATAAATATTTATAATTGACCATTTAATCGAGCCCCAAAATGAGATCCTTCTTTTCGGTGATTTCGACCGAAATCCTCATCTTAAATGGAGTTCATCAGGCGATTAATCTTATCCCATTGTGCCTAAGAATATTTTTTTAAGATCGTCTAGTTGATTCAAACCGTTGCCACGTACATAAGTGTAGACAACTAGACATCGATTTCTCGACTGATCCATTTCATTCCTCCGTTTCACTTTGTCCCCTTTCCTTATTAATTAGTTTATCCTTCCCTTTTCTTTCATTCTTTGATGATTCTTCATTACACAGTACTCTCCCTACAGAGATGATTGGTTACGACTTCCATAAAGAAATATCTCGTCAAATCAATGACAATCTCATAAAAGATCCATCAATTTTGATTACTAAATGATGCCAAATCATATTTTACAGAAAAAATTGTAATTATATTGGTTTTTACTTTCCCTTCCCCCTACATTGGTGTATACTCCGTCCTTTGAGAAACAAAAGAAACAAGTCGAGGGCAATTCGTTCAATCACCTAGGAAATTTTCCAGCCACTCCAATTCTTATTAGCAGTTTAGCGAGCTTTACAACACCCTTTATCAACGCTCATTAATCAATACGCAAACAAACCTTATCAATGGACTTTCTTTGCTTTGTTAACTACAATATAAAAGAGTGACTCCTTTCCCTTCCCAACATCCATATGTGGCTCCTTAAGCATTCACTGAAAAATTCGTCGAAATTAAGAGTGCCACATGCTCCCTATGTCAGGCTCCTTTTTTCAGGGTCAATGAATCCAGCAAGTTCATTTTATAATAAGCCGAGGTTTTGGGCGATGGATTTCAGAGTGAAGACGAAGTACTCGAGTCGGAAGAAGATCAACAACTTAGCGATCATAGAAATATCTGAAACAGATGAAAACAGCGAACTTGATTCCGAAGATGATATGCCTTGTCTAGCTTGGCTGTAAAAAGTAAAGATAAACTGGAAGAACAAATACGTATTCCGTACGAAGAAAGCGACCATTCCTTCTAAAGAACTACAGATTTTCCTACAGAAATGTTTGCTTCTGAGACTCCCGCTGATTTCTTTTTTTTTTCTATTTCCGGGTGAATTTTTCGACATGATTGTCAAAGAATCAAATAGACAAGTCTCAGAGGGAAATATTAATGGGATAGGAAACATATCACATAATGTATTGTAATTTATATCTCTTATCAAGTTAGCATCAACACCTGTGCAGGGACGGGCTAAGAATATCCCTGCAGCGATACCTCTCGCTTGTCGTAAAAGGCGACTAAACAAAGGTAAACAAAAATCACATCTAGGCAATTTAGAAAACACCAAGGTGAGCCTAGGGACACATATACCACCATTAAACTATCCAAAAAGTGTGCATGCAAATCAGTGGGTTGACACGACTGGAGATCAATGGTGTTGTAAGAGTAAGATCAAACAAAAAAATAATAAAAATCTGGAGCATGCACGTGTCAAAAAAAGGAGGGGAAGAAAGAAAACGGTCAAACCGTAGCATTATGGAAAAGAACGCTAAAAGGAAAAGCACTACCTCGTCAGGCACTACTAATTGTCGTGATCCTGGGACGAGCAGCAATGCTCGGATCAGAGCTATAGGATTTCCGGGGGATAGCAAAGTAATGCAACGGCGTAAGCCACACTCGCGAGTTGGAACGTTGGAAGCATGAGTGGTCGCAGCTATGAGCTTGAAGAAATGATGGTTACAAGGCGAGTAGACATCCTGTGCGTACAAGAGACGAAATGGCGAAACACCGGTAATCGGGCACGCTTCTTGGACGTTAAAACAAAAGCCTACAAGATGTTTTACTATGGATTGGAACAAGGAAATATCGCTATCATCCTTGCGGCAGAGCTACTTGGCAACGTCTTAACCATTTCAAAGTCCAGTGACCGTCTGATGGCTCTCAAATTGGTGATGCATGGTGAGGTGTGGAACATCGTAAGCGCATATGCCCCTCAAGTAGAATCCGAACAAAAAGAAAAAGATGCATTCTGGCTAGATTTCCACAACCTTGTCAAAATCATCCCAAAGGAAGAGCTTTTGTTTGTTGGGGGAGATTTAAACGGACATGCCGGGAAGACAAGCGAAGACTATGAAGACTACCACGGAGGGCTGCGATACGGCACCAGGAACTCTTCAGGTGAAGATATCTTAAACATGTTCGTGAAACAAAGCCGGCACCTGATCACTTATAGCAGCGGCGGAAATGAAACTCCAATAGACTATCATTTGGTATCCAGTTTCATGAAGCCACGAGTTAAAGATTGCAAAGTCTCCTCCTGACTGAATTTTTTACGGAGGCGTGTAAGGAATCAAAGCAGCAAACGAAGGTGTCTGAGAGAATCAAGTGGTATAAGCTGGATAAAGGAAAAGGCGAAGCTTTTATTACCATCATGGAAAACTACCTCTCTTCCATTATCGATGAGGTCGGTAATGAGGAGTGCAGAGCACAAGACATGTGGGATTGTTCCCTACAACAATCTGGCCTGGAGAAAGCCAAATTACTGCTCGGAACATCTAAAGGCCCCTGCCAACACGCAAAAAAAAACCTGGTGGTGGACAGACGAAGCCAAAGCAGTGATACACGAAAAGAAAATGGCTTTCCAAGCTTGGTCAAAGTGCTCTTCTACTAATAGAGAGGAAAAAGCTCGCCGTGAAAAGGTATATAGATATTGCAAAGGTATCGCGAAGAAAAAGTGCGCCGAATTCAAAGCGA
Source organism: Merodon equestris (assembly GCA_958301585.1). Lineage (NCBI taxonomy): Eukaryota > Metazoa > Arthropoda > Insecta > Diptera > Syrphidae > Merodon > Merodon equestris. The sequence goes on along the minus strand of OY284415.1, from coordinate 48,984,732 downwards.
AAAGCATGGAAGGCCTCTATCAGGAGTTGGAGGAAATATCGTCTTCCGCGTCTGACAGGAACCAGGCTACCCAGGAGCTTCGGCAAAGCAATTTGAACAAAGGAGCAAATATCTTTAAGATAGCCGCCCACAGAAGAAGAAATGCTCAGGAGATTCGTTTCCCAAAGTTTATTAACAATGTTGAAGGCCAACTCCTTGTGGAAGACGAAAAAATTCTCCACAGATGGCGACAGTATCGCGAGGAACTTCTGAACGAACAGTTTCCCCGAGTGTACTTTCCAAGAGCCGCCCCGAATCATGCCGAAATATCCGACATCACAGTCGAAAAAGTTCGGTACGCGGTTAAAAACCCTCTGAGTTCTGGAAAAAGATGGGAGACATCGGGTCTAGATGGCTCATGGTTCTTATCTCCAAACTTATGAGAGGCGACACTATGCCTAATCAATGGAGGGAAAGCTATCTTCTTCCTTTGCACAAAGGAAAGGGTGATACGCGAAATTGTGATAACTACCGTTCTGTCAAGCTGATGTCGCACACTATGAAGATCGTTGAACGGGTATTAGATAGCCGACTGCGGAAAATAATACGACTATCTGATGACCAGTGCGGTTTTGTCTCGGGTAAATCAACGACAGATGCAATCCAAAGTATAAGGGTCATGATGGAAAAGCATCGTGATTCTTCAAAGGACTTGCATATGGTGTTGGTTGATTTCGAGAAGGCCTTTGACCGGCAACCAAGAGATCTTTTATGGGTAGCGCTAAGACAAAAAGGAGTTACAGAAACCTACGTGCGAGTGATCATGGACATGTACAAGAGAGCAACGACAAGAGTAAGATGCACCGCAGGAGTCACCGAAGAGTTCGCAATCAAAGTCGGTGTACACCAAGGGAGCGTCCTCAACCCACTGCTCTTTATAGCAGTCCTTGATTGCTTGCTTGAAGGAAAAGTGACGGACCCCAATGTGCACCAGCTATTCTTTGCTGACGATGGAGCCATTATAAGTGATGATCAGGCGTCCCTACAACGAGCACTTGATATGTGGGTGGACATTTTCGAGGGACACGGGTATCGTATTAGTTCAAAGAAGACAGAGTATCTGTGCTGCCCGTTCTCTGACCCTCATCAGCCTATTCCAGACATTTACTTGAATGGAAGAGTGCTTCCCAAGTGTGAAAAGTTTAAATATCTGGGATCTATGATTAATAAAGAAGCAACTTGTGATGACGACATCAACCATCGTAGGGTGGATGAAGTGGCGGGAAAACTCCGCCATCTTCCGTGATCGAAAAATGCCCCCTCTAAGCTGAAAGGAAGGCTCTACACTTCAGTTGTACGTCCGGCGCTCACATACGGTTCACAATGCTGGACAATGCACAAAAAGTATGAGAGCAAATTAACGGCAGCTGCGATGAAGATGCTTCGCATGACAGCGGGAGTAACAAAGCGTGACAGAGTTAGAAGTGCAAAGATCCGAGGAAGCCTCCACGTAAAAGAAACCATCACAAGAAAGATAGAGCGCGACCGACTCAGTTGGTATTGCCATGTTCAAAGGAGAGATCCCTTGAATCCCGTCCAAAAGGCGATATCAATCAACGTTCCAATTTCAACACGCAAAAAAGGCAGGCCGAAAAACAACTGATGCAAACAAATGCAAAAACACCAGCATTTGATTGGCCTCAGCGATGAAGTAATCCCAAACCGGGAAGCCTGCTCCTACTTTCTGAGGTCAAACCGGCGGACCCCACAAGCGGACCAGTAGGAATGCAGTTAAGTGGGAAGGTTATGGTCCTACACTTCTGACCATAACGACCCCGGAAAAAAGGAAAAGAAGAAGAAGATCAAGTTAGCATCAACAAGACGCGACTGAACTCACAACTAGGACAATCCTTTGGATATGAAACAATGACATGCAGGCGATGGGAAACAATTAAACGGTTTTAAATTAAATTTTAAATTTGTACATTGTACATGACAAGCTATTCAAAGTCAAAGTCGTAAATAAAGTAAGAGATCGACTTCTTCTAATACCAAAGGAAGAACACCTAGTGGACGAGTAAACAATACCCACTAAGTGCCGACATCATCTAAAACAATATAACCCAAAAAAGTCAAATAAATGGGGTTACAAAAATCTCGTTCTTAGCGGTATTTCTGGATTCAGCTTTGGAGAGCAAAGTAGATGGTGCACCTGATTTAGGTGTTAGCGGAAATATTATGTCGCCTTTGGTGTCAACAGTTCCACGGACTAAGAACTACAAATTATTTTTTGACAACTGCTTTAGCAGCCCGACACTTAAAATTTATTTAACCAAATCAGGTCGTCTCTTAATGGGAACTGTGGGATTGGATAGGATTTACAACATTATTGTTCCAGCAGAAAAGGAGAGGAAGTGAGTGGACGAGGGAACATAACTAAGTGGCAAAAGTAAATGAAGTGGACGTTTCTTTTTCTGGTTTGATAATAAGGTTGTCAATATGCTTTCTACATTCGTGGAAAGCGATTCTAAGTAGAGGAGTTTTTCAGAAAGCAAAAGAAATATATAGAGGTTGGCTGCAATAAAATAATAGAGGAATAGTTACAACAAATATATGGAGGGGGGTGTTGACCTTTTGGATTCCATGCTTGGTCTGTATCGAAGCGCATTCTGTCACCCCAATTTTCCAAGACCTTATTTCGGGCTTTAGCTCACGGATTGCTTAGATGATAGTGGCCATAAGTGCTTGAATCGTTTCCGGATGGTTGCTATAATATCGGCCCTTCACGGTTCTCCACAAAAAAAAAGTTGAAAGGGGTTAAATCGCAGCTCCGAGGAGGCCAATTGACATCGCCAAGACGGCTGATAACACGATTTGGGAATTTGGTGCTCAAAAGATCGATTGTGGCATATGCTGTGTGGCTTGGCGCGCCATCCTACATGAACCAGAGGTCGTCCAAATTCATGTCTTCAATTTCAGTAAAAAAAAAAAAAAGTCGGTTAACATGACTCTGTAACGCCCACCGTTGACCGAAATGTTGTTCCCAGCCTAATTTTCAAACACCACAATCCACACCAAACTGTCACTCTCTGTGGATGCATTGGCTTCTCGACAGTACCATGCGGATTTTCTGAGCCCCAGATGCGGCAATTTTGTTTGTTAACGTAGCCGCCGGGATGAAAATGCGCCTCGTCAGAAAAGATGATTTTTCGCCCAAAATCATTGTCACATTCAGCAGCTTGAACTGCGAAGCGATAACGAAGAGATCGATGACGAGTTGATGTTCGTGAATTGAGTCTCATATTATGGGCTACAGCAACCACAGCAGCCTCATTCTCATCTCTGCGCACCGTACGACGACGGGGACCATGAGTGTTGCATACCAGTCTCACGAACTTTTTGCACAAAACTTTAGCACTTTGGAAATGAGTTGGGGGTGGTCGTGGTGCAATGGTAATCATCACCGACTGTTGAGCCGAAGATATGTTTTAAAAGAAGATAATTGCTTTAAAAAATTGCTTCGATCGGGATATTTTGAATGGTTAGCGTCAACATAAAGCACAATTGATTCCAGCTTGATCAATCATTCCGTAAAAGTATCGAAGTGGCCAACGTCTTGTGCTTCTAGCCGAACTGTATGAATGCATCAGTTTATCTATTTCAAATACTTTATTATCGACTTGAAGTACAATCAAAACGTTTATGAATGGAACTCGACTTCGTTCATATGGCCACCGCGAGCACGTTTGCAGTGGTCGATTCGTTGGACCCAATTTTCGATGACTCGGCCACACATTTCGGCCGAAACGGCCGCTATTTCGCGTTCAATGTTGGCTCTGAGCTCTTCCAACATCGTCGGCTTGTTGGCATAAACCAATGACTTAACATAGCCCCAAAGAAAATAGTCTAGAGGCGTTAAATCGCACGAACGAGGCGGCCAATCGACTCGCCCATTTCTTGAGATAACACGCTCATCAATGGTGGCTTGTGGCACCATCCTGTTGAAACCACATGTCGTCCAAGTCCATATCTTCCAATTCGGGCCAAAAATAATCGGTAATCATGGCGCGATAACGCTGGCCATTCACAGTAACGTGACAATCGTTATCGTCGACGAAAAAATATGGCCCAATAACGCCGCCGGCGTACAAACCGCACCAAACAGTTATTTTTTGTGGATGAAGTGGTGATTCATGAAGCACATGTGGATTTTCACCCGATCAATAACGCATATTTTGCTTATTGACGAACCCATCGAGCCAAAAATGAGCTTCGTCACTGAAAATGATTTTGCGATGAAATTCATCATCTTGGCGCATCTTCTCCGGAGCCCAATCGGAGAACGTACGTCGCTTCAAATGGTCCACCGGCTTCAATTCTTGAGTCAGCTTGATCTTGTATGGGTGTAAACCAAGATCCTTACGCAAAATACGCCATAATGTGGTCTGAGCGATGCCCAATTCTTGAGAACGCCGTGGAATTGACTGAATTGGATCGTTTGCTACGGACGCCTGAACGGCAGCGATATTTTCGACACTTCGACCAACCCGTTGTCTCACTGACACGGCAACATCACACAGCGAATATGTAGACTCAAATTTTTGCACTAAGGGCGAGAATTACGACCGAAAATTGGAGTTAACGCTCTTAAAGTTGCGGTCACCGACTCCGAATTTCGGTAGAAAATTTTTATAATTTGCAGACGTTGTTCGTTCGTGTACTTTACCATGATGAAAATGTTGAGTTTACTGAATAAATTGACAATGACAGTTCGATGATTAGTGAAAGGGTGCGTTCACAAATTAAATTCAAAGCTGTCAAGTCCCCATTGGAAAACCCTTTATTATCACCGGTTTGCTGGTTTCTGGGTTTATTTCGGCTTTATAATGCATTGTTGATAAAAGCAAAACAGACTTATTTTTCTGAGGTGTAAAGGAAGCCAGTGTCTTTTGCTTATTGAAAGTAAACTGAGAAGTGAGTGGTTGTTTGCTTTTATGTGGCAAGAAAGATGGAGGAATTTCCAGCTTGTTTTTTCGAAGTGTACTGATGCTTGTAAGCTGATAATCCTTCAGTAAATCATCAGCAACTGGAATAGATGAAAACCAATTGTCATATGTAACATTGCGCCAAGAACCTTTGATACTTTCGACTAGTTTTTCTCACATATTCGGCCGGTGTTTTAGCCTCGGTTCTTTTGCCAATATATGGAATACCTTCAAACATATAGAATGTCTTAGCATCACATATGGCAACTATTTTTAATCCATACTTTTCTGGCTTTGAAGCCATGTACACTTTCCACGGAAACTCAAAATTGTTCGTTACAAAAAAGCGAGGTTGGTACGAATTTCGGCAGTTAGAAATAAATAGTGTCCATATGTCTCTGACTGGCGCAAATGTGTCTTCTTTATCCCTTTATCCTTATCATCGAATCGTAAGCAAATTAGCAGAAATCGAAAACGATTTGAGCTCATAATAGCCTTGTAAATAGCCGCACTAAATTGGGACCTTATATCTTTGACGCTTTTACGATTGTCTTTGTTTACAGCCGAAAAAAATAGAAGCTCTATGAGGGCTTCAAGTTCTATGTTTTCAGTCTGGTGAACGTCATGCTGATCTTTATATTTAGGGACACGTCGGTCAATTTCTTGATTGGTATATAACACAATCGAGTCAATGATATGCTTGGTAAATAAGGACGATGCATCCTTTTCAGTTTCGATTTTCAATGCATCACCTCGTCCTAGTCGGCGAATGGTCACAATGTTTCTCCTCGGTGTTCGACTCGAAGCTGGTGGCACAGAACCCAATATGTTTATTTTTACCTCTTAGCACCTTTGCTCGCAATTGGGCTAACGGAGTATCATCATCATCACTGTCACTGCTTCCGCTATTGGAAATAACGTCTTCCTCCTCTAAGTGCACAGATATATTGTCTTCTATTTCCGAAATGTCACCATCATTTGAATAGCGCTCATCATCAGAACTATTAGCTATTCTTTGAAAGTAATTCTCAACTTGATCATCCAAACGCGAAACCATTTTAGTCTAAAAAATAAACAATAAGGTTGGCACCACGAAAAAATAAAGTCTACGTAAATAGCAAAGGGGGTGACTGGTAACTCCACAACAAAATTAATTATTTAATATAACCAAAATAACGACATACATCGACACGCCAATAGAAGCAACTGACTGCCCACTATATATTTAAAGAATAGGTCGACCGATAGAAAAAAAAAAAACAAAACCGAAACACATGCTATTAGGTTTTTTTCCGCGTCGTGGGGCGATGAGTCACCCCGCTTGCCTTCGGAAGGTTAAGAATCGTCGTCCCACTGACAAACTAGCCACATATAAACTCTTTTTTCTAGTCTTTTCTTAGCATTCTCTGCCGTCCCGCAAGGTAGCCACTTAGGTCCACTTATTTTCATTTTTACCAGAAGTGACATTGACATGATCGCTAAACATTTCACGCCAAGCAACATCAAGTACTTTAAGATCAATGCGCTCATACTTTCTTCATAATCAACACATTTTCACTGTTCAGGTACTCTCCCCCGCAAAAAAAAAATTAAATAAATATATAACTTAATAAATTTAAAAAATCTTTCATAAATGGGGATAGATAAAACCCCTCCACCAGGAGGTGGAGGAGACATAAAATCTAAAACAAATTCAAAAGAAAGTGATCAGAAGATTGCATTTCTCGAAAAAGAAAACTTTGATCTTCGTAAGAAAATCGAAAATTTAGAACTGCTCTGCATTCAATTGCAAGCGGAGCTGGTTAATCTAAAAAGAGAAAAAAACAACCCAATGGATGTTATCGTAGATACCCACATAAGTGGAAACGAACAAAAAAGTACTCACGTTTACTCAACAGACGAGGATGAACTACTACGAGAAACCGACTTAGCAACAAAAAAAGAGTAAGAGCAAGTAAAAAGAGGAAAGTTACTAACTCTCCAGAACCAATTTCACCATCTACTTCTCGATCTCCAAATAAAATCGAACCTGATAGCAAAGGTTCTAAAGTACAATATAAAGAAGAAAAAAGATTACCGAAACCCCCACCAATAATGGTAGATAATATATCAGATTACGATGAGTTATGTAAGAAAATTGAGAAAAGTATACCCGGAAAAAAGTTTACTAACGTAATGGCAGCGAATACCGGCCATTTAAGGATTGACTACCTTTATTTATTTTTATTGAATTAATAGGAACATTTATTTCAATTGTGTTAGTGGTTTCTATATGAGAAAACAATTCTTAACGATAATAAATTATTCCCGTTCGTTTATTTTATCGTTAGTATATTTAAAACAAATTTTTAATAAAAAGCTTGCCAAAGGTCCTACTCCAAGACCTTAACTACGTCCACTATTTCGCACTGATCCTAATACCGGCCACTTGTACCCCTAATATCGGCCGCCCCATTTTTCATCAAAATACAGTTGAATTAAGAGGAAATAATAAAATAAAATATGAAAACATAAATTTAAGATTAAGATTATGCATCGGTAGATACATAAAAGCACATCGAGAACGGTACGCGTTACAGACGGGAATAGCAACGCAAGTAATTAGGTGGTTGATTTGTTTGATATACACTTTGTATGTTGGGATTAGTTCTTCTGGCATGTTATAATAAAGGCGATTGGATGCTCTGTGAAAAGCGTTGGAAAAAGTGTGCTTTAAACAGTCATAACTCAGAGAGAGTTCTAACGCGATACGGCGATGGATCTTTTTAGTGAGAGTTGTAGGAATGACAAAATCCTCGAATTGATCCGGCGTCGGATCAGTTATCTTAGAATCAGTCGGCAGCAGTCTGAGATAGAGGAGGAGCCAATCATCGGGAACATCGTATCATCCTTTCACATAGAATAAATTTTTAGCAATCTCAAAGTCGTCAAAGGACTTGTCCTTAGCCTATACGATGTCCTACAAAGCAGCAGATTAAGTGCGACCACTGTTAAACCAATTTCGAATACTTTCCTCACTCACTATAGCTCTTGACATCGTTAAAGGCTGTGAAATTCGACGACTTATGGTTGAATGCCGTTTTAAAAATCATTGGAGCCCCTTTTTTCAGGAACACCATTTCTAAAGTGATTCGATCGATTTAATTTTTCTGTCAGTTTGGCAACTGACTCGATCAGTTGGTTTTTTGTAACTAGAAAACTTTTGATAATCCATTGGAACAATAAGTTTTCTTCTTGAGCCGTCAGAATCGTTGGTGCGCCGATCATTCAACGTGTTTTTTGGGATATAATATCCCAGAGGCTTTACTTGCCTTTCTAATAGTCATAACTCTATCATTAATTGATTTAAGAGCATTGTCTAATGCCGCACTCGTATAAGACATGCGTTTTTACCACTCATTCTCTCGTATCTTAACTATAAATTCACAAAAACTGAACCACTTGTTAACGGCTTAGCAAAAAGTCTAAATAATAGACTGCTCATAAGCAGCATGAAAGTCCACAAGGAGCGTTTTTCTAAACGTGTGAAAAGATTTAAATCATTAGTCTCAAATTGCAACACCCGAGTTCCGATTGATAAAAAAACATTAAAAAAAAGCATTTCAAATCGGACAGATTTTGAAAAACATCAATATGACTATGTTAAATCAACACGTAGTATCAAAATTTTATTGAAATATTTTAGCGCCAAAATGTGTTCATTTCATTTTATTTGTTTTCGGTAAATTGAGATCAACTCTACCTTTAAGTTTTACCTCACTTCGCTCAAACACATGCTGCAGCGAAGCGGTATGACAAGCAACTGCGGCCTCCTAGTATAGGGTCCGCCAAATAACTTTTTTTTTTTTTGAAAATGCTATAAAAAAAACTACTGAATATTTTCTCAAATTTCGTTTTTTATTTGAAAGTACAATCCTTCCGGTTAATAATGGAAAATAATTTCATTCAAATGGCTGCCTCGGCTGGCCATGCAGTAGCCTACACGATCGGTCCAATTTTTAAGCACATTAGCGATTGTGTGCAGCTGTATTTCACCAATGGCTTCACGAATATTGTCCTTTAAAGCGTCAATTGTCTCTGGCTTGTCGGCGTAACACTTATCTTTGACGGCACCCCACAAATAATAGTCCAACGGTGTCAAATCGCAGCTCCGAGGTGGCCTAACGACATCAGTTCTGCGGCTGATAATGCGATCTCCAAAAACAGGGCGCAAAACATCGAGTGTAGCTTCGGCTGTATGGCACGTAGCGCCTTCCTGTTGAAACCAAATGTTGCCAATATCCTCCTCTTCAATTTTTGTGAACAAAAATTCGTTCAACATGGCCCGATAACGATCGCCATTGACTGTAACGGCCACTCCTTGCTCATTTTCGAAGAAAAATGGCCCAATTATGCCTCTGGACCAAAATCCGCACCAAACAGTGGCTCGTTTTGGGTGCACCGGCTTTTCAATGTATGCGTGCGGGTTTTCTGTGCCCCAAATGCGACAATTTTGCTTGTTTACATACCCGCCAAGATCAAAATGAGCTTCATCTGAAAAGATGATTTTTTTTTGGCAAAATCGGCATCTTCTGTAAGTCGATCGCAGGCCCACTTAGCGAAGCGTTGTTCAAGCGTATACACAACCATATTCGTTCAGCGGAAGGATAAAACTAATTATCTGTCAAATCAGAAATGAGCTAAGTGTTACCATTCACGAAATAAGCACTACTTGAAAAAAAAAACGTTAGATGGCGGACGCTTTATATTACACAGGAAAAATGAACGCACCGAGGAAACTCCTTGGTTTGTCTGCACAAAATAATAGAAAAAATAGAGCAATTCAAGGTATTAACAGACATAATCAAGAATTCCCAGTGGATAAATTTCAGTTTCTGTAAATTTCCATATGCGTACCAATAAATGAATAATAAAAACAAACTATGTTACGTCTCAGACTAAGTTTATAGTCCTCCGTCTGCCTGGCCGGAATTAGGAGCATATTCTCTAGTCCAGGTACCCTAATACCTAATATGTAAATTCATTTTTACTAATAAAATATATAAATTAATTACTATACTTGTAATTAGTTAAAAAAAAAAATTAAATTATTTATTGTTGAACAGAAAAAAAATTATTAATGTGGCCGAAGGTAAGATTTTGCTTCAATAGATCGATGAAATCCTAACAATCGATAACTACTTAAAAATGAGAGATGTTTTTGTACCATTTCAATAATTATGATTTTGATAATTATTCTAGACTTATATATTCTTTAGTAACTAATGTAATAATCTCAAAGATTATTGCAATTATCAGTTTGTGGGTCAGAAAAATTTAAAAATACTGTGGCCGGAATTAGGGCCAGTAAAATGTACAATGTGTCCTAATATCGGCCGCCGGTTGGTGTTAGGGCACGCGGACTAGAGAATATGCTCCTAATTCCGGCCAGGCAGACGGAGGACTATAAACTTAGTCTGAAACGTAACATCGATTTTTTTTTTTATTATTCATTTATTGGTACGCATATGGAAATTTACAGAAACTGAAATTTACCCAGAATTCCCAATTCTTTATTATGTCTGATAATACCTTGAATTGTTCCAATACGAAGAGTGACTTCGAGGAGTTTTGTGAATTAGTAGAAGTGAGACTGCCTGTCACTTTGGAACTAATTGGATTTAATTGTGTGCTTAATAAATAGAGTGGATATACTGAAACTACTAAATTGTTAACTAGTAAAACATAAACATTTCGTGTGTTTACTTGAGACTTTTTATTAAGCCGTTAACAAGTGGTTCATTTTTTGTGATTTTTTAGTTAAGAGACGAGAAAATGAGTGGTAAAAACGCATGTTTTATACGAGTGTGGAATTAGAAAATGCTCCTAAATCAATTATTGATGGAGTTATGACTATAAGAAAGGCAAGTAAGGCTTATAAAATCCCAAAAAGCACATGGACTGATAAACTTAAAAAAAAAAACATTCAAATAATTCGGCGCACCAACGATACTGACGGCCCAAGAAGAAAACTTATTGGTCCAGTGGATTATGGAAATGGGTGAAATGGGTGAAAAAGGTTTGATCGAGTCAGTTGCCAAATTGACAGAAAAATTAAATCGGCCGAATCCCTTTAAAAATGGCGTTCCTGGGAAAAAATGGCTCCAATCATTTCTAAAACGTAAGCATAAGTCGTCGAATTTCACAGCCTTTAACAATGCCGAGAGCTGATGTGAGTGAGGAAAGTATTCGAAATTGGTTTAGCAGTGTCCGCGCTTATCTCACAGTCAATGAACTAATAAATATTATGGAAGACCCGAGACGCATATTCAACAGTGATGAAAGTGGATTTTATTTAACTTCGAAAGATAAGCTCGGAAATGATCACGAAAAATTTACTCACGTGTCTACAACGATGAAAAAGAATGTTTAACTACATTAATAACAGTGAGTGCAGATGGGAGTGTACAGCCTCCTCCCATGGTGTTGTATCCGTATAAAAACAGGATACCAAGCAATATCCACTCGAGGTATCCAAAAGACTGGGGTATTGGTAGATCAGAATCCGGGTGGATGACAAGTGAGGTGTTTTACGAATATGTAGCAAACGTTTTTTATCCTTGGATTATAAAAAATAATATTCCACTGCCAATAATATATTTCATAGATGGACACACGTTACACTTGAATATTCATATCTTAGAATTTTGCAAAGAGAAAGGCATCATTCTAACGGCATTTCACCCTAATACATATTTTACTTGATGTGGGTGTATTTCATCCACTGAAAAATTCTTGGAAAAATCAAGTGCGAAGTTGACGAATGGAAAATTTTGACCAAAGAATGAAAAGAGAAGATTTCGCACCAATTTTAAAAACATCGATGGACAAATCAGTTTCATCAGAGCTCATTAAAAAAGCATTTCATACTTGTGGATTATTTCCGTTTAATGAGAATAACATTAATTACACAAAATTTGTAAAACAACTCGATATGAATAATAAAGAATCAAGAAGTGAACAAGACAGTCAAGAATCCACTAATATTAATGTCCAAACGCAGACGGAAATAAGTGATGTTGAGTTTTTATCAGCCATGGAAAGCAAAATTGATTCATCATTAGTGACAGAATTTAAAAACACTGAAAATGAATGGGAAGGCGATCTGTGTCAACTTAGCCTTTTTAAGTTATGGAAAACAGTGGCGTATAATGCAAAAAAATAATAAAACTTCATCAAATAACACTGAGTACGATTTGGGAATAAGCTGTTTAGACGGAGTAACCTTGGATGAAGAGTTATGGTCGATTAACACTATCACCGCTATAATAGATCAAAACGTCATTGTCAACGTCATTAATGAATCTTCTGAGGATCCAATGCAAAAAACACCTGAAAAAATTGAGGGACATCAATATAATTATACATGGCCATTTAAAGAATCATTATACTGGCCCGAAACAGTTATGAAAAAAAGAAAAGCTGTCAATCCACAGGACAAGCAGCCAAAAAGGAGAAAAGTTACTCCTGTGGTTGCCATCAACACAGAATTTATCAAACATCAGCGGAATATAAAGGGTCCGCCATCTAACGTTTTTTTTTTCAAGTAGTGCTTATTTCGTGAATGGTAACACTTAGCTCATTTCTGATTTGACAGATAATTAGTTTTATCCTTCCGCTGAACGAATATGGTTGTGTATACGCTTGAACAACGCTTCGCTAAGTGGGCCTGCGATCGACTTACAGAAGATGCCGATTTTGCCAAAAAAATCATCTTTTCAGATGAAGCTACATAGCTACATTTGCTGACGACACAGCTATAATGGCAGTCGCAAACAATAATGCGGACTCAACTAGTAAACTGCAAGAGGCAATCTCCCACATTCAAAACTGGACTAAAAAATGGAGAATTCGTTTAAATGAATCTAAATCCGTACATGTCGATTTTACAAACAAAAAAACAGAGTACATACCAGTTTATGTCAATAGCCTAATAATACCTTATGCAAACTGCGCAAAATATCTAGGTATGATCCTAGATGCAAAACTCCGCTGGAAAGCCCACGTAAAGAAGAAAAGGAAAGAGATTGGTATCCGATACAAGAAAGTGCTTTGGCTCTTAGGAAGGCACTCAAGTTTGTCAACATACAACAAAATCTTACTCTATAAGCAAACCATTAAACCCATATGGACTTATGGTATTCAGCTCTGGGGTTGCACCAAAAAAAGCAACTTCGATGTTATTCAAAGGTTTCAAAACAAGGTGTTACGAAATATTGTTAATGCACCTTTCTACGTCAGAAACGATGACCTACACAGAGACCTCGGCGTGGAACACGTACGGAGTGAAATTCAAAGACTCGCGCAAAAACACCAAGAACGACTCCTACACCACACCAACCGTGAAACTACCACTCTCTTGGAACACTCGAATCTAGTTAGAAGACTTAAAAGAACTAAACCATTTGAACTAGCATAAAGTATTCAATTTTGTAATTTGTATATAAAACCAAGATTAGTTTAATACTAGGTCGCCGCAGTTGCGTGTCGTGTCGCTACGCAGCGGCATATTAGAGCGGAGCTGGTAAATAAAATTGTTAATGAACTTTTTCTTCAAATATTGGCTGTGAAATTACCAGGTACATCAAATATACAAAATTTTGCATTTGCATGCTGTTGATGATAAATTCGTATGATAATTTGAGACATTCAACAACCTGATTGTTGCCCCACAAAATGTCAACTTTCTTCATACCGGCAATTGATTTTAGGAACTTTTTTGCATCTGAGGTGACCACTGTTGCGGGATTCGGATCAAACATTCCAACTTTACGGAAGATCAAAACTATTTGATGGTAGCCAAAATAAAGAGGAGATCCGAACATGTTGGCCCGAACTAACGAAGTTACTGGCACAAACAAATCGATTCCATGATAGTGTTGAAAGAAGGTTTGGATGTGCCGCCTTGCATCTTTGGGCCTGTAACTGCGCTGCCACTTTATTTTTTGGGTGTACACGTCACCTTGGAATATTGCGACCTTACCAACTTTAATAATCGGAAGACCTTTAAGTTGTTCAGCAATTTTTATTTCTAGAGTTCAATTTATTAGAATAAACGCATGCATTTCTGACCGACAAAACTTACTTTTTAAGCTTGTATGAAACTTATTTATTAATTGGCATTGTCGAGTTCCAGACCATTTACCTGTTCCTGCAAAGCTAAATTGATATTCGCTTAAATCCATTATTTAATACTGAGCAATTAATTGGAATCAAAACAGAACAATTGTTTTAGCGCCAAAATGGTCGCGCGCAAATGCAAGGCCACAATTAAGCCACTGCTCAGCAAAAATTAAGGCCAAGGTTGGCAACAATTAAGCCACTGCTCAGCAACAATTAAGACCATGGTAGGCAACAATTAAGCCACTGCTCAGCAACAATTAAGGGCTTCGTTAATCTTCGTTAATGACTCCCTCACTTATTTCACTCGGTCGCTTCTTCAGAAGGCAAAGCAATTGAAAATGGAAAACCAATTGAAATATGTCTGGGTAAAAAATGCCACTGTACTAGTCAGGAAGAATGAAGGCGGTAATGTTTTTAAAATTGTCAGCTTCGAGGACTTTTCAAAAATTGTAACTTAATTTTCTTTTATTTTACTATTAAATGTTCAACTTATTGAATTCTTCTACCAGTCCTCATAACAATATACATACTTGTAATTCTAATTGCCTATGTATAAGTCATCCTGATCTAAATTGTTTTTCTAAATTTCAAATAGTTCATCAGAATATCAGAAGCATTAGAAAAAATTTTGATTTGTTCTATTCGCATCTCTCCAGCTTAGATCATTTACCAGATCTTATTTTTCTTTCAGAAATATGGATCTTTCACTCTGAAATAAATAACTTTTATATCCCTAATTACACATTTGCAGCGACATGTAATGATGCTTACTCTTCAGGAGGTATAGCTGTCTTCTTTCGTAGTGACTTGAAATGCACTATCAACAACTTAAATTTAGTTAGTGCTGATATTATCAATGTGGATTGTGATATTTCAGGTGTACAGTTTTGTTTTATTGGCGTTTATAGACTACATAGTTCCTCTGTAAGGGTGTTTCTGGATGAATTTTCTGTTTTTCTGGATAGCCAAACATGTAGTAACATGGTTTTGTTAGGCGACTTTAACATTGATATACTACAGAGCTCATCCACTGTTGATGCCTACCTTTCATTATTATCTTCGTTTGGATTTGAGTCCTTATTGAACGACTGTACCCGTACTAGTTGTAACTCTAACTCTTGTTTGGATCATATATTTATTCGTCAACATAGAAATAACCAAATTGATTACCTGTCTGCCGTTTATGATCTTAAAATAACTGATCATTCCTTAACAACAATTCAGTTTGGTCTAAACCTTCGAAAACATCAGCAATCATATGTTTATGAGCATCAGAGTATTGATTTCGTTGCTTTACGGAGAGTTTTAACTTTTGAGACATGGCACAATGTTTATATTATGAATGATCCTTCCGCTGCCTTCGACCAATTCCTATCACGGCTTCAATTTCACATTTTCAATTGTGTCAAAAGAAAAACTAAAAGAGTTAACAAACTAAAACGACTTAAGCCTTGGATGAACTCACGCTTGTTGCAAAAAATAGTAAAAAAAAATCAGCTTCGTGCTCACATTGCCAAACATCCCAATAATACAAGGTTAAAAAACTACTACCATAAATTATGTCGTGAACTAAGAAGTGAGATCCCTATCTGTCGAGACTCTTATTTTAGTTACAAATTAGCTCAAAATATTGGTAACACAAGAAAAGAATGGGGAGTGGTTAATAATATAATGAACAGAAAAAAATTGAACGCTGAATTTTCTTTAATTCGGAACGGTGTGACCATTTCTGATCCTTTAGAAATTGCTAACATTTTTAACAATTTTTTCACAAATTTACCCGCATCTGTTCCTTATTCTTCAGTCTTGTCCTCGTGCCAACACGATAATACAATTATATGTGAATCAATACAATCCAGGAGTTTTTTGTTTGAACACTTTACCGCCTTGGAGATACATAAATTAATTTTGTCCCTTAAAACGTCTAATTCTTCTTCCCATGATTGTATTTCAAGTAGAATCCTAAAAAATA
The DNA here is from genome assembly GCA_958301585.1 of Merodon equestris. NCBI lineage: Eukaryota > Metazoa > Arthropoda > Insecta > Diptera > Syrphidae > Merodon > Merodon equestris. Next base: position 48,968,634 of record OY284415.1, on the reverse strand, counting down.
TATCCTTCCTTGTTTCCGATATACTATGCCACATTTTCAACTTTAGTTATCAAGTAGGTATTTTCCCTGATTCTCTTAAGATGGCAATAGTTATTCCATTACACAAAAAAGGTGAGACTACTGTGGTTAATAATTACCGACCTATTTCACTGTTGTCAGTTTTTTCTAAAATTTTCGAACGAGGTTTTAAAAGAAGAATTTTGTCGTTTTTGGATAAATCTAATTACTTCAGTAATTTTCAATTCGGTTTCAGACGCGGTAAATCAACGGAAGATGCTTTGCTTAAACTTTGTGGTGAAATCTACACCAGTGTTAATGAATATAAAATTCCAGCCGCCTTATTTATCGACATTACAAAAGCATTTGATACGGTCCATCATGAGCTTCTGCTTAATAAGTTATATAATATAGCTTTTAGAGGTTCCGCATATTCTTGGCTTGCATCTTATTTAAGCAATCGTAGACAAAGTTAAAATTGGCTCTTATCTGAGCTCAACGTGCTACACAAATATAGGCGTCCCCCAAGGATCTGTTCTAGGCCCTATATTATTTTTAATTTATGTCAACTCCCTGTTTGTTCAACCCCTAAAAGACAAAATTACTGCATTTGCTGATGACACCGCACTTTCTTATTCCAGTAACAACCTCCTTGATTCGTATGCAGATGTTAATTCTGACCTTGAAATTCTTCGTAGATGGTTCAGTTCACACAAACTGTCTATCAGCGACAAGACTAAGTTTATGCTATTTAATGTCACCGGTAAAACTTTCGTTGATATGGACTTGCAATACCATTCACCTTGCTGTTTAAGATTTCCTCTCAACAATGTTAACAATAATCTGTGTTTTGTCACTTTTAATAGACTTGCATGTTGTTCAGTTGATTGTTTCACTATAGAACGTGTAATCAATTTTAAGTATTTGGGTGTAATTTTGGACCACAAACTGAGTTGGATATATCACACATCCTATCTGAAGCAGTATCTAAATGCGGTCGTCAGGCAGATGTATCACCTTGGCCTCTACTGCAATTCCACAGTACTTACTTTAGTGTATAATGGTTTGTTTAAATCAAAACTTCAGTATGGAATTTCATGTTGGGGTGGTACGCACTTTGTTAAAATTCAACCTTTGCTCTTAAAACAGAAACATGCAATACGTATCATACATAAAGTAAATCGCAGGACTTCTACCTTTGAGCTATTCAGAAATCTTAAAATACTTCCTTTGCGACATCTGTATTTCTATAAGGTTCTTAAAATTTTCTTTCAGAGATCAGGTTACACTGCTGCCAGACTATACGGCAGCTATAATCTACGCGTCAATAACTTACATTTTGTAAATGTACCCACTGTAAATATCACAATCTTCTCTAAATTTTATTTAGTTACTGCTTGTCGTTTATTTAACAAGCTTCCAGAGAGACTCAGATGCGAAAAGAATCTATCATTTTTTTTAAAACATGTTCGACTATGGCTTTTATCTTTTAAATATGATACTATTGAACATCTAATTAACCCACTATTGTAACAACACACTTTTTTCTGTTATGTTTTTCTTAACTTTGTGAACTTTGTACTTAATTTTGTAATTCATCTCTTTTCACTCTATCTGAATTCCCCATCATCAGTTATATTATGATTATATTCTATTGTTATTAATGGTGCATTCGCCTCTTGTCCTTCTGACAACAGAATGCTCCGACCTATTTCATTCGAAAATACGTCCTTTTATTGCTTATTTTGATTTTTGAACTATATCATACATTATCGATGAAATAAAGATAAAGATAGGGCATGATAAGTTTGATACGCAATGTTACATAGAGAAGGTCATCTGTTAGATATGTCAATATGCTCGTCTTTGACCACGAATATCAGAAATGGCAGGGAAGGTACAGTAATTTTTAGTACAGACTATAAAAGTGTAGGTCAATAACATTCACTCGCTATAATATCTTGCTATTCGAGCCACAACTTTTGAAAATCCCTCTCTATGAACGTTAACCTACCAATCCTGTCATTGAGAATTTTTATGTCAATTAAAAAAATGTTTGTGGGCCAAAATTAAAAATTTGGGCTTCGTTATGACGAGCGAAATTTTACATATTTTAATCCAGTTAAAAAATCACAGAAATCCGTCGAGAACTCGAGGTGATACACACGGGCAAAGATTTGACTTTTCTTACAGCATGAGAGCTTCGTTCGCTTCGCTCTAATTAGCTTAGTTCAATATTGAACCATGTAATAACTTTTCTTTAGTAAATTAAGTCAAAACAAAATTGCTAAATAGTCAAGACTAGATTGTAATACTTAAATAAAAAAAAAAAAAAAGGTACTCTGTGATCTAGGCATATCATGTGACCAGGGGCAACACCGTGAAAATTATTATTTCGACTTCGATCCCAGTACTCTGTGATTAAAATTCGTCGTTTTCTCGCCAAAGTCCTCACGACCTTGTTAGCGAAGATAACGGTACTTCAATACTTGCTAGACATGTTAACCATTAAAACATCAAAAAATTCGTGTGAAATAGCAAAATTCCCATCACTTTTTGAACAAAAGTCCACGCAGAAACTATTCTTTTGTAAATTTTCGCTGATTGTCACCTAATCAAAAACTTCATGAGATGTGTTGAATGGCAGACTTCCACTTATTTAGGTGAAATTAAGACCCCGAACGAGCGAATGGCAAATTCAATTGTTTATTTCTCGGAACTCTGTTCATAACGAACCTAAGCACGGTAAACCTGCTTTGTACGTATTTTAAATTTCCGATACATGACTGCTAGATGTGGGCTCGTGGTCAGCTATTCAGTATTCTAGACTTTGAAAATCTCAGGCAGAACTTTGTTTATATTTTGATGTAAGCCTTCCTACATATATACGTACGTGACAAAGTAAAGCCTTCATTAAGTGCCTCCCCCGACTAGAGGCTACTTCATTAGAAATGATAATCGCGCCAGTTGCACGACGCAATTCCTACACTAGACATTCCTCATGAATACTTAATCACATGCCAACGTCCGTCACACCAATTGCACCGCGTGGTATCCATCCGTGGAACACATTGACGGAAACGAGAAACACATTAAGCCGCCATCGAAAACCAACGCAATGTGTACTATGTCCCAGTGACATACAAAAAAATCGATACAATGACACGAAACACAGTGAGCACAGATAGAGCCAAAGGACCTTCTTGTTGGTAATGTCCCTGTTGTCATCACCCAAATTCCCTGTTGTGGTTCTGTTCGAATTATTCCAATTGACCGAGCCACTAGTCATTGTCCTTCTTTATTTAAATCCTTGTTGTTTTTTCCAAGACTGTTTTTCGGCTCGTGCTCGTTGGTTGCGCTATCGTCGTTATGGTGGTTCGTGGGGGACGGCAATAAATGTTTATCGAATCGCGATATCGATCGATGGGAATTCATTCCGTTTTATACAATACGTCGTTGACGTGTGGGGGCGTTCATGACAAGCGAAGTGAGAATCGCCTTAAGGCTGTTATGGAGGATAATTGAAGGGGTAAATTGTGGCAAGGATTAAAGTTGAAACGTTTTAAACGGAGGATGATGAATAATTTGCTGCAAACTGTGCGATTGACTTCCTTCCGAGCAATTTGCATGCCAGCGACGTTGTCACGAAGCACACAAGGCTACTGAGGTAATGAACACTAGTATGTCCTTCGAGAATAGACAATTTTATACAGAAACCTTGACACTTACGATACCGCATCCCGTAGGCTTGTGACACTTCAACAACGAGTATGCTCAACGAACACTTTACAAGACTACTAAGTCTTCAACCCCGAAACGTATTCGTTAGTCGCCGCTGTTTGCGACAGATCTCATCCAAGACTGGGGATACGAGGTAATCGTGACTGTTTCCATTAAGAGCCACAAATCACCAGATTGTCCACGCAATGGCTCCGGTCATAAGTCGGCGAATTCATCATCATACTCGTAATATACCCTTTCCGGTCGCGGCAAAGAGTTGAATCATTTAAAGAATACAAGAAAAAATAAAATGCACTTGAAGACTGCACTCGCGTACACACGCAAGCGAGTTAGCGACGCATTTTCGAAGGTCAGAAGTGACGTGGCGAGTACATGGAACATGCCAACATTTGGTTCGCGTCTTTTTCCTCTTTGTCTTGGTCAAGGTTTCCGTTGCGCCTTGTCGCCGGCGACTGGGACCTCAAGGAGGAACGCGTAACAATCTATAAATAGCGAATGGTTATCTCGAGTCATTGCGCTCGCGATGCGATACAATGCTGCTGAGCGGGAAACGAGTGGGTGTCGCTTAAGTGACAGCCAGCTTAGTATGGATCATATTTGTCGTGTTGTTTATTCAGAGTTTAATGTGTTGCAGATGTATGCAGTTGTAATGGAGACCGACGACAAGGGCTGGAAAAATAAATGAAACCATGATCGGAAGTCGGAAAGGGTCGTAAAGATAAGCGCACACACGACGAGCTAGATGAAAGGATGAAAGACGGGATTCCACAACATAAAATTTTATCGACACTCATTTTCTCGTTCGGGTTTCTCCATCGGGTCGGATTCGATTAGAGTGACATGGAACTGGTGCCGGAGAAGAGTAAACACATCCAATCAAGTCAGAGAAGATCGACACTGTTTGCTGTGGATTACGACTTGGGCTCGTGGGTAGCTTTGGGTAGCTACTAATACAAGGAAGTTAGGCGCTGATCTCCATGAGAGAGATTATAGGTAAGAACTATGCAATCACTATAAGAACGGTCAGGAATGAGTTTTATGGGAACGAGGGCGTAACATGACGAGAATTTCGCCTGTCGCGGAAAGATAACTGAATGTATTGCATCTGTAGTCCAGAGTGGAACCGATGACCCATGTTTGTTAATACCAAATCGGATTCACGAATTTGATGTTTACGTTATGATATTCGGCTTTTAGACCACCCAATTGATGGTATATATGAGGAGCGTTCAAAAAAGAACAGGAATTTCATAATTGCGCTGGCTGTGTTGGAAATATGTTGATGATGTCGGCTTATTAATTGGCCATTTGGCTGATGTCCTCTTGAAAAAAATGAAAATAAACGCCTGGTTTAGTGGTAAAACTATTCGAATACGCCTCGACCTTCTCTTGTTCCCGAAAGTATAGAGCCGCAAAGGCCATCATTTTGTAAATAACGATTGATATTTACAGGGAATGCTGTACGTTAAGGTTCCAAAAGTGTTTTGGGAATTCGACTAATGTGTAGTGGGCTAAGTTCAGGTACAATCGGCGCCGATGAGACCAAACTTTGTTTGACTTGGGTTGTTAACGGAAGTTGTTAGGACGTTGTCAAAATTGTTAAATGTCAAGAGGTCAAGACACAGCACGTGCCGAAGGTAGAAGGTATAGAGGAAAAGTGAGAAAAGTGGTACCGGGGCACATTGGTTTTAAATGTTTGTGGATTGTAATGAGTGGGAAAAATCGAGATAGGAAGAGCATTCCACATTCGTAAAAACGAGTCTCTAAATTTGACTGTGCCTCCCAAGACAGGCTTCAGGGTGAACTGAACCTGCATTCCGGGCGAGACGGGTATTGCGATTAAATTCTTTAAGAGAAGGAATGCAATTGGTTAGCTTGAGCATTGTTTGTTAAAATACCGATAAAACAGAGAGATAGAGAGGAGACATTAAGTCGATGTTCGAGTGAGGTGCAGATAGGTATTGAGAGCACCAGACCAGATATGGGCGACGTACTCAAACTTGGGGCGGATGTAGGCCTTTTAAATTGAAGCGACATCGAACATGTGGTCATTCTAACAAAGAGTATTATTAACACACATACGAGGGTGGTCCGATAAGTACTTAGCCTCGCCGCCAGATGGCGCCAGTATCACAAGAGCAACTTACTATCGCGTAGTACATTATAGTAGACGGCTACTGTCGAAATTGCCGGATCGGACTCGTAGTTTTGTTTTGACCGCGTGTGCAAGCGGGAGTGTCCGCGGATTTTAGAAAAAATGGAAAAAGCGCAATATCGGTCTGTGATTCGATTCTTATTTTTGGAAGAGAAATCGCGCAGCGAAATCAAAGAGCGTTTGGATGCTGTGTATGGTGACTCTTCTCCTTCGATGGCGACCATCAAAAATTGGTTTAACGAGTTTCAACGTGGTCGCACGTCGGTTTTTGATGAGCCACGTCCAGGTGCCCCGAAAACGGCTACAACGGAGGATAACATGACAAAAATCCACGATCTCGTATTGGCAGACCGCCGATTGAAGGTGCGCAAGATAGCTGAGACAGTAGGCATTTCAAAAGATCGCGTGGGTCATATCCTGCCTGAAATTTTGGGCATGAGAAAGCTGTCGGCGCGATGAGTGCCGCGTTTGCTCACTCCGGACAAGCGCAACCATGAGACCATTTCAGAGAACTGTTTGACGCTGTTTAAGCGCAATCCGAAGGAGTTTCTGCGTCGTTTCGTGACAGTCGACGAAACATGGATCCACTGGTACACACCAGCGACTAAGGAACAGTCGAAACAGTGGATTTCACCCGGCGAACGTGGTCCGAAGAAGGCGAAGACTGTTCCATCGGCCGGAAAGGTGATGGCCACCGTTTTCTGGGATTCACAAGGTGTGATCCACATCGACTACCTGGAGAAGGGCAAAACGGTCACAGGGCTGTACTAGTTATGTCAAATTATTGGGCCGATTCGACGCCGAATTGAAGACAAAACGGCCCCACGTGGCGAAGAAAACAGTGCTCTTCCACCATGATAACGCACCGGCTCACACGTCCGTCCTCGCCACTGCCAAATTGGTCGAATTGGGCTACGGACTGCTGCCCCATCCACCGTATTCTCCAGATTTGGCCCCGTGCGACTTCTCTTTGTTTCCAAACTTGAAAAAGTCACTCGCCGGGCAGAAATTTCAGTCGAATGAGGAGGTCATCGCCGCTACGGAGGCCTACTTTGCAGACCTCGAGAAAACGTATTTTTCAGACGGGTTAAAGAAGTTGGAGCATCGCTGGGTCAAGTGTATCGAGCTAAAAGGAGACTATATTGAAAAATAAATCGCCATTTCTCCAAAATTTTTGTTTTTCTTCTGTCGGCTAAGTACTTATCAGACCACCCTCGTATCCCCATTATTTTTTGCGTTTAGGGTTATCGTAATGAACCCATTTTTCGTCCCCGGTCACAACGCGATGCAGAAATCCCTTCCATTTTTGCCTCTGAAGCAACTGTTCACAAACACACAAACGCCGTTCAACGTCTCTTGGTTTCAACTCATACGGGACCCAAGTTCCTTCTTTCTGAAACATGCCCATGGCATTGAGACGTTTTGAAATGGGTTGCTGTGTCACTCCCACTGATCGTGCCAATTGTTCTTGAGTTTGACGTGAGTCTTAATTCAGCAATGTCTCCAATTCTGCATCTTCGAAAACTTTCTCTCTTCCACCACTATGCCGGTCTTCGACGTTAAAATCACCGTTCTTGAAGCGTTGAAACCACTCACGACACGTTCTTTCACTAGTTAATAGGGTCCTCACCATACGTATCTGAGAGCATTCGATGAGACTCAGCCGCTGTTTTCTTCATATTGAAACAAAACAGTAACACATGCCACAAATGACGAGAATTTGGCTAGTAAACTCAATCGAGAACAACTTTATGATGCAGACACAAATCGACTAATGTTTGAATGGTGTTCTGTTGACCGCGGTTCAAGCCAACTGCCTGACGTCTGCGATATATTTTTTTCGACGCTACTTACCGTTATCGCGGCATATCGGCAAACGGCGGAAGCAAAATCGTACACCTTATAAGTTTCTGTGTATGAATTTGCAGAGTCTTTGGTACAGTAATTTCCATTCTCCATCCTCCTAGTCATAAAAAAGGATGACAGACAACAGCTGTTCGGGGGGTATTGATAAAAGAAAAGTCACATCCTTTATGACACACCAAATTGCTGTTGAACACAAGCAAAAGAATGTGAAATTCTCTGGGAAACACGCCCGCAAGAGAATGCGAAACGTATTTCCTCAAACGCAGAACATAAAGTACGTCAAATCAGTAGTGACAACAATGGATTACGCCAACAAAATTCATTGTTCCTGAGGGCAGAACAATGTAATGGAATAAAACTTTTACAACCGCATAGCGTGGTCGAAGACCACGAAGTCATAAAATCCTCCAAGGAATTGCTACAGCAATCGTGTAAACAACATGCACTTAAATTGGTTTGGGACAAGATTGAAGCGTGGTCGGATAAATTAACAAGAACAGAAGCAGTGTGGGTGGGAAGCCTAAAACTGGTGGAAGTAAACAGTCGCACTTGTAAGGCCCATCAATAATGTCCTCCAACTTGCCCGTTCATGCCTAAAAGCTTCCCAAATTTACTGCTCAATTTATACACGAGCACAAATAAAATCTTGCTCCACGTGAACGATGGGCTTATGGTGGTTTGTGTACCCAACCTGATCATATTCCCCCCAAACAATGAATTCCAATTTAACAGAGAAAGAAATGAATAAATTGTTTCTGGAGTAAAGCAAAAGCAAAACCAGTGAACGCCTTGGTGTATACACACACTGCTCCTTGGTAAACTGGGTCAAGCCATGCTACCGTCCACCATGTCACATCTCTTCCTCTGCTTTATTTCTCTTCAGTTACTCCTTCGGCTCACTGTTGCTAGGTAAAAGACGCACCTTTTTGTTGGCTACGATACAAGAAGGATGGATGTTGGAATAGAAATCAGGGCTAGTTTGTATCCTGGGCAAGGGTTGGAATGATAACGAAAATTTGAGTAGCCATCAGGCACGCCCAAGGTAGGTATGCTTGACGAAGATTCCATGCCGCCGATTTTATCTTGCCAAAACACTCGAGAAACTCCCTAGTCACCTGACCGGTTTTTTAATTCTCCTTAATTCGGAGATGGTGACTGCGGTTCGGGTACTCCCGCGGGCAGGAAGCACCGCTCAACTTGTTTTGTTAATTTATGCGAGTTGTCAGTCCGAAAATGACCGTGACTTCCCATTGCGTCGCGTGGTTTAAACCACACGGCATAACACAACCGCCTTGTTTGGGGAGCACTCTTATGCAAACGCCGATCGAAGGAATTCCAATTGCAGTATTCCTATTAATCCGTCAGACACTTGCTGAATATGTAAAACCCGATGATCACCTTTTTCTACTTTTGTTTTGCTTCATTTTCCTTTCATTCTACTCAACTACTAACCTTTTTGATAGTGCGACGCGCGTGTGAGGTGATTTAGCCTTTCCTTTCCTGCAAATTGCAAATTTGTCTTTTTGCTCTGTTGTCTCTGCTCTCTCACTTCTCCTACTGATTGCAGGCAGTTTTCTTGTTGTTTGCTCTTTTCTCTTCTCTCCACATTCTCTCTCACACAATGTGACGATTTCTTTTTGTTTGTGTTGTGCTCTTTTGCTAACACTATATAGAGCAAAAAACACACAAACAGTAATGAAAAAAACCAACTCACGAGAAAGAAAAAAAAACTTTTTCTTCCGCCGGGTTTCACCAAAAAAAAAAAAGATTCAGGCAAGATTTAAAAATTGAATTGAAACTGATTTTTTCCTACCGACGGGAGGACGCGCGCGTTTCTTTCTCACTTATTCGGTGGTTTTTGTTGGAAAATGTTCACCTTTTCACCACCCGGCGCGAATGAAAATCGATTTTTTAGCGCCGATGAAAAAACTCACTGAATTTTGGATTGAAATTTATCGGGAACGCGATAGAATGATTTTGGGTTGGATACAAAGGGAATTTTGTAGCCGGAGGATATCAAATTATTTTCTTTTAATGTATTCGTTCGGCGGACGCGAGAGAATTGAGTTGAGACGCGAATGAAACTCGTTCGTGACAGCTTCACCCGATACCATGCTCTGTCACTCTGGCTGTCATTTGGGGTGAGAATTCTGCTGAACTCCTGGTGTGTGGTTTGGAAATGCTCTTCGCATGTGTGAGTTTGTTGGATTGGGTGACAGTTGAACGGCAGGGATGGCCAAGGTTCAGACACGTCTGCGAGGCAATGCGGCAGAATTTCATAATCAATAGTAAATGGCAGATAGATGGCGCTGTATTACACAGAGGAGGCCACGATAAGTGAACAGAATAAAAATATTAGTACAATGGGACCACAGTGTGGAAATAAGTAACTCAATGAGGAAATGTAGCAGCAGCACGGGAGAGTGCAATTAAAGCATTAATGATTGAACTAAGAATTGATAAAAAATCAATTTATTTGAGATACATACATATGTGTGCAGCCGGAGTCTCTTTTTGGCAACAAATGCCAAAGAGGCTTTTTGGGCTCAAAATGAATAAACTACCAGAAGGGAATCCAGCTACGAGAAGCCAATGACATTAACCCTCTAACGGGTAAGACCGCCTCAAGACTGCCTTCAGATTTTGGCTCCAGCGTCAAACCTAATTTTTTTTTTTTTGCTTAAAAAAACGGAAACTTCTTCTTTTACTGTTCTACACATTTTGGTACCATTATCATTTCCCTCCGATCATTTATTTTATTTATTTCATTTCATTATACAGGGTGTCCCACGAGCAGTGTGCCCAAAAGCTACAGCGTGTAGGTCTAGTCAAGGCAAGAAAAAAATCGTATGGGAGGGGGGGTCTATTCCCCACCGTTTAGCCGGGAGGGGCAATTTTCTAAAAAAAATTACTTAATTTGGAAAAAAAAATATTAAAAATCAACAGTTACATCCACAATGCCACGATATACCTTTTTGTAAACCCAGAAACCTCTTCTTTCATACTGATTTTAAATGAAGCTGTTTTAGGGAGTAGTTTTTGAGAAATTAATTTTCAAACTCCAAATTTTGAAAAAAAATTAAAAAAAAAAATTTCGAACTATTTTTTTTCAAAATTGTATGTAATTAAGTAGTAATTTTTTTTTCAAAAATTCAATGCTCCCATTAGTTTTTAGTTAAATGCAGAAAACCGGATGCAAAAATGTCTTGTAGTTTTTGAGAAATTAAAAAAAAACCCGAACCATTTTTTTCTAAGAAAAACCTTTTTTTTTGGTTTTAAGGCGGCTGGACTTGTAGGCAAACTAATGTATGAAACATTGACCTCTTTTTTATTATTTTTAAAAACTTCGGAGTTTTATTATAATAAATTTTCAATATGATCCCCATTTTTTAGAAGGCAAAGATTATATCTCCTTCTAATGGCTGCACATATGTAAGTCTATGCTTGACAAATTTTCCTGCAATTTGACTCCAGCGACTTCAATCCGTTGTTCCAAAGATATTATTTCCACTTCGTAAACATAATTTTTCATGAATCCCCACACATAAAAATCTAGAGGAGTTAAATCTGGTGATCTAGGTGGCCATTTCGTGCGGCCCCTTCTTCCGATCCAACGGTCACTAAAATGATCATTCAGCCAGTTTCTAACCCGTAAGCTCTAGTGTGCTGGTGCTCCATCTTGCTGGTAGATTAAATTATCTGCTATGGCCAAACGGACGTTGTCCATCAAATCGGGCAAAAGGTCTCGTAGGAATTGCAGGTATGATTCTCCATTAATAACGGCATTCAAAAACCAGGGCCCGATTACAGTCTGTCCAACAATACCAAGCCAAACATTACAGCTAAAGCGGTGATGTGATTTATTTTGTTTTTTGTTGTGTGGATTGGTGCTACTCCAATGATGCAAATTGTGGAAATTAGTAACCCCATCTCTGGTAAACTGTGCTTCATCCGTCCAGAATATCCTTGCAAAATAATTTCGTTCAGTTTCATCTCGAAGCAGTAATGATCGACAAAATTCTGCTCTCAAAAACTTGTCGTTTGAGGTGAGTCCCTGAACTGGCCTAAAATGGTACGGGTGTAAGTTTTCGGTATGAAGCACTCTCCATACTCTAGATTTGGGCACTCCAAGCATAATAGCCATCCTCCTTGTACTAAGGGAGGGATTGCGTCGGGCCAAATTCAAAATTCGGGTAGAACCCATCGGCGGCGGGCGGACCCAGACGAAATTCCCAGGTCAGTTTTCAGGCGTTATCAATGAAAAAAAAAGAATTAATCCAGGGTTATTCCAATAGTGTATCACTTTATTGTATCCTCATAAAACTCCGAATTTTTTAAAAATAATAAAAAAGAGGTCAATGTTTCACACATTAATTTGCCTACAAGTCCAGCCGCGTTAAAACCAAAAAAAAGGTTTTTCTTAGAAAAAAATGGTTCGGGTTTTTTTTTACTTTCTCAAAAACTACACGACATTTTTGCATCCGGTTTTCTGCTTTTAACTAAAAACTAATGAGAGCATTGAATTTTTGAAAAAAAATACTACTTAATTACATACAATTTTGAAAAAAAATAGTTCGAAATTTTGTTTTTCAATTTTTTTTCAAAATTTTGAGTTTGAAAATTAATTTCTCAAAAACTACTCCTTAAAACAGCTTCATTTAAAATCAGTATGAAAGAAGAGGTTTCTGGCTTTACAAAAAGGTATATCGTGGCATTGTGGAAGTAACTGTTGATTTTTAATAATTTTTTTTCCAAATTAAGTCAATTTTTTAGAAAATTGCCCCTCCCGGCTAAACGGGGGGAAATAGACCCCCCCCTCCCGTGCGATTTTTTTCTTGTCTTAACTAGACCTACACGCTGTAGCTTTTTGGCACACTGCTCGTGGGACACCCTGTATACTACCACATTAAGACATTGTCTTGTCTTTTAAATTTGTGATAGATTTACATTATAACAATTGTATAAAATATCGTCTTCTAAAATAATTACATGTATATATGTATGGTATTGATAAGATAGACAATTTTGATAAAAAAACAAACAAGATAAACAAGGAAGAAGTATAAAGTTAAGGAGTAAGTGAAAAGAAGGTTAATGCGGAAAGAAGAGAACTTAGTTACTTTGGTTGGCCAAAAAGGATTTCAATTCCTTTTTAAATGTAATAGTGCTGTTTTGGTCTCTTAGATATTGCGGGAGTGAATTCCACAGGCGCACAGTAGCGATAAAAAATTGCCTTTCAGATGTCAAACAAGTAAATCTCGGTAAAATTAAACAATTGGACCTAGCTGATACTGAGAATTGTAGTTTATTGTAAAGATACCGTGGTGCACGCAGTCGTAGTGTTTTGAATAAGAAGGACAGTGCTCTGAATTTCATATAATTTTCCAGCGTCATTCCGAGGAGGTTTTTCGACAGATGTGATATATGATCATGCCTTCCGAGCCCATAAACGTATCGAGTAATACTATTAAATGCAACCTTAAGTTTCCTGAAGCTACAGGCATCACAGTTCTGGAAAATTTCGCAACTATATAGAAGTACAGGAATTGCGATAGTTCTAGCGAGCAGCAATCGGGTGTTGATAGGGATAAATTGTTGTGATATCCACAAAGAACGAAGAACGCCATATGTTTTTCCCACCACAGTGTTAATGTGGTCATTCCAAGTTAGGGTTCTGTTAAACGTTACACCTAAATTTTTGGAGGTGTTAACGAACTCTAATGGAGCATTGTTTAGCATTACCAATGGAAAGTAGTCAAGTGTCAGAATCCTTTTGGAAATTACTAAACACTTGCATTTACCTGGATTTAGTAGCAAGCCGTTTCTCAACGACCATTGATATATTTGCTTCAGATCCTGGTTGATGTTGCAGACACAGTTATCAATAAGTCCAAGTGGACAACTTTGATATACTTGCACATCATCAGCGTATATGTGAGTTGATGAATTATTAACTATATTTGGAATTTCGTTAATATACATAGAGAATAAAAGAGGTCCTAAAATAATAGCTTTAAAAAAAACAGCAAACAAGGATAGCTTTAACAAAAACAGGATGGATACCATCGAACCCGACCGCGTGTGATTTTATGGAGAGGAAGCTTTCCACCACATCAAGCTCATTCACATTGCGGAATTCAAAGACCGTCTCACTCGTTGGTTGACTAAGCGTCACAAGTCCTGCACTTATTACTTTCGAGCCAGTTGATACAAATTTGCGATTAAGTTCGTTTACCTCGACATTACTCAGAGAATGAAAACGTTGTTTACCAATTCCTAAATTTCGCAGTTTGTTCCACAGTTTTTTTCCATTTGTGTTCTTATTGAGACGATTGGAAAAGAACCGTCTTTTGGTTGTCTTTATTACCTGAACAACTCTGTTTCGCAGGCTCTTGTAGTGTTGGTAAAGCACATCCAATCGGAAACGTTTCCATCGGCGGTATGTTTGATCACGCTCTGTCATCAAGTCTTTTATTTCTCTTGAAAACCACGTGTTATGCGCAGTGTAAACTTCTCTTGTTTTTAGTGGAACATGTGTCTCAAAAAGTAAATTAATGTTGCTGTGTAAAAATTCGATTTGGTCGTTGGGAGAAGACATGAGATAGATAGAGGACCATGGTACATTTCTTATGTCTCTATGGACGATCTGTCTATATTGTTAAAATCTCTATAACTGAAAGTTCTTTGTGTACAGCGGTGGTCGATTAAAAAGTCGTATGTAAGGAATATCAAGTCATGCTTAGAGAAAGCTGGTGCACAAAGCTGATCATAGAAGAGAACACTATTTGTTTTGCTGACAAAAAATACATCTAACAGGGTACTTGAAATGTTTGTGAAATGAGTTGGAACAGAAGTATTTACAGCATGTAAGTCGAAAGATAGCATGTTATCGGATAGTTGTCTATCTTTTAGAAGATTACTGTTCAAATCGCCGCAAATAATTATGTTTTCATATCTGGCCGACTCTTCTTCGAGCAAAAGATATAACGACCCCATGTCGAGATTTCTGTTTGGTCTATAGACCGTTCCTAAAAGGACTTTATCTTCCCCACACACTATTTCTAAAAAGATATATTCAATTGAAGCTCCGACCGCAGATGACGATTTCAGCCTACATGGTATACCATCCCTTGTATAGATCGCTACACCTCCACCAGTACGACCACCTCTATCCGCGCGAAAAACCTTGTATCCATTCAGAGCGCACATTTTGTCATTCAGATGACTCGATAACCATGTTTCAGACACACAGACTACGTCCACCCCGGAGTTATAAAAAATATTTCTAAACTCGTCAACTTTCGGCATTAAGCTTTGGGCGTTAATGTGGGATACCTTTAGTCCGTCTTTTCGACTACAAAAGACTTTAATCATGCTGTGCAAAATCTCAT
Source organism: Merodon equestris (assembly GCA_958301585.1). NCBI lineage: Eukaryota > Metazoa > Arthropoda > Insecta > Diptera > Syrphidae > Merodon > Merodon equestris. The sequence continues at coordinate 48,953,484 of OY284415.1, read as the reverse complement.
TACTACTGCGAGCCATGGAGGTCACAACTCGGCCAATTTCATCCATTAGGGGCAAGAAAGAAAAATGACCCACCGGAGACGAACAGCACATATATAAAAAAATCGCAAGCCAAATTCTCCTCGCTCACAATAACCAGTGAAGCTAGCATACACAGATTAAAAGAATTATTTTTTTTTTTTTTTTTTTTATTTATTTCATTTTTGTTTTTATATATTAAGAACACACTTACCCTAGACAAAAATGCTTAAAACTAGCTTACATAACAACTAACATAAAAATAAAATTAAAAGAATTATTTTTAAAAGAGAATTCATAACAAAATAAAGGAAACAAGTAATTCAACTTAAAATTTCGAGGAAATAAAAATAAAAAAATTAAAAAGTTAGAGATAAAAAGAAATTTAAGAAATAAAATTAAAAAAAGCAAAACGTAAAAAATATAAGGAAAACCAAAATTAAAATTTAGTAGCATGGCAACCCTATTATAGCCGCCCAGAGAAGAAGAAATGCTCAGGAGATTCGTTTCCCAAAGTTTATTAACAATGCTGAAGGCCAACTCCTTGTGGAAGACGAAAAAATTCTCCACAGATGGCGACAGTATTGCGAGGAACTTCTGAACGAACAGTTTCCCCGAGTGTTTCCCCAAGAGCCGCCCCGAATCATGCCGAAATATCCGACATCACAGTCGAAGAAGTTCGGTACGCGGTTAAAAACTCCAAGAAAAGAAAAGCTGTTGGGCCGGACGGGATACCCTCTGAGTTCTGGAAAAAGATGGGAGACATCGGGTCTAGATGGCTCATGGTTCTTATCTCCAAACTTATGAGAGGCGATACTATGCCTAATCAATGGAGGGAAAGCTATCTTCTTCCATTGCACAAAGGAAAGGGTGATACGCGAAATTGTGATAACTACCGTTCTGTCAAGCTGATGTCGCACACCATGAAGATCGTTGAACGGGTATTAGATAGCCGACTGCGGAAAATAATACGACTATCTGATGACCAGTGCGGGTTTGTCTCGGGTAAATCAACAACAGATGCAATCCAAAGTATAAGGATCATAATGGAAAAGCATCGTGATTCTTCAAAGGACTTGCATATGGTGTTGGTTGATTTCGAGAAGGCCTTTGACCGGCAACCAAGAGATCTTTTATCGGTAGCGCTAAGACAAAAAGGAGTTCCAGAAACCTACGTGCGAGTGATTATGGACATGTATGAGAGAGCAACGACAAGAGTAAGATGCACCGCAGGAGTCACCGAAGAGTCCGCAATCAAAGTCGGTGTACACCAAGGGAGCGTCCTCAGCCCACTGCTTTTTATAGCAGTCCTTGATTGCTTGCTTGAAGGAAAAGTGACGGACCCCAATGTGCACCAGCTATTCTTTGCTGACGATGGGGCCATTATAAGTGACGATCAGGCGTCCCTACAACGAGCACTTGATGTGTGGGTGGACATTTTTGAGGAACACGGGTATCGTATTAGTTCAAAGAAGACAGAGTATCTGTGCTGCCCGTTCTCTGACCCTCATCAGCCTATTCCAGACATTTACTTGAATGGAAGAGTGCTTCCCAAGTGTGAAAAGTTTAAATATCTGGGATCTATGATTAATAGAGAAGCAACTTGTGATGACGACATCAAACATCGCGTAAGCGTAGGGTGGATGAAGTGGCGGGAAAACTCCGCCATCTTCTGTGATCGAAAAATGCCCCCTAAGCTGAAAGGAAGGCTCTACACTTCAGTTGTACGTCCGGCGCTCACATACGGTTCACAATGCTGGACAATGCACAAAAAGTATGAGAGCAAATTAACGGCAACTGAGATGAAGATGCTTCGCATGACAGCGGGAGTAACAAAGCGTGACAGAATTAGAAGTTCAAAGATCCGAGGAAGCCTCCACGTAAAAGAAACCATCACAAGAAATATAGAGCGCGACCGACTCAGTTGGTATTGCCATGTTCAAAGGAGAGATCCTTTGAACCCCGTCCAAAAGGCGTTATCAATCAACATTCCAATTTCAACACGCAAAAAAGGCAGGCCGAAAAACAATTGGTGCAAACAAATGCAAAAACACCAGCATTTGATTGGCCTCAGCGATGAAGTAATCCCAAACCGGGAAGCCTGCCGCTACTTTCTGAGGTCAAACCGGCGGACCCCACAAGCGGACCAGTAGGAATGCAGTTAAGTGGGAAGGTTATGGTCCTACACTTCTGACCATAACGACGCCGGGATAAAAAGGAAAAGAAGAAGCATGGCAACCCTATTCTTCTTATTAGTCATGTTGATTTCTCGCAGCAATGTTTTTTAATGCATCGTCGCTTTCTATTTTTTCGTACGTCCCGTTTGCACTTTCCTTTACGAAAACGGAACCAAGGTGGGTGTGGACCGAGAACAGCTGTTTGTGTCGTTTCAAGCGAAGGGCTTGTTGGAGTAGTAATCTGTTTTTGGTTGTCAAACTCCCATGCATGTAGATGTTATTGTTTTTCCCGGTGTCTACGCCAATGTCTCGGAGACACAACTGCCGTTTTGTTGTTTTACAATAAAGGGAAATAGCTTTTAGGACGTAGTTTCTCTCTGTGGGAGAATTGAATTTAAGTATGATGGGAGAGTCATACTCACTATTCCGCTGCTTAGATCGAAATATAGCCTTCAATGTGGGAGGCATAGAGTCAATTGTGTGGCAGAGGTGATGGAAAAGCGATTTTAAATTCTCTTGCGGCAGTTGTGGAATACAGAATAACACGGCATCAGCTGCAATCTCCCTCCTCTCGAACTCCTCACATTTTTTCTCCAATTCTGCTACTTGCCCGTAGAGAGATTTTGTGTCACTCAAGTGGGTTTCCATGTCCTCAACTCGTTCGTGCAGGTCGTGGATAGATTTTCGCATCTCATGGACATGCGATGCTACATTTTTCTCAACGAGTTCAATTCGTTTGATTATATCGCCACGAAGGCTATTCACCTCCGCTGTAATTCTGTTGACGATTTCCTCCGTCCATTTAGTGATTCTCTGCTCCAGGTCGGTGAGAGGTATAACTGGTACCGGGACGTCTTCTCCAGACATTCTCTTTGTGGATGGTGTCGACCCGTGCTTAGGAGTAGAAAGAGAATCCTTTAATAGATTGGTCGTGGAACGCGTTTTACCCGCCATTGTTCGTAGAGGACAAGGAATGTAAGACAGATTTTAAATTTAAACTTGCCCAAAAATAAACAGAATACGTCTGTTGCTACTATCGTGATAAACAAACCCGTATAGGCTCACACTGTCACGCACTTTAAATAATAAAGTTGGTTTCTGTTTTATTGGTATAGAACTATAAGCTGGACGAGAAAAAAAAACACGTCTGTTCACTATTCACTGTACATTAGTATCGATCACGCTTTTGAATTCTGTCATCAATTGAATGCAAAAATTCATTGAAGTACCGGCGAAAATCTTAATTTTGTAAATTTTCAAGTTTTAAAAAAAGTAACTTAAAATCAAAAAATCGAACTCATAATTTTACTATAAGTAGATTATATAGTTTATTTAAATTTATTGATAAAATTTAAGTGATAAAACAGTGTTATGTGTCTTTTGCAAACAAAATGTCGGTTTACATGTAAAAGGATGTCTGTTTTTTTTTAGTTCTCTTAGCTTTTTTTAGGTCTAACCATACCCTAAGTCACGAAATGCAAATACTTCGGAATAGCGGTCTTTCTAATGAATTTGAATTTGTCTAAAATGGGAAATCCCCTAGTAAGAGTTTTACCTCTATATTTCCCATATCCTTTGCTTTTCTAACTCACTCTTGAACGAGCTTTCAAGGGCGAAGTACAAATTATAATAAAAAAAGTTGTAAAGTTGTAAATTGTTGTTTGATTGAAATTTAAAATAAACCATATTTGTTGGTGTTTAAAAACATAATTGTTAAACCAATACGTGAATGTGTTAGATGGATGTTCGAAAACGTCAATACCAAAAAAAAATTAATTTGGAGGAAATGACTGATGATCAATTGGCTGAATTCATAGATTCAGTAGAAAGCGACGATGAACTTTATAGCAGCGATCCAGATTACGTTATTGATAACATTGGGCCGGATAATTTAGCTAACTTTTCCGAAAATGATGCACAGATAATTGAAGAATGCATCCAGCAAATGAACGAAGCTGAGACAACAGATGCATTTGTGAAGGCTATGCACCTTAATTTCAGCGAAATCAACAATCAACAGATATGCAGCCACCCACTTCATCTGCCATTAAGGATTCTCGCCTCAAATCACTAAAAAGGCCGCGATCTCCATTGCCATCATTTGAGGCTACTGGGCCAACAATACAGCCTTCTTCCGGAGGCTTCACTAGTGAGCTTACTTCTATTGGAAAAGATTCAAAAAAGCCTTCCCGATTGGTCTGGCGCAAACGCTCTATGCGCTCTATGCACATGTAAATGAAGTTACATTTAATGGTCATGCATCACTTCCATTGAGTGTCATAAACCTTGCCACGCCAATGGAAATGTTTAAATTCTTTTTTACTGACGAAATCGTTGAGTTTATCATTGAAGAAACCAATCGTTGTGCTTTAACGAAAAACATAAACTCCGGATTCAAAACTTCTGCTCCAGAAATACGAAATTATATTGGAATAATGCTTTATATGTATGTCGCTGTACCGTTATCCTAATATGGAGAGTTACTGGGGCAAAAATTCCTTCCCATCCATCCATTTACTCTGCTCCTCCCAAACCCCAACGTCAAAAGGTTTCCTTCAAACCGACCCCAAACCCGACCCAGACCCCGAACCAAATACCCCCACCGACTTCATTTCCCAATTTCGACCTCAGATCAGGTGCAAAATACCCAAATTTCCGCAGTTCCCATATTCTCTACCCCACACCATGCTCCATCTCCTCTGCCCCCAAATCGAATTCCATCTCCTACAACACAACCAATTCCTCACCAATCCCTACATAAACAGGTCCCTCCATAACAAATCCTTCTTCTGTCTCCTCTCAATCTTTTATTGACCCCCTTCTGCCCCCCACAGTCAAACTTACCCAGCAAACCGCTAACCCCGTCGAATGTCGTTATGCTCTCTCTCGGTTAAGGGATAAAAAAACATACGAAAACATCCGACTCTTCCTAGCTTATCTCCATGACAAGTCAGACTCCGTTTGCTACGAAGGAAAAACTAACACAAGCGTAAGGGTATCAATCGAACAGGAAGGTCTTCCTGCTGACTTCGCTAGCCTCAAAAACCTCTTCGTAAAATACCACGAATTCTTCAATATTTCCCCTCAAAAAGTCTCAAATGATCTCGAAACTTTCCGGCAATATATACACTCAAAACGGATATAGCACCTCCAGCGTAGCCGAGCCGACCACGACAGGTTTTTTCGTTCCTAATTGTCGCCATCCTCCTGTCACCCACACCCTCTGCAAAAACCTCCCTCTTACTATTTATTATCAAAATGTAAGAGGTCTCCGCTCGAAAACCCAAGCTATCCTGCAACAATCACATGCTTTGTCCTTTGATGTCTTCGCGTTGACTGAAACGAACCTGATCCCCAGCATAAATAACCTCGAACTGTTCCCACCAAATTTTAATGTTTATCGCGATGACGAACTCAGCCGACTTACTGACGGTTGTCCTTGCCGAGGCGTTCTACTAGCCGTCCTTAATACAATTGACTCTTCCCTTATTGCAGTATCATCCTCCCCACTTCTCGACTTTGTTTCAATTAAGATTGCTCTACCCCAGAAGGCACTATACATCATTTGTTTCTACATCTTGCCCTCACAACCTATTGAATCCTATGAACTCGCCATCAACACAATCGACCAATTAACCGATTTAAGAAACCCTCAAGATGAAATCCTTGTTTTCGGTGACTTCAACCTTCCTCATCTTAAATGGATCCAATTAGACGATCAATCGCCTTACACTGCCACCAATCCCACTACTGCCAAAGAATGTCTCTTCTTGGATCGCCTAACAGATTCAAACCTCAGCCAAGTTAGTGGCGTACTAAACTACATGGGTAGACAACTCGACCTCATATTCACAACCGATCCTCTCAACTCTTCTGTTTCACTTAGTCCCCTTTCCCTTTCAACCTTCGATAACTTCCATCCTCCTCTCCTCCTTTCCTTCTTTCACGATTCTCCATCACAGAATAAACCTCCTACAGTTCTGGCCTCTTACGATTTCCACAAAGCAAAATTTCATCTAATAAATGAATACCTTAAAAATGCCCCTCTCAATTTTGAAAACCTAACCGTAAATGATGCCATATCCATATTCTACAGGGAAATATTTTACTCTATCTCTCTTTACGTCCCCGTTTCACAACGCAAAACTTCGTCCACCTCCCCACCCTGGTATAATCGCAGGCTTCGTTCTCTAAGAAACAAAAGAAATAAGCAATGGACAATCTTCCTTCGTACTCAATCATCCAATGACTTTTCTAACTACCTGGGCAGCTATCTCCACTTTACCGCCCTACACAACTTCCTCTATCAACGGTATTTAACAGAAACGCAAGCCAATCTTATAAACGATCCAAAGTCCTTCTTTAAGTTTGTTAACTATAAAAGAAAATCCGATGGCTACCCTACCTCCCTCTCCTTCCACGATCAAACCTCGAATGATCCCAATATTATCGCCAACTTTTTCGCCACCTTTTTTAAACAGTCTTTCGCCGACGACTCGTTTGCTCCAGACTTCTCATACTTTCATTATCTACCGAATTTTTCTCTTGGACCATTTATCCCACACACAGTTGATTCTCATGTCATCGAAAACAAATTAAATCTACTTAATGATGAATTCACTCCTGGACCCGACGGTCTCCCTGCCATATTTCTAAAAAAAATGCTCCTCAACCATCTCTCGCCCTCTCTCGAAAATCTTCACTCTATCCCTATCCCAAGGTGAATTCCCCCGCTTATGGAAAAACTCATTTATCACCCCTATACATAAAAAAGGTCCGAAGAACGTTGTTAACAACTATCGTCCCATTGCCAAACTATCACATATACCTAAACTCTTCGAGAGTGTTTTGTACGAAACACTAAGTTTTCGCTGCAAGTCATTAATCTCCCCTAGACAACACGGTTTCCTCAAATGCAGATCCACAACCACTAACCTTGTTGAATTTGTGTCCTTTACCCTATCAGCCTTAGAGAACGGCAAAGAAGTCGACGTTATCTCAACCGATTTCAGTAAAGCCTTCGATAAAATCTCCCACAGACTGATACTCTTCAAATTGTCCTCCCTTGGCTTCGACCCCATCTCTTTGAAGTGGATATCTTCTTACCTGGAAAATCGCTATTATAATGTTCGTTTTAGATCTGCCTTCTCTAACCCCTTTTTAGCCTCCTCCGGCGTCCCCCAAGGCAGCCACTTAGGTCCACTTCTTTTCGTTCTTTCCATAAACGATCTTGAATTGGTGATCAAACACTCCCACATCTCATTATACGCCGACGACACCAAGTTCTTCAAGACCATTTCCTCCAGTCATGACTCTTCCCTTATTCAATCTGATCTCAATAGCTTTTCCATCTGGTGCTCCAAAAATTGCTTAGAGCTTAATATTTCCAAATGCCAATCAATTACCTTTTCACGTAAACGAATCAAACCTCCTCCTCGTCTCTACTTCCTCAATAATCAACCCATCTCCACGGTTCAAGTCATTCGCGATCTTGGCATATTATGTGACCAAGAGCTTAATTTTCGGGCACACATCGATGAAATAATCCTTAAAGCTAATTCTGCACTCGGTTTCGTGAAGCGATGGTCTAAAGAATTCTCGGACCCTTACGTTACCCGATCTCTTTACATAACCTTTGTCCGGCCCCTTCTTGAATACGCCTCCCAGGTGTGGTCTCCCTACCAACAAACCCACATTTCTAGAATCGAAAGCATCCAACGCCGATTCCTACGTTTTGCTCTTCGAGGTCTCCCCTGGGGCAATCCTTTGATTTTACCACCCTACCAAGACCGCCTTAAACTAATCAACATGAACACGTTGGAAGAAAGAAGAGTTGTATCTGACATTCTTTTTATCCATCGTCTCCTTTCAGGTACCATTGACTGCGCGACTCTCTATAACTCTGTCTCTATCAACACTAACCCCCGCAACGTACGAAATCCCCGTCTCTTCTATCTACCCACCCCCCGTACTGCCTATGGCTCCAATGAACCTATTTCTCGTATGCTGGGAATTGTTAATTCGAATCCTTACTTCGATTTCAACCTCAGCACTCGATGCCTAAAAATCCGCCTTCTTAATCACCCTCCCCTTCTCCCTACCTAGTAAGTGAGATTAGGTTAAGATTAGATTAAGCTAGCTTGAATTAAGCCCAATAAATGGGGGCGTTCGCCCCCACGAAAATTAAAAATTAAAAATTCAAAATTGTATGCCATTACATCGATTTTCAGCAATTAAGAGGTTTAAGAGGTCTCGACTCTCGCCGTTCGGAATCGGCTTAAACTGTAGGTCCCGTTCACTTGTGTGAAAAAAAAAACAAATCGCACACAACATAAGTGAATGGGAGAAGCTAGGCTCTGGCTCTTCATGAGCTGTAACGCCATCTAAGAAGAAGAAGAAGAGGTTTTTATGTTTTCAAGATCAATCCCAGCGTAAAAAGTTTAGAATCCGTGCTCTAGCCAATAAACTGAACCAGCGGTTTGATTCGATCCCAATAGGCTAGACTTTGTATTGATGAACAAATGTGCAGTACCAAGACGAAACACCATCTTCGTCAATACATGCCAAACAAACCGCACAAGTAGGGTGTCAAATTGTTTGTTCTTTGCGACTCAAACGGATTTTCCTATCGTTTTGAAGTCTACAATGGTGCAGGTGATAATGTCATCTTACCTGGCACACCAGATCTAGGAGCCACATCCAATGTTGTTGTTCGGTTCGCCCGCAAAACAATCGCAAACAATACTCAAGTTTGCTAATTATATTCTATACTTCGACACATTGCTACCTCTTTTGGTCTATTTACGAGCCCGAGGAATCTTCAGTTTAGGCACAGTGCGAGGTGATTTTTTAAAATCATTTTTACGCTATAAAATTTAATAATTTTTTTTATATAGCTAATCGTATACCAGCATGTAAGTTGCCGACCGACAATCAAATAAGTAAGGAAAGTAGAGAATATATAACATCAATCGATGGAGTGGATGTGAATACCGTTTTATGGAAGGACAACAAGTGTGAACGGTTGGCTTCCACCTACGTAGGTATTTGAGAGATCTAATCGTGATCAAAGTATAGCAAAGGCAACTCGATATGACAGAAAGCAGAAGAAATTCGTCAAAATAGACTTCCCCCAAATCATCCGGGAGTATAATGCTCATATGGGTGGGGTGGACCTTATGGATGGGCTTATGGGTCGATACCATATTCGAGCAAAAAGCCGAAATATCATGGCAAGGCTTTTTTACCATTTCATTGATATGGCCGCAACAAACGCATACGTTCTATACAAAAGAATTCATGCCCAAAAACGTAACAATTTGTCCGAAAAAGAACAACTTCTGCAGCTTCCACAATTTCGGGAGCAAATAGCTGCTGGACTTGTTTCTTTCAAAGAAAAAATACCAGTTGGACGACCATTATCGGCTCAAAGTGTGGAGCATTCAAAATCACCAGTTCCTAGCACATCCACTGTTGGGAAAAGAGCTGTTCACCCGGCTGCTAATGTTCGATTTGATGGAGAAAATCATTTTCCAGTTTGGGCGGAAAGAGCCGAAAAGAAAAGGTGTAAGCACTGTAAGAAGTCGTACACTCAAGTCATTTGTTCAAAATGTAATCTTCATATTGGCTGTAATGTTAACAAAAATTGTTCTTGGGATTATCACCATAAGAAATAAAACATTTTATGTTCGTTTCCTATTTCTTTTTGTTAATAAAATAAATTGAATTATTAATTCCATCGAATTATTTTTTTTACTCGCAAACCGATAAGACCGAGCAGTTGGCATTGGAAATCTTTGGGCACTTTTTCGATGATGATGCGATGAATTTGATTGTGGAGCAAAGCAGGACATACGCACTGAACAAAAACTGTCACACATTCATGTTTACAAAAGAGGATCTGAGAAAGTTTGTTGGTACAATGCTTTATTTCCAGTTATCACATTTTACCTCAAGAATCATTGTATTGGTGCTTAGACGAAGATACAAGAATTCCGTTGGTAACTAACGCCATGTCCCGCAATCTATTCAAAAAAATCAAGCACTTCATCCATTTGGCCAACAACTCATGTATTGACAAGACTGATAAGATGGCCAAGGTTCGACCTTTTATTCAAATGATTTCCAAAAATTATCAAAAATGGGGTTTTTTTTCATGATAAGCTTTCTATTGACGAGGCGTTGATAAAATACTTTGGTCATCATTCCGCAAAGCAATTTATTCGTGGAAAGCCTGTTCGTTTTGGATACAAGGAGTGGATGCTTTGCAGTAGCGATGGATATTGCTATAATTTTGACATATATTGTGGTGCCAAAAATGTAAGTTCAAGCAATAAATGTTTATCCCTTGAATCTCTTGTGGTGCTTGATTTGCTGGAAGTAGTAAATACGCCAAGGGACCACACCTTATTTTTTGATAACTATTTCACAAGCCATGACCTTATGGCTACCCTACGCAAAAAAGGATTCCGTGCAACAGGTACGGTTCGTGACAATAGGACAAAAAAATGTCCACTTAAATCTCTGAAGACGGTAATGAAAGCAAATCATCAATAACATCTTGTTAGCGCCTTTGAAAGATAATGCTGTTGTAACCGTTGCAACAAATTACGACAGTTTGGAACCACTAGGAAAAGTCAAAAGATGGTCAACAACAGAAAAAGAAAAGGTAATCATTTCTCAGCCAAAACCATTAGTTGCATACAACAAGGGCATGGGTGGGGTCGACCTTCATGACCAATTTGTCAATAATTACCGAATAAAAATAAAGGGTAAAAAATGGTGGTGGCCATTGTTCACACATATGCTCAACTCAATGGTGGTGAATGCTTGGCGACTTCATTGTTTGCAAACCAATGAAAACCGAAATCTCCTTTCATTTGTTAGGACTATTGCAAGGACTATGTACCAAAATCTGTGATGGAGGGCATTTCCCCAAAAAAAATTAAAAATCAATTAAGATGCCGGATTTGTCACAGTAGAGTTCGATGGTGCACAGGACACTGATCGCTGATGCAGGCCTCGAACATTGTGTCAAGTCTGGAGTAAACAGGGGCTGCCCGCAAGGTGGCGTCTTGTCTCCGCTGTTATGGTGCATGGTGGTCGACTCTCTGCTAGATGCTCTCAATGCCTCTGAAATCTATGCCCAGGCCTATGCGGATGATGTTGCTGTTCTCTCTGTCGGCTCATGTTTAGCTAATGTCTGTCTCAAAGCGCAGGCGGCGCTAAACGTGATCGAAGACTGGTGCACGAGAAATGGGCTGTCGGTTAATCCTCTTAAGACCGATGTCGTTCTCTTCACGAGAAGGAGGAAAACAACTGGCATTGCTCAGCTGGTGCTAAAAGGCATTCCCATCCCTATATCCAAGGAAGCTAAGTATCTGGGAGTCATTCTAGATAACATACTTCTCTGGTCAAAACATGTTGAGTCCAAAACCACCAAAGCGCTGTCAGCTTTCTGGCAATGCAAAGGTGCCTTTGGCAAAACATGGGGCTTATCGCCGAAAAAGGTCCTTTGGATCTACACGGCAATGGTAAGACCGATAATCTCATATGCATCGGTTGTTTGGTGGAGCAGGCTGACACGAAAACACGCTGTGGCTTCACTCACCAAACTCCAAAGAGCGGTCTGCCTCAGTTGCACGGGGGCTTTCCCCAGCACACCGGGAGCTGCTTTGGATGCTATGATGAACCTTCCCCCCCTTGACATATATATCAGAGGGTTGGCACTGAAAACTATTTCTCGCCTAAAGAGGAATGGTCTTTGGTACAACTCGCAGTGGAGTGAGGGTGTACTTGAGAGAGAAATATCCTACGATCACTGTCTCATGGATATGCCCTCTGACGCAATGACACCTGCCATCCTACTGCGCTGTAACTACACAGTCACATTTCCTTGGCGTCAGGACTGGCTTTGGCCAGACACTGAACCTGGAATAGAATGTCTTCGCATCTTCAAAGATGGCTCCAGGACTGATCAGGGATCCGGCGCCGCAGTTTTCGTCGAGCGCGAAAACATTCGACTGCACTTCTCGTTAGGAAAATATGCATCTGTCTTCCAGGCGGAGATTTACGCAATCCTAGTGGCCATGCACTATGTTGTGAAACACAGATGGAGGGGAAAGTGCATATGTGTCTGCAGTGACAGCCAAGCTGCACTCAAAGCTGTTTCCAATCCTCTGTCCAACTCCAAACTAGTGCATGAACTCAAGACCTTTTTGAACAAAGTCGGAAGACTTAATTCACTTAGGCTTGTATGGGTTCCAGGTCACTCTGGAATCCCAGGAAACGAGATCTCCGATGAACTCGATAGAAAAGGCTCAGAGGAGAGTTTCTCAGGGCCTGAACCCGCCTTAGGTCTACCAGCTTCAACGGTTAAATCTGACATCAATGACTGGGTCTTTAACGTACACAGTCGCAGATGGAAGGAATATCCAGGATGCAGGATGACTAAGCGCGTACGCCCTGACGTCTGTAAAAAGTCCGCAACATTCTTCTTATCCTTAAGAAGAAATGACTGCAGAAGGCTAACGGGCGTCATTACGGGCCATTACCAGGCCATTTGCCAGGCATCTTTACGTGCTTGGCATCAGTGAGACGCCTACCTGTGCTGCTTGTTGCTAGGAGGACGACACAGCGGAACACTTTCTCTGCGACTGTCCCGCCTTCGCTCGTGCACGGTGGCGCACCCTTGGGGCCGACGTGGTGGGTGCCGAATCTCTTAGCTCAACATCACTGAAGCCCCTCCTCACTTTTCTCCGGACAACGGGGAAAATACAATAAAGACAAGGTGTCTGTCTGGCAGTACAATGGACCAGTACTTGTGTCTGAGTGCTCCAGTAGATAGTAGAAGCCTCCAAAAAAATAAAAAAAAAAAAATAAAAAAAAGAGTTCGATGGATATGTGAGAGGTGCCAAACTACATTTTGCACCGAAAAAGAATGTTTTAAAATATTTCATAACTAGGTAAAGAATGAATCCATATCTGGCCAGTGCACTCGCTTGAGTACACCCCTTTAAACACCAAACCAAAACTTTTTTTTTTTTTTTAATTGTATTTTTGGTCAAATATATCACTTATTAAATAGTATTTTTAAGGTTTTTCATTTATTTTTATTTTTAAGGTGCTTGGTTTTTAATGGGTTAAAGGGTTTTTCAATAAGAGCTCGTAGGTGTTGAAATGGAATAAAACAAGCTTTGTGTGAGGCATTAACAAAATTCTTTTTTTTTGGTTTGTATGGAATATGACACCGTTCAAATACCCGCCTCGGCTTTATACGGTGTCCCGGATCCGAGTGGTCAAATTTTCAATGACTCCTCCGCATAGATCCGGCTGAATTTGAGCGATGGCCTGTGATATGTTCATCTTAAAGGCATTGGTTGATTGTGGTTTATTCGCATAGACTTCAGGAAATTCCACAAGAAAAAAATTAGGGGGATCAAATCGCATGAACTTGGTGGCCAATTCACGTCACCTCTGCGAGAGATAACGCTCTTATCGTTCGCGCAGAATGTCGATCGTGGCGCCCGCTGTGTGGCACGCATCTCCGTCTTACTGGAACCAAATGTCGTCTAGGTCCATTTGATTCAATTTAGGCCATAAGACATTGGTTACCACCGTTCTGTAGCGCTCGCCATTGATGGTGACCGCTTCATCAACGTTATTTCCGAAAAAATATGAACTAATGACACCAGCGGACCAAAATCCACAAAAAACAGTAACTTTTGGAGAATACATTGTCAGCTGGTGAATCTCCTTTGGGTTAGTGGTCCCATATAGGACAATTTTGCTTGTTAACACAAAAATATAAACATTGTCAGCTGTCAAAACGCACAACCAAGTAGCCAGTAGCTCTACTCTGGCGTTGAGTTCGAGCTTACGATATTAGCCGAGGAAACGCCTGACGTCGCATTACATATGAATTTATTGTTCTACTCATGCTGTCAAAAGCCCAAGCGCTCGAACGCTGCGTTGTGATACGGCCTTAAATGTCAAGACACATAACGGGCCAGAGGTAGGGTGGGAGAGAGGGAAAGAGGGAAAGAGGTACCGGTGCACATTAGTTTTAAGTGTTTGTGGATTGTAATGAGTGCGAAAAGTGCGTCCGAAGACATGCTTGAGGGTGATTTGTAGGCATTTCGGGTGATTCCGGGAGACGTATGTATATTGCGGTTAAATCCTTGAAGGGGCATTGTTTGTTAAAATAACGATAAAACAGAGAGAGAATGAGAGAGAGAGGGAGAGAGGGAAGGCATTGCGTCGATGTTCGAGTGAGTCGATCGACTTCGCTATATTGTTGTCTTCTATGAGTTTTATCGCTCGCTTTTGCATTCTATCTAGTAGGTGCCGAAAGGCCTTGAAAGCACTAAGTCAGATATGATCGTTATACTCATGCTTGGGGTGGATGTAGGCTTTAAATTGAAGCTAGATCAGATATATTATATATGTACATACATATACAGGGTGTCCCACGAGCAGTGTGCCAAAAAGCTAGAGCGTGTAGGTCTAGTCAAGACAAGAAAAAAATCGTATGGGAGGGGGGGGGGTCTATTTCCCCCGTTTAGCCGGGAGGGGCAACACCCTGTATAATGATATTTCTTGCATCATTTGAGGAAACCTGGTCCAACTAAAAGTTTTATTAACAAAAAAAGTTGTACAGTATGGCAGTCAAACTTCATCAGTCAGTATCTTCTAAACTATAAAATAACTGAAGTGAAATAATGTGAAAATGAAACGCCAAATTATTAAAATGCTGATAAACTTTATTTTAAACTTAACAATATTTTCATTTCTTATAAAAAAACAAACATAAACAAAATAACACTATACATAAGCCAAAAAAAAAAAAAAACTTGTACACTTCATAAATTCATTTTTCTTCGTGAACTATTGGGACGTGTTACTTAGCCTAGCATTTTGTGTGGTACCCTTTATTATCTAAGACCATTTGAAGCCTCTTAGGCATTGAAAGATCCAAGTTTCTGGTATTGTCCGGGGTAATTGTCTGTCATATCCTTTCGAGCTCTGTTTTCAGCTCTGCCTTGTTTGAAACCGTTTTTTCCCTTAAATTTTTTTTTCAATAAAAGCCCATAAATGCTCAATAGGGTTGAGATCCGGATTTTTGGGTGGATGGGGAAGTACTTTCTTCACATTATATAACAGCCATTCCCTCACTAATATGGACGAATGGAGGAAGCAAAAGTGTTCTTCTAGCCCCAATTTTGCGGCAGTAGGAGGCAAATTATTTTTTTAATATTATTAAATAATCAAATTTGTTCATTGTTCCTTTGATTGATTCCCTATACCGTTGGCTGCCATCGCACGCCACACCATAACGGATCCTCCACCGTGCTTTACAGTGGCGTTAACATTTTTGAGGTCGAGAGCCTCACCCTTTTTACTTCACACGAATCGCAGACCATCAGACCCGAAAATGTTAAATTTGGATTCGTCTGTGAAAATAACAGTATTCTAGAACACTGGTGATTATTAGCTTGAGTGATAGCAGACAGCATTGTTTTTTAGATGCATTAAATTCCACTCTATTGTTTATACCCCTTTTATTAAGTGCTTAACATAGGCTGCAGTTCCAGTTTTACGGCCGAAGAGCAAGGACGTGAGTTCTGGAACGAATATGAAAAGCTAAGAGTACTGTCATCAGCAAAGGAGTGTGAGCAAAAGTAGCAGTTAAGAGATCATTTATAAAAATGAGGAAGAGTGTCGGTGATGGAACAGAGCCCTGGGGAACACTGTTTGGTGAGTATCAGAATTGAAACCGTCCAAAACAATTTGAATTGAATGGCCCGAAAATCCATAGAAGAAGAGACTTATCGATACCATAAGCACGCATTTTCGACAAAAAGAGCCTGATGCCAAACTCTGTCAAATGCTTTTGAAATGGTGCAAAGAAGGTCTGTAGTTCAAGTCTGTCCATAGCCAAGAACAATTCCTATACGAAAAAAACGGTGCAACAACAAGATTATCAAAGAATGCTGAAGAATGCATAACACTCATAGCATAAGACCACTTCAAAATTCACACTCTGTGTGTGCATTTCCAATATAACACCTTAATAGCATGAAAAAAAGAAAAACCTTACTGTGAACTTCAACCAATGCGAGAAGTTCAGTCATCCTATCTCATCCTATCTAGGACAACCACCTTCGGAGAGTAGTGAACGAACATCTTCTACACAAACCATCAGCACCACGTCCAAGTTGTGTGACAAACACTATAAGAGCGTATTATCAAAAAAAAAAAAAAACTTCAGTATATCAATAATCGGCGAAAGCCTGATGAATGATGAAAAAGCTGAAGATGAGAAAACTTTCTCGAAAGTTTGGAGTATGAAATCTGTGGCAGCAAAATTAGTTTAAAAAAATTTGAATTTAGAGCGAGTCATATGGGTTTACGGGCTTTCCTTATTCCGAATTTTAATGCCCATAAAAGACACTTCATAACATGACCCTCTTTATCAATTTAGTTATTGTAGAGTCCAGTTCTAAAACCGTTAATATCCGATTGCTCTCCGCATGTCCATATTTTTGTCGTTGTCAATAAAACCGACACTCACAGCTTCCGATTGTCGTTCTAGGATAATAATCTCAATTTGTCCACCTCTCTCATCACCATGGGTCATACCATCACAACATTATCCTCTCATCCATGTACACATTGCACATTTTGAATTTGGAAAAGATAACCGTCAGATAAGGCTTGGCAATAACCATAAACGGACTATAACGGACTTTAATACTTTCTGCTGCTGGTATGCCTCTGGTAAATTAAAAAAAATCCAATTAAGCGATTCCACGATTTATTCGTATTCGAATATCACCGGCTTCATCGTCCCTATCGTCCTCAACGCACATGTTCCGGGGTCGGCCTTGGCAAATGGCAGAATTCCATTTGGAATTTTATTTTTGTTGGTCATTCGGTTCCAGTACATCTTGCAGACGAAATGTTCAGTTTTGATAGCTCACTGGAGTGGTCACGACGTAAGATGGATTGAATCGCTTTAGTCAATTGCTTACAGAATTTGGTTGTAGCGTTGCTGACACCATGGAGTGGGAGGGCGAGTGCGAATGTCCTGAACTCAGTCCTGTGAACTCAATTGGTTTAATAACATTTCAAGGATCTCAGTCATATGCCTCGGCCTGGAGTTTCTAAACAACAAGGTGGATTAAGTCCGGATGGTTGGATGGGTGTGTCTTCTACTAATTAACGTCAAGTTTCGCTCGGGTTGATTTGATTGCTTGGAAGTGAGGGCGAAGAATTCTGATTTGGTGCAGAGGGAAGTTTTTTTGTTATTTTAAAGCAATTTTAGTGTGGGGAGGGGGTGACCTTGGAGATGATTAATTAAATCCAGGAACGTGGATGTGAAACTAATGAAGGGTACAAACGAGCAGATCGAATGAACGTGGTTAATGAAAAATATTTGCTGAGGCATGTCTGCTTACTTTTGCAGGTTGAAGTGTTGAGGAGAAATTTTATTCGTTTGAAATTACATTATTTTCTTGAACTGATTTAAGCTTCAGTATCCAAGGCCTACTTATTATAATTAAGCAATTTTTTGGTATAGCATTAGTTATGAGAACAAAAAATGATTTAAAAAAAATGGGTTCTCGGTTGTGACAGGGCTAGTGAAAGTACTTTTTTTCCATTTGGTAATTTTGAACATAAGATGCCAGAGTGCTTAAGACGCCTAACATCTTCATTTTGCTCTTCACAAGGCAATATTAAAAAATTCTGATCGTATGAAGTAATAGGTAGCCTCTCTGATTGCTGGCAACAGGCTAAATATCCAATTTGAATTCCAATGTCGAGATACATACATGTTTATCAGCATATTTTATATTGTAGGGGAAGGTAGTGTACCTCGGAATTTTTAACGTATTTTATTATTTTTTTATTTTTTGACTGACGATAAAAACGAGCTGGTATTTAGGGTGTGGTTTTTCCTTTGAAAATTTAAAGATCTCATCGGCTGAGCCAATATTTTTCTACATTTGAACTAAGAATTTGGTAGGTATCTAACCGTTTCAAGGTGCACGAAAGTAGTATACCTTGGAGCAAAGTAGGGCGTACCTTGGAAAACTGACAAAAGTTGCAAATTATGTGATAAATTAAAATCAAAACTATTTATTTATTTAACAAAACAAATTAAATGCATGTTTTTAAGAAAATTAACCTAAAATTAGATCGCCTTTTAAATCGTAATTGACTTTGTCATCTTTTATTATAAATTCTGAAAATTTCCAAATACTATTCTGTCAAGAGGCTGCATTTCATGCAAGGTATGCGGCGGAAGAGTTAGAAGTACAACCCCATGCTGCCTTGCAAGATTAATTGCGGGGAGAGGTATACATATGTGTGTCATGGTTGTCGATAATTAACAACACTGGAGTTGGCTTAGAGTGCGAATAAAGTGCTTTAGGAGCTATATGAAAAGTTCCTCGTTTGGAACATTGTTAAGCATATGGGCTCTGAAATTTACCCTTGGAAAAATCATCACCGTAGGTACATGGTTTCTTATGGCACTAATAGCTGCAATCTTCTTCTTTTCCTTTTTTTCCGGCGTCGTTATGGTCAGAAGTGTAGGACCATAACCTACCCACTTAACTGCATTCCTACTGGTCCGCTTGTGGGGTCCCCCGGTTTGACCTCAGAAAGTAGTGGCAGGCTTCCCGGTTTGGGATTACTTCATCGCTGAGGCCAATCAAATGCTGGTGTTTTTGCATTTGTTTGCACCAACTGTTTTTCGGCCTGCCTTTTTTGCGTGTTGAAGTTGGAACGTTGATTGATATCGCCTTTTGGACGGGGTTCAAAGGATCTCTCCTTTGAACATGGCAATACCAACTGAGTCGGTCGCACTCTATCTTTTTTGTGATGGTTTCTTTTACGTGGAGGCTTCCTCGGATCTTTGAACTTCTAATTCTGTCACGCTTTGTTACTTCCGCTGTCATGCGAAGCATCTTCATCTCAGCTGCCGTTAATTTGCTCTCATACTTTTTGTGCATTGTCCAGCATTGTGAACCGTATGTGAGCGCCGGACGTACAACTGAAGTGTAGAGCCTTCCTTTCAGCTTAGGGGGCATTTTTCGATCACAGAAGATGGCGGAGTTTTCCCGCCACTTCATCCACCCTACGCTTACGCGATGGTTGATTTCGTCATCACAAGTTGCTTCTTTATTAATCATAGATCCCAGATATTTAAACTTTTCACACTTGGGAAGTACTCTTCCATTCAAGTAAATGTCTGGAATAGGCTGATGAAGGTCAGAGAACGGGCAGCATAGATACTCTGTTTTCTTTGAACTAATACGATACCCGTGTCCCTCAAAAATGTCCACCCACACATCAAGTGATCGTTGTAGGGACGCCTGATCATCACTTATAATTGCTCCATCGTCAGCAAAGAATAGCTTGTGCACATTGGGGTCCGTCACTTTTCCTTCAATCAAGGACTGCTATAAAGAGCAGTGGACTGAGGACGCTCCCTTGGTGTACACCGACTTTGATTGCGAACTCTTCGGTGACTCCTGCGGTGCATCTTACTCTTGTCGTTGCTCTCTTGTACATGTCCATGATCACTCGCACGTAGGTTTCTGGAACTCCTTTTTGTCTTAGCGCTACCCATAAAAGATCTCTTGGCTGCCGGTCAAAGGCCTTCTCGAAATCAACCAACACCATATGCAAGTCCTTTGAAGAATCACGATGCTTTTCCATCATGACCTTTATACTTTGGATTGCATCTGCAATCTGGATTGCACCCGAGACAAACCCGCACTGGTCATCAGATAGTCGTATTATTTTCCGCAGTCGGCTATCTAATACCCGTTCAACGATCTTCATGGTGTGCGACATCAGCTTGACAGAACGGTAGTTATCACAATTTCGCGTATCACCCTTTCCTTTGTGCAATGGAAGAAGATAGCTTTCCCTCCATTGATTAGGCATAGTGTCGCCTCTCATAAGTTTGGAGATAAGAACCATGAGCCATCTAGTCCCGATGTCTCCCATCTTTTTCCAGAACTCATAGGGTATCCCGTCCGGCCCAACAGCTTTTCTTTTCTTGGAGTTTTTAACCGCCTACCGAACTTCTTCGACTGTGATGTCGGATATTTCGGCATGATTCGGGGCGGCTCTTGGAAAGTACACTCGGGGAAACTGTTCGTTCAGAAGTTCCTCGCAATACTGTCGCCATCTGTGGAGAATTTTTTCGTCTTCCACAAGGAGTTGGCCTTCAGCATTGTTAATAAACTTTGGGAAACGAATCTCCTGAGCATTTCTTCTTCTCTGGGCGGCTATCTTAAAGATATTTGCTCCTTTGTTCAAATTGCTTTGTCGAAGCTCCTGGGTAGCCTGGTTCCTGTCAGACGCGGAAGACGATATTTCTTCCAACTCCTGATAGAGGCCTTCCATGCTTTTCGCTTTGAATTGGGCGCACTTTTTCTTCGCGATACCTTTGCAATATCTATATACCTTTTCACGGCGAGCTTTTTCCTTTCTATTAGTAGAAGGGCACCTTGACCAAGCTTGGAAAGCCATTTTCTTTTCGTGTATCACTGCTTTGGCTTCGTCTGTCCACCACCAGGTTTTTTTTGCGTGTTGGCAGGGGCCTTTAGATGTTCCGAGCAGTGATTTGGCTTTCTCCAGGCCAGATTGTTGTAGGGAATCCCACATGTCTTGTGCTCTGCACTCCTCATTACCGACCTTATCGATAATGGAAAAGAGGTAGTTTTTCATGTTTCCTTTCTCCTTTCTGTTTTCCTTTATCCAGCTTATACCACTTGATTCTCTCAGACACCTTCGTTTGCTGCTTTGACTTCTTACTCGCCTCCATAAAAAATTCAGTCAGGAGGAGACGGTGTTGAGGGGCGATCGCGTCTCCCAGGATCACTTTGCAATCTTTAACTCGGGGCTTCATGAATCTGGATACCAAATGATAGTCTATTTGAGTTTCATTTCCGTCGCTGCTATAAGTGATCAGGTGCCGGCTTTGTTTGACGAACATGGTATTTAGCACTATAAGACCGTACGACTTGCACATGTTTAGGATATCTTCACCTGAAGAGTTTCTGGTGCCGTATCCCAGCCCTCCGTGGTAGTCTTCATAGTCTTCGCTTGTCTTCTCGACATGTCCGTTTAAATCTCCCCCAACAAACAAAAGCTCTTCCTTTGGGATGATTTTGACAAGGTTGTGGAAATCTAGCCAGAATGCATCTTTTTCTTTTTGTTCGCATTCTACTTGAGGGGCATATGCGCTTACGATGTACCTCACCATGCATCACCAATTTGAGAGCCATCAAACGGTCACTGGACTTTTAAATGGTTAAGACGTTGCCAAGTAGCTCTGCCGCATGGATGATAGCGATTCCATTTTTTCCTTGTTCCAATCCATAGTAAAACATCTTGTAGGCTTTTGTTTTAACGTCCAAGAAACGTGCCCGATTACCGGTGTTTCGCCATTTCGTCTCTTGTACGCACAGGATGTCTACTGGCCTTCTAACCATAATTTCTTCAAGCTCATAGCTGCGACCACTCATGCTTCCAACGTTCCAACTCGCGACTCTAAAGTGTGGCTTACGCCGTTGCATTACTTTGCTATCCCCCGGAAATCCTATAGCTCTGACCCGAGCATTGCAGCTCATCCCAATATCACGACCATTAGTAGTGCCTGGCGGGGTAGTGCCTATCCTTTTAGCGTTCTTTTCCATAATGCTACGGTTTGACGGTTTTCTTTCTTCTCCCTCCTTTTTTTGACACGGGCATGCTCCAGATTTTTTTTTTGTTTGATCTTACTCTTACAACACCGGTGATCTCCAGTCGTGTCAATCCACTGATTTGCATGCACACTTGTGGGGCAGTTCAATGGTCCCTAGGCTCACCTTGGTGTTTTCTAAATTGCCTAGATGTGATTTTTGTTTACCTTTGTTTAGTCGCCTTTTACGACAAGCGAGAGGTATCGCTGCAGGGATATTCTTAACCCGTCCCTGCACAGGTCGGCACTAATAGCTGCAATCATGGTGACATTAATACCACGTTCTACTGAGGTCATGCTAACTATCTGTTTTCACCCTTGGTAGCCATAACTTTCGGTGGGACATGGACAGTCGAATTGCCGGTCTCATCAAGATTGTAGATTCTACTCAAATTTGTAGCTAGGAAGACAATTTTTAAGGTTATTAAAGAAGCTCATAACATTGGGACGATTAAAGCTTGTTGACCTAGAAATACATACTTGTTCCTTCTCGTTCTTTTTCCAAGATTGACAAACACAAATACATTATTATCCAACTTTCTTTTTTTTTCTCAAGTGTTTAAGTAAGCTGTACTATTTCATTAACACATGACAATAAAACGAAATACCATGACTTTACGAGGATATGGTTAGGATTATTGCTCATTATCAGAAGATTCAGTAGGTTCAGTGGTGTTCATGGATGATGGTTTAGTGTCATAGATGATTAAGTTAATATGTTCATTGTAGACAGAAGGCATCGGGGAGTGAAGATAAACCGGATGTGGTGAACTTTCAGATGAGTATGTCATTCCATCCTCCTCGTCTTGAATATCAACAATATCTCTTTATTCTTTATTATTCGACGAAGTTTTTTGTTGGCTGTACTACTGAAGCTCTTAAGAACTGAGGTAATATATTCGCCAAATATCTGATCATGGTCATTTGGTTCGGATACAATTTTTGGCATTTACTCAAAATATCCTTATGTTTTCTTTTTTTACTTCTATTGCTGCTGGTCTCGTAAATCCTATATTTTTCTTTTCTTGAGCTGCACTTGAATGCTGTGGTTCTGATGGAATATCAGTTAAAGTATCCTGTAATAATAAAATAAACTCATTTCAGGTTCCATCTACTCAGTCTGAATGGTTGCATATAGCTGAAATTTACAATGAAAAATGGAAGTTCCCTAATTGCGTTGGATCATTGGATAGGAAACATGTGGTTTTCAAGGCACCAGGCAACAGTGGAAGCTTCTACTTTAATTATAAAGGATATCATAGTATTGTACTAATAATATTGGCAGATTCATGCTCTAAAATTACTCATATGAATGTAGGATGCAATGGACGTGTTTTTGGTGGTGGAGGTTTTTATCAAATATTATTATTTTCAGCATTGGAAAACCAAGAAGTTCATTACCGCTTCCGTTTGTTTTAGTAGCTGATGATGCATTTGCTCTAAAGCCTTACCTAATGAAACCATTCCTGTTTAGAAACCAAACCGCAGAGCCCCGATGTACTCTTGGTTAGCGAAACAAAGCTAAACCAGAAGCACAAAATCCGGCACAGTTCTTATAGAATAATTAGAAGCGACCGACCCAACGCTACTCAAGGCGGGGGAGTCACGATCTTTATTAAAAATAATTTTAAACATAAGGTCATATATAGCGGTGAAGTGCGGAGGTTCCAGATGGTAGAAGTCTGCATTGTGTGCATTCCTCTCCGAAATGGAAAGAGAATGTACATTATATCAGCTTATGCGCCTGAAGCACCTCAACCCAATGTTTTCATTGCAGGGCTCGAGACACTTTTTCGATCTCTACGCTTAAACTCGGTGGAAAACTTCTACATTCTGGCCGGCGCGGCGATTTAAATGCAAAACATAGTGATTGGGGAAATACCATTCCTAACACTAGGGGAAGCCTAATAAGTCACTGGTGCGTTCTTCACAACATTGAATATAGAGTCAAGTTGCTCGCAACGGATAGTCCGTCGTATCCTATGAGCGGGTCCTATCTGGATCTCATGCTAATAGACTCTCGACTGAGACTGGCAGACACGAACAAATGGTCTATTAACTGTCTACGGACCATTGTATACGACAGTGACCATTGCGGACTACGTGCCGTGATCACAGTACCTGACGAGTTCGTGGAGATGGCAGAGTATTTCCAAGCGCACCCCTACGATTACAGTAGGACGCGTTGGCCACGCTATGCCAATTCCCTAACGAGAGCGCTCACTTCGAGCGCCTCCTTCCCACCGTCTAATAGAAACCTGTCAAACTACGAGATTGACAGGTACCTCCAACAAATGGACGATATCATTAAACAGACAATGAACAATACGATACCACGCCAACGACAGCACGATACCACAAACCGAAACGCGACAATCGACGCACTGCACAGACAAAAATAGACTACTGACAAGACTCAAACTCTTGTACAGGAGGTTTACCGACAGACAAAACTCGGAAGTGAGGACACTGAAGTCACTGATTAAAAATCTCCAACAGTTGATCAAAGAGAATTACAGAATATCTGTAAGTTTGCATTGGAACAACAGAATTCGTGCTGTAAAATCCAACAGCGCGAGTATGTTCCCGCAAATAAATAAAATATTTCGGAGAAACAATCAGATAGTATTCGTCCAAACCACAAATTGGAAAACAGAGTTCTACTTCATGACTCCTACCTTAGAAGTGATATCGATCATTGGCGATCCGAGAATCTTGGTTTTACCAGGTTCGATGACGATTTCATGGCAAATAATGCCGTCACCAATGAAGGGGCTAATACCCTGTTCATTTCGATGGAAGATCTCCATATGATCTTTCAGTCATTGAAAAGGAAAAACTCCGCGGGTATCGACGGTATATCCAATGGTGTGCTTAGGCACCTTCCACCAGTGGCTGTAGAGAGGTACACCATCCTGTTCAACAATGCACTGAATAATGCATATTATCCAGTGCACTGGAAGACAGCGGTGGTGCAACCAATCCCCAAGGGGGGTAAGAACACCTCTAACCCGGCAAATCTCCGGTCGATAAGTCTCCTTCCGAGTATCAGCAAGGTCTTCGAGAAGGTGGTTCATAGGGCCCTGTCTAAATGGGTTGATTCCGGATAACCAATTCGGTTTCAGAGCGAGGCATGACACTATTCATGCCGCGTCGAAACTCGTGTCGGATGTCCAATGGAATAAATGCAAGAACCAATGCACGGGTGCCTGTCTGATTGACTTGGAAAAAGCCTTTGGCACCGTATGGCTAGAAGGTCTTTATTACAAGCTCAGTCCGCTGGGCATAAGTAAACCACTGCTATATATGATTTTTGACATGTTAACAGGTAGAAAGTTCGTAGTGAAAATTGCCAACGTGACTTCTACGTGACTTTGATATTAACAACGGACTGCAACAGGGTACGGTGAACTCGCCGCTCCGTTTCAGCATTTATTTCAGTGATTTGATAGCTTCTCTTCAACATTCAATAGCGTATGCGGACGATTTAATCGCGTACAGATCAGGTCCAACGATCGGCGTCATTGTCACTCTCTTGCAGCGTGACTTCGAAAAAATTCAGCAGTATAGTGATGACTGGAAGTTGAAGATCAACTGCCAGAAATCAGAATCTATTTTATTCAGAACGCCTTTGTCTAGGGCCTCTCGAGACACTATGAAAAATTGGCGCGGGTTCTTTCGCCCATTGGCGAAACAAAGTGTAGTCAGATACCTTGGGATCTGGCTAGACCAGTATCTATATTTTGACAAACATGTAGATGCTGCCCTGGCAAGTGTCCGGGGCGCTTTCGTTCTGACAAAATGGCTGTTTCATTGCAGCCAACTTGATTCCAGGGTGAAGGTAATCTGCTACATGGCCTTAATCAGGCCCATGGTTGCCTATGGATGTCCCGTCTGGTTCAATGTGAGAGCCAGCTTAATGGAAAGGATTCGGGTGTTTGAGAGACAATGTCTCAGGACTTGTCGCGGGTTACATAGGACACCCGAATCTGATTACACGAAATTTTACCCGAACGAGGTCCTATACAATAGGGCCAGGATTGTACGGATAGATAATTTTTTGATCAAACTGATTCGAAGCCACGTTGCGAGAGCAATGGCTTCGGTCAATAGCCTAATCTCCGGGGCTTACTACCCCAATGATTTATATCACGAGAGAGTGCGCCTTAACGGCTTTGTCCCGCCAGAAGCATTCCTCTATTTAGATAGATGTGAGCTGATACAGGATAGATTGGCGGTGCCGCTAATCTTCCACGTGGGTCGCAATTCCGTGGAACGGCGATTCCTCTACGGACCTGATGTCGCGCTCAGTGAGCCCGAGCGCCTGAGGTTCTGTAGTTCGGTCTCACGCCGGGATCGAGGACACGTAGTCCGCCAATATCAACGCTTTTGGTGGCTGGGGGGAGCTGCGTCAGTGGACACTTCAATGGCTTCAACCTCTTCAAGGCAGGGCTTGCCTAACACCAATGGCAGGCTTACATAGGCTAGGGTAGGGTAGGGTAGGTTAGGGTAGGATAAAACAAAAAAAGGATAAAAACCAAAAAAAAGTATAAACATATTGGGGGTACAAATTAATTCGGTCCGTTTTCAAAAGATGGCGCCACCTGCAAGTTGTGGCTGATCTTGGAAGCGATTACCTACTTCATTGGAAAGGTGTGACATCTGTCAACAATAATTAGTGTGCATCAGCGTCTGTTTCTGACAACAACATTGTTTTTTGCCTCTTCGAAAATGTCCGGATTTGTCTTAAATAAACAGCATTTGCGGGAAGTTTTGATTTTCTTTTTTAATTGGAAGAAAAGTGCAGCTGAAGCCCATCGAATGCTTGCAGAAGTTTATGGTGAATCTGCTCCGACCGATAAATCATGCAGAGAGTTGTTTCGAGGCTTCAAAAGTGGTGATTTTAGCGTCGAAGACAAAGAGCGCCTTGGCCAGCCCAAAAAGTTTGAAGATGAGGAATTGGAGGCTTTACTGGATCAAGATCCGTGCCAAACACAAAGTGAACTCGCAGAATCGTTGGGAGTGACTCAGCAAACAATTTCCGTTCGGTTAAAGAAATTTGGATTAATTCAAAAGCAAGGAAATTGGGTGCCTTTCGAGTTGAAACCGAGAGATGTCGAAAGGCGATTTTTCACCTCGGAACTGCTTCTTGAAAGACATCAAAGGAAGGGATTTTTGCGCCGGATCGTGACTGGAGATGAAAAGTGGATATACCCCAAGAAGAAAAAATACTATGCAAAGCCTGGTGAACCCGTTCCATCATGTCTACATCGACGCCAAAGAAAAACATCCACGGTTCCAAGGCCATGCTCTGCATATGGTGGGACCAGACGGCTGTGGTACTATGAGCTGCTAAAACCAGGCGAAACCATTGATGGGAAACGTTATCGACTACAACTAATGCGTTTGAGCCGTGCATTGCGTGAAAAAGCGGTCAAAAACTACCTGGAAACGCTGAAATGGGAGGTCTTACCCCACCCGCCGTATTCTCCAGACCTTGCTCCTTCCGACTACTGGCTTTTTCGACGGATGCAAAACGATTTGGGGGGTCACCGGTTCGGGTATTTTGAAGAATTCGAAGAATGGCTCAATGATTGGATCGATGCCAGAGAGGACTCATTTTTTAGAGATGGTATTCGAAAATTACCAGAGAGATGGGAAAAAGTAGTCGCTTCCGACGGACAATACTTTGAGTTACCTAAACTAAATTACCGCAGATAACAGAGTTTACAATTATCGACTGTCAAGGGCGAGGAGAATGGTAGAAAGCGTCTTTGGCATAATTGCTAGTAAATTTCGTATATTTCGGAGGCCATTAGAACTGGGTCCAGAAAAAAACTAAAAGTGTGACAATGGCTGCTTGTGCATTGCGTAATTTTATATTATCTCGAAATGAGTCAACGCGTCAGCGATACATTGGAAATACAAATGAAATTGAGATTCAGCCTGAACATAATTTGATAAATTTGGAAAGAGCATCCGAAAATCGTCCAGGAAATGACGCTCAACAAATTCGTGAAGCATTCAAGGAGTGTTTTATTTCTCCGCAAGGTGAAGTAGCTTGGCAATATCAGCATTTTTAATTATTTTAAATATGATGTGTATCAATGTATATTAAATAAATAAAAGATCAATATAAATCATTCTATATAATTTTAAAACAGATTAATAAATACTTATTTACATACCAATGTATCAGTACAAGGTACTCTGCCAACGTCTAAGAAGTTAAGAGCCTCAAAATAACACCAGCTTGATTTATACATATCATCGTGGCCACTTCCACTTTTTTTTATTTTAATTTTTTTTTAGTTCATTTTGACACTGGCTCCTTAAATTATGAATTTTCCGAGACACTTCATTCTCATTTCTGAGGAACTCTTCTGCGATCTTATTAAGAACTGTTTTCTTTCTGTTTTTATAATCAGCGTTCCGATTATTCCATAAATAGGGATTACACTCGTAACGTTCTATTAACCGTATTACTTCTTCGCGAGACCATTTACGAACTCTTCTTTGACTCATTTTCTATTCAAAAGTAAAGACGTGAACCAGCCGCGAGCGCGTTATATATTCGCAGTTTCCACTTGCAAGTTACTGACGGACAGACTGTCAGACATTTTTTGCAGAAGTTTTCTTGCAAATGGAAACGCGGCCATAGGTTGAAAAATCTCTGAAATTGAAAAAATCTCAGGAAATTGAACAAGCCCTCAAAATTAACTTTCAGAAAATGAAATGTAAAATTGTTGTGACTCGCATGATTTTTTTCGCTTTATTCCGGAACTGTTGAATTTCGGACGAAATCAAATTTGAATTGAAGTTGTTCAGGAGTCGCTACAGGAACTACTAAAACTTAACAGATATCGGTTCTGTTGGGTAGTTTCATTCACTTTCAATAATATTCAAACCTCTATACCTTTGAGAAGAACTAGGATGATTAACGGTGTAATGAGTCAAGGTAAACAAAGTCCTCAATTTCTTCAAAGTTACATAGGAAATGTCAGTATTACGAGTCTTTCTTTGATTACAACATATATTTGGTCATGCCTTCCATGTGGTTGTGGATGTGGTCGCCAATCACGTCAGTACCATTAGGGTATGGCTCTTGTATAATATGACAATGCCTCGCCTGTCTCAGTCCCTTTTCAACATTGATGGTCCCAGTGAGTTTATTATCGACCTTAATGGTATAGTGAGATTTTTTCGTTGCACCGACAGTCTTGGAACACATGACATGACTTTGTATAGCTTGTTAATGATAGATTGTTCACGAATAATTTAATTCGCTCACACAACGCCGATGTGTTCCTATCATTGAGGAGTTGTCAGATCTCATAGATGAGTGTGTCCGTAACCTACGCCAGTATCAACATGTTCGTTCAGTTTCGGACTACCTGACAGCGATATTTTGATTTTCATCGCCGTTAAACAATCTGCAAAAGTAGTTTTTCCATATTCCCAGCATCTGGTATGACTCAACTTTAAGTTGCCGATGGTCATCCCTAAAGGCTACCGCTCTGGCTTTACAGCTTGCGTATGATGTGTGTTACCTGTTACTTTTTCCTTTAACTTTTGAACGTCATTCAGCAATAGCCCCTCAAACTCACGTTGGTCAATGTAGCGTAGTTATGCCTAGTCTCTATATGGGCCTGTATGCACTGTATGACATCAAACCAGCGTTTTCCTCTGATGAAGCTTTGACCACATTACTATAGTTATTCTGTGGTTTGCGACAAAGATCGACAAAGGTCCTGGCGGTCTTTTGCGACTGTAGCTCCCTAAAGTTAAATTTTAGTGTTCATATTGAATTATGTTTGTTTCATAAAATCTGTATCCGTACCATAACTGCAACAAGTTAATAATCCGATCGACGTTAGTTCCTCGGAAGATTGTGTAAAATAATACGAAACAAATGTTTTGTGACGAAACAATTTCTTGCTTCGACTTAAATGTTTGTTTCAAAATATTTTACTAAAAACAACATGATTACCCAGAAATCACGATATTTCTTGAACGCGCATCATACGACTTGTCCCAACTACAGCTGGAGTTGGCTTTCTGTAGCTCTTGGATAGGATCTAAAGCAACATACTTGTAGATATACAAGGTGGCGCAAAATTAATCATCCAATTT
The DNA here is from genome assembly GCA_958301585.1 of Merodon equestris. Lineage (NCBI taxonomy): Eukaryota > Metazoa > Arthropoda > Insecta > Diptera > Syrphidae > Merodon > Merodon equestris. Next base: position 48,923,396 of record OY284415.1, on the reverse strand, counting down.
CGTTCTTAAATTACTTTTTATTAAGTAAAAAAATTTATAATTTTACAATTTTTTGGGAAAAGATGATATCCGCCAAGTGGCTGTCGCCAGGGTTGACTAACATTTGTACCCGTTTTATCGGATTTTCCATGACCTTACGCAAGATTTCCGGTGATAACTGTTCGCATTCCTGTCGAGTATTTTCCATAAGGGCTGCAATTGTCTGTGGCTTATTGGCCCGCGACATCAAGTAGCCCCAAAGAAAGAAATTTGGGATGATTAAATCGGACGATCTTGCTGGCCATGCCAAGTCGCCAAAATGGGAGATTATATGACCAGGAAACGTTTCCTTCACAATATCCACTGTGCCTCGTTCTATGTGTGCGGTTGGACAGTCTTGTTGAAACCATCAGTAAAAAGTTGTTTATCATGGCCCTGCAGCGTTCGCCAGTAACTGTGATCGTATTGCCGATGGCGTTCTCAAAAAACACGGCACAATCACTCCTCCCGCGTAAACGCCGCACCACACAGTGGCTTAGAGTGGAAGTAATGGCCCTTCGTGCATCACATGTACCTCAGAAACGAAGATTTTGCTTATGGACGTAACCGTTTAAGTGGAAATGCGCCTCGTCGCTCATAATGATTTTCGACACAAAATTGTCCTCTTGTTGTTGAGATTAAGGATGGCTTGACAGTAATTCACACGTGACTGGCGGTCAGCAGGCATTAACTGATGCACCGTTTGCACTTTGTGCAGGAACATGTGTAAGTCTTTCACTAAACGTTGCCGCGGGGTCCGTCTGGTAATGCCCAATTGCGTCGCTGGTCGTCTGGTTGATGTGTCTTCGTTCTCAGCGATATCGGCAGCCACAGCCGCAATATTCTCGACCAGTCCGATGGCGGCCACGCCCTGCATGGTCTCCTGTGGTTCCAGTCTGTTCGAGTCGAGGAGCTAAGCAACGGAATGTTTGCCCAGTTGGCGCGACTTGATTAGGAAATCGACGTCGAAATTGGTCAAAAAAGTCAAAATAATTATTCCACGTTCTTGCAAAGTATAGCGCTCCATTGTTCACAGATGTCTAGTTCACAAATGTCAAATACGTACGACCCCATTTGCAAAAATTATAACATTTTTCGATAGGGTGATTAATTTTGCGCCACCGTCTACAAACCTTACTGTGAAAACAAACCATCGCAAATTCAATCTACTTTTTTAAACATAATCGTTGTCTATGATCCAATACTTCAGTAATATGACCAACGGTCTTCCTCTCCCACAGGAATGCCCGCTTCGCTAGAAATGTTTATCGTTTCACTCTCAAGTCTGCTTTTCATCGTGCTATTAAGTTAAAAGATTTTTTTCTAACCCTTCGCCCTTTAGTGGTCCAATGCAGTGCTGACCATAGACAGAGTTGGGTACCCATGATATCATGATTGAGACCGCTATTAAAACTAATTTCGAACATACCTTGAACTTGACGGGTCAAACTATAAAAAAGAAAATGTTGGAAGTTGTTAAATTTCGTCGCTTTCATGCTGCTCTCTTCAGTAATACTGAAGGTAGTGATAGTGCTTTGTTGAAAAAGGTGCATCCTTGGTGCTTCCCTTCGAAGAGCTCATAAAAACTCTGCCATTTGCCATGCGGTTCTGGTGACTTGGTCGAATATGGAATCTCTTCGAAGTGCGATGAAATGAGTTGGGGGAAAAACTGCAAAGGATTTGCGAAATTTATTACGAGGGTTGATAAAGGGATAACAGGTAACACTGATTTGGGTTATTTATTACTCGAATCACCGTCAAACGTAGTTCTTTATAACATTCTACAATAAGGGTTGGACAGAGAACGAGAATCAATCCTATGAGTACCCAGAAAGAATGTATACTTAATGCTTCAGTTCGAGTTAGCATACTTGTGTGCCAGGCCTCGTGGCCTTTCTTGCGGTCTTGTTCCCTCGGGTATGATAGAACAGATAGAATAGATCCGTCATCGCGAAGAAGCACGCATTTCCCATATGTAGTCGTACTGGCTCCCTCCATTTTTTAACTCTCTCAAATCGTTTATCTTTCATAATGTCAGGTTGAGGCTTTCCTTTTTATTTACCTAAACCTACCCTCTTTCCTGCCATTATTAGACTTTCTGCGTATCTCTTAACAGTTTTCTCACTTTTTCTCAGAAGGTCCAGATTATCAGCGTAAGCCAGAGAGAGTGTGATTTCATTAAGGCTTATTCCCCTATTATTTTCCTGAAGGGTTCATATTAAGTATTCATTCAAGAGAATCGGGCAAAGCGTCTTCTTCAATGTTATTTATAACTACGAGTATCTTACACTAGACAAAACGATAAAAACTAACTTAAATACCTTATTCTAGACTTTGCCATTGGTATTAGCAGGCTTTGCCTTAAAGAACTTGCACCGATTAAAGTTTCCGTTATTCATTTCATTCTATTAATGAGTCCGTTAACGAAATCCTTTTCAGCCACCAAAAGCGTTGATGATGACGGACTCCTCGAATTTGGTGTGAAACTGAGCTACAGAACCTGAGGGTCACCGAGCGAGACATGAGGTTCGTGGACCCGTATAGAAGATTAGCGGTACCATATATCTATCCTGGATCAGCCCACATTGATCCAAATTGAGGGACCCAAGGTATTTGATTAAACTTTCATTCGCCAGTGGGCGCCCGTCCTGTCCAAGAATTGAGAACCCGCGCCAATTTTTTCTAGTGTCTCGAGAGGCCCTAGACAAAGGCGTTCTGAACAATATAGATTCTGATGACTGGAAGTTGAAAATCAACAATACTGCTGAATTTTTTTCGAAGTCACGCTGCAAGAGAGTGACAATGACGTCGATCGCGTACGCAATTGAATCGTTCGCATACGCTATTGAATGGTGAAGAGAAGCTATGAAATCACTGAAGTAAATGTTGAAAAGGATCGGCGAGTTCACCGTACCCTGTTGCAATCCGTTGTTAATATCAAATGTTTGGATAGAAGTCACGTTGGCAATTTTCACTACCTGTTAACATGTCAAAAATCATACATAGCAAAGGTTTACTTATGCCCAGCCGGCTGAGCTTGTAATAAAGACCTTCGAAGATCGAAGGCTTTTTCCAAGTCAATCAGAGAGGCACCCGTGCATTGGTTCTTGCATGTATTACATTGGATATCCGATACGAGTTTCGACGCGGCATGAATAGCGTCATGCCTCGCTCTGAAACCGAATTTGTTATCTGGGATGATTTTATTGTCCTCAACCCATTTAGACAAGGCCCTATGGACCACCTTCTCGAAAACCTCGCTAATACTCGGAAGGAGACTTATCGACCGAAGATTTTATGGGTTAGAGGTATCTTTACTCCTCTTGGGATTTTTTTCTTCTCAGTGATTTGAAGATCATCTGGGGATCCCCCGTCGAGATAAACACGGTGTTCGCCCTTTCATTGGTGACGGCATTATTTGCCATAAATTCGTCATCGAAACTGGTAAAACCAACATTCTCGGATCGCCAATGATCGATATCATTTCTAAGGTAGGAGTGGTTTGGACGAATGCTATCATTCACCTTAGACACTTCCTGGAAGATAGCTCCCACTGTCGCCACCTTCTCCTGAGGATTCTCGATCATGAAGGAATCATCATCCAAGACGGCGCTCTTCGAATCAATACTGACTGTTCGTAAAAGACGTTCATTGTCTGATGTTCTCGAAAGCTCCAGATCCTGAATGTCATTCTGATTGTTTTCCCGAAATATTTTATTTACTTGCGGGAACATACTCGCCCTGTTGGAATTTACAGCACAAATTCTGTTGTTCCATTGCAAACTTACAGATATTCTGTAATTCTCTTTGATCAACTGTTGTAAATTTTTAATCAGTTTTGTCTGTCGGTAAACCGCCTGTAGAAGAGTTTGAGTCTTGACAGGAGTCTACTTTTATGTCTGTGCAGTGCGTCGATTGTCGGGTTCGGTACACATTTGTAGTATCGTTATGTCGTTGGCGTGGTATTGTACTGTCCATCGTCTGTTTAATTATATTGTCCATTTGTTTGAGGCACCTGTCAATCTCGCAGTTTGAGAGGCTTCTATTGGATGGTGGAGAGGAGGCGCTCGAAGTTAGCGCTCTCATCACGGAATTGGCAAAGCGTGGTCAATTCCATTTCCATCATTTCCGCGAACTCGTCAGGTACCGTGATCACGGCACATAATCCGCAATGGTCACTGTCGTATACAATGGTCCGTAGACAGTTAATAGACCATTCGTTCGTGTCTGCCAGTCTCAGTCGAGAGTCTATCAGCATGAGATCCAGATAGGAGCCGCTCCTAGGATACGACGGACCATCTGTTGCGAGCAACTTGACTCTATATTCAATGTTGTGAAGAACCCACAGATGACTTAGTTGGCTTCCCTTAGTGTTGAAATGTTATTTCCCCAATTACTATGTTTCGCATTCAAATCGCCGGCCAGAATGTAAAAATTCTCCACCGAGTTCAAGTGCAGAGATCGAAAGAGTGTCTCGAGCTCTGCAATAAAAATATTGTATGCTTCAGGTGCATAGGTCGCTAAAATGTACATTTTCTGTCCATTACGGAGAGGAATGCACACAATGCAGACTTCTACCATCTGGAACCTCCGCCCTTCAACCCTGTATATGAGTTTATGTTTCATATTATTTTTTATAAAGATCGCAGCAACACTCCCGTTTTGAGTAGCATTGGATCGGTTTCTTCTAATCATTTTGTAGGAACTATGCCGGGCTTTCGTCCTGCAACAGGTTGAAAAGTGCGGCTCTTCGCTCAATTCTAATTAGTGAACTGGCATTCACCGACAAGATGTCAAGGGACTCTCTGCCGGTGTATCCGTTACGAACGTCGTGCGCAAGATCCTAAGGCTAATCAATTTGCTCTTGGATTGCGAACAAGATCGCACAGACAGTCACCTGGTGCTTAGAGACAGGCACTTGGGCAAGAAATAGAAAAGCAATGGGCTTTTGTAGCGTCTTTCCCGAACTTGCCGCCACTAGGCCGCAGGTTAAACTGGGGTGTAACGGCTGGTCACAAGACCTGAAGGACATTTTCCATTGGCCGTCTGCTTACGCGCCAGGTTTTATTTCTTAATATTCTGGAACTAAGGTCATCCCCGATAGTTTGACGGGTGTCGTCAGTTCTTGGAGCTATCCCTGCCCGCGACTCTGTCTATTCCAAGTTGCACTCCCCGTTTTTGTGTACCTTTGCGCACTAAACACATCGAGGCTATATTTCGCAGTTCGACGCGGAGTGCCCGACTCGTTGGCAGGGGATATATTGTAAAATGATCGAAGGGTATGACTCGCCTCCGCCGTCGGGAGCTACCGCGGAGAATGGCTTAAGACCCGCCAACTGGGGTCGCTCAACACGTCGCTCTCGAACATATTAGGTTCTAAGAATCTGCTTCTTTTGCTGCAGCTACGCAGTATTTTGTCGCTAATTTGTCTTTTTTTAGTGGTGCATTTATTCCTGGCATCTTTCCACTCAAATATTGGACCATTTCCATTAGAAGAGAAACTTACTAAAATCACAATTTGGCCACCCCCATGCTTTACGGTTGGTAGCGTCAACTAAGGTTGATATTTTATGTGAGTCGGTCTTCTTACCTACCTCCGGATTCCGAGATCCTCCGATAAGCTCGCCATTAGCTCTAATGAGCAGATGTTGTATTGAGTGATGCCAGGGAACATTTGGCATTATTTTAATTACATTTTTTTTTTAGCATTAGTTGCAGTATTTTATTTAAAAAAAAATCTGCAGCTACGAGTATAGCATATTAGAAATTAAATCAAGGCTTATAAACTTTTCAACATGCTTGGAAAATATCTCCACTGAACACATTGGGAGCATCGTAAAAGATTTCTCGGATCATATTCATAATTTCATAGACTGGAGTATATCCCGAAAGAAGTTAGGACTATTTTTTTTTCAATATTCCAAATACTGTTCTTATTGGCAAACGTATCGTTTTCCATTCTTTTGCAAACATATGAAATATCTGAAAGACCTTACTCTTATTTCTACAGAAATTGAAAGGCTTAGAATACTGATTGGAAAGAAAACTAAGTTTATTTCATAAAAATGCAAAGCCATTCTGGAATATGTATAGTAAAAATCGTAAGGAATAAGAATTTGTAGTCTGCAAGACTCGGAAAAGGTTCTCCATATGGATATTGACAAAACTAACATGTTTGGTTCCAAAACAGCTACCAAAATCAGGGATACGTGTTTTTTTTTTTGTTTTTTTAATTCATTTTTGTTTTTACATATTAAGAACACACTTACCCTAGACAAAAATGCTTAAGACAAGCTTAAATAACAACTAACATAAAATACCTTACTGGCCCTATACGGACACTCTGAAGCAAATAGAACAATTTAAAACTATGCCTTTCGGTCTTACGATTAGTTTGCAATAATTAAAATAAATAAGCAACTTAGGCTAAGAAAAGTGATATTTAAAAAAAAAAAAAACAAAAACTTAGCATCAGATCATTTAGGGATACGTTTTTTAATTATTCTGGTGAATGCCTGTTTGAAACACCAATACTTTCTGAATACCTAGAAAATTTTGAAAATAGTACTTATTTTTAAGGCTGGAAGCAAATTCAGAGTCCAGATAGTTACAGGCCGATAAGTCTGCTCAGTTATTTTAGTCAAGTTTTCGAGAAGATTAATTAGAAAAGGCGTATGGCGTTTATTGCCGACAAGTGTGTCTTTCTTGATGAACAATTTGGGTTCAGGAGTTACCACAGTATGCCACATCAAGAGATGAAGCACTGGTTTCGTGGATCAAAACAATGCTTGTGCACAGGACAATGTCTCGCGTAAACAGGCGCTGCCCGCAAGGTGTCTTCTTGCCTCCGCTGTTATGGTTCATGGTGGTCGACTCTCTGCTCGTTGAACCCAATGTATGCCCAGGTCTATGCGGATGATGCTTAGCGGCTATCGGTTTTAAAGCACAGATGGCGCTAAATTGATCGATGACTCCAGATAAGTGCATGAACTCAAGATCTTTCTGAGTCAAAGGTCTTTCAAAGTCTTAAGGCCAAATTCACTAAGGCTTGTATGGGTCCCAGGTCACTCTGGTATCCCAGGAATAGAGATCTCTGATGAACTCGCTTTAGGTGTACCTGATTCTACGGTTAACTCCTACATCAACGATTGGGTGTTTAATGCACATAATCTTATTCAAAGTCATTAGAGTATAGCAGTCTTATTAACATAAGCCGCATGTGTGTATGTAGGGCTGTGTTAAGGACCGAATATTGAGGAATACCAGGACTAAAGTTGATACATGGTACACATTACAATTGACAAATATTTGAAGGCGACGAGTTGAGACCAAACTTTGAACAATTTTACAAAGACTCTGCAGAAAATATTTAATTAACATAATTATGAATCGGGCCAATATACGACACAGAGTCAAATACTTTTTCGATGTCCACTTATATAATACCACTGGACTTGATGGGTGATCCTGTGGTTTCACTTAAACCCAAATTGTTCGTTAGGATATAAATTTCAGAGCTTAGGTAATATTCTTATCGCTAAGCCACTTTTTCGTACATTTCGCACAGTCGTCACAACAGAGCTGTGTGGCACATGGCGCCCTCCGGCTGAATATAAAAGTCGTTCAAAGTTGCAATTTCAGGTAATATCGTACGTTCATTATCTTAAACCGTCGAATCAGAATCATTTTTAAAAAAGAAGCCCAATGACACCGACAAGTTAAACATCGTATAAAACGATCACCTGAGGTGAATGGCGAAGTTGCTCCAATACCTTGCCCAATCAGCAAAAGTATGGCGCTGTGCCAAGATCTTTATGAAAAATGCCGTACAAAAATCTGTCGAGATGGGCACACCTCGATCTCTAGTCACAACCTACGATTCCAACCGCCCATCGCTGCAGCGTTGCTATTTCCAGCTGACCTAGAAATTGACCTAGTTGTACAATATTGTCACTATTTCAACATCGATACAATTGTATCGATCTATTGCAGTGATAGTTGAATGTGTACAGTTCAAATTTAAACTCACACCTCTTCGTGGATAGCCCTTCATTTGATACTTGAGAGGAGGGTGGCCTTTCTTTGAGGTTGTTGCTTAAGTGATACAATTTCCCCCTTCAATTAAACAGGGAACCCCATGGCAAACGATCTGGAAATAATTCCGTGCCAGTGACCTCGTTGAGATTATATGTAACTGATATAGTTCGCCAATTGTTTGCCATCTCCTTGCCATTATTGGAGTGCATTAACTAACCCAATTTGGCTTAATTACTTCGATGTCGTCCTGGCGGGGAATAGATATTTTGTCTGGCAATCTTACACACGCTTACACCATCTACATATTGGACTTTCATCCGGGGTAACTGCCAATTGTCGTTTTGAAACTCCCTTATAATTATCGGGAAATAATAATTATTTCCCCCCATACGCATAAAGATCGAGTCCTCATTAGTTTTAAAGGAATCCTTTGAGATATCTCCTTATCTCCCATCCATCCATACACAATTATCAAACAGACCAAAGACAATGGTAAACCCAGAACTCCCTTTCATATGAAGGTACTAATCAGCGAGGTAATTACTAGTTTAACTGATTATTGCCCTTCTGTTGATGAACACCCTTGACACCCGCTCTCCAAATAACATGTAAACAATTCACAACTATCCAGAATCAGAAGGCGAAACCCATATGCACCCCTACCGTCTTCCGTTCTCCTTATCTCTAATTATCACTTTCATCGTTCACAGAGAAACGTCTCTCCATAACTATGGCATGTTCCTTTCAAGCCATTTATTCCTCAACAATCACCTTACTTCCGCAATAACATCCAAACTTCAGATTCCGAAAGCCCAAAATGCCGGCAGAGAAAACTGACAATAACAATGACATCAAACACAGATAACACCAACTCTGACTCCGACACCGCACGAACAGATGCGCATACAACCGAACAACTGGACTTTGTTCTCGGAATCCGTAGTTGTGTTCTAATTGAACATATCATATGGTAATCAAGGGCAATGTGCCATCATCACCCACCACCCCAAACGCACAAACAACATTCGAAACGCAGCCTCATCAGACACCTCATTGTGAAAAGGACAACTGAGAGTCTCTCCACTTCACACAAAACAATAACAGACACGCACACAATGGCTGGCGGCAAGGACTCTCCAACAATCCCAATTACATATTCAGATTTGCTGGCGAATTCGATCGTCCAAAAGCACACAGCCAATGAATAACTAAACAACACACATCCTTGATTACGATAAGGACCTGCACGACCACCTCACCTTCCACCATTAATTTGCTGTACAACTTTCCAACAAGCCTATGTCCTCACTCGAGCCCTGAACACCGGTCTAATGTAGACCCGGCATCGAAAGTTTCAATTATATCGCTCCAAAGATACGAGAGCCGAATAGCTGAACAAATAGCAGCCAGACGATAGGATTGGAAATTCAACTCTTCACTTCAAGGATTTCCGAATTTGTGCGATTTGTTTGGGTTATGTTTGCCTCTGTATATCGCATATCCCTTTTCGGTTCCTTTTTTACTCCTAAGCTCCCGAGTAAATTCGAATTACTTACTTGTAATCCTTTTCCGATGCCAATGTACAACAAACAACGAACAATACCAGCACACATGGGCATATACGGAAAGTTTAGATGCCGGGCAGGTTCATCACACACTGGATGCTCCCCATGCATGCAACACTGCATGCTCCACCGCCTTTCGCCTACAATGTGTAATCCTTGCCTATGTGAGGGGTGTGCGGCTCTACAGATGGGAAGGAGCCGATAGAGCGTGTGTGTGATAAGCCCTCTCGGAGTGAACTTTGAAAATTAAATAACGGAGAAGTTTTTAATGATGCGCCCGTGAAGTTTCGAATAGCCTTCGAAGTTCGAATACTCTGCACATTCAGGCTGTGCTGTTTAATACTCGGCACACTAACTTGCATCACGGGCGGCAGGGGGCCGATTTGTGGAACGAAGGAAAGTAAAGGATAAAGTCAGCTTCGCATTGGTTATAAAACTTTCAATGTGTTAAGTTTTGTGCGAAAAGATCTCTAATCGCTAACGGATGCCGTCACTGGTGGCATTTGTCTGAATAGAAGTATGAGATTGGACTTACAATTGTACTGATAGATGGAGCCTTTAACTTTGTGGTTATACTTATGTCGCGAGTTTAGGAGAATATCGAAAGTTGCTATCTTTTTATATTTCAGGAAGATTTAGATTTAACTCCTGATAGCGGGAAGGAGGCCTGTCTTGGAACAAGTGATAGCTGAGAGGTTTAGTGTAGAGACCGCTGTGGAGCCCAAACCAACCACAAAGGTAGTATGCACTCTGCTCATGAGAAAATCCATGTTGCACATTGGATTAGAGCAGGACAGTTACCACCGGAAATCTTGCGGAAAGTCATGGAAAATGCGATAAAATGGGAACAAATATGTATCAACACTGGCGGTAGCCTCTGGACGGATATAATCTTTTCCACATAACAGCAAAAAATATAAAGGTCCAAGTAAAGATTTCCATCACTTAAAGTCATTTTTTTTATTTAGTAAAAAAGTTATTCAAAAACGAAATTGGATGATAAATCTTGCGCCACCTTGTACATACCAGAAGCCCTACGCGTTGTTGCATAATTCTTAAGAAAAATATAATCAAGGTAGTTTCATATCGGAATTAGGGTCCGCGAGTAACTCTTTGACGCACGATCTATTATCATCATTAAGCAGCACCTGATCCCCTAAGCTCATGCTTGCATATAATAGAGCAGTGTTAGTATAAACCCATCAGCTCATCAAAAACAATTTTTATTCTGACGTTTCCTCCGACAACACAAGGATCGTAATGCCGCTGAACACAATGGCACCACAGCAAGGCATGCCAAACTGCCTTAACAGTTATTTGCGTGCAGTGTATAGAATGGAATGTCATTATTCCCATGAATGTCAATCGAAAAGCACAGCACAACAGTTGCAAGGACATGCATCCAATGTACTTACTCCTAGTCAAAGTAGTAAACAACAAACAACCTTTTTATCCTTCCCAGCCGTCAACAATATGATAACACAAGACATATATATAACTGACGCTTGGCAAAAGAACTCGGATGGGAAATCTCCAAGGATCAGCATTTTACTTTCGCATCCGATGACAATGCGATAGCCAAACAAGAAAGTCTTCTCATCCATAAATTGATACGATTCCCAATCGCGTGTATCCCTATCTAATATGACCATATGTGCAAATCTACATGTATATGACCATAAGGATCAAGGAGGCTTCCGAAAAGGCATGGTAGTAATCCAACTATCTACGGGAAAATGGAAGAACAATAGGTCGGGTCCTGGTGCACACAAGCTCGTCTGCATAAATCGACGTTAGGTCGTTAGATATCCTTCGGGAAATACCCCACAATCCTCCGTGTGCAAAGCCTTCTTTTTCAACTTACGCCGCAGGAGCGACGACAAAAGAAATAAAAAGCACCTGATTCCAGTTTTTGCTGTTGATTGGTGATGAATAAAGATGCGGCAAAATGTCCTGCAGCTCAACCGTATGCAAACTAGGCTGTTTATCCTTTCGATTTAGTTGTTTTTTTGTTTTTTCATTCTTGCCTTCCTCCAGGATATGGATGTCTATAATGTATGCAAAGAGACTATTTTGGATGAGCGCCCTGGCCAGAGGTGATTCGAGTTGGGATCTTATTTATGGAAAATTGCTTGGTGATTCGCTGAATTTTCACTTGCCTCGGGTTAGTGGTTGGACGATGAGAGAGATTTGAGGTTCGTTTTTTGGTTTCCTTTGGCAACAGATCCTGATGGTGTAGGATTTGTTTTTCAATTTGGGTTCATTCTAATGATGATGCGATGGTGATTCCTTTTGCTATAAATTATTGGAGAAAGTTTTATCTCTATTAGAGGAACAGCATCGTTGAATTTACATGAAAAGGACGACGGTTCAAGGATAATACTTCACCTTCTTTTGTGGTTATTCTACTTGTCTTAAGCTATTATTTCTCCTTAGTCACAAGGTGTGATGTTACATAGTCATTCAATTAACTCGTTCATATTTCAATTATCCTTTACAATTCTCCAGGAAACTTGTTACAAGTCTTTGGAATCGGTGAAACTTTCCACGTGACCCGGCGAAGTTCTTCGAAAGCCAAAAGAAGGGACACCCGTTTTTCTTCTTCCATCTTTCGCAGGAGGTAACTCGAACTCAATTGAGTTGCGACTAAAGTTCTTACAAACTAGGCCAGGCACAAAAAAAGGACGAAAAATATCACAAAGTTAGTAAGTACGTTCATGTGGTAACTTCTCGAACTCTTTCACTTCAAACTACACTTCTCGCTGGCACTTGTGGGGGCCCTTTAATGTAGAAATTGATAATTTAAAATTGGAAGAGAATTTTGGCTGTGTTCGTGACGTATCGTGGGCTGTGGAAGATAGTGAATAAAAAATTGTGCAATATGACCGCGATTATATGACTGAATTATCGGTAATCACTCCGACGAATTATCTCTATGGATTCCCGTAATTGCCCATTTGAATTCTCGGGAGCCAAGCTTCAACGCAGACTCAAACGTGAGTTCATACTAGGGATGTTACGGAGGTGGTTTTATCGGAGTCGGAATCGGAAGCCTCATACTGACCTCCGCGGAGTCGGAGTTGGATCGGAGGCGGAGATCAAATTATTAAAAAATAAATTTGCAGAATTTAAATTTTTATTAAAAAAAGAAGATAAAAAATACAAAATTGTATTGTAACTTAAAATAATATTGTTTGTATAGACAAAATTACAGACTAATAGTTACATTTTAAAATGGGTAAATTATATTTTATAAACAGTAACTTAGCTGCTTTGTCGCCTTCCAATCTGTTCCGTAGTGGGCTATAAATCAAACCAGCTCCACTGAATAGTTGTTCGCTTGGAACAGACCCTGGTGGGGCCGACAAAAATTGTCGCACGATTGGCTTTAGAACTTGGAACCTTGTATTCACTTTCCACCACACCAAAGGATCTTCTGTCCACTTGAGACGGTTTTCTCTATTATATTCCTTTAAAAGCGCTCTCCAAATGAAAAGTTTGTTACCCGCAGCAGAATCAGTCTCGGAACTATCCTCCTCTTCATCACTGTCCATGAGAATATTGGCCAGACAAGAATGGAAACTGACGGTCGTGCTTTGAAACGTTCGAGACTGAGAACTAGTGGCGGGCTCATCCGATTCAATTCTTGACCTTTTATTTACAGAAGAATCGCAATCCTTTCCCCGTGTCTCCGTGTCAACTTTAGTAGTTTCAGTACAGTCTAACTTATCTACCAAATGCAATAATTGGGATTCAACCTGCTCTTTAACAACTTCATTAAAAAATTTTAGCTTATAACGCGGGTCTAAGTATGTTGCTAGTGCGAATAAATTATTAGTGTGTAGTTCACCAAATTTTGAGTTTAGGTCTTTAATTAAACTTGTGATTATTATTATTATTACATTCGGTCTAGTTTCGGATAATTGCATTTGAAGGTTCTGTTTGAGCACGTGAAGTAAAGGAATGACAGAAGAAATGCTGGCTTTGCTATCACTCATATTTCTGGTGACTTCTTCAAATGGCTGTAACACTGTTACCAATCCATCGAGGTGTAACCATTCTTCCGGCGAAATTTGTGGAATTTTTTGCTTGCTAGCATATAAGCAGATCGAATCTTTGATCTTAATCAAACGTTCTATCATATAAAAGGTACTGTTCCACCTAAATATTATATAAATAAAAGCGGATTAGATTAGAATAGAAGAATTCAATAGTTAATGATAATTTAGTAGTAATACCTTGTACTACAATCCTGTATTACACCCAAAGGATGCTGGTTAAGTTGTTCTTTTTGAATTTTTTGTAATTCAGACTGTGCAATTAGTGAGTGACTAAAATGTGTCGCTATGTTTTTGCATTTAGCTATTAAAGTTGTGATATCGTTGTCTTTGCTCAAAGCATTTCGAACACAAAGCTGTAGTTGATGTACAGTGCAATTCACATCAGGAATATTGGTTAACAGCATTGCTCGTACCATATTTGACCCACCGTCACGACTGCAGCAGTGAATTGTATATGCTTCTATTTCCCACTCATGCATTATGTACCTAAGCTCTTCAGCGATTATATCCCCAGTGTGACGTTCATACAGCGGTTGACATTTTAATACAACTCTTACGTGTTCTAACTCTTCGGTTATTCCATGTGTCGTTAAACTTAATAACGATACATTAGCACTTGGCTCAGACCAAATATCCGTGGTGATTGACAATTTATGGAAGTTTTAAAGTAATATGACAATTTTATTAGCAATTTTAGAATATAATTCGTCACAAATATTGTCAGTGAAAAATTGGCGTCCTCTCATATTGTAATGAGCCGGCGAATTCCTAGACTTTCTACAAAACTGAAAGGAAGGTCAGGTCGTCTAAGGCGATCATTTCGGAAATTAATTTATCAATTTCTTTAGATTTAGAATGTGACGCATCCCATTTGTGCCTCTTATTTAAGATGTCGTGCAATGATACCTGTTTTTTAGCTTCTTCTAATGGAGTTTTTGAGACACTTTCAGTAACTAATTTTTTGTTTTTCTCAAGTTTCAAAATTTCTTCATATTTGTCAGCATGCTGCGATTTCAAATGCCCTTTCAACGAAGTCGTGGTGCCACCTTTCCTGGAATATTTTTTTTCACAAACATTGCACTTCGCCGTATCCGAATCAATTTCGCTAAAATAGTTCCATATTACACTTGTTTTAGGCTGCATAGTTAATAAAGTCTAGTTAATAAACGGCTAGTTATCTGCCGACACTAATCACCAACACTAATCACAAACTCACGCGTCTCACGCATGTACTCTCAACTTCAATGCAAATCTACTAATGATGTAAACAAATACAAGAATGAAAGCTCAGTTGTATTGTAACATGTCGCAACACGATCACTCTTTGTCGTTCGTGTTCGTCGGTCGTTAGTCGTTACCGAGGGAGGTCCGAAAAACCTCCGTTGTGATTATATCGGAACCGGAGCCGGATTCGGAGGTGAAATTTAAACCGGAGGTTCTGACATATCGGATTCGGAGTCGAAGCTCCGTTTCATCCCTAGTTCATACAATGATTTCATATATTATGTCGAAGGTATACCTTAAGAAAGTGGATTTCATACCCTAAAAGATCTCAAAATACCAAAAAGAATAATTGGCGTTCTTGGAATCAACGATACGTGGAACTAAGACACTAGAAGACTTGTTCAAGTATTTGAGAATATTTGACGGTTAAAAAAATTAACAGTGATGTTTTGGATAGCTCTGTGAAGGAAATTTTTGTTTTTTTACTTAACTGTGAGAAAAATAATGGAAGAAAAATAGTGCAGCATCTACAGCCCTAGGATCTAAAGATCATCAAAGCAGATCAACGCAGATAAACTAAAGGGTGTTTTTTTGGTAAACTGGCAACAGATTTTCTACAGATTATTAATGTGTGTAGGGAGATAGGGGGATCAAAGGAGAAAAACAACTTTATACTTTTTGTACGTCTTTATTGTACGATGCTCTCTCACTGACTGATCGCATCTACCACTGACAATATGACTTTTAAGGTAATTGGTAATAAATTGTATTTGTAATGTGTATTTACATGCATCTGGGGGCACGGTAGTGCCCCCGCCAAGTCGAGCAAAAAAGCGGCACGGCCGTACCATCCTTTTCTCGAAGCAGTTCGGGCCATTTTCGACCCCTTATAACTTCGTTGTGGATAAAACTAGAAGCCTGATAGTAACCAAGTACTGATTTTCAGTAACCAAGCAGGCATCGCATAGACACGGTATATTTCAAATTTCATTAAATTTGAACCAGTAGTTTAAGAATTATAACTAGTCAAAGTTTCTTAATTCTGTCACTCACTCACTGACCGATCATCAAAACTCTAGGGCACTTCTAGCAGACATAGAAGCTTGAAATTTAGAATACAATTAGTGTTTAGTGTATAAATCAAGGAAAAACTAAAATATTTTGCAATTTCGGTCCAGTTTTCTAGATACACCAAATATTATTAATAATAGGATAGTGTATATATATGTGTATACATATGTATATCCTTTCTCAATTTATCTAGATAGGGAATTTAAAAAATTAACTCCTAAAAATAAGCAACCAGCAACTGGCGGTTGGGGAATTGGTTTGGTTGTCATTATGGTTCATGTATTTGACGGAATATAAAATAAATATCTTTATTATGTACATACTTATATTTAATAACCATTTGACGAACTTATAATTAAATCAATTTTAAAACAAATTGTATGTTCGGTGTCCGGCCACTGGTTTTCTAGTACATTAGATTACAAAGTTACATTTGCAGTGAATGAATCAGTGTACCTGTATATAGAAATATTAAAGAGATTTTTTTTGGGTTTTTTTATAATAAGTTTAAGTTTATTTCGGAACGAAAGGAATTAAATCAGGAAATGTAATCTACACAATATGAGAGGTGTTAATGCGTGGTGTCTTCGTTGGAGGTTAAATAGAAAAAAGAAAAACCTTAATCCCAACCAGTGGGTAGCGAGCCGTTTTGCTTGGCTTCCGCTTGGAGACCAAAAAAGAAAGAGAGCGAACGCGCGCTGATATATGTACATATGTCTGAATTTGCACACTTGATGTTTGCTGAGCAAGCAACAGGTGCTGAGAGAGCTACTAGTTTGTAAGAGAGTAACATTATGTTACACCTCCCCCCCAAAAAAAAGTTTGGTCTCCAAACGTTACATTGTTACCTTATTCTAAATTGAATTCATGCTTACATATAATATTTACTTAAACATTCATATTTCTCTTAGATAATAAATAGTGATATGATTAAAAATAAGAAATGGTATAACTAAGTCAATTGATTACAATTTCATGATTTGAAATAAAAAGATAATAAAAGTGTAAATGTATTTCAGTTTAATTAGAACTGTTTTGTTTTTTATTTACTTATTATTATAATTATTATGTTTTTTCTTACCTTAACCTATTTAACAATTTAACAAATTATTATTATAGCTCATAAATGTGCAGATACAACAGAATATTATATTGTTCGATACTCGCTTAAACATTGTATTGTAAGAAAAACAAAAGTTAAACGTTCACTTTGAATAAGGCAAACCATACTGCCAGCCACAAAAATGAGCAACATATAATATATTCACTATGAAAGATAAGTGTTTAAACAATCATGGGCGATCTTTCCCTTCCTAACCGAATTCTATTTATTTCCACGTAATAGGAAATTTGGCAACAGATTACGATGCCTTTGAATAGAATTTGTATTATTGTTTTTGACATTTGATGTCACCAAGAACTTATACAAGGGCAACTTTAAGGACATCGAGGATCAGGAAAGCGGATGATTTTAATAAGGATTGAATAATATTATCCCTTATTTATAACATTAAAAACATGGGAGCTAACTTCAGAATGTAAGCTTTTTATTTTCTACCATATAACTTTTATCCTGTGTTCATTAAAGAACGTTGGTACTTGAATTTCCGTTTAATTTGTTTTTTGTGGTACTTTGTGTTTCTTTTTGTTGCACTGTCGGTAACGTAGTGTCCATCTGTTTTAAAATTTCCAAGAACTTTGTACCGTGGTTGAATTTTGCCAACGGCTCTGTTTTTAACTATGTTCTTGCATGTTTTATGGGTGAAATCAACATTGTTTTTCGTATTAAATTTTCTAACTTTTGCTTCTTTATTGCTCCTAAATGTTTCCACTAAAGATTCTATGTCTTCCTTATTGAGGTTTTTAGTTAAAAAATCGATTGGGGGTAATTTGGTGGCTGTATGTATTGTTCTGTTGTAATCGTTAATGATATAAAATAATTTTTCGTCCAATGTAGAATGATCTTTTGCCGCATTCCTGAGTCTTAAATGTTCATTTAAGGTACCATGTAGCCGCTCTACGTCTGCATTACCTGTTTTGAGAGAAGCTGTCGTTTTGTGGAATGTGATTTCATTTTCTTTTAGAAACTGTTTAACTGCAGCATGTAAAAGGCAAGTGTCACCGTCCAATACGATTTTAATTGGTTTACCTAAAAACTGAATTCTCTCTTTAATCGCATTTAAAATTGCTATCCAATTCCTGTCCGATAGTTTATGTAACGTTGCATACTTCGAGAATTTATCTATGGTTGTCAGATACATTTTGTTCCGTTCAGGAAACCAGATGTCGATATGGATAATATCATTAAAGTGATGTGGTGTCTGAGATACTTGCATGGGAATTTTAAGTGGTCTTCGGTCATGTTTTGCTACGTTACAGATTTCACAGTTGTTAATAAATTTTTGTATTTCGATCTTAAGGTTCGGGTAATAATATTTTTCTTTAAGTTCCATAAACACCTCATCAATTCCTCTGTGGTTCTTGCTAATGTGCTCTCTTTCAATTAAGGAGATGATTTCATTTTTATCCAAAATATCTTTAAGTTTCCTATTTGCTTTTAAAAGTTTAAGGTTCCTATTCATTGAAAAGTACTCTACATATATGTTTTGGAATTTAATAAACAGTGAGAGGTCATCACAGTACAGACAAAAAAGCCCTTTATCTGTTAAAATTCTTTTCATTGCATTAAGTAAACTATTATTATTATCGGTTACCTGAATGAAATTTTGTACCTTTTTATGCACGATCTTCATAGAACATTTTTCTTTTAAACCGTATGATAGATATATTTGATTTTTATACACGTTAATGGGTTTCTCTGTTAGATATATATGACCTGATTCGTCCTCGGATGCACTATGGATTGTGGCACCGGTGGAGATAACTTCCTCGTTATCATTTTCACCTCTGTCTAATTCTCCGCCTTTATCGCGAGTTTCGTTAGTATTTTCGTTGTTGAAAATATTTTTTAGACTAGTTTCCTTGTCTATTTCTGAAAAGTTATTCGCGGTGCTCTGGTTAACATACCTACTGAGTCCATCAGCCACACAATTCTCCTTCCCTTTTAAGTATTCTATTTTAAAATCGTACTCGTTGAGCATAATTTTCCACCTCTGAAGCTTCATATTTGGTTCTTTGATCCCGTTTAGCCACACAAGAGGCTTGTGATCAGTACGTATCGTGAAATTTCTACCGTATAAGTAGGTCCTGAAATATTTTACTGACCACTAAAACGTGTACTTGTATGCGGTTGCTGTCTATCTGTTGTAATTTTAAAGGTAGAATTCATGTTTTGTCGTCCTGTCTGTTCGCCTTGTCGGTACCTATTGGTTTGTCGGTATTGAGCACCAGTATTATAGCCGTATTGTAGTTCTTGCTTATTTCGACCAAAATTATAACCTACAGAGTTATTTCTTTGATATTGAAAGCTTTTGCTAGGCCCTGATAACTGATGACCAACTTCTACAACAATTTGGTAGGCCTCATTTAACGTCCTAGGGTTTCTACTATATATTATTGTTCTTACAGGTTCCGGCAAATTGCTTTTAAATGCGTCTAACGCTATGCGATTGTTTGAAGAAATTAATTGAACATTTATAACATTATTTTCTAATAAAAGCGCATTATTTATCCGACTCAAGAACTGGTTTAAACTTTGATAATAATCCTCAATAGTAGTTTCTACTTTAGCAGTCCTAATTTTATCTAAGAGAGTGTTAACCGAGAGTTTTTCTCCGAAATTTACTTTTAATATTTCTTTTATTTCAGCCCAAGAATTAACCCTACCATGCTTCTGCAATTCGATCCTAGCATTTCCTACGATCTTATCTTTAATGTAGCCCGTAAGGATTGAAATACTTGTTTGATCAAAGTGTTCGAATGTGGCTGCCAGCGAGTCAACCCTATCAAAAAAATCTACAGTAGAATTTACATCACCATTGAATTCTTTTAATTTGCTAATTAAATCTAAGGTTATTCTAAACCGTTCTGCTGCTTGAAGGACTTCCATTTCAAGTTATATCTTATTTTTTTTAGCTCACCTTTTAAGAACGCCTTCTTGCTGCTTGCACCTTGAAATTCCGTGGGATGCGCCAACCACGTGTTTGCAGTTTGGTGTTGAAGATCTTCTCACTGCCGTAAATTAAAGTTGATGGAAAAGTCCGTTAATTGGGGACTTATCGCCGAACAAAATTTAGATAACGAAAACCGGTAACATTTTATCTTTATTATTTTCTTAGTGTACTTTGCTTTATTTTATTTGTCGTTCGTTGGGTTCGTTGCCGAAGGAGTATAAGTCGCAGACCGAATTGAAAACCGCGTGGTTATCTTTACTTCGAATCTTAATGACTGTTTTGTTATTTTTGTTTTCCCGACTGCGCCAGAAATATTAAAGAGATTTTTTTTGGGTTTTTTTATAATAAGTTTAAGTTTATTTCGGAACGAAAGGAATTAAATCAGGAAATGTAATCTACACAATATGAGAGGTGTTAATGCGTGGTGTCTTCGTTGGAGGTTAAATAGAAAAAAGAAAAACCTTAATCCCAACCAGTGGGTAGCGAGCCGTTTTGCTTGGCTTCCGCTTGGAGACCAAAAAAGAAAGAGAGCGAACGCGCGCTGATATATGTACATATGTCTGAATTTGCACACTTGATGTTTGCTGAGCAAGCAACAGGTGCTGAGAGAGCTACTAGTTTGTAAGAGAGTAACATTATGTTACAATATGTATAATATAAAAGAATAATAGGTGTATAATAGATAGGTACCTAAATATAATTACATATGTTCAAAGGTAATTTGTAAAATGGTCATGTCTTATGAAGTTCTACCAAAATCCGGCAAGGTATTAAGTAGACTAAATTGCCCGAAATTGCCATGAAAGAAAGAACACTTATAATCATAACCGCAGCCGGCGGAGGTGGCTTGACCGCGCCGCGGCTTCCATGCTTCCCGTCCGTCATAGAAAGGCGACCACTTTCTTCCAGGCAATCTTTGGGTCTTACTGCGACATCGCAGGTATACACACAAACCACGTTTTACTTAACTTACGCAAATTGTATCAGTCAGTATATGTATAAAAATTTAAATAATCTTTATATAAATCTAATTCTGTAGAAAAATAATGGGATGTCAATAAGGTTTACCAAGCCTTACAATATTTTAAAGTTGTACATGCTCTTTACTCTCAGATACAACTTCCACATTCACCTCAACAATTGATTGGGTTATATTAACGAAGAGGACAATATCCATCATATAGTAGACCAATTATAATCTCAAGTAGATAACGTTGTAGAAGGAAATGAACTCTAAAGTCGAGTGCTACAAGAAAAATGACGGTAAAAAGTTCCTGAAAAGAAGAGGTAATCCATATTTGATCAATCACTATTTCTACGACGTAGAACAAGTACCAGAGAACTACTTCTTCTCTTTACTTTATTTATTCAAGCCATGGCGTTCCTTAGATGAATTCAAAATGGGGTGTGATACTTACACGGAGGCCTTTAATTTGGCGAAAGAAGATTTAAAAGAAGGAGTCGATTATGGTAATTCAATGATAGAGTCAAGATATAAGATACAAAAAGCATTTGAAATGATAGAATCTAAAGTTGCTGAGATAAACGAAGAAAGGGAAATTGTTGATGATGACGATGGTCCTGAAAACCCTTTAGACTTTGAAGCTGTGGAAGCTGCAAACGCAAATCTGGTAGAAGAAGAGCAGATTGATCTTCAAAGTATGATCGCGAAACTTAATGCCGATCAAAAAAGAGTCTTCGATATGATCAGAAATAAAATGGACACAACTGATAATAACGCCGACGTTTTACGCTCTTTTGTGAGTGGAACTGGTGGCACTGGAAAGAGCTTTTTAATAAAAACTCTAAAAGTTTGGGTTAAGACGTATTTAAACAAAAAAGTGGCAGTTAGTGCTCCAACAGGCATAGCTGCATTCAATGTGAATGGATTGACTATACACAGGCTATTGCAGCTGCCTGTGGAACACAAGCAAACACCGAAGTATAAGCCACTTTCTGTTGAAGTGCTCCAAGTTCTGAGATCAGATTTGAAAGAAGTACTGTTGTTTATCATAGACGAAGTGTCGATGATATCCAATGTTACTTTAACATATATTCATTTACGCTTGTCTGAGATATTTGACACAAGCGACGATCAGAATGGGTGGTTTGGAAAAAAACATCTTGTAGTTTTCGGAGATCTCTTACAGTTTCCGCCGGTAAGAGAAAAGTCACCTTTTGAAAAACTCTCAACTGCTGAAACTAACAAGTTGTTAGGCTCCCTCAGTATGCCGAATCTGTGTATTGAACTATTCATATACGATTAACTTACTATTAACATGCGACAGCTCAATGATTCTGACTTTGTTGAAATGCTAAATAGAATAAGATTAGGTGTAACTACACAAAAAGACCGCGACTTACTCTCGACTAGATTAATAACTCTAAAATCCGATTCAAATGAAAACAGATTAATTGAAATAATTGAACACTTCTCGAAACTTCCTGATGATATCGTTTGCTTATTACTTACAAAAAACATGTGTCAACAATTAAATACTGCAATGCTTAGATCTCTCCCACATCCCGAAATAAAACTTACAGCTGTAGATAGCATAGATTGCCTAGATACCTAACAAAAAGAGCTCCTGAATGCATAAAAAAATATGAAGACGATGCTTTTATGACTGCGGGCCTGGAAGAGAACATAATTATAAAAATAGGAGCAAAAGTCATGTTAAGGCGAAATATTTACGTGAGTCTTGGTTTATTTAATGGTTCTATTGGTATAGTGCAAAGAGTAAAGGTTGATATATACAAAAATAATTAAGAAAATATACATTACATTTAATAAAGAACATGTTTACGAGCTTGGTTTGGTCAAAACTAAATTTGAAATTATTAATAGAGCTTATGTTCATCGCGAACAGTTTCCTATATGTACCATATAGCCTATGCTATAACTATACACAAAAGTGATGGATATCGGTTCTGCAGTATTCACATCCGGTCAAGCTTACGGCAATCGCACTAAACAATCTAATTTAATATAATATGTATGACTTGTGAGATACATTGTATTTTAATGCGATGGACAAGTCAATTTATTTATTCAAAACATAAAAGATTTTTAATATTAATATGGTCACTATAAGATGTTGTTAGGTTAGCTAATTACGTAATAACTTAAGACAGAAGGTCCCTTAAATAACGACTGAATAAATTAACCGACTTGGTATTATATAGATCTCACAACTTTTTATGGTAGAAGAACTGAGTTGCGAGACTTGGTTTTTTTTACAAGTTATGTTTTTGATGGCTTTGTATGACATGAGAAGATTTTCGTGGGGATCATCCGATCAGGCCCGGTACGGTATTTGAATACATGACCACCGCAAAAGAGATGTAAATTTGATCATGCCATTGAGAAACAGTATGGTTAATAATTTTCGTACACTTTTTACGTTTTCGCCTACAGAAGGTGACTATTAGTGGAGCCACTTTTGTTTTTGCTATCACGAGATTCATTCGGATCTTTCTTTGATGAATCGTTGAAATCATGTTTTTCCAGACGAATGTCATCCTGGTTTGTAGGGATCCATCTTGGTATACGTAAGATTTCAATCATAGAAAGCTCTTGACGAAATGATTTCCATCCTAGTTGGAGATGCGACGGGATGAGGTCGTCGATTGCGAATCCTCTTTCCCACAACTATTGCATCATCATCTTTACTTTGATAATAGATGGAAATAGCCAAATCAATTTTTGCAATAGTTGAAAGAACGGTGCACCTTGTATTGTCTATTTCCCGTTTTTCATTTGGAATTTCATGCAAAATTTCTTCCGTGTCGCTGGTCCATTAGCATAATCGAAATCCTGCCGACAATAGAACTTCCTTTCCCATTCTTAGAGCCTGTATATCGTATATATCGTAACTTTCTGCTGGACATCATCTCTCCAGAAAAGGAGCTCGCAGTCGGTATCATTTTTGTTCATACAAATCTCGCGGTACATCTTTTCCACATCAACAGTGAAGGTATAACGATGTTTTCTCCAACGTTATATAATATCGATGGCATTATTTTGGAGTTTAGGGTCCACCATCAAGTGGTCATCTATAGAAGTTTTAGAAAGTTACGTCACAAAGCCTTGTAATAGAACTGCATGATGAAGAATGATACGAGTATAGTGCTAAGGGACCGAGATATTCCTCCCTACGTTTCTTATAGCTTGCATGTAATGTAGGTTTGGCGTTGAGTCTTCTCTCCAGTTGATGGAACCTTTTGAGTGCTCCTCTATATGTCGAATCTACTACGGGATACTTTCCATCTTTGAATGGGAGATGGGCTTCATATTGACCACTTGGTAAGCGTTTGGTGTATGAATTGAAGTGTATTTCACATGCTCTGCTATCATCTGAAACGTATGTCCCAAATGGGCTTTCTTCGATTTGAGTCGCTATTGTCCTCGCTATAAAGACGCCCATCGTTCCTCATAGCCGCTACTCCATCACTAAAAAAAGTAGACTCCAATAAATCCATACATCTAAGTGGATTTAAGTTGGCTGACCCGAATTATCACACTCCTCGTACTACCGACTTACTTTATGAAGCGACATCTATGCTGAAATACTTTTATCAGATGTACTAAAAGAAGACAGGTTTATGACACCAGTCGCTCAAAATACGCACCTTGGGTTGATTTTATTGGGAAAGGTCAACCAAAGTTCCGCAGCCAATACGAAGTGTCGTACAGTCTTTTGATCTCGCCGCTCAACTCCGGAAATTCTGGTAAATACATACGTTTCTAAACATGAATTTTCGAACAGTGTTCGACAGTTTTCGGAGACAGTGTTCAGATTCGTTAGCCTACTACCAATATAACAACACTATCAATTAAGTAACGACCTTGCTTTTTCGCTCTTAATCATCCAAATTGTTAGCCTCTATCAGGTACAGAAGCCACCTTTATCCACTTGTACATTTTTTTTTTTTTATTTTCCTTTTTATTATTCATTTCTTAAAACGAAACTATGTTACGCGTTCGACCAAAATGATTAAACTAGCTTAACTAACTTACTCGTTTATAAAAATGTACCACGTCTTCTCGATCTCGGCGTGAATTCGACACACTGAACCTGAGGCGCTCGGGCTCGCGGAGTTCGACGTCACGTTCGTAGAAGAACCGCCGTTCCACAGCATTTTGGGCTACTTGGAAAATTAGCGGTACCGCCGCTCTACCTTGGATCAGCTTACATTGGTCTAAATAAAGGATAGCCTCTGATGGGACGAAGCCGTTAAGGCGCATCCTCTTGCACACAAGTACAGGGTGGCCCAACCATAATGCACGATGTTGATTGTGAGTCACACCTTAACGTCAAGTTTTTTTGCCCAACTTAATTTGACATTTCTTTGTTTCAGTGGTTGACAAATTCAACCACGGAGAGGTACACAATTGAGCAGATTGTTGAAGCCTTTTACGAAAATGGGCGTTCAAATCAAAATGCATTTCGCGCACTTCGTGATTTTTTTGGCCAGCACAATCGACCAAATGTGTCCACAATCGGTAGAATTGTGCGCAAATTTCAGCAAACCGGGTCACGCTCGTCCAGTTCGTTCTGCGGAAAACATTGCTGTTGTGGCTCGTCGTCGTGCCTAACAATTGAACATCTCACGAACATCACTGATGCGAATTTTGAATTAAGATTTGAATTTACACGCTTACAAGGTTCAATTGACTCAAGAGCTGAAGCCTACTGACCATTTCAAGCGTCGTCAATACGCCGAATTGTTGGTTGAACAGACAGAAGTGAATGGTGACTTTACAAAGAAAACCATCTTCAGCGACGAGGCACACTTTCAGCTCAGTGGATTCGTTAGCAAGCAGAATTGCCGCATTTGGGCAAATGAGAATCCACGAGTGATTGTTGAAAAGACGATGCATCCACAAAGAGTGACTGTTTGGTGCGGTTTATGGGCTGGCGGCGTCATCGGGCCGTTTTTCTTCGAAAAAGAGGTCGGCCAAGCAGTTAACGTGAATGGTGTTCGCTATCGCGAGATGATAACGGACTTCTTGTGGCCAGAAATTGAGGATATGGACCTGGACGATATGTGCTGCCAACAGGATGGTGCCACTTGCCACACAGCCAACGAAACAATGGCTCTTTTGCGCGAGAAATTCAATGGCCGTGTTGTCTCACATCGTGGCGATGTTAATTGGCCGCCACGATCATGTGATTTGACACCGTTGGACTTCTTTCTTTGAGGATATTTAAAAGAAATAGTGTACGTCAATAAGCCAAGAACAATTCAAGAGCTAAAGGATGAGATAATTCGGCACATTAACGACTTTGAACCTCAATTATGTCTCAGAGTCATTGAAAATATGGACCATCGGATAGAGGTATGCCACCGAAGCCGTGGCGAGCATTTGGCCGATATTATGTTTCACACATAATTGTCATAGATCCTTCTATCATAATAAAAAATATTAAGATAATTCTCTGAAAACTTTTTGTTTTATTTATAATTATCATCGTGCGTTTTCGTTAGACCACCCTGTAGTTGGGGGTAGTAAGCCCCGGAGATCAGGTTATTGACCGAATTCATTGCTCTGCAACGTGGCTGCGAATCTATTGTATAGGATCTCGTTCGGGTAAAATTTCGTGTAATTTTTTTTTTTTTTTCAATTTCAATTCATTTTTATTTCATATTAACTTATATCTATCTTACCCTAGTCAAAAATGCTTAAAACTAGCTTAACTATCTTAACAAATGTAACTATCTTACTGGCCCTAGGCGGACACTCTAAAACAAACAGAACAATTGAAATATACTTATGTCTTTCGACGTCTACATGAATTTATTATTAACATTATTATAACTAACTTAAGCTAAGAAAAATGTTTTTTTTTTATTAAAAAACTTAGCATATGATCATTTGTTTTTTAAATATTTTATATAAAACTTAAAACTACCTTAAACTAATTAAACCTAACTAAACCTATCTTATTCTAACTTAACTAAAATATATATACACAAATATATACATTATATATATTTTATATATATATCTTTTTTTTATGTTTTTATTTTTAATTTTTTTTTTTTGTTTTAAGTTTTATTTTTTTTTTTGTGATTTTTCATTTTGTATTTTTTTTTGTATTTTTTTTTTTTTTTTTTTTTTTTTTTTTTTTTTTTTTTGTCGTTTTTGCCCTAGCCTACCCTAACCTACCCTACCCTACCTTACCCTACCCTAGCCTATGTAAGCCTGCCATTGGTGTTAGGCAGGCTTTGCCTTGAAGAGGCTGCTCCTATCAAGGTGTCCGTTGACGGAGTTCTCTCCAGCCACCAAAAGCGTTGATGCTGGCGGACTACGTCTCCTCGATCCCGGCGTGAGACCGATCTACAGAACCTGAGGCGCTCGGGCTCACGGAGCGCGACATCGGGTTCGTAGAGGAATCGCCGCTCCACGGAATTGCGACCCACGTGGAAGATTAGCGGTAACGCCAATCTGTCCTGGATCAGCCCACATCTATCTAGATAGAGGAATGCTTCTGGCGGGACAAAGCCGTTAAGGCGCACTCTCTCATGATATAGATCATTGGGGTAGTAAGCCCCGAAGATCAGGCTATTGACCGAAGTCATTGCTCTTGCAACGTGGCTTCGAATCAGTTTGATCAGAAAATTATCTATCCGTACAATCCGGGCCCTATTGTATAGGACCTCGTTCGGGTAAAATTTCGTGTACTCAGATTCGGGAGTCCTATGTAGCCCGAGACAAGTCCTAAGACATTGTCTCTCAAACACCCGAATCCTTTCCATCAAGCTGGCTCTCACATTGTATCAGACGGGACATCCCAGGCAACCATGGGCCTATTTTAGGCCATGTAGCAGATTACCTTCACCCTGGAATCAAGTTGATTTTCAACTTCCAGTCATCACTATACTGCGTAGCGCAGTGGGTAGTGTGTCGGCCTCTGACGCACGATGAGCGAGTTCGGATCCCGATAACACCAACGCCATCGCATATTCATTACGCGGCTTCTCTCCTCGGCTGGGTACATTTGCCTTGAAAAAACTTCTAAGCCCTCGCCGTTCGGAAACGGCATTAAACTGTAAGTTCCGTTCACTTGCGTGAAAAACAAATCGCACACAACATAAGTGAATGAAACAAGCTTGGCTCTGCCTCTCAGTGAGCTGTAATGCCATCTTAGAAGAAGAGCAAGAAGTAATACTCTGAAGCAGTAGTACCCAGGTCACGGTTTGGGCGAATGCTTTCATTCACATTATATAAGACAGCTCCTTCTGTCGCCACCGTTTTTTTATTTTTATTTTATAGTTGGTGCAAGTTCATGAGTGTACACTCTTTTGGTGTTTGTTACACAACCTGGACGGGGAGCAGATGGTTTGTGTTGAAGATGTTCGTTCACTACTCTCCGAAGGTGGTTGTCTTAGATAGGATTTGAGAGATTCGACTGAATTTGGGTTGGTTGTAGTTCACAGTAACTCTTTTGTTTTTCATGTCATTAAGGTGTTATATTGAAAATGCACACACAGAGTGTGAATTTTTTAAGTGATCTTATGCTGCGCCAACACTTTTGATCATCTCTCATTCACAACTGATGTTGTTGCACAGTTTTTTCCGTATAGGAATTGTTCTTGACTATGGACGGACTTGAACTACAGACCTTCGGCTGAAGAGTCGGTGATGATTACTACCATTGAACCACGACCACCCCCAATCTTCCACCTTTCCCCCACTGACCACCTTCTTTTAAGGATCCTCGATCACGAAGAGAGCTTCATTGTCTGACGTTCTCGGAAATTTTAGATCCTGAATGTTATTCTGATTGTTTTTCCGAAATATTTTATTTATTTGCGGGAACATACTCGCGCTGCTGGAATCTACAGCACGAATTCTGTTGTTCCAATGCAAACTTACAGATATTCTGTAATTTTCTTTTATTAATTGTTGAAGATTTTTAATCAGTGATTTCAGTGTCCTGACCTCCGAGTTTAGTCGGTCGGTAAGCCGCCTGCACAAGAGTTTGAGTCTTGTCAGGAGTCTACTTCTCTTGTCTGTGCATAGCGTCGATTGTCGCGTTCCGGTACACGTCCATGCATGTTATTGTGCTATCGTTGGCGTGGTATTGTACTGTTCATTGTCTGTTTAAGGATATCGTCCATTTGTGTAAGGTACCTATCAATCTCGCTGACAGCTTCCTATTGAACGGTGGGAAGGAGGCACTCGAAGTTAGCGCTCTCGTCATGTAATTGGCAAAGCGTGGCCAACGCGTCCTACTGTAACCGTAGGGATGCGTTTGAATATACTCTCCTATCTCCTCCCCGAACTCGTCAGGTTCTGTGATCACGGCACATAGTCCGCCCGGTGGCAAACGGAAGAAAAAGTCAATTTTAATTTTTTTATTTTTTTTATCAATATTCTTGCAATACCCTGCAGGATGCATTGTTCAGTAGTGTAACAAAGGAAATTTAAAATATACTTACATACTATGGATATTTTCTTCTCGAAACCACAACCTTTTGATGAACTCATAAAATGTCATTCATCCCACACCTCGAAATTTTCACAAACTTTGGAAAATAACTTTCATTACGAGTATTAAATGTCCTTAGGCCTCTCCGTCAAGCGTCCTCCTCGCCGTCATCCACAAGCCCTGCGCAAAATCCTCCACGTGCCTGAAATAAAATAAACGAACACAAGACTTTTTTGACAACTTACCTCAATTTAATCTCCTCCACTGCTTAATAATCCCGAAGAAATTAGGTACACAAGCGAGTATCATTTTCACCCACACCCCATATCAAAAAGAGGAAAGTCATAATCAATAACACGGTTAACAGGTTAGCTATCGAATGGTCCATTGCTCCAACACCTGACTCTCACCTGAGATTATTGATTACTCTGTCGATTACGAGGTTGACATGGAGAAGTTTGCATGATAAATAAATCCAAGTATCAGGTAAAAAAATTGTCTTCTCGTAATTCACTAAACCCTGGAAAGATATTGTTCGCGCTCTACGTGTCGATTTCGATATGACTGCTGAGGAATTTCGGCGAAAGACATACCGGGAAGCTATTGTATGTAGCGGTCAATAAGTTTTAGTATGTAGAGTGAGAGTGCAGGGACGGGTTAAGAATATCCCTGCAGCGATACCTCTCGCTTGTCGTAAAAGGCGGCTAAGCAAAGGTAAACAAAAATCACAACTAGGCAATTTAGAAAACACCAAGGTGAGCCTAGGGACACATATACCACCATTAAACTGCCCCACAAGTGTGCATGCAAATCAGTGGGTTGACACGACTCGAGATCGCCGGTGTTGTAAGAGTAAGATCAAACAAAAAAAAAAAAAATCTGGAGCATGCCCGTGTCAACAAAGGGAGGAGAAGAAAGAAAACGGTCAAACCGTAGCATTATGGAAAAGAACGCTAAAAGGAAAAGCACTATTCCGCCAGGCACTACTAATGGTCGTGATCCTGGGACGAGCAGCAATGCTCGGGTCAGAGCTATAGGATTTCCGGGGGATAGCAAAATAATGCAACGGCGTAAGTCACACTTAAGAGTCGCGAGTTGGAACGTTGGAAGCATGAGTGGTCGCAGCTATGAGCTTGAAGAAATTATGGTTAGAAGGCGAGTAGACATCCTGTGCGTACAAGAGACGAAATGGCGAAACACCGGTAATCGGGCACGTTTCTTGGACGTTAAAACAAAAGCCTACAAGATGTTTTACTATGGATTGGAACAAGGAAAAAATGGAATCGCCATCATCCTTGCGGCAGAGCTACTTGGCAACGTCTTAACCATTTCAAAGTCCTGTGACCGTTTGATGGCTCTCAAATTGGTGATGCAGGGTGAGGTGTGGAACATCGTAAGTGCATATGCCCCTCAAGTAGGATGCGAACAAAAAGAAAAAGATGCATTCTGGCTAGATTTCCACAACCTTGTCAAAATCATCCGAAAGGAAGAGCTTTTGTGTGTTGGGGGAGATTTAAACGGACATGTCGGAAGACAAGCGAAGACTATGAAGACTACAACGGAGGGCTGGGATACGGCACCAGGAACTCTTCAGGTGAAGATATCCTAAACATGTGCAAGTCGTACGGTCTTATAGTGCTAAATACCATGTTCGTCAAACAAAGCCGGCACCTGATCACTTATAGCAGCGGCGGAAATGAAACTCAAATAGACTATCATTTGGTATCCAGATTCATGAAGCCACGAGTTAAAGATTGCAAAGTGATCCTGGGAGACTCGATCGCCCCTCAACACCGTCTCCTCCTGACTGATTTTTTTATGGAGGCGAGTAAGAAGTCAAAGCAGCAAACGAAGGTGTCTGAGAGAATCAAGTGGTATAAGCTGGATAACAGAAAAGGCGAAGCTTTTATTACCAGCATGAAAAACTATCCCTTTTCCATTATCGATGAGGTCGGTAATGAGGAGTGCAGAGCACAAGACATGTGGAATTCCCTACAACAATCTGGTCTGGAGAAAGCCAAATCACTGCTCGAAACATCTAAAGGCCTCTGCTAACACGCAAAAGAAACCTGGTGGTGGACAGACGAAGCCAAAGCAGTGATACACGAAAAGAAAATGGCTTTCCAAGCTTGGTCAAAGTGCTCTTCTACTAATAGAGAGGAAAAAGCTCGCCGTGAAAAGGTATATAGATGTTGCAAAGGTATCGCGAAGAAAAAATGCGCCGAATTCAAAGCGAAAAGCATGGAAGGCCTCTATCAGGAGTTGGAAGAAATATCGTCTTCCGAGTCTGACAGGAACCAGGCTACCCAGGAGCTTCGGCAAAGCAATTTGAACAAAGGAGCAAATATCTTTAAGGTAGCCGCCCAGAGAAGAAGAAATGCTCAGGAGATTCGTTTCCCGAAGTTTATTAACAATGCTGAAGGCCAACTCCTAGTGAAAGACGAAAAAATTCTCCACAGATGGCGACAGTATTGCGAGGAACTTCTGAACGAACAGTTTCCCCGAGTGTACTTTCCAAGAGCCGCCCCGAATCATGCCGAAATATCCGACATCACAGTCGAAGAAGTTCGGTACGCGGTTAAAAACCCTCTGAGTTCTGGAAAAAGATGGGAGACATCGGGTCTAGATGGCTCATGGTTCTTATCTCCAAACCTATGAGAGGCGACACTATGCCTAATCAATGGAGGGAAAGCTATCTTCTTCCTTTGTACAAAGGAAAGGGTGATACGCGAAATTGTGATAACTACCGTTCTGTCAAGCTGATGTCGCACACCATGAAGATCGTTGAACGGGTATTAGATAGCCGACTGCGGAAAATAGTACGACTATCTGATGACCAGTGCGGGTTTGTCTCGGGTAAATCAACGACAGATGCAATCCAAAGTATAAGGGTCATGATGGAAAAGCATCGTGATTCTTCAAAGGACTTGCATATGGTGTTGGTTGATTTCGAGAAGGCCTTTGACCGGCAACCAAGAGATCTGTTATGGGTAGCGCTAAGACAAAAAGGAGTTCCAGAAACCTACGTGCGGGTGATCATGGACATGTACAAGAGAGCAACGACAAGAGTAAGATGCACCGCAGGAGTCACTGAAGAGTTCGCAATCAAAGTCGGTGTACACCAAGGAAGCGTCCTCAGCCCACTGCTCTTTATAGCAGTCCTTGATTCCTTGCTTGAAGGAAAAGTGACGGACCCCAATGTGCACCAGCTATTCTTTGCTGACGATGGAACCATTATGAGTGATGATCAGGTGTCCCCACACTTGATGTGTAGGTGGACATTTTTGAGGGACACGGGTATCGTATTAGTTCAAAGAAGACAGAGTATCTGTGCTGCCCGTTCACTGACCCTCATCAGCCTATTCCAGACATTTACTTGAATGGAAGAGTACTTCCCAAGTATGAAAAGTTTAAATATCTGGGATCTATGATTAATAGAGAAGCAACTTGTGATGACGACATCAACCATCGCGTAAGCGTAGGGTGGATGAAGTGGCGGGAAAACTCCGCCATCTTCTGTGATCGAAAAATGCCCCCTACACTTCAGTTGTACGTCCGGCGCTCACATACGGTTCACAATGCTGGACAATGAATAAAAAGTATGAGAGCAAATTAACGGCAGCTGAGATGTAGATGCTTCGCATGACAGCGGGCGTAACAAAGCGTGACAGAAATAGAAGTTCAAAGATCCGAGGAAGCCTCCACGTAAAAGAAACCATCACAAGAAAGATAGAGCGCGACCGACTCAGTTGGTATTGCCATGTTCAAAGGAGAGATCCTTTGAACCCCGTCCAAAAGGCGATATCAATCAACGTTCCAATTTCAACACGCAAAAAAGGCAGGCCGAAAAACAGTTGGTGCAAACAAATGCAAAAACACCAGCATTTGATTGGCCTCAGCGATGAAGTAATCCCAAACCGGGAAGCCTGCCGCTACTTTCTGAGGTCAAACCGGCGGACCCCACAAGCGGACCAGTAGGAATGCAGTTAAGTGGGAAGGTTATGGTCCTACACTTCTGACCATAACGACCCCGGAAAAAAGGAAAAGAAGAAGAAGATGTAGAGTGAGAGTACACTGTTGGGGATTATCGTATAAGGCTGTTGGCGGTCGGACTCATTTTGATTTAAGCCTCTGTCAGCCTCACTGTTTCCATTTTTAGAAATCAAGAGTTTCCATTTTCCGAGGCCTGGTATGACCTTACTCATTTATTTTCTGTGCTCTTCAGGTCATTAACTATGAGTATTCTGAGGGTGACCTTGCAGATACCGCTATATCGGCACGGAACTCATCGAGCATTGCTCTGGATAAAGTTGAGTGTGAGTTAAAAGCCACGTCTCGTCTAAAGAGAGGTGGTTTTTGGTACAATTTGTACTGAAACATGAACTTGCGCGGAGAGTAAGTGTTGTATGGATATGATATCTGATGTAGTGACACTAGCCATCCAGTTAGATAGGTCAGTTTTCTGTATAAAGTCAATTCTGGGTCGGGGTCTTTTGCAGGGGTGTTCGAGAAACAGGCCAACATTCTATAAGACTTTTAACTAGACAATTATGAGCAGAGAAATATGCGATTATAGGGGCCACTCATTATATTTTAAAGGATAGGTGCAACGAAAGTAACAATGATAATCGAGCTGTACTCAAAGCTGTGCTTAAACCTATCACCACCCTCTCTAAACTGGTGTGTGACTCCCTTGAACAAAGTTGGAAAATTGTATTCATTGAGTATATGGGATGGAATGCGCTTAGAAGGGGGTTCTGAGAAATTTTAGGGTTGCTCAACCAGCTGTTTTGGTACTAAGCAAAATTCAGGTGGGTGAGAATACCGACATGGTTAAAATTCCATGTTCGTAAGCATTTCATTCACTGCTGTTTAGTTTATAAAAGCCTAAACATGGATAGCAACTCAACGTATTACGAGTTCAACTCGCCATCCGGCTCCATTGCAAGAATTGTGTGCCTGTTTCGACACACTGAAAACGAAATTGCACACGATTTCAATGTACATAATTCCATCTGTCTTCAACATACTGGCCGGACAAAACTCGAGGGAAGATATATTGAGTTCTTCGCTGACG
Source organism: Merodon equestris (assembly GCA_958301585.1). Lineage (NCBI taxonomy): Eukaryota > Metazoa > Arthropoda > Insecta > Diptera > Syrphidae > Merodon > Merodon equestris. The sequence continues at coordinate 48,888,830 of OY284415.1, read as the reverse complement.
TCAATAATCTAACACAGCCTACACAAATACCTGACAATGCGCATCATTCGGCTAAGACCTTGGATTTGTTCCTCATCTCTCGTCCTGACAAATATTTTATTGGCATACTGTCATCGTTTTCTTCATCAGCCCAATGTGTCGAGTCAGCTAATAGCTTGTGCTCACCCCACTCAGTTCGAGAAACATATTCATAAACAAATGGTATTGCTGTACTAGAAAGCCAATAGGATTAAGCAATTTTTTGTCAGGAAATTTGTGACCGTGCTTATTCGATAGTGATGTGAATGCAGTTGATATGAAAAGCTCTTTTAACAAACATAAAAATACAATTCACAAGCTTTTACATTCAATATGCATCGGTATCTCCTCTCTCTTTCTTCCTCTAGAGCAGCCCATCCTGGGTCTTAACATAGATTACTAAAGGATAATCACAAACCCTTTTTGTTTTTGTTCTTTTTTTTTGTTGGAGGCTTCTACTATCTGTTGGGGCACTCGGACACAAATACTGGTCCATTGTACAACCAGCTAGACACCTTGTCTTTGTTGTATTTTCACCGTTGTCCGGAGAAAAGTGAGGAGGGGCTTCAGTAATGTAGAGCTAAGAGATTCGGCATACACAACGTCGGCCCCAAGGGTGCGCCACCGTGCGCGAACGAAGGAGGGACAGTCGCAGAGAAAGTGTTCTGCTGTGTCATCCTTCATCCTCCTCGCAACATGCCGCACAGGTAGGATTGCGTACAATTTTGATTAAGAGACAGACGCATATTATCCTTATGAGAAGTGCAGTCGAATGTTTTCGGGGGATCCCTGCCCCGTCCTGGAGCCATCTGTGAAAATGCGAAGAAATTCCATTCCAGGTTCAGTATCTGGCAGCCAGTCCTGACGCCATGCAAATGTGACTGTGAAGTTACAGAGCAGTAGGATGGCAGGTATCATTCCGTCAGATGGCATATTCATGAGACAGGTGCGAGTAGTACCAAAGACCATATCTCTTTAGGCGAGAAATGGCTTTCAGTGCGCACACTCTGATATATATGTCAACGGGTGGAAGATTCATCATAGCATCTAGAGCAGCTCCCGGTGTGCTGGGGAAATCCCCGTGCAGCTGAGACAGACCGCTATTTGGAGTTTGGTGAAAGAAGTCACGACGTGTTTGCGTGTCAGCCTGTTCCTCCAAACAATCGATGCATATGAGATTATCGGTCTTATCATTGTCGTGTAGATCCAAAGGACCTTTTTCGGCGATAAGCCACATATTTTGCCAAAGGCACCTTTGCATTGCCAGAAAGCTGACAGCGCTTTGGTGGTTTTGGGCTCAACATGCTTTGACCAAAGAAGTTCGCTGTCTAAGGTACTCCCAGGCACTTAGCTTCCTTGGATATCGGGATGGGAATGCTTTTAAGCACCAGCTGAGTAATGCCAGTATTTTTCCTCCTTCTCGTAAGGAGAACTACATCAGCCTTAAGAGGATTAACCGACAGCCCCTAACTCGTGCACCAGTCCTCGATCACATCTAGCGCCGTCTGCGCTTTGAGACAGACAGTCGCTAAACATGAGGCGACAGAGAGAACAGCAACACCATCCGCATAGGCCTGGGCATAGATTCCAGAGGCATTGAAAACATCGAGCAGCCAATCGACCACCATGCACCATAACAACGGGGACAAGACGCCACCTTGCGGGCAGCCCCTGTTTACTCCAGACTTGACACATTGTTCGATGCCTGCATCAGCGATCAATGCCCTGTGCACAAGCATTGCATTGCTTTGATCCACAAAACCAGTGCTTCATCTACGTCATGCTTCCTCAATGTCGATGAAAATGCCTAGGACGTACTCTTTCCATTCGAGAGCTCATTCAATCCTCCCAAATAGGTTTTGAAGCACAGTCGCGCAAAATTTTCCGCGCTGATAAGCATGTTCCATGTCCGAGGGAGGATGAATTCGAAGGGCAACTTTGCGCAAGTGCAACTCTATTAATCTGTCAATGCTTTTCAGCAAGAAGAACATTAGACTGATTTGTCTAAAACTTCCTATTTCCAAAACCAATTTCCTGCTGGGGGGTTTCGACACCATATGCGAGTTTGAAACAGTTGATGACGCTACTCATGTTATGAACGACATCCTCTACCAATTGCTTTGTTCTGAGTTAAGGTAGGGTTTGAGTGGATTTCTAAAGCTCCTCTCTGAATCGCACCCAATCCGTCTTTCTCGGATTCCGCTTGGGCTGCGAGTGGGAGATCCCACACTCCAATTAAAATTCGATGTGTCTGTTGTCTGACAACGTAACATCTGGTAAGGCTCTCCAGTTAGTGATGGCCTTCACATGCCTATTAGACAGGGTTGGGTCAATCACTTCTTGTCGTCTCACCGTCACAAAGGTTGGTTGAGAGCCAACATTGATGATGATAAGGTCAGACGAAAGAGTGAAGTTTAAAAGATGGTCTCCTTTCCGGTTGCATTTGCTGCTATCCCAAACAGTGTTTTGAGCGTTAGCATCGCAACAGATGATGAGTCCAATCCTTCTGGCTTCACAGTACTCTACGAGTTCAGTAATCGCCTTAGGTGGCGTGGGCAGTACTAAGTCGTAGGGAAAGTAAGCAGACGCCACGACGAAGTGTTCAATTTCTCCGTGCGCTTTATAGCTAACTCCAGAGAATTGTCCAAGTTTGGTTGCCGATAGTGTGTTCGATATGATGAGGCAGACCCTAGGCCTTTCGGATCGCTCATCAAAGAATCGTAGCATCACGTATACCACCAAGACCACACAGGCGCTTATTCCACCCCCATGGTTCCTGAATGGATAATGAACAATGTGATGATTTGTACTACTGCATGCAATTCTGCTACTGAGAAGAGCGGTAGCTGCCTTGCAACGCTGTAGATTAATCTGAGTAAAAATCATAGATTTAGACTGCAGAGAACCTTCTATCCGTCGACTAATTGACATCAAAATGGTATAAAATCCTACCAAGGCCAAAGTAGGGACGAGAATCGTATACAGATTTCATGGTCTCGACGGAGCCGTTGTCCAATCCCACAACCAGAGTGAAGCCCTGTTTTTTCAGATAGCCCTTTTTCTCTTTGTAGGAATAGACAGTCCAGGCCCTCATGTCAAGTCCCGGGTTCTGGGCACGTAGTCGTGTCAGCACATCCGGCTTGTTTCCAGGTTTCCTCGGAATTCAGCAGATGGCGTGCGTTAATTTTGGGAGATTAACTACCTGATGGGTAGTAGTTCCCGGAGGAGGGATTTTCGGCACCATGCTCCAGGCAGATGTCTGCTGTGAGCAACAGCTCATCACGAAGGTACCATTCATCAGAGCAGACCTCTCAGCGTGAATACTAACCATTGAAAAGAAAAAGAAGCAATCCATCAGCTTAAGAATATTAAGGCCGCAGGAATCATCCTAATTCCATCGGGATCAGTAAAACATGAGGAGAAAAATTAACAGAGAAGTTACATAGACCCATCACATTTAAAGGGAACAGTGAGACCATCCTTGAAGAATGGATAAGCTCGGTCATTGTTCCCGTACTTAAAAAGAGTGACCGAACACAATGCAACAATTATCTGGTACCAAGTTTTTGTTTTTTTTTTTTATAGGATGTTCGCCCAGGGTCAAGTGTTACTCTCTTATGGTGGACGGGGTGCAGATGGTTTGTGTCGAAGATGTTCGTTCACTCTCCGGGGGTGGTTGTTCTAGATAGGATTCGAGAGATTCGACTGAATTTGTCGTGCTGGCTGAAGTCTTTTTATTTGTTTCCATGTGATTACGGTATTATATTGGAAATGTACACACAGGGAATGAATTTTGAATGGATAGAATACAAGTGATAAGTTGATTCAAGGTGCTGCCAAATATCTGGGGATTACCAGTGTGGCTTTAGGAGGACGAGTGACGAGTGGGATTTTCATTATTGTGGTGTTGACGGGAAGCACGTTTCAGCAAAGTGTAACTTTATTGTAATTCTTATTTTAGCTTAACCTAATATACAATATAACAAAAGGAAGTCATATACAATACGTAATTAAGCAAGAGAGAGAGAGAGTATTCACCAACCATCCGTACTTCATATACAACATCTCCCTCTACAACTGGATGCAAATGAGACATATACAAATTAAGAGTTTTTATTTTTACGCTTGGTAGAAAATAGGTTTAACAGTATGACGTCCGTACCTGGTAATGTAGTGATCTTGCTTGTGATGATTTGTGAAATTTTAGAATTTCTTTTAGACCCCAGTCGGTTTCAAAGTTATCGCACTCAAAAGAGTTAAATGGCTGATTGTCACAAACCACAATTTCAGGGATGCCATTAGTGGCTAAAATTTCTTTTAATATCCTAACAACACTCTTAGCTGATTTGTTTGGTCGTTTTTTTTCAAATCAAACCAGAGTTAAATCGCGGGTTGAGCGGTTTGTCTTTTTAAAAAGTTGCTCTGTTGAGTCAGAAGAAACAAGTTACTTTATTAAATGCTCTTTATTGACTGACTGATCTATTTTACAACTTTATTTTTCGTTGCTTCGCCAGTGCACCGGCGAATTTCTGACCCAGCACAGTGTCAGACGCTGACACAGGCAAGGGGTCATTCGCTGGTCGGTTTCTACGTATCAGCGGTGGCGATGTAACCGGCCTCATTCCCGGTATTGGCTGCGACGGAATTGTTATGTGGGAATGTTGTTTTGGGTCAGCCACTGGGTTCAACGTAACCCCAACGCGAAAAATAGTCTATAACAACAAAAAATGATTTTCCTTCAAATTCTAAAATATCGCAACCAAGCTTTTGGTAGGGATAGTCCGGCACTTCATGGGGATGTAGGCTTTGTTTTATATTTGAACTTCGAAATTTTTCACAAACTGGACATCTGGAAATCATATTTTCAATGACTTGAGTCATTGTCGGCCAGTAAAATAATGTCTTTGCGCGTAATAGTGTTTTGGTTATGCCAAAATGATTTTCATGTAGGGTCTTTAAAGTTTAATTTCTTAATGACTTAGGCACAAATATTCTATTTTCATAAAAAAACTAATCCGTCTTCCAAAAATATTTTGTCTTTTACAGTCCAGTAAAATTTCATATGATCTGGTAAATTGTTTTTTGAATTTGGCCATCCTTCTCTAAAGAGTGATTTTATATTAGATAAAGTATGTTTTTGATTTCGTTTTTTGTGAGGGTCACTCATACTTACACTATGGACAACATCTGTTAAAATTTTGTCTAAATTTATGTCTGAATCAGTCTGTGAGTTTCGAGAAAGCAGATCGGCTGTGTGAAGATCTTTACCTGGAACATATCTCATTTCAATATCATATTTAAAGAGTTTGATTTTCATACGCTGCAGTCTTACGGAATATGTTTTCTCCAAGGGCCTATTCATAATGGATAAAAGTGGTTTATGGTCTGTATGAATTGTTACATGCCGGCCATAGATGTAATCGTGAAATTTTTGACACGCATACACCATTGTTAATAATTCTTTCTCTATTTGTGCATAAGAAATTTCTGTTCAGATAGACTTTTTGATCCAAAAGAAACTGGCCTTCCCTCTTGGGATAGACAACAACCTATTCCAACTGGGACTCCTAAACCTGTCCAAACGCCAAGCGTGCGAACAGGACGCACAGACGCAACTAACACTTGTAACTTGGAGTGAGACATCACCACGCGATTTAGTTGTGTTGATTTCAAACAGTTCAGCCACATTTTAGCTGCAGTTTTGTAATTTATATATCATCATATATACGACAAAAACCTTCTATACAACAGAAAAAAAAAAAAATAAATAATAATAATAATAAATAAAAAACAAATAAATAAATAAATAAATAAATAAAATAAATAAAAATAATTAATTAAATAAATAAATAATAATATAAGTTTAAATAAATAAATAGGTACTTAACTAAATAAATAAATAAACTAATTCAACAAAAAGTAACAAAAAAAAAAAAATAAAAATAAAAAAAAAAAAATAAACAAAAAAAAAATAATAATAAAAAAAAAATACAAAAAAAAACAAAAGAAAAAATAAAAAAAAACAAAAAAATAAAAAAATAAAAAAAGTGATTTTTAAAACAATAAGTGGTTTTGTATGTGAGAAAATTACGTGATTTTGCTCATTTTCAACAACTCAGTTTAGATTCGGCGTAAACAAATTACGTGATTTTGCTCAGTGCAACTGCACTAACCTCAAACCAATCAAACGAAGACGCTACAGAAATAATATCTGAAACTACGAGGAGAGCTCGAGATCGCAGAAGGATGGATGAAGCAGATGAAATTACAGAGCAAATGAGTCCAGCTGGCCAATCAGCCCTGGTGACAGCAAGTCCAGAACCAGTTGAACTCACACCAAACCACGAAGCTGAAGAACACATAACACAACAGCAAAGTATTCAACCTACTGTTAGATATAGTCATCATTCAAGAAACGCTACAGCCCATACAAAATTCAAAGAAATGTTTTTAGACAATAATTTTGGAGCTACATGTAGTGTCTGTGATAGATTGTGGTACGAAAAAAATCTTAAAACTGTACCGAATAATTCGTTCACTATTCTCACAGCTGAGTTTCCTGACATCGATTTAAACACAGCGCGAGTCTGCCTTACGTGTCACGCTTCCTTGCGGAAAGAGAGAATTCCGAACTTTTCAACATCACACGGATTTAAATATCCTCCACGGCCACACGATTTACCAGAGCTAGATTTGATCACTAAACGATTGGTATCCCCGCGCCTTCCGTTTATGCAAATCAGGAGACGTAGGCATGGACAAGGTCAATATGGGATTTTAGGTCAAGTTGTGAATGTACCAGTTTCAGTTAACAATATGGTTACTTGTCTCCGACGAGAATTCGATGACGACTATTGTATTAATGTTCATATTAAACGCAGAAAAATTCAAGTTACCTGATTAGCTTTGTTAAAAAACGCGTTGTCAAGTGGCTCCAGTTCTTGATAGAGACACCACTCTATAAATCCTATAACATAAAGATGAACGATTCCTTCTTCGTACCGAACACAGCACCAACTCATTCCACCGAAGAATTAAGTGAAGTAATCGATATTGAAGATAGTCTGCACGCTCAACAACAAACGCTTTTATGGAATGAAGATAGATATTTAAGACTAGCTCCAGGAGAACCCGAAGTGCCCGTTAGTGTTCTTTTTGATGAACACTGCGAAGAAATGGCGTTTCCTTTAATTTATCTTGGTCAATTTCGTGTCTTTAAGGAAGGACTGACTGTAACGCCATTCATGATGGCAACGAGTGAACTGCGAGTGGTGTGACTCCTCAGCACTTGCTATACATGGCAATGAAAATTTTACGTATCCGAACACGCGATGCAATAACTGTTGCCATCAAATTCATTGGAAAAAATACAAAACTCACTCGAGCTCAAGTAGAAGCAGCAGATTCCATTGATGGATGTCTTGAAACTAATTTGGCTTTTCTACGATCGATACCAAACTCCACTTATTACTGGGCTCAACGTAAACGCGATCTTTTTGCGATGATTCGTCAGCTTGGAAAATCGACGTTCTTTTTGACTTTAAGCGCCAATGAAATTGGTTGGCCAAAATTAATGAAGCTGTTGTATAAACTCAGAAACAATGGAGCAGATATTGATACGGAAGAACTTGAAAATATGCATTTCAACTTAAAAGCTACACTCATCAATGAAGATCCTGTCACCTGTGCTATCCACTTTAATAAACTTGTGCAAGTTATCATCAGTATACTTCAATAAACGCGTTTCAGTCCGTTGGGCCAACACTACGTGAAGCACTATTTCAAAAGAATAGAATTTCAAGACCGAGGCAGTCCGCATGCTCATATACTGTTGTGACTAAATGAATCTCCAACCGATGCTCTGGGACAGGAAAACGCTCAGGCTGATGCTTTGATTGACCAACTAGTGTCTATATCTCCTGATGAGGCATCAGGCTTTGCAATACTTCAAGGACATAAACACACGTTTACCTGTTATAAAAATAATTCAACCTCTTGTCGTTTTGAAGCGCATTCTTGCCGTCTCGATCAACACACATACTTGAGCCGATGCCAAATACTGACATACGTCGCGCACCATATTCGATTATTTACAAGCGAATCCGGAAAGCACTTGAAGAGAACGATTATGCTGATTTGGACACCTTCTTGCTAGAGCACAAAATAAATTCATATGCTATGTACCTAGACATACTGCGAGCAGGAATAAAGAGACCACGAGTGTTTTTAAGGCGAGAAACTAAAGACAAATGGATCAACCCGTTTAATCCATTCATCTTAAATGTCCTGGGTTCAAATATGGACTTTCAATTTATTATCGAGGAATACTCTTGTGCAGCTTACGTTGTTGAATATGTCAATAAAACAAACAGAGGTATAAGCAATCTTCAGCGGAAAATTATTGAAACCATGGACGAGCATCCCGAATTCGATATAGTAGAGATAGCAAGAAAATTGAGCGTCGACATGCTAAATTGTGTAGAACTTAGGAGCCAAGAAGCTGCTTGGTATCTTCTCAGGCAAGATATGTATGTATGTCAAAAAATTCTGTTCAAATCGCCTATATTCCAACTTCATGGCCTGTTGAACGAGAACGTGTTCGAAAATCGAATAAGGCATTAAAAGAAGAAAATACCGAACAAGATTCATGTAACATTTGGCTTGAAAACTGCTTCGATAAATATCAAAAGAGACCAGAACAATTATGTAGATGATATTACTTTAGCCCAAGCAGTTGCGCATTATACAGTTTCCAAAACAAATGAGTGGAAGCGCCGGCAAAATCCAAGAGTTATTTGGTACCAAAACTATGACATGACGGCTGATCCAAATGAGTACAAACGAGAAATGGTAATACATTTGCCTTTTCGTGACGAGGAAAACGAAATCCTTATCGAAAAACAATATATTCAAATTTACAACGACAACGATGTGCTCATAATGGAACGAAGACAAGAATTTGAGTCCTACTTGGATATCGGCAAGACAATCCAAAATTGCCGAGATGAAGAAGAAGAAATGTTTACACATCAAATTTCATGAGTAGCTGGTACTCACGCCTTTTTTTTAATATCATTCAGTGCTTTATCATGTGCTGGTGACCAGACAAACATATGTTCCTTCCTTAATAATTCTCTCATTGGTGCAGAATTTCGGCTAAATTTGGTATAAATGAGCGTAAATAGTTTATCGTTCCTAATATTTTTTGTAGTTCTTTTTTATTAGAAGGTTTTTGAATATGACTTATGGATTCAACTCGTTTCGGATCTGGGGATATTCCAGCTGATGAAAAAATATGCCTTAAGTACTTAACTTTCTCAACTCTATATTGAACTTTCTTCTCGTTAAATTTAACATTGAATTCTCTGACTCTTTTTAGCACCCTTTCTAAATCCTCTTCATGTTCCATTAACGTCTTTCCACCTATAATCAAATCATCAATGTAACCAAATACACCCTTCAAGTTCCCAAAATATTTATCGTTTTTATACCAAAAGTTAAAAGTTCATGCCGATAAGTTCCAAATGGGGTACTGAATACAGTAAGTTTCTTTGATTTTTCATCAAGTTCTAGTTGCTAGAATCTCTACTTAAAGTCCAATATAGAAAAAAATCTCATGCCCTGCATTTTAAAAATAAAATCTTCTCTTAAAGGTATCAAATGATGTTCTTGTTTTAATCCAACATTTAAATCCGCTGGATCTAAGCAAATACGAATCGACTTGTCATTTTTTTTCAACTATGTTATGTGACCAATCTAAAGGAGTTTCGACCTTAGTAATAATATTTTTCTCTTCCATTTTTAAAAGGGTATCATGCACCTTCCCTCTTATACTAAGTGGAATCCTACAGGGTGGCTTGCTAAGAGGACTTGTTGAACTATTTAGCTCCAATGAACATTTATCAGGAAATCGACCTTGACCTATGAAAACATCTTTATTTTTCTCAATAAAATCATGCAGCTCAGAATGTCGAACTTTAATTAAATTAACGCGGCTTATTAGTCCTAATTTTATGCAAGATTCAAGGCCTAGAAGTGGCTTTGAATTGCAATCAACAATCACAAAATCGAGATTAAAGCTTTTTGTCCTAAATACCGTTTTACAGCTAGCCATTCCTAGAGCACACAATTTAAAACCACCATAAGCTTCAAGTTTTTGATTAAATGCTTTCAAATTTGCAGAATTTTTAAATTTTTCGTAAATATTTTTTGGAACAATGTTAACTTGTGAGCCACTGTCTAATTTAAATTCGATAGGGATGTTTTCAATGTGCAACACTTCTGTCCAATACTCTAGGTTATTCGAGTTAACGGAAAGCAATACGTGATTAATATATAAAGAACCATCACTTAATTCAACATTTTCACAAGCAATATCACTTACAGCTGTGTGCAAAATAATAGCTGCACATCGATCACATTTCGAAAAATGAAAATATTTTTTTTTCCATACATAGTACTTGAAAGACATCTACATGCCAAGGTTCGCAGCTTCCTTTAGCACTGAATTCACTCTTTTAACATGATCTTTCCCAAGACAAAAAAAAATAAAAATAACGGATGTCTGAAAAGTCAGATTGGATGTGTGCAAAATAATAGCTGCGATATACCAATTTGTGAAACAAGTGGAGATAAATTTTATTTAAGTAATTTCAATCTAAGGTGAAGGTAAAATAAGTAAATTCGGCTTTGTAAGTCCTCTTAATAACCACAATATTTATTAGAATATTTGAAAAATGGGCAGAGGAAGGCACTGTACACCAGAGAAACGAAATCTAATATTAAAACTAATATAGGAAGGCAAATCTTACCGGCAGATAGAGCATTTAGTCGGTTGCTCAAACCGCATGATCACCAATGCGAAAAAGTGGCAAAACAAACCCGAATCAAGAGGCCGTAAGCGCAAACTGGACAACAGAACGGTCAGAACAATTAAACGGATCACAGAACAAAACCCTTTTACGACATCATCAAAAATAAAACAAGATCTCCAATTGGATGTGAACACCTCAACAATTCGCAGATGTTTGAAGGAAGTTGGGTTATGCGGGAGGAGCCCACGAAGAAAGCCATTGTTAAGCCAGCGACATGTAGAAAAAAGATTGCAATTTGCATCGGATCACCTCCATTGGCCGGCCAGCAAATGGCGTAATGTTTTGTGGTCGGACGAATCGAAAATTGTGCTATTCGGAAGCAGTTGTCGCCGACAATATGTGCGGAGGCCTGCAAATGCAGCTAATGACCCAAAATTTACCATCAAAACCGTTAAGCACGGAGGAGGAAAAATAATGATTTGGGGTTGTTTTTCTTATTATGGTCCCGGCCCAATATATCATATAAAAGGCACAATGGATGCTAAGGCTTATGTTCAAATACTGGATTCGGTGATGATGCCGTATGCTGACGAAAATATGCCACTGCACACATCCAATCTGACTTTTCAGACATCCGTTATTTTTATATTTTTTTTTGTCTTGGGAAAGGTCATGTTAAAAGAGTGAATTCAGTGCTAAAGGAAGCTGCGAACCTTTGCATGTAGATGTCTTTCAAGTACTATGTATGGAAAAAAAAATATTTTCATTTTTCGAAATGTGATCGATGTGCAGCTATTATTTTGCACACAGCTGTACCTGGTGATTCCTCTTTTTGCATGCTGATGAATAGTGATAAAATTTAACACAGCAGTTGCATTTTTTTCCATATGCACGTTTCAATTGCTTTCTCCAATGTTATGTTATCCATTTTAAGAAGCTGCGTCTGGGTGTTTTGACTGATCCCAACTACAATTTTGTCAAAGTTTTCCACCATTGTGGCTATATCTTTAAGAAAAATGGTCAAATGGCCCGCCTTCTTTTTGTGCCCTTTTATAAAATTAATATCGTTCGTATACCAATTTGGTACGCGGATTATAATATTTTTCGATTTGTTCAACCACTTTCTTAATTACTTTTTTATCACTTTTACTTAGGTTAAAGGCTTGGAATAGATCAATAGCTTCTCGTCCCGCATAACTAAGCAAACTATCCACTTGAATTTCATCGGTTTCTTTGTCCGTTTTCGATGCTGTCGAATATATGTATGTCGAACTGTAATGTAACTCTCTTCCAATTTTCTTTTAAATTCCCATCCATATTTAAGTATTCTGGTCTAGTAAAATCCATGCTTTATTTTTTCAGTTGTTTTTCTTTTATTAGTTTAATACTGATTGTCCTTTTAATCTTTTTAATTAATTGCAATTTCTTTTACTTATTTACCCATTTCAAATTTCCGACTGCGGCATGTGGTGTTGACGGGAAGCCAAAGTGTCACTTTATTGTAATTCTTATTTTAACTTAACGTAATATACAATAACAAAAGGAAGTCATTCGTAATTCATCAAGAGAGAGAGAGAGAGTATTCACCAGCCATCCGTACTTCATATACAACAACTACGAGTATAGGTCCGATTTTAGAAAAGAATTTGGAATTCCACGGTACACCAAATATTCGTAGATTGAAAAAGGTAAAAGTTGTTGTTATAGTTTAATTTAATTAAAATTATGGCCCAACGATTCCGCCTGTTTCAAATCCACACCAAACTGTAAGCTGTTCCGGATAAAATGTAAGCTCTTAGTACAACTGTGGATGATTCTCTCTCCAAATGTAGCAATATTGCTTGTTCATAGAGCCCTTCAACCAAAAATATGCTTCATCACTGAAGATGATTTTTTCGCTAAAATTTGCCTATTGACATACGAGAAACCCAATGTATGGATAGCGACCATTAGTTTTTGATTATTAAGTGTGAAGTTTAGGTGTTGAACCGTCGATCAGATTAGTTCGAAATATCCGCCACAAAGCGCTTGCTTTAAGGCGTGAACTATTATTGCAGCTCGGTGGAGAGAGTGACCGAAGCAGGTTAAATGTCCAATTAACTATGTGGGTGTCTTTTCACTCCTCACCATATCCCGAAATTGAAATAAAATACATTAAAAAATACAGTTATCCAGAGCTGTCAAAGAAATACGATTGATCCCTTAGAACACACAAGACTTGACTTCATATTCTGATCTGAGTAGCCCAATCTACCGAATTTACCCTATTTCTCGGCTACATACCAAAAAAACACTCGCCTTTTAAGACCATGTATATACGTGATACACAAATGCAAGCCACTGCAATAGTTACAACGTAAACAAGAGCTTTTACCTTCGTCATATTTGAATGCAGCACTCATCCGCATATCTTAGGGCAACCAGTCATAGTGCACCTGTTCCATCTTGCCTGCATCGACTTCCTGTACTCCGAATTTTTCTTTCGTCCTGACAAATGCAACTACTCATTGTTGCCAAGAAAACGAAAACATGTTGAAGGTTTTTCTTTTTGTTCTTCTCTTCAGATCCTCTTGCTAGTGGAAGGATAGACCGTCGGATTGAGACATGAATCGCTGAATAAATGGATTTATTTGTGCGCGCATAACAACTATTTGGCAGTCAAGCTAGTGAGTCGGATGGAATGAAGTCGTTACTGCAAATTGGCAGATGATTTGCAGATTTTCCTTTCTTACCTCGTTTTCCTCTAAGACAGTTCAAGGACTTCCTTTAAAGTTACTTTGATCCCGGGGGTGTTCAAGAAACGAGTAGGGGCAAATGGTGGATGCATTGCTTGAATCCAACTACCCAAATGTCGGTGCTGATATCTCGAAAACAAACGCCCGTCGTTTGTTATCAAAGAGGGAGCAATTTTCTAGAGTACGAGGCATTAGTCATTTAAATCCTTCCATTTAATATACTCCTTGCAATGCTAACGAATCTCTTTTGTCATCATGAAACAAAGACTTAGATATCGCGACAATTAAGTTAATCCATACGTTTTAAACGTTTTTTGTACAGTGCGAGCTCCATGTTGGTCACCTTATTTCATGACTAATGCTTGAAGGGACTAACAGAGATACCGTCTATCAAAAGTCCTTTAGATTCGTCTCTTGATTTGCAAATCCTCCTATGATCAGCCGACTTCGTGACCCTGTGAAGTGTCAAGCATTCACGCATTCCAGCATTTCACATCCCTCTGTCATATGATAATTCCTTTAGGCGTTCACAAAGGCATCGGCAATCATTCGACTATCAAGCCAATATCCACGTCCTTTTTAATTCTCGTTCACTGCATGCCAATGTAAGCCAAACAAGAGTCAATGAAACATACGACGAGTGGCCCTCGGGCAACATCATCCCCCGTTCAGAGCCAGCAGGATAAAGTGCAGAGCTACCCAATGGAACGATTCCGTAAGCACACTCTGTGAGGTACTCCATGCCCAATCCCTGTTCGTACACTTTGAATCCTCAGTGTCCGCTGAGTCTATCCGCCAGTTTTGTGCTATTTCTGCAGCATTTATTCTTTCCTGCTCCTCAAAGTCCTTGGATGTCCTTGCAATTCAGGAATAAAAAGAGAACAGCATCGTCTCACTGGGAATGAAAAACGTATTCGTAGCTGATGCTGTGGAAAAAGTTATAAAGTGCAGGTCGGAGACCGTTACCTGGGCGGATTGTTAGTAAGAGTATAATAGCTTTTATGACAGATATGTACATACTGAAACCGTTGGAACAGGTTTCACTGTTGGAGTTTTTGAGACGCGCTCACTTCTTTTACAATGTTTGCAGAAATTTCCTTTTTTTCTGTTCATGTCCTTCGTCGATAAGTAATTTTCCAAGCGAGGACTTATCGATTGTAAGGTTTATTAAAGGTGACTTGGGATATTTTTTTTTAAAAGGAATATTGCTTCCAATTATAGGGGTAAATAGCTTGGGGGCTTCAGTCCTTCGAGCGAATTCTCATTTCTTTAGATCGATTGAAACATCACCTGAATAATTTCAGTGAATTTGTAGAACGTGTAAGGGATGGGGGGAGAGAGCAGTCCAAAATAGAGTTCCGAATGGATATTATTTTTGTAGTTGGAATATTTCTTAATTTCTGTTTGTTTTTGCAAACATTTCCAATTGAAATATACTCCGAATCTGGTGATATTGGATTTGGTATAAATTAATTCACAAATTTTCCGAAAAACGAAGGAAACACGTTAACGGTTGAATAAAGGGCCGACATTCTAGCTCTCTTCACTTGGAAAAATGAGAGTCTGATTGGGAGTAGGAATTATTCTACCCATCCATTAGTCAGGGCATGTTATGTTACAAGTATCCAAAATCCTGGATATTTCTACTTCATTGCACTCATTTTTGGGGGATTATGGTTAAAGTCATCAATCAAACAGTTCGGCAGACATAGTCTCAAATGAGTTCTTCCCACAGAGCCTGTGAATTACTAAAGAGTACTACATTCAAGTGCAACGCAGTTTTTAATAGTAATCTTGTAGCCCAGAAATGTAGCAAACTGATTTGTGGCTTTTGAAGCACGATAATCATTTAACTCATTTTTCACTGCTTTTTTGTAGACCTTTGGGAAAATACAGCATTTTACTAGTCTCTACAATCATCTGATTAATTTTGTTACAAATGTGTGTTTTAATGGTTTATGTAATGATTTAGGAAACAATATTAAATAATTTTTTTTCCATTTATTCAACACCTGTCTTAACCCTAGAATGCATAAGGGTTTTTGAATAACGTACTTTGTACAATCTTATTAAATTTATTTATTGTATATAAAAATAATGTTTTTACTAACTTAATTAACAAAAAAGATGGCATTTCATTCACAGCCTTAGTAATTAGAAAAAAAAAAGAGTCAACGTAAGTGTAAGATAAAGAAAACAAAAGTTACAATCAAGACTAATTTAGAATAATTTATACACTTAAGATTAAAATTAATTAAGAAATTGAGCTAGAGGGGAGGATTAGGATTTAGGGAAGGGAAGAAAAGTAAGAAATGACGGCATATTTGAAACGTTTGGCATCCATGATGATTCGAATATTGCCAGGTAAGGAGTTCCACAGTTTAATGGCATAAATATAAAAAAGGCGCGATGAATTGGTAAAGCGATAGCGAGATGGAATTAGAGCATGTGTTCTAGCAGATCGAGCAAAATTAAGTTTTTTTTATATAAATACAATGGAGACTTCTTCACCATAATATTATGCAAGAAAATTAAGTTTCTAGCATCCATGTAGTGCTCTAGGGAAGTGCCTAGTAAGTTTTTAGTATACTCAGATACATGATCAAATCTGCGTAAACCATGAACGTTCCTTATAGCATCGTTGAACGCTACCTGTAGTTTTCGCTGAGATAAAGAGTCAACTTTGCTATAGACAACTTCAGCATATGTTATCAGCGGTAGGATAAGGGCGGAAACTAGTTTGTTCCTAGTGTCCATTGGAACGAAACTTGAAGTCAACCATAATTTGCGTAGGCATCCATTTATACGTCTAATTACACTATTTGTATGGTCATATCCAGACAACCTGCCACCTGTGCAGGAACGGGTTAAGAATATCCCTGCAGCGATACCTCTCGCTTGTCGTAAAAGGCGACTAAAACAAAGGTAAACAAAAATCACATCTAGGCAATTTAGAAAACACCAAGGTGAGCCTAGGGACACATATACCACCATTAAACTGCCCCACAAGTGTGCATGCAAATCAGTGGGTTGACACGACTGGAGATCACCGGTGTTGTAAGAGTAAGATCAAACAAAACAAAAAAAAAAAAAAAAAATCTGGAGCATGCCCGTAGCATTATGGAAAAGAACGCTAAAAGGAAAAGCACTACCCCGCCAGGCACTACTAATGGTCGTGATCCTGGGACGAGCTGCAATGCTCGGGTCAGAGCTATGGGATTTCCGGGGGATAGCAAAGTAATGCAACGGCGTAAGCCACACTTTAGAGTCGCGAGTTGGAACGTTGGCAGCATGAGTGGTCGCAGCTATGAGCTTGAAGAAATTATGGTTAGAAGGCGAATAGACATCCTGTGCGTACAAGAGACGAAATGGCGAAACACCGGTAATCGGGCACGTTTCTTGGACGTTAAAACAAAAGCCTACAAGATGTTTTACTATGGATTGGAACAAGGAAAAAACGGAATCGCTATCATCCTTGCGGCAGAGCTACTTGGCAACGTCTTAACCATTTCAAAGTCCAGTGACCGTTTGATGGCTCTCAAATTGGTGATGCATGGTGAGGTGTGGAACATCGTAAGCGCATATGCCCCTCAAGGATGTGAACAAAAAGAAAAAGATGCATTCTGGCTAGATTTCCACAATCTTGTCAAAATCATCCCAAAGGAAGAACTTTTGTTTGTTGGGGGAGATTTAAACGGACATGTCGGAAGACAAGCGAAGACTATGAAGACTACTACGGAGGGCTGGGATACGGCACCAGAAACTCTTCAGGTGAAGATATCCTAAACATGTGCAAGTCGTACGGTCTTATAGTGCTAAATACCATGTTCGTCAAACAAAGCCGGCACCTGATCACTTATAGCAGCGGCGGAAATGAAACTCAAATAGACTATCATTTGGTATCCAGTTTCATGAAGCCACGAGTTAAAGATTGCAAAGTGATCCAGGGAGACGCGATCGCCCCTCAACACCGTCTCCTCCTGACTGAATTTTTCATGGAGGCGAGTAAGAAGTCAAAGCAGCAAACGAATGTGTCTGAGAGAATCAAGTGGTATAAGCTGGATAAAAGAATAGGCGAAGCTTTTATTACCAGCATGAAAAACTACCTCTTTTCCATTATCGATGAGGTCGGTAATGAGGAGTGTGGGATTCCCTACAACAATCTGGCCTGGAGAAAGCCAAATCACTGCTCGGAACATCTAAAGGCCCCTGCCAACACACAAAAGAAACCTGGTGGTGGACAGACGAAGCCAAAGCAGTGATACACGAAAAGAAAATGGCTTTCCAAGCTTGGTCAAAGTGCTCTTCTACTAATAGAGAGGAAAAAGGTCGCGTTAAAAGGTATATAGGTATATAGATATTGCAAAGGTATCGCGAAGAAAAAGTGCGCCGAATTCAAAGCGAAAAGCATGGAAGGCCTATATTAGTAGTTGAAAGAAATATCGTCTTCCGAGTCTGACAGGAATCAGGCTACCCAGGAGCTTCGACAATGCAATCTGAGCAAAGGAGCAAATATCTTTAAGATAGCCGCCCAGAGAAGAAGAAATGCTCAGGAGATTCGTTTCCCAAAGTTTATTAACAATGCTGAAGGCCAACTCCTTGTAGAAGACGAAAAAATTCTCCACAGATGGCGACAGTATTGCGAGGAACTTCTGAAAGAACAGTTTCCCCGAGTGTACTTTCCAAGAGCCGCCCCGAATCATGCCGAAATATCCGACATCACAGTCGAAGAAGTTCGGTACGCGGTTAAAAACTCAAAGAAAAGAAAAGCTGTTGGGCCGGACGGGATACCCTCTGAGTTCTGGAAAAAGATGGGAGACATCGGGTCTAGATGGCTCATGATTCTTATCTCCAAACTTATGAGAGGCGACACTATGCCTAATCAATGGAGGGAAAGCTATCTTCTTCCTTTGCACAAAGGAAAGGGTGATACGCGAAATTGTGATAACTACCGTTCTGTCAAGCTGATGTCGCACACCATGAAGATCGTTGAACGGGTATAAGATAGCCAACTCCGGAAAATAATACGACTATCTGATGACCAGTGCGGGTTTGTCTCGGGTAAATCAACGACAGATGCAATCCAAAGTATAAGGGTCATGATGGAAAAGCATCGTGATTCGTCAAACGACTTGCATATGGTGTTGGTTGATTTCGAGAAGGCCTTTGAGCGGCAACCAAGAGATCTTTTATCGGTAGCGCTAAGACAAAAAATAGTTCCAGAAACCTACGTGCGAGTGATCATGGACATGTACAAGAGAGCAACGACAAGAGTAAGATGCACCGCAGGAATCACCGAAGAGTTTGCAATCAAAGTCGGTGTACACCAAGGCAGCGTTCTCAGCCCACTGCTCTTTATAGCAGTCCTTGATTGCTTGCTTGAAGGAAAAGTGACGGACCCCAATGTGCACCAGCTATTCTTTGCTGACGATGGAGCCATAATAAGTGATGATCAGGCGTCCCTACAACGAGCACTTGATGTGTGGGTGGACATTTTTGAGGGACACGGGTATCGTATTAGTTCAAAGAAGACAGAGTATCTGTGCTGCCCGTTCTCTGACCCTCATCAGCCTATTCCAGACATTTACTTGAATGGAAGAGTGCTTCCCAAGTGTGAAAAGTTTAAATATCTGGGATCTATGATTAATAGAGAAGCAACTTGTGATGACGACATCAAACATCGCGTAAGCGTAGGGTGGATGAAGTGGCGGGAAAACTCCGCCATCTTCTGTGATCGAAAAATGCCCCCTAAGCTGAAAGGAAGGCTCTACACTTCAGTTGTACGTCCGGCGCTCACATACGGTGGAATGCTGGACAATGCACAAAAAGTATGAGAGCAAATTAACGGCAGCTGAGATGAAGATGCTTCGCATGACAGCGGGCGTAACAAAGCGTGACAGAATTAGAAGTTCAAAGATCCGAGGAAGCCTCCACGTAAAAGAAACCATCACAAGAAATATAGAGCGCGACCGACTCAGTTGGTATTGCCATGTTCAAAGGAAAGATCCTTTGAACCCCGTCCAAAAGGCGATATCAATCAACGTTCCAATTTCAACTCGCAAAAAAGGCAGGCCGAAAAAAAATTGGTGCAAACAAATGCAGAAACACCAGCATTTGATTGGCCTCAGCGATGAAGTAATACCAAACCGGGAAGCCTGCCGCTGCTTTCTGAGGTCAAACCGGCGGACCCCACAAGCGGACCAGTAGGAATGCAGTTAAGTGGGAAGGTTATGGTCCTACACTTCTGACCATAACGACGCCGGAAAAAAAAAAGGAAAAAAAAAAAATAAAATAAAAAAAAAAAAAAAAAAAGGAAAAGAAGAAGATATCCAGACAACCTGCAATTGATAATAAATCCTAAACTTGTAACAGTATCAACAATCGTAAGTTTATCTCCAGAGAGTAAAATATTTGGCAGGGAGTGTAAGAACACAGAAGAGTTTGAAATATGAATTACCTGTGACTTCTTTGGATTTAAGCGTAGTGAATAATGTGAATATTATCCAAATCATAGTTTATTAAATTTATTAGCTCCTCAGTATTACTACAATTTTTGGCAGAGTGCATTTGGACATCCTCTGCACATAAGTGGACAGTTGTAAGTTCACACACCGACGGGAGATTATTGATAAATAAGGAAAACAGGATAGGTCCCAGAATTGAACCTTGCGGCACGCCACGGTTGACTGGTAAGAGTGCTGAAAAACTATCGGATTTAACAAAAACTCGCTGATATCTACCAGTCAGGTAACTCTTAATTAACCTCACTGCACTGTCACTAAAGGAGAACAGATTTTTCATCTTCCACATCATCAAAAGCCTTAGAGAAGTAAAGTAGGCAAAGGAGTGTAACATGTCCTTTATCAAAATTCTGCCTAATCTCTTCGAGGATGTTAACCATTGCAGTGGAAGTGCTATGGTCAGCTCTGAAACCAGACTGTGCTTCATACAGTAGTTTATTGAAAGACAGATGTTTAAGAAGCTGTTTCGATATTAGTTTCTCTAACACTTTTGATAAACACGGAAGGATACTGATGGGTCTAAAATCAGAGGCAGAGGTAGGATTAGGCCGCTTAGCGACAGGTATTACACGGCCTACTTTCCAGGATCGAGGAAAGGTTGAAGTGGTAATGCAATGGCTGATAATATGGGTTAAGTGAGATATTATGACGGGCAGAATTAACTTAACAAATTTCATAGGTACCTTGTCTTCACCAATGGCATTCGATTTTATATCCCTAATAGAATTAATTACCTCAATTTCACTGACCGTTTCTACTTCAAAATGCCGGTGACTCAATTGACTGAGATCTTACCAGTATATTTTTAATCCGGTTTTTTCAACATATCAAGACAGCTATTGCATACTTCACTGCGGTGGTCTGAGCAAATATGCTTTTGGCAAGTACTACACGCCTATTCCCAGGACATAAGAAGCACCTTCCCTGCTTTGGAATCTTTCTTTGAGATTCGCTTAATAAATCCTCGTAATGCTGTGGATCAACTGACTCTCGAAGCACTCTTTCGATGGTACCTCTCAAATTACCGTGGAGATTTTGTTCTAACCGCTTTTGCATATATGGTTTTGCCAAAGACAAACCTAAATTATGCAGAAAGATGTTTCGCTTAATTTTTTTATTTTTATAATTATTTCCCATCGAATAGAGAACCATTGAATTAATCCCCGCCTGATCGAGCATACCATAAAAATATCTCATAATTCACCTGCGAGTCTTCCTTGCAACTGAGTAGTTATGAGCCAGCTGTACAAACGTATCAACGCCACCTTTCGTCTGGTTATAAAACTCGATGATCTCGGGTTTCCTTGTGTCCGGGTTAACCTCGTTATTCTTATGAAGCGAAGATACCAGCAGAATTCCTTTTCCTTTTTTCGGGGTAAAGGCAACCAAAATCAGTTTGTCTTTCAAGGCAAATTGAGAAGAGAGGACTTCTTTTTTTCGGTTGGGTAGGAAGGATGGTGGCACTTCAACTTTGTTTTTTCGTTAGATTATGCTATATCAGCATTGTTTCGACAACTGAGTTGATGTGAACCAATTGTCCATGGTTAAATTCCTTCCCGTACCATGAATGCTTTCACTTATTTTGCGAACTAACTGCAGCGGAATCGAATCATTTGATTTTCCATTATTTTTTCCAATGTAAGGAAACCCAGATACCATATAATATGTGCGGGAATCACACATGGTTATAATTTTTATGCCGTACTTATCTGGCTTCGAAGGGATATAAATTTTAAAAGGACATTTACCTCTGAATCCCAAAAGCTGCTCATCAATCGTACAGTATTCGTGGGGCGTATAATATTTTGAACAGTTTGAATTAATTTTTTCCCAAACAAACCGGACTGGGGCAATTAATTAAGAATTCAAACCTGTTGAGCGCAATTATAGCCTGGAATATCGGTGAGCACTTTGTAGTCCACATGTCTCTCGTGTTCCTTCGACCCTGTTTTTGGATTCCAGCAATGTAGTGTAAACAAATGACGGCACGAATCTCTTCTTCTGTTGTGTCGACCATGATTCCGGAAGTTGGAGGTTGAAGGCGATTGGGAATCGGCTGGTGGAATACTTTTTTGACGTTGGTTGCTGATCTCAATATTTATGTTTTTAATTAAAGCTTGTTACATAATATCATCGAACAGAAGATTCCATGCTTCCCCCTCTAATGTTATAAATTTAGCCTCATCTTTACAACCCGGCACTTTTAAAACTAGGTTTCCTGCTGCTGCCCGACCACTTGATGATGAAGACTGTCTCGTCCAACGAAATCTCTTTTTTCCTAAAATAACTCCAAGGTGATGCCTTTCTTCTGAATTTTATTCATCATCTTCACAGCTAATTGCCATGATTTCATCGTCTTCTTCAAAATCCGCCTCTACGTCATCTACACAGGCTTCGTCTTCTGTGTCCATATTATCATGGATGTCCAAAAGGAGTTCTCTTATCTCGTCCTCATCGTATCTGGCTCTATTTTGAGACATATTGTGCAAATATTAGAACACGTGTGCAGTTCTGCACTGTAGGAGTAGATGGCACAAGTGTGTGGTGCGGCGTTCACGCGGGAGGAGTGATTGGTCCGTATTTTTTTGAGGACGGCATCGACAATACTGCCGGAATTAGGTGAACGGGGCTTGGTGAACATTTGGTTTCAACAAGACGGGGCAACCACACACAGCACGAGCCACAATGGATATTGTGAAGTAAGCGTTTCCTTTTCGCGTAATCTCCTGTTTTGGCGATTTGGCATGGCCAGCAGATCACCATATTTAACCATCCCAGACTTCTTTCTTTGGGGCTGTTGGAAGTCACGGACTTATGCCAACAAGCGTCGGACGTTCGCGTTCGCAGCCCTTAAGAAGAATATTCGACAGAAATACGAACATTTATCGCCCGATTTCTTAGGGAAAATCATGAAAAATGCGGTAAAATGGGTACAAACATGTATCAACACTGGCGGTAGCCACTGGACGGATATCATCTTTTTCACAGAAAAAAATCATCAATGTCATGTTTTTTATTTAGTAAAAAAGTTATTCAAAAACAAAATTGGATGATAAATCTTCCGCCACCTTGTTCATACAAGAAGCCCTATGCGTTGTTGCATCATATGTACTTAAGAAAAATGTAATTTAAGTAGTTACCTATCGCAATTAGAGTCCACGAGTAATTTAAAAAGAATAAAATAAAAATAAAATTAAAAATTTTAAGTAGCCCCCGACACAAAAAACACAAAGTAAAAAAATAAAATTTTTCTCTAAAAAGGTGGCATAGATAACCTGGATAGTCTTTTATTCATTTGCTTGTAAAGCCCATTTTGTGAACCACTGAATTGTATTATTTAAACGATCTTGGTAGTTTGAGATTTGCATCATGTACGTCTCTATCAGATTGCAATATGATAGTGTCGTCTTCAAATGTTGTTAGCATGGAGTGTAGCGATGTCGGGGTTGGTATGTCTGCAGTGTATATTAATTAGAGTAGTGGCCCCAAAACGCTACCCTGGGGAACGCCAGCTTGAACTATGTACAAATTAGAGCATTCTTCCTTGTGTTTTACCTAGAAGTGTTGTTGGTCAAGATAGGTTTTTAAGTAGCAGGTAAAAGTCTAATGGTAAGGCTTTATTAAGTTTGTAAAGTAACCCCTAGTGCAGGCTGTATCGAATGCTTTAGATACGTGAATAAATACTGCTGAGCCCTTTGTGTTTGTTGTATAGTCGAGTGATGTTGTCTGAACCGTGTCTGAAAAGTGTGGATAATACTGGTAAACGGCAGATGGGTAATTTATTTCTCAATATTTGTCCTGCAAAAACACCCTTGGAGGATATTTGAATGATACAACATATTCCTCTTCCTTAGTCGGTGACTAAGTTTCACATCGTCGTGGAGTCTACTTACTTCTCCTACGATTCGGTACTGCCTGCCACCGAAGGCGGTTTCTGAACTCGTAGGGTATTGTACTGTGAAGCCATCTGTTGCGATGCTAATGCTCAAAACACTGTTTGGGGTAGCAGCAAATGCAACCGGAAAGGAGATCATCTTTTAAACTTCACTCTTTCGTCTGACCTTATCATCAGCAATGTTGACTCTCAACCAACCTTTGTGACGTCGAGACGACAGGAAGTGATTGACCTAACCCTGTATAATAGCCATGTGAAGACAACCACTAACTGGAGTGTCTTACCAGATGCTACGTTGTCAGACCATAGATATATCGATTTCCAATTGAAGTGTGGGATCTCCACCTCGCAGCCCCAGCGGAAAGACAGACTGGCTACGATTTAGGGAGGAACTTGTGAAATTCACTCAAGCCCTGCTTAAACAATTGGCGGATGATGCCGTTCATAACCTGAGTAGCGCCATCACCTCATAACTGGAAATTGGTTCCCTGGTGGAACGGTGAGCTCCAATGTCTTCGAAAGGAAGCCAGAAGTTTCCTGAATAGATCGCTTAAATCGAAATCGGAAGATGACTGGAATAAATATTGTCTGAAATATTACAGGATGGAATAAAAAAAAGGAAACGATGTAATAATGTTCACGTGGAGTGTGGACTTTATTGAGGCGCTTTTCAAAAGGAAGTGAAGTTGACAAAAAATAGTATGCTACGTTAATATAATTAAATATACAACAAGTATTAGTTTTAGTACATTAGCCAACATATGTATGGGTCAATGTTTTAATATCTAATATAACAACTAGATGGCGTTGAGTTAATGTTGTAATATCTAACACTCCCCCTCAACATTGACACCCTTGAAATCCATTCCAAGTTTTTCAAAACAAAAATAATGCTTGTCCTTTGGCACAGCTTTTGTTAGCGCGTCCGCTGCCATCTGATTTGTTTGCAGATATTTGACATCTACAGCCCCCTTTTCAATGGCTTCTCTAATAAAGTGATATTTGTAATGGACGTGTTTGGTGCGCGAATGCTTGCCTCCATATCTTGCAATATGTTGTGCACTCTGATTATCACAATAAATAGTGGTCGCTTTCATACACTTGCAG
Organism: Merodon equestris; assembly: GCA_958301585.1. NCBI lineage: Eukaryota > Metazoa > Arthropoda > Insecta > Diptera > Syrphidae > Merodon > Merodon equestris. Next base: position 48,863,740 of record OY284415.1, on the reverse strand, counting down.
TTTAATTAATTTAAAAGGAAACGAAGTGCGTATGCTTCCTTTGCTGCTTCGGTGAGAGCAACGTATAGATAGAAATTGTCTGTTGTTTTCGTGACTCCCAACTTATGGCTGCACCTGCAAGAATAAAGCAAAATCCTGATTGAGATTTTCGATCGTTTATGTCTTCTGCCCAGCTTGCGTCCACATATCCTATTAGTGGTAGCCCAGTTTTACGATAAACTATCCGAGTAAACTTTGTCGCATGAAGATAACGCAATAATTGAAAAGCTGCATTTAAATGTTGTCGTTTTGGATATTGAGAAAACTGAGCTAAAGTGCTTACGCTGAATGCTATGTCTGGTCGACTAAATGAAGCTAAATGTATCAAAGATTCTATTAATTCCTGATAGATTTGTACTTTCACTGCTACAGCTTCTCCAGGAACACTGGGTTGTTTTTCAAATTTAAATTTCACTTGCATAGGAATCTTATTTAATTTTGAATTTTCCAAACCATATTTTACTAAAAGTGTATTTATATAACGAATTTGCGAAATTGATAAAGTTCCGTCCTTCCGTTCTATTTCCAGACCCACACAAAGAGAAGGTTGACCAAGGTCCTTCATTTCAAAATTCTCACTAAGCTTCTGCTTTATGGCATTACTTTTAACATTATCATTGGAAGCAATGACTATATCGTCCACATAGATTCCTAAAATTGTAATTTGTTGATTAGCGATATCAAAATAAATACAGTGATCATATTTAGATTGTGTTAAATTAAGGCTCTCTAGTTTTTTGCCTAACGTTTTATGCCATTGCCTGCTTGCTTGCTTAAGACCGTAAATTGATTTCCATAAACGGCAAACTTTTTTTGGATAGTTATCATCAACAAATCCTTCAGGCTGTTCCATATAAATTTCTTCATTCAATTCACCATTTAAGAAAGCAGTTGCTATATCCAAGTGGTGAAGTTGCAAGTCATATTCCACCGCCAAAGCATAAATCAAGCGGAGTGAACTCTGACGTATGACTGGCGAATAAGTTTCCATATAGTCAATACCAAGTTTTTGTGAATATCCCTTGGCCACTAATCTAGCTTTTCTTTTTTCAATGTTTCCATTAGACATATATTTGGTTTTAAAAACCCATCGACACCCAATTGGTGACCGTCCGTCAGGTAAGTTGCAAAGACACCAAGTTTTATTTTTCATTAAAGACCCATATTCCTCTTTCATTGCTTGAAACCACTCTTGTGAATGTGGCGAATTTTTCGCCTCTACAAAGTTATTAGGATCCTCTAATTGTCTTGTGGTAAATGCAATTTCAGTCAAAAGCTTTGATGTATGTCGTGACCTTAATCTATTTTTTATATTTTCCTCTTCATCATTTATTTTAATATGTATTCCTTCAATTGATTCTTCAATATTACCTCTATTTTCGGCATTATCCAAATTCTGATCCTTTTCCTGATTTATTTCATTTCCTACTCTTTTAAATTCTCTAATATCCTTTCTATGATAATTTAACATTTCATTAGTTTCATTGCATGGTTTTCCGCTGTTTAATTCAAATTCATAACAGTTTTCATTAACTTGTTTCTGTGTGTCTATTTCAGGCAAGTTTTCAATGAATCGCACATCACGGCTTTTAATAAATGTTTTAGTTCCCCTTTTCCATAGACGATATGCCTTTGATTCAACAGAATATCCCACAAGAACGAATTCTTCACTTCTGGGGTCTAGCTTCGTTCTGCTTGGAGTTTTATTTAATACAAAAGCACGCATACGTTCTGCAACACCGTTCTGCTGTGGCGTATATTCTACCGTCAACTGGCGCTTTATTCCATTCAATGTTAAAAAATTAGAAAATTCTGAACTTACAAGCTCACGCGCATTATCACTTCGAAGACATTTAATTTTTTTATTTGTTTCATTTTCTACCAACTCCTTAAAATTTTTAAAAGTTTCGAAGTAATCACTTTTCTTCCGTAAAAAATATACAAAAACCTTTCGAGAGAAATCATCAATGAAAGTAGCGAAATAAACACGTCCGCTAATAGATTCCACATTCATTGGTCCACAAAGATCGGTGTGCACAATTTCCAATATTGCCTTCGACGATTTCTCAGTTTTTGTTGGAAATGAAGATCTTACTTGTTTCCCTTTTATGCATGCAACGCAATTGATTTGGAAATTCCCAAAACTAGGTAATCCTTGTACCATATTCGATTCCTTCAATTTTCTCAAAGATACTAGATTCAAATGCCCATATCTTTTGTGCCACATTTCTAAAACCCTACCTCCGTCTTCTATTAGATTACATTTTTCGTTTTCCCTTTTTGTTCCTACTAAGTACAGCCCTTTCGTTTTTATCGCCTCAACCATTATCCTTCCATCTCTTAATACATATGCTCGTTCCTTTTCCATTACTACCCTGCATCCATTATCAGTCGCTTTACTAGCAGATATTAGATTGCTCTTCAAACTTGGTACAAATAAGACTCTATAAAGGAATATGTTTCTTATGTCCCCATTTACTTCAACGCATAACTGTACTGTTCCTATTCCCTTAATATCTGATGATTCATTATTTGCAACTTGGACTGACCCTGAATAATTTGTATCCAGATTTGTGAAATATTTTTCGATGCAACACATATGTGACGTAGCACCACTATCGATATACCAAAATGTTTTCTCTACTGCTTCGTCGGCAATATTTACGTTTTGAGAAACTTCCATAACTGGGCTAATTCTAATACATTCTGAAGTGATGAAACCTTCCTCGACTGTCATATTTCTAGCACTATACTGATGTTTTTCCTTCTGTAAGTTTGCATGACAATCTTTCTTCACGATGACAATTAAATTGAAAAAATAACGTACCTGTTCGATGGTGTTTATTTAATTTGTTCATGTGGTACTTAACCTTGAAAGCATCGCCTCTAGTTTCATTGGGATCAGGTTTCCTTTTGTCACTCACTTCTAGCAAACGAGATCGAAGGGTATCGACAGTTGGAAAATCACCAGAAGCATCAAAAGCAGCTTGAATATCCTTATACGTCGCCGGCAAACTGTCCAAAAGAATCACAGCAAGAAGTTCCGAATCCAACTTGGCATCCATTTCCCGCAACCGAGTAACAATAGAATCAAATTGTATTAAGTAATGTTCCATATATTGATGAGGATGGAGTGTGGACTTTATTGAGGCGCTTTTCAAAAGGAAGTGAAGTTGACAAAAAATAGTATGCTACGTTAATATAATTAAATATACAATAATTATTAGTACATTAGCCAACATATATATGGGTCAATGTTTTAATATCTAATATAACAACTAGATGGCGTTGAGTTAATGTTGTAATATCTAACAAATATCGATCGAAGCAGAAGGAATATAAGAAGCTTATTCGTAAATCGAAATATTGTTCCTATAAGTCCTTCTGCGAAGAGATCAAATCCCTGAGCGTGACCAGCAAGTTGGTTAATGTTCTCAAGCGAGGAAAATCGACTCGAAAGCTCTATGTACTCAGACAGTCTGATGGTACCTTCACTGCTGCTTCAGACACATTTCCCGGGAAATCAGATTGCCATCGGCTCGTTGCACACTCCTTCAATGGTAACTGCGACTGAAACGATGAAAACAACTCGGCGTAGCTGGTATATTGCGTCACGCGTGGCAACGACTGAGGTCATTGAATTTGCTGTGGCATCTTTCGATGGCTTAAAGTGGCCGGGGACTGATGGAATATACCTTGTAATGTTGCAAAAAGGTATAAGACAGCTGCTTCCTACTCTAAAAATAATTTTCACTGCTAGCCTGGCACTTGCCTACATACCTATTCCTTGGCACACAGTGAAAGTGGTCCTTATTCCCAAAAAAGGGAAAGAAGATTACTCACTCTCCAAGAGTTTTAGACCAATCAGTTTAAAATCCTTTTTGCTGAAAACCATGGAGAGACTAGTAGAGTTGCAAGTGCGCAAAGTTGCCCTTCGAATGCATCCTCTCTCGAACATGTAACATGCTTATCAGCACAGAAAATCCAGCGAGATTGCGCTTCAAAACCTAGTTGGGAGTTTTGAATGCGCTCTCGAAAGGAAAGAGTACGTACTAGGCATTTTCGTCGACATTGAGGGAGCTTTTGAAAACCCTACTTTCGACAGCATGTGTAACGCTGCTAGACGGCATGGCGTAGATGAAGCACTGGTTTTGTGGATGAAAGCAATGTTTGTGCACAGGACATTGACCGCTGATGTGTCAAGTTTGGCGTAAACAAGGGATGCCCGCCAGGTGGCGTCCTGTCTCCGCTGTTATGGTGCATGGTTGTCGACACTCTGTTGGATGCTCTCAATGCCTCTGGAATCTATGCCCAGGCCTTTGCGGATAATGTTGCTGTTCTCTCTGTCGGCTCATGTTTAGCGACTCAAAGCACAGGTGGCTCCAAATGTGATCCATGACTGGTGCACGAGTAATGGGCTGTCCGTTAATCCTCGTAAGACTTATGTCATTCTCTTCACGAGAAGGAGGAAAATGACTGGCATTACTCAGCTGGTGTAAAAGGCGTTCCCATCCCGATATCCAAGGAAGCTAAATACCTGGGAGTCGTCTTAGATAGCAAGCTTCTTTGGTCAAAGTATGTTGAGCCAAAAACCAAAAAAGAGGTATCAGCTTTTCGGCAATGCAAAGGTGCTTTTGGCAAAACATGGGGTTTATCGCTGAAAAACGTTCTCTGGATCTACACTGTGATTATAAAATCAATAATCTCATGGCACTGAAAGCCATGTCTCGCCTCAAGAGAAATGGTTTTTGGTACAACTCGCATTGGAGTGACAGTGTGCTTGCGCGAGAAATATCCTACCACCCCTGCCTCATGGATATACCATCCCACGCAACGACACCTGCCATCCTATTTCACAGCCAAATTTCCGTGGCTTCAGGACTGGCTCTGGCCAGACACTGAACATGGAATGGACTATCTTCTCATTTTTACAGATGGCTCCAGCTGTTTTTGAGTGCAAAAGTAATCGACTGCACTTCTCGTTAGGAAAATATGCGTCTGTCTTTCAAGCGGAGATTTACGCAATCCTAATGGTCATGCACTATGTTGCGAAGCACAGGTGGGAGGGAAAAAGCATATGCGCCTGCAGTAACAATCAAGCTGCACTCAAAGTTGTGTCCAACCCTTTATCCAGCTCCAAATTAGTGCATGAACTCAAGACCTTTTTGAACAAAGTGGGAAAATTAAATTCACTTAGACTTGTATGGGTCCCAGGTCACTCTGGGATCCCGGGAAATTAGATCTCCGATGAATTCGCTAGATGCAGATAAGAGGGACTCAGAGGAGAGTTTCTCAGGACCTGAACCCGCCTTAGGTCTACCTGCTTTCACGGTCAAATCTGACATCAATGATTGAGTCCTTAATGCACACGGTCGTAGATGGATGCATTCCATCATCTTGCTAGGATGCAGGATGACTAAGCACGTACGCCGTGATGTCTACAAGAAATGATTGCAGAAGGCTTGCAGGCGTCATTACGAGCCATTACACTATGTCAAGCATCTCTACGTGCTTGGAATCAGTGAGACGACTTACTGTGCCTGTGCTGCATATTGTGAGGAGGATGACACAGCAGAGAACTTTCTTTGCGACTGTCGCGCCTTCGCTCGCACACCGTTGGGTCTAAGTCGGGCCCAATCTCTTAGCTTTACATCACTGAAACCCCTCCTCACTTTTCTCCGGATAATGGGGAAAATACTATAAAGAAAGCTGTCTGTCTGGTAGTACAATGGACCAGTATTTGCGTCAGAATGCTCCAACAGATAGTAGAAGCCTCCATCAAAAAAAAAAAAAAAAAAAACAGAAACCAGTTCCCCGTTATCGAACATTATTTATCCCGAAATACGTTGCTCTCACGTTTTTCGCCGTACATTCTTCCTGAATTTAAGCAAACTAGTTCCTTTACCACTGTTTTTTTTTTTTACACGGAAGGATGCGGCTGACTTCTATCTTAGAGTCGTAGGCTCGCTTTTATTTTTTCCTCGCATTCTTCGTCAAACCAAATGTTGCCTTTGGGAGCTTCGCAAAAGCCCAGTTTGTTTTCCGTTTCTTTCTCTACAACCCATTTTATTGTTGACTATACTGCTTCTACCTGTCGTGCTTCGTCGTTAGTTTGGATGCCATCTAGTAGAACACACCGGTTAATAACTTCGTCTTTGTATTGGCATTGGATACGAGGAAAAGGAATTTGTGAATTTCGATTCGGATCTTGATTTGTCACCATAAATTATTTCAGTACGATTCACCTTTGCAGAATCGACAAAAGGATCCCACAAAGCTTACTGAAAAATTTGATTCGAATGGAAAAATGTAGAAAATATTCCTGCTCCTGTATATCATTTACATCTTCTAAGAGAAACTACTCACCAAATTAAGGTATCACCTTCTGTTTACTATTAAGTGCTATCAAGTGATTGAAATCTTATATCGACTGTAATTGCCATTACATAGCCCTATTAGGTAACGTCAGATAAAGTCCTATGGCAATTTTATTCCATGTTAAACCATGAGGCAAACAAATTGATCCCAATTACTAGCTCCCACAAACAAGCCCAAGACCAATCCATATTCTGACATCTTCTTCCTGGTCAGGATCTTTAGTCATAGTATATTGTTCCATGCTTAATGCTTTAATTAATTATCCTTTTGAGTAAATGCCTCATTCAGGCAACCCCCTCACTTAACGCGGCGACCACATTCACCAGACACTTCCCTTCGTGACGCTAATAAATCCACATTATTGCCATATCCTGCAACAATGCTATCGAGTATTAATATCCTTTCGCATTACTCAACAACACCAATGGCAGGCTGGGTGTACGTGAGGCATTCTCAGCACACAGTCGCACGTACGCCTGATCACTTTAACCGTCGTACTATGAGTGTGCAATCCATTAATACGAGTACTATTGCCGATGAAGGAAGCAAGAGAATATCCTTGCCGCCGACTGCATACACAATCAACAAGCAACAAAGCACATCATAGTCGACACTCTGGCTGTTGTGGTAAGATGATCCAGGAGACAAATAGCTCTGCGAAATGCCTGTGACAACTAGGTTATAGGATGTGTCATGTTCCACTCAACAGTCATGTTAGTTGCATTTATCAATTGTGCCGTCAAGTGAATAGGAAAAGTTAAAGTTGAGATCCTAATGGTATGAATGTGCTTGCATATGGCGGGGTATCGGTTTTCTGTAGACATTCGAATTCCTTCATTTCCTGCTCTGCTTCAAGGACTTGAGAATAAATTGATGCACTTGTTTAGGGAAGAAGCCCTTTTGCTGTGAGATTGTCTTAGTCAGGTTTGATTGCATAGATACGATTTAGGCCAATAATTAGCGGGTTCCACCGCTTTCATGGAGTTACTGGTGCGTGCATATCATTTTTGAACGCACTCAGGAGTTAGAGATTTTGCCAAGTAACAAGTTGTATGTGCTAAATACGAGTACATCAAAAGGGTAATTGGAAGCCTAATTTAATTTTTGTTACTTGGCAACCTCCTCACATCCCATTTCCCATTCCCATACAAAAACAAAAGAGAAGTCAAAAATATATTGAGATAAAGAGAATCCGGAGGGCACTTAAAGCCATTCCCTAAATCGTGTAAGTGCTATCAAAACAATCCACTAAACACAGGACGATTTACCCATACCACCGAGCGACAATCTCAGTATCAGGAACAGAAGCAAATAGCATCTCGCTTCCTTCCTTCGCAGGTATCCTCGCTTACGAACTCAACTATAAAGCGACGACTGAATTTGTTTTTCTAATGCCAAAAAAAGAAAGAAAAAAGGAACATCACACCTCTCGTTCGTGGTATTTCCGTCTTATCTCTCCGCAGATGTACTTAAAAAGGAATTTTTGAATTTTCTTTCGTTTTCGTCGACATTTTGTTCCGCATTCTTACGTCCTCATCTGGTTGCAGGTATCTTCATTGGTACGCGTGAGGCATCGAGATAGGTGTGCACACGTTCTATGGATTTGTAAAAGGTAAACTTTTTAATTTTCGCACATTCTCCATCGCGAAATGAATACCAGTAAAACGAACATCTTTTAAGGATTATGACTTTGAGGATACTACGCTACGCTTAGACGTTGTACTCACGAATTCAATCAAAAAGAGATTCGTTGGTTGTACGTGCAGCCAAATCACTTTTGATGGCATACTAAAATTAATTATTTAAAGCTTGTTTCCAGGGATTGTAGTTGTAAGTGGGTCAGGAGGACAATATTTGAACAGTTAAGGCACTTCGTACACTTGTAAGGCATTTCGAGCCAACGAGCCTGTAAAATTTGATTTTCAAATTACGAGTGCGCAGAGTTTGAGGGAAGTAAGTATTTTTTTCTTCCTTTTAAATTGGAAGTCTCTGGCCTAAATGGAAAAGTTGGCGAATTCTAGGAGTTTGAGAGGGCAAAAAAAGACTTTCCAAACAGGAATTTCCTTCTGAGTGTAATTTACTAGGCGCGTTAGAAAAATATCGAAATTTATGAAATATTAGCGCCATATTTTCACCCTCATTATCTACAGGAATCTCAAATCGGAGCAACATCATCACGCACTATAAAATGAGCAAAGATCAGCTTTTAATAAAATTTTATTGGCAACAGAATGGGCTTTTGTGAAGCGTTCACCATTATACTCATGGTGTGTCTCGACTAAGGTTCCCAAGCTAGCTTCATTTCAAACTTAAGATTGATCTCAAAATTAGTGGAATTTGCAAGAAAATCCTAGGCTTGTCGTTTTATCAATATATTCTTGCTATGATCTAAATGTTGTTCATAACACTTAAGCGTTGGACGTCGATCATGTCACCAGCTTCACGCGCTCCATTGGACTGGAATCATGTATATGGAATCATTTAAGTAGTTTGCAACTCGCCTACAATAAACGTGACCGCATTGACTTGTTGCTACGAGCCGATATTTTCGGTACATTATTCGGTATAGGTTTTGTCTTTCAAACCAGGCCATCATGGGAAATCATTGGCTCAAAGCACCACCTTGGGCTTGACCCTAAGTGGGACCACCACGTCGGACAGCTGTGCATGGCACAAATGTGTACATGAAGTCAAAATAACCCTCGAAACATTCGATTCGTGATCCTGTTCAGACCTAGAACAAGAACTTCGACTTAGCCTCACCGCCAGATGGCGCCAGTGTATATTTCCAGTGTGTTATACCATGTACATATATTCGTTACACCATGTGTATTTATAGCAAAGCATTTATTAAAGTATTTGATACATCTGGTAACACTCTCTTAAAATGTCAAATTGTTATTAACATGTATGTGAAATAAATCATTCTGTTTCTAATCTCCAATCGGCGTACTCCTTTGTCTCGCGCAGTATATTACATTGGCGACGAGGATAATTGGAAAGTGTGAAGTGTGACACAACCGATCCTCTCAACTCTTCTGTTTCACTTAGTCCCCTTTCCCTTTCAACCATCGATAACTTCCATCCTCCCCTCCTCCTTTCCTTCTTTCACGATTCTCCATCACAGAATAAACCTCCTACAGTTCTGGCCTCTTACGATTTCCACAAAGCAAAATTTCATCTAATAAATGAATACCTTAAAAATGCCCCTCTCAATTTTGAAAACCTAACCGTAAATGATGCTATATCCATATTCTACAGGGAAATATTTTACTCTATCTCTCTTTACGTTCCCGTTTCACAACGCAAAACTTCGTCCACCTCCCCACCCTGGTATAATCGCAGGCTTCGTTCTCTAAGAAACAAAAGAAATAAGCAATCATCAATCATCCAATGACTTTTCTAACTACCTGGGCAGCTATCTCCACTTTACCGCCCTACACAACTTCCTCTATCAACGGTATTTAACAGAAACGCAAGCCAATCTTATAAACGATCCAAAGTCCTTCTTTAAGTTTGTTAACTATAAAAGAAAATCCGATGGCTACCCTACCTCCCTCTCCTTCCACGATCAAACCTCGAATGATCCCAATATTATCGCTAACTTTTTCGCCACCTTTTTTAAACAGTCTTTCGCCGACGACTCGTTTGCTCCAGACTTCTCATACTTTCATTATCTACCGAATTTTTCTCTTGGACCATTTCTCCCACACACAGTTGATTCTCATGTCATCGAAAACAAATTAAATCTACTTAATGATGAATTCACTCCTGGACCCGACGGTCTCCCTGCCATATTTCTAAAAAAATGTTCCTCAACCATCTCTCGCCCTCTCTCGAAAATCTTCACTCTATCCCTATCCCAAGGTGAATTCCCCCGCTTATGGAAAAACTCATTTATCACCCCTATACATAAAAAAGGTCCGAAGAACGTTGTTAACAACTATCGTCCCATTGCCAAACTATCACATATACCTAAACTCTTCGAGAGTGTTTTGTACGAAACACTAAGTGTTCGCTGCAAGTCATTAATCTCCCCCAGACAACACGGTTTCCTCAAATGCAGATCCACAACCACTAACCTTGTTGAATTTGTGTCCTTTACCCTATCAGCCTTAGAGAACGGCAAAGAAGTCGACGTTATCTCAACCGATTTCAGTAAAGCCTTCGATAAAATCTCCCACAGACTGATACTCTTCAAATTGTCCTCCCTTGGCTTCGACCCCATCTCTTTGAAGTGGATATCTTCTTACCTGGAAAATCGCTATTATAATGTTCGTTTTAGATCTGCCTTCTCTAACCCCTTTTTAGCCTCCTCCGGCGTCCCCCAAGGCAGCCACTTAGGTCCACTTCTTTTCGTTCTTTCCATAAACGATCTTGAATTGGTGATCAAACACTCCCACATCTCATTATACGCCGACGACACCAAGTTCTTCAAGACCATTTCCTCCAGTCATGACTCTTCCCTTATTCAATCTGATCTCAATAGCTTTTCCATCTGGTGCTCCAAAAATTGCTTAGAGCTTAATATTTCCAAATGCCAATCAATTACCTTTTCACGTAAACGAATCAAACCTCCTCCTCGTCTCTACTTCCTCAATAATCAACCCATCTCCACGGTTCAAGTCATTCGCGATCTTGGCATATTATGTGACCAAGAGCTTAATTTTCGGGCACACATCGATGAAATAATCCTTAAAGCTAATTCTGCACTCGGTTTCGTGAAGCGATAGTCTAAAGAATTCTCGGACCCTTACGTTACCCGATCTCTTTACATAACCTTTGTCCGGCTCCTTCTTGAATACGCCTCTCAAGTGTGGTCTCCATACCAACAAACCCACATTTCTAGAATCGAGAGCATCCAAAGCCGATTCCTACGTTTTGCTCTTCGAGGTCTCCCCTGGAGCAATCCTTTGATTTTACCACCCTACCAAGACCGCCTTAAACTAATCACGATGAACACGTTGGAAGAAAGAAGAACTGTATCTGACATTCTTTTCATCCATCGGCTCCTTTCAGGCACCATTGACTGCGCGACCCTCTACAACTCTGTCTCTATCAACACTAACCCCCGCAATGTACGAAATCCCCGTCTCTTCTATCTACCCACCCCCCGTACTGCCTATGGCTCCAATGAACCCATTTTTCGTATGCTGGGAAGTGTTAATTCGAATCTTTACTTCGATTTCAACCTCAGCACTCGATGCCTAAAAATCCGCCTTCTTAACCACCCTCCCCTTCTCCCTACCTAGTAAGTGAGATTAGGTTAAGATTAGATTAAGCTAGCTCGAATTAAGCCCAATAAATGGGGGCGTTCGCCCCCACGAAAATTAAATTAAAATTAAATTAAAAAATTAAGACAGCCATTATCGTTTGACAGAATTTAAGGTGTATATTTTAAAATGACACGCGATTCACCAGTTAATCCACCACAAAGTGTTAGTACCCCTATAAATACGGTTACAATTGTGCGTAGCACTGGTCACGTGGGATCTGTTCCATCGTTCAATTTGGAGGATGACTTCAGTATATATGAAGAAAGGTTAGAACAGTACTTTTTGGCTAATTATGTGGAGGATGCCAGACGTGTGCCGGTTATATTGACGACTATAAGTCATCGAGTGTATGAAATCGTAAGAGAGTTGGTTTTCCCTAAGAAACCAATGGAACTCCCTTTCGATGAGCTGATGGAACTTATGAGGTCCCAGTTCGAGACAGCGTCTTCAATCATCAGAAAACGTATCGAATTTTTCGATTTGAAGCAGAGCCAGGGGGAGATGGTAAATAGCTGGCTGGTGCAGGTAAGGAGCGTGGCGATGTATTTCAAGTTTGGCAATTTGTTGGAGGAATTTGTAAAAAAAATCGTTTCCTAACGGGACTGGTAAAGGGTCCAATACTACCTATAGATCGTGTGTGTGAAGAACATGTGGAAAAGCCGTTAGCCGACATTTTGAAAGCCGCATTATAACGGGAGGTCTCGCTTAAGGAGAAGGAGACGGGCATACATCGATTGCAGGGAAGCAGTTCCAAAAACGTGAGTAATCGCAGAGAAGGACAAAAGGTAGTCCAACGACCGGAGAAGCAACAGACGGTGGTAGAGAAAGACAACAAGGTGTGTTTCGCATGCGGAAGAGCAGGACACTTATTCAAATTTTGCAAGTATAAAAAATGTGTGTGTAGAAATTGTAAAAGAAAGGGACATATAGAAATTGCATGCAAGAGTCCAAAACGTAAAATTAATTATTTAGAAGAAAATTTTAAGGAAATTGAGTTATTTAATTTAAGTTATTATGAGAATGTTAAAGCAGGTCCTATTATAATTAAATTAAAGTTAAAGAATATTCCAATGTTAGTAGAGCTACATAGATTCGGGTGCGGGGGCTTCGGTGTTGCCATTGTATTGCTTAAAGAAATTGAATATGTTAAAGATTACTTATTAATGGCAACACTTAAATTACTTTTACTTCCTCCTACCGCCATTTTGTAGTTAGCCACCATATTTTATATTTTCACTTCCTTTTCAACCATTCAATAAAGCTGTGGTGTGCTATTGCTCCTCGTGTTTTATTTAAAACTTCAATAGGTTATGGGCCCAGCTGGTGTACATTTTATATAAAATTAAAAGTAATAAGTGCAAAATGTCTAGTGCTACAGCGTACGGCAGAATCACGCTTCTTTGTGGAGAAAATTATAGCACATGGCGTGCCCAGATGGCGGGGATCCTCCACAAGCAAAGATTTCTCAAAATCGTTGAAGGAAAGGAAGATCGACCAGCAGGTAACACACCGGAGGCAGAAAAATGGGAAGAAAAGGACTTCGATGCTCGAGCCGAGCTTCTTCTTGCAATGGAGCCCCACGTAGTTGCATTAGTGCGACACCTGCGAACGTCGAAGGAGGTATGGGACTTCGTCGAGAATACATACAACAGAAAAGGTGTGCGACAGAAAGCGGAGGAATTCAGAAAACTTCTCAACATGAAAATGGACCCCGGTCAATGCATGGATGACCATTTGAGAGAATTTAATGCAGTCATCAACCGCTTAAGAGAACTGGAGGCTAAATTAGACAACGATCTGATAGCTATTATTCTGCTTGACAGTCTTGACGAGTCATATAGAAGTGTACAGGCAGCTTTTGATGCTCAGGAGAAATTCCCGTCGTTGGACACAATCCGCAGTCGATTGATGGAAATTGGTGACAAAAAAAGAGAAATCGTAAGTAGTAACGCAATGAGAGCTTCTTCTTTCCGTAATAAAAAGCAAAACAATTTTCGCCAAGCATCGTCTCAATCAAACAAGTTCTTCAACTACAACTGTTGGCGATGCGGAAAAAGGGGGCACAAGGCGAGAAATTGTCAATCGCAAACAGAGACTGTGAGACAAACAAGCGACAACTGTGGATTCATCATGCAGGAGCTTCTCAATGCTTCTTGTGCCGAAATCAGTACTGCTGGAGAAGCACGTTGGTGTGTTGACAGCGGTGCTAAGTCCCACATGTGTCAAAATAAAAAATTATTTTCTGAGCTGAATGAAGGTCACTTTGGCCTAGTTAAATTAGCAAATAATAAACAAATCGAAATTATGGGTATCGGAACTGCAACCCTAAAAAGCAGAGTAAATGGTATATTGTTCGTTATTTAATACTCTTTATGTTCCAGATTTGAAGGAAAATTTAATATCAATAACCAAAGCCACATCAAATGGCATTAAAGTTATCTTCGAAAACAACTACGCAAAACTGTTTAACAAGGACGGGTCACTAGTCATCAAAGCAAGACAACAGGATGGACTATACTTCATAAAAACAATAGAAAACACGGCTTATACGAGTAACAACACAGAAATCAACACGGCTCTTTACAATACGGAAATCCACCAGCAGAATCACAATAAACATAATACCGGCAAGGACAACATTTTTGAAATCTGGCACAGACGACTTGGACATTTAAACAGTGCGGCTTTACAACAATTGCAACGTGAAAACCTAGTGAACGGATTGCCTCAATTCAAAAATAGCAACCTAAAGTGTACAACGTGCATACAAGGGAAACAGACAAGATTGCCTTTTACCCTGAAGTTGGAAAAATCGACATCTCATTGTTTGGAATTGGTTCACTCAGATATCTGTGGGCCTATGAGAACGGAATCACTGAGTAAGTCATCCTATTTTGTTACATTTATCGATGATTTTTCAAGGAAAATATTTGTATATTTTATTCGAAAAAAGTCTGAAATGATGTCAAAGTTTATTGAATTTAAAAATTATGCCGAAAATCAATTAAACTTAAAAATTAAAAGAATAAGATCAGACAACGGGACAGAATATACAAGTAAAGTCTTTACTGAATTTTGTTGCATGCATGGAATTAAACAGGAATTTAGTTGTCCGAATACACCACAGCAGAATGGTATTGGCGAGCGCGCAAATCGTACACTTGTAGAAATGGCTCGTTGTTTAAAAATCGAAGCAAATTTACCTGATTATTTGTAGGCAGAACTAGTATATACTGCGGCGTACCTTAGAAATAGATGCCCAACAGCTCCGAATCGCAATAAAACGGCAGAACAAATTTGGTCCGGAAAGATTCCAACTGTATCTCACTTAAGAGAAGTAGGTTCTCGTGCATTTGTTTTAAACAAAAAGGATAACTTAGGAAAGTTTGAGCCGAGGAGTGAAGGATTAATTAAGAAGGATATACGAGTAGCTCGGGATAGATACTCCTACTCTGTAATACGAAATTCACTTGGCAATCCGAGAAAAGAATGGAAGGCTATAAATAGTATCATTACTGGCAACTGTCCCTATCCCACCAAAGAGATAGTTTTATGTAATGATGGTATAACCATTGACGATCCTACAAGGGTATCGAACATATTTAATGATTTCTTTTCTTCGGTTGGGCCGATGTTGACTTCTAGTGATTCTTTTACTTATTGTAATGACTGTGCTAGATCCCTTTTAGTCAACGATAATGTTATGAATAATAGCTTCTTTTTTGAAGAAATAACGGGCTCAGAGCTTTATAAACTTATCAGTTCACTCAACAACTCAAGCTCTCACGGTAATGATGGTATTTCCAATCCTACCCTTAAAAATATAGCGCTTAATATTACAGACATCTTAGCTTATATTTTTAATCTAAGTATCTCGACCGGGACTTTCCCTGATAAATTGAAATGTGCCAATGTGATTCCTCTTCACAAAAAAGGTAGTAAAAGTGACAAAAACAACTTCAGGCCAATTTCCTTGCTGTCACCAATTTCCAAGGTTTTTGAAAAAGCTATCAAGAGTAGAATGCTGAGATACCTAACAAAAGTAAAATTCTTTAGTCCTGTGCAATTTGGCTTTAGGGAAGGTTTTGCTACAGAAGATGCGCTCTTGGAGTTTTGCTCCTTTATTTATAAAGCGCTGGATGACAAAAAATGCTGCGCCGGTCTTTTTGTAGACATTACTAAAGCTTTCGACATGGTCGACCACAGGATTCTTCTAAACAAATTACACCATGTAGGATTCCGTGGTTTTATACACAACTGGTTTGAATCCTACTTAAAAAACAGAACTCAGAAAGTTTTAGTAGGTAACTCTATTAGTGAACCTAAAACTATGAACTTGGGTGTTCCTCAGGGATCAGTTCTTGGCCACATATTGTTTCTAATATACATTAACTCCCTATTTAACCAACCATTTATAGGGAATATTACAGCCTTCGCAGATGATCTTGGGATCGCATATCGCTCGGATAGTCCACTAAACCTAAGCGCGGACCTAAATCATGACGTACATCTTCTGAGATTGTGGTTTTCGGATCACAAACTAGTTGTTAGCGATAAGACTAAATTGATACACCTCAGTCTAAATACGCTAAAGTCCCCTGACCTTGAAATTCTCTTCCATGCAAAAAATTGTACAAGAGCTAATATATCTAATTGTTTGTGTTCTGAAGCCAAAAGATCAATGCTGAATAATCAAGGATCCTGTAACACACGCTGCTTTAAAATTGAAGTAGTTAATCAGTTTAAATACCTAGGCATTACTATTGATCGAGATATGAGTTGGTCCAACCATATTTTGACTTTGAAGCAATATTTAAGATCTGCAGTACGAAGCCTTTATCGTCTGAAAAAATACTGTGACAAAAAAACTTTAAAAACAGTATACTATGGTATATTTCAATCCAAGTTACAGTATGGAATAAGTTGCTGGGGTGGCGCTTACAAAACAAAACTTGAGCCATTGATTGTTTTGCAAAAGTGCGTTATCAGAAAGATATGTGGGGTCAATCGTTCGGCCCCTTCTATGACTTTGTTCCGATCACTGAAAATTCTGCCATTAAAACATTTGTATTATTTTAAAGTTTTAAAAATCTTTTTTATGAGAGGAGGCTATTTACAGAGCCCAATTTCGAACATCCGTACTTTGCGAAGTAATTCAACTAATGTCATCGATATCCCTCCTTTTCGTACCACTCTATTCAAAAACTTTTACTCCATCGTGTCGTGCAAATTATTTAATACAATACCCGCAAATATCCGAAGCATAAGGTCCTTATCCCAATTCCTTAAATGGGTAAAAATATGGCTTTTCAATTTTGATCACGAGGAAATTAAAACTCTGCTGCCCTATGCTGTCTAAATATGTGTCTAAATATGGACTCGCTGTTCTATGCTCAAAATATTATTCTAAATGATATCACTTAAATTTGTTTTATAATGAATTGATAATTAATTTCTGTGTAATAATGAATTGATAATTTTTTGTGTAATTGAATTATATGATCTTATGTAAATTGAACTAAACATTGTTCACCCCACAATTCAAAGAAATATGTTTTATGAAGTGACATTATCACTATTTGTTAGTATATAAATACAAATGTCACTACCTATTCTTAATTTTAATGCTGTTATGGTAGAATAAGCAAATAGAAAATTGTTAAGTTAAGAATAATGAATAAACTAACTAACTAAAAAAAACTAATTCGTGTTAGTTGGTTTCTGTGAAGATGGCAAAGTATATAGGTTGTGGAAAAAGGGTACCCGTTCGATTACTAAAAGCCGAGATGTAATATTCATTGAAAAGGCAAACGAAAATAATAATAAACAAATATTTTATGAATATGTTTTAAAGGAGAATGAGAAGAAAGGGATAGATATAGTAGAGGAGGAAAATGTTAAAGATGAATTTGATTCAAATAAGGATAAAAAGAAATTGGTTGAAATTAAAAACACAGAATTAGTTGATGAAAGTCCTCAAGTTGAGTCAAAAATTGAGATAAATGAAAATTTAGATAGCGAACACATTACTGAAGATAACAATGATAATAATAAAATCCCTGCAATAAGAAAAAATCCCATCCGTAAAGCTAGACTTCGGAGTGAAACAGCTAATCTGGCTGAAGTCGGAGATCCTAAATCAATTAGAGATGTTGAAAAATCGGAACACGTAAATGCTTGGAAGGATGCAATGAAAATTGAATATGATTTGCTAAACAAAAATAAAACGTGGACACTTGTAGATCGACCCACTGATAAGAAAGTTATCGGTTGTAAGTGGGTATTTAAAACAAAACGAAACGCAGATGGGTCAATCGAACGCAGAAAAGCTAGACTAGTTGCTAAAGGATACGCACAAATATATGGAACGGATTATCTTGAAACATTTGCACCTGTAGCAGAAATAAGTTCTATTCGAATATTATATGCCATCGCTGCAAAAGATAATTTAGAACTTCGTCACATTGATGTTTCCACCGCTTTCTTGTATGGCGATCTAGACGAGGAAATTTACATGGAACAAGCAGACGGATTTGTTGAAGATGTTAACAAAGTTTGTAAACTTGAAAAATCAATTTATGGCCTAAAACAATCGGGACATCAATGGAACAAGAAATTGGACGATAAACTAAAAGATATAGGTTTTTCAAACTCAAATTACGACAGATGTATGTACTTTATGAAGAAAAGTAACAAGATCATATACTTAACTGTATATGTGGATGATTTAATCATTGCTACCAATGACTTAACCTTTTATAAAAAACTTAAACTATTTCTCGCAAAGCATTTTGATATTCGTGATTGTGGGGAGCCAAAGTTAACAGTTGGCCTAGAAATTTCTCGAAATCGAGAAAAGGGGACAATCTCGATATGTCAATCAGGTTATATAAAAAATTTATTAAAAGCTTATAATCTCGATCATTGCAGGCCAAACAAAACACCATTGTCGCCAAAATGCAAACTCCAAAAGGAACCCGACATCGAAGGAGAAAAACAAAAAGTACAACAAAAGGATTATCAAGAGCTAATAGGCAGCCTGTTACACTTGTCACTCTTTAGTCGTCCTGACATAACATATAGCGTTAACATACTTTCCCAATTTAATCAAGATCCCAGGGTGCAACATTGGAATTCAGCTCTATCTGTTTTAAGGTATTTAAAAGGGACTCAACATTTTAAAATTTCTTATCGCCAAACAGGAAAACTACTTTGCGCTTACGCCGATTCAAGTTGGGCTGAAGACACCGACGACCGGAAATCACAGTCTGGAATGGTTTTTGTTTTATCTGGTGGACCTGTGGATTGGGAGTCGCGAAAACAAAATTTCATCACCCTGTCAAGTGCTGAAGCAGAGTACGTAACACTTACCTCCGGTGCTAAGCGAGCCAAGTACTACAAACTCTTACTAACTGAACTGGAATTACTTAATGAGGATACACCAATTACAATTTGTACGGACAGTCAAAGTGCACAATACATCGCAAACTACCGAGGCAAGAGATCGCGTTCAAAACACCTTCATATCCGTTACCACTACATTCGTGAGGCAATTACCGATGGGACAGTTACCTTGAAGTATCTCTCAACGGACAAAATGTTAGCTGATGCTCTTACTAAGCCTACAACAGTATCTAAGCATCATTATTGTTTTTCAAATTTGTTAGATTATAATCTATCTCCAAACGTTAATTGAATTAATAACATTGATTAAGTTAAAATTTGATTAATTTCGTTAATTTTTTATGAATTCCTTTTTTTTTGTTTTGAATTAGTTTTTTGATCATTTGTATAAGATTGAATATTTAAGCGTTGAGGGGGTGTGTTAAAGATTACTTATTAATGGCAACACTTAAATTACTTTTACTTCCTCCTACCGCCATTTTGTAGTTAGCCACCATATTTTATATTTTCACTTCCTTTTCAACCATTCAATAAAGCTGTGGTGTGCTATTGCTCCTCGTGTTTTATTTAAAACTTCAATAGAATATTGAGCAGAAGTTGGAAGAAACCGACATGTGTTTGCGTAATTATGATGATGGAGTGTTGGTGCTGATCGGTAAAATTAAAATACAAATTGAATTCATGGGTAGGAAAATTTGGGGTTGTTTTCAAATCGTTGAGGTGGATAATGTGAATAAGAAACCACTCATTGGTAGAGACATAATGAAGTTGTTAGGCATTACATGGGGCATACAAGGTAAAGAGTTTATAAATCAGCATTTCACAGAAAAGTCAGAAGATAATTTGGATATGTTGGGTAGGGATATTTGCGATGAATTTTACGATCTATTTGACGGAAAGTTAGGAGAATATAAAAATGCAATAATATCACTGCGATTCAAGAGTAATGCCAAACCAAAGTTTTGTAAGCCAAGAAAGATACCTTTTGCATTTAAGGCAGAGGTGGATGAGGAGCTCAAAAGACTTGTTAATGATGGTGCTTTAAAGAAAATTCAGACTTCGGAGTGGGGTACTCCTTTGGTGCCAGTTCTTAAACCAAATGGAAAAATTCGTGTGTGTGCCAATTATAAAGT
The DNA here is from genome assembly GCA_958301585.1 of Merodon equestris. Classification (NCBI taxonomy): domain Eukaryota; kingdom Metazoa; phylum Arthropoda; class Insecta; order Diptera; family Syrphidae; genus Merodon; species Merodon equestris. Next base: position 48,843,510 of record OY284415.1, on the reverse strand, counting down.
CACAGTTAATACCTATTTGGAGGATGTAAACCACCCGATTCCACTCGTTTGGGATATTTTGAATTCCTTAGTAGGAGGTGAACTCTTTACTAAATTAGATTTCACTGCGGCGTATAATCAAATTCGTGTTGACGAAGAAACAGGAAAGAAACTCGCTTGGAGCACACATCAAGGTATCTTTCAAGTTCTTCGGTTACCTTATGGCACAAAACCCGCTTGTCAAATTTTTCAAAGAGAAGTTGAAAAGACACTTCAAGGATGTGAGGGTACAGCAAACTGCTGGATGACTTGGTTGTAACGGGAAAAGATCTTAAAGAACACATAGCCAATTTAAGGAAGGTTTTAAGTGCGTTAAAGGAGGCATGTCTCAAGTTAAACAAAGAAAAATGTGTTTTCTTTAGGCCTGAAATAAAATATTTAGGTTATGTTGTGAGTAAGGAAGGGGTTAAGAAAGATCCGACGAAGGTACAAGCTGTGCTTGAATTGTCAAAACCTAGCAATGTCTCTGAGGTACGAGCTTTTGCGGGGATGGTAAACTATTATGCAAAATTTATCCCCAATTTATCCAGTTTACTTGCTCCATTGTACAGACTTTTAAAAAAGGGCGTAGAATTCAAATGGGATAGAGATTGTAAGAAGGCTTTCAAGAAATGTAAGGAGGAGTTGATTTCGGACGATGTTTTGGTGCATTTTAATCCGATACACACGAAATTGTTTTGGCTTGTGATGCATCAGAGTATGGAATTGGGGCCTGACGGCAGTGAAAGACCGATTTCATATGCTTCTCGAACCGTACCCAAGACTGAAAGAAACTACGCGGTGGTTCAGAAGGAGGCATTAGCTATTTATTGGTATGTCCGCAAATTTTACGAGTACATTATGGGAAGACGATTTTACATAAAGTCAGATCACAAACCTCTCCAAGCATTGTTCGGTAAAAATAAGGGTATCCCTGTGATGGCAGCGGGGAGGCTGCAGAGATGGGCGATATATTTATCATATTTTAATTATGATCTTATTTATTGTATGTTAAAGGTTCCGACAATGCTGCGGCCGATGGCTTGTCAAGGCTTCCATTGGAGGTAGATCATGTGGCAGAAGTCGAAAGTATTGAATATTTACACTGGGTTGAAGAATTTGTCCCTGTAGGTGCTCAGGAGATTAAAGATGAAACAAGACGGGACATAGCTTCAGGGAAGATTTATAGATACGTTCAAAACGGGTGGCCCGGACACGTTGAAGAAGGTTTGGATTCATATTTCAAAAGAAAGTTTGAGGTTAGTATAGAAGAAGGAGTTTTTATGTGGGGGTATAGAGTAATTATCCCAGAAAAATTAAGACAAAGAGTTTTAAGAGAATTGCATGCCACTCATTTATGGGCATCAAAAATGAAGGGAATCGCAAGATCTTATTTTTTGTGCCAAAATTAGATGAGGAAATCGAACAAGTTTCAAAAGATTGTCAGCTTTGTGTGCAGGCAAAAATGTCAAATTGTTATTAACATGTATGTGAAATAAACCATTCTGTTTCTAATCTCCAATCGGCGTACTCCTTTGTAGTGCCTTTTTTTGGAAATTCATTTCCCTCCCATTGGCGTCGGTTGGGAATTGTTGTTTTATAGAGAATCTCGAAGTCAAGGGTCGGGATTAAGTGTCTGTGACTTCATTTACATAGACCATGCGTGACCTATTTCGAAGAATTTCCAGTGAGCGGATTCCTTAAGTCGAAGCGCCGACTTCTGTACCTTTTCCTTGCCAGAGAGATCCAAGGTGAAGCATCCTTTCGAGGGCTCCATTAGGCGTTGTTCGCAATGCCCCTGTTATAGCGATGCACCCCATCCTTTGAACTTAGAAGTTTGCAATAGATAGATCTGTACAGTCCGGCCACCAGACTAAGCAACCGTACATTAGTACGGTATTTAGCCTGTGTTTAATATGGCGTTTGATACCCCATATGATACGATACTGGATCCCAAGGCTTTTTTACAGGTTGTTGCTTTTTTGATGCGTTGTACCTCCGTCAATTGCCAGTTGAGCTTCCTGTCGAGTATCACGCCAAGATATTTGGCGTGGTCTGCGAATCTGGGGTAAATCCCATTGAGTTTTGGTGGAGTGATTTGAGGAATCTGCCGTTTTCTTGTGAATAAGACTAGCTGCGTTTTGGAGGGATTTATTCTAAATCCACAGTTGTCTAGCCAATTGGCCAGTTTGCCTAGGCCTGTTTCCACCAAATCCCTGATTGTTGGGAGATTTTTTCCCGCTGATTGCTAGTTCAATATCGTCTGCATACGCAATGACTTTGCACCCGGTGCCCTCCTGGTATAGGAGTATTTCGTTTACAACCAGCATCCACAATTGCGGCGATAGTATTCTTCCTTATGGTGTGCCACGTTTTACTGCCTTTTTTGTGTGGTATCAGCCGAATGAATCAACCTACTTTAAAGCATCTGTTTGATCCAAAGTATTATATTACCATTAACCTCTAGTATACTTAATGTATACTTAATGCGTTGGTGATGGATAGTGGTTTCATGTTGTTGAAAGCTCCTTTAATATCGAGAAAGGCAATTATGGTGAATTCTTTGAGTGATTTTTCAACGGTTCCAACTATCGTATGTAGAGCTGTGCCGACTGATTTTCCCTTAAAGTGAGCATATTGCGATTTCGAAAGCATGCTTTTTTGTAGGTTTTCGCGAATGTACAGGTCCACCAGTCTCTATAGCGTTTTAAGAAGAAAGGAGGAGAGACTGATAGGTCTGTAGTCTGTAGTTGAGTGGTAAGTCCAATCTAGACGGGATGAGAATAATACCAAAAAGCCACGGTTCGAGAATGCCGTAAGCACGTTGCATCTCTACCTGGTAAATTCCATCCGGACCTGCAGATTTGTATGAAAGGAAGCTATTTACTGCCCATTGGAGTTTCCTTTTGCTTACTACTTCCTTTGAAATGAACGGAGGACTCGTTACGAGTTGTTTAAAATTATAGTTACTAGCCTCTGCGTTGTCGGAAACACCAGATGATCATTTCACTTCACCATTTAAAGTGTGTAAATAACTTGTCCAGCAAAATTTAATTTTCTGCAGAACGCACATGTCCTTAGATGATATACTTCCCTTGTTGTACTCCAAAGTTCTCAGTTGCTCTATCTTATCTGTACCACATTCGACAAAAGAACTGCACAGCTTCTCCATCCTGTTATGCCAGGGAAGTACGCTCTCTGCGTAACTTAAATCCCGCACTACATACGATCCTTCCAGTTATCCGTAATCTTATATTAAATGAAGAAAATCAAGTATTACCAGCAAATACTGCAAGACTAGCACTCCGATTTGGGCTTGAACCCGCAAGAGTCTGATCGAGCGTTATATTCAAGGGTCCAAGCCAACAGTTAAAACCCAAACGGGACAGAGTGGTGTGGTCGTTGCGCCAACTAGTGAGTGACAATTTTTTGCAACGGACCTGGACCCGCCGAGTGTGAATCGACCCAGAAATCTTTTTACACATGTACCGAATGCAATCGTTTCTTATTTCCGATCCCAAGCATGTCTACCACTGTTCATTTTCTCTATACTTTTTCCAAGGATCCGAAAATAATTATTAACTTTTTTGCCACTTTTTCAGCAATCGTTAAAGGGTGAATGCTCGTCAGGTCCTGACTGAAAAAAAAGTGCAACTATCTGACTCATCCACCTAAATATTGCACCATTTCTTAACTCTCTAAGGTGGTCTATGACAACCAGTAACTTTATTGAGATTGTCTCACAATCCTTGTGTGGCTCGAAGACTATGACAGCCTAGTCTACTCATAATACAGATTAAAGAAAAAGGTATACCAAATAAAAATGCCCTCATATTTTTAACAAGAAATTTATACATTTCATTTGTCGAATTTCCAACTATAAGTTATGAAAGACTTCGTTAGAAATGACCGCCGTTCGCTTAAACGCGCAACCTGAGACGCACTGCCAATTATCAATCGCTTTAAGGACGCCATTAATCGGAAATGTTGTTGACGGCGCAGACTCCAAAAACTCTTAATTTCGGTAGTTATTCCCTCAAAAACAAACCAGACTTATAATCCAGGGGGTTAAGAGGACCCTGACTAGGTGGCCAATCATCCGATGATATGAAGTCAGGTCCATTTTTTTAGCCACCATTGAGTGCTTTTGGGATGGAGCAGAATCTTGTTGGAATGTTAATCGCTTATTTGCGAACATGGCTTGGCCTAGGGGCAGGCTTAATGACATGCTCCAAAACAGTAGTTTGGTAAACTTTTGTTGAAGCATTGACTTCATTTTAAAAGAAATGGTGATTGATTGTGCAATCGTAGCACTTTCCACCATTCTATTAAATTTACGGGATGATGACCCCTTTCAACCTTTGGAATACATTCTGAAGCTATTTCTGATGTCCGGGCATATACCCGATCATTTTGTTTATTGAAAGTTTTTCTGACTTGTCAAACAAAATTTGTCTGTGAATATTTTCAGCGTACTGCCCTTCAATTTTTGCTTTAATGCGACTGCCAGCTGGTGTCCAGTGTGTCCCAATTCGGTCCACATATTTACTATTAGGTGACAAGAGAGCCATCTCGGGATATATGATAGTAATTGTCAAGCTAACATTTACTTCGGTAAGCGCTCTCTCCACCTTCCACAACCTAGGTTATTTGTGATGAAGCTGTTCCTTTTGTTAATTCTTTGTGGCCAAATTGCGCATATTGAGGCCCTTCAACGTAAGATTATTATTTTTTGTGCCTTCGTGGTTTTTCATGGGCTGATACCTAAAAAAAATTGCCCTATATCGTTTGAAAATAATCAACTTACAACCTCTAGAAGACGCAAGGTAACAGACCTACTTTCTATCTATTACCTAATTACATATGTAAATTTTCCATCGGCAGTTGATTGTGAGGGTAGCCAGGACGCTAGTCATCTCCAACGTTTTCATAACCTTCTTGGAAAAGCTTATAAAATTCATAAGTATAATAGGTTTCCAAAATAATCGACAATAGTTCCAATCCATCTTAAACTTCTTACCACAGATTAAATAAGCAATTCGGCAGCATTCTTCTTCACCTATTGAAGGATTAAAGGTATAACACTCAATTCACTCAACTGAAAAGTCAAGGCTATTAATGAAGAAGTTTTTAGTGAAGAGTCCTCGTGTCTTTAACATCGTTCGATATCTCTATGGGACTTCGCTTTCAGTTTTCTTTTGTTTGTGTCCACATGTACGATATCACTAAATCCAGAAGGATCCTTCACAGTTGGGACATCAAAACCAACCAATTGTAAACCGATGTCAGTTCTAATGAATATTTATGTGAGCCGAGTGTATTCAACATGTTGCAGTGTCTGGCTGACATTTTCCGAAGACAAGGCATTTTGTTCTTCTTTTCTATCATCACCTAGTCAGCGGCTGTCATGTGCACGTCCTTCGAACGAGTTTAGCTTTCGCAACATGGGTGTACATACCATGTGAATAGAATTGCTTGTCAGAGGATACGACGATAACGCTGCACAAAGATGATTGATGATAGCTCTAATACGAACTGTATGCGAATACTAATACTGATGGGAAGAGCGATGGGATCATGGACATGATGTAAAACCCAAATCGATTCCTTGCAGGAGGGACAAGTGTACATTGTACTTTGAATGCCTTCATAAGTCAGCAATTTATTTTATCTGAAGGCCAAAGCACTTGTTGAGACGGAGACTTTATTATTTATACCATTTTAGGGGGATATACGATGAATTATTCAAGGAAAATACATATCAAGACAATTTAATAAGGACAGAAAAATATTTTGAGCTCCTTTAATCAGTAGGCTTAAAACTCTTCACCGAACTAATTGATTACATCAGAAAATACACCAGGTTTCAAGAGGCTTAGGATACTACCTTCTGCACAAATCTTCAAGAACAACTATTGACATTTCCACGCAAAGCGGATGGACAAGGGTTATAAAGGTATCATAGAAAGGCGCTTTCCTATAAAAGAGATAGAATTGGTGTCCAAAAGAAAAGAACATAAAACACATCTGTGCATCCCATTAAAGAGATAGTAATGAATCTTTCTACCTAAAAGGTGGCTTCAAGAAGTGTGAGAGTTTTGGTTTTTTTAAAAAAGGTATTTGTTTCCCTACTTCAATGTTATCTCCCTTGTTTCGCCCAATAACTTCTGGAACTCGATTTTTTCCCAGCGAAATTAATTTAATTTCATGTATGCTTAAGAGCCTCGACCCTTTAACGTTTTCATTATTTTTGGGGAAAGAAAAAGTCACATGAAACCATGCTAATGATGTTTAAGCCAAAAAGGTAATGGGTATTATCCTCCCTCGTGAAGCTTTTTCGGTAAGGGCGTTCCAGAATGACTCCATTAGGATAATTGACCCCTAGTTTCTGTAAATCCTTTTCGTCATCTGCTTTGACAGGTTCAGTAGTTATTGGAATGGTTACTGACCTCATTAAGCGACTTTTGAGCAACTTCCATTCTGTCCGAAAATCAACAAATATCGATCAAATTTCGACCAGTTTCACATATTCACAACTTCTGAGAAAGTGTTATAGCATTAGCCAATTAGTATGCTATCAGTAGCCATTGCAATAGTGCAAAAATCGCTCGGATTGAACTAATAAAAGTTCATCCAACAAGAGGTGTCATTTAAAATTTCACACTATTGTTGGAATGCGTTAACAGTCTCGTTCGAATTGAGGAAAAGAAACTCACAAAAACTTATACTTAAAACGTTTATTTGTGCAGAATCAATTTACGTGTCGAAAAGGAAAACGTAGCGCAACGAGTCTGGCTGGCGTCCTTTTTTCCTTGATCGCTTCTCTTACCGTGGCTTACCCTTTCTTCAATTCCATGTCATCATTGACGTTTCTTTATGGATGCGTTCCGAAAGTGCTGTGCTTATTGATATTGGCAGCGTTCAGCTGACACTATTGTACTGTCAATTTAACTTTTCGTCAACGAAAATTAGAAGGTAAGTAGGTTTTTGAATAGCTACGAGTATCCTTGAACTCTAACGTTTCAATTGGCTGTCATTCTCCAAGTTTTGATTTTATCATGAAGCGCTACAACATTTGATTTCGTATTCTGTTCTCCAAACTTTACGCGAGTTGCTAATCGAGCGCGGTCAAACGGGAATATTGACGTTTTTGCTGAAAGTGTGGCTGAAGACACAGTTGTTATTGATTCCCCATAGTGTACAAAGGGTTGGCATTTATGTGGCCTTAATTTTGTTAAAAGACAATTGACTGAAGCCGAGCGTTCGAAACGGATCTAAATTTTGGCGAAAAAATCAAATCATCTTCAGTAATGAAGGCCTCCACCACTCCTTGATGCTTAAGTTCTGATCCAATGCTCGTGCTAAGAAATTTGCATTAATTGAGCTCAAATAACCATCATTCCCCTTCCCTATGCTATATCTTAGACAGGTACTCATCTGTTCTTTTCCATAAATTTAACTGAAATATTTCCAACCCCCGTTTGACCTACCCAAGCAAGCTAGATACACTTTGATCTGATCAGAACTTGCTTGATGAAGCAAAGGGATTCTTACCATTGTTGATAATGTCCTGCTTTACAAATTCAACTTATTTGTTAACTTTATTCCCATTCAGCAGTTCCACTTCAGACCAAGTCTTTCCCTTCGTCTCCTTTCGTAGGCACTTCTTTTTGTTGGTAGTGTGTCTTTTTTTTAACCCGGGTCTGTGGAATATCCATTTCGTCCACACACTTATTTTCGATGCACAGATCTTTATTAAAATCCCAAAACACTCAGTTAGCAAGCATGCCTCTCACCAATAAAATAAAGAAAAGTCAAAAGCTTATTTCAGCTATGTGCGACGGGTGATCCAAAAGTAATGATAATAAAAATAAAACCCAAATGATTTATTTTTCTGCATAATGTCCTAAAAAGTCAATGCGCTTAGAAATTCTTTTTTTAAACACAGGATCTCTTTAGCAAAAAAAAATCTTTGTCCTCACGGCCTTAGCTTCACTATCGTCTTCAAACTTCTTGCCTCGGATGTGTTCTTTGAGCCGAAGAAAAAGGTTGAAGTCGCTGGGAGCTAAATCTGTCGAAAAGGGCGGGTGTTCGAGCAGTTCGCATTCCGTTTCTTGAATGGAAGCCATCGCCTGTGCCTTGTCTTGTTGAAACGGCATTCCAGCTCGCAGTTTGCTGCGTCTTTTTCTTTTATGACCTCCCGCAATATTCTTATTTGGTCTTCGTAGTACGTTCCCGAAATACTCGTAGTATCTCCCTTTTCCAAATATTTCATCATAAATGTTCCTTCATCGTCCCAAAAACCGCCGAACTTACAAGTTATTGATTGTTGTTGGTTTAAGGTGAAAAATTGTGGATACAGGTCTCGTCTATGGTCACGAAACGAATCAAAAGCATATTCTGATCTGTTGGGAACTTCTCTCGAGATTTACCCTCGAAATGGGGCTTGCAACCGTACATCATTCATTGGATGTACACAGCAATCATCAGACCCATAATAACTTATGGGGCCCTAGTCTGGTGGACTTCTAGCAGCACGAAAAGCTATATGAGCATGCTCAACAAAGTACAAAGGTCAGCCGCTGTTTGTATGTCGGGAGCTTTGAGAAGCATCTCGTTCCTCTGGATCTTTTCATAAAAGGCTGCGCTGTAAAAAGCCCTCCAAGACTAAGGGAGTCCTTTTTATGGAAACAAGCCAACTATGGACATGCGGCCATACTCAGAATAATAGATGACCTGGGAATGAAACGTGGTTTTAGTAACCTCGCAGCTACGACCGACTATATTTCCCCCCAAAATGAGAAGAGTGGCTATGAAACACCGTGATCAACGACCACGAGATTACCTTCTTCACCGGTGGATCGAAAATGGACACAGGCACCGAGGCACAAACAGGAATCATTTAGACTCCCTGATTTGTGCAGCGTTTTTCAAGCAGAAATCCTAGCAATAGAGAAAGCAGCCAAACACCTACAAGTAACCGATATCCTACCATCGGATATCACTATCTTTGTAGACAGCTAGGCTGGACTGAAGTCAATAGGATCCTGTACAACGAGATCAAAGGCTGTCATGAAAAGTCGCGACTCACTGAAGTCCATCAGACACCACAAGGTCAAACTCTGCTGGGTCCCGGCTCGCAGCTCAATCGCAGGGAACGAAAGAGCGGACGAATTGCTACCACCGATTAGTGTATTTTACCGGATCATAAATGACACTATTATAAAAGAAGCCAAATCGTCTTAGCTTACAAGAAACGACAGCCACACGACAAGATCATTGTGGCCAGAGCTCGGAAAAACAAAGAAGCTCTTGGGGCTAGATCGAAACTCGATCCGTATGCTCGTCCGAGTGATCACAGGACACTGTCCCATCGGAGCAATGTTCCGGAAATGAAACTCGGGATTCAGCGATCTCTACCGGAGCTGTGGCGATGAGGAAGAAACCGAGACGATCCAACATCTGCTTTGCCACTGCCAAGCTCTTCCGAATCGATGCCTAACTTCGCTGGGCCAAAGATTCTTTACAGAGATTGCGGACGTGGCTAATGCAGATATATCGGATCTTCTAAAATTCATTAAGAGCACGGGGTGGTTTCAGCCACCACGTGATAGGACTGGTTAATTATATGTGTACTCCACAAATGAAGGGAATTACAATGGGCCCTTTGTCCTCCAAGTGGAAGTGATGTCCAACCATTACACTCCTTTAACCTAAATAGGAGGTTTAATGGAACTTAAATTTGTGAAACTCAGGTGCATGAAAGAAAACATCGCACCCAAAACTATTTTGTGCTGCTAAACTAAGGTACATAATATTGGTTTTAGAGCTAATCAATAAATTATGCTTAGCAAACCAAATCCTCAGCAAGTTTAGATCAAAGTTTATGTCAGATATTAAGTTTAAGGAACTATCGGAACCGTACGCGAAAGCAACATCATCAGCAAAAGCCTTATAATCACCTTTAAAATCCATTTCAAATAGAGAGTTAATATAAATTAAAAATAGCAAAGGGCCGAGCACAGATCCTTGGGGCAATCCTAGGTTTATATATTCCAAATTACTTCTCACATCTTCAATCTTAACGCACTGTAATCTGCTTTCCAAATAAGATTGAAACCACTTAAGCAAAAAACCTCTAAAGCTTGCCTTTTCGAGTTTTGCCAACAAAATTCTGTGGTTAACCATGTCAAAGGCTTTGGTTATATCAACAAACAGACCAGCTGAAAACAGTTTTTTATCTACATTTGCAAAGATATGAGAACAAAGTGGAAGCCATATTGAATAGGATTAAAAAATTGATTTTGCGCATAAATTTCGAAACCCGAGTTTTTATTGCCTTTTCAAAAATTTTGCAGATTGAAGGTAGGCGTGAAATATGCATATAGAGATATTGTCTTTTTTCCCTTTTTTGAAAAGAGGCAAAATATCCGCGCAGTTCAGGGCTTGAGGAAAAATACCCGAATATATACCTTTATTGAATATATGTGCAAGGACATCAACTAATAAAACATCCAATTTTCTTAAGTGTCCGATTTGAAATACCATCCTTGCCGAATGAATTTGAGTTTTTTTAAAGAGCCTATCATTTTTAGGACTTCAAAAGCGGTTATTGGCTCGAAAACAAAACTATTGCCCTGAAGATGCTCGGGGCAGTAATTTGAAGTACAGTGAGGATGATGCAATTGCGGCTTTTCACGCGAGGATGAGCTACAAGAGATGGAAGCAATATATTCGTTAAACAGATTAGCCATTTCAAATTTGTCAGAGGTTGATGATTCGTCAACACGAATAGTAGTTGGCATTTTGGATGATGTGGTTTTATTTAGAATAGATCTATCTGGAAATATGGGCCACAATCAAAATCAAACAAACATTTCCCAAAAGACTGAAAATTTTAAGGCTGACTAGAACTCCCTCATAATATTAATGCCCGATGAGAGTGGGAAGAGTGAACAAAATGATCTCGAATGATCGCCGAATCACTAGTATAAAAGTTGATAATAATGTTCTCATACCCATCAGATCTTGTCATACATTTTCTTGGAAGTCTTAGGTATAAGACGTGTGTCAGCGAAATTGCTTGAAAATAGTTGAACGTCAAATAAAAGTTACATCGAAGGTACAATAAGTTGTCTAGATTCACTTAAGAAGTTAGTTATGATGCAGGACTGCTGAACCCCGTCATAAGAGTTGATGAAACATATACGGATAGAACCTTAAATTAGGTCCAATCGCCAATAATGCAATTGGATAGTGTAATTATGTTCCCTGTATTTTTTTCATTTTAACGGCATAGTGAGCAACGATCTTTTGCCACAAAACCGTTGGTTTTGCATCACGACAGTGCATCTGCTTACACTTCTTATTTCGCCACAAACAACAATATTTGTACGACCTTGGCACTCTTACCCATAGCTCCTTATGATTTTTTTTTAGCAGGCTTCTATTATCTATACTCAGACACAAATACTGGTCCCTTGCATAACCAGACAGACAACTTTCTTAATTGTATTTTTCCCGTTGTCTGGAGAAAAGTGGGAGGGACCTCAGTGATGTAGAGCTAAGAGATTCGGCACACACCAGCTAACAACGCACGTCATTCAGACCAACAGGGGAAGTTGAACCTGACTCCCTTTATATTTCTTCTTAAAACCATAAACTCACTTCACTTCACATTTTAAGCTTACAGAGCATTTTACACACATTCCATTCCTCCACTTTCATATATGTACATTTAGCCTTTTTCTCATTTCCCATGTTCCATACTTCCAATCTTTCGCATACTCACCTTACAGCACGTTCTTCACTTGACACCTAAATCTAGTTAAGCTATTAGAATTTGTTAGGGTAATTTTAAGTACAAGAACGAAATAAACGGCTGTCATAGACTGAATCAAAAAGTGAACAGACGTTTCATTAAGTCACCACGTCGGCCCCAACGGTGCGTCACCGTGCGCGGGCGAAGGCGGGACAGTCGGCAGAGAAAGTGTTTTGCTGTGAGATTCTCCTCCCAACACGGGTAGGCGTCTCACTGGTGCCAAGCACGTAGTTAGTCTTCAGTCTGTTTGTCTTCCGACTTTGTTCAAAAAGGTCTTGGTTCATGCACTAATTTGGAGCTGGATAGAGGGTTGGACACAGCTTTGAGTGCAGCTTGACTGTCACTGCAGACGCATTAGCTTTTTCCTTCCACTTGTGCTTCACAACGTAGTGCATGGCCATTAGGATTGCGTAAATCTCTGATTGAATCTCTGGCTTTCAGTGCGTACCCTCTGATATACATATATGTCAAGGGTGTTGGGGAAGGCTCTCGTTTCCTATACGGAAAAACTGTGCAACAACATCAGTTGTGAATGAGAGATGATCAAACAGTATTGACAAAGCATAACACTCGCAGCATAAGATCATTTCAAAATCCATACTCTGTGTGTGCATTTCCATATTGAACACCTTAATGACAAGGAAACGAAAGAGTTACTATGAATTACAACCAACGCAAATTCAGTCGAATCTCTCAAATCCTATCTAGGACAACCACCCCCGGAGAGTAGTGAACGAACATCTTCGACACAAACCATCTGCACCCCGTCCAGGTTGTGTGACAAACACCATAAGAGCGTACACTCTTGAACCTGCACAAATTATAAAAAAAAAAAAAAACATTTAGCACCGCCTGCTCTTTGAGACAGACAGACAGAGAGAACAGCAACATCATCCGCATAGGTCTGGGCATAGATTCCAGAGGCATTGAGAGCATCGAGCAGAGAGTCGACAACCATGCACCATAACAGAGGAGACAGGATGCCACCTTGCGGGCAGCCCCTGTTTACGCCAGATTTGATACATTGTTCGAGGCCTGCACCAATGTACTGTGCACAAGCATTACTTTGCTCCACAAAACCAGTGCTTCATCTACGCCATGTAGTCTAACAGCGTTACACATGCTGTCGAAAGTAGCGTTATCAAATGAATCGTGTGCCACCAAGATCACACAGGCGGTTATTCTACGCCCATGGTTCCTGAATGGATACAATGTGATGATTTGTACTACTCCATGCATGCAGTAGCAGCCTTGCAATGCCGTAGATTTCTTTGCGATTTAATAGTATAGGGTTTTCCAATGGGGACTTGATAGCTTTGAATTTAATTTTCATCATGGTAAAGTACAGGAACGAGCAACGTTTGCAAATTATAAAAATTTTCTACCGAAATTCGGGGTCGGTGACCGCAACTTTAAGAGCGTTAACTCCAATTTTCGGTCGTAATTCTCGCCCTAGTAGACAGGCAACAACAAGTTTAGTGCAAAAATTTGAGTCTATATATTCGTTGTGTGATGTTGCCGTGTCAGTGAGACAACGGGTTGGTCCAAGTGTCGAAAATATCGCTGCCGTTCAGGCGTCCGTAGCAAACAATCCAAATCAGTCAATTCCACGGCGTTCTCAAGAATTGGGCATCGCACAGACCACATTATGGCGTATTTTGCGTAAGGATCTTGGTTTACACCCATACAAGATCAAGCTGACTCAAGAATTGAAGCCGATGGACCGTTTGAAGCGACGTACGTTCTCCGATTGGGCTCTGGAGAAGATGCGCCAAGATGATGAATTTCATCGCAAAATCATCTTCAGTGACGAAGCTCATTTTTGGCTCGATGGGTTCGTCAATAAGCAAAATATGCGTTATTGGTCGGGTGAAAATCCACATGTGCTTCATGAATCACCACTTCATCCACAAAAAATAACTGTTTGGTGCGGTTTGCATGCCGGCGGCGTTATTGGGCCATATTTTTTCGTCGACGATAACGATCGTCACGTTACTGTGAATGGCCAGCGTTATCGCGCCATGATTACCGATTATTTTTGGCCCGAATTGGAAGATATGGACTTGGAGGATATGTGGTTTCAACAGGATGGTGCCACAAGCCACACAGCACATGTTACAATCGATTTATTGAAGAGTAAGTTTGATGAGCGTGTTATCTCAAGAAATGGGCCAGTCGATTGGCCGCGTCGTTCGTGCGATTTAACGCCTCTAGACTATTTTCTTTGGGGCTACGTTAAGCATTGGTTTATGCCAACAAGCCGACGACGTTGGAAGAGCTCAGAGCCAACATTGAACGCGAAATAGCGGCCGTTTCGGCCGAAATGTGTGACCGAGTCATCAAAAATTGGGTCAAACGAATCGACCACTGCAAACGTGCTCGCGGTGGCCATATGAACGAGGTCGAGTTCCATTCATAAATGTTTTGATTGTACTTCAAGCCGATAGTAAAGTTTTTGAAATATCTCGAATGGTTTTCGTTTTACTTAAAAAAAAAGTTGTCAAGTCCTTTTTGGAAAACCCTTTATAAGGGTGGAAAACGTATCTCTGAGTGAACTAAATGCATAAAGAAAAAAATTCCCGTCATTTCTAGAGCATAGTTTATATTATGTATTAACGTATTGCTGTCATCACAGCTTCTCTAAACACCTCTAAATATTGTGTGTGATGGATTTTAATTATCGAAACCCCCAAGATTTTGGCTTCATCTTGAACATTTTTTGGTTGTCGTGGAACCACAACGTAGAACCATCTCAGTCCAGCTTTGATATTTAGAAGAAAGTCAGTGATAGTCTAACTTCTTATAACGAGGAATTGTTTTGAAACACTTTAATGAAATTCAGTTTTGCACAAGTTTTATGATTTATAGCTTCATAATCTTTAAAATAAGTTATTTTCCTGACATTGGTCGTGGTTACAACATTCCCTTCCCCAAGTTTTACAAATCCAATGTGCCGAAAATAAAAATAAGACGTGCGTAGTTAACGCCCTCTTAAATTCGAAGCCTTAGAGGCCAATCCCAATCTTCTTTATCGCATTCACAACCGTATTGCTCCCATCTCGGCTATCAAGCTCTCTGTTGAGTTTATTTCCTAGTCCTTATCGCAACCATACCCCAGTTACTGGCAATAACTTACCGACGAAATTGAATATACCCTCCAGTACATCATAAAGTACCTAAGAGAACGACATCCGGAAAAGTGTTCCCCTCCACCAGTATCATGGCATATAAGCTAGAACTTTATTACGTACTTATGTATCAATGTTTCAGTAAGATAAACCCTCTCAGCTTGCAAGGAGGTTGTCTCTTTAAACCTTTACGAGGAGCCTCTGTTGACTAGTACTCTTTTTTTTTAACTACAAGCAATTAAGTCATGGTGGTGTTACTGTTAAGACATTTATCTAACTTAGTTGTGATGTCTACATTCCGGAATTGCCCACATACGTGGCGATGTCTTGTCTAGGCGGTTAAATTCGTCAGGAACAGGTTGCGACCATGCTTCATTTAAGTACTTCCACACATAAAACTGTGGCTACACAATAAGAAGCCCTCGGATGGGTTTTGGAATGGAATGGGTTCTAAAAATGTTTGCAGGATGGATGGAATAAATCTTAAATTACATCCTTGCTTCTGGAATAAATTTACCAAGACGCGGCAAATGATAGCCGAGCATCCTTCTTCAACCTGAATCGTAATTTTTTTCACGGCAATCCTTGTTTCACTTATCACACACAACTCATGGCACAAGTTTGAACACCACACTGACGACTGTCACTGACGAAGCTAAGCATCCTTAAACAGGAGGCAAGCCCCCAACATCATCCCACGTTGTAACAAATTAAATTTCGAGTTTAAAATGGTAGTCCTTGCGCGGGTGTTTTTAGTGTTTATTTACATTGTCGTCGTAAACTGTCGCTTTGATGGCATCTTAAAGTCGATGTTTTATCTGCTTAGCCTGGAGAAGATGACACTGCCTCGTTCAGGTGTTGGGTGCGAATTAATTTTCCTGTTTTCAGTTGGTTTTTCTTTGGAATGGATAAAGGACTAACTGATTAGGGGATGTGGTGAGTAATGATAGGGGGACTTGTAAAATTTAATGGCCATTTTATGAGATGTCTTGTGCACTGATTTAGTGTTTGTCGGAGTAGATAGAATGGCTTTATGTGAGATATTGTTTATGGTCGATGGGGGGAAACGTTGCCGTCTGTCACGTTAGCCGTTCGCATTTATTTATTGTAAAGGTTTTTTTATGGGATACAAGAATATTTTAGGTTCAAGCCTGTGAAGCCTATGAGTCCTGCTAAAGGTACTTGAATTATTCATCATATTCTTAGCTCCACTTTTTCATCTATAAGTGGATGGTAATGAAATTGTATGTCAGGGAGCTGGGCAAATATTGGGTGTATATTGCTGTAGCATTTGCAAAGTTATGGTGAAAAGTTTATGAAAAGCCTGTGGCATATTTTTTTTACGAAAAGTCAAAGGTTACTTAAATGGGTTGCATGTATTCAATCACCTTTGAAAACATCCTCTCAGATCAATATATCGAATCCCACGCGTATACTGACTAGTCTTCTGTTGGCTGGAACTTTACTGACGACCAAAATGATTCGAACCTTGTGAAGCCTTAGGTATTTTTAGGGTTTTATAATGTTCACTATTTTAATGATTTTTTTCAGAATAAAAATAATTTTCGATTAAGAGTGCCATGTTGAATTAAATACTGAGGCATAGCGGACAGCGGAAACTAAAAGCTGCCATATTGAATTATTCGAAAATCGAAAAACAATTCAGTTCATCTGAATAGTCAAATGTCCCTTTGCTCTCTCTTCTGTTCAATTCATTTAAGGGTTTTTTCTTGCCTTCGACGAGTTCTCCTAGATAAAATCTGGAGTAATCAACATTTGGTGCCGAAACCCAGGAGAAAACGAAAAAAAAACTAAAAATTCATAATGGGATTGACATCAAGTCCAGCCTTTTGCGGTCAGGTGACCAAAATTGTTGCTGCGGCAAGCGAGTACCTAAAAGAAGACAAGTCACAATTGTCTGCGGCAAATTCCAGCAATTTCGAAGAAATTGGAGAAGAGCTCGTATCTTTAATTCAAAGGCTAAAAACAGCACACGACAATTTCAACCTGGTAAATGAGGACATCATTCCTAAGGGAATAGTGAAAGTCGATGACACCCAGGATAAAGTAGCAGATTACCAAGAACAAGCCGTGGACGTGTTTGCGCGTCTTCATACGTGGTTAGGTAGATTAAAACAAAAACTTAACTCCGATCAAGTTCCAGATAAGGCAGGCAACATTTCGATCAGTGCATGACCATCCAATAGCAGATTAAATGCAGCGAAACTGCATAAACTAGGTAGGTAGGTAGTTAGGTAGGTAGGTATATATTTTATTTCAATTAAATTTACAAAAGTGTTATCGCACAATTTACAAAGTCAGTTTACAGAGATGTGATATATTCGATCTTTCTACTGTAGCATTATATAAGAAGTATTAAATACAATCATGAGAAAAAAGTAATGATTAAGTGGAGGAAAATGAATAAGCAAAAGCCTCCAATGAAAGTAGACAAAAAAAATATATATATATATATATATGTATATGTAAATATATATATGTATATATATATATATGTATATATAAATAAAAATAAAAAATTAAATATATAAAATACGTAAAATATTAATAAAATATTAATAAATAAGTAAATTAATAAAAAAGAATAAATAAATAAATAAAAAAAAAATAAATTAATAAATAAATAAATAAATAAATAAATGATAAATAAATGATTTGTTGAATAAATAAATAAATAAATATGTAGATAATAAAAATAAATAAATAATAACAAAATGTAAATAAATAAATAAATAAGTAGTAAATAAATAAATAAATAACGTAAATTAATAAATAAAACAAATAAATAAACAAAAAATTGTGCTTTAAAGGTGGCCAAAAACTGAAGTAATGTATCATGTGAAATTCAGCTGATTGATTAAAGGATTGTCTGACATGTCACATTTAGTCATAAAATTGTCATTAAGTTTGCATATCCTGAATGAGATCAATTCAACATTAGCTCTAGTGTGTAGTTGTATTGTTGAATGATGCCAGGGAACGTTTAACATCATTTTTAATATCTTATTTTGCATTCGTTGTAGCTTTTTAATGTGGCATTTTGCGCAGTTGCCCCAAACCTGGTAGCCGTATAGCAAAATTGGTTGAAATATACTCTTATGAATTATTATTTTGTTTTCCATTGAAAGGAATGACTTTCTGTTAATAAACGGATATAATGTACGTATTCCAATGTTTACTTTTTTAAGTGTTTCCATGAGGTGGTTCTTGAAAGTCAATCTTTGGTCGAGATATATGCCCAAGTATTTTACAGACGACTTCCATGGTATCGCGTGACCGTTGATATTAATCTGACTAGATGGAAGAAAACAAGGTTTTCTTTTTCTGGTGAAAAAGATAGCTTGAGTTTTTTCAGTATTAAGTTTAATTTTCCATTTCACATAATATTTGTTTAGCTTCTCAGCTGCATGTTTTAAATTCGTCTCGATATTAAGACCAAATTCATGCGTAGCTAATATAGCGGTATCATCTGCGTAAATCGCAACGTCGCAATGTGAAAGATTTGGTAAGTCACAGGTATATAGATTATATAAGACGGGACCGAGAACCGAACCTTGGGGTACACCTGTATGAAAATGAATTATATCCGACACGCAACCATTGACAAGTACTTTGAAACGACGATTTAATAAGAAACTTTGAACAATTTTACAGAGAAACAGAGGGAAATTTTTATTTAACATTTTGTATATGAGGCCATTATGCCACACAGAATCAAAAGCTTTTTCGATGTCCAATAGTATCAAGCCACTTGATTTTCCTTCTAATCTGTTTTTTTTTAATATTACTACAAATTCTTACTACTTGATGGGCGGTGCCGTGATTACGTCTGAACCCAAAACTGCATAAACTACTCTTCCGAGAAATTTGATTATTCGGAATCAACACTAACTGCTGGAACACAATGAAGTCGCAGTCGCTGATGCTGTCGTACCTCGGTCGCGGTCGCTGTCGCAGTCGGAATAGTTGCCAAAAATTTCGCCCACAATGACGTCGCTTTGTTATGTCAGATTTTAAACAGCTGCCTGAATTGAATTTGTGCTTTTGTTGGAAAATTGCAAATAATAATAAAAGTAATATGGATAAACGTAAGAAAGTTCTTTTTATTACAAGTGTTGTGCAAATGTGTTACTTGGCACATAAATTATTAAAAACAAAAAAAATCCATTGGTGGGTCCGTCCTTTGTACCAAAACAGAAAAGCCGAAGGCTGTTTTGAAACAACAGTTTAAATTTATAATACAAAACGATGCCGATTTGTTTTTTAAAGCGATTCGTATGACAAAACTTTGATGTTAGTGTTTCTTTGGAAAGTGAATGGCTGGAACATAATTGTTACTTCCTTGCAGATATTTATCTCAAGGTGTGTCTCCAAATTTTTCGGCTTGGTCGTTCCGGATGGGTGTATCAACAGTACGGAAAATAATTGTTGAAGTGTCCCTTTGGGAAGTACTGTCTCCAGTGTATATGCCAGAACTTAACACCTCGGACTGGCAAAACATCAGCAGGCAGTTTAATGACAAATGGAACATTCCGAATTGCGTGGGCAGTATCGATGGTAAGCACATCGAAATAAAATGTCCGCCGAACACAGGATCAAAGTACATAAATTACAAGGGTTACTTCAGCCTTATTTTGATGGCAATTTGTGACGCCAATTATACCTTCGCGGCTTACGATGTTGGGGCATTGGGTAGCCAAAGTGATGCATGAGTTTTTCGTCACTCTGTCATTGGAAGCAGATTTATGACAATAACATCAATCAACCGCTCGAAGAGAAAGTGCCAAATTCACAAGGAACAGTACCCCTTTATTCCGTTGGTTCCGCTCCGAAAAAAAATTAATGCGGCCCTACCCTGGACTTCTGCTGAACCACGCTGAAGAAGTATTTAATTCCAGGCTTTCAAGAGCGCGCCGAGTAATAGAGAATACCTTCGGCATTTTGACTGCTCGCTGGCGAATTCTTGGGAAACGCATAGAATTTCATCCACAAAATGCGGACAAAGTTGTGCTTGCCTGCACAATTTTACATAATTTCATCAAAATCACAGACGATGTATACAACTGCAACTCGCCCGGACAATTACTATGATTCTTATACTGCTAATGGTGAACGCATTTTTGGCATCAGGAGGCCAAGGAATTGTTACCTATTTGCAGATGTGGAGCAAACAATAGACCAGGCGAAGCCTTCAGTGTGAGGAGAATTTTAACAAATTATTTTCTCAACGAAGACAAAATAGCTTTCCAACCATTTGAATAAAATGAAAACTTTTTTTTTTTCATATTTTATTCTCTTTTCTTTCAATGTAAATAAACAATAAAGAAAACAACAACAAAAAAGTGGTCAAGGTGTGAACCGTAAGGTCCACACGACTAACTTCCCAGTGAGAAGAATGAAAGAACAATTTTTTTTTTTATTATTATTTATTATTATTATAATCTTAAATTTATTTAATTTTTTTTTTTTTATAATTTTAACCGTGGAAGCTTTGGTAAAGGTAAACACCTCCGCCACCTGGTCGTCTTTTACCAAAGCCCCGACCACCTTGCCATACTGTTCCGTGATTGCCTCCACCTCTTCCTCGGCTTCCTCCACCCCTTCCTCGGCTTCCTCCACCTCTGCCCCGAAATCCATCACGGCCGCCACCTCGTCCCTGTTTTCGGACGTGGCCACCGTGTCCCCGGTAACCTTTGTTTTGACCGCTTCCTTTTCTGTCCTCATCTTTTTTCTTTTTTTTCTTTCTTTTCTTCATCTTCTTTTTTTTTAATTTTTTTTCCCTCGGAAGTGGTGAGAGCCACCATTTCTACCCCGTTCTGAAACAATAATAATAATAAGACATGTTTGATGACAATAAACATGTTTGTAGTGGCTTGGTGAAAAAAAAATGGAAACAATCAATGAGGATCTCATGACATCAGTCATCCTAACCACAGCAGCTACAATTGAATAGGACCACGACATATTTCAAAAACTCAACATAACGTAACACGTATCAGAAATATGAGATAACAATATTTTTTAAGTCTAATTCATTTATGACTATAAAACAAAAAAACCATAGCTTCACCATAAGCTATTTTACTGTTAACAACTTCTACTTACAACCGGGCCTTCAGTCATCGTTTATTTCTCAATTATTAAACGTGCATCATAATGGTAGTTTTCGACTGTTATTTTCAACACATTTTTTTGTATGAATTACATAATAATAAATCAACCTTTACTTGCAAAAAGATTGTTCAATTTTTTGTATCCTACGATATCATTACAGACACTTTATTTGAACTATTAAAACTTTGTTTTATTATAAGCAAAAATTTCTCGACACTTTTCTCTAAACGTTATCAACAATATCCAACTGTTACAAACAATATTAAATTTTTTTCAACTGTATTCAATTATTATTAACAATATTCAATTGTTATCAACATCGTGATTCGTCAAACGACTTGCATATGGTGTTGGTTGATTTCGAGAAGGCCTTTGACCGGCAACCAAGAGATCTTTTATAGGTAGCGCTGAGACAAAAAGGAGTTCCAGAAACCTACGTGCGAGTGATCATGGACATGTACAAGAGAGCAACGACAAGAGTAAGATGCACCGCAGGAGTCACCGAATAGTTCGCAATCAAAGTCGGTGTACACCAAGGGAGCGTCCTCAGCCCACTGCTCTTTATAGCAGTACTTGATTGCTTGCTTGAAGGAAAAGTGACGGACCCCAATATGCATCAGCTATTCTTTGCTGACGATGGAGCCATTATAAGTGATGATCAGGCGTCCCTACAACGAGCACTTGATGTGTGGGTGGACATTTTTGAGGGACACGGGTATCGTACTTGTTAACTGAACTTAATTTTAAGGGTTAACCGGTGTTGCTTGAAGAAAAAGAAAAGGCGGTTGTTTTAGCTTCACGTTATAAATCAGAACTGTGTCTGTCTTTTTATTTCTGTTGTTAATATATATATATTTCATTACAAGTATATGTTTTTGACGTTTGTTTAGTTCCACATAACCTGGCTCATAGATGGGTGGATCGGCCTTGTTTAAATTCATAAAATCTCGAACATTCTCCCCCGCCGCGCCGTGAACGACGTTCACGATCTCGTTTTCCGCATTGTTCCAGTCCAATCATCTTAGTCCCTGTCTGAACAACCTGGATCTTCGGTTCGCTCACATGTAAATAAAACTTAATTAGTAACATGTTACATGCTTGACGTGTAAGAGAATAAAGACAGCACAAAACATGAATTGGAACACAACAAGAATTACTCTAAGTGTTTTCATTCATAAGTTTTCTCTTGCAGTGCGTAGTGGTAGTGTTGTTTCGTTGTTTTGTTTTTTTGTTTTTGATTGAGTTGCAGGTAAGTTTTCGTTTTACAAGTATTTATACATTATTTTAGTTTATATTATTTTATTGTTATTATTATTTTTTTTGTTCTTTTTTTTTTGTTAATGTGTTGAGTGTATTCATGGACGTGCAATGTAGTACTTGTACAGTGGGCACAGTGGGGGCAAACGTTTTTTTTTTTTTTTTTTTTTTTACCTGAGTTCCCTTAGAGGGTTGTGTTGATAATTAGCCTTTTTTTTTTGTTTCTTGTATTGATTTTATGTTAAGTTTGTCTGTTAAAAGTGCCGACGGTATGGTATTTATATGTAAAATGCGACGATATTTCTGCTGATGTTTATTGAGGGGAGTTTTAAATTATGTTGATGTCTGACTGTGTTGTGTTGCTCGGTAGCGGACAGATTTTAGAAATCGGACGTTTGTATTCAGTGGTTTCTGTTTTTACCGTGACTACCCGTGTTAAATTGTCGGGTCCGGGATGTAATTTTGTCACTCTAGCCAGACTCCACTTTAGTGGAGGGGTTCGTTCATCTTTTATTAAAACCAAGTCCCCTTCTTTCAGATCTGTGTGAACGATCTTGGTCCACTTTGGACGTTGCTGCAGTCTCGCCAGGTACTCTCCACTCCAAGTCCTCCAGAAAGATTGAAGTAGCGTTTGCACTCTTTTCCATCTATCCAAGTGTGAGATACTTTCTAGCTGGTAATTAGGTTCTGGTGGGGCGATAAGTGCCTCGCCAATGAGAAAATGACCAGGCGTGAGGTAAGTATAGTCTTCGATGTTATCTGACTGCGGGCATAAAGGTCTTGAATTAAGGCACGCCTCTATTTGTATCAGTAATGTGTTAAGTTCCTCAAAAGTCAGTGTTTGATTCCTAGCGACTCGCTTCAGATGGAATTTAACCGATTTCACACCCGCTTCCCATAAACCACCAAAGTGTGGGGAGGCTGGGGGGATGAAATTCCATTTAGTTCCTTCATTCGCCAAGGTTTCTGCTATGTCCTGCCATTTTAATTTCGCATCGTGTAATTGTTTCTTCAGCTCGCTATCACTTCCAACGAAATTTCGTCCGCAATCGCTGAACAACTCTCGACACAATCCACGTCGAGCCACAAACCTACGAAACGCTGCCAAAAATGCTTGTGTTGTCAAGTCTCCTACCAATTCGATATGTATGGCCTTGGTTGACATGCATACAAATACCGCGAAGTATCCCTTTAATGTTTTTGCGTTACGTCCTCTCCAAGTTTTTACTTCTATGGGTCCAGCGTAATCTACACCCGTGAATGTGAATGCCCGTGCGATTGTTGTCCGTGATATTGGTAAGTCTCCCATCAGTTGAGATAATGGCTTCGCTCGGAATCGAAAACAAATTGTGCAGTCATGGATGTATTTTTTGACTGCATTCCTGATTTGAAAGATCCAAAAACGTTGACGGATGTAACTGATAACTTTCTGGGTCCCTCCGTGTAATGTTTTCTCGTGTGCGTCTTGAATGAGTAGTCTGGAAAATCGGTGATTAGATTTGAGAAGAATAGGGTGTCTTTTATTAAAGGGCAGTGTTGAGTTCCTAAGTCTACCGCCTACACGTAGAATGCCTATCTTGTCGGTGAACGGGTTGAGCGCCGCATATCCTCTTGTCTTGTCCATCGATTCCCCTGACTGAAACATCTGTTGTTGTACAACCATCACTACCCGCATTAACGCTTCTTCTAACTCTTGTGGGGATAGTACTTCCTCAGCGTATCGTGTTGATTGAGTATTTCTACGAAACCTTAGACAATATGCAATTATACGGATTGTCTTGCGCAATGTTGAAAATTTGTGAAGTAATTTCAGTATTGGTCCTGTCTCTCTCTCTTCCTCGCAGAAGTGGACAATGATTGGTCTGACCTCATGTTGGGTCTCCAAGCTTACTGGCTGCTCCGGAACCTGAACTTCCCAATTTTCCCGTAGGAACTCTGGACCGTGCCACCATTTGTCGTTGTTTACGATTGCTGACGGTAACACTCCTCGCGATGCTAAATCTGCTGGGTTCAACTCCGATGGTATATGTCTCCACTTTGCTCGTTCTACTAGTCGCTGAATTTGAGAAACCCTATTACCGATGAATGTTTTCCATCTCGATGGTGTTGTTTTAATCCAGCATAGCGTGATGACTGAATCTGTCCATGCCCAAACGTCGATGGTTTTCAGTTTCAGTATGTCGATGACCTCGCGCAGCAGCTTAGCTAAAAGAACCGCTCCACATAACTCCAGTCTTGGTAGCGTGATTGTGTTGACAGGGGCCACCTTTGTTTTTGACATCAATAGATGAACATGTATACGCCCGTCGCTATCACGTACCCGAAGGTAAACTGCCGCTGCGTAAGCCCGCTCTGATGCGTCGCTGAAACCGTGAATCTCCATCCCTTGATTCGACCTCTGCGTGTTCGTCCATCGTGGAATCCGAATCCTTTTCAATGCTGCTAAGTCATTGCGAAATGTTGACCACTCTTTTTGTAGCTCCTCCGGAACAGGCTTGTCCCAATCCAATCCTCGCTTCCATAGCTGTTGCATCATTATTTTTGCTTTCACTATGCATGGCGAAATCCAGCCCATCGGATCGTACAATTTTGCTATGGATGATAGCATTGACCTTTTCGTGATTTTGCTTACCTCAAACTCTGCAACTTCTAGCGTAAACGCATCTGCTTTTGGCAACCATTTTATTCCCAGTGTCTTGATGTTGTTATCGTCAGATGGAACAGCAAAGTCGATCTCGCGTTGGTCTGAAGGAATATGTAGAAGGACTTCCTGCTCATTGCTGACATGTTTACGAAGACTGAATCCAGCTGTTGCTAACAACTCCCTTACGGCCTTCAATTTGTGCTGACATTCCTCCACAGTATCTCCTCCGCTGATAATGTCATCGACATAGGTTTCCTCCTTTATGATCGATGTTGCCACAGGAAATCTTCCCGCTTCATCCTCTGCAAGCTGTAAGAGAACTCGTATTGCCAAATACGGTGCTGATGCAGTTCCAAACGTAACAGTCTCAAGTCGATAAGTTCTTAGCTCTTGGCTTGGGTCTTCTCGCCATAGAATGAGTTGGTAATGAGAGTCCGGATGGTCAACCCGGATCTGACGATACATTTTTTCTATGTCACCAGTGAAGGTAAACTTATACATCCTCCATCTTAAAATTATGTTGGTTATGTTAACCTGCAATTTTGGGCCAACCATCAGCTTGTCATTCAAAGAAGAGCCAAAGATAGATTTGAAGGTCGCGTCGAAAACGACTCTCAATCGAGTGGTGGTACTGGAATCTTTGATGACTGCATGATGGGGAATGAAAAAATGAAACGGTGTGCTTAAAACCTTGGGTAGGTCCTCTACTAGTGACATGTGTCCCAGTTCAAGATACTCCGATAAACATTTCGAATAAGCATCCCGCTGACTAGTGTTGCTCTGTAACCTTCTCTCCAACAGCTCGAATCTTCGGATGGCGCCATGACGAGTTGGGCCCATATGGGGATAGTCTCCACCCTTAAATGGTAGACGGACTTGATAGCGTCCATCAGGTAAGCGCACGGTATTATTTTTAAAATGTTCTTCACATTTCTTTTCCTCCTCAGATTGGTGTTTCTCAAACGGCTCTTCCTCAATTTCCCAGAATCTGCGTAATGATGCGTCTAGGTTGAGTTGACTCACGAAGCTTTGTACGGATACTCGAACTTCTGCAGGTACTCGTCCAAACAGTAGCCATCCCAACTGTGTTTTCTGGGCTATAGGACCTAGTCCATCATCTGTTCTGATTACATCACCGAGTATTATGTCACCGTATACATCACTTCCCAGGAGCAACTCTACTTTGGCGGGCATGTGAAACGTCGGATCAGCCAGCTGCAATCCATCCAAGTGAGTCCATTTTGTAATATTAAGTTGTTGGGCCGGAAGAAGCCCAGTCAGTGACCTTAAAACCAGTGCCTTCAAGCTCCTATTAAAGCTCGACCTAATTGATCGCATTTTCAGATCGACGATTTTACTAGCTGTGCCACTACTGACCTTCCCCAACCCCTTAATTTCGACCAAAGTTCTTTTTGATTTCAACTGCAGTCGTTGCACCGCTGCCTCCGTGATGAATGACGCTTCTGATCCCGGATCCACTAAGGCTCTCAACGTGTGGTGTGATCCATTGCTTGCTTCTACTTCCACCAAAGCCGTCGCTAATAACACTTGTGTGTTCATGTTGAGGTGGAATGTATTTACTTGGTTTCCACCTGGTTGGAAATCACGGGCGTTGGGATTCACCGTTGACGTCTGTTGCCTATTCGTGACCATTTCTGTGTTGTGAAGTGATGCACTCGGTGTGTTGGATGTACTTACGAGTATATTGTGTTGGTCTGATGATACTATTTGTGTTGAATTCGGGTTGTGTGTGGCTATATGGAGCAATGTGTTGTGGCGTTGCTTGCAGTAGTAGCAACACTTCTGGCTGGGACATCTTCTTTTAAAATGACTGTATGCCAAGCAGTTCTCACACACCCGTATTTCCCGCACTAACTGCCTGCGTTGAGCGACATCCATTTGCAGAAACTTCTTACACTCTCGCAGTGAATGCTGCCCCCTTTTACAAATTTTGCACAGTGTTTGTTTATTGTGCGGATTTCCTTCCTGAGCATAAAACACGTTTGCCTTTGTTGATGTCTTGCCAGGAGCCTCAATATTTTTCTGTTCAACAGCCTCCGAGGTCCGGAATCTACACTGCAAAAAATCAAAAAATTGCTTTAGGGTAGGCAGGTCCTTCGTGTCACCCAATCTCTCCTCCCACATACTTTGTGTTGCGGTGGGCAATTTTTGCCTAATTACATATATTAAAATTGTGTCCCAGTAGGAGACAGGCAAGCCCAAATTATCTAACGCATGTACCACTTCTTGTGACGTGTCGAGGACCCGCTTTATAGCGGCTGCAGATTCAGTGCCGGTAGACTTTTGATTAAACAGAATGTTCAGCTGTGTGGTCACAAGTACTCTCTTATGGTCGTACCGTTCTTTCAAAATTTCCCATGCTTTGTCGTAATTACCCTCATTGATTGCTAGATGTTGAAGTAATTTTTCAGCTTCGCCGCTGATGCTCGTCTTCAAATAATGGAGCTTTTGCACCTCTGACAGCGCCTTGTTGGTATGGATGAGAGATACAAACATGTCGTGGAACGACCTCCAATTCTCATAACCTCCTGAGAACACTGGAATGTTGATCTTTGGTAACCGTAGATCCCTGCTACTGTCACTACCATCGACTATGCTCTTATGTGAACCCGAGTCCGTTGTCGCTTCCATCTTTGGAAGCTTATCAATTGCATCCATTACATCTGCTTTGTATTCAGCGTATGTTTCAAGAAACTGATCAAACACTGCTTCCAAATTAGAATCCTTCAGCTCAGCTTCGACCTTCCTGCCGCCAACTATCTCCTCATGATAACGTTCGGCGGTTTTTAATGAAATGTCCATCATGGACAGTCTTGTACGGAGGTAATTCAGACGTCTCAGTCGTTGACTATCAGCCTTCTGGAAGTTCTCGTAATCTTTCTTAAAGCGGGTGAGTAACGAAATTTGAAGGTTTCCGAACATTTTAAAATCAATTATTTTTATTATATTTTTAGCTCGCAGACAAAGCAAGGAAGTTTAGATAAATAAAACACGGATTACAAAATAAAATGGAACGTACTCACTGCGTACTTCCCTGGTTCCACCGGACGGTTGAAAATCCCAAATCCCAAATTCCAAATCAGTGTGATTTCTCTGCCCTTTTTGTTTTTTCTTTTGTTGATAATTTTAATGTTAGATAGGTATATGTATGTATTGTATGATTTTGCCTTTTTATAATATAGTTTTAATATCACTTGGCTTCGCCTTTCCCGCTTAAATAAAACAAAGAAAACCACGAACAATGACGGACTGTCTGATTGCCGTTTATGGTTTATTTAAGTAAATCTATCAATCGACACTTGATGATTAGCGTTGAAATCGTAACGTCCCCGAAATTGTGTTGTCATAAAAAAAAAATACGTATACAGCATATATAAGTAATTTCGCGGCTCGAAGGACCAAAAATGTTAACTGAACTTAATTTTAAGGGTTAACCGGTGTTGCTTGAAGAAAAAGAAAAGGCGGTTGTTTTAGCTTCACGTTATAAATCAGAACTGTGTCTGTCTTTTTATTTCTGTTGTTAATATATATATATTTCATTACAAGTATATGTTTTTGACGTTTGTTTAGTTCCACATAACCTGGCTCATAGATGGGTGGATCGGCCTTGTTTAAATTCATAAAATCTCGAACAGTACTAGTTCAAAGAAGACAGAGTATCTGTGCTGCTCGTTCTCTGACCCTCATCAGTATATTCCAGATAGTTACTTGAATAGAAGAGTACTTCCCAAGTGTGAAATGTTTAAATATCTGGGATTTATGATTAATAAAGAAGCAACTTGTGATGACGACATCAACCATCGTAGGGTGGATGAAGTGGCGGGAAAACTCCGCCATCTTCTGTGATCGAAAAATGCCCCCTAAGCTGAAAGGAAGGCTCTACACTTCAGTTGTACGTCCGGCGCTCACATACGGTTCACAATGCTGGACAATGCACAAAAAGTATGAGAGCAAATTAACGGCAGCTGAGATGAAGATGCTTCGCATGACAGCGGGAGTAACAAAGCGTGACAGAATTAGAAGTTCAAAGATCCGAGGAAGCCTCCACGTAAAAGAAACCATCACAAGAAAGATAGAGCGCGACCGACTCAGTTGGTATTGCCATGTTCAAAGGAGAGATCCTTTTAACCCCCGTCCAAAAGGCAATATCAATCAACGTTCCAATTTCAACACGCAAAAAAGGCAGGCCGAAAAACAATTGGTGCAAACAAATGCAAAAACACCAGCATTTGATTGGTCTCAGCGATGAAGTAATCCCAAACCGGGAAGCCTGCCGCTACTTTCTGAGGTCAAACCGGCGGACCCCACAAGCAGACCAGTAGGAATGCAGTTAAGTGGGAAGATTATGGTCCTACACTTCTGACCATAACGACGCCAGAAAAAAGGAAAAGAAGAAGATTCAATTGTTATCAACAATGTTCAATTGTTATTAACAATATCCAATTGTCATTAATAATATTTAATTATTAATAGCAATATTATAGTCGGACCCCACAAGCGGACCAGTAGGAATGCAGTTAAGTGGGAAGGTTATGGTCCTACACTTCTGACCATAACAACGCCGGAAAAAGGAAAAGAAGAAGAATAGCAATATTATAGTATTAATTGCTATAGCCTTACCGATGTTATACTTCCAAACCTGATTTTCTTTAATGACACTTTTCACAACTCCGATTGCATTTTTGCTAAAATACTCAATCATAACAATGTGAATATGAAGGTTACTAAAATCTGCATGAATAAATTGTGCACTTCATACATTTTAAAATTCAGCTTGTTTGCCTTTTTTCTTGGTTTTCTCGTTAGAAAAAAAACCGCTGGACCGATTTCGCTGAAAATTCCTTCAATTCTAGGTTATGTAATTACGCGTCTAATGTATCAAGTCCCATGTTAATATCATCTTTGGTTCTCAAGATAATTGAGACGAAGAATGATTTCGAACACACATACACACATACGCACATACGTACGTTACGTACACATACACAGACATCTCGATAAAAACACTGGATTTGGATTCTGGTGACCTTGAAACGTGGAGATATGTCAAAATTTGGGATTCACAAAATCGGCCCCATTACAAAAATTTCCCACTGGGAAGTTAAAAATGAATTCAATAAGACATAATAAATAAAATAAAACTTTATCAATCTTTTTTTCAACTTATATAAACAAAATAATATAATAATAACAAAACTAAATTTATTCTTCATATTTCTCACCTTTTAATATTTTAAGCTGGATTTCGTTTGCGTATCGCAGAATTTCCAGTTTGGCGTTATTTCGTATTTCTATTGAATATATATAATAAATAAACTTCTACAAAAATACTCATCCTCATCAGATTGTTGTGGTTGCGATGTCGCTGGTCCAGGCTAAGAGGATTCTAAAAACCTTTGCTCAGACTCCATTGTAGAAAATAGGGTACTTTCAATTAAAGTCTGTGCCTTCCTCTTCCTGCCTCTCTGCGACGTTGAAGGTGCCGGACGATCGGCCAGGGGGCTTTGGTCTAAATCACCCAGTTCCGGTAGAGGACTAAAAAGAGGCCTCACGTCAGTATACGGTGTTGACGGCAACGACGGAGTCCATTGTTCACCTCTTTCCTCTATCAGTAAATAATTAGATGTTGTTCTGTAAACAAAACAAAAAAGCATTATATATTGTACATTCTATTGGAACAATAACTCACGGCCTTGGTTTTATATGATCCTTTAGGAATTCCATAGCACTTCCAACGATCCTGATCCTCAGCCGCCTGACCAGACACAGTTCGTCTCTTTACCCGCAAATCTCGGAGCAGCTTCCACTTTTTTCTTTAAAAAAATCATCCAGAATATCATATAAAACAAATACCTGAAACTCCGAGAATCTGCGAAATATTTTCCCACTCTCGTGCTATTCCTTTTTATATTTTTATATTGGGGATGACAAAGATTCCACAAAATTTCCCTCTCCTTCATAGCTTTAATTATTTGCTCTTCCATTTTCCTGTTTTAATAAAGAATTAATATCCCTAAAATATTACAAATTTCACAAAATAACACGTTTGTCCGTATACTGGTGGTCCGATAAGTACTTAGCCTCACCGCCAGATGGCGCCAGTATACCAAGAGCAACTTACTATGGTGTCGTAGTCTGCTACTGTCGAAATTTCAGCCGGATCGGACTCGTAGTTTTGTTTTGACCGCGTGTGGAAGCGCGAGTGTCCGCGGATTTTAGAAAAATGGAAAAAGAGCAATATCGGTCGGTGATTCGATTCTTGTTTTTGGAAGGGAAATCGCGCAGCGAAATCAAAGAGCGTTTGGATGCTGTGTACGATGACTCTTCTCCTTCGATGGCGACCATCGAAAATTGGTTTAACGAGTTTCAAAGTGATCGCACGTCGGTTTTGGATGAGCCACGCCCATATGCCCCGAAAACGGCTACCACGGAGGATAACGTGACAAAAATCCACGATCTCGTATTGGCAGACCACCGATTGAAGGTGCGCGAGATAGCTGAGACAGTAGGTATTTCAAAAGATCGCGTGGAGATCCTGCATGAAATTTTGGGCATGAGAAAGCTGTCGTCGCGATGGGTGCCGCGCTTGCTCACTCCGGACAACAAGCGCAACCGTGAGACCACTTCAGTGTTTGACGCTGTTTAAGCGCAATCCGAAGGAGTTTCTGCGTTGTTTCGTGATAGCCGACGAAACATGGATCCACTTGCACACACCAGAGACCAAGTAAGAGTCGAAACAGTGGACTTCACCCGGCGAACGTGCTCCGACGAAAGCGAAGACTGTCTCATCGGCCGAAAGGTGATGGCCACCGTGTTCTGGGATTCACAAGGTGTGATCCACATCGACTACCTGGAGAAGGGCAAAACGGTCACAGGGCTGTACTATGCCAAATTATCGGGCCGATTCGATGCCGAATTGAAGAAAAAACGGCCCCACTTGGCTAAGAAACAAGTGCTCTTCCACCATGATAACGCACCGGCTCACACCTCCGCCCTCGCTACGGCCAAATTGGTCGTACAATTGATCGTCAATCGTCCGATTTGAAAATTTCCTGTGTATTGTTTTTTTCCCCTACAGCTGTGACAATGTCGCACGAGTTAAAAGTTAGCCAACTCGCGCGACACACCTTATGACCGCAACAGCGACCGAGACATCGTTGTGTTTACGTTATGGGATTTACGTACATTTAATTTTTGACATGCGACCCCATTGTGTTCCGCGCTTAAAGGGCAATGCCAAAAAAGCCATCTACCGATTTATTCCTACGGATGAGTACTACGAATCAGCTATAGCTCTTCTTCATGAACAATATGGCAACAACGAAAAGCTGATCGACAGACACATTCTCGAGTTGGTAAATTTAAAGCCACTTCGTGACCACTTTGACCTTACTTATTGTTGTTACACTGCCTTCCAACCGTTCAGATGTGTTTCTTTTTCGCTTCCCAATCCGCTGTTTACTCCCCTCGACCTCAATCAAAAAAAAAAAAAAAACAAAAAACGTACATAAATAAATATGTCACAGTGCGCTTATGAAAATTGTATTCTCAACGATACCAATGAAGATTTATTGGCCTGTAATGGTATCTGCGGTAACTCGTTTCACCCCTTATGTTCCGGTCTCAGCAAACGTGCTAGTGTTTACCTAAAGGACTACTGCAGTAATTTTTTGTTTTACTGCAATGAGTGCAAAAACATTTCCCTTTCCCACATTATGCTCGCGATTAAGTGTGTCAGCGATTCCATTGCCTCACTCACATCAGACAATAAATTATGTCATAAAAAAAACATTTGCCCAACTTTCGAGTTACGGTGACCTAAATAAGGGTCTCGATGACCTTAACACCAATTTAGAAATGTCTATTAGTGCGCTGAGATCCAAAATCAAAGCCTTGGACAAACACCTGGAAGTTATCGACGTTTCTCTGAACAAGCCTCCAAGTGAGCCCAACTTCTCCCCCCTTGCGACCTTTACGTCTGATATCAAATCTATTCTTGATTCGTGGTTTGGTGTTCTGTGTACTGACCTAAAAATTTCTTTGGACTCACACGTACCGGTTATGAACTGTTTAAAATCACTGCGATCTGACCTGGAAATCCATTTCCAAAACTCTAGTAGTGACTTTCGCTTCTTGGATCTAAACCATAAGCTTGATGATATTCGAAAAGATGTCGCTGCTAATCTGAAAATACTAAGCGATTTGATTGAAGAAGTCAAATACTTGCCTATTTGTTCTAACAATACCCCTCAACCTCAATCATACGATACACCGATTATGGATGAGTTGAATGAAACCCTACGGTCTCAAGCTCCAGCCCCATTAAAAACCTTACCATCAACGACACAACCCTTGGAAAACGTAACTTCTCAACCAGCTCAGTTACCGACCATTCAACGATTTGGCACCTCCTGGACTCAATCTGAGTGGAACAACAGACTTCAAAAAATCAGCGACAACAAGTCCGCCAAACTCCCAATCGACAGTAATTATAACTAACTGTAAAAAAATACCAAAAAAGCCCAATTCCTTTCAATTCGATATCCCCCTCAAATACAAATGGCTTTTCCTCACCCCCTCTGGTAAAACCTTACATTTTAATAAATTTTTTCCTAAAGTTAAACCCAAAGTAGCTAAAAAACAAGCTGCTATTCCTCAAAAATTTAATAATTCTCAACCAAGCATCCCAAAGTTCCCCCAATTCCTACCAAAACTGGAGTTTCAAAACTAACCTATTTCCTACCTTTACACATCCATCCATTTCTCACTTATATCCGTCTCGCACAGCTCCGCCAAAACCCCAACATCAACGCGTTTCGTTCAATTTGACTCCAACAACTACAACCATGCCTCCACCCCGATCACCAGTCCCGAATTCATTTCCTAACTTCGACCTCACGTCCGGAGCTAAGTATCCTAATTTCCGAAGCTCCCATATCCTTAACCCCTCCAAACCCTCCACCCACACCCCAAATCCCATTTCGTCGCCCAACTCCCCATCTCTCCCCACAGCAACTACCTCTGCCCCACTTCCCCACCCCTCTGTCACCCCCCAATCTTTCGTTGATCCTCTTCTGCCCCCTACAGTTAAACTTACCCAGCTAACTACCGACCCTATCCAAAGTCGCTACGCTCTCTCCCGACTAAGGGATAAGAAGACGTACGAGAACATTCGTCTCTTCTTGGCATACCTTCACGATAAATCAGACTCGATTTGCTACGAAGGTAAGACAAACACAAGCGTTATGGTCTCCATCCAACAGGAAGGCCTTCCTACTGACTTAGCTAGCCTCAAGAACCTATTTATCAAATATCATGAATTCTTCAATATTTCGCCCCAAAAAGTGTCAAAGGATCTTGAAACTTTCCGCCAATACATTCACTCAAAACGAATATCCCACCTGCAACGTAGTAGAGCTGATCACGACAAGTATTTTCGTCCCTAAATCTATCCCTCTCCCATCAATACCCCCACTCAGTCAAAATCTTCCTCTTACCTTCTATTATCAGAATGTAAGAGGTCTTCGCTCAAAAACCCAAACTGTCTTCCAACAGTCACATGCTCTACCCTTTGAAATCTTTGCTCTGACCGAAACGAACCTGATCCCCAGCATAAGTAACTCCGAACTGTTTTCAACAAATTTGAACATCTATCGCGATGACGAACAGTCAAGCCAGCGAGGGTTCTTATCGAGGAGTCCTACTAGCCGTCCTTAACTCCATTGACTCTTCCCTCATTGCAATATCATCCTCCCCCCATCTCGACTATGTTTCAATCAAGATTGTCTTACCCCAGAAGACACTCTACATCATATGTTTCTACATCTTGCCCTCACAGCCCATTGAATCCTATCAATTTGCCATTAACACAATTGACCAAATAATTGATTTAAGAGACCCCCAGGATGAAATCCTTCTATTTTGGGGACTTCAACCTTCCTCATCTTAAATGGGCTCAATCAGACGATGAATCGTATTATATTGCCACCAATCCCATTACTGCCAAAGAATGCCTCTTCCTGGATCGCCTTGCGGATTCAAACCTTAGTCAAGTTAGTGGCGTCTTAAACTACATGGATAGACAACTAGACCTCATATTTACCACTGATCCCTTCAACTAGTCTGTCTCACTCTAATAATCTAACTATAAATGATGCAATATCCATATTCTATAGGGAAATATTTAACTCTATCTCTCTTTACGTACCAATTTCCCAACGTAAAATTTTGTCCACCTCCCCACCCTGGTATAATCGTAGGCTTCGCACCCTAAGAAACAAAGAAAAGTGGACAATCTTCCTTCGTACTCAATCCCCTAATGACTTTTCTAACTACATGGGCAGCTATCTTAACTTTACCGCCCTTCACAACTCCCTCTATCAACGCTATTTAGCTGAAACGCAAGTCAATCTTATAAGTGATCCTAAGGCCTTCTTTAAATTTGTTAACTGCAAAAGAAAATCTGATGGTTACCCTACCTCTCTCTCCTTGAATGATCAAACCTCTAATGACCCTAACACTATCGCCAACTTATTTGCCGCCTATTTTAAACAATCATTCGCCGACGACTCCTTCGTTCCAGACCCCGCTTACTTCGATTATTTACCGAAATTTTCCTTTGGACCCTTTCTTCTTCATACAGTTAAATTTTCACGCACATATAGACGAGATAATCCTTAAAGCTAATTCTCGGGTTCGTGAAGCGATGGTCTAAAGAACTTTCTAACCCTTACGTTACCCGATCTCTCTACACAACCTTTGTCCGGCCCCTCCTTGAATACGCCTCTCAAGTGTGGTCTCCTTACCAGCAAATCCACATTTCTAGAATCGAGAGCATCCAACGCCGGTTCTTACGTTTTGCTCTGCGAGGTCTCCCCTGGAACAATCCTTTGCTCTTACCATCTTATCACGACCGCCTTAAACTAATTAACATGAACACCTTGGAGGAAAGAAGAACTGTATCTGACATCCTCTTCATCCATCGACTCCTTTCAGGCTCCATTGACTGCGCTACCCTCTACAACTCTGTCTCTATCAACACTAACCCTCGCAATGTACGAAACCCCCGTCTCTTCTATGTACCCACCACCCGTACGGCTTATGGCTCTAACGAACCCATCTTTCGTATGCTCGGAAGAGTCAACTCGAATACCTTCTTTGACCTCAACCTTAGCACTCCATGCTTAAAAACCCTTCTTTTTCATGCCCCCCTCTCCCCTACCCCTTAGCTTCTAAGCTAGTTTAAGTTAGGTTAAGTTAGATTAAGTATCATGTGCTTGAATTAAGCTTAATAAATGGGGGTGTTTGCCCCCACGAAAATTAAAAAATTAAAATTAAAATTACTGGATTAAGAAGTAGTTATGGAGTTGTAGTTGCCTGCACTCGTTCGCTTACCGCTCTGAAGGTTCCTCTGGATCATTACATAGTAATGTTAAAATCAGTACTTCTTCGTTGCTTACCCAAACCTTTGTGCATCGATTATTATTGGCAAGTGGAACGTGCGGAGGATCCGGATATGACGTCCCTTACATCGAACCCGAGTGAGTCACACTCGTCTCGCTCCTCTCCACTTGTAAGGTATTCTTCGGTTCCTAAAAAGAGAGATCGAATCTATGGACAGAAGCGATATTGGGGACCACGATTCAAAAAGTAAGCCCAGTGCCCATCACCCAACAATAGTTTCGAATCTGGTTGCAATGAGCCATACACGCACATGTCTGTTCTGTCACTCACAACACCATACAGTGAATGAATGCGACAGGAAGATAACCATCGACGAAAAAAGGCAGATTCAACTTAGCCATATAGCAAAAACTTGTAGAAGCAGCAAATCACTTGTGTGTGCTAAATACAGAGGGAGACGTATGTGATCCATCTTGCTCGTTCGCTTGTCAAAACTGACAACCAGACTTAAGCCCAGACAAATATGTAAGTTTATATGCTCATATCTCAAAACAAAAGGTGTTTTTGAAAACTGCGCGGTATATACTCGTATTGTACACACCGAAAACAAAGGCGGCCATACGAATTATTATTGTATATACGAGAGAGTCTGGTGAAGAAGCTGGCATTAAAAATAACCGGCAAGGTTGCTTCATCAATCATCCTTTTTGGGTCAAAGCAAGTGCAGCCACACAACGAGTTCCAGAAATTGTCATTGCGCATTCAGTTCAATCGCAGAACAGTGACTATGGTATCATCGTTCCGGAGATATGCGTGGACGTTTTAGCAGCCCCTAATAGCGGATGTTCACTGTTTAATGGGATCAATTTAGCGGAAGTTTCTCCTCCAGGCATCGAAGCATAGAAAGGACTGAGTGTTCTAATTGGAGCGGACTATTATTGGAGCATCGCCACTGGCAATCAAATACGCTTCACGAACAGGTTACGAGGGGTGGAGATGGTGTTCGGATGGACACTGCAAGGCGTTAAAGACACCGATGAGGTAGTCGACAATAATCAGCTTTTCCAATGCACTTAGGAGCCGAAAAGGGAATTCCAGCATGTCGAATTCTGGTTATTAGAAACATTGAGAATCAAGAGTGAAGAAGAACATAACACCAGTGTTACTCAGAATCTCATTACAAAGTGCATTTCACGACAAGGTGCACGGTTCGTCGCAAAGTTGCCGTGGAAGGTGTTTTTTTTTTAAATCATAGGTTATTTTGACACTGACAGCTGTTCCCGGTTCGAAATCTTTACAGAAACTCAGTATCATACCTCCGCGGAACGAAATGAGTGGCTTTACGCTTTAACAACGTTGGGAAATATTGGAAACTTATTTCCAAATTCAGTGCTGTTTAGCACTAACAGAGCGTTTTTTAAAAATAAGTTTTGGCCGAAATGAAGCACCCGTCGCCCGACTGCTGTCGTGCAAAAAGTTCGTGAGACTGGTATGCTGTTGGACAACACTCACGGTCCCCGTCGTCGTACGGTATGCACCGAGAGTGTGAGACTCAATTCACGAACATCAACTCGCCATCGATCTCCACAGATCAAAATTTCACGCATTAGCCTGAGGAGAATTCTGGACAAAGATCTCGGATTATTCACTTACAAGGTCTAGTTGACTCAGCAATTGAAGACCGCGACCGTCCGCTTCGTTATCGTTTCGCAGTTTGGGCCTTAGAGCAGCTTGAACCATGCAACACAGCCCATGCCACAATCAATTGGCCGCCTTGGAGCTGCGATTTGACCTCTTTGGACTTTTTTTTGTGGCGAACCGTGAAGGATCGATATTATTCCAACAATCCAAGAAACTTGTATTTTGCTCACCCTTTAGATAACAATGTAAAACTTGCAAAGCATCGTTTGAATTGCCGCGAAATCAAGCTCATCTCCTGGAGTATGATTCAGCGATAAGGCAGCTGGTTCATGATGGAATTGCAGAACCTGTGGAAGAATCGAGTCCTGCTAGTGCTCATGTCTTCTATCTTCCACATCAACCAGTTTACAAGAGGAAAAGTCGGACTACGTTGTATTCAACGCATCGGCTCATATTGAAGGAAAGAAGTCTCTCAATGATCTGCTCTAGACTGGAGCTAACTTGCTGCCAGACGTCCTGACAATCTTGCTGAATTTTTATTTCGGTCTATATGGAATAGTGGCCGATATAGAGAAGGCATTTTTTGCAGACCATTTTGCATGATCAGGACCGCGATAGCCACCGTTTCATGTGGTTTTCCTCTACTCTGCGATCGGCCAACGATAAGCCTCCATTCGGGGTATTTAGAATGACCACAGTCACATTTGGGCTGACTTGCAGTCCTTTCTTATTGTGTGCAGTTATTCGCTGTGTGCTGGATCAAGAGAAGGCTAATTTTGTCGATGGTTGGGCAGTTCTGCAAGAAGGGACGATGTGCAGATCATTGTCGATTCGGAAAGCGAAGGAGTTGAGATATGTAAGGCCACTGTTTCTATTTTGTCGAAAGCATCGATGCGCCTCCATAAGTGGAATTCCAATAGCATGCGTGTGCGAGAGATGGTTAACTGCGCAGTCCAAAGCCTACTAGGACTTTCTTGGTTTGTTCATAGTGACGAATTGGGTGTCACCTCTAAGCTTTTATCATAGCCAAAGAATGAAGGAACCATCGAATTTCACATTTTTGCCGATGCTAGCACGAAGGCCTTTGGAAGAGTGGTATTTGTAAGATATGTTCTACCTACTGGAGACGTCAGCACTTCATTTCTATGAGCAAGAAATCGGGTATCTCCGTTTAAAATTGATGGCTTCAACGAATTAGTACTGCAGATTGAAGGTATCTTCTGCAATGCTGCAGAGTTACTCACTCGCGGTGTCAGAGGGGAGCTCTTGAAAAAAAGTTCGTTCTCGGCTTACGGTCCTCTCTGGCTACAAGAGAAACAAGACGATTGGAAGGATAAGGATGAACAAAA
Source organism: Merodon equestris (assembly GCA_958301585.1). Classification (NCBI taxonomy): domain Eukaryota; kingdom Metazoa; phylum Arthropoda; class Insecta; order Diptera; family Syrphidae; genus Merodon; species Merodon equestris. The sequence continues at coordinate 48,804,093 of OY284415.1, read as the reverse complement.
GGATCGCACGATCGCTCTTCTGTTGGTAGAGGATCCATGGACGAATCCGGAAGGAAACAACCTATTGATTTGCTACAACGACTTTAGTTCTTGGAATCGTTTGCTGGCCTTGTCCTACGTTTCATAATTTGCTTGCATGAGAAGATTGCCCCTATGCATGGAATGACGTCCAGCCTAACGCCCGAGGAGATCCAAGTAGAAAATTATTGGATCAGGTACGTGCAAAAACTTAGCTTTAGTCAGGAGATTACTAACTTGCAGAGCGGACGAACTCTTGAAAAATAACACATAGCTAAGCTGTCCCCGTTCTTGCAGGGTGATGGAGGACGTCTCCAAAATTTGGATGCCTCGCTAAATATTAAGAATCCGATACAACTGCCGTCGAAATCTCACTTCGTTAACTTAATCGTCGAATATTATCATCAATAGAGACTACATACTGGAGTTGGAGCTGTGCTGACACAAATCCCTAAGCGCTTCTGGATATTAAGAGGTCACCAGGTAGTAAAGCGGATCTAACTATGCATCGTATGTAAAAACTTTGGGGTTTTCATGCAACGGAACCGTTCGCCTTCCTTCCTCCTGAACGGATAGCTCTGCTGCGTCCTTTTGAGAATGTAGGTGTGGACTTGCGAGTCCGATTTTAAGCGATTTTAAAGATGAAACGACAAAAGTCTATGTTGCTCTCTTCACATATGCTGCAGTACATGCCGTACACCTAGAAGTCGTGAGGAGCACCTACAAGCACTCAGACGGTTCGTCAGCCGTCGCGATGTCCCAGCAATGATTTTATCCGACTATGCGCGGACGTTTCGAAGACACGCGTTGGAATTAAAATCGTTTTCCTTCAACAATGAGGCCATTCAGGGTTTCTTCTCGCGGCGCAAAATTAGATGGCAATTCATCGTTGAGCAGGCACGATGGTGGGGTGGCTTTTGGGAACGAATGGTCATAACCAAATCATAACGAAGGCGTTATGACTTATGTAAGTGCTGACCCGCTCGATTTGACATCGTTAACGCCTGCAGATTTCCTTATTACATCAAGTGACAGCGCTGGAACTTTATCGCCTTCATCTCCAGGGGCGTTGCCTCCAATTCAGTACGAGTAGCATGGAAACAACATTTCAAATATTCAAGCCAATTAAAAAGAAGATGGCAAAACGAATACTTGCATTTTTGGTGCTCCTTTTACTACAACATTCTTCGATATTCAAGGCAGCTGTCTAAGGGTGATGTGGTCTTAGTGTCCCGGGGGCGAGCGAGAATTTGCTGGAAGATGGCGATCGTGGTTATTAAGGTTTGCCAACGGAACCAGGTTGAAGCGACCAATTCAGCTTCTGTACCCTTTAGAATTATAATCTTCACCGGGGGAGGATGTTGAATTAAATATTGAGGCACATATGGCGGATAGCGGAAACTAAAAGCTGCCATATTGAATTATTCGATCATCGAACAACAAATCAGTTCATTTGAATAATCAAGTGTCCCTTTGCTCCATTTTTTATGTCGTTTCAATAAAGTTGACCAATTCACTTAAGGGTTTTTTTTCTTGTTTTCCTATTGTGGATTAGGTTTTAACAACTTTTAAATGGAATTAGGCTATTTCAGATTAAGGGACATTCACTACCATTATATTTTAAAAATGACATTGTTTAAACAGTAGTTGGAATGATGTTGTTCTGCAGTTGGTCAATTATTGTGGGTTTTTTGCCATAGCCCAGTGACTCAACGAAGCATCGGAAGAAAAAGTCTAAAGCGATAAGTCGTACGATTTCGTGGGCCACGCTGCCTTTTCTGGAAATGGACTTTTCTTGCAATAATTCCAATGCAACACTTGATATATGACACGCTACCTCACTTTGTTGAACCCGCATGAATTTTAATTTTTTCAATTGAATTCATTCGATCGAGACCAATCTACAGAATCTGAGGCGCTCGAGCTCACGGAGTGCGACATCGGGTTCACAGTGGAATCGCCATTCCACGGAATTGCAACAACGTGGAATTTAGCGGTACCGCCAATCTGCCCTGGATCAGCCCACATCTATCTAGATAGAGGGATGCTTCTGGCCTGATAAAGCCGTTAAAGCGCACTCTCTCGTGATATAAATCGTTGGGATAGTACGCCCCGAAGACCAGGCTATTGACCGAAGTCATTGCTCTTGCAACGTGGCTTCGAATCAGTTTGATCAGAAAATTATCTTTTCTTACAATCCTGGCCCTATTGTATAGGACCTTGTTCGGGTAAAATTTCATGAACTCAGATTCGGGTGTCCTATGTAGCCCGAGACAATTCCTGAGTCACTGTCTCTCAAACACCCGAATCCTTTCCATTAAGCTGGCTCCCACATTGAAAAAGACGGGACATCCATAGATTTTTCAGATTTTCGTGGGGGCAAACGCCCCCATTTATTGGGTTTAATTCAAGCTAGCTTAATCTAACCTTAATCTATTCTCACTTACTAACTAGGGAGAACGGGAGAGAGGGGAGGGTGGTTAAAAAGGCGGAATTTTAGGCATCGAGTGCTGAGGTTGAAATCGAAGTAAGAATTCGAATTAACACTTCCCAGCATACGAGAAATGGGTTCATTGGAGCCATAGGCAGTACGGGGGGTGGGTAGATAGAAGAGACTGGGATTTCGTACATTGCGGGGGTTAGTGTTGATAGAGACAGAGTTGTAGAGGGTCGCGCAGTCAATGGTGCCTGAAAGGAGCCGATGGATGAAAAGAATGTCAGATACAGTTCTTCTTTCTTCCAACGTGTTCATCTTGATTAGTTAAGACGGTCTTGGTAGGGTGGTAAAATCAAAGGATTGCTCCAGGGGAGACCTCGAAGAGCAAAACGTAGGAATCGGCTTTGGATGCTCTCGATTCTAGAAATGTGGATTTGTTGGTATGGAGACCACACTTGAGAGGCGTATTCAAGAAGGGGCCGGACAAAGGTTATGTAAAGAGATCGGGTAACGTAAGGGTCCGAGAATTCTTTAGAGCATCGATTCACGAAACCGAGTGCAGAATTAGCTTTAAGGATTATCTCGTCGATGTGTACGCGAAAATTTAGCTCCTGGTCACATAATATGCCAAGATCGCAAATGACTTGAACCATGGAGATGGGTTGATTATTGAGGAAGTAGAGACGAGGAGGAGGTTTGATTCGTTTACGTGAAAAGGTAATTGATTGGCATTTGGAAATGTTAAGCTCCAAGCAATTTTTGGAACACCAGATGGAAAAACTATTGAGATCAGATTGAATAAGGCAAGAGTCATGACTGGAGGATATGGTCTTGAAGAACTTGGTGTCGTCGGCATGGATCAGGTGATAACCATTTGGATATTTTAAGGTTACCGATGGTGAGGGCAGAATCGAAAGGGTTACAGAAAAGCCAAGCATACTTCGATGGGATGACAAATTTGAAGCGGCGTGGGCTATTCCGTTTGTTATGCTGAAGTTCGAGGCAATGCACATCTGTTATTGAATAATGTTGGCGGAAGAAATTCTTTAGCCAAGAGATGTTGGCGTGCGGAGGGGCTCCTTTTAGGTAGAACTCGGAGACGTTAGTATTTTTTAGCTTTCCCATGCCCATTCGTGTTCAGTCCATGAAGTTCCAAATTGGTTGATTAATTTCGGGGAGGCAGTTAAAAGAGGTTCGTTGCTCTGAGAGTTGTTTTTATCAGTTTGGACATATACCGAGCGAGTTGTCGTGAACGATGTCTGAAGTTCTTCGAGGAGGGACATGTTAACGGGAGGATGCGGTGCTGTTATATCCGACGAGAGAGAGTCGACTTTCGTTGAAATTATTTTTAGTTCGGCAGTGATGTTAAGGATCGAGTTTAGAGTTTTTGCCAGATCGTCACTGAAGTCATTTAGCTTAGTTATAAGTTCGATGATTAAAGGGGAGTAGTCCAACTGAGCGTTATTCCGAGGTGGCGACGATTTTGGACGAGTGGAGGAAGATTGTAGGAGAGTGTCGAGATCGACTCGTAAAGAGGTCATTAATAGTATCCGGCGTCTTCCGTGTAGATGCGATTAACGAATTTACATCGGCACTGAGCACATCAATTCGGCTAGTGAGGTCATGGGGTTCATTAGAATGGAGGATATCTTTAATCGCGTTAAGCAAGTTATCGGCACTACAGAACTGTTTTTTTTGTGAACTCAGACGAATTGTCTACGGCACTGAAAATATCATCAATATTTCTCGTAGCCACTTCGAAACGGCTCGAAAGTTTTTTATTAGAAACAGCAAGATTGTTCAACGCGGGCGTGATGGTATCACTAAGACATTTTATGGCTATCATGACGTGTGATAGCGAAATTTCTTTGCACTCTTCGCACACGAAGAGTCGCCCATAGACAACCATGGGCCTGATTAAGGCCATGTAGCAAATTACCTTCACTCTGCAATCCAGTTGGCTGCTATGAAACAGCCATCTTGGCAGAGCGAAAGCGCCCCGGGCTCTTGCCAGAGTAGCCTCTACATGTTTGTCAATATATAGATACTGATCCAGCATGATCCCAAGGTATCTGACTAAACTTTGTCTCGCCAATGGACGCCCATCCGGTCCAAAAATTACGAACCTGCGCCAATTTTTTCTAGTGTCCCGAAGAGCCCTAGACAAAGGAGTACTGAATAATATAGATTCTGATTTCTGGAATTTGATTTTCAACTTCCAGTTATTACAATACTGCAGAATTTTTTCGAAGTCACGCTGCAGAAGAGTAACAATGACGCCGATGGATCTGATCTGTACGCGATTAAGTCGTTTGTCTACGCTATAGAATGGTGTAGAGAAACTAGCAGATCCTTTAGGTAAATGCTGAAAGGGATCGGCGAATTGACCGTGCCCTGTTGCAGTCCATTTTTGATTTCAAATGTTTGGGTAGAACTCACGTTGGCAATTTTCACAATGAACATGTCAGAAATCATATAAAGCAGTAGTTTACTTATGCCCAGCCGACTGAGCTTGTAATAAAGTCCTTCTAAAGATACGGCGTCGAAGGCTTTTTCAATCGGACAGGCACCCGTGCATTGGTTCTTGTTGAACCCACTTTTCGTCGAGGTCCATGTCATCCGATTCTGGCCCCAAACTGTTCGCAATTGGCAATCGCCGTCTGTCCATTACACTGGTCAACAAAATTATGTAACTAGAAAGGTAATTTTTTTTTTTCCTTGTTGGAGGCTGCTGCTATCTGTTGGAGCACTCAGACACAAATACTGGTCCATTGTACTGCCAGATAGACACCTTGGATGGTGTTAGAACTCGTGACTCTTTTTATTCACTAATGCTGTGTGCGATTTGTTTTTTCAAGGCAAGTGTACAACAGGGGGTTTTGCCAGTACCCGCCGAGGAAAGAAGCCGCGAAATAATCATTCGATGGCGTTGGTGTTATCGGGATCCGAGCTCGATCATCTTGCGTCAGCACATAAAAAAGGAAACCTCCTTAGTGCCTACCCTCATTACAACATCACATTTATTTTGATTTGTTCGGGTCTATTCTGTGTATTACAGCTACTAGCAGTCAAATTAAATATTTACCGATACTCATCTTTACTATCTTGTCTTTTGCGATGTCTGTGACCGTTTGCGGCTTATTTCGTTGGTCGGTGTTGGTATGTAAAGTATGATTGAATAGGGTTGATGGCGCCAGCTCTTAGCGATCAGTAACGAGTGTTGCTAATACTACAGATTCCTACCCATGTGAAATATACTTTACTTCTGTTTTGAATTTTGAGGAGAAGGCGCGGACATTTCATTTCAGTAGTGATTCTTAAATAATCCTGATTCTGATTTGTGAGGGCCTTCTTATTGCATGGGTAGAAAGACTTCGATCTGTGCTTTTTGGAGTTCCTATGATTTGGGCGGAATCAACGAATCATTCATCATATTGTTATTTTTGTCATACTGATACAAAAGGTATTGCAATTAAAACTTAAAAAAAAAATATTAAGTATCCTGACCCAAATGACCTGTACCAAGACCCGCATATACAATATGTTACGGAACTTAGTCTATATAATAACAAATTATCCTGCTGTCTGTATTGTTCCTAAAATTAACCATGGTCATGCCACGCGCTTGCCATTCACCATTATCTACACTGACAAATATCTCTTTTTTGTTCACATCCAGGCTCACTTAACTTGTTTAGTATTATCTCCGCACCTGTTAGTCGATAAATACGAGTATAATATGTCAATTTAATTTACCGTGAAAGCACTTGTTTCCCCTTTTTTGTTTTTGTTTAATGGACATGACTGAAACATTAAAATTTATGGACTTTGTATTTTATCGTCCCACAGGCAGGGCAGTGAAAAATCTGACCCTCAAGTTTTTTGTGTTGCGTCATCATAGCCGTAATGTGAACGAACAAATGTTGAGTCACAGGGAAAAGGGTGAAAACCGAAAGGATTGGGTTCCGTTTTCTTATAGGTTAGAGTGACCAATTCAAATTAATGTCGTTTTTTAAGCTCTTGTGTGCGTGTGTTTTTTTAACCCCTGACGCAAAAAGAGGGGTGTTATATGTTTAACGTGTCGGTTTGTCGGTTTGTCTGTTTGTCTGTTTGTCTGTTTGTCTGTCTGTGGCATCGTAGGTAGCTCCTGACGAATGGACCGATTTTGATGATTTTTTTTTGTTTGAAAGCTACCGTGATCGAGATGGTTCTTAGCTACAATTTATGAAGATCTGTTCAGGCGTTTCAAGGTTATTACCGCTTTTTGTTAGCTGCGGTAGGGATCTTAGTGGGTTGGGTAGTTCAGGACATGTATAGTTTCAGGAACTATACATTTCCTCAGTCGGAAACATTTCCGATCGTTCCTCAAACTGAACGATAACATGTCGATAGTTCCATTCAACCTAGAAATTCATCAATAGCGGCGTTCATATTATGCAACCTAGTAGACGACGCGGTCGTACGACTATGTTGTAGAACAACGTAATTACAGACGAAACGAAAAGAAAGATAAATGCAATCGAACATGTCTTATACATACTACGTAGTAGACAACCAAAAACAAAATGTGAATAAATATCGTATAAGTTAACAAACACTTTCCCACATTCCCACTTCCCAATTCTCTCATTCTCCCATTCTCCTAATCCAACACCCAGACGTACCGAACACGAATCCCATATCCATATTTTCCCACACCCAGCCGACGACCTTCATCGAACCTGACACAGGAATCCGCCCGACGACCTGCACTGAACCTGTCCCACGGTTTCGCAAGCGGAAATGCAACATCAGCGGAACAGCGGAACTACGAGGGAATAGCTGACCTCATGTCTAGAATAAGTTATTATAAAATATGTTAAGATAGATTTTAAGTTCAGTTGCGGTGTGCGAGCCGAGTAATAAAGATCGCTTTTTTTTGGCTAAACTACTAGAAGGGAAGTTAACTGGCGCCCGAGCAGGGACCCAAGCAATCAGTTAAGTGCGGTATTAAGTGCAAAATAGATATTTAAAATAAAAATTAAGTAACTAATAAAAAGTAGGAAAATTCAAGTAAAAATTAAGTAACTAATAAAAAGTGGAAAAGTCAAGAAAAAATTAAGTAACTAATAAAAAGTGGAAAATTCAAGTAAAAATTAAGTAACCAATAAAAAGTGAGAAATTCAAGTAAAAGTAACTAATAGAAAGAATTAAGTGTAAAATTTAAAGGAGAAAAGTGAGACTAAACCAAGAAATAAAATCAAGGAAAATATAATAAAAGTGAATCAACTAAGAATAAGAACGAAGTGCACAAGTGAAGTAATCCGCTAAGAACTGTTGGTACCCACACAAAATAAATAAGTTAACAACAAGAACGCCAGACAAGCACATCGACGGAAGAAAAGAGGCCCCCGAGTAGCAGTAACAGCAAAAAGGAGTCAACAGCATGATTGACAGCCGCTTCCTGTTCAAGCAACTCATCCTAATGTAAGCAATAATTTAAGTATAATAAGAATATACATACATAGTAATAGAACAAGAATATAAAGAATATAAATATAATACGAAGGAAAATAACATTAGTAGATTAACAGACTTAACACTGAAGAATTATCTTATTTTTGGAAAAACCCACTGCTATAGTTCATAGTCAGAAATGGGCAGAAACGAAAACCTAATAAGACCCCCAAGACTCGAAACTAACCCCTCCGAAAACACTAACAATCAACCCATATCAGTAAACATGCAAACCCAGATCCGACAACTTGTGACTAATATTCTCGCACAAGAATGCCCTCGAATGGTCAACTATCTATTAAATCCCGCTTCCGAAAGTAACTTGGACACAGACCAAACTATAAATGAAGACCAAAGGGGTAATTTGTCCGAAATGGACAAAATACCCGACGTAGTGAGGAGCCTGAGAGAATTCTCAGGGCAAGCGGGAGAATTTAGCTCTTGGAAAAAGAGCGTCGACCGCATCCTCCACTTATATGAGACCACAAAAGGAACACCTAGATATTTTGGCATTTTGAATGTGATCCGCAACAAAATAGTGGGGCAAGCAGATGTCGTTCTGGAGTCATATAACACTCCATTAAATTGGGAACGCATATCACGTTGCTTGACTCTCCATTATGCGGACAAGCGAGACATCGGCACTCTCGAGTACCAGATGACCGGACTTGTCCAAGGTCACCAGACAGTCCAAGATTTCTACCAATCCGTATACCATCACCTATCCCTTATATTGAACAAAATTGCATCCCTCGAAATGAGTACTGACGCTATGAACGTTATGGTGAAAACTTATCGAGATAAAGCTCTCGATACTTTCATCAGAGGCCTCAAGGGAGACCTACCCAAACTCCTAGGGCTAAGGGAACCCACAGACCTTCCACAGGCACTACATCTCTGCCTAAAGTTGGAGAATTTAAATTACCGTACATTTCACGCTAACCAGACCCATGGCACCACACGAAAATTCGACAACCATTTGACTCTTCCTGCTCCTCCCAAACGATTACCACAGACTCCTCAATTCTTTCCACAAACCCAGTTCTATCCAGAGTTGATGCATGCACCGCCGAGACCACCCAAACCGTTTCCACAACCTCATATACCATCCATAAACCGCAACCCATTATATTATCAAAGATATAATCAACCATTCAACTCACAATTTAACCATCAACGTGGTCCAAACCATTATCAGAACAACTCTCCACAGAATCACTTCCCTCGCGTAAACACATTTAACAGATTTCAACCCGGACCTCGAGAACGAGGCGAACCCATGGACATATCTGTTCAATCCCGAGACGTTAACTATATGAACCGACCTCAACAGAGATCTTGGCCTCCTCCACCCAAAAGAAATATTCCAATGTCCCAACAGCACCCTCCTCCGAACAAAATACAAAGAACTTTTTATACTAACACCTACAACTACGAACCCCCCATGGAAATAAGCGAATACGAGCAAGTCCTCAGAAGTGAGGACCTCAAATACGACCAAACCCTAACCGACTACGAAAACACGGAAAAACAGGATCTTGAAACTTGTTACGAATATCAAGAACCCGAAATAATGGATCAGTCAGAGGACAAGACCCCTCACGCCATACAAGAAACCCATTTAATGAACATTGTGGCTGATGCCCTGTCTAGACCTCCACAAAAGACTCTGATAAACTCAATGACAGCCGCCCAACATAGCGCCGACAGTTCCTCTCAAAATCTTATACTTACAGTAGATACCCCAATTAATGCGTTTAAAAATCAATTAATCCTTCTTGTCGGACAACAAAGCAAATACGAACTCCAAAGACCCTTTCCCAAGTACTGGAGGCACATGATAACAGAACCCAGATACACTACAGAAAACCTTGTAGGGCTATTCAAAAGATTCCTCAATCCTAACGTTATTAACGCTATAAAAACAGAAGAAAGGATAATGGGAACAATACAAGATGTCTTCTCCCGTTTCTTCACCAAATATAAAATCAGATTTTCTAGGACAATGGTCGAGGATGTTCCTCGCGAATCCGAACAGGAAAGAATTATTTTAGAACAGCACAAGAGAGCCCACAGAAACGCAAAGGAGAACAAATTGCAAATAATCCAAAGTTACTACTTCCCGAAACTAAACGCAAAAATAAACCAGATCATCAAACAGTGCCGCGTGTGTAAGACAAATAAATACGATCGACATCCAAACGACCCCATGCTCAAACCTACCCCTATCCCTCACTATTCCGGCCAGATCCTTCACGTCGATATCTATCAAACCGAAAGACACCTAGTCCTTACGGCATTGGATAAATTTTCAAAACTAGCACAAGCAAGAATACTTGCCTCTCGAGCCGTGGAAGACATCAGGAAACCCCTAAGAGAATTGTTGTTTTTCTTTGGAGTACCAAAGCTTGTCGTCATAGACAATGAAAAATCCCTAAACTCGGCATCCATTATGTTCATGATCAAAGACCAACTAAATATCGAAGTCTTCACAACCCCATCCTACAAGAGTGAAGTCAACGGACAGGTCGAGAGATTTCACTCGACCCTGTCAGAGATCATGAGATGCCTGAAAGCAGATGGCATACGTCGCTCATTCGAAGAGCTTCTGGAGCGAGCGGTTTTTGAGTATAACTCGACAATTCACTCGGTAACCGGTAAGAAACCTCTAGAGCTTTTTTACGGAAGAACTGTAAATGTCACCCCAGATGCTTTCGAAAAGTCCAGATTAGATAACATCGAACAGTTGGAAAAGAGACAGCAAGAAGATCTCGCCTACCACAATAAAGGAAAAAAGGAGGCAAAGAACTATGAACCTGGACAAATAATATTTGTCAAAAATAACAAACGCCTCGGTTCGAAATTAACCCCCCGATATAAGGAAGAGGTCGTAAAGGAGAACAGATCAACGACAGTCTTAACTAACTCAAATAAAATAATACATAAAAGCAATATACGGAACTGAAAACCTTTTATCCTTTCCCCCCAGATCCCTCTTCATCAGCCTCAAGGCCAATGTCCAGATCCTTGATTACTCCAACTCTCGAGTCATAGCACTACATACAGGAACAGCGAGAATCCAAAATGGAAATCTCAAACTAATTCATACCGTTAACATAAACCAATACCAGCTTTTCCTTTCAGATGCTTCATCCTTAATAAACAAACACATTCCCAGAACCAACTACCTTTTCCCAATAATAGAATATGAACTACAGCAGATACAAAATCTGATAGATAACATCAAAGCTCATAGATCCAAAAGATCTTTGAATTTTATCGGATCGGCATGGAAGTGGGTAGCAGGAAACCCCGACCATGACGATCTTGTTTTAATAGAGAATAAGATAAATAATCTAATTAAGAATGGAAATGAACAAATAAAAATTAATGAAGATTTTAAAGATAGAATAAATAAATTGACTAATGTCACGAATGAAATAGTTAATATGATCATAAAAGACAAATCTTTTCAAAACGAATTAGCCTTAAGTCTACAGTTCAAAGCAAAATTAATAAAGGAAGATTTAACTAATGTAATACACGCTATGCAATTAGCGCAATCAAACATTGTAAATTCAAATATATTGTCGAAGAAAGAAATCGAACGAATAATGAATAGAATTAGCATAAGTAATATTCCATACGAAAATATTGAACAGGCACTATCAATGGCCAATGTTAAAATTGCCCTTAATTCAACCCAATTATTTTATATCCTAGATATTCCCAAAACAAACGAAAAAATGTATGAGAAACTCCTTGTAAAACCAATTAAAACAAATAAAAATATACTACCGAAAATACCATATGTACTAAGATGTGACGATGAAATATTAGCTGTAATAAAAACCTGTAAAAACATTAACGACCTAACCATTTGCAATAAAGATAATATTATACATAGATGTAAGCCAAGACAATTGTATTTCAAAATTACTTAGTAGTAAAAACGCGACATGTGGTCAGGTAAATGGTCAACACATTCCTCAACTAGAAGAACTTAGTCCCGGCACCCTACTTCTCAACAACTTCCGCGGTGAAATCGAAATCAGTGGAACAACGCGAACATTAAAAGGAACCTATATCATCAAATTCGACAACACCACCATCATGATCAATAAGCAGAAATTCACATCAGAGACACTTTCTAACACCCACATACTTCCACCCTTCCTTCAAGTAACCTCAGAGGATACAGAGGTAGAGGAAATTCTCTCACTAGAATGGATGAAGGAGCTACACATCAACAACACGAAAAGAATCGACATCATAGATACCGAGAAGACAACCCACCAGTGGATCAGCTATTCCATCATGGCCACCATAATATTTGTGACAATATTCGCCAGTATAATGTGCCGAAAAAGCAGAGAAGTAATAACCATGGTACAACAAACCCCTACAAACCATCCACCATCCGGGGTAGGATCCAAAGAGTAGAACAGTAGCATCTTCAACATTCCTTACTTCTAACATCGCGAGGACGCTCAAACTAAGAGGGGAAGAGTTAACAAACACTTTCCCACATTCCCACTTCCCAATTCTCTCATTCTCCCATTCTCCTAATCCAACACCCAGACGTACCGAACACGAATCCCATATCCATATTTTCCCACACCCAGCCGACGACCTTCATCGAACCTGACACAGGAATCCGCCCGACGACCTGCACTGAACCTGTCCCACGGTTTCGCAAGCGGAAATGCAACATCAGCGGAACAGCGGAACTACGAGGGAATAGCTGACCTCATGTCTAGAATAAGTTATTATAAAATATGTTAAGATAGATTTTAAGTTCAGTTGCGGTGTGCGAGCCGAGTAATAAAGATCGCTTTTTTTTGGCTAAACTACTAGAAGGGAAGTTAACTTATACATTGATGTAGCGATAAGCTCGAACAGTTTATGCACACTCACACACTGGAACTGGAATAGCAGAAGAGTGATCAAACAATAATGTCCGCAATCATACTCATACAGACAATTCGTTCCGTGTTTCGTGAACGAATTAGGTATGCAGGATCGGATATGGATCTCTCTTATCATACTAATAGTTCCGATAGTTCCGACAGTGCTTTCAAACATATGTATCTGCGACCTAACATTTGAAACACCCATGTATGCTGGTACTACTGAGCTGGTACTCTGATAATGGAACTCGAAGGTAGGAGACGATTGCCTATTAGTAAACCTATTAAGTATGGGCTCATTACATTCGTCTTAACTAGTTCTAGGTGCTAGTAGCTTAGGTGCTGTACTTGCTTTAAAAACAATGAGTTTATTCCGGAATCGCGATATTAATAACAAAGAAAACTTTATTATAAAATTGACACACATGTGTAATATAACGGGAATAAGTCATGCTGAATGTGGTAAATTATATATGGGTTTGTATCCGGTAGAGCCTTTCGAAAAATTTAATTTAAGTAGTCACTCGTACCTATCGGAATTATGGCGAGTAATTTAAAAAGAACGTAATAAAAAATAAAATTAAAAATTTTAAGTAACCCCCGACAAAAAAAACTCCAAAAAGTAAAAAAATATTTTTTTTCTCTCGGCCTTTTGACTTCATTAAAAGAACCTATTAATATTTTTAAGATGATGTCGTCGCGTCGGGGAATCCGCCAAGTAAATAAAATAAAACCAGAATACAAATAAAAAGAATATTGAGAATAATCTTCTTTTCCTTTTTTCCGGCGTCGTTATGGTCAGAAGTGTAGGACCATAACCTTCCCACTTAACTGCATTCCTACTGGTCCGCTTGTGGGGTCCGCCGGTTTGACCTCAGAAAGTAGCGGCAGGCTTCCCGGTTTGGGATTACTTCATCGCTGAGGCCAATCGCCTCTTGTGGCCTTTTGGACGGGGTTCAAAGGATGTTCCTTTGAACATGGCAATACCAACTGAGTCGGTCGCGCTCTATCTTTCTTGTGATGGTTTCTTTTACGTGGAGGCTTCCTCGGATCTTTGAACTTCTAATTCTGTCACGCTTTGTTACTCCCGCTGTCATGCGAAGCATCTTCATCTCAGCTGCCGTTAATTTGCTCTCATACTTTTTGTGCATTGTCCAGCATTGTGAACCGTATGTGAGCGCCGGACGTACAACTGAAGTGTAGAGCCTTCCTTTCAGCTTAGGGGGCATTTTTCGATCACAGAAGATGGCGGAGTTTTCCCGCCACTTCATCCACCCTACACTTACGCGATGGTTGATGTTGTCATCACAAGTTGCTTCTTTATTAATCATATATCCCAGATATTTAAACTTTTCACACTTGGGAAGCAGTCTTCCATTCAAGTAAATGTCTGGAATAGGCTGATGAGGGTCAGAGAACGGGCAGCACAGATACCTTGTCTTCTTTGAACTAATACGATACCCGTGTCCCTCAAAAATGTCCACCCACACATCAAGTGCTCGTTGTAGGGACGCCTGATCATCACTTATAATGGCTCCATCGTCAGCAAAGAATAGCTGGTGCACATTGGGGTCCGTCACTTTTCCTTCAAGCAAGCAATCAAGGACTGCTATAAAGAGCAGTGGGCTGAGGACGCTCCCTTGGTGTACACCGACTTTGATTGCGAACTCTTCAGTGACTCCTGCGGTGCATCTTACTATTGTCGTTGCTCTCTTGTACATGTCCATGATCACTCGCACGTAGGTTTCTGGAACTCCTTTTTGTCTTAGCGCTACCCATAAAAGATCTCTTGGTTGCCGGTCAAAGGCCTTCTCGAAATCAACCAACACCGTATGCAAGTCCTTTGAAGAATCACGATGCTTTTCCATCATGACCCTTATACTTTGGATTGCATCTGTCGCTGATTTACCCGAGACAAACCCGCACTGGTCATCAGATAGTCGTATTATTTTCCGCAGTTGACTATCTTATACCCGTTCAACGATCTTCATGGTGTGCGACATCAGCTTGACAGAACGGTAGTTATCACAATTTCGCGTATCACCCTTTCCTTTGTGCAAAGGAAGAAGATAGCTTTCCCTCCATTGATTAGGCATAATATCGCCTCTCATAAGTTTGGAGATAAGAACCATGAGCCATCTAGACCCGATGTCTCCCATCTTTTTCCAGAACTCAGAGGGTATCCCGTCCGGCCCAACAGCTTTTCTTTTCTTGGAGTTTTTAACCGCGTACCGAACTTCTTCGACTGTGATGTCGGGTATTTCGGCATGATTCGGGGCGGCTCTTGGAAAGTACACTCGGGGAAACTGTTCGCTCAGAAGTTCCTCGCAATACTGTCGCCATCTGTGGAGAATTTTCTCGTCTTCCACAAGGAGGCCTTCTGCATTGTTAATAAACTTGGGGAAACGAATCTCCTGAGCATTTCTTCTTCTCTGGGCGGCTATCTTAAAGATATTTGCTCCTTTGTTCAAATTGCTTTGTCGAAGCTCCTCGGTAGCCTGGTTCCTGTCAGACGCGGAAGACGATATTTCTTCTAACTCCTGATAGAGGCCTTCCATGCTTTTCGCTTTAAATTCGGCGCATTTTTTCTTCGCGATACCTTTGCAACATCTATATACCTTTTCACGGCGAGCTTTTTCCTCTCTATTAGTAGAAGAGCACTTTGACCAAGCTTGGAAAGCCATTTTCTTTTCGTGTATCACTGCTTTGGCTTCGTCTGTCCACCACCAGGTTTCTTTTGCGTGTTGGCAGGGGCCTTTAGATGTTCCGAGCAGTGATTTGGCTTTCTCCAGGCCAGATTGTTGTAGGGAATCCCACATGTCTTGTGCTCTGCACTCCTCATTACCGACCTCATCGATAATGGAAGAGAGGTAGTTTTCCATGTTGGTAATAAAAGCTTCGCCTTTTCCTTTATCCAGCTTATACCACTTGATTCTCTCAGACACATTCGTTTGCTGCTTTGACTTCTTACTCGCCTCCATGAAAAATTCAGTCAGGAGGAGACGGTGTTGAGGGGCGATCGCGTCTCCCTGGATCACTTTGCAATCTTTAACTCGTGGCTTCGTGAAACTGGATACCAAATGATAGTCTATTTGAGTTTCATTTCCGCCGCTGGTATAAGTGATCAGGTGCCGGCTTTGTTTGACGAACATGGTATTTAGCACTATAAGACCGTACGACTTGCACATGTTTAGGATATCTTCACCTGAAGAGTTCCTGGTGCCGTATCCCAGCCCTCCGTGATAGTCTTCATAGTCTTCGCTTGTCTTCCCGACATGTCCGTTTAAATCTCCCCCAACAAACAAAAGCTCTTCCTTTGGGATGATTTTGACAAGGTTGTGGAAATCTAGCCAGAATGCATCTTTTTTTTTTTGTTCGCATTCTACTTGAGGGGCATATGCGCTTACGATGTACCTCACCATGCATCACCAATTTGAGAGCCATTAAACGGTCACTGGACTTTGAAATGGTTAAGACGTTGCCAAGTAGCTCTGCCGCAAGGATGATGGCGATTCTGTTTTTGCCCGATTACCGGTGTTTCGCCATTTCGTCTCTTGTACGCACAGGATGTCTACTCGCCTTCTAACCATCATTTCTTCAAGCTCATAGCTGCGCCCACTCATGCTTCCAACGTTCCAACTCGCGACTCTTAAATGTGGCTTACGCCGTTGCATTACTTTGCTATCCCCCGGAAATCCTATAGCTCTGACCCGAGCATTGCTGCTCGTCCCAGGATCACGACCATTAGTAGTGCCTGGCGGGGTAGTGCTTTTCCTTTTAGCGTTCTTTTCCATAATGCTACGGTTTGACCGTTTTCTTTCTTCCCTTCCTTTTTGACACGGCATGCTCCAGATTTTTTATTTTTTTTTTGATTGATCTTAGTCTTACAACACCGGTGATCTCCAGTCGTGTCAACCCACTGATTTGCATGCACACTTGTGGGGCAGTTTAATGGTGGTATATGTGTTCCTAGGCTCACCTTGGTGTTTTCTAAATTGCCTAGATGTGATTTTTGTTTACCTTTGTTTAGTCGCCTTTTACGACAAGCGATAGGTATCGCTGCAGGGATATTCTTAACCCGTCCCTGCACGTGGCCAATTTCACTAGGTCTTTAATCGAGACTACCATCTGCAGTGCTCTGGTGGTCGTTCCCATTTATTAAATCAGATGATCCATGGATCTATCCCAATCTTTCACAGGACAAGTGAAATTTGGATTAAAAAATACTCCTCCCATTCATTTTAAAGCTACTGGTTGGCCTGGGCCTGGTCAATCACCCTCGGTGCAATCCATAAATCTATCTCAAGATATGCAGACAATTTACTACTTCCATTACTCCTATAATTGACCTGAATTGCTGTCTCTTGTGTAAGAATATTTAATTCTGAGCTTGAAAGCCTCCCGATGCTCCAGCAATTTTCCAAAAGTGTCATCTAAACTCTACCCAATATAAAAAAAGAGAAAACATCCCAGTACTTACCTCCCCGAGGATTAATCCGGGAAGTTGCCAACAACTGCTTTTAGCTAGCTCCAAAACTAATTCAAGTGCAAATTCGCCATTAATTTTTCAAATCCCTGCTAGTTCTCCGACAATAACGATTCATTGATTCCCTACCTTCCGCTCCAGAGCACTACTAAATTTCTCATCTCTCTTCTCCTTTGCTACCACGTTTGCATCAGTATGCGCACATCCGACCACAACCAGATGCCGCAGGGTGGGTTCATACATTTTTCATTTACCGAGGATTGAGAATGCAAAACAGGTGGCTAGGAAATCCAGACGAATGAAAAAGGATACAAAACAAAAAAGAGAAGGAGTCGTGGAAAACAAGTGACCGATAATCCTTCCTACGAGTACTATGCCGGAGGAATAGGGAGGATGTTGAGGTATCAACTTGTTTATTGAGCTGCATAACAGGATGCACTTGGCTATCGTCCTATCGACATGTGTCCCGGCTTAGATTTATTAAAATTTAAGCCAGAGGACAATTCTTGACTTCGAATGCATTTATTTCTAGAAATGTCGTGACTGACACTTTAATTTCATCTTGAATCCTTGCGTGGCGATTATTCCGTACGAGTTGCTTTTGTATCCTGAATTAGATGAAAAATAACTAGCAAAACTCAATCTTCTAATATATCATGGGATTAAGAGGCGTCACATGTGAAAAATATCTTCCCCTCTCCCTCGGAGTCAAATACTCGTAAGTCAAAATATTCAATAAACAATATGCACGATGGGATGTGCATGGGGTACACCTGGAAAATGGCAAACAACAATAACACATCAAGGACTTAGCATTACTTAGCGTCACCCAGATCGCTCTTCCCACTCCCCATCGATAACAAGTCATAGTGGCGTTGGGTCCTTCCCACCACCTCTTTGCAGTAAAGAAATAAATCGCAGAAGGGCTTACTTTTATAGTTTTTACTGTCTCCAGTTTCCCTTACCCTCAACTGTTGTTATTCGTTTTGCGTTTCCGAATAACTTCTATCTTATATGTCGTTTTACGTCATTTCCGTTTTCATTTTTTAATGCGGTCTCGAAAGTTTCACGTTGTTTACCCGTTCGCAGGAATTTATTGAATTCCTTCTCGGAAAGGAGCACGGAATGTGACGTAGTTACGTACATAGTTCCCCGTTACTGATGTCATGTTTTGAAAACAAGGGACTGCCTACGACTAAACAAGCTAGGTTGGCTATGTTGACATATGGGTGACGCGTTTTAATATTATAGCTAACCGCAATGCGTCGGACGTTCGATCAAACTGTGCAGGCAATTTGGACAGGGAACAGCAAACTAATTTGATTTGTAAACAAATTTTGTTTTCTGTTTGGACTTTATGGGTTTATTTGTGACGAAATTTGTTTTCAATAAATTTTCAATAAACTTACTGAAAAGAGCAAAGGCTATGCGTAAAAATGACTGCAAGCGGTTTTTTGTATGTATGATGAAACAGACCTGTGAACATCGCTATTGTCAATACAAAATCCATTTATTATGTTGATTGAACTGCAGTTTTATCGTCACATCCATGCTCCATATTTTACAACCTTCTAAAGCTAAAAGCTAGCGTCAGCTAGTGTAAGGGTGTCGTTTGGGTTTTCTCGATGCCACACTCTGTAGGAAAACTGCTGACTTGAAATTGAGGCCCTGGTCAAAGTGCAGGACATGGATGTTCCAAAATGACTCTTTCACGAGTTTCGATGCCGGGCTGTTGGCATTTTGATCCGGAAGTGCGAATGACAGAGAGCCACTTAGTCAAATAATCCATTAGCACAACTATGTATCGATTATTCCGGAATGTCTTCGGCAAAGGCCCCGGCACGTCTACCGCAACTCTTTCGAATGGTTCACTTGAAAAAGAAATTTTCATCTGTCCTCGACTTATGGTGGATGGTCCTTTTCGTTCACTGCATATTTCACATTGTGAACACCAGTTGAAAATGTTAACAGTCTGACCAATCCAGTAAAACCTTTCTTTTAACTTTCGCCAACGTCTTGGTATGATCCCAAAATGTTTTTTCGTCGTTCGACCGGCCTTACTCTTCCAAGGCCTTACCAGCATAGTCGAGAACTTAAACTGGCTTAAAATAACTCTTTACTTCGCGTCCTTCAGCGAGCACATCTTCTCTTGTCGATTTAGCTTTTTTCTTCACCCAGGATTTAACTAGCAATAAGCATGAATCCTCGTCTTGCAACGTTTCTAAGTTAGCTTCGAGAATCTCGACAGCAAGGACTTTAGCTAATAATCGCTCGTCTGGCGATCCTTGACCTCTACAATTTGACAATGTCATCAGTCTCCACAATTTCTCCTGCAAAGCTCGTCCGCATTGAGATGACGGGATCCGGGACGGTGGTGAATCTCATTGTCGTACTGCTGCAAGTGCTCGAGCCACCTGCCGAGCTGTTCCTCCGTTTGCTTAAAATTTAAAAGCCACCTCAGTGCTGCGTGATCTGTCCAAATAATAAAGCTGCGTCTATATGGATAGTGAGGGAAATGTTTAACGCACACCATCATGACACAAGTTTTGCCTTGAGTTGCTGGAATGCGGCTTCTTTCGCTTCGCCCGAAACAAATTTCTGCTTCTCTTCGGTGAGCTGGGATAAGGATTTGACGATTGTTACGAATTCCTGTATAAACTTACGATAGTAGGAGCATAGACTCAAGAAGCTGCGTATATCTAGCGTAGATTGTGAGGTGCTCCAACTTTCTATGGCATCTACTTTAAATGGACCAGTCTTTATAGAAAAAGCATATTTGTGGACATCATTTCAAGCCTTTTGTAATCACTGCTCTAAGTTTTCCAAATGTTCTTCAAAAGTTTTACCATGTACGATGAAGTCGTCAACGTAAATCAAGGCAACATCCCAAGAGAGGCAGTAAAACACTCGATCCATGAGACATTAAAACGTAGCTGGGGCGTTGCAGAGATCAAAAGGCATAACCTTAATCTGACACAAGCCAGTGCCCGCCAAAAACGTAGTTTTCTCCTTATCGTTGTCTCCCATTTCTACCTGCCAAAACCCGCTCTGTAAGTGCATGGTGGAAAACCAGCGAGCTCCAGAGAAGTTGCTGAGTATGTCGTCTATTCGGGGGAAAGGGTAGGAATTCTTTCTTGGTCACGTCGTTGAGCCGACGGTAGTCGATGCAAAATCTTGCCGTAACATCCTTTTTCGTCACTAGGACTATTGGGGCTGACCAGAGGTTAGATGACCTCTCGATTACTCCACTTTCTTCCATGTCTCGGATAAGTTCTCTCACCTCCTCCCTTTTGGCAAGTAGTAAGCGCCTGGGCGACAATTTGATCGGCGTTGTGACCCAGTGTCGATCTTGTGTTTTGTTAGCGATGTACGTACGTCTGGAATCACAGGGTCCCTGGGAGAATACGTCCTCATACTTTGTTGTCAGTAAAGCGAATTTCCTTCGTTGTGATTCATTAAGATGCTCTACCTAAGGTCAACCACTTCAACTTATTGGATTCCGCCAATAACCGTATCTGGATGGTTGGGTGGTGATCGGTTCATAACTAGAATTGAGGATACGTATCTTCACAGTATTCCGGGCCTTATCCACCAAGGTTCTAGATAGGTGCACTAAAGATGGTAGTTGCGATTCCCCACATGGTTCAACCATTAAGTCCCTTACGTCGATTTTAGTATTTGGCAGTGTTCCCTCAAGCAAAGCTTCTGAATTGGCAGTCTGCTTTTCGTTGCGCAAAGTAGCACTCGATGGTTTTCTCCACTTACTCGAAGTGTCACCGGCCGAACTTCGATGAATAGCCTTGCTGATGTGAAGTGTAGTTTGCAATGATGAAGCCGAAGAAAATCTATGCCAAGAAGACGCGCTTTATCGACGTCCAAAACTTCAGGGTGGAACAAGAGTCCTTGAAATTCAACAGTTGTTTCACTTCGACCTTTTGACTTGATTTCTGTCCCCGTAATTCCTTTTACGCGGTGTGTTGTGTTCTTCAAGGTGTTTGGCTTGACCAATGCGATATTTAAGAAAGATACCTCAGTACCTGTGTCAATCAGCAGACTGCATTTTTGACCATTCACCAACCCGTCGACGAGTAAGCTGTGCGAAAGCGCCTATAGCCAGCAGTTTGTTCTTTTATTTGGGAGAGAGAACGTGATGTCTCCTCCTCCTCCGACGTGGCGGTGGGTAATCGAAGCCCGAAGGTAGATGCGGCGATCAACAAAGATCAATGCATAAACCTGAAGACGGAGAGGACTGCAAGTGACCGTAAGGAGTTGAGATAAGCACCTCTCCTACAAAGAGGCAGCCATCTCCTCTGAAAAGGCCAGGATAGGGAACGCTGGCAGTGACAACAGAATGACTAGAGCAGATTGCAACACTGCGAGGATCGTCAACTGGAGCTAGCTTCAGCAACAGGCTTCTGTATTCAGGCTGAGAGGTCTGCTTTGATGAATGGTACCTTCGTGGTGAGCTGTTCCTCACAGCAGACATCTGCCTGGATCAGGAGCATGGTGCCGAAAATCCCTCCCGTGGGAACTACTACCTAACAGGTAGTTAGTCGCCCAAAATTAACGCGCGCCATCTCCTGGATTCCGGGGAAACCTGGAAACAAGCTGAAAGTGCTGACGCGACTACGTCCGCAGAACTCGAAATTTAACACGAGGGCCTGGACTCTCCATTCCTACAAAGAGAGTAAGGGCTCTCTGAAAAAAGAGGGCTTCACTCTGGTTGTGGGATTGGACAACGGCTATGTCGAGACCCTGAAACCCACGTACGATTCACGTCCCTACTTCGGCCTTGGTAGGATTTCATTCAATTTTGATGTCAAGTAGTCGAAAGATGGAATGTGCTCCGCAGTCTAAATCTATGATTTTTACTCAGATATATCTACAGCGTTGCAAAGCAGCTACCGCTCTTCTCAGTACTTCTTGAACACTTCGTCGTGGCGTCTGCTTACTTCCCCTACGAATCGGTACTGCCCCCGCCACCTAAGGCTGTTTCTGAACTCGTAGAGTACTGTGAAGCCAGAAGGATTGGATTCATCATCTGTTGCGATGCTAATGCTCAAAATGCTGTTTGGGGCAGCAGCAAATGCAACCGGAGAGGAGACCATCTTTTAAACTTCACTCTTTCGTCTGACCTTATCATCAACAATGTTTGCTCTCAACCAACCTTTGTGACGGCGAGACGACAAGAAGTGATTGACCTAACCCTGTCTAATAGGCATAGGAGAGTCTTACCAGATGTTACGCTGTCAGACCATAGATACATCGAATTCCAATTGAAGTGTGGGATCTCCCCCTCGCAGCCCAAGCGGAATTCGAGAAAGACGGTCTGGGTGCGATTTAGGGAGGAGCTTGAGAAATCCACTCAAGTCCTGCCTAAACTCAAAACAAAGCAACTGTTTTGAACTAGCATGTCCTGTCAAAAAACCTCCCAGCAGGAAGTCGGTTCCCTGGTGGAACGCTGAGCTCCAACGTCTTCGCAGGGGAGCCAGAAGTCTCCTGAATAGATCGCTTAAATCGAACTCGGAAGATGACTCGAACAAATATCGATCGAAGCAAGGAATATAAGAAGCTTGTTCGTAAATCGAAGAATGATTCCTGTAAGCCTTTCTGCGAAGACATCAAATCCCTGAGCGCGGCTAGCAAGTTGGTTAATGTTTTCAAGCGGGGAAAATTGACAAAGCTGGATGTACCCTAAAAGTATGATGGTACCTTCGCCGAGACTAAAGCGGAAACTCTTAGTTTACTGCTTCAGATCCATTTCCCGGGAAATCAGACTGTGATCGGCTCGTTGCACACTCCTTCATTGGAAACTGCGACTGAAACGATGAAAACAACTCGACGTAGCTGGTATGTAGCGTCACGCGTGGCAACCACTGAGGCCATTGAATTTGCTTTGGCATCTTTCGATGGCTTCAAGTCGCCGGGGACTGGTGGGATATACCCTGTAATGCTGCAAAAAGGTATAAGACAGCTGCTTCCTACTCTAAAAATTATTTTCACTGCTAGCCTGGCACTTGCCTACATACCTATTCCCAAAAAAAAGAAAGAAGATTACTCACTCTCCAAGAGTTTTAGACCAATCAGTCTAACATTCCTAACCATGGAAAGACTAGTAGAGTTGTGTGTTGTGTAACGCTGCTAGACGGCATGGCGTAGATGAAGCAAATCGTGTGCACAGGACATTGATCGCTGATGCAGGCCTCGAACGTTGTACTAAATCTGGCGTAGACAGGGGCTGCCCGAAAGGTGGCTTCTTGTCTCCGCTGTTATGGTGCATGGTGGTCGACTCTCTGCTCGATGCTCTCAATGCCTCTGGAATCTATGTCCAGGTCTATGCGGATGATTTGCTGTTCTTTCTATCGACTCATGTTTAGCGACTGTCTGTCTCAAAGCGCAGGCGGCGCTTGATGTGATCGAGGACTGGTGCACGAGTCGTGGGCTGTCGGTTAATCCTCTTAAGTCTGATGTCGTTCTCTTCACGAGAAGGAGGAAAAATACTGGCGTTATTCAGCTGGTGCTAAAAGGCATTCCCATCCCGATATCCAAGGAGGCTAAATACCTGGGAGTCGTCTTAGATAGCTCGCTTCTTTAGTAAAAGCATGTTGAACTAAAACCCACCAAAGCGCTGACAGCTTTTTGGCAATCCAATGGGGCCTTTGGCAAAACATGGGCCTTATCGCCGAAGAAGGTCCTTTGGATCTACACAGCAATGATAAGACCGATAATCTCATATGCATCGGTTGTTTGGTGGAGCAGGCTAACACGCAAACACGCTGTGGCTTCACTCACCAAACTCCAAAGAGCGGTCTGCCTCAGCTGTACCTGGGCTTTCCCCAGCAGACCTGGAACTGGTCTAGATGCTAAGATGAATCTTCCACCCCTTGACATATATGTCAAGAGAAATGGTTTTTGGTACAATTCGCGTTGGAGTGACAGTGTACTTACGCGAGAAATATCCTACGACCCCTGCCTCATCGATATGCCTTCCTACGCAATGACACCTGCCATCCTATTGCGCTATAATTTCACAGTTAAGTTTCCGTGGCGTCAGGACTGGCTCTGACCAAATACTGAACCTGGAAAGGACTATCTTCTCATTTTTACAGCACTTTTCGTTAGGAAAATCTGCGTCTTTCAATCGGAGATTTACGCAATCCTAATGGCCATGCACTATGTTGTGAAACACAGGTGGAGGGGAAAAAGCATATGCGTCGGCAGAGACAGGCAAGCTGCATTCAAAGCTGTGTCCAACCCTCTATCCAACTCTAAATTAGTGCATGAACTCAAGACCTTTTTGAACAAAGTCGGAAGACTAAATTCACTTAGGCTTGCATGGGTCCCAGGTCACTCTGGAGTCCCAGGGAACGAGGTCTATGATGAACTCGCTAGAAGAGGCTCAGAGGAGACTTTCTCAGGACCTGAACCCGCCTTAGGTCTACCTGCTTCCACGGTCAAATCTGACATCAACGACTGGGTCTTTAATGCACACAGTCGTAGAATATTCAAGAATATCCAGGATGCAGGATGACTAGGCGCGTATGCCTGCAAGAAGTCCGCAACATTCTTCTTTTACTTAAGGAGAAATGATTGCAGAAGGTTTGCGGGCATCCTTACGGGCCATTACACTTTTGCCAAGCATCTCTACTTGCTTGGCATCAGTGAGACGCCTACCAGTACTGCATGTTGCAGGAGGATGGCACAGCAGAACACTTTTTCTGCGACTGTTCCGCCTTCGCTCGCCCACGGTGGCGCATCCTTGGGTCTGACTTGGTCTATGCCGAATCTCTTAGCTCTACATCCCTGAAGCCCCTTCTCACTTTTCTCCGGACAACGGGGAAAATATAACAAACCTTGTCTGTCTGGTAGTACAATGGACCAGTATTTGTGTCTGAGTGCTCCAACAGATAGTAGAAGAATCCAACAATAAAAGAAATTCGCGTTTCACATGTTTCTTATCCGAAACTTCTGGGAACACTCCAGCTAGCTCATATGCCAACATCATTGACGATTTCTCTAATTCTGATTTATTGATTGTTTATGATTATTTGGTTCACTTACTGGTGTCCTGTCGAGGGTACTCGTCGTCTCCAATATCTGCTCGAAAATATTATAATCGGCATGCGTATTCCCTAGTTTTAATCACAGCATACTTTGCTGAACTATATTCCATTCTCCAAGATATGCAAATACTCTGACACGTTTCGTAAACAAGGAAACGATTATACAAAATTCCTTTTACTTTTTGAACAAACTTATGACATTGTTTTTTCTTTTTTCTTGTCTTGAGACCTTAAATTACAAAACTCTGGGATTTATTCAAAAAATGTTTTACAAATTGGATTCATCCAAGTCAATAAAGAGCAAACACGTGTATTACCAGCTAAACCCACATTTCCTTGATTAGGCGACCAACTTGTTTGAATCATTTAGGAATGATTATCAAGCTCATTATCTGCCCCAAATTTTTCAAACGTCAAAAATCATTGCTAAGTCATCCGCACCGTGCCAATCAGTTCCATGAAACACTTTCAAATATTATAATTGCTGCCATTTGTATTCCGCATACATCCACGCCATTGTTATCCACTTCGGTTATCTGTCAAGATTTATGACAAGCTTTCTCCAAAAATGTCCAAATTCAAAATTGAATTGAATTTTGATGAGGGTTCATTTTGTTGCCTGTCGACAGTGCCATTCCGCCGCCCTTCATCACATCTAAATAAATTATTGCCCGGAAAGTATTCACCTCACTGCCTGGTCAATATTTATCGATATCCGAATGGGCGATTTTGGGTGGGAGTCACTAAGGCAATGGGAGAGGGGTCTTGCGATTAACCTGATTGCTTACTTCCTTTAAGCACCTATTTCGGCAATCTGTTTGTAAAAAGAACACTTAAGCCATATTAATAATTAAAATCGCCCGAAAAGGATTTTAGTTGTCCTACAGCTAATGAATAGATTTAAAACGTATCAAGACCACTTTCGTTTCAATATTTATACGCACCGCGCTATTTCGAAAAAAGTGTTGACTGAAATGGCTTCCAATCACCATGAAGAACGCGATATATTCCTGGCTCCATTGAAAAAATGCGAAAAAAAATCAGAAGCTCCACCACAAATTATGCAAATGGTCGGATGGTCGATTGGATTAAAATGCAAAAGGACGAGAGCACAAAAAAACGTAAATACAATAAAAATTTGCTAACAGGCAAAAATGCAGAAAACAGCCAACCACACCGTTAAAACTGAACGATGAAAGACTCGAGCAACACTATCGCCGGCAGCAGTAATAGGATTGCCATGGTCTGTTCCACTAGCCACATTTTTTTCTGAACTCATGGGATATGTCGCTCTTGCCAAACAGGATTCCCGGATTGCGGAATTTATTTAAATAAATTCGAATCATTCGATTCGATTCTCGTAACGATTTTCTGTTTCGTTGATGTAAATAGTTGTGTAGCCAATATAATTTGTTAAAACAAATGAGAAGAGAAAAACAAAAATGAAATGGATTCGGTGGGAAGGAATTCAATTAACTTTGGACGTGACGGGCGGGAAAAAGACTGATTTCGCGTCTGTGGATGCGCGTGTGGCGTGTGAATGCCGGATTCCTGGACACACGTGTGAGGATGTAATCTGGATCATTGGAATTATTCTCTGCAATTGCCGGATATGGAAATGAATTGTTTTAATTTTTTAACTGCCAGTGATGCGGGTATTGAATTAAGAAGGATATTTTTAGATTAACATCTGACGTGTGGAAATAAACATGGTCACATGAGGCAACGCGTTTTTGAAATGTGATTAAAGTACAATTATACAGGCAGACTGAAAAACATAATTAACGGTTACTTAAACAAAAACCCTTTATTCCAGCGAAAACCGCATTTCGACAAAATGTCACTAAGAATACAAATTAATAAATAATTGCTCCATATGGATCTGGGCTATTGCGGATAGGTAGATATTGACTGCCTGTGGACGCCTTAGTAACAGGAGCCGCGTCGTCGGAAGGTTCCATTGTAGGGGAGCCAGCTCGGAACCTTGAGGTACTTCTACTTGTTATATCTTAACTTCTTGTTAAGAAGTTAACCATCCTATGCCGTTTCCACCTTTGAGAGCTTGCCGTTTGGAACCAGTCAGCCGATTTGATTGATTTTTATATCTAGTGCCATCACTGCTCAGTATTCCTTGGCCCACCGCCTCCAAGGGTCTTTCTATGGTTTCAGACCCAATGCCGCCTATTGTTTTAAAGGCCAGTTTTCCGCAATCGTACCGTTGATTTGATTAACACTTCTCGCATCGGGATTCTTCGCTCTAGAATCTTCCCCATTGTGTCAGATATGTAAGAAAAAACTGGTTGCAACCTAGAAAAAGTTAGATGGCGCCGTTGTCATGAGGGGCATCCAAGAAAGTGTGAGTCGTCGTTTTCGCCGAAGCAAGGCAAACCCTTGCGTGCCTCGTGTGCCTTAGTTTCGTCCCACAAACATATGGGGCATAGTTCTCGAGGTTGGTAGAAATATTAGCTTTAGACTTTTAGAAACAATTTATACACGAGATCAACTAAACGTAAAATTAAAGTTATTGTAAAGCAACCAAAATACCACAATTGTAAATGTAAACAAATGAAATGTCAAGTTAAAGCCATGCACATGGCTCGAGAAGCAATAAAACTCAAACGCTCGAAACGAATATTCGCCGCATTTTCATCGCGAGGACTTGTTTACATTAAAATCACACCGACCTCGAGTAACATGAAAATTGACACAACAGAGAGACTTAGCGAAGTTATACGCGCTATACAACAAAAGGACAGAACAAACTAGCCGCCGAAACCCAGTGGCTCTCAAGTCCCAATTTGATCCTGACGCTTCTCAAACTGTTTTTTATTTTTTTTGTATTTATCATTTTTTGTATATATTTATTTTTACTATTTATTATTATTTATTTTTAATATTTCTCATTTCAATGTTCGATGTTTCAGTGCCTTAAGGCTAGCCAGCTTCTTATTGTTCCCCAGTTTTAAACCCTTAAAACACATTATTAGTTTTCCATTTATTTTCTGTGCTATTGCGTTGCTTAATACCTCGACGGTCGAAGTCGGCCTTGCTGTGAGTATCATTTCTACCGCCTGCACTCAGAATAATGAGCACTCGTCCTAACGTAACTCAAAGCGATTCCAACAGATCTTGCGGTGTAATCCCTACCAACAATAATGTACACAAGACTCGTCTGATGCTAGATATCTTCCACACTAACGAACTTAAACTAATATTCGATGGGGGAAACATCGATATTCTATGTATCTCCGAAACTTGGCTTACACCCTGCTTTCAAAATGCGGTCATTGCGTTGTCAGGGTATAAAATCTATAGGGACGACCGTGTCGGGAGTCGAGGGAGCGGTGTTGCAATTTTTGTTAAGGAAAAAATAGCCAGCAGATTAATCGGAAATTCGAATTCAACCGATGGTATCGAGTACCTCTTGCTTGCAATTATCTGTGGTTTCGAAAAATGTCTAGTTGGAGTCATCTACAAGCCGCCAAGCCTAAGGGACACCACCATTGTTACTAATATCATCGAACGCTTCGGGGCTTTCTATGAACATATTATTCTTTCCGGTCATTTTAACATTAATCTGTTAAACCGTAACGATTCACATGTAAATCGTTTCACAAATTTCCTAAGCTCCGTCAACTTATTTGCTGTCAACGACTCGACTCCCACCCACTTTAGCCCTACAAGCTCCACGCTCATCGATCTGTTTATTGTCAATAGAACTGATCTCATCAACTTCTATAGCCAGCTTGATGTTCCCGGCTTTTCAAAACACGATTTCATTGTCCTCTTCTATGACCTCAGTCTTAGTAGATCTTTCGTGCAAACTACAATCAGTTACCGAGACTTTAAATCTATCAATATGGCTAGCCTTATCAATGACTCTCTCAATTCTAATTGGCATAACCTGTACCACATGTCTTCCGTTGATGGGCAAGTCGAGTTTTTTACATCTATCATTAATAACCTGTTTGAGAATCATATCCCAACCAAAAATCTCACCATCCATAACATCAAATGCCAATGGTTAACTAAACATATTGAAAAACTCATTATAAATCGAGACAGGGCCTACAAAAAATGGAAGAAGCTTAAACTCCCTGAGTTACGAAGGAAATCAGGAGGTCGAAAACCAAGTTTTTTACATCCAAATTCAAAACCAGCTTAAATGTTAAGCAAACGTGGAAGATTAATAAGACGCTAGGTATGGGTAAACAAATCAAGGCTGAGACTTTAGAAGACATCAATATCGAAAAGCTAAATAGGAAATTCGCTTCAGTCGCATCTCTCTCGGACAATGGCAATGGGGATCCGAACGAAGGCGACATTATAGATCCCCGTAATATGCCCAACTTGACTTATAGCTTTGGTTTTTCTAGAATCTACGAAGAGGATGTGCTCAAATCGACCCTTGCAATCAAATCTTACGCCATTGGCTTGGTTCTCATGAACCCCAAATTCTTAAAACTAATCATCCACACCGTCTTAAAGCCTCTCACATACGTATTTAATAGCATCCTTACCACCTCCGTCTACCCTAATTCCTGGAAGGCCTCTAAAATCATACCCGTTCCTAAACATGGAAATAATAATGATAAGGAATACCGCCCGGTCACTATACTGCCATTCATATCCAAGGTTTTCGAAAAGCTTCTAAGCACGCAATTAAACTCATTCTTAAACCAACATAAGCTCTTCTCACCGTTTCAGTCAGGTTTCAGGCCAAAACACAGCTGCACTTCTGCGCTATTAAAGATTGTTGAAGACTTTCGCTATGAAATTGATAAGGACTATGTGATATCGTTAGTATTATTAGACTTCTCTAAAGCATTCGATACTGTCCCACATGAAATTCTTCTCAAAAAACTAAAATATTATTTTAATTTGGATTTCTCAGCGTTAAAACTCACTAAGAATTACCTTGGAGATCGTAGCCAAGCTGTATATGCTAACGGTTACTTATCCACCTTTCTGAAAACCAAAACGGGAGTCCCTCAAGGATCTATACTGGGGCCCTTACTGTCGCTATTTAATAACGACATTCCTACAATTCTCAAACACTGTAAGGTACATATGTACGCAGACGACGTCCAATTATACATCAGCTACCCACTCCACCTAAAGGTAGACGCTACTGCGCGGCTAAATGAGGATCTCCATGCCCTTACACGATGGTCACATAAAAACAAACTTATACTCAACTCCACCAAGAGCCAAGCCATCGTCATAGGTCGTATTATCCAAGACTCAAGTAACTTTCTACCAATCCAAGCCAGCGGAAGCAACATCGACTATGTAAAGACTATTAAAAACCTTGGAGTCATCTTTAATCAACAGCTTACGTGGGGGGATCACATCACCAGTCTTGCGTATACTATGCTACGCTAGAATTTGTCTCCCAATTAGCATTAAATCAATGCTCGTCAAAACGCTACTGATCCCTATTTTAATGTACGCCCCCCCAGTCTTCTGCGATCTCGATAGTTACAGCTGACGCAAGCTAACCGTTGCGCTTAACAGCACAGTGCGTTTCATATACAGAAACCCTGCTTGGACTTTCAAAGCCTCCTTAAGTTTAGGATACAAACTTTCCTTTTCAAACTCATGCAGGGCAAAGCACCACCATACCTTTATCAGAGTCTTCGGGTTGCTACATCTGAGAGAAGTGGAACATTGATATTACCCAATTTTAATTACAGGGTGACAGAAAAACAGTTTTTCATTTACGCCGTAAGACTATGGAATTCGCTTCCAGTTAACATAAGAAGATCTCATAGCATCGGCATCTTCAAAAGGCAACTTAGGCAACACTTTAGCACTTCGCTTTAGGATATATAAATGTATTTTTTTATTTTTTCTATTTATTTTATTTTTTTTATTTTTTTCAGGGTCATCTAGAGCTGGCTGGTCTAGGTACTTGTTGTCTTTTCTTCTTTCTTACTTGTTATAAATCAAACATCTACTTAGTTTAGTTTTGTTTTGTTTCTTTTTAATTACACTTGTTTGCTTCACAAATTAAAAGATTATACATCTTATGTGTTAGCCTTTGCCTTAAATAAATAAATAATAAATAATAATAATATTAACATGTGAGCATGCAATTTGTCCCCCTCTTTTATCAATCAAATGCATAGAGGCGATAGCCTATCGCATAAATGAATTCTACAATAACAATTGATGGTAGAGTGAGACAAATTGCATGCAAGAATGGCAATTGTCATCTTCGCACCTGGGGCATTGTTCCCCTCCGCAACATGTTGCGAAAGGGAGGACATTGGCCCAGGGCAGTTACAGCTGAAGCAGCTACATAGATCAGCTATAACTAAAGAGCCTATATAAGAAGGCAATTGCCAGATACTGCACTTCTTCTTTTATCCTTTGTCGTGTGGAGTCTTGTGGAGTTCAAATTAACGTAGTTTAAAATAACGCTTAACCAGTATATATATAAATATAAATACAATTATAACGTAAATCATAACAAAGGAAGTTGTTTTATATTAAAATATATATTCTAATGGTCTGAGTTCGCCTTAATTCAGATCAAGACTCTTCTGCAGCGTTGCAATGAACATTTCTGGTTTCTTTTAGACTATCAATGCCTTTTTGGGAATTCCATTGGGTCTAGACATCGTTTTGTTTCGTGAGGTTCATTCAATATGACGGCTGGGATACTGCCTACGTATATTAAGGTTGTCGAAAAATTGTGGGTAAAATATGAGGCCCTTGGAGAACCAGGTGCTTCACAATGGCTCCCAGTATTATGGGACATGTTTGTAAGGCTTTTAGTCTGGTTATAACCATTCTGTAGGCCTTGCCCAATTTTTATGTCGGCTTAGCCATAGAATACTTTTGAAGCATCCTGCCTTACTCTCTTTGATTGCCTTTGTTAATTCCCGTGTCACCTGCATAAATATACAAGTAAATATTGTTGGAGGAAATAGACTGCCCCTCTGGATCGTTGAGCTTTCAGTCGGGCTTTAAGGCAGTTCTTCCTCAGGGTTTTTATTTCACTGTTCTACTAGTAGCATGAAGCGTCTCTTCGAATTGCTATTTTTGTAGACATGCTATTTTCGTAAACGGTGTTTTGATGAGTTGACGTATCAAAATTTCAGCGGGTCTGTTAATCTCCACGTTAAAGTTACATTATCTCTTCAAACACGTCCCTGCCGACAAGACCGCTCCCTTAATGGAGGCCTTTCAGTCGTAGTCTTCGCTGACTTGCCATATCAGTATACCTTACGAAAGTCAGATGCACAGTTGGCCCTATCCCTGCTTTGAGATTTGTATCAACCTTGCCTTTTTATTCGGAAAGCCTATTTCTAGAGCTGCGAGTACTTCCGCAAAAATTGGTACATTGGTGAGGCTGCTGGTCCACTTCGTAGACCATGCGTTGAAATATCCACCGATGATGAGATCAGCCACTATCCTGGTTAGCATTGCTTCGTATGGGCTTACTGTCCAACTAGGTCGTGCACAACAGTTGTAAAAGTTGACGCCATTTGTTTTTGCGCGTATAGATCACTTTGTCGCTGGCCCAAATATAACTCTCAAGAGCTTTTTATGGTTGTTACTCAATACCACAACCGTTTTTTCATATTTCGCCGGTTGGTTCAGAATATTTACTAGTGATATCTTTCTTAAAAACTAGGCATTTGCCACTACCCACTATAATCTTTGCGTTCCCAGTGTGTCTTTTTTTTTTTTGAGGCTAGTGTTCGCATATAGCAGGGGTCACTGCGAACAATGCAGGTCTATTGCGCTTACTAGCCGAGCAGACGAGGATTTCCTCATCTTTCTTAAGTTGAAGATGTCTCTCGTAGGAGCTGAGATGAATCCCTCAATGCCGTCATTGCTGTGAGAAGGATACGCTTCCTAAGATCGCAG
Organism: Merodon equestris; assembly: GCA_958301585.1. Classification (NCBI taxonomy): domain Eukaryota; kingdom Metazoa; phylum Arthropoda; class Insecta; order Diptera; family Syrphidae; genus Merodon; species Merodon equestris. The sequence continues at coordinate 48,770,802 of OY284415.1, read as the reverse complement.
AGGCCACCACATTCACATAGTATGTCCTCTGCAGTTTCTTTGTCTTCTAGACAGAGTCGACACTCGGTTTCAGACGAGAGGCTAATTTTTTTGAGATGATATCTCAGACAACATTTTCGCAGTTCAACAGTACAAGTAATGTCTCTCAACATCTGCCTCTAAGGGAACCCGAAGCCCAGAAGCAATTACTGACCCCTTCTTACCTTTCCTTTTCCCCACTATCCATCACTCCCACAATGGAATGAATGGAATAAAGGTGGAACAGAGTTTGCCGATGGATGCACGGCTAACAGGGTGCTATTAATATGCGACTTCGGATACCGGGCGACCTCCGATTTTATTACAGCCTTGCTGTATGGACCGCTCTGTGAAGATTCTGTGAGTATGCTCTCAGATTTTTTTTTGTCATAATTCGTGCATGTTCAAAAATGGTTTGTGTCGAAGATGTCGTTCACTACTCTCCGGAGGTGGTTGTCCTAGATAGGATTTGAGAGATCCGACTGAATTTTCGGTGGTTGTAGTTCACAGTAACTCTTTTTGTTTCCATGTCATTAAGGTGTTATATTGGAAGCGCAAACACAGAGTATGAATTTTGAAGTGATTTTATGCTGCGAGTGTTATAGGAATTTTACTTGACTATGGATGGACTTGAACTGCAGACCTTTGGCTCAACAGTAGGTGATGATTACCATTGCACCACGACCACCCCACTTCACAGCTATAAAAGTAAAAAGCAGACTTGATGTCAAACTTGTGGAAGAGGATGCCTACCCGAAACCTCACATCGCTCGGGGCTACTTTCCACAGAGTATCGTTTACCTGTAACTAAGGTTTTGGCGATCCTGGACTCACAAAACGAAGGCCTCTATGCCAGATAAAGAAAGCGATTCTATATGTGGACCCCTGGACCGGCTGCTGGAACTAATATGCAAAGTGGCTTATCGTTTTAATGATGTCAGAGTCATTATAAGAAGCCACAAGAAGGTGTCAGTGGGCTGCGTATATTGCAGGGTAACCTGCACATGCATTCGATTTTTTTTTCTCTTTAATTGGGGCTAGTGCTAACAGATAGCATAGAGCACTGTGACCAGACTAGGCCTATTGTGTCTGCTAGTCAATTAGACGAGGAGTTCCTCTAATTTCTTAATAAGGTTGAGGATATCCCTCGTAGGAGTAGAGAGGTTAATTTATTAAGATGATATCTCAGACTACACTGTCCCGAAAGGTAGCTGTCTTCTGATATTGACTCTATTATATTTGAGAATATTGATGGAGTGTTTGTTCAAGGGTCATATAATTCTTTTCGACTGTCGGAGTGCTTGAACGCTGTTCCAAAGGTGCAAATGTTACGGTATTCCCCACTTGCCTAGGAGCTACTTAATTTTCGACTTGAGAATTCCGCAGAAAGGTTCGGCACCTATGCATCTTTCGCTGGAACCTTTCCTTGTTGCGCTTATTGCTCTTGTGCCCTGGCACGCATCAGAGTTTGACGTTGTTTCTTGTGGCTAGGACCTGTGAGCATTATGGCATTCCTTAACGCATTTTGAGTTCGTGCTATATGGGCTCAACTCTCTCAGCGCTGCTTGAAGGTCCGAGAATATATTTCGGGGTTAACTTCCCCGCAGAACATGCATGATAGCGACTTGCAGCAGGTCTAAGCTATGGGGCCCCGCGTTCATAGTGTTGGATCTTTCCGATCCATACGCATCTGTTGCCTACCCAAACAGCGTTCGTTGTCCAGCAATCCTCTCATCCACTATACTGCCATCATTACCTTTTTGAGGCAAAGTTCTACCGTGGCATAATCTTCTTCGTTTATTTTATAGGATCCACTTCTTGCCGCAGGTGATGGCGCGATTCAAGAAAGGATCAACAAGCTGTCTGTCAGGTAATGATAATGCAACCTCCTAACGTCATAGTATATTCGTTGGTGTTATGACGTGGAGCACTCATCTTTCTAGTTTTTTTATTTTATTTTTCGGACAGTTGAAAATTGGCAACTAATGGCTGCAGTTGGGTCTTCCAACCTTGTAGCAATGCTATAAGAGCCTTACCTGGATTTTCTTCAACAGCTGCCGCTGCTTTCTCGGATCTCTTCTTTATATTAAGAAATCTTCTTAAACCAGTTCCGAACTCTGTCTACTTTTACACAAGCCAAGAACATTTTCTGAAATGTTGCAGCTGCGTTCATGCCCTTTAACTGCAACTTCTAGTTAAAAGGGCTGGTGCAAGCATTCTTTATTTAAAGAAAATGTCAATGAACCAGTTGTGTAGATATGTTGATTGTCAGAAAAGTTTAATTGCGTTAAACAAACTTAAACTTTATTTCTTATTTTTCTTCATAACCTCATGCAATAACCACCAATAAAACATTTCGATTAAGAGTTAATTCTTGCTACTAATGCAGATGTGTTTAGGTCCATATCTACCATAATAACCTAATAGCCCTTGCCATATAATTTATGGAGTTAGAAGACCATTTAATGAAAGGTAGAAAATCGCGTTAATCTATTCATTTCTGAATGGTTAATACTTTTATGGAAAATGAGCTTTGCAGTCTTTTACAAGTATATTTCCATGCTTCGACTTTTAATATTCTTGACCTACGTATGTATATAGTATTGACACTTGACCTTTTTCTCGCCTATGCTTCTCCTGAATCCGGAGAAATACATATCTCCCTTAAAGTCACCTTCTATCGCAAATGCCATTTCGTATTGAAAGGCTTCCAAGTATACCATATACCAGATGTGCCCCTTGAACTTAATCCATAAATCCGTACCAGAAATATCCTCACAGACAATGAAAGCGAAAATCGATTGGATAAATAACCTTTCGGCCCTGTAGTCGCTCCCCAACAAAACGGGAGAAAGCAATACAATAAACAAATAAAAGTACGAACTGCTGAAGAGCATAAAGCGTCTGTTCGGTCGGTAGGACTCGAATCCTGCCAATAATAATAAAAGCAACAATAAAACGTTAAATGATTCATTTACTATAACGAAAAATAAATCCCAGGTGCGTATTGGGATTAAGCGTCTGTTATCGCCTGGTGACGAGGCGGATGATGCGACCGAAAGGACAATATGGTGAAAATACGATTATGGGAGTCTATGAATTAAATCGCTTATTTGGAATTTTGCTCATGTCCTTTTGGTTCTCTATCCCCCGGGTCCTGATGTGTCATTTTTTTTTGTGCGAAGATATTTCTGAATTGTGAACTGCCGACATTGTGTCTTAAATGAGTAGAGCTTTCGCTAGATCAGAGGAAAGATGACAGGAAAAATATAAATTTAAAGTTGAAAAGAAACTGCGGATTGGTCCGAAAGTCCGTAGTTATGCATACATGTCATAATGCTTCAAGATGACACTCTGATGTCATTTCATACATAATACATAATATTATATCATCCGCTTTAGTCGTCGGTTCAATAGAAAATGGAAAATCGGGTTTGGCCAAATCTCCTTTCTTTCAATCGCTTATCAACAAATGCAAATATTCCCATTATCCTCATCACCCGGAACATCACACTACCCATGAGGTTATGCAGACTTGCGTTTGAGGATATATCATTCGCTCCCCCGACAATTGTAGGCGTGATTTATTCAGTAAAGCTTGCCCGAGCGTCAAGGTTTTTACGTGAGTGTGGAGTTTTCAGATGAAATAACAATTGACACGTCATTGCCGCAGTTAAAGTGCTACGAGGACTATTGCCAGTCAAAACTGGTCTTTTGTTCAGCCTTGGTGGTGTGGTCGGTGCGAGTGTGGAAAATATAATTTATTTAAGGTTAAACGAGCTCACACTTGCATTGGGGTGAATGAAATTGGCTTAAACATTTCATTTCGGAATCGACGAGAAGGAGACAATCGTGCCAGTTTTCAGGATAATAACATTAAGGGGGAATAGGGCTTTGGACTCATATGTTATTGTGCAGATTGCCATCATGACAATGGTGTAGTCTCTATTGTTCTTAGTTCCCTTTAGGTTAATTAAATGACTTAAAGGACAAAGTAATATTTTACCGAATTATATCAGAAAATCCTTGAGAGATTGAGAGCAAACTACGATGGAGAATGCCAGTCACAGAATTGTTTCTATTTTAAGGCAAAAAAAATTAGTGGAACAAACCGGACTAGTGGACCGATGCCTATGTATGGTCCGTACAGTTCGTGTATGAATCCCTCTTTTATTTTCCTTCAACAGAAAATTTAGTAACTCAGGATCAACTAGCCCAGAGCAAAGAAGTTGATCGTGCTTGTCCTGCTGTCCCTGCTCAATACAAGCTGATACACAGCTCCCACGTGGCCTCTCCTAGATAGCTGGCCTGGCATCTGCCGGGTAGTGAACTCGAAGCTGAGGGTCACCGATCAGTCGAACAACAACCATGTTGATCACTGATCACTCCTCTAGCATCCGAGATGTATGAACCTTCCGAGAAGCCTATATTGACTAGATGGTTGTACCTTTTTGTAGTCAAAATGAGGATATCTATCTAGTCGAGTAGGACAAAGAAAGTTTGATGTCATCCACAATCTACAATCACAGGAGACCGCTAGGACCTTTCCAATCGACTTTTCTCAATCTTTCACAAAGTCCGATGACAACAGTAAAATCCACAGACCAACAGTGGAAGCATTGCTAGTGCGCCATCAGAGACGCTGCCTCTGATGTGCTGGGTTTCAAACGCCGTGGTTTGATGAGTATTGCAAGCAAGCCCATGTAGCAAAGCATACCGCCTACAAAGCCATGCTACATAGACGAACGAGAGCCGCTCGTAAGCTCTACGAGCCGAAAAGGAGAGAGGAACGCACGCCTTTAAGAAAGAGAAAAAGAGAGCACGAAAAGCGTGAGATCGAGGAGATGGAGAGATGCTACCATAGGAATGACGCTCGCCAGGGCTCTGTAACAAGCCTGTAGGAATGAAGACGGACAACTAGTAGTAGAGTCACAGTTGATTCTGACAATATGGAAAAACCACTTCTGTAGACGGCGATGATAGATCGTTGATACTTCTGTCAGGGAAAATGATCCATTCGCAACGGATGAAGATACAAGATTAGAAGATACAATTCCGTCCACCTGACCTGGATATAATTAAGCTTAAAACTAACAAAGCCGCGGGCGCAGACGGCTTGGTAGGGCGCATGCATCGGTTCATCTCTAAAATATGGTCGGAGGAAAGCATGCCCAACGAATGGAATCTCAGCATCGTTTGCTCAGTCCATAAGAAAGGAGACCCTTATCAGTACCCTATCAGTGTGGATTCAAGCCAGGTAAATCCACAATAACCAAATTTTCACTGCGGCAGATCTTGGAAAAGACCCAAGAATTCCAAATTGACACACACTATCCTTTTATTAATTTTAAAGCCGCATAAGGTGCATAGGATGATCTATACCGAGCCATGTCTAGTTTCAACATCCCTGCCAAGCTCGTTCGATTGTGCAGGATCACAATGGAGAACTCTCGCTGCTCCATTAAGGTGGACAGAGAATTAACCTAGACTTTTGATGTTAAAAAAGGATTTAGGCAAGGTGACGCACTATCATGAAACTTTTTCAACATCATACGAGACTCACTGGCCAACACAAGAGGTACGATCTATTTTAAGTCTGCGCAATTGCTTGTGTACGCGGGTGACATTAACGTAATCGTGCGGGCGCAGCGAGACGTCAATGTAGTGTTCAAATGCACTGAAGCAGAAGCACAACACCGACGTCTTGGCCAAAACGTCACAATTGACGGCTACAAATTTAAAATTACCAAAGACGTCGTTTATCTTGGATCACTAGTGACCAGCGACAACAATACCAGCGCGGCGATCAAACGCACAATTACTCTGCTGCTTCTTTGGGCTCAAAAGGGCATTTGAGAAGTAGAGTCCTCTCTCGAAAAACCAAGGTAGCAGTATATAAATCATTGATCATCCCGGTCCTCCTTTACGGCGCAGAGGTCTGGACCTTAACGAAAACGGATAAGGATGCCCTTAGTCGCTTCGAGAGGAAAATTCTACGTTCAATCTATGGTCCCGTTTATATACACGGAGAGTGGAGGAGAAGATACAACGATGAACTGTACGGGCTGTACAGCGACATCGGCCTGGTACGACGCCTCCGGATCCAACATCTAAGATGGCTAGGCTATGTAGAGCGAGTGGACATCACAGCTGCGACACAGTCTTCGAATCCAACCCTGAGGGACAACGCAGCAGAGGACGACAAATTCTAAGGTGGCGAAAACAGGTGGAAGGGGACCTTAACTAACTAAGAATGCGGTACTGGAAACAACTGGCAAAAGATCGTGCCAGCTGCACATCAGAGTGTAGCGCCATCTAAGAAGAAGAAGAAGAAGTTTCCTATAGTGTCCTTAAAATTCAAGGCAGTTCTTTTCCGACTTATCTACCTCTTGATGTCGGGGTGCCAGGATTAATCGAAATGATATAATATCATAACGCGCCCTGTCGGCCTCTATGATTGATGAGCATTCATAATATCATTCCGTATTTATGGAGTATGGAATCCTTAATTATCCAAACCCGTGGAGCAATATATTGCGTTATAATCACTTTGTCCATTTTTAAGTTCAATCCTGCGCTCCCACCCTCCCCAGCCTTCTTCAAAGTATCATTTTGACTGAGATCTTAACACCATGGCGTCCTTATTTAAATTTTAATTACAATGTCGTCATTCCGTTTTATTTTTCAGTTTTTTGCTTTGCTCCTTTTGAAGTCCCTCATCGGCAATGTAACGCATTTACGAAACGAATTCCTGGAACACAGCCGCTATATGACCGCCAAGCAGCCAAGAGATATTTATTGCCCCGGGCAACAAATGAAACGATGTATATTTCATAAAGCACGCTCATGCTCACACACACACGCACTTTCATTTCATATTTTCATTTCCATACATTATGCTTCACTTTCTGTTTGCCTTCGTGCTTCCATTTACATCCGACACAATCGGTGAATAAGAAATCCGCCATAAATCCTGCCTCAAAGTCGGATGCTTAAACATAACATAAATTATTTTAACGCCCAGTCGCATGCATATTCGTACGCGTTCGAATACATTTCCATACGCGGCCACACATATGAATAGGACTACCTTGGTATGTAGTCAGTTTCGCGCACATCACTGCAGCCAGACTGGGAGAGATGAAGGATGCAGCAGAGGAAATGGAAAATGAAATTGCCACAGTAACGAGACCAAAGCACACATTTGTGTTCCTCATTCGGGTCGATCATGTGCGTGCGCGTGTATGTGGGGGTGAAGAACTTAGGATTGTAACCATAACTTTGTTAAGTCCATCAACATCAACATAAATCGTTTTATGCGCTTTGTGAGACGAGCACATATTTGGTCGCGCGTTTTATTACTTCATTTCGGACATAAAAATTGCACCGTTATTGTAACATCATCATTGCGGCAAGGACCCCCAGTCGCACTATGGCATGTCCTTTTATCGGGCGCATCGTTAAATCTACCACTTTGGAACTGCTCGTGCCGCAATGAAGCGTATTTGCTCAACTGAAACAACCATAAGGCAAACAAAAAGGACAAAGGGCATTATCATCCCTTTTCCCTGAATTGAGAACAAACTTTCACGCTATCTTGGACGAGCCAAGTTTCCACACATACATACCTCAAGGCTATCAAGTGGTGTTTAAGGATTTTCGTTTTTTTCTTGATTCAATTAAACCGTGAGTAGTTCTGTGAACCTGACAGACGAATATGAATGGAATAGCTAAAGGATTAAAGGGAATTCGGGTGTAAAGCTGTTTAGACGTCTTTGAAACATAAATAAACCCATAAAGTGTAAAACTTTGCTTTGCTTCATAGGCAGGAGGAGGTCGTGGTGGTTTCACTCTTTTTGATTAAGTTAGCCGGATCTTTTACAGTTTCGTTTACTTGCGTTTGAAACTTTACTTTTCAAATGTTCGGTTAAACTAAAGTTCCATTCGAAATAGTAAACTTGGCCTGTTTTGTTTTTTGCTTGCGGGGAAGAGTTTCGAGTATTTGGATAAGCAGAACAAAAGTTAGTGTTGAGGAATACAAAATGACAATTTTTCCAACTTTTTAGTTGAACCGAAGGACACTCTATTCGCAGTCTATCGTCGGTTGGTTAGGCTGTTAAAATGTTAATGCCATGCAACTTAAATTGGTTTCCTCGCGCAACTTATAGATGGTTAGATTGTTTTCCAAGGAGATAGTAACCACAACTCAGCGAAAATTGTAAGACCTTATTAGATGCCTTCGAAAAACCTCATTTCACATTTTGAGAGCATTTTTATCCCAACTGCCTGACCAATTTCAAAGTGGATTTCGGCCAACCTGATTTAGCGCTGGTGGGTCTCGGTCCAAAGAGGTCAACAATCGAAATAATTTTAAAATATTAATACGGATAGAAAATTGAGATGTAATTGGATTGATTAAGCCAACAAAACAGAGTTAGCCCCGACATATAATCAATAACCATTTCATGAGCCTCCTAATAAGATCTAAAATGTGTTATGGTTCAATCTAGCCGTCAATACTTCTCTTGATTGTGCATGGTCTATTTTGAAATCTCCATGAGCTGACGATGTTTTGGGTCAAATTTTGTCGAAAATGTCGTGGCAATGGACGGCAACTCTGCTAACCACTAAGCCGCTAAACAACTTCCAAAGCATGGTAACGGTCACCCCTTCCTAACACCACATCACGCATTCGACAGCTGGCTTAATTCTTTTTTTTTTTTAAGAGCATTCCACATTCATGTGGTTCGGCTAAAAAACGAATCTCTAAATTTGACTGTGGGTCCGAAGACAGGCTTCCGGATCAACTGATGAGCATTCCGGACGAGACGGGGTGGAATGCAATTGGTTAGCTCACTTGAGAACTGTTTGTTAAAATAACGATAAAACACAGAGAGATAGGAGGCATTACGTCGATGTTGGAGTAAGTCGATCGACTTCGCGATAAAGTTTTATCGTTTAAGGAAACATCGTTTGAGGAAACCTAGACATTTTGCAGCATCCTTGGCGACAACTAAGAATAAAACTCTTAGCAAGGATGGGAAGTCTTTCGGTTTCATCGACACAAGCGCCATTCAAGGATAATGGCTGATTATTCATGGTTAGCTTGAGTGACAGTGGACAGCATTGTGTCTCGGAAGCATGAAATTCCACACTATTGTTTAAACCTCATTTAATTATGCTATCAAGGATTTAATGTGCTTAATATACGCCGGCGTTCCAGTTCTACAGCCGAAGAGCAGGGACGTGAGTCCGGGACGAATATGATAAGCTGAGAGCGCTGTCATCAGCGAAGGAGAGTATTGAATTAGAAAAAGCAGTTTTATAAAAATGAGGAAAAGTGTCGGTAACAGAACAGAGCCCTGGGGAACACGAGCGTTTACTTGGTGAATATCAGACTTGAAACCGTCCAAAACAACTTGAATTGAACGGCCCGAAAGGTAATTTCTAATCCATAGATAGATCTGTTACTGGGGAAACCGTACTACCGGTCATTAAGAAGTTTCCGCGTTTCAAGATATTTCATAAGCTGACGGTTTATTAGGGCTTCCATGGTTTTAGAAAAAGGGACATTAGTGCTATGAGTTGCCCTTTTTAGGGAAGGGCTGGACAAATGCTGTTTTCCATCTACTCGAACATAGACCAGAAGAGTAGGAAAGATTAGAAAGCGTACGCAGTAATTTTGCCAGAGTGGAAAAACACCTTTTCAAAAGTAATGGGGGGAATACCATCAGGACCAATGGAGATCTTTGCAATTATAAGAGTGCGAAAGTGGATCTGTCCCATGGAAAATTTCACGCTCTCAAATACAGGCGGAGACAAAGTGGAGCAGTGGAGCTCTAGGAGCATTGAGCTGGTTGAAAAATGTGCGGCTAGCAGATTGGCTTTGTCTAAAGAGCTGACAGCTGGGATGTCATTGTAAATGAGCATAGGGATTGAGGACGAAGCAGAATTCTTTATTTATTAGAAAAATTTAGCACTTTTTCTCAACTTTTGGTCGTAGGAGAATTGGACACGTCGACACAATACATTACAGTCATTTCTGATTGCATGGTTTGCAGTCTCCTATGAACTTGTTAACCGCAAGAGGAAACCGGAGCTAACTTTGCAATTAAAGAACCAACGAAAAGTGCTAGTGATGGAATGGCGGCTACGGTGGACGATGGAGGTTGTTACAGTGAGGACAAAAGAGACTCATATACCGGACTCTCCGGACAACAGAAGAATATACCGGTTCTATGAGCTGGCATAACTTGAAGGGAAAGAAGATAAGATCTCTAAAGATGAAGGCAAATTAAATCGGCTCGTTAAAGAGTTAATCGCAAAGTGCGATATCGAACAACAGCAGAAAAAGTAGCAACTAGAACAGCTGAAGCTGCAACAACTACATCAGCAGAAGCAACAACATCATCCACAACAACATCGGCAGTTACAGCAAGACCATCAGCAATTTATCTAAAAGGCATTGATCCTGCAGAAGTTTCGAGAAGAGCTCGAAAACGACATTAAGAAATTCGAAAGGGACGATCTCAAGTTCGTGGAGGTCATGCCGTTTACCACGTTCGCGGCTAAGGGTAAAAACCTTTTGTGATCATTCTAAGGCTCTGTCATGTCGTAGTTAACTGTACTGCATGTTGCAGTCTATAAAAAGATGTGTTAAATGTGATAAGGAGCACAAACACTGAGGCGGTCTTCTGCGTAACTTCTAAGTAGAAGATATAGTGTGTGCCCTGCAAAAGCCAGGAGGTCCCGCAGCTCATCAAAAAGTTCCAGGTTCGGAAACAAATAGACGAAGAAAGGAGACGTCAAAAGAACCGCTTATTTTGAAACAAAACCATGGTTCAAAATATTTCAAAGGATAGACACGGAACTGAGACTGATCTTACAACCCTCCATGGTCACATATCCTTTCTAAGAATGGGCTCTTTCTTGAACTTAGCACTAATAGACACAAGACTTGAATCGATTACTGCAGGTCGCTACTATCGTAACTGCCCATAAACAACGCAGTACACAAATCAACATTACGGCTCATCATATCTGTACGAGTGATCCCGTAGATAGGTTAAACAATCACGACTACTACGAGGGTGGTTCGATAAGTACTTAGCCTACAAAAGAAAAACAAAAATTTTGGAGAAATGACGATTTATTTTTCAATATAGTCTCCTTTTAGCTCGATACACTTGACCCAGCGATGCTCCAACTTCTTTAACCCGTCTGAAAAATACGTTTTCTCGAGGTCTGCAAAGTAGGCCTCCGTGGCGGCGGTGACCTCCTCATTCGACTGAAATTTCTGCCCGGCGAGTGACTTTTTCAAGTTTGGAAACAAAAAGAAGTCGCACGGGGCCAAATCTGAAGAATACGGTGGATGGGGTAGCAGTTCGTAGCCCAATTCGACCAATTTGGCCGTGGCGAGGGCAGAGGTGTGAGCCGGTGCGTTATCATGCTGGAAGAGCACTCTTTTCTTCGCCAAGTGGGGCCGTTTTTTCTTCAATTCGGCGCCGAATCGGCCCAATAATTTGGCATAGTACAGCCCTGTGACCGTGGATCGATGTGGATCACACCTTGTGAATCCCAGAAAACGGTGGCCATCACCTTCCGGCCGATGAGACAGTCTTCGCTTTCGTCGGAGCACGTTCGCCGGGTGAAGTCCACTGTTTCGACTGTTCCTTGGTCTCTGGTGTGTACCAGTGGATCCATGTTTCGTCGACTGTCACGAAACGACGCAGAAATTCCTTCGGATTGCACTTAAACAGCGTCAAACACTGCTCTGAAGTGGTCTCACGGTTGCGCTTGTTGTCCGGAGTGAGCAAACGCGGCACCCATCGCACCGACAGCTTTCTCATGCGCAAAATTTCATGCAGGATATGACCCACGCGATCTTTTGAAATGCCTACTGTCTCAGCTATCTCGCGCACCTTCAATCGGCGGTCTGCCAATACGAGATCGTGGATTTTTGTCACGTTATCCTCCGTGGTAGTCGTTTTCGGGGCACTTGGACGTGGCTCATCAAAAAACGACGTGCGACCACGTTGAAACTCGTTAAACCAATTTTTGATGGTCGCCATCGAAGGAGAAGAGTCACCGCACATAGCATCCAAACGCTCTTTGATTTCGCTGCGCGATTTTTCATCCAAAAACAAGAATCGGATCACCGACCGATCAGACAATAGAATAAGAAGGAGCTGAGCTGATCCCCTCAGGAGTCATAATTCCTCTGAGGAAGATGTTTTTCCTAAGGTGACATAGGGCAGCACACTCACATAGCATGCACTCTGCAGTTTCCTCGTCCTCAAGACAGAGTCGACACTCGGTTTCAGACGAGAGATTAATTTTGTTGAGATGATATCGACTCTATTACATTTAATGATATTAATAAAGTTTTTTTGTTCAGGGGCCGTATGAATCTTTTCGATTGTTGGAATCATTGAACGCTGTTTCAAAAGTGCAGGTGTTGCGATTTCTCTGCACTTGTCTAAGAGAATCTTCGCACTTAATCTTCGACTTGGGAATGTCCAAGAAAGGTTCGGCACCTATGCACTGGTATGTACCTTTCGCTGGAACCTTTTGTAGCAAGTTGGTCGTTGATTTCGTTGCCCTTTATGCCCTTGTGTCTGGCACCCACCAGAGTTTAACCTTCGTATTTTGAGTTCGTACTATACAAGCCCAACGATTTGAGCGCTGTTTGATGGTCTGACAGTATATTGATAGATATATTGTACCTCTTACGCCCTTCTCTTAATTTAGGTTAATGCACGTCAAGATAGCGAATAGTTCGGCGTGGGAGACACTAGGGCTTCCGTGTTTTCCTATTTGGTCCAAAGATGCAAGCGCCAACAACGGAAGCGTCTTTTTTTTTTAAGTTCGATTAGGCTTAGCTAGAAAACCTTTTGGGAAGCTGGGGAAGGATAGAATAAGAACAATAAAATCAACAAGAAAGACAAAATGATGTCTGTGTTACCGTTTCAGATAATGAATTAATCTTTTTTTAGCCTGAAATGGATGCTAAGCGGCTAAATGACGTCTACTTTCGTATACCAGTTTAGAAAAAAAATGTGCAGTCTTTCTATTGAATTAAAATAACGATTAATGTTCAAGAAGTAACAGGAATTTGGTAATTTTGCGGGTTGTGATGGTCATATTTTCGTAAATATATCTGAAGAGCTTTGAGAAGGTGGTCCATAGAGCCCTGTCTAAATGGGTTGAGGTCAATAAAATCATCCCGGATAACCAATTCGGTTTCAGAGCGGGGCATGACACTATTCATGCCGCATCGAAACTCGTATCGGATATCCAATGGAACAAATGCAAGAACCAATGCACGGCTGCCTATCTGATTCACTTGGAAAAAACTTTCGACACCGTATGGTTAGACGGACTTTACTACAAGCTCAGTCGGTTGGGCCTAAGTAAACCACGGCTATAAATGATTTTTGACATGTTAACCTTTCTACCGGTTCGTTGTGAAAATTGCCAACGTGACTTCTACCCAAACATTTGAAATCAAAAATGGACTGCAACAGGGTACGGTCAATTCGCCGATCCTTTTTAGCATTTACCTAAGTGATCTACTTGTATCTCTTCACCACTCAATAGCGTACGCAGACAACCTAATCGCGTACAGATCAGGTCCAACGATCGACGTTATTGTTACTCTTCTGCAGCGTGACTTCGAAAAAATTCAGCAGTATTGTGATAACTGGAAGTTGAAAATCAACTTCCAGAAATCAGAATCTATATTGTTCAGAACGCCTTTGTCTAGGGCCTCTCGGGACACTAGAAAAAACTGGCTCAGGTTCTTAATTTCAGGACCGGATGGGCGTCCACTGGCGAGGCAAAGTGTAGTCAGATGCCTTGGGATCGTGCTGGATCATTTTCTATATTTTGACAAACATGTAGATGCTGCTCTGGCAAGGATCCGGGGCACTTTCGCTCTGACAAGATGGCTGTTTCATAGCAGCCAACTTGATTCCAGGGTGAAGGTAATCTGCTACATGGCCTTAATCAGACACATGGTTGCTTATGGATGTCCCGTCTGGTTCAATGGGAGAGCCAGCTTAATGGAAAGGATTCGGGTGTTTGAGAGACAATGTCTTAGGATTTGTCTTGGGCTACATAGGACTCCCGAATCTGAGTACACGAAATTTTACCCGAACGAGGTCCTATACAATGGGGCCAGGATTTTACGGGTGGACAATTTTCTGATAAAACAGATTCGAAGCCACGTTGCAAGAGCAATGACTTCGGCCAATAACCTGATCTCCGGGGCTTACCACGAGAGGGTGCGCCTTAACGGCATTGTCCCACCAGAGGCATTCCTCTATTTAGACCAATGTGGGCTAATCCAAGATAGATTGGCGGTACCGCTAATTTTCCACGTAGCCCGAAATTCCGTGGAACGACGGTTCCTCTACGAACGTGACATCGCGCTCCGCGAGCCCGAGCGCCTCAGGTTCATTAGGTCAAATTCATGTCGAGATCGAGAGGACGTCGTCCGACGTCAACGTTTTTGGTGGCTGGAGCGGACTACGTCTGTGATAAATTTTGATAGATCAGCAAGGCAAAGCCCGCGAAACACCAATGGCAGGCTTTCATAAGTTATTGTAGTATAGGGTAGGTTAGGGTAGGCTAAGGTAGGCTTAGGTATGTTGGTGGGTAGGTTAGGTTGATTTTAGAAAAAAAATAAAAATAAAAAATTTAAAAACAAAGCAAAAAAAAAAAATTATAAAACATAATAAAAAAAAAAATAAAACAAAATAAATAAAAAAAAAAGATATATATACAGTATATAATATACATATATTATGTACATATATATTTTTGTATATACATATATTGTAGTTAAGGTAGATTAAGCTAGTTTTAAGTTAGGTTTAAATTTTATATAAGAAAATAAAAAAAATTTAACTATTTTAATTATGATATATAATTTTTTTTTAACGAAAGGTATAATTTAATCTGCTTACTTTAGAGTGTGCGTATAGAGCCAGTAAGATATACAGTCGAAATCGGAATCCCGACAAAGGTTCATGCTAATTGTACTAACCAAATACGAACTGCTGCCCCATCCACCGTATTCTCCAGATTTGGCCCCGTGCGACTTATTTTTGTTTCCAAACTTGAAAAAGTCACTCGCCGGGCAGAAATTTCAGTCGAATGAGGAGGTCATCGCCGCCACGGAGGCCTACTTTGCAGACCTCGAGAAAACGTATCTTTCAGACGGGTTAAAGAAGTTGGAGCATCGCTGGGTCAAGTGTACCGAGCTAAAAGGAGACTATATTGAAAAATAAATCGCCACTTCTCCAAAACTTTTGTTTTTCTTTTGTAGGTAGTACTTATCGTACTTATCGGACCACCCTCGTTGCGGTGCTTTCAATAGTAGATGGGTTCTAATTTGAGCAAATTACGTTTATATAGAGAAATACAAAATATTTTTTCACAAAAACTGAAAATTACTGTTAATTTTTAAACATATCTAGGTTCAATTTTCAACATGAAAAAAAAAGTCATTGATATGACTATGAACTGGAACGTAATCAAGAGACCAGATGGTACTGCCTTGCATGCGGTACGTTGCCCAAAATAAAGAAATTAATTTCCGTGGTTCTCAAAGGTAAATTTAACTTTATTCCAAGCAAATAATGCGTGTCATACTACCGGCTACAAGAAGTTTAGTAATTAAAATGGAATCCCATGTCTATAAAGAGGGGCCACAGAAATGATTACAGCATATTTTCCTTGAAAAAGTCTATGAGGCGGGCACATGTACATACGTACATAAACCCCATCAACTAAGCAATCTACATCTATATCCCTAGGAACAACAGTTTACTACCTGTAATAACACATGTAATAGCTCTAAACATATTTAATTTAATTTTAGTTACAAGTCTACATTACAACCAGCCTAACAACACGATTTCCGCACTCCGGTCGTAAATCTCTTTGCATTTCCGCTTGTAATCGGCATCCTACGACAGGTTGCCCATGTTTATCTCCATTCACTGCCTCGCATCTCCCCTGTTTCAGTAGAAAAATAAAACCAGACCAGACAAACAAATCCATTTTCACACGCCAGGACTTAATTATAAAACTTTAAATTTATGTCCAGTCTCATAATCCGGAAACAAGATTTTGATTATACTGCTGCCCTGCCCCGGGACCGTCGACCCCCGATGTGGTTATGTTGCTCTGGTAAACTCAATTTATTTACATGAATGCCAATCTGTTGTCCTGTGGCATCCTCTTTATCTCCACCATTGAGTCGACATCGTAATAAGTAAAAGCGAAATCGTTGAAATGATCCGTTAAAATGTTTTGCGCCTTTAAATGGCCATAAATTCCGTTCCGCTTATTCGAAAGACTGCGGGTACTTTTCAACAAAACAATGAAAACAAATAACGCACACCTGAAGTGCCAACAGTCATCATTGCCTTCATCACGCCTCAGGGATGCTCCGTCACATCCACGCATCTGCTCCAAATGCATATTCGGGATTTTATTGCTTCATCGACGATTTACTTCAAAATGGTTTGGGCTCATATTTCTCCAGTTCCTTTCCCGGATCCGGAGGGGTTTTTTTATCTTTAGATTGATTGATGGCTATGGCTGACGAGGGCGTGAATGGATTTTCAATTATCGATGGATTTTCACGAAAACATCGTTATTTCGATGTTATTCCGTCGGATTTTCCGAGTGAAAATGGAAATTTTAGTTTAAATTCGAGTTGGAATGTGTGATTGGGTTGGATTTGGGGTTTTTTTGTTTGTTGGGAAGAATACTTTTCGAACAGGTGTGATGAAAGGTTTAGTGGGAAACCGGAAATGCTGCCATCACTCGACGAAGTTTGATTTGAAAGAAGAAAGTTTGTCTTCCTTGTCTTTCCCTGCAAATTTGTCAGAAAATGAAAAGGTGAAGGAATTCTTTGGAAGATATTTTCATAAATTCTCCAATCAAAGAATGTAAAAGTTTTCGAAAGAGTTACTTGCTTTCTTTGTTTTCAGTTGTCCCTTCTTAGACAGAAGGTGAAGTACGAGTTTTTGTTATCCTTGGGACGTTTTTAGTATGGTTTTGCATTATCTATCACACATGCCAGGGCACTCAAGACTTTATGTAATAATGTAAAAAAAGTTCATAGAAAATCACTTTACCATTATCGCAGTGTCTTTTTTGACCATTCTCTATCAATGGCTCATCTCACGCAATTCTTCCCTGAATAGGTCAGGCGGCACGAGCACTTATTTGATATCAAAGTTAGATTAAAGCTTTTGATGCTTATTTAATCATTTCCATTTCAACTCAAACTTGAATGAGAAATACTGGGATTTGATAAACCCTCGTGGGGAAAGGATGAATCTCTCGCCCTTAAATATACCTATGGGGAAAAGTTCCATTGGAGGCTGTTCATTCTCTCTCTGGCAGTGAGGGGAATAAAGTTCGTTTGGGTTCACTCTTCTCATTTTTTGTATGGCTTTTTGTGGTATAGACTAGAATCAACCGCGATTTTGTGTCCCTAAGGCTGGCATTTTAAAGTCCAGCGTAAATTTAATTTGCGACGAACTTTTTTGGCGCTACTCGTAACAGTATTTCAGTTATTAAGTAATTTAAAAAAAAAGGTTAACTATGTATGTGAGGCAATCAAAATATCATGAATTGCACGATGGGCTATATTTTTTCCCGCCTAGGATATGTACACTTTAGTTGACTGAGGGTAAGGTTAATTTAGGGATGTTGAGTCATTACTGTGTAGACCTAGGTATTCGATTTTTGAATTTGCAATTGATTTCTCCTTGAAGATTTGAAATCAAGGTGCGAATGATTTTGGTCATTGCTCACATATGCTAAGGGATCTTACTAAGTCCTAGTATTTAATGCAAATGTTGGGAAGCTTTTATCGGGTGTACGCATTCATTTTAAGGATTTTTCCGTAAAAAAATAGTTCCAAAGTATTCGCTAACTATTGAGTGGAAAAGGTATAATACAGTGATTGCCAACTCAGCTAATTTTTGAAAATTATATACAGGGTGTCCCACGAGCAGTGTGCCAAAAAGCTAGAGCGTGTAGGTCTGGTCAAGATAAGAAAAAAACCGTATGGGAGGAGGGGGTCTATTCCCCCCGTTTAGCCGGGAGGGGCAATTTTCTAAAAAAATTACTTAATTTGGAACAAAAATTATTAAAAATCAACAGTTACATCCACAATGCCGTGATACACTTTTTTGTGAAGCCAGAAACCTCTTCTTTCATCTTATTTTTAAACGAAGCTGTTTTAAGGAACAGCTTTTGAGAAATGAATTTTCAAACTCAAAATTTTGAAAAAAAAATTTCGCACTATTTTTTTTTTCAAAATTGTATGTAATTAAGTACTAATTTTATTCCAAGAATTCCATTCTCTTATTAGTTCTTAGTTAAAAACAGAAAACCGGATGCAAAAATGTCTTGTAGTTTTGAGAAATTAAAAAAAAACTCGAACCATTTTTTTCTAAGAAAAACCTTATCTTGGTTTTAACGCGGCTGGACTTGTAGGCAAATTAATGTATGAAACATTGACCTCTTTTTTATTATTTTTAAAAAAATCGGAGTTTTATTATAAAAGATTTTCAATATGATCCCCATTTTTTTGAAGGCAAAGATTATATCTCCTTCTAATGGCTGCACATAAGTCTATGCTTGACAAATTTTCCTGCAATTTGACTCCAGCGACTTCAATCCGTTCTTTCAGTTGTTCCAAAGATACTATTTCCACTTCGTAAACATAATTCTTCATGAATCCCCACACATAAAAATCTAGGAGTTAAATCTGGTGATCTAGGTGGCCATTCCGTGGGGCCCCTTCTTCCGATCCAACGGTCACTAAAATTATCATCCAACCAGGTTCTAACCCGTAAGCTGTATACATAGGTAGTGTGCTGGTGCTCCATCTTGCTGGTAGATTAAATTATCTGCTATGGCCAAATTAACGTTGTCCATCAAATCGGGCAAAAGGTCTCGTAGGAACTGCAGGTATGATTCTCCATTAATAACGGCATTCAAAAACCGGGGCCCGATTACAGTTTGTCCAACAATACCAAGCCAAACATTACAGCTAAAGCGGTGTTGTGATTTATTTTGGTTTTTGTTGTGTGGATTGGATAAACTGTGCTTCATCCGTCCAGAATATCCTTGCAAAATAGTTTCGTTCAGTTTCATCTCGAAGCAGTAATGACCCACAAAATTCTGCTCTCAAAAACTTGTCGTTTGAGGTGAGTTCCTGAACTGGCCTAAAATGGTACGGGTGTAAGTTTTCGGTATGAAGCGCTCTCCATACTCTAGATTTGGGCACTCCAAGTATAATAGCTATCCTCCTTGTACTAAGGGAGGGATTACGTCGGACCAAATCCAAAATTCTTTCATCTAAGATTCCTGATCCATCTGTAACTGATCTTTCGCTTCTTCGATGCTCTAGCATTCCGTGCTGCTTAACATCCAATTTGGAAATGTTTTTTTATTAAAAACGCGATGCCTTTTATTTACATTTGGGTTGCAAATATTTTGTTTTTCAATAGAGAAAAATTGCGGTTTTATTGTCTTAAGGTCCTAGCGGGTAGAACCCATCGGCGGCGGGCGGGCCCAGACGAAATTGGCAGGTCAGTTTTCAGGCGTTATCAATGAAAAAAAGGATTAATCCAGGGTTATTCCAATACTGTGTCACTTTATTGTATCCTCATAAAACTCAGAATTTTTTAAAAATAATAAAAAAGCGGTCAATGTTTCATACATAAATGTGCCTACAATTCCAGCCGCCAAAAAAAAGATTTTTCTTAGAAAAAAATGGTTCGGGTTTGTTTTTTAATTTCTCAAAAACTACAAGACATTTTTGCATCCGGTTTTCTGTTTTTAACTAAAAACTAATAAGAGAATTGAGTTCTTGAAAAAAAATTAGTACTTAATCACACACAATTTTGAAAAAAAATAGTTCGAACTTTTTTTTTTTCATTTTTTTTTTCAAAATTTTGAGTTTGAAAATTAATTTCTCAAAAACTATTCCTTAAAATAGCTTCGTTCAAAAACAAGATGAAAGAAGAGGTTTCTAGCTTCACAAAAAAAGTATATCACGGCATTGTGGATGTAACTGTTGATTTTTAATAATTTTTGTTCCAAATTAAGTCAATTTTTTAGACACCCTGTTTATACAATGTATTTTTTTTTGTAGGGGCATCTAGAGCTGGCTGGTCCAGGTACTTGTTTTTGTTTTTTTTTCTTTTTTTTCTCTATCTTGTTTTCTTTTCTTTATTACCTATTATAAATCAATTATCTGCTTAGTTTAGTTCTGTTTGTGTTTTTTTTTTTTTGTAATTACACTTGTTTGCTTCACAACTTCAAAGATTATACGTCTTATGTGATAGCTTATGTTTAAATAAATAAATTCAAATTCAAATTCAAAAACCTCATTAATGATTTCATTACATTTGGTTCTATGCATTTTTAATTCGACTCTGAATCGTTGAAACATTTCTTGCAGACTTCACTCAAATGATCCATACGGGATATTGAGCTGTGCTCAGCTATAAACAATGCAAGCATGCCTTCAGCTCTTCGAGATTTAATTAATTCCTTGGGTGCAGGCGAAAAATTAATTTTTTTATTTTTGGAAATTAAATCAAATAATTTTATGTTTTTCGTACTCACTGTGCTTCTTCAAGTCATTCACTCTCGTATTTATTTCGCAATGGCAATAGGAACAAAAAGCTTTACTAGTGTCATTCGCGAGAGGTTTCAACCACTCTTTAAATTCTTCAAGATTTTCCCATTCACTTCTATATTTTCATAGCCGGTAAATCCAGCTTTAAATACAGCATACAAACAGTTCAAAAAAGTAGCACACAATTTAATATTTCAAATGGACGACAGAAATAACTAACCAACTACATAACGCGAGTTGCAAAGTTCTTCTGAAATAAAAAAAATCTTGCTAGGCATCTGTTGAATACATATAACGGTACAAAAAAATTTCTGAGGGAACCAAATATACGTCGTGATGAATGTTTTGAAATGGCACGGAGTTGTCACTGTTTTGGACAGGGTTTGTAGTACCAGGTGTGGTACTGAAAAGTTGCTAGAATTCACTAGATTTCCTTTTAGCAGCAAAATTTTATGATATATTTATCGTCGAGAGTCTTAAAAATCCGCTAGATCTAGCGACGAAATCGCTAAAACGGCAACTGTGTTTCTATTGCAGGCGATCATCCGAATTTCAAAATTATCGACAACTTTTGGAAAATGAAGATAAGCCTTTAAAATAAGTGAGCAGCACTCACTAGGGCTGTTATGTTGACTAAAAAATCCACCAATTTTATGAAATGCAACTTTAAGATATTGCCCATTTCATAATAAGTTTGAGTAAGAAAATGCGTTGTTGCATAGCAAACGATCCTATGGCTAAAATTTGTCAGCAAAGTACTTCACGGTTCTGTTATACTTATTTCTGTTAATAAAGGTAATTGTCGTCCACCTTCCATAACATGGGTTGGATCACTCTGTATTATACCTAGTTTTTTTATAACCTATGGTGCCATCAGACTGAGGGCTATTGATCACAAGATCACAATAGGTTTTCACTACTACTCAATTAATGTGGCACAAATCACAGATCCATACGGAGAAGAATAAAAAGCGCGTTTCCGAATCCCAGAGTACCAACTACTAATCTACAGAAAGGTCTTCCCGGCTCAACTGAATATTTTTTATACCGTCTTCCTGTTCAGTCGAGCATCCAGCTGTAGCATTAGTGATCACTCAGTTGAAGTTATTCCAATAGCACGGCCGCGACTATCTGCACTGTCAATCAAGTCGCTATTGCAGTCTTATTTTTGACAACCACCTTCTGTAGGATAATGGCCCTTTGGGTTTTGGCTCGGCTCAAATAATCAATTTTATAATCATCATTACAGGCTTGATCCAAGTAACTCGAAAGCTTCTCTTTACAGCTGGTGTTGAACGAGGGGTAGTACGGTCCACATGATTGCTTAGGATCTCATCGAGCGGAAGATTCATTTGCGGTTATGTTTAAGTTTTGGGGGTTATTTTCGTCATAATTTAGGCATTTAACCCGCGACGTGTCTAGTTGAAAACACATGTCACACTCATATATGTGCGACGATAGCACTTGTTATTGACGGTTGCTGCCCAGTTTGGTTTTTAAAGCTCAATAAGGCCCAATTGCGCCACCTTGATGCATGCAATGATGTCTCATGTTAGGCTGAAGGCACGATTTTGGCGATCGGTGAGTGTTCACCTAAAATATATATCATTTTGCAATATAATCTTCTACGCGTGCTGTACTTTCTCAAAACATCCAAGATAGCACTTCAAATAAAAATTCGGCTGATAGCGACACGGTGGGATAAAATTGTTCTCCTTTTTCTGTTCACATCGATATTGCGTGCGTTTTCAGATCAGCTCCATGTACAGTAGAAAACCTAGCTCCAGCGGACGTTTCTGATGTCTGTTCGTTACCAACATGTGGTTGAACTGGCGTAACTACTGAAAAGCTACTTCGGACAACACTATTAACATGCCACAGTGGCGTCATAATCAAAAACTGATTATTCCAAAATGGAAGAAGACCCTGTTCTTGAATTCATAATTAAAAAGAAAGAAAATATTTCTCTACATCAGCAGACATTTTCATTCATTGGTACTTTCAACCCCAATAACCGTCGTTAAATTTAATACAAGGTTTCCCTCACTAACTTTATTAGCACCGGGTTAGGCGTTTAATTTTGAAAATTAATCAGCAAAGGTTGTGGCTGGCATTTAATCCTATCAAATATCGTTGAATCCTCCTACGGCCACTTAAGCTCCGTCAGTTTGTAACCCAGCTAGTTTGCCTCCTTCAGATATGAAGAGGGAAACAGAATCCATTCAAATCACATTAAATGCCTTCATGGGAAGCCCCGCGAACGAGTCCCCACATGGACTAGCATCATCTTCACACTGCGAGTGTGTCACTCCGCAACATTGCTCGAGTTCATTACCTCCTTCCGCGTCTAATACGTTGCTCATTACATATTCTCACCGCCTTATAATGGAAATAAGCGCAATATATGAATGTGTGGGGTTTCTTGTCCTTTTTTCATTTTACTCGCGGGCGTCGGCGGGAGGTATGTACGAATGTTATTCCGTCGGAGTCCTTAAAATGAAAAAAAACGGTGAGAGAAATTGTTTTGACTGGAGTCGTATCTTCGTCAGTTAAAGTGTGTCATGATATGGTAATAGCGTTTAAACGAATTACCGCACCGAGGTACTTGTATAGGTACATATGACTGCGTGTGCAAAAGGATATACGTTGTGTAGGTAAGGATTTTCATAATTTTTTCGGTTTTATTTCCATGGATTGCGTACGACTCGGTGCTTGGTTTATTTCATATTACGAATGCTTTTTTAAACATCGTCCACAGGATACGAGTAGCAAGAACGACGATAAGGAAGGAAGTTTTCTTCGGAGTCGCTGGAAGACAGCAACTCTTCCTGTGGCCTTTATATTCCTCGAAATAAGTATTCTCCGAATTGGAACGAAAACCATGAAGGCGACGAGGGAAAGAAGAATCAACAGAGATAAGAGTCTAACCGAGGAGAATGAAGTGAAATTATTTCAGTTGGAAATTCCTGCATCTGAAGAATGATGGTCGTTTTTTTTTTTATTATTTTTTTTTTGCATTCATTCTTAAAGGACTCTTAAGGAGATACTCGAAGAATTTCAACTGGATAGAGCTGGGCTTCTGTGTTAAATGTTGCGTTGAGCATGGATTTAAACGATAATCAAGATGTGCGGTGCATAGTCCGAGGCAAGGACATTGTCGTAATTGGATACTCACTCCCGTTGCTCCCCGTCCGACCACACAATCAAGGGAAACAACATTGACGACAAACTTCTGTCTATTTAGGTTCGCCCCTTCCAGTCGGTTTGATCCCTTCAGCCCTGCTTGGGTTCTTTGTATCATTGTCGCATTAATAAATTTCAATAGCCAGGAAAATTAGTCTGGGACATAAAAGAGTGTCGTTTGCCTGCATTCTCATTATTTACGTTGTACATATCAACGTGTGTCCTTTTCATTCATATCACCCAACTACCAGGACCACTGTCTGAAAGGCATTGTTCTTGTTGTTGTTGTTAGACTTCTTCATCTTATATTCTCAACGGCATCTGATCCCGACAGTCGACATAGTGTTCAAGGAATCCAGGTCAAGCTACTATTACTCGGTTGGACCCCGCCGGGAGTCTCCTGGATATACTAGTTGTAGTTAACTTAACCCTGCCTCTTTGGTATTTTTTTTCTGGCAAAGTTATTCCATTTCAAGCGGATAATGGAATCGTTGTTTGCATTTTGTTCGTTTTGTTGCTTTATGAAAACCTGTTTGCTGTTCCTTGTACGCCTTACGTTTGGGCTATAGTGGAGTTTTCAATAACACAAGGGACTCCTCGAATAGGTAGAATTGTGTCAAACACAGACCAACACTGGGGCTGAATCGAACGTCACGTCGGTTTCGGTTTGAAAAGGAAAGCAAATGGGAAATAACCAACCCAGAAAATCGACACGTTCGGAATTTCAAGTGGAGTTCCATCGGTATACTATGCTTAGGAACTTAATAAATCTGAAGGAGAGCTATTGTACAAAGCCGAAAGGCAGAATAAGGGAAAAGAATTTCACTCATCTGTGGCAATTGGTTCAAGTGAGTTGAATGAGTCGTGCCGGAATAGTTTTTCGAGGAATCGAAGTTCTGTTTGGAGAAGTTTGGATACAGGTGGTAATGGATTTTCTACGCATATAGTTGCCATTCTAAAAGGGGCAAAATGGTGCAAAAAAAAATTCCAGATTGGTGAGTCTAGAGTAGTAGTCTTCGGCTACTAACCTGTCATCCCGATTAGAATAAACTTTTTATTGGAAAATAAGGATCAAAAGTGATTTCCTACTAAGATCTTACGAGTAATTGCTACCAAAATATGCTTTAGAACTCACTGCATAGACAGTTATTTATGCACCTCATCATAGTGTGAGTGAAACGGTTGACCTCTAGAAAGATATTTTTATTTCATCAGCAATTTCTTTTGACCGAAGTTATGTTATCACAGTAACCACAGTATTCTGCTCTGCTCTTCATATCATTTATGTCCATTCTTATATTCTCCTCCCATTAATGGCGCTGTAATTTGGTTTTCATTTGCATTCGGGTTTTCCACGCATTACTCTTTTAACTGTTTGTCTAGTGTCCTTTCGTCTCATATTTCTTCGCCCGTTTCTTCGTACTCCATCATAGATCCTCCTTATTTTCAAAGACACTAAATCTGTTTTCATTTAGCTGGAGAAAAAATTTTACAACCGCAAAGTTTGAGTTGCGAAAAATTTGCTTGCGTTTTCCCTTATTCAGCTTGATTTCCATTTATGATTTCTTTCTTTCTTTGAAGGCTTCTGGTATCTTCTGGCACTCAGACACAAATACTGCACCATTGTACTGCCAGACAGACATCATAGATGGCGTTACAGCTCATGAGGAGCCAGAGCCAAGCTTCTTTTATTCACTTGTGTTGTGTGCGATGTGTTTTTCACACAAGTGAACGGAACCTAAAGTTTAATGCCGATTACGAAAGGTGAGAGCCGGGGAGCTTTTTCAAGACAAGTTGTACAACGAGGGGGTCTTGCCAGCGAAATAATCATTTGACGGCGTTGGTGTTATCGGGATCCGAACTCGCTCATCAGGCGTCAGCGGCCGACACACTACCCACTGCGCCACGGCGCTTTCTTACAATTGTGATAATATTTCATTAATATTTTCATTCTATTTTGAAGATTATTGTCATTACATTACATATACAATCTAAGTTTCTTTTTAAAATGCAATAAAATGGACAAAATTAATTTTTTTCCATGTATTATGGCTTTATTTCTATAAGACCTTGTTGATAGTTTCGGGCTGTAGCTCACGGATTCCTTGGATCGTTTCCAGATTGTTGCCATAACATCAGTCCCTCACGGTTCCCCACCAAAAAAGTCCAAAAGGTTCAAACCGCAGCTCCGAGGTGGCCAAACGACATCAGCTCTGCGGCTGATAATGCTATCTTCAAAAACAGGGCGCAAAACATCGAGTGTAGCTTCGGCTGTGTGGCACGTAGCGCCGTCCTGTTGAAACCAAATGTTGCCAATATCCTCCTCTTCAATTTTTGTGAACAAAAATTCGTTCAACATGGCCCGATAACGATCGCCATTGACTGTAACGGCCACTCCTTGCTCATTTTCGAAGAAAAATGGCCCAATTATGCCTCTGGATCAAAATCCGCACCAAACAGTGGCTCGTTTTGGGTGCACCGGCTTTTCAATATATGCGTGCGGGTTTTCTGTGCCCCAAATGCGACAATTTTGCTTGTTTACATACCCGCCAAGATCAAAATGAACTTCATCTGAAAAGATGATTTTTTTGGCAAAATCGGAATCTTCTGTAAGTCGATGATTTTCAAAGTAATGTCGCAATATTTCCCAGCGTTGTTCAAGCGTATACACAACCATATTCGTTCAGCGGAAGGATAAAACTAATTATCTGTCAAATCAGACATGAGCTAAGTGTTACCATTCACGAAATAAGCACTACTTGAAAAAAAAAAACGTTAGATGGCGGACCCTTTACATCGTCGGCTCGGGCGAATATTCACGCTGCCAAGGTTAAGCTGTGTATTTGGTCACCAAATCAGGGCTATGTTATTTATTATGAGCTGTAGAAACCAAACGAAACCATCACTGGGGAACGGTATCGAACTCAATTGATGCTTTTGAGCCGAACACTGCGCGAAAAGCGGCCATAATACGAACAGAGCCACGAAAAAGTGATGCTACAGCATGACAACGCTCGGTTTCACGTTGCCAAACCCGTTAAAATCTAGTGAATCTACGCTCAAATGGGAAGTCCTACCCCACCCGCAATATTTCCCAGATATTGCGCCGTCCGATTATCACTGACATCTTGGGCATTGCTATTGAGCCAATATCAAACAAAGTTTTTCTTTTACGAGTGGCCTAGATAAAACAGCATGGCCAAGGAAACAGCCAAGTTTTTGGAATATACGGGGTTTGTTAATAAAATAAAGTGACTTTTAGTTTCTGTAACGACTGCTCTTTCTAATCGTCAATGCCCTTTTTTGGTATAGATTTGGTCTTTTTCAGCGATGCGATATTTAACTCTTCCAAAGTGGCAATTATCTGTCTTTTCAGTTTTGGAAAAAGAAACAAGACGC
Organism: Merodon equestris; assembly: GCA_958301585.1. NCBI lineage: Eukaryota > Metazoa > Arthropoda > Insecta > Diptera > Syrphidae > Merodon > Merodon equestris. The sequence goes on along the minus strand of OY284415.1, from coordinate 48,743,522 downwards.
AGAGAACAAAAATCAGTAAATAGTTTTTGGCCAAAATAACTATGCACAACAACGATGAGTGAGCAGGTGCATTTTCGTAATTCACAGCCATGAGTATACTCAACCTGTTCAGCGGGAAATTTTCAATTTTAAATTTCGAAATTTCGGGGTGAGGTAATAGGGAGGCATCGTTAGATGCGCATTTTTTGTGGATTTATTAATCGCGATGAGTCAATGGGAACACACCGCGCATTCGTGGTTGATCAAACGGATGAATCGTTGGTCCGTGCGCGTCGCAGTTTTTGTACTTACTTCAATTTACATAGACTGAGTCATGGTCCGAGCATGAAGCTTATCTGGTCGTGGGTACAAAGGCTTAGACAAGAAGGGACAATGGTGAACAGAATTCCTCTAGAAACATCAACATCAGCAGCGACGTCGGAACAAGCCGCTCAAATTCGACATAAAATTATGCAAAATCCATATAAATCTATTAGAAAGGAGCAGCCTCTACGGGAATGAAAAAATCAACTGTTCACGTTTTGAAAAAAAAACTGTTGTTCCACTCATGAAATATCCAAATCGTGCAAGGTAGAAAGGAGAGAGAGAGAGAGACAATCCTTTGCGAGAAACCTTCGCAAGAACAATGCAGAATGTGGACGCTAAAATTCATGCAGACTCTTCCATACCCCTCGTTAGCAATCATACGTGTAATGGAGCGCGACCGTCTGGGATTTTGCCTACGATGGTAGTTCGGATTTTTTATGCCAACGGAAATTCGGTTTATGCGCGCGTTCTCGTTGACACTGGTTCTCAAGTTTCCTTTGTGACCGAAAGCTTGGTAAAAAAATTGGCTCTTCGCAGATCTCATGCTCGTTTACCTATTTCGGGTATATCATCGTTAGAAGCGGGTGTAACGCGCGGTGTGGTAATTTTAGCTCTACATTCCCGTTTTGATGCAAATGTTATTGAAATACAAGCATATATCTTAGGAAAAATAACATCGCCAATTCCATCAATTCCATTTAACTCCGATTCGTTAGCCTTTCTCCGTGTTGTTAATATGGCCGACTCGCAGTTAGGCACTTCGGGGCCCATAGATATTTTACTTGTGGCTGACAAGGCATGGGGAATTGTTAAACGGGCATCGTACATGTGAGAAGGAACATCTCGTTGCGCATGAAACCTTGTTTGGATTGATCATATCGGGTTGTATGCCCGAACATAAGGTAGTTTGTCTGCATGCTAGTTTTGACATTGACATTTTGTTAAAATCGTTTTGGGAGCTTGAGGAAGTAAGTCGGAAGGACGTTTCAGAAAGTGATGAGGATGTAGTTGATAGCCATTTCACTAAGACATTGATTCGTACTCCGGACGAAAGTATATGGTTGAATTACCATTTCGACACTCTAACATAAGTTTGCTAACACTCTTTCTGGAGCCTTGTCCAGATTATACGCAATGGAAAGGAGATTTGCTCGTAATCATCATCTTCGCCAGGAATATATACATTTTATGAATACTTATCTCAATTTAGGTCACATGGAACGCATTCCAGAGGAGTTAATTGAGCCTACTAGTGGAGATGTGTTCTATTTACCACATCATGCAGTTGTGACGAAAAAGATTCTGGTGGTTTTGATGGGTCGCACAAAGATGTTAATGGTGTGAGCCTTAATGAAATGTTGCACATAGGAAAACTACTTCAGCGTAATTTGTTTGATGTTTGCCTATGATTCAGATTGCATCGGTATGTGTTTTCTGCGGATATCATTAAAATGTTTCGTCAGATTTGGGTGAACCCAAAACATAGGGACTATCAAAGAATCGTATGGAGAGACTCAGTTCATAAACCTGTATCGCATTTTCGTCTTTGCACCGTAACATATGGAACAAGTCCTGCTCCTTTCCTTTCCATGAAAATTCTTCGGCAGTTAGCTGTTGATTACAAATATTAATTTCCTCTTGCTTCGCAGACTGTGTTGAATGACACGTACGTGGATGATATACTCACGGGCAGAGACACATTGGTCGAAACGCTCGATTTGAAGAGCCAACTTATTAGTTTGCTATCGCGTGGAGGGTTCGAGTTAAGTAAATGGAGTTCAAATTGCCTGGATGTCTTGATTGGAGCCGAGGAGAAACAACCTAATTCCTTAGACTTAGATAGTTCGACAAGCTGGACCAAAGTTCTTGGATTAGCCTGGGATCCTCAGGGTGAAGTGTTTACCTTTGAAATTACACTTTCGGATCAGGTATCGTCTACTAAGCGTAATCTTTTGTCAGAAATTGCAAGAATATATGATCCAATTGGATTTTTGGCTCCATGCACTTCTTCTTCTTCTTCTTCTTTTCCTTTTTTTCTCCGGCGTTGTTATGATCAGAAGTGTAGGACCATAACGTTCCCACTTAACTGCAATCCTACTGGTCCGCTTGTGGGGTCCGCCGGTTTGACCTCAGAAAGTAGCGGCAGGCTTCCCGGTTTGGGATTACTTCATCGCTGAGGCCAATCAAATGCTGGTGTTTTTGCATTTGTTTGCACCAATTGTTTTTCGGCCTGCCTTTTTTGCCTGTTGAAATTGGAAGGTTGATTGATATCGCCTTTTGGACGGGGTTCAAAGGATCTCTCCTTTGAACATGGCAATACCAACTGAGTCGGTCGCGCTCTATATTTCTTGTGATGGTTTCTTTTACGTGGAGGCTTCCTCGGATCTTTGAACTTCTAATTCTGTCACGCTTTGCTACTCCCGCTGTCATGCGAAGCATCTTCATCTCAGTTGCCGTTAATTTGCTCTCATACTTTTTGTGCATTGTCCAGCATTGTGAACCGTATGTGAGCGCCGGACGTACAACTGAAGTGTAGAGCCTTCCTTTCAGCTTAGGGGGAAATTTTCGATCACAGAAGATGGCGGAGTTTTCCCGCCACTTCATCCACCCTACGCTTACGCGATGTTTGATGTCGTCATCACAAGTTGCTTCTCTATTAATCATAGATCCCAGATATTTAAACTTTTGAAACACTTGGGAAGCACTCTTCCATTCAAGTAAATGTCTGGAATAGGCTGATGAGGGTCAGAGAACGGGCAGCACAGATACTCTGTCTTCTTTGAACTAATACGATACCCGTGTCCCTCAAAAATGTCCACCCACACATCAAGTGCTCGTTGTAGGGACGCCTGATCATCACTTATAATGGCCCCATCGTCAGCAAAGAATAGCTGGTGCACATTGGGGTCCGTCACTTTTCCTTCAAGCAAGCAATCAAGGACTGCTATAAAAAGCAGTGGACTGAGGACGCTCCCTTGGTGTACACCGACTTTGATTGCGAACTCTTCGGTGACTCCTGCGGTGCATCTTACTCTTGTCGTTGCTCTCTCGTACATGTCCATAATCACTCGCACGTAGGTTTCTGGAACTCCTTTTTGTCTTAGCGCTACCCATAAAAGATCTCTTGGTTGCCGGTCAAAGGCCTTCTCGAAATCAACCGACACCATATGTAAGTCCTTTGAAGAATCACGATGCTTTTCCATCATGATCCTTATACTTTGGATTGCATCTGTTGTTGATTTACCCGAGACAAACCCGCACTGGTCATCAGATAGTCGTATTATTTTTCGCAGTCGGCTATCTAATACCCGTTCAACGATCTTCATGGTGTGCGACATCAGTTTGACAGAACGGTAGTTATCACAATTTCGCGTATCACCCTTTCCTTTGTGCAATGGAAGAAGATAGCTTTCCCTCCATTGATTAGGCATAGTGTCGCCTCTCATAAGTTTGGAGATAAGAACCATGAGCCATCTAGACCCGATGTCTCCCATCTTTTTCCAGAACTCAGAGGGTATCCCGTCCGGCCCAACAGCTTTTCTTTTCTTGGAGTTTTTAACCGCGTACCTAACTTCTTCGACTGTGATGTCGGATATTTCTGCATGATTCGGGGCGGCTCTTGGAAAGTACACTCGGGGAAACTGTTCGTTCAGAAGTTCCTTGCAATACTGTCGCCATCTGTGGAGAATTTTTTCGTCTTCCACAAGGAGTTGGCCTTCAGCATTGTTAATAAACTTTGGGAAACGAATCTCCTGAGCATTTCTTCTTCTCTGGGCGGCTATCTTAAAGATATTTGCTCCTTTGTTCAAATTGCTTTGCCGAAGCTCCTGGGTAGCCTGGTTCCTGTCAGACGCGGAAGACGATATTTCTTCCAACTCCTGATAGAGGCCTTCCATGCTTTTCGCTTTGAATTCGGCGCATTTTTTCTTCGCGATACCTTTGCAACATCTATATACCTTTTCACGGCGAGCTTTTTCCTCTCTATTAGTAGAAGAGCACTTTGACCAAGCTTGGAAAGCCATTTTCTTTTCGTGTATCACTGCTTTGGCTTCGTCTGTCCACCACCAGGTTTCTTTTGCGTGTTGGCAGGGGCCTTTAGATGTTCCGAGCAGTGATTTGACTTTCTCCAGGCCAGATTGTTGTAGGGAATTCCACATGTCTTGTGCTCTGCACTCCTCATTACCGACCTCATCGATAATGGAAAAGAGCTAGTTTTTCATGTTGGTAATAAAAGCTTCGCCTTTTCCTTTATCCAGCTTATACCACTTGATTCTCTCAGACACCTTCGTTTGCTGCTTTGACTTCTTACTCGCCTCCATAAAAAATTCAGTCAGGAGGAGACGGTGTTGAGGGGCGATCGCGTCTCCCAGGATCACTTTGCAATCTTTAACTCGTGGCTTCATGAAACTGGATACCAAATGATAGTCTATTTGAGTTTCATTTCCGCCGCTGCTATACCTATATGTGATCAGGTGCCGGCTTTGTTTGACGAACATGGTATTTAGCACTATAAGACCGTACGACTTGCACATGTTTAGGATATCTTCACCTGAAGAGTTCCTGGTGCCGTATCCCAGCCCTCCGTGGTAGCCTTCATAGTCTTCGCTTGTCTTCCCGACATGTCCGTTTAAATCTCCCCCAACAAACAAAAGCTCTTCCTTTGGGATGATTTTGACAAGGTTGTGGAAATCTAGCCAGAGCATCTTTTTCTTTTTGTTCGCATCCTACTTGAGGGGCATATGCGCTTACGATATTCCACACCTCACCATGCATCACCAATTTGAGAGCCATCAAACGGTCACTGGACTTTGAAATGGTTAAGACGTTGCCAAGTAACTCTGCCGCAAGGATGATGGCGATTCCGTTTTTTCCTTGTTCCAATCCATAGTAAAACATCTTGTAGGCTTTTGTTTTAACGTCCAAGAAACGTGCCCGATTACCGGTGTTTCGCCATTTCGTCTCTTGTACGCACAGGATGTCTACTCGCCTTCTAACCATCATTTCTTCAAGCTCATAGCTGCGCCCACTCATGCTTCCAACGTTCCAACTCGCGACTCTTAAATGTGGCTTACGCCGTTGCATTACTTTGCTATCCCCCGGAAATCCTATAGCTCTGACCCGAGCATTGCTGCTCGTCCCAGGATCACTCCAGGCTCCATGCACTATATTGTTTAAAATTTTATTTCAAGATCTTTGGTTAGATAAGAACAAAATTATGTGGGATGGTCCTCTCCCACCTCCGGTTGCTACTAAATGGATATCCTATCGTGATCAGCTGCTTCACCTGGCTGAACTTAGAATCGCAAGACGGTGTACATTGAACTCCCAAAGATTTGAACTCATTGGCTTCTGCGATGCCTCCGAGAAGGCTTATTCGGCCGTTGTATATTGTCGCAGCATTCAGCACGATAACGGATACAACATTGAATTGATTGCAGCGAAAACTCGTGTTGCATCGGTAAAACAACTGACTATTCCTCGTCTTGAACTCTGTGGAGCACTTTTGCTATGCCGTCTAATCGCTCTTATTAAAGCATCATTGATTAATAAACATGTGGAAATAACTGCATTTTGTGATTCGTAGATTGTTCTATCGTGGTTGTCCTCCTCTCCTAGGAGATGGAATACTTTCCAGGCAAATCGTACATCGGAGATATTGGGAATATTACCGCACTCAATATGGCAGCATGTTCGATCAGAAGAAAATCCCGCAATTGAGCCCAAAAAACTAATAGAATGCAATCTTTGGTGGAAAGGACCTACTTGGTTACAACTTGATTCATGTCAATGGCCGATACATCATGCTGTGGAATTGGACGATAACCAAGAAGAACTAAAAAGGACAGCAGTCGTGAATCTTGTCACTCCGGCGAGACACTTTCTCGAAAATTTAGCGTTAAAAATCTCCTCCTGGGTAAGGTTATTACGAATATTTGCATTTACGATTCGATTTGCTCGGAATTGCCAATGTGTCAAGGCAGGTCGCTCTTACAGCTACCTTTCATTGGCAGAAATTCATCTTGCGAAGCAGTTTTGTCTGAAATGGGCCCAAAGGCAATTCGATATTGAGATGAAAGCCATTAAAGCAGCGAAATCTATTCCCATGAGCTCTAAGTTGTGTTCATTATCACCTTTTTTGGATGATGCTGGATTGCTTCGTGTTGATGGACGGTTAGCTAACGCTACGGAAATACCCTATAATATGTAACATCCAATAATACTCCCCAAACATCATCCGTTTGCACTTCATATCATATTGGATGCCCATAAACGAAATCATAATGCAGGAGTCTCAGGATTATTTGCCATCATACGTCAGGAATATTGGATAATCGGTAACAGAACAGTTGTAGTGATCGTAAATAAATTTAAATTGTTATCGAAGTGGTCGAATTTGCATTACAATTTATTAATTCAAGATCACTAGCCACTTCCCTCCCAGTTTCCACCTTGAAAATGCTCGATTTATTCATATGGTTTTAGAAGACCCCGATCCTGGTCGTTGTTCTATCTTGCAATCACCACTATAGATCAGCAGCTGGAATAAAACAGCATTGCCCGGTACTAATGAAGCCAACGGTGAAAGTTGACCTCATTGGGGACCGAGGTCAGATTCGCTCTTCCACTTGATTCTTGGGATGAAAACCGAAGAGATGTGCAGAAAATTGTTAAGTGCTACCTAGTACTTCGATTCCTATCGATCTCTGAATTTTTTCGAGTTTATCTAAGTTGTAAATATGGCAGCCACTTAACATGCGAGCTTAACTCAATTGTCCTTTGAATATTTTGCTACAGGCATGGACAGCAACGTTAGCAGTTAAGCCTCAGGTCTAGAATGGCGCAATGGAAGATAGATGTCGTGTCGATAACTATGTTGCTTAACTCTGAAAGTTTAATGGTGGTATATTGATCTTAGTGGTAAATTGCTTCATTCCGGTTTATCTTTAGGCTTTTATTTCGATCAACGCCCTTTCTGTAATTTGCTTCCTTGTACAACCCTGAATAGCACATTCACATTTAAGAGGGTGTTCCGATAAGTACTTAGCCTACAAAAGAAAAACAAAAACTTTGGAGAAATGGCGATTTATTTTTCAATATAGTCACCTTTAAGCTCGATACACTTGACCCAGCGATGCTCCAACTTCTTTAACCCGTTTTCTCGAGGTCTGCAAAGTAACCCTCCGTGGCGGCGATGACCTGCTCATTCGACTGAAATTTCCGCCCGGCGAGTAACATTTTCAAGTTTGGAAACAAAAAGAACTCTCACGGGGCCAAATCTGGAGAATACGGTGGATGGGGCAGCAGTTCGTAGCCCAATTCGACCAATTTGGCCGTGACGAGGGCGGAGGTTTGAGCCGGTGCGTTATCATGGTGGAAGAGCACTTTTTTCTTCGCCAAGTGGGGCCGTTTTTTCTTCAATTCGGCGTCAAATCGGCCCTATAATTTGGCATAGTAGGGCCCTGTGACCGTTTTGCCCTTCTCCAGGTAGTCGATGTGGATCACACCTTGTGAATCCCAGAAAACGGTGGCCATCACCTTTCCGGCCGATGGGACAGTCTTCACCTTCTTCGGAGCATGTTCACCGGGTTAAGTCCACTGTTTCGACTGTTGCTTGGTCTCTGGTGTGTACCAGTGGATCCATGTTTCGTCGACTGTCACGAAATGAAGCAGAAACTCCTTCGGATTGCGCTTAAACAGGGTCAAACACTGCCAATACGAGATCGTGGATTTTTGTCACGTTATTCCCCGTGGTAGCCGTTTTCGGGGCACCTGGATGTGGCTCATCAAAAACCGACGTGCGACCACGTTGAAACTCGTTAAACCAATTTTTGATGGTCGCCATCGAGGGAGAAGAGTCACCGTACACAGCATCCAAACGCTCTTTGATTTCGCTGCGCGATTTCCCTTCCAAAAACAAGAATCGAATCACCGACCGATATTGCTCTTTTTCCATTTGTCTAAAATCCGCGGACACTCCCGCTTCCACACGCGGTCAAACCAAAACTACGAGTCCGATCCGGCTGAAATTTCGACAGTAGCCATCTACTGGAATATACTACACGATAGTAAGTAGCTCTTGCGATACTGGCGCCATCTGGCGGTGAGGCTAAGTACTTGTCGGACCACCCTCGTATTCCCTGCTTTCTAACAGAATGTGATTGGTTGACTGTAAGCCATAAAAGAGATAACCTCGTGAAGAACTTAGGAGCCCATTAATTAACTACAATTAGATGACGCTGGTTATAATTATGCACACTTGCTACACCAATCCTTTTTCTCCTAAAGCAACAGCTAGAGATGTCTGGAAAAAAAATAGATAATTCAAAAGTGTTTAACACCATACGCAAGGAAATTGGGAAAAGCGAAACCAACTGCCTAAGTTCCTAGTTCGACTTCGAGATAAAGTTCCATATTACGATATTTTCCAGGGAGGGGAACCTTAATACTAACTATAGAAATTTGGTCTGCATTAATGGCCTGAAAGTCTTTAAAAATAGTCAAAGAGGTTTGCCAAATTTGTGGCATCGCCAAATGGCCTCCGATGTTAATGTACTCTGTCAGCCAAGTCACGATACGGCCTCGGTTACAGTCACATCCTGCATCGGTTATGGATAGAACATAGCAACTCTTCTGGATACCAGACTTTAATGATTTTCCAGGTAATGGGAAAAACTGATTGATTCACCTAATGGGTCTTCCAAATCTAGTAGTCGCCAGATTCAACTCTAATTATATCCCCAACTGCAAAAAATTAATACCATCAAGGCAATGTCACATTAACATGAACTCATCAAGACGACAGATTTTTTTCCGATTATAGAATAAATTTCTTCGGGGTACTGTCCTATTGGCACTCATGCGGCGAAGTTGGAAATCTCTCAAAACGACCCTCTTCGTTGCTTAGGTGATGTCGTATCAAAGGAACTACTTTCTTGATTACCTTGCTACTCCGAAGAGACATTTTAGTTACGTGGGTTCTTTGATGATATGAAAACGCTATCGGTATCTACACTTGGTCAACTACCTGAGCTTTTTAAAATCGATTTAATTTAAATTCCATCGGACGCTACTCTACGTTTTAATTTTTTCCGCTTCTTTCTTTCTGGGTTTACAGGTTTTCACGCTTTTAAAATGGTGTAATTAGATTATTCGCCGGACTTTGGGGAAACCACCACCAAGCAGACATCCATGTACTGACTATAATATTTTAAATACAACCTTCGCGGCCATACCTTGGCCTTTGAAAGTAGGATTACCTCGGGAAATCGTTTTAATTTTTTTATTTCACAAACCTTCTTGAACCTTTTAACATTTTCATTCAATGAAATGCCCGTAGTGTAGTATCCGTAAAGTACATCTCTTGAATAACTTAACTCCTTTATAGTCATTGATTATGGTGCCCGGCTCGAGCTTCTTCCTTTAATATCCGACGATTACATAAGGTCGACAGATTTTCAATTAAGGAAAGCTTACGTGTGATTAAAAGCATGTCAAATTGAAATACAATTCTTACAACTGTCATTGAAATCCCATTTACGCTGTAGCTTCGTCTTCAAGGAGTTTCAGGATTTCCAGTGAATCCAGTGTATCACTTTAAACCATAGGCCTACACCGCTTAAGCAAATAATTTACCAAAGACGTTCTCGATAACGAAGCAATTCGCCCAGTTTAAGGTGTTAACAACTGCATTCATAAAGCCGTCCCAAGACAATGTAACAATGTATCATCTACCCTTAATTACCCCCTAAATAACAACCAAAAAAACGTACTTTCGCTTACCCTCGAAAATCATTCCAAACGATGGCTTCATTGTGTCCATGGCAATAGATTCCAAAGCACCTAAGTCACCCACGTGTCAGGTGATTACTCTCATCAGCCCATTATTTCAATGGCCCTCGCCATCTAATCCATAGAGACAGTTTCACCACCGGTATCAGCAGTACCAACGGTAGCATCAGACTTAAACTGACAACTTTACATCCAACTGCGCTTGGGGTGCTATCTGGAGACGATAACTTGCCAAAGATATTATCCGCGAAAAGTACGTGCTGGTCACGGATGTCACGGAGTCCTCTTCCTTCTCACCTGATCAATTTTTATTCAACCGCACCGTCGCTCGTGAGTCGAGGGAAAAAATTAATGAGCTCGAACACCGTTCCTAGTACTGCGCTGGTTGACGATGATGATAGTGTTCCTTACAGCTTCGGTGACGACACACCAAGCCAATCGGTGTCGATGTGACGACATTCAAATGTTGACAGAACAAAATTTAAAAATATCGCGCATACGTCACAGGTGCCATTTCTCTTAAATCCATATTGAGTTGCTTCTGAATCTGAATCAGGTTCGCTCCCTACGTAGCATGCCAGAGATAGCAGGTGTCACGACTACGACTACAGTGATAAGGACGACTGGAACTCAAAAGGTGCCAGGGAGCTGAATAACTGCTGTGTTGCGGTGCATTTTAGGATGTACGAGTACTAGTGTCTACCCCCGCAAATCCTAGTGAACATAGCCAAAACTACTGAACCAAAGACAAACTACGACAGCAGTGGCAAGAGTTTAAGTGCTGTTTACATCAACTAACCCTGAAAGACGAAAACTGAAAGAAGGAACTACGGACGGGTCGGGGCAGATAGGGGGAGGCATTAGATTCGCAGTTGTTCGTGTAATTCGGTAGAGCTGCTTAGTAACGTGAACCTTTGGGCATGTTGCATGTGCATGAGCACGGAGTGGTAAGTTACGATTTGTTCTCAACGGAGTGGTTTTGGAAACCGGAATCGTTGCAAACGGAAATTGGAAATTGGACAAGTTTCTCTTTTAACTTTTTTTCTGTTTCGGGTTCATTTTTACTTTTTGTTGAATAATTTTTTTGAAATACTTTTGCTAAAAGGTATGTGGCGAAAGATTGTTTCATTTCATGAAATGAGTTTGTGTATTGATTGGCTTGGCTGAGCAATCAACTAGAAGGGAGTGTAGTTGCGAAACCTTTGTGCAAACTCTGAACACAGCAACAAGTTAGATATAAACAGCTTTATAGGACCTAGCCGAAACCTGTGGGAGTGGGTAGGGGTCGTTACACGTCTGCTGAGTTGTTGCCCAAGTCATGAGTTTACTGTTGTATAAAATGATTTATGGAAAATTTCTCAAGGAAATAAAGCTGCTTACGAAATTGTGCTGGACAAGTAGACAAGGCAATTTGTAATTTGTCAAATACCGCTACACTTTTGATAAAGCTGCAAAGATGTTATCCGGATGGAAGTATTTATTGCGAAATTCTGTAACTGCCATACGTTTAAATTTATGGAGTATGTCTGAAACAAAATTCGGCAAATTAGGCATCCGACATTATTAGATAAGTTGCGGACTAACGCAGTTGATACTGTCACATTTACATATGGCATAAGGTTCGGAACTTTTTTAATGTTTGTTTCTGCCAAAATATTGCAAAATGTTTTCTCTATCGCATGCGATTATATTCCTGTCCAGATAGCATCATAGATTCCATTCAGCTGTAGCATATAAAATATAGACTTTGAAGAGAAATTTGCCGAATTCACACTTTGGGGTCTATAATCAGTTTTAAAGTTTCTAAATTTCTCAAAACTCGAGATGCGTTGAAAAGATTTCTAATTTTTAGTCAATTATAATGTTGTCTAGGTAAAAAAGAGCCCACAACATGAAGAATCATCTAACAAGAGGTGACGTTATAATTTCTGCTCTGCTGTTGAACTGTCTGACGACAACTATCATTGCGATGACCAATGGTAAGATAAAACAAATACGCAATTTTGTTCAATAACTTGTTGCCATTTGGAAGGTAATCCTATTACTCCTCTTTCGTAGAAGCCCTCGTCCCCATTAAAAAAAAAAAATTGGGACAGTCGTTTTTCATAGGCCTTTTTCGAGACGAATTTTTCACATGCGAAATCGTTCCCTATGGATTGAACCATATGGTGATCACTTGGTGCCAGGAACGGACAATAGGGCGGATACATAAGAACCTCAAAACCAAGCTTCCGGATATTTTGACGATGTGTACGGCCTGGTATTGTCCTGATGGGACACAATTCCTCTCCTATTTTTTTTTTGTGTATAGGGTTTGCGCAATTGCGCATGTTCAGAAGTTTCGATCTTATGGTGTTTGCCACACAACCTGCACGGGGTGAAGATGGTTTGTGTCGAAGATGTTCGTTCACTACTCTCCGGGGGTGGTTGTTCTAGATAGGATTCGAGAGATTCGACTCAATTTGTCGGGTTGGTTAAAGTTCACAGTAACTTTTTTTTTTTTTAATTTCCATGCCATTAAGTGACATTGGAAAGGCATACACAGAGAGTGTGAATTTTGAAGTGATCTTATACTGCGAGTGTACTTTCGTCAGCGTTTTTTGATCATCTCTCATTCCCAACTGAGATTGTTGCACAGTTTTCTCGTATATTTAAACCACAGACCTTCCATTCAACAGTCGGTGATGATTACCATTGCACCACGACCTCCTCCTGGTCGTGATCAAAGATGGTCCAATTGTTAAATCAAGTTTTGTAGTAGGCGATTCCCTGCCAATTTTACCAAACGCATTACAAAACCTTCCCGACCGTTAATTTTGGCTTGGCCACAATTTGTACCGGCTCAACGCGATTCGACCACGATCGATTTCGCTGGAAGTTGTAGCAAGTGATCCACTCACGATTTACGTGATTTTACCGACATTTTCGACAATTGGTCTTCCAGAGCGGGGTGCATCTTTGATATCGATGATACCAAAACTGCTCTTGATTGGCTGTTGCGATATCAATACTGGGTTGTGTTTTCATCTTTTATATTTACTGGTGCCCATCTTTGACACCTACTCAAATAAAAGTGAGTTAGCCAATTACACCACTCTTAGGGAAGTTTTCTTTAGTGTCAAATAAAGGGTTTTCCAATGGGAACTTGACAGCTTTGAATTTAATTTGTGAACGCATCTTTTCAATAATTATCGAACTGTCATTGTCAATTTATTCAATAAATTCAACATTTTCATCGTGGTAAAGTACACGAACGAGCAACGTCTGCAAATTATAAAAATTTTCTACCGAAATTCGGAGTCGGTGACCGCAACTTTAAGAGCGTTAACTCCAATTTTCGGTCGTAATTCTCGCCCTAGTAGATAGGCAATAACAAGCTTAGTGCAAAAATTTGTATGTTATGTGATGTTGCCGTGTCAGTGAGACAACGGATTGGTCGAAGTGTCGAAAATATCGCTGCCGTTCAGGCGTCCGTAGCAAACGATCTAATTCAGTCAATTCCACGGCGTTCTCAAGAATTGGGCATCGCACAGACCACATTATGGCGTATTTTGCGTAAGGATCTTGGTTTACGACCATACAAGATCAAGCTGACTCAAGAATTGAAGCCGATGGACCATTTGAAGCGACGTACGTTTTCCGATTGGGCTCTGGAGAAGATGCGCCAAGATGTTGAATTTCATCGCAAAATCATCTTCAGTGACGAAGCTCATTTTTGGCTCGATGGGTTCGTCAATAAGCTAAATATGCGTTATTGGTCGGGTGAAAATCCACATGTGCTTCATAAATCAATACTTCATCCACAAAAAATAACTGTTTGGTGCGGTTTGCATGCCGGCGGCGTTATTGGGCCATATTTTTTCGTCGACGATAACGATCGTCACGTTACTGTGAATGACCAGCGTTATATGAGCGTGTTATCTCAAGAAATGGGCCAGTCGATTGGCCGCCTCGTTCGTGCGATTTAACGCCTCTAGACTATTTTCTTTGGGGCTACGTTAAGTCATTGGCTTATGCCAACAAGCCGACGACGTTGGAAGAGCCAACATTGAAGTTCCATTCATAAATGTTTTGATTGTACTTCAAGCCGATAATAAAGTTTTTGAAATATCTCAAATGGTTTGCGTTTTATTTAAAAAAAAAGTTGGCAAGTCCTTTTCGGAAAACCCTATACTAAAGGAAAATATAATTTTTGGCTTGAAATCTAAATTACAAATATTAGTTCGTAGTATGAATTCCATGTTCAATCGAGGCCGACTTTAACACATCACTCAATAATTTCGTAAGGTGGCAATAGATGGCGCCACTATTAATGAATCCATATTACGGGTATTTTTAGGACTATCAGTGTTCTGTCAATGTAATGTCCTTTCAGTCTACATGTTTACCGACCCTACTGATGGCAAAAATTATGGTTCAAGTCAAACAACGACTTGAAAAGTGCTGCCTCTGCTTTCATCGAGACAAATTATGGAAAAGTGGTTTACTGATTTTAAATGCTGTACAAACGCCGGTGATATACAGTTGAATACTCAGTTGCAGCAAGTTCAAGTTGCATCAGACATCTGACACTTTAATCATATCGGAAGTCAATGCGTGTATTTTGCTTGACAATTTGAACAAGAGGAAGCTCTGTTCGAAATGTGCGTATGTACCCCGTTTAAAGTCAGGTTCAGAGCGCTGTTCGGAACTGTGTTAGCTAAATAAAAACTTGTTTTCATACGGATGGATGAAACATGGATCCACTGCTACACTGCAGAGTTCGATCGGCAGTCTGCTGAGTGGACAGCAAAGAATGAAAACTAAAGCAACCAAAACGCAAACGTCAGATTCTAAGGTAATAGCGTCCAAATTTTGGCAAAGACACGTTATTTTATTCTTCGGAGAAGGAAGAACTGTAAATAGCGAGTAGTTTATGGTGATCTTGATGTGTTTGAAGGAAGAAATTGAATTAAAATGACCCCAAAGTGCCTTTTCCCCTGGACAATGTAACATACATAAGTAATAGGGGAAGTGATGAAGTGATTGGTGAACCCAAAAAGTATTTTGACGGCAAAGGTTAATCGTTTCACAAAAAGGCCATCGAAATGTTAGAGAAGTCTCGACTAAATTGATGCACAAAATCGAATATTGTTTATGTTTCCTTCTGTTTCTTTTTTGTCACAAATTGTATACATGCTTACTTTAGAGAAAGGTAAGTCATTCTTATAATTTTTGATTCAAATTTAAATCTGTATTGAGAAAAAATTCCTTGCGTAACTGTTGGCCCATTTTCCAGCATACAAGATCTTAACTAAAATATACTATCTTCTTTTTAATAACATCGTCATTTGACCCTTGAACCCCACCCATCCTGGGAGAAATACTATTACTACCTATTTATTATTTTGGACCCTACCCAAAAACCTATTCAATAAAAATTATAATTTATTAAATTTTTATTAAAATCATACAAAAGTTACAAGGTTAAAAAATATTAAGTTTTGAGTCTAAGTATTTTTAGCACACAGAGCGGCTATGTTAGCCACTAAGATGATTAAGAGGATTTCGGCAACATCTACAACTTATTTTCGTCTTCCTGTCTTTTCCGTGTGGATAAATAGCGCATCTTTTGTTTCCAGCAACAGCAGTAGTTGACTCAACTAATAATCGTTCCTTTTTCAAAATATCTCCAATCAGGACCTGAAGATTCGACGACAAAATTGGCCAAGTGAACCTCTCCTCCATTTGGGGTTTGATGAGGGCCAGTGCCAAGTTTTTGAGGAAGTTTCGTCTCGTTTGTGTTTGATTCGATGCCATTTTTAGCAGAACATAACAATTAACACCCACAATATTCAAAATCCCAAAAATTATAGCTAATGGCCGTCGTTTGGTTCGTCTTGAAAAACTGTACTGGTGATAAAGTTGGTCCATCCAATCAACACCACATTTGGTTTTGATGTAAAGATCCAACATCTCAGTTAATTGGCATTTGGAATCTTTTTGTTTGAAATTATGGTTAGAAGGCGAGTAGACATCCTGTGCGTACAAGAGACGAAATGGCGAAACACCGGTAATCGGGCACGTTTCTTGGACGTTAAAACAAAAGCCTACAAGATGTTTTACTATGGATTGGAACAAGGAAAAAACGGAATCGCCACCATCCTTGCGTCAGAACTACTTGGCAACGTCTTAACCATTTCAAAGTCCAGCGACCGTTTGATGGCTCTCAAATTGGTGATGCATGGTGAGGTGTGGAACATCTTAAGCGCATATGCCCCTCAAGTAGGATGCGAACAAAAAGAAAAAGATGCATTCTGGCTAGATTTCCACAACCTTGTCAAAATCATCCCAAAGGCAGAGCTTTTGTTTGTTGGGGGAGATTTAAACGGACATGTCGGGAAGACAAGCGAAGACTATGAAGACTACCACGGAGGGCTGGAATACGGCACCAGGAACTATTCAGGTGAAGATACCCTAAACATGTGCAAGTCGTACGAAGGTGTCTGAGAGAATCAAGTGGTATAAGCTGGATAAAGGAAAAGGCGAAGCTTTTATTTCCAACATGAAAAACTACCTCTCTTCCAATATCGATGAGGTGGGTAATGAGGAGTGCAGAGCACAATACATGTGGGTTTCCCTACAACAATCTGGCCTGGAGAAAGCCAAATCACTGCTCGGAACATCTAAAGGCCGCTGCCAACACGCAAAAGAAACCTGGTGGTGGAAAGACGAAGCCAAATCAGTGATACACGAAAAGAAAATGGCTCTCCAAGCTTGGTCAAAGTGCTCTTCTACTAATAGAGAGGAAAATGCTCGCCGTGAAAAGGTATATAGATATTGCAAAGGTATCACGAAGAAAAAGTGCGCCCAATTCAAAGCGAAAAGCATGGATGGCCTCTATCAGGAGTTGGAAGAAATATCGTCTTCCACGTCTGACAGAAACCAGGCTACCCAGGAGCTTCGACAAAGCAATTTGAACAAAGGAGTAAATAATTTTAAGATAGCCGCCCAGAGAAGAAGAAATGCTCAGGAGATTTGTTTATTAACAATGCTGAAGGCCAACTCCTTGTGGAAGACGAAAAAATTCTCCACAGATGGCGATAGTATTGCGAGGAACTTCTGAACGAACAGTTTCCCCGAGTGTACTTTCCAAGAACCGCCCCGAATCATGCCGAAATATCCGACATCACAGTCGAAGAAGTGACCGGTACGCGGTTAAAAACTCCAAGAGAAGAAAAGCTGTTGGGCCGGACGGGATACCCTCTGAGTTCTGAAAAAAGATGGGAGACATCGGGTCTAGATGGCTCATGGTACTTATCTCCAAACTTATGAGGGGCGACTCTACGCCTAATCAATGGAGGGAAAGCTATATTCTTCCTTTGCACAAAGGAAAGGGTGATACGCGAAATTGTGATAACTACCGTTCTGTCAAGCTGATGTCGCACACCATGAAGATCGTTGAACGGGTATTAGATAGCCGACTGCGGAACATAATACGACTCTCTGATGACCAGTGCGGGTTTGTCTCGGGTAAATCAAAGACAGATGCAATACATAAGGGTCATGATGGAAAAGCATAGTGATTCTTCAAAGGACTTGCATATGGTGTTGGTTGATTTCGAGAAGGCCTTTGACCGGCAACCAAGAGATCTTTTATGGGTAGCGCTAAGACAAAAAGGAGTTCCAGAAACCTACGTGCGAGTGATTATGGACATGTACGAGAGAGCAACGACAAGAGTAAGATGCACCGCAGGAGTCACCGAAGAGTTCGCAATCAAAGTCGGTGTACACCAAGGGAGCGTCCTCAGTCCACTGCTTTTTATAGCAGTCCTTGATTGCTTGCTTGAAGGAAAAGTGACGGACCCCAATGTGCACCAGCTATTCTTTGCTGACGATGGGGCCATTATAAGTGATGATCAGGCGTCCCTACAACGAGCACTTGATGTGTGGGTGGACATTTTTGAGGGACACGGGTATCGTATTAGTTCAAAGAAGACAGAGTATCTGTGCTGCCCGTTCTCTGACCCTCATCAGCCTATTCCAGACATTTACTTGAATGGAAGAGTGCTTCCCAAGTGTGAAAAGTTTAAATATCTGGGATCTATGATTAATAGAGAAGCAACTTGTGATGACGACATCAAACATCGCGTAAGCGTAGGGTGGATGAAGTGGCGGGAAAACTCCGCCATCTTCTGTGATCGAAAATTTCCCCCTAAGCTGAAAGGAAGGCTCTACACTTCAGTTGTACGTCCGGCGCTCACATACGGTTCACAATGCTGGACAATGCACAAAAAGTATGAGAGCAAATTAACGGCAACTGAGATGAAGATGCTTCGCATGACAGCGGGAGTAGCAAAGCGTGACAGAATTAGAAGTTCAAAGATCCGAGGAAGCCTCCACGTAAAAGAAACCATCACAAGAAATATAGAGCGCGACCGACTCAGTTGGTATTGCCATGTTCAAAGGAGAGATCCTTTGAACCCCGTCCAAAAGGCGATATCAATCAACCTTCCAATTTCAACAGGCAAAAAAGGCAGGCCGAAAAACAATTGGTGCAA
Organism: Merodon equestris; assembly: GCA_958301585.1. NCBI lineage: Eukaryota > Metazoa > Arthropoda > Insecta > Diptera > Syrphidae > Merodon > Merodon equestris. The sequence goes on along the minus strand of OY284415.1, from coordinate 48,724,887 downwards.
ACAAATGCAAAAACACCAGCATTTGATTGGCCTCAGCGATGAAGTAATCCCAAACCGGGAAGCCTGCCCCTACTTTCTGAGGTCAAACCGGCGGACCCCACAAGCGGACCAGTAGGAATGCAGTTAAGTGGGAACGTTATGGTCCTACACTTCTGACCATAACGACGCCGGAAAAAAAGGAAAAGGAGAAGAAGAAGATATTCGCGATCCTTGACTTCGAGAAATGAAGGTGGAATTTCTCTTTTATTTCAACGCAACGTACCCAAAATCGTACGTTTTTTTCGTAACAATTCTTTTGCCACCGGTATAGATGTATTTCTGTTTGTTCCGTGGATTTTCTCTATCAATTTCATGGTGTAAAAGTGCGCAGATGAAACATTTTTTGATGCCGAATCCTTGCCCAAATATACGGAAGCATCTAGCATGTATGCCGTTTTGGAGTCACATAACATCAATATTTTTATACCATATTTGTCTGGCTTACAGGGAATTTATATTTTAAAAATGCCTCTGAAGGGCAACACCATTTTGTCCAAAGTACAGCAATCCGAAGGACAATAAGCTTCACTTGAAACAATGACAATACGAGTATGATTGAAAGTCTGCTATTGTGGCAAGTCTATCATTTTGTTAACGTTCCAATTTTGTAGAGCGGTTCTCGAAACGCAAGCAGTCTGTTAGGAACTCATAACGAGCTTTTTTTTTTGGGTCAAGAGTGCGCGCTCTTATGGTTACGGGGTGCAGATAGTTTGTGTCGAAGATGTTCGCTCGCTACACTCCGGGGGTGGTTGTCCTAGATATGATTTGAGAGATTCGACCGAATTTGGGTTGTAAGTTGTAGTTCACAGTAACTCTTTTGTTTTCCATGTCATTAAGGTGTGTGTAAGGAGTGTTATGCCTTCGTCAGCTTTTTTTGATCATCACTCATTCACAACTGATGTTGTTGCACACATTATGCGTATAGGAATTATTTTTGACGCCAGGTAGGGTTTAAAGGTTAAGAATAAATAAATGTTGATAAGTGTTGAGTACAATAGATAATGAAGGACCCTAGTTTCAAAGAAACCCAATTTTATACGAAAATATTGACTTTTGGTTCCATTGAACCTCGACTAGCTAACTAATATAATTTTGAACAAAGGCTGGTTGAGTTGAATACGTTTATTTCCAGTTTGCAGATCGTTTTCGAAAAGTTTTTTTCCGTCCAAAAATTCAATTTTCACTTATGTCCAAATTTTGCTCGGAATTACGTCCAGTTTCTACATTTTCGTGAATAAATAAGACATTTGACTGTACGTCAGATCGGTCTAATTGAAAAAAAATGTTGAACATCTTAGAAAACTGCTTTAAATTTTCTAGGTCTAGGTTGTTGTTTAAATGTTTTACGTGTAGAAAATGTCAATTAATTTAATCAAAAACAAATAATTTATTTTAAGTTAATTACATACTCAAAGCGGTCACATGTGCATCTATGAAATATGAATCGATGAAACATTCCATTTGTATTCAAGAATGCGCTCAATCTTGAGCGATAAAATTTTTCGAAAGCACGAAACCCATTATTCCATTCACTCATTAAATGCGAGCAACAAAGGATCCATGGTAAAGGAATCCATTAAAGACAGAAATAAGCTTTACGCAAAACATGAGACCATCGTATATCAGCCAGACGTGCTCCATCAGTCCTCTGCAATGCCATGGATCTATCCAGTCATTTTCATAAATAATGAACGTAATGGATACACTACCGCTCCGTTGGGGCTCACGAGGATATGAACAAGAACAACGACAGGTTCCGTACATCAATTCAGCTTGAAGAGTTTTGTTTCTGTTTTTTTTTTAGTAAAAATAATATCAGACTCAATTGATAGCAAAATACCGTTGGCATCAACCATCGCAGGCTGGTATAGTTAAAGGATAATTGCGGTTTCCGCTGTCGACATCCAATAACGGATAGAGAGAGCGGGGCTAAAGATTAAAGGACCACCAAGGTAAATAAGGGTTTCCACTTTTATAATTAATCTTAGATACAAACGAAATTTTTTTTTTCGATAATCCGGGCGGAGAGAAGGTATGGGATGCAATCCGAATCCTTTTAGGAGGAACACTCGAATATCCTGCACTCAAAAGCTGCTTAGTCTCGGTGTCCTATTACGATGTACATCGCCGCTGAAGCTACGCTTGCATAAGATATTCGTATATCGCATTTTTCCCTCACTTTTTGGTCGTCTTGCTCTTTTATTAGAGATACGGGTAAGCACTCTCGTCATACGGGTGCAGGAAGTGCTCCGGATAAGCCCTTTATCCTCCCTTAGCTCCTCCACTTGAGTTGTGTTTAAATTTCACTGTCAGGTTAAATTGAAATTTTCCAGTGACATCGTGAAACTATTACGAGTGCCATGTCTGGCCTTAATCCCTTACCGCCATATGTTGCGAATACAAATATTGCTGATCCACGGATGCATGGCGAGACGCTTGAATGTGTGTCTACAGATAATGTATCTCTTTTGGCAGGTAGGTGAACGAATAATCAGATATTGCATAGCAAACGGCTTAGATCCTGAATTTTTAATGTTCACATGAGGAATTCCACTTTTGGGATAGCACGTTCCTCTGTCTCCGGGTATCATGTGGCAATCGTATATGTCTCTGTATTTTATATGAGATTACTTTGTGGTTTGATGCTAGTGATGCTTTTAGACATTTCATCCCGTTGGGTAGATTTACATTAAGCACCAAAGTAATGAATAAAGCAACATTTGGGTCTAGACAGGGTCATTGTGCAGGAATTTGTGACCATTATTCGAGTCGACAAACTTGGCTTCACCCAACCCGATAACCTGTTGTCGTCGTCAAGAGACAGGCTGTCATCACAGAAACCATCGACATACAATCGATCCAGGCAGCCATCTATGTAATCACTCGTTTCCCTTCTGTTCGCCTTAAGGTTACCTGTCGTTCCCTAATTAAATTTCCATTGCCTCCCGATCGAATGAATTGAGTCGACTGAGGCAACTTGGGAAAATCGATTGATTGGCATCCGTGACATATGGGCATGAGGTTGAATAACAAATTCCAAATTGAATTTCAACAACGTCCTTGAAATAATTCAATTCGCCCCCCCGAAAGTCCCACAATTATTTACTGCCAAGAACTACGCTGCTCGGTTGTAGAGGTTTGGCAGTTTGAGAACGTGTGGCGTTGGCAGTGTATCTATGAAGTATCAATCCAACGGATGGATTTCACTTTCTTAACGTGCCATTTACTCAAGTATACATACATAATACCTGTCTTCATCGTATTGCAAAGTGGCATTGGATGACGAAAGTGGATTGACTGATTGATTAAAGCCTGACGTAACATGTGCGGAAACATGTCGGTCTGCGGAATTAATTTGATATTGCCCTGGAGGAAGAATATTATTTAAATGTGGTGGAAATGTTAGGGCTAATGGGTCCCTCGGGAAATGAGATTTTTGTAGGAAGAGCGTGACTTGCGTTTTGAGGATGCTATGGGGTTGGCGTTCCGTCAATAACAGACGATTCATCGACGTGATTAAGTTCGAACGGGGGTTCAAGGAAGACTATTTGGAAAACTGCTGGGGGTAATTGAATTCTACATTAGCTTAGTGGCGATTGTAACTACTTTGGTAAAGCAGGTTCATTGGTGTATTTAGTTGGCCTAGGAATGTGAAGAAACAAATGCCAATGGACAGAGGAAGATGACATAGAGAAGAGAAGACTTTATTAGCGATAGACCGGCAATTAATTGCTCCATAATTGGTAATGTCGAAAGAAGCCTCCTTTCTTGCGGCTCCGGGAAACCCAGATTCCATTTGTCATGAGTTAGGTACATGTTACCAAACCAATTACTTTCAGATTTTTGGAAGAAAGTGCTAAAACAAGTATCAGACTTCAGTTTCAAAGCCGCTGTAGGAGGCACTTTGGAGGCAGGCCAGCACTGTCGGTAAGCGCCTCTTACAGTTCTCCTCTTATTGGTGACAATCAACTCTCCAATTATAGTTTGCCAGGCTCCCAAACTAACGGAGCTGAACGTGTTCAGGGTCCTGCTAAAGCAGGCGCTTCCGCCGAAAGAGGCGGTGATGCTGACAGACAGACTCTGGTCGCAGAAGACAAAGAGGTTTTGGGTCCCAACAACCCTCAAACTAGCAGGGCTGTCCCAAGGCGACGTCGGAAGGGAGCAGGAGCTCGAACCGAAAAAGGTAAGAGCACTCGTAAACGGAAGAGGGCCGCTGGGGTCAGCCTTGCTGGGGAGAGAGAACGTGATGTCTCCTCTTTAAATACCAATGACCATAAAGAGTCGAGACCTCCCCTACAAAGAAGCAGCCATCTCCTCTCAAAGGTCAGGATAGGGAAAGCTGATAGTGACCGCAGAATGACCAGCGCAGATTGCCAACACTGCGAGGGTCGTCTACTGGAGCTAATATCAGCAATAGGCTTCTGTATTCAGGCTGAGAGGTCTGTTTTGATGAATAGTACCTTCGTAGCTGTTCCTCATAGCAGACATCTGCCTGGATCAGGAGCTGAAAATTTCTCCCCTGGGAACTACTATCTATCAGGTAGTTAGCACGCCATTTGCTGGAAACCTGAAAACAAGCTGGATGTGCTGACGCATTTCTGAACTCGTAGGGTACTATGAAGTCAGAAAGACTGCACTCATCATCTGTTGCGATGCTAGTGCTCAAATCACTATTTGGGGCAGCAGCAAATGCAACAGGAAAGGAGACCATCTTTCGAGTTTCAACCTTTCGTCTGACCTTATCATCAACAATGTTGGCCCTCAACCAACCTTTGTGACGGCGAGACGACATTGACCTAACCTTGGCATGTGAAGGCCATCACTAACTGGAGAGTTTTACCAGATGCTATGTTGTCAGACCATAGATATATCGAGTTCCAATTGAAGTGTGGGATCTCCCCCTTAAAGCCAAACAGGCTGGGTACGGTTTAGAGAGGAGCTTGAGAAATCCACTCAAGCCCTACCTAAACTCAGAATGAACCAATTGGTGAGGGATGCCATTCATAACCTGAGTAGCGCCATTACCAACTCTTCTAAACTCGCATGGCCTGTCAAAAAATCTTGGGTCCCTGTCAGAACGCTGAGCTCCAATGTGTTCTCAGGGAAATCAGAAGTCTCCTGAATAAATCGCTTAAATTGAACTCGGAAGATGGCTGGAATAAGTATTGATCGCAGCATAAGGAATATAAGAAGCTTATTCGTAAGTCGGAGAATGATTCCTATACTCGTAAGTCCTTCTGCGAAGAGATCAAATCGCTAAGCGCGACCAGCAAGCTTGTTGATGTCGTCAAGCGAGGAAAATCGACAAAGCTGGATGTACTCAGAAAATCTGATGGTACCTTTACTGAGTTTACGGCTTCAGACCCATTTCCCGGGAAACCAGGCTGTCATTGGTTCGTTGCGCACTTCTTCAATCTTAACTGCGACTAAAACGACGAAAACAACTTGGCGTGGCTGGTATATTGGGTCAACGACTGAGGCCATTGAATTTGCTATGCCATCTTCCGATGGATTCAAATTGCCAAATACTGATGGGATATACCCTGTTATGGTGCAAAAAAGCTGCAGCTTCTTTCTACTCTGAAAACAATTTTCACCTATTCCTTGGTGCGCGGTGAAAGTGGTCTTTATTCCGAAAATAGGGAAAGAAGATTATTTACTCACCAAAGGTCTTAGACTAATTAGTCTTAGACATCCTTCTTACTGAAAAGCATTGAGAGACAGTAGAGTTACACGTGCGCAAAGTTGCCCTTCGAATGCTTCTTCTCTCGGAGATGCAACATGTTTATTAGCGCGGAAAATCCTGCGAGACTGCCCTTCAAAATCTAGTTAGGAGAATTGAATGCGCATTCGAAAGGAAAGAGTACGTACAGGGCATTTTCGTCGACATTGAGGGAGCTTTTGACAACGCTACTTTCGACAGCATGTGTAACGCTGCTAGACGGTATGGCGCAAATGAAGCACTGGTTCAAAGCACTGTGTGTCAAAGCAATGCTTGTGCACAGAACATTGATCGCTGATGCAGGCGTCGAACAATGTGTCAAGTTTGGCATGAACAGAGGCTGCCCGCAAGGTGGCGTCCTGTCTCCGCTGATGCTCGATCGATGCTCTCAATGCCTCTGGAATCTATGCCCATACCTATATGGATGATGTTGCTGTTCTCTCTGTCGGCTCATGTTTAGCGACTGTCTGTCTCAAAGCGCAGGCGGCAGATGTGATCGAGGACTGATGCACGAGTAATGGGCTGTCGGTTAATCCTCATAAGACTGATGTCGTACTCTTTACGAGAAGGACGAAAAATACTGTCATTACTCAGCTGGTGCTAAAAAGCTTTCCCATTCCGATATCCAAGGAAGCTAAGTATCTGGGAGTCATCCTAGATAGCAAGCTTCTTTGGTCAAAGCATGTTGATTCAAACACCGCAAAAGCGCTGTCAGCTTTTTGGCAATGCAAAGGTGCTTTACGAGAAAATCAAAACAATATTCGTGATAGTAACCCGATAATAAAACAAGCAAAATTTAACTCACCCCAATCGGTCCAACCAAAGAAGCAGTTCATCAGAACGAATAGAATGAGCAGTAATGCGCCTTTTTCACAAGAAAGCAGTTTTCACAAAAATGATGGAAGACAAGTTCCATGCTTTAAATGTGGTGGTCCAGGTCATTTTGCAAGAAATTGTCCAAACCAGAATCCAGTTATGACACTACATCGGGGAAAAAGGGAACATTCGAAAAATCAAAATCGGGCCGACAATCAAGAAACGAAGGAGCAGATACAATGTCAAGTGAATCGGACTCATCAGCCAACGAGGAATGACTTTGAGAAGGATGTATGTTATTAATTCAAACACGGCGAGGTGCAATCATCAACGACCCTCAAGTCCCTTCTCGACTCAGGGAGTCCAATAAGTTTCATCCAGCAGATGTTCTTGCCAGCGGTCATGGTTTCCCCATTGGAAAAAGGTAACCAGTTATACAGGGTGTCCCACGAGCAGTGTGCCAAAAAGCTAGAGCGTGTAGGTCTGGTTAAGACAAGAAAAAAATCGTATAGTTTAGCCGGGAGGGCCAATTTTCTAAAAAGTTGACTTAATTTGGAAAAAAAATTATTAAAAATCAACAGCTACATCCACAATGCCGCGATATACTTTCTTGTAAAGCCAGAAACCTCTTGTTTCATCCTGTTTTTAAATGAAACAGTTTTAAGGAATAGTTTTTGAGAAATAAATTTTCAAACTCAAAATTTTGAAAAAAAAAAAATTTCGAACTATTTTTTCAAAATTGTATGTAATTAAGTACTAATTTTTTTTCAAGAATTCAATTCTCTTATTAGTTTTTTAGTTCAAAACAGACAGCCGGATGCAAAAATGTCTTGTAGTTTTTGAGAAATAAAAAAAAAACCCGAACCACTTTTTTCTAAGAAAAACCTTTTTTTTGGTTTTAACGCGGCTGGACTTGTAGGCAAATTAATGTATGAAACATTGACCTCTTTTTTATTATTTTTAAAAAATTCGGAGTTTTATTATAATGAATTTTCAATATGCCCCATTTTTAGAAGGAAAGGATTATATCTCCTTCTAATGGCTGCACATAAGTCTATGCTTGACAAATTTTCCTGCAATTTGACTCAAGCGACTTCAATCCGTTCTTTCAGTTGTTCCAAAGATACTATTTCCACTTCGTAAACATAATTCTTCATGAATCCCCACACATAAAAATCTAGAGGAGTTAAATCTGGTGATCTAGGTGGCTATTCCGTGGGGCCCCTTCTTCCGATCCAACGGTTACTAAAATGATCATCCAGCCAGTTTCTAACCCGTAAGCTGTAGTGTGCTGGTGCTCCATCTTGCTGGTAGATTAAATTATCTGCTATGGCCAAACGGACGTTGTCCATCAAATCGGGCAAAACGTCTCGTAGGAACTGCAGGTATGATTCTCCATTAATAACGGCATTCAAAAACCGGGGCCCGATTACGAAGCCAAACATTACAGCTAAAGCGGTGTTGTGATTTTTTTTGTTTTTTGTTGTGTGGATTGGTGCGACTCCAATGATGCAAATTGTCCAAGTTAGTAACCCCATCTCTGGTAAACTGTGCTTCATCCGTCCAGAATATCCTTGCAAAATAGTTTCGTTCAGTTTCATCTCGAAGCAGTAATGATCGACAAAATGTTGCTCTAAAAAACTTGTCGTTTGAGGTGAGTTCCTGAACTGGCCTAAAATGGTACGGGTGTAAGTTTTCGGTATGAAGCGCTCTCCATACTCTAGATTTGGGCACTCCAAGTATAATAGCTATCCTCCTTGTACTAAGGGAGGGATTACGTCGGACCAAATCCAAAATTCTTTCATCTAAGATAACTGATCCATATGTAACTGATCTTTCGCTTCTTCGATGCTCTAGCATTCCGTGCTCTCGCAGACGTCGGTGGATTCTTGAAAACATGCTACGACTGGGACACCTCCGATTGGGATATCTTTCAGCGTAGAGTCTTTCAGCTTCACGATCTCGACCATTAGCTAAACCGTAGCAGAAGTGCATGTCCGTTAATTCTTCTCGAGAGTATGAGTTTGACATCGTAATGTGTTGATGAGTTAACATCCAATTTGGAAATGGTTTTTTATTAAAAATGCGATGCCTTTTATTTACATTTGGGTTGCAAATATTTTGTTTTTCAATAAAGAAAAATTGCGGTTTTATTGTCTTAAGGTCCTAGCGGGTAGAACCCATCGGCGGCGGGCGGACCCAGACGAAATTGGCATGTCAGTTTTCAGGCGTTATCAATGAAAAAAAAAGGATTAATCCAGGGTTATTCCAATACTGTGTCATTTTAATATATCCTCATAAAACTCCGAATTTTTTAAAAATAATAAAAAAGAGGTCAATGTTTCATACATTAATTTGCCTACAAGTCCAGCCGCGTTAAAACCAAAAAAAGGTTTTTCTTAGAAAAAAGTGGTTCGGGTTTTTTTTTTATTTCTCAAAAACTACAAGACATTTTTGCATCGGGCTTTCTGTTTTTAACTAAAAAACTAATAAGAGAATTGAATTTTTGAAAAAAAATTAGTACTTAATTACATACAATTTTGAAAAAAATAGTTCGAAATTTTTTTTTTCATTTTTTTTTTTCAAAATTTTGAGTTTGAAAATTAATTTCTCAAAAACTATTCCTTAAAACAGTTTCGTTTAAAAACAGGATGAAAAAAGAGGTTTCTGGCTTTACAAGAAAGTATATCGCGGCATTGTGGATGTAAGTGTTGATTTTTAATAATTTTTTTTTTCCAAATTAAGTAAATTTCTTAGAAAATTGCCCCTCTCGGCTAAACGGGACAGGAACAGACCCCCCCTCCCATACGATTTTTTTCTTGTCTTGACCAGACCTACACGCTCTAGCTTTTTGGCACACTGCTCGTGGGACACCCTGTATAGTGGCATTAACAACAGCAGATTAGACACTTTGGGAAGTATAAATTCTATAAATTTTAATGATTTCCAAATTAATTTACAATTGCTTGTAGTAGAGGATCATTCAATGAGTTATCCAGTTGTGCTGGGCAGAGATTTCTTGGAAAAAACCGGCTTTATAATTGCAGTCTTTTGATTACACAATTGAAAATCGGGAAGGTGATCGAATGATCCATGTAGATGCACTGAGTAGGTCGTTTAACATTCTTTACATCGATAACGAGTCGTTTGAGTTCATATTGGCAGCAGCACAGAAACAGGATTCGCGTATTATGAAAATCGCGTCGGAATTGGAAATGTGTGAGAGCTCTCTTTATAAGATGATTGACGGACTAATCTACCGTAAAGTCAAAGGCAAAGTCCTTTTTTATGTCCCGTCACATATGGAAGAACGCGTAATCCAAACTCATCACGATGCTCTTTGTCACTCAGGGGTCGAAAAATGCTTCAAACATTTGTCCAGTATATATTGGTTTCCAAAAATGAAGGACAAAATTAAAGTATTCGTTAAGAGCTGTTTGAAGTGTATCTTTTTCTCACCCGAATCAGGGAAACTTGAGGGAGTCTTACATCCTATACCAAAAGGAAATTATCCATTTGATACGCTGCATATTGACCATCTAGGCCCAATGTCAACTTCAAACTCAAAAAAATGCCATATCCTCGTCGTAATTGATGGTTTCACTAAGTTCGTCAAGTTGTATTCAGTTAAGAGTACGCAGAGCAAAGACAGTATCTTGTGTCTCAGTTCTTATTTGCAGAAGTATTCCAGACCAAATCGAATTGTATCCGATCGCGGTTCTTCATCTACTTCATCCGAGTTTACAAATTTTCTAAAAGAAAATAACATTGTTCATGTTAAGGTCGCTACACATTCACCACAATCAAATAAACAGGCGAACGTTTCAATAGGACTCTTATACCAATGCTAGCTAAAGAATGTGACGGTAATACAACAAGTGATTGGGATAAACACATTGTCAAAGTAGAGTTTGCTATAAATAATACTATTAATCGTAGCACAGGCTTTACTCCGAGTACCTTATTATTTGGTAGAGATCAAAACGGAGGGTTTTGCGATAGAGTCCAGGAGTATCTGAATAAAGAACTAAATTTAGGATGCAATGATCTACAAAAAATTAGAGAAAAGGCAGAGGAAATATTGCTAAAGAACAAACACTTAGTAAGGCTTACTATGATAAGAGTCAGTCAGTCCTTAATAAAAACACACATCCGACAGCAGCAAATATTTTTTTAATCAACGCCTTCAATGGTAACTTGATAACAATAAGTGAGTTGTGAGGGATGAAGGTAACAGCAAACAAAGTAGAGCTTCTGTTTCGGGAAAATTATTAACGTGCTGAAATCAACGATTTGAAGGATAAGCGGCTAGCAGTACACTGGTCTTTGTAATCATCACGAAAGAGAGTAAAATCTAATTTGAAAAACACACTTTCTCTGATATTGGGACACAGAATAGTTTCAACTAGGGCAGATGTATTGTAAAAAGGCTTTTAGGAATTTACCCGACAACGGAGCTTCCGCTTGAAATGCAATTTTAAGCAGCCTAAACAGACCCAAAAATAGTGAATAAACGGGAGCTATCTGACTGCTTAAGACACTTAGTATTATGGCACTTCCCTAAACGTGATAAGATTGGGAGTATATATAATTTGGTGTAATTGATTCAGGAGAAGAAGGTATTTCTGGATAACCATCTTTGGTGCGTGAAATGTTAGAAGGTACTTGGTTAGTAAAAGGTTTTGAAAACATTCGGCTACAAGATCTGTCTGCACTGTGTTGGTCATAGAGAAAAGTATGTTGCCGTGACTGTGTCTTCGAAAATGTTAAAAAGCGAAACGAACTGACTATAACAATGTAGTTTTACGAGTATTTTGAAGAGGGTAACAAAAACTGGACGTTTGTTAATTTTTTGAACGTACCTCTTACACAAAGAGTTGCGCAGAAGTTTTTCTCAATGACCTATGTTGCGTGTGTTTTATTATTTCCTTGATTAAAATGACTGCCGACGAACGGCGAATTTCGAGAAGCTTTCCATAAACAAGAAAACTTTGAGGGTTTTATTGGTACTCCACTGATGAGTAAGAGGGGCCTAAGCCCGTTATCAAACTTAGAGAATTCCAAGTGGCGATGTTCATTCTTTGAGGAGAACTTGAATGGGCAGAGTAAACCTGTTGAAAAAGTTGAAAAAGTGCGATGCCTAGGCAGAATTATAGGACCAATCTAAAGAGGCATCTACATTTACCAGAATTTAGCTTGACCGTATCACTATATGTTAAACGAGTAAAATCTTCTAGGCAGTTTCTAAAATATTCGTTTAAAGGGAGCATATGCCATAGTTGCACGCGGGATGATGGCATACATTTAATCATTAATCAACTGAAACTCCTGAAAGAGTATATGTTAATTATCACTCCTCGACCGTCCTTTGAATTCCATCTCATAACCATCGCTTTCGACGAAAAATTAAAAACAGCATATACAATTAAAAATTAAATAAATCAACTTAAATGAAACATTTAAATCGCTCCGTTAAACTGACTGTACATTGAAGCGAGTTCGGCTCATTATACAATATTGATTGGATGAATAATTGCCGACAGAAATCGCGTGTTTTCCTGTGTAATTAATTTCATTTCCCCAAGTCGCTCACTGAAACTAATTTTAATAATTGATTAATGCAATTATGATAATCGTTTTGTACATAACTTGACTTTAATCAGTCTGTTCTTATATTGCTCCGTCACGTTCTCGTTTGTCATAAACTTGTCGTTTTTGGCATGTCTTATCTACATTAGGAGTGAAAGAAATAAAAGTCTCAGACGTCTATTGGCAGCATTTCACCGCTAAGTAAAGCCAAACAAACTTCCTAAACTGCTTTTGCCCAATTGCTTTGCAAACAAATTGTAAAAGTTTTATTGCCCCATTTTTTTCTGAAGAACGTTGCCTTTAACTCCTTTTGAGGCAGTCAGAGTAGCCACAAGGACCAACTCGTCGAAGGCATTCGGTATTATTTATTTAACAAGACAAACTACCCAAAAGGTAAGGACGTGACACGAAAAACATATAACCGAATGACAAAACAACACCAACATAAAATTAAAGAACCCTTTCGCCATTTCGAGAGGCATAACACTAAAGCCCTATTGTGGCATGTTGTCGCAGAATACCTCCTCGGGGGTAACCGTGGTGCCTCCCTGCAACGGCTAATAAAGTGTGGAAAGAAATAAAAGTCCACTATAGTCCCATGTTTTTGTTTGCTCTTGGAAATGGTTATGAGTGTAAGACAATAGAGATGCCGAAGGAAGGAGCAAGATAAGCGAAGAAGACTGTGGATCGTAAAACCAGAGAAGAAATATTTAATTGTCGACTTGAATGATGTTGTTCGGTTTGAAGGGGGTGCGCATCTGGTGGTGGTCTCGTGGAGATTTTAAGTACTCTCATTTGGTGGAGGTAGTTAAAGCGATTGACTTTAAGATATGTACCTTAAGGGTTGTTGGGCACATATTGACCACCACCACCTTCAAGTCAAATATTCACTTGCTTCCCCTCTACTTTGACATTAAAAGCATTTTTCGTTAACATTCATTTGATTATATTGAGGTCAGTACCTGGTGGAATGTAAAACAAACCCAGGAACAAGAGCTAACATCAACAACAGTAGGCACTGTAGACTAATGCTCTGTAGGCATGCACAGCGATTGTAAGAAAAACTCTCAAGGGCCAGTATTGGACATGTTAAGCTAGCTGCTGATACAGATTTTTACGGCCAAAATCCCGATAAGAGCTTCTTTGGTCCATTCGGATGGCACAAAACTAATAAGTTCGTGCGCCGAAGTGTTCAAAATGGCTATCAGACATGAAACTATATTCAACACAACTGGAAATAATCTTATGAAAATAACTTACTTGGATAATGAAAGCGAATGAATGTCAAATAAATACTCTTCTAAACCTAAAAACACACTGAGGCGAACATAAATGAATGATTTTTTTATGTGGAAAAAAAACGGCACGCAAAAACGGAATGAATTTACCCGGACCCCGGATCACTTTCCTTTGGGAATTCTTTTTCGGGACTAAGGAATAAGTCCCAAGGTTGAGCAAAAGTGTAATCTAGATAATGGAGGGGAAAAGCTAAAGCTGATACAGAATTGTGGAGTCATCGAATGAATCTATCGTCGATGGCCTATATAGCGACATGAATATTTTGCGTTGTGGATACTGAGAAGTATATTGACAGAGTCATAACGTGGACTATCTATGCGTACATGGTCGATGAAAGGTTAATATAACTTTGAATTTAAAAACATCTAGAACGCTGCCGTCGTCAATTTTGTTTTTGAGCCAGTTCAGGTACAAGCACATCTTTACCCCGACCCTGATGCTGATCAACAGTATTCATCTCGACTTAGGGTACGGTGCTACGTTTCCAATTCGACGAACGTCCATATCGGGCTTGAGATGAGCTAATTTGAAAATTATTATCGCATCACAGCAGTTCCTATATCTGAACTTTTGATTGTTCTCCTGATGACATTCTCGACTTACACTCTCCCAATAACTTTTAATGAATTGGTGAACTGATTCCTCCTAACACAGCAGTTTTATTGAGCGTTCAAAGTATTGGCTATCGTTAGCTACGACTTTCTCTCTGCTTTCTTGACACTGACAGATTCTGCGCCAATACCACTGCTCGTCTTTTGAGGCTAACCACTCACAAATACAATATTTAATCAGTTGTTGACTAGTACTAAAGTGACCACGTCTTAGCACTTCCTAGTGTACAAAATACAGAGCATAAGCTACCTTTCGCCAGTAACAATTTTATGCTAAAAACCTTTTATTTTAAGCCGATCAGGCAAGTTTTCTGAAATGGTTTTCTGCCTTTCGATGTCTCTTTCCTTCAATTGGAATGGAGCCCAAAACCCTTCTTTTTGATTTTGTCTAAGGGCTTTTAAATGTTTAGAAACATTTATTGTACGAAAATCTTTAAGTGCTCTGCTGGAGTTGGGTTTTCACTTCATCTCTTTTCTCCCTCTGGTTTGCCACGGTATTTGTTATCGATTTTGACAAAATTACCACTTTTGAAATGAGCAAACCAACATTTACGAGTCCTTTTAATTCGAACATGTCCGCCATAAACTTCCATTAACCATTGATGACTTTCAACAAAAAAAAAATTGTTTGTACAGTCACAAGCTATGACATAGTCGATTTTATTGACAGATGTTTACCCCCATAAAATACCATATTTTTATCACTGATACTAAATGTATGAAGTAGTTATGGTGTCTACTACTCAAATCGACATTTCATAGTCATATATGTATCTCTTATTTCATGTCATTTATTATTTCTATCACCTATTCGCAGATAAGGCGGATAGCTCCACAACATAAAAACATATCATGTCCTAACGTTAGAAAAGCTAAAAGGAAAACAAAGGATGCACTAAAACAAAACCTTATGGGAAACGCCGCAAGTCTGTCTTATGATGGCAGGAAAACAAGTACATAGGTTTGGGAGTTTGCTTTGATATAGTGGCCGCCATAAATTATATGAAAATCGAAATAAATAAAACGCTGCGTATGCGTAACCCATGCATCATCATTAATGAACCACTCAAAATGACTTGAACGAATGGACAATGGACGAATAGACAAATTTTAGTTCGCGCAGGTTCAAGAGTTACGCTCTTATAGTGTTTGTCACAAAACTTGGACGGGGTGAAGATGGTTTGTGTCGAAGATGTTCGTTCACTATTCGACTGAATTTGTCGCGTTGGTTATATTGTAGTTCACAGTAACTTTTTTGCTTCTTTGTCATTAAGGTGTTGTATTGGAAATGCACACGCAAAGTACGAAGTTTGAACTGATCCTATACCGCGAGCGTTATGCCTTCGTCAGCATTTTTTTTTTGATCATCTCTCGTTCACAACTGATGTTGCTGCACAGCTTTTTCGTATAGGAATTGTTCTTGCCTATAGACAGACTTGAAAATAATGAACGAAAAAGACAATCAGAAAGAGATGGAAGAGAAGAGTCAAATATGGAAGGATCACACATGACAGGGAGTCATTGCAAAGGGTTGTAGGGTGGCCCTGAACTTCCGAGCTCCAAGTGACTGTCAATAACAAAACTCAACCCGGCATTTCATATTCAGAAAGATATTTCTAAAATTGGATATTATTGTCTATTCTGTCGCCGCATTGTCGCTTACACAAATCAAATGATCCTCATGGGTCCATTTTATTGGTTTATCATTCGAAATATATGTAGGATTTTATTTGCGAGTTCATTAATAACACATTATCATTTTATTTAGATAATTTATAGAACTATTACATTAGGTTATAATACTTGCTTACGTCTACACGGCTTGACGGCTGTTCAACGAATGCCCTGTGTTGTGTTTTGCGTTCGTCTTCGTCTGTTTCGTTTCGTTTCGTTTATGCATGCTGTGCGCTGTGTGTGTTGTGTGTGTTACGCTTATGGCGTGTTCGTCGGATGATCGTCCTGCTATGTTGTGGCGTACGTGACTGGTGTAGTCAGATCGTCCGCTTCGTTTCATTCCACTTGTCGGTATCGTGCGTTGTGTGTGTTATGTGTGTGTTACGTGTATGGTGTGTTCGTCGGATGATCGTCTTGCTATGTTGTGGCGTACGTGACTGGTTGTAGTCAGATCGTCCGCTTGTCTAGGGTGTTGTCTGCGTGTTCGGCCCCTATCGCACATATATGTATGTATTTGTCGACCCGCCGCAGGCAAAAATCCCTCCCAAAGAAGGCCTTAATAAAAAAAAACCGAAAATATCGAAATTTGGGATATTACTTAATTTTTTGCAGGTCATTCAATTTTTTTTGGCCTTATTTATCCTAAACACTGTTTCACACGAAAAAGTTGTCAATTTTTTGGCTGAAAAAATATATGTATGTACATATATAAAGGGTGGTCCAATGAAAACGCACGATGATAATTGTAAATAAAACAAATTAATACTACAATTGCTACTAGTTAAAGGATTCCCTGAAGGGGAACCCAAAAAAAACCGCGAACGCCAGCCTCGAGGCTGGCCCAACCGTTCGACTTACACAAAAGACAACTTTCGAATTATTTATCTTTATTAATCTTTAAATTATAATATTTATTTCAATCCTATCCCTTTCGGTGGTTACCACGAACTGACTCCCCTGCCCGACTTGCGCTTGTCGCTTCGTATATTCCTCCTCTCCGTGCTGACACAGGTGTTTTGTCGCTCGCCTGTTTGTTGTTCCCAAGATCGTATTCGGTGCATATTCCACGTCCCATATTCGAGTGCTGTTACCTGATCGGAAACGCATCATCAGCATGCGTTCGTATGCATTGGCTGATGTAATCCATGGTCCGATTCGCGTATATTCGAGTCTATGCGATAATTGCCAGACGGAATATGATCCCCCTGTGCTTTTAGGTAACACGCGAAGTAGCGGGAGCCGCACAAAGTCCTGACTCATCGAGTCCCGTTAATGCGGGTTATCGACCTGGCCTTGGTCGATGGTGTTAACTCTACTATAGGCTTTTGACCGCAGTATGCGTATTTATTTATTTATTTATTTATAGCTAATAATAATTTTGTACAATTAAGCTTACACTTATTAAATTTGTACAAACTAGGGCTTTTGTTATAGTTATTACATTAAAAAAGGTTAACAAGAAACTGAGTACTTAATGAATTAAAAGAAGAAAAGAATATTGGATCAGGAAAGATAGGTAGTGAAGGTGGACAGGAAAAGTACAGAGTGAATTTCACGTAATAACTAATGTTTGTACATGTGCACGTTTATTAAAAGTGTTCGTCACAACAGTGTTTTTTGACGTTCATTACTATGCCATGGTGGCATGACCTAGTTTCAATCCCTATGGGAGCCTCATACACAATTCTATTTTTAACTTGAAGTTTCTATCGGCAGGTAGCTGTCAAACCAGGCAATATTTGACCGCGTACCCGTAAATGTTCTATATTTTGGATCGTGTTCTTAGGGTTCAAAGTATCGAAGACTTTCTTAAAATCAATAAATACCGTGATATGTGTTTTTCTTATCAAGGCTCGTTGTTGAGTATTCTACACTCATGCAACATCTCCGGCTACTACTGAAACGCCACGCTCCGGCTTTTGGCGAAAAAATGAGTTCATCCACTTTTGGCGGTAGGCCATCTTGTCAACCTTCCCCACTTGTGATAAACAAAAGGGCAACAACACGGAAAAGGAACAAAGTAACCTAAATCAAGATCAACAATTAATTTTGAATTAGGAAATTAAATTAGACGAGGAAGAGCGCCACATCAGCACCGTTCCACATGCACTTTCGGCATCATCGGCAACATTATCGATAACACCATCGACCTTCACGACATCAGCAGCATCTCCCGATGGTACAATATTCACGGTATAAGTCAAAATCATTTTTTGTTATCTGTAAGATTGAATAAGCAGCAGTTTGTTTTCGACTTGTGACTCCGTCATTAAATTGCCTTCCTGGATCCCGGCTCACTTTTCTACAGTCCATTTAGGTTAACACCAGAATCACATTAATTAACACTCGCATTAAGTCTATTTGAAAACTTTCTCATTAGTTTATTAATACTTTTATTTTTTCGGAAACTAAATATATACAATATAATAATTGCATGGTTGTGCTTGCGTCTTTTGAAGGCAACCATGATAAAATAGTTCAAGAACATGGAGTACGAAGCAATGATACTAAACTAATAGGTAAGAAACCCAGCTTTTCTCGCAATCTTCAAAAAAAATATTTATGGTGAAAAGGAGCTGCATAATAACTTGATTGAAAGTCTGGAGATCATTATTTTATGCAAAAATGCTGAATTCTTTAATTAATCTTACAACACTGGAAATTATTTGGAAAAAAATCAAATACGATGAGAAATTTCGACTTGTAGAGCTGGCTGATTAGTTTGAAATAAGGATTCTTAAGGTAACGTCATAAGTATTGAAGAAATATATTAGTTTTATGGAAAACAGATCTATAAATCCATCATATCTTAGTCACGCATGAAACAAATTAATTTCCTGTTTAGGGTGTAATGATGGGATGACCACAGGAAAACAAGATAAGCTTGCCCTAATTAGAGAGTTTTGGACAACATTGATTGGTCATTATGCTGAATACTACAATATATTCACAATACTACAGTATAGTGTTACACCGAGGAAGCCACATTCAGTATTGTTTCTTTCCAACGTATAATCCGGCAATCACGTTTTTAGAAAAATGTATAAATTAATGAGGAATAAGTGGATTCCGAAAAACGTTAGATGCCATTTCATATTTTTTTCCTCTTTATTATTGAACAATAAATAGAAACAAAAGCGAAATTTATTGATATGAGCGCAGTATTGAAAAACTAAGGGAGGAAAACACGAATAATCCAGATAACTTTTCCAAAAAACTAAATACAATTGTTTAGGCTAATTTTTGGTAGAAACCTCTTCTTTCATCTTGTTTTTAAATGAAGCTGTTTTAAGGAATAGTTTTTGAGAAATTGATTTTCAAACTCAAAATTTTGAAAAAAAAATTTCGAACTATTTTTTTTCAAAATTGTATGTACTCGTAATTAAGTATTAATTTTTTTTTTTTAAATTCAATTCTCTTATTAGTTTTTAGTCAACAACAGAAAACCGGATGCAAAAATGTCTTGTAGTTTTTGAGAAATTAAAAAAAAACCCGAACCATTTTTTTCTAAGAAAAATCTTTTTTTTGGTTTTAACGCGGCTGGAATTGTAGGCACATTTATGTATGAAACATTGACCTCTTTTTTATTATTTTTAAAAAAAATCGGAGTTTTATGAGGATACAATAAAGTGACACAGTATTGGAATAACCCTGGATTAATCCTTTTTTTTCATTGATAACGGCTGAAAACTGACCTGCCAAATTTCGTCTGGGTCCGCCCGCCTCCGATGGGTTCTACCCGCTAGGACCTTAAGACAATAAAACCGCAATTTTTCTTTATTGAAAAACAAAATATTTGCAACCCAAATGTAAATAAAAGGCATCGCATTTTTAATAAAAAACCATTTCCAAATTGGATGTTAACTCATTAACACATTACGATGTCAAACTCATACCCTCGAGAAGAATTAACGGACATGCACTTCTGCTACGGTTTAGCACGGTTTAGATCGTGAAGCCTACGCTGAAAGATATCCCAATCGGAGGTGTCCCAGTCGTAACATGTTTTCAAGAAACCACCGACGTCTGCGAG
Source organism: Merodon equestris (assembly GCA_958301585.1). Classification (NCBI taxonomy): domain Eukaryota; kingdom Metazoa; phylum Arthropoda; class Insecta; order Diptera; family Syrphidae; genus Merodon; species Merodon equestris. The sequence goes on along the minus strand of OY284415.1, from coordinate 48,705,104 downwards.
AGCACGGAGTGCTAGAGCATCGAAGAAGCGAAAGATCAGTTACAGATGGATCAGGAATCTTAGATGAAAGAAACGACAAGTTTTTGAGAGCAAAATTTTGTCGATCATTACTGCTTCGAGTTGAAACTGAACGAAACTATTTTGCAAGGATATTCTGGACGGATGAAGCACAGTTTACCAGAGATGGGGTTACTAACTTCCACAATTTGCATCATTGGAGTAGCACCAATCCACACAACAAAAAACAAAATAAATCACAACACCGCTGTAGCTGTAGTTTTTGGCTTGGTAATCGGGCCCCGGTTTTTGAATGCCGTTATTAATGGGTTACGTTGCGAGAACAATGACTTCGATCAATAACCTGATCTCCGGGGCTTACTTCCCTAATTACATGTACCACGAGAAAGTTCGCCTTAGCGGCTTTGTCCCCCCAGAGGCATTCCTCTATTTGGATCAATGTGGGCTGATCCAGGATGAATTGGCGGTTCCGCTAATCTTCCACGTGGCCCGTAAGTCTGTGGAGCGGCGGCTCCTCTACGAACGTGATGTTGCGCTCCGCGAGCCCGAGCGCCTCAGGTTTAGTAGATCAGTGTCGCACCAAGATCGGGGAGACGTCGTCCGACAGCATCAACGCTGGCTGGAGCGGATTGCGTAGTGGTTAACTTTGATAGGTCAGCCTCTTTAAGGCAAAGCTTGCCACATGCCAATGGCAGGCTTACATAGACTAAGATAGGTTAGGTTAGAGTAGGTAAGGGCAGGCTAAGGCAGGCTAGGGTGGCAGGTAGGTTTAGTTTAGTTTTATCTTTAATTTTAAAAAAAGAAAAAATCAAAAAAAAAATACAAAACAATTACGAAAACAGAAAAAAATGTATATATTTTAGTTAAGGTAGGGTTAAGTGATTCTTAGTTATAAGTTTCTTTGTTTAAAAAAAATTTATCTGATTCCAAGTTTTTTTTAAATATCCCTTTTCTTGGCCTAAGTTGTTTATTTATTTTAATTATTACAAGTAAATCGTAAGGCCGCAAGGCATAGTCTTAAGTTGTTCTATTTGCTTTAGAGTGTCCGTATAGGGCCAGTAAGGTGTTTTATGTCAGTTGATATTTAAGCTAGTTTTAAGCATTTTTGTCTAGTATAAGTGAGTTCTAAAAATATAAAAACAAACTTGAATTAAAAAAAAAAAAAAAAATTTAACTTCTCTAGATTTTTATGTGTGGGGATTCATGAAGAATTATGTTTACGAAGTGGAAATAGTATCTTTGGAAAAACTGAAAAAACGGATTGAAGTCGCTGGAGTCAAATTGCAGGAAATTTTGTCAAGCATAGACTTATGTGCAGCCATTAGAAGGAGATATAATCTTTGCCTTCTAAAAAATGGGGATCATATTGAAAGTTTTTTATAGTAAAACTCCGAATTTTTTAAAAATAATAAAAAGAGATCAATGTTTCATACATTAATTTGCCTACAAGTCCAGCCGCGTTAAAACCAAAAAAAAGGTTTTCCTTAGAAAAATGTGGTTCGGGTTTTTTTTTTTAATTTCTCAAAAACTACAAGACATTTTTGCATTCGGTTTTCTGTTTTTAACTAAAAACTAATAAGAGAATTGAATTTTTGAAAAAAAATTAGTACTTAATTACATACAATTTTGAAAAAAAATAGTTCGAAATTTTTTTTTTCAAAATTTTGAGTTTGAAAATGAATTTCTCAAAAACTATTCCTTAAAACAGCTCCTTTTAAAAACACGATGAAAGAAGAGGTTTCTGGCTTTACAAAAAAGTATATCACGGCATTGTGGATGTAACTGTTGATTTTTAATAATTTTTTTTCCAAATTAAGTAAATTTTTTAGAAAATCGCCCCTCCCGGCTAAACGGGGGGGAATAGATCCCTCCCTCCCAAACGATTTTCTTCTTGTCTTGACCAGACCTACACGCTTTAGCTTTTTGGCATACTGCTCGTGGGACACCCTGTATACATATTTTTATAACATTTAAAAAAAGTTAGCTTAAGTACACACTTTACAGAGATTTAGAATAAGTTAAACTTTTACAAGCTTATTTTTCTTTAAACAAAAATTTTATTTTTTCGGGAAGCATTTCTGCCTCCCAACTATTTATAATTACAAAAGCCCTTGAATGAATTTATCGACTACCTTTAGTATTAAACTGATGCTGACACTGCAGTCTGCTCCGATATAAACCAAGGTTACAAGTGTGGTGGTCATTGCATGTGGGTATCATCTGTCTGTTGCATCGTTCTTCGTCAGCAACCTTACGTGTGCAAGCTTCGGATGTCCGCTTGCATTTTTTGTTTTGCTAACTTATATGCTACCATATTACTCAAAACTAAGTATATTTTGTCGAAAAAATATTATACTCATTAAAAAAGGTATTTAAAGAAAAAACTGTAAAGATAAACCTCAATTTTATGGTAAACCTATAATGCTCGGGTTGAGACATTCCAAGTTTTTACTTGATATTCATTAACAATTTACCATTCATTAAATAAGTAAATAACAGAAATCATGTCAGCAAAATATAACAAGAATGTAACAATTCAGTTATTTATTTTTATTTATTTAATTTAATGTATAGTTGTTTGTTATTTGAACTTTAAAGTTATTTATTTATTTTTAAACTTTAAATTTAATTGTAGATATTAATTTTACGTCAAAATGTTACAGTTGGTGTGTTGTCGCGGATTTTAGAGAGATTTGATATAAGTTACATATATCTTTCTACAGTATAATTATATTATATTAAAAGGAATAAAATCCACATTGAAGATGTTATTTCTTGAAGGAAAATACGTTCAATGTACGGAAAAAAAATGTAATAAAAAAAATAAAAATAAATATGGTATACAAATAAATAAGTATAATAAAGAATAAATGAATTAGTAAGAAAATGAAAAATATGTCTAAAACTAAATAAATACTAATAATAGATAATGAATCTTAATAAGAATTATAATTAACATAGATATTATACATTTACATTAGATAATATTGGCCTCATATCATGTTGAATTTAAATTATTAATAAGGGGGTTACAGGGGATGTCCCTTCTTAGTTTAACTTCTTCTTCTTTTCCTTTTTTCCGGCGTCGTTATGGTCAGAACTGTAGGACCATAACCTTCCCACTTAACTGCATTCCTACTGGTCCGCTTGTGGGGTCCGCCGGTTTGACCTCAGAAAGTAGCGGCAGACTTCCCGGTTTGGTATTATTTCATCGCTGAGGCCAATCAAATGCTGGTGTTTTTGCATTTGTTTGCACCAATTGTTTTTCGGCCTGCCTTTTTTGCGTGTTGAAATTGGAACGTTGATTGATAACGCCTTTTGGACGGGGTTCAAGGGATCTCTCCTTTGAACATGGCAATACCAACTGAGTCGGTCGCGCTCTATCTTTCTTCTGATGGTTTCTTTTACGTGGAGGCTTCCTCGGATCTTTGAACTTTTAATTCTGTCACGCTTTGTTACTCTCGCTGTCATGCGAAGCATCTTCATCTCAGCTGCCGTTAATTTGCTCTCATACTTTTTGTGCATTGTCCAGCATTGTGAACCGTATGTGAGTGCCGGAGGTACAACTGAAGTGTAGAGCCTTCCTTTCAGCTTAGGGGGCATTTTTCGATCACAGAAGATGGCTGAGTTTTCCCGCCACTTCATCCACCCTACGCTTACGCGATGGTTGATGTCGTCATCACAAGTTGCTTCTTTATTAATCATAGATCCCAGATATTTAAACTTTGCACACTTAGGAATCACTTCCATTCAAGTAAATGTCTGGAATAGGCTGATGAGGGTCAAAGAACGAGCAGCACAGATGCTCTGTCTTCTTTGAACTAGTACGATACCCGTGTCCCTCAAAATGTTCCACCCACACATCAAGTGCTCGTTGTAGGGACGCCTGATCATCACTTATAATCGCTCCATCGTCAGCAAAGAATAGCTGGTGCACATTGGGGTCCGTCACTTTTCCTTCAAGCAAGCAATAAAGGACTGCTATAACGAGCAGTGGACTGAGGACGCTCCCTTGGTGTACACCGACTTTGATTGCGAACTCTTCGGTGACTCCCCCGGTGCATCTTACTCTTGTCGTTGCTCTCTTCAACATGTCCATGATCACTCCCACGTAGGTTTCTGGAACTCCTTTTTGTCTTAGCGCTAACTATAAAAGATCTCTGAGTGCCGCTCAAAGGCCTTCTCGAAATCAACCAACACCATATGCAAGTCCTTTGAAGAATCACGATGCTTTTCCATCATGACCCTTATACTTTGGATTGCATCTGTTGTTGATTTACCCGAGACAAACCCGCACTGGTCATCAGATAGTCGTATTATTTTTCGCAGTCGGCTATCTAATACCCGTTCAACGATCTTCATGGTGTGCAACATCAGCTTGACAGAACGGTAGTTATCACAATTTCCCGTATCACCCTTTCCCTTGTGCAAAGGAAGAAGATAGCTTTCCCTCCATTGATTAGGCATAGTGTCACCTCTCATAAGTTTGGAGATAAGAACCATGAGCCATCTAGACCCGATGTCTCTCATCTTTTTCCAGAACTCAGAGGGTATCCCGTCCGGCCCAACAGCTTTCCTTTTCTTGGAGTTTTTAACCGCGTACCGAACTTCTTCGACTGTGATGTCGGATATTTCGGCATGATTCGGGGCGGCTCTTGGAAAGTACACTCGGGGAAACTGTTCGTTCAGAAGTTCCACAAGGAACTTTTTTCGTCTTCCACAAGGAGTTGGCCTTCGGCATTGTTAATAAACTTTGGGAAACGAATCTCCTGAGCATTTCTTCTTGATTCTCTCAGACACCTTCGTTTGCTGCTTTGACTTCTTACTCGCCTCCATAAAAAATTCAGTCAGGAGGAGACGGTGTTGAGGGGCGATCGCGTCTCCCAGGATCACTTTGCAATATTTAACTCCTGGCTTCATGAAACTGGATACCAAATGATAGTCTATTTGAGTTTCATTTCCACCGCTGCTAACATGGTATTTAGCAATATAAGACCGTACGACTTGCACATGTTTAGGATATCTTCACCTGAAGAGTTCCTGGTGCCGTATCCCAGCCCTCCGTGGTAGTCTTCATAGTGTTCGCTTGTCTTCCCGACATGTCCGTTTAAATCTCCCCCAACAAACAAAAGCTAGAATGCATCTTTTTCTTTTTGTTCGCATCCTACTTGAGGGGCATATGCGCTTACGATGTTCCACACCTCACCATGCATCACCAATTTGAGAGCCATCAAATGGTCACTGGACTTTGAAATGGTTAAGACGTTGCCAAGTAGCTCTGCCGCAAGGATGATGGCGATTCCGTTTTTTCCTTGTTCCTATCCATAGTAAAACATCTTGTTGGCTTTTGTTTTAACGTCCAAGAAACGTGCCCGATTACCGGTGTTTCGCCATTTCGTCTCTTGTACGCACAGGATGTCTACTCGCCTTCTAACCATCATTTCTTCAAGCTCATAGCTGCGACCACTCATGCTTCCAACGTTCCAACTCGCGACTCTTAAGTGTGGCTTACGCCGTAATGCTACTTTGCTCCCGGAAATGCTATAGCTCTGACCCGAGCATTGCTGCTCGTCCCAGGATCACGACCATTAGTGGTCCTGGCGGAGTAGTGCTTTTATTATCAGCGTTCTTTTCCATAATGCTACGGTTTGACCGTTTTCTTTCTTCTCCCTCCTTTTTTTGACACGGGCATGCTCCAGATTTTTTTTTTGTTTGATCTTACTCTTACAACACCGGTGATCTCCAGTCGTGTCACCCCACTGATTTGCATGCACACTTGTGGGGCAGTTTAATGGTGGTATACATATGTGTCCCATCTTAGTTTAACATTTTCAGTAAGATTATCAATTCTCTGAGAGATCAATTCAACATTAGCTCTAGCATGTAGATTTCTTTAAATCTCAATTCGCAGGGTACATCAAGCGATGGGTAGACGGTCGGATTCCCCAGTGTCTTTAGATTTCCTGTGCTTGATTTATCCGGGTGTGCCAATTAATTTTCTCCTTTTCTTTGCTTTTCTATTTTTGAAATGTTTTTGATTGTTTTATTATCATTTTTTAATTTAATAATTTTAATAATTATTTTTATTTGTGTTTTAGTTTATGTTAGTTTATTTGTAAGGACTTTGTCCAAATAGGTACATAGCTCTTCAGTAAAAATGTGCCACAGGAATTCCAGCATCATTTTAAATAGTTAATTTCGCTTATGTATAATTTTCAAAAGACCAATTGCGCAGAGTTGCATGGAATATAATTACCTAAATTACTTTGAAATTATCCATTTGTTCTCAGTACAGCTATTATTTGCGATTTATGACAGGTTAAAGCGTATGATGGGTTCTAAATCCAAATTGCTCATATTAAAGGGATTATGGGAATTCGTGTGAATAACCAATTTATTTTTAATGATTTTTTTCAAAGCGCTTACTTAACTTACCGATCAATGGCTATTAGATGAGAGCGCCGTGGCGCAGTGGGTAGTGTGTCGGCAGCTGACCCAAGCTGAGCGAGTTCCCGATAACACCAACGCCATTGAATGATTATTTGGCATCTTCTCTCCTCGGCAGTGTACTGGCAAAACTTGCCTTGAAAATGCTTTTCGGCTCTCGGCGTTCGGAATGGGCATGAAGCTGTAGGTTCCCTTCACTTGTGTGAAAAAACAAATCGCACACAACACGAGTGAATAAAAAAGCAGATTGGCTCCGGCTCTTCATGAGCTGTAATGCCATCTAAGGTGTCTGTCTGGCAGTACAATGGATCAGTATTTGTGTCTGAGTGCTCCAACAGATAGCAGCAGCCTCAAACAAGAAAAAAAATGACTATTAGATACGGCCGTATCTAATAGAGGTTTCCAAATTGGTTCAACCTTAAAATATTCCCTACTACTCGAAAGCAATTTAACACAGCTATTAAGCAGAGCTTGTCAAAATGTAATTCGCCTCGTTTTAATAAACAATTTTTCTTCTTTTGTTTTCTGCAACAAATTTCGGTATTACATAGGTTGCACTCAACGCTATATAAGAGTTAATTGGTAATGAATTCATTTAAGTATGTTAGGGTACAACAAATTGTATTGTACGTATAAGCCACGTAGTCTATTTGATGAGTGACTTCCTGCGCCCAAAATCTGTCTTCTATTTAGAGTACAGATTAGATGTTGTTTTCAAAATACCCTTAAATGCAAGGTTGTCAGTCTTCAATAGATGGTGAATCATCTTCGTTGTGGTAAATCTTTCTGAACTTTATTGTATCAAAGCTTTTCTTAGGAATTTCTTTATTTCATGCTAAGGGTTTCTTTTCGTCGTGAAATGAACAAAAAACAAACTGCCTTAAAAAGTAATGGAATATATGAAATAAATAGGATTATTCTTGTAATGCAGTAAAAGTGTTATTTTACTGACTGAACATGGACAATTTTTTCATTTACAAAATCCAAGAAAGGTGATGATAAATTGGAATTTTCAACCTCGTACAATTCATACATACGTAAAAGGTCTTCAAAAACATTTAATTGCTGATATAATACCGTTATTTTTGCTTTGTAAGAAAACGACCATTATAATTCGATTTTGTAAAATAACATCGATTCTATCTCACATGACCTGTTTGACTAACCCCTGTATTATGTCTTCATGCAAATTACCTTAAATGACGTTTAAGTGAACATTTTGGGAATATAATCCAACCAACGCCTCTGAAGTTCAATCAGAGTGAGTTGCATTAAAATTCATACCTACATCATCTTGTTTCGGATAAACCGAAAGCTCATTTGAATAAAGTTGCTCAGCAGACACCTGAAGCCAAACAATTGTTACATCGTAAAATCCAGACCCAAATCTAAATCTAAATCCGTATCCACGTCCGTTTACATACCATTCCTCTTTAGTGTGTTTCAAGTGTGGTATCTAAGTGATCACCTGTTCGACGATGTAAACCAGCCTGTGAGATACTCGTTCTCAATGGAAGTTTGAATAAGATTACAAAGCAATTTGTATAGAACATCTATTTAGGATGTTGAGTGAGAGTAACGTTCGAGTAGTTCATTGAAAGGTACGACGAGCTGTATTCTGATAACAGGTAGCATGTGTCGTCAAGCTTGTGCGTAGGCGTGATGTGGGCGGTGATGGGGTATGTTTCAATGTACAGAAACGGAATCGATTTAAGAAGGAAATTGAATAGATCCAAATTCTGAATGAAGTAGATACAGATGATGATTCCTTTGCTGTAAATAGGTTGTTTGGATATTTGAGTTCAATTCATTTCCGTTTTGCTAATGAGGAGTTGACAAAAGGAATTTTTGTTCTATGAATAGGAATACGTGGCTTTGTATTTCAGTTTGTGATCAACCCTTTGTGCAAACTTTACGGCTCAAGTGTAAATGTATTTATTAAACAAAGTTGAATACCAATACACATACCAATTGAGAATATAAATTTATTTCACCCGGAAGCTATCGTTGCTATATGTGCAAAACATACTAATTTAGGAATATCCTACTTTCTGAATTGCGTCTCATCATTGAAAAGCGTTAAAACCATGAGGAACGTTCAGACACTCTTAGAACTAAGCAAATCATTCAACAATTGCAAATGATCGATGAGCAAAATCCTTCGAAGTCAATGAGAGCCATTGCAAGGGACCTTAAAGGTTCAGAGGGGCTATCCGTCGACTTGTCCATGAAGGCCTTCAGCAAACCAACAGCAACAATAATAGAAAACTTTACTCATATCCTACAGAGGTCTCCGTATTGTGCCACGAAATTTCCAACTACTGTCATGGTTTAAGGAGTTGGAACCACGAAGGACGTGCTTAATTACTTGATTTCTTTCCTCAAGGGCTTTGGGTTGATCCTACCGCCTATATAGAGGTTTTAGACAACTTTGGCCAAATCTGGAGAATACGGTAGATGGGGCAGCAGTTCGTATCCCGATTAGACCAATTTGGCCGTGGCGAGGGCGGAGGTGTGAGCCGGTGCGTTACCATGGTTTCTTCGCCAAGTGGGGCCGTTTTTTCTTCAATTCGGCGCCGAATCAGCCCAATAATTTGGCACAGTACAGCACTGGGACCGCTTTGCCTTTCTCCAGGTAGTCGATATGGATCACATCTTGTGAATCCCAGAAAACGGTGGCCATCATCTTTCCGGCCGATGGGACAGTCTTCGCCTTCTTCGGAGCACCTTCGCCGGGTGAAGTCCACTGTTTCGACTGTTCCTTGGTCTCTGGTGTGTACCAGTGGATCCATCTTTCGTCGACTGTCACGAAACGACGCAGAAACTCCTTCGGATTGCGCTTAAACAGCGTCAAACACTGCTCTGAAGTGGTCTCACGGTTGCGTTTGTTGTCCGGAGTGAGCAAACGCGGCACTCATCGCGCCGACAGCTTTCTCATGCCCAAAATTTGTTGCAGGATATGACCCAAGCGATCTTTTGAAATGCCTACTGTCTCAGATATTTCGCGCACCTTCGATCGGCGGTCTGCCAATACGAGATCGTGGATTTCTGTCACGTTATCCTCCGTGGTAGCCGTTTTCGGGGCACCTGGACGTGAGTCATCAAAAACCGACGTGCGATCACGTTGAAACTCGTTAAACCAGGAGAAGAGTCACCGTACACAGCATCCAAACGCTCTTTGATTTCGCTGCGCTATTTCCCTTCCAAAGACATGAATCGAATCACCGACCGATATTGCTCTTTTTCCATTTTTTCTAAAATCCGCGGACACTCCCGCTTCCACACGGGGTCAAAACAAAAGTACGAGTCCGATCCGGCTGAAATTTCGAGATAGTAAGTTGACCGTGCGATAATGGCGCCATCTGCTGGTGATGCTGAGTACTTATCGGACCACCCTCGTACTCCTATTATTTTCAGCAATTTCTAAGGATTTCTGTTTATATGCTTTCTCTATATTTTAATGCAATTTTGCAATATACAAATAGCTTCTTGGCATTGATTCCGCTGAGAAGTGATATCATAACATCACTCTCAGAAAAAAAGTCCTTTTCGAAAACACTTCTCCTAGTTTCTCTTGGGACTGCGCACTTGACCAAGATATGCAAGGTATCTTCTCTCTCTTTTAAATTACACATACTACAGAGTATAGGCAAGTCTTCCCTATTGGGCACGAAATTGAGCCTTAGAAGTTCTCCTCGGAGTTTGAACTTTGAAATTTCCTGGATAGTATGAATGTCCTTAAAATAGTTTCTAGCCTATAGGTTGTGATTTAGCCGGCTGTACATACTACTAAGTTGACTTGTTCTATTAACTTGTGTAGTAGTTGACTTGCAGTTTAGTGTTTTTACAAATATAGGAGATAAGCCTGTTTTCAACATAAGAATATAGGATAATATAGCATAATATATACGACACCTGTCTTAGGAGGAAGGTGGAAAATCTTTTTAATGAAAAAACGTTGTAGTTTCTCTACTTCCTCATAGGGCCTATATTTCCATACCTGAGCCGCGTAGAGCTTCATTGCCTCAGATGCGGCTTCAAATACTTTCAACTTGCTGCTGTGGTTAATATTTATATTGTGAAGCAGTTCTTCCACGCTATATTAATTACGTTCTTAGATTTCGTTACCTTCATGGAAATGCCTTTTCACACTAAGGTTATTTGATAACAGGATTCCAAGGTACTCGACTCTTTTGTTAATTCTATTCTTTCTCCACTGAAGTTCCATTTTTCGTTGTATGCAGACCTCCTCCTTTTTCAAAACCATTATCTTTAATTTTTCCAAATTCACGATTAGGCTTCATAGTTTGCAGTACTCATAAATATAAATGATTTATCATCAATTGCAGGGATTCCGGTGAGTTTGCCAGCAGCACGATATCGTCTGCAAACAGAATGGCTTTAAAGGTAACTCCTAAAAATTGAACTCCTCCAAGCAGAAAGTCCACAATATCATCTATGTAAAGGGCAAATAAGTTAGGACCCAGCGGGCAACCCTGTTTTACCCCTGCTTTCGTCTGGAACCATTTTGATAACGCCGCGCCATTCCACAGGCCACCTTAAAATCAACAAAAAAATGCGTAGTTTCTTATTTCGATTCGTACATGTACTTGCTATGCTGTTCAATACAATTATATGTCAATAGGCAATAGGTCAATAGTTGAATAACCAGACCTAAGGCCGGCTTGAAATTCTTTTAATAGGTTGTTGGTTTCTATCCATGTATTTAGTCGCCTCTGCAGTATTGTTTCGTGATTTTGTTTAGTAATTTGATAATCAAGTTGTCATTTAACATTGTGTAAAAATTTAGCAAATTAGTTTTAATTTCAATTTGTCCTCAAACACCATACGCACCCTGTAATTGAGCTGCTTTGCTAAATAAAGGGTAGTTCGTTTCTCGTGACTCTGTAAAAGTTTACCTTGTGATATATTATTTTGTATAAAGTTGTAATTTAAATACGTAATCTAAACACTTTGAACTAGTAGTAAAAAGTAAAAAAGATTAAGTAGAAGTAAAAGTAACAAGTAGAATTGGAAATATCCCAATTTTTTTGTGCTTTTGGTTGTGCGATATTAAGTCTCTTAAGTGACAGACGGTAATCTGAAAGAGCTAGAGATACTCTACATACAAATGGGGTCACTAGTTATAAGCTGTCACTCGTTAACTCTTAGTAACCTACAGACGATACCAAGGCTGGATGGTGTAATACCTTCAATTTGATATGATCTGACGGTCCGTCGACTACGGGCTAAATGTTGTCTTGCCATCTCTTGCCATCTCAGCCCATTGAATCCTATGAACTCGCCATTAATACGATTGATAACATAAATGATTTACGGGATCCTCATGAAGATATCCTTCTCTTTGGGAATTTCAATCTTCCTTCTCTTAAATAGGCTCCATCAGACGATCAATCATTTTACATTGCCACTAATCCCTCTGCTGCCAAAGAATGTATTTTCTTAGATCGCCAAGCTGATTCAAACCTTAGTCAGATTAGTGGCATCACAAATTACATGGGTATGCAGCTTGACCTGATCTTCACAACAGACCCCCTTAGTTCCTCTATTTCACTTTGTCCCCTTTCCCTATCAACCATCGACAATTACCATCCTCCCCTTCTTCTTTCATTTTTTCACGACTCTCCACCACTGAATACTTCCCCTCCGCTTAAGTCCTAAGCCTTCCACAAAGCGAATTTCAACCTAGTCAATGAATATCTCAGTAACGCCATACAATAAACGACGCCATATCTATTTTCTACAGAGAAATATTTCTCTTTACGTTCCCCTTTCCCGATCCAAACATTTATCTACCTACCCTCCTTGGTATAATCGCAGGCTCCGTTAACTAAGAAACACAAGAAACAAACTGTGGGCAATCTTCCTTCGTACTCATTCCCCCAATGACTTTTCTAACTACATTGGTATTTATCTGAAATTCGCCGAGCTGCATAAGTCGCTCTTTGAACGCCATTTAATCGAAACGCAAGCCAATCTTATTAACGATCCTAAGTCCTTCTATCAGTTTGTCAACTACAAAAGGAAATATGATATCTACCCAACTTCACTCTCCTTCAATGGCGAAACCTCGAATGATCCGAAAACTATGGCCAACTTTTTTGTCAGCTTTTTCAAACAGTCTTCGATAACTCCTTTGTATCAGACAGTACTTACTTCGATTACTTACCAAATCTCTCTCTTGAACAATTTCTCCCACGTACTATTGACCCCCTTGACATCGAAGATAAATTGAATCAACTTCATGATGAAATTACTTCTGGGCCCGATGGTCTTCCTGCCATATTACTAAAATAATATTCCTCCATTCTTTCTGCACCGCTCTCAAAAATAGGCAACTCATTCCTGTTCCTTGGAGAATTTCCCAAGGTATGGAGAATCGCTTTTATAACACCTATTCACAAAAACGGTCCTAAGAGTGATGTTATCAACTAACGCCCCATCGCCAAACTGCCACATATACCCAAACTTTTCAAAAATAACTTGTATGACACTTTAAGTTTCCACTGCAAATCTCTAATCTGCTCTAAACAACATGGCTTCTTCAAATGCAGGTCTACCTTGCCGAATTTGTGTCCTTCATCCTCTCAGCATTAGAGAATGAGAATGAAGTCGACGATTTCGACAAAAGGTCCCGCAAGTTACTGGTAATACTCTTCAAACTGTCTTCCTTTGGTTTTGAACCCACTGCGTTGAAGTGGATAGCTTCTTATTTAAAAAAGCGTTACTACGGTCTTCGTTTTACATCTGCCTCTTCTAGCTTCTCTTAACTTCTTCCGGAGTTCCACAAGGCAGCCACATAGGTCCACTTCTTTTCATTCTTACCATTAAGGACATTGAGTTCCCACCTCTCACTGTACGCCGACCAAGTTCACTTTCACTTTCGCCAGCTTCTTCTTCAGGATCCTCATCGCGAAGAAATCGTCATCTTTCCCGATCAATGCTGGCTGTTCGTAATAAACATTCATTTTCTGCCGTTACTGATCCTCAACGTTCCTAATTGCAAAGTGCTTCGTCTATACACACGAACGGCGTGAATGACATTAGAGTCGTTGATACTTTGCACTTTTGCGAGTAAGACTATTATAACTCTTGAAATTATAAAACTCTCCTTACTTTTTGAACCCAACTTATAAAAATCAGCAGGCATGAATAACTAAATAATTTGAAAACGCCTCCAAGGCTTTAATACTTGATTGATTTCTTTATCCCCTGAGTAGCTGTTGGATCTGGTCTTAGATCGACTTAAATTCAAATCGGCTTCAAAAATTGTAATTGTAAATACAAAGCCATCAAAAACATAACTTGTAAAAAAAACCAAGTCAACATCTTATAGTGACCATATTAATATTAAAAATCTTTTATGTTTTAAATAAATAGATTGACTTGTCCATCGCATTAAAATACAATGTATCTCAGAAATTACACATATTATATTAAATTAGATTGTTTAGTGCGATTGCCAAGTCAATTTATTTATTCAAAACATAAAAGATTTTTAATATTAATATGGTCACTATAAGATGTTGTTAGGTTAGCTAATTACGTAATAACTTAAGACAGAAGGTCCCTTAAGTAGGGGCTGAATAAATTAACCGACTTGGTATTACATAGATCTCACAACTTTTTACGGTAGAAGAACTGAGTTGCGAGACTTGGTTTTTTTTACAAGTTATGTTTTTGATGGCATCTCATTTCTTTTTGTAGATAGTTCTACTTTTTTTCCTTTTCGGTACATTCTATTTCTTGAATACCAACAACGGATTTTCTTAAAGCCCACTCTGTGTCTTATGAGCTTTTCTTATTGTAGATAGTTTTCCTCTTTTTCTTTTCCGGTACTACTCCTTGAGCTTTAGCTACAGTTTTTCTCAAAGCCCACTCCCTATCTCTATGGGTTTTTCTCGGAGGCTTTCATGTTACAATTTTTGTCAAGTCTGGACGGTAAATGTTTCTTAATCTATTGTATTCACAAATTGAGGATTCCTGCGCTTTAATATTTCCAAAGTCGACATTAATTAGATGTAAGCCGCCCAGACTTGTAAATCTCGAAAGTGCCACGTAAGCTTGACCGGATGTGAATACTGCAGAACCGATATCCATCAGCGCATTATTTAGACTTAGGCCCTGACTTTTGTGTATAGTTATAGCATAGGCTATACATATAGGAAACTGTTCGCGATGAACATAAGCTCTATTAATAATTTCAAATTTAGTTTTGACCGGACCAAGCTCGTAAACCTGTTCTTTATCAAATGTAATGTATATTTTCTTAATTATTTTTGTATTTTCCGGATCAACCTTTACTCTTTGCACTATACCGATAGAACCATTAACTAAACCAAGACTCACGTCAATATTTCGCCTTAACATGACTCTTGCTCCTATTTTTATAATTATGTTCTCTTCTAGGCCCGCAGTCATAGAAGCATCGTCTTCATAATTTTTTATGCATTCACGAGCTCTTTTTGTTATCCTCTTTTTGCAATCTATGCTATCTACAGCTGTAAGTTTTATTTCGGGATGTGGGAGAGATCTAAGCATTGCAGTATTTAATTGTTGACACATGTTTTTTGTAGGTAATAAGCAAACGGTATCATCAGGAAGTTTCGAGAGGTGTTCAATTATTTCAATCAATCTGTTTTCATTTGAATTGGTTTTTAGAGTTATTAATCTAGTCGAGAGTAAGTCGCGTTCTTTTTGTGTAGTCACACCTAATCTTATTCTATTTAGCATTTCAACAAAGTTAGAATCATTAAGCTGTCGCATGTTAATAGTAAGTTCATCGTATACGAACAGTTCAATCCACAGATTCGGCATACTGAGGGAACCTAACAACTTGTTAGCTTCAGCAGTTGAGAGTTTTTCAAAAGGTGACTTTTCTCTTACCGGCGGAAGCTGTAAAAGATCCCCGAAAAGTACAAGATGTTTTTTTTCCAAACCACCAATTCTGATCATCGCTTGTGTCAAATATCTCAGACAAGCGTAAATGAATATATGTTAAAGTAACATTGGATATCATCGACACTTCGTCTATGATAAACAACACTACTTCTTTCAAATCTGATCTCAGAACTTGGAGCACTTCATCGGAAAGTGGCTTGTACCTCGGTGTTTGCTTGTGTTCCACAGGCAGCTGCAATAGTCTGTGTATAGTCAATCCATTCACATTGAATGCAGCTATGCCTGTTGGATCACTAACTGCCACTTTTTTGTTTAAATACATCTTAACCCAAACTTTCAGAGTTTTTATTAAAAAGCACTTTCCAGTGCCACCAGTTCCACTCACAAAACAGCGTAAAACGTCAGCGTTATTATCAGTTGTGTCCATTTCATGTGTGATCATATCGAAGACTCTTTTTTGATCGGCATTAAGTTTTGCGATCATACTTTGAAGATCAGTCTGCTCTTCTTCTACCAGATTGATTCTGTGAAAGTCATCCATTGCGTTTGCAGCTTCCACAGCTTCAAAGTCTAAAGGGTTTTCAAGACCATCGTCATCATCAACAATTTCCCTTTCTTCGTTTATCTCAGCAACTTTAGATTCTATCATTTCACATGCTTTTTGTATCTTATATCTTGACTCTATCATTGAATTACCATAATCGATTCCTTCTTTTAAATCTTCTTTCGCCAAATTAAAGGCCTCCGTGTAAGTATCACACCCCATTTTGAGTTCATCTAAGGAACGTCATGGCTTGAATAAAAGAAGTAAAGAGAAGAAATATTTCTCTGGTACTTGTTCTCCGTCGTAGAAATAGTGATTGATCAAATATGGGTTATCTCTTCTTTTCAGGAACTTTTTACCGTCATTTATCTCGTAGCACTCGACTTTAGAGGAGACTGGCCGTGTTTTAACAATATCGAAATTTTGAGCGAAACAGTACAAGTTAGTAATCTCCAACTCTGACACCGAACACACAATTTGTTTTAAAATTGATTTAATTATAAGTTCATCAAATGGTTATTAAATATAGGTACATAATAAAGATATTTATTTTATATTCCGTCAAATACATGAACCACATTGACCACTAAACCCAATTCCCCAACCGCCAATTGATTGTTGTATTGCATATTTTTAGGAGTTAATCGCCATCTAGATAAATTGAAAAAGGATACATACAGACACTATCCTATTAGTAATAATATTTGGTCTATCTAGAAAACTGGACCAAAATTGCAAAATATTTTAGTTTTTCCTTGATTTATACACTAAACACTAATTGTATTCTTATTTCAAGCTTCTATGTCTGCTAGAAGTGCCCTAGAGTTTTGATGATCGGTCAGTGAGTGAGTGAGTGAGTGACAGAATTAAGAAACTTTGACTAGTTATAATTCTTAAACTACTGGTTCAAATTTAATGAAATTTGAAATATACCGTGTCTATGCGATGCCTGCTTGGTTACTGAAAATTCAGGCTTCTAGTTTTATCCACAACGAAGTTATAGGGGGTCGAAAATGGCCCGAACTGCTTCGAGAAAAGGATGGTACGGCCGTGCCGCTTTTTTGCTCGACTTGGCGGGGGCACTGCCGTGCCCCCAGATTTTGCCGATTTGAATGATAAACGAAATCTGTGAATTTGTCTTATAAATACCAAAATATGAGGCACATTTTGGTCAAGTTGTCAAGTTGACATTGGATTACTTCGCATGTGGCTACCTAAACCCTAAATAGGTAAGAGCGTCAGACCAGAGTCCTCTATACGGAAAACTCAATATCCGACAATGATTTTCAATGGATACACAAATTATTTTAACCCATAAAACCATATATACACGTAGGTTAGAACAGGTTTGAAAAAGTGGAATGCATGAACCTGATGATGACGAGAGTAGATTTTGCAACCATTGATTGAAATAGAATATTGTGTTTAAATTTCTACCGTGTATATAGGGTTCGATTTTATCGCTTAACAGTTCGTTAAGCTTCCGTTAACCCTCCTAAAAATTCTCGAATACCAAAGTAATTATTATTTCTATTCCCGTAACAGGAGGTGCATATTTCAACACCACTCCGAAGCCATCGACGGATGCATAATAAATTTCATGAATATTCATTGCACAGTTTGCAGCACCTGCACTCACCATCACTTGCTAGTATTCACACTTTTCACCATCGTCAGCAGCATGCACATTTCCCGACATTTAATGCTAAAACAAAAGTCCTTTAAACCCACCTCTAACGCCTATCATATGGGTTTAATAATCATCCATCACACTATATGCTGTCGAGAGAGAATATGATTGAATTATTATATATCCAGAAGGACAACTGCCGGTCCAACTTCGATGGCTACTTGTAGTTGAATACATTCATCGTCCCGCAAGGTTACCCTTGTCCCCGCAATTTGCCATAAAATCTTTGAGCCTTGGCTCTATGACTCAATGGTGTGACGGTTTTTCGATTTCCCATATCGACGTCATAAAATTCTACTAAAAATGTGATGATTTACTGAAAATGGAATGCCATCAGCACCAAGGAAAAGTGGCACATCGTCATTCGGTCTCTAGCGGACGCAGTGAAATCCTTGGGTATATGAGCACAACGACATGTTAGGACTTTCGGTTTTATGTTGTGCCGCGCCGGGTGTGTGAAAGTTTTTTAAATTCACTGGGTTTTCTGGGAATAAAAAAGTGTGGATGTGGCTGAATCCAATTCGAGGTTTTATTGTCGTTTCGGGAGGGGATTGCAAACTCTACAGTGACCTTAAAGACAGTGATTCATGAAGGTATTGAAACCTCGATCTTAAAATCCTCGGATTATTTTAGAGGGATAATAACGCCGTGATTGCAAAGCCGTCATCGTATATGTACAAGGAAAACTGTAACTATAAGTGCTCCTTTTTCTGCGTAGCTATTGAGTGGCCGGGGTAAGGAAGATTAAGAAGTTCGTTTAGAAATGTTACCACCCGACTAGAAAATTAAGCAATTTCTTCGATATCAAGTTGGCATAATTAAATGTTCTTGTTTTAGAAACTTTTAATTGAATATCTCTATTAGTATTCTAAGAAAGCGTTATTGTATAAAGGGTTATCCAACAAGAGGTTTCAGATTAAATTCTTGGTCTCTCAACGTTCAACAAGGAGATTATCAAATATGTTTACTTACATAAGGTCTTTCCAGCAGGGATTCATTCATGAATATGGTGAACAGCTCTAACGTGGTTAGTAGCGAATCCAAACTGAAAGCTACTCATGTCACCTAATGCCAAGGAAAGCAACAGCCCAAAGAAACCTCCCATGGTGATAGCGGTTCGATGAAATAAAAGCCTCAGGCAAGGCGCAAAGCCCAACAGTACAGAGGGAGAGTCGATGTCCAACACACCTTAGACGAGGGAGATGGTAGTGCACAAAGAAAACTGAAGGAAATCCAACAATATTCTTCAAATTTATCTGCGACAAAACCAACATCAACCCATTGAGCATGTCCAATAATGCTGAGAACATTATGGAGCACCCGTTTCCTCATACTATACCCTCATTTGTTTGAGAAATAGATGAGCTATAAAAAGACATATAGCCGACAAAAAGGACGCGATGAAATTCTTAACAGAGCATTGGAAACAAACCCGAAATGTTCATTGAAATACTGCATAAATGTCTAGAGGAAGGAGTGTTAGAGTGAATAATAACGTACGGCAGATTGCACATTGTAGCAGAGGATAAGGGAGCTTTATCGAACCACCCGTATGGATTCAGCAAATCGTGCGCTGCTCTTTATTAAAATGATTATTCAAATTAAATCTGAAGCCATAGAAAGCGTCGTTTTTGAGGGTGGCAGGCCAAAGAATACTGCAGTTACCACAGTGGCTTCGCAGGACTCGTACCGTCCACAAAATGAAGGCTATTATTATTGCGAGTAGGAAAATCATGACATTTACATATATAAATATCCGTGTGTGCAACCATAATATCTGATCAAAGGAAGTGAGAAAATAATTAGGCGTGACGTTCGTACATACGGACTATGCGAGTAAGTCATCACTACAAAGGGTACGCTCCAGTCTGCACCAGTCTGGGCAGGAGCCTTCAAAAGAAAGAAAACTGCTGGAAACTGTTATCAGTCAGCGGCTATGTGCGCTGAGGACAATAAGTGATTACGCGACGATATAGGATGATGCCGCATTCATTATTGATGATTCCCAATGACATATTGCCTGATAAGATGAGGAAAATAATTGCAAGAGACTGTCCATAACACCTCAAGCTGACACAATAACTCAATCAAGGCTGAAGACAGGAGACGCTCAATGGTTCAATAGCAAATTCGTTTGGATTATTCCACCTAGGCGTGTATGGATTTACACTCTCGTTCGATGGATTAAAGTATGGGCAAACCAAAGTTCCTCTCTGACTACGGTGGTTAAAGGAAATATGTATCTATACCGATTTGTGTAGGCAACATTTCATACACCACCCACCCACGAAGAGGGGCATTCTCAGCTGAGCCGTCGAGCAGTCCAGTCCAGTCGCTTATATTTTTACTTTCTTTTATTTCGAATTCGTTTATGTAAAATACATACTTACATACATATATATTATATATAAACTCGTGGATTCATTTAACGCGGTACAGTCTTTGATTTCATTTCCCTCCCACCTACATATTTGGGGGCTCTACCAAAAACACTACAAAAAGACATTTTTTTTTACCGGCGACAATGGAACAGCTTACAGTGGTGTTTCGGTAAATTCGTGGCTTTCGGAATTTGATGAAGTTACATCACTTCTTCTTTTCCTTTTTATCCCGGCGTCGTTATGGTCAGAAGTGTAGGACCATAACCTTCCCACTTAACTGCATTCCTACTGGTCCGCTTGTGGGGTCCGCCGGTTTGACCTCAGAAAGTAGCGGCAGGCTTCCCGGTTTGGGATTACTTCATCGCTGAGGCCAATCAAATGCTGGTGTTTTTGCATTTGTTTGCACCAATTGTTTCTCGGCCTGCCTTTTTTGCGTGTTGAAATTGGAATGTTGATTGATAACGCCTTTTGGACGGGGTTCAAAGGATCTCTCCTTTGAACATAGCAATACCAACTGAGTCGGTCGCGCTCTATCTTTCTTGTGATGGTTTCTTTTACGTGGAGGCTTCCTCGGATCTTTGAACTTCTAATTCTGTCACGCTTTGTTACTCCCGCTGTCATGCGAAGCATCTTCATCTCAGCTGCCGTTAATTTGCTCTCGTACTTTTTGTGCATTGTCCAGCATTGTGAACCGTATGTGAGCGCCGGACGTACAACTGAAGTGTAGAGCCTTCCTTTCAGCTTAGGAGGCATTTTTCGATCACAGAAGATGGCGGAGTTTTCCCGCCACTTCATCCACCCTACGCTTACGCGATGGTTGATGTCGGCATCACAAGTTGCTTCTTTATTAATCATAGATACCAGATATTTAAACTTTTCACACTTGGGAAGTACTCTTCCATTCAAGTAAATGTCTGGAATAGGCTGATGAGGGTCAGTTAACGGGCAGCACAGATACTCTGTCTTCTTTGAACTAATACGATACCCGTGTCCCTCAAAATGTCCACCCACACATCAAGTGCTCGTTGTAGGGACGCCTGATCATCACTTATAATGGCTCCATCGTCAGCAAAGAATAGCTGGTGCACATTGGGGTCCGTCACTTTTCCTTCAAGCAAGCAATCGAGGACTGTTATAAAGAGCAGTGGGCTGAGGACGCTCCCTTGGTGTACACCGACTTTGATTGCGAACTCTTCGGTGACTCCTGCGGTGCATCTTACTCTTGTCGTTGCTCTCTTGTACATGTCCATGATCACTTGCACGTCCTTATGCAAGTCCTTTGAAGAATCACGATGCTTGTCCATCATGACCCTTATACTTTGGATTGCATCTGTCGTTGATTTACCCGAGACAAACCCGCACTGGTCATCAGATAGTCGTATTATTTTCCGCAGTCGGCTATCTAATACCCATTCAACGATCTTCATGGTGTGCGACATCAGCTTGACAGAACGGTAGTTATCACAATTTCGCGTATCACCCTTTCCTTTGTGCAAAGGAAGAAGATAGCTTTCCCTCCATTGATTAGGCATAGTGTCGCCTCTCATAAGTTTGGAGATAAGAATCATGAGCCATCTAGACCCGATGTCTCCCATCTTTTTCCAGAACTCAGAGGGTATCCCGTCCGGCCCAACAGCTTTTCTTTTCTTTGAGTTTTTAACCGCGTACCGAACTTCTTCGACTGTGATGTCGGATATTTCGGCATGATTCGGGGCGGCTCTTGGAAAGTACACTCGGGGAAACTGTTCTTTCAGAAGTTCCTCGCAATACTGTCGCCATCTGTGGAGAATTTTTTCGTCTTCGTCGTCTTCGTCGTCAACAAGGAGTTGGCCTTCAGCATTGTTATCTTAAAGATATCTTAAAGATATTTGCTCCTTTGTTCAAATTGTTTTGTCGAAGCTCCTGGGTAGCCTGGTTCCTGTCAGACGCGGAAGACGATATTTCTTCCAACTCCTGATAGAGGCCTTCCATGCTTTTCGCTTTGAATTCGGCGCATTTTTCTTCGCGATACCTTTGCAACATCTATATACCTTTTCACGGCGAGCTTTTTCCTCTCTATTAGTAGAAGAGCACTTTGACCAAGCTTGGAAAGCCATTTTCTTTTCGTGTATCACTGCTTTGGCTTCGTCTGTCCACCACCAGGTTTCTTTTGCGTGTTGGCAGGGGCCTTTAGATGTTCCGAGCAGTGATTTGGCTTTCTCTAGGCCAGATTGTTGTAGGGAATCCCACATGTCTTGTGCTCTGCACTCCTCATTACCGACCTCATCGATAATGGAAGAGAGGTAGTTTTCCATGATGGTAATAAAAGCTTCGCCTTTTCCTTTATCCAGCTTATACCACTTGATTCTCTCAGACACCTTCGTTTGCTGCTTTGACTTCTTTCTCGCATCCATAAAAAATTCAGTCAGGAGGAGACGGTGTTGAGGGGCGATCGCGTCTCCCAGGATCACTTTGCAATCTTTAGCTCGTGGCTTCATGAAACTGGATACCAAATGATAGTCTATTTGAGTTTCATTTCCGCCGCTGCTATAAGTGATCAGGTGCCGGCTTTGTTTGACGAACATGGTATTTAGCACTATAAGACCGTACGACTTGCACATGTTTAGGATATCTTCACCTGAAGAGTTCCTGGTGCTGTATCCCAGCCCTCCGTGGTAGCCTTCATAGTCTTCGCTTGTCTTCCCGACATGTCCGTTTAAATCTCCCCCAACAAACAAAAGCTCTTCCTTTGGGATGATTTTGACAAGGTTGTGGAAATCTAGCCAGAATGCATCTTTTTCTTTTTGTTCGCATCCTACTTGAGGGGCATATGCGCTTACGATGTTCCACACCTCACCATGCATCACCAATTTGAGAGCCATCAAACGGTCACTGAACTTTGAAATGGTTAAGACGTTGCCAAGTAGTTCTGCCGCAAGGATGATGGCGATTCCGTTTTTTCCTTGTTCCAATCCATAGTAAAACATCTTGTAGGCTTTTGTTTTAACGTCCAAGAAACGTGCCCGATTACCGGTGTTTCGCCATTTCGTCTCTTGTACGCACAGGATGTCTACTCGCCTTCTAACCATAATTTCTTCAAGCTCATAGCTGCGCCCACTCATGCTTCCAACGTTCCAACTCGCGACTCTTAAATGTGGCTTACGCCGTTGCATTACTTTACTATCCCCCGGAAATCCTATAGCTCTGACCCGAACATTGCTGCTCGTCCCAGGATCACGACCATTAGTAGTGCCTGGCGGGGTAGTGCTTTTCCTTTTAGCGTTCTTTTCCATAATGCTACGGTTTGACCGTTTTCATTCTTCCCTTCCTTTTTGACACGGGCATGCTCCAGATTTTTTATTTTTTTTTTGATTGATCTTACTCTTACAACACCGGTGATCTCCAGTCGTGTCAACCCACTGATTTGCATGCACACTTGTGGGGCAGTTTAATGGTGGTATATGTGTCCCTAGGCTCACCTTGGTGTTTTCTAAATTGCCTAGATGATGAAGTTACATCACTACTCATCAAATCTCGAAAAATTGTTATTCGCGTGAAAGCAATTAGTTGGTTCGGCAAAGTGTTTTATGAAAACGTGCTCATGTCGTACATACGAAGATTTCAAGCAAGTCTTACGTGCGGAATTCCAAAGAACTCTTTGTAAAGTCGATATTTACACTCAGTTGCAAAATCGAAAGATGAAACGGGAAGAGAATTTTCGGGAATATGTATATAAGATGAAAGAGATCGGTCAACTTGCCGACGTAGATGACAATTCTTTGATTCATTACATCATAAACGGTGTTGCGGGGAATGAACAGTACAAATTGATTTTGTATGGTGCTAAAACCTTGTCGGAGTTAATTGAAAAATACGAGATTTTCTTGCGATTAAAGTCTAAAGAACATTTTTCTAGTGGTACTGGGAACAGTTGGAATGGTGGTGGTAGTGGTAGTGGGCGACATATAAGGGACAATAACGGTTGGCACAATGGTAAAATATATCGTGACACACTACACTGTTTTAATTGCGGTTCTTCAGACAACGTCGTGATTGCAAACCGGATACAAAATGTTTCGAGTGCAATGGTCACAAATGGGCCACATGGCCAAAAATTGTCCAACGAATTTCAATGCAAAGACAAATGTTTTTTCAGTGTTAAACTCTAAACAAATCTTTATAAATGACGCCGAATTTCACGCACTAATTGATACGGGTGCACAAATCTCATTAGTTCGAGAGGAATGTGTGAAAAAATTCAAAAATTTTAGCGAAATGCGAAAACAAAAAACGAGATTAATAGGACTAGCTTCAGCTGCATGTTGTACCCTTGGTGTATTTAATGCTCTTGTGAAAATTGATGACTTTACGATAGAAACAAATCTCAGTGTACTTCCAAATGATGTTATTCAGGTTGACGCGATTGTGGGCAATGACATCATATCACAAGCTAAGGTCATCTTCAACAATGGTATGCCAACATTTCATTCCGAAAATGAAGAAAACTGCATCATGAACATTCGAGTTAAGGACAGCAATGAATTGAATGCACCGTTCAAGCTAGTACCAATAGTTGAAGATATAATAAAAAATTATAAGCCGAATAAAGTAAGTAGCTGTCCAATAAATATGTCTTTAACATTAACTGACGAAACACCTTTTCATTTTCCCCCACGTCGCCTCCCAATCAACGAGAGAGAGATTGTCAAACAGCAAATCGAACTTTGGCTGAAAGAAGACATCATACGCCCATCATTTTCTCCATTCGCAAGTCAAGTTGTTGTCGTCAAGAAGAAGGATGGTTCACCGCGGGTTTGCATAGACTACAGACGATTAAATGTCAAAGATCGATTCGATTTACCAACTATTGAAAGTGTCCTAGATAACCTTCAAGATGGGAGAATTTTCTCGACATTGGATTTAAAAAACGCATATTTCCACATTCCAATTGAAGAAGGAAGCCGCAAGTATACAGCTTTTATTACAGCAGATGGATTATTTGAATTTAATCAGGTTCCCTTTGGCCTATCGAATTCGCCCGCAATTTTCGTTCGCTACATACACACTGTGTTCAGAGACTTGGTAAGTCGAAATATTATTTGCATGTATCTGGATGACCTTATTTTATATGCACCAAATATAAAAGAAAATGTTGTGAAATTGAATATTGTACTTGAAATAGCAGCACTGCATGGATTGATTTTCAATTGGAAAAAATATAGTTTTTTTTCAAACAAAAGTGACATTTCTTGGGCATGTTGTAGAAGATGAAGACTTAGGGGATTTTTCCGAAGATTTCTGAACTCATATTCAATAATTGCAAAACCCTTAACAGACTTAACAAAGAAGGGATCAAAGTTCAACCTGTCTGAACCGCAAAGAAAAGTCATTGCCATATCAAAGCAATCACTTACAACCGAGCCGGTGTTGCACATCTATTTCCAAGGGGCTGAAACGGAACTACACACAGACGCAAGCCAACTGGGTATAGCCGCAATTTTATTCCAAAGGGGCAACGATAACCAACTGCACCCTGTTCACTATTTTAGTCGAAAGAACAGTGTTTCAGAGGAAAGGTGGCACAGTTATGTCCTAGACGTTTTCGCAGTTTTTAAAGCATTTGAGAAGTTTTGAATTTATCTGATGGGAATCAGATTTAAGGTAGTGACGGATTGCGTGGCTTTTCGCCAAACAATCAATAAGGCGGAACTTCCAAATGCTGTAAGAAGGTAAAGTTATATATGCAAGATTTTGATTACGATGTAGAACATCGTTTTGGTGGCAAGATGGCACACGTTTACGCTTTAAGTCGCTCTCCGGTTGTTTATACTTTTCAGCAGGAAATCTTGGCTAGGATCAAAAAGGCTCAAAGAGCTGATGAATTCATCTCCTCTATTAAGGAAATATTGAAAGAAAAACCTTATGATAACTTCGTCATGCACGGCGATCTATTATTTAAAGACGTAGATGGTTACATGCTTTTAGTCGTACCGCGTAGTATGGAGTCCGAGATTATAAAACTGAAACACGAAGCAGGGCATTTTGGTTCGGCAAAAACAACTCATTTACTATCCCGTGAATTTTTTATTCCAAAAATGAAAGAAAAGGTTGAACGCCGAATTGCAAATTGTGTAAAATGCATCCTTGCAAATAAAAAAGCTGGCAGACAGGAGGGTTTTATCCAACTATTGGAAAAGGGAGAAAAACCTTTTGACACATACCACTTAGATCATATTGGATCAATGGATCTAACAACAAAGTTGTACAAATATATCTTAACAATAACTGACGGGTTTTCAAAATATATTTTGCTTTATCCAACAAAGACAGTATCAGCAGACGAAATAATTAGGAAAATTAAAGAACAGCAGCAACATTTTGGAAATCCCAGACGAATGATAACTGATAGAGGGAGTGCTTTCATGTCAACAGCTTCTAAAGAATATTGCGCGGAGGAGAGGATTGAGCATATATTAATTACAACAGGAGTTCCACGGGGAAATGGTCAAGCTGAGCGGTCTAACAAAATCGTCATCGAAGTTCTCAAAAGATTGTCACAAGAGTCACCTGAAAAATGGTATAAATTCATTCCGAGGGTACAGATTGTCATGAATAGTACGTTTCAGAGATCAATCAACCGTACGCCGTTTGAAGTTCTTTTCGGAACCTCAATGAGGAAGAAAGAGGATTCTGAAGTCTCCGACTTGGTTAAGCAAGAGCTATTAAAGCAATACGAAGCTGATAGAGAGAGTATTCGTTTTGATGCACGTCAGCAGATCCAAAAGATCCAGTCTGAAAATCAGAAAACATTTAACAAAAAACGAAAAATTGCAACTGATTACAAGATTGGTGATCTTGTTGCTATTAAAAGAACACAATTTGCTGCGGGTAATAAACTTTTTTCTGAATTTCTAGGTCCATACGAAATTGTTTCGAAAAGCAGATCGGGTCGTTACACTGTAAAAAAGTCATCAAACCAAACTACAAGCAGCTGTGATTATATGAAACCGTGGCAAACTGAAGAACAAAGTGAAGATATAGCTGAAGTTGATCCATCATCCGAGGCGGATGAAGTTCAGGATGGCCGGATGTAGGCAACATTTCATACACCACCCACCCACGAAGAGGGGTGACGACTGCTCAGCTGAGCCGTCGAGCAGTAAAGTTCTTTTATTTTGAACTCGTTTATGTAAAATAAATACTTACATACATATATAATATATAAACTCGTGGATTCGTTTAACGCGGTACAGTCTTTCATTTCATTTCCCTCCCACCTACATTTGGTCATCATATCTTCCCTTATTGTCTTGTAGTGAATTTTTACTTTTCAACATCATCATTAGTAGAAATAAAATTTCGATTCGATAGCTTCATCAGGAATGGCAGATCAGAAATATAAAATTGTGAAAACTTACTATGCACTTAGTGGTGTTTCCCATATTAGGAGAAGATTGGCTTCGTTATAATCGTTCATTTTTGCGTATTATAGGCAAAAAAGCGGTTCGAAGAGACAGGCTCTGTTGCAGATGTCGTTAGGCCTATTCATCATCAAAACGCACGTTCTTCCGGTAATAAAAGTGGTGAAGAAGAACCAAATCTATCGATTTCACACCCGTTGCACTGTCAGAAAGGCCACTGACATGCAGCTCACTCCACCTCTTTTGCCTTGTGCTACCTTGTGCCTTTACCCACACTTCATGTAGGAATGTATCTCAATTGAACGCACTACACCAATTAATGAATGTCGTTGACAATTTACCTCTCACGGATTAACGGACTGACGGATTCCATGGGCCGATGCTTGCCTTCTCTACCCGCCAACATGTTAGCTGTCAGTTGAAATCAACGGATCGACGGATTGACGGATTCTATGGGGCGAGCCCTTTAGTTATCCTTGGTTTCTTGTAGCTCTTGTCAAAATACTCGCTTCGTTTCTGCTGAAGTGTACGCTCATATGATATTTGTCACACAACCTGGCCGGGGTGCAGATGGTTTGTGTCGAAGATGTTCACTACTCTCCGGGGGTGGTTGTCCTAGATAGGATTTGAGAGATTCGACTGAATTTGCGTTGGTTGTGGTTCACAGTAACTCTTTTGTTTCCATTGATTAAGGTGTTATATTGGAAATGCGCATACAGAGTTGCATTGTCTCGTTTGATATCCATTTTATGTTGGTAGCAGTAGGCAGTTCTTACAGAATTTTGTTCCCACCAACTGCTCTTAGTGTGTAGGCAAACATTAATTTGTAAAGTGGTTGCACTCCTCGTCGTGTTTTTCGCTTGCTGAAAGACGACACTAAAATGCTGCATGTAATGTATGGTTGGGCTTCTCTACTTACCCCATTCCAGTGCATTCACCCTTTTTCAGGCTAGCGACCCATGGAGTGTCTGGGCCTGAGTTAATACAGCCTTCCATCCTTGGCGGTCCCGAGCACGCTGTTTCCAGTCTGTTTGTTTTGTCTTGCGTCCGCGATCAATTGGTCTTTTACCGGAGGTTCGGTTTCCCCTTCTTCTCGAACCAGGAGGATCAGATTCGAAGACCCTTTTAGCCGGAGCGTTGGTGTTCATGCGCTCGACGTGGCCGAGCCATTGTAGGCGAGGGATTTTAGCTTTCCATCTTCGTACAGTTCATTAAGTTCGCGGTTATGTCTTCTCCTATATTTGCCTTCCTCGCAGGCAGGACAGAATATCCGTCGCAGAATTCTTCTTTCGAAAGAGCCAAGGATCAGCTCTTTGTCCTGCTTATTGCCCAACTTTCGGCTCCATATAGCAGGACTAGCAAGAAGAGAGTCTTGCAGAGCATAACCTTGGTTCTTGGGGACAATGGTTTGGACCCTAGCTGTTTGAACAAGCCGAAGTGGCAGCGGCTGCCGAGGATGATTCTGCGCTGGATCTCTACTATGGTGTCATTCGTATAGTTTATGTTGGCCCCGAGGTTTGTGAACTCTTTCATCACCTCCAAATTATAGCTGTCGTTATATTTTGTCCTAGGTGATGAATCGCTTTTTTGTTGACAACATATATTTCGTCTTTTCCTCATTGATCTTTGTTACGCCTGATCTTCAATTGCCGCGAACGCTTCCACAATGTTGCGCTGGGAACTTGCAACAATATCAATATCGACTGCATAGCCCAGCAACTGCATCGATTTGTGGAAGATAGTGCCTTCAGTGTTGATGTTGGCCGTCGCACTATTTGTTCCAACACGAGATTGAAGAAATTGTAGGACAGCGCATCCTCCTTGCCGAAATCTGGTGCATGTTTCAAAGGGCTTGGAGGTTCTCGAGCCGAAGGCACGGTGGTTGTTAGCATGGTTCGACATATCCGGATGAATGCTGTGATATATGTCATATATAAAGAAGTGGTGGGTATCGATTTGAAACTCTCTAGTTTTCAGGTTTTGTCGCAGTATGAAGATTTGGTCTACAGTCGATTCGCCGGGCCGGAGCCGCACTGGTATGTGCCGATTAGTGCGGTGCAAAATGGTTTTAGACTTTCACGCAAAGACTGGATAGGATCTTGTAAGCGACATTGAGCAAGGATATACCTTTGTAGTTTTGCAAGAGGTAATATCACCTTTTTGTGGATGGGGCTTATAGACCTGGTATTCCACTCACCGGGCATACATTCGTCGTCCCTACCAGAACATCGCCTTCAGCTTTGAAGAGTTTTGGTGTCAATCCATTCGAGTATGCGGCCTTGTTCTATGCCTACTTCTTCAATACTGGGAGGGGGGACTTCGTCGACTGGAGCGGGATATAATCGTCCACTAACAATCTCCCTTCTCCATGCTCGTTAAGCAGCCGCTGGAAATGCTGCTTGAAAACATCCACTATTCCTGGAGAGCCTGAGTGCCGTTTTTAACATCCGCTGCGAGGCTTTTGGCTTTTTTGTAATATGCTTTTATCGTGTTTTTGTCCCTTGAATGATGATTCGGTAATTCTCGCGCGCTGCTAGGGAATCCATTTTCAGCACCATTTGGTATGCTTCATTACTCGATCGCTTTTTCTGCCCACGCCCGCCATCATACCACGGGTGTCTTGTCGGTGGTGGCGCGCAGCCTATTTTAGTTTCTACTGCTTCTTTGATGGCGTTTGTGTTCAACGTAGGCATACTTGCGAGTCGTCCGCTCAGTTGCTCTCTGTAGTCTCTGGTGATCTCTGAGGTGCTCAGGCTTCCAAAGTTAAACCTCCTTTTGGTGGGCTGATGCAGTTTTCTAACATTGGAAAATCGGGTTCTGAGTTCTGCTGCCACTAAGAAATGGTCGGAGCCGACGTTTTCCCCTCTGAACGTTCTAACGTCGAGGATGTTTGAGGCATGTCTTGCGTCTATTAGCACATGTTCGATTTGGTTTGCAGATCGACCATCTGGAGACCTACAGGTTGCTGTGTGGATCTTCCATAGTAGTAAATTTATTTTTTTTTTTAAATTAAAGCAAACACTTAGTGACACGGAGTATCATCTTTGCTCTGTTGTTATCGAGGCATTGGTATGGATACATCACACCTTACATCATATAGACCCAAACGAGGTGGAGTGGATTAATTCATTTAGATTTAGGCGCATCCATCCATATGTAGGGATTATTTAGCTTTAGCGGATCGAAAAAAGGCATTGTGATATGAGAATATTTCAGCATTTTTCCAATTTTTTTCACTGCCACTGTCTTCTCTTCACTTGTACTTATCTAGTTTGCATCCAGACGATATCCGAGAAACTCAATGGTTATCCTTATGATCATCGTTATCCCACAACGACACATTTTCGTGTTCTGTTGACATGCGGCAAGCTCCTCCAGCTTCAACTTGATCAGCTTTAAGAAATGACATAAACGACAACATGAAAACAGTTTCCGTTTGTGGAATGGAAGACTCCGCTTGGGCTCCACCCTTTGAGAAGTCGCTTTCTATTCCCATTGCTATTCCTTTTCAACTTGGTTTCCAGTTTTTGTTTCAGATACAGTCATTAATCTTCAAACGCTTCTGAAAGGTTCAAATTCAATCACACAAATCAATTCCCTCCCAGCACTCACCATGCCGCCCATCTCTGCAATGCTATAAAATTGCATTGCATTAGAGAATCCCATGTTCCTGTCAGAGGATTAGTCTTAATCCCTGGATATCTGCAAGTGAGCACAGAAATTCTTTTCAACCGTCTTATCTATTCTTTTACGGTTTTTCTGCTTCATCGTTTTTCATCGGGCGGATGACTTTAGTTTTTTTTTTTTTTTTTTAATTCCGTTCGAGATAAATCAATTCCCTTAAAAGGTTCTACAATATCCCCGGCCGCGCCTGAAACTATTGTACAAAATTGATTTTAGTTGCATCCGGAAGAGAAGTGTAGAGCAAAGTGCAATAACTCATTGCGTCGCGTAGGTAGAATTGAGTCTTTTAACGCGATTTGACGGTAATTGAGAAATGGTTCGTGAAACTAGTGAGTAAGTGCGGTGATCCTTAGAGCTTGAGCCGACAAAGGCAATGACATGCCCAGACGCGGTTCATGTTTTTTTTTTCAAATAGATTTTTCATCCGCACTGCCAAGAATACCTGTTCGAAATATGCAGCTCCTGGAGTGCTTTACGAAATGCATTTGACTGCGATAATGACATTTTATGTTAAAAACCCCTCGGCATCACTTGAACAATTCCGTTGACATCGTCCGTCCGCTATTCTCTTAGTTTCACGACCTTCCGACGAGCGACAATATATCCTCGAATATATGCAAATACATTAAACTGCAAACGGCAAAAAACGTATCTCGTATTTCCGACTTTTCGCGCAAAAGAACATCCGCGAAGCGCGCATTAAGTAAATTAATTGTTGAAAATATATTTAAAACAAAGGCAGATGGCGGCGGGCGGGACGAAGGAATACAAAGCATTCACACTGCTGGCTCACATTACTGCTTCCTGGAGCGGAGGAATTGTGTATATTCTCATCGGAGGGTTATAAATGTCCCGGACATCCGTGCCGTCCCAGCTTGATGGCTTTAAGTGTAAAGCTACTTTGCGTATACTTGTTCTGATGCCGCGTGCGGGAAGGGGTTGCATGCAGCTGTTGTCAGTTTTATTAAATTTAATTAATTAAGCTCTTTAAGGATATATGCGGAGATGGAGTTTGTTTCGCGGAATGATTCTATTTTATTCGTTCGTGGATACCTGAAGTTATGCAGATGTGGATTAATTGCGTATTCATACGGAGATTCAGGGGATAAGTGCGTGTCCTTGTTACTCGACCTACTCATTTATGAGGCAGTATCGTAGTGATGTATATTTTGAAATAACTTAAGAGTCAAATGTATGTTTAATAAAGGGTCTTTGGACACTGCACTCATTTGGATTGCCCTTCTTGTTATAATTACTTTTTGGTTATTGTTCACTACAGTGTTCTGAAGGGTAATTAACATCATGGCATTGTCTCTTTAAACATTAAAGAT
Organism: Merodon equestris; assembly: GCA_958301585.1. NCBI lineage: Eukaryota > Metazoa > Arthropoda > Insecta > Diptera > Syrphidae > Merodon > Merodon equestris. The sequence goes on along the minus strand of OY284415.1, from coordinate 48,672,687 downwards.
GGTTTCGTATGAATTTATTTGATTGTCGGAGATTGAAGAATACCACATAAGAGCCCTACCCTTGGCTTCGTCAAGTTCTTCCTAGACCAGATGTAATCTGCGCAAACGTTAGTTTTTAAGTGTTCTATTTCTGACAGACCACGTGTGAAACGTGACATATGTCAAAATCAAATATGCTCACTAAGCCTTACATCCAAAGAGTGCTTACAAATTATTGAATTTTATTATCAAAATTCATGCTCTTTGTGAAATGTTTTTCGAGCACTTCGACCATTTTACGGTCGTTACGATCGACATACTGAGCAATTCAAGTCATAGGAACCAGTTTTCGCACCGCTTCTTCTTTCTTTCCTTTTTTCCGGCGTCGTTGTGGTCAGTGTAGGATCAAAACCTTCCCACTTAACTGCATTTCTACTGGTCGGCTTGTGGGGTCCTCTCCTTTGAACATGGCAATACCAACTGAGTCGGTCGCGCTCTATCTTTCTTGTGATGGTTTCTTTTACGTGGAGGCTTTCTCGAATCTTTGAACTTCTAATTCTGTCACGCTTTGTTACTCCCGCTGTCATGCGAAGCATCTTCACCTCAGCTGCCGTTAATTTGCTCTCATACTTTTTGTGCATTGTCCAGCATTGTGAACCGTATGTGGGCGCCGGACGTACAACTGAAGTGTACAGCCTTCCTTTCAGCTTAGGGGGCATTTTTCGATCACAGAAGATGGCGGAGTTTTCCCGCCACTTCATCCACCCTACGCTTACGCGATGGTTGATGTCGGCATCACAAGTTGCTTCTTTATTAATCATAGATACCAGATATTTAAACTTTTCACACTTGGGAAGTACTCTTCCATTCAAGTAAATGTCTGGAATAGGCTGATGAGGGTCAGTTAACGGGCAGCACAGATACTCTGTCTTCTTTGAACTAATACGATACCCGTGTCCCTCAAAAATGTCCACCCACATATCAAGTGCTCGTTGAAGGGACGCCTGATCATCACTTATAATGGCTCCATCGTCAGCAAAGAATAGCTGGTGCACATTGGGGTCCGTCACTTTTCCTTCAAGCAAGCAATCGAGGACTGTTACAAAGAACAGTGGGCTGAGGACGCTCCCTTGGTGTACACCGACTTTGATTGCGAACTCTTCGGACTCTTGTCGTTGCTCTCTTGTACATGTCCATGATCACTTGCACGTACGTTTCTGGAACTCCTTTTTGTCTTAGCGCTACCCATAAAAGATCTCTTAGTTGCAGGTCAAATCAATATGCAAGTCCTTTGAAGAATCACGATGCTTTTCCATCATGACCCTTATACTTTGGATTGCATCTGTTTTTGATTTACCGGAGACAAACCCGCACTGGTCATCAGATGGTCGTATTATTTTCCGCAGTCGGCTATCTAATACCCGTTCAACGATCTTCATGGTGTGCGACATCAGCTTGACAGAACGGTAGTTATCACAATTTCGCGTATCACCCTTTCCTTTGTGCAAACGAAGAAGATAGCTTCCCTCCATTGATTAGGCATAGTCTCGCCTCTCATAAGTTTGGAGATAAGAACCATGAGCCATCTAGACCCGATGTCTCCCATCTTTTTTCCAGAACTCAGACGGTTTTTAACCGCGTACCGAACTTCTTCGACTGTGATGTCGGATATTTCGGCATGATTCGGGGCGGCTCTTGGAAAGTACACTCGGGGAAACTGTTCGTTCAGAAGTTCCTCGCAATACTATCGCCATCTGTGGAGAATTTTTTCGTCTTCCACAAGGAGTTGGCCTTCAGCATTGTTAATAAACTTTGGGAAACAAATCTCCTGAGCATTTCTTCTTCTCTGGGCGGCTATCTTAAAGATATTTACTCCTTTGTTCAAATTGCTTTGTCGAAGCTCCTGGGTAGCCGGATTCCTGTCAGACGCGGAAGACGATATTTCTTCCAACTCCTGATAGAGGCCTTTCATGCTTTTCGCTTTGAATTGGGCGCACTTTTTCTTCGCGATACCTTTGCAATATCTATATACCTTTTCACGGCGAGCTTTTGCCAATCTATTAGTAGAAGAGCACTTTGACCAAGCTTGGAAAGCCATTTTCTTTTCGTGCATCATTGCTGTCCACCACCAGGTTTCTTTTGCGTGTTGGCAGGGGCCTTTAGATGTTCCGAGCAGTGATTTGGCTTTCTCCAGGCCAGATTGTTGTAGGGAATCCCACATGTCTTGTGCTCTGTACTCCTCATTACCGACCTCATCGATAATGGAAGAGGTAGTTTTTCATGTTGGTAATAAAAGCTTCGCCTTTTCCTTTATCCAGCTTATACCACTTGATTCTCTCAGACACCTTCGTTTGCTGCTTTGACTTCTTACTCGCCTCCATAAAAAATTCAGTCAGGAGGAGACGGTGTTGAGGGGCGATCGCGTCTCCCAGGATCACTTTGCAATCTTTAACTCGTGGCTTCATGAAACTGGATACCAAATGAGTTTCATTTCCGCCGCTGCTATAAGTGATCAGGTGTTTGACGAACATGGTAGTTAGCACTATAAAACCGTACGACTTGCACATGTTTAGGATATCTTCACCTTAAGAGTTCCTGGTGCCGTATCCCAGCCCTCCATGGTAGTCTTCATAGTCTTCGCTTGTCTTCCCGACATGTTCGTTGAAATCTCCCCCAACAAACAAAAGCTCTTCCATTGGGATGATTTTGACAAGATTGTGGAAATCTAGTCAGAATGCATCTTTTTCTTTTTGTTCGCATCCTACTTGAGGGGCATATATGTACATAGTTACATACGGACGGCAACACGATATGGCAGTGCATTCCAACGGTTAAAAGATCACCCGTGGATGCTCGGTCCGTTTGCTCATGTATCCGATATCCGCCTCGTCGTCTGCTTTGCATCCGTTGGACGCCTATCGCTTCCCAGGAAAACATAATGCAGACTTTGCACATTCTCTGGCTAGAGCAGTGTGTGGAAGTCACATTGTCTTTTCCCAGTAGTCAGTCTGCCTTGGTTCGGCAACCGAAAAACAACCTCTTTTACTGGCGACGAGGAAAAACCACGAAAAATAACGGCCATCCCTTACTCTTCATATTGTATTGCTATTTACTTTTATTTTATTGCTGTGATCCGTGTACATAAAGTATGAAAACATTATAAATAAAAATTTATATTTTGAAACATTGAAATGTGGTGTTAAACAAATAAAAAAAAAAAAAATAGAGAAAAATCAACTGTGAAACAAGTTAAATCAACGTAATAATAAACTAAAAGGAAAAGAACGAGAATCAGTGGAGAATAGCAGCACCAGCATCAGCAAGAGGAGGAACTCTAGCAGAACAAAGCAGCCAGCCACAATACCGAAATTGTCCACAGCGGGTCAAAGCAAAAACCAAAGCCGGAGGAAGGAAATATATGTATGTATGTACCATCTTAAACCTAAAATATTGAAATAATGTACGTCTATCGAGAATTACGAATTGAATTATTATTGAATTAAATGAATTATGGAATCACATGTAATTAAACGTTTTAACCTAGTATTAAGCTGTATCAATAATATTGAGACATTCGATGGCTCTGATTCTAATCAGTTGCCAGAACTTCATCAACCAGATAAATAGAAGGCATTTTGCCAACTATCGAGGCATTCGTTCAAAATAATAAAAGAATTTTGTTGAGTTATATAAGAAACAAATGTGTCGGTCGTACTAGAGAGACCTTACACAGATATGGTCTAGTGGAAAGTTGGGAGCAGTTAAAAGAAATTTTATTGAATAATTTTGGCGAAACGGAAGATAGTTTTAAAATTGTTATTATTAAAGTTATTAAATTATGGACCAATTAAAGTTATGTCGCTTAGATTCCACAATAGAAAATTATTATTTCCAAATAAATGTGTTAATAAACAGGCTTCATAATAGAATCTTGGCTCATAATGACGATACATATAGTACATCAGAAGTCAACAGAATTCCACTCCATACCTTTTCGACTTCAGAGCTACTTTCTTGACTGTATTTTGAGTTAAGCAGTTGGCGCGACTTCAGTTCTAGCCTATAAAGTCAAATGTTGTGTGGTTCCTCCATGGTAACGTAGCTGCCCGAGGTCGCAAAGTTAGCAAGTACAAGAAATTTGAAAATTGTACGTAATTGGACGGTAGTGCTTATGGTCGATCCCGTTTCTCGGCTTCAGAGCTACTTTCTTGACTTTATTTTGAGCTAAACAGTTGGCGCCACTTCAGTTCTAGCCTATAAAGTCAAATGTTGTGTGGTTCCTCCATGGTGACGTAGCTGCCCGAGGTCGCAAAGTTAGCAAGTACAAGAAATTTGAAAATTGTACGTAATTTCACGGTAGTGCTTATGGTCGATCCCGTTTCTCGGCTTCAGAGCTACTTTCTTGACTTTATTTTGAGCTAAACAGTTGGCGCGACTTCAGTTCTAGCCTATAAAGTCAAATGTTGTGTGGTTCCTCCATGGTAACGTAGCTGCCCGAGGTCGCAAAGTTAGCAAGTATAAGAAATTTGAAAATTGTACGTAATTTCACGGTAGTGCTTATGGTCGATCCCGTTTCTCGGCTTCAGAGCTACTTTCTTGACTGTATTTTGAGTTAAGCAGTTGGCGCGACTTCAGTTCTAGCCTATAAAGTCAAATGTTGTGTGGTTCCTCCATGGTAACATAGCTGCCCGAGGTCGCAAAGTTAGCAAGTACAAGAAATTTGAAAATTGTACGTAATTGGACGGTAGTGCTTATGGTCGATCCCGTTTCTCGGCTTCAGAGCTACTTTCTTGACTGTATTTTGAGTTAAGCAGTTGGCGCGACTTCAGTTCTAGCCTATAAAGTCAAATGTTGTGTGGTTCCTCCATGGTAACATAGCTGCCCGAGGTCGCAAAGTTAGCATGTACAAGAAATTTGAAAAGTGTACGTAATTTCACATTAGTGCTTATGGTCGATCCCGTTTCTTGGCTTCAGAGCTACTTTCTTGACTGTATTTTGAGTTAAGCAGTTGGCGCGACTTCAGTTCTAGCCTATAAAGTCAAATCTTGTGTGGTTCCTCCATGGTAACGTAGCTGCCCGAGGTCGCAAACCATTCAAGGACAAGAAATTTGAAAATTGTACGTAATTTCACATTAGTGCTTATGTTCGATCCCGTTTCTCGGTTTCAGAGCTACTTTCTTGAATATATTTTGAGTTAAGCAGTTGGCGCGTCTTCAGTTCTAGCCTATAAAGTTAAATGTTGTGTGGTTCCTTCATGGTAACGTAGCTGCCCGAGGTCGCAAAGTTAGCAAGTACAAGAAATTTGAAAAGTGTACGTAATTTCACATTAGTGCTTATGGTCGATCCCGTTTCTTGGCTTCAGAGCTACTTTCTTGACTGTATTTTGAGTTAAGCAGTTGGCGCGACTTCAGTTCTAGCCTATAAAGTCAAATCTTGTGTGGTTCCTCCATGGTAACGTAGCTGCCCGAGGTCGCAAACCATTCAAGGACAAGAAATTTGAAAATTGTACGTAATTTCACATTAGTGCTTATGTTCGATCCCGTTTCTCGGCTTCAGAGCTACTTTCTTGACTTTATTTTGAGCTAAACAGTTGGCGCCACTTCAGTTCTAGCCTATAAAGTCAAATGTTGTGTGGTTCCTCCATGGTGACGTAGCTGCCCGAGGTCGCAAAGTTAGCAAGTACAAGAAATTTGAAAATTGTACGTAATTTCACGGTAGTGCTTATGGTCGATCCCGTTTCTCGGCTTCAGAGCTACTTTCTTGACTTTATTTTGAGCTAAACAGTTGGCGCGACTTCAGTTCTAGCCTATAAAGTCAAATGTTGTGTGGTTCCTCCATGGTAACGTAGCTGCCCGAGGTCGCAAAGTTAGCAAGTATAAGAAATTTGAAAATTGTACGTAATTTCACGGTAGTGCTTATGGTCGATCCCGTTTCTCGGCTTCAGAGCTACTTTCTTGACTGTATTTTGAGTTAAGCAGTTGGCGCGACTTCAGTTCTAGCCTATAAAGTCAAATGTTGTGTGGTTCCTCCATGGTAACATAGCTGCCCGAGGTCGCAAAGTTAGCAAGTACAAGAAATTTGAAAATTGTACGTAATTGGACGGTAGTGCTTATGGTCGATCCCGTTTCTCGGCTTCAGAGCTACTTTCTTGACTGTATTTTGAGTTAAGCAGTTGGCGCGACTTCAGTTCTAGCCTATAAAGTCAAATGTTGTGTGGTTCCTCCATGGTAACATAGCTGCCCGAGGTCGCAAAGTTAGCATGTACAAGAAATTTGAAAAGTGTACGTAATTTCACATTAGTGCTTATGGTCGATCCCGTTTCTTGGCTTCAGAGCTACTTTCTTGACTGTATTTTGAGTTAAGCAGTTGGCGCGACTTCAGTTCTAGCCTATAAAGTCAAATCTTGTGTGGTTCTTCCATAGTAACATAGCTGCCCGAGGTCGCAAAGTTAGCAAGTACAAGAAATTTGAAAAGTGTACGTAATTTCACATTAGTGCTTATGGTCGATCCCGTTTCTCGGCTTCAGAGCTACTTTCTTGACTGTATTTTGAGTTAAGCAGTTGGCGCGTCTTCAGTTCTAGCCTATAAAGTCAAATGTTGTGTGGTTCCTCCATGGTAACATAGCTGCCCGAGGTCGCAAACCATTCAAGGACAAGAAATTTGAAAATTGTACGTAATTTCACATTAGTGCTTATGTTCGATCCCGTTTCTCGGTTTCAGAGCTACTTTCTTGAATATATTTTGAGTTAAGCAGTTGGCGCGTCTTCAGTTCTAGCCTATAAAGTTAAATGTTGTGTGGTTCCTTCATGGTAACGTAGCTGCCCGAGGTCGCAAAGTTAGCAAGTACAAGAAATTTGAAAAGTGTACGTAATTTCACATTAGTGCTTATGGTCGATCCCGTTTCTCGGCTTCAGAGCTACTTTCTTGACTGTATTTTGAGTTAAGCAGTTGGCGCGACTTCAAACGGGATCTTGTACTTGCTAACTTGCTAACTTTGCGGCCTCGGGCAGCTATGTTACCATGAAGGAACCACACAACATTTAACTTTATAGGCTAGAACTGAAGACGCGCCAACTGCTTAACTCAAAATACAGTCAAGAAAGTAGCTCTGAAGCTGAGAAACGGCATCGACCATAAGCACTACCGTGAAATTACGTACAATTTTCAAATTTCTTGTACTTGCTAACTTTGCGACCTCGGGCAGCTATGTTACTATGGAAGAACCACACAAGATTTGACTTTATAGGCTAGAACTGAAGTCGCGCCAACTGCTTAACTCAAAATACAGTCAAGAAAGTAGCTCTGAAGCCGAGAAACGGGATCGACCATAAGCACTACCGTGAAATTACGTACAATTTTCAAATTTCTTGTACTTGCTAACTTTGCGACCTCGGGCAGCTATGTTACTATGGAAGAACCACACAAGATTTGACTTTATAGGCTAGAACTGAAGTCGCGCCAACTGCTTAACTCAAAATACAGTCAAGAAAGTAGCTCTGAAGCCGAGAAACGGGATCGACCATAAGCACTACCGTGAAATTACGTACAATTTTCAAATTTCTTGTACTTGCTAACTTTGCGGCCTCGGGCAGCTATGTTACCATGGAGGAACCACACAACATTTGACTTTATAGGCTAGAACTGAAGTCGCGCCAACTGCTTAACTCAAAATACAGTCAAGAAAATAGCTCTGAAGCCGAGAAACGGCATCGACCATAAGCACTACCGTGAAATTACGTACAATTTTCAAATTTCTTGTACTTGCTAACTTTGCGGCCTCGGGCAGTTATGTTACCATGGAGGAATCACACAAGATTTGACTTTATAGGCTAGAACTGAAGTCGCGCCAACAGCTTAGCTCAAAATACAGTCAAGAAAGTAGCTCTGAAGCTGAGAAACGGGATCGACCATAAGCACTACCGTGAAATTACGTACAATTTTCAAATTTCTTGTACTTGCTAACTTTGCGACCTCGGGCAGCTATGTTACTATGGAAGAACCACACAAGATTTGACTTTATAGGCTAGAACTGAAGTCGCGCCAACTGCTTAACTCAAAATACAGTCAAGAAAGTAGCTCTGAAGCCGAGAAACGGGATCGACCATAAGCACTATCGTGAAATTACGTACAATTTTCAAATTTCTTGTACTTGCTAACTTTGCGGCCTCGGGCGGCTATGTTACCATGGAGGAACCACACAACATTTGACTTTATAGGCTAGAACTGAAGTCGCGCCAACTGCTTAACTCAAAATACAGTCAAGAAAATAGCTCTGAAGCCGAGAAACGGCATCGACCATAAGCACTACCGTGAAATTACGTACAATTTTCAAATTTCTTGTACTTGCTAACTTTGCGGCCTCGGGCAGCTATGTTACCATGGAGGAATCACACAAGATTTGACTTTATAGGCTAGAACTGAAGTCGCGCCAACAGCTTAGCTCAAAATACAGTCAAGAAAGTAGCTCTGAAGCTGAGAAACGGGATCGACCATAAGCACTACCGTGAAATTACGTACAATTTTCAAATTTCTTGTACTTGCTAACTTTGCGACCTCGGGCAGCTATGTTACTATGGAAGAACCACACAAGATTTGACTTTATAGGCTAGAACTGAAGTCGCGCCAACTGCTTAACTCAAAATACAGTCAAGAAAGTAGCTCTGAAGCCGAGAAACGGGATCGACCATAAGCACTATCGTGAAATTACGTACAATTTTCAAATTTCTTGTACTTGCTAACTTTGCGGCCTCGGGCAGCTATGTTACCATGGAGGAACCACACAACATTTGACTTTATAGGCTAGAACTGAAGTCGCGCCAACTGCTTAACTCAAAATACAGTCAAGAAAATAGCTCTGAAGCCGAGAAACGGCATCGACCATAAGCACTACCGTGAAATTACGTACAATTTTCAAATTTCTTGTACTTGCTTATTTTGCGGCCTCGGGCAGCTATGTTACCATGGAGGAATCACACAAGATTTGACTTTATAGGCTAGAACTGAAGTCGCGCCAACAGCTTAGCTCAAAATACAGTCAAGAAAGTAGCTCTGAAGCTGAGAAACGGGATCGACCATAAGCACTACCGTGAAATTACGTACAATTTTCAAATTTCTTGTACTTGCTAACTTTGCGACCTCGGGCAGCTATGTTACTATGGAAGAACCACACAAGATTTGACTTTATAGGCTAGAACTGAAGTCGCGCCAACTGCTTAACTCAAAATACAGTCAAGAAAGTAGCTCTGAAGCCGAGAAACGGGATCGACCATAAGCACTATCGTGAAATTACGTACAATTTTCAAATTTCTTGTACTTGCTAACTTTGCGGCCTCGGGCAGCTATGTTACCATGGAGGAACCACACAACATTTGACTTTATAGGCTAGAACTGAAGTCGCGCCAACTGCTTAACTCAAAATACAGTCAAGAAAATAGCTCTGAAGCCGAGAAACGGCATCGACCATAAGCACTACCGTGAAATTACGTACAATTTTCAAATTTCTTGTACTTGCTAACTTTGCGGCCTCGGGCAGCTATGTTACCATGGAGGAATCACACAAGATTTGACTTTATAGGCTAGAACTGAAGTCGCGCCAACAGCTTAGCTCAAAATACAGTCAAGAAAGTAGCTCTGAAGCTGAGAAACGGGATCGACCATAAGCACTACCGTGAAATTACGTACAATTTTCAAATTTCTTGTACTTGCTAACTTTGCGGCCTCGGGCAGCTATGTTACCATGGAGGAATCACACAAGATTTGACTTTTAAGGCTAGAACTGAAGTCGCGCCAACTGCTTAACTCAAAATACAGTCAAGAAAGTAGCTCTGAAGCTGAGAAACGGCATCGACCATAAGCACTACCGTGAAATTACGTACAATTTTCAAATTTCTTGTACTTGCTAACTTTGCGGCCTCGGGCAGCTATGTTACCATGGAGGAATCACACAAGATTTGACTTTATAGGCTAGAACTGAAGTCGCGCCAACAGCTTAGCTCAAAATACAGTCAAGAAAGTAGCTCTGAAGCTGAGAAACGGGATCGACCATAAGCACTACCGTGAAATTACGTACAATTTTCAAATTTCTTGTACTTGCTAACTTTGCGGCCTCGGGCAGCTATGTTACCATGGAGGAATCACACAAGATTTGACTTTGAAGGCTAGAACTGAAGTCGCGCCGACAGCTTAGCTCAAAATACAGTCAAGAAAATAGCTCTGAAGCCGAGAAACGGCATCGACCATAAGCACTACCGTGAAATTACGTACAATTTTCAAATTTCTTGTACTTGCTAACTTTGCGGCCTCGGGCAGCTATGTTACCATGGAGGAACCACACAACATTTGACTTTATAGGCTAGAACTGAAGTCGCGCCAACTGCTTAACTCAAAATACAGTCAAGAAAGTAGCTCTGAAGCCGAGAAACGGGATCGACCATAAGCACTATCGTGAAATTACGTACAATTTTCAAATTTCTTGTACTTGCTAACTTTGCGGCCTCGGGCAGCTATGTTACCATGGAGGAACCACACAACATTTGACTTTATAGGCTAGAACTGAAGTCGCGCCAACTGCTTAACTCAAAATACAGTCAAGAAAGTAGCTCTGAAGCTGAGAAACGGCATCGACCATAAGCACTACCGTGAAATTACGTACAATTTTCAAATTTCTTGTACTTGCTAACTTTGCGGCCTCGGGCAGCTATGTTACCATGGAGGAATCACACAAGATTTGACTTTATAGGCTAGAACTGAAGTCGCGCCAACAGCTTAGCTCAAAATACAGTCAAGAAAGTAGCTCTGAAGCTGAGAAACGGGATCGACCATAAGCACTACCGTGAAATTACGTACAATTTTCAAATTTCTTGTACTTGCTAACTTTGCGGCCTCGGGCAGCTATGTTACCATGGAGGAATCACACAAGATTTGACTTTTAAGGCTAGAACTGAAGTCGCACCAACTGCTTAACTCAAAATACAGTGAAGAAAGTAGCTCTGAAGCTGAGAAACGGCATCGACCATAAGCACTACCGTGAAATTACGTACAATTTTCAAATTTCTTGTACTTGCTAACTTTGCGGCCTCGGGCAGCTATGTTACCATGGAGGAATCACACAAGATTTGACTTTATAGGCTAGAACTGAAGTCGCGCCAACAGCTTAGCTCAAAATACAGTCAAGAAAGTAGCTCTGAAGCTGAGAAACGGCATCGACCATAAGCAATACCGTGAAATTACGTACAATTTTCAAATTTCTTGTACTTGCTAAATTTGCGGCCTCGGGCAGCTATGTTACCATGGAGGAATCACACAAGATTTGACTTTTAAGGCTAGAACTGAAGTCGCGCCAACTGCTTAACTCAAAATACAGTCAAGAAAGTAGCTCTGAAGCTGAGAAACGGGATCGACCATAAGCACTACCGTGAAATTACGTACAATTTTCAAATTTCTTGTACTTGCTAACTTTGCGGCCTCGGGCAGCTATGTTACCATGGAGGAACCACACAACATTTGACTTTATAGGCTAGAACTGAAGTCGCGCCAACTGCTTAACTCAAAATACAGTCAAGAAAATAGCTCTGAAGCCGAGAAACGGGATCGACCATAAGCACTACCGTGAAATTACGTACAATTTTCAAATCTCTTGTACTTGCTAACTTTGCGGCCTCGGGCAGCTATGTTACCATGGAGGAACCACACAACATTTGACTTTTAAGGCTAGAACCGAAGTCGCGCCAACTGCTTATCTCAAAATACAGTCAAGAAAGTAGCTCTGAAGCTGAGACACGGCATCGACCATAAGCACTACCGTGAAATTACGTACAATTTTCAAATTTCTTGTACTTGCTAACTTTGCAGCCTCGGGCAGCTATGTTACCATGGAGGAATCACACAAGATTTGACTTTTAAGGCTAGAACTGAAGTCGCGCCAACTGCTTAACTCAAAATACAGTCAAGAAAATAGCTCTGAAGCCGAGAAACGGCATCGACCATAAGCACTACCGTGAAATTACGTACAATTTTCAATTTCTTGTACTTGCTAACTTTGCGACCTCGGGCAGCTATGTTACCATGGAGCATTCACACAAGATTTGACTTTATAGGCTAGAACTGAAGTCGCGCCAACAGCTTGGCTCAAAATACAGTCAAGAAAGTAGCTCTGAAGCTGAGAAACGGGATCGACCATAAGCACTACCGTGAAATTACGTACAATTTTCAAATTTCTTGTACTTGCTAACTTTGCGGCCTCGGGCAGCTATGTTACCATGGAGGAATCACACAAGATTTGACTTTTAAGGCTAGAACTGAAGTCGCGCCAACTGCTTAACTCAAAATACAGTCAAGAAAGTAGCTCTGAAGCTGAGAAACGGCATCGACCATAAGCACTACCGTGAAATTACGTACAATTTTCAAATTTCTTGTACTTGCTAACTTTGCGGCCTCGGGCAGCTATGTTACCATGGAGGAATCACACAAGATTTGACTTTATAGGCTAGAACTGAAGTCGCGCCAACAGCTTAGCTCAAAATACAGTCAAGAAAGTAGCTCTCAAGCTGAGAAACGGGATCGACCATAAGCACTACACTACAATTACACTAATGTGAAATTACGTACAATTTTCAAATTTCTTGTACTTGCTAACTTTGCGGCCTCGGGCAGCTATGTTACCATGGAGGAACCACACAACATTTGACTTGATAGGCTAGAACTGAAGTCGCGCCAACTGCTTAACTCAAAATACAGTCAAGAAAGTAGCTCTGAAGCTGAGAAACGGGATCGACCATAAGCACTACCGTGAAATTACGTACAATTTTCAAATTTCTTGTACTTGCTAACTTTGCGGCCTCGGGCAGCTATGTTACCATGCAGGAATCACACAAGATTTGACTTTTAGGCTAGAACTGAAGTCGCGCCAACTGCTTAACTCAAAATACAGTCAAGAAAGTAGCTCTGAAGCTGAGAAACGGCATCGACCATAAGCACGACCGTGAAATTACGTACAATTTTCAAATTTCTTGTACTTGCTAACTTTGCGGCCTCGGGCAGCTATGTTACCATGGAGGAATCACACAAGATTTGACTTTTAAGGCTAGAACTGAAGTCGCGCCAACTGCTTAACTCAAAATACAGTCAAGAAAGTAGCTCTGAATCTGAGAAACGGCATCGACCATAAGCACTACCGTGAAATTACGTACAATTTTCAAATTTCTTGTACTTGCTAACTTTGCGACCTCGGGCAGCTATGTTACTATGGAAGAACCACACAAGATTTGACTTTATAGGCTAGAACTGAAGTCGCGCCAACTGCTTAACTCAAAATACAGTCAAGAAAGTAGCTCTGAAGCTGAGAAACGGGATCGACCATAAGCACTACCGTGAAATTACGTACAATTTTAAAATTTCTTGTACTTGCTAAATTTGCGGCCTCGGGCGGCTATGTTACCATGGAGGAACCACACAACATTTGACTTTATAGGCTAGAACTGAAGTCGCGCCAACTGCTTAACTCAAAATACAGTCAAGAAAGTAGCTCTGAAGCTGAGAAACGGCATCGACCATAAGCACTACCGTGGAATTACGTACAATTTTCAAATTTCTTGTACTTGCTAACTTTGCGGCCTCGGGCAGCTATGTTACTATGGAGGAACCACACAACATTTGACTTTATAGGCTAGAACTGAAGTCGCGCCAACTGCTTCACTCGAAATACAGTCAAGAAAGTAGCTCTGAAGCTGAGAAACGGGATCGACCATAAGCACTACCGTGAAATTACGTACAATTTTCAAATCTCTTGTACTTGCTAACTTTGCGGCCTCGGGCAGCTATGTTACCATGGAGGAACCACACAACATTTGACTTTATAGGCTAGAACTGAAGTCGCGCCAACTGCTTAACTCAAAATACAGTCAAGAAAATAGCTCTGAAGCCGAGAAACGGCATCGACCATAAGCACTACCGTGAAATTACGTGCAATTTTCAAATTTCTTGTACTTGCTAACTTTGCGGCCTCGGGCAGCTATGTTACCATGGAGGAATCACACAAGATTTGACTTTTAAGGCTAGAACTGAAGTCGCGCCAACTGTTTAGCTCTAAATACAGTCAAGAAAGTAGCTCTGAAGCTGAGAAACGGGATCGACCATAAGCACTACCGTGAAATTACGTACAATTTTCAAATCTCTTGTACTTGCTAACTTTGCGGCCTCGGGCAGCTATGTTACCATGGAGGAACCACACAACATTTGACTTTTAAGGCTAGAACTGAAGTCGCGCCAACTGCTTAACTCAAAATACAGTCAAGAAAATAGCTCTGAAGCCGAGAAACGGGATCGACCATAAGCACTACCGTGAAATTACGTGCAATTTTCAAATTTCTTGTACTTGCTAACTTTGCGGCCTCGGGCAGCTATGTTACCATGGAGGAATCACACAAGTTTTGACTTTTAAGGCTAGAACTGAAGTCGCGCCAACTGCTTAACTCAAAATACAGTCAAGAAAGTAGCTCTGAAGCTGAGAAACGGCATCGACCATAAGCACTACCGTGAAATTACGTACAATTTTCAAATTTCTTGTACTTGCTAACTTTGCGGCCTCGGGCAGCTATGTTACCATGGAGGAACCACACAACATTTGACTTTTAAGGCTAGAACTGAAGTCGCGCCAACTGCTTAACTCAAAATACAGTCAAGAAAATAGCTCTAAAGCCGAGAAACGGCATCGACCATAAGCACTACCGTGAAATTACGTACAATTTTCAATTTCTTGTACTTGCTAACTTTGCGGCCTCGGGCAGCTATGTTACCATGGAGGAATCACACAAGATTTGACTTTTAAGGCTAGAACTGAAGTCGCGCCAACTGCTTAACTCAAAATACAGTCAAGAAAGTAGCTCTGAAGCTGAGAAACGGCATCGACCATAAGCACTACCGTGAAATTACGTACAATTTTCAAATTTCTTGTACTTGCTAACTTTGCGGCCTCGGGCAGCTATGTTACCATGGAGGAATCACACAAGATTTGACTTTATAGGCTAGAACTGAAGTCGCGCCAACAGCTTAGCTCAAAATACAGTCAAGAAAGTAGCTCTGAAGCTGAGAAACGGGATCGACCATAAGCACTACCGTGAAATTACGTACAATTTTCAAATTTCTTGTACTTGCTAACTTTGCGACCTCGGGCAGCTATGTTACTATGGAAGAACCACACAAGATTTGACTTTATAGGCCAGAACTGAAGTCGCGCCAACTGCTTAACTCAAAATACAGTCAAGAAAATAGCTCTAAAGCCGAGAAACGGCATCGACCATAAGCACTACCGTGAAATTACATACAATTTTCAATTTCTTGTACTTGCTAACTTTGCGGCCTCGGGCAGCTATGTTACCATGGAGGAATCACACAAGATTTGACTTCTAAGGCTAGAACTGAAGTCGCGCCAACTGTTTAGCTCTAAATACAGTCAAGAAAGTAGCTCTGAAGCTGAGAAACGGGATCGACCATAAGCACTACCGTGAAATTACGTACAATTTTCAAATCTCTTGTACTTGCTAACTTTGCGGCCTCGGGCAGCTATGTTACCATGGAGGAACCACACAACATTTGACTTTTAAGGCTAGAACCGAAGTCGCGCCAACTGCTTAACTCAAAATACAGTCAAGAAGGTAGCTCTGAAGCTGAGAAACGGCATCGACCATAAGCACTACCGTGAAATTACGTACAATTTTCAAATTTCTTGTACTTGCTAACTTTGCGACCTCGGGCAGCTATGTTACTATGGAAGAACCACACAAGATTTGACTTTATAGGCTAGAACTGAAGTCGCGCCAACTGCTTAACTCAAAATACAGTCAAGAAAATAGCTCTGAAGCCGAGAAACGGCATCGACCATAAGCACTAATGTGAAATTACGTACAATTTTCAAATTTCTTGTACTTGCTAACTTTGCGGCCTCGGGCAGCTATGTTACCATGGAGGAACCACACAACATTTGACTTTAAGGCTAGAACTGAAGTCGCGCCAACTGCTTAACTCAAAATACAGTCAAGAAAGTAGCTCTGAAGCTGAGAAACGGCATCGACCATAAGCACTACCGTGAAATTACGTACAATTTTCAAATTTCTTGTACTTGCTAACTTTGCGACCTCGGGCAGCTATGTTACTATGGAAGAACCACACAAGATTTGACTTTATAGGCTAGAACTGAAGTCGCGCCAACTGCTTAACTCAAAATACAGTCAAGAAAATAGCTCTGAAGCCGAGAAACGGCATCGACCATAAGCACTACCGTGAAATTACGTACAATTTTCAAATTTCTTGTACTTGCTAACTTTGCGGCCTCGGGCAGCTATGTTACCATGGAGGAACCACACAACATTTGACTTTTAAGGCTAGAACTGAAGTCGCGCCAACTGCTTAACTCAAAATACAGTCAAGAAAATAGCTCTAAAGCCGAGAAACGGCATCGACCATAAGCACTACCGTGAAATTACGTACAATTTTCAATTTCTTGTACTTGCTAACTTTGCGGCCTCGGGCAGCTATGTTACCATGGAGGAATCACACAAGATTTGACTTTTAAGGCTAGAACTGAAGTCGCGCCAACTGTTTAGCTCTAAATACAGTCAAGAAAGTAGCTCTGAAGCTGAGAAACGGGATCGACCATAAGCACTACCGTGAAATTACGTACAATTTTCAAATCTCTTGTACTTGCTAACTTTGCGGCCTCGGGCAGCTATGTTACCATGGAGGAATCACACAAGATTTGACTTTTAAGGCTAGAACTGAAGTCGCGCCAACTGCTTAACTCAAAATACAGTCAAGAAAATAGCTCTGAAGCCGAGAAACGGCATCGACCATAAGCACTACCGTGAAATTACGTGCAATTTTCAAATTTCTTGTACTTGCTAACTTTGCGGCCTCGGGCAGCTATGTTACCATGGAGGAATCACACAAGATTTGACTTTTAAGGCTAGAACTGAAGTCGCGCCAACTGTTTAGCTCTAAATACAGTCAAGAAAGTAGCTCTGAAGCTGAGAAACGGGATCGACCATAAGCACTACCGTGAAATTACGTACAATTTTCAAATCTCTTGTACTTGCTAACTTTGCGGCCTCGGGCAGCTATGTTACCATGGAGGAACCACACAACATTTGACTTTTAAGGCTAGAACTGAAGTCGCGCCAACTGCTTAACTCAAAATACAGTCAAGAAAATAGCTCTGAAGCCGAGAAACGGCATCGACCATAAGCACTACCGTGAAATTACGTGCAATTTTCAAATTTCTTGTACTTGCTAACTTTGCGGCCTCGGGCAGCTATGTTACCATGGAGGAATCACACAAGATTTGACTTTTAAGGCTAGAACTGAAGTCGCGCCAACTGCTTAACTCAAAATACAGTCAAGAAAGTAGCTCTGAAGCTGAGAAACGGCATCGACCATAAGCACTACCGTGAAATTACGTACAATTTTCAAATTTCTTGTACTTGCTAACTTTGCGGCCTCGGGCAGCTATGTTACCATGGAGGAACCACACAACATTTGACTTTTAAGGCTAGAACTGAAGTCGCGCCAACTGCTTAACTCAAAATACAGTCAAGAAAATAGCTCTAAAGCCGAGAAACGGCATCGACCATAAGCACTACCGTGAAATTACGTACAATTTTCAATTTCTTGTACTTGCTAACTTTGCGGCCTCGGGCAGCTATGTTACCATGGAGGAATCACACAAGATTTGACTTTTAAGGCTAGAACTGAAGTCGCGCCAACTGCTTAACTCAAAATACAGTCAAGAAAGTAGCTCTGAAGCTGAGAAACGGCATCGACCATAAGCACTACCGTGAAATTACGTACAATTTTCAAATTTCTTGTACTTGCTAACTTTGCGGCCTCGGGCAGCTATGTTACCATGGAGGAATCACACAAGATTTGACTTTATAGGCTAGAACTGAAGTCGCGCCAACAGCTTAGCTCAAAATACAGTCAAGAAAGTAGCTCTGAAGCTGAGAAACGGGATCGACCATAAGCACTACCGTGAAATTACGTTCAATTTTCAAATTTCTTGTACTTGCTAACTTTGCGACCTCGGGCAGCTATGTTACTATGGAAGAACCACACAAGATTTGACTTTATAGGCTAGAACTGAAGTCGCGCCAACTGCTTAACTCAAAATACAGTCAAGAAAATAGCTCTGAAGCCGAGAAACGGCATCGACCATAAGCACTACCGTGAAATTACGTACAATTTTCAATTTCTTGTACTTGCTAACTTTGCGGCCTCGGGCAGCTATGTTACCATGGAGGAATCACACAAGATTTGACTTTTAAGGCTAGAACTGAAGTCGCGCCAACTGCTTAACTCAAAATACAGTCAAGAAAGTAGCTCTGAATCTGAGAAACGGCATCGACCATAAGCACTACCGTGAAATTACGTACAATTTTCAAATTTCTTGTACTTGCTAACTTTGCGACCTCGGGCAGCTATGTTACCATGGAGGAATCACACAAGATTTGACTTTTAAGGCTAGAACTGAAGTCGCGCCAACTGCTTAACTCAAAATACAGTCAAGAAAGTAGCTCTGAAGCTGAGAAACGGGATCGACCATAAGCACTACCGTGAAATTACGTACAATTTTCAAATTTCTTGTACTTGCTAACTTTGCGGCCTCGGGCAGCTATGTTACCATGGAGGAACCACACAACATTTGACTTTATAGGCTAGAACTGAAGTCGCGCCAACTGCTTAACTCAAAATACAGTCAAGAAAGTAGCTCTGAAGCTGAGAAACGGGATCGACCATAAGCACCACCGTGAAATTACGTACAATTTTCAAATTTCTTGTACTTGCTAACTTTGCGGCCTCGGGCAGCTATGTTACCATGGAGGAACCACACAACATTTGACTTTATAGGCTAGAACTGAAGTCGCGCCAACTGCTTAACTCAAAATACAGTCAAGAAAGTAGCTCTGAAGCTGAGAAACGGCATCGACCATAAGCACTACCGTGAAATTACGTACAATTTTCAAATTTCTTGTACTTGCTAACTTTGCAGCCTCGGGCAGCTATGTTACCATGGAGGAATCACACAAGATTTGACTTTTAAGGCTAGAACTGAAGTCGCGCCAACTGCTTAACTCAAAATACAGTCAAGAAAATAGCTCTGAAGCCGAGAAACGGCATCGACCATAAGCACCACCGTGAAATTACGTACAATTTTCAAATTTCTTGTACTTGCTAACTTTGCGGCCTCGGGCAGCTATGTTACCATGGAGGAATCACACAAGATTTGACTTTTATGGCTAGAACTGAAGTCGCGCCAACTGCTTAACTCAAAATACAGTTAAGAAAGTAGCTCTGAAGCCGAGAAACGGGATCGACCATAAGCACTAATGTGAAATTACGTACAATTTTCAAATTTCTTGTACTTGCTAACTTTGCGGCCTCGGGCAGCTATGTTACCATGGAGGAACCACACAACATTTGACTTTATAGGCTAGAACTGAAGTCGCGCCAACTGCTTAACTCAAAATACAGTCAAGAAAATAGCTCTGAAGCCGAGAAACGGCATCGACCATAAGCACTACCGTGAAATTACGTACAATTTTCAAATTTCTTGTACTTGCTAACTTTGCGGCCTCGGGCAGCTATGTTACCATGGAGGAATCACACAAGATTTGACTTTTAAGGCTAGAACTGAAGTCGCGCCAACTGCTTAACTCAAAATACAGTTAAGAAAGTAGCTCTGAAGCCGAGAAACGGGATCGACCATAAGCACTAATGTGAAATTACGTACAATTTTCAAATTTCTTGTACTTGCTAACTTTGCGGCCTCGGGCAGCTATGTTACCATGAAGGAATCACACAAGATTTGACTTTTAAGGCTAGAACTGAAGTCGCGCCAACTGCTTAACTCAAAATACAGTCAAGAAAGTAGCTCTGAAGCTGAGAAACGGCATCGACCATAAGCAATACCGTGAAATTACGTACAATTTTCAAATTTCTTGTACTTGCTAAATTTGCGGCCTCGGGCAGCTATGTTACCATGGAGGAACCACACAACATTTGACTTTATAGGCTAGAACTGAAGTCGCGCCAACTGCTTAACTCAAAATACAGTCAAGAAAATAGCTCTGAAGCCGAGAAACGGGATCGACCATAAGCACTACCGTGAAATTACGTACAATTTTCAAATCTCTTGTACTTGCTAACTTTGCGGCCTCGGGCAGCTATGTTACCATGGAGGAACCACACAACATTTGACTTTTAAGGCTAAAACCGAAGTCGCGCCAACTGCTTAACTCAAAATACAGTCAAGAAAGTAGCTCTGAAGCTGAGAAACGGCATCGACCATAAGCACTACCGTGAAATTACGTACAATTTTCAAATTTCTTGTACTTGCTAACTTTGCAGCCTCGGGCAGCTATGTTACCATGGAGGAATCACACAAGATTTGACTTTTAAGGCTAGAACTGAAGTCGCGCCAACTGCTTAACTCAAAATACAGTCAAGAAAATAGCTCTGAAGCCGAGAAACGGCATCGACCATAAGCACTACCGTGAAATTACGTACAATTTTCAATTTCTTGTACTTGCTAACTTTGCGACCTCGGGCAGCTATGTTACCATGGAGCATTCACACAAGATTTGACTTTATAGGCTAGAACTGAAGTCGCGCCAACAGCTTGGCTCAAAATACAGTCAAGAAAGTAGCTCTGAAGCTGAGAAACGGGATCGACCATAAGCACTACCGTGAAATTACGTACAATTTTCAAATTTCTTGTACTTGCTAACTTTGCGGCCTCGGGCAGCTATGTTACCATGGAGGAATCACACAAGATTTGACTTTTAAGGCTAGAACTGAAGTCGCGCCAACTGCTTAACTCAAAATACAGTCAAGAAAGTAGCTCTGAAGCTGAGAAACGGCATCGACCATAAGCACTACCGTGAAATTACGTACAATTTTCAAATTTCTTGTACTTGCTAACTTTGCGGCCTCGGGCAGCTATGTTACCATGGAGGAATCACACAAGATTTGACTTTGTAGGCTAGAACTGAAGTCGCGCCAACAGCTTAGCTCAAAATACAGTCAAGAAAGTAGCTCTGAAGCTGAGAAACGGGATCGACCCTAAGCACTACCGTGAAATTACGTACAATTTTCAAATTTCTTGTACTTGCTAACTTTGCGACCTCGGGCAGCTATGTTACTATGGAAGAACCACACAAGATTTGACTTTATAGGCTAGAACTGAAGTCGCGCCAACTGCTTAACTCAAAATACAGTCAAGAAAATAGCTCTAAAGCCGAGAAACGGCATCGACCATAAGCACTACCGTGAAATTACATACAATTTTCAATTTCTTGTACTTGCTAACTTTGCGGCCTCGGGCAGCTATGTTACCATGGAGGAATCACACAAGATTTGACTTTTAAGGCTAGAACTGAAGTCGCGCCAACTGTTTAGCTCTAAATACAGTCAAGAAAGTAGCTCTGAAGCTGAGAAACGGGATCGACCATAAGCACTACCGTGAAATTACGTACAATTTTCAAATCTCTTGTACTTGCTAACTTTGCGGCCTCGGGCAGCTATGTTACCATGGAGGAACCACACAACATTTGACTTTTAAGGCTAGAACCGAAGTCGAGCCAACTGCTTAACTCAAAATACAGTCAAGAAAGTAGCTCTGAAGCTGAGAAACGGCATCGACCATAAGCACTACCGTGAAATTACGTACAATTTTCAAATTTCTTGTACTTGCTAACTTTGCGACCTCGGGCAGCTATGTTACTATGGAAGAACCACACAAGATTTGACTTTATAGGCTGGAACTGAAGTCGCGCCAACTGCTTAACTCAAAATACAGTCAAGAAAATAGCTCTGAAGCCGAGAAACGGCATCGACCATAAGCACTAATGTGAAATTACGTACAATTTTCAAATTTCTTGTACTTGCTAACTTTGCGGCCTCGGGCAGCTATGTTACCATGGAGGAACCACACAACATTTGACTTGATAGGCTAGAACTGAAGTCGCGCCAACTGCTTAACTCAAAATACAGTCAAGAAAGTAGCTCTGAAGCTGAGAAACGGGATCGACCATAAGCACTACCGTGAAATTACGTACAATTTTCAAATTTCTTGTACTTGCTAACTTTGCGGCCTCGGGCAGCTATGTTACCATGGAGGAATCACACAAGATTTGACTTTTAGGCTAGAACTGAAGTCGCGCCAACTGCTTAACTCAAAATACAGTCAAGAAAGTAGCTCTGAAGCTGAGAAACGGCATCGACCATAAGCACGACCGTGAAATTACGTACAATTTTCAAATTTCTTGTACTTGCTAACTTTGCGGCCTCGGGCAGCTATGTTACCATGGAGGAATCACACAAGATTTGACTTTTAAGGCTAGAACTGAAGTCGCGCCAACTGCTTAACTCAAAATACAGTCAAGAAAGTAGCTCTGAATCTGAGAAACGGCATCGACCATAAGCACTACCGTGAAATTACGTACAATTTTCAAATTTCTTGTACTTGCTAACTTTGCGACCTCGGGCAGCTATGTTACTATGGAAGAACCACACAAGATTTGACTTTATAGGCTAGAACTGAAGTCGTGCCAACTGCTTAACTCAAAATACAGTCAAGAAAGTAGCTCTGAAGCCGAGAAACGGGATCGACCATAAGCACTATCGTGAAATTACGTACAATTTTCAAATTTCTTGTACTTGCTAACTTTGCGGCCTCGGGCAGCTATGTTACCATGGAGGAACCACACAACATTTGACTTTATAGGCTAGAACTGAAGTCGCGCCAACTGCTTAACTCAAAATACAGTCAAGAAAATAGCTCTGAAGCCGAGAAACGGCATCGACCATAAGCACTACCGTGAAATTACGTACAATTTTCAAATTTCTTGTACTTGCTAACTTTGCGGCCTCGGGCAGCTATGTTACCATGGAGGAATCACACAAGATTTGACTTTATAGGCTAGAACTGAAGTCGCGCCAACAGCTTAGCTCAAAATACAGTCAAGAAAGTAGCTCTGAAGCTGAGAAACGGGATCGACCATAAGCACTACCGTGAAATTACGTACAATTTTCAAATTTCTTGTACTTGCTAACTTTGCGGCCTCGGGCAGCTATGTTACCATGGAGGAATCACACAAGATTTGACTTTTAAGGCTAGAACTGAAGTCGCGCCAACTGCTTAACTCAAAATACAGTGAAGAAAGTAGCTCTGAAGCTGAGAAACGGCATCGACCATAAGCACTACCGTGAAATTACGTACAATTTTCAAATTTCTTGTACTTGCTAACTTTGCGGCCTCGGGCAGCTATGTTACCATGGAGGAATCACACAAGATTTGACTTTATAGGCTAGAACTGAAGTCGCGCCAACAGCTTAGCTCAAAATACAGTCAAGAAAGTAGCTCTGAAGCTGAGGAACGGGATCGACCATAAGCACTACCGTGAAATTACGTACAATTTTCAAATTTCTTGTACTTGCTAACTTTGCGGCCTCGGGCAGCTATGTTACCATGGAGGAATCACACAAGATTTGACTTTTAAGGCTAGAACTGAAGTCGCGCCAACTGCTTAACTCAAAATACAGTCAAGAAAGTAGCTCTGAAGCTGAGAAACGGCATCGACCATAAGCACTACCGTGAAATTACGTACAATTTTCAAATTTCTTGTACTTGCTAACTTTGCGGCCTCGGGCAGCTATGTTACCATGGAGGAACCACACAACATTTGACTTTATAGGCTAGAACTGAAGTCGCGCCAACTGCTTAACTCAAAATACAGTCAAGAAAGTAGCTCTGAAGCTGAGAAACGGGATCGACCATAAGCACCACCGTGAAATTACGTACAATTTTCAAATTTCTTGTACTTGCTAACTTTGCGGCCTCGGGCAGCTATGTTACCATGGAGGAACCACACAACATTTGACTTTATAGGCTAGAACTGAAGTCGCGCCAACTGCTTAACTCAAAATACAGTCAAGAAAGTAGCTCTGAAGCTGAGAAACGGCATCGACCATAAGCACTACCGTGAAATTACGTACAATTTTCAAATTTCTTGTACTTGCTAACTTTGCAGCCTCGGGCAGCTATGTTACCATGGAGGAATCATACAAGATTTGACTTTTAAGGCTAGAACTGAAGTCGCGCCAACTGCTTAACTCAAAATACAGTCAAGAAAATAGCTCTGAAGCCGAGAAACGGCATCGACCATAAGAACCACCGTGAAATTACGTACAATTTTCAAATTTCTTGTATTTGCTAACTTTGCGGCCTCGGGCAGCTATGTTACCATGGAGGAATCACACAAGATTTGACTTTTAAGGCTAGAACTGAAGTCGCGCCAACTGCTTAACTCAAAATACAGTTAAGAAAGTAGCTCTGAAGCCGAGAAACGGGATCGACCATAAGCACTAATGTGAAATTACGTACAATTTTCAAATTTCTTGTACTTGCTAACTTTGCGGCCTCGGGCAGCTATGTTACCATGGAGGAACCACACAACATTTGACTTTATAGGCTAGAACTGAAGTCGCGCCAACTGCTTAACTCAAAATACAGTCAAGAAAATAGCTCTGAAGCCGAGAAACGGCATCGACCATAAGCACTACCGTGAAATTACGTACAATTTTCAAATTTCTTGTACTTGCTAACTTTGCGGCCTCGGGCAGCTATGTTACCATGGAGGAACCACACAACATTTGACTTTATAGGCTAGAACTGAAGTCGCGCCAACTGCTTAACTCAAAATACAGTCAAGAAAATAGCTCTGAAGCTGAGAAACGGGATCGACCATAAGCACTACCGTGAAATTACGTACAATTTTCAAATTTCTTGTACTTGCTAACTTTGCGACCTCGGGCAGCTATGTTACCATGGAGGAATCACACAAGATTTGACCTTTAAAGCTAGAACTGAAGTCGCGCCAACTGCTTAACTCAAAATACAGTCAAGAAAGTAGCTCTGAAGCTGAGAAACGGGATCGACCATAAGCACTACCGTGAAATTACGTACAATTTTCAAATTTCTTGTACTTGCTAACTTTGCGGCCTCGGGCAGCTATGTTACCATGGAGGAACCACACAACATTTGACTTTATAGGCTAGAACTGAAGTCGCGCCAACTGCTTAACTCAAAATACAGTCAAGAAAATAGCTCTGAAGCCGAGAAACGGCATCGACCATAAGCACTACCGTGAAATTACGTACAATTTTCAAATTTCTTGTACTTGCTAACTTTGCGGCCTCGGGCAGCTATGTTACCATGGAGGAATCACACAAGATTTGACTTTATAGGCTAGAACTGAAGTCGCGCCAACAGCTTAGCTCAAAATACAGTCAAGAAAGTAGCTCTGAAGCTGAGAAACGGGATCGACCATAAGCACTACCGTGAAATTACGTACAATTTTCAAATTTCTTGTACTTGCTAACTTTGCGGCCTCGGGCAGCTATGTTACCATGGAGGAATCACACAAGATTTGACTTTTAAGGCTAGAACTGAAGTCGCGCCAACTGCTTAACTCAAAATACAGTGAAGAAAGTAGCTCTGAAGCTGAGAAACGGCATCGACCATAAGCACTACCGTGAAATTACGTACAATTTTCAAATTTCTTGTACTTGCTAACTTTGCGGCCTCGGGCAGCTATGTTACCATGGAGGAATCACACAAGATTTGACTTTATAGGCTAGAACTGAAGTCGCGCCAACAGCTTAGCTCAAAATACAGTCAAGAAAGTAGCTCTGAAGCTGAGAAACGGGATCGACCATAAGCACTACCGTGAAATTACGTACAATTTTCAAATTTCTTGTACTTGCTAACTTTGCGGCCTCGGGCAGCTATGTTACCATGGAGGAATCACACAAGATTTGACTTTTAAGGCTAGAACTGAAGTCGCGCCAACTGCTTAACTCAAAATACAGTCAAGAAAGTAGCTCTGAAGCTGAGAAACGGCATCGACCATAAGCACTACCGTGAAATTACGTACAATTTTCAAATTTCTTGTACTTGCTAACTTTGCGGCCTCGGGCAGCTATGTTACCATGGAGGAACCACACAACATTTGACTTTATAGGCTAGAACTGAAGTCGCGCCAACTGCTTAACTCAAAATACAGTCAAGAAAGTAGCTCTGAAGCTGAGAAACGGGATCGACCATAAGCACCACCGTGAAATTACGTACAATTTTCAAATTTCTTGTACTTGCTAACTTTGCGGCCTCGGGCAGCTATGTTACCATGGAGGAACCACACAACATTTGACTTTATAGGCTAGAACTGAAGTCGCGCCAACTGCTTAACTCAAAATACAGTCAAGAAAGTAGCTCTGAAGCTGAGAAACGGCATCGACCATAAGCACTACCGTGAAATTACGTACAATTTTCAAATTTCTTGTACTTGCTAACTTTGCAGCCTCGGGCAGCTATGTTACCATGGAGGAATCATACAAGATTTGACTTTTAAGGCTAGAACTGAAGTCGCGCCAACTGCTTAACTCAAAATACAGTCAAGAAAATAGCTCTGAAGCCGAGAAACGGCATCGACCATAAGAACCACCGTGAAATTACGTACAATTTTCAAATTTCTTGTATTTGCTAACTTTGCGGCCTCGGGCAGCTATGTTACCATGGAGGAATCACACAAGATTTGACTTTTAAGGCTAGAACTGAAGTCGCGCCAACTGCTTAACTCAAAATACAGTTAAGAAAGTAGCTCTGAAGCCGAGAAACGGGATCGACCATAAGCACTAATGTGAAATTACGTACAATTTTCAAATTTCTTGTACTTGCTAACTTTGCGGCCTCGGGCAGCTATGTTACCATGGAGGAACCACACAACATTTGACTTTATAGGCTAGAACTGAAGTCGCGCCAACTGCTTAACTCAAAATACAGTCAAGAAAATAGCTCTGAAGCCGAGAAACGGCATCGACCATAAGCACTACCGTGAAATTACGTACAATTTTCAAATTTCTTGTACTTGCTAACTTTGCGGCCTCGGGCAGCTATGTTACCATGGAGGAACCACACAACATTTGACTTTATAGGCTAGAACTGAAGTCGCGCCAACTGCTTAACTCAAAATACAGTCAAGAAAATAGCTCTGAAGCTGAGAAACGGGATCGACCATAAGCACTACCGTGAAATTACGTACAATTTTCAAATTTCTTGTACTTGCTAACTTTGCGACCTCGGGCAGCTATGTTACCATGGAGGAATCACACAAGATTTGACCTTTAAAGCTAGAACTGAAGTCGCGCCAACTGCTTAACTCAAAATACAGTCAAGAAAGTAGCTCTGAAGCTGAGAAACGGGATCGACCATAAGCACTACCGTGAAATTACGTACAATTTTCAAATTTCTTGTACTTGCTAACTTTGCGGCCTCGGGCAGCTATGTTACCATGGAGGAACCACACAACATTTGACTTTATAGGCTAGAACTGAAGTCGCGCCAACTGCTTAACTCAAAATACAGTCAAGAAAATAGCTCTGAAGCCGAGAAACGGCATCGACCATAAGCACTACCGTGAAATTACGTACAATTTTCAAATTTCTTGTACTTGCTAACTTTGCGGCCTCGGGCAGCTATGTTACCATGGAGGAATCACACAAGATTTGACTTTATAGGCTAGAACTGAAGTCGCGCCAACAGCTTAGCTCAAAATACAGTCAAGAAAGTAGCTCTGAAGCTGAGAAACGGGATCGACCATAAGCACTACCGTGAAATTACGTACAATTTTCAAATTTCTTGTACTTGCTAACTTTGCGGCCTCGGGCAGCTATGTTACCATGGAGGAATCACACAAGATTTGACTTTTAAGGCTAGAACTGAAGTCGCGCCAACTGCTTAACTCAAAATACAGTGAAGAAAGTAGCTCTGAAGCTGAGAAACGGCATCGACCATAAGCACTACCGTGAAATTACGTACAATTTTCAAATTTCTTGTACTTGCTAACTTTGCGGCCTCGGGCAGCTATGTTACCATGGAGGAATCACACAAGATTTGACTTTATAGGCTAGAACTGAAGTCGCGCCAACAGCTTAGCTCAAAATACAGTCAAGAAAGTAGCTCTGAAGCTGAGAAACGGGATCGACCATAAGCACTACCGTGAAATTACGTACAATTTTCAAATTTCTTGTACTTGCTAACTTTGCGGCCTCGGGCAGCTATGTTACCATGGAGGAATCACACAAGATTTGACTTTTAAGGCTAGAACTGAAGTCGCGCCAACTGCTTAACTCAAAATACAGTCAAGAAAGTAGCTCTGAAGCTGAGAAACGGCATCGACCATAAGCACTACCGTGAAATTACGTACAATTTTCAAATTTCTTGTACTTGCTAACTTTGCGGCCTCGGGCAGCTATGTTACCATGGAGGAACCACACAACATTTGACTTTATAGGCTAGAACTGAAGTCGCGCCAACTGCTTAACTCAAAATACAGTCAAGAAAGTAGCTCTGAAGCTGAGAAACGGGATCGACCATAAGCACCACCGTGAAATTACGTACAATTTTCAAATTTCTTGTACTTGCTAACTTTGCGGCCTCGGGCAGCTATGTTACCATGGAGGAACCACACAACATTTGACTTTATAGGCTAGAACTGAAGTCGCGCCAACTGCTTAACTCAAAATACAGTCAAGAAAGTAGCTCTGAAGCTGAGAAACGGCATCGACCATAAGCACTACCGTGAAATTACGTACAATTTTCAAATTTCTTGTACTTGCTAACTTTGCAGCCTCGGGCAGCTATGTTACCATGGAGGAATCACACAAGATTTGACTTTTAAGGCTAGAACTGAAGTCGCGCCAACTGCTTAACTCAAAATACAGTCAAGAAAATAGCTCTGAAGCCGAGAAACGGCATCGACCATAAGCACCACCGTGAAATTACGTACAATTTTCAAATTTCTTGTACTTGCTAACTTTGCGGCCTCGGGCAGCTATGTTACCATGGAGGAATCACACAAGATTTGACTTTTAAGGCTAGAACTGAAGTCGCGCCAACTGCTTAACTCAAAATACAGTTAAGAAAGTAGCTCTGAAGCCGAGAAACGGGATCGACCATAAGCACTAATGTGAAATTACGTACAATTTTCAAATTTCTTGTACTTGCTAACTTTGCGGCCTCGGGCAGCTATGTTACCATGGAGGAACCACACAACATTTGACTTTATAGGCTAGAACTGAAGTCGCGCCAACTGCTTAACTCAAAATACAGTCAAGAAAATAGCTCTGAAGCCGAGAAACGGCATCGACCATAAGCACTACCGTGAAATTACGTACAATTTTCAAATTTCTTGTACTTGCTAACTTTGCGGCCTCGGGCAGCTATGTTACCATGGAGGAACCACACAACATTTGACTTTATAGGCTAGAACTGAAGTCGCGCCAACTGCTTAACTCAAAATACAGTCAAGAAAATAGCTCTGAAGCCGAGAAACGGCATCGACCATAAGCACTACCGTGAAATTACGTACAATTTTCAAATTTCTTGTACTTGCTAACTTTGCGGCCTCGGGCAGCTATGTTACCATGGAGGAATCACACAAGATTTGACTTTATAGGCTAGAACTGAAGTCGCGCCAACAGCTTAGCTCAAAATACAGTCAAGAAAGTAGCTCTGAAGCTGAGAAACGGGATCGACCATAAGCACTACCGTGAAATTACGTACAATTTTCAAATTTCTTGTACTTGCTAACTTTGCGACCTCGGGCAGCTATGTTACTATGGAAGAACCATACAAGATTTGACTTTATAGGCTAGAACTGAAGTCGCGCCAACTGCTTAACTCAAAATACAGTCAAGAAAGTAGCTCTGAAGCCGAGAAACGGGATCGACCATAAGCACTATCGTGAAATTACGTACAATTTTCAAATTTCTTGTACTTGCTAACTTTGCGGCCTCGGGCAGCTATGTTACCATGGAGGAACCACACAACATTTGACTTTATAGGCTAGAACTGAAGTCGCGCCAACTGCTTAACTCAAAATACAGTCAAGAAAATAGCTCTGAAGCCGAGAAACGGCATCGACCATAAGCACTACCGTGAAATTACGTACAATTTTCAAATTTCTTGTACTTGCTAACTTTGCGGCCTCGGGCAGCTATGTTACCATGGAGGAATCACACAAGATTTGACTTTATAGGCTAGAACTGAAGTCGCGCCAACAGCTTAGCTCAAAATACAGTCAAGAAAGTAGCTCTGAAGCTGAGAAACGGGATCGACCATAAGCACTACCGTGAAATTACGTACAATTTTCAAATTTCTTGTACTTGCTAACTTTGCGGCCTCGGGCAGCTATGTTACCATGGAGGAATCACACAAGATTTGACTTTTAAGGCTAGAACTGAAGTCGCGCCAACTGCTTAACTCAAAATACAGTGAAGAAAGTAGCTCTGAAGCTGAGAAACGGCATCGACCATAAGCACTACCGTGAAATTACGTACAATTTTCAAATTTCTTGTACTTGCTAACTTTGCGGCCTCGGGCAGCTATGTTACCATGGAGGAATCACACAAGATTTGACTTTATAGGCTAGAACTGAAGTCGCGCCAACAGCTTAGCTCAAAATACAGTCAAGAAAGTAGCTCTGAAGCTGAGAAACGGGATCGACCATAAGCACTACCGTGAAATTACGTACAATTTTCAAATTTCTTGTACTTGCTAACTTTGCGGCCTCGGGCAGCTATGTTACCATGGAGGAATCACACAAGATTTGACTTTTAAGGCTAGAACTGAAGTCGCGCCAACTGCTTAACTCAAAATACAGTTAAGAAAGTAGCTCTGAAGCCGAGAAACGGGATCGACCATAAGCACTAATGTGAAATTACGTACAATTTTCAAATTTCTTGTACTTGCTAACTTTGCGGCCTCGGGCAGCTATGTTACCATGGAGGAATCACACAAGATTTGACTTTATAGGCTAGAACTGAAGTCGCGCCAACAGCTTAGCTCAAAATACAGTCAAGAAAGTAGCTCTGAAGCTGAGAAACGGGATCGACCATAAGCACTACCGTGAAATTACGTACAATTTTCAAATTTCTTGTACTTGCTAACTTTGCGGCCTCGGGCAGCTATGTTACCATGGAGGAATCACACAAGATTTGACTTTTAAGGCTAGAACTGAAGTCGCGCCAACTGCTTAACTCAAAATACAGTCAAGAAAGTAGCTCTGAAGCTGAGAAACGGGATCGACCATAAGCACTACCGTGAAATTACGTACAATTTTCAAATTTCTTGTACTTGCTAACTTTGCGGCCTCGGGCAGCTATGTTACCATGGAGGAACCACACAACATTTGACTTTATAGGCTAGAACTGAAGTCGCGCCAACTGCTTAACTCAAAATACAGTCAAGAAAATAGCTCTGAAGCCGAGAAACGGGATCGACCATAAGCACTACCGTGAAATTACGTACAATTTTCAAATCTCTTGTACTTGCTAACTTTGCGGCCTCGGGCAGCTATGTTACCATGGAGGAACCACACAACATTTGACTTTTAAGGCTAAAACCGAAGTCGCGCCAACTGCTTAACTCAAAATACAGTCAAGAAAATAGCTCTGAAGCCGAGAAACGGCATCGACCATAAGCACTACCGTGAAATTACGTACAATTTTCAATTTCTTGTACTTGCTAACTTTGCGACCTCGGGCAGCTATGTTACCATGGAGCATTCACACA
This sequence comes from Merodon equestris, assembly GCA_958301585.1. Classification (NCBI taxonomy): domain Eukaryota; kingdom Metazoa; phylum Arthropoda; class Insecta; order Diptera; family Syrphidae; genus Merodon; species Merodon equestris. The sequence continues at coordinate 48,641,030 of OY284415.1, read as the reverse complement.
AGATTTGACTTTATAGGCTAGAACTGAAGTCGCGCCAACAGCTTGGCTCAAAATACAGTCAAGAAAGTAGCTCTGAAGCTGAGAAACGGGATCGACCATAAGCACTACCGTGAAATTACGTACAATTTTCAAATTTCTTGTACTTGCTAACTTTGCGGCCTCGGGCAGCTATGTTACCATGGAGGAATCACACAAGATTTGACTTTTAAGGCTAGAACTGAAGTCGCGCCAACTGCTTAACTCAAAATACAGTCAAGAAAGTAGCTCTGAAGCTGAGAAACGGCATCGACCATAAGCACTACCGTGAAATTACGTACAATTTTCAAATTTCTTGTACTTGCTAATTTTGCGGCCTCGGGCAGCTATGTTACCATGGAGGAATCACACAAGATTTGACTTTATAGGCTAGAACTGAAGTCGCGCCAACAGCTTAGCTCAAAATACAGTCAAGAAAGTAGCTCTGAAGCTGAGAAACGGGATCGACCATAAGCACTACCGTGAAATTACGTACAATTTTCAAATTTCTTGTACTTGCTAACTTTGCGACCTCGGGCAGCTATGTTACTATGGAAGAACCACACAAGATTTGACTTTATAGGCTAGAACTGAAGTCGCGCCAACTGCTTAACTCAAAATACAGTCAAGAAAATAGCTCTAAAGCCGAGAAACGGCATCGACCATAAGCACTACCGTGAAATTACATACAATTTTCAATTTCTTGTACTTGCTAACTTTGCGGCCTCGGGCAGCTATGTTACCATGGAGGAATCACACAAGATTTGACTTTTAAGGCTAGAACTGAAGTCGCGCCAACTGTTTAGCTCTAAATACAGTCAAGAAAGTAGCTCTGAAGCGGAGAAACGGGATCGACCATAAGCACTACCGTGAAATTACGTACAATTTTCAAATCTCTTGTACTTGCTAACTTTGCGGCCTCGGGCAGCTATGTTACCATGGAGGAACCACACAACATTTGACTTTTAAGGCTAGAACCGAAGTCGAGCCAACTGCTTAACTCAAAATACAGTCAAGAAAGTAGCTCTGAAGCTGAGAAACGGCATCGACCATAAGCACTACCGTGAAATTACGTACAATTTTCAAATTTCTTGTACTTGCTAACTTTGCGACCTCGGGCAGCTATGTTACTATGGAAGAACCACACAAGATTTGACTTTATAGGCTGGAATTGAAGTCGCGCCAACTGCTTAACTCAAAATACAGTCAAGAAAATAGCTCTGAAGCCGAGAAACGGCATCGACCATAAGCACTAATGTGAAATTACGTACAATTTTCAAATTTCTTGTACTTGCTAACTTTGCGGCCTCGGGCAGCTATGTTACCATGGAGGAACCACACAACATTTGACTTGATAGGCTAGAACTGAAGTCGCGCCAACTGCTTAACTCAAAATACAGTCAAGAAAGTAGCTCTGAAGCTGAGAAACGGGATCGACCATAAGCACTACCGTGAAATTACGTACAATTTTCAAATTTCTTGTACTTGCTAACTTTGCGGCCTCGGGCAGCTATGTTACCATGGAGGAATCACACAAGATTTGACTTTTAGGCTAGAACTGAAGTCGCGCCAACTGCTTAACTCAAAATACAGTCAAGAAAGTAGCTCTGAAGCTGAGAAACGGCATCGACCATAAGCACGACCGTGAAATTACGTACAATTTTCAAATTTCTTGTACTTGCTAACTTTGCGGCCTCGGGCAGCTATGTTACCATGGAGGAATCACACAAGATTTGACTTTTAAGGCTAGAACTGAAGTCGCGCCAACTGCTTAACTCAAAATACAGTCAAGAAAGTAGCTCTGAATCTGAGAAACGGCATCGACCATAAGCACTACCGTGAAATTACGTACAATTTTCAAATTTCTTGTACTTGCTAACTTTGCGACCTCGGGCAGCTATGTTACTATGGAAGAACCACACAAGATTTGACTTTATAGGCTAGAACTGAAGTCGCGCCAACTGCTTAACTCAAAATACAGTCAAGAAAGTAGCTCTGAAGCTGAGAAACGGGATCGACCATAAGCACTACCGTGAAATTACGTACAATTTTCCAATCTCTTGTACTTGCTAACTTTGCGGCCTCGGGCAGCTATGTTACCATGGAGGAACCACACAACATTTGACTTGATAGGCTAGAACTGAAGTCGCGCCAACTGCTTAACTCAAAATACAGTCAAGAAAGTAGCTCTGAAGCTGAGAAACGGCATCGACCATAAGCACGACCGTGAAATTACGTACAATTTTCAAATTTCTTGTACTTGCTAACTTTGCGGCCTCGGGCAGCTATGTTACCATGGAGGAATCACACAAGATTTGACTTTTAAGGCTAGAACTGAAGTCGCGCCAACTGCTTAACTCAAAATACAGTCAAGAAAGTAGCTCTGAATCTGAGAAACGGCATCGACCATAAGCACTACCGTGAAATTACGTACAATTTTCAAATTTCTTGTACTTGCTAACTTTGCGACCTCGGGCAGCTATGTTACTATGGAAGAACCACACAAGATTTGACTTTATAGGCTAGAACTGAAGTCGCGCCAACTGCTTAACTCAAAATACAGTCAAGAAAGTAGCTCTGAAGCTGAGAAACGGGATCGACCATAAGCACTACCGTGAAATTACGTACAATTTTCAAATTTCTTGTACTTGCTAACTTTGCGGCCTCGGGCGGCTATGTTACCATGGAGGAACCACACAACATTTGACTTTATAGGCTAGAACTGAAGTCGCGCCAACTGCTTAACTCAAAATACAGTCAAGAAAGTAGCTCTGAAGCTGAGAAACGGCATCGACCATAAGCACTACCGTGGAATTACGTACAATTTTCAAATTTCTTGTACTTGCTAACTTTGCAGCCTCGGGCAGCTATGTTACTATGGAGGAACCACACAACATTTGACTTTATAGGCTAGAACTGAAGTCGCGCCAACTGCTTCACTCGAAATACAGTCAAGAAAGTAGCTCTGAAGCTGAGAAACGGGATCGACCATAAGCACTACCGTGAAATTACGTACAATTTTCAAATCTCTTGTACTTGCTAACTTTGCGGCCTCGGGCAGCTATGTTACCATGGAGGAACCACACAACATTTGACTTTTAAGGCTAGAACTGAAGTCGCGCCAACTGCTTAACTCAAAATACAGTCAAGAAAATAGCTCTGAAGCCGAGAAACGGCATCGACCATAAGCACTACCGTGAAATTACGTGCAATTTTCAAATTTCTTGTACTTGCTAACTTTGCGGCCTCGGGCAGCTATGTTACCATGGAGGAATCACACAAGATTTGACTTTTAAGGCTAGAACTGAAGTCGCGCCAACTGTTTAGCTCTAAATACAGTCAAGAAAGTAGCTCTGAAGCTGAGAAACGGGATCGACCATAAGCACTACCGTGAAATTACGTACAATTTTCAAATCTCTTGTACTTGCTAACTTTGCGGCCTCGGGCAGCTATGTTACCATGGAGGAACCACACAACATTTGACTTTTAAGGCTAGAACTGAAGTCGCGCCAACTGCTTAACTCAAAATACAGTCAAGAAAATAGCTCTGAAGCCGAGAAACGGCATCGACCATAAGCACTACCGTGAAATTACGTGCAATTTTCAAATTTCTTGTACTTGCTAACTTTGCGGCCTCGGGCAGCTATGTTACCATGGAGGAATCACACAAGATTTGACTTTATAGGCTAGAACTGAAGTCGCGCCAACAGCTTAGCTCAAAATACAGTCAAGAAAGTAGCTCTGAAGCTGAGAAACGGGATCGACCATAAGCACTACCGTGAAATTACGTACAATTTTCAAATTTCTTGTACTTGCTAACTTTGCGGCCTCGGGCAGCTATGTTACCATGGAGGAACCACACAACATTTGACTTTTAAGGCTAGAACTGAAGTCGCGCCAACTGCTTAACTCAAAATACAGTCAAGAAAATAGCTCTAAAGCCGAGAAACGGCATCGACCATAAGCACTACCGTGAAATTACGTACAATTTTCAATTTCTTGTACTTGCTAACTTTGCGGCCTCGGGCAGCTATGTTACCATGGAGGAATCACACAAGATTTGACTTTTAAGGCTAGAACTGAAGTCGCGCCAACTGCTTAACTCAAAATACAGTCAAGAAAGTAGCTCTGAAGCTGAGAAACGGCATCGACCATAAGCACTACCGTGAAATTACGTACAATTTTCAAATTTCTTGTACTTGCTAACTTTGCGGCCTCGGGCAGCTATGTTACCATGGAGGAATCACACAAGATTTGACTTTGTAGGCTAGAACTGAAGTCGCGCCAACAGCTTAGCTAAAAATACAGTCAAGAAAGTAGCTCTGAAGCTGAGAAACGGGATCGACCATAAGCACTACCGTGAAATTACGTACAATTTTCAAATTTCTTGTACTTGCTAACTTTGCGACCTCGGGCAGCTATGTTACTATGGAAGAACCACACAAGATTTGACTTTATAGGCTAGAACGGAAGTCGCGCCAACTGCTTAACTCAAAATACAGTCAAGAAAATAGCTCTAAAGCCGAGAAACGGCATCGACCATAAGCACTACCGTGAAATTACGTACAATTTTCAATTTCTTGTACTTGCTAACTTTGCGGCCTCGGGCAGCTATGTTACCATGGAGGAATCACACAAGATTTGACTTTTAAGGCTAGAACTGAAGTCGCGCCAACTGTTTAGCTCTAAAAACAGTCAAGAAAGTAGCTCTGAAGCTGAGAAACGGGATCGACCATAAGCACTACCGTGAAATTACGTACAATTTTCAAATCTCTTGTACTTGCTAACTTTGCGGCCTCGGGCAGCTATGTTACCATGGAGGAACCACACAACATTTGACTTTTAAGGCTAGAACCGAAGTCGCGCCAACTGCTTAACTCAAAATACAGTCAAGAAAGTAGCTCTGAAGCTGAGAAACGGCATCGACCATAAGCACTACCGTGAAATTACGTACAATTTTCAAATTTCTTGTACTTGCTAACTTTGCGACCTCGGGCAGCTATGTTACTATGGAAGAACCACACAAGATTTGACTTTATAGGCTAGAACTGAAGTCGCGCCAACTGCTTAACTCAAAATACAGTCAAGAAAATAGCTCTGAAGCCGAGAAACGGCATCGACCATAAGCACTAATGTGAAATTACGTACAATTTTCAAATTTCTTGTACTTGCTAACTTTGCGGCCTCGGGCAGCTATGTTACCATGGAGGAACCACACAACATTTGACTTTAAGGCTAGAACTGAAGTCGCGCCAACTGCTTAACTCAAAATACAGTCAAGAAAGTAGCTCTGAAGCTGAGAAACGGCATCGACCATAAGCACTACCGTGAAATTACGTACAATTTTCAAATTTCTTGTACTTGCTAACTTTGCGACCTCGGGCAGCTATGTTACTATGGAAGAACCACACAAGATTTGACTTTATAGGCTAGAACTGAAGTCGCGCCAACTGCTTAACTCAAAATACAGTCAAGAAAATAGCTCTGAAGCCGAGAAACGGCATCGACCATAAGCACTACCGTGAAATTACGTACAATTTTCAAATTTCTTGTACTTGCTAACTTTGCGGCCTCGGGCAGCTATGTTACCATGGAGGAACCACACAACATTTGACTTTTAAGGCTAGAACTGAAGTCGCGCCAACTGCTTAACTCAAAATACAGTCAAGAAAATAGCTCTAAAGCCGAGAAACGGCATCGACCATAAGCACTACCGTGAAATTACGTACAATTTTCAATTTCTTGTACTTGCTAACTTTGCGGCCTCGGGCAGCTATGTTACCATGGAGGAATCACACAAGATTTGACTTTTAAGGCTAGAACTGAAGTCGCGCCAACTGTTTAGCTCTAAATACAGTCAAGAAAGTAGCTCTGAAGCTGAGAAACGGGATCGACCATAAGCACTACCGTGAAATTACGTACAATTTTCAAATCTCTTGTACTTGCTAACTTTGCGGCCTCGGGCAGCTATGTTACCATGGAGGAACCACACAACATTTGACTTTTAAGGCTAGAACCGAAGTCGCGCCAACTGCTTAACTCAAAATACAGTCAAGAAAGTAGCTCTGAAGCTGAGAAACGGCATCGACCATAAGCACTACCGTGAAATTACGTACAATTTTCAAATTTCTTGTACTTGCTAACTTTGCGACCTCGGGCAGCTATGTTACTATGGAAGAACCACACAAGATTTGACTTTATAGGCTAGAACTGAAGTCGCGCCAACTGCTTAACTCAAAATACAGTCAAGAAAATAGCTCTGAAGCCGAGAAACGGCATCGACCATAAGCACTACCGTGAAATTACGTACAATTTTCAATTTCTTGTACTTGCTAACTTTGCGGCCTCGGGCAGCTATGTTACCATGGAGGAATCACACAAGATTTGACTTTTAAGGCTAGAACTGAAGTCGCGCCAACTGCTTAACTCAAAATACAGTCAAGAAAGTAGCTCTGAATCTGAGAAACGGCATCGACCATAAGCACTACCGTGAAATTACGTACAATTTTCAAATTTCTTGTACTTGCTAACTTTGCGACCTCGGGCAGCTATGTTACCATGGAGGAATCACACAAGATTTGACTTTTAAGGCTAGAACTGAAGTCGCGCCAACTGCTTAACTCAAAATACAGTCAAGAAAGTAGCTCTGAAGCTGAGAAACGGCATCGACCATAAGCACTACCGTGAAATTACGTACAATTTTCAAATTTCTTGTACTTGCTAACTTTGCGGCCTCGGGCAGCTATGTTACCATGGAGGAACCACACAACATTTGACTTTATAGGCTAGAACTGAAGTCGCGCCAACTGCTTAACTCAAAATACAGTCAAGAAAGTAGCTCTGAAGCTGAGAAACGGGATCGACCATAAGCACCACCGTGAAATTACGTACAATTTTCAAATTTCTTGTACTTGCTAACTTTGCGGCCTCGGGCAGCTATGTTACCATGGAGGAACCACACAACATTTGACTTTATAGGCTAGAACTGATGTCGCGCCAACTGCTTAACTCAAAATACAGTCAAGAAAATAGCTCTGAAGCCGAGAAACGGCATCGACCATAAGCACTACCGTGAAATTACGTACAATTTTCAAATTTCTTGTACTTGCTAACTTTGCGGCCTCGGGCAGCTATATTACCATGGAGGAATCACACAAGATTTGACTTTTAAGGCTAGAACTGAAGTCGCGCCAACTGCTTAACTCAAAATACAGTCAAGAAAGTAGCTCTGAAGCCGAGAAACGGCATCGACCATAAGCACTACCGTGAAATTACGTACAATTTTCAAATTTCTTGTACTTGCTAATTTTGCGGCCTCGGGCAGCTATGTTACCATGGAGGAACCACACAACATTTGACTTTATAGGCTAGAACTGAAGTCGCGCCAACTGCTTAACTCAAAATACAGTCAAGAAAATAGCTCTGAAGCCGAGAAACGGCATCGACCATAAGCACTACCGTGAAATTACGTACAATTTTCCAATTTCTTGTACTTGCTAACTTTGCGGCCTCGGGCAGCTATGTTACCATGGAGGAACCACACAACATTTGACTTTATAGGCTAGAACTGAAGTCGCGCCAACTGCTTAACTCAAAATACAGTCAAGAAAATAGCTCTGAAGCCGAGAAACGGCATCGACCATAAGCACTACCGTGAAATTACGTACAATTTTTAAATTTCTTGTACTTGCTAACTTTGCGGCCTCTGGCAGCTATGTTACCATGGAGGAACCACACAAGATTTGACTTTATAGGCTAGAACTGAAGTCGCGCCAACTGCTTAACTCAAAATACAGTCAAGAAAGTAGCTCTGAAACCGAGAAACGGCATCGACCATAAGCACTACCGTGAAATTACGTACAATTTTCAAATTTCTTGTACTTGCTAACTTTGCGGCCTCGGGCAGCTATGTTACCATGGAGGAACCACACAACATTTGACTTTATAGGCTAGAACTGAAGTCGCGCCAACTGCTTAACTCAAAATACAGTCAAGAAAGTAGCTCTGAAGCTGAGAAACGGGATCGACCATAAGCACCACCGTGAAATTACGTACAATTTTCAAATTTCTTGTACTTGCTAACTTTGCGGCCTCGGGCAGCTATGTTACCATGGAGGAACCACACAACATTTGACTTTATAGGCTAGAACTGATGTCGCGCCAACTGCTTAACTCAAAATACAGTCAAGAAAATAGCTCTGAAGCCGAGAAACGGCATCGACCATAAGCACTACCGTGAAATTACGTACAATTTTCAAATTTCTTGTACTTGCTAACTTTGCGGCCTCGGGCAGCTATATTACCATGGAGGAATCACACAAGATTTGACTTTTAAGGCTAGAACTGAAGTCGCGCCAACTGCTTAACTCAAAATACAGTCAAGAAAGTAGCTCTGAAGCCGAGAAACGGCATCGACCATAAGCACTACCGTGAAATTACGTACAATTTTCAAATTTCTTGTACTTGCTAATTTTGCGGCCTCGGGCAGCTATGTTACCATGGAGGAACCACACAACATTTGACTTTATAGGCTAGAACTGAAGTCGCGCCAACTGCTTAACTCAAAATACAGTCAAGAAAATAGCTCTGAAGCCGAGAAACGGCATCGACCATAAGCACTACCGTGAAATTACGTACAATTTTCCAATTTCTTGTACTTGCTAACTTTGCGGCCTCGGGCAGCTATGTTACCATGGAGGAACCACACAACATTTGACTTTATAGGCTAGAACTGAAGTCGCGCCAACTGCTTAACTCAAAATACAGTCAAGAAAATAGCTCTGAAGCCGAGAAACGGCATCGACCATAAGCACTACCGTGAAATTACGTACAATTTTCAAATTTCTTGTACTTGCTAACTTTGCGGCCTCGGGCAGCTATGTTACCATGGAGGAATCACATAAGATTTGACTTTTAAGGCTAGAACTGAAGTCGCGCCAACTGCTTAACTCAGAATACAGTCAAGAAAGTAGCTCTGAAGCTGAGAAACGGCATCGACCATAAGCACTACCGTGAAATTACGTACAATTTTCAAATTTCTTGTACTTGCTAACTTTGCGACCTCGGGCAGCTATGTTACCATGGAGGAATCACACAAGATTTGACTTTTACGGCTAGAACTGAAGTCGCGCCAACAGCTTAACTCAAAATACAGTCAAGAAAGTAGCTCTGAAGCTGAGAAACGGCATCGACCATAAGCACTACCGTGAAATTACGTACAATTTTCAAATTTCTTGTACTTGCTAACTTTGCGGCCTCGGGCAGCTATGTTACCATGGAGGAACCACACAACATTTGACTTTATAGGCTAGAACTGAAGTCGCGCCAACTGCTTAACTCAAAATACAGTCAAGAAAGTAGCTCTGAAGCTGAGAAACGGCATCGACCATAAGCACTACCGTGAAATTACGTACAATTTTCAAATTTCTTGTACTTGCTAACTTTGCGGCCTCGGGCAGCTATGTTACCATGGAGGAACCACACAACATTTGACTTTATAGGCTAGAACTGAAGTCGCGCCAACTGCTTAACTCAAAATACAGTCAAGAAAATAGCTCTGAAGCCGAGAAACGGCATCGACCATAAGCACTACCGTGAAATTACGTACAATTTTCAAATTTCTTGTACTTGCTAACTTTGCGGCCTCGGGCAGCTATATTACCATGGAGGAATCACACAAGATTTGACTTTTAAGGCTAGAACTGAAGTCGCGCCAACTGCTTAACTCAAAATACAGTCAAGAAAATAGCTCTGAAGCTGAGAAACGGCATCGACCATAAGCACTACCGTGAAATTACGTACAATTTTCAAATTTCTTGTACTTGCTAACTTTGCGGCCTCGGGCAGCTATGTTACCATGGAGGAATCACACAAGATTTGACTTTTAAGGCTAGAACTGAAGTCGCGCCAACTGTTTAACTCAAAATACAGTCAAGAAAATAGCTCTGAAGCCGAGAAACGGCATCGACCATAAGCACTACCGTGAAATTACGTACAATTTTCAAATTTCTTGTATTTGCTAACTTTGCGGCCTCGGGCAGCTATGTTACCATGGAGGAATCACACAAGATTTGACTTTTGAGGCTAGAACTGAAGTCGCGCCAGCTGTTTAACTCAAAATACAGTCAAGAAAATAGCTCTGAAGCCGAGAAACGGCATCGACCATAAGCACTACCGTGAAATTACGTACAATTTTCAAATTTCTTGTACTTGCTAACTTTGCGGCCTCGGGCAGCTATGTTACCATGGAGGAACCACACAACATTTGACTTTATAGGCTAGAACTGAAGTCGCGCCAACTGTTTAACTCAAAATACAGTCAAGAAAATAGCTCTGAAGCCGAGAAACGGCATCGACCATAACCACTACCGTGAAATTACGTACAATTTTCAAATTTCTTGTACTTGCTAACTTTGCGGCCTCGGGCAGCTATATTACCATGGAGGAATCACACAAGATTTGACTTTTAAGGCTAGAACTGAAGTCGCGCCAACTGCTTAACTCAAAATACAGTTAAGAAAGTAGTTCTGAAGCCGAGAAACGGGATCGACCATAAGCACTAATGTGAAATTACGTACAATTTTCAAATTTCTTGTACTTGCTAACTTTGCGACCTCGGGCAGCTATGTTACCATGGAGGAATCACACAAGATTTGACTTTTAAGGCTAGAACTGAAGTCGCGCCAACTGCTTAACTCAAAATACAGTCAAGAAAATAGCTCTGAAGCCGAGAAACGGCATCGAACATAAGCACTACCGTGAAATTACGTACAATTTTCAAATTTCTTGTACTTGCTAACTTTGCGGCCTCGGGCAGCTATGTTACCATGGATTAACCACACAACATTTGACTTTATAGGCTAGAACTGAAGTCGCGTCAACTGTTTAACTCAAAATACAGTCAAGAAAATAGCTCTGAAGCCGAGAAACGGCATCGACCATAAGCACTACCGTGAAATTACGTACAATTTTCAAATTTCTTGTACTTGCTAACTTTGCGGCCTCGGGCAGCTATGTTACCATGGAGGAACCACACAACATTTGACTTTATAGGCTAGAACTGAAGTCGCGCCAACTGCTTAACTCAAAATACAGTCAAGAAAGTAGCTCTGAAGCTCAGAAACGGGATCGACCATAAGCACCACCGTGAAATTACGTACAATTTTCAAATTTCTTGTACTAACTTTGCGGCCTCGGGCAGCTATGTTACCATGGAGGAACCACACAACATTTGACTTTATAGGCTAGAACTGAAGTCGAGCCAACTGCTTAACTCAAAATACAGTCAAGAAAATAGCTCTGAAGCCGAGAAACGGCATCGACCATAAGCAATACCGTGAAATTACGTACAATTTTCAAATTTCTTGTACTTGCTAACTTTGCGGCCTCGGGCAGCTATATTACCATGGAGGAATCACACAAGATTTGACTTTTAAGGCTAGAACTGAAGTCGCGCCAACTGATTAACTCAAAATACAGTCAAGAAAGTAGCTCTGAAGCCGAGAAACGGCATCGACCATAAGCACTACCGTGAAATTACGTACAATTTTCAAATTTCTTGTACTTGCTAACTTTGCGGCCCCGGGCAGCTATGTTACCATGGAGGAACCACACAACATTTGACTTTATAGGCTAGAACTGAAGTCGCGCCAACTGCTTAACTCAAAATACAGTCAAGAAAATAGCTCTGAAGCCGAGAAACGGCATCGACCATAAGCACTACCGTGAAATTACGTACAATTTTCAAATTTCTTGTACTTGCTAACTTTGCGGCCTCGGGCAGCTATGTTACCATGGAGGAACCACACAACATTTGACTTTTAAGGCTAGAACTGAAGTCGCGCCAACTGTTTAACTCAAAATACAGTCAAGAAAATAGCTCTGAAGCCGAGAAACGGCATCGACCATAAGCACTACCGTGAAATTACGTACAATTTTCAAATTTCTTGTACTTGCTAACTTTGCGACCTCGGGCAGCTATGTTACCATGGAGGAATCACACCAGATTTGACTTTTAAGGCTAGAACTGAAGTCGCGCCAACTGCTTAACTCAAAATACAGTTAAGAAAGTAGCTCTGAAGCTGAGAAACGGGATCGACCATAAGCACTACCGTGAAATTACGTACAATTTTCAAATTTCTTGTACTTGCTAACTTTGCGACCTCGGGCAGCTATGTTACCATGGAGGAATCACACAAGATTTGACTTTTAAGGCTAGAACTGAAGTCGCGCCAACTGCTTAACTCAAAATACAGTCAAGAAAGTAGCTCTGAAGCTGAGAAACGGCATCGACCATAAGCACTACCGTGAAATTACGTACAATTTTCAAATTTCTTGTACTTCCTAACTTTGCGGCCTCGGGCAGCTATGTTACCATGGAGGAATCACACAAGATTTGACTTTTAAGGCTAGAACTGAAGTCGCGCCAACTGCTTAACTCAAAATACAGTCAAGAAAGTAGCTCTGAAGCTGAGAAACGGGATCGACCATAAGCACTACCGTGAAATTACGTACAATTTTCAAATTTCTTGTACTTGCTAACTTTGCGGCCTCGGGCAGCTATGTTACCATGGAGGAACCACACAACATTTGACTTTATAGGCTAGAACTGAAGTCGCGCCAACTGCTTAACTCAAAATACAGTCAAGAAAGTAGCTCTGAAGCTCAGAAACGGGATCGACCATAAGCACCACCGTGAAATTACGTACAATTTTCAAATTTCTTGTACTTGCTAACTTTGCGGCCTCGGGCAGCTATGTTACCATGGAGGAACCACACAACATTTGACTTTATAGGCTAGAACTGAAGTCGCGCCAGCTGCTTAACTCAAAATACAGTCAAGAAAGTAGCTCTGAAGCTGAGAAACGGGATCGACCATAAGCACTACCGTGAAATTACGTACAATTTTCAAATTTCTGGTACTTGCTAACTTTGCGGCCTCGGGCAGCTATGTTACCATGGAGGAACCACACAACATTTGACTTTATAGGCTAGAACTGAAGTCGCGCCAACTGCTTAACTCAAAATACAGTCAAGAAAGTAGCTCTGAAGCTCAGAAACGGGATCGACCATAAGCACCACCGTGAAATTACGTACAATTTTCAAATTTCTTGTACTTGCTAACTTTGCGGCCTCGGGCAGCTATGTTGCCATGGAGGAACCACACAACATTTGACTTTATAGGCTAGAACTGAAGTCGCGCCAACTGCTTAACTCAAAATACAGTCAAGAAAATAGCTCTGAAGCCGAGAAACGGCATCGACCATAAGCACTACCGTGAAATTACGTACAATTTTCAAATTTCTTGTACTTGCTAACTTTGCGGCCTCGGGCAGCTATGTTACCATGGAGGAACCACACAACATTTGACTTTATAGGCTAGAACTGAAGTCGCGCCAACTGCTTAACTCAAAATACAGTCAAGAAAATAGCTCTGAAGCCGAGAAACGGCATCGACCATAAGCACTACCGTGAAATTACGTACAATTTTCAAATTTCTTGTACTTGCTAACTTTGCGGCCTCGGGCAGCTATGTTACCATGGAGGAATCACACAAGATTTGACTTTATAGGCTAGAACTGAAGTCGCACCAACAGCTTAGCTCAAAATACAGTCAAGAAAGTAGCTCTGAAGCTGAGAAACGGGATCGACCATAAGCACTACCGTGAAATTACGTACAATTTTCAAATTTTTTGTACTTGCTAACTTTGCGGCCTCGGGCAGCTATGTTACCATGGAGGAATCACATAAGATTTGACTTTTAAGGCTAGAACTGAAGTCGCGCCAACTGCTTAACTCAGAATACAGTCAAGAAAGTAGCTCTGAAGCTGAGAAACGGCATCGACCATAAGCACTACCGTGAAATTACGTACAATTTTCAAATTTCTTGTACTTGCTAACTTTGCGACCTCGGGCAGCTATGTTACCATGGAGGAATCACACAAGATTTGACTTTTACGGCTAGAACTGAAGTCGCGCCAACAGCTTAACTCAAAATACAGTCAAGAAAGTAGCTCTGAAGCTGAGAAACGGCATCGACCATAAGCACTACCGTGAAATTACGTACAATTTTCAAATTTCTTGTACTTGCTAACTTTGCGGCCTCGGGCAGCTATGTTACCATGGAGGAATCACACAAGATTTGACTTTTAAGGCTAGAACTGAAGTCGCGCCAACTGCTTAACTCAAAATACAGTCAAGAAAGTAGCTCTGAAGCTGAGAAACGGGATCGACCATAAGCACTACCGTGAAATTACGTACAATTTTCAAATTTCTTGTACTTGCTAACTTTGCGGCCTCGGGCAGCTATGTTACCATGGAGGAACCACACAACATTTGACTTTATAGGCTAGAACTGAAGTCGCGCCAACTGCTTAACTCAAAATACAGTCAAGAAAATAGCTCTGAAGCCGAGAAACGGCATCGACCATAAGCACTACCGTGAAATTACGTACAATTTTCAAATTTCTTGTACTTGCTAACTTTGCGGCCTCGGGCAGCTATGTTACCATGGAGGAACCACACATCATTTGACTTTATAGGCTAGAACTGAAGTCGCGCCAACTGCTTAACTCAAAATACAGTCAAGAAAATAGCTCTGAAGCCGAGAAACGGCATCGACCATAAGCACTACCGTGAAATTACGTACAATTTTCAAATTTCTTGTACTTGCTAATTTTGCGGCCTCCGGCAGCTATGTTACCATGGGGGAACCACACAACATTTGACTTTATAGGCTAGAACTGAAGTCGCGCCAACTGCTTAACTCAAAATACAGTCAAGAAAATAGCTCTGAAGCCGAGAAACGGCATCGACCATAAGCACTACCGTGAAATTACGTACAATTTTCAAATTTCTTGTACTTGCTAATTTTGCGGCCTCCGGCAGCTATGTTACCATGGGTGAACCACACAACATTTGACTTTATAGGCTAGAACTGAAGTCGCGCCAACTGCTTAACTCAAAATACAGTCAAGAAAATAGCTCTGAAGCCGAGAAACGGCATCGACCATAAGCACTACCGTGAAATTACGTACAATTTTCAAATTTCTTGTACTTGCTAACTTTGCGGCCTCGGGCAGCTATGTTACCATGGAGGAATCACACAAGATTTGACTTTATAGGCTAGAACTGAAGTCGCGCCAACAGCTTAGCTCAAAATACAGTCAAGAAAGTAGCTCTGAAGCTGAGAAACGGAATCGACCATAAGCACTACCGTGAAATTACGTACAATTTTCAAATTTCTTGTACTTGCTAACTTTGCGGCCTCGGGCAGCTATGTTACCATGGAGGAATCACACAAGATTTGACTTTTAAGGCTAGAACTGAAGTCGCGCCAACTGCTTAACTCAAAATACAGTCAAGAAAGTAGCTCTGAAGCCGACAAACGGCATCGACCATAAGCACTACCGTGAAATTACGTACAATTTTCAAATTTCTTGTACTTGCTAACTTTCCGGCCTCGGGCAGCTATGTTACCATGGAGGAATCACACAAGATTTGACTTTATAGGCTAGAACTGAAGTCGCGCCAACAGCTTAGCTCAAAATACAGTCAAGAAAGTAGCTCTGAAGCTGAGAAACGGGATCGACCATAAGCACTACCGTGAAATTACGTACAATTTTCAAATTTCTTGTACTTGCTAAATTTGCGGCCTCGGGCAGCTATGTTACCATGGAGGAATCACACAAGATTTGACTTTTAAGGCTAGAACTGAAGTCGCGCCAACTGCTTAACTCAAAATACAGTCAAGAAAGTAGCTCTGAAGCCGACAAACGGCATCGACCATAAGCACTACCGTGAAATTACGTACAATTTTCAAATTTCTTGTACTTGCTAACTTTGCGGCCTCGGGCAGCTATGTTACCATGGAGGAACCACACAACATTTGACTTTATAGGCTAGAACTGAAGTCGCGCCAACTGCTTAACTCAAAATACAGTCAAGAAAATAGCTCTGAAGCCGAGAAACGGCATCGACCATAAGCACTACCGTGAAATTACGTACAATTTTTAAATTTCTTGTACTTGCTAACTTTGCGGCCTCGGGCAGCTATGTTACCATGGAGGAACCACACAAGATTTGACTTTATAGGCTAGAACTGAAGTCGCGCCAACTGCTTAACTCAAAATACAGTCAAGAAAGTAGCTCTGAAACCGAGAAGCGGCATCGACCATAAGCACTACCGTGAAATTACGTACAATTTTCAAATTTCTTGTACTTGCTAACTTTGCGGCCTCGGGCAGCTATGTTACCATGGAGGAACCACACAACATTTGACTTTATGGGCTAGAACTGAAGTCGCGCCAACTGCTTAACTCAAAATACAGTCAAGAAAATAGCTCTGAAGCCGAGAAACGGCATCGACCATAAGCACTACCGTGAAATTACGTACAATTTTCAAATTTCTTGTACTTGCTAACTTTGCGACCTCGGGCAGCTATGTTACTATGGAAGAACCACACAAGATTTGACTTTATAGGCTAGAACTGAAGTCGCGCCAACTGCTTAACTCAAAATACAGTCAAGAAAATAGCTCTGAAGCCGAGAAACGGCATCGACCATAAGCACTACCGTGAAATTACGTACAATTTTTAAATTTCTTGTACTTGCTAACTTTGCGGCCTCGGGCAGCTATGTTACCATGGAGGAACCACACAAGATTTGACTTTATAGGCTAGAACTGAAGTCGCGCCAACTGCTTAACTCAAAATACAGTCAAGAAAGTAGCTCTGAAACCGAGAAGCGGCATCGACCATAAGCACTACCGTGAAATTACGTACAATTTTCAAATTTCTTGTACTTGCTAACTTTGCGGCCTCGGGCAGCTATGTTACCATGGAGGAACCACACAACATTTGACTTTATAGGCTAGAACTGAAGTCGCGCCAACTGCTTAACTCAAAATACAGTCAAGAAAATAGCTCTGAAGCCGAGAAACGGCATCGACCATAAGCACTACCGTGAAATTACGTACAATTTTCAATTTCTTGTACTTGCTAACTTTGCGGTCTCGGGCAGCTATGTTACCATGGAGGAATCACACAAGATTTGACTTTTAGGCTAGAACTGAAGTCGCGCCAACTGCTTAACTCAAAATACAGTCAAGAAAGTAGCTCTGAAGCTGAGAAACGGCATCGACCATAAGCACTACCGTGAAATTACGTACAATTTTCAAATTTCTTGTACTTGCTAACTTTGCGACCTCGGGCAGCTATGTTACTATGGAAGAACCACACAAGATTTGACTTTATAGGCTAGAACTGAAGTCGCGCCAACTGCTTAACTCAAAATACAGTCAAGAAAGTACCCCTGAAGCTGAGAAACGGGATCGACCATAAGCACTACCGTGAAATTACGTACAATTTTCAAATTTCTTGTACTTGCTAACTTTGCGGCCTCGGGCAGCTATGTTACCATGGAGGAATCACACAAGATTTGACTTTTAAGGCTAGAACTGAAGTCGCGCCAACTGCTTAACTCAAAATACAGTCAAGAAAGTAGCTCTGAAGCTGAGAAACGGCATCGACCATAAGCACTACCGTGAAATTACGTACAATTTTCAAATTTCTTGTACTTGCTAACTTTGCGACCTCGGGCAGCTATGTTACTATGGAAGAACCACACAAGATTTGACTTTATAGGCTAGAACTGAAGTCGCGCCAACTGCTTAACTCAAAATACAGTCAAGAAAGTACCCCTGAAGCTGAGAAACGGGATCGACCATAAGCACTACCGTGAAATTACGTACAATTTTCAAATTTCTTGTACTTGCTAACTTTGCGGCCTCGGGCAGCTATATTACCATGGAGGAATCACACAAGATTTGACTTTTAAGGCTAGAACTGAAGTCGCGCCAACTGCTTAACTCAAAATACAGTCAAGAAAGTAGCTCTGAAGCCGAGAAACGGCATCGACCATAAGCACTACCGTGAAATTACGTACAATTTTCAAATTTCTTGTACTTGCTAACTTTGCGGCCTCGGGCAGCTATGTTACCATGGAGGAACCACACAACATTTGACTTTATAGGATAGAACTGAAGTCGTGCCAACTGCTTAACTCAAAATACAGTCAAGAAAATAGCTCTGAAGCCGAGAAACGGCATCGACCATAAGCACTACCGTGAAATTACGTACAATTTTCAAATTTCTTGTACTTGCTAACTTTGCGGCCTCCGGCAGCTATGTTACTATGGGGGAACCACACAACATTTGACTTTATAGGCTAGAACTGAAGTCGCGCCAACTGCTTAACTCAAAATACAGTCAAGAAAATAGCTCTGAAGCCGAGAAACGGCATCGACCATAAGCACTACCGTGAAATTACGTACAATTTTCAAATTTCTTGTACTTGCTAACTTTGCGGCCTCGGGCAGCTATGTTACCATGGAGGAATCACACAAGATTTGACTTTATAGGCTAGAACTGAAGTCGCGCCAACAGCTTAGCTCAAAATACAGTCAAGAAAGTAGCTCTGAAGCTGAGAAACGGGATCGACCATAAGCACTACCGTGAAATTACGTACAATTTTCAAATTTCTTGTACTTGCTAACTTTGCGGCCTCGGGCAGCTATGTTACCATGGAGGAATCACACAAGATTTGACTTTTAAGGCTAGAACTGAAGTCGCGCCAACTGCTTAACTCAAAATACAGTCAAGAAAGTAGCTCTGAAGCTGAGAAACGGCATCGACCATAAGCACTACCGTGAAATTACGTACAATTTTCAAATTTCTTGTACTTGCTAACTTTGCGGCCTCGGGCAGCTATGTTACCATGGAGGAATCACACAAGATTTGACTTTTAAGGCTAGAACTGAAGTCGCGCCAACAGCTTAGCTCAAAATACAGTCAAGAAAGTAGCTCTGAAGCTGAGAAACGGGATCGACCATAAGCACTACCGTGAAATTACGTACAATTTTCAAATTTCTTGTACTTGCTAACTTTGCGGCCTCGGGCAGCTATGTTACCATGGAGGAATCACACAAGATTTGACTTTTAAGGCTAGAACTGAAGTCGCGCCAACTGCTTAACTCAAAATACAGTCAAGAAAGTAGCTCTGAAGCTGAGAAACGGCATCGACCATAAGCACTACCGTGAAATTACGTACAATTTTCAAAATTCTTGTACTTGCTAACTTTCCGGCCTCGGGCAGCTATGTTACCATGGAGGAATCACACAAGATTTGACTTTATAGGCTAGAACTGAAGTCGCGCCAACAGCTTAGCTCAAAATACAGTCAAGAAAGTAGCTCTGAAGCTGAGAAACGGGATCGACCATAAGCACTACCGTGAAATTACGTACAATTTTCAAATTTCTTGTACTTGCTAACTTTGCGGCCTCGGGCAGCTATGTTACCATGGAGGAATCACACAAGATTTGACTTTTAAGGCTAGAACTGAAGTCGCGCCAACTGCCTAATTCAAAATACAGTTAAGAAAGTAGCTCTGAAGCCGAGAAACGGGATCGACCATAAGCACTAATGTGAAATTACGTACAATTTTCAAATTTCTTGTACTTGCTAACTTTGCGGCCTCGGGCAGCTATGTTACCATGAAGGAATCACACAAGATTTGACTTTATAGGCTAGAACTGAAGTCGCGCCAACCGCTTAACTCAAAATACAGTCAAGAAAGTAGCTCTGAAGCCGACAAACGGCATCGACCATAAGCACTACCGTGAAATTACGTACAATTTTCAAATTTCTTGTACTTGCTAACTTTGCGACCTCGGGCAGCTATGTTACCATGGAGGAATCACACAAGATTTGACTTTTAAGGCTACAACTGAAGTCGCGCCAACTGCTTAACTCAAAATACAGTCAAGAAAGTAGCTCTGAAGCTGAGAAACGGGATCGACCATAAGCACTACCGTGAAATTACGTACAATTTTCAAATTTCTTGTACTTGCTAACTTTGCGGCCTCGGGCAGCTATGTTACCATGGAGGAACCACACAACATTTGACTTTATAGGCTAGAACTGAAGTCGCGCCAACTGCTTAACTCAAAATACAGTCAAGAAAATAGCTCTGAAGCCGAGAAACGGCATCGACCATAAGCACTACCGTGAAATTACGTACAATTTTTAAATTTCTTGTACTTGCTAACTTTGCGGCCTCGGGCAGCTATGTTACCATGGAGGAACCACACAAGATTTGACTTTATAGGCTAGAACTGAAGTCGCGCCAACTGCTTAACTCAAAATGCAGTCAAGAAAGTAGCTCTGAAACCGAGAAGCGGCATCGACCATAAGCACTACCGTGAAATTACGTACAATTTTCAAATTTCTTGTACTTGCTAACTTTGCGGCCTCGGGCAGCTATGTTACCATGGAGGAACCACACAACATTTGACTTTATAGGCTAGAACTGAAGTCGCGCCAACTGCTTAACTCAAAATACAGTCAAGAAAATAGCTCTGAAGCCGAGAAACGGCATCGACCATAAGCACTACCGTGAAATTACGTACAATTTTCAAATTTCTTGTACTTGCTAACTTTGCGACCTCGGGCAGCTATGTTACTATGGAAGAACCACACAAGATTTGACTTTATAGGCTAGAACTGAAGTCGCGCCAACTGCTTAACTCAAAATACAGTCAAGAAAATAGCTCTGAAGCCGAGAAACGGCATCGACCATAAGCACTACCGTGAAATTACGTACAATTTTTAAATTTCTTGTACTTGCTAACTTTGCGGCCTCGGGCAGCTATGTTACCATGGAGGAACCACACAAGATTTGACTTTATAGGCTAGAACTGAAGTCGCGCCAACTGCTTAACTCAAAATACAGTCAAGAAAGTAGCTCTGAAACCGAGAAGCGGCATCGACCATAAGCACTACCGTGAAATTACGTACAATTTTCAAATTTCTTGTACTTGCTAACTTTGCGGCCTCGGGCAGCTATGTTACCATGGAGGAATCACACAAGATTTGACTTTTAGGCTAGAACTGAAGTCGCGCCAACTGCTTAACTCAAAATACAGTCAAGAAAGTAGCTCTGAAGCTGAGAAACGGCATCGACCATAAGCACTACCGTGAAATTACGTATAATATTCAAATTTCTTGTACTTGCTAACTTTGCGGCCTCGGGCAGCTATGTTACCATGGAGGAATCACACAAGATTTGACTTTTAAGGCTAGAACTGAAGTCGCGCCAACTGCTTAACTCAAAATACAGTCAAGAAAGTAGCTCTGAAGCTGAGAAACGGCATCGACCATAAGCACTACCGTGAAATTACGTACAATTTTCAAATTTCTTGTACTTGCTAACTTTGCGACCTCGGGCAGCTATGTTACTATGGAAGAACCACACAAGATTTGACTTTATAGGCTAGAACTGAAGTCGCGCCAACTGCCTAACTCAAAATACAGTCAAGAAAGTACCTCTGAAGCTGAGAAACGGGATCGACCATAAGCACTACCGTGAAATTACGTACAATTTTCAAATTTCTTGTACTTGCTAACTTTGCGGCCTCGGGCGGCTATGTTACCGTGGAGGAACCACACAACATTTGACTTTATAGGCTAGAACTGAAGTCGCGCCAACTGCTTAACTCAAAATACAGTCAAGAAAGTAGCTCTGAAGCTGAGAAACGGCATCGACCATAAGCACTACCGTGAAATTACGTACAATTTTCAAATTTCTTGTACTTGCTAACTTTGCGGCCTCGGGCAGCTATGTTACCATGGAGGAACCACACAACATTTGACTTTATAGGCTAGAACTGAAGTCGCGCCAACTGCTTCACTCAAAATACAGTCAAGAAAGTAGCTCTGAAGCTGAGAAACGGGATCGACCATAAGCACTACCGTGAAATTACGTACAATTTTCAAATTTCTTGTACTTGCTAACTTTGCGGCCTCGGGCAGCTATGTTACTATGGAGGAACCACACAACATTTGACTTTATAGGCTAGAACTGAAGTCGCGCCAACTGCTTAACTCAAAATACAGTCAAGAAAATAGCTCTGAAGCCGAGAAACGGCATCGACCATAAGCACTACCGTGAAATTACGTACAATTTTCAAATTTCTTGTACTTGCTAACTTTGCGGCCTCGGGCAGCTATGTTACCATGGAGGAATCACACAAGATTTGACTTTTAAGGCTAGAACTGAAGTCGCGCCAACTGCTTAACTCAAAATACAGTCAAGAAAGTAGCTCTGAAGCTGAGAAACGGCATCGACCATAAGCACTACCGTGAAATTACGTACAATTTTCAAAATTCTTGTACTTGCTAACTTTCCGGCCTCGGGCAGCTATGTTACCATGGAGGAATCACACAAGATTTGACTTTATAGGCTAGAACTGAAGTCGCGCCAACAGCTTAGCTCAAAATACAGTCAAGAAAGTAGCTCTGAAGCTGAGAAACGGGATCGACCATAAGCACTACCGTGAAATTACGTACAATTTTCAAATTTCTTGTACTTGCTAACTTTGCGGCCTCGGGCAGCTATGTTACCATGGAGGAATCACACAAGATTTGACTTTTAAGGCTAGAACTGAAGTCGCGCCAACTGCCTAATTCAAAATACAGTTAAGAAAGTAGCTCTGAAGCCGAGAAACGGGATCGACCATAAGCACTAATGTGAAATTACGTACAATTTTCAAATTTCTTGTACTTGCTAACTTTGCGGCCTCGGGCAGCTATGTTACCATGGAGGAACCACACAACATTTGACTTTATAGGCTAGAACTGAAGTCGCGCCAACCGCTTAACTCAAAATACAGTCAAGAAAGTAGCTCTGAAGCCGACAAACGGCATCGACCATAAGCACTACCGTGAAATTACGTACAATTTTCAAATTTCTTGTACTTGCTAACTTTGCGGCCTCGGGCAGCTATGTTACCATGAAGGAATCACACAAGATTTGACTTTATAGGCTAGAACTGAAGTCGCGCCAACCGCTTAACTCAAAATACAGTCAAGAAAGTAGCTCTGAAGCCGACAAACGGCATCGACCATAAGCACTACCGTGAAATTACGTACAATTTTCAAATTTCTTGTACTTGCTAACTTTGCGACCTCGGGCAGCTATGTTACCATGGAGGAATCACACAAGATTTGACTTTTAAGGCTACAACTGAAGTCGCGCCAACTGCTTAACTCAAAATACAGTCAAGAAAGTAGCTCTGAAGCTGAGAAACGGGATCGACCATAAGCACTACCGTGAAATTACGTACAATTTTCAAATTTCTTGTACTTGCTAACTTTGCGGCCTCGGGCAGCTATGTTACCATGGAGGAACCACACAACATTTGACTTTATAGGCTAGAACTGAAGTCGCGCCAACTGCTTAACTCAAAATACAGTCAAGAAAATAGCTCTGAAGCCGAGAAACGGCATCGACCATAAGCACTACCGTGAAATTACGTACAATTTTTAAATTTCTTGTACTTGCTAACTTTGCGGCCTCGGGCAGCTATGTTACCATGGAGGAACCACACAAGATTTGACTTTATAGGCTAGAACTGAAGTCGCGCCAACTGCTTAACTCAAAATGCAGTCAAGAAAGTAGCTCTGAAACCGAGAAGCGGCATCGACCATAAGCACTACCGTGAAATTACGTACAATTTTCAAATTTCTTGTACTTGCTAACTTTGCGGCCTCGGGCAGCTATGTTACCATGGAGGAACCACACAACATTTGACTTTATAGGCTAGAACTGAAGTCGCGCCAACTGCTTAACTCAAAATACAGTCAAGAAAATAGCTCTGAAGCCGAGAAACGGCATCGACCATAAGCACTACCGTGAAATTACGTACAATTTTCAAATTTCTTGTACTTGCTAACTTTGCGACCTCGGGCAGCTATGTTACTATGGAAGAACCACACAAGATTTGACTTTATAGGCTAGAACTGAAGTCGCGCCAACTGCTTAACTCAAAATACAGTCAAGAAAATAGCTCTGAAGCCGAGAAACGGCATCGACCATAAGCACTACCGTGAAATTACGTACAATTTTTAAATTTCTTGTACTTGCTAACTTTGCGGCCTCGGGCAGCTATGTTACCATGGAGGAACCACACAAGATTTGACTTTATAGGCTAGAACTGAAGTCGCGCCAACTGCTTAACTCAAAATACAGTCAAGAAAGTAGCTCTGAAACCGAGAAGCGGCATCGACCATAAGCACTACCGTGAAATTACGTACAATTTTCAAATTTCTTGTACTTGCTAACTTTGCGGCCTCGGGCAGCTATGTTACCATGGAGGAATCACACAAGATTTGACTTTTAGGCTAGAACTGAAGTCGCGCCAACTGCTTAACTCAAAATACAGTCAAGAAAGTAGCTCTGAAGCTGAGAAACGGCATCGACCATAAGCACTACCGTGAAATTACGTATAATATTCAAATTTCTTGTACTTGCTAACTTTGCGGCCTCGGGCAGCTATGTTACCATGGAGGAATCACACAAGATTTGACTTTTAAGGCTAGAACTGAAGTCGCGCCAACTGCTTAACTCAAAATACAGTCAAGAAAGTAGCTCTGAAGCTGAGAAACGGCATCGACCATAAGCACTACCGTGAAATTACGTACAATTTTCAAATTTCTTGTACTTGCTAACTTTGCGACCTCGGGCAGCTATGTTACTATGGAAGAACCACACAAGATTTGACTTTATAGGCTAGAACTGAAGTCGCGCCAACTGCTTAACTCAAAATACAGTCAAGAAAGTACCTCTGAAGCTGAGAAACGGGATCGACCATAAGCACTACCGTGAAATTACGTACAATTTTCAAATTTCTTGTACTTGCTAACTTTGCGGCCTCGGGCGGCTATGTTACCGTGGAGGAACCACACAACATTTGACTTTATAGGCTAGAACTGAAGTCGCGCCAACTGCTTAACTCAAAATACAGTCAAGAAAGTAGCTCTGAAGCTGAGAAACGGCATCGACCATAAGCACTACCGTGAAATTACGTACAATTTTCAAATTTCTTGTACTTGCTAACTTTGCGGCCTCGGGCAGCTATGTTACCATGGAGGAACCACACAACATTTGACTTTATAGGCTAGAACTGAAGTCGCGCCAACTGCTTCACTCAAAATACAGTCAAGAAAGTAGCTCTGAAGCTGAGAAACGGGATCGACCATAAGCACTACCGTGAAATTACGTACAATTTTCAAATTTCTTGTACTTGCTAACTTTGCGGCCTCGGGCAGCTATGTTACTATGGAGGAACCACACAACATTTGACTTTATAGGCTAGAACTGAAGTCGCGCCAACTGCTTAACTCAAAATACAGTCAAGAAAATAGCTCTGAAGCCGAGAAACGGCATCGACCATAAGCACTACCGTGAAATTACGTACAATTTTCAAATCTCTTGTACTTGCTAACTTTGCGGCCTCGGGCAGCTATGTTACCATGGAGGAACCACACAACATTTGACTTTATAGGCTAGAACTGAAGTCGCGCCAACTGCTTAACTCAAAATACAGTCAAGAAAATAGCTCTGAAGCCGAGAAACGGCATCGACCATAAGCAATACCGTGAAATTACGTACAATTTTCAAATTTCTTGTACTTGCTAACTTTGCGACCTCGTGCAGCTATGTTACCATGGAGGAATCACACAAGATTTGACTTTTAAGGCTAGAACTGAAGTCGCGCCAACTGCTTAACTCAAAATACAGTCAAGAAAATAGCTCTGAAGCCGAGAAACGGCATCGACCATAAGCAATACCGTGAAATTACGTACAATTTTCAAATTTCTTGTACTTGCTAACTTTGCGACCTCGTGCAGCTATGTTACCATGGAGGAATCACACAAGATTTGACTTTTAAGGCTAGAACTGAAGTCGCGCCAACTGCTTAACTCAAAATACAGTCAAGAAAATAGCTCTGAAGCCGAGAAACGGCATCGACCATAAGCAATACCGTGAAATTACGTACAATTTTCAAATCTCTTGTACTTGCTAACTTTGCGGCCTCGGGCAGCTATGTTACCATGGAGGAACCACACAACATTTGACTTTATAGGCTAGAACTGAAGTCGCGCCAACTGCTTAACTCAAAATACAGTCAAGAAAATAGCTCTGAAGCCGAGAAACGGCATCGACCATAAGCAATACCGTGAAATTACGTGCAATTTTCAAATTTCTTGTACTTGCTAACTTTGCGGCCTCGGGCAGCTATGTTACCATGGAGGAATCACACAAGATTTGACTTTTAAGGCTAGAACTGAAGTCGCGCCAACTGTTTAGCTCTAAATACAGTCAAGAAAGTAGCTCTGAAGCTGAGAAACGGGATCGACCATAAGCACTAATGTGAAATTACGTACAATTTTCAAATTTCTTGTACTTGCTAACTTTGCGGCCTCGGGCAGCTATGATACCATGGAGGAACCACACAACATTTGACTTTATAGGCTAGAACTGAAGTCGCGCCAACTGCTTAACTCAAAATACAGTAAAGAAAGTAGCTCTGAAGCCGAGAAACGGCATCGACCATAAGCACTACCGTGAAATTACGTACAATTTTCAAATTTCTTGTACTTGCTAACTTTGCGGCCTCGGGCAGCTATGTTACCATGGAGGAATCACACAAGATTTGACTTTTAAGGCTAGAACTGAAGTCGCGCCAACTGTTTAGCTCTAAATACAGTCAAGAAAGTAGCTCTGAAGCTGAGAAACGGGATCGACCATAAGCACTAATGTGAAATTACGTACAATTTTCAAATTTCTTGTACTTGCTAACTTTGCGGCCTCGGTCAGCTATGATACCATGGAGGAACCACACAACATTTGACTTTATAGGCTAGAACTGAAGTCGCGCCAACTGCTTAACTCAAAATACAGTAAAGAAAGTAGCTCTGAAGCCGAGAAACGGCATCGACCATAAGCACTACCGTGAAATTACGTACAATTTTCAAATTTCTTGTACTTGCTAACTTTGCGACCTCGGGCAGCTATGTTACCATGGACGAATCACACAAGATTTGACTTTTAAGGCTAGAACTGAAGTCGCGCCAACTGCTTAACTCAAAATACAGTCAAGAAAGTAGCTCTGAAGCTGAGAAACGGGATCGACCATAAGCACTACCGTGAAATTACGTACAATTTTCAAATTTCTTGTACTTGCTAACTTTGCGACCTCGGGCAGCTATGTTACCATGGAGGAATCACACAAGATTTCACTTTTAAAGCTAGAACTGAAGTCGCGCCAACTGCTTAACTCAAAATACAGTCAAGAAAGTAGCTCTGAAGCTGAGAAACGGGATCGACCATAAGCACTAATGTGAAATTACGTACAATTTTCAAATTTCTTGTACTTGCTAACTTTGCGGCCTCGGGCAGCTATGATACCATGGAGGAACCACACAACATTTGACTTTATAGGCTAGAACTGAAGTCGCGCCAACTGCTTAACTCAAAATACAGTCAAGAAAGTTGCTCTGAAGCTGAGAAACGGCATCGACCATAAGCACTACCGTGAAATTACGTACAATTTTCAAATTTCTTGTACTTGCTAACTTTGCGACCTGGGGCAGCTATGTTACCATGGAGGAATCACACAAGATTTGACTTTTAAGGCTAGAACTGAAGTCGCGCCAACTGCTTAACTCAAAATACAGTTAAGAAAGTAGCTCTGAAGCCGAGAAACGGGATCGACCATAAGCACTAATGTGAAATTGCGTACAATTTTCAAATTTCTTGTACTTGCTAACTTTGCGACCTCGGGCAGCTATGTTACCATGGAGGAATCACACAAGATTTGACTTTTAAAGCTAGAACTGAAGTCGCGCCAACTGCTTAACTCAAAATACAGTCAAGAAAATAGCTCTGAAGCTGAGAAACGGCATCGACCATAAGCACTACCGTGAAATTACGTACAATTTTCAAATTTCTTGTACTTGCTAACTTTGCGGCCTCGGGCAGCTATGTTACCATGGAGGAATCACACAAGATTTGACTTTTAAGGCTAGAACTGAAGTCGCGCCAACTGTTTAACTCAAAATACAGTCAAGAAAATAGCTCTGAAGCCGAGAAACGGCATCGACCATAAGCACTACCGTGAAATTACGTACAATTTTCAAATTTCTTGTACTTGCTAACTTTGCGGCCTCGGGCAGCTATGTTACCATGGAGGAATCACACAAGATTTGACTTTTAAGGCTAGAACTGAAGTCGCGCCAACTGTTTAACTCAAAATACAGTCAAGAAAATAGCTCTGAAGCCGAGAAACGGCATCGACCATAAGCACTACCGTGAAATTACGTACAATTTTCAAATTTCTTGTACTTGCTAACTTTGCGGCCTCGGGCAGCTATGTTACCATGGAGGAACCACACAACATTTGACTTTATAGGCTAGAACTGAAGTCGCGCCAACTGTTTAACTCAAAATACAGTCAAGAAAATAGCTCTGAAGCCGAGAAACGGCATCCACCATAAGAACTACCGTGAAATTACGTACAATTTTCAAATTTCTTGTACTTGCTAACTTTGCGACCTCGGGCAGCTATGTTACCATGGAGGAATCACACAAGATTTGACTTTTAAGGCTAGAACTGAAGTCGCGCCAACTGCTTAACTCAAAATACAGTCAAGAAAGTAGCTCTGAAGCTGAGAAATGGGATCGACCATAAGCACTACCGTGAAATTACGTACAATTTTCAAATTTCTTGTACTTGCTAACTTTGCGGCCTCGGGCAGCTATGTTACCATGGAGGAACCACACAACATTTGACTTTATAGGCTAGAACTGAAGTCGCGCCAACTGCTTAACTCAAAATACAGTCAAGAAAGTAGCTCTGAAGCCGAGAAACGGCATCGACCATAAGCACTACCGTGAAATTACGTACAATTTTCAAATTTCTTGTACTTGCTAACTTTGCGGCCTCGGGCAGCTATATTACCATGGAGGAATCACACAAGATTTGACTTTTAAGGCTAGAACTGAAGTCGCGCCAACTGCTTAACTCAAAATACAGTCAAGAAAGTAGCTCTGAAGCCGAGAAACGGCATCGACCATAAGCACTACCGTGAAATTACGTACAATTTTCAAATTTCTTGTACTTGCTAACTTTGCGGCCTCGGGCAGCTATGTTACCATGGAGGAACCACACAACATTTGACTTTATAGGCTAGAACTGAAGTCGCGCCAACTGCTTAACTCAAAATACAGTCAAGAAAATAGCTCTGAAGCCGAGAAACGGCATCGACCATAAGCACTACCGTGAAATTACGTACAATTTTCAAATTTCTTGTACTTGCTAACTTTGCGGCCTCGGGCAGCTATGTTACCATGGAGGAATCACACAAGATTTGACTTTTAAGGCTAGAACTGAAGTCGCGCCAACTGCTTAACTCAAAATACAGTCAAGAAAGTAGCTCTGAAGCCGAGAAACGGCATCGACCATAAGCACTACCGTGAAATTACGTACAATTTTCAAATTTCTTGTACTTGCTAACTTTGCGACCTCGGGCAGCTATGTTACCATGGAGGAATCACACAAGATTTGACTTTTAAGGCTAGAACTGAAGTCGCGCCAACTGTTTAACTCAAAATACAGTCAAGAAAATAGCTCTGAAGCCGAGAAACGGCATCGACCATAAGCACTACCGTGAAATTACGTACAATTTTCAAATTTCTTGTACTTGCTAACTTTGCGGCCTCGGGCAGCTATGTTACCATGGAGGAACCACACAACATTTGACTTTATAGGCTAGAACTGAAGTCGCGCCAACTGTTTAACTCAAAATGCAGTCAAGAAAATAGCTCTGAAGCCGAGAAACGGCATCGACCATAAGCACTACCGTGAAATTACGTACAATTTTCAAATTTCTTGTACTTGCTAACTTTGCGACCTCGGGCAGCTATGTTACCATGGAGGAATCACACCAGATTTGACTTTTAAGGTTAGAACTGAAGTCGCGCCAACTGCTTAACTCAAAGTACAGTCAAGAAAGTAGCTCTGAAGCTGAGAAACGGGATCGACCATAAGCACTACCGTGAAATTACGTACAATTTTCAAATTTCTTGTACTTGCTAACTTTGCGACCTCGGGCAGCTATGTTACCATGGAGGAATCACACCAGATTTGACTTTTAAGGCTAGAACTGAAGTCGCGCCAACTGCTTAACTCAAAATACAGTTAAGAAAGTAGCTCTGAAGCCGAGAAACGGGATCGACCATAAGCACTACCGTGAAATTACGTACAATTTTCAAATTTCTTGTACTTGCTAACTTTGCGACCTCGGGCAGCTATGTTACCATGGAGGAATCACACAAGATTTGACTTTTAAGGCTAGAACTGAAGTCGCGCCAACTGCTTAACTCAAAATACAGTCAAGAAAGTAGCTCTGAAGCTGAGAAGCGGCATCGACCATAAGCACTACCGTGAAATTACGTACAATTTTCAAATTTCTTGTACTTGCTAACTTTGCGGCCTCGGGCAGCTATGCTACCATGGAGGAATCACACAAGATTTGACTTTTAAGGTTAGAACTGAAGTCGCGCCAACTGCTTAACTCAAAATACAGTCAAGAAAGTAGCTCTGAAGCTGAGAAACGGGATCGACCATAAGCACTACCGTGAAATTACGTACAATTTTCAAATTTCTTGTACTTGCTAACTTTGCGACCTCGGGCAGCTATGTTACCATGGAGGAACCACACAACATTCGACTTTTAAGGCTAGAACTGAAGTCGCGCCAACTGTTTAACTCAAAATACAGTCAAGAAAATAGCTCTGAAGCCGAGAAACGGCATCGACCATAAGCACTACCGTGAAATTACGTACAATTTTCAAATTTCTTGTACTTGCTAACTTTGCGGCCTCGGGCAGCTATGTTATCATGGAGGAATCACACAAGATTTGACTTTTAAGGCTAGAACTGAAGTTGCGCCAACTGCTTAACTCAAAATACAGTCAAGAAAGTAGCTCTGAAGCTGAGAAACGGGATCGACCATAAGCACTACCGTGAAATTACGTACAATTTTCAAATTTCTTATACTTGCTAACTTTGCGACCTCGGGCAGCTATGTTACCATGGAGGAACCACACAACATTTGACTTTATAGGCTAGAACTGAAGTCGCGCCAACTGCTTAACTCAAAATACAGTCAAGAAAGTAGCTCTGAAGCTGAGAAACGGGATCGACCATAAGCACCACCGTGAAATTACGTACAATTTTCAAATTTCTTGTACTTGCTAACTTTGCGGCCTAGGGCAGCTATGTTACCATGGAGGAATCACACAAGATTTGACTTTTAATGCTAGAACTGAAGTCGCGCCAACTGCTTAACTCAAAATACAGTCAAGAAAGTAGCTCTGAAGCCGAGAAACGGCATCGACCATAAGCACTACCGTGAAATTACGTACAATTTTCAAATTTCTTGTACTTGCTAACTTTGCGACCTCGGGCAGCTATGTTACCATGGAGGAATCACACAAGATTTGACTTTTAAGGCTAGAACTGAAGTCGCGCCAACTGTTTAACTCAAAATACAGTCAAGAAAGTAGCTCTGAAGCTGAGAAACGGCATCGACCATAAGCACTACCGTGAAATTACGTACAATTTTCAAATTTCTTGTACTTGCTAACTTTGCGGCCTCGGGCAGCTATGTTACCATGGAGGAACCACACAACATTTGACTTTATAGGCTAGAACTGAAGTCGCGCCAACAGCTTAACTCAAAATACAGTCAAGAAAGTAGCTCTGAAGCTGAGAAACGGGATCGACCATAAGCACCACCGTGAAATTACGTACAATTTTCAAATTTCTTGTACTTGCTAACTTTGCGGCCTCGGGCAGCTATGTTACCATGGAGGAACCACACAACATTTGACTTTATAGGCTAGAACTGAAGTCGCGCCAACTGCTTAACTCAAAATACAGTCAAGAAAATAGCTCTGAAGCCGAGAAACGGCATCGACCATAAGCACTACCGTGAAATTACGTACAATTTTCAAATTTCTTGTACTTGCTAACTTTGCGGCCTCGGGCAGCTATATTACCAGGGAGGAATCACACAAGATTTGACTTTTAAGGCTAGAACTGAAGTCGCGCCAACTGCTTAACTCAAAATACAATCAAGAAAGTAGCTCTGAAGCCGAGAAACGCCATCGACCATAAGCACTACCGTGAAATTACGTACAATTTTCAAATTTCTTGTACTTGCTAACTTTGCGGCCTCGGGCAGCTATGTTACCATGGAGGAACCACACAACATTTGACTTTTAAGGCTAGAACTGAAGTCGCGCCAACTGCTTAACTCAAAATACAGTCAAGAAAGTAGCTCTGAAACTGAGAAACGGCATCGACCATAAGCACCACCGTGAAATTACGTACAATTTTCAAATTTCTTGTACTTGCTAACTTTGCGGCCTCGGGCAGCTATGTTACCATGGAGGAACCACACAACATTTGACTTTATAGGCTAGAACTGAAGTCGCGCCAACTGCTTAACTCAAAATAGAGTCAAGAGAATAGCTCTGAAGCCGAGAAACGGCATCGACCATAAGCACTACCGTGAAATTACGTACAATTTTCAAATTTCTTGTACTTGCTAACTTTGCGACCTCGGGCAGCTATGTTACTATGGAAGAACCACACAAGATTTGACTTTATAGGCTAGAACTGAAGTCGCGCCAACTGCTTAACTCAAAATACAGTCAAAAAAATAGCTCTGAAGCTGAGAAACGGGATCGACCATAAGCACTAATGTGAAATTACGTACAATTTTCAAATTTCTTGTACTTGCTAACTTTGCGGCCTCGGGCAGCTATGTTACCATGGAGGAACCACACAACATTTGACTTTATAGGCTAGAACTGAAGTCGCGCCAACTGCTTAACTCAAAATACAGTCAAGAAAGTAGCTCTGAAGCTGAGAAACGGGATCGACCATAAGCACTACCGTGAAATTACGTACAATTTTCAAATTTCTTGTACTTGCTAACTTTGCGACCTCGGGCAGCTATGTTACCATGGAGGAATCACACAAGATTTGACTTTTAAGGCTAGAACTGAAGTCGCGCCAACTGTTTAACTCAAAATACAGTCAAGAAAATAGCTCTGAAGCCGAGAAACGGCATCGACCATAAGCACTACCGTGAAATTACGTACAATTTTCAAATTTCTTGTACTTGCTAACTTTGCGGCCTCGGGCAGCTATGTTACCATGGAGGAACCACACAACATTTGACTTTTAAGGCTAGAACTGAAGTCGCGCCAACTGCTTAACTCAAAATACAGTCAAGAAAGTAGCTCTGAAGCTGAGAAACGGCATCGACCATAAGCACTACCGTGAAATTACGTACAATTTTCAAATTTCTTGTACTTGCTAACTTTGCGGCCTCGGGCAGCTATGTTACCATGGAGGAACCACACAACATTTGACTTTATAGGCTAGAACTGAAGTCGCGCCAACTGCTTAACTCAAAATACAGTCAAGAAAGTAGCTCTGAAGCTGAGAAACGGGATCGACCATAAGCACTACCGTGAAATTACGTACAATTTTCAAATTTCTTGTACTTGCTAACTTTGCGACCTCGGGCAGCTATGTTACCATGGAGGAATCACACAAGATTTGACTTTTAATGCTAGAACTGAAGTCGCGCCAACTGCTTAACTCAAAATACAGTCAAGAAAGTAGCTCTGAAGCCGAGAAACGGCATCGACCATAAGCACTACCGTGAAATTACGTACAATTTTCAAATTTCTTGTACTTGCTAACTTTGCGACCTCGGGCAGCTATGTTACCATGGAGGAATCACACAAGATTTGACTTTTAAGGCTAGAACTAAAGTCGCGCCAACTGTTTAACTCAAAATACAGTCAAGAAAATAGCTCTGAAGCCGAGAAACGGCATCGACCATAAGCACTACCGTGAAATTACGTACAATTTTCAAATTTCTTGTACTTGCTAACTTTGCGACCTCGGGCAGCTATGTTACTATGGAAGAACCACACAAGATTTGACTTTATAGGCTAGAACTGAAGTCGCGCCAACTGCTTAACTCAAAATACAGTCAAAAAAATAGCTCTGAAGCTGAGAAACGGGATCGACCATAAGCACTAATGTGAAATTACGTACAATTTTCAAATTTCTTGTACTTGCTAACTTTGCGGCCTCGGGCAGCTATGTTACCATGGAGGAACCACACAACATTTGACTTTATAGGCTAGAACTGAAGTCGCGCCAACTGCTTAACTCAAAATACAGTCAAGAAAGTAGCTCTGAAGCTGAGAAACGGGATCGACCATAAGCACTACCGTGAAATTACGTACAATTTTCAAATTTCTTGTACTTGCTAACTTTGCGACCTCGGGCAGCTATGTTACCATGGAGGAATCACACAAGATTTGACTTTTAAGGCTAGAACTGAAGTCGCGCCAACTGTTTAACTCAAAATACAGTCAAGAAAATAGCTCTGAAGCCGAGAAACGGCATCGACCATAAGCACTACCGTGAAATTACGTACAATTTTCAAATTTCTTGTACTTGCTAACTTTGCGGCCTCGGGCAGCTATGTTACCATGGAGGAACCACACAACATTTGACTTTTAAGGCTAGAACTGAAGTCGCGCCAACTGCTTAACTCAAAATACAGTCAAGAAAGTAGCTCTGAAGCTGAGAAACGGCATCGACCATAAGCACTACCGTGAAATTACGTACAATTTTCAAATTTCTTGTACTTGCTAACTTTGCGGCCTCGGGCAGCTATGTTACCATGGAGGAACCACACAACATTTGACTTTATAGGCTAGAACTGAAGTCGCGCCAACTGCTTAACTCAAAATACAGTCAAGAAAAGTAGCTCTGAAGCTGAGAAACGGCATCGACCATAAGCACTACCGTGAAATTACGTACAATTTTCAATTTCTTGTACTTGCTAACTTTGCGGCCTCGGGCAGCTATGTTACCATGGAGGAATCACACAAGATTTGACTTTTAAGGCTAGAACTGAAGTCGCGCCAACTGTTTAGCTCTAAATACAGTCAAGAAAGTAGCTCTGAAGCTGAGAAACGGGATCGACCATAAGCACTAATGTGAAATTACGTACAATTTTCAAATTTCTTGTACTTGCTAACTTTGCGGCCTCGGGCAGCTATGTTACCATGGAGGAACCACACAACATTTGACTTTATAGGCTAGAACTGAAGTCGCGCCAACTGCTTAACTCAAAATACACTCAAGAAAGTAGCTCTGAAGCTAAGAAACGGGATCGACCATAAGCACTACCGTGAAATTACGTACAATTTTCAAATTTCTTGTACTTGCTAACTTTGCGGCCTCGGGCAGCTATATTACCATGGAGGAATCACACAAGATTTGACTTTTAAGGCTAGAACTGAAGTCGCGCCAACTGCTTAACTCAAAATACAGTCAAGAAAGTAGCTCTGAAGCTGAGAAACGGCATCGACCATAAGCACTACCGTGAAATTACGTACAATTTTCAAATTCTTGTACTTGCTAACTTTGCGGCCTCGGGCAGCTATGTTACCATGGAGGAATCACACAAGATTTGACTTTTAAGGCTAGAACTGAAGTCGCGCCAACTGCTTAACTCAAAATACAGTCAAGAAAGTAGCTCTGAAGCTGAGAAACGGCATCGACCATAAGCACTACCGTGAAATTACGTACAATTTTCAAATTTCTTGTACTTGCTAACTTTGCGACCTCGGGCAGCTATGTTACTATGGAAGAACCACACAAGATTTGACTTTATAGGCTAGAACTGAAGTCGCGCCAACTGCTTAACTCAAAATACAGTCAAGAAAGTAGCTCTGAAGCTGAGAAACGGCATCGACCATAAGCACTACCGTGAAATTACGTACAATTTTCAAATTTCTTGTACTTGCTAACTTTGCGGCCTCGGGCAGCTATGTTACCATGGAGGAATCACACAAGATTTGACTTTTAAGGCTAGAACTGAAGTCGCGCCAACTGCTTAACTCAAAATACAGTCGAGAAAGTAGCTCTGAAGCTGAGAAACGGGATCGACCATAAGCACTAATGTGAAATTACGTACAATTTTCAAATTTCTTGTACTTGCTAACTTTGCGGCCTCGGGCAGCTATGTTACCATGGAGGAACCACACAACATTTGACTTTATAGGCTAGAACTGAAGTCGCGCCAACTGCTTAACTCAAAATACAGTCAAGAAAGTAGCTCTGAAGCTGAGAAACGGCATCGACCATAAGCACTACCGTGAAATTACGTACAATTTTCAATTTCTTGTACTTGCTAACTTTGCGGCCTCGGGCAGCTATGTTACCATGGAGGAATCACACAAGATTTGACTTTTAAGGCTAGAACTGAAGTCGCGCCAACTGTTTAGCTCTAAATACAGTCAAGAAAGTAGCTCTGAAGCTGAGAAACGGGATCGACCATAAGCACTAATGTGAAATTACGTACAATTTTCAAATTTCTTGTACTTGCTAACTTTGCGGCCTCGGGCAGCTATGTTACCATGGAGGAACCACACAACATTTGACTTTATAGGCTAGAACTGAAGTCGCGCCAACTGCTTAACTCAAAATACACTCAAGAAAGTAGCTCTGAAGCTAAGAAACGGGATCGACCATAAGCACTACCGTGAAATTACGTACAATTTTCAAATTTCTTGTACTTGCTAACTTTGCGGCCTCGGGCAGCTATGTTACCATGGAGGAACCACACAGCATTTGACTTTATAGGCTAGAACTGAAGTCGCGCCAACTGTTTAGCTCTAAATACAGTCAAGAAAGTAGCTCTGAAGCTGAGAAACGGGATCGACCATAAGCACTAATGTGAAATTACGTACAATTTTCAAATTTCTTGTACTTGCTAACTTTGCGGCCTCGGGCAGCTATGTTACCATGGAGGAACCACACAACATTTGACTTTATAGGCTAGAACTGAAGTCGCGCCAACTGCTTAACTCAAAATACAGTCAAGAAAGTAGCTCTGAAGCCGAGAAACGGCATCGACCATAAGCACTACCGTGAAATTACGTACAATTTTCAAATTTCTTGTACTTGCTAACTTTGCGGCCTCGGGCAGCTATGTTACCATGGAGGAACCACACAACATTTGACTTTATAGGCTAGAACTGAAGTCGCGCCAACTGTTTAACTCAAAATACAGTCAAGAAAATAGCTCTGAAGCCGAGAAACGGGATCGACCATAAGCACTACCGTGAAATTACGTACAATTTTCAAATTTCTTGTACTTGCTAACTTTGCGACCTCGGGCAGCTATGTTACCATGGAGGAATCACACAAGATTTGACTTTTAAGGCTAGAACTGAAGTCGCGCCAACTGCTTAACTCAAAATACAGTCAAGAAAGTAGCTCTGAAGCTGAGAAACGGCATCGACCATAAGCACTACCGTGAAATTACGTACAATTTTCAAATTTCTTGTACTTGCTAACTTTGCGACCTCGGGCAGCTATGTTACTATGGAAGAACCACACAAGATTTGACTTTATAGGCTAGAACTGAAGTCGCGCCAACTGCTTAACTCAAAATACAGTCAAGAAAGTAGCTCTGAAGCTGAGAAACGGGATCGACCATAAGCACTACCGTGAAATTACGTACAATTTTCAAATTTCTTGTACTTGCTAACTTTGCGGCCTCGGGCGGCTATGTTACCATGGAGGAACCACACAACATTTGACTTTATAGGCTAGAACTGAAGTCGCGCCAACTGCTTAACTCAAAATACAGTCAAGAAAGTAGCTCTGAAGCTGAGAAACGGCATCGACCATAAGCACTACCGTGAAATTACGTACAATTTTCAAATTTCTTGTACTTGCTAACTTTGCGGCCTCGGGCAGCTATATTACCATGGAGGAATCACACAAGATTTGACTTTTAAGGCTAGAACTGAAGTCGCGCCAACTGCTTAACTCAAAATACAGTCAAGAAAGTAGCTCTGAAGCTGAGAAACGGCATCGACCATAAGCACTACCGTGAAATTACATACAATTTTCAAATTTCTTGTACTTGCTAACTTTGCGGCCTCGGGCAGCTATGTTACCATGGAGGAACCACACAGCATTTGACTTTATAGGCTAGAACTGAAGTCGCGCCAACTGCTTAACTCAAAATACAGTCAAGAAAGTAGCTCTGAAGCCGAGAAACGGCATCGACCATAAGCACTACCGTGAAATTACGTACAATTTTCAAATTTCTTGTACTTGCTAACTTTGCGGCCTCGGGCAGCTATGTTACCATGGAGGAACCACACAACATTTGACTTTATAGGCTAGAACTGAAGTCGCGCCAACTGCTCAACTCAAAATACAGTCAAGAAAATAGCTCTGAAGCCGAGAAACGGCATCGACCATAAGCACTACCGTGAAATTACGTACAATTTTCAAATTTCTTGTACTTGCTAACTTTGCGGCCTCGGGCAGCTATATTACCATGGAGGAATCACGCAAGATTTGACTTTTAAGGCTAGAACTGAAGTCGCGCCAACTGCTTAACTCAAAATACAGTCAAGAAAGTAGCTCTGAAGCCGAGAAACGGCATCGACCATAAGCACTACCGTGAAATTACGTACAATTTTCAAATTTCTTGTACTTGCTAACTTTGCGGCCTCGGGCAGCTATGTTACCATGGAGGAACCACACAACATTTGACTTTATAGGCTAGAACTGAAGTCGCGCCAACTGCTTAACTCAAAATACAGTCAAGAAAATAGCTCTGAAGCCGAGAAACGGCATCGACCATAAGCACTACCGTGAAATTACGTACAATTTTCAAATTTCTTGTACTTGCTAACTTTGCGGCCTCGGGCAGCTATGTTACCATGGAGGAATCACACAAGATTTGACTTTATAGGCTAGAACTGAAGTCGCGCCAACAGCTTAGCTCAAAATACAGTCAAGAAAGTAGCTCTGAAGCTGAGAAACGGGATCGACCATAAGCACTACCGTGAAATTACGTACAATTTTCAAATTTCTTGTACTTGCTAACTTTGCGGCCTCGGGCAGCTATGTTACCATGGAGGAATCACACAAGATTTGACTTTTAAGGCTAGAACTGAAGTCGCGCCAACTGCTTAACTCAGAATACAGTCAAGAAAGTAGCTCTGAAGCTGAGAAACGGCATCGACCATAAGCACTACCGTGAAATTACGTACAATTTTCAAATTTCTTGTACTTGCTAACTTTGCGACCTCGGGCAGCTATGTTACCATGGAGGAATCACACCAGATTTGACTTTTAAGGCTAGAACTGAAGTCGCGCCAACTGCTTAACTCAAAATACAGTTAAGAAAGTAGCTCTGAAGCTGAGAAACGGGATCGACCATAAGCACTACCGTGAAATTACGTACAATTTTCAAATTTCTTGTACTTGCTAACTTTGCGACCTCGGGCAGCTATGTTACCATGGAGGAATCACACAAGATTTGACTTTTAAGGCTAGAACTGAAGTCGCGCCAACTGCTTAACTCAAAATACAGTCAAGAAAGTAGCTCTGAAGCTGAGAAACGGGATCGACCATAAGCACTACCGTGAAATTACGTACAATTTTCAAATTTCTTGTACTTGCTAACTTTGCGGCCTCGGGCAGCTATGTTACCATGGAGGAACCACACAGCATTTGACTTTATAGGCTAGAACTGAAGTCGCGCCAACTGCTTAACTCAAAATACAGTCAAGAAAGTAGCTCTGAAGCCGAGAAACGGCATCGACCATAAGCACTACCGTGAAATTACGTACAATTTTCAAATTTCTTGTACTTGCTAACTTTGCGGCCTCGGGCAGCTATGTTACCATGGAGGAATCACACAAGATTTGACTTTTAAGGCTAGAACTGAAGTCGCGCCAACTGCTTAACTCAAAATACAGTCAAGAAAGTTGCTCTGAAGCTGAGAAACGGCATCGACCATAAGCACTACCGTGAAATTACATACAATTTTCAAATTTCTTGTACTTGCTAACTTTGCGGCCTCGGGCAGCTATGTTACCATGGAGGAACCACACAGCATTTGACTTTATAGGCTAGAACTGAAGTCGCGCCAACTGCTTAACTCAAAATACAGTCAAGAAAGTAGCTCTGAAGCCGAGAAACGGCATCGACCATAAGCACTACCGTGAAATTACGTACAATTTTCAAATTTCTTGTACTTGCTAACTTTGCGGCCTCGGGCAGCTATGTTACCATGGAGGAACCACACAACATTTGACTTTATAGGCTAGAACTGAAGTCGCGCCAACTGCTCAACTCAAAATACAGTCAAGAAAATAGCTCTGAAGCCGAGAAACGGCATCGACCATAAGCACTACCGTGAAATTACGTACAATTTTCAAATTTCTTGTACTTGCTAACTTTGCGGCCTCGGGCAGCTATATTACCATGGAGGAATCACGCAAGATTTGACTTTTAAGGCTAGAACTGAAGTCGCGCCAACTGCTTAACTCAAAATACAGTCAAGAAAGTAGCTCTGAAGCCGAGAAACGGCATCGACCATAAGCACTACCGTGAAATTACGTACAATTTTCAAATTTCTTGTACTTGCTAACTTTGCGGCCTCGGGCAGCTATGTTACCATGGAGGAACCACACAACATTTGACTTTATAGGCTAGAACTGAAGTCGCGCCAACTGCTTAACTCAAAATACAGTCAAGAAAATAGCTCTGAAGCCGAGAAACGGCATCGACCATAAGCACTACCGTGAAATTACGTACAATTTTCAAATTTCTTGTACTTGCTAACTTTGCGGCCTCGGGCAGCTATGTTACCATGGAGGAATCACACAAGATTTGACTTTATAGGCTAGAACTGAAGTCGCGCCAACAGCTTAGCTCAAAATACAGTCAAGAAAGTAGCTCTGAAGCTGAGAAACGGGATCGACCATAAGCACTACCGTGAAATTACGTACAATTTTCAAATTTCTTGTACTTGCTAACTTTGCGGCCTCGGGCAGCTATGTTACCATGGAGGAATCACACAACATTTGACTTTTAAGGCTAGAACTGAAGTCGCGCCAACTGCTTAACTCAGAATACAGTCAAGAAAGTAGCTCTGAAGCTGAGAAACGGCATCGACCATAAGCACTACCGTGAAATTACGTACAATTTTCAAATTTCTTGTACTTGCTAACTTTGCGGCCTCGGGCAGCTATGTTACCATGGAGGAATCACACCAGATTTGACTTTTACGGCTAGAACTGAAGTCGCGCCAACAGCTTAACTCAAAATACAGTCAAGAAAGTAGCTCTGAAGCTGAGAAACGGCATCGACCATAAGCACTACCGTGAAATTACGTACAATTTTCAAATTTCTTGTACTTGCTAACTTTGCGGCCTCGGGCAGCTATGTTACCATGGAGGAATCACACAAGATTTTACTTTTAAGGCTAGAACTGAAGTCGCGCCAACTGCTTAGCTCAAAATACAGTCAAGAAAGTAGCTCTGAAGCTGAGAAACGGGATCGACCATAAGCACTACCGTGAAATTACGTACAATTTTCAAATTTCTTGTACTTGCTAACTTTGCGGCCTCGGGCAGCTATGTTACCATGGAGGAATCACACAAGATTTGACTTTTAAGGCTAGAACTGAAGTCGCGCCAACTGCTTAACTCAGAATACAGTCAAGAAAGTAGCTCTGAAGCTGAGAAACGGCATCGACCATAAGCACTACCGTGAAATTACGTACAATTTTCAAATTTCTTGTACTTGCTAACTTTGCGGCCTCGGGCAGCTATGTTACCATCGAGGAATCACACAAGATTTTACTTTTAAGGCTAGAACTGAAGTCGCGCCAACTGCTTAACTCAAAATACAGTCAAGAAAGTAGCTCTGAAGCTGAGAAACGGCATCGACCATAAGCACTACCGTGAAATTACGTACAATTTTCAAATTTCTTGTACTTGCTAACTTTGCGGCCTCGGGCAGCTATATTACCATGGAGGAACCACACAACATTTGACTTTATAGGCTAGAACTGAAGTCGCGCCAACTGCTTAACTCAAAATACAGTCAAGAAAGTAGCTCTGAAGCTGAGAAACGGGATCGACCATAAGCACCACCGTGAAATTACGTACAATTTTCAAATTTCTTGTACTTGCTAACTTTGCGGCCTCGGGTAGCTATGTTACCATGGAGGAACCACACAACATTTGACTTTATAAGCTAGAACTGAAGTCGCGCCAACTGTTTAACTCAAAATACAGTCAAGAAAATAGCTCTGAAGCCGAGAAACGGGATCGACCATAAGCACTACCGTGAAATTACGTACAATTTTCAAATTTCTTGTACTTGCTAACTTTGCGACCTCGGGCAGCTATGTTACCATGGAGGAATCACACCAGATTTGACTTTTAAGGCTAGAACTGAAGTCGCGCCAACTGCTTAACTCAAAATACAGTTAAGAAAGTAGCTCTGAAGCTGAGAAACGGGATCGACCATAAGCACTACCGTGAAATTACGTACAATTTTCAAATTTCTTGTACTTGCTAACTTTGCGACCTCGGGCAGCTATGTTACCATGGAGGAATCACACAAGATTTGACTTTTAAGGCTAGAACTGAAGTCGCGCCAACTGCTTAACTCAAAATACAGTCAAGAAAGTAGCTCTGAAGCTGAG
This sequence comes from Merodon equestris, assembly GCA_958301585.1. Classification (NCBI taxonomy): domain Eukaryota; kingdom Metazoa; phylum Arthropoda; class Insecta; order Diptera; family Syrphidae; genus Merodon; species Merodon equestris. Next base: position 48,598,478 of record OY284415.1, on the reverse strand, counting down.
AAACGGCATCGACCATAAGCACTACCGTGAAATTACGTACAATTTTCAAATTTCTTGTACTTGCTAACTTTGCGGCCTCGGGCAGCTATGTTACCATGGAGGAATCACACAAGATTTGACTTTTAAGGCTAGAACTGAAGTCGCGCCAACTGCTTAACTCAAAATACAGTCAAGAAAGTAGCTCTGAAGCTGAGAAACGGGATCGACCATAAGCACTACCGTGAAATTACGTACAATTTTCAAATTTCTTGTAATTGCTAACTTTGCGGCCTCGGGCAGCTATGTTACCATGGAGGAATCACACAAGATTTGACTTTTAAGGCTAGAACTGAAGTCGCGCCAACTGCTTAACTCAAAATACAGTCAAGAAAGTAGCTCTGAAGCTGAGAAACGGGATCGACCATAAGCACTACCGTGAAATTACGTACAATTTTCAAATTTCTTGTACTTGCTAACTTTGCGGCCTCGGGCAGCTATGTTACCATGGAGGAACCACACAGCATTTGACTTTATAGGCTAGAACTGAAGTCGCGCCAACTGCTTAACTCAAAATACAGTCAAGAAAGTAGCTCTGAAGCCGAGAAACGGCATCGACCATAAGCACTACCGTGAAATTACGTACAATTTTCAAATTTCTTGTACTTGCTAACTTTGCGGCCTCGGGCAGCTATATTACCATGGAGGAATCACACAAGATTTGACTTTTAAGGCTAGAACTGAAGTCGCGCCAACTGCTTAACTCAAAATACAGTCAAGAAAGTAGCTCTGAAGCCGAGAAACGGCATCGACCATAAGCACTACCGTGAAATTACGTACAATTTTCAAATTTCTTGTACTTGCTAACTTTGCGGCTTCGGGCAGCTATGTTACCATGGAGGAATCACACAAGATTTGACTTTATAGGCTAGAACTGAAGTCGCGCCAACTGCTTAACTCAAAATACAGTCAAGAAAGTAGCTCTGAAGCTGAGAAACGGCATCGACCATAAGCACTACCGTGAAATTACGTACAATTTTCAAATTTCTTGTACTTGCTAACTTTGCGGCCTCGGGCAGCTATGTTACCATGGAGGAATCACACAACATTTGACTTTTAAGGCTAGAACTGAAGTCGCGCCAACTGCTTAACTCAAAATACAGTCAAGAAAGTAGCTCTAAAGCTGAGAAACGGGATCGACCATAAGCACTACCGTGAAATTACGTACAATTTTCAAATTTCTTGTACTTGCTAACTTTGCGGCCTCGGGCAGCTATGTTACCATGGAGGAATCACACAAGATTTGGCTTTATAGGCTAGAACTGAAGTCGCGCTAACAGCTTAGCTCAAAATACAGTCAAGAAAGTAGCTCTGAAGCTGAGAAACGGGATCGACCATAAGCACTACCGTGAAATTACGTACAATTTTCAAATTTCTTGTACTTGCTAACTTTGCGGCCTCGGGCAGCTATGTTACCATGGAGGAATCACACAAGATTTGACTTTTAAGGCTAGAACTGAAGTCGCGCCAACTGCTTAACTCAAAATACAGTTAAGAAAGTAGCTCTGAAGCCGAGAAACGGGATCGACCATAAGCACTAATGTGAAATTACGTACAATTTTCAAATTTCTTGTACTTGCTAACTTTGCGGCCTCGGGCAGCTATGTTACCATGGAGGAACCACACAACATTTGACTTTATAGGCTAGAACTGAAGTCGCGCCAACTGCTTAACTCAAAATACAGTCAAGAAAATAGCTCTGAAGCCGAGAAACGGCATCGACCATAAGCACTACCGTGAAATTACGTACAATTTTCAAATTTCTTGTACTTGCTAACTTTGCGACCTCGGGCAGCTATGTTACCATGGAGGAATCACACAAGATTTGACTTTTAAGGCTAGAACTGAAGTCGCGCCAACTGCTTAACTCAAAATACAGTCAAGAAAGTAGCTCTGAAGCCGACAAACGGCATCGACCATAAGCACTACCGTGAAATTACGTACAATTTTCAAATTTCTTGTACTTGCTAACTTTGCGACCTCGGGCAGCTATGTTACCATGGAGGAATCACACAAGATTTGACTTTTAAGGCTAGAACTGAAGTCGCGCCAACTGCTTAACTCAAAATACAGTCAAGAAAGTAGCTCTGAAGCTGAGAAACGGGATCGACCATAAGCACTACCGTGAAATTACGTACAATTTTCAAATTTCTTGTACTTGCTAACTTTGCGGCCTCGGGCAGCTATGTTACCATGGAGGAACCACACAACATTTGACTTTATAGGCTAGAACTGAAGTCGCGCCAACTGCTTAACTCAAAATACAGTCAAGAAAATAGCTCTGAAGCCGAGAAACGGCATCGACCATAAGCAGTACCGTGAAATTACGTACAATTTTTAAATTTCTTGTACTTGCTACCTTGCGGCCTCGGGCAGCTATGTTACCATGGAGGAACCACACAAGATTTGACTTTATAGGCTAGAACTGAAGTCGCGCCAACTGCTTAACTCAAAATACAGTCAAGAAAGTAGCTCTGAAACCGAGAAGCGGCATCGACCATAAGCACTACCGTGAAATTACGTACAATTTTCAAATTTCTTGTACTTGCTAACTTTGCGGCCTCGGGCAGCTATGTTACCATGGAGGAACCACACAACATTTGACTTTATAGGCTAGAACTGAAGTCGCGCCAACTGCTTAACTCAAAATACAGTCAAGAAAATAGCTCTGAAGCCGAGAAACGGCATCGACCATAAGCACTACCGTGAAATTACGTACAATTTTCAAATTTCTTGTACTTGCTAACTTTGCGGCCTCGGGCAGCTATGTTACCATGGAGGAACCACACAACATTTGACTTTATAGGCTAGAACTGAAGTCGCGCCAACTGCTTAACTCAAAATACAGTCAAGAAAGTAGCTCTGAAGCTGAGAAACGGGATCGACCATAAGCACTACCGTGAAATTACGTACAATTTTCAAATTTCTTGTACTTGCTAACTTTGCGGCCTCGGGCAGCTATGTTACCATGGAGGAATCACACAAGATTTGACTTTTAGGCTAGAACTGAAGTCGCGCCAACTGCTTAACTCAAAATAAGTCAAGAAAGTAGCTCTGAAGCTGAGAAACGGGATCGACCATAAGCACTAATGTGAAATTACGTACAATTTTCAAATTTCTTGTACTTGCTAACTTTGCGGCCTCGGGCAGCTATGTTACCATGGAGGAACCACACAACATTTGACTTTATAGGCTAGAACTGAAGTCGCGCCAACTGCTTAACTCAAAATACAGTCAAGAAAGTAGCTCTGAAGCTGAGAAACGGCATCGACCATAAGCACTACCGTGAAATTACGTACAATTTTCAATTTCTTGTACTTGCTAACTTTGCGGCCTCGGGCAGCTATGTTACCATGGAGGAATCACACAAGATTTGACTTTTAAGGCTAGAACTGAAGTCGCGCCAACTGTTTAGCTCTAAATACAGTCAAGAAAGTAGCTCTGAAGCTGAGAAACGGGATCGACCATAAGCACTAATGTGAAATTACGTACAATTTTCAAATTTCTTGTACTTGCTAACTTTGCGGCCTCGGGCAGCTATGTTACCATGGAGGAACCACACAACATTTGACTTTATAGGCTAGAACTGAAGTCGCGCCAACTGCTTAACTCAAAATACACTCAAGAAAGTAGCTTTGAAGCTGAGAAACGGGATCGACCATAAGCACTACCGTGAAATTAAGTACAATTTTCAAATTTCTTGTACTTGCTAACTTTGCGGCCTCGGGCAGCTATGTTACCATGGAGGAATCACACAAGATTTGACTTTTAGGCTAGAACTGAAGTCGCGCCAACTGCTTAACTCAAAATACAGTCAAGAAAGTAGCTCTGAAGCTGAGAAACGGCATCGACCATAAGCACTACCGTGAAATTACGTATAATTTTCAAATTTCTTGTACTTGCTAACTTTGCGGCCTCGGGCAGCTATGTTACCATGGAGGAATTACACAAGATTTGACTTTTAAGGCTAGAACTGAAGTCGCGCCAACTGCTTAACTCAAAATACAGTCAAGAAAGTAGCTCTGAAGCTGAGAAACGGCATCGATCATAAGCACTACCGTGAAATTACGTACAATTTTCAAATTTCTTGTACTTGCTAACTTTGCGACCTCGGGCAGCTATGTTACTATGGAAGAACCACACAAGATTTGACTTTATAGGCTAGAACTGAAGTCGCGCCAACTGCTTAACTCAAAATACAGTCAAGAAAGTAGCTCTGAAGCTGAGAAACGGGATCGACCATAAGCACTACCGTGAAATTACGTACAATTTTCAAATTTCTTGTACTTGCTAACTTTGCGGCCTCGGGCGGCTATGTTACCATGGAGGAACCACACAACATTTGACTTTATAGGCTAGAACTGAAGTCGCGCCAACTGCTTAACTCAAAATACAGTCAAGAAAATAGCTCTGAAGCTGAGAAACGGCATCGACCATAAGCACTACCGTGAAATTACGTACAATTTTCAAATTTCTTGTACTTGCTAACTTTGCGGCCTCGGGCAGCTATGTTACCATGGAGGAACCACACAACATTTGACTTTTAAGGCTAGAGCTGAAGCCGCGCCAACTGCTTAACTCAAAATACAGTCAAGAAAATAGCTCTGAAGCTGAGAAACGGCATCGACCATAAGCACTACCGTGAAATTACGTACAATTTTCAAATTTCTTGTACTTGCTAACTTTGCGGCCTCGGGCAGCTATGTTACCATGGAGGAACCACACAACATTTGACTTTATAGGCTAGAACTGAAGTCGCGCCAACTGCTTCACTCAAAATACAGTCAAGAAAGTAGCTCTGAAGCTGAGAAACGGGATCGACCATAAGCACTACCGTGAAATTACGTACAATTTTCAAATTTCTGGACTTGCTAACTTTGCGGCCTCGGGCGGCTATGTTACCATGGAGGAACCACACAACATTTGACTTTATAGGATAGAACTGAAGTCGCGCCAACTGCTTAACTCAAAATACAGTCAAGAAAATAGCTCTGAAGCTGAGAAACGGCATCGACCATAAGCACTACCGTGAAATTACGTACAATTTTCAAATTTCTTGTACTTGCTAACTTTGCGGCCTCGGGCAGCTATGTTACCATGGAGGAACCACACAACATTTGACTTTATAGGCTAGAACTGAAGTCGCGCCAACTGCTTCACTCAAAATACAGTCAAGAAAGTAGCTCTGAAGCTGAGAAACGGGATCGACCATAAGCACTACCGTGAAATTACGTACAATTTTCAAATTTCTTGTACTTGCTAACTTTGCGGCCTCGGGCAGCTATGTTACCATGGAGGAACCACACAACATTTGACTTTATAGGCTAGAACTGAAGTCGCGCCAACTGCTTAACTCAAAATACAGTCAAGAAAATAGCTCTGAAGCCGAGAAACGGCATCGACCATAAGCACTACCGTGAAATTACGTACAATTTTCAAATTTCTTGTACTTGCTAACTTTGCGGCCTCGGGCAGCTATGTTACCATGGAGGAACCACACAACATTTGACTTTATAGGCTAGAACTGAAGTCGCGCCAACTGCTTAACTCAAAATACAGTCAAGAAAATAGCTCTGAAGCCGAGAAACGGCATCGACCATAAGCACTACCGTGAAATTACGTACAATTTTCAAATTTCTTGTACTTGCTAACTTTGCGGCCTCGGTCAGCTATATTACCATGGAGGAATCACACAAGATTTGACTTTTAAGGCTAGAACTGAAGACGCGCCAACTGCTTAACTCAAAATACAGTGAAGAAAGTAGCTCTGAAGCCGAGAAACGCCATCGACCATAAGCACTACCGTGAAATTACGTACAATTTTCAAATTTCTTGTACTTGCTAACTTTGCGACCTCGGGCAGCTATGTTACCATGGAGGAATCACACAAGATTTGACTTTTAAGGCTAGAACTGAAGCCGCGCCAACTGCTTAACTCAAAATACAGTCAAGAAAATAGCTCTGAAGCTGAGAAACGGCATCGACCATAAGCACTACCGTGAAATTACGTACAATTTTCAAATTTCTTGTACTTGCTAACTTTGCGGCCTCGGGCAGCTATGTTACCATGGAGGAATCACACAAGATTTGACTTTTAAGGCTAGAACTGAAGTCGCGCCAACTGCTTAACTCAAAATACAGTCAAGAAAGTAGCTCTGAAGCTGAGAAACGGCATCGACCATAAGCACTACCGTGAAATTACGTACAATTTTCAAATTTCTTGTACTTGCTAACTTTGCGGCCTCGGGCAGCTATGTTACCATGGAGGAACCACACAACATTTGTCTTTATAGGCTAGAACTGAAGTCGCGCCAACTGCTTAACTCAAAATACAGTCAAGAAAATAGCTCTGAAGCTGAGAAACGGCATCGACCATAAGCACTACCGTGAAATTACGTACAATTTCCAAATTTCTTGTACTTGCTAACTTTGCGGCCTCGGGCAGCTATGTTACCATGGAGGAATCACACAAGATTTGACTTTTAAGGCTAGAACTGAAGTCGCGCCAACTGCTTAACTCAAAATACAGTCAAGAAAGTAGCTCTGAAGCTGAGAAACGGCATCGACCATAAGCACTACCGTGAAATTACGTACAATTTTCAAATTTCTTGTACTTGCTAACTTTGCGGCCTCGGGCAGCTATGTTACCATGGAGGAATCACACAAGATTTGACTTTTAAGGCTAGAACTGAAGTCGCGCCAACTGCTTAACTCAAAATACAGTCAAGAAAATAGCTCTGAAGCCGAGAAACGGCATCGACCATAAGCACTACCGTGAAATTACGTACAATTTTCAAATTTCTTGTACTTGCTAACTTTGCGGCCTCGGGCAGCTATATTACCATGGAGGAATCACACAAGATTTGACTTTTAAGGCTAGAACTGAAGTCGCGCCAACTGCTTAACTCAAAATACAGTCAAGAAAGTAGCTCTGAAGCCGAGAAACGGGATCGACCATAAGCACTAATGTGAAATTACGTACAATTTTCAAATTTCTTGTACTTGCTAACTTTGCGACCTCGGGCAGCTATGTTACCATGGAGGAATCACACAAGATTTGACTTTTAAGGCTAGAACTGAAGTCGCGCCAACTGCTTAACTCAAAATACAGTCAAGAAAATAGCTCTGAAGCTGAGAAACGGCATCGACCATAAGCACTACCGTGAAATTACGTACAATTTTCAAATTTCTTGTACTTGCTAATTTTGCGGCCTCGGGCAGCTATGTTACCATGGAGGAATCACACAAGATTTGACTTTTAAGGCTAGAACTGAAGTCGCGCCAACTGTTTAACTCAAAATACAGTCAAGAAAATAGCTCTGAAGCCGAGAAACGGCATCGACCATAAGCACTACCGTGAAATTACGCACAATTTTCAAATTTCTTGTACTTGCTAACTTTGCGGCCTCGGGCAGCTATGTTACCATGGAGGAACCACACAACATTTGACTTTATAGGCTAGAACTGAAGTCGCGCCAACTGTTTAACTCAAAATACAGTCAAGAAAATAGCTCTGAAGCCGAGAAACGGCATCGACCATAAGCACTACCGTGAAATTACGTACAATTTTCAAATTTCTTGTACTTGCTAACTTTGCGGCCTCGGGCAGCTATGTTACCATGGAGGAACCACACAACATTTGACTTTATAGGCTAGAACTGAAGTCGCGCCAACTGCTTAACTCAAAATACAGTCAAGAAAGTAGCTCTGAAGCTGAGAAACGGGATCGACCATAAGCACTACCGTGAAATTACGTACAATTTTCAAATTTCTTGTACTTGCTAACTTTGCGGCCTCGGGCAGCTATGTTACCATGGAGGAACCACACAACATTTGACTTTATAGGCTAGAACTGAAGTCGCGCCAACTGCTTAACTCAAAATACAGTCAAGAAAGTAGCTCTGAAGCTCAGAAACGGGATCGACCATAAGCACCACCGTGAAATTACGTACAATTTTCAAATTTCTTGTACTTGCTAACTTTGCGACCTCGGGCAGCTATGTTACCATGGAGGAATCACACAAGATTTGACTTTTAAGGCTAGAACTGAAGTCGCGCCAACTGCTTAACTCAAAATACAGTCAAGAAAATAACTCTGAAGCTGAGAAACGGCATCGACCATAAGCACTACCGTGAAATTACGTACAATTTTCAAATTTCTTGTACTTGCTAACTTTGCGGCCTCGGGCAGCTATGTTACCATGGAGGAACCACACAACATTTGACTTTATGGGCTAGAACTGAAGTCGCGCCAACTGCTTAACTCAAAATACAGTCAAGAAAGTAGCTCTGAAGCTGAGAAACGGGATCGACCATAAGCACCACCGTGAAATTACGTGCAATTTTCAAATTTCTTGTACTTGCTAACTTTGCGGCCTCGGGCAGCTATGTTACCATGGAGGAACCACACAACATTTGACTTTATAGGCTAGAACTGAAGTCGCGCCAACTGCTTAACTCAAAATACAGTTAAGAAAGTAGCTCTGAAGGTGAGAAACGGGATCGACCATAAGCACTACCGTGAAATTACGTACAATTTTCAAATTTCTTGTACTTGCTAACTTTGCGACCTCGGGCAGCTATGTTACCATGGAGGAACCACACAACATTTGACTTTATAGGCTAGAACTGAAGTCGCGCCAACTGTTTAACTCAAAATACAGTCAAGAAAATAGCTCTGAAGCCGAGAAACGGGATCGACCATAAGCACTACCGTGAAATTACGTACAATTTTCAAATTTCTTGTACTTGCTAACTTTGCGACCTCGGGCAGCTATGTTACCATGGAGGAATCACACCAGATTTGACTTTTAAGGCTAGAACTGAAGTCGCGCCAACTGCTTAACTCAAAATACAGTTAAGAAAGTAGCTCTGAAGGTGAGAAACGGGATCGACCATAAGCACTACCGTGAAATTACGTACAATTTTCAAATTTCTTGTACTTGCTAACTTTGCGACCTCGGGCAGCTATGTTACCATGGAGGAATCACACAAGATTTGACTTTTAAGGCTAGAACTGAAGTCGCGCCAACTGCTTAACTCAAAATACAGTCAAGAAAGTAGCTCTGAAGCTGAGAAACGGCATCGACCATAAGCACTACCGTGAAATTACGTACAATTTTCAAATTTCTTGTACTTGCTAACTTTGCGGCCTCGGGCAGCTATGTTACCATGGAGGAATCACACAAGATTTGACTTTTAAGGCTAGAACTGAAGTCGCGCCAACTGCTTAACTCAAAATACAGTCAAGAAAGTAGCTCTGAAGCTGAGAAACGGGATCGACCATAAGCACTACCGTGAAATTACGTACAATTTTCAAATTTCTTGTACTTGCTAACTTTGCGGCCTCGGGCAGCTATGTTACCATGGAGGAACCACACAACATTTGACTTTATAGGCTAGAACTGAAGTCGCGCCAACTGCTTAACTCAAAATACAGTCAAGAAAATAGCTCTGAAGCCGAGAAACGGCATCGACCATAAGCACTACCGTGAAATTACGTACAATTTTCAAATTTCTTGTACTTGCTAACTTTGCGGCCTCGGGCAGCTATATTACCATGGAGGAATCACACAAGATTTGACTTTTAAGGCTAGAACTGAAGTCGCGCCAACTGCTTAACTCAAAATACAGTCAAGAAAGTAGCTCTGAAGCCGAGAAACGGCATCGACCATAAGCACTACCGTGAAATTACGTACAATTTTCAAATTTCTTGTACTTGCTAACTTTGCGGCCTCGGGCAGCTATGTTACCATGGAGGAACCACACAACATTTGACTTTATAGGCTAGAACTGAAGTCGCGCCAACTGTTTAACTCAAAATACAGTCAAGAAAATAGCTCTGAAGCCGAGAAACGGGATCGACCATAAGCACTACCGTGAAATTACGTACAATTTTCAAATTTCTTGCACTTGCTAACTTTGCGACCTCGGGCAGCTATGTTACCATGGAGGAATCACACCAGATTTGACTTTTAAGGCTAGAACTGAAGTCGCGCCAACTGCTTAACTCAAAATACAGTTAAGAAAGTAGCTCTGAAGCTGAGAAACGGGATCGACCATAAGCACTACCGTGAAATTACGTACAATTTTCAAATTTCTTGCACTTGCTAACTTTGCGACCTCGGGCAGCTATGTTACCATGGAGGAACCACACAACATTTGACTTTATAGGCTAGAACTGAAGTCGCGCCAACTGTTTAACTCAAAATACAGTCAAGAAAATAGCTCTGAAGCCGAGAAACGGGATCGACCATAAGCACTACCGTGAAATTACGTACAATTTTCAAATTTCTTGCACTTGCTAACTTTGCGACCTCGGGCAGCTATGTTACCATGGAGGAATCACACAAGATTTGACTTTTAAGGCTAGAACTGAAGTCGCGCCAACTGCTTAACTCAAAATACAGTCAAGAAAGTAGCTCTGAAGCTCAGAAACGGGATCGACCATAAGCACCACCGTGAAATTACGTACAATTTTCAAATTTCTTGCACTTGCTAACTTTGCGACCTCGGGCAGCTATGTTACCATGGAGGAACCACACAACATTTGACTTTATAGGCTAGAACTGAAGTCGCGCCAACTGTTTAACTCAAAATACAGTCAAGAAAATAGCTCTGAAGCCGAGAAACGGGATCGACCATAAGCACTACCGTGAAATTACGTACAATTTTCAAATTTCTTGCACTTGCTAACTTTGCGACCTCGGGCAGCTATGTTACCATGGAGGAATCACACAAGATTTGACTTTTAAGGCTAGAACTGAAGTCGCGCCAACTGCTTAACTCAAAATACAGTCAAGAAAGTAGCTCTGAAGCTCAGAAACGGGATCGACCATAAGCACCACCGTGAAATTACGTACAATTTTCAAATTTCTTGTACTTGCTAATTTTGCGACCTCGGGCAGCTATGTTACCATGGAGGAATCACACAAGATTTGACTTTTAAGGCTAGAACTGAAGTCGCGCCAACTGCTTAACTCAAAATACAGTCAAGAAAATAACTCTGAAGCTGAGAAACGGCATCGACCATAAGCACTACCGTGAAATTACGTACAATTTTCAAATTTCTTGTACTTGCTAACTTTGCGGCCTCGGGCAGCTATGTTACCATGGAGGAACCACACAACATTTGACTTTATAGGCTAGAACTGAAGTCGCGCCAACTGCTTAACTCAAAATACAGTCAAGAAAGTAGCTCTGAAGCTGAGAAACGGGATCGACCATAAGCACCACCGTGAAATTACGTACAATTTTCAAATTTCTTGTACTTGCTAACTTTGCGGCCTCGGGCAGCTATGTTACCATGGAGGAACCACACAACATTTGACTTTATAGGCTAGAACTGAAGTCGCGCCAACTGCTTAACTCAAAATACAGTTAAGAAAGTAGCTCTGAAGGTGAGAAACGGGATCGACCATAAGCACTACCGTGAAATTACGTACAATTTTCAAATTTCTTGTACTTGCTAACTTTGCGACCTCGGGCAGCTATGTTACCATGGAGGAACCACACAACATTTGACTTTATAGGCTAGAACTGAAGTCGCGCCAACTGTTTAACTCAAAATACAGTCAAGAAAATAGCTCTGAAGCCGAGAAACGGGATCGACCATAAGCACTACCGTGAAATTACGTACAATTTTCAAATTTCTTGTACTTGCTAACTTTGCGACCTCGGGCAGCTATGTTACCATGGAGGAATCACACCAGATTTGACTTTTAAGGCTAGAACTGAAGTCGCGCCAACTGCTTAACTCAAAATACAGTTAAGAAAGTAGCTCTGAAGGTGAGAAACGGGATCGCCCATAAGCACTACCGTGAAATTACGTACAATTTTCAAATTTCTTGTACTTGCTAACTTTGCGACCTCGGGCAGCTATGTTACCATGGAGGAATCACACAAGATTTGACTTTTAAGGCTAGAACTGAAGTCGCGCCAACTGCTTAACTCAAAATACAGTCAAGAAAGTAGCTCTGAAGCTGAGAAACGGCATCGACCATAAGCACTACCGTGAAATTACGTACAATTTTCAAATTTCTTGTACTTGCTAACTTTGCGGCCTCGGGCAGCTATGTTACCATGGAGGAATCACACAAGATTTGACTTTTAAGGCTAGAACTGAAGTCGCGCCAACTGCTTAACTCAAAATACAGTCAAGAAAGTAGCTCTGAAGCTGAGAAACGGGATCGACCATAAGCACTACCGTGAAATTACGTACAATTTTCAAATTTCTTGTACTTGCTAACTTTGCGGCCTCGGGCAGCTATGTTACCATGGAGGAACCACACAACATTTGACTTTATAGGCTAGAACTGAAGTCGCGCCAACTGCTTAACTCAAAATACAGTCAAGAAAATAGCTCTGAAGCCGAGAAACGGCATCGACCATAAGCACTACCGTGAAATTACGTACAATTTTCAAATTTCTTGTACTTGCTAACTTTGCGGCCTCGGGCAGCTATATTACCATGGAGGAATCACACAAGATTTGACTTTTAAGGCTAGAACTGAAGTCGCGCCAACTGCTTAACTCAAAATACAGTCAAGAAAGTAGCTCCGAAGCCGAGAAACGGCATCGACCATAAGCACTACCGTGAAATTACGTACAATTTTCAAATTTCTTGTACTTGCTAACTTTGCGGCCTCGGGCAGCTATGTTACCATGGAGGAACCACACAACATTTGACTTTATAGGCTAGAACTGAAGTCGCGCCAACTGTTTAACTCAAAATACAGTCAAGAAAATAGCTCTGAAGCCGAGAAACGGGATCGACCATAAGCACTACCGTGAAATTACGTACAATTTTCAAATTTCTTGCACTTGCTAACTTTGCGACCTCGGGCAGCTATGTTACCATGGAGGAATCACACCAGATTTGACTTTTAAGGCTAGAACTGAAGTCGCGCCAACTGCTTAACTCAAAATACAGTTAAGAAAGTAGCTCTGAAGCTGAGAAACGGGATCGACCATGAGCACTACCGTGAAATTACGTACAATTTTCAAATTTCTTGTACTTGCTAACTTTGCGGCCTCGGGCAGCTATGTTACCATGGAGGAACCACACAACATTTGACTTTATAGGCTAGAACTGAAGTCGCGCCAACTGTTTAACTCAAAATACAGTCAAGAAAATAGCTCTGAAGCCGAGAAACGGGATCGACCATAAGCACTACCGTGAAATTACGTACAATTTTCAAATTTCTTGCACTTGCTAACTTTGCGACCTCGGGCAGCTATGTTACCATGGAGGAATCACACCAGATTTGACTTTTAAGGCTAGAACTGAAGTCGCGCCAACTGCTTAACTCAAAATACAGTTAAGAAAGTAGCTCTGAAGCTGAGAAACGGGATCGACCATAAGCACTACCGTGAAATTACGTACAATTTTCAAATTTCTTGTACTTGCTAACTTTGCGGCCTCGGGCAGCTATGTTACCATGGAGGAACCACACAACATTTGACTTTATAGGCTAGAACTGAAGTCGCGCCAACTGCTTAACTCAAAATACAGTCAAGAAAATAGCTCTGAAGCCGAGAAACGGCATCGACCATAAGCACTACCGTGAAATTACGTACAATTTTCAAATTTCTTGTACTTGCTAACTTTGCGGCCTCGGGCAGCTATATTACCATGGAGGAATCACACAAGATTTGACTTTTAAGGCTAGAACTGAAGTCGCGCCAACTGCTTAACTCAAAATACAGTCAAGAAAATAGCTCTGAAGCCGAGAAACGGCATCGACCATAAGCACTACCGTGAAATTACGCACTATTTTCAAATTTCTTGTACTTGCTAACTTTGCGGCCTCGGGCAGCTATATTACCATGGAGGAATCACACAAGATTTGACTTTTAAGGCTAGAACTGAAGTCGCGCCAACTGCTTAACTCAAAAAACAGTCAAGAAAGTAGCTCTGAAGCCGAGAAACGGCATCGACCATAAGCACTACCGTGAAATTACGTACAATTTTCAAATTTCTTGTACTTGCTAACTTTGCGGCCTCGGGCAGCTATGTTACCATGGAGGAACCACACAACATTTGACTTTATAGGCTAGAACTGAAGTCGCGCCAACTGCTTAACTCAAAATACAGTCAAGAAAATAGCTCTGAAGCCGAGAAACGGCATCGACCATAAGCACTACCGTGAAATTACGTACAATTTTCAAATTTCTTGTACTTGCTAACTTTGCGGCCTCGGGCAGCTATGTTACCATGGAGGAACCACACAACATTTGACTTTATAGGCTAGAACTGAAGTCGCGCCAACAGCTTAGCTCAAAATACAGTCAAGAAAGTAGCTCTGAAGCTGAGAAACGGGATCGACCATAAGCACTACCGTGAAATTACGTACAATTTTCAAATTTCTTGTACTTGCTAACTTTGCGGCCTCGGGCAGCTATGTTACCATGGAGGAATCACACAAGATTTGACTTTTAAGGCTAGAACTGAAGTCGCGCCAACAGCTTAGCTCAAAATACAGTCCAGAAAGTAGCTCTGAAGCTGAGAAACGGGATCGACCATAAGCACTACCGTGAAATTACGTACAATTTTCAAATTTCTTGTACTTGCTAACTTTGCGGCCTCGGGCAGCTATGTTACCATGGAGAAATCACACAAGATTTGACTTTTAAGGCTAGAACTGAAGTCGCGCCAACTGTCTAACTCAAAATACAGTCAAGAAAGTAGCTCTGAAGCTGAGAAACGGGATCGACCATAAGCACTACCGTGAAATTACGTACAATTTTCAAATTTCTTGTACTTGCTAACTTTGCGGCCTCGGGCAGCTATGTTACCATGGAGGAACCACACAACATTTGACTTTATAGGCTAGAACTGAAGTCGCGCCAACTGCTTAACTCAAAATACAGTCAAGAAAATAGCTCTGAAGCCGAGAAACGGCATCGATCATAAGCACTACCGTGAAATTACGTACAATTTTTAAATTTCTTGTACTTGCTAACTTTGCGGCCTCGGGCAGCTATGTTACCATGGAGGAACCACACAAGATTTGACTTTATAGGCTAGAACTGAAGTCGCGCCAACTGCTTAACTCAAAATACAGTCAAGAAAGTAGCTCTGAAACCGAGAAGCGGCATCGACCATAAGCACTACCGTGAAATTACGTACAATTTTCAAATTTCTTGTACTTGCTAACTTTGCGGCCTCGGGCAGCTATGTTACCATGGAGGAACCACACAACATTTGACTTTATAGGCTAGAACTGAAGTCGCGCCAACTGCTTAACTCAAAATACAGTCAAGAAAATAGCTCTGAAGCCGAGAAACGGCATCGACCATAAGCACTACCGTGAAATTACGTACAATTTTCAAATTTCTTGTACTTGCTAACTTTGCGGCCTCGGGCAGCTATGTTACCATGGAGGAACCACACAAGATTTGACTTTATAGGCTAGAACTGAAGTCGCGCCAACTGCTTAACTCAAAATACAATCAAGAAAATAGCTCTGAAGCCGAGAAACGGCATCGACCATACGCACTACCGTGAAATTACGTACAATTTTTAAATTTCTTGTACTTGCTAACTTTGCGGCCTCGGGCAGCTATGTTACCATGGAGGAACCACACAAGATTTGACTTTATAGGCTAGAACTGAAGTCGCGCCAACTGCTTAACTCAAAATACAGTCAAGAAAGTAGCTCTGAAACCGAGAAGCGGCATCGACCATAAGCACTACCGTGAAATTACGTACAATTTTCAAATTTCTTGTACTTGCTAACTTTGCGGCCTCGGGCAGCTATGTTACCATGGAGGAACCACACAACATTTGACTTTATAGGCTAGAACTGAAGTCGCGCCAACTGCTTAATTCAAAATACAGTCAAGAAAATAGCTCTGAAGCCGAGAAACGGCATCGACCATAAGCACTACCGTGAAATTACGTACAATTTTCAATTTCTTGTACTTGCTAACTTTGCGGCCTCGGGCAGCTATGTTACCATGGAGGAATCACACAAGATTTGACTTTTAAGGCTAGAACTGAAGTCGCGCCAACTGTTTAGCTCTAAATACAGTCAAGAAAGTAGCTCTGAAGCTGAGAAACGGGATCGACCATAAGCACTAATGTGAAATTACGTACAATTTTCAAATTTCTTGTACTTGCTAACTTTGCGGCCTCGGGCAGCTATGTTACCATGGAGGAATCACACAAGATTTGACTTTTAAGGCTAGAACTGAAGTCGCGCCAACTGCTTAACTCAAAATACAGTTAAGAAAGTAGCTCTGAAGCCGAGAAACGGGATCGACCATAAGCACTAATGTGAAATTACGTACAATTTTCAAATTTCTTGTACTTGCTAACTTTGCGGCCTCGGGCAGCTATGTTACCATGAAGGAATCACACAAGATTTGACTTTATAGGCTAGAACTGAAGTCGCGCCAACCGCTTAACTCAAAATACAGTCAAGAAAGTAGCTCTGAAGCCGACAAACGGCATCGACCATAAGCACTACCGTGAAATTACGTACAATTTTCAAATTTCTTGTACTTGCTAACTTTGCGACCTCGGGCAGCTATGTTACCATGGAGGAATCACACAAGATTTGACTTTTAAGGCTAGAACTGAAGTCGCGCCAACTGCTTAACTCAAAATACAGTCAAGAAAATAGCTCTGAAGCCGAGAAACGGCATCGACCATAAGCACTACCGTGAAATTACGTACAATTTTTAAATTTCTTGTACTTGCTAACTTTGCGGCCTCGGGCAGCTATGTTACCATGGAGGAACCACACAACATTTGACTTTATAGGCTAGAACTGAAGTCGCGCCAACTGCTTAACTCAAAATACAGTCAAGAAAATAGCTCTGAAGCCGAGAAACGGCATCGACCATAAGCACTACCGTGAAATTACGTACAATTTTTAAATTTCTTGTACTTGCTAACTTTGCGGCCTCGGGCAGCTATGTTACCATGGAGGAACCACACAAGATTTGACTTTATAGGCTAGAACTGAAGTCGCGCCAACTGCTTAACTCAAAATACAGTCAAGAAAGTAGCTCTGAAACCGAGAAGCGGCATCGACCATAAGCACTACCGTGAAATTACGTACAATTTTCAAATTTCTTGTACTTGCTAACTTTGCGGCCTCGGGCAGCTATGTTACCATGGAGGAACCACACAACATTTGACTTTATAGGCTAGAACTGAAGTCGCGCCAACTGCTTAACTCAAAATACAGTCAAGAAAATAGCTCTGAAGCCGAGAAACGGCATCGACCATAAGCACTACCGTGAAATTACGTACAATTTTCAAATTTCTTGTACTTGCTAACTTTGCGGCCTCGGGCAGCTATGTTACCATGGAGGAACCACACAAGATTTGACTTTATAGGCTAGAACTGAAGTCGCGCCAACTGCTTAACTCAAAATACAATCAAGAAAATAGCTCTGAAGCCGAGAAACGGCATCGACCATACGCACTACCGTGAAATTACGTACAATTTTTAAATTTCTTGTACTTGCTAACTTTGCGGCCTCGGGCAGCTATGTTACCATGGAGGAACCACACAAGATTTGACTTTATAGGCTAGAACTGAAGTCGCGCCAACTGCTTAACTCAAAATACAGTCAAGAAAGTAGCTCTGAAACCGAGAAGCGGCATCGACCATAAGCACTACCGTGAAATTACGTACAATTTTCAAATTTCTTGTACTTGCTAACTTTGCGGCCTCGGGCAGCTATGTTACCATGGAGGAACCACACAACATTTGACTTTATAGGCTAGAACTGAAGTCGCGCCAACTGCTTAATTCAAAATACAGTCAAGAAAATAGCTCTGAAGCCGAGAAACGGCATCGACCATAAGCACTACCGTGAAATTACGTACAATTTTCAATTTCTTGTACTTGCTAACTTTGCGGCCTCGGGCAGCTATGTTACCATGGAGGAATCACACAAGATTTGACTTTTAAGGCTAGAACTGAAGTCGCGCCAACTGTTTAGCTCTAAATACAGTCAAGAAAGTAGCTCTGAAGCTGAGAAACGGGATCGACCATAAGCACTAATGTGAAATTACGTACAATTTTCAAATTTCTTGTACTTGCTAACTTTGCGGCCTCGGGCAGCTATGTTACCATGGAGGAATCACACAAGATTTGACTTTTAAGGCTAGAACTGAAGTCGCGCCAACTGCTTAACTCAAAATACAGTTAAGAAAGTAGCTCTGAAGCCGAGAAACGGGATCGACCATAAGCACTAATGTGAAATTACGTACAATTTTCAAATTTCTTGTACTTGCTAACTTTGCGGCCTCGGGCAGCTATGTTACCATGAAGGAATCACACAAGATTTGACTTTATAGGCTAGAACTGAAGTCGCGCCAACCGCTTAACTCAAAATACAGTCAAGAAAGTAGCTCTGAAGCCGACAAACGGCATCGACCATAAGCACTACCGTGAAATTACGTACAATTTTCAAATTTCTTGTACTTGCTAACTTTGCGACCTCGGGCAGCTATGTTACCATGGAGGAATCACACAAGATTTGACTTTTAAGGCTAGAACTGAAGTCGCGCCAACTGCTTAACTCAAAATACAGTCAAGAAAATAGCTCTGAAGCCGAGAAACGGCATCGACCATAAGCACTACCGTGAAATTACGTACAATTTTTAAATTTCTTGTACTTGCTAACTTTGCGGCCTCGGGCAGCTATGTTACCATGGAGGAACCACACAACATTTGACTTTATAGGCTAGAACTGAAGTCGCGCCAACTGCTTAACTCAAAATACAGTCAAGAAAATAGCTCTGAAGCCGAGAAACGGCATCGACCATAAGCACTACCGTGAAATTACGTACAATTTTTAAATTTCTTGTACTTGCTAACTTTGCGGCCTCGGGCAGCTATGTTACCATGGAGGAACCACACAAGATTTGACTTTATAGGCTAGAACTGAAGTCGCGCCAACTGCTTAACTCAAAATACAATCAAGAAAATAGCTCTGAAGCCGAGAAACGGCATCGACCATAAGCACTACCGTGAAATTACGTACAGTTTTTAAATTTCTTGTACTTGCTAACTTTGCGGCCTCGGGCAGCTATGTTACCATGGAGGAACCACACAAGATTTGACTTTATAGGCTAGAACTGAAGTCGCGCCAACTGCTTAACTCAAAATACAGTCAAGAAAGTAGCTCTGAAACCGAGAAGCGGCATCGACCATAAGCACTACCGTGAAATTACGTACAATTTTCAAATTTCTTGTACTTGCTAACTTTGCGGCCTCGGGCAGCTATGTTACCATGGAGGAACCACACAACATTTGACTTTATAGGCTAGAACTGAAGTCGCGCCAACTGCTTAATTCAAAATACAGTCAAGAAAATAGCTCTGAAGCCGAGAAACGGCATCGACCATAAGCACTACCGTGAAATTACGTACAATTTTCAATTTCTTGTACTTGCTAACTTTGCGGCCTCGGGCAGCTATGTTACCATGGAGGAATCACACAAGATTTGACTTTTAAGGCTAGAACTGAAGTCGCGCCAACTGTTTAGCTCTAAATACAGTCAAGAAAGTAGCTCTGAAGCTGAGAAACGGGATCGACCATAAGCACTAATGTGAAATTACGTACAATTTTCAAATTTCTTGTACTTGCTAACTTTGCGGCCTCGGGCAGCTATGTTACCATGGAGGAATCACACAAGATTTGACTTTTAAGGCTAGAACTGAAGTCGCGCCAACTGCTTAACTCAAAATACAGTTAAGAAAGTAGCTCTGAAGCCGAGAAACGGGATCTACCATAAGCACTAATGTGAAATTACGTACAATTTTCAAATTTCTTGTACTTGCTAACTTTGCGGCCTCGGGCAGCTATGTTACCATGAAGGAATCACACAAGATTTGACTTTATAGGCTAGAACTGAAGTCGCGCCAACCGCTTAACTCAAAATACAGTCAAGAAAGTAGCTCTGAAGCCGACAAACGGCATCGACCATAAGCACTGCCGTGAAATTACGTACAATTTTCAAATTTCTTGTACTTGCTAACTTTGCGACCTCGGGCAGCTATGTTACCATGGAGGAATCACACAAGATTTGACTTTTAAGGCTAGAACTGAAGTCGCGCCAACTGCTTAACTCAAAATACAGTCAAGAAAATAGCTCTGAAGCCGAGAAACGGCATCGACCATAAGCACTACCGTGAAATTACGTACAATTTTTAAATTTCTTGTACTTGCTAACTTTGCGGCCTCGGGCAGCTGTGTTACCATGGAGGAACCACACAACATTTGACTTTATAGGCTAGAACTGAAGTCGCGCCAACTGCTTAACTCAAAATACAGTCAAGAAAATAGCTCTGAAGCCGAGAAACGGGATCTACCATAAGCACTAATGTGAAATTACGTACAATTTTCAAATTTCTTGTACTTGCTAACTTTGCGGCCTCGGGCAGCTATGTTACCATGGAGGAATCACACAAGATTTGACTTTTAAGGCTAGAACTGAAGTCGCGCCAACTGCTTAACTCAAAATACAGTCAAGAAAGTAGCTCTGAAGCCGACAAACGGCATCGACCATAAGCACTACCGTGAAATTACGTACAATTTTCAAATTTCTTGTACTTGCTAACTTTGCGACCTCGGGCAGCTATGTTACCATGGAGGAATCACACAAGATTTGACTTTTAAGGCTAGAACTGAAGTCGCGCCAACTGCTTAACTCAAAATACAGTCAAGAAAATAGCTCTGAAGCCGAGAAACGGCATCGACCATAAGCACTACCGTGAAATTACGTACAATTTTTAAATTTCTTGTACTTGCTAACTTTGCGGCCTCGGGCAGCTGTGTTACCATGGAGGAACCACACAACATTTGACTTTATAGGCTAGAACTGAAGTCGCGCCAACTGCCTAACTCAAAATACAGTCAAGAAAATAGCTCTGAAGCCGAGAAACGGCATCGACCATAAGCACTACCGTGAAATTACGTACAATTTTCAAATTTCTTGTACTTGCTAACTTTGCGACCTCGGGCAGCTATGTTACTATGGAAGAACCACACAAGATTTGACTTTATAGGCTAGAACTGAAGTCGCGAGTTATATGTAATAAAACACTTAGCTTTACTTTATAAATATTTTTATTTAAAATTACTGGTCTTCGCCCTCTCGTAGACGAATCACGAATAAATATCTTAGCTTAGGAATATAGAAAATGAACATAAATGATTACAAGTACTTGGATAAACAAATATCGCACAAAAGGAAACATAAAACTCACCACGGCTAGTAACAAGAGCTTAGCTTGGGTTTTGACCTAAGCAGTGGAGTTATCGCATGTAGGAACCGTACTCTCATACATCTGGCTTGGCTTGGCCTGAACTTAACTTGTAAACAAGCTACGCAATGGCGTAAACAAATATCACACAAAAGGAAGATAAACCCACCGCGGCTAGTAACAACAGCTTAGCTTGGGTTTTGACCTAAACAGTGGAGCTTGGCTTGGTTTGTGCTTAACTTGTAAACAAGCCACCAAGTACACCAATGCCAGCAATATCATACTCAGTGGGTACAGTCGTACAAGTACGTAACTCGCGCCAACTGCTTAACTCAAAATACAGCCAAGAAAATAGCTCTGAAGCCGAGAAACGGCATCGACCATAAGCACTACCGTGAAATTACGTACAATTTTTAAATTTCTTGTACTTGCTAACTTTGCGGCCTCGGGCAGCTATGTTACCATGGAGGAACCACACAAGATTTGACTTTATAGGCTAGAACTGAAGTCGCGCCAACTGCTTAACTCAAAATACAGTCAAGAAAATAGCTCTGAAGCCGAGAAACGGCATCGACCATAAGCACTACCGTGAAATTACGTACAATTTTCAATTTCTTGTACTTGCTAACTTTGCGGCCTCGGGCAGCTATGTTACCATGGAGGAATCACACAAGATTTGACTTTTAAGGCTAGAACTGAAGTCGCGCCAACTGTTTAGCTCTAAATACAGTCAAGAAAGTAGCTCTGAAGCTGAGAAACGGGATCGACCATAAGCACTAATGTGAAATTACGTACAATTTTCAAATTTCTTGTACTTGCTAACTTTGCGGCCTCGGGCAGCTATGTTAGCATGGAGGAACCACACAACATTTGACTTTATAGGCTAGAACTGAAGTCGCGCCAACTGCTTAACTCAAAATACAGTCAAGAAAGTAGCTCTGAAGCTGAGAAACGGGATCGACCATTGTAAGAAGCCTAAACAACTGAGGGGGGGAGCGACCTAGGCAACAACTAGGTAGGGCACGAATGCCATAAAGGTTCTACCGTAGTTATTGCGTTTTGGAAAAGCAGGGCACGAATGCCATAAAGGTTCTGCTTGGGAGTAAGGTTGGTGGATGGCAAGAATGCCAGAGAAACACTTGGTTGGGATGTCAAGTTGAATCTGATTTTATTTAATTATTGGTTCTCTATTTATACAAAAATCATTGTCGCATTTCCAATGCATATCGATTGTACCTGCATGACTCTATTCTATTGCAGTCGGCAGTGTCGTCTATCATTCTCGAAATCATTATGTTCTTTTTGTCTTCGATTCTCAAGTGTCGGCACTTTTCTTTTCGGTGACACTAACTGAACTTTGATTCATGGATTCGAATGACAATGCGATGTCGTACTTTTTAACGTATTAGCGACCAGTCAATTGATGGATGGTCAATGAATGGATGAATGGTGTTGGGTACACTACACCCTTACCCTTAAGCGGAAAATTATTGGAAGAATAATTTTACAAGATTTTTCGGAATCGATATGTTTTGGATTTGCTTTACATTGAGGTTTTCTTACTAATTACAATGTTTAAAACTATTTAATTTCTAGTTTGTTTATAATGGTCTTACAATTTTTACATTAATCTACAATTTATTAAATTTCTTAAGACTATTGTTGTGGAACTTTTTAAGTTCTCCGTTTATTTCAATTATTGAATTTGTATTATCTTTTGCTACAATTTTGTATGGCCCGTGATATGGACTTTGTAATTTTTTCTTACTTTCTAGTTTTACAAATACTAAATCTCCTATTCTAAGATTTGATACATTTGTGTATTTGTCGTATTCTAATTTTCTTTTACATTTTACATTGCTAATTATATCTCGTGCTTTTTGTATCGCATGTCTAAGTCTAGTTTTTACTTCATTTACATAGTTATCTAGATTATATGCTTTTACTTTGCTGTTTATTATATCGCTTGGTACATACGGTAATTTTCTAAAAATAAGTTCATACGGTGTATAGCCGGTGTCTACGTGCGGTGTTATGTTGTAAGCAAATGCATAATATGGTGTCCAAATATCCCATTCATAATCTTCTGTGAAATTTAGTAGAAATTCGTTCAGAACTCTGTGGTTTCTTTCTAATGAGCCTATACTTTGATGATGGTATGGGGCTGAGTAGATTGTATCAATTTTCAGCAATTCACATATATTTTTCATAAGTTCGTTTTTGAATTCGGTACCATTATCTGATTTGAGTATTTTGAAACATCCGTACTTTAATATAAATTGTTCAATTAATGTTTTGGCGATTGATTTAGCGTCCTTACTTTCAATA
The DNA here is from genome assembly GCA_958301585.1 of Merodon equestris. Taxonomy (NCBI): domain Eukaryota; kingdom Metazoa; phylum Arthropoda; class Insecta; order Diptera; family Syrphidae; genus Merodon; species Merodon equestris. The sequence goes on along the minus strand of OY284415.1, from coordinate 48,574,882 downwards.
GGGTGTGTAATGACATATTTAGTTAATTCGCACTGCATTGTTAAAATATATCTATATCCGTTGGATATTCTGAGAGGTCCAACTGTGTCTATTTGAATTGTTTCAAAACTTGTACTTGGTGTATCTGTTATAACCATTTTCTCTCTTGTATGTCTTGTCTGCTTATTTTTAGCACATGTTTCACAAGCGTTTACAAACTTTTTAACCATTTGTCGCATATTTTTCCATACATATCTTTGTTTGATTTTCGTCATAGTTTTTCGTATGCCTAAGTGTCCTCCATGCGGTGTATTGTGGTATTCTTTGATAATGTTAATTTTTTCTTCATGTTTTATTATTTGTTTTGGGGGTTTATATATTAATACCTTCATTGTCGAGTGTCTTTCATTTCGTTGCAACGTATTATATATTTTCTTTAATTCTTCCTTTTCTATATATTCAAATATAATATCATTTTCATTTAGCGCTACTTCTTTTACGGGTACCCTCTTTAATTTTGATACGAGCTTCTCTAGGATCGAAACGTGTTTCGCTAGGTTATCGCTGCATCTTACTATAACTTCATTTTCTTTAATTTCAATAGTACTATTTTTCATTTTATCACTCGTTATTTCAAATTTTAACTTCTTCATATTTCTGACGTCAGCTATGGATGTACAATCCCACATGTGAAGATGATCAGTCTTCTGTTGAGATGTGTATTTCTCCTTTTTATTTTCTTCATTGGCAATCTTTTGTGCCATATCCCTTGTTATTACCATGATCTGCTCCTTGGAGTCAACATCATTTTGGCTTGTATTATTATTTTTATCTACCATCATGGATTTTAAAATGTCACTATTGATTTTTATTCTTGATAGTGCATCGGCATTTGTATTCATCTTTCCTTGTTTGTAAACTATCTCAAAGTCGTAGTCTGATAGGTCTAGTCGGATTCTCATCATTTTCGAGGATGGATTCTTATGTGAGAATAGCGAAATTAAAGGTCTGTGGTCTGTTACTACTATGAATTTCCTTCCATATAGATAGGGTTTAAAGAAATTTATTCCCCAATGTATTGCTAACAGTTCCTTTTCTATGATTGGTTTGTTTATATCATGCTTTTGTAAGGATTTGCTAGCATAGGAAATTGGTAGATCATGTCCTATTTCACCTTGTGACAATATTGCACCTAGTGCAAAATCTGATGCATCGGTTGTAACTATAAATGGTTTGTCGAAGTTTGGATATTGTAGGATCGGAGGGTTGATTAGTTTTTGTTTTAGATCTGTGAATGCTTTCGCGCATTCGTTTGACCAGATAAATGGTTGATTCTTTTTCAAAAGTGAATTTAGACTTTTTGCGATATCTGCAAAATTTGGTATAAATCGTCTGTAATAGTTGCAGAATGCTACAAATCTTCTCACCTCGTCTGCGTTTTTTGGCGTCGGGTAGTTCTCAATTGTTTTATACTTTGAGGGATCTGTTTTTATGCCTTTGTTTGTTATTAGATGTCCTAAATATACAACTTCAGATTTTAGGAATTGACACTTGCTTGCATTTAACTTCAGATTGTAGTGTCTTAATTTGTCGAACACTTTAGTAAGGTTGTCATTATGATGTTGTAGACTGCACCCGAAAATGATAATGTCATCTACGTAGAGAAATGCGTTGGATTCTAACCCGCTTAATGCTATTGTTAACATTCGTTGAAAGCTATTCGAAGATATTTTTAAACCGAATGGTAGTCTCTTAAATTGATAATGACCGTCCTGTGTAGAGAATGCTGTTAGTGGTCTTGACTTTTTGTCCAATGGTATTTGATGAAAAGAACTTGTCATGTCCAGTGTAGAAAAATATTTTGCTCTTCCTAGTTTGTCTAGCACGTCTTCGACTCTTGTTAACGGAAATTTGTCGTTGACAATTTTGTTATTTAATTTGCGAAAGTCTACTACTAAGCGCCATTTCTTTGTATTTCCATCACTTTTTTTGGGGACTAGGAGTAGTGGAGAATTGTATGGACTAATTGAATTTTCTATTATGTCGTTTTCTAGGAGGTTTTTGATTTGTTCTTTTATCTCGCAATTTTGTATTTGTGGGAGTCTGTAGTTTTTAATGTATACTGGGATGTTATCTATTGTCTCCAGTTTCTGTGTATAGAAGTTGTTGGTTGACAGTGGTTCGTTTTCTAGATGAAAAATGTCCTGATAATCTTCGAGTATTCGTGTTAGTGTTTTTCTTGCTTCGGGGTCAGAGTGATCTATCTTTAGTTCTTTCGTCAATTGTTGTAGTCTGTAATTGTTGTATTTTGGGTTTTCTGTTTTCATAATATTGTATTCGTCCAACTTTTCTAGTTCTGGTTTGATGTTCTTGAGTGTTACCTCATAGTCGTTAACATTTAGTATTCTAATGTGGCATGTGCCTTTCGCCGGGATTATTGCGTTAGCTATAAATACTCCTTTTTCAACCTCTTTGTTCAGTATTACGCTGTCTTCCGTTACATTTAAGTTAATTGGGTATATTGCTTCCGTTCTGGGTGGAATTTTTATTGTGTTTCTATTATTCGACATCATTGGAATGGTTATTTCATCTCCATCTATATTTGTTGTTAAGGTATACGTCTCGTAGTCTATCTTGCACATATGTTGGGTAAAGAAGTCTCGTCCTAGAATACCATCTGTTGCTAGGGGGAAGTTGGTATCGACTATGTGGAATTTGTGTGTGATGGTGTAGTTCGCAAGTTTGAGATTTATGTATGTTGTGCCTAGTGACTGTATTTCTTCATTGGTTATTCCAGTTAGTCTGCATTTCTCGTTCAACAAGTCATTGGTGTCTATGTTGTCTTCTTTGCATATCGATATATCAGCGCCAGTGTCTATTAGGTATGTTAGGTTTCTTTTTAATTTGTTTATGTACATTGCTACATAATTAATTGGGTTTTGTGTGACACGCAGTATTAGTTTTGGTATCCCGGAGTGAAATCCTCCGGGGAATTTACGTTTCCCTGGTCCTCTATGATGTTTATTCTTCTGTTGTTTGTTGGTCTGTTTGTATTGGAGCTGAAGGTATTCTGTCTTGCCCGAGGGTTGTTATAATTGTTATAATTTCGATGGTTATAATTTTGTTGGTGATTCGTTTGAAAGTTTTGTCTCTGCCTTGGATGGTTTTGTTGATTATATCTCTGTACTGGGCGTTGATTGTTATTTATTGTATACCTTCGGTTGTCGTTTCTTCTGTTTGTATAACCATTTTGTTGGTTGTGATTGTACGTGTTTCTTCTTACGTACATCATTTGGCTATAACTTTGGTTTGAGTCTCTTTCAAGTTCTAGTGCCAGATTAACTGCTTCTGACAGGGATTTTGGCTGAGCGGCAAATATCGCTGGTTTTATTGTCTCCTTTATGCCATTCTTGAAGACTGTGAGGGCGTAATTTTGATTGATTCTCTCAATTACTTTTTTCTCAGCTTCAGTGGCTTCGGAGGGCAAGTCCTCTATTTGTAGGGTGTTCAAATCAGCAATGAGGGATAATACTCTGTCTTTGTATGATGTTACTGATTGGTTTCTCTGGATTGCTTGAGTCAGTCTGGTATGTACTTGCGACAGTGTTGTGGTGTTTTTAAATTTCTCTTTTAGACTGTCTTTTAGTGCTGTCAATGTTGTAAATGTTGTTACGAATCCCAATGCAGTCTTTACGTTTTGTGCAAGTTTTACATGGAAGATGAATCCGATGTAAGTTGCTCTTTCGGTTTCTTTAAGGGTGTTATGTATGATCTCGACCAGTGTTAAGAATGAGTCAAGTTCTTTGAAGGATCCTGTGAACACGGGAATTACTTTCATTGCAGTTTCTATATTAAAGTCAGCCATCTTGTTTATTTTCTCCAAATTTGAGAGTATTGTTGCTTTTGTTATTCTATAGATTTCAAAGAATCTTGTCGGGGTGTCCGCTTTGTCAGTTTTATAGGTAGCTTCTATTTTTAGTTTCTCTATTTCTTCAAGTTTTGCGCGCCACGTTTGCTCAGTGTAGCCTCTAATTGAACTTTTTCTTATGTTGGTTAATATTTTTTCAATTTTTAACAAACAATTTTTCATATTCAGAGTTTTTATTATTTTATTTTTTTTTTTATGGTGTATTACTTGGCATATTTCTTAATACCTGTTTCTTAACATAGTTTTTATAATGTTTATTAGCTTTATATATAACATATATTATTATTAATATAATTATTGCCGTGTATACAGCGATTGACATTGGGTCGATTTTTTCGTTGACAGTCACGCTCTCTTTTGTTGTGTTGTTGCCCATTTTAGTTCTCCAGTTCATCTAGCGTATTTGGTCACAGATTTTTCCAATGTTTCGATTTCACACCAGATTTCGGTGGCCTTACTCCAGGCTATTGGGGTCTCACCTTGGGTTCGCAATAGGTCTTTGAGGTAAGCTAGTTTCTTGCGGTGCAAGTATTTTTTGCCTCCTCGCTTATTTTGTTGTTGTGTTTCTTCTCTAGGAACGGCTGTCCTTCTCCTCTCCTGGTTTTGAAGTTGTCGTCTTTTGTAGTCTTCTACTGTTAGCTTCTGTGGTCCTGATGTCTTCTGTGTTGGTATGTATATTGGTACACCTGCGGGTTGTTGAACAACGTACTCTGCAGCAGCTATTGACATTGATGGTGCGTTAATATAATCTAAATATTTGGAAACTCCTGGACTCTTCTGCGACCTGGTTTTGAAGTGGCAGGATCGCCATGTAAGAAGCCTAAACAACTGAGGGGGGGAGCGACCTAGGCAACAACTAGGTAGGGCACGAATGCCATAAAGGTTCTACCGTAGTTATTGCGTTTTGGAAAAGCAGGGCACGAATGCCATAAAGGTTCTGCTTGGGAGTAAGGTTGGTGGATGGCAAGAATGCCAGAGAAACACTTGGTTGGGATGTCAAGTTGAATCTGATTTTATTTAATTATTGGTTCTCTATTTATACAAAAATCATTGTCGCATTTCCAATGCATATCGATTGTACCTGCATGACTCTATTCTATTGCAGTCGGCAGTGTAGTCTATCATTCTCGAAATCATTATGTTCTTTTTGTCTTCGATTCTCAAGTGTCGGCACTTTTCTTTTCGGTGACACTAACTGAACTTTGATTCATGGATTCGAATGACAATGCGATGTCGTACTTTTTAACGTATTAGCGACCAGTCAATTGATGGATGGTCAATGAATGGATGAATGGTGTTGGGTACACTACACCATAAGCACTACCGTGAAATTACGTACAATTTTCAAATTTCTTGTACTTGCTAACTTTGCGGCCTCGGGCAGCTATGTTACCATGGAGGAATCACACAAGATTTGACTTTTAGGCTAGAACTGAAGTCGCGCCAACTGCTTAACTCAAAATACAGTCAAGAAAGTAGCTCTGAAGCTGAGAAACGGCATCGACCATAAGCACTACCGTGAAATTACGTATAATTTTCATATTTCTTGTACTTGCTAACTTTGCGGCCTCGGGCAGCTATGTTACCATGGAGGAATCACACAAGATTTGACTTTTAAGGCTAGAACTGAAGTCGCGCCAACTGCTTAACTCAAAATACAGTCAAGAAAGTAGCTCTGAAGCTGAGAAACGGCATCGACCATAAGCACTACCGTGAAATTACGTACAATTTTCAAATTTCTTGTACTTGCTAACTTTGCGACCTCGGGCAGCTATGTTACTATGGAAGAACCACACAAGATTTGACTTTATAGGCTAGAACTGAAGTCGCGCCAACTGCTTAACTCAAAATACAGTCAAGAAAGTACCTCTGAAGCTGAGAAACGGGATCGACCATAAGCACTACCGTGAAATTACGTACAATTTTCAAATTTCTTGTACTTGCTAACTTTGCGACCTCGTTCAGCTATGTTACTATGGAAGAACCACACAAGATTTGACTTTATAGGCTAGAACTGAAGTCGCGCCAACTGCTTAACTCAAAATACAGTCAAGAAAGTAGCTCTGAAGCTGAGAAACGGGATCGACCATAAGCACTACCGTGAAATTACGTACAATTTTCAAATTTCTTGTACTTGCTAACTTTGCGGCCTCGGGCAGCTATGTTACCATGGAGGAACCACACAACATTTGACTTTATAGGCTAGAACTGAAGTCGCGCCAACTGCTTAACTCAAAATACAGTCAAGAAAATAGCTCTGAAGCCGAGAAACGGCATCGACCATAAGCACTACCGTGAAATTACGTACAATTTTTAAATTTCTTGTACTTGCTAACTTTGCGGCCTCGGGCAGCTATGTTACCATGGAGGAACTACACAAGATTTGACTTTATAGGCTAGAACTGAAGTCGCGCCAACTGCTTAACTCAAAATACAGTCAAGAAAGTAGCTCTGAAACCGAGAAGCGGCATCGACCATAAGCACTACCGTGAAATTACGTACAATTTTCAAATTTCTTGTACTTGCTAACTTTGCGGCCTCGGGCAGCTATGTTACCATGGAGGAACCACACAACATTTGACTTTATAGGCTAGAACTGAAGTCGCGCCAACTGCTTAACTCAAAATACAGTCAAGAAAATAGCTCTGAAGCCGAGAAACGGCATCGACCATAAGCACTACCGTGAAATTACGTACAATTTTCAAATTTCTTGTACTTGCTAACTTTGCGACCTCGGGCAGCTATGTTACTATGGAAGAACCACACAAGATTTGACTTTATAGGCTAGAACTGAAGTCGCGCCAACTGCTTAACTCAAAATACAGTCAAGAAAATAGCTCTGAAGCCGAGAAACGGCATCGACCATAAGCACTACCGTGAAATTACGTACAATTTTTAAATTTCTTGTACTTGCTAACTTTGCGGCCTCGGGCAGCTATGTTACCATGGAGGAACCACACAACATTTGACTTTATAGGCTAGAACTGAAGTCGCGCCAACTGCTTAACTCAAAATACAGTCAAGAAAATAGCTCTGAAGCCGAGAAACGGCATCGACCATAAGCACTACCGTGAAATTACGTACAATTTTCAATTTCTTGTACTTGCTAATTTTGCGGCCTCGGGCAGCTATGTTACCATGGAGGAATCACACAACATTTGACTTTATAGGCTAGAACTGAAGTCGCGCCAACTGCTTAACTCAAAATACAGTCAAGAAAGTAGCTCTGAAGCTGAGAAACGGGATCGACCATAAGCACTAATGTGAAATTACGTACAATTTTCAAATTTCTTGTACTTGCTAACTTTGCGGCCTCGGGCAGCTATGATACCATGGAGGAACCACACAACATTTGACTTTATAGGCTAGAACTGAAGTCGCGCCAACTGCTTAACTCAAAATACAGTCAAGAAAGTAGCTCTGAAGCCGAGAAACGGCATCGACCATAAGCACTACCGTGAAATTACGTACAATTTTCAAATTTCTTGTACTTGCTAACTTTGCGGCCTCGGGCAGCTATATTACCATGGAGGAATCACACAAGATTTGACTTTTAAGGCTAGAACTGAAGTCGCGCCAACTGTTTAACCCAAAATACAGTCAAGAAAGTAGCTCTGAAGCCGAGAAACGGCATCGACCATAAGCACTACCGTGAAATTACGTACAATTTTCAAATTTCTTGTACTTGCTAACTTTGCGGCCTCGGGCAGCTATGTTACCATGGAGGAACCACACAACATTTGACTTTATAGGCTAGAACTGAAGTCGCGCCAACTGCTTAACTCAAAATACAGTCAAGAAAATAGCTCTGAAGCCGAGAAACGGCATCGACCATAAGCACTACCGTGAAATTACGTACAATTTTCAAATTTCTTGTACTTGCTAACTTTGCGGCCTCGGGCAGCTATGTTACCATGGAGGAATCACACAAGATTTGACTTTTAAGGCTAGAACTGAAGTCGCGCCAACTGCTTAACTCAAAATACAGTCAAGAAAGTAGCTCTGAAGCCGAGAAACGGCATCGACCATAAGCACTACCGTGAAATTACGTACAATTTTCAAATTTCTTGTACTTGCTAACTTTGCGACCTCGGGCAGCTATGTTACCATGGAGGAATCACACAAGATTTGACTTTTAAGGCTAGAACTGAAGTCGCGCCAACTGTTTAACTCAAAATACAGTCAAGAAAATAGCTCTGAAGCCGAGAAACGGCGTCGACCATAAGCACTACCGTGAAATTACGTACAATTTTCAAATTTCTTGTACTTGCTAACTTTGCGGCCTCGGGCAGCTATGTTACCATGGAGGAACCACACAACATTTGACTTTATAGGCTAGAACTGAAGTCGCGCCAACTGTTTAACTCAAAATGCAGTCAAGAAAATAGCTCTGAAGCCGAGAAACGGCATCGACCATAAGCACTACCGTGAAATTACGTACAATTTTCAAATTTCTTGTACTTGCTAACTTTGCGACCTCGGGCAGCTATGTTACCATGGAGGAATCACACCAGATTTGACTTTTAAGGCTAGAACTGAAGTCGCGCCAACTGCTTAACTCAAAATACAGTCAAGAAAGTAGCTCTGAAGCTGAGAAACGGGATCGACCATAAGCACTACCGTGAAATTACGTACAATTTTCAAATTTCTTGTACTTGCTAACTTTGCGACCTCGGGCAGCTATGTTACCATGGAGGAATCACACCAGATTTGACTTTTAGGGCTAGAACTGAAGTCGCGCCAACTGCTTAACTCAAAATACAGTTAAGAAAGTAGCTCTGAAGCCGAGAAACGGGATCGACCATAAGCACTACCGTGAAATTACGTACAATTTTCAAATTTCTTGTACTTGCTAACTTTGCGACCTCGGGCAGCTATGTTACCACGGAGGAATCACACAAGATTTGACTTTTAAGGCTAGAACTGAAGTCGCGCCAACTGCTTAACTCAAAATACAGTCAAGAAAGTAGCTCTGAAGCTGAGAAGCGGCATCGACCATAAGCACTACCGTGAAATTACGTACAATTTTCAAATTTCTTGTACTTGCTAACTTTGCGGCCTCGGGCAGCTATGCTACCATGGAGGAATCACACAAGATTTGACTTTTAAGGCTAGAACTGAAGTCGCGCCAACTGCTTAACTCAAAATACAGTCAAGAAAGTAGCTCTGAAGCTGAGAAACGGGATCGACCATAAGCACTACCGTGAAATTACGTACAATTTTCAAATTTCTTGTACTTGCTAACTTTGCGACCTCGGGCAGCTATGTTACCATGGAGGAATCACACCAGATTTGACTTTTAAGGCTAGAACTGAAGTCGCGCCAACTGCTTAACTCAAAATACAGTCAAGAAAGTAGCTCTGAAGCTGAGAAACGGGATCGACCATAAGCACTACCGTGAAATTACGTACAATTTTCAAATTTCTTGTACTTGCTAACTTTGCGACCCCGGGCAGCTATGTTACCAGGGAGGAATCACACCAGATTTGACTTTTAAGGCTAGAACTGAAGTCGCGCCAACTGCTTAACTCAAAATACAGTTAAGAAAGTAGCTCTGAAGCCGATCGACCATAAGCACTAATGTGAAATTACGTACAATTTTCAAATTTCTTGTACTTGCTAACTTTGCGACCTCGGACAGCTATGTTACCATGGAGGAATCACACAAGATTTGACTTTTAAGGCTAGGACTGAAGTCGCGCCAACTGCTTAACTCAAAATACAGTCAAGAAAATAGCTCTGAAGCTGAGAAACGGCATCGACCATAAGCACTACCGTGAAATTACGTACAATTTTCAAATTTCTTGTACTTGCTAATTTTGCGGCCTCGGGCAGCTATGTTACCATGGAGGAATCACACAAGATTTGACTTTTAAGGCTAGAACTGAAGTCGCGCCAACTGTTTAACTCAAAATACAGTCAAGAAAATAGCTCTGAAGCCGAGAAACGGCATCGACCATAAGCACTACCGTGAAATTACGTACAATTTTCAAATTTCTTGTACTTGCTAACTTTGCGACCTCGGGCAGCTATGTTACCATGGAGGAATCACACCAGATTTGACTTTTAAGGCTAGAACTGAAGTCGCGCCAACTGCTTAACTCAAAATACAGTCAAGAAAGTAGCTCTGAAGCTGAGAAACGGGATCGACCATAAGCACTACCGTGAAATTACGTACAATTTTCAAATTTCTTGTACTTGCTAACTTTGCGACCTCGGGCAGCTATGTTACCATGGAGGAATCACACCAGATTTGACTTTTAAGGCTAGAACTGAAGTCGCGCCAACTGCTTAACTCAAAATACAGTTAAGAAAGTAGCTCTGAAGCTGAGAAACGGGATCGACCATAAGCACTACCGTGAAATTACGTACAATTTTCAAATTTCTTGTACTTGCTAACTTTGCGACCTCGGGCAGCTATGTTACCATGGAGGAATCACACAAGATTTGACTTTTAAGGCTAGAACTGAAGTCGCGCCAACTGCTTAACTCAAAATACAGTCAAGAAAATAGCTCTGAAGCTGAGAAACGGCATCGACCATAAGCACTACCGTGAAATTACGTACAATTTTCAAATTTCTTGTACTTGCTAATTTTGCGGCCTCGGGCAGCTATGTTACCATGGAGGAATCACACAAGATTTGACTTTTAAGGCTAGAACTGAAGTCGCGCCAACTGTTTAACTCAAAATACAGTCAAGAAAATAGCTCTGAAGCCGAGAAACGGCATCGACCATAAGCACTACCGTGAAATTACGTACAATTTTCAAATTTCTTGTACTTGCTAACTTTGCGACCTCGGGCAGCTATGTTACCATGGAGGAATCACACCAGATTTGACTTTTAAGGCTAGAACTGAAGTCGCGCCAACTGCTTAACTCAAAATACAGTCAAGAAAGTAGCTCTGAAGCTGAGAAACGGGATCGACCATAAGCACTACCGTGAAATTACGTACAATTTTCAAATTTCTTGTACTTGCTAACTTTGCGACCCCGGGCAGCTATGTTACCAGGGAGGAATCACACCAGATTTGACTTTTAAGGCTAGAACTGAAGTCGCGCCAACTGCTTAACTCAAAATACAGTTAAGAAAGTAGCTCTGAAGCCGATCGACCATAAGCACTAATGTGAAATTACGTACAATTTTCAAATTTCTTGTACTTGCTAACTTTGCGACCTCGGACAGCTATGTTACCATGGAGGAATCACACAAGATTTGACTTTTAAGGCTAGGACTGAAGTCGCGCCAACTGCTTAACTCAAAATACAGTCAAGAAAATAGCTCTGAAGCTGAGAAACGGCATCGACCATAAGCACTACCGTGAAATTACGTACAATTTTCAAATTTCTTGTACTTGCTAATTTTGCGGCGTCGGGCAGCTATGTTACCATGGAGGAATCACACAAGATTTGACTTTTAAGGCTAGAACTGAAGTCGCGCCAACTGTTTAACTCAAAATACAGTCAAGAAAATAGCTCTGAAGCCGAGAAACGGCATCGACCATAAGCACTACCGTGAAATTACGTACAATTTTCAAATTTCTTGTACTTGCTAACTTTGCGACCTCGGGCAGCTATGTTACCATGGAGGAATCACACCAGATTTGACTTTTAAGGCTAGAACTGAAGTCGCGCCAACTGCTTAACTCAAAATACAGTCAAGAAAGTAGCTCTGAAGCTGAGAAACGGGATCGACCATAAGCACTACCGTGAAATTACGTACAATTTTCAAATTTCTTGTACTTGCTAACTTTGCGACCTCGGGCAGCTATGTTACCATGGAGGAATCACACCAGATTTGACTTTTAAGGCTAGAACTGAAGTCGCGCCAACTGCTTAACTCAAAATACAGTTAAGAAAGTAGCTCTGAAGCTGAGAAACGGGATCGACCATAAGCACTACCGTGAAATTACGTACAATTTTCAAATTTCTTGTACTTGCTAACTTTGCGACCTCGGGCAGCTATGTTACCATGGAGGAATCACACAAGATTTGACTTTTAAGGCTAGAACTGAAGTCGCGCCAACTGCTTAACTCAAAATACAGTCAAGAAAATAGCTCTGAAGCTGAGAAACGGCATCGACCATAAGCACTACCGTGAAATTACGTACAATTTTCAAATTTCTTGTACTTGCTAATTTTGCGGCCTCGGGCAGCTATGTTACCATGGAGGAATCACACAAGATTTGACTTTTAAGGCTAGAACTGAAGTCGCGCCAACTGTTTAACTCAAAATACAGTCAAGAAAATAGCTCTGAAGCCGAGAAACGGCATCGACCATAAGCACTACCGTGAAATTACGTACAATTTTCAAATTTCTTGTACTTGCTAACTTTGCGACCTCGGGCAGCTATGTTACCATGGAGGAATCACACCAGATTTGACTTTTAAGGCTAGAACTGAAGTCGCGCCAACTGCTTAACTCAAAATACAGTCAAGAAAGTAGCTCTGAAGCTGAGAAACGGGATCGACCATAAGCACTACCGTGAAATTACGTACAATTTTCAAATTTCTTGTACTTGCTAACTTTGCGACCTCGGGCAGCTATGTTACCATGGAGGAATCACACCAGATTTGACTTTTAAGGCTAGAACTGAAGTCGCGCCAACTGCTTAACTCAAAATACAGTTAAGAAAGTAGCTCTGAAGCTGAGAAACGGGATCGACCATAAGCACTACCGTGAAATTACGTACAATTTTCAAATTTCTTGTACTTGCTAACTTTGCGACCTCGGGCAGCTATGTTACCATGGAGGAATCACACAAGATTTGACTTTTAAGGCTAGAACTGAAGTCGCGCCAACTGCTTAACTCAAAATACAGTCAAGAAAGTAGCTCTGAAGCTGAGAAACGGCATCGACCATAAGCACTACCGTGAAATTACGTACAATTTTCAAATTTCTTGTACTTGCTAACTTTGCGGCCTCGGGCAGCTATGTTACCATGGAGGAATCACACAAGATTTGACTTTTAAGGCTAGAACTGAAGTCGCGCCAACTGTTTAACTCAAAATACAGTCAAGAAAATAGCTCTGAAGCCGAGAAACGGCATCGACCATAAGCACTACCGTGAAATTACGTACAATTTTCAAATTTCTTGTACTTGCTAACTTTGCGGCCTCGGGCAGCTATGTTACCATGGAGGAACCACACAACATTTGACTTTATAGGCTAGAACTGAAGTCGCGCCAACTGCTTAACTCAAAATACAGTCAAGAAAGTAGCTCTGAAGCTGAGAAACGGGATCGACCATAAGCACTACCGTGAAATTACGTACAATTTTCAAATTTCTTGTACTTGCTAACTTTGCGGCCTCGGGCAGCTATGTTACCATGGAGGAACCACACAACATTTGACTTTATAGGCTAGAACTGAAGTCGCGCCAACTGCTTAGCTCAAAATACAGTCAAGAAAGTAGCTCTGAAGCCGAGAAACGGCATCGACCATAAGCACTACCGTGAAATTACGTACAATTTTCAAATTTCTTGTACTTGCTAACTTTGCGGCCTCGGGCAGCTATGTTACCATGGAGGAACCACACAAGATTTGACTTTTAAGGCTAGAACTGAAGTCGCGCCAACTGCTTAACTCAAAATACAGTCAAGAAAGTAGCTCTGAAGCCGAGAAACGGCATCGACCATAAGCACTACCGTGAAATTACGTACAATTTTCAAATTTCTTGTACTTGCTAACTTTGCGACCTCGGGCAGCTATGTTACCATGGAGGAATCACACAAGATTTGACTTTTAAGGCTAGAACTGAAGTCGCGCCAACTGCTTAACTCAAAATACAGTCAAGAAAGTAGCTCTGAAGCTGAGAAACGGCATCGACCATAAGCACTACCGTGAAATTACGTACAATTTTCAAATTTCTTGTACTTGCTAACTTTGCGGCCTCGGGCAGCTATATTACCATGGAGGAATCACACAAGATTTGACTTTTAAGGCTAGAACTTAAGTCGCGCCAACTGCTTAACTCAAAATACAGTCAAGAAAGTAGCTCTGAAGCTGAGAAACGGCATCGACCATAAGCACTACCGTGAAATTACGTACAATTTTCAAATTTCTTGTACTTGCTAATTTTGCGGCCTCGGGCAGCTATGTTACCATGGAGGAATCATACAACATTTGACTTTATAGGCTAGAACTTAAGTCGCGCCAACTGCTTAACTCAAAATACAGTCAAGAAAGTAGCTCTGAAGCTGAGAAACGGGATCGACCATAAGCACTACCGTGAAATTACGTACAATTTTCAAATTTCTTGTACTTGCTAACTTTGCGACCTCGGGCAGCTATGTTACCATGGAGGAATCACACCAGATTTGACTTTTAAGGCTAGAACTGAAGTCGCGCCAACTGCTTAACTCAAAATACAGTTAAGAAAGTAGCTCTGAAGCCGAGAAACGGGATCGACCATAAGCACTAATGTGAAATTACGTACAATTTTCAAATTTCTTGTACTTGCTAACTTTGCGACCTCGGACAGCTATGTTACCATGGAGGAATCACACAAGATTTGACTTTTAAGGCTAGAACTGAAGTCGCGCCAACTGCTTAATTCAAAATACAGTCAAGAAAATAGCTCTGAAGCTGAGAAACGGCATCGACCATAAGCACTACCGTGAAATTACGTACAATTTTCAAATTTCTTGTACTTGCTAACTTTGCGGCCTCGGGCAGCTATGTTACCATGGAGGAATCACACAAGATTTGACTTTTAAGGCTAGAACTGAAGTCGCGCCAACTGTTTAACTCAAAATACAGTCAAGAAAGTAGCTCTGAAGCCGAGAAACGGCATCGACCATAAGCACTACCGTGAAATTACGTACAATTTTCAAATTTCTTGTACTTGCTAACTTTGCGGCCTCGGGCAGCTATGTTACCATGGAGGAACCACACAACATTTGACTTTATAGGCTAGAACTGAAGTCGCGCCAACTGTTTAACTCAAAATACAGTCAAGAAAATAGCTCTGAAGCCGAGAAACGGCATCGACCATAAGCACTACCGTGAAATTACGTACAATTTTCAAATTTCTTGTACTTGCTAACTTTGCGGCCTCGGGCAGCTATGTTACCATGGAGGAATCACACAAGATTTGACTTTTAAGGCTAGAACTGAAGTCGCGCCAACTGTTTAACTCAAAATACAGTCAAGAAAATAGCTCTGAAGCCGAGAAACGGCATCGACCATAAGCACTACCGTGAAATTACGTACAATTTTCAAATTTCTTGTACTTGCTAACTTTGCGGCCTCGGGCAGCTATGTTACCATGGAGGAACCACACAACATTTGACTTTATAGGCTAGAACTGAAGTCGCGCCAACTGCTTAACTCAAAATACAGTCAAGAAAGTAGCTCTGAAGCTGAGAAACGGGATCGACCATAAGCACTACCGTGAAATTACGTACAATTTTCAAATTTCTTGTACTTGCTAACTTTGCGGCCTCGGGCAGCTATGTTACCATGGAGGAATCACACAAGATTTGACTTTTAAGGCTAGAACTGAAGTCGCGCCAACTGTTTAACTCAAAATACAGTCAAGAAAGTAGCTCTGAAGCCGAGAAACGGCATCGACCATAAGCACTACCGTGAAATTACGTACAATTTTCAAATTTCTTGTACTTGCTAACTTTGCGGCCTCGGGCAGCTATGTTACCATGGAGGAACCACACAACATTTGACTTTATAGGCTAGAACTGAAGTCGCGCCAACTGTTTAACTCAAAATACAGTCAAGAAAATAGCTCTGAAGCCGAGAAACGGCATCGACCATAAGCACTACCGTGAAATTACGTACAATTTTCAAATTTCTTGTACTTGCTAACTTTGCGGCCTCGGGCAGCTATGTTACCATGGAGGAATCACACAAGATTTGACTTTTAAGGCTAGAACTGAAGTCGCGCCAACTGTTTAACTCAAAATACAGTCAAGAAAATAGCTCTGAAGCCGAGAAACGGCATCGACCATAAGCACTACCGTGAAATTACGTACAATTTTCAAATTTCTTGTACTTGCTAACTTTGCGGCCTCGGGCAGCTATGTTACCATGGAGGAACCACACAACATTTGACTTTATAGGCTAGAACTGAAGTCGCGCCAACTGCTTAGCTCAAAATACAGTCAAGAAAGTAGCTCTGAAGCCGAGAAACGGCATCGACCATAAGCACTACCGTGAAATTACGTACAATTTTCAAATTTCTTGTACTTGCTAACTTTGCGGCCTCGGGCAGCTATGTTACCATGGAGGAACCACACAAGATTTGACTTTTAAGGCTAGAACTGAAGTCGCGCCAACTGCTTAACTCAAAATACAGTCAAGAAAGTAGCTCTGAAGCCGAGAAACGGCATCGACCATAAGCACTACCGTGAAATTACGTACAATTTTCAAATTTCTTGTACTTGCTAACTTTGCGACCTCGGGCAGCTATGTTACCATGGAGGAATCACACAAGATTTGACTTTTAAGGCTAGAACTGAAGTCGCGCCAACTGCTTAACTCAAAATACAGTCAAGAAAGTAGCTCTGAAGCTGAGAAACGGCATCGACCATAAGCACTACCGTGAAATTACGTACAATTTTCAAATTTCTTGTACTTGCTAACTTTGCGGCCTCGGGCAGCTATATTACCATGGAGGAATCACACAAGATTTGACTTTTAAGGCTAGAACTTAAGTCGCGCCAACTGCTTAACTCAAAATACAGTCAAGAAAGTAGCTCTGAAGCTGAGAAACGGCATCGACCATAAGCACTACCGTGAAATTACGTACAATTTTCAAATTTCTTGTACTTGCTAACTTTGCGGCCTCGGGCAGCTATGTTACCATGGAGGAATCATACAACATTTGACTTTATAGGCTAGAACTTAAGTCGCGCCAACTGCTTAACTCAAAATACAGTCAAGAAAGTAGCTCTGAAGCTGAGAAACGGGATCGACCATAAGCACTACCGTGAAATTACGTACAATTTTCAAATTTCTTGTACTTGCTAACTTTGCGACCTCGGGCAGCTATGTTACCATGGAGGAATCACACCAGATTTGACTTTTAAGGCTAGAACTGAAGTCGCGCCAACTGCTTAACTCAAAATACAGTTAAGAAAGTAGCTCTGAAGCCGAGAAACGGGATCGACCATAAGCACTAATGTGAAATTACGTACAATTTTCAAATTTCTTGTACTTGCTAACTTTGCGACCTCGGACAGCTATGTTACCATGGAGGAATCACACAAGATTTGACTTTTAAGGCTAGAACTGAAGTCGCGCCAACTGCTTAATTCAAAATACAGTCAAGAAAATAGCTCTGAAGCTGAGAAACGGCATCGACCATAAGCACTACCGTGAAATTACGTACAATTTTCAAATTTCTTGTACTTGCTAACTTTGCGGCCTCGGGCAGCTATGTTACCATGGAGGAATCACACAAGATTTGACTTTTAAGGCTAGAACTGAAGTCGCGCCAACTGTTTAACTCAAAATACAGTCAAGAAAGTAGCTCTGAAGCCGAGAAACGGCATCGACCATAAGCACTACCGTGAAATTACGTACAATTTTCAAATTTCTTGTACTTGCTAACTTTGCGGCCTCGGGCAGCTATGTTACCATGGAGGAACCACACAACATTTGACTTTATAGGCTAGAACTGAAGTCGCGCCAACTGTTTAACTCAAAATACAGTCAAGAAAATAGCTCTGAAGCCGAGAAACGGCATCGACCATAAGCACTACCGTGAAATTACGTACAATTTTCAAATTTCTTGTACTTGCTAACTTTGCGACCTCGGGCAGCTATGTTACCATGGAGGAATCACACCAGATTTGACTTTTAAGGCTAGAACTGAAGTCGCGCCAACTGCTTAACTCAAAATACAGTCAAGAAAGTAGCTCTGAAGCTGAGAAACGGGATCGACCATAAGCACTACCGTGAAATTACGTACAATTTTCAAATTTCTTGTACTTGCTAACTTTGCGACCTCGGGCAGCTATGTTACCATGGAGGAATCACACCAGATTTGACTTTTAAGGCTAGAACTGAAGTCGCGCCAACTGCTTAACTCAAAATACAGTTAAGAAAGTAGCTCTGAAGCTGAGAAACGGGATCGACCATAAGCACTACCGTGAAATTACGTACAATTTTCAAATTTCTTGTACTTGCTAACTTTGCGGCCTCGGGCAGCTATGTTACCATGGAGGAATCACACAAGATTTGACTTTTAAGGCTAGAACTGAAGTCGCGCCAACTGTTTAACTCAAAATACAGTCAAGAAAATAGCTCTGAAGCCGAGAAACGGCAGCGACCATAAGCACTACCGTGAAATTACGTACAATTTTCAAATTTCTTGTACTTGCTAACTTTGCGGCCTCGGGCAGCTATGTTACCATGGAGGAACCACACAACATTTGACTTTATAGGCTAGAACTGAAGTCGCGCCAACTGCTTAACTCAAAATACAGTCAAGAAAGTAGCTCTGAAGCTGAGAAACGGGATCGACCATAAGCACTACCGTGAAATTACGTACAATTTTCAAATTTCTTGTACTTGCTAACTTTGCGGCCTCGGGCAGCTATGTTACCATGGAGGAACCACACAACATTTGACTTTATAGGCTAGAACTGAAGTCGCGCCAACTGCTTAGCTCAAAATACAGTCAAGAAAGTAGCTCTGAAGCCGAGAAACGGCATCGACCATAAGCACTACCGTGAAATTACGTACAATTTTCAAATTTCTTGTACTTGCTAACTTTGCGGCCTCGGGCAGCTATGTTACCATGGAGGAACCACACAAGATTTGACTTTTAAGGCTAGAACTGAAGTCGCGCCAACTGCTTAACTCAAAATACAGTCAAGAAAGTAGCTCTGAAGCCGAGAAACGGCATCGACCATAAGCACTACCGTGAAATTACGTACAATTTTCAAATTTCTTGTACTTGCTAACTTTGCGACCTCGGGCAGCTATGTTACCATGGAGGAATCACACAAGATTTGACTTTTAAGGCTAGAACTGAAGTCGCGCCAACTGCTTAACTCAAAATACAGTCAAGAAAGTAGCTCTGAAGCTGAGAAACGGCATAGACCATAAGCACTACCGTGAAATTACGTACAATTTTCAAATTTCTTGTACTTGCTAACTTTGCGGCCTCGGGCAGCTATGTTACCATGGAGGAATCATACAACATTTGACTTTATAGGCTAGAACTTAAGTCGCGCCAACTGCTTAACTCAAAATACAGTCAAGAAAGTAGCTCTGAAGCTGAGAAACGGCATCGACCATAAGCACTACCGTGAAATTACGTACAATTTTCAAATTTCTTGTACTTGCTAACTTTGCGGCCTCGGGCAGCTATGTTACCATGGAGGAACCACACAACATTTGACTTTATAGGCTAGAACTGAAGTCGCGCCAACTGCTTAACTCAAAATACAGTCAAGAAAATAGCTCTGAAGCCGAGAAACGGCATCGACCATAAGCACTACCGTGAAATTACGTACAATTTTCAAATTTCTTGTACTTGCTAACTTTGCGGCCTCGGGCAGCTATGTTACCATGGAGGAATCACACAAGATTTGACTTTTAAGGCTAGAACTGAAGTCGCGCCAACTGCTTAACTCAAAATACAGTCAAGAAAGTAGCTCTGAAGCTGAGAAACGGCATCGACCATAAGCACTACCGTGAAATTACGTACAATTTTCAAATTTCTTGTACTTGCTAACTTTGCGGCCTCGGGCAGCTATGTTACCATGGAGGAACCACACAACATTTGACTTTATAGGCTAGAACTGAAGTCGCGCCAACTGCTTAACTCAAAATACAGTCAAGAAAGTAGCTCTGAAGCTGAGAAACGGGATCGACCATAAGCACTACCGTGAAATTACGTACAATTTTCAAATTTCTTGTACTTGCTAACTTTGCGGCCTCGGGCAGCTATGTTACCATGGAGGAACCACACAACATTTGGCTTTATAGGCTAGAACTGAAGTCGCGCCAACTGCTTAACTCAAAATACAGTCAAGAAAATAGCTCTGAAGCGGAGAAACGGCATCGACCATAAGCACTACCGTGAAATTACGTACAATTTTCAAATTTCTTGTACTTGCTAACTTTGCGACCTCGGGCAGCAATGTTACCATGGAGGAATCACACAAGATTTGACTTTTAAGGCTAGAACTGAAGTCGCGCCAACTGCTTAACTCAAAATACAGTTAAGAAAGTAGCTCTGAAGCCGAGAAACGGGATCGACCATAAGCACTAATGTGAAATTACGTACAATTTTCAAATTTCTTGTACTTGCTAACTTTGCGGCCTCGGGCAGCTATATCCCATGGAGGAACCACACAACATTTGACTTTATAGTCTAGAACTGAAGTCGCGCCAACTGCTTAACTCAAAATAAGTCAAGAAAGTAGCTCTGAAGCTGAGAAACGGGATCGACCATAAGCACTACCGTGAAATTACGTACAATTTTCAAATTTCTTGTACTTGCTAACTTTGCGGCCTCGGGCAGCTATGTTACCATGGAGGAACCACACAACATTTGGCTTTATAGGCTAGAACTGAAGTCGCGCCAACTGCTTAACTCAAAATACAGTCAAGAAAGTAGCTCTGAAGCTGAGAAACGGGATCGACCATAAGCACTACCGTGAAATTACGTACAATTTTCAAATTTCTTGTACTTGCTAACTTTGCGACCTCGGGCAGCTATGTTACCATGGAGGAATCACACAAGATTTGACTTTTAAGGCTAGAACTGAAGTCGCGCCAACTGCCTAACTCAAAATACAGTCAAGAAAATAGCTCTGAAGCCGAGAAACGGCATCGACCATAAGCACTACCGTGAAATTACGTACAATTTTCAAATTTCTTGTACTTGCTAACTTTGCGACCTCGGGCAGCTATGTTACCATGGAGGAATCACACAAGATTTGACTTTTAAGGCTAGAACTGAAGTCGCGCCAACTGCCTAACTCAAAATACAGTCAAGAAAGTAGCTCTGAAGCTGAGAAACGGGATCGACCATAAGCACTACCGTGAAATAACGTACAATTTTCAAATTTCTTGTACTTGCTAACTTTGCGGCCTCGGGCAGCTATGTTACCATGGAGGAATCACACAAGATTTGACTTTTAAGGCTAGAACTGAAGTCGCGCCAACCGCTTAACTCAAAATACAGTTAAGAAAGTAGCTCTGAAGCCGAGAAACGGCATCGACCATAAGCACTACCGTGAAATTACGTACAATTTTCAAATTTCTTGTACTTGCTAACTTTGCGGCCTCGGGCAGCTATGTTACCATGGAGGAACCACACAACATTTGACTTTATAGGCTAGAACTGAAGTCGCGCCAACTGCTTAACTCAAAATACAGTCAAGAAAGTAGCTCTGAAGCTGAGAAACGGGATCGACCATAAGCACTACCGTGAAATTACGTACAATTTTCAAATTTCTTGTACTTGCTAATTTTGCGGCCTCGGGCAGCTATGTTACTATGGAAGAACCACACAACATTTGATTTTATAGGCTAGAACTGAAGTCGCGCCAACTGCTTAACTCAAAATACAGTCCAGAAAGTAGCTCTGAAGCTGAGAAACGGGATCGACCATAAGCACTACCGTGAAATTACGTACAATTTTCAAATTTCTTGTACTTGCTAACTTTGCGACCTCGGGCAGCTATGTTACCATGGAGGAATCACACAAGATTTGACTTTTAAGGCTAGAACTGAAGTCGCGCCAACTGCTTAACTCAAAATACAGTTAAGAAAGTAGCTCTGAAGCCGAGAAACGGGATCGACCATAAGCACTAATGTGAAATTACTTACAATTTTCAAATTTCTTGTACTTGCTAACTTTGCGACCTCGGGCAGCTATGTTACCATGGAGGAATCACACAAGATTTGACTTTTAAGGCTAGAACTGAAGTCGCGCCAACTGCTTAACTCAAAATACGGTCAAGAAAATAGCTCTGAAGCCGAGAAACGGCATCGACCATAAGCACTACCGTGAAATTACGTACAATTTTCAAATTTCTTGTACTTGCTAACTTTGCGGCCTCGGGCAGCTATGTTACCATGGAGGAATCACACAACATTTGACTTTATAGGCTAGAACTGAAGTCGCGCCAACTGCTTAACTCAAAATACAGTCAAGAAAGTAGCTCTGAAGCTGAGAAACGGCATCGACCATAAGCACTACCGTGAAATTACGTACAATTTTCAAATTTCTTGTACTTTCTAACTTTGCGACATCGGGCAGCTATGTTACTATGGAAGAATCACACAAGATTTGACTTTATAGGCTAGAACTGAAGTCGCGCCAACTGCCTAACTCAAAATACAGTCAAGAAAGTAGCTCTGAAGCCGACAAACGGGATCCACCATAAGCACAAATGTGAAATTACGTACAATTTCCAAATTTCTTGTACTTGCTAACTTTGCGACCTCGGGCAGCTATGTTACCATGGAGGAATCACACAAGATTTGACTTTTAAGGCTAGAACTGAAGTCGCGCCAACTGCTTAACTCAAAATACAGTCAAGAAAGTAGCTCTGAAGCTGAGAAACGGCATCGACCATAAGCACTACCGTGAAATTACGTACAATTTTCAAATTTCTTGTACTTGCTAACTTTGCGGCCTCGGGCAGCTATGTTACCATGGAGGAACCACACAACATTTGACTTTATAGGCTAGAACTGAAGTCGCGCCAACTGCTTAACTCAAAATACAGTCAAGAAAGTAGCTCTGAAGCTGAGAAACGGGATCGACCATAAGCACTACCGTGAAATTACGTACAATTTTCAAATTTCTTGTACTTGCTAACTTTGCGACCTCGGGCAGCTATGTTACCATGGAGGAATCACACAAGATTTGACTTTTAAGGCTAGAACTGAAGTCGCGCCAACTGCTTAACTCAAAATACAGTCAAGAAAGTAGCTCTGAAGCTGAGAAACGGCATCGACCATAAGCACTACCGTGAAATTACGTACAATTTTCAAATTTCTTGTACTTGCTAACTTTGCGGCCTCGGGCAGCTATGTTACCATGGAGGAATCACACAAGATTTGACTTTTAAGGCTAGAACTGAAGTCGCGCCAACTGTTTAACTCAAAATACAGTCAAGAAAATAGCTCTGAAGCCGAGAAACGGCATCGACCATAAGCACTACCGTGAAATTACGTACAATTTTCAAATTTCTTGTACTTGCTAACTTTGCGGCCTCGGGCAGCTATGTTACCATGGAGGAACCACACAACGTTTGACTTTATAGGCTAGAACTAAAGTCGCGCCAACTACTTAACTCAAAATACAGTCAAGAAAGTAGCTCTGAAGCTGAGAAACGGGATCGACCATAAGCAATACCGTGAAATTACGTACAATTTTCAAATTTCTTGTACTTGCTAACTTTGCGACCTCGGGCAGCTATGTTACCATGGAGGAACCACACAACATTTGACTTTATAGGCTAGAACTGAAGTCGCGCCAACTGTTTAACTCAAAATACAGTCAAGAAAATAGCTCTGAAGCCGAGAAACGGCATCGACCATAAGCACTACCGTGAAATTACGTACAATTTTCAAATTTCTTGTACTTGCTAACTTTGCGGCCTCGGGCAGCTATGTTACCATGGAGGAATCACACAAGATTTGACTTTTAAGGCTAGAACTGAAGTCGCGCCAACTGCTTAACTCAAAATACAGTCAAGAAAGTAGCTCTGAAGCCGAGAAACGGCATCGACCATAAGCACTACCGTGAAATTATGTACAATTTTCAAATTTCTTGTACTTGCTAACTTTGCGGCCTCGGGCAGCTATGTTACCATGGAGGAACCACACAAGATTTGACTTTTAAGGCTAGAACTGAAGTCGCGCCAACTGCTTAACTCAAAATACAGTCAAGAAAGTAGCTCTGAAGCCGAGAAACGGGATCGACCATAAGCACTACCGTGAAATTACTTACAATTTTCAAATTTCTTGTACTTGCTAACTTTGCTTCCTCGGGCAGCTATGTTACTATGGAAGAACC
Source organism: Merodon equestris (assembly GCA_958301585.1). Taxonomy (NCBI): domain Eukaryota; kingdom Metazoa; phylum Arthropoda; class Insecta; order Diptera; family Syrphidae; genus Merodon; species Merodon equestris. The sequence goes on along the minus strand of OY284415.1, from coordinate 48,550,968 downwards.
ACACAAGATTTGACTTTATAGGCTAGAACTGAAGTCGCGCCAACTGCTTAACTCAAAATACAGTCAAGAAAGTAGCTCTGAAGCCGACAAACGGGATCGACCATAAGCACTAATGTGAAATTACGTACAATTTCCAAATTTCTTGTACTTGCTAACTTTGCGACCTCGGTCAGCAATGTTACCATGGAGAAATCACACAAGATTTGACTTTATAGGCTAGAACTGAAGTCGCGCCAACAGCTTCACTCAAAATACAGTTAAGAAAGTAGCTCTGAAGCCGAGAAACGGGATCGACCATAAGCACTAATGTGAAATTACGTACAATTTTCAAATTTCTTGTACTTGCTAACTTTGCGACCTCGGGCAGCTATGTTACTATGGAAGAACCACACAAGATTTGACTTTATAGGCTAGAACTGAAGTCGCGCCAACTGCTTAACTCAAAATACAGTCAAGAAAGTAGCTCTGAAGCCGACAAACGGGATCGACCATAAGCACTAATGTGAAATTACGTACAATTTCCAAATTTCTTGTACTTGCTAAATTTGCGACCTCGGGCAGCAATGTTACCATGGAGGAATCACACAAGATTTGACTTTGTAGGCTAGAACTGAAGTCGCGCCAACTGCTTAACTCAAAATACAGTCAAGAAAATAGCTCTGAAGCCGAGAAACGGCATCGACCATAAGCACTACCGTGAAATTACGTACATTTTTCAAATTTCTTGTACTTGCTAACTTTGCGGCCTCGGGCAGCTATATTACCATGGAGGAATCACACAAGATTTGACTTTTAAGGCTAGAACTGAAGTCGCGCCAACTGCTTAACTCAAAATACAGTCAAGAAAGTAGCTCTGAAGCCGAGAAACGGCATCGACCATAAGCACTAATGTGAAATTACGTACATTTTTCAAATTTCTTGTACTTGCTAACTTTGCGGCCTCGGGCAGCTATGTTACCATGGAGGAATCACACAAGATTTGACTTTTAAGGCTAGAACTGAAGTCGCGCCAACTGCTTAACTCAAAATACAGTCAAGAAAGTAGCTCTGAAGCCGAGAAACGGCCCTCGACCATAAGCACTACCGTGAAATTACGTACAATTTTCAAATTTCTTGTACTTGCTAACTTTGCGGCCTCGGGCAGCTATGTTACCATGGAGGAATCACACAAGATTTGACTTTTAAGGCTAGAACTGAAGTCGCGCCAACTGCTTAACTCAAAATACAGTCAAGAAAGTAGCTCTGAAGCCGAGAAACGGCATCGACCATAAGCACTACCGTGAAATTACGTACAATTTTCAAATTTCTTGTACTTGCTAACTTTGCGACCTCGGGCAGCTATGTTACCATGGAAGAACCACACAAGATTTGACTTTATAGGCTAGAACTGAAGTCGCGCCAACTGCTTAACTCAAAATACAGTCAAGAAAATAGCTCTGAAGCCGAGAAACGGCATCGACCATAAGCACTACCGTGAAATTACGTACAATTTTCAAATTTCTTGTACTTGCTAACTTTGCGACCTCGGGCAGCTATGTTACTATGGAAGAACCACACAAGATTTGACTTTATAGGCTAGAACTGAAGTCGCGCCAACTGCTTAACTCAAAATACAGTCAAGAAAATAGCTCTGAAGCCGAGAAACGGCATCGACCATAAGCACTACCGTGAAATTACGTACAATTTTCAAATTTCTTGTACTTGCTAACTTTGCGACCTCGGGCAGCTATGTTACTATGGAAGAACCACACAAGATTTGACTTTATAGGCTAGAACTGAAGTCGCGCCAACTGCTTAACTCAAAATACAATCAAGAAAATAGCTCTGAAGCCGAGAAACGGCATCGATCATAAGCACTACCGTGAAATTACGTACAATTTTCAAATTTCTTGTACTTGCTAACTTTGCGACCTCGGGCAGCTATGTTACTATGGAAGAACCACACAAGATTTGACTTTATAGGCTAGAACTGAAGTCGCGCCAACTGCTTAACTCAAAATACAGTCAAGAAAATAGCTCTGAAGCCGAGAAACGGCATCGACCATAAGCACTACCGTGAAATTACGTACAATTTTCAAATTTCTTGTACTTGCTAACTTTGCGACCTAGGGCAGCTATGTTACCATGGAGGAATCACACAAGATTTGACTTTTAAGGCTAGAACTGAAGTCGCGCCAACTGCTTAACTCAAAATACAGTTAAGAAAGTAGCTCTGAAGCCGAGAAACGGGATCGACCATAAGCACTAATGTGAAATTACGTACAATTTTCAAATTTCTTGTACTTGCTAACTTTGCGACCTCGGGCAGCTATGTTACTATGGAAGAACCACACAAGATTTGACTTTATAGGCTAGAACTGAAGTCGCGCCAACTGCTTAACTCAAAATACAGTTAAGAAAGTAGCTCTGAAGCCGAGAAACGGGATCGACCATAAGCACTAATGTGAAATTACGTAAAATTTTCAAATTTCTTGTATTGCTAACTTTGCGACCTCGGGCAGCTATGTTACTACGGAAGAACCACACAAGATTTGACTTTATAGGCTAGAACTGAAGTCGCGCCAACTGCTTAACTCAAAACACAGTCAAGAAAGTAGCTCTGAAGCCGACAAACGGGATCGACCATAAGCACTAATGTGAAATTACGTACAATTTCCAAATTTCTTGTACTTGCTAACTTTGCGACCTCGGGCAGCAATGTTACCATGGAGGAATCACACAAGATTTGACTTTGTAGGCTAGAACTGAAGTCGCGCCAACTGCTTAACTCAAAATACAGTCAAGAAAATAGCTCTGAAGCCGAGAAACGGCATCGACCATAAGCACTACCGTGAAATTACGTACAATTTTCAAATTTCTTGTACTTGCTAACTTTGCGGCCTCGGGCAGCTATGTTACCATGGAGGAATCACACAAGATTTGACTTTTAAGGCTAGAACTGAAGTCGCGCCAACTGCTTAACTCAAAATACAGTCAAGAAAGTAGCTCTGAAGCCGAGAAACGGCATCGACCATAAGCACTACCGTGAAATTACGTACAATTTTCAAATTTCTTGTACTTGCTAACTTTGCGGCCTCGGGCAGCTATGTTACCATGGAGGAATCACACAAGATTTGACTTTTAAGGCTAGAACTGAAGTCGCGCCAACTGCTTAACTCAAAATACAGTCAAGAAAGTAGCTCTGAAGCCGAGAAACGGCATCGACCATAAGCACTACCGTGAAATTACGTACAATTTTCAAATTTCTTGTACTTGCTAACTTTGCGGCCTCGGGCAGCTATGTTACCATGGAGGAACCACACAACATTTGACTTTATAGGCTAGAACTGAAGTCGCGCCAACTGCTTAACTCAAAATACAGTCAAGAAAATAGCTCTGAAGCCGAGAAACGGCATCGACCATAAGCACTACCGTGAAATTACGTACAATTTTCAAATTTCTTGTACTTGCTAACTTTGCGGCCTCGGGCAGCTATGTTACCATGGAGGAACCACACAACATTTGACTTTATAGGCTAGAACTGAAGTCGCGCCAACTGCTTAACTCAAAATACAGTCAAGAAAATAGCTCTGAAGCCGAGAAACGGCATCGACCATAAGCACTAATGTGAAATTACGTACAATTTCCAAATTTCTTGTACTTGCTAACTTTGCGACATCGGGCAGCAGTGTTACCATGGAGGAATCACACAAGATTTGACTTTTAAGGCTAGAACTGAAGTCGCGCCAACTGCTTAACTCAAAATACAGTCAAGAAAATAGCTCTGAAGCCGAGAAACGGCATCGACCATAAGCACTACCGTGAAATTACGTACAATTTTCAAATTTCTTGTACTTGCTAACTTTGCGGCCTCGGGCAGCTATGTTACCATGGAGGAACCACACAACATTTGACTTTATAGGCTAGAACTGAAGTCGCGCCAACTGCTTAACTCAAAATACAGTCAAGAAAATAGCTCTGAAGCCGAGAAACGGCATCGACCATAAGCACTAATGTGAAATTACGTACAATTTCCAAATTTCTTGTACTTGCTAACTTTGCGACATCGGGCAGCAGTGTTACCATGGAGGAATCACACAAGATTTGACTTTTAAGGCTAGAACTGAAGTCGCGCCAACTGCTTAACTCAAAATACAGTCAAGAAAATAGCTCTGAAGCCGAGAAACGGCATCGACCATAAGCACTACCGTGAAATTACGTACAATTTTCAAATTTCTTGTACTTGCTAACTTTGCGACCTCGGGCAGCTATGTTACCATGGAGGAATCACACCAGATTTGACTTTTAAGGCTAGAACTGAAGTCGCGCCAACTGCTTAACTCAAAATACAGTTAAGAAAGTAGCTCTGAAGCCGAGAAACGGGATCGACCATAAGCACTAATGTGAAATTACGTACAATTTTCAAATTTCTTGTACTTGCTAACTTTGCGACCTCGGGCAGCTATGTTACTATGGAAGAACCACACAAGATTTGACTTTATAGGCTAGAACTGAAGTCGCGCCAACTGCTTAACTCAAAATACAGTTAAGAAAGTAGCTCTGAAGCCGAGAAACGGGATCGACCATAAGCACTAATGTGAAATTACGTAAAATTTTCAAATTTCTTGTATTGCTAACTTTGCGACCTCGGGCAGCTATGTTACTACGGAAGAACCACACAAGATTTGACTTTATAGGCTAGAACTGAAGTCGCGCCAACTGCTTAACTCAAAACACAGTCAAGAAAGTAGCTCTGAAGCCGACAAACGGGATCGACCATAAGCACTAATGTGAAATTACGTACAATTTCCAAATTTCTTGTACTTGCTAACTTTGCGACCTCGGGCAGCAATGTTACCATGGAGGAATCACACAAGATTTGACTTTGTAGGCTAGAACTGAAGTCGCGCCAACTGCTTAACTCAAAATACAGTCAAGAAAATAGCTCTGAAGCCGAGAAACGGCATCGACCATAAGCACTACCGTGAAATTACGTACAATTTTCAAATTTCTTGTACTTGCTAACTTTGCGGCCTCGGGCAGCTATGTTACCATGGAGGAATCACACAAGATTTGACTTTTAAGGCTAGAACTGAAGTCGCGCCAACTGCTTAACTCAAAATACAGTCAAGAAAGTAGCTCTGAAGCCGAGAAACGGCATCGACCATAAGCACTACCGTGAAATTACGTACAATTTTCAAATTTCTTGTACTTGCTAACTTTGCGGCCTCGGGCAGCTATGTTACCATGGAGGAATCACACAAGATTTGACTTTTAAGGCTAGAACTGAAGTCGCGCCAACTGCTTAACTCAAAATACAGTCAAGAAAGTAGCTCTGAAGCCGAGAAACGGCATCGACCATAAGCACTACCGTGAAATTACGTACAATTTTCAAATTTCTTGTACTTGCTAACTTTGCGGCCTCGGGCAGCTATGTTACCATGGAGGAACCACACAACATTTGACTTTATAGGCTAGAACTGAAGTCGCGCCAACTGCTTAACTCAAAATACAGTCAAGAAAATAGCTCTGAAGCCGAGAAACGGCATCGACCATAAGCACTACCGTGAAATTACGTACAATTTTCAAATTTCTTGTACTTGCTAACTTTGCGGCCTCGGGCAGCTATGTTACCATGGAGGAACCACACAACATTTGACTTTATAGGCTAGAACTGAAGTCGCGCCAACTGCTTAACTCAAAATACAGTCAAGAAAATAGCTCTGAAGCCGAGAAACGGCATCGACCATAAGCACTAATGTGAAATTACGTACAATTTCCAAATTTCTTGTACTTGCTAACTTTGCGACATCGGGCAGCAGTGTTACCATGGAGGAATCACACAAGATTTGACTTTTAAGGCTAGAACTGAAGTCGCGCCAACTGCTTAACTCAAAATACAGTCAAGAAAATAGCTCTGAAGCCGAGAAACGGCATCGACCATAAGCACTACCGTGAAATTACGTACAATTTTCAAATTTCTTGTACTTGCTAACTTTGCGGCCTCGGGCAGCTATGTTACCATGGAGGAACCACACAACATTTGACTTTATAGGCTAGAACTGAAGTCGCGCCAACTGCTTAACTCAAAATACAGTCAAGAAAATAGCTCTGAAGCCGAGAAACGGCATCGACCATAAGCACTAATGTGAAATTACGTACAATTTCCAAATTTCTTGTACTTGCTAACTTTGCGACATCGGGCAGCAGTGTTACCATGGAGGAATCACACAAGATTTGACTTTTAAGGCTAGAACTGAAGTCGCGCCAACTGCTTAACTCAAAATACAGTCAAGAAAATAGCTCTGAAGCCGAGAAACGGCATCGACCATAAGCACTACCGTGAAATTACGTACAATTTTCAAATTTCTTGTACTTGCTAACTTTGCGACCTCGGGCAGCTATGTTACCATGGAGGAATCACACCAGATTTGACTTTTAAGGCTAGAACTGAAGTCGCGCCAACTGCTTAACTCAAAATACAGTTAAGAAAGTAGCTCTGAAGCCGAGAAACGGGATCGACCATAAGCACTAATGTGAAATTACGTACAATTTTCAAATTTCTTGTACTTGCTAACTTTGCGACCTCGGACAGCTATGTTACCATGGAGGAATCACACAAGATTTGACTTTTAAGGCTAGAACTGAAGTCGCGCCATCTGCTTAACTCAAAATACAGTCAAGAAAATAGCTCTGAAGCCGAGAAACGGGATCGACCATAAGCACTAATGTGAAATTACGTACAATTTTCAAATTTCTTGTACTTGCTAACTTTGCGACCTCGGGCAGCTATGTTACTATGGAAGAACCACACAAGATTTGACTTTATAGGCTAGAACTGAAGTCGCGCCAACTACTTCACTCAAAATACAGTTAAGAAAGTAGCTCTGAAGCCGAGAAACGGGATCGACCATAAGCACTAATGTGAAATTACGTACAATTTTCAAATTTCTTGTACTTGCTAACTTTGCGACCTCGGGCAGCTATGTTACTATGGAAGAACCACACAAGATTTGACTTTATAGGCTAGAACTGAAGTCGCGCCAACTGCTTAACTCAAAATACAGTCAAGAAAGTAGCTCTGAAGCCGACAAACGGGATCGACCATAAATACTAATGTGAAATTACGTACAATTTCCAAATTTCTTGTACTTGCTAACTTTGCGACCTCGGGCAGCAATGTTACCATGGAGGAATCACACAAGATTTTACTTTGTAGGCTACAGCTGAAGTCGCGCCAACTGCTTAACTCAAAATACAGTCAAGAAAATAGCTCTGAAGCCGAGAAACGGCATCGACCATAAGCACTACCGTGAAATTACGTACAATTTTCAAATTTCTTGTACTTGCTAACTTTGCGGCCTCGGGCAGCTATATTACCATGGAGGAATCACACAAGATTTGACTTTTAAGGCTAGAACTGAAGTCGCGCCAACTGCTTAACTCAAAATACAGTCAAGAAAGTAGCTCCGAAGCCGAGAAACGGCATCGACCATAAGCACTACCGTGAAATTACGTACAATTTTCAAATTTCTTGTACTTGCTAACTTTGCGGCCTCGGGCAGCTATGTTACCATGGAGGAATCACACAAGATTTGACTTTTAAGGCTAGAACTCAAGTCGCGCCAACTGCTTAACTCAAAATACAGTCAAGAAAGTAGCTCTGAAGCCGAGAAACGGCATCGACCATAAGCACTACCGTGAAATTACGTACAATTTTCAAATTTCTTGTACTTGCTAACTTTGCGGCCTCGGGCAGCTATGTTACCATGGAGGAATCACACAAAATTTGACTTTTAAGGCTAGAACTGAAGTCGCGCCAACTGCTTAACTCAAAATACAGTCAACAAAGTAGCTCTGAAGCCGAGAAACGGCATCGACCATAAGCACTACCGTGAAATTACGTACAATTTTCAAATTTCTTGTACTTGCTAACTTTGCGGCCTCGGGCAGCTATGTTACCATGGAGGAATCACACAAGATTTGACTTTTAAGGCTAGAACTGAAGTCGCGCCAACTGCTTAACTCAAAATACAGTCAAGAAAGTAGCTCTGAAGCCGAGAAACGGCATCGACCATAAGCACTACCGTGAAATTACGTACAATTTTCAAATTTCTTGTACTTGCTAACTTTGCGGCCTCGGGCAGCTATGTTACCATGGAGGAATCACACAAGATTTGACTTTTAAGGCTAGAACTGAAGTCGCGCCAACTGCTTAACTCAAAATACAGTCAAGAAAGTAGCTCTGAAGCCGAGAAACGGCATCGACCATAAGCACTACCGTGAAATTACGTACAATTTTCAAATTTCTTGTACTTGCTAACTTTGCGGCCTCGGGCAGCTATGTTACCATGGAGGAATCACACCAGATTTGACTTTTAAGGCTAGAACTGAAGTCGCGCCAACTGCTTAACTCAAAATACAGTCAAGAAAGTAGCTCTGAAGCCGAGAAACGGCATCGACCATAAGCACTACCGTGAAATTACGTACAATTTTCAAATTTCTTGTACTTGCTAACTTTGCGGCCTCGGGCAGCTATGTTATCATGGAGGAATCACACAAGATTTGACTTTTAAGGCTAGAACTGAAGTCGCGCCAACTGTTTATCTCAAAATACAGTCAAGAAAATAGCTCTGAAGCCGAGAAACGGCATCGACCATAAGCACTACCGTGAAATTACGTACAATTTTCAAATTTCTTGTACTTGCTAACTTTGCGACCTAGGGCAGCTATGTTACCATGGAGGAATCACACAAGATTTGACTTTTAAGGCTAGAACTGAAGTCTCGCCAACTGCTTAACTCAAAATACAGTTAAGAAAGTAGCTCTGAAGCCGAGAAACGGGATCGACCATAAGCACTAATGTGAAATTACGTACAATTTTCAAATTTCTTGTACTTGCTAACTTTGCGACCTCGGGCAGCTATGTTACTATGGAAGAACCACACAAGATTTGACTTTATAGGCTAGAACTGAAGTCGCGCCAACTGCTTAACTCAAAATACAGTCAAGAAAGTAGCTCTGAAGCCGACAAACGGGATCGACCATAAGCACTAATGTGAAATTACGTACAATTTCCAAATTTCTTGTACTTGCTAACTTTGCGACCTCGGGCAGCAATGTTACCATGGAGGAATCACACAAGATTTGACTTTGTAGGCTAGAACTGAAGTCGCGCCAACTGCTTAACTCAAAATATAGTCAAGAAAGTAGCTCTGAAGCCGAGAAACGGCATCGACCATAAGCACTACCGTCAAATTACGTACAATTTTCAAATTTCTTGTACTTGCTAACTTTGCGGCCTCGGCCAGCTATATTACCATGGAGGAATCACACAAGATTTGACTTTTAAGGCTAGAACTGAAGTCGCGCCAACTGCTTAACTCAAAATACAGTCAAGAAAGTAGCTCTGAAGCCGAGAAACGGCATCGACCATAAGCACTACCGTGAAATTACGTACAATTTTCAAATTTCTTGTACTTGCTAACTTTGCGGCCTCGGGCAGCTATGTTACCATGGAGGAATCACACAAGATTTGACTTTGTAGGCTAGAACTGAAGTCGCGCCAACTGCTTAACTCAAAATACAGTCAAGAAAATAGCTCTGAAGCCGAGAAACGGCATCGACCATAAGCACTACCGTGAAATTACGTACAATTTTCAAATTTCTTGTACTTGCTAACTTTGCGACCTCGGGCAGCTATGTTACTATGGAAGAACCACACAAGATTTGACTTTATAGGCTAGAACTGAAGTCGCGCCAACTGCTTAACTCAAAATACAGTCAAGAAAATAGCTCTGAAGCCGAGAAACGGCATCGACCATAAGCACTACCGTGAAATTACGTACAATTTTCAAATTTCTTGTACTTGCTAACTTTGCGACCTAGGGCAGCTATGTTACCATGGAGGAATCACACAAGATTTGACTTTTAAGGCTAGAACTGAAGTCTCGCCAACTGCTTAACTCAAAATACAGTTAAGAAAGTAGCTCTGAAGCCGAGAAACGGGATCGACCATAAGCACTAATGTGAAATTACGTACAATTTTCAAATTTCTTGTACTTGCTAACTTTGCGACCTCGGGCAGCTATGTTAGTATGGAAGAACCACACAAGATTTGACTTTATAGGCTAGAACTGAAGTCGCGCCAACTGCTTAACTCAAAATACAGTCAAGAAAGTAGCTCTGAAGCCGACAAACGGGATCGACCATAAGCACTAATGTGAAATTACGTACAATTTCCAAATTTCTTGTACTTGCTAACTTTGCGACCTCGGGCAGCAATGTTACCATGGAGGAATCACACAAGATTTGACTTTGTAGGCTAGAACTGAAGTCGCGCCAACTGCTTAACTCAAAATACAGTCAAGAAAGTAGCTCTGAAGCCGAGAAACGGCATCGACCATAAGCACTACCGTCAAATTACGTACAATTTTCAAATTTCTTGTACTTGCTAACTTTGCGGCCTCGGGCAGCTATATTACCATGGAGGAATCACACAAGATTTGACTTTTAAGGCTAGAACTGAAGTCGCGCCAACTGCTTAACTCAAAATACAGTCAAGAAAGTAGCTCTGAAGCCGAGAAACGGCATCGACCATAAGCACTACCGTGAAATTACGTACAATTTTCAAATTTCTTGTACTTGCTAACTTTGCGGCCTCGGGCAGCTATGTTACCATGGAGGAATCACACAAGATTTGACTTTGTAGGCTAGAACTGAAGTCGCGCCAACTGCTTAACTCAAAATACAGTCAAGAAAATAGCTCTGAAGCCGAGAAACGGCATCGACCATAAGCACTACCGTGAAATTACGTACAATTTTCAAATTTCTTGTACTTGCTAACTTTGCGGCCTCGGGCAGCTATATTTCCATGGAGGAATCACACAAGATTTGACTTTTAAGGCTAGAACTGAAGTCGCGCCAACTGCTTAACTCAAAATACAGTCAAGAAAGTAGCTCTGAAGCCGACAAACGGGATCGACCATAAGCACTAATGTGAAATTACGTACAATTTCCAAATTTCTTGTACTTGCTAACTTTGCGACCTCGGGCAGCAATGTTACCATGGAGGAATCACACAAGATTTGACTTTGTAGGCTAGAACTGAAGTCGCGCCAACTGCTTAACTCAAAATACAGTCAAGAAAATAGCTCTGAAGCCGAGAAACGGCATCGACCATAAGCACTACCGTGAAATTACGTACAATTTTCAAATTTCTTGTACTTGCTAAATTTGCGGCCTCGGGCAGCTATATTACCATGGAGGAATCACACAAGATTTGACTTTTAAGGCTAGAACTGAAGTCGCGCCAACTGCTTAACTCAAAATACAGTCAAGAAAGAAGCTCTGAAGCCGAGAAACGGCATCGACCATAAGCACTACCGTGAAATTACGTACAATTTTCAAATTTCTTGTACTTGCTAACTTTGCGGCCTCGGGCAGCTATGTTACCATGGAGGAATCACACAAGATTTGACTTTTAAGGCTAGAACTGAAGTCGCGCCAACTGCTTAACTCAAAATACAGTCAAGAAAGTAGCTCTGAAGCCGAGAAACGGCATCGACCATAAGCACTACCGTGAAATTACGTACAATTTTCAAATTTCTTGTACTTGCTAACTTTGCGGCCTCGGGCAGCTATGTTACCATGGAGGAATCACACAAGATTTGACTTTTAAGGCTAGAACTGAAGTCGCGCCAACTGCTTAACTCAAAATACAGTCAACAAAGTAGCTCTGAAGCCGAGAAACGGCATCGACCATAAGCACTACCGTGAAATTACGTACAATTTTCAAATTTCTTGTACTTGCTAACTTTGCGGCCTCGGGCAGCTATGTTACCATGGAGGAACCACACAACATTTGACTTTATAGGCTAGAACTGAAGTCGCGCCAACTGCTTAACTCAAAATACAGTCAAGAAAAGAGCTCTGAAGCCGAGAAACGGCATCGACCATAAGCACTACCGTGAAATTACGTACAATTTTCAAATTTCTTGTACTTGCTAACTTTGCGGCCTCGGGCAGCTATGTTACCATGGAGGAATCACACAAGATTTGACTTTTAAGGCTAGAACTGAAGTCGCGCCAACTGCTTAACTCAAAATACAGTCAAGAAAGTAGCTCTGAAGCCGAGAAACGGCATCGACCTAAAGCACTACCGTCAAATTACGTACAATTTTCAAATTTCTTGTACTTGCTAACTTTGCGGCCTCGGGCAGCTATGTTACCATGGAGGAATCACACAAGATTTGACTTTTAAGGCTAGAACTGAAGTCGCGCCAACTGTTTATCTCAAAATACAGTCAAGAAAATAGCTCTGAAGCCGAGAAACGGCATCGACCATAAGCACTACCTTGAAATTACGTACAATTTTCAAATTTCTTGTACTTGCTAACTTTGCGGCCTCGGGCAGCTATGTTACCATGGAGGAACCACACAACATTTGACTTTATAGGCTAGAACTGAAGTCGCGCCAACTGCTTAACTCAAAATACAGTCAAGAAAGTAGCTCTGAAGCTGAGAAACGGGATCGACCATAAGCACTACCGTGAAATTACGTACAATTTTCAAATTTCTTGTACTTGCTAACTTTGCGGCCTCGGGCAGCTATGTTACCATGGAGGAACCAGACAACATTTGACTTTATAGGCTAGAACTGAAGTCGCGCCAACTGCTTAACTCAAAATACAGTCAAGAAAAGAGCTCTGAAGCCGAGAAACGGCATCGACCATAAGCACTACCCTGAAATTACGTACAATTTTCAAATTTCTTGTACTTGCTAACTTTGCGACCTAGGGCAGCTATGTTACCATGGAGGAATCACACAAGATTTGACTTTTAAGGCTAGAACTGAAGTCTCGCCAACTGCTTAACTCAAAATACAGTTAAGAAAGTAGCTCTGAAGCCGAGAAACGGGATCGACCATAAGCACTAATGTGAAATTACGTACAATTTTCAAATTTCTTGTACTTGCTAACTTTGCGACCTCGGGCAGCTATGTTACTATGGAAGAACCACACAAGATTTGACTTTATAGGCTAGAACTGAAGTCGCGCCAACTGCTTAACTCAAAATACAGTCAAGAAAGTAGCTCTGAAGCCGACAAACGGGATCGACCATAAGCACTAATGTGAAATTACGTACAATTTCCAAATTTCTTGTACTTGCTAACTTTGCGACCTCGGGCAGCAATGTTACCATGGAGGAATCACACAAGATTTGACTTTGTAGGCTAGAACTGAAGTCGCGCCAACTGCTTAACTCAAAATACAGTCAAGAAAGTAGCTCTGAAGCCGAGAAACGGCATCGACCATAAGCACTACCGTCAAATTACGTACAATTTTCAAATTTCTTGTACTTGCTAACTTTGCGGCCTCGGCCAGCTATATTACCATGGAGGAATCACACAAGATTTGACTTTTAAGGCTAGAACTGAAGTCGCGCCAACTGCTTAACTCAAAATACAGTCAAGAAAGTAGCTCTGAAGCCGAGAAACGGCATCGACCATAAGCACTACCGTGAAATTACGTACAATTTTCAAATTTCTTGTACTTGCTAACTTTGCGGCCTCGGGCAGCTATGTTACCATGGAGGAATCACACAAGATTTGACTTTGTAGGCTAGAACTGAAGTCGCGCCAACTGCTTAACTCAAAATACAGTCAAGAAAATAGCTCTGAAGCCGAGAAACGGCATCGACCATAAGCACTACCGTGAAATTACGTACAATTTTCAAATTTCTTGTACTTGCTAACTTTGCGACCTCGGGCAGCTATGTTACTATGGAAGAACCACACAAGATTTGACTTTATAGGCTAGAACTGAAGTCGCGCCAACTGCTTAACTCAAAATACAGTCAAGAAAATAGCTCTGAAGCCGAGAAACGGCATCGACCATAAGCACTACCGTGAAATTACGTACAATTTTCAAATTTCTTGTACTTGCTAACTTTGCGACCTAGGGCAGCTATGTTACCATGGAGGAATCACACAAGATTTGACTTTTAAGGCTAGAACTGAAGTCTCGCCAACTGCTTAACTCAAAATACAGTTAAGAAAGTAGCTCTGAAGCCGAGAAACGGGATCGACCATAAGCACTAATGTGAAATTACGTACAATTTTCAAATTTCTTGTACTTGCTAACTTTGCGACCTCGGGCAGCTATGTTACTATGGAAGAACCACACAAGATTTGACTTTATAGGCTAGAACTGAAGTCGCGCCAACTGCTTAACTCAAAATACAGTCAAGAAAGTAGCTCTGAAGCCGACAAACGGGATCGACCATAAGCACTAATGTGAAATTACGTACAATTTCCAAATTTCTTGTACTTGCTAACTTTGCGACCTCGGGCAGCAATGTTACCATGGAGGAATCACACAAGATTTGACTTTGTAGGCTAGAACTGAAGTCGCGCCAACTGCTTAACTCAAAATACAGTCAAGAAAGTAGCTCTGAAGCCGAGAAACGGCATCGACCATAAGCACTACCGTCAAATTACGTACAATTTTCAAATTTCTTGTACTTGCTAACTTTGCGGCCTCGGGCAGCTATATTACCATGGAGGAATCACACAAGATTTGACTTTTAAGGCTAGAACTGAAGTCGCGCCAACTGCTTAACTCAAAATACAGTCAAGAAAGTAGCTCTGAAGCCGAGAAACGGCATCGACCATAAGCACTACCGTGAAATTACGTACAATTTTCAAATTTCTTGTACTTGCTAACTTTGCGGCCTCGGGCAGCTATGTTACCATGGAGGAATCACACAAGATTTGACTTTGTAGGCTAGAACTGAAGTCGCGCCAACTGCTTAACTCAAAATACAGTCAAGAAAATAGCTCTGAAGCCGAGAAACGGCATCGACCATAAGCACTACCGTGAAATTACGTACAATTTTCAAATTTCTTGTACTTGCTAACTTTGCGGCCTCGGGCAGCTATATTACCATGGAGGAATCACACAAGATTTGACTTTTAAGGCTAGAACTGAAGTCGCGCCAACTGCTTAACTCAAAATACAGTCAAGAAAGTAGCTCTGAAGCCGACAAACGGGATCGACCATAAGCACTAATGTGAAATTACGTACAATTTCCAAATTTCTTGTACTTGCTAACTTTGCGACCTCGGGCAGCAATGTTACCATGGAGGAATCACACAAGATTTGACTTTGTAGGCTAGAACTGAAGTCGCGCCAACTGCTTAACTCAAAATACAGTCAAGAAAATAGCTCTGAAGCCGAGAAACGGCATCGACCATAAGCACTACCGTGAAATTACGTACAATTTTCAAATTTCTTGTACTTGCTAAATTTGCGGCCTCGGGCAGCTATATTACCATGGAGGAATCACACAAGATTTGACTTTTAAGGCTAGAACTGAAGTCGCGCCAACTGCTTAACTCAAAATACAGTCAAGAAAGAAGCTCTGAAGCCGAGAAACGGCATCGACCATAAGCACTACCGTGAAATTACGTACAATTTTCAAATTTCTTGTACTTGCTAACTTTGCGGCCTCGGGCAGCTATGTTACCATGGAGGAATCACACAAGATTTGACTTTTAAGGCTAGAACTGAAGTCGCGCCAACTGCTTAACTCAAAATACAGTCAAGAAAGTAGCTCTGAAGCCGAGAAACGGCATCGACCATAAGCACTACCGTGAAATTACGTACAATTTTCAAATTTCTTGTACTTGCTAACTTTGCGGCCTCGGGCAGCTATGTTACCATGGAGGAATCACACAAGATTTGACTTTTAAGGCTAGAACTGAAGTCGCGCCAACTGCTTAACTCAAAATACAGTCAACAAAGTAGCTCTGAAGCCGAGAAACGGCATCGACCATAAGCACTACCGTCAAATTACGTACAATTTTCAAATTTCTTGTACTTGCTAACTTTGCGGCCTCGGGCAGCTATGTTACCATGGAGGAATCACACAAGATTTGACTTTTAAGGCTAGAACTGAAGTCGCGCCAACTGTTTATCTCAAAATACAGTCAAGAAAATAGCTCTGAAGCCGAGAAACGGCATCGACCATAAGCACTACCTTGAAATTACGTACAATTTTCAAATTTCTTGTACTTGCTAACTTTGCGGCCTCGGGCAGCTATGTTACCATGGAGGAACCACACAACATTTGACTTTATAGGCTAGAACTGAAGTCGCGCCAACTGCTTAACTCAAAATACAGTCAAGAAAGTAGCTCTGAAGCTGAGAAACGGGATCGACCATAAGCACTACCGTGAAATTACGTACAATTTTCAAATTTCTTGTACTTGCTAACTTTGCGGCCTCGGGCAGCTATGTTACCATGGAGGAATCACACAAGATTTGACTTTTAAGGCTAGAACTGAAGTCGCGCCAACTGCTTAACTCAAAATACAGTCAAGAAAATAGCTCTGAAGCCGAGAAACGGCATCGACCATAAGCACTACCGTGAAATTACGTACAATTTTCAAATTTCTTGTACTTGCTAACTTTGCGGCCTCGGGCAGCTATGTTACCATGGAGGAATCACACAAGATTTGACTTTTAAGGCTAGAACTGAAGTCGCGCCAACTGCTTAACTCAAAATACAGTCAAGAAAGTAGCTCTGAAGCTGAGAAACGGCATCGACCATAAGCACTACCGTGAAATTACGTACAATTTTCAAATTTCTTGTACTTGCTAACTTTGCGGCCTCGGGCAGCTATGTTACCATGGAGGAACCACACAACATTTGACTTTATAGGCTAGAACTGAAGTCGCGCCAACTGCTTAACTCAAAATACAGTCAAGAAAATAGCTCTGAAGCCGAGAAACGGCATCGACCATAAGCACTACCGTGAAATTACGTACAATTTTCAAATTTCTTGTACTTGCTAACTTTGCGGCCTCGGGCAGCTATGTTACCATGAAGGAATCACACAAGATTTGACTTTTAAGGCTAGAACTGAAGTCGCGCCAACTGCTTAACTCAAAATACAGTTAAGAAAGTAGCTCTGAAGCCGAGAAACGGGATCGACCATAAGCACTAATGTGAAATTACGTACAATTTTCAAATTTCTTGTACTTGCTAACTTTGCGGCCTCGGGCAGCTATATCCCATGGAGGAACCACACAACATTTGACTTTATAGTCTAGAACTGAAGTCGCGCCAACTGCTTAACTCAAAATAAGTCAAGAAAGTAGCTCTGAAGCTGAGAAACGGGATCGACCATAAGCACTACCGTGAAATTACGTACAATTTTCAAATTTCTTGTACTTGCTAACTTTGCGGCCTCGGGCAGCTATGTTACCATGGAGGAACCACACAACATTTGGCTTTATAGGCTAGAACTGAAGTCGCGCCAACTGCTTAACTCAAAATACAGTCAAGAAAATAGTTCTGAAGCCGAGAAACGGCATCGACCATAAGCTCTACCGTGAAATTACGTACAATTTTCAAATTTCTTGTACTTGCTAACTTTGCGACCTCGGGCAGCTATGTTACCATGGAGGAATCACACAAGATTTGACTTTTAAGGCTAGAACTGAAGTCGCGCCAACTGCTTAACTCAAAATACAGTCAAGAAAGTAGCTCTGAAGCTGAGAAACGGGATCGACCATAAGCACTACCGTGAAATTACGTACAATTTTCAAATTTCTTGTACTTGCTAACTTTGCGGCCTCGGGCAGCTATGTTACCATGGAGGAATCACACAAGATTTGACTTTTAAGGCTAGAACTGAAGTCGCGCCAACTGTTTAACTCAAAATACAGTCAAGAAAATAGCTCTGAAGCTGAGAAACGGGATCGACCATAAGCACTACCGTGAAATTACGTACAATTTTCAAATTTCTTGTACTTGCTAACTTTGCGACCTCGGGCAGCTATGTTACCATGGAGGAATCACACAAGATTTGACTTTTAAGGCTAGAACTGAAGTCGCGCCAACCGCTTGACTCAAAATACAGTTAAGAAAGTAGCTCTGAAGCCGAGAAACGGCATCGACCATAAGCACTACCGTGAAATTACGTACAATTTTCAAATTTCTTGTACTTGCTAACTTTGCGACCTCGGGCAGCTATGTTACCATGGAGGAATCACACAAGATTTGACTTCTAAGGCTAGAACTGAAGTCGCGCCAACTGCTTAACTCAAAATACAGCCAAGAAAGTAGCTCTGAAGCTGAGAAACGGGATCGACCATAAGCACTACCGTGAAATTACGTACATTTTTCAAATTTCTTGTACACGCTAACTTTGCGGCCTCGGGCAGCTATGTTACCATGGAGGAACCGCACAACATTTGACTTTATTGGCTAGAACTGAAGTCGCGCCAACTGCTTAACTCAAAATACAGTCAAGAAAATAGCTCTGAAGCCGAGAAACGGCATCGACCATAAGCACTACCGTGAAATTACGTACAATTTTCAAATTTCTTGTACTTGCTAACTTTGCGACCTCGGGCAGCTATGTTACCATGGAGGAATCACACAAGATTTGACTTTTAAGGCTAGAACTGAAGTCGCGCCAACTGCTTAACTCAAAATACAGTCAAGAAAGTAGCTCTGAAGCTGAGAAACGGGATCGACCATAAGCACTACCGTGAAATTACGTACAATTTTCAAATTTCTTGTACTTGCTAACTTTGCGACCTCGGGCAGCTATGTTACCATGGAGGAATCACACAAGATTTGACTTTTAAGGCAAGAACTGAAGTCGCGCCAACTGCTTAACTCAAAATACAGTCAAGAAAGTAGCACTGAAGCTGAGAAACGGCATCGACCTTAAGCACTACCGTGAAATTACGTACAATTTTCAAATTTCTTGTACTTGCTAACTTTGCGGCCTCGGGCAGCTATGTTACCATGGAGGAATCACACAAGATTTGACTTTTAAGGCTAGAACTGAAGTCGCGCCAACTGCTTAACTCAAAATACAGTTAAGAAAGTAGCTCTGAAGCCGAGAAACGGGATCGACCATAAGCACTAATGTGAAATTACGTACAATTTTCAAATTTCTTGTACTTGCTAACTTTGCGGCCTCGGGCAGCTATATCCCATGGAGGAACCACACAACATTTGACTTTATAGTCTAGAACTGAAGTCGCGCCAACTGCTTAACTCAAAATAAAACAAGAAAGTAGCTCTGAAGCTGAGAAACGGGATCGACCATAAGCACTACCGTGAAATTACGTACAATTTTCAAATTTCTTGTACTTGCTAACTTTGCGGCCTCGGGCAGCTATGTTACCATGGAGGAACCACACAACATTTGGCTTTATAGGCTAGAACTGAAGTCGCGCCAACTGCATAACTCAAAATACAGTCAAGAAAATAGCTCTGAAGCTGAGAAACGGGATCGACCATAAGCACTACCGTGAAATTACGTACATTTTTCAAATTTCTTGTACACGCTAACTTTGCGGCCTCGGGCAGCTATGTTACCATGGAGGAACCACACAACATTTGACTTTATAGGCTAGAACTGAAGTCGCGCCAACTGCTTAACTCAAAATACAGTCAAGAAAGTAGCTCTGAAGCTGAGAAACGGGATCGACCATAAGCACTACCGTGAAATTACGTACAATTTTCAAATTTCTTGTACTTGCTAACTTTGCGGCCTCGGGCAGCTATGTTACCATGGAGGAATCACACAAGATTTGACTTTTAAGGCTAGAACTGAAGTCGCGCCAACTGTTTAACTCAAAATACAGTCAAGAAAATAGCTCTGAAGCTGAGAAACGGGATCGACCATAAGCACTACCGTGAAATTACGTACAATTTTCAAATTTCTTGTACTTGCTAACTTTGCGACCTCGGGCAGCTATGTTACCATGGAGGAATCACACAAGATTTGACTTTTAAGGCTAGAACTGAAGTCGCGCCAACCGCTTAACTCAAAATACAGTTAAGAAAGTAGCTCTGAAGCCGAGAAACGGCATCGACCATAAGCACTACCGTGAAATTACGTACAATTTTCAAATTTCTTGTACTTGCTAACTTTGCGACCTCGGGCAGCTATGTTACCATGGAGGAATCACACAAGATTTGACTTTTAAGGCTAGAACTGAAGTCGCGCCAACTGCTTAACTCAAAATACAGTCAAGAAAATAGCTCTGAAGCGCAGAAACGGCATCGACCATAAGCACTACCGTGAAATTACGTACAATTTCCAAATTTCTTGTACTTGCTAACTTTGCGACCTCGGGCAGCAATGTTACCATGAAGAAATCACACAAGATTTGACTTTTAAGGCTAGAACTGAAGTCGCGCCAACTGCTTAACTCAAAATACAGTTAAGAAAGTAGCTCTGAAGCCGAGAAACGGGATCGACCATAAGCACTAATGTGAAATTACGTACAATTTTCAAATTTCTTGTACTTGCTAACTTTGCGGCCTCGGGCAGCTATATCCCATGGAGGAACCACACAACATTTGACTTTATAGTCTAGAACTGAAGTCGCGCCAACTGCTTAACTCAAAATAAGTCAAGAAAGTAGCTCTGAAGCTGAGAAACGGGATCGACCATAAGCACTACCGTGAAATTACGTACAATTTTCAAATTTCTTGTACTTGCTAATTTTGCGGCCTCGGGCAGCTATGTTACCATGGAGGAACCACACAACATTTGACTTTATAGGCTAGAACTGAAGTCGCGCCAACTGCTTAACTCAAAATACAGTCAAGAAAATAGCTCTGAAGCCGAGAAACGGCATCGACCCTAAGCACTACCGTGAAATTACGTACAATTTTCAAATTTCTTGTACTTGCTAACTTTGCGACCTCGGGCAGCTATGTTACCATGGAGGAATCACACAAGATTTGACTTTTAAGGCTAGAACTGAAGTCGCGCCAACTGCTTAACTCAAAATACAGTCAAGAAAGTAGCTCTGAAGCTGAGAAACGGGATCGACCATAAGCACTACCGTGAAATTACGTACAATTTTCAAATTTCTTGTACTTGCTAACTTTGCGACCTCGGGCAGCTATGTTACCATGGAGGAATCACACAAGATTTGACTTTTAAGGCAAGAACTGAAGTCGCGCCAACTGCTTAACTCAAAATACAGTCAAGAAAGTAGCACTGAAGCTGAGAAACGGCATCGACCATAAGCACTACCGTGAAATTACGTACAATTTTCAAATTTCTTGTACTTGCTAACTTTGCGGCCTCGGGCAGCTATGTTACCATGGAGGAATCACACAAGATTTGACTTTTAAGGCTAGAACTGAAGTCGCGCCAACTGCTTAACTCAAAATACAGTTAAGAAAGTAGCTCTGAAGCCGAGAAACGGGATCGACCATAAGCACTAATGTGAAATTACGTACAATTTTCAAATTTCTTGTACTTGCTAACTTTGCGGCCTCGGGCAGCTATATCCCATGGAGGAACCACACAACATTTGACTTTATAGGCTAGAACTGAAGTCACGCCAACTGCTTAACTCAAAATACAGTCAAGAAAGTAGCTCTGAAGCTGAGAAACGGGATCGACCATAAGCACTACCGTGAAATTACGTACAATTTTCAAATTTCTTGTACTTGCTAACTTTGCGGCCTCGGGCAGCTATGTTACCTGGAGGAACCACACAACATTTGGCTTTATAGGCTAGAACTGAAGTCGTGCCAACTGCTTAACTCAAAATACAGTCAAGAAAATAGCTCTGAAGCCGAGAAACGGCATCGACCATAAGCACTACCGTGAAATTACGTACAATTTTCAAATTTCTTGTACTTGCTAACTTTGCGACCTCGGGCAGCTATGTTACCATGGAGGAATCACACAAGATTTGACTTTTAAGGCTAGAACTGAAGTCGCGCCAACTGCTTAACTCAAAATACAGTCAAGAAAGTAGCTCTGAAGCTGAGAAACGGGATCGACCATAAGCACTACCGTGAAATTACGTACAATTTTCAAATTTCTTGTACTTGCTAACTTTGCGGCCTCGGGCAGCTATGTTACCATGGAGGAATCACACAAGATTTGACTTTTAAGGCTAGAACTGAAGTCGCGCCAACTGTTTAACTCAAAATACAGTCAAGAAAATAGCTCTGAAGCTGAGAAACGGGATCGACCATAAGCACTACCGTGAAATTACGTACAATTTTCAAATTTCTTGTACTTGCTAACTTTGCGACCTCGGGCAGCTATGTTACCATGGAGGAATCACACAAGATTTGACTTTTAAGGCTAGAACTGAAGTCGCGCCAACCGCTTAACTCAAAATACAGTTAAGAAAGTAGCTCTGAAGCCGAGAAACGGCATCGACCATAAGCACTACCGTGAAATTACGTACAATTTTCAAATTTCTTGTACTTGCTAACTTTGCGACCTCGGGCAGCTATGTTACCATGGAGGAATCACACAAGATTTGACTTTTAAGGCTAGAACTGAAGTCGCGCCAACTGCTTAACTCAAAATACAGCCAAGAAAGTAGCTCTGAAGCTGAGAAACGGGATCGACCATAAGCACTACCGTGAAATTACGTACATTTTTCAAATTTCTTGTACACGCTAACTTTGCGGCCTCGGGCAGCTATGTTACCATGGAGGAATCACACAAGATTTGACTTTTAAGGCTAGAACTGAAGTCGCGCCAACTGCTTAACTCAAAATACAGTCAAGAAAGTAGCTCTGAAGCTGAGAAACGGGATCGACCATAAGCACTACCGTGAAATTACGTACAATTTTCAAATTTCTTGTACTTGCTAACTTTGCGACCTCGGGCAGCTATGTTACCATGGAGGAATTACACAAGATTTGACTTTTAAGGCAAGAACTGAAGTCGCGCCAACTGCTTAACTCAAAATACAGTCAAGAAAGTAGCACTGAAGCTGAGAAACGGCATCGACCATAAGCACTACCGTGAAATTACGTACAATTTTCAAATTTCTTGTACTTGCTAACTTTGCGGCCTCGGGCAGCTATGTTACCATGGAGGAATCACACAAGATTTGACTTTTAAGGCTAGAACTGAAGTCGCGCCAACTGCTTAACTCAAAATACAGTTAAGAAAGTAGCTCTGAAGCCGAGAAACGGGATCGACCATAAGCACTAATGTGAAATTACGTACAATTTTCAAATTTCTTGTACACGCTAACTTTGCGGCCTCGGGCAGCTATGTTACCATGGAGGAACCACACAACATTTGACTTTATAGGCTAGAACTGAAGTCGCGCCAACTGCTTAACTCAAAATACAGTCAAGAAAATAGCTCTGAAGCCGAGAAACGGCATCGACCATAAGCACTACCGTGAAGTTACGTACAATTTTCAAATTTCTTGTACTTGCTAACTTTGCGGCCTCGGGCAGCTATGTTACCATGGAGGAATCACACAAGATTTGACTTTTAAGGCTAGAACTGAAGTCGCGCCAACTGCTTAACTCAAAATACAGTCAAGAAAGTAGCTCTGAAGCTGAGAAACGGCATCGACCATAAGCACTACCGTGAAATTACGTACAATTTTCAAATTTCTTGTACTTGCTAACTTTGCGGCCTCGGGCAGCTATGTTACCATGGAGGAATCACACAAGATTTGACTTTTAAGGCTAGAACTGAAGTCGCGCCAACTGCTTAACTCAAAATACAGTCAAGAAAGTAGCTCTGAAGCTGAGAAACGGCATCGACCATAAGCACTACCGTGAAATTACGTACAATTTTCAAATTTCTTGTACTTGCTAACTTTGCGGCCTCGGGCAGCTATGTTACCATGGAGGAATCACACAAGATTTGACTTTTAAGGCTAGAACTGAAGTCGCGCCAACTGCTTAACTCAAAATACAGTCAAGAAAATAGCTCTGAAGCCGAGAAACGGCATCGACCATAAGCACTACCGTGAAATTACGTACAATTTTCAAATTTCTTGTACTTGCTAACTTTGCGGCCTCGGGCAGCTATGTTACCATGGAGGAATCACACAAGATTTGACTTTTAAGGCTAGAACTGAAGTCGCGCCAACTGCTTAACTCAAAATACAGTCAAGAAAGTAGCTCTGAAGCTGAGAAACGGGATCGACCATAAGCACTACCGTGAAATTACGTACAGTTTTCAAATTTCTTGTATTTGCTAACTTTGCGGCCTCGGGCAGCTATGTTACCATGGAGGAATCACACAAGATTTGACTTTTAAGGCTAGAACTGAAGTCGCGCCAACTGCTTAACTCAAAATACAGTCAAGAAAGTAGCTCTGAAGCTGAGAAACGGGATCGACCATAAGCACTACCGTGAAATTACGTACAATTTTCAAATTTCTTGTACTTGCTAACTTTGCGGCCTCGGGCAGCTATGTTACCATGGAGGAATCACACAAGATTTGACTTTTAAGGCTAGAACTGAAGTCGCGCCAACTGCTTAACTCAAAATACAATCAAGAAAGTAGCTCTGAAGCTGAGAAACGGCATCGACCATAAGCACTACCGTGAAATTACGTACAATTTTCAAATTTCTTGTATTTGCTAACTTTGCGGCCTCGGGCAGCTATGTTACCATGGAGGAACCACACAACATTTGACTTTATAGGCTAGAACTGAAGTCGCGCCAACTGCTTAACTCAAAATACAGTCAAGAAAGTAGCTCTGAAGCTGAGAAACGGCATCGACCATAAGCACTACCGTGAAATTACGTACAATTTTCAAATTTCTTGTACTTGCTAACTTTGCGGCCTCGGGCAGCTATGTTACCATGGAGGAATCACACAAGATTTGACTTTTAAGGCTAGAACTGAAGTCGCGCCAACTGCTTAACTCAAAATACAGTCAAGAAAGTAGCTCTGAAGCTGAGAAACGGCATCGACCATAAGCACTACCGTGAAATTACGTACAATTTTCAAATTTCTTGTACTTGCTAACTTTGCGGCCTCGGGCAGCTATGTTACCATGGAGGAATCACACAAGATTTGACTTTTAAGGCTAGAACTGAAGTCGTGCCAACTGCTTAACTCAAAATACAGTCAAGAAAATAGCTCTGAAGCCGAGAAACGGCATCGACCATAAGCACTACCGTGAAATTACGTACAATTTTCAAATTTCTTGTACTTGCTAACTTTGCGGCCTCGGGCAGCTATGTTACCATGGAGGAATCACACCAGATTTGACTTTTAAGGCTAGAACTGAAGTCGTGCCAACTGCTTAACTCAAAATACAGTCAAGAAAATAGCTCTGAAGCCGAGAAACGGCATCGACCATAAGCACTACCGTGAAATTACGTACAATTTTCAAATTTCTTGTACTTGCTAACTTTGCGGCCTCGGGCAGCTATGTTACCATGGAGGAATCACACAAGATTTGACTTTTAAGGCTAGAACTGAAGTCGCGCCAACTGCTTAACTCAAAATACAGTCAAGAAAATAGCTCTGAAGCCGAGAAACGGCATCGACCATAAGCACTACCGTGAAATTACGTACAATTTTCAAATTTCTTGTACTTGCTAACTTTGCGGCCTCGGGCAGCTATGTTACCATGGAGGAATCACACAAGATTTGACTTTTAAGGCTAGAACTGAAGTCGCGCCAACTGCTTAACTCAAAATACAGTCAAGAAAGTAGCTCTGAAGCTGAGAAACGGGATCGACCATAAGCACTACCGTGAAATTACGTACAATTTTCAAATTTCTTGTACTTGCTAACTTTGCGGCCTCGGGCAGCTATGTTACCATGGAGGAATCACACAAGATTTGACTTTTAAGGCTAGAACTGAAGTCGCGCCAACTGCTTAACTCAAAATACAGTCAAGAAAATAGCTCTGAAGCCGAGAAACGGCATCGACCATAAGCACTACCGTGAAATTACGTACAATTTTCAAATTTCTTATACTTGCTAACTTTGCGGCCTCGGGCAGCTATGTTACCATGGATGAATCACACAAGATTTGACTTTTAAGGCTAGAACTGAAGTCGCGCCAACTGCTTAACTCAAAATACAGTCAAGAAAGTAGCTCTGAAGCTGAGAAACGGCATCGACCATAAGCACTACCGTGAAATTACGTACAATTTTCAAATTTCTTGTACTTGCTAACTTTGCGGCCTCGGGCAGCTATGTTACCATGGAGGAATCACACAACATTTGACTTTTAAGGCTAGAACTGAAGTCGCGCCAACTGCTTAACTCAAAATACAGTCAAGAAAATAGCTCTGAAGCCGAGAAACGGCATCGACCTTAAGCACTACCGTGAAATTACGTACAATTTTCAAATTTCTTGTACTTGCTAACTTTGCGGCCTCGGGCAGCTATGTTACCATGGATGAATCACACAAGATTTGACTTTTAAGGCTAGAACTGAAGTCGCGCCAACTACTTAACTCAAAATACAGTCAAGAAAGTAGCTCTGAAGCTGAGAAACGGCATCGACCATAAGCACTACCGTGAAATTACGTACAATTTTCAAATTTCTTGTACTTGCTAACTTTGCGGCCTCGGGCAGCTATGTTACCATGGAGGAATCACACAAGATTTGACTTTTAAGGCTAGAACTGAAGTCGCGCCAACTGCTTAACTCAAAATACAGTCAAGAAAGTAGCTCTGAAGCTGAGAAACGGGATCGACCATAAGCACTACCGTGAAATTACGTACAATTTTCAAATTTCTTGTACTTGCTAACTTTGCGGCCTCGGGCAGCTATGTTACCATGGAGGAATCACACAAGATTTGACTTTTAAGGCTAGAACTGAAGTCGCGCCAACTGCTTAACTCAAAATACAGTCAAGAAAGTAGCTCTGAAGCTGAGAAACGGGATCGACCATAAGCACTACCGTGAAATTACGTACAATTTTCAAATTTCTTGTACTTGCTAACTTTGCGGCCTCGGGCAGCTATGTTACCATGGAGGAATCACACAAGATTTGACTTTTAAGGCTAGAACTGAAGTCGCGCCAACTGCTTAACTCAAAATACAGTCAAGAAAATAGCTCTGAAGCCGAGAAACGGCATCGACCATAAGCACTACCGTGAAATTACGTACAATTTTCAAATTTCTTGTACTTGCTAACTTTGCGGCCTCGGGCAGCTATGTTACCATGGAGGAATCACACAAGATTTGACTTTTAAGGCTAGAACTGAAGTCGCGCCAACTGCTTAACTCAAAATACAGTCAAGAAAGTAGCTCTGAAGCTGAGAAACGGCATCGACCATAAGCACTACCGTGAAATTACGTACAATTTTCAAATTTCTTGTACTTGCTAACTTTGCGGCCTCGTTCAGCTATGTTACCATGGAGGAATCACACAAGATTTGACTTTTAAGGCTAGAACTGAAGTCGCGCCAACTGCTTAACTCAAAATACAGTCAAGAAAATAGCTCTGAAGCCGAGAAACGGCATCGACCATAAGCACTACCGTGAAATTACGTACAATTTTCAAATTTCTTGTACTTGCTAACTTTGCGGCCTCGGGCAGCTATGTTACCATGGATGAATCACACAAGATTTGACTTTTAAGGCTAGAACTGAAGTCGCGCCAACTGCTTAACTCAAAATACAGTCAAGAAAGTAGCTCTGAAGCTGAGAAACGGCATCGACCATAAGCACTACCGTGAAATTACGTACAATTTTCAAATTTCTTGTACTTGCTAACTTTGCGGCCTCGGGCAGCTATGTTACCATGGAGGAATCACACAAGATTTGACTTTTAAGGCTAGAACTGAAGTCGCGCCAACTGCTTAACTCAAAATACAGTCAAGAAAGTAGCTCTGAAGCTGAGAAACGGCATCGACCATAAGCACTACCGTGAAATTACGTACAATTTTCAAATTTCTTGTACTTGCTAACTTTGCGGCCTCGGGCAGCTATGTTACCATGGAGGAATCACACAAGATTTGACTTTTAAGGCTAGAACTGAAGTCGCGCCAACTGCTTAACTCAAAATATAGTCAAGAAAATAGCTCTGAAGCCGAGAAACGGCATCGACCATAAGCACTAGCGTGAAATTACGTACAATTTTCAAATTTCTTGTACTTGCTAACTTTGCGGCCTCGGGCAGCTATGTTACCATGGAGGAATCACACAAGATTTGACTTTTAAGGCTAGAACTGAAGTCGCGCCAACTGCTTAACTCAAAATACAGTCAAGAAAGTAGCTCTGAAGCTGAGAAACGGGATCGACCATAAGCACTACCGTGAAATTACGTACAATTTTCAAATTTCTTGTACTTGCTAACTTTGCGGCCTCGGGCAGCTATGTTACCATGGAGGAATCACACAAGATTTGACTTTTAAGGCTAGAACTGAAGTCGCGCCAACTGCTTAACTCAAAATACAGTCAAGAAAGTAGCTCTGAAGCTGAGAAACGGGATCGACCATAAGCACTACCGTGAAATTACGTACAATTTTCAAATTTCTTGTACTTGCTAACTTTGCGGCCTCGGGCAGCTATGGAGGAATCACACAAGATTTGACTTTTAAGGCTAGAACTGAAGTCGCGCCAACTGCTTAACTCAAAATACAGTCAAGAAAGTAGCTCTGAAGCTGAGAAACGGGATCGACCATAAGCACTACCGTGAAATTACGTACAATTTTCAAATTTCTTGTACTTGCTAACTTTGCGGCCTCGGGCAGCTATGTTACCATGGAGGAACCACACAACATTTGACTTTATAGGCTAGAACTGAAGTCGCGCCAACTGCTTAACTCAAAATACAGTCAAGAAAGTAGCTCTGAAGCTGAGAAACGACATCGACCATAAGCACTACCGTGAAATTACGTACAATTTTCAAATTTCTTGTACTTGCTAACTTTGCGGCCTCGGGCAGCTATGTTACCATGGAGGAATCACACAAGATTTGACTTTTAAGGCTAGAACTGAAGTCGCGCCAACTGCTTAACTCAAAATACAGTCAAGAAAGTAGCTCTGAAGCTGAGAAACGGGATCGACCATAAGCACTACCGTGAAATTACGTACAATTTTCAAATTTCTTGTACTTGCTAACTTTGCTGCCTGGGGCAGCTATGTTACCATGGAGGAATCACACAAGATTTGACTTTTAAGGCTAGAACTGAAGTCGCGCCAACTGCTTAGCTCAAAATACAATCAAGAAAGTAGCTCTGAAGCTGAGAAACGGGATCGACCATAAGCACTACCGTGAAATTACGTACAATTTTCAAATTTCTTGTACTTGCTAACTTTGCGGCCTCGGGCAGCTATGTTACCATGGAGGAATCACACAAGATTTGACTTTTAAGGGTAGAACTGAAGTCGCGCCAACTGCTTAACTCAAAATACAGTCAAGAAAGTAGCTCTGAAGCTGAGAAACGGGATCGACCATAAGCACTACCGTGAAATTACGTACAATTTTCAAATTTCTTGTACTTGCTAACTTTGCTGCCTCGGGCAGCTATGTTACCATGGAGGAATCACACAAGATTTGACTTTTAAGGCTAGAACTGAAGTCGCGCCAACTGCTTAACTCAAAATACAGTCAAGAAAATAGCTCTGAATCCGAGAAACGGGATCGACCATAAGCACTAATGTGAAATTACGTACAATTTTCAAATTTCTTGTACTTGCTAACTTTGCGGCCTCGGGCAGCTATGTTACCATGGAGGAATCACACAAGATTTGACTTTTAAGGCTAGAACTGAAGTCGCGCCAACTGCTTAACTCAAAATACAGTCAAGAAAATAGCTCTGAAGCCGAGAAACGGCATCGACCATAAGCACTACCGTGAAATTACGTACAATTTTCAAATTTCTTGTACTTGCTAACTTTGCGGCCTCGGGCAGCTATGTTACCATGGAGGAATCACACAAGATTTGACTTTTAAGGCTAGAACTGAAGTCGCGCCAACTGCTTAACTCAAAATACAGTCAAGAAAGTAGCTCTGAAGCTGAGAAACGGCATCGACCATAAGCACTACCGTGAAATTACGTACAATTTTCAAATTTCTTGTACTTGCTAACTTTGCGGCCTCGGGCAGCTATGTTACCATGGAGGAACCACACAACATTTGACTTTATAGGCTAGAACTGAAGTCGCGCCAACTGCTTAACTCAAAATACAGTCAAGAAAGTAGCTCTGAAGCTGAGAAACGGCATCGACCATAAGCACTACCGTGAAATTACGTACAATTTTCAAATTTCTTGTACTTGCTAACTTTGCTGCCTCGGGCAGCTATGTTACCATGGAGGAATCACACAAGATTTGACTTTTAAGGCTAGAACTGAAGTCGCGCCAACTGCTTAACTCAAAATACAGTCAAGAAAGTAGCTCTGAAGCTGAGAAACGAGATCGACCATAAGCACTACGTGAAATTACGTACAATTTTCAAATTTCTTGTACTTGCTAACTTTGCGGCCTCGGGCAGCTATGTTACCATGGAGGAATCACACAAGATTTGACTTTTAAGGCTAGAACTGAAGTCGCGCCAACTGCTTAACTCAAAATACAGTCAAGAAAATAGCTCTGAAGCCGAGAAACGGCATCGACCATAAGCACTACCGTGAAATTACGTACAATTTTCAAATTTCTTGTACTTGCTAACTTTGCGGCCTCGGGCAGCTATGTTACCATGGAGGAATCACACAAGATTTGACTTTTAAGGCTAGAACTGAAGTCGCGCCAACTGCTTAACTCAAAATACAATCAAGAAAGTAGCTCTGAAGCTGAGAAACGGCATCGACCATAAGCACTACCGTGAAATTACGTACAATTTTCAAATTTCTTGTACTTGCTAACTTTGCGGCCTCGGGCAGCTATGTTACCATGGAGGAACCACACAACATTTGACTTTATAGGCTAGAACTGAAGTCGCGCCAACTGCTTAACTCAAAATACAGTCAAAAAAGTAGCTCTGAAGCTGAGAAACGGCATCGACCATAAGCACTACCGTGAAATTACGTACAATTTTCAAATTTCTTGTACTTGCTAACTTTGCGGCCTCGGGCAGCTATGTTACCATGGAGGAATCACACAAGATTTGACTTTTAAGGCTAGAACTGAAGTCGCGCCAACTGCTTAACTCAAAATACAGTCAAGAAAATAGCTCTGAAGCCGAGAAACGGCATCGACCATAAGCACTACCGTGAAATTACGTACAATTTTCAAATTTCTTGTACTTGCTAACTGTGCGGCCTCGGGCAGCTATGTTACCATGGAGGAACCACACAACATTTGACTTTATAGGCTAGAACTGAAGTCGCGCCAACTGCTTAACCCAAAATACAGTCAAGAAAGTAGCTCTGAAGCTGACAAACGGCATCGACCATAAGCACTACCGTGAAATTACGTACAATTTTCAAATTTCTTGTACTTGCTAACTTTGCGGCCTCGGGCAGCTATGTTACCATGGAGGAACCACACAACATTTGACTTTTAAGGCTAGAACTGAAGTCGCGCCAACTGCGTAACTCAAAATACAGTCAAGAAAGTAGCTCTGAAGCTGAGAAACGGGATCGACCATAAGCACTACCGTGAAATTACGTACAATTTTCAAATTTCTTGTACTTGCTAACTTTGCGGCCTCGGGCAGCTATGTTACCATGGAGGAATCACACAAGATTTGACTTTTAAGGGTAGAACTGAAGTCGCGCCAACTGCTTAACTCAAAATACAGTCAAGAAAGTAGCTCTGAAGCTGAGAAACGGGATCGACCATAAGCACTACCGTGAAATTACGTACAATTTTCAAATTTCTTGTACTTGCTAACTTTGCGGCCTCGGGCAGCTATGTTACCATGGAGGAATCACACAAGATTTGACTTTTAAGGCTAGAACTGAAGTCGCGCCAACTGCTTAACTCAAAATACAGTCAAGAAAATAGCTCTGAAGCCGAGAAACGGCATCGACCATAAGCACTACCGTGAAATTACGTACAATTTTCAAATTTCTTGTACTTGCTAACTTTGCGGCCTCGGGCAGCTATGTTAACATGGAGGAATCACACAAGATTTGACTTTTAAGGCTAGAACTGAAGTCGCGCCAACTGCTTAACTCAAAATACAGTCAAGAAAGTAGCTCTGAAGCTGAGAAACGGCATCGACCATAAGCACTACCGTGAAATTACGTACAATTTTCAAATTTCTTGTACTTGCTAACTTTGCGGCCTCGGGCAGCTATGTTACCATGGAGGAATCACACAAGATTTGACTTTTAAGGCTAGAACTGAAGTCGCGCCAACTGCTTAACTCAAAATACAGTCAAGAAAGTAGCTCTGAAGCTGAGAAACGGCATCGACCATAAGCACTACCGTGAAATTACGTACAATTTTCAAATTTCTTGTACTTGCTAACTTTGCGGCCTCGGGCAGCTATGTTACCATGGAGGAATCACACAAGATTTGACTTTTAAGGCTAGAACTGAAGTCGCGCCAACTGCTTAACTCAAAATACAGTCAAGAAAATAGCTCTGAAGCCGAGAAACGGCATCGACCATAAGCACTACCGTGAAATTACGTACAATTTTCAAATTTCTTGTACTTGCTAACTTTGCGGCCTCGGGCAGCTATGTTACCATGGAGGAATCACACAAGATTTGACTTTTAAGGCTAGAACTGAAGTCGCGCCAACTGCTTAACTCAAAATACAGTCAAGAAAGTAGCTCTGAAGCTGAGAAACGGCATCGACCATAAGCACTACCGTGAAATTACGTACAATTTTCAAATTTCTTGTACTTGCTAACTTTGCGGCCTCGGGCAGCTATGTTACCATGGAGGAATCACACATGATTTGATTTTTAAGGCTAGAACTGAAGTCGCGCCAACTGCTTAACTCAAAATACAGTCAAGAAAGTAGTTCTGAAGCTGAGAAACGGCATCGACCATAAGCACTACCGTGAAATTACGTACAATTTTCAAATTTCTTGTACTTGCTAACTTTGCGGCCTCGGGCAGCTATGTTACCATGGAGGAACCACACAACATTTGACTTTATAGGCTAGAACTGAAGTCGCGCCAACTGCTTAACTCAAAATACAGTCAAGAAAGTAGCTCTGAAGCTGAGAAACGGCATCGACCATAAGCACTACCGTGAAATTACGTACAATTTTCAAATTTCTTGTACTTGCTAACTTTGCGGCCTCGGGCAGCTATGTTACCAGGGAGGAATCACACAAGATTTGATTTTTAAGGCTAGAACTGAAGTCGCGCCAACTGCTTAACTCAAAATACAGTCAAGAAAGTAGTTCTGAAGCTGAGAAACGGCATCGACCATAAGCACTACCGTGAAATTACGTACAATTTTCAAATTTCTTGTACTTGCTAACTTTGCGGCCTCGGGCAGCTATGTTACCATGGAGGAACCACACAACATTTGACTTTATAGGCTAGAACTGAAGTCGCGCCAACTGCTTAACTCAAAATACAGTCAAGAAAATAGCTCTGAATCCGAGAAACGGGATCGACCATAAGCACTAATGTGAAATTACGTACGATTTCCAAATTTCTTGTACTTGCTAACTTTGCGACCTCGGGCAGCTATGTTACCATGGAGGAATCACACAAGATTTGACTTTTAAGGCTAGAACTGAAGTCGCGCCAACTGTTTAGCTCTAAATACAGTCAAGAAAATAGCTCTGAAGCCGAGAAACGGCATCGACCATAAGCACTAACGTGAAATTACGTACAATTTTCAAATTTCTTGTACTTGCTAACTTTGCGGCCTCGGGCAGCTATGTTACCATGGAGGAACCACACAACATTTGACTTTATAGGCTAGAACTGAAGTCGCGCCAACTGCTTAAATCAAAATACAGTCAAGAAAATAGCTCTGAATCCGAGAAACGGGATCGACCATAAGCACTAATGTGAAATTACGTACAATTTCCAAATTTCTTGTACTTGCTAACTTTGCGACCTCGGGCAGCTATGTTACCATGGAGGAATCACACAAGATTTGACTTTTAAGGCTAGAACTGAAGTCGCGCCAACTGTTTAGCTCTAAATACAGTCAAGAAAATAGCTCTGAAGCCGAGAAACGGCATCGACCATAAGCACTACCGTGAAATTACGTACAATTTTCAAAATTTCTTGTACTTGCTAACTTTGCGGCCTCGGGCAGCTATGTTACCATGGAGGAACCACACAAGATTTGACTTTATAGGCTAGAACTGAAGTCGCGCCAACTGCTTAACTCAAAATACAGTCAAGAAAATAGCTCTGAAGCCGGGAAACGGCATCGACCATAAGCACTACCGTGAAATTACGTACAATTTTCAAATTTCTTGTACTTGCTAACTTTGCGGCCTCGGGCAGCTATGTTACCATGGAGGAACCACACAACATTTGACTTTATAGGCTAGAACTGAAGTCGCGCCAACTGTTTAGCTCTAAATACAGTCAAGAAAATAGCTCTGAAGCCGAGAAACGGCATCGACCATAAGCACTACCGTGAAATTACGTACAATTTTCAAATTTCTTGTACTTGCTAACTTTGCGGCCTCGGGCAGCTATGCTACCATGAAGGAACCACACAAGATTTGACTTTTAAGGCTAGAACTGAAGTCGCGCCAACTGCTTAACTCAAAATACAGTCAAGAAAGTAGCTCTGAAGCTGAGAAACGGCATCGACCATAAGCACTACCGTGAAATTACGTACAATTTTCAAATTTCTTGTACTTGCTAACTTTGCGGCCTCGGGCAGCTATGTTACCATGGAGGAATCACACAAGATTTGATTTTTAAGGCTAGAACTGAAGTCGCGCCAACTGCTTAACTCAAAATACAGTCAAGAAAGTAGTTCTGAAGCTGAGAAACGGCATCGACCATAAGCACTACCGTGAAATTACGTACAATTTTCAAATTTCTTGTACTTGCTAACTTTGCGGCCTCGGGCAGCTATGCTACCATGAAGGAACCACACAAGATTTGACTTTTAAGGCTAGAACTGAAGTCGCGCCAACTGCTTAACTCAAAATACAGTCAAGAAAGTAGCTCTGAAGCTGAGAAACGGCATCGACCATAAGCACTACCGTGAAATTACGTACAATTTTCAAATTTCTTGTACTTGCTAACTTTGCGGCCTCGGGCAGCTATGTTACCATGGAGGAATCACACAAGATTTGATTTTTAAGGCTAGAACTGAAGTCGCGCCAACTGCTTAACTCAAAATACAGTCAAGAAAGTAGCTCTGAAGCTGAGAAACGGCATCGATCATAAGCACTACCGTGAAATTACGTACAATTTTCAAATTTCTTGTACTTGCTAACTTTGAGGCCTCGGGCAGCTATGTTACCATGCAGGAACCACACAACATTTGACTTTATAGGCTAGAACTGAAGTCGCGAAAACTGCTTAACTCAAAATACAGTCAAGAAAGTAGTTCTGAAGCTGAGAAACGGCATCGACCATAAGCACTACCGTGAAATTACGTACAATTTTCAAATTTCTTGTACTTGCTAACTTTGCGGCCTCGGGCAGCCATGTTACCATGGAGGAATCACACAAGATTTGACTTTTAAGGCTAGAACTGAAGTCGCGCCAACTGCTTAACTCAAAATACAGTTAAGAAAGTAGCTCTGAAGCCGAGAAACGGCATCGACCATAAGCACTACCGTGAAATTACGTACAATTTTCAAATTTCTTGTACTTGCTAACTTTGCGACCTCGGGCAGCTATGTTACCATGGAGGAATCACACAAGATTTGACTTTTAAGGCTAGAACTGAAGTCGCGCCAACTGCTTAACTCAAAATACAGTCAAGAAAGTAGCTCTGAAGCTGAGAAACGGCATCGACCATAAGCACTACCGTGAAATTAGGTACAATTTTCAAATTTCTTGTACTTGCTAACTTTGCGACCTCGGGCAGCTATGTTACCATGGAGGAATCAGACAAGATTTTACTTTTAAGGCTAGAACTGAAGTCGCGCCAACTGCTTAACTCAAAATACAGTCAAGAAAGTAGCTCTGAAGCTGAGAAACGGGATCGACCATAAGCACTACCGTGAAATTACGTACAATTTTCAAATTTCTTGTACTTGCTAACTTTGCGACCTCGGGCAGCTATGTTACCATGGAGGAATCACACAAGATTTTACTTTTAAGGCTAGAACTGAAGTCGCGCCAACTGCTTAACTCAAAATACAGTTAAGAAAGTAGCTCTGAAGCCGACAAACGGGATCGACCATAAGCACTACCGTGAAATTACGTACAATTTTCAAATTTCTTGTACTTGCTAACTTTGCGACCTCGGGCAGCTATGTTACTATGGAAGAACCACACAAGATTTGACTTTATAGGCTAGAACTGAAGTCGCGCCAACTGCTTAACTCAAAATACAGTCAAGAAAATAGCTCTGAAGCCGAGAAACGGCATCGACCATAAGCACTACCGTGAAATTACGTACAATTTTCAAATGTCTTGTACTTGCTAACTTTGCGACCTCGGGCAGCAATGTTACCATGGAGGAATCACACAAGATTTGACTTTATAGGCTAGAACTGAAGTCGCGCCAACTGCTTAACTCAAAATACAGTCAAGAAAGTAGCTCTGAAGCCGACAAACGGCATCGACCATAAACACTACCGTGAAATTACGTACAATTTTCAAATTTCTTGTACTTGCTAACTTTGCGGCCTCGGGCAGCTATGTTACCATGGAGGAACCACACAACATTTGACTTTATAGGCTAGAACTGAAGTCGCGCCAACTGCTTAACTCAAAATACAGTCAAGAAAGTAGCTCTGAAGCTGAGAAACGGGATCGACCATAAGCACTACCGTGAAATTACGTACAATTTTCAAATTTCTTGTACTTGCTAACTTTGCGGCCTCGGGCAGCACTACTGTGAAATTACGCACAATTTTCAAATTTCTTGTACTTGCTAACTTTGCGGCCTCGGGCAGCTATGTTACCATGGAGGAACCACACAACATTTGACTTTATAGGCTAGAACTGAAGTCGCGCCAACTGTTTAACTCAAAATACAGTCAAGAAAATAGCTCTGAAGCCGAGAAACGGCATCGACCATAAGCACTACCGTGAAATTACGTACAATTTTCAAATTTCTTGTACTTGCTAACTTTGCGGCCTCGGGCAGCTATGTTACCATGGAGGAACCACACAACATTTGACTTTATAGGCTAGAACTGAAGTCGCGCCAACTGCTTAACTCAAAATACAGTCAAGAAAGTAGCTCTGAAGCTGAGAAACGGCATCGACCATAAGCACTACCGTGAAATTACGTACAATTTTCAAATGTCTTGTACTTGCTAACTTTGCGGCCTCGGGCAGCTATGTTACCATGGAGGAACCACACAACATTTGACTTTATAGGCTAGAACTGAAGTCGCGCCAACTGCTTAACTCAAAATACAGTCAAGAAAGTAGCTCTGAAGCTGAGAAACGGGATCGACCATAAGCACTACCGTGAAATTACGTACAATTTTCAAATTTCTTGTACTTGCTAACTTTGCGGCCTCGGGCAGCTATGTTACCATGGAGGAATCACACAAGATTTGACTTTTAAGGCTAGAACTGAAGTCGCGCCAACTGCCTAACTCAAAATACAGTCAAGAAAGTAGCTCTGAAGCTGAGAAACGGGATCGACCATAAGCACTACCGTGAAATTACGTACAATTTTCAAATTTCTTGTACTTGCTAACTTTGCGGCCTCGGGCAGCACTACTGTGAAATTACGCACAATTTTCAAATTTCTTGTACTTGCTAACTTTGCGGCCTCGGGCAGCTATGTTACCATGGAGGAACCACACAACATTTGACTTTATAGGCTAGAACTGAAGTCGCGCCAACTGTTTAACTCAAAATACAGTCAAGAAAATAGCTCTGAAGCCGAGAAACGGCATCGACCATAAGCACTACCGTGAAATTACGTACAATTTTCAAATTTCTTGTACTTGCTAACTTTGCGGCCTCGGGCAGCTATGTTACCATGGAGGAACCACACAACATTTGACTTTATAGGCTAGAACTGAAGTCGCGCCAACTGCTTAAATCAAAATACAGTCAAGAAAGTAGCTCTGACGCTGAGAAACGGGACCGACCATAAGCACTATCGTGAAATTACGTCCAATTTTCAAATTTCTTATACTTGCTAACTTTGCGGCCTCGGGCAGCTATGTTACCATGGAGGAATCACACAAGATTTGACTTTTAAGGCTAGAACTGAAGTCGCGCCAACTGCTTAACTCAAAATACAGTCAAGAAAATAGCTCTGAAGCCGAGAAACGGGATCGACCATAAGCACTAATGTGAAATTACGTACAATTTCCAAATTTCTTGTGCTTGCTAACTTTGCGACCTCGGGCAGCAATGTTACCATGGAGGAATCACACAAGATTTGACTTTATAGGCTAGAACTGAAGTCGCGCCAACTGCTTAACTCAAAATACA
The DNA here is from genome assembly GCA_958301585.1 of Merodon equestris. NCBI lineage: Eukaryota > Metazoa > Arthropoda > Insecta > Diptera > Syrphidae > Merodon > Merodon equestris. Next base: position 48,512,767 of record OY284415.1, on the reverse strand, counting down.
GTCAAGAAAATAGCTCTGAAGCCGAGAAACGGCATCGACCATAAGCACTACCGTGAAATTACGTACAATTTTCAAATTTCTTGTACTTGCTAACTTTGCGGCCTCGGGCAGCTATGTTACCATGGAGGAATCACACAAGATTTGACTTTTAAGGCTAGACCTGAAGTCGCGCCAACTGCTTAACTCAAAATACAGTTAAGAAAGTAGCTCTGTAGCCGAGAAACGGGATCGACCATAAGCACTAATGTGAAATTACGTACAATTTTCAAATTTCTTGTACTTGCTAACTTTGCGACCTCGGGCAGCTATGTTACCATGGAGGAACCACACAACATTTGACTTTATAGGCTAGAACTGAAGTCGCGCCAACTGCTTAACTCAAAATACAGTCAAGAAAATAGCTCTGAAGCCGAGAAACGGGATCGACCATAAGCACTAATGTGAAATTACGTACAATTTTCAAATTTCTTGTACTTGCTAAATTTGCGGCCTCGGGCAGCTATGTTACCATGGAGGAACCACACAACATTTGACTTTATAGGCTAGAACTGAAGTCGCGCCAACTGCTTAACTCAAAATACAGTCAAGAAAGTAGCTCTGAAGCCGAGAAACGGCATCGACCATAAGCACTACTGTGCAATTACGTACAATTTTCAAATTTCTTGTACTTGCTAACTTTGCGGCCTCGGGCAGCCATGTTACCATGGAGGAACCACACAACATTTGACTTTATAGGCTAGAACTGAAGTCGCGCCAACTGCTTAACTCAAAATACAGTCAAGAAAGTAGCTCTGAAGCCGAGAAACGGCATCGACCATAAGCACTACCGTGAAATTACGTACAATTTTCAAATTTCTTGTACTTGCTAACTTTGCGGCCTCGGGCAGCTATGTTACCATGGAGGAACCACACAACATTTGACTTTATAGGCTAGAACTGAAGTCGCGCCAACTGCTTAACTCAAAATACAGTCAAGAAAATAGCTCTGAAGCAGAGAAACGGCATCGACCATAAGCACTAATGTGAAATTACGTACAATTTTCAAATTTCTTGTACTTGCTAACTTTGCGGCCTCGGGCAGCTATGTTACCATGGAGGAACCACACAACATTTGACTTTATAGGCTAGAACTGAAGTCGCGCCAACTGCTTAATTCAAAATACAGTCAAGAAAGTAGCTCTGAAGCCGAGAAACGGCATCGACCATAAGCACTACCGTGAAATTACGTACAATTTTCAAATTTCTTGTACTTGCTAACTTTGCGACCTCGGGCAGCTATGTTACAATGGAGGAATCACACAAGATTTGACTTTTAAGGCTAGAACTGAAGTCGCGCCAACTGCTTAACTCAAAATACAGTCAAGAAAGTAGCTCTGAAGCCGAGAAACGGGATCGACCATAAGCACTAATGTGAAATTACGTACAATTTTCAAATTTCTTGTACTTGCTAATTTTGCGACCTCGGGCAGCTATGTTACCATGGAGGAACCACACAACATTTGACTTTATAGGCTAGAACTGAAGTCGCGCCAACTGCTTAATTCAAAATACAGTCAAGAAAGTAGCTCTGAAGCCGAGAAACGGCATCGACCATAAGCACTACCGTGAAATTACGTACAATTTTCAAATTTCTTGTACTTGCTAACTTTGCGACCTCGGGCAGCTATGTTACCATGGAGGAATCACACAAGATTTGACTTTTAAGGCTAGAACTGAAGTCGCGCCAACAGCTTAACTCAAAATACAGTCAAGAAAGTAGCTCTGAAGCTGAGAAACGGCATCGACCATAAGCACTACCGTGAAATTACGTACAATTTTCAAATTTCTTGTACTTGCTAACTTTGCGGCCTCGGGCAGCTATGTTACCATGGAGGAACCACACAACATTTGACTTTATAGGCTAGAACTGAAGTCGCGCCAACCGCTTAACTCAAAATACAGTCAAGAAAATAGCTCTGAAGCCGAGAAACGGGATCGACCATAAGCACTAATGTGAAATTACGTACAATTTTCAAATTTCTTGTACTTGCTAACTTTGCGGCCTCGGGCAGCTATGTTACCATGGAGGAACCACACAACATTTGACTTTATAGGCTAGAACTGAAGTCGCGCCAACTGCTTAACTCAAAATACAGTCAAGAAAGTAGCTCTGAAGCCGAGAAACGGCATCGACCATAAGCACTACTGTGCAATTACGTACAATTTTCAAATTTCTTGTACTTGCTAAGTTTGCGGCCTCGGGCAGCCATGTTACCATGGAGGAACCACACAACATTTGACTTTATAGGCTAGAACTGAAGTCGCGCCAACTGCTTAACTCAAAATACAGTCAAGAAAGTAGCTCTGAAGCCGAGAAACGGCATCGACCATAAGCACTACCGTGAAATTACGTACAATTTTCAAATTTCTTGTACTTGCTAACTTTGCGACCTCGGGCAGCTATGTTACCATGGAGGAATCACACAAGATTTGACTTTTAAGGCTAGAACTGAAGTCGCGCCAACTGCTTAACTCAAAATACAGTCAAGAAAGTAGCTCTGAAGCTGAGAAACGGCATCGACCATAAGCACTACCGTGAAATTACGTACAATTTTCAAATTTCTTGTACTTGCTAACTTTGCGACCTCGGGCAGCTATGTTACCATGGAGGAACCACACAACATTTGACTTTATAGGCTAGAACTGAAGTCGCGCCAACTGCTTAACTCAAAATACAGTCAAGAAAGTAGCTCTGAAGCTGAGAAACGGCATCGACCATAAGCACTACCGTGAAATTACGTACAATTTTCAAATTTCTTGTACTTGCTAACTTTGCGACCTCGGGCAGCTATGTTACTATGGAAGAACCACACAAGATTTGACTTTATAGGCTAGAACTGAAGTCGCACCAACTGCTTAACTCAAAATACAGTCAAGAAAGTAGCTCTGAAGCTGAGAAACGGCATCGACCATAAGCACTACCGTGAAATTACGTACAATTTTCAAATTTCTTGTATTTGCTAACTTTGCGGCCTCGGGCAGCTATGTTACCATGGAGGAATCACACAAGATTTGACTTTTAAGGCTAGAACTGAAGTCGCGCCAACTGCTTAACTCAAAATACAGTCAAGAAAGTAGCTCTGAAGCTGAGAAACGGCATCGACCATAAGCACTACCGTGAAATTACGTACAATTTTCAAATTTCTTGTACTTGCTAACTTTGCGGCCTCGGGCAGCTATGTTACCATGGAGGAACCACACAACATTTGACTTTATAGGCTAGAACTGAAGTCGCGCCAACTGCTTAACTCAAAATACAGTCAAGAAAGTAGCTCTGAAGCCGAGAAACGGCATCGACCATAAGCACTACCGTGAAATTACGTACAATTTTCAAATTTCTTGTACTTGCTAACTTTGCGGCCTCGGGCAGCTATGTTACCATGGAGGAACCACACAACATTTGACTTTATAGGCTAGAACTGAAGTCGCGCCAACTGCTTAACTCAAAATACAGTCAAGAAAATAGCTCTGAAGCCGAGAAACGGCATCGACCATAAGCACTACCGTGAAATTACGTACAATTTTCAAATTTCTTGTACTTGCTAACTTTGCGGCCTCGGGCAGCTATGTTACCATGGAGGAATCACACAAGATTTGACTTTTAAGGCTAGAACTGAAGTCGCGCCAACTGCTTAACTCAAAATACAGTCAAGAAAGTAGCTCTGAAGCTGAGAAACGGGATCGACCATAAGCACTACCGTGAAATTACGTACAATTTTCAAATTTCTTGTACGTGCTAACTTTGCGGCCTCGGGCAGCTATGTTACCATGGAGGAACCACACAACATTTGACTTTATAGGCTAGAACTGAAGTCGCGCCAACTGCTTAACTCGAAATACAGTCAAGAAAGTAGCTCTGAAGCTGAGAAACGGCATCGACCATAAGCACTACCGTGAAATTACGTACAATTTTCAAATTTCTTGTACTTGCTAACTTTGCGGCCTCGGGCAGCTATGTTACTATGGAAGAACCACACAAGATTTGACTTTATAGGCTAGAACTGAAGTCGCGCCAACTGCTTAACTCAAAATACAGTCAAGAAAGTAGCTCTGAAGCTGAGAAACGGCATCGACCATAAGCACTACCGTGAAATTACGTACAATTTTCAAATTTCTTGTACTTGCTAACTTTGCGGCCTCGGGCAGCTATGTTACCATGGAGGAATCACACAAGATTTGACTTTTAAGGCTAGAACTGAAGTCGCGCCAACTGCTTAACTCAAAATACAGTCAAGAAAGTAGCTCTGAAGCTGAGAAACGGGATCGACCATAAGCACTACCGTGAAATTACGTGCAATTTTCAAATTTCTTGTACTTGCTAATTTGCGGCCTCGGGCAGCTATGTTACCATGGAGGAATCACACAAGATTTGACTTTTAAGGCTAGAACTGAAGTCGCGCCAACTGCTTAACTCAAAATACAGTCAAGAAAGTAGCTCTGAAGCTGAGAAACGGGATCGACCATAAGCACTACCGTGAAATTACGTACAATTTTGAAATTTCTTGTACTTGCTAATTTTGCGGCCTCGGGCAGCTATGTTACCATGGAGGAACCACACAACATTTGACTTTATAGGCTAGAACTGAAGTCGCGCCAACTGCTTAACTCGAAATACAGTCAAGAAAGTAGCTCTGAAGCTGAGAAACGGGATCGACCAGAAGCACTACCGTGAAATTACGTACAATTTTCAAATTTCTTGTACTTGCTAACTTTGCGGCCTCGGGCAGCTATGTTACCATGGAGGAACCACACAACATTTGACTTTATAGGCTAGAACTGAAGTCGCGCCAACTGCTTAACTCAAAATACAGTCAAGAAAATAGCTCTGAAGCCGAGAAACGACATCGACCATAAGCACTACTGTGAAATTACGTACAATTTTCAAATTTCTTGTACTTGCTAACTTTGCGGCCTCGGGCAGCTATGTTACCATGGAGGAATCACACAAGATTTGACTTTTAAGGCTAGAACTGAAGTCGCGCCAACTGCCTAACTCAAAATACAGTCAAGAAAGTAGCTCTGAAGCTGAGAAACGGGATCGACCATAAGCACTACCGTGAAATTACGTACAATTTTCAAATTTCTTGTACTTGCTAACTTTGCGGCCTCGGGCAGCTATGTTACCATGGAGGAACCACACAACATTTGACTTTATAGGCTAGAACTGAAGTCGCGCCAACTGCTTAACTCAAAATACAGTCAAGAAAATAGCTCTGAAGCCGAGAAACGACATCGACCATAAGCACTACTGTGAAATTACGTACAATTTTCAAATTTCTTGTACTTGCTAACTTTGCGGCCTCGGGCAGCTATGTTACCATGGAGGAATCACACAAGATTTGACTTTTAAGGCTAGAACTGAAGTCGCGCCAACTGCCTAACTCAAAATACAGTCAAGAAAGTAGCTCTGAAGCTGAGAAACGGGATCGACCATAAGCACTACCGTGAAATTACGTACAATTTTCAAATTTCTTGTACTTGCTAACTTTGCGGCCTCGGGCAGCACTACTGTGAAATTACGCACAATTTTCAAATTTCTTGTACTTGCTAACTTTGCGGCCTCGGGCAGCTATGTTACCATGGAGGAATCACACAAGATTTGACTTTTAAGGCTAGAACTGAAGTCGCGCCAACTGCCTAACTCAAAATACAGTCAAGAAAGTAGCTCTGAAGCTGAGAAACGGGATCGACCATAAGCACTACCGTGAAATTACGTACAATTTTCAAATTTCTTGTACTTGCTAACTTTGCGGCCTCGGGCAGCTATGTTACCATGGAGGAACCACACAACATTTGACTTTATAGGCTAGAACTGAAGTCGCGCCAACTGCTTAACTCAAAATACAGTCAAGAAAATAGCTCTGAAGCCGAGAAACGACATCGACCATAAGCACTACTGTGAAATTACGTACAATTTTCAAATTTCTTGTACTTGCTAACTTTGCGGCCTCGGGCAGCTATGTTACCATGGAGGAATCACACAAGATTTGACTTTTAAGGCTAGAACTGAAGTCGCGCCAACTGCCTAACTCAAAATACAGTCAAGAAAGTAGCTCTGAAGCTGAGAAACGGGATCGACCATAAGCACTACCGTGAAATTACGTACAATTTTCAAATTTCTTGTACTTGCTAACTTTGCGGCCTCGGGCAGCTATGTTACCATGGAGGAACCACACAACATTTGACTTTATAGGCTAGAACTGAAGTCGCGCCAACTGCTTAAATCAAAATACAGTCAAGAAAGTAGCTCTGACGCTGAGAAACGGGACCGACCATAAGCACTACCGTGAAATTACGTCCAATTTTCAAATTTCTTATACTTGCTAACTTTGCGGCCTCGGGCAGCTATGTTACCATGGAGGAATCACACAAGATTTGACTTTTAAGGCTAGAACTGAAGTCGCGCCAACTGCTTAACTCAAAATACAGTCAAGAAAATAGCTCTGAAGCCGAGAAACGGGATCGACCATAAGCACTAATGTGAAATTACGTACAATTTCCAAATTTCTTGTGCTTGCTAACTTTGCGACCTCGGGCAGCAATGTTACCATGGAGGAATCACACAAGATTTGACTTTATAGGCTAGAACTGAAGTCGCGCCAACTGCTTAACTCAAAATACAGTCAAGAAAATAGCTCTGAAGCCGAGAAACGGCATCGACCATAAGCACTACCGTGAAATTACGTACAATTTTCAAATTTCTTGTACTTGCTAACTTTGCGGCCTCGGGCAGCTATGTTACCATGGAGGAATCACACAAGATTTGACTTTTAAGGCTAGACCTGAAGTCGCGCCAACTGCTTAACTCAAAATACAGTTAAGAAAGTAGCTCTGTAGCCGAGAAACGGGATCGACCATAAGCACTAATGTGAAATTACGTACAATTTTCAAATTTCTTGTACTTGCTAACTTTGCGACCTCGGGCAGCTATGTTACCATGGAGGAACCACACAACATTTGACTTTATAGGCTAGAACTGAAGTCGCGCCAACTGCTTAACTCAAAATACAGTCAAGAAAATAGCTCTGAAGCCGAGAAACGGGATCGACCATAAGCACTAATGTGAAATTACGTACAATTTTCAAATTTCTTGTACTTGCTAAATTTGCGGCCTCGGGCAGCTATGTTACCATGGAGGAACCACACAACATTTGACTTTATAGGCTAGAACTGAAGTCGCGCCAACTGCTTAACTCAAAATACAGTCAAGAAAGTAGCTCTGAAGCCGAGAAACGGCATCGACCATAAGCACTACTGTGCAATTACGTACAATTTTCAAATTTCTTGTACTTGCTAACTTTGCGGCCTCGGGCAGCCATGTTACCATGGAGGAACCACACAACATTTGACTTTATAGGCTAGAACTGAAGTCGCGCCAACTGCTTAACTCAAAATACAGTCAAGAAAGTAGCTCTGAAGCCGAGAAACGGCATCGACCATAAGCACTACCGTGAAATTACGTACAATTTTCAAATTTCTTGTACTTGCTAACTTTGCGGCCTCGGGCAGCTATGTTACCATGGAGGAACCACACAACATTTGACTTTATAGGCTAGAACTGAAGTCGCGCCAACTGCTTAACTCAAAATACAGTCAAGAAAATAGCTCTGAAGCAGAGAAACGGCATCGACCATAAGCACTAATGTGAAATTACGTACAATTTTCAAATTTCTTGTACTTGCTAACTTTGCGGCCTCGGGCAGCTATGTTACCATGGAGGAACCACACAACATTTGACTTTATAGGCTAGAACTGAAGTCGCGCCAACTGCTTAATTCAAAATACAGTCAAGAAAGTAGCTCTGAAGCCGAGAAACGGCATCGACCATAAGCACTACCGTGAAATTACGTACAATTTTCAAATTTCTTGTACTTGCTAACTTTGCGACCTCGGGCAGCTATGTTACAATGGAGGAATCACACAAGATTTGACTTTTAAGGCTAGAACTGAAGTCGCGCCAACTGCTTAACTCAAAATACAGTCAAGAAAGTAGCTCTGAAGCCGAGAAACGGGATCGACCATAAGCACTAATGTGAAATTACGTACAATTTTCAAATTTCTTGTACTTGCTAATTTTGCGACCTCGGGCAGCTATGTTACCATGGAGGAACCACACAACATTTGACTTTATAGGCTAGAACTGAAGTCGCGCCAACTGCTTAATTCAAAATACAGTCAAGAAAGTAGCTCTGAAGCCGAGAAACGGCATCGACCATAAGCACTACCGTGAAATTACGTACAATTTTCAAATTTCTTGTACTTGCTAACTTTGCGACCTCGGGCAGCTATGTTACCATGGAGGAATCACACAAGATTTGACTTTTAAGGCTAGAACTGAAGTCGCGCCAACAGCTTAACTCAAAATACAGTCAAGAAAGTAGCTCTGAAGCTGAGAAACGGCATCGACCATAAGCACTACCGTGAAATTACGTACAATTTTCAAATTTCTTGTACTTGCTAACTTTGCGGCCTCGGGCAGCTATGTTACCATGGAGGAACCACACAACATTTGACTTTATAGGCTAGAACTGAAGTCGCGCCAACCGCTTAACTCAAAATACAGTCAAGAAAATAGCTCTGAAGCCGAGAAACGGGATCGACCATAAGCACTAATGTGAAATTACGTACAATTTTCAAATTTCTTGTACTTGCTAACTTTGCGGCCTCGGGCAGCTATGTTACCATGGAGGAACCACACAACATTTGACTTTATAGGCTAGAACTGAAGTCGCGCCAACTGCTTAACTCAAAATACAGTCAAGAAAGTAGCTCTGAAGCCGAGAAACGGCATCGACCATAAGCACTACTGTGCAATTACGTACAATTTTCAAATTTCTTGTACTTGCTAAGTTTGCGGCCTCGGGCAGCCATGTTACCATGGAGGAACCACACAACATTTGACTTTATAGGCTAGAACTGAAGTCGCGCCAACTGCTTAACTCAAAATACAGTCAAGAAAGTAGCTCTGAAGCCGAGAAACGGCATCGACCATAAGCACTACCGTGAAATTACGTACAATTTTCAAATTTCTTGTACTTGCTAACTTTGCGACCTCGGGCAGCTATGTTACCATGGAGGAATCACACAAGATTTGACTTTTAAGGCTAGAACTGAAGTCGCGCCAACTGCTTAACTCAAAATACAGTCAAGAAAGTAGCTCTGAAGCTGAGAAACGGCATCGACCATAAGCACTACCGTGAAATTACGTACAATTTTCAAATTTCTTGTACTTGCTAACTTTGCGACCTCGGGCAGCTATGTTACCATGGAGGAACCACACAACATTTGACTTTATAGGCTAGAACTGAAGTCGCGCCAACTGCTTAACTCAAAATACAGTCAAGAAAGTAGCTCTGAAGCTGAGAAACGGCATCGACCATAAGCACTACCGTGAAATTACGTACAATTTTCAAATTTCTTGTACTTGCTAACTTTGCGACCTCGGGCAGCTATGTTACTATGGAAGAACCACACAAGATTTGACTTTATAGGCTAGAACTGAAGTCGCGCCAACTGCTTAACTCAAAATACAGTCAAGAAAGTAGCTCTGAAGCTGAGAAACGGCATCGACCATAAGCACTACCGTGAAATTACGTACAATTTTCAAATTTCTTGTATTTGCTAACTTTGCGGCCTCGGGCAGCATGTTACCATGGAGGAACCACACAACATTTGACTTTATAGGCTAGAACTGAAGTCGCGCCAACTGCTTAACTCAAAATACAGTCAAGAAAGTAGCTCTGAAGCTGAGAAACGGCATCGACCATAAGCACTACCGTGAAATTACGTACAATTTTCAAATTTCTTGTATTTGCTAACTTTGCGGCCTCGGGCAGCTATGTTACCATGGAGGAACCACACAACATTTGACTTTATAGGCTAGAACTGAAGTCGCGCCAACTGCTTAATTCAAAATACAGTCAAGAAAGTAGCTCTGAAGCCGAGAAACGGCATCGACCATAAGCACTACCGTGAAATTACGTACAATTTTCAAATTTCTTGTACTTGCTAACTTTGCGACCTCGGGCAGCTATGTTACAATGGAGGAATCACACAAGATTTGACTTTTAAGGCTAGAACTGAAGTCGCGCCAACTGCTTAACTCAAAATACAGTCAAGAAAGTAGCTCTGAAGCCGAGAAACGGGATCGACCATAAGCACTAATGTGAAATTACGTACAATTTTCAAATTTCTTGTACTTGCTAATTTTGCGACCTCGGGCAGCTATGTTACCATGGAGGAACCACACAACATTTGACTTTATAGGCTAGAACTGAAGTCGCGCCAACTGCTTAATTCAAAATACAGTCAAGAAAGTAGCTCTGAAGCCGAGAAACGGCATCGACCATAAGCACTACCGTGAAATTACGTACAATTTTCAAATTTCTTGTACTTGCTAACTTTGCGACCTCGGGCAGCTATGTTACCATGGAGGAATCACACAAGATTTGACTTTTAAGGCTAGAACTGAAGTCGCGCCAACAGCTTAACTCAAAATACAGTCAAGAAAGTAGCTCTGAAGCTGAGAAACGGCATCGACCATAAGCACTACCGTGAAATTACGTACAATTTTCAAATTTCTTGTACTTGCTAACTTTGCGGCCTCGGGCAGCTATGTTACCATGGAGGAACCACACAACATTTGACTTTATAGGCTAGAACTGAAGTCGCGCCAACCGCTTAACTCAAAATACAGTCAAGAAAATAGCTCTGAAGCCGAGAAACGGGATCGACCATAAGCACTAATGTGAAATTACGTACAATTTTCAAATTTCTTGTACTTGCTAACTTTGCGGCCTCGGGCAGCTATGTTACCATGGAGGAACCACACAACATTTGACTTTATAGGCTAGAACTGAAGTCGCGCCAACTGCTTAACTCAAAATACAGTCAAGAAAGTAGCTCTGAAGCCGAGAAACGGCATCGACCATAAGCACTACTGTGCAATTACGTACAATTTTCAAATTTCTTGTACTTGCTAAGTTTGCGGCCTCGGGCAGCCATGTTACCATGGAGGAACCACACAACATTTGACTTTATAGGCTAGAACTGAAGTCGCGCCAACTGCTTAACTCAAAATACAGTCAAGAAAGTAGCTCTGAAGCCGAGAAACGGCATCGACCATAAGCACTACCGTGAAATTACGTACAATTTTCAAATTTCTTGTACTTGCTAACTTTGCGACCTCGGGCAGCTATGTTACCATGGAGGAATCACACAAGATTTGACTTTTAAGGCTAGAACTGAAGTCGCGCCAACTGCTTAACTCAAAATACAGTCAAGAAAGTAGCTCTGAAGCTGAGAAACGGCATCGACCATAAGCACTACCGTGAAATTACGTACAATTTTCAAATTTCTTGTACTTGCTAACTTTGCGGCCTCGGGCAGCTATGTTACCATGGAGGAACCACACAACATTTGACTTTATAGGCTAGAACTGAAGTCGCGCCAACTGCTTAACTCAAAATACAGTCAAGAAAGTAGCTCTGAAGCCGAGAAACGGCATCGACCATAAGCACTACCGTGAAATTACGTACAATTTTCAAATTTCTTGTACTTGCTAACTTTGCGGCCTCGGGCAGCTATGTTACCATGGAGGAACCACACAACATTTGACTTTATAGGCTAGAACTGAAGTCGCGCCAACTGCTTAATTCAAAATACAGTCAAGAAAATAGCTCTGAAGCCGAGAAACGGCATCGACCATAAGCACTACCGTGAAATTACGTACAATTTTCAAATTTCTTGTACTTGCTAACTTTGCGGCCTCGGGCAGCTATGTTACCATGGAGGAATCACACAAGATTTGACTTTTAAGGCTAGAACTGAAGTCGCGCCAACTGCTTAACTCAAAATACAGTCAAGAAAGTAGCTCTGAAGCTGAGAAACGGGATCGACCATAAGCACTACCGTGAAATTACGTACAATTTTCAAATTTCTTGTACGTGCTAACTTTGCGGCCTCGGGCAGCTATGTTACCATGGAGGAACCACACAACATTTGACTTTATAGGCTAGAACTGAAGTCGCGCCAACTGCTTAACTCGAAATACAGTCAAGAAAGTAGCTCTGAAGCTGAGAAACGGCATCGACCATAAGCACTACCGTGAAATTACGTACAATTTTCAAATTTCTTGTACTTGCTAACTTTGCGGCCTCGGGCAGCTATGTTACCATGGAGGAATCACACAAGATTTGACTTTTAAGGCTAGAACTGAAGTCGCGCCAACTGCTTAACTCAAAATACAGTCAAGAAAGTAGCTCTGAAGCTGAGAAACGGGATCGACCATAAGCACTACCGTGAAATTACGTGCAATTTTCAAATTTCTTGTACTTGCTAACTTTGCGGACTCGGGCAGCTATGTTACCATGGAGGAACCACACAACATTTGACTTTATAGGCTAGAACTGAAGTCGCGCCAACTGCTTAACTCAAAATACAGTCAAGAAAGTAGCTCTGAAGCTGAGAAACGGGATCGACCATAAGCACTACCGTGAAATTACGTACAATTTTTAAATTTCTTGTACTTGCTAACTTTGCGGCCTCGGGCAGCTATGTTACCATGGAGGAATCACACAAGATTTGACTTTTAAGGCTAGAACTGAAGTCGCGCCAACTGCTTAACTCAAAATACAGTCAAGAAAGTAGCTCTGAAGCTGAGAAACGGGATCGACCATAAGCACTACCGTGAAATTACGTACAATTTTGAAATTTCTTGTACTTGCTAATTTTGCGGCCTCGGGCAGCTATGTTACCATGGAGGAACCACACAACATTTGACTTTATAGGCTAGAACTGAAGTCGCGCCAACTGCTTAACTCGAAATACAGTCAAGAAAGTAGCTCTGAAGCTGAGAAACGGCATCGACCATAAGCACTACCGTGAAATTACGTACAATTTTCAAATTTCTTGTACTTGCTAACTTTGCGGCCTCGGGCAGCTATGTTACCATGGAGGAATCACACAAGATTTGACTTTTAAGGCTAGAACTGAAGTCGCGCCAACTGCTTAACTCAAAATACAGTCAAGAAAGTAGCTCTGAAGCTGAGAAACGGGATCGACCATAAGCACTACCGTGAAATTACGTGCAATTTTCAAATTTCTTGTACTTGCTAACTTTGCGGACTCGGGCAGCTATGTTACCATGGAGGAACCACACAACATTTGACTTTATAGGCTAGAACTGAAGTCGCGCCAACTGCTTAACTCAAAATACAGTCAAGAAAGTAGCTCTGAAGCTGAGAAACGGCATCGACCATAAGCACTACCGTGAAATTACGTACAATTTTCAAATTTCTTGTACTTGCTAACTTTGCGGCCTCGGGCAGCTATGTTACCATGGAGGAATCACACAAGATTTGACTTTTAAGGCTAGAACTGAAGTCGCGCCAACTGCTTAACTCAAAATACAGTCAAGAAAGTAGCTCTGAAGCCGAGAAACCGCATCGACCATAAGCACTACTGTGCAATTACGTACAATTTTCAAATTTCTTGTACTTGCTAACTTTGCGGCCTCGGGCAGCCATGTTACCATGGAGGAACCACACAACATTTGACTTTATAGGCTAGAACTGAAGTCGCGCCAACTGCTTAACTCAAAATACAGTCAAGAAAGTAGCTCTGAAGCCGAGAAACGGCATCGACCATAAGCACTACTGTGCAATTACGTACAATTTTCAAATTTCTTGTACTTGCTAACTTTGCGGCCTCGGGCAGCCATGTTACCATGGAGGAACCACACAACATTTGACTTTATAGGCTAGAACTGAAGTCGCGCCAACTGCTTAACTCAAAATACAGTCAAGAAAGTAGCTCTGAAGCCGAGAAACGGCATCGACCATAAGCACTACCGTGAAATTACGTACAATTTTCAAATTTCTTGTACTTGCTAACTTTGCGGCCTCGGGCAGCTATGTTACCATGGAGGAACCACACAACATTTGACTTTATAGGCTAGAACTGAAGTCGCGCCAACTGCTTAACTCAAAATACAGTCAAGAAAATAGCTCTGAAGCAGAGAAACGGCATCGACCATAAGCACTAATGTGAAATTACGTACAATTTTCAAATTTCTTGTACTTGCTAACTTTGCGGCCTCGGGCAGCTATGTTACCATGGAGGAACCACACAACATTTGACTTTATAGGCTAGAACTGAAGTCGCGCCAACTGCTTAATTCAAAATACAGTCAAGAAAGTAGCTCTGAAGCCGAGAAACGGCATCGACCATAAGCACTACCGTGAAATTACGTACAATTTTCAAATTTCTTGTACTTGCTAACTTTGCGACCTCGGGCAGCTATGTTACAATGGAGGAATCACACAAGATTTGACTTTTAAGGCTAGAACTGAAGTCGCGCCAACTGCTTAACTCAAAATACAGTCAAGAAAGTAGCTCTGAAGCCGAGAAACGGGATCGACCATAAGCACTAATGTGAAATTACGTACAATTTTCAAATTTCTTGTACTTGCTAATTTTGCGACCTCGGGCAGCTATGTTACCATGGAGGAACCACACAACATTTGACTTTATAGGCTAGAACTGAAGTCGCGCCAACTGCTTAATTCAAAATACAGTCAAGAAAGTAGCTCTGAAGCCGAGAAACGGCATCGACCATAAGCACTACCGTGAAATTACGTACAATTTTCAAATTTCTTGTACTTGCTAACTTTGCGGCCTCGGGCAGCTATGTTACCATGGAGGAATCACACAAGATTTGACTTTTAAGGCTAGAACTGAAGTCGCGCCAACTGCTTAACTCAAAATACAGTCAAGAAAGTAGCTCTGAAGCTGAGAAACGGCATCGACCATAAGCACTACCGTGAAATTACGTACAATTTTCAAATTTCTTGTACTTGCTAACTTTGCGGCCTCGGGCAGCTATGTTACCATGGAGGAACCACACAACATTTGACTTTATAGGCTAGAACTGAAGTCGCGCCAACCGCTTAACTCAAAATACAGTCAAGAAAGTAGCTCTGAAGCTGAGAAACGGGATCGACCATAAGCACTACCGTGAAATTACGTACAATTTTCAAATTTCTTGTACTTGCTAACTTTGCGGCCTCGGGCAGCTATGTTACCATGGAGGAATCACACAAGATTTGACTTTTAAGGCTAGAACTGAAGTCGCGCCAACTGCTTAACTCAAAATACAGTCAAGAAAGTAGCTCTGAAGCTGAGAAACGGCATCGACCATAAGCACTACCGTGAAATTACGTACAATTTTCAAATTTCTTGTACTTGCTAACTTTGCGGCCTCGGGCAGCTATGTTACCATGGAGGAACCACACAACATTTGACTTTATAGGCTAGAACTGAAGTCGCGCCAACCGCTTAACTCAAAATACAGTCAAGAAAGTAGCTCTGAAGCTGAGAAACGGGATCGACCATAAGCACTACCGTGAAATTACGTACAATTTTCAAATTTCTTGTACTTGCTAACTTTGCGGCCTCGGGCAGCTATGTTACCATGGAGGAATCACACAAGATTTGACTTTTAAGACTAGAACTGAAGTCGCGCCAACTGCTTAACTCAAAATACAGTCAAGAAAGTAGCTCTGAAGCTGAGAAACGGGATCGACCATAAGCACTACCGTGAAATTACGTGCAATTTTCAAATTTCTTGTACTTGCTAACTTTGCGGACTCGGGCAGCTATGTTACCATGGAGGAACCACACAACATTTGACTTTATAGGCTAGAACTGAAGTCGCGCCAACTGCTTAACTCAAAATACAGTCAAGAAAGTAGCTCTGAAGCTGAGAAACGGGATCGACCATAAGCACTACCGTGAAATTACGTACAATTTTCAAATTTCTTGTACTTGCTAACTTTGCGGCCTCGGGCAGCTATGTTACCATGGAGGAACCACACAACATTTGACTTTATAGGCTAGAACTGAAGTCGCGCCAACTGCTTAGCTCAAAATACAGTCAAGAAAGTAGCTCTGAAGCTGAGAAACGGCATCGACCATAAGCACTACCGTGAAATTTCGTACAATTTTCAAATTTCTTGTACTTGCTAACTTTGCGGCCTCGGGCAGCTATGTTACCATGAAGGAATCACACAAGATTTGACTTTTAAGGCTAGAACTGAAGTCGCGCCAACTGCTTAACTCAAAATACAGTCAAGAAAGTAGCTCTGAAGCTGAGAAACGGCATCGACCATAAGCACTACCGTGAAATTACGTACAATTTTCAAATTTCTTGTACTTGCTAACTTTGCGGCCTCGGGCAGCTATGTTACCATGGAGGAACCACACAACATTTGACTTTATAGGCTAGAACTGAAGTCGCGCCAACTGCTTAGCTCAAAATACAGTCAAGAAAGTAGCTCTGAAGCTGAGAAACGGCATCGACCATAAGCACTACCGTGAAATTACGTACAATTTTCAAATTTCTTGTACTTGCTAATTTTGCGGCCTCGGGCAGCTATGTTACCATGGAGGAACCACACAACATTTGACTTTATAGGCTAGAACTGAAGTCGCGCCAACTGCTTAACTCAAAATACAGTCAAGAAAGTAGCTCTGAAGCTGAGAAACGGCATCGACCAGAAGCACTACCGTGAAATTACGTACAATTTTCAAATTTCTTGTACTTGCTAATTTTGCGGCCTCGGGCAGCTATGTTACCATGGAGGAACCACACAACATTTGACTTTATAGGCTAGAACTGAAGTCGCGCCAACTGCTTAACTCAAAATACAGTCAAGAAAATAGCTCTGAAGCCGAGAAACGGCATCGACCATAAGCAATACCGTGAAATTACGTACAATTTTCAAATTTCTTGTACTTGCTAACTTTGCGGCCTCGGGCAGCTATGTTACCATGGAGGAATCACACAAGATTTGACTTTTAAGGCTAGAACTGAAGTCGCGCCAACTGCTTAACTCAAAATACAGTCAAGAAAGTAGCTCTGAAGCTGAGAAACGGGATCGACCAGAAGCACTACCGTGAAATTACGTACAATTTTCAAATTTCTTGTACTTGCTAACTTTGCGGCCTCGGGCAGCTATGTTACCATGGAGGAATCACACAAGATTTGACTTTTGAGGCTAGAACTGAAGTCGCGCCAACTGCTTAACTCAAAATACAGTCAAGAAAGTAGCTCTGAAGCTGAGAAACGGGATCGACCATAAGCACTACCGTGAAATTACGTGCAATTTTCAAATTTCTTGTACTTGCTAACTTTGCGGACTCGGGCAGCTATGTTACCATGGAGGAACCACACAACATTTGACTTTATAGGCTAGAACTGAAGTCGCGCCAACTGCTTAGCTCAAAATACAGTCAAGAAAGTAGCTCTGAAGCTGAGAAACGGCATCGACCATAAGCACTACCGTGAAATTACGTACAATTTTCAAATTTCTTGTACTTGCTAACTTTGCGGCCTCGGGCAGCTATGTTACCATGGAGGAACCACACAACATTTGACTTTATAGGCTAGAACTGAAGTCGCGCCAACTGCTTAACTCAAAATACAGTCAAGAAAGTAGCTCTGAAGCTGAGAAACGGCATCGACCATAAGCACTACCGTGAAATTACGTACAATTTTCAAATTTCTTGTACTTGCTAACTTTGCGGCCTCGGGCAGCTATGTTACCATGGAGGAACCACACAACATTTGACTTTATAGGCTAGAACTGAAGTCGCGCCAACTGTTTAACTCAAAATACAGTCAAGAAAATAGCTCTGAAGCCGAGAAACGGCATCGACCATAAGCACTACCGTGAAATTACGTACAATTTTCAAATTTCTTGTACTTGCTAACTTTGCGGCCTCGGGCAGCTATGTTACCATGGAGGAACCACACAACATTTGACTTTATAGGCTAGAACTGAAGTCGCGCCAACTGCTTAACTCAAAATACAGTCAAGAAAGTAGCTCTGACGCTGAGAAACGGGACCGACCATAAGCACTACCGTGAAATTACGTACAATTTTCAAATTTCTTGTACTTGCTAACTTTGCGGCCTCGGGCAGCTATGTTACCATGGAGGAATCACACAAGATTTGACTTTTAAGGCTAGAACTGAAGTCGCGCCAACTGCTTAACTCAAAATACAGTCAAGAAAATAGCTCTGAAGCCGAGAAACGGGATCGACCATAAGCACTAATGTGAAATTACGTACAATTTCCAAATTTCTTGTGCTTGCTAACTTTGCGACCTCGGGCAGCAATGTTACCATGGAGGAATCACACAAGATTTGACTTTATAGGCTAGAACTGAAGTCGCGCCAACTGCTTAACTCAAAATACAGTCAAGAAAATAGCTCTGAAGCCGAGAAACGGCATCGATCATAAGCACTACCGTGAAATTACGTACAATTTTCAAATTTCTTGTACTTGCTAACTTTGCGGCCTCGGGCAGCTATGTTACCATGGAGGAATCACACAAGATTTGACTTTTAAGGCTAGAACTGAAGTCGCGCCAACTGCTTAACTCAAAATACAGTTAAGAAAGTAGCTCTGTAGCCGAGAAACGGGATCGACCATAAGCACTAATGTGAAATTACGTACAATTTTCAAATTTCTTGTACTTGCTAACTTTGCGACCTCGGGCAGCTATGTTACCATGGAGGAACCACACAACATTTGACTTTATAGGCTAGAACTGAAGTCGCGCCAACTGCTTAACTCAAAATACAGTCAAGAAAATAGCTCTGAAGCCGAGAAACGGGATCGACCATAAGCACTAATGTGAAATTACGTACAATTTTCAAATTTCTTGTACTTGCTAACTTTGCGGCCTCGGGCAGCTGTTACCATGGAGGAACCACACAACATTTGACTTTATAGGCTAGAACTGAAGTCGCGCCAACTGCTTAACTCAAAATACAGTCAAGAAAGTAGCTCTGAAGCCGAGAAACGGCATCGACCATAAGCACTACTGTGCAATTACGTACAATTTTCAAATTTCTTGTACTTGCTAACTTTGCGGCCTCGGGCAGCCATGTTACCATGGAGGAACCACACAACATTTGACTTTATAGGCTAGAACTGAAGTCGCGCCAACTGCTTAACTCAAAATACAGTCAAGAAAGTAGCTCTGAAGCCGAGAAACGGCATCGACCATAAGCACTACCATGAAATTACGTACAATTTTCAAATTTCTTGTACTTGCTAACTTTGCGGCCTCGGGCAGCTATGTTACCATGGAGGAACCACACAACATTTGACTTTATAGGCTAGAACTGAAGTCGCGCCAACTGCTTAACTCAAAATACAGTCAAGAAAATAGCTCTGAAGCAGAGAAACGGCATCGACCATAAGCACTAATGTGAAATTACGTACAATTTTCAAATTTCTTGTACTTGCTAACTTTGCGACCTCGGGCAGCTATGTTACCATGGAGGAACCACACAACATTTGACTTTATAGGCTAGAACTGAAGTCGCGCCAACTGCTTAATTCAAAATACAGTCAAGAAAGTAGCTCTGAAGCCGAGAAACGGCATCGACCATAAGCACTACCGTGAAATTACGTACAATTTTCAAATTTCTTGTACGTGCTAATTTTGCGGCCTCGGGCAGCTATGTTACCATGGAGGAACCACACAACATTTGACTTTATAGGCTAGAACTGAAGTCGCGCCAACTGCTTAACTCAAAATACAGTCAAGAAAGTAGCTCTGAAGCTGAGAAACGGGATCGACCATAAGCACTACCGTGAAATTACGTGCAATTTTCAAATTTCTTGTACTTCCTAACTTTGCGGCCTCGGGCAGCTATGTTACCATGGAGGAATCACACAAGATTTGACTTTTAAGGCTAGAACTGAAGTCGCGCCAACTGCTTAACTCAAAATACAGTCAAGAAAGTAGCTCTGAAGCTGAGAAACGGGATCGACCATAAGCACTACCGTGAAATTACGTGCAATTTTCAAATTTCTTGTACTTGCTAACTTTGCGGACTCGGGCAGCTATGTTACCATGGAGGAACCACACAACATTTGACTTTATAGGCTAGAACTGAAGTCGCGCCAACTGCTTAACTCAAAATACAGTCAAGAAAGTAGCTCTGAAGCTGAGAAACGGGATCGACCATAAGCACTACCGTGAAATTACGTACAATTTTCAAATTTCTTGTACGTGCTAACTTTGCGGCCTCGGGCAGCTATGTTACCATGGAGGAACCACACAACATTTGACTTTATAGGCTAGAACTGAAGTCGCGCCAACTGCTTAATTCAAAATACAGTCAAGAAAGTAGCTCTGAAGCCGAGAAACGGCATCGACCATAAGCACTACCGTGAAATTACGTACAATTTTCAAATTTCTTGTACGTGCTAACTTTGCGGCCTCGGGCAGCTATGTTACCATGGAGGAACCACACAACATTTGACTTTATAGGCTAGAACTGAAGTCGCGCCAACTGCTTAACTCAAAATACAGTCAAGAAAGTAGCTCTGAAGCTGAGAAACGGCATCGACCATAAGCACTACCGTGAAATTACGTACAATTTTCAAATTTCTTGTACTTGCTAACTTTGCGGCCTGGGGCAGCTATGTTACCATGGAGGAATCACACAAGATTTGACTTTTAAGGCTAGAACTGAAGTCGCGCCAACTGCTTAACTCAAAATACAGTCAAGAAAGTAGCTCTGAAGCTGAGAATCGGGATCGACCATAAGCACTAATGTGAAATTACGTACAATTTTCAAATTTCTTGTACTTGCTAAATTTGCGGCCTCGGGCAGCCATGTTACCATGGAGGAACCACACAACATTTGACTTTATAGGCTAGAACTGAAGTCGCGCCAACTGCTTAACTCAAAATACAGTCAAGAAAGTAGCTCTGAAGCCGAGAAACGGCATCGACCATAAGCACTACCGTGAAATTACGTACAATTTTCAAATTTCTTGTACTTGCTAACTTTGCGACCTCGGGCAGCTATGTTACCATGGACGAATCACACAAGATTTTACTTTTAAGGCTAGAACTGAAGTCGCGCCAACTGCTTAACTCAAAATACAGTCAAGAAAGTAGCTCTGAAGCTGAGAAACGGCATCGACCATAAGCACTACCGTGAAATTACGTACAATTTTCAAATTTCTTGTACTTGCTAACTTTGCGACCTCGGGCAGCTATGTTACCATGGAGGAACCACACAACATTTGACTTAGAACAGAAGTCGCGCCAACTGCTTAACTCAAAATACAGTCAAGAAAATAGCTCTGAAGCTGAGAAACGGCATCGACCATAAGCACTACCGTGAAATTACGTACAATTTTCAAATTTCTTGTACTTGCTAAATTTGCGGCCTCGGGCAGCTATGTTACCATGGAGGAATCACACAAGATTTGACTTTTAAGGCTAGAACTGAAGTCGCGCCAACTGCTTAACTCAAAATACAGTCAAGAAAGTAGCTCTGAAGCTGAGAAACGGCATCGACCATAAGCACTACCGTGAAATTACGTACAATTTTCAAATTTCTTGTACTTGCTAACTTTGCGACCTCGGGCAGCTATGTTACTATGGAAGAACCACACAAGATTTGACTTTATAGGCTAGAACTGAAGTCGCGCCAACTGCTTAACTCAAAATACAGTCAAGAAAGTAGCTCTGAAGCTGAGAAACGGCATCGACCATAAGCACTACCGTGAAATTACGTACAATTTTCAAATTTCTTGTACTTGCTAACTTTGCGGCCTCGGGCAGCTATGTTACCATGGAGGAATCACTCAAGATTTGACTTTTAAGGCTAGAACTGAAGTCGCGCCAACTACTTAACTCAAAATACAGTCAAGAAAGTAGCTCTGAAGCTGAGAAACGGCATCGACCATAAGCACTACCGTGAAATTACGTACAATTTTCAAATTTCTTGTACTTGCTAACTTTGCGACCTCGGGCAGCTATGTTACTATGGAAGAACCACACAAGATTTGACTTTATAGGCTAGAACTGAAGTCGCGCCAACTGCTTAACTCAAAATACAGTCAAGAAAGTAGCTCTGAAGCTGAGAAACGGCATCGACCATAAGCACTACCGTGAAATTACGTACAATTTTCAAATTTCTTGTACTTGCTAACTTTGCGGCCTCGGGCAGCTATGTTACCATGGAGGAATCACACAAGATTTGACTTTTAAGGCTAGAACTGAAGTCGCGCCAACTGCTTAACTCAAAATACACTCAAGAAAGTAGCTCTGAAGCTGAGAAACGGCATCGACCATAAGCACTACCGTGAAATTACGTACAATTTTCAAATTTCTTGTACTTGCTAACTTTGCGGCCTCGGGCAGCTATGTTACCATGGAGGAACCACACAACATTTGACTTTATAGGCTAGAACTGAAGTCGCGCCAACTGCTTAACTCAAAATACAGTCAAGAAAGTAGCTCTGAAGCCGAGAAACGGCATCGACCATAAGCACTACTGTGCAATTACGTACAATTTTCAAATTTCTTGTACTTGCTCACTTTGCGGCCTCGGGCAGCTATGTTACCATGGAGGAACCACACAACATTTGACTTTATAGGCTAGAACTTAAGTCGCGCCAACTGCTTAACTCAAAATACAGTCAAGAAAGTAGCTCTGAAGCCGAGAAACGGCATCGACCATAAGCACTACCGTGAAATTACGTACAATTTTCAAATTTCTTGTACTTGCTAACTTTGCGACCTCGGGCAGCTATGTTACCATGGAGGAACCACACAACATTTGACTTTATAGGCTAGAACTGAAGTCGCGCCAACTGCTTAACTCAAAATACAGTCAAGAAAGTAGCTCTGAAGCCGAGAAACGGCATCGACCATAAGCACTACCGTGAAATTACGTACAATTTTCAAATTTCTTGTACTTGCTAACTTTGCGACCTCGGGCAGCTATGTTACCATGGAGGAACCACACAACATTTGACTTTATAGGCTAGAACTGAAGTCGCGCCAACTGCTTAACTCAAAATACAGTCAAGAAAGTAGCTCTGAAGCTGAGAAACGGCATCGACCATAAGCACTACCGTGAAATTACGTACAATTTTCAAATTTCTTGTACTTGCTAACTTTGCGGCCTCGGGCAGCTATGTTACCATGGAGGAATCACTCAAGATTTGACTTTTAAGGCTAGAACTGAAGTCGCGCCAACTGCTCAACTCAAAATACAGTCAAGAAAGTAGCTCTGAAGCTGAGAAACGGCATCGACCATAAGCACTACCGTGAAATTACGTACAATTTTCAAATTTCTTGTACTTGGTAACTTTGCGACCTCGGGCAGCTATGTTACTATGGAAGAACCACACAAGATTTGACTTTATAGGCTAGAACTGAAGTCGCGCCAACTGCTTAACTCAAAATACAGTCAAGAAAGTAGCTCTGAAGCTGAGAAACGGCATCGCCCATAAGCACTACCGTGAAATTACGTACAATTTTCAAATTTCTTGTACTTGCTAACTTTGCGGCCTCGGGCAGCTATGTTACCATGGAGGAATCACACAAGATTTGACTTTTAAGGCTAGAACTGAAGTCGCGCCAACTGCTTAACTCAAAATACAGTCAAGAAAGTAGCTCTGAAGCTGAGAAACGGCATCGACCATAAGCACTACCGTGAAATTACGTACAATTTTCAAATTTCTTGTACTTGCTAACTTTGCGGCCTCGGGCAGCTATGTTACCATGGAGGAATCACACAAGATTTGACTTTTAAGGCTAGAACTGAAGTCGCGCCAACTGCTTAACTCAAAATACAGTCAAGAAAGTAGCTCTGAAGCTGAGAAACGGGATCGACCATAAGCACTAATGTGAAATTACGTACAATTTTCAAATTTCTTGTACTTGCTAACTTTGCGGCCTCGGGCAGCTATGTTACCATGGAGGAACCACACAACATTTGACTTTATAGGCTAGAACTGAAGTCGCGCCAACTGCTTAACTCAAATACAGTCAAGAAAATAGCTCTGAAGCTGAGAAACGGGATCGACCATAAGCACTACTGTGCAATTACGTACAATTTTCAAATTTCTTGTACTTGCTAAATTTGCGGCCTCGGGCAGCCATGTTACCATGGAGGAACCACACAACATTTGACTTTATAGGCTAGAACTGAAGTCGCGCCAACTGCTTAACTCAAAATACAGTCAAGAAAGTAGCTCTGAAGCTGAGAAACGGCATCGACCATAAGCACTACCGTGAAATTACGTACAATTTTCAAATTTCTTGTACTTGCTAACTTTGCGGCCTCGGGCAGCTATGTTACCATGGAGGAACCACACAACATTTGACTTTATAGGCTAGAACTGAAGTCGCGCCAACTGCTTAACTCAAAATACAGTCAAGAAAGTAGCTCTGAAGCTGAGAAACGGCATCGACCATAAGCACTACCGTGAAATTACGTACAATTTTCAAATTTCTTGTACTTGCTAACTTTGCGACCTCGGGCAGCTATGTTACTATGGAAGAACCACACAAGATTTGACTTTATAGGCTAGAACTGAAGTCGCGCCAACTGCTTAACTCAAAATACAGTCAAGA
This sequence comes from Merodon equestris, assembly GCA_958301585.1. Taxonomy (NCBI): domain Eukaryota; kingdom Metazoa; phylum Arthropoda; class Insecta; order Diptera; family Syrphidae; genus Merodon; species Merodon equestris. The sequence goes on along the minus strand of OY284415.1, from coordinate 48,488,263 downwards.
AAGTAGCTCTGAAGCTGAGAAACGGCATCGACCATAAGCACTACTGTGAAATTACGTACAATTTTCAAATTTCTTGTACTTGCTAAATTTGCGGCCTCGGGCAGCTATGTTACCATGGAGGAATCACACAAGATTTGACTTTTGAGGCTAGAACTAAAGTCGCGCCAACTGCTTAACTCAAAATACAGTCAAGAAAGTAGCTCTGAAGCTGAGAAACGGCATCGACCATAAGCACTACCGTGAAATTACGTACAATTTTCAAATTTCTTGTACTTGCTAACTTTGCGGCCTCGGGCAGCTATGTTACCATGGAGGAACCACACAACATTTGACTTTATAGGCTAGAACTGAAGTCGCGCCAACTGCTTAACTCAAAATACAGTCAAGAAAATAGCTCTGAAGCTGAGAAACGGGATCGACCATAAGCACTAATGTGAAATTACGTACAATTTTCAAATTTCTTGTACTTGCTAACTTTGCGGCCTCGGGCAGCTATGTTACCATGGAGGAATCACACAAGATTTGACTTTTAAGGCTAAAACTGAAGTCGCGCCAACTGCTTAACTCAAAATACGGTCAAGAAAGTAGCTCTGAAGCTGAGAAACGGCATCGACCATAAGCACTACCGTGAAATTACGTACAATTTTCAAATTTCTTGTACTTGCTAACTTTGCGGCCTCGGGCAGCTGTGTTACCATGGAGGAATCACACAAGATTTGACTTTTAAGGCTAGAACTGAAGTCGCGCCAACTGCTTAACTCAAAATACAGTCAAGAAAGTAGCTCTGAAGCTGAGAAACGGCATCGACCATAAGCACTACCGTGAAATTACGTACAATTTTCAAATTTCTTGTACTTGCTAACTTTGCGGCCTCGGGCAGCTATGTTACCATGGAGGAACCACACAACATTTGACTTTATAGGCTAGAACTGAAGTCGCGCCAACTGCTTAACTCAAAATACAGTCAAGAAAATAGCTCTGAAGCTGAGAAACGGGATCGACCATAAGCACTAATGTGAAATTACGTACAATTTTCAAATTTCTTGTACTTGCTAACTTTGCGGCCTCGGGCAGCTATGTTACCATGGAGGAACCACACAACATTTGACTTTATAGGCTAGAACTGAAGTCGCGCCAACTGCTTAACTCAAAATACAGTCAAGAAAGTAGCTCTGAAGCCGAGAAACGGCATCGACCATAAGCACTACCGTGAAATTACGTACAATTTTCAAATTTCTTGTACTTGCTAACTTTGCGACCTCGGGCAGCTATGTTACCATGGAGGAATCACACAAGATTTGACTTTTAAGGCTAGAACTGAAGTCGCGCCAACTGCCTAACTCAAAATACAGTCAAGAAAGTAGCTCTGAAGCTGAGAAACGGCATCGACCATAAGCACTACCGTGAAATTACGTACAATTTTCAAATTTCTTGTACTTGCTAACTTTGCGACCTCGGGCAGCTATGTTACCATGGAGGAACCACACAACATTTGACTTTATAGGCTAGAACTGAAGTCGCGCCAACTGCTTAACTCAAAATACAGTCAAGAAAGTAGCTCTGAAGCTGAGAAACGGCATCGACCATAAGCACTACCGTGAAATTACGTACAATTTTCAAATTTCTTGTACTTGCTAACTTTGCGGCCTCGGGCAGCTATGTTACCATGGAGGAATCACTCAAGATTTGACTTTTAAGGCTAGAACTGAAGTCGTGCCAACTGCTTAACTCAAAATACAGTCAAGAAAGTAGCTCTGAAGCTGAGAAACGGCATCGACCATAAGCACTACCGTGAAATTACGTACAATTTTCAAATTTCTTGTACTTGCTAACTTTGCGACCTCGGGCAGCTATGTTACTATGGAAGAACCACACAAGATTTGACTTTATAGGCTAGAACTGAAGTCGCGCCAACTGCTTAACTCAAAATACAGTCAAGAAAGTAGCTCTGAAGCTGAGAAACGGCATCGACCATAAGCACTACCGTGAAATTACGTACAATTTTCAAATTTCTTGTACTTGCTAACTTTGCGGCCTCGGGCAGCTATGTTACCATGGAGGAATCACACAAGATTTGACTTTTAAGGCTAGAACTGAAGTCGCGCCAACTGCTTAACTCAAAATACAGTCAAGAAAGTAGCTCTGAAGCTGAGAAACGGGATCGACCATAAGCACTAATGTGAAATTACGTACAATTTTCAAATTTCTTGTACTTGCTAACTTTGCGGCCTCGGGCAGCTATGTTACCATGGAGGAACCACACAACATTTGACTTTATAGGCTAGAACTGAAGTCGCGCCAACTGCTTAACTCAAATACAGTCAAGAAAATAGCTCTGAAGCTGAGAAACGGGATCGACCATAAGCACTACTGTGCAATTACGTACAATTTTCAAATTTCTTGTACTTGCTAAATTTGCGGCCTCGGGCAGCCATGTTACCATGGAGGAACCACACAACATTTGACTTTATAGGCTAGAACTGAAGTCGCGCCAACTGCTTAACTCAAAATACAGTCAAGAAAGTAGCTCTGAAGCCGAGAAACGGCATCGACCATAAGCACTACCGTGAAATTACGTACAATTTTCAAATTTCTTGTACTTGCTAACTTTGCGACCTCGGGCAGCTATGTTACCATGGAGGAATCACACAAGATTTGACTTTTAAGGCTAGAACTGAAGTCGCGCCAACTGCTTAACTCAAAATACAGTCAAGAAAGCAGCTCTGAAGCTGAGAAACGGCATCGACCATAAGCACTACCGTGAAATTAAGTACAATTTTCAAATTTCTTGTACTTGCTAACTTTGCGACCTCGGGCAGCTATGTTACCATGGAGGAACCACACAACATTTGACTTAGAACTGAAGTCGCGCCAACTGCTTAACTCAAAATACAGTCAAGAAAGTAGCTCTGAAACTGAGAAACGGCATCGACCATAAGCACTACCGTGAAATTACGTACAATTTTCAAATTTCTTGTACTTGCTAACTTTGCGGCCTCGGGCAGCTATGTTACCATGGAGGAACCACACAACATTTGACTTTATAGGCTAGAACTGAAGTCGCGCCAACTGCTTAACTCAAAATACAGTCAAGAAAATAGCTCTGAAGCTGAGAAACGGGATCGACCATAAGCACTAATGTGAAATTACGTACAATTTTCAAATTTCTTGTACTTGCTAACTTTGCGACCTCGGGCAGCTATGTTACTATGGAAGAACCACACAAGATTTGACTTTATAGGCTAGAACTGAAGTCGCGCCAACTGCTTAACTCAAAATACAGTCAAGAAAGTAGCTCTGAAGCTGAGAAACGGCATCGACCATAAGCACTACCGTGAAATTACGTACAATTTTCAAATTTCTTGTACTTGCTAACTTTGCGGCCTCGGGCAGCTATGTTACCATGGAGGAACCACACAACATTTGACTTTATAGGCTAGAACTGAAGTCGCGCCAACTGCTTAACTTAAAATACAGTCAAGAAAATAGCTCTGAAGCTGAGAAACGGGATCGACCATAAGCACTAATGTGAAATTACGTACAATTTTCAAATTTCTTGTACTTGCTAACTTTGCGGCCTCGGGCAGCTATGTTACCATGGAGGAACCACACAACATTTGACTTTATAGGCTAGAACTGAAGTCGCGCCAACTGCTTAACTCAAAATACAGTCAAGAAAGTAGCTCTGAAGCCGAGAAACGGCATCGACCATAAGCACTACCGTGAAATTACGTACAATTTTCAAATTTCTTGTACTTGCTAACTTTGCGACCTCGGGCAGCTATGTTACCATGGAGGAATCACACAAGATTTGACTTTTAAGGCTAGAACTGAAGTCGCGCCAACTGCTTAACTCAAAATACAGTCAAGAAAGTAGCTCTGAAGCTGAGAAACGGCATCGACCATAAGCACTACCGTGAAATTACGTACAATTTTCAAATTTCTTGTACTTGCTAACTTTGCGACCTCGGGCAGCTATGTTACCATGGAGGAACCACACAACATTTGACTTTATAGGCTAGAACTGAAGTCGCGCCAACTCCTTAAATCAAAATACAGTCAAGAAAGTAGCTCTGAAGCTGAGAAACGGCATCGACCATAAGCACTACCGTGAAATTACGTACAATTTTCAAATTTCTTGTACTTGCTAACTTTGCGGCCTCGGGCAGCTATGTTACCATGGAGGAATCACTCAAGATTTGACTCTTAAGGCTAGAACTGAAGTCGTGCCAACTGCTTAACTCAAAATACAGTCAAGAAAGTAGCTCTGAAGCTGAGAAACGGCATCGACCATAAGCACTACCGTGAAATTACGTACAATTTTCAAATTTCTTGTACTTGCTAACTTTGCGACCTCGGGCAGCTATGTTACTATGGAAGAACCACACAAGATTTGACTTTATAGGCTAGAACTGAAGTCGCGCCAACTGCTTAACTCAAAATACAGTCAAGAAAGTAGCTCTGAAGCTGAGAAACGGCATCGACCATAAGCACTACCGTGAAATTACGTACAATTTTCAAATTTCTTGTACTTGCTAACTTTGCGGCCTCGGGCAGCTATGTTACCATGGAGGAATCACACAAGATTTGACTTTTAAGGCTAGAACTGAAGTCGCGCCAACTGCTTAACTCAAAATACAGTCAAGAAAGTAGCTCTGAAGCTGAGAAACGGCATCGACCATAAGCACTACCGTGAAATTACGTACAATTTTCAAATTTCTTGTACTTGCTAACTTTGCGGCCTCGGGCAGCTATGTTACCATAGAGGAATCACACAAGATTTGACTTTTAAGGCTAGAACTGAAGTCGCGCCAACTGCTTAACTCAAAATACAGTCAAGAAAGTAGCTCTGAAGCTGAGAAACGGCATCGACCATAAGCACTACCGTGAAATTAAGTACAATTTTCAAATTTCTTGTACTTGCTAACTTTGCGACCTCGGGCAGCTATGTTACCATGGAGGAACCACACAACATTTGACTTAGAACTGAAGTCGCGCCAACTGCTTAACTCAAAATACAGTCAAGAAAGTAGCTCTGAAGCTGAGAAACGGCATCGACCATAAGCACTACCGTGAAATTACGTACAATTTTCAAATTTCTTGTACTTGCTAACTTTGCGACCTCGGGCAGCTATGTTACTATGGAAGAACCACACAACATTTGACTTTATAGGCTAGAACTGAAGTCGCGCCAACTGCTTAACTCAAAATACAGTCAAGAAAATAGCTCTGAAGCTGAGAAACGGGATCGACCATAAGCACTACTGTGCAATTACGTACAATTTTCAAATTTCTTGTACTTGCTAACTTTGAGGCCTCGGGCAGCCATGTTACCATGGAGGAACCACACAACATTTGACTTTATAGGCTAGAACTGAAGTCGCGCCAACTGCTTAACTCAAAATACAGTCAAGAAAGTAGCTCTGAAGCCGAGAAACGGCATCGACCATAAGCACTACCGTGAAATTACGTACAATTTTCAAATTTCTTGTACTTGCTAACTTTGCGACCTCGGGCAGCTATGTTACCATGGAGGAATCACACAAGATTTGACTTTTAAGGCTAGAACTGAAGTCGCGCCAACTGCTTAACTCAAAATACAGTCAAGAAAGTAGCTCTGAAGCTGAGAAACGGCATCGACCATAAGCACTACCGTGAAATTAAGTACAATTTTCAAATTTCTTGTACTTGCTAACTTTGCGACCTCGGGCAGCTATGTTACCATGGAGGAACCACACAACATTTGACTTAGAACTGAAGTCGCGCCAACTGCTTAACTCAAAATACAGTCAAGAAAGTAGCTCTGAAGCTGAGAAACGGCATCGACCATAAGCACTACCGTGAAATTACGTACAATTTTCAAATTTCTTGTACTTGCTAAATTTGCGGCCTCGGGCAGCTATGTTACCATGGAGGAATCACACAAGATTTGACTTTTAAGGCTAGAACTGAAGTCGCGCCAACTGCTTAACTCAAAATACAGTCAAGAAAGTAGCTCTGAAGCTGAGAAACGGCATCGACCATAAGCACTACCGTGAAATTACGTACAATTTTCAAATTTCTTGTACTTGCTAACTTTGCGGCCTCGGGCAGCTATGTTACCATGGAGGAATCACACAAGATTTGACTTTTAAGGCTAGAACTGAAGTCGCGCCAACTGCTTAACTCAAAATACGGTCAAGAAAGTAGCTCTGAAGCTGAGAAACGGCATCGACCATAAGCACTACCGTGAAATTACGTACAATTTTCAAATTTCTTGTACTTGCTAACTTTGCGGCCTCGGGCAGCTATGTTACCATGGAGGAACCACACAACATTTGACTTTATAGGCTAGAACTGAAGTCGCGCCAACTGCTTAACTCAAAATACAGTCAAGAAAGTAGCTCTGAAGCCGAGAAACGGCATCGACCATAAGCACTACCGTGAAATTACGTACAATTTTCAAATTTCTTGTACTTGCTAACTTTGCGACCTCGGGCAGCTATGTTACCATGGAGGAATCACACAAGATTTGACTTTTAAGGCTAGAACTGAAGTCGCGCCAACTGCTTAACTCAAAATACAGTCAAGAAAGTAGCTCTGAAGCTGAGAAACGGCATCGACCATAAGCACTACCGTGAAATTACGTACAATTTTCAAATTTCTTGTACTTGCTAACTTTGCGACCTCGGGCAGCTATGTTACCATGGAGGAACCACACAACATTTGACTTTATAGGCTAGAACTGAAGTCGCGCCAACTCCTTAAATCAAAATACAGTCAAGAAAGTAGCTCTGAAGCTGAGAAACGGCATCGACCATAAGCACTACCGTGAAATTACGTACAATTTTCAAATTTCTTGTACTTGCTAACTTTGCGGCCTCGGGCAGCTATGTTACCATGGAGGAATCACTCAAGATTTGACTCTTAAGGCTAGAACTGAAGTCGTGCCAACTGCTTAACTCAAAATACAGTCAAGAAAGTAGCTCTGAAGCTGAGAAACGGCATCGACCATAAGCACTACCGTGAAATTACGTACAATTTTCAAATTTCTTGTACTTGCTAACTTTGCGACCTCGGGCAGCTATGTTACTATGGAAGAACCACACAAGATTTGACTTTATAGGCTAGAACTGAAGTCGCGCCAACTGCTTAACTCAAAATACAGTCAAGAAAGTAGCTCTGAAGCTGAGAAACGGCATCGACCATAAGCACTACCGTGAAATTACGTACAATTTTCAAATTTCTTGTACTTGCTAACTTTGCGGCCTCGGGCAGCTATGTTACCATGGAGGAATCACACAAGATTTGACTTTTAAGGCTAGAACTGAAGTCGCGCCAACTGCTTAACTCAAAATACAGTCAAGAAAGTAGCTCTGAAGCTGAGAAACGGCATCGACCATAAGCACTACCGTGAAATTACGTACAATTTTCAAATTTCTTGTACTTGCTAACTTTGCGGCCTCGGGCAGCTATGTTACCATAGAGGAATCACACAAGATTTGACTTTTAAGGCTAGAACTGAAGTCGCGCCAACTGCTTAACTCAAAATACAGTCAAGAAAGTAGCTCTGAAGCTGAGAAACGGCATCGACCATAAGCACTACCGTGAAATTAAGTACAATTTTCAAATTTCTTGTACTTGCTAACTTTGCGACCTCGGGCAGCTATGTTACCATGGAGGAACCACACAACATTTGACTTAGAACTGAAGTCGCGCCAACTGCTTAACTCAAAATACAGTCAAGAAAGTAGCTCTGAAGCTGAGAAACGGCATCGACCATAAGCACTACCGTGAAATTACGTACAATTTTCAAATTTCTTGTACTTGCTAACTTTGCGACCTCGGGCAGCTATGTTACTATGGAAGAACCACACAACATTTGACTTTATAGGCTAGAACTGAAGTCGCGCCAACTGCTTAACTCAAAATACAGTCAAGAAAATAGCTCTGAAGCTGAGAAACGGGATCGACCATAAGCACTACTGTGCAATTACGTACAATTTTCAAATTTCTTGTACTTGCTAACTTTGAGGCCTCGGGCAGCCATGTTACCATGGAGGAACCACACAACATTTGACTTTATAGGCTAGAACTGAAGTCGCGCCAACTGCTTAACTCAAAATACAGTCAAGAAAGTAGCTCTGAAGCCGAGAAACGGCATCGACCATAAGCACTACCGTGAAATTACGTACAATTTTCAAATTTCTTGTACTTGCTAACTTTGCGACCTCGGGCAGCTATGTTACCATGGAGGAATCACACAAGATTTGACTTTTAAGGCTAGAACTGAAGTCGCGCCAACTGCTTAACTCAAAATACAGTCAAGAAAGTAGCTCTGAAGCTGAGAAACGGCATCGACCATAAGCACTACCGTGAAATTAAGTACAATTTTCAAATTTCTTGTACTTGCTAACTTTGCGACCTCGGGCAGCTATGTTACCATGGAGGAACCACACAACATTTGACTTAGAACTGAAGTCGCGCCAACTGCTTAACTCAAAATACAGTCAAGAAAGTAGCTCTGAAGCTGAGAAACGGCATCGACCATAAGCACTACCGTGAAATTACGTACAATTTTCAAATTTCTTGTACTTGCTAAATTTGCGGCCTCGGGCAGCTATGTTACCATGGAGGAATCACACAAGATTTGACTTTTAAGGCTAGAACTGAAGTCGCGCCAACTGCTTAACTCAAAATACAGTCAAGAAAGTAGCTCTGAAGCTGAGAAACGGCATCGACCATAAGCACTACCGTGAAATTACGTACAATTTTCAAATTTCTTGTACTTGCTAACTTTGCGGCCTCGGGCAGCTATGTTACCATGGAGGAATCACACAAGATTTGACTTTTAAGGCTAGAACTGAAGTCGCGCCAACTGCTTAACTCAAAATACGGTCAAGAAAGTAGCTCTGAAGCTGAGAAACGGCATCGACCATAAGCACTACCGTGAAATTACGTACAATTTTCAAATTTCTTGTACTTGCTAACTTTGCGGCCTCGGGCAGCTATGTTACCATGGAGGAATCACACAACATTTGACTTTATAAGCTAGAACTGAAGTCGCGCCAACTGCTTAACTCAAAATACAGTCAAGAAAATAGCTCTGAAGCTGAGAAACGGGATCGACCATAAGCACTACCGTGAAATTACGTACAATTTTCAAATTTCTTGTACTTGCTAACTTTGCGGCCTCGGGCAGCTATGTTACCATGGAGGAATCACACAAGATTTGACTTTTAAGGCTAGAACTGAAGTCGCGCCAACTGCTTAACTCAAAATACGGTCAAGAAAGTAGCTCTGAAGCTGAGAAACGGCATCGACCATAAGCACTACCGTGAAATTACGTACAATTTTCAAATTTCTTGTACTTGCTAACTTTGCGGCCTCGGGCAGCTATGTTACCATGGAGGAATCACACAACATTTGACTTTATAAGCTAGAACTGAAGTCGCGCCAACTGCTTAACTCAAAATACAGTCAAGAAAGTAGCTCTGAAGCTGAGAAACGGCATCGACCATAAGCACTACCGTGAAATTACGTACAATTTTCAAATTTCTTGTACTTGCTAACTTTGCGACCTCGGGCAGCTATGTTACCATGGAGGAACCACACAACATTTGACTTTATAGGCTAGAACTGAAGTCGCGCCAACTGCTTAACTCAAAATACAGTCAAGAAAATAGCTCTGAAGCCGAGAAACGGCATCGACCATAAGCACTACCGTGAAATTACGTACAGTTTTCAAATTTCTTGTACTTGCTAACTTTGCGACCTCGGGCAGCTATGTTACCATGGAGGAATCACACAAGATTTGACTTTTAAGGCTAGAACTGAAGTCGCGCCAACTGCTTAACTCAAAATACAGTCAAGAAAGTAGCTCTGAAGCTGAGAAACGGGATCGACCATAAGCACTAATGTGAAATTACGTACAATTTTCAAATTTCTTGTACTTGCTAACTTTGCGACCTCGGGCAGCTATGTTACTATGGAAGAACCACACAAGATTTGACTTTATAGGCTAGAACTGAAGTCGCGCCAGCTGCTTAACTCAAAATACGGTCAAGAAAGTAGCTCTGAAGCTGAGAAACGGCATCGACCATAAGCACTACCGTGAAATTACGTACAATTTTCAAATTTCTTGTACTTGCTAACTTTGCGGCCTCGGGCAGCCATGTTACCATGGAGGAATCACACAAGATTTGACTTTTAAGGCTAGAACTGAAGTCGCGCCAACTGCTTAACTCAAAATACAGTCAAGAAAGTAGCTCTGAAGCTGAGAAACGGCATCGACCATAAGCACTAACGTGAAATTACGTACAATTTTCAAATTTCTTGTACTTGCTAACTTTGCGGCCTCGGGCAGCTATGTTACCATGGAGGAACCACACAACATTTGACTTTATAGGCTAGAACTGAAGTCGCGCCAACTGCTTAACTCAAAATACAGTCAAGAAAATAGCTCTGAAGCCGAGAAACGGCATCGACCATAAGCACTACCGTGAAATTACGTACAGTTTTCAAATTTCTTGTACTTGCTAACTTTGCGACCTCGGGCAGCTATGTTACCATGGAGGAATCACACAAGATTTGACTTTTAAGGCTAGAACTGAAGTCGCGCCAACTGCTTAACTCAAAATACAGTCAAGAAAGTAGCTCTGAAGCTGAGAAACGGGACCGACCATAAGCACTACCGTGAAATTACGTACAATTTTCAAATTTCTTGTACTTGCTAACTTTGCGGCCTCGGGCAGCTATGTTGCCATGGAGGAACCACACAACATTTGACTTTATAGGCTAGAACTGAAGTCGCGCCAACTGCTAAACTCAAAACACAGTCAAGAAAGTAGCTCTGAAGCCGAGAAACGGCATCGACCATAATCACTACCGTGAAATTACGTACAATTTTCAAATTTCTTGTACTTGCTAACTTTGCGGCCTCGGGCAGCTATGTTGCCATGGAGGAACCACACAACATTTGACTTTATAGGCTAGAACTGAAGTCGCGCCAACTGCTTAACTCAAAATACAGTTAAGAAAGTAGCTCTGAAGCTGAGAAACGGGATCGACCATAAGCACTACCGTGAAATTACGTACAATTTTCAAATTTCTTGTACTTGCTAACTTTGCGACCTCGGGCAGCTATGTTACCATGGAGGAACCACACAACATTTGACTTTATAGGCTAGAACTGAAGTCGCGCCAACTGCTTAACTCAAAATACAGTCAAGAAAGTAGCTCTGAAGCTGAGAAACGGCATCGACCATAAGCACTACCGTGAAATTACGTACAATTTTCAAATTTCTTGTACTTGCTAACTTTGCGGCCTCGGGCAGCCATGTTACCATGGAGGAATCACACAAGATTTGACTTTTAAGGCTAGAACTGAAGTCGCGCCAACTGCTTAACTCAAAATACAGTCAAGAAAATAGCTCTGAAGCCGAGAAACGGCATCGACCATAAGCACTACCGTGAAATTACGTACAGTTTTCAAATTTCTTGTACTTGCTAACTTTGCGACCTCGGGCAGCTATGTTACCATGGAGGAATCACACAAGATTTGACTTTTAAGGCTAGAACTGAAGTCGCGCCAACTGCTTAACTCAAAATACAGTCAAGAAAGTAGCTCTGAAGCTGAGAAACGGCATCGACCATAAGCACTACCGTGAAATTACGTACAATTTTCAAATTTCTTGTACTTGCTAACTTTGCGACCTCGGGCAGCTATGTTACTATGGTAGAACCACACAAGATTTGACTTTATAGGCTAGAACTGAAGTCGCGCCAACTGCTTAACTCAAAATACAGTCAAGAAAGTAGCTCTGAAGCTGAGAAACGGCATCGACCATAAGCACTACCGTGAAATTACGTACAATTTTCAAATTTCTTGTACTTGCTAACTTTGCGGCCTCGGGCAGCTATGTTACCATGGAGGAACCACACAACATTTGACTTTATAGGCTAGAACTGAAGTCGCGCCAACTGCTTAACTCAAAATACAGTCAACAAAATAGCTCTGAAGCTGAGAAACGGGATCGACCATAAGCACTAATGTGAAATTACGTACAATTTTCAAATTTCTTGTACTGGCTAACTTTGCGACCTCGGGCAGCTATGTTACTATGGAAGAACCACACAAGATTTGACTTTATAGGCTAGAACTGAAGTCGCGCCAACTGCTTAACTCAGAATACAGTCAAGAAAGTAGCTCTGAAGCTGAGAAACGGCATCGACCATAAGCACTACCGTGAAATTACGTACAATTTTCAAATTTCTTGTACCTGCTAACTTTGCGGCCTCGGGCAGCTATGTTACCATGGAGGAATCACACAAGATTTGACTTTGTAGGCTAGAACTGAAGTCGCGCCAACTGTTTAACTCAAAATACAGTCAAGAAAGTAGCTCTGAAGCCGAGAAACGGCATCGACCATAATCACTACCGTGAAATTACGTACAATTTTCAAATTTCTTGTACTTGCTAACTTTGCGACCTCGGGCAGCTATGTTACCATGGAGGAATCACACAAGATTTGACTTTTAAGGCTAGAACTGAAGTAGCGCCAACTGCTTAACTCAAAATACAGTCAAGAAAGTAGCTCTGAAGCTGAGAAACGGCATCGACCATAAGCACTACCGTGAAATTACGTGCAATTTTCAAATTTCTTGTACTTGCTAACTTTGCGGACTCGGGCAGCTATGTTACCATGGAGGAACCACACAACATTTGACTTTATAGGCTAGAACTGAAGTCGCGCCAACTGCTTAACTCAAAATAGAGTCAAGAAAGTAGCTCTGAAGCTGAGAAACGGGATCGACCATAAGCACTACCGTGAAATTACGTACAATTTTTAAATTTCTTGTACTTGCTAACTTTGCGGCCCCGGACAGCTATGTTACCATGGAGGAACCACACAACATTTGACTTTATAGGCTAGAACTGAAGTCGCGCCAACTGCTTAACTCAAAATACAGTCAAGAAAATAGCTCTGAAGCTGAGAAACGGCATCGACCATAAGCACTACCGTGAAATTACGTACAATTTTCAAATTTCTTGTACTTGCTAACTTTGCGGCCTCGGGCAGCTATGTTACCATGGAGGAATCACACAAGATTTGACTTTTAAGGCTAGAACTGAAGTCGCGCCAACTGCTTAACTCAAAATACAGTCAAGAAAGTAGCTCTGAAGCTGAGAAACGGGATCGACCATAAGCACTACCGTGAAATTACGTACAATTTTGAAATTTCTTGTACTTGCTAATTTTGCGGCCTCGGGCAGCTATGTTACCATGGAGGAACCACACAACATTTGACTTTATAGGCTAGAACTGAAGTCGCGCCAACTGCTTAACTCAAAATACAGTCAAGAAAATAGCTCTGAAGCCGAGAAACGGCATCGACCATAAGCAATACCGTGAAATTACGTACAATTTTCAAATTTCTTGTACTTGCTAACTTTGCGGCCTCGGGCAGCTATGTTACCATGGAGGAATCACACAAGATTTGACTTTTAAGGCTAGAACTGAAGTCGCGCCAACTGCTTAACTCAAAACACAGTCAAGAAAGTAGCTCTGAAGCTGAGAAACGGGATCGACCAGAAGCACTACCGTGAAATTACGTACAATTTTCAAATTTCTTGTACTTGCTAACTTTGCGGCCTCGGGCAGCTATGTTACCATGGAGGAACCACACAACATTTGACTTTATAGGCTAGAACTGAAGTCGCGCCAACTGCTTAGCTCAAAATACAGTCAAGAAAGTAGCTCTGAAGCTGAGAAACGGCATCGACCATAAGCACTACCGTGAAATTACGTACAATTTTCAAATTTCTTGTACTTGCTAACTTTGCGACCTCGGGCAGCTATGTTACCATGGAGGAATCACACAAGATTTGACTTTTAAGGCTAGAACTGAAGTCGCGCCAACTGCTTAACTCAAAATACAGTCAAGAAAGTAGCTCTGAAGCCGAGAAACGGCATCGACCATAATCACTACCGTGAAATTACGTACAATTTTCAAATTTCTTGTACTTGCTAACTTTGCGACCTCGGGCAGCTATGTTACCATGGAGGAATCACACAAGATTTGACTTTTAAGGCTAGAATTGAAGTAGCGCCAACTGCTTAACTCAAAATACAGTCAAGAAAGTAGCTCTGAAGCTGAGAAACGGCATCGACCATAAGCACTACCGTGAAATTACGTACAATTTTCAAATTTCTTGTACTTGCTAACTTTGCGACCTCGGGCAGCTATGTTACTATGGTAGAACCACACAAGATTTGACTTTATAGGCTAGAACTGAAGTCGCGCCAACTGCTTAACTCAAAATACAGTCAAGAAAGTAGCTCTGAAGCTGAGGAACGGCATCGACCATAAGCACTACCGTGAAATTACGTACAATTTTCAAATTTCTTGTACTTGCTAACTTTGCGGCCTCGGGCAGCTATGTTACCATGGAGGAATCACACAAGATTTGACTTTTAAGGCTAGAACTGAAGTCGCGCCAACTGCTTAACTCAAAATACAGTCAAGAAAGTAGCTCTGAAGCTGAGAAACGGCATCGACCATAAGCACTACCGTGAAATTACGTACAATTTTCAAATTTCTTGTACTTGCTAACTTTGCGGCCTCGGGCAGCTATGTTACCATGGAGGAATCACACAAGATTTGACTTTTAAGGCTAGAACTGAAGTCGCGCCAACTGCTTAACTCAAAATACAGTCAAGAAAGTAGCTCTGAAGCTGAGAAACGGCATCGACCATAAGCACTACCGTGAAATTACGTACAATTTTCAAATTTCTTGTACTTGCTAACTTTGCGACCTCGGGCAGCTATGTTACTCTGGAAGAACCACACAAGATTTGACTTTATAGGCTAGAACTGAAGTCGCGCCAACTGCTTAACTCAAAATACAATCAAGAAAGTAGCTCTGAAGCTGAGAAACGGCATCGACCATAAGCACTACCGTGAAATTACGTACAATTTTCAAATTTCTTGTACTTGCTAACTTTGCGGCCTCGGGCAGCTATGTTACCATGGAGGAACCACACAACATTTGACTTTATAGGCTAGAACTGAAGTCGCGCCAACTGCTTAACTCAAAATACAGTCAAGAAAATAGCTCTGAAGCTGAGAAACGGGATCGACCATAAGCACTAATGTGAAATTACGTACAATTTTCAAATTTCTTGTACTTGCTAACTTTGCGACCTCGGGCAGCTATGTTACTATGGAAGAACCACACAAGATTTGACTTTATAGGCTAGAACTGAAGTCGCGCCAACTGCTTAACTCAAAATACAGTCAAGAAAATAGCTCTGAAGCCGAGAAACGGTATCGACCATAAGCACTACCGTGAAATTACGTACAATTTTCAAATTTCTTGTACTTGCTAACTTTGCGACCTCGGGCAGCTATGTTACCATGGAGGAATCACACAAGATTTGACTTTTAAGGCTAGCACTGAAGTCGCGCAAACTGCTTAACTCAAAATACAGTCAAGAAAGTAGCTCTGAAGCTGAGAAACGGGATCGACCAGAAGCACTACCGTGAAATTACGTACAATTTTCAAATTTCTTGTACTTGCTAACTTTGCGACCTCGGGCAGCTATGTTACCATGGAGGAATTACACAAGATTTGTCTTTTAAGGCTAGAACTGAAGTCGCGCCAACTGCTTAACTCAAAATACAGTCAAGAAAGTAGCTCTGAAGCTGAGAAACGGCATCGACCATAAGCACTACCGTGAAATTACGTACAATTTTCAAATTTCTTGTACTTGCTAACTTTGCGGCCTCGGGCAGCTATGTTACCATGGAGGAATCACACAAGATTTGACTTTTAAGGCTAGAACTGAAGTCGCGCCAACTGCGTAACTCAAAATACAGTCAAGAAAGTAGCTCTGAAGCTGAGAAACGGCATCGACCATAAGCACTACCGTGAAATTACGTACAATTTTCAAATTTCTTGTACTTGCTAACTTTGCGGCCTCGGGCAGCTATGTTACCATGGAGGAATCACACAAGATTTGACTTTTAAGGCTAGAACTGAAGTCGCGCCAACTGCTTAACTCAAAATACAGTCAAGAAAGTAGCTCTGAAGCTGAGAAACGGCATCGACCATAAGCACTACCGTGAAATTACGTACAATTTTCAAATTTCTTGTACTTGCTAACTTTGCGACCTCGGGCAGCTATGTTACCATGGAGGAATTACACAAGATTTGTCTTTTAAGGCTAGAACTGAAGTCGCGCCAACTGCTTAACTCAAAATACAGTCAAGAAAGTAGCTCTGAAGCTGAGAAACGGCATCGACCATAAGCACTACCGTGAAATTACGTACAATTTTCAAATTTCTTGTACTTGCTAACTTTGCGACCTCGGGCAGCTATGTTACCATGGAGGAATTACACAAGATTTGTCTTTTAAGGCTAGAACTGAAGTCGCGCCAACTGCTTAACTCAAAATACAGTCAAGAAAGTAGCTCTGAAGCTGAGAAACGGCATCGACCATAAGCACTACCGTGAAATTACGTACAATTTTCAAATTTCTTGTACTTGCTAACTTTGCGACCTCGGGCAGCTATGTTACCATGGAGGAACCACACAACATTTGACTTTATAGGCTAGAACTGAAGTCGCGCCAACTGCTTAACTCAAAATACAGTCAAGAAAATAGCTCTGAAGCCGAGAAACGGCATCGACCATAAGCACTACCGTGAAATTACGTACAGTTTTCAAATTTCTTGTACTTGCTAACTTTGCGACCTCGGGCAGCTATGTTACCATGGAGGAATCACACAAGATTTGACTTTTAAGGCTAGAACTGAAGTCGCGCCAACTGCTTAACTCAAAATACAGTCAAGAAAGTAGCTCTGAAGCTGAGAAACGGCATCGACCATAAGCACTACCGTGAAATTACGTACAATTTTCAAATTTCTTGTACTTGCTAACTTTGCGACCTCGGGCAGCTATGTTACTATGGTAGAACCACACAAGATTTGACTTTATAGGCTAGAACTGAAGTCGCGCCAACTGCTTAACTCAAAATACAGTCAAGAAAGTAGCTCTGAAGCTGAGAAACGGCATCGACCATAAGCACTACCGTGAAATTACGTACAATTTTCAAATTTCTTGTACTTGCTAACTTTGCGGCCTCGGGCAGCTATGTTACCATGGAGGAACCACACAACATTTGACTTTATAGGCTAGAACTGAAGTCGCGCCAACTGCTTAACTCAAAATACAGTCAACAAAATAGCTCTGAAGCTGAGAAACGGGATCGACCATAAGCACTAATGTGAAATTACGTACAATTTTCAAATTTCTTGTACTGGCTAACTTTGCGACCTCGGGCAGCTATGTTACTATGGAAGAACCACACAAGATTTGACTTTATAGGCTAGAACTGAAGTCGCGCCAACTGCTTAACTCAGAATACAGTCAAGAAAGTAGCTCTGAAGCTGAGAAACGGCATCGACCATAAGCACTACCGTGAAATTACGTACAATTTTCAAATTTCTTGTACCTGCTAACTTTGCGGCCTCGGGCAGCTATGTTACCATGGAGGAATCACACAAGATTTGACTTTGTAGGCTAGAACTGAAGTCGCGCCAACTGTTTAACTCAAAATACAGTCAAGAAAGTAGCTCTGAAGCCGAGAAACGGCATCGACCATAATCACTACCGTGAAATTACGTACAATTTTCAAATTTCTTGTACTTGCTAACTTTGCGACCTCGGGCAGCTATGTTACCATGGAGGAATCACACAAGATTTGACTTTTAAGGCTAGAACTGAAGTAGCGCCAACTGCTTAACTCAAAATACAGTCAAGAAAGTAGCTCTGAAGCTGAGAAACGGCATCGACCATAAGCACTACCGTGAAATTACGTGCAATTTTCAAATTTCTTGTACTTGCTAACTTTGCGGACTCGGGCAGCTATGTTACCATGGAGGAACCACACAACATTTGACTTTATAGGCTAGAACTGAAGTCGCGCCAACTGCTTAACTCAAAATAGAGTCAAGAAAGTAGCTCTGAAGCTGAGAAACGGGATCGACCATAAGCACTACCGTGAAATTACGTACAATTTTTAAATTTCTTGTACTTGCTAACTTTGCGGCCCCGGACAGCTATGTTACCATGGAGGAACCACACAACATTTGACTTTATAGGCTAGAACTGAAGTCGCGCCAACTGCTTAACTCAAAATACAGTCAAGAAAATAGCCCTGAAGCTGAGAAACGGCATCGACCATAATCACTACCGTGAAATTACGTACAATTTTCAAATTTCTTGTACTTGCTAACTTTGCGACCTCGGGCAGCTATGTTACCATGGAGGAATCACACAAGATTTGACTTTTAAGGCTAGAACTGAAGTCGCGCCAACTGCTTAACTCAAAATACAGTCAAGAAAGTAGCTCTGAAGCTGAGAAACGGGATCGACCATAAGCACTACCGTGAAATTACGTACAATTTTGAAATTTCTTGTACTTGCTAATTTTGCGGCCTCGGGCAGCTATGTTACCATGGAGGAACCACACAACATTTGACTTTATAGGCTAGAACTGAAGTCGCGCCAACTGCTTAACTCAAAATACAGTCAAGAAAATAGCTCTGAAGCCGAGAAACGGCATCGACCATAAGCAATACCGTGAAATTACGTACAATTTTCAAATTTCTTGTACTTGCTAACTTTGCGGCCTCGGGCAGCTATGTTACCATGGAGGAATCACACAAGATTTGACTTTTAAGGCTAGAACTGAAGTCGCGCCAACTGCTTAACTCAAAACACAGTCAAGAAAGTAGCTCTGAAGCTGAGAAACGGGATCGACCAGAAGCACTACCGTGAAATTACGTACAATTTTCAAATTTCTTGTACTTGCTAACTTTGCGGCCTCGGGCAGCTATGTTACCATGGAGGAACCACACAACATTTGACTTTATAGGCTAGAACTGAAGTCGCGCCAACTGCTTAGCTCAAAATACAGTCAAGAAAGTAGCTCTGAAGCTGAGAAACGGCATCGACCATAAGCACTACCGTGAAATTACGTACAATTTTCAAATTTCTTGTACGTGCTAACTTTGCGGCCTCGGGCAGCTATGTTACCATGGAGGAACCACACAACATTTGACTTTATAGGCTAGAACTGAAGTCGCGCCAACTGCTTAACTCAAAATACAGTCAAGAAAGTAGCTCTGAAGCTGAGAAACGGCATCGACCACAAGCACTACCGTGAAATTACGTACAATTTTCAAATTTCTTGTACTTGCTAACTTTGCGACCTCGGGC
The DNA here is from genome assembly GCA_958301585.1 of Merodon equestris. Taxonomy (NCBI): domain Eukaryota; kingdom Metazoa; phylum Arthropoda; class Insecta; order Diptera; family Syrphidae; genus Merodon; species Merodon equestris. The sequence goes on along the minus strand of OY284415.1, from coordinate 48,468,996 downwards.
AGCTATGTTACCATGGAGGAATCACACAAGATTTGACTTTTAAGGCTAGAACTGAAGTCGCGCAAACTGCTTAACTCAAAATACAGTCAAGAAAGTAGCTCTGAAGCCGAGAAACGGCATCGACCATAATCACTACCGTGAAATTACGTACAATTTTCAAATTTCTTGTACTTGCTAACTTTGCGACCTCGGGCAGCTATGTTACCATGGAGGAATCACACAAGATTTGACTTTTAAGGCTAGAACTGAAGTAGCGCCAACTGCTTAACTCAAAATACAGTCAAGAAAGTAGCTCTGAAGCTGAGAAACGGCATCGACCATAAGCACTACCGTGAAATTACGTACAATTTTCAAATTTCTTGTACTTGCTAACTTTGCGACCTCGGGCAGCTATGTTACTATGGTAGAACCACACAAGATTTGACTTTATAGGCTAGAACTGAAGTCGCGCCAACTGCTTAACTCAAAATACAGTCAAGAAAGTAGCTCTGAAGCTGAGGAACGGCATCGACCATAAGCACTACCGTGAAATTACGTACAATTTTCAAATTTCTTGTACTTGCTAACTTTGCGGCCTCGGGCAGCTATGTTACCATGGAGGAATCACACAAGATTTGACTTTTAAGGCTAGAACTGAAGTCGCGCCAACTGCTTAACTCAAAATACAGTCAAGAAAGTAGCTCTGAAGCTGAGAAACGGCATCGACCATAAGCACTACCGTGAAATTACGTACAATTTTCAAATTTCTTGTACTTGCTAACTTTGCGGCCTCGGGCAGCTATGTTACCATGGAGGAATCACACAAGATTTGACTTTTAAGGCTAGAACTGAAGTCGCGCCAACTGCTTAACTCAAAATACAGTCAAGAAAGTAGCTCTGAAGCTGAGAAACGGCATCGACCATAAGCACTACCGTGAAATTACGTACAATTTTCAAATTTCTTGTACTTGCTAACTTTGCGACCTCGGGCAGCTATGTTACTCTGGAAGAACCACACAAGATTTGACTTTATAGGCTAGAACTGAAGTCGCGCCAACTGCTTAACTCAAAATACAATCAAGAAAGTAGCTCTGAAGCTGAGAAACGGCATCGACCATAAGCACTACCGTGAAATTACGTACAATTTTCAAATTTCTTGTACTTGCTAACTTTGCGGCCTCGGGCAGCTATGTTACCATGGAGGAACCACACAACATTTGACTTTATAGGCTAGAACTGAAGTCGCGCCAACTGCTTAACTCAAAATACAGTCAAGAAAATAGCTCTGAAGCTGAGAAACGGGATCGACCATAAGCACTAATGTGAAATTACGTACAATTTTCAAATTTCTTGTACTTGCTAACTTTGCGACCTCGGGCAGCTATGTTACTATGGAAGAACCACACAAGATTTGACTTTATAGGCTAGAACTGAAGTCGCGCCAACTGCTTAACTCAAAATACAGTCAAGAAAATAGCTCTGAAGCCGAGAAACGGTATCGACCATAAGCACTACCGTGAAATTACGTACAATTTTCAAATTTCTTGTACTTGCTAACTTTGCGACCTCGGGCAGCTATGTTACCATGGAGGAATCACACAAGATTTGACTTTTAAGGCTAGCACTGAAGTCGCGCAAACTGCTTAACTCAAAATACAGTCAAGAAAGTAGCTCTGAAGCTGAGAAACGGGATCGACCAGAAGCACTACCGTGAAATTACGTACAATTTTCAAATTTCTTGTACTTGCTAACTTTGCGACCTCGGGCAGCTATGTTACCATGGAGGAATTACACAAGATTTGTCTTTTAAGGCTAGAACTGAAGTCGCGCCAACTGCTTAACTCAAAATACAGTCAAGAAAGTAGCTCTGAAGCTGAGAAACGGCATCGACCATAAGCACTACCGTGAAATTACGTACAATTTTCAAATTTCTTGTACTTGCTAACTTTGCGGCCTCGGGCAGCTATGTTACCATGGAGGAATCACACAAGATTTGACTTTTAAGGCTAGAACTGAAGTCGCGCCAACTGCGTAACTCAAAATACAGTCAAGAAAGTAGCTCTGAAGCTGAGAAGCGGCATCGACCATAAGCACTACCGTGAAATTACGTACAATTTTCAAATTTCTTGTACTTGCTAACTTTGCGGCCTCGGGCAGCTATGTTACCATGGAGGAATCACACAAGATTTGACTTTTAAGGCTAGAACTGAAGTCGCTCCAACTGCTTAACTCAAAATACAGTCAAGAAAGTAGCTCTGAAGCTGAGAAACGGCATCGACCATAAGCACTACCGTGAAATTACGTACAATTTTCAAATTTCTTGTACTTGCTAACTTTGCGACCTCGGGCAGCTATGTTACCATGGAGGAATTACACAAGATTTGTCTTTTAAGGCTAGAACTGAAGTCGCGCCAACTGCTTAACTCAAAATACAGTCAAGAAAGTAGCTCTGAAGCTGAGAAACGGCATCGACCATAAGCACTACCGTGAAATTACGTACAATTTTCAAATTTCTTGTACTTGCTAACTTTGCGACCTCGGGCAGCTATGTTACCATGGAGGAATCACACAAGATTTGACTTTTAAGGCTAGAACTGAAGTCGCGCCAACTGCTTAACTCAAAATACAGTCAAGAAAGTAGCTCTGAAGCTGAGAAACGGGACCGACCATAAGCACTACCGTGAAATTACGTACAATTTTCAAATTTCTTGTACTTGCTAACTTTGCGGCCTCGGGCAGCTATGTTGCCATGGAGGAACCACACAACATTTGACTTTATAGGCTAGAACTGAAGTCGCGCCAACTGCTAAACTCAAAACACAGTCAAGAAAGTAGCTCTGAAGCCGAGAAACGGCATCGACCATAATCACTACCGTGAAATTACGTACAATTTTCAAATTTCTTGTACTTGCTAACTTTGCGGCCTCGGGCAGCTATGTTGCCATGGAGGAACCACACAACATTTGACTTTATAGGCTAGAACTGAAGTCGCGCCAACTGCTTAACTCAAAATACAGTTAAGAAAGTAGCTCTGAAGCTGAGAAACGGGATCGACCATAAGCACTACCGTGAAATTACGTACAATTTTCAAATTTCTTGTACTTGCTAACTTTGCGACCTCGGGCAGCTATGTTACCATGGAGGAACCACACAACATTTGACTTTATAGGCTAGAACTGAAGTCGCGCCAACTGCTTAACTCAAAATACAGTCAAGAAAATAGCTCTGAAGCCGAGAAACGGCATCGACCATAAGCACTACCGTGAAATTACGTACAGTTTTCAAATTTCTTGTACTTGCTAACTTTGCGACCTCGGGCAGCTATGTTACCATGGAGGAATCACACAAGATTTGACTTTTAAGGCTAGGACTGAAGTCGCGCCAACTGCTTAACTCAAAATACAGTCAAGAAAGTAGCTCTGAAGCTGAGAAACGGCATCGACCATAAGCACTACCGTGAAATTACGTACAATTTTCAAATTTCTTGTACTTGCTAACTTTGCGACCTCGGGCAGCTATGTTACTATGGTAGAACCACACAAGATTTGACTTTTTAGGCTAGAACTGAAGTCGCGCCAACTGCTTAACTCAAAATACAGTCAAGAAAGTAGCTCTGAAGCTGAGAAACGGCATCGACCATAAGCACTACCGTGAAATTACGTACAATTTTCAAATTTCTTGTACTTGCTAACTTTGCGGCCTCGGGCAGCTATGTTACCATGGAGGAACCACACAACATTTGACTTTATAGGCTAGAACTGAAGTCGCGCCAACTGCTTAACTCAAAATACAGTCAACAAAATAGCTCTGAAGCTGAGAAACGGGATCGACCATAAGCACTAATGTGAAATTACGTACAATTTTCAAATTTCTTGTACTGGCTAACTTTGCGACCTCGGGCAGCTATGTTACTATGGAAGAACCACACAAGATTTGACTTTATAGGCTAGAACTGAAGTCGCGCCAACTGCTTAACTCAGAATACAGTCAAGAAAGTAGCTCTGAAGCTGAGAAACGGCATCGACCATAAGCACTACCGTGAAATTACGTACAATTTTCAAATTTCTTGTACCTGCTAACTTTGCGGCCTCGGGCAGCTATGTTACCATGGAGGAATCACACAAGATTTGACTTTGTAGGCTAGAACTGAAGTCGCGCCAACTGTTTAACTCAAAATACAGTCAAGAAAGTAGCTCTGAAGCCGAGAAACGGCATCGACCATAATCACTACCGTGAAATTACGTACAATTTTCAAATTTCTTGTACTTGCTAACTTTGCGACCTCGGGCAGCTATGTTACCATGGAGGAATCACACAAGATTTGACTTTTAAGGCTAGAACTGAAGTAGCGCCAACTGCTTAACTCAAAATACAGTCAAGAAAGTAGCTCTGAAGCTGAGAAACGGCATCGACCATAAGCACTACCGTGAAATTACGTGCAATTTTCAAATTTCTTGTACTTGCTAACTTTGCGGACTCGGGCAGCTATGTTACCATGGAGGAACCACACAACATTTGACTTTATAGGCTAGAACTGAAGTCGCGCCAACTGCTTAACTCAAAATAGAGTCAAGAAAGTAGCTCTGAAGCTGAGAAACGGGATCGACCATAAGCACTACCGTGAAATTACGTACAATTTTTAAATTTCTTGTACTTGCTAACTTTGCGGCCCCGGACAGCTATGTTACCATGGAGGAACCACACAACATTTGACTTTATAGGCTAGAACTGAAGTCGCGCCAACTGCTTAACTCAAAATACAGTCAAGAAAATAGCTCTGAAGCTGAGAAACGGCATCGACCATAAGCACTACCGTGAAATTACGTACAATTTTCAAATTTCTTGTACTTGCTAACTTTGCGGCCTCGGGCAGCTATGTTACCATGGAGGAATCACACAAGATTTGACTTTTAAGGCTAGAACTGAAGTCGCGCCAACTGCTTAACTCAAAATACAGTCAAGAAAGTAGCTCTGAAGCTGAGAAACGGGATCGACCATAAGCACTACCGTGAAATTACGTACAATTTTGAAATTTCTTGTACTTGCTAATTTTGCGGCCTCGGGCAGCTATGTTACCATGGAGGAACCACACAACATTTGACTTTATAGGCTAGAACTGAAGTCGCGCCAACTGCTTAACTCAAAATACAGTCAAGAAAATAGCTCTGAAGCCGAGAAACGGCATCGACCATAAGCAATACCGTGAAATTACGTACAATTTTCAAATTTCTTGTACTTGCTAACTTTGCGGCCTCGGGCAGCTATGTTACCATGGAGGAATCACACAAGATTTGACTTTTAAGGCTAGAACTGAAGTCGCGCCAACTGCTTAACTCAAAACACAGTCAAGAAAGTAGCTCTGAAGCTGAGAAACGGGATCGACCAGAAGCACTACCGTGAAATTACGTACAATTTTCAAATTTCTTGTACTTGCTAACTTTGCGGCCTCGGGCAGCTATGTTACCATGGAGGAACCACACAACATTTGACTTTATAGGCTAGAACTGAAGTCGCGCCAACTGCTTAGCTCAAAATACAGTCAAGAAAGTAGCTCTGAAGCTGAGAAACGGCATCGACCATAAGCACTACCGTGAAATTACGTACAATTTTCAAATTTCTTGTACGTGCTAACTTTGCGGCCTCGGGCAGCTATGTTACCATGGAGGAACCACACAACATTTGACTTTATAGGCTAGAACTGAAGTCGCGCCAACTGCTTAACTCAAAATACAGTCAAGAAAGTAGCTCTGAAGCTGAGAAACGGCATCGACCACAAGCACTACCGTGAAATTACGTACAATTTTCAAATTTCTTGTACTTGCTAACTTTGCGACCTCGGGCAGCTATGTTACCATGGAGGAATCACACAAGATTTGACTTTTAAGGCTAGAACTGAAGTCGCGCCAACTGCTTAACTCAAAATACAGTCAAGAAAGTAGCTCTGAAGCCGAGAAACGGCATCGACCATAATCACTACCGTGAAATTACGTACAATTTTCAAATTTCTTGTACTTGCTAACTTTGCGACCTCGGGCAGCTATGTTACCATGGAGGAATCACACAAGATTTGACTTTTAAGGCTAGAACTGAAGTCGCGCCAACTGCTTAACTCAAAATACAGTCAAGAAAGTAGCTCTGAAGCTGAGAAACGGGATCCACCATAAGCACTACCGTGAAATTACGTACAATTTTGAAATTTCTTGTACTTGCTAATTTTGCGGCCTCGGGCAGCTATGTTACCATGGAGGAACCACACAACATTTGACTTTATAGGCTAGAACTGAAGTCGCGCCAACTGCTTAACTCAAAATACAGTCAAGAAAATAGCTCTGAAGCCGAGAAACGGCATCGACCATAAGCAATACCGTGAAATTACGTACAATTTTCAAATTTCTTGTACTTGCTAACTTTGCGGCCTCGGGCAGCTATGTTACCATGGAGGAATCACACAAGATTTGACTTTTAAGGCTAGAACTGAAGTCGCGCCAACTGCTTAACTCAAAACACAGTCAAGAAAGTAGCTCTGAAGCTGAGAAACGGGATCGACCAGAAGCACTACCGTGAAATTACGTACAATTTTCAAATTTCTTGTACTTGCTAACTTTGCGGCCTCGGGCAGCTATGTTACCATGGAGGAACCACACAACATTTGACTTTATAGGCTAGAACTGAAGTCGCGCCAACTGCTTAGCTCAAAATACAGTCAAGAAAGTAGCTCTGAAGCTGAGAAACGGCATCGACCATAAGCACTACCGTGAAATTACGTACAATTTTCAAATTTCTTGTACGTGCTAACTTTGCGGCCTCGGGCAGCTATGTTACCATGGAGGAACCACACAACATTTGACTTTATAGGCTAGAACTGAAGTCGCGCCAACTGCTTAACTCAAAATACAGTCAAGAAAGTAGCTCTGAAGCTGAGAAACGGCATCGACCACAAGCACTACCGTGAAATTACGTACAATTTTCAAATTTCTTGTACTTGCTAACTTTGCGACCTCGGGCAGCTATGTTACCATGGAGGAATCACACAAGATTTGACTTTTAAGGCTAGAACTGAAGTCGCGCCAACTGCTTAACTCAAAATACAGTCAAGAAAGTAGCTCTGAAGCCGAGAAACGGCATCGACCATAATCACTACCGTGAAATTACGTACAATTTTCAAATTTCTTGTACTTGCTAACTTTGCGACCTCGGGCAGCTATGTTACCATGGAGGAATCACACAAGATTTGACTTTTAAGGCTAGAACTGAAGTAGCGCCAACTGCTTAACTCAAAATACAGTCAAGAAAGTAGCTCTGAAGCTGAGAAACGGCATCGACCATAAGCACTACCGTGAAATTACGTACAATTTTCAAATTTCTTGTACTTGCTAACTTTGCGACCTCGGGCAGCTATGTTACTATGGTAGAACCACACAAGATTTGACTTTATAGGCTAGAACTGAAGTCGCGCCAACTGCTTAACTCAAAATACAGTCAAGAAAGTAGCTCTGAAGCTGAGGAACGGCATCGACCATAAGCACTACCGTGAAATTACGTACAATTTTCAAATTTCTTGTACTTGCTAACTTTGCGGCCTCGGGCAGCTATGTTACCATGGAGGAATCACACAAGATTTGACTTTTAAGGCTAGAACTGAAGTCGCGCCAACTGCTTAACTCAAAATACAGTCAAGAAAGTAGCTCTGAAGCTGAGAAACGGCATCGACCATAAGCACTACCGTGAAATTACGTACAATTTTCAAATTTCTTGTACTTGCTAACTTTGCGGCCTCGGGCAGCTATGTTACCATGGAGGAATCACACAAGATTTGACTTTTAAGGCTAGAACTGAAGTCGCGCCAACTGCTTAACTCAAAATACAGTCAAGAAAGTAGCTCTGAAGCTGAGAAACGGCATCGACCATAAGCACTACCGTGAAATTACGTACAATTTTCAAATTTCTTGTACTTGCTAACTTTGCGACCTCGGGCAGCTATGTTACTCTGGAAGAACCACACAAGATTTGACTTTATAGGCTAGAACTGAAGTCGCGCCAACTGCTTAACTCAAAATACAATCAAGAAAGTAGCTCTGAAGCTGAGAAACGGCATCGACCATAAGCACTACCGTGAAATTACGTACAATTTTCAAATTTCTTGTACTTGCTAACTTTGCGGCCTCGGGCAGCTATGTTACCATGGAGGAACCACACAACATTTGACTTTATAGGCTAGAACTGAAGTCGCGCCAACTGCTTAACTCAAAATACAGTCAAGAAAATAGCTCTGAAGCTGAGAAACGGGATCGACCATAAGCACTAATGTGAAATTACGTACAATTTTCAAATTTCTTGTACTTGCTAACTTTGCGACCTCGGGCAGCTATGTTACTATGGAAGAACCACACAAGATTTGACTTTATAGGCTAGAACTGAAGTCGCGCCAACTGCTTAACTCAAAATACAGTCAAGAAAATAGCTCTGAAGCCGAGAAACGGTATCGACCATAAGCACTACCGTGAAATTACGTACAATTTTCAAATTTCTTGTACTTGCTAACTTTGCGACCTCGGGCAGCTATGTTACCATGGAGGAATCACACAAGATTTGACTTTTAAGGCTAGCACTGAAGTCGCGCAAACTGCTTAACTCAAAATACAGTCAAGAAAGTAGCTCTGAAGCTGAGAAACGGGATCGACCAGAAGCACTACCGTGAAATTACGTACAATTTTCAAATTTCTTGTACTTGCTAACTTTGCGACCTCGGGCAGCTATGTTACCATGGAGGAATTACACAAGATTTGTCTTTTAAGGCTAGAACTGAAGTCGCGCCAACTGCTTAACTCAAAATACAGTCAAGAAAGTAGCTCTGAAGCTGAGAAACGGCATCGACCATAAGCACTACCGTGAAATTACGTACAATTTTCAAATTTCTTGTACTTGCTAACTTTGCGGCCTCGGGCAGCTATGTTACCATGGAGGAATCACACAAGATTTGACTTTTAAGGCTAGAACTGAAGTCGCGCCAACTGCGTAACTCAAAATACAGTCAAGAAAGTAGCTCTGAAGCTGAGAAACGGCATCGACCATAAGCACTACCGTGAAATTACGTACAATTTTCAAATTTCTTGTACTTGCTAACTTTGCGGCCTCGGGCAGCTATGTTACCATGGAGGAATCACACAAGATTTGACTTTTAAGGCTAGAACTGAAGTCGCGCCAACTGCTTAACTCAAAATACAGTCAAGAAAGTAGCTCTGAAGCTGAGAAACGGCATCGACCATAAGCACTACCGTGAAATTACGTACAATTTTCAAATTTCTTGTACTTGCTAACTTTGCGACCTCGGGCAGCTATGTTACCATGGAGGAATTACACAAGATTTGTCTTTTAAGGCTAGAACTGAAGTCGCGCCAACTGCTTAACTCAAAATACAGTCAAGAAAGTAGCTCTGAAGCTGAGAAACGGCATCGACCATAAGCACTACCGTGAAATTACGTACAATTTTCAAATTTCTTGTACTTGCTAACTTTGCGACCTCGGGCAGCTATGTTACCATGGAGGAATCACACAAGATTTGACTTTTAAGGCTAGAACTGAAGTCGCGCCAACTGCTTAACTCAAAATACAGTCAAGAAAGTAGCTCTGAAGCTGAGAAACGGGACCGACCATAAGCACTACCGTGAAATTACGTACAATTTTCAAATTTCTTGTACTTGCTAACTTTGCGGCCTCGGGCAGCTATGTTGCCATGGAGGAACCACACAACATTTGACTTTATAGGCTAGAACTGAAGTCGCGCCAACTGCTAAACTCAAAACACAGTCAAGAAAGTAGCTCTGAAGCCGAGAAACGGCATCGACCATAATCACTACCGTGAAATTACGTACAATTTTCAAATTTCTTGTACTTGCTAACTTTGCGGCCTCGGGCAGCTATGTTGCCATGGAGGAACCACACAACATTTGACTTTATAGGCTAGAACTGAAGTCGCGCCAACTGCTTAACTCAAAATACAGTTAAGAAAGTAGCTCTGAAGCTGAGAAACGGGATCGACCATAAGCACTACCGTGAAATTACGTACAATTTTCAAATTTCTTGTACTTGCTAACTTTGCGACCTCGGGCAGCTATGTTACCATGGAGGAACCACACAACATTTGACTTTATAGGCTAGAACTGAAGTCGCGCCAACTGCTTAACTCAAAATACAGTCAAGAAAATAGCTCTGAAGCCGAGAAACGGCATCGACCATAAGCACTACCGTGAAATTACGTACAGTTTTCAAATTTCTTGTACTTGCTAACTTTGCGACCTCGGGCAGCTATGTTACCATGGAGGAATCACACAAGATTTGACTTTTAAGGCTAGAACTGAAGTCGCGCCAACTGCTTAACTCAAAATACAGTCAAGAAAGTAGCTCTGAAGCTGAGAAACGGCATCGACCATAAGCACTACCGTGAAATTACGTACAATTTTCAAATTTCTTGTACTTGCTAACTTTGCGACCTCGGGCAGCTATGTTACTATGGTAGAACCACACAAGATTTGACTTTATAGGCTAGAACTGAAGTCGCGCCAACTGCTTAACTCAAAATACAGTCAAGAAAGTAGCTCTGAAGCTGAGAAACGGCATCGACCATAAGCACTACCGTGAAATTACGTACAATTTTCAAATTTCTTGTACTTGCTAACTTTGCGGCCTCGGGCAGCTATGTTACCATGGAGGAACCACACAACATTTGACTTTATAGGCTAGAACTGAAGTCGCGCCAACTGCTTAACTCAAAATACAGTCAACAAAATAGCTCTGAAGCTGAGAAACGGGATCGACCATAAGCACTAATGTGAAATTACGTACAATTTTCAAATTTCTTGTACTGGCTAACTTTGCGACCTCGGGCAGCTATGTTACTATGGAAGAACCACACAAGATTTGACTTTATAGGCTAGAACTGAAGTCGCGCCAACTGCTTAACTCAGAATACAGTCAAGAAAGTAGCTCTGAAGCTGAGAAACGGCATCGACCATAAGCACTACCGTGAAATTACGTACAATTTTCAAATTTCTTGTACCTGCTAACTTTGCGGCCTCGGGCAGCTATGTTACCATGGAGGAATCACACAAGATTTGACTTTGTAGGCTAGAACTGAAGTCGCGCCAACTGTTTAACTCAAAATACAGTCAAGAAAGTAGCTCTGAAGCCGAGAAACGGCATCGACCATAATCACTACCGTGAAATTACGTACAATTTTCAAATTTCTTGTACTTGCTAACTTTGCGACCTCGGGCAGCTATGTTACCATGGAGGAATCACACAAGATTTGACTTTTAAGGCTAGAACTGAAGTAGCGCCAACTGCTTAACTCAAAATACAGTCAAGAAAGTAGCTCTGAAGCTGAGAAACGGCATCGACCATAAGCACTACCGTGAAATTACGTGCAATTTTCAAATTTCTTGTACTTGCTAACTTTGCGGACTCGGGCAGCTATGTTACCATGGAGGAACCACACAACATTTGACTTTATAGGCTAGAACTGAAGTCGCGCCAACTGCTTAACTCAAAATAGAGTCAAGAAAGTAGCTCTGAAGCTGAGAAACGGGATCGACCATAAGCACTACCGTGAAATTACGTACAATTTTTAAATTTCTTGTACTTGCTAACTTTGCGGCCCCGGACAGCTATGTTACCATGGAGGAACCACACAACATTTGACTTTATAGGCTAGAACTGAAGTCGCGCCAACTGCTTAACTCAAAATACAGTCAAGAAAATAGCTCTGAAGCTGAGAAACGGCATCGACCATAAGCACTACCGTGAAATTACGTACAATTTTCAAATTTCTTGTACTTGCTAACTTTGCGGCCTCGGGCAGCTATGTTACCATGGAGGAATCACACAAGATTTGACTTTTAAGGCTAGAACTGAAGTCGCGCCAACTGCTTAACTCAAAATACAGTCAAGAAAGTAGCTCTGAAGCTGAGAAACGGGATCGACCATAAGCACTACCGTGAAATTACGTACAATTTTGAAATTTCTTGTACTTGCTAATTTTGCGGCCTCGGGCAGCTATGTTACCATGGAGGAACCACACAACATTTGACTTTATAGGCTAGAACTGAAGTCGCGCCAACTGCTTAACTCAAAATACAGTCAAGAAAATAGCTCTGAAGCCGAGAAACGGCATCGACCATAAGCAATACCGTGAAATTACGTACAATTTTCAAATTTCTTGTACTTGCTAACTTTGCGGCCTCGGGCAGCTATGTTACCATGGAGGAATCACACAAGATTTGACTTTTAAGGCTAGAACTGAAGTCGCGCCAACTGCTTAACTCAAAACACAGTCAAGAAAGTAGCTCTGAAGCTGAGAAACGGGATCGACCAGAAGCACTACCGTGAAATTACGTACAATTTTCAAATTTCTTGTACTTGCTAACTTTGCGGCCTCGGGCAGCTATGTTACCATGGAGGAACCACACAACATTTGACTTTATAGGCTAGAACTGAAGTCGCGCCAACTGCTTAGCTCAAAATACAGTCAAGAAAGTAACTCTGAAGCTGAGAAACGGCATCGACCATAAGCACTACCGTGAAATTACGTACAATTTTCAAATTTCTTGTACGTGCTAACTTTGCGGCCTCGGGCAGCTATGTTACCATGGAGGAACCACACAACATTTGACTTTATAGGCTAGAACTGAAGTCGCGCCAACTGCTTAACTCAAAATACAGTCAAGAAAGTAGCTCTGAAGCTGAGAAACGGCATCGACCACAAGCACTACCGTGAAATTACGTACAATTTTCAAATTTCTTGTACTTGCTAACTTTGCGACCTCGGGCAGCTATGTTACCATGGAGGAATCACACAAGATTTGACTTTTAAGGCTAGAACTGAAGTCGCGCCAACTGCTTAACTCAAAATACAGTCAAGAAAGTAGCTCTGAAGCTGAGAAACGGCATCGACCATAAGCACTACCGTGAAATTACGTACAATTTTCAAATTTCTTGTACGTGCTAACTTTGCGGCCTCGGGCAGCTATGTTACCATGGAGGAACCACACAACATTTGACTTTATAGGCTAGAACTGAAGTCGCGCCAACTGCTTAACTCAAAATACAGTCAAGAAAGTAGCTCTGAAGCTGAGAAACGGCATCGACCACAAGCACTACCGTGAAATTACGTACAATTTTCAAATTTCTTGTACTTGCTAACTTTGCGACCTCGGGCAGCTATGTTACCATGGAGGAATCACACAAGATTTGACTTTTAAGGCTAGAACTGAAGTCGCGCCAACTGCTTAACTCAAAATACAGTCAAGAAAGTAGCTCTGAAGCCGAGAAACGGCATCGACCATAATCACTACCGTGAAATTACGTACAATTTTCAAATTTCTTGTACTTGCTAACTTTGCGACCTCGGGCAGCTATGTTACTATGGTAGAACCACACAAGATTTGACTTTATAGGCTAGAACTGAAGTCGCGCCAACTGCTTAACTCAAAATACAGTCAAGAAAGTAGCTCTGAAGCTGAGGAACGGCATCGACCATAAGCACTACCGTGAAATTACGTACAATTTTCAAATTTCTTGTACTTGCTAACTTTGCGGCCTCGGGCAGCTATGTTACCATGGAGGAATCACACAAGATTTGACTTTTAAGGCTAGAACTGAAGTCGCGCCAACTGCTTAACTCAAAATACAGTCAAGAAAGTAGCTCTGAAGCTGAGAAACGGCATCGACCATAAGCACTACCGTGAAATTACGTACAATTTTCAAATTTCTTGTACTTGCTAACTTTGCGGCCTCGGGCAGCTATGTTACCATGGAGGAATCACACAAGATTTGACTTTTAAGGCTAGAACTGAAGTCGCGCCAACTGCTTAACTCAAAATACAGTCAAGAAAGTAGCTCTGAAGCTGAGAAACGGCATCGACCATAAGCACTACCGTGAAATTACGTACAATTTTCAAATTTCTTGTACTTGCTAACTTTGCGACCTCGGGCAGCTATGTTACTCTGGAAGAACCACACAAGATTTGACTTTATAGGCTAGAACTGAAGTCGCGCCAACTGCTTAACTCAAAATACAATCAAGAAAGTAGCTCTGAAGCTGAGAAACGGCATCGACCATAAGCACTACCGTGAAATTACGTACAATTTTCAAATTTCTTGTACTTGCTAACTTTGCGGCCTCGGGCAGCTATGTTACCATGGAGGAACCACACAACATTTGACTTTATAGGCTAGAACTGAAGTCGCGCCAACTGCTTAACTCAAAATACAGTCAAGAAAATAGCTCTGAAGCTGAGAAACGGGATCGACCATAAGCACTAATGTGAAATTACGTACAATTTTCAAATTTCTTGTACTTGCTAACTTTGCGACCTCGGGCAGCTATGTTACTATGGAAGAACCACACAAGATTTGACTTTATAGGCTAGAACTGAAGTCGCGCCAACTGCTTAACTCAAAATACAGTCAAGAAAATAGCTCTGAAGCCGAGAAACGGTATCGACCATAAGCACTACCGTGAAATTACGTACAATTTTCAAATTTCTTGTACTTGCTAACTTTGCGACCTCGGGCAGCTATGTTACCATGGAGGAATCACACAAGATTTGACTTTTAAGGCTAGCACTGAAGTCGCGCAAACTGCTTAACTCAAAATACAGTCAAGAAAGTAGCTCTGAAGCTGAGAAACGGGATCGACCAGAAGCACTACCGTGAAATTACGTACAATTTTCAAATTTCTTGTACTTGCTAACTTTGCGACCTCGGGCAGCTATGTTACCATGGAGGAATTACACAAGATTTGTCTTTTAAGGCTAGAACTGAAGTCGCGCCAACTGCTTAACTCAAAATACAGTCAAGAAAGTAGCTCTGAAGCTGAGAAACGGCATCGACCATAAGCACTACCGTGAAATTACGTACAATTTTCAAATTTCTTGTACTTGCTAACTTTGCGGCCTCGGGCAGCTATGTTACCATGGAGGAATCACACAAGATTTGACTTTTAAGGCTAGAACTGAAGTCGCGCCAACTGCGTAACTCAAAATACAGTCAAGAAAGTAGCTCTGAAGCTGAGAAACGGCATCGACCATAAGCACTACCGTGAAATTACGTACAATTTTCAAATTTCTTGTACTTGCTAACTTTGCGGCCTCGGGCAGCTATGTTACCATGGAGGAATCACACAAGATTTGACTTTTAAGGCTAGAACTGAAGTCGCGCCAACTGCTTAACTCAAAATACAGTCAAGAAAGTAGCTCTGAAGCTGAGAAACGGCATCGACCATAAGCACTACCGTGAAATTACGTACAATTTTCAAATTTCTTGTACTTGCTAACTTTGCGACCTCGGGCAGCTATGTTACCATGGAGGAATCACACAAGATTTGACTTTTAAGGCTAGAACTGAAGTCGCGCCAACTGCTTAACTCAAAATACAGTCAAGAAAGTAGCTCTGAAGCTGAGAAACGGCATCGACCATAAGCACTACCGTGAAATTACGTACAATTTTCAAATTTCTTGTACTTGCTAACTTTGCGACCTCGGGCAGCTATGTTACCATGGAGGAACCACACAACATTTGACTTTATAGGCTAGAACTGAAGTCGCGCCAACTGCTTAACTCAAAATACAGTCAAGAAAATAGCTCTGAAGCCGAGAAACGGCATCGACCATAAGCACTACCGTGAAATTACGTACAGTTTTCAAATTTCTTGTACTTGCTAACTTTGCGACCTCGGGCAGCTATGTTACCATGGAGGAATCACACAAGATTTGACTTTTAAGGCTAGAACTGAAGTCGCGCCAACTGCTTAACTCAAAATACAGTCAAGAAAGTAGCTCTGAAGCTGAGAAACGGCATCGACCATAAGCACTACCGTGAAATTACGTACAATTTTCAAATTTCTTGTACTTGCTAACTTTGCGACCTCGGGCAGCTATGTTACTATGGTAGAACCACACAAGATTTGACTTTATAGGCTAGAACTGAAGTCGCGCCAACTGCTTAACTCAAAATACAGTCAAGAAAGTAGCTCTGAAGCTGAGAAACGGCATCGACCATAAGCACTACCGTGAAATTACGTACAATTTTCAAATTTCTTGTACTTGCTAACTTTGCGGCCTCGGGCAGCTATGTTACCATGGAGGAACCACACAACATTTGACTTTATAGGCTAGAACTGAAGTCGCGCCAACTGCTTAACTCAAAATACAGTCAACAAAATAGCTCTGAAGCTGAGAAACGGGATCGACCATAAGCACTAATGTGAAATTACGTACAATTTTCAAATTTCTTGTACTGGCTAACTTTGCGACCTCGGGCAGCTATGTTACTATGGAAGAACCACACAAGATTTGACTTTATAGGCTAGAACTGAAGTCGCGCCAACTGCTTAACTCAGAATACAGTCAAGAAAGTAGCTCTGAAGCTGAGAAACGGCATCGACCATAAGCACTACCGTGAAATTACGTACAATTTTCAAATTTCTTGTACCTGCTAACTTTGCGGCCTCGGGCAGCTATGTTACCATGGAGGAATCACACAAGATTTGACTTTGTAGGCTAGAACTGAAGTCGCGCCAACTGTTTAACTCAAAATACAGTCAAGAAAGTAGCTCTGAAGCCGAGAAACGGCATCGACCATAATCACTACCGTGAAATTACGTACAATTTTCAAATTTCTTGTACTTGCTAACTTTGCGACCTCGGGCAGCTATGTTACCATGGAGGAATCACACAAGATTTGACTTTTAAGGCTAGAACTGAAGTAGCGCCAACTGCTTAACTCAAAATACAGTCAAGAAAGTAGCTCTGAAGCTGAGAAACGGCATCGACCATAAGCACTACCGTGAAATTACGTGCAATTTTCAAATTTCTTGTACTTGCTAACTTTGCGGACTCGGGCAGCTATGTTACCATGGAGGAACCACACAACATTTGACTTTATAGGCTAGAACTGAAGTCGCGCCAACTGCTTAACTCAAAATAGAGTCAAGAAAGTAGCTCTGAAGCTGAGAAACGGGATCGACCATAAGCACTACCGTGAAATTGCGTACAATTTTTAAATTTCTTGTACTTGCTAACTTTGCGGCCCCGGACAGCTATGTTACCATGGAGGAACCACACAACATTTGACTTTATAGGCTAGAACTGAAGTCGCGCCAACTGCTTAACTCAAAATACAGTCAAGAAAATAGCTCTGAAGCTGAGAAACGGCATCGACCATAAGCACTACCGTGAAATTACGTACAATTTTCAAATTTCTTGTACTTGCTAACTTTGCGGCCTCGGGCAGCTATGTTACCATGGAGGAATCACACAAGATTTGACTTTTAAGGCTAGAACTGAAGTCGCGCCAACTGCTTAACTCAAAATACAGTCAAGAAAGTAGCTCTGAAGCTGAGAAACGGGATCGACCATAAGCACTACCGTGAAATTACGTACAATTTTGAAATTTCTTGTACTTGCTAATTTTGCGGCCTCGGGCAGCTATGTTACCATGGAGGAACCACACAACATTTGACTTTATAGGCTAGAACTGAAGTCGCGCCAACTGCTTAACTCAAAATACAGTCAAGAAAATAGCTCTGAAGCCGAGAAACGGCATCGACCATAAGCAATACCGTGAAATTACGTACAATTTTCAAATTTCTTGTACTTGCTAACTTTGCGGCCTCGGGCAGCTATGTTACCATGGAGGAATCACACAAGATTTGACTTTTAAGGCTAGAACTGAAGTCGCGCCAACTGCTTAACTCAAAACACAGTCAAGAAAGTAGCTCTGAAGCTGAGAAACGGGATCGACCAGAAGCACTACCGTGAAATTACGTACAATTTTCAAATTTCTTGTACTTGCTAACTTTGCGGCCTCGGGCAGCTATGTTACCATGGAGGAACCACACAACATTTGACTTTATAGGCTAGAACTGAAGTCGCGCCAACTGCTTAGCTCAAAATACAGTCAAGAAAGTAGCTCTGAAGCTGAGAAACGGCATCGACCATAAGCACTACCGTGAAATTACGTACAATTTTCAAATTTCTTGTACGTGCTAACTTTGCGGCCTCGGGCAGCTATGTTACCATGGAGGAACCACACAACATTTGACTTTATAGGCTAGAACTGAAGTCGCGCCAACTGCTTAACTCAAAATACAGTCAAGAAAGTAGCTCTGAAGCTGAGAAACGGCATCGACCACAAGCACTACCGTGAAATTACGTACAATTTTCAAATTTCTTGTACTTGCTAACTTTGCGACCTCGGGCAGCTATGTTACCATGGAGGAATCACACAAGATTTGACTTTTAAGGCTAGAACTGAAGTCGCGCCAACTGCTTAACTCAAAATACAGTCAAGAAAGTAGCTCTGAAGCCGAGAAACGGCATCGACCATAATCACTACCGTGAAATTACGTACAATTTTCAAATTTCTTGTACTTGCTAACTTTGCGACCTCGGGCACCTATGTTACCATGGAGGAATCACACAAGATTTGACTTTTAAGGCTAGAACTGAAGTAGCGCCAACTGCTTAACTCAAAATACAGTCAAGAAAGTAGCTCTGAAGCTGAGAAACGGCATCGACCATAAGCACTACCGTGAAATTACGTACAATTTTCAAATTTCTTGTACTTGCTAACTTTGCGACCTCGGGCAGCTATGTTACTATGGTAGAACCACACAAGATTTGACTTTATAGGCTAGAACTGAAGTCGCGCCAACTGCTTAACTCAAAATACAGTCAAGAAAGTAGCTCTGAAGCTGAGGAACGGCATCGACCATAAGCACTACCGTGAAATTACGTACAATTTTCAAATTTCTTGTACTTGCTAACTTTGCGGCCTCGGGCAGCTATGTTACCATGGAGGAATCACACAAGATTTGACTTTTAAGGCTAGAACTGAAGTCGCGCCAACTGCTTAACTCAAAATACAGTCAAGAAAGTAGCTCTGAAGCTGAGAAACGGCATCGACCATAAGCACTACCGTGAAATTACGTACAATTTTCAAATTTCTTGTACTTGCTAACTTTGCGGCCTCGGGCAGCTATGTTACCATGGAGGAATCACACAAGATTTGACTTTTAAGGCTAGAACTGAAGTCGCGCCAACTGCTTAACTCAAAATACAGTCAAGAAAGTAGCTCTGAAGCTGAGAAACGGCATCGACCATAAGCACTACCGTGAAATTACGTACAATTTTCAAATTTCTTGTACTTGCTAACTTTGCGACCTCGGGCAGCTATGTTACTCTGGAAGAACCACACAAGATTTGACTTTATAGGCTAGAACTGAAGTCGCGCCAACTGCTTAACTCAAAATACAATCAAGAAAGTAGCTCTGAAGCTGAGAAACGGCATCGACCATAAGCACTACCGTGAAATTACGTACAATTTTCAAATTTCTTGTACTTGCTAACTTTGCGGCCTCGGGCAGCTATGTTACCATGGAGGAACCACACAACATTTGACTTTATAGGCTAGAACTGAAGTCGCGCCAACTGCTTAACTCAAAATACAGTCAAGAAAATAGCTCTGAAGCTGAGAAACGGGATCGACCATAAGCACTAATGTGAAATTACGTACAATTTTCAAATTTCTTGTACTTGCTAACTTTGCGACCTCGGGCAGCTATGTTACTATGGAAGAACCACACAAGATTTGACTTTATAGGCTAGAACTGAAGTCGCGCCAACTGCTTAACTCAAAATACAGTCAAGAAAATAGCTCTGAAGCCGAGAAACGGTATCGACCATAAGCACTACCGTGAAATTACGTACAATTTTCAAATTTCTTGTACTTGCTAACTTTGCGACCTCGGGCAGCTATGTTACCATGGAGGAATCACACAAGATTTGACTTTTAAGGCTAGCACTGAAGTCGCGCAAACTGCTTAACTCAAAATACAGTCAAGAAAGTAGCTCTGAAGCTGAGAAACGGGATCGACCAGAAGCACTACCGTGAAATTACGTACAATTTTCAAATTTCTTGTACTTGCTAACTTTGCGACCTCGGGCAGCTATGTTACCATGGAGGAATTACACAAGATTTGTCTTTTAAGGCTAGAACTGAAGTCGCGCCAACTGCTTAACTCAAAATACAGTCAAGAAAGTAGCTCTGAAGCTGAGAAACGGCATCGACCATAAGCACTACCGTGAAATTACGTACAATTTTCAAATTTCTTGTACTTGCTAACTTTGCGGCCTCGGGCAGCTATGTTACCATGGAGGAATCACACAAGATTTGACTTTTAAGGCTAGAACTGAAGTCGCGCCAACTGCGTAACTCAAAATACAGTCAAGAAAGTAGCTCTGAAGCTGAGAAACGGCATCGACCATAAGCACTACCGTGAAATTACGTACAATTTTCAAATTTCTTGTACTTGCTAACTTTGCGGCCTCGGGCAGCTATGTTACCATGGAGGAATCACACAAGATTTGACTTTTAAGGCTAGAACTGAAGTCGCGCCAACTGCTTAACTCAAAATACAGTCAAGAAAGTAGCTCTGAAGCTGAGAAACGGCATCGACCATAAGCACTACCGTGAAATTACGTACAATTTTCAAATTTCTTGTACTTGCTAACTTTGCGACCTCGGGCAGCTATGTTACCATGGAGGAATTACACAAGATTTGTCTTTTAAGGCTAGAACTGAAGTCGCGCCAACTGCTTAACTCAAAATACAGTCAAGAAAGTAGCTCTGAAGCTGAGAAACGGCATCGACCATAAGCACTACCGTGAAATTACGTACAATTTTCAAATTTCTTGTACTTGCTAACTTTGCGACCTCGGGCAGCTATGTTACCATGGAGGAATCACACAAGATTTGACTTTTAAGGCTAGAACTGAAGTCGCGCCAACTGCTTAACTCAAAATACAGTCAAGAAAGTAGCTCTGAAGCTGAGAAACGGCATCGACCATAAGCACTACCGTGAAATTACGTACAATTTTCAAATTTCTTGTACTTGCTAACTTTGCGACCTCGGGCAGCTATGTTACCATGGAGGAATCACACAAGATTTGACTTTTAAGGCTAGAACTGAAGTCGCGCCAACTGCTTAACTCAAAATACAGTCAAGAAAGTAGCTCTGAAGCTGAGAAACGGGATCGAGCATAAGCACTACCGTGAAATTACGTACAATTTTCAAATTTCTTGTACTTGCTAACTTTGCGGCCTCGGGCAGCTTTGTTACCATGGAGGAACCACACAACATTTGACTTTATAGGCTAGAACTGAAGTCGCGCCAACTGCTTAACTCAAAATACAGTCAAGAAAATAGCTCTGAAGCCGAGAAACGGCATCGACCATAAGCACTACCGTGAAATTACGTACAATTTTCAAATTTCTTGTACTTGCTAACTTTGCGACCTCGGGCAGCTATGTTACCATGGAGGAATCACACAAGATTTGACTTTTAAGGCTAGCACTGAAGTCGCGCAAACTGCTTAACTCAAAATACAGTCAAGAAAGTAGCTCTGAAGCTGAGAAACGGGATCGACCATAAGCACTACCGTGAAATTACGTACAATTTTCAAATTTCTTGTACTTGCTAACTTTGCGACCTTGGGCAGCTATGTTACCATGGAGGAACCACACAACATTTGACTTTATAGGCTAGAACTAAAGTCGCGCCAACTGCTTAACTCAAAATACAGTCAAGAAAATAGCTCTGAAGCCGAGAAACGGCATCGACCATAAGCACTACCGTGAAATTACGTACAATTTTCAAATTTCTTGTACTTGCTAAATTTGCGACCTCGGGCAGCTATGTTACCATGGAGGAATCACACAAGATTTGACTTTTAAGGCTAGAACTGAAGTCGCGCCAACTGCTTAACTCAAAATACAGTCAAGAAAGTAGCTCTGAAGCTGAGAAACGGGATCGACCATAAGCACTACCGTGAAATTACGTACAATTTTCAAATTTCTTGTACTTGCTAACTTTGCGGCCTCGGGCAGCTTTGTTACCATGGAGGAACCACACAACATTTGACTTTATAGGCTAGAACTGAAGTCGCGCCAACTGCTTAACTCAAAATACAGTCAAGAAAGTAGCTCTGAAGCCGAGAAACGGCATCGACCATAAGCACTACCGTGAAATTACGTACAATTTTCAAATTTCTTGTAGTTGCTAACTTTGCGACCTCGGGCAGCTATGTTACCATGGAGGAATCACACAAGATTTGACTTTTAAGGCTAGAACTGAAGTCGCGCCAACTGCGTTACTCAAAATACAGTCAAGAAAGTAGCTCTGAAGCTGAGAAACGGCATCGACCATAAGCACTACCGTGAAATTACGTACAATTTTCAAATTTCTTGTACTTGCTAACTTTGCGGCCTCGGGCAGCTATGTTACCATGGAGGAATCACACAAGATTTGACTTTTAAGGCTAGAACTGAAGTCGCGCCAACTGCTTAACTCAAAATACAGTCAAGAAAGTAGCTCTGAAGCTGAGAAACGGCATCGACCATAAGCACTACCGTGAAATTACGTACAATTTTCAAATTTTTTGTACTTGCTAACTTTGCGGCCTCGGGCAGCTATGTTACCATGGAGGAATCACACAAGATTTTACTTTTAAGGCTAGAACTGAAGTCGCGCCAACTGCTTAACTCAAAATACAGTCAAGAAAATAGCTCTGAAGCCGAGAAACGGCATCGACCATAAGCACTACCGTGAAATTACGTACAATTTTCAAATTTCTTGTACTTGCTAACTTTGCGACCTCGGGCAGCTATGTTACCATGGAGGAATCACACAAGATTTGACTTTTAAGGCTAGAACTGAAGTCGCGCCAACTGCTTAACTCAAAATACAGTTAAGAAAGTAGCTCTGAAGCCGAGAAACGGGATCGACCATAAGCACTACCGTGAAATTACGTACAATTTTCAAATTTCTTGTACTTGCTAACTTTGCGACCTCGGGCAGCTATGTTACCATGGAGGAACCACACAACATTTGACTTTATAGGCTAGAACTGAAGTCGCGCCAACTGCTTAACTCAAAATACAGTCCAGAAAGTAGCTCTGAAGCTGAGAAACGGCATCGACCATAAGCACTACCGTGAAATTACGTACAATTTTCAAATTTCTTGTACTTGCTAACTTTGCGACCTCGGGCAGCTATGTTACCATGGAGGAATCACACAAGATTTGACTTTTAAGGCTAGAACTGAAGTCGCGCCAACTGCTTAACTCAAAATACAGTCAAGAAAGTAGCTCTGAAGCCCAGAAACGGCATCGACCATAATCACTACCGTGAAATTACGTACAATTTTCAAATTTCTTGTACTTGCTAACTTTGCGACCTCGGGCAGCTATGTTACCATGGAGGAATCACACAAGATTTGACTTTTAAGGCTAGAACTGAAGTAGCGCCAACAGCTTAACTCAAAATACAGTCAAGAAAGTAGCTCTGAAGCTGAGAAACGGCATCGACCATAAGCACTACCGTGAAATTACGTACAATTTTCAAATTTCTTGTACTTGCTAACTTTGCGACCTCGGGCAGCTATGTTACTATGGTAGAACCACACAAGATTTGACTTTATAGGCTAGAACTGAAGTCGCGCCAACTGCTTAACTCAAAATACAGTCAAGAAAGTAGCTCTGAAGCTGAGAAACGGCATCGACCATAAGCACTACCGTGAAATTACGTACAATTTTCAAATTTCTTGTACTTGCTAACTTTGGCCTCGGGCAGCTATGTTACTATGGTAGAACCACACAAGATTTGACTTTATAGGCTAGAACTGAAGTCGCGCCAACTGCTTAACTCAAAATACAGTCAAGAAGGAGGAATCACACAAGATTTGACTTTTAAGGCTAGAACTGAAGTCGCGCCAACTGCTCAACTCAAAATACAGTCAAGAAAGTAGCTCTGAAGCTGAGAAACGGGATCGACCATAAGCACTACCGTGAAATTACGTACAATTTTCAAATTTCTTGTACTTGCTAAATTTGCGGCCTCGGGCAGCTTTGTTACCATGGAGGAACCACACAACATTTGACTTTATAGGCTAGAACTGAAGTCGCGCCAACTGCTTAACTCAAAATACAGTCAAGAAAGTAGCTCTGAAGCCGAGAAACGGCATCGACCATAAGCACTACCGTGAAATTACGTACAATTTTCAAATTTCTTGTACTTGCTAACTTTGCGACCTCGGGCAGCTATGTTACCATGGAGGAATTACACAAGATTTGTCTTTTAAGGCTAGAACTGAAGTCGCGCCAACTGCTTAACTCAAAATACAGTCAAGAAAGTAGCTCTGAAGCTGAGAAACGGCATCGACCATAAGCACTACCGTGAAATTACGTACAATTTTCAAATTTCTTGTACTTGCTAACTTTGCGACCTCGGGCAGCTATGTTACCATGGAGGAATCACACAAGATTTCACTTTTAAGGCTAGAACTAAAGTCGCGCCAACTGTTTAACTCAAAATACAGTCAAGAAAATAGCTCTGAAGCCGAGAAACGGCATCGACCATAAGCACTACCGTGAAATTACGTACAATTTTCAAATTTCTTGTACTTGCTAACTTTGCGACCTCGGGCAGCTATGTTACCATGGAGGAATCACACAAGATTTGACTTTTAGGGCTAGAACTGAAGTCGCGCCAACTGCGTAACTCAAAATACAGTCAAGAAAGTAGCTCTGAAGCTGAGAAACGGCATCGACCATAAGCACTACCGTGAAATTACGTACAATTTTCAAATTTCTTGTACTTGCTAACTTTGCGACCTCGGGCAGCTATGTTACCATGGAGGAATCACACAAGATTTGACTTTTAAGGCTAGAACTGAAGTCGCGCCAACTGCTTAACTCAAAATACAGTCAAGAAAGTAGCTCTGAAGCTGAGAAACGGCATCGACCATAAGCACTACCGTGAAATTACGTACAATTTTCAAATTTCTTGTACTTGCTAACTTTGCGGCCTCGGGCAGCTATGTTACCATGGAGGAATCACACAAGATTTGACTTTTAAGGCTAGAACTGAAGTCGCGCCAACTGCTTAACTCAAAATACAGTCAAGAAAGTAGTTCTGAAACCGAGAAGCGGCATCGACCATAAGCACTACTGTGCAATTACGTACAATTTTCAAATTTCTTGTACTTGCTAACTTTGCGACCTCGGGCAGCTATGTTACCATGGAGGAATCACACAAGATTTGACTTTTAAGGCTAGAACTGAAGTCGCGCCAACTGCGTAACTCAAAATACAGTCAAGAAAGTAGCTCTGAAGCTGAGAAACGGCATCGACCATAAGCACTACCGTGAAATTACGTACAATTTTCAAATTTCTTGTACTTGCTAACTTTGCGGCCTCGGGCAGCTATGTTACCATGGAGGAATCACACAAGATTTGACTTTTAAGGCTAGAACTGAAGTCGCGCCAACTGCTTAACTCAAAATACAGTCAAGAAAGTAGCTCTGAAGCTGAGAAACGGGATCGACCATAAGCACTACCGTGAAATTACGTACAATTTTCAAATTTCTTGTACTTGCTAACTTTGCGACCTTGGGCAGCTATGTTACCATGGAGGAACCACACAACATTTGACTTTATAGGCTAGAACTAAAGTCGCGCCAACTGCTTAACTCAAAATACAGTCAAGAAAATAGCTCTGAAGCCGAGAAACGGCATCGACCATAAGCACTACCGTGAAATTACGTACAATTTTCAAATTTCTTGTACTTGCTAACTTTGCGACCTCGGGCAGCTATGTTACCATGGAGGAATTACACAAGATTTGTCTTTTAAGGCTAGAACTGAAGTCGCGCCAACTGCTTAACTCAAAATACAGTCAAGAAAGTAGCTCTGAAGCTGAGAAACGGGATCGACCATAAGCACTACCGTGAAATTACGTACAATTTTCAAATTTCTTGTACTTGCTAACTTTGCGACCTCGGGCAGCTATGTTACCATGGAGGAATCACACAACATTTGACTTTATAGGCTAGAACTGAAGTCGCGCCAACTGCTTAATTCAAAATACAGTCAAGAAAGTAGCTCTGAAGCCGAGAAACGGAATCGACCATAAGCACTACCGTGAAATTACGTACAATTTTCAAATTTCTTGTACTTGCTAACTTTGCGACCTCGGGCAGCTATGTTACCATGGAGGAATCACACAAGATTTGACTTTTAAGGCTAGAACTGAAGTCGCGCCAACTGCGTAACTCAAAATACAGTCAAGAAAGTAGCTCTGAAGCTGAGAAACGGCATCGACCATAAGCACTACCGTGAAATTACGTACAATTTTCAAATTTCTTGTACTTGCTAACTTTGCGACCTCGGGCAGCTATGTTACCATGGAGGAATCACACAAGATTTGACTTTTAAGGCTAGAACTGAAGTCGCGCCAACTGCGTAACTCAAAATACAGTCAAGAAAGTAGCTCTGAAGCTGAGAAACGGCATCGACCATAAGCACTACCGTGAAATTACGTACAATTTTCAAATTTCTTGTACTTGCTAACTTTGCGGCCTCGGGCAGCTATGTTACCATGGAGGAATCACACAAGATTTGACTTTTAAGGCTAGAACTGAAGTCGCGCCAACTGCTTAACTCAAAATACAGTCAAGAAAGTAGTTCTGAAACCGAGAAGCGGCATCGACCATAAGCACTACTGTGCAATTACGTACAATTTTCAAATTTCTTGTACTTGCTAACTTTGCGACCTAGGGCAGCTATGTTACCATGGAGGAACCACACAACATTTGACTTTATAGGCTAGAACTGAAGTCGCGCCAACTGCTTAACTCAAAATACAGTCAAGAAAGTAGCTCTGAAGCCGAGAAACGGCATCGACCATAAGCACTACCGTGAAATTACGTACAATTTTCAAATTTCTTGTACTTGCTAACTTTGCGACCTCGGGCAGCTATGTTACCATGGAGGAATCACACAAGATTTGACTTTTAAGGCTAGAACTGAAGTCGCGCCAACTGCGTAACTCAAAATACAGTCAAGAAAGTAGCTCTGAAGCTGAGAAACGGCATCGACCATAAGCACTACCGTGAAATTACGTACAATTTTCAAATTTCTTGTACTTGCTAACTTTGCGGCCTCGGGCAGCTATGTTACCATGGAGGAATCACACAAGATTTGACTTTTAAGGCTAGAACTGAAGTCGCGCCAACTGCTTAACTCAAAATACAGTCAAGAAAGTAGCTCTGAAGCTGAGAAACGGCATCGACCATAAGCACTACCGTGAAATTACGTACAATTTTCAAATTTCTTGTACTTGCTAACTTTGCGGCCTCGGGCAGCTATGTTACCATGGAGGAATCACACAAGATTTTACTTTTAAGGCTAGAACTGAAGTCGCGCCAACTGCTTAACTCAAAATACAGTCAAGAAAGTAGCTCTGAAGCTGAGAAACGGCATCGACCATAAGCACTACCGTGAAATTACGTACAATTTTCAAATTTCTTGTACTTGCTAACTTTGCGGCCTCGGGCAGCTATGTTACCATGGAGGAATCACACAAGATTTGACTTTTAAGGCTAGAACTGAAGTCGCGCCAACTGCTTAACTCAAAATACAGTCAAGAAAGTAGCTCTGAAGCTGAGAAACGGCATCGACCATAAGCACTACCGTGAAATTACGTACAATTTTCAAATTTCTTGTACTTGCTAACTTTGCGGCCTCGGGCAGCTATGTTACCATGGAGGAATCACACAAGATTTTACTTTTAAGGCTAGAACTGAAGTCGCGCCAACTGCTTAACTCAAAATACAGTCAAGAAAGTAGTTCTGAAGCTGAGAAACGGCATCGACCATAAGCACTACCGTGAAATTACGTACAATTTTCAAATTTCTTGTACTTGCTAACTTTGCGGCCTCGGGCAGCTATGATACCATGGAGGAACCACACAACATTTGACTTTATAGGCTAGAACCGAAGTCGCGCCAACTGCTTAACTCAAAATACAGTCAAGAAAGTAGCTCTGAAGCTGAGAAACGGGATCGACCATAAGCACTACCGTGAAATTACGTACAATTTTCAAATTTCTTGTACTTGCTAACTTTGCGGCCTCGGGCAGCTATGTTACCATGGAGGAATCACACAAGATTTGACTTTTAAGGCTAGAACTGAAGTCGCGCCAACTGCTTAACTCAAAATACAGTCAAGAAAGTAGCTCTGAAGCTGAGAAACGGCATCGACCATAAGCACTACCGTGAAATTACGTACAATTTTCAAATTTCTTGTACTTGCTAACTTTGCGACCTCGGGCAGCTATGTTACCATGGAGGAATCACACAAGATTTGACTTTTAAGGCTAGAACTGAAGTCGCGCCAACTGCTTAACTCAAAATACAGTCAAGAAAGTAGCTCTGAAGCTGAGAAACGGCATCGACCATAAGCACTACCGTGAAATTACGTACAATTTTCAAATTTCTTGTACTTGCTAACTTTGCGGCCTCGGGCAGCTATGTTACCATGGAGGAATCACACAAGATTTGACTTTTAAGGCTAGAACTGAAGTCGCGTCAACTGCTTAACTCAAAATACAGTCAAGAAAGTAGCTCTGAAGCTGAGAAACGGGATCGACCATAAGCACTACCGTGAAATTACGTACAATTTTCAAATTTCTTGTACTTGCTAACTTTGCGGCCTCGGGCAGCTATGTTACCATGGAGGAACCACACAACATTTGACTTTATAGGCTAGAACTGAAGTCGCGCCAACTGCTTAACTCAAAATACAGTCAAGAAAATAGCTCTGAAGCTGAGAAACGGCATCGACCATAAGCACTACCGTGAAATTACGTACAATTTTCAAATTTCTTGTACTTGCTAACTTTGCGACCTCGGGCAGCTATGTTACCATGGAGGAATCACACAAGATTTGACGTTTAAGGCTAGAACTGAAGTCGCGCCAACTGCTTAACTCAAAATACAGTCAAGAAAGTAGCTCTGAAGCTGAGAAACGGCATCGACCATAAGCACTACCGTGAAATTACGTACAATTTTCAAATTTCTTGTACTTGCTAACTTTGCGGCCTCGGGCAGCTATGTTACCATGGAGGAATCACACAAGATTTGACTTTTAAGGCTAGAACTGAAGTCGCGCCAACTGCTTAACTCAAAATACAGTTAAGAAAGTAGCTCTGAAGCCGAGAAACGGGATCGACCATAAGTACTAATGTGAAATTACGTACAATTTTCAAATTTCTTGTACTTGCTAACTTTGCGGCCTCGGGCAGCTATGTTACCATGGAGGAACCACACAATATTTGACTTTATAGGCTAGAACTGAAGTCGCGTCAACTGCTTAACTCAAAATACAGTCAAGAAAGTAGCTCTGAAGCTGAGAAACGGGATCGACCATAAGCACTACCGTGAAATTACGTACAATTTTCAAATTTCTTGTACTTGCTAACTTTGCGGCCTCGGGCAGCTATGTTACCATGGAGGAACCACACAACATTTGACTTTATAGGCTAGAACTGAAGTCGCGCCAACTGCTTAACTCAAAATACAGTCAAGAAAATAGCTCTGAAGCTGAGAAACGGCATCGACCATAAGCACTACCGTGAAATTACGTACAATTTTCAAATTTCTTGTACTTGCTAACTTTGCGACCTCGGGCAGCTATGTTACCATGGAGGAATCACACAAGATTTGACGTTTAAGGCTAGAACTGAAGTCGCGCCAACTGCTTAACTCAAAATACAGTCAAGAAAGTAGCTCTGAAGCTGAGAAACGGCATCGACCATAAGCACTACCGTGAAATTACGTACAATTTTCAAATTTCTTGTACTTGCTAACTTTGCGGCCTCGGGCAGCTATGTTACCATGGAGGAATCACACAAGATTTGACTTTTAAGGCTAGAACTGAAGTCGCGCCAACTGCTTAACTCAAAATACAGTTAAGAAAGTAGCTCTGAAGCCGAGAAACGGGATCGACCATAAGTACTAATGTGAAATTACGTACAATTTTCAAATTTCTTGTACTTGCTAACTTTGCGGCCTCGGGCAGCTATGTTACCATGGAGGAACCACACAATATTTGACTTTATAGGCTAGAACTGAAGTCGCGCCAACTGCTTAACTCAAAATACAGTCAAGAAAATAGCTCTGAAGCTGAGAAACGGCATCGACCATAAGCACTACCGTGAAATTACGTACAATTTTCAAATTTCTTGTACTTGCTAACTTTGCGGCCTCGGGCAGCTATGTTACCATGGAGGAATCACACAAGATTTGACTTTTAAGGCTAGAACTGAAGTCGCGCCAACTGCTTAACTCAAAATACAGTCAAGAAAGTAGCTCTGAAGCTGAGAAACGGCATCGACCATAAGCACTACCGTGAAATTACGTACAATTTTCAAATTTCTTGTACTTGCTAACTTTGCGGCCTCGGGCAGCTATGTTACCATGGAGGAATCACACAAGATTTGACTTTTAAGGCTAGAACTGAAGTCGCGTCAACTGCTTAACTCAAAATACAGTCAAGAAAGTAGCTCTGAAGCTGAGAAACGGGATCGACCATAAGCACTACCGTGAAATTACGTACAATTTTCAAATTTCTTGTACTTGTTAACTTTGCGGCCTCGGGCAGCTATGTTACCATGGAGGAACCACACAACATTTGACTTTATAGGCTAGAACTGAAGTCGCGCCAACTGCTTAACTCAAAATACAGTCAAGAAAATAGCTCTGAAGCTGAGAAACGGCATCGACCATAAGCACTACCGTGAAATTACGTACAATTTTCAAATTTCTTGTACTTGCTAACTTTGCGACCTCGGGCAGCTATGTTACCATGGAGGAATCACACAAGATTTGACTTTTAAGGCTAGAACTGAAGTCGCGCCAACTGCTTAACTCAAAACACAGTCAAGAAAGTAGCTCTGAAGCTGAGAAACGGCATCGACCATAAGCACTACCGTGAAATTACGTACAATTTTCAAATTTCTTGTACTTGCTAACTTTGCGGCCTCGGGCAGCTATGTTACCATTGAGGAATCACACAAGATTTGACTTTTAAGGCTAGAACTGAAGTCGCGCCAACTGCTTAACTCAAAATACAGTCAAGAAAGTAGCTCTGAAGCTGAGAAACGGGATCGACCATAAGCACTACCGTGAAATTACGTACAATTTTCAAATTTCTTGTACTTGCTAACTTTGCGGCCTCGGGCAGCTATGTTACCATGGAGGAACCACACAACATTTGACTTTATAGGCTAGAACTGAAGTCGCGCCAACTGCTTAACTCAAAATACAGTCAAGAAAATAGCTCTGAAGCTGAGAAACGGCATCGACCATAAGCACTACCGTGAAATTACGTACAATTTTCAAATTTCTTGTACTTGCTAACTTTGCGACCTCGGGCAGCTATGTTACCATGGAGGAATCACACAAGATTTGACTTTTAAGGCTAGAACTGAAGTCGCGCCAACTGCTTAACTCAAAATACAGTCAAGAAAGTAGCTCTGAAGCTGAGAAACGGCATCGACCATAAGCACTACCGTGAAATTACGTACAATTTTCAAATTTCTTGTAGTTGCTAACTTTGCGGCCTCGGGCAGCTATGTTACCATGGAGGAATCACACAAGATTTGACTTTTAAGGCTAGAACTGAAGTCGCGCCAACTGCTTAACTCAAAACACAGTCAAGAAAGTAGCTCTGAAGCTGAGAAACGGCATCGACCATAAGCACTACCGTGAAATTACGTACAATTTTCAAATTTCTTGTACTTGCTAACTTTGCGACCTCGGGCAGCTATGTTACCATGGAGGAATCACACAAGATTTGACTTTTAAGGCTAGAACTGAAGTCGCGCCAACTGCTTAACTCAAAATACAGTCAAGAAAGTAGCTCTGAAGCTGAGAAACGGCATCGACCATAAGCACTACCGTGAAATTACGTACAATTTTCAAATTTCTTGTACTTGCTAACTTTGCGGCCTCGGGCAGCTATGTTACCATGGAGGAATCACACAAGATTTGACTTTTAAGGCTAGAACTGAAGTCGCGCCAACTGCTTAACTCAAAATACAGTTAAGAAAGTAGCTCTGAAGCCGAGAAACGGGATCGACCATAAGCACTAATGTGAAATTACGTACAATTTTCAAATTTCTTGTACTTGCTAACTTTGCGGCCTCGGGCAGCTATGCTACCATGGAGGAACCACACAACATTTGACTTTATAGGCTAGAACTGAAGTCGCGCCAACTGCTTAACTCAAAATACAGTCAAGAAAGTAGCTCTGAAGCTGAGAAACGGCATCGACCATAAGCACTACCGTGAAATTACGTACAATTTTCAAATTTCTTGTACTTGCTAACTTTGCGGCCTCGGGCAGCTATGTTACCATGGAGGAATCACACAAGATTTGACTTTTAAGGCTAGAACTGAAGTCGCGCCAACTGCTTAACTCAAAATACAGTCAAGAAAGTAGCTCTGAAGCTGAGAAACGGGATCGACCATAAGCACTACCGTGAAATTACGTACAATTTTCAAATTTCTTGTACTTGCTAACTTTGCGGCCTCGGGCAGCTATGTTACCATGGAGGAATCACACAAGATTTGACTTTTAAGGCTAGAACTGAAGTCGCGCCAACTGCTTAACTCAAAATACAGTCAAGAAAGTAGCTCTGAAGCTGAGAAACGGCATCGACCATAAGCACTACCGTGAAATTACGTACAATTTTCAAATTTCTTGAACTTGCTAACTTTGCGACCTCGGGCAGCTATGTTACCATGGAGGAATCACACAAGATTTGACTTTTAAGGCTAGAACTGAAGTCGCGCCAACTGCTTAACTCAAAATACAGTTAAGAAAGTAGCTCTGAAGCCGAGAAACGGGATCGACCATAAGCACTAATGTGAAATTACGTACAATTTTCAAATTTCTTGTACTTGCTAACTTTGCGGCCTCGGGCAGCTATGTTACCATGGAGGAACCACACAACATTTGACTTTATAGGCTAGAACTGAAGTCGCGCCAACTGCTTAACTCAAAATACAGTCAAGAAAATAGCTCTGAAGCTGAGAAACGGCATCGACCATAAGCACTACCGTGAAATTACGTACAATTTTCAAATTTCTTGTACTTGCTAACTTTGCGACCTCGGGCAGCTATGTTACCATGGAGGAACCACACAACATTTGACTTTATAGGCTAGAACTGAAGTCGCGCCAACTGCTTAACTCAAAATACAGTCAAGAAAATAGCTCTGAAGCTGAGAAACGGGATCGACCATAAGCACTAATGTGAAATTACGTACAATTTTCAAATTTCTTGTACTTGCTAACTTTGCGACCTCGGGCAGCTATGTTACCATGGAGGAATCACACAAGATTTGACTTTTAAGGCTAGAACTGAAGTCGCGCCAACTGCTTAACTCAAAATACAGTTAAGAAAGTAGCTCTGAAGCCGAGAAACGGGATCGACCATAAGCACTAATGTGAAATTACGTACAATTTTCAAATTTCTTGTACTTGCTAACTTTGCGACCTCGGGCAGCTATGTTACCATGGAGGAACCACACAACATTTGACTTTATAGGCTAGAACTGAAGTCGCGCCAACTGCTTAACTCAAAATACAGTCAAGAAAATAGCTCTGAAGCCGAGAAACGGCATCGACCATAAGCACTACCGTGAAATTACGTACAGTTTTCAAATTTCTTGTACTTGCTAACTTTGCGACCTCGGGCAGCTATGTTACCATGGAGGAACCACACAACATTTGACTTTATAGGCTAGAACTGAAGTCGCGCCAACTGCTTAACTCAAAATACAGTCAAGAAAGTAGCTCTGAAGCCGAGAAACGGCATCGACCATAAGCACTACCGTGAAATTACGTACAATTTTCAAATTTCTTGTACTTGCTAACTTTGCGGCCTCGGGCAGCTATGTTACCATGGAGGAATCACACAAGATTTGACTTTTAAGGCTAGAACTAAAGTCGCGCCAACTGCTTAACTCAAAATACAGTCAAGAAAGTAGCTCTGAAGCTGAGAAACGGCATCGACCATAAGCACTAATGTGAAATTACGTACAATTTTCAAATTTCTTGTACTTGCTAACTTTGCGGCCTCGGGCAGCTATGTTACCATGGAGGAATCACACAAGATTTGACTTTTAAGGCTAGAACTGAAGTCGCGCCAACTGCTTAACTCAAAATACAGTCAAGAAAATAGCTCTGAAGCTGAGAAACGGGATCGACCATAAGCACTACTGTGCAATTACGTACAATTTTCAAATTTCTTGTACTTGCTAACTTTGCGGCCTCGGGCAGCCATGTTACCATGGAGGAACCACACAACATTTGACTTTATAGGCTAGAACTGAAGCCGCGCCAACTGATTAACTCAAAATACAGTCAAGAAAGTAGCTCTGAAGCCGAGAAACGGCATCGACCATAAGCACTACCGTGAAATTACGTACAATTTTCAAATTTCTTGTACTTGCTAACTTTGCGACCTCGGGCAGCTATGTTACCATGGAGGAATCACACAAGATTTGACTTTTAAGGCTAGAACTGAAGTCGCGCCAACTGCTTAACTCAAAATACAGTCAAAAAAGTAGCTCTGAAGCTGAGAAACGGCATCGACCATAAGCACTACCGTGAAATTAAGTACAATTTTCAAATTTCTTGTACTTGCTAACTTTGCGACCTCGGGCAGCTATGTTACCATGGAGGAACCACACAACATTTGACTTAGAACTGAAGTCGCGCCAACTGCTTAACTCAAAATACAGTCAAGAAAGTAGCTCTGAAGCTGAGAAACGGCATCGACCATAAGCACTACCGTGAAATTACGTACAATTTTCAAATTTCTTGTACTTGCTAAATTTGCGGCCTCGGGCAGCTATGTTACCATGGAGGAATCACACAAGATTTGACTTTTAAGGCTAGAACTGAAGTCGCGCCAACTGCTTAACTCAAAATACAGTCAAGAAAGTAGCTCTGAAGCTGAGAAACGGCATCGACCATAAGCACTACCGTGAAATTACGTACAATTTTCAAATTTCTTGTACTTGCTAACTTTGCGACCTCGGGCAGCTATGTTACTATGGAAGAACCACACAAGATTTGACTTTATAGGCTAGAACTGAAGTCGCGCCAACTGCTTAACTCAAAATACAGTCAAGAAAGTAGCTCTGAAGCTGAGAAACGGCATCGACCATAAGCACTACCGTGAAATTACGTACAATTTTCAAATTTCTTGTACTTGCTAACTTTGCGGCCTCGGGCAGCTATGTTACCATGGAGGAATCACACAAGATTTGACTTTTAAGGCTAGAACTGAAGTCGCGCCAACTGCTTAACTCAAAATACGGTCAAGAAAGTAGCTCTGAAGCTGAGAAACGGCATCGACCATAAGCACTACCGTGAAATTACGTACAATTTTCAAATTTCTTGTACTTGCTAACTTTGCGGCCTCGGGCAGCTATGTTACCATGGAGGAATCACACAAGATTTGACTTTCAAGGCTAGAACTGAAGTCGCGCCAACTGCTTAACTCAAAATACAGTCAAGAAAGTAGCTCTGAAGCTGAGAAACGGCATCGACCATAAGCACTACCGTGAAATTACGTACAATTTTCAAATTTCTTGTACTTGCTAACTTTGCGGCCTCGGGCAGCTATGTTACCATGGAGGAACCACACAACATTTGACTTTATAGGCTAGAACTGAAGTCGCGCCAACTGCTTAACTCAAAATACAGTCAAGAAAGTAGCTCTGAAGCTGAGAAACGGCATCGACCATAAGCACTACCGTGAAATTACGTACAATTTTCAAATTTCTTGTACTTGCTAACTTTGCGGCCTCGGGCAGCTATGTTACCATGGAGGAACCACACAACATTTGACTTTATAGGCTAGAACTGAAGTCGCGCCAACTGCTTAACTCAAAATACAGTCAAGAAAATAGCTCTGAAGCTGAGAAACGGGATCGACCATAAGCACTAATGTGAAATTACGTACAATTTTCAAATTTCTTGTACTTGCTAACTTTGCGACCTCGGGCAGCTATGTTACTATGGAAGAACCACACAAGATTTGACTTTATAGGCTAGAACTGAAGTCGCGCCAACTGCTTAACTCAAAATACAGTCAAGAAAGTAGCTCTGAAGCTGAGAAACGGTATCGACCATAAGCACTACCGTGAAATTACGTACAATTTTCAAATTTCTTGTACTTGCTAACTTTGCGGCCTCGGGCAGCTATGTTACGATGGAGGAACCACACAACATTTGACTTTATAGGCTAGAACTGAAGTCGCGCCAACTGCTTAACTCAAAATACAGTCAAGAAAGTAGCTCTGAAGCTGAGAAACGGCATCGACCATAAGCACTACCGTGAAATTAAGTACAATTTTCAAATTTCTTGTACTTGCTAACTTTACGACCTCGGGCAGCTATGTTACCATGGAGGAACCACACAACATTTGACTTAGAACTGAAGTCGCGCCAACTGCTTAACTCAAAATACAGTCAAGAAAGTAGCTCTGAAGCTGAGAAACGGCATCGACCATAAGCACTACCGTGAAATTACGTACAATTTTCAAATTTCTTGTACTTGCTAAATTTGCGGCCTCGGGCAGCTATGTTACCATGGAGGAATCACACAAGATTTGACTTTTAAGGCTAGAACTGAAGTCGCGCCAACTGCTTAACTCAAAATACAGTCAAGAAAGTAGCTCTGAAGCTGAGAAACGGCATCGACCATAAGCACTACCGTGAAATTACGTACAATTTTCAAATTTCTTGTACTTGCTAATTTTGCGACCTCGGGCAGCTATGTTACTATGGAAGAACCACACAAGATTTGACTTTATAGGCTAGAACTGAAGTCGCGCCAACTGCTTAACTCAAAATACAGTCAAGAAAGTAGCTCTGAAGCTGAGAAACGGCATCGACCATAAGCACTACCGTGAAATTACGTACAATTTTCAAATTTCTTGTACTTGCTAACTTTGCGGCCTCGGGCAGCTATGTTACCATGGAGGAATCACACAAGATTTGACTTTTAAGGCTAGAACTGAAGTCGCGCCAACTGCTTAACTCAAAATACGGTCAAGAAAGTAGCTCTGAAGCTGAGAAACGGCATCGACCATAAGCACTACCGTGAAATTACGTACAATTTTCAAATTTCTTGTACTTGCTAACTTTGCGGCCTCGGGCAGCTATGTTACCATGGAGGAATCACACAAGATTTGACTTTTAAGGCTAGAACTGAAGTCGCGCCAACTGCTTAACTCAAAATACAGTCAAGAAAGTAGCTCTGAAGCTGAGAAACGGCATCGACCATAAGCACTACCGTGAAATTACGTACAATTTTCAAATTTCTTGTACTTGCTAACTTTGCGGCCTCGGGCAGCTATGTTACCATGGAGGAACCACACAACATTTGACTTTATAGGCTAGAACTGAAGTCGCGCCAACTGCTTAACTCAAAATACAGTCAAGAAAGTAGCTCTGAAGCTGAGAAACGGCATCGACCATAAGCACTACCGTGAAATTACGTACAATTTTCAAATTTCTTGTACTTGCTAACTTTGCGGCCTCGGGCAGCTATGTTACCATGGAGGAACCACACAACATTTGACTTTATAGGCTAGAACTGAAGTCGCGCCAACTGCTTAACTCAAAATACAGTCAAGAAAATAGCTCTGAAGCTGAGAAACGGGATCGACCATAAGCACTAATGTGAAATTACGTACAATTTTCAAATTTCTTGTACTTGCTAACTTTGCGACCTCGGGCAGCTATGTTGCTATGGAAGAACCACACAAGATTTGACTTTATAGGCTAGAACTGAAGTCGCGCCAACTGCTTAACTCAAAATACAGTCAAGAAAGTAGCTCTGAAGCTGAGAAACGGCATCGACCATAAGCACTACCGTGAAATTACGTACAATTTTCAAATTTCTTGTACTTGCTAACTTTGCGGCCTCGGGCAGCTATGTTACCATGGAGGAACCACACAACATTTGACTTTATAGGCTAGAACTGAAGTCGCGCCAACTGCTTAACTCAAAATACAGTCAAGAAAATAGCTCTGAAGCTGAGAAACGGGATCGACCATAAGCACTAATGTGAAATTACGTACAATTTTCAAATTTCTTGTACTTGCTAACTTTGCGACCTCGGGCAGCTATGTTACTATGGAAGAACCACACAAGATTTGACTTTATAGGCTAGAACTGAAGTCGCGCTAACTGCTTAACTCAAAATACAGTCAAGAAAATAGCTCTGAAGCCGAGAAACGGTATCGACCATAAGCACTACCGTGAAATTACGTACAATTTTCAAATTTCTTGTACTTGCTAACTTTGCGACCTCGGGCAGCTATGTTACCATGGAAGAATCACTCAAGATTTGACTTTATAGGCTAGAACTGAAGTCGCGCCAACTGCTTAACTCAAAATACAGTCAAGAAAATAGCTCTGAAGCCGAGAAACGGCATCGACCATAAGCACTACCGTGAAATTACGTACAATTTTCAAATTTCTTGTACTTGCTAACTTTGCGACCTCGGGCAGCTATGTTACCATGGAGGAACCACACAACATTTGACTTTATAGGCTAGAACTGAAGTCGCGCCAACTGCTTAACTCAAAATACAGTCAAGAAAGTAGCTCTGAAGCTGAGAAACGGCATCGACCATAAGCACTACCGTGAAATTACGTACAATTTTCAAATTTCTTGTACTTGCTAACTTTGCGACCTCGGGCAGCTATGTTACCATGGAGGAATCACACAAGATTTGACTTTTAAGGCTAGAACTGAAGTAGCGCCAACTGCTTAACTCAAAATACAGTCAAGAAAGTAGCTCTGAAGCTGAGAAACGGCATCGACCATAAGCACTACCGTGAAATTACGTACAATTTTCAAATTTCTTGTACTTGCTAACTTTGCGACCTCGGGCAGCTATGTTACTATGGTAGAACCACACAAGATTTGACTTTATAGGCTAGAACTGAAGTCGCGCCAACTGCTTAACTCAAAATACAGTCAAGAAAGTAGCTCTGAAGCTGAGAAACGGCATCGACCATAAGCACTACCGTGAAATTACGTACAATTTTCAAATTTCTTGTACTTGCTAACTTTGCGACCTCGGGCAGCTATGTTACCATGGAGGAACCACACAACATTTGACTTTATAGGCTAGAACTGAAGTCGCGCCAACTGCTTAACTCAAAATACAGTCAAGAAAGTAGCTCTGAAGCTGAGAAACGGCATCGACCATAAGCACTACCGTGAAATTACGTACAATTTTCAAATTTCTTGTACTTGCTAACTTTGCGGCCTCGGGCAGCTATGTTACCATGGAGGAATCACACAACATTTGACTTTATAGGCTAGAACTGAAGTCGCGCCAACTGCTTAACTCAAAATACAGTCAAGAAAATAGCTCTGAAGCTGAGAAACGGGATCGACCATAAGCACTAATGTGAAATTACGTACAATTTTCAAATTTCTTGTACTCGCTAACTTTGCGGCCTCGGGCAGCTATGTTACCATGGAGGAATCACACAAGATTTGACTTTTAAGGCTAGAACTGAAGTCGCGCCAACTGCTTAACTCAAAATACAGTCAAGAAAGTAGCTCTGAAGCTGAGAAACGGCATCGACCATAAGCACTACCGTGAAATTACGTACAATTTTCAAATTTCTTGTACTTGCTAACTTTGCGGCCTCGGGCAGCTATGTTACCATGGAGGAACCACACAACATTTGACTTTATAGGCTAGAACTGAAGTCGCGCCAACTGCTTAACTCAAAATACAGTCAAGAAAATAGCTCTGAAGCTGAGAAACGGGATCGACCATAAGCACTAATGTGAAATTACGTACAATTTTCAAATTTCTTGTACTCGCTAACTTTGCGGCCTCGGGCAGCTATGTTACCATGGAGGAATCACACAAGATTTGACTTTTAAGGCTAGAACTGAAGTCGCGCCAACTGCTTAACTCAAAATACAGTCAAGAAAGTAGTTCTGAAACCGAGAAGCGGCATCGACCATAAGCACTACTGTGCAATTACGTACAATTTTCAAATTTCTTGTACTTGCTAACTTTGCGACCTCGGGCAGCTATGTTACCATGGAGGAACCACACAACATTTGACTTTATAGGCTAGAACTGAAGTCGCGCCAACTGCTTAACTCAAAATACAGTCAAGAAAATAGCTCTGAAGCTGAGAAACGGCATCGACCATAAGCACTACCGTGAAATTACGTACAATTTTCAAATTTCTTGTACTTGCTAACTTTGCGGCCTCGGGCAGCTATGTTACCATGGAGGAACCACACAACATTTGACTTTTAAGGCTAGAACTGAAGTCGCGCCAACTGCTTAACTCAAAATACAGTCAAGAAAGTAGCTCTGAAGCTGAGAAACGGCATCGACCATAAGCACTACCGTGAAATTACGTACAATTTTCAAATTTCTTGTACTTGCTAACTTTGCGGCCTCGGGCAGCTATGTTACCATGGAGGAATCACACAAGATTTGACTTTTAAGGCTAGAACTGAAGTCGCGCCAACTGCTTAACTCAAAATACAGTCAAGAAAGTAGCTCTGAAGCTGAGAAACGGCATCGACCATAAGCACTACCGTGAAATTACGTACAATTTTCAAATTTCTTGTACTTGCTAACTTTGCGGCCTCGGGCAGCTGTGTTACCATGGAGGAATCACACAAGATTTGACTTTAAAGGCTAGAACTGAAGTCGCGCCAACTGCTTAACTCAAAATACAGTCAAGAAAGTAGCTCTGAAGCTGAGAAACGGCATCGACCATAAGCACTACCGTGAAATTACGTACAATTTTCAAATTTCTTGTACTTGCTAACTTTGCGGCCTCGGGCAGCTATGTTACCATGGAGGAATCACACAAGATTTGACTTTTAAGGCTAGAACTGAAGTCGCGCCAACTGCTTAACTCAAAATACAGTTAATAAAGTAGCTCTGAAGCCGAGAAACGGGATCGACCATAAGCACTAATGTGAAATTACGTACAATTTTCAAATTTCTTGTAATTGCTAACTTTGCGGCCTCGGGCAGCTATGTTACCATGGAGGAACCACACAACATTTGACTTTATAGTCTAGAACTGAAGTCGCGCCAACTGCTTAACTCAAAATACAGTCAAGAAAATAGCTCTGAAGCTGAGAAACGGCATCGACCATAAGCACTACCGTGAAATTACGTACAATTTTCAAATTTCTTGTACTTGCTAACTTTGCGGCCTCGGGCAGCTATGTTACCATGGAGGAATCA
This sequence comes from Merodon equestris, assembly GCA_958301585.1. Lineage (NCBI taxonomy): Eukaryota > Metazoa > Arthropoda > Insecta > Diptera > Syrphidae > Merodon > Merodon equestris. Next base: position 48,427,783 of record OY284415.1, on the reverse strand, counting down.
CACAAGATTTGACTTTTAAGGCTAGAACTGAAGTCGCGCCAACTGCTTAACTCAAAATACAGTCAAGAAAGTAGTTCTGAAACCGAGAAGCGGCATCGACCATAAGCACTACTGTGCAATTACGTACAATTTTCAAATTTCTTGTACTTGCTAACTTTGCGACCTCGGGCAGCTATGTTACCATGGAGGAACCACACAACATTTGACTTTATAGGCTAGAACTGAAGTCGCGCCAACTGCTTAACTCAAAATACAGTCAAGAAAATAGCTCTGAAGCTGAGAAACGGCATCGACCATAAGCACTACCGTGAAATTACGTACAATTTTCAAATTTCTTGTACTTGCTAACTTTGCGGCCTCGGGCAGCTATGTTACCATGGAGGAACCACACAACATTTGACTTTTAAGGCTAGAACTGAAGTCGCGCCAACTGCTTAACTCAAAATACAGTCAAGAAAGTAGCTCTGAAGCTGAGAAACGGCATCGACCATAAGCACTACCGTGAAATTACGTACAATTTTCAAATTTCTTGTACTTGCTAACTTTGCGGCCTCGGGCAGCTATGTTACCATGGAGGAATCACACAAGATTTGACTTTTAAGGCTAGAACTGAAGTCGCGCCAACTGCTTAACTCAAAATACAGTCAAGAAAGTAGCTCTGAAGCTGAGAAACGGCATCGACCATAAGCACTACCGTGAAATTACGTACAATTTTCAAATTTCTTGTACTTGCTAACTTTGCGGCCTCGGGCAGCTGTGTTACCATGGAGGAATCACACAAGATTTGACTTTAAAGGCTAGAACTGAAGTCGCGCCAACTGCTTAACTCAAAATACAGTCAAGAAAGTAGCTCTGAAGCTGAGAAACGGCATCGACCATAAGCACTACCGTGAAATTACGTACAATTTTCAAATTTCTTGTACTTGCTAACTTTGCGGCCTCGGGCAGCTATGTTACCATGGAGGAATCACACAAGATTTGACTTTTAAGGCTAGAACTGAAGTCGCGCCAACTGCTTAACTCAAAATACAGTTAATAAAGTAGCTCTGAAGCCGAGAAACGGGATCGACCATAAGCACTAATGTGAAATTACGTACAATTTTCAAATTTCTTGTAATTGCTAACTTTGCGGCCTCGGGCAGCTATGTTACCATGGAGGAACCACACAACATTTGACTTTATAGTCTAGAACTGAAGTCGCGCCAACTGCTTAACTCAAAATACAGTCAAGAAAATAGCTCTGAAGCTGAGAAACGGCATCGACCATAAGCACTACCGTGAAATTACGTACAATTTTCAAATTTCTTGTACTTGCTAACTTTGCGGCCTCGGGCAGCTATGTTACCATGGAGGAACCACACAACATTTGACTTTATAGGCTAGAACTGAAGTCGCGCCAACTGCTTAACTCAAAATACAGTCAAGAAAATAGCTCTGAAGCTGAGAAACGGGGTCGACCATAAGCACTAATGTGAAATTACGTACAATTTTCAAATTTCTTGTACTTGCTAACTTTGCGGCCTCGGGCAGCTATGTTACCATGGAGGAATCACACAAGATTTGACTTTTAAGGCTAGAACTTAAGTCGCGCCAACTGCTTAACTCAAAATACAGTCAAGAAAGTAGCTCTGAAGCTGAGAAACGGCATCGACCATAAGCACTACCGTGAAATTACGTACAATTTTCAAATTTCTTGTACTTGCTAACTTTGCGGCCTCGGGCAGCTATGTTACCATGGAGGAACCACACAACATTTGACTTTATAGGCTAGAACTGAAGTCGCGCCAACTGCTTAACTCAAAATACAGTCAAGAAAATAGCTCTGAAGCTGAGAAACGGCATCGACCATAAGCACTACCTTGAAATTACCTACAATTTTCAAATTTCTTGTACTTGCTAACTTTGCGGCCTCGGGCAGCTATGTTACCATGGAGGAACCACACAACATTTGACTTTATAGGCTAGAACTGAAGTCGCGCCAACTGCTTAACTCAAAATACAGTCAAGAAAGTAGCTCTGAAGCTGAGAAACGGCATCGACCATAAGCACTACCGTGAAATTACGTACAATTTTCAAATTTCTTGTACTTGCTAACTTTGCGGCCTCGGGCAGCTATGTTACCATGGAGGAATCACACAAGATTTGACTTTTAAGGCTAGAACTGAAGTCGCGCCAACTGCTTAACTCAAAATACAGTTAAGAAAGTAGCTCTGAAGCCGAGAAACGGGATCGACCATAAGCACTAATGTGAAATTACGTACAATTTTCAAATTTCTTGTACTTGCTAACTTTGCGGCCTCGGGCAGCTATGTTACCATGGAGGAACCACACAACATTTGACTTTATAGGCTAGAACTGAAGTCGCGCCAACTGCTTAACTCAAAATACAGTCAAGAAAATAGCTCTGAAGCTGAGAAACGGCATCGACCATAAGCACTACCGTGAAATTACGTACAATTTTCAAATTTCTTGTACTTGCTAACTTTGCGGCCTCGGGCAGCTATGTTACCATGGAGGAATCACACAAGATTTGACTTTTAAGGCTAGAACTGAAGTCGCGCCAACTGCTTAACTCAAAATACAGTCAAGAAAGTAGCTCTGAAGCTGAGAAACGGCATCGACCATAAGCACTACCGTGAAATTACGTACAATTTTCAAATTTCTTGTACTTGCTAACTTTGCGGCCTCGGGCAGCTATGTTACCATGGAGGAACCACACAACATTTGACTTTATAGGCTAGAACTGAAGTCGCGCCAACTGCTTAACTCAAAATACAGTCAAGAAAATAGCTCTGAAGCTGAGAAACGGGATCGACCATAAGCACTAATGTGAAATTACGTACAATTTTCAAATTTCTTGTACTTGCTAACTTTGCGGCCTCGGGCAGCTATGTTACCATGGAGGAACCACACAACATTTGACTTTATAGGCTGGAACTGAAGTCGCGCCAACTGCGTAACTCAAAATACAGTCAAGAAAGCAGCTCTGAAGCTGAGAAACGGCATCGACCATAAGCACTACCGTGAAATTACGTACAATTTTCAAATTTCTTGTACTTGCTAACTTTGCGGCCTCGGGCAGCTATGTTACCATGGAGGAACCACACAACATTTGACTTTATAGGCTAGAACTGAAGTCGCGCCAACTGCTTAACTCAAAATACAGTCAAGAAAGTAGCTCTGAAGCTGAGAAACGCCATCGACCATAAGCACTACCGTGAAATTACGTACAATTTTCAAATTTCTTGTACTTGCTAACTTTGTGGCCTCGGGCAGCTATGTTACCATGGAGGAACCACACAACATTTGACTTTATAGGCTAGAACTGAAGTCGCGCTAACTGCTTAACTCAAAATACAGTCAAGAAAATAGCTCTGAAGCTGAGAAACGGGATCGACCATAAGCACTAATGTGAAATTACGTACAATTTTCAAATTTCTTGTACTTGCTAACTTTGCGGCCTCGGGCAGCTATGTTACCATGGAGGAACCACACAACATTTGACTTTATAGGCTAGAACTGAAGTCGCGCCAACTGCTTAACTCAAAATACAGTCAAGAAAGTAGCTCTGAAGCTGAGAAACGGCATCGACCATAAGCACTACCGTGAAATTACGTACAATTTTCAAATTTCTTGTACTTGCTAACTTTGCGGCCTCGGGCAGCTATGTTACCATGGAGGAATCACACAAGATTTGACTTTTAAGGCTAGAACTGAAGTCGCGCCATCTGCGCAACTCAAAATACAGTCAAGAAAGTAGCTCTGAAGCTGAGAAACGGCATCGACCATAAGCACTACCGTGAAATTACGTACAATTTTCAAATTTGCGTAACTCAAAATACAGTCAAGAAAGTAGCTCTGAAGCTGAGAAACGGCATCGACCATAAGCACTACCGTGAAATTACGTACAATTTTCAAATTTCTTGTACTTGCTAACATTGCGGCCTCGGGCAGCTATCTTACCATGGAGGAATCACACAAGATTTGACTTTTAAGGCTAGAACTGAAGTCGCGCCAACTGCGTAACTCAAAATACAGTCAAGAAAGTAGCTCTGAAGCTGAGAAACGGCATCGACCATAAGCACTACCGTGAAATTACGTACAATTTTCAAATTTCTTGTACTTGCTAACTTTGCGGCCTCGGGCAGCTATGTTACCATGGAGGAATCACACAAGATTTGACTTTTAGGGCTAGAACTGAAGTCGCGCCAACTGCTTAACTCAAAATACAGTCAAGAAAGTAGCTCTGAAGCTGAGAAACGGCATCGACCATAAGCACTACCGTGAAATTACGTACAATTTTCAAATTTCTTGTACTTGCTAACTTTGCGACCTCGGGCAGCTATGTTACCATGGAGGAATCACACAAGATTTGACTTTATAGGCTATAACTGAAGTCGCGCCAACTGCTTAACTCAAAATACAGTCAAGAAAGTAGTTCTGAAGCTGAGAAACGGCATCGACCATAAGCACTACCGTGAAATTACGTACAATTTTCAAATTTCTTGTACTTGCTAACTTTGCGGCCTCGGGCAGCTATGTTACCATGGAGGAATCACACAAGATTTGACTTTTAAGGCTAGAACTGAAGTCGCGCCAACTGCGTAACTCAAAATACAGTCAAGAAAGTAGCTCTGAAGCTGAGAAACGGCATCGACCATAAGCACTACCGTGAAATTACGTACAATTTTCAAATTTCTTGTACTTGCTAACTTTGCGGCCTCGGGCAGCTATGTTACCATGGAGGAATCACACAAGATTTGACTTTTAGGGCTAGAACTGAAGTCGCGCCAACTGCTTAACTCAAAATACAGTCAAGAAAGTAGCTCTGAAGCTGAGAAACGGCATCGACCATAAGCACTACCGTGAAATTACGTACAATTTTCAAATTTCTTGTACTTGCTAACTTTGCGGCCTCGGGCAGCTATGTTACCATGGAGGAACCACACAACATTTGACTTTATAGGCTAGAACTGAAGTCGCGCCAACTGCTTAACTCAAAATACAGTCAAGAAAGTAGCTCTGAAGCTGAGAAACGGCATCGACCATAAGCACTACCGTGAAATTACGTACAATTTTCAAATTTCTTGTACTTGCTAACTTTGCGGCCTCGGGCAGCTATGTTACCATGGAGAAATCACACAAGATTTGACTTTTAAGGCTAGAACTGAAGTCGCGCCAACTGCTTAACTCAAAATACAGTCAAGAAAGTAGCTCTGAAGCTGAGAAACGGGATCGACCATAAGCACTACCGTGAAATTACGTACAATTTTCAAATTTCTTGTACTTGCTAACATTGCGGCCTCGGGCAGCTATGTTACCATGGAGGAACCACACAACATTTGACTTTATAGGCTAGAACTGAAGTCGCGCCAACTGCGTAACTCAAAATACAGTCAAGAAAGTAGCTCTGAAGCTGAGAAACGGCATCGACCATAAGCACTACCGTGAAATTACGTACAATTTTCAAATTTCTTGTACTTGCTAACTTTGCGGCCTCGGGCAGCTATGTTACCATGGAGAAATCACACAAGATTTGACTTTTAAGGCTAGAACTGAAGTCGCGCCAACTGCTTAACTCAAAATACAGTCAAGAAAGTAGCTCTGAAGCTGAGAAACGGGATCGACCATAAGCACTAATGTGAAATTACGTACAATTTTCAAATTTCTTGTACTTGCTAACTTTGCGGCCTCGGGCAGCTATGTTACCATGGAGGAATCACACAAGATTTGACTTTTAAGGCTAGAACTGAAGTCGCGCCAACTGCGTAACTCAAAATACAGTCAAGAAAGTAGCTCTGAAGCTGAGAAACGGCATCGACCATAAGCACTACCGTGAAATTACGTACAATTTTCAAATTTCTTGTACTTGCTAACTTTGCGGCCTCGGGCAGCTATGTTACCATGGAGGAATCACACAAGATTTGACTTTTAAGGCTAGAACTGAAGTCGCGCCAACTGCGTAACTCAAAATACAGTCAAGAAAGTAGCTCTGAAGCTGAGAAACGGCATCGACCATAAGCACTACCGTGAAATTACGTACAATTTTCAAATTTCTTGTACTTGCTAACATTGCGGCCTCGGGCAGCTATGTTACCATGGAGGAATCACACAAGATTTGACTTTTAAGGCTAGAACTGAAGTCGCGCCAACTGCGTAACTCAAAATACAGTCAAGAAAGTAGCTCTGAAGCTGAGAAACGGCATCGACCATAAGCACTACCGTGAAATTACGTACAATTTTCAAATTTCTTGTACTTGCTAACATTGCGGCCTCGGGCAGCTATGTTACCATGGAGGAATCACACAAGATTTGACTTTTAAGGCTAGAACTGAAGTCGCGCCAACTGCTTAACTCAAAATACAGTTAAGAAGGTAGCTCTGAAGCCGAGAAACGGGATCGACCATAAGCACTAATGTGAAATTACGTACAATTTTCAAATTTCTTGTACTTGCTAACTTTGCGGCCTCGGGCAGCTATGTTACCATGGAGGAACCACACAACATTTGACTTTATAGGCTAGAACTGAAGTCGCGCCAACTGCTTAACCCAAAATACAGTCAAGAAAATAGCTCTGAAGCTGAGAAACGGGATCGACCATAAGCACTAATGTGAAATTACGTACAATTTTCAAATTTCTTGTACTTGCTAACTTTGCGGCCTCGGGCAGCTATGTTACCATGGAGGAATCACACAAGATTTGACTTTTAAGGCTAGAACTGAAGTCGCGCCAACTGCGTAACTCAAAATACAGTCAAGAAAGTAGCTCTGAAGCTGAGAAACGGCATCGACCATAAGCACTACCGTGAAATTACGTACAATTTTCAAATTTCTTGTACTTGCTAACTTTGCGGCCTCGGGCAGCTATGTTACCATGGAGGAACCACACAACATTTGACTTTATAGGCTAGAACTGAAGTCGCGCCAACTGCTTAACTCAAAATACAGTCAAGAAAATAGCTCTGAAGCTGAGAAACGGCATCGACCATAAGCACTACCGTGAAATTACGTACAATTTTCAAATTTCTTGTACTTGCTAACATTGCGGCCTCGGGCAGCTATGTTACCATGGAGGAATCACACAAGATTTGACTTTTAAGGCTAGAACTGAAGTCGCGCCAACTGCTTAACTCAAAATACAGTTAAGAAGGTAGCTCTGAAGCCGAGAAACGGGATCGACCATAAGCACTAATGTGAAATTACGTACAATTTTCAAATTTCTTGTACTTGCTAACTTTGCGGCCTCGGGCAGCTATGTTACCATGGAGGAACCACACAACATTTGACTTTATAGGCTAGAACTGAAGTCGCGCCAACTGCTTAACCCAAAATACAGTCAAGAAAATAGCTCTGAAGCTGAGAAACGGGATCGACCATAAGCACTAATGTGAAATTACGTACAATTTTCAAATTTCTTGTACTTGCTAGCTTTGCGGCCTCGGGCAGCTATGTTACCATGGAGGAATCACACAAGATTTGACTTTTAAGGCTAGAACTGAAGTCGCGCCAACTGCGTAACTCAAAATACAGTCAAGAAAGTAGCTCTGAAGCTGAGAAACGGCATCGACCATAAGCACTACCGTGAAATTACGTACAATTTTCAAATTTCTTGTACTTGCTAACTTTGCGGCCTCGGGCAGCTATGTTACCATGGAGGAATCACACAAGATTTGACTTTTAAGGCTAGAACTGAAGTCGCGCCAACTGCTTAACTCAAAATACAGTCAAGAAAGTAGCTCTGAAGCTGAGAAACGGCATCGACCATAAGCACTACCGTAAAATTACGTACAATTTTCAAATTTCTTGTACTTGCTAACTTTGCGGCCTCGGGCAGCTATGTTACCATGGAGGAATCACACAAGATTTGACTTTTAAGGCTAGAACTGAAGTCGCGCCAACTGCTTAACTCAAAATACAGTCAAGAAAGTAGCTCTGAAGCTGAGAAACGGCATCGACCATAAGCACTACCGTGAAATTACGTACAATTTTCAAATTTCTTGTACTTGCTAACTTTGCGGCCTCGGGCAGCTATGTTACCATGGAGAAATCACACAAGATTTGACTTTTAAGGCTAGAACTGAAGTCGCGCCAACTGCTTAACTCAAAATAGAGTCAAGAAAATAGCTCTGAAGCTGAGAAACGGGATCGACCATAAGCACTAATGTGAAATTACGTACAATTTTCAAATTTCTTGTACTTGCTAACTTTGCGGCCTCGGGCAGCTATGTTACCATGGAGGAACCACACAACATTTGACTTTATAGGCTAGAACTGAAGTCGCGCCAACTGGTTAACTCAAAATACAGTCAAGAAAATAGCTCTGAAGCTGAGAAACGGGATCGACCATAAGCACTAATGTGAAATTACGTACAATTTTCAAATTTCTTGTACTTGCTAACTTTGCGGCCTCGGGCAGCTATGTTACCATGGAGGAATCACACAAGATTTGACTTTTAAGGCTAGAACTGAAGTCGCGCCAACTGCGTAACTCAAAATACAGTCAAGAAAGTAGCTCTGAAGCTGAGAAACGGCATCGACCATAAGCACTACCGTGAAATTACGTACAATTTTCAAATTTCTTGTACTTGCTAACTTTGCGGCCTCGGGCAGCTATGTTACCATGGAGGAATCACACAAGATTTGACTTTTAGGGCTAGAACTGAAGTCGCGCCAACTGCTTAACTCAAAATACAGTTAAGAAAGTAGCTCTGAAGCCGAGAAACGGGATCGACCATAAGCACTAATGTGAAATTACGTACAATTTTCAAATTTCTTGTACTTGCTAACTTTGCGGCCTCGGGCAGCTATGTTACCATGGAGGAACCACACAACATTTGACTTTATAGGCTAGAACTGAAGTCGCGCCAACTGCTTAACTCAAAATACAGTCAAGAAAATAGCTCTGAAGCTGAGAAACGGCATCGACCATAAGCACTACCGTGAAATTACGTACAATTTTCAAATTTCTTGTACTTGCTAACTTTGCGGCCTCGGGCAGCTATGTTACCATGGAGGAATCACACAAGATTTGACTTTTAAGGCTAGAACTGAAGTCGCGCCAACTGCTTAACTCAAAATACAGTCAAGAAAGTAGCTCTGAAGCTGAGAAACGGCATCGACCATAAGCACTACTGTGCAATTACGTACAATTTTCAAATTTCTTGTACTTGCTAACTTTGCGGCCTCGGGCAGCTATGTTACCATGGAGGAATCACACAAGATTTGACTTTTAAGGCTAGAACTGAAGTCGCGCCAACTGCTTAACTCAAAATACAGTCAAGAAAATAGCTCTGAAGCTGAGAAACGGGATCGACCATAAGCACTAATGTGAAATTACGTACAATTTTCAAATTTCTTGTACTTGCTAACTTTGCGGCCTCGGGCAGCTATGTTACCATGGAGGAATCACACAAGATTTGACTTTTAAGGCTAGAACTGAAGTCGCGCCAACTGCGTAACTCAAAATACAGTCAAGAAAGTAGCTCTGAAGCTGAGAAACGGCATCGACCATAAGCACTACCGTGAAATTACGTACAATTTTCAAATTTCTTGTACTTGCTAACTTTGCGGCCTCGGGCAGCTATGTTACCATGGAGGAATCACACAAGATTTGACTTTTAAGGCTAGAACTGAAGTCGCGCCAACTGCTTAACTCAAAATACAGTCAAGAAAGTAGCTCTGAAGCTGAGAAACGGCTTCGACCATAAGCACTACCGTGAAATTACGTACAATTTTCAAATTTCTTGTACTTGCTAACTTTGCGGCCTCGGGCAGCTATGTTACCATGGAGGAACCACACAACTTTTGACTTTATAGGCTAGAACTGAAGTCGCGCCAACTGCTTAACTCAAAATACAGTCAAGAAAGTAGCTCTGAAGCTGAGAAACGGCATCGACCATAAGCACTACCGTGAAATTACGTACAATTTTCAAATTTCTTGTACTTGCTAACTTTGCGGCCTCGGGCAGCTATGTTACCATGGAGGAATCACACAAGATTTGACTTTTAAGGCTAGAACTGAAGTCGCGCCAACTGCTTAACTCAAAATACAGTCAAGAAAGTAGCTCTGAAGCTGAGAAACGGCATCGACCATAAGCACTACCGTGAAATTACGTACAATTTTCAAATTTCTTGTACTTGCTAACTTTGCGGCCTCGGGCAGCTATGTTACCATGGAGGAATCACACAAGATTTGACTTTTAAGGCTAGAACTGAAGTCGCGCCAACTGCTTAACTCAAAATACAGTCAAGAAAGTAGCTCTGAAGCTGAGAAACGGCATCGACCATAAGCACTACCGTGAAATTACGTACAATTTTCAAATTTCTTGTACTTGCTAACTTTGCGGCCTCGGGCAGCTATGTTACCATGGAGGAATCACACAAGATTTGACTTTTAAGGCTAGAACTGAAGTCGCGCCAACTGCTTAACTCAAAATACAGTCAAGAAAGTAGTTCTGAAACCGAGAAGCGGCATCGACCATAAGCACTACTGTGCAATTACGTACAATTTTCAAATTTCTTGTACTTGCTAACTTTGCGGCCTCGGGCAGCTATGTTACCATGGAGGAATCACACAAGATTTGACTTTTAAGGCTAGAACTGAAGTCGCGCCAACTGCTTAACTCAAAATACAGTCAAGAAAATAGCTCTGAAGCTGAGAAACGGGATCGACCATAAGCACTAATGTGAAATTACGTACAATTTTCTAATTTCTTGTACTTGCTAACTTTGCGGCCTCGGGCAGCTATGTTACCATGGAGGAATCACACAAGATTTGACTTTTAAGGCTAGAACTGAAGTCGCGCCAACTGCGTAACTCAAAATACAGTCAAGAAAGTAGCTCTGAAGCTGAGAAACGGCATCGACCATAAGCACTACCGTGAAATTACGTACAATTTTCAAATTTCTTGTACTTGCTAACTTTGCGGCCTCGGGCAGCTATGTTACCATGGAGGAATCACACAAGATTTGACTTTTAAGGCTAGAACTGAAGTCGCGCCAACTGCGTAACTCAAAATACAGTCAAGAAAGTAGCTCTGAAGCTGAGAAACGGCATCGACCATAAGCACTACCGTGAAATTACGTACAATTTTCAAATTTCTGTACTTGCTAACTTTGCGGCCTCGGGCAGCTATGTTACCATGGAGGAATCACACAAGATTTGACTTTTAAGGCTACAACTGAAGTCGCGCCAACTGCGTAACTCAAAATACAGTCAAGAAAGTAGCTCTGAAGCTGAGAAACGGGATCGACCATAAGCACTAATGTGAAATTACGTACAATTTTCAAATTTCTTGTACTTGCTAACTTTGCGGCCTCGGGCAGCTATGTTACCATGGAGGAACCACACAACATTTGACTTTATAGGCTAGAACTGAAGTCGCGCCAACTGCTTAACTCAAAATACAGTCAAGAAAGTAGCTCTGAAGCTGAGAAACGGCATCGACCATAAGCACTACCGTGAAATTACGTACAATTTTCAAATTTCTTGTACTTGCTAACTTTGCGGCCTCGGGCAGCTATGTTACCATGGAGGAATCACAAAGGATTTGACTTTTAAGGCTAGAACTGAAGTCGCGCCAACTGCTTAACTCAAAATACAGTCAAGAAAGTAGCTCTGAAGCTGAGAAACGGCATCGACCATAAGCACTACCGTGAAATTACGTACAATTTTCAAATTTCTTGTACTTGCTAACTTTGCGGCCTCGGGCAGCTATGTTACCATGGAGGAACCACACAACATTTGACTTTATAGGCTAGAACTGAAGTCGCGCCAACTGCTTAACTCAAAATACAGTCAAGAAAATAGCTCTGAAGCTGAGAAACGGGATCGACCATAAGCACTAATGTGAAATTACGTACAATTTTCAAATTTCTTGTACTTGCTAACTTTGCGGCCTCGGGCAGCTATGTTACCATGGAGGAATCACACAAGATTTGACTTTTAAGGCTAGAACTGAAGTCGCGCCAACTGCGTAACTCAAAATACAGTCAAGAAAGTAGCTCTGAAGCTGAGAAACGGCATCGACCATAAGCACTACCGTGAAATTACGTACAATTTTGAAATTTCTTGTACTTGCTAACTTTGCGGCCTCGGGCAGCTATGTTACCATGGAGGAATCACACAAGATTTGACTTTTAAGGCTAGAACTGAAGTCGCGCCAACTGCGTAACTCAAAATACAGTCAAGAAAGTAGCTCTGAAGCTGAGAAACGGCATCGACCATAAGCACTACCGTGAAATTACGTACAATTTTCAAATTTGTTGTACTTGCTAACTTTGCGGCCTCGGGCAGCTATGTTACCATGGAGGAATCACACAAGATTTGACTTTTAAGGCTAGAACTGAAGTCGCGCCAACTGCGTAACTCAAAATACAGTCAAGAAAGTAGCTCTGAAGCTGAGAAACGGGATCGACCATAAGCACTAATGTGAAATTACGTACAATTTTCAAATTTCTTGTACTTGCTAACTTTGCGGCCTCGGGCAGCTATGTTACCATGGAGGAACCACACAACATTTGACTTTATAGGCTAGAACTGAAGTCGCGCCAACTGCTTAACTCAAAATACAGTCAAGAAAGTAGCTCTGAAGCTGAGAAACGGCATCGACCATAAGCACTACCGTGAAATTACGTACAATTTTCAAATTTCTTGTACTTGCTAACTTTGCGGCCTCGGGCAGCTATGTTACCATGGAGGAACCACACAACATTTGACTTTATAGGCTAGAACTGAAGTCGCGCCAACTGCTTAACTCAAAATACAGTCAAGAAAGTAGCTCTGAAGCTGAGAAACGGCATCGACCATAAGCACTACCGTGAAATTACGTACAATTTTCAAATTTCTTGTACTTGCTAACTTTGCGGCCTCGGGCAGCTATGTTATCATGGAGGAATCACACAAGATTTGACTTTTAAGGCTAGAACTGAAGTCGCGCCAACTGCGTAACTCAAAATACAGTCAAGAAAGTAGCTCTGAAGCTGAGAAACGGCATCGACCATAAGCACTACTGTGAAATTATGTACAATTTTCAAATTTCTTGTACTTGCTAACTTTGCGGCCTCGGGCAGCTATGTTACCATGGAGGAATCACACAAGATTTGACTTTTAAGGCTAGAACTGAAGTCGCGCCTACTGCGTAACTCAAAATACAGTCAAGAAAGTAGCTCTGAAGCTGAGAAACGGCATCGACCATAAGCACTACCGTGAAATTACGTACAATTTTCAAATTTCTTGTACTTGCTAACTTTGCGGCCTCGGGCAGCTATGTTACCATGGAGGAATCACACAAGATTTGACTTTATAGGCTAGAACTGAAGTCGCGCCAACTGCTTAACTCAAAATACAGTCAAGAAAGTAGCTCTGAAGCTGAGAAACGGCATCGACCATAAGCACTACCGTGAAATTACGTACAATTTTTAAATTTCTTGTACTTGCTAACTTTGCGGCCTCGGGCAGCTATGTTACCATGGAGGAATCACACAAGATTTGACTTTTAAGGCTAGAACTGAAGTCGCGCCAACTGCTTAACTCAAAATACAGTCAAGAAAGTAGCTCTGAAGCTGAGAAACGGCACCGACCATAAGCACTACCGTGAAATTACGTACAATTTTCAAATTTCTTGTACTTGCTAACTTTGCGGCCTCGGGCAGCTATGTTACCATGGAGGAACCACACAACATTTGACTTTATAGGCTAGAACTGAAGTCGCGCCAACTGCTTAACTCAAAATACAGTCAAGAAAGTAGCTCTGAAGCTGAGAAACGGCATCGACCATAAGCACTACCGTGAAATTACGTACAATTTTCAAATTTCTTGTACTTGCTAACTTTGCGGCCTCGGGCAGCTATGTTACCATGGAGGAATCACACAAGATTTGACTTTTAAGGCTAGAACTGAAGTCGCGCCAACTGCTTAACTCAAAGTACAGTCAAGAAAGTAGTTCTGAAACCGAGAAGCGGCATCGACCATAAGCACTACTGTGCAATTACGTACAATTTTCAAATTTCTTGTACTTGCTAACTTTGCGACCTCGGGCAGCTATGTTACCATGGAGGAATCACACAAGATTTGACTTTTAAGGCTAGAACTGAAGTCGCGCCAACTGCTTAACTCAAAATACAGTCAAGAAAGTAGCTCTGAAGCTGAGAAACGGCATCGACCATAAGCACTACCGTGAAATTACGTACAATTTTCAAATTTCTTGTACTTGCTAACATTGCGGCCTCGGGCAGCTATCTTACCATGGAGGAATCACACAAGATTTGACTTTTAAGGCTAGAACTGAAGTCGCGCCAACTGCTTAACTCAAAATACAGTCAAGAAAGTAGCTCTGAAGCTGAGAAACGGCATCGACCATAAGCACTACCGTGAAATTACGTACAATTTTCAAATTTCTTGTACTTGCTAACTTTGCGACCTCGGGCAGCTATGTTACCATGGAGGAATCACACAAGATTTGACTTTTAAGGCTAGAACTGAAGTCGCGCCAACTGCTTAACTCAAAATACAGTCAAGAATGTAGCTCTGAAGCTGAGAAACGGCATCGACCATAAGCACTACCGTGAAATTACGTACAATTTTCAAATTTCTTGTACTTGCTAACTTTGCGGCCTCGGGCAGCTATGTTACCATGGAGGAACCACACAACATTTGACTTTATAGGCTAGAACTGAAGTCGCGCCAACTGCTTAACTCAAAATACAGTCAAGAAAATAGCTCTGAAGCTGAGAAACGGGATCGACCATAAGCACTAATGTGAAATTACGTACAATTTTCAAATTTCTTGTACTTGCTAACTTTGCGGCCTCGGGCAGCTATGTTACCATGGAGGAATCACACAAGATTTGACTTTTAAGGCTAGAACTGAAGTCGCGCCAACTGCGTAACTCAAAATACAGTCAAGAAAGTAGCTCTGAAGCTGAGAAACGGCATCGACCATAAGCACTACCGTGAAATTACGTACAATTTTCAAATTTCTTGTACTTGCTAACTTTGCGGCCTCGGGCAGCTATGTTACCATGGAGGAATCACACAAGATTTGACTTTTAAGGCTAGAACTGAAGTCGCGCCAACTGCGTAACTCAAAATACAGTCAAGAAAGTAGCTCTGAAGCTGAGAAACGGCATCGACCATAAGCACTACCGTGAAATTACGTACAATTTTCAAATTTCTTGTACTTGCTAACATTGCGGCCTCGGGCAGCTATCTTACCATGGAGGAATCACACAAGATTTGACTTTTAAGGCTAGAACTGAAGTCGCGCCAACTGCGTAACTCAAAATACAGTCAAGAAAGTAGCTCTGAAGCTGAGAAACGGCATCGACCATAAGCACTACCGTGAAATTACGTACAATTTTCAAATTTCTTGTACTTGCTAACTTTGCGACCTCGGGCAGCTATGTTACCATGGAGGAATCACACAAGATTTGACTTTTAAGGCTAGAACTGAAGTCGCGCCAACTGCTTAACTCAAAATACAGTCAAGAAAGTAGCTCTGAAGCTGAGAAACGGCATCGACCATAAGCACTACCGTGAAATTACGTACAATTTTCAAATTTCTTGTACTTGCTAACTTTGCGGCCTCGGGCAGCTATGTTACCATGGAGGAACCACACAACATTTGACTTTATAGGCTAGAACTGAAGTCGCGCCAACTGCTTAACTCAAAATACAGTCAAGAAAATAGCTCTGAAGCTGAGAAACGGGATCGACCATAAGCACTAATGTGAAATTACGTACAATTTTCAAATTTCTTGTACTTGCTAACTTTGCGGCCTCGGGCAGCTATGTTACTATGGAGGAACCACACAACATTTGACTTTATAGGCTAGAACTGAAGTCGCGCCAACTGCTTAACTCAAAATACAGTCAAGAAAGTAGCTCTGAAGCTGAGAAACGGCATCGACCATAAGCACTACCGTGAAATTACGTACAATTTTCAAATTTCTTGTACTTGTTAAATTTGCGGCCTCGGGCAGCTATGTTACCATGGAGGAATCACACAAGATTTGACTTTTAAGGCTAGAACTGAAGTCGCGCCAACTGCGTAACTCAAAATACAGTCAAGAAAGTAGCTCTGAAGCTGAGAAACGGCATCGACCATAAGCACTGCCGTGAAATTACGTACAATTTTCAAATTTCTTGTACTTGCTAACTTTGCGACCTCGGGCAGCTATGTTACCATGGAGGAATCACACAAGATTTGACTTTTAAGGCTAGAACTGAAGTCGCGCCAACTGCTTAACTCAAAATACAGTCAAGAAAGTAGCTCTGAAGCTGAGAAACGGCATCGACCATAAGCACTACCGTGAAATTACGTACAATTTTCAAATTTCTTGTACTTGCTAACTTTGCGGCCTCGGGCAGCTATGTTACCATGGAGGAACCACACAACATTTGACTTTATAGGCTAGAACTGAAGTCGCGCCAACTGCTTAACTCAAAATACAGTCAAGAAAATTGCTCTGAAGCTGAGAAACGGGATCGACCATAAGCACTAATGTGAAATTACGTACAATTTTCAAATTTCTTGTACTTGCTAACTTTGCGGCCTCGGGCAGCTATGTTACCATGGAGGAAGCACACAACATTTGACTTTATAGGCTAGAACTGAAGCCGCGCCAACTGCTTAACTCAAAATACAGTCAAGAAAGTAGCTCTGAAGCTGAGAAACGGCATCGACCATAAGCACTACCGTGAAATTACGTACAATTTTCAAATTTCTTGTACTTGCTAACTTTGCGGCCTCGGGCAGCTATGTTACCATGGAGGAATCACACAAGATTTGACTTTTAAGGCTAGAACTGAAGTCGCGCCAACTGCGTAACTCAAAATACAGTCAAGAAAGTAGCTCTGAAGCTGAGAAACGGCATCGACCATAAGCACTACCGTGAAATTACGTACAATTTTCAAATTTCTTGTACTTGCTAACTTTGCGGCCTCGGGCAGCTATGTTACCATGGAGGAATCACACAAGATTTGACTTTTAAGGCTAGAACTGAAGTCGCGCCAACTGCGTAACTCAAAATACAGTCAAGAAAGTAGCTCTGAAGCTGAGAAACGGCATCGACCATAAGCACTACCGTGAAATTACGTACAATTTTCAAATTTCTTGTACTTGCTAACTTTGCGGCCTCGGGCAGCTATGTTACCATGGAGGAATCACACAAGATTTGACTTTTAAGGCTAGAACTGAAGTCGCGCCAACTGCGTAACTCAAAATACAGTCAAGAAAGTAGCTCTGAAGCTGAGAAACGGCATCGACCATAAGCACTACCGTGAAATTACGTACAATTTTCAAATTTCTTGTACTTGCTAACTTTGCGACCTCGGGCAGCTATGTTACCATGGAGGAATCACACAAGATTTGACTTTTAAGGCTAGAACTGAAGTCGCGCCAACTGCTTAACTCAAAATACAGTCAAGAAAGTAGCTCTGAAGCTGAGAAACGGCATCGACCATAAGCACTACCGTGAAATTAGGTACAATTTTCAAATTTCTTGTACTTGCTAACTTTGCGGCCTCGGGCAGCTATGTTACCATGGAGGAACCACACAACATTTGACTTTATAGGCTAGAACTGAAGTCGCGCCAACTGCTTAACTCAAAATACAGTCAAGAAAATAGCTCTGAAGCTGAGAAACGGGATCGACCATAAGCACTAATGTGAAATTACGTACAATTTTCAAATTTCTTGTACTTGCTAACTTTGCGGCCTCGGGCAGCTATGTTACCATGGAGGAACCACACAACATTTGACTTTATAGGCTAGAACTGAAGTCGCGCCAACTGCTTAACTCAAAATACAGTCAAGAAAGTAGCTCTGAAGCTGAGAAACGGCATCGACCATAAGCACTACCGTGAAATTACGTACAATTTTCAAATTTCTTGTACTTGCTAACTTTGCGGCCTCGGGCAGCTATGTTACCATGGAGGAATCACACAAGATTTGACTTTTAAGGCTAGAACTGAAGTCGCGCCAACTGCGTAACTCAAAATACAGTCAAGAAAGTAGCTCTGAAGCTGAGAAACGGCATCGACCATAAGCACTACCGTGAAATTACGTACAATTTTCAAATTTCTTGTACTTGCTAACTTTGCGGCCTCGGGCAGCTATGTTACCATGGAGGAATCACACAAGATTTGACTTTTAAGGCTAGAACTGAAGTCGCGCCAACTGCGTAACTCAAAATACAGTCAAGAAAGTAGCTCTGAAGCTGAGAAACGGCATCGACCATAAGCACTACCGTGAAATTACGTACAATTTTCAAATTTCTTGTACTTGCTAACTTTGCGGCCTCGGGCAGCTATGTTACCATGGAGGAATCACACAAGATTTGACTTTTAAGGCTAGAACTGAAGTCGCGCCAACTGCGTAACTCAAAATACAGTCAAGAAAGTAGCTCTGAAGCTGAGAAACGGCATCGACCATAAGCACTACCGTGAAATTACGTACAATTTTCAAATTTCTTGTACTTGCTAACTTTGCGACCTCGGGCAGCTATGTTACCATGGAGGAATCACACAAGATTTGACTTTTAAGGCTAGAACTGAAGTCGCGCCAACTGCTTAACTCAAAATACAGTCAAGAAAGTAGCTCTGAAGCTGAGAAACGGCATCGACCATAAGCACTAATGTGAAATTACGTACAATTTTCAAATTTCTTGTACTTGCTAACTTTGCGGCCTCGGGCAGCTATGTTACCATGGAGGAACCACACAACATTTGACTTTATAGGCTAGAACTGAAGTCGCGCCAACTGCGTAACTCAAAATACAGTCAAGAAAGTAGCTCTGAAGCTGAGAAACGGCATCGACCATAAGCACTACCGTGAAATTACGTACAATTTTCAAATTTCTTGTACTTGCTAACTTTGCGGCCTCGGGCAGCTATGTTACCATGGAGGAATCACACAAGATTTGACTTTTAAGGCTAGAACTGAAGTCGCGCCAACTGCGTAACTCAAAATACAGTCAAGAAAGTAGCTCTGAGGCTGAGAAACGGGATCGACCATAAGCACTAATGTGAAATTACGTACAATTTTCAAATTTCTTGTACTTGCTAACTTTGCGGCCTCGGGCAGCTATGTTACCATGGAGGAATCACACAAGATTTGACTTTTAAGGCTAGAACTGAAGTCGCGCCAACTGCGTAACTCAAAATACAGTCAAGAAAGTAGCTCTGAAGCTGAGAAACGGCATCGACCATAAGCACTACCGTGAAATTACGTACAATTTTCAAATTTCTTGTACTTGCTAACTTTGCGGCCTCGGGCAGCTATGTTACCATGGAGGAATCACACAAGATTTGACTTTAAAGGCTAGAACTGAAGTCGCGCCAACTGCGTAACTCAAAATACAGTCAAGAAAGTAGCTCTGAAGCTGAGAAACGGCATCGACCATAAGCACTACCGTGAAATTACGTACAATTTTCAAATTTCTTGTACTTGCTAACTTTGCGGCCTCGGGCAGCTATGTTACCATGGAGGAATCACACAAGATTTGACTTTTAAGGCTAGAACTGAAGTCGCGCCAACTGCGTAACTCAAAATACAGTCAAGAAAGTAGCTCTGAGGCTGAGAAACGGGATCGACCATAAGCACTAATGTGAAATTACGTACAATTTTCAAATTTCTTGTACTTGCTAACTTTGCGGCCTCGGGCAGCTATGTTACCATGGAGGAATCACACAAGATTTGACTTTTAAGGCTAGAACTGAAGTCGCGCCAACTGCGTAACTCAAAATACAGTCAAGAAAGTAGCTCTGAAGCTGAGAAACGGCATCGACCATAAGCACTACCGTGAAATTACGTACAATTTTCAAATTTCTTGTACTTGCTAACTTTGCGGCCTCGGGCAGCTATGTTACCATGGAGGAATCACACAAGATTTGACTTTTAAGGCTAGAACTGAAGTCGCGCCAACTGCGTAACTCAAAATACAGTCAAGAAAGTAGCTCTGAAGCTGAGAAACGGCATCGACCATAAGCACTACCGTGAAATTACGTACAATTTTCAAATTTCTTGTACTTGCTAACTTTGCGGCCTCGGGCAGCTATGTTACCATGGAGGAATCACACAAGATTTGACTTTTAGGGCTAGAACTGAAGTCGCGCCAACTGCTTAACTCAAAATACAGTCAAGAAAGTAGCTCTGAAGCTGAGAAACGGCATCGACCATAAGCACTACCGTGAAATTACGTACAATTTTCAAATTTCTTGTACTTGCTAACTTTGCGGCCTCGGGCAGCTATGTTACCATGGAGGAATCACACAAGATTTGACTTTTAAGGCTAGAACTGAAGTCGCGCCAACTGCTTAACTCAAAATACAGTCAAGAAAGTAGCTCTGAAGCTGAGAAACGGCATCGACCATAAGCACTACCGTGAAATTACGTACAATTTTCAAATTTCTTGTACTTGCTAACTTTGCGGCCTCGGGCAGCTATGTTACCATGGAGGAACCACACAACATTTGACTTTATAGGCTAGAACTGAAGTCGCGCCAACTGCTTAACTCAAAATACAGTCAAGAAAGTAGCTCTGAAGCTGAGAAACGGCATCGACCATAAGCACTACCGTGAAATTACGTACAATTTTCAAATTTCTTGTACTTGCTAACTTTGCGGCCTCGGGCAGCTATGTTACCATGGAGAAATCACACAAGATTTGACTTTTAAGGCTAGAACTGAAGTCGCGCCAACTGCTTAACTCAAAATACAGTCAAGAAAGTAGCTCTGAAGCTGAGAAACGGGATCGACCATAAGCACTACCGTGAAATTACGTACAATTTTCAAATTTCTTGTACTTGCTAACATTGCGGCCTCGGGCAGCTATGTTACCATGGAGGAACCACACAACATTTGACTTTATAGGCTAGAACTGAAGTCGCGCCAACTGCTTAACTCAAAATACAGTCAAGAAAATTGCTCTGAAGCTGAGAAACGGGATCGACCATAAGCACTAATGTGAAATTACGTACAATTTTCAAATTTCTTGTACTTGCTAACTTTGCGGCCTCGGGCAGCTATGTTACCATGGAGGAATCACACAAGATTTGACTTTTAAGGCTAGAACTGAAGTCGCGCCAACTGCGTAACTCAAAATACAGTCAAGAAAGTAGCTCTGAAGCTGAGAAACGGCATCGACCATAAGCACTACCGTGAAATTACGTACAATTTTCAAATTTCTTGTACTTGCTAACTTTGCGGCCTCGGGCAGCTATGTTACCATGGAGGAACCACACAACATTTGACTTTATAGGCTAGAACTGAAGTCGCGCCAACTGCTTAACTCAAAATACAGTCAAGAAAATAGCTCTGAAGCTGAGAAACGGCATCGACCATAAGCACTACCGTGAAATTACGTACAATTTTCAAATTTCTTGTACTTGCTAACATTGCGGCCTCGGGCAGCTATGTTACCATGGAGGAATCACACAAGATTTGACTTTTAAGGCTAGAACTGAAGTCGCGCCAACTGCTTAACTCAAAATACAGTTAAGAAGGTAGCTCTGAAGCCGAGAAACGGGATCGACCATAAGCACTAATGTGAAATTACGTACAATTTTCAAATTTCTTGTACTTGCTAACTTTGCGGCCTCGGGCAGCTATGTTACCATGGAGGAACCACACAACATTTGACTTTATAGGCTAGAACTGAAGTCGCGCCAACTGCTTAACCCAAAATACAGTCAAGAAAATAGCTCTGAAGCTGAGAAACGGGATCGACCATAAGCACTAATGTGAAATTACGTACAATTTTCAAATTTCTTGTACTTGCTAACTTTGCGGCCTCGGGCAGCTATGTTACCATGGAGGAATCACACAAGATTTGACTTTTAAGGCTAGAACTGAAGTCGCGCCAACTGCGTAACTCAAAATACAGTCAAGAAAGTAGCTCTGAAGCTGAGAAACGGCATCGACCATAAGCACTACCGTGAAATTACGTACAATTTTCAAATTTCTTGTACTTGCTAACTTTGCGGCCTCGGGCAGCTATGTTACCATGGAGGAATCACACAAGATTTGACTTTTAAGGCTAGAACTGAAGTCGCGCCAACTGCTTAACTCAAAATACAGTCAAGAAAATAGCTCTGAAGCTGAGAAACGGGATCGACCATAAGCACTAATGTGAAATTACGTACAATTTTCAAATTTCTTGTACTTGCTAACTTTGCGGCCTCGGGCAGCTATGTTACCATGGAGGAATCACACAAGATTTGACTTTTAAGGCTAGAACTGAAGTCGCGCCAACTGCTTAACTCAAAATACAGTCAAGAAAGTAGCTCTGAAGCTGAGAAACGGCATCGACCATAAGCACTACCGTGAAATTACGTACAATTTTCAAATTTCTTGTACTTGCTAACTTTGCGGCCTCGGGCAGCTATGTTACCATGGAGGAACCACACAACATTTGACTTTATAGGCTAGAACTGAAGTCGCGCCAACTGCTTAACTCAAAATACAGTCAAGAAAGTAGCTCTGAAGCTGAGAAACGGCATCGACCATAAGCACTACCGTGAAATTACGTACAATTTTCAAATTTCTTGTACTTGCTAACTTTGCGGCCTCGGGCAGCTATGTTACCATGGAGGAATCACACAAGATTTGACTTTTAAGGCTAGAACTGAAGTCGCGCCAACTGCTTAACTCAAAATACAGTCAAGAAAGTAGCTCTGAAGCTGAGAAACGGCATCGACCATAAGCACTACCGTGAAATTACGTACAATTTTCAAATTTCTTGTACTTGCTAACTTTGCGGCCTCGGGCAGCTATGTTACCATGGAGGAACCACACAACATTTGACTTTATAGGCTAGAACTGAAGTCGCGCCAACTGCTTAACTCAAAATACAGTCAAGAAAGTAGCTCTGAAGCTGAGAAACGGCATCGACCATATGCACTACCGTGAAATTACGTACAATTTTCAAATTTCTTGTACTTGCTAACTTTGCGGCCTCGGGCAGCTATGTTACCATGGAGGAATCACACAAGATTTGACTTTTAAGGCTAGAACTGAAGTCGCGCCAACTGCTTAACTCAAAATACAGTCAAGAAAGTAGCTCTGAAGCTGAGAAACGGCATCGATAATAAGCACTACCGTGAAATTACGTACAATTTTCAAATTTCTTGTACTTGCTAACTTTGCGGCCTCGGGCAGCTATGTTACCATGGAGGAATCACACAAGATTTGACTTTTAAGGCTAGAACTGAAGTCGCGCCAACTGCTTAACTCAAAATACAGTCAAGAAAGTAGCTCTGAAGCTGAGAAACGGCATCGACCATAAGCACTACCGTAAAATTACGTACAATTTTCAAATTTCTTGTACTTGCTAACTTTGCGGCCTCGGGCAGCTATGTTACCATGGAGGAATCACACAAGATTTGACTTTTAAGGCTAGAACTGAAGTCGCGCCAACTGCTTAACTCAAAATACAGTCAAGAAAGTAGCTCTGAAGCTGAGAAACGGCATCGACCATAAGCACTACCGTGAAATTACGTACAATTTTCAAATTTCTTGTACTTGCTAACTTTGCGGCCTCGGGCAGCTATGTTACCATGGAGGAATCACACAAGATTTGACTTTTAAGGCTAGAACTGAAGTCGCGCCAACTGCTTAACTCAAAATAGAGTCAAGAAAATAGCTCTGAAGCTGAGAAACGGGATCGACCATAAGCACTAATGTGAAATTACGTACAATTTTCAAATTTCTTGTACTTGCTAACTTTGCGGCCTCGGGCAGCTATGTTACCATGGAGGAACCACACAACATTTGACTTTATAGGCTAGAACTGAAGTCGCGCCAACTGGTTAACTCAAAATACAGTCAAGAAAATAGCTCTGAAGCTGAGAAACGGGATCGACCATAAGCACTAATGTGAAATTACGTACAATTTTCAAATTTCTTGTACTTGCTAACTTTGCGGCCTCGGGCAGCTATGTTACCATGGAGGAATCACACAAGATTTGACTTTTAAGGCTAGAACTGAAGTCGCGCCAACTGCGTAACTCAAAATACAGTCAAGAAAGTAGCTCTGAAGCTGAGAAACGGCATCGACCATAAGCACTACCGTGAAATTACGTACAATTTTCAAATTTCTTGTACTTGCTAACTTTGCGGCCTCGGGCAGCTATGTTACCATGGAGGAATCACACAAGATTTGACTTTTAAGGCTAGAACTGAAGTCGCGCCAACTGCTTAACTCAAAATACAGTCAAGAAAGTAGCTCTGAAGCTGAGAAACGGCATCGACCATAAGCACTACCGTAAAATTACGTACAATTTTCAAATTTCTTGTACTTGCTAATTTTGCGGCCTCGGGCAGCTATGTTACCATGGAGGAATCACACAAGATTTGACTTTTAAGGCTAGAACTGAAGTCGCGCCAACTGCTTAACTCAAAATACAGTCAAGAAAGTAGCTCTGAAGCTGAGAAACGGCATCGACCATAAGCACTACCGTGAAATTACGTACAATTTTCAAATTTCTTGTACTTGCTAACTTTGCGGCCTCGGGCAGCTATGTTACCATGGAGGAATCACACAAGATTTGACTTTTAAGGCTAGAACTGAAGTCGCGCCAACTGCTTAACTCAAAATACAGTCAAGAAAGTAGCTCTGAAGCTGAGAAACGGCATCGACCATAAGCACTACCGTGAAATTACGTACAATTTTCAAATTTCTTGTACTTGCTAACTTTGCGGCCTCGGGCAGCTATGTTACCATGGAGGAATCACACAAGATTTGACTTTTAAGGCTAGAACTGAAGTCGCGCCAACTGCTTAACTCAAAATACAGTCAAGAAAGTAGTTCTGAAACCGAGAAGCGGCATCGACCATAAGCACTACTGTGCAATTACGTACAATTTTCAAATTTCTTGTACTTGCTAACTTTGCGGCCTCGGGCAGCTATGTTACCATGGAGGAACCACACAACATTTCACTTTATAGGCTAGAACTGAAGTCGCGCCAACTGCTTAACTCAAAATACAGTCAAGAAAGTAGCTCTGAAGCTGAGAAACGGCATCGACCATAAGCACTACCGTGAAATTACGTACAATTTTCAAATTTCTTGTACTTGCTAACTTTGCGGCCTCGGGCAGCTATGTTACCATGGAGGAACCACACAACATTTGACTTTATAGGCTAGAACTGAAGTCGCGCCAACTGCTTAACTCAAAATACAGTCAAGAAAATAGCTCTGAAGCTGAGAAACGGGATCGACCATAAGCACTAATGTGAAATTACGTACAATTTTCAAATTTCTTGTACTTGCTAACTTTGCGGCCTCGGGCAGCTATGTTACCATGGAGGAATCACACAAGATTTGACTTTTAAGGCTAGAACTGAAGTCGCGCCAACTGCGTAACTCAAAATACAGTCAAGAAAGTAGCTCTGAAGCTGAGAAACGGCATCGACCATAAGCACTACCGTGAAATTACGTACAATTTTCAAATTTCTTGTACTTGCTAACTTTGCGGCCTCGGGCAGCTATGTTACCATGGAGGAACCACACAACATTTGACTTTATATGCTAGAACTGAAGTCGCGCCAACTGCTTAACTCAAAATACAGTCAAGAAAGTAGCTCTGAAGCTGAGAAACGGCATCGACCATAAGCACTACCGTGAAATTACGTACAATTTTCAAATTTCTTGTACTTGCTAACTTTGCGGCCTCGGGCAGCTATGTTACCATGGAGGAATCACACAAGATTTGACTTTTAAGGCTAGAACTGAAGTCGCGCCAACTGCGTAACTCAAAATACAGTCAAGAAAGTAGCTCTGAAGCTGAGAAACGGCATCGACCATAAGCACTACCGTGAAATTACGTACAATTTTCAAATTTCTTGTACTTGCTAACTTTGCGGCCTCGGGCAGCTATGTTACCATGGAGGAATCACACAAGATTTGACTTTTAAGGCTAGAACTGAAGTCGCGCCAACTGCTTAACTCAAAATACAGTCAAGAAAGTAGCTCTGAAGCTGAGAAACGGCATCGACCATAAGCACTACCGTGAAATTACGTACAATTTTCAAATTTCTTGTACTTGCTAACTTTGCGGCCTCGGGCAGCTATGTTACCATGGAGGAATCACACAAGATTTGACTTTTAAGGCTAGAACTGAAGTCGCGCCAACTGCTTAACTCAAAATACAGTCAAGAAAGTAGCTCTGAAGCTGAGAAACGGCATCGACCATAAGCACTACCGTGAAATTACGTACAATTTTCAAATTTCTTGTACTTGCTAACTTTGCGGCCTCGGGCAGCTATGTTACCATGGAGGAACCACACAACATTTGACTTTATAGGCTAGAACTGAAGTCGCGCCAACTGCTTAACTCAAAATACAGTCAAGAAAATAGCTCTGAAGCTGAGAAACGGGATCGACCATAAGCACTAATGTAAAATTACGTACAATTTTCAAATTTCTTGTACTTGCTAACTTTGCGGCCTCGGGCAGCTATGTTACCATGGAGGAATCACACAAGATTTGACTTTTAAGGCTAGAACTGAAGTCGCGCCAACTGCGTAACTCAAAATACAGTCAAGAAAGAAGCTCTGAAGCTGAGAAACGGCATCGACCATAAGCACTACCGTGAAATTACGTACAATTTTCAAATTTCTTGTACTTGCTAACTTTGCGGCCTCGGGCAGCTATGTTACCATGGAGAAACCACACAACATTTGACTTTATATGCTAGAACTGAAGTCGCGCCAACTGCTTAACTCAAAATACAGTCAAGAAAGTAGCTCTGAAGCTGAGAAACGGCATCGACCATAAGCACTACCGTGAAATTACGTACAATTTTCAAATTTCTTGTACTTGCTAACTTTGCGGCCTCGGGCAGCTATGTTACCATGGAGGAATCACACAAGATTTGACTTTTAAGGCTAGAACTGAAGTCGCGCCAACTGCGTAACTCAAAATACAGTCAAGAAAGTAGCTCTGAAGCTGAGAAACGGCATCGACCATAAGCACTACCGTGAAATTACGTACAATTTTCAAATTTCTTGTACTTGCTAACTTTGCGGCCTCGGGCAGCTATGTTACCATGGAGGAACCACACAACATTTGACTTTATAGGCTAGAACTGAAGTCGCGCCAACTGCTTATCTCAAAATACAGTCAAGAAAGTAGCTCTGAAGCTGAGAAACGGCATCGACCATAAGCACTACCGTGAAATTACGTACAATTTTCAAATTTCTTGTACTTGCTAACTTTGCGGCCTCGGGCAGCTATGTTACCATGGAGGAATCACACAAGATTTGACTTTTAAGGCTAGAACTGAAGTCGCGCCAACTGCTTAACGCAAAATACAGTCAAGAAAGTAGCTCTGAAGCTGAGAAACGGCATCGACCATAAGCACTACCGTGAAATTACGTACAATTTTCAAATTTCTTGTACTTGCTAACTTTGCGGCCTCGGGCAGCTATGTTACCATGGAGGAACCACACAACATTTGACTTTATAGGCTAGAACTGAAGTCGCGCCAACTGCTTAACTCAAAATACAGTCAAGAAAATAGCTCTGAAGCTGAGAAACGGGATCGACCATAAGCACTAATGTGAAATTACGTACAATTTTCAAATTTCTTGTACTTGCTAACTTTGCGGCCTCGGGCAGCTATGTTACCATGGAGGAATCACACAAGATTTGACTTTTAAGGCTAGAACTGAAATCGCGCCAACTGCGTAACTCAAAATACAGTCAAGAAAGTAGCTCTGAAGCTGAGAAACGGCATCGACCATAAGCACTACCGTGAAATTACGTACAATTTTCAAATTTCTTGTACTTGCTAACTTTGCGGCCTCGGGCAGCTATGTTACCATGGAGGAACCACACAACATTTGACTTTATAGGCTAGAACTGAAGTCGCGCCAACTGCTTAACTCAAAATACAGTCAAGAAAATAGCTCTGAAGCTGAGAAACGGCATCGACCATAAGCACTACCGTGAAATTACGTACAATTTTCAAATTTCTTGTACTTGCTAACTTTGCGGCCTCGGGCAGCTATGTTACCATGGAGGAATCACACAAGATTTGACTTTTAAGGCTAGAACTGAAGTCGCGCCAACTGCTTAACTCAAAATACAGTTAAGAAAGTAGCTCTGAAGCCGAGAAACGGGATCGACCATAAGCACTAATGTGAAATTACGTACAATTTTCAAATTTCTTGTACTTGCTAACTTTGCGGCCTCGGGCAGCTATGTTACCATGGAGGAACCACACAACATTTGACTTTATAGGCTAGAACTGAAGTCGCGCCAACTGCTTAACTCAAAATACAGTCAAGAAAATAGCTCTGAAGCTGAGAAACGGGATCGACCATAAGCACTACCGTGAAATTACGTACAATTTTCAAATTTCTTGTACTTGCTAACTTTGCGGCCTCGGGCAGCTATGTTACCATGGAGGAATCACACAAGATTTGACTTTTAAGGCTAGAACTGAAGTCGCGCCAACTGCTTAACTCAAAATACAGTCAAGAAAGTAGCTCTGAAGCTGAGAAACGGCATCGACCATAAGCACTACCGTGAAATTACGTACAATTTTCAAATTTCTTGTACTTGCTAACTTTGCGGCCTCGGGCAGCTATGTTACCATGGAGGAATCACACAAGATTTGACTTTTAAGGCTAGAACAGAAGTCGCGCCAACTGCTTAACTCAAAATACAGTCAAGAAAGTAGCTCTGAAGCTGAGAAACGGCATCGACCATAGGCACTACCGTGAAATTACGTACAATTTTCAAATTTCTTGTACTTGCTAACTTTGCGGCCTCGGGCAGCTATGTTACCATGGAGGAATCACACAAGATTTGACTTTTAAGGCTAGAACTGAAGTCGCGCCAACTGCTTAACTCAAAATACAGTTAAGAAAGTAGCTCTGAAGCCGAGAAACGGGATCGACCATAAGCACTAATGTGAAATTACGTACAATTTTCAAATTTCTTGTACTTGCTAACTTTGCGGCCTCGGGCAGCTATGTTACCATGGAGGAACCACACAACATTTGACTTTATAGGCTAGAACTGAAGTCGCGCCAACTGCTTAACTCAAAATACAGTCAAGAAAGTAGCTCTGAAGCTGAGAAACGGCATCGACCATAAGCACTACCGTGAAATTACGTACAATTTTCAAATTTCTTGTACTTGCTAACTTTGCGGCCTCGGGCAGCTATGTTACCATGGA
This sequence comes from Merodon equestris, assembly GCA_958301585.1. Classification (NCBI taxonomy): domain Eukaryota; kingdom Metazoa; phylum Arthropoda; class Insecta; order Diptera; family Syrphidae; genus Merodon; species Merodon equestris. Next base: position 48,398,595 of record OY284415.1, on the reverse strand, counting down.
GGAATCACACAAGATTTGACTTTTAAGGCTAGAACTGAAGTCGCGCCAACTGCTTAACTCAAAATACAGTCAAGAAAGTAGCTCTGAAGCTGAGAAACGGCATCGACCATAAGCACTACCGTGAAATTACGTACAATTTTCAAATTTCTTGTACTTGCTAACTTTGCGGCCTCGGGCAGCTATGTTACCATGGAGGAATCACACAAGATTTGACTTTTAAGGCTAGAACTGAAGTCGCGCCAACTGCGTAACTCAAAATACAGTCAAGAAAGTAGCTCTGAAGCTGAGAAACGGCATCGACCATAAGCACTACCGTGAAATTACGTACAATTTTCAAATTTCTTGTACTTGCTAACTTTGCGGCCTCGGGCAGCTATGTTACCATGGAGGAACCACACAACATTTGACTTTATAGGCTAGAACTGAAGTCGCGCCAACTGCTTAACTCAAAATACAGTCAAGAAAGTAGCTCTGAAGCTGAGAAACGGCATCGACCATAAGCACTACCGTGAAATTACGTACAATTTTCAAATTTCTTGTACTTGCTAACTTTGCGGCCTCGGGCAGCTATGTTACCATGGAGGAATCACACAAGATTTGACTTTTAAGGCTAGAACTGAAGTCGCGCCAACTGCTTAACGCAAAATACAGTCAAGAAAGTAGCTCTGAAGCTGAGAAACGGCATCGACCATAAGCACTACCGTGAAATTACGTACAATATTCAAATTTCTTGTACTTGCTAACTTTGCGGCCTCGGGCAGCTATGTTACCATGGAGGAATCACACAAGATTTGACTTTTAAGGCTAGAACTGAAGTCGCGCCAACTGCTTAACTCAAAATACAGTCAAGAAAGTAGCTCTGAAGCTGAGAAACGGCATCGACCATAAGCACTACCGTGAAATTACGTACAATTTTCAAATTTCTTGTACTTGCTAACTTTGCGGCCTCGGGCAGCTATGTTACCATGGAGGAACCACACAACATTTGACTTTATAGGCTAGAACTGAAGTCGCGCCAACTGCTTAACTCAAAATACAGTCAAGAAAATAGCTCTGAAGCTGAGAAACGGGATCGACCATAAGCACTAATGTGAAATTACGTACAATTTTCAAATTTCTTGTACTTGCTAACTTTGCGGCCTCGGGCAGCTATGTTACCATGGAGGAACCACACAACATTTGACTTTATAGGCTAGAACTGAAGTCGCGCCAACTGCTTAACTCAAAATGGCCTCGGGCAGCTATGTTACCATGGAGGAATCACACAAGATTTGACTTTTAAGGCTAGAACTGAAGTCGCGCCAACTGCTTAACTCAAAATACAGTCAAGAAAGTAGCTCTGAAGCTGAGAAACGGCATCGACCATAAGCACTACCGTGAAATTACGTACAATTTTCAAATTTCTTGTACTTGCTAACTTTGCGACCTCGGGCAGCTATGTTACCATGGAGGAATCACACAAGATTTGACTTTTAAGGCTAGAACTGAAGTCGCGCCAACTGCTTAACTCAAAATACAGTCAAGAAAGTAGCTCTGAAGCTGAGAAACGGCATCGACCATAAGCACTACCGTGAAATTACGTACAATTTTCAAATTTCTTGCACTTGCTAACTTTGCGGCCTCGGGCAGCTATGTTACCATGGAGGAACCACACAACATTTGACTTTATAGGCTAGAACTGAAGTCGCGCCAACTGCTTAACTCAAAATACAGTCAAGAAAATAGCTCTGAAGCTGAGAAACGGGATCGACCATAAGCACTAATGTGAAATTACGTACAATTTTCAAATTTCTTGTACTTGCTAACTTTGCGGCCTCGAGCAGCTATGTTACCATGGAGGAATCACACAAGATTTGACTTTTAAGGCTAGAACTGAAGTCGCGCCAACTGCGTAACTCAAAATACAGTCAAGAAAGAAGCTCTGAAGCTGAGAAACGGCATCGACCATAAGCACTACCGTGAAATTACGTACAATTTTCAAATTTCTTGTACTTGCTAACTTTGCGGCCTCGGGCAGCTATGTTACCATGGAGGAACCACACAACATTTGACTTTATATGCTAGAACTGAAGTCGCGCCAACTGCTTAACTCAAAATACAGTCAAGAAAGTAGCTCTGAAGCTGAGAAACGGCATCGACCATAAGCACTACCGTGAAATTAACTAATCGTGAACAAACCGTTGAAGTCAAGAAACTAAAATCAGAATTTCTACCGGTTAAGAGTGGTGTACCACAAGGGTCAATCCTTGGCCCTTTGTTTTTTTCAATGTACGTCAATGAACTGCCCAAGTTAGTAACACATTGTTCGGTTCGTATGTACGCCGACGATACCCAGCTATATCTAAGCTGCCCCTTAGGGCTAATCGAACACTCGGTAGCGTGTTTGAATGAAGACCTGGACATGATTGATCGATGGTCTATTAAAAACGGCCTTCAGTTGAACCCAAAGAAATCTAAATGTCTTGTCATTTCTAAAAACAAGGTTGATGTATCATACTTCCCTCAAATACTGCTAAAGAAAAATCATATTGCCTATGTTGAGTCAGCCAAAAATTTAGGTGTTATCTTTAACCGGACCCTAACCTGGGAACATCATGCCTATTATACGGTTGCAAAAGCTTATGGTGTCCTTCGAACGCTCTGGCCTGTCCAACACATAATTCCAATGAAAGTCAGGTCTCTCTTAGTGAAAACGTTGTTTCTTCCTCTACTTACTTACGGTTCTGAGATCTTTTGTCATTTGAATTATGAGAGCAAAAGAAAGCTAACTGTTGTATTCAACAGTGCAATGCGTTATGTTTATGGCCTACGTCGTTTCGATAGAATTTCTCAATATGTTTCACAATTTCTTGGTATGACCTTCGAAAACTTTTTGAAATATCGTTCTGTAATCTTGTTCTCTAATATACTCATAACCCGCCAACCTTTGGATCTTTATAATGAAATCAGTTTTTTAAACTCAAATCGATCGTTAAATGTCCTGATTCCGCACTTCAGTTGTACAACATCCGAACGTCAGTTCTTTGTAAGCTCCGCACGATTATGGAACTCTCTGCCGCGAGAAATAAAAGGTTTGAATTGCACGAGAAAGATAGGAAAGGAATTGAAGAAATACTTCAGTAACTTATAAGTAATTTGCACACAAAATTAAATTATTTTAATATTGCTTTTTCAGTCTCATATATAAAACAATCAATCGTTGTAATTCACGTAACGTAGCTGTTTTGCATTTAAAGGCTTTAATATAAATAAGATATTTTATCTTAAATGTAAGCTTATCATGAAATAAATAAATACTAAATACTAAATACTAAATACACTACCGTGAAATTACGTACAATTTTCAAATTTCTTGTACTTGCTAACTTTGCGGCCTCGGGCAGCTATGTTACCATGGAGGAACCACACAACATTTGACTTTATAGGCTAGAACTGAAGTCGCGCCAACTGCTTAACTCAAAATACAGTCAAGAAAATAGCTCTGAAGCTGAGAAACGGGATCGACCATAAGCACTAATGTGAAATTACGTACAATTTTCAAATTTCTTGTACTTGCTAACTTTGCGGCCTCGGGCAGCTATGTTACTATGGAGGAACCACACAACATTTGACTTTATAGGCTAGAACTGAAGTCGCGCCAACTGCTTAACTCAAAATACAGTCAAGAAAGTAGCTCTGAAGCTGAGAAACGGCATCGACCATAAGCACTACCGTGAAATTACGTACAATTTTCAAATTTCTTGTACTTGTTAAATTTGCGGCCTCGGGCAGCTATGTTACCATGGAGGAATCACACAAGATTTGACTTTTAAGGCTAGAACTGAAGTCGCGCCAACTGCGTAACTCAAAATACAGTCAAGAAAGTAGCTCTGAAGCTGAGAAACGGCATCGACCATAAGCACTGCCGTGAAATTACGTACAATTTTCAAATTTCTTGTACTTGCTAACTTTGCGACCTCGGGCAGCTATGTTACCATGGAGGAATCACACAAGATTTGACTTTTAAGGCTAGAACTGAAGTCGCGCCAACTGCTTAACTCAAAATACAGTCAAGAAAGTAGCTCTGAAGCTGAGAAACGGCATCGACCATAAGCACTACCGTGAAATTACGTACAATTTTCAAATTTCTTGTACTTGCTAACTTTGCGGCCTCGGGCAGCTATGTTACCATGGAGGAACCACACAACATTTGACTTTATAGGCTAGAACTGAAGTCGCGCCAACTGCTTAACTCAAAATACAGTCAAGAAAATTGCTCTGAAGCTGAGAAACGGGATCGACCATAAGCACTAATGTGAAATTACGTACAATTTTCAAATTTCTTGTACTTGCTAACTTTGCGGCCTCGGGCAGCTATGTTACCATGGAGGAAGCACACAACATTTGACTTTATAGGCTAGAACTGAAGCCGCGCCAACTGCTTAACTCAAAATACAGTCAAGAAAGTAGCTCTGAAGCTGAGAAACGGCATCGACCATAAGCACTACCGTGAAATTACGTACAATTTTCAAATTTCTTGTACTTGCTAACTTTGCGGCCTCGGGCAGCTATGTTACCATGGAGGAATCACACAAGATTTGACTTTTAAGGCTAGAACTGAAGTCGCGCCAACTGCGTAACTCAAAATACAGTCAAGAAAGTAGCTCTGAAGCTGAGAAACGGCATCGACCATAAGCACTACCGTGAAATTACGTACAATTTTCAAATTTCTTGTACTTGCTAACTTTGCGGCCTCGGGCAGCTATGTTACCATGGAGGAATCACACAAGATTTGACTTTTAAGGCTAGAACTGAAGTCGCGCCAACTGCGTAACTCAAAATACAGTCAAGAAAGTAGCTCTGAAGCTGAGAAACGGCATCGACCATAAGCACTACCGTGAAATTACGTACAATTTTCAAATTTCTTGTACTTGCTAACTTTGCGGCCTCGGGCAGCTATGTTACCATGGAGGAATCACACAAGATTTGACTTTTAAGGCTAGAACTGAAGTCGCGCCAACTGCGTAACTCAAAATACAGTCAAGAAAGTAGCTCTGAAGCTGAGAAACGGCATCGACCATAAGCACTACCGTGAAATTACGTACAATTTTCAAATTTCTTGTACTTGCTAACTTTGCGACCTCGGGCAGCTATGTTACCATGGAGGAATCACACAAGATTTGACTTTTAAGGCTAGAACTGAAGTCGCGCCAACTGCTTAACTCAAAATACAGTCAAGAAAGTAGCTCTGAAGCTGAGAAACGGCATCGACCATAAGCACTACCGTGAAATTAGGTACAATTTTCAAATTTCTTGTACTTGCTAACTTTGCGGCCTCGGGCAGCTATGTTACCATGGAGGAACCACACAACATTTGACTTTATAGGCTAGAACTGAAGTCGCGCCAACTGCTTAACTCAAAATACAGTCAAGAAAATAGCTCTGAAGCTGAGAAACGGGATCGACCATAAGCACTAATGTGAAATTACGTACAATTTTCAAATTTCTTGTACTTGCTAACTTTGCGGCCTCGGGCAGCTATGTTACCATGGAGGAACCACACAACATTTGACTTTATAGGCTAGAACTGAAGTCGCGCCAACTGCTTAACTCAAAATACAGTCAAGAAAGTAGCTCTGAAGCTGAGAAACGGCATCGACCATAAGCACTACCGTGAAATTACGTACAATTTTCAAATTTCTTGTACTTGCTAACTTTGCGGCCTCGGGCAGCTATGTTACCATGGAGGAATCACACAAGATTTGACTTTTAAGGCTAGAACTGAAGTCGCGCCAACTGCGTAACTCAAAATACAGTCAAGAAAGTAGCTCTGAAGCTGAGAAACGGCATCGACCATAAGCACTACCGTGAAATTACGTACAATTTTCAAATTTCTTGTACTTGCTAACTTTGCGGCCTCGGGCAGCTATGTTACCATGGAGGAATCACACAAGATTTGACTTTTAAGGCTAGAACTGAAGTCGCGCCAACTGCGTAACTCAAAATACAGTCAAGAAAGTAGCTCTGAAGCTGAGAAACGGCATCGACCATAAGCACTACCGTGAAATTACGTACAATTTTCAAATTTCTTGTACTTGCTAACTTTGCGGCCTCGGGCAGCTATGTTACCATGGAGGAATCACACAAGATTTGACTTTTAAGGCTAGAACTGAAGTCGCGCCAACTGCTTAACTCAAAATACAGTCAAGAAAGTAGCTCTGAAGCTGAGAAACGGCATCGACCATAAGCACTACCGTGAAATTACGTACAATTTTCAAATTTCTTGTACTTGCTAACTTTGCGACCTCGGGCAGCTATGTTACCATGGAGGAATCACACAAGATTTGACTTTTAAGGCTAGAACTGAAGTCGCGCCAACTGCTTAACTCAAAATACAGTCAAGAAAGTAGCTCTGAAGCTGAGAAACGGCATCGACCATAAGCACTAATGTGAAATTACGTACAATTTTCAAATTTCTTGTACTTGCTAACTTTGCGGCCTCGGGCAGCTATGTTACCATGGAGGAACCACACAACATTTGATTTTATAGGCTAGAACTGAAGTCGCGCCAACTGCGTAACTCAAAATACAGTCAAGAAAGTAGCTCTGAAGCTGAGAAACGGCATCGACCATAAGCACTACCGTGAAATTACGTACAATTTTCAAATTTCTTGTACTTGCTAACTTTGCGGCCTCGGGCAGCTATGTTACCATGGAGGAATCACACAAGATTTGACTTTTAAGGCTAGAACTGAAGTCGCGCCAACTGCGTAACTCAAAATACAGTCAAGAAAGTAGCTCTGAGGCTGAGAAACGGCATCGACCATAAGCACTACCGTGAAATTACGTACAATTTTCAAATTTCTTGTACTTGCTAACATTGCGGCCTCGGGCAGCTATGTTACCATGGAGGAACCACACAACATTTGACTTTATAGGCTAGAACTGAAGTCGCGCCCACTGCTTAACTCAAAATACAGTCAAGAAAGTAGCTCTGAAGCTGAGAAACGGCATCGACCATAAGCACTACCGTGAAATTACGTACAATTTTCAAATTTCTTGTACTTGCTAACTTTGCGGCCTCGGGCAGCTATGTTACCATGGAGGAATCACACAAGATTTGACTTTAAAGGCTAGAACTGAAGTCGCGCCAACTGCGTAACTCAAAATACAGTCAAGAAAGTAGCTCTGAAGCTGAGAAACGGCATCGACCATAAGCACTACCGTGAAATTACGTACAATTTTCAAATTTCTTGTACTTGCTAACTTTGCGGCCTCGGGCAGCTATGTTACCATGGAGGAATCACACAAGATTTGACTTTTAAGGCTAGAACTGAAGTCGCGCCAACTGCGTAACTCAAAATACAGTCAAGAAAGTAGCTCTGAGGCTGAGAAACGGGATCGACCATAAGCACTAATGTGAAATTACGTACAATTTTCAAATTTCTTGTACTTGCTAACTTTGCGGCCTCGGGCAGCTATGTTACCATGGAGGAATCACACAAGATTTGACTTTTAAGGCTAGAACTGAAGTCGCGCCAACTGCGTAACTCAATATACAGTCAAGAAAGTAGCTCTGAAGCTGAGAAACGGCATCGACCATAAGCACTACCGTGAAATTACGTACAATTTTCAAATTTCTTGTACTTGCTAACTTTGCGGCCTCGGGCAGCTATGTTACCATGGAGGAATCACACAAGATTTGACTTTTAAGGCTAGAACTGAAGTCGCGCCAACTGCGTAACTCAAAATACAGTCAAGAAAGTAGCTCTGAAGCTGAGAAACGGCATCGACCATAAGCACTACCGTGAAATTACGTACAATTTTCAAATTTCTTGTACTTGCTAACTTTGCGGCCTCGGGCAGCTATGTTACCATGGAGGAATCACACAAGATTTGACTTTTAGGGCTAGAACTGAAGTCGCGCCAACTGCTTAACTCAAAATACAGTCAAGAAAGTAGCTCTGAAGCTGAGAAACGGCATCGACCATAAGCACTACCGTGAAATTACGTACAATTTTCAAATTTCTTGTACTTGCTAACTTTGCGGCCTCGGGCAGCTATGTTACCATGGAGGAATCACACAAGATTTGACTTTTAAGGCTAGAACTGAAGTCGCGCCAACTGCTTAACTCAAAATACAGTCAAGAAAGTAGCTCTGAAGCTGAGAAACGGCATCGACCATAAGCACTACCGTGAAATTACGTACAATTTTCAAATTTCTTGTACTTGCTAACTTTGCGGCCTCGGGCAGCTATGTTACCATGGAGGAACCACACAACATTTGACTTTATAGGCTAGAACTGAAGTCGCGCCAACTGCTTAACTCAAAATACAGTCAAGAAAGTAGCTCTGAAGCTGAGAAACGGCATCGACCATAAGCACTACCGTGAAATTACGTACAATTTTCAAATTTCTTGTACTTGCTAACTTTGCGGCCTCGGGCAGCTATGTTACCATGGAGAAATCACACAAGATTTGACTTTTAAGGCTAGAACTGAAGTCGCGCCAACTGCTTAACTCAAAATACAGTCAAGAAAGTAGCTCTGAAGCTGAGAAACGGGATCGACCATAAGCACTACCGTGAAATTACGTACAATTTTCAAATTTCTTGTACTTGCTAACATTGCGGCCTCGGGCAGCTATGTTACCATGGAGGAACCACACAACATTTGACTTTATAGGCTAGAACTGAAGTCGCGCCAACTGCTTAACTCAAAATACAGTCAAGAAAATTGCTCTGAAGCTGAGAAACGGGATCGACCATAAGCACTAATGTGAAATTACGTACAATTTTCAAATTTCTTGTACTTGCTAACTTTGCGGCCTCGGGCAGCTATGTTACCATGGAGGAATCACACAAGATTTGACTTTTAAGGCTAGAACTGAAGTCGCGCCAACTGCTTAACTCAAAATACAGTTAAGAAGGTAGCTCTGAAGCCGAGAAACGGGATCGACCATAAGCACTAATGTGAAATTACGTACAATTTTCAAATTTCTTGTACTTGCTAACTTTGCGGCCTCGGGCAGCTATGTTACCATGGAGGAACCACACAACATTTGACTTTATAGGCTAGAACTGAAGTCGCGCCAACTGCTTAACCCAAAATACAGTCAAGAAAATAGCTCTGAAGCTGAGAAACGGGATCGACCATAAGCACTAATGTGAAATTACGTACAATTTTCAAATTTCTTGTACTTGCTAACTTTGCGGCCTCGGGCAGCTATGTTACCATGGAGGAATCACACAAGATTTGACTTTTAAGGCTAGAACTGAAGTCGCGCCAACTGCGTAACTCAAAATACAGTCAAGAAAGTAGCTCTGAAGCTGAGAAACGGCATCGACCATAAGCACTACCGTGAAATTACGTACAATTTTCAAATTTCTTGTACTTGCTAACTTTGCGGCCTCGGGCAGCTATGTTACCATGGAGGAATCACACAAGATTTGACTTTTAAGGCTAGAACTGAAGTCGCGCCAACTGCTTAACTCAAAATACAGTCAAGAAAGTAGCTCTGAAGCTGAGAAACGGCATCGACCATAAGCACTACCGTGAAATTACGTACAATTTTCAAATTTCTTGTACTTGCTAACTTTGCGGCCTCGGGCAGCTATGTTACCATGGAGGAACCACACAACATTTGACTTTATAGGCTAGAACTGAAGTCGCGCCAACTGCTTAACTCAAAATACAGTCAAGAAAGTAGCTCTGAAGCTGAGAAACGGCATCGACCATATGCACTACCGTGAAATTACGTACAATTTTCAAATTTCTTGTACTTGCTAACTTTGCGGCCTCGGGCAGCTATGTTACCATGGAGGAATCACACAAGATTTGACTTTTAAGGCTAGAACTGAAGTCGCGCCAACTGCTTAACTCAAAATACAGTCAAGAAAGTAGCTCTGAAGCTGAGAAACGGCATCGATAATAAGCACTACCGTGAAATTACGTACAATTTTCAAATTTCTTGTACTTGCTAACTTTGCGGCCTCGGGCAGCTATGTTACCATGGAGGAATCACACAAGATTTGACTTTTAAGGCTAGAACTGAAGTCGCGCCAACTGCTTAACTCAAAATACAGTCAAGAAAGTAGCTCTGAAGCTGAGAAACGGCATCGACCATAAGCACTACCGTAAAATTACGTACAATTTTCAAATTTCTTGTACTTGCTAACTTTGCGGCCTCGGGCAGCTATGTTACCATGGAGGAATCACACAAGATTTGACTTTTAAGGCTAGAACTGAAGTCGCGCCAACTGCTTAACTCAAAATACAGTCAAGAAAGTAGCTCTGAAGCTGAGAAACGGCATCGACCATAAGCACTACCGTGAAATTACGTACAATTTTCAAATTTCTTGTACTTGCTAACTTTGCGGCCTCGGGCAGCTATGTTACCATGGAGGAATCACACAAGATTTGACTTTTAAGGCTAGAACTGAAGTCGCGCCAACTGCTTAACTCAAAATAGAGTCAAGAAAATAGCTCTGAAGCTGAGAAACGGGATCGACCATAAGCACTAATGTGAAATTACGTACAATTTTCAAATTTCTTGTACTTGCTAACTTTGCGGCCTCGGGCAGCTATGTTACCATGGAGGAACCACACAACATTTGACTTTATAGGCTAGAACTGAAGTCGCGCCAACTGGTTAACTCAAAATACAGTCAAGAAAATAGCTCTGAAGCTGAGAAACGGGATCGACCATAAGCACTAATGTGAAATTACGTACAATTTTCAAATTTCTTGTACTTGCTAACTTTGCGGCCTCGGGCAGCTATGTTACCATGGAGGAATCACACAAGATTTGACTTTTAAGGCTAGAACTGAAGTCGCGCCAACTGCGTAACTCAAAATACAGTCAAGAAAGTAGCTCTGAAGCTGAGAAACGGCATCGACCATAAGCACTACCGTGAAATTACGTACAATTTTCAAATTTCTTGTACTTGCTAACTTTGCGGCCTCGGGCAGCTATGTTACCATGGAGGAATCACACAAGATTTGACTTTTAGGGTTAGAACTGAAGTCGCGCCAACTGCTTAACTCAAAATACAGTTAAGAAAGTAGCTCTGAAGCCGAGAAACGGGATCGACCATAAGCACTAATGTGAAATTACGTACAATTTTCAAATTTCTTGTACTTGCTAACTTTGCGGCCTCGGGCAGCTATGTTACCATGGAGGAACCACACAACATTTGACTTTATAGGCTAGAACTGAAGTCGCGCCAACTGCTTAACTCAAAATACAGTCAAGAAAATAGCTCTGAAGCTGAGAAACGGCATCGACCATAAGCACTACCGTGAAATTACGTACAATTTTCAAATTTCTTGTACTTGCTAACTTTGCGGCCTCGGGCAGCTATGTTACCATGGAGGAATCACACAAGATTTGACTTTTAAGGCTAGAACTGAAGTCGCGCCAACTGCTTAACTCAAAATACAGTCAAGAAAGTAGCTCTGAAGCTGAGAAACGGCATCGACCATAAGCACTACTGTGCAATTACGTACAATTTTCAAATTTCTTGTACTTGCTAACTTTGCGGCCTCGGGCAGCTATGTTACCATGGAGGAATCACACAAGATTTGACTTTTAAGGCTAGAACTGAAGTCGCGCCAACTGCTTAACTCAAAATACAGTCAAGAAAATAGCTCTGAAGCTGAGAAACGGGATCGACCATAAGCACTAATGTGAAATTACGTACAATTTTCAAATTTCTTGTACTTGCTAACTTTGCGGCCTCGGGCAGCTATGTTACCATGGAGGAATCACACAAGATTTGACTTTTAAGGCTAGAACTGAAGTCGCGCCAACTGCTTAACTCAAAATACAGTCAAGAAAGTAGCTCTGAAGCTGAGAAACGGCATCGACCATAAGCACTACCGTGAAATTACGTACAATTTTCAAATTTCTTGTACTTGCTAACTTTGCGGCCTCGGGCAGCTATGTTACCATGGAGGAATCACACAAGATTTGACTTTTAAGGCTAGAACTGAAGTCGCGCCAACTGCTTAACTCAAAATACAGTCAAGAAAGTAGCTCTGAAGCTGAGAAACGGCTTCGACCATAAGCACTACCGTGAAATTACGTACAATTTTCAAATTTCTTGTACTTGCTAACTTTGCGGCCTCGGGCAGCTATGTTACCATGGAGGAACCACACAACTTTTGACTTTATAGGCTAGAACTGAAGTCGCGCCAACTGCTTAACTCAAAATACAGTCAAGAAAGTAGCTCTGAAGCTGAGAAACGGCATCGACCATAAGCACTACCGTGAAATTACGTACAATTTTCAAATTTCTTGTACTTGCTAACTTTGCGGCCTCGGGCAGCTATGTTACCATGGAGGAATCACACAAGATTTGACTTTTAAGGCTAGAACTGAAGTCGCGCCAACTGCTTAACTCAAAATACAGTCAAGAAAGTAGCTCTGAAGCTGAGAAACGGCATCGACCATAAGCACTACCGTGAAATTACGTACAATTTTCAAATTTCTTGTACTTGCTAACTTTGCGGCCTCGGGCAGCTATGTTACCATGGAGGAATCACACAAGATTTGACTTTTAAGGCTAGAACTGAAGTCGCGCCAACTGCTTAACTCAAAATACAGTCAAGAAAGTAGCTCTGAAGCTGAGAAACGGCATCGACCATAAGCACTACCGTAAAATTACGTACAATTTTCAAATTTCTTGTACTTGCTAATTTTGCGGCCTCGGGCAGCTATGTTACCATGGAGGAATCACACAAGATTTGACTTTTAAGGCTAGAACTGAAGTCGCGCCAACTGCTTAACTCAAAATACAGTCAAGAAAGTAGCTCTGAAGCTGAGAAACGGCATCGACCATAAGCACTACCGTGAAATTACGTACAATTTTCAAATTTCTTGTACTTGCTAACTTTGCGGCCTCGGGCAGCTATGTTACCATGGAGGAATCACACAAGATTTGACTTTTAAGGCTAGAACTGAAGTCGCGCCAACTGCTTAACTCAAAATACAGTCAAGAAAGTAGCTCTGAAGCTGAGAAACGGCATCGACCATAAGCACTACCGTGAAATTACGTACAATTTTCAAATTTCTTGTACTTGCTAACTTTGCGGCCTCGGGCAGCTATGTTACCATGGAGGAATCACACAAGATTTGACTTTTAAGGCTAGAACTGAAGTCGCGCCAACTGCTTAACTCAAAATACAGTCAAGAAAGTAGTTCTGAAACCGAGAAGCGGCATCGACCATAAGCACTACTGTGCAATTACGTACAATTTTCAAATTTCTTGTACTTGCTAACTTTGCGGCCTCGGGCAGCTATGTTACCATGGAGGAACCACACAACATTTCACTTTATAGGCTAGAACTGAAGTCGCGCCAACTGCTTAACTCAAAATACAGTCAAGAAAGTAGCTCTGAAGCTGAGAAACGGCATCGACCATAAGCACTACCGTGAAATTACGTACAATTTTCAAATTTCTTGTACTTGCTAACTTTGCGGCCTCGGGCAGCTATGTTACCATGGAGGAACCACACAACATTTGACTTTATAGGCTAGAACTGAAGTCGCGCCAACTGCTTAACTCAAAATACAGTCAAGAAAATAGCTCTGAAGCTGAAAAACGGGATCGACCATAAGCACTAATGTGAAATTACGTACAATTTTCAAATTTCTTGTACTTGCTAACTTTGCGGCCTCGGGCAGCTATGTTACCATGGAGGAATCACACAAGATTTGACTTTTAAGGCTAGAACTGAAGTCGCGCCAACTGCGTAACTCAAAATACAGTCAAGAAAGTAGCTCTGAAGCTGAGAAACGGCATCGACCATAAGCACTACCGTGAAATTACGTACAATTTTCAAATTTCTTGTACTTGCTAACTTTGCGGCCTCGGGCAGCTATGTTACCATGGAGGAACCACACAACATTTGACTTTATATGCTAGAACTGAAGTCGCGCCAACTGCTTAACTCAAAATACAGTCAAGAAAGTAGCTCTGAAGCTGAGAAACGGCATCGACCATAAGCACTACCGTGAAATTACGTACAATTTTCAAATTTCTTGTACTTGCTAACTTTGCGGCCTCGGGCAGCTATGTTACCATGGAGGAATCACACAAGATTTGACTTTTAAGGCTAGAACTGAAGTCGCGCCAACTGCGTAACTCAAAATACAGTCAAGAAAGTAGCTCTGAAGCTGAGAAACGGCATCGACCATAAGCACTACCGTGAAATTACGTACAATTTTCAAATTTCTTGTACTTGCTAACTTTGCGGCCTCGGGCAGCTATGTTACCATGGAGGAATCACACAAGATTTGACTTTTAAGGCTAGAACTGAAGTCACGCCAACTGCTTAACTCAAAATACAGTCAAGAAAGTAGCTCTGAAGCTGAGAAACGGCATCGACCATAAGCACTACCGTGAAATTACGTACAATTTTCAAATTTCTTGTACTTGCTAACTTTGCGGCCTCGGGCAGCTATGTTACCATGGAGGAACCACACAACATTTGACTTTATAGGCTAGAACTGAAGTCGCGCCAACTGCTTAACTCAAAATACAGTCAAGAAAATAGCTCTGAAGCTGAGAAACGGGATCGACCATAAGCACTAATGTAAAATTACGTACAATTTTCAAATTTCTTGTACTTGCTAACTTTGCGGCCTCGGGCAGCTATGTTACCATGGAGGAATCACACAAGATTTGACTTTTAAGGCTAGAACTGAAGTCGCGCCAACTGCGTAACTCAAAATACAGTCAAGAAAGAAGCTCTGAAGCTGAGAAACGGCATCGACCATAAGCACTACCGTGAAATTACGTACAATTTTCAAATTTCTTGTACTTGCTAACTTTGCGGCCTCGGGCAGCTATGTTACCATGGAGAAACCACACAACATTTGACTTTATATGCTAGAACTGAAGTCGCGCCAACTGCTTAACTCAAAATACAGTCAAGAAAGTAGCTCTGAAGCTGAGAAACGGCATCGACCATAAGCACTACCGTGAAATTACGTACAATTTTCAAATTTCTTGTACTTGCTAACTTTGCGGCCTCGGGCAGCTATGTTACCATGGAGGAATCACACAAGATTTGACTTTTAAGGCTAGAACTGAAGTCGCGCCAACTGCGTAACTCAAAATACAGTCAAGAAAGTAGCTCTGAAGCTGAGAAACGGCATCGACCATAAGCACTACCGTGAAATTACGTACAATTTTCAAATTTCTTGTACTTGCTAACTTTGCGGCCTCGGGCAGCTATGTTACCATGGAGGAACCACACAACATTTGACTTTATAGGCTAGAACTGAAGTCGCGCCAACTGCTTATCTCAAAATACAGTCAAGAAAGTAGCTCTGAAGCTGAGAAACGGCATCGACCATAAGCACTACCGTGAAATTACGTACAATTTTCAAATTTCTTGTACTTGCTAACTTTGCGGCCTCGGGCAGCTATGTTACCATGGAGGAATCACACAAGATTTGACTTTTAAGGCTAGAACTGAAGTCGCGCCAACTGCTTAACGCAAAATACAGTCAAGAAAGTAGCTCTGAAGCTGAGAAACGGCATCGACCATAAGCACTACCGTGAAATTACGTACAATTTTCAAATTTCTTGTACTTGCTAACTTTGCGGCCTCGGGCAGCTATGTTACCATGGAGGAACCACACAACATTTGACTTTATAGGCTAGAACTGAAGTCGCGCCAACTGCTTAACTCAAAATACAGTCAAGAAAATAGCTCTGAAGCTGAGAAACGGGATCGACCATAAGCACTAATGTGAAATTACGTACAATTTTCAAATTTCTTGTACTTGCTAACTTTGCGGCCTCGGGCAGCTATGTTACCATGGAGGAATCACACAAGATTTGACTTTTAAGGCTAGAACTGAAGTCGCGCCAACTGCGTAACTCAAAATACAGTCAAGAAAGTAGCTCTGAAGCTGAGAAACGGCATCGACCATAAGCACTACCGTGAAATTACGTACAATTTTCAAATTTCTTGTACTTGCTAACTTTGCGGCCTCGGGCAGCTATGTTACCATGGAGGAACCACACAACATTTGACTTTATAGGCTAGAACTGAAGTCGCGCCAACTGCTTAACTCAAAATACAGTCAAGAAAATAGCTCTGAAGCTGAGAAACGGCATCGACCATAAGCACTACCGTGAAATTACGTACAATTTTCAAATTTCTTGTACTTGCTAACTTTGCGGCCTCGGGCAGCTATGTTACCATGGAGGAATCACACAAGATTTGACTTTTAAGGCTAGAACTGAAGTCGCGCCAACTGCTTAACTCAAAATACAGTTAAGAAAGTAGCTCTGAAGCCGAGAAACGTAATCGACCATAAGCACTAATGTGAAATTACGTACAATTTTCAAATTTCTTGTACTTGCTAACTTTGCGGCCTCGGGCAGCTATGTTACCATGGAGGAACCACACAACATTTGACTTTATAGGCTAGAACTGAAGTCGCGCCAACTGCTTAACTCAAAATACAGTCAAGAAAATAGCTCTGAAGCTGAGAAACGGGATCGACCATAAGCACTACCGTGAAATTACGTACAATTTTCAAATTTCTTGTACTTGCTAACTTTGCGGCCTCGGGCAGCTATGTTACCATGGAGGAATCACACAAGATTTGACTTTTAAGGCTAGAACTGAAGTCGCGCCAACTGCTTAACTCAAAATACAGTCAAGAAAGTAGCTCTGAAGCTGAGAAACGGCATCGACCATAAGCACTACCGTGAAATTACGTACAATTTTCAAATTTCTTGTACTTGCTAACTTTGCGGCCTCGGGCAGCTATGTTACCATGGAGGAACCACACAACATTTGACTTTATAGGCTAGAACAGAAGTCGCGCCAACTGCTTAACTCAAAATACAGTCAAGAAAGTAGCTCTGAAGCTGAGAAACGGCATCGACCATAGGCACTACCGTGAAATTACGTACAATTTTCAAATTTCTTGTACTTGCTAACTTTGCGGCCTCGGGCAGCTATGTTACCATGGAGGAATCACACAAGATTTGACTTTTAAGGCTAGAACTGAAGTCGCGCCAACTGCTTAACTCAAAATACAGTTAAGAAAGTAGCTCTGAAGCCGAGAAACGGGATCGACCATAAGCACTAATGTGAAATTACGTACAATTTTCAAATTTCTTGTACTTGCTAACTTTGCGGCCTCGGGCAGCTATGTTACCATGGAGGAACCACACAACATTTGACTTTATAGGCTAGAACTGAAGTCGCGCCAACTGCTTAACTCAAAATACAGTCAAGAAAGTAGCTCTGAAGCTGAGAAACGGCATCGACCATAAGCACTACCGTGAAATTACGTACAATTTTCAAATTTCTTGTACTTGCTAACTTTGCGGCCTCGGGCAGCTATGTTACCATGGAGGAATCACACAAGATTTGACTTTTAAGGCTAGAACTGAAGTCGCGCCAACTGCTTAACTCAAAATACAGTCAAGAAAGTAGCTCTGAAGCTGAGAAACGGCATCGACCATAAGCACTACCGTGAAATTACGTACAATTTTCAAATTTCTTGTACTTGCTAACTTTGCGGCCTCGGGCAGCTATGTTACCATGGAGGAATCACACAAGATTTGACTTTTAAGGCTAGAACTGAAGTCGCGCCAACTGCGTAACTCAAAATACAGTCAAGAAAGTAGCTCTGAAGCTGAGAAACGGCATCGACCATAAGCACTACCGTGAAATTACGTACAATTTTCAAATTTCTTGTACTTGCTAACTTTGCGGCCTCGGGCAGCTATGTTACCATGGAGGAACCACACAACATTTGACTTTATAGGCTAGAACTGAAGTCGCGCCAACTGCTTAACTCAAAATACAGTCAAGAAAGTAGCTCTGAAGCTGAGAAACGGCATCGACCATAAGCACTACCGTGAAATTACGTACAATTTTCAAATTTCTTGTACTTGCTAACTTTGCGGCCTCGGGCAGCTATGTTACCATGGAGGAATCACACAAGATTTGACTTTTAAGGCTAGAACTGAAGTCGCGCCAACTGCTTAACGCAAAATACAGTCAAGAAAGTAGCTCTGAAGCTGAGAAACGGCATCGACCATAAGCACTACCGTGAAATTACGTACAATATTCAAATTTCTTGTACTTGCTAACTTTGCGGCCTCGGGCAGCTATGTTACCATGGAGGAATCACACAAGATTTGACTTTTAAGGCTAGAACTGAAGTCGCGCCAACTGCTTAACTCAAAATACAGTCAAGAAAGTAGCTCTGAAGCTGAGAAACGGCATCGACCATAAGCACTACCGTGAAATTACGTACAATTTTCAAATTTCTTGTACTTGCTAACTTTGCGGCCTCGGGCAGCTATGTTACCATGGAGGAACCACACAACATTTGACTTTATAGGCTAGAACTGAAGTCGCGCCAACTGCTTAACTCAAAATACAGTCAAGAAAATAGCTCTGAAGCTGAGAAACGGGATCGACCATAAGCACTAATGTGAAATTACGTACAATTTTCAAATTTCTTGTACTTGCTAAATTTGCGGCCTCGGGCAGCTATGTTACCATGGAGGAACCACACAACATTTGACTTTATAGGCTAGAACTGAAGTCGCGCCAACTGCTTAACTCAAAATGGCCTCGGGCAGCTATGTTACCATGGAGGAATCACACAAGATTTGACTTTTAAGGCTAGAACTGAAGTCGCGCCAACTGCTTAACTCAAAATACAGTCAAGAAAGTAGCTCTGAAGCTGAGAAACGGCATCGACCATAAGCACTACCGTGAAATTACGTACAATTTTCAAATTTCTTGTACTTGCTAACTTTGCGACCTCGGGCAGCTATGTTACCATGGAGGAATCACACAAGATTTGACTTTTAAGGCTAGAACTGAAGTCGCGCCAACTGCTTAACTCAAAATACAGTCAAGAAAGTAGCTCTGAAGCTGAGAAACGGCATCGACCATAAGCACTACCGTGAAATTACGTACAATTTTCAAATTTCTTGTACTTGCTAACTTTGCGGCCTCGGGCAGCTATGTTACCATGGAGGAACCACACAACATTTGACTTTATAGGCTAGAACTGAAGTCGCGCCAACTGCTTAACTCAAAATACAGTCAAGAAAATAGCTCTGAAGCTGAGAAACGGGATCGACCATAAGCACTAATGTGAAATTACGTACAATTTTCAAATTTCTTGTACTTGCTAACTTTGCGGCCTCGAGCAGCTATGTTACCATGGAGGAATCACACAAGATTTGACTTTTAAGGCTAGAACTGAAGTCGCGCCAACTGCGTAACTCAAAATACAGTCAAGAAAGAAGCTCTGAAGCTGAGAAACGGCATCGACCATAAGCACTACCGTGAAATTACGTACAATTTTCAAATTTCTTGTACTTGCTAACTTTGCGGCCTCGGGCAGCTATGTTACCATGGAGGAACCACACAACATTTGACTTTATATGCTAGAACTGAAGTCGCGCCAACTGCTTAACTCAAAATACAGTCAAGAAAGTAGCTCTGAAGCTGAGAAACGGCATCGACCATAAGCACTACCGTGAAATTACGTACAATTTTCAAATTTCTTGTACTTGCTAACTTTGCGGCCTCGGGCAGCTATGTTACCATGGAGGAATCACACAAGATTTGACTTTTAAGGCTAGAACTGAAGTCGCGCCAACTGCGTAACTCAAAATACAGTCAAGAAAGTAGCTCTGAAGCTGAGAAACGGCATCGACCATAAGCACTACCGTGAAATTACGTACAATTTTCAAATTTCTTGTACTTGCTAACTTTGCGGCCTCGGGCAGCTATGTTACCATGGAGGAACCACACAACATTTGACTTTATAGGCTAGAACTGAAGTCGCGCCAACTGCTTAACTCAAAATACAGTCAAGAAAGTAGCTCTGAAGCTGAGAAACGGCATCGACCATAAGCACTACCGTGAAATTACGTACAATTTTCAAATTTCTTGTACTTGCTAACTTTGCGGCCTCGGGCAGCTATGTTACCATGGAGGAATCACACAAGATTTGACTTTTAAGGCTAGAACTGAAGTCGCGCCAACTGCTTAACGCAAAATACAGTCAAGAAAGTAGCTCTGAAGCTGAGAAACGGCATCGACCATAAGCACTACCGTGAAATTACGTACAATTTTCAAATTTCTTGTACTTGCTAACTTTGCGGCCTCGGGCAGCTATGTTACCATGGAGGAATCACACAAGATTTGACTTTTAAGGCTAGAACTGAAGTCGCGCCAACTGCTTAACTCAAAATACAGTCAAGAAAGTAGCTCTGAAGCTGAGAAACGGCATCGACCATAAGCACTACCGTGAAATTACGTACAATTTTCAAATTTCTTGTACTTGCTAACTTTGCGGCCTCGGGCAGCTATGTTACCATGGAGGAACCACACAACATTTGACTTTATAGGCTAGAACTGAAGTCGCGCCAACTGCTTAACTCAAAATACAGTCAAGAAAATAGCTCTGAAGCTGAGAAACGGGATCGACCATAAGCACTAATGTGAAATTACGTACAATTTTCAAATTTCTTGTACTTGCTAACTTTGCGGCCTCGGGCAGCTATGTTACCATGGAGGAATCACACAAGATTTGACTTTTAAGGCTAGAACTGAAGTCGCGCCAACTGCGTAACTCAAAATACAGTCAAGAAAGTAGCTCTGAAGCTGAGAAACGGCATCGACCATAAGCACTACCGTGAAATTACGTACAATTTTCAAATTTCTTGTACTTGCTAACTTTGCGGCCTCGGGCAGCTATGTTACCATGGAGGAACCACACAACATTTGACTTTATAGGCTAGAACTGAAGTCGCGCCAACTGCTTAACTCAAAATACAGTCAAGAAAATAGCTCTGAAGCTGAGAAACGGGATCGACCATAAGCACTACCGTGAAATTACGTACAATTTTCAAATTTCTTGTACTTGCTAACTTTGCGGCCTCGGGCAGCTATGTTACCATGGAGGAATCACACAAGATTTGACTTTTAAGGCTAGAACAGAAGTCGCGCCAACTGCTTAACTCAAAATACAGTCAAGAAAGTAGCTCTGAAGCTGAGAAACGGCATCGACCATAGGCACTACCGTGAAATTACGTACAATTTTCAAATTTCTTGTACTTGCTAACTTTGCGGCCTCGGGCAGCTATGTTACCATGGAGGAATCACACAAGATTTGACTTTTAAGGCTAGAACTGAGGTCGCGCCAACTGCTTAACTCAAAATACAGTTAAGAAAGTAGCTCTGAAGCCGAGAAACGGGATCGACCATAAGCACTAATGTGAAATTACGTACAATTTTCAAATTTCTTGTACTTGCTAACTTTGCGGCCTCGGGCAGCTATGTTACCATGGAGGAACCACACAACATTTGACTTTATAGGCTAGAACTGAAGTCGCGCCAACTGCTTAACTCAAAATACAGTCAAGAAAGTAGCTCTGAAGCTGAGAAACGGCATCGACCATAAGCACTACCGTGAAATTACGTACAATTTTCAAATTTCTTGTACTTGCTAACTTTGCGGCCTCGGGCAGCTATGTTACCATGGAGGAATCACACAAGATTTGACTTTTAAGGCTAGAACTGAAGTCGCGCCAACTGCTTAACTCAAAATACAGTCAAGAAAGTAGCTCTTGCTAACTTTGCGGCCTCGGGCAGCTATGTTACCATGGAGGAATCACACAAGATTTGACTTTTAAGGCTAGAACTGAAGTCGCGCCAACTGCTTAACTCAAAATACAGTCAAGAAAGTAGCTCTGAAGCTGAGAAACGGCATCGACCATAAGCACTACCGTGAAATTACGTACAATTTTCAAATTTCTTGTACTTGCTAACTTTGCGGCCTCGGGCAGCTATGTTACCATGGAGGAATCACACAAGATTTGACTTTTAAGGCTAGAACTGAAGTCGCGCCAACTGCGTAACTCAAAATACAGTCAAGAAAGTAGCTCTGAAGCTGAGAAACGGCATCGACCATAAGCACTACCGTGAAATTACGTACAATTTTCAAATTTCTTGTACTTGCTAACTTTGCGGCCTCGGGCAGCTATGTTACCATGGAGGAACCACACAACATTTGACTTTATAGGCTAGAACTGAAGTCGCGCCAACTGCTTAACTCAAAATACAGTCAAGAAAATAGCTCTGAAGCTGAGAAACGGGATCGACCATAAGCACTAATGTGAAATTACGTACAATTTTCAAATTTCTTGTACTTGCTAACTTTGCGGCCTCGGGCAGCTATGTTACCATGGAGGAATCACACAAGATTTGACTTTTAAGGCTAGAACTGAAGTCGCGCCAACTGCTTAACTCAAAATACAGTCAAGAAAGTAGTTCTGAAACCGAGAAGCGGCATCGACCATAAGCACTACTGTGCAATTACGTACAATTTTCAAATTTCTTGTACTTGCTAACTTTGCGACCTCGGGCAGCTATGTTACCATGGAGGAACCACACAACATTTGACTTTATAGGCTAGAACTGAAGTCGCGCCAACTGCTTAACTCAAAATACAGTCAAGAAAATAGCTCTGAAGCTGAGAAACGGCATCGACCATAAGCACTACCGAGAAATTACGTACAATTTTCAAATTTCTTGTACTTGCTAACTTTGCGGCCTCGGGCAGCTATGTTACCATGGAGGAACCACACAACATTTGACTTTATAGGCTAGAACTGAAGTCGCGCCAACTGCTTAACTCAAAATACAGTCAAGAAAGTAGCTCTGAAGCTGAGAAACGGCATCGACCATAAGCACTACCGTGAAATTACGTACAATTTTCAAATTTCTTGTACTTGCTAACTTTGCGGCCTCGGGCAGCTATGTTACCATGGAGGAATCACACAAGATTTGACTTTTAAGGCTAGAACTGAAGTCGCGCCAACTGCTTAACTCAAAATACAGTCAAGAAAGTAGCTCTGAAGCTGAGAAACGGCATCGACCATAAGCACTACCGTGAAATTACGTACAATTTTCAAATTTCTTGTACTTGCTAACTTTGCGGCCTCGGGCAGCTATGTTACCATGGAGGAATCACACAAGATTTGACTTTTAAGGCTAGAACTGAAGTCGCGCCAACTGCTTAACTCAAAATACAGTCAAGAAAGTAGCTCTGAAGCTGAGAAACGGCATCGACCATAAGCACTACCGTGAAATTACGTACAATTTTCAAATTTCTTGTACTTGCTAACTTTGCGGCCTCGGGCAGCTATGTTACCATGGAGGAACCACACAACATTTGACTTTATAGGCTACAACTGAAGTCGCGCCAACTGCTTAACT
The DNA here is from genome assembly GCA_958301585.1 of Merodon equestris. Classification (NCBI taxonomy): domain Eukaryota; kingdom Metazoa; phylum Arthropoda; class Insecta; order Diptera; family Syrphidae; genus Merodon; species Merodon equestris. The sequence continues at coordinate 48,375,328 of OY284415.1, read as the reverse complement.
CAAAATACAGTCAAGAAAATAGCTCTGAAGCTGAGAAACGGGATCGACCATAAGCACTAATGTGAAATTACGTACAATTTTCAAATTTCTTGTACTTGCTAACTTTGCGGCCTCGGGCAGCTATGTTACCATGGAGGAATCACACAAGATTTGACTTTTAAGGCTAGAACTGAAGTCGCGCCAACTGCGTAACTCAAAATACAGTCAAGAAAGTAGCTCTGAAGCTGAGAAACGGCATCGACCATAAGCACTACCGTGAAATTACGTACAATTTTCAAATTTCTTGTACTTGCTAACTTTGCGGCCTCGGGCAGCTATGTTACTATGGAGGAACCACACAACATTTGACTTTATAGGCTAGAACTGAAGTCGCGCCAACTGCTTAACTCAAAATACAGTCAAGAAAATAGCTCTGAAGCTGAGAAACGGCATCGACCATAAGCACTACCGTGAAATTACGTACAATTTTCAAATTTCTTGTACTTGCTAACTTTGCGGCCTCGGGCAGCTATGTTACCATGGAGGAATCACACAAGATTTGACTTTTAAGGCTAGAACTGAAGTCGCGCCAACTGCTTAACTCAAAATACAGTTAAGAAAGTAGCTCTGACGCCGAGAAACGGGATCGACCATAAGCACTAATGTGAAATTACGTACAATTTTCAAATTTCTTGTACTTGCTAACTTTGCGGCCTCGGGCAGCTATGTTACCATGGAGGAACCACACAACATTTGACTTTATAGGCTAGAACTGAAGTCGCGCCAACTGCTTAACTCAAAATACAGTCAAGAAAGTAGCTCTGAAGCTGAGAAACGGCATCGACCATAAGCACTACCGTGAAATTACGTACAATTTTCAAATTTCTTGTACTTGCTAACTTTGCGGCCTCGGGCAGCTATGTTACCATGGAGGAATCACACAAGATTTGACTTTTAAGGCTAGAACTGAAGTCGCGCCAACTGCGTAACTCAAAATACAGTCAAGAAAGTAGCTCTGAAGCTGAGAAACGGCATCGACCATAAGCACTACCGTGAAATTACGTACAATTTTCAAATTTCTTGTACTTGCTAACTTTGCGGCCTCGGGCAGCTATGTTACTATGGAGGAACCACACAACATTTGACTTTATAGGCTAGAACTGAAGTCGCGCCAACTGCTTAACTCAAAATACAGTCAAGAAAATAGCTCTGAAGCTGAGAAACGGCATCGACCATAAGCACTACCGTGAAATTACGTACAATTTTCAAATTTCTTGTACTTGCTAACTTTGCGGCCTCGGGCAGCTATGTTACCATGGAGGAATCACACAAGATTTGACTTTTAAGGCTAGAACTGAAGTCGCGCCAACTGCTTAACTCAAAATACACTTAAGAAAGTAGCTCTGACGCCGAGAAACGGGATCGACCATAAGCACTAATGTGAAATTACGTACAATTTTCAAATTTCTTGTACTTGCTAACTTTGCGGCCTCGGGCAGCTATGTTACCATGGAGGAACCACACAACATTTGACTTTATAGGCTAGAACTGAAGTCGCGCCAACTGCTTAACTCAAAATACAGTCAAGAAAGTAGCTCTGAAGCTGAGAAACGGCATCGACCATAAGCACTACCGTGAAATTACGTACAATTTTCAAATTTCTTGTACTTGCTAACTTTGCGGCCTCGGGCAGCTATGTTACCATGGAGGAATCACACAAGATTTGACTTTTAAGGCTAGAACTGAAGTCGCGCCAACTGCTTAACTCAAAATACAGTCAAGAAAGTAGCTCTGAAGCTGAGAAACGGCATCGACCATAAGCACTACCGTGAAATTACGTACAATTTTCAAATTTCTTGTACTTGCTAACTTTGCGACCTCGGGCAGCTATGTTACCATGGAGGAATCACACAAGATTTGACTTTATAGGCTAGAACTGAAGTCGCGCCAACTGCTTAACTCAAAATACAGTTAAGAAAGTAGCTCTGAAGCCGAGAAACGGGATCGACCATAAGCACTAATGTGAAATTACGTACAATTTTCAAATTTCTTGTACTTGCTAACTTTGCGACCTCGGGCAGCTATGTTACCATGGAGGAATCACACAAGATTTGACTTTTAAGGCTAGAACTGAAGTCGCGCCAACTGCTTAACTCAAAATACAGTCAAGAAAGTAGTTCTGAAACCGAGAAGCGGCATCGACCATAAGCACTACTGTGCAATTACGTACAATTTTCAAATTTCTTGTACTTGCTAACTTTGCGACCTCGGGCAGCTATGTTACCATGGAGGAACCACACAACATTTGACTTTATAGGCTAGAACTGAAGTCGCGCCAACTGCTTAACTCAAAATACAGTCAAGAAAGTAGCTCTGAAGCCGAGAAACGGCATCGACCATAAGCACTACCGTGAAATTACGTACAATTTTCAAATTTCTTGTACTTGCTAACTTTGCGACCTCGGGCAGCTATGTTACCATGGAGGAATCACACAAGATTTGACTTTACAGGCTAGAACTGAAGTCGCGCCAACTGCTTAACTCAAAATACAGTTAAGAAAGTAGCTCTGAAGCCGAGAAACGGGATCGACCATAAGCACTAATGTGAAATTACGTACAATTTTCAAATTTCTTGTACTTGCTAACTTTGCGGCCTCGGGCAGCTATGTTACCATGGAGGAACCACACAACATTTGACTTTATAGGCTAGAACTGAAGTCGCGCCAACTGCTTAACTCAAAATACAGTCAAGAAAGTAGCTCTGAAGCTGAGAAACGGCATCGACCATAAGCACTACCGTGAAATTACGTACAATTTTCAAATTTCTTGTACTTGCTAACTTTGCGGCCTCGGGCAGCTATGTTACCATGGAGGAATCACACAAGATTTGACTTTTAAGGCTAGAACTGAAGTCGCGCCAACTGCTTAACTCAAAATACAGTCAAGAAAGTAGCTCTGAAGCTGAGAAACGGCATCGACCATAAGCACTACCGTGAAATTACGTACAATTTTCAAATTTCTTGTACTTGCTAACTTTGCGGCCTCGGGCAGCTATGTTACCATGGAGGAACCACACAACATTTGACTTTATAGGCTAGAACTGAAGTCGCGCCAACTGCTTAACTCAAAATACAGTCAAGAAAATAGCTCTGAAGCTGAGAAACGGGATCGACCATAAGCACTAATGTGAAATTACGTACAATTTTCAAATTTCTTGTACTTGCTAACTTTGCGGCCTCGGGCAGCTATGTTACCATGGAGGAATCACACAAGATTTGACTTTTAAGGCTAGAACTGAAGTCGCGCCAACTGCGTAACTCAAAATACAGTCAAGAAAGTAGCTCTGAAGCTGAGAAACGGCATCGACCATAAGCACTACCGTGAAATTACGTACAATTTTCAAATTTCTTGTACTTGCTAACTTTGCGGCCTCGGGCAGCTATGTTACCATGGAGGAATCACACAACATTTGACTTTATAGGCTAGAACTGAAGTCGCGCCAACTGCGTAACTCAAAATACAGTCAAGAAAGTAGCTCTGAAGCTGAGAAACGGCATCGACCATAAGCACTACCGTGAAATTACGTACAATTTTCAAATTTCTTGTACTTGCTAACTTTGCGGCCTCGGGCAGCTATGTTACCATGGAGGAACCACACAACATTTGACTTTATAGGCTAGAACTGAAGTCGCGCCAACTGCTTAACTCAAAATACAGTCAGGAAAATAGCTCTGAAGCTGAGAAACGGGATCGACCATAAGCACTAATGTGAAATTACGTACAATTTTCAAATTTCTTGTACTTGCTAACTTTGCGGCCTCGGGCAGCTATGTTACCATGGAGGAATCACACAAGATTTGACTTTTAAGGCTAGAACTGAAGTCACGCCAACTGCTTAACTCAAAATACAGTCAAGAAAGTAGTTCTGAAATCGAGAAGCGGCATCGACCATAAGCACTACTGTGCAATTACGTACAATTTTCAAATTTCTTGTACTTGCTAACTTTGCGACCTCGGGCAGCTATGTTACCATGGAGGAACCACACAACATTTGACTTTATAGGCTAGAACTGAAGTCGCGCCAACTGCTTAACTCAAAATACAGTCAAGAAAATAGCTCTGAAGCTGAGAAACGGCATCGACCATAAGCACTACCGTGAAATTACGTACAATTTTCAAATTTCTTGTACTTGCTAACTTTGCGGCCTCGGGCAGCTATGTTACCATGGAGGAACCACACAACATTTGACTTTATAGGCTAGAACTGAAGTCGCGCCAACTGCTTAACTCAAAATACAGTCAAGAAAGTAGCTCTGAAGCTGAGAAACGGCATCGACCATAAGCACTACCGTGAAATTACGAACAATTTTCAAATTTCTTGTACTTGCTAACTTTGCGGCCTCGGGCAGCTATGTTACCATGGAGGAATCACACAAGATTTTACTTTTAAGGCTAGAACTGAAGTCGCGCCAACTGCTTAACTCAAAATACAGTCAAGAAAGTAGCTCTGAAGCTGAGAAACGGCATCGACCATAAGCACTACCGTGAAATTACGTACAATTTTCAAATTTCTTGTACTTGCTAACTTTGCGGCCTCGGGCAGCTATGTTACCATGGAGGAATCACACAAGATTTGACTTTTAAGGCTAGAACTGAAGTCGCGCCAACTGCTTAACTCAAAATACAGTCAAGAAAGTAGCTCTGAAGCTGAGAAACGGCATCGACCATAAGCACTACCGTGAAATTACGTACAATTTTCAAATTTCTTGTACTTGCTAACTTTGCGGCCTCGGGCAGCTATGTTACCATGGAGGAACCACACAACATTTGACTTTATAGGCTAGAACTGAAGTCGCGCCAACTGCTTAACTCAAAATACAGTCAAGAAAGTAGCTCTGAAGCTGAGAAGCGGCATCGACCATAAGCACTACCGTGAAATTACGTACAATTTTCAAATTTCTTGTACTTGCTAACTTTGCGGCCTCGGGCAGCTATGTTACCATGGAGGAATCACACAAGATTTGACTTCTAAGGCTAGAACTGAAGTCGCGCCAACCGCTTAACTCAAAATACAGTCAAGAAAGTAGCTCTGAAGCTGAGAAACGGCATCGACCATAAGCACTACCGTGAAATTACGTACAATTTTCAAATTTCTTGTACTTGCTAACTTTGCGGCCTCGGGCAGCTATGTTACCATGGAGGAATCACACAAGATTTGACTTTTAAGGCTAGAACTGAAGTCGCGCCAACTGCTTAACTCAAAATACAGTCAAGAAAGTAGCTCTGAAGCTGAGAAACGGCATCGACCATAAGCACTACCGTGAAATTACGTACAATTTTCAAATTTCTTGTACTTGCTAACTTTGCGGCCTCGGGCAGCTATGTTACCATGGAGGAATCACACAAGATTTGACTTTTAAGGCTAGAACTGAAGTCGCGCCAACTGCTTAACTCAAAATACAGTCAAGAAAGTAGCTCTGAAGCTGAGAAACGGCATCGACCATAAGCACTACCGTGAAATTACGTACAATTTTCAAATTTCTTGTACTTGCTAACTTTGCGGCCTCGGGCAGCTATGTTACCATGGAGGAACCACACAACATTTGACTTTATAGGCTAGAACTGAAGTCGCTCCAACTGCTTAACTCAAAATACAGTCAAGAAAATAGCTCTGAAGCTGAGAAACGGGATCGACCATAAGCACTAATGTGAAATTACGTACAATTTTCAAATTTCTTGTACTTGCTAACTTTGCGGCCTCGGGCAGCTATGTTACCATGGAGGAACCACACAACATTTGACTTTATAGGCTAGAACTGAAGTCGCGCCAACTGCTTAACTCAAAATACAGTCAAGAAAGTAGCTCTGAAGCTGAGAAACGGCATCGACCATAAGCACTACCGTGAAGTTACGTACAATTTTCAAATTTCTTGTACTTGCTAACTTTGCGGCCTCGGGCAGCTATGTTACCATGGAGGAATCACACAAGATTTGACTTTTAAGGCTAGAACTGAAGTCGCGCCAACTGCGTAACTCAAAATACAGTCAAGAAAGTAGCTCTGAAGCTGAGAAACGGCATCGACCATAAGCACTACCGTGAAATTACGTACAATTTTCAAATTTGTTGTACTTGCTAACTTTGCGGCCTCGGGCAGCTATGTTACCATGGAGGAACCACACAACATTTGACTTTATAAGCTAGAACTGAAGTCGCGCCAACTGCTTAACTCAAAATACAGTCAAGAAAGTAGCTCTGAAGCTGAGAAACGGCATCGACCATAAGCACTACCGTGAAATTACGTACAATTTTCAAATTTCTTGTACTTGCTAACTTTGCGGCCTCGGGCAGCTATGTTACCATGGAGGAATCACACAAGATTTGACTTTTAAGGCTAGAACTGAAGTCGCGCCAACTGCTTAACTCAAAATACAGTCAAGAAAGTAGCTCTGAAGCTGAGAAACGGCATCGACCATAAGCACTACCGTGAAATTACGTACAATTTTCAAATTTCTTGTACTTGCTAACTTTGCGGCCTCGGGCAGCTATGTTACCATGGAGGAACCACACAACATTTGACTTTATAGGCTAGAACTGAAGTCGCGCCAACTGCTTAACTCAAAATACAGTCAAGAAAATAGCTCTGAAGCTGAGAAACGGGATCGACCATAAGCACTAATGTGAAATTACGTACAATTTTCAAATTTCTTGTACTTGCTAACTTTGCGGCCTCGGGCAGCTATGTTACCATGGAGGAATCACACAAGATTTGACTTTTAAGGCTAGAACTGAAGTCGCGCCAACTGCTTAACTCAAAATACAGTCAAGAAAGTCGTTCTGAAACCGAGAAGCGGCATCGACCATAAGCACTACTGTGCAATTACGTACAATTTTCAAATTTCTTGTACTTGCTAACTTTGCGACCTCGGGCAGCTATGTTACCATGGAGGAACCACACAACATTTGACTTTATAGGCTAGAACTGAAGTCGCGCCAACTGCTTAACTCAAAATACAGTCAAGAAAGTAGTTCTGAAGCTGAGAAACGGCATCGACCATAAGCACTACCGTGAAATTACGTACAATTTTCAAATTTCTTGTACTTGCTAACTTTGCGGCCTCGGGCAGCTATGTTACCATGGAGGAACCACACAACATTTGACTTTATAGGCTAGAACTGAAGTCGCGCCAACTGCTTAACTCAAAATACAGTCAAGAAAGTAGCTCTGAAGCTGAGAAACGGCATCGACCATAAGCACTACCGTGAAATTACGTACAATTTTAAAATTTCTTGTACTTGCTAACTTTGCGGCCTCGGGCAGCTATGTTACCATGGAGGAATCACACAAGATTTGACTTTTAAGGCTAGAACTGAAGTCGCGCCAACTGCTTAACTCAAAATACGGTCAAGAAAGTAGCTCTGAAGCTGAGAAACGGCATCGACCATAAGCACTACCGTGAAATTACGTACAATTTTCAAATTTCTTGTACTTGCTAACTTTGCGGCCTCGGGCAGCTATGTTACCATGGAGGAATCACACAAGATTTGACTTTTAAGGCTAGAACTGAAGTCGCGCCAACTGCTTAACTCAAAATACAGTCAAGAAAGTAGCTCTGAAGCTGAGAAACGGCATCGACCATAAGCACTACCGTGAAATTACGTACAATTTTCAAATTTCTTGTACTTGCTAACTTTGCGGCCTCGGGCAGCTATGTTACCATGGAGGAATCACACAAGATTTGACTTTTAAGGCTAGAACTGAAGTCGCGCCAACTGCGTAACTCAAAATACAGTCAAGAAAGTAGCTCTGAAGCTGAGAAACGGCATCGACCATAAGCACTACCGTGAAATTACGTACAATTTTCAAATTTCTTGTACTTGCTAACTTTGCGGCCTCGGGCAGCTATGTTACCATGGAGGAACCACACAACATTTGACTTTATAGGCTAGAACTGAAGTCGCGCCAACTGCTTAACTCAAAATACAGTCAAGAAAATAGCTCTGAAGCTGAGAAACGTGATCGACCATAAGCACTAATGTGAAATTACGTACAATTTTCAAATTTCTTGTACTTGCTAACTTTGCGGCCTCGGGCAGCTATGTTACCATGGAGGAACCACACAACATTTGACTTTATAGGCTAGAACTGAAGTCGCGCCAACTGCTTAACTCAAAATACAGTCAAGAAAGTAGCTCTGAAGCTGAGAAACGGCATCGACCTTAAGCACTACCGTGAAATTACGTACAATTTTCAAATTTCTTGTACTTGCTAACTTTGCGGCCTCGGGCAGCTATGTTACCATGGAGGAATCACACAAGATTTGACTTTTAAGGCTAGAACTGAAGTCGCGCCAACTGCTTAACTCAAAATACAGTCAAGAAAGTAGCTCTGAAGCTGAGAAACGGCATCGACCATAAGCACTACCGTGAAATTACGTACAATTTTCAAATTTCTTGTACTTGCTAACTTTGCGACCTCGGGCAGCTATGTTACCATGGAGGAACCACACAACATTTGACTTTATAGGCTAGAGCTGAAGTCGCGCCAACTGCGTAACTCAAAATACAGTCAAGAAAGTAGCTCTGAAGCTGAGAAACGGGATCGACCATAAGCACTACCGTGAAATTACGTACAATTTTCAAATTTCTTGTACTTGCTAACTTTGCGACCTCGGGCAGCTATGTTACCATGGAGGAATCACACAAGATTTGACTTTTAAGGCTAGAACTGAAGTCGCGCCAACTGCTTAACTCAAAATACAGTCAAGAAAGTAGCTCTGAAGCTGAGAAACGGGATCGACCATAAGCACTACCGTGAAATTACGTACAATTTTCAAATTTCTTGTACTTGCTAACTTTGCGACCTCGGGCAGCTATGTTACCATGGAGGAATCACACAAGATTTGACTTTTAAGGCTAGAACTGAAGTCGCGCCAACTGCTTAACTCAAAATACAGTCAAGAAAGTAGCTCTGAAGCTGAGAAACGGCATCGACCATAAGCACTACCGTGAAATTACGTACAATTTTCAAATTTCTTGTACTTGCTAACTTTGCGGCCTCGGGCAGCTATGTTACCATGGAGGAATCACACAAGATTTGACTTTTAAGGCTAGAACTGAAGTCGCGCCAACCGCTTAACTCAAAATACAGTCAAGAAAGTAGCTCTGAAGCTGAGAAACGGCATCGACCATAAGCACTACCGTGAAATTACGTACAATTTTCAAATTTCTTGTACTTGCTAACTTTGCGGCCTCGGGCAGCTATGTTACCATGGAGGAATCACACAAGATTTGACTTTTAAGGCTAGAACTGAAGTCGCGCCAACTGCTTAACTCAAAATACAGTCAAGAAAGTAGCTCTGAAGCTGAGAAACGGCATCGACCATAAGCACTACCGTGAAATTACGTACAATTTTCAAATTTCTTGTACTTGCTAACTTTGCGGCCTCGGGCAGCTATGTTACCATGGAGGAATCACACAAGATTTGACTTTTAAGGCTAGAACTGAAGTCGCGCCAACTGCTTAACTCAAAATACAGTCAAGAAAGTAGCTCTGAAGCTGAGAAACGGCATCGACCATAAGCACTACCGTGAAATTACGTACAATTTTCAAATTTCTTGTACTTGCTAACTTTGCGGCCTCGGGCAGCTATGTTACCATGGAGGAATCACACAAGATTTGACTTTTAAGGCTAGAACTGAAGTCGCGCCAACTGCTTAACTCAAAATACAGTCAAGAAAGTAGCTCTGAAGCTGAGAAACGGCATCGACCATAAGCACTACCGTGAAATTACGTACAATTTTCAAATTTCTTGTACTTGCTAACTTTGCGGCCTCGGGCAGCTATGTTACCATGGAGGAATCACACAAGATTTGACTTTTAAGGCTAGAACTGAAGTCGCGCCAACTGCGTAACTCAAAATACAGTCAAGAAAGTAGCTCTGAAGCTGAGAAACGGCATCGACCATAAGCACTACCGTGAAATTACGTACAATTTTCAAATTTCTTGTACTTGCTAACTTTGCGGCCTCGGGCAGCTATGTTACCATGGAGGAACCACACAACATTTGACTTTATAGGCTAGAACTGAAGTCGCGCCAACTGCTTAACTCAAAATACAGTCAAGAAAATAGCTCTGAAGCTGAGAAACGTGATCGACCATAAGCACTAATGTGAAATTACGTACAATTTTCAAATTTCTTGTACTTGCTAACTTTGCGACCTCGGGCAGCTATGTTACCATGGAGGAACCACACAACATTTGACTTTATAGGCTAGAACTGAAGTCGCGCCAACTGCTTAACTCAAAATACAGTCAAGAAAGTAGCTCTGAAGCCGAGAAACGGGATCGACCATAAGCACTAATGTGAAATTACGTACAATTTTCAAATTTCTTGTACTTGCTAACTTTGCGACCTCGGGCAGCTATGTTACCATGGAGGAATCACACAAGATGTGACTTTTAAGGCTAGAACTGAAGTCGCGCCAACTGCTTAACTCAAAATACAGTCAAGAAAGTAGCTCTGAAGCTGAGAAACGGCATCGACCATAAGCACTACCGTGAAATTACGTACAATTTTCAAATTTCTTGTACTTGCTAACTTTGCGACCTCGGGCAGCTATGTTACCATGGAGGAACCACACAACATTTGACTTTATAGGCTAGAGCTGAAGTCGCGCCAACTGCGTAACTCAAAATACAGTCAAGAAAGTAGCTCTGAAGCTGAGAAACGGGATCGACCATAAGCACTACCGTGAAATTACGTACAATTTTCAAATTTCTTGTACTTGCTAACTTTGCGACCTCGGGCAGCTATGTTACCATGGAGGAATCACACAAGATTTGACTTTTAAGGCTAGAACTGAAGTCGCGCCAACTGCTTAACTCAAAATACAGTCAAGAAAGTAGCTCTGAAGCTGAGAAACGGGATCGACCATAAGCACTACCGTGAAATTACGTACAATTTTCAAATTTCTTGTACTTGCTAACTTTGCGACCTCGGGCAGCTATGTTACCATGGAGGAATCACACAAGATTTGACTTTTAAGGCTAAAACTGAAGTCGTGCCAACTGCTTAACTCAAAATACAGTCAAGAAAATAGCTCTGAAGCTGAGAAACGGCATCGACCATAAGCACTACCGTGAAATTACATACAATTTTCAAATTTCTTGTACTTGCTAACTTTGCGACCTCGGGCAGCTATGATACCATGGAGGAACCACACAACATTTGACTTTATAGGCTAGAACTGAAGTCGCGCCAACTGCTTAACTCAAAATACAGTCAAGAAAGTAGCTCTGAAGCTGAGAAACGGCATCGACCATAAGCACTACCGTGAAATTACGTACAATTTTCAAATTTCTTGTACTTGCTAACTTTGCGACCTCGGGCAGCTATGTTACCATGGAGGAACCACACAACATTTGACTTTATAGGCTAGAACTGAAGTCGCGCCAACTGCTTAACTCAAAATACAGTCAAGAAAGTAGCTCTGAAGCCGAGAAACGGCATCGACCATAAGCACTACCGTGAAATTACGTACAATTTTCAAATTTCTTGTACTTGCTAACTTTGCGACCTCGGGCAGCTATGTTACCATGGAGGAACCACACAACATTTGGCTTTATAGGCTAGAACTGAAGTCGCGCCAACTGCTTAACTCAAAATACAGTCAAGAAAATAGCTCTGAAGCCGAGAAACGGCATCGACCATAAGCACTACCGTGAAATTACGTACAATTTTCAAATTTCTTGTACTTGCTAACTTTGCGACCTCGGGCAGCTATGTTACCATGGAGGAATCACACAAGATTTGACTTTTAAGGCTAGAACTGAAGTCGCGCCAACTGCTTAACTCAAAATACAGTCAAGAAAGTAGCTCTGAAGCTGAGAAACGGCATCGACCATAAGCACTACCGTGAAATTACGTACAATTTTCAAATTTCTTGTACTTGCTAACTTTGCGACCTCGGGCAGCTATGTTACCATGGAGGAACCACACAACATTTGACTTTATAGGCTAGAACTGAAGTCGCGCCAACTGCTTAACTCAAAATACAGTCAAGAAAATAGCTCTGAAGCTCAGAAACGGCATCGACCATAAGCACTAATGTGAAATTACGTACAATTTTCAAATTTCTTGTACTTGCTAACTTTGCGGCCTCGGGCAGCTATGTTACCATGGAGGAACCACACTACATTTGACTTTATAGGCTAGAACTGAAGTCGCGCCAACTGCTTAACTCAAAATACAGTCAAGAAAATTGCTCTGAAGCTGAGAAACGGGATCGACCATAAGCACTAATGTGAAATTACGTACAATTTTCAAATTTCTTGTACTTGCTAACTTTGCGGCCTCGGGCAGCTATGTTACCATGGAGGAAGCACACAACATTTGACTTTATAGGCTAGAACTGAAGCCGCGCCAACTGCTTAACTCAAAATACAGTCAAGAAAGTAGCTCTGAAGCTGAGAAACGGCATCGACCATAAGCACTACCGTGAAATTACGTACAATTTTCAAATTTCTTGTACTTGCTAACTTTGCGGCCTCGGGCAGCTATGTTACCATGGAGGAATCACACAAGATTTGACTTTTAAGGCTAGAACTGAAGTCGCGCCAACTGCGTAACTCAAAATACAGTCAAGAAAGTAGCTCTGAAGCTGAGAAACGGCATCGACCATAAGCACTACCGTGAAATTACGTACAATTTTCAAATTTCTTGTACTTGCTAACTTTGCGGCCTCGGGCAGCTATGTTACCATGGAGGAATCACACAAGATTTGACTTTTAAGGCTAGAACTGAAGTCGCGCCAACTGCGTAACTCAAAATACAGTCAAGAAAGTAGCTCTGAAGCTGAGAAACGGCATCGACCATAAGCACTACCGTGAAATTACGTACAATTTTCAAATTTCTTGTACTTGCTAACTTTGCGGCCTCGGGCAGCTATGTTACCATGGAGGAATCACACAAGATTTGACTTTTAAGGCTAGAACTGAAGTCGCGCCAACTGCGTAACTCAAAATACAGTCAAGAAAGTAGCTCTGAAGCTGAGAAACGGCATCGACCATAAGCACTACCGTGAAATTACGTACAATTTTCAAATTTCTTGTACTTGCTAACTTTGCGACCTCGGGCAGCTATGTTACCATGGAGGAATCACACAAGATTTGACTTTTAAGGCTAGAACTGAAGTCGCGCCAACTGCTTAACTCAAAATACAGTCAAGAAAGTAGCTCTGAAGCTGAGAAACGGCATCGACCATAAGCACTACCGTGAAATTAGGTACAATTTTCAAATTTCTTGTACTTGCTAACTTTGCGGCCTCGGGCAGCTATGTTACCATGGAGGAACCACACAACATTTGACTTTATAGGCTAGAACTGAAGTCGCGCCAACTGCTTAACTCAAAATACAGTCAAGAAAATAGCTCTGAAGCTGAGAAACGGGATCGACCATAAGCACTAATGTGAAATTACGTACAATTTTCAAATTTCTTGTACTTGCTAACTTTGCGGCCTCGGGCAGCTATGTTACCATGGAGGAACCACACAACATTTGACTTTATAGGCTAGAACTGAAGTCGCGCCAACTGCTTAACTCAAAATACAGTCAAGAAAGTAGCTCTGAAGCTGAGAAACGGCATCGACCATAAGCACTACCGTGAAATTACGTACAATTTTCAAATTTCTTGTACTTGCTAACTTTGCGGCCTCGGGCAGCTATGTTACCATGGAGGAATCACACAAGATTTGACTTTTAAGGCTAGAACTGAAGTCGCGCCAACTGCGTAACTCAAAATACAGTCAAGAAAGTAGCTCTGAAGCTGAGAAACGGCATCGACCATAAGCACTACCGTGAAATTACGTACAATTTTCAAATTTCTTGTACTTGCTAACTTTGCGGCCTCGGGCAGCTATGTTACCATGGAGGAATCACACAAGATTTGACTTTTAAGGCTAGAACTGAAGTCGCGCCAACTGCGTAACTCAAAATACAGTCAAGAAAGTAGCTCTGAAGCTGAGAAACGGCATCGACCATAAGCACTACCGTGAAATTACGTACAATTTTCAAATTTCTTGTACTTGCTAACTTTGCGGCCTCGGGCAGCTATGTTACCATGGAGGAATCACACAAGATTTGACTTTTAAGGCTAGAACTGAAGTCGCGCCAACTGCTTAACTCAAAATACAGTCAAGAAAGTAGCTCTGAAGCTGAGAAACGGCATCGACCATAAGCACTACCGTGAAATTACGTACAATTTTCAAATTTCTTGTACTTGCTAACTTTGCGACCTCGGGCAGCTATGTTACCATGGAGGAATCACACAAGATTTGACTTTTAAGGCTAGAACTGAAGTCGCGCCAACTGCTTAACTCAAAATACAGTCAAGAAAGTAGCTCTGAAGCTGAGAAACGGCATCGACCATAAGCACTAATGTGAAATTACGTACAATTTTCAAATTTCTTGTACTTGCTAACTTTGCGGCCTCGGGCAGCTATGTTACCATGGAGGAACCACACAACATTTGACTTTATAGGCTAGAACTGAAGTCGCGCCAACTGCGTAACTCAAAATACAGTCAAGAAAGTAGCTCTGAAGCTGAGAAACGGCATCGACCATAAGCACTACCGTGAAATTACGTACAATTTTCAAATTTCTTGTACTTGCTAACTTTGCGGCCTCGGGCAGCTATGTTACCATGGAGGAATCACACAAGATTTGACTTTTAAGGCTAGAACTGAAGTCGCGCCAACTGCGTAACTCAAAATACAGTCAAGAAAGTAGCTCTGAGGCTGAGAAACGGCATCGACCATAAGCACTACCGTGAAATTACGTACAATTTTCAAATTTCTTGTACTTGCTAACATTGCGGCCTCGGGCAGCTATGTTACCATGGAGGAACCACACAACATTTGACTTTATAGGCTAGAACTGAAGTCGCGCCCACTGCTTAACTCAAAATACAGTCAAGAAAGTAGCTCTGAAGCTGAGAAACGGCATCGACCATAAGCACTACCGTGAAATTACGTACAATTTTCAAATTTCTTGTACTTGCTAACTTTGCGGCCTCGGGCAGCTATGTTACCATGGAGGAATCACACAAGATTTGACTTTAAAGGCTAGAACTGAAGTCGCGCCAACTGCGTAACTCAAAATACAGTCAAGAAAGTAGCTCTGAAGCTGAGAAACGGCATCGACCATAAGCACTACCGTGAAATTACGTACAATTTTCAAATTTCTTGTACTTGCTAACTTTGCGGCCTCGGGCAGCTATGTTACCATGGAGGAATCACACAAGATTTGACTTTTAGGGCTAGAACTGAAGTCGCGCCAACTGCTTAACTCAAAATACAGTCAAGAAAGTAGCTCTGAAGCTGAGAAACGGCATCGACCATAAGCACTACCGTGAAATTACGTACAATTTTCAAATTTCTTGTACTTGCTAACTTTGCGGCCTCGGGCAGCTATGTTACCATGGAGGAATCACACAAGATTTGACTTCTAAGGCTAGAACTGAAGTCGCGCCAACTGCTTAACTCAAAATACAGTCAAGAAAGTAGCTCTGAAGCTGAGAAACGGCATCGACCATAAGCACTACCGTGAAATTACGTACAATTTTCAAATTTCTTGTACTTGCTAACTTTGCGGCCTCGGGCAGCTATGTTACCATGGAGGAACCACACAACATTTGACTTTATAGGCTAGAACTGAAGTCGCGCCAACTGCTTAACTCAAAATACAGTCAAGAAAGTAGCTCTGAAGCTGAGAAACGGCATCGACCATAAGCACTACCGTGAAATTACGTACAATTTTCAAATTTCTTGTACTTGCTAACTTTGCGGCCTCGGGCAGCTATGTTACCATGGAGAAATCACACAAGATTTGACTTTTAAGGCTAGAACTGAAGTCGCGCCAACTGCTTAACTCAAAATACAGTCAAGAAAGTAGCTCTGAAGCTGAGAAACGGGATCGACCATAAGCACTACCGTGAAATTACGTACAATTTTCAAATTTCTTGTACTTGCTAACATTGCGGCCTCGGGCAGCTATGTTACCATGGAGGAACCACACAACATTTGACTTTATAGGCTAGAACTGAAGTCGCGCCAACTGCTTAACTCAAAATACAGTCAAGAAAGTAGCTCTGAAGCTGAGAAACGGCATCGATAATAAGCACTACCGTGAAATTACGTACAATTTTCAAATTTCTTGTACTTGCTAACTTTGCGGCCTCGGGCAGCTATGTTACCATGGAGGAATCACACAAGATTTGACTTTTAAGGCTAGAACTGAAGTCGCGCCAACTGCTTAACTCAAAATACAGTCAAGAAAGTAGCTCTGAAGCTGAGAAACGGCATCGACCATAAGCACTACCGTAAAATTACGTACAATTTTCAAATTTCTTGTACTTGCTAACTTTGCGGCCTCGGGCAGCTATGTTACCATGGAGGAATCACACAAGATTTGACTTTTAAGGCTAGAACTGAAGTCGCGCCAACTGCTTAACTCAAAATACAGTCAAGAAAGTAGCTCTGAAGCTGAGAAACGGCATCGACCATAAGCACTACCGTGAAATTACGTACAATTTTCAAATTTCTTGTACTTGCTAACTTTGCGGCCTCGGGCAGCTATGTTACCATGGAGGAATCACACAAGATTTGACTTTTAAGGCTAGAACTGAAGTCGCGCCAACTGCTTAACTCAAAATAGAGTCAAGAAAATAGCTCTGAAGCTGAGAAACGGGATCGACCATAAGCACTAATGTGAAATTACGTACAATTTTCAAATTTCTTGTACTTGCTAACTTTGCGGCCTCGGGCAGCTATGTTACCATGGAGGAACCACACAACATTTGACTTTATAGGCTAGAACTGAAGTCGCGCCAACTGGTTAACTCAAAATACAGTCAAGAAAATAGCTCTGAAGCTGAGAAACGGGATCGACCATAAGCACTAATGTGAAATTACGTACAATTTTCAAATTTCTTGTACTTGCTAACTTTGCGGCCTCGGGCAGCTATGTTACCATGGAGGAATCACACAAGATTTGACTTTTAAGGCTAGAACTGAAGTCGCGCCAACTGCGTAACTCAAAATACAGTCAAGAAAGTAGCTCTGAAGCTGAGAAACGGCATCGACCATAAGCACTACCGTGAAATTACGTACAATTTTCAAATTTCTTGTACTTGCTAACTTTGCGGCCTCGGGCAGCTATGTTACCATGGAGGAATCACACAAGATTTGACTTTAAGGGCTAGAACTGAAGTCGCGCCAACTGCTTAACTCAAAATACAGTTAAGAAAGTAGCTCTGAAGCCGAGAAACGGGATCGACCATAAGCACTAATGTGAAATTACGTACAATTTTCAAATTTCTTGTACTTGCTAACTTTGCGGCCTCGGGCAGCTATGTTACCATGGAGGAACCACACAACATTTGACTTTATAGGCTAGAACTGAAGTCGCGCCAACTGCTTAACTCAAAATACAGTCAAGAAAATAGCTCTGAAGCTGAGAAACGGCATCGACCATAAGCACTACCGTGAAATTACGTACAATTTTCAAATTTCTTGTACTTGCTAACTTTGCGGCCTCGGGCAGCTATGTTACCATGGAGGAATCACACAAGATTTGACTTTTAAGGCTAGAACTGAAGTCGCGCCAACTGCTTAACTCAAAATACAGTCAAGAAAGTAGCTCTGAAGCTGAGAAACGGCATCGACCATAAGCACTACTGTGCAATTACGTACAATTTTCAAATTTCTTGTACTTGCTAACTTTGCGGCCTCGGGCAGCTATGTTACCATGGAGGAATCACACAAGATTTGACTTTTAAGGCTAGAACTGAAGTCGCGCCAACTGCTTAACTCAAAATACAGTCAAGAAAATAGCTCTGAAGCTGAGAAACGGGATCGACCATAAGCACTAATGTGAAATTACGTACAATTTTCAAATTTCTTGTACTTGCTAACTTTGCGGCCTCGGGCAGCTATGTTACCATGGAGGAATCACACAAGATTTGACTTTTAAGGCTAGAACTGAAGTCGCGCCAACTGCTTAACTCAAAATACAGTCAAGAAAGTAGCTCTGAAGCTGAGAAACGGCATCGACCATAAGCACTACCGTGAAATTACGTACAATTTTCAAATTTCTTGTACTTGCTAACTTTGCGGCCTCGGGCAGCTATGTTACCATGGAGGAATCACACAAGATTTGACTTTTAAGGCTAGAACTGAAGTCGCGCCAACTGCTTAACTCAAAATACAGTCAAGAAAGTAGCTCTGAAGCTGAGAAACGGCTTCGACCATAAGCACTACCGTGAAATTACGTACAATTTTCAAATTTCTTGTACTTGCTAACTTTGCGGCCTCGGGCAGCTATGTTACCATGGAGGAACCACACAACTTTTGACTTTATAGGCTAGAACTGAAGTCGCGCCAACTGCTTAACTCAAAATACAGTCAAGAAAGTAGCTCTGAAGCTGAGAAACGGCATCGACCATAAGCACTACCGTGAAATTACGTACAATTTTCAAATTTCTTGTACTTGCTAACTTTGCGGCCTCGGGCAGCTATGTTACCATGGAGGAATCACACAAGATTTGACTTTTAAGGCTAGAACTGAAGTCGCGCCAACTGCTTAACTCAAAATACAGTCAAGAAAGTAGCTCTGAAGCTGAGAAACGGCATCGACCATAAGCACTACCGTGAAATTACGTACAATTTTCAAATTTCTTGTACTTGCTAACTTTGCGGCCTCGGGCAGCTATGTTACCATGGAGGAATCACACAAGATTTGACTTTTAAGGCTAGAACTGAAGTCGCGCCAACTGCTTAACTCAAAATACAGTCAAGAAAGTAGCTCTGAAGCTGAGAAACGGCATCGACCATAAGCACTACCGTAAAATTACGTACAATTTTCAAATTTCTTGTACTTGCTAATTTTGCGGCCTCGGGCAGCTATGTTACCATGGAGGAATCACACAAGATTTGACTTTTAAGGCTAGAACTGAAGTCGCGCCAACTGCTTAACTCAAAATACAGTCAAGAAAGTAGCTCTGAAGCTGAGAAACGGCATCGACCATAAGCACTACCGTGAAATTACGTACAATTTTCAAATTTCTTGTACTTGCTAACTTTGCGGCCTCGGGCAGCTATGTTACCATGGAGGAATCACACAAGATTTGACTTTTAAGGCTAGAACTGAAGTCGCGCCAACTGCTTAACTCAAAATACAGTCAAGAAAGTAGCTCTGAAGCTGAGAAACGGCATCGACCATAAGCACTACCGTGAAATTACGTACAATTTTCAAATTTCTTGTACTTGCTAACTTTGCGGCCTCGGGCAGCTATGTTACCATGGAGGAATCACACAAGATTTGACTTTTAAGGCTAGAACTGAAGTCGCGCCAACTGCTTAACTCAAAATACAGTCAAGAAAGTAGTTCTGAAACCGAGAAGCGGCATCGACCATAAGCACTACTGTGCAATTACGTACAATTTTCAAATTTCTTGTACTTGCTAACTTTGCGGCCTCGGGCAGCTATGTTACCATGGAGGAACCACACAACATTTCACTTTATAGGCTAGAACTGAAGTCGCGCCAACTGCTTAACTCAAAATACAGTCAAGAAAGTAGCTCTGAAGCTGAGAAACGGCATCGACCATAAGCACTACCGTGAAATTACGTACAATTTTCAAATTTCTTGTACTTGCTAACTTTGCGGCCTCGGGCAGCTATGTTACCATGGAGGAACCACACAACATTTGACTTTATAGGCTAGAACTGAAGTCGCGCCAACTGCTTAACTCAAAATACAGTCAAGAAAATAGCTCTGAAGCTGAGAAACGGGATCGACCATAAGCACTAATGTGAAATTACGTACAATTTTCAAATTTCTTGTACTTGCTAACTTTGCGGCCTCGGGCAGCTATGTTACCATGGAGGAATCACACAAGATTTGACTTTTAAGGCTAGAACTGAAGTCGCGCCAACTGCGTAACTCAAAATACAGTCAAGAAAGTAGCTCTGAAGCTGAGAAACGGCATCGACCATAAGCACTACCGTGAAATTACGTACAATTTTCAAATTTCTTGTACTTGCTAACTTTGCGGCCTCGGGCAGCTATGTTACCATGGAGGAACCACACAACATTTGACTTTATATGCTAGAACTGAAGTCGCGCCAACTGCTTAACTCAAAATACAGTCAAGAAAGTAGCTCTGAAGCTGAGAAACGGCATCGACCATAAGCACTACCGTGAAATTACGTACAATTTTCAAATTTCTTGTACTTGCTAACTTTGCGGCCTCGGGCAGCTATGTTACCATGGAGGAATCACACAAGATTTGACTTTTAAGGCTAGAACTGAAGTCGCGCCAACTGCGTAACTCAAAATACAGTCAAGAAAGTAGCTCTGAAGCTGAGAAACGGCATCGACCATAAGCACTACCGTGAAATTACGTACAATTTTCAAATTTCTTGTACTTGCTAACTTTGCGGCCTCGGGCAGCTATGTTACCATGGAGGAATCACACAAGATTTGACTTTTAAGGCTAGAACTGAAGTCGCGCCAACTGCTTAACTCAAAATACAGTCAAGAAAGTAGCCCTGAAGCTGAGAAACGGCATCGACCATAAGCACTACCGTGAAATTACGTACAATTTTCAAATTTCTTGTACTTGCTAACTTTGCGGCCTCGGGCAGCTATGTTACCATGGAGGAATCACACAACATTTGACTTTATAGGCTAGAACTGAAGTCGCGCCAACTGCTTAACTCAAAATACAGTCAAGAAAATAGCTCTGAAGCTGAGAAACGGGATCGACCATAAGCACTACCGTGAAATTACGTACAATTTTCAAATTTCTTGTACTTGCTAACTTTGCGGCCTCGGGCAGCTATGTTACCATGGAGGAATCACACAAGATTTGACTTTTAAGGCTAGAACTGAAGTCGCGCCAACTGCTTAACTCAAAATACAGTCAAGAAAGTAGCTCTGAAGCTGAGAAACGGCATCGACCATAAGCACTACCGTGAAATTACGTACAATTTTCAAATTTCTTGTACTTGCTAACTTTGCGGCCTCGGGCAGCTATGTTACCATGGAGGAACCACACAACATTTGACTTTATAGGCTAGAACAGAAGTCGCGCCAACTGCTTAACTCAAAATACAGTCAAGAAAGTAGCTCTGAAGCTGAGAAACGGCATCGACCATAGGCACTACCGTGAAATTACGTACAATTTTCAAATTTCTTGTACTTGCTAACTTTGCGGCCTCGGGCAGCTATGTTACCATGGAGGAATCACACAAGATTTGACTTTTAAGGCTAGAACTGAAGTCGCGCCAACTGCTTAACTCAAAATACAGTTAAGAAAGTAGCTCTGAAGCCGAGAAACGGGATCGACCATAAGCACTAATGTGAAATTACGTACAATTTTCAAATTTCTTGTACTTGCTAACTTTGCGGCCTCGGGCAGCTATGTTACCATGGAGGAACCACACAACATTTGACTTTATAGGCTAGAACTGAAGTCGCGCCAACTGCTTAACTCAAAATACAGTCAAGAAAGTAGCTCTGAAGCTGAGAAACGGCATCGACCATAAGCACTACCGTGACATTACGTACAATTTTCAAATTTCTTGTACTTGCTAACTTTGCGGCCTCGGGCAGCTATGTTACCATGGAGGAATCACACAAGATTTGACTTTTAAGGCTAGAACTGAAGTCGCGCCAACTGCTTAACTCAAAATACAGTCAAGAAAGTAGCTCTGAAGCTGAGAAACGGCATCGACCATAAGCACTACCGTGAAATTACGTACAATTTTCAAATTTCTTGTACTTGCTAACTTTGCGGCCTCGGGCAGCTATGTTACCATGGAGGAATCACACAAGATTTGACTTTTAAGGCTAGAACTGAAGTCGCGCCAACTGCGTAACTCAAAATACAGTCAAGAAAGTAGCTCTGAAGCTGAGAAACGGCATCGACCATAAGCACTACCGTGAAATTACGTACAATTTTCAAATTTCTTGTACTTGCTAACTTTGCGGCCTCGGGCAGCTATGTTACCATGGAGGAACCACACAACATTTGACTTTATAGGCTAGAACTGAAGTCGCGCCAACTGCTTAACTCAAAATACAGTCAAGAAAGTAGCTCTGAAGCTGAGAAACGGCATCGACCATAAGCACTAATGTGAAATTACGTACAATTTTCAAATTTCTTGTACTTGCTAACTTTGCGGCCTCGGGCAGCTATGTTACCATGGAGGAATCACACAAGATTTGACTTTTAAGGCTAGAACTGAAGTCGCGCCAACTGCTTAACGCAAAATACAGTCAAGAAAGTAGCTCTGAAGCTGAGAAACGGCATCGACCATAAGCACTACCGTGAAATTACGTACAATATTCAAATTTCTTGTACTTGCTAACTTTGCGGCCTCGGGCAGCTATGTTACCATGGAGGAATCACACAAGATTTGACTTTTAAGGCTAGAACTGAAGTCGCGCCAACTGCTTAACTCAAAATACAGTCAAGAAAGTAGCTCTGAAGCTGAGAAACGGCATCGACCATAAGCACTATCGTGAAATTACGTACAATTTTCAAATTTCTTGTACTTGCTAACTTTGCGGCCTCGGGCAGCTATGTTACCATGGAGGAACCACACAACATTTGACTTTATAGGCTAGAACTGAAGTCGCGCCAACTGCTTAACTCAAAATACAGTCAAGAAAATAGCTCTGAAGCTGAGAAACGGGATCGACCATAAGCACTAATGTGAAATTACGTACAATTTTCAAATTTCTTGTACTTGCTAACTTTGCGGCCTCGGGCAGCTATGTTACCATGGAGGAACCACACAACATTTGACTTTATAGGCTAGAACTGAAGTCGCGCCAACTGCTTAACTCAAAATGGCCTCGGGCAGCTATGTTACCATGGAGGAATCACACAAGATTTGACTTTTAAGGCTAGAACTGAAGTCGCGCCAACTGCTTAACTCAAAATACAGTCAAGAAAGTAGCTCTGAAGCTGAGAAACGGCATCGACCATAAGCACTACCGTGAAATTACGTACAATTTTCAAATTTCTTGTACTTGCTAACTTTGCGACCTCGGGCAGCTATGTTACCATGGAGGAATCACACAAGATTTGACTTTTAAGGCTAGAACTGAAGTCGCGCCAACTGCTTAACTCAAAATACAGTCAAGAAAGTAGCTCTGAAGCTGAGAAACGGCATCGACCATAAGCACTACCGTGAAATTACGTACAATTTTCAAATTTCTTGTACTTGCTAACTTTGCGGCCTCGGGCAGCTATGTTACCATGGAGGAACCACACAACATTTGACTTTATAGGCTAGAACTGAAGTCGCGCCAACTGCTTAACTCAAAATACAGTCAAGAAAATAGCTCTGAAGCTGAGAAACGGGATCGACCATAAGCACTAATGTGAAATTACGTACAATTTTCAAATTTCTTGTACTTGCTAACTTTGCGGCCTCGAGCAGCTATGTTACCATGGAGGAATCACACAAGATTTGACTTTTAAGGCTAGAACTGAAGTCGCGCCAACTGCGTAACTCAAAATACAGTCAAGAAAGAAGCTCTGAAGCTGAGAAACGGCATCGACCATAAGCACTACCGTGAAATTACGTACAATTTTCAAATTTCTTGTACTTGCTAACTTTGCGGCCTCGGGCAGCTATGTTACCATGGAGGAACCACACAACATTTGACTTTATATGCTAGAACTGAAGTCGCGCCAACTGCTTAACTCAAAATACAGTCAAGAAAGTAGCTCTGAAGCTGAGAAACGGCATCGACCATAAGCACTACCGTGAAATTACGTACAATTTTCAAATTTCTTGTACTTGCTAACTTTGCGGCCTCGGGCAGCTATGTTACCATGGAGGAATCACACAAGATTTGACTTTTAAGGCTAGAACTGAAGTCGCGCCAACTGCGTAACTCAAAATACAGTCAAGAAAGTAGCTCTGAAGCTGAGAAACGGCATCGACCATAAGCACTACCGTGAAATTACGTACAATTTTCAAATTTCTTGTACTTGCTAACTTTGCGGCCTCGGGCAGCTATGTTACCATGGAGGAACCACACAACATTTGACTTTATAGGCTAGAACTGAAGTCGCGCCAACTGCTTAACTCAAAATACAGTCAAGAAAGTAGCTCTGAAGCTGAGAAACGGCATCGACCATAAGCACTACCGTGAAATTACGTACAATTTTCAAATTTCTTGTACTTGCTAACTTTGCGGCCTCGGGCAGCTATGTTACCATGGAGGAATCACACAAGATTTGACTTTTAAGGCTAGAACTGAAGTCGCGCCAACTGCTTAACGCAAAATACAGTCAAGAAAGTAGCTCTGAAGCTGAGAAACGGCATCGACCATAAGCACTACCGTGAAATTACGTACAATTTTCAAATTTCTTGTACTTGCTAACTTTGCGGCCTCGGGCAGCTATGTTACCATGGAGGAACCACACAACATTTGACTTTATAGGCTAGAACTGAAGTCGCGCCAACTGCTTAACTCAAAATACAGTCAAGAAAATAGCTCTGAAGCTGAGAAACGGGATCGACCATAAGCACTAATGTGAAATTACGTACAATTTTCAAATTTCTTGTACTTGCTAACTTTGCGGCCTCGGGCAGCTATGTTACCATGGAGGAATCACACAAGATTTGACTTTTAAGGCTAGAACTGAAGTCGCGCCAACTGCTTAACTCAAAATACAGTCAAGAAAGTAGCTCTGAAGCTGAGAAACGGCATCGACCATAAGCACTACCGTGAAATTACGTACAATTTTCAAATTTCTTGTACTTGCTAACTTTGCGGCCTCGGGCAGCTATGTTACCATGGAGGAACCACACAACATTTGACTTTATAGGCTAGAACTGAAGTCGCGCCAACTGCTTAACTCAAAATACAATCAAGAAAATAGCTCTGAAGCTGAGAAACGGGATCGACCATAAGCACTAATGTGAAATTACGTACAATTTTCAAATTTCTTGTACTTGCTAACTTTGCGGCCTCGGGCAGCTATGTTACCATGGAGGAATCACACAAGATTTGACTTTTAAGGCTAGAACTGAAGTCGCGCCAACTGCGTAACTCAAAATACAGTCAAGAAAGTAGCTCTGAAGCTGAGAAACGGCATCGACCATAAGCACTACCGTGAAATTACGTACAATTTTCAAATTTCTTGTACTTGCTAACTTTGCGGCCTCGGGCAGCTATGTTACCATGGAGGAACCACACAACATTTGACTTTATAGGCTAGAACTGAAGTCGCGCCAACTGCTTAACTCAAAATACAGTCAAGAAAATAGCTCTGAAGCTGAGAAACGGGATCGACCATAAGCACTACCGTGAAATTACGTACAATTTTCAAATTTCTTGTACTTGCTAACTTTGCGGCCTCGGGCAGCTATGTTACCATGGAGGAATCACACAAGATTTGACTTTTAAGGCTAGAACAGAAGTCGCGCCAACTGCTTAACTCAAAATACAGTCAAGAAAGTAGCTCTGAAGCTGAGAAACGGCATCGACCATAGGCACTACCGTGAAATTACGTACAATTTTCAAATTTCTTGTACTTGCTAACTTTGCGGCCTCGGGCAGCTATGTTACCATGGAGGAACCACACAACATTTGACTTTATAGGCTACAACTGAAGTCGCGCCAACTGCTTAACTCAAAATACAGTCAAGAAAATAGCTCTGAAGCTGAGAAACGGCATCGACCATAAGCACTACCGAGAAATTACGTACAATTTTCAAATTTCTTGTACTTGCTAACTTTGCGGCCTCGGGCAGCTATGTTACCATGGAGGAACCACACAACATTTGACTTTATAGGCTAGAACTGAAGTCGCGCCAAATGCTTAACTCAAAATACAGTCAAGAAAGTAGCTCTGAAGCTGAGAAACGGCATCGACCATAAGCACTACCGTGAAATTACGTACAATTTTCAAATTTCTTGTACTTGCTAACTTTGCGGCCTCGGGCAGCTATGTTACCATGGAGGAATCACACAAGATTTGACTTTTAAGGCTAGAACTGAAGTCGCGCCAACTGCTTAACTCAAAATACAGTCAAGAAAGTAGCTCTGAAGCTGAGAAACGGCATCGACCATAAGCACTACCGTGAAATTACGTACAATTTTCAAATTTCTTGTACTTGCTAACTTTGCGGCCTCGGGCAGCTATGTTACCATGGAGGAATCACACAAGATTTGACTTTTAAGGCTAGAACTGAAGTCGCGCCAACTGCTTAACTCAAAATACAGTCAAGAAAGTAGCTCTGAAGCTGAGAAACGGCATCGACCATAAGCACTACCGTGAAATTACGTACAATTTTCAAATTTCTTGTACTTGCTAACTTTGCGGCCTCGGGCAGCTATGTTACCATGGAGGAACCACACAACATTTGACTTTATAGGCTACAACTGAAGTCGCGCCAACTGCTTAACTCAAAATACAGTCAAGAAAATAGCTCTGAAGCTGAGAAACGGGATCGACCATAAGCACTAATGTGAAATTACGTACAATTTTCAAATTTCTTGTACTTGCTAACTTTGCGGCCTCGGGCAGCTATGTTACCATGGAGGAATCACACAAGATTTGACTTTTAAGGCTAGAACTGAAGTCGCGCCAACTGCGTAACTCAAAATACAGTCAAGAAAGTAGCTCTGAAGCTGAGAAACGGCATCGACCATAAGCACTACCGTGAAATTACGTACAATTTTCAAATTTCTTGTACTTGCTAACTTTGCGGCCTCGGGCAGCTATGTTACTATGGAGGAACCACACAACATTTGACTTTATAGGCTAGAACTGAAGTCGCGCCAACTGCTTAACTCAAAATACAGTCAAGAAAATAGCTCTGAAGCTGAGAAACGGCATCGACCATAAGCACTACCGTGAAATTACGTACAATTTTCAAATTTCTTGTACTTGCTAACTTTGCGGCCTCGGGCAGCTATGTTACCATGGAGGAATCACACAAGATTTGACTTTTAAGGCTAGAACTGAAGTCGCGCCAACTGCTTAACTCAAAATACAGTTAAGAAAGTAGCTCTGACGCCGAGAAACGGGATCGACCATAAGCACTAATGTGAAATTACGTACAATTTTCAAATTTCTTGTACTTGCTAACTTTGCGGCCTCGGGCAGCTATGTTACCATGGAGGAACCACACAACATTTGACTTTATAGGCTAGAACTGAAGTCGCGCCAACTGCTTAACTCAAAATACAGTCAAGAAAGTAGCTCTGAAGCTGAGAAACGGCATCGACCATAAGCACTACCGTGAAATTACGTACAATTTTCAAATTTCTTGTACTTGCTAACTTTGCGGCCTCGGGCAGCTATGTTACCATGGAGGAATCACACAAGATTTGACTTTTAAGGCTAGAACTGAAGTCGCGCCAACTGCGTAACTCAAAATACAGTCAAGAAAGTAGCTCTGAAGCTGAGAAACGGCATCGACCATAAGCACTACCGTGAAATTACGTACAATTTTCAAATTTCTTGTACTTGCTAACTTTGCGGCCTCGGGCAGCTATGTTACTATGGAGGAACCACACAACATTTGACTTTATAGGCTAGAACTGAAGTCGCGCCAACTGCTTAACTCAAAATACAGTCAAGAAAATAGCTCTGAAGCTGAGAAACGGCATCGACCATAAGCACTACCGTGAAATTACGTACAATTTTCAAATTTCTTGTACTTGCTAACTTTGCGGCCTCGGGCAGCTATGTTACCATGGAGGAATCACACAAGATTTGACTTTTAAGGCTAGAACTGAAGTCGCGCCAACTGCTTAACTCAAAATACAGTTAAGAAAGTAGCTCTGACGCCGAGAAACGGGATCGACCATAAGCACTAATGTGAAATTACGTACAATTTTCAAATTTCTTGTACTTGCTAACTTTGCGGCCTCGGGCAGCTATGTTACCATGGAGGAACCACACAACATTTGACTTTATAGGCTAGAACTGAAGTCGCGCCAACTGCCTAACTCAAAATACAGTCAAGAAAGTAGCTCTGAAGCTGAGAAACGGCATCGACCATAAGCACTACCGTGAAATTACGTACAATTTTCAAATTTCTTGTACTTGCTAACTTTGCGGCCTCGGGCAGCTATGTTACCATGGAGGAATCACACAAGATTTGACTTTTAAGGCTAGAACTGAAGTCGCGCCAACTGCTTAACTCAAAATACAGTCAAGAAAGTAGCTCTGAAGCTGAGAAACGGCATCGACCATAAGCACTACCGTGAAATTACGTACAATTTTCAAATTTCTTGTACTTGCTAACTTTGCGACCTCGGGCAGCTATGTTACCATGGAGGAATCACACAAGATTTGACTTTATAGGCTAGAACTGAAGTCGCGCCAACTGCTTAACTCAAAATACAGTTAAGAAAGTAGCTCTGAAGCCGAGAAACGGGATCGACCATAAGCACTAATGTGAAATTACGTACAATTTTCAAATTTCTTGTACTTGCTAACTTTGCGACCTCGGGCAGCTATGTTACCATGGAGGAATCACACAAGATTTGACTTTTAAGGCTAGAACTGAAGTCGCGCCAACTGCTTAACTCAAAATACAGTCAAGAAAGTAGTTCTGAAACCGAGAAGCGGCATCGACCATAAGCACTACTGTGCAATTACGTACAATTTTCAAATTTCTTGTACTTGCTAACTTTGCGACCTCGGGCAGCTATGTTACCATGGAGGAACCACACAACATTTGACTTTATAGGCTAGAACTGAAGTCGCGCCAACTGCTTAACTCAAAATACAGTCAAGAAAGTAGCTCTGAAGCCGAGAAACGGCATCGACCATAAGCACTACCGTGAAATTACGTACAATTTTCAAATTTCTTGTACTTGCTAACTTTGCGACCTCGGGCAGCTATGTTACCATGGAGGAATCACACAAGATTTGACTTTACAGGCTAGAACTGAAGTCGCGCCAACTGCTTAACTCAAAATACAGTTAAGAAAGTAGCTCTGAAGCCGAGAAACGGGATCGACCATAAGCACTAATGTGAAATTACGTACAATTTTCAAATTTCTTGTACTTGCTAACTTTGCGGCCTCGGGCAGCTATGTTACCATGGAGGAACCACACAACATTTGACTTTATAGGCTAGAACTGAAGTCGCGCCAACTGCTTAACTCAAAATACAGTCAAGAAAGTAGCTCTGAAGCTGAGAAACGGCATCGACCATAAGCACTACCGTGAAATTACGTACAATTTTCAAATTTCTTGTACTTGCTAACTTTGCGGCCTCGGGCAGCTATGTTACCATGGAGGAATCACACAAGATTTGACTTTTAAGGCTAGAACTGAAGTCGCGCCAACTGCTTAACTCAAAATACAGTCAAGAAAGTAGCTCTGAAGCTGAGAAACGGCATCGACCATAAGCACTACCGTGAAATTACGTACAATTTTCAAATTTCTTGTACTTGCTAACTTTGCGGCCTCGGGCAGCTATGTTACCATGGAGGAACCACACAACATTTGACTTTATAGGCTAGAACTGAAGTCGCGCCAACTGCTTAACTCAAAATACAGTCAAGAAAATAGCTCTGAAGCTGAGAAACGGGATCGACCATAAGCACTAATGTGAAATTACGTACAATTTTCAAATTTCTTGTACTTGCTAACTTTGCGGCCTCGGGCAGCTATGTTACCATGGAGGAATCACACAAGATTTGACTTTTAAGGCTAGAACTGAAGTCGCGCCAACTGCGTAACTCAAAATACAGTCAAGAAAGTAGCTCTGAAGCTGAGAAACGGCATCGACCATAAGCACTACCGTGAAATTACGTACAATTTTCAAATTTCTTGTACTTGCTAACTTTGCGGCCTCGGGCAGCTATGTTACCATGGAGGAATCACACAACATTTGACTTTATAGGCTAGAACTGAAGTCGCGCCAACTGCGTAACTCAAAATACAGTCAAGAAAGTAGCTCTGAAGCTGAGAAACGGCATCGACCATAAGCACTACCGTGAAATTACGTACAATTTTCAAATTTCTTGTACTTGCTAACTTTGCGGCCTCGGGCAGCTATGTTACCATGGAGGAACCACACAACATTTGACTTTATAGGCTAGAACTGAAGTCGCGCCAACTGCTTAACTCAAAATACAGTCAGGAAAATAGCTCTGAAGCTGAGAAACGGGATCGACCATAAGCACTAATGTGAAATTACGTACAATTTTCAAATTTCTTGTACTTGCTAACTTTGCGGCCTCGGGCAGCTATGTTACCATGGAGGAATCACACAAGATTTGACTTTTAAGGCTAGAACTGAAGTCGCGCCAACTGCTTAACTCAAAATACAGTCAAGAAAGTAGTTCTGAAACCGAGAAGCGGCATCGACCATAAGCACTACTGTGCAATTACGTACAATTTTCAAATTTCTTGTACTTGCTAACTTTGCGACCTCGGGCAGCTATGTTACCATGGAGGAACCACACAACATTTGACTTTATAGGCTAGAACTGAAGTCGCGCCAACTGCTTAACTCAAAATACAGTCAAGAAAATAGCTCTGAAGCTGAGAAACGGCATCGACCATAAGCACTACCGTGAAATTACGTACAATTTTCAAATTTCTTGTACTTGCTAACTTTGCGGCCTCGGGCAGCTATGTTACCATGGAGGAACCACACAACATTTGACTTTATAGGCTAGAACTGAAGTCGCGCCAACTGCTTAACTCAAAATACAGTCAAGAAAGTAGCTCTGAAGCTGAGAAACGGCATCGACCATAAGCACTACCGTGAAATTACGTACAATTTTCAAATTTCTTGTACTTGCTAACTTTGCGGCCTCGGGCAGCTATGTTACCATGGAGGAATCACACAAGATTTTACTTTTAAGGCTAGAACTGAAGTCGCGCCAACTGCTTAACTCAAAATACAGTCAAGAAAGTAGCTCTGAAGCTGAGAAACGGCATCGACCATAAGCACTACCGTGAAATTACGTACAATTTTCAAATTTCTTGTACTTGCTAACTTTGCGGCCTCGGGCAGCTATGTTACCATGGAGGAATCACACAAGATTTGACTTTTAAGGCTAGAACTGAAGTCGCGCCAACTGCTTAACTCAAAATACAGTCAAGAAAGTAGCTCTGAAGCTGAGAAACGGCATCGACCATAAGCACTACCGTGAAATTACGTACAATTTTCAAATTTCTTGTACTTGCTAACTTTGCGGCCTCGGGCAGCTATGTTACCATGGAGGAATCACACAAGATTTGACTTTTAAGGCTAGAACTGAAGTCGCGCCAACTGCTTAACTCAAAATACAGTTAAGAAAGTAGCTCTGACGCCGAGAAACGGGATCGACCATAAGCACTAATGTGAAATTACGTACAATTTTCAAATTTCTTGTACTTGCTAACTTTGCGGCCTCGGGCAGCTATGTTACCATGGAGGAACCACACAACATTTGACTTTATAGGCTAGAACTGAAGTCGCGCCAACTGCTTAACTCAAAATACAGTCAAGAAAGTAGCTCTGAAGCTGAGAAACGGCATCGACCATAAGCACTACCGTGAAATTACGTACAATTTTCAAATTTCTTGTACTTGCTAACTTTGCGGCCTCGGGCAGCTATGTTACCATGGAGGAATCACACAAGATTTGACTTTTAAGGCTAGAACTGAAGTCGCGCCAACTGCTTAACTCAAAATACAGTCAAGAAAGTAGCTCTGAAGCTGAGAAACGGCATCGACCATAAGCACTACCGTGAAATTACGTACAATTTTCAAATTTCTTGTACTTGCTAACTTTGCGACCTCGGGCAGCTATGTTACCATGGAGGAATCACACAAGATTTGACTTTATAGGCTAGAACTGAAGTCGCGCCAACTGCTTAACTCAAAATACAGTTAAGAAAGTAGCTCTGAAGCCGAGAAACGGGATCGACCATAAGCACTAATGTGAAATTACGTACAATTTTCAAATTTCTTGTACTTGCTAACTTTGCGACCTCGGGCAGCTATGTTACCATGGAGGAATCACACAAGATTTGACTTTTAAGGCTAGAACTGAAGTCGCGCCAACTGCTTAACTCAAAATACAGTCAAGAAAGTAGTTCTGAAACCGAGAAGCGGCATCGACCATAAGCACTACTGTGCAATTACGTACAATTTTCAAATTTCTTGTACTTGCTAACTTTGCGACCTCGGGCAGCTATGTTACCATGGAGGAACCACACAACATTTGACTTTATAGGCTAGAACTGAAGTCGCGCCAACTGCTTAACTCAAAATACAGTCAAGAAAGTAGCTCTGAAGCCGAGAAACGGCATCGACCATAAGCACTACCGTGAAATTACGTACAATTTTCAAATTTCTTGTACTTGCTAACTTTGCGACCTCGGGCAGCTATGTTACCATGGAGGAATCACACAAGATTTGACTTTACAGGCTAGAACTGAAGTCGCGCCAACTGCTTAACTCAAAATACAGTTAAGAAAGTAGCTCTGAAGCCGAGAAACGGGATCGACCATAAGCACTAATGTGAAATTACGTACAATTTTCAAATTTCTTGTACTTGCTAACTTTGCGGCCTCGGGCAGCTATGTTACCATGGAGGAACCACACAACATTTGACTTTATAGGCTAGAACTGAAGTCGCGCCAACTGCTTAACTCAAAATACAGTCAAGAAAGTAGCTCTGAAGCTGAGAAACGGCATCGACCATAAGCACTACCGTGAAATTACGTACAATTTTCAAATTTCTTGTACTTGCTAACTTTGCGGCCTCGGGCAGCTATGTTACCATGGAGGAATCACACAAGATTTGACTTTTAAGGCTAGAACTGAAGTCGCGCCAACTGCTTAACTCAAAATACAGTCAAGAAAGTAGCTCTGAAGCTGAGAAACGGCATCGACCATAAGCACTACCGTGAAATTACGTACAATTTTCAAATTTCTTGTACTTGCTAACTTTGCGGCCTCGGGCAGCTATGTTACCATGGAGGAACCACACAACATTTGACTTTATAGGCTAGAACTGAAGTCGCGCCAACTGCTTAACTCAAAATACAGTCAAGAAAATAGCTCTGAAGCTGAGAAACGGGATCGACCATAAGCACTAATGTGAAATTACGTACAATTTTCAAATTTCTTGTACTTGCTAACTTTGCGGCCTCGGGCAGCTATGTTACCATGGAGGAATCACACAAGATTTGACTTTTAAGGCTAGAACTGAAGTCGCGCCAACTGCGTAACTCAAAATACAGTCAAGAAAGTAGCTCTGAAGCTGAGAAACGGCATCGACCATAAGCACTACCGTGAAATTACGTACAATTTTCAAATTTCTTGTACTTGCTAACTTTGCGGCCTCGGGCAGCTATGTTACCATGGAGGAATCACACAACATTTGACTTTATAGGCTAGAACTGAAGTCGC
Source organism: Merodon equestris (assembly GCA_958301585.1). Lineage (NCBI taxonomy): Eukaryota > Metazoa > Arthropoda > Insecta > Diptera > Syrphidae > Merodon > Merodon equestris. Next base: position 48,341,883 of record OY284415.1, on the reverse strand, counting down.
GCCAACTGCGTAACTCAAAATACAGTCAAGAAAGTAGCTCTGAAGCTGAGAAACGGCATCGACCATAAGCACTACCGTGAAATTACGTACAATTTTCAAATTTCTTGTACTTGCTAACTTTGCGGCCTCGGGCAGCTATGTTACCATGGAGGAACCACACAACATTTGACTTTATAGGCTAGAACTGAAGTCGCGCCAACTGCTTAACTCAAAATACAGTCAGGAAAATAGCTCTGAAGCTGAGAAACGGGATCGACCATAAGCACTAATGTGAAATTACGTACAATTTTCAAATTTCTTGTACTTGCTAACTTTGCGGCCTCGGGCAGCTATGTTACCATGGAGGAATCACACAAGATTTGACTTTTAAGGCTAGAACTGAAGTCGCGCCAACTGTTTAACTCAAAATACAGTCAAGAAAGTAGTTCTGAAACCGAGAAGCGGCATCGACCATAAGCACTACTGTGCAATTACGTACAATTTTCAAATTTCTTGTACTTGCTAACTTTGCGACCTCGGGCAGCTATGTTACCATGGAGGAACCACACAACATTTGACTTTATAGGCTAGAACTGAAGTCGCGCCAACTGCTTAACTCAAAATACAGTCAAGAAAATAGCTCTGAAGCTGAGAAACGGCATCGACCATAAGCACTACCGTGAAATTACGTACAATTTTCAAATTTCTTGTACTTGCTAACTTTGCGGCCTCGGGCAGCTATGTTACCATGGAGGAACCACACAACATTTGACTTTATAGGCTAGAACTGAAGTCGCGCCAACTGCTTAACTCAAAATACAGTCAAGAAAGTAGCTCTGAAGCTGAGAAACGGCATCGACCATAAGCACTACCGTGAAATTACGTACAATTTTCAAATTTCTTGTACTTGCTAACTTTGCGGCCTCGGGCAGCTATGTTACCATGGAGGAATCACACAAGATTTTACTTTTAAGGCTAGAACTGAAGTCGCGCCAACTGCTTAACTCAAAATACAGTCAAGAAAGTAGCTCTGAAGCTGAGAAACGGCATCGACCATAAGCACTACCGTGAAATTACGTACAATTTTCAAATTTCTTGTACTTGCTAACTTTGCGGCCTCGGGCAGCTATGTTACCATGGAGGAATCACACAAGATTTGACTTTTAAGGCTAGAACTGAAGTCGCGCCAACTGCTTAACTCAAAATACAGTCAAGAAAGTAGCTCTGAAGCTGAGAAACGGCATCGACCATAAGCACTACCGTGAAATTACGTACAATTTTCAAATTTCTTGTACTTGCTAACTTTGCGGCCTCGGGCAGCTATGTTACCATGGAGGAATCACACAACATTTGACTTTATAGGCTAGAACTGAAGTCGCGCCAACTGCGTAACTCAAAATACAGTCAAGAAAATAGCTCTGAAGCTGAGAAACGGCATCGACCATAAGCACTACCGTGAAATTACGTACAATTTTCAAATTTCTTGTACTTGCTAATTTTGCGGCCTCGGGCAGCTATGTTACCATGGAGGAATCACACAACATTTGACTTTATAGGCTAGAACTGAAGTCGCGCCAACTGCGTAACTCAAAATACAGTCAAGAAAGTAGCTCTGAAGCTGAGAAACGGCATCGACCATAAGCACTACCGTGAAATTACGTACAATTTTCAAATTTCTTGTACTTGCTAACTTTGCGGCCTCGGGCAGCTATGTTACCATGGAGGAACCACACAACATTTGACTTTATAGGCTAGAACTGAAGTCGCGCCAACTGCTTAACTCAAAATACAGTCAGGAAAATAGCTCTGAAGCTGAGAAACGGGATCGACCATAAGCACTAATGTGAAATTACGTACAATTTTCAAATTTCTTGTACTTGCTAACTTTGCGGCCTCGGGCAGCTATGTTACCATGGAGGAATCACACAAGATTTGACTTTTAAGGCTAGAACTGAAGTCGCGCCAACTGCTTAACTCAAAATACAGTCAAGAAAGTAGCTCTGAAGCTGAGAAACGGCATCGACCATAAGCACTACCGTGAAATTACGTACAATTTTCAAATTTCTTGTACTTGCTAACTTTGCGGCCTCGGGCAGCTATGTTACCATGGAGGAACCACACAACATTTGACTTTATAGGCTAGAACTGAAGTCGCGCCAACTGCTTAACTCAAAATACAGTCAAGAAAGTAGCTCTGAAGCTGAGAAACGGCATCGACCATAAGCACTACCGTGAAATTACGTACAATTTTCAAATTTCTTGTACTTGCTAACTTTGCGGCCTCGGGCAGCTATGTTACCATGGAGGAATCACACAAGATTTGACTTTTAAGGCTAGAACTGAAGTCGCGCCAACCGCTTAACTCAAAATACAGTCAAGAAAGTAGCTCTGAAGCTGAGAAACGGCATCGACCATAAGCACTACCGTGAAATTACGTACAATTTTCAAATTTCTTGTACTTGCTAACTTTGCGGCCTCGGGCAGCTATGTTACCATGGAGGAATCACACAAGATTTGACTTTTAAGGCTAGAACTGAAGTCGCGCCAACTGCTTAACTCAAAATACAGTCAAGAAAGTAGCTCTGAAGCTGAGAAACGGCATCGACCATAAGCACTACCGTGAAATTACGTACAATTTTCAAATTTCTTGTACTTGCTAACTTTGCGGCCTCGGGCAGCTATGTTACCATGGAGGAATCACACAAGATTTGACTTTTAAGGCTAGAACTGAAGTCGCGCCAACTGCTTAACTCAAAATACAGTCAAGAAAGTAGCTCTGAAGCTGAGAAACGGCATCGACCATAAGCACTACCGTGAAATTACGTACAATTTTCAAATTTCTTGTACTTGCTAACTTTGCGGCCTCGGGCAGCTATGTTACCATGGAGGAACCACACAACATTTGACTTTATAGGCTAGAACTGAAGTCGCTCCAACTGCTTAACTCAAAATACAGTCAAGAAAATAGCTCTGAAGCTGAGAAACGGGATCGACCATAAGCACTAATGTGAAATTACGTACAATTTTCAAATTTCTTGTACTTGCTAACTTTGCGGCCTCGGGCAGCTATGTTACCATGGAGGAACCACACAACATTTGACTTTATAGGCTAGAACTGAAGTCGCGCCAACTGCTTAACTCAAAATACAGTCAAGAAAGTAGCTCTGAAGCTGAGAAACGGCATCGACCATAAGCACTACCGTGAAGTTACGTACAATTTTCAAATTTCTTGTACTTGCTAACTTTGCGGCCTCGGGCAGCTATGTTACCATGGAGGAATCACACAAGATTTGACTTTTAAGGCTAGAACTGAAGTCGCGCCAACTGCGTAACTCAAAATACAGTCAAGAAAGTAGCTCTGAAGCTGAGAAACGGCATCGACCATAAGCACTACCGTGAAATTACGTACAATTTTCAAATTTGTTGTACTTGCTAACTTTGCGGCCTCGGGCAGCTATGTTACCATGGAGGAACCACACAACATTTGACTTTATAGGCTAGAACTGAAGTCGCGCCAACTGCTTAACTCAAAATACAGTCAAGAAAGTAGCTCTGAAGCTGAGAAACGGCATCGACCATAAGCACTACCGTGAAATTACGTACAATTTTCAAATTTCTTGTACTTGCTAACTTTGCGGCCTCGGGCAGCTATGTTACCATGGAGGAATCACACAAGATTTGACTTTTAAGGCTAGAACTGAAGTCGCGCCAACTGCTTAACTCAAAATACAGTCAAGAAAGTAGCTCTGAAGCTGAGAAACGGCATCGACCATAAGCACTACCGTGAAATTACGTACAATTTTCAAATTTCTTGTACTTGCTAACTTTGCGGCCTCGGGCAGCTATGTTACCATGGAGGAACCACACAACATTTGACTTTATAGGCTAGAACTGAAGTCGCGCCAACTGCTTAACTCAAAATACAGTCAAGAAAATAGCTCTGAAGCTGAGAAACGGGATCGACCATAAGCACTAATGTGAAATTACGTACAATTTTCAAATTTCTTGTACTTGCTAACTTTGCGGCCTCGGGCAGCTATGTTACCATGGAGGAATCACACAAGATTTGACTTTTAAGGCTAGAACTGAAGTCGCGCCAACTGCTTAACTCAAAATACAGTCAAGAAAGTCGTTCTGAAACCGAGAAGCGGCATCGACCATAAGCACTACTGTGCAATTACGTACAATTTTCAAATTTCTTGTACTTGCTAACTTTGCGACCTCGGGCAGCTATGTTACCATGGAGGAACCACACAACATTTGACTTTATAGGCTAGAACTGAAGTCGCGCCAACTGCTTAACTCAAAATACAGTCAAGAAAGTAGTTCTGAAGCTGAGAAACGGCATCGACCATAAGCACTACCGTGAAATTACGTACAATTTTCAAATTTCTTGTACTTGCTAACTTTGCGGCCTCGGGCAGCTATGTTACCATGGAGGAACCACACAACATTTGACTTTATAGGCTAGAACTGAAGTCGCGCCAACTGCTTAACTCAAAATACAGTCAAGAAAGTAGCTCTGAAGCTGAGAAACGGCATCGACCATAAGCACTACCGTGAAATTACGTACAATTTTAAAATTTCTTGTACTTGCTAACTTTGCGGCCTCGGGCAGCTATGTTACCATGGAGGAATCACACAAGATTTGACTTTTAAGGCTAGAACTGAAGTCGCGCCAACTGCTTAACTCAAAATACGGTCAAGAAAGTAGCTCTGAAGCTGAGAAACGGCATCGACCATAAGCACTACCGTGAAATTACGTACATTTTTCAAATTTCTTGTACTTGCTAACTTTGCGGCCTCGGGCAGCTATGTTACCATGGAGGAATCACACAAGATTTGACTTTTAAGGCTAGAACTGAAGTCGCGCCAACTGCTTAACTCAAAATACAGTGAAGAAAGTAGCTCTGAAGCTGAGAAACGGCATCGACCATAAGCACTACCGTGAAATTACGTACAATTTTCAAATTTCTTGTACTTGCTAACTTTGCGGCCTCGGGCAGCTATGTTACCATGGAGGAATCACACAAGATTTGACTTTTAAGGCTAGAACTGAAGTCGCGCCAACTGCGTAACTCAAAATACAGTCAAGAAAGTAGCTCTGAAGCTGAGAAACGGCATCGACCATAAGCACTACCGTGAAATTACGTACAATTTTCAAATTTCTTGTACTTGCTAACTTTGCGGCCTCGGGCAGCTATGTTACCATGGAGGAACCACACAACATTTGACTTTATAGGCTAGAACTGAAGTCGCGCCAACTGCTTAACTCAAAATACAGTCAAGAAAATAGCTCTGAAGCTGAGAAACGTGATCGACCATAAGCACTAATGTGAAATTACGTACAATTTTTAAAATTTCTTGTACTTGCTAACTTTGCGGCCTCGGGCAGCTATGTTACCATGGAGGAACCACACAACATTTGACTTTATAGGCTAGAACTGAAGTCGCGCCAACTGCTTAACTCAAAATACAGTCAAGAAAGTAGCTCTGAAGCTGAGAAACGGCATCGACCTTAAGCACTACCGTGAAATTACGTACAATTTTCAAATTTCTTGTACTTGCTAACTTTGCGGCCTCGGGCAGCTATGTTACCATGGAGGAATCACACAAGATTTGACTTTTAAGGCTAGAACTGAAGTCGCGCCAACTGCGTAACTCAAAATACAGTCAAGAAAGTAGCTCTGAAGCTGAGAAACGGCATCGACCATAAGCACTACCGTGAAATTACGTACAATTTTCAAATTTGTTGTACTTGCTAACTTTGCGGCCTCGGGCAGCTATGTTACCATGGAGGAACCACACAACATTTGACTTTATAGGCTAGAACTGAAGTCGCGCCAACTGCTTAACTCAAAATACAGTCAAGAAAGTAGCTCTGAAGCTGAGAAACGGCATCGACCATAAGCACTACCGTGAAATTACGTACAATTTTCAAATTTCTTGTACTTGCTAACTTTGCGGCCTCGGGCAGCTATGTTACCATGGAGGAATCACACAAGATTTGACTTTTAAGGCTAGAACTGAAGTCGCGCCAACTGCTTAACTCAAAATACAGTCAAGAAAGTAGCTCTGAAGCTGAGAAACGGCATCGACCATAAGCACTACCGTGAAATTACGTACAATTTTCAAATTTCTTGTACTTGCTAACTTTGCGGCCTCGGGCAGCTATGTTACCATGGAGGAACCACACAACATTTGACTTTATAGGCTAGAACTGAAGTCGCGCCAACTGCTTAACTCAAAATACAGTCAAGAAAGTAGCTCTGAAGCTGAGAAACGGCATCGACCATAAGCACTACCGTGAAATTACGTACAATTTTCAAATTTCTTGTACTTGCTAACTTTGCGGCCTCGGGCAGCTATGTTACCATGGAGGAATCACACAAGATTTGACTTTTAAGGCTAGAACTGAAGTCGCGCCAAGTGCGTAACTCAAAATACAGTCAAGAAAGTAGCTCTGAAGCTGAGAAACGGCATCGACCATAAGCACTACCGTGAAATTACGTACAATTTTCAAATTTCTTGTACTTGCTAACTTTGCGGCCTCGGGCAGCTATGTTACCATGGAGGAACCACACAACATTTGACTTTATAGGCTAGAACTGAAGTCGCGCCAACTGCTTAACTCAAAATACAGTCAAGAAAGTAGCTCTGAAGCTGAGAAACGGCATCGACCATAAGCACTACCGTGAAATTACGTACAATTTTCAAATTTCTTGTACTTGCTAACTTTGCGACCTCGGGCAGCTATGTTACCATGGAGGAATCACACAAGATTTGACTTTTAAGGCTAGAACTGAAGTCGCGCCAACTGCTTAACTCAAAATACAGTCAAGAAAGTAGCTCTGAAGCTGAGAAACGGCATCGACCATAAGCACTACCGTGAAATTACGTACAATTTTCAAATTTCTTGTACTTGCTAACTTTGCGGCCTCGGGCAGCTATGTTACCATGGAGGAATCACACAAGATTTGACTTTTAAGGCTAGAACTGAAGTCGCGCCAACTGCTTAACTCAAAATACAGTCAAGAAAGTAGCTCTGAAGCTGAGAAACGGCATCGACCATAAGCACTACCGTGAAATTACGTACAATTTTCAAATTTCTTGTACTTGCTAACTTTGCGGCCTCGGGCAGCTATGTTACCATGGAGGAACCACACAACATTTGACTTTATAGGCTAGAACTGAAGTCGCGCCAACTGCTTAACTCAAAATACAGTCAAGAAAATAGCTCTGAAGCCGAGAAACGGCATCGACCATAAGCACTACCGTGAAATTACGTACAATTTTCAAATTTCTTGTACTTGCTAACTTTGCGACCTCGGGCAGCTATGTTACCATGGAGGAATCACACAAGATTTGACTTTTAAGGCTAGAACTGAAGTCGCGCCAACTGCTTAACTCAAAATACAGTCAAGAAAGTAGCTCTGAAGCTGAGAAACGGCATCGACCATAAGCACTACCGTGAAATTACGTAAAATTTTCAAATTTCTTGTACTTGCTAAATTTGCGGCCTCGGGCAGCTATGTTACCATGGAGGAACCACACAACATTTGACTTTATAGGCTAGAACTGAAGTCGCGCCAACTGCTTAACTCAAAATACAGTCAAGAAAATAGCTCTGAAGCTGAGAAACGGGATCGACCATAAGCACTAATGTGAAATTACGTACAATTTTCAAATTTCTTGTACTTGCTAACTTTGCGGCCTCGGGCAGCTATGTTACCATGGAGGAATCACACAAGATTTGACTTTTAAGGCTAGAACTGAAGTCGCGCCAACTGCGTAACTCAAAATACAGTCAAGAAAGTAGCTCTGAAGCTGAGAAACGGCATCGACCATAAGCACTAATGTGAAATTACGTACAATTTTCAAATTTCTTGTACTTGCTAACTTTGCGGCCTCGGGCAGCTATGTTACCATGGAGGAATCACACAAGATTTGACTTTTAAGGCTAGAACTGAAGTCGCGCCAACTGCGTAACTCAAAATACAGTCAAGAAAGTAGCTCTGAAGCCGAGAAACGGGATCGACCATAAGCACTAATGTGAAATTACGTACAATTTTCAAATTTGTTGTACTTGCTAACTTTGCGGCCTCGGGCAGCTATGTTACCATGGAGGAACCACACAACATTTGACTTTATAGGCTAGAACTGAAGTCGCGCCAACTGCTTAACTCAAAATACAGTCAAGAAAGTAGCTCTGAAGCTGAGAAACGGCATCGACCATAAGCACTACCGTGAAATTACGTACAATTTTCAAATTTCTTGTACTTGCTAACTTTGCGGCCTCGGGCAGCTATGTTACCATGGAGGAATCACACAAGATTTGACTTTTAAGGCTAGAACTGAAGTCGCGCCAACTGCTTAACTCAAAATACAGTCAAGAAAGTAGCTCTGAAGCTGAGAAACGGCATCGACCATAAGCACTACCGTGAAATTACGTACAATTTTCAAATTTCTTGTACATGCTAACTTTGCGGCCTCGGGCAGCTATGTTACCATGGAGGAACCACACAACATTTGACTTTATAGGCTAGAACTGAAGTCGCGCCAACTGCGTAACTCAAAATACAGTCAAGAAAATAGCTCTGAAGCTGAGAAACGGGATCGACCATAAGCACTAATGTGAAATTACGTACAATTTTCAAATTTCTTGTACTTGCTAACTTTGCGGCCTCGGGCAGCTATGTTACCATGGAGGAATCACACAAGATTTGACTTTTAAGGCTAGAACTGAAGTCGCGCCAACTGCGTAACTCAAAATACAGTCAAGAAAGTAGCTCTGAAGCTGAGAAACGGCATCGACCATAAGCACTACCGTGAAATTACGTACAATTTTCAAATTTCTTGTACTTGCTAACTTTGCGGCCTCGGGCAGCTATGTTACCATGGAGGAACCACACAACATTTGACTTTATAGGCTAGAACTGAAGTCGCGCCAACTGCTTAACTCAAAATACAGTCAAGAAAATAGCTCTGAAGCCGAGAAACGGGATCGACCATAAGCACTAATGTGAAATTACGTACAATTTTCAAATTTCTTGTACTTGCTAACTTTGCGGCCTCGGGCAGCTATGTTACCATGGAGGAACCACACAACATTTGACTTTATAGGCTAGAACTGAAGTCGCGCCAACTGCTTAACTCAAAATACAGTCAAGAAAGTAGCTCTGAAGCTGAGAAACGGCATCGACCATAAGCACTACCGTGAAATTACGTACAATTTTCAAATTTCTTGTACTTGCTAACTTTGCGGCCTCGGGCAGCTATGTTACCATGGAGGAACCACACAACATTTGACTTTATAGGCTAGAACTGAAGTCGCGCCAACTGCTTAACTCAAAATACAGTCAAGAAAGTAGCTCTGAAGCTGAGAAACGGCATCGACCATAAGCACTACCGTGAAATTACGTACAATTTTCAAATTTCTTGTACTTGCTAACTTTGCGACCTCGGGCAGCTATGTTACCATGGAGGAATCACACAAGATTTGACTTTTAAGGCTAGAACTGAAGTCGCGCCAACTGCTTAACTCAAAATACAGTCAAGAAAGTAGCTCTGAAGCTGAGAAACGGCATCGACCATAAGCACTACCGTGAAATTACGTACAATTTTCAAATTTCTTGTACTTGCTAACTTTGCGGCCTCGGGCAGCTATGTTACCATGGAGGAATCACACAAGATTTGACTTTTAAGGCTAGAACTGAAGTCGCGCCAACTGCTTAACTCAAAATACAGTCAAGAAAGTAGCTCTGAAGCTGAGAAACGGCATCGACCATAAGCACTACCGTGAAATTACGTACAATTTTCAAATTTCTTGTACTTGCTAACTTTGCGGCCTCGGGCAGCTATGTTACCATGGAGGAACCACACAACATTTGACTTTATAGGCTAGAACTGAAGTCGCGCCAACTGCTTAACTCAAAATACAGTCAAGAAAATAGCTCTGAAGCCGAGAAACGGCATCGACCATAAGCACTACCGTGAAATTACGTACAATTTTCAAATTTCTTGTACTTGCTAACTTTGCGACCTCGGGCAGCTATGTTACCATGGAGGAATCACACAAGATTTGACTTTTAAGGCTAGAACTGAAGTCGCGCCAACTGCTTAACTCAAAATACAGTCAAGAAAGTAGCTCTGAAGCTGAGAAACGGCATCGACCATAAGCACTACCGTGAAATTACGTAAAATTTTCAAATTTCTTGTACTTGCTAAATTTGCGGCCTCGGGCAGCTATGTTACCATGGAGGAACCACACAACATTTGACTTTATAGGCTAGAACTGAAGTCGCGCCAACTGCTTAACTCAAAATACAGTCAAGAAAATAGCTCTGAAGCTGAGAAACGGGATCGACCATAAGCACTAATGTGAAATTACGTACAATTTTCAAATTTCTTGTACTTGCTAACTTTGCGGCCTCGGGCAGCTATGTTACCATGGAGGAATCACACAAGATTTGACTTTTAAGGCTAGAACTGAAGTCGCGCCAACTGCGTAACTCAAAATACAGTCAAGAAAGTAGCTCTGAAGCTGAGAAACGGCATCGACCATAAGCACTAATGTGAAATTACGTACAATTTTCAAATTTCTTGTACTTGCTAACTTTGCGGCCTCGGGCAGCTATGTTACCATGGAGGAATCACACAAGATTTGACTTTTAAGGCTAGAACTGAAGTCGCGCCAACTGCGTAACTCAAAATACAGTCAAGAAAGTAGCTCTGAAGCCGAGAAACGGGATCGACCATAAGCACTAATGTGAAATTACGTACAATTTTCAAATTTGTTGTACTTGCTAACTTTGCGGCCTCGGGCAGCTATGTTACCATGGAGGAACCACACAACATTTGACTTTATAGGCTAGAACTGAAGTCGCGCCAACTGCTTAACTCAAAATACAGTCAAGAAAGTAGCTCTGAAGCTGAGAAACGGCATCGACCATAAGCACTACCGTGAAATTACGTACAATTTTCAAATTTCTTGTACTTGCTAACTTTGCGGCCTCGGGCAGCTATGTTACCATGGAGGAATCACACAAGATTTGACTTTTAAGGCTAGAACTGAAGTCGCGCCAACTGCTTAACTCAAAATACAGTCAAGAAAGTAGCTCTGAAGCTGAGAAACGGCATCGACCATAAGCACTACCGTGAAATTACGTACAATTTTCAAATTTCTTGTACATGCTAACTTTGCGGCCTCGGGCAGCTATGTTACCATGGAGGAACCACACAACATTTGACTTTATAGGCTAGAACTGAAGTCGCGCCAACTGCGTAACTCAAAATACAGTCAAGAAAATAGCTCTGAAGCTGAGAAACGGGATCGACCATAAGCACTAATGTGAAATTACGTACAATTTTCAAATTTCTTGTACTTGCTAACTTTGCGGCCTCGGGCAGCTATGTTACCATGGAGGAATCACACAAGATTTGACTTTTAAGGCTAGAACTGAAGTCGCGCCAACTGCGTAACTCAAAATACAGTCAAGAAAGTAGCTCTGAAGCTGAGAAACGGCATCGACCATAAGCACTACCGTGAAATTACGTACAATTTTCAAATTTCTTGTACTTGCTAACTTTGCGGCCTCGGGCAGCTATGTTACCATGGAGGAACCACACAACATTTGACTTTATAGGCTAGAACTGAAGTCGCGCCAACTGCTTAACTCAAAATACAGTCAAGAAAATAGCTCTGAAGCCGAGAAACGGGATCGACCATAAGCACTAATGTGAAATTACGTACAATTTTCAAATTTCTTGTACTTGCTAACTTTGCGGCCTCGGGCAGCTATGTTACCATGGAGGAACCACACAACATTTGACTTTATAGGCTAGAACTGAAGTCGCGCCAACTGCTTAACTCAAAATACAGTCAAGAAAGTAGCTCTGAAGCTGAGAAACGGCATCGACCATAAGCACTACCGTGAAATTACGTACAATTTTCAAATTTCTTGTACTTGCTAACTTTGCGGCCTCGGGCAGCTATGTTACCATGGAGGAACCACACAACATTTGACTTTATAGGCTAGAACTGAAGTCGCGCCAACTGCTTAACTCAAAATACAGTCAAGAAAATAGCTCTGAAGCCGAGAAACGGGATCGACCATAAGCACTAATGTGAAATTACGTACAATTTTTAAATTTCTTGTACTTGCTAACTTTGCGGCCTCGGGCAGCTATGTTACCATGGAGGAACCACACAACATTTGACTTTATAGGCTAGAACTGAAGTCGCGCCAACTGCTTAACTCAAAATACAGTCAAGAAAGTAGCTCTGAAGCTGAGAAACGGCATCGACCATAAGCACTACCGTGAAATTACGTACAATTTTCAAATTTCTTGTACTTGCTAACTTTGCGGCCTCGGGCAGCTATGTTACCATGGAGGAATCACACAAGATTTGACTTTTAAGGCTAGAACTGAAGTCGCGCCAACTGCTTAACTCAAAATACAGTCAAGAAAGTAGCTCTGAAGCTGAGAAACGGCATCGACCATAAGCACTACCGTGAAATTACGTACAATTTTCAAATTTCTTGTACTTGCTAACTTTGCGGCCCCGGGCAGCTATGTTACCATGGAGGAACCACACAACATTTGACTTTATAGGCTAGAACTGAAGTCGCGCCAACTGTTTAACTCAAAATACAGTCAAGAAAATAGCTCTGAAGCTGAGAAACGGGATCGACCATAAGCACTAATGTGAAATTACGTACAATTTTCAAATTTCTTGTACTTGCTAACTTTGCGGCCTCGGGCAGCTATGTTACCATGGAGGAATCACACAAGATTTGACTTTTAAGGCTAGAACTGAAGTCGCGCCAACTGCGTAACTCAAAATACAGTCAAGAAAGTAGCTCTGAAGCTGAGAAACGGCATCGACCATAAGCACTACCGTGAAATTACGTACAATTTTCAAATTTCTTGTACTTGCTAACTTTGCGGCCTCGGGCAGCTATGTTACCATGGAGGAACCACACAACATTTGACTTTATAGGCTAGAACTGAAGTCGCGCCAACTGCTTAACTCAAAATACAGTCAAGAAAATAGCTCTGAAGCTGAGAAACGGGATCGACCATAAGCACTACCGTGAAATTACGTACAATTTTCAAATTTCTTGTACTTGCTAACTTTGCGGCCTCGGGCAGCTATGTTACCATGGAGGAACCACACAACATTTGACTTTATAGGCTAGAACTGAAGTCGCGCCAACTGTTTAACTCAAAATACAGTCAAGAAAATAGCTCTGAAGCTGAGAAACGGGATCGACCATAAGCACTAATGTGAAATTACGTACAATTTTCAAATTTCTTGTACTTGCTAACTTTGCGGCCTCGGGCAGCTATGTTACCATGGAGGAATCACACAAGATTTGACTTTTAAGGCTAGAACTGAAGTCGCGCCAACTGCGTAACTCAAAATACAGTCAAGAAAGTAGCTCTGAAGCTGAGAAACGGCATCGACCATAAGCACTACCGTGAAATTACGTACAATTTTCAAATTTCTTGTACTTGCTAACTTTGCGGCCTCGGGCAGCTATGTTACCATGGAGGAACCACACAACATTTGACTTTATAGGCTAGAACTGAAGCCGCGCTAACTGCTTAACTCAAAATACAGTCAAGAAAGTAGCTCTGAAGCTGAGAAACGGCATCGACCATAAGCACTACCGTGAAATTACGTACAATTTTCAAATTTCTTGTACTTGCTAACTTTGCGGCCTCGGGCAGCTATGTTACCATGGAGGAATCACACAAGATTTGACTTTTAAGGCTAGAACTGAAGTCGCGCCAACTGCTTAACTCAAAATACAGTTAAGAAAGTAGCTCTGAAGCCGAGAAACGGGATCGACCATAAGCACTAATGTGAAATTACGTACAATTTTCAAATTTCTTGTACTTGCTAACTTTGCGGCCTCGGGCAGCTATGTTACCATGGAGGAACCACACAACATTTGACTTTATAGGCTAGAACTGAAGTCGCGCCAACTGCTTAACTCAAAATACAGTCAAGAAAATAGCTCTGAAGCTGAGAAACGGGATCGACCATAAGCACTAATGTGAAATTACGTACAATTTTCAAATTTCTTGTATTTGCTAACTTTGCGGCCTCGGGCAGCTATGTTACCATGGAGGAATCACACAAGATTTTACTTTTAAGGCTAGAACTGAAGTCGCGCCAACTGCTTAACTCAAAATACAGTCAAGAAAGTAGCTCTGAAGCTGAGAAACGGCATCGACCATAAGCACTACCGTGAAATTACGTACAATTTTCAAATTTCTTGTACTTGCTAACTTTGCGACCTTGGGCAGCTATGTTACCATGGAGGAATCACACAAGATTTGACTTTTAAGGCTAGAACTGAAGTCGCGCCAACTGCGTAACTCAAAATACAGTCAAGAAAGTAGCTCTGAAGCTGAGAAACGGCATCGACCATAAGCACTACCGTGAAATTACGTACAATTTTCAAATTTCTTGTACTTGCTAACTTTGCGGCCTCGGGCAGCTATGTTACCATGGAGGAACCACACAACATTTGACTTTATAGGCTAGAACTGAAGTCGCGCCAACTGCTTAACTCAAAATACAGTCAAGAAAGTAGCTCTGAAGCTGAGAAACGGCATCGACCATAAGCACTAATGTGAAATTACGTACAATTTTCAAATTTCTTGTACTTGCTAACTTTGCGGCCTCGGGCAGCTATGTTACCATGGAGGAACCACACAACATTTGACTTTATAGGCTAGAACTGAAGTCGCGCCAACTGTTTAACTCAAAATACAGTCAAGAAAATAGCTCTGAAGCTGAGAAACGGGATCGACCATAAGCACTAATGTGAAATTACGTACAATTTTCAAATTTCTTGTACTTGCTAACTTTGCGGCCTCGGGCAGCTATGTTACCATGGAGGAATCACACAAGATTTGACTTTTAAGGCTAGAACTGAAGTCGCGCCAACTGCGTAACTCAAAATACAGTCAAGAAAGTAGCTCTGAAGCTGAGAAACGGCATCGACCATAAGCACTACCGTGAAATTACGTACAATTTTCAAATTTCTTGTACTTGCTAACTTTGCGGCCTCGGGCAGCTATGTTACCATGGAGGAATCACACAAGATTTGACTTTAAGGCTAGAACTGAAGTCGCGCCAACTGCTTAACTCAAAATACAGTTAAGAAAGTAGCTCTGAAGCCGAGAAACGGGATCGACCATAAGCACTAATGTGAAATTACGTACAATTTTCAAATTTCTTGTACTTGCTAACTTTGCGGCCTCGGGCAGCTATGTTACCATGGAGGAACCACACAACATTTGACTTTATAGGCTAGAACTGAAGTCGCGCCAACTGCTTAACTCAAAATACAGTCAAGAAAGTAGCTCTGAAGCTGAGAAACGGCATCGACCATAAGCACTACCGTGAAATTACGTACAATTTTCAAATTTCTTGTACTTGCTAACTTTGCGGCCTCGGGCAGCTATGTTACCATGGAGGAATCACACAAGATTTGACTTTTAAGGCTAGAACTGAAGTCGCGCCAACTGCTTAACTCAAAATACAGTCAAGAAAGTAGCTCTGAAGCTGAGAAACGGCATCGACCATAAGCACTACCGTGAAATTACGTACAATTTTCAAATTTCTTGTACTTGCTAACTTTGCGGCCTCGGGCAGCTATGTTACCATGGAGGAATCACACAAGATTTGACTTTTAAGGCTAGAACTGAAGTCGGGCCAACTGCTTAACTCAAAATACAGTCAAGAAAGTAGCTCTGAAGCTGAGAAACGGCATCGACCATAAGCACTACCGTGAAATTACGTACAATTTTCAAATTTCTTGTACTTGCTAACTTTGCGACCTCGGGCAGCTATGTTACCATGGAGAAATCACACAAGATTTGACTTTTAAGGCTAGAACTGAAGTCGCGCCAACTGCGTAACTCAGAATACAGTCAAGAAAGTAGCTCTGAAGCTGAGAAACGGCATCGACCATAAGCACTACCGTGAAATTACGTACAATTTTCAAATTTCTTGTACTTGCTAACTTTGCGGCCTCGGGCAGCTATGTTACCATGGAGGAATCACACAAGATTTGACTTTTAAGGCTAGAACTGAAGTCGCGCCAACTGCGTAACTCAAAATACAGTCAAGAAAGTAGCTCTGAAGCTGAGAAACGGCATCGACCATAAGCACTACCGTGAAATTACGTACAATTTTCAAATTTCTTGTACTTGCTAACTTTGCGGCCTCGGGCAGCTATGTTACCATGGAGGAACCACACAACATTTGACTTTATAGGCTAGAACTGAAGTCGCGCCAACTGCTTAACTCAAAATACAGTCAAGAAAATAGCTCTGAAGCTGAGAAACGGCATCGACCATAAGCACTACCGTGAAATTACGTACAATTTTCAAATTTCTTGTACTTGCTAACTTTGCGGCCTCGGGCAGCTATGTTACCAGGGAGGAATCACACAAGATTTGACTTTTAAGGCTAGAACTGAAGTCGCGCCAACTGCGTAACTCAAAATACAGTCAAGAAAGTAGCTCTGAAGCTGAGAAACGGCATCGACCATAAGCACTACCGTGAAATTACGTACAATTTTCAAATTTCTTGTACTTGCTAACTTTGCGGCCTCGGGCAGCTATGTTACCATGGAGGAATCACACAAGATTTGACTTTTAAGGCTAGAACTGAAGTCGCGCCAACTGCGTAACTCAAAATACAGTCAAGAAAGTAGCTCTGAAGCCGAGAAACGGGATCGACCATAAGCACTAATGTGAAATTACGTACAATTTTCAAATTTCTTGTACTTGCTAACTTTGCGGCCTCGGGCAGCTATGTTACCATGGAGGAATCACACAAGATTTGACTTTTAAGGCTAGAACTGAAGTCGCGCCAACTGCGTAACTCAAAATACAGTCAAGAAAGTAGCTCTGAAGCCGAGAAACGGGATCGACCATAAGCACTAATGTGAAATTACGTACAATTTTCAAATTTCTTGTACTTGCTAACTTTGCGGCCTCGGGCAGCTATGTTACCATGGAGGAATCACACAAGATTTGACTTTTAAGGCTAGAACTGAAGTCGCGCCAACTGCGTAACTCAAAATACAGTCAAGAAAGTAGCTCTGAAGCTGAGAAACGGCATCGACCATAAGCACTAATGTGAAATTACGTACAATTTTCAAATTTCTTGTACTTGCTAAATTTGCGGCCTCGGGCAGCTATGTTACCATGGAGGAACCACACAACATTTGACTTTATAGGCTAGAACTGAAGTCGCGCCAACTGCTTAACTCAAAATACAGTCAAGAAAATAGCTCTGAAGCTGAGAAACGGGATCGACCATAAGCACTAATGTGAAATTACGTACAATTTTCAAATTTCTTGTACTTGCTAACTTTGCGGCCTCGGGCAGCTATGTTACCATGGAGGAATCACACAAGATTTGACTTTTGAGGCTAGAACTGAAGTCGCGCCAACTGCTTAACTCAAAATACAGTTAAGAAAGTAGCTCTGAAGCCGAGAAACGGGATCGACCATAAGCACTAATGTGAAATTACGTACAATTTTCAAATTTCTTGTACTTGCTAACTTTGCGGCCTCGGGCAGCTATGTTACCATGGAGGAACCACACAACATTTGACTTTATAGACTAGAACTGAAGTCGCGCCAACTGCTTAACTCAAAATACAGTCAAGAAAGTAGCTCTGAAGCTGAGAAACGGCATCGACCATAAGCACTACCGTGAAATTACGTACAATTTTCAAATTTCTTGTACTTGCTAACTTTGCGGCCTCGGGCAGCTATGTTACCATGGAGGAATCACACAAGATTTGACTTTTAAGGCTAGAACTGAAGTCGCGCCAACTGCGTAACTCAAAATACAGTCAAGAAAGTAGCTCTGAAGCTGAGAAACGGCATCGACCATAAGCACTACCGTGAAATTACGTACAATTTTCAAATTTCTTGTACTTGCTAACTTTGCGGCCTCGGGCAGCTATGTTACCATGGAGGAATCACACAAGATTTGACTTTATAGGCTAGAACTGAAGTCGCGCCAACTGCTTAACTCAAAATACAGTCAAGAAAGTAGCTCTGAAGCTGAGAAACGGCATCGACCATAAGCACTACCGTGAAATTACGTACAATTTTCAAATTTCTTGTACTTGCTAACTTTGCGGCCTCGGGCAGCTATGTTACCATGGAGGAATCACACAAGATTTGACTTTTAAGGCTAGAACTGAAGTCGCGCCAACTGCTTAACTCAAAATACAGTCAAGAAAGTAGCTCTGAAGCTGAGAAACGGCATCGACCATAAGCACTACCGTGAAATTACGTACAATTTTCAAATTTCTTGTACTTGCTAACTTTGCGGCCTCGGGCAGCTATGTTACCATGGAGGAATCACACAAGATTTGACTTTTAAGGCTAGAACTGAAGTCGCGCCAACTGCTTAACTCAAAATACAGTCAAGAAAGTAGCTCTGAAGCTGAGAAACGGCATCGACCATAAGCACTACCGTGAAATTACGTACAATTTTCAAATTTCTTGTACTTGCTAAATTTGCGGCCTCGGGCAGCTATGTTACCATGGAGGAACCACACAACATTTGACTTTATAGGCTAGAACTGAAGTCGCGCCAACTGCTTAACTCAAAATACAGTCAAGAAAATAGCTCTGAAGCTGAGAAACGGGATCGACCATAAGCACTAATGTGAAATTACGTACAATTTTCAAATTTCTTGTACTTGCTAACTTTGCGGCCTCGGGCAGCTATGTTACCATGGAGGAATCACACAAGATTTGACTTTTAAGGCTAGAACTGAAGTCGCGCCAACTGCGTAACTCAAAATACAGTCAAGAAAGTAGCTCTGAAGCTGAGAAACGGCATCGACCATAAGCACTACCGTGAAATTACGTACAATTTTCAAATTTCTTGTACTTGCTAACTTTGCGGCCTCGGGCAGCTATGTTACCATGGAGGAATCACACAAGATTTGACTTTTAAGGGTAGAACTGAAGTCGCGCCAACTGCTTAACTCAAAATACAGTCAAGAAAGTAGCTCTGAAGCTGAGAAACGGCATCGACCATAAGCACTACCGTGAAATTACGTACAATTTTCAAATTTCTTGTACTTGCTAACTTTGCGGCCTCGGGCAGCTATGTTACCATGGAGGAATCACACAAGATTTGACTTTTAAGGCTAGAACTGAAGTCGCGCCAACTGCTTAACTCAAAATACAGTCAAGAAAGTAGCTCTGAAGCTGAGAAACGGCATCGACCATAAGCACTACCGTGAAATTACGTACAATTTTCAAATTTCTTGTACTTGCTAACTTTGCGGCCTCGGGCAGCTATGTTACCATGGAGGAACCACACAACATTTGACTTTATAGGCTAGAACTGAAGTCGCGCCAACTGCTTAACTCAAAATACAGTCAAGAAAATAGCTCTGAAGCTGAGAAACGGGATCGACCATAAGCACTAATGTGAAATTACGTACAATTTTCAAATTTCTTGTACTTGCTAACTTTGCGGCCTCGGGCAGCTATGTTACCATGGAGGAATCACACAAGATTTGACTTTTAAGGCTAGAACTGAAGTCGCGCCAACTGCGTAACTCAAAATACAGTCAAGAAAGTAGCTCTGAAGCTGAGAAACGGCATCGACCATAAGCACTACCGTGAAATTACGTACAATTTTCAAATTTCTTGTACTTGCTAACTTTGCGGCCTCGGGCAGCTATGTTACCATGGAGGAATCACACAAGATTTGACTTTTAAGGCTAGAACTGAAGTCGCGCCAACTGCGTAACTCAAAATACAGTCAAGAAAGTAGCTCTGAAGCTGAGAAACGGCATCGACCATAAGCACTACAGTGAAATTACGTACAATTTTCAAATTTCTTGTACTTGCTAACTTTGCGGCCTCGGGCAGCTATGTTACCATGGAGGAACCACACAACATTTGACTTTATAGGCTAGAACTGAAGTCGCGCCAACTGCGTAACTCAAAATACAGTCAAGAAAGTAGCTCTGAAGCTGAGAAACGGCATCGACCATAAGCACTACCGTGAAATTACGTACAATTTTCAAATTTCTTGTACTTGCTAACTTTGCGGCCTCGGGCAGCTATGTTACCATGGAGGAATCACACAAGATTTGACTTTTAAAGCTAGAACTGAAGTCGCGCCAACTGCGTAACTCAAAATACAGTCAAGAAAGTAGCTCTGAAGCCGAGAAACGGGATCGACCATAAGCACTAATGTGAAATTACGTACAATTTTCAAATTTCTTGTACTTGCTAACTTTGCGGCCTCGGGCAGCTATGTTACCATGGAGGAATCACACAAGATTTGACTTTTAAGGCTAGAACTGAAGTCGCGCCAACTGCGTAACTCAAAATACAGTCAAGAAAGTAGCTCTGAAGCCGAGAAACGGGATCGACCATAAGCACTAATGTGAAATTACGTACAATTTTCAAATTTCTTGTACTTGCTAACTTTGCGGCCTCGGGCAGCTATGTTACCATGGAGGAATCACACAAGATTTGACTTTTAAGGCTAGAACTGAAGTCGCGCCAACTGCGTAACTCAAAATACAGTCAAGAAAGTAGCTCTGAAGCTGAGAAACGGCATCGACCATAAGCACTAATGTGAAATTACGTACAATTTTCAAATTTCTTGTACTTGCTAAATTTGCGGCCTCGGGCAGCTATGTTACCATGGAGGAACCACACAACATTTGACTTTATAGGCTAGAACTGAAGTCGCGCCAACTGCTTAACTCAAAATACAGTCAAGAAAATAGCTCTGAAGCTGAGAAACGGGATCGACCATAAGCACTAATGTGAAATTACGTACAATTTTCAAATTTCTTGTACTTGCTAACTTTGCGGCCTCGGGCAGCTATGTTACCATGGAGGAATCACACAAGATTTGACTTTTGAGGCTAGAACTGAAGTCGCGCCAACTGCTTAACTCAAAATACAGTTAAGAAAGTAGCTCTGAAGCCGAGAAACGGGATCGACCATAAGCACTAATGTGAAATTACGTACAATTTTCAAATTTCTTGTACTTGCTAACTTTGCGGCCTCGGGCAGCTATGTTACCATGGAGGAACCACACAACATTTGACTTTATAGACTAGAACTGAAGTCGCGCCAACTGCTTAACTCAAAATACAGTCAAGAAAGTAGCTCTGAAGCTGAGAAACGGCATCGACCATAAGCACTACCGTGAAATTACGTACAATTTTCAAATTTCTTGTACTTGCTAACTTTGCGGCCTCGGGCAGCTATGTTACCATGGAGGAATCACACAAGATTTGACTTTTAAGGCTAGAACTGAAGTCGCGCCAACTGCGTAACTCAAAATACAGTCAAGAAAGTAGCTCTGAAGCTGAGAAACGGCATCGACCATAAGCACTACCGTGAAATTACGTACAATTTTC
Organism: Merodon equestris; assembly: GCA_958301585.1. Classification (NCBI taxonomy): domain Eukaryota; kingdom Metazoa; phylum Arthropoda; class Insecta; order Diptera; family Syrphidae; genus Merodon; species Merodon equestris. The sequence continues at coordinate 48,320,446 of OY284415.1, read as the reverse complement.
AAATTTCTTGTACTTGCTAACTTTGCGGCCTCGGGCAGCTATGTTACCATGGAGGAATCACACAAGATTTGACTTTATAGGCTAGAACTGAAGTCGCGCCAACTGCTTAACTCAAAATACAGTCAAGAAAGTAGCTCTGAAGCTGAGAAACGGCATCGACCATAAGCACTACCGTGAAATTACGTACAATTTTCAAATTTCTTGTACTTGCTAACTTTGCGGCCTCGGGCAGCTATGTTACCATGGAGGAATCACACAAGATTTGACTTTTAAGGCTAGAACTGAAGTCGCGCCAACTGCTTAACTCAAAATACAGTCAAGAAAGTAGCTCTGAAGCTGAGAAACGGCATCGACCATAAGCACTACCGTGAAATTACGTACAATTTTCAAATTTCTTGTACTTGCTAACTTTGCGGCCTCGGGCAGCTATGTTACCATGGAGGAATCACACAAGATTTGACTTTTAAGGCTAGAACTGAAGTCGCGCCAACTGCTTAACTCAAAATACAGTCAAGAAAGTAGCTCTGAAGCTGAGAAACGGCATCGACCATAAGCACTACCGTGAAATTACGTACAATTTTCAAATTTCTTGTACTTGCTAAATTTGCGGCCTCGGGCAGCTATGTTACCATGGAGGAACCACACAACATTTGACTTTATAGGCTAGAACTGAAGTCGCGCCAACTGCTTAACTCAAAATACAGTCAAGAAAATAGCTCTGAAGCTGAGAAACGGGATCGACCATAAGCACTAATGTGAAATTACGTACAATTTTCAAATTTCTTGTACTTGCTAACTTTGCGGCCTCGGGCAGCTATGTTACCATGGAGGAATCACACAAGATTTGACTTTTAAGGCTAGAACTGAAGTCGCGCCAACTGCGTAACTCAAAATACAGTCAAGAAAGTAGCTCTGAAGCTGAGAAACGGCATCGACCATAAGCACTACCGTGAAATTACGTACAATTTTCAAATTTCTTGTACTTGCTAACTTTGCGGCCTCGGGCAGCTATGTTACCATGGAGGAATCACACAAGATTTGACTTTTAAGGGTAGAACTGAAGTCGCGCCAACTGCTTAACTCAAAATACAGTCAAGAAAGTAGCTCTGAAGCTGAGAAACGGCATCGACCATAAGCACTACCGTGAAATTACGTACAATTTTCAAATTTCTTGTACTTGCTAACTTTGCGGCCTCGGGCAGCTATGTTACCATGGAGGAATCACACAAGATTTGACTTTTAAGGCTAGAACTGAAGTCGCGCCAACTGCTTAACTCAAAATACAGTCAAGAAAGTAGCTCTGAAGCTGAGAAACGGCATCGACCATAAGCACTACCGTGAAATTACGTACAATTTTCAAATTTCTTGTACTTGCTAACTTTGCGGCCTCGGGCAGCTATGTTACCATGGAGGAACCACACAACATTTGACTTTATAGGCTAGAACTGAAGTCGCGCCAACTGCTTAACTCAAAATACAGTCAAGAAAATAGCTCTGAAGCTGAGAAACGGGATCGACCATAAGCACTAATGTGAAATTACGTACAATTTTCAAATTTCTTGTACTTGCTAACTTTGCGGCCTCGGGCAGCTATGTTACCATGGAGGAATCACACAAGATTTGACTTTTAAGGCTAGAACTGAAGTCGCGCCAACTGCGTAACTCAAAATACAGTCAAGAAAGTAGCTCTGAAGCTGAGAAACGGCATCGACCATAAGCACTACCGTGAAATTACGTACAATTTTCAAATTTCTTGTACTTGCTAACTTTGCGGCCTCGGGCAGCTATGTTACCATGGAGGAATCACACAAGATTTGACTTTTAAGGCTAGAACTGAAGTCGCGCCAACTGCGTAACTCAAAATACAGTCAAGAAAGTAGCTCTGAAGCTGAGAAACGGCATCGACCATAAGCACTACAGTGAAATTACGTACAATTTTCAAATTTCTTGTACTTGCTAACTTTGCGGCCTCGGGCAGCTATGTTACCATGGAGGAACCACACAACATTTGACTTTATAGGCTAGAACTGAAGTCGCGCCAACTGCTTAACTCAAAATACAGTCAAGAAAATAGCTCTGAAGCCGAGAAACGGCATCGACCATAAGCACTACCGTGAAATTACGTACAATTTTCAAATTTCTTGTACTTGCTAACTTTGCGGCCTCGGGCAGCTTTGTTACCATGGAGGAACCACACAACATTTGACTTTATAGGCTAGAACTGAAGTCGCGCCAACTGCTTAACTCAAAATACAGTTAAGAAAGTAGCTCTGAAGCCGAGAAACGGGATCGACCATAAGCACTAATGTGAAATTACGTACAATTTTCAAATTTCTTGTACTTGCTAACTTTGCGGCCTCGGGCAGCTATGTTACCATGGAGGAACCACACTACATTTGACTTTATGGGCTAGAACTGAAGTCGCGCCAACTGCTTAACTCAAAATACAGTCAAGAAAATTGCTCTGAAGCCGAGAAACGGCATCGACCATAAGCACTACCGTGAAATTACGTACAATTTTCAAATTTCTTGTACTTGCTAACTTTGCGACCTCGGGCAGCTATGTTACCATGGAGGAACCACACAACATTTGACTTTATAGGCTAGAACTGAAGTCGCGCCAACTGCTTAACTCAAAATACAGTCAAGAAAATAGCTCTGAAGCCGAGAAACGGCATCGACCATAAGCACTACCGTGAAATTACTTACAATTTTCAAATTTCTTGTACTTGCTAACTTTGTGACCTCGGGCAGCTATGTTACCATGAAGGAATCACACAAGATTTTACTTTTAAGGCTAGAACTGAAGTCGCGCCAACTGCTTAACTCAAAATACAGTCAAGAAAGTAGCTCTGAAGCTGAGAAACGGCATCGACCATAAGCACTACCGTGAAATTACGTACAATTTTCAAATTTCTTGTACTTGCTAACTTTGCGGCCTCGGGCAGCTATGTTACCATGGAGGAATCACACAAGATTTGACCTTTAAGGCTAGAACTGAAGTCGCGCCAACTGCTTAACTCAAAATACAGTTAAGAAAGTAGCTCTGAAGCCGAGAAACGGGATCGACCATAAGCACTAATGTGAAATTACGTACAATTTTCAAATTTCTTGTACTTGCTAACTTTGCGGCCTCGGGCAGCTATGTTACCATGGAGGAACCACACTACATTTGACTTTATGGGCTAGAACTGAAGTCGCGCCAACTGCTTAACTCAAAATACAGTCAAGAAAATTGCTCTGAAGCCGAGAAACGGCATCGACCATAAGCACTACCGTGAAATTACGTACAATTTTCAAATTTCTTGTACTTGCTAACTTTGCGGCCTCGGGCAGCTATGTTACCATGGAGGAACCACACAACATTTGACTTTATAGGCTAGAACTGAAGTCGCGCCAACTGCTTAACTCAAAATACAGTCAAGAAAATAGCTCTGAAGCCGAGAAACGGCATCGACCATAAGCACTACCGTGAAATTACGTACAATTTTCAAATTTCTTGTACTTGCTAACTTTGCGGCCTCGGGCAGCTATGTTACCATGGAGGAACCACACAACATTTGACTTTATAGGCTAGAACTGAAGTCGCGCCAACTGCTTAACTCAAAATACAGTCAAGAAAGTAGCTCTGAAGCCGAGAAACGGCATCGACCATAAGCACTAATGTGAAATTACGTACAATTTTCAAATTTCTTGTACTTGCTAACTTTGCGACCTCGGGCAGCTATGTTACCATGGAGGAACCACACAACATTTGACTTTATAGGTTAGAACTGAAGTCGCGCCAACTGCTTAACTCAAAATACAGTCAAGAAAATAGCTCTGAAGCCGAGAAACGGCATCGACCATAAGCACTACCGTGAAATTACTTACAATTTTCAAATTTCTTGTACTTGCTAACTTTGCGACCTCGGGCAGCTATGTTACCATGGAGGAATCACACAAGATTTGACTTTTAAGGCTAGAACTGAAGTCGCGCCAACTGCTTAACTCAAAATACAGTCAAGAAAATAGCTCTGAAGCCGAGAAACGGCATCGACCATAAGCACTACCGTGAAATTACGTACAATTTTCAAATTTCTTGTACTTGCTAACTTTGCGGCCTCGGGCAGCTTTGTTACCATGGAGGAACCACACAACATTTGACTTTATAGGCTAGAACTGAAGTCGCGCCAACTGCTTAACTCAAAATACAGTCAAGAAAATAGCTCTGAAGCTGAGAAACGGGATCGACCATAAGCACTACCGTGAAATTACGTACAATTTTCAAATTTCTTGTACTTGCTAACTTTGCGACCTCGGGCAGCTATGTTACCATGGAGGAACCACACAACATTTGACTTTATAGGCTAGAACTGAAGTCGCGCCAACTGCTTAACTCAAAATACAGTCAAGAAAATAGCTCTGAAGCCGAGAAACGGCATCGACCATAAGCACTACCGTGAAATTACTTACAATTTTCAAATTTCTTGTACTTGCTAACTTTGCGACCTCGGGCAGCTATGTTACCATGAAGGAATCACACAAGATTTTACTTTTAAGGCTAGAACTGAAGTCGCGCCAACTGCTTAACTCAAAATACAGTCAAGAAAGTAGCTCTGAAGCTGAGAAACGGCATCGACCATAAGCACTACCGTGAAATTACGTACAATTTTCAAATTTCTTGTACTTGCTAACTTTGCGGCCTCGGGCAGCTATGTTACCATGGAGGAATCACACAAGATTTGACCTTTAAGGCTAGAACTGAAGTCGCGCCAACTGCTTAACTCAAAATACAGTTAAGAAAGTAGCTCTGAAGCCGAGAAACGGGATCGACCATAAGCACTAATGTGAAATTACGTACAATTTTCAAATTTCTTGTACTTGCTAACTTTGCGGCCTCGGGCAGCTATGTTACCATGGAGGAACCACACTACATTTGACTTTATGGGCTAGAACTGAAGTCGCGCCAACTGCTTAACTCAAAATACAGTCAAGAAAATTGCTCTGAAGCCGAGAAACGGCATCGACCATAAGCACTACCGTGAAATTACGTACAATTTTCAAATTTCTTGTACTTGCTAACTTTGCGGCCTCGGGCAGCTATGTTACCATGGAGGAACCACACAACATTTGGCTTTATAGGCTAGAACTGAAGTCGCGCCAACTGCTTAACTCAAAATACAGTCAAGAAAATAGCTCTGAAGCCGAGAAACGGCATCGACCATAAGCACTACCGTGAAATTACGTACAATTTTCAAATTTCTTGTACTTGCTAACTTTGCGGCCTCGGGCAGCTATGTTACCATGGAGGAACCACACAACATTTGACTTTATAGGCTAGAACTGAAGTCGCGCCAACTGCTTAACTCAAAATACAGTCAAGAAAGTAGCTCTGAAGCCGAGAAACGGCATCGACCATAAGCACTAATGTGAAATTACGTACAATTTTCAAATTTCTTGTACTTGCTAACTTTGCGACCTCGGGCAGCTATGGTACCATGGAGGAACCACACAACATTTGACTTTATAGGTTAGAACTGAAGTCGCGCCAACTGCTTAACTCAAAATACAGTCAAGAAAATAGCTCTGAAGCCGAGAAACGGCATCGACCATAAGCACTACCGTGAAATTACTTACAATTTTCAAATTTCTTGTACTTGCTAACTTTGCGACCTCGGGCAGCTATGTTACCATGGAGGAATCACACAAGATTTGACTTTTAAGGCTAGAACTGAAGTCGCGCCAACTGCTTAACTCAAAATACAGTCAAGAAAGTAGCTCTGAAGCTGAGAAACGGCATCGACCATAAGCACTACCGTGAAATTACGTACAATTTTCAAATTTCTTGTACTTGCTAACTTTGCGGCCTCGGGCAGCTATGTTACCATGGAGGAATCACACAAGATTTGACCTTTAAGGCTAGAACTGAAGTCGCGCCAACTGCTTAACTCAAAATACAGTTAAGAAAGTAGCTCTGAAGCCGAGAAACGGGATCGACCATAAGCACTAATGTGAAATTACGTACAATTTTCAAATTTCTTGTACTTGCTAACTTTGCGGCCTCGGGCAGCTATGTTACCATGGAGGAACCACACTACATTTGACTTTATGGGCTAGAACTGAAGTCGCGCCAACTGCTTAACTCAAAATACAGTCAAGAAAATTGCTCTGAAGCCGAGAAACGGCATCGACCATAAGCACTACCGTGAAATTACGTACAATTTTCAAATTTCTTGTACTTGCTAACTTTGCGGCCTCGGGCAGCTATGTTACCATGGAGGAACCACACAACATTTGACTTTATAGGCTAGAACTGAAGTCGCGCCAACTGCTTAACTCAAAATACAGTCAAGAAAGTAGATCTGAAGCCGAGAAACGGCATCGACCATAAGCACTAATGTGAAATTACGTACAATTTTCAAATTTCTTGTACTTGCTAACTTTGCGACCTCGGGCAGCTATGTTACCATGGAGGAATCACACAAGATTTGACTATTAAGGCTAGAACTGAAGTCGCGCCAACTGCTTAACTCAAAATACAGTCAAGAAAGTAGCTCTGAAGCTGAGAAACGGGATCGACCATAAGCACTACCGTGAAATTACGTACAATTTTCAAATTTCTTGTACTTGCTAACTTTGCGACCTCGGGCAGCTATGTTACCATGGAGGAATCACACAAGATTTGACTTTTAAGGCTAGAACTGAAGTCGTGCCAACTGCTTAACTCAAAATACAGTCAAGAAAATAGCTCTGAAGCTGAGAAACGGCATCGACCATAAGCACTACCGTGAAATTACATACAATTTTCAAATTTCTTGTACTTGCTAACTTTGCGACCTCGGGCAGCTATGATACCATGGAGGAACCACACAACATTTGACTTTATAGGCTAGAACTGAAGTCGCGCCAACTGCTTAACTCAAAATACAGTCAAGAAAGTAGCTCTGAAGCCGAGAAACGGCATCGACCATAAGCACTACCGTGAAATTACGTACAATTTTCAAATTTCTTGTACTTGCTAACTTTGCGACCTCGGGCAGCTATGTTACCATGGAGGAACCACACAACATTTGGCTTTATAGGCTAGAACTGAAGTCGCGCCAACTGCTTAACTCAAAATACAGTCAAGAAAGTAGCTCTGAAGCTGAGAAACGGCATCGACCATAAGCACTAATGTGAAATTACGTACAATTTTCAAATTTCTTGTACTTGCTAACTTTGCGACCTCGGGCAGCTATGTTACCATTGAGGAATCACACAAGATTTGACTTTTAAGGCTAGAACTGAAGTCGCGCCAACTGCGTAACTCAAAATACAGTCAAGAAAGTAGCTCTGAAGCTGAGAAACGGGATCGACCATAAGCACTACCGTGAAATTACGTACAATTTTCAAATTTCTTGTACTTGCTAACTTTGCGACCTCGGGCAGCTATGTTACCATGGAGGAACCACACAACATTTGACTTTATAGGCTAGAACTGAAGTCGCGCCAACTGCTTAACTCAAAATACAGTCAAGAAAGTAGCTCTGAAGCTGAGAAACGGCATCGACCATAAGCACTAATGTGAAATTACGTACAATTTTCAAATTTCTTGTACTTGCTAACTTTGCGACCTCGGGCAGCTATGTTACCATTGAGGAAACACACAACATTTGACTTTATAGGCTAGAACTGAAGTCGCGCCAACTGCTTAACTCAAAATACAGTCAAGAAAGTAGCTCTGAAGCTGAGAAACGGCATCGACCATAAGCACTAATGTGAAATTACGTACAATTTTCAAATTTCTTGTACTTGCTAACTTTGCGACCTCGGGCAGCTATGTTACCATGGAGGAACCACACTACATTTGACTTTATGGGCTAGAACTGAAGTCGCGCCAACTGCTTAACTCAAAATACAGTCAAGACAATAGCTCTGAAGCCGAGAAACGGGATCGACCATAAGCACTACCGTGAAATTACGAACAATTTTCAAATTTCTTGTACTTGCTAACTTTGCGACCTCGGGCAGCTATGTTACCATGGGGGAATCACACAAGATTTGACTTTTAAGGCTAGAACTGAAGTCGCGCCAACTGCTTAACTCAAAATACAGTCAAGAAAGTAGCTCTGAAGCTGAGAAACGGCATCGACCATAAGCACTACCGTGAAATTACGTACAATTTTCAAATTTCTTGTACTTGCTAACTTTGCGACCTCGGGCAGCTATGTTACCATGGAGGAACCACACAACATTTGACTTTATAGGCTAGAACTGAAGTCGCGCCAACTGCTTAACTCAAAATACAGTCAAGAAAGTAGCTCTGAAGCCGAGAAACGGCATCGACCATAAGCACTACCGTGAAATTACGTACAATTTTCAAATTTCTTGTACTTGCTAACTTTGCGACCTCGGGCAGCTATGTTACCATGGAGGAACCACACAACATTTGACTTTATAGGCTAGAACTGAAGTCGCGCCAACTGCTTAACTCAAAATACAGTCAAGAAAGTAGCTCTGAAGCTGAGAAACGGCATCGACCATAAGCACTAATGTGAAATTACGTACAATTTTCAAATTTCTTGTACTTGCTAACTTTGCGACCTCGGGCAGCTATGTTACCATTGAGGAATCACACAAGATTTGACTTTTAAGGCTAGAACTGAAGTCGCGCCAACTGCTTAACTCAAAATACAGTCAAGAAAGTAGCTCTGAAGCTGAGAAACGGCATCGACCATAAGCACTACCGTGAAATTACGTACAATTTTCAAATTTCTTGTACTTGCTAACTTTGCGGCCTCGGGCAGCTATGTTACCATGGAGGAATCACACAAGATTTGACCTTTAAGGCTAGAACTGAAGTCGCGCCAACTGCTTAGCTCAAAATACAGTTAAGAAAGTAGCTCTGAAGCCGAGAAACGGGATCGACCATAAGCACTAATGTGAAATTACGTACAATTTTCAAATTTCTTGTACTTGCTAACTTTGCGGCCTCGGGCAGCTATGTTACCATGGAGGAACCACACTACATTTGACTTTATGGGCTAGAACTGAAGTCGCGCCAACTGCTTAACTCAAAATACAGTCAAGAAAATAGCTCTGAAGCCGAGAAACGGGATCGACCATAAGCACTACCGTGAAATTACGAACAATTTTCAAATTTCTTGTACTTGCTAACTTTGCGACATCGGGCAGCTATGTTACCATGGGGGAATCACACAAGATTTGACTTTTAAGGCTAGAACTGAAGTCGCGCCAACTGCTTAACTCAAAATACAGTCAAGAAAGTAGCTCTGAAGCTGAGAAACGGCATCGACCATAAGCACTACCGTGAAATTACGTACAATTTTCAAATTTCTTGTACTTGCTAACTTTGCGACCTCGGGCAGCTATGTTACCATGGAGGAACCACACAACATTTGACTTTATAGGCTAGAACTGAAGTCGCGCCAACTGCTTAACTCAAAATACAGTCAAGAAAATAGCTCTGAAGCTCAGAAACGGCATCGACCATAAGCACTAATGTGAAATTACGTACAATTTTCAAATTTCTTGTACTTGCTAACTTTGCGACCTCGGGCAGCTATGTTACCATTGAGGAATCACACAAGATTTGACTTTTAAGGCTAGAACTGAAGTCGCGCCAACTGCTTAACTCAAAATACAGTCAAGAAAGTAGCTCTGAAGCTGAGAAACGGCATCGACCATAAGCACTACCGTGAAATTACGTACAATTTTCAAATTTCTTGTACTTGCTAACTTTGCGACCTCGGGCAGCTATGTTACCATGGAGGAACCACACAACATTTGACTTTATAGGCTAGAACTGAAGTCGCGCCAACTGCTTAACTCAAAATACAGTCAAGAAAGTAGCTCTGAAGCTGAGAAACGGCATCGACCATAAGCACTAATGTGAAATTACGTACAATTTTCAAATTTCTTGTACTTGCTAACTTTGCGACCTCGGGCAGCTATGTTACCATTGAGGAATCACACAAGATTTGACTTTTAAGGCTAGAACTGAAGTCGCGCCAACTGCTTAACTCAAAATACAGTCAAGAAAGTAGCTCTGAAGCTGAGAAACGGCATCGACCATAAGCACTACCGTGAAATTACGTACAATTTTCAAATTTCTTGTACTTGCTAACTTTGCGGCCTCGGGCAGCTATGTTACCATGGAGGAATCACACAAGATTTGACCTTTAAGGCTAGAACTGAAGTCGCGCCAACTGCTTAACTCAAAATACAGTTAAGAAAGTAGCTCTGAAGCCGAGAAACGGGATCGACCATAAGCACTAATGTGAAATTACGTACAATTTTCAAATTTCTTGTACTTGCTAACTTTGCGGCCTCGGGCAGCTATGTTACCATGGAGGAACCACACTACATTTGACTTTATGGGCTAGAACTGAAGTCGCGCCAACTGCTTAACTCAAAATACAGTCAAGAAAATAGCTCTGAAGCCGAGAAACGGGATCGACCATAAGCACTACCGTGAAATTACGAACAATTTTCAAATTTCTTGTACTTGCTAACTTTGCGACCTCGGGCAGCTATGTTACCATGGGGGAATCACACAAGATTTGACTTTTAAGGCTAGAACTGAAGTCGCGCCAGCTGCTTAACTCAAAATACAGTCAAGAAAGAAGCTCTGAAGCTGAGAAACGGCATCGACCATAAGCACTAGAGTGAAATTACGTACAATTTTCAAATTTCTTGTACTTGCTAACTTTGCGACCTCGGGCAGCTATGTTACCATGGAGGAACCACACAACATTTGACTTTATAGGCTAGAACTGAAGTCGCGCCAACTGCTTAACTCAAAATACAGTCAAGAAAGTAGCTCTGAAGCCGAGAAACGGCATCGACCATAAGCACTAATGTGAAATTACGTACAATTTTCAAATTTCTTGTACTTGCTAACTTTGCGACCTCGGGCAGCTATGTTACCATGGAGGAATCACACAAGATTTGACTTTTAAGGCTAGAACTGAAGTCGCGCCAACTGCTTAACTCAAAATACAGTCAAGAAAGTAGCTCTGAAGCTGAGAAACGGCATCGACCATAAGCACTACCGTGAAATTACGTACAATTTTCAAATTTCTTGTACTTGCTAACTTTGCGACCTCGGGCAGCTATGTTACCATTGAGGAATCACACAAGATTTGACTTTTAAGGCTAGAACTGAAGTCGCGCCAACTGCTTAACTCAAAATACAGTCAAGAAAGTAGCTCTGAAGCTGAGAAACGGCATCGACCATAAGCACTACCGTGAAATTACATACAATTTTCAAATTTCTTGTACTTGCTAACTTTGCGACCTCGGGCAGCTATGATACCATGGAGGAACCACACAACATTTGACTTTATAGGCTAGAACTGAAGTCGCGCCAACTGCTTAACTCAAAATACAGTCAAGAAAGTAGCTCTGAAGCTGAGAAACGGCATCGACCATAAGCACTACCGTGAAATTACGTACAATTTTCAAATTTCTTGTACTTGCTAACTTTGCGACCTCGGGCAGCTATGTTACCATGGAGGAACCACACAACATTTGACTTTATAGGCTAGAACTGAAGTCGCGCCAACTGCGTAACTCAAAATACAGTCAAGAAAGTAGCTCTGAAGCTGAGAAACGGGATCGACCATAAGCACTACCGTGAAATTACGTACAATTTTCAAATTTCTTGTACTTGCTAACTTTGCGACCTCGGGCAGCTATGTTACCATGGAGGAATCAGACAAGATTTGACTTTTAAGGCTAGAACTGAAGTCGCGCCAACTGCTTAACTCAAAATACAGTCAAGAAAGTAGCTCTGAAGCTGAGAAACGGGATCGACCATAAGCACTACCGTGAAATTACGTACAATTTTCAAATTTCTTGTACTTGCTAACTTTGCGACCTCGGGCAGCTATGTTACCATGGAGGAATCACACAAGATTTGACTTTTAAGGCTAGAACTGAAGTCGCGCCAACTGCTTAACTCAAAATACAGTCAAGAAAGTAGCTCTGAAGCTGAGAAACGGCATCGACCATAAGCACTACCGTGAAATTACGTACAATTTTCAAATTTCTTGTACTTGCTAACTTTGCGACCTCGGGCAGCTATGTTACCATGGAGGAACCACACAACATTTGACTTTACAGGCTAGAACTGAAGTCGCGCCAACTGCTTAACTCAAAATACAGTCAAGAAAGTAGCTCTGAAGCTGAGAAACGGCATCGACCATAAGCACTAATGTGAAATTACGTACAATTTTCAAATTTCTTGTACTTGCTAACTTTGCGACCTCGGGCAGCTATGTTACCATTGAGGAATCACACAAGATTTGACTTTTAAGGCTAGAACTGAAGTCGCGCCAACTGCTTAACTCAAAATACAGTCAAGAAAGTAGCTCTGAAGCTGAGAAGCGGCATCGACCATAAGCACTACCGTGAAATTACGTACAATTTTCAAATTTCTTGTACTTGCTAACTTTGCGGCCTCGGGCAGCTATGTTACCATGGAGGAACCACACTACATTTGACTTTATGGGCTAGAACTGAAGTCGCGCCAACTGCTTAACTCAAAATACAGTCAAGAAAATAGCTCTGAAGCCGAGAAACGGGATCGACCATAAGCACTACCGTGAAATTACGAACAATTTTCAAATTTCTTGTACTTGCTAACTTTGCGACCTCGGGCAGCTATGTTACCATGGGGGAATCACACAAGATTTGACTTTTAAGGCTAGAACTGAAGTCGCGCCAACTGCTTAACTCAAAATACAGTCACGAAAGTAGCTCTGCAGCTGAGAAACGGCATCGACCATAAGCACTACCGTGAAATTACGTACAATTTTCAAATTTCTTGTACTTGCTAACTTTGCGACCTCGGGCAGCTATGTTACCATGGAGGAACCACACAACATTTGACTTTATAGGCTAGAACTGAAGTCGCGCCAACTGCTTAACTCAAAATACAGTCAAGAAAGTAGCTCTGAAGCCGAGAAACGGGATCGACCATAAGCACTAATGTGAAATTACGTACAATTTTCAAATTTCTTGTACTTGCTAACTTTGCGACCTCGGGCAGCTATGTTACCATGGAGGAATCACACAAGATTTGACTTTTAAGGCTAGAACTGAAGTCGCGCCAACTGCTTAACTCAAAATACAGTCAAGAAAGTAGCTCTGAAGCTGAGAAACGGCATCGACCATAAGCACTACCGTGAAATTACGTACAATTTTCAAATTTCTTGTACTTGCTAACTTTGCGGCCTCGGGCAGCTATGTTACCATGGAGGAATCACACAAGATTTGACCTTTAAGGCTAGAACTGAAGTCGCGCCAACTGCTTAACTCAAAATACAGTTAAGAAAGTAGCTCTGAAGCCGAGAAACGGGATCGACCATAAGCACTAATGTGAAATTACGTACAATTTTCAAATTTCTTGTACTTGCTAACTTTGCGGCCTCGGGCAGCTATGTTACCATGGAGGAACCACACTACATTTGACTTTATGGGCTAGAACTGAAGTCGCGCCAACTGCTTAACTCAAAATACAGTCAAGAAAATAGCTCTGAAGCCGAGAAACGGGATCGACCATAAGCACTACCGTGAAATTACGAACAATTTTCAAATTTCTTGTACTTGCTAACTTTGCGACCTCGGGCAGCTATGTTACCATGGGGGAATCACACAAGATTTGACTTTTAAGGCTAGAACTGAAGTCGCGCCAACTGCTTAACTCAAAATACAGTCAAGAAAGTAGCTCTGAAGCTGAGAAACGGCATCGACCATAAGCACTACCGTGAAATTACGTACAATTTTCAAATTTCTTGTACTTGCTAACTTTGCGACCTCGGGCAGCTATGTTACCATGGAGGAACCACACAACATTTGACTTTATAGGCTAGAACTGAAGTCGCGCCAACTGCTTAACTCAAAATACAGTCAAGAAAGTAGCTCTGAAGCCGAGAAACGGCATCGACCATAAGCACTAATGTGAAATTACGTACAATTTTCAAATTTCTTGTACTTGCTAACTTTGCGACCTCGGGCAGCTATGTTACCATGGAGGAATCACACAAGATTTGACTTTTAAGGCTAGAACTGAAGTCGCGCCAACTGCTTAACTCAAAATACAGTCAAGAAAGTAGCTCTGAAGCTGAGAAACGGCATCGACCATAAGCACTACCGTGAAATTACGTACAATTTTCAAATTTCTTGTACTTGCTAACTTTGCGACCTCGGGCAGCTATGTTACCATTGAGGAATCACACAAGATTTGACTTTTAAGGCTAGAACTGAAGTCGCGCCAACTGCTTAACTCAAAATACAGTCAAGAAAGTAGCTCTGAAGCTGAGAAACGGCATCGACCATAAGCACTACCGTGAAATTACGTACAATTTTCAAATTTCTTGTACTTGCTAACTTTGCGACCTCGGGCAGCTATGTTACCATGGAGGAATCACACAAGATTTGACTTTTAAGGCTAGAACTGAAGTCGCGCCAACTGCTTAACTCAAAATACAGTCAAGAAAGTAGCTCTGAAGCTGAGAAACGGCATCGACCATAAGCACTAATGTGAAATTACGTACAATTTTCAAATTTCTTGTACTTGCTAACTTTGCGACCTCGGGCAGCTATGTTACCATTGAGGAATCACACAAGATTTGACTTTTAAGGCTAGAACTGAAGTCGCGCCAACTGCTTAACTCAAAATACAGTCAAGAAAGTAGCTCTGAAGCTGAGAAACGGCATCGACCATAAGCACTACCGTGAAATTACGTACAATTTTCAAATTTCTTGTACTTGCTAACTTTGCGACCTCGGGCAGCTATGTTACCATGGAGGAACCACACAACATTTGACTTTATAGGCTAGAACTGAAGTCGCGCCAACTGCTTAACTCAAAATACAGTCAAGAAAGTAGCTCTGAAGCTGAGAAACGGCATCGACCATAAGCACTAATGTGAAATTACGTACAATTTTCAAATTTCTTGTACTTGCTAACTTTGCGACCTCGGGCAGCTATGTTACCATTGAGGAATCACACAAGATTTGACTTTTAAGGCTAGAACTGAAGTCGCGCCAACTGCTTAACTCAAAATACAGTCAAGAAAGTAGCTCTGAAGCTGAGAAACGGCATCGACCATAAGCACTACCGTGAAATTACGTACAATTTTCAAATTTCTTGTACTTGCTAACTTTGCGGCCTCGGGCAGCTATGTTACCATGGAGGAATCACACAAGATTTGACCTTTAAGGCTAGAACTGAAGTCGCGCCAACTGCTTAACTCAAAATACAGTTAAGAAAGTAGCTCTGAAGCCGAGAAACGGGATCGACCATAAGCACTAATGTGAAATTACGTACAATTTTCAAATTTCTTGTACTTGCTAACTTTGCGGCCTCGGGCAGCTATGTTACCATGGAGGAACCACACTACATTTGACTTTATGGGCTAGAACTGAAGTCGCGCCAACTGCTTAACTCAAAATACAGTCAAGAAAATAGCTCTGAAGCCGAGAAACGGGATCGACCATAAGCACTACCGTGAAATTACGAACAATTTTCAAATTTCTTGTACTTGCTAACTTTGCGACCTCGGGCAGCTATGTTACCATGGGGGAATCACACAAGATTTGACTTTTAAGGCTAGAACTGAAGTCGCGCCAACTGCTTAACTCAAAATACAGTCACGAAAGTAGCTCTGCAGCTGAGAAACGGCATCGACCATAAGCACTAATGTGAAATTACGTACAATTTTCAAATTTCTTGTACTTGCTAACTTTGCGACCTCGGGCAGCTATGTTACCATGGAGGAACCACACAACATTTGACTTTATAGGCTAGAACTGAAGTCGCGCCAACTGCTTAACTCAAAATACAGTCAAGAAAGTAGCTCTGAAGCCGAGAAACGGGATCGACCATAAGCACTAATGTGAAATTACGTACAATTTTCAAATTTCTTGTACTTGCTAACTTTGCGACCTCGGGCAGCTATGTTACCATGGAGGAATCACACAAGATTTGACTTTTAAGGCTAGAACTGAAGTCGCGCCAACTGCTTAACTCAAAATACAGTCAAGAAAGTAGCTCTGAAGCTGAGAAACGGCATCGACCATAAGCACTACCGTGAAATTACATACAATTTTCAAATTTCTTGTACTTGCTAACTTTGCGACCTCGGGCAGCTATGATACCATGGAGGAACCACACAACATTTGACTTTATAGGCTAGAACTGAAGTCGCGCCAACTGCTTAACTCAAAATACAGTCAAGAAAGTAGCTCTGAAGCTGAGAAACGGCATCGACCATAAGCACTACCGTGAAATTACGTACAATTTTCAAATTTCTTGTACTTGCTAACTTTGCGACCTCGGGCAGCTATGTTACCATGGAGGAATCACACAAGATTTGACTTTTAAGGCTAGAACTGAAGTCGCGCCAACTGCTTAACTCAAAATACAGTCAAGAAAGTAGCTCTGAAGCTGAGAAACGGGATCGACCATAAGCACTACCGTGAAATTACGTACAATTTTCAAATTTCTTGTACTTGCTAACTTTGCGACCTCGGGCAGCTATGTTACCATGGAGGAATCACACAAGATTTGACTTTTAAGGCTAGAATTGAAGTCGCGCCAACTGCTTAACTCAAAATACAGTCAAGAAAGTAGCTCTGAAGTTGAGAAACGGCATCGACCATAAGCACTACCGTGAAATTACGTACAATTTTCAAATTTCTTGTACTTGCTAACTTTGCGACCTCGGGCAGCTATGTTACCATGGAGGAATCACACAAGATTTGACTTTTAAGGCTAGAACTGAAGCCGCGCCAACTGCTTAACTCAAAATACAGTCAAGAAAGTAGCTCTGAAGCTGAGAAACGGCATCGACCATAAGCACTAATGTGAAATTACGTACAATTTTCAAATTTCTTGTACTTGCTAACTTTGCGACCTCGGGCAGCTATGTTACCATTGAGGAATCACACAAGATTTGACTTTTAAGGCTAGAACTGAAGTCGCGCCAACTGCTTAACTCAAAATACAGTCAAAAAAGTGGCTCTGAAGCTGAGAAACGGCATCGACCATAAGCACTACCGTGAAATTACGTACAATTTTCAAATTTCTTGTACTTGCTAACTTTGCGACCTCGGGCAGCTATGTTACCATGGAGGAACCACACAACATTTGACTTTATAGGCTAGAACTGAAGTCGCGCCAACTGCTTAACTCAAAATACAGTCAAGAAAGTAGCTCTGAAGCTGAGAAACGGCATCGACCATAAGCACTAATGTGAAATTACGTACAATTTTCAAATTTCTTGTACTTGCTAACTTTGCGACCTCGGGCAGCTATGATACCATGGAGGAACCACACAACATTTGACTTTATAGGCTAGAACTGAAGTCGCGCCAACTGCTTAACTCAAAATACAGTCAAGAAAGTAGCTCTGAAGCTGAGAAACGGCATCGACCATAAGCACTACCGTGAAATTACGTACAATTTTCAAATTTCTTGTACTTGCTAACTTTGCGACCTCGGGCAGCTATGTTACCATGGAGGAATCACACAAGATTTGACTTTTAAGGCTAGAACTGAAGTCGCGCCAACTGCTTAACTCAAAATACAGTCAAGAAAGTAGCTCTGAAGCTGAGAAACGGGATCGACCATAAGCACTACCGTGAAATTACGTACAATTTTCAAATTTCTTGTACTTGCTAACTTTGCGACCTCGGGCAGCTATGTTACCATGGAGGAATCACACAAGATTTGACTTTTAAGGCTAGAATTGAAGTCGCGCCAACTGCTTAACTCAAAATACAGTCAAGAAAGTAGCTCTGAAGTTGAGAAACGGCATCGACCATAAGCACTACCGTGAAATTACGTACAATTTTCAAATTTCTTGTACTTGCTAACTTTGCGACCTCGGGCAGCTATGTTACCATGGAGGAATCACACAAGATTTGACTTTTAAGGCTAGAACTGAAGCCGCGCCAACTGCTTAACTCAAAATACAGTCAAGAAAGTAGCTCTGAAGCTGAGAAACGGCATCGACCATAAGCACTAATGTGAAATTACGTACAATTTTCAAATTTCTTGTACTTGCTAACTTTGCGACCTCGGGCAGCTATGTTACCATTGAGGAATCACACAAGATTTGACTTTTAAGGCTAGAACTGAAGTCGCGCCAACTGCTTAACTCAAAATACAGTCAAAAAAGTGGCTCTGAAGCTGAGAAACGGCATCGACCATAAGCACTACCGTGAAATTACGTACAATTTTCAAATTTCTTGTACTTGCTAACTTTGCGACCTCGGGCAGCTATGTTACCATGGAGGAACCACACAACATTTGACTTTATAGGCTAGAACTGAAGTCGCGCCAACTGCTTAACTCAAAATACAGTCAAGAAAGTAGCTCTGAAGCTGAGAAACGGCATCGACCATAAGCACTAATGTGAAATTACGTACAATTTTCAAATTTCTTGTACTTGCTAACTTTGCGACCTCGGGCAGCTATGTTACCATTGAGGAATCACACAAGATTTGACTTTTAAGGCTAGAACTGAAGTCGCGCCAACTGCTTAACTCAAAATACAGTCAAGAAAGTAGCTCTGAAGCTGAGAAACGGCATCGACCATAAGCACTACCGTGAAATTACGTACAATTTTCAAATTTCTTGTACTTGCTAACTTTGCGGCCTCGGGCAGCTATGTTACCATGGAGGAATCACACAAGATTTGACCTTTAAGGCTAGAACTGAAGTCGCGCCAACTGCTTAACTCAAAATACAGTTAAGAAAGTAGCTCTGAAGCCGAGAAACGGGATCGACCATAAGCACTACCGTGAAATTACATACAATTTTCAAATTTGTTGTACTTGCTAACTTTGCGACCTCGGGCAGCTATGATACCATGGAGGAACCACACAACATTTGACTTTATAGGCTAGAACTGAAGTCGCGCCAACTGCTTAACTCAAAATACAGTCAAGAAAGTAGCTCTGAAGCTGAGAAACGGCATCGACCATAAGCACTACCGTGAAATTACGTACAATTTTCAAATTTCTTGTACTTGCTAACTTTGCGACCTCGGGCAGCTATGTTACCATGGAGGAACCACACAACATTTGACTTTATAGGCTAGAACTGAAGTCGCGCCAACTGCGTAACTCAAAATACAGTCAAGAAAGTAGTTCTGAAGCTGAGAAACGGGATCGACCATAAGCACTACCGTGAAATTACGTACAATTTTCAAATTTCTTGTGCTTGCTAACTTTGCGACCTCGGGCAGCTATGTTACCATGGAGGAATCAGACAAGATTTGACTTTTAAGGCTAGAACTGAAGTCGTGCCAACTGCTTAACTCAAAATACAGTCAAGAAAGTAGCTCTGAAGCTGAGAAACGGGATCGACCATAAGCACTACCGTGAAATTACGTACAATTTTCAAATTTCTTGTACTTGCTAACTTTGCGACCTCGGGCAGCTATGTTACCATGGAGGAATCACACAAGATTTGACTTTTAAGGCTAGAACTGAAGTCGCGCCAACTGCTTAACTCAAAATACAGTCAAGAAAGTAGCTCTGAAGCTGAGAAACGGCATCGACCATAAGCACTACCGTGAAATTACGTACAATTTTCAAATTTCTTGTACTTGCTAACTTTGCGACCTCGGGCAGCTATGTTACCATGGAGGAACCACACAACATTTGACTTTATAGGCTAGAACTGAAGTCGCGCCAACTGCTTAACTCAAAATACAGTCAAGAAAGTAGCTCTGAAGCTGAGAAACGGCATCGACCATAAGCACTAATGTGAAATTACGTACAATTTTCAAATTTCTTGTACTTGCTAACTTTGCGACCTCGGGCAGCTATGTTACCATTGAGGAATCACACAAGATTTGACTTTTAAGGCTAGAACTGAAGTCGCGCCAACTGCTTAACTCAAAATACAGTCAAGAAAGTAGCTCTGAAGCCGAGAAACGGGATCGACCATAAGCACTACCGTGAAATTACGTACAATTTTCAAATTTCTTGTACTTGCTAACTTTGCGACCTCGGGCAGCTATGCTACCATGGAAGAACCACACAAGATTTGACTTAATAGGCTAGAACTGAAGTCGCGCCAACGGCTTAAATCAAAATACAGTCAAGAAAGTAGCTCTGAGGCCGAGAAACGGGATCGACCATAAGCACTACCGTGAAATTACGTACTATTTTCAAATTTCTTGTACTTGCTAACTTTGCGACCTCGGGCAGCTATGTTACTATGGAGAAAATACACAGCATTTGACTTTATAGGCCAGAACTGAAATCGCGCCAACTGCTTAACTCAAAATACCGTCAAGAAAGTAGCTCTGAAGCTGAGAAACGGGATCGACCATAAGCACTACTGTGCAATTACGTACAATTTTCAAATTTCTTGTACTTGCTAACTTTGCGACCTCGGGCAGCTACGTTACCGTGGAGGAACCAGAAAACATTTGACTTTATAGGCTAGAACTGAAGTCGCGCCAACTGCTTAAGTCAAAATACAGTCAAGAAAGTAGCTCTGAAGCCGAGAAACGGGATCGACCATAAGCACTACCGTGAAATTACGTACAATTTTCAAATTTCTTGCACTTGCTAACTTTGCGACCTCGGCAGCTATGTTACCATGGAGGAACCACACAAGATTTGACTTTATAGGCTAGCACTGAAGAGGCGCCAACTGTTTAACTCAAAATGCAGTCAAGAAAGTAGCTCTGAAGCCGAGAAACGGGATCGACCATAAGCACTACCGTGAAATTACGTACAATTTTCAAATTTCTTGTACTTGCTAAATTTGTGACCTCGGGCAGCTATGTTACCATGGAGGAATCACACAAGATCTGACTTTATAGGCTAGAACTGATGTCGCGCCAACTGCTCAACTCAAAATACAGTCAAGAAAGTAGCTCTGAAGGCGAGAGACGGGATCTACCATAAGCACTTCCGTGAAATTACGTACAATTTTCAAATTTCTTGTAATTGCTAACCTTGCGACTTCGGGCAGCTATGTTACCATGGAGGAACCACACAAGATTTGACTTTATAGGCTAGAACTGAAGTCGCGCCAACTGCCTAACTCAAAATACAGTCAAGAAAGTAGCTCTGAAGCCGAGAAACGGGATCGACCATAAGCACTACTGTGCAATTACGTACAATTTTCAAATTTCTTGTACTTGCTAACTTTGCGAGCTCGGCAGCTATGTTACCATGGAGGAACCACACAAGATTTGACTTTATAGGCTAGCACTGAAGAGGCGCCAACTGTTTAACTCAAAATGCAGTCAAGAAAGTAGTTCTGAAGCTGAGAAACGGGATCGACCATAAGCACTGCTGTGCAATTACGTACAATTTTCAAATTTCTTGTACTTGCTAACTTTGCGACCTCGGGCAGCTACGTTACCATGGAGGAACCAGACAACATTTGACTTTATAGGCTAGAACTGAAGTCGCGCCAACTGCTTAACTCAAAATACAGTCAAGAAAGTAGCTCTGAAGCCGAGAAACGGGATCGACCATAAGCACTACCGTGAAATTACGTACAATTTTCAAATTTCTTGTACTTGCTAACTTTGCGACCTCGGGCAGCTACGTTACCATGGAGGAATCACACAAGATCTGACTTTATAGGCTAGAGCTGATGTCGCGCCAACTGCTCAACTCAAAATACAGTCAAGAAAGTAGCTCTGAAGGCGAGAAACGGGATCGACCATAAGCAATTCCGTGAAATTACGTACAATTTTCAAATTTCTTGTAATTGCTAACCTTGCGACTTCGGGCAGCTATGTTACCATGGAGGAACCACACAAGATTTGACTTTATAGGCTAGAACTGAAGACGCGTCAACTTTTTACCTTAAAATACAGTCAAGAAAGTAACTCTGAAGCCGAGAAACGGGATAGACCATAAGCACTACCGTGAAATTACGTACAATTTTCAAATTTCTTGTACTTGCTAACTTTGCGACCTCGGGCAGCTATGTTACCATGGAGGAAATACACAACATTTGACTTTATAGGCTAGAACTGAAGTCGCGCAAACTGCTTAACTCAAAATACAGTCAAGAAAGTAGCTCTGAAGCTGAGAAACGGGATCGACCATAAGCACTACTGTGCAATTACGTACAATTTTCAAATTTATTGTACTTGCAAACTTTGCGACCTCGGGCAGCTACGTTACCATGGAGGAACCAGACAACATTTGACTTTATAGGCTAGAACTGAAGTCGCGCCAACTGCTTAACTCAAAATACAGTCAAGAAAGTAGCTCTGAAGCCGAGAAACGGGATCGACCATAAGCACTACCGTGAAATTACGTACAATTTTCAAATTTCTTGTACTTGCTAACTTTGCGACGTCGGGCAGCTATGTTACCATGGGGGAACCACACAAGATTTGACTTTATAGGCTAGAACTGAAGTCGCGCCAACTGCCTAACTCAAAATACAGTCAAGAAAGTAGTTCTGAAGCCGAGAAACGGGATCGACCATAAGCACTACCGTGAAATTACAAATTTTCAAATTTCTTGTACTTGCTAACTTTGCGACCTCGGGCAGCTACGTTACCATGGAGGAACCAGAAAACATTTGACTTTATAGGCTAGAACTGAAGTCGCGCCAACTGCCTAAGTCAAAATACAGTCAAGAAAGTAGCTCTGAAGCCGAGAAACGGGATCGACCATAAGCACTACCGTGAAATTACGTACAATTTTCAAATTTCTTGTACTTGCTAACTTTGCGACCTCGGGCAGCTATGTTACCATGGAGAAAATACACAATATTTGACTTTATAGGCTAGAACTGAAGTCGCGCCAACTGCTTAACTCAAAATACAGTCAAGAAAGTAGCTCTGAAGCTGAGAAACGGGATCGACCATAAGCACTACCGTGAAATTACGTACAATTTTCAAATTTCTTGTACTTGCTAACTTTGCGACCTCGGGCAGCTATGTTACCATGGAAGAACCACACAAGATTTGACTTAATAGGCTAGAACTGAAGTCGCGCCAACGGCTTAAATCAAAATACAGTCAAGAAAGTAGCTCTGAGGCCGAGAAACGGGATCGACCATAAGCAATACCGTGAAATTACGTACAATTTTCAAATTTCTTGTACTTGCTAACTTTGCGACCTCGGGCAGCTATGTTACCATGGAGGAACCACACAAGATTTGACTTTATAGGCTAGAACTCAAGTCGCGTCAACTGTTTAACTTAAAATACAGTTAAGAAAGTAACTCTGAAGCCGAGAAACGGGATAGACCATAAGCACTACCGTGAAATTACGTACAATTTTCAAATTTCTTGTAATTGCTAACTTTGCGACCTCGGGCAGCTATGTTACCTTGGAGGAACCACACAAGATTTGACTTTATAGGCTAGAACTAAAGTCGCGTGAACTGTTTAACTCAAAACACAGTCAAGAAAGTAGCTCTGAAGCTGAGAAACGGGATCGACCATAAGCACTACCGTGAAATTACGTACACTTTTCAAATTTCTTGTACTTGGTAACTGTGTGACCTCGGGCAGCTATGTTACCATGGAGGAATCACACAAGATTTGACTTTATAGGCTAGCACTGAAGTCGCGCCAACTGCTTAACTCAAAATACAGTCAAGAAAGTAGCTCTGAAGCCGAGAAACGGGATCGACCATATGCACTACTGTGCAATTACGTACAATTTTCAAATTTCTTGTACTTGCTAACTTTGCGACTTCGGGCAGCTGTGTTACCATGGAGGAATCACACAAGATTTGACTTTATAGGCTAGAACTGAAGTCGCGCCAACTGCTTAACTCAAAATACAGTCAAGAAAGTAGCTCTGAAGCCGAGAAACGGGATCGACCATAAGCAATTCCGTGAAATTACGTACAATTTTCAAATTTCTTGTAATTGCTAACCTTGCGACTTCGGGCAGCTATGTTACCATGGAGGAACCACACAAGATTTGACTTTATAGGCTAGAACTGAAGTCGCGCCAACTGCCTAACTCAAAATACAGTCAAGAAAGTAGTTCTGAAGCCGAGAAACGGGATCGACCATAAGCACTACCGTGAAATTACAAATTTTCAAATTTCTTGTACTTGCTAACTTTGCGACCTCGGGCAGCTACGTTACCATGGAGGAACCAGAAAACATTTGACTTTATAGGCTAGAACTGAAGTCGCGCCAACTGCTTAAGTCAAAATACAGTCAAGAAAGTAGCTCTGAAGCCGAGAAACGGGATCGACCATAAGCACTACCGTGAAATTACGTACAATTTTCAAATTTCTTGTACTTGCTAACTTTGCGACCTCGGGCAGCTATGTTACCATGGAGAAAATACACAATATTTGACTTTATAGGCTAGAACTGAAGTCGCGCCAACTGCTTAACTCAAAATACAGTCAAGAAAGTAGCTCTGAAGCCGAGAAACGGGATCGACCATATGCACTACTGTGCAATTACGTACAATTTTCAAATTTCTTGTACTTGCTAACTTTGCGACTTCGGGCAGCTGTGTTACCATGGAGGAATCACACAAGATTTGACTTTATAGGCTAGCACTGAAGTCGCGCCAACTGCTTAACTCAAAATACAGTCAAGAAAGTAGCTCTGAAGCCGAGAAACGGGATCGACCATATGCACTACTGTGCAATTACGTACAATTTTCAAATTTCTTGTACTTGCAAACTTTGCGACCTCGGGCAGCTACGTTACCATGGAGGAAATACACAACATTTGACTTTATAGGCTAGAACTGAAGTCGCGCAAACTGCTTAACTCAAAATACAGTCAAGAAAGTAGCTCTGAAGCTGAGAAACGGGATCGACCATAAGCACTACTGTGCAATTACGTACAATTTTCAAATTTCTTGTACTTGCAAACTTTGCGACCTCGGGCAGCTACGTTACCATGGAGGAACCAGACAACATTTGACTTTATAGGCTAGAACTGAAGTCGCGCCAACTGCTTAACTCAAAATACAGTCAAGAAAGTAGCTCTGAAGCCGAGAAACGGGATCGACCATAAGCACTACCGTGAAATTACGTACAATTTTCAAATTTCTTGTACTTGCTAACTTTGCGACGTCGGGCAGCTATGTTACCATTAGGGAACCACACAAGATTTGACTTTATAGGCTAGAACTGAAGTCGCGCCAACTGCCTAACTCAAAATACAGTCAAGAAAGTAGCTCTGAAGCCGAGAAACGGGATCGACCATAAGCACTACCGTGAAATTACGTACAATTTTCAAATTTCTTGTACTTGCTAACTTTGCGACGTCGGGCAGCTATGTTACCATTAGGGAACCACACAAGATTTGACTTTATAGGCTAGAACTGAAGTCGCGCCAACTGCCTAACTCAAAATACGGTCAAGAAAGTAGTTCTGAAGCCGAGAAACGGGATCGACCATAAGCACTACCGTGAAATTACAAATTTTCAAATTTCTTGTACTTGCTAACTTTGCGACCTCGGGCAGCTACGTTACCATGGAGGAACCAGAAAACATTTGACTTTATAGGCTAGAACTGAAGTCGCGCCAACTGCTTAAGTCAAAATACAGTCAAGAAAGTAGCTCTGAAGCCGAGAAACGGGATCGACCATAAGCACTACCGTGAAATTACGTACAATTTTCAAATTTCTTGTACTTGCTAACTTTGCGACCTCGGGCAGCTATGTTACCATGGAGAAAATACACAATATTTGACTTTATAGGCTAGAACTGAAGTCGCGCCAACTGCTTAACTCAAAATACAGTCAAGAAAGTAGCTCTGAAGCTGAGAAACGGGATCGACCATAAGCACTGCTGTGCAATTACGTACAATTTTCAAATTTCTTGTACTTGCTAACTTTGCGACCTCGGGCAGCTACGTTACCATGGAGGAACCAGACAACATTTGACTTTATAGGCTAGAACTGAAGTCGCGCCAACTGCTTAACTCAAAATACAGTCAAGAAAGTAGCTCTGAAGCCGAGAAACGGGATCGACCATAAGCACTACCGTGAAATTACGTACAATTTTCAAATTTCTTGTACTTGCTAAATTTGTGACCTCGGGCAGCTATGTTACCATGGAGGAATCACACAAGATCTGACTTTATAGGCTAGAACTCAAGTCGCGTCAACTGTTTAACTTAAAATACAGTTAAGAAAGTAACTCTGAAGCCGAGAAATGGGATAGACCATAAGCACTACCGTGAAATTACGTACAATTTTCAAATTTCTTGTAATTGCTAACTTTGCGACCTCGGGCAGCTATGTTACCTTGGAGGAACCACACAAGATTTGACTTTATAGGCTAGAACTAAAGTCGCGCGAACTGTTTAACTCAAAATACAGTCAAGAAAGTAGCTCTGAAGCTGAGAAACGGGATCGACCATAAGCACTACTGTGCAATTACGTACAATTTTCAAATTTCTTGTACTTGCAAACTTTGCGACCTCGGGCAGCTACGTTACCATGGAGGAACCAGACAACATTTGACTTTATAGGCTAGAACTGAAGTCGCGCCAACTGCTTAACTCAAAATACAGTCAAGAAAGTAGCTCTGAAGCCGAGAAACGGGATCGACCATAAGCACTACCGTGAAATTACGTACAATTTTCAAATTTCTTGTACTTGCTAACTTTGCGACCTCGGGCAGCTACGTTACCATGGAGGAACCAGACAACATTTGACTTTATAGGCTAGAACTGAAGTCGCGCCAACTGCTTAACTCAAAATACAGTCAAGAAAGTAGCTCTGAAGCCGAGAAACGGGATCGACCATAAGCACTACCGTGAAATTACGTACAATTTTCAAATTTCTTGTACTTGCTAACTTTGCGACGTCGGGCAGCTATGTTACCATTAGGGAACCACACAAGATTTGACTTTATAGGCTAGAACTGAAGTCGCGCCAACTGCCTAACTCAAAATACGGTCAAGAAAGTAGTTCTGAAGCCGAGAAACGGGATCGACCATAAGCACTACCGTGAAATTACAAATTTTCAAATTTCTTGTACTTGCTAACTTTGCGACCTCGGGCAGCTACGTTACCATGGAGGAACCAGAAAACATTTGACTTTATAGGCTAGAACTGAAGTCGCGCCAACTGCTTAAGTCAAAATACAGTCAAGAAAGTAGCTCTGAAGCCGAGAAACGGGATCGACCATAAGCACTACCGTGAAATTACGTACAATTTTCAAATTTCTTGTACTTGCTAACTTTGCGACCTCGGGCAGCTATGTTACCATGGAGAAAATACACAATATTTGACTTTATAGGCTAGAACTGAAGTCGCGCCAACTGCTTAACTCAAAATACAGTCAAGAAAGTAGCTCTGAAGCTGAGAAACGGGATCGACCATAAGCACTGCTGTGCAATTACGTACAATTTTCAAATTTCTTGTACTTGCTAAATTTGTGACCTCGGGCAGCTATGTTACCATGGAGGAATCACACAAGATCTGACTTTATAGGCTAGAACTCAAGTCGCGTCAACTGTTTAACTTAAAATACAGTTAAGAAAGTAACTCTGAAGCCGAGAAATGGGATAGACCATAAGCACTACCGTGAAATTACGTACAATTTTCAAATTTCTTGTACTTGCTAACTTCGCGACCTCGGGCAGCTATGTTACCATGGAGAAAATACACAATATTTGACTTTATAGGCTAGAACTGAAGTCGCGCCAACTGCTTAACTCAAAATACAGTCAAGAAAGTAGCTCTGAAGCTGAGAAACGGGATCGACCATAAGCACTGCTGTGCAATTACGTACAATTTTCAAATTTCTTGTACTTGCTAAATTTGTGACCTCGGGCAGCTATGTTACCATGGAGGAATCACACAAGATCTGACTTTATAGGCTAGAACTGAAGTCGCGCCAACTGCTTAACTCAAAATACAGTCAAGAAAGTAGCTCTGAAGCTGAGAAACGGGATCGACCATAAGCACTACTGTGCAATTACGTACAATTTTCAAATTTCTTGTACTTGCAAACTTTGCGACCTCGGGCAGCTACGTTACCATGGAGGAACCAGACAACATTTGACTTTATAGGCTAGAACTGAAGTCGCGCCAACTGCTTAACTCAAAATACAGTCAAGAAAGTAGCTCTGAAGCCGAGAAACGGGATCGACCATAAGCACTACCGTGAAATTACGTACAATTTTCAAATTTCTTGTACTTGCTAACTTTGCGACCTCGGGCAGCTACGTTACCATGGAGGAACCAGACAACATTTGACTTTATAGGCTAGAACTGAAGTCGCGCCAACTGCTTAACTCAAAATACAGTCAAGAAAGTAGCTCTGAAGCCGAGAAACGGGATCGACCATAAGCACTACCGTGAAATTACGTACAATTTTCAAATTTCTTGTACTTGCTAAATTTGTGACCTCGGGCAGCTATGTTACCATGGAGGAATCACACAAGATCTGACTTTATAGGCTAGAACTCAAGTCGCGTCAACTGTTTAACTTAAAATACAGTTAAGAAAGTAACTCTGAAGCCGAGAAATGGGATAGACCATAAGCACTACCGTGAAATTACGTACAATTTTCAAATTTCTTGTAATTGCTAACTTTGCGACCTCGGGCAGCTATGTTACCTTGGAGGAACCACACAAGATTTGACTTTATAGGCTAGAACTAAAGTCGCGCGAACTGTTTAACTCAAAATACAGTCAAGAAAGTAGCTCTGAAGCTGAGAAACGGGATC
The DNA here is from genome assembly GCA_958301585.1 of Merodon equestris. NCBI lineage: Eukaryota > Metazoa > Arthropoda > Insecta > Diptera > Syrphidae > Merodon > Merodon equestris. Next base: position 48,291,785 of record OY284415.1, on the reverse strand, counting down.
GACCATAAGCACTACCGTGAAATTACGTACAATTTTCAAATTTCTTGTACTTGCTAACTTTGCGACTTCGGGCAGCTGTGTTACCATGGAGGAATCACACAAGATTTGACTTTATAGGCTAGAACTGAAGTCGCGCCAACTGCCTAACTCAAAATACAGTCAAGAAAGTAGTTCTGAAGCCGAGAAACGGGATCGACCATAAGCACTAATGTGAAATTACGTACAATTTTCAAATTTCTTGTACTTGCTAACTTTGCGACCTCGGGCAGCTATGTTACCATGGAGAAAATACACAATATTTGACTTTATAGGCTAGAACTGAAGTCGCGCCAACTGCCTAACTCAAAATACGGTCAAGAAAGTAGTTCTGAAGCCGAGAAACGGGATCGACCATAAGCACTACCGTGAAATTACAAATTTTCAAATTTCTTGTACTTGCTAACTTTGCGACCTCGGGCAGCTACGTTACCATGGAGGAACCAGAAAACATTTGACTTTATAGGCTAGAACTGAAGTCGCGCCAACTGCCTAAGTCAAAATACAGTCAAGAAAGTAGCTCTGAAGCCGAGAAACGGGATCGACCATAAGTACTACCGTGAAATTACGTACAATTTTCAAATTTCTTGTACTTGCTAACTTTGCGACCTCGGGCAGCTATGTTACCATGGAGAAAATACACAATATTTGACTTTATAGGCTAGAACTGAAGTCGCGCCATCTGCTTAACTCAAAATACAGTCAAGAAAGTAGCTCTGAAGCTGAGAAACGGGATCGACCATAAGCACTGCTGTGCAATTACGTACAATTTTCAAATTTCTTGTACTTGCTAACTTTGCGACCTCGGGCAGCTACGTTACCATGGAGGAACCAGACAACATTTGACTTTATAGGCTAGAACTGAAGTCGCGCCAACTGCTTAACTCAAAATACAGTCAAGAAAGTAGCTCTGAAGCCGAGAAACGGGATCGACCATAAGCACTACCGTGAAATTACGTACAATTTTCAAATTTCTTGTACTTGCTAAATTTGTGACCTCGGGCAGCTATGTTACCATGGAAGAATCACACAAGATCTGACTTTATAGGCTAGAACTCAAGTCGCGTCAACTGTTTAACTTAAAATACAGTTAAGAAAGTAACTCTGAAGCCGAGAAACGGGATAGACCATAAGCACTACCGTGAAATTACGTACAATTTTCAAATTTCTTGTAATTGCTAACTTTGCGACCTCGGGCAGCTATGTTACCTTGGAGGAACCACACAAGATTTGACTTTATAGGCTAGAACTAAAGTCGCGCGAACTGTTTAACTCAAAATACAGTCAAGAAAGTAGCTCTGAAGCTGAGAAACGGGATCGACCATAAGCACTACCGTGAAATTACGTACAATTTTCAAATTTCTTGTACTTGCTAACTTTGCGACTTCGGGCAGCTGTGTTACCATGGAGGAATCACACAAGATTTGACTTGATAGGCTAGAACTGAAGTCGCGCCAACTGCTCAACTCAAAATACAGTCAAGAAAGTAGCTCTGAAGGCGAGAAACGGGATCGACCATAAGCGCTACCGTGAAATTACGTACAATTTTCAAATTTCTTGTACTTGCTAACTTTGCGACCTCGGGCAGCTATGTTACCATGGAGAAAATACACAATATTTGACTTTATAGGCTAGAACTGAAGTCGCGCCAACTGCTTAACTCAAAATACAGTCAAGTAAGTAGCTCTGAAGCTGAGAAACGGGATCGACCATAAGCACTGCTGTGCAATTACGTACAATTTTCAAATTTCTTGTACTTGCTAACTTTGCGACCTCGGGCAGCTACGTTACCATGGAGGAACCAGACAACATTTGACTTTATAGGCTAGAACTGAAGTCGCGCCAACTGCTTAACTCAAAATACAGTCAAGAAAGTAGCTCTGAAGCCGAGAAACGGGATCGACCATAAGCACTACCGTGAAATTACGTACAATTTTCAAATTTCTTGTACTTGCTAACTTTGCGACCTCGGGCAGCTACGTTTCCATGGAGGAACCAGAAAACATTTGACTTTATAGGCTAGGACTGAAGTCGCGCCAACTGCTTAAGTCAAAATACAGTCAAGAAAGTAGCTCTGAAGCCGAGAAACGGGATCGACCATAAGCACTACCGTGAAATTACGTACAATTTTCAAATTTCTTGTACTTGCTAACTTTGCGACCTCGGGCAGCTATGTTACCATGGAGAAAATACACAACATTTGACTTTATAGGCTAGAACTGAAGTCGCGCCAACTGCCTAACTCAAAATACAGTCAAGAAAGTAGTTCTGAAGCCGAGAAACGGGATCGACCATAAGCACTACCGTGAAATTACGTACAATTTTCAAATTTCTTGTACTTGCTAACTTTGCGACCTCGGGCAGCTACGTTACCATGGAGGAATCACACAAGATCTGACTTTATAGGCTAGAACTGATGTCGCGCCAACTGCTCAACTCAAAATACAGTCAAGAAAGTAGCTCTGAAGGCGAGAAACGGGATCGACCATAAGCAATTCCGTGAAATTACGTACAATTTTCAAATTTCTTGTAATTGCTAACTTTGCGACCTCGGGCAGCTGTGTTACCATGGAGGAATCACACAAGATTTGACTTTATAGGCTAGAACTGAAGTCGCGCCAACTGCTTAACTCAAAATACAGTCAAGAAAGTAGCTCTGAAGCCGAGAAACGGGATCGACCATAAGCACTACCGTGAAATTACGTACAATTTTCAAATTTCTTGTACTTGCTAACTTTGCGACCTCGGGCAGCTATGTTACCATGGAGAAAATACACAATATTTGACTTTATAGGCTAGAACTGAAGTCGCGCCAACTGCTTAACTCAAAATACAGTCAAGAAAGTAGCTCTGAAGCTGAGAAACGGGATCGACCATAAGCACTACCGTGAAATTACGTACAATTTTCAAATTTCTTGTACTTGCTAACTTTGCGACCTCGGGCAGCTATGTTACCATGGAAGAACCACACAAGATTTGACTTAATAGGCTAGAACTGAAGTCGCGCCAACGGCTTAAATCAAAATACAGTCAAGAAAGTAGCTCTGAGGCCGAGAAACGGGATCGACCATAAGCAATACCGTGAAATTACGTACAATTTTCAAATTTCTTGTACTTGCTAACTTTGCGACCTCGGGCAGCTATGTTACCATGGAGGAACCACACAAGATTTGACTTTATAGGCTAGAACTCAAGTCGCGTCAACTGTTTAACTTAAAATACAGTTAAGAAAGTAACTCTGAAGCCGAGAAACGGGATAGACCATAAGCACTACCGTGAAATTACGTACAATTTTCAAATTTCTTGTAATTGCTAACTTTGCGACCTCGGGCAGCTATGTTACCTTGGAGGAACCACACAAGATTTGACTTTATAGGCTAGAACTAAAGTCGCGTGAACTGTTTAACTCAAAATACAGTCAAGAAAGTAGCTCTGAAGCTGAGAAACGGGATCGACCATAAGCACTACCGTGAAATTACGTACACTTTTCAAATTTCTTGTACTTGGTAACTGTGTGACCTCGGGCAGCTATGTTACCATGGAGGAATCACACAAGATTTGACTTTATAGGCTGGCACTGAAGTCGCGCCAACTGCTTAACTCAAAATACAGTCAAGAAAGTAGCTCTGAAGCCGAGAAACGGGATCGACCATATGCACTACTGTGCAATTACGTACAATTTTCAAATTTCTTGTACTTGCTAACTTTGCGACTTCGGGCAGCTGTGTTACCATGGAGGAATCACACAAGATTTGACTTTATAGGCTAGAACTGAAGTCGCGCCAACTGCTTAACTCAAAATACAGTCAAGAAAGTAGCTCTGAAGCCGAGAAACGGGATCGACCATAAGCAATTCCGTGAAATTACGTACAATTTTCAAATTTCTTGTAATTGCTAACCTTGCGACTTCGGGCAGCTATGTTACCATGGAGGAACCACACAAGATTTGACTTTATAGGCTAGAACTGAAGTCGCGCCAACTGCCTAACTCAAAATACAGTCAAGAAAGTAGTTCTGAAGCCGAGAAACGGGATCGACCATAAGCACTACCGTGAAATTACAAATTTTCAAATTTCTTGTACTTGCTAACTTTGCGACCTCGGGCAGCTACGTTACCATGGAGGAACCAGAAAACATTTGACTTTATAGGCTAGAACTGAAGTCGCGCCAACTGCTTAAGTCAAAATACAGTCAAGAAAGTAGCTCTGAAGCCGAGAAACGGGATCGACCATAAGCACTACCGTGAAATTACGTACAATTTTCAAATTTCTTGTACTTGCTAACTTTGCGACCTCGGGCAGCTATGTTACCATGGAGAAAATACACAATATTTGACTTTATAGGCTAGAACTGAAGTCGCGCCAACTGCTTAACTCAAAATACAGTCAAGAAAGTAGCTCTGAAGCCGAGAAACGGGATCGACCATATGCACTACTGTGCAATTACGTACAATTTTCAAATTTCTTGTACTTGCTAACTTTGCGACTTCGGGCAGCTGTGTTACCATGGAGGAATCACACAAGATTTGACTTTATAGGCTAGCACTGAAGTCGCGCCAACTGCTTAACTCAAAATACAGTCAAGAAAGTAGCTCTGAAGCCGAGAAACGGGATCGACCATATGCACTACTGTGCAATTACGTACAATTTTCAAATTTCTTGTACTTGCTAACTTTGCGACTTCGGGCAGCTGTGTTACCATGGAGGAATCACACAAGATTTGACTTTATAGGCTAGAACTGAAGTCGCGCAAACAGCTTAACTCAAAATACAGTCAAGAAAGTAGCTCTGAAGCTGAGAAACGGGATCGACCATAAGCACTACTGTGCAATTACGTACAATTTTCAAATTTCTTGTACTTGCAAACTTTGCGACCTCGGGCAGCTACGTTACCATGGAGGAACCAGACAACATTTGACTTTATAGGCTAGAACTGAAGTCGCGCCAACTGCTTAACTCAAAATACAGTCAAGAAAGTAGCTCTGAAGCCGAGAAACGGGATCGACCATAAGCACTACCGTGAAATTACGTACAATTTTCAAATTTCTTGTACTTGCTAACTTTGCGACGTCGGGCAGCTATGTTACCATGGGGGAACCACACAAGATTTGACTTTATAGGCTAGAACTGAAGTCGCGCCAACCGCCTAACTCAAAATACAGTCAAGAAAGTAGTTCTGAAGCCGAGAAACGGGATCGACCATAAGCACTACCGTGAAATTACAAATTTTCAAATTTCTTGTACTTGCTAACTTTGCGACCTCGGGCAGCTACGTTACCATGGAGGAACCAGAAAACATTTGACTTTATAGGCTAGAACTGAAGTCGCGCCAACTGCTTAAGTCAAAATACAGTCAAGAAAGTAGCTCTGAAGCCGAGAAACGGGATCGACCATAAGCACTACCGTGAAATTACGTACAATTTTCAAATTTCTTGTACTTGCTAACTTTGCGACCTCGGGCAGCTATGTTACCATGGAGAAAATACACAATATTTGACTTTATAGGCTAGAACTGAAGTCGCGCCAACTGCTTAACTCAAAATACAGTCAAGAAAGTAGCTCTGAAGCTGAGAAACGGGATCGACCATAAGCACTGCTGTGCAATTACGTACAATTTTCAAATTTCCTGTACTTGCTAACTTTGCGACCTCGGGCAGCTACGTTACCATGGAGGAACCAGACAACATTTGACTTTATAGGCTAGAACTGAAGTCGCGCCAACTGCTTAACTCAAAATACAGTCAAGAAAGTAGCTCTGAAGCCGAGAAACGGGATCGACCATAAGCACTACCGTGAAATTACGTACAATTTTCAAATTTCTTGTACTTGCTAAATTTGTGACCTCGGGCAGCTATGTTACCATGGAGGAATCACACAAGATCTGACTTTATAGGCTAGAACTCAAGTCGCGTCAACTGTTTAACTTAAAATACAGTTAAGAAAGTAACTCTGAAGCCGAGAAATGGGATAGACCATAAGCACTACCGTGAAATTACGTACAATTTTCAAATTTCTTGTAATTGCTAACTTTGCGACCTCGGGCAGCTATGTTACCTTGGAGGAACCACACAAGATTTGACTTTATAGGCTAGAACTAAAGTCGCGCGAACTGTTTAACTCAAAATACAGTCAAGAAAGTAGCTCTGAAGCTGAGAAACGGGATCGACCATAAGCACTACCGTGAAATTACGTACAATTTTCAAATTTCTTGTACTTGCTAACTTTGCGACTTCGGGCAGCTGTGTTGCCATGGAGGAATCACACAAGATTTGACTTTATAGGCTAGAACTGAAGTCGCGCCAACTGGTCAACTCAAAATACAGTCAAGAAAGTAGCTCTGAAGGCGAGAAACGGGATCGACCATAAGCACTACCGTGAAATTACGTACAATTTTCAAATTTCTTGTACTTGCTAACTTTGCGACCTCGGGCAGCTATGTTACCATGGAGAAAATACACAATATTTGACTTTATAGGCTAGAACTGAAGTCGCGCCAACTGCTTAACTCAAAATACAGTCAAGAAAGTAGCTCTGAAGCTGAGAAACGGGATCGACCATAAGCACTGCTGTGCAATTACGTACAATTTTCAAATTTCTTGCACTTGCTAACTTTGCGACCTCGGGCAGCTACGTTACCATGGAGGAACCAGACAACATTTGACTTTATAGGCTAGAACTGAAGTCGCGCCAACTGCTTAACTCAAAATACAGTCAAGAAAGTAGCTCTGAAGCCGAGAAACGGGATCGACCATAAGCACTACCGTGAAATTACGTACAATTTTCAAATTTCTTGTACTTGCTAACTTTGCGACCTCGGGCAGCTACGTTACCATGGAGGAACCAGAAAACATTTGACTTTATAGGCTAGAACTGAAGTCGCGCCAACTGCTTAAGTCAAAATACAGTCAAGAAAGTAGCTCTGAAGCCGAGAAACGGGATCGACCATAAGCACTACTGTGCAATTACGTACAATTTTCAAATTTCTTGTACTTGCTAACTTTGCGACCTCGGGCAGCTATGTTACCATGGAGGAACCACACAAGATTTGACTTTATAGGCTAGAACTCAAGTCGCGTCAACTGTTTAACTTAAAATACAGTTAAGAAAGTAACTCTGAAGCCGAGAAACGGGATAGACCATAAGCCCTACCGTGAAATTACGTACAATTTTCAAATTTCTTGTACTTGCTAATTTTGCGACCTCGGGCAGCTGTGTTACCATGGAGGAATCACACAAGATTTGACTTTATAGGCTAGAACTGAAGTCGCGCCAACTGTTTAACTCAAAATACAGTCAAGAAAGTAGCTCTGCAGACGAGAAACGGGATCGACCATAAGCACTACCGTGAAATTACGTACAATTTTCAAATTTCTTGTAATTGCTAACTTTGCGACCTCGGGCAGCTGTGTTACCATGGAGGAATCACACAAGATTTGACTTTATAGGCTAGAACTGAAGTCGCGCCAACTGTTTAACTCAAGATACAGTCAAGAAAGTAGTTCTGAAGCCGAGAAACGGGATCGACCATAAGCACTACCGTGAAATTACGTACAATTTTCAAATTTCTTGTACTTGCTAACTTTGCGACCTCGGGCAGCTGTGTTACCATGGAGGAATCACACAAGATTTGACTTTATAGGCTAGCACTGAAGAGGCGCCAACTGTTTAACTCAAAATGTAGTCAAGAAAGTAGTTCTGAAGCCGAGAAACGGGATCGACCATAAGCACTACCGTGAAATTACGTACAATTTTCAAATTTCTTGTACTTGCTAACTTTGCGACCTCGGGCAGCTGTGTTACCATGGAGGAATCACACAAGATTTGACTTTATAGGCTAGAACTGAAGTCGCGCCAACTGTTTAACTCAAGATACAGTCAAGAAAGTAGCTCTGAAGCCGAGAAACGGGATCGACCATAAGCACTACTGTGCAATTACGTACAATTTTCAAATTTCTTGTACTTGCTAACTTTGCGACCTCGGGCAGCTATGTTACCATGGAGGAACCACACAAGATTTGACTTTATAGGCTAGAACTCAAGTCGCGTCAACTGTTTAACTTAAAATACAGTTAAGAAAGTAACTCTGAAGCCGAGAAACGGGATAGACCATAAGCACTACCGTGAAATTACGTACAATTTTCAAATTTCTTGTAATTGCTAACTTTGCGACCTCGGGCAGCTATGTTACCTTGGAGGAACCACACAAGATTTGACTTTATAGGCTAGAACTAAAGTCGCGCGAACTGTTTAACTCAAAATACAGTCAAGAAAGTAGCTCTGCAGCCGAGAAACGGGATCGACCATAAGCACTACCGTGAAATTACGTACAATTTTCAAATTTCTTGTACTTGCTAACTTTGCGACCTCGGGCAGCTGTGTTACCATGGAGGAATCACACAAGATTTGACTTTATAGGGTAGAACTGAAGTCGCGCCAACTGTTTAACTCAAAATACAGTCAAGAAAGTAGCTCTGCAGACGAGAAACGGGATCGACCATAAGCACTACCGTGAAATTACGTACAATTTTCAAATTTCTTGTAATTGCTAACTTTGCGACCTCGGGCAGCTGTGTTACCATGGAGGAATCACACAAGATTTGACTTTATAGGCTAGAACTGAAGTCGCGCCAACTGTTTAACTCAAGATACAGTCAAGAAAGTAGTTCTGAAGCCGAGAAACGGGATCGACCATAAGCACTACCGTGAAATTACGTACAATTTTCAAATTTCTTGTACTTGCTAATTTTGCGACCTCGGGCAGCTGTGTTACCATGGAGGAATCACACAAGATTTGACTTTATAGGCTAGCACTGAAGAGGCGCCAACTGTTTAACTCAAAATGCAGTCAAGAAAGTAGTTCTGAAGCCGAGAAACGGGATCGACCATAAGCACTACCGTGAAATTACGTACAATTTTCAAATTTCTTGTACTTGCTAACTTTGCGACCTCGGGCAGCTGTGTTACCATGGAGGAATCACACAAGATTTGACTTTATAGGCTAGAACTGAAGTCGCGCCAACTGCTCAACTCAAAATACAGTCAAGAAAGTAGCTCTGAAGGCGAGAAACGGGATCGACCATAAGCACTACCGTGAAATTACGTACAATTTTCAAATTTCTTGTACTTGCTAACTTTGCGACCTCGGGCAGCTATGTTACCATGGAGAAAATACACAATATTTGACTTTATAGGCTAGAACTGAAGTCGCGCCAACTGCTTAACTCAAAATACAGTCAAGAAAGTAGCTCTGAAGCTGAGAAACGGGATCGACCATAAGCACTGCTGTGCAATTACGTACAATTTTCAAATTTCTTGTACTTGCTAACTTTGCGACCTCGGGCAGCTACGTTACCATGGAGGAACCAGACAACATTTGACTTTATAGGCTAGAACTGAAGTCGCGCCAACTGCTTCACTCAAAATACAGTCAAGAAAGTAGCTCTGAAGCCGAGAAACGGGATCGACCATAAGCACTACCGTGAAATTACGTACAATTTTCAAATTTCTTGTACTTGCTAACTTTGCGACCTCGGGCAGCTACGTTACCATGGAGGAACCAGAAAACATTTGACTTTATAGGCTAGAACTGAAGTCGCGCCAACTGCTTAAGTCAAAATACAGTCAAGAAAGTAGCTCTGAAGCCGAGAAACGGGATCGACCATAAGCACTACTGTGCAATTACGTACAATTTTCAAATTTCTTGTACTTGCTAACTTTGCGACCTCGGGCAGCTATGTTACCATGGAGGAACCACACAAGATTTGACTTTATAGGCTAGAACTCAAGTCGCGTCAACTGTTTAACTTAAAATACAGTTAAGAAAGTAACTCTGAAGCCGAGAAACGGGATAGACCATAAGCACTACCGTGAAATTACGTACAATTTTCAAATTTCTTGTACTTGCTAATTTTGCGACCTCGGGCAGCTGTGTTACCATGGAGGAATCACACAAGATTTGACTTTATAGGCTAGAACTGAAGTCGCGCCAACTGTTTAACTCAAAATACAGTCAAGAAAGTAGCTCTGCAGACGAGAAACGGGATCGACCATAAGCACTACCGTGAAATTACGTACAATTTTCAAATTTCTTGTAATTGCTAACTTTGCGACCTCGGGCAGCTGTGTTACCATGGAGGAATCACACAAGATTTGACTTTATAGGCTAGAACTGAAGTCGCGCCAACTGTTTAACTCAAGATACAGTCAAGAAAGTAGTTCTGAAGCCGAGAAACGGGATCGACCATAAGCACTACCGTGAAATTACGTACAATTTTCAAATTTCTTGTACTTGCTAACTTTGCGACCTCGGGCAGCTGTGTTACCATGGAGGAATCACACAAGATTTGACTTTATAGGCTAGCACTGAAGAGGCGCCAACTGTTTAACTCAAAATGCAGTCAAGAAAGTAGTTCTGAAGCCGAGAAACGGGATCGACCATAAGCACTACCGTGAAATTACGTACAATTTTCAAATTTCTTGTACTTGCTAACTTTGCAACCTCGGGCAGCTGTGTTACCATGGAGGAATCACACAAGATTTGACTTTATAGGCTAGAACTGAAGTCGCGCCAACTGTTTAACTCAAGATACAGTCAAGAAAGTAGCTCTGAAGCCGAGAAACGGGATCGACCATAAGCACTACTGTGCAATTACGTACAATTTTCAAATTTCTTGTACTTGCTAACTTTGCGACCTCGGGCAGCTATGTTACCATGGAGGAACCACACAAGATTTGACTTTATAGGCTAGAACTCAAGTCGCGTCAACTGTTTAACTTAAAATACAGTTAAGAAAGTAACTCTGAAGCCGAGAAACGGGATAGACCATAAGCACTACCGTGAAATTACGTACAATTTTCAAATTTCTTGTAATTGCTAACTTTGCGACCTCGGGCAGCTATGTTACCTTGGAGGAACCACACAAGATTTGACTTTATAGGCTAGAACTAAAGTCGCGCGAACTGTTTAACTCAAAATACAGTCAAGAAAGTAGCTCTGCAGCCGAGAAACGGGATCGACCATAAGCACTACCGTGAAATTACGTACAATTTTCAAATTTCTTGTACTTGCTAACTTTGCGACCTCGGGCAGCTGTGTTACCATGGAGGAATCACACAAGATTTGACTTTATAGGGTAGAACTGAAGTCGCGCCAACTGTTTAACTCAAAATACAGTCAAGAAAGTAGCTCTGCAGACGAGAAACGGGATCGACCATAAGCACTACCGTGAAATTACGTACAATTTTCAAATTTCTTGTAATTGCTAACTTTGCGACCTCGGGCAGCTGTGTTACCATGGAGGAATCACACAAGATTTGACTTTATAGGCTAGAACTGAAGTCGCGCCAACTGTTTAACTCAAGATACAGTCAAGAAAGTAGTTCTGAAGCCGAGAAACGGGATCGACCATAAGCACTACCGTGAAATTACGTACAATTTTCAAATTTCTTGTACTTGCTAATTTTGCGACCTCGGGCAGCTGTGTTACCATGGAGGAATCACACAAGATTTGACTTTATAGGCTAGCACTGAAGAGGCGCCAACTGTTTAACTCAAAATGCAGTCAAGAAAGTAGTTCTGAAGCCGAGAAACGGGATCGACCATAAGCACTACCGTGAAATTACGTACAATTTTCAAATTTCTTGTACTTGCTAACTTTGCGACCTCGGGCAGCTGTGTTACCATGGAGGAATCACACAAGATTTGACTTTATAGGCTAGAACTGAAGTCGCGCCAACTGTTTAACTCAAGATACAGTCAAGAAAGTAGCTCTGAAGCCGAGAAACGGGATCGACCATAAGCACTACTGTGCAATTACGTACAATTTTCAAATTTCTTGTACTTGCTAACTTTGCGACCTCGGGCAGCTATGTTACCATGGAGGAACCACACAAGATTTGACTTTATAGGCTAGAACTCAAGTCGCGTCAACTGTTTAACTTAAAATACAGTTAAGAAAGTAACTCTGAAGCCGAGAAACGGGATAGACCATAAGCACTACCGTGAAATTACGTACAATTTTCAAATTTCTTGTAATTGCTAACTTTGCGACCTCGGGCAGCTATGTTACCTTGGAGGAACCACACAAGATTTGACTTTATAGGCTAGAACTAAAGTCGCGCGAACTGTTTAACTCAAAATACAGTCAAGAAAGTAGCTCTGCAGCTGAGAAACGGGATCGACCATAAGCACTACTGTGAAATTACGTACAATTTTCAAATTTCTTGTACTTGCTAACTTTGCGACCTCGGGCAGCTATGTTACCATAAAGGAACCACAAAAGATTTGCCTTTATAGGCTAGAACTGAAGTCGCGCCAACTGTTTAGCTCAAAATACAGTCAAGAAAGTAGTTCTGAAGCCGAGAAAAGGGATCGACCATAAGCACTACTGTGCAATTACGTACAATTTTCAAATTTCTTGTACTTGCTAACTTTGCGACCTTGGGCAGCTATGTTACCATGGAGGAATCACACAAGATTTGGCTTTATAGGCTAGAACTGAAGTCGCGCCAACTGCTTAACTCAAAATACAGTCAAGAAAGTAGCTCTGAAGCCGAGAAACGCGATCGACCATAAGCACTACCGTCAAATTACGTACAATTTCCAAATTTCTTGTACTTGCTAATTTTGCGACCTCGGGCAGCTATGTTACCATGGAGGAACCACACAAGATTTGACTTTATAGGCTAGAACTCAAGTCGCGTCAACTGTTTAACTTAAAATACAGTTAAGAAAGTAACTCTGAAGCCGAGAAACGGGATAGACCATAAGCACTACCGTGAAATTACGTACAATTTTCAAATTTCTTGTACTTGCTAACTTTGCGACCTCGGGCAGCTTTGTTACCATGGACGAATCACACAAGATTTGACTTTTGCAATGTCTGTCAGTCAAACACGATATGCGGAAAGTGTCCTTAAAAGATTCAGTATGGATTTCAGCAGGCCAGTATCCACTTCAGCTGAAACTCATTCACATGCAGAACCTTTGTCTTCGAGATACCTCAAATTTCCTTACAGGGATTCCTCATGTATCTGACGATTGCTACTCGCCCGGACATTGCATATGCAGTGGGAGTTGTTTCGCGGTACTTGGATTCACCAAACCAGGTGCATATAAATGCAGTGAAACGAATCTTAAAGTACATAAGCGGAACCAGGACGATGGGTATAACTTTTAAAAGAGGTAACAACTTTGATTTGATCTGTTTCAGTGATGCTGATTATGCGGGTGATCCTGTAACTCGACGGTCAACAGCTGGCTACATTTTCATCATCGCTAATGGTCCAGTGTCTTGGTCATCACAAAGATAAAAGTGTGTTTCCTTATCTACTGCGGAGTCTGAGTATGTGGCGGCTTCGCAAGCAGTGAAAGAAATGGTGTGGCTTCGACAACTACTATTGGAGTTGGTTCCAACTGGTGTGGGCGAAACAAGTTTTAACATCGATAATCAGGTAGCTATCATACTTGTTAAAAACCCGGAGTTCCATAAACGGACAAAACACATCGATGTCCGTTACCATTTTATCCGAGAACGTTATTAAAGGGGAGATTTTAAAATTAATTATGTTCCTTCTGAATTTCAAAAGGCAGATATATTTACTAAGCCACTAAGCAAAGATAAATTTGAAGGTTTTCGCTCTTTGATTGGAGTTTTAAGTAATTAAATAATTCTTATTATGTTTTGATTTAATTAATTAAAAAGTGGGAGTGTTAAAAATCCCACTTAGCATTATACTATAACTAAATTGAATTGTTGTTACATACTATGTATAAAATAAAGTTAGTCGCGCTATACGCTTTAAAGAAATCATTTGGTCCCTTTTTAATCATAATTTAACACTAAGCTCTTTAGTGGTATGGAATGGCCTCCAATAAACAACGAATTTCGTTATATATACTTTGGTTATATTTATTTGCGATTTCTTGCACTTGGGCATATGAGTATCATATTTCAAAAATAAGCAAGCAAACTGACATTTTCATCCTTCGATGTACATGTATGGAAATCAAAACCAAACAACACCATCAGCGTCATCCTTGCTACTGAAGCATATAAGCATAAAAGCTTATTAAAATCCTTTCAAGGACGATCATCCCCCATTGTTAAGCGGGTAAACGTATCAATGTCAAACCCGTCTACCATCACTCGCACGACAATATTCCATTCATTTCGATGATGAATAACCGGAATTATGGGAAATGATGGCAACTCGAACTTAACATCCCGCCGCCCCATCAGACTCTGTTGAAAGTACGAATGTACATCCGTCCATTGTCACATGGCACATACTGCTTCCATCATGCACGGAACAGCATGCAACATTCAAACATTTTCATCCGAATGTCATAGTCAACCATTTTCACACTAACTCGCATCCCGATCGACACCCATACTCTCATCCAGCCATCATCCCGGCCATGCACATAGACGACTTGCCAGAAAAGTGGCACCGCCAACACACCATATAACGACTGAATAGCCATGTTCATTCCTTTATTGTTTTATGCTGCTTTTCATTGCGTCCTTATTTAGCTGAATGGCATGTTGACATTTTGCTAACTCAAATACTCGTGCTGTGCGCTTCAATGGACACGTACTCGTACTCGTATTCGTGCTCGTTCGAGTGACGACGTCTTCTTCTGGCTTGTCTCCTTCAAAGAACCAGAAATGTGGACAATGCTTTTGCGTAAGAGCAAGAGAAAATGGATGGGTTTGCTTCTTGACGGACCCCAAGTGGGTCAGCAAAGAAGTGTCATGCAGCTAACCGTAATTGTGGCCGCTGTGACACTTGACAGTATTCCGGATCTCTTATGTCATTGTGACACTTGGAACTGTCAGAATGTCTATGGCTATGCAAAGCGAAAAACCTACTAAAGTGAATTACGACCCAATTGTGAATTAGTGATAGCCCTGCGGGCGGATATCTCATCTTTCATCAAAGCCCTCAGGCTTATTGTGCTTGTAAACAAATCGCCTTAAGCTCTAAACTCGTTAGGCAGAGTTAAACCCAAAGCACCATACCGACACCTCACAATGCACATTGTACTGGGATGCGGGCGTCTCGAGTATATGTTACAAGCGACTAAGAAGGGGATAACAAAATCTGAATCCATTACCATAAGAATGTGCCAACTTATGTCACTTGGAAAGCAGTAAATAGGGTGTAGGGTGACGCCTGAGAAGGGAGTCCAACGGATTCAACAATTTTATTGCCGCATTTGTATACCTCCCCCGTTCTCTATCTGTTGCCAGTTGCTTTTATCTTTCGTTGGGATTCGAGTTGACACATTTTTTTTATGAGGCCTCGGTCCCTAAAAAGCAGGGACACCAAGTCGGTCATAAAATTTTACAACCCACTCACAGGTGTAACGGCTGAAGTCTAGGGGAGGAGTAGGAACTTGTCACGCCGCTTAGGAGACTCGACTTAACATCCTTTTTCCCCGATTTAATTTTTACCTTTTGTTGTTGTTTGGAAGAAAGTGCGGTTAATGCTGTTTTCAGTTGGAATTAAATTACTCTTAATGCTCTGAAGCTGACCAGGCTAGCCAGGTTGGCACGTGTAAATGGCTGTTTTCGTATTGTATGTGCGATGTGGGCACGCGGAATGCTGATTGCTTGGGGGGATCCTTAATTCCGGTTATTTAGATAATGAATCCAATTACGACCTTAATTGGTGGATATATAATACGTTGTTGGCGTTTAAAGCAAGCGATGCTGAGGATGGCAATGACGGACATTAGATTTCAATTACATGCCGCCCAATGGTCCGGGTAAACAAGATTTGCTCCGGAAATTAGGAGCTTGTTTAACATGAAAAGGAGGAAGTACATGATTGTTAACCTTATAAAGCTAATTGTGAATGTAACTTGCTGTGTGTGTCCGTTGAAGAGCATATTTTCCCCAGAACTGCGTGATATACTTCTATTAATGACCTTTGCAGATAGGCTGATTGGATTGTCTAAGTATGGGAAAGTCCACCATCGACTAGACATTGGCATCACATTACTATGGATCTACATACATCAACCACCTTCAAAGCCTCACAAGACAGTGTGGAAAGAAGCAAAGTGTGTAGCGCTATGTCTAGTCTTGACATCAAAGCTCTCTAGATGTACGATTTATTTAGAGTCCGTCTAGTTGCTTGCATACGCGGATGACATCAACGATTGATCGCGCAGGACATCAATTTATATTAACGGGGAATTGCATACATGATTTAACCACGAATTGTATGTGATGTACTCCTATATGGGCATTGGCCTCGAAATCGCGTCGATGGACTCTCTGCTTAAATGCCAAGTCCATGTCGAATCAAGGGTTTTCTCTAATCCCAAAAACCTGGTGGCATTTGAAATAGCTAGCCTAGGGCCATGCTTGGTTCCCGAGATATACTGTACCAAAAAAGTTCACGTATTTATAAACCTACGAATACGTACACTGACTTTGTGAAAATCATAAATTCGGATTCTTCAAAGCCCTGTAAAAACAAAACGCCAATTCAAATTTTTTGTAAGCTCCGACAGATCTTCAGAAGCGCTGAAAGTTGAACATACATACGTACACACCGCCACCTAGACATCTCATCGTCAGTTCGCTCAGCATGTTTACATAAAGACTGTAATAATAATCTGCCTATATAGGGGACGATCTAATTTGTGCTTTCAAATTTTGTGTTGAAACCACATATCTTCCACATTCATATCTTCGTTTTGAGGTTGAAACCTTATACCTTCCTGACTTCAACAGTGAGGGAGCGAACAAACAGAGCAAGTAAGTTGATCGTGCTTGACATGGCGAGCACCAGCTTCGATCTCTGTCCCTGCCCAATCCAAGCTGACACACAACCTACACGCGGCCTCCCCTGGATAGCTGGCCTGGCATCCGCCGGGTAATGGACCAATATGTGCAGTGAACCTGGTGAATCAGGTTGGAGGTTGTGCATTCCTATCACGAAAAATAAATCTTGTTACGAAGCAACAAAAGGACGGATACAATATTGACGACCCATATAAAAGGCAAAATCTGCGGGTCTGCACCTGGAATGTGCGGTCCGTTAACAGACAGATGCAGACAACCAACTGAAAAAAACCCCGACTACTAAAAAGCAGATATTTTCGTCCTCTAAGAAGTGCGATAGAATGGACCAGGCAAAAAAAGGTTGAAAAACTGTGATATCTATTACGGCAACTGCTACAAGGAAAATAAACAACACCTTTTCGGATGCGGATCTGTTATTCGAGAAAGACTCCGTCAAAAAGTCTTAAGCTTCCGGCATGTAAGCGAACAATCCGCATCAAAGGCATCCTCGGGAATATAAGCCTAAAATGCGTTCATGCTGCTACGGAAGAAAAAGATGATCGACGTAAGTAAAGCCTACATGACACCAGGTCCGAAAAGGGACACCGGCTATTTGACTGGCAAGCGATTCCCGCATCTCAATATCCATAAAGGAAGCTGACGGTCAACCATATTCATCATCCATACGAGTATATGAAAATACTACTTCTGCAGACTCTATAACGGCGAGGATGGAGCTGATACCACCACTGAACAGAATGATCCATTCGCAACGGGCGAAGATACTTGTTATTTCGAAGCTTAAAACTGCCGCGGGGCAGACGGGCTGTCTACAGAGCTATATAAAACGGTTGGAGATGAGGTGGTAGGGCGAATGCACCAGCTCATCTATAAAATGTGTGTCGGAGGAAAGCACGCCTGATAATGGAATCTCAGCATCGTTTGCCCAGTCCATTAGAAATGAGATACCTATAACTGCGCCCACTACAAGAGAATAAGTCTCATTAACATCGCATATAAGATCTTCTCTGTTGTGAACGTCTGAAATCCTTTGTGAATAATATGTATGATAGGCTCTTATCAGTGCGATTTCAGATTCACAGAATTTTCGCTGCTTTTAACACTCCGTCAAACACGCGGGGCACAGGCGTGCCCCAGCTATAATTCTTGTTAAATATCTCAAAACTGTTTATATCTAACACTTCATCCGTCGCTGTAGCTGCACATTGTGAGTTTGTGCAGGCGTCAGTTTCGCGTAGACCGCCCCGGCGCACGGACGTGTCTCGTACAAGGAATTTATTGCTTCCGGAGCTCGCCTGTTGCCCGCGCGTGAGATAGCGTAATTAGTCAGCGTAAGTCGAAGGTAAATTTTTTTACGTTTTTTTATTAACTGTTTTAGCCTATTTTAAATTTAAAATGCAAAAATGAATACATGTTATACAGGGTGTCCCACGAGCAGTGTGCCAAAAAGCTAGAGCGTGTAGGTCTGGTCAAGACATGAAAAAAATCGTACGGGAGGGGGGGTCTATTCCCCTCCGTTTAGCCGGGAGGGGCAATTTTCTAAAAAAATTACTTAATTTGGAAAAAAAATTATTAAAAATCAACAGTTACATCCACAATGCCATGATATTTTTTTTGTAAAGCCAGGAACCTCTTCTTTCATCTTGTTTTTAAACGAAGTGGTTTAAAGGAATAGTTTTTGAGAAATTAATTTTCAAACTCAAAATTTTGAAAAAAAAAAATGAAAAAAAAAATTTCGAACTATTTTTTTTCAAAATTGTATGTAATTAAGTAGTATTTTTTTTTCAAAAATTCAATTCTCTTATTAGTTCTTAGTTAAAAACAGAAAGCCGGATGCAAAAATGTCTTGTAGTTTTTGAGAAATTAAAAAAAAACTCGAACCAATTTTTTCTAAGAAAAACCTTTTTTTTTGGTTTTAACGTGGCTGGACTTGTAGGCAAATTAATGTATGAAACATTGACCTCTTTTTTATTATTTTTAAAAAAATTCGGAGTTTTATTATAATAAATTTTCAATATGATCTCCATTCAAGAAGGTCAAAATCAAGAAGATATGCATATGTCCGATTCGAAGCAAGAAGAGTATGGAGGAGGTTCAACAAGTCAATTGACTGTCGATATTGACTTAGACGTTCAAAAAAGAGTCGATAGTTCGGACGAGGATTGTCCACTTTCTGAGTTGCAATGCTACACAGAAAAGGAAAAAACTTCCTTTCCGAACTAGTGTAAGAACTCAATCGTCAAATATTAGAACACAAGTCTGTAAGTAATAAAGGTGGGCGAAGTGATTATTTAACATTGCGAGGGTGGTCCAATAAGTACTTGGCCTATAAAAGAAAAACAAACATTTTGGAGAAATGGCGATTTATTTACCAATATAGTCTCCTTTTAGCTCGATATACTTGACCCAGCGATGCTCCAACTTCTAAAGAAGTAAAACCCGTCTGAAAAAAACGTTTTCTCGAGGTCTGCAAAGTAGGTATCCGTGGCGGCGATGACCTCCTCATTCGACTGAAATTTCTGCCCGGCGAGTGACTTTTTCAAGATAAGAAACAAAAAGAAGTCGCACGGGGCCAAATCTGGAGAATACAGTGGATGGGGCAGCAGTTCGTAGCTAAATTCGACCAATTTGGTGAGCGCGGAGGTGTGAGCCGGTGCGTTTTCGTGGTGGAAGAGCACTTTTTTCTTCGCCAAGTGGGGCTGTTTTTTCTTCAATTCGGCGTCGAATCGGCCCAATGATTTGGCATAGTACAGCCCACTGACCGTTTTGCCCTTCTCCAGGTAGTCGATGTGGATCACACCTTGTGAATCCCAGAAAACGGTGGCCACCACCTTTTCGGCCGATGGGACAGTCGTATATTTGCGACTGGTGAGAGGGTATCTCGACAGTCGAAGCCCTGAATTTGATCAAATCCTCTGGCAAGCAGGCGCGTCTTCCTCTTTTCAATGCTTTCATCTGGTCTATATTTGGCCGTAAAGACGCATTTGTATTTTATAATCTTCCAGTTCTGTGGTTTGTCAACCAAGGTCCATGTTGTACTTGCAACTTGCATGGCCTCTCGCCATTAATTCGCATCATCCAAACAGTCGATTTCTTCAATTATTCTTGCATCACTATGCATCAGGCTCGAATTTTATTCAGGAATAATTGTTGCATTCGATTCATCAAGCAAATCATTCGAATCTGAATCCACAGTTTGCATTTGCTGATTAAAACTATTCACTTCGTTGCCGTCTTTGGGAAGCGCTCCGAGGGCTTTAGCACTGTCCTGAAATGAGAAGGTGTAAACGTTATTTTTAGTTTCGCTACTTTCCAATTTGATCTTGCGGTCATTGTGAAGAAATCTGATGTCCCTGCTTCTTATCACTTTTTACCTGCCTGGAAGCCAAAATCTGTAAGCCTTTGTATCTTCCAGGTAACCAGCAAGGATACCTTCTTCAGATTTGCAGTCACAGATTTAAGCCCTTTCTCAAGGTGTAAACTTTTGCTCCGATCTTCCGAAGAAAACTCATATGTGGCTTATTTCCGCTCCACAACTCTTCCGGCGTGACATCAGCGTCGGACATTGGTTTCGCAAGAACGCTGCGGTGTTAATTAATTCTGCCCACATGAACTCGGGCAGTTTACACTTGTCCATTAGGCCCCTAACCTTTTCAGTCAACGTCCGGTTTGCCCTTTGTGCAACACCGCTTTTCTCGGGCGTGTGCGATATCGTCTTATGATGCAGACGATCCCACGTATTTTTAGAAGTCCTTGCTGCAGTACTTTTGTCTTTCCACCAGCCTGTGTGTCGAACGTATTGAATGCTTGAAGAGCCCCGCTTTTCTGTCTCAGGAAGTAGATAAATATTCGTGAAAAGTCGTCAATAAAGGTGATAAAGTATTTTGCTTTTCCTAAGGATTCTTTCCGCATGGGATCGCAAATGTCATAGTGGATGTTTTCTTCGCTTTGATGTTTTTCTTTCGTTACTACTCGCGAAAGGTGATTGAGTGTGTTTCGCGGGAATACAAGTTCTGCAAGTTGTAAAGTTTTCCTTGAATTTATCCGGCAATCCGCGGACCATCCCCTTCGACAAAAGCTGTTTTAAAAATGTATGATGAGGTGTCCCAACCTTTTGTGCCATAATACATATAAGAGCCCCACATGGACCCTAGATGTTCCCGTCGTACCACGGCTGACTTGCGTCCTTACATTCGTAACATTTTTTTTCTGCTCTCATTATCAAACGATCTGCCGTATTTAAAATGTTAGCTTCGGCACCTTCAAAAACTACCTTATAGCCTTGATCTGTTGCCTTGCTGTCGAAATGAGACTATCTGTCAGCTTTGAAACCAATAAGGTGTTCTTCTTCTTTTTCTTTATTCCGGCGTCGTTATGGTCAGAAGTATAGGACCATAACCTTCCCACTTAACTGCATTCCCACTGGTCCGCTTGTGGGGTCCGCCGGTTTGACCTCAGAAAGTAGCGGCAGGCTTCCCGGTTTGGGATTACTTCATCGCTGAGGCCAATCAAATGCTGGTGTTTTTGCATTTGTTTGCACCAATTGTTTTTCGGCCTGCCTTTTTTTTTTTTTTTTTTTTTTGTGACACGGGCATGCTCCAGATTTTTTTGTTTGATCTTACTCTTACAACACCGGTGATCTCCAGTCGTGTCAACCCACTGATTTGCATGTACACTTGTGGGGCAGTTTAATGGTGGTATATGTGTCCCTAGGCTCACTTTGGTGTTTTCTAAATTGCCTAGATGTGATTTTTGTTTACCTTTGTTTTAGTCGCCTTTTACGACAAGCGAGAGGTGTCGCTGCAGGGATATTCTTAACCCGTCCCTGCACGGATAAGGTGTTGTACAAGTAAAAGGGGACCCTTCCCTTTCGAACGTACATACCGGCTTTAATTGTTCCAGGACCCTCTATATTAAGGATGTGGCGGCCAGCTAATTTAACGTGATTTGGCTTCTCGGATTTTCGTTTTTTCTTCAGCTTTTTGCGGAACAGTTATTAAAGTACCGAGTTCGTTGATATTGAACTACATCCCTGCATCGCTTTAAATATCGTCACAACATCACGCATAACGCACTCAGAACACCCTTTTCAACACCATTTTAAGCTTTCGAGTGCATTCCAACTTTAAATGAGCGCTTAACTGCGACTATGATACCATTTGTTACCGTTTTGTTACAACAAAAAAAAACATTTCCGCTCATTACGTACTTGTAGTTCAAAAAGGCTCTCAAAGCCACTTGTTCAATAATGAATTCGTCCCACTCAATCTTGAGCACACCATTACCCCTCAACCGATACAAAAATAGAATATGTGCACTCTGTAACGCACTCTTAAGCATTTGCCACTTTTCACAACGTCTAGTGCTACAATCTTAAAAAAAAAACATCCACCCACGCCCAATGCACAGAAGTGCAGCAAGAAAGCAGGAATATCCATGGCTATTATAATCCCAAACATTGCCGCCCATCTCGAATTCACCCGCCCGAACGAGGGATTGCAAAGCTATTCGAACCGTAAAATTTAATGTCGGCAATTGTCATCAATCGTACTGAGTCTAGACGTGGTCTATCAAAAGCGACTTATCAAGCCAGCTGAAAGATGCAGTACTATCGGTTTGAGGCCGTTGTTAGCGGTAATTGTTATGCGATTATTATTAGTCGTTACACACTTTTGAAACAAAAAAAACTTTCCACTTGGAAACACGATAGCTATAGAACAAGTATTATGCTCGTCTTCCGCGGTAACGGCAGCCCGTGCTGGAACTGATGGAGTAGGGCGAAACCGAATTTGCGGGAAACCATATTTGGTTTGTTTATGTAACCATTGGCAATTAATTCGCATAACTTCTTCCAGTCGAGGGCGATGCTGCGATGCGGTGCGCAGAATAATCACATAAATTTGAAGTTAATGTGCCTTGAATAGGAGTTGGAGACGAGTAATCTCATTTAATTAAGGTGCATCTTAAAGCTAATTTCAAATCTGATTTATTTGATTCTTAACTGCTTGAGGCAATATAATTAGATAAATTAACTTCTTTGCTGCGAATGCATAATCGGGTAATGTCGGAGAAAGACGACTCACACATCATCACCAAGGACACAAGTAATTTTCATGTTTGAAATGGATTCCGAGAAATAAGAAATAATCTTGTGCGGAGACGAAGAAAAACAGTCAACAAGCCTATCTTTAGGTACTTGACAAAATCAAAAGCTTTGGTTGTGTGGGCATGTGAGACGTCTCAAGGATGGAAAGGGACCTTAAAATTGAACGATTTATATACCGGCAAGCAGTTGGTAAGGACAAACGCCTAACGCACTAATACAATATTATCGAGGCTCGGGACAAATGGCTTGAAAATACTTGATTTCGATAAAAACCTTCACTTAAGGCTGAACAAAAATCCTGATTGGCAGGGCCTCCCTGAAAACTATAAGCATTCATTATCTAAAGTGGTATACCGATGGGCGGTGCCTTTTAGCCGATAACGAGATCAAACATCTTATCACCATGCCTCTGCAAACATGACAAGTTAGAACAAACTACTAAGATGAAAACACAGGAAAAACTTGAGAAAACACTCATTAACTCGTAAACGAAATACTCCTTTCCCTGGAGGACAGCGGGTGCAAAATCATTGCGTATCCAGAAGATATTGCACTAGAAATCAGCGGAAAACATCTCCCTACAATCAGAGATTTGATAGAAACAGGCCTAGGAAGATTGGCAAATTGGGCAGAGAACTGTGGACTTGGAATAAATCCCTTAAAAACGGAGCTAGTTTTACTCACAAGAAAACGGCAAATTCCTCAAATCACTTCAGCAAAACTCAATGGGACTTACCTTAGATTCGCAGATCACGCCAAATACCTTGGCGTGGTACTCGATAGGAAGCTCATCTGGAAATTTAATGCGGAAAAACCCATAAAAAAAGCAACAACTGCGCTATACACCTGCAAAAATGTCTTGGGCACCCAATAGAGTATCAAGCACCATATTACACATTGTCTGTGTACCGCGACACTTATACTAATGTACACCTACTGGTGGCCGGCATTGTGCAGATCTAACGATTGCAAACTCCTAAGCAGAGTTTAAAGGATGGCGTGCATCGCTATAACAGAGGCACTGCCACCCAGTGCTGTCCTCGAAACGATGCTTCACCTGATCCCCTTGGATATTTTTGGCAAGGAAAAGGCAAAGAAATCTACGCTGCGACTTAAGGAATCGTCTCAGTGGAAGTTCTCCGAAATAGGGCACGCTGGTATTCTACGCCAAAGCAATGATCTATGTGAAGTCTTATTATTCTAGACTTCAAGATTCGAAAAGGCGAAGCTTTTATTTCCAACATGAAAAACTACCTCTTCCATTATCGATGAGGTCGGTAATGAGGAGTGCAGAGCACAAGACATGTGGGATTCCCTACAACAATCTGGCCTGGAGAAAGCCAAATCACTGCTCGGAACATCTAAAGGCCCCTGCCAACACGCAAAAGAAACCTGGTGGTGGACAGACGAAGCCAAAGCAGTGATACACGAAAAGAAAATGGCTTTCCAAGCTTGGTCAAAGTGCTCTTCTACTAATAGAGAGGAAAAAGCTCGCCGTGAAAAGGTATCGCGAAGAAAAAATGCGCCGAATTCAAAGCGAAAAGCATGGAAGGCCTCTATCAGGAGTTGGAAGAAATATCGTCTTCCGCGTCTGACAGGAACCAGGCTACCCAGGAGCTTCGACAAAACAATTTGAACAAAGGAGCAAATATCTTTAAGATAGCCGCCCAGAGAAGAAAAAATGCTCAGGAGATTCGTTTCCCAAAGTTTATTAACAATGCTGAAGGCCAACTCCTTGTGGAAGACGAAAAAATTCTCCACAGATGGCGACAGTATTGCGAGGAACTTCTGAACGAACAGTTTCCCCGAGTGTACTTTCCAAGAGCTGCCCCGAATCATGCCGAAATATCCGACATCACAGTCGAAGAAGTTCGGTACGCGGTTAAAAACTCCAAGAAAAGAAAAGCTGTTGGGCCGGACGGGATACCCTCTGAGTTCTGGAAAAAAGATGGGAGACATCGGGTCTAGATGGCTCATGGTTCTTATCTCCAAACTTATGAGAGGCGACACTATGCCTAATCAATGGAGGGAAAGCTATCTTCTTCCATTGCACAAAGGAAAGGGTGATACGCGAAATTGTGATAACTACCGTTCTGTCAAGCTGATGTCGCACACCATGAAGATCGTTGAACGGGTATTAGATAGCCGACTGCGGAAAATAATACGACTATCTGATGACCAGTGCGGGTTTGTCTCGGGTAAATCAACAACAGATGCAATCCAAAGTATAAGGGTCATGATGGAAAAGCATCGTGATTCTTCAAAGGACTTGCATATGGTGTTGGTTGATTTCGAGAAGGCCTTTGACCGGCAACCAAGAGATCTTTTATGGGTAGCGCTAAGACAAAAAGGAGTTCCAGAAACCTACGTGCGAGTGATAATGGACATGTACGAAAGAGCAACGACAAGAGTAAGATGCACTGCAGGAGTCACCGAAGAGTTCGCAATCACAGTCGGTGTACACCAAGGGAGCGTCCTCAGCCTACTGCTTTTTATAACAGTCCTTGATTGCTTGCTTGAAGGAAAAGTGACGGACCCCAATGTGCACCAGCTATTCTTTGCTGACGATGGGGCCATTATAAGTGATGATCAGGCGTCCCTACAACGAGCACTTGATGTGTGGGTGGACATTTTTGAGGGACACGGGTATCGTATTAGTTCAAAGAAGACAGAGTATCTGTGCTGCCCGTTCTCTGACCCTCATCAGCCTATTCCAGACATTTACTTGAATGGAAGAATGCTTCCCAAGTGGGAAAAGTTTAAATATCTGAGATCTATGATTAATAAACAAGCAACTTGTGATGACGACATCAATCATCGCGTAAGCGTAGGGTGGATGTGATCGAAAAATGCCCCCTAAGCTGAAAGGAAGGCACTCACATCCGGTTCACAATGCTGGACAATGCACAAAAAGTATGAGAGCAAATTAACGGCAGCTGAGATGAAGATGCTTCGCATGACAGCGGGAGTAACAAAGCGTGACAGAATTAGAAGTTCAAAGATCCGAGGAAGCCTCCACGTAAAAGAAACCATCACAAGAAATATAGAGCGCGACCGACTCAGTTGGTATTGCCATGTTCAAAGGAGAGATCCTTTGAACCCCGTCCAAAATGCGTTATCAATCAACATTCCAATTTCAACACGCAAAAAAGGCAGGCCGAAAAACAATTGGTGCAAACATATGCAAAAACACCAGCATTTGATTGGCCTCAGCGATGAAGTAATCCCAAACCGGGAAGCCTGCCGCTACTTTCTGAAGTCAAACCGGCGGACCCCACAAGCGGACCAGTAGGAATGCAGTTAAGTGGGAAGGTTATGGTCCTACACTTCTGACCATAACGACGCCGGAAAAAAGGAAAAGAATAAGAAGATATAAGCCGCTGCGAAGACTGTGTAGGCGTTATTCGTTGTAGAGCAGTACCCAAATAAAGTACCAACGGTGTTTTGTTTTCCCATCTTTGCTTTCAATTTGGTTGTGGCTCCACTCGGTCTTACACTTCTGAATCAATCAAAATTCACACTCTGCGTGTGCACTTCCAATATAAAATCTTAATGGCATGGAATAAAATTACTGTAAAACTACAAACAACGCGACAAATTCAGTCGAATCTCTCGAATCCCAAGACAACCACCCCCGGAGAGTAGTGAACGAACATCTTCGACACAAACCATCTGCACCCCGTCCAGGTTGTGTGACAAACATCATAAGAGCTTACACTCTTGAACCTGCACGAATTATAAAAAAAAAAAATCATTTCCATGGATTTTATTCGTACAGAAACTCTGAGTTACTACCAATTTATCATTTGACTCGGATTATCATCGAGTAATGCCTCCAATGGTTTGTCTTTGAATTTTCTCCCAGACCGAGGCTTATCATCAACGTAGCCATAAAACCATAAAACCAAGCTTAACACGTTTTTTCCTGAAACTCCAAGAGATACCGTGAGCGTCAAAAGAAAGTTTACACTTCAGTGTTTTATGTTTCTAATTCAACTGCAGATTTTATTAAAGATTTATCATATAACCAATTTAACATATTCATTCATCTATTAATTCTTAATCGAACGATGTAAAAAGTTAACAAAAAAATCAAAAACAAAAATTTTATAAACAAAAAAGGTAAAACACTTCATAATTTAGGCGTCAAAAGAAAGTTTACATTACTGAAAAAATAAAAAAATATATTAATAAACGGTGAATTCAGTACTTTGTTTGTATTCCTTTTGCCTTAATAACGGCCTTCAACCTCCTGGGCATTGATTCTACCAATTTTTTTGTGAAGTCGGAAGGAATTTTTTCCCACTCTTCCGGCAGGACGGACTTTAGTGAGTCTTTACTTGTAATGACCCTTTTTCGAACTTGCTTGTCGAGATGTTCCCACAAATGTTCGATTGGGTTAAAGTCTGGGGATTGCGGAGGATGATCCAATAGCTTCGGCGTCCTATACAATAACCATTCTTTCACAATTTTGGCCGTGTGCTTGGGGTCATTGTCATGCTGGAATACCCATGTCATGGGAAAACCCAATTTTGCAACACTAGGGTGTAAGTTTTCCCTCAAAATATTTAAATAATCCATTTTATTCATTGTGGACTCAATGAACACCAGGTTTCCCACACCTGCCGCCGCCATGCATCCCCAGATCATAACCGAACCTCCCCCATGCTTAACCGTGGAGGTAATGTTTTTTTCATTGAACGCCTTGTTCTTGGCTCTTCAAAGTTTTGGTGGTTTTCTGGATTTGAAAACTTCAAATTTACTTTCGTCACTGAATACCACACTCTTCCAAAATGAAATATCTTTTTCTTCGTACTTTCTTGCAAATTGTAGTCGCCGTTTTTAATTAGCTGCTGATATAAGCGGTTTCTTCCGCGGTACTCTGCCATGTAGCCCATTATCGTGAAGTACTCGTCGAATAGTACTTGCACTAATGGGAATACCGGACGCCTTTTCAATGTCTTCGGATATTTTCACAGCACTAGCAGATGGATTTTTCTTCACTTCTCGCACAATGGATCTTGCTTCAGAATGGGAGGATCGCTTGGATCTACCAGTGCGTGGACGATCTTGAACTTGTTTAAAATTTTTATATTTATCAATAGTTTTCTTAATACCTTGATGGCTTCTGCCAATTATTTCCCCTATTTTTCTTAAGGATTTTCCTTCTTCATAAAATTTCAAAACGAGTTTCCTGGTTTCAATAGGCATTTGTTTACCCATTGTAAAAAAACTTTGATTGAACTAAGTTGACACAACTTTCTTCACAAGCAAACAAACAAAAATGAAATCGAAAGATAGCCTTTATTAGAATGATCTGCAATAGAAACGAAAAACAGCGGGGAAATGAACAAAACGGTAGTTTCCATGCTCTGCAAATCACAATTGAAATAGTGTAAACTTTCTTTTGACGCTCACAGTATGTATGTATAAGCTGAATCTAGTTGATAGATAGTCCAACCGCTCTGAAACCCTCGAGATCGGCTGCCAATATGAAACATTTATAATAACCTGATCTGCCTTCTGAAAACGGACCGAACTAGTTTGTGTTCCCAACATATTGCAATGAGGCGAAAAATTAATTTTTAATTTAATTTAATTTAATTTAATTTTCGTGGGGGCGAACGCCCCCATTTATTGGGCTTAATTCAAGCTAGCTTAATCTAATCTTAACCTAATCTCACTTACTAGGTAGGGAGAAGGGGAGGGTGGTTAAGAAGGCGGATTTTTAGGCATCGAGTGCTGAGGTTGAAATCGAAGTAAGGATTCGAATTAACAATTCCCAGCATACGAGAAATAGGTTCATTGGAGCCATAGGCAGTACGGGGGGTGGGTAGATAGAAGAGACGGGGATTTCGTACGTTGCGGGGGTTAGTGTTGATAGAGACAGAGTTATAGAGAGTCGCGCAGTCAATGGTACCTGAAAGGAGACGATGGATAAAAAGAATGTCAGATACAACTCTTCTTTCTTCCAACGTGTTCATGTTGATTAGTTTAAGGCGGTCTTGGTAGGGTGGTAAAATCAAAGGATTGCCCCAGGGGAGACCTCGAAGAGCAAGACGTAGGAATCGGCGTTGGATGCTCTCGATTCTAGAAATGTGGGTTTGTTGGTAGGGAGACCACACCTGGGAGGCGTATTCAAGAAGAGGCCGGACAAAGGTTATGTAAAGAGATCGGGTAACGTAAGGGTCCGAGAATTCTTTAGACCATCGCTTCACGAAACAGAGTGCAGAATTAGCTTTAAGGATTATTTCATCGATGTGTGCCCGAAAATTAAGCTCTTGGTCACATAATATGCCAAGATCGCGAATGACTTGAACCGTGGAGATGGGTTGATTATTGAGGAAGTAGAGACGAGGAGGAGGTTTGATTCGTTTACGTGAAAAGGTAATTGATTGGCATTTGGAAATATTAAGCTCTAAGCAATTTTTGGAGCACCAGATGGAAAAGCTATTGAGATCAGATTGAATAAGGGAAGAGTCATGACTGGAGGAAATGGTCTTGAAGAACTTGGTGTCGTCGGCGTATAATGAGATGTGGGAGTGTTTGATCACCAATTCAAGATCGTTTATGGAAAGAACGAAAAGAAGTGGACCTAAGTGACTGCCTTGGGGGACGCCGGAGGAGGCTAAAAAGGGGTTAGAGAAGGCAGATCTAAAACGAACATTATAATAGCGATTTTCCAGGTAAGAAGATATCCACTTCAAAGAGATGGGGTCGAAGCCAAGGGAGGACAGTTTGAAGAGTATCAGTCTGTGGGAGATTTTATCGAAGGCTTTACTGAAATCGGTTAAGATAACGTCGACTTCTTTGCCGTTCTCTAAGGCTGATAGGGTAAAGGACACAAATTCAACAAGGTTAGTGGTTGTGTATCTGCATTTGAGGAAACCGTGTTGTCTAGGGGAGATTAATGACTTGCAGCGAAAACTTAGTGTTTCGTACAAAACACTCTCGAAGAGTTTAGGTATATGTGATAGTTTGGCAATGGGACGATAGTTGTTAACAACGTTCTTCGGACCTTTTTTATGTATAGGGGTGATAAATGAGTTTTTCCATAAGCGGGGGAATTCACCTTGGGATAGGGATAGAGTGAAGATTTTCGAGAGAGGGCGAGAGATGGTTGAGGAGCATTTTTTTAGAAATATGGCAGGGAGACCGTCGGGTCCAGGAGTGAATTCATCATTAAGTAGATTTAATTTGTTTTCGATGACATGAGAATCAACTGTGTGTGGGAGAAATGGTCCAAGAGAAAAATTCGGTAGATAATGAAAGTATGAGAAGTCTGGAGCAAACGAGTCGTCGGCGAAAGACTGTTCAAAAAAGGTGGCGAAAAAGTTGGCGATAATGTTGGGATCATTCGAGGTTTGATCGTGGAAGGAGAGGGAGGTAGGGTAGCCATCGGATTTTCTTTTATAGTTAACAAACTTAAAGAAGGACTTTGGATCGTTTATAAGATTGGCTTGCGTTTCTGTTAAATACCGTTGATAGAGGAAGTTGTGTAGGGCGGTAAAGTGGAGATAGCTGCCCAGGTAGTTAGAAAAGTCATTGGATGATTGAGTACGAAGGAAGATTGTCCATTGCTTATTTCTTTTGTTTCTTAGAGAACGAAGCCTGCGATTATACCAGGGTGGGGAGGTGGACGAAGTTTTGCGTTTGAAACGGGAACGTAAAGAGAGATAGAGTAAAATATTTCCCTGTAGAATATGGATATAGCATCATTTACGGTTAGGTTTTCAAAATTGAGAGGGGCATTTTTAAGGTATTCATTTATTAGATGAAATTTTGCTTTGTGGAAATCGTAAGAGGCCAGAACTGTAGGAGGTTTATTCTGTGATGGAGAATCGTGAAAGAAGGAAAGGAGGAGGGGAGGATGGAAGTTATCGATGGTTGAAAGGGAAAGGGGACTAAGTGAAACAGAAGAGTTGAGAGGATCGGTTGTGAATATGAGGTCGAGTTGTCTACCCATGTAGTTTAGTACGCCACTAACTTGGCTGAGGTTTGAATCTGTTAGGCGATCCAAGAAGAGACATTCTTTGGCAGTAGTGGGATTGGTGGCAGTGTAAGACGATTGATCGTCTAATTGGATCCATTTAAGATGAGGAAGGTTGAAGTCACCGAAAACAAGGATTTCATCTTGAGGTTTTCTTAAATCGGTTAATTGGTCGATTGTGTTGATGGCGAGTTCATAGGATTCAATAGGTTGTGAGGGCAAGATGTAGAAACAAATGATGTATAGTGTCTTCTGGGGTAGAGCAATCTTAATTGAAACAAAGTCGAGAAGTGGGAAGGATGATACTGCAATAAGGGAAGAGTCAATTGTATCAAGGACGGCTAGTAGAACGCCTCGGCAAGGACAACCGTCAGTGAGTCGGCTGAGTTCGTCATCGCGATAAACATTAAAATTTGGTGGGAACAGTTCGAGGTTATTTATGCTGGGGATCAGGTTCGTTTCAGTCAACGCGAAGACATCAAAGGACAAAGCATGTGATTGTTGCAGGATAGCTTGGGTTTTCGAGCGGAGACCTCTTACATTTTGATAATAAATAGTAAGAGGGAGGTTTTTGCAGAGGGTGTGGGTGACAGGAGGATGGCGATAATTAGGAACGAAAAAACCTGTCGTGGTCGGCTCGGCTACGCTGGAGGTGCGATATCCGTTTTGAGTGTATATATTGCCGGAAAGTTTCGAGATCATTTGAGACTTTTTGAGGGGAAATATTGAAGAATTCGTGGTATTTTACGAAGAGGTTTTTGAGGCTAGCGAAGTCAGCAGGAAGACCTTCCTGTTCGATTGATACCCTTACGCTTGTGTTAGTTTTTCCTTCGTAGCAAACGGAGTCTGACTTGTCATGGAGATAAGCTAGGAAGAGTCGGATGTTTTCGTATGTTTTTTTATCCCTTAACCGAGAGAGAGCATAACGACATTCGACGGGGTTAGCGGTTTGCTGGGTAAGTTTGACTGTGGGGGGCAGAAGGGGGTCGATAAAAGATTGAGAGGAGACAGAAGAAGGATTTGTTATGGAGGGACCTGTTGATGTAGGGATTGGTGAGGAATTGGTTGTGTTGTAGGAGATGGAATTCGATTTGGGGGCAGAGGAGATGGAGCATGGTGTGGGGTAGAGAATATGGGAACTGCGGAAATTTGGGTATTTTGCACCTGATCTGAGGTCGAAATTGGGATATGAACTCGGTGGGGGTATTTGGTTCGGGGTCTGGGTCTGGTTTGGGGTCGGTTTGAAGGAAACCTTTTGACGTTGGGGTTTGGGAGGAGCAGAGTAAGAAGGTTGTACATTAGAAATGGAGGGGTGTGTGAAATTAGGAAAGAGATTCGTCTTGAAGCTCCAGTTGTCACCGGGGTTAGGGGGAGGGTTGGGATGCTTATTTGGTTTCGGATGACGATTTGTGGAATTCTGGCTTATGGATGAAAGCGGAGTGTTGGAAGGAATGTGGTTGATATAATTAGATTTAGGTATATTAATTCTATTGCTGTTACTTATGCTATTACTATTCTTATTGCTGTTATTGCTGCTTCTGCTGTTGAGGTCCGGTTTTGGTGAAATCCACTTCGATATTTGTAAGTTTCCGATGGTAAGGACGTCCTTGAAGGGGTTTGAGAAGAGCCACGCATATTTCGACGGAACGACGAATTTAAACCGACTTCTGTTGTTAGGGTTGATTTGGTGAAGTTTAGCACATTGAAGGATTGTAATGGAGTAATGGTCGAGAAAGTATTTCTTGAGCCAGGAAACGTTGGCGTGGGGAGGGGCTCCTTTCAGGTAGAACTCGGAAAGGTTCATGTTATTGAGTTTTTCCAGACGGTGTGCCCATTCAGGTTCTGTCCACGAGGTTCCAAACTTTTGAATTGTTTTTGGGGGGTCGGTAGATGTTGACGGCTGTGCGTTAATCTCGGTATCACAGTTTTTTTTCAATTAATCATACAATTTTGTTATTTCTTCTTGAATGCCTCTTTACATACCGCTTACCTATCATTCTCAGCATTAGCAGCAAATTAAAATGTGCGGAACTGCTTAAAACAGACCAGACCTTTTTCCTTACATAACTATCTAAAAACGACATTTTATCATTTCATATTAAATCACTAAAACATTTTTCCTCCTCGTGAGACAAGTGAAATATGAAAAATTTCTCGCACTATGGTTTCACGTGGCAGTGACATTTTAACGAACCAACTTTCCTCCGCCCTTAAATGTTCGATAAATCAGCCAACCGGCATCAGCACAGTCCTCCCCACATTTACTAAGTGCACCTCCAGTCATTACACTGTAAAATAAAAAGGCAAGCTGCAG
The DNA here is from genome assembly GCA_958301585.1 of Merodon equestris. Classification (NCBI taxonomy): domain Eukaryota; kingdom Metazoa; phylum Arthropoda; class Insecta; order Diptera; family Syrphidae; genus Merodon; species Merodon equestris. The sequence continues at coordinate 48,258,520 of OY284415.1, read as the reverse complement.
TACTTCCACCGCTCACACGAGAGTTCGATAGAACGCACTCGTGTTCAAGGCGCATAAAACTCAAAACTTTGCGATGAAATTCAAAATAAAAAAAATCCAATTGCACTTCATACCTCCATTGCGCTTTCAAGGCTGCCAATCGATAAACATAATGCTTTCATAAGGCATCGAAATTGTTACATAAATTTCATTTCGTCTCCCTGCTTACCACTCTCATTCCAAGGGCAATCATGCCCTGCTGAGCTCATGGCTAGTGCAACCGGCCTTAAACATTAAACGGAAGCGAACTAAAGTTTTTCGCCCCGCCAACGAGTGGAAAGTGCTCTTCGAAGGGAATAACTTTAAGAGTTGTATTTAACGACATTCTTGCGAATTTCTATTTGTTTTTCTCTCGAGCGCCATCTGCTGTTGGAAATTTCTACTCGGAATCGAGCTCGCACTGTTTCTTAGTAACATTTTGTATCTTCGGAATCTAGATAGAAGGAGATTTTTCAAATACTCGTAACAGCAGTTCAGCGAATGAAAATGAATTCCAACTGTTTTGCATGCAAATGCACGGCCCATTTCTGCTGGAGCCGTTTAGCGGCAAAGTCACCCAATTACCAAGGCAAAACCAACCAAACCCGAGACGGAGGCGATGGAAAAAGTTAAAACGAGATCCACTTCAATATGCGAATAAGCAAAGTAAGCAAAGCTAAAAACAAATTGAACAAGTCTTGGCCTTTCATCCAGCGGCTGACTCCCGTCGCATGTCGTCCCACGTTTCGTGTTCCTTTTTCGCCTTGTAGTCTTCGAGTATGCAAAGTTTTCGAGTGCAATTCACCTCGTAAACTAGTCGCAGTCGCATAGTTTGTTTGGAATGCTCAGAGGAGCGACGGAGTGCACGGAATAGAAAACAAAAAAGGATAGTAGTTATGCAGTTGTAAGTAGAAGCGCTTAATGGAATCCTTGGGAAGAGGTTAAATTATTTCTCGGATTCGTCACGCATTTATCTCGTTTTGTTTGCAGTTCAACGCCGAGGTTTTCTATATTTTTATTTCTTTTTCATTTTTGCATTTTCGAAAAGATTAAATGGAAGTGTGGAGTGTAAAGATATTTCATGAGCTTTTCGAGTAGAACTTGGGGGTGAAAGAGTGAATCACATAGGTGGCCTGGAGTGTCGACGAAGGTCAGGCACTAAGTGGTCCTAAATCTTAATAGTATCTCAAATGCTTAGAAGGTTTCATTAAAATAAATTGTAAATGCAATTAAGGTAACGAACGTCGAACGGCACCTTACTCATGGTAGTGCTGAAAGGCTTCCTTGTTCAAACTCAGGAGCTTTATAAACAGCGTGACATCGTCCAGAAAGGCTGAATAAGTTTACAAAACATCCACATTCAAACTCTACGTTAATGAAAATGAAAGCCGAGGTATTATGCGCGTAATTCTGAGAAAACACAAAACAGATTCCATTTATTATAAACGGGCTTGCTAGGCATAAGGTGCATGTTCAAAACTGTTCGGAAGTCATTTATTCTTTCTAACCATTCCTAATTAAAATGTTTTTTATATTTTTACATATTCGGTCTTAGTTATCTATCGACCCATTTTTGCACAACTGGTCCATTGTGTTATCAGATACACCTGTGGGTGTTGTGAGGAGACACACCGTGAAATTAAATATAATGCCAATGAATGAGTCCCGCTGGTTAATTACGCAAAACTTCAACTAAGAGTTCATTCTCATCAGCCCATTACTCTTGTAGGTTTTATATGATCTTTTCAGGAATAACGATTGGATGTTTAATATAGCTTTCATCAGTAAGATAGTGATCATATTTACTAATGACTGATGAAACTGGTGGGTCTTCTTAGAACTGTTACACATTCGTCAAGCATTAATAATTTTTTCTTTGTTTTTTTTTTATAAATAACACGTGCACAAGGGGATGAGAGGAAAAGGAGGTACCGGGGCACATTGGAATGTGGATTGTAATGAGTGGGAAAAGTTGAGCTGGGAAGAGCATTCCACATTCGCGTGGTTCGGCTAAAAAACGAAAATAACGATCAAATAGAGAGAGAGAAGAGACATTACGCGATATTGGTGTATCCTATGAGTTCTATCGCTCGCTTTTGTAATCTATCTAGCAGGTGCAGAGAGGTCTTGGGAGCACCAGACCAGATATGAGCATCATACACATAGGCCTTGTAAATTGAAGCCAGATCAGAGGGGGTGGAATATTTCTTGCATCGTTTATGGAAACCTGACAGTCAGTGTTCTTGGCAACTTCGAATATGTGGCCATTCCAACTATGAGTTTTATTAACACACATACCAAGGTCGGAAAGTCTTGTGGTTTCATCGACACGAACGTCATTCAAGAATAATGGCTGATTATTAATGGTTAGCTTGAGTGACAGTAGACAGCGTTGTGTTTTGGAAGCATTTAATTCGACTCTATTTTTTATACGAGGTATGTCAAATAAGTTCCCGGACAACCGCTATAAAATTTTTTATTTTACAAATTAGGCTCTATAACAACGATCCCCTTCAAAGTAGTCCCCTTGTGCAGCAATGCACCGCCGCATTCGATTTTTCCAGCTCTCGAAACACCTGGCCCACTCGGCTTCTGGAATTGCCTTTAACAGCCGCGCCGATTCGCTTTTTATGTCCTCTGCACTGCCCAAATGGGTCCCTCTCATGGAATCCTTGATCTTGTCGAATAAGAAAAAGTCGCAGGGTGCGAGATCTGGGGAATAGGGTGGGTGTTCGAGCACAGTTGTACGATTTCCAAAAATTTGCTCACAGTGAATGACCGATGTGCTGGTGCGTTGTCGTGGTGAAGAATCCAGGAGTTCTCTTTCCACAAATCGGGTCTTTTCTTACGTATCCGCTCTCGTAACCGCCTCATTGTCTCCTTATAGGCCTCCCCAGTTATTGTCGAACCTGTCGGCATCCACTCCAAGAGTATCAACCCCCGGCAATCGGCAAAGAAAACCGTCGCCATCACCTTCACTTGTGACTTGCTCTTCCTTGCTTTCTTGACGCGCGGCTCATCTGGCGACCGAGGTACGCACCCCTCTGAACCGCCCTATCCACTCGTACATAGTCGAACGACTCATGGTATTCTCGCCGTACACACTAGACAACATATCTTTTATTTCCGTGTTCGTTTTACCACTTTTTACAAGAAATTTAATCACGACTCGTTGTTCAATTTTTTCATCGATTTCCATTTCGGCATGCCTCACTTTACTCACTTCGATAAATAATTCACTAAAATTCGAGAACGCAACCTATCCACTTGAAACTTCGTATGCAACAACTAGACAGATGTAGGAATATGGAACGTAACTCGGTACTACGTCAGTGTTACCACACAGCGCGCAAAAAATGTTGTCCCGGAACTTATTTGACAGACCTCGTACCCCTTTTAATTATGCTGACGAGGTCGGAATTTACGAAATTTAATATACGCCACCGTTCCAATTCTACGACTGAAAAACAGAGATGTGAGTCCTGAAACGAATATGAACAGCTAATAGTAATGTCAGCAGCGAAGAAGTGTATTGGATAAGATGATCATTTATAAAAATGAGGAAGAGTGTCGGTGATAAAACAGAGCCCTGTGGAACACCAACATTTATTTGGTGAATATCAGACTTGAAACCGTTCCAAAACAACTTGCATTGAACGGCCCGAAAGGCCATTTCTAATCCATAGAAGAAGAGACTGATCGATACCATAAGCTGGCATTTTCGAAAATCTCTGTGAAATGCTTTTGAAACATCGGGCGCAACAATCCTGCTGTCCCCGAAATGGTGCAAAGCGTGGTTTCACTTTTCGATGAGATATGCCATTAAACTACCAGTTGACCTGTTGCTGAGAAAAGCGTATCGCCGGTCGTTAGGAAATTTCCGCGATTCAAGAAATTTCATATATGAAAAAGCTTACGCCGCGCCGTGGTTTTGCCTGCGTGGAAGAACACATTTTCAGAAATAATGGGAGAATACCATCAGGGCCAGCAAGTTGTGATCCTTAACCCTCTACCGCATACAACGCCATATATGGCTTTTTATTTTTCCGTTCAATTTTGCGACAGAAATAAACAGTTCCTAAAACCAACGGTTATTTTTTGCATTCGCTGTTATTTGTGCCTGCGGAATGCGTATTGTTTTTGGTAAAGTTGATCATTGATTTGGATTGTTGTATTGATAAATTTTATAATGAAAGTTCCATTTAGTTCATGTCTTGTTTGCTTTATTGTAATATTTCCGTTAAACTGGTTCAGCAGGATAATGCCTGGCTCCACCTCTTCTATGGTCGGGATGTGATGGGAGTTTGTAGTTGGACAGCTAGCCTTATCGCCTTTTAATAGCTTAGTTATACAAGTTTCATTTCTTAAGTCTATTACATGGTTTTGTTTACAAATAGTTAGTTTATTAAATTCTTTACAATTTTCTCTTATTCCAAAAATTTCATCATTAGATCTTAGAATAGTGTTGTATGTTAGGTTTATCGCTAGGTTCCCTCTTTTAACTGGTTTAAGTAGAAGTTTTTCGTAAGTTTTACTTAGAGTTAATGGTATTCTTATGATATATAGTAATGAAGTTGTGTTAGTTAGAATATTAATGTTTGCTAACTCAAGTGCTTCTTCGACTGTATTAAAGGGTACATTTTCTTTCTTGAATGTTTCAATTATTATTTTTGTTTCTGGTTTTGACAAAAGCATAGAATTTATGATGGCACTTTTTGCCCATTGTATGGCAAGTTTTATATTTATTAATTCTTCCTTAACTAATCTTAATCTGTATTGCATACTTAAAACTACTAATATGTTTATATGATCGTCTTTTTTATATAGTTTGAAAGTTCGTTTGTGACCAAAGTCAAGTTGTTAATTCTTTCATTGTATAGTCTGTTTATTATTATCTGTCTATTACTATTTTCTATGACGTTATTTATGTGTGAACTGATTATTTGGAAATCTTCATGATCTGGATTGCCTGCAATATATTTCCAGGCCGTTCCTATAAAATCTAAAGCTCTTTTTTGTTTTTTGAAACTTGTCGATTTTATTGTTTTTAAAATTTCGAAACCCTGAGCTAGTTCATGTGTTAGCAGGGGGTATAAGGAGTGGGTTTGAGGAATGAGAGTATCCACGCTTTTAGTAATTTCAGTCAAAAAATGTTCGTATTGCTGTATGTCTATGAAGTGTATTAATTTTAGGTCACCGTCTTGAATCTTTGCCTGTCCTTCGTCTAAAGCGATCATGTGCATTGAGGAATAGTCTAGTATGTCGATGTCTCCTAGAATTTCTGAGACTATCAAGAGGAGTCTGTAAATAAAAATGGAAAGTTCAATGTCAGTATTGCGTGCGTAGATGCTGTCTGAGAGATTAATTTCGTATGTGTTCTTTATGTATTATTTTTCCAGACTGGGTCTTAACTGTGGTTTCATAATTCTCTTTAACTATTTCCTTGGAATAACTTTCCGTTAATTTTGAACCTTTTCGTTTGTTTTTCTTTACGTAAATTTCGTCTCCAGGAGCATAATTTTTAATTTCATGTCTTTTCTTATTATGATAATTTAGGTCTTTCTGTTGCTTTTCCTTTAATTTTTCAATGTTGCTTAGTCTTGTTCGTTCATAATCCTCGGGTCCGAAGTTTGCTGTTGTACCAAAAAACAAATCTCTTTTGGGTGGTTGAGTGGAAGGAGTGATTGTATTCATTGGTGGCGTTTTCGAGTAACTCCTCAAAACTCTTATTTATTGCTCTTGGTTTCAAGCACCTCATTATTTCAGCTAAGGTCGAGTGAAACCTTTCCACTTGGCCATTGACTAAACTTTTATAAGGGGGAGTGGTAAAAAGATTGATATTTAATTCCTCTTTTAACATAAAGAGGATGCTTTCCGAGTTGAACGATTTTTCATTGTCTATTACTATATATTCGGGCACTCCAAATTGGAAAATTATGTCCCGAAGAGGTCGTCGAATGTCTTCTACTGCTTTAGATTGAATTTTCTTCGTAATTGCAAATTTTGTGAATTTGTCGATCGCAGTTAGTACTAAATTTTTTTCGGTCGAAAAGATGTCTATATGTATTGTGTGTCCAGGGTAATTAGGTAGGGGTGTTTCACCTAGTTTAGGATTATTGGGGTGACGTTCATATTTTGACTTTTTACATGTTGAACAGAGTCTTGTGATTTGTTTTATTTTTTTACTCATTTGAGGAAAATAGAACTTCTCTAAAATCTGTATTTTATTTTCAAGCGGACCGCGGTGAGCTCTGTTATGGATTTCTAGAATAATTTCATTTTGTTAGGTTTCTGTGCCTATGTCTGTAACTAGAAGTGGCGTGTGTCTAATCTTGTAATTTGAAAAATATTGTGAATATACTTCCTGAATCAATCCCATTATGTTCTCGGGGGCGGATAGACCATTGACTATATTTAAGTTAAGAAATCGCTTAAATATTCCTACTAAATTCTCTTTGTTGTAACTTCTTTCGGCGATTATGTGTCTACGATAGTTATTAAAGGGGCATATCATTTCATGTTTGCTTTCTTCTCCTAACTTTAGTACTATCTGGTTTTCAAAAACGTTTATAGGCGTCTCAACGGAGGGTATAAGTTCATGTGCAGAGGTTTCAGCACTATGTATTGTTGGGGTCATTGAATTTATATTTGAAGTTATTGGATCTGTTACAGGAGGTCGAGATAGGGCGTCGGCCACCACGTTTGTCCTCCCGGGTGTATATTTCAATTCATAATTATGTTCCTTAAAGAATGCTTGCCATCTTTTCATTTTATTGTTATAATTTTTATTACTAAGGGCGTGTGTTAGTGGCTGGTGGTCCGTGTATATGTTAATCTTTTTTGATCCGTAAAGGAAGTTTCGTAGGCTTCCCAGAGCCCAAACTATTGAAAGCATTTCTTTCTCGTTCGTTGCGAATGCCTTTTCTGTTTTTGTTAAACTTCGTGATAAAAACATTATTCCACTATCTAGGAGTTCATTAATTTGTTTGTCAACTTCATGCTTCAGCGCTTTCGGATAGGGGTGTGGCCTGGTATATACAGGATCGTCCGAGGTTGTCCTGATTTCACCCTTTACTGCTGTAATGTAAGCACATTTTGCATCGGGTTCTATGAACAAGTTTGGGAATTCCTCAAGTTCGTATTAATCGGTTTTCCTGACAGGAGTCGAGATGAGCTGTTCTAACTTCCAGATTATTTATGTCTCGACTCTTTTGTTGCTTAAATGGGAAATCATATTTTCCTTTCAGTGTTATAAAGTTCTTATCGGTGTGTATTACCGCGCCTAGTTCTTTGAGTGTATCGTTCCCTATAATACCATCAAAGGAACTTAATTCGTTTAAAATGAAAAACTTTATGGGTCCTATTTCAGGGCCTAAAATCTCTAGGTTTGAATGGTGAGTAATTTTAACTCCTCCGCTGACAGAGTTAACAACAAATGATTCTTTATTCGGAATGTGTTTCCTGATATACATAGGTTGGATGTAATTTTTATTAGACCCCGTGTCTAATAAGAATTTTAAAACTTTCCCGCTCTTCGCCTCAAACTCATAGTAGGGCAGCGAAGAGCACCCTAGTCTAAAAAATTCAGGTTTTCTAATTTGTCGCAGGCATCGAGGATGTCTACTTCTGGATTGTCTACTTGTATGTCGGGTTCGGGGTTGTTTAGTTCATCTTGGTAGTTTATATTAAAATTTTGTTGGGGTATGGTCGGGCCTCGTTGATGTTGTTGCGAAAACGGGACTCTGGATTGGAAGGTTTGCCCTTGTTCCCTAGGTTCATACTTTATCTGGGGCACCGATTGTAGCTGTGGCCTAGGACTGAAAAGAGGTCTACTTTGTTGGTATTGTTGCGATCTTTGCTGTGGGGCATTATAATTTTAATTTTGGGGACGTTGGGTGTATTGTGGTGCAAAAACTGGCTGCGTTTTGGGTACGCCTTGGTGCATGGGTTTATAACTATAGTTTGTGAAATTTTTCTGCTGGATGTTTTGATTTGGTCTCTGGTAATTTTGATTATGCCTATTGAAGTTAGTATTTCTAGGAGGAAAATTTTGCGGTTTATGGGACTGGTATTTCTGCGAGTTGTGGGCATAGTTGGCCCTGTAATTTTGGTTATCTAATTTTAGGCACAAATGAAGCGCCTGCGGTAAATCAATGGGTTCCCTTATACCAAGTAGTCTTGGCAGGTCTCCCTTTAATCCGCGAATAAACGTATCGAGTGCCTTATCCCGGTACGTTTGCGTCAGCATTTGCATTGCTTCCGTCCCTATATTCATACAGCTGATTTTGTTGAGAATCAACGACAGATGACTATAGACTGTCTGGTAAAATGTCTGGACTGAATTATTGCCTTGGACAAGTGATATCAATTGGTACTCTAAAGTTGCCACGTCTCTCTTATCGGCATAGTGCATAACTAGACAGCGAGAGATTGCTGGCCAACTAAGTGGAGTGTTATACGACTCCAAGGCGATGTCCGCGTCTCCTACTATCTTGTTTCGGATCACATTTAGGATACCGAAATAGCGAGTAGTACCTTTAATGGGTTCGTAGATTTTCAAAACCCGATCGACGCTTTTTTTCCAGGAGCTAAACTCAACTGGATCGCCAGAGAACTCGCGTAGACAGCGGACTATGTCCGGAATCTTGTCTAAATCGTTGGGATTTTCGGTATGTCCTTCCGAAGTCGTTTCGTCCTCTGATGCATTTATATCTGCATTGGGATTTAGAATATTTTGTATAATGAAAGGAATTTTGTTCTCAATTGCCTTCTGCACAATCTGCGTTATATAACAGTCCAGTTCAGGAGTGGCCCTGGTTTCCGTGAAGGATGACGTGGACTGAGATGATACGTTTAAGTTTGGCCTGTCCTCTCGATTTTTTGTATTATTTTGAGTTTGAGGATTTGGATTTTGCATCGTGGATGTGGATCGGGTATTGCCCGTGTTATTGGTAATTAGTAATTGAGGACTTGGGGATGGACCGGCACCAGTTCTGGTGTTTGGCATTGTGAACTGTTTTTCGAACTTTAGGTTTTAAAACGTTATTTCCAAATAATTATTCACCTTTGCATATAATATCGTTAACAAGTTTATAATATATTAATTTTATTCTCTCAAATTCACTTTTGTTATAATGGCTTAATGCAATATAAGAGTAAATAATATCGTTAACAATTCTTATAATAATAATTTTTAGAGGATTACTTTTAATAGGTTATTCACTTCTGGTATATTAAATTCTTGGTATTAGTAATGAATTCTTAAGATAATCTTACATCATCATTTTCCTATACATGTTGGAGCGGCTGACACTTCTCAGATGTCTCCCGTTTGACTTTCTACTTGGGGGCCTCTTTTCTCCAAAAATGGGTTGAGTTGATCTGCGTTTGTTCGGGTTCTTCTGGGACCAATGAGCTTGGAAGTTTTTCAGGACACTGACATTTAACACTTGGCACTGGTGCTGCTTTTTTTCAGGACACTGGCACTTTGCTTTTGGCACTGGTATATTTTTTTTATTTTATTTTTTTTTTTTTTACACTGGCACTATGTACTGGTACTGATTTTTTTCTTCTTTTTTACTCACTGTCCCTGCTCGGGCGCCAATTAAAAATATGTTACTAAATATTTATTAAAAAAAATAAATCTTTATTCAGAGGAGAACCTCCACTCTTTACAAACAGCAAATTACAACTAACTTTTCTTAATCTAATTTCCTAGCTTCTACCTTAATCTAATTGTGTCTTGTACGTGACGGAATGTGGTTTTTCGGTTGGGTGGTGTCAGGTTGGTTGCTTTCGGCGGATGCAAAATCTGTGGTGTCGGGTTGTCTGCACTGGATGACTGCATGTGGATGGTGTGATAATGCCTGGTTGTCTTTAGCGTAATCGGAGACTGATGTGCTGTGTTAACTTATATCTCATTATATTTGATCAGTGCGCATGGTCACTTCGTAGTCCACATTTTATTTTTTTTACTGCAAATAGGCGGCTTTATAATGGCATCAACAAGGCCCAGCAAAAAGCTTTTATTCAATTCCCTATGATGGCTCGGAAAGTGAAGAAGAAATACCGGAGTCCGATGACGAAGCAGTATTTAATCGATCTTCGGAATCTGAAGAGGTGGTACCTGAAACCGACGAAATCAGTGAGTTTGGTTCTGAAGATGAGAGGCCTTTAGCAAGTTTCGTGTCGAGAAAGCAAACAGATCGCAAGAAAGTGCAGAAAATAATCTGGAGTGATAGCAAACTTCGTACCTACAAAGAAGAAGATTTTCCATTTTTAGGAACCTGTGAACTGCCAGAAGCGATGTCGCAGTTTGAAACTCCAGCTGATTTTTTTTCGTTTCTTTTCACCAAAGATTTGATTCAAATGATTGTAGATGAATCAAACCGAAAGGCTTTACAGAACAACATAAACAAACCGGCCAATATTACACAAGAGGAAATGGAGGAATTTATTGGTATTTGCCTGATCATGTCATTGGTGAAATTGCCTTCAACAAGAGCATATTGGAGCTCCGAAATTTGTCAACGTTTTGTTTTGGAGACAATGACATGCCACAGATGGGAAGACATAAAGCGAAATCTCCACTTTGCGGATAACGACAAGTTTATAAAGCGTGGTTTGCCCGGACGTGATAAACTATTTAAAGTAAGGCCTCTTCTTAGCAAAATTAGAGATCGGCTTCTTTTAATTCCAAAGGAAGAATTCCTTGCAGTGAACGAGCAAACAGTTCCAACAAAATGTCGGCATGAACTTAAGCAGTATAACTCCAAGAAACCCCACAAATGGGGTTATAAGAATCTGGTTTTAAGTGGCGTGTCCAGATTCAGCTACGATTTTGATCTTTTCGCTGCAGAACAAAGCAATACATATCCAAAAGATGCTCCAGACATTGGCTTAAGTGGAAATGTTGCTTCACGTTTGACTGCTACTGTACCACGACACAAAAATCACAAATTTTTTTTTGACAATTGGTTCAATAGCCCAAAGCTTCAGGTATATCTGACCAAAACGGGTCTGCTTCCATTAGGAACGGTTAGACTCAACAGAGTGCCAAATATTGATGTTCCTACAGAAAAGGAAAGACGAAAGAAAGGTCGCGGGAATATGATTGAGAGAGTGGCATACATCGATGGCGAAAAAATGTCGTTTGTATCCTGGTACAACAACAAAGTTGTAAATATGCTATCAACTTTTGTAGTATGCAATCCGAAAACAAAAAAGAGACGATACTGTAGAAAGGAAAAAAAGTACATCGAAATTGAATGTCCAAAAGTTATAGATGTACATATACAATAAATACATGGGAGGTGTGGATCTCCTGGATTCGATGCTTGGGCTTTACCGAATAGGAATCCGATCAAAGAAATGGCCCAACAAAATTTTCTTTCATTTCTTAGACCTTTGCGTAGTAAATGCGTGGATTTTATGGCGTCAAAAAAGCGACGTGTACATGGCTCTATTCGACTTCAAGATGGCGGTAGCCGAGCATATGTGCAAGGTTGGTAAAACGTACAGCAAAAAGAGGGGTCGACCAGCTTCCAACAGTGGTACTCCAACAAGATCGACCCAGGCTTCTATTCAGCCGAAAAAAGCTAAGAGGTCCTTGGCACGTCCTACACCTCTGAATGCAGTTCGCAAAGATTCAGTGGATCATCTTCAAGAATGGAAAAGTTGCAGGCAGCAATGCCATAATGATTGCAAATTTCGAACGTACGTATTTTGTCCCAAATGCGGCATTTACCTTTGCTTGAACAAAGAAAGGAATCGTTTTATCTATTTTCATATTTGATTGTATTTTATTTTTCATTTCTTTTCTATAAAATGCAAACATTGAATTACAAAAATAAAAATATTTGAATAAAAAGAGCAATAAAACTGTTGGTCAAAAAAATATTTACTGCATAAGACGCCATATGTGGCAAGGATTTTGTAGGTTGAAAAAACTGGCCTACTTTTTCGGAAATTTTTTTTCATAGGTATCTTTAGCAGGCTGTATAAAAAGTAAATCCGACAATTTTTTTATTTTTTTTCAAGTGGGTCATAATTCATGCGGTAGAGGGTTAAGCATTCTTGCAACTGTACAAGTTCGAAAGTGGATTTGTCTCATGGAAGATTTTACGCTCTTAAGCCGACAGCTGAGACGTAATTGTAAATTAGCGTAGCAATTGAGGACGAGGCAGAATTCTTTATGTTTCTTACAAATGACCAATAGTTTTTGCTGCCTTTGGGACAATTTAGCACTTTTTGCCTTAACTGTTGACCATGGGAGAATTTGACACGTGGAATCAATGCATTATAGTCATTTCTGGTTCATTTAAACTTATTCCGGGTTTCGTCAAAGGGGTTGGCTTTGTAAGTCCGGAAACCCAGCCCTCTCAATCTGATAGCCTCTTTACAGCTCGAGTCATACCACGCATTTGCTTTTCGTTTGATACTCTTCACTCTATATGGATCTCATATCCAGCAGAAGTATGTCCGTGATTGTGTCAGCAGCGGCATCTACGTCCGTCACTATCGAGGAAGCATAGTGACCAGTTCAAATTTTTCAGAAGTTGTTGAGTCCGCTCCAATTGGCTTTCTCGTAGAGCCATACTGTTCTTTTAGAAATTCGTTTTCTAACTATGTGATTTGAATACGAGAAATTAGCTATAACAACACAGTGGTCTGCCGAGCCTAGAGATGACAATATATCGATAGAACACTTATCAGGATGAGATATGAGGAATAAGTCCAGGGTGTTGGCTGAATGATTTGCAATGTCATGTATTCGCATTGGCTCATCTACTAGCTGGATTGGATTGTTTATCGTAGCAAAGATCTCTACACACCTGACTCGAATATAGAAGACAATTAGAATTGTGTTAATTGAAATCGCCTGCAAAAGCGATTTCAGTGCGTGGAAACAGGGATACGATTCTTGGAATGGAGTCGGATAACGCATCGAACTCAGTAAAAGTCGAGTTACTGTCCAGGTTTCGACATCGTAAATCTAAGAGTAGTGTAATAAATGCCTACGGACATGCAATTTTCCCCACATGAAATTAAATTCCGGATTGGAACAGTGTTCCATATTGTGGTTGAAGCTGGAAAGCTAATTCACTACTTTCAAACTGTTGTATGATTTCAGGTAAAACTCACTACAATGAAGATGCTTTAGATTACCTGACCTAAGCTAATGACAATACCCGTAATCAATATCTATAATACAGCTTTATACAGGTAAAAAGCCAAGTTAGCCTGATATCGCTAGAATTGCTTACCTGAAGTCAGTCTTGACAGTAGCCCGTCTTTTAAAGAGTAGTTTAAGCGGCTTTACAGTCATCTTTGCGGACTAGGAACAGCGCTACTTCTACATCGTAAGGAAGCAATCCTCGGCTTATTACTACTGTAAAACTTGTTGAAAATGATATGTCCTTTTTTTACTAGTTGAAAGTTATCAAAATTACCAAAATCGGAAAGCTCACAACGGATTATCTCACTTCAAAGGGTTGCCAGCTCGGCACGGGAAATGATCTGGACTACAGCGAAGAATAGTTGCATGCGTTATTTTAACGTTTAACCACATGACATGACACACATGAAAGCATCAAAGCTATGGATAAGGAAGTAAACGCGAAAAGGTCTCTTCAAGGAAAGATTGAAAAGGAGATAGAGAAAACAGCGGATTACCAAGATATAACCATCGAGACTTTGATACGGATTAATCATCGTTTGCAAAAGCTGCGACAAAAAATAGCTCCATCGTTAGAAGTTTTAGAGTACTCTAACACCAGCTGAATATCAAACCATAACGATTCATGTGCCTCCAAGTTGCCGAAATTGTAACTCGAAAGGTTTGATGTCAATATCGAAGAATGGATTCCCTTTTAGGATCAAGGCGGCCATCCATGAGAATAACGAAGTATAAGCATTTTATATAGTTTTTTTTATAATTTAAATCTTTATTCCATTGGAAGCTTAAAGCTAATAATATTACAAAATAATTAGATAAATTGAACAATGAAATAATTTTTTAAAACATTTTGTTTTCAACCAGACTTGGGGCGAATGTACTGTCAATTCAAATACATAACATAAAATTACATAAAATTCAATGAAATATTGATGGGAAAAACAATATGTTGAAATGTCGAAGACGGGGTACAAAATGAATATCCAAACATATTAACAATTAAACTAACGGTGTAAAGGTTTGTTCAATAGCCGTGTGATTAAACGAGAAAAGCCATTTTTTAATAGCAACTAAGAAAACTGTTTTTACTCTTTCATATCTGATGTTATCAGCAAGCAAGTTGAAGAGTCAAAAAGTGCGATTTGTGGACTGCTGTCACTGTTACAAAGTTTCTGATTTTGATGTGCAAGTTGTAGTCATCATGTAATCTAACCGCGTAGATTCCAGATTTCTCAAAAAATATTTTTAGAACTTTAAAATAGTATAAGTGCCTCAGTAAAAGAAATTCAATATTTCTGAAAAGTTGAAAACTGAGAGCTTACTCTACTGATAACTCTAACTGCATGTTTTTGCTTATTTATTAAAGGTTTGATATGCGTGTCATAAGATCTTCCGCAACAAGATAATCCATACTGTAATTTAGATTTTAATAAGCCATTGTAAACTAGTTTCAAGATAGTTGTATTACGGTATAAGCCTATACATAGACATTTGATATATGATAGAGCTGTTTTACTACTCTATTCATGTATTGTTTCAAATAACAAGTATGATCCTTCCAACTGAGATTATGGTCTAAAATTATGCCTAAATACTTAAAATGTTCAACACACTCTATTTCACAACAGGATTCGCAACACCTGGAGTTGTTACTATCAAGGGTGACTGAGTTGTTCGGACAGCAGATAAAACTAAAAGTGTACAACTCGGGGAATGGTACATTAAGGAAAAATCTTGATAGTGCTCATTCCTGATGTTGAAAAACATAAACTTAGTTTTAGTTACTCAATCTCAGTAATTCAAGATCGTGGTTTACAGAATAGGCCCTAAAACAGATCGCTGCGGAACTTCCATGTTTATATATTTTGGTGAGCTAATGGAATCTTTGATTTTGCCTTCTCGCTGACATACCTAATGTGTTCCCTAAAGGAGAGCCTGTTATCAAGCATAACCCCTAGGTACTTCACAGATTTCTTAGACCTAAAAACTACAGCCTCCGTTTTGTGAGCCGCTAGTTCCAAGCCGGGAATTACCAGCCAATCTTTCACCTTAGAGATGGTTGTGTTCGTTGGTACCTCCACTTCTTCTATATGTTTGGCCACTGTGACAATGACAATGTCGTCAGCAAAGCCGGTGATTTGTACTCCAACGGGAAGCGCTATGTTCCACAGTAGGGGTCCAAGGACGGATGCCTGCGGAACTCCCGCCGTTATGCTATAGTACTTAACACCCTCATCGGTGTAGTACTTAAGCCTCCTGTTGTTGAAGTAGTCCATGACTATCTTCAGCAAATAGGGAGGGATGCGTCCAGTTCGCTGAGCTAAAAGCATTTTTAATGTCCAGCGTAACTACTGCACAATATTTCTTCTCTCCCCTCTCCACCTCTTTCCTTGAATGGCATCTGCGGCTAGGTTTACTACGGATTCTATGACGTCGACCGCTGATAGTCCTGGTCGCCGAACTACCGCCAGTAACCTACCATATATAATTCATTCCAGTATCTTACCTAGTGTGTCTAATAGACAAATTGGGCGACACGAGGACGGTTCTCCAAATGGCTTTTTACTTTTAGGCAGTAGTACCAAGTGCTGCAGTTTCCACTGTGTGGGAAAAACTCTCTCTTGTAATGATTTCCCCAAAGTGTGCTGGAAAGCGGCTGGCCTGGCCTTAATCGCCGCTTTGAGGGCCTTATTTGGGATGCCATCAGATCCGGGTGTTTTGCTCTTTTTCACCTTAGAGACAGCTTTGTATAGCTCCTCTAGAATATTTAGAGGGATCTCCTCTTTGCTGATCCTTGCCGTGCTAGATTTGGTCTGGAGCTAATAACATAATAAGTCCATACGATAAGTTTCCAATACTTGGGCTTATAAGTCCTCAAATTATGGAGATTCATAAGTCAAAACGAAATCACAGGATCAGCAAAAAATAAGATAAATTAATCCGAAGCCGAAAAGGAAGAAAGGAAGAAAAAATAAGTTTTAGCGAGCAAGTATCAGTAATGTAACCTCCCTCATTGGATAACACCTCTACTCACCTCCCAAGTAGCTTTTGAATGCCGTCACTTAAAAAAAAAAATTGTTAGCTTTGATTAAAAAAAAAAACCACCAAAAAACCTTTTGGACATCATTCAGAGATCTAAAATGTTTGCCATCAAGGAAGTTTTGTAGGCTTAGGAACAAATGAAAATCTGAAAGTGGTAACCCGGAGAATAAGGCCGAAGCACCATTTTTGTTCAATAGAACTTCTGTAACTGTATGAGGGCAGGTGCTATCCTGATTGAATAGAGCATCTCTTCGATTAACCAGATCTGGCCGTTTCTGCTCTAGTGTCCACTTTAGTCTGCGAGGCTGTTCGGTGATAGTCTGGTTAGCATTTCACCACACTTCCTCAGTAATGCCTTGATGGGATGAAGTCCATCTATGGGATGTTGTACGGGTCGGTGTTCTGGACTAAACCATTAGTGGCGAAGTTAAATGTTGCAAAACCCGTTTCGCATCGTCGGAAATGATCCAGTAAATTTCTTTCGACGGTAGACTTGTAGAGCTCATTGTCTAGTTTTTTTGGCCTACCCGAACGAGGTTCATCCTTGAAGTAAAAATTGCCGTCTCTAAACTTTACAAACCGACATCTGGACTGGCTGAGGACATCTTCTGCAAACACCTTTAGTGACATTACTTCCATTCTGGTTTTTCCGGAGCACGCATTTCACATTCATTTCAAAATTCACTTAAAAGTGCTTACAATGATATTACCAAAGTTAAACTTGAAGACTGAATGACCAATATATCCTAAATACTAATTTCAATAGACTTCAGACTCCAGAATTAAATTTGTATTGTGCATTTCGTACCAAAATAGCCCCGAATAAACAAAGGAAAAATCACCAAAATTTCGATTCAATTCAATACCTGAACCCCCCCTAAAGGAGCTAGAATAATGTTAACAGAATGTCATTATAATATGAAGGACTTCGCCATGTCTTCATCTCGATACTCAGATTTAACAGGTTCCATATTAAGCAAGGAATCACAGGGACTTAGGTTAAAAAAAACCGTCCCAGTATTAGATTCTGGACTTTAACCATATTGAAGACAGTTTTTAAATAAGGGAATGACTTAACATAACGCTTTTTGAAAATGATTGTCAACTAAGGTCATGTACCAGCCACATAGGGGTGTTGAAAAATTTAAGGGAATTGTATACTTTCGCGGGTCATATTAGCCTCATTCATCCCATGTTGCTTCCTTTTAAAGAGTATATTCATAAGCAAGCTCATTACGTGAATATAATTTAAAACAACGCCTCTACAATAGGTATTCACCAAAGCATTGTAGAATATCCAGAGGCAATATCATAATCACTCCCCTACCGCCGCCGAACATTGTCTAACGTCCCACAAGCCGCCTTCCATCAACCGATATTACAATTTCGTAGTCCCATCCTCGAACGTGTCAATGAACCAATCGCTAACAATCTAATCACGTCCAAAATTAACGCAATATTCCTCTCACATGTCCCGCACTTTCAGCTTACGCAATTCATTGTTTTCGCATAAATTTCGCAAAATGCCAAAATATGCAAATTTCCTCGAAATTAATTAAATGCCATTAATTTCACACGCGTTCTAACATTCGAGTTTCCCACCTCACAACTCCACTACATGTCACTTGTCGACCCGAAACTTTTTCGTTTTTCCGCCTCCAGAAGGCTTGTTATTCTGCGTAATATTTGGTCCATGGGCTGGTGTCGCCCCTGAGCCTATCGCCACGCTGATAGAAGCTTCAGCAACCATTTAATCGATTTCGATCTGCTGACAATCTCAGTGAATTGGCCAGTAGGGCGTGAAAGCGGTATCGCGTTAAATTCAGCATTAGTCTTCGGAGGGGTTAAGGGTGTAATGAGTACTATAAATGGAAGCTAAATGGCGGATGATAAATTGATTGGAAGCACTTTGAAAAGATTTCGCGGAATAGGATTTAAATGCGGATGATTAAGCAAAATCGGGCGTAACTAAAGGATGGAGGTGAAGGAAATTAGCATTTGAAAAGCGATTATACAATGAGAAGGGACCAACAATGGATGAACTTATCCTAATGATTTATTGTACTCTCTGAATGAATGGTAGTAAGAGCATTTTAAGTTCAACTTAACTGAATGCTTTTATGGTTTTTGAGTTAGAGTTTATCCTTTTTCTCATCTCAGTGAGAAGCTTAATGCATCAGGTAATGTAACTTTAGGTAAACATTTTATGATTACTCATTAATTGCCCGCGCAAGCCGGATGTCTGCGAACCTCGTAACAGTCACGAAAATGCAACACTCATGACCGATAACTATTTAAATTGTTTAAGTATACCTCTGGGATTAGGAAGTGATTGACCTAACCCTGTCTAATAGGCATGTGAAGGCCATCACTAACTGGAGAGTCTCACGAGATGTTACGCTGTCAGACCATAGATACATCGAATTCCAATTGAAGTGTGGGATCTCCCCTTCGCAGCCCAAGCGGAATCCGAGAAAGACGGACTGGGTGCGATTCAGGGAGGAGCTTGAGAAATCCACTCAATCCCTGCCTAAACTCAAAACAAAACAATTGGTGGAGGATGCCGTTCATAACCAGAGCAGCGCCATCACCAACTGTTTCGAACTCGCATGTCCTGTCAATAAACCTCCCAGCAGGAAGCCCGTTCCTTGGTGGAACGTTGAGCTCCAATGTCTTCACAGGGAAGCCAAATGTCTCCTGAATAGATCGCTTAAATCTGATGACTGGAATAACTATCGATCGAAGCAGAAGGAATATAAGAAGCTTATTCGTAAATCGAAAAATTGTTCCTATAAGTCCTTCTGCGAAGAGATCAAATCCCTGAGCGCGACCAGCAAGTTGGTTAACGTTCTCAAACGAGGAAAATCGGCCAAGCTGGATGTACTCCGAAAGTCTGATGGTAGCTTCACCGAGTCTAAAGCAGAAACTCTTAGTTTACTGCTTCAGACCCATACTGTCATCGGCTCGTTGCACACTCCCTCATTGGAAACTGCGACTGAAACGATGAAAACAACTCGGCGTAGCTGGTATGTTGCGTCACGCGTGGCAACTACTGAGGCCATTGAATTTTCTGTGGCGTCCTTCGATGGCTTTAAGTCGCCGGGCACTGATAGGATATACCCCGTTATGCTGCAAAAAGGTAAAAGACAGCTGCTTCCTACACTGAAAAGAATTTTCACTGCTAGCCTGGCACTTGCCTACATATGTACCTATTCCTTGGTGCACGGTGAAACTGGTCTTTATTCCCAAAATAGGGAAAGAAGACTACTCACTCGCCAAGAGTTTTAGACCAATCAGTCTAACATCCTTCTTGCTGAAAAGCATGGAAAGATTAGTAGAGTTGCACGTGCGCAAAGTTGTCCTTCGAATGCATCCTCTCTCGGACATGCAACATGCTTATCAGCCCGGAAAATCCTGCGAGACTGCGCTTCAAAACCTAGTTGGGAGAATTAAATGCACTCTCGAAAGGAAAGAGTACGTACTAGGCATTTTCGTCGACATTGAGGGAGCTTTTGATAACGCTACCTTCGACAGCATGTGTAACGCTGCTAGACGGCATGGCGTAGATGAAGCACTGGTTTTGTGGATCAAAGCAATGCTTGTGCACAGGACATTGATCGCTGATACAGGCCTCGAACAATGTGTCAAGTCTGGAGTAAACAGGGGCTGCCCGCAAGGTGGCGTCTTGTCTCCGCTGTTATGGTGCATGGTGGTCGACTTTCTGCTAGATGCTCTCAATGCCTCTGGAATCTATGCCCAGGCCTATGCGGATGATGTTGCTGTTCTCTCTGTCGGCTCATGTTTAGCGAATGTCTGTCTCAAAGCGCAGGCGGCGCTAGACGTGATATAAGACTGGTGCACGAGAAATGGGCTGTCGGTTAATCCTCTTAAGACTGATGTCGTTCTCTTCACGAGAAGGAGGAAAACAACTGGCATTACTCAGCTGGTGCTAAAAGGCATTCCCATCCCGATATCCGAGGAAGCTAAGTATCTGGGAGTCATTCTAGAAAGCAAAATTCTTTGGTCAAAACATGTTTAGTCCAAAACCACCAAAGCGCTGTCAGTTTTCTGGCAATGCAAAGGTGCCTTTGGCAAAACATGGGGCTTATCGCCGAAAAAGGTCCTTTGGATCTACACGGCAATGGTAAGACCGATAATCTCATATGCATCGGTTGTTTGGTGGAGCAGGCTAACACGCAAACACGCTGTGGCTTCACTCACCAAACTCCAAAGAGCGGCCTGTCTCAGCTGCACGGGGGCTTTCCCCAGCACACCGGGAGCTGCTCTAGATGCTATGATGAATCTTCCACCCCTTGACATATATATCAGAGGGTGTGCACTGAAAACTATTTCTCGCCTAAAGAGAAATGGTCTTTGGTACAACTCGCATTGGAGTGAAAGTGTACTTGCGGGAGAAATATCCTACGACTTTCATTTCTCATGGAAATGCCTTCCGACTCTATAATTTCACAGTCACATTTCCATGGCGTCAGGACTGGCTTTGACCAGAAACTGAACCTGGAATGGAATGTCTTCGCATTTTCACAGATGGCTCCAGGACTGGGCAGGGATCCGGCGCTGGAGTGTTCTTTGAGCATGAACTCAAGACCTCCAAAATCGGAAGACTAAATTCACTTAGGCTTGTATGGGTCCTAGGTCACTCTGGAATCCCAGGGAACGAGACATCCGATGAACTCGCTAGAAGAGACTCAGAGGAGAGTTTCTCAGGACCTGAACCCGCCTTAGGTCTACCTGCTCCCACGGTCCAATCTGACATCAATATCTCGGTCTTTACTGTACACAGTCGTAGATGGAGGGAATATCCAGGTTGCAGGACGACTAAGCGCGTACGCCCAACAACATTTCTCTTATCCTTAAGGAGAAATGATTGCAGAAGGCTTACGGGCGTCACTACGGGCCATTGCACTTTTGCCAAGCATCTCTACGTGCTTGGCATCAGTGAGCCGCTTACCTGTGCTGCATGTTGCGAAGAGGATGACACAGCAGAACACTTTCTCTGCGACTGTCCCGACTTCGCTCGCGCATGGTGGCCCACCCTTGGGACCGACGTGGTGGGTGCCGAATCTCTTAGCTCTATATCACTGAAGCGCCTCCTCACTTTCCTCCGGACAACGGGAAAAATAAATACAATAAAGAAAAGGTGTCTGTCGGGTAGTACAATGGACCAGTATTTGTGTCTGAGTTATCCAACAGATAGCAGAAGCCTCCATCAAAAAAAAAAAAAAAAAAAAACCCCGACACAAAAAAAAACTTTAAAAAGTAAAAAAATAAAATTTTTCTCTCGGCCTTTTGGCTTCATTAAAAGAACCTATAATTTTTTTTTAATACAAATGCCGCCGCGTCGGGGAACAAAAGAATACAAAAAAAAGAATATTGATAATGATAAAGTGTGGATTATAAAGGTTGTTTTTCATAGAGGTATAGAACTTTGAAATGGAATAAAACAAAGATGATTTCTTTAAATTGACATGAAATTTAATTTATTCAAAAGACAATCTTCTGGCATTATAACTTAAATATAATGTCTGGCATATGACCGCCACAGTTGGGGGTGAATGGGTTCAAAACAAGATTGCCGTTGATCCCAATTTTCATAAGCGAATTTTGTTTAGCGATGAAGCTCACTTTTGGTTGAATGGATACGTCAATAAACAAAACTGCCGTATTTGGAGTGATGATAATCCTCAAGTATATGTTGAGGCACCGTTACATCCACAAAAACTGACTGTTTGGTGTGCTTTATGGGTTGGTGGAATAATTGGTCCGTACTTCTTTAAAAACGATGCTGGCCAGAACGTTACACTCAATGGTGACCGCTATAGAGCCATGATTACTGACTTTTTCGTTCATCAATTGAAGAACCATGATGTGCAGGAGCTGTGGTTTCAACAAGACAAGCTCGTGCCACAATTGATTTATTGAAGTAAACGTTTGGTAACAGCATAATTTCACGTTACGGACCCGTGCATTGGCCTCCAAGATCGTGCGATTTAACGCCGCTTGACTATTTTCTGTGGGGATATGTGAAGTCGCTAGTCTACGCCGATAAACCCGAAACGATTGACCACTTGGAGGACAACATAACATTCGCCGCGTTGATGCCGATATACGGCCACAAATGTTGGAAAAAATCATCGAAAATTGGACCTCCAGATTAGACTACGTCCGAGCCAGCCGTGGCAGTCATATGCCAGGAATTATATTCAAATTATAAAGTCAGAAAATTCCCTTTCGAATAAAGTCAATTTCATGTCAATTTAAAAAAATCATCTTTGTTTTATTCCATTTCAAAGTTCTATAACCCTATAAAAAACACCCTTTACAAAGACCTACTCTATGTAAACAATATAAGTAAGTACCGAAACAACCATATCCAATATTGGCTCTCCAATTATGGCTCTCAAGCGAATGCCTCACATTGCAGGAACTTAGTAGATCTTTTAAGATAAATTGATGTACAAAATTAAGTTCATACGTACAATTTGAAATTAGTACATTTTTTTTTTTTATATATTACACCTATGTAGATATAACTAATTATGTACTCTTTTTCACTTAGCGGTTCCCCGACGTTGCGACGCTTATATTAAAAATATTAATAGGTTATTTTAATGAAGCCAAAAAGCCGAGAGAAAAATTTAATTCTTTTATTTTTTAAATTTTTTTTTTGTGTCGAGGGTTACTTAAAATTTTAAGTGTAGCATATGGATGGACAGAATATACGTTTTTGTCTCCCGGGTAGAATTTCCACCTCTCCTGTTAATAATGATGTTTTTTCGTTCTATCCTCCCTTCCGACCATTTCATTGGCAATGAGACGTCTTTCGTCGTCTTATACCTTGCGCGTCCATTCCGCTTTCATTCATTAATCATACTGATAAACGATGAATCTTATATTTTTCCTTAATGCGCGTGGGGGTTAAAACCCGCGTACAACTGTTGCCTCTAAATAAACCACAAGCCCACATCCATTCAGTGAAATGCGTATCCTTAGATTAAGATTATACTCAATTATCTAAAAAGCTTAATGATAACAGGAACTCCTTAAAACTTCCGGAATAAGGGATTATGTGATTTTCAGAATGTTGTTCTTCATGCTAAGCGCTTACAATGCCTTTCTCAATTCCACCTTCAATCAATGTTTGGACCGGCACTTCAGCGATTTTTCAACTGGCCTCAGGTGAAAAGTCCACAAATTCATCAAAATAAAGCATTTCCTAACCGGCAACAAAAGCTTATGTTCTCAAAGAGATCTCGGACTACCTTAAAGGTACACAGCAAACCTACCTTTCGTTTCGTGCTTCTTTCTAATTTGTTTTGTT
Organism: Merodon equestris; assembly: GCA_958301585.1. NCBI lineage: Eukaryota > Metazoa > Arthropoda > Insecta > Diptera > Syrphidae > Merodon > Merodon equestris. The sequence continues at coordinate 48,234,941 of OY284415.1, read as the reverse complement.
TTTCTGCCTCTCACATAGCGTAGCTGCTCTGGGCACTTAATGACAACTTTCTACTTCAAAAATATCACCTTTAATAGAGCGAGGAAGAGACGTACCCGTCAGGCTGTAGATGTTTGTTCAGTTTGAATAGGGAGTTTTTTTTAAATAGCAGTGTACAGCAAGGATGTTTTAGATTTGTCTATCGTTGGTCTTGTGTCGATATACTAGCTTTCTGTTTCACAGGTGCGTCGGTAGAGTTTGTTAATTAATTTGGGTTAATTTATTAAAGTCAAGCAATGCCTGATAGAAATCGATTAATTCATTAGAGACTCCTCCTCAACTCCTGCCATTTCAATTTTATCGTGTATTTTAGAAAGAAAAAAACAACCATGGATATCCACTTCAAAATCCAAATGTTTAGTTCCCTAAAAGTACTTAATATTTAAGGACGTAAATCCATACATTAACTTTATTAAGCCATTTAATGAAGTCGATCCGAATAGACGCTAATGATTATCTAATCATTTATCTGCAATTCAAAATTTCTAAAGCATATTTTATCTCGTTGGGAAATGAAACTCACCTCCAGTTCATCGCATCCGAATCCCTGCAGCCACTGCTTTTGAAATGCAATTAAGATTTTATTGGTTATAATTCACAGTCGAGTTGTAATGACGGTGAGTTTATGGTTTATCAATCATTGCATTTCATTTGCACAGCAATTAAATCCCATCTGTCGATGAGTGTGTGTTTTCATTTAGAAGTAATTCGATTTTAAGTGATAACTAATCCATCCGTGGTTGAGAGTTCGACTGTTTATGGTGCATTTGTTGTGAGCTTGAGCTCATAAAAAAATATATCGTACGCGTGTTCAGAAAATAGCAGGAATTTCTAGTTATGAAAAGAATTTTAGTACCTGTGCAGGGCCGGGTTAAGAATATCCCTGCAGCGATACCTCTTGCTTGTCGTAAAAGGCGACTAAACAAAGGTAAACAAAATTCACATCTAGGCAATTTAGAAAACACCAAGGTGAGCCTAGGGACACATATACCACCATTAAACTGCCCCACAAGTGTGCATGCAAATCAGTGCGTTGACACGACTGGAGATCACCGGTGTTGTATGAGTAGGATCAAACCTAAAAAAAAAAAAATCTGGAGCATGCCCGTGTCAAAAAAAGGAGGGGAAGAAAGAAAACGGTCAAACCGTAGCATTATGGAAAAGAACGCTAAAAGGAAAAGCACTACCCCGCCAGGCACTACTAATGGTCGTGATCCTGGGACGAGCAGCAATGCTCGGGTCAGAGCTACAGGATTTCCGGGGGATAGCAAAGTAATGCAACGGCGTAAGCCACACTTAAGAGTCGCGAGTTGGAACGTTGGAAGCATGAGTGGTCGCAGCTATGAGCTTGAAGAAATGATGGTTAGAAGACGAGTAGACATCCTGTGCGTACAAGAGACGAAATGGCGAAACACCGGTAATCGGGCACGTTTCTTGGACGTTAAAACAAAAGCCTACAAGATGTTTTACTATGGATTGGAACAAGGAAAAAACGGAATCGCCATCATCCTTGCGGCAGAGCTACTTGGCAACGTCTTAACCATTTCAAAGTCCAGTGGCCGTTTGATGGCTCTCAAATTGGTGATGCATGGTGAGGTGCGGAACATCGTAAGCGCATATGCCCCTCAAGTAGGATGCGAACAAAAAGAAAAAGATGCATTCTGGCTAGATTTCCACAACCTTGTCAAAATCATCCCAAAGGAAGAGCTTTTGTTTGTTGGGGTAGATTTAAACGGACATGTCGGGAAGACAAGCGAAGACTATGAAGACTACCACAAAGGGCTGGGATACGGCACCAGGAACTCTTCAGGTGAAGACATCCTAAACATGTGCAAGTCGTACGGTCTTATACTGCTAAATACCATGTTCGTCAAACAAAGCCGGCATCTGATCACTTATAGCAGCGGCGGAAATGAAACTCAAATAGACTTTGGTATCCAGTTTCATGAAACCACGAGTTAAAGATTGCAAAGTGATCCTGGGAGACGCGATCGCCCCTCAACACCGTCCCCTCCTGACAGAATTTTTCATGGAGGCGAGTAAGAAGTCAAAGCAGCAAACGAAGGTGTCTGAGAGAATCAAGTGGTATCAGCTGGATAAAGGAAAAGGCGAAGTTTTTATTACCAACATGGAAAACTACCTCTCTTCCATTATCGATGAGGTCGGTAATGAGGAGTGCAGAGACATGTGGGATTCCCTACAACAATCTGGCCTGGAGAAAGCCAAATTACTGCTCGGAACATCTAAAGGCCTCTGCCAACACGCAAAAGAAACCTGGTGGTGGACAGACGAAGCCAAAGCAGTGATACACGAAAAGAAAATGGCTTTCCAAGCTTGGTCAAAGTGCTCTTCTACTAATAGAGAGGAAAAAGCTCGCCGTGAAAAGGTATATAGATATTGCAAAGGTATCGCGAAGAAAAAGTGCGCCGAATTCAAAGCGAAAAGCATGGAAGGCCTCTATCAGGAGTTGGAAGAAATATCGTCTTCCGCGCCTGACAGGAACCGCGCTACCCAGGAGCTTCGACAAAGCAATTTGAACAAAGGAGCAAATATCTTTAAGATAGCCGCCCAGAGAAGAAGAAATGCTCAGGAGATTCGTTTCCCAAAGTTTATTAACAATGCTGAAGGCCAACTCCTTGTGGAAGACGAAAAAATTCTCCACAGATGGCGACAGTATTGCGAGGAACTTCTGAACGAACAGTTTCCCCGAGTGTACTTTCCAAGAGCCGCCCCGAATCATGCCGAAATATCCGACATCACAGTCGAAGAAGTTCGGTACGCGGTTAAAAACTCCAAGAAAAGAAAAGCTGTTGGGCCGGACGGGATACCCTCTGAGTTCTGGAAAAAGATGGGAGACATCGGGTCTAGATGGCTCATGGTTCTTATCTCCAAACTTATGAGAGGCGACACTATGCCTAATCAATGGAGGGAAACCTATCTTCTTCCTTTGCACAAAGGAAAGGGCGGTACGCGAAATTGTGATAACTACCGTTCTGTCAAGCTGATGTCGCACACCATGAAGATCGTTGAACGGGTATTAGATAGCCGACTGCGGAAAATAATACGACTATCTGATGACCAGTGCGGGTTTGTCTCGGGTAAATCAACAACAGATGCAATCCAAAGTATAAGGATCATGATGGAAAAGCATCGTGATTCTTCAAAGGACTTGCATATGTTGTTGGTTGATTTCGAGAAGGCCTTTGACCGGCAACCAAGAGATCTTTTATGGGTAGCGCTAAGACAAAAAGGAGTTCCAGAAACCTACGTGCGAGTGATAATGGACATGTACAAGAGAGCAACGACAATAGTAAGATGCACCGCAGGAGTCACCGAAGAGTTCGCAATCAAAGTCGGTCTACACCAAGGGAGTGTCCTCAGCCCACTGCTCTTCATAGCAGTCTTTGATTGCTTGCTTGAAGGAAAAGTGACGGACCCCTATTTGCACCAGCTATTCTTTGCTGACGATGGAGCCATTATAAGTGATGATCAGGCGTCCCTACAACGAGCACTTGATGTGTGGGTGGACATTTTTGAGGGTCACGGGTATCGTATTAGTTCAAAGAAGACTGAGTATCTGTGCTGCCCGTTCTCTGACCCTCATCAGCCTATTCCAGACATTTACTTGAATGGAAGAGTGCTTCCCAAGTGTGAAAAGTTTAAATATCTGGGATCTATGATTAATAAAGAAGCAACTTGTGATGACGACATCAACCAACGAGTGAGCGTATGGTGTATGAAGTGGCGGGAAAACTCCGCCATCTTCTGTGATCGAAAAATGCCCCCTAAGCTGAAAGGAAGGCTCTACACTTCAGTTGTACGTCCGGCACTCACATACGGTTCACAATGCTATACAATGCACAAAAAGTATGAGAGCAAATTAACGGCAACTGAGATGAAGATGCTTCGCATGACAGCGGGAGTAACAAAACGCGACAGAATTAGAAGTTCAAAGATCCGAGGAAGCCTCCACGTAAAAAAAACCATCACAAGAAAGATAGAGCGCGACCCACTCAGTTGGTATTGCCATGTTCAAAGGAGATATCCTTTGAACCCCGTCCAAAAGGCTTTATCAATCAACGTTCCAATTTCAACACGCAAAAAAGGCAGGCCGAAAAACAATTGGTGCAAACAAATGCAAAAACACCAGCATTTGATTGGCCTCAGCGATGAAGTAATCCCAAACCGGGAAGCCTGCCGCTACTTTCTGAGGTCAAACCGGCGGACCCCACAAGCGGACCAGTAGGAATGCAGTTAAGTGGGAAGGTTATGGTCCTACACTTCTGACCATAACGACGCCGGAAAAAAGGAAAAGAAGAAGGAAAGAATTTTAGTTATACCTTCCCCAATTCATCTTTGAAAATAGTATGTTTTACAAGGCTTGCCTTTTAAGTTTTTACAATCGAACAATAGGTGGCGTTAATGAGTTGTGGCTCACTGTATTTGTGAACATTGACGTTTTTAATTGCGAAGCCAGTGGCAATTTAGAAATTGACTTAGTAAGTTGTTGATATTGAACGTTTAATGAAGCAAGTTTGTGCAAAAATGGAAATCACCCGTGAAGGCTTACGTTGGATGATTTTTTATGATTTTGAAAAAGGCCTTTCACAACAACAATGCATAGAATCGCTTCGTGCAACTCTTGGTAATAAAGCACTATCAGAGAAGACTGTTAATAATTGGTTTGCAGAATTTCGTCATGGTCGTGCGTCCGTCAGTGATGAGTAGGGCTAGGATTTCTATGCATTTGCATTTTTTTTCTGAGACTCATTCGAAGCAATAGGACAAGTTATCTTTCCGATTCGTGAATTTTCCTTTAAATTAGCGTCCAATCGTTCGTGCATATTTTTGCATATTTTAATAATAAATGCATATTTCGTGCATATTTTTGTCAAAAAATTAGCTCAAAATTTAAAAAAAAGCAACACCGTAGAAATGTTCACGCAACATTAAACTTCTTACATACATATATCGTTGTTCATTTTGAAAACCTAAATTAAATGTTAAAATAATGCTACTTCTGTTACTTAATTTTTCAAATGAAGATCTTTATCTTTCGTTAACCTTTTTATCTATTTAATTAACATTATTGCTTTTTAGTTCTTCAAATAAAAAGACTGAATATTTTTAAAAACTGGATAGCATGCTTTTTTGTTTTTCATTATAAAAATGCAAAATTTTACTACAGTCGTGCAATTTAACTGGCCAACGGTCGTTTTATCCTACTTTTAAAAAATAGAAAGATTAGTTGCGCAGAAACCAACCATGTGGGGGAAAATTGGTCGTTAAAAGCGACTGGTCGTTGTAAACTACGCCGTTATAGGTGACTTAAATGCATATTTAAAGTTCATATTTCCCATTTTTTAGAGCATTTTTTAAGGGCATATTTTGGGTTCTTAAGTGCATGAAAATCCTAGCCCTAGTGATGAGTGTCGAGAGGGTCGGTCAAAATCGGTTGTCATTCCGAGAAACATCGATGCTGTACGCAACATGATTAAAGAAGATCGGCATGTGACTTACAGACATATAGAGGCGTCTCTTAGGATATCGCAGACTGCTATACAATCGATTTTGCATGAACATTTAGGTGTGAGATAGATATGTTCCAGATGGATTCCGCATAATTTGACCGAAGCGCAAAAAAAGGGTCGTGTTGATTGGTGTCAGGAAACGTTGAAAAAATTCGACCGAGGATTTCAAAATCCGTATACAACATTGTTACAGGAGACGAAACTTGGATATATTCGTATGATCCTGAAAGCAAACAAAAAATGCGCGGACAGCGATTTTCATCACCTCAAGAAGCTGTTGAAGACGTTCTACGATATCAGCTTCAGAGTGCAAAAAATGCTTCCGGAATTGGTTTAAGCGTATGCAACAATGCATAGACCTTAATGGCGAATATTTCGAAAAGCAATAAAATATTTTGTTTCAAACTTGGTCGTTTCTGTTTCACTTTTTGTAAAAACTTAAATTGCTTGCATTATAGGACTAAACAACTGCAACAACCCACTAATCTAACAGCATTTCGCCTACTTGTTACATGTTTCATTGGTTGTGGATGTACTAGGGCCCTTAGGGTGTTAAACATGTTTAACGTCTTCATGTGGAGATCATGTCCTTTCTTCCTGCGCCATCTTCTTCTTCTTAGATGACGTTACAGCTCATGAAGAGCCAGAGCCAAGCTTCAAACATTCATTTATGTTTTGTGCGATTTGTTTTCCACAGAAGTGACTGGGACCTACAGTTTAGTGCCGATTTCGAACGGCGAGAGACAAGAAGCTTTTCCAAGGTATTGAGAATAGGATTTAGTTATCAAATTAAATAACGTTATTTTAAAAATACTAACTCTCAGAAAGGTAATCACGAACTTGTCGTACCAAAATTCTACTGAGTGGGGACTATCTTAAACTACTGCTTAAATATACTAAAAATACAAGGAGTGGGCTGCAGATATTTTATGAAAAATTAAATTTTATTGTAAGAAAAAGAAAATTACTTAACAACTTAAGACTAGTTTAAAGTCAATATTCCTAGGCCACTCATTATATCTTCCATAGATACGAGGGTGGTCCGATAAGTACTTAGCCTACAAACGAAAAACAACAATTTTGGAGAAATGGCGATTTATTTTTCAATACACTTGACCCAGCGATGCTTCAACTTCTTTAACCCGTCTCAAAAATACGTTTTATCGAGGTCTGCAATGACCTCTTCATTCGACTGAAATTTCTGTCCGGCGAGTGACTTTTTCAAGTTTGGAAACAAAAAGAAGTCGCACGGGGCCAAATCTGGAGAATACGGTGGATGGGGCAGCAGTTCGTAGCCCAATTCGACCAATTTGGTCATGGCGAGGGCGGAGGTGTGAGCCGTTGCGTTATCATGGTGGAAGAGCACTTTTATCTTCGCCAAGTGGGGCCGTTTTTTTTCAATTCGGCGTCGAATCGGCCCAATAATTTGGCATAGTACAGCCCTGTGACCGTTTTGCCCTTCTCCAGGTAGTCGATGACGATCACACCTTGTGAATCCCAGAAGACGGTGTCCATCCCCTTTCCGGCCGATGGGACAGTCTTCGCCTTCTTCGGAGCATGTTCGCCGGGCGAAATCCATTGTTTCGACTATTCCTTGGTCTCTGGTGTGTACCAGTGGATCCATATTTCGTCGACTGTCACGAAACGATGTAGAAACACCTTCGGATTGCGCTTAAACAGCGTCAAACACTGCTCTGAAGTGGTCTCACGGTTGCGCTTGTTGTCCGGAGTGAGCAAACGCGGCACCCAATGCGCCGACAGCTTTCTCATGCCCAGAATTTCATGCAGGATATGACCCACGCAATCTTTTGAAATGCCTACTGTCTCAGCTATCTCGCGCACCTTCAATCGGCGGTCTGCCAATACGAGATCGTGAATTTTTGTCACGTTATCCTCCGTGGTAGCCGTTTTCGGGGCACCTGGACGTGGCTCATCAAAAACCGACGTGCGACCACGTTGAAACTCGTTAAACCAATTTTTGATGGACGCCATCGAAACACAGCATCCAAACGCTCATTGATTTCACTGCGCGATTTCCCTTTTAAAAACAAGAATCGAATCACCGACCGATATTGCTCTTTTTCCATTTTTCTAAAATCCGCGGACACTCCCGCTTCCACATGCGGTCAAAACAAAACTACGAGTCCGATCCGGCTGAAATTTCGACAGTAGCCGTGATACTACAGCCCTTTCGCTCGACGTCAGATCCTTGTTAATAGACTTGTTTGAAGGTCTTTAGTCGCAGACATAACGGAGCGGACTTCATCGGCGTTAGCAAGTTCAAATACAAATGCTAGTCTTGTGTGCTATTTTCCCAGTACTGCTAGTCGTCGCTGTAACGCGTAAGGTGTTAGTACAGACTTGTAGGAATTGGGGTTTTGCTTCCTCAACATTTTCCGCATTTAAACCTCTAACGATACAGGCAGACTACAGGCAGGTATTCACCTTAGACTGTTACGATGTCCAGTGATCAAATCTCAGCCATTTCGACCGTTTAACCTAGAAATCATCAAACTCGGCTAACTTTCTTTTTCTTCCTAGATTTCATTGCAGTCCGGTGTGAATCTGGGCCTTAATCAACAAGCGTCTCCAGCTGGTGCGATCTTTTGCCAGTTGTTTCCAGTGCCTCACTTGGTTAAGGTCTCCTTCCACCAGTATGCGCCACCTTAGATTCGGTCGTCCTCTTCTGCATCGTACCTTAGGAATAGATTCGAAGCCTCTTTCGGACGTCGTAATAGGCCGATGTCGTTGTACAGCCCGTACAGCTTGTCGTTGTATTTTCTCCTCCACTCTCCGTTTATACAAATGGGGCCATAATATGAACGCAGAATTTCCCTCTCGAAGCGACCAAGGGCATCCTCATTCGTTTTCGTTAAGGTCCAGGCCTCTGCGCTGTGAAAGAGGATCGGGATGATCAGTGATTTATGTAGTCGTTCCGTAGCTTTCGAGAGAGGGGCCTACTTCTCAATTGCCTCTTGGGCCCCAAGAAACAGCGGTTGGCAAGAGTAATTCTGGGTTTGATCTCAGCGCTGGTGTTGTTGTCGCTGATCACAAGTGAGCTAAGGTAGAAAAAAATCCTTGAACCAGTTCGAATTTGTAGCCGTCAACTGGCCAAGACGTCGGTGATGTGCTTATTTTTTTGATGACAGCATATATTTAGTTTTACCCTCGTTTACTGAACGCTTCATTGATGTCTCGCTGTGCTCACCCAATTACGTCAATGTCGTTTGCGTCATCATTGTACACTAATATTATGAGACATAAATAAAAGACACGTGTGTTCAACTTGCTTGTCGTTTATTGAATGATCTTCGTGACTGATGCTAATATGCTATGCAAATTGTCATACATATGAAAGTGGTGCCAAGTTAACGCACATTGGGGACACGGTGTTTACATTGATATACCTCAATCATCTCTTGTTGGCCAGTTAGTCTCGTATGATTTTTTCAACAACGATGTTGAAGAAGTTGCATGAGAGTGCGTCATATTGCCTAAATCCTTTTTTAACATCGAAGGTCTCGGCTAATTCGCTACCAATCTTAATGGAGCAGCGAAAATTCTCCATTGCCATCCTGCACAATCTGACGGGTTTGGCAGGGATGTCCAAACTAGGTATGCATGGCTCGGTATAGCTTGTCCCTATGCACACTCCTATATGCGGCTTTAAAATCGACAAAAAGATGGTGTGCGTCGATTTGAAATTCTTGGGTCTTTTCCAAGATCTGCCGCAGTTTGAAAATTTGGTTTACGAATATTTTGCATTTACCTGGCCTGAAACCACACTCATAGCAACCTATCATATTATTCGCAAAGGCTTGCAGGCGTTCACATAGTACGGCAGAGAAGATCTTGTGCGCCATGTTGAGGAGACTTATATTACCAACTCATCTCCAGCTATGGCTTTACAGCCATGGCTTTACTTTTTCTTTAAACTTGCGAGCGTTATTCCTGTGGTAGCATCTCCCCATCTCCTCAATCCCACGCTTTTCGTGCTCTCTTTTTGTCTTCCTTAAAAGTGTGTGTTCCCCTCTCCTTTTCTGCTCGTAGAGCTCACGGCCGCGTCCGTCCTCACTGGCAATGTAACGTGGGTATATGCTACATGGTTATGGCATTCGAAACCAAAGCCAGATCATTCCAATGGAAGTGATCAGAAGAGCTAAAGCAAGCCAAGTTTGGTCAAATGGGAGACTTTTACTCACTGTGTTCTTCGATTACAATGGTGTGGCTAATCATGAGTTGTTTCCGGAAGGTCGTATGGTTAATAAGGAATTTAACATAGAAGTTTGCGTGAATAGCTACGAAGAAAACGTTTGGGTTTGTGGGAATAAATTCATGACTATTGCATCACAATAATGCAACTGCTCACTCATCTTTGCTTATGCGTAATTTTTTGGCCAAAAACAATACCATAATCTTGCCTCAGCCACCGTATCCATCGGACTTAGCTCGGTCGGAGATATTCCACAATTGAGGAGATAAGTATGAAGAGCTGAAAACTATATCAAAAGGGGCATATTAGCAAAGTCTCGAGGATTGAAAAATGCGCTGGCGCAAGTGAATTATTTCTGAGGGGCTTATTTCGAAGAGGACGAATAGATATTGATTAATAAATGTTTTTCGAGCAAAAAAAAAACTTAAAAATTTGACTTTTTTTGGTAATACGCTACACAATAAAACATTCGGTCTTTTATGCACTTTTTCCACACTAACTCTCATCCAACGAGATATGGCTGCTACACCGACCTAAATCTCACTAATTCCAGTCGTAAAAAAGTCCTCTACCTCAACCCTACGGCCTTTTCTTAATCTTCCGTTTTTCTTTAAGATTATTATAAATATAGATTAATTTAAATATTTTTTGTTTAGGCTTGCATTAAGCGAAGATGGTAATAAATCAGATCTAATAATTTTGTTGGATATATATCCAACGACGTCTCAATGACGTAGGATCGTCAAGGCGAGAAATCACCAGGAAATAATGGTCAACGTTATGCATGCAAAAAGACCTTCAGCAAAAGATGGGGCTTGCAACCGTATATCATTCATTGGATGTACACAGCAATCATTAGATCCATTTTAACTTATGGGGCCCTAGTCTGGTGGACTGCTAGCAGCACGAAAAGCTATATGAACATGCTCAACAAAAAACAAAGCTCAGCCGCTGTTTGTACAACGGGAGCCATGAGAAGCACGCCGCAAGCAGGGTTGGATATGATACTTCATCTCCTCCCCCTGGATCTATTCATAGAAGGCTGCGCTGCAAAGAGCGCTCTCAGACTAAATGTCTTCTCTGTGCAAGCAAGCAAACTATGGACATGCGGCCATACTTAGAATAATAGACGACCTGGGAAAGAAACATGGTTTTAGTAGCCACGCAGCTACGTCCGACTATAATTCCCCCCAAAATGATTTCTCTCTCAGAATACCAATCCTTTTCCCCGACAGAGAAGAGTGACTATCAAACGCTGTGATCAACGAACACGAGATGACTCTCTTCACCGACGGATCGAAAATGGACACAGGCACTGGGGCCGGGTTCTACTCTGATACCCCCCACAAACAGGAATCATTCAGACTCCCTGATCTGTGCAGCGTTTTCCAAGCAGAAATCCAGGCAATAGAGAAAGCAGCCAAATACCTACAGGTAACCGATACCCCACCATCGGATATCACTATCTTCGGAGACAGCCAGGCTGCGTTGAAGTCAATAGAATCCTGTATAACGAGATCAAAGGCTGTCATGAAATGTCGCGACTCACTAAAGTCCATCAGACACCACAAAGTCAAACTCTGCTGGGTTCCGGGTCACAGCTCAATCGCAGGGATTGATCCACGCATTATACCGGATCATAAATGACACAATCATCAAAGAGGCCAACTCGTCTTGGCTTACAAGAAACGACAGCTACACGACAAGATCATCGTGGCCAGAGCTCAATGTCGGAAAAACAAAGAAGCTCCTGGCGGTTGACCGTAACTCGATCCGTATGCTCGTCGGAGTGATCACAGGACACTGTCGCATTGGAGCAATGCTCCGGAGATGGGACTCGGGATCCAGCCTTTTGGCCTCCGAGTGGAAGTGATGCTTAACCATCACACTCCCCTTCTTTAACCTAACCTAACCTAACCTAATGGTCAACATATTCTATGGCGATCCATACCTCGATACCAGAACATAGAAATCAGTCTGACGAAATGGATTACTTTGTTTAGTGTGTATGGTCGTCAATATCCTAAATTTGATATTGCATTGACAAGCTCCGCAGTGACATCAGAGTCTCAAAGACGCGCTACTGTGTAATCATATCTCAAGTTTTCATTTCATTGAGCACCTCACACTCGAATGATTTTGTCAGTATTACACCGTTGTATAGTTGGACCGTGCAGAAACTGAGCTGTGTTTGAGATTGTCATTAGCTCAGGATATATGTATACATATATTAGATTTGCAGATGGTAGTTCTTTGAAAAGCAAATTCCTAACCCGATTAGCTCGTCCACTGGAATAAGCACATGAGCTCACTAGTCGATCAAAGAAATCTTTATTTTAATTAGGTAGAAAGGAATATTTTTGTCTAATTACTGATTCACCCAAAGTCGATGACCTAATATTAGCTTATGAATGTCCAATTTTTGATTGCACTGATAGCTTTCCAAAAAAAAAGTGGTTAAGCTGCAATTTAATCTATCAATTATCTCGTTTCCGATATTTTTGCAGTTTTCCCTGATTTTATTTAAATTTTCATAGACTCGCCATTGAAATGAACTGATTGCCCTCGTTACCTCATTATGTTATTCCTAATATCTGGTCCTGCATGTTATTCCATTGAGATACAAATATCATATGTAAAAAATGTATTTGAATTAGCAAAAACACAATGTGCATTCATCCGGCACAATTAAATCGATTTGAAAAGCTAAAATCACAATATCCCGATGCCGCGGCATGTTATCGAACCAGAAAACATAAGCCAACTGTGTGACGATAATTTATTGAATGCATTTAAATATAATGAAGCAGGACGACAAATGGAATTGAATTATATTTAAAAAGTACTTATGCAGCTTTTTTGATCTAATTTTCGGGCGAAAAACAATAGTAGGAAGTGTGGGTAATGAATTTTGTTAGAATATAAAAACGATGGTTTCTCTTTTTACTTTTTTGTTAAATATGTAGTAGCTGATATAATTCGAATGAATTATTGTATATAAAATACGCAGTACGACGCAGCAAGACAGAATTATTCGTATTGACCGACCGGCCGCAGCGCATGGAAGCTTCATTGTTAAATTAAAAATATGTATTTTTTCAGTATCAAAGCATATGAAAAAGCTTGCGTGAGTCAAAGTGAATTAAGTCTTAATTAAATTTATCTTCTGCCATCAAGTACAGATACATTTTTAACATTTCACTTCTTTAAAAATAAATTTCCGCATGCTCCGCCAAAGTAAGCGTCAAACTTTTGTTGGGTCGCCCCTCACAGCTTCTACTCGTACCTGTCACTCAATCATCCCCCGTACACGAGACAAACTCATTGTTCCACGATATGGAAAAAAAACATAAAACTTTTGACTTCTCGTTCTCTGTTGCAGGAGATTCAAGTAATTAAGCGATCCTGAGCATAATGAAGTGAAGTTCATTTATTATGTGGGAACGCACTTTAATTAAAAAATTATTTTACAGAGCGCTTGTCATTTTTGTGGTATTCGACATGAGAATATTAACAGCGTAAAAAAGGAATACTGAAGACTCCTTAAGAGGTCGACGAAAAGGGATAATTGGGATGATTTTAAATTAAATCATTAAATTCGAAGGTTGAAAAATTACCTGTAGGCAGATTTTGCGATCCTGATTAATATTAATAGAATGTCATGTGCGACACACAAATTAACAACAACATAATTAATTTAATCGTAGAAAAAGGCTGAAACTTTTTGATCATGTATAAAGAGTAAGACAAGTGAACTAGTATCCATAATGCTAATGATTTGGTTAGAGGCAACGGCTGAGATTTTAATAAAAAAAGGAAAAGAAGAAGAAGACGGCTTCTGAACAGAATATACTTGAATTATGGTTAATATATAACAAAACTCGTTGGCTAGGGAACTTTAATAATTCGTGACAAATTTGCTCGACAAAATTCTTAGACACTGTCTATTATGGAATTTTTTACTTCGAACTGCAATATGTGGTGCCCAATTAATTTGATCTTACAAAATATAAGTCAAGGAGAATATGCGTCAAGCATCGCCTGGATTCTTGATATAAACTATTTATTAACATAAGATTTGTTATGTTAATAACATTTTAATTGTCTTAAAGAGTTAAACCAATTGTTCTTAACATCAGGAAATCTAAATTTTAGACAACTTTAGAGTCACAGCTTGCAGAGCAATTTTCTGATTTTTATTACTTTCGTAAGGTGTTTGAAATGAAATTATTCCTTTTTGCAATGTATCCGTTGCCAAAGGTTTGGGCACGCGGCGTAGAACTGCAGCCTCGATGTGTTAAGTGTGCAAAGAACATCAGGAACGAAGAAAGCGATCTGACTCAGGACAAGGTCGCGGAAAGGGAGCAGCTCGAGTGCGTGCTCTGTAGGAACCGTGGACACCCTGCTAAATATCGGGGATGTCCTAAGTTCCAAGATATAAAAAAAAAATGTGGGTCGGAAGCAGACGCTTGAATGGAAACGTCCCTCGGATCGCTTAGAAACAATAACCGTCACACCCCAGATGACCTAGGCCCAAATGGCGGCAGGACTGGGGCCGACGGTACAAAATCCCATGGCTGTTTCTATGGCATCGCGTGGACCTGCGTTCAATCCTGCCTGCCATCCCAGGGCAGATCGGCCAGCTCCAACAGCAGATCCATGAGCAGTGTCTCGTGCCGAATCTCTTAGCTCTACATCACTGAAGCCCTTCCTCACTTTTCTCCGGACAACAGGGAAAATACAATAAAGAGAAGGTGTCTGTCGGGTAGTACAATGGAAATGGAGTTGTGTCTGAGTGCACAAAAAAAAAAAAGAATTATGAATGATTGAATTAAGACAATCAATTCCGTCTTAGAGCAAGCTTAGAGTGACTGGACGTGTTTTTTAATCGCTCCGTGAATTTAATGAGATATTTATTGTACAATTAAAGAGTTTTAATTTGCTAAATTACAAACAAAAACCCTAAGACAGTGACTTTATAAAAACAATTGCTTATACAACAACTGAGTATATTTTTATTCTTTATTTAAATTTTTTTAATTAATAAAAAAATAAAAAATCTGGAGCATGCCCGTGTCAAAAAGGAAGGGAAGAATGAAAACGGTCAAACCGTAGCATTATGGAAAAGAACGCTAAAAGGAAAAGCACTACCCCGCCAGGCACTACTAATGGTCGTGATCCCGGGACGAGCAGAAATGCTCGGGTCAGAGCTATAGGATTTCCGGGGGATAGCAAAGTAATGCAACGGCGTAAGCCACATTTAAGAGTCGCGAGTTGGAACGTTGGAAGCATGAGTGGGCGCAGCTATGAGCTTGAAGAAATGATGGTTAGAAGGCGAGTAGACATCCTGTGCGTACAAGAGACGAAATGGCGAAACACCGGTAATCGGGCACGTTTCTTGGACGTTAAAACAAAAGCCTACAAGATGTTTTACTATGGATTGGAACAAGGTAAAAACGGAATCGCCATCATCCTTGCGGCAGAGTTACTTGGCAACGTCTTAACCATTTCAAAGTCCAGTGACCGTTTGATGGCTCTCAAATTGGTGATGCATGGTGAGGTGTGGAACATCGTAAGCGCATATGCCCCTCAAGTAGGATGCGAACAAAAAGAAAAAGATGCATTCTGGCTAGATTTCCACAACCTTGTCAAAATCATCCCAAAGGAAGAGCTTTTGTTTGTTGGGGGAGATTTAAACGGACATGTCGGGAAGACAAGCGAAGACTATGAAGGCTACCACGGAGGGCTGGGATACGGCACAAGGAACTCTTCAGGTGAAGATATCCTAAACATGTGCAAGTCTTATAGTGCTAAATACCATGTTCGTCAAACAAAGCCGGCACCTGATCACTTATAGCAGCGGCGGAAATGAAACTCAAATAGACTATCATTTGGTATCCAGTTTCATGAAGCCACGAGCTAAAGATTGCAAAGTGATCCTGGGAGACGCGATCGCCCCTCAACACCGTCTCCTCCTGACTGAATTTTTTATGGATGCGAGAAAGAAGTCAAAGCAGCAAACGAAGGTGTCTGAGAGAATCAAGTGGTATAAGCTGGATAAAGGAAAAGGCGAAGCTTTTATTACCATCATGGAAAACTACCGCTCTTCCATTATCGATGAGGTCGGTAATGAGGAGTGCAGAGCACAAGACATGTGGGATTCCCTACAACAATCTGGCCTGGAGAAAGCCAAATCACTGCTCGGAACATCTAAAGGCCCCTGCCAACACGCAAAAGAAACCTGGTGGTGGACAGACGAAGCCAAAGCAGTGATACACGAAAAGAAAATGGCTTTCCAAGCTTGGTCAAAGTGCTCTTCTACTAATAGAGAGGAAAAAGCTCGCCGTGAAAAGGTATATAGATGTTGCAAAGGTATCGCGAAGAAAAAATGCGCCGAATTCAAAGCGAAAAGCATGGAAGGCCTCTATCAGGAGTTGGAAGAAATATCGTCTTCCGCGTCTGACAGGAACCAGGCTACCCAGGAGCTTCGACAAAACAATTTGAACAAAGGAGCAAATATCTTTAAGATAGCCGCCCAGAGAAGAAGAAATGCTCAGGAGATTCGTTTCCCAAAGTTTATTAACAATGCTGAAGGCCAACTCCTTGTGGAAGACGAAAAAATTCTCCACAGATGGCGACAGTATTGCGAGGAACTTCTGAACGAACAGTTTCCCCGAGTGTACTTTCCAAGAGCCGCCCCGAATCATGCCGAAATACCCGACATCACAGTCGAAGAAGTTCGGTACGCGGTTAAAAACTCCAAGAAAAGAAAAGCTGTTGGGCCGGACGGGATACCCTCTGAGTTCTGGAAAAAGATGGGAGACATCGGGTCTAGATGGCTCATGGTTCTTATCTCCAAACTTATGAGAGGCGACACTATGCCTAATCAATGGAGGGAAAGCTATCTTCTTCCATTGCACAAAGGAAAGGGTGATACGCGAAATTGTGATAACTACCGTTCTGTCAAGCTGATGTCGCACACCATGAAGATCGTTGAACGGGTATTAGATAGCCGACTGCGGAAAATAATACGACTATCTGATGACCGGTGCGGGTTTGTCTCGGGTAAATCAACAACAGATGCAATCCAAAGTATAAGGATCATGATGGAAAAGCATCGTGATTCTTCAAAGGACTTGCATATGGTGTTGGTTGATTTCGAGAAGGCCTTTGACCGGCAACCAAGAGATCTTTTATGGGTAGCGCTAAGACAAAAAGGAGTTCCAGAAACCTACGTGCGAGTGATTATGGACATGTACGAGAGAGCAACGACAAGAGTAAGATGCACCGCAGGAGTCACCGAAGAGTTCGCAATCAAAGTCGGTGTACACCAAGGGAGCGTCCTCAGCCCACTGCTTTTTATAGCAGTCCTTGATTGCTTGCTTGAAGGAAAAGTGACGGACCCCAATGTGCACCAGCTATTCTTTGCTGACGATGGGGCCATTATAAGTGATGATCAGGCGTCCCTACAACGAGCACTTGATGTGTGGGTGGACATTTTTGAGGGACACGGGTATCGTATTAGTTCAAAGAAGACAGAGTATCTGTGCTGCCCGTTCTCTGACCCTCATCAGCCTATTCCAGACATTTACTTGAATGGAAGAGTGCTTCCCAAGTGTGAAAAGTTTAAATATCTGGGATCTATGATTAATAGAGAAGCAACTTGTGATGACGACATCAAACATCGCGTAAGCGTAGGGTGGATGAAGTGGCGGGAAAACTCCGCCATCTTCTGTGATCGAAAATTTCCCCCTAAGCTGAAAGGAAGGCTCTACACTTCAGTTGTACGTCCGGCGCTCACATACGGTTCACAATGCTGGACAATGCACAAAAAGTATGAGAGCAAATTAACGGCAACTGAGATGAAGATGCTTCGCATGACAGCGGGAGTAACAAAGCGTGACAGAATTAGAAATTCAAAGATCCGAGGAAGCCTCCACGTAAAAGAAACCATCACAAGAAATATAGAGCGCGACCGACTCAGTTGGTATTGCCATGTTCAAAGGAGAGATCCTTTGAACCCCGTCCAAAAGGCGTTATCAATCAACATTCCAATTTCAACACGCAAAAAAGGCAGGCCGAAAAACAATTGGTGCAAACAAATGCAAAAACACCAGCATTTGATTGGCCTCAGCGATGAAGTAATCCCAAACCGGGAAGCCTGCCGCTACTTTCTGAGGTCAAACCGGCGGACCCCACAAGCGGACCAGTAGGAATGCAGTTAAGTGGGAAGTTTATGGTCCTACACTTCTGACCATAACGACGCCGGGATAAAAAGGAAAAGAAGAAGATTTAAATTTTTTTAATATCAATTAGTTCTTTCGCCTCAAGTTTTAATTAATCATGTATGTGTGCGGTCATTGCGGTGAAAATCTTCCCGTCGAAAGCGACTTTGCTGTTTGTTCGGCTTGTAAGCGAAAGCTTCATTTCGAATGCACGACTGTTACCGAAAAATCGTGGAGAACCATGGGCACGAGAAGAGACGCCTGGAAGTGCCAAACTTGCAGGAATTGTGGAGATGTCCAATCTACAACTGCAGCCAATAATTTGGTAATATCTGCTCCACAGGCAATACGAGAACAGCCGTGCAAGCGAATGCGTGAGCTCAGCAGCCCCGGTGATTCAGCAAACACTACTCGTATATCAACTGACAACAGCTCGTCTGTTATTGCGGAAATTCGTCTCCTGCGAAGGGAAATCAAAGAAATTGCAGCTAGCTGTGATTTCTTAGCCTCCAAGTACGATGAACTAAATGTAAACATGAAAAAGAACAATGACCTCATGGGCAACATAACTAAAGAACTCAGTGAAATGAAAGAAAGCAACAAAAGAAAAGACGTTATAATAGAAAACTTGCAAACACAGATTAACACACTGGAACAACAAATGATCAAAAATAATATTGACATTAAAAACATTCCTCCCACCCCTCAAGAAAACTTAATAGAGATAGTGAAGGGAATAGGAAAAACCATAAACTATGAGATCCACGAAACAGATATCACTGACATATATCGAACAAAAACAAAAAATCCCGAACGATCAACTATAGTTGCAACATTCGCGTCCAGCATGAAGGAAATGCAATTTATAAAACAAACGCGCTCCACTCGCTCTATCAAATTAAAAGCAGTACTGCAAAAAGCCAACAACTCCTTAAGCGAGAGCGCAGCTTTGCCCGATGCCACTGTTTATGTAAACAATCAGCTGACAAAGCATAATAAACACCTAATGTGGATGGCAAAGGAGAAAGCGAGAAAGGAGAACTGGAGATTTGTGTGGGAGAGTGCGGGTAGAATATTGGCTAGACGTAACGAGAGTACGCAGCCGATTTTAATAAATACCGTTGACGATGTAGGCAAAATTACTAGCACTCAATAACTGCATTGTGTGTAAACAAAACGAAACACAAAGCTCTTTTACATTAAAATGGATAACACAAATGAAGTAACTGTCGATCTAAATTGTAGGGTAATTAGTGATTTTAGCGGCATCAATACAAATGAATTAAATGAAAGTAAATGCTGCTTTCTTTGTTTTAATATAAGATCTTTGCGGAAGTATTGGAATGATTTCTGTCTAAATGTTAGCCACTTTATTAACATGATAAACGTAATAGTATTAGTTGAAACTAATATTGAAGAAGAGGAAGAAGGACATTACAGTTTAGATGGTTTCCAAACAGAATTTCTGAATAGAGATAAACGTAGAGGAGGTGGAATTCTAATGTTAATACGTAATGACTTACAATACACACGATTAACATCTGAAAGTATGTCATATGAAAATATCGTAATTCAAATTAAAGAAAATAATAAGTATAAATATGTAATGGGGATATATAGACCACCTGGTTACAACCGAAAGTCGTTTATTGAAGAATTCGGAAATAACATTAGTCAATTGGGGAAAAAGAACGAGATTGTTGTAATGGGCGATATGAATATCAATGTGAATGATTTGGATTTGTATGGTGCAAAAGAATATCTTGAGATGCTAGCGTCACTGGGGTTGATTAATGTGATAACTCAGTTTACCAGTCTAGATCTTAGCACAGGATCAAAATCAACGATTGACCACATCTTAACCAACACTTTGCATACCCAAATCAATTCTGCTGTAATAGAAAGTTGTATCACAGATCATTACCCAGTTATATACTTCTCACCAATACAAAAATCTGCTGATAAAGAAAAATCAATCAACTTGCAGTTTATATCTAGCATAAAGGTTAATGAACTAATAGCAGAAACAAATTGGGATGAAGTTATTAATGAGAGTGATGCTGTCTCACTTTATCAGAAACTTCTTGATAAAATGACATATATTTATGAAAAAGCGACATACATACATCAAGCATATTAAAAACAGAAGAAAGGAAAATCCATGGATGTCTACAGATTTAATCGCCAAATGCAAAAAAAGGGATGGACTTTACAGAAGATGGAAAAATAACAGACTGAACAAAACATATGAACTGGAATATAAATCTTTCAGAAACAAACTGAACAAGGAAATATCGGCTCAAAAATCACTATTTTACAAAAGCAAGTTCAACGAAGCCAGATCTGACCCCCGTAAAACATGGAGTCTTATCAACGAAATACTGGGAAGGAAAAAGTTTGGAGTTGATGAAACAATAACAAAAAATTTCTCTGGCAAAATGTGTCTGAATAACCTAGCTAGTGCATTTGCAAACAACTTCAGCACACAGGTTAGAAAGATTATCCATCATTGCGACGTTGCTACATCGTCTCACACATATACAAGAGCAGCCAACACAATCTTTGTACAGGAAACAAATTTCCATGAAATTCGACGAGCGATCAATTTGATGAGTGAAAACAAGTCACCGGGTGTTGATGGAATACGTGCCATTGATATTAAAAGACACGCAGAGATATTCATCCCAATATTGTGCAAACTCGTTAATCTGAGTATACATCAAGCAAAAATGCCGGAGGCTCTGAAAACAGCTGTAGTCAGACCAATTTACAAAGGAGGTACGAAAAGTGAGCTCACAAATTACAGGCCAATATCGATACTGCCAGTAATAGAAAAGTGTATGGAAGAGATCATAACCAAAAGGCTGCAAGAATTCATCGCAAAAAATTCTCTGATACATACAAGCCAGAATGGCTTTCAGAAAGAAAAGAGTACTGGTAAACTTTTAGGGGAATTTGCCAACTGTATTAATGAAAGTCTAAACAAAAGCTATCATGTACTAGTGCTTTTTGTAGATTTCAGTAAGGCCTTCGACACATTAAATCATAAAAAGCTACTGGAAACACTGGAATACATTGGCATAAGGTGTCTAATGGCAGATTGGCTAAAAGAATATTTACACAACAGGCAGTTTTGTGTCAAAATCAACCAGACATATAGCCAAAAGGAACGCGTACAATATGGAGTTCCTCAGGGATCGAAATTGGGCCCAATCCTGTTCATATTATATACCAATGAGCTGCTACGAGTGTTTAAGCAGGCAATACCATTCGCATATGCAGACGACACGGCGATAGTGGTGCGCCACAGATCTTTGAATATGGCAACCACAATATTGCAGGACGAGTTCGATAATGCTGTTAAATAGTGTCATGATCACGGTCTATCAATCAACGCAGCCAAAACAAAGATGATGCACATACGAAGTCCGCAGTTTAAGGCTACTCAACAACAAATATTTTTTAGAAATGATTCCTGTAATAGCTCAATTCGCTATCCGATTGAAATAGTAGAGAGCTATAAATATCTTGGCGTCACAATTGACAGCAATTTTCTATGGGATACGCATATCGACAACTTGCGCTTGAGCCTTAAAAAAGCTTTATACGCACTTAGCCACCTAAAGTTTCATGCCACAACAGCCATATTAAGACAAGTATACTATGCTTTAGTAGAATCGAAATTGAGGTATGGAATACTTGCTTGGGGTAATGCTTCTACAACGCATATTAAAAAACTTAAGAAACTACAAAATGCAGCATTGAGGAAGATAAGTGCAGAGAATTGGCGCTGAACAAGAACGGTTTAAAGTTGTTCCAGTAGAAGATATCTTTAAGATGACCCTTATATTGGAGTACTATGACGACACTCGGTTCATCACACCAATCCAACATGGAATCAATACAAGAAGACGGGCTCATGGTATGCTTCAAGAACCCAGATTCTACAACAATTATGGGAGAAGACAGCTGAAACGCAGTGTACCAGAAGTCTTTAATGCACTTCCACAAGAGATTAAAAATATTACAAATATTAAAATAAGGAAAAAAACCGTAAAGAACTTTTTTCTAAACAAGAATATTAATGTGTAACTAAATCTTAATTCTAATGTCTTTAATTTTTTGTAAAATTAGTTAATTTCTTTCTTGAATTGTGTAATTATTGAAATGTATGAATGTAATTAAATTAAGCTTGCTATCTAAAATTCATTGTAACAAATTTTGAAACGCAATCTTCTGCAGAAAAGCCTTTATAAGGCTTCGCGGAAATGTATAACCATTGTACAATATTTTTCTGTAATAAAAATGAAATGAAATGTAAATGTAAATGATTGCATATAAGAATAAATCTTAAAATAATCGAGCTTTGTTAACGTTTCTGATTTTTAGTTGGAGGGCTCAGTAAACTTAAACAGAGATTCTCAATCGACACGAACGTCATAGAAAAAAACTAAACTTTTGATGGGTTAATATAGCAGCCGTACAGAGAGTAATGTTCTGAAATATTACCAGGCGTATGTTGACCTTTTCGCAACGAGGCGGTTATAAGATTCGGTAAAATAGTGGAAGCTACATATGAAAGGCTTCTACCTAAAGAATCATATTACACTAACTTGGCTATCCTGTGATATCTGAACAGTAAATAATTGACTTGCTCTCTTGCTTGTTAATTCAAGATAAAATATGTCTTCAGGAAAATTAGGATCGTTGCTAACGATAGGTAACTCATCGATCTAAGTTAATCGGATATAATTCCTGAATTAATTTTCTTATTACTCGTAGCCAAGGAAAAAATTAAAACCATACTCTCTATACTACCCTTCAACATACCTCCTTTCCAGCACTTAGACGCATTCAATTTTTTTTTTCTGTAAAACAACCGCTCCCTTGTCTAGATTGAATCGGTATTAAACCTTCTTGCTTCGTAATTTGATTTATAAATGTATATTCCATTCGTTTCCCATGCCATCTCATACTTCAATCCGAATAGCTTTCACATGTCATATAATCTAAACTGCTTCCCAAGTAATCATTCCATTTTGGTGGTTTCGGAAGGCAATCAAACGCAAGTAGAATCGCTTAAATGCCTCATTACCATGCCAACGACCCAAAAACCACACATGAATGTATACCTTGAAGATATGTATGTCCTGGATACGTGTACATGTTACCCTTGGACACCGCGTTTTTACCGAAAGCATATTTTGATCCTATCGTCTGCCTCCATAGCAATAAAACGAACCGATAAAACTGGCGCGATTAGGGGTGTTGGCGTACAAGCGGAGTATAGTGCCATAGGCTCGTTATCGAGGAAGTAACTATGCATCTATGTGGAAGGTACTTCTTAACTATGTGTAACCTTGTTTATGTCACATGCTGAATATATTTCCATATGTTAAGGTATACTCGATAGATGTACATATGTGTATTTTCCGTTTGTTCTTGAAATATAAACTTTTTGATATTCAGTTATCCAAAGCGTAAGATTAACTTACTTCATTTTCATTCTATGAGTTCGAAATGACAACTTTTAAAAGTGTATCAAAAGGCACTAGTTTTGAAGTGCAAAGTGTAACAAGAATGGGTGCTAGAAGGGAGCCTTGTGATTTGCTTTTATTTGTTTCTAAATCAATATAAGAAGGACTTTTTGATCCTATCACCCCTCAAAACATTATATCGAAAATCATTCCTAAAATTTAAAAAAAAAAATTGCTTTTTACGACGACAAACACAGAAATGATTTTGAAGAGAGACTCCCATCTTTATCCACAATGTCCGAAGCTAATCCTTTTACAACATTCTTCTCTTTTACAACTTGAGGTAATTTAATTAAACATATTTGACGATGCCCTAATCAATGGCCTTACATTGTCACGGTTCAATAACTGAATCATTCACTGAATGAATCAGAGTGCATCCATCCGTTGCAACGGTAAGACATCGAGAATGATTTGTGGTGTTTGGAAAATTAAGGCTTACATGGCTAGCCGATTATCAGTAGTTTTAACTTTTCAGTAACATCCATATTTGCCGTCTATAATAACATACAATTAGAACTCTGCTTATCTTTTTTGTCACAAGGCTTTTATCGCCTTTGAAGGACACTGACCGATCTGAGAGACATTTGAAAATCACCCCGGTTTTGTCACGATCGAACCATTCCTCACTCTCTCACAATTTTTTTTTCTTTTTTTATATATTCTATACATTCCATATATTTTTTAATTCGTGCAGGTTCAAGAGTGTACGCTCTTACGGTGTTTGTCACACAACCTGGACGGGGTGCAGATGGTTTGTGTCGAAGATGTTCGTTCATTTCTCTTCGGGGGTGGTTGTCCTAGATAGGATTCGAGAGATTCGACTGAATATGTCGCATGGGTTGTAGTTCACAGTAACTGTTTTGTTTCCATGCAATTAAGGTGTTATATTGGAAACACACACAGAGTATGAATTTTAAAGTGATCTTATGTTGCGAGTGTTATGCCTTCGTCAGCACTTTTTGAACATTTCTCATTCACAACTGATGTTGTTGCACAGTTTTTCCGCATAGGAATTGTTCTAGACTATGGACAGACTTTAACCACAGAACTTCGGCTCAACAGTCGGTGATGACTACCATTGCACCACGAGCACCCCCATATAATATTCTTTATAAAAACAGGTTGATTTCTCTAATCGTCACTCCGCCAACTATTATATTAACTTGCCTTTGCTATGAAAACCACCGTATAAATAATGATTCATATACTGATTTACTGGTGGAAGGCTTTTCAGTGATGATGCTATTTTTCTTCAAAATCGAGGTACATTAACCTCGAAATGGAAGAATGTTAAAGCGTTTTACGACTTCAGTTTTTTTTCTCGCAATCAGCAATAAATTTTAGGATCTTTTCATAAAAAGACAGACACTTATTGATACGCTTTAAGCTCATGCTGAAACAACAAATAAAACTAGACTGAAATGAAAATAAAGAATAACGACTGCAAAGTATACCAATGAAAAAGTTAATATAACAGTCGTAAGTCGTAACCCTTTTTGCATGAAAACGTCATGAAAACGGCGATACATGCTGGTTAAAAATATCAGATCAAGAACGTCTGTCAACAATTCCTCACCATTATATTTGTGAATTTTCATCGTCTTCATATAGGTTGAAGCCAATATAAATTTACCCATAGCCATACATTTTTTTACATTTGGCAACACATCTTTTTCGAGTTGAGAGGTATGGTGCATTTATTTTATTTATTTACAGTATTTAATATGCTTTTGGCTTAGTTTCGATTCTCGCGATTAGATAATATACTATCGTAAGGTAAATGATAAAATACTGTGACTTTTCCGACCAAATATAAGTTTTATGTCAGTATTTAGCTTACAATGGACACAAGTAATATAAAAAATCTTCGTTATTTTAACCAGATCTGATATAAAATGTCATTATTCCGAGCTTTTAAGAATTTAATTGGCCTTGAAGATACAGTAAATGCTATAGCAGAGAAAGTGAGAATGAATATGATGTAGTGATTACCGACGAAGAAGGTGAAGACGACATGTAGACATCGGATTTACCTAGCGACAAGCAGGAACATTGGAGGTGATGCGTCGACGTCATGATTCTTCTGGATAGGAAGATAGTGATGATGAACCTTTGTCTTGTAAAAGAAGTCGCCCAGATTCCCATGATTTAACTCTTAAACGGAGTCAATGTTCACCATCTTCCTCAGCCCCGTCTGAATTACCTAACAATACATGTTCGTCACGGAAAACTCAGGTAATAATTCAACGAAAAGGCTTATCGCCTGTAGAGATTTTTCAAAATATATTCCAAGAAGAGGTTTTGGATCTCATCGTACACAATACGTTATAATATGCAGGCTAGAATAATATACATGGGTTTGAAATGAAATGAATTAGAAGGTTTCTGGGAGTGCTTATTTTATCTGGATATCATAAACTCCCACGAGAATGTACATATTATAGGTAAATTTATGATGAAGATCTTGCAGTACCCCTTGTGGCAAATACTACGTCTAGAAACCGTTTTTTAGATATAAAGCGAAACTTGCATTTGGTAGATAACGGCTTAGCAAATGGCTCGTAAGATAAGATGTTCAAAGTGAGGCCATTATGTGATCTTATACAAAAGTTCTGTCAGTATGGGGTATTTCGTGAAGATATATCGATTGATGAGTCTATGATCAAATATTATGGCCACCTTTCATCAAAAGAGGTTTCATACCAAAAATATGAAGAAGTCAATAAGAGCTGAGTCTACGAGGGTGGTCCGATAAGTACTTAGTCTACAAAAGAAAAACAAAATTTTTTGGAGAAATGGCAATTTATTTTTCAATATAAAGGGTCCGCCATCTAACGTTTTTTTTTTCAAGTAGTGCTTATTTCGTGAATGGTAGCACTTAGCTCATGTCTGATTTGACAGATAATTAGTTTTATCCTTCCGCTGAACGAATATGGTTGTGTATACGCTTGAACAACGCTGGGAAATATTGCGACATTACTTTGAAAATCATGGTAATGTTGCAGAATGTGTGCGAAAATTGCGTACATCTTTTCAGATGAAGCTCATTTTGATCTTGGCGGGTATGTAAACAAGCAAAATTGTCGCATTTGGGGCACAGAAAACCCGCACGCATACATTGAAAAGCCGGTACACTCAAAACGAGCCACTGTTTGGTGCGGATTTTGGTCCAGAGGCATAATTGGGCCATTTTTCTTGGCGATCGTTATCGGGCCATGTTGAACGAATTTTTGTTCACAAAAATTGAAGAGGAGGATATTGGCAACATTTGGTTTCAACAGGACGGCGCTACGTGCCACACAGCCGAAGCTACATTCGATGTTTTGCGCCCTGTTTTTGAAGATCGCATTATCAGCCGTAGAGCTGATGTCGTTTGGCCACCTCGGAGCTGCGATTTGACACCGTTGGACTATTATTTGTGGGGTGCCGTCAAAGATAAGTGTTACGCC
Source organism: Merodon equestris (assembly GCA_958301585.1). NCBI lineage: Eukaryota > Metazoa > Arthropoda > Insecta > Diptera > Syrphidae > Merodon > Merodon equestris. Next base: position 48,207,944 of record OY284415.1, on the reverse strand, counting down.
GACAAGCCAGAGACAATTGACGCTTTAAAGGACAATATTCGTGAAGCCATTGGTGAAATACAGCTGCACACAATCGATAATGTGCTTAAAAATTGGACCGATCGTGTATGCTACTGCATGGCCAGCCGAGGCAGCCATTTGAATGAAATTATTTTTCATTATTAACCGGAAGGATTATACTTTCAAATAAAAAAAGAAATTTGAGAAAATATTCAGTAGTTTTTTTTATAGCATTTTCAAAAAAAAAAAAAGTTATTTGGCGGACCCTATAGTTTCCTTTTAGTTCGATCCACTTGACCCAGCGATGCTTCAACTTCTTTAGTTCATCTGAAAAAATACGTTTTCTCGAGGTCTGCAAAGTAGGCCCCCGTGGCGGCGATGACCTCCTCATTCTGCCCGGCGAGTTACTTTTTCAAGTTTGGAAACAAAACGAAGTCGCACGGGGCCAAATCTGGAGAATACGGTGGATGGGGCAGCAGTTCGCAACTCAATTCGACCAATTTGGCCGTGGCGAGGGCGGAGGTGTGAGCCGGTGCGTTATCATGGTGGAAGAGCACTTTTTGCTTCGCCAAGTGGGGCCTTTTTTCTTCAATTCGGCGTCGAATCGGCCCAATAATTTGGCATAGTACAGCCCTGTGACCGTTTTTCCCTTCTCCAGGTAGTCGATGTGGATCACACCTTGTGAATCCCAGAAAACGGTGGCCATCACCTTTCCGGCCGATGGGACAGTCTTCGCCTTCTTCGGAGCAGGTTCGCCGGGTGAAATCCACTGTTTCGACTGTTTCTTGGTCTCTGGTGTGTACCAGTGGATACATTTTTCTTCGACTGTCACGAAACGACGTAGAAACTCCTTCGGATTGCGCTTAAACAGCGGCAAAGACTGCTTTGAAGTGGTCTCACGGTTGCGCTTGTTGTCCGGAGTGAGCAAACGCGGCACTCATCGCGCCGACAGCTTTCTCATGCCCAAAATTTCATGCGGGAAAGAGTCACCGTACACAGCATCCAAACGCTCTTTGATTTCGCTGCGCGATTTCTCTTCCAAAAACAAGAATCGAATCACCGACCGATATTGCTCTTTTTCCATTTTTCTAAAATCCGCGGACACTCCCGCTTCCACACGCGGTCAAAACAAAACTACGAGTCCGATCCAGCTGAGATTTTGACAGTAGCCGTCTACTGGAATGGACTACACTATGTACTATACCATAGTGAGTTGCTCTTGCGATACTGGCGCCATCTGGCGGTGAGGCTAAGTACTTTTCGGACCACCCTCGTATCAATTCTTTAAAAGTAAGCGCAAAAATGTACAGCCAAGCAGCAACCAATGCGCTGGGCTCACACAGTGCGAACTCAATATCAAATCAAAGGACAGGTTTTTCTTCAGGACGATGATGAAATTGCAGAGCACGAACTATGTGATTATATTGCTTTCTTATTAGGAAAATTGCATCTTCCTCAGAAAAGTCATTCCACTACTTGTGCGACATTAAACCTTAACTTCAGGAATATTGAAAGCGTCCTCAGTTGATTTCCCTACTTAACAGAACAGATTTTTCTGGTCACAGTGCTCTCCTTTCTACCTGCAACATAAATAAGAAACAAAAAATAAACAACTTCCCATCTTTGTTCAAATGTAAATTGTAAAATCATTTGTCAATGTCAACATGTGATTCATAAAGATGACATTCCACCCTTTGGCGTAGATTGCTAAGGCATGAATCCAGCCTAAATATTGTGCTCTAAAGTAATATTGGCCTAGGTAGGTGGCTCACTACAGCTTGACCCAATTTCGCTAAGGTGGTGACTTTTATGAAAAACGACCAAAACCAAATGTCTCATATATTTTTTAAGGACCACATTAAGCTTGATGGCTATCCCTACTCCTGCTTGCATTGAGGTTGTGTCACTTTGACTTTATCCTTTATCGTACCATTATCAGTCACTCATGATACACATTTCCTTCTTTATGTTAAATAAATCTGACCCTTGACTGGATATTAAAATCAACCCTTCCATTATGACCAGAAAAAAAAGGACATCGAAAAGAAGCAACACTCCGGGGATTCTATTTTCCATAAAAACGAACACGGGAGCAAAAAGTCAAGTTGGAAAAAAAGCACTCAACAAGCAGTTTACATTAAATTTGCATGTTTCCCATGTAAGAGTAGTGCCATTTGTTTGCACGCCTTCAAAAACGCACAGGACAACAACGAAAAAGATAAAAAAAAACTGGGAAGAAATGAGAGCAAAAGGAATACCCGTACCTACGATAATAAAATTTTACATTACTCCCCGCTGCTCTAATTTCTACCGAAGGTAAAAACAAATTGAATTTACTTACTAATGCATGTTTGCAATTCAAAGCCTTGGATAGAAGGACGGCGGGTGCTCGATGTAGATGCCTCGAGCTGCTTTCACGGAGAGAAAAAAAAAACAGAAGCACCCACGAGCTAAGGTAATTCCTCCATTACAACATAAATATTTACATAATCTTCTTAAGGAGACGAAATAAGGAAATAAAATTTAAGACAGCGGCGGCGAAGAAAAGGACGAATGGCGTGAGAGGCACAGGCATCCTCGACCCCTTATCGAAAGAACAGGGGTGAAAAAAGGAAAATTTGCTTTCCCGCTGGAATACACAAAAACACTTTGATATAATTCCCTTACAAGGATGAAGAAAAGATTATAAAATTGTTTTTAGCACTTTTTTTGACTTCTCCCGTTTTTGTTTTATGGGCCGCAGGAGAGAAGACATTTATGATGAAGGTTTGTTCAGAAGGCAAATTAGATTTAATAACAGTCACCATCAACTTCGACCAGATATAAGCTTGTCAGCTTCATGCAAGCTTAGAGGCTTGAAATATTTTTTGATGAGGTTGAAAAATATGAATTAGCTACGCCATCCTGAGGGCCGATGATGTTAGTTAATGATTTCATGGGGAATCCATTCCCACCAGCAAGGTCCTTTCTATGATTGCCGACATCGCACTTGTTGGTAGGCATTAGGCAACAAGAAATTTCTCTTAAGCAATTACAATTAGAAATTCCACTCGTTTCCGGATAACATTTATACGCATTTATACAATGAGAAGCACTCGTACATTGCAAATCATGTATTCATGCATGTTCCTTCAGGCAGAAGGGATATTCGAGCCCTACCCTCACTATCAAAACAATCTACAACATGTAGTAGACGAAAGTGTCCTATTTCAGGCGCTCGACCCGGGTCCAAGACCAATAACCTCTGGCAGGATATACGAGTATTAAGCACACGTAGCCGACTATCTGCCTAGAGATAATGTTGTTTAGTTATTCATAAGTTTGTTTTGCGGAACAATAATTCGGCCATAGGCAGGGTGTGTATACATGTAATTGGTATTCAACTGGAGCGGAGGGAAAAACGGGTGTCTAGCAAGCTTGTTGGGAATAACATCTTCATATGTAACGAGCTTCTTGAAAGTGTGCACTTGCTGCTGACTACATGTCATTGGAACAAACTGGAATTAAGAGCACTTGTAGATTCGTTTGCTCTAATTTAAATACGGCAAGCGGCCACTTTGGAATTTATTAAGACAAAATGATAAATATGTTCGTATCTTTAGGCATTACTTGGGTAAGTCTTATGAAGGAAGGCAAACTTGGCAGGTGACTTTCAATAGGAATGATATATCTTGGTCCTTTGCACCCACTTAGTTGTTATATGAATACATTCTTCGCCATGTCTCGACTTTGTTTCCATTAAGATTGTATTACCCCGGATATCGCTCTACGTCATCTGCTTTTAAGTTTTGCCATCACAACCTATTGAAACATATAACTTGGCCATTGATACAATCGATAATTTAATTGAATTACGAGATCCCCAAGACGAGATCCTAGTTTTCGGTGACTTCAACCTTCCTCACCTTAAATGGATCCCTCCAGACGACCAATCGTTTTACATTGCCTCTAATCCCACTGCAGCCAAAGAATGCCTCCTCTCTGACCGCCTAGCTGATTCCAGCCTTAACCAAGTTAGCGGCATTTTGAATTACATGGGCAGACAACTCGACCTCATTTTCACAAGTGACCCCTTCAACTCCTCAGTTTCAGCTTCTCCGCTGTCCCTATCAACCGTTGACAACTACCACCCTCCCTTTCTTCTCTCGTTCTTTCACAACTCCCCTATACAGAACTTTCCCCCCACTGTTCGATTCTCTCACGATTTTCACAAAGCCAACTTCCGTCAAATCAATGAATATCTCAATAATGCCCCTTTTAATTTCAACCATCTTACCGTAAATGATGCCATATCTATATTCTACAAAGGAATATTTAATTCCTTCTCCCTTTATGTACCCTTTTCTCGACATAAAACCTCCTCCACCTCCCCTCCATGGTATAATCGGAGGCTCCGTTCTTTGAGAAACAAACGGAACAAGCTCTGGACAACTTTCATTCGTACTCAATCCCCAAATGACTTCTCGAACTATTTCGGTACTTACCTGCATTTTGTAGAGCTTTATAAATCTCTCTATCAACACTACTTAGTTGAGATGCAAACCAACCTTATAAATAATCCCAAGTCCTTCTTTCAATTCCTTAATCACAAAAGAAAATCTGATGGCTACCCAAACTCACTATCCATCAATAATGAAACTTCCAATGATCCTCATTACATCGCCAACTTTTTGCCACATTTTTCAATCAATCTTTTACCCATGATTCCTTTGCACCCGATCATACCTATTTCAACCATTTACCAAACTTCTCCTTTGGACCATTTCCTCGTAGTGTCGACCCCGTTATCATCGAAGAAAGATTAAAGCAACTTAATGATGAATTCACCCCTGGCCCCGACGGCCTCCCATCTATATTTTTAAAAAAATGTTCCTCCTCCCTTTCTCTACCTCTCTCAAAAATCTTCAGCCTATCCCTTTCCCAAGGTGAATTTCCCCGGATATGGAAAACCTCTTTTATAACACCTATACACAAAAAGGGTCCGAAGAATGACATTAACAACTACCGTCCCATTGCCAAACTGTCTCATATACCCAAAATTTTCGAAAGTATTTTGTATGATAACTTAAGTTTTCAATGCAAGTCTTTAATCTCCTCCAGACAACACGGCTTCCTCAAAGGTAGATCTACAACCCCAAACCTTATTGAATTCGTTTCCTTCACACTTTCGGCCTTAGAAAATGGCAAGGAAGTCGATGTTATCTCAACTGACTTCAGTAAGGCCTTCGATAAAATTTCACACAGATTAATACTCTTCAAACTGTCTTCTCTTGGCTTTGAGCCCATCTTATTAAAGTGGATTTCCTCTTATCTGGAAAATCGCAACTACAGCGTTCGCTTTAGATCTGCCCTCTCTAACCCCTTCCTTGCTTCCTCCGGTGTCCCCCAAGGCAGTCATTTAGGCCCGCTTCTTTTTATCCTCACCATTAACGATATTGAAATGGTTATCAAACATTCCCACATCTCTCTATATGCCGACGATGCTAAGTTCTTTAAGATCATTTCCTCAGAACATGACTCTTCCCTTATTCAATCGGACCTCAACAGCTTTTCCACCTGGTGCTCCAAGAACTGCCTCGACCTTAACATTTCAAAGTGTCAATCTATTACTTTCTCCCGCAAACGTAAGAAACCTCCTCCCCGCCTCTACTTTCTCCATAATCAACCCCTTTCTACCGTTCAGGTGATCCGTGATCTCGGTGTATTATGCGACCAGGAACTCAATTTCCTTGCACATATCAGCGATACAATTCTTAAGGCCAATTCTGCACTCGGCTTCGTGAAACGATGGTCTAAGGAATTTTCCAATCCCTGCGTCACTCGGTCTCTTTACATAACCTTTGTTTGCCCTATTCTCGAATATGCGTCTCAAGTGTGGTCGCCTTACTAACATTTACACATTTCCAGAATTGAGAGTGTCCAACGTCGTTTTCTCCGTTTTGCTCTTCGCGGCTTACCCTGGGACAATCCTCTAATCCTACCTCCCTATCAAGATCGCCTTAAACTTATTAATTTGAGCTCGCTGGAAGAACGGAGAAGAATATCCGACATCCTTTTTATCCACCGACTCCTCTCAGGTACCATCGACTGCGCGTCCCTTTATAATTCTATCTTTCTTAACACTAACCCTCGTAACACACGAAATCCACATCTCTTCTATGTACCCACCTCTCGTACCTCCTATGGCTCCAATGAACCTATGTTATCTCCCGTATGCTGCGGAATGTTAATACGAAAAACTGTTTCGACTTTAACATCAGCACTCCTTGTCTAAAACTCCGTCTCAATCGCCATCTTTCTTAGTCTCTTAGAATGTAAGTTAAATTAAGTATGTCGCTTGAATTAAGCACAATAAAATGGGGGTATAGCCCCCACCAAAATCAAAAATCAAAATAAAACATTCAATGAGTAATGCGTGTTTTTTAAGTCGATTGTGCTAGTGTGATCCACTTTCTAGTTATTGTGTTGGTAGACCTGTTTAAATAATATCTGTCGTATATATTGTTACCCCTTTTGTTTGTTTAGTCTCCTGTCAACAGTCAAAGAGGGGAAACTGCAACAACATTTTAGGAATTTTGAATATCACTTTTGATGCATGTGCTATGAGTGTGACTAGAGTTTATGAGTGGATGAAAACACAGAAGATGGCGAGCGACCTGGTCACCCTAGCTTTCTTAATATATTTATGTAGATCGAATTCTCAATGTGCTATATTTTATGAGAAAGCATATATCAAGAGATGGGCTCAATACACAAATTAAAAATCACAAAATTCTTGAATTTTTCGGTTGATAGTGGTCCCAGAAGCCTTTCGAAAAAACTCAATATCACCATGCTCCGACAAGACACAGGACACTACACAGGTACGCAACAATTGGAGCTAGATCACCAATACAATTTGCCATCAAATTTGACATTTTTCATTTGAGAATCCTTAAACCCACAGGGGATTCACGAAGAGTGAATCGTTTCGAAGGGGTTGTTTGAGTGAATGGAAAGCGTTATCGGAACGTGGTGACCGACTATTTTTCCTCTCTAAGATTAAGTGAATAGGATTTGACCATTCACCCCGAGTTCATGTCATTTGACCCCTATCGACTTCTTTTTTTGAAGGCATATGAAGAGTAAGGTCTATGACAATAACCTAGTGACAATTCAGGAATTCAAATATATTATAATTGGACGCAATGCCTGTTGAGCCGAAGGTCTGTAGTTCAACTCCTTCCATAGTCAAGAACAATTCCTATACGGAAAAGCTGTGCAACAACATCAGTTGTGAATGAGAGATGATCAAAAAGTGCTGACGAAGGCATAACACTCGCAGTATATGACCACTTCAAAATTAATACTTTGTGTGTGTTTCCAATCTTCTTCTTCTTCTTTTCCTTTTTTCCGGCGTCGTTATGGTCAGAAGTGTAGGACCATAACCTTCCCACTTAACTGCATTCCTACTGGTGCGCTTGTGGGGTCCGCCGGTTTGACCTCACAAAGTAGCGGCAGGCTTCCCGGTTTGGGATTACTTCATCGCTGAGGCCAATCAAATGCTGGTGTTTTTTCATTGCACCAATTGTTTTTCGGCCTGCCTTTTTTGCGTGTTGAAATTGGAACGTTGATTGATATCGCCTTTTGGACGGGGTTCAAAGGATCTCTCCTTTGAACATGGCAATACCAACTGAGTCGGTCGCGCTCTATCTTTCTTGTGATGGCTTCTTTTACGTGGAGGCTTCCTCGGATCTTTGAACTTCTAATTCTGTCACGCTTTGTTACTCCCGCTGTCATGCGAAGCATCTTCATCTCAGCTGCCGTTAATTTGCTCTCATACTTTTTGTGCAATGTCCAGCATTGTGAACCGTATGTGAGCGCCTTCCTTTCAGCTTAGGGGGCATTTTTCGATCACAGAAGATGGCGGAGTTTTCCCGCCACATCATCCACCCTGCGCTTACGCGATGGCTGATGTCTTCATCACAAGTTGCTTCTTTATTAATCATAGATCCTAGATATTTAAACTTTTCACACTTGGGAAGCACTCTACCATTCAAGTAAATGTCTGGAATAGGCTGATGAGGGACAGAGAACGGGCAGCACAGATACTCTGTCTTCTTTGAACTAATACGATACCCGTGTCCCTCAAAAATGTCCACCCACACATCAAGATCATCACTTATAATGGCTCCATCGTCAGCAAAGAATAGCTGGTGCACATTGGGGTCCGTCACTTTTCCTTCAAACAAGCAATCAAGGACTGCTATAAAGAGCAGTGGGTTGAGGACGCTCCCTTGGTGTACACCGACTTTGATTGCGAACTCTTTAGTGACTCCTGCGGTGCATCTTACTCTTGTCGTTGCTCTCTTGTACATGTCCATGATCACTCGCACGTAGGTTTTTGGAACTCCTTTTTGTCTTAGCGCTACCCATAAAAGATCTCTTGGTTGCCGGTCAAAGGCCTTCTCGAAATCAACCGACACCATATGCAAGTCCTTTGAAGAATCACGATGCTTTTCCATCATGATCCTTATACTTTGGATTGCATCTGTTGTTGATTTACCCGAGACAAACCCGCACTGGTCATCAGATAGTCACATTATTTTCCGCAGTCGGCTATCTAATAACCGTTCGACGATCTTCATGGTATGCGACATCAGCTTGACAGAACGGTAGTTATCACAATTTCGCGTATCACCCTTTCCTTTGTGCAAAGGAAGAAGATAGCTTTCCCTCCATTGATTAGGCATAGTGTCGCCTCTCATAAGTTTGGAGATAAGAACCATGAGCCATCTAGACCCGATGTCTCCCATCTTTTTCCAGAACTCAGAGGGTATCCCGTCCGGCCCAACAGCTTTTCTTTTCTTGGAGTTTTTAACCGCGTACCGAACTTCTTCGACTGTGATGTCGGATATTTCGGCATGATTCGGGGCGGCTCTTGGAAAGTACACTCGGGGAAACTGTTCGTTCAGAAGTTCCTCGCAGTACTGTCGCCATCTGTGGAGAATTTTTTCGTCTTCCACAAGGAGTTGGCCTTCAGCATTGTTAATAAACTTTGGGAAACGAATCTCCTGAGCATTTCTTCTTCTCTGGGCGGCTATCTTAAAGATATTTGCTCCTGGTATAGCCTGGTTCCTGTCAGACGCGGAAGACGATATTTCTTCCAACTCCTGATAGAGGCCTTCCATGCTTTTCGCTTTGAATTCGGCGCACTTTTTCTTCGCGACACCTTTGCAATATCTATATACCTTTTCACGACGAGCTTTATCCTCTCTATTAGTAGAAGAGCACTTTGACCAAGCTTGGAAAGCCATTTTCTTTTCGTGTATCACTGTTTTGGCTTCGTCTGTCCACCACCAGGTTTCTTTTGCGTGTTGGCAGGGGCCTTTAGATGTTCCGAGCAGTAATTTGGCTTTCTCCAGGCCAGATTGTTGTAGGGAATCCCACATGTCTTGTGCTCTGCACTCCTCATTACCGACCTCATCGATAATGGAAGAGAGGTAGTTTTTCATGCTGGTAATAAAAGCTTCGCCTTTTCTTTCATCCAGCTTATACCACTTGATTCTCTCAGACACCTTCGTCTACTGCTTTGACTTCTTAATCGCCTCCATAAAAAATTGTGTGTGTTTCCAATATAACACCTTAATGACATGAAAACAAATAAGTTACTGTGAACTACAATCCATGCGACAAATTCAGTCGAATCTCTCAAATCCTATCTAGGACAACCACCCCCGAAGAGAAATGAACGAACATCTTCGACACAAACCATCTACACCCCGTCCAGGTTGTGTGACAAACACCATAAGAGCATACACTCTTGAACCTGCACGAATTACTAAAAAGAAAATTATAAAATCTAAACTGATACTCTTATTAAGGCCCCTGACCCATTAGATCTTCAAGAAGTCGTCGATCATTTTGACTGCCGAATGATCACCTACAACGGAAGCCTTGGTAATCACATGAACTTTGTTGTATTTCATTTGTATTTGCCGTAAACTGATCCAATTGATTTCCGCGAAAGTTGTGTGTTTAATTTAAAAAAGCTTTGTATATTACAGTTTTTTTCTTACCAGGCATATTTTTTTCCGTTTTTTTTTGGTAAGAAAAATACGTACTTTTGTAGTAAAATTGTTTTTTTTTTATTCAAAATATTGGCCACCGGCTTCCACACATTTCGCCCTTTCGTGTCAGAAAAACTACTTGTCTTTCGCGGCAAACCATTAGTCGAGCCATTTTCCAACTCTCTAAAAATCGCTGAATTGCTGCTCTGTGAGCGCGTGCCCCATTGATACGAAGAGGTGATACATAGCCAAGTCTGGGGAGTACGGTGGGTGCAGAAAGATGTCCCATCCCAGCGATTTCAAGGTGTATTTCACTAGTTTTGCCATTCGAGGCAGCGCGTTGTCGTGTAATAAAATCACTTTGGCATGCCTGCCATGTCTTCTGGGCCATTTCGGTCGTCTTTCCATTAATGCCTGGTTTAAATTAATCATTTGTTGATGATGGCGTTGTGTTTTAACGGTTTCGCTGGCCTTCAAGAGACCATGATACACAGTACCGCACTGATCCCACCAGACACAGAGCGTGGTCTTCTTGAAAGCGTTTTCAAATCCATTTTTCGCCATCCTTCACAATTCGATGCAAAAAATTATTGGCGTTGAAGCAATTCATTGAAGACGTTCATTCAACTCGTATGGGACCCATTTACCGAGCTTATTGATCTTCCCCACTAATCTTGTGAGACATGTAATGCTTTTACTTGTTGTCATTGAGTTTGAGTTGTGTCGTCATCCAGTTACTCCTGCCATTGCTCGTCTTCACATTTTCGTGATCTACCAGAGCGCTCACTGTCTTTCACATAAAAATCACCACTTTTAAATTATCGAAACCATGTCTCACATGTTCTAATTGATGGAGCGGGTTCACCATATATTTCTACCAGCAAACGATGACTTTCAACTACTCTTTCCTTTTGATTAAATAAAAAAAGCAATGCGTGCCGCAAATCTTCTCTTTCAAGCACAGAACTCGACATGATCGCTAAGCGATAAAACAAAGACGCTAGTTTTTGGCGGATTCAACTTGTGTGTTTGTAGTTTTTTTTCTTAGTTGGCTGGGTTGATGGATCATGGCAGCCATTATTGGCTACTGTAAATAAGACAAAACACTTTTTGAACAACATAAACGGCAAAACCTTTCCCACCAAATTGCAACAACCATGATTTTGATTCTAAATAATATTTGGAGGTCAGTTAAAGGACCCTGAGGAGGTCCTAAAAAAATCACGAACGCCAGCCTTTGGGCTGACTCAACTGTTCGAGTAACTGTTACGACGGATTAAAAACAAACTCAATTTGGAACAATTATTTTATTTAACAACTAGGTAACTGCTAGGCTACTACCCGTAGACCGCCCACGCGATCTGACATTTCAGCATCAGGGATTCTTGAGGTAGAATACCGGCATCATATCGATTATACTTTCGCTCAAGCAACTATGTAGTAATCCCTAAAACCATACTTTTTTTTTAATTTTATGAACTTTTTTGACCAAGAAATTTGGGGCTAAATAGAGACAAATACATAAGCTCATCAACTAATGAAGGACGCGTGTTGCGGCGGAAATGAAATCGTTCAACATCCTCCCGCCCTTAAAAGCTCCTTTCAACCTTCATCCACTAGTAGAGGACACAGCTCGCAAACCAGACGCTTTAACTCTCCCCTTGAAGTGACGACAACTCGAACGAGTCCGTCTCGTATATTTGCGTTACACGTCCGAGAGACCATCGGCATGGTGGTTGATTTTCGTCCTTAATGAGGACGACATCGTTAGGTTGAATGTTTTTGTGTTTCAGCAGCCACTTAGGCCGCTTCCTTAGTTGCGTCAAATAATCCTGAGACCATTTTCGCCAAAAGTTTTGAAGAAGCTGCTGAAGATATTGCATCGATTTAATAATGACGTTCTTTCGGATGACAAGTCTGGTTCCGGTATCGTTGACATTGGTCGAGCGATGAGGAAATGTGCTGGGGATAACGGATCGACATCTCCTTCGAAACGTGCACATAAGGGACTGAAATTAGCACAAGCCTCGATTCGGCACAACATTGTAGTTAATTCTTCGTAGGTCAGGGGTGCCTGACAGAGAGCTTGCCTCCTACGAATGCGGCGCATGGGGTGGTGTAGAACCCCTGGTGGTGATACCTTTGGTCGCCAACTCGCTGCCTACATCCTCCTGGAATCGTGTAGAGTTAATGAGGTTGGACCAATCCTGAAATTGTTAATTGGCTCCAACAAAATGAGTGCCATTGTCGTTAAATATTATGCGACATCTACCCCGCCTGGCTACAAATCGACGTAATGCCGCAATAAACGCTGAAGACGACAAGTCCGAGACTAGCTCCAAATGCAAGGCTTTCGTAGCCAAGCAGTTAAACAGGGCCACGTATGCCTTATATCTCCCCCCTTCCACGAACGCGCAATAAACGGGCCAGAGTAATCGAAGCCAATGATGCCGAAGGTGTCTCCCGGCTCCAATCTTCGGTATAACTTCGGTAAACTCGCCTTCTGCTGCTGATAGGGAACCGCGTGGTATCGCTTACATATGATGCACTGGTATATGCACCGTTTGATGACATGATGGATTTTGATTTTGGTGGCGGCTATACCCCCATTTTATTGTGCTTAATTCAAGCTACATACTTAATTTAACTTACAGTCTAGGAAACTAAGAAGGAGGCCGACTGAGACGGAGTTTTAGACAAGGAGTGCTGATGTTAAAGTCGAAAGAGTTTTCCGCATTAACATTCCGCAGCATACAGGAGATAGGTTCATTGGAGCTATAGGAGGTACGAGAGGTGGGTACATAGAAGAGACAAGGATTTCGTGTATTACGAGGGTTAGTGTTAAAAATGATAGAAACGGACGCGCAGTTGATGGTACCTGAGAGGAGTCGGTGGATTAAAAGGATGTCGGATATCCTTCTTCGTTTTTCCAGCGAGTTCAAATTAAAAATTAGGTGGTCTTGATGGGAGGTAGGATCAGAGGATTGTCCCAGGGTAAGCCGCGAAGAGCAACACGGAGAAAACGACGTTGGATACTCTCGATTCTGGAAATGTGTGAATGATAGTAAGGAAACCACACTTGAGACGCGTATTCGAAAATAGGGCGAACAAAGGTTATGTAGAGAGACCGAGTGAGGTAGGGATTGGAAAACTCTTTAGACCATCGTTTTACGAAGCCGAGTGCAGAATTGGCCTTAAGAATTATAACGCTGATATGTGCAAGGAAATTGAGTTCATGGTCGCATAATACACCAACATCACGGATCACCTGAACGGTAGAAAGGGGTCGATTATGGAAATAGTAGAGGCGGGGAGGAGGTTTGTTACGTTTGCGGGAGAAAGTAATAGATTGACACTTTGAAATGTTAAGGTCGAGGCAGTTCTTGGAGCACCAGTTGGAAAAGCTGTAGAGGTTCTTCAGCAGCCAATTCTCGAAGTTCCTCATCGATCGTATTGATAAAGTTCGGCGAATTAGAGGACCACTTCCCTAGAGGTCCATTCCCGCATTTTTTAATATGAGGCAGATGTCGTTTGTGATGTTTATCGCTTCCTCAACGCCACCGAACGCAGCGGTGAAATCGTCAACGTAAAAATCGTTTATCAGGCAATCCGACGCGCCTGGATATTTCGCAATATTGTTGAGTCCGATTTGTTTGAGGACCCTCGTGGCGAGAAGCGACGCAGAAGCTGCTCCGTACGTTACCGTTAATAAGGCGTAATCGTGGTTATCTCCAAACGATTTTTTGGAAATGGACATCATCCGCGTTAGCAAGGATCTGCCGATGATTTTTGCAATATCAGCCTTTACCGCTACCCTGTGCTTGCGAAACCGTATGGTGCAGGTAAGTTGATCACGAATCTTCCTTCGGAAAATCTTCAATAGATACACTTACCTGGTTATCGGCTCGACGCACATCCTTGAATTAATCATGCTCAAAGAATTGTCTTAAGAGCACGTCTAGGTCTAAGTGGAATGTAATACGTTTAGCGTTCTTTCTTGACTTGATGAAATATTTCTGGCAAGAACCCATCCAAATTGTTCTGGGCAACAGGGGAACCTAAGGAGTGCACGATTTTCCTTTCTGCGAGTATTTTATTTGGGCGGGGGCACGATTTATCTGCTAATGGCAAAACTAGAACCCGAAATTTGAATATTTGGCACATCGTTCGATAAATGCGACAAAACAAAAGATTGAACCGAGAAAGTGGATGTTGCTATTACCGGCGATGAAATTTCAAGCTTTAATTTACCGCGTGTACCTTGGCTATTTCCGTTATGAACGATACCCACAATGTGAATTTTTGCATGGTTTAAGTCCTAGACGCTGTACGCAAGCCTCGGTAACTAATGTAGCCTGCAATCCCGAATCAAGTAGGGCTCTGCAGGGCTGAACTTCGTTGGTAATGCCCTTATCTAACACTATAGCTGTCGGCAACGTCGTAAAGCACTCCCGATAAACCTTGTCCGAATTTATAGCTAATCCGTTCGAAATACCGCGCGAAGTACTTGTTGACATCGGAAGAGACGATCTGTGCTCAATATGGAGCATTGTGTTGTGCTTAAGACTACACATTTTGCAATTGGAGAACTTGAATTAAGCTACAGCGTGTTTTACCCGAAGACCGTTTTGACAAATATTATTCTTTTTGACGAATTCACACCGATCTTCTTGTTCTCTACTAGCGACCGTTTTGTTCACACTCGGCGAATTCACTCGCCCGACGGGCGAAAAATATAAGCTTTCAAGCTCGTTTATTCGTTCCCGTAACAAATTAGTAAAGTCTGAAACCTGTGGACTCTCTATATTCTTAATGCTTCGCACTCACAACACCTTGTTTTCACCGTCGAGATGGTGAAAAATGGTCTACCATAGTAGGCCACGCGAGTTACATCGGGTCTAAGTTTATTATCATACGGTCTGACTAGATTGTATTTGGTTTTCCCTAATCCCTGGTAACAAATGTTGGACCGTTGGACCATTGGAATATTTCCGAAAACGAGGAAGTAGGTTCACTAATTATCCAAAGACCCTTCGGTCGTTTCCGGTCATAAAACTAAATGAGCATTGGGAATTTTCGATAATAAAACATTTGTAACCCAATATCCTTGCGTTTCTCTAGTCTATTTAAAGAGTAGTTGAAGACGACCGGGAATCAATCTCTTGGTAATTTTAAGAACGCAACCTGCTCGTGCTCGGTTTCTTTTTTAAAACAAAATAAAAAAATGAAATAAAGACATTCTTTTCTTTTGTTTAAATCGAATAAGTTCTACCAGAACATCAGTCGCGTGCATCAGTGTAAAAAATAGGGTGCGTGCACTCCAGTGTTAAGTTGACCGTTGCGGTGTCCTATTATGAGAACACATGTTTGGTTTTGATAAAATATAATAAATATTGTTGAAAATAGTGAGAACAAAAATTTAAAGTTACCGAAAAAGTGAGTTGTAAAATTATAATTTCCGTTTTTATTATAAACATTTGTAAAAATATTGTTTTTGTATTTCAGTGTCTAATTTAGATATATTATTGAGGAGATATAACAGAGGTGATGAAGATGAAAGAGCAATGTTAGACATGGAATCTGATGAAGAGGGCGAGACTGACCCATTTGATGTTGGCGGCGATGACACACAGAATGATCCAGATTATGTGCAAAATGACGCACTTGACGAAAGTCAGTTTTATTTTTCGTTATACGGTTTGTAATTATTTTAATATAATTTTATTTCTTAACGGACTATGAAGACATTGATAAAGCTGTGGCAGGGGCATTAGGACCGATCGAAAATTTGCCCGAACAGGATGAAGTTGGAAGTGGTGAATCGATTGAGCATAACCAAGAACCGTCAACGTCGGCTTCAGCGCCGGATGAAGAGTTTTTTCTTGCCCCCAGTGGTCGAAAATGGATATAAGAGCCGGAGGCAGCAGTTTTGTCTCGTATCCAAGGTAGTAATGTTTTCAGACCTATTGGCCCTGTGGGAAATTTGAAAAATTCGTCTCTTCTCGCTATTTTCAATCGCATTTTCAACAACCAAATAAAATATGAGATTATTATGACAAATGAAAAGGCCAATGATGTATGTACCAAATTGAATGCGAATCGACAATTGCAACGCATTTGGAAGCCTTTGACAATGAACGAACTCCAGGCATATTTTGAAGTTTTGTTGTATATTGGAGCATTGAGAGATGGTCACCGTCGTGTACGTACACTATGGGATCCTATCAAGGGTGATCCAATTCTTCGAGCCGTGATGAATTGTACACGTTTTGAGGAGCTCAATATCTTCCTTCGTTTCGACGATTCCATTGGTCGCCGAACTCAATCATCAGCCAGAACAAACATTCTCCAGCCTGTTGAAATACTTTTGAACGAATTGAATCAGACTTTGTCAACAAATTACAATCCGTCTGAAAATCTTACCCTCGATGAGCAATTAAAAGACTTCCGTGGTCGCTTTAAGTTTCGGCAATATATGCCCAGCAAGCCTGCAAAATATGGACTGAAGTTCTGGTGGCTCAATGAGAGTGCAACGGGATATCCACTGAAATTTTCAATCCACACTGGACGTAACCTAACAGTCGATAATTTTTTCACTTCCGTGAATTTAGCGTTGAAATTGCTGGATAAAAAAATAACAATTCTTGGCACAATCCGCAAAAATAAAAGAGATGTACCAAAAATATTTGTTGTCAAAGAGCTTCTAGATAAAAATAACGAACCCATCAAAATAAATAATAAAAAATGATACCGTCCACTTCATTCATCGATTTTTGGATTTTCGCAGAGAATGGCATTAGTATCTTATGTTCCAAAACCAAATAAACAATTTGTTTTACAATCAACACAGCACAATCTTGAAAAGGCAATTTCAGGCTGCCATAACAAGCCGGACATGATACTGGAATACAACCGGACAATGGTGTCAATTTATTTCTCTTCACGCCAAACTAATCGCTGGCCTATGGTTGTATTTTACAATTTATTAGATGTTGCAGCCTTAGCCACAATCATTATTTTTCGCCATTTCAATCCGCCAACAAGGAACAAAAAATTATTTAGAAACGACAAACTAATTCAGCTGGCAGAGGAGCTTATGGAATTAGAATTAGATGGCCGTTCACACTCTTCGGTGCAAAATACAATCTCTAAATCAAGCTTGGATGCCCTTCGCATTATGGGAAGAAATTTGCCAGTTTTCCGAGTAGTTGACGAGAGACTTCCTCGTAATCAGGTATTTTATAAGTATAATGTAAATCCAATTTTTTTTTTTCTGAAAGATCGAAAGAAGATTTTCAGACCAGGTGTCACATTTGTCCAAGAGCAGAGGACAGGAAGAGCAAAACCCCATGTGATGTTTGTGGAAAAAAACTGTTGTCTTCACCACCGAAACATAGTTTGCGTCAAATGCCTCCCAGAACTACCACCGATTCCAGAGTGATTGAGGCTTTTACTATTACACGTCATCTTCATTTTTATTAATATCCCTATTTTTATTCATATTCAAATAAAGTACACGGGGTTCGGATGAACCCCAAGTTTGGTTTGTGACTTTTTTTCAGAAAAAAATTCCAGAAAATTATCTAAAATCACCTTGATGGAAAAAGGACGAAAAACGTAAAGAAAAATGAATTTCGTTCACTAAGTTTTCATCCCAAGTCGAAAATATGATTTCGAAAAAAGTTATAAGCATTCAAACATGCGCTGGGGTTCACGCGAACCCCAATCCGTAAACTAGGGTTAAACGAATTAACATTTTACGATACGATGCTCATAGATCTGCGCTCGTTAGGATCAAATGTTACGCGTTAGTCGATTGTCGTAGGAAAAAAAAACTACAAGTCCAACTCTGAGCGAAAAAGTAATAAAAATAAAGTTAAACATTTTAAGTAACCCCCGACAAAAAAAAAAAACTCCAAAAAGTAAAAAAATATTTTTTTTCTCTTGGCCTTTTGACTTCATTAAAAGAACCTATTAATATTTTTAAGATGACGTCGTCGCGCCGGGGAATCCGCTAAGTAAATAAAATGAAACCAGAATAAAAATAAAAAGAATATTGAGAATGATAAAGTATGGATTGTACAAAGACCCACCCTCTCTAACAACGTAAGTAAGTACCGAAACAACCATATCCAATCTTTTAATTAGTGTTCAGTGTTAATAATTTAATCTGAAAAATTCGTGAAGTAGACACAACCGACAACGACGCCTGCCCTTATGTGTCTGCCCATTCTGGATGCCATATTCTGTCACGCCCCGCCCCCGTGCCCACATATCACTCAACGCACGCGGCTCTCAAGCGAACGCCTCATACAGAAGTGGTACAATATCGAAACACTGTAGGAACTTAGTATACCTAGTCAGATAGATTGAAGTACAAAACTATTATAAGTTCATACGTACAATTTGAAGCAGTAAGTTTTTTTGTTTTTCATTACACCTATGTGTGTAGATATAACTAATTGCCCTTCGTTACTTAGCGGTCCCCCGACGCGGCGACGTCATCTTAAAAATATTAATAGGTTCTTTTAATGAAGTCAAAAGGCCAAGAGAAAAAAAAATATTTTTTTTACTTTTTGGAGTTTTTTTTTTTTTTGTCGGGGGTTACTTAAAATGTTTAATTTTATTTTTATAACTATTAACGTAGCTGGTCTTATATGTATGTTTCTCATGATGGTATCACAACACTGATGATATCACACAATTGTCAAGATGTAAATAAGAAGTGGAAATCAGTTGCAATTTAAACATATTGATTTCTTGGAGAATTTGGATTATTCCCATTTTTTCAGTATTTCCTGTTCATAACATTTCTAAGGTTTTTGTACCTGATGCTTTTTTCAGCCTATATAGAAAGCAAACAAAATGCGCATGAAGCGGCTCACAAAGGGTCAATTTTGATCCGATTAATGCATACAGGTTCAACACTGTCGCGCTGCCTTCGTTAACATACACGCATTACCAAAACTAAGGCTAGTCACAGAGGCTCAAAGGAATAAAATTTATTTTACATAAATATTTAGTTCTTTTAGCCCAACATTCCGTCGGAATATTTTTGTCAAACTCCAAACCACTCAGAAGACAATATTACCTAATATTCTCCTTAGACTGTGTTGTTTCAAAAAGCACCAACCTCTTGCCTAAACTAAATTACTAGCATCTAACTCATTCTCTTGTATTTTTCCTAACGGACTTTGTCAAAGTGAACATTTAAAAATTACTTTGTTGCTTCCGTTAAACCAATCCCAGAGTACGCAAAGGAAGTACGGTTCCCCTTTTATGATACCCTTCGAGTTGAGGTTGTTTAAGGTAGGTTTATCCATTTTGTTCCAGACTGTCTCCTTTGGAATGACAAATTTAACCAACCAAAAATATTAAATATTCAACACCTCATCAAACGCCGGGATATCTTTTGTATTCTTTCCAGTAATTTACTACATGCCGTGCGGAAAACACTGACGGTCCTGTCTTGCTCCAATGATATGTATGTATGTATATCTTAACACAAACTCTCTCTCTCTGCTTGAAATACCATCCACATTATCACACCAAATGTGGTCGATGGGTGAGTCCATACTCGTTTTTGAAATTAATTTCAAAAAATTCAAAATCAATTTCCTATGGAATTTAATTATAAAAATAAGCAACGGTTCTCGGAAGAACATTTTCAGGGAAGCTTGGTAAGTTCCATGTACAAATTGGAAAAATAAAATAATCAAGTTATGTCAACTGAATAACGTTCAGCCTGTTGCCATAGGTCCCCACAGATGACGTAGAAAATATGTCAAATAAGTTATTATTAAGGCAATTCCCTAGCCATTTTCCTCCTACTAACTACGAGTATTTTCGTTTAAGAGGATCTGTACTCAAGGAGCCTGATTTGAGGCAAACAAATGAGTTATTTTAATGCAGATAACGTAATGAATATCAACGGGTGAACAAGCCCGAAATTGTAAATAAAGTATCTTTACATAAAGTCAAAGGCTAATTTCGTTGAATCTCCTGCCCCGAAACCTTCTCCATAGCTGTGTAAAACACAAAAAAAAAATCTTGATGCGCATAATTCGTTGAAACTTTATACAATGCCAAAGAGGGATTTAGAGTATTAACTAATACCAATCGATATACCTGTCAGGGAGTTCTTTCCTTTCTGTGCAAAAGAAAACTCCTCTGAAAGGACAAAAGTCACTCGCAATTTTTGACAATGCTAACGATATGTTCATGGAAATCTTTCCATCCATGATGTACCTAATCCGTGCCTTCTTACAATGGTTGGCTCTTCGAGAAATGTAAGATATATACGCATCAGAGGATGCCGGGTGACATCTTCATCTGATTTCTATTAGAAATCAATTCAATGAATGTCTAGACAAGAACTCATACCAAAGGATTAGTCGAGAACAAGGTATTTTCAAGAATATTTATGTCCCATTTTATTTGGTAAAATTCAATCACAATTCAATTCAATTCAATTTTGTGTGTGATCCACCGATTCGTTACAGCTCACGGGAAGCCAGAGCCAAGCTTCTCCCTTATTTAATCTCCATTATCACCACTTTATTATGTGATTATTGCTACACCCGCAAAAGGTTTTTGATCTGAGGGACTAGAGGAAAACTATCACTTTTTAGAGAGAGATAATATTTCATGTAAAAATGAAGACAGCTATTGAGCAAGCAATGCAATATGGAGTCCCGCAAGGTTCCAAATTCGGTCCACTTCTTTTAACACAAACGCTTAAATGTCTCAATAGTTTTCTTTTCGTAGTGATATGTCAGATCAATCGTAGAGACGGAGTTCAATGAAACAGCGAAGTGGTGCGATTATAATGGTCTTGTTATAAATGGACCTAAAACAAAACCTATGCATTGTCGTGACGTCTACGGCGAGGCCATCCTAGCAGTTTTTATCTCACAGGTTTTTCCCTGATTATTCTATTCACTGTTCGTCTTAGTCTCCCCAATTTTATTACTCGGACAATGCGCCCTACTGAATAGAGTTCCTTGAGTTCTTGTTTGAGTAGTTTTCTCCACCTTCTTAAACAGAGACTAAGTTTTACATCCGTAGAGTAGCACTGGTAATATTATAGTTTTATAAATATGGACATTGTGGGACGAAAGAGTAGTTTTGAATAGTTCCTTCATCGTTCCCATATTATTATTATTATTAATGACATGTTTTAGTTCCAAAATATGTGATGTAACTAAGGAACTAGCCCATGATTTCCAACAATCATGATGTCTAACAATGTATTTCAATTAATTCATTCAAAGATTTTTGGTTTCGTGGGTGAAAAGTATTGTAAGTATAACTCAGGATAATTGAAGATGTGTGACGGTCGGCAGATGAAGGGTTTAAGGCCGAGTACATAGGTACGAGAGCGAAGTTTTCCCAAGTCCAATGGTTTTCCTTGATTATTTTGGATCTTTTGCACATTGTTAATGGAACCATGAACGCCCAAAGATTTGGAAAAGTAATAAAGAAGTTTTTGGTACCTACCTTTGAAAAGCCCGTTTATTATACTGACAAGTGCATTTTTCAAAATGATACTGCACCTTGTCACCGAGACCAATCGATTAGTAAACTGTTATAAACTAACTTCTAAATGTCTACATTTTAAATAATAAATAAAGAAGTAACCACAATCTTTCAATAACTTTCAGCTCAATAAAATATTCAATATGCTTGGAATTCCCAAACTGGCCAGCGATTTTTTCGATTTCAATCAAATCTCTCAAATCAATCAATCAAACGCTTGTGGTATGCAATGAAACATAAGGTGGCTGAACATAAACCAAAGAGGAAAAAGAAACGAAATCAAATTCAATGACTTCTAGCATGAAAGCGGTTATTACCGGTGAATGGGGAGCAACTCAATGTGATTTTATTGCATATTCCTACATTTGAAATCTGGCAAGCCCTTAAAGGGTTTTATTGCAGAAGGTTGCCTTCTGTATAATAAATACATATTGTATACTTCGTGATAGTATTTATAAAAAGTTGGCCGTCACGGGACGCCCGGCAGATAATAAAAATTTATAACGAAAGATGGAATAAAATAACGACAAAAAAGAGTTTTCTGAATAAAATCAATTTATTTTCATATTATATTAATTATCATAATTACAGAATATATATATATCTATATGCATGAATAGAATATAAAATATATTTTCCCATGCAGCTACGGGATATTATTTGACGTATCTTCTGTGATTTCTCTAATATTTAGTAGCTGTTAAAGCGTACTGGATGGTATTAAAGAAATGATTGGCCGGTGATAACTGAAATAGGTTACAAAAGTGCTAGATCCCATGTTTTCAAGATATCTCGAAAATGCAGCGTCGGTTGTCGTTCCATATCTAGTTGTTGATTCAATTGATTTATTATGGATTTTCAAATCAAAAGTTTGTTCAGGGGATGTTGTCAAAGGGATTTAATCGTTAGTTGCATGATTGACATTGAAATCGCCTACTAAAATCATCGGAAGTTCGTCTAAATTATCTTCTAAAATCCTCAAACTTTCGCGGCCTTATATGAGTAAATGACTTTATAAAGGGTTTTCCAAAAAGGACTTGACAACTTTTTTTTAAAATAAAACGCAAACCATTTGAGATATTTCAAAAACTTTATTATTGGCTTGAAGTAAAGGGTGTCTCAGTAAGAGTGCACTTTTTCATTTTAAAATAAAAACAAGTATTTTATGACAGAGTTGTGATATTTTTATTGTATTGTAAAGAAGACATGTTCCGATTAAGTATGGAATAAAATATCCGGCAAATGAGCCCCACGGCTCCGATGACAGGCCATTACTCTTTTCATGAAATTTTCGATGACTTTTGCACAGAGATGTGGCTGTATCTCACCGATGACGCGTTGGATTTCCGATTTGAGCTCAGGAATTGTTTCGGGTTTATTCGCATAAACCCGAGATTTCACAAAACCCCAAAGAAAAAAATCACACGGCGTTAAATCGCACGATCTTGGTGGCCAGTTGACATCAGAATTTCGTGAGATAATGTGTTCTGGAAATCGTTGCTGCAATAAGTCGATTGTTTCATGCGCGGTGTGGCAGGTTGCGCCGTCCTACTGAAACCACATGTTGTCCAGATTCATGCCGTCCAGTTGAGGCCACAAGCAGTCCGTTATCATATTCCTGTAACGAATGCCGTTCACAGTCACTGCAATTTCGGCCTCATTTTCAAGAAAGTAAGGTCCAATCACGCCGCCTGACCAAAATCCGCACCAGACAGTTACTAGTTGTGGGTGCATTTGTTTCTCATGGATTGCATGAGGATGTTCTGAGTCCCAAATTCGACAATTTTGTGTATTCACGAAGCCATTCATATGGAAATGCACTTCATCGGAGAAAATGACTTTTTTCGAAAAATTGGCATTGACTTCACTTTGCTCCATTACCCATTGAACGAATTGCCGGCACTTTCCGTGGTCTGCTGGTTTGAGCTCCTGAGTTAACTGAATCTTGTGCGCATGAAGGTGGAGGTCTTTAGTCAAAATTCGCTGCGTAGTGCTTCGTGAAATTTGCAGTTGTTGAGAACGATGTCGAATTTATGTTTTCGGGTTTTCGGCGAAACTCTCGTTTACAGCAGCAATGTTTTCAAGAGACCGACCGGTAGGTTGACGCAAAGGATCCTTATTATCCATAATTGACCCAGTTTCTTCAATTTTTTTGACCACTCTTCGAATGGTTGACACATTAGGTGCACTTTCTCGGCTGAAAATTTGGCGAAATTTGCGAGCGGTTTCAGCGTAACTTTCCCCATTTTTGTAATAAGTTTTCACAATTATAACGCGCTGTTCTTTCGAAAAGCGCTCCATTTTTAATAATCGGAATAAAAAGAGGTGACAGCTGTCAAATTTCAGAGTTGCCACTTGCATGAAAAAAAAAATATTCAAATTTTAAAAAGTGCACTCTTACTGAGACACCCTTTACAATCAAAACATTTATGAATGGAACTCGACTTCGTTCATATAGCCACCGCGAGCACGTTCGCAATGGTCGATTCGTTGGACCCAATTTTCGATGACTCGGCGACACACTTCGGCCGCAACGGCCGCTATTTCTCGTTCAATGTTGGGTCTGAGCTCTTCCAACGTCGCGTCGTCGGCTTGTTGGTATAAACCTGTTGGTATAGTCTAGAGGCGTTAAATCGCACGAACGAGGCGGCCAATCGACTGGCCCATTTCTTCAGATAACACGCTTATCAAACTTACTCTTCAATAAATCGATTGTAACGTGTGCTGTGTGGCTTGTGGCACCATCCTGTTGTAACCACATGTCGTCCAAGTCCATATCTTCCAATTCGGGCCAAAAATAATCGGTAATCATGGCGCAATAACACTGGCCATTCACAATAACGTGACGATCGTTATCGTCGACGAAAAAATATGGCCCAATAACGCCGCCGACATGCAAACCGCACCAAACAGTTATTTTTTGTGGATGAAGTGGTGATTCATGAAGCACATGTGGATTTTGACCCGACCAATAACACAAATTTCGCTTATTGACGAACCCATCGAGCCAAAAATGAGCTTCGTCGCTGAAGATGATTTTGCGATGAAATTCATCATCTTGGCGCATCTTCTCCAGAGCCCAATCGGAGAACGTACGTCGCTTCAAATGGTCCATCGGCTTCAATTCCTGAGTCAGCTTGATCTTGTATGTGTGTAAACCAAGATCCTTACGCAAAATACGCCATATATATAATATATTAAAAGAATAGAATGAAATTTATTACAATCGTAGACTATCTAGTAAAATATAGCTCCTTGAGACTTTTGAATAGTCATGACACATCCGGATATCATAGGAAAGTGATTTCTTTTTCCCACAATCGTTTTGTGGTTGTTAAGATGAATACTTGTCGCTCGACGTATAATAGGAACGGCTCCTTCATCGATATTATGTTCCGTAATAAATCCAGCTGCTTTTTTCTGGCAACCTGGCTTTTTTCCTATTCCATATGAACCAATGTTCCATGTAAAGCTTCCCAATTAAAGAAATAATTTCGTATAGCAATCCACCTGTGTCAATCAGGATTTCCAGAAGTCTACGTGTACAAGAGAGCAACGACAAGAGTAAGATGCACCGCAGGAGTCACCGAAGAGTTCGCAATCAAAGTCGGTGTACACCAAGGGAGCGTCCTCAGCCCACTTCTCTTTATAGCAGTCCTGGATTGCTTGCTTGAAGGAAAAGTGACGGACCCCAATGTGCACCAGCTATTCTTTGCTGACGATGGAGCCATTATAAGTGATGATCAGGCGTCCCTTCAACGAGCACTTGATGTGTGGGTGGACATTTTTGAGGGACACGGGTATCGTATTAGTTCAAAGAAGACAGAGTATCGGTGCTGCCCGTTCTCTGACCCTCATCAGCCTATTCCAGACATTTACTTGAATGGAAGAGTGCTTCCCAAGTGTGAAAAGTTTAAATATCTGGGATCTATGATTAATAAAGAAGCAACTTGTGATGACGACATCAACCATCGCATAAGCGTAGGGTGGATGAAGTGACGGGAAAACTCCGCCATCTTCTGTGATCGAAAAATGCCCCCTAAGCTGAAAGGAAGGCTCTACACTTCAGTTGTACGTCCGGCGCTCACATACGGTTCATAATGCTGGACAATGCACAAAAAGTATGATATTAACGGCAGCTGAGAGGAAGATGCTTCGCATGACAGCGGGAGTAACAAAACGCGACAGAATTAGAAGTTCAAAGATCCGAGGAAGCCTCCACGTAAAAGAAACCCTCACAAAGAAGAGATCCTTTGAACCCCGTCCAAAAGGCGATATCATTCAACGTTCCAATTTCAACACGCAAAAAAGGCAGGCCGAACAACAATTGGTGCAAACAAATGCAAAAACACCAGCATTTGATTGGCCTCAGCGATGAAGTAATCACAAACCGGGAAGCCTGCCGCTACTTTCTGAGGTCAAACCGGCGGACCCCACAAGCGGACCAGTAGGAATGCAGTTAAGTGGGAAGGTTATGGTCCTACACTTCTGACCATAGCGACGCCGGAAAAAAAAAAAAAAAAAAAAAAAAGGAAAAGAAGAAGGGAGCGCCGTGGCGCAGTGGATAGTGTGTCGGCCGCTAACGCGTGATGACGTGATGACGTGATGACGTGATGAGCGAGTTCGGATCCTGATAACACCAACGCCATCAAATGATTATTTCGCGGCTGGCAAAACCCTCTGTTGTACTTTTGCCTTGAAAAAGCTTGTCGGCTATCGCCGTTCGGAATCGGCATTAAGCTTTAGCTTCCCTTCACCTGTGTGAAAAACAAATCGCACACAACATACATATGTAAGTCAATAAAAAGAAGCTTGGCTCTGGCTCTTTATGTGCTCTTGTTAGATATTACCACATTAACTCAACGCCATCTAGTTGTTATATTAGATATTAACTTGTTGTATATTCAATTATATTAACGTAGCATACTATTCCATTCTGTCAACCTCACTTCCTTTTGAAGAGCCTCAATAAAGTCCACACTCCACGTGAACATTACATCGTTTTTTCTTTATTCCATCCTGTAATATTTCAGACAGCTCTAATGCCATCTAAAGTGTCTGTTTGGCAGTACTATGGACCAGTATTTGTGTCTGAGTGCTCCAACAGATAGCAGAAACTTCTAAATCAGCCCATTTAACTCTTTCAGGGCTAAAGAGTCTACCAGATAAGCTATTTGTTCTACTACCGATATAATTTGTGACGTTCATTAGGAGCATTGGGAGAGGTGTTAGCTGGGTAGTAGAACCAGGGAAATGTACCTTAAGCAATGTCTCCAAAGTTTCCCTGCGATTGACAGTGAAACTGCCGTCTGATTTGCCAAGCAGCCCAAATCCATTTGTATGCTCCTGGGATAGGGCTTTATAGAGTCGGGCCGCGGTTGATAGCGAATCTACGCTTTCGCAATGTTTCCTCCAAGAACTTCTTTTTGATTTCTTATAACCAGTCTAACTTTTCATTCGTTTAGCTCAGTTGAACAGGTATCTCACATGTTTCTTTAAAGATTCAAGCTGTGCAGTCCACCAAGGTATACATTCCACAAAGGAACGCACCACGTGTGTGTATCTATCTTGGGTGCACAGCTGTTTTTGAAGAATGAGATGAATGCTTCGTTTAATTGATAAGTCGCTGCTTCAATGCCATCCGTCGATTTGATGGATTTAAGAAGCACGTCTGCTTGGCGGCAAGTTGAGTCTAGAAGTGAACCCAGTTGGTTCTTTTGAGCTAATTTCTATGGTCAGCTTCTCCAGCTTTACCAGTGATGTTAAATCTGATGTGTTGGTGATTAGACAGTGAGGCCTCACTGAAGACCTTTGAGTCACAAATTATATTTGTGACAAAAGGGCTAGGCATTATAAGGTCAAGTACCTTAATATGGGTTTGTTGCCCATATTGAAGGTTTCGGTGAGCTTATTACTAAATAAATATGTGTGGCTGATATTATAAGCCGCTATTAACCTCAGAGGTCATACTTTTGGCACTTTTCATACAATGATTGCACTTTTCTCTTGCTACTAAATGGAACTACTTTTTAATGAGCATACACTATTAAACCTGTATATTAAGAATAAGATCATTTCTCCATTGATGAAGATAAATAAGACACCCGAAGCATGTAGCCCATCTGTACTCCCACTCTTCTACCCTTATTCCAACACAATGCCAAATGGTACTAAAAAAGTGTGCCTGCAAAATGTTCTGACTCGAAGCCAAAAACTTGTAAAAACTTTGAAGGTAAAATACATGTCACAAAGGCACTCAGGTCAGTGAGTGTCAATTCGTGAAATCTATGAAAAAGGAAAATTTGACTAACAACCATATTAGAAGAGAGGGCTGATCGGTTTCTTGTATCCGAATTTTCTATGAATAAATGCCAATTTGCTGTTTGAATTATCTTCAGCCAGGAAGCATGTAATCCATCGTTTAAATTCACTAAATGTTGGGACTATCATTTTGGCAGCCCCGCACATATTATATAAAACATGTAAAAGGTGTAAACTCAACACCACACGTAGCGCCAGACTTACGCCCATATCCCTGCTACCATGTCGGTTCATTAATCATTAACTCAAGCAGTTCTCATCATCTAAACCGCATACCCCAGCTCGCATGTTGTTCATTGGCCACACCTAACCTGACAACTTCCACGCCACACATAAACGCCGACTCACAACAGCACCGACTGACTGCTTCCGCTGACTGACAGACACCCAGTTTAAGTGTTAGGAGTATGTCGGATTTATTTTCTTATAAATATTCATTAGATTTACATCTGAAGTAAGAGTCAACAGCGCAGCGGAACCCACCCGGCCGGTACAGCTGGTGAGATAAAATCTGTGCATATCCTTCTCATTTCTCATGCAAATGTTCTCCTGGCGGGATATGGTCCGCGGGTGCGGTCGTGCCGACTGGTGAATCGGCTTAGCGAAAGGCGGCTACCGGGTGATGAAGTCAATTGTGGCATTCCCTTGAAATTGCTGAGATTTTATTTCCCTCGAATTTGAATTGTTTGTTGTCGCCTATCCAAAGTGCAGCTCTCGACCCTATTCCTTTGCTTTGTTGCTTTCGGAAATGGGCTGATTACTTTTTGATTGTTTTTCAAGTTTGCCATAACTTTTGATTAGAAAACTCAGGTACAACCGGACTGAGACAGTCGGTAGAATAAGATACATTTACATCTCCTCCATGCATGGCTTTAAAGTTGAATGCCTATGCTGCTGTAAAAGTTTCCAACAGGATAACGAGCAGTCGTTGCTCATGTTTATTCATAAGGTCGTTGGATCTTTTTTGCTGCTTTCGCTTTTTATGGAAGAGGATGTCAAGGTTAGCAACGATGCATGTGGTTGCTTTTAATGACAATGGACATTTTATACATTTTATTTAGTAGGTACTTTATGGCACGTTGTAAATGGAGTGTTTTATATCCATGCTTTATGGCATCAGGAGCTGAAACTATAGAAAAAAAAACAGAGAGAAGGGATGCCGGATTAAAAGTTTGTTTTGAGTTTGCACAAGGATTCTCTGCGGTTTTCCTGTTAACAAGTCTTATATCTCGACTTGTTCCAAAGGATTGTCTTGCGGATCTTTCTGAAAGAAGAAGATGATTAAACGAACCAACTCAAGAGTCCTTAAGATACGGCAAGTAAATTCCCTTAATTGAAATATTATGCAAGAAAATGCAGACATTCCAAAGAATAAAGGATGCAATCAAAAATCCTTTGTTCGTTTCCTTTAGGATTGCTTAATAACACGGTATTTCTTTCACTTCAAGTTCAGAAAGTTTGTATGCAATCAAGAGATACCACAAGTCGCGTCATCCGCAAAAGCTTACCATAATGGTTCCATTATTACTATGAAGTTCCACAAGAGAATTTGTATGGTATTTAAAATGTAATCGGATTCAAATGGATTCTCAAGGACGATTAATCGGAAAATTGCGCCCGCTTACAAAAGCGGACCACTTAAGGACCACCAGCAAAAGGGTAAAGACATTAAAAATCCTCTGACACGCATTCGTGCATAAGTTATGAAGTTTAATTGCCATCAAAGGATGGTGACGGATGGTAAGTATCTGAGCTATTAATGTCCTTAATTGGAACAATCAACTTTTGGTAATAATTTTATTCTCTTCCTTCTCCTTTGTGTAATTATTCTGTTAAGAATCTTTCCGCTTCGTTTTGTCTTTCCTAATGGTACCATCCATCGTTGAGCAGCTTTATGGTAATCTCTAAATGTCGGCTTTGAGTACAATGATTGCAAACGTTTCGAATGGGGGTTGTTTTCAAATTGGTATATTGGGAGAAGCCTGCGTGATTTTAATATTAATTTGTCATAATAAGTCTTTGATAGCTTAACTTTGTTTTGGCCCAATTTGGATACAATCTTCTTGACAATATGGAGACAACTTTTCTTTCTATAATTATCAATTTGAACTTTGGGTTAAATTGGGACTCGGATGTAACGGTTAAACTTTTTCTTTGCCGGATTAAAACAAATATAGAGGAGGGTAGTACGCTGTTGTTTTTGTTGCCCTGTTTCAGCTATCCGTTGGTTGCATTTACATTGGCCTGGGACCTACCTATTGAAGAGAACAATTTTCTTCACATCCACAATGGCTTAAATTCGAGCCTTAGTCTTTAATGACATTTCGGATCGCCTGACATTTATTCTTCTTCTTAGATCACTCCACAGTCCGGTGTGAACCTGGGCCTCAACCAACAAGCACCTCCAGCTGGTACGTTCTTTTGCCAGTTATTTCCAGTGCTGCACTCACAGTTGGTTAACGTCCTCTTCCATCTATGTGCGCCACCTTAGATTCGGTCGTCTTCTGTTGCATCGTCTCTTAGGCTTGGATTTCAAGAATCTTCGGGACGGAACTGTGATGTCCATTCGCTCTATATGGTCAAGCCTTAGATCTCATCTTAGACGTAGATTCCGGAGACGTCGAAAGAGGCCAATGTCGCGGTGCAGCACGTACAGTTCGTCGTTGTATCTTCTCCTCCACTCACCGTTTGTATAAACGGGACCATAGGTTGAACGCAGAATTTTCCTTTCGAATCGACCAATGACATCCTAACCTGTTTTCGTTAAGGCCCAAGTATCTGCGACGTAAAGAAGGACCGTGATGATCAGTGATTTATATAGTGCTACCTTGGCTTTTCGAGAGAGGGCTCTACTTCTCAGTCGCTTCTTGAGCCTAAAGAAGTGCTGGTATTGTTGACGCTGGTCACTCGTGAGCCAAGGTAGACGAAGTCCTTGACCATTCCAATAATTGTGACGTTCTCGCTGAGGCGTCGGTATTGTGCGTCTTTCTTTGGATGACAGCATATATTTGATTTTACCCTCGTTCACTGAAAGACCGAATTTAGCCGCTTCTTCTTCGATGCTGCTGAACACTTCGTTGACGTCTCACTATGCTCGCCCAATTACGTCAATGTCAACCTCTTGTGTTGGCCAGTGAGTCTCCTATGATATTTTTAAGTACGATGTTGAAAAAGTTACATGACAGTTCGTCACTTTGCCTAAATCCTTTTTTAACATCGAGGATCTCGGTTAATTTGCTACCGACCTTAATGGAGAATTCTCCAAAATCATTCTGCACTATCGGACGAGTTTGGCAGGGATAATAAAACTAGACATGGCCCGGTATAGCTCGTCCCTGTGCAAACTGACATATGCGGCTTTAAAATCGACAAAAAAATGTGTGTCGATTTGGAACTCTTGGATCTTTTCCAAGATCTATGTAAATTTATCTGGTCTGAATCCACGCTGATGACTTATCCTTCTATAGTTGGCACAGATATAGGGGTCTCTGGGCAAACGATGCTGAGATTCCATTCAACTGGCATGTTTTCCTCTGACCATATTTTACAGTTGGCTGGTGCATGCGCCCTACTAACTCATCTCCAGCCGCTTTAAATAGCTCAGCAGACGTGGCTTTGTTATTTTTAAGCTTCAAAATAACAAGCTTGATTTCATCAAGGTGGACGGAATTCTTTTGTATCTTCGGCTGTTGCGAATGGATCATTCTGCCTGACAGCGGTATCAGATCTATCATCGCCGTTATACAGTCTACAGAAGTGGTTTTTCCATATTCTCAGAACTGACTCTGACTCTTGTCCGTTGTCCGTCTTTTTTTTATTTTATCGTAAAACGTGCGAGCGTCATTCCTGTGGTAGCATCTCTCCATCTCCTCGATCTCACGCTTTTCGTGCACTCTTTCCTTCTTAAGCGTGTGTTCCTCTTTCCTTTTCTGCTCGTAGAGCTTAGGAGCGGCTCTCGTCCGTCTATGTAGCATGGCATTATAGGCAGTTGCTTTTGCAACATAGGCTAGTTTGCATTGTTCATCAAACCAGGAGTTTCTAGCTGGTGGCGGTTTGAAACCCACCACATCAAAGGCAGCGTTTCTGATGGCGCGCTGGCAATGCTTCCACTGTTGTTTTGTGGATTGTGCCAGTGTCGTCGAACTTTGTGAGAGGTTGATGGAAACTCGATCGGCGAAGATCCTAGCGGCCTACTGCGATTGTAACTTTCCGACGTATGTAAATCTTTTGTTGTCTTGATCGACCCCGTAGCATCCTTGATATACTTATTCGTACCTTGGCTATAACAGGGAAGTGATCCGAGTCGATATTGGCTCCTCGGAAGGTTCGTACATCTGGGATGCTGGAGGAATGTTTGGCGTCGATCGTATCGCGATCAATCTGGTTGATGGTCGACTGATCTTGTGACCGCCAAGTTCCTTTATGGATATTGAGATGTGGGAATGGTGGGCTTGCTGCAAGAAGGTCACGGCCTGCTAGAAAGTCAATTAGCCTGAGTCCATTGTCGGATGTGGTGCTATGTTTTCCTATGATCGACTCAAATATGTCTTCTTTGCCCAGTTTTGCGTTAAAACAATTTTGGTGTCATAACTGGTGCATTGAGCGTATGCCCGGTCCAGGAGATCATAGATGTCATCCCTGAGTCGATCATCTTTTTCTTCCGTAGGGGCATGAACGCATATAAGGTTTATCTTCCCAATGATGTCTTTAATGCGTATTGCTATGAGGTGTTCACTTGCATGCCGAAAGCTTAAGACTTTCTGTAAGAGTCTTCCTCGAATAACAAATCCGCATCCGAATAGAAGTTGTTTATTTTCCTTTTCTGTTGTTGCTTCGTAACAAGATTTGTTTTCCACGATCTTAACCCTACACACAACTCCCAACTTGGAGGGTTCGCTGCACACATTGGTTCAGTAGCTGGCGGGTGCCAGGCTAGCTATCCAGGACAGGCCACGTGGAGGCTGTGTGTCAACTTGGATTGAGGAGGGACAGAGATCGAAGGAGGTGTTTGCCATGTTACGCACGATTAACTTCTTTGCTCTGTTTGTTCGCCCCCTCACTCCCATAACCTGTCATTTGTCCTTGTAAATATAGATCGTATTTTTATTTGAACGGTTTCATCGTAGCCTTAGGGTTACGTCTCCGCCAATTTGTTAAAACGCGTGGTTCAAACATACCCATGTTATTACGTCATGCTTTATCTATCACTGGGCCAGATATTATTGTAGAGAGTTTCATATGGCTCGTTATACAATACCACTACAGGTTTCCCATCTTTCGGTCCTTATAAAATCTCCACCATTGTTGGCTCTATTAAAAATTGGTCATCTTCCTCTACAAGCTATGTACGTACATATATGTTTTGTGTTCTCGAAGTTAACTTCTTACCAGAATATGTATGATGGCTGATTGCTGCAGTTCTTCACTTTAGGGCCTTCTGTCCAAGATCTCCTGCAGACTTTAGACCGATCCATCGCCAATTTGTACCTGTAGGCTATTGGCCCAAACTCTAGATCTTGAAGCAATTCTGCACCAACGTTTTTTGCCAGATCCAGTTTACAGTTTACTTAGCAAATCTTTAGCCTTTCAACCTCGAGCAACTTCCTAACTATTTGTAACGGACGCATAATTACTGCATTTCCAAATGTCAGGCATGGAGTTACAGACTTCTTTCACGTCCTTGCACATAGGGTGGGTAAGGGCTCGTGTGTTCGCCTTTTATCCTGGGGCTACCTCTGCGGCGGAGGCTATTGGTTGTCTCTGAACAATTGTTTATAAGGGGACTTGGCGGTCTCCCGATCAATCGACAACCAATCCAATTGATCACATTGCGATCGACGGCGGACACTCCTCCAGCATCCTAGACGTCCGAACCTTTCGAGGAGCCAACATTGACTCGGATCATTACCTTGTTGCAGCCAAGTTACGGATGCGAATTTCTCCGAATCAACGGAGTCGAGTACGGACACCAATATTTAACGTCGGAAAGCTGATATTGCAAGAGACCGCCAGAATCTTTGCCGATCAAGTCATCCTCAAGCTCTCACAAGACCCGATGTAATCTGCACAAACCATTAAACAGTAATGGAGACGTTGTCAAAACGCAAAAGTTTTACCAAAAAGTAAAACGAAGCCAGAACGGAAGCCTACAGGGATGAACACGGACAACTAATAGTGGAGTAGCAGTCGATCCTGAGACTTCCACTCCTGCAGACTGCATAACGGCGATTATAGTCAAAATGCCGCCGTCAGGCAAAAGGAACCATTCACAAAGGACAAAGACGAAAGACAACACCGTCCACCCGACCTAGACAGTGTTAAGATAGCGACATCGAAACTTAAGTCTTATCAAGCTGCTGGAACAGACGGACTTCCCGCTGATCTATATAAAGCAGCTGGCGATGAGCTGGTCAGGAACATGCACCAACCCATCTGCAAGATATGATGGGAAGAAAGCATGCGCCAATTATAGAGGGATAAATCTCCTGAACATTGCGTACAAGATCGTACTGTGTAAGCGTCTGAAACCATTCGTGGACAATTTGGTAGGTTCCTACCAGTGTGGTTTCAGGCCAGAAAAATCCACGATAGACCAAATATTTACACTACGGAAGATCTGGGAGAAGACTCATGAATCTCAGGTCGACACGTACCACCTCTATGTCGACTTTAAAGCCGCATATGACAGTGTTTATAGAGACAGAGCCATGTCATGTTTTAACATCCCTGATCTAGAGTCTAAGATGGCCGGGCCATGTAGAGCGAATGGACATCACCGCTCCGGCCCGAAGGAACGACGCAGCAGAGGACGATCGTATCTAAGATGGGGCGCACAGATTGAAAGGGACCTCAATCCACTGAGGTTTGGCAGCTGGCCAAAGATCATGCCGGCTGGAGAGGCTTGTTGGTTGAGGCCTTGGTTCACCCCAAACTGTAGCGCCATTTAAGTAAGTATTTAAGTAAGTATTTCTGCGGCCTTGATCCCGTTATTCGCCAGCTGTATGAGCGATTCTCCTCTTGGTGTCCTCCTGATCCTTGACACGTTTTTGTTATCCTGTTGTAATTTAGGGTCTGATTTTATGTTACGCGGTATCTCCCCGAACGGGAATTCACCTTTGCCTTTGATGACTAATGCGTTTTTTTCTCTTCGTTTTTGAAACTTTAGTCTAGAATGCCCCGTCGCTAATTGCCCCAACTGTACAGGTTTGTGGCACATCTTTCTTCAGAACTTTAGTTTTTTTGGTTATGGCAAGATTCATTGTCAGTCATTCATTCAGTCCTTTTAAAGTCCTTTTCCTCTTCTTCTTTTCTTTTTTTTGTTACTTGCGCAAAGGCTCTGTGGGATTCTATGGCTCAGTAGTGAATCTAAGCCAAGGAGAAGTTTGTATTGCTTACTCGTCTTGGTATTTAATGGGCATGAGCGCATAGAGAGCGCTAATGCTTTCAAAAGCGTCTGACAGGAAGTCTACTAGCTCTCCTTATCTGCTCCTCTTGTTTATGGAATACTGATCGGTGAAAAGTTCTTATCGTGGTAGCCTGGTTCGTTACTGATAGCTCGTGTGCTCGCATTAGCTCGTTTCTTTAAAAAGATTCACATGTCTCTTGGTTGTTATTTTTCTTTTATTCATTTCTATTGGGTCCCAACTCGAAGCTGTTATATATGCCCAGTCGTATAGCCACTTAAATTTGATTTCAATATAAATGTATATAAACATATAAATTTATGTAGAATTTTATTTATTTTTGATTTTATTTGTACAAGAATTGTTTTAAGTTAAACAATTTTATTTTATGGACTGCTTAACGGCTGTCCCACGACTGACAATTGATATCTAAAGTGTACTGGAACGATCTGCCCTGGTTGACGGCCGTTGAACGAATGTCTTGTGTTGTGTTTTGTGTTCGTCATCGTCTGTTTCGTTTCGTTCCGTTTGTGCATACTGCGCGCTGCTGTGTGTATTATGTGTGTGTTACGTGCATGGCGTGTTCGTCGGATGATCGTCCTGCTATATTGTGGCGTACGTGACTGGTTGTCGTCAGATCGTCCGTTTGTCTAGGGTGTTGTCTGCGTATTCGGTTCCCATCCCACATATGTATATGTGTATAATGAAAAGTGAGTCACGAACAACATATTTAATTCAAAGAAGCTTCAATCATTCGAAGCCTGATCCCCATGGCGTGCAACCCCAGTTAAACATGAATCTAAGGTAGAGCATTGTCGTATGTTTATCTTTAATATAAAAGGTGGCGAAAAATTAATCAGGTTATGGGAAGATATTATAATTTTTGGAAATGGTACGTCAATCATATTTGACCCTTGTGAACTACTCGTAGATAGCTGCAGCATACAAACAAATAAGCTACTAAGCGCTATATTCCGCAAGAGCTTGGAATAACTCTGTCGATTTTTTTGACCAATAATCGTTTGGTGGTGTCAGCGTGAATTTCGACGATCGGAAATTACTATCAATCATCCTTAACCTCAAGAACGAAGAGGACGATTTAGTGCCAAAAATTATCAGAGCGATGAGGCGCATTTCCATAGCGGTTATGTCAATAAGTAGAATCTTTGTTTGGTGAACATGTGGTTTCAGTAAAATGGTGGTGCAACAATGGATATTGTGATGGAAGCGTTTCCTTTTAATCAATTTAATCACCCCAGACTTCTTTCTTTGGGGCTACTTAAAATCACGGGCTTATGCCAACAAGCCTCAGACAATCCAAGCCCTTAAGGAGAATATTCGACAAGAATGCGAACAGTTATCAGCGGAAATCTTATCTACAAATATGTATCAACACTGATGGCAGCCTCTTGACGTATATTATCTTTTAAACTTAAGAGAAAAAATTTCAAAGGCCCAGATGAAGATTTCCATCACTCAAAATCATTTTGTTTTATTTGGTCAAAAAATAATTCAAAAACAAAATTGGATGATTAATTTTGCGCCACCAAAACTTGTTCATTGACTACGATTGTGGTCGAATCTTGCACAAAATGGAGTAAAAAGGGTATTTCAATATGATTTGAAGTACTGTTTGAACCACAGTATAATAGTTAATACTCGCATCGAGAGATAGGTTCATTGGAGCCATAGGAGGTAGTTAGATAGAAGAGGCAAGGGTTTCGTATATCTCGAGGGTAAGTGTTAAAAAGGGGAGGGTTGCAAAAAGTTGGTTAGTTAATGGAACCTGAAAGGCGTAGATGAATGAAAAGGATGCTTTATATCTCTCTTACTTTCTCAAGCATATTCAAGTTGGTTAGGAAGGACTTCAAAGAGCAAAATTAAGGAACCTCTGTTGGAACACCTTGCTTCTTAAAATCTCACTGTGTTGGTAAGAGGATCACACTTCAGAAGTGTGTTCAATAACGGGGCGCACAAAGCAATGGGATAATCGTGACGAAGATAAGATTTAACATGTTATCATAAAAAGATGATCGATTGACATTTGAATATGTTAAATTTTAGAAATGTCTTGGAACACTAGATAGAAAAACTGTTGAATTATAATTGAATAACGGAATAGTCATGTTCAGAGGAAATGATCTTGAGGAACTTTGTGTCATCGGCCTACTGCGAGGTCCTGCAATGCTTAATTAACATTTTAAGGTCATTACTAGTAAAAATGAAAATAAGAGGATATAAGTGGCCGCCTTGTAAGATACCGGCGGAAATGTCTAAAACAAGCAGGTCTAAACAAACAAGCGGATAAAGGTAAGAAGATATCCCGAGTAAAAATAATCAGCGGCTGAACAGAGACTAAACGACGGCTACTTGGATTTTTTAAGGACGTACGCAGCCTGTACAAGTTACGAAAAATCTGACAGGCTGTACGTTAGGGTGTACGGCGGCCTATTTGATACGGAAAATCCGATCGGCCACAACCTGGGTCTTATACTCGGCTGTATGAAGGCGATGTTTGAGTGAAAATAAAACGGTCGTACACACGGGCGTACAACGGCTGTATACGATTTAGAACAATAATCATGCATCACATCTCTTGATGTGATTTAATTTCCAAATTTAATTTGGCTAACATATATCGCGAATTAATATTTTCGAACTATATAAACTGTTAATTACTATTTTTATCATTACAAAATTTCAAGAAATTACTTTTCAATTAATTTATATAAGTATCTTTATAAATGGCACTAACAACAGCATTTATTATTCGGTACAGTTAATATCTATATCATTAATAGTACAACTTTTTCATCTTATTTAAATACAATTTTATTCATAAATCAAGGATTGCATATACAAAAATATATCATAGCAGTATTAATATAAAATATTTACAGGAATTTCTTTCTCTGAGAACTAGCCTTACTTATTAATAATAATTGTTATGCTCTAATTGTATTATAATGGTAAATTTTTGACTTCAATCCACTATTTCTCAATTTCTTGTTATTCGCTGTATTCAATATTATTGTCTGGTTTTTCGATATAAAATGTTCCCCCAATTTTTATTATATAACATAAGCCAACAATTGCATTGATATCGACAAAAAAAAGAGATATGAGATGGTTTCTCCAAAAATGGTCTCAACGAAATGTCAAACGTAACTGCGAAATCTCGAAAGAAATACCTTGACTTACGTCGCTAATTTGTTCCGGGAAAAAACGCATAATTCGGAAAAACTTAAATTTCAAATTTCAAATTTGCACGGCCTACTTAATAATTCCGATCGTCTACTGCGACTGTAATCAGCTAAATCACTCGATGAATTAATTTTTGACATTTTTATTGTCAACAATAAAGTGAATATCAATTTTTTAATTCACTATTACTGTTAAAAAATCTCTCAATAATGTCAGAAATATTCACTACTAAGTAAGTTTTTTTGGCGGGTCAGAATGATTCTTTCGATACTGCGTCCAAAAACGGAAACAAACACGAATTCTCTGACTGTTTTATGGCACTTGAACCTGGTTCCTTTGTAAGTGCGTACGCATCGATCAGTTAGCAGTGAGCATTTGTCCTGTCAAAGCGTTTCGATTTTTATACAGTTCATTTAATGTCAAAGGAAATAAGAATTTTTTGGGCATTAATATTTTGGCCAGAAACAAGTGAAATATCTATTGATTAAGTGAGTGAAATTAATAAAGAAAAATATAATCAATAAATAACTAAAATTTTTAATTTTTCTACATAATTGTATTCTGTAATTTTTGTAGACTCACTGTTTGACAATCAATACAGTTCATCATTAGTTGATGAAGAAAATAAAAAATTAAATAAACAAGACCACCATCAAATTCAGCAGAATCCAGAACAGGCATAGCAAAATCAAGAACCACGGCCAACTTCAAAAAACTGTGAATCAGAACAAGAACCAGTGCACCAGGAAATAGAAGAAGATCCGAAAAACAAAGAATCAGGACAAAATCCGAAAGACCAGCAACAACATCAGCAGAAACAAGGATCAGATCAACAACATTATCAACAGCAGCACCAGCAAAGTTATTATCCACATCAGTATCACCAATACCCTCATCACCAAATACCATATCAGCCATATTGGCCCCCACAACAACAATTCGCACACCAAAATTCGATGGACAATTATCCTTCAATGCCACAATATCCTCATTATCAGTATAATAATTATTCATCACCTTTTCCCTATACCTTACCCCCTCCCCCAGTTACTCAACAACATCTTCACTTAGATGCAACTCCTCCACCCCAATATACAAATTTAAATTAATAGTCTGAGGATAATCATTTTAGACTATGCTATGTTGATTATTATAATTATTAGTTATTATATTATTTTGTGTTGATATATTTATTTTAACGAATAGTTTAGATTTATAAGCCCGGACACAGTTTCTACAGACGCATTATTGTTTACAAATAGCCGATGTACGGCCCCTGTACGCCCGATTCCTTATCGTAAAGTAGCCGCTGTACAACCCCTGTGCTGATTGTAAAATGTCCGCTGTACGGCCTCTGTACATCCATGTGTCGGAAGTAAAAAAGATTCTGTAAGGCCGAGATGTCCTGCAAAATAACCTCGTACGACCGTTGTACGTCCAAGAATATCGATTGAAATTTGGCCCTCAAGCGTCCTTTGTACAACCACATTTTAAAAATTTATTATTTTTACTCGGGATCGACCTTATATCCCTCCGATAAACAAGGTTCAAAGGGGAAAGGAAAGAGGCTCAGATTGCCAGTTGCAAGATTCGACTAATTTCTAATATATCTGTGTCCCGTGATACAAAATGTTGTATGCATACTCACTTCACTACAACAATACAAAATTACAAGGCCAACTTCAAAACAGCCTTAAAAATCGCTGACACATAATGTTTTTTTGTTTTTTATAGGGTTCGTGCAGGTTCAAGAGTGGGTGTACGCTCTTATGGCGTTTGTCATACAACCTGGACAGGGTGCAGATAGTTTGTGTCGAAATGTTCGTTCACTACTCTCCGGGGGTGGCTGATCTAACACACACAGAGTATGAATTTGAAGTGAGCTTATGCTGCGGGTGTTATGTCTTCGTCAGCACTTTTTGTCGTTGATGTTGTTGCACAGTTTTTCCGTATAGGAAAATAGGTTATGGACAGACTTGACCTACAGACCTTCCGCTCAGCAGTCGGTGATGATTACCATCGCACCATGACCACCTCTTGCCTTTCTTGAAGGCAGGCAACTAGAATGGGTTCCCGATCGGATATCCGGGTGGGAACTGCCCCAGGAAGAATATCCATAAAGGGTAATGCACAAAAATAGGCTTATGGAACCTGTCTCACTCTGTCCCCTCTCTCTTGCAACCATCGATAACTTCCATCCCCCCCTCCTTCTTTCCTTTTTTCACGATTCTCCTTTACAGAGCACCCCTTCCACAGCTTTGCCTTCTCACGATTTTCACAAAGCAAATTTCCACCAAATCAATGAATACCTTAAAAAAGCCCCTTTCAATTTTGATAATCTAACTATAAATGATGCAATATCCAAATTTTACAGGGAAATATTTAACTCTATCTCTCTTTACGTACCAATCTCCCAACGCAAAATTTTGTCCACCTCCCCACCCTGGTATAATCGTAGACTTCGCACCCTAAGAAACAAAAGGAATAAACAGTGGACAATCTTCCTTCGTACCCAATCCCCTATAGACTTTTCTAACTACATGGGCAGCTATCTTAACTTTACCGCCCTTCACAACTTCCTCTATCAACGCTATTTAGCTGAAACGCAAGCCAATCTTATAAGTGATCCTAAGTCCTTCTTTAAATTTGTTAACTACAAAAGAAAATCTGATGGTTACCCTACCTCTCTCTCCTTGAATGATCAAACCTCTAATGACCCTAACACTATCGCCAAATTATTTGCCGCCTATTTTAAACAATCATTCGCCGACGACTCCTTCCATCCAGACCCCGCTTACTTCGACTATTTACCGAAATTTTCCTTTGGGCCCTTTCTTCCTCATACAGTTGATCCCGATGTCATCGAAACCAAACTAAATCAACTTAATGATGAATTCACTCCTGGACCAGACGGTCTCCCTGCCATATTCCTGAAAAAATGCTCATCAACCCTCTCTCTCCCTCTCTCAAAGATCTTCAGTTTATCCCTAGCTTTAGGTGAATTCCCCCAGTTATGGAAAACCTCATTTATAACCCCTATACACAAGAAAGGTCCGAAGAATGTTATTAACAATTATCGTCCCATTGCCAAACTGTCACGTATACCCAAAATCTTCGAGAGCATTTTGTACGAAATCTTAAGCTTTCGCTGCAAGTCTTTAATCTCCCCCAGACAACACGGATTCCTTAAGGGCCGTTCTACAACCACAAACCTTATTGAATTTGTGTCTTTTACCCTCTCGGCTTTAGAGAAGGGAAAAGATGTCGACATGGTTTCAACCGATTTCAGTAAGGCTTTTGATAAAATCTCCCACAATCTAATACTCTTCAAATTGTCTTCTCTTGGCTTCGAACCCATTTTATTGAAGTGGATATCTTCCTACTTGGAAAATCGGTATTATAGTGTTCATTTCAGATCTGCCTTTTCCAATCCTTTCTTAGCTTCCTCCGGCGTCCCCCAAGGGAGCCACCTAGGTCCACTTCTTTTTGTCCGTACCATTAACGATATTGATATAGTGATTAAAAATTCCCACATCTCACTATATGCCGACCAAATTCTACAAGTCTATTTCCTCCAATCACGACTCTTCCCTTATTCAATCCGATCTCAATAGTTTTTCCATGTGGTGTTCCAAAAATTGCTTGGAGCTTAACATTAGCAAATGCCAATCAATCACTTTCTCACGTAAACGTATTAAACCCCGTCCCCGTCTCTACTACCTCAATAATCTGCCCATCTCCACCGTTCAAATTATCCGCGATCTTGGTATATTATGTGACCAACAGCTAAATTTTCGCGCACATATAGACGAGATAATCCTTAAAGCTAATTCAGCACTCGGGTTCGTGAAGCGATGGTCTAAACAATTTTCTAACCCTTACGTCACCCGATCTCTCTACACAACCTTCGTCCGGCCCCTCCTTGAATACGCCTCTCAAGTGTGGTCTCCTTACCAGCAAATCCACATTTCTAGAATCGAGAGCATCCAACGCCGGTTCTTACGCTTTGCTCTGCGAGGTCTCCCCTGGAACAATCCTTTGCTCTTACCACCTTATCACGACCGCCTTAAACTAATTAACATGAACACCTTGGAGGAAAGAAGAACTGTATCTGACATCCTCTTCATCCATCGACTCCTCTCAGGCTCCATTGACTGCGCTACCCTCTATAACTCTGTCTCTCTCAACACTAACCCTCGCAATGTACGAAACCCCCGTCTCTTCTATGTACCCACCACCCGTACCGCTTATGGCTCCAACGAACCCATCTTACGAATGCTCGGAAGAGTCAACTCGAATCCCTTCTTCGACCTCAACCTTAGCACTCCATGCTTAGAAACCCTTCTTCTTCATGCCCCCCTCTCCCTTCCCCTTAACAACTAAGCTAGTTTAAGTTAGGTTAAGGTAGATTAAGTTCATGTGCTTGAATTAAGCTTAATAAATGGGGGTGGTTGCCCCCACGAAAATTAAAATTAAATTACATACGACTCTTGTAAAGTCCTGACGGCTATTACAGCTAGGCAAGAAGTTCGATTTTCAAACGAAGCAATTATTCACAGCGGCCAGCAATAATATTGTGCACACCGACCGAATTTCGATGGCTCAAATCAGGGGTCCCTGGTAAGACTAATTGTAAGTACTTCTGAACGTACATCGTCCTACGGAAGTGAAAACGAAGTTTTATGAAACAATGGATGAATTCTTCATCCATGAAATCAATTACTAATCCTTCGATCGGGGATTTCAACGGAGAATAGGAAACAATATTCACACTGAAGGCACAATATTCTCTTATGGCTTCAGTAGGAACTGCTTAGCGAGTGACCAGATTTTCACTGCACGACAGTTTTTGGAGAAGATTGGGAAGTCCACCAACTATTCGTAGATTTTTAAAAGCACCATGTTATTGTAAGGTTGGGAATCTCGAAAAAAATGTGAAACCGGTATAGCTAAAGGGAAATAAATCGATAAGTTACAGTAGGCCTTATCTGAAGAAATTGCAAGAAAAGAAGCAGGCTTAAAAGTGAATGAAGAAAAAATCAAACTATGGTTACTGACCGACTTGGACGATCCAAGTCTCGTACCTGACTGTACTCGATAAATGCGTTGACAATGTGGGCAACAACATAAAGCTCGAAATCAGTAAAAGGCTGCATATGGGAACTGTTAAGGAACTTAATAAAACTTTTTTTTTCCAGATATGTCAGAATCCATATTTATAAAATCATAATAATGCGAGAAGAAGAAGAAGAAGAAGATAATAATGCGAGCGCCACCTTACGGACGTGAAAATAGTCTCTGACTACAAAAAAGGCGAGTAGGTGTCGGGTCTTTTAAAATTACAAGCTTGAATAACTTTATTCAAACCCAAACATTTTCCGAGCAATCAAATCGCGATGGCTAAGATGGGTAGAACGCATATAACGAATGAACATTGGATGAACAGTCATAGAATAATGAGGGAAAAATCCGGGGGAAAACATGACCAGGAGGGCCGCGCTGTAAATGGGAGGGATAAGCATGGACTTAGAAGCGATGAAACAGCAGAGCGAAGGAACACACTCATGACAGGGAGGCTTGGGGAAAGTCATAATTTATGATTAGTATTTAAAACCAATTGAAATAGTATCCACATCTTTACCACTATCTGAGGCTAAAAGGGTAAGGACACAAATCCGACACTGACTATGGTTGTAAACTTGAACTTAAGAAGTCATGTTTTCTAGGGGAAGTTAGATTAGACATGTAGTAAAAAGTATTTTTTTTTTGTATTTGTATTGTAGTATTTTTATTCCATTCAATGAATCCAGATTACATAGTTACAAGTATTATTGCTTAAACTTAATATATACATTGTACATACATACATAAGTATCTTAGAACGTCAATTATAGAAGTGTCCTTCATAGTGGGCTCATTGAGGAATATTAAAAACATCCTTTAGTTATAAATAAACTAGTGTCGGATGTAGTATGTAGGTAAAAAATCAAACATAACTAACGCTAGGTTGATTGACTGTGTGGTGATTGATATCTTTAAATAATTATGTTATGGAAAGAAGAAGAAATAAGACATAAATCAATTCTCAGTCCATTAAACTATAATTCTGGTTAAATTGTTTATATCCCTGAAATCGAAA
This sequence comes from Merodon equestris, assembly GCA_958301585.1. Classification (NCBI taxonomy): domain Eukaryota; kingdom Metazoa; phylum Arthropoda; class Insecta; order Diptera; family Syrphidae; genus Merodon; species Merodon equestris. The sequence goes on along the minus strand of OY284415.1, from coordinate 48,163,290 downwards.
TTAAGCAGCCATTTTCTAATTTTACTATTGAACATGTACGTTGTTTGTATATTCCGGATCTCCAAAGGTAATCGGTTGTAAAGCCTTGGTGCTACTGAGCTATAAAAGTTTAAGAAGCGATGATTATTGTGAGGTGGAATGCAGGTCAGATGTCTTTCATTACTACGAAGTTCATATTCAGAGGAGTTTCGATAAGGTAAATTGCCACTTCTTATATAAAATATTTTCAGAACCTTATAAAAGTAAAGGTGCTTAAGTGGTAGTATTTTAGACGCACAAAAAAGTTCAAAGCTATTCTCATAGCGCCTTTTTTTCCAAATTATCCTGAGGATTTGCTTTTGAATTACTATTAATGGCTGTAGGGTAGTGTTATTTGCTCCACCCCAACATGAGAGACCATATTGTAGCTTGGAATTAACCAGACCATAGTAAAATGTCTCAAGGAGCTTTCGTGAGCAAAACAGTTTCAAATGATACATAATATACGTAGCTTTCAAGAGATACTTTTTTAGTAGGGATGTATGTGCATCCCACTTTAACATGCTATCAATATTAAGGCCCAAGTATTTGAAGGTAGATACATGTTCAATTGTGAAACATTTTGTTGAGCAGCTGTAGCTGGCATCATACGTTTGGATGTTCCTATTCATGCCACAAGTATCAAGGCTAATATATGTGTTTTTGCAGTCAGTGCTATGAAATATAAAACGCGGGTATTCTATATCCAATGAGGGTAGATTAAAAAACATAAGTTTAGTTTTATCGCTTATGACTAGCTTGTCCACGCCAAACCAATGTCTAAGGACTTCTAAATCATGGTTAATATCCGCCACTATATCTAGCATAGAAGAATTAGCATACGCACAAGCTATATCATCCGCAAACCCAATTTGTTTTCCTTTTAGATCCAGGTTGAAGATTGAGTTGATGAAAATAAGAAATAAGATGGGGCCAAGGACGGAACCTTGGGGAACACCTATTCTAATGTCCAGGTTCTCACTGAACACGTCTCCTATCTTTACATATTGTTTCCTATTCTTAAGATAAGAGGCAAACCATTTAAGCATAAAGCCTCTAAAACCAGCCTTTCCAATTTACTCAAAAGAATTTCATGATCAACTGTGTCGAACGCCTTTGTAATATCGATGAAGAGTGCTGCACTTATTTTTTTTTTTCATTATGGCTGTCATAAATCTCTTTACAAAAGTTTAAGAGAGCGTTCTCCGTTGATATGCCGACTCTAAATCCATATTGACAATTATTGAAGAAAGAACAACGATCAAGAAAAGTGATAATCCTAGTCTTGATCACTTTTTCAAAGATTTTGGAAAAGACCGGAAGAAGAGAGATTGATCTGTAGTTATTCAATCTTTTCCTGTTGTCTTTTTTAAAGACTGGAATGACCTCAGCGATCTTTAATCCATCAGGAAATATACCGCAAGAAATGCTGCGATTGAATATATGAGCTAAGATATCGACAATATTTAGAGATATATGCTTTATGAAGGCATTCGAATAGCTACATCTAGGCGACGATGGCGATTTGTTAAGCAATGAAATAATCTTATGTAATTCTAAAGGAGAAATGGGAACAAAGTAAAAGCTATTTAACATTTCATGCAAAGTGTTTGTTTATATGTTTCAGTTTGTCAGTAGGACCAAAAGTGTTTGCATAGCTCTGGGGAACTTTGTTGCGTGGAGGGGTTATAAAATGGGTTTTACTTACTTGAGGAAATTCTCATAGATAAACCGAAGATTTTTGGGGGAAGTAGGAAAGAAAAGAGAGGAGGGAGGTTGGATATTCATCGAAATTTCTTTTCTAGTTAGGAACTTTGGAACAATTATAAGCTTGATTTGCGTATCTCTAAAGTAAAGTTGACAACTCGGGAGAATGTAATTAAATACCAAATTAGTTGGGAAAGTCATTAGGGGATTGAGTACGAAGGCAAATTGCTTATAATTTGTTTTTTTTTTTTTCTCAGATAACGGAGCCTATGGTTGTACCAAGTTGGGGTGTTAGATGAAATTTTATGTCGAGAAAGAGGGACGTAGAAAGAGATGGAATTGAAACATACATAGATGTAGCTCTAGTTACGGAAACAAGTTTAAACTGTAAGACTAGGTTGACGTGAATGGAAGTGTATTAAGTGTAGTGTGCGTTTATTTTCCATGTTAAAGCTACTTCTTGTTTCTTCTTAAATTGTGCTACAGTCCGGGGTGAACCTGGGCCTCAACCAAGGACCGTCTCCAGCTGGCACGATCTTTCCATCTCTCCATCTGTGTGCGCCACCTTAGATTTGGTCGTCCTCTGCTGCGTCGTCCCTCAGATTTGAATTCGAAGACTCTTCGGGCCGGAGCTGTGCAGTCCATTCGCTGTACATGGCCTAGGCATCTTAGACGTTGGATCCGGAGACGTCGTACTAGGCCGATGTCGCTACACAGTCCGTACAGTTCGTCGTTGTATCTTCTCCTCGACTCTCCGTTTATATAAACGGGACCATAGATTGAACGCAGAATTTGCCTTTCGAAGCGACAAAGAGCATCCTCGTCCGTTTTCGTCAAGGTCCAGGTCTTGCGCTCTAAACGAGGACCGCGATGGTCAGTGATCTATATAGTGCTACCTTGGTCTTACGCGAGAGGGCTCTACTTCTCAATTGCCTCTTGACCCCAAAGAAGCAGCGGTTCACAAGGGTCCTTCACCACTTAAAATTTGTAGCCGGTAATTGTGACGTTCTGGCCAAGATGTCGGTGTTGTGCGTCTTTTTTGGATAAAAGTATATATTTGGTCTTACCCTCGTTCTCGCTGTGCTCGCCCAATTACGCCAATGTCATCCGCGTATGCAAGCAATTGCGCAAACTTGAAATAGATCGTACCTCTTGTGTTGGCCAGTGAGTCTCGTATAATCACTTCAAGCACGATGTTGAAAAAGTTACATGACAGTGCGTCACCTTGCCTAAATCCTTTTTTAACATCAAAGTTCGCTACCGACCTTAATGGAGCAGCAAGAATTCTCCATTGTCACCCTCTGATATATACGAGGGTGGTCCGATAAGTACTTAGCCTACAAAAGAAAAACAAAAATTTTGGAGAAATGCCGATTTATTTTTCAAAATTGTCTCCTTTTAGCTCGATACACTTGACCCGGCGATGCTCCAACTTCTTTAACTCGTCTGAAAAATACTCCCAGAAAACGGTGGCCACCACCTTTCAGGCCGACGGGACAGTCTTCGCCTTCTTCGGAGCACGTTCGCCGGGTGAAGTCCACTGTTTCGACTGTTCCTTGGTATCTGGGGTGTACCATGTGTGATCCATGTTTCGTCGACTGTCACGAAACGAAGCAGAAACTCCTTCGGATTGCGCTTAAACAGCGTCAAAACACTGCTACTGAAGTGGTCTCACGGTTGCGCTTGTTGCCCGGAGTGAGCAAACGCGGCACCTACATATAGCGCGGACAGCTTTCTCATGCCCAAAATTTCATGCAGGAAAGAGTCACCGTACACAGCATCCAAACGCTCTTTGATTTCGCTGCGCGATTTCCCTTCCAAAAACAGGAATCGAATCACCGACCGATATTGCTCTTTTTCTACTAGAATGTACTACACGATAGCTCGATACTGGCGGTGATGCTAAGTACTTATCGGACCACCCTCGTAAGTCAAGGGGTGGAAGATTCATCATAGCATCTAGAGCAGCTCCCGGTGTGCTTGGAAAAGCTCCCCGCACAGCTAAGGCACACCGCTCTTTCGAGTTTGGTGAAAGAGGCCGCGACGTGTTGTCGTCTTAGCCTGTTCCACCAAACAACTGATGTTTATGAGATTATCGAGCATTCGCGCTGATATACATGTTGCATCTACTAGCCTTCCCATGCTTTTCAACAAGAAGGATGTTAGAATGATTGGTCTAATGCTCTTGGCGAGTGAGTAATGTTCTATCCCTATTTTAGGAATAATGACGCCGAGCTGTTTTTATCGTGTGCAACGAGCCGATGACAGTCTGATTTCCCGGGAAATGGGTCTGGAACAATAAACTAAGAGTTTCTGCTTTAGACTCGTTGAAGGTACCATCAGACTTTCTGAGTACATCCAGCTTTGTCGATTTTCCTCCTTTGAGAACGTTAACCAACTTGCTGGTCGCGCTCAGGGATTTGATCTCTTCGCAGAAGGACTTATAGGAATCATTCTTCTATTTAAGAATAAGCTTCTAATATTCCTTTTGCTTCGATCGGTATTTATTCCAGTCATCTTCCGAGTTCGATTAAAGCGATATATTTTTGGCTTCCCTGCGGAGACATTGGAACTCAGCGTTCCACCAGGGAACCAATTTTTGGCAGGGAGATTTTTTGACAGGACATGAGAGTTCAAAACACTTGGTGGTAGCGCTACTCAGGTTATGAACGGCATCCTCCACCAATTGCTTTGTTCTGAGTTTAGGTAGGGTTTGAGTGGATTTCTCAAGCTCCTCTCTAAACCGAACCCAGTCCGTCTTTCTCGGATTCCGCTTGACCTGCGAGGGGAAGATCCCAAACTTCAAATGGAATTCGATATATCTGTGGTCTGACAACGTAGCATCTGGTAAGACTCTCCAGTTAGTGATGGCCTTCACATGCCTATTAGAGAGGGTAAGGACAATTGCCTCCTGTCAGCTCGTCGTCACAAACGTTGGTTGAGAGCCAACATTATTGATGGTAAGGTCAGACGGAAGAGTGAAGTTTAAAAGATGGTCGTTTGCTGTTGCGCTAAATAGGGTTTTGAACATGAGCATCACAACAAATGATGAGTCCAGTCTATCTGGCTTCACAGTACTCTACGTCGTAGGGGGGTAAACAGACGCCACGACGAAGTGTTCAATTTATCCGTGCGCTTTGTAGCTAACTTTCGCAGCCACCAAATTTTGTCCACAGATTTGACCAAATTTGGTTGCCGATAGCGTATTCGATATGATGAGGCAGACTCTGGGCCTTTCGGATCGCTCATCATAAAGAATCGTAGCATCACGCATCACATATACCACCAAGACCACACAGGCGTTTGTTCCACACCCATGGTTCCTGAATGGATACAATGTGATGATTTGAACTACTGCATGCAAATCTGCTACTGTAAAGAGCGGTAAAATGAGTGAAAATCATAGATTTAGACTGCGGAGCACGTTCTATCCTTCGACTACTTGACATCCAAATGGAATAAAATCCTACCAAGGCCGAAGTAGGGACGTGAGTCGTACGCGGATTTCAGGGTCTCGACAGGACCGCTGTCCAATCCCACATCCAGAGAGAAGCCCTATTTTTCAGAGATCCCTTACTCTCTTAGTAGGAATAGACAATCCAGGCCCTCGTGTCAAGTCCAAAGTTCTGCGCACGTAATCGCGTCAGCACATCCAGCTTGTTTTCAGGTTTCCAGCAGATGGCGCGCGGTAATTTTGGGAGACTCACTACCTGATAGATAGTAGTACCTAGGGGAGGGATTTTCGGCACCCTGCTCCTGATCCAAGCAGGAGGAGGATGTGCTGTGAGGAACAGCTCACCAAGAAGGTACCATTCAACAGAACAGACCGCTCAGCCTGAATACAGAAGCCTGTTGCTGAAGCTAGCGTCAGTAGACGATCCTCGCAGTGTTGGCAATCTGTACTGGTCATTCTGCGGTCACTGCCAGCTTCCCTATCCTGACATTTTCAGAGGAGATGACTGACTCTTTAAAAATAAAGACATGCACTTTTCCCTAGAGGGTTTCATCACAAATAGCAATTTTCAGCTGCTATTGCTACTGTAGAGATAAAGATGAGGTCATCACCTTTCCTCTACTTTATTTTCGGTAATGTTGAAAGCCAACCCCTCACCTTTTCTCATCTAAGACAATACGACACATTTACTCCTAATACCGACGAATTGGTATTCTTGACATGACTCCTAACCTATCCCAATTCTCCCTCTTAAGCATTCACCTAGGTCCGCACGTAATTAAGAGAATATTCTCACCTTCCTTAACCAAATTGATTCCTCCCTTCCCCAATTATCATGATCCTTATTACGTGATTGTCCTACTTATAGCACTTCAACCAAAACAGAGCAGTGAATCTCCACCAAGAACCCTACCCCTAGACTGAACTTATTAACCGCCCCATTACCAAAGTTATGTCCGAAAATTGTCGGTAACGATTAACACACAGCTACACAAATTGAAAGTGTACTATAAGGTCTATAGAACGAGGATAAGCCAGGTGAATGCGATACAAGAAATAATACTTCTCGACATAATACGAGTGTTATAAGGGCTCTCTGAAGGAGCACTCGAAAAGTCATTGGAATTCCCGCATCTGCTTGTGTCTTCCGGACTTGTAATAGTAATTACAATTTTTACGCTAATTTAATGCCGGCAATGAACAGATTTTTGTCATCCTCGCCCGACTTGCTTGGATGGAGGGTGTGGTGATGCCTGCCCCTAGACACCGAAGAGTGGAGCGATAATGCGGAAATCTTTACGAGATTTTGGTTGCCTTACTTGATTATGGCAGAGAATTCGGAAGAAATTAAAATAAACTTCGTGCGAATTAAGGATTACTAACCGGACGCAAGGACAGCCTAATGGTTATATTCTACAGAGCGTAGTCGTATTTTATGGAATATAATTAAGAGCCACCATTAAGGCGGGGTGAATTTATTTGTTTTGCAAGATCTGGCTCGTAAATACTAATTAGGAAACCGAAATGGTCGAGATGTTGGAATGAAGCCAGATCCGAAAATGCGGATTTACTGTCTCCGTCAAATTTAATTGAGTCCACCCACGAGAAAATCGTGAAACCAGACATCAAATCACTTACAATACCCTCGCATCGAATCGATAAGGGCAGAAAAAAAAAAGGATGGAACCTAATCTGTAAACATGTTCACGAGTCCTTAGTACCATTAGGAGAAGCAATGACTGCGTACACTGATCAGAACCTGTGTCAGTTCGATGCATACCAATCGGGGTAGATACAGCTTCCATGGCATGAATAGCGCAAATTCCTCGTAACAAATCAATAACGACCACTAGTCCACTGTGCCGTTGAAGCATATTGAAGTGACTTCCACGTTCCATGTAAATCACATGGATGCATAGTAATGCAAATACTCTTGTCTAGTTCCGTGCTGTTAGGATTGACGTTGCTCCATGGGCAATGACCGCAGTTCAAGGATTTTCAAGGTAGGCACCCTCCCAAAGCGCGTTCACATCAGTAAGAACAGAAAATCGTTAAGCGAGAAGTGAAGAATGAAAAAAATAGCTTGTCGAAAGCAGGTTTCCGTTGGAGTTGGTTTTAGCAAGGACCCGACAACGCAGTGCCACATGCCATGTAAATGTTTTTTGCCGACGAGCGGCTGTACACTCACTTTTCGCATGTTGTTTCAAGGAATGTTATACCACCGCATGGGAGACGGACGGGTATTTACCCAGAACAGTGGCTTGCATTCCTGCAATGTTGCAAAACGCGACTATATGCCTGTGGCGCACGAATAACGCCAGGCAAGGCACACAAAATGCAGTGTTAACATTTAAGAACCAACATTGTATAGCATCATAATGATCAAGTTGCACAGTTGACCGAATGAACGCTGACTATGCAGCATCTAAGGTGTTCTGTTTTAAGTTCATGCACCTCTGCACATAATAAGTTAAGATTCATTAAATGTCACACGTGATAACGATATTGTAATTCACGGTTGAAAATATAAAATAGATAAACTGAAGGCTGCAGGAAATTAACTGTTCTCAGCGTAAAACGCCGGAAGGATATCCGCACAGTTACGCTCAAAGTTAATTTAAATCAGACAACGCATATGACGAACGTCTGCCACCATCGGAAATGTGTATATCTCAGAAGTGTATTGCTCTAAAATTGTTTTGTACAAAGACTTTTTTTAAATGAAAACTTCTCCCATCCACTGGAACATTACTACTGATCAATTGCATTGCAGACAGACAGACAGTTTTCCGTCGAATAGTGAGAATAAGCTTCAGTGTAGTACAGCTTATGTGGTGGTTGAGCATACAGCACGTCGGTTCATAATCTGCGCCACCTGGTGCGAACAAACGAGGAATAATATCAGAGAAAACTTTCGACTTTTTGGCCTCTTCACCGCATTCAGGCATGCAGCGCACCACAATATCAAAACAAAAAAAAATCCACCGAATTCCGACAGACGTCGAGGCGATTGTGTGGCTGAAGGGAACAATCTAGCAGTCAAAGTTGTGCTTAGAAAACTTTGAGGACATTGGCTCTCGCTACATACATAGATGCTTTGCATGGCTATTATGCCTTAATGCGTGATAAAAAGTTTAATCGAATGTCATTGTGCCCCAGCGTTGAATCTCTGCCTGGACTTGAGGCTGCTTGGAACTATGAAACGAAACCAGCCGCTCCTGAAGCCATGGAATGACATGATTGGGCCAAATCCGGCCTCACTAAAGCCCTTTGCAACAGCATTTCTCTAATCCACAATACCAGCGGTTCAGCATAAACGTAGTCCATAACATCAGTGCACATGCTGCCGAAAGTTACAGTTGGCACATACTGTTTCCTTCATCTTCTTTTCCTTTTTTCCGGCGTCGTTATGGTCAGAAGTGTAGAACCATAACCTTCCCACTTAACTGCATTCCTACTGGTCCGCTTGTGGGGTCCGCCGGTTTGACCTCAGAAAGTAGGGGCAGGCTTCCCGGTTTGGGATTACTTCATCGCTGAGGCCAATCAAATGCTCGTGTTTTTGCATTTGTTTGCACCAATTGTTTTTCGGCCTGCCTTTTTTTTTTTTTTGTGACACGGGCATGCTCCAGATTTTTTTGTTTGATCTTACTCTTACAACACCGGTGATCTCCAGACCCACTGTTTTGCATGCCAAGTGTGTCAACCCACTGATTTGCATGTACACTTGTGGGGCCGTTTAATGGTGGTATATGTGTCCCTAGGCTCACCTTGGTGTTTTCTAAATTGCCTACATGTGATTTTCGTTTACCTTTGTTTTAGTCGCCTTTTACGACAAGCGAGAGGTATCGCTGCAGGGATATTCTTAACCCGTCCCTATCCATATCCCTCATTGAAGATAACGTAAAAACATTCGAAAATGTTGTGTTGGCAGATTGAAGAGTGACCGTCAGGCACATATCTGAGGTCACAGGGATTTCATATGGTAGCGATGCGAACGAATTTCATATGAAAAAAGTCTCTTCGCGTTTAGTACTATTAACCGGCAGGCGAAAAAAAAAGCGAGTCGATATTTTCAAAATTTTAAGGGTGAATCTCGAAAAGTTCCAGGCAGATCAAGAAATGCTTTTGCTACGTTGCATGACCATGGACGAAACCTGGATTCACCATTCTGATATTGAGATCAAACAACAATCAATAACTTAGAAGCGAGCCTTCTCCTATTTGGAAAAAGGAGCCACAATTTCGGAATCGGGAAGAAATAAGACGATTGTTTGAGGTCATTAAAAAAAAAAAAACGTGGCAAACTGAGAGCTAGGGTGCTGTATCACCAAAACAATGTACCGGGTCACCAAGCCGCAGTTGCAATGGCCGCCATTCAAGAAACGAGATTCGAATTGCTCGAACATTCGGCCTATTAGCCAGATTTAGCTCTGAGTGGCTTCTACGTTTTCCCTTTGCTGTTTCATCAAAAGAGTCGTTACGAAGATTTTTTTTCTAAGGTAATTGACTTCATTATCATTACTTTTGGATCATCCCTCGTACATGCAATACCTGTTTCCTGGCAAGTGGGTCTGAAGGAGTAAACTGAAAATGATTTCCTCTGACTCGGAAGATATCATTATATTTTCTGCTCTAACTAATTAGAGAAATTTATCCGACTGACACTTAGCCAATTAAGTCTATAAGCCTTCCCTGTTTTTGCATTTGAGCTTAAAATATCACCCGAGAGTTTTAATGACAAACCACGTCACAGATATAAGGACGTTTGAATTATTTATTTATTCTGAGATCATTACCGCATCCGGCTTCTCCGGGTTACATCAATTCAAGTCGAGAAGGACGAAAAACATCCTTTTTAATATTCACCTCAAAGTCCTTTTAATCCCTTGGTTACTTCATAAGACCAAAATAGAAGAAGTCACTCGTATACAAGTCGGTGTGCCCGTGCAGTCATTAAGAGCACTTAAGGCGTTAATTAAGTATAGCTACAGACGATCTAATGAAGTATCCCACTAATTGCAGTTTCCTTATGTAATTTTTCTATTTTTTCTAAGCTGAGTAGTTGGTATGCAAAACTAGTCCTAACAGGATAGATACATTGCCGTACTGGGGATACCTGTAGTACCTAAAGCATGAAATGGTTTCAAGGATACTTTTAATGATGTTCTCAAAGTTGACGGTGTTGGATGGGTTGACGATAGAGTTAGCACTGGGAGAGGACGAAAGAGATGTTCATTAAACTACTTTTGGATTTTCTTCCTTTTTTTTTTTGTTTTTTTAATGCAGAGCGTGTCCGGTCTCTAATTAGGTTTGTTAATTAAGTTGCACGGGCGATGACGATGGTCCCATTTTTTTCTTTTTGAATTGGGTACTTCCTGGTAAATCTCTTTCGAATGATGTCGGAAAGAGATGAAGAGAAATAACCTATGTAATCAGAGTGTAGGGAATTATTTAACCATCTGGTCCTCTTTAGAACTGCACGACTAGAACGATTGAGGATTAACCAAGATCGAGAAATAGAGATAATAGTTGTTTACTAAGAAGTGATTATCAACGGTTTATCACTTTGTTATGGTTTCTCATCTTTCAATAAGTTGTCCGTTAAGACTTGATTCATAGAAGTGTCAGTGGTACAAATGATCCTCCTAGAAATATTGTACATCGCTATCCTAAGCACCCATCAAAAGTTGTAAGTTGCAGTTATATTGATAGAGGCCTTTCTGCCTTTTGATTGACCTGTTCCTTTTATTATGTTGATGTACACAAACCTATCAATTTTACTCTGTAAATTACCTACCTTCGCACTTGTTTTCAACCCCAAACCATAACAGGGTCTCCGTTCAATTTAACATTCAGATTAGACCTACTTTCCTCTGTATATAGTATTTTTAGGATACCAAAGAAAAAATAAACAGACCCTCAAGTCAATAATTACCGATTCCCAGAAGTATTTATTTTCAGGACGTATTTTTAAGGTTTTGTTTTTTGGACTTATGTATGGCTTTTTACGTGCAATCCTGCTGTAGAAATTATTCCTCTGTCAGGCGCACTTCTTTCGTTTTCTAAGAAATTGTTGGTTCACGTGCCGTTTTAATTCTGCTTTATATCTATCAAAATACTTCCGTCTTCTGAAATGTTCTTCTCTCAATAATTTGCGTTGCCCGTTTCTGCTTTCGTAAAACATTGTAAATTGCGTTTTATATATTTCTTGAACAGTTTTTCTGTCTTCATTGCGTGTAACTATAAATTGTCTTAGTTCTAAGCTGGCCTGCTTCCGTTTAGGGTAAGGATTTTTGAAATGCGTAAATTCTATCTATGGCCCTTTCCCATCTGTCATAATGTCCGATTTTTCGTTCAGCGTGAATATTCGGGTTTTTTGTTTTGTAGTGCTTCTAATCGTGAATTTAGTTTTTGTTTTTATTTAACGTTCAATAATAAAGCAGAAAGAAAATATGAAATTATTACTATTACTGGACATTTGCAAGCCTCCTTGACCACTCTCCACGAAACCTCTTTACAATGAGTGTGTGCCTTCCCTGTTTTCAATCATCATACTCGTATTATCCTTCCACCTAAAGGGCGACCTCCCTGGCGGTCGTTTTCATACGGCTTTTGCACTCCTTATTTGTTAGCCTGTTGGTTCACTGTCCAGTTATTCTACGCGTCCAGGTCACACCCTTCCTATCTTAGATTTCCCGATTTTTCTACTCGGACAAAGCTTAGGGACTGAATAAATTTCCTTCAGTTTTTGATTGTATAGTTTCCTTCATTCGCCAGTTTCTTAGCCCCGTTTTCCAAAATAGATTTCTTTTGATCCTTCTTAGTCAGAGACCATACCTAGAGTATCACTGGCATACTCAGCTGGGGCTAAAAGGCATTCCCATCCCGATATTTCAGGAAGCTAAGTACCTGCGAGTCATCCTGGATAGCAAGCTTCTTTGGTCAAAGCATGTTGAGTCCACAACCACCAAAGCGCTGTCAGCTTTTTGGCAATGCAAAGGTGCCTTTGGCAAAACATGGGGCTTATCGCCGAAAAAGGTCCTTTGGCAATGATTATCTCATATGCATCGATTGTTTCGTGGAGCACGCTAACACGCAAACACGCTGTGGCTTCTCTTACCAATCTCCAAAGAGCGGTCTGTCTCAGCTGCACGGGGGCTTTCCCCAGCACACCGGGAGCTGCTCTAGATGCTATGATGGATCTTCCACCCCTTGACATATATATCAGAGGGTGTGCACTGGAAGCCATGTCTCGCCTCAAGAGATATGGTTTTTGGTACAACTCGCATTGGAGTGACATTGTACATGGCGAGAAATATCATACGACCCCTGTCTCATGGATATGCCTTCTGACGCAATAACACCTGTCATCTTACTGCGCTGTAATTTCACAGTCACATTTCCATGGCGTCAGGACTCGCTTTGACCAGACACTGAACCTGGAATGGAATGTCTTCGCATTTTCACAGGTGGCTCCAGGACTGGGCGCTGGAGTTTTCTTTGAGCGCAGAAACATTCGACAGCACTTCTCGTTAGGAAAATGTGCGTCTGCACTATGTTTCACAACAGGTGGAAGTGAAAAAGCATATGGGGTCTGCAATGACAGCCAAGCTGCACCCAAAGCTGTGTCCAACCCTCTATCCAACTCCAAAATAGTGCATGAACTCAAGACCTTTTTGAACAAAGTGGGAAGACTAAATTCACTTCGGCTTGTATGGGTCCCAGGTCACTCTGCGATCCCAGGAAACGAGATCTCCGACGAACTCGCTAGAAGGGGCTCAGAGGAGAGTTTCTCAGGACCTGAACCCGCCTTAGGTCTACCTGCCTCCACGGTCAAATCTGACATCAACGACTGGGTCTTTAACGTACACAGTCGTAGATGGAGGGAATATCCAGGACGCAGGATGACTAAGCGCGTACGCCCTGATGTCTGCAAGAAGTCGGCAACATTTTTCTTATCCTTAAGGAGAAATGATTGCAAAAGGCTTACTGGCGTCATTACGGGCCATTGCACTTTTGCCAAGCATCTCTACGTGCTTGACATCAGCGAGACGCCTACCTGTGCTGCATGTTGCGAGGAGGATGACACAGCAGAACACTTTCTCTGCGACTGTCCGGCCTTCGCTCGCGCACGGTGGCGCACCCTTAGGTCTGACGTGGTGGGTGTCGAATCTCTTAGCTCTACATCACTAGAGCCCCTCCTCACTTTTCTGCGGACAACGGGGAAAATACAATAAAGACAAGGTGTCTGTCTGGTAGTACAATGGACCAGTATTTGCGTCTGAGTGCTCCAACAGATAGTAGAAGCCTCCAACAAAAAAAAAATCACTGGCATTATTATGGTTTTATAAATGAGGATTTTAACATTGACAGATGGGGTTGTTTTGCATAATTCCTTCATCCCGAATAAGCACGCGTTTGCTATGTAGAACCTCTTATTTATTTCGATCTTTATATTTGTCTTTATATTGTCTTTGACAGTCAATTAGGTAACCAAATATTTTAATTCGTCCACTTTCTTGAAGCGTTTATCAATGTTAGTCAGATGAGAGGTTTGGGTAGATCCATAATCGGTCAGTGACAATATATTTGGTTTGCTCTGTTTCCTCAAAATCTCCATATGGTCAGCGTAAGCTAAAACGGATATGATTCCCTTAAGGGTTACTGCCCCCTTATATTCTTGAAGGGATCTTATTACCAAGTGGTGAGGTTAAAGAAGTGATGATAATGCGTCTCTTTGTTTTAATCATTCAAGTATATATTTCGAAGGTTTCAAATAAAGCGTTTCCTATTTTAGCTTGTCCTTTATTTCCTCTTAGACATGCTTTTATCAGCTTCCCAGCCTTAGAAGCACGTGATACACTTTCGATTGGTCTATAAAGTAGACGAACAGGTGGTTTCATGCCATACTGGTAGTCTCCGATTATTTTCTTTCCGTATGAAGTCAGTTTCTTTAAAATAATATTTGACAACATCTTGTAACAACGTGATAGCAGGGGTATTCCTCGGTAACTCTTACATTGTGTTTGGTTACCCTTTTTAAATACATTGTGCAGGGATGGTTTAATTGTTCCATACGGTTATGTCCATGTAACTTCTCTGTTAATTCATCTCTAGCATATTTTATTCGTCCCGATGGGATTAGGTCTATTTTTGCGAACTTGCTTTTCTTGAGCTGATGGATTGCTTCTTTTACTTCTTGGACGGTTGGCAGTTTTACCTGAATTTCTGATTGTTTATAACAACGTTTTCCAATGTTGCTTGCTCTCCATGTAAAGGCGCTATCAACTGGCGGGTGTAGATTTTGGCGGCCAGTGGCGGTCATATTGTTTTAGTGGCATCTGTCAAATCTGTGGTTTATTATTCAGTTACTGATCGCGGGAAGTAAACCGATTGAACAGCACGTCCAACTAATAAAACTTTAGTATCAATATGAACTTTATTTAGTGCAAGTGTAGCGTTGCGCCCATTGTCGGTAGATGTGGTGGCGCTTCACAATCGACTCCTTAACGTTTGGTGGACATATTTGAGACGACCGGTTCGGCAATCAGTCAGCCAACATTCGTACATCAAAGAAACGCGAGCTCGGCCGAGAACATCGCCGCGGTCCGAGAAAGTGTCCAGCAGAATCCGAAGCAGTCGACTGATCGCCGTGCACAAAAACTTGGCCTTTCGTAGACTTCAATTTGGCGAATGTTGCTTTGGGACTTGGGTCTACACCCGTATAAGATCCAATTGACCCGATAGCTCAATGCCCATAGACAATGCCGTTTTTTCGCTGACTGGGCATTTGCAAGAGGACATTTTGGCAGCAAAATCATCTTTACGAGTAGTGGCGAGGCACACTTTTGGGTGAATGGCTATCTTAACAAGCAAAATTGCCGTAAGTATGTATATGAGACAACACCAATGCACACGTAGCTTGCCAGCTAACAATGCATCCACTAAAAAAATATCGTTTGGTGTGGCCGGCAGCGTTATTGGTCCGTACGTTTTCGAAAACGACCATAATGAGGCGTTCATCGTCAATGACCAGTGCTACAGAATGATTATACGAGGGTGGTCCTATAAGTTCTTAGTAGTATATTCTAGTAGACGGCTACTGTCGAAATTTCAGCCGGATCGGACTCGTAGTTTTGTTTTCACCGCATGTGGAAGCGGGAGTGTCCGCGAATTTTAGAAAAATAGAAAAAGAACAATATCGGTCCGTGATTCGATTCTTGTTTTTGGAAGGGAATCGCGTTGGATGCTGTGTACGGTGACTCTTTTGCTTCGATGGCGATCATCAAAAATTGGTTTAACGAGTTTCAACGTGGTCGCACGTCGGTTTTTGATGAGCCACGTCCAGGTGCCCCGAAAACAGCTACCACGGAGGATAACGTGACAAAAATCCACGATCTCGTATTGGCAGACCGCCGATTGAAGGTGCGCGAGATAGCTGAGACAGTAGGCATTTCAAAAGATGGCGTGGGTCATATCCTACATGAAATTTTGGTCATGAAAAAGCTGGAGTGAACTTCGTAAACTTCTTGAGAGAGTGGTGCTTTGTGTGTGTAACTTTTATCTCCAGTAGTCTGTACCTTCTGCCTCTTACACCAGGATCCTTCTCCACGCGGACGCTTGCCATATTTTGGTTTTTGGTTAGTCGATAGTTTGCGGTCCAAAGTAGCGTAAATGTCATTGCGCATTTTTTTAATAGAGTTTGAATTTCTTCTTATTGCTAAGCCATAGTACTTAGACAAATCATCAATTAGTTTGCCAGTAAATTTTCAAAGCCTTTGGTTTGTTTTTTCAGGTTACGAAGTCGAGTGCCCATTCGTTTCGGCACGCGATCGATACACTCTTTTTTTTGTACCGTAACGGTCTTGTACATCCAAGAGACCTTTGAATGTTTTTGAGTCACCATCGAAGCTTGGAAATTTTTCGTTTGTGGTTGCCCATTTTCGAAAATGTCAAAATCCTAGAATGGTGTTATCCCTTAAGCGGTTACCTTAATAAGCTAAATCTTCGTTTCTGGGACACTGAAAATCCGCCTGTGATCTACGAAGCCCCTCAAAGCCATTGTGTGGTACGGTGTTCACGCGGGGGGAATAATTGGGCCGTATTTTTTCGAGGACGCCATGGGCAATACGGTCACTGTTACTGGCGAAAGCCATGGGGCCATGACAAACGACTTCTTACTGCCGGAATTGGATGAGCGGAGCTCATTGAACATGTCAACAAGACGGTGCAACCTCACACACAGCACGAGCCACAAAGGATATAGGGAAGGAAGCGTTTCCTTGTCGAATCTGATTTAACCATCCCATACTTCTTTCTTTGGGACTACTTGAAGTCAAGGGCTTATACCAATAAGCCTCAGATAATCACAGCCCTTAAGGAGAATATTCGACAGGAATGCGGACAGTTATCACCGGAAATCTTGGGGAAAGTCATGGAAAATGCGATAAAACAGGTACAAATGTACAATACAAAATTGGCGGCAGCTACTTGACGGATATCATCTTTTCCACTTAACACAAAAAAATATAAAGGTCCAAGAAAAGATTTCCATTACTCAAAAAATTTTTTTTTTTATTTAATAAAAAAGTAATTCAAAAACAAAATTGGATGTTTTATTTTGCGCCATCTTGTATATTTACATGCAAGACCAAATGAAAATGCTACTTATGACTCAGATTATTTAGTGTAAAAATCGCAATCTAGGCTTAATCAGCTAAAATACTGCATTATGCGCGATCTGCTGGTTTCAATTCATAGCTCAGCTGGACGTTACAAGCATCATTAAGATCTTCATGCAAAATCCAACGCAATGCGATTATCTCGAAATCAATATACCTGGGTCACTGCTTCAGCTAAAGCCGCTATATTTTCAGGAGACCTTGCGGGGAGAATTCGATTTACATGATTAACAATTAAATTTGCTATACATAGTTACGCGAGAAGACGCTTGATGTCCAAAACCGCATAAACTTCACAAAATGTTTCCCCGATACGTTTACCCATTTGCAGATACAGTTTAGTACATTGAACTACGTTTCCATACATATTGATGAAGTTTCCGGTATTTAATTATCAAAATTCATCACAATGATGGTGGCACTCCGACAATAGTGTAAAATTTAAAACAACACCTCGTGTTGGATAACAAATTACATGAGCGTAATTCGTTCTATTTCTACAGCAACTGCGAGAAAGCCTTCGGGACGACGATAACCCTGTAGGCCAAACGAACAACCAAGTCCATCAGTTGCTCTAATTAACCCGATTACATTACAAGTCAACGAACAGGAAGCATAACTCCTAACACGCAACTCCTTACAGTGAAAGGTCCATCCCCAAAGCCCACTAAAAACAAGAAAAGAAAGGAAAAAACATCCTTTTGCATAACGGTACCCTCCGCTCTAATTTGTTACATGAATAAACATTAATTAAATGAAGGAAAAAAAGAATGGAAGAAGACAAAGGCTCTAGCCAATAATCCAGTTCTCATCCTGTTTCCACTCCCATCATCACTATGAAGATACAACATGTTCCCGAAAACTGTTCCTCGCCGGGAGGACCGGAAAAAAAAAACGACGAAAATTTGCATAAGAATAGTGGATCTAGGAGTAGTGGATAGAGGAAAGAGAATAGAGGATTGGCATGAATAATGTAATAGTTGCCCGCTAGTCGAAGGCAAATATATTCATAGTAGAATGCCAAAAAATTAGTCCCACAGGAGGACGATTCGCCGGATTGTAATCCATTTCCATACTCTATTCTAGAGTTCTTCCTAAATCTCGTAAATCGATGGAGGCTTAATGTTTGTGGTCACGATATTAAAGGCTCCGAGGTATAATGGATATTATCCTTACGGGATACCTATCAGCACATGTGAAGCTATGGCTTCTCAATATGCAGATTAATGCAACCAAAGGTGGCATCATCTTATATCGTTCCAGGGATTGGGAAGGTTACTTGCAAAAGGATTACTAAACCAATCAACGCCATCTGTTAAAGGTATTCCCAAGCCTTTGAACAGTGATTAAGGCACATCTGTGAAACGAGATCCAATCCGTCTTTTTAAAAGATCAAAGATAAATCAACATATTCGAAATCTATATGCGTCTAAGTTATGCACATTGATTAGGAAGGTATTTCGGGTATTTCGATTAGCTATAGAACAGAAATGGACAATAAAACATGAGTTCCAGGAAATTGGAAATGTTGGCAATTTCGGTCATGAATATGGCTCCGGATACATGCCGGGATAGGTGGCAACTCATGTCAAGCATCGTTCGATATAATACGTGACATGATGATGTGAACAAATTGGAAAAATATATTCCGAGGAAGGACGACGGTAAATTGTGTGACGTTCGGACCACAAAATTCGATATCGATATTCAAATGGAAGTTAGCTTCTTGAGTTATGGGCTGCGTGTTATATGAATTTATGATTAAGTAAGGAGCAAGGAAATCCATAAGACCGAGAAGATCCTTTTTTGTTGCCATATCAAAACCAAGCAGATTCAATCCCGGTTTTTAATTAAAACCTCCACAAGCAGAGTAACACCACTTCCAGACGACCCGAAATACTATTACAATGTTTCACTATCTCCAGACCTACATGCTGCTGCATAGTTACTTGCGCATTCCATTTCCTTTCAGCCACCTCGTCCACCGACCGACCTCTACTCGTTTGATAAACGATGGCAGAAGCAGAATAAGTGATTAGGCTTAAAGTTTACGTGAGTCCATTAAATAATAAAATTAGTCTTCTATCTCAGGACCTGTATTATCAGATTTTGTGTGCGAATCCAGGTGCTCCACTCTATTACCCATTCTCGGGGCTTAATTACATCCTAGAGAGCTATTTTCCATTCAGTGTGTGAACCCTAATTTGTCTAAGTGGGTTACCGAGTGTATATACAAATATCCTGCATTTTGAAGTAACCCATTGGACGCGGGACGAAGCTGTCGGATGCAAAGTGGAAGAGTCCCTTTTTTGGTTGCCTCTTTTCGTGACCACTTTTAAGAGCCGAAAAAGAAAAACAAAATGGGATACTCTCGACGTGTATCTGAATGAATAATTCCCTTTCAAATTGCATATAAATCATTTGGGAATAAACGGGGAACGGTGGGGTTGGCGTTAAGTGTTTTGATCTTGGCCTGTCACGGTAATCCTGTTTGTTTCTATTGTTGCTATTGATTTGTTTGACTAGGAGTGAGATAATAGACCTTATTTCTTGAAATAAAAGTGACAAATGAGTAAGAGGAACTGAAGAATAAAGGACGGTAGTTCAAGTCTGGGATAGTGATCCTTAATTCAATTGGGCAATAATTGGATGATAGTAAATAAAGAATGATTTTCTTAATATTATTGGATAGATCAAGTAATCGTGTGAAGACTGACCTGAGATTCTAATGGCTTACTAAAATCATTTAAGTTCACATTAGTTGTCAGATTTAAAACAGACATTTCAAGTTACCTGCCACTATACACCCCAAAATGCCAAGATGACTAAAAATAAAGAATTTGTTGGAGGACTTCTTAGAAGAGGAGAAGGTGGCAAAGACAACTCAGACGGGGCTATAACAGGTCGTTGTCTTGGTGAAATGCACAATTTTTGTTATCCCACAAGATTGTCTCTTAACTGCGGGAAATGAATCATGATGTCCAAATTCTTATAACAAGATGTCAGGGTGCATACTTAAATAACAAATGATATAAAATATCTTACTGGCCCTTTACGGACACTCTAAAGCAAATACGAGGGTGGTCCGATAAGCCTAGCCTACAAAAGAAAAACAAAAATTTTGGAGAAATGGCGATTTATTTTTCAATATAGTCTCCTTTTAGCTCGATACACTTGACCCAGCGATGCTCCAACTTCTTAACGCGTCTGAAAAATACGTTTTCTCGAGGTCTGCAAAGTAGGCCTCCGTGGCGGCGATGACCTCCTCATTCGACTGAAATTTCTGCCCGGTGAGTGACTTTTTCAAGTTTGGAAACAAAAAAAAGTCGCACGGGGCCAAATCTGGAGAATATGGTAGATGGGGCAGCAGTTCGTTGCCCAATTCGACCAATTTGGCCGTGGCGAGGGCGGAGGTGTGAATTCATGTTTCGTCGACTGTCACGAAACGACGCAGAAACTCCTTCGGATTGCGCTTAAACAGCGTCAAAAACTTAAACATCGCAGCTTGCTCATGCCCAAAATTTCATGCAGGATATAACCCACGCGATCTTTTGAAATGCCTACTGCTTCAGCTATGTCGCGCACCTTCAATCGGCGGTCTGCCAATACGAGATCGTGGATTTTTGTCACGTTAGTCTCCATGGTAGCCGTTTTCGGGGCACCTGGACATGGCTCATCAAAAACCGACGTGCGACCACGTTGAAACTCGTTAAACCAATTTTTGCTGGTCGCCATCGAAGGAGAAGAGTCACCGTACACAGCATCCAAACGCTCTTTGATTTCGCTGCGCGATTTCTCTTCCAAAAACAAGAATCGAATCATCGACCGATATTGTTCTTTTTCCATTTTTCTAAAATCCGCGGACACTCCCGTTTCCACACGCGGTCAAAACAAAACTACGAGTCCGATCCGGCTGAAATTTCGACAGTAGCCGTCTACTAGAATATACTACATGATGATGAGTTGCTCTTGGCGCCATCTGGCGGTGAGGCTAAGTACTTATCGGACCACCCTCGTAGAACAACTTAAGGCTATGCCTTTCAGCCTTACGATAGGCCAAGAAAAGTGATATTTTAAAAAAAACTTAGCACCAGATAATTTTATTTTTGGCTTTCGTTATTGTTTTGTAATTTTCTTTGTTTTTAATTTTAATTTTTTTTTTAACTAAATCTAAAACTAAACTAAGCCAACCTACAATCCTAGTCTGCCTTTACCTACTCTAACTTCTCCTAACCTTCCCTAGTCTTCCATTGGCATGTGGAAAGCTTTGCCTTAAAGACGCTGATCCATTAAAGTTAACCACTGACGCAGTCCGCTCCAGCCACCGAAACCATTGATGCTGTCGGACGCTATCTCCCCGATCTTGGTGTAACACTGATCTTACACCCTCTGGTTAACAACGGGTCGCATCCTCAATATGCGACTCACGTACCTGGGGGGCAACATTAAAGGGCTAAGTGATGCACGGCCTACATAGCTATTTAGCTGTATGGCTATTTTTAGCTATATAGCTATTTAGCTAATTTGAATGCAAAATGCCGATAACTAATTGGTTATGCTGTCATTTGACTGATAATCGATTGGAAAGGCAATTGTTTGCTATTTAGCTGTTGGCTTTTGCTATTCGGCTATTTAGCAAATATAAGGGTCCCAGTTGGGTGTAGGGTAACCCTACTGGGAGTAACGGCTCGACCGGAGGCCTGATTCCGAGACCACGGGAGACAGGTGCCCCCAGGACAATAATGGCAGTAATGTCAGATATCGGAATGACAGTCCTGGCCTGTCTTTGCGGTAGGCTCCCTTGTGGGAGTATCGTGGGGGCTGTGGTTATCCCAAATCGCGGGAAATTTTGAAAGCAATAACGAACAACAGTAATTTTACAAGTTGTTCGAAGGGTGCCGATACCCTTAATATCGGTAAGAGGTTTTAGGTAGGCCTCGCCTCATACCAAGAGAGAAGACATGCCCCTACGCATGGCTTCGAATTGGTACTTGTGAACAGTATCAAAGAAGGACGTTGGTTGTCGTCAGAAGCAACCCCTCGCGGGAAGGCCCGCCGTGGAATTAAGCCGACAAGGCAGGTGTCCACGTAAAGCAATTAAAGGAATCTGTAACACTGATCTACCAAACCTGAGGCGCTCGGGCTCACGGAGCGCAACATCACGTTCGTAGGGGAGCCGTCGCTCCACGTACTTACGGATTACGTGGAAGATTAGCGGAACCGCCAATTCACCCTTGATCAGCCCAAATTGATCCAAATAGAGGAATGCCTCCGGGGGAACAAAGCCGGTAAGACGCACTTTCTCGTGGTACATGTAATTAAGGAAGTAAGCCCCGAAGATCAGGTTTTATTAGAAAATGATCCACCCGTACAATCCTGGCCCTATTGTATAGGACCTCGTTCGGGTAAAATTTCATGTACTCAGATTCGGCTATTCTATGTAATCCGAAATAAGTCCTGAGACATTGTCTCTCAAACACCATAATCATTTGCTCTAAGCTAGCTCTCACAGTGAACCACACGGGACATCCATAGGCAATCATAGGCCTGATTAAGGCCATGTAGTAGATAACTCACTCTCGAATCAAGTTGGCTGTTCTGAAACAGCCGTCCAGTGCTCGCCCAAGCAGCGTCTACATGTTTGTCAAAATATAGATCCCAAGGTAGTTGACTACACTTTGCTTCGCCAGTGGACGCCCGTCCGGTCCAAAGATGGACAACCTGCGCCAATTTTGTCCAGTGTCTCGAGAGGTCCTAGACCAGTGATTCCCAAAGTGGTCCAGGTGGATCCCCAGGCGTCCACGGGAGACTCAACAGGGGTCTACTTTGGCGTGAAAAAAAGGGGTTTCGCCAGTTGTAAGTTATCTGGATTTGATAGTAAAGAACAATTTTTTCGGTTAGGCTGGGATCAGATAGCCTGTTTTTTTAGCATAAATTCCCCCTTTTAAGAAGATCAGCGACTGCTATTTGTAGAAACTTGTATATTTAATAATCAGTGCAACGCGTGTCGAGACTTGCAAAGCGCCGCCACCCCGCTCGCAACGGTTGTTCAGACGTGGGACGAAATACGACTTGTGCTGTGTTTGCAATCTTGCATGAACTTGTCTGATTCCTCACCAATATAAATACTAATGCTGCCAAGGACAAACGCTCATTTGTTTCCTGAATTTTGAAAATAAAAGTGTGAGTGAATCGATGTCAGTATTTACCAGTGCCGGAAAAGATAAGTACCTGCCTATCTGTACATTCGGTATGCATACTTATTTTATCTTGTAATAATATTGTATTATATTTGTTATGTTTGCGTGTAGTATGTACGTAATAAAAATTAAATACTGAACAAGGCCATTATTCGATACTTCTTTAGAAGAGGAGAAAGCCGAGAAAAATTTAACTTTTAGAACTATACTTTTTATTATAAAATTATTTACTTGCCCGACTGTGGCGATTCAGTAAAGGAGAGATATAGCCCTCGTAGTTGCTGATACTAGAAGACTTTCACTAGAAGATTTTCATAAATTGTACGTTTCTTCATGTATGTAGGTACCAGTCGTAACGTACATCAAAGTAATAAATAAATCATTAAATAAAATAAAATAAAATATATAATAATTAATCAAAAAATGTTTTATATTACATTAAAATAGATCCAACCGTTTTGTGAGAACCTCTTTATGGGTCTAAATGGTTTATTGCTCCTATTCCTATTCTGTTAAAATCGCCTTATGATTACTAAAACAAACTTTTTTTTCATTATGGGTAGGCAACTGATATAAAACATGGCTGAATCTAAGAAAAAATGTCGACAGTACAGCGCTGATTATTTGGAATTTGGTTTTTTTTTCCATCAGAGACAGACAAACGATTACCCATATACCTTTTATGTAACGAAGTTTTGAGCAATGACTCTGTGGAATTATCAAAGCTCGAAGATCATCTAAGAAGTTGACATTCTGATCTTCTTTTCCTTTTTTTTTTCCGGCGTCGTTATGGTCAGAAGTGTAGGACCATAACCTTCCCACTTAACTGCATTCCTACTGGTCCGCTTGTGGAGTCCGCCGGTTTGACCTAAGAAAGTAGCGGCAGGCTTCCCGGTTTGTGATTACTTCATGGCTGAGGCCAATCAAATGCTGGTGTTTTTGCATTTGCTTGCACCAATTGTTTTTCGGCCTGCCTTTTTTGCGTGTTGAAATTGGAACGTTGATTGATATCGCCTTTTGGACGGGGTTCAAAGGATCTCTCCTTTGAACATGGCAATACCAACTGAGTCGGTCGTGCTCTATCTTTCTTGTGATGGTCTCTTTTACGTGGAGGCTTCCTCGGATCTTTGAACTTCTAATTCTGTCACGCTTTGTTACTCGCGCTGTCATACGAAGTATCTTCATCTCAGCTGCCGTTAATTTGCTCTCATACTTTTTGTGCATTGTCCAGCATTGTGAACCGTATGTGAGCGCCGGACGTACAACTGAAGTGCAGAGCCTTCCTTTCAGCTTTTTTCGATCACAGAAAATGGCGGAGTTTTCCCGCCACTTCATCCACCCTACGCTTACGCGATGGTTGATGTCGTCATCACAAGTTGCTTCTTTATTAATCATAGATCCTAGATATTTAAACTTTTCACACTTGGGAAGCACTCTTCCATTCAAGTAAATGTCTGGAATAGGCTGATGAGGGTGAGAGAACGGGCAGCACAGAGTCTTCTTTGAACTAATACGATACCCGTGTCCCTCAAAAATGTCCACCGACACATCAACTGCTCGTTGTAGGGACGCCTGATCATCACTTATAATGGCTCCATCGTCAGCAAAGAATAGCTGGTGCACATTGGGGTCCGTCACTTTTCCTTCAAGCAAGCAATCAAGGACTGCTATAAAGAGCAGTGGGCTGAGGACGCTCCCTTGGTGTACACCGACTTTGATTGCGAACTCTTCGGTGACTCCTGCGGTGCATCTTACTCTTGTCGTTGCTCTCTTGTACATGTCCATGATCACTCGCACGTAGGCTTCTGGAACTCCTTTTTGTCTTAGCGCCACCCATAAAAGATCTCTTGGTTGCCGGTCAAAGGCCTTCTCGAAATCAACCAACACCATATGCAAGTCCTTTGAAGAATCTCGATGCTTTTCCATCATGACCCTTATGCTTTGGATTTCATCTGTTCTTGATTTACCCGAGACAAACCCGCATAGTCGTATTATTTTCCGCTGTCGGCTATCTAATACCCGTTCAACGATCTTCATGGTGTGCGACATCAGCTTGACAGAACGGTAGTTATCACAATTTCGCGTACCGCCCTTTCCTTTGTGCAAAGGAAGAAGATAGCTTTCCCTCCATTGATTAGGCATAGTGTCGCATCTCATAAGTTTGGAGATAAGAACCATGAGCCATCTAGACCCGATGTCTCCCATCTTTTTCCAGAACTCAGAGGGTATCCCGTCCGTCCCAACAGCTTTTCTTTTCTTGGAGTTTTTAACCGCGTACCGAACTTCTTCGACTGTGATGTCGGATATTTCCGCATGATTCGGGGCTCTTGGAAAGTACACTCGGGGAGACTGTTCGTTCAGAAGTTCCTCGCAATACTGTCGCCATCTGTGGAGAATTTTTTCGTCTTCCACAAGGAGTTGGCCTTCAGCATTGTTAATAAACTTTGGGAAACGAATCTCCTGAGCATTTCTTCTTCTCTGGGCGGCTATCTTAAAGATATTTGCTCCTTTGTTCAAATTGTTTTGTCGAAGCTCCTGGGTAGCCTGGTTTCTGTCAGACGCGGAAGACGATATTTCTTCCAACTCCTGATAGAGGCCTTCCATGCTTTTCGCTTTGAATTCGGCGCATTTTTTCTTCGCGATACCTTTGCAACATCTATATACCTTTTCACGGCGAGCTTTTTTCTCTCCATTAGTAGAAGAGCACTTTGACCAAGCTTGGAAAGCCATTTTCTTTTCGTGTATCACTGCTTTGGCTTCGTCTGTCCACCACCAGGTTTCTTTTGCGTGTTGGCAGGGGCCTTTAGATGTTTCGAGCAGTGATTTGGTTTTCTCCAGGCCAGATTGTTGTAGGGAATCCCACATGTCTTGTGCTCTGCACTCCTCATTACCGACCTCATCGATAATAGAAAAGAGGTAGTTTTTCATGTTGGTAATAAAAGCTTCGCCTTTTCCTTTATCCAGCTTATACCACTTGATTCTGTCAGACACCTTTGTTTGCTGCTTTGACTTCTTACTCGCCTCCATAAAAAATTCAGTCGGGAGGAGACGGTGTTGAGGGGCGATCGCGTCTCCCTGGATCACTTTGCAATCTTTAACTCGTGGCTTCATGAAACTGGATACCAAATGATAGTCTATTTGAGTTTCATTTCCGCCGCTGCTATAAGTGATCAGGTGCCGGCTTTGTTTGACGAACATGGTATTTAGCACTATAAGACCGTACGACTTGCACATGTTTAGGATATCTTCACCTGAAGAGTCCCTGCACAGAGGAGAAGATGATATTCTGATAAAATAGGCAAAGATTTTAAATATTTTCAGACATTGAAGGATGTGCACAGTATGTTCATTTCAACGTCTCAAAATAACGATGATGGCTTGCAGGCATCTTACAATATCTCATTGCCTATAGCGAAATCTGGAAAACCGCACATTATCGGAGAACAATTAATTTTACCCGCCGTTGAAGAGGTTTTAAAAATTGTTTTGCACAAACCTCCATTTGACAAACTCAAAAGAATTCCTTTGAATACACGCATTGATGAAATGAGCTCTGATATTGAAAGCTTCTTGTGTAATTATCTGCAAACAACTCATTTTTCTATTCAACTGGACGAGTCAACTTTGAAGCATTAATATTGGCATATGTTCGATTTGTTATGGACGAAGAAATCCATGAAGAGCTGCTATTCGCGGAAACTGAGTGATTTTTTTAAGGAAAAATCGATTCCATTTACAAACGTCATTTCGGTGGCAGCAGATGCAGCTCCTGCCATATTCGGACGATATCGTGGGTTTATAAGCCATCTTAAAAGAATTATACCATAAGTAACTGCAATTCACTGTATCATCCATCGACAACACCTAGTAGCGAAAATTTGAGTGATAGATTACACCAATCGCTTCAATTTGTGACTAAAGCAGTTAATAAAATAAGAAACAATGCGTTGAATACCCGATTGTTTGCACAATTGTGCGACGAAAATGATGAAGACTTCCAACGATTACTCTTACATACTGAAGTGGGCTGGCTGTAAGGTGCATGCTTAACAAGATTTTACTCACTTTTTGAATCAGTCTTATTGTTTCTGCAAAATTTTCTTGGAAAATTGAAATTTATGAAGCAATATATTAGTCGGCGCGAATTCTCCCAGTGTCCAAACTTATCACACGCAGAATGTCTTGATGTGGATATTCAGACATACGTTCAGCATTCAAATGCCCTGCATGATGACTTCAAAAACAGATTTGATGGATCATAAATCCGTTTGATGAAATGGAAGTGTCGAATGTGGTATTACAAGAGGAGCTACTCGAGCTGATCACTAATGAGGAGCTGAAGGTAAAATTTAAAAAAGGCTGTCAAACATTTTGGCTGCAGGCAGAAATACCCGAAAAATATCCTGGGCTGTGGAAAATTGCGAGGAAGCTTTTGATAGCGTTTTCCTCCTCATACCCTGCGCAAAAAAAAAATATTAGTTTCGTCACAAACTTATTCAAAAATAAAAGGAGCAGAATGAACATCACAGAACGGGGAGATTTGCTGATATTCCTTACAAATCTGAAGCCAAATATTGATAATTAAGAAGTTGGAACTTCCATTGTTAGATCCAATCTTCACATTTTTTGATGAGTTTTGGGAATATTGTAAAAATGTAACAGCAGGGGGTCCATGAAAGTGGCCTATGAGAAAAAAAAGTTAGGGAACCTCTGCCCTAGACAAAGGCGTCCTGAACAAAATAGTTTCTGATATCTCGGTCATCACAATACTGCTCATTTTTTTCGAAATCGAGCTGTAAGAGAAAGACAATGACGTTGACCGTTGGGCCTGTTCTGTACGCGATTAAATCGTCCGCATACGCTATTGAATGGTGAAGAGAAACTAGCCGATCGCGTAGGTAAATGCTAAAAAGGATCGGCCATGCATTAGTTATTGCATTTGTTCAACTGGATATCCGACACAAGTTTCCCCCATGTGGAATGTGGTTTTATGAGGATATTTCGATAGGTTGAGTGGGAAGATTCAAGACCAATTTGGTAAGAATAAACGCGTCAATGCTAGAGTTTAGTAGATGAGTAGAGTTAATGCGCGAGTAAATTTGGATGGATGTACAGCCTCGTGTGTACCCTGCTGCCATTGAAAATACGTCAGCGATTAGAATACGAACATGAGTTCTGGAAAGTCTGAGTCTTTGAACGAACGATTCCGCAACGAACGAGTTTTGAGAACCAGAATCAAGTCTCCTTGCTGTTGGTGTGAAAAGTTATTAACAATGGAGGTAGAACAGGATGTAGTAGAAGTTTCCACTGGTGTCGCAGCGTTTCGAGAGCCTGAAGCATCCGAATGAGCTAACGAATGATGTCGGGATTTACACGACAACGGAACGTGGAGCGACATTTACTCGATGTGTGTCCTGCTCTCAAATAGTTAAAGTCGAGGGAAGTGAACAAATTCCCGGCGAAAATCACAAATTACTGAAAGGAATTTAGTACACTGACCTTACACGTGTTCACCTTTGCACAGTGGACAACGTAGACTACCATTTGGAGCTTCAATCACATGAGCACGGACAGCGAAAGAATTTGTACCACGCGAATGTCGCGACCTAAAACATCGCATCGGAGAAAATCTAATAGCTCCTGAATAGTGCAATTTCCCGCGCGCCTACTCTTTGCCTATGCTTCCCTGCTCTCTGGATCAAGCCTTGCCCTCAAAGCTCGAATAGTCTCATCCGCGCCATCTGAAAATTTTCTAAACAAATATCCACTATTTGAAGTCATTTTAAGAAGAGATAAAATTCCTGAATGATCGGTCAAACATGATAGACTATCAGCTGATAATAAGAGTCGTCAGAGCTAACATGGATATTTGTGTATTCTCCACCTTAGAACAATGTGAATGATGTCTGTTTGCGTTTTAGGTCCTGTCATCAGATGCTGATTTAGCGAAGATCCGTTAGTAGTTTTGGCCGCAGTATCAAAGACGACACGGAGTTTTGATGTTGAACCCATCTATAAAATAATGATGAGGAGTCCTGAGTACGTCATCTTTAATGACATCAACCTCCGTTATATGTCCCAATTGTAAGTACTCATTTATACATTGTTTGTGTAGTTTAGGGTTAATACGGAACCGTCGTTCTAGTTGAGCAAGCCTACGCAAGGCTCCTTCCTTCGAGGAAACAAGTCCAGGTTTGCTCCCTTCCTTAAATGGCAACGTATTGTTCGCTATCCAAACTCTTTGTCGTTGCCTTGAAGATTTCGGTTTGGTGGGCCTAAAAGGGGGTTTCTTCTATCTCCCAGAACATTTTAAGTTTCCGGCCAACATCTAGCATTTGAAGGAAATTCCGAACTCCTCTATGTAGTTGATGCACTTTCTCCATCAAAATCCAGCCAAATGTTGTATTTTGTGTAATTGGTATCATTGCTTCATCACCACGAATGACTTATTGGAGAACTAACTTAGAATACACGTCGTTTCCTAAAAGTAAATCGACTTCAGAGGGCTTATAATAGGCGTTGGTGTCAGTTCATTGGCCGGAAGAAGCCCAGTCAGTGATGTAAATATTAACGCTCGCGTGCTGGTCTCAAAACTCGAGTGTAGAGACTCAAGAGTAAGGTCAACGTAGCTGTGACATGCTCCGCTGCTGACCTTCCCCAGCCCCGAAACCTCGACGAAAGTGCGTTTGCCCTTAAGGCCTAAACGCTTTACTGCCCAATGGGTATGAACGTGGCCTCTGAACCCGGATCTATCAGACCTCGAAGTATGACATCAACTCCTGTCGAGCTTCTAATTTTTACCAATACTATTGCTGTTGCTAATAATACGTCTATAATGGAATGTTGCACTGTGTGGAAATTACTTAATTGTTGGGTGGTGGGGAACGAAGTAGGCGCCTAATGTCTTCCTGTTGTGTTGTGTAGTTGGTGTGTATGAACTGAGTTGTGTATGGGGAAGTCTATTAGCATGCAAGAGGGAATGATGAGGTTGTTGCCAAAAGTAGCATTGAAATCTACTCGGACATTGTTGGGTTGCATGACTGTATGCCAGGCAGTTTTCGCATACACTGTTTCTAGTCACCACATTCCTGCATGAAGCGATGTCCATTTTTAAGATTGCATTTTTAGGTGCGAAGTGAGTGGGCACCCTTATTGCACACCTTGCAGCTAAACTGATTCTTTTGCTTCAGATGAAAGGCTTTAGTTTTTGCCACTGATGCCCTAGAAACTTTGCTGGATCCTGTATCTTCACGTTGACCAACTGCTTCCA
Organism: Merodon equestris; assembly: GCA_958301585.1. NCBI lineage: Eukaryota > Metazoa > Arthropoda > Insecta > Diptera > Syrphidae > Merodon > Merodon equestris. The sequence goes on along the minus strand of OY284415.1, from coordinate 48,132,960 downwards.
ACGTTCTAAACCTAGCTTCTAAGAATTCATAAAAGTCCTTGAACTTGGGTAACTCCTTATCTGTCCCTAGCTTTTCTTCCCCGATTTGCTGGGTTATTATGGAGAGCTTCTTGACTAAGCAAAAAATGAGAATCACATCCCAAGATTCTACCGGTACGCCGAGATTATTTAATGCGTGTCGACATTCCACTGATGTATCCAACATTTTTTTCAGACATGTAGCAGTTTCTAGGATAATCGTTTCCTGAACAAAAAAAAATTTCAGCTGCGCATTGACAAGGACACGTTTATGGTCGTAGAACGATGTGAAAATGTCCCATGCTGGCTTATAATTTCCGCTATCAATTGCCAAATGTTGTAGGAGACGCTCAGCCTCCGCCCCCAAGCTGGATTTTGAATAATGTGATTTTTCAACTTCGGTTAATTCCTTATTAGTATGAATTAGTGAAAATAAAAAGATCATGAAATGATTTCCAGGACTGGTATTCCGCCGTGAAAACTGGCAGATTTATTTTTGGCAGGCGAATGGTAGTCTTAGGGCTAAAAGTGCTTGTCCTAATACCTACCGGAGCTTCAGATGGTGATTGAATCCTATCCAGACTGTCCAATGTTTTTAGTCCAAGTAAATTTCTTCTATTGCAGATGTAATTTTTTATCCTTTCCTTTGGTGATCGTTTTCCAAAGTTTTTGAAATCCTTAGTTATTTCTTTGAAGCTTTACGAAGGTGGTCCGATAAGTTCTTAGCCTCACCGCCAGATGGCGCCATTATCGCAAGAGCAACTTACTATCGTGTAGTATATTCTAGTAGACGGCTACTGTCGAAATTTCAGTCGGATCGGACTCGTAGTTTTGTTTTGACCGCGTGTGGAAGCGGGAGTGTTCGCGGATTTTAGAAAAATGGAAAAAGAGCAATATCGGTCGGTGATTCGATTCTTGTTTTTGGAAGGAAAATTGCGCAGCGAAATCAAAGAGCGTTTGGATGCTGTGTACGGTGACTCTTCTCTTTTGATGGCGACCATCAAAAACTGGTTTAACGAGTTTCAACGTGGTCGCACGTCGGTTTTTGATGAGCCACGTCCAGGTGCCCCGAAAACGGCTACCAAATAGGATAACGTGACAAAAATCCACGATCTCGTATTGGCAGACCGCCGATTGAAGGTGCGCCAGATAGCTGAGACAGTAGGCATTTCAAAAGATCGCGTGGGTCATATCCTGCATGAAATTTTGAAAGCTGTCGGCGCGATGGGTGCCACGTTTGCTCACTCCGGACAACAAGCGCAACCGTGAGACCACGTCAGAGCAGTGTTTGACGTGTTGCGCAATCCGAAGGAGTTTCTCGTTTCGTGACAGTCGACGAAACATGGATTCACTGATACACACCAGAGACCAAGGAACAGTCGAAACAGTGGACTTCACCCGGTGAACGTGCTCCGAAGAAGGCGAAGACTGTTCCATCGGCCGAAAAGGTGACGGCCACCGTTTTCTGGAATTCACAAGGTGTGATCCACATCGACTACCTGGAGAAGGGCAAAATGGTCACAGGGCTGTTCTATGCCAAATTATTAGGCCGATTCGACGCCGAATTGAAGAAAAAACTGCCCCACTTGGCGAAGAAAAAAGTGCTCTTCCACCATGATAATGCACCGGCTCACACCTCCGGCCTCGCCACGGCCAAATTGGTCGAATTGGACTGCGAACTACTGCTCCATCCACCGTATTCTCCAGATTTGGCCCCGTGCGACTTATTTTTGTTTCCAAACTTGAAAAAGTCACTCGCCGGGCAGAAATGTCAGTCGAATAAGGAAGTCATCGCCGCCACGGAGGCCTACTTTGCAGACCTCGAGAAAACGTATTTTCCGGACGGGTTAAAGAAGTTGGAGCATCGCTGGGTCAAGTATATCGAGCTAAAAGGAGACTATATTGAAAAATAAATCGCCATTTCTCCAAAATTTTTGTGTCTGCTCCGTAACTCAATGAATTTTACAATCTGCTTCACTGTTGTAGGCGACAGACTCAACGGTAAATGGACTGTACGTGTCATTTGTCAAGAAAATTGAAGTCAGTAAAATTCCTCCACAATCTACATAATCTGTTGAATCACTCTTTATTAACGAATAGTATCCTTATTTAAATGTTTAAGACGCTTGTCTCGAATTCAAGATTAAATTATTTTCATTTCTTCCTTCGCATAGAGGTTGATATGGATAATGATGATTTGGGTGCCTTACCTACCGACGAAGCATGTAGCTCCGTCGAAGATATAATTTCATCATCGACTCACTCCTGTCTCTATTCATCGATGTTTTTGATCTTTGGATATTTGCACATCTTCCTAATATCAGCAACAAACAGGTTCTATTTAAAGAGTTAAAATAATGTATAAAAAATAATTTCTTTGCATCCAAACACAGTCCTGCAGGTGTTTAATTAACTTTCACCGAATAATCTATTTTTACTCATTCATCGTGAAACAATTGCACAAAGCACATAACAAATGACTGATTAAAGGCACGCCCCATCCATCCCCGAGTCGTGAGATTAACCATTGTTCTCGTTTCCAAGTAACATAAGGTTGTCGCAGATTCTATGTTATTTTGGCTTCCTGATGAACTGCGGAAGCCATAGAAGGAATTTGAGCATCCCACTGAATGTTCTCTTTTGGACGAAAATGGAAGAGATAATTTATAGGCTTTCGCCTTTAAAAGGGACTATACTTCAGTTTTTGATGAACGAAATGGATTTTAATTAAATCTCTTCAGAGTTGATGTCCATTTGTCATGCTGCGAGGATAAATTGTATTCTCATTGTACTCTTAGGTTAATTAAGAATGTCCAAGTACTAGATGTCGTGCAGACTTGTTCCACATCTTGGGATTGTTATTTACCTGGAATAACAAGCAAAGACTGACTTTGAATGAGGAGTCCTTAATTAACTACGATTTGTTGGATTATTTTGTTGGAGCTATTTTGTTTCATTTGTTGGTAAATTCAATATAAGATCAGCTTAATCCGTCCGTGTACATATGACACTACATATGTAGATGTGGTTTCTCGTAGGCATAATAATAGCCAATTCAGGTGATCGCAAAACTTTTAACCGCGCATTCGTTATAAGTGCTCGGTCCGGGACCAAATATAGAAGTACAGCAACAACTTCAGCAACCTCTCCCCGTGGAAAGTGACGTTGCCCACCTCTTTGGAGGTGGCTACACTGGAGAGAACAATTCCTTCGCCGCCCTTTCAAGTTCGGTTGCGAAGGAGGAACATAACGAGCTCGAAGTTGAAGAGCGTACTCTAGGCGCAAAATTGAAGGCTGTATTTGACAGGTTCTCCGAAGTACGGTAGAAAGAGAGGGAACAGGTTACAGCCACCCAATTACAGCCACAACAATCAACACAACAAAAGAAGCCGCAACAAAAGCAGCTGCAACAAAAGCACCCGCAACGAAAGCAGCCGACACAGAAGCAAGCGCAACAGAAGCAGTTGCTACTGAAACATCAGCAACAACAACAACAGCCGCAGCCACAACAACAGCCGCAGCAACAACAACAGCCGCGGCAACAACTACTAAGGACAAGTAACCACCCATCTTTACTCACACCAAGACCCTACGCGAGACTATAGACCCGAGTATGTATGTCAGTGATGTTGGTCTTTATCTTTAAAGGTATGGGCAAAAACCGCTATGCTATCCAGTGCACCACACTGCAGAGGTATAAGTGAGTCAAGGATCTCTTAAAAGAAACCACGAAGGAGTTGTCGATGCTCCTAAAAGGCGTACACCCGATCTCTGATCCTGAAGAAATGCTCTCAGAGCTCAAAGAGTTCGTAAGCGACAACCTCATATTCGTGGGGTTCAAGGCGTTTACCATGGCGCGAGCCAAAAAGGAGAACCGGGTATTGCCCTTCTTCCTGGTCCAGTTCGCAGCCAACAGCGGACAGGGAGCAGGTCGAATGCATGCTCTGTAGGAGCCGGGGACACCGTGCAAACTATCGGGGATGTCCTAAGTTCCAAGATATTAAAAAAGGCAAAAAAGCTGTGCCAAAAGCCCCGGTGCCAGTTTTTAAGGTACCGGAGGCCGAGGTGGACTAGCGTTCGATCCTGCTCGCCATCAAAGGTCAGATCGGCCGTATCCAACAGCAGATCTATGAACAGGCAGCTCGAGTGGACAGAATCTACCCACTTCTGCCGGGCCTAGCTCAACTTTTTCTTTTTTGTAATTCGTGCAGGTTCAAGAGTGTACGCTCTTATGGTGTTTGTCACACAACCTGGACGGAAGGCAGATGGCTTGTGTCGAAGATGTTCGTTCACTACTCTCCGGGGGTGGTTGTCCTAGTAGGGTTTTAGAGATTCGATTGAATTTGCGTTGGTTGTAGTTCGCAGCAACTCTTTTGTTTCCATGTCATTAAGTTTTTATATTCGAAATGCACACACAGAGTATGTTTTCGTTGGCACTTTTTTTATCATCTCTCATTCACAACTGATGTTGTTGAACAGTTTTTCCGTATAGAAATTGTTCTTGACTATGAACGGACTACAGACCTTCGGCTCAACAGTCGGTGATGATTACCATTGTAGCACAAAATCCGGCACAGTTCTTATAAAAAAATACGAAGAGACCGACCCAATGCCACACGTAGCGGGATAGTTGCGCCTTCATTAAGCATAAGGTCATATAGCGATGAAGTGCGAAGGTTTCGGGTGCTAGAGGCCCGCATTTTGTGCGTTCCTCTCCGAAATACAAAGAATATGTTCATTATAGCAGCCTATGAACCTGTAGCGCCTCAACCCAATATTTTCATTGCAGAGGTCGAGACACTTTTTCGATCCCTGCACTTAAGCTTGGAGGAAAACTACTACATTCTGAACCGCGATTTGAATGCCAAACATGGTGATTGGGGAAACACCATACCTAACACTATACATAGGACGCCTACTAAGTCACTGGTGGGTTCTGCAGAACATAGAGTACAGAGTCAAGTTACTCTCAACGGATAGTCCGTCATATCCTAGCGGCTCCTATCGGGATCTCTTGCTACTTGACTCTCGACTGAGACTAGCTGACACGAACGAAGGGTCCACTAACTGTTTAGGGACCATTGTATACGACGGTGACCACTGCGGACAATGTGCCGTGATTAGAGTACAAGACGAATACATAGAAATGACAGAGTATGTTCAAACGCACCCCTATAATTACAGTAGCGTGCGTTGGCCGCTCACCTCGAGTGGCTTCTTTCCACCACCCAAAAGGAACCTGTCAAACAGCGAAATTTACCAGGTAGCTCAAGTAAATGGATGATAAAATTAAGCAGACGACGGACAGTACGACATCACGCCAAACACATCACCATACTTCGATGCGCTGCACAAACAGAAAGTGGACTCATGTCAAGACTCAAAATTGTATACAGGCGGTTTACCGACAGACAAAACTCGGAGGTCAGGACGCTGAAATCACTGATTAAAAATCTCCAACAGTTGATCAAAGAGAACTACAGAATATCTGTAAGTTTGCATTGGAAAAACAGAATTCGTGCTGTAAAATCCAACAGCGCGAGTATGTTCCCGGAAATAAATAAAATATTTCGGAGAAACAATCAGAATGACATTCTGGATCTAAAGTTTCCGAGAACGTCAGACAATGAATGCTTGCTACGAACAGTTAGCATCGACCCAGACAGCGCCATCCTGGATCACGACTTTTTCGTGATTGATGATCCTCAGCAGAAGGTGGTGACAATGGGAGCTGTCTTCCAAGAAGTGTACAAGGTGAATGATAGTATTCGCATAAGCCACGACCTGGAGAACAGAGCCTTGGCTGCATCACTTTTACTTTGGAAGTGATTTCGATCATTGGCGATCCGAGAATCTGGGTTTTACCAGCTTCAAAGAAGATTTCATGGCAAACAATGCTATCGCCAGTGAGGGGGAAGGAAAAGGAAAAGATTCGCGAGTATCGACGGTATACCTAATGTTGCGCTAAGGCACCTTCCGCCAGTGGCTGTAGAGAGGTACCTCACCCTGTTCAACAATGCACTGAATAATGCATTTTATCCAGCGGATTGGAAGACAGTGGTGGTGCAACCAATACCCAAGAGGGGTAAAGGCACCTCTAACCCATCAAATCCTTCCAAGAATTAGCAAGGTTGCCGAGAAGGTGGTCGATAGAGTTCTGACTAAATGGGTTGAGGACAATAAAATCAATCCGGATAACCAATTCGGTTTCAGAGCGGGGTATGACACTATTCATGCCGCATCGAAACTCGCATTGGATATCCAACGGAATAAATACAAAAACCAATGCACATGTGCCTGTTTGATTGACTTGGAAAAAGCCTTCGACACCGTATGGTTAGATGATTTTCGACATGTTAACCGACAGAAAGTTCGTGGTGAAAATCGCCAATGTGACTACCCAAACATTTGATATTAACAGTGGACTGCAACAGGGTACGGTGACTCACCGATCCTTTTTAACATTTACTTCAGTGATTTGATAGCTTCTCTTCACCATTCAATAGCGTATGCGGATGATTTAATCGCGTACAGATCAGGTCCAACGATCGAAGTCATTGTCACTTTCTTGCAACGTAACTTCGAAAAATTTCAGCAGAATTGTGATATTTATTTAACTTGCTAAGTTTTTTAAAACATTATTTTTCGTAGCTTAGTTGTTCATTTACCTCTAAGCATTACAAGTTACACATAAGGCCGAAAGGTATAGTCTTAAGTTGTTCTGTATGATTTAGATTATCCGTATATGCCAATAAGTATTTTTTTCCTAGGTTACACTTATTCTATAGGTAATTAAGTAGGAAAAAAATGAAAAATTAAAAAAAAAAAATATCTATTCCGTGAGAATTCCGTTTCAATTATCTAAGCTAAGCTAAGCAGCCGTAATTGTGCCAAAATGTGTTCAAATTAGTAGTTAGAATGATGTTATGTCTCTAATAGAGCTTATATTTTAGACTGAAATAAAAATATTTTTAATGCTTACAGAAAGGTGGTGTTTTTCCATAGATTTAAAATAACTCCTCTTGTCGAATGACTCTATATTTACCGAGCATTTGAAGGCGGGCGAATAACTTATTGCTGACATGATTTGCATTTTACTTCTTCCATCCTTTTCCGGCAGTTGCTTTCGTCATTATATATATATATATTTTTTTTTTTTGATTTTTAATATCAAAAACTTGGACTAAGTTTTATTGAAAATCTTTTTTTCATACATTTTAACGGCGTTTCAAAAGAGCAATCCAGCTTCCAACAGGAAGTACTCGAATGAATTCATTGTGCAAAATTTGTTTTCATCTTAGCTGTCTTTCAAGTCTTTCAAGTGGAACGGACCAAGTATTTTATCCGTATAACCCGAATGAATATGTATTATGTAATGAACTCAAGTGAGTAACTTAACATCGTTTTCTATTGGCAAAATTTCTTTTAAAATATTTTCTCTTTTCACATGAGCTCGTTAGTGCTTTAATTCAGTTAATCATTTACCTAGATGCATAAACATTTTAGAATATAAAAAAAAAGTCCAATAGTAATGGTGAACCACTTGCCAACCAAAACTTCCGCTAGTCTGGAGTTCATACTCGCTCTACTATCGCACATCATCCATCCATGGCATAGTGCTATTGCAGACAGATTTATACTCTATAGTGCACGTCCCACCGACCGGATACAGGATGTAGAGATTGTACGGCTGCTGATGTGGTTGTGTCAGTTCGTTGTAATTAATTGCACTATGGTTCATTTCATCTGCAGAAACTAAAAAAATATATCCACACTACAAAGGCAATAGTGTACAATGACAGTTTGCAGAACTAGAATGAAATATGACTAAAAAAAAAGAAGAAAGACTAGCCAGGACGATAAGGCTGCTGTAGAAATATACTCAAAAGCGCTTGTCTATTCACCATGTTATCCACAAAAGCAGGAATGTACTTATTCAGTATTCAGAAGATAGAATATCGCAATTCTATGGCCAATTCATGTAATCTCATAAATACCCCACCTTCCATCCTAATGCCTTGGGGGGACGCTAATTATTTCCGGATTTTCCGGCATACAAATTTATAGGCAGGACAGCGACGATCGATTTATCGAAAAGCACTCGTCCTTCCCAAAATAATTTAATCATGAAAAAAGAATTAGTTATGTTCCATTTCTACCCCTAGCGGTAGTCGAACATTTGGTTCTGGATTGATATAGACTCTTACATACGTACCTAGTTGACCTAGTTACTGCGCACCCTAATGTCATGCATTTCGTCCTCCTTCAGGAGTCCAATCGATATATTCCATTTCCCCCCCGCCAGCTCACGGTCCTGACCGACTAATCAGTTGAGCAGTTCAAACAGCGACAGATGCTGTTGGCACTAAGACGAATGGAACTAAAAAGCTCTCATCGGTTAGTCAATTCCATTTGTTTTGATGACGAGTAGTATGACTTCCATGGACTTGGTATCAGTTCCTTTCTATTTTCCCTAATACCTTGGAGAGAGGGCGAGGGGATAAAATCGAATTTACTAGTCGTGTTTTCTTAAATGGTCGCCTGTAATGGAATGAATACAAAGAACCCTCCCTCCACAATCAAACCATTTACTTTCCCAGTTAAGTGAAAGGAGATGAAAATTATGACAAATTTCTAGCTCTTACCTAATAGCTTAGAGCTCCTTATTTCCAATTTACTCAACGACTCTTCATCGCGATTTAAAAGTATGATGGCATCCCCTCGAGAGTGACTCATTGGCACTTGCCACTTTGAATATTTCAAAACTCATATTTCCTGCTTTCCCCAAATTCTTCATATTCTTATCCCGAACACCATACATACATGTGTCCCAACATGATAACCGCAAAGTGGATCGGTTTTTGATGAATGTACCACAACCTGGTACATGATGTGTAGCGGAGTCAAATCCTCGTTCTCCACGTGTCTATGTATCCTTCAATACTGCCTCGTCAATTTGTTTTTATGACACTTTAAATGCTATGCTTTAAAATTGTAGAGAGCACTGAATCGACTCCGACTTTTGGACAAATTCCTAAATCCATTTGACAAATCTCTCAAGCGTGCACCTGGCCTGCACGTCCCATTTGCATCTTGCTGCAATTAGGCTATATTTATAGCTTTCTAAAACCCTTAATTGCATTTTGCTATTGAATCCCCAACTTACTAATGGATTCGAAATAACAATGCGAAACCTGCAAATGTATCAAATACCAATATGCAGTTGGAAGTCTCCGAACCAGTGGCGTCCATTAAGAAGTTTGTGTTTTATGCACCATTCAGGCCAGCCGATGCCATACTTTCGAAGAATTTTAAGTCGAAGTTAATTATCCATCTAGCAATTTATTTGGAAAATTGCTGTTCGAATGGTCGTAGGTTGCGAGGCAGTTGCCGAATAAATATCGAAACAGGTTATTAGGAAGTTACATACTGCTCAATTGCGTGTTGAACATTTGTGGTATTTTAAAGAGCCTTACAATACTTCAATGGAAATTATTATTACCTGAGTTTGGCAAATAAAGCCATTAAATCAGTTCGAAGAATTCTCGCATATGTTTGTTAAAAAAGTCCAGGAAAATATCTAACTCCGCAGGTTGTATTCATCAGATTTGCTTGATTCTTTCATAATTTTTTTGGTGCACATATTTGAGTTGTATCTCTGGCCAAAGAGATACTTCAAGTGGCAGGGAAATCAGATGTACAATTAGCTAATGCAGCCAAGTCTCTGAAGATGAACAACAAACCATGAACAACTCTATCTATTTCGTAGTGAAACATACATATATACAAGATGGCGCAAAATTAATCATCCAATTTTATTTTTGAATTATTTTTTTACTAACTAAAAAAGAATGAATGAATCTTTATATCTTTTTCTCTAAGTAAAAAAGATAATATTCGTCAAGTGGCTGCCGCCAGTGTTGATACCGATTTGTACCGGTTTTATCGTATTTTCCATGATTTTCCGCAAGATTTCCGGTGATACATTAACTTTTTGCATTCGATGTCAAATATTCTCCTTATGTCTGAGACTTGTTGAGGCTTGTTCAAGTAGCCCCAAGAAAGAAGTCTGGGATGGTTAAATCGGGTGATCTTGTTGGCCATGCCAAATCGCCAAAACGAGAGCCCCGCTCATCCAATTCCGGTATTAAGAATAAGAAGTCGTTTATCATGGCCCTGACCGTTCGCCAGTGGCAGTGACCGTATTGCCGATGACGACCTCAAGAAAATAGGACCCAAGCATTCGTCCCGCTTGAACGCCGCACAATACAGTGGCTTTGAGTGGTTATAATGGCTCTTTGTCCATCATACCGTGATTTTCAGTGCCCCAGAAATGAACATTTTGCTTATTGACGTAGCCGCTTAAGTGGAGATGTGCCTTCCCGCTCATCATGATTTTCGACACAATATCGTCCTCTTCGTTGTTGATTAAGGATGGCTTGACGGTAACTCACACGCAACTGACGGTCAGCAGGCATTAACTGATGAACTGTTTGCACTTTGTACGGGAGTATGAGTAAGTCTTTCACTAAAATTATCTGTAGGTTCCGTCAGGTGATGTCCAATTGCGTGGCCCGTCGTCTGGTTGATATTTCTTCGTTTTCAGCGACATCGGAAGTCACAGCCGCGATATTCTTGGCCGAACGACCAGTCCGGTGGCAGTCTCCTGTGGTTTCAGTCTGTTCGAGTCAAGTAGCTAAGCCCGGAATGTTTACACAGTGGCGACACGATTAGAAAATCGACGGTGATATTCACGTTGCGTTAAAACCACCGACCGATTATTGGTAAAAAAAAAAAGGCGTGAGTACCAGGTACTCATGAAATTTGATGTGTAAACATTTCTTCTTCCTCATTAGCTTCTTCAATGCACAATTCTCGGCAAATTTGGATTGTCTTGCCGATATCCAAGTAGGACTCAAATTCTTGTCTTCGTTCCATTATGAGCACATCGTTGTCGTTGTAAATTTGAATATATTTTTTTTCGATTTTCGTTTTCCTCGTCACGAAAAGGACAATGTAACGTTACCATTTCTCGTTTGTACTCATTTGGATCAGCCATCATGTCATAGTTTCGGTACCGAATAACTCTTGGAATTTGCCGGCGTTTCCACTCATTTGTTTTGGATACTGTATAATGCGCAACTGCTTGCCCTAAAGTAATATCATCTAATTGTTCTGGTCTCTTTTGATATTTATCGAAGCAGTTTTCAAGCCAAATGTCACATGAATCTTGTTTAGTATTTTCTTCTTCCAATGCCTTATTCGATTTTCGAACACGTTCTCGTTCAACAGACTATGAAGTTGGAATATAGGCGATTTGAACAGAACTTTTAGACATATCTTGCCTGAGAAGATACCAAGCAGCTTCTTGGCTCGTAAGTTCTGCACAATTTAGCATGTCGACTATATCGAATTCGGGATGCTCGTCCATGGATTCAATTATTTTCCGTTGAAGATTGCTTATACTCCTGTTTGTTTTATTGACATATTCAACAACGTAAGCTGCACAAGAGTATTCCTCGATAATAAATTGAAAGTCCATATTTGAACCCAGGACATTTAAGATGAGTGGATTAAACGGGTTGATCCATTTGTCTTTAGTTTCTCGCTTTAAAAACACTCGTGGTCTCTTTATTCCTGCTCGCAGTATGTCTAGGTACATAGCATATGAGTTTATTTTGTGCTCTAGCAAGAAGGTGTCCAAATAATCGTTCTCTTCAAGTGCTTTCCGGATTCGCTTCTAAATAATCGAATATGGTGCGCGACATATTGGCATCGGCTCAAGTATGTGTGTTGATCGAGACAGATTCCGTACAATTCCTTTAACGTGGACACCTGCCTTGTTGGCTTAATTCCACGGCGGGCCGTTCCCGCAAGGGGTTGATTTTATGGACGACAACCAACGTCCTTATTGGTCCGTGTTTCACTTAGCAATAAGTACCAGATTCTAGCCATGCGTAGGGGCATGACTATCCTCTTGGTTTGAGGCGAGGCCTATCTAAAACCTCTTGCCGATATTAAGGGTATCGGCGCCCTCTGAACAACTAAGTAATTTATTACTTGTTGTTCATTAAGTCTTCTTTTCCCGCGATTTGGGATAACCACAGCCCCCACGATACTCCCGCAAGGGGGCCTACCGCAAAGACAGGCCAGGACTGTCATTCCGATATCTGACATATTGTCATTTATCAGTCCGACATTATTGTCCTGGGGGCTTCCTGTCTCCCGTGGTCCCGGAATTAGGCCTCCGGTCGAGCCGTTACTCCCAGCAGGGTTACCCTACACCCAACCTTATATTTGCTACTTTAGCAAATTGCCTTTCCAATCGATTATCAGTCACTACGACAGCATAACCAATTAGTTATCGGCATTTTGCGTTCAAATTAGCTAAATAGCTGTATAGCTGACAACCATACAGCGAAATAGCTGTGTAGGCCATGCACCACTTGGCCCTATACTGTTGCCCCCCAGGTACGTGAGCCGCATATTGAGGATGCGACCCGGTGTAACCCAAAGGGCGTATGTTGATCGAGACAGCAAGAATGGCGCATCGAAACGACAAGGGGTTTTTATAACAGGTAAACGTGTGTTTATGTCGTTGAAGTTTTGCAAAGCCTGATGCCTCATCAGGAGATATAGACACTAGTTGGTCAATCAAATCCTCAGCCTGAGCCTTTTCCTGTCCCAGAGCATCGGTTGGAGATTCATTTAGCCACAACAGTATATGAGCATACGGACTGCTTCGGTGTTGAAATTCTATTCTTTTGAAATAGTGCTTCAGGTAGTGTTGGCCAAACGCGTTGATTGAAGTATACTGATGATAACTTGCACAAGTTTATTAAAGTGGATAGCACAGGTGACAGGGTCTTCATTGATGAGTGTAGCTTTTAAGTTGAAGTTCTTCCGTATCAATATCTGCTCCATTGTTTCTGAGTTTATACAACAGCTTCATTAATTTTGGCCAACCAATTTCATTAGCGCTTAAAGTCAAAAAGAACTGAAAGTCAAGCTGACGAATCATCGCAAAAAGATCGCGTTTACGTTGAGCCCAGTAATAAGTGGAGTTTGGTATCGATCGTAGAAAAGCCAAATTAGTTTCAAGACATCCATCAATGAAATCTGCTGATACTACAATACTTGAGCTCGAGTGAGTTTTGAATTTTTTCCAATGAATTCGAAGGCAACAGTTATTGCATCGCGTGTTCGGATACGTAAAATTTTCATTGCCATGTATAGCAAGTACTGAGGAGTCACACCACGTCTATCCGCTCTTCGCAGTTCACTCGTTGCCATCATGAATGGCGTTACAGTCAGTCCTTCCTTAAAGACACGAAATTGACCGAGATAAATTTAAGGAAACGCCATTTCTTCGCAGTGTTCATCAAAAAGAACACTAACGGGCACTTCGTGTTCTCCTGGAGCTATTCCTAAATATCTATCTTCATTCCATAAAAGCGTTTGTTATTGAGCGTGCAGACTATCTTCAATATCGATTACTTCATTTAATTCTTCGGTGGAATGAGCTGGTGCTGTATTCGGTAGGAAGAAGGAATCGTTCATCTTTATGTTATAGAATTTATAGAGTTGTGTTCCCTATCAAGAACTGGAGCCACCGCTTGCCAACGCGTTTCTTAACAAAGCCAATCAGGTAACTTGACTTATGAATTTTTTTGCGCTTAATATGAAATGAGACGAGCAAGAAGAGAAATATCTTCAGTTTGTTAAACTATTCGTACAGCAAGATATGAATCATTTATTTTGAAAACTAGTACAAATACAACTCTAACAGTTTATCAAGGAAAACCTTGAAAAAAGCATTGAAAAAATGTTGGTCTTAAGTACAATGCACCCAGATCTTACCATCGGTACTGGCCCAAAAAAATTACCTGAAACAATTACATTCTACAACGCAACAAAGGTAGGGGTGAACAAAGTTCACCAAATGGCACACGCAAGTACACTGTGAGAGCCGGGTCACGAAGATGGCAAATGCATGTTTTTTATAATATATTGGATTTAGCTTGCATAAACTGTTGGATTGTATATCAAAAAGTAACGTGAAAGAGGATGTCTCGCCATAATTTCATCTTGCAGCTCGTGAACCAACTTCGTTCTGAACACTCACATAAGAGAACTAGTTCAATAATAAGGCCAGACTTGGGAACTATTTCCGTTACTGAGGACGGTGATGCTACTACTTCACAATGTAATAAAAGACGACAATGCCAAATAAACCAAAATTGTACCAAAAGTCGTACTTGTAAAATGTGTACAATCTGTAAATAACTAGCTTGTGGTAAATACGTCAAACATGATAAAAAATTAATATATGTTACAAATGTTACAATTAACAAATCCTTATAAATCGTTTTCTTGCGTATTAGTTGATCTTCTTCTTCTTTTCCTTTTTTATCCCGGCGTCGTTATGGTTAGAAGTGTAGGACCATAACCTTCCCACTTAACTGCATTCCTACTGGTCCGCTTGTGGGGTCTGCCGGTTTGACCTCAGAAAGTAGCGGCAGGCTTCCCGGTTTGGGATTACTTCATCGCTGAGGCCAATCAAATGCTGGTGTTTTTGCATTTGTTTGCACCAATTGTTTTTCGGCCTGCCTTTTTTGCGTGTTGAAATTGGAATGTTGATTGATAACGCCTTTTGGACGGGGTTCAAAGGATCTCTCCTTTGAACATGGCAATACCAACTGAGTCGGTCGCGCTCTATATTTCTTGTGATGGTTTCTTTTACGTGAAGGCTTCCTCGGATCTTTGAACTTCTAATTCTGTCACGCTTTGTTACTCCCGCTGTCATGCGAAGCATCTTCATCTCAGTTGCCGTTAATTTGCTCTCATACTTTTTGTGCATTCTCCAGCATTGTGAACCGTATGTGAGCGCCGGACCTACAACTGAAGTGTAGAGCCTTCCTTTCAGCTTAGGGGGCATTTTTCGATCACAGAAGATGGCGGAGTTTTCCCGCCACTTCATCCACCCTACGCTTACGCGATGTTTGATGTCGTCATCACAAGTTGCTTCTCTATTTATCATAGATCCCAGATATTTAAACTTTTCACACTTGGGAAGCACTCTTCCATTCAAGTAAATGTCTGGAATAGGCTGATGAGGGTCAGAGAACGGGCAGCACAGATACTCTGTCTTCTTTGAACTAATACGATACCCGTGTCCCTCAAAAATGTCCACCCACACATCAAGTGCTCGTTGTAGGGACGCCTGATCATCACTTATAATGGCCCCATCGTCAACAAAGAATAGCTGGTGCACATTGGGGTCCGTCACTTTTCCTTCAAGCAAGCAATCAAGGACTGCTATAAAAAGCAGTGGGCTGAGGACGCTCCCTTGGTGTACACCGACTTTGATTGCGAACTCTTCGGTGACTCCTGCGGTGCATCTTACTCTTGTCGTTGCTCTCTCGTACATGTCCATAATCACTCGCACGTAGGTTTCTGGAACTCCTTTTTGTCTTAGCGCTACCCATAAAAGATCTCTTGGTTGGTGGTCAAAGGCCTTCTCGAAATCAACCAACACCATATGCAAGTCCTTTGAAGAATCACGATGCTTTTCCATCATGATCCTTATACTTTGGATTGCATCTGTTGTTGATTTACCCGAGACAAACCCGCACTGGTCATCAGATAGTCGTATTATTTTCCGCAGTCGGCTATCTAATACCCGTTCAACGATCTTCATGGTGTGCGACATCAGCTTGACAGAACGGTAGTTATCACAATTTTGCGTATCACCCTTTCCTTTGTGCAAAGGAAGAAGATAGCTTTCCCTCCATTGATTAGGCATAGTGTCGCCTCTCATAAGTTTGGAGATAAGAACCATGAGCCATCTAGACCCGATGTCTGCCATCTTTTTTCAGAACTCAGAGGGTATCCCGTCCGGCCCAACAGCTGTTCTTTTCTTGGAGTTTTTAACCGCGTACCGAACTTCTTCGACTGTGATGTCGGATATTTCGGCATGATTCGGGGTGGCTTTTGGAAAGTACACTCGGGGAAACTGTTCGTTCAGAAGTTCCTCGCAATACTGTCGCCATCTGTGGAGAATTTTTTCGTCTTCCACAAGGAGTTGGCCTTCAGCATTGTTAATAAACTTTGGGAAACGAATCTCCTGAGCATTTCTTCTTCTCTGGGCGGCTATCTTAAAGATATTTGCTCCTTTGTTCAAATTGTTTTGTCGAAG
Organism: Merodon equestris; assembly: GCA_958301585.1. Taxonomy (NCBI): domain Eukaryota; kingdom Metazoa; phylum Arthropoda; class Insecta; order Diptera; family Syrphidae; genus Merodon; species Merodon equestris. The sequence continues at coordinate 48,116,744 of OY284415.1, read as the reverse complement.
CTCCTGGGTAGCCTGGTTCCTGTCAGACGCGGAAGATGATATTTCTTCCAACTCCTGATAGAGGCCTTCCATGCTTTTCGCTTTGAATTTGGCGCACTTTTTCTTCGCGATACCTTTGCAATATCTATATACCTTTTCACGGCGAGCTTTATCCTCTCTATTAGTAGAAGAGCATTTTGACCAAGCTTAGAAAGGCATTTTCTTTTCGTGTATCACTGCTTTGGCTTCGTCTGTCCACCACCAGGTTTCTTTTGCGTGTTGGCAGGGGCCTTTAGATGTTCCGAGCAGTGATTTGGCTTTCTCCAGGCCAGATTGTTGTAGGGAATCCCACATGTCTTGTGCTCTGCACTCCTCATTACCGACCTCATCGATAATGGAAGAGAGGTAGTTTTTCATGTTGGTAATAAAAGCTTCGCCTTTTCCTTTATACAGCTTATACCACTTGATTCTCTCAGACACATTTTGCTGCTTTGACTTCTTACTCGCCTTCATAAAAAATTCAGTCAGGAGGAGACGGTGTTGAGGGGCGATCGCGTCTCCCAGGATCACTTTGCAATCTTTAACTCGTGGCTTCATGAAACTGGATACCAAATGATAGTCTATTTGAGTTTCATTTCCGCTGCTATAAGTGATCAGGTGCCGACTTTGTTTGACGAACATGGTATTTAGCACTATAAGACCGTACGCCTTGCACATGTTTAGGATATCTTCACCTGAAGAGTTCCTGGTGCCGTATCCCAGCCCTCCGTGGTAGTCTTCATAGTCTTCGCTTGTCTTCCCGATATGTCCGATTAAATCTCCCCCAACAAACAAAAGCTCTTCCTTTGGGATGATTTTGACAAGGTTGTGGAAATCTAGCCAGAATGCATCTTTTTCTTTTTGTTCGCATCCTACTTGAGGGGCATATGCGCTTACGATGTTCCACACCTCAGCATGCATCACCAATTTGAGAGCCATCAAACGGTCACTCGACTTTGAAATGGGTAAGACGTTGCCAAGTAGCTCGCCGCAAGGATGATGGCGATTCCGTTTTTTCCTTGTTCCAATCCATAGTAAAACATCTTGTAGACTTTTGTTTTAACGTCCAAGAAACGTGCCCGATTACCGGTGTCTCGCCATTTCGTCTCTTGTACGCACAGGATGTCTACTCGCATTCTAACCATAATTTCTTCAAGCTCATAGCTGCGACCACTCATGCTTCCAACGTTCCAACTCGCGACTCTTAAATGTGGCTTACGCCGTTGCATTACTTTGCTATCCCCCGGAAATCCTATAGCTCTGACCCGAGCATTGCTGCTCGTCCCAGGATCACGACCATTAATAGTGCCTGGCGGGGTAGTGCTTTTCCTTTTAGCGTTCTTTTCCATAATGCTACGGTTTGACCGTTTTCTTTCTGCTCCTCCTTTTTTTTGACACGGGCATGCTCCAGATTTTTATTTTTTTTTGGTTTGATCCTACTCTTACAACACCGGTGATCTCCAGTCGTGTCAACGCACTGATTTGCATGCACACTTGTGGGGCAGTTTAATGGTGGTATATGTGTCCCTAGGCTCACCTTGGTGTTTTCTAAATTGCCTAGATGTGATTTTTGTTTACCTTTGTTTAGCCGCCTTTTACGACAAGCGAGAGGTATCGCTGCAGGGATATTCTTAACCCGTCCCTGCACGTGTAAGTTGATGATTTATTATTTTCTATTTAATTATGCAACGTAATCGCAAATTTGGCCAGAAAGATTGCTGTCCGTCAATTCGACGGTTACGGCCCTTGAAGGCATGATAAGCGGCCCTTCTAGTGTTATTCATTGGACGTCACTTCATAACCCAATATTTGGGACGTAATTGAGTAGTCCATGATGAAGAGATGTTACTTTGTGTCACGCTCAGCGATGATGATAAGTTTAGTAATGTCATGAGATTTTGGCAAGATGACTGGATAACATAGATTTTTGACAATTTCTCATTCATCGATGTAAAATTCGTGCTCGGGGACTTCAACCCGAAAAAAAGAAATAAGGCAATAGGCAAACAGTAATACATAGAAGAAAGTCTCTAATGATAATGGTCTTAGTACAATAAGTTTCGCCAACTTCCAAACACGAGAGAATACACAAGGGTACAGGGATATCACCGGATGGAGTAACGCGCAATCAAATTGATCACTTTCTGATAGACAGAAAACACCACACCAACGCCCTAGATGACAAAGCATGCAGAAGAGATTCAGACCACATCTTAATTGTTGCCAAAATTAAAAGCTGGATCTACAGGAGCGAATCACTGGAAGTTATGAAATAATTCAACAATACCATTACAAAATTAATGACCGGTTCGCCCTAAAAGATGGCATAGAAACAAACGACGAAACAAGAGAGGTTGAAGCAGTATGGTCACCAATAAAAAGTGTTGTAAACAAGGCAGAGGAAAGCAAGCTATTTAATTGCAAAGCTTCCAAAGGAAAGCCTTGATTCGACGAAGAATGCGAGGAAAAAGTAAAAGCCCGTAAGTCCCGTAGGACTTTCAACCTTGAAAAGTAGGGAAGAGAACACGCATACAAGACATCAAACTCTATGAAAGAAGTCAGGGATAAAAAACGAAAATGGCAATGGAAAAAGTTTGCTAAAATTCAAGAAGAATGTGCGGCAAAAAAAAAAATAAAACACGAGAGCAATGCTTGCATAGCTAAACGGGGTATGAAAAGAATACCAGGCAAGATCAGCAGCTGGAGGAGACATTTCGATAAACATGGAGAGCCAGTAGCAATTAAAAACGGTTTTATCCACACACAGAGGTTCAGATAGAACTGCCAACCATTGAGGAAGTAAAAGAAGCAATCCATCGGCTTATGCATAATAAGGCCCCAGAATTCGGAGTTAATAAAATATGAAGGAGAAAAATTAACGGAGAAGTTACATGGGCTCATCACAACTGTACGGAGAAATGAAATCATCTCCGAGGAATGGAAAAGTTCGGTCATCATTACCTTATTAAAAAAAGGTGACGGAACACAATGTAACACAGTCCTATCAAGTTATAACAAAGTGCTGTCAAATATTCTCTCAAACATTCTCTCAAGCGTAAATAATACGAGACTACCAGTGTGGCTTCAGGAGGAATTGCTCGACAATTGGGAAAGAAATGGGAACTCCACGAAAACGTACACCAATTATTCATAGATTTCAGAAAGACTTATGACTCTATAAAACATTCGAAAATGTATCGTGTCCTTGTAAGGCCGCTAATCTCGACAAAGTTGCCAGAAGATGCCTCGTTATCAGTGGTGGAATCCGTAACAAGAACCGTTCAAGAAAAGGAGAGGAATTGCCCGTAATAGAATCTGGATCTGCTGGGAGACAATGAGGAAACAGTTGAAAGAAATGTAGAAAGTCTAATAATGGCATGAAAAAAAGTAGGTTTCGAAAATTAAATACAATATATGGTCACTGACTGAATTGGATCGAACCAAAACTCGCGCTTGAGTGTACTTGATAAACGCTTTGAGAAAGTCGACGAATTCAAATATCTGGGTACCATATTGACTGTCAAAAGTCATATAAAGATGCAGGAATTATTCAAAACAATGATTCTCGCAATGTTTAAATCCGCTTCTATAAAACCATACTAATAACACTTTACGGATGTAAAACCTGGTCTCTGACTAAAAAGGAAGAAAATAGATGTCTTTGAAAGTAAGGTCTTAAGGAAAACCTATAGGACGAAAAAACACGCGAATGGAGGAAACTGACAATCAAAAACTCAAGGAACTCTATTCAGACCCCAACAGTGACAACGAAATTAAATCGTGAAGACTTAAATGGCAGGACACGTAGAATGAATAGACAGTATCAAATCAAAAGCACATGTATGATATGACCCACGTTGTAAAGAGGCTATCAGGTTAAGAGAACTGGAATAAGTTAATACGAGTCAAAAATGATTGAAATGAACTAATTTGCCATATCAAATTTCTCTGTGAACAAAAGTTGCAGCCAAGGTTAGCAAAAAGGCTCTTTAGACAAAGTCAATTTGCTTCCTGAACGTTTTGCAGCCGGCTCAACGCTTTAGATTGTACAGGGTCATCCAGTTCGCGGTCCCATAAGCGAAATTATGCACTAAACAAATGTTTCCGCAATAAGCTGATAATGTCGCGCATGTTGCGCCATTCTTCAAAACCGTCGATGCCATTCAACTGAGGAACGAAAAAGTTAAAAATCACGTTTCTGTAGCGCTATCCATTGACGGTAATATTCTGGCCGTCATCGTCCTTAAAGAAATATACGAGGGTGGTCCGAGAAGTACTTAGCCTACAAAAGAAAAACAACAATTTTGGAGAAATAACGACTTATTTTTCAATATAGTCTCCTTTTAGCTCGATATACTTGACCCAGCGATGCTCCAACTTCTTTAACCCGTCTAAAAAATACGTTTTCTCGAGGTCTGCAAGGTAGGCCCCCGTGGCAGCGATGACCTCCTCATTCGACTGAAATTTCTGCCCGGCGAGTGACTTTTTCAAGTTTGGAAACAAAAAGAAGTCACACGGGGCCAAATCTGGAGAATACGGTGAATGGGGCAGTAGTTCGTAGCCCAATTCGACCAATTTGGACGTGGCGAGGGCGGAGGTGTGAGCCGGTGCGTTATCATGGTGGAAGAGCACTTTTTTCTTCGCCAAGTGGGGCAGTTTTTTCTTCAATTCGGCGTCGAATCGGCCTAATAATTTGGCATAGTACAGCCCTGTGACCGTTTTGCCCTTCTCCAGGTAGTCGATGTAGATCACACCCAGAAAACGGTGGCCATCACCTTTTCGGCCGATGGCACAGTCTTCGCCTTCTTCGGAGGACGTTCGCCGGTTTAAGTCCACTGTTTCGACTGTTCCTTGGTCTCTGGTGTGTACCAGTGGATCCATGTTTTGTCATGCGCAAAATTTCATACACGATATGACCCACGCGATCTTTTGAAATGCGTACTGTCTCAGCTATCTCGCGCACCTTCAATCGGCGGTCGGCCAATACGAGATCGTGGATTTTTGTCACGTTATCCTCCGTGGTAGCCGTTTTCGGGGCACCTGGACGTGGCTCATCAAAAACCGACGTGCGACCACGTTGAAACTCGTTAAACCAATTTTTGATGGTCGCCATCGAAGGAGAAGAGTCACCGTACACAGCATCCAAACGCTCTTTGATTTCGCTGCGCGATTTCGCTTCCAAAAACAAAAATCGAATCACCGGCCGATATTGCTCTTTTTCCATTTTTCTAAAATGCGCGGGCACTCCCGCTTCCACACGCGGTCAAAACAAAACTACGAGTCCGATCCAGCTGAAATTCGAAATCGACAGTAGCCGTTTACTAGAATGTACTACATGATAGTAAGATGCTCTTGCGATACTGGCACCATTTGGCGGTGAGGCTATGTACTTATCGGACCACCCTCGTAGGCCGATGATTCCACCAGCTCATAAAGCACAACAAACAGTAAATATTAAGGGTTGTAAGGACGTATCAACAAAAGATTCTGGGCTCCACTTTTCCACTGCAAATTCGGCAATTTTGCTTGTTTACATACCTATTTAGCCACAAAATTTAGCGTTGAAAATGAGGATCAAGCTGAATCATGTTTTCGGCCCATTCACCGAACCTACGATGTATAATAGTCCACCCTTGTATAAGCTGGAACTTATAAGCTTTTAAGCCAAGATCTTTCCGTAAAATCTTCCATAAAGTGGATGGGCATAGCTCCAATTGCTGTGCACAATGGCGAATCGACTCATTCGGATTCACCTCAGCACTGTGCTCCACAACGGCAATAGCTTCTCTTCTCTTTGCACTGTTTGTCTTCTTTGGGGGCGAATATGTCAACCGTAAAGTGGACACTGCGCACGATGAATTCGACGATCCGAACCATGGACAAGGAAAGTTTGTATAATTTGCATCCATTGTTCTGGCATTAGTCTATTTATTATAAAATGGCAAAACGTCCTTATTACAAATCAACTTTCAACTGTTAAATTGATAATCCATAGAAACAGTGTTGCAAGTTTGAAAACCAAAACTCTACAAAAAACACCCTTTATAAGGCCTCTGTCCGCACCAAACTAATATTCAACCCATGAGTACACTGCTCATATCTGGTCTGTTGCTCCCAGATCTCGATGCTTCTATTAAAGAGAATTCAAAAGGGAGCGATAAAACTGTAAGGAGAAAGTGATATTGCGAAGCCACTCGAGGGATATTCCTCACCTAGGCGGCAGGACTGACCTATAAATGTCTTTCGATGTGGGAAAAATACTTTAAATCGCTTTTTTTTAAAGCTTCTTATATCGTGATTCCATCTTAAATGTTCATGTTACAAGAATCGTGTTTCATCCCCTATTCTCTAAATTAAGGATTGTGTCCCATGAAACGTCCTGGAATACTTTATTCGAAAGTCATCGCATTAACAAAGAAAACACCCTCCAATGCCGCTAAATTGTACCTTCGATTAGTATCTATCAATTATGACCACTCCAGGGTTTCTAATCATATGTCAACGGAAGGCCAACAAAACCACTTGAAATACCATCCAATGACAATTCAGATTTTGGAATGCCCTCAACCATGTTCCAAAGAGTCTTTAATTTCCATTTTATATCTATCCCATAGGGTACTTTAAGCAGCTCAATGAACACCTCATCCCCAAGCCATATAAGTAAACAAAAGGCTGGATTTGGAATCTCCGAATCCATTTCGGCGGTGACAATGCGTTTTCAAGAAATTTTCCCAATCTAATCTCAAGTCACGCATCAACAAATACGATTAGGCGCACTGACACGTGAAATCGAATCCCAACGTCAATTCATTTAATAGGCAGAATTCAATGGTCTCCCTTGCTACACAACTATTTTTTGATCTTTTGACGTTTTTTTCCTGCATTTTAAAGTGTCTTAAAGGGCTCAAATCATCCATTGAAGAAAAGCCAACCAATCCATCGCTAATTAGATAATGGACGTGCTCTGCAAAACTGTTGACCTAAGTGGCAACTTTTTAAATTTACTCATTGATTATTGAAAGACCATATGTGTCCCATGTCACTTGAACGTTTATTGACTTCAACGAGACGGTTTAACTTTTCGGAGGCGATGACACCATTGCCGTCACTGATGCCTTGTCTCCAGCTTGGGCGGATATTGATTTTGAAATTTAATTTCAACTTGTATTTGATCTGCTCTTCCACGTAAGAACTAACTAGGGATCGAAGGGGTGGTGTGTTCAGTTTTTCTCTTTGGTAAATTGGTTTGGAAGAAAGGAAGTTGTTCTTTACGTGAAAATGTCCTTTGGACAAATCTGCTGTGTTTGAGTAAATATCGGAAAACCAAGAACCGAAATACTCGAGTAAATACCCAATGTTCCCGGTTGGAGTGGATAATTATGTCAAATCACGTACGCTGAGACATCAGTAATTCGAAAAAAGGCACCCCATACTACCGAGGGGTGCTACTACTGGGAATACCATGCAATCAACCACTATTCAATTTCATGGTCTTGCAAATGATGACGATTTCGAAAATCCAGAGATTAAAGACGAAGGAAAACACCAAGATCGGACTTCAAACTGCCGGAAAGATATGGGATAAAGAAGGTAATCCTGATATTTCACTTTTTTGATCCACCACAACGAATCTCTATCTAAAAAAGAAAAACTATGTTATTTGAAGTCTATATAGCTAGCCAAGCTGAAGATTCTTGGCTAACCTGGGGATTGACAATGGAATTATGCTACGGCTCGGACTATCCTAATGGACATATACGATCTCACGTGTTTTCTTGTTACCCTACAACCAACCTTAGGTTAGGTTAGGTTAAAGAAGGGGAGTGTGATGGTTGAGCATCATTTCCACTCGGAGACTAAAGGGCCCATTGTGATTCCCTTCATTTGTGAAGTACACATATAATTAACGAATCCTATCACGTGGTGGCTGAAACCACCCCGTGCTCTTTATGAATTTTAGAAGATCCGATTTATCTGGATTTGCTGGGTCTGTAATGTCTGTAAAGAATCTTTGGGCCAGCGAGGCTAGGCGTCTATTCTGAAGAGTGGCAAAGCAGATGTTGGATCGTCTCAGTTTCTTCCTCATCGCCGCAGCTCCGGCAGAGATCGCTGAATCCCGAGTTCCATTTCCGGAAGATTTCTCCGATGGGACAATGTCCTGTGATCACTCCGACGAGCATACGGATTGAGTTTCGGTCCAGCGCCAAGAGCTTCTTTGTTTTTCCGATATTGAGCTCTGGCCACGATGATCTTGTCGTGACTGTCGTTTCTTATAAGCCAAGACGAGTTGGCTTCTTTTCTGCTTGTGTCATTTATGATCCGCTATAATGATGATAGCAGTGACGTATCCACTTCGCTGATGTCCATTTCAGACCTTTGCTGGCCAATTCGTCCGCTCTTTCGTTCCCTGCGATTAAGCTGTGGCCCGGGACCCAGCTGAGTTTGACTTTGTGGTGTCTGATGGACTTCAGTGAGTCCCGACATTTCATGACAGCCTTTGATCTCGTTATACAGGATTCTATTAACTTCAGTGCAGCCTGCCTGTCTAGATAGTGATATCCGATGGTGGGATATCGGTTACTTGTAGGTGTTTGGCTGCTTTCTGTATTGCTAGGATTTCTGCTTGGTGGACGTTGTACATACAAATCAGAGAATCTAAATGATTTTTGTTTGTGCAGGGTATCAGAGTAGAACCCGGTCCCAGTGCCCGTGCCCATTTTCGATCCGTCGGTGGAGAGGATAATCTCGTGGTCGTTGATCATGGCGTTTGACAGCCACTCATCTCTGTCGGGGAAAAGGATTGGTATCCTGAGATAGAAGTCATTTTGGGGGAAGATATAGTCGGTCGTAGCTGCGAGGCTACAAAAACCATGTTTCTTTCCCAGGTCATCTATTATTCTGAGTATGGCCGCATGTCCATAGTTGGCTTGTTTCCACAAAAGGCTTGACTCCCTTTGTCTAAGAGCGCTTTTTGATGCGCAGCCTTTTATAAATAAATCTTTAGAGGAGGAAGATGAACCCTGCTTGCGGCGTGTTCTCATAGCTCCCGTTGTACAAACAGCGGCTAAACATGCTCATATAGCTCATATACGAGTAGCTGCTAGCAGCACACCAGGCAAGGACCCCATAAGTTATTATAGGTCTGATGATTCTTGGTTACTCGTACGTACATCCAATGCATGATGTACGGGTGCAAGCTCCATCTTTTGCCGAAGGTCTTTTTGCATGCGTGAAAAGCATTCCATCCTTTTTTCATCCTTTCCTCCAGGTTCCTTTTCCAGGGAAGTTTGGGGTCAAGAATGGTGGCTAGATACTTAGCTTCCGCTTTCAGTTTGAATGGAGTGCCTTCTAACTTTGGGGCAGCAAATATCGGTATTTTCCTTTTCCTGGTAAACAAGACCAGCTCGGTTTTCTGGGGGTTTATTCTCTGTCCTGCCTACGAGGAGAGTTAATCCAACCCAGATTCCATTAGTTCGCTGGTAGTTGGTAGAAATGTACCTTTTATCAAGATAACTAGGTCATCCGCGTATGATATGGTCTTTCTGCCTTTCTCCATGAAAATTCTGATGATTTTGTTAACTGTAAGAAGTCACAGTAGGGAGGAGAGAACTCCCCCCTGTGGTGTGCCTCTAGTTGTTACTCTCCTTATAGAGCTGTGTCCACTGTCTGCATTGATTCTGTTATTTAACATATTTTCAATCCAGATTACAATGGATTTGTCTACTTTTATGTCTTCTAGAGCTGTTATTATGGCCTCTGTGTTTACGTTGTTGAAGTCCCCCTCTATATCGAGGAAGGCTGCCATTGTAAACTCTTTTAAATTTAAGGAGCTATCAATTTCACGGACAACACTATGCAGAGCACTTTCCACTGATCTGCTTTTAAGGTAGGCATGGTGAGTGTTGCATAAGTTGCGTGAGTTGATGAGTCCTCTGATGTATAGGTCAAGGAGTCTTTCCAAGGTTTTTAATAGAAACGACGAGAGACTAATTGGCCTATAGTCCTTAGCGGCCGTATGGGTTGGCTTACCTGCCTTAGGTATGAAAATTACCTTTATTTCTTTCCACTGTGTTGGGATTTACCCCGCCCGCAGGCAATTGGAAAAAATGCTTACAAGGTGGGGTCTGTGTTTTTTTGAAGTTTTTTGAAGCATCGCTGGTAAGATATCGTCCGGGCCCGGAGATTTAAAGGGTTTGAACGAATTTATTGCCCATGATACTTTATCCGTTGTGATAATCTTGTTTATTACTTCTTCGGTTGTGTGAACCGTAGGAACCGTCGTCTCGAAAGGGACTGTGATTTCAGGGGTTTTACAACCTGGGAAGTGGGTTTCAGTCAGCAGTTCTAGGGATTCCTGACTGGATTCTGTCCAAGAACCATCTGGTTTAAGGATGAATCCCGGGACGCAGAGGTCCTTGGATAGGATCTTCCTGAGCAGCTTCGTTGAGATCCTCTATTGATTCGCAGAAATCCCGCCAGGATTCAGATTTTGCTGCTCTTGTTTTGCTCTTGTATTCATTGAAGCTGGATTTGTAGTTATTCCAGTTTTCGGTTCTTTTAGTGATCTTTGCTCTATTGAATAGAGTTCGGGTCCTGGTCCTGAGTTGCTTTAGCTCTGTGGTCCACCAGACTGCGCTGGTCTTCCTGCGAGCACGCTGCAAAGGACAGGATTTGTTGAAAGCCGCTTTCAGAATTCTCACAAGATTCTCGACTGAATTCTCAATGTAAGTTGGATCGGGGTTAGTGATGGCTTGTTGCGGTACTAACCTGTTGGTTTGAGAAAAGATTCCAGTGTGTCTTTTGAGGGTTTCTGTTTTTCTTTGTTGACTTTAAGGTTGAAGAGTATTCGGCTGTGGTCCGAAAAGGAACAGTTAGTGGACACTCTCCAATTATCTACTCGGATAGATTTAGACTCACTTAGTAGAGTGGGGTCTTCCCTAACCCGGTTACGAAGCGTTGGTGTATTACCTTTGTTGCATACGTTGAGGTTTGTCGAGACTATGAAATCGAAAATGGACTCACCCCTTTTATTAATGTCGCTGCTTCCCCATTAAGTGTGGTGGCTGTTGGCGTCGCAGCCTTTCAATAGACACAATCCGCGTGACTTGGCATGCCGCACAAGTGTTCGTACTGCGCCTGGAGGGGCCCTCTTCATCGTATGGCAAGTTTTCCGGCGATAGGAGCAAAATTGATTTGTCCTGTTGTTCATATGTTGCCACAGTGAGGTCTCCATTACTGTATGTACTTAGGAGAAAAATGTTAAGGTATTTTTTGGCGACTATACAGATTCGTGGCTTACCTTCAATGTGTGGATAGTATAAATTGTATACCTTATACATTAATCCCTGAATTTTGTTCCTGCATCCACATATTCCCGCAGCATGTACATCATCAAGTCGTCGGTGCTTACAGTGGTGTAAATTAATTTGCACCACTAGTAGCCTCCTTTGACTTACCGCGTTCATTGGGGAGCCTTACCCTCAGGGTTCCCAGCCCGAACGCTCTGTATCAAGCTCTTTATTTTGCTTGTCAATTAGCCTCAATATGGACTCGTCCTTTTCGGGAACCGGTGAAGGGATCCATATTGAAGCCAACGTGCGTAACGGAAGCATCGAGCGAAGGATAACCTCGAGTTTAGCGTTCTGCCAGATTTCGCCGCAATTGTTGATTGTGCGCTGTAAGAATTCTAAGGACCTCTGGTTGTCACAACCGACGACTTTGATTCCTTTCTGCCAGTCTGCTCCGTCGAAGTTGATCTCTATCTGCGGTAAGCATCGCCTCCAGTATTCTAGCTTTGACTGTGAGCCAATTGTCGGATGTCATCTTCCCATAAGGGTTGGAACGGTCTACAAAGGCTATTTGTAGACTCATGGGGAAATTTAAGCTGACTGATGTTTTCGCCTTTTTCGCTTCCCTTAGAGACTCTTTCCAGGTGCGCGCACTCTTAACGTTCTGTTTCGATCCTGAGGCAGTGTGATCTTTGGATATGCTCGGTTACTGCGCGCTCTCTTCGACAGTGGCCGGTTGTGTTGGATGTTGTCGAATCAATTTTGGGACATTGGGTTTGATGGGGGCCGTGCTCGATGGCTTTTTCTCTCGCCCTGTGTCCGTTTTAGCAGCGTGAGTGGAGGTAATTTCTTCTCGAATTAGGCTACCTCTTTCTTGTGCTTCTTAACCAAGAATTTTTCGCGCTCGGTGAGCGTCTCTAGCCCTCATCTTCTTGATGTATTGCATCGACATCTTGTAGCCGTTCTTTTCCTTTTGGGCCGATGTTTTTGTCCTAACCGTTTCTTCAGGTTTGCCTGTGGCCTTAGGGTCCATCATTTCAAGCAGCTGAGCCTCAGTTTCAGAGTCCACTTGCATGGTGTTGCTTATCTGTGATGAAGCCAATGATTCCAACCTTAGTGAGCCAGGAGCGTGAGAAACATGGTCTCAATACATAGATCAATCATCAGTAAGCCAGAGCATCTGCAGGCAATTAGTGAACCCTTAATCACCTAATCAAGAACAACCGTCTTTCAGTTTCGCGGTCAATATCATCCGCTCTAGATTAAGAACGTGGGTCTTACAGGCTTCAGCGGTTGCGAATGTTAGGACATAATCAGGAGAGATGATTCTGCTTCAAGCTGTAAGGACTCATTCAATATGATGTGTTATTTTAAGTTTGGTACGATTGTTGAATTGTTAATACTCAAACTATTACCACTTTATAACTTATTGAAGTGGTAAACATTCACTACAACCACGTTAAAAAAATCTTCGCAACTCTTCAGCATTCACCGCCTTTGCGTCTATGGGATATTAATTCTATTAATGTCAACATCTTAAACAGGTTAGTGATGTAAAAACTCCAAGTTGTGTTCGCTCGGCAGAAATACTTAAAATATTGCATACGCATCTGAGAGACTAACTCAAAACCAAAGGATGTTCATTTTGAGACAAAATGAAAACAGGAATTGGTCTTATCCGCGATCACTTTGCACTATATAAGAAGTTCTGAAGCTTTTACATGCATGCTTACGGAGTCCAGGTGACAAAACAATAAAAGTTAGCAAATCCCACGCAACAACGTTCTTTTGGTGACTGGGTACTGGAGCTTTATCATTCGGATTTTAATTTTTAAGTTGCTCTTTACTTATGGGGAAAACTGCAAGTACCTTGCACATTTAGTACAATGTGGCGCAAAATTAATCACCCTATCGGAAGATGTTGTAGTTTTTGCAAATGACGTCAATCATATTTGACATTTGTGAACTAGACAACTGCAGTATACAAACAGTTAAGCAATGAAACGCTATACTCCGCAGGAGCGTGGAATAATTGTGTCGATGTTTTTGACCAATAATCCGTCGATGGCGTTAGCGCAGCATGAATTCCAAGGTCGATTGTCGCGCCAACTGGGCAAACATTCCGGCGCTAATCTACTCGACTCGAACAGGAGATCATGCATGGCCGGACTGGTCGCTCGGCAGAGAATATCAGGGCGGTGGCTGCCGATATCGCTAAGAACGAAGAAACATCACGAAACTCAGCGAATCGTAAGTCGAGAAAATGAAAGAAAGTGTTTTGGGTACCAACAGCCAGGGCACATAATAAGGAACTGTTCGTCAGAAAACGGACCATCGGGAGATGCTGTGAAGGGAAGGGACATGTTGTTACCGCGTTCATCGGCTTAGGCAGACACATTTGAGTCGGATGGACATTCTATATTCGTGTAGTTCGGCTAGAAGCAGGTCTCTACATTTAGCTGTACGATTACATACGAATAGAGATTTAAGAGTAAATTGATGGACACTTCTAGCGAGAAAAATTACATAGCTCGAGGCTAGCTCACTTGAGTATTGTTCATTGAAATAACGATCCACTGGTTATGTTCCGCCATAGCAAGACCTATGCACCCGCAGTATGGTTGACAACTTAACCAACGAGGATTAGGAGGAGGAGGTGGAGGAGAATGTTGAGCAATTGGGGAGCTATATAGTAAAAGAAGTTGTTTTTAGGTTGCCGAACCAGGACAGACTGACCACTGGGAAAAGACAATGCGACTTTTACACACTGCTCTAACCAGAGAATGTGCAAAGTCAGCATTATGTTTTCTCGGAAAGAGATAAGCGTCCTAGGGATGCAAAGCAGACGACGAGGCGGATATCGGATTCGTGAGCAAACGGACCGAGCCTCCACGGGTGATCTACTATATCGCATAGTAGTCTGACGAGCCAATAGTGCGCAATGTTATGTATTTAGGTAGGTTAATTTACTAGCTGGCTTAGATTATTTACCTCAGAAAATATCTCAACATACCTTCCTTGGGTGTTGTCTGGCCTGAGTCTTGAAGCCAGTTAGAATTTTATGTGAATTTTAGTGATTTCAGGGCAGGGAAGCAGAGATACAATTCTTGTAATGGAATCTGATAGCGGGTCAAACCCGTTATAGGTAGAGTTGCCATTGAGGTTTGGACTTCTATAAAGAAAACATTAGGAATTAAATGCTTATGGACTTGAAAATTTGAATGAAATGAAATTAAATTCCTGATTGGAACAATGATCCGTAATTCAAGAGTTTTCATAAAACTCTTACGACCATCGAACGACATTGAATGTAGGTTCAGTCACATTATCAACTTACTTCCCTGGCCTAAGTTTTCTCCTAATGTATTGAACTTGCGTTTCGTTTTTTATTTTGTTCACATCTTCTTCATTCAGCAAATTTTTGTCTAGCCCTTTTTAAACTCTTTCTGACTACTACATAAAAACTAGTTTCTTGCTCTATCCCTTTGCTTATTAAATTTTCATGAGTTCCATTTCCTTTTATATATTATTTCAAATCAATTAATCTTACATCGCGTCTTCCTTCCAAAGACAATATGCTTTGGATTCCGTGGAATAACTTACAGGAATGTATTCCTTGCATTTTGGCTCGAGTTATGCTCACTTAGGGTCATTCGTTAACAAGCCAGATTTTATATTTCTCACTGAAATATGGATTTTTGATTTTTATGTGTTTCTATCGACTTCATGAAAAGAGTAAGGCTGTTTTCATTGAGGAATTGAGTTTGCTTCTGAGTAATGAAAAGGCGAAGAATCTTTTCTTTTTTTTCAGTTCAGTTCAAACGTTTAATCGCGACGGTCGTACTTTTGTTTGACTAACTATGAACTCTAATTGCATTAAGTGTAAAAACCCAGCAACCGTTGATAGTATTTCATGTGGTGTCTGTGGTTTATTATATCATTATGTCTGCATTAAAATTAAAAGATCTGACGTTAATATCATCAAATCAAACAAAAACATTTTCTTTAAATGTGACGAGTGCATAAGTAGAACGCTATCTGCTTGCTTTGATAACTTAAATTAAATTATAAATCAATTTAATCGAAGTGTCAATGATATCAGAAATGACTTTTCGCGTTTGATAAACTTAAACACTATTGGTGATAATTCTGTTGGGCTAAGTAATATCCCTGATCGTAGTAGAGAATTGCGTGTAACAACCATAAATCAAAGAAAAGAAAAATCTGTGGAATCCCATTCTGGCATTAAAAATAAATGTTCGCCTACTGTTTTGAAAGTGAGTGCAAAACAAAACAAAAACTCTCCATCGGCTATACGAAACAGTTTGGGTAATGCTCTACGGGGCAAAGTCCAGCAAACTCCCACCTCTGATACACTACATGCTCAAAGTAATAATAGTCAACCAGACACAGTCGATGCTCCACTGGTTCTATTAGCTGAACCTTCAGCTGTTAATGATTTGGAGGTTGATGACACTAATGTTGTTGCTATCGTCACCAATGAAGATGGGCATGCTCTGAGTATCGTTTCTGTTACTTTGCCCCCAGATGTCTTGGCTAATGAAAAAACGTATGCTGATGCTGAAAAAAACAATAATGTAAGCAGAAAAAATGATAAGTTGAATTTAGGGAAACGCAGCAAAACAAATATGAGTATGCAGCGGGTAACCATCGGAAGTGATCACAATACACCTCTTAATGCGGTTCTCGCATCCAAATGGTTGCATTTATCTAAATTTCGCGCTGATACGAATCCAGAAGATATAATCAAATTTATCTCTAGTAGAACCGATATCCCAGCTGGTCATTTTAAATGCTTTAAACTGACTAAAAAAGGGATTGCTTCGTCGGATATTAAGCATGTAAATTTCAAGCTTGAGTGTGCCAGCTGACTGTTTCAACTCGATCCTTAATGATCCCTCAATTTGGCCGTTTTCAGTCAAAGTAAAGAAATTTATTAACCGACCAAAAAACGAGGACATCGCCTCGATGACTGCAACTTAATAAGAGGAATCAAAGGCGCTGCTGTTTTTTCTGAAAAGGGAGCGTATGATTTTCCGTCATCTACTCATACATCAATCAACATTATCAATCAAAAATCGTCAATTTGTAAGGACAATTTATTATTATATTATCAAAACGTAGGAGGTCTAAGAACAAAAGCAGATAGTATTTTTATATCGTCCTCTTCGGGCTTTTATGACATTATCATTATAACTGAAAGTGGTATAAATGAGAGTTTTCTAACACCTGAGATTTTTGATACTAGCATATACGACGTATTTAGGAAAGATCGTAGTTACCTGCTGACTGGAAAAGAGAAGGGTGGTGGTGTTCTGGTTGCGATACGATCTGTCTTACTATGTAGACAGATTGAATTGGAATCAAATTCTTTACCATCGGCCTCTAATCTAGATGTTGATCAGGTGATAGTTAATATAAGATTAGATGATAAAAATGAATTGTATATTATGGTTAGCTACATTCCACCTAAGAGTTCTCTTGATCTTTACAATTTACATCTTTACAATTTCAGTTCTGTTCTAGACAAATTGAATAATAATCAGCATGTATTGTGTGCTGGTGAT
Organism: Merodon equestris; assembly: GCA_958301585.1. Taxonomy (NCBI): domain Eukaryota; kingdom Metazoa; phylum Arthropoda; class Insecta; order Diptera; family Syrphidae; genus Merodon; species Merodon equestris. The sequence continues at coordinate 48,099,850 of OY284415.1, read as the reverse complement.
TTTAATTTAGGTAACGTTAAATGGGTACACGATTTAGATGAAAAGCATCTGATACCGTTTGATGTTAATACTCAAATTGAAATATCGGTTATAGACTTTTTCAGTCAATATAATTTAATTCAAATTAATTGCTATCCTAACGATTTTAATCATATACTTGATTTAATTTTTGTTGATAAAGAAATGAATGTACTTATTGATAAATCAAACTTTCCTATGTTAAGAAATTCCATTTTTCATCACGCTTTAGATATAAACTTAAAGCTTTTCAGATACTTAACAAAAACAAAGTTATGTAGTACTCTTGTGTATAATTACAAAAAGACAGATTTTGTAGCATTTAATGGGTTTTTATCTACTCATCCGTGGGATACCATCTTTAAATCCACAAACTTAGAAAATGCGTATACTTCTTTTGTCGAAGTTCTAAAATGTGGTATAGAGATATTTGTTCCTAAAAAGAGATCCAAAAGTAATCGTAATCCTACTTGGTTCAATAAAAGGCTTACAAATTTAAAAAATCAAAAAAATAAGGCTTATAAATTGTACAAGCTCAATAGAGAGAACCCAATGCTTCGCGTTAATTACTTCACCAAGCAGCGTCAATTTGACTGCCTTAATAAAATATTGTACCGGAAATACATCATATCATCGGAATCTAAACTTAAAAACGATAGTAAGCATTTTTGGAGCTACATTAATACGAAACGTAAGACGAATAGTCTTCCAAACTGTATGTCCTACTCTGGTACAACGGCCTGTGATATACATATGATCTGTAACTTGTTTGCGAATTACTTCCAATCCGTTTACTCCTCCGTCTCTCCTTATGATTTGCCTCCCGAAGTTTGTGAAATTTTTGACATAGGGTCTCTTTGCCTTAACATATCCGAGGTTGAAGAGGCCTTACTTTAAATTGACTCAAGCAAGAAAGAAGGACCAGACGGGTTCCCACCTATATTATTGAAAAGTTGTGGGAAGGTGTTGGCTAGGCCACTTACGTACTTATTTAATATGTCTCTTGCTATTTTTTGGATGAATGGAAAATTTCATTCCTTTCCCCAGTCTTTAAATCTGGTTCTTAGCAAGATATAACAAATTATAGGCCTATTTGTAAAATATCTGCCATCCCTAAATTATTTGAAAAAATTGTGTACAATAAGTTGTTCTTCCTTGTCAAGGAACATATATCTGTTTTTCAACATGGATTTATGTCAGGTAAATCAACCGCAACAAACCTATCCATTATTACAAATTACATAACCATGAACTTTATCAATAAGTCCCAAACAGATATCATATTTACAGACTTTGCAAAAGCCTTTGATCGGGTAAATCATTCTATTTTGTTGCATAAATTGTCCTGCTTGGGATTTCATTCCAACTTTCTTGAATGGATTGAATCATATCTAATAGGTCGACATCAAATTGTTAAAATCGACCATCATTTATCTAAACATATTCGCGTTCCATCTGGTGTTCCGCAGGGTAGCCATTTGGGCCCGTTGCTTTTTCTCCTATTCGTAAATGATATCCCATCCATATTTCAAAATTCGCACTGTTTGCTTTATGCGGATGATCTGAAGATATATCGGAAAATATCATCCGAATATGATTGTTTTCTTCTTCAGGAAGATCTGGAAAAATTAACTCAATGGTGTAAACTAAATCATCTATTCTTGAATGTTTCGAAATGTCAGGCCTTCTCTTGCTTTAGAAGTTTCACACCAATAAATTACAGTTATAATGTTGATGGTATTCACATTGAAAGAGTAAGTCGTAAAAAGGATCTGGGGGTTATTCTAGACTCCAAACTCACGTTTATACCTCATATAGATTATATCATAAGTAAAGCTTACTCTATGCTTGGATTTGTTAGGCGGAACAGTAAGGAGTTACGGATCCATATGCATTAAAATCCCTCTATATCTCACTCATAAGGTCCATTCTTGAGTATTGTAATACAGTTTGGAATCCATATTACACAAACTCATCTGCAAGAATTGAGAAAGTTCAAAGAAAATTCACTAGATATGTTATGTACAAGTTAAACTGGAACATTGAAGTGCCGTCTTATGAAACAAGATGTATGTTAATTGGATTACAATCGCTTGAAAAACGACGTAAATATTTTGCTATCATGTTTGTAAGGGATATATTAACGTATCATATCAAATGTCCTTTACTTCTCACTTTAATAAATTTGCATACTCCCTCAAGAAATTTACGTGAATCCTTTATATTTTATGAGCAATGTGGGCTGATCCAGGATAGATCAGCGGTACCGCTAATCTTCCACGTGGCCCGTAAATCTGTGGAGCGGCGGCTCCTCTACGAACATGATGTTGCGCTCCGCGAGCCTGAGCGCCTCAGGTTTAGTAAATCAGTGTCGCACCAAGATCGGGGAGACGTCGTCCGACAGCATCAATGCTTTTGGTGGCTGGAGCAGACTGCGTCAGTGGTTAACTTTAATAGGTCAGCCTCTTTAAGGCAAAGCTTGCCATATGCCAGTGGCAGGCTTGCATAGACTAGGGTAGATTAGAAGAGGTTAGAGTAGGTTAGGATAGGTTAGGACAGGCTAAGGCAAGCAAGGGTGGCTGAAAGCTTACTTTAGATTTAGCTGTAATTAAAAAAACAAAAAAAAACAAAAAATATCACAAAACAATAATGAAAAGAAGATATATTATACATACAAAAGGTATATTACGTATGTATTTTTGTATATATATTTTAGTTAAGGTAGGGTTAAGTTGTTTTTAGTTATAAGTTTTTTTTATATAAAAATGATCTGATGCTAAGTTTTTAAAAAATATCACTTTTCTTAGCCTAAGTTGTTTATTTATTTTAATTATTGCAAATTAATCATAAGGCCGAAAGGCATCGTCTTAAATTGTTCTGTTTGCTTTAGAGTGTCCGTATAGGGCCAGTAAGGTATTTTATGTTAGTTGTTATGTAAGCTAGTTTTAAGCATTTTTGTCTAGGGTAAGTGTGTTCTTAATATATAAAAACAAAAATGAAATAAAATAAAAAAAAAAAAAAAAAAAAAAAAAAAATTAGCAATTCCATCGCACTAACTACGGCCGCAATGAACCAATCTCGCGTTGCTTGAGAGAAGCTAACTTAATTTGTAATAGCATTGATCTTTTTGCTAATTGTACACGAGACACATTTAAATCGATGGTTCTAGATTCACTAGCTAGTCAGGTCAGATAGCTTTAGTAATATCTTATTAATCAATTTATTGTTTTGTTACCCTAATTCTGATGGATGAAGATAATAGTTAATATAATTAGTTAGTACTTATGGTATTATATAGATTAGAGTGTTAATATTCTTGTAAGTAGTCTGTAAGAGAATTATAAATCTCTGCTTGATGAAATAAATAAATAAATAAATAAATAAATTAAAATAAATTCTAGGTGATATAAATTTAAATATTCTAAATGACTCTCCAGATGCTTTTAATTATATCTCCATACCGTCGGCAAATGGGCTTGAAACCTGCTTCCTTGTCCCTATTGGACTTACTCACTCCACACGGTACCTGTATTGATCATATTTTCGGAATATGTAAACGAAATCCTAAAATATCCCTGATTTGTTCCATATCCGATTACAAGATTTCTGATCACTGCATGACCGGTTTAATATTTCTTTATGATAAGACCAAGAATACTTCTGCTGCTTTTGATAAATTTTTATTGATATTGAAAGGTCATGTCTCCACTTGTCTCGCCATAAGAAAAAGACATTGTAAATTAAAGAGACTTAAGCCTTGGATGTCCAAAGCCTTGCTTATAAAAATTCGTAACAAAAACAAACTTCGATTAAAATGTAAAAAACATCCAAATAACGTTCAGCTTCGAAATCTTTATGTTCAAGTTTGTAAAAATATTGCTACTGAGATACCGATTCTTAAGGAAAGCTACTATATCAATTAATTTCAAAGAGCTAAAAACAACTTGAAAAAAGAATGGGCAATTGTGAATGAACTTCTCAATAAAAACGTACCTCCTAGCCCACCATCTTGTATAACCTTTAAAAACAAAGACATTCAGAATTTTACTGAAATGGCTAATGCTTTTAATGAGCACTTTACTAGCGTTGCTTCACTTACACTTTTGAATGCGGGCTTTAACAACAATTTCTGTTCAAATGACTGTTTCAGCAGGGAAAAAAACCAAGTCTCCAGTTTCTATTTTGAACCAATCTCGTCCTTTGAAGTATTTAGAGAAATAAAATTGCTTAATAATTCTAACTCATCTACGAGGAATAGTTGGTCCAACAGTTTTATCAAAAAAATTTCATATAACATTGCCGTTTTCAACAAAAGCATTAATGGTGGTAAATTTCCAGATTCCCTAAAAATTGCTGAGGTTATACCTGTTTTAAAGAAAGGCGATAGCAAAAACTTAAACAATTACAGGCCAATATCCCTTCTTCCTATGTTTTCAAAAAAATTTGAAAAACTAATTAAAGCTCGAGTTGTGACGTTCTTAGAAAAAAAAAGTTCTTTAGTGAAAACGAGTATTGATTTAGAGCGGGTAAATCGACTGAGGATGCTCTCTTAAATTTCACCAATTTTAATTATGATAGCATTAATAAAAGAAAATTTACAGCCGCACTTTATATAGACATAACAAAAGCGTTTGACACCGTAGACCACGAAATATTACTAGAGAAATTAAAAGAAGCGGGCTTCAGAAACTTCGTGCTCAGCTGGTTCTCTTCATACTTACCTTAACAACCGAAACAAATAGTCAAAATAGTAGACGAATTCAGTCAAAGTGCAGTGGTTCGTATTGGAGTACCTCAAGGATCAGTTCTTGGTCCCATCCTTTTCTTGATATACATCAACTCAATTTTTAGCCAAAGCAGGATATGCGGATGACATTGTTTGCTCTTATTCTAATCACTCCGTTATGGACTTAATTGCTAATATCTGCTACGACTTAGAACAAACTAGTCATCAGTGACAAAACCAAAATTATGTTTTTCAATGTATCAAATAACTTCATTGAATTCTCCAATGTAACTTATCATAGTATTAATAGCCAACGCGTGTTACTAAGTAGTAATACTTGGGGTAAAAGCAATTGTTCCAACACATTTAACACTGATATAGGCTGCTCTTCTAAATGCTTTGTTATTGAAAGGGTATCAGTTTTTAAATACTTGGGACTTGTAGTTGATAGCGGACTTAATTGGGGTGCGCATACTGTTATACTAAGAAAACATTTGTTAAAAGCCACGAACACAATGTACCACTTAAGGTCATACTGCTCCCGTAAACTTCTAGAAATTATATAATATAGTTTGGTACAATCGAAACTGCAATATGGTCTGGTATGCTGGGTGGTACTCATGGGAATAAAATGCAACCATTGATTGTTGTCCAGAAACACATTATGAGAATTATGTGGAGAAAGGGACGTATGGAGAACAGCTTTCCACTCTTTTTTAACTCAAAGATACTTCCTCTTAAGCACCTTTACTTCTACAAAGTCTTAAAAATATTTTTTTTGAGAAGTGGGTACTCACTTAATCGTAGTTCCACTGTTCATAGACTTCGTAGCATCGATCTTAATCTGGCCGTTATACCACCACACAACACAACTCATTTTCTTAATTTTTTTACGTCCGTAGCGCCTAGACTTTTCAATAAATTACCATTAGCATTAAGGTGTACTACAAATTCATTTCCTTTCAATCGAGGGGTTAACTGGCTTTTTAATTTCAACTTAAATGAAATAAACAACTTGCTAAGCGTGTTATATTAAAAATTATTTTGTGATGCAAAAATTGTTTTTAAATGTTGAGAATTGTACCGTTATTGTGTCTTGTAATAAGCATAATTACCCCACTATCACTAACAATATTCTAATATATTCCTGTTTGAGATGATACATTCGACACTAATTCCTTGAACAGAGTGTATCTACTTATTCTCCATTAATTAATGCTTTCAAACAATGAAAAACACTTTGCATTTCTTATATAAAATTTCTGTTTTTTTTCCATAAGTAACTTAAAAGTTCTGTAACATTAAGTATAATATATTATGTACATATGTATCTATTTATTGAACTGAAGAAGAATAAAGTTGTCATTAAAGAAAAAAAAAAAAAAATGTCTTATTCAAGATGAAACCTGGTTTGACAAAAGTGACTGACGATTTGTACTCGACCTATCCTATTTCTTTCTAACGCCTTATTATTATTAACCGCAGTAGGCAGAAATTTGAATAAGTCCGGCTCAAAGAAATTTTGGGAAATTTTCTTCTCTACCAGGGTATGGTTCATATGCTCGGCAACGCAGTTCTCTTGTGACGAATGTTCTCCGGCTACCCACTGTTTAATGCCGTCATTGCCCAAAAAGATCCAAAAGTTCATTACTCCTTTCCATTATTCGAACAGCTTGAACCTTACGAATTATCCCTTTTTCAACAATATTCTTGAAATACTTAAAAATTCGTTTTTTTGTATCAACCAATAAACCAAAACAATCCGCCACAAGTCCGTAAATATAGACACTTGCTAACAGGTTCGCACAAATTCGTGTGTATACTCGCCCAAACGCAAAACAGTTGGCCTAGTATTGTATTTTTCATCACATACATTTTCCAATGTGTGGTTATTATGCAAAATGAATAAAGATGTTACATTTTTTTTTCTTAATAGAGTTCATTCGAACAATAAATGTGTTTTGCCACAATTTGTAAATGTAAACCTTTGTTATTAATATCGCGATTCCGGAATAAACTCATTGTTTTTAAAGCAAGTACAGCACCTTAACTATAGACAGAACTAGTTAAGACGAATGTAATGAGCCCATACTTAATAGGTTTACTAATAGGCAATCGTCTCCTACCTTCGAGTTCCATGATCAGAGTACCAGCTCAGTAGTATCAGCATACATGGGTGTTTCAAATGTTAGGTCGCAGATATGTTTGAAAGTAATGTAAGTACCCATTGTGTCTAAGATCTAGAGTTGCGCAAAATAGTTCCAATCCCGGAACGAGCATGGAACGTTTCCTTTCCCAGTCGGAACTAGTATGGTAAGAGAGATCCATATCCGATCCTTCATACCTAATTCGTTCACGAAACACGGAACGAATTGCCTGTACGAGTATGATTGCGGACATTATTGTTTGATCACTCTTCTGCTATTCCAGTTCCAGTGTGTGAGTGTGCATAAACTGTTCGAGCTTATCGCTACATCAATGTACACGATATTTATTCACATTTTGTTTTTGGTTGTCTACTACGTAGTATAGAGTCCGCCAAATAACTTTTTTTTTTTTTGCAAATGCTATAGAAAAAACTACTGAATATTTTCTCAAATTTCTTTTTTTATTTGAAAGTACAATCCTTCCGGTTAATAATGGAAAATAATTTCATTCAAATGGCTGCCTCGGCTGGCCATGCAGTAGCCTACACAATCGGTCTAATTTTTAAGCACATTATCGATTGTGTGCAGCTGTATTTCACCAATGGCTTCACGAATATTGTCCTTTAAAGCGTCAATTGTCTCTGGCTTGTCGGCGTAACACTTATCTTTGACGGCACCCCACAAATAATAGTCCAACGGTGTCAAATCGCAGCTCCGAGGTGGCCAAACGACATCAGCTCTGCGGCTGATAATGCGATCTTCAAAAACAGGGCGCAGAACATCGAGTGTAGCTTCGGCTGTGTGGCACGTAGCGCCTTCCTGTTGAAACCAAATGTTGCCAATATCCTTCTCTTCAATTTTTGTGAACAAAAATTCGTTCAACATGGCCCGATAACGATCGCCATTGACTGTAACGGCCACTCCTTGCTCATTTTCGAAGAAAAATGGCTCAATTATGCCTCTGGACCAAAATCCGCACCAAACAGTGGCTCGTTTTGGATGCACCGGCGTTTCAATGTATGCGTGCGGGTTTTCTGTGCCCCAAATGCGACAATTTTGCTTGTTTACATACCCGCCAAGATCAAAATGAGCTTCATCTGAAAAGATGATTTTTTTGGCAAAATCGGCATCTTCTGTAAGTCGATGGCAGGCCCACTTAGCGAAGCGTTGTTCAAGCGTATGCACAACCATATTCGTTCAGCGGAAGGATAAAACTAATTATCTGTCAAATCAGACATGAGCTAAGTGTTACCATTCACGAAATAAGCACTACTTGAAAAAAAAAACGTTAGATGGCGGACCCTTTATAAGACATATTCGATTGCATTTATCTTTCTTTTCGTTTTGTCTATGATTACGTTGTTCTACAACATAGTCCTACGGCCGCGTTATTCGGACGTTCGGCTGGGTTGTATAATATGAACGCCGCTATTCATATTGATGAATTTTTAGGTTGAATGGAACTATGGACATGTTTCGTTCAGTTTGAGGAACGATCGGAATTTTTTCCGACTGAGGACATAGTTCCTGGAACTATACATGTACTAAACTACCCAACTCTACTAAGATCCCTACCACAGCTAACAAAAAGTGATAATAACCTTGAAACACTTGTACAGATCTTCATAAATTGTAGCTAAGAACTATTTCGATCACAATAGCTTTCAAACAAAAAAAAATCATCAAAATCGGTCCATTCGTTCAGGAGCTACGATGCCACAGACAGACACACAGACAAACAGACAAACAGACAAACACACAAACAGACAAACACACAAACAGACAAACAGACACGTCAAACTTATAACACCCCTCTTTTTGCGTCGGGGGTTTAAAAAAAACCTTTCGGCATATGATATTGCAAAAAAAATGGAAATATCACGGTCTTCAGTGCGAAATATAATTAATTTATTCAAGAAGATCGGTAATGGGAACCCACTGAAGAAACCCGGAAGGCCAAAAATTGCTACCGATCGTGACAGGAGGGCTTTGAGAAAGATCCTAAAAAAGGATTGTCGTACTACGTCGGCAAATAACACATTAAAGTGGAAAAATATTATTAAAATGCAAGTTTCAAGAGACATCTGTATTCGAGTAATTCAGAGAATGGGTTACAAATGTTGTAAGGTAGTTTTTACTATTTGTATTTTTATTTTATTACCGTTGAAAATAATTTTTTGTTACAAACCGTCACTTAGGCAAAAGAAAAACCACTTTTAACTCCTTTGCAAAAAAAGAAGCGCTTAAGGTGCCCCGTGACTATCAAAGCTGAACCTGGGGGCAATGGAGAAGTGTAATATGGAGCCGATTGGAGACTCGCGATCAAGAGTCTTACGAACTCCAGCTGAAGCATTTCACCCAGATTGTTTTCGAAGAAAAACAAAATTTACGGCTACAGTAGTGGTCCGGGGATGTATGCCAGCACAAGGCGTGGGAAACCTTTGCTTCATCGATGGCACTGTGAATGCCAGTAGATACCAAGACATCTTAGAGCACCAACTCTTACCCTCGATTCCAAGGCTCCAAACGGAAGATGGTCACTTTACATATCAGCAAGATGGGGAATCATGTCATACTGCCAAGTGAAATAAGAGCTGGCTCCAAGAACAAAACATTCCAGTCTTAACGTGGCCTGCAAATAGCACCAACATGTCTTCAATTGAGATTTTGTGGGAAAAATGGAAAAAGCGTTTAAAATAATCCGGCTAAGAACTTAAATAAGTTAAAAGAAAAAATCCAAGATGTTTGGGATGGCATAACCCGAATATTGCTTAATTTAGTGGAAACACTCCCAAGTCGAATCACGGCCGTTATTAAAAACAAAGGTGACGTCACTCAATGGTGAAGCTCGAATATTTGTATTGGACCAACTATTTTGCGTAATATGCGTTGTTATAATTTTGTTTCTTCACTCTGTAATGTTTTTAAATGTGTATGTCTAACACTTATAAAAAATCGAAAACAATTTTGAATTACTTTATTTAATTTAGAATGTCAGTCTTTTAATAGAACCTTATAAGAAGAAATATTATCTAGGCCAACTATTTTACAACTATTGTTTTGCTGTTATACATTTAGCTCCACACCATACGAGTACATCTGTTTATTTTTTTCTAGAAAGCCCGTGTTCAAGTGTTCTTACCTTCTATGTCATATTTTCAATGCATTTATATTTTTGCATCCTCCATTTTCACTTCGATTTTGTTACAAAAATCTGTTTTTATTTCGGTTTTTACTAAGTACATATGTAGATACCGGATAGATATAATCCGGTGAATTTCATTGCTTTTAAAATAGTTTTGCCTAAGTTTGAAACATTTTTCGAGTAGTATTTCCTTATGTCTTCTATCTGTGAGGAAGAAAAGGTGGAGGATAAAAAGGTGAAAACCCATGCCGTTCCAAGACCAGCAGGTCTTTGAAAACAAGATATTGAGGAGAATCTTTGGTGGGCAACAGGACAATGATATAGGCGAATATAGTAAACTACACAATCAAGAACAGGATCGAGTAACAAGCATTGTCCGAGTTATAAGAGACTACGATGATATATTGAAAAGTTCTCGGCTCGAAAGAGAAATGGTGTTCCAGTTAGCGAAAATATATGTTTCCTGCCTATGTATGGCCTTAGTTCGTATGAAAAGTATCAACTTGTTCTCTGAAGGGATTAATATTCACGAAGTTTGGCAATAGACGTCTTGTGTGCGCATCGTTAAAACGAATAAACTTAAATATCATGCGGTCATAAAATTCTTCGTTTTGGATGGATTAACTAATAAGGAAATTGATTAGAAGTTGACGAAAGCTTACGAAAACTCGGCTCCATCGATATCAACGATTAAAAAATGGGCAGCTAGACGTGATTGCACATACTTCGAAAATGACCCACATGCAGGGCGGCTATAAACCACAACCACACCGAAAACCGACGAAAAAGTGCATACATATGTCTCATATGTCTCGTATTGGATAATAAGCGAGTGAAGGTGAGTGAAATAGCTGAGGCTGTTCGGAAGGAAGGTTGCAAAAACAGCAGCAACCTTTGGAGCACTACATGCCAGAAAGGAAAAAGCAGTCCAAGCAGTGGTTGGAAGCCATTGGTTCGGCGCACAAAAAAGCAACCGAAAGGTCACGGCCAGGGTGTTTTGGGGCGTTTGGGGTTTTTAGGGCGAAAGGGATACTTTTGGCTGATTACATAAGCAGAACAATTCACTCGTGCAGGGACGGGTTAAGAATATCCCTGCAGCGATACCTATCGCTTGTCGTAAAAGGCGACTAAACAAAGGTAAACAAAAATCACATCTAGGCAATTTAGAAAACACCAAGGTGAGCCTAGGGACACATATACCACCATTAAACTGCCCCACAAGTGTGCATGCAAATCAGTGGGTTGACACGACTGGAGATCACCGGTGTTGTAAGAGTAAGATCAATCAAAAAAAAATAAAAAATCTGGGGCATGCCCGTGTCAAAAAGGAAGGGAAGAATGAAAACGGTCAAACCGTAGCATTATGGAAAAGAACGCTAAAAGGAAACGCACTACCCCGCCAGGCACTACTAATGGTCGTGATCCTGGGACGAGCAGCAATGCTCGGGTCAGAGCTATAGGATTTCCGGGGGATAGCAAAGTAATGCAACGGCGTAACCCACATTTAAGAGTCGCGAGTTGGAACGTTGGAAGCATGAGTGGGCGCAGCTATGAGTTTGAAGAAATGATGGTTAGAAGGCGAGTAGACATCCTGTGCGTACAAGAGACGAAATGGTGAAACACCGGTAATCGGGCACGTTTCTTGGACGTTAAAACAAAAGCCTACAAGATGTTTTACTATGGATTGGAACAAGGAAAAAACGGAATCGCCATCATCCTTGCGGCAGAGTTACTTGGCAACGTTTTAACCATTTCAAAGTCCAGTGACCGTTTGATGGCTCTCAAATTGGTGATGCATGGTGAGGTGTGGAACATCGTAAGCGCATATCCCCTCAAGTAGGATACGAACAAAAAGAAAAAGATGCATTCTGGCTAGATTTCCACAACCTTGTCAAAATCATCCCAAAGGAAGAGCTTTTGTTTGTTGGGGGAGATTTAAACGGACATGTCGGGAAGACAAACGAAGACTATGAAGGCTACCACGGAGGGCTGGGATACGGCACCAGGAACTCTTCAGGTGAAGATATCCTAAACATGTGCAAGTCGTACGGTCTTATACTGCTAAATACCATGTTCGTCAAACAAAGCCGGCATCTGATCACTTATAGCAGCGGCGGAAATGAAACTCAAATAGACTTTGGTATCCAGTTTCATGAAACCACGAGTTAAAGATTGCAAAGTGATCCTGGGAGACGCGATCGCCCCTCAACACCGTCTCCTCCTGACTGAATTTTTTATGGATGCGAGAAAGAAGTCAAAGCAGCAAACGAAGGTGTCTGAGAGAATCAAGTGGTATAAGCTGGATAAAGGAAAAGGCGAAGCTTTTATTACCATCATGGAAAACTTTCTCTCTTCCATTATCGATGAGGTCGGAAATGAGGAGTGCAGAGCACAAGACATGTGGGATTCCCTACAACAATCTGGCCTGGAGAAAGCCAAATCACTGCTCGGAAAATCTAAAGGCCCCTGCCAACACGCAAAAGAAACCTGGTGGTGGACAGACGAAGCCAAAGCAGTGATACACGAAAAGAAAATGGCTTTCCAAGCTTGGTCAAAGTGCTCTTCTACTAATGGAGAGGAAAAAGCTCGCCGTGAAAAGGTATATAGATATTGCAAAGGTATCGCGAAGAAAAAATGCGCCGAATTCAAAGCGAAAAGCATGGAAGGCCTCTATCAGGAGTTGGAAGAAATATCGTCTTCCGCGTCTGACAGGAACCAGGCTACCCAGGAGCTTCGACAAAACAATTTGAACAAAGGAGCAAATATCTTTAAGATAGCCGCCCAGAGAAGAAGAAATGCTCAAGAGATTCGTTTCCCAAAGTTTATTAACAATGCTGAAGGCCAACTCCTTGTGGAAGACGAAAAAATTCTCCACAGATGGCGACAGTATTGCGAGGAACTTCTGAACGAACAGTTTCCCCGAGTGTACTTTCCAAGAGCCGCCCGGAATCATGCCGAAATATCCGACATCACAGTCGAAGAAGTTCGGTACGCGGTTAAAAACTCCAAGAAAATAAAAGCAGTTGGGCCGGACGGGATACCCTCTGAGTTCTGGAAAAAGATGGGAGACATCGGGTCTAGATGGCTCATGATTCTTATCTCCAAACTTATGAGAGGCGACACTATGCCTAATCAATGGAGGGAAAGCTATCTTCTTCCATTGCACAAAGGAAAGGGTGATACGCGAAATTGTGATAACTACCGTTCTGTCAAGCTGATGTCGCACACCATGAAGATCGTTGAACGGGTATTAGATAGCCGACTGCGAAAAATAATACGACTATCTGATGACCAGTGCGGGTTTGTCTCGGGTAAATCAACAACAGATGCAATCCAAAGTATAAGGGTCATGATGGAAAAGCATCGTGATTCTTCAAAGGACTTGCATATGGTGTTGGTTGATTTCGAGAAGGCCTTTGACCGGCAACCAAGAGATCTTTTATGGGTAGCGCTAAGACAAAAAGGAGTTCCAGAAACCTACGTGCGAGTGATCATGGACATGTACAAGAGAGCAACGACAAGAGTAAGATGCACCGCAGGAGTCACCGAAGAGTTCGCAATCAAAGTCGGTGTACACCAAGGGAGCGTGCTCAGTCCACTGGTCTTTATAGCAGTCCTTGATTGCTTGCTTGAAGGAAAAGTGACGGACCCCAATGTGCACCAGCTATTCTTTGCTGACGATGGGGCCATTATAAGTGATGATCAGGCGTCCCTACAACGAGCACTTGATGTGTGGGTGGACATTTTTGAGGGACACGGGTATCGTATTAGTTCAAAGAAGACAGAGTATCTGTGCTGCCCATTCTCTGACCCTCATCAGCCTATTCCAGACATTTACTTGAATGGAAGAGTGCTTCCCAAGTGTGAAAAGTTTAAATATCTGGGATCTATGATTAATAAAGAAGCAACTTGTGATGACGACATCAAACATCGCGTAAGCGTAGGGTGGATGCAGTGGCGGAAAAACTCCGCCATCTTCTGTGATCGAAAAATGCCCCCAAAGCTGAAAGGAAGGCTCTACACTTCAGTTGTACGTCCGGCGCTCACATACGGTTCACAATGCTGGACAATGCACAAAAAGTATGAGAGCAAATTAACGGCAACTGAGATGAAGATGCTTCGTATGACAGCGGGAGTAACAAAGCGTGACAGAATTAGAAGTTCAAAGATCCGAGGAAGCCTCCACGTAAAAGAAACCATCACAAGAAATATAGAGCGCGACCGACTCAGTTGGTATTACCATGTTCAAAGGAGAGATCCTTTGAACCCCGTCCAAAAGGCGTTATCAACCAACATTCCAATTTCAACACGCAAAAAAGGCAGGCCGAAAAACAATTGGTGCAAACATATGCAAAAACACCAGCATTTGATTGGCCTCAGCGATGAAGTAATCCCAAACCGGGAAGCCTGCCGCTACTTTCTGAGGTCAAACCGGCAGACCCCACAAGCGGACCAGTAGGAATGCAGTTAAGTGGGAAGGTTATGGTCCTACACTTCTGACCATAACAACGCCGGAAAAAAAAAAGGAAAAGAAGACATAAGCAGAACAATTACAAGCGAACTCCAACATTCTTGAACAGCTTTCTTGATTGCACTTATGCGCAAGGGTGCGTTGGCTATGGGAATATTGCGGGATTTAGGGTACAATTTGTGCGGCCATCTATCCAAATCTACTGAATTGACACCCTAAGACTTGCATCTATTCCCAAACTTGAATAAATTTGTTACTGGGAAGCGCTTTGCATCCAGTGAAGAAGTTGAGAGGGCCGCAGATGAATATTTTCACAACCTTGCACACTCTCTCTTCCGGGAAGGAATACTGATGTTAGAGAAACACTTAATCAAATGTTTGAAGTAAGGGAGATTACATAGAAAAATTAAACTGAAAATCGCAGTCTTTCATTGTGAGCCCGAGAACCATTCACCTTATCCTCGTACGATGAACAGGAAACGTAGAAAATGGACGAAAAATCAAAGAATAGTGAGTCGAAAACCCGAGGGAAAAAGACCGCCCAGAAAGGGTTGTCAATCAGGGTCTGATCTAATAATAATAACAATTTGTTACCTTGCTAGTTGAATTAATATTGGTTTTAATATTAGGGACACAGAGAGTGTTTTCCTTTTCCTCTACTTCAACCGTTAGCTAAACTGTTCCTATGCCCTCAACACGTGCCGATCTTTAGTTAGCCACTTTTCAAACCTGAAAAGTTTCAGTTGAACTCAGCAAAATAATTTGTATCACCACACACATGAGAATTGGCCTCAGTATCGAATACCAGTTATCCTGACCTGACTTCTCGTCATAAGTGGCAACTTTTGGAAATTCCTCTCATGCATCTATTAATATCTTCTAACCTAGTACGACAAATCTGTGCTCATCCTCAAATTGACAATTTTCCGTGATTGGGATTTTTTATTTCTTATTTTGCCAGCTAACGCTATAGTCTCACTTCATGTGAACTTTTCTTCTTCATTTATGAAAATTGAAATAAAAAAATTGAAAGCAAAAATACCTTTTTTGAAAAAAGCTTTTATTTAAATGCTCTAAAAAGAAGAAAATAAAATGTTCCTTTAAAACTTCAACTATCAACTTATAGCCTCATTATACACAATTTATATGATCATAAAACTTGTCGCGAGGTTTCCGTAAGTACCTATAAATATTTAATTAAACTGAAATTTAAAAAAAATTAAGCTTAGCAGATTAAGTTACTCAATTAAATAGGTACTAGTTTATTTACACAAGTAAATCGCGCGACAAGCTTTTATGATCATATAAATTGTGTATAATGAGGCTATAAGTTGATAGTTAAAGTTTTAAAGGAACATTTTATTTTCTTCTTTTTAGAGCATTTAAATAAAAGCTTTTTTTAAAAAAGGTTTTTTTGCTTTTAATTTATTTTTTACTTTTTAGTTATCGCTGGCTAGGTTTCTGAGTCTGTTCATCTTATTCAACGCATCGTTGTTGCAAGGTCGTTTGCCGGTTAATTTCGAACAGTCTAGCTCTTCAATAAGGAGACCTTCTAATGATTTTACCCTACTTAAGGCCACGTATGCTTGACCAGCAGCATACCTGTTATGAACAACCTCAGACACTCATTGGTTTGGTTATTTAGCTGTTCTGAAATATGGTACTCTTTGTTGTGAATAAAAATGCATCCTTTTATCCAACATTCATTGCTCTTCTCGCATTGAGAAATTCGTCATCTGTCATGTGCTGTTCTGGCATCTCCAACTCTTCTTCAAAAGCTGAAGTTTTTTTGCTAGTAAGGTGTTTCTTACAACGGTGACATAGCAATATAGTTCCTTTACTTGCTAATTCTACTGGTAGATACAAAGCTGTACTTAAATTAATTTTGTGATTAGTGACTTGGTTTGGATAACATCTTTTAGTACAAACTTCGCAAATTTTGTCACAAAACGTATTTATAGTTTTAGTAAAAGTTTATATAAGCGATTTTTCTGTTCTTCGTACTTGAGAGTTATGCTCTCGTAAAGCGCTCAAACGAACCTCTCGCTGTTCAGGAGTTTCCTCTGCTCTAATTTGAGAGCTATGCATTCTTAAATTGTTCAAACGTATCTCTCGCTGATCTGTAGATTCGTCTGCTCTAACTTGAGATATATGTATTCGTGAATTGCTCAAACGAACCTCTCTTTGTTCAACTGATTCGGTTTCTCGTATTTCAGATATGTGTTGACGAATTTTTTTAATTCGTGAATCCTGTTCCTCCTGTGATTCCGCTGCTCTTTGCATGCGTTTGCTCCGTTGCATGCGTTGCTTAGCTTTATTAAGCTTTAACTGTCGTTGAGTAGGTGTTTCGCTATTGTCCTGATCACGCCTTTTGTTGAGTCCTTGGCGTTTTGCGTCATAGTCTTCGTTGGCAAGTTTTTCTTGCCGTTTTAGTTTCTTTTTCTCCAGCCTTCTCTTCCTTTGTGTTGATGTTTCTGTTTTTCCCATTTTGTTCCCACGATTACCGAAGAAATATTCGTCGACCCTCCCAGAGCTCCGTTTAGAAGGATAAGAGCTAATATACAACAGGGTTCGCCCAGGTGCCCTGAGGTGGTACGTTCACGACATCATATTACACCCCGATGCCACTCAGTCCTCGGCACAGCCTCACCTTGACTTGGGTGTTTGGAAGAATGCGCCACTTATTTCAGCTTGGAGCTTACTTGTGCCTGACGAAATACAGTTCCGGGTTTGATTTTGGAGTTGTACTTCTCCTAGACAGGTTGCAGACCAATGCTGATGACGCCCATCTCGCCAAATCACACAAGTCAAAGTTAATCAACCGATGTTACAGGCTCAAAAAATTCTACCTCAAGAATAATCGAGGTCTCTACACCAAATTTCAGGTGGATTAGAGCAACGGAGTTTATAATCACCATCTTTTTTTCAACCTGCATTTTTATTCTCAGCGAACCCTTTCATTTAATACCCATACTATAGGAAAATATAAAAAACTTCAAAAGTCCGCCATATTGGATTAAGAGTGATGTCAGAATATTTTTCTAATTATTCTCGGCAAGTCCTTTCATTTAATACCCATATTGCAGAAGTGCATAAAAAATAACTATTCCGCCATCTTGGATGGTCCGCCATATTGGATTTAGAATAACGTCACACAGCTTATCGTGTATTGTCATCCAAACTAAACGTGTTTACAAAATTTCAGCTCGATCGGTTGAAGACATCTGTTTCAAAATTGAGTAGCAAGATTACACTGGAACAAACATATAATACATACATATGTACATACATTGCATTTAAATAAAAGCTTTTAAAAAATGGCTCATAACTGGTCGTTGATGTAAAGTATTTTTCTGGAAGAGGTTCACTTTCAAGACATTATCCTTACACTCATTACTTGTCCTTATCTTATCCCCAACTTTCAGAAGTCTTGAACGAAGTACATTCATGCGGCGAGAAGTTCTTCGTCCAGTTTTGCATATATTTGACCTTAACGAGTAGTGATTGAATTAAATTGTCTCATCCATAGTTTGACTATCATTCCCTTCCAAATTGATCAATTTGAAAATCTTCGCCTTTCTGCGTGGTACCTTTTTTGTCGTAAGTTTTCAGGTTTCACTGCGGTAATTATGTATATCACATCCAGTGTTAAAAAGCAACTATTTAAACCAGCCTTAAAAAACAAAGCTATTATTTCTGGAATGAGACAAAACGAGACTAATGAGACTCAATTATAACTTGTCATCATGATTAGGAATGAAGCCCTTAAATTGGTTTCTGATAGGAATAACTGATTCCAGTGACCTGTCTTCTACATAATCACTTTAGTAGCAAACGCAGCCTAGTCAAACAAACCGATTTATACCGGTCTTCTTGATTGCGATTTGAATCCTAATTGGAATCATTCCAGAGTGATGTGTCAATCCAAGATATAGTTTACACCAGTTAAACACCCAAGGGTTTAATTACGTCTGCATGTATCGAATGCCTACTAGCAACATAGAAATGACAGATCCACAATGCTATTGTCACCATTTCATAAAGCCGTCAGTCATTATTAAATCTCTCCTATTCACGACAGGCAATAGCGCCGCAAACATCGCCGCACCTAAACATCTCATCCCTCAATGCTAAACCAGGTTAACGGGTACATCAAGAGTCTCCAAATAACAACAGCGCGGCTTCATCAAACAACCCAATTGTAAAGCCTTCCCATTAACGTTAGCTCTGATAGTAATTCAACTACTGTCTCACTCGATGCAAGGCAAACACAGATCAACCCCGGGGTAGATAGGCTAACAGGCATAGCATGGGTAATGAGAAAATCAATTCCTGGTGGAAATTGAGAAATTCAAAAATCCAGAGGACATTGCTTCATTGGGTGCACATACATATGTACATATCTCAACGGATTCGATTGTCGTGTCGTATGTCCTTAGCTTTTGTAAAATCCTGTTTTGCTGTGATCTGTTAAACATCCTGTCTTCGGTTTTCGATTGCTTGATTGCTTTGTATCGGGATCGAATGCTTCAAAAAACGTTCTTGAAAATAATACCAATCAAAGTTGGGATGTGCATAAAGGATATGATAACACGGTAGCAAGAGCCCGATGAGGAATACAGTTATAATGAAAGTCCTCCGTGTTGCTGGCAATGCTGTGTTAGTTATTCATTGATTTTTTCTTTTGAACTGGAATCCCACACCGTTATGAATAATTTATTTGCATTTTATCAAATGCGATCAAAGTACACCCTTTGGTCCACTGGCATTTCGATTCTTCTCTTCCACTTTGGCTTGACGTTGTGTTTGTTTTTATCGAATTGGGTTAACCGCATCGGGTGGGGAGTTCAAAATGATACTGGGATTTACGATACCCTGAATCGGTGGTTGACTTCGCACCCGGGGTGTGGAAGGAAGTAGAGAATGCTGGGGTGTTATTCTTTAGGATTTTCGCGTAGATTTATTGGGAGGCATATGCGAGTATAAACTTTCTGTAGTCAGGGGATAGAGGATAATGTGAATTCAAGGAGTAAAATGGCTTTTCCGCACAATAGTGCGAAAAACAAACTGTCACTCCGCCGACAGAAGTTAATTTCGAAATATTTGTGTGATTGTACAAAGAAATAAAAAGCGACAACTTAGCCAAAAAAAGGGGTAAAAAAAATACAAAGTTCATTTTTATTTTTTAAAATAAATCATGGAATGAAATCTGGCGAGTAGGGAGGTTAGGACCCCACTGGTGGTAATAGGTGTGTGTATATGAAATGTCGATTTGTCTAACAGATGGCATAACAAGTGGGGATGATAGCAAATATGGTATTTTCGATGGTAAAACTCAGTCAATAAAATTCAGTATCCATAGGTTGTGATTAAACAAACAATTTTTTGCACCAGATAAGGACCATTCGTCATGTTCGTAGTAATACAATACTCTTTTCAAAAAACACCGCCGTTCAAAGTCATTGATTATTAATGGAAGTTAAATGTTCAGAATTACATCAAATCATAATACAAAAATACTACCAATCATGTATAACGGTATAGTAAACAATGTAACAATAATTTTGCGCCACACTGTAACTCACATTTTGTCCTTAACAAGCAGTATTATCCATTCCATGTAAAGAACATCTGTAATGAATTCAGTGTCGATCATGCCACCCTTTACTACCCACAAAAGAACATGTTTGGCTTCAAACCCAAATGGCCTTATTGCTTTTTCAATCTCTGTATTCATTCGTCTTTGGGATGTTAGCAAATAAATTCATGTTTTGGCGTTTCGACTTTCGTTTTCCTTTTTTCGCATTTCGTCTCACGTTTACGTGCGAAAAGTAATTCAAAAAAGCTTGAATTACCAATCATTAATAGTAAACATGCTTCACTTCAAAGGATTTGTGAACTTTGGTCTGTTGGCTTCGAAAGTGATAGTAATTAAGGCATCGACAATGAAAACCATGGAAGACTAGAGAAAGTTAGAAGCATTGAAAGTTTACGTTCCCACATGCTTAAAAGCCCATTTTTTCATAAATTTAAAAACAGAATCATCGATAGGTGAACCACCAATTTAGTAATTTTGCTTGTACTATAAAGTGCGAAACCTGGTGAAACTGGCGAATGCTATCGTCAACTACTGAAATTTGAATAAACGAACAGAATATGCCCACAGGTTATTTTTCATCTTTACAATCCTCGTCCACATGTTGCAAACCAAAAATAGCTATTTAGCAAATACAGGGTGCGCCATCTCATATGGGTCGATGTAAATTTAAAATAACTTCAACAATTCCCAACCGACTTTGGAAATTCAAAAACGTTTATTCAATTTACACCTTTACAATTTATTTTGATTAATTTTTGAAAACAATATCAATTAAATGACCGCCTTTATTGCCCATGCAAAAATGAGCTCGTTTTCGCTTATTCTCCATAACATTTTCGAGCATTTCGGTCGAAATTTCGGCGATTTCCGCACGAATGTTTCTTTTGAGCTATTCTATTGTCTTCGCGCCGTTAGCATACACCTTGCTTTTCAAGTATCCCCAAAAAAAAAGTCTGGAGGAGACAAATCCGGCGATCTCGGAGGCCAGTCAATATCGCCCTTTTTTGACATCAATCTTCCAGGGAACTTCTTACGCAAAAGGTGCCATCTTGTTGAAACCAAAAGTGAAATAAACTTTTTTTACGCATTTCTTGGACCATATAAGGGGCCAACATCCACCGAAATCGATCGCCATCCACTGTATAGCCCACTTTGAAGAAATACGGTCCAATGATGGTTTTAGCGCATACACCGGCCCAAACAGTAACTTTTTGATCAATATATCGGCTCTTCGTGAATAATGTGAGGATTTTCGGTGACCCAGAAGCGACAATTTTGTTTATTAACTGAGCCAGAGGGCGTACCTCATCGGTCATAAAAATTTGCTGCCAGAACTAAGACTCATCATTAATCATTGCAACGACATTTTGTGCGTATGCCTAGCGCCATGGCTCATCTTGTGGCAAAATTCTTTGCGTTATCTGCACTTTGTATGGATATAAGTGAAGATCATTCTTTAAAATTCTCCGCAAAGTGGTCCCACTGATGCCTAACTGCTGCGAACGGGGCCGATATGACAAACTTGGGTCTACTTGAACACTGGCATTCACAGACTGAATAGATGAGTTTGAACGCCGCGGACGTGACCTAGGTTGCTCACGAGGGCTTGCCACAGAACCAAATTGAAAAAAATTCCGAGGTCTTGTGTTATACCATGTATATTCGTTACACCATGTGTATTTATAGCAAAGCATTTATTGAAGTATTTGATACATCTGGTAACACTCTCTTAAAATGTCAAATTGTTATTACATGTATGTGAAATAAATCATTCTGTTTCTAATCTCCAATCGGCGTACTCCTTTGTCTCGCGCAGTATATTACATTGGCGACGAGGATAATTGGAAAGTGTGATTAAGACAGCCATTATCGTTTGACAGAATTTAAAGTGTATGCTTTAAAATGGCACGCGATCCACCAGTTAATCCACCACAAAGTGTTAGTACCCCTATAAATACGACTACAATTGTGCGTAGCACTGGTCACGTGGGATCTGTTCCATCGTTCAACTTGGAGGATGACTTCAGTATATATGAAGAAAGGTTAGAGCTTTTTGGCTAACTATGTGGAGGATGCCAGACGGGGGCCGGTTATATTGACGACTATAAGTCGTCGGGCGTATGAAATCGTAAGAGAGTTGGTTTTCCCTAAGAAACCAAAGGAGCTCCCTTTCGATGAGCTGATGGAACTTATGAGGTCCCAGTTCGAGACAGCGTCTTCAATCATCAGAAAACGTATCGAATTTTTCGATTTGAAGCAGAACCAGGCGGAGACGGTAAATAGCTGGCTGGTGCGGGTAAGGAGCGTGGCGATGTATTGCAAGTTTGGCAATTTGTTGGAGGAATTTGTAAAAAATCGTTTTCTAACGGGACTGGTAAAGGGTCCAATACTAGATAGTGTGTGTGAAGAACAGGTGGAAAAGCCGTTAGCCGAAATTTTGAAAGTCGCGTTACAACGGGAGGTCTCGCTTAAGGAGAAGGAGACGGACATACATCGATTGCAGGGAAGCAGTTCCAAAAACGTGAGTAACCGCAGAGAAGGACAAAAAGCAGGCCAACGACCGGAGAAGCAACAGACGGTGGCAGAGAAAGACAACAAGGTGTGTTTCGCATGCGGAAAAGCAGGACACTTATTCAGATATTGCAAGTATAAAAAATGTGTGTGTAGAAATTGTAAAAGAAAGGGACATATAGAAATTGCATGCAAGAGTCCAAAACGTAAAATTAATTATTTAGAAGAAAATTTTAAGGAAATTGAATTATTTAATTTAAGTTATTATGAGACCTGCTTTAAGGTCCTATTATAATTAAATTAAAATTAAAGAATATTCCAATGTTAGTAGCGGGGTGCGGGGGCTTCGGTGTTGCCGTTGTATTGCTTAAAGAAATAGAATATTGAGCAGAAGTTGGAAGAAACCGACATGTGCTTGCGTAATTATGATGGTGGAGTGTTGGTGCCGATCGGTAAAATTAAAATACAAATTGAATTCATGGGTAGGAAAGTTTGGGGTTGTTTTCAAATCGTTGAGGTGGATAATGTGAATAAGAAACCACTCATTGGTAGAGACATAATGAAGTTGTTAGGCATTACATGGGGCATACAAGGTAAAGAGTTTATAAATCAGCATTTCACAGAAAAGTCAGAAGATAATTTAGATATGTTGGCTTGGGATATTTGCGATGAATTTTACGATCTATTTGACGGAAAGTTAGGAGAATATAAAAATGCAATAATATTACTGCAATTCAAGAATAATGCCAAACCAAAGTTTTGTAAGCCAAGAAAGATACTTTTTGCATTTAAGGCAAAGGTAAACGAGGAGCTCAAAAGGCTTGTTAATGATGGTGCTTTAAAGAAAATTCAGAGTTCGGAGTGGGGTACTCCTTTGGTGCCAGTTCTTAAACCAAATGGAAAAATTCGTGTGTGTGCCGATTATAAAGTCAAAGTTAATACCTATTTGGAGGATGTAAACCACCCGATTCCACTTGTTTGGGATATTTTGAATTCCTTAGTAGGAGGTGAACTCTTTACTAAATTAGATTTCACTGCGGCGTATAATCAAATTCGTGTTGACGAAGAAACAGGAAAGAAACTCGCTTGGAGCACACATCAAGGTATCTTTCAAGTTCTTCGGTTACCTTATGGCACAAAACCCGCTTGTCAAATTTTTCAAAGAGAAGTTGAAAGACACTTCAAGGATGTGAGGGTACAGCAAACCTGCTGGATGACGTGGTTGTAACAGGAAAAGATCTTAAAGAACACATAGCCAATTTAAGGAAGGTTTTGAGTGTGTTAAAAGAGGCAGGTCTCAAGTTAAACAAAGAAAAATGCGTTTTCTTTAAGCCTGAAATAAAATATTTAGGTTATGTTGTGAGTAAGGAAGGGGTTAAGAAAGATCCGACGAAGGTACAAGCTGTGCTTGAGTTGCCAAAACCTAGTAATGTCTCTGGGGTACGAGCTTTTGCGGGGATGGTAAACTATTATGCAAAATTTATCCCCAATTTATCCAGTTTACTTGCTCCATTGTACAGACTTTTAAAAAAGGGCGTAGAATTCAAATGGGATAGAGATTGTGAGAAGGCTTTCAAAAAATGTAAGGAGGAGTTGATTTCAGACGATGTTTTGGTGCATTTCAATCCAAAACACGAAATTGTTTTGGCTTGTGATGCATCAGAGTATGGAATTGGGGCGGTTCTCTTACATAAAATGCCTGACGGCAGTGAAAGACCGATTTCATATGCTTCTCGAACCTTATCCAAGTCTGAAAGAAACTACGCGGTGGTACAGAAGGAGGCATTAGCTATTTATTGGGGTGTCCGCAAATTTTACGAGTACCTTATGGGAAGACGATTTTGCATAAAGTCAGATCACAATCCTCTCCAAGCATTGTTCGGTAAAAATAAGGCTATCCCTGTGATGGCAGCGGGGAGGCTGCAGAGATGGGCGATATATTTATCATATTTTAATTATGATCTTATTTATGTTAAAGGTTCCGACAATGCTGCGGCAGATGGCTTGTCAAGGCTTCCATTGGAGGTAGATCAGGTAGAAGAAGTCGAAAGTATTGAATATTTACACTGGGTTGAAGAATTTGTTCCTGTAGGTGTTCAGGAGATTAAAGATGAAACAAGACGGGACATAGCTTTAGGGAAGATTTATAGATACGTTCAAAACGGGTGGCCCGGAAACGTTGAAGAAGGTTTGGAATCATATTTCAAAAGAAAGTTTGAGCTTAGTATAGAAGAAGGGGTTCTTATGTGGGGGTATAGAGTAATTATCCCAGAAAAATTGAGACAAAGTGGATAAAAAGTTAGGTCAAACGATGTATATGTGCAAGGAAGCTAGGTCAGGAAAAGTAACTAAAAGACATTCGGATCAGATGATAAAGACAGGGCAATTTTATATCGAAAACACTTTTGCCGAGAAGGATGATGAGTGGGATAAGAAGAAGGAGCAATCATCTACCAACGATGTTGAAAAGAGCTTAAATTTGCCTAATCCGACAAATATCGTGAGCGCTGAAAACAAAGACGTAGTTCCAACTCCAGAAACAGGTTACGCAAGTAAAGTTGACGATTGATTAAAGTTGACGTTATAGTAAAGAAAATAAACAAACGCCGGCAATATCGAATAATTCGTGCTCTGAGTCCGAAGTGCAAAAATTTGAATGTAATAGGTCATTAAGGCCAAGAGACAAGATTAAAGTTCCAGAGAGGTTATGTTATTAATGCGATATTATTAAAATTGAATTTAAAGTTGTGAATTTTTTTTGTATTAGTATACATAAAATATGTATTACTTACTTTACTAAAGCTTGGGATGTAAAATTATAAAAAAAAAAAAACATGAATTGGATAATTTGAAAATGTGGCTATTGGTTAAATGAAAAATAGTTATTTATCTTAAGGTGGGGATGTTATACCATGTATATTCGTTACACCATGTGTATTTATAGCAAAGCATTTATTGAAGTATTTGATACACCTGGTAACACTCTCTTAAAATGTCAAATTGTTATTACATGTATGTGAAATAAATCATTCTGTTTCTAATCTCCAATCGGCGTACTCCTTTGTCTCGCGCAGTATATTACAACTTGAAAGTGGCAACTTCGTCCAAAACACGAACTGGAAAACAGACTTCTACTCCGATCAGAGAATCTTGGTTTTACCTGGCTGAATGACAATTTTATGGCAAATAATGGCTTCACCAGGGATGGGCTGAACACCCTGTTTATTTCGACGGGGGATCTACAGATGATTTTCGAGTGACCGAAGAGAAAAAAAACTGCGGCAATCAACATAATATCTATAATATTCGGTGGTCCGATAAGTACTTAGCCTCACCGCCAGATGGCGCCAGTATCGCAAGACCACATTCGTGTATTACATTCTAGTAGACGACTACTGTCGAAATTTCAGCCGGATCGTACTAGTAGTTTTGTTTTGACCGCGTGTGGAAGCGGGAGTGTCCGCGGATTTTAGAAAAATGGAAAAAGAGCAATATCGGTTTGTGATTCGATTCTTGTTTGTGGAAGGGAAATCGTGCAGCGAAATCAAAGAGCGTTTGGATGCTGTGTACGGTGACTCTTCTCCTTCGATGGCGACCATCAAAAATTGGTTTAACGAGTTTTAGCGTGGTCGCATGTCGGTTTTTTATGAGCCACGTCCAGGTGCCCCGAAAACGGCTACCACGGAGGATAACGTAACAAAAACCTACGATCTCGTATTGGCAGACCGCCGATGGAAGGTGCGCGAGATAGCTGAGACAGTAGGCATTTCAAAAGATCGCGTGGGTCATATCTTGCCTGAAATGTTGGGCATGAGAAAGCTCACAACCTATGAGAGCGTTTGCTCACTCCGAGCAACAAGCGCAACCGTGAGACCACTTCAGAGCAGTGTTTCACGCTCTTTAAGCGCAATCCGAAGGAGTTTCTGCGTCGTTTCGTGACAGTCGACGAAACATGGATCCACTGGTACACACCAGACACCAAAGAACAGTCGAAACAGTGGATTTCACCCGGCGAACGTGCTCCGAAGAAGGCGAAGACTGTCCCATCATCCCGAAAGGTGATGGCCACCGTTTTCTGGAATTCACAAGGTGTGATCCACATCGACTACCTGGAGAAGAGTAAAACGGTCACAGGGCTGTACTATGCCAAATTATTGGCCCGATTCGACTCCGAATTGAAGAAAAAACTCCACTTGACGAAGAAAAAAGTGCTCTTCCACCATGATAACGCACCGGCTCACACCTCCGCCCTCGCCACGGCTAAATTGGTCGAATTGGGTTGCGAACTACTGCCCCATCCACCGTATTCTCCAGATTTGGCTCCGTGCGACTTCTTTTTGTCACGGAGGCCTACTTTGCAGACCTCGAGAAAACATATTTTTCAGACGGGTTAAAGAAGTTGGAGCATCGCTGGGTCAAGTGTATCGAGCTAAAAGGAGACTTTATTGAAAAATAAATCGCCATTTCTCCAAAATGTTTGTTTTTCTTTTGTAGGCTAAGTACTTATCGAACCACCCTCTTATGTTGTGCTCAGATACTCCCACCAGTGGCTAAAGAGACTTTTTAACAGTGCTTTAAATAATGCATATTATTCTGGAAAACGGCGGTGGTGTAGGGGTAAAGACACCTCTAACCCATCAAATCCCCGGTCCATGAGCCTCCTTAGAAGAATTAGCAAGTTTTCCTGGAAGGTCTATAGAGCCCTGTCTAAATGAAGAACCATTGCACGGGTGCCTATCTGGTTGGCTTGGCTTCCGACCCCGTATGGATAGAAGGTCTTAATTCCAAGGCCAATCGACTGGACCCAAGTAAACCACTGTAATATATGATTTTTGACATGCTAACCGGTAGAAGGCTCGTTACGAAAATTGCTAACTTGACTTCTGCCCGAAAATTTGATTGTAACAACGGACTGCAACAGGGTATGGTGAACTCGCCGATCCTCTTTAAAATTTATCTCAGTGATTCAGTGATTTGATAGCATTTTTTTTACGATTTAATCGCTTACAGATCAGGTAAAACGATCAACGTAATTGTCATTCTCTTGCAGAGTGACCTCAGAGACAGAAAGAAACAAATATGCCTTCAGATTTGAAAATTCCCGACCTTCGATTTTCCCAGTGGGATTCACTAAGCCATCGACCCCAAACTTGGGGAGTCCATGTCTCCGTTATTTAGGCACTTTTGCAGATCAAACGTATCGGAATAGGAGGGCAAATGGCAGATTGGCTAAAGGAGTACCTGCACAATCGGCGTTACAGTGTTAAGATCAGCGAAACATATAGCCATAAGGAACACGCTCCATATGGAGTCTCACAAGGATCGAAACTGGGCCCAATTCTTTTCATATTGTACGTATTTCCAAGAGAGTCAAACCTTTTGCGTATGCTGATGATTCAGCAGAAAAATGGTGTCATGATCAGGGTATAACCATAGTTAAATTACAATGATTTTTATTTTGAAAGCTTTATTTTTCAGTTCATATACAACCTTTTATGCAAGTAAGAAAATTAAGAAAAGAAAATTAATGCAATTCATGAGTGTGAGAGGTGTACTCGATTGAGTATAATGGGCATTAAATATGGTATTTTTCGAAACAAGCCCTTTCGATGCCAAGCGTTTTATTACACTTCTCGCACGCTCAACGTATTCTTGCATGGCAAATTACACACCTGAGCTGCTTAGATATTTTTTTTTCGGAAAATGCCCAATTCTGTCTGTTGATATGCCAAGTATTGCTGATGA
Organism: Merodon equestris; assembly: GCA_958301585.1. NCBI lineage: Eukaryota > Metazoa > Arthropoda > Insecta > Diptera > Syrphidae > Merodon > Merodon equestris. The sequence goes on along the minus strand of OY284415.1, from coordinate 48,071,488 downwards.
TTGTGGTCTGCGAGGAACAGTTTCTTTTTAGCATTGACGAAGTAAGAATCTAGCGATCTTCTTTTCCTTTTTTTTCCGGCGTCGTTATGGTCAGAAGTGTAGGACCATAACCTTCCCACTTAACTGCATTCCTACTGGTCCGCTTGTGGGGTCCGCCAGTAAGTAAGAATCTAGCGATATTTCTTCAAAATTCCAGTTGATTCTGTGGATTATCTGATGATATGCAACCTCCATGCATTAGAGACTGTCAAATCCAACATATAAGTATATATGGTCTACCACCATTTTTTTCCTCGTACGGCAATCTGGTACAAAGATATAGACTGATCCATTTCGTCTACACCGCCCATTCCTCTGTTATAGTTTTGACACAATTTCGGGATATTCAGCTCATTTTTTCTTTCTTTTCGTTACACCATCGCTTTACCTTGCCGAGTGGTTCAACGTTGTCGAAATTTGTTGCCATTGTGCAGACACTGTTGTGTTTCCGTCGAACGAAAAAGAACTTCGTTGCCACTGTCAAATCGATAGTCAAACTCGGCTCTGTTTTTTTTTCTTTTCATATCCGTGACTATGGGTAGAGGACACTTTTTGGTACGGCTTTTACGAACAGTACCCGTAGCTCGCTATCCTAAACCACGCAAATCCTTTAACAGTTGTAGGCTGGTTAAAAAAAATTGTCGAAATAAACAATATGTTCGGCTGGATTTGCTGGGATCTTTCCTAAAAGAGACTTCACTACTCTTGAACCTAACGGCTCTTTTATGTTCGATCCAATCACCTTGCCACAGTTAACATCAAAATTGTAGCAATATCCCGTGGAACTTATTAGCCCCCAATTTTTGTATCCGAAACGAAAAGGTTCACCTTTTATAAATAGCTTTGATGGATGGTGGCCAAAGTATGTTATCATTGACTCATCCATCGACAAATCGGTATGAAATCGGTTTGTTGAAAAACAAAAGAAGAAGATCAGCCAAGTACCTAACTTAGAACATTTTATCATTCGAAGTTTTCGCTTCATTATTATCTACAAAGTGGATATTTCATTTTATATCCATGAACGCATTTCTAGACATGGTACGCTGCACCAATGGAGATCCCAAATCTTCTACTAAAGACCAATACAATCCCTCGCGTAGCAATTTGTGATATGCAGTCAGCAGTAGTATTCGAATAAAACCTTTCAATTAACATACATTTGTATCGAATGTGGGTCTGTTGTTGAACTGCTTCTGAGCTGTATATGATGGAGAACACTTTCTCCAACTTAGATGGCATTGATTGCTTCCCGCTATCTTACGTCTTTTAGAGGAGAGTGCCTCTTCATCACTGCTTTCCCAATCATTTTCTCTGGAGGCTCGCGAATGTGTAAAAATTTCTACTGTCCCTGGAACATCGTGATCTAGGTTTGTTGTTTGTTCGTCGTCGGCACCTTCTTCATCATCTGTTTGGCTCTGACGGGATTAGTAGCATATCATATTCCGCATCCTCCATATTCCGCATCCATAGCATATTCTTCATCCTCCAAAATGGAAGCTGGTGCTTCTTCTAGTCCATTGCAGTTTTACGGAAGCTGGAAAACAAGTTCACTCATTTTTTGCTGAAAAGCACAATATAAACAGATAATTTGTACATATGTAGGTATAGTCATGTGCCCACTGTACTCAAATGAGCACAGCGGTCATTTATGCAATTCAACAGCAAATATACTTCAGGACTGATTCCTGCAGTACTTCCACTAGCTACCCCGTAGATATAAAGGGTGGTCCAACGAAAATGCACGATGATAATTGTAAATAAAACAAAAAGTTTTCAGAGAATTATTTTAAATTTTTTTTATTATGATAGAAGGATCTATGACAATTATGTGTGAAATAAAATATCGGCTAAATGCTCGCCACGGCTTCGGTGGCATACCTCTATCCGATGGTCCATATTTTCAATGACTCTGAGACATAATTAGGTTCAATGTCGTTAATGTGCCGAATTATCTCATCCTTTAGCTCTTGAATTGTTCTTGGCTTATTGACGTATACTTTTTGTTTTAAATATCCCCAAAGAAAGAAGTCCAACGGTGTCAAATCACATGATCGTGGCGGCCAATTAACATCGCCGCGACGTGAGATAACACGGCCATTGAATTTCTCGCGCAAAAGAGCCATTGTTTCGTTGGCTGTGTGGCAAGTGGCACCATCCTGTTGGAAGCACATATCGTCCAGGTCCATATCCTCAATTTCCGGCCATAAGAAGTCCGTTATCATCTCGCGATAGCGAACACCATTCACGGTAACTTGTACGGCCCGATGATGTCGCCAGCCCATAAACCGCACCAAACAGTCACTCTTTGTGGATGCATCGGCTTTCCAACAATCACTCGTGGATTCTCATTTGCCCAAATGCGGCAATTCTGCTTGTTAACGAATCCACTGAGGTGAAAGTGTGCCACGGCGGTGAAGATGATTTTCTTTGTAAAGTCACCATTCCCTTCTATCTGTTCAACCAACCATTCGGCGTATTGACGACGCTTGAAATGGTCAGCAGGCTTCAGCTCTTGAGTCAATTGAACCTTGTAACCGTGTAAATTCAAATCTTTATTCAAAATTCGCATCAGTGATGTTCGTGAGATGTTCAATTGTTGGGCACGACGACGAGTCGAGGTTGACGGCTCTTCTGCCACACTACCGCGAACAACAGCAATGTTTTCCGCACATTCACATTTCCTACAGACCCGGTTTGCTGAAATTTGGGCACAATTCTACCGATTGTGGACACATTTGGTCGATTATACTCACCAAAAAAATCACGAAGTGCACGAAATGCATTTTGATTTGAACGCCCATTTTCGTAAAATGCTTCAACAGTCTTAACGCGCTGCTCAATTGTGTACCTCTCCATGGTTGAATTTGTCAAACACTGAAACATGGAAATGTCAAATTAAGTTGGGCAAAAAAACTTGACGTTAAGGTGTGACTCACAATTAACATCGTGCATTATAGTTAGACCACCCTTTAGTAGAAAGATACAGGTATTTAAAAAAAAATGTTCTGACGCATTTGCAGTGCCATACGACAAAAAATGTGTTGAAGCAAGTGTACTTCGCCCTGGTCGAATCCAAACTAAGATATGGAATACTCACCTGGGGAAACGCTTCAGCTACGCATATAAAAAAAACTTCAAAAACTACAAACCGCAGCACTCAAAAAGGTTAATGCATCTACACGTCGAAATGATGAACAGGAAAGGTTTAAAGTGCTTCAGATTGATGACACCTTTAAGATTGCTGAATATTAACGATATAAATAAATTTGAAAAAAATTGAAAAATAAAAGCTCGTTATCGTGATCAGCGTCGAATGGAGATGTCAGATATGCCTTCAGATTCACGGCCGTCGAATTTTCCCATATAAGAGGAAGCTGAAAATCAACGTCTGGCAAAACAAGGCGTCCACTGGAAAAACAAAGTGTAGTCAGATTCCTTGGTATCTGTAGTATATCTATATTTTGACAAACAAGTAGATGCTGCCTGGCAAGGTCGCCGTGCGCTTTTGCTCTGAGTAGATGGCGTTTCATAGCATTCAATTTGATTCCAGAGTGAAGGAAATCTGCTACATGACCTTAATGAAGCCGATGGGAGCCCGCTTAGTGAAAAGGATTCGGGTGTTTGAGAGACAATGTCTCAGAAATTGCCTCGAGTTACATAGAACACCCGAATCTGGGTACCTACATGAAATTTTACTGGAACGAGGTCCTATACAAAGGCTAGGGGTAGGATTGTACGGGCGATAGCTTTGTGATAAAACTGATTCGAAGCCACGTTGCAAGAACGATGACTTCGGTCAATAACCTGATCTCTGGGGCTGACCATTTATTATAACTATTTGTACAACTTATTGCCTTAGCGGCTTTGTGTGCGTTGATCCAGGCTGAATGGGCGGTTCCGCTTATATTCTACGTGGCCCGTAATTCTGGTGAGCAGCGACTCCTATACGAACGTAATATTGCGCTCCGTGAGCCCGAGCGCCTCAAGTTTAGTAGTTCGGTACCGCAACAAGATCGGGGAGACATCGTTCTATAGTAACAACGCTTTTGGTGGCGGGAGCGGAATTCGTCAGTGGTTAATTTCAATAGGTCAGCTTGTTTAAGCCAAAGTCTGGCACATGCTAATGGCAGGGTGAAAGAAATGATAATCGGTTATTTCCTGTCTCCATAAAAAATCATATAAATAGACCAGAGGTTTGTTCATCAAGATAACGCACCGGCTCACAAAGCCGCATTTGCGATAGCTGCAATTGAAGAAACCAGACGAACTGCTCACACACGCACCCTATTCATCAGATTTAGCTAACCTTTTACATATTTTCATCGATAATTGATGTATAGGCCTCCATCTACATCACCTTCAAGGACCTCATGGCTGTTTTGGAAATCTTATACCATTCAAGAACCACCCAAGTAGGTTCATTAAAAATAATTCTTAGTTTTTCATAAACTCTGAATATTGATCTTCTGTAACTTTTAATCTCTTTGACAGAGAACAGACGACTAAGGTTAATGTGTCACTGCACACAGTCGTAGATGGAGGGAATATCCATGATACAGGATGACTAAGCCCGTATGCCCTTAACGAGAAATGATTGCAGAAGGCTTACGGGCGTCACTGCGGGCCATTACACTTTTGCCAAGCATATCTACGTGAGACGCTTACCTGTGTTGCATGTTGCGAGAAGGATGACACAGCAGAACACTTGCTCTGCGACTGTCCTGCCCTCGCTCGCGCACTTTGGCACACCCTTGGGGCCGACGTGGTGTGAGCCGAATCTCTTAGCTCTACAGAACTGAAGCCCCTCCTCACTTTTCTCCGGACAACGGGGAAAATACAATAAAGACAAGGTGTCTGTCTGGTAGTACAATGGACCAGGATTTGTGTTTGAGTGCTCCAACAGATAGTTAATCTTTCAGGTTAATCTGTCAATAAACTAAATGTTTTCAGAAATGTTCACCAATGCAATAACGAAAAAATAGTGAGAATCGAACTAATGCAATCCGCTAAAATAGAGAATTCCTATTAGTTTTTGAACGCAGTTGGTATACAATGGCTCACAGTCAAAATGGCCCATTCTCGACTAAATCATTGTTTCAAAACAAAACGAACTCATGGCTCTTGCAGTTTGTAAGTGAAGCCATCCAGCTATCCCTTCTATGTACTTCATTGCTCCAAAATCGATTGTTCAACGTACTCAATGAGTGTCTGGCGAAGAGTTTTTATAAATTATGGTTAATTTCTATAAATGTATGCATATTCAACCTTCAAAATCCATTGCTGTCTTACATTCTGAGGTGCGGGGATGGTGAAGAAGTCGCAGCAATCGTTTTTTCGCTTATTTACGAATCTTGTTTTCTAGTTTTTAATCTACATCGTAAACGTCTGATGTCATAGTGGGGTGAAACTACTACGTACTACAGTTTCACCCTTGAGAAACGTTTAAATATTGAACACATGATGGAAGTGACGTTGTTTTAAATACTAAATTTTGGAATGCCTGAGTTATGTATACTCTTTGCCCCCCTCAGTCAAAATTACCCGGCAAGTTAGTAACCCCACCGAATGCCGCTATGCTCTCTCTCGTCTAAGGGATAAAAAAACGTACGAAAACATTCGTCTTTTTTTGACCTATCTACATGACAAACCAGACTCGGTCTGCTATGAAGGTAAAACGAAGACTTGTCACCAACCGAACACAGCAATTCATCGATACCAATCGAACAGAACCCTCCATTATCACCAAGCGTCACCAACCCTCCATTATCACCAAGCGTCACCAACCCTCCATTCAGGGCAGCCAACTAAACAGTTCACTGGAAGTATATATGTATATATATAAGGGATGAGGGAGAATAAAGGATCATTATATTTTGGTGGATCAAACTGAACGGTCATTGTTTTTATTTTAAGATAAAGAAGTACGAATTACCCTGACAAATATTCAGAAGTGGAATAAAATGCCGAAAATAAACGAATTGCGCATAAAGGAACTCAAAGTGATTCTAAAAAAGAATAACCAACCAACCACCGGTAAACGAGCAGATCTCATTGCACGCACGCTCAACGTTCTCGGAACTGACGAAATTTCCAACGATTATCTGCTCAGCGATGACGAGGAAGAGGAGATTTCAACTGTACGGAACGACATCACGCATTTAACGAATTTGGTACAAAGTTTGCAACTCCAAGTGTCTTCTTTGGCTACTGTTCTAAATTCCAGAGAAACCCACACAACACCAGCGCAACAAACAACCGCTACTCCAACGCCGCCTTGGTCATCGACGACGAGTAATTCCCAACTACCATCTTCCAATGTAAACGAGATTCATTCGCTTATACCAGAATATAACCCTTCCGATCAGCTCTCCCCTACCGCCGAGCAGTACATAGAACGGGTAAACGCATTGATTTCAGGCTACGGATGGGACAAACGAAGTGTATTACTCGTATGCCAATCAAAAATGAAAGGCCCAGCCAAGTTATGGTCAGAAGCACTCCTGGGATCAATGCATACATGGGACGAATTCACCACCCGCTTGGTGGAAGACTTTGGTCGAAAATTTAGCGAAGCCGACATCCACTTTACAATGGTCGAATGCACTCGTAAATCATCCGAATCACCGATGGAATATTTTTTTAAAATGAGAGCCTTGGGACAGAAACACGGTTTGTCCGATTTCGCAATTATCACGTATGTACGTACGGAAAGGGATGAAGCACGTGGAACTGCAGTCCGCACTGGCAAGTTTAGATTTCACCTCACTAAACGAATTTAGAAGCGCCATCGATCGGTTCATAACCAATCTTCCAACGGGAACAACGCCGTCAACTTCTACGTTTAGAGGGTTCAGCGGAGAATCCCAACGAAACGCACCAATAACGAACAACGCACGAACGGTGAAATGTTTCAATTGTGAACAGCCAGGCCACATTTCCATCAACTGCCCACAACCCCAACGCAAACAACGCTGTGCGATATGCCGCCGAACTGGAAATGCAGATAATTCTTGTCCCGATAGGAACAAAGCATCTCCGAACGCTTCGAAGAACGGCGTCCTCTGCATTATATCAGACGACAAAGCGCTCGACAAGAGAATGAGGACCATCCAGATCAACGGCCACACAGGCAACGCTTTCATCGACACAGGCAGTGATAAGTCTCTCATTCAGCGACGCATAGCAAACAACATTGGATCGATCATAACGTGCGACCCATTCCAACTTAGCGGATTCGGTGGAGGAGTATGGATAGGCAACAGCTGTATCGACGCACGAATTCTCATGGACAATCGACAATTTGAACATCGACTGCTGGTTGTAGATGACGACATCCTACCTCACCAAATTATTTTAGGAAACGACATGTTGAACGACAATAACTTTCAACTCGTCGTAGGAAAGGAAACATGTCATCTTGAAGAATCCACTAACGTCAAACTCGGTGGCGATCTGGAAGCACATACACAGAAAAGTATTTTGGAATTAGTCAACACGTTCAACGACTGTTTCGGCGAAACTCTCGACAGACTAGGGGAATGCAACACAACGGCAATGAACATCACTCTCACGTCGAACATACCGATCGCCACGAACCCGTACCGGATGCCCTTCGCGAAGAGAGAAGCCGTAAACAAACTTGTGGCGGAGCTGCTTGGGTGCGGAGTCATCCGTCCAAGCGAATCACCGTATTCGTCGCCAGTGGTCCTCGTAAAGAAATCGTCCGGCGAAGACCGCATGTGTATCGACTTCCGAGCACTTAACTCCATCACAGCAAAAATACCCTATCCAATGCCTACCATAGAGGACATTCTGGTTTCCGCTGCAGGCAAAAGGTATTTTACCGTTATGGATTTCATGTCTGGATATTATCAGATACCCATCGAAGAGAAATGTAAAAAATTTACAGCATTCGTAACGAATAGTGGACAATATGAATTCAACCGAATGCCGTTCGGACTAGTGAACGCCCCCTGCATTTTTCATGAAGCAATCGCAAAACTAATCAAGCCACTCGAAGGAAAAGTATTCAGTTATGTGGATGAAGTTATTATATCATCGACTTCACCGAAGGAAGGAATCACAATTCTATCAGAGTTCATCCAACATGTGCGAAACGCAGGTATGACGTTGCGATTGAGCAAATGTACATTTCTCACTAACCAAATCACATTTTTGGGACATCAACTTTCCGAGGACGGCCTTAAACCAGGCGAGCAAAAGACAGAGGCTATCGCAAATTTCCCGCAGCCAACGAATGTGAACGAACTAAGAAGATCGGGTTGGCAAGTTTCTTTAGAAAGTTTGTTCGACACTTTTCGATAATAGCGAAACCACTAACGTCATTGCTTAAAAAGGATAAGCTTAACTCACCCTTTCGATGGGAGGAACCACAAGCGACAGCGTTCAATGCGTTGAAGAAAATTCTTTGCAGCGAACCGGTGCTGGAAGTGTTCGATATTAAAAGACGACATCAGGTGCACACAGACGCAAGCTCCGTGGGAATCGCAGGGATATTATTTCAATCAACGGACAACGATGACGAATGGAAACCAGTATTCTACTTTAGCAGGACATGCACGCCAGCCGAATCGAAGTACGCAAGCTACGAACTCGAGGTGCTCGCCGTAGTCGCAACGCTGGAAAGATTCAGAATGTATCTATTGGGACGAAGATTTACACTGGTCACCGATTGTTCAGCCATCAGTGCAGTGAAAGAATCCAAGCTCCTCATACCTCGGATAGCCAGATGGTGGTTGCGTCTGCAAGAATTTGATTTCGGGGTGGTCCATCGCAGTGGAAGTCGCATGACACACGTTGATGCGCTCAGCCGTGCACCGGTGGAACCTGCACGTGCGCTTTCGACTGTGGCCGCAAACGTGTTGAAAATTGGGATCGAACGTGATGATTGGATTTATTGCATGCAAAGTCAAGATGAGAGACTCGTAGATATCATGAGAGCATTACGAAGGGGCGAGGAAACGTTTAAGAAAAACTTTGTGTTGAAGAATGGACGACTTTTTAAGAAAACTAAGAACGGAACCAAACTTGTGGTTCCGTCAAGTGTACGTTGGCGAGTAGTGAAGCATTTTCATGATGATATGGGTCATCATGGCGTCGACAAAGTGATACAACGCATCTGTAACACACTCTGGTTCCGACGGATGAGGAATTATGTAAAATCATACATTGCCGCATGCGTTCTCTGCTGTTACAACAAACGATCGTCTAGAGCATCAGAAGGGCAGTTGCACATATACGATGTCAACCCCATTCCCTTCCGAACGCTTCACATCGACCATCTTGGTCCGCTTCCAAGAAGTCGTCGAGGAAAGACTCACGTTTTGGGAATCGTTGATGCCTTTAGTAAATAAGTTGTAGTTAAGGCAGTGAAGAGCACAAAAACAAAACAGGTAATTGAGACTCTTAACGAACTAACCTCGTATTTTGGTTTACCAGATACTTTGATAAGCGACCGTGGATCAGCCTTCACGTCGAGAGAATTCGAGGATTACTGTGAAAGGAATAGCATTCGTCATATAAAAACAGCAGTGCGCACTCCTCGAGCCAACGGCCAAATCGAACGGATCAACCAGACAATTCTTCAGTTTCTTCGAACTTCGAACAAGGGCGATTCCGACTGGGACTTAGAAATGAGACATCTCCAGTGGACGATAAATACACAACGCAATACGACAACTGGATTCTGCCCAGCTGAACTCGTGTTTGACTTCAAACTCAATGATGTCGTCACGAACCACTTCGTTCAAGCCGTGCATGACGTCGACGATAGTTGCTCCATAACCGGAAAACGAGAACTCGCAGCAGAACGAATACGGAAAGAGAGGGAAAGGTGGAAACAACGGTTCGACAACAAACACAAGTCACCGACAACCTATCGAGAAGGCCAACTAGTGCTTGTGGAGGCCGTATCGAAGCCAACTGGCGAATCTCACAAATTAGAACCACTCTACAAAGGACCCTACATAGTGAAGCGGGTACTAAGATATGATCGCTATGTCTTAGAGGAGGTCAACTTCTCGGGAAAACGTCGCAAATTTACAACAGTCATGAGTAGTGACAAAATCAAACCGTGGTGTCTCTTGGGACCGGAAATTGAAAGCGAAGACGATGATGAAGAAGAAGACCCTGAGGAGCCGAGGACGTCTCCAATGCCAGGTTCGGCCGAGCTGTCACCAACCGAACACAGCAATTCATCGATACCAATCGAACAGAACCCTCCATTATCACCAAGCGTCACCAACCCTCCATTCAGGGCAGCCAACTAAACAGTTCACTGGAAGTATATATGTATATATATAAGGGATGAGGGAGAATAAAGGATCATTATATTTTGGTGGATCAAACTGAACGGTCATTGTTTTTATTTTAAGATAAAGAAGTACGAATTACCCTGACAGACTTGTGTAATGGCCTCCATTCAACAGGAAGGCCTCCCTACTGACTTTGCCAACTCTATTATGTGCCTCTTTATTAAGTATCACGAGTTCTTCAATATCCCCCCCCCCAAAAAGTATCGAACGATCTAGATACCTTTCGTCAATATATCCACTCAAAGCGGTTATCCCACCACCAGCGTAGCAGAGCCGACCACGACAGATATTTTCGACCCTAATTTCCATTCTCTTCCTGCCCCTCATGCTAACCTTCCTCTCACCTTCTATTATCAAAATGTAAGAGGTCTTCGCTCAAAAACCCAAGCAGTTTTTCAACAGTCTCATGCTTTACCATACCAAATGTTCGCTCTGATTGAAACAAACTTGATACCTATTATAAACAACCTAGAATTGTTCCCATCAAATTTTAACGTCTACCGTGACGACGATCTTAATGGACCTACCGATAGCTGCCCCTGTCGTGGCGTTTTAATAGCCGTCCTCCTCTTCCCCGTATCTCGACTTCGTTTCAATCAAGATTGTACTGCCACGTAAAGCACTCTATCTCATCTGCTTTTATATTTTGCCATCTCAGCCTATTGAAACCTATGAACTCGCCATTAATACGATTGATAGCATAAATGATTTACGGTATCCTCATGATGAAATCCTTCTCTTTGGTGATTTCAATCTTCCGTCTTTTAAATGGGCTCCATCAGACGATCAAACATATTATATTGCCACTAATCCCTCTGCTGCCAAAGAATGCCTTTTCTGAGACCGCTTAGCTGATTCAAACCTTAGCCAAGTTAGTGGCATCACGAATTACATGGGAAGACAGCTAGACCTGATCTTCACAACAGACCCCCTTAGTTCCTCTGTTTCACTTTGTCCCTTTTCCTTATTCAACCATCGACAACTACCATCCTCCCCTTCATCTATCATTTTTTCACGACTCTCCACCACTGAAACCTTCCCCTTCGCTTAAGTCATACGACTTCCACAAAGCAAATTTCAACCAAAAAAATGAATATCTCAGTAACGCCCCCCTCAATTTTAATAGCCATACAATAAACGACGCCATAATTATTTTCTACAGAGAAATATTCAATTCTATTTCTCTTTACGTTCCCCTTTCCCGATCCAAACATTTATCTACCTCCCCTCCATGGTATAATCACAGGCTCCGTTCACTAAGAAACACAAGAAACAAACTGTGGGCAATCTTCCTTCGAACTCATTCCCCCAATGACTTTTCTAACTACATTGGTGCTTATCTGAAATTCACAGAGCTGCATAAGTCGCTCTACATATGAACGCCATTTAATCGAGACGCAAGCCAATCTTATTAACGATCCTAAGTCCTCCTTTCAGTTTATCAACTACAAACGGAAATCTGATGGCTACCCAAACTCACTCTCTTTCAGTGGCGAAACCTCGAATGATCCCAAAATGATCGCCAACTTTTTTGCCAAATTTTTCAAACAATCTTTCACCGATGATACCTTTGTACCGGATACTGCCTATTTCAACTACTTACCAAATTATTCCCTTGGACCATTTTTCCCACGTACTATTGAACCCCATATCATTGAAAATAAATTAAATCAACTTCATGATGAATTTACTCCTGGGCCCGATGGTCTCCCTGCCATATTACTAAAAAAATGTTCCTCCATTATTTCTGTCCCACTCTCAAAAATATTCAACTTATCCCTGTCCCTTGGAGAATTTCCCCAGATATGGAGAACCGCTTTTATAACTCCAGTTCACAAAAAAGGTCCGAAGAATGTCGTTAACAACTACCGGCCCATCGCCAAACTGTCACACATTCCCAAACTTTTTGAAAGTATCTTGTATGACACTCTAAGTTTCCACTGCAAATCTCTAATCTCCTCCAAACAACATGGCTTCCTTAAACGCAGGTCTACAACCACAAACCTTGTCGAATTTGTGTCCTTCACACTCTCAGCTTTAGAGAATGGAAAGGAAGTTGACGTAATTTCAACTGATTTCAGTAAAGCTTTCGACAAAATCTCCCACAAACTAATACTCTTCAAAATGTCATCCCTTGGTTTTGAACCCAATGCGTTTAAGTGGATATCTTCTTATTTAAAAAAAACCGTTACTACAGTGTTCGTTTCAGATCTGCCTTTTCCAACCCCTTCTTAGCTTCTTCCGGCGTTCCCCAAGGCAGCCACCTGGGTCCATTTCTTTTTATTCTTACCATAAACGACATTGAGTTTGTCGTCACTGTCATCTCACTGTACGCAGACGACACCAAGTTCTTCAAGACCATTTCCTTGCAACAAGATTCTTCTCTTATTCAATCGGATCTGAACAGCTTTTCCGTCTGGTGTTTCAAAAATTGTTTGGAACTTAACATTTCCAAATGCCAATCAATCACCTTCACACGTAAACGAATCAAACCTCCCCTTCGTCTCTACTTCCTGAATAATCAGCCCAAAGGTTATCCGCGATCTCGGTATACTCTGTGACCAAGAGCTCAATTTCCGCGCACATATCAATGATATAATTCATAAAGCCAACTCTGCACTTTTGTGAAACGTTGGTCTAAAGAATTCTCCAATCCCTACGTGACTCGATCTCTCTTTATTACCTTTGTTCGCATCCTTCTCGAATACGCATCTCAAGTGTGGTCCCCTTATCAACAAACCCACATATCTACAATCGAAAGCATCCAACGTCGGTTCCTACGTTTCGCTCTTCGAGGTCTGCCCTGGACCAATCCCTTGTTCTTAACACCCTATCAAGACCGTCTTAAACTAATCAACTTGAGTACTCTGGAGGAAAGAAAAGAGTATCCGATATAATCTTCATTCATAGACTTCTTACAGGTACCATTGAATGCGCCACCCTTTATAACTCCATATCTCTTAACACTAACCCCCGTAATACACGCAATCCTCGACTCTTCTATCTGTCCACCCCCCGCACCTCATACGGCTCCAATGAACCCATTTCCCGTATGCTGGCAAGTGTTAATTCGAATCTTAACTTCGACTTCAACCTCAGCACTCCATGCCTAAAACTCCATCTTCTCAATAACCTTCACCCCCCTCCAGTCTTAGTTTCTGCGCCCCTCACCCGTTATCATTAGTTATTAAGTTAGAATAAGTTTAGCTTGAATTAAGCTCAATAAATGGGGGTGTTTGCCCCCCGAAAAAAAAATTAAAATTAAAAATTAAAATTTAGCAATAAAGTCTCTGAGGGCAAAAGGAGCTTATGCCAAAAGAAGGTTTTTCGATATTTATATTTACTCGTAGAAACCACTTCAAATGAAAAGATCCTTGACCCTGACAGTTCCTTCGCCGGATTAGTTGTGTTCAGTAATGAGCTCTTGTGATGGTTCCACCAAAGAAGCAGTATCTTGTAAGCTTCAATCCATAAATATTTAGCTTGACAATGGATGTTGATGAATGGCCGCGGCGCACCAGGACTTCCTCTTTGCGTTATGACAATTAATTAACTTTTTCAAACTTTTTCACCGGCCCACCTTGTGCTCATTATCTTCCACGTCAAAAACATCACCTTTCGCTAATAAGAGCCAGTGCTATAATCATTCGACGCATCTCAACCGCAAACTTTTTTAGAATTGGGGGCGATTTGTAACGCCTATGTAACTTCTAAATTGAATGATAAGGAGTTATTGACATGAGACGTTTCTGAACTGACATTTTTAAGCAGTAGCACCACCTGTTGAAAAATGGCGGATTCCCATTTATACACATAATGGTTCAACACGCCATCATTTTCTGCGAAAAGTGTGGTATCGGCTTACGTATTCTACTTCATTGACACTGATTGCTGCTTACGAAGTCATACATTATGCTTTCGAGATTGACATGGTGGGAGTAAATCGCTTAAGTTCCCCATCAAAATCAAATCACCTTAACAAGGGATTATTTGCTTGGAAGGCATTGAGCATCGCAGATGTATTATCCAAATTCCAAGAACTGTTTGATTCGGCTTCAAAAAAATTATTATTCGTTATATTGAACTCCCTTACTTTAAGAAGGGATACCTGGGGGGAATATATGGCATTTCCAGGTAACTCCTATGCAAAGTTGGAGCTTTTATATTTGGATTATTGAACGGAAATTGCAAATACTGAAATATCGTTTGCGGAAATGTTGTCATACATCAACGGAATACAGTATCCGTCAGTAACCATTCAACATGTTAAGAGATTAAAAAGCTTAGATGTATGCGGAACCCTATTATGCAAACAAACTTATCCAAAATTGAAATACAACCCCTGATCAAAACGCAAAAATTGATTGAGTCACTGCATTCAAAATTTGAAAATAAAAACAAACTCGAAAAAAACCACAAAACAAATATCTTTAATCATTCGATGGATTATTATTTCAAAAACTCGTACTCTTCTCTCAATTATAATAGCTCAAGCGCGTATGTTTACTCGGTCCTTGGTGGTTGCCTCACATAGCAAGTGGCATTTTCAAACCAAGAGTCAATATCGACATAAATCATCTCCCTAATCGCCCGGCCGCATTGAAAACATAACAAATTTTAATTTCGAGATAATTTATTTGCACAATTATCGATGACATTCGTGTTTACATAATCGGCTGAAGGATGGAGCATGACGTGGGAACATCCCATCCCTGATGGTTTGATATTATCTAATATCTGGCGGTTGGAATTTAATTACGGCGGGATTGTAGGTAGGAATTTTCATTAAGGGCGTGCAATATAGGGAATCGGTGTAATTGAGTGCAGTCTTTACTCGTTTTGGGATTTGGTGTTTGCATGGGCTTTAGGCTGTGTTATTACTTAAGCGCGATGATGTGGATTCAGTTGAATTGATTTTATAATTTGATGGAAGCACATATTTTTCATTTGGTATAGTCTCACATATGTAGAATGATATTTTCTTCTACAGGCAACTCCTGAGATACATTTTTTTAAATCTTTTTTTGGGATAGAGGCAGTTGGTATACCCTGTATGCGTGCAAAGCACGCCAGATAGAGAAAAAGACCTTCTGCGTCTGGCTCTAGCAATCAGCGACAGGTCCCTTAGAAAGTGGCATATCGGTTTGATGATTTCAAAAATCCCCTCACCAAACACGAGGATTCTTCGATAGGAAGTAGATCGAAACTTCCGGCGTGGAAATAACAAGCCACACTGTGTGAAGGACTGGGTCTACCGTCGCAACTAGATGAGTGGGCTGTGTGTATTTCAGAGTAACCTGCGCCATGACAAAAATGTTTCGGACACCTTTAGCCTCCGTTTCTACCGCGACAAAATATCTCTCGGACTCATGCAACAACCCTGGGTTCAAAGAGATAAAATTATGGGTCTACAAAATAGGTCGCGTAAATTCATTTACGCTACTGGAAAATCTCCTCCTAAGGCCGCATGTTTGATCGCTTCTAATATAAATTGTTTACCCATTCCAAAACTTATATCAACAGACTTGGTAACCGTCATCGTGGAAGTTCCCGTTGAAGTAAGGGAGATCGTGCGCACCTCCACTTACTTCCCTGGAGACGGCGACCAAATCTTAGCTACTTAGGCACAGGGCCTCGTAAATTATTGCCACCGGCGTAGACGACATCAACAATACAATGGCAGCAATGGGAGCAACAACAGCAACAACAAAACGAAATTGAATATTGATTTAGTAATAACCTCACCGTTGTCAATAGGGGCAACAAACCCATATTCATAAACTCTATTAGAGAAGAAGTGCTTGATATAATTTGTGACTGGCACGTCTCCAACACCATTGATGGGTCAAATTTCCACTTGGAATACATTCCTCAAATTTGGAGGTAAATCAACCTTGTCTTCATCCCTAAGATTGGAAAACCAAGTGAACAACCTAAGCCGAACATCTTTCCTACTAAAAACAATGGAATAACTGATAAAGCTTCAAATTAGAGGTATATTAGAAAATCAAACGCATCACTTGGTAGTGCATGTGGAAAATGCAACACAATCGTAATTTGCGCCTTCCTCGATATTGAGGCGGAGGAGGAGATCATCATCGGGGGAGATGTAGATCATCCCACTAACCATTGGGTTAGACCGATGCTTGAGAGCCGTATTATATCAGCTACATCCGGAGAGGTCTTTGTGATATTATCGGCAGCTAAAGGGTGTCCACAAGGTGGAGTCCTTTCACCACTTCTCTGGTCAATAGTCATCGACGAACTACTCTACAAGTCAACCAACCTCGGTTATGAAGTCAACGGATACGCCGATGATCTTGTAGTTATTGTTACATGAAAAAGCGAAAAGACAGAAGCATGTGAACGCATGTAACTTGCGCTTCAATTTATCTCTGGCTGGTGTTTCGATAAACCCAAATAAGATAACCTTAGTCCCGGCTGCAAAAAGGAGGAAAATACAACCTTGCTCCGTCTCCATACACGGTAGATGAAATTAAATATCTATAGGGTCTACCAAATAACTTTTTTTTTTTTGAAAATGCTATAAAAAAAACTACTGAATATTTTCTCAAATTTCTTTTTTTATTTGAAAGTACAATCCTTCCGGTTAATAATGGAAAATAATTTCATTCAAATTGCTGCCTCGGCTGGCCATGCAGTAGCATACACGATCGGTCCAATTTTTAAGCACATTATCGATTGTGTGCAGCTGTATTTCACCAATGGCTTCACGAATATTGTCCTTTAAAGCGTCAATTGTCTCTGGCTTGTTGGCGTAACACTTATCTTTGACGGCACCCCACAAGTCCAACGGTGTCAAATCGCAGCTCCGAGGTGGCCAAACGACATCAGCTCTGCGGCTGATAATGCGATCTTCAAAAACAGGGCGCAAAACATCGAGTGTAGCTTCGGCTGTGTGGCACGTAGCGCCGTCCTGTTTTCATTTTCATTTTCATTTTCATTTATTTGCATCTCTTTGGATTTAACAAAATGCTACAAGACGCCATGGTCTTTTGACAGCAAAAAGAAATTATGTGACAGAATTTTAAGTTAAATTACAAGATAAAATAAAAAAAGCAAAACAAAGAAAAAAAAAAGTAAAAAGTATGTATATCAAAAATAGCATACATTTTTGTAATTACAACTATAATTTCTAACTGTTTTCAGAAAGATATAAAAAAAGTTTCCTTCGGAATTCGGCGAATGTTTGTATTGTCTGCAATTCGTGCGGAAGGCGGTTCCAAAGCCTCTGGGCATGTGCGACGAATAATTTTATATAGTTTCAAAATATTACGAAAATCAAGAAACACATCCAATTTCATACCTAACATCCCAGCATTAAGATGAGATACACTACAATACCTAGGAACATTATAGATACAACGAACACAGTCATTAAAAGCAACATTTAATCTTCTTTTACATTCACAGTCAAGATGAGGGTAGACAGAACAATTATAGGTAAAGAACAACAAGATTACACTTTTAAAAAGACGTAGTTTTATCGAAAAATTTAACACGTAAGCGGAGTGTCGTAAGTATCGCAAGCTGGTATAAATTTTTTTAATGGTGTCAGTTATAGCATTACAACATGTTAGTGACGAATTAATTTGGTACCCCAGATATTTGACATTATTTGCAACAGATATGATTTCACTATCTAGAATTATTGGTGGAAAAGTATGTATGTATGTCAAAAGTACTTCTTGAGCAGATAATACTCGTGGACTTAGAGGGATTTAGTTTGAGTTTGTTCTGCGATGACCATAATGCAATGCTGCAAAGATCCTCATTGATTCTCCTTATACAATCTTCAATTGATCCGATTGGGCGTGAGAGATATAATAAGACATCGTCCGCATACATATGAATTTTACAGTTCCGTATCACTTGTGGGAGATCATTATTATATAACGTGAATAGAAGTGGTCCCAAAACAGAGCCCTGGGGGACCCCTATATTAGTTGGAAAAGGAGTTGACATACCGAGTTCCGTAATTACAGTTTGAGTACGGTCATGTAGGCAAGCTTGGAGTAATCTTATCGAAGAAGAGGAGAAACTGAAATATTGTTTTAACTTCATAAAAAGTATTGAGTGTTTAATATAGTCAAACGCTTTGGAAAAATCAAGCAATACTAATACTCCAATGTTGTCGGTATCCAATGAGAATCTAAGGTCGTTTGTTACCTTCATTACTGCAGATTCACAACTGTGTTTTGATCGAAATCCCGACTGCCATTTCGACAACAAATTGTTTACGTCAAGATGTTGTTGTATTTGTGTAGCAAGTATTTTTTCAAATGCTTTCGCCAGGAAACAGAGCATACTGATTGGTCTGAAATCAGAAGGATTCTTAGGACAATTGTTCTTTGGTGTCGGAATTATATTCGCCATTTTCCATTGATCGGGAAATTGACATGTATAAATACAAAAATTGAAAATGTGTGTTATATACGGGAGCAAATGAGGAAGAAGAAGTTTTATGAATCTAGGGCTGCAACCGTCTGGACCTGTTGCGTTCGATTTTACTGACATGATTGCTTTAATAACTTCTATATCGCTAACACATTCAAAGGTAAAGGCACTAGGAACATCAGATGCTATATTACAAATATTTGATACATTCGAGGCACTTGCATTGGGCGGCTTAAAAAAAATTTCTAACGACATTGGGACATAGAAAGCAACTGCCGGATTTTTTGTTCGATATTACACCCATACATAAAATGTTAGATACGTTGTTAGTTAAAAACATGTCGATTAGTGATGGGTTAGTAGAGGACTGGAAGCAGGTAGGGTAACAATCATTTACTAGCGAAAGTCCTATTTTATCACAGAAGAATTGAAACTGACTAGTTGTTCTATTGCGCTCAAAGTAATTTACATTAAGATCACAGCCAATTAATATATTATTGTATTTTGAACTTAAATCAATCAATTTGTCTTCAAGTTCGATTAAATTTTCTTCCTTGAAGCACCTGGGATGAGAATATATTACTACCAATAGGTATTTTTCAGTAACACTATTGATTTCAACACAAAGAAACTGAATTATGGACTTACGAGACGAATATATACATTTAGCTTTTATAACATCTCTAATATACATACATACACCCCCACCAATTCTATCAATTCGGTCATTTCTGAATAAATTGAAACCTGGTAAATGAACGCTTTGAGAGGATTTACTAGACGAAAGCCAAGATTCTGATACCATTAAGACATCTACTTTAGAGCTGCTAAACATTTGAAACAACACTGTATATTTGGATGACAGACTTCCAGGGTTAACATGGCAGATGTTAAGCCCTTGTTTTAAGCTACACATTGCGTTGAGAACAGTCCTTATACTATCTGGATGGTTTAAATACTTATAAATAAAAAGTGTACATACCGAAAACCGAAAGCTGAAACAGTACCATATTCAGATATAAAGTTACAGAGAAATTGTATAAATTGTTATAGAAAAATTTAAAACAAAGTAAGGTACATACAATAAAATAAACGAAAATCATTATTAGTAATTAAATTCATTAATAGCTGTGCAGAAATTTAGCTAAAATCCTCTTCAAGAACATTTTTAAATTAAATATAAAAAGGTATCAAAAAATAGAAAAAAGAAAGTACTATAATAACAAAAATCTACTGCATTGGTAGCACTTAATACATAAAGAGAGAATAAAACAAATTAGACAAAGCGAAATAGAGACCGTAGGAGACAGCAAAACATCAAACTGCGACCGGATCACTGGCATTGATGGCTACAGGTGGAGTAACATCGGCTGTATTATTAAACAGTACATCCAAAGACTGGGCATGCACGATGAGGATCGGTTTTTGTGCAGGAGATTGCCTGACAAAAACTCTTCCGTTTCTTGTAAACACTGAGTGGAGGTGTTTATTTCGTCGGAGAGTATTAGCTCTTCGGAAAGAGCATGATTGTGCTTCGTTAAGCTCTCATACACACGCACAAACTTAGCACTGTTGAAACCAAATGTTGCCAATATCCTCCTCTTCAATTTTTGTGAACAAAAATTCGTTCAACATGGCCCGATAACGATCGCCATTGTCTGTAACGGCCACTCCTTGCTCATTTTCGAAGAAAAATGGCCCAATTATGCCTTTGGACCAAAATCCGCACCAAACAGTGGCTCGTTTTGAGTGCACCGGCTTTTCAATGTATGGGTGCGGGTTTTCTGTGCCCCAAATGCGACTATTTTGCTTGTTCACATACCCGCCAAGATCAAAATGAGCTTCATCTGAAAAGATGTACGCAATTTTCGCACACATTCTGCAACATTACCATGATTTTCAAAGTAATGTCGCAATATTTCCCAGCCTTGTTCAAGCGTATACACAACCATATTCGTTCAGCGGAAGGATAAAACTAATTATCTGTCAAATCAGACATGAGCTAAGTGTTACCATTCACGAAATAAGCACTACTTGACAAAAAAAACGTTAGATGGCGGACCCTTTATGTGTTGAACTCGATCGAAAACTTAATTGGAATTCCAACATCAAACGCAAACTTGCAAAAGGCGACTACAGTGCCTTAGTCTGCCGACTTACCTACGGTAAAGCCTGGGGATCTAAACCTAAGGTAATCCACTGGTTATACATATATCGCGATAGCAAGACCTATCATCACATATGCATCTGCTCTGTTCTGGACAAAAATTCAACAGAAAACTACAATAGTTAAATTGCCCCCTTCCAGTCTCGACATTACAGGCAGCCCAAGAAGCACTGATCGGAATTACCTGCACCTTTTTACGAGTATTATAAAGGTTGCTATATGTAATGCATTCAGACTCCTCCCCTTGGAAATGGACAGGCCATGTAGACCGTTGGGTCACATGTCCGTACTACAACACCTTCCTGAGCTGGATATGTTTACAACAGTTTCGAACGCATTATCCCACGCGTCCACCTTTGAAAAAAGATTTGAGATACTGGTCCCAAACCGCACAGCTTGGGAAAGCAGTGATCCCTTGCTAAGTGTCAAAGGCCTGAGGTGGTGATACACAGGTAGCTCCGAGATGAATTCCGGCGTTGGCATCTTTGGACCAGATCGGAAGATATCTAAGACCTTGGGAACTTGTCCTAGTGTCTTACAAGCCGAACTATATACCATCTTAACGTGCGTCAATCTAAACTTAGAGACTGGCATAAGAGTTACATATTACCATCAATATACTCTCAGATCTCTCAGATAGTGAGGCAGCGCTCAAAGAGAACTCAAAATCCGTCAAGGAATGCTATGATGATGAAATCGCCGACAAACTCGCTAGGAAAGGTTCCAGCGTAAGGTACATAGGTGCCGAACCATTCTGTGGAATCCTCAATTCTATTTTCCCTTAGATAAAATGGAAAAATCGCAACACCTGCGCTTTTGGAACAGCGTCCAAGGACTGCGACAATCGAAGAGATAACGCTCTATCAATATTCTCAAATATACCTATAATAGAGTCAATATCAGAAGACTGGTCAAGTACCTTTCGGAACACTGTAGTCTGGGATATCATCATAACAAAATTACCCTCTCGTCTGAAACCGAGTGTCGACTCTGTCTAGAGGACGAGAAGACGAGGTCATGCGATGTGACACTTTTAGACTTCTTTCTGTGAGGTTATTTGAAGAGTCGAGTCAATGTTACTAACCCAGAGACAATTCAGATTCTCAATCACAACATTAAAATTGAAATCGCGGTCGTTAACTCACTTATTCTTCAAAAAGTCATTGATAATATCGACCTTCGAATGATCGCCTGCAACAAAAGACGTGATCACATCGAACATATTGTATTTTATTCATAATTGCCTTTATTATTGCTTCATTAACCAACAAAAAAAAACAATATTGATTTCAGAAGAAGTCTGTGTTTAAGTTTAAAAAAACTTCTACAATAGCTGGTGGCTCAACCTATACCTTCAGTAATCATTAAACTTTACAATCTATGAACTACTTACTGATCCCATTGTATAGAGTACCGAAAGTACCGAGCGTTGACACCTGAACCTACCCACTTTTACTCGACGCATCTACTTGTCTAGTACCCCACAGAAGATCGACTCGGTCTTCAAAATTGCAGCTAAGAAGGCATCTCAAGGAGAAGCGCCTACGGTTCAAGTGAGTTTTCCACGTCCATTGAACTGCCAGACAACCACCTTACTTTACTGCATTTTCCATAATATATGCGGTATATGGTAGATGGGCTTTTGCAACTAAGATGCACTGCGTCCTTAGAAACAAGATAAGAAAAAGGCCGCAGATTTCTTCCAGTCTTTTTACGCCTGGAATACACTTCGTCGGTTTCACAGTTTACGAATGTATTCCTGAAGGATCAAGGTATTGACGGAGAACCTAACTAGTGGAATGAAGACGTTAACAAACCTACAACTGACAACTCTTTCCCCAAACTCATTCTGGTAAGCTTATTCGACATCTAACTTTCCAGGATCCTCTACTGAACTGGGACCTCTCAGTGAGCTCAGTTTTCAGCTTCATCTGGGGGCACGGCAGTGCCCCCGCCAAGTCGAGCAAAAAAGCGGCACGGCCGTACCATCCTTTTCTCGAAGCAGTTCGGGCCATTTTCGACCCCCTATAACTTCGTTGTGGATAAAACTAGAAGCCTGAATTTTCAGTAACCAAGCAGGCATCCCATAGACACGGTATATTTCAAATTTCATTAAATTTGAACCAGTAGTTTAAGAATTATAACTAGTCAAAGTTTCTAATTCTGTCACTCACTCACTCACTCACTCACTCACTCACTCACTCACCGATCATCAAAACTCTAGGCCACTTCTAGCAGACATAGAAGCTTGAAATTTAGAATACAATTAGTGTTTAGTGTATAAATCAAGGAAAAACTAAAATATTTTGCAATTTTGGTCCAGTTTTCTAGATACACCAAATATTATTACTAATAGGATAGTGTCTGTATGTATCCTTTTTCAATTTATCTAGATGGCGATTAACCCCTAAAAATATGCAATGCAACCCAATCAATGGGCGGTTGGGGAATTGGGTTTAGTGGTCAATGTGGTTCATGTATTTGACGGAATATAAAATAAATATCTTTATTATGTACATATATTTAATAACCATTTGATGAACTTATAATTAAATCAATTTTAAAACAAATTGTATGTTCGGTGTCAGAGTTGGAGACTACTAACTTGTACAGTTTCGCTCAAAATTACGATATTGTTAAAACACGCCCAGTCTCCTCTAAAGTCGAGTGCTACGAGATAAATGACGGTAAAAAGTTCCTGAAAAGAAGAGATAACCCATATTTGATCAATCACTATTTCTACGACGGAGAACAAGTACCAGAGAAATATTTCTTCTCTTTACTTCTTTTATTCAAGCCATGACGTTCCTTAGATGAACTCAAAATGGGGTGTGATACTTACACGGAGGCCTTTAATTTGGCGAAAGAAGATTTAAAAGAAGGAATCGATTATGGTAATTCAATGATAGAGTCAAGATATAAGATACAAAAAGCATGTGAAATGATAGAATCTAAAGTTGCTGAGATAAACGAAGAAAGGGAAATTGTTGATGATGACGATGGTCTTGAAAACCCTTTAGACTTTGAAGCTGTGGAAGCTGCAAACGCAATGGATGACTTTCACAGAATCAATCTGGTAGAAGAAGAGCAGACTGATCTTCAAAGTATGATCGCAAAACTTAATGCCGATCAAAAAAGAGTCTTCGATATGATCACACATGAAATGGACACAACTGATAATAACGCTGACGTTTTACGCTGTTTTGTGAGTGGAACTGGTGGCACTGGAAAGTGCTTTTTAATAAAAACTCTGAAAGTTTGGGTTAAGATGTATTGAAACAAAAAAGTGGCAGTTAGTGATCCAACAGGCATAGCTGCATTCAATGTGAATGGATTGACTATACACAGACTATTGCAGCTGCCTGTGGAACACAAGCAAACACCGAGGTACAAGCCACTTTCCGATGAAGTGCTCCAAGTTCTGAGATCAGATTTGAAAGAAGTAGTGTTGTTTATCATAGACGAAGTGTCGATGATATCCAATGTTACTTTAACATATATTCATTTACGCTTGTCTGAGATATTTGACACAAGCGATGATCAGAATTGGTGGTTTGGAAAAAAAACATCTTGTACTTTTCGGGGATCTTTTACAGCTTCCGCCGGTAAGAGAAAAGTCACCTTTTGAAAAACTCTCAACTGCTGAAGCTAACAAGTTGTTAGGTTCCCTCAGTATGCCGAATCTGTGGATTGAACTGTTCGTATACGATGAACTTACTATTAACATGCGACAGCTTAATGATTCTAACTTTGTTGAAATGCTAAATAGAATAAGATTAGGTGTGACTACACAAAAAGAACGCGACTTACTCTCGACTAGATTAATAACTCTAAAAACCAATTCAAATGAAAACAGATTGATTGAAATAATTGAACACCTCTCGAAACTTCCTGATGATACCGTTTGCTTATTACCTACAAAAAACATGTGTCAACAATTAAATACTGCAATGCTTAGATCTCTCCCACATCCCGAAATAAAACTTACAGCTGTAGATAGCATAGATTGCAAAAAGAGGATAACAAAAAGAGCTCGTGAATGCATAAAAAATTATGAAGACGATGCTTCTATGACTGCGGGCCTAGAAGAGAACATAATTATAAAAATAGGAGCAAGAGTCATGTTAAGGCGAAATATTGACGTGAGTCTTGGTTTAGTTAATGGTTCTATCGGTATAGTGCAAAGAGTAAAGGTTGATCCGGAAAATACAAAAATAATTAAGAAAATATACATTACATTTGATAAAGAACAGGTTTACGAGCTTGGTCCGGTCAAAACTAAATTGGAAATTATTAATAGAGCTTATGTTAATCGCGAACAGTTTCCTATATGTATAGCCTACGCTATAACTATACACAAAAGTCAGGGCCTAAGTCTAAATAATGCGCTGATGGATATCGGTTCTGCAGTATTCACATCCGGTCAAGCTTACGTGGCACTTTCGAGATTTACAAGTCTGGGCGGCTTACATCTAATTAATGTCGACTTTGGAAATATTAAAGCGCAGGAATCCTCAATTTGTGAATACAATAGATTAAGAAGCATTTACCGTCCAGACTTGATAAAAATTGTAACATCAAAGCCTTTGAGAAAAACCCATAGAGACAGGGAGTGGGCTTTGAGAAAAACTGCAGCTGAAGCTCAAGAAGTAGTACCGGAAAAGAAAAAGAGGAAGACAACCTACAAAAATAAGAAAAGCTCATAAGACACAGAGTGGGCTTTAAGAAAATCTGTTGTTGGTATTCAAAAAGTAGAAGGTACCGGAAAGGAAGAAGAGTAGGACTATCTACAAAAAGAAATGAGATGCCATCAAAAACATAACTTGTAAAAAAAACCAAGTCTCGCAACTCAGTTCTTCTACTGTAAAAAGTTGTGAGATCTATGTAATACCAAGTCGGTTAATTTATTCAGCCCCTACTTAAGGGACCTTCTGTCTTAAGTTATTACGTAATTAGCTAACCTAACAACATCTTATAGTGACCATATTAATATTAAAAATCTTTTATGTTTTAAATAAATAGATTGACTTGGCAATCGCACTAAACAATCTAATTTAATATAATATGTATTACTTGTGAGATGCATGCGATGGACAAGTCAATATATTTATTTAAAACATAAAAGATTTTTAATATTAATATGGTCACTATAAGATGTTGTTAGGTTAGCTAATTACGTAATAACTTAAGACAGAAGGTCCCTTAAGTAGGGGCTGAATAAATTAACCGACTTGGTATTACATAGATCTCACAACTTTTTACAGTAGAAGAACTGAGTTGCGAGACTTGGTTTTTTTTACAAGTTATGTTTTTGATGGCTTTAAATACTTCTTGAGATCAAGTATTAATTTTAAAGTAAGGGTAGTGTTAAGCGAAGCTTTGAACGCTCCTGTGCTACATGTGGAAAAGCTTTCCCCCTCCATCTTTGTTCGACGATTAAATGCCTAACTTGGGCTTTAAAAATAGTCGCCTATTTAAACTCTAACAAGAGTCTTGGAGCCGTCCGGGAAAACAAGAAAATATCTTTTTATGAGCTAAAAACCAAATCAACACCAGCTCTGACGCCACGGAAAACAGGCTGGAATATGTTTAGAAGACAGCCTTTCATGCGTTTAGTCTCCGGATATTAGGCCAACAAAAACAGTTGCTTTCCGCGACTTTTTTCCTCGAACTTCAAGTTCATTTATCTTGAAAACGAAGGCCCAATCGAAAAAAAGACCTTTATTTGTGATCACTACTCAGTAATAGGTAATTGCTTTTCAGCACCATCAGGTATCGAAAGGATTAACTGAGGCACATTTACGCTGAGCCAATCATTGGTGGCGTTGCCTGAACTTTAAATCAGATAATCAATCAGCATAAATCGACAGAGAGAATACCAACTTCATCCGCATAGTGTCCTGGCGGCCTATGCTTACTCTCCATTTGAGACTGAACAGAACCCTATGCACCAGAATAGCTTTAATCCTAAAAGAGTAAATAGTTTCGTAGGTCAGCCAAAGTCCAATAAGCGCTGCAATACATTTTTACAACTTCTATTTAAGAGGTCGAAGGTTCTATGTCTCATGTTGGATAGTCAGGATATAAGATTAGTAATTAGCTGCGTTTAAAAAAAGTTTTGGATTTGAAATGGTTCAGTGCGGACCCACAATTTTCGTGAGGGTATTAGTGCCAGCCCCAAACTTAGCTGGATTTTCGGTCTAGTTGTTCACCATTATGTGATCTGTGGACGGGAACTGGGGACTCTAAGTGTTCCTGATCCTATCCATTTAGTTTTCTGTTTGCATTACCCCAGCGGTCTGAATTAAATGTTTACTGAGGATACAATTTTGATGGTAGCTTGTCGATCGCTGTGCTGCAAGTAACTGCGAGAGGTTGCATTCAGTAATTTACACGTCTCTTTGACAACCCTGGGAGGTAAGAGAGTAAAACGTTATACAGACCATATCATTTCTTACTTTATACCCATACTAGTACCTCCCAGTCTATGGCAAACTTTTCATCTCACCCTACAGTCTCATTAATTCGTAAACTCATTGGATACACAAATATATGTATAATAACAGCACACATATTTGGCTCAGCTGCCCGCAGTGCTTGCACAAAGAGCTTGCGGTACACCGCAGTTAATAATTCCCATGTGCTTCAGGTGTATGTGCTCAACACTCATGTATAGATTGCACAAAGCAGATTATTAATTATTGTTTACTCTTTAGTGAATAAAGGAGATGAGGTATCACTTGCAATATATCTAAATCAATTGAAGTATACTCACGTACGTCTGGGCGGGGGTCGAAATAATTATTTCGGTGTAAGGACAGATAAACATCCTGATGGATGGTAGAGAAATTTAATAATCATTTTCGAGATATTCAGGAGCAATATAACTATTAGTTGCATGTGTGTCTATGTTTATTGACTATTTGCATGCTTAGGGCACTTGGATCCGAATTCAGTTGCAAATTATTGAATTTGCACTTCAGAAAACAAGGTTTGATACGTAGCTCTTGATTGGAGTGCTGGGCAATTAATTGAGAGCAATGGTTAGTTGCTGACCAGGCTGCAAGTACTATTGATATGAAATTCAAAAATTCTTCAATAAGGGCATAGGTAGCAATTTTGATTTAAGTAAAACACAGAATAATTGAGATATCGGACCAAAATTTATTCCAGGTGTAGTAGGCATGCACAATTTATGTACTGAATCCGATCAAGTTCATAGGACCGACGCGAACACGTTTTCAGAGATCGATTCAGAGCGTTGATAATTTCACGTCATTAACTTGTTATCATAACCAAACGACTTAATCTAAGTGACCATAACCAGCATTTCCAAACATTACCCGAAATCGAATTTCCTCTTCAACATATAATTTTTTTGAGCAGCTGTGAGGCATGTACACCATCTTGTTGGAATCATATATAACTGCTGTCGGGTCCATAGTCTTTTAAAATAAATAGTCATGATCTCCAAACCACACTATCACCTTTTGTGGATGAAATAGGTTCTGGGTTTATTGGCAAAGGCTTTAAACAAGAAATGAGCTTTTTGGGTGAAGGTGATTCATTGATGCAGTTCAGGATTTTACTTCAATTTCTGCAGAGCTTAATCGGAGAAGCGTCGGCTTCAAATATCGAGTTACAATATTTGACATTGTTTGGAACTTTATTTCTTGTTTCAACATTCTTAAAAATGTAGAGTGATGGGAGATTCCCAATTCCTGTGAATGACGTGGAATATTCTCTCACCGTCTCAGGTTATAGCGCACTATATCAGCACATAATAATCTGTGGAGATTTCAATACAAAGCTTTTGGGAATCACTTTCCACTCGCCTTTCAAATTAAGGATTTAGTTTCCTCAATTGGTACGAAAATAGTTAACACCACTTATTCTACACGTTTTGCTCTTAACTGTCTACCTAATTTTCTAGATTTAGTGGTTGGGTCCACTACGTCACTTGTTCTGTTGTTTCATCAGTTTACGTTTTATGTTTCCGACAATGATCTTCTATTCTGCACTTATAACGTTAACTTATCTAGAAACCCGACACATTCACATTTAAAGATTTCAATGCTATTGACGTAAATGCTCTTCGGATCGGCACACTCTCAACCCCTGGGAAAGGCGCCGCGTAACGGCTGACCCTAACATAAAAGTGAAGCTCTTCTTGTCACAAGTAAAGTTGGCTTATCTAGTAGTAATGACCAGCTTTTAGCTTTTTTTGGGGAGAGCCCCTGGTCTAATGAACTCGATCTTAATCTAGCTAGAGAACCTGAACACTCGCTTCCTAAATTGGATGAGTTTGTAGTAGCTACAGAAATTGAAATTGAAAGCGTTCCAATTCCAATTCCATTTCGTTAAACGTATTTTACTTCACTGATCATCTCCCATTTTACCCATATTATAAATTGGTTTAGAGTGACTTCGACTTTCCCAAAGTTGTGGAAAAGCGCTAGAGTTTTACCTATCCCAAAGCAACCCTGTCCAGTGTTATCATTCGATTTTTTGCATTCTGCAATGCTTATCTAAAGTCTTTGAGAAAATCATTGCGAAACAGATTACAAAACACTTATCTTTATTGTACTCTTTTTGTGTGTTCAGCAATCCTATTTTAGAGCTAATCACAGCTGTTCTTCAGCCATTGTAAGCCTGCTAGAAGAGGTACGACAATCTTTTGATAGAAGCCATGTTTCTCTTCTCTGCTTACTGGACTTCTTAAAGGCTTTTGATAAAGTTAATCATAATATTAGGAGCGCAACTACGAGGATGGTCCGATAGGTACTTAGCCTCACCGCCAGATGGCGCCAGTATCAACTTACTATCGTGTAGTACATTCTAGTATACGGCTACTGTCGAAATTTCAGCCGGATCGTACTCGTAGTTTTGTTTTGACTGCGTGTGGAAGCGGGAGTGTCGGCGGATTTCAAAAAATGGAAAAAGAGCATTATCGGTCGGTGATTCGATTCTTCTTTTTGGAAGGGAAATCGGGCAGCGAAATCAAAGAGCGTTTGGATGCTGTGTACGGTGACTCTTCTCCTTCGATGGCGACCATCAAAAATTGGTTTAACGGTTTTTGATGAGCCACGTCCAGGTGCCCCGAAAACCGGCTACCACGGAGGATAACGTGACAAAAATCCACGAGCTCGTATTGGCAGACCGCCGATTGAAGGTGCACGAGATAGCTGAGACAGTAGGCATTTCAAAAGATCGCGTGGGTCATACCCTACATGAAATTTTGAACGTGAAAGCTGTCGGCGCGATGCTCACTCCCGACAACAAGCGCAACCGTGAGACCACTTGAGAGCAGTGTTTGACGCTGTTTAAGCGCAATCCGAAGGAGTTTCTGCGTCGTTTCGTGACAGTCGACGAAACATGGATCCACTGGTACACACCAGAGACCAAGGAACAGTCTAAATAGTGGACTTCACCCGGCGAACGTGCTCCGAAGAAGGCGAAGACCGTCCCATTGGCCAGAAAGGTGATGGCCACCGTTTTCTGGGATTCACAAGGTGTGATCCACATCGACTACCTGGAGAAGAGTAAAACGGTCACAGGGCTGTACTATGCCAAATTATTGGGCCGATTCGACGCCGAGTTGAAGAAAAAACGGCCCCACTTGGCAAAGAAAAAAGTGCTCTTTCACCATGATAACGCAGCGGCTCACACCTCCGCCTTCGCCACGGCCAAATTGGTCGAATTGGGCTTCGAACTGCTGCCCCATCCACCGTATTCTCCAGATTTGGCCCCGTGCGACTTCTTTTTGTTTCCAAACTATAAAAAGTCACTCGCCGGACAGAAATTTCAGTCGAATGAGGAGGTCATCGCCGCCACGAAGGCTTACTTTGCAGATCTCGAGAAAACGTATTTTTCAGACGGGTTAAAGAAATTGGAGCATCGCTGGGTCAAGTGTATCGAGCTAAAAGGAGACTATATTGAAAAATAAATCGCCATTTCTCCAAAATTTTTGTTTTTCTTTTGTAGGCTATATACTTATCAGAGCACCCTCGTAAGTTCTCGCTGTTTTTTTTTTTTGAGGAAAATGCAACTTTATTGTAAAAAAAAACGGTTACAAAGGAATCATTCAAAGCATTGCCATCGCTAGCGATAACTTTTTCCCATACTTTTTCGCATACCGTCATGGTAGAAGTGTTCATCTTTTGAGGCTATCGACGAATCAAGCCATTTTGAGATGTCTTCATATGAATGGAACTGCTGATCAGCCAGACCATCTGCCATCGAATGGAACAAGTGGTAATCGGACGGTGCAATATATGGAGAATATGGCGGGTGGGGTAGGACTTCCCCTATGAGCGTTTCTAAGTAGGTTTTAACGGGTTTGGCAACGTGAGGCCAAGCTCTGTCATGCTGTCGATCACTTTTTCGTGCCTCTGCTCGTATTGTGGCCGCTTTGCACGCAGTGCTTGGCTCAGTCGCATCAATTGAGTTCGATACCGTTCCCTAGTGATGATTTCGTTTGGTTTCAACAGCTCATAATAAATAACACCGCCCTAATCCCACCAAATACACAGCATAACCTTCGCAGCGTTAATATTCGGCCAAACCGACGACGTAGAAGCATGATCGGACTGTCCCCCATGATTTTTTTCTCTTTGGGTTGCTGTAATGAATCGATTTTTCATCACCCGTACCGATGCGATGAAGAAAACTCTTCCTTTTTTACCGCTTGCTTCAAATCATAAGGAACCAAAGTTCCTTGCTTTTGAATCATTCCCAACGCATGCAATCGCTTGGAAATAGCTTGGCGGGTAACTCCTAATACTGAAGCAATCTCTTTTTGCGTTTGGCATGGATCCTCATCGAGCAATGCCCCCAAGGTTTTGACCTTACTTCACGCGAACGGTCATCAACATCGAAATCACCGTCTTTGAAACGATCGAGCCAATCACGGCACGTTGCTTCACTTAGAGCAGCATCTCCGTAAACTTTTTGGAGTTCTCGATGCGCTTCAGCCGCCGTTTTCTTCGAATGAAAGAAGAAAAGCAACACTTCCCGCAAATGACGATTATTTGGCACAAAAAAAAGACATTTCACAATTTTCACAACCAAAAGCATATGACACAAAAACAAAATCACTAATGTGTCAAAGCGGTTTGTTTACCATATGTCTAAGCTTGGTTCGTGGCGTTTTGGATATGTCACAATCGACCAGCACTTTCTACTGGAGCCATCTCTTGATAAACAGCGAGAACTTAGAAATAGCACTCCTAATACAACAGACTTAACTTCACCCGCTATTCTAGAATAACCGACATTATACCCTATCGTACGAGCAGTAATCATCTAAACTCTTTGTTTACAATAAAAAAATTGTTTAATATTGCTAAGTCATCAACTTTATTTAACGAAAAAACGAGCCACTTTTGGCGAGTTCACAAATCACAATCCTCCGGCCAGACATCGGCCGGCAGTTCCAGAGTGTGGGAATCAGAAAATGTCAACGCCACATTAGACCTTGACACCTGAATTGGCCTTATAAGAAAGTTTTTGATTCCCACACTCGCGGCAGTCTGCGTACAAAAAATTGACTACTTGTGCAAAATGCGCAATACATTTTGGTCTTATCTAATTTCAATTATTTTAAACTCTCACGACTATACATCTCGAGGTAGTTGGTAGTTGGAGACCTAACTGCTGAAGCATTCATCAACTGTTTGAAAAGATTTACAGGCAGAAGAGGAGTTCGTCATACCATATTTTGTGATAAAGCGACGAACTTCATTGGCGCCAAAAGCCAACTCTGAAAGTCTCCAGTCAGCAATCAGCGCAGCACATCCCGCCTCGATCGCCTCATTTTGGAGGCTTGTAAGAAGCAGCTGTAAAGACAGCAAAGAAACAAAGAAACAGACGTGCGAACAACTGGTAACTGCCATCATTCAAATAGAGGCAATTTTGAACTCGCGATCTCTCACTCCAATGTCCTCCGATCCAAATGACCTCGAATCACTCACGCGTGGTCACTTCCCAATCGGTGCATCGCTCACAGCAATTCCAGAAGATGATCTTACTGACCGAAACTTGAGCAGCCTGAATAAGTTTCGTCAAATTCAGCATATACAGCAACACTTCTGGAGAAGATGGTCTAATGATATCTACAATTGCTACAACAACGGATGAAATGGAAAACTCAGTCGCAGAATCTGTCACCCGACACTATAGTTATCATCAAAGAAACCAATGTCCCTGCGCTATCGTGGAAGCTGGGGTCTGTTGTCGAGGTTTACATGGGAAATGGTGCCATTGTACGAGTAGCATTGTACAGAAGCCGGCACATATCAAAGTACACAATCTTTGCCCTCAGCAAAGGAAGGAAGTGACGAAGAAAAGGAAAGAAAAAAACTGAATGCTGATGTAACGAGTCAAAGGAAGCAAAGCTCCCCTACTACACGAAAGCGTAGAAGCAGCCAATTTGCAAAAAGAAGCCTACTATCAACGCTTCTTCTAGTGCTGTGTATTCTGCCAAGATTTACTGGCAAGAATTGTCCAAATTAAATCTCAAAGGACATTCCGCACCAATTATTGAGATATTTAAACACAGACTAAGAGCGATTGAAGAGAACAATCATCTCATTCATAGCTTTCACGTTTCAAGCCATAAAATTAATAGAGTTGCTAGATCACCATTTGACTTCATAGGAAGTTTGGCACACAGTCTATTCGGAATTCATTATGATGAGGTTGACATTCATAGACAAATCGATACTGTGAGCCAAAATGAACAGTATCTGGCAAAACTCTTCCAAAACCAAGGCTCCATTGCCGATTCCACATCTAACATCTAAGACGAAATATGCAGGAGATAAATACACAATTCCGAGCCCTTAACCAGTACCAAGCAAAGACCGTAAATGCTATCGATAAAAACAAGACTACTGATCTCAAGCAAAACTTAGCAACTTTAATCTCCTATTTGATATTATTTATCACAAATTTCAAGCGGATTCAAGACGGTTTACTTGATGTGATATTGAATCTAAATCATGCTAAAATAAGTCCGCAATTGATAACTCCAGCTCAGCTAGTACAATTTATACGACACAACCTGCCACCAACGCTTAGCTTACCAAATGGGTCAATCACTGATGTGTGTAGAATGGCCTCAGTGAAGGGTCGAAGTCTTAACGGATCCATCGTATTCGCAGATTTCCTACCATTGACTGACAGTCAGGATTTCCAACTATTTCATTTAATACCAGTGCTCAAGCTACTTGGTCGAAATGTCGTCACCGTATTTCGCAGTCGCCTTGAGAAGGGACAATTTTTTTGTACTGACGGAATATGAGTTGTCATCTTGCAAGGCGCTAAGGCCTAAGAACTTCTTATGTGCTCAGGTCTTTCCAACGCGAATTCATCAGGGAACGTCAAATGCTTGTGAGATGGTGCTACTGAACCATGAAAAAAAGGCATTAACCAATTGCACTCTGAAGCGGACACCAGTCGGGTGGGACTCAAGAATTCAAACAGTTGGATTTTTTCAGTGCTCACTAGAGTGACCGCTCATCTAATTTGCGAAGGAAATACAAACAGCATAACACTCTTCAGGAATGGCATTTTGGAATTCAGAAAGTCGTGTGTATTAAAGTTACCGAACGTGATCAATGGTCGGACCTCATACAACAACACGATCACGAACTCATTCGACTGCAAACATCAGGATATTCGCCAGCGGTGCAACTCATAAGGACTTTATTCCCCCGGGCTTTAATGACATTGACTTGGCTGAACTCACTGATCGATGAAATCATGCAGCAGACGAAATCTGATGACATCCCTAAGATGAACTTCCACGACTACCACCATTATGGGTTGGCTTATCTTCTGTTGGCTGCATGATTGGGATTATCGTTTTATACTCCTGGCATCGGCGGACATTGAAGTCAGTGCCGAAAGGGCCCAAATCTCGATTCGAGGTTGAAGCCTGGGATTTTAATATTGTCTTACTCCTTTTTGCTTGATTTATAATTAACCTTCCATAGACTTTAAGAATTTTTTTAGAGAGTTAAGTATCCGCAAAAGGGGGGAGTATGTTGGGTTTACTTTCTTAGGTTTCAATAATTTTGAATTCTCACGGAACATATTCTCTTGTGTCGTGAGAATTTAAAATAATTGAAGTTAGATAAGACCAAAATGTATTGTGAACTTATCCATAATAAGACCATGAACTCTAGAAGATGCTTCAACATAGACAGGTTAAATGAATAGTTTAAGCTTACTTATGTATTTAAAAACAGATTGTTATGTTCCTAATGAAAAACCATGAAGTTACAAGAGAGGATAGTTTTGGTAGGAGTATGTTAATATTCCATGGAGGAGGCTACGATAACAGAAGGGCACTTAACTCATCAGTAATATATTGCTCAAAATATCTTCCCATATCTTCTAATTCATTCGTCCTTGGAAATTATACTGTTTTTCTCCTTATAAGAGTCACTCCGAGTTGATTTATTGGCCATGAGCAGCCGGTTTTCCTCATTCTTTTCATTTTCCTCTCCTTTCGCTCTAGTATTGTAAGAACTGTAGTAGGCACTTAACGACTGTAGAAATACCATTGTCGATGTTCCGAGGGCGGTCCGAATTATGAATTTATGCTACAACTATTTGCAATCCATCTGTTTTCCAACAATACCATTTTTTTTTTTTGGAGGCTTCTGCTATCTGTTGGAGCACTCAGATACAAAAACTGGGCCATTGTGCTGCCAGACAGACACCTTAGATGGCCTTCGAGCTCATGACGTGCCAGAGCCAAGCTTCTTTTTTATTCACTTATACGTTGAGTGCGATTTGTTTTTCACACAAGTGAACCTAAAGCTTAATGCCGATTCTGAACTGCGAGAGCCAAGAAGTTTTATCAAGGCAAGTGTACAATGGGGGGTTTTTGCCAGTACGTTGCCAAGGAGGGAAGCCGCGAAATAATTATTCAATGACGTTGGTATTATCGGGATCCGAGCTCGCTCATCTTGCGGCCGACACAATATCCACTACGCCACGGCGCTCCACTTAGGCTGTTCCAATTCTAGGGCCACCAGTCAGTACACAACTTCCTACCTCATCTATTTTCGTCTATTCTGTTGGAATTCCAGTTTTCAAATTGCCATTTCTTGCATCTTACTCTATTACTTTGCTTATAAACAACATAACATTGCTGGTTGGGCTCAGCCCCAAATCCATCCATAATTGTTTGGAATTTGTTCTCGAAATAATACTCACCAGTAGTCTATTTAACAGTTCAGCCAGACGTCGCTTCCCCTACGTCATTGTTCGATGATGGAAAAATAAGAAAATCTTTTCGTCACCTGGACTAATTGTTCTTCGAGCTAAAAACTCTGCTTCTTTGATGTCAATCGTCGTGCAGCTGTATCTAAACGTGGTGCAACTCGAATATGAAGCACGGCCAAAAACCGCAACCTAACCGGAAACCATCGAAAAGAGCATGATATCGTGTTGAACCATAGGAGAGCAAAAAGGACTGAGATATGTACACACATGAGGCTATAGGGATATTAAAAGAAAGGATGAGAAACATTTCGCACTAAGAATTGCGAAAGTTCTGTACAGAATGGGTGCTTCATTTGCTGAATGCCGATCAAAATCAAGTGTACAAGTGAATACTATTCCATTCTTCTTGAATAGGTTGGATTAGATTAGGTTAAAGAAGGGGAGTGTGATGGTTGAGCATCACTTCCACTCGGAGGCCAAAGGGCCTATTGTGATTCCCTTCATTTGTGGAGTACACATATAATTAACCTGGCCTATCACATGGTGGCTGAATCAACCCTGTACTCTTTATGAATTTTAGAAGATCCGATATATTTGCATTTGTCACGTCCGCAATCCCTGGAGAGCTCTACAATGTCAAAGCAGATGTTCGATCGTCTCAGTTTCTTCCTCATCGCCGCAGCTCCGGCAGAGATCGCTGAATCCCGAGTTCCATTTCCGGAACATTGCTCCGATGGGACAGTATCCTGTGATCACTCCGACGAGCATACGGATCGAGTTGAGGTCCAGCGCCAAGAGCTGAAACGATGATCTTGTCGTGTGGCTGTTTCTTATAAGCCAAGACGAGTTGGCTTCTTTTATGATTGTGTCATTTATGATCCGCTATAATGATGATTGCAGTGACGTGTCCGCTTCGCTGATGTCCATTTCAGACCTTTGCCTGGCCAATTCGTCCGCTCTTTCGTTCCATGCGATTAAGCTGTGGCCCGGGACCCAGCAGAGTTTGACTTTGTGATGTCTGATGGACTTCAGTGTCTCGCGATATTTCACGACAGTCTTTGATCTCGTTGTAATCTCGTGGTCGTTGATCATGGCGTTTGATAGCCACTCGTCTCTGTCGGGGAAAAGGATTGTTATTCTGAGATAGAAGTGATTTTGGGGGGAGATATAGTCGGTCGTAGCTGCGAGGCTACAAAAACCATGTTTCTTTCCCAGGTCATCTATTATTCTGAGTATGGCCGCATGTCCATAGTTGACTTGTTTCTACAAAGAGAACTCCCTTAGTCTGAGAGCGCTTTTTGCAGCGCTGCCTTTTATGAAAAAATCCTGAGGAAGGAGATAAACCCTGCTTGCGGCGTGCTTCTCATAGCCCCCGTTGTACAAACAGCGGCCGACCTTTGTACTTTGTTGAACATGCTCATATAGCTTTTCGTGCTGCTAGCAGTCCACCAGACTAGGGCCCCAAATGTTAAAATGGGTCTGATGATTGCATCATCAATGAATGATGTACGGTTGCAAGCCCCATCTTTTCCCGAAGGTCTTTTCGCATGCATAAAAAGCATTCAATCCTTTTTCCATCCTTTTCTCCAGGCTCCTTTTCCAGCAAAGTTTGGAGTCAAAAATGATGGCTAAATACTTGGCTTCAGCTTTGAGTTTGAGTGGTGTACCCTCTACCTTTGGGGGAGCAAATATCGAGGTTTTCCTTTTCCTGGTGAACAAAACCAGCTCGGTTTTCTGGGGGTTTATTCTCAGACGGTTCTGTCCTGTCCACGAGGAGAGTTCCTTCAACAGTAGAAATGTACCTTTTATCAAAGGAACTAGGTCATCCGCGTATGCTCTTGTCTTTGTGCCTTTCTCCATGAAAATTCCGAGGATTTTGTTAACTATAAGAAGTCACAGTAGGGAGGAGAGAACTCCCCCCCGTGGTGTGCCTTTAGTTGTCACTTTCCTTATAGAGCTGTGTTCACTGTCTGCATTGATTCTGTTATTTAACATATTTTCAATCCAGATTACAATAGATTTGTCTACTTTTATGTCTTCTAGAGCTGTTATTATGGCCACTATGTTTAGGTTGTTGAAAGCCTCCTCTATATCGAGGAAGGCTGGCATTGTAAACTCTTTTAAATTTAAGAAGCTCTCAATTTCACGGACACCACTATGCAGAGCACTTTCCACTGATCTGCTTTTAAGGTAGGCATGGTGAGTGTTGCATAAGTTGTGTGAAGCATAGCTGCAAAATATCTTCCGGCCCCGGGGATTTAAAAGGTTTGAACGAATATGTTGCCCGTGATACTTTATCCTTTGTAATAACTTCATTTATTACTTCTTCGGTTGTGTGAACCGTAGGAATCGTCGTTCCGAAGGGGACTGTGATTTCAGAGGTCTTACAACCTGGGAAGTGGGTTTCAGTCAGCAGTTCTAGGGATTCCTGATTCTGTCCAAGAATCATCTGGTTTAAGGATTAATCCGGGGACGGAGAGGTCCTTAGATAGGATCTTTCTGAGCCTTGCGGCTACGTTAAGATCCTCTATTGATTCGCAGAACTCCCGCCAGGAATCAGACATTGCTGCTCTTGTTTTGCTCATGTATTCGGTTCTTTTTTAGATCTTTGCTCTATTGAATAGAGTTCGGGTCCTGGTCCTGAGTTGCTTTAGCTCTGTGCTGCTTTCAGATTTCTCACAAGATTCTCGACCGAATTCTCAATATAAGTTGGATCGGGGTTATTGATGGCTTGTGGCGTTACTAACCTGTTGGCAACTAGGTTGGAGAAAAGATTCCAGTCTGTCCTCTATGAATGATGAGATACATGCCGAAAGCTTAAGACTTTTGTCGTAGTCCTCCTCGAATAACAGATTCTCCTTCGACTAAGAACCTTTTCGTCTTCTTGTTGTAATTTTCGTAGCAGATGTCGCGGTTTGTCATCCGTCTTTTACTGGGCCCATCCCATCGCACTTCCTTGAGTTATATCTTCTTTATGGGGTTATTCCAATTCATTGCCTTCACCTGCTCTGTTAAGGGACCTCACATTTCAGGTGCAGACTAGCGAATTATTTAATCTTTAACTTTGTATCCGACCTCCAAGGGGCGTCATGTGCAGCTCCCAATCGGCCTGAGCTGCAAGTTGTGGTAGCGCGATTAAGGTGTTCACTAAGTATTTCTGCTAACTCGAACTGTGGACGCCACTGTAGATTCCATCTTGGAAATCCTTCGCTGCTGTCATGTTAAAGGAGCCGAGCCTTGATGGCAACCAGCGTCGATATTGGTGTCTATATATATTCACGTAATCTACCCTGTGGCATAAATGTATTTTAAGACTAAAAAAAGGATGCATTGTTCCACCAGCTTTTTGACATGTAGCGCCGTCCTTCCTTGATTAAACGTCGTTACCGTTGATAGCATTGATTTCAGCAAAAAAGAAGCCTATCAGCAACATTTCGGAGGGAAATCCATTCACATAATTTTCCAGCCAAAAATCTTCACTATACTTGTGGATAAAGAGGTTTTCCATAAATTATCTTGGGTTTTCTGAGTCAACAGATGACGTTCATTTTGTGCTTTTTATTCTTGCTTTAGTCCAGCGTCACGCTCGCCTTAATTCTTGTGACTACTAGATCTTCTAGGTGAGTGGGAAAAATTATTTATAACATGGTGCAAAGTCGTTTAGGATAAGCTTGATTCCTGTGAGCTTCTCAAAATAGACCATCAAGAGATCCAGTAACACTGTGAGGTATGATGGTCTTGCCGTACGAGCTCAGGTACTTCACATCAAACTTATAATTTTATTAAAGATGTTCGAAAAAGGTGATGATGATTAAAAATACTACGAATATTTCGAATCATTTGTGTATTGATAGTTAACAGTAGGTTAATGGCGAAAAAATGAATTCCACACCTCTTGCTGGATGACCCTATATACGAGTGAAGGTACCTAAAACGTCCATGACGACCTAAAAAAAACACGAACCCCTTGAAGAGACCTAAGACAGTCTTTTTCCATTTTGTTAAAAGGAGGAAATATCCACCCATTCTCACAATAGTTATACGGTTGACCACCCTCAAGAGTACAAGTGGTCCTTTCCGTTTACACATTAGAAGTTTATCGACTTTTAGCGTTTTAATTTTACGTCGTTTGCAAATCAGTAGTTGAACTCAACCCCGTTTTGTAATAGCAGTAAGAAACGAGCCCTTGCCCTACCTTTCATGAAGATTGATGACAGAATTTGTGTAATAGTACTGGAAACTTTCATCCTTAATTTCTTATATCCTGGTGGAACAAACTTTGCCTGCCTGTTATCCTTCCAATATGCTTTAAGCAATATTTAAAGCGCTTACTCCAAAAAAATCTCTTAGTGCAAGCTATATTCCAGCCTAAGCACGTCGGACATCAAGCCCGTCGAATCCATCAACCCTTGTCCATTAGGCACGAAAATTAGTAAAACACTTTGGGGGCACATATTTGATTTGTCAATCCTCTCCCAGCCGATGGTTTGATTTATTGTTCCTCAATTCTGCGTAACACAGGCCCCACCCCACCAAGAACAGAGGAAGCGCTACACTACGGAATAGACTTCGTCGCCGTTCAACATGTGCCATGTTGATTAAGCGT
The DNA here is from genome assembly GCA_958301585.1 of Merodon equestris. NCBI lineage: Eukaryota > Metazoa > Arthropoda > Insecta > Diptera > Syrphidae > Merodon > Merodon equestris. Next base: position 48,030,684 of record OY284415.1, on the reverse strand, counting down.
TAAATCGTTTCATTACAATAAAACTATCTCGTCGAACAATCGGATCGATGCCATCCATGTACAGCATATTCCAGCAGGGGATCTGTAGTATACCCTCATGCCATGTACACATGCCCTATCGTAAATCCCAGCTGACCTTGATTTACTACTTACCCCACGTCTTGGGCCAAACATTTATTGGACTGGACAGAAATCTTTTGCGGCCGGTCATGTGCGAATCTCGAAAGATTCAAAATATGCGGTTACAATGTTTGACAAGTGATTTATGTTTGACAGTTGCTCGAGGAGCGAACTGGTCAAATCGTGGGCCTTGACGGGCGATGGCTTACGAAGAATCAATGATAAATCTTCAGGCTTTTATCGGGCGATTGTACTAAACTGTTAGACACGGTTTCGACGCGTTGCTAATTCTAAAAAGCTTTTACCAGCTAAGTGATGAAGTTGTCAGTCACCGATGACTGTGGATTTGAATGCCTTCCATCGATGTGCAGCACTTTTATTGCTTCCTTCGCACTCAATTGCTTTAAAATAATTCACTTCTTGCCTGAGTAGACTGAGTGGTTAGAATGGGTAACTGCCGGATGGTAGAGAGAAAAAAGGTCAAACGCATTACTCCTCGTGACGAATGGTCTGGTCGTGGTTTCGGACCGTTTCTTACATAGCCGCAAGCCGCTCACGTTCACGTGTGGACACATTCGGTTGGTTTACCGCAGCCATAATGTACCACGTGGATTTAACGTTTCATCGTTTAAGTTCTCCGGCTTTCATGGTTTTGTCCTTTTTTTTTTTCTTTCTTCTGGTTCTTTCCTGTTTCGGAAGCGTGATACAGCCAAATCACGTAGCAGGGTCGTGAGGGGATGGTTTTGAGCATACCTACGGCTTGTTGGGTAATTTAGTGCGGAAATTTGTTTCAATTTGTATTCGGATGGTATAATAATTTGCCTCCTTACAGGCAGTTGGCCACTAGGGAATAAAAGAGATAGTGAACGGGGCTTACTAAGCTGACAAGTCATTATTGGTTTATGATAATAAACTTTGGGTGGCTTAAGTTCGCATATTTATGATGTCTCGAATTCGAACATAAATTCTTAAATGACTAGCGAATAGGAATGTGTAGTAGCTTACAGGGTTGATATTGTCCAAGCCCTTACTTGGATACATTTCACTTCTATGTCCGGATTTCACTATGCTGTCCGGATAGTGTAACTTGAATGGGGCCTTATGGAATATAGCCGCCAGAAGTACCCCTTAGTTTATGGTGGTTATATACAAGATGAAAGAGAAGGTTCAAGGTTCTCCTTCAAAATCTCGCAGATATAAGGGATTTTACGTCTAAGGTTTTTAATTTTCTTCTGCTGTTTCAGATTGTAATCGAATGCTTTGATTTCCGCGGGTATTTTAGTAAGTAAAAGTTAGTAGGTAAAATCTACGATTTCCGGTGTCAGAATATGGCAAAAGATAATAAAAAATGTTTCCATCACCGGCGTCGTACTGTAAGAGAACCATTAGTGTGAAGGGTAATTCTGTCCAATTTAAAAGTTGCTCAGCACTCTTTATCCATTATTCACATTTCCGTCAAACTACTCCTTAAAACGGTTAATGCATTTTAAAGCATGTGTACATACAACTTTCCAACTTGTGGTAAAAAGAATTAACTGATTTTTTTTCTTAAATAATTTTTATTCATCAATTTACGAAAATTGTCTTTACTTCGCGCGAACCTTGTTGATTGATCGCTTATTTTGATTTTGGTCGGGGCTATATCCCCATTTTATTGCGCTTAATTCAAGCTTAATACTTAATTTAACTTAGAATCTAGGAAACTAAGAAAGAGGACGATTGAGACGGAGTTTTAGACAAGGAGTGCTGATGTTAAAGTCGAAACAGTTTTTCGCATTAACACTCCGCAGCATACGGGAGATAGCTTCATTGAAGCCATAGGAGGTACGAGAGGTGGGTACATAGAAGAGACGTTATACCGCTGATATGTGCGCGAAAATTGAGCTCTTGGTGGCATAATACACCGAGATCACAGATCACCTGAACGGTAGAAAGGGCTTGATTATGGAGAAAGTAGTATTACGTTTGCGGGAGAAAGTAATAGATTGACATTTGGAAATGGTAAGGTCGAGGCAGTTCTTGGAGCACCAGGTGGAAAATATGTTGAGGTCCGATTGAATAAGGAAAGAGTTATGTTCTGAGGAAATGATCTTAAAGAATTTAGCATCGTCGGCATATAGAGAGATGTGGGAATGTTTGATAACCATTTCAATATCATTAATAGTAAAGATAAAAAGAAGCGGGCCTAAATGACTGCCTTGGGGGACACCGGAGGAAGCCAGGAAGGGGTTAGAGAGAGTAGATCTAAAGCGAACGCTGTAGTGGCGATTTTCCAGATAAGAGAAAATCCACTTTAATAAGATGGGTTGAAAGCCAAGGGAAGCCAGTTTGAAGAGTATTAATCTGTGTGAAATTTTATCAAAAGCCTTACTGAAGTCAGTTGAGACAACGTCGACTTCCTTGCCATTTTCTAAGGCTGAAAGGGTGAAGGAAACGAATTCAATATGGTTTGTGGTTGTAGACCTACCTTTGAGAAAGCCGTGTTGCCTAGGGGAGATTAAAGGCATGCATTGACAACTTAAATTGTCATACACCGGCAATGGGCCGGTAATTGTTAAAGAAGTTCCATATCCGGGGAAATTCACCTTGAGAAAGGGATAGGCTGAAGATTTTTGAGAGAGGTAGAGAAAGGGAAGAGGACATTTTTTTTTAAATATAGCAGGGAGGCCTTCGGGGCCAGGGGTGAATTCATCATTAAGTTGCTTTAATCTTTCTTCGATGATATCGGGGTCGAAACTACGAGGGAGAAATGGTCCAAAGGAGAAGTTTGGTAAATAGTTGAAATAAGTAGGATCGGATGCAATAGAATCATAGATGAAAGATTGATTGAAGAAGGTGGCAAAAAGTTTGGCGATGTTATGAGGATCATTATTGAAGGAGAGAGCGTTTGGGTAGCCATCAGATTTTCTTTTGTAATTAACAAACTGAAAGAAGGACTTTGGAATTATTTATACGGTTGGTTTGCATCTCCACTAAGTACTAAGTAGTGTTTATAGAGAGAGTTATAAAGCTCTACAAATTGCAGGTAAGTACCGTAATAGTTAAAGAAGTCATTTGGGGATGGAGTACGAAGGAAAGTTGTCCAGAGCTTGTTTCGTTTGTTCCTCAAAGAACGGAGCGTGCGATTGTACCAAGGTGGGGCGGTGGAGGAGATTTTATGTCGGAAAAGGGTACGTAAAGGGAGATGGAATTAAATATTTCTCTGTAGAATATAGATATGGCATCATTTACGGTAAGGTTGTTGAATTTAAAAGGAGCACTATTGAGATATTCATTGATTTGACGGAAGGTGGCTTTGTGGAAATCGTGAGACATTCGTACAGTGGGGGAGAGTTCTGTATAGGGGAGTTGTGAAAGAACGAGAGAAGAAGGGGAGGGTGGTAGTTGTCGCCGGTTGATAGGCACAGCGGACAAGCTGAAACTAAGGAGTTCAAGGGGGTCACTTGTGAAAATGAGGTCGAGTTGTCTGCCCATGTAATTTAAAATGCCTCTGACTTGGTTAAGGCTGGAATCAGTTAGGCGATCAGAGAAGAGACATTCTTTGGCTGCAGTGGGATTAGAGGCAATGTAAAACGATCGGTCGTCTGAAGAGATCCCTTTAAGGTGAGAAAGGTTGAAGTCACCGAAAACTAGGATCTCGTCTTGGGGATCTCGTAAATCAATTAAATTATCGATTGTATCAATGGCCAAGTTATATGTTTCAAAATGTAAAAGCAGATTTCCGGGGTAGTCGTCGCGATAAACGTTAAAGTTGGATGGGAATAGTTCCAGGTTGTTCATACCAGGGATCAGGTTCGTTTCTGTTAAGGCAATGATTTCAAAAGGTAAGGCATGTGATTGCTGCAGGACTGCCTGAGTTTTAGAGCGCAGACCTCTTACGTTCTGATAGTAAAAGGTAAGAGGAAGTTTTTCGGAGAGCATTAGAGTGGTAGGGAGGGGGCGACTTTTAGGGACGAAAAAACCTATCATGGTCAGCCTTGCTACGCTGAAGGTGCGAAATACGCTTTGAGTGAAGTCTGAACGTATCAAGATCGTTCGATACTTTTTTGGGTGAGATATTTAAAAACTCGCGATTTTTAATGAAAAGGTTCTTGAGGGTAGTGAAATCGGTGGGGAGACATTCCTGTGTGGTGTTAGTTTTACCTTCATAGCAAACCGAGTCAGATTTGTCATGAAGATAAGCCAAGAAGAGACGAATGTTCTCATAGATCTTTTTATCTCTTAACCTGGAGAGAGCGTATCGACATTCGTTGGGATCAATAGATTAAGGAGGGATTAAGGATGTGGGAGCTTCGAAAATTATGATACTTGGCTCCGGACTTAAGGTCGAAATTTGGAAATGAGTTTGTATCCGGATCGTGTGCTAGGGTTGGGGGTGATAAGGTTGTATTGGCAGAAGAACTAGTTGGGTTCAGATTAAAGCTGACGCGTTGGCGTTGTGGTTTTTGCTGGAACTGAGGGAGAAGACTGTATATGGGAAATTGATGGGTGGTTAAAAATTGGAAAGAGTTTGGTTTTGGAGTTCCAGTTATCGTGGGGGAGGGGGCTTAGAATGCTTTTTACTAATATTATTATTCTTATTACTAAGTTTAGGTTTAGGCTTAGTGGTAGATTTAGGTTGGGAATCATTCTTTTCATTCCATTTGGTAAATGTTGTTCTACCGAAAGTGAGTGGTCGGCCGGAGTTGAGAAATAGCCATGCATCACTCGTGTGTATTGTGATCGATGGGGACACACGCATAAAAATACCTCTTCCGTTTAAACCTTTAAAATAAAGTATAAGTCGTAGATTCTGACCTTTTTGCATTATCCTATTTGATTGTGTAATTCCAAATCATAAAAGTGATCATAATGAAGTGCGGTTTATGCAATTATAAAATCGATAGACAAGATCTCAAAATCCAGTGTTTTAACTGCATAGAATTCTACCATGCTAAGTGTGTGAAACTGGAAAAAAGAGAGGTTGAATTTTTTGAGAGAAATGGGCAAGGGTTCAAATGCGGTAGTTGCGTCACACAAAGAAGAAAATCTATTCTTACGGATGCTCCCATAAATCGATCTACTGATGTCTCTTCTGTCTCTTCTGGTGATACTACTTGTACTCGCACTACATCAACATCATCAATAATCAAAAGTCCAGCAGCTCCAGTCCCTTCGCTCGCTTGCCAAAATGTCAACAATACAGGCGATCAAACAGTAACACTTCATATGTTATATGCTGAGATCAATAAGCTGAGCAAGGAGATTAACAAATTGAGTCAAGTTAACACGGAAGCGCTCACCAGAATACGATGTTTAGAGGAATCAAATATCTCTCTCAGTCGGAAAGTAGATTTCTTGGAGTCTAAGTTAAACTCATTGGAAAAAAGGGATAAACAGTGCTCTGTTGACATCGTTGGTATACCTGATGTCAGCGATGCAAATGTAAATGCGAGAGTAAAAACATTATTGACGGCTCTCAATGGCGAAGAAATCAACGATGACGAAATTGAATCTTGCTTCGTTAAGAGAGTGAGAGCAAACAAGCTAAAAAATACACCTCCTAACATCGTGTGTGTTAAATTCTCCTCCATTACACGCAAGAAATGCATAATGAAAAAGATGCATGAGAAGAAGAAGCTTTCTTCGGTAAATGTTTATGGCGCTCACATCAATGTTGACAGCAACAACTCCAGCAGCAGCAGCAGCAGCAACAACAAAAGCAGCAAGGGCAACATCTATATTAACGATTGTCTAACAATGTATTCAAGATCTCTATTGAAAAAGGCGAATGATTTGAAGCGTGAAAACATATGCAAATTCGTATGGGTTAGGAACTCTAACGTTCTTATCAGGAAAAAAGAAGGGGGTAAAGTAATTAAAATTAATTGTTTTGAGGATTTCTCTAAACTTGACAAGTTTTAATTTTTTTGTTTATGTCTAATAATATCATATCATTTAACAATTCAATGCATAATCCTCATGTTGATATTAGTGTTAATTTTAGCTCCTCATCTTCAGCTTCAAATAATTGCCTATGTATAGAACATCCAAGCAATGAATCGTCTTCAGGTTTTTCGGTTATACATCAAAACATTCGCAGCATGAGAGCTAATTTTTGTAATTTTTTCACTCATCTTGCATCTTTGGATCACTTACCTAACCTCATATTTCTATCAGAAATTTGGATTTTCGAAGATGAAATTTGTGATTTTAACGTTCCAAATTATACATTTGCAGCTAATTGCAACAATTCTTATTCAGCAGGAGGTGTTGCAGTGTTTTACAGAAATAATTTGATCGGACCCCAAATTAAAAACTACAAATTCGAAAGTGCTGATGTTATCAATTTTTCTTGTGAAATCTTCGGTGTTCGCTACTGTTTTATATGTTTCTATAGACTTCATAAATGTTCAGTAAGTGTTTTTTTTGATGAGTTATCTGATTTTATTGAGTGTCTATCTTGTAAAAATGTGATTTTGTTGGGTGATATGAACATAAATATTCTGTCTGACTCGGCCGATGCAGGCACCTTTTTGTCGATGTTAGCTTCATTTGGTTTTGAATCTCTTTTGAATGAACCTACTCGTTTTGAGTCCTGCTTAGACCACATTTTTTTAAGGCTACATAGAAATAATGATGTTGTTTACAGAGCTATGGCCTATGATTTACAAATAACAGACCATAGTTTAACTAGTATTCAATTAGATTGCAGGATCACTAGAGTTAAACATTCATTCAATATGAATTCAAATAAAATTGACTTTGCCTGTTTAAAACCAAGTTTAAATTTTGAATTCTGGGGTGAAGTTTTCGATGCACAGGATCCATCCATTGCTTTTGATATATTCCTAAATAAATTGCATACTCACTTATCTAGCTGTACTAAGAGCATAGTTACTAAAAATAATAAATTAAGATGTCTTAAGCAATGGATGACTCCCGCGTTACTCAGCAAAATCAGAAAGAAAAAGCAACTTCTTTTACGTGTAAAGAAACACCCTGATAATGCTAGATTCAAAAATTACTACACCAAGCTCTGTCTAGAACTTAAAACTGATATACCAAACGCTAGGGAGTTCTACTTCAGGAACAAATTAGCTGCAAATTTGGGCAACCCTAAAAGGGAATGGGGTGTAGTAAACGAAATACTAAATAGAACCAAGGACAGTGTTGATATAGCTTTACGGCATAATAATACTTTTGTGTCTGAGCCGTTGTTAGTGGCCAACTTGTTCAATGATTTCTTTTCTAATCTGAACTTGTCGTGTAACTTTTCTAATGATGATCGTTTTTCTTGCCATTGTACTCATAATATGAATCAGGATTGTCATCAATCACAAACTTTTTTCTTTGAAGAGTTTACGGCACTTGAAATTAATAAAATAATTTTGTCTCTTAAATCATCTCATTCCTCTTCTTTCGACCACATCTCTAGCTACGTTTTGAAAAAAATCTCTTTTCAAATTGCAGATGTTTTGAGTTATATTTTTAATTTCTGTGTTAGGCAGGGTATTTTTCCGGAAGTCCTAAAAACAGCTATTGTGATTCCACTCCATAAAAAAGGTGACACTGCAGTTTTAAATAATTATCGTCCTATTTCTCTTCTGTCAGTATTTTCAAAAATTTTAGAAAGAGGTATGAAATCTAGAGTTCTATCTTTTTTAGATAAGACAAAATTTTTCAGTGACTGCCAGTATGGTTTTAGAAGTGGTAGGTCAACAGAAAATGCTTTGCTCAAATTGATTGGTGAATTATATGAAAGTGTAAATGGATCTAGAATCTCAGCTGCGCTGTTCATAGACATTACTAAAGCCTTCGATATGGTGGATCACTCCCTACTTCTTGATAAACTTTATCATGCGGGCTTTAGAGATTTTATCTATGAATGGTTTGCATCATATCTAAAAAACAGAAAGCAAATGGTTAAAATTAAAAACGACCTTAGTTCACGTAAAGACATTACTATGGGTGTTCCACAGGGTTCTGTTTTAGGTCCCATTCTGTTTTTAGTTTATATTAATTCTCTTTTTTCTTAACCATTTAAAGGAAAATTAACTGCATTCGCTGACGACACTGCCCTTTCATATTCAAGTTCAAACTATTTTCATCTTTTTTTGGATGTCAATCATGATTTAGAGATATTACGCAATTGGTTTATGCAGCATAGACTTGTAATCAGCCAAAAAACGAAATTTATGCTATTCAACATTAAAGGCACATTCTGTAATGATTTCCCTTTGTACTATCATTCACCTAGTTGTTTGCGGTTTAGTTTATTTGGTTGCCACCACAATACTGTAACATTCAAAGATCATTTAAATTGCAGTGATACATGCTTTGAAATCGAGCGTATCAGCAGCTTCAAATACTTAGGCATTACAATAGATAATAAACTCAGTTGGAAAGAGCATACTTTCAATCTTAAGCTGTATCTAAACAGAGTAATTAAACAGCTATATCATATTAGCCTGTATTGCAGTTTTCCTATCTTAAAACTAGTTTACAACGGCTTATTGAAATCTAAGCTTGAATACGGGTTATCTTGTTGGGGTGGTACCTATTCTATCAATATTAAGCCTTTGTTAATGAAACAAAAACATGCTGTTCGAATTATGTGTAAAGTTAATCGTCGCACTCCTAGCTTCGAATTGTTTAGGTCCCTTGAATTTTTACCATTAAGACACCTATACTGTTACAAAGTTCTAAAAATATTCTTTGAGAATTGTGGATTTTATGCTGTTAGAATAGATGAAAATCACAATCTGCGTGTTAATACCAGACATTTTGTAACGATGCCAACAATTAATAAAACACACTTTTCCCGGTTCTTTTTAGTCACAGCTCCTCGGTTATTTAATTCTTTACCTCACAACCTTAGATGCGAAAGAGTGAAAAAAGTTTTTTTGCTTAACATTAAAAAATGGCTCTTTTCTTTTAATTATCACTCATTAGAGATGTTTTTTGTACCTGACGCATAAGAAATTGTTTGGATAAATATTGCTTGGATCTTCTGCAGTTGATTTCTTTCCCTCTCTTTCTTTGTTTTTTTTTTTTTTTTTGTTTTATGTATGTAATTTTGTTATTTGCAAGATTTCCCCATCAAGTGTTATAAGTATATTAGAACTATTTTATAATAGATTCACTCGCCTCTTGTCATTTTGCAATAGAGTGTATCTTAACTATTTCAAGCAAAACATGTAATTTCTTAGTTTGTACTCATATTTATTATTAAGTCTTTAAGTCTTAATTGTTCGTTGATTTTTCATGCTGGTTTGAAATAAGGAATAAAAAAAAAAAAAAAAAAAAAAAAAAAAAAAAAAAAAAAAAAAAAATAGTTCGTTGCGATGGAGAGCTTTAGTTTGTTCGGTCCCAGATGTTGAAGCATTTGGTAGCTGAGTATTGGGATTTTGTAGTGCTTCGTAAATTTTTCTAACCATTGTTCCTTAGCGATGGGGTCCTGTCCTTCAACCAAGAAAGTAGTAGTATCCTCATTGCTACTTCGTAGCTTTTGGAGGAGCTGATTCCATTCTCGTAAGCTCCATATTTGGCCAAAGCGTCCGATACTGGTTTCCACAGCTGGCTCTTCTACTTCAGGTAGTTGGTCTGTTTGAGTGTAGACAGATGATGGTGTTTTAGGTGGCGGTGGAGAGGCGCGAAATAACGGGGTGGAAATATTGGCTTCGAGTAGTTCGTCGCGTAAAGAAGCGTTACCAAATGACGGATTGGTATAATACTGGCCGGGGAAGTGGATGTCGTCTATTTTATGAGCTGCTGTTCTTAAATCCTCGACTAGGTCATTTAATGTGAACCTAGTAGAGGTTAGCTCACTGCTAACATCGCTTAATTTGTTCTGAGTTCTGAACATCCTTCACGATAACATTGTTAATAAGAAAGGTTAGCTCGATCATATGATTGTTGGGCTTTATGTGATAAGGATATTGAAAACAAGGTAAAAGGCTGGGAAGTTTATGATCAAACTCAGAATGTCAAAAAAGAAAGTGTTACAACAACTTGGCCAGAAACTTCATATTTTTTTCAAAGGGTTCACGGGAAAATGTTTTAAGGCTTACCGCAAATAAACCGAAAATTATTTTACCTATATATAGAATTAAGAATGATAGTTTAAACCTTAAACTATTGTATAATTAAGGATATTCAAATTTATTTTTTGACAACAAGTCTAAAGTTAATGAAATATAATCAAGCTGTTTTAAAGATTTAAAAGATAGTAGGAGGATAGCTACTCCTGGCCAACCTCCATTCGCCACTGTTGTTCGAAATTCAAGACTTTGGAATTTCTATGATTTATGAACTGGGGTGTGTATAAAGCTCCTTGTCTTCGGAACCCTTTCGAATTTCTAGTTCATTCGTAGCAGCCTCATCAAAGCCAATATTTAACATTAAACATTTTTGCTGCTCAATAAATTCATTTTTAAAGCCAAACTTAATACAAATTCTTTAAACTAATTTTACACAAATTTAATAAATAGTTGCCGATTGTACCAAATAAATGGAATCGAACTAATATTGTACAAACCACGAAATTGTCATCCCTCATCATTACGAGGGTAATAGCTATGGCCTCCACGAAGTAGCATATTCGACTATATAACAAAATATATTCATACGCGCGGATATCGTTAATAACAGTGTTCAGTCAACAGATTGGGCAAATATCCCTAACAAATGGAAATGACTTTTACAATATAATAGAGAGCCCGAAAAAAAAATTGGATTGCCGTGGATAACGTATGAACTTTAAAAATACGAATTGCTTCGTTAGTGGAGAAAAAAATTCTTAAAGTTTACGAGAATGACTTTGAGTACAGAAATAGCTTAACAAAACAATGCAATTCAGAGGTATTAATAGTGTAGTATTCGGAAAGCTAAGTACGAGTAAGGCCGCGGAATTCGATGGAATCAGGGCTCTAGACCTTTAACTTAATGTACAGTGCTGCTAAAATCATTTCCGGATTCCTTAGATCACTTATATTGAGTGAAGTTTGTTCATTCAAAAGATAAAAGGATTAGATTTGTTTGTAATATATGAATTATATTTTATATTAAAATTATTTATGGAACAAAGAACACACCGACTGAGTTAAAAAAATGAAAATGAAACTCAATTTCAAAATTTTGTATGTGCAAAACCAACCGCATTTTTTTCTTGTAAGTTCTATTTATTAGTATTTTGTCCAATAACCTTTATTATTTAATACTGCTTTGCATTGATGAGGCATCGAGGTCACCAGATTATCAACGATATTAACAAGAATATTTTTTCACTTATTCTTCAAAGCTGCAAAAAGAGAACTTGTTGAAATGTGATTTTTCTCCCAATTCACCTTTTTAAAATCGCCCACAAATTTTCCATCGGGTCCAAATCCGGCGATTGCGAAGGCCATTCAAGAACGCAAATGTTATTTGCCGCAAATCACTCTCTTAAAACTTTGAAGAATGTTGGAGGTCGTTTTCCTGCTTAAACACCCAATGCAAATGTATCTCCTCTTATGCGTAGGGAAGCATGACTCCAAAATATGTCTATACTAAAATTGGTCCAATATTCCGTTAATTTGATATATGGGACCGGTGCTTGCACTTGAAAAACAATCCCAAACCATAGACGAGGACCTCCGTGCTTGACTGTAAAGAGCGCATTTGTTGGATTTAAGCGAGTTCCTTTTGAGCGCCTAACTGTTCTTCCGCCATCGGAGTAAAGCAAGTTGAATTTGCTTTCATCACTGAAAAACCCACCTTAGCATTTGGCTATATAGGTAGACCAGTTGACGTGATTTTTCGTAAATTCAACCCTGATTGTAGACGTTTACAGTCAGAAATCAATAGTCTACCGAAACGGTTTATAGCTTAGCTTTTTCTCCGATGCTTCACAGTAAGAACTTTCTTTTTTGCTGGGCGAAATGCTCGAAGACCAAAGTTTCGAAGACTATGGGAAGATTAAGCTCGTGGCAAATTGTTTTAGCCGCAAATGGATCTTTGAGTACAAAATTCTTGATGCGACTATCACTTTTGGATGATGTCTTGCGAGGTTGTCCACCAAAATGGTCTGCTTCCAAAGGTTTTCCACTTCGAATCTTTTATATAATATCATAAACAGTTGACTGGGGTTTTTAATATTTTTGCGATTTCGATTTGTTTTTTACCAGCTTGAAACTCTTTTAATATTCTATAACTAATTTCATATGCCATTTCTTCGTAGCCCGTTTTTTTTAAAATAAAACTTTGATTCACCTAGCCTTCAATTTGTAAAACCGAATTAACAAAGGATTTGAAACGAAAAACCGTTACCTGAGCTGTCAACATTAAATTGTCAAAAAATCCGGTTTGTTTTGCACAGGGGTGGAAGTAACTTGAGAAAATTATTACTATTTTATTTTTATTGCAATTGAAGCTTTACTTTCTGATTGATTTAATTAAATTTTTACATAGATGTTCTGAATTAGTAAAAAGTTTAGCAAACTTGATAGTCAAATTCTTAAAATAAACGAGAATATGTTTTTAGGAAAAAAATGTTTTTAGCAGCACTGTACATATCCTTCCACCTCTATTGGCAAAAATAATAAGCTTGAGCTTGATACTCGTATAAGGAACGATGCCTGAGCGGTCGTAAAAGCTGTATCTAAATTAGACAAGAAGAACTATATTGGCCCAATCTCAAATTTTGCCTGCATGGACAAAATTCAAAGCAAAGTTTCGAAGAGACTTACAAGCAGTTATAGCACTTCGGTAATTCATATCGGTGTCTGGTTCCAATTCTTCCGACTCCTCATATTCACTTGAGAGATCAACATTAAGAACACTTGGACTATTTTCCATATTCCATCCTTCGTCTAGGAACACATTGGCATCACGAGCTGCATAATCCATGGAGTATGTCCGTTCGTCGCAACCGATGCGCCTGATAAGCAAAGACAAATTGCTTAAGCAAGATAAGGGTATATCATCCTCTGCATCAAAGTTCTCATTTGAAATGTCCTTATAAATCCACATTTTTCGAAACAGTTTTAAATGGTTTCAGCTGTAATTTTATTCCAGGCTGAAGCAGCCCATATAATGGCATCCAACACATTTATTGCGGATGATTGATTTGGCGATTAGATGTCTGAGAACCTCTTCCAATAAAAAACTTTACATTTTTTTATTATGTCTTGATCTAATGGCTGACAAATGAACTTTGTGTTAGCTGGGAAAAAAAAAATTCACATTACTCAACGAAAGATGTGGATGTGACGTTGGGTTATCCGGGAAAAGTAAAACTTTCCTCATTTTAAGGTTAAAATATATTAACCATTTTGTCATTAACTGAGTCGTCATCCAAAAAAATATTTAACAGGCATTTTACGAGGATTTTCTGATCTTCCAATAACGAGCAATTCCTCACGTTCTCCAGAACGTCCTCCAGACATATTAACACAATGCATTAGCGTTAACCGTTCCTTGAATGCTTTTCGCCCAGAACAGGGCTCTCCTCTAATGTGAAATGTTTTTATAGGAAGAGCTTTAAAGAAAAGCCCTGTTTCTTCAATATAGTATTTAAAATATTCTTGGGGCTATATTTTTTAATCAATGCGAATTGTCCATTCACCCAAGGTTTGTGGCTTAACATCAGCAGCCTCTCCGGAGCAATAGCTCGATACGATATGTCGTGTCGTCTAAGAAACCTCTGCAACCATCCATGCGACACCTTAAAATTAGGTTTTTTTTTCTATACTGGTATATTCTTTTGCTTTCTCTCTGATTAATGGCCCAAAATTGGAATTCGTTTTTCACGAATCTTGCAAAACCAGTCATATGTCAACATATCAATATCACGTCCACAAATATAGGCAAATCTACGTTTTAATTTTGGGCTAAAACCATTGCTCCAGTCGGAAAGTAATGATTGTTTCTTTTTAAGCAATTCGGCGACGCAGGTTTTTCCAATCAAAAAATTTTGAGCAAGCGCCCGTACACTGTTTTGCTTTGATGACTCCGCAAAATTGATGATCTCTATTTTTAGCCCTCGACAGAAAAAGAGGGGTATGACGTGTCTGTCCGTGGCATCGTAGCTCCTGAACGAATGGGCCGATTTTGATGCTTTTTTTTTTGAAGCTAACGTTATTCCTAGCTACAGTTTATGAAAGTCTGTTCAGGCGCTCCTTTAAGTGGCGCAAAATTAGTCATCCTATCGGAAAAGTTATAATTTTTGCAAAAGTGCAAACAGTTAACCAGTTAGTGCCTGCTGACCATCAGTCGCGTGTGAATTACTGTCAAGCCATCCTTAATCTCAACAACGAAGAGGACGATTTTGTGTAGAAAATCATCGTGAGCGACGAGGCGCATTAATAAGAAAAATCCCCATTTCTGGGGCACTGAAAATCCGCCTTTGATACACGAAGAGTCATTACATCCACTCAAAGCCACTGTGTGGTGCAGCGCTCACGCGGGAGGAATGATTGGGCGGTATTTTTTGAGGATGTCATCGGCAATACTGTTACCGTTACTTTCGAACGCTACAGAGCCATGATAAACGACTTCTTACTGCCAGAATCGGATTAGCTGGGCTTGGCGAACATATGGTTTCAGCAAGAGCCACAATAGACAATAAACCTTTTTGTTATTTTTAATTAATTTTAAATAAATTCAATTATACAATTGCCTAATGAAAATATCTTAAACTCAACCGATAAGCTGGTGGGATTCCAAAAACAAAAAACTTTACGGAAGAATAAAGCTCGGTTATAAAACTATTAAAATAATTGTTATTGACTATTTGACAGCATTAGAGGGGAGGATTATTCATTATTTCCCAAAATTAGATATAAAGAAATTTGATTGGGTTCATAATCCATTTCTCATAATAGATACTTCTGTATTTGACTTAACTTTGAATGAAGAGGAAGAACTCATTTTGCTCTCGAATAATCTAGATTTAACAATAATCTAGATTTTTAACATTCAGAAGAATCAATTAATTCATTTTGAATTAATATTAGATACGACTATCCAATGATACCCAAAAAAGCTTTAAATACATATATGATTACAATTTTTCGGATTTTCAGCATTAACCAACATTAAAACTAAAAAAGGATCAAGATTGTTAAATGTAGAAGACGATGTGAGAGTAGCATTGTCATTTTTACAGCCAAATATATGTGAAATTTTAAAAAACATAACGCTCAAATTTCGCATTCAAAATATTCTTATTATTAATAATTTGTAATTAATCCCTTAATAAACGTACTGTTATTTTTGTAGTACATATTTTATTTTGCAAATTTAAAATTATTATCATAAACTATTTTGGGCAATGTGTTATAAGTAAGTAAATTATTTTTAAACTTGTCTTTTTCTTTCAAATTTTGAAATCATTAAAAGTGAACTGCAACAAAAAAAATCATTGAGAATCACTGCAGACAAAGAAAACTAATGAAAATTTTAAGCCAGGCTGGTATAAGGGATCTCCGTTTCATCAGCATCCTCCAACACATCGTCAACAATAGAAAATATGTATTTGATATCCACGATAAGAAAGCAAGGTCAAAGACCTTATGGTGTTCCGCAAGGGTCTAAACTTAGCCCGTTAGTATTCATTTTCTACGCGAAAGATTCAGCTGTCTCGGACAAGTTGCTCGCAAACTTCAAAGATTACCTTCAAAGTGAATTCAATGGAGAGGCTCAACGGTCTCGTGATATTGGACTTGTCTTAATACTATGTGGTCCGTGCAGGGACGGGTTAAGAATATCCCTGCAGCGACTGGAGATCACCGGTTTTGTAAGAGTAAGATCAAACAAAAAAATCTGGAGCATGCCCGTGTCACAAAAAAAAAAAAAAAGCAGGCCGAAAAACAATTGGTGCAAACAAATGCAAACACACCAGCATTTGATTGGCCTCAGCGATGAAGTAATCCCAAACCGGGAAGCCTGCCGCTACTTTCTGAGGTCAAACCGGCGGACCCCACAAGCGGACCAGTAGGAATGCAGTTAAGTGGGAAGGTCATGGTCCTACACTTCTGACCATAACAACGCCGGAAAAAAGGAAAAGAAGAAGACTGTGTTCCATGTTCGACAACCAAAATATAGCAATTCAGTACGTTCTCGTTGTTGGCTTTTATTTTGCTTCAACTTGTTAAAATGTATGTCGGGACTTCGATTTGAACCCATATAAAATCTTATTGTACCAGGTACTTAAGGTAGACCACCAGGTACCACCGCACCATGCACTCGCTGACTGAGCTCTGAAGCACTAACAAATTTACTCACATTTCGCCATAAAAAAAAAAAGTCTTAGCTCAATATGTGCTGGAGCCATAGTTGTCACATCGTCGAACCATCAATTTCTCAAAAACCAAAAAGACAAATCTTTGCCTGTATCGCTCTCCGTTGACCAAACATTGGCTTTTCTACGACAAACTATGGATTTTCTAAGCTCCACGTGAAAATGCACCCAAATTAATATCACTTTTGAACTGTTCTAAAACTATAACGGAAAATTGTCGTTTTGTTTCAAAATCTGAGCGAATAATCCGAGTTTTTACGCAGAGAGAAGATGCTGAGATATTTGACTAGTTCAGGTTCTCTCAAGCCTGTGTAAATTTCGATCAAAAGTAATTTTGACAAATTACATCACATGGAAATAAATGTTTAAAGTCGCCCAACATTGTTCAGGTGTAACGCGATTATCTTGGTGTATAGGTTCCACACTAAAAAACTTAAAAGTATTTTTCAATAAGCCATTTTTTATTTATTTCCGAAAAAAAACTACAATAAAATAGCTATTCACGCTGTGATCCTGTACATTTACTCGTAGTAGTCTCTCCCTTTCACGGTCACCATGTTATTTTCTGATCCATAGTTTGTCAGATACGTTTATCAACATATTCAAAATCGAAGTTAAAAACAATTAATATTCTTAACAATCTCCAAATATATTTCCTACATTATAAGAATTGATAATGCAGCACATCAGTAATTCAAACAAAATTCTGATACGCGTTTTAGAAGCTGTTAAAGTCTTGTTTTTAACTTAACAAATCGAAAAATTCTCTATAAAACAGATTGTTTTTCAACCCCAAGAACGAGTCTATGTTGGAAAAATTATTTTAAATCCATTTGCACATATCCATGATATCTTCTGTGTGTAGCAATTTTTATTTAAAAAAAAATGTTTAAACAAGAGAAACACATGTTTTATTATTTTTTTTAAATAATTTTTTTAATAATTATCACTTAATTTTGTATTAATGCTTGAGTTCACTTGTATTTTACATCGCCCTACTTTCCTAAAGTAACTTAGTCGTCCAAAAAACCTTTAAAACACGTTTCCAATGCCGGGTGAAATGGTATAAATAAACAAAACCCCATTCAGCGCGACCTCCTGATATAAATTCCATAGAACAACTAAAATCATTTATTTATTCCCTAGTCTCTCTGTAACAATTCTTCAAGCCTGGCGAAAGCTTTTCAGTAAAAAGTTTCTCCAATTCATTCGGAGAATGAACACTTCCCAAAGAGAGCCGTAGAATTTCCCCGGAAAAATATGAGCGTCATCGAAACCCCGCCATATACTCGTACCCTAGTCCTACTCATAGTTTTCATTTCAAGCAGAGTTTTTCGTAACGGGGCGGGAAAGAACATCTTAAATTTTAAACTCAGTTCGTGGGAGTCATTTATTGGAGATTTGCAGTTGATGAGAGGGACACATGTGAAGCTGTAGATCTCGTACTATTAAGTAGTCAAGTAGTGGGCATTTAGGGTGCTCGAAAGGCTTGCAAACATTTAACGGGATCGTTTGGAGTCCTCTGAAATTAAAGCTGTATGTACCCTAGAAAGGGGGTTTTTGTACATTTTCAAGTTCAGTTCAAGTTTTAGACAGCTACGAATGTACATATATGTACAGATACGTGGTTTGGTCCCAACGTGTTGTAGATGGTCATGATGGTATCAGAATTGTATACATATGTATGTATGTAGTTTATTTATTTTTTTGAGATTTTATTATCGTATGAATATATTATTTGTGAATTTAAGTTTTTTGTGATTTCATATTATCTAAAACAAATGACCGCTTTCAGCGTCATGCAATTGAAGGGTGCGATGGAAATTTGAAACGAGATAAAAAGGTTTTTTCTTTGTGTTAGATTTGAACAGCATACATTTATCTGTTTTAATTAGAATATACTATCGATTGAATACAAATTAGTAGTTTTGTTTTTTTTTTAATATTTTTTTTTTAATTTTTTTTCAAAAGCAAAATATCATATTTAGAATGCACAGTATCGTTTTTGAAGTTGCGCTACAAATTTCAGAATAAAATATACCTAGCCACGTATTTTATACTAGCTGATGCCTGCGTAATCTTCTACCTGCATTAACAATATATTTTATTTACAGAAGGCAAAACATCATATCAAGAATTTAAATTTAATTTTACAAAAAATCCCTTTGTTTTATGTTTTTCATTTTATTGTCAAAATGTAAGTTCATCCGATTCGCAGTTTGCCTTTGACATCACTGTTTAACCCTTTCAGTCCGGATTTAATTTTAAAGATATTAATGAAGTAGTGTTTGATTTGTTATCGTCCGTGCAGGGACGGGTTAAGAATATCCCTGCAGCGATACCTATCGCTTGTCGTAAAAGGCGACTAAACAAAGGTAAACAAAACTCACATCTAGGCAATTTAGAAAACACCAAGGTGAGCCTAGGGACACATATACCACCATTAAACTGCCCCACAAGTGTGCATGCAAATCAGTGGGTTGACACGACTGGAGATCACCGGTGTTGTAAGAGTAAGATCAATCAAAAAAAAAATAAAAAATGTGGAGCATGCCCGTGTCAAAAAGGAAGGGAAGAATGAAAACGGTCAAACCGTAGCATTATGGAAAAGAACGCTAAAAGGAAAAGCACTACCCCGCCAGGCACTACTAATGGTCGTGATCCTGGGACGAGCAGAAATGCTCGGGTCAGAGCTATAGGATTTCCGGGGGATAGCAAAGTAATGCAACGGCGTAAGCCACATTTAAGAGTCGCGAGTTGAAACGTTGGAAGCATGAGTGGGCGCAGCTATGAGCTTGAAGAAATGATGGTTAGAAGGCGAGTAGACATCCTGTGCGTACAAGAGACGAAATGGTGAAACACCGGTAATCGGGCACGTTTCTTGGACGTTAAAACAAAAGCCTACAAGATGTTTTACTATGGATTGGAACAACGAAAAAACGGAATCGCCATCATCCTTGCGGCAGAGTTACTTGGCAACGTCTTAACCATTTCAAAGTCCAGTGACCGTTTGATGGCTCTCAAATTGGTGATGCATGGTGAGGTGTGGAACATCGTGAGCGCATATGCCCCTCAAGTAGGATGCGAACAAAAAGAAAAAGATGCATTCTGGCTAGATTTCCACAACCTTGTCAAAATCATCCCAAAGGAAGAGCTTTTGTTTGTTGGGGGAGATTTAAACGGACATGTCGGGAAGACAAGCGAAGACTATGAAGGCTACCACGGAGGGCTGGGATACGGCACCAGGAACTCTTCAGGTGAAGATATCCTAAACATGTGCAAGTCGTACGGTCTTATAGTGCTAAATACCATGTTCGTCAAACAAAGCCGGCACCTGATCACTTATAGCAGCGGCGGAAATGAAACTCAAATAGACTATCATTTGGTATCCAGTTTCATGAAGCCACGAGCTAAAGATTGCAAAGTGATCCTGGGAGACGCGATCGCCCCTCAACACCGTCTCCTCCTGACTGAATTTTTTATGGATGCGAGAAAGAAGTCAAAGCAGCAAACGAAGGTGTCTGAGAGAATCAAGTGGTATAAGCTGGATAAAGGAAAAGGCGAAGCTTTTATTACCATCATGGAAAACTACCTCTCTTCCATTATCGATGAGGTCGGTAATGAGGAGTGCAGAGCACAAGACATGTGGGATTCCCTACAACAATCTGGCCTGGAGAAAGCCAAATCACTGCTCGGAACATCTAAAGGCCCCTGCCAACACGCAAAAGAAACCTGGTGGTGGACAGACGAAGCCAAAGCAGTGATACACGAAAAGAAAATGGCTTTCCAAGCTTGGTCAAAGTGCTCTTCTGCTAATAGAGAGGAAAAAGCTCGCCGTGAAAAGGTATATAGATGTTGCAAAGGTATCGCGAAGAAAAAATGCGCCGAATTCAAAGCGAAAAGCATGGAAGGCCTCTATCAGGAGTTGGAAGAAATATCGTCTTCCGCGTCTGACAGGAACCAGGCTACCCAGGAGCTTCGACAAAACAATTTGAACAAAGGAGCAAATATCTTTAAGATAGCCGCCCAGAGAAGAAGAAATGCTCAGGAGATTCGTTTCCCAAAGTTTATTAACAATGCTGAAGGCCAACTCCTTGTGGAAGACGAAAAAATTCTCCACAGATGGCGACAGTATTGCGAGGAACTTCTGAACGAACAGTTTTCCCGAGTGTACTTTCCAAGAGCCGCCCCGAATCATGCCGAAATACCCGACATCACAGTCGAAGAAGTTCGGTACGCGGTTAAAAACTCCAAGAAAAGAAAAGCTGTTGGGCCGGACGGGATACCCTCTGAGTTCTGGAAAAAGATGGGAGACATCGGGTCTAGATGGCTCATGGTTCTTATCTCCAAATTTATGAGAGGCGACACTATGCCTAATCAATGGAGGGAAAGCTATCTTCTTCCATTGCACAAAGAAAAGGGTGATACGCGAAATTGTGATAACTACCGTTCTGTCAAGCTGATGTCGCACACCATGAAGATCGTTGAACGGGTATTAGATAGCCGACTGCGGAAAATAATACGACTATCTGATGACCAGTGCGGGTTTGTCTCGGGTAAATCAACAACAGATGCAATCCAAAGTATAAGGATCATGATGGAAAAGCATCGTAATTCTTCAAAGGACTTGCATATGGTGTTGGTTGATTTCGAGAAGGCCTTTGACCGCCAACCAAGAGATCTTTTATGGGTAGCGCTAAGACAAAAAGGAGTTCCAGAAACCTACGTGCGAGTGATTATGGACATGTACGAGAGAGCAACGACAAGAGTAAGATGCACCGCAGGAGTCACCGAAGAGTTCGCAATCAAAGTCGGTGTACACCAAGGGAGCGTCCTCAGCCCACTGCTTTTTATAGCAGTCCTTGATTGCTTGCTTGAAGGAAAAGTGACGGACCCCAATGTGCACCAGCTATTCTTTGCTGACGATGGGGCCATTATAAGTGATGATCAGGCGTCCCTACAACGAGCACTTGATGTGTGGGTGGACATTTTTGAGGGACACGGGTATCGTATTAGTTCAAAGAAGACAGAGTATCTGTACTGCCCGTTCTCTGACCCTCATCAGCCTATTCCAGACATTTACTTGAATGGAAGAGTGCTTCCCAAGTGTGAAAAGTTTAAATATCTGGGATCTATGATTAATAGAGAAGCAACTTGTGATGACGACATCAAACATCGCGTAAGCGTAGGGTGGATGAAGTGGCGGGAAAACTCCGCCATCTTCTGTGATCGAAAAATGCCCCCTAAGCTGAAAGGAAGGCTCTACACTTCAGTTGTACGTCCGGCGCTCACATACGGTTCACAATGCTGGACAATGCACAAAAAGTATGAGAGCAAATTAACGGCAACTGAGATGAAGATGCTTCGCATGACAGCGGGAGTAACAAAGCGTGACAGAATTAGAAGTTCAAAGATCCGAGGAAGCCTCCACGTAAAAGAAACCATCACAAGAAATATAGAGCGCGACCGACTCAGTTGGTATTGCCATGTTCAAAGGAGAGATCCTTTGAACCCCGTCCAAAAGGCGTTATCAATCAACATTCCAATTTCAACACGCAAAAAAGGCAGGCCGAAAAACAATTGGTGCAAACAAATGCAAAAACACCAGCATTTGATTGGCCTCAGCGATGAAGTAATCCCAAACCGGGAAGCCTGCCGCTACTTTCTGAGGTCAAACCGGCGGACCTCACAAGCGGACCAGTAGGAATGCAGTTAAGTGGGAAGGTTATGGTCCTACACTTCTGACCATAACGACGCCGGGATAAAAAGAAGAAGTGTTTGATTTGTTATCGTTATAAAAATAACACTATGAGAAATTGCACGTTTGGTGATAAGATATTCTTGTTCAGATATTTACCTATTTATACACATATATAGACTTTTTTTTTATTAATTTATGTATTTATTTATTTATTTATTTATTTATTGTTTTTGTTTATGTATCCTTTTTGTTGTTTTTTTTTCTGTTATGTGGAAGGTTTTTGTCGTATTTTCCTTCCGATTATTGTTAGTTATTATTTCAGTGGCAAGATAATATTATCAAATCCCTGTACTGTAAAATGTGCGGTAACAAACCAAATGTAAATTATTTGTTCACAGAAAATGCCCTGGTACAGGGCGTATCCCAATAGTTATTAATACTGGGAAAAATAAGTCCCACCAGTTACTAAATAAACCAAAATATTGATTCAAATAATTTTTATTTTTTAGAAAATTCATATTTCATTACATACAAGTATTTTATTTTATAAAAGTTACATATGGTTATTAGAGAAGACCGCTTTACATAATGGAATGTTGCATGATACGACAATAGTTTTCGTGCGAGTTTCCTTCTTTGTTTGTTTTTTTTTTTTTTTTTCACGTGGAAGATTAGCGGCACCGCCAATCTATCCTGGATCAGCCCACATCTATCTAAATAGAGGAATGCTTCTGGCGGCACAAAGCCATTAAGGCGCACTCTCTCGTGATATAAATCGTTGGGATAGTTCGTTGGCCCCGAAGATCAGGCTATTGACCGAAGTCATTGCTCTCGCAACGTGGCTTCGAATCAGTTTGATCAAAAAATTATCTATCCGTACAATCCTGGCCCTATTGTATAGGACCTCGTTCGGGTAAAATTTTGTCTACTCAGATTCGGGTGTCCTATGTAGCCAGACACGTCCTGAGACATTGTCTCTCAAACACCCGAATCCTTTCCATTAAGCTGGCTCTCACATTGAACCAGACGGGACATCCATAGGCAACCATGGGCCTGATTAAGGCCATGTAGCAGATTACCTTCACCCTAGGCTGCTATGAAACAGCCATCTTGTTAGAGCGAAAGCGCCCCGGGCCCTTGCCAGAGCAGCATCTACATGTTTGTCAAAATATAGATACTGATCCAGCACGATCCCAAGATATCTGACTACACTTTGTTTCGCCAGTGGACGCCCATCCGGTCCTAAAATTAAGAACCTGCGCCAGTTTTTTCTAGTGTCCCGAGAGGCCCTAGACAAAGGCGTTCTGGACAATATAGATTCTGATTTCTGGAAGTTGATTTTCAACTTCCAGTCATCACAATACTGCTGAATTTTTTCGAAGTCAAGCTGCAGAAGAATAACAATAACGTCGATCGTTGGACCTGATCTGTACGCGATTAGGTCGTCTGCGTACGCTATGGAATGGTGAAGAGAAACTAGCAGATCGCTTAGGTAAATGCTGAAAAGGATCGGCGAATTTACCGTACCCTGTTGCAGTCCATTTTTGATTTCAAATGTTTGGGTAGAAGTCACGTTGGCAATTTTCACTACGAACTTTCTACCTGTTAACATGTCAAAAATCATATATAGCAGTGGTTTACTTATGCCCAACCGACTGAGCTTGTAATAAAGACCTTCTAACCATACGGTATCGAAGGCTTTTTCCAAGTCAATCAGACAGGCACCCGTGCATTGGTTCTTGCATTTATTCCATTGGACATCCGACACAAGCTTCGACGCGGCATGAATAGTGTCATGCCCCGCTCTGAAACCGAATTGGTTATCCGGGATGATTTTATTGTCCTCAACCCATTTAGACAGGGCCCTATGGATCACCTTCTCGAAGACCTTGCTGATACTCGGAAGAAGACTTATTGACCGGAGATTTTCCGGGTTAGATGTGTCTGTACCCCTCTTGGGAATTGGTTGCACCACCGCTGTCTTCCAGTGCACTGGATAATATGCATTATTCAGTGCATTGTTGAACAGGATGGTGTACCTCTCTACAGCCGCTGGCGGAAGGTGCCTAAGCACAACATTGGATATACCGATTCCTTCTTTGTATTAGCACAACTGTGGCATCGACGGCGTGTATCGGCAAATGTTCTCCGATGGTCTTCCAGATTTCATATTTCTTTTTACATTGAACCTTTCTTTGCCGTATGTTATGAGTTGTTCAGCTGGTGCTACCAATTTTTTTATGTTTCGTTTCCTTGAAAATTATCTAAGCCTTCTCCACAACTATCATTAATAGTTTTTGGAAATCTTTTTCCTAGCCTGATTTTCGGTCCGGATCGTAAAGTTATTAAAATTGGTCAGACAAATCCATACCACCTATGTACATATTTGTTATAAAAGACAATGGCTTCTGGACATGAAACATCGGTGCTATCTCTCTTCTTATCAATATGGCAATTGCTAATCAAAATTACGTCTTTAGTATCCTGCCATTTACAAATGTCCTTTACACCCCTGACATCCCTCAACCTAATGCTGCTGCGACAATGATAGCTATGTACCTTTACACTTTACAGCATGCATTTGGACAGCAAACTCAATTGGAAATACCTCATACAAGAAAAAAAGATCAAATAAAACTAAAATATAAACAATTGTCCAGGCTTCTTCGCAACAAACTACTACTTTATAAATCCATCATCAAACCTGTCTGGACATACAGGATTCAACTTTGTGGAACTGCGCAGAAAACAAACATCGCTATAATACAAAGACAACAATCAAAATTACTACGAACAATCTCGTGGTCGCACGTCGGTTTTTGATGAGCCACGTCCAGGTGCCCCGAAAACGGCTAGCACGGAGGATAACGTGACAAAAATCCACCATCTCGTATTGGCAGACCGCGTGCCGATTGAAGGTGCGTGCAATAGCTGAGACAGTAAGCATTTCAAAAGATCGCGTGGGTCATATCCTGCATGAAATTTTGGGCATGAGAAAGCTGTCGGCGCGATGGGTGCCGCGTTTGCTCACTCCGGATAACAAGCAACCGTGAGACCACTTCAGAGCAGTATTTGACGCTGTTTAAGCGCAATCCGAAGGAGTTTCTGCGTCGTTTCGTGACAGTCGACGAAACATGGATCCACTGGTACACACCAGAGACCAAGGAACAGTCGAAACAGTGGACTTCACCCGGCGAACGTGCTCCGAAGAAGGCGAAGACTGTACCATCGGCCGGAAAGGTGATGGCCACCGTTTTCTGGGATTCACTAGGTGTGATCCACATCGACTACCTGGAAAAGGGCAAAACGGTCACAGGGCTATACTATGCCAAATTATTGGGCCGATTCGACGCCGAATTGAAGAAAAAACGGCCCCACTTGGCGAAGAAAAAAGTGCTCTTCCACCATGATAACGCACCGGCTCACACCTCCGCCCTTGCCACGTCCAAATTGATCGAATTGGGCTACGTACTGCTGCCTCATCCACCGTATTCTCCAGATTTGGCCCCGTGCGATTACGAGAAAACGTATTTTTCAGACTGGTTAAAGAAGTTGGAACATCGCTGGGTCAAGTGTATCGAGCTAAAATGAGACCATATTGAAAAATAAATCGCCATTTCTCCAAAATGTTTGCTTTTCTTTTGTAGGCTAAGTACTTATCGGACCACCCTCGTATCTCCTTCATTTGGCTCCAATCCCATCGATGTCCTTTTCGTACAGACTTTAGCACTGCATACATTGCTCTCTTGTTTATAGCCGCACATTTTTCCTGAATTTTTGCAATTATTTTCCTTTGTCAAAGTCATTTTTTATCTTTACGGAGATGGCTGACTTCCTTTGTTTGGCATCTTGTACAAGTGATCTCTTTACAACTATGCAGGGTTTGAAGTCATAGAACAATTTTACTTTTTCCTCTGAGTCTTCGTCGAACCAAAGCTTTTCCTTGGGGACATTTCAATTACCTGGTTTGTTTTCTGCTGCTTCCTCTACAACACTTTTTATTGTTGACCATGTTCTACATGACTTGCTTAGTCGTTAGTTAAAATGCCAATTAGAATGGAAAACCGGATATTAATATTGTCCTGCTGGATACGAGAGTGCTTTAACTTTTCAACATAGAATTTCTTTAAACAATCTTGTGAATTTGACCTCAGTTTTTGATTTTGTCACTAATTAGAATGTGGCCAGTATCGCAATCACTCTTCTGTATGAAGCCGTTGGTATGGTGTCTTCTATCTATAATAAAATTTTCCACTTGGTTGTGCGTTGCTCCACCCCTGATTATATACTCTCCTGTGTCTGAATGCTGTATGTTTCACGACATTTTTTTAGCTGGCAAAACGTATTATCCTCAGATCATTATCGTACATTTTCACGTCGAAGGATGAGAAATTGTCAAATATTTCATCCACTGTTCCGTAAAACGCGCCCTTTGTTTCTTCGTCTTCAGTAGGACGAGAAAGCTGCTACTACATCGCCAATTTGCGATGAACACAGATTTTCCTGCTGTATAGATTGTTTTTTCCAATTTCTTTTTAAAAGTCAAAGTTTCCCTTACCATTGAATACACCTTGTCGAAAAGTGATGGAGATCTGTATCAGCATTCATAGCAATAAATGGGGAGCACTCTAAGTATTCGGGAGCGTGGGCTTCATTTAATTAGGAAAACTGTGATTGATGATCTCTACATCTATTTTTATTGTAATTGGATGCTACTAATTATTGAATTATTTCTTCTTTCGAAAATGTTAGTCCCCAAACTATTAACTCCGATAATAAATAGAATCTACGCTAAGCATTTGAATATGAAAGCTTTATTCACTTGGGAAATTATTGATGGATGATCTCTATTTTTGCTGGCGAACTGCGTACCATTAATAAAAGCAAATATTTATTTTTTGAAT
This sequence comes from Merodon equestris, assembly GCA_958301585.1. NCBI lineage: Eukaryota > Metazoa > Arthropoda > Insecta > Diptera > Syrphidae > Merodon > Merodon equestris. The sequence goes on along the minus strand of OY284415.1, from coordinate 48,003,698 downwards.
GTTACAATAACAAAATATACGAGCATCTATCCATCTACGAGAATATAAATAAAAATTAAGCGCTTTTCGTTGGTAAGCGTATCACTTGAATCCGAGTAAGATTTTGGCGGAAAGATACTATGCGAATAAGGTTATCGTCAAAGCTACAATTGCACTGCGTGGCATACAGGCAAGGAATACCGATGTACCGATGCTACATATGTCAGGAGCTCTTAATGGATTCTGGCCTTCTCTATACAAAGTTGGTATCTAACGGTCTTGCACATGGACGTTCATTTGAACAATGGCTAGTTATTGTACTTTAATTCCAATTATGTGTTTTTTTTATTTCCCAATATATGTACAATGTACATAATACATCTGTCTTATGTTGACACTTAGTACATTTTGTAACAGTTAGCTTTGGGATCTAGATATTAGGCTAGTTACCAGTGTTCTATGCCCATTTTGCTTTGACATTAATTCAACAATTAGGTCCGATAAGTACTTAGCCTACAAAAGAAAAGCAAACATTTTGGAGAAATGGCGATTTATTGTTCAATATGGTCTCCTTTTAGCTCGATACACTTGACCCAGCGATGCTCCAACTTCTTTTACCCGTCTGAAAAATACGTTTTCTCGAGGTCTGCAAAGTAGGCGCCCGTGGCGGCGATGACCTCCTCATTCGACTGAAATTTCAGCCCGGCGAGTGACTTTTTCAAGTTTGGAAACAAAAAGGCCAAATCTGGAGAATACGGTGGATGGGGTAGCAGTTCGTAGGCCAATTCGACCAATTTGGCCGTGGCGAGGGCGGAGGTGTGAGCCGGTGCGTTATCGTGGTGGAAGAGCATTTTTTTCTTCGCCAAGTGGGGCAGTTTTTTCTTCAATTCGGCGTCGAATCGGCCGAATAATTTGGTATAGTATAGTCCTGTGACCGTTTTGCCCTTCTCCAGGTAGTCGATGTGGATCACACCTTGTGAATCCCAGAAAACGGTGGCCATCATCATCGGGGCACCTGGACGTGGCTCATCAAAAACCGACGTCCGACCACTTTGAAACTCGTTAAACCAATTTTTGATGGTTGCCATCGAAGGAGAAGAGTCAACGTACACAGCATCCAAACGCTCTTTGATTTCGCTGCGCAATTTCCCTTCCAAAAACAAGAACCGAATCACCGACCGATATTGCTCTTTTTCCATTTTTCTAAAATCCGCGGACACTCCCGCTTCCACACGCGGTCAAAACAAAACTACGAGTCCGATCCGGCTGAAATTTCAACAGTAGCCGTACTACACGGTAGTAAGTTGCTCTTGCGATACTGGCGCCATCTGGCGGTGAGGCTAAGTACTTATCGGACCACCCTCGAAAATAGAAGAAAGGGAGGACAATATTCGTATAAGGATGGACCTAGCGAAGATGGAACAGAATAGTGAAATATGGAAGGTACTCACTTATGAAATGCATATTGTCCTTTAAGACAGCGATGGTGCAACCAATTCCCGTGTGACGACACATTCAACCCGCCAATTTCGGTATACATACGAGTATGTTATAGGATAACAAAATTACTTCTGACAACTAATTCGGTTTCAGGGCGGGACATGAAGCTATTCATGCCGCGTCGAAACTTCTATCAGTTGTCCAATGGAAAGCATACAAAAATCAATCCCTGTGCCTGTCTGATCGACTTGGAAAAGTTTTCGAAAATGTATATTTGGAAGATCAGAAGATCTTTATTACAAGCTCAGCCGGTTGGGCTTAAGTAAACCACTGCTATATGTATATGGGTTTTCGCATGCTAACCGGTAGAAAGTACGTGTTCATCGCAGAACGCTATTTCCTAGGGCTTTTCGGCCACAAGAAAAAAAAACGACAGGCTCTCAACTTTTGCGACCAGCTGCTCTGGCAATGGCCAGAAGAAAGACAGGCAAACTGCAGTATGGCCTTAATCAGGCAATTATTGCCTTGTGGTTCAGTGTGAGACCCAGCTTAATGATAAAGATTCGAATATTTGAGGGACAACGTCTTAGAACTTGTGTTTGGTTATCTACAATCCGAACACGACATACCCTTACGAAATTCATTTCCTCTTCTGATTAAACTGATGAAGACTTCAAACAATAATCTGATTTCCGGGGCTTACAACCCCAACTATTTACACCATGAAAGGTGCGCATTCCTCTTTTTAGATCAATGTGTGCTGATTGAGGAGATAGAAGAAGATAATCCTCGATACCTTCCCAACAACAGACAAATGCACAATAAAATTTCGCAAACGAATGTCACCCTGACAGGCAATCAATGTGACGCAGGGACTATATTCACAGTTTAATTGTATGCCCGAATAAGCCTCACTGCCAAGCCATACAGTTCCATTTCCGTAACGCAATGCTGCCTTCATGAAAGCATAAACATCCGCTCCCATTCTATCCATTAGCAAATCGCACCAGGAGAGCCCCCATCCTTCAATCCTGCCACTGAATGACACCGAGGCACTTCCGCTTCATTGGCAGCATAATAACTTTCCATAAGTCCGGTGTAATACCTAGGAACATAGTTTCATTGGGTATGCTAATGCAAATGGTTGTCACAGGATATGTGGTTGGCCGAATTGATATAAGATTTTAAATCGACAACCTGGATGTGGTGTTCCTTATGTATAAGAGAGTAGTGGGGTTTGTACTCTGTTCATACTATAGATGAAGATGGTAGCATGCCAAAATTGTGTGCAATCATTCGAGCATGTCGAATGTCGAACTGCCCCCGGTCCTCTTTGCCAAAAGGGGCATGGTTCGTTGGTGAAGAGGTTTTTAATTTATAGCTTTTAGTTCAAGATTTTCGGTATTTTTTTCGAATTTATTACAAAAAGAACAAATTCTTTTACGGATATTTCCGATATTATAAATATACATACACAGTCCTGTCAAAAATTCAAGCTTACCCTTAAACAAGCAATCTCTTACTACTTAAATCCTTTGAGCAGTTCCAACTTGAGTAAAATGCACTAAATATTGTAGAACCCCAATCTCATCTGGTTAAATTTAACTCAATTATACTTCTTTGACAGTATTTTCCTCTATGGAAGCATGTGCCTAATGAGGATCCATCGAATAGTTTACCCTTTTAGATCGGGTGTCAATAAATTCAAACACCCACTTGAATGTTTTCAACATTTTTTGCCCCTCTCCCGGCTTCGTCTTCCTGATTCATTAGCCGTACATCATTTCCTTTGACATCGTAGCAATCGTACCGTTTTGTCCTTCTCTTCGCCCTCTCTTTAGCTGCCATTACTATAATACGAAAAAAATATAGCCCACTTCCTGCGTTAATATGGTTCGAGTGGATGGAGGTACGTTACTTCATTTTGAGTTTATGACTAGGGTGTCGAAGGAACAAGCCTGCATAAAGCATGTTGAATGTAGTAAAACTTCAACACTGGGCGGCGGAATGAAAACTTGTTCCGCCAGCTTTAAATACACGGGCTTATGATAGCAGTTTAAAGTGGCATGTACGAGCAAGTCTGCCATGGGGGTGGCAAGTTGATGGTAACCGGCAACTTAAATGCGTATATTTTAGTCAAGCTTATAGGTAGATCTTAGTAAAAGCTCTACCTACCTATGAGAATTTATTTTACCCCCTTTGAATTTATTACAACAAAGTGGAATAAAAATACGCACCATATCGCCTGTACTATGTAGCTCTACTGTGGGAATTTAATTGCTGTGAGATAAGGTAAAAACTTCAACAAAACTGGACTACTTGCAGCAAAAGTCAATCACAATTAGGCCCATGTTGAATGGATCGGAACCGCTATTGTGAGTATGGACAGAAAAATTCATAGAACGACATGCTAATTAACATCAAAGTCCTTTCAACTGCATACATTGAAAACATGTACATGGCAATCAGTGACAATGCCTCGGAACTCAAAAGCGAACCCTGTCGACTTTCTAAGTACATCCGTTCAGACAAAGTGTTCGTAGGTCTAAGAGAATCTCAAATGATGTAGAAAAAACCTTCGGAAGTTCATTTGGAGTAATAAAAGGGCTAAAAGTGAAAATTACAAAGCTAGGTACGATACTATATGAAACCCGAGAAAGACTTGGGAAATATCTCAAAAATAAAGCTCCAGGAGTTTTTTTTTTTTTTTTTGCTCACTTTTCAAACTTCATCTAGAATACGAGGGATGATTCAAAAGTAATGATAATAGGAATAAAACACGGTGATTATAGTTTAAAGAAATATTTTCTCTTTTACACAGTCTCCAAACAAATCAACACATTTAGTCCATAACTTCGCTATCGTCTTCAAATTTGTTGCGGATGAGCGAGGAAAAAGGTTGAGGTCACTTAGAGCTTAAATTTGGCGAATAGGGTGTGCGGTCGCTATGAAACAGCACTCCAACTCGCGGCTTACAGCGTCGTTTTTTTTTTTTTTTTTTTTTTATGACTTCCCGCAATCTTCTTATTTGGTCTGCGTAGTAGGATCCCAAAATAGTGACCAATTTTTTCACCATAATTATTCCTTCAGCGTCTCAAAGAACAGATGCCGTAACCTTTCTTGTCGAACTTGAATTTGTCGCCGGTGAGGAAGCTCGCTTAAGTCAGCGAATAGTGTTTGGTTTTAGGATCAAAGTAATGAATTCAGGTCTTGTCCATGGTCAGGAAACGCAACAAAAACATTTCGTGATCTGCTTGGAACTTCTCGAGGTTCACCATATTCGCAAGAATCCTTTGATCGCTGCCATATGAGATCCATATAACATCAGCTCTTTACCAAATCTTCCATCTGCCAACACAACATTTTCGATGTTTTTCACATTATCTTCAGTGAGGGACGTGGATGGGCGTCTTTCGTGATGTTAATTTTCAGCTGATGTTCTGCCCAGTCGTATTTAATGATAGAGTGTAATTTCGGTTTATCTCCACGTCAACTTGATGTCAACATTTCGACGCATCGCAACGGTTCGTATGCAAATGAATGTACCTCCTGGCAATCGTGGTCTATTTATATGAATTTTGTACGCTAACCTAGTACATATATCTGTGGTAATAAGTTAAAACACCTAAAGTAAATTTTTCTCATTTTTCAATACGAGGTGTCGAAGTTTTTCACATTTTTTTAAAAGACTATTTGCGTCAATAAAAAAACGTACTTGAGCCAAGTTGATGAAATTAAATCTCAAAGTAGATGTTGCCAATGTCTGAGTGAAGTGTGCAGTTTGACTTGATTCGACAAAAGCTTTTTCAAAAAACTTCAAGAAATTTTAAGATCTTACATAAGCTTTAAAAACGAAAACACTTGTCTGAATTTAAACATTTTCTGTTCTTATAAATAAGGTTAGGTTAGGTTAAAGAAGGGGAGTGTGATGGTTGAGCATCACTTGTACTCGGAGGCCAAAAGGCCCATTGTGATTCCCTTCATTTTTGAATTCACCTGTCCTATCACGTGGTGGCTGAAACCACCCAGTGCTCTTTATGATTTTTAGAAAATCTGATATTGTATCTGCATTTGCTACGCCCGCAATCTCTGTAAACAATCTTTGGCCCAGCGATGCTAGGCGCCGGTTCTGGATAACTGGGCAGTGGCAAAGCAGATGTTGGATCGTCTCGGTCTCTTCCTCATCGCCGCAGCTCCGGCAGAGATCGCTGGATCCCGAGTTCCATTTCCGGAGCATTGTTCCAATGAGACAGTGACCTGTGATCACTCCGACAAACATACGGATCGACTTTCGGTCCAGCGCCAAGAGCTTCTTTGTTTTTCCGATATTGAGCTCTGGCCACGATAATCTTGTCGTGTGGCTGTCGTTTCTTGTAAGCCAAGACGAGTTCGCTTCTTTTATGATTGTGTCATTTATGATCCTGTATAAGGCGCTGATCGGTTGTTACAATGACGTGTCTGCTTCGCTGATGTCCAATTCAGACCCCTGCCTGGCCAATTCGTCCGCTCTTACGTTGTGACCCGAGACCCAGCAGAGTTTGATTTTGTGGTGTCTGATGGACTTCAGTGAGTCGCGACAATTCATGACAGCCTTTGATCACGTTGTACAGGATCCTATTGACTTCAGTGTAGCCTGGCTGTCTACGAAGATAGTGATATTCGATGGTGATATATCGGTTACCTGTAGGTGTTTGGCTGCTTTCTCTATTGCTAAGGTTTCTGCTTGAAAAACGCTGCACAAATCAGGGAGTCTAAATGATTCCTGTTTGTGCAGGGTATCAGAGTAGAACCTGGCCCCAGTGCCTGTGTCCATTTTCAATCCGTCGGTGAAGAGGGTAATCTCGTGGTCGTTAATCACGGCGTTTGATAGCCACTCTTCTCTGTCGCAAATCGTAGAAATTCACCTTTTATCAAGATAACTAGGTCATCCGCGTATGCTATGGTCTTTGTGCCTTTCTCCATGAAGATTTTAAGGATTTTGTTAACTGTAAGAAGTCACGGTAGGGGGGACAGAAGTCCCCCCTCTGGTGTGCCTCTAGTTGTCACTTTCCTTATTGAGCTGTGTCCAATGTCTGTATTAATAATTCTGTTTTTTTGTTTCTGGATTTAAAACGTTTCAACGAAATTGTTGCCCATGATACTTTATCCTTTGTGGTAACTTCATTTATTACTTCTTCGGTTGTGTGAACCGTAGGAACTGTCGTCCCGAAGGGGATTGTGATTTCAGGAGTCTTACAACCTGGGAAGTGGATTTCAGTCAGCAGTTCTAGGGATTCCTGATTCTGTCCAAGTACCATCTGGTTTAAAGATGAATCCCGGGGCGGAGGGGATAGATAGGATCTTTCTGAGCCTAGCGGCTACGTTGAGATCCTCTATTGATTGGCAGAACTCCCGCCAGGATTCAGAATTTGCTGCTCTTGTTTTGCTCTTGTATTCATTGAAGCTGGGTTTGTAGTTATTCTAGTCTTCGGTTCTTTTAGTGATCTTTGCTCTCTTGAATAGAGTTCGGGTCCTGGTCCTGAGTTGCTTTAGCTCTGTGGTCCACCGGACTGCGTTGGTCTTCTCGCGAGCACGTTGCAAAGGACAGGATTTGTTGAAAGCTGCTTTCAGATTTCTCACAAGATGATCGGCTGAATTCTCAGTATAAGTTGGATCGGGGTTATTGATGGCTTGTGGCGTTACTAACCTGTTGGCAACTAGGTTTGAGAAAAGATTCCAATCTGTCCTCTGAGGGTTTCTGAAAGGTTTCGGTTTTTCTTTGTTGACGTTAAGGTTGAAGAGTATTCGGCTGTGGTCCGAAAAGGGACAGTTAGTGGACACTCTCAAATTCTCTACTCGGATAGAATTAGACTCACTTAGTAGAGTGAGGCCAATTACCTCTTCCCTAACCCGGTTACGAAACGTTGGTGTATTACCTTTGTTGCATATGTTGAGCTTGGTGGAGGCTACGAAATCGAAAATGGACTCACCCCTGTCACTACCTCACCATTGAATGTGGTGGCCATTGGCGTTGCAGTCTATCAATAGACACAATCCGCGTGACTTGGCATGTCGCACAAGTGTTCGGACTGCGTCTGGAGGTGAGTCCTCCTCATCGCATGGCAAGTATGCGGACGATAGGAGCAAAATTGATTTTTCCTGTTGCTCGTATGTTGCTAAAGTGAGGTCTTCATTGCTGTATGTAGAAAAATGTTTAGGTATTTTTTGGCGACTATACAGGTTCGTAGCTTACCTTCAGTTTGTAGATAGTATAAATTGAATACCTTAGACCTTAATCCCTGAATTTTGTTCCTAAGGGGCCAAAGTTCTTGGATTAAGGCTATATCCACATTTTCCTGCAGCATGTACATCATAAATTCGTAGGTGGTTGCTTTGAAGTGGTGTAAATTAATTTGGGGTGATACAAAAGTAATATTGACAATGGTTAAAAAAAAATTATTGAAATGTTGCACATGGCTAGAGACTAAGGTGATGACTGTTATAGGCTAATAAAATGTTGGCAAAATTGTATCACTGAGGAATAGGAGAATTTTTTTACGCTAACTTAGTGAGTATACGAGTATATGAGGACTAAAAATAACCTACCATCATTACTTTTGGATCAAACCTCGTATTAATGCAAAATATTTTCTGTTACAATAACAGCTAAGATTTGTAGTAAACATTTATTATTTCAACAGATAGTGGAAGTATATATCGAGCAAAATCTAAGACTTATCTGAAGTTAACCCAATGGTAGTCAAATGCAGATACTTCAACAAAGGCTCGAAAGCTAATAAGACACCTCTTGTTGCAGGCCCTTGCTGCGCAATTTTTCGAAGGATGAAACATCCAGATGCGATAGTATTATTTGTTTTTGAGATATACGAAACGAAAAAATTTCAAAAACAACAAGTGATGTTTTTTTGTCATGGCTTCAACATTGTTCAGTTGTAAAATGGGATACCTTAAAATAATTCCTAAATGTTAGGAGTTAAAAATACCCGGATTCGGGGAAAGCAAATGTAAATTGGAGTCAAAGCTTTTGAAATGTAAGCTCACAGCTTCAAATATACATATTTAAATTTCTATTATCAGAATCGTTTCAAGTACGCACTTGAGAATATTTTGTTTTTCGGATATCACCACATTCCACCTATTGAGTAGTCTGCTTTTCGAATCTAGTTGTTTTTTTAATTTAATCCCCAAACCCACTTAATTCGTTTCAAAACAAATGCCAATTTGTCTGGTTTTTAACAGCAATTAAAATGATTTGCCATTGAAGTTGGACCGGATGAGCCGTGCACCCAGTAGTGACAAATGATGCAGACATGCCCCAGCTATTCTTTCAAATCAGAGTTTTAATTGAACGAAGTTTGATGACCGGCATCATCCATAAATCAGCACATCAGTACCCTGCAAGTGCGGATAATGATTTGGGCGGGAACAATAAAAACGCCAACAGCTGTTCAAAACATTCGACTATTGAACATGTTCTACAATTTGTTGCCATGGCAATTAAATTAAATACTTTTGTGATAATTGATTGCGTTTCCATGGGCTGAACATGTGGGCGGACACGATTGGATTGTCAACTGATTGCCGTAGTTGGCCATGATGTTGTTGGATGTTTGGTCAGGCTGACGGGCATCTGTTGTGTTAATCAATTGATTTGTTCAGTTGTTGCCTTGTTTTTCGAATGGAACTAATCGGAAGTGAATTCCCAATCACTGATAAATTGATCTAGTGGCAATATGCTCGTATGGTCGTGCACAAACCAATTTCAAAGTCTCTTTATGTCGTCTGTGCAGGAATGCTATGCAGATCCTGTCCGGAACACGGGAATCTCCTTCAATAAAAAATAGACCGAGAAGACAAAAGCACAAAACCACACAAAGCGTCGGTTCCGTTTATATAGTCTGTTGGCCAGCGAGTGTCATTTGCATGCACGAACGTTTAGCATAGAGTGCAATAACCGTTCTAGGGCAAGAACAATGCAACGGAAAGGAATAAGAAGGAAGAAGCAGGGAGAAAAACAAACAAAAAAACATCTCTTTGTTCGAGCCAAAAACAAGATTTCCCATGAAGTGTAGCGAAAGTATGTTCCAGGACCTGTATGGTATTTCTGAAGATTTCAGGAACATATGCAGAACCACAGGTATTTTATGAACGTCGAATGGAACTTTCTGAAGAAATTCCTGAAAGCAGGGGACAACAAGAAGAGAGTTTCTTTTAATTTGGTGTTGTTTGTTGATCAAGTGAGTGTTTGTGGGGAGCTCATAGTGGTTTCTGGTTTCTAAACAAATCTGGTTGATGCTTTGTATTTTAAAAGCCATGTCGAAGTTTATGAAAACTTGCCATGAAGTCGGGCAGTCCACCGACTTGTTGCCGTAAGCCCGAATACACCTCGAAAGTGGCTGTGTAGATAAAATTAGTTTTAAAAGGTCACTTAGTGAGATTTGTTAAAAAAATAAAAATATAAAAAAATGTTTTGCTAATCATGTCTTCGTATGCCTGATGGAGGTCTTCAGTATCGCACCATTCGGGCCTCACGTTAGTAGAGGTTTGAAATCTGTCGATGTTTGAATTTGCAGTTGCTGTAGTGTTGTACTTGTCTTATAGTATCCTAGACCTACCCTAAGCATTCAAGGTTGCATTTTGTGGCGGTCCCTATCGAACTTACGAACATTTTTCCTGAGATTAGGAGGCCCTTTTCACATAATCTGGTGAAACCATCGTCCATATTCACGCCGGTGTCGATATCTAAGATTGGTGGTGCCTCCGTCCTCTACGTTTTCTGACTCACGGAGCCCAGACTTGGGACGAATTTTGTGGCTTCATTCTGTATTTAAAATATTCGAGGGAATGGTAAAGCATAAAGCAATTGTGACTTGACGATAGTTCATATCACTTTTGCTATTTTTTTAAATATTTTATTAGTTGTATTACAGTTGAACACTGGCACGGCCTTCGTGAAAATGCTTACTCGCAAATCTGATCGAAAGCAATTTAGAATATTTTTAGAGCTTTGCTACAATTTGCTACAGAACGCATTCTGTTGTGTTCTGTTTCAAGTAATTGTATTATAATTTTGGGTTTAAAAAAATATTTTTTTGGAGACGAGCTCTCTTTATTTTAACCGTTCATTTAAGACTAATTTTATAAGAATTCATCTAAATCTAACTTAATCTATTGGCCGAGTGGAATACGTGAAGGAATGTACGAAAGGAAGAAAAATAGAAAAGCATCAGGTGATGAGTGCTCAGCGTGGAAATGCAACTCAGGTGCTTCTTTGACTGAGCTGGTGTCAGGTGGGGGTGGTGGGAGGTTGGTGCCGTGTGGAATTGTCAACTGAACTGGTGTCAGGTGAAATCGTGGTGATGGTACATTGGTACCGTGTGCAATCCGAGTTTGACAAGATGTTATGTGGCGTGCGGTAACTTATGTTACCTCAACTTGTATAAAGAAATAAGATTGTGTATTACTGAGAGTACTTAAGTATCTGACAGTGACCACCTGTTATTCATCACAGGCAAGTCGCCATTAGCTGATTTGAGTGCAAACCAAAATAAACAATAAACAGTATAAGTGCGGACTTAGGCACTTATACTGTTAGTCCAAAATATGCGCGGTGGTAGAGCACCGGACTCATAAACCGAAGCTCGGCTGTTCAAATCTCAGGTCCGGCGAAAGTTGTTTTCCAAGTTTTTTTCCTGTGTTCTTTCTGCTGCATCTAAATAAACCAGAAGTAGCAGGAAGAGATGTCGGAAGACGGCGGGGGATAACCGTATGATTTATCATCCGATTTCGCAACACCGGCTGCCATCATAAAGAAGCGCAGAAGGGACAACACGAGGCCCAATTTAATCAAGCGCCCCTCCCTCACTACTTTGACCGAAAAGCTGCTGGTCGAAGCGAGGAAAGGGGCGCCATCATCACCACCATCGACGTCCGAAGCAGCCGGACAACAACAATCCAAGCAAGTGTTCCCCGTGGAAGCGTGGTTTGAATATCTCTCCGATGGTAGGGAAAGCCGCTACAGGCGGGACAACAAGCCCTTCGCGGCCCTTTCAAGTTCGGCTACGGAGGAGGAGCGTAGCGAACGTGAGGAGCAAGAACGCTTCCTACGCGCCCAGCTGCAGGCCGTAGTCGAAAAATTTAAAGCGATAGGGCAGAAGGAGGGAGAGGAGGCAACAGCCGCCCAACAGAAAAAGAAGCAACAACAACAGCCGCAGCAACAGAAGCAGCAGCAACAAGCAGAAACATTAGAAGCAGAAACAGCTGCAACAACGGGAGCCGCAGCAACAACAACAACATCCGCTAGAACAAAAGCAGCAACAACACCGTAAAAAGAAGAAGGTGCCACCCACCCATGTTTACTTATATCACGGTGCTATGAGAGACTATCGATCTCTGTAAGTATCCTTTTGGTGTAGGTAACTTTCAGTTTAAATGTTTAGGTGCAGTGCAAGACACTGGAGCAGCATAAGCGTACAAGAAGCTTACTGAAGGAGTCCACAACGAAGTTTTTCTCTTTCACACCGAAGGCCGATAGGTTGCGGACAATGCTCCTCAAAGGCGTGGAGTCGGAGACCCCGAAGAAATGCTCTCAGAGCTCAAAGAGTTCGAGAGTGACGACCTTAAATTCGTGGGAGTTAAGCCATTTTCCACGGGGAGCTCCCGACGGGAGAAGCGTGTGGTTCCCTTCTTCGCGGTACAGCTCGCTCTCAGCAGCAAGCTGGAGAGACTAAGGACTATCACCTCCTTAGCATCATAGACTGTAACATGGGAAAAATTAAAGAGGAGAGGAAACATTTTGCAATGTATCCGCTGCCAAAGGTTCGGGAACGCCGCGTCGATGCATTAAGTGCGCAAAGAACCACAAGAACGAGGAATGCGACCTTGGAACAGACAAGGTGGCGGGAGAGAGCAGCTCGAGTGTGTCTTGTGTAGAAACCGAGGACACCCTGCAAACTATCGGGGATGTCCTAAGTTCCAGGACATCAAGAAAGCAAACCTGGCTCGTAAGCAGAAGGTCGAGGAGAAGCGTCCCTCGGGTCGCTTACAAACACCAGCCGTTACACCCAAGTTGACCTACGCCCAAATGGCGGCAGGGTCGGGAAAGACGCTACAAAAGCCCATAGCTGTTCCTAAAGCCCCAATGCCTGTCTCTAATGCACCGGAGGCCGAGGTGGATGTCTGTTCGATCTTGCTCGCAATCCAAGGGCAGATTGGGCAGCTCCAACAACAGATCCTGGAGACGGCGACCCAAGTAGATACTATCTGCTCGCTTCTGCCGGGCCTAGCGCACCTAAGGTTGTAATGGGTACGCTGGTAGAGAGGACCTTGAAGATCGTGCCGGTGAATGGAAATTCACTGATAAGGATCGAGCGACGAGCCGTACTCTTTAACCTGTTGTAGGATGAAAGCCCCGATGTACTCTTGGTTAGCGAAACAAAGCTAAGACAGAAGCCCAAAATTCGGCTTCTATAATTAGAAGGGACCCACCCAACGCTATTCAAGGCGGGGGAGTTGCTATCTTTATTAAAAAAAATTTTAAACATAAGGTGAAGTGCGGAGGTTCCAGGTGCTAAAGGCCTGTATTGTGCGCATTCCTCTCCGAAATGGAAACAAAATGTACATTATAGCCGGCTAAGCACCTCAGCCCAATATTTTCATTGTAGAGCTCCAGACACTTTTTCGATCTCTCGGCTCAAACTCGATGGAAAACTTCTACATTCTGGCCGGCGATTTAAATGCCAGACATAGTGATTGGGGAAATAATATTCCCAATACTAGGGGGGGCCTACTAAGCCATTGGTGGGTTGTCCGCAACATCTGGATCTCATGCTGATATCTTCTATCTGAATTTCATGCTGATAGACTCTCGACTGAGACTGGCAGACACAAACGAATGTCTACGGATCATTATATACGACAGTGACCATTGCGGACTATGTGCCGTGATCACAGTACCTGAAGAGTTCGCGGCAGAGTATGTCCACACGCACCCCTACGATTACAGTAGCGTTGGCCGCGCTTTGCCAATTCCTTGCCGAGAGCGCCTCCTTCCCACCGTCCAATAGAAACCTGTCAAACTACGAAATTGACAGGTATCTCAAACAAATGGACGATGTCATTAAACAGACAATGAACAGTACGATATCACGCCAACGATAGCACGACATCACAAACGTATACCGAAACGCGACAATTGACGCACTGCACAGACAAATAAGTAGACTCCTGACAAGACTCAAACTCTTGTACAGGCGGTCTACCGACAGACAAAACTCGGAAGTCCGGACACTGAAATCACTGATTAAAAATCTCCAACAGTTGATCAAAGAGAACTACAGAATATCTGTAAGTTTGCATTGGAACAACAGAATTCGTGGTGTAAAATCCAACAGCGCGAGTATGTTCTCGCAAATAAATAAATTATTTCGGAGAAACAATCAGAATGACATTCAGGATCTAAAGCTTCCGAGAACGTCAGACAATGAACGTTTGCTACGAACAGTTAGCATCGATCCAGAGAACGCCATCCTGGATGACGACTTTTTCGTGATTGAGGATCCTCAGGAGAAGGTGTCGACAGTGGGAGCTGTCTTCCAGGAAGTGTACAAGGTGAATGATAGTATTCGCCCGAACCACGACCTGGAGAACAGAGTCCTGCTTCATCACTTCTACCTTAGAAATGATTTTCTGTTCATTTCGACGGAAGATCTCCAGATGGTCTTCCAGTCATTGAACAGGAAAAAATCGGCGGGTATCGACGATATATCCAATGTTGTGCTTAGGCACCTTCCACCAGTGGCCTGGTGAGAGGCTCACCATCCTGTTCAACAATGCACTGAATAATGCATATTATCCAGTGGATTCGAAGACAACGGTGGTGCAGCCAATACCCAAGAGGGGTAAAGACACCTCTAACCCGGTTGAAAATCAACTTCCAGAAATCAGAAACTATTTTGTTCAGAGGGACACTAGAAAAAATTGCCGCAGGTCCTCTATCTTTGGACCGGACGGGCGTCCACTGGCGAGGCAAAATGTAGTCATGTACCTTGGGATCGTGGCGGATCAGTATCTATATTTTGACAAACATGTACATATGTAGATGCTGCTCTGGCAAGGGCCCGGGGCGCTTTCGCTCTTAATTCCAGGGTGAAGGTAATCTGCTACATAGCCTTAATCAGACCCATGGTTGCCTATGGATGTCCCGTTTGGTTCAATATGAGAGCCAGCTTAATGGAAAGGATTCGGGTGTTTGAGAGACAGTGTCTCAGGACTTGTCTCGGGCTACAAAGGACTCCCGAATCTGAGTACGCGAAATTTTATCCGAACGAGATCCTATACAATAGGGCTATGATTGTACGGGTGGATAACTTTCTGATCAAACTGATTCGAAGCCACATCACGAGAGCAATGACTTCGGCCAATAGCTTGATTTTCGGGGCTTACTACCCCAATGATCTATATCTCGAGAGAGTGCGTCTTAACGGCTCTGTCCCGCCAGAAGCATTCCTGTACTTAGATAGATGTCGGCTGATCCAGGATAAATTGGCGATACCCCTAATTTTCCACGAGGGTCGCAATTCCGTGGAACGGCGATTCCTCTACGAACCCGATGTCGCGCTCCGTGAGCCCTAGCGCCTCACGTTCAGTAGATCGGTCTATGTCTTTCGATTACTACAATATATATAAATGTAGGAGTGCTGAGTTATCGAATGTCGAATGGTTCACTCCCGATCGACGGCCACTAGTGTGTTCGATAATGATCTCTAATTTCAGCAGAATGCGTCGTCACCCGTCCGTTTATTGACCCACTGACTCATGAATGGGTTGACCTACATTAGGAAGCATAATAGCTGTGGGCAGTGGGCTGTGTTGTCTTTGTGATACGATGACTCCAATAAAGTTAATAGTTGTTGTGGTTGGGGTATGCGGCGGGTGGATGATTTTGATGTTGGCCCTAAAACTGTGGACGTGGCACAAGGTGTTAAGTTCTGCTGGGGTCTGGGACTGGCTGAACTGATGGTCGAGCAGATGGTGAACAAAAGGACGAATCTGGTTTTGGAAAAAGAGCAGTTGCGGTGTGTCGGCGATCCGAGGTCTACTGTTTGATAATTTGGTGGCGCAGAATCTACTTTGTAGTTTTTCTTTATTGTATTGTATCAATAAATTCACTTTATACGACTAAATGTATTGACTTGTTAGGAGCCTTTGTAGAAAAATAAATAATTTTTTTTAAACCGTATAGACACGGTGATGTTTTATTTTAATTATCATTACTTTTGGATCACCCTCTGAATATATTGTTTGTGCTGCGTGGTTAGCACGAGTTACGTATACGCCGTATGCGTATATTAAAAATGTATTCAAATTAATATATAGTTAGCGTAATAAGACTAACTGCCACACGATTTTAAATATGTATTTATTAAATTTCAGTTACGTATACGCCATAGGCGTATATTTAAAATATATTTAAAACACTATTTATTCAAATTTCAAATACACATATATGTGTTACAGAGTAATAAGGCTAACTGCCACACGATTTTAAATTTCAGTTACGTATATTGTTTTCTTGGTATGCTTGGAGCTCCTTTCAGTTGGGCGGATGTTTTTAGAATGATCTCATGTCCCACAGAGTTGTGATAGTCAATTACGCTGTTTTGCCAAAAGCCCCGTTATTCTCATGCGTGGCTTGGGGATAACTTGGCTTGGGATATATACATTTGTGGCTTGGGATATTTACATTTGTGGCTCGGGTTATGTTCGTCTAGTGACGTAACTCCTCCCCCTTAAGAATGAACCGAGGGAGTTTATGAATGAGGTTCTTGGATGAAGTAGTTCGTTGGCTGTTTCGTTGCCGTCTTTTCTTTGGTCATTTAGGCGTCTATAGGGTTGAATTCGGCTCGTCCATATTTGAAACCATTTCATTGGATTAAAGGTGGAAAGGATAATCGGAATTTTGTAAAGGGAGGAAGGATTATGATGGTATTTCCAAAGTTTAAATTATGAGTACAAATTATAAAATATTCTTTTACCTATATATTCTATTTCGAATTTGTGAATTACCTCAATAATTTCTTTGAACACAATATGCATTCACCAACCAAAATAAGGCAACATACCTACACATCCTGGCATATGTGGGAGAAACCAACAATCATTCACCACTACGAAATCTGCGTGTCCTTTTTACCTTTTGTTTATGGACTTTTCTTTTATTAGTATCAATTGTTATTTTGTTATTTTTTACAACCTTGTGCTCAATAAACCTGGGAGCTAACTTGTTTCGTCTATCATCGGCTTCGTATATAGTTTCGTTTGGTAGGAAGTCTGGAGGGTCAAGTCGGGTCTGATTTAGTTTATTGATAATGTGTGTTTTATTTCGTAAGTTCTGGTCATGTACCAGTTTTGCCAATTTGATATAATTTTGTCTGTGTTGTTTTAGATAGTCCTGTTCTGTTTTAAACTGCAATTTAAGACAGAGAGGATTCAGATTGTTTACATGGCCATTAAGCAGTTCGAATGGGGTAAATTTAGTTGCAGAATGAATACTATTGTTGTATGTTAAGATAGCTTCATCTACCATTTCATCAATTGTTTTATTTTTGTCTTGGGCCTTAATAAGTCTTATAAGCTCTGTTAGGGTGGAATGAAATCGTTCTATTGTTGAATTCCCGTTTGAACTTTTAGCGCATATTGCATGGAGTTTTATGTCATACATATGTAGAAAATCCTTAAAAATTGTTGAGATAAATTCGCTACCATTATCACATACCACTAGTTTTGGAATTCCGTGATGAGAAAAGTAATGCCTGAGGCCTTTTACAATATTTATACTGTTTCTAGCCGGTAACAAATAAGCACTCGCGAATTTGCTGAACTTATCTATAATGGTCAAGTAGTTTTCTTTTTGAACGAAATATATATCTATATGTAGAATTTCTAAAGGCATGCCTGGTGTTTTAGTTATTTCAAATTTTAGCTTTTCCTTTTTCCTATCGTATTTGTACTTATGACAGATATCGCATGAATTGAGGATACGTGTTATCATGTGTTTCATAGTAGGAAAATAATAGGTTCTCTTTAGATGTTCAAGACATTCATTGATACCTCTGTGATGGGATTTTTCATGATATTCACGTATGACCCTTTCCTGTTCATCAAACTCAGTAACATCTTGCAATAAAGTCAAACATCTAACTAATTTTAACTGACCATTATTGAAGTAATTAGAAAAGACATTTTGTACAATTTTAAATGTGGAATCATCAGTGAAGATACCCGTCAACCTGTGTGTATTTAAGTAATTTTTAAAGATATGCATGATTGTGGACTCAGAGTCAATTTCTTCATGCTCAAAAATATGTCTTTTTTTCCTTTTGAATAAGATGCGGAATTTAGTTCTAAGGGTTTTAACGCATTTGCACTTTTTTAGAATCATTTGACTAGAAAATTCATTTAGCGGACGTTCTGATATGGGTATTCCATCATCAAGGTTTTCTATGCCAGAATGAATAGTGGACATGTTATCCTGTTCATCTAAATTGTTTTGCATGGAAACCAAATCGAGATTTCTTTCGCTATCAATAATTTCACTAACCGTATTGGTATTTATTTCTACTCTTGATAACGCATCAGCATTTGAGTTCAGTTTTCCCTTTTTATAAGTTATGAAATAATCGAACTCCTCTAACTGTAGCCTCCAACGGATGAGCTTGGAGTTGGGCTCCTTAAGAGAAAAAAGCCATGTTAAAGGTTTGTGGTCAGTGATAATCTGAAATCTTCTACCAAATAAATAGGGACGGAAGTATTTTACAGCCCAAACAATTGCCAAGAGTTCTTTTTCTATTGTACTGTACTTCTCTTCACTTTGGGATAAAGTACGACTAGCAAAACTAATAGGCTTATCGGAGCCTATAGGACCTTGAGACAAAACTGCGCCCAATGCGATGTTACTTGCATCTGTTGTCAAATTAAACGGCTTGTTGAAGTCCGGATATTGAAGAATAGGCTCGTTGCATAGAAGAGCTTTGCACATGTCAAAGCAATTTATGTACCTGGAATCAAGTCGTACTTTGTTATCCTTTCGCAAGCACTCAGTCATAGGCTTCGTTAATTTGGCAAAATCTTTAATAAACTTCCGGTAATACCCTAGAAGACCCAGGAAAGACTTAATTTGCTTGCGAGTCTTTGGGATCGGAAAGTTCTTGATAGCATATATCTTCTCAGGATTAGGCTTCACACCCTCCGGAGTTACTATGTGGCCTAAAAATGAGACTTCCTTCCGCAGAAAAGAGGATTTTTGCAGTTGAACCTTGAGGTTAGCATCCCTTAACCTATGGAAGACTGCATCTAGACTTTGTATGTGCTCTTGAAGAGATGTGGAATAGACGATTATGTCGTCCATGTACACCAGACAGACCTTACCCTGGAGTTCCCGAAGGACATTATCCATTACTCTTTGAAATGTCGAGGGTGCGTTCTTTAGACCAAACGGCATACGAACAAATTCGTAGTGGCCGTTGTCAACAGAAAACGCAGTTTTCGGAATGTCATGTTCCATGATTTCTATCTGATGAAAACCAGATGCTAAGTCTAGAGTTGAAAAATAGATACACCTACCTAATTTGTCCAGTATTTCGACAATATTGGGAAGCGGATACCTATCTTCTATCGTTTTGTCGTTTAGTTTGCGGTAGTCAATTACTAACCGCCATTTTTCATTGCCCTGGGAATCTCTTTTTTTTGGCACAATCCATATCGGGGATGACCAAGGAGAGTAACTTGGGCGAACTATACCTTGATTAAGCATATCAGCAACTTGCCTTTGAACTTCTTCTTTGTGAACGTAAGGATATCTATAAGATCTTGTGTAAACAGGGATATCGTCTTTAGTTTTAATTTGATGTTTGATAGTATTCGAAAATGACAACATTTGCCCTTCTCTGAAAAAAATATCTTTATATTTTCCACACAGATTTAAGATAGTTGCACTTTCTTCCGAATTTAAGTGCTCAACCTCAATCAGGTCCTCAATTTTACTCTGATTAAGGGTCTGGGAGTTATAAATCGAAAAATTATGAAATTCAGCAAAATCCTCCGGTTTAATCAAATCGGCTTTTATTGGCTGCTCTAGAAAAAAGGTTTGAAGTGTATCTGAAGTATTAACAACTTCAACTATTGCATACCAGTTGTGAGATTTATAGATACCTTCTGAGATGCGCAAAGCTTTGTTTATTTTGATTGGTTTAATGTAAACACTACCCGATTCAACATCAATTGGGAGGCAACAAACGAGTTTATTAAGTTCTGGGACTGTGTATACTCTGGACATGATGTTTGGTTTGAAATGTAAAGGAATTTTTACTTTATCGGTTTCTAACATAGAGTTTTTTAAATCTATCTTGATTGCAAGTTGTTGCATCAAGTCTGTACCGATTAGTCCATCAAAGTAGTTATGAAAGTTGAAAAGAAGAAAGGATAAATATTCGGTTGTTTGGAATTCTGTTAGTCCCCCAATTTCAGTTTTTTTGTTCACAAACTTTGATCCGAAGATAGTCTTGATTTCGACAGGTTCTATACATTGAATACATTTATCGTCAACTATATTTGGGTTAATAAACGATTTGTTACTACCTGTATCAATAAGAAATCTAACACTTTTCCTATTTAGGCAAGTGACTTGAATGTAAGGTAGAAGGCTTGTATTGAAGTTATTAATGTCTAGGTACCCTATTGGCTTTCCGAGGCTGGTGTAGGAAAATTTGCATCATCTATATAGCTTCCTCTTTTTGAAAATGAAGTTTTATTGGGATTAGGAGTTTTATTAGAACAGGAAGGGAATTCTTCCTCGGGCGGGTAGGATATATTTTGGTTACCAGTCTCGATATTGTGAAGTTGTTCCTGCTTATTTCGGGAAAAGCTTTTGGTTGAACGACCACTATAGGTATCCATTGGTTCAGGTGGTGGATACCTGATCGTTTGTTGAGATATTGGCCTATAATTCATTTGTTTATTATTACTGAATGAACCATTGTCAAACTGTCTTTGTCTAAAAGAGATTTGGCTATTATTGTTTGCGTAATGCATGTTATCGTTTCGATCTGATGGCGTATTTGTGATTGTTTGCATAAAGGGTTGGCGAGTTGGGAAATTGTGATTAGCTCTTGGTCTAGTTGTATTTGTTAGTGTACTTGAAATTCGTTTGTTTTGTGAATCATGAAAGTTCATGTAATTTCGCTCTTCTAAGCAGTAATTAAAAGCATCTATTAAATTCGTTGGTCGCATTGACCTAATCGTAGAGCCTAACGGTTCCCTTAATCCAGATAGGAATGCCTTTAAACACATTTCCTGATATAGTGCCTTTTTAGCTTCTATAACTGTTGAATTTTGTTCATGGACCATCACATAATTCATCATTGCAGAAAGAATTTCAGCAATATCTGAATGAAAATTTTCTATCGAGCCGTTATTTTGACGAACAAGGTGTAAATCTCTAATTAAAGTAGTTTCGTTTCTTTTGTCCGAGTAGTGAATGATTAGAATTCTTTTGATTTCCTCCCACTCAACAACCGTGCCATGCATATTAAGGGCAACGTTTGCTTTTCCAATTACTTTATTTCTAATTGCCCTCATTATAACCTTTTTGTAATTTGGATTGTGATCAAGTTGAGGGATCAAACTTAAAATTTCCTCCACATTACTAATGAAATCGAAAAGCAAACGCTGGTCGCCGTCAAAGGTTGGAATATCCTTGATTGCATCAGGAATTCGAAGGCAATCAAAAACATTCGCGGCAATACCAAAATTAGAAATCATGTTTAGATTCTCTAGCAAAATAGAATCACAGTTTAAACTTAGAAATTTCGAGTTAACCGGCTTTTTTCTCCAACTTGGGATTAAAAGTCTACTAACGGTTCGCGCTTTTAAACTTTGGTATTTACTGATTCTAATGGGGGGCATAGGGAGCCAATGAAAGTAGAATCAAAGAGGACTTACCTGGTTCTTCCGACGCTAAAGAGTTGAAACTCACCACTTCAATAATCCGTCGAAGTGTGCTCAGCTTAGTACAGCTTCAGTGCAGCTACTCTGTTCGCTCCAAGTTGCTGTTCCAAATCCTACCGACTGCGCCAGTTACGTATACGCCGTATGCGTATATTAAAAATGTATTCAAATTAATATATAGTTAGCGTAATAAGACTAACTGCCACACGATTTTAAATATGTATTTATTAAATTTCAGTTACGTATACGCCATAGGCGTATATTTAAAATATATTTAAAACACTATTTATTCAAATTTCAAATACACATATATGTGTTACAGAGTAATAAGGCTAACTGCCACACGATTTTAAATTTCAGTTACGTATATTGTTTTCTTGGTATGCTTGGAGCTCCTTTCAGTTGGGCGGATGTTTTTAGAATGATCTCATGTCCCACAGAGTTGTGATAGTCAATTACGCTGTTTTGCCAAAAGCCCCGTTATTCTCATGCGTGGCTTGGGGATAACTTGGCTTGGGATATATACATTTGTGGCTTGGGATATTTACATTTGTGGCTCGGGTTATGTTCGTCTAGTGACGTAACTCACGCCTTGAGTGAACAGGGCAATGATGCGAATTAGAAGTATTCAGCTGCGTCGAGCGCAATCCCTAAGCCGATCTTCATTTTGGGGCTATGTGTATAGATCAAAAGATGATAATCTGAAATCAGGGCTCGAATATGTTACCGGCCATTTAGAACTCAGAAGTTCAGAGCCTCGTTGAGAATTCTTCGCAAGATCTCCATGTCATGAGTGTGTTCCTCCCATACTAAAATCAATAGTTGGAGTAATTTAAGCTATGAGAGCCGATGTTACATTAACAGGAGCAGTTAAGCTCTGCCATGGACATTCTATCCAGTAGCTCCTTCCTAGAGTCTGACGGTAGAACAAATTACTATGTATTTAACGTAAAGAAACAAAAGTATGAGTCTTTAAGCTTTGTCGAAATTGTCTCAGCGAGCCCAGCCCACGGTGAAGATGGGTGGGTTATGATTGTATACACCCACATTGATTTGAAGCCCCCAGGTGGCAGGGTGCAAATGATTAAGGATAGTTTGAAAGGTTGTGGTATAGGGCAATTCTAAGGCTGGGCTTTTTGAGGTGAAGGTCGACAAGATTGGTGTTAGCTTTGCGAAACATTCTGGAGATTGGTTCGTGGTAGCCATAATTTGTGCGGTGACCGTTTACACGGAAAAGGGGCGTAGACCGAAGGTTACGTGGGTTTGTGTTAAGGGGAATCATGCGCAATAATGAGTTAATGTTACCGCTGAGAAGGTCGTGAATAAATAGAATAACTTCAACATCACGTCGTTTAAGGGGTTGGAGGTTGATTAATTTTAGGCGATCCGTATAAGGTGGTAAATTAAGGGGGTCGGCCCAAGGAAGGCCAGGAAGGGCAAACCGGATAAACCTGCGTTGAATGGCTTCAATACGCGTAGTATGGGATTCGTAGGAGGGGGACCAGACATATTCGAGAAGGGGCCTAATGGTTTCGTAACGTAAGGATTCGAGAATTATTTGGACCAACGTTTCACGAAACCGGGGACAGAGTTAGCACATTTGATAATGTTGTCGATATGGAGGCGAAAATTGAGTTCACGGTCACAAATAACCCCTAGATCAACCAAGAAGTTGAAAGGGGGAACGGTTTCTTTACGAATAATGTAGGTTCTGGGTGGTGAGGAAAAGCGCTTGCGGGAGTAAGTGATGGTTTGCCAGTTTCTGACATTGAGCTCGAGATGGTTTTTCTGACACCAAGTAGTGAACATGTTAAGGTCCAATTGGAGAGAGCACGAGTCAACAGGGGAAGATATGTGTCTAAATATTTTCATATCATCGGCATATATGGAAAGCTGAGAGTTCAGAATAACGCTGTCAACGTCATTAATGGTTAGAATAATATCAGTGGGCCGATATGGCTCCCTTGCGGGACACCGGAGGTAGCATTAATTGGATCAGAGATAGAAGATCTGAAGATAACGTTATATTGACGATCTTCGAGATAAGATTTGATCCATGAGATAAAACCGGGAGGGAAACCGAGGGCAGTGAGCTTGAGGAGAATAATTTGGCGAGACATTTTGTCAAAGGCTTTGCTGAAGTCAGTGGCGACAACGTCTACTTCTTTGCCAACTTCGAGTGCACACAAACGTTGTGAAACAAACTCGACGAGATTAGTGGTTGTCGATCGACCTTTTAGGAACCCATGTTGGTTAGGAGAAAATATGGGTTTGCAGTGAAAGAATAGTGCATCATAAACGATGCTCTCGAAAAATTTGGGTATACATGAGAGCTTGGCATTGGAACGATAGTTGAACACATAATTTTTCAGTCTTTTTTGTGGACTAGAATGATATTAACATACATATTTCTAAAGCTTAGGAAAGAGTCCTTAAGCGATAGAGCTTTGAATTAGAGCGGTAAGGGGTAAAATAAGATGGTTCGCTCACTTTTTTAAAACTATGGTAGGCAGACCGTCGGGACAGGGAGAGTAGTCGTCCTTGAAGTTGCGTATTTTTTCGGCGATTAGGTCGGGGGTTATGTTCAGTGAAACAAGAGACGTCTGGGGGTAGTCTTTCAAATATCGAAAATAGTCGTGATCGGGTTGAAGATAATTGGTCGGTGAATGATTTGCTGAAGAAATGAGCAAAGAAGTTGGTGATTACTTCAAGTTCGTTGGAAGAGTTATTGAGAAAATTGAATGTAGCGGGGTAGCTATCGGTTTTTCTTTTTGGATTAATGAAGTGAAGAAAACACTTGGTGTGTTTGCATTCTGTTCAGGTATTGGAAGTAGACTGATTCACATAGCTGTGCGAATTTAGTGTAAGACTGCATGTAATTAGAAAGGTCCGATGCAGAGGAGGATCTAAGATAGGCGCGCCAAATTTTGTTTCTCTTATTGCGCAAAGAGCGTAGTTCTTTGGTATACCAGGGCGGAGATGAAGTGAAGTTCTTTTTTGGTGAGTATGGGACTGAATGAAGCAGCTGAGGATTTTGGTGTAAAATAGCGCAAGGGTTTCGTTTAAGATTATGTGTGAGTTAGGGTTAAGGTGGAAGTTAAAATGAACATTATTGAGCAGATTATTTAGTTACGCGAAGTCGGCTTTCCGGAAATTGAAACGGTACGTATTTTCGGAGGGAACAATAGTGAATTGGGTCTTGGGTGAAAGAGTTACCGATAGAGGTGGATGAAGGTAGAGAGAAAATGGTTGCTCGGGGTAATAACGCAGTTTACGGCATCAGATAATAAGATCAGGTCGAGTTGTCTGTCCATGTTATTGGTAATGTTACTGAGTTAACTATTGCTTAAAAGTCCCCCTTCTACCAAATATATTACTAGCAATTTAGCTAGCTTTCATAACCTATTTTTTATGTGAAGTTTCCAGCTATGCTTTTGGTCTAATATCAAGGAGAATAGACGACTAAAAGACGACGGGACAAATAAATTATTCCACATAAGCACGCATGGTGTTTCACTTACCTTAACATTGCCCAAAGGAAACAAAACCAAGGAAAGGTAAAAATACATGTCTTGAAAAGTTAAAAGAAAGGAAAACAGAAAAAATACAATATTTGTCATTTGCCTTTGCTGCGACTAGCAACTATAGCTGTCACAATGATTGAGAGTCTCTTTAGCAGGCAAACTAGGTTAACCATATACACATAGCGGGGTGTGAGTAGTATGGTCCACACTAATTAAAGCTATCACTCGTACTAAAAGGTAAGTAGAACGGAGAACTAAGGAGAACTAACTACATTTTATTTTAACCCACAAAAGCCTAAACGAGTGCTATCACTATCTTCTTCATTGAAAGTTACCAGTTTCATACTTTTTCTTAAAAAAAAAACGAAAATTGATTTCAGTTTTCCCAGAGCGCGAATGCTTCAATCATTGCTCCTTTATTCACTCACTTCATTTGATTGCAAAAATAGTTTACCGAGCGCCACGTATCCCTTTTTTGTCTCCAAATGCCTCTTCAATCAAACGAAACAACAATATCCCTCGGAACTACAATACAACAATCGAGCAATCCAATCCAAAAAACAGAAAATAAAAAATCAGTTCCGCTTGGCAAGCATTGTTTTGTTATTGAATTTTGGTCACGTTGCATCGTCCTGCAGGTGCCGCCGGGAATATGGATACGTTTTTTCCATTCATTTCTGCTCCGACAACAATTCGGGGGCACAATTCGTTTTGAGTTGAACACGGCCGGGACTGCCTGAAGCGTATGGCAAGCAGAAACACTATTGGACTATTAGACTATTGGGAATCCAGTCAGCAACTGCTTGGATGCAGCCTTGTATGTGTTCCTATAGCGATTTGATACTCTTGCTAAAAAGCCATGGAACTGAACTCACTTTAAGAAATTGTATTGCCTTTGATATATGCTTTTTCTGTTTCCTTGGGGAAAAAATGAACGGGCAAATAGGAACGCGGTAACTTTGGAAAATTTTTAATTGTTGACTTGATGTAATTATGGTAATTTAGTCGACTCATTTCCAGGCATGTTGCATCCCCCATGAAACACATGTAAGGAAAATCGATGAAATGTCAGTAAAAAAAAAAGGGCGATGCTTACTGTTGCCGTCATCCAACCCGACCTAGACCCCCATTTGCATTAAGCCAAAACTCTCACTGCGTCATGAACTTTAAATATTTGATTTTGCGTAAGGACAAGCTGTTGTTCCCATTAAAGCCGGAAGTATTCAATGACAAATTTTCTTGTTTTTAATGCAACTGTGTCGATGGCACCCGACCGGCATCTAATGATGGCAACAGTTTTTTGTGCCAAATGCCTGGCGGTAATTTGGAACATGGCAGTGTTTTTGTGTACCCCCTCCGGACAAGCTTGCCGTGGCGAAGGCAGTATGTTCTGAGAACTGAATCAGGTCAGGGGAATTATTGAACTCGTTCGAATGGAAAAGAGTTGTGTTTTTGTTTTTTTTGTTTTTTGTTTAAGTTGAAGACTATGCATATGGCAAGTGGTCGGGCGAGGTCGTTAGCGGTAATGAGGGTACGTTGCGACGAGGACAAAGTGGTGGTATGGTGGATGGAAATTTCGCCAGTTGGAATCAAGTGCTTGGATCGGGTGATAATTAATAGTGTTTGCACTGAGTGAAGGTTGACAATATATGTTTTCTATGCCACTGGTACAAGGTTGAACTTTTAGGGGCTATATTGGAATATTAAACACTTGACGAATCAAAGGGCAAGCAATCAGTTTGCGAGGATTCGACATAACACCGCTTATGGTGTCAATGGTATACATGATACAGTAGAATTTCGAAAAGATGAACGGTTCTATAACTTGAACAGTTCGGAAAGATGAACGTTTTTTTCCTTCCATTGAGGTGTTCCTAAAGATGAAGGTTATGAAATTCGGATACTCGTAAAGATGAACACTTTATTCTTTGTACATATTAAGTTCTCGTATATGGCACGTTTAGTTCCGTTACTAATTTTAGTTACGGTTCTTCGGCACGTGGTGTAACTGGCATTTGAAGTAAATTCTTCAGTTTAATGTGATTATGTGTTTTGAGTAGAAAAGATACCTCCAGTGAAAGGCAAGGTAAAGTTTTTAAGACATAAAAAATGGAAAAAAAAATGGAATTGCTGCATCAACAATTGCTGGAATAAAAAATAAAGGTAATGCTGTCACCTCGAGAGCGCTTAAAACATCGATTGCTGGATCGGAAAAACGCAAATCTGATGTGCCAAACATGAAGCCGCTTTGTATAGATGGTTTTTAAAGCAACGTCATCGCTATATCCCAGTGTCTAGTGAAATGATAAAAACAAAAGCCAAGGAATTGCACAGTGTTTTCAAAGAGACAAATTCATTTTATTCGAGTGACGGATGGATAAATAAATTTAAGCCTAGGTTTGGAATTCGTCTTCTAACAATCAGCGGAGTAAAACTCAGCTCTAAAAAAGACGCTGTCCTGCCCTTTAAACGCAAACTGGGAAGGACTATGGCTGATCTTGGTATCACTCGACAACAAGTTTATAATGCAGATGAAAGTGGTCTGTTTTGGCGAATGGTTCCAAACAAAACATTTTTTCACTCTAGCGAGAGATCAGTACCTGGAAGAAAAATGGCAAAAGATCGCTTCACATTTTGGCACAAATGGTGAGCACAAATTAAAGCTTATGACCATTGGAAAAGCAAAAAATTCCAGGTGCTTCAAGGCTTCAAGAATTTCAGGCCTCCAATGACATGCGCCAACTCAAAGACAGCATGGATGGCAAAAGACATTTTTAAGAACTGATTTCATAAAGAATTTGTTCCTCAGGTAATTGCATCTTCTTCTTCTTTTCCTTTTTTTTTCCGGTGTCGTTATGGTCAGAAGTGTAGGACCATAACCTTCCCACTTAACTGCATTCCTACTGGTCCGCTTGTGAGATCCGCCGGTTTGACCTCAGAAAGAAAGCAGGCTTCCCGGTTTGGGATTACTTCATCGCTGAGGCCAATCAAATGCTGGTGTTTTTGCATATGTTTGCACCATTTGTTTTTCGGCCTGCCTTTTTTGCGTGTTGAAATTGGAATGTTGATTGATATCGCCTTTTGGACGGGGTTCAAAGGATCTCTCCTTTGAACATGGCAATACCAACTGAGTCGGTCGCACTCTATCTTTCTTGTGATGGTTTCTTTTACGTGGATGCTTCCTCGGATCTCTGAACTTCTAATTCTGTCACGCTTTGTTACTCCCGCTGTCATGCGAAGCATCTTCATCTCAGCTGCCGTTAATTTGCTCTCATACTTTTTGTGCATTGTCCAGCTTTGTGAACCGTATGTGAGCGCCGGACGTACAACTGAAGTGTAGAGCCTTCCTTTCAGCTTAGGGGGCATTTTTCGATCACAGAAGATGGCAGAGTTTTCCCGCCACTTCATCCACCCTACGCTTACGCGATGGTTGATATCGTCATCACAAGTTGCTTCTTTATTAATCATAGATCCCAGATATTTAAACTTTTCACACTTGGGAAGCACTCATCCATTCAAGTAAATGTCTGGAATAGGCTGATGAGGGTCAGAGAACGGGCAGCACAGATACTCTGTCTTCTTTGAAGTAGTACGATACCAGTGTCCCTCAAAAATGTCCACCCACACATCAAGTGCTCGTTGTAGGGACGCCTGATCATCACTTATAATGGCTCCATCGTCAGCAAAGAATAGCTGGTGTACACTGGGGTCCGTCACTTTTCCTTCAAGCAAGCAATCAAGGACTGCTATAAAGAGCAGTGGGCTGAGGGCGCTCCCTTGGTGTACACCGACTTTGATTGCGAACTCTTCGGTGACTCCTGCGGTGCATCTTACTCTTGTCGTTGCTCTTTCGTACATGTCCATAATCACTCGCACGTAGGTTTCTGGAACTCCTTTTTGTCTTAGCGCTATCCATAAAAGATCTCTTGGTTGCCGGTCAAAGGCCTTCTCGAAATCAACCAACACCATATGCAAGTCCTTTGAAGAATCACGATGCTTTTCCATCATGACCCTTATACTTTGGATTGCATCTGTTGTTGATTTACCCGATACAAACCCGCACTGGTCATCAGATAGTCGTATTATTTTCCGCAGTCGGCTATCTAATACCCGTTCAACGATCTTCATGGTGTGCGACATCAGCTTGACAGAACGGTAGTTATCACAATTTTGCGTATCACCCTTTCCTTTGTGCAAAGGAAGAAGATAGCTTTCCCTCCATTGATTAGGCATAGTGTCGCCTCTCATAAGTTTGGAGATAAGAACCATGAGCCATCTAGACCCGATGTCTGCCATCTTTTTCCAGAACTCAGAGGGTATCCCGTCCGGCCCAACAGCTGTTCTTTTCTTGGAGTTTTTAGCCGCGTACCGAACTTCTTCGACTGTGATGTCGGATATTTCGGCATGATTCGGGGCGGCTCTTGGAAAGTACACTCGGGGAAACTTTTCGTTCAGAAGTTCCTCGCAATACTGTCGCCATCTGTGGAGAATTTTTTCGTCTTCCACAAGGAGTTGGCCTTCAGCATTGTTAATAAACTTTGGGAAACGAATCTCCTGAGCATTTCTTCTTCTCTGGACGGCTATCTTAAAGATTTTTGCTCCTTTGTTCAAATTGCTTTGTCGAAGCTCCTGGGTAGCCTGGTTCCTGTCAGACGCGGAAGATGATATTTCTTCCAACTCCTGATAGAGGCCTTCCATGCTTTTCGCTTTGAATTTGGCGCACTTTTTCTTCGCGATACCTTTGCAATATCTATATACCTTTTCACGGCGAGCTTTATCCTCTCTATTAGTAGAAGAGCACTTTGACCAAGCTTGGAAAGGCATTTTCTTTTCGTGTATCACTGCTTTGGCTTCGTCTGTCCACCACCAGGTTTCTTTTGCGTGTTGGCAGGGGCCTTTAGATGTTCCGAGCAATGATTTGGCTTTCTCCAGGCCAGATTGTTGTAGGGAATCCCACATGTCTTGTGCTCTGCACTCCTCATTACCGACCTCATCGATAATGGAAGAGAGGTAGTTTTTCATGTTGGTAATAAAAGCTTCGCCTTTTCCTTTATACAGCTTATACCACTTGATTCTCTCAGACACCTTCGTTTGCTGCTTTGACTTCTTACTCGCCTTCATAAAAAATTCAGTCAGGAGGAGACGGTGTTGAGGGGCGATCGCGTCTCCCAGGATCACTTTGCAATCTTTAACTCGTGGCTTCATGAAACTGGATACCAAATGATAGTCTATTTGAGTTTCATTTCCGCCGCTGCTATAAGTGATCAGGTGCCGGCTTTGTTTGACGAACATGGTATTTAGCACTATAAGACCGTACGACTTGCACATGTTTAGGATATCTTCACCTGAAGAGTTCCTGGTGCCGTATCCCAGCCCTCCGTGGTAGTCTTCATAGTCTTCGCTTGTCTTCCCGATATGTCCGATTAAATCTACCCCAACAAACAAAAGCTCTTCCTTTGGGATGATTTTGACAAGGTTGTGGAAATCTAGCCAGAATGCATCTTTTTCTTTTTGTTCGCATCCTACTTGAGGGGCATATGCGCTTACGATGTTCCACACCTCACCATGCATCACCAATTTGAGAGCCATCAAACGGTCACTCGACTTTGAAATGGGTAAGACGTTGCCAAGTAGCTCGCCGCAAGGATGATGGCGATTCCGTTTTTTCCTTGTTCCAATCCATAGTAAAACATCTTGTAGGCTTTTGTTTTAACGTCCAAGAAACGTGCCCGATTACCGGTGTTCCGCCATTTCGTCTCTTGTACGCACAGGATGTCTACTCGCCTTCTAACCATCATTTCTCGAAGCTCATAGCTGCAACCACTCACGCTTCCAACAGTCCAACTCGCGACTCTTAAGTGTGGCTTACGCCGTTGCATTACTTTGCTATCCCCCGGAAATCCTATAGCTCTGACCCGAGCATTGCTGCTCGTCCCAGGATTACGACCATTAGTAGTGCCTGGCGGGGTAGTGCTTTTCCTTTTAGCGTTCTTTCCCATAATGCTACGGTTTGACCGTTTTCTTTCTTCGCCTCTTTTTTTGACACGGGCATGCTCCAGATTTTTTTTTTTTTTTTGTTTGATCTTACTCTTCTTACATCTGCAGTCGTGTCAACCCACTGATTTGCATGCACACTTGTGGGGCAGTTTAATGGTGGTATATGCGTCCCTAGCCTCACCTTGGTGTTTTCTAAATTGTCTAGATGTGATTTTTGTTTCCCTTTGTTTTAGTCGCCTTGTAGTTCTTTCAACATCATCTTTGAAAATATCGTGCGGGACTAACAGCCGATCTATTTCACGTCTGCACAATTGCTGGCATATATACTCGTAGATAATATTGATGTGATAAGACGAACACGGCGAAATGTTATTTAAGCGTTTGGGAGCATTGTGCAGGAACAGCTTAAATGGATCTGAGGATAAATGCAGCTAAAACCATATACATATGTACATATAGGATGGCAACACAAAAAAAGAACGCCCCACACCAATCTGATGTGGCTGGACCGTGGAAATTAAATGGGCACCAGAGCCTCGAACCACAGTTTTTCGGTGACCGATGTAGCAGAGAGCGACTGCATCTAAGGTGTCACACCCAGGTGAAAAGGGAGTGTAATTAATGGGACGTGCGGCAACGGACGAGATAGCTAAAGAATGGACCGCATAGATAGTCCGTTCGTTCAGGTCCAGCTTCACACTTTAGTGCCATATTTGTAAATAAGTAGAGATGTAGGTAGCATGCTCAGTCGATAGATCAAGCACCAATAGAAAATATTTTAGGAGTAATTAAATGCAGTAATTACTATGCGAAGGCGTGATGAAGAATATCATCCAAGAATCACGATTTGTATGTCGGGGCAGACATACATTGGTCAGGCAATGTATATTATTACTAAACTCGAACTTGTACTTTTGACTCAATAAGGCAAAATGATGATTTTCGTAAAAATTTTGCATTTTTATGTTAATTCAAAATGGCACCTCTTATTGGATAGCCTTTCTTGCCTTGGTCGTTATTTTCTTTTTATAATTTTATTACTTTTATTTAAACTACTATTCCTCGTATTACTTTGCTTTCTTGGCTTCCGTCCGCTCTGGTGCTTCGCTTAGATGCGACTTTGATGAAGGTGCCCAAGAAGGCGCTTATGCTATTATATTGGTGCCATTGCTTCTCGAAGGGTTAATAAGCAAAACCGATAAATACTGTTTACGAGTATTTATTTATCTGAAAATCGTTTTCGTATAATCCTGCATCGAGTACCAACCTTCCTGAAAACAAGAAGACGGCTTGCCACCACTTCCTTTTTGTTTGGTACTGGAATATGGAATAAAATCCCTTCGGAAAAATTATAGAGGGACAGCCCTTAATAAAATCAAATCCACTCTAACTTCCACTGACATTGTCGACTTTCTGAAAAATCAGTTAACCCTAGTTTACGGATTGGGGTTCGCGTGAACCCCAGCGCATGTTTCAATGCTTATAACTTTTTTCTAAATCATACTTTCGACCTGGGATGAAAACATTCATTTTTCTTTACGTTTTTCGTCCTTTTTCCATCAAGGCGATTTTAGATAATTTTCTGGAATTTTTTTCTGAAAAAAAGTCACAAACCAAACTTGGGGTTCATCTGAACCCCAAGCCTTAAAATGGGTAAAAAGTCTTCCAAACACGTATACTTTATTTGAATATGAATAAAAATGAATATGACGTGTAATAGTAAAAGCCTCAATCACTCTGGAATCGGTGGTAGTTCTGGGAGGCATTTGACGCAAACTATGTTTCGGTGGTGAAGACAACAGTTTTTTCCACAAACATCACATGGGGTTTTGCTCTTCCTGTCCTCTGCTCTTGGACAAATGTGACACCTGGTCTGAAAATAAGAGATCTTTCAGAAAAAAAAATTGGATTTACATTATACCTATAAAATACCTGTTTACGAGGAAGTCTCTCGTCAACGACTCGAAAAACTGGCAAATTTCTTTCCATAATGCGAAGGGCATCCAAGCTTGATTTAGAGATTGTATTTTGCACCGAAGAGTGTGAACGGCCATCTAATTCTAATTCCATAAGCTCCTCTGCCAGCTGAATTAGTTTGTCGTTTCTAAATAATTTTTTGTTCCTTGTTGGCGGATTGAAATGGCGAAAAATAATGATTGTGGCTAAGGCTGCAACATCTAATAAATTGTAAAATACAACCATAGGCCAGCGATTAGTTTGGCGTGAACAGGAATAAATTGACACCATTTGGTCAAATACATCGACTCCACCTTTTGCCCGGTCGTAATCCAGTATCATGTCCGGCTTGTTATGACAGCCTGAAATTGCCTTTT
Source organism: Merodon equestris (assembly GCA_958301585.1). NCBI lineage: Eukaryota > Metazoa > Arthropoda > Insecta > Diptera > Syrphidae > Merodon > Merodon equestris. The sequence continues at coordinate 47,970,421 of OY284415.1, read as the reverse complement.
CAAGATTGTGCTGTGTTGATAGTAAAACAACTTGTTTATTTGGTTTTGGAACATAAGATACTAATGACATTCTCTGCGAAAATCCAAAAATCGATGAATGAAGTGGACGGTATCGTTTGTTATTATTTATTTTGATGGGTTCGTTATTTTTATCTAGAAGCTCTTTGACAACAAATGGTTTTGGTACATCTCTTTTATTTTTGCGGATTGTGCCAAGAATTGTTATTTTTTTATCCAGCAATTTCAACGCTAAATTCACGGAAGTGGAAAACTTATCGACTGTTAGGTTACGTCCAGTGTGGAAATATCTTGGCATCAAAGACATCACCACGTCGTATCCACGGCCAAGCCCGACACTTTCATCACAACTGCCAGTGTATATTGAAAATTTCAGAGGATATCCCGTTGCACTCTCATTGAGCCACCAGAACTTCAGTCCGTATTTTGCAGGCTTGCTGGGCATATATTGCCGAAACTTACAGCGACCACGGAAGTCTTTTAATTGCCCATCGATGGTAAGATTTTCAGAGGGAATGTAATTTGTTGACAAAGTCTGATTCAATTCGTTAAAAAGTATTTCAACAGGCTGGAGACAGGCGACCAATTGAATCCTCGAAACGAAGGAAGATATTGAGCTCCTCAAAACGTATACAATACATCACGGCTCGAAGAATTGGATGACCCTTGATAGGATTCCATAATGTACGTACACGACGGTGACCATCTCTCAATGCTCCAATATACAACAAAACTCCAAAATATGTCTGGAGTTCGTTCATTGTCAAAGGCTTCCAAATGCGTTGCATATATACATCATTGGCCTTTTCATTTGTCCATTTGATAATCTCATATTTTATTTGGTTGTTGAAAATAGCGAGAAGAGACGAATTTTTCAAATTTGCCACAGGGCCAATAGTTCCACCAGGTCTGAAAACATTACTACCTTGGATACGAGACAATATTCCAATGGTCCAACCAGGGATTAGGGAAAACCAAATACAATCTAGTCAGACCGTATGATAATAAACTTAGACCGGATGTAACTCGCGTGGCCTACTATGGTAGACGATTTAACCCTTCTGTCAACACTTATTTTTTCCACCTTCCGTCAACAGTTAGGTCTGGCCAGACCTACAGTATGATTTGCATGCTAAAAAATGCAATATTTCCATAAAAGCAAGAAAAAAATAAATTTGTCGTTAAATTAGAAAAGGGTAAATGTTATTAATTTTATTTTTGGCTTCTATTTAACAATTTTGGCATTTATATAATGCTTGGCTATGTTGTAAACATACAGGATCATTACATATATGGCAATTAAATCTAGTTTTACGCTGTCTTTTATCATTTGTCCTACATATAGCGCAAGATTTTTTATTGGTTGATACTCTACCACTGCTTGTAGTTGATTGCGAAATTTTTTCACTGAGAGGTATTCCAAAAAATTACTCTAGTGCACAAGCTCCTCTGCGAGAGTTTTCAAAAAAATCCGGCGAGCATTCGTTTTTGCTGACTGATGTGAACTATTATATATGATGTATGCAGCCAGTGCAGATATATCCAGCATATTGAAGAAAAAGGCTAGTGGCCACCGTCGTGTTTGTCTCTTGCAGATGTATTCAAGTAGCATCTGGTCCATTAGATCAACACCACCTTTATGTTTATTATAAAAAATTACCGACTCTGGCTCCAACCACTTCCATGTTGTAGTGAACTGATGACAGCATTAGAACTGCTTTGTTCTTCTTGGGGACGTAAGATATCAGAGTAACATTTGATGCGTATGCGAATAAGGTTGAATACAGCGGACGACTCCGATGTGGTAGCATTTCTTGTGGGATACATTTTTTCCGTATGGTTCCAACGTAGGCAAGTCAAAAGGAACATAGTTTTGTGACGCCTTCTAAAGTGGTGAAAAAATTATCTCCGATAATAGTTCGCCCACTGTTGGTGTATTTGCTGCTTAGTTCGAGCAGGACCCTTTCACCTTGCTTATTGTCCCGTCCTTTGTCTCGTTCTTTCCCGGTATACAGTATTCCCTTGCACGGATAACCATTCGATGAGTCGCAGGCCCATCATACTTTTATTCCGTATTTTGCAGGTTTTGAGGGTATATATTGCGTAAACCTAATTTTTCCCTTGTATGGAAATAGTTGCTCGTCGATGGTGATGGCAGAAGATGGAGTGTATATTAGGCCGAGGTTATGGTTAAGCATTGTCCACACATCTCGAATAGGCGCAGCTTTATCTGCTAGGAGTCGAATTGATCGAGTCCTAGCGTAATCTAATCTTATATAGGACGATATTTCCCAAAATCTTCTAACAGATAGTGTAGCTCTGTCAATTGGATCAGCAGTAGTCTTCCACATTTCCGTTACATGTTGCATGCTATCATGGTTATTTCCGGCAGCTAGTAGTAGTCCGAAATATGCATACAGCTCTGTCTCTGTAACCGCTGTCCACTGCCGAAGAACCATTGGATGTTCCTTATTGAATTTTTCCGTTTCCGTTCTAGCTTTTCCATTTGTTTGCCTTATAATAATGTCAACAATTTCAGGTGTAATAAGACATTTGAAAATATATCCTGGACTCATTCCCCTCATATTGCTTCTTGTGTTTCCTCCAGTCTCTCGAATAATATTATGGGCTCGGAATCGTCCAGCCGGAGATGGTGTTGTTTGCCATTTGGTTCCATCTCGTGCAGTATAATATTGTGTGCCAACTTCGCTTGCAGAGGTTGGACCTCTTCATTATTACTCTCCTCAACTTGATCTGCGGCTTCCAAAGCCATCTCCATTTCTTCATCTGAAGCATAGACATTGGGAGCATTATCTTCAGCATCATTACTACTACTTCCTTCTTCATCTTCTAACACATGTGCTACGAGGCGTTCAAGGTGTTGTTTCCGTTGCTCTTCAGACATACTGAAATATAGAAATATATTGAATATAAAATACACAAAACTAAAGTTTTTGTTCTTACCGCTTCCAATTCTGAGACATTTTCAGGCTATTTGTTGTGTCAAAATTGCTGGTGTGCGCACGTACAGCTGCGCACGCGGCTACTCAGTGGAATGGGGGGTTCGAATCTGGGGTTTGGGAGAGTTCAGGGCGCCACGTAGTTTTTACTAAAACTACGAAAATAAAAAAGGAGTTGATATTCTCTTCCATCACGGAATACAATTTTATTAATTCTCTTTTCTTGCGGGGAAAACGGGTTGCCCAATATCCGCTAGGCTGGCCGTAAGTTCGCCTAACGGCTTATAATAGTAATGACCTCTTTATATGAAGAACACCTAAAATAATAGCCACCTAATTAAAAAAAAAGTTTTATTGGCATATTTTGCCTGAAGTTCTGTGTAGGTCTGGCTAGACCTATCTGTTGACGGACGGTATAAACTTGCAAAAATAGCTACAACTCCCCTTCTATTCAATATATATTCATGATTTTTGAAGATTTAAGCAGATAATTTGTCAAGTCAGGAAGTTTCATCACGATATCTCTAACAGTTTTTTTTACAACCCACTATCAAATTTGCAAAAGGTCTGGCCAGACCTAACCGTTGACAGAAGGGTTAAAAATGTTAATATTTTTTTTTTATAAACATATGAAACAAATATTTAAATAATATATTCATTTATTGTTTTAAACATTTAATAACTTTAATTCATAAATATTATGTAAAAACTTCAAATGCATAAAAACGCGCGAACCCCAAGTTTGGGTATTGCATTATTTTGCATGCCGTGCCAAGGGAAATGCAGAATGTCTAATAATGGCAGAAATTGAAGAATGCTTAGAAGTAAATGGAAGAAACTAAATGTATGATCACCGACTTGGATCGCATCTCTCGCACCCTTTATAAAGCCAATGACAATACGGATATATTAAGAAACGGAAAGTGAGCGGAGAGAACTGTCAAGAATTCGAGGAACTGTATTCAGTCCCAAGGTCAAAACTCAGATAGGCAGGATGCGTAGAACAAATGGACAGTGGACGAAAAGAATAATGAATGAAAGACCCGAATGAAGAGGGAAAAAGAAGAAATGGCCACCAAGAAGGCCGCGCCGTAGGAGGGATGGAACAGAACAGCAAAACTTGAAAGAACACGCTCATGACAGGGGGCGGCAGGTTGTCAACGTGACTCGAAGCTTCCAACTTAGTATGTATCAGCAGACAGCCTATTTAGAAGGCTGTATGGCGCCGACTTTATTTCGCTGTTGTGATCTCCCAGTTGAACACACTCTCAGGGTTCAATAAGTGTGTGTCGTGCTTAGGTTGTCTTCATAGCGCCTTCCGTTTGGTTTACTGTTAAACGTTACAATGTAAAGAAGGTACGTATACCTTGTACTCGCATAGCATTTGCTTATAATTCACAGTAATCAGTGCCTTCGATATATGTACATATGAATGTACATATGTACATACTCGTAATATCGTAATGTTGAGGCAAATATGAAAACATATTTTTGACGCATTGCAGTTGTTCTTCTGCCGTTAGTAAATATGTAAATGACTTATCACCACACTTCCGTCTCATGTGCTTTCTTTTGGATTTGCTATAATAACTCGATCCGTCCTACGCAGAAGCAATAATACATATTACAGTTTACAGTTTATTAATTCATTTTAAAATTATTACAATGATTATAGGGATCGCACAATATATAATACAGAGATTTGATACATTACATATCTTACTTCTGAAAAACAAAAAAAATTACGGTTTTGAAAAGTGGAATGACTAGAATAAAAAAAGCATTTTTGAAGGAAAATATGAGAAAAAACCTTCAATTTAAAAAAAAAAAAAAAAAAAATAAATAAATAAATAATTAATAATAATAATAAATAAATAAGTAAAAATAGATAAAAAATAATAAATAAATAAATAGGATGTATAGATACACAGACAAGTAAATAGATATATAAATAATAATAAGATAAAAAAATTAAATACAAATATAAATGTAAATTAATAGATAAATATATAAATAAATAAATATAAACAAAACAAAGATATATAATTATAGAAATAAATAGAAATAAATAAATAAATAGGATAAATAGATAAATAAATAAATAATTGAAATAAATAAATAAATAGATATTTATACAATACAGATACAAAAATATATAGAAATAAATAAATACATAGATAAATTTATATGTATGTTTTATTAAATACATGTATATATTAACTAAATGGCAAATAAGTAGTTAATCAAGGGATTGTCAGCAAAAGCGCAAGAATTGACAAACTTGTTTGTAAGTTTTGATATTCTTGGAGCTATCAGTTCAACACCCGCTCTTTTATGTAGTCTTATTGTAGAATAATCACGAGGTAAATTTAACATCATTTTTAAGACTTTATTTTGAGCTACTTGTAACTTTTTGATATGGCACTGTGCGGAATTTCCCCACACTGGGCAACCATAAAGAAGTATTGCCTGGAATATGACTTTAAGAATGATGCTTTTATTTGAAGGGGATAATAATGATTTCCTATTGATGAATGGGTAAAGAATTTTTATGGCAATGTTGACTTTGTTAATAGTTTGCATAATATGTTCGTGAAACGTCAATTTGGGGTCAAGATATATACCCAGATATTTAACGGAGTTCAGCCATTCCACATTATTTTGATTTATTTGCTATTTGAAGGGAGAAAACAAGCTTTTCTTTTTCGGTTGAAAAAGATTGCTTGCAATTTGTCTTCATTTAGCTTGATTTTCCATTTGTTGTAGAAATTATGAACAATTTTCATCGCATTTTTAAGATTTTTATCTAAATCTCTAAGCTTTCTATTCCAGGAGTCATTCCGCAATAGGACAATGTGTTCCCTAATAAGCTTATTTAGATATTTTACTTCGTCCCTGAAGACGGCCTGTCTGTATCTTTGCCAATTTCTTCTACACATATTTCTTTTCTTTATAAGAACTAAGATATGCGGAGGGAGTTTTAACGAACGGTTTTTTTTAGCTACTTTAGGTATACTCTCATCAGCTGCATCAAGTATTTGCTTTGTAAAATTGCTTACAAGATTATCAACATCCTGTTCACAGGATATGAAATCTAGGTTCATATCCGACTGACGAAGTCTTTGACTCAGCTCGGTTCTATAGTGAATCCAATTAGCATTTTTGAGGTCTTGAACATATTGGGTATATCTTATTGCGGAAAATGCAACCTTACAAGATACAGGATTATGGTCTGAATTGAGCTCGTTCAAAGCGACAGGTTAAGTTAAATAATTGGGACAGTTAGTTACAAAAATATCAAGTACAGACGGATTACAACGTGAACCAGAAGGAACATAAGTTGGACTACAAGGATACATTACAGTAATCGGAAAAAGAACAGAAACGTTTGAGAGCAAATTACCCCAGGCATTAGCTCGCATACAACCCCAATCCCTGTGCCTACAGTTCAGATCACCTCCAATTAAAAAGTCATCATTCATAGAAAAAAACTTATGGAAGTCATTTTTTAAGCAATTCTTCTTAACACTGGTTACCTGGCCACCCGAAAAGTAGACACAATAAACTTTTATTGCTTTCTGATTCTCAAATTTTACTTCAATACCTATATTTTCTATTAACTGCGTTCTTATAATTGGTAAGAGAGTATGTTTTACTGATCGTCTCACAAAAATTGCAACTCCACCGCCAATTCCAACAGTTCTATCAGCTCTATAGCATTTGTAATTGGGGGTATAAAGACGATGAGTTTGGTTTAGCCAGGTTTCTGTTACTAAAGCTATGTGAACATTATTTAAATTAAATAATACATATAATATGCAGTTATCCCAACGTATTAAATTGCTACCCGTCAACGATACCACTTCCATCCGTAAGCATTTCTGAGAATATTAAATTCTTAGTCTGTACATATGACACATCCAGCTCAACCATTCAACTATGGACGTCGCCTTCGCGTTCTCGGAAAAGCGTCATTCGTTGTTAATTAAAACCGCAGCAAATCGCAGCTAATTCAAATATAATTCCCAGCCACTTCTCATTGAGTTTAAGTTGTCACGCTTAACTGGTTCGACAGTTAATTCGGGAGGTTTAGCGCGTCTGACGATAACACACGTGTCAGAGCTAAGTCGCCTTAATCGTGCCTGTTGGTATTTATTAATTCCCGTCCCAGTGTAGTGGGCTAGGTACATAATTGGTTTCCAACCACCAAGTGCACAACCCGAAATGTAACAACCCATCTAAAGTATGAGTACATTCGGATAAGTGTTGGTTAAAGGGCTGGATACAACTTGTATTTTGGTTTCCCTTCCGGTCTACGAAGTAATAATTCTGTGCACCCAAATATGCTCACCGGGCGGGCGTGATGAGAATTAATGCAGTCACTTGAGTTGATTGCTAACAATTTCACTCGAAGACGGAAATGTCCAAAACAGGTACTTCTTCGGCTCACGTATCTGTCGCTCTTGACATTTAGGTGATTGAAAGTCAATTCCCTGAACGGCCCCTTCCCCAGGATCAGGACGTTTCCCTTGTATTCCCAAGTGTAGAATCCAAAATCGGTATACAAAGCGGATTTTCTGATAAAAGGGGGACTTTCAAGCACGCCCTGGCAATATGCAAATAGACTTTATTAGTCCAGTCAAATAAGACTTTGAAGGTTACAATAATTCCCATAGAGCTAAAAATTGGTATGAATGTTCAGAATACCATTATAAATGAATTGTGAAAAGTCCCCATCAATCCCCCTTGTGCAAAAAATTTTATCGATGGTGAAAGTTTGCAAAAATAGGTTTTTCGCGTTTTTCAGCTTAACGGTGAGTTTTACAGCAAAAATAGTTCAGACAAAAATTGTAGATCATCCGATTCTCTACAAAAAATGTATCTACACTTTTTTTCATAAGTATTGCCATTTCCGTGATATAGCGGTTGAAAGAATTGAAAAAAATATTTTATTCGTAATATGCACACGTTTCCACACCACCTATGAGGTAGTGTGCTTGGCGCTTTTTTTTAACGTGGTTTCCCCGGTAGGCCTATTCCACGATCTATTATGATCCTATTGAATGCAAATGGAGTATTGAAAATGATGAAAGTTGCGTAAATTATGTAATACATAAATGAAAAAATAATTTGGAAAAATTATTCATCGGATTCATAATAATCCAATGGAACTTCTAGTATATTGTCTTCGTTTTCTTCTTCTTCTTTTTCTTCATCTTCTTTTTCCTCATCTTCCTGCTGGACACAAATATGTTCTAAAAGTGATGGATCATATGTCTCATCACTGATATCGTAATTATCCTCATCTAATATCGATTCAACATTGGAGCACGACTGTCCTTGACAATTGGTGCATGCTAAAGAACAAAACAGTCCAACCTTTTTACAGCCGCATTTAGCATTGCAACCTTTTTTGCAATTGCAAAAGATGGTGTTAAGGAGTTTTTCTGGTGCAGGTGGGAGTAACGTATGAATTGGTTCCAATGCATTGTCAACTAACTTCCAACCCCAGTCTTCTGGATCCATTTTATTACCAAGCCACACTTGAACTTGATAATATACCCGGAATAGATGTTGTTGAGCAGCAGCAGAGGTTGGGGGAAGACAAGCTAATTGCACTTGTTTTTTATTATAAGTTTTTTTTGCAAAAGATAAGTATCGGAGCTTATCCAAGCAGGTAATTTTTTTTGGAGCTCCGTACATAGAAAGAAGAAAGCGAATTCCATTAGTGATTATAACTTCTGGAGTAGAGTTACTATCTTTAAAAACTTCAGCACAATTAATTAAATTTTGTTTCTCGAACAATTTCAAAACCGTTGTTTTGCCCCTCTTGAAAAATGCTGATGTTGTATCGCAGCCAGTTATTGCGTGTAGAAAAAGTATATGATTTTGGCATTTTGGAAAAGCACAGAGACTTTTTGATGAATATATTTCCGATTGCTGCTGAGTCTTTCCCGGTTTAAAAAAATAAATAATTTTTTCTGTTGGAGTTCGAGCAGTAAGTAATACTAATAAATCGACATCTTCACCAACAACAATAGTTGTATTTGTTGAGTTGAATTGTTCTATTGCTGTTTCAATGATCAGAACATCAGCATCATTTTCAGCTTGTTTTACAAGAATATTTTCAGTAGTAAATTTTTCTTTTAACATTAAAATAAACCGAGACTTGTTGTTTGCTTGTGGGAACTGTCATAAATTCATCAAAAATAACATCAGAAGATGAAGATGTTGTTGTAGCTCGACGTCGTTGTTCTGCGGCTTTGATATTTTTTTTACAATCGGTGTAACCATCAAATACTACAGTCGGCGATAGCCACGAGTTGTCACTACGAAGGAATGCTTACGACTAACAGTATTTTGTTGAGTATGAGACCTTCGAAACGGAGCAGGTATACGAGCATCGCCACGCTGACAATTGAATGGAAGACAGATGTTACTCAAGGCCATGCGACTAAATGAAAATAGGGGAGGAGTTTTTGACGTTCATTTATATTCTAAGAATTTTATAATTTGTATGTATAAGACATAGGGACTCATGTATTTACTCATATAACGGTTCAAAAATGTATATAAAAGTACATTAACGTGCATATTACGAATAAAATATTTTTTTCAATTCTTTCAACCGCTATATCACGGAAATGGCAATACTTATGAAAAAAAGTGTAGATACATTTTTTGTAGAGAATCGGATGATCTACAATTTTTGTCTGAACTATTTTTGCTGTAAAACTCACCGTTAAGCTGAAAAACGCGAAAAACCTATTTTTGCAAACTTTCACCATCGATAAAATTTTTTGCACAAGGGGGATTGATGGGGACTTTTCACAATTCATTTATAATGGTATTCTGAACATTCATACCAATTTTTAGCTCTATGGGAATTATTGTAACCTTACCTCTATTTTAAGGACTAATTTGACTGGACTATTATGCCTTTAAATTCAGGTACTCTTATGCGAGTATATAGGGTGTACCGAAGCAAACAGATGGGCTTAAATGGAATTCTTGGAAATGAATTTGCATACATACTTATGTATGTACATATTTTGGAATGGATTTTTGGAAACGATAAGGAATAGGGTACAAACGCTTTCTGAGTGGCGTGCGATGTCGTGCATATGGGTGAAGGGCGGAAATTGTGAGAAATCGTTTTTGGATACTAGAAAATAACATATTGTTCCTGCTGGATCTAAGAGGATTGGTTTGTGTGCTACTATTTATTGTTTTGATATCAAAATAAAGACCGGAGAGGCACCGGAGATAAGTGGAAATATTAAGGGGAAGTTCAACAATATCAACGTCAACGGGGAGAACTGGGTGCTATTTATGTCATATGGAGGGCTATGCTAACAAGTTAACAAGACTCCTGAACGGCTGTGTCCAAACAGTTGTCAAAGTGGAGCAAAACTATTCATACATACATGTACTATGTGTGGTGTGTTAAAAAAGCGCGGGTAAATTTTGGCGGCCTGCGACGACCATATTGTTTTGGTGACATCTTTCTAATCTTTTGCATCGCGACTTGGACTTACACCCGTACAAGATTGAACTGCCCCAGGAGCAAAAAGTTCGTGACCATAAACAAAGCCCTTTATTCGCTGGCTGGGCTTCGAAGGGTTTAGAAGAGGACCCCAATTTTGACCGAAAAATCGTCTTTAGCGACCAGCCGTATATGGGACGACAAAAACCCACACGAGGTTTATCATATGACAATACATATTCAAAAAGTTACCGTTTAGTATGGATTTTCGGCCGGCGGGGTCATTGGTCCGCACTTTTCCAAAAACGACGTTGGTGAGGCAGTCACCGTTAACGGCGGTGGCCATTGCCTATGAACTTTGGTAACCAATTTCTTTTGGCCCAAATTGAACTATATGGACCTACACGACATGTGGTTCCAGCAAACAGCGGACGCCACGATTGACATTCTGCAAGAACGATTTAAGGGTAAGGTGACGCAGAGATCTCGCAGAGGTGAAATGAACTGGTCACTAAGGTCATGCGACTTGTATTCAGGCTGAGAGATCTGCTTTGATGAATGGTACCTTCGTGGTGAGCTGTTCTTCACAGCAGACATCTGCCTGGAATATGGTGCCGAAAATCCCTCCTCTGCGAACTACTACCTATCAGGTAGTTAGTCTCCCAAAATTAACGTGCGCCATCTGCTGGATTCCGGGAAAACCTGAAAACAAGCTGAAAGTACTGTCGCGACTACGTGCACAGAGCCCGGGGCTCAACACGAGGGCCTGGACTGTCTACTCCTACAAAGAGAAAAAGGGCTCTCTGAAAAAAGAGGGCTTCACTCTGGTTGTGGGATTGGACAATGGCTCCGTCAAGACCCTGAAATCCGCGTACGACTCACGTCCCTACTTCGGCCTTGGTAGAATTTTATTCCATTTTGATGTCAAGTAGTCGAAGGATGGAACGTCCTACGCAGTTTAATTCCAGCTCTTCTCTTATCTCTTATATAATTTATGAGAAGCTAATCGTACCATGAATCGTCGCAATTTTCCCAAAGAATTAGTCCACAGCTTGTTGAAACCGCATTTAGAGGCTCATTGAGAAATAACAACCTTACAGGGAAATATTAAGCAATTGATTTGACAAATTTTCGTTTTTTTATTAAATAACATTAATGTATTATTTTATTTGTATTTTTGAAAGAAGAAAAACTGTTTGTGCAAAGTCCTGTTTGTTCATTATAATATGCATAATACAACCCACGCGAATGAAACCACATGCATTTGAAAGCTCGTAGTTTAAACTACGAAACCATTAAAACGTTTCTTTTTTTAAATTTATTTATTGTAGAGTTACGAATTTTTAAGAAAATTCCATTTTTTCGACATTTTTCAACATTCTGAAATTTTTAAAAATAACAGTTTTAATTTTTTGACTTTGGCAACTATTGAACCATGTAGTAGGCGCTCCAATAAGTACGTCAGCATTTTTGCAGATTTTTCTGAAGTCGAGAAAACCTTTTAAACTCGACTGTTCCCCCAAAGACCAAGTGTACACACCGTACACTTAAAATAAAGTACATATACTCACTCCAGGTTGACATTTTATATTGTAGTTGGTTTTTTTTTTCTTTTTATATTGTCATCTGGTATTCCACCAGATGACCTTTTCTTAGATTTTTACTAAGTTATTTTTGAGATAGTTAAAATGACTCTGTATCGCACTTAATAGCTTATAAGATGCCTTACAAGACGGTGATATTGCTGCATAGATAGGTGTTAAGGCAGAAGTCAACGCAATGGTTAATGCATCGATTATTTAATTCCACCGCAACTGTACATAGATTCAATTTCCAAATAATTTAAATCAGTGAAAACTTTGAATTGCAATTATCCGAATCTGTTCACTATCATAGGCCTAACGACAATCAGGGTTACTGTCCAACCTCATCGCATGCCCGATATTCATCGATCCATCAATATTTCAACAGAAGTGAATCGACTAAATCCAATAGCAGTCAGATCTCGGCACAAAGTGCCCACTCATTACCCTACCCATAGATCACACTGCCAGATATCAAGCACAGCAATCACCCCGCGTCACACCATTAGTCCCGTACACGTCAGGCCAATAATCTGGAACATCTATCGCTGATTGATTGCAAATGGCCACCACTCCGTGATTGCCTTTTCCATCCCACATGAGTCGGCTGTTATACTCGAAAATTATGCTCCGAAATATTCCAATTGTCCATGGCATTAAAGGACCAACATCCGATGGACGGCACTCACGACAATTCACGTGACCAGTCCATCCACGGAAGCAATTGTAGAGATTAATCCATCTACAATCGGCTAACAGTCCTACGAGTATTGAACAGAACTGTCATGTGTACATCACCACCATTCACTCACGCTGTCCTCATGCCGACCGCCAACTGCCCCAGTCTACATCACAATGGCCTATTTGAAATGAATTACCCGTGTGATTAGAAGCACGTGCTCCCCTCAAACGAACGGCTGTTAGACCGAATCGCAAAAAGAAAAAAAACAGGCAAAAGAAGCGAATGCGGATTCGCAGGATAATGTCCGAATGGTGTCACACACTGACCCACTTTTGCTCTTCTTTCCAAGTACCTCTTCAAAGCGATGTACAAATTTGTGACCCGTGTCGTGTCCGTAGCTATCTAATAAAATATTCAATTCAGATGATGTGTGTGCTCACACATCCAATATTCCTTTCCCAGACGAGAATGGCATTTAATTAACTGCACATAAGATGTAGTACACACTACACAGTGGCGGTATATTTTGTTGGATCCCTGGATGGATTTTTCATCCCGTAAATCACCTGAGACCGGTAATAAACAGAAAGAGGTGGCAGGAACGATACCACAGGCTAAATGGCGCACCAGTCTGCAATAGGTTTTTCCTCTGATTTATGGATGCCAGGATATGCAGTTTGTCGGCGAGTATTGCAACGAAGTCGCATTAGACCTGGGGTTCATTTTGCATAAGCTCCCTGCTTGGGAATTTACAAATTTTTGGTTATTCGTATTTGTATTGCAGTCTACAGCACCTTTGTGGTAGGTAATGATTTCCGTAACTAAGATCAATACTTATCCTTACTTCTGCAGCCATCATCTCCTACACAAAGTGTGACAGCATTTCAATACGCATTTTTCCTCAAGGCACGAACTTGCAAAAAATCACATTCTGAATTCATATATGAAACAAATCCCAACTAGCAGCACAGCGAACCACGTTTGGTCCTAATCAACATAATGGCAACTTCGTGCATTAACAAAAAAAAGAAATTCCAAAACCACTGTTTATGCTCCCTTCAGTGTATTCAAAAAACTAGCAGCATTTTGGACTTTTTTCGTATTTCTAACCAATTTCCCTAATTTTATATGCAGTATGCATGCATGGAGCGATTTCAACTTTAGTTCCAATTTACACAATATTTTGTGCAAATGACGATAGTCCATTGGGTAAAGTAGTTTTGAGTGCTTAGAGTAAGCAACGAAAATGTTTAACTTTACATATGCATGGAACTGAATAGTTGAGGACGTTAGAATTTGCGGCGAAAATGCTGCATCGTAAAGGATTACGAAGTTGCTTAGTATCGCTTTACAATCGAAGCCATGAAAATGAATTTTCGAAATGAAATTTCTTAATTAAAAAAAATAAGCTGCATTATAAGTGTATTGGAATCGAACATAGCGGTCCTGGTGACGGGTGCTTCTTTTCAGACAGTGTCTTCTTCAATACCCCGTTTGGACTTCTTCAATGTACCTTAATCGAATTGCAGAAAGTTTCTAATGCCAATGTACAACATATGGTGGAAAGTCACTTGATTCTTAGTGAGTTTTTGCGTAGCATTAAGGTTATAAGGGGTCAAAACTGTTTGAGAAATAATGTTGGTATTGGAGAGACCATAAGACCGCTTAAAGAGCAGTGGAAGAATGTGATGTTAAATTGGAAGAAGATTTAATAATGCTTTGTGAGGTTATTCTTATGGAGGAATGTCCCTGATGGTAAACTTGGCCTTACAGAGATTAAGGGCTTCCCATATTTAAAAATAGTCCAAGAAAGAACACTTACAGCGCAACACAAAGAAATCAGGAACGCCGTGGGCTTTCAGCAACAGGAGGGAACCGCTTTTGATTTCATAAAAAGCGAATAATCAGTGCATGAACGTTACAGTACGGTTTCCAAGGATATCGAGCATTAATGTACTCCCTACTGAAAGAAGAGGAAAAACTTTGCAGCAAATATTTGAATTGATATCCATAACAGCCTTTACTGCATCAACTATCATACGGTTAATGGTTTCCCTCAGTGGGGTGGTGACAACATCCTCTGTAGTATATAAAGGGTCCGCCAAATAATTTTTTTTTTGTTGAAAATGCTATAAAAAAAACTACTGAATATTTTCTCAAATTTCTTTTTTTATTTGAAAGTACAATCCTTCCGGTTAATAATGGAAAATAATTTCATTCAAATGGCTGCCTCGGCTGGCCATGCAGTAGCCTACACGATCGGTCCAATTTTTAAGCACATTATCGATTGTGTGCAGCAGTATTTCACCAATGGCTTCACGAATATTGTCCTTTAAAGCGTCAATTGTCTCTGGCTTGTCGGCGTAACACTTATCTTTGACGGCGCCCCACAAAAAATAGTCCAACGGTGTCAAATCGCAGCTCCGAGGTGGCCAAACGACATCAGCTCTGCGGCTGATAATGCGATCTTCAAAAACAGGGCGCAAAACATCGAGTGTAGCTTCGGCTGTGTGGCACGTAGCGCCTTCCTGTTGAAACCAAATGTTGCCAATATCCTCCTCTTCAATTTTTGTGAACAAAAATTCGTTCAACATGACCCGATAACGATCGCCATTGACTGTAACGGCCACTCCTTGCTCATTTTCGAAGAAAAACAGTGGCTCGTTTTGGGTGCACCGGCTTTTCAATGTATGCGTGCGGGTTTTCTGTGCCCCAAATGCGACAATTTTGCTTGTCTACATACCCGCCAAGATCAAAATGAGCTTCATCTGAAAAGATGATTTTTTTGGCAAAATCGGCATCTTCTGCAAGTCGATCGCAGGCCCACTTAGCGAAGCGTTGTTCAAGCGTATACACAACCATATTCGTTCAGCGGAAGGATAAAACTAATTATCTGTCAAATCAGACATGAGCTAAGTGTTACCATTCACGAAATAAGCACTACTTGAAAAAAAGACGTTAGATGGCGGACCCTTTATTTGTTTAGAAAAAGCCACTCTAAATTCGCGTTTTGGCGTTAGTAATATATAACCACATATATGACCCCTAATATTTTGTTAAGGGCGACAGTTTTATTGATAACCTGTGAAACGACCTATCACATGTATCGCAAAGGGTTTTTCAGTAAGGACATAACCTTTTTGTACTTAACCCTTAACTAAACCCAGTAAGCTTTTAGTGTCCAGCGGACTCATTAAACAAATTAAGATCATTTAAAAGAAAAGAGACAATTATGAATTTAAAAAAGTTTGGGGCGGCTTTCCATTATGCGCAGTGAGCAAATTTATTTTTTTTCGCTATTTTAAAATGACCTAAAAAACATAAATAAAATTATATTTTTTGAGGAAATGAATTTTTTTTTTATTTTATTAATTTTAATGATTTTGAGCACCTGAACTCGCCAATAGGATTTCCGCGCATGAAAACCTTCAGGGATCCTATGTACGCGGCACAATTTCAAATTTGGCAACAGCCCGCGTGTCACAGCGAATTTCAGCGCCTGCTCACCTTGACCTATAATTATGATTATTTCAAAACATGAACATTGAAAAAATGTTATTAAAGGTCTCTTATCAATCGAGCAATATTCCACTGCATTTTTACCTCTTCAGAGTACATCCGACGCTTTACATATTGACTCTCACCCCAAGTACTGGGTTTCGAGTCTAACGTACTTGTATTTTCTGAATTTCTCTCGGACATCGAACTGATTTCAAAGCACTATATTGAGTGAAGTCGATCGTAAAAATGCAGTAAGAATTAGCTCTATCAATCATGATAATTAACCCTTCTGTCAATGGGTGTTTTAAAACCTTCCCATCAATGGAGTAGGTCTGGGTGGACCTTCATATATTTTGTGTGAAAATTAAAGGAATTCATTGAAATAATTGAAGTTTTTTTTGTTTTTTGGACCTGTTATTATTTTTATGGAATTTATGTAGCTGAATGCTATGTTGTAAACAAACAGGCTCTTCGCAGGTAGTGCATGCAAATCTGTTTTTTTGTTTGTATTTTATCGCTTATTCTGCAAATTCTGCACGACTTAATCTGGCCCGTTGATGTCGGACTACTGTTGGGCTAAGGCGCCGATGGTTATAAAAGTTGTTTTTTTCGGATAAAATGTGAAAAAAAGGTATTTCCGTACAACATGTAGCAAGGTCTGACCGGACCTATTCCATTGACTCAAGGTGTTGTTGAAGAAATACTGTTTTTTTCCCCTCCCACTTAGATTTTAAATTGATTGCCCATACTAAAGCATTAAGAATACATAGGCTGACAAAGTCAGGAAAGACAGCTACACAAACAATTATGAAGAATTGTTCTCGAAAATGGAAAAGGTCTGGCCAGACCTACTCATTGACAGAAGGCTAAACTGTTACAACAGTTTACAAAGGTAGGCCGTTACATTTTTCGCACGTTTTTCATTTGTTTATAGTAAAAAAGAGTGTTGCCAGTTTAAGTGAAAATCACCTGGTGCTTTAAAAAAAGTTTCATTAACCAAACACTGTCAAGCAGGCACCTGTAGGAAAGTCTGTGCTTAAACTTTGGGGTGGGTGGCTCGTTTCGCCCGCGGACAGGATTTCAACCCTTTTTTCCGCAGGGCTCAGCCGCTCACGCGACTTCGTCGCTCCGCTAAGAGTATGTCAACAACTGTCAGGCCGTAGCTAAAGCTTAATTATTTTTAGGTGCTCTGGGGTTAACAGTATAATATTTTCAGTCAATAAAAAAAATATAACAAAAAAGGCAAAATTAACTTTACATTATTTTAATTTTGGGACATATGGCAATACCTATAACATTTTCCAACAATCACTGCACCCATCCCCCTATTCGGCAATAGAAATTACTTAGAAGAAGAGTGAACGCGTCCATTTATACAGTTTGTGGATAGAATAAAATAATGTACTTTTCTGTAAAAAATTAAAACTTTAAAGTTAAAAAAAAAATAGAAAAAAAGTTTCCGCAGAAAAATTATTTTACAGTACATCTTAGAATAGGTCATTTATTGTTTCTACATCTTGTCTCACAACCTATTGAATCGTATCAACTCGCCATTAACACAATCGACCAAATAACCGATTTTAGAAGCCCGCAGGATAAAATCCTTCCGGTGACTTCAACCTTCCTCATCTGAAATGGACCCAATCAGACGATCAATCGTTTTACACTGCCACCAATCCCACTACTGCCAAAGAATGTCTTTTCTTGGATCGCCTAACAGATTCAAACCTTAGCCAAGTTAGTGGCGTGCTAAACTATATGGGTAGACAACTCGACCTCATATTCACAACCGATCCTCTCAACTCTTCTGTTTCACTTTGTCCCCTTACCCTTTCAACCATCGATAACTTCCATCCCCCCTTCTCCTTTCCTTCTTTCACGATTCTCCGTTACAGAATAAGCCCCCTACAGTTCTGGCCTCTTACGAATTCCACAAAGCAAAATTTCACCTAATCAATGAATACCTTAAAAAAGCCCCTCTCAATTTTGATAACCTAACCGTAAATAATGCAATTCTACAGGGAAATATTTTATTATCTATCTTTACGTTCCCGTTTCACAACGCAAAACTTTGTCCACCTCCCCATCCTGGTACAATCGCAGGCTCCGTTCTCTATGGACAATCTTCCTTCGTACTCAATCATCTAATGACTTTTCTAACTACCTGGGCAGCTATCTCCACTTCACCGCCCTTCACAACTCCCTCTATCAACGCTATTTAACTGAAACGCAAACCAATCTTATAAACGATCCTAAGTCCTTTTTTAAGTTTGTTAATTACAAAAGAAAATCTGATGGCTATCCTACTTCCCTCTCCTTCCACGAACAAACCTCGAATGACCCCAATATTATCGCCACCTTTTTTAAACAGTCTTTCGCCAACGACTCGTTTGCTTCAGACTTCTCATACTTCGATTATCTACCGAATTTTTCCCTTGGCCCATTTCTTCTACGCACAGTCGATTCTCATGTCATCGAAAACAAATTAAATCTACTTAATGATGAATTCACTCCTGGACCTGACGGTCTCCGTGCAATATTTCTAAAAAAATGCTCCTCAACCATCTCCTTCCCTCTCTCGAAAATCTTCACTCTATCCCTATCCCAAGGTGAATTCCTCCGCTTATGGAAAACCTCATTTATCACCCCTATACACAAAGAAGGTCCGAAGAACGTTGTTAACAACTATCGTCCCATTGCAAAACTGTCACATTTACCCAAACTCTTCGAGAGTATTTTGTACGAAACTCTAAGTTTTCGCTGTAACTCTTTAATCTCCCCTAGACATCACGGTTTCCTCAAACGCAGATCCATAACCACTAACCTTCTTGAATTTGTGTCCTTTACCCTATCAGCCTTAGAGAACGGCAAAGAAGTCGACGTTATCTCAACCGATTTCAGTAAAGCCTTCGATAAAATCTCCCACAGACTGATACTCTTCAAATTGTCCTCCCTTGGCTTCGACCCCATTTCTTTGAAGTGGATATCTTCTTATCTGGAAAACCGCTATTACAGTGTTCGTTTTAGATCTGCCTTCTCTAACCCCTTCTTAACTTCCTCCGGTGTCCCCCAAGGCAGCCACTTAGGTTCTTCTTTTCGTTCTTACCATAAACGATATTGAAATGGTGATCAAACATTCCCACATCTCATTATATGCCGACGACACCAAGTTCTTCAAGACCATTTCCTCCAGTCATGACTCTTGCCTTATTCAATCTGATCTCAATAGTTTTTCCATCTGGTGTTCCAAAAATTGCTTGGAGCTTAACATTTCCAAATGCCAATCAATTACCTTTTCACGTAAACGAATCAAACCTCCTCCTTGTCTCTACTTCCTCAATAATTAATCCATCTATATGGTTCAAGTCATTCGCGATCTTTGCATATTATGTGACCAGGAGCTAAATTTTCGCGCACACATCGATGAGATAATCCTTAAAGCTAATTCTGCACTCGGTTTCGTGAAGCGATGGTCTAAAGAATTCTCGGACCCTTACGTTACCCGATCTCTTTACATAACCTTTGTCCGGCCCCTTCTTGAATACGCCTCTCAAGTGTGGTTTCCATACCAACAAACCCACATTTCTAGAATCGAGAGCATCCAACGCCGATTCCTACGTTTTGCTCTTCGGGGTCTCCCCTGGAGCAATCCTTTGATTTTACCACCCTACCAAGACCGCCTTAAACTAATCAAGATGTAGACGTTGGAAGAAAGAAGAACTGTATCTGGTACCATTGATTGCGCGACCCCCTACAACTCTGTCTCTATCAACCCCCGCAATGTACGAAATCCCCGTCTCTTCTATCTACCCAACCCCCGTACTGCCTATGGCTCCAATAAACCCATTTCAACATATGCTGGGAAGTGTTAATTCGAATCCTTACTTCGATTTCAACCTCAGCACTCGATGCCTAAAATTCCGCCTTTTTAACCACTCTCCCCTCTCTCCCGTTCTCCCTAGATTACGATTAGATTAAGATACTTTGAGTTAAGCCCAATAAATGGGGGCGTTTGCCCCCACGAATATTAAAAAAAAATTAAAAAAAAAAATTTAAAACAAAAAACATGAAAAAAAAAATGAATTTGCTCACTGCGCATAATGGAAACCTGAGCCAAAAGTTTAATAAGTTTCATTTTACATATATATACTTTAATTTAATATTTAAACTTCTATTATGTACTTATTTTTAAGAACAGATATTACATATAATATTTTTTACAGGGTGTTCAACGCAGACATTTGCATTGCATATGTCGCAACATTGTTTAGAAGTTCTGGATATTTTTGAAGGACAAATTTGACAACGCTTCTTTCTTTTCGCTGTAGGTTCAGATTGAGCAGCTCGTTGGTCTGTAGTAGAAACAAATGATCTTACTACGTTTTGGATGGCAGCTAAGTGATAACACTCGCCTGCAACTTCGCATTGTATGACATTGTATGCGAATGATGCATTGTAGACAAGAAAATAACAGAACTTTTTTTTTGGTATTAACGATACAAATGTCATATTTTTAGAAAAAAGTAGACAATTTGGAGTTATAGAAGCCTTATTTTTTCTGATAGTTCCAACTATTATGAGACCATTTTGTGCAATTTTGCAATTTCAATGCTTTTAAAATAATTGTCAAAAGTAACGTTTCTGTTACTGTTCACACAACAGGTTGACTATATTTTACGCCAGATTTTCCGACCTATTTGGTCCTTCTTTTCCAAGATATGGTATACCAAATAGAGGGTAACTAGTTTTGATGTCGCAGATCCACCATATTTTCATACCATACTTATCGGGTTTGCTAAGCAGATATTGTTTGAATGATACCCGTTCTCGAAAAGGTACCAGCTGCTCATAAGTCGTGAGATTCTCTCCAGACAAATAAAACTTTTTCAGCTTTAGGTTCACATCTCCTTCAGAAATCCTAAACGTACTGACTGGAAAAAATTCAGCAGGATCATTAACTCCAAACTCAATAACCTACCCCATCCAGACATGGAATCGGTAGAACAACTGGACACGAAAGTTAAGACGTTTGAAAAGGCCATGGTCACGGCCTTCAAAGTTTCGCGCCCAGTTAAGCACAGCAAAAAAACCTTCCCACCGTGGTGGAATGAGGATCTCTCCGTTTTAAGGAAAATGACAAGAGACCTCTTCAACATCTGCCACAGACACAAATACTGGAAACCCTACAAAGACTGCCTTAAATTCTACAAAAAGGCCATTAGCAAAGCCAAAGCTCAGGCGTGGTCAGAGTACTGCCAGTCTACCGAAACACTAAAGGATGCTGCCAGGCTGAGCAAAATCCTATCCAAACAGCACCAGAATCCATCCTACATTAGACGTAACAACGGCCCTGGAACTTCTCTTGAACACCCACTTCCCCGAATGTAAAGACTACGGGACTACTACGCAGGTCCCTCATCATACGCAGCACACACCACGAGACGATGCTAATCTGATCATCAACCCCGATAATATATCTTGGGCCATCAGCAGCTTCCCCCCATACAAGTCACCGGAACTTGACGGGATATTACCTATAATGCTACAAAAGAATTTAGCCAAGGTTATACCCTGGCTAACGGTGATTTATCGAAGTTCGCTGAAACTCAACTACATCCCCCTAGCCTGGAGAATAGTTCGATGTATCTTCATCCCGAAGGCTGGCAAGCGCGGTCATGAATCCGCAAAGGATTTCAGACCTATCAGGCTCACATCCTTCGTCCTGAAGACCCTCGAACGCATCTTAGACAGGCACATCCGCGACTCCCTAGGAAACACAAAGTTTTCGAAGTCCCAACACGCCTACATTAAAGGCAAGTCCACTGAGACCGCCCTGCATGAAGTCGTGCAGACAATCGAAAAATCCATCCACCATAAACAATTTACCTTAGCTACCTTCATAGATATAGAAGGTGCTTTCAACAACGTTCACACTGAATCGATCCAAGAAGCCCTCACCACGGCAGGGGTAGAGGGACTTGTTAGCAGATGGATCATATCCATGCTCAGAACAAGGATCATTCAGTCCCAGATGGGCAACACCACTATAGTTAAGACCGTAGATAGAGGCACACCCCAAGGTGGGGTAATATCGCCTCTACTATGGCTCTTGGTTATCGATAAAATTTTGAAAGAATTCGAGAGAATCGGAATAAAGGCGGTTGCTTATGCTGACAACGTGGTCATCCTAGTATCGGGAATGTTTCCCTCGGTAATTAGCGAAATCTCAGAGAGAGCTCTGACTAAGCTAAGCGCCTGGGCCTCAGGATGCGGCCTAAGCGTCAATCCGAGTAAAACAGAACTGATGCTGTTTACCACCAAATATAAGATACCGGCCTTTAATCTCCCTCGAATCAACAACCAGTCACTCTCCTTATCTTCCGAGGCTAGATACCTAGGAATTATCCTAGACCCCAAGCTCAGTTGGAAGATGAACATCGGGTACGGAAAGCATGTGTCGCTTTCTATGTCTGTAGCAGAACCTTCGGCAAAAGCTGGGGACTCCGACCCAAAATGGTGCTGTGGATGTACACGGCTGTCATCCGCCCCATCCTCACCTACGGAGCGCTCGTATGGTGGCCTGCCCTAAGTAAGGCATACAACATCAAAAAACTAAGCCGAGTACAGAGATCGGCCAGTATCGGGGTAACCGGTGCCCTTCGGTCTACTCCGACCGAGGCACTTAACGTACTCCTAAACCTCCTCCCTCTGGACCTCTTCATCAGATATAATGCAGCCTGTAGCTCCATTAGACTCAGAGAATCTGGGTTCTGGTCATCTAAACCCTACGGTCATAGCAAGGTGCTGGACCTATTACCTAGTGACCTGGCCGATTTCACGACACCCATACACAACCCAAGTAAAGCCGCCAATGTCCACTTCCCATCCAGGATGGCATGGAAACAGGGACTGCACTCTGAGAACCATCAGGTAGCTTTTTTCACCGACGGTTCGAAAATGGAGTGTGGGGTTGGCTCGGGTATCTTCTCAGCGGAACTGAATATCTCCAAATTGCTGCGACTTCCAGGCTCGACCAGCGTGTTCCAAGCGGAAATACTAGCGATTAAGGAAGCTTGCAAGTTACTCACGCGCTATCCTATTACCAAGAGAGATGTCAATATATATATTGATAGCCAATCAGCTATCAAAGCCCTCGACTCTCACTCCATAAAATCCAAATTAGTTGCACAGTGTAAGGATGAAATCAGCTGTGCAGGAGACTATTTCAACATTACTCTCATTTGGGTTCCTGGCCACAGCAAAATAGAGGGAAACAAAAAGGCTGACGCTCTAGCAAGGCACGGCTCTTCCCTCGACTGTTCTTTGGCGGAGGCAGTACTCCCCCCCATTAGACTGGTCAAAGCAAACCTTCTACAACACTTTCTCTCGAGGGCGAACACCAGATGGTGCAGTCTTAGCAACTGCGTCATATCAAGGAAAACATGGCCCTCCTATAACAGGAACAGAACCCTCGACCTAACTAACAGACCCCGACAAGAGATTGCCAGAATTGTAGCCATCTGTACTGGCCACTGGCCTGTCGGTACCCACGCTGCTAAGTTAGGCATCCCATTCAACACCTACTGCCGAAGTTGCAAAAACCCACTGGAAAAGGAAACTCTCACCCATTTCCTGTGTGAATGTCCGGCTCTAGCTAGAACCAGACAGCGCCTACTCGGCAAAATCTCCTTCGACGACCTATCAGAATTCAGGGAAATAGGATTCTGCAATATCATCAAATTCCTTAATTCCACAGGATGGATATGAAACTCTAATAATAGCACATTAGGTCACTGAGTGGTGGCATCAAAACGGCATCATCAGGCGGCCACTCCTACCTACCTACCTTAGGTTCACATACTCCCATAACTCTCTAATAGGTGGAAGTTTATCTCTAGACTTTCTAAGATTTCTTGTATTTTTATCATCGAATCTCAAGAATCGCAGTAAAGAAGCAAATCTATTTTTTCCCATTGTAATATCGGATCCCAGTATTCTCTCAAATCGAGTCATCCTTGTTTATCGACACCTATAATCAATAAAGAGCTATAAATGCTCGCGGTTCGATTGTATCTGTTGGTTTCCATCTGTTTCGTCAAGGCACCCAATAAACCATAAAAGAAAAAATTGTAAATGAATTATTGTGAATTACCCATTATATAATTGAATTGGTATAATTCTTGAATTTGCCGCCAAGCGGCCATCTTTAATTTATTCCCACTTGTACTAAAATTACAAATAAATAAAACAAAGAAGTAGAAGTACTCACTTTTAACCGAACTCTTAAACCTCGCGGTTGAATTTTTATTAGTTTATCAAAAACGTT
This sequence comes from Merodon equestris, assembly GCA_958301585.1. Taxonomy (NCBI): domain Eukaryota; kingdom Metazoa; phylum Arthropoda; class Insecta; order Diptera; family Syrphidae; genus Merodon; species Merodon equestris. Next base: position 47,945,865 of record OY284415.1, on the reverse strand, counting down.
ACTTTTTCTAAATTAAAGTATTTGCACAAAATAGTGCATTTTTTCATGTGGCGCCCAACGTGGGGCATTTTTTTACCATCCATTTTGTAATATTGTATGTGCTTCAGAATTGGTATGTTTCGCAATAATTTCATACATGTTGGTTGAAAAATAAGTTGAAACTGTCTATCGGATTCAGTATATGTTGCACCGGAGGAAGAATCGCTTTATTAATACCACCGCGAATTATGTTGTGTCAAGGAGTTCGTCTTTGCTGCTCAGGTTCAGCTTTTCATATTGTTCCATCTCTGCCTTCATACGTTTCGATTGATGCGTATTCTTGTAGCGGGACATCATCATCCTCACTCCATAATTGCTCATCGTCACCTTCAGATGCTGGCTCTGTCGCGTTGCTTTAATTTTTAGAACAGCTGTCCACAGCAAAATGTTCATCGATCTCATTCACTAAAATGTCTTCACTGTCACTTACATCAAGGGCACGTTGAATATTGTCTTGTGTTAATTTTTTTTTTATCCATTTCTTTGGACAAAAATGAGCACAACCGCCCTATAACAATTATGTATATATAAGCACTGAAACCAAGTAATCAAAATTACGAGTAAAAAGACTGTTACTGAACACTGTCCTGCGAGTCTTTGAGCCGATTTAATACGATATGATTCTAATTCGCAAAATCAAACGGGATAAAATATCAGGCGACGCGAGACTTACATACATATGTATGTTCTGTGTTCGAATAAGAAAACGTATGATAAGAGACTGAACATCGATTGTCTTATATGCTACTGCTTATATGCTAAAATATGTACAAGGATTGGGTTACAGGTATTATATGATGAAAAATTTCCAATATCCTTATTGTCCACTTGGGTCATAAGTTTTATTACAGGAAAGGAACGAATAGTGTTTGGATAAATATTATTGTGTCCATTGGACAATTGTGGGTCGATAGGGTACTATTGTGCTTTAAACTATTCTTGGTATAAATATTTTTATTATACATTTCGATTCATGAAAACCTAGGGGTAGATTAGATAAAACGGTTTTTCGTAAAAGTAAATATAATACTTTAGGTTTTATGAGTAACAGAACGCAAAATAGTGTCCGCGAGACACTTGTAGGTAGTCAAGGATTAAGGATGAAATTCGATAGATGAATTTAAGCCATGCATTTTTTTAGCCAAGTTTTCATCACTCTTTCACATTCCTCGGGTTAAATGTTTGGCATATAGCAACATCTAGATGGAACCACATATCACTAATGTTCTTCCAAAAATAGTCTTCTAACATAGCATGATAGCGAACTCCATCGAGCGTAACATGTCAATTATTTTCATTGACGAAAAAATACGAGCCAATCTTCTGCTTATTGAATAAGTCATTAAGCGAATATCGCTGGATATGTTTTTTTCGATGATATTTATGATTTTTTCAAACTTCTAGTGAAGTTTCAGCACATTAAACGATCAAGGGGCTTTAATTCTTGAATTAATTTGATTCTGTAGCAGAATTTTGCCCAAAATTTCTAACCAAAGGTGGACTGAGCGATCCTTAATTCCTGTGAACGGCATGGAATCGGCTTTGATATTTTCGATACACCGGGCGTTACCTCACTGCTAGCGGAACATCCAATAGTCAATATGTTGACTCATATAGTATACACAGCCTGTGTGATGGGATGATTGTTATGACCATGCTCTTAAAGTTGTTAACATTGACTCAGAATTTCGGAAGTAATTTACAAAAGTTCCTCGTGATAAGATCAAAAGGATCTTCTAAAAGGGCGATACTTTGTCTGTACTGTAAACTCATTCGTACGATCAGTTGTCATCTAACCTGTGTAGTTTCAGCTTGGTTAAGCAATAATTATGATTTCTGAAAAATGAAGGAAATATGGATCACACTTGTGAAAGCTAGACTTGTGCTTTGAGACTAATTTGTTGATAGAAAGCTTCAACGATAGAAATGTCAACAAAAACGCCTGGCATGAAGTATGCTTATCATTAGTTCGATCATTTGCAATTCTTTATGCCAGAGATAAAGTAAATTTAAATTAATGTACTTTTAAAGGGTGTTTTTTAAGAGGTTTGGTTTTTAAACTGGGAACATTGTTTCTACAGATTGTCAACTTGCCGTTTGATTATGAATATGATTAATGCCAGAACAACGCATGCAAATTTTGCAAAATTATTTTGAAAACCATGCTCCGGTTTGACAAACTTTTCCTGAGCTAAATCCATTTTCGATATAGTTGTCCATCTGAGCAAGTTATTCGGAACACGATGAAGCGTTGTCGCATCACGTACGCTCTATTGGATAATACGCATCCCCAAAGACGACAAACAGTGAGAAGAAAAGAAGTTATTGCGGTGTGGAGCGTTGTGTTGCGGAGAATCCGAATGAGTCGATTCGCCATCGTGCACAGCAAATGCCCATCCATTTCGTGGCAGATTTTGCGGAAAGATCATGGCTTAAAAGCTTATAAGGACCAACTTGTCGTCACAGGATTGGCAAATGGGCCGAAAACGTGATTCAGCTTGATCCTCATTTTTAACGCAAAAGTTTGTTCCTCGATGAGGCCCAAGCAAAACTGCCGAATTTGGAGTGGAGAAAACCCAGAAGCTTTTGTCGAGACACCCTTACAACCATTAAAACTCACTGTATGATGTACTGGTGTTCTTTATGGGTTTTAAAGGCTGGTGGAATCAAAGGTCCATATTTCATTAAGGACGATGCCGGCCAGAATATTACCGCCAATGGAGGGCGCTTTAGAAAAATTATTTCTACCTTCTTCGTTCCTCAGTTGAATGGCATTGAGGTGACCGAGTTGCCACGTGCCACACGCCGCGCGACACCATTAATTTGTTGCGGGAATCATTTGATAGCGCATAAATTCGTGTACCTGTGAACTGGCTCCCACGATGCTGTGATCACACTCCTTTAGATTACTTTCTATGTGAAGTCACTATTCTATGCCGAAAAGACGTTGGATGATTTGGAAGTCAATACCATATTCACCGTGTTATTGCTGATATACGTAACAAGGGTCTCAGCAAATGTTTTTCTAATCCAAAAGCTTCATCCCCTGACGAAGAAGTAAGTTACTCGTATATTTGGACTTTCTGTCCCTAGCAGAGGTTGCTGCTCTAGTAGATCTTGCTCCTTATTTTCTATCAACTGCCACAAACTGAACCGTTCAAATCCAAGTCTATATTAGGAATTTGCGACTGCCATTAGTTAAAATGCATTAACTCGTTTAAAAGGGAAGATGTGACGGACGACTGCTCCAATGCAATGTGGGAAATTAGCTGCAGTTTCAAACAAGATGGTATCAAATTCCATATCTCTGGTGTGATCGAAGGATTTTGTATGATTATACTCGTAGTGTAGATCAGTGAAAGTACAACCATTTGCAACATACCCAGAAAAAAAGATCATATTATGTAAAAAACAATGAAATTGCACTTACAAAGGCCAATTAAATTTGTTGTTTCAGGTAAAGAAGAAGAAATATTAAAGAGATAGACTAATCTTTAAGATTCCTTTGAATGTACAAGACGAAGATCAAAGCCATTAAGCTAAGTTGCTCGAAGGCCATAAAATTGGGGAAATATATTTATTTGATCAATCGTAGTTCTTAAGTCTGCTGTGACGAACTAAAGGTTGTGGATAGCATGGAACAGAGGAACTAACAGGGAATTCAATGGAAGAAAGCGTGAAACTACAAGTTCAAGCTTCTGCTGATATTTTGGATGTTTCTACAAAATATACAAGTACACCAAAAGCTGAGAAACGTCAGACCTTTGATAAGATTGATAAGCAGAGAAACTTTGTAAGAAATGGCTTTCTTACAAAGCCTTATCCCGCATCTGCAAAAAAATTATGATGAGGAATTCCTATAATTCCAACTGGAAGTTTGTAGGAAATCTCAATTCAAAAAAGAAACCAATGTACGCTCATCCGCCTAATTTTTCTGATCAGCACCTTCGCCTACATTTCAATGTAGACACGCCCCTAATAAGTCTCCTTTTTACCATTAAAAGTTGAATAATAAATATGCCAAACTTATTCAGTCACATACGAGTATCTGTAACTATGGCTTGTAATAAGGATTCGAGAAATAGCATCCCACAGTAGTGGAGGAAGACAACAACCACCTCCAGTATCGCGTTACACCTTTCAAGAAAGCGAAGAAAGCTATTCGACTCCAGTAGCATCCTCAACTGCGGACAATATTAATTTTAATATACAATATATGGTAGCAAAGTACGCGTTTCATGGAATAGTGGATGAAACATTTGACAATTTCTTAACCTTCGACGTGAAAATCGAACTAGAAAGAAGCGATGCTAAATACATTCCAAAAAACAGGAGAAGAAAGTCGTATCAAACAATATCGGTCTTAAGAAAATAAGTTTCGCCAGCTCGAAAAATACATTATACTACAACAATATTACTTTAAGAAAGCGTAATGCTCTACGACCTCAAGCCCTGGGAAAAAGCTATGAGATCACACATACAAGATATCGAACCCTACGATAGGAATACAGCCATCGCCTTCGGGATAAAATGAACATCCAAACGAGTAATGAGTTGAAAACCCGTAGGAAAAGACCGTCAGCAATGCCGCGCTGTAGATGGGCGGACAATATAAGACTGGATCTAGGTGATGGGACAGAACAGCGAATTAAGGGTTGTCAACGTTGCACTAGCGTGTAAATCCCCGCGGTTAATATGGCACATATGTTTATTTAACAAATGTGAGAGACGACATGAAGAAGGCAACGTCAATAAATTATTAGTAATTGGCTCGATTGTCAAAAGACCCTATATTGGCTAGGTTTTTGGTGGAATATACCGGGCTATACAATTTGTGGTCCGGATTTGACATCACTTTTTCTTTCACATATGTCAAACACGTGACTATATATATTTAGTCTAAGCTTTGCCATTTTCCCTTATGGATGGATTATAAATAGCCGAATATGCATAACGAGCAGACCTGAGCGTAGGCAAAAACGTAAAAAACTGGCTTTCTTACAGATGTCTTAGGGTCTAGTCCTCATCGGACTCTGTGCAGTAAAAATGACTGCCGTTAGTAAAAATGTTGAAGAAGATGCAAATCTATTGATTTCATTCAGGGCTAGCATCACATAAGGGCAACTGTCAAACGAATCGGCCTCAAATCGAAGTAGTTGAGGAGAAAGGCATATGGTTTCAACAAAACATTGCAACATCGCAGCCAATACGACTGTCCTGTGCAGGGACGTGTTAATATCCCTGCAGCGATACCTCTCGCTTGTCGTAAAAAGCGACTAAAACAAAGGTAAACAAAAATCACATCTAGGCAATTTAGAAAACACACTTAAGAGTCGCGAGTTGGAACGTTGGAAGCATGAGTGGTCGCAGCTATGAGCTTGAAGAAATGATGGTTAGAAGGCGAGTAGACACCCTGTGCGTACAAGAGACGAAATGGCGAAACACCGGTAATCGGGCACGTTTCTTGGACGTTAAAACAAAAGCCTACAAGATGGTTTACTATGGATTGGAACAAGGAATAAACGGAATCACCATCATCCTTGCGGCAGAGCTACTTGGCAACGTCTTAACCAGTTCAAAGTCCAGTGACCGTTTGATGGCTCTCAAATTGGTGATGCATGGTGAGGTGTGGAACATCGTAAGCGCATATGCCCCTCAAGTAGGAGGCGAACAAAAAGAAAAAGATGCATTCTGGCTAGAATTCCACAACCTTGTCAAAATCATCCCAAAGGAAGAGCTTTTGTTTGTTGGGGGAGATTTAAACGGACATGTCGGGAAGACAAGCGAAGACTATGAAGACTACCACGGAGGGCTGCGATACGGCACCAGGAACTCTTCAGGTGAAGATATCCTAAACATGTGCAAGTCGTACGGTCTTATAGTGCTAAATACCATGTTCGTCAAACAAAGCCGGCACCTGATCACTTATAGCAGCGGCGGAAATGAAACCCAAATAGACTATCATTTGGTATCCAGTTTCATGAAGCCACGAGTTAAAGATTGCAAAGTGATCCCGGGAGACGCGATCGCCCCTCAACACCGTCTCCTCCTGACTGATATTTTTTTATGGATGCGAGAAAGAAGTCAAAGCAGCAAACGAAGGTGTCTGAGAGAATCAAGTGGTATAAGCTAGATAAAGGAAAAGGCGAAGCTTTTATTACCAACATGAAAAACTACCTCTTTTCCATTATCGATGAGGTCGGTAATGAGGAGTGCAGAGCACAAGACATGTGGGATTCCCTACAACAATCTGGCCTGGAGAAAGCCAAATCACTGCTCGGAACATCTAAAGGCCCCTGCCAACACGCAAAAGAAACCTGGTGGTGGACAGACGAAGCCAAAGCTGTGATACACGAAAAGAAAATGCCTTTCCAAGCTTGGTCAAAGTGCTCTTCTACTAATGGAGAGGAAAAAGCTCGCCGTGAAAAGGTATATAGATGTTGCAAAGGTATCGCGAAGAAAAAATGCGCCGAATTCAAAGCGAAAAGCATGGAAGGCCTCTATCAGGAGTTGGAAGAAATATCGTCTTCCGCGTCTGACAGGAACCAGACTACCCAGGAGCTTCGACAAAGCAATTTGAACAAAGGAGCAAATATCTTTACGATAGCCGCCCAGAGAAGAAGAAATGCTCAGGAGATTCGTTTCCCAAAGTTTATTAACAATGCTGAAGGCCAACTCCTTGTAGAAGACGAAAAAATTCTGCACAGATGGCGACAGTATTGCGAGGAACTTCTGAACGAACAGTTTCCCCGAGTGTACTTTCCAAGAGCCGCCCCGAATCATGCCGAAATATCCGACATCACAGTCGAAGAAGTTCGGTACGCGGTTAAAAACTCAAAGAAAAGAAAAGCTGTTGGGCCAGACGGGATATCCTCTGAATTCTGGAAAAAGATGGGAGACACCGGGTCTAGATGGCTCATGGTTCTTATCTCCAAACTTATGAGAGGCGACACTATGCCTAATCAATGGAGGGAAAGCTATCTTCTTCCATTGCACAAAGGAAAGGGTGATACGCGAAATTGTGATAACTACCGTTCTGTCAAGCTGATGTCGCACACCATGAAGATCGTTGAACGGGTATTAGATAGCCGACTGCGGAAAATAATACTATCTGATGACCAGTGCGAGTTTGTCTCGGGTAAATCAACAACAGATGCAATCCAAAGTATAAGGATCATGATGGAAAAGCATCGTGATTCTTCAAAGGACTTTCATATGGTGTTGGTTGATTTCGAGAAGGCCTTTGACCGGCAACCAAGAGATCTTTTATGGGTAGCGCTAAGACAAAAAGGAGTTCCACAAACCTACGTGCGAGTGATCATGGACATGTACAAGAGAGCAACGACAAGAGTAAGATGCACCGCAGGAGTCACCGAAGAGTTCGCAATCAAAGTGGGTGTACACCAAGGGAGCGTCCTCAGCCCACTGCTCTTTATAGCAGTCCTTGATTGCTTGCTTGAAGGAAAAGTGACGGACCCCAGTGTACACCAGCTATTCTTTGCTGACGATGGAGTCATTATAAGTGATGTGTGGGTGGACATTTTTGAGGGACACGGGTATCGTACTAGTTCAAAGAAGACAGAGTATCTGTGCTGCTCGTTCTCTGACCCTCATCAGCCTATTCCAGACAGGTACAGAAGATCGCAGCCAATACGACTCAATTAGGCTTTTTAAAAGAAAAATTATCGAAATGAGTTATATTCGATTTGGTTATTTTTATTGGACACAAGAACCGTATGATTTTTCGCCATTGGAATTCATTTTTACGACTACGCAAATGATTCAACACCTTAATGACATGGAATCAAATAAAATTAGTGTGAACTATAACCGATGACAAATTCAGTCGAATCTCACAAATCCTATCTAGGACAACCACCACTTGCACCCCGTCCAGGTTGTATGACAAGCACCATAAGAGCATACACTCTTGAACTTGCGCGAATCGTACAAAAAAAAAGGAAACTCTTGACGCTTTCAAGACGAGTATTCGGCAAACGACGCCATATTATTGCCTGTTCAGTGTCAAAGAGTCATAGAACATTACCCTGACAGGATCTAGTCCTGCAAGAATTCTCGTGGATGATTTAAATGATATTACACTTCGTTCACCATGGCAACATTTACTTTCGGAGTCACAAACGGATAAACCGGTACATGAAATGGGTACCCGGGGACCCTGGATGCGACAAGGGTGACAGCTTATTTTTCGTTGATTTTGTTCCATTAAAAAAAAAACATTAATTTATAACATTTGCTTACGAGCAGCTCAGAAGAAAATGTTTATCTTCCTCCTATTTAAGTTACGCAAATTCATTTCATGCGCGTTGAAACACCTTTCACGCCCTAAGTGCTTTTTTTAATGAACTAGTTCGATGATATGCTTGAGATTTCCCTATCTGGATAGTCAAAGTCACTAAAGAGTGATTGCATTCCTCGATTGATCTTCCGTCACATACTCGTATTCGTGATTACAGCCAACCCTTTACGGAGTCATCCCGCTACCGCTAAATCACTCTCCATTGACTTTGGTCATAAAATATGAATTTCCCCAACGAATTCAACGGCTCCATCGACAACACAGCCCTTATTCTCCTACGAAATATTGAAAAGAGAACACCAACAGCAAGAAAATATCGAAAGAAAATTTATGTTGCAATATCGGTACCCTCTGGTGGTGTTGTGTTTAGCGTTTGCAGGAAACGGAATTTACCACCAAGCGCAATCATGGTTTATCGCGCATTTCATGATGGTTGAATCCTTCATACTTCCGCCAACTGCTGCTGGTAGAACACCCCAACCAACCGCTGTTCCGCTGCTGGTGGAAGACATCGAATTAAGGAATTTATTGATTGACGAGGAGGAAGAAGAATGTGACTTGTTCCCCGCGTAACATAACACCGTTAGCTTCAAGTGATTATGATAAATGGATACTTAATCCGTAGTGCACTTTACGCAAAAAGGCGAATCTGTGCTGCGTCAATTTCAGATGCTAGCGCTCATCCGGAGCACAATTAGATTGATTTTTCCTAAATCACTGTAATCGACCACTCGGGGAGAAAGGCTTTAGGGCAATGAATAAAGTCCTTCGGAAAGCATTTTTTCCTTAACGTCGAATCGGAAGCTTCAATCTGCTTCCATCCAACTTCTATGCATTTCCATATTCAATTTCATTCTTCCTCGAACAGCAAGCAGATACAGTTGCATCGCGGGATACCCGTATTTTGGATGCACAACATGATATTCATGAGGATAATGCACCCGTTGTGTTCCCATAAATAAATGGTGGAACAAGATCGCAGACGGGCGAGTGGAGACAGCCAGCCAGGCTGAGATAGGAAATGCAAATGCACTGAAATACGGTCGTATTTATTATTTTCGTAGCTTAAGCGACACCGATACGGAAAACAAAGCTTAAAAGAGGAATACGTCCCAACAGTCGCATCTTTCCGATGTCCCCATTGGAACAAACCGTTGAGTGAGTTATATTTTTTGTGAAACATTTGTAGTCCATATACTCAATTTTGGGTTCTATGGTCTGGAAATCACACACGAAATCAAATTTGTTGAGGAGTATCACATGCCGTAAGAAACTACTTATTGAATTGTTCCTTTTTGTGGTGATGTACTCGAAGATACACAGACAAGCTCGATATAAATGCGGTTCTTTCTCGTCAATCCGGAATCAAATCCAAAATGAATACTTTAGTTACACATGCCGAGGCTCGGGGGCCATGGCAACAATCTGTTATGATCAAGGACTAAATTGGAATGTCAATCATGTAGTGGACATGTTCCAGGAGTTGTGTCGTAAATTGCATTGCACATGTGATTATATCAATTCCTCGGGTAATCATAAATCATTGTTAGTTCGGACACGTCCTGGCTGTCCTGTTCGAGTCTTACAGGTTTTCTATAGGATTAGAGTATCCCTTGGCGTTTTTATGCTTGCTTGTTGTACCGGTGTACAGAGATAGTTATGGTCATTGGTTGGGAATAAATTCAGCTCGAGATCTTACGAGACAACCTGGTGATTTAGAGAACGAATTTTAAACACAAGTGTGTTCTATTCGAAATGGAATGAATAGATGTTTTTAACAACTGAGGGGCAATCGACTGTATAGTGGTCTCCCGAAATGCAAATACCATAATTCTCGAAAACCTGAAAATGAAATTATAAATTAGGATGTAGGTTGATGATTAATAGGACTGTACCTTTAGGAAATATTTCAGAAATTGCACAGAACATCGAAATGAAAATTTGGAAACAAAGCCTTCGAAGGGAATTGTGCATGATTTATGGAATATAGAACATAGCCATGGGAGACTGTCGACTAAGTGAATTAGAATGTTAGAGTGTTCCACATATATTTTAAGAATTTTCGAACCATGAATGCCTTCCGTCGGTGTTGCGCCTCATAGACATCACATACCACCCATTTAGTTACACATTTTTGAAATTAGTTACATTTTTCAACATTCTTTGGTTGTTCGGTTCCTTTCCTTTGTCCTTAAGCACCGGCACCTCTTGAGTGTTAATTGCTTATTGTATTTCACTATTACATTCAACAGTTCTTATTTGTTGGTGCGTTCCCGTGCCAGTGGTACAAGATGACATGGAAATGTAAAATGTATTTTCATTCATAACAGTAGTCCACGTCACTCGGATATGTTTTTTTAGCAACGAAAATACAGCTCGCATATGGGCTTTTCTTCTTCTTAGATGGCGCTACAGTTCGGTGTGAACCTGAGCCTCAACTAACAAGCGTCTCCAGCTGGCACGGTCTTTTGCCAGTTGTGTCCTGTGCCGCACTTTCAATTGGTTAAGATTCCCTTCCATCTGTGTGCGCCACCTTAGGTTCGGTCGTCCTCTGCTGCGTCGTCCCTTAGGGTTGGATTCGAAGATTCTTCGGGACGGAACAGTGTTATCCATTCACTCTATTTCGCCTAGCCCTCTTAGACGTTGAATCCGGAGACGTCGTAGTAGGCCGATACGTTCGTCGTCGTATCTTCTCCTCCACTCTCTGTTTATATGTATAATTTGTCCATCATTACGGGTAGTGCAATTACTAGGAATATTAATGAGACAGGTCTTTAGTTAAAGATAGAATTTCTACTACCCTTTTTAAAAAGGGACATAATTTTAGAACGTTTAAAGTGGCGAGAAATTCAGTCACTTCGAGTATTTAAGTCAAACAGATAGCTTAGTACGTCTACCACACATAAAAATCATTTTTTTTTTCAATAAGCCGCTTGATATATCATCTCTTGTAGATGCATTTTTATTTTTTAAGGGTATAATAGTCAGGAGGATTCAGTTTATCATCCTGTTATATATCATCAAAATTATTATTAGACTTATTGTTAAAATGAACACCACCACACAAAGATAAGATCAACGCAGTATTCATTTAGTACTTTGTCTTTGTAAACCTATTACAACACATACATGTAAATATTTGTCTTAAGCGTTCAGTGCGCTGTGAACCTTATAATAAACTAGACTTAAAACAAGAAGGCTCCGCTGCATTTATTGAATTATTTTTCCAACATCTATCCACCGTATTCCTCCGATATTGCACCCTCTGATTGACATTTACTACGGTCACCAAAAAACGTCCTCAATGGCATGAGCTTTGCTTTTTGGAACGCCAACCACCTACTTGGGTAACTTTTTCGACGTATAAAATCATGTTCCTGTTTATTCACTTCCAGCCACCAATCGGGGAAATTACTCCTTTGTGTGTGGTCTTCTGGCTTCAAATCTTGTGTCAACAAAACCTTATAAGCATTTAGGCTAAAATGGAGCAATCCAGGAGGATGGAAGAAATTATCCATCAGTCTGCTCTCGCATGAGATTCAATTATGTAATTGCATTAACACGCTGCCGCCAAAAAAATAAAATATTCAAAAACAAAGTTTTTATTAGATTGGCATAGTAAGTCGTTGCCACGACGAAGCAACTCGGTCTTCCTATATTTATGATAGCACAGTAGAATAACAAGTGCAACCAGAAAGTGAACAGAAGTGTTATTTAGTCGTATCCCGTCCGGATTTATGCCGTGTATAAAATCAGTTTTATGTTTAAGGTACAAGTTTGCAGATTTCAGCGATTGATGTCGTAGCAGTGTGGTCCAGCTAGGGAGGTAGGCTGTAGATATGACCACAGCAGAAGCGCAGTGAAGATAGAAGGTTCTCACGTTTACACCGCAAGCATAAAGCACTAGAAAACCGCGTTCGTAATTAAATTCCAACTGTCCTCAGTAGCAAGCTGGCTATGAAGTTACCACAAGTTGGCCGCCTTGTCTGCATGGTAATCATATCTTGATAGGTTGTGGTAAACATCCAAGCAGGGAAATTAAAAACAGTTCCTCCGTAGTCTCCTCATTCTGATCCAGCGTTGGGCATTGGTTTCGGACGAATAAGTACGTCGTCCTTACCCCTACATCCAATTACTTCCATCACAGAATTTGCATGATTGCTGTTTCCCGTTCCCTGCTCTGCTCAGACAATTCGGTTCACAATTGTCCAAGCAGTTGGACAGAAGCGAAAAAGTAGTTCGAGTGGAACGAGTGGCATCAAGTTTATAAAACTGTCGGGTTACTTGAAGCGGACGTACGTGATTTTTATATTGGCCTTATATCTCTGTATCTGACGAATAGAAAAATGCAAATCAAGAGAATACAAGGAAGAAGCCAAAGCATTCCTTCCGCTTGCCATTTTCGAATGGATTTCGTTCTGGCCGAACAAACAGCGATACTTGCTTCAAGTGGTTGGCTTTATTATCCTGGTAGAAGGATTTGCCGGTTATTTGCAAAGACCCTTCATCGTGAGAGAGAAATAAGTTGCGCGTCGAAAACAGTCGCATTCAGTGTCGTGAATTTTAATAAATTCAATTTGAATCTCACGAGTCTCATCAGTGAAATTAAATTTTCAAATTTTAATTTTTTTCAATTTCAGTTCTTGTCCCGGTAGTTTGGGACGCTCAATGCCTTGTGTCAATATTGAATAATTTATTCCGTACATCTAGTGATAGGTATCCTCATCGATTTTATATGCAAATATACATAGCGTAATTGGTGGTATGGCAGCAGTAGAAACTTGCGAGAACGAAGCTCTTTGGTATCGATTATGGGGTGCCACTTAATGCGAGTGTCAAGGATAAGAGCCACTGAAAGCAGTTTCAAGTATTTAAACTTTGACGTTGATGATGGTTATGGAATGGAAATATTTGCTTGACGAGGGGATTGGATATTAATTCGTTTTTGAATTGAAGCCTGAAAGCGTGAGGTCGGGTTGTTATCGTGGGAAAGCTTTTGTAATCCTACTAAAGCCGGGCATTAAAGAGCAACTAGTACAGAGTGATATAAGGGAGCACATAGGACTAGATACGGGTCGTGAATGATTTTGATTCCTCAAAGGAAAATGAATTCGAAAAGAATTAATGGTACTCTCGAACTTGTAAAATATTTTCACGGAAGGAATTAAATTTTTTGATGAGCTTAATCGCCATGGTAAACGTCGATATTAGCATCATAAGCTATGCTTCAATTTATGTATTATTAAAATAGTTTCCATTTGTAAATGTATGTATACGTTCAAAGCCTCCGAAGTAGAATAACTCTTAGAGGTAAGAACGAAGAAGATCTATCGAGAAAGGAGGAGTGGATGATGGTATAATTTCTACAAAGTTTGCAACGCAATATCTACAATATTAATAAATAGTTCGTAACATCTACCTTCTCTTTTGGCATGCAAAAATTAATTTCCTCTATCCTTTCTGGAGAAAGCGCAAATGAGAAAAGTTACAGGAGTATAAATAGGAATTTGTCGTTTTCGAATAAATGAATATCAGTTCACGTGAAAATGTATAAAAATGTACGTTACGCGAGTGGTTTCATCACTACAAAAGTAGTCATTTCGACGTGGCAGACCAGTGGAAAAGTTTGAAGACGTAGGATTGGAGTCACAAATTACTTGAAATCTGTGTTAAACTTAATAAAAATTTGTAGATTCGTTGGTCCTAAAAGAAGAAAATCGGAAGCCATACGAATTGCAGAGCCATCGAACGGCGGGCGAACTACGAACTACGGTGGCAAATGGATCTATTATGATAATCCAAAAAGAAAGAAATTATGGGTCGCCTCGGCCATACATCAACATTAACTAAGCCAGCAGGTGGAACCATCACAGGAGCTGGCTAATATTATACAACTATTGCGGTCGAGCCGAACATTATAGAATAAACAGCCACAATACGAGCCGGTAATGTGATTTTGCAGCACGACAAGTTTCAGTCACATCTTGCTCGGATCTTTATAACTTACCTAGACACATGAATATGAGACCAATCATTTCAACCCCATTGATGTATTTTTCACACCTTCTGTTTCTATTGATAACTAAGTTGAACAGCACTTCCATACTTTCGACGACAACAAAATGTGAATAAGTTTGCGTATCGCTTCAAAAATCGTGAAGTGGAATCCAAACGTGGAATTTGAATACTTCCGGAAAAATTAGCAAAAGTTGGGGCTATAAATATGCCGGCAGTTTTCGAAACATTTGATGGTATATTGAACACGCGCATCAGGTTTTGACGATTTGATTTGACTCCATGAGTCAAGTCTCCCCAAAGAAAAAAGTAGTTTAACTAATCTACGAGTAAACTTCAAATTAACTTTATATCTATTAGGAGAAACAGTGAATTACGATCTTGCGTCGTTCTTTTAGGGGTTGTGAGTTGATTAGTTTTAAGCGCTTCTTATAATATTGTACGATAAATTATAGCTATCAACCTAGGGAGGATCACGAAGAGAAAAGCGAACAAACTTACGTTAGAAAGCCTCCTTGCGCGCAAAGTATTAGATACCGTAAGAGGGGGACCAGATTTGACTAGCTTATGAGATCTTAGCAAAGAGGGTCCTAACGAAGGTAGTGTATATTGATTTCTTATCGTAAGGATTCGAAAACTCCTTGGACCAACGTTTCACAAAGCCGAGGGCGAAATTTTACCGTTTGATGGTTTTGTCGATGGAAGGAAAACAGGGAGAACAACTTCACGACAAATAACGTAGGTTCTGGGAGATGAAGGAAAGGAAGTAAATGAAAGCTTCACATTTGCATACGTTGAGCATGGGAGAGTTTTTTCGACGCCAAATAGTGAACCTGTTTAGGTCGAATTGGAGGAATCAGCAGCGATAGATGGCGAAGGATTGGAGATTTTCTTATCATCGGCGTATACGGAAAGATGAGAGTTCTTGATAATGCAGTTAATATCATAAATGTTTAGAAGAAGTATCAGTGGGCCAAGGCGACTATATTAGAAGATTTCAGAGGTGGCATTAATTGGATCACTTTTGGGAATTGCCAAAATGTTGGTACAGAAAAATTTCATTCCACAAATCACTTGTTTGTGACCTTCTTTCTGTTTTTGTGAAATTAATTTAGAAAAAAATAAGTAAAGGGTCCGCCAAATAATTTTTTTTTTTTGAAAATGCTATAAAAAAAACTACTGAATATTTTCTCAAATTTCTTTTTTTATTTGAAAGTACAATCCTGCCGGTTAATAATGGAAAATAATTTCATTCAAATGGCTGCCTCGGCTGGCCATGCAGTAGCCTACACGATCGGTCCAATTTTTAAGCACATTATCGATTGTGTGCAGCTGTATTTCACCAATGGCTTCACGAATATTGTCCTTTAAAGCGTCAATTGTCTCTGGCTTGTCGGCGTAACACTTATCTTTGACGGCACCCCACAAATAATAGTCCAACGGTGTCAAATCGCAGCTCCGAGGTGGCCAAACGACATCAGCTCTGCGGCTGATAATGCGATCGTCAAAAACAGGGCGCAAAACATCGAGTGTAGCTTCGGCTGTGTGGCACGTAGCGCCGTCCTGTTGAAACCAAATGTTGCCAATATCCTCCTCTTCAATTTTTGTGAACAAAAATTCGTTCAACATGGCCCGATAACGATCGCCATTGACTGTAACGGCCACTCCTCGCTCATTTTCGAAGAAAAATGGCCCAACTATGCCTCTGGACCAAAATCCGCACCAAACAGTGGCTCGTTTTGAGTGCACCGGCTTTTCAATGTATGCGTGCGGGTTTTCTGTGCCCCAAATGCGACAATTTTGATTGTTTACATACCCGCCAAGATCAAAATGAGCTTCATCTGAAAAGATGATTTTTTTGGCAAAATCGGCATCTTCTGTTTCAAAGTAATGTCGCAATATTTCCCAGCGTTGTTCAAGCGTATGCACAACCATATTCGTTCAGCGGAAGGATAAAACTAATTATCTGTCAAATCAGACATGAGCTAAGTGTTACCATTCACGAAATAAGCACTACTTGAAAAAAAAAACGTTAGATGGCGGTCCCTGTATTATCGAAAGAAAGAGTACGTTGGAGAATTTAGAATAGAATCACAGATAAATTGAAGCTTTTATACAATTTGCGACGTCACCGATTCATCAGATGTATGTTGGATCGTCATGAGAATTTCTAGTCAAATATGTATTCTTGAATCACATTTTTTAATGAATAATTATTATTATTATTAGCGGAAGTTCAGAGCCTCGTCGATAACTCTTCGCCAAACCTCCTTGTCATGAGTGCGTTTCTTCCATGTTTCGTTATTCTGTTTCATCTCTTTTAGATCCATCCTTATATTGTCCTCCCATGTATGGCGCGGCTTTCCTGAGAAACTTTTTCCACGTGTTCCACATGTCCTAATCGCAATTTTATTACTCAGACAATGCTTGGGGCTGAATAAAATTGCTCGAGTGTATTTGTTATTTTTTCCGACGTATATTCTCCTGAAGGTCTTGTTCCCAAAGAATCGAAATCTATTTTTCTTCTTCCTAGTATGAGACCAAGTTTCACTTCCGTAAAGTGTGACTGCCATTATTATGGTTTTATGTACTATATATGGGTTTTGACATTGCGGAACAAAAGAGTTGTTTTGAATAGCTCCTTCATCGCAAAAAGCACGCGTTTCCTATATGCAGCCTTTTACTTACTTCAATCTTTATGTCATTTTTGGCAGGCCATATGATACCCAGATATTTGAATCTCTACTTTCCACTTTCAAGTACGGTCAGGTGCGAGGTGTGAGTCGATCCAAGTCGGTCAGTGAAAATTATCTTTTAAGCCTACTTCATTCCCTGCCGTTATTATTACATTTCGTTTATTACATTTATTTAATTTATTATTTAATTTATTTATTACATTTCGTTTAACTATTATCTTATTGCCTCCCAGCAGGTCCAGTTCGTCAGCGTGAGCTAGAATGGATCTAATTCCAATAAGGGCTATTCACCTGTTTTTTTCGTGAAGAGAATTCCAGCACAAAATAAAAAAGAAATGTTAAGAAGTCTTCTTTGTTTTTTATCCTTCACATATTTGGAAGACTTTTCTTACTTAAAAGTTTCCTAGCTTAATTTGTCCTCTGTTTTCCTTCAGGTATACTTGTTTGTATACCTTGGCACCTTCTAATAACTTAATAGCCGTGGTATTCCTCGGTAATTGTTGCATCGTGTTCGGTCAGCCTTTTTACATACGGAAATGATGACCGAACTTTTCCGTTCCTCGAAGTAGTTCCATTATTCCATATAGTTTGGATGAGCCCATGTAACTTATTTGTTATTTTTTCTCTATTTTGTATTGCGTCGATTCCTTCGGCAATATTATTATTCTGTAGTCGATGAATTGCTTCTCTTGCTTCTTCAATGGTTGGCGGTACTAGCTGAATCTCTGCTGTGTGGATAACATCGGTCTCCATATTTCCATTTTATTTTGAAGATTGCTCTCAATATTGAGAGTAATTTCATGTGATGAAAATATCGCGGTAACACAGTGATATAACTATTTTATGTGGTAGCTTTGGAATATCAGACAAAAATGTTATACAGGATTGGGGAAGAAGGATTGGAAGGAATGGGAAAGTAACATCCGATTATAAGAATAGGAAGTCAGAAATATTACTTATAACAAGACACTGTAGACTACTTTGCAGATATAAGCGGAAAATTAAAATTTATTGTAACATTTTGTATATCAGATCTCTATGCCAAATCGAGTTGAAGGCTTTTTCAATGTCTAATACGACCATGCCTGTAGACTTTCCTTGCGACCAATTTCTTTTGCCTGATACAATGCACTAAAATGACGCCTGAAATTCCATACATTTTAAGAACTTTATGGTTTGTTCCTTAATAATTGAATTTTTCGTGCATACATTTTACTACTACAAAGCTAACATGTCTACAATTTTCTGGATTTTTTAGGGGCTTACCTGTTTTCAATATTGGTACAACTTTAGGCGATTCTACAGCTATGTAAAAAAACCCACAAGATGACGTTACAACACTCATTAATAAGTTGGAATGTCTGGCACAATGATTAAGAGAGGCGGGAGAGACAGTTTCGAATTCCATGCTGATGACTAAAATATTGATGACATTGCCCATAAAGTTTGGGCATTTTTTTGTGCATTGGGATCAACCGCAGGGAGTCTGCAGACAATTGGGAACTTAACTTTCAGATTGATAATGGAAGAGACGCGTTTAAAAATCCAACAGCCCTCCTCTTCTAGTGTACCAGAGAGCAATACTCTCTTTAGTAAAAAATAAAAAAAAAAATATTTTAGAAAAAATAACCAATACAGTCAACACCAAAAAACTCAAGAAGCCTGAAAAATGTTTTCAATGCAATCAGCATCGGCATTGGAAGAAAAACGGTTCTAATAAACCGAAATAAAATATCAGTTGAATTTTGCGAATATATAAACAGACAGGTGGAATCGTTTCTTGATGCTAAAGCTTAAAGCCCGGAACAAAATCGTCATAAGTCGCTTTGACCCAGGTCCTATCAGTGAAAAAAGTAACTTTGAATTATGGTACCAAGAGACGCCGTCAGTAAATAATCTTGAAGTATTTGGAAATGGGGTCTATGCCCATATAAAGGGTGGGCCATCTAGTGGATTTTTTTTTAAATCATAGGTTATACTGGCAGCTGTTTCCCGCTTGAAGTCTTGATAGAAAGTCAGTATCATAGCTACGCGAAACGAAATGAGTTACTTTACGCTTGAACGTTTGTAAATATTCAAAACTTATTTCCAAAGTGTAGCCCTGCTGTACGCAAGTTTGTGCAAAAAGTTCGTGAGACTGGTATGCTGGTGGACAACTATGCTAGTGTGCACAGATGAGAATGTGGCTGCTGTGGCCGAGAGTCTGAGACTCAATTCACGAACATCAACTCGCCATCGATCTCAACAGCTCAACATTTTAGGCACTAGCCTGAGTGCGAGATCTGCCCAAAGATCTCGGATTATATACTTACGAGGTCCAATTAACTCAGCAATTGAAGGCGCGCGACCATCCGCTTCGTTATCGCTTGAATTGGACAACGATTTTGGGCGAAAAAACATCTTTTCTGACGAGGCGCATTTTCATCTCGGCGGCTACGTTAACAAACAAAATTTCCGCAACTGCGGCTCGGAAAACCCGCACGTTATTATCGAATGCCACAGAAAGTGACAGTTTGGTGCGGATTGTGGAGTGGGGGCATCATTGGACTATTTTTCTTCGAAAATGGGGCTGGGAACAACGGTGGGCGTTGCAGAGCCATGTTAATCGACTTTTTTATACTGAAATTGAAGACATAGATTTGGACGACCTCTGGTTCGTGCAGGATGGCACAATCGATCATTTGCGCACCAAATTCCCAAATCGTATTATCAGCCGTCTTGGCAATGTCAATTGGCCGCCTCGGAGCTGCGATGGACCGTGAGGGACGGATGTTATGCCAACAGTCCGGAAGCGATTCGAGGCCAATATCATCTAAGTAATCCGTGACCTGTAGCCCGAAACCATCAACAAGGTCTTGAAAAATTGGGGTGACAGAATGCGCTACTGCGAGGCCAGCCGAGGATGCCACTTGGACGACGTTGTATTTCATAATTAATGGGAATGTTTGTTTTTACTAATAAAGCCATAGTACATGGAAAAAATTTAAATTTAAATTTATTAAAGTTGCAAATTGCCCAAAATAAAATTTTGAAGACGATGTGTAACCTTCCACTTCATCACTCTACAAGTGATATATACAAACGAACAAAAGTTGAATTGATCTCTGAGAGAATTGTATTTATTTATTTATTTTTTATTTATTTATTTATTTATAATAAAGTATCGCTGTACATGTAAGAAAATTTACTTATAGTTAGTACAGGCAGTGAAAGATAAAAGTGTTTGTACATATAAAGAAAATAACATTAAAGTTAATAACATTAAAGTTAAAATTAAGAATAGATAAAGAAATATACATATATAACATATACTCGTAGATGCACCAGGTAGACTATGAAATGTTTATGTAGTGAGAAGAAAGCAATTTCAGTATAAGGTAGAAAAATGTGAAAAACATGCCGATTGAAACTGTCTGTATTCGACTTTAGATTTGACCTGATATGGCAGGTGATTCCAAAGATTCACAGCATGAATGAAGAATTGTCTGCGGGATGTCAAACAGGAATATAAGGCCGGTCTTATAGTAATATACCGAGTAGATCGAGTTAAGGTGAGTTTATTATATAGATATGCAGGTTGTTTCCTGTGAATAATTTTGAAGAGTAGAACGCAGGATCGATATTTTAAGAAGGCATCTAAATCACAGCCAAGGATTTTGCGTCGTTCCGCAGAAACATGCTCGTACCTCCGAAGGTTGAAAACATAGCGAGCAGCTGAATTAAGTGCCCTTTTTAGCTTAAGAAAAGAGTTGTGCTCACAGTCAGCAAAAAGTTCACACCCATAGGCAATGATTGGTACGATAAGTGACTTCACAAGTTTTAATTTAACGTCAGTGGGTAATATGGATCTACTAACAGAGAGTCCTCTAAGAGATGCATATATTTTAGACACTATACTATTAATGTGGTCATTCCAGGTAAGCTGACTATTAAAAATGATTCCAAGATTCCTTACGTGTGAGACGTATTCAATACATGTAGATAGAATTTTTATTTGGGGAAAAGCACGAATATTGGGTTGGTGTCTTGCAAAAGGTATAATTTTAGTTTTTTTCCGGATTGATCATAAGTGCATTTTGCGTGGACCATTTAATCACAGAGCGTATGTCTTCATTTAATCTCGCTACAGAAACTTCCATCAGTCCATTTGGAAGACTTAAGTAAAGTTGAACGTCGTCTGCATATATATGAAAATGGCAATGGGACAACACAGTTGGGAGGTCATTGATAAACATTGAGAAAAGTAATGGACCAAATATAGACCCTTGCGGGACACCATTATTAACATCGCAAAAAGTGGATAGTTTGGAGTTATAAGAGACGGCTTATACGCGATTGGTAAGATACGAGAAAATTAGCTTGTTTGTTGGACTGGAAAAATTAAATTGTGTTAAAAGTTTATTGCAAAGAAGTGTTGGATTTACAGAATCGAAGGCTTTCGAGAAGTCAAGCAATGCCAACAACGTTGTTTTATCTTCGTCAATAGCTTGAAGTATGTCATCCGATACCTTCAAAACCGCTGTTACGCAGCTGTGGCCTGATCGGAAACCCGATTGCATCGGGGTTAACAACTTTTTACTTTCAACATATTTCTCTATATCACTGCTTACAAGCTGTTCCGAAATAATTCCTTCCGTTTCTTACTCTATTGTTCCATTATGAAACACCCTGTCAATGTTTATCAAATGTTATAATACTTACTACTGTCAAAAAAAAGGTTATCATCATAAAATAAAAAAAACAAAGTGTCATCTGGTTAAGAGGAACAACGTGTTTTCTTGTATATTAAAAGCCTCTCTTATCAAAGCAATCTTCGAAACTTACAAAATCGTAATTTCGCATAAACAGAAGCCTTTCAAATACTTTAGAGAGAAAAGGAAGAATAGATATTGGTCTATATTCTGGAGTATTCGCTTTTTTTTTGAATAGGAATAATTTTTGCTTTTTTCCAGAGATTGGGATATGTAGATGTCATGATAATTGTATTGAAAATGTGGGTAATGTGGGGCAATATAACAGGAAGTAATATTTTTATAAAATCTGGATGAATATTGTCTAGGCCAACAGATTTACGTTTGATGGCAAGTATCGCTATTCCAACCGAGGTAGTGTCATACCTATTGACCGTGAACGCGTCTTCACTATTATTTTGCGTCAGAAGTGGTGGAGATTCGAAGTCCACCGTAGGAACAGCAGTAACAAAGCGATTGTTTAACTCGTCTAAGTTAATGTCCTCTTCATTGGGCTTATGATTTTTTTTACACACTCCTATTTCGCGTACTCGATTCCATAGAGATTTGGAGGAGCGATCTGAATTAAATTTATTGTTATAATAATTAAATTTAGCTTTTTTTATCATACGTATAACTTGGTTTCGACTGATTTTATATTTCGTGAGCATTTCTGTGCAGCGAAACCTTTTCCACCGCCGGTATAAGGTATCCCTACCCTTAATAGCGTTCATTATCTCATTGGAAAACCAAGGACAGGTTGTATTTTTCAGGACACGGGTATTACATGGAACATGTTTATCGAAGAGATACTCGAGACTGTTATTCAGAAACTCAATTTGACTATTGACATCTGACGACATATATATATTATTCCACTCAATACTGATACAATCACCAAACAGGTTTTGTACATTAATGCTACGAAAATCACGATATTGGATAGATTGTGAAGATCTTCGACAAATATTTACACTGAAAGTTGCGAATATAAGATCATGATATAGGAAAACTGGAACAGAGAGTTGACTATAACATTTGACAATGTCTTTATCGCTCGTCAGAAAAACATCTAACAATGATGGAGTACAGTTTGGTTTAAAGTGAGTTGGTTCTGTTGTATTTAGAAAAGATAGGTTAAGAGATCTTATGCTGTCTTTTAACGATGCGCTACGTGACATGCTGAGGAGATTCATGTTGAGATCGCCATACAAGATGGTATTTGGTGTTAGGGAAGATATCCCTTCAATAATATCGTATACGATGCTGGGATGTGCGACATCTTCTGCAATATATATCGTACCAATAGTACACTTATCCTCACCATTAAAAATTTCTATAAAATAGAATTGACTGCGAGAGCTATTATTAGAGCAGCAGAGGTGTTTTGACTTAATAGTGTTTCTTACGTATATAGCAGCACCACCCCCTATTCTACCATGGCGATCTGCACGGTAAAGCTTAAATCCCTTACGTGAGAGAAATTCACTATTTAAGTTTGGGTCAAACCAAGTTTCAGAAACACATATAATATCGATCTGACTATTCTCAAAAATCAATCTGAACTCATCAATTTTGTTCACAAGACTCTGAGGATTTATGTGACAAATATGCAACCCATCATGGGACTTACACATTATATTTAATAAAAGATTCGTCTTTTTATTCATGCTGTTAAGACTATTGTCATTGCTGTTTTGCATGATGGAGGATGATAAAGAGAAAAGTCGAGCACACAGAGTTTTCAATCAGCATTAAGACAGCTGTAATTAACATAAAAAACTGAAATTGCTATTACAATGGATAACAAAATAAAGTGAGAATAACAAAGCGTGGTGCAAAGAAAGAAGAGAAAAAAAAAAACAAAAGAACAATAAATGTAGAGTGAGAATACAGAGAGAGATCAAAACAAATATGGTTGTATTAATAAAGATGGTTGTGTTAAATGTTGCTTTAATTGTGATCATCTATATTCGGTCCGATTGCATTTCTTAGATCTTCCATGGTATTTAAAACTCAACTTCAAATGTGCAGAGAGATGCATCTTTGCCAAGAATCCCTTAATTAATTTTGCAGATGTACAGTTACATATACTTATCTATCTATTTATTCATATATTTATTTATTTAATTATTATATTTATTTATTTATTTATTTGTTTATTTAATGTTTATTTATTTATGAAAATATAATTGTATATAAAATAAATCATCTTAAAGAAATCTATTTATACACTTTCAGGAGTAAGATGCTATGTTATGTATCAATTCTCTGTATAACAGAATGTGTGGCAACTCAAACCATGTAATTTGTATTTAATTATTCTGAAAATAAAGTTCAATTTCAAGTTCTTCCATTTCCACGCATATTCACTAAAATTTTTCTTTCATCCACTGTTGTTTCTCTGGATCTACGGCCCAAAGTAGAGATGAATTTCAATTATTTATTTTTTATTATTTATAAGAATTGCTTTTTTTTTTTGTTACTCGGTAAGAAATAAATAACGAAGTGGATTAATAAAGTTATTTTGTTTATTTCATTGAAGAAGTGAAACTAAGTCAATTACGAATACTTTTGCTGATCATTGTACATATTGTTGCCCAACAGACTGGCAACTGACTTTATCTGTAGTCAACTCGAATTTGTCCTCAGTAAACAAAACAAGCTTTCCCTCTACATGATGCAACAGTTGCTAGAACTGTTTTTTTTTCTGAAAACAACACCCTAAAGACGACAGTAAATACTCGTACTGAATAGAGTAAATTCGTATTCTCTCTATGATCAAGAAGATTACGTTTAAATGGTTGGTAGCTGCTGAGCCCCATGCTATAGGGCGTAAGCGCCGCGTCTTGGTCCGCTTAGTGCAGTGCATACGCATCTAACCACGGGGTGTACTAAAGTTTTCCTGAAAACACCACAAAATATGCCGTCAAAAGGGGTGGACCTGAGTTTAATACACTTTTCTTTTCTGAATCATAGAGTTGCCTATCTGATAACACCTAAGCCAATTGTTTCGCCGTAGACATGAGGCCAAAGAAGTCGCTTCATATGGTATCCTTGTATCTCTGTTCTTTTGAATATATTTAGGGAATTGCCCTTTTGATGAAGTAGTTTTAGGATAATTATTAAGTGCTAATTGGTGCCTGGTGCAGTAGAACGACGTATAATGTAAATGATTGCTCTGACTTTTCTTGTTAATAATAAATCCTTTCAACATAACATCAACATCAAGCCAACAGATACAACGATACCCGCACAGATCCGATTAGCCTTCGGAAAAATGATATTACACAAGCTACCATATATAAAAGAACACATTGCAATGAAGGGCTTCTTCTTTCCATTCACTGAAACCCTTGTGCAGTAGTTTGCATATTGATCCTGTCAATTTGAATGCAATTCCATTATTGCAAATAAATTTCTTTTCCGAATGATTCAGAAAAGGAATATACAGATAGTTACTTGTCGGATACGCCAGACATAGATTGGATTTGTATTATTTTAGTCGAATGGATTTTCATTCCAGCATTCCGTTACACTCCATGACCGTCGGTTACAGTCGGAAATGGGAATTCACATTTGTAATTTCATCAAATTGTGATTCAAATAAATAGAGGGGAAAGTCAATAGAAGTGAGTTATTGTGAGTCGGGATGAAAGTAGGCGACCTTTCACGGTTTTAAGCTATTGAGGATGATCCTTGAAACGCGAACTATTTCATCGGCTTCTGATAGATTGGTATATTGGTTTAGAAACACCATGGTTTGTGGCAATCAACTTGTTAACTGACACTTGCCTGAGAGGTTTTTTTGCTTAAGCCAAACATTTTTGATCAAGAGATATGAAGCAGAGAGCAAATGAATTAATGCAATATGTTTAGGGATAATTGGAAACTTGTGTAAGTTGCTTTGGAAACGAGAAGCAATTGGAATATAATTATATTAGAGACTTCATTAAAAGCAACCGGCAGGTTAGATCCGAAAATTTCATCGAGTCCAGTCCCAGTTCCATTATTTATATGCCACGACAGCAATTTGTCGTATTTTCATATTAATTCACGGAAGTAGTCAGGTTTTTTCGTTTAATGATGATGCTTTTGCGTATTCGTTTTCAGAGAAATATTAATGAATAATCTGGGCTCCCCCCCCTTACTAAAAGGAAATAATATCGAAAGAGTATGAAAAAGGTCTTAGTGGTCATTAACTTTGATATATTTGGGTCAGTTGAACTATGGTGTACTTCTGTGAATTTAACAATAGCTACAAGATTTGGGGTTCCGAAAGTAAATCTGAATAACACACTTTTATGTTTACAAGTCGATTAAATTTTTACTTCATAATATTGCGTGGATCTTGCCATTTTTAATTCAAAATGATATCACCGTCATGAGAGATGTTGCAGAACCCGAGTTGTGCTTCGTGAAATCAATATATTTAGATCTTCTTTAATACTTTTACTAACGGCAGCCATATTTTTAGCAGAGTGTCTATTTCGATTATATCCTTGAGGTTTAAGACTTTTAAAACACAGCCAGTCTCTTTGAACTTTTTTACAGTTTTGCCTATATTAGGCTTAGATCTGCTCGCCATGTCCACAACGTGCCTACAATAGGTTCACTATTCTTCTAGTAAGTTTTCACGTTTAGGAATTTTTACACGATCCACATGCTAAATGGCAGGCCTTAGCCTAAGCATTTGCACTCTCGGATGATAGTTTGGCGTGAATTGGAGGACATACTTCTAACAGAAAAAGGCTTTGTTCATCATATCGTTCTGTAGTTAGAATGGATATGAGCGATTTATTTTTTTTTATCAAAATATGGAACTTTATTTCAAACCAAAATGGCTAAATATGTATTATTGAAAGTATTTTCAATCGCTAGCTACAATTTTGGCCCAACTTTCTGGTAGCTTACGAGTTTCGCGTTGGGAAAACTGCACATCCTTCAAGGAGGTTCATGAATTGACCACATTTTTGTCTTCATTGATCAGAACAGGTTATCGTTGCAAGCAGCGATGTTTGGAGAACACGGCCGATGGGATAGAATGCCCCATTTCAGTTTAGCTAGGTAGGTTCTAACGAGTTAGGCAATATGTAACCGAATATTATCACTCACATTTATATAACACCTTATCCTTAGATGGCGTTACTGCTCATGAAGAGACATAGCCGAGCTTTTCTCATTTGGTTATGTTATGTGCGATTTGTTTCTCACACAAGTGAACGGGGCCTACACTAATGCTGATTCCGAACGGCGAGAGCCGATCAACTTTTTCAAGTACTCCGGAGGGTTTTGCCAAATTTTTGATGGCGTTGGTGTTACCGAGACACCTTACCTTATGCCTGTTATATACATAAATGCAACGGACTACGAATATAAATCTTTTTGATATAATGTTCATGATTTCAATCTAGTAAGTCACTAGAATACATGGAAATATGCTCGCATCTCCGAATACCGTGGATATAACTTTCTGCATGATTCAAGGCCTCCCGTAGCTAATGTTGGGATAACGAGGACAATTTCGTGTGTCAATTTCGAGGCAAAATTAGTGCAATTACAAGCTTGAGACGTGTTTTGAATGGAGTAAGGATACTAAGCTACAACTTGAAATGACATGTGCGATCAACAACCATGTTGGTGTGGTTATATTTCTTCAGATCAAGGATGAAAGTTCGAGGTCATCCTTTTTGATTCTGACATTAATTGGGATTTTGTTGGGTTCAACTGTAGTCCGTTAGTGACTGACCACTCGAAGATCCGTTCCAAATCATCATTAATTAGAAGGCTAAGTTCATTAAAGTTGAAAGCGATTTTGGCTAAATGTGATTGGATATCGTCGTATACATGACTTCAAGAATGTCTGCACACTGATGGAAGATGTTTAATGAACAAGAGAATCGGACCTAGTCCATGGTATCCAGGGATCCATGAGAGATGAGCAGTGTTTGGCCTAGAACAACCTTTTGTGACCTGTTAAGAACACATTATAGCAACCTGAAAGAATTTTCACTAAAACCGTCATTCTTTAGCTTCCAACACAATATAGTATCTTGATTTATTTTTTTCGAAAGCCTTTGAGATATCCAGTAGACAGAGGAGTGAGGCAAAAGATCGTCTTATTTTTTTGCGAATGCTTACCATGGCTGAGTAGCTGTGATTAGATCGGAAACCTGATTGCTGGGTACACAAAATATTTTTAAGAGGAAGGTATTTTGTAATCTAGTTAGCTATTGTCTTCTCGAAGGCCTTGCCTTGGAAAAACATGACAGGATCCAGGTTGAAGCTGGATCGGTTTTCTTAGCAACGAGTGTAACTTCAGTGGTTTTCTACGACAGCAGAGATGTCAATTGAATTAAACACAAATTTATGACATGCATAAGATGGAAAAGAATGTACATATACTGGAATGAGTTTAACGAAGCCTATTGATATGCCATATTTACTAATAGAGTTGGATTTGATAGCGCTTATAATAATTTCCACATGTCCAGTCTATGAGGCAAATGTAAATTTTCAATAATCTGATTAAGAGATTAGTTCAAAAACAAATTTAAGGCTTATGTCATCAATATAGAGGAGACATTTAGAGTCACAACTAGACAATTTTACCTCAAGGGTTTCCTCGAAGGAAGTCATGCGTTTAGTTTAGGGGTGAAATAGCTTTACTTTGAATTGGTTACAACTATGGCAGCCCAGTTGCATGTCGCTTTATAGGAGAGCCAGTTTGCTTGGAATGGCCTATGCTTATGACTTGTTTTTGATAGCGCAGATCACTTTCACCGTAAACCAAGGATATGCCCGGTTTTATAATTTGATCATCTTCCCTAGTACACATCGCTGAAATAGTTGCACTAAGGTTCCTTGAAGGTGATAAATTTTGTCGATTGGATCGAGCCCGAGGCAAAATTGCACCCAAGGGGCAGATAAGTGACAGCTCTCTCTTCAGAATCAAAGTACATGGTACATCCTCCGTTGTTGTAAATTTAGATTTCTAGGGTCGTTCATCATGTTCCCGAGTGCACCCTTCATATTCTGCACAAACCGTTCGGCCTAATCATTTGTTGCTGGATGGTATGGTGCGGTAAGCTTATGTTGGATTCCGTTTCCTTCGATAAACTCTCTAAACTCATTTGTTTTGAATGTTGATCCACTATCGCTAACTAAAGTGATAGGCAACCCGTATCGAGCAGGTTGTTTTCCATGCCGTCATGTTATTCATCGGTATAATCTCCGGCCACTTGGAATGAGCGTCTACCTAGATTAGAAAGTATTTATTGATGAATGGGCCGGCGAAATCTATATGGACTCTCTGCCATGGACCAGACGGAAATTCCCATGGATGATATAGTCGTACATTCTTTGATGACTGCTTTATCACACTTCTGCAAGCAATACGTTCCTGTCCTAATGTTTCGATTTCCTTATCAATGTTTGACCTCCACACGTAACTACATGCAAGAGCTTTCATTTTAACTATGCCAACGTGCGCAACGTGCAATTCTGTTAGTAGGACCCTACGCAGGCTTGTGGAAATTACTATTCGGTTATGCCTTGTGCCATTAGACATGTATCCTGGCAGGATTCTTAACGTTAAAAATCTTTCCTTAATACTTGCTTGTTTCCTTCGCAATTTGATTTTCTGTGGCCGGCATGCTGCTAATTTGTTGCATCTGGTAATGCGTTACATCGTCATCTGCTGTATCTTCCTTCACCAATTTAAGGGCCAAACGTAACAGTGCATCCGCATTTGCATGGTCTTCAGTCTTTCGATACACAATATCGTAATTGAAACCCTGCAGGAACTGGACATAATGTGTCATGCGAGTCGTCACAATACTTGGTTAGTTTTTCTCAGGGCTGAAAATAGACACCAGTGGTTTACAGTCAGTAATCAATGTAAACTTACGGCCATAGCAATATCGGAACAAAAACGTTTCAAAGCCCAGAATATTGCGGTTGCTTCCTTGGCAATTTGGCTACAGTTCTTCTCTGAAGCCGATAAGGAGCTTGAAGCGTAAGCGATGGGTCGTTCTTTGCCAATCGGATATGTATGGGATAAGACAGCTACCAATCCATAGGGGCTTGCGTCAGTAGCCAACGACATCGGTAATTTTGGATTGTAGGCACAAAGTACTACCTCCGAGGATATTTGCTTCTTAATAAGATCAAATGCCTTTGCACAATCCTTGTTCCAGTTGAAAATCCTCCCCTTTTTCAGAAAATTGTCTAATGGATGTAGGTTCGAAGACAGATTTTGCAAGAATTTGCTATAGTAGTTGACTTAGCCCAGCCAACTTCTTACTTCCGTCATATTCTTAGGAGTTGATGATCTTTATTTTATTCTGGGTTTTCTCAAGTCCTACTCCCGAGATGATGTGACCTAAGTAAGCTATTGAATTTTCGAAGAATTTGCATTTACTCAATTTAACCCGTAGTCCCACGGTGTTTAGTCTCGGAACACTTATCTTAAGCGACATACATGTTCCTCTAAAGTAGCGCCTTGAACCTTGATGTCGTCGAAAAATACACAAACGTCCGGAACATTAGCCAAAGTTTGGGATACGTATTTTTGCCATATGGTAGGCACGTCCTTTGTGCCGAACATAAGACGATTAATTTTGTAGTCGTAATATTGTAGTTGAAAAAGTCTGCATCTCCCCACTTCTTTTATCCATTGGCATGTGCAAATATGCTTCGCTCAGATCCAGTGTTGAAAACAATTCGCCTCCCTGCATTGTCGTAGCGAAGATGTCTTCTAGATCTGGAATTGGGAAATGATCATCCTTAAGTATTTTGTTCAATGTTACCCTATAGTGGGCGCATAATCTTATTGATCCACCTTTTTCTTACAATGGGCACCACTGGAGTCCCCACTTTTTGTTATGATCCCTACTTTTTCAAGGCGATCAATTTCCCTTTGCATTGTATCTCTTAAGGCATAGGGTACTTTATAGGTTGGTTTCACGTGCTTGTCAACGAAAAGTATGGCCTCGTAGTTATTGGTCTTTCCCACGCCGCGCCGGGTTGAAACACTTCACTGAATTTGCTTTTTAGCTCAAGCAATATCTTTTCCTTTATTTCCGGAAGAATTTCCACGTGCAATTGATAAATTTCTGGTAATTTAACAGGAAGCAATTTAGTCACTCTAGTCCGAAAATAGCATCCACTTTTCCTGCCATGATGTAAATATTTGCCTTTGCTTCTAAAATATTGTATTTAACATAGTGCATAGTACTGTATCCCAATAGGTAAATAACCTCTCCCCTGTACGTTTCTAAGGGGACCGTTGATTTGATAATGCGTTTCTCCGGCCATGCACTGATAAATTCTTGATGCGAGATCGATGACACTGCCGCTCCTGTGTCGTATTCTAACTGTTTGTTAACTCCATTGAAGGTTTCCTTCCAACTTCTAGGAGGATAACGTTTTTAAGGTTGTTTATATACTACTTTTCAATATTTTCCAATATTTTCCAATATTTTCAATATTTTATACACTGCTTGATCTTTTGCTAATGTTTTTTTTTAGGTTAAGGTTTTGTAGTCGTGCATGTGATACTTGCTTTTGGTGAATTACATGGAGGAAAGCTCGCAGGTTTTGTATGTCCTTCGAATCTTTATGTGTCGATTACATTGCCAACGTGGTATTAACGCAATCAGTGAATTTATTATTTGGCTCTTTTAACTGGATTAACTTCTCAATCCATGGGGTTTTTTTAAGTCCACTGATAAACTGTTGTCTCAGATGTGCATCAGCCGCACAGTGGTTCTGGAGTGGAAAAAATTAATTTTTATGAAAGTTACATATGAGACTATTTTCCTTTCCAATTTTATAAAGCAATAGTTAGAGCATCAAACCCAATAAAAAATATCTAAAAGTTCCGTTATATTTAAGAAAATTTCTTAGAAAGAACTAAAGGAAAAGATAATCGGCAATTTTTGGTTGAAAACACGTCATGATTAAAATAATATTTGGTGTGTAAAAATCATTTTTTTGAAAAAAATGTACATATGTGCTATTAGTTATGAAATAAATATTTAGTTACGAAAAAAAAATATTTATATCAGCACACATTTCAGTGAGAGGTAGCCTTTAACATAGAGATATTTTTGTATGAATACCAAAAAGTTCAATTAGCTGTAAGTCTTAAGCTCCAGCAAGCGCCAAGCTGAAATGTAATAGATCTGATGCGTTGAACTCTCATTTTCACAAACAAAAAGAAAGTAGCTGCGGAAACTTGCGGTTCTTCTGTTGGCACGCGTTTTACTTTCAGATCTTCTTGGTTTTTTTGTTTGGAATTACACTAATTGGTGCAGTTTTACTTAACATTCAGGTGAATAATAAAATTATGTTTACTTTTGATTAAGGAAGGTGATGAATATATTATTTTTTTTATGTACATAATATAGAAATAGTTACTGGAATTAATAACGGCTTTTTTGCAATTATGGAGAGTTTTGACATTCCTTATGGTGAATTGGTCGATATTGTTTTATCAAATAATCACAATGTAAATAACTGCATGGAAAATATTAGGAATGAGTACCCGGATATTGGTGAGACATTAGTGAAGAGTATACGTCAACAGTTAAATAAAACATTCCTACCAAAATTCTCACAAAGATGTATGCTGCGTCACGGAATAAAAAAACGTTTTTGGTGAAGAACAAAGAATGGCTAAAGGGAATATTTTCTATCGCTTCAGATCCCATACACACCGTTATGGACATCGGACCAGAATCTTCCAAACAAATTCGGACTGGGCGTCCAGAAAAGTCATTTGACGAATGCCAAAAGGTACAAGGCTTCAAATTTGTGCAACAACGTCTCTGAAGAACTTATTACCATGGCCGCCAACCAAATTCAAATTTGATCAGAGAAATGTGCCGGATTTAGTCCAGAAAAAGCGTTGGCCTTGTTGCTAGATGCTGGTTTATCGAAACATCAGTATGAGGTCCTGAGAAAAGCAGCTAAAGCAATAGGTTGTGATAATTTTCCAGCATATCATAAACTATTGGAATGTAAAAAGCAGTGCTATCCATCTGACATCAAGATTACCGAAAGTTGTGCTACTGTTGTTCTTCAAAAATTATTAGACCACACCAGCATGAGAATTTTGGAAACAAAAACAAGAGAAGAACTTGGAAATGTAGAAAATGAGTTAACTCTTATTTCTAAATAGGGCTGTGATGGCCCTCCTCTCTGGATATAGTGAATATAAGCAGAATTTCGATGAAGACAACATCACAGACTCTAATATGTTTTTAACATCTATGGTTCCTCTTAACTTGCTTGAGAATTGCAATAATTCCTTAGTCTGGAAGAGTACAGCACCTTCTTCTACTAGGTTCTGCAGACCTATTCAAGTCCAATTCATAAAAGAAACAGCGGAAAATACTATTGCAATTGGAAATCAGCAATCTAATGCAATCTACTGTGACATTACATGGCAAAACCTACAAAGTGAATCATGAATTATTGTTTACTATGGTTGATGCTAAAATTGCACAAACAATAACCAATACACCATCAATGGCAGTGTGTTTCGTATGCATAGCAAAACCATCGGAAATGAATAATTTGGATATATTAAGACAAAAACCAGAGACAACAAATACCTTAAATATGGGCTTGTCACCTCTCCATGCAAGGATAAAGTTCATGGAATGCTTTCTCAACATTGCATATAGAAAGTCCTTCGCCTCGTGCAGGGACGGGTTAAGAATATCCCTGCAGCGATACCTACCGCTTGTCGTAAAAGGCGACTAAACAAAGGTAAACAAAACTCACATCTAGGCAATTTAGAAAACACCAAGGTGAGCCTAGGGACACATA
Organism: Merodon equestris; assembly: GCA_958301585.1. NCBI lineage: Eukaryota > Metazoa > Arthropoda > Insecta > Diptera > Syrphidae > Merodon > Merodon equestris. The sequence continues at coordinate 47,912,227 of OY284415.1, read as the reverse complement.
TACCACCATTAAACTGCCCCACAAGTGTGCATGCAAATCAGTGGGTTGACACGACTGGAGATCACCGGTGTTGTAAGAGTAAGATCAATCAAAAAAAAATAAAAAATCTGGAGCATGCCCGTGTCAAAAAGGAAGGGAAGAATGAAAACGGTCAAACCGTAGCATTATGGAAAAGAACGCTAAAAGGAAAAGCACTATCCCGCCAGGCACTACTAATGGTCGTGATCCTGGGATGAGCAGAAATGCTCGGGTCAGAGCTATAGGATTTCCGGGGGATAGCAAAGTAATGCAACGGCGTAAGCCACATTTAAGAGTCGCGAGTTGGAACGTTGGAAGCATGAGTGGGCGCAGCTATGAGCTTGAAGAAATGATGGTTAGAAGGCGAGTAGACATCCTGTGCGTACAAGAGACGAAATGGCGAAACACCGATAATCTGGCACGTTTCTTGGACGTTAAAACAAAAGCCTACAAGATGTTTTACTATGGATTGGAACAAGGAAAAAACGGAATCGCCATCATCCTTGCGGCAGAGTTACTTGGCAACGTCTTAACCATTTCAAAGTCCAGTGACCGTTTGATGGCTCTCAAATTGGTGATGCATGGTGAGGTGTGGAACATCGTAAGCGCATATGCCCCTCAAGTAGGATGCGAACAAAAAGAAAAAGATGCATTCTGGCTAGATTTCCACAACCTTGTCAAAATCATCCCAAAGGAAGAGCTTTTGTTTGTTGGGGGAGATTTAAACGGACATGTCGGGAAGACAAGCGAAGACTATGAAGGCTACCACGGAGGGATGGGATACGGCACCAGGAACTCTTCAGGTGAAGATATCCTAAACATGTGCAAGTCGTACGGTCTTATAGTGCTAAATACCATGTTCGTCAAACAAAGCCGGCACCTGATCACTTATAGCAGCGGCGGAAATGAAACTCAAATAGACTATCATTTGGTATCCAGTTTCATGAAGCCACGAGCTAAAGATTGCAAAGTGATCCTGGGAGACGCGATCGCCCCTCAACACCGTCTCCTCCTGACTGAATTTTTTATGGATGCGAGAAAGAAGTCAAAGCAGCAAACGAAGGTGTCTGAGAGAATCAAGTGGTATAAGCTGGATAAAGGAAAAGGCGAAGCTTTTATTACCATCATGGAAAACTACCTCTCTTCCATTATCGATGAGGTCGGTAATGAGGAGTGCAGAGCACAAGACATGTGGGATTCCCTACAACAATCTGGCCTGGAGAAAGCCAAATCACTGCTCGGAACATCTAAAGGCCCCTGCCAACACGCAAAAGAAACCTGGTGGTGGACAGACGAAGCCAAAGCAGTGATACACGAAAAGAAAATGGCTTTCCAAGCTTGGTCAAAGTGCTCTTCTACTAATAGAGAGGAAAAAGCTCGCCGTGAAAAGGTATATAGATGTTGCAAAGGTATCGCGAAGAAAAAATGCGCCGAATTCAAAGCGAAAAACATGGAAGGCCTCTATCAGGAGTTGGAAGAAATATCGTCTACCGCGTCTGACAGGAACCAGGCTACCCAGGAGCTTCGACAAAGCAATTTGAACAAAGGAGCAAATATATTTACGATAGCCGCCCAGAGAAGAAGAAATGCTTAGGAGATTCGTTTCCCAAAGTTTATTAACAATGCTGAAGGCCAACTCCTTGTAGAAGACGAAAAAATTCTGCACAGATGGCGACAGTATTGCGAGGAACTTCTGAACGAACAGTTTCCCCGAGTGTACTTTCCAAGAGCCGCCCCGAATCATGCCGAAATACCCGACATCACAGTCGAAGAAGTTCGGTACGCGGTTAAAAACTCCAAGAAAAGAAAAGCTGTTGGGCCGGACGGGATACCCTCTGAGTTCTGGAAAAAGATGGGAGACATCGGGTCTAGATGGCTCATGGTTCTTATCTCCAAACTTATGAGAGGCGACACTATGCCTAATCAATGGAGGGAAAGCTACCTTCTTCCATTGCACAAAGGAAAGGGTGATACGCGAAATTGTGATAACTACCGTTCTGTCAAGCTGATGTCGCACACCATGAAGATCGTTGAACGGGTATTAGATAGCCGACTGCGGAAAATAATACGACTATCTGATGACCAGTGCGGGTTTGTATCGGGTAAATCAACAACAGATGCAATCCAAAGTATAAGGATCGTGATGGCAAAGCATTGTGATTCGTCAAAGGACTTGCATATGGTGTTGGTTGATTTCGAGAAGGCCTTTGACCGGCAACCAAGCGATCTTTTATGGGTAGCGCTAAGACAAAAAGGAGTTCCAGAAACCTACGTGCGAGTGATTATGGACATGTACGAGAAAGCAACGACAAGAGTAAGATGCACCGCAGGAGTCACCGAAGAGTTCGCAATCAAAGTCGGTGTACACCAAGGGAGCGTCCTCAGCCCACTGCTTTTTATAGCAGTCCTTGATTGCTTGCTTGAAGGAAAAGTGACGGACCCCAATGTGCACCAGCTATTCTTTGCTGACGATGGGGCCATTATAAGTGATGATCAGGCGTCCCTACAACGAGCACTTGATGTGTGGGTGGACATTTTTGAGGGACACGGGTATCGTATTAGTTCAAAGAAGACAGAGTATCTGTGCTGCTCGTTCTCTGACCCTCATCAGCCTATTCCAGACATTTACTTGAATGGAAGAGTGCTTCCCAAGTGTGAAAAGTTTAAATATCTGGGATCTATGATTAATAGAGAAGCAACTTGTGATGACGACATCAAACATCGCGTAAGCGTAGGGTGGATGAAGTGGCGGAAAAACTCCGCCATCTTTTGTGATCGAAAAATGCCCCCTAAGCTGAAAGGAAGGCTCTACACTTCAGTTGTACGTCCGGCGCTCACATACGGTTCACAATGCTGGACAATGCACAAAAAGTATGAGAGCAAATTAACGGCAACTGAGATGAAGATGCTTCGCATGACAGCGGGAGTAACAAAGCGTGACAGAATTAGAAGTTCAAAGATCCGAGGAAGCCTCCACGTAAAAGAAACCATCACAAGAAATATAGAGCGCGACCGACTCAGTTGGTATTGCCATGTTCAAAGGAGAGATCCTTTGAACCCCGTCCAAAAGGCGTTATCAATCAACATTCCAATTTCAACACGCAAAAAAGGCAGGCCGAAAAACAATTGGTGCAAACAAATGCAAAAACACCAGCATTTGATTGGCCTCAGCGATGAAGTAATCCCAAACCGGGAAGCCTGCCGCTACTTTCTGAGGTCAAACCGGCGGACCCCACAAGCGGACCAGTAGGAATGCAGTTAAGTGGGAAGGTTATGGTCCTACACTTCTGACCATAACGACGCCGGGATAAAAAAGGAAAAGAAGAAGCATATAGAAAGTCCTTCAAAAAATGGAGAACAGACACGGGAATGAAAATGCAGAAAGAAGAAGAAAAAAAAAAAGAATACAGGAAGAGTTTTATAGAAAAATTGGACTCAAAGTTGATGTTGTTAAACAAGGCATGAGCACTAGTAATGATGGAAACATTTCCAGAAGATTTTTTAATAATCCTAGTTTAACAGCTCAGAGTCGATGGAAACTTAATTTATCGTTTCTGAGTTACATTGCAAGCAATAAACTGTGGTGGTGCGATCGATCCAGAAAAATTCGGCAATTATTGTATTGAGACTGCGAAGCTATATATTTAGTTGTATAGCTGGTACAACATGCCGAATACAGTTCACAAAATTCTTTTACATGGTAGCAAAATAATAACATCAGCTTTGCTACCAATAGGTATGTTGACAGAGGAAGCACAAGAAGCTTGAAACAAGGATTACCGTCGATATCGATGTCATCATTCAAGAAAATGTTCACGTACATACATATATCGGGTCCGCCATCTAACGTTTTTTTTTTCAAGTAGTGCTTATTTCGTGAATGGTAACACTTAGCTCATGTCTGATTTGACAGATAATTAGTTTTATCCTTCCGCTGAATGAATATGGTTGTGTATACGCTTGAACAACGCTGGGAAATATTGCGACATTACTTTGAAAATCATGGTAATGTTGCAGAATGTGTGCGAAAATTGCGTACGGATTTTGGAAGAAGAGAAGCACCGTCAGCTCCGTATGTTCGTTATCTTGTGAAAAAAGTGAAAGAAACTGGCATCCTCATCGATAAACCAAAGCGTGAAAAGCCAAAAACAGTGCGTACACCCGAGAATATTGCTGCTGCGGCAGAAAGTGTGCGTGAAGCGCCATCAACATCAATTCACCGTCGTTCTCAACAATTGAACATTTCGGAGACATCATTGAGACGAATTTTGCATAAAGACCTTGGTATGACGCCATACAAAGTCCAATTGGTTCAGGAGTTAAAGCCAACTGACCATCCAATGCGTTTTCGCTTCGACTTACAGAAGATGCCGATTTTGCCAAAAAAAATCATCTTTTCAGATGAAGCTCATTTTGATCTTGGCGGGTATGTAAACAAGCAAAATTGTCGCATTTGGGGCACAGAAAACCCGCACGCATACATTGAAAAGCCGGTGCACCCAAAACGAGCCACTGTTTGGTGCGGATTTTGGTCCAGAGGCATAATTGGGCCATTTTTCTTCGAAAATGAGCAAGGAGTGGCCGTTACAGTCAATGGCGATCGTTATCGGGCCATGTTGAACAAATTTTTGTTCACAAAAATTAAAGAGGAGGATATTGGCAACATTTGGTTTCAACAGGACGGCGCTACGTGCCACACAGCCGAAGCTACACTCGATGTTTTGCGCCCTGTTTTTGAAGATCGCATTATCAGCCGCAGAGCTGATGTCGTTTGGCCACCTCGGAGCTGCGATTTGACACCGTTGGACTATTATTTGTGGGGTGCCGTCAAAGATAAGTGTTACGCCGACAAGCCAGAGACAATTGACGCTTTAAAGGACAATATTCGTGAAGCCATTGGTGAAATACAGCTGCACACAATCGATAATGTGCTTAAAAATTGGACCGATCGTGTAGGTTACTGCATGGCCAGCCGAGGCAGCCATTTGAATGAAATTATTTTCCATTATTAACCGGAAGGATTATACTTTCAAATAAAAAAAGAAATTTGAGAAAATATTCAGTAGTTTTTTTTTATAGCATTTTCAAAAAAAAAAAATTATTTGGCGGACCCGTTATCAACAAATACTGACGTCATGCATATGCTACTTGCTTCTTCTGATCCATTTATAAATAACTTAAGACAAGAGACGAAAAAGAAACATTTTGAATTAAATGACGATGTTAAGGCGTTACTTTTCTGAAATAATTTATATAAACAAATATAAATATGAGTACGAGTATATGTACATATAACGCTTATTTTGCCTGTTTTAATTCAATTAATTTTTTTTCTTGTCAGTTGTTAATTTTCGTGAAAAGCTTAAAATAATTTTGGCTGATAGAATGAAAATTTAACTACCCAATAGATAACATTAATTGTTTTAAGAATTGTTTACACTTTGGTGAAAATTTCATTAAAATCGGTATAGTACTTCAAGAGATAATGAATTTTTTCCGTGTTCCCACATAACCTGTACCATTGTGAGCCGTGATAATTACAGTTATGCTTTCCCCTTCATGCTGTATTCGTTTTGAAAATCTCTTCTGTTCTGCGATCAGGCTTGCTGGGTGTAGTTTCACAAGGTCTTCGTATTCTATTGTTTTGGTATCATCTGGACTTGTTAAATTACAAAGGCGTTGCAAAATCTTCGGCCCAATTACATGAATTAACTAATCTCTTTTCGTTGTCCTCACGTTTTCATCTGTTCCGTTTAATTTCTTCAAACTAAAAAGAATTTCTAATCTCTTAATGAAGATTTTAGTGTTCGCTCATTGAAAGAAAGACCTTCTTTCTTTGATGGGTTCAATTATTACATCTCTAATTATACATATGGGACAGGGAGGGACAGATAGACACTCCACACCTTCCCCATAAGTTATTAATGTTAGATACAAAATTTCATTTTTAATTTAAATTTTTTTTTAAAAATTCCTTGTTGAGTAATAATAAGATAATGATTATACCGTTTAAATTCATAAATATAATCATTCATTAATTTATAAGTGGTTATAAATATTCAAAATTTTCCGTAATAATTATTATTTCGATGGATAAGTCAAAGGGTCGGGTTGTCTTGATACTCTTCTTGCTCCTGTCGTATAGTGACCTGTAGATGTTGTAGGTTGACATGTTTTCGCAACCGGCGATATAATTTGACTATGCACCTGCGTCTCTCCTTTCGAAGGTTTTGAACTTGAAGTTTGGAGCTCTCCTTCAAATACTTTTTCCGGCTTATATGGTACATACTTTCTTTACACCCGTGTTGGTTTTAATATGAAAGGAACGGGGTATATCGGCCTTGGCTTGAATGCGACCCTATTTATGGATGTCTCTAATCCATACAACGTCACCGATTTCAAAGTTTCTTTCGTCACATAGACCATGTCGTCGATTGTAGTTGTTTGCTTGTTGTAGCCTTAGTTGTGACTTGGTCGATGTCGACAGGTTTTGACTCAAATCTGTCACTTGCCATCGGCATAATTGACCGAATTTTTCGACCTGTTAGTAGTTCTGCTGGACTGTAACCGTTATTAAGTGGTGTGGCTCGGTACTCCAATAGAGCCAAGGATGGCTCTTATTTTTCTTCAAAAGCGTTTTCACAATTTTGACCGCCAACTCGATGAAGCCATTGCTCTGAGGGAAACGAGGTATGAATCCCCAGGAGTGTGCAAATTGGCGAAACTCTGGGCCGTTATCAGTTCTAACTACTTCCGATATGCCAAATCTGGCAAAAACCGATTTTAAGTGTTTGATGACGCATCACGCTGTTGTGAACTATCTCAAAGAATCTGGAAAAGTAATCGTTTATTACGAGAAATGTCTTACCATGACATACGCAGAAGTCCATTGCTGTTGTGTGCCAAGGGCGTTTTGGCATTCGAGAACTAGTGAACGTCTCGTATCGTGTAACCAGGAATTATATGCAGGTAGTACACCGCCGAATAAATTCTTTCATCTGCTTTGAGGATCCGGGCCACCAGACAGACTGGCGCATCCTGCATTTGCATTTAACAATGCCCAAGTGTCCAGTATGCATCGTTGCTTACATTTCGTGTTGCATAGTCGTTGGGATAACAAGTCGATTTCGTTGCATCAACAGTTGACTGTTAATCGCGAGATATTGGCGATCGATGTAGTATAACCTTGCTTCCGACGAAATCTTCAAGCGATGTGGCCATCCGTTTTGGCAAAACTCCATGACTTCTCTGATGAGGGGATCATCTAGTTGGGCCTTTCGAATAGAATTCAATTTGTCGGTTGATGCTAGTAGCTCCTCGATGATGCTGTTGATGAATGTTTCAATTTCGTCGTCATCGTCCTGACCTGTTCCTTGAATATGATGGCGTGATAGTGTATCTGCTGCTACCATATCTTTCCTTTGTATAATATTAAAGGTGAGCGCCATCATTTTCATACGAAATCTCTGGATCCTTGATGTCAGGTAGTCGAGATTTTTCGTCATAAAAATGAGAATCAACGGCTCGTGATCCGTTTCAATCGTGAAGTGGATGCCAATGATGTAGTCCCAACATTTCTCGCATGCCCTTTTGATGCCTAAGGCTTCCTTTTCTATTTGTGCATACTTCTTCTCGCTGTCTGACATGGTTCGAGAAGCGTATGCTACGGGCTTCCGGATGCCGTCCACATCTGTTTGAAGGAGCACATCCCCTAGTGCGAATGATGATGCGTCAGACGACACACTTTTGCGTGTCGGATCGTATGCCTTTAACACGGGGCCCGATGTTAACGCTCACTTCATTTTGTGAAAGCCTCCTCTTGCACTGACGTCCATAAAAAATCTGTTAGAGATTTTGAAAGCTCATTTAAGGGATAGCTTTCTGAAGAGAGGAATGGAGCTAACTTACCCAGGTAGGTAATTGACTAATCGCAGAAACTAGCGTAGTTCCCTTACATTTCGCGGATGGGGAAATTCATCAATCGCCTGGGTTTATGATGGACAAGGGTGTATGTCTTCTTCGTCGATTTTGTGTTCCAGAAAGGTAATCGATTTGACACCTATCTGACACTTACACTTATTTAAAGTGACTCCATTCTGTTCAGCACGCAAATTTCGGTCATTCTCTTGGATGTCCTTCCCTTTCACTTAAATGTCGTCCATTTGGCAGATGACTCCGTCAAGCCCTTCGAGAATCAGTTGTATTCATTTTTGGAACCCAGAGTGGCAGTACAAATACCAAAAGGCAGCCTTTGGAAGCAGAAACTCCCAAACTGCGTAAGTAAAGTTGTAAATAGCTGCGATTCTGGCGATAGTTTTATCTGCCAAAATCCATACTTCGCGTCTAACTTGGTGTAGTATTTAGCACCTTCCAATTGCCCTAGTGATTGATCAGCGACTGGCATCGGATCTATACCCAGTTGAATTGCCAAGTTGAGTTTCACGAGGTCACCATCGGGTTTGGTTACGATTACCATCGTAGCGCACCAATTTGTTAGCTCATCTACACGCCTAATCACATTAAGTTAAAGCATTTTGTTCAGTTTTGCCCTGAGCTTTGCCTTTAATGGAATCGGGACGCGTCGTGCTGTAGCGATCGCATACGGTTTCAGGTTTGGTTGTAAACTAATTTTGTGTTCATCTTTCAGACAACCGAGTTTGTTAAATAATTTTGGGTGTCGATCTTTACCGATGATTTTTGATCTGTTTGGGCAACCGAATTATCCAAAGCGTTAATTCGATGTACAATTTTCAAATTTTGAGACGATTTGAAGCTCAAAAGCGGTGATTTTAAATTGTTCACGATGTAAACTTCGGGTTTACAGAGTTTGTTTCCGTATCTTAACACGCAGTTCATTGTTTGCCTCTTGCGGGACATTTATGTTTGTCGTGCCATCGCGGCCAATCCGTTTGATTAAACGAAAAATGCCCCGGCGCTTGAACCATAAAATTATTGCCCGATAAACCCGGCGCAGGCTCTATTGGCTGAGCTTCATTTCTCATTTCCTTTTAATATTCAGCGGACGACCGATTCTATTTATTTTTTTTTCAATTTTCCGACACCGCTGCCACCATTAATAAAAAGACCTTCTTTCTTTGATGAGTTCACATATGGGATAAATAGGGACAGATAGACACTCCACAAAGATGTCCCAACTCTCATTATCTTCATTACAACTTTCAAGTTGTACTGGCTCACTCTGTGAGCGGATTTTAGTATTCACTTCGATCGCCGGTGTGATGGCCCGCAAAAAAGTCTGCAGTTGTTCTGGGTTCATGATAATTTGCACTGCAGTTGCCACTGTTAACTCTGCAAGCTTAATAAAAGAAATTCCTTTAACTCATGTAGTTTATTTTAATATCATACCTGATGGTGCGAGGGCCAAATTTAGAAGAAAGAATCAGAAAGTTTTAACTGATGTTGACAGATGTAAGAAACCCCCTATTACCGCTAGGTAGCGCAGTTCCGTCGTTCAGGTAAATACACCACAATTCTCAACTGACGTTGCCGGACGGATGCGAGCTCAAGCCTATACACTTATCAGAGATATAAGATTTGTTGACAAAATTTACTCGAGCTTAACGAAAATTATAACCAGAGACAGGCTTAGCCTATAAGACCTGGTGAACCAAGTGAGCATGAGCCTTAAAGTCGACCGTTTTAATCGATCTTTTTTCAGTCTTGCCTCCATTGAGACCTTACCTTAATTTCTTCATTAGCTCCGCAAACCCATGTTACTGCTGTGCAAAGTTATTGGCTCCATTAAATATAATCCTAATGTCCCCAAGTGCAATTATAGACGATGAGGAAAATGCGCTTATGTCGTCCTACTAAATAGGCTTCACGAGGTAGAAAGGCAACTTACAAAGACGACCTTAGACTGTTTCATTTAGGCTCAAAAATTGGCCAAAACTTTCTAGCATTTAAATTTAACGCTTAAACCATTAAGCCCCGATGAATTGTTGGTAAAAAAAAGTCACCCATGCGTCACTATGTAAATTCCAAATTTTCCCCAGATGCATTCCAACAAATTCCACTGGCCATCATCGATCTGTCTACTCTTTCAAACGACAGTCCATACGCCTCTAAATGGGTTTTGAAAATTCGAATCACATGACAATCATGGAATTCTCGAAACCCATGCAGGCATTTGAAATTCATTTGCAAAAACCCCATCGACCGCTTTATGCGTAACTCTACTTCATTATCGAATCCACCTAACGTTGTGTCGGTGGCGGTTGTAACATTGTAAGTCCATTAAGCCCATTGCTTTGCATGTCGGAGAGTGAAATTTCACAAATGTCCTGTCGAGGAGGTATGTACATATGTTAGATGGCTGCCGCATCTATATGACCGGCTATTTTGTCCAGATGCTTTAATGGGATACCGAAATTGTTTCTGCCGTATTTGAAATGTCACGGAACAAGATAGCTTGATAATGTGTTTGTGTATGGTGTGGACGTTTTAGGGTTGAAATCTGACTTTGCGGGTGTGGTTTAGGTGCAAATCGAAAATCGTTATTCTGAATCACAGCCAGTTGTATGTATGCAGGTGCGTAAATATAATCTTAGAAGTTGACACAGGTAACTTGGGAGCAGCATTTGATTTCATGGATTCATTTATAAGCTAGTTTCGTCATAAAAAGCAAATCCGTACACAAAGAGGCACAAACATATGTGGGGAAAAGGATGGCAAATAAAAGTTATCGTTTTCCTTAGAAGGAAAAACTTAATTTCAGAATTGTCCAAGACATCATAGTCAGCGAACCCAACGACTTGAGCCAAATGGTCATAGACATAACCAGAGCCAGCGCCCATAATCATAGAGAGGGCAAGTGGGTAATAGTATGCGGTCCTTCCTTCCTGTTTGGTTTCATTATCATTTTCGTTTCCGTTAATGAGTTGCCGGTAGCCAAGTATCATCGTCATGGTAATAGTTGTTGCTGTTGATGATGGCCTTCATCGTCAATGTGGTAGCTTTAGGGTTGAATTTTATTATACAACTTCCGTTTCTATCATAGCATACACACGCGAGCACGCCATTCTGGCGTTGTTGTCTATGGAATACCACTGGGAATCGAGCAGAAAATTAACATTTTGTATAAGCGCTGCTTAAATTGTTGCTAGTATCAAAAAGACTTCTAAAGCATAGCGGCTCTTAAAACTTGACCTGCCAAACTACCATAAACTATGTTTTGAGAAGTTCCTCAAGAATAAGTAGTTTTGGCGAGTTATGATTTCTAAAGGTTTATGCATTTCATCGGTAGAATCGTAATCTCAAAGCGTTACTTTGTCTATTCAAACAGTTTAAGGAGAACGCCCATTCGCCTTATTATGTCGGTGAACTGCGAAGAAAGTGCATGAAATTAATTCCTGTTTTGCAAAAGTAAATCGATATCAAAGTGCAACCGCACGTTCGATTCCAGTTAAACGGGAAGATAAATGTATTCGATCCTTGACGGAGATGCATTGCGATACATGGTTGTGAGACCCTGTAAATGAGCACGAGTGTAGATGGTAATGCGATTCGAATCGACTACAAGTGCGACTGCGGATGGGAATTCTTCATTCGCCGCACGTAGGTGTTTGTCTTTAATTAAGTTTATTGTAAGGATTCTTGGCAGCAATTGGATTTGTTGTAGTTTCAACACTATTAACGGACATAGATACAGGCGAGCGTGTATGGCGAGATACGTGAGGATGAGAAGCAATTATTGTCGGATACTAATGGAGGTAATGGAAGTTACCTGGAATGCTCGAGCAGATAATGGATCAGAAGGTAACCTTTCGTAATTATAAATTGACTATTGGTGCGGAAAAATATTGTGGCGGACAATGGAACTAATGGGATGGAGAAAATGGATCTTGCCTCTTTGGAATGAAAAATTTATTTAGGTCGATAACGTTAAATAGATGGATTTGAAGGAATTTCAAAAAACTTTAATCTAATAAATTTAATTTAATAAATAATAATATAAATAAATTTAAATGTATTGAACTGCAAGATAAGGATAAAGCCTTGAAACGTAAAAGCCTAATACCCTTTCTATAAGAGTAGAGAACTGAAAGCGTGTACTTGTATTATGGGGATTATGCCCAGGAGTTTCACCGTCCGTGAAGCATCTGCAAGACTACTTGTTCTAGCTACTTAGCTAATAAGTGATAATACAGTTGCCCACTTCATATTGAAAAGGTGTTTGGCTCAGTGTGGCACAACAGACTAATACAGAATTTGATGAGACTTAATTTTCCAAACTACCTAATAAATCTATTTCAAAGTTTTCTGTTTAATCTGCAGTCCCACATGGTTAAGTTCTTACCCCTGTTATCTTCAATAGGTGAGTTTTATTATGCCACATGATCCGATCGTCATCACGGGACAAAATAAAACATTACAGATCAACGAACAGCCAGCTTGACATTTCGTCTTGTTCAGTCCTGTAAAAATTCTAACATTTGAAAACAAAATTTAATTGTGGAATTGCCATATCAAAGAAAATTTTTATTTTCATAAAAATTTGATACGATTGATTAAAATGCTGATGATAGTAATTTTTATCGATATGCACCATTTGGGGGTAATATTTCCGCAATTCACTCAAGAATTTTAGAAATCCAAGTTAATACACATATTTTATAAAGGGTCCGCCAAATAATTTTTTTTTTTTGAAAATGCTATAAAAAAAACTACTGAATATTTTCTCAAATTTCTTTTTTTATTTGAAAGTACAATTCTTCCGGTTAATAATGGAAAATAATTTCATTCAAATGGCTGCCTCGGCTGGGCATGCAGTAGCCTACACGATCGGTCCAATTTTTAAGCACAATATGGATTGTGTGCAGCTGTATTTCACCAATGGCTTCACGAATATTGTCCTTTAAAGCGTCAATTGTCTCTGGCTTGTCGGCGTAACACTTATCTTTGACGGCACCCCACAAATAATAGTCCAACGGTGTCAAATCGCAGCTCCGAGGTGGCCAAACGACATCAGCTCTGCGGCTGATAATGCGATCTTCAAAAACAGGGCGCAAAACATCGAGTGTAGCTTCGGCTGTGTGCCACGTAGCGCCATCCTGTTGAAACCAAATGTTGCCAATATCCTCCTCTTCAATTTTTCTGAACAAACATTTGTTCAACATGGCCCGATAACGATCGCCATTGACTGTAACGGCCACTCCTTGCTCATTTTTGAAGAAAAATGGCCCAATTATGCCTCTGGACCAAAATCCGCACCAAACAGTGGCTCGTTTTGGGTGCACCGGCTTTTCAATGTATGCGTGCGGGTTTTCTGTGCCCCAAATGCGACAATTTTGCTTGTTTACATACCCGCCAAGATCAAAATGAGCTTCATCTGAAAAGATGATTTTTTTGGCAAAATCGGCATTTTCTGTAAGTCGATCGCAGGCCCACTTAGCGAAGCGAAAACGCATTGGATGGTCAGTTGGCTTCAACTCCTGAACCAATTGGACTTTGTATAGCGTCATACCAAGGTCTTTATGCAAAATTCGTCTCAATGATGTCTCCGAAATGTTCAATTGTTGAGAACGACGGTGAATTGATGTTGATGGCGCTTCACGCACACTTTCTGCCGCAGCAGCAATATTCTCGGGTGTACGCACTGTTTTTGGCTTTTCACGCTTTGGTTTATCGATGAGGTTGCCAGTTTCTTTCACTTTTTTCACAAGATAACGAACATACGGAGCTGACGGTGCTTCTCTTCTTCCAAAATCCGTACGCAATTTTCGCACACATTCTGCAACATTACCATGATTTTCAAAGTAATGTCGCAATATTTCCCAGCGTTGTTCAAGCGTATACACAACCATATTCGTTCAGCGGAAGGATAAAACTAATTATCTGTCAAATCAGACATGAGCTAAGTGTTACCATTCACGAAATAAGCACTACTTGAAAAAAAAAAACGTTAGATGGCGGACCCTTTAGCATTATGAGTACAATTACTTTATAAGGAAGGTAAAACTGTTTAACCAAATCCTGGCCACAATTTTGTATGGTCATCAGGTAATGATGATCTTCATAATTTAAATGTGAAACCAGTGGGGAATAGTCTAACCTAATTTTCGGATCTTGAAATTGGTCCAGATCAAGTGTTGTTATTGTAATGCGTGTAAACCACAATCCGGATAAGATCTGGATGGCATAATAAAAAACACCAAATGAAACACAAAATAGATTTGCCCTCCTTTCACCCGATGAAGACAACCAAAACCTCTTTTCCTCCCTACATAAGCCAGCTACAGAAAAGCCATCAAAAGTCACCAAACCCCTTGTCCGCGGAGTAAAAACAATAAGTGTACTGACAAACGCCCTAAATGAAGTAGCGCAGAACCACTACTTCATACGCGAAATTATTGTACATCCTCCCCAGAGTGCGTCACATGTGCAGGAAATCATAAAACTATTGATTGTCCAATAAAGGAAAAAACAAACTACATACGTTGTGGAAACAATCACACAGCGAACTACAAAAGTTGTGAAATATATAAGACTTTGAAGCTACAAAGTTTTCCACCTCTGAGAAGCAAAGAGATCCCAATCTACATCCACTACTATCACAAACAATACTACTACCGTCAAGACAACTGTCATTTACGCAAGAGCTACAAAGTCTGAACTCCAAACTTCTAAAACATTAATACAGACAAAATAAAATCAACCTACTGAAGCTCCCATAATTAACCAACATACTTCCATAATATTAACAACATCTCAGCAAGCACAATCTTCAAATGACCTTATTGAATTAAAAACAATGATACAACAACAAGTGACATAAATCGCTAACACTAAATGCACTAACAGTACTAACAACCAAACTAAGTAACTAAATATGAAGTTAGACCGACTAAAGATCGTTATTTGGAATGCTAACTGACTGCAGCAGCACGTCAACGCAATGAAACAATTTATCAACTCCATAGACATCTTATTGATTTCACAAATACATTTAACAGACAAAAACTTTTTCAAACTACCCGAATACGATCTGTATCAAACAAATTACCCTGACAAGTAAGCTCATGGTGGCACAGCAATCATAAGACAGACAATCAAATCAATAGATCTTGCAGGCTACAAACTGAACATATCCAAGCAACTACCATACAAATTGAAGAAGCATACGGACCACTCACAATCTCGGCACTTTATTGTCCACCCAAACTTAACATTTCGACAGACCAATACAAACATTACATTAACACGCAAGGTAAAAGATTCATTGAAGGAGGCGACTTTAATGCAAAAAACACAGACTGAACTCCAGATTAACAAACAGAAAGGGAAGCATCCTTCTAAATGTTCTAAAATCACTTAACGTGCATTTTCTCAGCACAAGAGAACCAACATGCTGGCCTACAGATATTAACAAGATACCTGATCTCATAGACTTCTGTATACACAAAAGTATACCCAGGACAAGATTAACCGCAAAAACTTCCCTTGACCTCTCTTCTGACCAATCCCCAATCATAATCATCTACGAGACCAAAGCTATCGCGCTATTCCACAATACAAGGATTCACAACAAAAGAACTGACTGGCAAACATTTAAGGACATCCTAACAAGAGACCTGCCACACAGAATCCCCTTAAAATGCCCTGACAACATAGATAGTGCAATAATTTACCTTAACGACACCATAATAAATGCATTGAGCATCTCTACGCCACAACTTGTCCCAGGTAAACGTTAATCTTATACTCCTAAATATATCCTAAACCAAATTAGACACTAACGCAATATTCGAAAACTATGGCAAACGAATCGCTCTCTTGAGCTAAAGGCCAAACTAACTAAGACCACAAAAGAACTAAAGGACATATTACAAGAGCATAAAAACAAAAAACTCAACAAGTATTTGAAAAACTTGACGCCGATTTTCCAAACGAATTACTCTCTCTGGAAAGCCACAAGAAATTTGAAACAGACGACTTCACACCGATCAACCAATATTAAACGAAAACAAATCGTGGTCTAAGACAAACGCAGACAAAGCCGCAACATTAGCGAACTTCTTTGCCAACTGCTTCACAAACGAAAAAGACAATAATCCACAACATTTAAACCTCCAAAACACGAATGAAGCAATTGCAATCAAATTGACTACTGAAAATGAAATTGGAATTGGTAATTTAGAATGGTATTAATCCAAATAAATGCCCTGGTTACGACATGATAAATGGGAAAATTTTAAAAGAACTACATGAACAAGCAATTATTTATATCAGAAATATACGAGTATTTAACGCTGTAATCCGAACTAAATATTTCCCAAAAGCATGGAAAGTCGCTGAAGTGCACGCCATCCCCAAACCAGGAAAAGACATAACAAAAACTAGTGGCTATCGACCCATCTGCTTTTTACCAGTTTTATCCAAACTCCTCCCAAAAATTATATAGAAAAGGCCACAACCAATACTTGACAACTACAACGTTGTACCGAATCATCAATTCGGGTTCAGACAACATCACAACATGTGTACAACAAACACATAGGGTAATAAACAAACTATCAAAAGACTTAGACAATAAAAGATACTGCTCAGCAGTATTTCTTGACGTATCTAAAGCATTCGATAAAGTCTGGCGCAAGGGACTACTCGTACTTTACAAACTTAATAAAGCCTTTTAGATTTTTACCTGCACTTAAAAGCTATACCAATGACACTTCTATGTAAAAAACAAGGAAGAATACTGTTGGAACACTTCATCAATATCATCATAACTTTAAGTTTGAATTTCAGCTTTGTAGCTCTGTTGTTGATTTGCAGATATCGGATCACTGTATGATTTGTCTCAGTTTAAAATATTCTAGTTCTTTTTCCACTAAAAAAAGATATTCTAATTGTACTTATGTTAAAACGAATTTTGTGACTCTAAACAATCATTTACGTTCTGAAGACTGGGAAAGTGTTCGCTGTGAAAGTGATCCTTCTGCAGCCTTGTCAATATTTATCAATTTACTCAAAGACTATGTCTTACAAAGTTCTAAAAGAAAGAAAAAGTTAACAAAACTTAAGCCTTGGATGGATTTTAATGTTTTAAAGAAAATCGAAATGAAAAATAAATTATATAAGAAAAAGGTTAAAAATCTGGACAGTAATAATGTCATCTCAGCTTATAAGCAAATTTGCACAAATTTGCATATGTAAAATTGTGCAAAAACAATTTCTATTTGAGTAAGTTTCGTGAGGTCAAAGGTGGCTCTAAAAAGGAATGGGGGTTAGTACGTGCAATATTACAATAAATAAATCTAGTCAACAAATCAAGAATCTCAATGTAGAGAATGCTGTGATGTCTGACACCAAAGTTTTAGTAAATAAATTCAATAACTTTTTTTCATCTATAGGTTCTAAGGTTGTCTCCAATAGTTGTGATTCTGCCTGTGATTGTATCTGTTTATCTAGTGAAGTGTCATGTCCGCAGAGTTTTTTTTTTTGAGCCCATAACGTCTTTTGAATTATACAGGATTATTCGATCTCTTAAAAATTCAAATTCGAAACCAACTGACGGTTTTTCTAGTATCTTCGTTAAGAAAATAGCACTAAATATCTGTGATATTTTATGTTTTATATATAACAAAAGTGTTTCATGTGGTACAATATTTTTCCCGATTACTTGAAAATTACTGAAGTGATACCTTTGTTTAAAAAAGGAAATAAGACTGATATCAATAATTATAGGCCTATTTCTTTGCTGTCAGTTTTCTCAAAAATCTTTCAAAAAGCTATAAAGATGATGTTTCTTTGTTGGGTTCTTTGGATGGTGATTGAGTGAAATCCTCTTTTCCGGAAAACTCTTTTCCGTTCGGGTTCCACTGCTTGGGTTGAGGGCTCACTCTTTTTGCTATTAAATATCAAAAACGTTTTTTTTTCTTTTCACATCTATGTATTTATATGAAATTATGTTTACTGAATAACCGCGAACCGCTTTGGTAAAAGGTCGAGAACAAAATGACCTGCGATCTATTTTGTGGTGTCGCTTAAGGATAGCGTGGGTTAAGGATGGCGTGGGTTAAGGATGGCGTGGGTTAAGGATAGCGTGGTTTGTGAGGACATCTGTTTGGAAATAGAGGAAGTTATGATGGAATTCCGGGAAGGGTAGAGGGTGTTTCGGATTCGCTTCAACATTGCCGGCCGCCTTGCAGTATTACTGCAAAATGATCCGTTACATTTTTTAGATGATAATTACATTTTACTTAAATCTTAAATTGTTAACATTTAAATTCGGATATATAGTATGAATGGATGTAAAATGTATGTACATAAAGTAAGAGTAATAGGTGACAAGGTGTATTAGCTTATTTAATACTGTTTACATGCTACAATAATTTTGTTAATAGGTAATCATAAATTAAATTCTACGTACCTTCCTTTAAAGATAAGTGCAATAATAATTATAAAAAGGTATTGAAATAGTTTAATCTAGTTACGGTTGGTTCAAAACACATAACTTTACGATAGGTCGAGTTAAGATACCCTTTTGTGTTCGGATATCTGCTACTCTGACTCTACCATCTTTACCTGGGTGCAACCCAACAACTCGTCCCAGCCGCCACTCATTCGGCATTAAATTTTCTTCGCGGATTATGACAAGATCGTTAAGAGTAATGTCACGTTCAGGATACTTCCATTTATACCTTTTGTGCAGTTCCTTAAGATATTCCTCCTTCCAACGCATCGCTATTTTTTGGCCAAGTAATTGAACCTTTTCCCATTTCTTTATGAGATTTGGAGACTGGGAAGAGATATCGGGTTCGGGTGGAGCCAACAGTGGAGCGCCGCGGAGAAAGTGTCCTGGTGTCAAAGGTAGGTTGTCATTTGGGTCTTCGGTCATTACTGATATGGGTCGAGAATTTAAGCATGCCTCAATTCGTGCGAGTAGGGTGGAGAACTCTTCGAAAGTAAGTTTATGATCACTGACAACTTTACGAAAGTGTGTCTTAAAGCTTTTCACACCAGCTTCCCATAAACCTCCCATATGTGGAGCACCAGGTGGTATGAATTTCCAACAGACCTTCAAGTTTTCATATTTATGTAAGAAATCATTTGGGAAGCGTTGGAGAAACTGTTTAAAATTGGCAGTTAAGACTTTATTCGCCCCTACGAAATTAGTTCCGTTGTCTGAGAATATCGTGTGCGGTAAGCCTCGTCGTGCTATGAAGCGAGCAAAGGCTGCCAGGAATGAAGGTGTTGACAAGTCACTAGCAGGTTCCAAATGGATTGCTTTGGTTGCGAAACAAATAAATAAGCACACGTATCCCTTTGAAAGCCGACAATTTCGTCCAGAAAAGCTTTTAATAGAAAAGGGACCCGCGAAGTCAACTCCTGTGTTAGCAAATGGGACTGAAACGGTAGTTCTTTCTTTGGGGAGAGCAGCCATTAGTTGCGTTCTAATTCTTTGTTTGTGTACTATACAAATTTTACACGAGTGAATCACCTTCTTAACCTGATTTTTCAGCCTTGGTATCCAAAATTCTGCTCGAATCGTGCGGATAACCAACTGATTACCGCCGTGCAAAGTGATCTGATGTACGAAATGTATGAACAACTCAGTTAGAAGACATTTGTAAGGAAGGAGAATTGGAAATTTTTCATTATATGAAAGAGTAGAGCAAGCAAGTCGTCCATTTACCCGCATTAAACCATGCGAATCTAATAATGGATTAAGGGACACTAGAGGACTTTTCTTTGATAGTGGCTTATTGGAGGCTAATGCTTGATATTCAAAAGCAAAGTGATATCGTTGGGTTAAACGAATGAGGCTATTTCTGGTGCAAAGGATCTCATCATTAGACGAAGGGAAACCTTGGGAATGGTTCAGTTCATCTGTGCGAGGGTTAACATGGTGAATGAAGCGATAAACGTAGTTCATTACCCGAATCATTCTTGACCAAGTGGAAAATCTCTTAATGATATTCTCAACATTTGGTATTTGTGTGTTGCAATAGACTTGCAAAGAGCTGCTAGATCGAATTTCCAACTCGTTTTCGTTTGGGGATTCAGGAACTGAACGGGGCCAATCAGATTGTGGACGTATGAGCCAACTTGGGCCATGCCACCACAAAGTCTTGTATTTTAACTCGGATGGTGTTACTCCTCGTGTAGCTAAATCTGCGGGGTTATCGGCAGAGGATACATGACGCCATGTAGAAGTCTCAACATTCTTCAATATTTGGGAAACTCTGTTGCCCACAAATGTCTTCAAAGTGTGTGGAGACTTCTGCAACCAAGCGAGAACGATTGTGCTATCAGTCCACATGAAGGTGTTGTTGATTGGATATTTGAGATTCTCAAGAGTTCTTTGAAAAAGTTTTGAGAGTAGAAGTGCTCCACAGAGTTCTAATCTTGGCAACGTAAGCTGCTTGACCGGTGCGACTTTCGTTTTGGCACAAAGGAGATAAGATGAGAATTTATTGGTTTTATGACCTATACGGATGTATAACGCAGCTGCATAAGCTTTTTCTGAGGAATCACTAAACCCATGCAACTGTATCGTGGTTGAGGTGTCGTATGCTATCCATCGAGGTATTCGTAACTGTTTTATTTCAGGTATATGGCATAAGAAATGTTGCCATTGTTGGTATGTCTGCGGATGAAGAGGTGAATCCCAAGACGTACCATCGCGCCAAATCTGCTGCATGATTATCTTAGAGGTAATGATTACAGGTGCCAGCCAACCTGCAGGGTCAAATAGCTTTGCAATTATTGATAGGACGCTTCGTTTGGTGGTAGAATTAAACGGTTCTGCTTGGGTTTCGAGGTTAAGTGAGAATTGAAAGCTATCGATCCTCGCATTCCACTGAATGCCCAACATTTTCGTACAAGATGTTGTTTCAAGCTTGAGGAAGTTTCGGCTTAATAAACTCTCAGGGGGTAGATGGTGAAGAAGAGCGGAAGAATTTGCAGTCCATTTTCTTAATGTAAAGCCGGCTGATTGAAGAGCTACGATAAGTTCTTGCTGCAAATGCTTGGCGGTTTCAATGTCGTGAGCTCCTGATAAGACATCGTCGACATAGAACTCATTTTTTATGATATTGGACGCTAAAGGAAATTGAGTTGCGATATCTGTGGCTAGTTGATGAAGGGTCCGAATAGCTAGATATGGTGCACAGTTAACACCGAACGTAACTGTTTGGAGTTCGAACTCTGATAATGGATTTTTACTAGATGGACGGAAGAAAATTCGTTGATATTTAGTGTGGTCTTGATGAATGCGAATTTGTCGATACATTTTCTCAATGTCAGCATTGAAAACGTACCTGTAAAAACGCCAATTTAGTATTATGACAACCAAATCTGATTGAAGGCTAGGGCCGGTATGCACGACATCATTCAAACTAATACCATTATTAGTGGGATGAGAAGCGTTGAATACGACTCGAAGTTTCGTCGTCGGGCTTTCTGGCTTCACTACAGCATGATGAGGCATATAGTATGGACAGAGATCAGTATTATTTGTATTTTCGGGAGAAGGTACAGGTTTCATATGATCTTGTATCAGGTAATCATTTAATACGTCGTTATAGTTAGCATGATAGTCCGGGTTTTTTAATAGGGAACTTTCCGTACGAATGTATTTTCTCATGACAATGTTTCGTGAATTCGCTAATGGTGGTCTATTCGATTTAAAAGGTAATTGTACTGTATAGCGACCGTCCGGGTTTCGAAAAGTTGTTTCTGAAAATAGCTTTTCGCACATTTCATCTACAGGAGAAATGGATTTTTGCGGTGGGATATCTTCAATTTCCCAGAATTTTGAAAGTTCCTTATCAAGAGCAACTTCATTAAAATAGGATAAAACAGTTGTGAACGCCTTAACTGGTCTATTGTCTAGGGGTCCTGATAATATCCATCCGAAAATAGTGTTTTGCGCAACTAGACTACCACAGATATTTGACTTAACGCCATCCCTGAGCAGAGATGGGTAGATGTCGGCACCAAGTACTAAATCTATTTTTGAGGTGGAGTAAAAATTGGGGTCGGCTAAATCCAGGCTAATTGAAATTTCCGTATGATTAATTGTGCAAGATGGTAGATGGCCTGTTAATCGAGTAAGGACATATGCGTTGGCAGTTATTGTTAGGTTGGGTATAGATCTGGCCTTGAGTTCAATCTGGCAGAGTTTTGTGGCTGTGGCAGTGACTACCGAATTCATTCCTGAAATCTGAGCCTGAATTGAACGGGTGGGGAGATGAAGACGTCTTTGTGCTTCTTCGGATATAAAGGTTACTTCCGAACTAGGATCTATAAGAGCACGCAAGCAGAAGGTACTTCCCCGGTGCTCAACTGTTACTAAAGCGGTGGCGAGTAAAACTCGTTTGCTATTGCTACTAAAATGGGAATATAAAGGATTTGCGTTGATGAGCGGAGATGAAGTGGACTGTATATTTGGGGGGTCTTGTGAATTGTACGGTATTGGGGATTGTGATTTATTTACGATCGAGTTTGTAGAGGATGGATGGAGAAGGGTGTGATGTCGAGCTTTGCATTGAATACAAGTATAAACACTTTTGCAGTCTTTCTCTATGTGAGACGTAGCTAGGCAGTTTCTGCAATATTTATTGGCGTTTACTACTTTTATTCGATCAGTTGTTGTCATACGCAAAAACTGTTCGCACAATCGGAGTGGATGACTTCCGTTGCAAAGCCTACAAGCATTGCCATTTAATTTAGTTGTATGTGCTTGATGGTAGCTTCCCTTGCGGTGCTGTGGTGTAGAAGTCTTGGGGTATGCAATCCTGTTTTTGGATGCGGGTCTCATGTCGGATACTGTTTCTAACACGCGATATCTGTGCGTAAGAAATGTGTTCATGTCTGACCAAGAAGGGATTTCTCGGGATGGTGAAATGGTTTGTTCCCACATGGAAAGTGTCATTTCGGGTAAGCGACTTGAACACAAGTAAACTAAGATAGGATCCCAATTGGATGTATCAACCTTGAGGGCCGTGAGCACGGAAATAGAATCATTTACTTGACTTTGAAGAGTTTTGATACCTGTACTTGATTCCTCTGTTACAAAGGGTAACTGGAACAACGAACGAAGTTTATTGTTGACTAGGATTCGCGTGTTTTCGTACCGTTCTTTCAATGCCTCCCAAGCCAAGGACAAACATTCGGATGTAAGTGGAAATTTACTTACAATACTATTGGCTTCTCCTTTGGTTTTCGCACGGAGATGGAAAAGCTTTTGCACTGCACTCAATTGTGGATGGTTAATATAGACGGCAGTGAACATGTCTCGGAACGAAGGCCATGACAGATAATCACCAGAAAACACATCGGTATCACATGGTGGTAATTTAAGATTTGAATATTCATGTGTTTTAGGGAAAGGCAAGTTATCTTCCTTTATCAATTTGAGTTTCTGACCCAAGTCGACCATCTCACTCAGACACGTGACATACTCCTCGGAGCACTGCTTATACTTGCCTTTCACGGTGGTCAACTGACTTTCGTTGGAGGAACAATCTGCCGAACGTACACAAAGTGCATACGTTTTCTTTACATCAGTCCACAATTCTTTTACTTCTTCTTTGAGTGTCTCGATCGTATTGACACTGTATGACGTAGGAGCTTTACTCCTAAAATCTGTGGAGAACTCAAAGAGTTGGTCCGATGCAAAAATGAAATCGCCCAAAACCGACATTTCTCTCAACTCTTTTACGTGTGTGTATGAACACGGCGCAGTTATTTTAGTGTATGAGTGAGCGGATGGGGAGAATCACAGAGATACACACAGATTGAACCCTTTTGTTAAACAACTCGCAACAAGTAAAATTAAATTTGAGCACTAATAAACGCACTTATCTAAAAAACAAAGTACGCACCTGATTAGCTTGTGAGCTTCTTGAAATGTTGCTGCGTTGTTGAGGTGTTGCTGGGTACTGAGATGATGCTACAATGGATCCTTGGTGCTTACGATGGGATATCGTTTTTCGAGGTTTCGGCTTCTTCCGGGGTTTCTATCCGCGTTTTTTCGGGGTCAATGAACGGGTTTTTTCGGGGTTTACTATCCGGGTTGTTTCGGGGCAACTTTCCGGGTTTTTTCAGGTCACTATTCGGGTCTTTTCTTTGGGTCACTATACGGGTATTTTCGGGGTCACTTTGGGGTTACTATCCGGTTCGATTGGACCAAATGTTTCTTTGTTGGGTTCTTTGGATGTGGATTGAGTGAAATCCTCTTTTCCGTTCGGGTTCCACTGCTTGGGTTGAGAGCTCACTCTTTTTGCTATTAAATATCAAAAACGTTTTTTTTTCTTTTCACATCTATGTATTTATATGAAATTATGTTTACTGAATAACCGCGAACCGCTTTGGTAAAAGGTCGAGAACAAAATGACCTGCGATCTATTTTGTGGTGTCGCTTAAGGATAGCGTGGGTTAAGGATGGCGTGGGTTAAGGATGGCGTGGGTTAAGGATAGCGTGGGTTTGTGAGGACATCTGTTTGGAAATAGAGGAAGTTGTGATGGAATTCCGGGAAGGGTAGAGGGTGTTTCGGATTCGCTTCAACAGATGAGAATGATCAAGTTCTTAGAAAAAAACAAATTTTTCAGTGAATGTCAATATGGTTTTCGCTCAGGCTGTTCTACAGAAAGTGCCCTTCTAAATTTTTGTTCAAATATATATAAAGGGTTACATGTTAGGAAGCATACCGCTGCACTCTTTATTGACATTACAAAAGCCTTTAACACGGTAGATCATAAAATACTTTTGGACAAATTACATAGGTGCGGATTTAGAGCTAGTTTTAATAGTTGGCTTGGTTCGTACCAAGTTTATTGGTTTATTTTCTAACAGAGCTCAAAAAGTCAAAATTGATGGCGTATTAAGTTCGAATAGTATAGTTTCTATGAGTGTTCCTCAGGGTTCTGTTCTTGGTCCATTACTTTACTTAGTATTTATTAATTCGCTCTTTTTACAAAAATACTGTAGCAAAGTAACAGCCTTTGCAGACGATATGGCATCTGCTTTTACTGCTGATTCTTCTTTGAATCTTTCTGTGGCCATTAATCATGACCTTGAAGTGATCAGTCACTAATTTAAAATACATAAAATGTAATCAGTGACAAAACAAAAATCATGTATTATAGTTCCAGTTGCAAGACAGTGGATTATGGATGCTTTCTTTTCTGTGCGAAATGCAAACGATTTAGACACAGTAAAACTATTTGTAGGTCTGAATCTAGCGCTCAGACATTTTTCCCTGAACACCCTTGCTCTGAAAAATGTTTCTATATTGAGAACGTTGATCATTTTAAATATCTCGGAGTTATGCTCGACTGGAAGTTAAACTGGTATGAACATACAAATGCATTAAAAAAATACCTTTTGGCAGCTACTAGACAACTTTTCTTTTAAAATCTTATTGCGGATTTGATCTTCTAAAGGCAATCTATTATGGATTAGTTCACTGTAAGCTTGAATATGGAATTGTTTTGCTGGGATGGTACTCACTATAACAAAATATACCCTCTATTGGTGACACAAAAACATATTATTCGTTTAATTTGTAATAAAAATCGACGGTAGCTTTGTATTTTTAACCCCCGACGCAAAAAGAGGGGTGTTATGTGTTTAACGTGTCCGTTTGTGTGTTTGTCTGTGTGTCTGTCTGTGGCATCGTAGCTCCTGAACGAATGGAACGATTTTGATGAATTTTTTTTTGTTTGAAAGCTACCGTGATTGAGATGGTTCTTAGCTACAATTCATGAAGATCTGTTCAGGCGTTTCAAGGTTATTACCACTTTTTGTTAGCTGTGGTAGGGATCTTAGTAGAGTTGGTTAGTTCAGGACATGTATGAAACTATGTCCTCAGTCGGAAACATTTCCGATCGTTCCTCAAACTGAACGATAACATGTCCATAGTTCCATTCAACCTAGAAATTCATCAATAGCGGCGTTCATATTATACAACCCAGCCGAACGTCTGAACGACGCGGTCGTACGACTATGTTGTAATCACATACGAAATGAAAAGAAAGATAAATGCAATCGAACATGTCTTATACGTACTACGTAGTAGACAACCAAAAACAAAATGTGAATAAATATCGTATCCATTGATATAGTGATAAGCTCGAACAGTTTATGCACACTTACACACTGGAACTGGAATAGCAGAAGGGTGATCAAACAATAATGTCCGCAATCATACTCGTACAGGCAATTCGTTCCGTGTTTCGTGAACGAATTAGGCACGAAGGATCGGATATGGATCTCTCTTACCATACTAGTTCCGACTGGAAAAAGAAACGTTCCATGTTCGTTCAGGGGTTGGAACTATTTTGTGCAACTCTAGATCTTAGACACAATGGGTACTTTCATTGCTTTCAAACATATCTGCGACCTAACATTTGAAACACACATGTATGCTGGTACTGCTGAGCTGGTACTCTGCTGATGGAACTCGAAATTAGGAGACGATTGCCTATTAGTAAACCTATTAAGTATGGGCTCATTACATTCGTTTTAACTAGTTCTGTATATAGTGTAGTTAAGGTGCTGTACTTGCTTTAAAAACAATCAGTTTATTCCGGAATCGCGATATTAATAACAAAAATAGCTTTATTATAAAAAAATAGACACAGTTCTGTCGTAGATTACATTCTTGACACACATGTGTAATATAACGGGAATAAGTCATGCTGAATATGGTAAATTATATATGGGTTTGTATGCGGTATGAATCACTCGTACCTATCGGAATTATGGCGAGTAATTTAAAAAGAACGTAATAAAAATAAAATTAAAAATTTTAAACAACCCCCGACACAAAAAAAAACTCCAAAAATTAAAAAAATAATATTTTTTCTCTCGGCCTTTTGAGTTCATTAAAAGAACCTATTAATATTTTTAAGATGATGTCGTCGCGTCGAGAATATTGCCTAAGAGGCTAACCAGCCCCGCGAAGTGGCAACTCACCACGGATATCGGGTGCACTGCTTTCGGTGTTTACATTGGCTAATTTTGTTAAGGTGGCCAATTGTTTTTCCAGGGAGTTTAGCTTGTGAAAGTTGACTCCATTGTAGAATTGATATCTTCTACACATTTAATAAAGAAGTCAAACTTGACGCGAGGTTCTTGAAGAACATATTGTTGTTGTTGGCGATTGAGTTAATGTTTTCACTGGTACACTTAATCGCTAACAAAACATCAGAGAGTGAGATTTTTTTGAACTCCTCGCAATAAAAGGAGAAGTGTTGGGCATATTCCTTTATATATGTACGTGATCGACCTTTTACATAGGCCGATGCAGGGAAGATGAAACGATTTGCCGCAGATACCCTTGCAAATAACCCGGTCAGCATTTCTGGTATCGGCGGCACAGTGGGCAAAATCACAGTGATCCGTATTAAACTAGAGCAAGAGCGGGTCACTCACGTTCAGAAATGAGGTAGATTTATTGATGAGGTAGAAGTTTGTAATTGTTATGGTGGCAAATTGGGGGCACAGTTGGACACTCGCGTTTTTTATATAAGTGACGTAGACATGATCAAGAAACCTCACTTCATATACCGAGGACAAGCGTAACCGCAAAACTCTGCCTTGAACTCTCATCTGTCCACTCTCCCATTGTTATCACTTACGTGGTCAAAGCTACCGAACTTACTCCCTACACAAGGCTCTACAAGAAAAGAACCGACTGACAAACTTTTAAAGACATCATCATGCCACTCAACATTCCCCTAAAAATGTTTCCCATTCCTTATGTGTCTAACTAACAGCTTCTTCCTTACCGAAACCGCCAGGATCCACGTTGACACCCGCGTATACAGAAAGAATACGTTCGTGCCGCTCTGCTATGACCCAGTAAAAGTAAACAGGTAAAAGTACTCCGTATTCTATATGCATTAAAAGAGGGCTCTGACTTTTTACAAACGGTAAAACTATACACGGTACACGGGCCTTACCAACCCAACCGTCCTTACCGTCCCAACCTAATTGTAGCAGTGCAGAATTTTCTATCCTCGTGCTTTTTGTGCATCTCGATCTGTGATCTTGCTAACTTACGGGAAATAAAGATATGTGCCGCTTCGAGAAATTTTGAATCCCATCAACAACAGCGTCTCATGCAGGTCGGACAGGATGAGACAACTCCAAATCATCTCTGTTCGACGGTCATCAGCAGCGCTGCAATGTTAATTATGGTGCCCAGAAGAGCAGGTTGCGAGTCAACCAAAGGAGGCTGCCCATAGCCAGGCTTTACTGTAACGGGATTGTTTATTTATTGCTGCAAACAATAAACTCCAGACCCATTTAAACAACACCATACAGTGGTTCACTAAATGAGGAATTAAAATTACATCACAAGGAAAACCGACAACCCTTATAAAAATTAACAACAGAAGGATAAAAACTAGTGATGACGCCAAGTATTTAGGAATAGTTAGTGACAGTACTCTTAACATAGAAGCAACACATTCTAGAAAACGGAAACCAAATAAACGACAAATTTCGAAAATGCTATGGGATACTTGATAAAACTCTAGATTATCAACAGATAACAAACTATTCATTTACAAGGCCATAATAAGACCAATTTGGACATATGGTCCACAATACAACTGTGGGGAACTTCAAAAACCTCAAACATTTAAGTAATCCATCATATGCAAAACAAGATTTTAAGAAGTATTATCAACGGAGAAGGAATATTCATAAGGCCTCCACGTAACAATTGTCGCAAAGGAAATTAAAAAGTC
The DNA here is from genome assembly GCA_958301585.1 of Merodon equestris. NCBI lineage: Eukaryota > Metazoa > Arthropoda > Insecta > Diptera > Syrphidae > Merodon > Merodon equestris. The sequence goes on along the minus strand of OY284415.1, from coordinate 47,883,481 downwards.
TTGCGACAAATACAGGCAAAGTACATCAGCATACAAACGACGAAATACGTATGCTTCCGAACGACGAATAAAATTAAAGACGAAGACTTAAACGCTACAAACCAACAGACTTAGTTTAAATTTGACTTAGTCTTAAAAATATCAAACAGAAGGTATAATAAAAAAAAATTATATAGCGGTAACAATAAGTGACAAGAGGCGCTCGGTGCGAACCGAACTCCAACGTTTCGAGTGGATTATAAAACATTCAAGCCAACTATGTATCGTAATTTAAGATAACATATGACTCTGCTGCTGGGGTAACTGCGGGAATACTTATATTATTAGGCCTATAACTCGAAAATGAGCGATTGTTCAGCATAAATATGGCCTTATTTCAATTACACATCAATGACTACATTATTCAAAGTATTGCTTATTGGATTCTACAGCTTTTTGCCATCTTTCTGGTACCTTGCAAAGAAAACGCCGTTCATCCATTGATACCAAGAAAGAATGAAGTCAATTTTTGATGCCTTCAGTTGATGTGAACCGTATTTCTGCATTGATCGAAACAATTGACAATCAGAAGGGGCCAGGCCTTCCTACCAAACTTCCCATCCACACTTTTGAAATTGTTTTCAACCCATGTAGCAACATGAGGATGGGCGTTGTCATGATGAAAAATTACACACTCGTGTCTAGACGCATATTCTGATCGTTTTTCTGCCAATGTACTCTTCAAACGAATCAATTGTTGGCGGAACAATTACCCCATGATTATTTCGCCAAGATTTAACAGCGCCTAATATATCACCCCTCTGATCCCACCAACAAAACACCACCTGGAAATGTTTCGTATTTCTGACATGCATAATCGTCTTTCGATGTCACGATGCTTCAACTGATACGGCACCTAGTTTATCTGCTCTTGTATGAATACTTTCAATACAAGCAATACAATAAAAGCTTTCATGATGCTTATTTGATGACACTTCTTAAGTTTGGCATGAATCTTCAGTAACAGATACCACAAAATCTCGTCTTAGAACTTTTTTCTTAATTACCTTTTTTATAGTGTCGAAACGAGAACTCGCATTTTTCAAGGATGGAGTAAGTTCTCCATAAGCTTCCGACATCATTCGATAACTTTCAGCAGCACTTTGGCATAATTTACCTTGCAAATGTTTTCCGAGAAAATCCCAAGGACTAGAGTAGTGGATCGACTAAAAGATTACCGAAAAACTTCGATATGGATACTGATACAAGGTTTCAGATACAAATTCCCATTACTGCCCATTCACCGGTATTATATTTCCTGGTGTTTTCTCTTTAAACATTCTCTAAACGACTTAATAACACCCATTATGACCTGCTATGCGAGTTGTGGTTCCAACCCTTTCATACCCGAATTAATTGGGGCTAATTTCTTTACAAGGATATGAAGTTGTTAGTCTTGACCTAAATATAAACATCAATTCCAAAGTTTAGAGCTATGAATGTTGCCTCTATGCACATTCGGCAATAGTGGATCAATTCTAAAACACAGACGTACGAGTATTTATACTTTTAGAGCACTTTGAGCGATGACGACCAGGATGACATCGCCCGAGTTACGTACTTGTACGACTGTACCCATTGAGTATGATATTGCTGGCATTGGTGTACTTGGTGGCTTGTTTACAAGTTAAGCACAAACCAAGCCAAGCTCCACTGCTTAGATCAAAACCCAAGCTAAGCTCCTGTTACTAGCCGTGGTGAGTTTTATGTTTCCTTTTGTGCGATATTTGTATATCCTAAAGTACTTGTAATCATTTATGTTCATTTTCTATATTCCTAAGCTAAGATATTCATTTCGTGATTCGTCTACGAGAGGGCTAAGACCAGTAATTTTGAATAAAAATATTTCTAAAATAAATCTAAGTGTTTTATTACATATAACTCCCGCATCGGCCTTTTGATCCCGATTCAACACAGCGGCGTGTTTTGTCAAACCAGTATAGCTCTTGAAGCATAGCAACATAACATAATCAAGACATTAAGTAAGTAAGTAAGCTAGTGATGGTGGATGCTTATGCACAGCCTCTATTACTAAAACTGTTTTTTTTGTATTGCATCCAACTGAAAGTTTAATAGTGACATAAGTCCGGTATAGTGGACATTTTATGACAAGTGAAATATGTAGATTTCGGCCATGTTGTTTTGGTGAATCCTGTCAAATCTGTTGTTCAGTTACTGATGCCCAATCACCATAGCAAGTTATTCGATTGAACAGCACGCCCAAATAATAAATCATTATTTTCAAAGTGATAGAATTTGTTAATATCTGATACAAAGCTTTTATTTATTCCATTTCAAGCCTTTAAAAAAAAAAAAAATCTTATTGGGCATTATTCAATTATTTACATATGGGGCATAAAAGTTAGGTTCTGAAATTTGTTCATATTAGATCCAGTTGTACTTCTAGTAGATATGAATACGAACACATAATATTTTTTTTATATGATGTGTATTTGTCAAGTTATGGGCTTCTAAAGAATCGTCTATATCAAAATTCGTATATTTTGGAAGAATTTTTTCGTATTGAAAAAAATTACAATAAATTTTCAAATTACCCGATTTGCATCAAAAGTTTCCTGCTCTTTTTAAAAAAGAAATCAATTTCCCAAAAAAAAATTTAATGTTCAAAACCGGAAGTAAACATTTCGAAACAACATTTTGGAAACTTCGACCAATTTTATTTTAATTTTTCTTATTTCAAAATATAGCTTAGAGTATATATATAATACACCAGAAGTTTTGAAATGGGATCTGCATTAGTTAAGGAGGTAGGCAAATTAATGTATGTATTACATGTAGCAGTAAGTATGATGTTAGGCGTTGGTTTATGTCGGTTAATATGCGAATTATGAAATTAAAATACGACAGTATTAACATTTATCATCCTGTTCATTTGTGTTGAAGCTCTAACAATAATTAGGGGTAGTTACTTTTAAATAAAAAGAAATTAATACTTTGACAAAATTCATTTAAATAATGTAGAAATATTAGTAGGAAGAAATAAAAAATAATTTTACCTGTAGTTTGTCAAAAAGTTTATTTCTTCAATTAATAAAGGATTAATTATTTAGTTACTAAATGTTTAATCATTTTAACTTAACTACAAGTTCATTATCTTCATAATTATCATTATATTGTAGTCCGATTTCCACTCTCTTATCTGCCCTATCTTTTAGAATTAATTACTTATGTATCATTTTGAATTTCCGTTATTATATAATTGTTGCTCTGACCTCTTAGTGACTGGTGCTTGACAGAGACAATTTATAGTGGCTCCGATGATCGATGTTTTAATCCAAAAAAGTGGGGATTTTCAGCAAACGTTTAAGTGTGTGCATCTTGCAGGAAACGCCTTTTTTAACGAAAGACCGCCAGTAGCTTACGCAAATAAAGAAGTGCCCTGCAGTCCAACATCGAGTGAACTTTTACAAAACATCCAAGACGAACCATTCATTCAGAACAAATTCAAACATAATTCAACACAAACTGACACAGTAATAGATAACCAAGACATTTTGAAGCAGCTAAAGGAGAAATTTAATGATCCATCTACTTCTGCTTCTATGAAAACTATGATCCTGACCATAGCACCTAAGTCCTGGAGTGAAAATAGACTTGCAGAAGAGTTTGAAACATCCAGGCGACAAGCGAAAAAAGCAAAGCAGCTTGTAGATCAGTTTGGTATTTTGTCATCTCCGAACCCACGTGGTGGTAGTAATCTACTGCTCGAGACCGAAAACTTGGTTAAAAAATTTTATCTCCGAGACGACGTTAGCCGAATAATGCCCGGTAAAAAAGATTTTATATCTGTTAAACAGGATGACAAAAAAAGAACTCACATACAAAAACAATTTCTGATGTGCAATATTGATGAACTTCTTCAGAAGTTCAAGGAAGAATATCCAGACGTACAAGTAGGTTTAACAAAGTTTTTTACTCTAAGACCCAAACAATGTATCCTCGCTGGCGACCCTGGAACATATGTATATGGTATGTGTTTGTACTTAACACCAAAATGTAAAGCTAATGTTGAATAGTGGAGACATAGCTAATCTTACAGCTGGAACTGCTATGGAACTTTCATCTTATAAGGATTGCCTTCGCAAGATGATGCGTCCCAATCCAACAGAGACGTGTCATTTAATGACTGCAAAAACGCCACCAATTGAATGTTGTAAGTCTTGTAGTGGCTTAAGTGTAATTCGTGATAATTTGAAAATCATATTCGATAACAATCAAGTGACAGAAGTGCAGTTTAGAAAGTGGCTTGGCACAGACCGATTCACATTATCTACTATCTTCTGATGATTTTGTAGATAGCTTATGTGATGCCTTGGATACTCTGAAAACTCATGCTTATATTGCAGAGACACAGGCGCTTTATTTTAAAAATCTTAAGGAGACTATCAATGAAGAAGAAATACTCGTACCATGTGATTTTGCAAAAAATTATAGTTTCGTTTTCCAAGATGCTGCCCAATATTTTCATTGGAATAACGACCAAGCAACACTTCTGACTTCGGGCCATGTGATGGTTTTGGGGGAAACCTCAAACGTTTAGCGACGCGTGCAAGTCTACAATTAACTGCAAGTAATTCGTCTCATCAATGCAGTTATATAAATGGGCAAAATCATCTTTAAAACACACAGCGATTTATTACTACTCCAAAGATGATATTAATCTTGAAAGAATTTTTTTAAAACCCCGGTTTGATTCTGCAATAACCATTTCAGGAGCTAAAAAATTGCATGCCTTCATTCCGACTACGGAAGGTATTCTTGTAAAAAGAACCAGTTACGTCGATGCTCAAAGTATGATTGTAAAAATTATAAAGTAAAATCTTTCTGGATTTATTATTATGTTATTTCATTACATTATCATTTAATTTCACAGCAGTTTTAAGTAGTAGTAGTAGTCGTTTTTAGTAGTTACGGAGATAGGTTAGGGTAAGGGTACCCTAACTTAGAAACTAACAAACAAACATTATTTCTTTATAATATTAACACTAAAATACTAATACTATATGCTAATTTCTACTAATACTATTATACATACTAAATACTATACATACCACAATAATACCAATCGCACCAACCGGCCGACATACACAAACGCCTAACATCATACTTACTGCTACATGTACATACATTCATTTACCTACCTCCTTAACTAATGCAGATCCCATTTCAAAACTTCTGGTGTATTATATTTATACTCTAAGCTATATTTTGAAATAAGAAAAATTAAAATAAAATTGGTCGAAGTTTCCAAAATGTTGTTTCGAAATGTTTACTTCCGGTTTTAAACATTAAATTTTTTTTTTGTTGGAAATTGATTTCTTTTTTAAAAAGAGCAGGAAACTTTTGATGCAAATCGGGTAATTTGAAAATGTATTGTAATTTTTTTCAATACGAAAAAATTCTTCCAAAATATACGAATTTTGATATAGACGATTTTTTAGAAGCCCATAACTTGACAAATACACAATATATAAAAAAAATATTATGTGTTCGTATTCATATCTACTAGAAGTACAACTGGACCTAATATGAACAAATTTCAGAACCTCACTTTTGTTCCTTGTCCGCTTGACGCGAAATGCCCCATATAACAAGGTGGTTGCCTTTATAGAAAATTATTAGCTTGTCCACGTTTTGGTATTCTTACTATGCAATTCCCTAAATGTTTTGTTCGATTTTCTTCAATATGGGCGTATGTTATATTTAGCTATACACTCGTAAGTTGTTCATTTGGTGATTGTTATGAGTTATCATTATTTCCTGATAACGAATCCTTTACTGCTAATAAGTTGAATATTTCGAATATTTATTAAGCCAAGGTATAGTAATTTGCCTGTAAAGCTTCTGGTTTTTGTGGTGTCACTTATAAATTCTTCTTCTTCTTCTTCTTCTTCTTCTTCTTTTCCTTTTTTCTCCAGCGTTGTTATGGTCAGAAGTGTAGGACCATAACCTTCCCACTTAACTGCATTCCTACTGGTCCGCTTGTGGGGTCCGCCGGTTTGACCTCAGAAAGTAGCGGCAGGCTTCCCGGTTTGGGATTACTTCATCGCTGAGGCCAAACAAATGCTGGTGTTTTCGCATTTGTTTGCACCAATTGTTTTTCGGCCTGCCTTTTTTGCGTGTTGAAATTGGAATGTTGATTGATAACGCCTTTTGGACGGGGTTCAAAGGATCTCTCCTTTGAACATGGCAATACCAACTGAGTCGGTCGCGACTCCATCTTGCGATGGTTTCTTTTACGTGGAGGCTTCCTCGGATCTTTGAACTTCTAATTCTGTCACGCTTTGTTACTCCCGCTGTCATGCGGAGCATCTTCATCTCAGCTGCCGTTAATTTGCTCTCATACTTTTTGTGCATTGTCCAGCATTGTGAACCGTATGTGAGCGCCGGACGTACAACTGAAGTGTAGAGCCTTCCTTTCAGCTTAGGGGGCATTTTTCGATCACAGAAGATGGCGGAGTTTTTCCGCCACTTCATCCACCCTACGCTTACGCGATGTTTGATGTCGTCATCACAAGTTGCTTCTCTATTAATCATAGATCCCAGATATTTAAACTTTTCACACTTGGGAAGCACTCTTCCATTCAAGTAAATGTCTGGAATAGGCTGATGAGGGTCAGAGAACGGGCAGCACAGATACTCTGTCTTCTTTGAACTAATACGATACCCGTGTCCCTCAAACATGTCCACCCACATATCAAGTGCTCGTTGTAGGGACGCCTGATCATCACTTATAATGGCCCCATCGTCAGCAAAGATGACTTATAAATTCTGTGCCAATGAAATACGTATGAACTCGTTTCATCGCAAATTTTTTGTATCATCCCATCACCTTATATTGCTTGTTTGACTTGGCCGAAATTAAGTTCGCTTTTCTAGATCATATCGCCTTCCCTTATCCTGAGAATCCTCCATCTCAAATTTCTTGAATTAATTTTTTTCAAAAACCTCTTGTATCATTCCTTCATCTTAAATTTCATTTCCACGTCATTGCCTTCGATAGCAATTCTATCAATCAGACGAAACTCAACCTCCACTTCCTCCAGTTACATTCTGCAAGGTTTATTCAAAAATGGTTTCCACATTTGTGGTGAACTTTCTTCTTCTTCTCTTCTTCTTCTTTGACCTCGTATATGAAGGAGTTAAAATGATGTTTCATCGGAACTTGTACCAATACTGGGCTATAGTCCTACCTACTTTAGATGCAAATTTCTTCTTAAAGCAACACTCGGTTCGTTCTACAGCAAATAAACAAAACCATTAAAATGTCAGTATAATCATATAAAAGTAATTCCAAACTATCATACAATAGAACAATGGTTCCATACATATGTACATATGTCAAAACAAGCTAAGTACGAGAATTGTTTTCCAGGGAATTGCAAAAATCTACAACAAAAGCTTCTGATTTTCGTGAGAAGGTGTAACACTTGAGTGATAAAGAATCCTGTAGTCAGATTGACGACTTTACGACAGACATCGGACAGAGTTTGGGGAGAAACCCTGAAAGTCCAAATCTTTACCAGTATCCCGAAAAGTCGCCAAAAACTGCCATTATCTGAATAACAATCTGGGCGAACAACAGACATTTTATCGAGATAAGAATAAGGATTCTGGTCTTGAAGCAGGCCAAACAAATTCAGATATGTTCATCTAGCGAAATATGAAACTTATTATTGGGAGCTTGAATAAGTTCTGGCTGTTTCTCAACAGATGAAGCTACCTTAACTATGTGCATGTAATTAAGAAGTATTGTAGACAAGCATGAACTTTAGTCTACATAAGAAAATACGAGGGTGGTCCAATAAGTACTTAGCCTCACTGCCAGATGGCGCCAGTATCCCAAAAGCAACTTACTATCGTGTAGAATATTCTAGTAGACGGCTACTGTCAAAATTTCAGCCCGATCGGACTCGTAGTTTCGTTTTGACCGCGTGTGGAAGCGGGAGTGTCCGCGGATTTTAGAAAAATGGAAAAAGAGCAATATCGGTGATTCGATTCTTGTTTTTGGAAGGGAAATCGCGCAGCGAAATCAAAGAGCGTTTGTATGCTGTGTACGGTGACTCTTCTCCTTCGATGGCGACCATCACAAATTGGTTTAACGAGTTTCAACGTGGTCGCACGTCGGTTTTTGATGAGCCACGTCCAGGTGCCCCGAAAACGGCTACCACGGAGGATAACGTGACAAAAATCCACGATCTCGTATTGGCGGACCGCCGATTAAAACACCAGAGATCAAGGAACAGTCGAAACAGTGGACTTCACCCGGCGAACCCGAATTGAAGAAAAAACGACCCCACTTGGCGAAGAAAAAAGTGCTCTTCCACCATGATAACGCACCGGCGCACACCTCCGCCCTCGCCACGGCCAAATTGGGCTACGAACTTCTTTTGTTTCCAAACTTGAAAAAGGCACTCCCTGGGCAGAAGTTTCAGGCGAATGAGGAGGTCATCGCCGCCACGGACGCCTATTTTGCAGACCTCGAGAAAACGTATTTTTCAGAAGTTCGAGCATCGCTGGGTCAAATGTATCGAACTAAAAGGAGACTATATTGAAAAATAAATCGCCATTTCTCCAAAATTTTTGTTTTTCTCTCATAGGCTAAGTACTTATCGGACCACCCTCGTAGTATTCGTAGAAAATTGTATTGCACTGTTTCATTCAACAAAAATCAGCAGCGGAAATACATTACCTTACAGTGATCTTGTAAACGATATCAAGAGATTGATTTCGACACTTGAAAAATAATGATTTTGATGTTGAAGAAAGAAAAATTTGAAGACATTATTATAGGCATTACTTCGTGAAAACTCAAGTCAGACGCATTACAAGTTGATGACATAACAGTTTCGAAATGTTTGAAAGCATTAGGAATGATGTAAAAGACCGTGGGGCAAGCCCGGCATTTCATCAGCATCTCGCTTAAGGCAAATGTCTATATTTCGAAGGTTCCCTTCTTCATTTGGTGGAAGAGCAGGGTGCAGTTTATGAGTTGCGAAACCATCTCAGAAGATCGCTATCCGCCTCAATTTATGCGTTTGAGCCGAACATTGAAGAAAACGACCACTAAAGGAGCAGAGCCACGGCAAGGTGTTTTTTCTACAAGAAAATGGTCGGCGACATTTTGCAAAATCGGTGAAAATCAGTTTGGGAATTCATAAATGTGAAGTCCCACTTCACCCGCCGTATTCATCAGACATTGCCCCTTCCAATTATCACTTGGTCTGTTTGTTGGCTCATGGACTCGTCCTTGGTTGGCCTTAAATGTCGTATTAAGTTAGTCTTGGAACATATATGTATGATATCAAAAAGATGGGAATAGTAATCGGTTATACTTTAAGTGACATGTTTATTACGACTAACTTAAATGATCAATTTTCGCAGAAAAAAAAAAAAAAAACAAGAACATATTCCTAATATTGTACATAAAGCTACGCCGAAAAAGATCTGCGAGGAAAACTAGTCTCACTGGAAGGAATAGAAGGTTGAAGAACCTACCTTTTCAACACGCAGATTGATTGTAGTTTGCAGGATTTTAGGGCTGCTTCAAAGGAAACTAAGTGAGTGTTCAATAACATGCCTTATTGTCGAGAGACGAATTTTGAAAATCCTCTTTGTCTTGCATTTTGCTCTGAACGGGTAGGACTTCATCAAATGTTTTTGTCGAGGAAAAGCATTGTCTCCAACAATGACAAATAGAAGGGTCCTTCCATCACCAACAACTTTGTCGCTTGCAAAGTGATTGGCTGCATTTCAAATAATGTGCCTCAAATAATGCTCTTCGAGCCTTTATAATTATTGTACAATGTTCTGTCTTTTCGAAGGCTTCGGAAGAAAATATGTTTTCCATTCAAAGCATCTAAACAATTTGGAAAAAAATGACTGCAAACTCGTCGACAATCCTATTATTGAAGGAAACGAAAAATAAAATATTTTTTTGTGTTTTTTCAGACCACAACATCCACATCAAAAATGTCCCAAAAAAAATGAGAAAGTAATGGGACGACTGCAGAAAAAAGGCGAAAACAAATCTCTGTTCGTTTGATTGGGCAAGCAGGTAGTACTGAACACTTCGTCGTGGCGTCTGCCAAACCGCCACCGAAGGCGGTTTCTGAACTCGTAGAGTACTGTGAAGCCAGAAAGATTGGACTCATCATCTGTTGCTCAAAACACTGTTTACTTTTGACTTATCATTAACAATGTCAGCTTACAACCAACCTTTGTGACGGCGAGACGACAGGAGATGATTGACCTAACCCTGTCTAATAGGCATGTGAAGGCCACCAAGAACTGGAGAGCCTTACCAGATGCTACGTTGTGGGACTATAGATACATATATCGAATATATCCAAGGGGACCTCCCCCTCGCAACCCAAGCGAAATTCGAGAAAGGGGGACTGGACACGGCTTAGAGAGGAGCTTCAGTAATCCACTCAAGACCAACGTAAACTCATAACAAAGCAATTGGTGGAGGATGCCGTCCATAACCTGAGTAGCGCCATCACCAACTGCGAACTCGCATGTAATGTAAAAAATCTCCCTGCAGGAAATGGTTCCCTGGTGAAACGCTGAGCTGGGAAGCTAGAAGTCTCCTGAATAGATCGCTTAAATCGAACTCGGAAGATAGCTGAAATAAGTATCGATCGAAGCAGAAGGAATGTAAAAAGCTTATTCCTAAATCTAAGAATGATTCCTATAAGAGATCAGTGCTTTCACCGAGTCTAAAGCGGGAACTCTTAGTTTGCTGCTTCCGACTCATTTCCCGGGATATCAAACTCTTTACACACTCCTTTAATGATAACTTCGACTGAAACGATGAAACCAGCTCGGTGTAGATATATTGCGCCACGCGTGGCAACGACTGAGGCCATTGTATGTATCTTTCAAGTCGCCAGGCACTGATGGCATATACCCTGTTATGCTGCAAGAAGGTACTTCCTATGTTGAAAAGAATTTTCACTGCAAGCTTTGCTTATCTTGGTGCGCAGTTAAAGTAGTCTTTATTCCCAAAATAGGGAAAGAAGATTGCTCACCCGCCAACATCCTTCTTGCTGAAAGCATGGAGAGACTAGTAGAGTTGCACGTGCGGAAAGTTGCCTTTCGAATGAAACTTCTGAGATGCAATCAGTGCGAAACTTAGTTGGGAGAATTGAATGCGCACCCGAAAGGAGAGAGTACGTACTGATCCTTTTCGACGTCATTGAGAAAGTTTTTGATAACGCTACTTTCGACAGACGGCATGGCGAAGATTAAGCACTGGTTTTGTGGATCAAAGCAATGCTGGTGCACAAGATAATGATCGCAGATGCAGGCCTCGAACAATGTGTCAAGTCTGGAGTAAACAGGGGCTGCCCGCAAGGTGGCGTCCTATCTCCGCTGTTATGGTGCATGGTGGTCGACTCTCTGCTCGATGCCCTCAATGCCTCTGGAATCTACCCAGGCCTATGCGGATGAAGTGGCTGTTCTCTCTGTCGGCTCGTGTTTAGCGAATTTGATCGAGGATTGGTGCACGAATGGTAAGACGATTTTCTCTTCACGAGAAAGAGGAAAAATACTGGCATTACTCATCTGGTACTAAAAGGTGTTCTCATCCCGATATCCAAGGAAGCTAAGTACCTGGGAGATACGAGTAGTAACCTTCAATGGTCAAAGCATGTTGAGCCAAAAACCACCAAAGCTCTATCAGCTTTTTGGCAGTGCAAAGGTGCTTTTGGCAAGACATGGGGGTTGTCCCCGTAAAAGGACCTCTGGATCTACACGGCACAATAATCTCATATGCATCGGTTATCTGATGGAACAGGCCAACACGCAAATAAGTCGTGGCCCCTTTCACCAAACTCCAAAGATCGGTATGTCTCAGCTGTACGGTACCAACACATCGAGTGCTGCTCAAGATGCTATGATGAATCTTCCTATTGCGCTATAATTTCACAGCCAAATTTCCATGGCGTCAGGACTGGCTCTGTTCAGATACTGGACTGTCTTCTCATTTTAACAGATAGCTCCAGGACTGGGCGGGGATCCGGCGCTGGAGTTTTCTTTGAGCACCAAAACATTCGACTGCACTGCACTGCAGTGACAGCCAACCTGCACTCAGACCTACATATGTCCAACCCTCTATCCAGATCCAAATCAGTGCATGAACTCAAGACCTTTTTGAACAAAGTCGGAAGACTAAATGCAGGTCACTCTGGGATCCCAGAAAATGAGATCTCCGATGAGCTCGCTAGACGAGGCAGTGAGGAGAATTTCTTTGGATCTGGACCGGCCTTAAGTCTACCTGGTTCCACGGTAAAATCTCACATAAATGATTGGGTCGTTGATGGAAGGAATATCCAGGACGTAGGAAGACTAAACGCGTATGTCCTGATATCTGCAAGAAGTCCGCAACATTCTTCTTATCCTTAAGGAGAAATGATTGCAGAAGGCTTGCGGACGTCATTACGGGCCATTATACTTTTGCTAAGCACCTCTAAGTGCTTGGCATCAGTGAGACACTTACTTGTGCTGCATGTTGCGAGGAAGATGACACAGCAGAACACTTCTGTGTTCGCCTTCGCCGACGTCATGTGTGCCGAATCTCTTAGCTCTATATCACTGAAGCTCCCCCTCATAGGGAAAGTACAATAAAGAAAGATGTCTGTCTGATAGCACAATGGACCAATATTTGCATCTGAGAGCTCCAACAGATAGTAGAAGCTTCCAAGAAAAAAAAAAAAAAAAACAGGTAGTAAAAATAGGATTTTCAAAAATTGGATAGGAACACATTGAAGACGTCTTGGCACAAAGAGAACGGACATCTTTATAATTAGAAAGCGATCGAAATGTCTGCAACCACCACAAATTGCCGAAATTTTAAGCGTGAGACCATATGTCCTCCATCTTCGCAATCCGACGAAGCAAAGACTTTTTTACTCCGGAGTTACTGTAGCAGCCCATGAAAGACATATTCAGCGATGAATATTTTAAGTAAAAAATGAAAAAAACGTTTTCCGTGGTGGAAAGGATTCCCCCACAGCATTATTTTTGAAGAAACAGTAACAAATGAACGAAAGTTATTACATTCATACGTAAATAGTTAAGAAAAGAGGCTTTGTCATTCACTTGAATTTCTTTAGAAATAAAACTTAATGAACTTGGTCGATTTCTATATTTCCTCCACGTTTTTTTTCTTTCGTTTTCCCGTAACTTCTTTGCACACATCTAACACGCTGACGACAATCTCTTCATATTCACTGCAATTAATGCACTATTTAGCAACTTATAGAGATGCTCTGAATCCTAAAAGCAAGAAAAAAATTATAATGCTTTTTAAAAAGGGAGTTCTACTTCATCCCTCCGATACATCAGAGAACTCTCAAACCCCTCGCCACATGAATAAAAGTCGAATGAGGAAATTGAAAAAAAAGTCAGGCCTTACTTGAGGCCGCATGTGATACCGCCGCCGCGCCGGTCTCATGGGATGAAAAACGAAATTGAAAGTACCTCGTGGGTCGCAAGGCTGCCGAGAGTCATAAGATTATAGTCGACAAAGCGTCGCCATCGCGGCTCTAAGATTTTCTATACTTTCAAAGAGATTCACATCTGAATGCAATTATAGTGCGGTTTATGGCTCTGTAGCTACAAACAAGCAATGAAGTGTGGTAAGGTACACTATAGTGGCGCCATAGGGGCACCATAAATACGAGCTTTCCTTGCATTGCTTCACGCAAACCGGGTTGCGCCGTAGATAGCACTTCTTATTGATCGTTTCGATTGAAAGACCCATTCGACTGCACATGCCGATTTCTTAGGAAATGCATAGAACGCCTTCCTGAAACGATTAAAAGTTATTTTTAATCCAACCGTCATCACTTTCAGACTCATTCTAATAGTTTTGCATCATTGATCTACATCATATTTCAAACCCAACGTTTTCATAGGCTTGTGTGATAGTGATTCGATGAATATTTTGTTCGACAAGGTTCTCGTCGTCTTCAACTGTTCACTGCCAGCCGTAACTAACATGGCTTCGATAAACTTTGCTACATTTTATTCCACCTTTTAGCATAATTTAAGTAAATCTTTTAACCTATTTTGTAGAGAAATAAATAATTGCCGACCGTCCCATAATCAATTAGTTAAGCAACCGGCTTGGGTTACAATGTACGAGTACAAATAGTTTTTCGACATATTTGCCAACACAATAATGAAACAAGCGTGCGAATCGAATATTTATTTCCTTTAAGTTGGCTGTTTTGTGAAAGATGTCTATAAAACTCTAGATGTAGTGTGTTTAGACCTCTCAAGCGCCGATGTAATTAAAGTTTCCGTTGAAATTAATCATGAAGTATATGTCTTTGTATGTGTCTACAAGTTGCATATGTTTAATGTTGGAATGTTTGTAGAAGAATTTTCTAATCTTTTAAAAAATGAAAAATCCAAAAACCAAATTATAGTAGGTGATCTCAATATAAATATTCTGGATAATAATGAAATTGTTTCAAATTATTTGGCATTATTAGCGTCACACGGCTTGGCTTCCTTCATTAATGAACCCACTAGGCCTGCTTCTGGTAGTTGCCTGTATCATATTTATGGCAGATTTAAAAGCTTCTCTGTGAGCAATTGCGAACAGTGTGTTCTAGATTTACATATAACTGATCACTCCATGGTAGGACTCGTAATAAATGAATTAAAATCTACAAATAATAGAATGACAAACTTGGGTGTAAAGAAAATGAAAACTAATGTCAGAAAGCTGAGGAACATTCTCATGTATGAATTTTGGGACGATGTCTACACCAGCAAAGATGCGTCCACTGCTTACACAACGTTTATTGAGTGCTTTAGACAGCACACTTTAAATTGTTCTACTTTTCTACCCTAAAAAATTCTAATTCTTGTGGAGTTGATGCCATAACCAGTCTTATGCTCAAAAAAATTGCTAGTTTTGTGATAGATGTGTTGGCAGATATTTTCAACAATTGTGTTATTGAAGGCGTCTTCCCGGAAGCTTTCAAATGTGCAGACGTTCTACCTCTGCTCAAAAAAGGTGCTGCTACGGAAATCTCCAACTATAGGCCAATTTCACTTCTTTCTGTCCTTAGTAAACTTTTCGAAAAATTGATAAAAAGCAGAATAGTGAATTTTCTTAACTCAACTAAGTTCTTCGTTCCTGCTCAATTCGGCTTTCAAAAAGGGAAATCGACCGAGGATGCCCTTTTACAATTTTGCTCTCAAATAATGGCAAACCTAGATCGGAAAAAAATGTACCGCAGGCTTATTTATCGACATTACTAAGGCTTTTGATATGGTTAGCCATAATATTCTAATAAGGAAGTTGGAAAAAGCAGGTTTTCGTGGCTTCATGCTTGAATGGTTTAAATCGTACCTTCAAAACCGTTCACAAAGTGAAATTGGACGAAATTAGGAGTGAAATCATGCTCAACAATTTGGGTGTACCCCAGGGCTCGGTATTGGGACCAATCCTGTTCCTAATTTACATTAACTCGCTATTTCTACTTGACTTTAAAGGCAAACCTACTACATTTGCCGACGACGTGGGTTTTCCCTATGGTTGCAACAGTCCTTTGGATTTGATCTCTGACATTAACTGGGACCTTTGTTTACTGCGCAACTGGTTTGCCCAACATAACTTGGTAATAAGTAAAAAAACTAAAATAATGCACTTTAATTTGACAGCATTTAACCTCGATGCTAATGTCTATTTTCATTCATCAGATTGCCAGAGATATACGTTGTCCATCTGCAATTGTCCCCTTGCTCCGTCTATTCCCTCTTTTTGTAATGACTTAAGCTGCAGCGATAACTACTTCTTAATCGAAAACATTGACGAGTTTAAATATCTACGGCTTACCATTGACTATAAAATGACTTTTTTAAATCAAATAGACTATTTAAAGAAATATTTTCGAAGCACAATTAGACATTTCTTCTATCTAAGAAAGATCTGCTCTAAAGAACTTCTCAAAATGGTATATCATGGCATTTGGGATTCTAAGCTGCAATATGGAATCACGTGCTGGGGTGGTGTATACTTTAGTAGAATCCGAAACTTACTAACGTTGCAGAAAAATGTTCTGAGAAAAATATGTGGGAAACCAAGTAAATATCATTGTTATTCGTTATTGTGTGACTTGAAAATTCTTCCTGTAAGGCATTTATACTGTTTTAAAGTTCTAAAGACTTTCTTTATGAGGTCTGGAAACCGTAATTTTCGTCTGATCTCGTCTCATAACCTACGTGCGAACTTCTCCAATTTGTTAATTGTTCCAAAGTTCCGTACCACTGCCTATCGTAATTTTTACTCCATCTTATCCATTCGACTATTTAACAAGCTTCCTCGATCACTCAGGACAATATCAACACCTGGACTTTTTATAAAGCAAATAAAGAGATGGCTTTTGAATTACAATTATGCGAGCTTAGAATTTCTTATTACTGGCTCCAGTTTTTCATCTATTCACTGACATATTGGTATAATTGTTTAATACTTTGTCTCTTCAAAAAATTCCCTTCTTTTTTCTTTCATTTCTTTCTTTGTATTTTAGTTATTAATTTATCTTAAGTCTCAAGATGCTGTCATTGTTTTTTTCTTCCTTTTTCTTCCTATTTTTCCTCTTTTTGTCATTTATTTATGTGTTAGGTGAGCCTCGTGCAGGGACGGGTTAAGAATATCCCTGCAGCGATACCCATCGCTTGTCGTAAAAGGCGACTAAACAAAGGTAAACAAAAATCACATCTAGGCAATTTAGAAAACACCAAGGTGAGCCTAGGGACACATATACCACCATTAAACTGCCCCTCAAGTGTGCATGCAAATCAGTGGGTTGACACGACTGGAGATCACCGGTCTTGTAAGAGTAAGATCAATCAAAAAAAAACTAAAAATCTGGAGCATGCCCGTGTCAAAAAGGAGGGGAAGAAAGAAAACGGTCAAACCGTAGCATTATGGAAAAGAACGCTAAAAGGAAAAGCACTACCCCGCCAGGCAATACTAATGGTAGTGATCCTAGGACGAGCAGCAATGCTCGGGTCAGAGCTATAGGATTTCCGGGGGATAGCAAAGTAATGCAACGGCGTAAGCCACACTTAAGAGTCGCGAGTTGGAACGTTGGAAGCATGAATGGGCGCAGTATGAGCTTGAAGAAATGATGGTTAGAAGGCGAGTAGACATCCTGTGCGTACAAGAGACGAAATGGCGAAACACCGGTAATCGGGCACGTTTCTTGGACGTTAAAACAAAAGCCTACAAGATGTTTTACTATGGATTGGAACAAGGAAAAAACGGAATCGCCCCCATCCTTGCGGCAGAGTTACTTGGCAACGTCTTAACCATTTCAAAGTCCAGTGACCGTTTGATGGCTCTCAAATTGGTGATGCATGGTTAGGTGTGGAACATCGTAAGCGCATATGCCCCTCAAGTAGGATGCGAACAAAAAGAAAAAAATGCATTCTGGCTAGATTTCCACAACCTTGTCAAAATCATCCCAAAGGAAGAGCTTTTGTTTGTTGGGGGAGATTTAAACGGACATGTCGGGAAGACAAGCGAAGACAATGAAGGCTACCACGGAGGGCTGGGATACGGCACCAGGAACTCTTCAGGTGAAGATATCCTAAACATGTGCAAGTCGTACGGTCTTATAGTGCTAAATACCATGTTCGTCAAACAAAGCCGGCACCTGATCACTTATAGCAGCGGCGGAAATGAAACTCAAATAGACTATCATTTGGTATCCAGTTTCATGAAGCCACGAGCTAAGGATTGCAAAGTGATCCTGGGAGACGCGATCGCCCCTCAACACCGTCTCCTCTTGACTGAATTTTTTTATGGATGCGAGAAAGAAGTCAAAGCAGCAAACGAAGGTGTCTGAGAGAGTCAAGTGGTATAAGCTGGATAAAGGAAAAGGCGAAGTTTTTATTACCAACATGGAAAACTACCTCTCTTCCATTATCGATGAGGTCGGTAATGAGGAGTGCAGAGCACAAGACATGTGGGATTCCCTACAACAATCTGGCCTGGAGAAAGCCAAATCACTGCTCGGAACATCTAAAGGCCCCTGCCAACACGCAAAAGAAACCTGGTGGTGGACAGACGAAGCCAGAGCAGTGATACACGAAAAGAAAATGGCTTTCCAAGCTTGGTCAAAGTGCTCTTCTACTAGTAGAGAGGAAAAAGCTCGCCGTGAAAAGGTATATAGATGTTGCAAAGGTATCGCGAAGAAAAAATGCGTCGAATTCAAAGCGAAAAGCATGGAAGGCCTCTATCAGGAGTTGGAAGCAATATCGTCTACCGCGTCTGACAGGAACCAGGCTACCCAGGAGCTTCGACAAAACAATTTGAACAAAGGAGCAAATATCTTTAAGATAGCCGCCCAGAGAAGAAGAAATGCTCAGGAGATTCGTTACCCAAAGTTTATTAACAATGCTGAAGGCCAACTCCTTGTGGAAGACGAAAAAATTCTCCACAGATGGCGACAGTATTGCGAGGAACTTCTGAACGAACAGTTTCCCCGAGTGTACTTTCCAATCATGCCGAAATATCCGACATCACAGTCGAAGAAGTTCGGTTCGCGGTTAAAAACTCCAAGAAAAGAAAAGCTGTTGGGCCGGACGGGATACCCTCTGAGTTCTGGAAAAAGATGGGAGACATCGGGTCTAGATGGCTCATGGTTCTTATCTCCAAACTTATGAGAGGCGACACTATGCCTAATCAATGGAGGGAAAGCTACCTTCTTCCATTGCACAAAGGAAAGGGTGATACGCGAAATTGTGATAACTACCGTTCTGTCAAGCTGATGTCGCACACCATGAAGATCGTTGAACGGGTATTAGATAGCCGATTGCGGAAAATAATACGACTATCTGATGACCAGTGCGGGTTTGTATCGGGTAAATCAACAACAGATGCAATCCAAAGTATAAGGATCGTGATGGCAAAGCATTGTGATTCGTCAAAGGACTTGCATATGGTGTTGGTTGATTTCGAGAAGGCCTTTGACCGGCAACCAAGCGATCTTTTATGGGTAGCGCTAAGACAAAAAGGAGTTCCAGAAACCTACGTGCGAGTGATTATGGACATGTACGAGAAAGCAACGACAAGAGTAAGATGCACCGCAGGAGTCACCGAAGAGTTCGCAATCAAAGTCGGTGTACACCAAGGGAGCGTCCTCAGCCCACTGCTTTTTATAGCAGTCCTTGATTGCTTGCTTGAAGGAAAAGTGACGGACCCCAATGTGCACCAGCTATTCTTTACTGACGATGGGGTCATTATAAGTGATGATCAGGCGTCCCTACAACGAGCACTTGATGTGTGGGTGGACATTTTTGAGGGACACGGGTATCGTATTAGTTCAAAGAAGACAGAGTATCTGTGCTGCCCGTTCTCTGACCCTCATCTGCCTATTCCAGACATTTACTTGAATGGAAGAGTGCTTCCCAAGTGTGAAAAGTTTAAATATCTGGGATCTATGATTAATAGGGAAGCAACTTGTGATGACGACATCAAACATCGCGTAAGCGTAGGGTGGATGAAGTGGCGGGAAAACTCCGCCATCTTCTGTGATCGAAAAATGCCCCCTAAGCTGAAAGGAAGGCTCTACACTTCAGTTGTACGTCCGGCGCTCACATACGGTTCACAATGCTGGACAATGCACAAAAAGTATGAGAGCAAATTAACGGCAACTGAGATGAAGATGCTTCGCATGACAGCGGGAGTAACAAAGCGTGACAGAATTAGACGTTCAAAGATCCGAGGAAGCCTCCACGTAAAAGAAACCATCACAAGAAATATAGAGCGCGACCGACTCAGTTGGTATTGCCATGTTCAAAGGAGAGATCCTTTGAACCCCGTCCAAAAGGCGTTATCAATCAACATTCCAATTTCAACACGCAAAAAAGGCAGGCCGAAAAACAATTGGTGCAAACAAATGCGAAAACACCAGCATTTGTTTGGCCTCAGCGATGAAGTAATCCCAAACCGGGAAGCCTGCCGCTACTTTCTGAGGTCAAACCGGCGGACCCCACAAGCGGACCAGTAGGAATGTAGTTAAGTGGGAAGGTTATGGTCCTACACTTCTGACCATAACAACGCCGGAGAAAAAGGGAAAAGAAGAAGAAGAAGAAGATTTATGTGTTAGGTGAATGCCAATTGAATAGGCTAAGCATTCAGCATCTTGTTGTGTTTCATTTTTTTTTTCAAGTTTGCTCATTCTCTGCATAAACGACTTCTTTCGGCAACTCTTGCACTAATTTCGCCATTCCAAATACCCCAACCACCATCGCCTCTTTTCACAATTCACAATGCAAATTTTCATTACAAATTTTTTGGACACATTTTCAGTTTTACAATCCTATAATTATTTTGAATGATAAAACAGTCGACATTGCGTCTGAAGCCATAGGAGAACACGCATTTAACTTTGTAGATTTATTCCAAAGAAGATAGCTCGCAAGGGTGGAAATGCCTTATTATCTGCTTTGAATTGTCCCCAACTAGGTTACCAATAGGAGATATAATACAGACAAGGAATTGAATCCGCTGGAGCACTAAAAGTTCCGTGCTGGGTCCCCTTTTCATAAAACCTTATGTGCGACGGCGTTTCGGGATTCAGAGATCCAATATCATCAGGGAAGCTATTAAAGCATAGAATATCGTAAAGGTTTTAAAACACATTCAATTGCCCACATCAAGCAGTGGCTTGTATCGAGATGTCTCGAACTGTCTGACTACAAAACGGAGGCCATTTTTATCACAAGCAGAACAACTTTGTACTCGATAACATGCTGCGGTTTAAAACGCATGCGGAGTGCGAGAACAAAAGGCGTCACCGCTACAAACGGCACCCTTCAGGGTACTACTGAGGGGATACACAAAGAGGACACTACCTATATCTATTTATCACATACGTGGCACCAGGCTGGGTAAAAGCTTTCAGAAGAAAAGTATGACGGCTTTCGGGGATAAGCCAGTTATCGGACGATGCAAGATGAAGCCGCATTTGTTATTGCTTGAATGATTTCGTTTACATTCTGGCAGATGAGATGAAGAGAATTCATCGCAGGAGGCTGTCCATGTCAACTGAAGCTGACACGGTAAGTAGAATCAAGGAAGAAAAAGGAGACGCTAAATAGTTCGATGGCAAATTCGGTGGAATGATAACACTAAGTTCTTCCCCGATCACAGAGGCTATCGCAAATATCTATATCGACTTTGTAGAGTTGGCTCGGTCACTGCACGCGTTCACTTCGATCACCAAAAGACGAGTGCAATCTCTAGTGCTATTGATCGGGATCATGCATGCACACGAGACAACCAGAGAGATGATGTGTGAAAGTGGAGCTGCACTATTTACCAACTGTTCGCCCACGGTATGCTCTCAATCATCACATACTTACGCAGGTTCCGGGATACATTGTTGATGGTAAAGCTAACCTGATACTCGCTGTATTACTAATATGCTACAGACTTGATGCTGAAATCACCACTTTTTGCCTAGAGTGTCTAAACCAGAAGAACGATGTCATGCATGCGATCGTAGACCATATACTTACGCTTCATGAAATGGCGAGGCACTGTACTGGATTCAGCTTCACTAACTACATGAATGGTGGAAGAATACTGGATGCATGTCTGCGTACTAGTAGGAAACGTCCAATCAGCATGCTGGGTTAGGCTTCATACGGAGACGCAAACCTGACAAGCCCAGAAGGGTATGCGAATCGTGCATGCCAGCGATCACTGAGGCAATGGACTCCTATCCTCAATAAAACTCAAACCTAGTATCTGGAGGTATATACAGACCACCCTCACCCTGTCTATGGGGAATAATATACGGGCTTGATCCTCCAGGTGGGGGCAATATTCACTAAATGAACAAACAATAAGAACTGGATACCAGTTCTCCTCCGCTCTTAAGAGCGCAATAACCTTGAACTAAGACCAAAAGAACCCGAGTAAGATGGATTAATGAACAACCGTAAGGATAGAAGTTATCCAGGTGCACCCATAATAGCGGATATCTCCCCAAGGATTCGGGAGGCCCCATCACTCATTCCAAACTCACCGGCAGCTCGGAACGACACCGACTCCTACGGCCCATTGACTGACTGGTTGGACTGAGCATGAGTGGTGCAACCAAGGGAGGTGACACCGACGATGGCGCGCCACGGTAAATCGCCTTCTGCCAAAAAATAATAAGAAAGAGGCATGCCCGAAAGTTGTGCAAAGAGGCTGACACAGCCGAAGGCACGAAGGGTAAAAACAAACCTCTGGGCAAAGCAGTTAAGAGAATTAGGTCGGCGGAGGTATCCCCTACCGGAGCCCATCCGTCTCTCTCATCTGCATCCCTTCTTGGCGGCGCGCAGAAAGCGTCGGCGGCGGTAAAGGCTGCTGCAGACGGCACAAGCATGCCAGCACTTTCGGAATGCGCCTCTAAGTGAACAGGACATCGAACCGAAAAAGGTAAGAGCGCTCGCAAGCGGAAGACGGCCGCCGGGGACAGCCTTGCTGGAGAGAGATTATATGATGTCTCCGAATCCGTCGTGGTGGCGGGTAATCGGAGTCCAAAGATCAAAGCAAAAACCTGAAGATGGAGAGAACCAAAAATTGTTCTTTGGAGACGGGTACTTCACACAACAAAACTCTTCCTCCGGAAAGGAGATACCAGTGGCCGTAAAGAGTCGATACAAGCACTTCTCCTACGAAGAAGGAGCTATCTCCTCTGAAAATGTCAGGATAGGGAAAACTGGCAAGGACAGCAGACTGACCTACAAAGAAGAAGCAATCTCCTCTGAAAATGTCAGGATACCAGTGGCCGTAAAGAGTCGATACAAGCACTTCTCCTACGAAGAAGGAGCTATCTCCTCTGAAAATGTCAGGATAGGGAAAGCTGGCAGGGACAGCAGAATGACGAGCGCAGATTGCCAATACTGTGAGAATCGTCTACTGGAGCTAGCTTCAGCAACAGTCTTCTGAATTCAGGTTGAGAGGTCTGCTCAGAGGAATGGCACCTTCGTGGTGAGCTGTTCTCCACAGCAGACATCTGCCTCGATTAGGAGCATGGTGGCGAAAGTCCCTCCCCTGGGAACTACTACCTATCAGGTAGTTAGTCTCCCAAAATTAACGCGCGCCATCGGCTGGATTCCGGGGAAACGTAGAAATAAACTGGATGTGCTGACGCAGAACCCGCGATTTGACACGAGGGCCCGAATTGTCTATTCCTACAAAGAGAGTGAGAGCTCTCTGTAAAAAGAGGGTTTCTCTCCGGTTGTGGGATTGGACAACGGCTCCGTCGAGACCATGAAATCTGTGTACGATTCACGTCGTACTTTGGCCTTGGTAGGATTTTATTCCATTTTGATGTCAAGTAGTCGAAGGATGGAAGGTTCACTGCAGTCTAAATCTATGATTTTTACTCAGATCAATCTACAGCATTGCAAGGCTGCTACCGCTCTTCTCAGTAGTAGAATTACATGCAGTAGTACAAATCATCACATTGTATCCATTCAGGAACCACGGGTGTGGAATAAACTCCTGTGTGGTCTTGGTGGTATACTTGATGCTACGATTCTTTATGATGAGCGATCCAAAAGGCCTGGGGTCCGTCTCATTGTATCGAACACAATATCCGCAACCAAACTTGGTCCATACGAAAGGACACCCCTATAACTGCGCCAACTATAGAGGAATAAGTCTCCTTAACATCGCATACAAGAAGTTCTCTGCTATACTGTCTGGATGGCTTCTATCAGTGTGGTTTCAGACCAGGTAAATCCACAATAGACCAAATTTTCATACTGCGGTAGATCTTGGAAAAAACTCAAGAATTCCAATTCGAAACACACCTTTTTTTGTTGACTTTAAAGCTATGTCAAGTTTTAACATCCCTGCCAAACTCAGCCGATTGTGCAAGATGACAATGCAGAATTCTCGCTGCTCTATTAAGGTCAGTAGCGAATCAACCGAGACTTTCGATGTTAAAAAAAGATTTAGGTAAGGTGACGCACTGAATGTCACTTTTTCAACATCTTGCTTGAAAAAATCATACGAAACTCACGACCTTAACGAAAACGGATGAGGATGCCCATGGTCGCGTCGACGAGGAGAAGTTACGTCGACGAACTGTACGGGCTATATAGCGGTTTCGGCCTACTACGACGTCTTCGGATTCAACGTCTAAGATGGTTAGACCAAGTAGAGCGAATAGACAACACCATTCCGTCCCGAAGAATCTTCGAATCCAACCCTAAGGGAGGACGCAGCAGAGGACGACTGTGGCGCACACGGATGGAAGGGGACTTTAACCCACTGGGAACAACTGGCAAAAGATCGTACAAGCTGGAAACGTTTGCTGGTTGAGGTTTTTTTTTTTTTGTAGATTGACATTTCCCAATCCTTCTCCCCGCAACCCTTTGTTTGTGAATCTTAGTGGATCCTGATTGAATATCAAAGAAATTTATTAAATCCCATAAAAACCCTTGTTGAATTCAATTGGTTCATTTAAGAGCTATTTCATTCACGCATATACTGATATCTGTATTATTATTATTATTATTACCGCCCATTTGAAACTCGGATGTTTAGAGCCCCGGTGACCACCCTTCACCAAGCCTCATTGTCATGGAGTATGTTCCTTCCATATTTCGCTGTTCTGTCCCATGTCTTCTAGATCTATCTAGAATATA
Source organism: Merodon equestris (assembly GCA_958301585.1). Lineage (NCBI taxonomy): Eukaryota > Metazoa > Arthropoda > Insecta > Diptera > Syrphidae > Merodon > Merodon equestris. Next base: position 47,858,734 of record OY284415.1, on the reverse strand, counting down.
GGTTCTCCCATTTTCGGCGTGGCCTCCCTGGCCGTGTTTTTCCTATATGTTTTCCACTCATTATTCGTTTAAATGTTCGTCCTACACTCCTTTGAATAGTTTCCACCCGGAGATCTGATCGGGAAACTAGTCTACTTCCGGAATATTTTACCTTAGGAAGACCAGCCATATTTAATACCCAAATGGGTCCACGATTTTTGATGCTGTTTTTAGTGTGGTCTTGGTGTAGTGATGTGACTTTTGTCATTTTTATCATGGGGCAGAGATCAAAGAACATTTTAGTGGCATCTTACTACTAGCACTCCGAGCCGCGGGTATATTCTAACCCCTATCCCGCAGGGGGGAGGTATCTCTATAGTTTTTTTTCAAGCAAGCTTTTCATAAAATTGCGACAGAACTTCGTTCACATCTTTCTGCCCATTATCCCAGCGGAAGGCTGTCGAATAACCCACTAATCAAATCCTTGGCAGAAATAAACCCACCAAAGCAGTTACAGTCGAAAAATCTACCGGAAACACGCTCCTCCACCGCAGGGTAATAAAAGAGTTTGCAAACTATCATGAACTACCCCAAAAAATTAATCTTTGGCGCTCAAAAGTTGAACTTTAATGAGCTTCCTTGCACTTTTATTTTGTTTATACAAAACACTTTGTCAACCTTGGCTCCGCGTATTTAAAGCAAAAGAAATATGCAAACTTTTCGGTCATAATTAAATGTCATTAATTTACTGTTGCTAAGTCTCTATCTGATGGATCAGCAAGCGTGGGGATGAAAAAGTTACAGCAAAAAACGGAGAAAAACGTTTCTGTCGTTTTATTAGAATTTTGTCACGAAGCCTGGAACCTTTTACTCGATGGAACGAAGGCCCAAACGAATACTATTTCCCTCACTTTGTCAAAAATAAATTTTAGGAAAGGATAACATCGTAAAACTGTCATTCAAATCAGAAATGTACTTTAAGTTAAGAGAATGGCAGTATGATGGGGTCAGTGCCCTGTGGGTGTCTAAAAGGGATGCAAAAAAAATACATTCCGCGGACACGCGTTCGTCCTTTGCTGAAATGCAAAGGATAGTACACAACTCGAAATGGCATTGCTCCATGCAGACAACCGCAAAATGACCAATAAAGCTGTCCAGTTGCCCGATGCTGTTGTTTGAATATCTTGATCGAGCATGATTGGCATGATTCCATATCGAATGGTTCAGCGCACTGTTCGCTTGGGATTTTATATACATATGTACATATGGAGGCTGAGATACAAGTCGTTATAAGATGTACGCCATTCGCAATTCGTTCGAGGGTAGAATCGCTCATAGCCACTTTAATATGGTCAGCATAAATGGTCAATTGCACGGTCGTTAAACCAACATTTGCAGAAGCATGGCGCTATTTGAGTCTTTAAGGTTAAATTCGCTTAAAGGTTTTAATGAAGTCTTACTCTAGTAACCTTAATCATGTATACTATTATGGTACTTGTTTCGCTAATTTGTATTATACCCCTATTTAACAACGTTCCCCCGCTTAAGACATCAACAAGGCCCGAAATAAAATTTCAATAAAACGTCATTTCGTCGTTCAAGCTAATCCTCTTACATCCTGTCAACCATTCTACATCGAATCTCTTGCAACCCAGCCCGAAGAACAGCCAGCAACAATCTCAAACCTCAATGTCCTCCCGAGAGAAGTAATATTTTTATATTACCATCCATATTTACTGTGACTTTATACCGCCCGATTCGAGTCATAGATCATCATCACCCACACCCGTCCGCATCATCAAAACGCAATCCCATCGGGCGCAAAGCATTAGATTTATGTCTTTTTTTCTACACGCCTGCGGCGTAGTTGTTACACCTCGTCGCCTCGTGTTGGCTACATGAGATACTAAGCTCATGACAAAATCCTAACATTTAAGTAATAAAAGAAACCAAAGACTGCAAAAGCATGGCCGACACAGGGCCGCCACAACGGACGAAGATAACACGAAAAAAACGACAAAAAAAAAACAGATAAAAATGACAAAAAGGAGGGGAAAAGCCAAGTGACTGACACATTCGTTTGTGCGATATTTTACGACGTGAGTAAAATTGCTAGCGTCACTCAAACGGGCGAGCGGACCGCTCCAGCAGGCTCTCATTAAATTCTATGAAAAATAGATTAACGGCAATAAAAGGACAACGACATGAAAGCCAATGTAATTGATGGGGTTTGTACAACTAAAGCAAGCACGATAATACGAGCAAGGAGACCAATTGCCGGTCGGTAGGATTTATTGCACCGCAAATGAATGAGGAGCTGTTCTATAGGTATGTCCGTCCAAACCAGTTACCGAAATTGACTGATTTGAACTGGGTCGAATGACCGACCTAATGGGCGACAAACGACATGTTTACGAACTTCAAATGTTTTGTCGGTTTTGGTAGTCTCATCCCGTCCCCGTCTGGTTGGAAGTCAAGTGAACGAAAAACGTGTCCACTGTCAGATGGATTTTTTATTGGTCAATTACGGTTGGGCAATCAAACTCGGATACTCATATGGGTGCTGTGTTGAATGGACACTTGATGACTTGTGGATTCGCGATTTTTTTGTATAAACTTTCTTCAGTTTTTCCCGATCTACCTGGGTAACCATTTTATCAATCTTAGGAATGAGTCAAATATTTCGCTCTTTATCTATATTGCGTCCTTATTTGGAAGGCACTAAAGAGTCATCCTTCGTATTAGCGAAAATAGTCAATATGTTAGTAGCATCATCTACAGAAGAAGGCAGGCATGTTTTTTTGAGCTTATAAAAGCTTTAATGATATCGTGACTCGTAGATAGAACAGTGAGAATACAGGAAGGCGAAATTGTTTTGTCAAGAAACTTTTGCCATCGAAGTTCTTGTCTTCGTGTGTTTGAAGTAGCAGTGAGTATCCCTACTAATCCAATGAACCCAACAAGTAAGCAAAATTTCAATTTTCCAGCATGGAATAGATGAGAGAAAGTTAAAAAAATGAAGGGAAAATCCTCTCATGCCCAAACATTTTCTTTTTATTTTGGACTTGAAACCTTTGCAAAGTATGTTCCAAAATTGTTGAATGGAAAGTGCTTAGGAGTTGCCAAATAAAAGTAATAATAACGTTAAACCATCATATTCCCTAAAATAAAGCAGACCGTAGGATGAAAGACTCACAAGCATATATTTGATTTAAAGACTCTAGCTGAGCTTGCAATACTCGGAAACTGTGTTAAACAAATAAAACTTTTTTTCAAAACTAAAAATTCCCAATAACCAATTGACAATGATGACATACAGCTCGAAATGTTGCAAAGATTATCTTCGGATCGAACGGTTTGGTTAGACAGTCATGACTGACGAACAAGTACTGAAGCAGAGAAATAAAAATATTTTTAAGAAGTCTAGTGTGGAGTAGATGCATCGACTAACGACGGAAGCCGATGGAAGCCGATGGAAATACGGGCTGAGTACGATAAGTCCCAGTAAGTTTGAGCACAAATTTGACGAGAGAAATCCATAAAAAACCTCATGAAGGGGACAAGAAAGAAGAAGAATAGATATGCCTTCAATACAAGCTGGCTATGGCGACTGACTCTATCTCGATTATGACGCAGCCTAGGCAAAGCTCACAACTTAGACAAACTCAACACGGTCCAAGGATCGGAGAGAAATGGTACTATAGGAGCCATGAAATGATGCTACACCTTTGCATCTTTCCGTAACATAGACCGTATATCTTCAGAAAAGCTCTGCTACTACGAGTTCCTTGGAATCTGACTCCAAGTCCTTCAGAAAACGCTACTCTATATACTGATATTGAGTAGTATGGCGCAGTATTGTTTTACATTCAGAGGGGAACTAAAATCTCATACCTCAACTTCTAATCGATGATGATAGGTCAACATGGGTCAAGAGGTAAGATCAAGCATCTTTTCGAACTGATTTTCACTTTGAAGAACGCGAATCTTTTACTTTGAAGTGCGAACAATAGAGAAGGCACATCTGTAACCTGTCCCAATGACTTGCCATCTGACACAAGCCATGTTCTTAAGTAGCTTACCGCGGGCTCATGAAGCAATGGAAGGAATAAATTAAAATGACTAGTAGCGGTGTCACGTCACTCTCCTTTGGATCCAAGGCCACAGTAAGAGCTAGTTAAGCTACCACCAATATACAGGTTTCGCTGCCAAACTCAGCTTGGCCAATGTAATTAACTTCCTTAACTCCCCAGGTAGTATCTGAAAATTTTAACGATTTTCCTGTTTAACCTATTTTAGGTGACGAAGAGAAGACGAAATATATGCTGTCAACAAGAACGCGGTCGGTCACCCATCACCTAGGACAAAATAAAGTTCACATACCTCGGGGCAAACATAAATTCCACGAATGACATCACTGTGGAAATCCGGCGCAGAATCACCCTCGGCTTCCCAAAATAGCTAGGATCTACATCGTTGTCCCGAAGAAGCGAGGTTATGCTCTACAAGACTCTTATCTTGCCAGTTCTGGTATATGAAGCCGAAAACTGGACGATAGGCAGGACAGCCGAGTTGATCCTTGGCTCCTTCGAAAGAAAAATTCTGCGACGACTATTCGGTCCTGTCTGCGAGGAAGGGGAATGAAGGAGAGGACATAACCGCGAACTCTATGAACTGTACATACAAAGATGTGGATATAGTCCGGAAAGCTAAAATCCGTCCACAACAATTGCTCGGCTACCTCGAACGAATGGACTCCAGATCTCCAGCTAAGAGGGCCTTCGAACTCGAGCCTCGTGTTCGAGAGAGGGAGATCGAACCTACAGTATAAAGACCAAGTGATCGCGAACATAAGCTTGGTCACTCCGACCGGAAAAAGCGTGCCCGGGATGGAAGAGTGTATTAACTCAGGCCTCTTACCATTTTGAAGTAAAATAAGACAAGGGAATTGCCATTTTTTGGAGGGCTTATCAAAAATAAAGCTAAATTTCATACGAGTACAAACCCAAGTTTCCAAGCAAAATTGAATAGCCTTATTCATGTCTTGACAGTTTACTGCTCTGACGTTTAGAATGACAGCGCTGTCATTCTCCAACCACAACTCTCAAAACCACAATTCAACAATGCTTCGATTCATTAAAAGAATTGGCAAACTTATCCGCGATTTGTGAAATATTTACCGCTGAAATGATTATCCAAGCGAATGAGTAATTTAACTGAATCGAGTAGTTTCTATACTACGTAGAAATGCGCCGGTTTTTAAGTCTGCGTCCTTAACTTGGTGAATTATGTGAAAAGTGTTAGGAATGTGTTCGTTGATTGATACGAGAACTACAGACCCAAGATTACCAAGAACGAAAATAGCCAGACGTTGACTGTTAATGACATATGGCCCTAATAACAGATTTTTGTGGCATCAATTGGATGACATGGACATGGAATATACATATGTGGTTTTAGTAAGATGGCGGAATGTATCATACATTGGAGATACCTCGAGGAAAGCTTATTCAACTGTATTATCATACCTTAAAATATAATACATAAATATAATCCGAATTAAGATAATAATAAATTACATTTAATTTTTTTATTATTTTTTTGATCGAGCGGAGCGTAGCGGAGCGAGAGCAATCACCCACTTTTTGGCAATATAGTGCTCCGAAAACGATTTCGGACTAATCTTGTACGCACAAAATGTAGATATCGGCTATAACCACACATGTGTGCAGCATGTCATTCGATAGATCTAGGTCTGTAGATGAGCCATAAATTATCAAATGAAATTGTTTGATTGAACAATAGTGAGAAATAACGAAAAAGAAAAGTGCCATGCGGAGCGAGAGCAAGGTTGATAAAACAACAAATTTGCTCGCTCGATCAAAAATTTTCAGTAGCGGAGTTAAGCCCGCGCATACTGATCAGCCTAGTATTATATACATATAAATTAACGTTATTCATTCCGTGCAGGGACGGGTTAAGAATATCCGAATAGAAGGTAAACAAAAATCACATCTAGGCAACTTAGAAAACACCAAGGTGAGCCTAGGGACACATATACCACCATTAAACTGCCCCACAAGTGTACATGCAAATCAGTGGGTTGACACGACTGGAGATCACCGGTGTTGTAAGAGTAAGATCAAACAAAAGAAAAATTAATGCAAAAACACCAGCATTTGATTGGCCTCAGCGATGAAGTAATCCCAAACCGGGAAGCCTGCCGCTACTTTCTGAGGTCAAACCGGCGGACCCCACAAGCGGACCAGTAGGAATGCAGTTAAGTGGGAAGGTTATGGTCCTACACTTCTGACCATAACTACATCGGGAAAAAGGAAAAGAAGAAGAAGAGGAAGAAGTTGTTATAAGTATAAAAGCAATGAAATAAAGATTAATAACAAAAATAATAGTAATAATAATAATATGATTATTAATGGCCCTTTGTTTCAAAAACTTTACAGCATTGGGTGACGTCCTGCTGACACCAAATATGTAAACATCATTTGGTAATGCAATCCATTCACTGACATTGTCACACCACCATCATTTCTGAGCAACTATGGCCAAAAAACAGCAACAGACTGTCACTTGAAGTAGAAGGAGGCGTTGTTCCATGATTTCTTGTGCAAATATTTTCACCATGACATGGGTCAGAGCAGCGTCGACAAAGTAATACAGTGAGTAAGCAAAACAATCTGATTTCGAAGGATGAGGAACTATATAAAGTCCTGCATAGCGGAATGCATATTGCTGCTACCATAAGCCACCAGCAGCATCAGATGTGCAGATGCAATAATAACTTTATAGAAGGAAGGAACGAATTCTCCATTTCGATGAGAAGAACCACAAGCGAAAGCATTCGAAACGTTGAAAAACATTCTGCAGATTTTTGGCATCAAGGAGTAACATGAACTACAGGTGCAAATTCTGTGGGACTTTCTGGTCCCACTTTACTATTTGAATAAACAGACAACGAAAATGAACGAAAGACAGTTTCCTACTTTAGTTAGAACTTCGAAGTACTCACTGTTCGAATGGGTATGTGTGAATGCACTCAGCTAAATCATCGTAGAACCTTCTTTTAAACTCTCGACCGATGTTTTGAAATCATATTCTCGCATTACGATCGAATTGAATTGGATTGAAGAACTCAGGTTGTGTCACTTGAAGACACTGTGTCTTCGACACAAACCATCTGCACTCCGTCCAGGTTGTGTGAAAAAACAGCATAAGAGCCTACACTCTTGAACCTGTACGAACCCTATAAAAAAAAAATCTGTTGTTTGCAGCCAGTTTGTTTAGTGTATTGTGACATTCCCTGACAGATTTAGAGTTAAAGGTTTACCTCTTTAGCGCTTTAAGAACTGCCTGATTATCTGAGAATATGGTCATCCTTGTGTTAGTGGGTCTCCTGTCGCTGATGCTATGTGCTGCTTCATTGATAGCAAATAGCTCGTCCTGAAATATTGTCATTGAAGAGGGGTGATTTAGTGTAGGCTACATTTTGGTCCTATTACACCAGCTCCTACCTTGCTTCCAGATTTCGACCCATCTGTATACCAATTCCGGGCTCCATCCTTCATCCAAAGGAGGTTGTTGTTCTATGAGTACTTCGTAGTATTTTTTTTAAAGCTTAACTCAGGGGACATGAGATCACTCCCTCGGGTTAGTTCCCATACGTCATCCTCTTTTTTAAGAATTTCTAGATATCCAACAAGGTCTCCTTCTTTGTATTTATAGGTTCTCTGTAAGGTCAAGGCTTGTTTGGCAGCTTCAGTCTGTATGGCAGTGTGTTATTGTGGGATGTTCACAATTGCTTCCATCCCTGCAGTCGGAGTCGCTAGCCTTTCAATTTTATTGATTTTATTCATGGCGCTTTTTTGTTCACATTTATATATATATCTTAAGACTAATTTTTCGGTTTAGCCCCATGTTTTGCCTACGAGTTGTTTTAGGGCCCGTAGAGCTTTGATAGCCTTGGAGTTTGTTTAAGTGTGTATTCCAAGAGAGTTTTAGGTCCAGTATTATTCCTAGAAACGGTACCCTTTCCTTTAATGGAATGCAAGTTTCTTTGATTTTTAAAGTTTGGATATTATTTGTTCTCTTTAGTGAATCGAAGTACCTGTGTTTTGCTGGAATTGATGGAGGGTCCTTATTTCTGGCACCAGTTCCAAGTTATTTTTAGAGCTCTTTGTATGAGGTTTCCTATGATGTCCTCATGTTTTCCTTTTATGATTATGGTTATATCGTTAGCATATCCGATGGCTGTTAAGCCATTATTATTAAGTACACAGACAAGTTCGTCTACTAAAATTGACCATATGCGTGGGGATAAGACACCCCCCTGCGGGCAACCTCTAATAGTTTTAATCACTACCTCTCATACGCCTAATTTTGCCGTTATATGCCTTTCTTTTAGCTCGACGTTTATCCATTTGATAATTAAATGGTCTACTTTTCTTCTTAAAAGTGCATTTGCTAATGATTAATGATTTGACTTATCAAATCCTTCTTCTATGTCGATAAAGGCGCCAATCTCGACTTCCTTAGCTTTCAGGGATTTGCAAAGCCCGTGGCGGTTATTGTAGATTTTCCTTTTTGATAAGCAAATTGCAATTTGTGGAGTAGTGCGTTCTCCAGTGTTGATCTTATGACCAGTTCTATCAGTTTTTCTGTCATTTTCAATAAAAATGAGGAGAGACTGATTGGTCAGTAGAATTAGGGGTTTTCGGGTGGTTTGTTGCCAGTTTGGGTATAAATATTACTCTTACCATTCTGCACTAAAGTGATATATTCATAATTGGTCACAAGGCTAGTTCGGAAAATTTTAACGAGAATAACCTTTAATAACCTTTAGTTTGTTGGGGGAGTATATTAAAAGAGCAGGGAAATACCATCCGGTCCAGGGGCTTTGATTGGTTTGAAGCTGTTAATAGCCCAGTCGACTCTTTCATACGTCATGTATTTGCTTACGTTGGAATTTTTACCCTTGTTTTTTTTTTTTTTGTTTTTTTTTTGTTGGAGGCTTCTACTATCTGTTGGAGTACTCAGACACAAATACTGGTCCATTGTACTACCAGCAGACACCTTGTCTTTTTGTATTTTCCCCGTTGTCCGGAGAAAAGTGAGCAGGGGCTTCAGTGATGTAGAGCTAAAAGATTCGGCACACACTAAGCCGGCCCCTCCGCCGGCATCCTCCTAGCAACATACAGCACAGGTAGGCGTCTCATTGATTCATCAGGGCATACGCGCTTAGTCAACCTGCATCCTGGATATTCCCTCCATCTGTGTGCATTAGACCCAGTCGGTGGAAGCAGGTAGATCTACGAGTTCTAGTGAGTTCATCGGAGATCTCGTTTCCTGGGATCCCAGAGTAACCCGGGACCCATACAAGCCTAAGTGAATTAAGTCTTCCCATTTTGTTCAAAAGTCGCTGAACATGAGCCGACAGAGAGAACAGCAACATCATCCGCATAGGCCTGGCCCATAACAGCAGAGACAAGACGCCACCTTGCGGGCAGCCCCTCCACAAAACCTTTGCTTTGATCCACAAAACCAGTGCTTCGTCTGGCCCATGCCGTCTAGCTGCGTTACACATACTGTCGAAAGTAGCGTTATCGAAAACTCCCTCAATGAAAATGCCTAGTACGTACTCTTTCCTTTCGAGAGCGTATTCAAGTCTCCCAACAAGGTTTTGAAGCAAGTCTCGCAGGATTTTCCTCGCTGATAAGCATGTTGCATGTCCGAAAGTGGATGCCTTCGAAGGGCAACTTTGCGCATGTGCAACTCTACAAATCTCCCCATGCTTTTCAGCAAGAAGGATGTTAGAATGATTGGCCTAAAACGCTTGGCGAGTGAGTAATCGTCTTTCCCTATTTTGGGAATAAAGACCACTTTCACCGCGCGCCAAGGAAAAAGTATGTAGGCAAGTGCCAGGCTAGCAGTGAAAATTCTTTTCAGAGTAGGAAGCAGCATAACAGGGTATATCCCATCAGTGCCCGGCGACTTGAAGCCATCGAAAGATGCCACAGCAAATTCAATGACATCAGTAGTTGCCACGCGTGACGCAATATAACAGTAAACTAAGAGTTTCTGCTTTAGACTCGGTGAAGGTACCATCAGACTTTTTGGGTACATCCAGCCTTGCCGATTTTCCTCGTTTGAGAACATTAACCAACTTGCTGGTCGCGTTCAGGGATTTCACCTCTTCGCAGAAGGACTTATATCATTCTTCGATTTACGAATAAGCTTCTTATATTCCTTCTGGAAGATGACTGGCATCGAAATCTTCCGAGTTCGATTTAAGCGATCTATGCAGAAGACTTCTGGCTACCCTGCGAAGACATTGGAGCTCAGCGTTCCACCAGGGAACCAATTTCCTGCAGGGAGAGTTTTTGACAGGACATGAGAGTTCGAAACAGTTGGTGATGGCTCTGAACGGCATCTTTCACCAATTGCTTTGTTCTGAGCTTAGACAGGGCTTGAGTGGATTTCTCAAGTTCCTCCCTGAATCGCACCCAGTCCGTCTTTCTCGGATTCCGCTTCGGCTGCGAGGAGGAGATCCCACACTTCAATTGGAAATCGATGTATCTTTGGTCTAACAGCGTAACATCTGGTAAGACCTCGAGTTAGTGATAGCCTTAACATGCCTATTAAACAGGGTTAGGTCAATCACTTCCTGTCGTCTCGCCGCCCCGTGACAAAGGTTGGCTGAGTGCCAACATTGTTGATGATAAGGTCAGACGAAAGAATGAAAGAAACGTTTACGAGCGCTCTTACCTTTTTCGGTTCGAGCTCCTGCTCCCTTCCGACGCCGTTTGGAACAGCTCTGGCAGCTTGAGGTTTGTTGTGATCCGAGACCGCTTCGCCTTCTGCGATTAGAGTCTGTCTGTCAGCGTCATCGCCTTTTTCGGCGGTGGTGCCGGCCATAACAGGACCCTGAACACCTCTAGCTCCGTCAGTTTTGGAACCATTTTTACTTAGTAAGCTTTGCAATTTTATCACGAATAGATACATCGACTCCAAAGAGGGTGTCGAATTTTGAGAATTTGGTTGGCCTCCGTTCAAGAGAGTTTTGAAGAAGTTTAAAATTTATCGATTCGGCACCATTCTCAACAGCTTGTTTTTGTCTACCAACTTAACGCAAAATTTCAACCAAATTTCGTGCAAAAATTTAAGGCAAATAGCCATGTCTGTAAATGGATCGAAAAAAAAATCGGAATTGGATCCACTGTATTATCGAAAAATTGTGTTCAGTTATCAGGCTTATTTTTGTCTCTATTTAAAATTATGTGTCAATTGTCAGAATTGTCACATCCACCCAAAATTAAGGAAACCGGGTTACATCCCGAAAAATGCAAAGTTTGGCGCAGTCCGGCGGCTGGTGAAGTCCTCATCAGCAGTATTCGCTGTAGAGCCATGATTTATGACTTTCCCCAGTTGAATGGCTTTAATTCGGCAGAGATGAGATCCCATTAGAATGGCACTACATGCCGTTCGGTAAACAAAACAAGAAAGTTATTGAAGGAAACATTCGATGGTTGCATAAATTCCAATAATCCACCTGTAAATTGTCTGAATTTGTGTTATTGAGTACATTCGGGTACAAATTCTTGAAAAATTGGTCGAAAACCTTGTCCCTCGGATGATATTTTTCGGGTGGCCGTATACCCGAAGTTATGTTGAAAAAAATGTCCAAAATGTATTCTCCCAGTTGAGCCACATTAAATGGCTTGTTAACAAAATTTCACAGTTTTGTTTCAATTCAATATTAGCTATGAATTATGAAGGGTAATCGCAGTGATCGCAGTCAGTAATAAAGCAAAACTGAAATTAATTAAACATTTAAATTCATTTAACCTAATAGTCCGGGAGGTAGCGTTGCAATTTTTCTAGGAATTTTATACCGAATGAATTGTATTTCAAACAGTTGTTTAATGTTCAGAAATCAGTAAAGTGAGCGTCAGTTGTCGCACTAGCGGTGGAGCAAAAGGAGACAGCATGAAAAAGTCATTGGAAAAAAATCTGCTCCGATGATTTTAATACCGAGCAAAAATGTATGAAATTATTGTTTCCATCACATTTAAAAAAAAAAAAATCGTCAGCTGTATTGAGGAGGGGGGGTTATATGTCAGTCACGTGCATGAACCTCATTGAAAATTTGCAAAATAAATTTATTTTATACCTTATGAAATTTATACATCTAAATATTCATACTCTTAAAATAATAAAGAAAATCGTCAGCTGTATTTTTGATGGGGATAAGACCGTCAGTCAACGTGATAAACATTTTGCGCGAGTTATATGCACAACCACCTAAAAGTGCACATCACTGAGAATATTTCCCAGACAACAACCTAGTGTCAGATTTCTGGCCTAGATTTCTGGGAACAACTTTGGGCCAAAACCAAAAGGCTTGGGAACAACCTTTGTATGGCTTGGGAATAAGCATTACGTCAAAAAGACACTGGGGTTATTTATTGGTTCGGCAGAAATTGTAAAATCATAAGCCAGTTGTATTTGAGACGTATAGAAATAAAGATGAAAACCAAATTTAGTTTTAGTTACTTAACTCGCGCTCAATGCATTTGAGCGTTGCATAGTCTCTTTGGAAAATAAACTGACGATCTTTACACCCATATACAATCAGCTGACGACGATTTTCATCACTTGCGGGAGGTGTTACTGTTTTGTTTCAATATGAAGAAAACAGAGGCTGGGATTTCTGCATCGAATTGTGACCGGAGACGAAAAATGGGTTCATTACAACAACCCTAAACGCAAAAAATCATGGGGATATCCCGACCGTGCTTCCACGTCGACAGCCAAACTGAATATCCACGGCTCCAAGATCATGCTCTGCATTTGGTCCTACCAGTTCAGCGTCGTGTACTATGAGGTGTTTAAACCAAGTGAAACAATCATAGGTGCTCGTTATCGAACGCAATTAATGCGTTTGAGCAGAGCATTAAAAGAAGGACGGCCGCAATACAGCGAGAGGCACGATAAAGTGATTTTCCAGCATGACGACGCTCGACCCCACTATGCAAAAGAGGTCAAAACGAACTTGGAAACGTTAAAATGAAAAGTCCTACCCTACCCGCCGTATTCTCCAGACATTGCTCCCTCTGACTATCCCCTGTTTCGACCAATGGCGCATGGCCTGGCTGACCAAGACTTCCAATCTCATGAAGAAGTCACAAATTGGTTCGATTCGTGGATCGCTTCAAAATATGAACAATTTTTTCGACGCGGGATTCGTACACTGCCCAAAAGATGGGAGAAAGTAGTGGCCAGCGATGGAAAATACTTTGAATGATACAGGTGTAACCTATTGGTTTCATTAAAACATCAAATGTTGGGGAAAAAACGGCGCAAGCAAAGTTGTACACCATTTTGTGCCGGTTTCAAATTACAATGAAATCTCTCTTAAGTGGACAGCCACGGGACCAGAGTTTTTTGTCCATATAAAAGAGTGTCCGCTTAAGAGAATAAAAACGCAAATTTTGAAAAGAACGGGAAATTATCATCTTTATTTCACTTTAAGTCCCTTATGTAGATATAAAATATTATATGCACATATGCATACCATTACACACATTCATATTATTTTTTAAAAAAATCTTCAATCCGCCTTTGGCGTAGATTGCAACCTCTTACTATCACTGACTCATAGTGAGATCGGAAAACAGATGTGAGCTGCATTGCCTTTTCATCTCCAGCTTTCAAAGCAAAGGAGTTTTGTAGGAGTATGAATCCATTTCAGTATCTGCTTCTACTTCTGCGTCCATATCCTCGCTGTCGTCACTTTGGTCATTCACACTTATGTGATTAAGAAATTTTGTGATTTAAAATTTTTGATGATGCCCTGGATGTTTATCACGTTGACTGACGGTCTTATCCCCGTCAAAAATACAGCTGACGATTTTCTTTATAATTTTAAGAGTATGAATATTTAGATGTATAAATTTCATAAGGTATAAAAAAAATTTATTTTTCAAATTTTCAATGAGGTTCATGCACGTGACTGACATATAACCCCCCCTCCTCAATACAGCTGACGATTTTTTATTTTTTTAATGCGATGGAAACAATAATTTCATACATTTTTGCTCGGTATAAAAATCATCGGAGCAGATTCTTTTTCAATGACTTTTTCATGCTATCTCCTTTAGCTCCACCGCTATCGAAGCAGCTGACGTTCGGAGCTGTTATGTGTTAGAGGAAAACTATTATTGTTATGATTTTCAGCCGGTATAAAATGACTTGCCCAACTATAGCGCTACCTCCCGGACTATAAGCAGTTAATGCCTTATGTTCATATCATCTTACAAAGGACGAATGCTTTCTGGCATCTCTAACTAAGCCAATTCATTTTGAAACCACTATATCCTCTCTGATGAACCTGTCAATCCTGATAACTACAGTTGTGAGCCCTACATGTCATCTCTATTACATTTCCTTCTCTTCTCTTTTGACTTAACCGTTTGGTTAAATTGTTAACTGTCCAAAAGATCACACGACAATAAAGCGCTTCAATCGTTTCACCAGTCCGGTTGTGCTTTTAATTTTCTCCCTTACACTATTAATAAACTGAATTTACCATGCACATTGAACGCTAATATTCACAATGGAAGAACTACTATTATAAAACACCATTTACTCTCCAAGTCCGAAATAGTTCATTTAGACCCTCAAATACTTTATTAAAAAGTATTCAAATACAGTTCGGATCGGACATAAACCTGTAAACAAGAAAGGAGTCCCAATGACGACTCTATCAAATACAACAGTCCATTGCTAATGACAACTCGGCCCGTCGCATGTCCTTATTCTAACCAAATAAACTATCGCTTTGCATCCTGTCCTTAATTAATTTATTCCCATTTTTTTCTTGTTTTCGCCGTTTGTCCTGACTGAAAACCCAACTCTGGTTTCTGGTGCACATTTTCACATCCTCATTTCCCTTCTCGTTCCTTCCGTCGCTCATCCGACTATGAATTTTAATTTAATTTCTATACGAAATGCTAATGCGAAGACTAAGCGTCCTACTTATAATGCCTTAAATCAAGATTCGTTGTTCGCCGACTCACCGAGAACACTGACGAGTGGAAAAGGTAATAATTTCCTGCAGCCATTTCCCACGCTATGAATAAAATCGTTGCCTCTAAGCGGCAAGGATTTTCTCCGTATTACTTTAAATACTTTGCTTTTACGAGTTTGCATGCACACATAACCTCAAAACACTTGACTTCCCGGAGTCGATGCTTGCAGTTTCATGATTCTAACTTCTGGAACAATGTCGAGAAGGCTTTACAAAGTGCAATTCTGAGATCTAGTTGTATGAGATGTATTTAATTACGATTCCTTACATCGGGTGTTAATTGTTAGCATCTCGTTCCGCCTTCTGCTTGTTAGAGTTAGAGGCCGAGGGACGAAAGAGGGGAAAAAAAACAAAACAATTCATAAAAACAGGAAAAAGGAAGACGACGAAGGAGAAGGAAAAATAACGTAACATGCATAACAATTATCCGTTTTGCTAATTTCACATTCCAAAGGATTTGCGTACAACACAGCCTAGCCTAACCTATTTGTCCATGACTTCTTTTCCTTTTCTTAGTTGGATATCTAATTAAGTTGAATGTAGTTTTCGTAAATACGACTTTAACGTGGGCACTGGCATTGCCTAAAGATTCAGTAGACGTTGATATGAATGCCATTCAACAACACACTTCCTAAAGTACACAAACAAACACTATCTTACCCTCCGTCGAACTGTGCGTTTCATCTAGGCACGTAGTATCTATGGTATAGGCTGTTTACTTCCTGCGAATAGATAAGAAGATATGAGTCTCATAACATCTTGTGAACAGGCTTCTTGCTTGCTTCTTTAAAGTTCCACGATGTAACTATCCTTCATTTGGTGTGCGTGTGTACATGTACTCGTATTCTTATGCTCCAGGGGGTGCGGGGGGATGAAACTTTAGTTCATAAATGAGAAATTATATGGATTATGCAGCCTTGTATGAGAGAAAAGATTTCCTACTAAGCACTAGATAATGGTAATTAATTAGGCAGATCAGTGGTGGAGCATTGAGTAGGTTTACACAATTGGGTTTTGTTCTTGCGCGGCAAGGCTTCTTAAATGTAGCTAATGTGTTTATATTTATTGTTTTTAGACAGAGGATTGGAAAATTGGATAAGTACTTGCACAGCGGAGAGTGTTAAATTAAGTAACATCGAACGAAAGGAAAAAAACTTGTCATGTAATCATGAATTTGTATCATCATAATGCCTACAACATAGTGAAAAAGTATTTCGAGCTTACCAAAGGCAATTAAATCCTTTTGCAACTCACTTGGACTTGGAAATTGAGACATCTTATCGTATTATGGTTTCCATAGTCCGGATTTGACTTTTTTTTTTGAGGGTGCCAGCGAATAGAATAGCCAAGGGGACCAACGTAATAATAATCGGGATGTTGGCATCAGTTTGATTTATAAAACCCTTACAAGACAGAGAGAACTAGATTCACGATTCAAGTTTAAAGCACTGATGGACTGGTTCTAAAAAGCAACTGAGGATGACCAATGCTGCATATGCCATTCCTTTTTTAACTCGCTAGTAGAGTTATGAAGAATTAAATAATTCAAATAACTGTATCTTCCCGAAAAAAACCGTTCCAACCCGGATGGGAAGATAACATCCGACAATTGGCTCCCAGTTGAAGCCAAAATACTAGAAGCGATGCTTATCGCAGATAGCAGCGATGAGATCAACTTCGACGGAGCAGGCTGGCAGAAAGGAGTCAAAGTTGTCGGTTGTGACAACCAGAGGTCTCTACACTTCTTAAAGCGCACAATCGACAATTGCGGCGAAATCTGGCAGAACGCTTAACTCGAGGTTATCCCTTGCTCGATGCTTCCGCTTCGCACGTTGGTTTCAATATGGATCCCTCCACCGGTTCCCGAAAAGGACGAGTCCATATTGAAGCTAATTGACAAGCAGAATAAAGAGCTTGACACTCACAGCTGGAGAATAATTTCTTCAGCCAAGAGTAAGAACAGAGTGGGAAAGGACCTCATGGTTACCATTGACCAAAAGTCACTCGACCACGTCCGCAGCAGATCTGGCAGCATCAAGTGCGGGCTGGGAATCCTGAAGGTTAGGCTCCCCAATGAACGCGACCAGTCAAAGGAGGCTACTAGTGGTGCTAATTAATTTACACAACTGCAAAGCAGCCACCCACGACTTGATAATATACATGCTGCAGGAAGATGTGGATATAGCCTTAATCCAAGAACCTTGGCTCCTTAGGAACAAAATTCAGGGATTAAGGTCTAAGGTGTATCATTTATACTATCCACATACTGAAGGTAAGCAACGAACCTGTATAGTCGCCAACAGATACTTAAAGATTTCTCTCCTAGGTACGTACAGCAACGGAGACCTCACGTTGGTAACGTACGAACAACAGGACAAATCAAATTTGCTCCTATCGTCCGCATACTTACCATACGATAAGGAGGATCCACCTTCAGACGTAGTCCGAACAATCGTGCGACACGCCAAGTCACGCGGACTGTGTCTATTGATAGGTTGCGACGCCAATGGACACCACACTCAATGGGGAAGCAACGACATTAATAAAAGGGGTGAGTCCATTTTCCATTTCATAGTCTCCACCAACTTCAACATCCGAGTTGAGAGTTGGATAGGGTCCACTAACTGTTCCTTTTCGGACCACAAACCTAGTTGCCAACAGGTTAGTACCGCCATAAGCCATCACTAATCCTGATCCAACTTACATTGAGAATTCAGTCGAAAATCTTGTGAGAATTCTGAAAGCGGCTTTCAACAAATCCTGTCCTTTGCAACGTGCTCGCAAGAAGACCAGCGCAGTCTGGTGGACCACAGAGCTAAAGCAACTCAGGACCAGGTCCCGAACTCTACTCAATAGAGCAAAGATATCAAAAAGAACCGAAGAATGGAATAACTACAAATCCAGCTTCAACGAATACAAAGGCAAAACAAGAGCAGCAAAGCGAAAATCCTGGCGGGAGTTCTGCCAATCAATAGGGGATCTCAACGAAGCTGCAAGGCTCAGAAAGATCCTATCCAAGGACTCTTGCGTCACGGAATTCATCCTTAAACCAGATGGTTCTTGGATAGAATCCAGTCAGGAATCCCTAGAAATGCTGACTGAAACCCACTTCCCAGGCTGTAAAACCCCTGAAACCACAGTCTCCTTCGAGACGACGGTTCCTATGGTTCACACAACCGAAGAAGTAATAAACAAGATTATGACAACGGATAAAGTATCAAGGGCAATAAATTCGTTCAAACCCTTTAAATCTCCGGGGCCGGACGATATCTTGCCAGCGATGCTTCAAAAAACACAGACCCACACTGTACCCCATCTCGTAAGCATTTTTTCCAATTGTCTGCGCACGGGGTACACAACACAACACAGTGGAAAGAAATAAAGGTAATTTTCATACCTAAGGCAGGTAAACCATCCCATACTGCCGCAAAGGACTATAGCCCAATTAGTCTCTCGTCATCTCTATTAAAAACCTTGGAGAGACTCCTTGACCTATACATCAGAGGACTCACAAATTCACGAAACTTATGCAACACTCAACATGCCTACCTCAAAGGCAGATCAGTGGAAAGTGCTCTGCATAGTGTTGTCCGTGAAATTGAGGGCTCGCTGGACTTAAAAGAGTTTACAATGGCAGCCTTCCTCGACATAGAGGGGGCCTTCAACAATGTAAACACAGAGTCCATAACAACAGCTCTTGAGGACATAAAAGTAGACAAATCCATTGTAATCTGGATTGAAAATATGTTGAAGAACAGAATTATCAATGCAGACATTGGACACAGCTCTATAAGGAAAGTGACAACTAGAGGCACACCACAGGGGGAAGTTCTCTCCCCCCTACTGTGGCTTCTTACAGTTAACAAAGTCCTCAAATTCTTTATGGAGAAAGGCACAAAGACAATAGCGTACGCGGATGACCTAGTTATCTTGATAAAAGGTAAATTTCTACCAACTATCAGTGAACTAATGGAATCTGCGTTGAGGGAATTCTCCTCGTGGGCAAGACAAAACGGTCTGAGAATAAACCCCCAGAAAACCGAGCTGGTCTTGTTCACCAGGAAAAGAAAAATTCCGATATTTGCTAGCCCAAAGTTAAAGGGCACCCCACTCAAACTCAAAGCGGAAGCAAAATATCTAGGCATCATTCTTGAGTCTAAGCTCTCCTGGAAAAGGAACCTGGAGGAAAGGATGAAAAAAGGATTGAACGCTTTTTATGCATGCAAAAAGTCCTTCGGAAAGGATGGGGCTTGCAACCGTACATCATTCATTGGATGTACACAGCAATCATCAGACCCATTTTAACTTAGTCTGGTGGACTGCTAGCAGCACAAAAAGCTATATGAACATGCTCAACAAAGTACAAAGGTCAGCCGCTGTTTGTACAACGGGAGCCATGAGAAGCGCGCCGCAAGCAGGGTTGGACATGATACTTCATCTCCTTCCCCTGGATCTATTCATAAAAAGCTGCAATGCAAAGAGCGCTCTCAGACTAAGGGAGTCCTATCTGTGGAAGCAAGCCAACTATTGACATGCGGCCATACTCCGAATAATAGACGACATGGGAAAGAAACATGGTTTTAGTAGCCTCGCAGCTACGACCGACTATATTTCCCCCCAAAATGACTTCTCTCTCAGAATACCAATCCTTTTCCCCGACAGAGAAGTGTGCCTATGAAACGCTGTGGTCAACGACCACGAGATCACTCTCTTCACCGACGGATCGAAAATGGACACAGGCACTGAGGCCGGGTTCTACTCTGATACTCTCCACAAAGAGGAATCATTCAAACTCCCTGATCTGTGCAGCGTTTTTCAAGCAGAAATCCTGGCAATAGAGGAAGCAGCCAAACACCTACAGGTAACCGATATCCCACCATCGGATATCACTATCTTCGTAGACAGCCAGGCTGCACTGAAGTCAATAGAATCCTGTATAACGAAATCAAAGGCTGTCATGAAATGTCGGGACTCACTGAAGTCCATCAGACACCACAAAGTCAAACTCTGCGGGGTCCCGGGTCACAGCTCAATCGCAGGGAACGAAAGAGCGGACGAATTGGCCAGGCAAGGGTCTGAGCTGGACATCAGCGAAGCGGACACGTCATTGCAACCACTGATCAGCGCATTATACCGGATCATAAATGACACAATCATCAAAGAAGCCAACTCGTCTTGGCTTACAAGAAACGACAGCTACACGACGAGATCATCGTGGCCAGAGCTCAATATCGGAAAAACAAAGAAGCTCTTGGCGTTGGACCGAAACTCGGTCCGTATGCTCGTCGGAGTGATCACAGGACACTGTACCATTGGAGCAATGCTCCGGAAATGGGACTCGGAGCTGCGGCGATGAGGAAGAAACTGAGACGATCCGACATCTGTTTTGCCACTGCCCAGCTCTCCAGAATCGACGCCTAGCGTCGCTGGCCAAAGATTCTTTACAGAGATTGTGGATGTGACAAACGCAGATATGTATATCGGATCTTCTAAAATTCATAAAGAACACGGGGTGGTTTCAGCCACCATGTGATAGGGCAGGTTAATTATATGTGTACCCCACAAATGAAGGGAATCACAATGGGTCTTTTGGCCTCCGAGTGGAAGTGATGCTTAGCCATCATACTCCCCTTCTTTAACCTAAGCTAACCTATCTTCCCGAAAAAACTATAGCGAATTGTCAAGTGCACACTCTCCTTTTTGACACCTGTCGATTGTTTGCGCAGGCATGACCTCATTCTGTTCTGAATAATACAGTTTAAATCAATCGTTCGAATTGTCCTACTTTTTGACCATTTTATGGGTGACTTTTTATTTTTCTCGGAAGATATTTTCTTTTTTTTTCATAATTCGTGCAGGTTCAAGAGTGTACGCTCTTATGTATTTGTCACACAATCTGGACGGGGTGCAGATGGTTTGTGTTGAAGATGTTCATTCACTACTCTCCGGGGGTGGTTGTCTTAGATAGGATTTGAGAGATTCGAATGAATTTGCGTTGGTTGTAGTTCACAGTAACTCGTTTGTTTCCATGTCATTGAGATGTTCTATTGGAAATGCACACACAGAGCATGAATTTTGAAGTGATCTTATGCTGCGAGTGTTATGCCTTCGTCAGCACTTTTTGATCATCTCTCATTCACAACTGAAGTTGTTGCATAGTTATTCCGTATAGGAATTGTTCTTGGCTAAGGACGGACTTGAACTACAGACATTCCACCACGACCACGACCACGACCACCCCCCTCGGAAGATATTCATCAAGATCTAATTTGTGCCCTTCAAAGTTATCACCCTCGGATAATATACATATATGGTATAGCCTTTGCTCTTCCAGCGACGCGATAACAAAGTCAGTTTTCGCCTTTCGATTTGGCAAAAAGAAAAAGTCGCAGAGGGCCAAGTCTAGTGAATACGTTGACTGAGGCACGATTACGGCATTATTTCAATTGGAGATATTCAATTACTCCATACTTGCCACCTCTACGCTCATCTTTGGATGAAGATAAACATAGATGAACAAAAGAGAACGAAGCTATCTGCTCACCCACAATAGTTCAATTAATAAGTAATATTGAAAGAGCCTTTCTTTTTTAGCGAAAGACGCCAACGACTACGGACGTGCTAATAAAGTTGTATTTAAGCGACATAAAGGTTTAGTATTTTTTCTAACAAATAAGTCGATGAAACTAATAAAGCTATATGCTGTGCACACACTGCTAAAAGCCGTCTATCGTTGTTTACACAATAAGCACATGGGGGCTCCATCTCTTTTAAGCCAGGTGTGATGAATAAGACGGATGTGATCACAAATTAGGTAATAGTAATTTGCAATCATGTGTCCATATTTTTCACTGTTCACATTTATTGACTCTTCTCTGAAATGTTCAAAAACATGTTCGTGATATCGCTCGTTGATAAGGAGCCACATACCCTTATGTTTGGATAATGTAAGGATTATTGGTGTTGGTGCAAATTACATCTTCGTGGAGTCGTGTTCGACAGGATTAATTATTACTGTGCCCATTTGTGGGCTTTTCCACTCAAGAAAATGCAATCCACTGTACGGATTCTCCACTCTTCGCTTCGATAGCGAATGCACGATGTTCTTCCTACCCCTTTGAGGTTGTAACTTAAAAATCCGCACAAAAAAAAATATTCAAAATACACCAACCTCGTTTAGTCCCCATTGTAATGATTGAGGTTTGAAAACCTGTAACCAGAACATTCTGGACAAATACCAATTGCATACTATCACTGTTGAATTCGTAAACATATCTACAAAGTATCTGTACATTCAATGTGGGTTGTACCAAAAACCATTACTCTTGAGAAGAGCCATGGGTTACAGTGCGCACCCTCTGATATATACGTCAATGGGTGGAAGGTTCATCATAGCATCTAGAGCAGTGACCAGCGTACTGGGCTACGATGCGTTTGCGTCGGACAACTGATGCATACGAGGTCTTATCATGGCCAAGTAGATCCAGAGAATTTTATCGGCGATAAGCCCCATGCTTTGCGAAAAGCAACTTTCCATTGCCAAAAAGCTGGCACCACTTTGTTGGTTTTTGACTCAACATGCTTTGATCAAAGAAGCTTGCTATCTAAGATGACTCCGACAGACAGAACGGCAACATCATCCGCATAGATTTCAGAGGCATTGAGAGCATCGAGGGGAGAGACTACTAACATGCACCATAACAACGGAGATAGGACACCACCTTGCGGGTAGCCCCTGTTTACGTCAGACTTGACACAATATTCGAGGTCTGCATCAGCGATCAGTGTCCTGTGCACAAGCATTGCTTTGAAGCAGTGCTCATCAACACCATGCTGTTTAGTAGCGATACAAATGCTATCGTAAGTTGCGTCGTCAAAAACTTCCTCAATCTTCTTCTTCTTCTTCTTCTTCTTCTTCTTTTCCTTTTTATCCCGGCGTCGTTATGGTCAGAAGTGTAGGACCATAACCTTCCCACTTAACTGCATTCCTACTGGTCCGCTTGTGGGGTCCGCCATTTTGACCTCAGAAAGTAGCGGCAGGCTTCCCGGTTTGGGATTACTTCATCGCTGAGGCCAATCAAATGCTGGTGTTTTTGCATTTGTTTGCACCAATTGTTTTTCGGCCTGCCTTTTTTGCGTGTTGAAATTGGAATGTTGATTGATAACGCCTTTTGGACGGGGTTCAAAGGATCTCTCCTTTGAACATGGCAATACCAACTGAGTCGGTCGCGCTCTATATTTCTTGTGATGGTTTCTTTTACGTGGAGGCTTCCTCGGATCTTTGAACTTCTAATTCTGTCACGCTTTGTTACTCCCGCTGTCATGCGAAGCATCTTCATCTCAGTTGCCGTTAATTTGCTCTCATACTTTTTGTGCATTGTCCAGCATTGTGAACCGTATGTGAGCGCCGGACGTACAACTGAAGTGTAGAGCCTTCCTTTCAGCTTAGGGGGCATTTTTCGATCACAGAAGATGGCGGAGTTTTCCCGCCACTTCATCCGCCCTACGCTTACGCGATGGTTGATGTCGTCATCACAAGTTGCTTCTCTATTAATCATAGATCCCAGATATTTAAACTTTTCACACTTGGGAAGCACTCTTCCATTCAAGTAAATGTCTGGAATAGGCTGATGAGGGTCAGAGAACGGGCAGCACAGATACTCTGTTTTCTTTGAACTAATACGATACCCGTGTCCCTCAAAAATGTCCACCCACACATCAAGTGCTCGTTGTAGGGACGCCTGATCATCACTTATAATGGCCCCATCGTCAGCAAAGAATAGCTGGTGCACATTGGGGTCCTTCACTTTTCCTTCAAGCAAGCAATCAAGGACTGCTATAAAAAGCAGTGGGCTGAGGACGCTCCCTTGGTGTACACCGACTTTGATTGCGAACTCTTCGGTGACTCCTGCGGTCCATCTTACTCTTGTCGTTGCTCTCTCGTACATGTCCATAATCACTCGCACGTAGGTTTCTGGAACTCCTTTTTGTCTTAGCGCTACCCATAAAAGATCTCTTGGTTGCCGGTCAAAGGCCTTCTCGAAATCAACCAACACCATATGCAAGTCCTTTGAAGAATCACGATGCTTTTCCATCATGATCCTTATACTTTGGATTGCATCTGTTGTTGATTTACCCGAGACAAACCCGCACTGGTCATCAGATAGTCGTATTATTTTCCGCAGTCGGCTATCTAATACCCTTTCAACGATCTTCATGGTGTGCGACATCAGCTTGACAGAACGGTAGTTATCACAATTTCGCGTATCACCCTTTCCTTTGTGCAATGGAAGAAGATAGCTTTCCCTCCATTGATTAGGCATAGTGTCGCCTCTCATAAGTTTGGAGATAAGAACCATGAGCCATCTAGACCCGATGTCTCCCATCTTTTTCCAGAACTCAGAGGGTATCCCGTCCGGCCCAACAGCTTTTCTTTTCTTGGAGTTTTTAACCGCGTACCGAACTTCTTCGACTGTGATGTCGGATATTTCGGCATGATTCGGGGCGGCTCTTGGAAAGTACACTCGGGGAAACTGTTCGTTCAGAAGTTCCTCGCAATACTGTCGCCATCTGTGGAGAATTTTTTCGTCTTCCACAAAAACTTCCTCAATGTCGACGAAAATGCCCCGCACTTACTCTTTCTATCGTGCGCATTCAATTCTCTCAACTAGGTTTTGAAGCGTAGCGTCGCAGAATTTCCCGCGCTGATTAGCATGTTGCATCTATAAAAGAAGATGCATTCGAAGGGCTACTTTACGCATGTTGAACTCTGCTAGTATCTCCATGCTTTTCAGCATGTTAGACTGATTGGTCTAAAACTGTTGGCGAGTGAGTTATCCTAGTGGGTGTAAAGACCACTTTCACCGCGCGTTAAAGTGCCAGGCTAGCAGTGAAATTTATTTTCAAGGTAGGGAGCAGCTGTCTTATACCATTTTGCAGCGTAACAGGATATATCCCATCAGTGCCTGGTGACTTAAAGACATCAAAGGATGCGACAGCAAATTCAGTGGCCTCAGTCGTTACCACGTGTGACGCAATATATTAGCTACGCCGACGAGTTGTTTTCATTGTTTCAGACTGATTTCCCGGGAAATGGGTCTGAAGCTGTAGAGTGAAAGTTTCCGCTTCAGACTGAGTAATCAGATTTTCTGATAAGCATAATTAGTTCTAAAACTGTTTATCTCAGAAGTTCTAGAAGTATAGCGCATCATCACATCTTGCCACATGGTCAAACGACGAAAAAAGCATACTGTCTACAAATCCAACGACGTTTTGGTGAATTCATTCGAAAAAATGCTCGGATAATCGTCATCGCGCGAGGATAAATGAGGTTAAACGAGCATAGCTGAGCGAGCTAAATGCTACCCTACGAATTAAGTTCAAGAAAAGTTTAGAATTTGGGGACGAAGCTGTAAAATTATTTTCGAGGATCCGAAAATTCGCAATATTCCTGTTATACGTACTCGTATAATTTAGTTGAATTTCATCTTCTAATTTAGTAGTAAAAGATGGCCAAAAATGTATTGGAAGATGCTATAATTTTTGCAAAGTGTGGCAACTGTCAGCTTTGTTTTTATAATTATCAAGTAAAGGGATGCACAATACACTTGGACAAGCCCTGGAAAGCGGAATACTGGAGATGTTCATTTTGAAGCAACGTGAATTCCAGCGCAGACTTCCCAACCGTTTCCCGACATTAAAAGTCTGTACTTTGCATGGTACGCCATTTATGCCGGAGATATCATCGGGCCTCATTTTTTTTGGAGAACGCCGTGGCTAACAAGGTTACTGTGAGCGATACAGAGCTAACAGCTTTTGTTGATGAAGAGAGACATGTTGTTCCAACGAGTATCTCCAGATGGTATTCGAGTCATTAAAGAGAAAAAATCAGCATTGGAATACAGCGGTGGTGAAACTAAACCCTAATTTTGTGCAATAATATTTTCGTTGACTTTCCTCTCTTCACAAGCCTCCATCCCATTTGTCCCATTATGTTTTTTAAATAGACTATCCCTTAGCTTCTTTATATTGGCTACTGTTGTTTTGCTTGCGGGTGGTATATTCTCAGAACAGAAACAAACTGGGGCGGCCAGCCTCCTATAGAGCGTCACCTCTGTTTTTTGTCGGCAGACTAATGGGGATTGAGTTTACAGTTCAAAGAAATACAGCCAAACAAAAGGCTAGCGTCGAAAGGTAAGCTGGGGATATAATGGATTATACACATCCTATGTTACCTAGTTACACCCTTCATTAGTCGCTCATAGCCAACGGTAAATTGAAAAACAAACTTATTAAAAAACCGACCTCCGAATTCATTTCGATCACCCTCAATCAACCTCTCGTCCCGTTGACTTCTCTACTTAACAAACACTTCATACCTTTCAAAAGGTTTTCAAGACACCTCAAGCTGTTCTCGACCCCTTGTTCCATCCAAACATTATCTTAAAGGTACCCGCCTACCGAAATACAAATAATTCAAAATTAATATTCAGTCAAAACACTTCATTACCCGTTGTAAAGCCTCGCCTCATTTCATCACGCCGCACCTTGCTAGTTGTTATTTACCATTTTAAAGGTCAATAACAAAAGGGCGAACAACAACGCTGAGAAGAGGAATTCAAAGAAAATATTAATCCCAAGTCCTAATGAAGTGGATTGCAATTAGGGTTGAAAAGTTCGATTCACTTTGTCTATAAAATATGAATTCCCGCCTCTAATTAGAGCGGCGAGTGTTCTACGTATAACTTGTTTCTAATACTTTAATTTTGTTTCAGATTACTTTCTTAACAATTATACGTTTCTTTTGTTGTCGAAACGATTGGGGAAGCCCTTAAGTATGTCTTGATCTTCTCACGTTCTATTATATATCCTAATAAGATACCAATGAAGGAGAGCAACAAAGTGCATGAATAAGGGTTGAAATTGGAATTTCATTAACATAAAAAAATTAGTTATTTTAAGTCCGATCAAAGGTGATTTAGGCTAAAAGCCTAATTAGATGACGTCGGGGGGTTATATGAAATTTTTCAGCGCTTCAGGATATTTCGAATTTTCCTGTTTCCTTTTTAGCAAAAACCAGCCCCATCCGGATATTGGATTCATAAAACCAAGTCTTATCAATTTTTGGTTCTTTAATTCATGTTGGCGGTGATGCCGCGGTTATGCCGCATCATGCTGACAAAGCAGAGAGCCAACCAAATGACATGAACCATATTCTGTTTTTCAAAATACCCTTAATCTGTAAACTTGTGTGGCGTACCCCGGTCTCTCTGATAAAGAAGAAAACAAGCAAAAAGGAATCACCCCTGCAATGTTGAAAAGGAAATAAATACTTGGGGCAACATGTTTCCCCCCCAGACAACACACAGGCAGTCCCCGTCATCACCGCCCTAAAAAACTAAGAGGGCGATCGAAAACGTTCACTGGTGGAGTCCTATTTAGAACTAAGGATTCACGTTTATTTATTGATTCGCATAACAATAAAGTTGGAATAACATTGAATTGGAGTGAAAGCATGCAACCTTCAAGGATGCATCAACTTTTTAAAGCTTCCTTTAAAGTTAGGATCTGATAGAAACATGTAATGATGTAATTTTATTACTAAAAGATGTTTTTGATAGATAGATAGATAGATATTTATTGTGGCAGAAATTGTACAATTTGCAAAATACAATGTTCGTTATACAGAGATTTGGTTTCATTACCTTACATCTAGAATATTTGTACAATTACTTAAATAATATCACAGAAATACTTTCAGTCAGAAGGAAAAGCCACTAAAAACCTTCTTTGCAAAAGATGTTTTTGAAATGTTCCTGATTACTGACAAGGTTAACTGGCAAGTATACGTGAATTCGCCTGATTACAGCGATAAACCGACAAGGACTGAAACGTTCCGCTTTCAAAATACCGATAGTTAAATTTTGTTTTTGAATATTTTTTTATTAAATAAACATAAAAATGATTTTGAGTAATGGAAATCTTGACATAATTTTCTGTTAAGTGAAAAAAAACGATATCCGTTAAGTGGCTGCCGCCAGTGTTGATATGTATACCTTTGTACTCGTTTTATCTATCCCGTTTTATTTATTTTCCATGACTTTCAGCAAGATTTCTGGTGATAACTGTTCGCATTCCTGTTGAATATTCTTCTTAAGGTCTGCGAATGTCTGAAGCTTATTGGCATAAGTAGCACGTCAAGTAGCCCCAAAGTAAGAAGTCTCGGATGGTTAAATCGGGCGGTCTTACACTTCCTCCACAATATCTATTTTGGTTAGTGCTGTATGTGCGGTTGCACTGTCGCATTGAGGCCACGTGTTCACCAAGCCCCACTCATCCAGTTCCGGCAGTAAGAAGTCGTTTTTCATCGCTCTGTAGCGTTCGCCAGTAACAGGGACCATGCCGATGGCGTCGTCAAAAAAATCCGGCTCAATCACTCCTCCAGTGGCTCACTCACAGTGGCTTTGAGTGGATGTCATGGCTCTTCGCACAAGCGGATTTTCAGTGCCCCAGAATCGAAGATATTTGATGTAACCGCTTAACTGCATGGCTGTATGACATTTTGAACGAACATAGGTAAATTTTTGACTAAAATTCGCAATCACGTGGTCCGTCGTCTGGTTGATATCTCGGCAGTCACAGTCGCGATATTCTTGGCCGAAAGACCACTCCGGTGGCGGCCAGGCCCTGCATGGTCTCCTATGGCTCTAGTCTGTTCGAATTGAGTAGCAAAGCGTCGGAAGATTTGCTCAGTTGGCGCGACACGGCTAGGAAATCGGCATAGAAATTCACGCTGCGCATCGACACAATTATTCCACGCTCTTGCGGAGTATAGCGCTCCATTGCTTATCTGTTTGTATACTGCAGTTGTCTTCTTCTTTTCCTTTTTCCGGCGTTGTTATGGTCAGAAGTGTAGGACCATAACTTTCCCACTTAACTGCATTCCTACTGGTCCGCTTGTGGGGTCCGCCGGTTTGACCTCAGAAAGTAGCGGCAGGCTTCCCGGTTTGGGATTACTTCATCGCTGAGGCCAATCAAATGCTGTTTTTCGGCCTGCCTTTTTTTTTTTTTTTTTTGTGACGGGCATGCTCCAGATTTTTTTGTTTGAACTTACTCCTACAACACCGGTGATCTCCAGTCGTGTCAACCCACTGATTTGCATGCACACTTGTGGGGCAGTTTAATGGTGGTATATGCGTCCCTAGGCTCACCTTGGTGTTTTCTAAATTGCCTAGATGTGATTTTTGTTTACCTTTGTTTTAGTCGCCTTTTACGACAAGCGAGAGGTATCGCTGCAGGGATATCCTTAACCCGTCCCTGCACGGGTATAGACAACTGTATACTGCAGTTGTCTAGTGCACAAATATCAAATATGATTGAAGTACGACGCCATTTGCAAAATTATAACATCTTCCGATAGGGTGATTCAATTTGCGCCATCTTGCACTCCTTGTAGGATGAAGTTTTTGTAATCTTATCCTGGTGTAGTACGAGGGTGGTCCGATAAGTACTTCGCCTCACTGCCAGATGGCGCCAATATCGCAAGAGCAACTTACTGTCGTGTAGTACATTCTAGTAGACGGCTACTGTCGAAATTTGAGCCGGATCGGGCTCGTAGTTTGTTTTGACCGCGTGTGGAAGGGGGAGTGTCCGCGGATTTTAGAAAAATGGAAAAAGAGCAACATCGGTCGGTGATTCGATTCTTGTTTTTGGAAGGGAAGGGAAATCGCAGCGAAATCAAAGAGCGTTTGGGTGCTATGTACGGTGACTCTTCTCCTTCGATGGGGCGACCATCAAAAATTGGTTTAACGAGTTTCAACGTGGTCGCACGTCGGTTTTTGATGAGCCACGTCCCGGTGCCCCGAAAATGACTACCACGGAGGATAACGTGACAAAAATCCATGATTTTGTATTGGCAGACCGCCGATTGAAGGTGCGCGAGATAACTGAGATAGTAGGCATTTCAAAAGATCGCGTGGGTCATATCCGGCATAAAATTTTAGACAAGAAAAAGCTGTCGGCGCGATGGGTGCCGCGTTTGCTCACTCCAGACAACAAGCGCAACCGTGAGACCACTTCAGAGCAGTGTTTGACGCTGTTTAAGCGCAATCCGAAGGAGTTTCTGCGTCGTTTCATGACAATCGACGAAACATGGATCCACTGGTACACACCAGAGACCAAGGAACAGTCGAAACAGTGGACTTCACCCGGCGACCGTGCTCCGAAGAAGACGAAGACTGTCCCATCGGCCGGAAAGGTGATGGCCACTGTTTTCTGGGATTCACACGGTGTGATCCACATCGTCACAGGTCTGTACTATGCCAAATTATTAGGCCGATTCGACGCCCCACTTGGCGAAGAAAAAAGTGCTCTTCCAGCATGATAACGCACCGGCTCATGCCTCCGCCCTCGCCACGGCCAAATCGAATTGGGCTACGACCTGCTGTCCCATCCACCGTATTCTCCAGATTTGGCCCCGTGCGACTTATTTTTGTTTCCAAACTTGAAAAAGTCACTCGCCGGGCGGAAATTTCAGTCGAATGAGGAGGTCATCGCTGCCACGGAGGCCTACTTTGCAGACCTCGAGAAAACGTATTTTTCAGACCGGTTAAGAAGTTGGAGCATCGCTGGGTCAAGTGTATCGAGCTAAAAGGAGACTATATTGAAAAATAAATCGCCATTTCTCCAAAATTTTTGTTTTTCCTTTGTAGGCTAAGTACTTATCGGACCACCCTCGTATAGACGTATTTTATGAAACAGTGTACAAAATGTTTGACAATTTGTCACCCTTCGACGTAATAATCGTACGCGAAAGAAGCGATATACATGCCAACAACAGGAGAAAAAGTCTCATCAAAAGATAATGGTCATAGATTGATACGTTTTGCCAGCTCAAATATTATGATAATGAGACAATACTGAAACACAACGCTGCTTGGTCACCACCGGAGAAGTAACGCACAACCAAATCGATCGCTTTTTGATAGATCGAAGATACCATACCAACGAACTAGATGTCAAAGCATATACAGCAGCTTTTTTTATTGTAATTATAGTCAAAATCAAAAGCTAAAACCAAATTCACGGAAGTGGAACACAGGTGTAAAAAGGCTAAACTTTAAAAAGTTAGAAGATATCCTTGTATCCAGCTTCGACAACAATGTTATAAAGTAAGCAGCGAAAAACAAACTGGGCTATTAAAATGCTCCCAAAGGAAAACCGTGGTTCAATGAAGAATGGGAAGAATGGGTAAAAGTTAAAAAAACAACGATACCGATAACCCTGATATGGTTTATACTCGTGTCCTACGAAAGAGTTGAAGCCCAATGGGTGATATATTTTGATGAATTACTGAATGTACATGGATGCAACATTGGAGAATAGGTAGATCTGTTACTAAGGAAGTAAAAGAAGCAATCCGTCGGCTAAGAATAATAAGGTATAACTTATTATATTATTATATTAAAATTATAAAAAGGATGAGAATTAACAAAATATGCTGGAAATATGAACGAAGAAGTTACATGGGTTCCTCGCTACCATATGGAACAAAAAACCTACCTCTGAGAAAGGAAAAAACTCGGTTGTCATTCCCGCCAAGGAATAATGCCGTTATCAAGTTGTTAAAAGGTATTGTCAAATATTCTCTTAAAGAAATTGACATCATACGTTAAGGAAATAATCAGAGACTACGAGTGAGGCTTCAGGAGGAACCGCTCGACGAGTGACCAGATTTTCTCTATACGACAGTTTTAGAAAAGAAAGATTTCAAGAAGGGGTATGTCTCTATAAACCGATCGAAAATGTATCACGTCCTTGTAAGGCTGGGAATCCCGAAAAAGATGATGAAACTGATATAAGGAACAGAGGATGAGTAAAGTACGAAACGAGTTCGAGATATGTAAAGGACTAAAACATGGAGACACCTTGTCACCATTTTTCTTTAATTTGGTGCTTGAATATGTGATGGTATCTCTTCATTAAAAGTGAGTGAATGCGGACACTCGACAACAGCCGGCCGACTGCTCTCGAAGGATTTGTTAATTGGGAAGTCGATTTCACATAGAGCGGTAGCAAAATTAAAAAAAAATTATTATACAGCGGAGGAAGGGGACCAAAAAGAAGAAGAGAATATTGGGTGCATCCCATCAACAGTGACTGATTGTTGCGTGGACAATTTTACAAGATTTATTCTAAATTACTGGGTTATCGAAAAAAAATGGTCGCCTTTTATCAAATGAGTATTACCAGCTTCAGTGAATAAGAGTCATCACTAAAAATATGACCATTTTGGAGCAAAATGAACCATCGACCTATCGACCGACTAAAGAAACGGTAGAGTGCACCCTTTAATATAGCGCAACATTGATTTAGAAGTTGGCCGATATTTTAGTTTGAAGGCGATCGGGTAGCTCTTCAAACCTTTATGTCGGCCGATAAGAATCGTTGTAGTACGCACATATATCTTAATACTGTGTAACAGCCCGACTCAAGTATCGGCCGATAGAAAGTCTGTAGTGAACGGGCACTCTTATTGGAATCACAAGCACTCTAACTTTCTATATGGAAATTCTGGTAGATAGTAAAGAAGTAGTTAAGGGAAACGCAGAAAGTCGAAAAATGGCATATCAAATATGTGGTCATTGACCCAGTTGGATCGATCCAAACCTAGCACTGTACTCGATAAACTTTGTAAGAAGGTGAATGAGTTCGGAAATCTGGGAAAGGTATTGACATTTCAAGGAACCATTTAAAATAATCACTGGCGTTCTTTTTTTATTTTACGGTTGTGAGTCTTGGTCTCCGACTAAGAAGGAGTAGAATAGATTTGGGATCTTTGAAAACAAAATCTTACGAAGAATCTATGGTGAATGGAGAAAACTAAATAGTGAAGAACTCGATGAAACTTATGCAGCCGAGCATTGTT
This sequence comes from Merodon equestris, assembly GCA_958301585.1. NCBI lineage: Eukaryota > Metazoa > Arthropoda > Insecta > Diptera > Syrphidae > Merodon > Merodon equestris. The sequence continues at coordinate 47,825,726 of OY284415.1, read as the reverse complement.
TAAGTCATAAAATCACGAAGAATGAGTAGGATATGTAGAACGAATGGACAGTGGACGAACAACGCACTCATGACAGGGAGGCTTAAGGAAAAGTTGCCAACAAAGCTGTGAATTGAATTTATGAGTTCCAAACGGCTGTTAATGTAATGGTAAGGTGAGTTGAGCATTCAAGTGTGTTTTAGGTGAAATGCACTGATGCACGGTTGGAATGGGTAACATGTTCTCCCGCATACTGTTACGCTTGATGTAATTTTTCCTTGGCACCAACTCCTCTTTTGTAATGACTATTAAAAGGAAGAAGTATTCGATGTTTGCCGCAATGGATTTGACACAAGGTTGGAGCAATTGGGAAAGGAGTGCTTTAAGTAACATGATTTGACACAATGAGCGGCAAAGGCAAGTTCCACTTTTTCTGCCGTTTGTTATAATACTCGTAGCTCTTCATCATTATATTTGTACATTTTTATAGCCGTCATATACTTTTCGGAGTATAAGATGGAGTCATTTGCCGAAAATCTTGTTTTTGCCCTCAATTCGAAAAAATATTTTGCCGAGATTGTCGATTACATGTTGAAATGTTCGTTTTGGCTTCTATTATTACTGAATAGTTTTAACGCGTGATTTCGACGTAGAAAACTTTTACCCTTTTTACCGAAAGGGCTTAAAGACGACGGATTGGGGGTATCCGTCAAATACAATAACTTGATATAATAAGGGCACTGTGGCCATGTATCAACATGAACCCCCAAGCTCCAAGCTCATGCTCACATTGTCAATTTAGTGGGACCAGCTTGTTGTGGCATTTTTTGAGTTGTTATAAAAGACTAAAACAACCACAAAAGCTCGTTACCGAACACAACAAATACGTTTTAGACGCACACTGAAGGTAAAACGGCAAATTGTACAACATGGCTACACTCGACCACATGCTGCTGAGGTCATACTACATATTGTAGAAATATTGTCCTATCTCTTATAAAATATCAACTCTTATTTGAATGAAGAGCTAATTGACAAATAAAAACTGCAAAGCAGCAGGTTCAAGTCATTAATCTTGCACACCTTCCTTCCTAAAAGCTTGTTCCCTCTTCTCCTATGGTATAGCGCACTTCTTACTGATTTTGCTTCACTTCACAGATTTGTTTGCTTTCATCATAAAATTGAATCATGGTCTAAATGTGTTTAAGCTCGGTGTGTTGAAAATTTTTATATTATTAGCCATCTGTACGGCAGTGTATATTTTGTATCGATAGCTTGAGGATCCATTTGTTGACAAAGAATGCAATTGTCTTTAACGGTTGCTATTGAATATTGACGATCCTACTTGGTTGTTTTATCCATGATATATACGAGTACGTTCACACCCTGACTACAAATGAGGCTATTTACTAAGATGATGCTGGCTCTTCGGAGTTCTCGATATTCCGACAAGGGAAAAGAACATCTAAGAGGACATCTAAAGCAATATTATCAATTCTTTTAAAAGCTGCTTGATGGTATTTTTTCTGGTTGTCTTATAGTTTTTAGAATTAGTCATTGAAGGGATCGTTTTTGCTTTTTGCGGGAGCTCGCGGAGTTGCATTTATTATTTTTGAACAACATGATGTAATTGAAGTTTCCCATACAAATACATACTATATGTTATAGGATTCTGGAGTTCCCAGCATTCCTTGGGCTCTCCTTCGGGTGTTTAGGCTGACGTCCATTTAGTGTCGTTCATGTAGTGTATTAGAGATGTAATCTGAAAAAGTTCGCGAAGTCTAATACCTTAAGAGAGTCTTCTCATTTGACGATACGATGTTGAACCTTTTCCAGGCGTGTCTTCGCTGCGTTTCTCCAGGTCATGATGCCATACCTTTTAAGATACGGGATAGCAAAGAGTAAGCTCTTAAGCTGAAGTCGAAGAGCATTTATATGGTCGCGCCAAAGAAAATACTCGTCTTTGATTACCCCGAGACTCTGGTGTGTTTGACAACTTCTATAGATCGATAGTTTGTCGACCTTGGACAGCTTTCTGTGATATATACTGACGTCCTCTTCTCGTTTCCGAGGTATGCATCACTTTTTTTTTTGCTGCATTAATTATGAGTCCATGATCGTAGCACCATTCTGAAACAGCATCAAATTCTTTTTGTAGTATTCCTACGGCCGAGCTTATATTTTGTGCTTTACGATGATGCTATGTCATCCGCATAGGCATAAGCAATACTTTTTGAAGACTTTTAGAAGGTCGTTCACATAAAATATATATAGTATAGGGCCCAGTTTAGAGTCTTGTGGAACACCATACACACTAGGTTTTTTTTGGCTAGTGATTTTTGATAACTTTACCTTGGACGTTCTATCATTTAGATAGCTTTTAAGACAATTACCCAATTGTCCTCACGAGCCCATCCTACTGACACTTTCAATTAGCTTCCCATGCATTAAAGTATCGAATACTTTGCTAAAATTAATGAATATTTAGACCAACATTGATTACACTCGTGAACTCCCCCAGGAGCTTCTCCGTACTTTTATTTTTTCGGAAACCTTACTGTTTGTAAAACATGGTGTTTGGTAATAAAAATACAATGATTTCCTCAAGTTTATCGATCTTGCAACGGCGCGAAACTTCCTTCTAGCCAGTTCCCGTTCCCCGTATCTCAAAATACACAAAGGCACCTGACGTTCGCCAGATCAATCAACCAGCAACTAAATTGATCACACCGCGATCGACGTCAGACACTCCTCCACTATTCTTGATGTTCGAACATTCCGAGGTGCTAACATGGACGCGGACCACTATCTTGTAGTTGCCAATATGTGCCTTCGGATATCAATGACGCAGTGGAGTAAAGTCAGAACACAAAAATATGATGTCGGAAAGCTACTATCGCCAGAAACTGCCAGTATTTTTGCCGAACGTGTTTCCCTTAAGTTCTCCTATGCACCCCCATCCCCCACTCGGTCAATTGAGCAACAATGGAACCTTTGTAAGCAGGCCCTGAAAAGTACTGCCTCCGAAGTTCTGGGCCACAAGGTTCCACTACGAATGAACAGCTGCTTCGATGGCTAGTGTAGGGAAATGCATGCAGCGAAGCAATATGTCTACAAAGCCTCGTTGCATAGAAGGACGAGGGCTGCTCGTGAATTATATGAGCTAAAAGAAGGGAAATGCATACGCTTCTCAGGAGGACGAGAAGCTCGCGATCGAAAGCCTGGAGAGGCGCTACCGCAGGCATGACTTTCGAAAGTTTTATGAAAGGATAAAAGGAACATGCAACAGAAGCCTGCAGGGACGAAAATGTACATCTTGTAGTAGAATCACACTGGGTGCTGAGAATATGGAAAAACCACTTCTGCAGACTGTATTACGGCGATGCCAGTCAATATACCGCTGTCAGGTAGAACCTCTCATTCCTTAATGACGAAGATTGCAGAGAATTCCGTTCCCCTGACCTAGACGAAATTAAGCCATATCTAAACTGAAGTCTAACAAAGCTGCTGGCGCAGACGGACTACCTGCCGAGCTGTTCAAAGCAGCTGAAGATGATCTGGTCGGGAGCATGCACCAGCTCATCTATAAGATATGGTCCGAAGAAAGCATGCCCGAGGAATGGAGCTTAACATCGTTTGCCCGATCCACAAAAAAGGAGACCCCTTTGACTGTGCCAACTACAGAGGAATAACTCTCCTTAACATTGCCTATAAAATCTTCTCTGCCATTCTGTGTGAACGCCTGAAACCTTTCGTAAACCAGCTGATGGGTCAGTGTGGCTTCAAGCCAGGAAAGTCCACCATCGATTAGATCTTCACACTACGCCAGATCCTGTAGAAGACAAGTGAATTTCAAGTCGACACCTATCACCAATTTGCCGCCTTTAAAGCCGTATATGACAGCGTAATTAAAGACGAGCTATACAACGCCATGTCTATTTTTGACATCCCTGCTAAGCTTGTCAGACTATGTAGGATGACTTTGGAGAATGCTCGTTTTCCATTCGAATCGGTGCAGACCTAACCGATAGCTTTGATGTCAAGAAGGGATTTAGGCAGGGCGATGGGGTGTCGTGTTACTTTTTCAACATTATCTTAGAAATAATTGCGCGAAACTCGCTGATCAACACCAGAGGCACAAATCGTCACAACTACTCGCCTACGCGGATGACATTGACATAATTGGAAGAAGTCAGCGAGATGTCAATGACGCGTTTAGAAGTATTGAGGCGGAGGCGACGAAATTTGGTCAAGCGGTAAATGAGGACAAAACAACGTAAATGAGGGACCTACGACATCTGGCCAGAACGTCAATATTGGCAGGTACAAATTCAAGGTGTCTACCTTGGCTCCGCAATTACCTGGAACAAGAACATTAATTCTCAAGAGGCAATTGCATAATATAGTGCTCTCACGTACGATCAGGTTGACTCTATACAATACCCTCATCATCCCAGTCCTACCCAGTATGGCGCAGAAGGATGGACCCTATCAAAGGTGGATGAAGAGGCGCTTGGCCGTTTTGAGAGAAAGATACTGCGTTTGAGTTTTGGTCCTATCAATACCGACGGGAGATGGAGGAGAAGATTCAACCGCGAACTGTACGGGTTGAACAGCGTCATGAGTCTGGTCAGGCGTCTAGTGATTCAACTCCTAAGATGGAAGTGATCGAATCCAGACCCGAGAAATGAAGAAGTGCGGCACTGGAGGGAGCTTGCAAAGGATCTCGCTAGATGAAGAAGCATGTTGGTTGAGGCCCAGGCTCACCCCGAGCTGTAGCGCCCTCTAAGAAGAAGAAGCTTGTTCAATAGTTCGCTCATTGATTTGGTTCTTGGATGCATATAGAACTGCGTAGTGATCCGAAGTTACGATATTATGTCCACAAAACAAACTGTCTCGGACGTTCGGAATTAATTCTAAAAGTGGATCAATTAATCTCTAGCCCTAGTTGGAAAACGATGACAACCTTTACATATTCTCTATAAGAATTATAAGAAAAAAATAAAACAACGAAGAAAAATTACTGTTCTGTATCTGTATCATGCTCTGTTTATACTCAAAAAAGCACAACGCAATTAATTGAAGCTTATAGCAGCAGAAGAAACACTGGTCACATCACATGCTGAAGAAATTGTCTTCCACATTAAACCGAATTCCATGTAACTTTTCAAAATAGTTGAAGACCTTGAATAAAACATTACTGGAGTACTACTTTAGACTGATGTAACCCGGCTTAAAGGATGTACCAAGAAACCAATTAAAGAAATCATTGAATAAAACCGCCCCCCAAATTCGTCTCCATTCCTTAAAAATGTTTAGCTATCAATGAAAATAATCCCAGACCTTATTAAAACATTCAATGGTCTTATAAAAAAAAAACAAAATTGTTTTCACAAGTATTTAAAATAGAAATAAAAAATAAATTCAACAATTCGCCCTTGACTTACTAAAGGGTCTCCACATTCAAAAATAGTCCCAAGTCAGAAAGGTCCATTCCCCTAGTAAGATTTCACAACATCAAGAGCCAGTCAGTGGCACCGGCCTGGCCATGCATACCTTCGTATGATTCATTGGAATTTTCTTGATTCTTCAGAATATCCGAACAATAATATCCAAAGCCCCCCCACTAGAGCTAGGTGACACAAATACGAATATTTAATGAAAACAATTTTCGAGAACACAAATCTATATCTATATATTCGACTTTGTATGTCACATCTCACATCGCAAACAAACAAACGATACATTCTGTCGCATGCACAGCTGTTCGATTCATTTTCAAAGGAGAGGAGATGAAAATAGTGGGAAATTCACCTCATTCGATGAATTCGTATTACAAATTCTCGGCCTCATTCAAGAATTTTCCTTTCCCCCAACGAAATTCATTGAAGACATCCACAATGATTTCCCGATGAACAAAAACTGGGGGACCTTGAATGAACACGGTGAAGAGAAATGAACGGCGCCGGCTATGGGAAAAGCTTGATGCTCGTTGTGACCAACAGACACGCGGATGCTGAGAGATGTAATGATTTAGTCTTACGGTAGATTTTCCACCGGAACGTTGAATTTCCCGAGCACCATGTACGATGGATACATGGATACATGCGAATCGTATGGAATAATAGAAATATCACGGCTATCTGGCGCGCTTCTTCGAATGTCGCTGATTCAATTTGATTTTCCTATTTAGAAAGTTTTCGTTTTTGGTTTCATTTAATAGATTTCGTTGTATAAAATGTATCTAAATCAAGTGACAAGGTCGTTAAACCGAATAAATTAGAGAAAAGCGATTGTGGTTTTGTGCGCGGTCGTTAGAATGCGAAAAAAATTACTAATAATTCTTGTGCCAAAAAAAGAGGAGAAAAGATACAAAAAAAATCTTCAAAGTGCCAACTGAAAAAAAACAAAAATCTCACGCGACAAAACGAATTGTCCATCTTGCCGTCTGCGTGCCTAAGTGCTTTTCCGCGACTAGGAACGGGAACGTGAACGGGAGAAGCAAAAAAGTATCTATAAGATACGACAATATTTTTATCAAGTAACAAAAAAAAAAAAAAAACAACGACAAAATTATATCTAGTTCGTCTCGGTCTAATTTCGAGTGTGTGAATATGTCTGTGTATCGTTTCACGAATTTCGTTAAAAGTTTGAGCAAAATAAAAAGATATTTTCACGATCATTAACAAGCATCGCCAAGTGTCTGTCTCGAAAAGAACAAGATAAATTCGTGAATCCCAAAATAAATTTTCGAAAAGAAAAAAATTGTATCTAGCACAACCTTGATTTGCGCAAGGAAGGACGACAATCGCATGTTGTCCTTGTAATTTATGCGATGCGGTACCATTGTGAATGATTCCGTGTAATTCATATAGCCGTAGAAAAAAATATTGTATATCTCATTTAGCATAGATAAAAGTTGGCTACCATTTGTTTTCGGTGTGGAGCGAGTATCCGTGTCTCATATTTCGCGGTGACGAACGAGAAAAATTGGATATTTACGAGCATCAACGGTTTCATTCTTGTATCTACCTTGTATTGTTAAAAGGTATGTATCCTGGAGGCTTTTGTCTTTCCCTTCAAAACCGTCGCTACTTTCAATGTGGTCCAGGATAAGTGCTCAGGATATTATTATGGTCGTTAGTCGTTGTCTGTTTAATGCTGGGGATGTGACTGTGTATCCCGGATACATATGTATGTAAGTGCGTGGTTAGAATCACCATGATTCATCCGTGCCTGGGGCTTTTTGTGTCCCTTGGTTTGGGGAGTGAATGTTTTATTTTTTAGGCTGACTGTGTGATGGAATGTTTGTTACTGGCAAAGTTCGGTTTTGATTTATTAGGTAAACTTTGTTTTTTGACCGCTCCTTGGAGGCCTGCTAGCAGATTAACAGATTAAGAGATTAAAGCACGTTGACGTATTTATGGTTGCCACTTGTTGGTAATCCGAGCTTTTTGTTATTCAATAAATACGCAGCTAAGCCTGAGAGCGATATGTTTATCCAGGCAGATAATAATAATGATTCAATTGCTTGGAATCCGTTTTCATGGCTCTTGGATAACTCTGCTTCGCCGTTTTGGGCACATCCTTGTTAGGCAGATGGGAACGTGTTTTTCGGGATTTTTAATTTCTAGGAAACCACGCTTCAGAATTTTACTCCTCAGTTGACATCTTGACATTATCGAGCGTCCTAGTTTGAATCTTGGCGAATTTAAAATTCTAATCCATTTTCGTCAAATGGCAGTGGTATTTTGGGGTGGTGTTTGGGGTGGTATTTGGCATTAAATTTGTGTAGAAGACCTTCATGAAACTTCATTTAAACTTTCACTCTGACCTTCAAAATCAACTTTCACAGGAATTCTAAAACACTTTAGCGAAAGTTAGATTTGGGCAAGACAGTACTTTGAAGGAATTGCTGCCTGTAGGCTGATGCAAGGCCAGCCTCTTATATATTCGAACCGCACGTTTTGATAGAACACAAAGTTTGTAGTTTTAATTCCCCGAAAATGTGGCGAGATTCAATCTTTCTCTAGATTTCTTGGAATTTTCCGGATGCTGCTTACATTTTTATGAAAAATTCTATTAAAATGATAAAAAGTTATAAAGACCTCGTGGTATTATTTAGATTCTCCGTTGGTTCAATGCGTGCTTTATATTTAAAGGAAATCTCCCCTTATATGAATGATTTTAAGCATGACCTTTATAATCTGCAGCATGAACTTGTCGTAGCAAAAAGTAAAAATAGTGAAAACAGAATTTATAAAACACGGTTCCAATATTTTTATGTGGGTTTTACTGAGTCATTTATTTTAATCCCCCAAGAACAGAAACATAAAAATATAAATTTAGATTTAATGGACGAAATGGTCACAAAAATATTTTTTTCTATGATTGAGTGTTGGATATTGTACCGATTATCGGTTAATCCGGATGACGATTTTGATGTTAAGCTTTTTTTTATTTTGTTTTCTAAATGGGTAGGATTGCCGAATCATTAATAGAAATTTAGAGAGAAAGCCATTTTATTATTTTTGTGTGCAATGGAAATGCTTAACTCTTGGAATTGATGAAAAAATGAAAAAATACCTCCGACTTCTTTGTATGCATAGTATAGTGTCTGTTACTTGTTGCCAACCTGGCGACGAGAAGGAACGAGGTAAAGCCAAGTTCACTGAATTATTATGGACATCGTGTCTTGTATGACCGTTTCAAGGGCCAGTAGGACCGTTTCAAGGACCTATGTTTTTCGATTGTTTGCCTTAGTATCATGAATACACCATATGTAAAAATTTGCTGATGGTGGACTTTTTTTCAACGCTAATTCCTTAAAAAAATGTAAGGTTCTTTAAATAGGAATGTTCGATCTCTGAATGTAAATAAAACAAGTTTTGTGCGAGAGGTCCGCTCAATTTTGTTTTTATTTCAAAAAACTTTTTATACCAATATGTATGCAAGTTTCTGGGTCAGTTGCCAAGTTGAATTCGCATAAAAGCCACGTTGCTGTGAACGACGAGAAATCGCCTGCCTCAGGTTATCCCATATACTATCACGCACTACAGCGATGTTTACAGCAGACTTGGTGTTTCTTTGACGTCCGGGTTATTTATCGCTTGACGCGAATTTGGCTACCAAACGTCTATTAGTCGATGAGGCAAGAGGGTCGAGACGAGGATAAAAATTACGTAGTGACCAAAATCTTTGTTGAACGAACCACTTAACTTGCTTTTGGATTTGGATACATTGTTCAGCGCTATGTATTTGCCGTCAGGGATCGCCCATGAGGGGGGTGAGGACTTGCAGCCCCAAGACGAGGCAAACACAAAGGCAAATGTCAAACGCTACGAGTGTGCATACGAAGACGGTCGAAGACGTGAACGTTATAAATAAACTTTAATATTTCCTTTTATAAATTTATTGACGAACTGACAACTTAAGAGCAGTCTTTTGTTCAATTTAGTAGCCTTCAAATGCTCTCTTATACTAACAAGTTAGACAAAGAGCCGGATGAACGACAGGCGCCTGGTCTCGCACATTTTATATACGCTCATCAAAGAAATAATTTTAAGTAAATAGAAGAATGAAACAAAACTACTAGGACCTCGAAGAAGTTGGCTAAATTTTGGCTTCTTTGAAAGAGTCATCGACCGGAACAGGTGGTGGAAGGGGCGATGTCTGGAAAATACGGCGGTAGAAAATTCCAGGCTTTTCAGGTAGATTTTAATGACCTGAGCAAGCGATCACGCGTGATGATTTCAATTGGTTTAAGCAGCTCATAATAAACTACACCCTGTTGATCCTACCAAATGAAAATCGCATCATGGATATTTGCCGACGATTTTGACTTGACCAGGACTGTCCCACCGTTTTTAAGGCTGACTACAGTCTCGTAAAGTACCATTTGTTCACACGTGAAGAAACCACCTTCGACGTTTCCCGATTTCAACTCGTACGACACGCAATGCCCTTGCCTCCTAATGCTTTCAAACAGCGTCGTAACCAATCCTGCATGTCATTTACATCAGTTTAAGTCTCAAGAAGAATTCTGTCTGCTTCAGCCGAAGATTTTTTTAAAAATAAAATAGTGCAATTGAGTTTCCGCAAATACTCTTTTCATGGTACGAAGCTCGACATGTTTAAAACTTTGAAAAAAAAAACTTGTTCACACTTCGGCGAATTGACCAGTCATCTCTTGTGGACCAGTGGGAACTTATTTTAGGTCTCAAAATTTGAAACAAAATAATGGAGTTGTTGATGTCGACGAGCTAACTCACAAGCTAAACATAGAGCCGAATGAATGCAGTGCGTTCGGTCTCCAGTAAGACTTTATAACTTCACACTTTAATACGCTCATCCAATAAGAGGTGTTATTTTCAATGAAAACACTTTTCTCTAAGAATTGAAGCGGATGAGGGGAGATTTAAAAACTGAACAACACCTTTCACATTGTTTATTTTCGAGAGTTCGATCCCTTTCCATGCTGCATATGCAGGGTGTACCAAATATTAATATTAATAATGTAAATTGCAACTCTTATATGGTAATCATGAGGCTTCTGCTAAACTGTCATTTGGCAATTGAGTGATCTGACAATTTTCCACGTCACGGATGATATACCGGTGATATACCGGAACTTTATGAACAACTTAGAGTCCTCTGTACTTCGCATTCAGCTTTTTATTTGTGCCGATAGTGGTATCGAGATGTTGTCCTGCCATAAGTTCTGTTACAAATATAAAACGGTATAAAAAAAAAGTACTTAACATATTGTATTCAAAATTATTTTATTTATTAGAACACAATATTGGTTATTAAAAAAAGTTGGGTTCATTCGAAATGACGGCCTTTTGCTTTAACACAAGCTTTTAAACGGTGTGACCATCGGGCTATAGCAGCACGTACGGTCTCCATGGAGATCGTGGACGCTGCTCTGGTAATGCTTTTTTAAGGCTTTCCAAATTTTTGTGGGGAGTCTTCCAGGCCACGTTCTCCAATTCTGACAACAAACCATTATCCAGTGGATTCAGATCTGGACTCCCCGACGGCCAATCTTCTGCTGCTATAAAGCCAGGAATATTGACTCTGAGCCACTCCTGCGTGGTTTTGGCTTTGTGCGCTGGAGCAGAGTCCTGTTGGAGGATCCATCTGTGTCCATTGAAAAGGGTATTGGTCAAACCCTTCACAACACCCTCTAGCACATCTTCTGGGTAAACCTTTGCACTAGTTTTTACGTCCTTTTCACAGGAATGGAGGGATGTGACACCATGGTGAGAAACCCCCCACCAAACCATTACGGAAACAGGATGATGGCCACGTTGAACCCTTGGAAGTGGATGAAGTGGCATAAATCTTGTCATTTTGTTTGTTGAAAACTTCTTCCAGGGTAAACATTTTCTCGTCCGTAAGCAGAATGTTTTCATGGCCATTGTCCGCGTTCCACTACAAAAGTCGCTTGCATCTTTCCAGCCTAATTTGTTTTTAATTGAGGAGTTAGAACATGACCCGTGGACCGACGATAGGCTTTCATATGCAGATCATCCCGAATCAGCCCAGACATGGTTGATATATAAAATTCCTTGGACATGATATTCTGCTTCCTAAGGGGATTTCTCCGAATCCGTTCACGTACTGCCTTTACTACCGCACTCGTACGGACGACGCGCGGGCGACCACTTCTTGGCTTGTTCTCTACTCTAGACAATTCGCCGAAGCGAGCAATAGCCCGATAAACGAATATTCTTGATATTCCGATTGGTTTTAGCAACTCGAAAATTTGCCCAGCACTCTTTACGTACTTATGCAATGCTACTACCGCGACTAGATTCTCTTTTACGTCCCACTCCATGTAATTGTTCGCAAACTGAAATCAAACTGACTAGTATTCTTCACTGATCAGTGCATGTGTTCTGAAAAAAAAGTTAACGGTTCTATTCCCGGAAAAAAGTTTTGAACGATAAGCGCTGAAAATTGTGTAACAGAACTTATGGTAGGACTAGGTACATACATAGCCTCCTCCTTGGTGGGTTACTTCACCCTAAAAAGTCTTCTTCTTTTCCTTTTTTCTCCGGCGTTGTTATGGTCAGAAGTGTAGGACCATAACCTTCCCACTTAACTGCATTCCTACTGGTCCGCTTGTGGGGTCCGCCGGTTTGACCTCAGAAAGTAGCGGCAGGCTTCCCGGTTTGGGATTACTTCATCGCTGAGGCCAAACAAATGCTGGTGTTTTCGCATTTGTTTGCACCAATTGTTTTTCGGCCTGCCTTTTTTGCGTGTTGAAATTGGAATGTTGATTGATAACGCCTTTTGGACGGGGTTCAAAGGATCTCTCCTTTGAACATGGCAATACCAACTGAGTCGGTCGCGCTCTATATTTCTTGTGATGGTTTCTTTTACGTGGAGGCTTCCTCGGATCTTTGAACTTCTAATTCTGTCACGCTTTGTTACTCCCGCTGTCATGCGAAGCATCTTCATCTCAGCTGCCGTTAATTTGCTCTCATACTTTTTGTGCATTGTCCAGCGTTGTGAACCGTATGTGAGTGCCGGACGTACAACTGAAGTGTAGAGCCTTCCTTTCAGCTTAGGGGGCATTTTTCGATCACAGAAGATGGCGGAGTTTTCCCGCCACTTCATCCACCCTACGCTTACGCGATGTTTGATGTCGTCATCACAAGTTGCTTCTCTATTAATCATAGATCCCAGATATTTAAACTTTTCACAATTGGGAAGCACTCTTCCATTCAAGTAAATGTCTGGAATAGGCTGATGAGGGTCAGAGAACGGGCAGCACAGATACTCTGTCTTCTTTGAACTAATACGATACCCGAGTCCCTCAAAAATGTCCACCCACACATCAAGTGCTCGTTGTAGGGACGCCTGATCATCACTTATAACGGCCCCATCGTCAGCAAAGAATAGCTGGTGCACATTGGGGTCCGTCACTTTTCCTTCAAGCAAGCAATCAAGAACTGCTATAAAAAGCAGTGGGCTGAGGACGCTCCCTTGGTGTACACCGACTTTGATTGCGAACTCTTCGGTGACTCCTGCGGTGCATCTTACTCTTGTCGTTGCTTTCTCGTACATGTCCATAATCACTCGCACGTAGGTTTCTGGAACTCCTTTTTGTCTTAGCGCTATCCATAAAAGATCTCTTGGTTGCCCGTCAAAGGCCTTCTCGAAATCAACCAACACCATATCCAAGTCCTTTGAAGAATCACGATGCTTTTCCATCATGATCCTTATACTTTGGATTGCATCTGTTGTTGATTTACCCGAGACAAACCCGCACTGGTCATCAGATAGTCGTATTATTTTCCGCAGTCGGCTATCTAATACCCGTTCAACGATCTTCATGGTGTGCGACATCAGCTTGACAGAACGGTAGTTATCACAATTTCGCGTATCACCCTTTCCTTTGTGCAAAGGAAGAAGATAGCTTTCCCTCCATTGATTAGGCATAGTATCGCCTCTCATAAGTTTGGAGATAAGAACCATGAGCCATCTAGACCCGATGTCTCCCGTCTTTTTCCAGAACTCAGAGGGTATCCCGTCCGGCCCAACAGCTTTTCTTTTCTTGGAGTTTTTAACCGCGTACCGAACTTCTTCGACTGTGATGTCGGGTATTTCGGCATGATTCGGGGCGGCTCTTGGAAAGTACACTCGGGGAAACTGTTCGTTCAGAAGTTCCTCGCAATACTGTCGCCATCTGTGGACAATTTTTTCGTCTTCCACAAGGAGTTGGCCTTCAGCATTGTTAATAAACTTTGGGAAACGAATCTCCTGAGCATTTCTTCTTCTCTGGGCGGCTATCTTAAAGATATTTGCTCCTTTGTTCAAATTGTTTTGCCGAAGCTCCTGGGTAGCCTGGTTCCTGTCAGACGCGGAAGACGATATTTATTCCAACTCCTGATAGAGGTCTTCCATGCTTTTCGCTTTGAATTCGGCGCATTTTTTCTTCGCGATACCTTTGCAACATCTATATACCTTTTCACGGCGAGCTTTTTCCTCTCTATTAGTAGAAGAGCACTTTGACCAAGCTTGGAAAGCCATTTTCTTTTCGTGTATCACTGCTTTGGCTTCGTCTGTCCACCACCAGGTTTCTTTTGCGTGTTGGCAGGGGCCTTTAGATGTTCCGAGCAGTGATTTGGCTTTCTCCAGGCCAGATTGTTGTAGGGAATCCCACATGTCTTGTGCTCTGCACTCCTCATTACCGACCTCATCGATAATGGAAGAGTGGTAATTTTCCATGTTGGTAATAAAAGCTTCGCCTTTTCCTTTATCCAGCTTATACCACTTGATTCTCTCAGACACCTTCGTTTGCTGCTTTGACTTCTTTCTCGCATCCATAAAAAAATTCAGTCAGGAGGAGACGTTGTTGAGGGGCGATCGCGTCTCCCAGGATCACTTTGCAATCTTTAGCTCGTGGCTTCATGAAACTGGATACCAAATGATAGTCTATTTGAGTTTCATTTCCGCCACTGCTATAAGTGATCAGGTGCCGGCTTTGTTTGACGAACATGGTATTTAGCACTATAAGACCGTACGACTTGCACATGTTCACCCTAAAAAGTATCCTTAATTAATATCTTGTTACCTTTGTGTGACAGTGGATGTATCCCAAATGTTATCTATCAACATCTTGACCAATTCGCTTCAAGTTTTATATTTATTTTATTTAACATAAGTATTTTTTCCTTGTCCTGTATCTCAAATGGCACATATGTATAACTATGTACATGTGTTGGCCTTATTTGTCTTATGTCTTACTTATGCTAGGTCATCTCGTAACTCGTATCCGAAGCTGCACTCTTATTTGTAATATTTCCCCGTCTCTATTATGCGGGACTAGTATCAGAAAACCCAACTCTTGCTTATCGGAACGTGACTACATAGTATAGTATTGGGGATTTCAATATCAACGGAGTCGGTTGCTTTATTTGGGTCAATCACTTCGGTAAAATATTCCGACTTATGGGCACGTCTTCTTGATTGCTCTGCCGAGGTAACCTTCGAGTAATACGATAATGGATGAATCTTTCCATCCCCTTGTAACAAGACACTAAATTTTTACTTGCTCGCATCGGTGTGCAGTTCAGTCTCCCTTTCCGTGTCTTAAATAGCTTAGACAGTGAACGACATGAGCTTGTCTCTTAACTCGTAAAATGCTCTAATGTCTGTCACTCTCTAAAGTCTAAGATGTCTACAATTTTATCACAACTCCTCTAAAAACGTGGGTGTGCTACGCTCACGTAGTTTGGAATGAACTTTCAGAAATATAGGAAAACTTAAGACATGACCTAACCTGCTTAAAATACGTCTGCATAGGGTATCGTGACAGCACTTGTATATAGTTTTGTTTATCTTTATACCATCTTAATCCACAGTGTAGCACGCGGATTCACATTTTTTCAAATTGAATTTCTGCAAACATCGCAAATCTTTCTAAAACTTCGGTGAAAACGACAACGGGAAAATCGTCGAGGTAAACAATAATTTTCTTTGAATGGATCAAATCCCGCAAAGCATAATAAATGTTTGAATCTTCGGCTACACGCACGTGGAATAACCCAATCCGTAAATCAAGTGTGGAGAAGTGTCTCTTCTTTCCTAGGTATTCCAAGCACGATTCTACTAGAGGTAGTGGGAAATTATTGTATTTCTAACAGTATTTTTATTTACCCGGTAATCTTTTTTTATTCCCCATCTTTTTTAAAACCATCACGATCGGGGAAGCGTATTATTATTCCCTTTTCTAAAAGTTCATTAATACATTTTTGCAGAGCTGTACGCTCGCCTATTGATAGCCATAGTGGTTGGAAATGAAAAAAAAATGAAATTAAATTGAATAATAAATTGATAATCGTAGGGCTTAACATCGGCCATTGCGTTAATGTTTTCCAAGACAATCCGTCATATTCAACTGATTTCTTCAACTTTCAGGGATGGATTAATATCTTTCTCATCGAAATTCTGAAAAACTTCATTTGCCATTATTCAGGATAACTCTACATTACAAGGATTTAATATTTTGATTTGATTTGATTTATTAAAAAAAAAGTATCTGTATTCTATAGTACATAAAGAACTAATATTGCATCGTTACCACTTGCTTGCAACTATTGGGTTTAGTTAGGAGTAACTAACTTTTACTAACGCAAACGGGAACGAGTCAATGGGTGTGAGCGAAAACTCAATTTTTATTTTTGTCCGAACTTACTGAATTAACTGATATCAAAAGACTGTGCATTTCTAATAAAGGGTGTTTTTTTTTGAGGTATAGAAAAAATAGAATAAAATAAAGATGATTTTTTTAAATTGACATAAAGTTGACTTTATTCGAAAGACAATCTTCTGACATTATAACTTAAATATAATTTCTGGCATATGACCGCCACGGCTGGCTGGGACGTAGTCTAATCTGGAGGTCCAATTGTCGATGATTTTTTTCAACATTTGTTCGGCCGTATATCGGCAATAACGCGACGAATGTTGTCCTCCCAATGGTCAATCGTTTTGGGTTTATCGGCGTAGACTAGCGACTTCACATATCCCCACAGAAAATAGTCAAGCGGCGTTAAATCGCACGATCTTGGAGGCCAATTCACGGGTCCGTAACGTGAAATTATGCGGTTACCAAACGTTTCCTTCAATAAATCAATTATGGCACGAGCTGTGTGACATGTTGCGCCGTCTTGTTGAAACCACAGCTCCTGCACATCATGGTTGTTCAATTGATGAACGAAAAAGTCAGTAATCATGGCTCTATAGCGGTCACCATTGACTGTAAGGTTCTGGCCAGCATCGTTTTTAAAGAAGTACGGACCAACCCATAAAGCACACCAAACAGTCAGTTTTTGTGGATGTAGCGGTGCTTCAACATACATACACTTGAGAATTATCATCACTCCAAATACGGCAGCTTTGTTTATTGGCGTATCCATTCAACCAAAAGTTAGCTTCATCGCTAAACAAAATTCGCTTATGAAAATTGGGATCAACGGCAATCTTGTTTTGGGCGGTCATATGCCAGAAATTATATTTAAATTATAATGTTAGAAGATTATCTTTCGAATAAAGTCAATTTCATGTCAATTTAAAAAAATCATCTTTATTTTGGCATGAATAAAATTACTGTAAAACTACAAACAACACGGCAAATTCAGTCGAATCTCTCGAATCCCAAGACAACCACCCCCGGAGAGTAGTGAACGAACATCTTCGACCCAAACCATCTGGACCCCGTCCAGGTTGTGTAACAAACATCATACGTACACTCTTGAACCTGCACGAATTATAAAAAAAAAAAAAGGTATCATCTGACATTACCAGAAGTCTAACAAGATGAGTTTGGCTCCATATTGACCTTTCCTGAGTATGTTAAAATTCAGTTTTATTTATAGTTCCACGCACGGGCAACGGAACATGTACGGAGCATTAATCGAATCGTACTATCGGAATCAAAAACCTATCGGATAAAATAGTTATTTTTCTATTAGATCCCTTCGAGTGTTCTGAAAAGCAACCAAAATCAATACAACTGATTGCAACTACGTTCTTCTCTTCTAAATCATGTTCCCAGTTCCTCTCCCCGTAGACTGCGGTTATAGTTGACTTCAGTTTCTGTATTTGGCTTTGGCTTGTTGCAATCGTGCCAGCAATCGAAGTATATTCCTTGCGGTCGTTCTTCGTAAGGACAGTCCACTTTTTCCTCACTTATCTTCAATGTTGGTTGCGGCTTTGCATCGATTCCCTTTGGTTTAGTATGACATCTTCTGTGACACCTCTCATCGACCCTCTTTGCTCGAACATATTGACCGCCTCTTTAAAGTCTAACAGCATATTCGTACCGACAATTCTGTAGGCCCTCTTGTACAAAAGTCAGCAATTCAAACTCACTGACATGTCTTTGTGAAGCCAAGCCTATAATGCTTGGTATACCTCTTGACTCATTGACGAACTCACTCAAGGCCTTCCTTAAGTTAGTGCAGCCCCCGTTAACGAATTTCGCAGAGTTAAACAACTCATTAGCATTAACCTGTCAACAGATCTCCTCCAAATGGAGCAAGAAATCATTCGCACTATATGTACGATCCTCTCCTTAAACTTTGAAATGGTATGTTTGATGTTATGAAAATGAACCCTGCGACTTGGTTGTACGACGTTTACCTGCTGGCCACCTGTATTTGCATTTCAATTTCTTGACGAAGTCATAGAATTTCGTGATGTCGACTGAAGTTGGTAAGCTCTAGCATATCAGCTTCTGACGTTTGTTTGATGTTGCGGCTTGGTTTCCTATTAATGGCTGCAGGAATGAAGTGTGATTGTGAATCGGTTCAACAGCAGGTTCTTTGGGAGCAATCAATTCTTCGGGACAATTAATTCTTCGGGTTGCTGCTCATGACATAATCAGCAGAAATGGCAATCAGAACGACATTTTTCACCCATTGGTCATCGGGGCTTTGGTGGTATACTTTGGGGAGACGGTGGTGACTGCTACACTAGATGCCATACTACCTGTGCTAGCGTCGTTCGTGAATGTGGTTCGGCGACTGTCGTCCCTAGGGCATTGATGTTGGCAATTGCCATAGCATCCAATAATTCGGACTTCAGCATGTAATTCTCCATTAGGATCTATCATGTAAATAATAGTGCAGCGAATTGAATTTCTCTGGAGATCCCATTTGTGATTGTTTTGATACACTTTCCTCCAAGAACTCAAGGGGATGGGTGGAGATTTAAAAATTTAGAACGAAGCCGGTCGTTACAATGCTTGATTTTTCTTTCTTTTTTTTTTTGTGAGGGTCATCAACTATTGGTAGTGATGTACTACAGAATAGAAAAATGTGACAATTTTATCTAAAGTTATGATACAATGCACAATCAAAAGCTCTCAGGTTAGTAATAAGATGCAACACCCATCTGTCTGCTGTCTGTCTTGATTTTTTCCTATAAATAGTCGCTGTATTACCGGTTGGTGGAAAATTGGTGTACAGAAAAGTCCTGCCAGTAAATTACACAATTACAATCGCCAGTTAAAGCGTCCAATTCGCGAAATCAGACCCTCAGGAAATTTGGCGCGCAAAAGAGTCAGTGTTTCATCCACTGTTCAGTCCTGATAAAGACGGTTGTGGTGGTGGGAAGTCTTTAGTATCGGCTTGGTAACTGATTCCACATCAGGATACGCAATTTTATCTCTTGTTTAGTAAGAAAATACCGTCAGTTTCGTTAGAAAAAAGTAACGTGCGTAACGCGATCTTTTTCTTCCCTCCAAATCATAGGTTTAGAAAATGACATTTCTGGGTGGGTACCTTCAAACCATCCTTTTAAATAGCGTATACATCTTAAACGAAAATTACTTGGTGCCCAAGATTTATTAATAGTCACGGAAATGTTGAAACCGAAATACAACTTTTAATTATCATTTAGTAACGACGTAGGCCATTCCCGATTTGAATTTGAATAAAACAAATAACACAATATGTAGCGATCCGGGGAATTTGAGCATTTTACAGTGTACAGTTTCTTTATTTCGTTTCATGGAAAATAGAATGCTGCTATTGCACAATTTACGGTTAGTACAAAGGTGTGATATAATTTTAATATCTTTCTACTGAAATATATTTCAAAATACAATTAAAGGTATTTTTTTTTTTTTTTTTGTTGGAAGCTTCTACTATCTGCTCGAGCACTCAGACACAAGTACTGGTCCATTGTACTACCAGACAGACACCTTGTCTTTATTGTATTTTCCTCGTTGTCCGGAGAAAAGTGAGGAGGGGCTTCAGTGATGTTGAGCTAAGAGATTCGGCACCCACCACATCGGCCCCAAGGGTGCGCCACCGTGCACGACCGAAGGCGGAACAGTCGCAGAGAAAGTGTTCCGCTGTGTCGTCCTCCTCGCAACAAGCAGCACAGGTAGGCGTCTCACTGATGCCAAGCACGTAGAGATGCCTGGCAAAAGTGTAGTGGCCCGTAATGACGCCCGTTAACCTTCTGCAGTCATTTCTCCTTAAGGATAAGAAGAATGTTGCGGACTTTTTACAGACGTCAGGGCGTACGCGCTTAGTCATCCTGCATCCTGGATATTCCCTCCATCTGCGACTGTGTACGTTAAAGACCCAGTCATTGATGTCAGATTTAATCGTTGAAGCTGGTAGACCTAAGGCGGGTTCAGGCCCTGAGAAACTCTCCTCTGAGCCTTTTCTAGCGAGTTCATCGGAGATCTCGTTTCCTGGGATTCCAGAGTGACCTGGAACCCATACAAGCCTAAGTGAATTTAGTCTTCCGACTTTGTTCAAAAAGGTCTTGAGTTCATGCACTAGTTTGGAGTTGGACAGAGGATTGGATACAGCTTTGAGTGCAGCTTGGCTGTCACTGCAGACACATATGCTCTTTCCCCTCCATCTGTGTTTCACAACATAGTGCATGGCCATTAAGATTGCGTAAATCTCCGCCTGGAAGACAGACGCATATTTTCCTAACGAGAAGTGCAGTCGAATGTTTTCGCGCTCGAAGAAAACTCCAGCGCCGGATCCCTGACCATTCCTGGAGCCATCTGTGAAGATGCGAAGACATTCTATTCCAGGTTCAGTGTCAAAGCCAGTCCTGACGCCAAGGAAATGTGACTGTGTAGTTACAGCGCAGTAGGATGGCAGGTGTCATTGCGTCAGAGGGCATATCCATGAGACAGTGGTCGTAGGATATTTCTCTCTCAAGTACACTTTCACTCCACTGCGAGTTGTACCAAAGACCATTCCTCTTTAGGCGAGAAATAGTTTTCAGTGCACACCCTCTGATATATACAATGTCAAGGGGTGGAAGGTTCATCATAGCATCTAAAGCAGCTCCCGGTGTGCTGGGGAAAGCCCCCGTGCAACTGAGGCAGACCGCTCTTTGGAGTTTGGTGAGTGAAGCCACAGCGTGTTTTCGTGTCACCCTGCTCCACCAAACAACCGATGCATATGAGATTATCGGTCTTACCATTGCCGTGTATATCCAAAGGACCTTTTTCGGCGATAAGCCCCATGTTTAGCCAAAGGCACCTTTGCATTGCCAGAAAGCTGACAGCGCTTTGGTGGTTTTGGACTCAACATGTTTTGACCAGAGAAGTTTGTTATCTAGAATGACTCCCAGATACTTAGCTTCCTTGGATATATTGATGGGAACGCCTTTTAGCACCAGCTGAGTAATGCCAGTTGTTTTCCTCCTTCTCGTGAAGAGAACGACATCGGTCTTAAGAGGATTAACCGACAGCCCATTTCTCGTGCACCAGTCTTCGATCACGTTTAGCGCCGCCTGCGCTTTGAGACAGACATTCGCTAAACATGAGCCGACAGAGAGAACAGCAACATCATCCGCATAGGCCTGGGCATAGATTCCAGAGGCATTGAGAGCATCTAGCAGAGAGTCGACCATCATGCACCATAACAGCGGAGACAAGACGCCACCTTGCGGGCAGCCTCTGTTTACTCCAGACTTGACACAATGTTCGAGGCCTGCATCAGCGATCAGTGTCCTGTGCACGAGCATTGCTTTGATCCACAAAACCAGTGCTTCGTCTACGCCATGCCGTCTAGCAGCATTACACATGCTGTCAAAAGTAGCGTTATCAAAAGCTCCCTCAATGTCGACAAAAATGCCTAGTACGTACTCTTTCCTTTCGAGAGTGCATTCAATTCTCCCAACTAGGTTTTGAAGCGCAGTCTCGCAGGATTTTCCGCGCTGATAAACATGTTGCATGTCCGACTGAGAATGCATTCGAAGGGCAACTTTGCGCACGTGCAACTCTACTAGTCTTTCCATGCTTTTCAGCAGGAATGATGTTAGACTTATTGGTCTGAAACTCTTGGCTAGTGAGTAATCCTCTTTCCCTATTTTGGGAATAAAGACCACTTTCACCGCGCGCCAAGGGATAGATATGTAGGCAAGTGCCAGGCTAGCAGTGAAAATTCTTTTCAGTGTAGGAAGCAGCTGTCTTATACCTTTTTGCAGCATAACGGGGTATATCCCATCAGTGCCCGGCGACTTAAAGCCATCGAAGGATGCCACAGCAAATTCAATGGCCTCAGTAGTTGCAACGCGTGACGCCACATACCAGCTACGTCGAGATGTTTTTATCGCTACAGCCGCAGTATCCAATGAGGGAGTGTGCAACGAGCCGGTGACAGTCTGATTTCCCGGAAAATGGGTCTGAAACAGTAAACTAAGAGTTTCTGCTTTAGACTCGGTAAAGGTACCATCAGACTTTCTGAGTACCTCCAGCCTTGTCGATTTTCCTCGTTTGAGGACTTTAACCAACTTGCTGGTCGCGCTCAGGGATTTGATCTCTTCGCAGAAGGACATAGGAATCATTCTTCGATTTTCGAATAAGCTTCTTATATTCCTTCTGCTTCGATCGATATTTATTCCAGTCATCTTCCGAGTCCGATTTAAGCGATCTGTTCAGAAGACTTCTGGCTTCCCTACGAAGCCGTTGGAGCTCAGCATTCCACCAGGGAACCGGCTTCCTGTTGGGAGGTTTTTTGACAGGACATGCGAGTTCAAAACATTTGGTGATGGCGCTGTTCAGCTTATGAACTGCATCCTCCACCGATTGATTAGTTTTGAGTTTAGGCGGGGCTTGAGTGGACTTCTCAAGCTCCTCCTTAAATCGCACCCAGTCTGTTTTTCTCGGATTCCGCTTGGGCTGCGAGGGGGAGATCCCGCACTTCAATTGGAATTCGATATATCTATGGTCTGACAGCGTAACATCTGGTGAGACTCTCCAGTTAGTGATGGCCTTCGCATGCCTGTTAGATAGGGTTATGTCAATCACTTCCTGTCGTCTCGCCGTCACAAAGGTTGGTTGAGAGCCAACATTGTTGAAGTAAAGGTATACTTTTATTCGGAAAAAGAAAATAGTGAAGAGGGAAACAACGTAAAACAAGAACTCTCTATTTAGTAATATTAATTATATGCGCAGGCCTAAAAGGTGAAAAAAGAAGAAAAAATATGTTGTGGCTTTCCAACAATCAAAATTACATAATTATTTTACTAACAAATAAATGCAGAAGCTTGGAGTTTAACAAATATATAGTTAATATATAAATAAATATATGAACAATAACTAAATAATAAACATATTAGTAAATAAAGAAATAAATAAATAAATAGATGAGTAGATAAATAAATAAATAAGTGTGATTTAATTTTAATTAATGTAAGTAAATAAATAACATTGATGAATAAATAAATAATAATAAGAAATAGACACATAAGTGTATAGAATTCAGTTTAAATTTAGCTCATTTAGCAAAGATTGTCAAAGTTATTACATTTATTAATAAAATTAGAATAAAGTTTTTGTATTCTATCGGAGACCAATTCAACATCAGCTTTTTTGTGTAAATCCTAAGTAGAATGAAGCCATGAAAGATTAAGCATTATTTTAAGGAACTTATTTTGAGACACTTGTAACTTTTTAACATGACACTTAGCCCATTTACCCCAAACTGGACACCCATAAAGAAGAATAGCTTGAACAACAGTTTTTTGAATAAATATTTTATTACAATTTGATAATTGAAATTTTCTATCATCGGCATATAATGCTGTAACGCAATTTGATTGTCGCGGAAAATCAGCGATGTATAAATTATACAGGATAGGTCCCAGAACTAAACCCTGCGGAACACCTGGGTTAAATAAGTCAGACTGGAACTGGTTTGATTGACAAGCACTCTAAAACATCGATTAGACAAGAAACTTTGAACAATCTGACACAAATATGGGGACAAATCAAAGTGTATTAGTTTGTTGATAAGACCATCATGTGATATAGTGTCAAATGACTTTTCAATATCGAGTAGTTACATTCCTGTCGATTTACCAAGTGCGCGATTGTTTTTGATATGGTTGCAAATTCTGAGCACTTGATGAGACGTGCTGTGATAGGGTCTTAAACCAAATTGCTCAGCTGGAAGAACTCCTTTCTCATTGATTTCATTGCAAATTTTTACTTTCAAAATTTTCTCAAAAAGTTGTATGTTAATTGTCATATAGCTTTCGAACCTATCAGGTGGTTTTCCTAGTTTAGGAATAGAAATTACCCTAGCTATTTTCCAAATATCTGGGAAATATAGTAGTTTAAGACACGCATTAAACACGAAAGTTAGATATTTACGAGTAATTCCAGAGTTCCGCAGTTTCTTAAGATACATATTTTAAATATTATCTTGACCACCTGATTTTTTGATATTAAGATCTTCAATAAAGAATTTAACATCAGCTGCTTGTACATAAGAATTGGACGGTGTCGCTGGTGTAAATAAATTTAAAGCGTCGTTCACTTGAGTGTTTGTAACAACATCTCTAAGATGACGACCGATAGTATGGTTATAAGAAAAGTGTTGGCAGAGTGCATTGGCTTTCTCAAGATCTGTAAAATATGTATCTGATCCATTTTAAATATATGGAATATGTCTATTTTTATTTCTAATTATTTTAGCTATGTTCCCAGAAGGCTCAACAGGTTTAACTTATTGTTCCATTCTGTATTACGCATATTAATATGTTCCGACATCATACGGTTAAAGAATTCAACAAGTATCTTAGAAATGGATTACCGGTATCCTTGCCAGTTCCTTCTATGCATATTTCTTATCCATATAAGTTGCAGAATTTGCGATGGTAGTTGTTTTGCGTGGCATTGTCTAATAACTTTTGATACACTAGTGTCAATAGAGCTTAGAACTTGGTCGGTAAAATTATTAATAATGTTGTCAATGTCTTGATTGTTAGTAACGTCATCTAGATAAACTGAAACGTGTTGAAGTTTCCTTTTGATTTCGTTCTGAAAATTTTTCCAATTTGCCCTTTTACAATTGAAAACATAATCACAACTTCTTTTATAGTGTATGAAAGAAGTTGACAAAACACTGGATTATGATCCGAAGACAAATCATTAAATGAGATTGGCTGGGATACGGAACTAGGAACATTAGTTACAAATAAATCAATAACGGATGGAATTCCACGAGTACTACTTGGTACATGTGTGGAACTAAGAGAATACAAGATAGATATTGGCAACATGGAAGACAAATTTGCCAAAGTATTTCCCCAAGAATTGGCTCTGATACAGACAACCACTTAAACTGAAAAGCCTTCTTAGATCTGTGGAAAATTCTAATCGATTTTGGCTGTTGTTAACTCCAACAGGAAAATAAGCGCATTAAATTTTAATTTTGTTTCCGTTTCTCAATTTCATTTCGATTCCCACATTTTCGATTTTAACACAAGATAAAAGCTCATGTTGAATTGATCTCCTAATGAGAATTGCTACACCGCCATCCGCTCCTACCTGTCCTATAACATTTAAATGTAAAGGTAGAGAGGTGTATTCCCGAATTTAACCATGTTTCAGTGACTTGAGCATTTTCGATTCATATTGTAATCTGAACACTTCTTTACAACCAAAGTGGATGAAGACTAACTAACAACCAAGCATAACCCGTTTAAAAAAAGACTAGAAATAGAATGCCACTAACTGGTTGTAACAACATTAAAGGCTTATGAACTGACAATATCGCAGGGAATATCGTGTCCTTACAAGTGCTAGTTTTATTTTTGTTATTATGGGCAATTTATGATACTTTTTTCGATATTCTGTCAATACTTATATTACATTAAAGATACCGGAAGTATGTAATTAGACTAACGGCAACAAGTCGTGGTTACTAGTGTAATCAGTACACCTACACATCACTATTAGGCAATGTTCTAATATGTCTGGCTGCTAATCGAAATATTAAGAAAGCCTCGAACGTGTACCTTATTTAAAATTAATGATTTGATTAGCAAACCAGTTTTAAACAAAGTGGCAAAGATTGCAAAATCAAGACTGATCGACTGTATGGGATTCAGTATTAGAACAACGAACTATAGGTTTATCGGGTTTTATTCGTGAATTGTTGGTAAAATTAAATATTTCTCTATACACATCAAGACAGTGGAATTGCTTACAAATAAAATGTTTGCTATAGTATCAAAAAGCATAAAAATCGTCTGTGTGATTGGGGGCACCTTATTTTATTAAAAAAATATTCGCAGTTCAACAATAATAGAATGCATTAAAGGAAATTTAGGCAGCCCTCGCCTTAGGAAAGGCACAATTAAATAAATGATTTCCATATACGTGAGTCACAAAATAAATCCCGCGTTATATACAGTACAACAGCAGTACCCAAGTTCTAACAATCTAGTTAACCACGATTTCTTAAAACCTCTTTTAAAGGGGCTTATAATGCTCTAATTCCTATCTACATTCAATTTATCATATCCATCTCTTACCTATACGAATAAATCTTCTTTTATTCTCCCCTTTCTCTATAAATACGTAAAATGGATGGATAAACGTAAAAACCAAAACGAAGTCATTCAATTCCATAACATAACGAATAGGTTGTCTGGTTGGGGAGTAGGCCACTGACCTTTTCGTGACCATAAGACTAAGGCAGCTTTAACGACCAAGGTGGTGGATGTTTCATAGCGTCCACAAAATAGGTTTCGATAGAACAATATGAATACATAAAGATGAACTTTACAAATGATGCAAGTGTTGTTTGTGAGGCTTTCTTCCTTGTTCTTGGTACACGTTACGCACTTCTTGATATTGATAATTGCTATCTCGCACTGTAATTGGTTTTGAAAGGGCAACGACCCTTTTCCCAATAGTAAAACCTTTTATCAAACTTCGAGCTAGGACTTGTCTGAACTGCAAAATTGAACTACACATATTGTCTTTCATTTGTTTTTAATGGTATCTGACTTATTCACTCTCCGATCTACTTCCCCTTACCTTGATCTATAAGATCCACTTCCCAATATTTTATTTGAATGTGAAGAAATTCTAGAACATTTTACATCAATTTAATTATTAATACCGGCCATTTGGTACTCGGAAGTTCAGTCTTGTTGGCAATCCCTCCGCAAGCTTCCCTGTTTTAAACGCGTTCCTTCCTTATTTCGCTGATCCGTTCCATCTCTTCTAGGTCCTTCCTAAGCTATCTACGGCACGGCCTTACTGGCTGTCTTTTTCCCTTCCGTTTTCCACCGAATATTCGAATATTATGTTTGTTCGTCCATTGTCCATTTGTTCTCCGTGTCCAGCCTATTTTGACTTTTACGATTTAATTACTCGAACAGTGTCTGGGACTGAGAAAAGTTCCTCGAGTTGTTAATTATGGAGTCTTCCCTATGCCTGTTTGTTTCTTCGTTCCTTTCGCCACTACAGATTCTGTTTACTGCTCTTTTTGTGTGGTAGCAGCCAAATTTCGAATGAATCAACCTGCCTGAAAGAACTGGTTTGATCCAAAGTATTATATTACCAATAACCTCTAATTTGTTTAATACATTGGTAATGGCTAGTGGTTTTTTGTCGTTGAAAGCTCCTTCAATATCGAGGAAGGCAATCATGGTGAATTGGTTGGAAAGTAACTTTTCAACGGTTCTAACTATCATGTGTTCGATTTCTCCTTACAATAAACATGTTTGGATTTCGAAAGCATACTTTCTTGTAGATCACCAGTCTCCCTAGCGTCTTAAGAAGAAAGAAGGAAAGACGTATAGGTCCGTAGTCTTTAGCAATTGTGCGGGAGATTTTACCTGCTTTTGGTATAAATGTAACATTTGCTTCCCTCTAAAATAGTGGTATATAGCCCCAATCTAGACTGGTTGAGAATAATACCAAAAGCCATGGTAAGCACGAATGCCGTAAGCACGTTGCATCTCTACCGGGTAGATTCCATTCTGAATAGCAGATTTTTATGAAAGGAAGCTATTTACTGCCCATTGGAGTTTCCTTTTGCTTACTTCTTCTTTTGAAAAGAAGTGAGGATTCGGTATGAGTTGTTCAAAATTGTAGCTACTAGCCTCTGCGTTGTCCTGAAAGTGTTATTGAGCATTCAGCATTCTTCGCTAGTCACTGTTGCGGTTTGATAATTAGGGCGGTTGTTGCAGGAGCCTTTGACAGTATGCTCCTCACTCTACTGGCCTCATTATTCTCTTCTATTTCTGAGCAGAAATTACGCTAGGATGTCCTTTGCGCCTTTCTTATCTCACTTTTATATAGTCTGAGGCTGTTCTTGTAACAGTTCCAGTCCACTGTTCTGTTTTATTTTTATTGTAGCTTTGTTGAAAATCAGTCTGCTTTCCCTTCTAAGGGTACCAAGATCAGCAGACCACAATGGAGGTTTCGTTGCCTTTGTTGGTCTATTACTTGGGCAAGAATTCAGAAGGGATTTGTTCATAGCTCCTGTAACTTTAGTCGCCAGACTTTCAATGTTTGCATGCGACTTGGGGTTACTTGATTAAGCGGGGTCAAGGGCGCCTTATATTTAACCCAATTAATCCATTTAGGGTTCCTAAAGGACTTTTTAGGTGGGATCTCAAAGTTTAGATGAAAGCGAATTTAACGGTGATCAGAAAGGAGTTCTTTTCCGAGGAGCCTTCCTAACAGGAGAGCTCTACTCTGGCAGTAGTGAGGTGCTCTAATTACATAAAAGAAATATGTTAATATGAGTTTTTGCTAAAATGCAGGTTCTAAGGGTACCTTCGCAGTTAGCATGTAGCAGTTTTTATTGCTTTGTCCTTCATCCGACAATGCGATTATTGCTTATTCATGGCAAGGACTACGTCGTCTCCACTTTCTACAAGGTGGAGAATAAGGTTGGCAGAAGTAACCTTACTGTGGTGAAGGTTTATCTGGGTCGCACGTAGCATTGGAGCTATCGCTTAAGCCAGGTACCTCTATCACGATTCCTGCCGAGTTCTGAAGGAGACTAAGTGGTGGGAATCATGGCCATGCCATCTTGTCCTGTTCGTATACCTTCAGCCTCATGGTTTTAAGGCCATATCGAACTTTACCTTTCTTCGCTTTTAGTGGAGGGAGGGCATCTCTATTCAGCAATAGGGTAACTGTTCTGTCCGAGTCCTTTTCAACCTCCGTCTTAATGATTTTGTCTCTGCAACAAAAGCAAAATATCTTGTGGGTCGCTGAATTCCGCGGGTGTACGGGCACGGGTCCGTGGCCTGAGCGGGATCTCGTCCTTGCTCACAACCTCCGGCCTGGCACCTTTCCACAAATTGTCGCCGAAGCGACAGTGGCCCTAAGAAAGGACGCAACGCTGTCATCGTCGACGGCAATAATTTTGTAGCGCCAATGGAGCCAGCCCCTATCATAAACATTGTAAATTCCACGAGTCTCCACGACTTCTGATGATGTTATAAATGTGGTGTTACAATGATGTAATATTGTTGAGATGTCAATGTGAGTAGTGCAAAGTCACCAAATCTGTGCTGATGTTCATCTGCATCTGCGGCGGATACATTCGAACCACCGTCCCACAGAAGGAACAAATGCACCGCTTGGTTATCAATCCACTTCTCATAACTAATACTGTAATCTCCACGCATCATTACCAACTGATTTATTTTTCGGAAAATGTTTTCGGTAAGTTTGAACAGTTCCACATGCCTTGATAAATAATCACTGGATCAGTGGAATTGAAGAAGTTCTTAATATAAACAAATCTCAAGGTTTTAACCTTTTTCCGTAAGCTGAAGTACCACCTATACACCTTACTCTTCAGTTGCCTCTATATGAATCCTGGAAGCCTGTCCATTCATCACATTTGCACCATTATTTAAAGTCCCATTTGACGGGAGAGATTCGAATCTCGTATCTTCAATTTCAGGGTCATGAAGCCCTCGGCCATTGTCCTATGACTTTGTTCTTTGTTCTTTTTTGTGAAATTATAAATTGTTTTCCTCGTCCCTATTGTCACAAACCAAAGTACGTTGGATCCCATTATCTCGTTATTCAAAGGCTGTACGTCCTTTACAAAATATAATCTTATACCCGGGACAGCCGTTTCTTCCTACAAATACTCCTCCGGAGCCATTCAACTGATTTTGACTAAACTTACCAAGGTGATCATGTGGACATCGCTGAGTGTCCGTACGTTTTGTTTTTTCAAATCCGACTTATTATTGAGGAATAATCACCGTGTTAAGATCAGACTCACTATCGGGAAAAAGTCACCGAAAAACTAATTCTCAATTGATGTCTATGGGAAAAATGTCACGCGCAAAATCGAATTTCCCGGAGGGAAAAAGATTCTACGGATTGTTTAAAAATGGCGAAGCCCTTGCCAGTTTGCGCTGCGCACCTCTCGCTTCGAACTCAATTTTTTCAGAACTTTCGGACATGTCTTTTTATTTTCCAAAAATAATCAAAAATATTGGGGCAACTTTTTCGTATAAGGTAATTAGAAATTGATGTTATAACAACTGAGATATTAACGAAAATCGTTCTAATAGACTTACTATAGAAATAAATACATAGGAAAAAATAACACTAAAGGATAAATACCATAAAAAACTAAATATATCAATTGAGCTAAAAAGAGGTAAATAAGACATTGTGTTATAAGCAAATATGTTTTTACTTATAAATTGCTTAGATCATGCCAAGGTTGCGTCAAAGAACTAACATTGGGAGACGAACAGTGAATGCCAGACGACACGACAACGAATCGTCCTCCAATCAATCTAATGGCAACAGTGAGGACACACGAATTGTACAAGAATTCCATCGAAATCTGGATAACAAGTCGTACTACATGTGCTCAAATTGCTACCGTTTAGACTACAAGAATACAACTGACAACTACATCTGCAATGCTTGTGTTAAGAATCCAACTAAATTCACACCTGTAAATAACATGTACCCTGGCGACGCACAGTGGTTCCTTTCAATGGAGCAAGCGGAAAAAACTCTATAAAAAGGGAATGGACGGACCGATAATGTTGAAATTTCATACATGAAATTAATGAGATAAAGTATCATTATGGTAAGAAAATGATGACTCTAGTCCAACAATTAAGGGTACTTCCCATACAACAGTTATTGAAAAAAAATATTTTTCACATTGCTCTTACCGATTCTGTTCCCGTTCTTATTTTAAGATTCCGTGCTAATTTTTTTGTCAAAAGATGTCTTAGAAAAGAAATCAACACCACAAAAATCGATCGTACGAGTTACGTTTTTTTTTTTATTTGCTTTCATAGCTAAAAACCGAAAAATTAATACAATAAATTTTGTGCCTCTCCGGTAAGTGGAATACAATTTTTTGTTTTCGGTTCGGGCCTTAGACGTGTGATTTTGGGATCCGATGATATAAGCATAAGATGAACAACATCCTCGTTAGTTGCTAAACGTGAACACTTCCTAGTGTTGTGAAGTCTATAGTACCTGTAATCTTTATTTCTGCTCTCTTGAGCTTCTTCTGAAAGTGATCCTACAGGGAGTGCTGCCGATTGTATTATTTCAGCTCCGTGCATTAAGACCTTATAAACTGTTGCTGGCATATAATACCAAGGATATAATTTAAGGGCCAACATAGCTGTTTCCTCTGTATAAACTCCAAATTTATCGGGGTCAATAGGAAAATTACTACAGATAGTTTCCAAAATAACGCTGAATTTATTTATTAATGTTAAATCTATTTTGGTAATTTCTGCTGTTACAGTAGGGTTCTCAAAAAATCTTCGTGAGGTGTTGCCATCATTGGTAGTACCCGCTCCTTGCTTAACAATATCAACTTTTATACCGACCTTTTTAATGAATTCTTTTTGAATGCGTTGTTTTCTTCTTGTTTAATAGTACGAGTAGATTTTGTTGTTCTCCAAGCTTTAAAACTTAAATTATAACTTAAATGTAATATATATTCCATAAAACGAATACGAGCATGCAATGGAGACATTCCGAATTGAAGAGCATCTTCATTTGATGGCTTTGCACGAAGTGCCGATAAGTTGTTCATGTCCGTCGGCTTAGCGCCACAAATAAAGCAATTGCTTGAGGAAGATGTGTACGTCACAGCCTGTGCTACCTTTCCATCTATCATAGTGAAGTATAATTGATGCTTAACTCTTATTACATGCGATTCAAAATTTATTATAGTTTCATGCAAATTTTTAATTTCATTTTCAACTCGTTTTTTAATACGCTTTTATTTTCTTCCCGTATTAGTTCCTGGTTTTCTTTTTTAAATTGAAATTTTAGTGGCCTACAATATCGTGTTGAGGAGGAGCGAGGATTTTTCCAAATTTCACTATTTGAATCAATTATGTTTAGCTGCAGTGGCACAATAGATGTCATAAACAAATTTGAGTCCGACGAATACGAATCACCATCTGAAAATGTTTGCATAAACTCATTCTGACCCGAGGATCCATCACAACCCCATTTCGTTAAAAGTATCAGATTAAAGCTGTTTTGTGATATTAATTCATTAGTCACTTTTGGGTTTATAATTCTTTTAGCTGTATGGTTAAGCAAGTCTTGCAATGGGATTTGGGCATACGTTTCTTCTATTTCAATTTTCTCAGGATAACACTGCATTTTAGATTGTAAAATTTGTTTATATGTCGGAAATACATTATGGCCTATATCATCAGTTGCTTTTTTAATTACTTCATATTGATACTTTGACATTTTTGTTTGAATCATCAGGGCTAATGCTTCGTCGGCACTAAAAGCTGAGTGGAGTGTTGAGGACGACGAAGTAGCGGCAGCGTTTATTAAATTTTGGGAATTTTTAATTTTCGTGGGGGCGAACGCCCCCATTTATTGGGCTTAATTCAAGCTAGCTTAATCTAATCTTAACCTAATCTCACTTACTAGGTAGGGAGAAGGGGAGGGTGGTTAAGAAGGCGGATTTTTAGGCATCGAGTGCTGAGGTTGAAATCGAAGTAAGGATTCGAATTAACAATTCCCAGCATACGAGAAATAGGTTCATTGGAGCCATAGGCAGTACGGGGGGTGGGTAGATAGAAGAGACGGGGATTTCGTACGTTGCGGGGGTTAGTGTTGATAGAGACAGAGTTATAGAGAGTCGCGCAGTCAATGGTACCTGAAAGGAGACGATGGATAAAAAGAATGTCAGATACAACTCTTCTTTCTTCCAACGTGTTCATGTTGATTAGTTTAAGGCGGTCTTGGTAGGGTGGTAAAATCAAAGGATTGCCCCAGGGGAGACCTCGAAGAGCAAAACGTAGGAATCGGCGTTGGATGCTCTCGATTCTAGAAATGTGGGTTTGCTGGTAGGGAGACCACACCTGGGAGGCGTATTCAAGAAGGGGCCGGACAAAGGTTATGTAAAGAGATCGGGTAACGTAAGGGTCCGAGAATTCTTTAGACCATCGCTTCACGAAACCGAGTGCAGAATTAGCTTTAAGGATTATTTCATCGATGTGTGCCCGAAAATTAAGCTCTTGGTCACATAATATGCCAAGATCGCGAATGACTTGAACCGTGGAGATGGGTTGATTATTGAGGAAGTAGAGACGAGGAGGAGGTTTGATTCGTTTACGTGAAAAGGTAATTGATTGGCATTTGGAAATATTAAGCTCTAAGCAATTTTTGGAGCACCAGATGGAAAAGCTATTGAGATCAGATTGAATAAGGGAAGAGTCATGACTGGAGGAAATGGTCTTGAAGAACTTGGTGTCGTCGGCGTATAATGAGATGTGGGAGTGTTTGATCACCAATTCAAGATCGTTTATGGAAAGAACGAAAAGAAGTGGACCTAAGTGGCTGCCTTGGGGGACGCCGGAGGAGGCTAAAAAGGGGTTAGAGAAGGCAGATCTAAAACGAACATTATAATAGCGATTTTCCAGGTAAGAAGATATCCACTTCAAAAAGATGGGGTCGAAGCCAAGGGAGGACAATTTGAAGAGTATCAGTCTGTGGGAGATTTTATCGAAGGCTTTACTGAAATCGGTTGAGATAACGTCGACTTCTTTGCCGTTCTCTAAGGCTGATAGGGTAAAGGACACAAATTCAACAAGGTTAGTGGTTGTGGATCTGCATTTGAGGAAACCGTGTTGTCTGGGGGAGATTAATGACTTGCAGCGAAAACTTAGTGTTTCGTACAAAACACTCTCGAAGAGTTTAGGTATATGTGATAGTTTGGCAATGGGACGATAGTTGTTAACAACGTTCTTCGGACCTTTTTTATGTATAGGGGTGATAAATGAGTTTTTCCATAAGCGGGGGAATTCACCTTGGGATAGGGATAGAGTGAAGATTTTCGAGAGAGGGCGAGAGATGGTTGAGGAGCATTTTTTTAGAAATATAGCAGGGAGACCGTCGGGTCCAGGAGTGAATTCATCATTAAGTAGATTTAATTTGTTTTCGATGACATGAGAATCAACTGTGTGTGGGAGAAATGGTCCAAGAGAAAAATTCGGTAGATAATGAAAGTATGAGAAGTCTGGAGCAAACGAGTCGTCGGCGAAAGACTGTTTAAAAAAGGTGGCGAAAAAGTTGGCGATAATATTGGGATCATTCGAGGTTTGATCGTGGAAGGAGAGGGAGGTAGGGTAGCCATCGGATTTTCTTTTATAGTTAACAAACTTAAAGAAGGACTTTGGATCGTTTATAAGATTGGCTTGCGTTTCTGTTAAATACCGTTGATAGAGGAAGTTGTGTAGGGCGGTAAAGTGGAGATAGCTGCCCAGGTAGTTAGAAAAGTCATTGGATGATTGAGTACGAAGGAAGATTGTCCATTGCTTATTTCTTTTGTTTCTTAGAGAACGGAGCCTGCGATTATACCAGGGTGGGGAGGTGGACGAAGTTTTGCGTTGTGAAACGGGAACGTAAAGAGAGATAGAGTAAAATATTTCCCTGTAGAATATGGATATAGCATCGTTTACGGTTAGGTTTTCAAAATTGAGAGGGGCATTTTTAAGGTATTCATTTATTAGATGAAATTTTGCTTTGTGGAAATCGTAAGAGGCCAGAACTGTAGGAGGTTTATTCTGTGATGGAGAATCGTGAAAGAAGGAAAGGAGGAGGGGAGGATGGAAGTTATCGATGGTTGAAAGGGAAAGGGGACTAAGTGAAACAGAAGAGTTGAGAGGATCGGTTGTGAATATGAGGTCGAGTTGTCTACCCATGTAGTTTAGTACGCCACTAACTTGGCTGAGGTTTGAATCTGTTAGGCGATCCAAGAAGAGACATTCTTTGGCAGTAGTGGGATTGGTGGCAGTGTAAGACGATTGATCGTCTAATTGGATCCATTTAAGATGAGGAAGGTTGAAGTCACCGAAAACAAGGATTTCATCTTGAGGGTTTCTTAAATCGGTTAATTGGTCGATTGTGTTGATGGCGAGTTCATAGGATTCAATAGGTTGTGAGGGCAAGATGTAGAAACAAATGATGTATAATGTCTTCTGGGGTAGAGCAATCTTAATTGAAACAAAGTCGAGAAGTGGGGAGGATGATACTGAAATAAGGGAAGAGTCAATTGTATTAAGGACGGCTAGAAGAACGCCTCGGCAAGGACAACCGTCAGTGAGTCGGCTGAGTTCGTCATCGCGATAAACATTAAAATTTGGTGGGAACAGTTCGAGGTTATTTATGCTGGGGATCAGGTTCGTTTCAGTCAACGCGAAGACATCAAAGGACAAAGCATGTGATTGTTGCAGGATAGCTTGGGTTTTCGAGCGGAGACCTCTTACATTTTGATAATAAATAGTAAGAGGGAGGTTTTTGCAGAGGGTGTGGGTGACAGGAGGATGGCGACAATTAGGAACGAAAAAACCTGTCGTGGTCGGCTCGGCTACGCTGGAGGTGCGATATCCGTTTTGAGTGTATATATTGCCGGAAAGTTTCGAGATCATTTGAGACTTTTTGAGGGGAAATATTGAAGAATTCATGGTATTTTACGAAGAGGTTTTTGAGGCTAGCGAAGTCAGCAGGAAGACCTTCCTGTTCGATTGATACCCTTACGCTTGTGTTAGTTTTTCCTTCGTAGCAAACGGAGTCTGACTTATCATGGAGATAAGCTAGGAAGAGTCGGATGTTTTCGTATGTTTTTTTATCCCTTAACCGAGAGAGAGCATAACGACATTCGACGGGGTTAGCGGTTTGCTGGGTAAGTTTGACTGTGGGGGGCAGAAGGGGGTCGATAAAAGATTGAGAGGAGACAGAAGAAGGATTTGTTATGGATGGACCTGTTGATGTAGGGATTGGTGAGGAATTGGTTGTGTTGTAGGAGATGGAATTCGATTTGGGGGCAGAGGAGATGGAGCATGGTGTGGGGTAGAGAATATGGGAACTGCGGAAATTTGGGTATTTTGCACCTGATCTGAGGTCGAAATTGGGAAATGAACTCGGTGGGGGTATTTGGTTCGGGGTCTGGGTCGGGTTTGGGGTCGGTTTGAAGGAAACCTTTTGACGTTGGGGTTTGGGAGGAGCAGAGTAAGAAGGTTGTACATTAGAAATGGAGGGAAGTAGTTGCTTTTAGTTCCTGGACTTTGTATCTTTTTGCCCGAGCACTGCAGTTTTCAAATACTTTATTCGGTCTTCCACTTGTACCTCCACCTGACTCATTTAAGCGAGAGTCCACAACACCTTGACAAAAACTAACAAAAAACTTTCCATTAAGCCATTCTTTATATTTTAGAAGAAATTTCGCTTTTATGTTACGAGTGGACTTATATCTTTGTTTAAAATGCGGTAAGAATCTTTTCTTAACTTCTAGAACAACTTTTGTAATTTGACGTGGTTCCAAATGTTGGTAACTTTCTTGTAAAAAGTCTCCTAGTGAGTTAATATTCCTGCTAAAAAGAAAATCGCACAACACTTTATATTCTATGACAAGATTAGTCATTTTAACACTCCTTAACTTAAACGTTATTCAACAAAAGCTCAAACGCAACTGCAACGATACCTTTGTTGATCTTTAATAACGTAAACAACAAATTCCACCGAAATAGCTGTGCAATTTCGAATGGTAACAACAGAAGTTGATTTAAAGTGCTGTTTGTCCAACACGCATTGTTAGACTTAGAAGCCTTTCACAGGCAAAGTGATCAAAAGTGTCATTTAATTTTTACATAATAAGAAGAATATTACATCAGCTTTAAAAAAAGGTCGGAGTCAGAGTGGAGCAACGTGGAGCTCTTTTTTTATGAACCAACAAAAATTGTAAAAGATTCGCTTCGGAGATAGCTCTGGATAAGGGCCTTTATTTCTAGGTTGATAGAGAAATTTGATTAACGGTAATTGTATTTTTAAAATTAAATATTAAATAAAAAAAAAAGTTTTTGTTTTGACAACATGAGTGCTGCAAAGGAAAAAATAAGGGTTTCAAAACAGGTAATAAAAACCTTTAAATTTCGGAAATCTTGGAAGAACCACTTTGTATTAACTGTACCCCATACTCCAATAATTAAACAAAAAAAACACTGAGTGTATTTTGTTTCCATATATATGCAGAATCTAAAAATCATATTAACGGTACTATGCACCTTATTTCATTTTCGGGTTTTTTTTCCGCCTGGGAACGACTGTGCGACGTTCCATCAGAACTCAAAGAACTGACCATGATTGAGCAATCAAGTTCGCACCTATGGTTCAAATGGACAGTATCATTACTCTGGAAGCGTAATCAATGTAGCTCAAGATATACTTCCACCTGCAACTTCACTTCCTGTTGCACCAGATAACTTAGGTATAGTGATCGTCAGACATGCTGGTATAGATGGTTTTACTGATTTCAGAGTTAGAAAACATGTTTTTCTGAATGCATTGATATGTCTTCAACGAATCAATCCTTTTTATGCTGATGTAGTAATTGACCAACATCGAATTTCAAGTTTACCTGATGATGGCAATATTGCGAATGATTTACCGTTCATTGAAGATGGAGAAATTCTAGAAATTGAACCTGAAGTTGTAACTATAGAAGAGAATGTTGTCACGTTTGCTCCTAGACCAGGTCAAGAAGCAGCAGTTCAAGCTACGTTAAATTGGCCTACAGCAAACAGTGATCCCATTAACGAATTCTGTCAGAGTGGTTACATTATGCAAGCTTTTCCTCACCTTTTCCCCACTGGTAAATGCGATTTTCTTGACTTCAGTCGTGGTTTCAAAGTAACTTTTCGAGAGTGGTGTGAACATCTCATGAGATTCCGTGACCAACGATTTGCACAAAACCCCCGATTCCGGTTTTTTTTGCCTAAATACTATGCAACGCCACGACGCTTGTAGACAGAGCGGGGTACTAGCCAAGACGAGTGACCTTCAAAACGTTCAAAATATCCAACAACTTGCTCAGAAAGTTCAGCAACAGCCAACTCTCATTAAACGTATTCTGTCTTGTGTGTTTCTGATAATGCGTTATCGCTCCAAGGTAGAATGCTCTTCGAATAATTCACAAAAGTTTACGAATTGAAACAAATAATGAGACAAACTGGTGAAGTTCAACAACGTTTCCGTGATACTTTGGAACGAATGGCTTCTGGCCAACTAAGCCATGAAGTTTATACGTAGCTTCAAACTAGATTTGCTGTAAACAACTTCGCATCTGCAAACGACTTCAAAAATGCATTGAGAATCTTGTCCAAAAAGACTGAAGTTGCTGCTTACAATCAAGATATGCTTAGATCTCTCAACACACCAGTAGTTTCCATAAAATCAGGAAATAACAGCGAAACAGCATCAAGATGCTCTGATGATGAAGCACATGGTTTACCGTCATGCCTAAATTTGGCTATTGGTTGTCGAGTTATGCTGAAAATGAATCTGTGGACTGAGCAAGGTTTGTGCAATGGATCTCTTGGAACAGTCAAAGATATAGTGTATCAACCAAAACCTGAAGATACGCATTTGGATGACTTTCCTCTTTGTATTCTAATGAAATTTGACAAATACACAGGCCCTTCTATATACAACGGAGTGATCCCTTTGGTTCCAGTAACAGTCAACTTTCGTAAAGGCAGCGTATCATGCAAAAGAAATCAGTTCCCTCTACAATTGGCTTACGCTATCACAGTCCACAAAAGTCAGGGCATAACTGTCGATCAAGCAGTTGTCGATATTGGTTCATCTGAATTTGCACTTATGTCTCATTATCTCGCGTAAGAACTATTGAAGGCCTTCTTATAGACCCTGCCTTTCCACCCGACCGCCTTTTGA